>JANCRA010000003.1:46041843-50841843 GCA_024362935.1 Setophaga petechia | reverse complement strand
CATTACAATTTATCCGGGAATTGTATTGCAGTGAACATCCTAACGTGTAGGGACCAGATAGAAGACCTAAAGGCTCTATTGTGTGAGGAAGGACAAATCTTCTGGTTTATCCTTCACTTTGGAGAGGAAAACAATGTGAGGAAATGGTGTGTTGATCAGTATGTTGCACACATCGTGCTCTATAGAATGAGAAACACAGGACAGTTGCCTTCTACCCATTCAAATAATGTTCTGTGGGCAGGTTGGCAAGGTACATACCCTGCTCCATACAGTGCTTAATGGCTTTTTGTTATTTATGTTCTGAACTGTAGCTGAAAGATTATAAATATAAATCAGGGTAAATTCAAAAGCATCTATTTCGAGACAGAACTGGAAACTTCCCCTCCTTGCAGCTAATAATAGGATTGGCAAATTGTTAAACAATTAAATTGAAAAATATTAATAATAAGTGCTTTATGCATGTTAAACAAAACCTCAATAAGCTTTCTGTTGTATTGTTTAACTGTATGTGTGAGTCATAAGGAAAGTGTTAATGTCCAGAATCGGATATGAATCATGTATTTGTGAACAATCTTGCAAGGGTACCGAAAGCCCAAACACATTTATTCCTCGTTGTAAAGTCCGCTCTACACTTGGAAACTGAAAGTGTAATCAAAGTGAGAGTTTATTTATTAACCAGTGGGTGCTGTGCATCTTATTTACACAGATTGCTAATGAGGGGTGCAAAACAAGGGAAGAAACTGGTGGTGCACGGGGCTCTGTGTCCCTGGGGTACAAATCACAAAAGGAACCTGAGCAGCACCAGCACCAGCCATTGAATGCTGAAAGTGTTCTGTGACTTTAAAAGGCAATCCCCTATTCATGAAGGGAATCCAAATGGCACCTGTTTGTGAGGAGAGGTGCCCCATTCCCTTAGAAGCTGACTCGAAGCATTTATGATTTTGACTCCTTTAGCATTAAAAAGGGTGAGAGAATTCAGTTCAAGGGGAACACACAAAACCACGGGAATAACTTGAGTGTTAATGATATAAAGTATTGATTTGCATCACAGATAGAAAACTGCCATCACTGAACTACAAGCTCTTTGTGCTGGCTGGTTTTGGGCTTGCTGAGGGGACCAGGTTCTCTGTAGGAAGTAGTCTCACCTGGTAATTATTTCCAATCACTGGTAGTGTGTTTCCAATTAACTCTTCTCTGGAAAGGAAGGCTGAGTTGCCTGTTCTGGAGGAGATTTGGAGGCAACTGCCAGAACTCATGCCCAGAGTTTTAGGCTACAGAAGTTTTTTGAATTTTAGCTTTTAGGTTTAAGGGGATGTCTCTGATGCTGCCTGACCTTGAAAAACATCACTTTTCCTTGTCTGTTTTCCCTGCTATGAAATAGATCCTGAAAAGCTTTTGGCTAACTTGCCATAGGGATTGCCCACTGCCCATCCCATCCTTTACTGAGCAAGCTGCTGCTGGATTTTAGCTGTGCTGGGAGTGCCTGATTGATGCCATTGTGGCACATAGCATGGAGCTGCTTTGGAGCACGACTGAATTGCTGTGGATTTGCAAAGGTATGTGCTCTCCTGCCTAGCTCATTGTTGGCTTTCTTGTAATTTTAAAATATACTTAAGTTTTAGCAATAACTGAAGTTTTTGTACTTTTGTCTATCTAAGGTTAGTTTAACACTGCCATTCTAGTCTTACAAGACCATAAAAATCTGGCTATCAATGATAATGTTAAAAAGAAGTGAGAAGTAGAACAAATAACTTGGCAAGGCTTTGACTGAGCCTGTATTTGGATGGGGAATTCCTGGCCCCCTACTCCTAGCACCAAACCTCACCTGCAGGTAAGAAATGACACATATTTGCCAAACTTTCCTGCTGGAGAGTCTGAACAACTGGTTTTGCCACACATGGAAACATGTTTGTGCTCTCAAGTGACAGGATGCTTGGAGTCACAGCTTGGCACACTCTTGGCCTTTTTGGGAGGTTACTGCAGCCACCTCCAGATTTTCCCCCATGGCATGGCTTTGAAATGTTGTGGGTGCAAATATGTGCGTGGGCTAACTTTAAAGAAAATAACCATTAATGTTTTACTCAAAGGAGATCTAATTAAAGTGAGCTTTGGTGATGTATGGTGTAAAATCTACAGTGATTTTACAGGTAAACTTAATTTCCCAGCAACTTCCTAGTCTATCCAGATCCTCAAAATTTTTCTTTTTCACATGTTAATATTCATATGTTTAAAGCTAGGCAGATGCACAAGGTTTGCAATAATAAACCCAATATATAAATAATTAGAAGTAGTTCACTTTTCTGCTTTGGTCAGTATTCAAGATCTGATTAAGTAGATGTGGGGTTTTTTTCAAGGTGTCAGAGCTAAAAATCGCTGAGATCTTTTGCTGTTGCAGAAACATGAATTGACAATGATTAGGGATACTTCCTCCTTCAGCCTGTGTTTTCTTTCTCTCTCAAAGTGGGATGCCCCACCTGCTCTGTTTAAGTAGAATTAAGGAATGTCTACCTTTAATATATAACCCTTTTCACATCATCAAATCTGGTGTATTTTTAAATTTTGGTACACTCTGTAGGTCTCATCTGCTTTGAGCAATTTCAGTGGGAGTGCAAATACAACTGTACAAAGCAATGGTGTGTTGATGCTTTATGGAAAAGTCCTTTCTGGATGCTAAAATAAAAATATTGGAATGTACTAGAATTTAACCATCTTACTGAAGACATGGATTGGTCTGTCTGGCTGTTCTGACCACATTTATGTTGTCGCTTGGTGTCAGATAGTGTCTCTGGATTACATCCTTTGGGGATGCATTTATGTCTCCAGCTAGGATCACACAGGGATGTGCTCAAAGAGCACTTGCACTGCAGCCTAGTGGGAGCTGATACCTCTTTCTCTCTCACTTTTGTATTTGTCACTGTCTGGAATGAGAATAAAAGTAAAGGAACCTCCCTGCAGTGCAAAGCAGCTTGACTTACTCTTGTCTTTTTGCCTGTCCTTGTTGTTGAAGCATTCCCAAAAAAAGGGATGAGGCTGATGCCTGTTGGTGTTGTAGTTTTGATGGGGTTTAAAGATATCTTACAACCTTTCCTGTTACCTCTGTGTGCAGTCCATATCCCTAATTTTGGGTACAGCCTGATGATTTTCCTTATTCGTAGCTTCAGCAGTGGGTCAGATTTGTTGAATTTTTTTTCTCATCAGAAGATGAAGTGCATCTCCATCCCTTGTCCACAAGAAATCTCCCTGGCTTCTGCCTGCCCTCAGCAGGGTCAGCTCACAGAGCCTTCTCAAGGCTGAAAATTTAAGCTTTGCTGCCATGCATTGTCTGTGGGTTAAAAAATGACAGTGCTGAGCTGATTACCAGAGAACATTCAGTTTCCTTATTGCTGATGAGAGGGCTGGAATACGTGTCCAAATCCCATTAGTGGAAATCTACTCACTGCAGAACTATGCAAGATTTTTCAGAAATCATGTAGTATAATTGTACAAATATGAGGTATGAAAGGGAATAAACCTAATTTTATGAGCTGTTTCTGTGCTATTGCAGTGTTGGTTTTTGGTTGGGTTTTTTTTTTTTTGTTTGTTTTTTTTTGGTTTTTTTATTTTAAAGGCCACAATCTGTGCTGGTACAGGGTCAAAAATTGTTCCTTAACATTTCACAGTTTGGAGGTGCAAGAAGTGTCTCTATAAGATGGTAGTTACACATCTCACGGAGTCCAGACCCTCACAACCAATATTCTGCAGAAACCCAGAGCAGTTGCCAAGCTTTCAGTGCTGGGACTGTGAGTGGAGGTGAACTAAAAATGGTCCCATCTGAGCTGAACTTTCAAGATGCTTGTGTTTAGTGGTGCTTGGCTGCTTGTAGGAATTGTGGAGCACCTGACTTTATCAGACCCTCTGCTGCTGAGAGAACAGAGTATGGCCTGAGGGGGTTTTAACTCCTCTACCTATTGGAAGATCCCATGTGAAAAATTCCCAAGTCCCAAAGGAGTGTTGGACCCTTGTGCTTCTCTATGGTTACCCAGGAAGAGGAGGAGGGGTTGTCATGTCTAGAATGCTCTTAAAGGTGCTTCAGCCAGATTATAAACATCTTCATCTCTGTACCAAGACCTCAAGGGAGGCCTAGATTAGAGGTGTGTGGGGTTTTATCCCAAAATACAAACATTACTGTTAAATGCAATTATTGGGGGATATTTAATATCCAATTAGTTTAATATTAAATATAATATTTAATGCTAAATTACAAAAAAGCACCCCAAACTAGCTGAACTACCTTAGTGTGACTTTTAAAAAAATAGAGGACAGAATTAGATATAAATTAGCAGCAATGGAAAGATACTTAGCTGAGTTTAAGCTTTTGCACACACACTTTTGCAATATATAATGAGGAAAAACTGCAAATCAGAGGCATTCATAAGTTAAAAGCTGTACAAAGTGTGCTGATTACAAAGTCCATTTAACTGCACAAGTATTGGCACTGGTTTTTAGGTATGAAAATAAGTATATTTTATTCTGATAGTAACATTTTATGACTCGCATTCATTTGCTCGCTAATATTCATCCTAGAAATAAGAATATCATAACTACTCACATATAGCTAAATTATTGCTGTGTCTATTATGGCAGCTTCAGGAGGATAACATTAATCCTTGAAATAAGAATATCATATCTACTCATACATAGCCAAATTATTGCTGTGTTCTACAATGGCAGCTTCAGGAGCTGGGTTTTCTGTGCCAAGGGTTTTTTCAGAAAGTGATTCACTCTGCAGGAAGAGATGTGCAGTAAGAGGAAACAATGCATCCATCAAAAGTTGCTGCTCTCTCTAACACATACCAAAAACAACCAAAAAAACAAAGAAAAAAACCCAAAAAAGTGGGGACAAACACAGACCAAAAGGGAGATTTTGTATAGCTCCTTTGTTCCATGAGGGATCTTCCCCAATAATAACAGTGTTGCAGTTAACCTCTAAGCAGTGAGAATATTGAGAAATATGATCAGGATAACAAGTGGATTGAATTTTTTATTTCCCTCTCCTCCGTTTTCCTAACAGCAACAAAAATCCCCGAGTAGGCATTCAACCCAAATATTTTAGACACTGGAATTAGTGCACTTGGGTTTACATTCCCATGGTTCCCTGTGGTTGATACCTTTCACTGGACTATTGATAATCACTGGTTTTTGTTTGCTTCTTCCATTTTAGGAGCTCTGTGGGTTGAGTGGCTGTTTGTACAGTATTATTAACAAATGTGCCACTAGTATGCCACTGTGAACAATTATTTCCTGTTTATTATCAGTCCTGCTTGTCACTTTTTGGGCAGGTAACTGTGCTGAGCTGCCAAGAAAGGAACTGATATTAAGAAAAAGCTCAGGGAAACTTCATAGCTTAGAGTAATTTATAGGGGCAGGTGTAAGAGATAAAGGAATAGTGTCATATTTATTGGTTTAGAAGATTCTAGTGAGGGCCATAAAATCCAAGCCAGGGCATTAGAACAGAAAGTAAGTGGTGTTATTTTTGGAGATTTTTTTGATTTGTTGTTTTTCTTTAAGCTTGCTACCCCTAACATTGTAATGCTTTGAAGTACACTTGTCTGCTTTCTGCTTTTGTTGCCTTCAGATTAACCCAGCCATAACGTTCTTCCTTTAAAAGCTAGAAACACAAGCAAACTCCTGATTACTCAGAGTAGGAAGTTAAAAAAACAACCAAACAAACCCACACAAATATTTTGAGATCAATTTAGAATGCATTTTGAGCCAACCTCTTCTTAAACAATCAAATGTCTCTGGTTAAGGTCTATGATAAATTAAGGGATTCAGAACCATTACAGGGTAGGAAATTGAATTTCGAATTGGAGGACTGGAAGTGTCTGACAGCTGTTTTTATTAGAGCTGTGGAAATCTGGTGTGCCCAGAAAAAACCTTAGGTAGCCAAGTTTAGGACAGTCTTTCTGCCTTTGACTGAAACTGGGGCTTGCATGAAGGCCCTACAGTGAGGCATTTGATCCCTGAACGGGCATTCCATTTGTGTGTCCCAAAATTGGAGGGGATTCCTAACAAATACCCTGGGTTTGGCTCATTTATGTTGGAAAGGGCCCCTTAGGAGGTTTGTTGCCTTTGAGTCCTGTCTGGTTGCGCTGAGAAATATTTACAAGCCACACTTCCACAGACTTGGAAGTACAAAGGCAAGAATAGACTCTGCAAATAGTTTGTGTCCAGTCCTCCATTCCCCCGGCTGTGTGGGTTATTTGCCATACCTCTAGAAGCTCTTGGGCACCTGGGTACCTGTTTATCTGAAGGGCACAGAGCAGATGCCTCTGTTTTTTGTACCTGTTCCATTCAGGTTATTTCCTCATTGCACCATGACTGTGCTGGCTCAGACCTACCATTGTGTTAAACAGAACATGTAATAATCCACTTAAAACATAACACATTTATCACTTTCCTCAGATCAAAGGTGTGTGGCTTCAAAGGCTCTGATGAAACTGTGGTGATGTACAACACTGGCTTTATCTCTGTGTTACACTCTGATGGTTGGGTGGTTTCATCTGGATTTTTTAAAAACAAACACAGAGATCAATACTGCAAGACTCTTCTGAGATGTTTCCTATCCTTGCTGTCAATCAAAATGCCTAAATAAATCCAGGGTTTGCCATAAGATTATTTCCTTTTTCCTACCTAGATAAAGTGTTTAAGCTGCTCTGCTTAGCTGTGTCATGGTATTCCTGTTCTTCCTTGCTGTTCCTTTGCTCCATGTCCCTTTTTTGCTGTCCAATTCCCACAGCTTCCTTTCTCTGGCATTGCTAGTGCTGTTACTACACTCACTAGTTGTAAACCCTTCTTGAAGGTGCCACAGATGAGAAATGTTTGTGTTTCTGGCTCACTTTTAAAATTCAAGGCCGTACTTAAAAGCTTGTAAACCATTTAGGTCAAAACAAGGTTGTGTGCAGAATCTCAAGGGGTACTTAGGACATTACCTGGAACTGTATTTCCTTGAAACATCTGGACTAAACCTGGTGTAATGGTTTGCAAGGCTTCAGGCAGGGATTTTTAGAGATGCTTAGGAATGGTTATGGGACAGTAGAAGTGTTTCCAGAAAATAAAGTACCCAAGATTTCAGCTTTACAGTCTAATATTAATAATTGTAATAAGCTCAGTATTGGATGCTTTTATGGTTTTACAGTAGTTTGGAAATAAGGGAGGGGATAAAGCAAAGATGGAAACACTCATTTCTGTAAATAAAATGTCATTTTGATTTCCTACTCTGATGTTCTGTCAATGTTGGTGAAACTCTCCTGAATAAAAGAGGCAAGTTCTCCTTCTCCAGTTCCTTTTACCTTGTGACTAGCCAGGCCAATATGCTTCATGTGTCTGTGATGAATAAATCATCACTTGCTTCAGATACCCCTGTAAAAGGATATTTTCATATAAGTCTTTTGCATAAAATCTTGAAGCTCTAGTTTAGTAATCTTGTGTGAGCAATAAGTCAGGTGAAGAGTCTTCATTTAATTCAGAGTTTAATTCAGTAGAAATGCTGTGTGTTTTTGTGAGATCAGGCTCACCAGATGATAAGCTGTGTTTTATTATAGCATGCTCCCTGCTTTGGCCTGTAAAAGCCAATGATGTTTTGTGATTTTTTTTTTTTATTACTGTTATTATTTATTGGCAAAAACCTTAACTGATATTCAAAAATCTGGAAAGCAGATACTGCATAAATTATTCACTATTTTGTTACATAAAGGGGAGGGAGAGGAAGCAAACTAATTATATTCTTCTTCACAACGTTGTGAAATTTGGTATGTAGAGCCTTAAAAGGAGAATAAGTGAGAGCCAACTGCCTACAGAGAACTCTCCTTTTTTCCCCCAGTCCTTTCTTTCACTGCAGCCAAGTCATCTCTTGTTGTAAACTGCTGAGTCAATACTTTTAAAAACTCACCAACTGTTTCTTATTTCTATATAGTTAACTGATAAGAGCCTGTTAAGGGTTACACCCTTCCTTATTTACAGTGTTAAGGCAAACATGGGTATAAGAAGCAATTCCATTTAAAATTTAAGGTGCATATTACGTGGTATCACGGTGTTCTTTTGGCACATTTAATTTCATTTCATTTGTGTGCGTGTGCAAATGAGGCTGGAAGCTGGAGAGCTGCATTCCTGATGATGGATGGAGCAGGCAGCTCCCTCACAGAACCTTCTCTCAGCCTTTCAAGTGCCCTAATGCTCGATGCTCCTAGAAATAGGTAAATCCTTCTGTCCCCTTTGCCAGCTGTAATTGTAGCTGCAGCAAGAAGTTTGACAGAATGGAGAGACAACTCATACCAGAAATGGCACTTCCAGCCCTGGGAAACAATTCCTTTGCCCCCTTTATGTGTTATGTGCCCCCTTTTCTCTCTCTGTGGGAATTTAGGAAGTTTTTAGATGACAGAGGAACAGGGAGAGGTGTTGTAGATTCCAGGTATCGCACAAGCTCTGTGCAGTCACTGGGGAGTTCTGCTGAAATAGCAGGAATGGGCATCTGTAAAGCTTATAAAAACCCCTCCATAAATGTACACCATTAAATTGAAGCAGGGTTCCTTCCAACAGCTTTTAAAACATTCTGCAGGTTTTAATAGCTTTTCGATAGAGCTGTCAGCACAAACACACTTGGAGCAAGGTAATTTCTTTTTCTTTTTACATCAGAACTGTAAACCATAATTCAGTGCCATATAAAAATGTTTCTGAGAGCTCTAGTTTGGATTCCTAAAATTTGCATGTCAAAGACACAACAATAAATATTTTGTGGTTTGGGTGTTTAATTGTAAACAGTCAAGAGCCCTCACCCCATCATGTCTTTTCATTTCCTACTTTCATGGATGATGTTTGGCCAAAGCCAAAAAACAGTCCTAAACAGCCCCTTTTCCACGCTCCCTGTCTCCTCCTTTCACCTTTTGGATAATTTAAGAAAAAGCAGCTGTTGTGAAGGGTGACAAAACTCAAGAACTATCTCTGGGACAGGGCAGGGTTAAACAATGTGGAAACATGTCATTTCTGCTCAGGATGAACTGCTGAAGGCAGAACTTAGGACCAGGATTGTAGTTAGGAAGAAATGTTTAAGGTTTTTTGGGTTTTTTTTTTCCCCAGTGGATAAAATAGAAGATTGGAATTTGTGGTTTTTTCTTGTTTTCCATCTTCTCTGGTTTCTTCTATCATTTTATCCTTGAGACAAGTATTACAGCAAATAAACTAATTTATAAATTATATCTGGGACATCAGTACTGCTGTTTCTCTTCCTTTTTAAAAAAACTTCCTAAGGAGTAACCAGTACAAATGAGTTTTATGAGACAATCTGAGGAAATCCACCAAGTGGGAGATTCTCAGTACAGATGGGAAAATAAAAAAAGACATAATGTCTGGGCTGAAGCCAGGCTTGGCCATGACACGTGGGCTGAATTCTTCAACCCTGTCAAGACTGAGGTCTTTGGTGGGTGTTGGTGCAGAGAAGGGTTTTGGATTGATGGCATGTGTCCTACCCACATTTATGAACCAGCAGTGAGATGACAGCTCAGGTAAGGATTTCCCCGATTCCCAGTCTGCTCTCATAAACTCACTCAAATTCTTGCAGTATTTACCTTTTTCCTGTGAATAACTCCTTTCTTTACACTGGATTTCAGGGGGAACTGGGTACTCTGATAGCCTTTATGCCTTTGCAAATCTCCACCAATATTTATTTGATGTATAATATGTTCCAAGGCCATTATGAAATTCGACTTGACTGTCTTTAGGGCTTCTGAAAACCATGGATTATAGAAAAGTTAGTAACATTTTGCTGTTAGCTCATTTGCAGTTTTTTTGCCTGGGCAAAGGGCCGTGTGTTTTTGTGTTGCCTGTGGTTTCTTCTTGGAGTAACAAACTTAGGCTGAATTTTAGGCATGTTACAGTAAGAATCCAGATGTTTCTCAGAATGAGAATGAAAATACATTTGGTTGCCCATGTTAAAAATATACTGTGATCATCTTGTTTTGGCACTTTAAGTGTGTTGATGCTTGAAACTCAGATTGAATTTAGTATCCAAAATTTGGAAGGATTGAAGACTCCCAGTGATTTTTTTTCCCTTTTCTGCCATTCCTGTGTATGGAACACATTTTTTAACTGGGGAAATAAAAATCTAAGTCATAATTTGGATGTGCTTATTAGGGATTTGTGGTACTGCCATTAGTTCATTCCTTGAAGTACATGAAGTGGTTTTGGACTCTTCAAGTCAAGAGCTGAATGGGATTTTCCTAGATTAAATTGCAATTAAACATGGACAACAGTAGGGGAGATTTAGTTCTTGCTCTAAAAGAGGTGCTCCTGCACAGCAGTAAGGAGCAAACTGGCTGGGCAGCAGGTGGGTCACAGAGACTGGGAATACAAATGGAAACCAGGATCTGGATGTTAGTTTAACAGATTACAGTTTCAGTTAAGGAAAGAGAGCAATGTTTTGTGGTAGGATGTTGAAGGCAAGAGCAGTGTGATAAGAAGCCAATGGGATGGTTGATATGAAAGGTCTGAGGAAGGATGTGGGCTGGAGGAGAGGAGGACTGTGAGAAGGAGCCTGGTATCTGGGGACAGTTGGATACAACAGCTAGAGAGGAGCTAGAAGATGCCACAAGAGGAATCAAGAAAGAGCTTTGTGACTGCAAAGAGAGTTGGAGTTTTGCCAGGGTGAGGCTTCTGCAATCCTAAGTAGAGAGACTGGGATATGGATGAAGAGGAGAGGCAGAATGGGAGCTCTGGGGTATGTTACTAATAAATGAGCTGATGAGTTTTGCATTAAACCCTCAGCAGTTATTCCCGTGATCAGGGAGCCTCGAGATTTAATTTCCATGTTTTAAGCTTGCACTGGGTGTAGTTCTGCAGGAGGATCAAGCCCAGCATTCCAAAAGCAGCAGGAGCAGGTGTAGATAGGGAGAACATCATTGCTGCTGGAGCTGTATCATCCCTTTGTAACCACGTTTGCCATTCAGCTGCAAATTGCATCTGTTCCCAGATCCTTGCTCTGGGTAGAGAAGGTGATGATTTGTGTAATGGCTCGATTGAAATGGATAAAGGGGAATCTTTCCATTTGGTTAACAATTGTGGAGGATACTCCCAGGGTCTCTGACTGCTGCTTGCAGATGCAGAACGATGCTCCAGTGAGCCTGGCTGTGTGTGTGCCACTTCTGAGCTGAATCATCAGTGTTAAAAACCACATTCAATGCTTTACTCCAGCGCCCATGGTATTTCTACAAGGGAAGTTACAGTCACACTGGGTGGAGGAACCTCCCTGTCTGGCTATGGGAGTAGTGAATACAAGGAAATGCTTGCGGTTCTGGACATGATGGCATCGTTTGGTATTTCTCTGCTATTTTTTGCACTGATGCATTTCTTTTGGCAGTTGAGAATTTCATAGCAAGCACACTGTAAGATGCAAACACTCTGTTCCAATGTTTAATGGTTTTGAACGCTGATGGATTTTATTTTTTTTCCCCCTCCGTGCTGAATGTTTCTTTCTCTTGTGGAGGTAAACTGTATGTGAACTGCATACTGAGGGGGCTGCTGCCCGATGGAGGCAGCCACACAGATGCTTTTAGTGCTCCTGAGCATCATGAGTGGGCTTTTTGGGAGCCACTCACAAGCCCTCCTGACCAAGACTGGAGGGTGCTTTCCTCTCCCCTCTCTCTAAACATTGTGCAACATGCATGTGATCCCCAAAGTGTTTCTTAAGATTCAGATGAGGAAAATCATTATTTATTCTGGTCAGCAGCCATGTAGCACTGGAGAACAGACAGTGCTCTGCTTTACATTCTGCTACAATTGCCATCTCCTTTTTTTCCCCATCCCAGCATTTTCAGCCAAGGGTGAGAAATACTTGATGCCCACAGTCTCTGTTCATGTTCTCTTTAACGAGACCTTTGGGATCTGTAAGGAGTATTTTGTGGGACTCAGTAAGTGTAAGTTCCTGTGTATTGTGATGAGAAGTGCATATTACTCAAATTTTTGTGGGCTTAATTGTATTGGCCTAAACTTTGCCCCTGTACCACTGTGACCCAGCTTCCTGGCAACTTCTGAATCGAGGCCCTTTCATCCCAGCTGTGTGATAGATCCCAAGCAGGAGCGTGGAGTAAATGTGGTTTCTTATTCATGAATTAAGCCTTAAATGAATTGAGCAACACTGGTGTATTGTAAAAGGCAAGGAAAGATTGAAAAGGTCTTTTTAGAGGACCAGTGTAGAAGGTGTTTGGATTGAGACAGAATAACTTGGAGGAGTTACAGCTGGGCGGATCAGTTTATTATTTCTTCAGATTTTTAAGGCCTTCTTTCACTTATTAATAAGTTCTAGTTTGCTATCTTTACCTATCTAACTTTGAAGAAAAACAAAAGTGATCTGTGGCATAATTCTCCTTTCTCTTTTCTCTGTTGATGAAAGAAGTGCTTACATGCAACTTAAATAATGAAGGCTTCCAATGTGCACTATTTATATTCCCTCTTGTCTATGCTCATGGTTTTGTGAAAATGAAACGTGACTGAATATACTTTTAATTTCCTCTTCAATATTTCGTTAATACACAACTACAATTTATTGCATTTTGCACAGAACAAAAATGCAGCCCTGTAGTGAAATTAGGCCCTTTAGAATGTGGACTATTAAAACATAATCATTTTTGTTTTCTGTGTCGTGAAGTCTGAGACAAGACAGATAATCTGACTTTTAAAATATTTGTGCAACATTTGAGAAGTGCTCAGTTTGTCTTCGAGAAATAATGAACAGCCACCATCATTCTCTCTGTCTTCAGCTGGAATTTTGGTGTGGCTGTTACTTGGGATAACCAGGTCTCTCTCAAGAGAAAGACATTTATATGCTGACATGTAAGCTGGAGAAACCTGGGACGGGTAAGAGACAAGTGGAAATACAAGAGCAAATGAACATCTGCAGTTGTTGCTGGTACTTACATGTTCCAGACGGCTGTGGAAGTGTTTCAGTTACTGTTCAGCCCTGGAAAATGGATATCTTTTAAAAAAATCCATAAATTCACTGCTTGTAGCTGGGAATTTCATGTGGTTGATCAATGGGTCGTGTCTGTGGTACGCCCACAGACAGGGGGAATGAATGGATGAACCTGGGGTAGGACTGGAAGATCTCAAGAGGCCCCTTCTAATCAAAAAATATTCTGTTTGTGCAAGTGCCTGTGCAGGCAGAGCAGGGCCCCTGTACTTGTGCTGCTCCACCTGACTTCTGTCCTCTCTGAGTGCACCAGAACTGCATGAGCAAACGTGACATCAGTGGGCTCATGCAGGGAGAGTTTGGCTTTAGGCTTTCACTGTTGAGGAGCTTTAATCAAAATAACTTCTCTCTTTTCATCTATTATAGCAAATAGTTAAATGATGTGAGAGCTCTTCCCTTAGTTCAGTGTCTCAGCTGAGTTACTGATGTAATACCCTGGGGAACCCTGAGTTTAAAATACACTATTGCTGTCATTAGAGCCTTATATTCCGTGTATTTTCATGCTGTTCTCAATCCCTGCCTTTCCAGCCATTAATGCCACACAGAGCTTTCCCTTGGGAAAGTGACCAGAAGCAGCCTGTAGCTGACATTGGCGACCTCTGGGGAGAAAAACAGAGAAGTGGGAACTGACTGTAGCATGAGCAACTTCTAGATGAAACACATATCTCATGGAAAGTGGGTTACTTTTTTTTTTTCCCAAGCAAACCTTCCCCTCTATTGCTACTGCTGTAGCAAATCTTATTGCTAGTGGCACAAAGAAAATAAAATTAGTTTAATTCACACCAACCTGACTCAGAGCTTGCTTTTGCCAAGTGAAAACATAAACACCTGAAAATTTGGCTATGTGAAAACATATGATGGTAATAAACCAATAAAACTCATTAGATTGACAGCAGTAACTCTGCTGAGTGGGCTTTGAAGGGACTATTATTTAACCAGGGATTAATTCCACCTGCACCACCTTGGCTTTTGCCAAGCAAAGTGCCCTCACCTCTGCCTGTTTGTGCAGTGGTCACCCCTCTTGCTGGTGTTGGTGCATACATCCAGGGAAGGAATGCTTCCCGTGCAGTCCATTTCAATAAACCATTGTGTATCAGAATAGATGCCTGCATTCCATGGCAATTTCGTTTTCAGCAGTTTGTCCTAAGAAAAATAGAAGATGAAATAGCGGAAATATCCAACTTCCATGTATCAGGAAATCATATGTAAAAGTGTTGTAATTGCTGGCTTAGCCCAACCTGCTGTTAGCCCTGGATCCTTGTTAGTGACCTGATGAGACCGGATTTCATCTCGTCTACCTGCTGGGTAGACATGCTTTTCATGTCACAGCAGCAAAAGCATCTGCTTCCTCCAGTTCAAAGCTTTGGCACTGCTGTGTTTCATTCTTAAATTGGTCTCAGAAGTTGTTTGGCAAGGGTGTGCTTAGTCATCTGTATTTTTATTTTTGGTTCATGTCACTCAGTAGCGGCTCTTGGTTACATTCTTACATTAAAACTGCACAGGTTTGCTTTCTTTTAAAGTTTTGGTTTTCTGGTTCACACCCTGAACATCTGGGTGGCAATAAGAAGTGAAGAACCTTTTCATTCATGAAGCTGGAATGATTGATACAAGCACCAATAACTTCCCTGCCTTCGCAAAGAAAAACTTTATGAATGGGTGAGTCAGGTTGGTGCAGATGGCAATATCGAAAATAATACCTAATCAAGAACAAATATTTGAAATAACTTTCACCTGTGAATAAACACACCAGCTGTCTTCCAGCAAACTGGGTGCTGTGACAGCCAGGAAGACGTGCAGCAGAGTGATATCTGCTCACTTTGTCAATCTTGCCAAGTTTCAGAGCTCTGTGCAAATAAAATACCACACCTTCCTTCTGCTTGTGGTGATGATACAGCCTCTGACTCTTTAGTATTTGGGCTGTGTGTTCCAGCTGATGGGCAAGGCTCCCTCTAGTAGTGTTTGTGCCTCTGGAAGAAGCTGCTTCTGGTTTTCTAGGCTTGTGAGTGTTCTTTTGCTCCCAGTGCCTGGTACACTAATAAGGATTTATAGTCAACTTTATATGAAGAATAATGTATAACTGTTTTGAAGAAAGACATCAAAACTAACCAAGTCAGTAATGGATAAAAAAAAAAAACTAGCCCAAACCTATCATGTTTATCATGATATCACATATCACAATACATTAGGCAACTAATGTATTCTTCTGTGGCTGTAGGTAAAATTCAGAATTCAGTGGAGGTGTTTCTGAAATGTGCTATTTTGTAGCTGGGAACCACCTGACACTGACATGACTGGCTTGACACTCGACACTGTAAAAATATTTGTAGTAGTTTGAAAGCACTAGTACCTTTTGTGAAAATATTATTTGCCTTCTCTTTTATCTTATGTCATCATCCTATTTCCCTGAGCCATCCTCCAAAGGAAAAAAAAATGTAATTAGAATGATGGGGTGAACTCACTGGGTGCAGATAACTGACCTCCCTTTGATTCTGCTGTCATATTGTGCACATGGTCAATCATGAGAAACTTCATCTTGCCTTGAGAGATAATAAGAGCCATTGAACTCCAAAAATGAACTCACATTAAAAGAATGTGTTTGTACTAATTCCTGTTAGCTGTGATGCCGGCACTGTAAAAGTTTCTGTACATTTTGCACTGTTTTTATGTTTTAGTTGTGAACACAAGACTATGCTCATTAGAGAAACATGGATATCAAAACAGCACTTTGAAATAATTTTGGAGGAAACATCCACGGAATGTACCAGCCCTACATAAATAACACTGATGGCATTATTCATCCTGGCTTTATTTCTTAGCAAGAAATTATCTCTTGAACTCTATAACCAGGAAGGACTAAAAGGCATTAGGGTAGAAATGGCTGAACTGCAAAAGGAAAGATGGCTCTTTAAAAAGAAGCTTGCAGCACTGTGAGAATGGACACACAGTTTGGAGTGACCCTGAGTGTAATATTTGTGAATTGATGACTTGTATATAAATCTTTTGAAGTGTTTTAGAACTACACACAAGATACAGCTGCTTGTGTTTGAGTCTTAGGTCCCCTGTCAACCTGGCACCTTTCTGAGACAAGAGATTGCTGAAGGATTTGTGGTGCTGTGAACCACACACCAGCTCTTCAGTAAAGTAGTGCAGACTGAGGTTTCCTCACAGGTTTGGGCTGTTGCTGTGCTATTGGAAACCCTAATTCTGAACAGGATGTAAAATGGAACCCCTGAGCTGGTTTTGATTCAACTGCAAGGCTGGGGAGAAATCCTGCTGCTCTCCTCTGGGATAGGAGGTAAATGATCCCTCTATGATTCTGATAATGTGGAGCTGCTGGGGAGGATCTCACAGGTCAGACCTTTGGTCTGCACCTCATAGAAATAGGCACCTAATAGCTGTTCCTAGTCACTAAATGAGTTTTCTAAGGAGTCTTCAGTATGTAGGGAAAAAATAAAAATAGTAGGGTTATGTGGGGTGGAGACTGTGGGAGGATGGATTGTAGGAGAATAGAAATAGATAGGGCTGAAGACAATCTCACCCCTGAGGAGTTGCACCTGTACTAATTACCAAAGAGTAGGAACAGCCCTGCCCTTAACAGGCCACAGCTGTGTCCAATAAGGATGGGTGTTATAAAAGAGTGGGTTAGGCAGTGGAGAGGAGAGTTGGAGTTTGTTGGTGTGCTGCAAGGAGTAGTCAGGGTCAGGTGGTCATGCAAGGGACAGGAAGGAGTCAGTGTCACGAGGAGCTGCCCGTGGGAATTCACAGAGAGAAGGTATGAAAGTTTTACAATAAGATAATAAACTGGTGCCAAGCACTGAGCAACAATTGGTGGCCTGTATGGGGATGAGTCCCAACAATTGGTGATCCCAACGTGATCCAGTGGTGATTTGGGTAGAGAACTGCAGAGTGAGGATGTGATTCAGGTGGAGAACTACAGAGAGAGCAATGAGGATGTGATCCCCTGGTGATTTGGGCAGAGAACTGTGGAGTGAGCAGTAATGGTAGAACCTAGTCTAGCAAAGAGCCGGAATGTTAGATGATTTGTGAAATCAGAGTTATGTTTCTGCACATCTACAGGTGCTGATTATGTGCATGGATACTTTCTTCTGCCTTTTTTTTTATTCAAGCACCCCAGTTGAGCAGCTAGGATCCTGGAAAAGGGGACTTAAATATTAAGTGAAGGAAAATTCATTTTGGTCATTCATTCGTTACGAATTTTGTAGAAGGGTGTTGCATATGAGCAGTGGGATCTATGCACTTTGCTTATTTGATATAAAAGAAATGTGGTGAAAGCAAATGAAGAAACTTCCTTTTTTGTTAAAATGTGAGGGAGATGATATGAAAATGAGTACAAAGCTGCATGAGGAGAAGCTGCACACAGGGACATTGCTTCAGCAGATAGAAGAACTGGAATTGCAAGAGATGAAAGCAAAAGAACTGAAAGAAGAACAAGAGAATCTATTAAAGTAACTGTAGGAACTAGAAACAGAGTTCTATTATTCAGTACAATGTGTTTATTTGTTGATGAAACATATGAATCACAGCTATTAAATTTGTTATTATCCCATAAGTGTGGATGTAAAGATTTTGATGATAAGTACTCTGTGAATTTAGAGAATAAATCAAGCTCAATTCACAGATGTATTCAAGAGTTAAATGGAAAATACACAAAAGATGCTTGTACTTTGTTTGCTGTCTTCTGCAAAGGGCCCTGCAGAGAACAGTGAACACAACATTAGTTTATGAAAAGCCTTAGGTTGATACTCTATACTGTGAAAAGCAGAACTAGATCAAAACTTAGAAATATATGTTCTCGCTGTGATGTGTTGCCTGAACATTTGTATAACTGTACGTCCTAAGTGAAATATGTGAAAGTGTCATAATGTCAATTTACTTGAACATGAACTAGAGATGCTGCAACTCTGTAATTAAAAGAAAAGGGGGAATTGTGGGAGGATGGATTGTAGGAGGATAGAGATAGAGCTGAAGGCAATCTCACCCCTGAGGGCTTGAAGTTGTACCAATTACCAAAGAGTAGGAGCTGCTCTGCCCCTAGTAGGCCACATCTGTGTCCAGCAAGGATGGGTGTTATAAAAGAGTGGCTTAGCTGGTCAAGGGGAGAGTTGGAGTGAGGAGCAATGAGGGTCAGTAAGGGTTAGTGTGTGCTGTGAGGGTCAGTAAGGGTTAGGTGGTCGTGCAAGGGGCAGGAAGGAGTCAGCTGGCCATGCAGAAGGAAGAGAAAAGGAGTCAGTGTTGTGAGGAGCTGCCCATGGGAATTCACAGAGAAAAGGCATGAAAGTTTTACAGTAAGATAATAAACTGGTACCAAGCACTGACACCAACAAGTGACCTGTACAGGGATGAGTCCTGACAGAGAGGGTGAAGATGTAATTCAGTATGATACACACACAAGCTGGGTAGTGGTGAAATCTTATGTTTCTGCACAGCTACAGGTGCTGATTATGGGCATGGATACTTTCTTCTGCCCCCTTTTTTTTCCCCTTCATCCAAGGTTTTGTTGTTTCTGTATTAGAGTTGTGGGTTTTTTTTCTATACTGGAGCACCTTATTTTTGTGAAGTGCGATGTCTGGGATTTCCTCAAAATCCTGTGTGACTCCAGCATCCTGCTTTCTCTCTGAAATGTGGCTAGCCCTGCTTTAGTGACTTCTTTGTAACTGGCTGCTAATGGCAATTCTCATGGAGCAGCTAACAGCTTACAGGACATTAATCACCTTTTTCTTAATATTCCAGCAAGATTTTCTGTTTTCACGAGTTGGAAGAAAGAGGGAAGTCAGTTATAGCCCTTGTAATAATTTTTAGAGTTACAGGTGCTGAAATAGCCAGTCAGGAGAAAAGTACTCATAAGGGTGTTGTTGAAGTTGTCCCCCTGCTACATAACTTACAAGTTAATCAATGTTTGAGAGTTCAAAAGAGAGAAAGGTCAACATGGATTCTGATAAAGTTTATCTCGTGTTAGTAAGTTCAGAGGCTGGAGAGGGAGGATGTGAAACAATTCCCCAAAAAGTCAGGTGAGGGGATGCAGGTCCTCTGAACCCCTGACTAGGAAGCTTCAATGGGTCACTTAGAAACAAAGAGCATTGCCCAGGGCTGTAGCACAGGCAGTATATTTTATTTTTATCCTTGTTTTCGTTTCCAGTGTGATTCCCTCTTTCATTTTTGTGGGCAGCCTCCAGAAGGTAAAACACGCGTGGCCGCACACAGAATGAGGAGAGCAAAGCTTTTGAGTTAAATATTCAAAAGTCTTTATTACTTCTGAAGTTAAGTGGCTTGCCTAATTCCAATGAACTAAGCACCATGGCAGAAACAAAAACTGGTAAAATTCAAGGCCCATTAAAGCCAGAGGAATTTTCCCAGGCTTTTGCTTTCTCCACTCACAAATATTCCACCTTACTTGATTTATAGTGTTGAGATTCTGTTCCTGATTTGCTCTTGATTCAGAATGTGGTATGCAGCAGAGCAAAATGGTTCTGTCCTAGCAGGGAAGCAAAGTCTCCTGGCATCAGAGGAGATCATGACTGAGAAGTGTTTCTTAGATCCAGCAGGAAATGGAGCATTTTAAAGGCCTTTTTCAACCTTAAGGGTTCTATGATTTTGTAAAAAGATGTATCTGAAGATGCTGTAAGCAAAGCCTTCCATTACTTGGAAAAGAGACCTTCAGAAAAATATGATCTGTTAGAGTTTGGACATTCAGTGCTGGAAGTTGTCTTGACAACAAATGTATTTCCCAAATGATTTTTTGCTTTTTTTTCTAGCAGGAATTATAGTTGATACAAAGTCAGAATGATGTCAGAAAATGTGGAATGTGTACTAGTTAACCCAGAGTTAAGAGATTTGATATTTGCTCAGAAAGATGGATTTATGCAATAGAGACCTCCTTGGGGTGGGGGTGAGGGGGATGAGTCTAGGAGATTGGTTTTGGGGACATAAATAGGTTCTAAGAAGATTTTTTTTCTGTTTTTTTGGCCACATGTGGAAGAAAATGCAGTTCATTAAGGATATTGATGTTGGCCTGTTACTGTTGGAGGTACTGGCAAGTCTGTCTTCATAATTATACTGTACATCTCCAGGTTTCCCCTCATTTTTTTTCAGAGCTGTATATTTTCCAGCTAAATGTACATGATCAGCTAGTTGTTGAAATAATCCAAAACAGATTTTGCAAGGCAAATGCATGAGTTAGGATTTTAAATGCACTTACCCTTCAGTAAATAACTGTCCCATAGAAAAACATTGATTTTATTTCAGTAACTGGAGATGGATTTATTCCAGTTAAAGTGGGTATTGCTATGCTTTAGCTTTCTCTTCTGAAGATGTAATGGTCAAAAACAGTTTTTTCTTATTTTTTAATGCCTACTGGAAAATGTGTTGACTTTCCATTAGAACGAAAAAAATATGTCCAATTCGAACTGAACTCATTCACAGTAGCTCCTTGAAAATTTGCCTGAATAGAAAAAAAAAACTTCTCAAATGTGACTTTAAGCTTGCTGTCAGCATTGTAGGTAGCATTTGCTCAGGGCTCGTTTCAGCTGTTGCAATGTGGAGTTACTGGGCTGGTTTTGTGTGCCTTCAGGAGAGGCTGCCTCCAAAGCTGTGTCCATTTGTGCAGCAGGGAGAGGTGGATTTGGGCAGAAGTGCGTGGATCTAATTTAGTGCTGATCCTCTTCCATATAACACTGTGAAAAGGAGGGATCTTGAGACCAATGTACTGGGCACACTTTCCTGCAGAATTCCTGAAACACCCCTTCTCCCTGAGCAGAATCATTGCATTGTGGAGATTCTCCTCTCTAGCCTCCCTCGCACAGAGCCCTTCCCGTGCACAGTTCCATCACTCCAGCCTGGAGTGGGTGATGGAGCAGCATGAGGTGAGCACCAGGGCCTCTCTCCTGTAGTTCCTGGGCTGGACTGAGCCACTCCAGGGGCTGTGCTTGGTGATTTGTGGGTGCTTTTGACACTGTATGTGCAGCTAGGTGAAGTTCCTTGAGCCATGTCTATGGCAGCTGCATTTATCTCTTATAGCAGTGGTAAATAAATAAACCTCAGGTAGATCCCTCTGGTCAGGAGAGGATTTGAATGAGGATCCCAACTCAGTTTTTCTCCCTGGTACACTTTAAGCCTACCACAGTCTCTAGAGAAGGTGGTTCTATCTGCAACATATTTTGTCTGGTTCTCAAATGCCTTCTACGATCCTCTTGGCATTCCTAAAACCATAAAGTGTATTTTCCCCCTTTTTTTCCTTCTGTAGGCAAAAATCAGGGCCAGCCTTACCAGTAGGGGTCAGGGAATGCCTGAGCTAATCCTGCCTTCAGCACACAAGGAATGGTGGTGGTGGAACAAAACTTGAGACACCTAAACCCGCAACCATTTCTTTGCACAGAAATTGAGAATTTTTGTTGGATTAAGTTTTTTTTTTTACTTAGAGATGGGGTAACTGAGAGGCATTTTAAAAACTTTTATTCCCTTTTCAGTCTCATGTGAAGGGTGAGACCATACAGATGTTATAATTCACGCCATCACAATCAGAAGTTAACTATTTCTTAATTACAGTACACTATAAGCATTTCTTGGCCTCTCAGCTTTAGCCATACCATGTTGTAAATGTCTTAAAGCCAATCATCTAAAATTATCCCTTGTAGGTCTTACTACAATGCATCTTTCATAGCTCTATTTCTCTAAATTATCTTGTTTTTTTTTGCAAGACCATCCTTTGAAACTTGTTCCTAGTTCAATTTCTCTCTCAACAATGTCTGTCCTATTCCATGGCATTTCTAAGTCAGCATTTCTTATCTCAAGGTATGCATACTATGTGAGCCTTCTGTCAGGTTTTGAGAATTTTCTACGAATTCATTTCCCACGTGTTTTCTTAAGTTGTTGTGTGATTCAGCACTTGCATGGACTATACACAAAAATATTTAAATTCCTGTCTGCCTTTAATACAGATGCCTCAAGAACACAGAGCCCCAAAGTTTACAAGGTGTGAAGTGCTCTTAGGTTTTCTTTAAGAATCAATACCAACCAAGCCTCTGCTTAGGTTTAATTCCACACGTTACATGGCTGTGGAGGACACATGTGCAATGCAGAGTGCATGCCTTGTCTCCCCAGTAAAGAAACAAATTTTGCTCCACCCACTAATTTTTAAGAGACAATTTATATTCTGCAAGCAGGTCCACCTCCCAAAATCAGTCTTGAGACTCAAACTATTTCACTGTTGGATGTCAAGAAGTGTGCCTAGGACCTGCAGCAAACGCATTCCATTGCTGCCACGTCATCAGCTCGTGTTCCCTCCTGGAACAGGAGCTGTGTCGTGCACGGATCCATCTCCCAAACCTGCACTGGCATCTCCCATGGAATGCAGATTTCCTGGGAGTTACACAGCCCCGTGCAGGGGTACAATAAATCTTTAAACATCATTAAGCTTGAATGTATGTGCACACACATACAAGTTCATACAGTGCAGCAGGTTATCAATCATTATCAATCACTATCTCTCTTTGCTGGGCTGTTTTTATTTTTTCTTTCCCTTCTGCTTTTTCCTATTTCTCTCTCTCTCTTTTTTCTTGGTTTTTTTTTTTTTTTTAACCTTCCCTCAGGAATTGCATTTGAAGGTATTTTGATTAGTTATGTAATTGGCCACTTGTACAGTTAAAAGCAAACTTTCAGGTCACACACTGTATGTTTACTCTTCAGCTTTAGGAAAGCTTCATTCAGAAGAAATTGCTATTGTTTCTTTGCCTTCCCATGGGAAAGCTTTAGTTTTGGAAACCATTCAACAAATGTAAGGTATGCAAAGAATACTGGAAAGACAGTTCTTGAGTTTGCCAATTTTTTTTTTTTTTAGCCAGTAGTTACCAATTGCTTTCTTCTCTATAAAGGCAGAGGTTTTTCCTATGCTGCCATGGACTGAGCTTTGATTTCTTGATGACCCATGGAGCTGATAAATTGTCAGTGTTCTCTCTTTCCTCCCCCCCTGCCCCAGATTGCAGGAGCTTCTACATGGATAGAATGGCTCACCTTAGCTGATTCTGAGTCATTGCCTCAGCTATTATTGAGAAAAAGTGACTATCAGTGATAGCATTATCTCAACTGATAGATTTTTTTATGCTCAAATCTGCTCATATCAGTTTTACTTCTGGTGAAATGAATATATATTTCAACTGCAGATAACTCCTTAAGACTGGGAATTCATTGGAGGCCTGAAGATGTTCATGAAGGAGTTAACATTGCTTTTCATCAGGAAAATGTTCTTTAGCTGTGTGGCCCATAGAGCATTAGTTATGCATCAGGTTGTAATAATCACTTTGGTTGTGGATTTAATACCCAGCTGTACTGAGTCAGAAATGCATTGAACATATCCCCATCCCAAAATAAGCCTTTCAGAGTGACTGAAGGATTAATCTAGTTTGTGAAATCTGACATTTCGGTTCAAGTGGATATATAAACTCTGGTTTGTTTTGGTTCTAGGGTGGATTTCTCAATTATTTAATCTCATGTTATTATAGTGATAAGGTACTTCCTAATAAAAATTCTGAATGCAGTTTGTGAAGATAATTGTTGAACACTTAAACAATGGAGAGATGCACTTCTCACCTGAACATGGCAGATATTTTTTAGGGAATCTCTTATGTTAAGTTTGTGGGGAGGACTTGATTTTTAATTGACAAAAAGAGGAATTTCCAGTAAAAGGCAACAACTTCTTGTGTAGTTTTATAAAATTAATGAATTTGTGCTATCAGCTTATCTTTTTGGTAAACATCAGTCTTCTAAAATCCAGCTGTGCTCTTTTCTAAATGGCATAGTGGAAAAGCAACAGGAACTTCTAATTGCTGCATTGATTGGTAGAATGAAAATTTCTCAGAATGATGTTGTTACTCTCTTATAAACCATAGCATGAAAATAAGTTTGATGTTTGCATCTCCTGTTGTAAAGCATAAAAAAACCCATCAAGTATTACACATTATACCTTACCTGTTAATGTAATTGCAGTGTGACTAAAAAAAAACCCTTAAAGGCAACAGGTAACACTTCCTAACCTTGATGGTTTGGCTGAGGGGGACTGTCATGAGGAAGCACCTGGGCACCACAGTTACATAAACTCTTTTCTATTTAAAGTCTTGATGCTTGGCATAACTGTCTTTCCTTCTGTTGCTGTATCCCAGCAGCTCAACTTTGACAGCTTGCAAGGGACACCTCTGCTTGCTTGGTGTTTCACCTTTTCTCCTTCTTCTATGCACTAAGAAAAAAATAAAACTCTCTGAGAAGAGCTGCCCAAACTCTCAGGAAGCAAATTTGTGTCTGTGTGCCCGCAGTTCAAATCATTATTGGCATTGCTGGAGCTGACTGGAATACAGCATCCATCTTGTTCCATGATTCATCTTCTCTTTGACTTTTTGTCACTGAGCACAGGCTTTTATGGACTCTCTTGCCATGGATCATTTGTGTCTAAATGTCATCTGTGTCTAAAACTAATAGCACTTTGGAGTTCAAAGGGAAAAAATTTCAGCATTATTGAACGCACTGTTCTTGACTGATCTGACCGGGGTTAGCTCAGAAGGAAATCTGACAGGACCTTCTCCTGGGAATGCAAAACCATGGCATCTGTCATTGTCCTGAAAGCTTCTGCTTATGCTGAGTGGAAGACTTTATAGCACTGTGGCTTGGAAAGAGCAAGACAGGGTTAGCTGGGGGCAGGTCAGGTGTGTGCCAGCCAGGCTAGGGTGTCTCTATTTAATAAGGCACACATAGCCCCAGAGCAGGTTTGGGGGTGGGGATGAGTTAGAGGGCTGCCAGGCAGCTGGGTGGCTTCCTCCTGCTGCTGATACCTCTGCTGATGCCTGGAGTTTGCATTGTTCCTGGCCTGAGCTGTGCAGCCACACTGAAGCACCTCAGGCCATCCTTATCACTGGGACAGAGGGAACTGCAAGCCCCGAGGAAAAGTAAAGCACAAGGATAATGAAAGTGTGGGTGTTTGTATTTATACAGCAGGGGCTCCATATCAAATGACCCTGGGGGGAAGCTAAGCATTCCCAGGCAAAGGTGTGGTGGGAACTCAGATAGAGCTTTGTACATGGCCTGCAGGGAGAATAGCTCAGTGTGAAATCAAGTTTAAATAAACTCTTCAGAGTCTTGCAGCACATGGTGCTGTGACAGACACTCATCTCCACAAGCCAGGGCTGCTTCCAGGCAGACCCCAGTGGAACTGTCAGGAAAGAGGTGCTCCATGCAGCAGAGACTATGAGAATTATGTGGGCATGTACATGTCACTTTTTCAAGAGATTGCTGGTTATGTTAATTTCCTTCATTTCCTGCCAGCTTGTGTGTGTTTCAATGACACCAAAGGATTTGTGTATCCTGGCCTTTAAAACACATGCTTGGGGATTTGCTTGCAATATATTGATCTTCACTGATCAATAGATTCTGTGCCCCAAAAAAGAGCAATAAAAAATAAAACCTTGAGATACATTTTTGTGAGGGCCCATTTTAAGCATTGATTGAAGGCATCCAGTTATTCTGAAGATATCCTTACTCTGAGGAAAATAGACCAGACTGCCTCCTCTCACCCACTCTTCTACTTTTATAAAATGCTTTGCTTTAATCATGACTTAAATAAATAAACAGTTTATCTGTGAAACACTCCAGATACTGAGAATCACATTGTAGTGCAGTAGTTTAGGAGGTGGAGCAATAGAAATTGTTTCTCCTGCTTCCTATTAAACTAATTGTTACCAGTCCTCACAGGATCATATTATCCATAGGTGGGGCTGGGACCAAAGTGGCTGAAAGGGCTTCTTTGGCTATTGCATTTCCATTTTGACAAGTATAAAAACTGCTCATGCAGATCTTTAAATTGATATCTTATCTCCAGGCCCTGAGATACCAACCAGAATGAAGTGCAGCAGGGTTATGAATGGAGCCACATAATGGATTTGGTTGTTTGAGGCTGAGAAATTATGTGAAGCTGCTGAACTGGAATTGCAATAATCCAGAACATGCATTGAGTTTCCTGGTGTCATTAACACTGAGGTTCATTGTATTTGGCTGCACACAGATTGGGTCAACAATTTTTATCTCTGGCATAGTAGAAGAGACGCAGTGATCCCTTGGCCTAACAAAAAAATCATTTATAAATTAAATCAAATACCAATGGTTTGTGTGTAGGAAATGTTTCCTAGCAAATGGGAGGTCATAGTTCAGTGCACTGGAATCAAGCAGGGAGGTAGAAATGAGCCTGATTTTCAGCAGAGCAGGTGACCACCAAGTCAGCGGTATTTGAGGTTGAGGTGCATTTGATTCTTTTTAGTCTATTTCATTGTAAATGTAAAGTTATCAAGGAGACTGTGGATTTTAAAGAAGGAATATGTGTCCTTTTACAATGATGCTGTTTAAGGAGTCGCAAATTCTAGCTTTCATCCCATAATGTAAATATTTGAAGTAGATCAGTATCAACGTGACAAAGTGGAATTTCTTTCCTTCTCACTGTCCATCATCCTCCCCTCCAGGGTGCTGTGGGGCAGCAGCTCCTACTGAGCTGTCCTAAGCAGAGCCATCATTGTTCTGAAGGTTAAAAGTACAGCCAGGGAAGGTTTGGTTGGGGTTTGCTGCACGGCAGAGGTGGGATACCTCCCACAGTCACTGCTGAGCAGGGCTGCAACAGGAAAACACAGGAAGTGAAGGTATTTGCCTGGGTCATGGGTGCACTAAATTTAGGCTCTGATGGGCTAGAGGAGAGAATGAAAGGACCTGAGTGTTTTCATAACAGACTGGATGAATGCACTGAGCAGCTCCAATGCTGCTTTACCAGTCAAACCCACAATTTTCTTTGCTTTTTTTTTTTTACAATGGACTGAAAATAATATCTTTTGTGGAATCTGACACTTGAAGCACAAACATTTTAGTCATTGTTTTACCAGGAGAAAAATAAAGGTAAAAACTTCTTTGAATGGAACTGATTTATTTATTGAATCACTAGCCATACCAAAATTCCAACATTTCATGAAACTCCGTGGCTTCATATATGGCTTCATATTATCAGTGTGCTGAAAAAAATGAACTGTTTGTTTAAGACACCTTCCCTAATACCTCCTAGGAAAATATTGATGAGTTAATTGAAAACTACAGGAGTTAATGAAGATTCAGGCTTTGGTTTTAATCTATTCAAGTTGTCCAGCAGGAATTTAAAGTGTTGAAATTCAAATGTCTGAATTTCTGGGGTCCAAGATGTGTATACGAAGTGGTGAGCAGAGGTGCCCCCAGTGAAGTACACTGGGTCTGGTAGTGGAGGAGAAAGAGCATGGTAGGTGTTACAGTGAAACACTGTCTCAGAATGTTCTCCTGAGTGCAGAAACAAGAAATATTAGAAATTTTGTTTCTCAAAGTTTTCTACTTTTTTTTTTTTGAGCATGTACGCATAGATCTGTCCTGTGGTGAGGAATTCCCCAGGTTAAACAACACTGTATGAAGAAATATCTCCTTTTATCAATCTTACATTTGTCACCTGCAAGATTCACTTGCTAGTTCTTGTGATGGTAGCTACATGTAGTAATTGTTTGCTGTTCATCTTTTGCATGCCCATCATAACCTTGGAGATCTTAACCACATGTTCCTCATAAATCCCTGTTTTCCAGGCTGAGCACTCTCAGACTATCTTGTTATTCATTGTGTGGAAGGTGGTCTATTCCTTTGACCATGATTATGACTTTTCTTTTTCCATTTTACATTTTATAAGATGGGGAAACCAAAATTGCTGTATTTGACCTGTAGGCACGTGATGGGCTGTTTAACAGGGAATGTTGTTCCTTTCCTGTCTGATTCCTGACAGTATCTGCTGTCTGTTTGCTTTCTGACTGTACTGGTAGAATTCTAGTGCCTGTGTTAGGGCTGATGTGCTGGGATGAATTCACTACCATGTGTTGAGTTATTTAGCAGACTCTTCCTACTCTTTACCCTAAATAACCTTGTGCATCTCTGTTTCCTAATCCAGTTTCCTCTGCTAATAACTCACAATCCTGCACTTAGCCAGGCTGCTTAGAAAAAGCACAAGTGCCATTGCAAGCTTGCTGTTTCCTGTGCTGAGGGTGTTTGCCTGCAGCTAAAACAAATTCCTAAACCCGTGGGACTGATCTGTCATGCATCAAACATTGTGCTGCTTTCTCAGCTTTCCCTTCCTCTGTTCCCTCCCTAGCTCTGCTCGTTCCCTAGAGCACTGAGCTTGCCTCCTCTTTTAGGCCTGTAGCCACAAAATAATCAGGTAAAATGTAAATTGAATGGGTAATTAAGATGGACTAACGTAATCCTGGTATGTGGTACTAAAATGAATGAATCTTTTGTAATTAAAAATGATGACAGGAACCCTGTATCTGTCCCCTCTACTTGCCAGCATTAGTTTTTGCACTTGCCAGTGTCATTTAGAATACTGTGAGTAGAATAAGTCATTATCACCTTGGTCATCTTTGCTCAGGTTGGTACCAAAAGCCACTTTCACTGTGAGTGTGGTTAATTGCCAAAGGGAACTGGCATAAACCTAAAAACTTGCTTTGCATAATTCAGTGAATACCTATGCTGGCTACCGGGAGCTTGACAGCAGCTTGGAGATTAAAGGATGTGTTGTCCATGCAAATTTTATGGTGGAAAATAATTTCTTAATGATAAAGCCCCTGGTAATTGCTCTTGCAAGCTATACCAAATGTGCTTCTTTGTTGCTCCTAAAGAAATATGTCTTGCAAACATCTTCCCTGCTCTTTATACATGAACATGCAAATGCACCTTGCAGAAACAATTCTGATATAATTGCATTCTATTAGTAACTGCATTAGATTTGCATCTCTTTGAGGGCAGACTTACTCTGAAATGAAGAACTCCATGAGGCTCACATTTATTCCTTCAGACAGCAAGAACTTTCAAATACCACAAGGAGGGGAGAGAGTGTTGCCTTAGCACACGGTTGCTCACTTGCTCTCTCCTGATCCCCATCTCCCTCTTCCTCTCCCTTCCTGCAAGACCAGATTGTTCTCTGAAACGTAGCTGTGTGATTTTGCTGCAGGCAACTGGTTGAGTTGCAAGTAAATTGCTGCTTTCTCTCATACCTGTGTTTCAGATGAGTTCACAGAGCAGATTAAGATAAACAATGAGGGCTGATAATGAGAGCCAGGAAGGATGGTGAGGGGAAATCACACAGAAAAAAATGGCTGCTTTTTTCCCCCCACCTTATCTCTTTTTACATCTTGTGATGGCACAAAGATGTGCAAGAGACATAGCACTAGGTAAGTGATGAGAATATTTTCTTAATATTGAGTGGATGGTAGTTATTTTGTTATTAAATATACTTACCACAACGAATCCTTTCCACATAAGAGGTTATCATTTGAACATCTTGCTCCTAGAGATCTCCATGAACTTGTATGCTTATCAAATTATTTTTGGTCTTATGGAAAGGGAATTGTTGAAATGATTTCTAGGTTAAAAAAAAGCCTTTAAATATTTCCAACACTAGCCCAGAGTATTCTTTAATGATCTTTAACTTTTCTCTACATAAGCATCCAATGCAGATTGGTGAATTTAACTTTCTTATAATGTTAACTGAAGCCCACAATTTTTTCCTTTGCTCCACTCTTCTGTCTGCAGCTCAGTCAGAATTAAGAATTTGATGTAGGTAACAATTTGAATTTGCCATTGAAATAGAACCTGGCACCTTGCAATGATCTCTTCCAGTGTAAGAAATTGATCTCATGGATCCCAGCATTAAAAAAAACCCAACAAAATTAGCTTAAAAATGTCAACTGTTTTATAGCAGTTTCTTACTTAGGATAAAAGATGTTTTCAAACATTAGTGAATTCTCACAGAGGTTCTGTAGGAGGGAAGTTATTTCAGTTATTGGAGCTGACAGAGGAAATCTCTGGCACAAACTGGAAACACCCCCCAGTCTTGTGTACCAGCCATGAATGAATGCTCCTTCACCCAGCAGTTCCTTTTCTAAGATGAAGAATTTGAGATGATGAAAAGAAGTGCCTAAATGATAAGTAGACAAGCAAATAATAATAATAATAATGTGCTGCAAATTTAAGTTGATGGCAACTGTTGTGAGTTCAGGCTGAACAATGCAAGTGTACTTTATGGAGAAAACATGACTGGAAATGTGTAATGATGATGTGGAGCATCAACCAGCAGTGTCTTGAGCAAGCTTCTTGCAGGATTAAATTGCAATGGAACAGCTGGAAGCTCTGATTAATAAGCAGAAATATTTGTACTGGTAACCCAACTTCAGGGCACTACCTATGAAAATCTCTTCGCTGGGGTAAAAATTGGATGGCACCAGGCTGCTCAGACTAATTATGAACATTTGAAGCTGAAGAAAGTGACAGTTTTCATTGACAAATGAGAATTTGTTCTTAATTCGAGAGGATAATCACTTTCCACTTATGGGGTTTTTTGGATTTTGAATCATTCTATGAGAGGGGAGAAATAGATTAATCAAATATTGTAATCTAAACCCAACCAAATCTAACATTCATCCAAAAATTCCTACTGACCTAGAAGTTCTAATTGTCAAAAGAGTTGCTGTTTGATTTCGGTGTGTATTGTGTTAATGAAATCTCCAGAAACTATAACCCAAGATGTTTGCTTTTGTCCTCATTTCCCTGTGACTAAAAATGATGTGATTTACAATTTCCCTGCTACCTGCCTGGCAGCTGCAGGGGTGCAGTTCATGAATTTAAACTTGCACATGGCCTCTCCTTTGCTGCAGCTCATAGCCCTATTTATTGTAGCTGTTGTTTTGGGGTTTTTGGAAGCAGAATGAGAACTTTGACAATGTGTCTGTTTGCAAAGGCCTGTCAGAGGCAGCAGGGGCATTCAGTAAGATCAGCTGCAGCTTTGTAAGCCCAACACAGGTGAGGAGCAGGCTGGGAAAGGTCCCTTCTGCCCAGGATCCAGGTGGAAGAGCTTTGTCATATGTGGCAGGAGTGGTCAGTGCAGGCTGCTTTTGTCCATGCAGAGCCTGTGCTCATGGAAGGACCTCTTGCTTCCCTTTAGGGACCTATTGAAATGAAAAAATGAAACCTAGAGGTAATAGTTTCCAGTCATAAAGGAGCCTTACATTCAAATCAGTTTTTCTAGTCTGTGCTGCAGTAGTTGAGGTGTATTCATGCAGCCAGAGGAACGAGATGTTCATAACCAATATTTTTACTGCAGTTAAGTATCTACTTTTCATACTCTTTATTTTTTATTAAATTTTTCAGTAATATATTGAAAAAAATATCGGATCAATCATTTTCCCTTTGAGTTTCTCAGTTCTTGGTCTCACAATGATAATTCCAAATATTGTGTTGATGTTTGTGAGTAGATTCTGAATACTCTGAACAACATGCCTCCTGCTTCAAAGAGTTCATGGTTTAGAAGACCAAAAGTCAGTGACAGCTGAGAAGGGCAGAGCAGGAAGTATTTGCTCCTATTTTGAACAGTGAAAATTTGTCTTGCAAGGTCATAAAGCAGGGGCAGCACACCAGTTGCATTCCTTGATGATAAATTAGAAATAACTCATGAGACTGCGAGTTTATTTTAAAAGAAGTAGAGATGCTTTTTTTTGTTCCTCAGGCACTTTTTTCCATCATCTCAAATTCTTCAATAGATTTGGAGATATTCATATGGTTAATAAAAATTTAGTATTTTGAAAGGTTTATTCTGAAGGGATTTTCATGTATGTGTCAATTTTTCACTCAGATTGAGTTTCTTGTAGAGTTGTGTGGTTGTGCATACTTGACTTCATTACAAAAGTTATAGTAACTCAAGCAGACAGTAGATCTTTATGAAATAAAAATGCAGAAATTTAAAACTAATGTCTGGCCCTAATACTGGGTGGTGAAAATGAAAATGCTGTCAGAATTCAAGAAGATACCTACAAAAATCTTTAATAGAAATGCTATGAATTGAGTGCTACTTAAATGAAGCCTGTGAACCCACACAAAGACAAGTTCTGGAGCACAGATTGAGCACTGGGATTGCTGGCTGGATTTTCAGACTCAAGGTCAAGCACTGTTCTGGATTTCAGGGGCTTGGGGAGGAGAGCAGTGCAGGTTTGCTGTTAAACACCTCTTGTGGCTGCATTGGATGTATCTGGAAGTTCTGCATAGCCACAGTGGGGTTTTAGGAAAAGTGATGTGTCTTCATCACCTTAGGAAAACAAGTAAGGAAAAGCCTGTCCCTGTTAACATCATTCCCATTCACTGATGTGTTTATTTTGTTATGTGTACAACGAATCCCGTTTTGCTTTCTGGTTATTTGGGATATGGTATAAAGTTTGAGAGTGTGGAATTGTATTCCTTGGATAAAGTTCACACCTCAAATAGACCTTAAAGAAGGCATAAAACCTGCTCTGGGTTCTCAGCTGGGAGTTAAGTGGAACTGAAATGTAGCATGGACCATAGATTGGCAGATAGTAATGAATTTCACATATAGCAGTAGCTAATATGGAAATATGAATTCTTTACTTTTCACTCAAAATACAATTTGGGACACTAATGGTAGGGATGACTATGGCATGTTTACCTGAAAATTGTGGGGATGTATGGCATGAATAGCTGCCTGGAATGTGGCATTTTCATTTTCACCACCAGACATCTGCATTCCATGGGGCTTTCTACAAAAAACACCAAAAATGTTCTTCAGTGATTTATATTTGTATTTTTCTGAAAAGGTGAAGCCCACAGATTCTATTTAGCTGACAATTTCTTGAGATGACTGTACAACAGCTTGTGAAGCACAGTAACACGAGCCAATAATTAAAGGAAAAGGTTACACCCTTTTAAGGGTTCTTTTTTTTTTTTTTTTTTTTTTAGCTGCAAACTCTTTCTGTAGCAAATGTAAGCATTGTGAAGAATGATAATGGGTGTCCCCTTCCCTTTAAACTCCTTCCTGCAGAGGGGAAAGCATGAGTGTCTTACAATGGCCTCTTCCTTCCCTGGCTCTCCGGTGAGAGGTGAAATCCATCCTTGTTTGGCAGCACTCAGAGACCTGCCAAGGCTTTGTTTCTGTGCATGAAGGTGGAATCACCTCTTCCCCTCAGCAAGATGAGGCATGAGCTGTGAGCATGGCCAGCCATGGACCCCAGACCAGAGCCACAGAGGTGCAGGAGACCACAGGGGCAAAGTGCTCTGAGGCTGCTTCTGAGTTTCACTCTTTCCAGTGGGTTAAGTGAGTTGTTACCATAAGGTTATTGCAAAACCCTGTGAAAGATTGTTGGTAGCTGGGTCTCTGGCACCAGGAGAGAATTCTGCTAATTTTTTCAAAATTCTGGCTCATGTTACAGTGGAACTGAGGATAAAATATCTATCTGTCCTTGCTTCTATTTTGCAAACCCCTGAACTATTTAGCTTGCCCACGCATTGTGGTCCAAAGCATTGTGTGTTTTGGATTGTCTAAATTTTTATTTTGGCTTTTTAAAAGGTACACTATTTATATGATTTAGGATGCTTAGTGGCATGCATACTAATTGTAGAAAAATCCATCAGATATTACCCAGTAGACTAGACAGGCTCCTTCATGGCTGTTATGGTCCATCAGGTAAATACATACTTTGGAACATGTACTAATGTCAAAAACCATGAGTTATTTACCTAGGAGATGCAGTTCCAGCATGCTGGGTAAATGTGTATCTAGGGTGGGGTTTTTTAAACAGCTGATTTTTAAAGATTTTTTTTTTTCTAACTGAGAAGGCTATATCAATTTTGAAACAGCTGCCATGACCATTTTTTGGAAAAGTACACACATTTTTAAAGCTAACACATGCCAAGCTGTGTGCTGTTATTTAATGTGCATTTATACAGTTCTGTAATGTTGTGTATAATGGTCTCTGGAACCATTTTCCTAATAAGCCAATGTATCCCTGTGGTTCTTATGTAATGCTGGCTTTGTCTGGCTGGTAATGGAACAGATGGATTGTTGTTGCTCACACCCAAGCACTTGGGGTACTCAGAGCAGTGCCAGGTCTCCATTTTAATTCCTCAGTGCTGCCCAAGTCCTTCTAGGAGATCAGGAACTGTGTAAATGCATTGCATACCTAATGTAAAATGTGTGTTTTCTCCACATTAACCACTTCATCCCTGCAGCTAAGGTAGCTGTTCACTCTTCAGGTTGTTTTATAGCTGAGTAATCTGGGGTATGGAGAGAAGCAGTAACTTGTCCAAGTTTAGCCAGCTGCTCCTGATGTGTTGTTTTCTAATAGTAAAACTTTCTGGGCTTTCTGTATATTTTGTCTCACCTCCTCTTGTTTTTCTAAATAATGCAAGCAGATAAGGACACAACTTTTTGTTCTTGTTATTGATCAGAAAGCACTTTCTGAAAACATCAGGAACACAGGTGTGTCAACCATGGCATCATCTGAGACACAAGGTATATAGCCCAATACATTTGAACATATTCTCAGGATTTGGATGTCTCCTACCTGAACATTTTTGATCTCGCTTTCAAGGCCAGATTTGTGGGGCTGCAAGCACTTGAATTTAAGTGTGTATAAGTTGAATTCAGGTGCGTGCGCCATAATCTTTTTCCTCTTTGATTTTGCCGTCATCCCCTACTCTGACTTTTCAAGGAAATGCATCCTAACTTGGCACAGTATATACAAAGATTCAGCATGCAGCTACAATTGAGAGGACAAGCTGCAGCCCCAGGCAGGGCAGTGCAGGGAGGGGAGGGGGGTCCATGACAATCTTTTCCACAGGAGTGCCAAGAGCACGGCTGTATTAAATGACACTGCAGTAAAGCCAGAAGGCCATTAAAATGGTCTGAAAATGCCTGTGTTGCACGGTTATCTTTATAACTTAGTCATATCTGTAGCTTGGAAGGACTTTGGCTTTCATTCACGTGCCAACCATGTACTACAACAATTAAAATACTACACTCATAAAACCCTGACTGCTGCGTGCGTGCGCGGCCCGATTGAAGCTCAGCAGATGAGATTGTGACCACAACCCCAGCTGCAAAAAAAGGGGGAGAAAAAAAAAATCTGTGATATTTAGGGTAAAAACTGAGGCTGATGGTAGTGTTATGCTCCATGTTCAAAGTGTCATTGCTGGCTGGTGATTTACATTTTGCATGTTCACTGAGCAGCCTTTCTCCTGCGCATTAGTTTGGGCGACAATGCATTTTTTCATATGGGAGGAAGCAACAAAATAATAGAGAGAAATTAACCAATCAAAATCATGGTAAATAAAAGTCTCTCTCTCTCTTTCTTTCTTTTTAAGGCTCAAGAGGCAGCTGGCACTCTCAGGCTTTGTTATACTGAGGAAAGAGAACAGCAAAACTGCATGCAGTATAGAGTCAGTGTCATTGAAACTAATGGCATGAATGATCTCACACCATTGTCGTGAGACGGAGATTTACTGTGCTTAGTAGAGAACCCATATTATGGAGAAAAGCATCGATCTACTTCCACATTTTATTCACATGAATGACAAACAAGTTATTCACCACTATGCAGTCACATTCAATCCCTCAGTGTCTGAGTCACAATGCCTCCCAAGTCCCTCACACTTTACAGCTGTGCAGAGCACCTAGCCAATAACTATTTGTCTCCACTTTGCAACCAACAGAAAGGGTTTATTAGCCCCTCTTACTTGACCAGTTTACAGTTTAGGCTTGTGTTTGCTGGATAATTTTAGCCACAGTGTTTGATTCCTACAATAACATGTCCATTAATGCAATGTCCTCTCTCTCCCTCTTTTTCACGATAGGCATTAGGCAGGTGGAGAGAGGAGCTGTGGTTACATTGCCAGCTTCACTTTTTTCATCAGATTTTGACATTTCCATGGCCTAGGTGTTCTGCTTCCAAGGGCTCAGTGCCTGTTTTCTATGCAAAGAGTACAAAAAATGGTAGGCTAAAATAAATGAAGAGAGGCAGGGAGAGAGATTAAGTGCATTATGGATGCTTTGTTCTTGGTTTTTCTGTATTTATTGACTAATGCCACCTGATAGAGACCTTTTCTTTTGTTTTTAACTTTAATTTTGGTACAGTAATGGAGATATCATAGTGGTAACTATGGCAAAAGAAGGAAAATGCTAGCAAATTATTTCTGTTTCAGTGGGGAGAGACTAAATGATGGTGAAGAACAGTCCAAAAGCACACAGTGCATTGCTTTAATTCCCTGTTTCTTTTTGTTACTGCACCTGTGCAAACCCTCCTTAACCATCAGAGGATGCTCTTGGTACACAAACTTTGGATGGTCCAGAGACCCTGCCACCATCATCCTCATCATTTTCAATGTAGTCTTTGGGGCAGACTGAAGATCTGACAGGGAAACCTGTGTGCATTGTGCTACCACTCCTGACTGTTCTAATGGCCTTCTGGGAAATGTGAGATTGATTTTCCATCAGGAAAACTCACTTTTGAGCCCTTCTTCATCATGATTGTAGCTCCACGTGTGTAGGACTCTTGTCTTCGTAAGCTTTGTTGCACACTCCTTAACTGCACACATTTTCTGTGGTCTCAAAGACTGCAGAAAATTGTTGGTTCCCAAACTTAAGTCACATCAAATCTATAGCTGCCTGTTATCATACAGTTTGTATCATTGAGTCTTCACTCTTTTTCTTCATTTGTAGTTCTTAGGGAGTAAAAACACATCAGCTTTCAAATTGCTAACGTTTCATAACATTAAATGATTTGTCCCAGAGGATCTGGTGGCCAAGTCAGGGAAAGGAATTTGTCTTCTAAATGCCTGCTCTCATTCTTAAAGGACACTCCCTTGAGTTTCTGCATCCCCTTGATATGAACTCTGAATATAGTGTGGAATAAATGGAAAAAATGTCTTAATATCCTTGTTGCTCTAAGGAAAAATAAAATTCTGTGTTTCTGAATTTGCCTTTTTACGTTTTTCTGCCTCTTACAACCTCCTTCTCAAAATGGGATCAAATAACAGCAAGATTTTGACTTTAAGAATAAGAAACTTTTTGTTTTACGGTTGTCTTCCTGCTGGGATCTTAGGACAGTAATTTCAGCATTAGCAAGATGGGCTGTTGAATTTCTTGCTTTTAAAAATCTATGAGCTTGGCTGTTTGAGTTACAACCACCACAATTTCAGGTCTTAGAAACCTTTACAATACATTGTGGTTGCAAATGGAGGGAGTGGGAAAGAATTTCTAGTCCCAGCTGATTGCACAATGACCTTATCAAATAATTTAGTAAAGGAAAATAACCCAAAAATAATTCCTGAGAACTGAGCTCTAGACACACAAAGTGCTTTAGGCTTGCCCTTCCTGGGGGAAACGAGGCTTTGTTGTTTTAGATCTGCAGGGAGGCAGAAGTGTTGGAGCAGAACAGGCTCAAGAAGCCAGTTTTTGAAAGGATGCCCTCACACCTTCCCCCTATGACTGAGGCAGGAGGGGTTGATTGGTGCATGGAGACCCTCCTTTGCAGCCACACTTTTTATGTGCTTGAATTTCATCTCTCATTTGTGCCCACCTTGGAGATTAAGCTGGGAAATGCGTGGCTCGTTTTCCCTTTTCCTGAGGCAGGAGACATGGAATAAAATCCAAGCTGGTTTCCAGACAAAGCCAAGCCCTGTGCAGGCTCCTGGGGGTGACACACGGGGCATGTGTGGCAAGCAAACATTTGCCTTCAATCCCACAGCAGCTTTTGGAGTTCTGGTTGCCCTGGCATTTTTATCTTTCCCTTGTCTCAGTTAATCTGTGTTATTGTCTCTTGCTAATTCCCATCCAAATGTAACATGGTAGTTGCAATCAGTTAACAATTTGGTCTCAATTATACAATTACTTTTCCTTCAGTTGTTCAGATGTTTCCTGTGATTCTTTGTTTTCCCATTTCCACACCTTGGAAATGAAGAAAAATAGGATTGGAAGAAACCTCAAAAGATCTTCTAATCTATCCCTCTGCCCCAAGGTGGGATCAATTATATCTCCATCGTTCCTGGCAGATGTTTTTCTCTTGCTTTCAAAGTGTTCCAGTGATGCTTATTCCATCATTTTTCCAAAGCATTAGCTTTTTAAATTAAAATGAAAAGTCCTTCCATGTCTGGTTTAATTTTAAATTAGCTCTGCAAAGGACTGGTTGTAAATGTGCCATGGAATATGACTTAAATAGGATATAAATTGACTGTAACCTTTGGGTATATAGCTAAAATTAATCTTTGCAGGGGGCTTTATGTAGAACTTAAATTAATTTTTAATGAACTCTGCTATCATGAATCTTTCACAGCTTTTGCAATTCTTTTAAGCATGATCGTTCTTGCCATTTGATTATAGAAATTAGTTTAATTATAGATTGATGTCAAATGCATGATGAAACACAACTATACATTCAGAAAATTTAAATACAAATTCTTTTGCCTACTCAACACAAACAGATTCCTGTTTGATAAATGCTTGTTTATAGGAACTGCCAATTTTATAATTCTAGTCTTAATGAGAAAACTAGCCTACCTGTGTGTCAAGGGTTGGAATATTCTTAGCTTCTGTGTACTTTGTATGTTTTCCATTTATATAGAATTTACTACTAGAAGTGTGCCATTGCTGCTGGACTGAAAATATATCCAGTGACATGAAAAAAGGCAACTGTTATAGCACTTTAGGACCTGGCAATCTTCTGCAGCCACCATATGATCTTTCTGGTGTTGAGGGTCTTTTGAATTTCTGAAAATGCTGGAAGGTTTCTGATAGAAGTGTATTAAAATTTTAGCAGATAATGAATTGTTCATCCATTAAACAGAAAGTTCCTGGGGGGTACTGATACTGCAGAATTAAAGAAAATCCACATTTTGTGAAAATTTCAGAGTTGGTAAAGAAGCTAGCTAGAATTTGGGGCTTTATTTTCATCTTAATGTTATCCAAGATCCCTCTCTGATGAGGTGCTCAAATGTCCAAGATTTGTACATATTCTTAAGATTTTACAAAGATTTCTGTTGTCTCAATTGCAAAAAGTGGATAGTTAATAACTACTTCATCTTGTAAATGTGCATAGTTGATTAGATGTTTTCTTTAGTAGGTTGTTAGAATTAGTTCCAAATTTTCCATACCATTTCTTTTACCTTTCCCTTCATTTGCAGGGTGTTTTCTGCTTTCTGAAACTTGAACTCCTTCTTTTTTTTTTTTCTTTTTTCCTTTTTTTTTTTTTTTTTATTATTTTTTCTTTTTTTTCCAAAAATTGTTTACTCTCATTCTGTGCTTGGAAGTGAGGGTCAGGGCTGTCTGGCATCCTCTACTTTGCTAACACTGGAGTTACCCAAGCCAGGGAGGGGATGGAAATTCTCTGGAAAATTGGGATATGTGTACCCTGGGTCAGGCAGTGGCTGTGAAGCTGCTCTTGGATAACACCTCAGGTTGGCTCCAGTGCCTGCTCATCGTCAGCCTGGGAGAGTTCAGGAGGTCACCTGAAATCCATCTCCTGTCTGCTGTTGTTCTCCCTCTCAGAGCCCTGAGTGTGTTAATGGTTTCTCAGCAGCAGACGAAAGGGGCAGGAGAGATAAGAGGGGCGCAGGGATATTATTCAGCATGGCACTACACGTGTGACTTGTTTTCTCAGGCTATCACTTGGCATTCATGCTATGACACTGTGCAGGAGGGGGCTTGGGATGGGCAGGAACCAAGCAGCACCAGCTTGGGGAGCAGTGGGTGCTTCAGTGCCTCTGGTGTTTTTTGGGTCCTTCAGCCAGAACGGGCTCCTTTGGCTGCAGGGTGAGAATGGACCCTGAAATTGTGGCTCCCCGCTCACTCATGCCCAGTCCCGTGTTTAATACCACTTCCAGCTAACCTTTAGAAAAATGCTTGCAGAGGAACGGGAAGAAGAGAGATTTTGCTAAGATACAAAATGCATTTGATGTGCTAAAAGAGTGAAAAACTCTACAAGCAGAGAGTGTTGACATATCTTATCTCAGTTGTCAGAAGTGGCTTGTGAAATCCAGTGAGATGAAATCCATGCTCTACATATGGACAGTACAGGCATTTCTTGAACTTATTCTAACTTCATTAGGCAGCCTTCATACTCACAGAAGGTGCCTGCCTTGACAAATATAAGTAGGTCCTTGTCTTTTTTTCCTTTGTTATTCCTTTCCTAACACCCTCCCTGTTCTCCTGCTCTGCCTCCTGTCTGACAGCCTGATTTTGGTGCCTTTCAGTACCTGAAATGGTTATAAGCTAACGAGGAAAGTGGTATCTTGCAACTTCCATGTTTTGTCATTGTTTCTGACTTTTTCCCTTAGAGAGTTGGGGAGTGTCTGAACACAGAGCACAATATCCTTTCCAAACAAGTTTCTAAGGATGGAAAAGCAGTTAAAAGGACAGTGACTATAAGGGAAGTAAAGGAACACAGAAACTAACAAGAAAGTGTTTAGGCATGGAAATGTGAAGCTGAAGTTACCCCAGTGCCAGTTAATGAGTTTCTAATAGGGTATGCAGATGCTATCCTGGAGGACTCTGCCTGGAGGGAGTGCAGGTCCTAATATGCATCAGCAGCTTCATGAAAGAAGATGCAGGAACATTTTTTGTGACAAATGGATTGTTAAACCTGGTGCCACCGGTAGAGAGACAGAGCTCCTTTCCCTCCATCATTTAATTAAAAATGCTCTGCTTGAGTAGTCTCTTCTATATGGGAAGTTTGTTCTCCACGGGCAGTTTGTGCTGTGAGATGTAAGATATTGGCCCCAGTGCATGTGATAACATTGCATCAACAAGGAGCCTGTTCTCCCGTGTGCCCAGGCAGATCTTTCATTCAGGACAAAGGAAGTGTGGTTTGTGTTAAAGATATAGTTCAACTTTCATAATGAAGCAAGTTGTGAATGATGAATGAAAGCACTTATTGAGCTGAAAGTACACACAGCAGATTGAGCAATCTTGATCTTTGTGCAACAATCAGCTGAGTAAGAGAAAGCAAGGACTGCATTTTTGACTGCCTCAGTTTGACCTTCATTTTGTACTTTTTTTAGCTGCAAATTAACACATCCGATTGTCAGCCAAATGATTGTTGAAATTTTTTTGCCCGTTACTTGGTGGTGCAAAAAAGATAGATATGCAAATTGCACTCACGAAAGGGCAGGCCAGTCCTCTGACAAGACAAGAAATAAAATGCAGTTGTATAAATTGTTATGCAATCAACATAGGCAGTTATTAAATTTGTTCATTCAGAGGGAGAAATACCATACTCCCTGGCCGATTCTGAGCCATTTGTCCTTCCTCTTTCATACCCTCCCCTCTTTCTTTTTTTTTTTTTTTTTTGTATTTTTCCTGCAAAACCAAACACCGCCTTTTTCACAGATCATTCACCATGAAGAAATACCTTGATTGGAGCTCGAGCTGAATCAGATTTTAATTTGCAAAGAGTGTTTGAAACAGATTTTCAAATGGCATAGCAGCACAAAGGTAATTCGCAGAGGCGTGTGTTTAAAATAAGGGGCTAGGTTATAGGAAAATCCGGAATGTGGGCTGGAACGTGTTCCAGAATTCCACCCTCTTGTCCTGGCTACACAAACAATGTGACCCAGGCCTGCCAAGAGTTGTCGTGTTTAAATAGAGAGTGAGAGAAGGAAAGTGGCAAGAATTCCCTCAGCACCATAATCCCTGCAGCCCTGCTACTTGGCACTTTTAAGGGAAAGGCGGATACAGGGAACAAGAATAAGACATAGCACGCTCCATCTCTTCTCTCCAGTAAACACTGCTTAGAATTCCATCTAATCTGGGAGAATAAACATTTCTGAGGCTTTTCTCTGAACATTTGATCTCAGTGACTAGAGCAGCTCATTTTAATTTTTTTTTAATTCCTTGCTCTTTTTCTAAGTGTATGCTTGCAGCGTCAGCTTTGCACGTTGTTCACTCCAAGACATAACCTGAAAATCAAATCCTGGGATTCTTAATCAAAATCCTATAAACTTTTACAGAATATTGGCTTTAGGAAAAACTTGGCAGTGTAGCTGCTGCTGAGTTGACAATTAGAAAGAGTTAAAGAGCAGATCACTAAGGTGATGACCATTTCATTGGGAGATCTTAAGCTAAATTGCTCAAAAGACAATTTGAATTGATGGGCTTTTATAACCACTTAGGTCAGAAATGGATGCATAATGCACTGGCACAAAATGTCCATTCCACACAGAGATTGGCAGGTATTCCCTGTCCTTTGAGGTAACCAATTTTTTATTAACTATCTGCCTCATTTCCAATTGAAATGAAAATTATGTTTTTATGGTCTCCTTTGCAAGTTTTTGTCAGTTGATTTGGTGCTCTTTAATGTTAGGAAAGCTGTGCTTGGGGGACGTAGCTGGAATTTGTTTTATGGGCTGTGGCAGTACACAGCTGAAGCTTTAGGAGGTTTGACATTTTCCTTTTCATGCTTTGCAAACACATGCAGAGCACACCACCACTGCCCCCTGTTTTCCCACCTATATGGTAGGTTTGCCACCTACTACACCCTTCACAAAATATTTCATTAACTTTTTCCTGTAATAATGTTAAGGTTCTCTTCAGACAGGGATGTACTGAAGGGTCAGAACAATCCTATAGGCTGGAGTTATTAATGAAGAGTCTCCCTTGAGAGTCAGCACAGAACTTTAATATCGTGTAGGGAATGGCAGGATCTTTCTTTCACCTCTGTGTGTCTTTAGTCCTGCCTGCAGCCTTCAAGTTGTTGCTGTCTTTGAAAATATTCACCTTTCTACCTGTACTGTTTAATGCAAATACAGGAGACTGAAGAGTCTGTGGAAGGTTTTACCCTAGATTTATTGTTAGAACAGGTACTTTTGCATTTGTTTCACTTACAAAGTGGGAAAACTCATGGTCAGCTTCCCAAAAGTGTTTGTTAGACTCAAGCAATTAATACTGTAAATTATGGGAGACACTGAATAAAAGGCAGCTGCTATGCTCAGCACTGCACAGCTATTAATTTCCAGGCCAGGTTTTTCAAGGAGCTGAGCACTCAGCAGTTGTTGTCAACTTCCAATTCAGCTCCTAAAGGAAATGCCAAAATAATCAAAACTTCTGCTGGAGGCCTAGTGCTTCAGGAAATCTAGTCATCTGATTTGGAAATGCACGTGGGCCATGGAGCTCTGTTGAGTATCCAGGCCCTGACGGCTGTGTTTAAGGCTAGCACATCCTTCTTGGGCAACTGGCATATTAAATATTTTCAAAGGCTCTGCTTTCGCTTTATTCTGGAAACAATGTTTAAAGCACAAGCCTTGAAAGGTATTTCCTCCTCATTTTGCTCTCTGTGAGACCAAAGTCTCTTTATTTATGAACGGCATTACAGGCAATTACAGCCTGCCATTCCCCACCCAGTGCTGACCTGGGGGGTAGGAAGTAGTTTGTTCTTTATTCCCAGTCTTTGGCTTCTCTCTCTCCTCAGCTATCAAGAAGCAGTTTTTCTCATGCAATATTGTCAGCTAGTAACCAAATTGAAGCAGTTAAAATGCTTTCTGCGTGTTATCTTGTGGTAGAGACTTCAGATTGTCGAGTGAAAATCTCCAGAGTCTGTTGGCAACATTTGGATCTGGTTGATGCCCCTCAAAATAACTTCAGTCTTTGTCAGTTGATTGTGTCTTAGTCTTCCCTTTAAAACCAAAGCACAGAACAGAGCAGGGTTGTATGTTCACTCTAATAAGCATTTGAAAACTATTTGCCATTCATAACTCTCTCTCTGTTGTATTTATGTTGTTTTAAAGGACCAGGTATTTTTTCCACCTCAGTTTTGCTGAGGTAAATGGAGCAGCCCAGATAAATATGCAACATGGAACTGAAACCACAAATAGTATTATTAACCTTGAAATAGTTTGGTTTTGCCTTGGAAAAATGTATGTTCGAAATGATCAAACCCTCATACGTTTGTTAGGAAGAGATGTGCTATGCCTGTCCTCAATTGTGAAAGCACTTCATGCTTTCACAAAAGTTATCTAAGAGAATGAACTATGAAAGCTATGACTGATGCTGAGAAAGGAGAACAAGTCCAACTTGTTCTCTAAACCCCCCTGTTCTTCTGGGGTATTAGGACCATTGCCTAACATATGGGAGGACATATAGCAATATACATGCTGCTGTCTTACCTAGATACAATGGAATGAAAGGATCTCCTATCCCTTCTTCCTTTTAATTTCTTGTATTCTGATACATATTTTTTTTTTTAGAGATTTATATGGAGCAGTATCACTTACCATTCTGTTTGAAGAGACTTCCTTCCTATATTTAATCTTCCCTAAAACTGCTCAAATTGTTATGTTAAGCATGCCTGCTACATTAATGTTGAACGCACAGAAAAAGGGCAGCTGCTTTAACAGTTGTCCTTTCTGTTACAGCCTTATCAGAGGAACTATAAAAATATGGATGTCTCTTCCTGCATGCAGGATTTGAATAAGCTCTGTGCTGTGCCAGCTCCTGAGAAAATTAATATTGCCAGCACAGGGCTCAGTGTTGCCAGAAGTGTTGTTGGTGCACACACGGGAGGGGGAAATGCATCGAGAGAGGTTCCCTGTGTGCGTGATGTGCCCTTTAGGTGGTGCCATTGTGTTTTTTTAAGGTGAGGCAGGATGAAGGGAAGGATGCGGCGCACAATGCATCCTCCTACCCGCGGTGACTCGGAAACATCTGAGCGCGCAGAGCCATCCCCACGCACAGGATGTAATGCTGCTAGAGTAAATATAGAACGGCTGCTGTCAACAATGGGGAGGGCAAGAGCTGAAAGAATGGCAACTTGAGACATCCTTTTTTTTCTTTCTTTCTTTTTTTTTTTTTTTTTTTGGCCTTTTAAATATCACCAAAAGCGAGAAAGCACAGGGAAAGGACACTTATTAGGAATGGGTGTGGTCTGTGGAGTTTAGATTTAAACTACTACTAAACCCACCCAAAAAAATGGAAGGGATTGAATGTGTCAGTTGGGTTCACGTGGCTCCTGGTTGAGGATGAATCATGAAGAATCTCAGAAATATGCACAGAGAAATGTTTAGGGTGGGTCTCAAAGCAAAGGCGAAATGCAGTTTGTTGCTAAGTGGGCAGGAAATTTTGCCTTATGGGGAAGGACCAGGAAAATGAGGAGTTCAAATCTCTGTTTTCATGGCCCTGGCTGGCCAGTTTCTTACTGTGCTGCATTTCTTTCTTTTTCTTTTTTTTAAATACATATTCCAAACTGTCTGAGCTTCAGGTTGAAACCATGTTCTTAAAGCTTTAATATATTTTAGATGCTTTGAGAATGCTGAATTGAAGGGATCACATGCACACAAAAGCATTGCTGTTGTTTACATATTGTTTAGATGGTGTTTTCTTAAAAATCAGGGCACCCTCCGTCCTGTGTTTTCTCACTGCATACGGGTCAGAAAAGCACAAAAGTACTGTATGTCTGAAACACTTCCAGCAGCTTCCCTGGACCTGCTTCCAAAGCTCATTGAAATCTTGTTAACAGAGCACTCTACCTCCCCCTGATACCTCACACTGCAAAACAGCTTTGAAGGCCTAGACTGAATAATGAAGGAAACAAGGGCATCTGGGGTCCATTATTTACCCCATTTCATAAGGCACTTCTACAAAGTCTGCTGCCTGCCTTTTCAGATCCATGACAGAAATAAATACAAAGCCTGGAAAGAGCGAGCAAGTCAGAGTTGTCTGCTGCCCTCTCCACTGCCCCCCTCCCCTTTCCCTCCTGTTTCACAGGACACATTTGTTTCATCTCAGCTACATGGAGTTCTCTTTCTGCCCAAGACACTTGTCCTTCCCCCTTCATGGATTGTTTATTCCAAGGATCTTTTTATTTTTTTTTTTTTTCCCTTGGGAAGACATCTCAAACACTCCTGGGTTTTGAAGACCAGCGTGAAGCTGCTCAGAGATTTTTTATTTTCACTTTTTTTCTATTTTCTTCTCAAACTGACAAAGACTTGAAGGCTTGACTTGTGACTGTGGGTGCATTAGGAGAACATATGTGAAATGTCCGTGGGGTGATTCCCATCTCAGTGTGCTAATTCACAGGAGGGCATTTCAATGGAATGGGGGTAATTTGGAATGTTAACGCATCCCAAAGCTGCTGCTGAGGGAACAAGTTGTGGAAATTTTTGTCAATTCTAGAGTGTCTGGGCATTTTTAAGAGGGTTGGCCCAAAGTGCCTCTACAATTCTTGTGAAAATAAACGCTCTGCAAAGCTGGCTTTCCAGTGAAACCCTTTTGGAATGCTCAGTCAACACCAGGGCACTTTCTCCAGGCACTTAGCACCCCTAGTGTAGGTGAAGTATCTGGGTGGCTACACCATCACAGAGCAACTGTAACTTGTGAGCCATTCATTTTGCACATTTTTTCCTATTATTTGTTCTCTGACTAGATGATAATTTATACCAATTTGTTAGTACCCTGTTGGTAGCTGTTTGGATATTTGCACCTGTGGCTGATCCACAAACTTTAAGGCATTTATTGAGAGGGTGGCAATTATTTGTGAGCAAAGCCCTGCCCTTGTTAAAGTCTTTTGCAAGAATTATCACTAAAGATCCATAGATTCTTAAATTTATTAATTTTTTGTAATCTACCCAGGTAGGACGTTGCTATTATATGTTGCTTCTCCTTTATTTAGTTGAACTGGCAGTTCCAAATTGAGTTAATTTCTTACATAATGAGTGTCTGCAATCCATCTGCAATGGACTTTCCTCTTGCACAGTTCAAAAAAGCAATAATGTTATTAATGTGTCAAAAGAGTTCTAGAATGGGATGAAAAAAGTAGGAGACCTTTGCATAAGTAGTTATTTAGGAAGCTCCTAAAAATTATTCTAATCATAATTTATTAGAGTGTCCTAAATGAGGGTTCAGGTCTAAAGGAAAAGGTCAGACAGTGCATATCCTGAGTTTTAAGGCTGCTGCAGCCTCTGCTGTTTATTTACAGTCATCCAAACCATTTTCAAAATCAGGCAGGGCTTCTGTTTCAATCTCCCTGTCTATTGTTCAAGGAGTAAATGATCTTGTGTTCTTTAGGTTGGGATCAACTTTGCTGGACTTATGTGCCTGAAACATCACCCAGAATCAACTCTGAGGTGCAGAGGCTGTTGCTGATCTCTTCTAAGGGCACAAAACTGCTTCCTGGTTATTTATAAAATTAATGGGTGACTTTTTTTCCTTTCAGAGAAAATGATAGATCTCAGTGTTCACCAGCATGTGTTTCATGGGCAGTTACCAACCTGTGATCATGTGCATATCATCTCAATAAGGGGCAGAAAAATCTCCCAGAAGCAGCATGAGTACCATTTATCTTTCTACCATAATAATCTTAGGTTTAGCCAACAAAGTATCTCACAGGATATTTAGCTGACAGCTCACACCACCAGCCTCTGCTGAATCATTGCTACATGTGCCATTCCTTTTTCTTTTTTCTTTTTTTTTTTTTTCTAGGTTTAGAGAGAATGTTTTGCCTCTATAGTAACTGCCAGACAAAATAATGAGCAGTCAAAAATAATGAGCAAAAAAGAAAGGCAACCTGAAAATGATGCTTTAATTCAACCATGACATCTCTTGGTTGGCTGTGAATTGCTGCATAAAAATTTGCCTGTTTTCAGCAACCTACTCCCTATCAGTCACTGATTCTTTAGAACAACAAGCTCCAGAGAGACTCCCCAAAAATGTAAAGCTTTCTTCCACATGCACACTATTCTGATGCTTAGTTTTCCTGCACAGATGAGTGGAATGCTTACTGAATACCTGATTTAATCAAAAGCTTTTGGTTGTACCTTTGCTACTATTTTGGAGGTGTTATGTGCAGGCCCTTCATGCCAGGAGATGTGAGGTGGGTTTGGGACACTGTTAGCCCATTTCTTGCCACACAATTTAGAAAGATGCCCCAGAATGCAGAGCCAAAAAATGAGGGCTAGAATGGGATGAAAAAAGTAGGAGACCTTTGGATAAGTAGTTGTTTAGGGAGCTCCTAAAACTAATTACAATATTTTTTTAGTGTCCTAAATGAGGGTTCAGGTCTAAAGGAAAAGACTAGACAGTGCATATCCTGAATTTTAAGGCTGCTGCAGCCTCTGCTGTTTAATTTCAGCCATCCAAACCATTTTCAAAATGAGGTAGGGCTTCTGTTTCAATCTCCCTGCCAGTGAGGTTGGCTTGTGCAGGGACTGTATTATCCCACGTTCTGAGTGCAGCCTCCTCTCATGTTTGCATCAAATTAATCTCATTCTCCCCACTCTTCTTGTTGAGTAAGGAAGGCACATGACAACCAGTGAGAGCAGCTATGTGGAGATGCCAGGCATCCTCAGCTTGGCCAGAACCCCACAGACAGCCCCATCCAGAAGATGGTCACAGTTTAGCTGTAATTATGTGCTTCTTGCTGGTCTGACGTCTCTCCACGCCTCCCTGGGTGCAGCAGTTGTTTGTTGGGCCGGGATGGTGTGGAGCTGGTGAGCACTTGTGCTGCTGTGAGCTTTGCAGGTGTCATTGAGTGGTAGCTGCAGTTGCTAGACTTTGAAACCAGCAGGGCCAGCAGCTCTGAGGGGAGCTGAGGGTGTTTGGCATCCTGCTGCTCACTGGCCTGGAGCTCCCAGGTGTACCTGTGCTGCAATCTCTGTTAGTTCAGATTTCCCTGTAGCTCACAGCCTTGCACTTCCTTGTGCGGTTCCGCTTGCGTTATTCTTTTTGTGCATTTAACCTTTCTCTTTGGGTTTCAGTATCATATTTGCTACTTTCTTTGTATTTGCTGGTGTCCTTCAGGTCTGCTGTTATTTTGTTTCTTTCTTCTCTGTTAATCTTAAATACACCTGGTAGGTTTTGCAGTTCAAGCCTGCTTTTCAGAAAAAAAAAGTATTGGTCTGCAGAGAGTTGTACAGATCACAGGCATGTCAATAATTGATTATGTGTAACCATCGGGTGTAAAATCAACAAAGAACAGGAACAGCCCTGAAGTCTGATGGCACTTGTCTGTCTTGCTTTGAGGTGCTCAGGTAGGAACAGCAAAATTATCAATTGCTGTGGTCAGAGGACAGTGTTAAGAACTCATTTTGTCTAAATCCCTGCTTTGGGAATTAACTTTCCCTGTGGTGTAGCTAAATTGTTCAATCTATTAGTCTTAATTTTCTTCCCTGTAAAATGGAGTTAATACTAATTGTTTATATATCTCATGGCATGTTATGAGCACTAATTAGTGCTGGGGAATGAAAAGATGTTGCTTAAACAGCCCAGGGACCAAGAGAGGAAGCAGTGAAATTGGCTGGATTCACGCCAAAGTGATGGCTGCACTTCTTCATGGTTTTCTGTGCACTTTCATCCTGGGAGACACTTGATTTGCCAGCTTGCTTACAAATTTTGATGCACCCCGGTACTGGTGGATGGATGAAGGGTGGGGAGAGCTGGGGAGCAATTCTGTGCTGTGGGCAGAGGAAGAAAGGAAGAGCTGCCATCCTTCAGAGTGGGAGCACACAGAGTGGTTTGAACAGTTGCACATTCTCCTTTCACAGTGCATCTGATCTGGTCCTGCCATGGTGATATGTGTTTAAAAACCCCACAATTTACACTTTCTCTTGTCCTTCTCTTCTATGGTGTGTCTGCCCTTTTCCTTTTATCTCAGCATTCTCCATCTTTCCTAACCACATGCACATTAGCCACATTACAGTTGCCCTACCCTTTTGCCCACATTCCTGTTCTTCATCCTCCTTGCAGTATTTTCCCCTTTTAAGGGACAGGTTTATCCTGTGACTCAAATCATCCCATATTTCCTCACGCCTCTGTCTCCTGTTTTCCTTGCAGAGTTATGTGGTGTGATGCATTTATCATGCACCCCTAATCTGCTGTTTGTCCAGTGGTTCAGGCTTGCCAAGACAGCATCTGATTGTTGCAGACTTTGAGATATTGGATGCAGGATTAGTTAGATGGCTGAATGATTAATGAACCAGGCTCACCACCACATCTTGTTAAGTATGAGTTTATCAAATCCATAAGGGGGTTGTTCAAATTCACTGTTGTGGATCATTTTTCCTTCCTTAACAAAGCTCCCATCCTCTCTGCTTGTTGCAAAAATGTTTATTACCTGGTCCTATCTTACCTGGTCTCCTGTGTCTTCTTGGTCTGCTTTAATGGCCAATTTTATCATCACGCCTGTCCCCCTCTTAAATTATTGTGATTTTTTGCTTATCTTTAGCATGGAAAGACCTACAGCATCTTGCTCTAGCTCTGATAATATCTAGATCTTTTACAAATCATCTCAGGCCTGTTTCTTTTCCGTCTGCTGTGGTCTCCCTCTACTCTTTTCACCTCCTAATATCTGTCATGGCTCAGAGCTGCCTTGTTCCTTCTCTTCAAAATTTCTCATTTTCTCAGTATTGCTTTGGAATCAATACCTTTGCAATTCTGCCCCCCGTTTCATTACTCACCAGTAACCTCCACAAGCTTCTTTCTCAGAATTCCTGTGGCGTGATCTGCTTTTATTCCTGCAATAAACTCTTGCTCATGTAAGTGGTTCTAGTAAATGTCATCCCCATGGGCTGCAAAATCCTGATGCAAAGAACTGATTTTGCAACATGTGTGCACATATAAAGTGACTGTGTATATTGTTTGCAGGTCCTGACCTGTATAATATTGTTAAATTCATGGGCCTAAGCATGGCCTAGTCCCTGCCTGTCAGACACAATTCCTGTGAGGATTTAGTAAGAGTTTGAACTCATCGCATGTGAAAGTGCCCTTTAGTTCCAAGGTCTTCATCCTGGCTGGTCTGCACTTGAGGTAACATCTACGTGTGTGAAAGGAACCATAAACTCAACTGTGTTGCCATCATAAACCTTTTATCTTCCTTGGTGTGTTTATATAAAGACAGTGTGCACAATAAAGAGGGGAGGGAGGACAATTATGGGCCAGAAGCAGCGACACTCTCAGGTCAGAGTCCCTGGAAATCCACGTGGGGATTGCCTTGATGCTCAGCAGCACCAGGGAGGCTGTGCAGAGTAACCAAATATCATCATGTGGGACAGTGCCTGTGTGTGTGCCATCCGTGCAGGGTCACAAAGGATTGCACTGCAGCAAACAGCCCCTACCTGCAGTGAATCTGTAGGAACCTCGTGGCCATCGAGGGTTTAGGCAGGTATGTGCAGTGAGCAGGTGTTTTCCTATAGGCACATCTCACATGCAAGCATGTGTTACTGGATGGACCACAGATCTGACATTTTTCTTAGTGAACTTGGGAGAAGAATGAGGTGGAAAAGGGAGGGGGAGCAGAAACCAATCAAAGAAAGCAATACTTTTTATCAATCATATTTGATGCTATTCTTTCTCTCTCTTTCATCACTTTGATCTCTCAAATAAAACTGATACTTTGGCCACTTTCCAAACTTTTAGCTGTGCAGTCTGAGAGGGCTCTGGGTTAGCTGCTGAGGGTATGTGTTTGCAATTATGCATTTGAAAGTATTTTCCCCTCCGCTGAGATAACATTCTTTTTGTGTTACCACACACTTCTGCTGTCTCGTTTTTCTTCTCCCATGGCACTGCAGGCTGAAAGGCCTCACTGCGTTCCCCCTCCTCCCCCGATCTTTGCAACTGATATCTGAATAAAATACTTTACTCTGCTGGTATTTAACCTGCTGAGCCTTTCACTTTCTAGCTGTGAAACACACAAAAAGGGTATCGGGCAGAAACATCCCAGCAGTCTCACTTCTTAATATGCCTCCAAGGTAAGGCAAGAATGAACAGGGTGGGAAAATTTATACTGATGTTGGGGATCTTCAGTGCTTTATTTAAAGGTTAACATTCATTGAGAACAGCTTTACATTTACTTTTCCAATCTCCAATGTTCTTTCCACACAAGAGAACAAATTTGAATATTCTTCTTTGTTGTTCATCTGGCTGTAATTCAGTTTGTATGAGTAATAATCTGTCTTTTATAGGATAGGTAGGTTATAATTTTTTTAGCTGATGAATTTTGGCTTCATAGTAATGAGTATATGGAATTGCATCAATTATTAACATGAGAAGATAGGCTCTGTATTCCCTGACAAATAGCCAAGTTCCTTGAGCTAAAAAGCAAAAATCTGTGTGACCTTATGAGCCCTTCACACTGCAACCTGTTCTACCACGTGTGATTTTTCTGACATTGGACTTGCTCACTGTGGTCCAAGAAGGAAATACTATTTCTTGAAAAAGCCCACTGCACTCAGTACTACAAGAAACAATCTCCAAGTAGAATTTAAATATTCTCTCTGGAGTATAGCACTCAAAAGGCTTTAAGTGATCAGGGTCAATAAGAATAGTAAAACCACTATCTTGGGTCTGCTGTAGCTTATCTCATGTTAAGTCTGTGTGAAAATTAAACATGTGGGGTCCAATGCTGTGGTAATCCTTCCCTCCCACTGGTTTAGAAAGTTGGTTGGGAGCACTCTCTCCCTTTCACACACATGTGTGTGCTTGCAGCCACATGCACCCACACACAGGGCTCTAGGAGAGGAGCTGCTGCAGTCAGAGACAGGTCCTGCCCCTTTGTGTCTCCCAAGAATGAATCCTGTAGGATTGCCTCAGAGAGAACAATTGTTCCAGGTGTTTTACACTGAGCATTCTCTGGCTAGGATAAAGCTGAAACCTTTTGAAAATCTCTCTAGTTTTCAATAGAAATCGAGGAAGGTTTTTGCAGGCCTGCAGATACCTGGGACAGGACATAGATTTCTCCATTTTTTCTCTTTGTATAGAACCATCTGGGCAGCTAAAGTACTGGGTGAAATAAAAGTACTAGTCCAAATGAATTTCCCTGATGATATCCTAAATATCCCTGATGATAATGGCAAGGCATATCCTAAGTGAGAGCAGCATTCTATGAAACTAAGACCTAATGCCAAAACTTTATGCTAATGATCCCCAAATTTCTTTTACACTCCTGATCAACTCAATCTTTTTCAAAGATCCACATATACACTTACATCAAACTTTACATAGAAATCTTAAAAAGGAAAGATAAATTTTACTGGTTTAGTGGAGGTCTGCAGACCAGCTTGGTGCAAGGATGTGCATGTAGTAGTCTTCATGACTTGGACCCAAACCCAGTAGTTTAGGATGGAGAAACCCAGCAGTGAACTTTTATATTTAAAAATTGCCTCCAAAATATTTGTAGGACATGAAAATGGTGGTTAATTGAAGTGTAAATGTTCTCTTGGTCATTGTTCTTCTGCTACTTTCACACAAGTTGTGACCAGCTTCATTACTACCAGCATCTTATAGTTCTTGCCCAGCTGAGTAAGACGAGCCTCTCTCTAGCCAAAAAGGCTGTTCAGAGAACTGAGGATGGGCTGACTGGGTCCTTGGTGCCAATGTTTGGGAGGTGGACAGTGTGTTCAACAGACACTGACATTCACAGGACTGTATCCTCCTTGTACTGAAGTCCAGAGTTGGTTTAATTGCCTTAAGGAAAGCACAAGAGGCTGAGAGGGAATCACCGGTGCTGAGTAGGGAAGGGTTTTGTGGATGAGCATCTCTTAGTTTCTGTGTCACTCAGTCTTGGGTGAAAGTGCAGTGCTGGATGAATAAATGGCTCTACAAGCACCAGCCATTTTAAATTGATATTTCACAGGCCTGGTTGGTCACCTCTGTTAAAAGACCTGGACTTCAATTGCTGTAAATTGGGTTAGTCACTGACTTAAGGGGGTGGAGGGTCTGCCCACTTCCATGAACCTGCAGCCCATTTCCTCTTGGGCTCAGCAGTGCTGCAGTAGCATTTACAGCATGGCACATGACAAAGGATACCACGCTGGGTATCACTGAGCCTCCCCTCCCCCCCTTCCTGACTAATGTCTTTTCCGTGTGGGACCAGAATCCTGATACGCGTGACACAAACAGAGTACGTGGGAATTAGTTCCATTAAAGCCATGCCATATGGCTCGCAGGGTGCTCCCTGATACCACTGTGCTGCTTGACAGTCCTTCCCTATGGATGGGATCAGTGCATATTCCCTGATTTGCACTCTTTTTTTCAGCGTATCAAACAGGGACAGACTTTTAATTAAAAATGACATCATCACGCTGCTGCCAGCTCGTTGCAGGCAGTCCACATATTAATGCTGCTTGTTTCAGTTTTCAATGATCCTATTATGAATTGTAACCTCATTACACAAACCTTGCTATACAGTGGAATTTCAAATGGGGTTTTGTGGTTTTTAGAACTTAAACAGCTAGAATAAGCACAAAGGCAGTTGTGGTCAGGCAGCTTCCTCTCTTACCGCAGCAGTTGTGGAGATGCCATTCCAGTGACCACTGTTTCTACAATGAGTCAGTTTCATTTTTAACAATTTGACTCCGTTCTCTTCAAAGGGGGCAGCATGTTATTTCTGCATGATTTTTGTGTGCATGACTCTCTGCAGAGGGGTCAGTGCCAACTTGAACCCCTTGGGATGCGGCCTCTTGGAGCAGCCTGGATTCTCCAGGTGGTGGGAGGTGTGCTCCTTACACTCTGGAGAGCTGGGGCTGCCGACCATACATCTGGTCTGTCAAACATGCCCTGTGCTTCCAGCCATGTGAAAACACCATGTTAAGCACAGCTCCTTCTACTAGGGAGCCAATGCTCGAGGTAAGCAACAGTGCAGCCTTTGCAAAAGCTCCTGCAAGGAAACTGAGGTTCAGCTGTTGCCTTCCTGAAATAAAAGCATGAAAGAGAAGTACATAGATGCACTTCTATAAATATAAATAGGTTAGGCAGTGGCAAGAAGGAGTCCATTTTTTTCTATCCACCGTGAATTGTCAATCTCCAAACCCCTGCAAATGACTGTCAGTTACCTCTAGAATCGATGATTAAGTAAACAGGAATTTATGGAAGTTCAAGCTTTGCACAGCATTCAGCTGCATGCTCTTAAAGATCATTCATGTAAACTTTACAAACAAGGAATGCAGCAGTTTTCAATCTTAATGAAATATAAGAATGTCTTTTTCATTCAGTATGACTCACAGTTTTGTTTTGAAGTTTTTGAGCTTCTCCTAAGGTTATGGAGTGGTCAAGCGAAGCCGAACAGGGTTTTTGAAATCAGGAAGCTGTTTCATTCAGAGAAAAAAAAGGGGAGAGCGAGAGAGGGAGGGAGGGAAAAAAGCCCTATTCCTGTGTTTGATTGAAAAATAAAACTGCTGCTCTCAGTGAACCTTTGAAGTCCCCCAGCCCAGTAATTGTTTCACGACATTTGCAGCTTGAGGCAGCAAGAATGTTTGTGGTTGTTTTAAAGGCATCTGAGTGTGGATTCCATATGGTTTATTTTTATTTTCTTTTTTTTTCCCCTCTTTTTTTTTTCCTTCCCCACTTGGAGCCTCAAGTTCTTGCGCATTGCCCGATACCAGGTCCTAGCCTACTCTATTTCTGCATGAACTGTTTGTGAAAGAGCTGAGTGAAGGCATTGTGGCCCTAAGATTCAAGCGTGCTTAATTCAGAGAAAATCTGTGAATGCCTGTTGAGGCAATAGTTGATTTTAGCCGCGCTTTATCGATCCTATATTTGGAGTGTGGCTTACTAAACACTGTACAGTTTGCTTTCCTGAACAAAAGACCTCTTCATATGGCCTATACTTAGGGCATGATACTCCAAACGCTCACTATAGAGCATAGTGCTGGCTGTCATGCTTTCAATAGGTAGTTTGCAGTGGGCCTGATAGTGAGCCATTGGAGGCAAATAAAGGGCCTGATTCACCACTGTGTTCCTCTGGTCTCAGAGCAGTGAAACTGTTTTGTTCAAGCTGAATCAGATCCAAGCGTTCTGAAAATATGTACTATAGGAGCGAGGAAATCTAAAGTCAATTTAAGGCATGCAGACTTGAAAGTGCCGTGTGTATTTGCAACTCTCCTTCACCTCACCCCCCACAAAACACTGTCCATTGTATGCAGCACAATAAGTAACAACACTGATCATGAGAATCACTGCAGTCCAGTCCTGAGCTTATTTATAAGTGACCACTAGCAAATCATCTGTCTTTACTTTGCAACACAAAGTGCTGGAGCAAGTTATAACCAGCCAAGTGCAGAGTTTGCAGCCTGGGCTGCAGTTGTCTCTGACAACAGGGGAACTTGCTCATTTACAGTCAGGGAAGTTCTGCTGAAGACCAGCAGTAACCTTTTGGTCTGGTGTAGAACCAGCTGTAGCCACAGAGGAATTGAACCTACTCAGTTTGAAGAGAGAGTCAGACTAGAGGGCACTGCAGACTTCGTCCAGATTGGTCCTTCACTTGCTTGGAGAGACTAAATGACTTCCAGCTCTTGGAGTCTGATATGGTTATCCATGCAGTTACAGGGGCCTGAGTGCCTTAAATCCTTTTAAAAGAGTTTAATGGGAGAGTCCTGCTCAGGGAGGCTTCACCTGTGTTTGTGAGTAGTGCAACATTACAGGAACAGATCTACAGAACCAACCAGCTGATGCCAAGGTCCAAGCTGTCCACTCTGCAGGCTTTGGACTTGGGATTGACCACGGGCAGGAATTTCAGTTTTGTTTGGCTGAAAGGAACTGGGCTTCTGCTCTCAGTCTGATGTGTGATGGGAATCAAAATGTGGTAATTGGAGATATTTGAAGGAGGGGGATCCTTCACAAGCACACTTCCAACATGAACACTAATGCTCCTGAAAAAGCTGATTTTTGCCAGTAACCTTTTAACTGTGTGTTTTCTTTAATGAAGCAACCTGGGTGGATAAAGGATAGGCATTTTCTAAGGGGGAAAATGTGTCACTGATCAGGAAACAGCACAGCACTGATCAGTATTTCTGTTCTCTTGTGGTCTCACAGTGTTGGAATGGCCCCTGGTGGGGTTTGGGCCAACTTGTGTTCTACATGATTCCTCAGCAAGCCAGAGAGTTACAAAGAGTTAACCAAAGAGACACGAGTGTGAAACTTCCTTGAAAAAAAATATTGCAAAGGCAAATTAATGTCTAATATGATCCATGTCTGTTATGTGGCTATCTCTTAGAGAGAACTCTGCTGTTGTTTTATGCTTTCACTGTATGTTATCTTCATTCTTGTCGTGTTGTCCTGTTTAGCAAGGCCTAGTGGAAATTTAGTGAGGTATAGCGGAAAATTTAATTACAAAATAGTGAAGGAGCCTCTTAGAGGGAATGAGGTGCTCCTCAGAATCAGGAGTTATGGCTGGTCTCCAGTGACAAGCCTTCACTGAGGTAATTGGTGCTTGCAGGACTTTGGTCAGTGGGCTGATTTCTCAGCGCAACCATAGCACCTGTGGGCCTGAACTGAAAAGAAAGGAAATTTTGAAGGGACAGCTTAAAAAAAAAAAAAACCCAAACAAAACCAAAAGGTACAGAATATCAGTCTTGTCCTTAATATTAGTGGAAGGACAAATAGCTTGATCTTTGAGAAACTAAGGTCAAAAATTGTCTGCTGCATTTTATGTGCCAAGCCCACAAATCATTGACCTCTTCCAACCCTGCCTTCTGAAATCGAGACCAAAGCTGGGCTAAGCTCCTGAATTTCTGTGAGCTCAGGGCACAGCTTACACTGATGAGAGGTGTGCAAGTGAGGCAAGTCCGAGCTACGTCACAAAAGCCTGTGGAGCACTGTAACAGCAGCTGTAAATGCTTCCTGAGAAGTACAAATATTTGGAGGGCCAAGCTTCACACCCCACTGCTAAGCAGTGGCTGAGGCAGCTCACTCAGACCTTGTCCTTTCACCAATTGTCCTTGCAAGGCTGAAGTTAGACAAACAGGGTGAGAAATAGATTAATTAACAGCCAATTGGAGTCCAAGGCATAATTAAGAGGCCTAAATCATCATCACTACATTTTTGCAATTGGAGTTACAAGTTTAGAGGCAAGCGCTGAACTTGTAACTCAAATTGCAAAAATGGTTGTCCCAATGGAAATTGTATTTGTATTATTTGTAATATTTGCTGAATTCAGAATGTTCTGGGAAAGAAAGAGTCCTGTTTCAGCAGTTCTCATTCTATTCATGCCAATCATGCACTTAATAAAAATCATAAAAAATATTAAAAATTATAAATTACAGCAGCATTTGTGAGATGGGTATCCATAAGGGTTGAAGGGAAAAGTCTGATGTGATCACAAATGCCCATTGACCCATTGGGATGCTGCTGAAGAGGTACCAGTTCAGTGGGTGGGTGAAATCTTAAAAACTAGATTAGTTGGGTGGGTGAAATCTTAAAAACTAGATTAGTTTGCTGAAAGCTTTGCTAATTACAGGGCAACAGTCTCATAACTCTATGTGTGACCTTATGTTCAAAGGAAAAATACACATTTTGTAGAATGGTGTGGTTTGGAAGGGGCCTTAAAGATGTAAAGTTCCACTCCCCCCTGTTGCTGTAGGTGCAGGCATCTTCCACTAGCCCAGGTTGCTCAAAGCTCATCCAGCTTGGCTTTGGACATTTCCAGGAATGCATGGGACATTCACAGCTCCTCCTGGGCAACCTGTCATGATGCCTCACCACCCTCACAGTAAAAGAATTTCTTCTTAGTATGTTATCTAAACCCACCCTCTCTCAGTTTAAAGTCGTTCTCTCTTGTCCTGTCACTCCATGCCCTTGCAAGATGTCCCTCTCCAACCCTCTTGTAGTCCTTTAGGTACTGGAAGAGGCTCTGAGGTCTTCCTGGAATCTTCTTTTCTCCAGGCTAAACTGCCTCAATTCTCTCAGCCTTCATAGGAGAGGTGCTCCATCCCTCTGATCATCTTTGGGGCCTCCCCTGGACTTGCTCCTTCAGGTCCATGCCTTCTGATGCTGGAAGCCCCAGAGCTGTATCCAGCTGGGGTCTCATGAGAGCAGAGTGGAAGGGAGGCACCACTCCCTAGACCTGCCAGCTGTGGTTTTTTTGGTGCAGCCCAGGGCACGGCTGACTTTCTGGGATATGTTGCTTTTAGGTTCTGCATGGCTTGGAATGAATTAGTTGATAGAGTGCATTGCTTTAGAGAAGAGCCCTTGAAGTCACATTCATTTTAATTGGTGTGGTTTAATTATTTTGCTGTATTTGAGGATAATCTAACTACCCCGTAGAGGAGATCTGAAAAGGCTGTGGGGGCTCCACTGTGGTTGGGCAAGCCAGGAAATGTCTTACAAGAGGCACCCTGTATCTGACAAGACTAGACTACATTTGCTTGGTGTTTTAAATTCCATGAATTTTTGCATGCCTTTGAATTAATGATTCTTCTTTCAACATCAAAGGGGAATAGAGGACATTTTTACTTTTAACAGTTCTGTGCTGTAATAATTATCCCATTTCTCCAATGACACATTCCTTAGGATTTTGAAACTGCAAAAGGGAATCCAGCTAAGCATAGTTTTATACCTTTGGTTCTCTATTTTCTGCAGCTGGGTCAAGTCTTGCAGGGTGCTGTCTCTATCTCCCACTGGTTGCACCTCAGACTGATGGGGAGTTGAAGACACCTTGCAGAATCAGTCCTTGGTGATCCTTGCAGAGGTTGGTCTGCCACATGAGTTGCAGAAATGGATTCCAATGAAGGCCTTGGATTAGAGAAGCCCTGACTCAAGAATTTTGGTTTTACATCCAAATGTCGTAGCTGACTTCTTTCTCTAAAACTGGCCAGGCAGGATGTAAGCATTTTCTTCAGTGTGGGAAAGTTCATTTCAGTTCCAGTTCACCTTTCACAGTGCAAACCCAGCCCTACTGAATGGTGATTTTTTGCCTTTCAGAAACTGTGGTGGTTCATTTATGTGAAACATTCTGATGAGCACTTAGATTTAAGGTGACTCTCTTGGGTTTCATGGAGCTCTCTGTGGCTCAGTCTCTGCACTCAGCATAGACATGCTGTCCTTTTTCTCTAAATCTGCTCACAGAATTTTCCTTTCAGTTACAGTTTCAGCATCAATTTCTCCTAATCTCACTATGAGAGGGTTCCAAAAGTGACATTTTAGAGACTTGGGGGAAAACAACGTGATTTTTTTTTTCTCATAAATTTTTCTCTGCATGTTGATAGGAACTCATGTTGTTTCATCTGCTTTGAGTCTCCTGTGCACTTTTATACATTCTCTAGTTCTATATCCCAAATGAAAGCAAAATTTATTAAGAAAGAAATTAAATCCAATTTCTAATCCCAGTCTGCAAGTCCTTGGAAATTAGGAGTGCTGAACAGGTTGTATAAATAATGTTGATATCTTACTTAGATAATCTAATCGCATTTTTAATTAATTATTTGAAATAGCATTGCAACTGCAATATTCAGGCATATCCATTTTATCCCTTGAAGCTTCCTTCCACAAGAAACCTCATCTCCATCATTACCCACTGCAGTTTTTATGTTCTGGGCTGCTCACCTGATCTTCCCCTGCCTCTTTCTCAGCCTTAGTCCATCTCTGGGAGGGCCATAACCTCATGTCCTTGTCTGAGATGGCTTTTACCTCCCTACACCACCTTCTCCATCTGTTTCTGTGTTTGAGAGCTCACGGGGCTATCTGGGGACTCATTTGTTCTGATGTGGAGGGTTTGGGAGGCAGCAGGTACTGGCTACCCTTTTCCTGACCTTGATCAATCTGGATGTGAGGAGCAGGGTCTGGGGCTTCCTGCCCCTGACAGCTGCACCCTGCACAGCAGCAAAAAGAATGATAGAGCTGGAGAAGGCCAGGGAAGGAAGTTTATGCAGCATGGAAGAGTCATATCCTGAGGAAATTTGAGTGCAATATGTGTGTATAATTATATAGATAAATATAAACTTTTATATTTAAGGAATTAAGAGCACCAAGTAGAAACAAGAATAGGTCTGATGAGAGAGGAGATGTAAGTAACAATGGCAGCAAGCCCAGGGTCACTTTCTGAAGACAAGGAGACGACAGGAACAGGGAATTGTGAAGAAGTTAATTTGATCATAAACTCAAGTGTACTACTGGCCTGTATTAACAGTGGAGTTAATACAGCTAAACCAGTTTTGTTTCTTCTCTTCCATACCCCTTTTTGGTGTGGGTGTAATCTCTAAGTAACCTCTGAACCTGCAGCTTGGTTCCATGTGGGGCCCTCCAAACTTCAGCTGGGGCTGGGGTTTCTCCACATGGGAGCACAGAGGAAGGAGGAAGGCAGAGTCCCTGCTGCACAGGTGCATGTCTCTCTGTCAGCACTGGCTGCCTGAGCTCTTTAACATCCTCCTTCCAAAGTCCAGCATGAGGTCATCTTCAGCTCTCCTTCCCAAACTCACAGCCCACACCTGTGCCTTGTGTGCTGCAGAGATTTAATAATGGCAAAACCACTCGCAGGCACAGCATCCACAGGCCAAACCTGGGGCAGTCACAGCAGGCAGAAAGCAACCCCAAATTTTGTGGCATAAGGAGTTAACTCACATGCATCCACAGAAAAGTGTGGGATGGAGAAGGTCAATGGGAAATGTGGGTCCAGACTGGGAAATGAAGGAAGCTGTTGCCAGAAAATCTGGTTTGGCCATCATTACTGCAGCTGGGACTTGCAGGTTTCTGGGTTGCCTGCAAAGTTTTGAGTGTTTTGCCTAGGTCCAGGTGCTCTTGGAGGCTTGTGCATGAAGAATCCTCAGGATACTCAACTTGTGCTGGTCTGGGGTCAGCATTAGGTGGCTTTGCACATTTACACACTGACTTTCAATTTTAGCAGTTGTGAGAGAGAAAGGACAAAGCTAAGATCACTGTAATTTGGAGTCAGGTCTAGCCAGCAGTAGGAGTTTAATTCCTAATTCAGGGGAATTTTTCTATTATTGCTCTGCTTGCTATTTTAGAGGGATTTTTCATCATACTTGACCTGGGGTGTTGTCTTATGTGCTGTTTCAGAATGGTGTCACTGCCACTACTTAGATTTTTATTGATCTTTCTAAATAGCTAGATGAAACAGGTTGCTTTCAGAATTTGGTGCTGATGAAGCCAAAGAAAATTTCCCAGTGTAAGTACCTGGGGAATAACCTTTTTGATGTTAAATTTAATCCTGAACTGATGTAAATCATGAGTAAGTGCACTGAAGCCATCAGAGTTCATTCAATGTAAAGCCATAAGGTAGGGTCATTGTCTCTGAGTGGCTGTCTATGTGCCAAAAGACAACATGATCTAAGTGTGTCTTCCACTTTTTCAAAAAAACATTTGAAACTGTAAAAGTTCTCAGAGAAAACTGCTGAATGAAAATAATTTGAGGAAGGAAATCTGCAGAGCAATTTACTCCTTCATGGTTCCTTTTCAATTAGAAACACTTTTGACTATCTGGGGTATTCATTTCCAAGGATGCATTTTTCTCTGTCTGATAGCTGGTTCTGAAATTTCAAAAGTGAAATACTACAAGTGGGAAGGCATGGGAAGACAGCAAAATTGTTTTTAAGTGTGGAGGAACTGAAAAGGTTTTCAATAACCTCGTATCATTTCAGCAGTGTTCTCTCTCTAAGCATGCCTTGGAATTAAAGAAAGGAAATATTTACATTATAATTATATTTCTGTTTATTTAATTAAGTTATTAAGCAGATCTGGCATACAGAGGCAACTCCCCTTAGTCCTAATTGTTTCTCCTAATGTTGCAGTTGCAGCATTATTGAAAGAATTCGGCAAAGAAAGGCCTGCCATCTCTGTCAGGGTGCAGCAGGAGGGCTGGGGGGGATTTGTTCCATGGGAAAGAGAGGCACTGAAACGGATTGCTCAGCTGCCCCCTCTGAAAGACAGCACAGCAATTTCACAAAATGAGACAGGAGTCTGCAAAGGGGGGTGGGGAAGGCGGCTTCCATCCGAAAGCTCTCCCTAGTTACTGAACAGTTTGCATAGGCCTGTGTATGAGGAGATTTTTTCCAAGCTTTCCACAAAACTTTCTAGAACAGTAATTTTAAGGTCAGGATATTTATATTAAGAAGCCCGCAAAGCCACAGTCGACTTTCCATACGTGTAACTTACATGGATCCATATAGAAAGTTTCCATTAAAATACAGCACCGACCGTTGTATTTACTGCTTGGGCTTTAATTTCTACTTAGATATTTGTTTCTTTCTCTGTTAGGTTTTCTTTCCTGAAGGCCCTTTTCCCATTCAGGAAATCACCATAAAGGTGACTGTAAGGATAAAGAGCAAAAGCAATACATAATTGTGGGTGCCAAATATGTATATATCTGCACAAGCAGTATTTCACTTTTTAAAAACAAGTTTTCTTGGCTTAAATGTGTGTGTGTGTATATATATATATATATATGGATTTTTCATTTATTTTATTAATTCTGGACTGAAGAATTTATGTGCTTCCTCTTTTTTCTTATGGCTCAAGATCTCTGAAGTGCAATGATGCATGTATACTTGTTTGTCTATCTGTGTATTGCATTTGATCAAATCAGTTATCCTCATGCTCGTACTGGAGCTTCCCATGGAGTATTAAAAGTTATTAAAGGCTTCTGGTTTAATGTTAGCTTCCCAGCTTATCAGAAGAATTTATGTTCATTTTTGTTTCAGTATTCAACCGATGTGATTTACCAAATAGGAAAAAAAAGCGTTTGAAATGTCCTTATTTAGGAGGAAGGTTAAAAATATTTAAAATCTTATGGAAGTCTGTATGTAAATGGTATGACTTACAAACCCCTTTAAAAATTCCCGCTCAGTGGTTGATGTGAGGGGATGAGGGAAGAGAGGAATTGGCTTTGAAATATCTCCAGAAAAGTAGATTAATGATTAAGAAATAAGGAAATAGCAAAACAGAATGGATGGGCATATGGGCATTTTCCAGTAGGCAGCTGTGTTATTTTAGAGAAGAAATAAAAAGTTTCTGGTAACTTCTAAGGGTTCACTGAAGATGTGCAGTGAGCCATGAGGTGCCTTTGGTTCTAATACAGGAATCTTTTAGGAAGGCACTGATGAAATCTGTTGAGTGTCATTAATAACATGGATTTCTTTTATTCTGTTTATGCTTATTCCCCTACTGGACCAGGGGTGGGTGCAGCAGAGATCCATGAAGGGATTGTTAAACAGTTTTGCTGACACTTAGGCAGGTGACCAGGAGCCATAGCCTGCAGAAAGACTTGGTGGCACCCAGCAGAGCTAGCCCATGGAGTGATAGTGTAGGACAGGGAATTAGACTCACCACTGCTGAAAGTGAACTTCCAGCCCTCTGCAATCCTTTCCCAGGTGTAGGGCACTCTTGGTGTCAGGGGTGAGTGCATATCCAGTTCCACTCTGATGGGAGATGATCCATGCTCCCCCTGGACACATCCAGGCTGAGGAAGGTGGAGCCAGCCACTTTGCCCATCCCCTCACCTCCCAGTCCAGTGCCTGTTTATTAAAACATCTTGGGAGCTGTAATGATAGCAGATTAAAACTCCTGCATGGTTTAAAACCAGCAGTGAAAACCATCACAAGACCAGGTGTTACCTTTGTGAAGTACAGAATACTGCTCAGACTCGAGGAGAATTCAGCTTCTCTTTCAGTGAGGCTGAGACCATGGCCCTGCTTAGATCCAACAGAGCTTTTTGTCCCAAAAAGCTGCACCTTCCTGGGCCTCCAGCTACTATGGCCTGTGAGGGATGCAATAATATGGAGAGGGGATTGAAAACAAGTGCAACTGCATTCTTCTGGGACTGAGCTCTGCTCCCTTTTCCTGTTGTGGGGCTGTTCAATTGCTTTAGGGTGAGCACGAGGGGCTGGATCTAAGGGTTTCCCATTTAAGCAGCTCTGCTACCACCCAAGTGACAGCTGCCTGCTTGGCTGGGAGTGTGGCATCCAGTAGTAGGAGAAACTTCTTGTTCCAGCTGGCACTTTCTTATCTAACAGTCAGAGCTTTGTAAGTGTGGACAGCTGCAGTTTCAGAAATTGGCTCTATCTGTATCAATTGGATTTGTGAAGTCAGTGAAAGGGCATGAGGCAGATTCATGGGATTTCCTGTTAGTATTAGCAAATGGAATCTACTGCAGAATTTTAAAAGAATAGGAGACTCAGTCAGTGGTGCTTAAATGAAGCCTGTGGTTAGGGAAGGCTACCAAAGAGAAAAACCAGTGGTCAGTGAATGTGATGGGCATGATTTCCAGGGACCTTAAATCCTCTTGGGACTGGGGCAAGGAACATCTCCAGTGTGTGTCTGTGCATGCTGGAAGGCAGAGGGATGAATGGGAAGCAGGTGGTGCCTTGAGCTGGATGGTCAGCCCGTGATGCAGCAGCTTCACCTCTGGAGAAGGGTGTGCAAGGAATGGCAGGAATGTGGAGCCTCTGCCGGGACCTGCAAGTTCCCCTCCCTCCTCTGCCATGGGTTTGTAGCCCTGAGCAAGTCACATACCTTTTTTTCCCTGCCTCCTTCCCTGCCTCCTGTGGGCTTGATGCTGCTGGAAGCAGGAGGAGTTCTGCAGAGGCGCAGTTATGTAACAGCACAGGAATAAAAAGCCTCTGCTGAACTTCCACTCCCTTCTCTGCTCCTGTGGGATGGGGGAGGAAAGAAATCACTCAAACGTTCCTGTTTACTCCTTAAATATTTCTGTGGGTACTGTATAGGATTTCCCCAGGCTGCACCAGATGGGCTATAGAGGGAAATCATTGGCAATGCTTTGACTTAGCTGGGGGTTTCCTAACTTTCAAAATCACCAGTTTGCAACAGTTTTTCTCATCATACTTGCTTGGCTGGGACTGAACTGCTGTAAAGCCAGTACTGCAACACCAGATGTTGTTCATACCAGCACAGGTATTTTCCTGGCTTTTGCATTTGTTATCTATATGTCTGTCTGTGAGTAAGAAAGTTCATTTAGTCCCTTGAGATATTTGGACCAAAAAGGAAAAAAAGAGATGACATGTACCAAGAAAGTCCTGTGTTAATTTTCATGGGATGTTTAAGGTGTCAGTTTTTCCACCCTTCCATTATTACTAAACCATGGCAGTGGTTCATCATCCCTACCCAGGAGGAACAGATCAGGGGTGCACCTGCACACACGGGCAACAATTTGGGCACAGGTGCCCACCAGTGATGGGCTGTGGCTGAAATGCTGGGGGAGGTTTAGTTCTCCTGGAACATGGCACAGGTGGACAGCCAACAGCAAGGGTAGAAGAATGTCCTCAAACTGTGGAGCCAGTCTTCTTTTTGTGACTGACATCTCTCAGAGCCCTTGCTTCATAAATTAGAGGTGAGGACAATCATTTGAGGGAGGGAAGAGACCAGCCCTGGTCCCATGGCTAAGTTTTATTCCCTTGTTCTGCCCTTTTTTTTTGTAAAATTTGAAGCCCCTGAATGTTAAGGGCAAAAGTCTCTTGTAGCTGCAAGCCTGCTGCCAACAGCAATTGCAGAGGGATTTGAAATGTGCCTGATGTAATTCTGCTTCTTTCTGTCCATTGTTCGATCAATTTAACAATTTTGGCACTTCTTCTGAAACCACATTATAGAGAATGGGATTCTGCCCGGCTTTTTACTTCCTAACAAGATGACACAGCTGCTTCTCTGGGAAGTCACAGCCCATGGTGGATCCTGGCTGGCAGCCAGCCTGGCCCCTGTGTCACCTGAGCAGCATTGCTGGGGTTTTTCCTAAATGCAACTATGTGATTTTTTTTTTTTTTTCTGTGTTGATGTTATAAAATCCATCAATGGCACAGAACTTGACAGGCAAGTTGGCCTTTTACTCTTCACGTAGCAACAGAAAGGGTGACTTTGAATCACATGATTAAACAGTGCTGAGAGCTTTAAAGAACATTAATCAGCAAAGAGGAAGTTCTACTATCATATGCTCTGCTTTGAAGAACTGGATGGTTTCAGAGGACTGTATGTTCCTCTTGTGTGTGCAGCTTTAGGATCTGCAAAATGGCAGCTTGGAAAGTTGCTGCACAACATTCCCAGGGCTGTAAAACCTGCGGGGCATGGAACCCTTAGCTTCTGCTGTCTGCATGGTTGAGATTCTTTTCATGAAGGGATATGAACTTTCCTTACAAAATCTGCAGTGAAGGTGTCAGCACATACCTTTTAAACTGGACTGAAACCTTTCAATCATCAACTGAAGCATAAAATCTTATCAGTATCAGCTGGACTTTCTCCATACAGGAGGCCTCTGACACATTTATATTTAGCCCTCATGGCATACATGTGATTACCATTTGCATTGCTTTTCTTGAGATAATCTAATAATATATAGGACTTTTCTGACCAACACTGTCTATACCATTGTCTGTGCACCACCATTTTTCTCTTCAAAAACTTTCTTTGGCACGATACCAAGCAGGAGGTTTCCCACTGTTTTGGCTTTCAAGGTTGTGTTGGGAAGTGAATATATTTTTCTTGCAGCACAGTGGTATCAGTGGGAAGGCTTGCTAAAAAGAGCAGTCACTTGCTGTCAGACAGAGAGATTTTTATTTTGGAATCATTCAGGCCAGAAGGCAGAAAGAGCAAAAGAGTGTATTGGAGAAGAGGAATTGGCATGGTCCTTGTGTCTCCACCTCTGTGCCTTGGAACAAATGACAGCTGCTTGTGTGGATATTAGACAGAAATTTAAATATGCAGCAAAATATTAGATATTAGACAGGTATCTGTCTAATATCTGTGGATATTTGACAGAAATTTAAACATGCAGCATATGGAAAAGAAAATAAGTGTTTTGTAGCTACATCCACAATGGGCATGTGGCTAGGAAGGGCTTCTTTGTGCATCACATGTGCTACATACAGCCCAGCACTGCAAAACCTTTATCCTGAACGTGCTATGGTTTGGGGCAGGTTCTTTACATGCTCACATTTCTTTGCTTGAAGGTGAGCTAATCTACATTTAAAAGCATCCTGACCATCTAGCTTCTGATCAGCAGGGCCCTCAGCACTCCTGGTTCCATTCAGACTCAAGAGTTAAAGGCATGATTAAATTCAGATCAATTGAATAATTCATAAAGTTGAATTTCAGAGCATGTGTAATTGCTCTGTCCAGGCCAGAATGCTGAGTGCCCATTGCAATCAAGTTTCTAAAACCTTAGGATACCATTGCTTTCTGTGGGAAAAGCACTGGCTCTCAAGAAGATGTTACAGGACCAGCCCAAACTGTTCCTTCAATCCCAGGAGGCAGTTCAGAGGATTCTGCAGAATAATAATTCTTGTGCTCAGAGTTTTCCCTTTAATGGATAAGTTTTCTTTTTTATCTTATTTGAAATTTACCAGAAGTAAAAGTTGGTGTGTATTTGTTTGAAAGTAAATACAGGGACAATCTCAGCGGTCAGGTTTGCAGCCTCGTCTTCTGAAAAAAAAACATGGCTGGAATTTTGTTTGTTACAAAATTCAGAGCACAAAAATTTTCATATTTTAGAGAGCCAACATCTTGCATAGATCTAAAACCAAATCTTAGGTGCTGCTCTGACAGAGCTTGTGCTATTTATTCATACATTGTCTAATATTGACAGTGGTGCTGGGAGCCTGCCTGGCACACACCCAAGTGACAGTTGAGCATCTGATGTTCTTTTATCCAGTAATGGGTGTTCTGGGGGGTTGTTGGGTTTGGGTTTTTGTTGGCTTTTTTCTTTTTTTTTTTTTTTTTATATGATCAGGGAAGTTCCTCTCTGCTGCTTGCTTCCTCTGCCTGAGTGCAGCCCTTGGCTGCCTCCTGAGCTAAAATCTGCAGCTAACCAGACCCTTTTTTTTTTTTTTTTTCATGTTGAATAGCATGTCTCAACGTTTTCCTCTCAACCATCATGTAGGTCTGGTTGCATTCTTGATTCCCATTACATGTCTGCTGGTATGTAAATTATTTCAATTCCCCCACACCCCGCCCTTCTGTTCTTGTACTTTCAAGGAGTTTAATCCGTGAAGGGGACTACTTCAAAGCTCTCACAAGAAACTAATTTCTTGATGGATAGAAGGGCCAATAAAATGAAATAAGGGTTTTATCTCATTGTCTCTATAGGAATGAAGTATAATAATTATTTCAGGCAAATACATGTTGGAGACAATAATTAAGATCTCTATCATGTCTTTAAGGACAAGCAGATTCTAAAATAAGCATTAGTAATGGGATTAAACATTATTGCAGTGCCCCGGATCTCAGCCCTGCCAAAGTGCCTAGCACCTCTGAGTGGATGAAGCTTGCTCACTGAGAGAAAAAAGAACCAAAATATAATTCTGCATTTACAGGACTTTTTTGGCCTGTGTATTATTTAAGAGCTGAGGCTCCAATCTGGGGAAGAAAAAAAAAATTATTGTGTGCCTGAAGGAAATGGAAATGGGGTGGGATGTGGTATCTGTGTCATCCAGAAAGTCTGCTGGCTAACAGGGTAGGTGTCAGCATTTTTACAGCAAAGTTCCCAGGGGAATGCTGCTCTGGAGCAGACCTGCAGCTTCCCAGCAGGGCTGTGAGCTTTGCCATCCCTTTGGGAATCAGGAATTGGCTGTCACTGCCTCTAAGTCTCTGCACAACAGCAGGCCAGGTTAAACACGAGCACCATGTACAGTGTGGCACCTGTAAAATATTTATCCCAACCATCTGGACGAGGTTTGTGACAAGCTGACCCTCGGTGCAGCAGCTTCACAAGTAAACTTTGGAGATGGACTGTTTCTCTTCTCCAAAGATTTGTTTTCTTTCTTCTTTCTTTCCTTTAACCTGCCTGTGGCAGTTGTCTGTGTAGGCTCTTTTCTCTTCTGTTCCCTCATACAATTCCCTCCTGCCTGTTCTCAGTGCCATTGCTGCTCTTGTCAGACAGGGGTTTTGGCCTGTTTTTGCATACGGTCAAATTTCTTTTTCTTTTTTTTCTTTCTTTTTTTTTTTTTCTTTTTTCTTTTTGTGTGTGTGTAAAAATGTTCAGATTGGCCCTAATTAATTTTAGGCTAATTAGCTGCTCAAAACTGAGAACTCTCCCGTGCAAGGACAACAGACTGTTGTGCTCTGTTAGTTCCTAACACTTAGTACACAAATTTGAACCATCTGGCTCATGGCATTAGCTTTGATTTATGGTAATATATCTTTACCATGCCCAACACCTAGGATTTAAATGTGAAATAAGGGAGGCTTCCTCAGGCTTGCTTTTCAGCTCTTGCTATAGTTTTCTTTCTTTCCAATGGAATTCAGTCACACCTATGAGAGCAGGTACCACCTGTCATCTTAAAATCCGGCTTTCTAAAATCTGCATCTATTTTAGTGTTGTTTAATTAATATTTTTTATTTGAACTAAGAAATTTCCTTGATCATCAAAAAACTGTAGACAACTTTCCTGGCATGCTGTAAAATATAAAACTCCTGGGGCTGAATTAGTTTCTAAATAGCTTGGGACAAATTAAGTGAAAGCAGCAAATGCAACTTGGTTGCCCAGATGAGCCAAGTGATCCCCACTGTTAGTCTCTTCTTGTTCAGCCAGCTCTTCTCACAGGACAGAAATAAAGAAATGCTGCTAACCAGCCTGACCTGCTCTCCAAAAATACTCAGTGAATTTTCTTCCAAATTTTTTAAAACAAATACAAGCTGTAGCAGCAGGCAAAGCTCTAATTTCAACACTCACATCAGTCAGCAGAGCCTGCTACCATGTCTAATATCTGACTTTTTTAGAAGACAGGTAGGGCCTAGGGGAAAAACAGGGGCTGGACTGACTCATGACAAAACATAACATTCTTTCAGTCCTGTGCAGATCTTTGGAATTAGATGTTAAAAAGGAGGGAAGTTTGTTTGGCAGCCTGGAGAAATCAGTGCAAGGTGGCAGCTGGAGCAGCCCTGCAGAGCTGGACCTCTCTGGCTTCATGTCCCTGAATTTCCTAACCTTTGTTAGGCTCTGTTCTCTCTCCAAGGTGATATTTGTTTTGGTTCCTCCTTCTGTTCTTCCTTTCATACCAGCCTGAGGATAACCAAGGTTTAGACTATAAACAGTCCAGTTAATTGCCAAGTAGGGCTCCCTGGGACTTGGGCCCAAAAGCAGAAATAACAGAAAATTTAGCACCTGGAGCAGGGAATGCTGTCCTCTTCAAAGTGTGGTGCAAAATGCGAGTGTGCCAAAGGTGTTGTTTCACCAGGATCACTGCTGCCTTTCCGGAGGGGATTCTTCCATTTCTATACCTACAGGATAAAGTGGAATGAAAACAACCAAATAGTGTTTTCTTCCAATCTCTCTACCTAACTTGGATAAGAAAAAACTTTAGTCAAGCTGTGTGAGAGTTACAGGTCAAAGTTTTTCTGGGACAATTTTTGATAATGTCAAATTGTACCCCTGTAAGACAAGTACAAAATACAAGAAACCTATAAAGATAATGTCAAATTGTACCCCTGTAGACAAGTACAAAATGCAAGAAGCCTATAAAGAATTCCCCTTTTCGATCCTATAAAATCCCACACAGCTTAAAAAAAAACTTTCTGGATAATCTGAGAAACTGTTCTCAAGAGAAGCATAGAAATACCCTTTTGTCTGTTGGATGATTATTCCTAAAGTTATGATAACTTCTCTTTGGCTGCTTTTTTAACTAGCCTGGTGGTTATATCAGCAAAAGGACAAGTGTATTCAGCAGTTTGAGTGGACAAGCTGCAAGCAGAGACCAAGATGCAGCACTTGAGCCTCACAGTTCAGAAGCTTCAGACCCAGCAGCCTGCAGGATTTTGTCTGCTCTGATTTTCAGGTTGCAAATCCTGATTCCCACTCCCTTTGAATGCATGAATGGGGGTGGACTGGCAGAGCCAGGGGACTCTGTGTGCTTATGAATAGTGGCAGGAAAAGACCCCTTCCCACACGAGTAACACTCCATTTTCCTCTGCCAGCAGTGCAAGGTAAGAGCTGGCTTGTTCCTACCTGTAGCTGAGTTGTTAGTACTGAAGGACTGTGTTCATCTGCTGTGTGCCAGCCTGTGAGAGGGGGCAGAGAGCTCCAGCCCAGTTCCTGACAAGCAGTTCACTGACTGAAACCCCAGCCACAGATTTGTGCTTGTTGCCTGTCCTGTGATGAGGAGTCAGAAGGGGAGAAGGAACTCTCCCTTCCCTTAAGTGGGAAGTTCTTCCAAAAAAATAAATTCATCATATTGAGCACAATGGGATGATTTTTGAAAGCATACCTAAAAGTGTGTAAAAAAATTATACTGTTGATAATGAAAGCAGATCATCTGGTTTGAGCTTATATTAAAAAATATGGGAAATATCACTGAGTCCTCAAGGATAATTGAAGCACATCTTCTGAACAAATATTTTACCTTGACCTGACAATGACAGCATGTGACTTCTAAATTTACTTTAGAAGCCTTTTCTTTAGTTTAAAAAGGAAAAATGTAACTTATTTCTGCTTTTGCTCGATCTGGATGTAATTTTCAGGCACTCTGAAGAGCTTCTGTAATAACTGATTTATTTCCATGTAAATATAATTATGCTCCATAATCAAAGCCTCTATGGCATTTCTTTCTGTGACACAGGACCATGCAGACTGAACTCCTTAACACTCCTCTCACCAAAGGACTTTTTCTATAGCTCACTGAAGTTTTAGGGACTTCCCACTGATATCAGTGAGGTTTGGACTAGAAAATAGCCCAAACAGGGCTGTATGTGAATGAAGTCTGCAGAGTCAGGGCCCTGATGAAAGCATCTGGCATCCTAATCTCCTGGTTTGGTATCAGATCTGACGGAGCTGTTTCATCAATACGCGCTGACGAGAGCTGAAAAGATTTGGTCGTGCCTTTGAACATACTGAGGATTTTGAGAGGACAAAGTGGGGGAAAATAGGGACAGCTGGAATTTGTTTTGTTGGTTATTTTGGGTTGTTTTTTTTTTTTTAATACAATTTAAGGTTTTTGTTTATTTTTTAATAGCATGAATGTAATGCTTATGAAAACGCTCGCTATACACTGAAATCTTCTATGAATCAACAAAACATGTACCAGCAGTACAAACTTCACCTTGCCTAAACAATGTACATCTCAATTCCGACTTGAAGACTTGAAAAGACCACCTGTAGGGGAAAAATGTTAGTTCGGTATCCAGGGGCCATTCATTCCTTTGCCACTTTCCTGAGACTGCCAATTAGTGCCAACTTGTGGTGGCAGATTTTGTGATGTAGACACATGTTCTCTGGAAAGTGGGCTGAGATATTCGACTCATTTCACATAGGGCACAAAGAATTATTTGCTCTGTGCTATACAAATGGGAATTGTCCAAAGCTTTCCTCTGTGTTAGCCTCTGTACGCTTACTGAGTGTAAATACAGGGGAAATTGGTGTTATTGCAGGGACAAATTAGCACCAGAACTGAGCTGTATTTTTTTAAATGTGCTGCTAATTGTGCCCAATTTGTGCTGGAGTACTCACTCAAATGCAAAAGCACAAAACCAACCGAACACATTTCAGGGTGCCAAAGAGAGCTTGCACTTTTCTCTTAGCAAATTATCCTTCTAGTTTCACACTGCAGCAAGCACCAATTGGTCCCACTAAAACCTTTATCTGGAGTAATCAAATTAGCACTGCATGTTAGCAAATTAGGCTGCATTTACAAAGGTTTATATTTGCTGCAGGTTTGGGCATTAAAAGAAAGCATTTTCTAAGTTCTGCTTTAAAATTTCTTATATGAGTGACATTAATTCTGTGACATTTAAAATGAGGGAGCTGCTGAAATGGAAGAAATGAGGCAAAATAGTTCTTTGTATTTCATTCTCAGAGAAAGGTGAATTAGAAATTGCAGAAGTTTCTAAACTGTGAGGTAGAACTGAGAAAGCTGGAAGAGGTTTATTCCTGTTTGCCCAGCATGTAGGTTCATTCTTCCCCCGGTTACTCAGAGGGCCAAATAGGTGCCACTGGTCGTCCCCAGGAAATTACTGGGGCTGCACAGCTGCTGTGAAGGGCAGTGCAGCATCAGGAACATCACAGAGTTTGCTCCTGCCAAAAGGTGTGCCACTGACAGGGTGGGAACTACAGAATGCTCCCAGGATTGCCAGAAGGAGAGACAAGAAAAATTGCAGGCTAAATTTCTCCCTGGCAAACATCCACAGAAATCATCAGAGTTTTATTGGGGCTGAGTTTCAGCCACTGAGATTAATTATTTAATGTTTGTGTTATATGAAGATTAACAACGTAATTGTTAAGTACTATTGAGGTTTCTGCTTCCAATATTGCCTTTTGTTTGAAGTTTGTGGAGCTTGCTCAAAGCTGGATTATTCTTTTTTATTACGAGTTGGTTGTGAGAAGGCGGGGAAGGGCAACGCACAGAAGTGCATCTCACACTAGGCACAATCACCTTCCTGCTTTCAGCTGATCACAGGGGATAACTTCAGGAAATCCTGTGGCAAACCAAGGCAGAGTTCCCCAAAACCAGTTACAAACCAGGCTACACCAGAGGCACCTCTGTGCTGGGTACAAGGAATAGATGACTTCAGCACAGAGTGGCCTGAGTCATTGTATTTCAGTGCTGACAGATGCAAGAATTTATTTGGGCAGAAAATTTTGTAGGATCTGCCCAATCCATGTAGAGAGTGCAGAGCCTGAGTTTTGCCCCGAGTTTTGAGGTCTCAGCCCAGACCTCTCAGTGCCTTAAGAAGTTTGTGCATTTGTGATTTCTAGCCAGTGCTGTAAAAGAATAAATCACTTGTAATGGCTTTCTGCAAGCAGCTTTGTAACAATCAGGCTGTTGATCTGCTCTTCACAGATCAATATCTCTGGAAAATGCTGCTTTATTGCCTCAGATGCCAATCCAGGATTCAAGGAAGGAGCTGGAGGTGGCAAGAAGGGCAGGACCAGAGAGGCCTCACAGAACACCAAATGAGCATCGATCACAGCCTCCTTATCAGCAACACAATGCCATGACAGAGCTATTGAGCACAGTAATCCAGAGCAATATCTGAGTCAGGAAGTCTCTGCATCTTTTAACTTCCAGAAACTGAGAGGAAACCAGGGGGGCAAATAAAAAACATCACTTTCTCCATGCCCTGGTTTTGGTGCTGGACGAAGGCTGACAAGGAAGTGAGTTTTTTGGGAAGTTATAGCTGAACTAATTAGTGGTCAGATTTAAATATTGACATTTGGTGTAACTACCGGAGACATGGATACACTTCTGAGAACACAGGGGGTTAAAAGCAGAAAACTCCCAGAGGAACTCTTTGTTTTGGTCAGTGAAGAGAGAAAGGGGGTGAAGGGAATGGAACTGGGCCGGCCTCTGCAGGACACAAGGGTGGAGAAACACTGAGATGTCTTGGGCAGCCCCCTTCAGAGAGAAGGAGAGCCTGTGCCTGTGGAAAGCCAGGGCACAGGGAATATTTCTGTGTCTGCTCTGGGGTGCCCTGACCCCAGGGGAGCACTGACTTTGACCCTCGTTCATGGAGAAAGTTTCCCAGACTTCAAGATAGACTGGAATCCACAAAAGTGTGAAGTAGATTATAGAGAGTAGTGTAGGTGTATCACTTTTTGAGAAATTTATGTTTGAGGATTTTTAATATGCTGTGGACGGAAGCAAGATGGAGGGCACAGGGGGTCATCCTGGGTTTCTTCTTCATGCTTCTTCTTCCTTCTTCTTCTTCTTGGGTTTGGGTGGCATTTTGCAATTGGGCAGAAAAGTCCCCATTGCAGCTCTTTGGGATCAGTTATTGGGTTAAAAGGGAAATAATCCAGGTGTCAGCTCTTAATTGGATAGTTTACTCTTAAAAGACCTTGGAACAAGAGATTGTTGGCCATTTTGTGCCTTCTAATGAAAAGCTACCAAACTCACAGTAGTGAAACTGTTTCGCTGAACAGAAGAAGATGATGAGGGTGTAGTGGTACCCTCTGTCTTCAAAGAAGAAAATCTCTGTTCTCAAGACCCTTGGCCCCAGGGGAGTGGAAATGGGGGAGACTGTTGTCCCAAAATGAGAAATTGTTGTTTCTTAGTACTTATTAGAGCATCCTTAAAAAGAACCAATAAACAATTTTACTCCATAAACAGTAGTAAGAACACTATACATAAAAAAATGATGTCACAATGGCAGATTTTCTCCATGTATAGCATAAAAACATAAGAAGTTTCAACTGTGTTTCCTGTAGTAAACTATAATACAAAAGAAACTCCTCTCTCCCTTAATAAACTAAAATTTGACTATCTGAGAAGTAGTAACTTGACTGAGAATCCAAAGTTTTGTCTCACTGTACTTTAGTAGAAATTAAGTAGGGGGAGGAAGAGTGTTTTAGAAAGTTTTCATTCTAATTTTTTGTGTTCCTTTCATTATAATGTAGCTTGATAAAGTTTTTTTTCCTTTTTTTCTAAGCTTAAGCCTACTCTGCTCTGTTTCTAGTCACATATCACAACAGTCATTTGAGAAAAATATATTTTCATGAGTCCACTAGTGACAACTGGATTTGGGGCTACTTTGGTCTGGCTTTGGTGTGACACAGATTGGTGTTTATGTTCTTAGAAGATACTGTCGCTGTCCTCCTCTGATTTCACCCACAGGAACAAAATCACAGATATGGAAACATATCCTACAAGTAAATAAGTCCATGAGCTTTGAGGAACAAAACTGACACTTTGTTTGCTCAGCTAGATTGGGAATTATAAAACCCCATTTTTTCAAGCAGTCTCTGAAGTTAAGCCCCCTCCCTGAAGTTTATTGCATGAGCCAAGAGAGGGAGACCATTCTTTCTAACAATGCCCTTTCAGCTACTTTGATGCTAAAAATAAAAAATGTTTGATTGCTATCCAAGCAAAGAAGGTGAAAACAGTAATTTCCAGCTTTTCTTAAGCTCTTTGGCTATATACATTTGATAAAAGCCCAGCAGATGAAGTCAGATTGGTTTTTTTCCTGCTTTTTATGCCTATAAACTCCCTTTCACTTCTCTGAAGCCTGGACAGTTAGGATTGAAAATGTCTGCTCATTAATGGACTTGCAGAGCAACAGTACATTTTCAGCAGGGATAATGCATATTCCTGATTGTTACTGGAGTTTATGGTTAAGCTAAATTTATTTTGTGGCTGCCAGAAGAGTGCCTGTCTGAGGACAATAGCTAGAATTATTTTTGTAGTGTTGCCAGTCACACGTTGCCCATTTAAGATAAGGCGGGGGGATAAATCTCATGGCAGCATTTCACCAGAAATGAAAGCAAATTCCAAGGAGAAATCATATATAAATATTATATATTGATTTATAAAGGTGTTTCTCCTTGGGATCTGCTTTTGCAGCACCAGTGACAGGGTTGAAATGGAACTTGAAACTGTCCCGAGTTGTTGAAGCAATTAAATCAAAGTGAACTTTTTTTGTTGTTGGAACTGTTTCTTTTCTTAAGCTTTGGAGAAAGGAATTTTTTCAAAGAGAAATGCATTTTCAATTCTGTTGAAGAAGGAATTCTGGAAATGGAAGTACTGGCAGCCCTGCATCAAGCACTGTAGGTGCTGTAAAAGAGTAAAAGGTTTTGCTGGGTGTCACCTCAGTACCCCTTAGGGGTGACACTGCCCAGAAGGTGTCATTTCTAAAGACACACAGTGCTCCTTGGGTCCCTGCATGTCCTCCCTGGCCAGGTGTGCCAGGAGATCTGTCCCATACCTCTGTTCCAAAGACTATTTCCACAGTGTCTGAAATGTCAGTTTTTCTTTGTGACTAAAAATGCATTGTTTTCTGTAATGGAAAAAAGAGAAGAAAAAAAAAATCAACAACCCTTCCTGTTTTTCAGACAGCTCTATTTTGATAATTTCAACTTCTACCAGTTCCATATCCTTTTATTAATATCATCAATGGCACTGATGCTCTGAAAAAGAACCCATGCTGGTGCAACAGGCAGGGTTTGTGGTTCTCTTGCTGACAGGCAAGTCTTCAGTCACTCCAGACTAAAGTTTTTCCTGCCAGACCAGTGCTGGCTGCTGCACCAAGTCTGTGATGGGTGGGTGATGATAAATAACTTGTGCTGACTGGGATGGAGGCTATCACAGTTGATTTTCCTTGCTGTTAAGTAAGAACTTGAACCCGAGTCTCTGGGAGAAAACTCCTGTGTATTTACTCTGTTACCAAGATCTCTTTTTCAAACTCCAGTGTCAGTGGCAGGAAATGCAGCCAGCACGCTGATTTGTGAGCACATTTCTCATCTCAAAGAGATTATGTAGACTCTCTGTAGGTAATATACTGCACCTTAGAAGGAACACTAACATGGAAAAGTATTACAGCATTCCAGAAATATCTGATCACTGCTGATGAATTTTATTTGCCTCTTGTGTGCATTATTATGACAGATATTCCTCCTTAAAGCTGAGGACAGTTGAAGTCTACACAGGCCAAACTCAAAGCCTGCAGTGTTTTGTTTCACATTTTTGTTACAGGATGTAAAAGTCTTAAAGGGGATGCTTGAACATTAAAGAGGATAAGTAAAGCATAAATAGAAAGGTGTATTTTGGTAATGGATGAGGACATTTGGGGTGATTTAGAGAGCATTTTTAAGAGGTTTAGGTTCTAAAGTAAAAAATAAGTTGTTTTCAAAAATACAGAAGAGAAGTGGTCTTTCGACCACCTCACCAAGGTGCTCTGTGTTGGAAAAGTGGGAAACTTAGGAAAAGTCATCCTCTCTGCGTTGACTGGAAAGGAACTATGGAAAGAGGAATCAACATAGGGTAGCATTAGACATGTGGTGTTCTCCTCCCTGCTGGCATCTACAGGTTTTTTTTTCAGTCTGAGAAGTTCCTTTTTCGTGCTGCTCACTTCACTTACACTCCAACTGGATTTTGAAAATGAAATGTAGATGCCCAAGTTATTCAGATGTCTAAGTTATTGTTTGTCCTCTTTACCTTGTCCTAGCTTGTTTTCTTCTGGAGACTCTTTGGAAGGCTAGGGAGCTGGTGGGATTAGAACAAGCCATGGCATCAGGGAGATGAAATCTCATTAAGAAATCAGCTGTGGTTTTCTAATCCCTCCCTGTGAGTCTTGCTCTGAGCCAGAGCTTAGGCTGAATGAGGCAATGAGTAGACCACAGACTCAAATTCAGATCAGGAGTTTGAACCCTTCAGGTTTACTCTCCTAGGAAAAAAAGTGGCTCATCTACATCCATTTGGATGCTCAGGTGGGAAGTGTGGAGTCAAACCCCCACACAGATCTGAGGGACCTGAATATATGCTGGCCACCTGCTGAATGAATGATGTCTTCTCTGAGTGTCATCCAGGTCACCTCCAAAGTCTTTTATCATACATGGGCACTTGAGGGAAGAGTAAAAATGTTTTACTCTTTAAATATTTTCAGTTTTAAGTTTGTATATGGGTAGGGTGGGGAGATCCTTTCTCATTTCAATAGCAGGAACAGGAAGAAAACGAGATTTAGATCAAGTTGATAGTTGACTTTTTTTCCCCTTCAGATTTCAGTGCCAAAGAAGCCCAAAACATATTAAGAAAAGTTACATGTGAAAAGTTAGTAGGGTTGACTTCATTGCAGTTATTGTCAGTGGAGCCTACTGGTGTAACATTATCTTCAATGAGGTTAGTTTTAACAAAAACACCCAACCAAAACCAACAACAGCAACAAGAAGAAGCTGTTCTGAGCCTGATTTAAAGGCACATATTAAACCATCCCTCATAATGGGGAAATTATATGGATGGAGAAGTGCTCCAGAGCTCCTGTACTAAGTCAGGTCTGCTGGGGAGGCCTTGGAGCAATCTAAGTGTGCTCTCTCAGCCTGTGATAAAAAAACAAGCCTCACAGAGGAAAGTTAAAAAAAAAATCAGTCTCTGATGAGAAATGCAAAATCTTGCTGGTTTGGGACTAAGCAGAGGTGGTGAGACTTTTGAGAATGTTCAGGGAAAGGATATCATATTATAATCCAGTGTATATTGTGTTGAAACAGAAGGTATGAGTTGGATTGTTTCCATGATCAGCTCCAAGCACTGTCACAGGCCATGACAGGATGGATCAGTTGATTCCCATTTTCATCCTCAGTTTATATTAAACAACAATTTTTGTCAATCTGTTCATATTTTTCAACTGCTTTGTGAAATGCTGATAGCAAATCTGTTCTGAGTCTTCCCTCCCACCCCCTGACCCAGCCTACTCTGCTTATTCAGGAAATGATCTCTAAAGCTTGAACACTATTTACATTATCAAGATTTACTTATCTTTTCTTTTTTTCCATTGAAACACTAAGCAGCTCTTACATCAATGTAGGTGTGTTTGAGAATTATGAGAGCCTTCAATTCTCATACCAAACTACACCCACACAAGTCAATTCCAGTTCCAATGACTAAAGGTCATGTGAATGGCAAAAAGTAACAGGTAAGAACCTAATTTTGCTATTAAGAGTAACTGAATTTGCAGTTGTGGTTTATTAGTGAAGGAATTAATGCCACGAGGAGTAAATCCTTTCCCTGCCTTTTGTCGGTGTTTGTTCCCGCTCTTCCCGCTGTTATTTTTAAAGACAGTTCCAATGGAAAAATAGACTTATGATGTGTGAGAACGCAGATTTGCCTTTTAACACACCAGTGAGAGAGAGGCAGTGGTGGGCTAGCTCCTTGCCAAGAGGTGGGTAGCACTCAGTACCCAGCTCCTTCTGCAGGCTTTGCTAAAAGCAAACATTGGAGGGCTGGGAATTGTGGGGTTCCCTGAGGCTGATGCCCCTCTTTGTGCACTATACCTTTCCCAGGGAGACATATTCATATTTCTTAGGTATGGCTGAATTCTCACATTAATTTAGTGGTTCTAGTTCTTAGCATGGCCCTTTGTGTTCTTTCAGCCAGATCCTCCCTGGGATAGTGGTCTCTTTGATTTGTTCTTCCCCCATACCATACCTGGTGTTCATTTGTGCTGCCCATCTGAGCCAGCTGTTAATCTACAGGCTATACAAGGGGGGAAGATTCTGCAGATCCTCCCCTCAACTTTGCCTTTTGTTAGAGTGCAAAAGGTGAGGGCAGTATGAAAATATCCTCCAGGAATTCAGAGCAAACCCAGTGTTTATGGGGACTCTGCATTAAGAGACTTGGCTAGTCTTGCAAATTACTTTTAGGAGAGTGAGTTTGAAGAATAGGAAGAAAATCCCACGTGTGGGCATACTTCTGTAATAAAACCCTCTCTCCCTGGAATCACCTCTTGATAAGACAGAACCTTTGATTCAGGTAATGAAAGACCTGTAAACACTCAAGAAATTTTATTCAGCATATAAACACTCTTGCTTTCTTTGGTCTCTCTCTTTCTTCTGCTTTTAGCTGTACACTGAAGGGAAGGGTCAGTGGCATTTGAATGGTGTGATTGATAGGATTTCTGTATTTCCAGCAAAGGGATTTCTGGAACTCCCAGTCAATGGTGCTCCATTTCTCTTTAAATTACAGCCACCAGACCTCATTTTTCCTTCCTAGAATAAGGGAGGACTTGATGTGAAAAGGAACATATAATTATCTGGACCAAATGAAGTTTTGCTGTGGCTCATCCTTGTTGTTTATGGCTGCTGCAAAGCTCAGAGGTCAGGGTTTTTTGTTGTTTTGTTTTTTTTTTTCCCTGTCACAAACTCACAGCAGGTCAAGCTGGGTATTTAGGGTAATTGTGAGCAGGTCAGTGTCATCTAAGCAAATGGACAGAGCTTGTTTGGCATGTGGTTTTCTCAGTTGCTTCCTGCTCTATCTGTCCATCCTTTTCAATTTGTGCTGTTGAGGCATGTGTAAGTATATTGACATATTGAGTATATTTAATGCTGTTACAAAAATTGCCTAAATCCATCTCTGATTCTACTAAATGCAAAAGGTTTTCATGACATCCATAACAGGGAGGCTGAACATTCAGACTGGCAACGTTAGGAAAGTTCCTGAGGGACATCAGGATAAAGAGGGGTGGCAGAGAGAAAGTGGGAGAGAAGGACAGGGAATGGGAAAGAATTCTTCTACCACAATTTGGCTGGAGCAAATTTTATAGTGCATTTTGCAGCCAGTGCTGGTTTTAACAAAGCAGCAAACCTAAAGTAAGTGCCACTGCAAGTGCAAGGTTACATGAAGCCTCACGAGCTTACACTGAAGTTAGCCTTACATCCGAGTTTGTACCATGGTTTATTTGTTAGGATCCATAGGATCTCTCTTAGTGTTTAATGGATTTTGCTGTCCTGCAGCAGCAGAAAGCTTCCAGGTCCCGTTTGCAGCCATTGCAAAGAGTATTTTCTGTGCACAACTGTGTCTTGTTGTACCTAAACAATATCTTATTTGGAACACTTGGATGCAAAGCTTCCAGCACAGTCCTCAGCCTCCTGCCATGTTTATCTACACTTCCTTGGTGGTCTGGTCTGTGCTGGAGGCATGGAAACTGATAGCTCCCCAAAGGCTGCCAAATCCACTGCCCTGATCTCTGCTGGTGTGGTGCTACCAGCAACTGCAGTTCTGTCCTAAGGCTCCTGTGCTCTAGTGGCACGAAGGTGAAGTTGTTGTTTTGAAAGAAAATAAAATCAACTGAATTTTTGGTTGATGCAGACATATAAAGCTGCCTTCAGTTGGCTAATCAGTAGCATTAGTAAATAATAATATGATTACTACTTAAACAAGGCCTGATTATACTTTCCTAGGGAAAAGCAATTCTTTACACTTCAAAATTAAGTGGATTAAGCTCTACAATTTTTCTTATATAGGACATCAGGATGAAAGATCACCCTTCTGTGTGTCTTTCAACACTTTACCCTTCATAGACCTGCCTGGTTATGTGGCTCATGCTTTGAGAATATGTGAGGGGTCAGGATTTGCGTGGCAAATGGATCTCCAGGAACACCATGGCTGGCAACTTTTTGTCAATGTCCTGGCAAAAATTGGAGTGCCAGGATAGCAATTGCAGATGAGGATCTAACTGATAGACTGTGCTAGGAATTTCCCTTCAATGCTCATCAAATTTCTAGATTTTAACTCCCCTGGCAAAATTGCCTGATGCCTTCCAGCTATACTCCAGAAAGTCCAGAAGTGGGAAGATCACCTTTCTTGGGACTCTTGTGGTGTCTGAAGGAATGCAGTGATTCAGAAATTCTGTTTGCTTAATAATTCATAAGACTTCTTACTTTTCCTGTTAGCCTTTAAACAGTGGGAAGAGCCATGGCAAAATAATTAAGATTAAAAGGCACGGTTTCCTCTTCAGATGAAAGTAGCATTCACTTTGAAATGCTTGGTGGTGACTTTGATTCATGTCTTAGATGGACCTTTGTCTGCCAGAAGCTGCTACCTTTGCACAGCTCCAGAAAAATTGCTGGAATACACTGTGGGGCCAGGAAGAGAGGGGAGTTCAAATGTGGACCAAAGGAGAGTGATAAATCTCAAATAAAGCCACTGATCCAGGCAGACTTCCACGTAAGACAGAAGATTTAATGCTGTTTACTGGTATAATTTTTCAGAGCTCCAGTTAAATGCAAAACAAATCACAGATATGTTAAAATTTTACTATGTGGGCTGGACTGTTGTTTTCAATGAGCAGTGGTAAAGCCCCTGCTGTGGTTTCAGCATGGTTAAAAGTCCTATTTTTGCTGTTCTCAGTGATTAGAAAAATAGCACGTTTTATACGCTTTTGAGTTATGTGAATGCTTCTGTTTTAAATCATGAACGAGAAAATTGTTAACAATAGGTTAATTTTTTGTTTGTTGCTCAGATGGGATGTTTTAGTCCCTAAAATTGAATGCTAGTGTAAATCACTGTCTCTGCAGCATCGCTGCGCCTGCTTTCAGATGGATTTATGGAAAGATTTGATTTCCCTTTTCTTTAATCTTATATTGGCTTATAATGGAGCCCACACCAGAGCCTTGTAGTGAGGCAGGGAAATAGAGCTGTCTTCTAGCTCATGCCTCAGCAGCTGCGAGGTACTGGCACACAGCAGAGGAGCTTTGTGCCTTGGCTTTTTGGATTTCATTCAATCGGCTCCACTTTGCATATTTATTCATAGCAAAGCACCATTAGCTCAAGACTGATAATTGGGATGGCGTGGAGAACACTGCATAAAGAACTGCAGGCCACTTGGCTCTCCAGAGGCCTGGCTGGGTGAGCATTTGACTGATTCTTTACGTCAGGAGCTCTGTGAAGCCTCTGAATAACATATTAATGCACGTTGCTGCTTTTCTCATCCTCTCATTTAACATATTTCACTTCATTGGGGTGTTTCTTGAATTATACTCATGCAGCTTGAGACCTAGCCCACAAGCTAGGTAGGAAGCCAGTTGTCTTTTTAAAAAATAACTAGAAAAAAGTAACATTTCTGAATGCTGGTTCAAATGTCTCCATCAATTTCAAAGATTGAAGCTGGCAGTTTTATATCTTCTACATATTTATTTGTAAATGAAAACTGAATATCAGCATAAATGTGTTTCATTTTGCATACACCTCCATTCAAGCTGCTTTGAATTGGTAGGAGCCTTTTTCTTGAGAGATGAATCACGGCAAGAGCTGGTCCTTCAAAAGTTTTTTGTTAAAACAATCTTACCTGTCTTCCTACCAAGCCCTTTGGACTTTCCAGATGGAGAGTATGCTGCAATGGGAATCTTACAGAGAAAGAAAAAGATTATGGTTCAGGGTTTTCTTGTTTGTTAGTGATTCTGGCACCTGGAAAGCATGGGTGTATCAGAAGCTGGTTGGATTATGAGGGTCATGACTCAAATGTCCCAGCAAAGGTCAACATTGTGATACTCTGAGTGAATTACCCCTGATTCTGGAGAGACATTAAGGTGTGGACTCATTTTTACCAAAATTTGCATCTGGATATCCAATTCTTAGACCTTTGTTGAACCTCTATCTGAATGGCAGAAAACAACAGCAAAAGAAGCCATCCCAGGAGCCAGCTTTGTTCCAGGGGGCTTCAGGACAGGGTACAAAGTGTTTTAAAGATTTCGCTTGTATTCTCTGCCCACTGAAGCTCAGAATCCTGGGGATTTTATCATATGCTGTGACGGCAGAGACCCATTTCTAGAACAACACTGAAACCACTGCAGGTCAGGAGATGAAAAAAATGTGAGAGCCACTGACTGATTAAACAGTCTGTCATCAATAATGGGTTCTGAGGAAGTGGGACAGTAAATATGTCTGGGAGAAGGAAAAATTAACTCAGGACTGGACCTGTACTTCAGACTGAGGTACACTCATAAAGCAAAGAATACTGTGCTGTAATTCTGGGGTTTTAATTTATGTGTGTAGATAGGAAGAAGTTGCTTCTGTTTCCACTTGGAAAATGGACATTAGACTCTTAATGCACTTTCTGAGTTGAAGTCAAATAAGTGAAAAGTGCCAAGCTAGCAAATAGACCTCTATTACGTCAATTAAGTTGTGGCTATTTATTTTAGAGCTGATTTTGGCTAGAGTATTGTGCTGAATATATTGCATTATGGAACAATTTGACTGTGCTTTGGGTTACTGCTCTGCAGTACGTGGGGAAACTAATAATGTATAAATATATTAATACATCAGAAGTATAAACCCACATGTGGTTCAGTTGCATCCCAGGAAGGTTCCACACTCCAGTACTCCATGGAACATCAAATGGGTCTGCAGGCAGAGCAGCCAAAGCCTTCTGTCCCATGCTCAGCTCTCACAGTGAAAGTGAATTTAATACTATTGGAAAACACTTTTGAGTGGTGTGGCTTTACATCAGGTCTGTCAGTGAAATAAGTCACTTCAGCAAAAAATAGTTTTGTGTGAGCATAACCCTATTTTTGTCCTTATGGAAAAACTAAACTAAAAAATGACACCACTAAATGATCACTGCTGTAGCAGCAAAGGCTCCCATGGTTAACCTGGTCTCAATCAAATCTTTGGTGGTGTCAAAAATCACAGTGGAATGGACCTGTGGGTACCTTTCAGCATTTTTCTGGGTTGAGAGGTAAGTGAAGCAGATTTCCCACCCAGCCTCATTTAAAGCATGTGGGATATCAGTATCCATATGGAATGCTTCATGATTAATCATCGTGGAGATTTGTCTCTGTGGAAGATGTTTCAGCCCAGGACTGAAAAACAAAGGATATGTTACTGCCACACTAATGAAAAACACAGACAATCTGCTGTTCATATGTGCCAATTGTTGCTGCAGCCTTTACATAAAATGCACTTAAAGATGAGAAAAATAATTGCAGGCAACCATTCTGCAGAAAGCTCACAGGAATATGGGCTCTTTAGGGGGATGCTTTCAAGTGCATAAAAAGCCATTCACGAACTTAATTCTTGTTCCTGAGTTCTTCTTTGTGCTTGCTGTTGGTCAGTCCATCAGATCACAACACCTCAATCAAAAAAGTGCCAAGCAGAAAACTAAATTGTAGTCAGGGGGTGAGAGAGGTCAAGGGAAGTTTCAAATTTTAGGTAGTTTTGTGTGTAAGACAGCACAAACACAAAACCTGACCTGAAATCCAGAGAACCTTCTAAGGATGGCCATGACAGGCAGAACTGTGCACATATTGCCAATCCAGTCAGCTTCTGAACGTTTTTACGTAACAAAAAAGTGTAAGTAATGCAAAATATTTATATAGAAATGGTCACTTTCTGTGGGCTGAATAATGTGCTACCTGTGAGTAGATGATACCTTTGAATAGATCTGGTTTTGCTCACCAAGTTCCAAAAGGTATTTTGTAATATTATTGGTAAATAAGATTGGTAACTAGTAAATATTCAGGCTGTTGCCCATCTGAGGTTCAGATCCTTGCAGTATGAATAGACAGATACTTCTGCAGCCACAATCATCATAAGAATTGTACTGTTCCCTTTGTCCTGCAGCTTGAAGAGGTTTCTCTTCACTTGTTGTCCCAAACTGTGTGGGCTGTGGCCCTGGAGTATTGGAGAGCTGCCACCATGTCATTCTGCAAGCCCATACTCCATCCCTGTGCAGTGCTGGCCCCTCTGCTGCAAAAGAAACAAACCCTAAAACTGCAAAAGGCCCTGGAAAGGGCAGAAAGAATGACCAAAGGTCTGAGCAAGGAGTGACTGCACCTCCTGGGGTGCTTCAGTACAGAAAATAAGGGAGTAAGGTGGGATCTGATAGAAGTCTACAAGCCTCTGGTGGCATGGGTGGGTGGATGCCTGTTGCCATCTCTTAGGCCACAAGAAATAAGGGCTGTCAAATGATCTTGGCAGGAATCATGTTCAAAACAAACTTCTAGAGGTAGACTTCCTGCCAACAGATGCTTTGGGTGCAAAAAGTGCCTGCATGGCTCTAAGGGGAGACAAGGCAAGCACCTGGAAGGGACAGCTCTGTTGGGTGTTCCCAAGAGGCCAGACCAGGCTCAGGAAACATTGGAGCATAAAGTAATTCCAGGACTGGGAATGTGCTCAAAGAAAGTGTCATATACGTTTGCTCCTGTCCTTAACTTCGACATGAGGTTTGCTTATGGCCATTGTTGAAGACAGGATGCTGGGCCAGATGGCCATTCTGCAGCTCCTGTATCTGCTACAGATAGGTCTTGCCAAGGTATTTTAACACTTGGTATACAAGACGTTGATGGTTTGGGTTTGTTTCCTTACTTGGTCAGACTTCCAGGTCCCAGATTCAGTCCAGACATCATTCAAATCATCTTCCTCATGGTATCTGGAGAATTAATGCTGTGGATTTTAGTATGATTGGAACAAGACTTTTGAAACAGAAATTCAGAGGGCTTCAGTCTGTTTTCCACCCTCCAAGTATTATTATGGAAATGACTGCATCTTCCTTTGTTTCCATCTGTTATTTCTGTGGCAGTAAGTTCTCAAATATGCTGTAAAGAACTGTGGGCTCTCTGTATTGGCTATTATCCACACATTGCTCTGCTACTCATCCCCAAACATATCTCTTCAACTATCTTTCTCTGAATGTACAAGCCTCAGTTTCCTAGCCAAATTTCATTTAGTTATTTTATCACAAGTGCTAACCACCAGTTTTGGTTGTTGGTTTTTCTGGGATGTTTCAGCCTTCCACAAAAGCCAGAGAACACCACTATTGGGACCCTTACTGGCAAACTTTTGATCCACAATATGTGTGGTACAAGAACAGTGTAAGTCTCTCATCTTTGTCTTTGGTAGAATGCAAGGCAAGTACATAAAATACTTCCTTATTATAATGCTTAGTAGTAAGTGTTGCTATTAAGTCATCAGCTAATTTCTGATTCTGTGAAAGAAGCATGTTTTGGGCAGAAATTTTCCAGACCTAGGTTTGTTACAAAGTAAATTGTTTGCTGAATAAAAAGCTTTTAAGCAGACAGACAGCTGAAAGGCCTGAAATTCAACAGTTGCAGTTTGCATGGAAATTGTCTTTATTGTGGAGTTGTCTATAGGTTTTTTGTTTTTGCCTTCATTTTCAGTTGTCCCCTTTGCTTTGCCACAGCCATCTTGTTTAGTCTTTGCCATTAGAAAACAATCAGAAAACCAGTGTTGCCAAGTACAAATGCATCTCATTTTTAAGGTTCAGCTGGGGTTTTTTGCCTTATGTGATGAATTTTACACAGAGACTGCCACATGATACCTTTCAAAGATGGCAAACTCTGCCAAAGCTACCGAAAGGAGCATTTTGGCCAGATGTTATTGTTGCTGCCATTGTGAGTTCCACCATTGCAAGACCTTCTGGGCTAAAACAGCACAATTTTCTGCCTTCATAAATAAGGGGCTGACTGGCATAAAAGAGAAACCTTGCATTTGTCTAGGTGCACAGCAGAAAGGAGCAGGTGCACGTACAACAATGCAGAGACTGTTTAGGAGAGGTGCAGGTTCTCTAAGATTTTCAATATTGTCTAAAAGGCCCTCCAAGCAGAGCTGCAAAATAGCTGCAAACTAGATTGTGATAAGGAGTAGAAGAGATTTAGCAGATTATCAGAGACCAAAAAGGAGAAGTCAGCTCTGTGTGAAAAACTCAGCAGGGCTGAGCAGCCAAAGGAAGGTGGAGGTGAGTACAGAGGTGTAAAGACCCAATCAAGGAGTGTCATTGTCAGCTTGAAGGCCAAAGATTTGGCAGGTGAAAATTAGTAACATTTTTAGGTATTCTAATTCCCTACCAAGACATGATGCTGGGGCTTAGTCGAACAAGCTTAGTTGAAATACCTCCTGTCTTAAGCCATCCTATAAAACAGGCTTCTGGAAGGGCTTCTGAAGTTGATTAATTTTGTTCTCCCACCTAGTTTGCTTTTCATGAACGTTCTGGTTTCACTCAGGGCTGGAAATGAGACTTGTCAGGAAGGCAATGGGATTTTTGTGGCTCACAAGGAAACACACGAGCTTGCCAGTGGAAACCTTTGTCTGGTGAGATTTTGCTCAGAAAAACGTGCCCATGCAAATTCAAGTGCTGGGCTGGGCAAGTCCAACTCCTCATTCATTTTGTGATGGTGAGGCTGTGACAGGACAACCTGGGCATGACACAGGGGGAGATTGCAATCAGGCTGCATTGTCACTAGCTGGCTGGGAGACAAGCAGCACTTCCAACCTTTGCATCCCTGGTTTGACAGCAAACTGTGAGGCTTTTAGTTGGCAAGGTGGATGAAAACATTGCAGATCATATTTTTAACTCTGTGCTTGTGCATTTTGGGGAGCTCCATTCTCTCTTCCTACCTCCTGAAGGCTGCAGCAGTATTTGTGTTGCCAATATTTTTTAAGCTGGCAAGACATGCTTTTTCTTTATTGCCAAAGTGGTGAAATTTCTTCCAAAGGAAAAGATGTGGGGGGATTATTTTGGTTTTCAAAGCTTCTGCTAATATTCTCTCTGTGCATCTTTTGTGCTCAGAAACAAATCTGTTGGATTCAAAAGAAAATGTGCTAAGAAGTCAGAGCCCTTTTTTTGTAGCATTTGTAAGTGAAAGTGCAATCCAGCTGTTGGCAAACCATAAGCTCATTGTTTTGGCAACGCTGTTTCATTTACTTTTTTTTTTTTTTTTTTCTGTTATACTAACTTGTTTGCTCAGGTATTGGAATTCAGACTTTTTCCTTCTTTTTAGAAATTCACACCCTTTCTGGCAAGGTTTGAGCTGTTTTTATTGCTTACAATTATACCTACAGGTAAAATAAATACTTTCCCACGGATGCCCTGGAATCCAGTATGGTTATAAGCTGATGTAGCTGGAAGAGCTGAGTTGTACAACGAGTATTTCTACTGCTCTGTCTTTTCCTTCTGACACTTTTTAAAGACACAGGGCTTGAGTCTGTCCTTGCTCTTGAGTTATTGAGGCAGTTCTTTGTAAAAGTGTCAGGGTCTCCTCCATGCAGAGCTGGTGTGGATGGGAGCAGATCCAAGTGACTTGGAGATAACATACCTGTGAGGAAAACCTAAGGTGCCTCTGCAACATAAATATTCCTGTGGCCTCCAGAGCACAAATGAACAGAGCTCTATGCTGTACACACAAAAAAATGGCGTTGGAAGGGCATTTTGATGTCACAGAGAAAAGCACGGAAAAGTTAGGAAATGCCCTAATTAAAGCTGCCTGTGTAATTCATTATGATTCATTTTTTAATTATCTGATCCCATACTATTTTTTCCGCAGACGCCTCTCACCTCTGTGCACAGGATGTTCAGAGGCCTCTTAATGAGCAGCTATTCAGCAGTTTGTTTCATCTTCATTGTTTCATGTGTGGCCCAAGGCCTTATTTACCGTGTGCTATTAAATCCTGTTTTGAGGGCTAAATCCATAAAAAGGCTTTGGCCTGGTGACCTCGTGTGCTGAAGGATCTGACTTCTCAGCCCCCTGCTGCCTGGTGTTGAGAGGTAGAGTTTATGGCCCAGGTGTGCTGCTGCAGCTGTGGCAGAGTGGGGCCAGCTCTCCAGCCTGGCTCCATGGTGCCATTCTGAGCCACCCCTGGCTCAGGTGATAAATGATATGGAGCTCAGGTGGCTCCTGGAAGCACACCTCTTTCTGTGGCTGCAACCTGCTGCCACCCAAAATGCAAATCATCATCTCCCTTCCCTGCAGAGTTAAATGGGAGCCCAGGGTTTGTGACTCACACATCCTGTTTTCAGCAGTACCACTTGCATGCTGAAAAAGCCCTGGAAAAGTATTTCAGTAAAGTTGTGACCCAGTTTTCCTCCCCATAGAAAGGGAATAATGGCATGGGCCAAACTGTCTCACAGAGGTGTTCTCTGGCTCCAGTGTTTACAAGTCCTTTGGAGTCTTAGTTATTGGAAAGACAATGTATTGCTTCTTCATCCAAAACTGAAGGTCAGAGTTGTGGAAATATCCCCTTGTCTCACTGCCTGAATTAGATTTACAGGAGAACTCTTGGTGAACCATTTTCTAACACAAGAAAAACAGGCTGCTTCCAGTGTTCTTCAAACTAAGATCTCCCAAATCACCCCAGAAATCCCACCAACATGTTCTGGAGAAGTCCTGAGTGATTTATGGAGAGGCAGTGAAGCAGGCAGTTTTGTTCTCAACTCAGACTGTCAGGATTGTGTCTGTAGCAGAACACAATGAGCCAGGGATGGTTCTTTGGCCTGGAGATCAAGGAGCATGGCATGACTCAGCCATGGGGCTGAGCTCACCCTCCTCCCCTCCCAAAGAGCCAAGACACCTTGGCCATGCTGCCTGGTGGAAACAACTGACCTTTGCTATCTCTCAGATCATGCTGAAGCAAATCTGAGAGAGGAGAAGCTGGCAAGAGCCAAGCCCACGTTTGTGAGCAGGCTGACAATGGTGTGGGCAGCACTGACCAGGCTTGTGCTCTGCTCCTTATCATTTATCAGTGCAGACAGGGCCCGTGCAGGGTGTTTAGCTTTCCCTGAGAACTCATCACAGGGAATGTGGGGGAATCTTTGGGATCTGGTGCGTTTCATTTTCCTAACTCTTGGTGGTTTAGGAGGGTCTGGATTGTGCACATCCTGTGATGTAATGGCAGCTAACCCAGCAGTCTTTGGTGGAGTTGTGGGAATGTTCCAATTCTAATGTTTTATCCAGGAGAAATTTTTTTAGATTTCTATAGGTAAATAATTCTCTTTCTGGAATACTGCTGGGCTTTATATTTCAGACAGGGAAGGGAGGGAGGGTCAGGAAGCAGCTACTTGAACCTGAATCTCTTACAGTTTAGGATAACACCCAACCTTGGAATCACTTGCTGTATGGTCATTTTTCTTGTTTTATGATGTTTGGAGGTAGCTGTGACAGAGGTGGTAATTTTCTCTTTCTGGGAAAAAATGCATCAAGATATTACAGGAGTTTTTCCTTAATGGGGTTTTGATGATGTTTTCAAGGGCAGAGGAACAATTTGCTGCTTATTTCTACCCTGAGGCCCTGCCAGTGGGACCTCATGTTCATTTCCAGCCAAAAGCTGCATTGATTTTCTTTCGTTTACATTTATCCTGAATTCAGAAGCATGTAAATGATACCTCAATTGTTCCTTCTGTGTTAACATAGTGGAAATTTTCATCATATTGACTGGGAATATCCTTCCAAGGCCATGCACTCACATAACACGTCAAATGGACCACAGTTAATATGTGTAATAAGAACAGAGCCACGAGGAGAGGGCTGCCTTGGCCAAAAGGAGCAAGGAACACTTCTGGAAACAAAACTTTCTTTCACCACTGAGGGCCTGTTTGCTCTTTAATTCAATCCTAGGTAGGCCAACACATGGGAAGCAAGCTATGGAGTGGGGAACAACGTGTGTAATTCTGCACATGCAGCTAAGCAATCTTGCATATGGCATAATTGATCTCTACAGGAGGGGAGATTTTTTAAAATTTATTTTTAAAACCAGCAAAGAAAAAAACTAGCCAAAAATCTATCCTAAGCAAATCTACCAGAAAATGAGGCTCAGACCTATATTCAGCTTGTGTCATTTATCTCTGTGATCCCCAGAGCTTTGCTTCTGACACTTTCCTTGAGCCTGATCAGGAGCTGGATTTCAGTGTTGCTGGTGCTTCTCTCACCTCTGTTGTGCAACTGCTTGGTGAATCTGATTTTGGGACCTACTTAGATGCCTGGTGCTAAGATACTTTCCTGATCTCTGTCCAAACCCTTCTGAAGCTCTTTGATTCCTGTAAATGCGATAATTCAGCCTGGCTGGATCCTTGTTGAAGGCTATGACACAACTTGGGTTAACTTCAGAATCAGCCCTGCTGGCAAAACAGACTTTCTTGTGAGATTTATGGAGCTTCCTGCTTCTTGCTGGGCTGTGAGTGGAACAAGAATAGCCTTTCTCAGAGTGCCTTGGCACTGCTCCTTCCAGAGAGAACCCAGAGCAGGACACAATGAGAAATACCAAACTTCCATAGACTAAAAAAAAAAAAAAAAAACAAACCCAAATGCCTTTGCTTTTTGTTGGGTTTGGTGGACTTTTCTTGTGTTAATATTATTTTAGGGAAGTGTATACAGCAAATACATGAAGTCATAACTCTGTGGATTAAATATAATCCAAGTTGACTTGAAAAGGTGATGTTTTGGCAGTTCAAACTTTTAATCTCAGCAATTATTTTACTTTTCTTTCTGTTTCATTTGCATTGTCACTGTCATTCTTCTTAGCATTGAGTTGAAACCCCTAAAACAGGCAGTCTCTGTGCATCTCTCTGAGACAGATGGAGGGCAATGAACATTGAGGTGACCTGCCCAAGACTGCAAAAGGGGGAGAAAAAGGAGCAGAAAATCAAGGGTTCCCAAAATCTTCTTTCAAGTTGAAAAACCAGGGTGAAAAATCTATTTATAAGAAGAGGTTTCTTTATTATTATTATTCTCATTATCATTATTATCATTAATCTTCATGCAAAATACCTGCATGATTTTTCTCCCATGCAACATAACATTCATGGTTTTGAATACAGGCAACAAAGATTTTTATACCCGAGCAGGAAGCTGGGATGATATCATAAATAAATAGATATCATAAATCTTAAATAAATCATCATAAATAGTTGCAAAATAATAAGACATTAAAAATATGCTTATTGTAGCTAATCTGAATTTGTTTAAAAATTGAGTGTGCCACCCTCATGTGCATGTCATCAAAAAAGCCCAGTAATTGATCAGGTTAATCAAAATCACCCAAGACCTAAAGTCCTCAAGTTTAAAACCTGCTGACACTAAAAATACCCTCTTCATTTCTTCACCTGCTAGAGCAGGCCATGTAAACAAACAGACCTTGTCTAATAATAGTTGCAGATGTTCAAAACCAGTGTTTATATTTATAGTCATGAGCCACAGATTTCTGTTCGCAAGCCACATGCTTTCTTTCCTGATGCTTTGTTATATATATAGATTTTTAATAAAATCTTTCTAAAGAGTCTGTGACTCATGCAGAGCTCCAGCTCATTTTAATATAACCCAAGCTCTATCCCTCCTCATTCTCTAAGATCTTTATAGCTACAGGTCCATGATTAATGAACTTTAGTTCATTTAGTTCCCCTTCCTTTTTTCCTTTTGCTTTATGTATGTGTGTGTTTTTCCTTGCCAGCAAGAGAAATGGTAGTAAATGACTTTTTGTCTGATTGACAAGAATTCTTTTCTCTTCCTTCTCTTCTCGCCTTTGCATGTAATTCTTCAATGGGTCAGTCTTCAAATGCAGATTTGTTAGCTACCTTTTTTTTTTTTTATAACTTTGCCTACCTTGGAAAGCCCTAAAGCTCTCCCTTAAACCATTTTTTGCCCTTCTCTAAAATGAGTAGAGAAACTAACATGTGAAATGGAGGGGGGGGGGGGGAACCTAAACCCAGATGAGAGGAAATATTCAATAGAAATTGAATGCAAGAACAAGCACTTGATTTTAATGTATTTTTCCTTCAAAAATACCCAGACAGACAAATACTTGTCCCGAGGACCGCTGCAGGCCAGCCCCTGGGTGGCTGGGGACACCTTACCTTGAGCCTGGTGTGTCACTGTGTGCCCAAGCCATGCAGCCATGGCAACAGTCCTTGATGTGCAGTTTCCTGCATGAATCACCTGTTTCCTGTAGCTCTCCCTTCAGCTTAAATACTTCAAGTGCTTCTTTACCCACCCTGGTTACGCTCAAGGTGATCCCTAAAGGAATAAATTTACTCCAAATTACAGGACTGGTACTCACTTAATGTTATGCTTGTGAGTGGGCAGCAAATGGATGCACTTCAGAGAAACTGATATAAGTGGACTGCTTTGTGATTGTTATTAAAAAAGAAACAAAATGTTTGTTTTATTAGCTTTTAAATCTAATGTAATAGAATTGTGGCAAGGAGGTAGCAATTAGGAGACACTCTGGTTGCATGCACATAAAATCCCATGTTTCTCTCTCAAAGTAATAGGAGTGGAATCAAAGGCTGTTACAGCTATTTGGATGTAACAATAACATTCAGCCCTGCTTTGTAACTGCTAATGGATTTCTTCTTCAGCATGCCTCAGAGGAAATTATTTTCCTTCCTGAGAAGAGACTAGAAAGGCTGGGAAAATCTGTTTGTCTTTTCTCTTACCGAGATATAAATCAGCCAGATCAGCCTTCAAGTCAGTGGAGTTTAAGGCAGGTTTCAATTGCTGCTCATGAGATATGAGGCTTCACAGACAGTGATGCAGCTGCTCTGGGGGTTCTTCGTCCCCTCTGGGTGCAGGGCAGGCTGAGGAGCCTCCACAGCAGCCAGAGGAGCCCTGGGCAAGGCTCCTGGTCCAAAGCAGGGCTCTCCAGGCTGTGATGTGCACACCACTAGTGGGACACAAACCACTTCCAGATGGCAGAGGAAGGCAGCTTCTCCACTCCTGCATGGAGCTGCTTGTAAAGCTCCGGGGTGAGTGTTTCCACACAGATGCTGGAAGTGATTCCTGCCTTTGTGCAGACTCAGTTCCTGCCTGCAGCCACTGACTGGCAGTGTGGAGGTGCCCACCCGAGCTGTGAGGAGCTGTCTGATGAGAGGGTCTGTGAGAAGACACTACTTTAGGGCAGCTTTCTGGACATCCCTTTGCAGATTTTTCAGTAGCAATGCACAGACTATTTATTTTCCCCCACTGTTTTAATTGTATCTGTTTTCTGATCTTGCCCTGATTTGGTGATAATTGATTATTGCAGTGGTGCTATTCTTTCAGCAGAGAAAGAGGCCACGTGGTTCTAACCTTTGGGAACCACACAGGCACTCAGACATTTCAAAGACAATATTTTTCAACATGATCTAACATGGAAGTGATCTACTAAAGAAATGCATTTGTTTCTGTAGAGATGCAGCAGCCTTGCTTGGTGTGTGATGCTCAATGTATGCATGAGGAAATGTAGAATGTAATCAGGTGAATATTATTTAGCTCTCAGTGAGGGTTTCTTTACCAAAATTATCTCTGGACTTCTGGTGGTCATCAGGATCTTTGTTTTGCATCTTGTTGGTACATTGCACCTGGATGACACAGATCTCCCACACCACTGCCTTTTGGCAAGCCTGTGGAAAGTTACTTCTCCTAAGTACAGTAAAGAGAATAACTATAATCATGTATTTTTCATTATGGAAGAGAACTTGTAGTTAACTATTTCTGTAGTTAACTCTATCTTTCCATTAGGGCACTAAATGACTTTACATTTCTGATTTCTTTCTTCTACATTCATTTTAGCTTCTTTTATGGACAAAACCTCTGTGTGTTTTTTCAACAACCTTCACTGGAGCAGAAGGAATGGTTTATAGGTGATCCTTTGAAATGCCCACATGGGTGAATGCAGGGTCAATGCCAATGCTTGCATGTATTACAGCAGAGAAACTTGACCTTCTTTTAAAATGCAAACAACAGCTATACACTCCCAAGTGGTCGGGGAATCCTTGGACTATGGAAAAACAGACATATTTTTTTCCATGCTGTTGTGAACCTTGTGAGAATCATGGTTGTGCATCTTTGCAATACTGTCCATTAGATTCTAGAGTTTATCATTTCATATAATGGCATGTTTCTTCCCAGAAGGCTTCTACCCACAAATAACAACTTCCATACACCGAGGCTACAGAAATTTCATGTTCTGTCCCAGCCTACACATTGATAGGTCTGAAGGGTGTCTGAAGCACAGCTTAATAAAAGCAGCAGTTGCACAGCCATGTGGCTTTTGGCCCTGATGAAAAGGTGACCCATTTTCCCAGTCAGTGGTGGTTCTGTGTAAATGCACAAATGAGCTGTTTGTGCTTCATAGAGCAGCAGTTTGTCCAGAGCACATCTTGGTTTTATTGTTGTAAGGAACTCCAAGCCAGCAGGTACACCAGAGATAGGGAAAATATTCAGCTGCAAATCTGGCTGTAGCTGTAGGAGTAAGGTTGGACAATTTCACACCCAGGGGCAACCAGAGCAGAAGCTGACTGTAGCCTCTTGCCTTTCTCTCTCTCCATAAAGACAGTTGAGTATTTTGTTTCCTTCTTCAGGCAATCACCACTTGGCTGTGGGTTTTGAATGATGCTTGCAGGGATGAATGCTTGATGCTGCACCCAGCTGGGTGAATGTGAATCGGGAGCAGCTCAGGAGGACTGTTCTGGCTGAAGGCAGATGGAGATCCTTAGAGAAGTTTAGGAGGGGCTGGGAATCCTCCAAGGTGCCTGACAAGGATTGAACACCTCCCTCTGACTCACCTCATTTACCTGGTCACCAGGGTGATTTTTAGTGACCTGCATGGTTTGCTGATCTGTGGGAACCTGCAGCACATTCCTGCTTTGAAATGCTGCCTGCATTAGTGACATCATCCTTGCAGGGAGGAATGTTAACTCCAGTGCCACATCTGGGCACTGACCACACAGAGAATTTCACTGTTTCACGTGGTATATTGTTAACAGAGCTGCTTTTGGGGCACCGTGGCCTGTGGAAACAATCTTCCTACCCTGTAGCTCCCAAGGTTATCTTGCTATTTATCTGGAATAATTGATAAATTAATTATGCATCAACATAACTCGTAAGCAAGCTCTAATTTCTGGAAGTAGTCTGGGGCAAAGGCTTGAGTTTTTGGAGAAGTGCCTCTGTGTATGATTAATACACCGAATTTGCTGTTCTTCTGACTTTCAAAGACACATATCTGGAGTCTGTGGAGAGGTTTGATTTTACATTAGTTTGTTTTTGGAGAGATTGCCCAGTCAGCAGTCAGAGGTCAGGATGGGAAGCCTGGAGTCCCAGGCTTTTCCCTGTTCTGCAACCTCAGAGTTTTGTCTCATGCCTCTTCCTCTCAGAATTGCTGTTGTTGATTTGGGGAGTGGTAGTCTTGACATTTTGGGCTGATCATTCAGAGTTCATGTCAGTGTTCAGCAGTTAATGCTGTTTGAGTGTTTGCAAAATATGAAATCCCGTAGTCTGAGAGGCACAGATTGTAAAGCAAAGAGGGATGGTTGCTCATCAGGACTGTGACCCCATTTATTGGAGGTGGGCCCAAATCTAGACACTGGATCAAAAATATCTGAACCCTGGGGAAGCTCAGTTCTGAATTCAGATCTGGGTGTGAGCTCATTCCCATCTCTCTAAACACCAGAGACAGGAACACAAACAAATTATTTTGGGGGAAATCATAAAGATAGATAGATAGATAGATAGATAGATAGATAGATAGATAGATAGATAGATAGACAGATAGAGACTGAATCCAGAGCTGAACCACATTCCAAACTATCCCAACCATTACAAATAGGTTTCCCCTATCTCCAGTTACATAACTCGAGAAATTAAATTTACACATCAGCACAGAACATTGTCCTCTGCAAGGTTACAGTGGCAAGTTGTCAGAGAATTTGATCCTCAGGATGCTGGTAGAAACCTGGAAAAGCTCCAATACCTTTTGTGCTGGAGATTAGGATCTGGTTTACTGTGTCTCTCTCCTGCTGTCTTTTTGTATCTCCTGATTTTAGTAAACAAGAGGGGAAGGAGAGAAAAGGAAGGAATTCATCACAGGCTTTGAATGATGCAAACAGTTTAATTAGGAAGTAATGTTAAATACAGTTTCCCTTCCTTTGCTGTTTTCCAGGCAGGATGCATCCTTAGGAAACAATAATAGAACTGGGGATTACAAAGCCTTTGCAGGCATTGCAGCCAAGTGGCAACACAGGAAAGTGATCCAGGGGCAGGCGCTTGTGTAACGTGAGTGGAAGTTATTCAACATTCCTTGAGGAAGCACAGCACCACCACAGCTCAGTATCAAGACAAATATCCCTGTCAAGCTGAAAGGGAAGATAATGCTGGTTGCCATTTTGTATTGTTTCTCTTTGTGAAGTTTTGCTGATTTTGCTCTCCCCAGCCTGGCTTTGAAATAACAGCGCAACTAAAAATAACCTCACATTTGGACCCTAAAATGTCTCCGTGACACAAGGTCAAACAATAATGGGCATTTCCTACTCTGTAACCTTTGTCGCAGGCAGGAGGAAAAGTGTTCAAAAGGGGCATTGCTGCAGGGGTCAACCTGAAACATTTGACCCTGAACTAGTTCAGTTGCCAAATTCTCCATCCTGGAGAAGGTCTGTGGAAGCCTGTGAGACACCAGTTTTCTGTGAGCTGAATTTCCCTCTGTGCTATTTATAACTGTCCCCATGTTTCACTGTGTAATAGCAGTGTTTGCAAATGCCTGTGCAATTAAACCCTCACCAGCTGTGCTCTGGGAGCCAGGTCCTGGAAAACAGAGCCCATGATGCAGAAAGGCCTCACCAGCCTGGAGAGTTTTGGTCTGTAATTGCTGATACCCACTGGGGTGGCTGGGAGTCAGAATGCCTGTGGTCTGATCCTGCTGCTGGGCTGGCTGGGGGTTAGAGGGACTCACTGCACTTGTGAACCTCAGTTTACCACCAGGATTCTGAAATGGTGGGAAAGCTCTCTTAAAAGCACATTTCTCATAATATTACACTGTGTCTCATTGGAATTGAGAAGGCATTGAGGAGTCATTCTGTTCTCCTCTTTTTGGGGGTACCACATATATTTTTGATACACTGGTCTCCCATCAGAAATTAATTGCAGGAAGAATGCTCTGTTACACCCTCATCAGTGTCCAATAGCTCTGGCATTTTCAAGTGGTTCCTGTGCTTCCTCAATAGAATACTCCTTTTTTCCTGCTTCTGACTGTGGAAAAAGTGAATTCAAGGATGATATTAAACAATGCACCTCAAACACTGATCTTTCCCCCCTCCTCTCTGTACAGAGGTCTCTTGAAAAGAAAACTATTGTCTGCCCGTGCTCTCTCTTTAATCTTTGAGTACTAAATTTCTTGGTTCCCTCAATAGTATGCACAAGCCTAACTCCCCAGTCTGCCCACAGCTGCTGCCTTTGAGCCCTTCAGAGGCTCTACCTTCAACCTAGTCTTTTACTTTGGAGACCCTGCATGACTTGGAGATACTCTTCCCTCTTGGCTTATCATAAAAGTGATTCTTCCCACTCATTCTCTTGTATTTTCTTGCTGCTTCATCTGGAATGCAAATATGTACCAGGAGCCCAAACCTTCCTTTGAATTCCCCAGTATCACACAAAGGGTGGTCAGAATTGGTTTTGCAGTGGATAATGAAGTTTTTGACTACTGGCATTTTTTGTAGAAAATGTTGTGGAATCTGCACGGCTTCATCTTTTACATGAAAAACTAAAAAACCAAAGAACGAAATTTTTCTGGGCCAGAAGGAGAAAAAAACCTAAACAAACCAACAAACAAATCCTTGAGGCTTGGAGGGTTTGTTTCTTCTCCAAACTGACATTTCTTCTCTTTGCTTTCATGGAAATGTTTTTTCTGTCTATATTTCTACTTAGACTTTTACCTGTGTGGGACACTTTTTGTTAAGGCTTCAACATGTAGTTCAGGTCAAAAGAGAGTCACTGAATAATCTGCATTTCTGCAGATAATTCTGTTTAACTTCTTGGTCACAGGGTGTGCCAGGATGTGGATTAATCCATGCTAAAGCACTTCAGGTTCCCCCAAGTGTAAAAGCATCCATGGAAATCCAACCTCTCCTGTTCCCTGGTGATCAGCATTGAAAAATGCAAGGAGCCTTGTGGGGTTTAAGTGATGTATGAAATATAAACCCTGTGGTGTGTATGGAACACGTTGTCTTTGTCTTGGGAGCATGAGGAGCACAGCTCTGCATGTTTTGGCAGCTCAAGGAGAGAGGGATGGAGCTGATCCCCAGCTCACCTCCCAAACTGAGATCTGCAGGGCTGTGGGGAGGAAACACTGAAAGAAGCAGCCCCTCCAACAGCAGGGTGGAGAAGAGGCTCCTGCAGGTGCAAGCTCTTCTGTTCCTGACTCTGTGTGGGGCACTATGATCTTGTTTTGCTGGAGACTCCAAAGACTCAAAAGTTAGCTCTGTGCAGGGCTCCCAGAGACTGAATAAATTCAAAATGACATGCCCTGCATCCTGAGGGGTCATGCCATTATGCATAGCATTTTGTGCAGAACATTCATTTCTGATGAGGGCTTTTATTGATGGCATCGTTAGAATCGAAAGAGAGAGGGAAGATTGATTTGCTTTGACAGAGCATCAAATATTCCTGTTAGGGTATAAACACAGTTTGTTAGCCATGCAGAGAACGGTAGAAAAAATGAAAAATTAAATTATATAAAAAGCATTTGTTTAAAAAGTCAGAAAAATTGCTTGGAGCCAGATCTACTCAAGTTTAAGGTAAGTTTGCAGTTTAGAGCACAAAATATTGAATGAAATTGTTACACTGGTTTCTTACTCATCTGCTAAAAATAATTCTGATACAACTGAAAAAAGAAAATCTGAGTTTGTTTCAAACTGTTACCACCTCATGACAAATGAGTCCCTCGTGTACTCCTAAATTTATCTTTGTATCATGACAGGATGAAGGCTTTAATATTTGTGTTGTGACAGGAGGCTTTTCATCCTACGATTAGTACTTTGAATAATTTGGTTCTCATCCCAAGCTGCACATCAGAAAGTCAGTTTTTCTACATCAGGATCTTTTCCCATAATTTCCAAGCAGTCTGGGAGTTGGATGAGGTGAAGTGAGGAGGATGTATGTCTGAGATGAGAATATCAGGCAAAAAATAATGTACATTTGCTCTCTCACAGCATAACCCAGATTTTCTCATCGGCGATATCTGCTGTAAAAGCTGCAGGAAAGGTGAGTGCACAGTCTGATTAAATATGAGCTTGAAAATTGAATTTCAACATTTGAAACTGAGTTTCATGTAAAGATGTAAAGCTTCACCCAGTTCTGTGGATTTTATTTCACAGATTTGCATTAAGCAATGACTCAAACAGTTCAGGAGACCCTGGGCCTGACACTGAGCCTGCCCTGAATTATCTTTTCTGCCTTGCAGTGCCAGGCTGGAGTCTCAAAGCCCAGTTGCTCTGCACAATGTGATAGAAGCTCCATGGATTTCATGGGTCAGATTTTCCTCAGAGCAGAGCAACTTCCAGATTATTGTGATTAGATTTTGTCCTACATTTTAAAGGAGCTCACTGAGCCAGGAGAGTTTTCCTTTCAGTCACACTGTACAGAAGCACCTGAGGCATTCAGGTATGCATGCCCAGGTTATTTTCTGTCAGGACTTGTTGCATTAACATCGGAGGACTATCCTTTAGCATCAGCTCCTGGTTTTCCCATATGTGAAACAAGGAGAGCTCCCAGTCTTTTGTAGTCCTGGATTTTGGGGGTTTATAAGTGATAAATTTCATGTAAATAATGTGAATGAAAGATTTAAACTAGTGTGGAATATAATATTCCTCTTAAAAATTAAAATAAAAGCACTATTTATTTAGACATGTTGAGGCAGTTGTTTGGATTCTGAAAGAAATTGCTGTCTTCAAAACTGGATTAATGGCCCTTGGGGCTACATAGAGAGGATGGTGGGGAGGTGACAGGGGGTATATGCCAAAACTGAGAAAAATATACATTAGAGTTGTGCTGAAAATGTCTGGATTGATGTTTTCATTTGTTCTGCCAAGATTCCTCTGGGATTTGATGAGCTCACATAACCCGTGCTGACTTGAACTGTCTGTGTGCCGAAGCCATGGAGTTATTTTCACCACATCTCTTGTCCAGAGAGAGCTGCTTGGTGTTTTGGGATGGTGCTGATAAGCAAAGTGAGTGCATTTAGCAGGTTTTGCTGATGATGTTTTCTGGGGGGTTACCTTTTTTCATGGGGAAATCTTCCAGCCAAGTCCACCTGTAGACTCCAGCCTGTTCTCCCAGTCAGTGAAATCCCAGGAGATCCTGATTGGCTCTGCAGTGGCCCTGACACCTCTTGGGCCAGCAAGAGGTGAGGATAAATAACACCAGTCAAAAAATCCTCAGCACACTGCAGTATCAATGCCTCTGGGCATATTGGATCAGAGGTTTGATTCCTTTGTGAGCTGCCAGTGAAACCTCACCATGGCAGTTTTTCCTCAAATTTTATATTAAATAGCATGTATCTTATCTCCTTATCTCCCTGTGAAACAGAAAGGTGGAAGAGTGTTCAGGATCAATCTTGTGCTTCATGAAAATGACCTGGCAATACTCCTTTGCCAGTTCATTCTTACGTATTTCAAAACAAAACTGAGCATAAACTCCTGCCAGTGAAACACTTAGGCTGAGCTTATCCCTGGGGAGATGGTGAGAAACAAACAGCACGTGACAATTGCTAATCACATTCTGTAATATATCACTGGAGGCTCTGAGACACTGCAGCAAAGGGCACAGCATTCAGGGTGGAATAGAATGGCTTTGATCTGAGGTTCATTTTGGGTTATACTGTGGAAAAAAAAACCCCAGCAAGCCCCAAACAAACCTTGCTCTGTTACAAAGATAAAAATGACTAAAGCATTCACATAGAATTTTATGAACAGGTAGCTCAGTAGATTCTAGGAACATGCAAAACCTGAGTAGCAGGGTTCCAAGCACATGAGTAGTATGATTATGTGCAAGAGTTGAAAGCAAACTAGTAATTTGCAAACTCTCCAATAATTTATTACACATTCATTATTATTTATTTTGTACGATAAACTAGATTAGTTATTAATTGTGCATATTATTATTCATTAATTCATTTACTACTGATTCATTACTTCAGCATTTGCAACTAGAACAACATTTCAGGTGCAGTCAGTGCACCAGAGCCAATGAAAAACAGTGTCTGAGAGGAACAGAGGATGTTGTGGGAAAACCCCTCTGGTTGTTTCATCCCACGTCCTTCTCAGAGCAGGTCCAGTCACAGCAAGATGCCCAAGGACCTGAGGAGTTTCTAACCTCTCCAAGGGTGGAGAGCTGCCAGCCTTTCTGGGCTCTGGTGTATGACCACCCCTATGGTACAAAGTTCTTTTCTTTTATCTTGTCTAAGTGTCCCATTGATTGGTTGTTTTGTTTAAAAGACACTGACTTTTCCCGTTTTTGCCAGTCTAACACAACTTTCTACCCTCTCTTCTTTATAGCTCTCCCACAGAGCACTTGTGAAGGAATTCTGAAGCCTATAGGAAAGCTCTGGGAAATGACTGATATGTGCCACCTTTCAAGGCTGTCTGCATGATGCTGTGTAGCACATGGATGAGGATTCTCCCTCTAAATCACTTTTATTTGAATTGTTCTAATGTGAGTGCAGTTGTCATGTGGCGATGCACTCCAATTAAGTGATGGATGTTTCACAAGGAATGTTATTGTAACAAACTACTGATTGGGCCAGCTCTTTCCAAAAAACAGTGTTGTTTTTGATATCCTTAAAATACCATGAACTGCATATTTTTTTTAGGGATACGTGGTATCCTTAAGATACCAGAAAGTCTCTTTGGGAATTTCAGGTTTTTTCTGTCTGTATTTCTACTTAGACTTTTACCTGTGTGGAACATCTTTTGTTAAGGCTTCAACATGTAGCTCAGGTCAAATTGATAGCAAATATTGATAGCAAATATTACTCCTTTTTTCCTGCCCTGTGATAGTGGCTCTTGATCTTCAGATTCATTTGTGGTCAGAGGTTTGAAAGGCTGAGTCCAGTAACACCTTTGGAAAATGTGCTGTACTATGAAGGAGGTGCTGATACAAGATTATTTATAACCACCACTTTCATTTTTCATTTCTCTGACTCTTGGATGCTTAAAGGTGGAAAAACATGCAGAGATAAGAGGCTGTGGCAGGTGAGCAGCAGCTCTCAGGAGAGAAGCCCTGGCTCTCTGTGCTGGGAGATGGATGGCAGTGCAAAGTGGGAGGAAGAAACCCCATTTCTCACTGCTTTCATCTGATCTGCTTCCTTTCTCACATCTCCGTGTGTGGGGCAAGGGGGAGGGCAAGGAGGGTGAGGAGAGCAGGACAAGGGTGGGAGTTTCCTTCATGCTTCAGCAGTGGTGCTGAATGTGAGGGAAACAATAGTTGGTCTGAATCCAGGCATTCCCCTGCTCAGGGGCTGTTTGGGGAGTGAATGCAGACCTGTGATTCTCACAGGTACTGCTGCCAGTGGCTGGAATACCTGTGAATTGGGAAACTATAGGAAATTGGAATTGGGAACCAATAGGAAAGTGGTATGCAGCTAGAGCTCTGTCCTAAATTTCATCCTCTGAGTTTTCAGGGAAATAGATTTTTCTACCTCTGAATAATTTTCAATATTTTTCAACATGTTCTCTTCTCAAATGATAGCCTTCATTTCATCTGAAGTACTGGAAGTGCACGTTGCACTCACTTTCATGCACTCAAAAAATAAACCCCAAACCCTGAGTATTGTCACAGGAAGAGACAGGTTCCACTGCAGAGGAAACACATGTAATCAGCCTGCTGGTAGTTGCACCACAAACCACCTGAGCACCGGGCTGCCTTCTTTCCTTACCAGCTGTGATTGAGAGGCCTGAATTGCAGATAAGCAGGGGCAAGCATCTGCTCAGCACTGCTGGCAACAGCACCCAATGGTTCTGCCCCAAAAACAATCTCTGCCCACCTCTGCCTGACAGCCCTTCTCTTCCATTTCCCAATACTTTCATTTCTCAGATAAACAAGCTTGATTCCGAGGGATGGGTTGTGGTTCACTTGGGGAAAGATCATGTAAAATCAGGCTTTGTTTTGTAGCATCTCAAAATAATTTGAAGTGATTGCAATTTACATTGATGGGGGAAAGGCTTTTGTGGTGAAAATGATTTTACAAGATCTGTATGTGATTTTTCTCTGGCTCAGACTTGAACACAACAGTGTGAATGTTGTCAGAACTGATTTGCACTGCCCAGGCAACCTCTCACCAGCAGAATGGGCTCAGGTAGCTATTGATGAGCTGTGTCTTGAGATTCCAATAGTGTCTTCCTCCTGGTAAGAGTGATATAAGATTAATCTTCTCATGGAGCTGCAACCTTTGGCTCCATCTGGCATTGTGATGTACCAAAAACAAGAGCGAATTCCTACATGAACTTTATTTGGACTCTTCCAGGTTTCATTTGGGTCAAGTTCAATGGCAAGTCAAGTTATTTAAGGCTCAATTGTTTGTTCCAGACACGGTCCAGAAACACGGGGTGGAAAGGAGCTGCACCCTGCTAGCACATGGCTGCTGAGGAGAGACATTTCCTTTCTGAGGTCCTGCCCTTGTAGAGACTGATTTACACCTCTTGCATCCCTTCACAGTCCCTGGTCCAGCTGTGCTGACCAGCCCAGCCTCTCTGAGGAATAAGCTTCTGGAATGTTTGGAGGAACAGTTCCTCTTCAACCCCAGCTGTAAAGCCTAACATTTTGGGCTAGGCCAGCCTAGGAAGCCCAAAGGTAGGAAAGAAAGTGATTTCTGTTCTTTCCTCCCAACCTCTACCTATAGCATGATTCTGAATGAGTATAAGTAATACTGCCCTTGATTTCTATTGGTTTTTTTGTTTTGTTTTTTTTCTTTAAAGAGAGACTTTTTCTTTCTTTCCCTTTCTTCTCCCTTCTTGCTATTAAGGAAAAAGATGCAGGAGAAGGGATGTGGGTAGAAGAATGTGTGATGCAAAAATCCAACTCTAAGATAGCGATCTCTTTTGGAGGGGCTTGTGAGAAAAAAACTTTAAAAAAAACACATGCAAAACACTGCCTTTGTTTCTCTTGGGGCTTTTTGTAGGATTTGAGATGAATGTTTTGGCTCTGTTTGGGCAGGATAGTCTGTGTCTGTGTGTGTACACAGATCAGGGGAACACATTACGTAGCAGCACAAAGACCTTGCCCAGCCATGGTGCTGCTTGCACGAGAGAATGGATTCTTCAGCTCCTACATCACTCCCAGCCTAGTCAGACATACCCTGCAGACAGCAGACTGCCTCATGTGTTGCTGTTGTTTTGATTTCAAGGCTCTGGGGCCTGGCTCTCAGCTGCCTTGGACTGAAAAGGGACAAACAACAAACCCAGATAACTCAGAGGATGCAGGAAATAAAGGACATATATGTATTTTTAAGGATATGGATGATGGGGGAGGAATTGCTGATATGGCTGTGAACTCTTGTGATATATTTAGAACCTTGGAGTAAAGCTCCACTTCACTGAAGTCAGTAAAAATATTGCTGCTGAATTCACTGGAAACAATTCTTCTGTCCTCTGTCACAGGAAAGTATTAGTTGAAAATATACAAAATATACATCAGCAGTGCTTTCACATCTGTGTCCCTAGGGAATAAATGACACTGTACTTCCATAATGCCCATGCACAGGCACACAGCTTTCTAAAGATGCTGTCGTGAACCCTGAAAGCCCTGTCTTTTTTCTTCTTTTCTCAGCTTCCAGGTCAAGTCCTGGGTCAGGTCATAGGTGTTACCACTGGGGAGGAGGAAGGAAACGTGTCCTTCTCATTCCAATCCAAGCAATTTTTGTGTAGGAGTGGAGTGTTTTGGTCTTTCCTTTTCTCTTTTCTTTTCTTTTCTTTTCTTTTCTTTTCTTTTCTTTTCTTTTCTTTTCTTTTCTTTTCTTTTCTTTTCTTTTCTTTTCTTTCTTTTCTTCTCTCTTCATTTGGTGGGTTTTTTTGTTTTTTTCTGTTCTGTTTTAAAAGTAAAGCAAAGTGCATGTGAGTCACATACACAGCCACCTTCAGCTTAACTGAAGCTCTCTGCAGCAGAGGAAAGGCAATAGTATTACAAATGAGCAAATGGTATTTTGGGGTTTTTTTGTAAATACCTGAGTTCTTTGGATCTTGCTGAGCCAGATTCTAGGGATTGGTGTGTTTCATAACCAATATCAAAATAGTTTTAGTATCAGTCACTTGGATGTGGCACTCTACTCCAGCTTTGTCTCCTGTGGTGTCATCTTGGGAAATATTAACTGAACTGACTTTGTAATTTTTCCATGGCTGCTCTCTCTGCAGGATGTACCCTGTGCCAGATGGTTGACTTGAATGAATTCTCTTTACATAGTTAAAAATCACTTTCTTTTATTATTCATGACTTGTTTCTTCCATCTCCCATGTTTCTCAGTTTTCTCTCTGCTTCATAGAGGGGCAGTCATGCCAGATTGAGATCAGGCTGTTATTTCATCTTATATTAGGAAGCCATGTTGGGGCAAAAAAGCGTGTCAGAATGACATAGGGCATTTTCTCAGATTCCAGCTATGTTTAACTCCCAGTGCCTGTCTTGTAAGAAAATGTAGAGAGCTGGTTTTCATAAAGTAACCATACTGTCACTTTGAGGCTGTCTGCGAGAAGTGATTTTTTTTTTTTGTCTGCAAGAAGTGAGTAGGAAATTGAAAATAAACTGCATGGGAATTTAAAGTATCTGTAATATTTTCAGTTAAACTGTTGAGCTGTGTAGAAGTACTCCCAGCAGGTATGAAAATCATAATGAGTCAGTGTCCTTCAAGATGCAGCACCTACATTGATTAGAAAGATCACAAAGCTGGCCTGATGAAAAGGTTATGCACTCAGTTGCACATGCAGTACAACTAGGTATTAAAAATCAGACTGAAATATTTGTTAAAAGCAGATCTAACTCCATTGATGTCAAATGCACTGATTTTCTTTGGACAAGGATCTATTGCTTTAAGTTTATATTCAATATAAACATCATATGCAATAATAAATCTTAGGAGCACATGCTCAGATTATTTGATTTATAATTTCATTTAATGTAAAGCTATTCCATTTCATTCCATTCTTGTGTTTCTCATTCCTCTGTAACAACCTTGTAAATGTGACAGGGAGGCTCAGATCTTTGCCCAGCAAACAATATATATTATTTGCTACATGAAAGTGGTGCACAACTCTCTTAAATGTTCCCTAGCAGACTCCTATTGCATTCCACAATGTGCCTGCACTTGAACCACCTCCATTCATATCAGAGTCTTTTTATCCCAGCACACATTGAGCAAGCTGCTCTGAAGCTTAATTCTCCTGACCCTTCAGTGCAGTCGGATATTGTCACCTAATCCCCTTTTTTTCCTTCTGTCCCATGTGTGGTTTTGACTTCTTTCTCTTTTCAATTCCTTTTTCCTCTTCCCTTTTTCTTTCTTTCTTGTTCTATAAGCCTCTCTCCAGGCTGCACATTCCAGAATTCATCCTTGCATTAGGACTGCAATACAATGCTCTCCCAGTGTTAAAGGATTAGACATTAAGGAGACTGTGGCAACTCCAGCCTCACTCGGAGCACAGGGGGAACATAAGGGGATGGAGGAGCTCCCGCTAAAGAGGAAGGAGGCTGAGAAACAAGGGGGGGAAATGGCATCTCAGCGAAACCAGAGTGGGTGACAAAGAGGTTTGTGTGATTAAAAGTAACACTTTCTACCCGGTTTAACACTCTGGGTTGTTTCTGGAAGAGAGCAAACCAGTTAGAAAGCAAAGTGCTGCACATGACAGGCATTGGTATATTAAATGAAGTTTTTATTTTAGCAGCCATCTCTGAGAAATGGCCAGTTTGAAGTTTGTCACGTGGTGGCATGTCATTCCAATGCATGAGGTGACACTGCTGTCTGAAGTGCCAAGGTTAATCAATAGTGCATAGATTTTTTTTTTTTTTTACATAGATAATTGTGCCTCTGACTCACAGATTTTCAAAGTTCATTCTACTCCCAGAGGAGGAGTCTGGGGTCTTAGCTTCCAAAGATTTCCTGCAGATTGGTTTTAATTTGTTTTCATTTTTCTGAAGAGAATGGCTTTTGTTAAATGTCTTTTCTACTTTCCTTATTGGATTGGAATGGAATTGGGGAAAAAAGTGCAATACTTTTCAGTATACACAGATTATAGTAGAATTATACTATAGTATATTATAGTAGAAACCCTATTTTATGAAATTAAGGTTAATTTCTTTCTTCGTCACCTCTTCACCCCTGCAAAACTAATTCTGTAAAAGCAAATGTAAGGATGGTTCATTTAAACCATGGTTCATTTAAATCCATCGATGATCTCCAGAAGCTATTAAAGGATTAAATTATTGAGAAGAGGGTCATTCCCAAAGCACACAGACCTATTAGCAGAGCAGCAATTGTCCATTAGAATCTGTAGCACGGCTCACAAAACCCCATAGAGGGCTTCTTGTTTTCCAGCGAGGTTGTTTTGGTATTTGTTGATGGGGTGGGAAAAGGAGTGTGAAGAAGCAGAGTTTTGCATTTTGCATGGGGGAGCTGGTGGTCATCCTAATCTATTACGGAAGTGAGGCCTGCAGCCGTGGGCCAGCTGCCGAAAAAGTTTTGTCACCCAGACTCATGAGTCTCACCCTTGTGGCTGACAGTTTCATTGTTCCCGAGGAACGTAAGTGTCATGGGAGGTCATGGTTGCATTATTATTATTCAGCTACATTTGAATAAATGTACTTGGCTCTGTAAAGAATGCTACAGGGCCTACTTACCCCGCTGTACCCCACGGGCATGTGGTGAGGCTTAAAGATTGTAAAGTGCTTTGAGTTCCTTGGAAAAAAAAAAAAAAAAAAAAAAGGCACTACATGAATGCAACAGATTCCCATTTGTTCATACAGCATCTGGTCCCACATCAGTGATGTTATGATATACGGGATCAGACCCGCAGTGCTGTACATGTGTTGGATTATTCACAAACGTAAATGGAGATATGGCCCCAACCCCAAGGTCTCTGCAGTGTAAAGAGCTGACCTGGCAGCCTCCCAAACACACCTTCTGCAAGGCACTGAGTGGGCTTTTTAGCACCAAGCAATTAGGGGTGAGGATTGAGGCTTGGAGCAGACAGGGAAAAAGGGCACAGGCGGAGCACTGGGAAGATGAGCAAAATCCGTGCCATAGGAAGAAAGATTCAAATCTTGAAATTAAGTGTTGTTTTGGGTGCAGCAGTGATGTTTTACTCTGTACTTTCATGCTTTACATTTTCTTGTGGAAATATCTTGTGAGATTTTGATGAGACCAGAAGGAACTGGAGCAGTAGCAGTGAGACAGCATCATTTTAATAATGAGCAAATACTTGATTAAGTTAACAATTTTGTGGGCTAGATTCTCACCCTGTACTGTTGCCTGGCCCATATCGATGAAGTTTTGTTGTTTCTGGTGTTTTCTTCAAGCTGCAGATTTTGTTTCTTTTATTTTTAAGAAAGTAGGTAAACTTTGGAACAAGACAGACATTCTTACCAGTTGCTCACGGACATTCTTCTGTTAGCAGGATGCAGTTTTCTGCCTACCTCTTTAAGGCCAGCCTATGATATTTTTATTTTGTTTGCTGCCTACATGCTTTAAGACCAGTCTCCATCATCTAAACTCTGCAGTGTTTTTCAGTCTTTCATCTCCAAAGCGCCCCAGGAATTGGAAAATGGAAAGTGGGTAAAATCTGGAATGGGTACTAAGATAGCATGTGCAATTGCTCCACACAAGGAGAGTCAAGGCTTCTGTTTTTGCATGTAAAGCTTGTGTTCTTCATGGTTAATAAGAGAAATTCCATGTTGATAGTGTTCACAAAAGCTGCAAGAGCACAGACAGTGTGTAACAGCCCAAAGGAAAATGCTTAGTGTGACACTGTAATTTTCTCCACCTGTTGCCCAAACTGTCAAAAGGAAACACGTCTCTTATTTCACTCTGAATAAGATGTAGTATGTTTGTGGTTTGGGAAATGATAGCTTGATTCTCTGTCAGTTCAAACAGCTGGCTGGCCCTGAACCAGAGCTGTGGCTGAGACATCCACGTACCTGTCTTGGCTCTCAGGTTCAGGCAGAGAAGCTTTGCTCTCTGCAGTTGGATATTTAGCAGTCTAACAGGGCAGGACATTCGTTTGAACCATTGTAACTTTGAAATGGCAAATGTGAAGAAAGGATGCAGCTGATGAGAATTCAGAGATAAAGAATAGAGGAATGAACAGGTTGATGTTTTTAAAGAAACACACACGTGTTCATTCAGAAATTCCTCACAGGTGCTGTTCCAAACTATTACTGAAGAATTCAATAAACTTAGTCTATGCAAATTACTCTTTTTTTCTTTTTTTTGGTGCAAAAATCAATTGACCAGACTCATCTCCCATTTCTTCTCACTGTGAGGAGGCCTCTATTACCCTCATAAATTTTTTTCACATCCTCCCATTTGCCTTCCCCATCCAACTCTTTCATCTCTTCATTCTCCTTTACCTACTTTCTACCACACATCTGCTCCTGTGAAAATAATCCCAACTTTGCAGACATTGGTGGCATTGGGTTAAGCTGCTGGGGCAGTTTGTTTCAGGAAAAAAACAAACTGATGGTGGTGGGAAGCATGTCCAAGCTAAAATCTACCTGGCAGAGGCTACTGGTGGTAGAGAAAGTGGATTCTTGTTTTCCAAGGCTAAAATGAAGCCTTCTTGGGGGTCAGTCATGCTACCTGGTGGAATTTGACAAAGTTGCTCGTTTCATACATTTGGAAAGCCAAAATTGCATGCCTTGTAAAAACAAAAGTGGAAGGTGAATGATTGGGCAAGAAAGGCTGGATTCTGATTTAGTTTAAATCTTCTACGTACAGGTTTCCAATTTTCCCAGTTTTCCCAAGCTGTTAAAATTTTAGAGAGAAAAAAAATTAAGATAGAAAAAGAAGGAAGTGTCTGAAGCCTTTGCTTAGGACCTAACCATTCTTGAAAGAACTATTCCTACATGAAAAAAAAGTCAACAAGCACTTAGGCCCCATTCCAGTTAAGACTTTTTTTTTTGTGCTGTCTTCCCAAAACAAGAGAAAAAGAGGACAAGAAGAACATCTAGGTGCAGAACTACTCCCAGATGATAATAAACTGACTCAAAAAAGTCGAGAACAAGCTGGATCAACCCTGTAACAGATGGGAGTCTTTACTGTTTTACCCTTAAGAGACAAGGGTAAATAATTTGCCATTATTAAAGATACCAACCACAAAAAGGATCTGTAAAAATACATGTTTCCAGCTTTTCATCATCTGGGGTTCTGTAGTTGTTAGTGGTCCGTGAGTCACTGCTGATATTTAAATGCTATATATTCATTTGGATAGGTGCATAGCAGCAGCCTCCAAGAATGAAATAATTGCCACCCATGAGAAAAAAAAATGGTGGTTTCCTGTGCTGGCATATGTAATCAAAACATCTTTTTTTACTTGAAGCAGATCTTTTAGGCTGTAATCATAGATACAAAGCACAGTAGAAGTACCAGATCTGCCTCACCACTGCATTAGCCTGACTTTATTCAAGTGCAACTCAGATGAAAAAAGCTGCAGTTACACCAGCATAAAATGGAATATTTTGCCCACTGAGACAGCTCTGCATTGCCTCGTGCCCTGCTCAGTCATTTGCAGCACACCAGGGAGCTACACAGAGCTCTGTGTCTGGTTTGGATTGTGGGATTTGGGTGGATGTTTGTGGTACTTTAAAAGGCTCCTCAGTGTGGTTGGCAGCAGAGAACTCATCCCACCATCTCTGTCGGATGCTGGAGCTGCAGGGTAATCTGTTGTCTAAAAGTGGTATTTACTGATGGAGATGGACTAGGATTTCTCAGAGAAGTCCTGGTACTTTCCAACGTGTCTCTCCTGGTCAGCATCTGGAATCCAGGATTGAGACAGGTCTAAAGGCAGCTGTGGAAATAAGCATGAACAAGGCATTAGAAAACATGATGATATAGTTTCTTGTTTTGTGACTCTTGGAAACAGAAGTTAGCAGGCAAGAGACATAATTTTATATAATAATTCCGGTTCAAGTTCTGATGAGTAACATTTTGCTTGCTTTTGGCAAGCAGAAGAGGAGTAGGTTCCCACAAAACTTTGTGTCTCCCAGTTTCTTTACATGTGGGTGCCATCTGTATTTGCTCCCAAGTAAATGGGCAGAATGGCATTTCAGTGGCTTCCTGCAAATGTCCAAAGTTCCCAAGAAAATTCTTAAACCTCAAAAAAAAAAAAAAAAAAAAAGGAAAAAAAAAGAAAAAGAGAATGGACAGCTGAAAAACAAATTAGATGTCTAGAAAGCCAGAAGTTGATTCAACATTTCCTATTTATGCACACAAAAATGACAGCTTAATACATTTTTTCCCTAAAGAGGCAAGGGTTTAGTATGTAGTGTCCCCCTAACCACTCAGCACTCTCCAAGCATAAACTCAGCAAAGCTTATATAAACTAACTACAGAACCTCACAGCTGCTGCAAAATTTTGTGGGACAAACTCCTTTGGTTTAAGTGGGACCAAAAACATGAAGGTCAAAACAGGGGCTCAGTCTGACCCTTCTTTTTCCCAGATAATGTATGGAGCCTCTCTCTTTGCCTGATGCACTCGGAGTCTTCTGAATGAAAGTGCGCCACATCCCCACCAAGTTAAGTAGTTTATAAACAGAGAAACACACCATTTTATCACTGAAGTGAAAATGTGTGGGGGAATAACTGTTTTGAGTTACTTCTAAGCTGTGAGATTCCTGACTGATTCTTTTAGTCTGAGCTGGAGTTGTCAGCAGGTTGTCTTATTGTTCGTTTTGCTATTTAACTTGAGAGACTCCATCTAAAATGCAGTGCCTGTGTGTGTGCATAAGCTAGACAAATAAATATCAATCATCTCCCAGATGGTGATAATATGCCCCATGGGAATGGAGCATAGACTTGCTCTGACACTTCTGCCTGTGTTCTTTGCATTTCTGAGCTCTCCAAAATTCAGCACCCTTTGTTCATCTCAAATTGTGCACTCAGTTACACCTTTGCTGGTGCATTTCCTGAATATAGTCCCTTGTTTGTATCTGGGTGTCTTCCTCCTCAGAGCCAGGTCCTTCAGATTTTGGAGCTTGCTGGTTTATTTGATTCTATTTTTAGGCTGATTTTATGCATCTAATTTTGAGTCTGTGGCCCAGGACTTTGAATTAGGCATCCCTGCTCCTTGTAAAACGAGTGAGGAAAGTGAGCTGCCTCAGCCTGGGCCTCATGGTGGTGAGATCCCTGAGCAGAGAGACTCCTTTGCTGGTCAGCAGGAAATGACTTCAACTCTGCAGCTCCTTCTCCTGCATTTAAGTGCTTGCCTGGGAGCTGCAGCGAGGTATTTCCCTGAAACCTTTCCGGGAATAAGGTACTTATGTCATTTTCTTGGAAACTACCACGGAGATCATTCCTTTCTTTTAAAGTATAGCCAAGAAAGTGCTGCCAAACCCTTTCAGGCCATGTTCACAACCCCAGAATATGAACAGGCCATTCCCTGCTCTCTTTGCTGGATTTCAGGCCCATATGGCCAAAGAGCTCTGAAGATCCCCTAACCACTAAACCACACTTGGAGCAGTTTTATCCCTTCTGTTGAAGCCATTCTGCCCTGCAGAAAAGCCTGATGGATTTTCTGGACTAGATAAGCCAAGAGAAGGCATGCCAGTGGTGAAAGTGAGTCCTGCATTGTCAGTGATCAGCACCAACACAGGTTCCTGCTCCTGCACTGGTTCCCACAGCTCATAATGAATAGTTGTTGGATGGGAATTCACTGAATTATAGGCCACTTTTCTCCTGGGAAGTGTCCTAATCCTGGACAGGAGACTCTGTCTCCATATTTTGGCCTCATGAAATAGTCTCAATAGAAAGCTCTAGAGTTTTGACACACAAAACTTGGTAGGTGGCCCCCATGACAAGAAAAGCCATAAAAGAGCTCATCCTTTACCTTTACCTCATCTTTTACCTTTTACCTCATCCTTACAATCTTTTACCTTTTACCTTTGTGAAATTCTGCATTTGTGCTTAACAAGTTTGAGCCCTGAGGTCTGATTGTAATATGTAAGAGGTAATTCTTCCAGTTGTTCTCCCCTTTCTAATGAAACTCCAACGTGTCCATAAAAGGATTATTTATCATTATAGTTCATAAATATGAAGTTAAGATCAAATACAAAATGTGTGAGACAAGTGAGCATGGAGAAGTTGTGAAATTTTTTCCTTCATTGTTGTTTTTTGAGAATACAAGGCTGGGAGCAATATGTGCCTTAGTTGACAATTGTGTGTGAATATTGTTTGTATTTGGCAATTCTATGTGAATATTGTTTGTATGTGACAATTGACTGCATAGGCAGGAACTCACCTGGAAAATTCACTGGGGCATCCATTGCACTGATTTTTCTCTAACTTGAAGATTAATGTCTAAGATGCCTTTTGCCATAAGGAGGAAGTTAGCAATTCTTTTTCTCTGTTTTCAATAAAACCCAGGCTTTTGGATTATACAAAAGGGAATATGTTTTCCACACTTTTTATGAGAGATTATGAAATGTATTTCCCATTATCTAGATCATTCAGCCATCCTGTATTTATGCAGGGAGATGAAAAGGGAAGATTAGTCAATGAATGTAAAGATACTCAGTCAACAAACCTTGAGTTGTATATCTGTGTTAGTAGCTCTGCTGCCAGCTACCAGATTTCTTTTTCTATTGTATTTTCTTATGTAGAGGAAACAAAATTGTGTGCTAGCTAATGATTATTTTAAGAGAAAACCAAAGCAAGCTGATTATTAATATAAAACAAGCAGCATTGCCTTTTAATTTTCATTGATGGGTCCATCTTTCAGTGCATATAAATGACACAGCTCAGGAGTGAAGCTGTCCCAGTTTCTATCAGCTGAGGACCTGGCTTATCACACATTATCAAGTACTATATGATTTGCATTATAGTTATAACTTTAAGCTAATAAAACTTTTTCTTTTTTTTTTTTCAGTTTGCCACATAACTTGAATGCAAAATATGAACAGAGCACTTGCAAAGAAAAAGGAAGCGGTGGCCAGGAGCTGCATGAAAAAAGAGACTGCAAGTAATAAAAGTTGAAGTAGAAAATAAATTTCCTTCAAAGTTTCTGCTCAAACACCTCCTGGAATAAGGAAAATGGTATCTAGCTAACTTAGAAAATATTAGAAAGCACTAAAATGTTGTTGTTGTTACTATCATCATTGTCATCATTATTTGGGAAAATTGATGGTTTTTAGTTGCTTTGGCTTAGCATTCCTTTTGCTCTAGTAGGTGAAAGGCAGAATAGATCCCTTAGGATAGACTGCATTTACTCTGCTACTTCAGAGCAGCTAAAACATTCTGAATCCAGTGGAAACTGGCAAAGTGAGCATGGGAGGGGACTCCTGAAGGTAGATGAAGCTGGTAATTGAGTTGCATGTAAAACAATGGGTGTTTTTAGTGGCATGGTACTTCTGCCACTGTGTAAGGGCTACTGAGCCTTAAGGCAGGATGTTACACCTCTCTAGGAGTTCTACCAATGGCTCTGACTCCTGGGAGGGCTGGCCCAGACAGGAACATGAGTGGGGTTCATGTCCCAGCCATTTATTCTCTTTTCCCTCCCTGCTTACCTTATTACAGGTCACAGGTTTGCCTACTATAGAATCATACAGATGTAATGTTTTAATGGATCAAAAGAGCACAATTAACTCTTGCCCTGGAGTTTTTCAGTGCAAATGACCTTCATTTTATTCTGTAAGCCTTTATTGGTGATATAAGGTGGCTGCATTTGCTTTGTTTTAATTTTAACATGTGTTAAAATTATTTAAAAACATTGATAAAAACACTGAACAGCTTTGATTTGGGGGAATACCCTAAAATGCCATCAAGCCAATTGTGATTCCCCACTGATGGGTTTTTAAAAAAAGCACTCACCTCATTCTTAATGCCTTTACCATGTACTTTTTTGCCATCACGTAGCACTATTTTTACACCACAGTGTTGTACTGTACATCACATCTGCAGAATTCTAGCAATCTACACTGAGAATGAAATCAGGTTTGTCTGACACAACCTGTTTCCTGTTAAACACACTGAATGACAAGAATTCTCTTTCCTCTCTTTATAGTTGACTCCTGCAGCAAGTGAATCATTCTTTCCCCCACGACCTAGGTCAGCCTCACTGACCTGGTGCTGCCTGTGTCATCCTGCCTGCCCTTTTTAAACATAGTGCTCTTCTGTTTCATGGGAATCTTCCTGGTCTTCCAAGAGACATCAAAAATGTGCCAGGGATTTTCTTCAGACAGGTCTTTTGGACTGTTTGGGACAAAATCTACGGCCTGCCAGGTTTAAAGTACTTATCAGTAATTGATGTTTTTTACCCTCCTTTACAGTTACTATCAGAGTGGGAAGTACTTTGCCATGTTCAAGTGAGAAAAGTACTTTAGCCTTTCTTATTCCAGTATTTACTAAGTGTTTACCTGCTCTCCATCACTAACCATGTTATCTTCTTTAAAAAAAATTAACCATTGGAAGCTTTCTCAGTTTCTGAAACACTTCAGAATTTTTTTTTCATGTTAGTCCCATTTCTCTCAGGTCAAGAAATGTCTCTGATGCTCTTAGCTTCCCTTTCTCTCTGGTTTTCATTTTTTTAAAATATATGTGTTGATTGCTATCTAATCACTATTTCCTTTATTTCATTCCTTTGGAAGCTACTTTATAAGTATCCAAAAGAAACTGTACATACACACATACATACATATATGTTTATATATACACATATACATATATATACATAAATACATATATATACACATATACATATATATATATGTATATATGTGTATATATATGTATTTTAGTAAGGTGTTCTTGCCCTATTGAATGTTGCATTGAAACACTGCAAGTCTTCACATTTTTTTGAAGGCATCCAAAAATTGGAAAGCTTTTGATCTACAGAAGTTACTGTGGGCCATTGAGGGATGGAGAATAAGCCTCCCACACTGAATGTGAGTGGAAGGCATGAAGGATATGAGGAGGGAAGGTTAACACTCCAGCTTGCCTGTAAGAGAGCCACAAATGTTTCAGCTTAGTGATTTTGGACTAAGTTACTTGGATTTTGCTTGGAGAGTGAGACAGCTTCTGTTTCATGTATCTGCTTCATTAAGTTTAGACTATATTTGTCTCTGTTTGCTTTCCTACTTGTGCTTGGAGTGTATCTATCTGTGCTCTGTTTCACAGAGCCTGGAGTTTATTTGCCTAAGTTTGCTTTCCACTGCCTTTGGACTGTGTTTGCACTGAGCTCTGTTTCATTCAGCCTGGACTTACGGGCCCAGGATTGTTCCACAGCATTTGGGCCGTGTTTGTTTTGCTTTCCAGAGCCTGGGAATGCGGCTGTGCACAGCCTGCCACTGCCCAGAGTGTCTGTGTCTGTCCCCTGCTTGGCCTCAGAGCTGTCCTGGGATACCTTGGCTCTCACCCACCTTGCCTTGCCCAGTGCCTCCTTGATTCTGGAGTCTCCCAGTTTGCAGTAAGGAAGGATCTGACATAAACTGAGTTGCTTGGCATGAAGTGTTACATCACAGCAAAATTTGTCCCAGATCTGCTACAGGCAAATCAAATTTATGTGGGGCCAGAGAGAGAGAGGGCCACCAAATTCCCAAACAACCAAACACGGACATGCTCAGCTTGTGATATTTTTAATTAAAATAGAAAGGGGGGAAAATAACCAAATCCTGTAACACTTACTTTTTGAGAATGGTGTTAACTAGAAGTGCAAATGCTTCTCTTGATTTGCAATTTTTTCATTTGGTTGGGTGTTTTTCCTAAATCTGTTTTTCTGCATCTTGACTGGTCTGTTCTCCAGTGACCACATTTCCACATCTGGAGATGGGCATTTGACACACAGGTGTCCTTTGAGAGTGCTGTCTGGAACATCTTTGGGTACTTAAAGGCAATTTCTTACTCTCTCCCCCCAAAAAAGACGTGCTGTTAGCTTTTCACCCAGTGTGAACTGATCTCTTGCAGCACACAGAACTCTGCTACAATCATTTCAAGCATTTTGTTGGTTTATTAGTTATAACCTTATATGATTTTTTCTAAGGTATGGGTTCACGTAAAGCAATAATTTCTAGTGTCTTATTTACTTTTTCCCAAAACTAAACACAACACAATTTTAATAAGGAAAGGTTGGGTACCAATTTGGCTGCAGACACCTGGGGGACAAAGTACCAGAACCCCCCTTCAGCCTCCCACCTCCCTCATTTTAGTCTTCCATGACCAAGCAATGAATATCTCAAATACTGAATTTGAATATCTCAAACATTGAATTCAAATATTCAGATATATTCAAGTAAATTGAATAAATATTTCAAATAAATATTCAAATATATTGAATTCAAATTCCATGTGGGAAAGGAATGTTCTCCACCTCCTGTGATGTGGACAGCATCAGTCTCTGGCTGCACATTTCATCTCTTGCAGTGGTCACGACTGTCGAGCTGGTGCTGAACACTTGAGCTATCCCTCCTACCCCATCATAAATGGAACATGTACAAAAATTTGAAGCAAAGACATGAAATTAAATATGCAAACCCCATTTTTCCCCTCACTGCAGCTATTTACCCCTCACTGCAGCTATTTACCCAGCAACAGCAGAATATCCCAGAGAACAACTTAAACTAAGGAGAGGGTCAGATTGAATAAAGTGAATTATGATGTAGCCGGAGTTACTGACAGAGGCTTCAGAATTAACCATTAATTATACTTTTGTAATCACTGAGGCTGAAGACAAACAAGCCTCCAGGTACAGAGAATGTGCCTCCTCTGTGGGTATTCAGAAACAATCAGTCCTTCCTAATGACCAGGGGATGGATTCGTCAAAGCCTGCCTCAACACACTATTTTTTGGTCTATAACCACAGGAAGATAGGGGTGATCTGTTCTATTTGAAGAAAATAGCAATTCTGGGAAGGCAAACTATTGTGTTGTGACTTTAACATTTGGATTTAGTTGATTTTGGCATCTGATGTCAAAATCAGGGATAAATTTTCAGGGATAAAATTAAATTTCAAAAAAGCTCTTAAATGAAAGGGTTTATAATACATACGTTATGTATTCTTTGGAAGATTTTAATATATTAAAATGCTAAAATTAAAAATAGCAGTTGAAATCTGCAACCTTCACTGGACTGATCTCCATCAAGGTTTCATGATCAGCTTTAGATGGCTTGAGTCTGGAAAAATAAGGGAGACTGTGTTCCATACAGATGATTTAAAAATGTCAGATTTTAGATTTTGAATGCATTTCATGTTATGAGAAGCAGATAAATCCAGTGTAGGTATTCAGTAGATTTATTGTAAGACGTAATAAAAGTCTTTTAAAAGTAGGTGAATGAGAGCTTCCTCTTTAGAGAAAGGGAATGTGAATTCCTCCTAACCTCAGATGTCAGCCCAGCTAATAAAAACCTGCCATTGCTGTGGTATCACAGCCACTTACTGTAGATGCAAAAGCAGAATTTAACAGCCTTCAAAATTACACAAGGGAAAAATGAACAACTGCAATGAGACAAGTCGTGAGAGGATTTTATTTTTCAGTATTTCTGTTGTTATGGAGTCCCCTATGTAGTTTTCCAGTAGTTTGCCATGAAATCAAACTGGGAAGGGACTGGGTGGATCGTGCCTCTCCTTGTCAGTGCAGGGACTGTCACTTATCCAGGGAAAGGATGGGCAGGGAACCCCCTGCTGTATCTGGAGAGGAAACGAGGAGGGACTGACCTCATCTTCAGGCTTAGGATCCACTACTTCTCCTGTCCTGGACTCAGGGTTCCCAATGTTATTTCAGAATATTTTTTTCAGGCTTGCGGTCAGTGCAGTTGAGTTTGTTTGCTTCAATTAAATGCTTAGATGTGCTTGATTACCTTCAGAATTCACTAAAGGAATCACTGGATAAGAGAACTGTTAAGAATGTCTGCTTTGGGAAACAGTGGTACTGGTGCTTAGCAATAATTAGCAATACTGCATCTCAAGTTTTACCCCTATCTACGGGTGCTTCTGCTATATCCAGAATGTTTCTATATGGCTGTTTATCAAATCTTCTCCAAGTATATCCTACAATCCAGTTTTGTTCACACTTTTATTGCAATCTCTTACTCAGGTGATTAACATTTTTTTTCATACCTTTGGAATCTCAGTCCTCATAGCACTGATTATTATTCATCAAGAATGAGGTTTTAAGCAATTATTGACTATGTAAGCCCAGTCCTGCCTTCATTGCTGGGATAACACCCACTGACACCAATTAAGCCCATTTTATTAAGTAAAGGACCACTGGAATAGATTCAGTGGGCAGACAACACTTAGTTTATTTTTTGTAATATTTTATCTTGGCGTGAAGCTCAGGGCTTTTTTTCCAGGCCTGAATCCAGCTGTAAAAAAGAATTATAGCAATGAGACTCTCCAAAAAATGACCAGACAACCTAGGAAATGTGGGGAGTCCTATGGCTACACTCAGGGAAATAAGCTGTGGTGCTTGGATCCATTCTGGATCCAAAGGGGAGCAGAGAACAGCTGGAGGCTCATATTTCAGGTCTCCATCTTCTAAATAAAGCCACTGTGTGGCTGTGGCTATAAATTAGAGATGAAGGCAATTTGGAAATGTCTTTAGTGCCAGGGTAGGTGAAATGCAGCCCATTGCTACCATCACCAGAGCCAACACCATCCTTGGGTGTTTCTGCTGTATCTTTTCCATGGCTGAGCTGGTGGTAGGCACAGGGCTCTGTCTGTTTGTGCCATCCCTGTGGAGACATGGCAGAAGGCTCCCTGTTCATGGGCAGCATTGTCATTAATTCAGTTGTTCACTCTGGGATCTCAGCAACCCTTATCAGCCTCTTATCTAGCAACTGGGAAAATGCCACAAACTACTAAAAATGAGGAATTGAAAGTGGGGGAAATCAGTGCTGGTGAGAATACTCAGTGCAATACTCAGGCTGTGTTTTTTAGTACTTTCTTGTGCAAAGTGCTTTACAAACACATATTAAGATATATTCCCTCACTGGGTACTTAGAAGACAAACAAAGACAATTAAGATATCCAATCTGCACAGAGGAACTAAGGGTTTAGCAGAGAGATTAAGAGCAGAGAGACCCAAAAGCATGAAGAACATCTGAAAACATTGGCAGAATCTCCAGTCCAATGCTTCAGCCATTATATATTTTCCTTAGCATCTATACTTTATTTATAATCAGACTTGGGAGTCTTTCCCCAGCCTCAAAACCACAGGAAAGACACCACTGTGGATGTTTGCTATTTCACAGGAAAATCATCTGATTTCTGGTTTTCAAATAGAGAGCAAGTGCTGTCTAATGGTTTTTGTATTAGGAGGATATTCTTGTTTTCCACATGCTGTCTGCTTCTGCTTGCTGTTATGAAGATGTTTAGAGAGTGCTCTTTGAAATAAAAGAAAAAGGAAGATCAAACATCTCAGGGGGCTAAACCTGATGATAAGCAAGACCCAGGGTGATGTATGGCTTTTCCTCAATGTTTTCAGTTGCAAGGAATCAACAAGTTACACGAGATCCTGACTTTTTAGAGCCCCATGGCCAAAAGTCTGAGAGCTACAATTTGTTCTGTGAGGGGCTGGAGCTGGGAGATGTGAAATGGGCAGCTCCACCCAGGGCATCCATGTGTGACTTCTGCTCTGTCCCAGCAATCTTGGTGTGTGCAGTTCAATGATTATTAAGTAGGATTTGCTGCTTCTGTATGCAAAACCCCTGGGTCTGAACAGGAGGCAGTGGCTAAACATCAAACTGAGGAGCAGCACACACGGCACAGACTTAATGTCAGTAATTTACCCTGTTTCTGGAGTTGGGCACCCATGGTAGTTCAATCTTACTTTTTCTTGGCAAGATCAAGTAGGTATCTTGACTGAATAGATAGAATGGAGCAACCTATAAACTTTTGAGATTTCACAGGAGGAAAAAAAACCCCTTGAACTGCTTATTTTTATTCCTTTTGTTTAGTAATTTATTTTTATTGCCACCTTTCTTTAAACCCTTAGACTCGAATAGCTATTGGTTGGGTTAGGTGAACTAATGGTCTAATGGGTCAAAGGATCACAGACCTTCTGAAGGGCTCAGACCACCCACCCTTCTCCTTTCAGATCTCACAAATTTTAAAAAGATATATTTCTTTAGGCTTTGGAAGGTTGTTTTCTCAACTCCCAAAGCTAGGAAGCTAGATTGGATTGACACAATCGATTGAGACAAATTATATCCAAAATCCATTGAAGAATCCTGAAAAACCTAAAACATTCAAGTATGTTTTCTTGTCAAATCTGATGTGTGCTGAATATATTACTTTGTGTGTGCCAATATAAGTAGATAAGGGAAACTATAAAAATGCCCTTTGCAACTGGTAAGGATATTCAAAGGGCTATGAAAGTTAAATTGAAATCCAAGATAGTAAAATTCCTGTTGTTTGGAGAGAAAGAGATTCAGTGTAACTTTTTTGCCTAGAGAATGTTAGGAACTTACCTATGATACCTAATACAACTTTAATTCATGAAGAGACAAAGACACAGGTAGAGAGTTAGTTTGTCCTGCCATAGGATTGATGAGGAGACATATATAGATATATAGAAATATAGATATAGTTATATAGATATGACTACATTAAATTCATAGAAAACCCCTATAATTACCCATCATGAGATATGAACAGGGTTTTTAAATTTCCAGCCTTAGAAATGTAGATAAACTGTTCACTAAAGGAGGCAAGACTGGATCTTACAGGTCTTGACTCTTCTTTTATTTCACATGATGATTCACATCCAAAAGTGAACTTAAATCTCTCAAATACAATTCTGTGCTTTACAGACTTTTTTAATTCTGTACTTTACAAATTCCTGTAATGATTCATCTTTTTGTTGGGGGGAAATTATTTGCTCATCCATGAAGAAGATAGGAAGAGAAGCAGTGACCTCAAAGAATGGGAAAACTATGACAGAGTTTTCAATTTCTTGGATTACAGGATTGAGCTTGGCCACATATCATAAACACCTCTATTTTCTCCCCTGAATAGATTGAATACCGAGTCCCAAATACTCAACCTTGAGAGGCCACAGGAATCACAACCACCCAAGAGATGGAGTTCCTCTGGCAGAGTAGCAGTGTAGCTGCATTTAACCTTACTCACGTCCATTGTTCAATCTATAAGATATATATATATATATATATATTTACTCTGTAAAGTCTCTCTGTATAAGGTTTTTGGTGTTCTTGAAGCTTTTTCAAACATCAAAGCAGTCAGACATTGTTGCTTGTCAATACATGAGAAGATACAAAACGGGCACAGATTTTCTGCTGGAAGTAGAAGTTTACATGAGTTAAAAGTAGTCATTTACAGGAACAAGGTTAGATACAAGAGAAACACACACAAGAGATCACACTTGGGGCTAAGATTGATTCCATCTTGGGTGTAGAAATTTTTAATCCAGATGGACAGACAAAGAGCACTGAATTGTTGCTTCAGAGCCTTCCCTGATGTCCCAGTAGATCATGGCAGCTCTGCTGCTGCAGCGTGACTCCCACTGCAGGACAGCAGATTACTTCATTGCCTCCAGAGGAGCATCAGATTCACCACTTGCCCGCCCAGTTTTGTACCCAGACCAACAACCAAATGAGGGAAATCCCAGGCTGACTCCCACTGCTCTCCCCTCCTTTGGCTGGGAGCGGCTATTTCCTTCCTACCCCTCACATAGGGCAGAGTACAGCAATAACGAGGGTCTTGCTTTCCTTCCAGCAGCTGTACCACGAGTGCAGGAAGGAAAAAGGTTGTTAACAAACTTAGAAAGGGTTGGAAATTCTGATTGCAGGAATAGACAATTGAAAAAGCAAGATGGAGAGGTTTCTTCCACACCAAATAATAAACATCACCCCTTGAAAGAAATCACTTGATTATAGTATCACATTGTATTTTCTATCTTTTTTAGTCAGACGTTATTACTCATAAACTAAATAATATGATCATTTTTTAACAGCTGAGATAATGCCTAGAAATTGGTCCAAACATGACTAGACATTGTAATTCATTTTTTCAAGGTTTTTGCTAGCCAAGAGCCAATATTGGTACTGAAGTGGAAAGGATTTTAGAGAGGTTGGGTTGTTCCTACAGAAACTGTTGTGTCATTTTCAGAATGATGCTGAAATTAATGAAGGTGTGCACAGCCTTCTTTCTTTCAAAAGAGATCATGAGGCTGTGCTTTCCAGTGTGAAATGTGAGGATGTAGATATGAGGTGTTATCTGTATTTTATAAGAGGAAAAAACAGAGACACGAGGTGAATTAAAGCAACATAAACTTTTCACAGTGGGCTTTTTTTTGGACTGGAGGCCTTTGACACTGCAGACAGCACCTCTCAGCCTCCCTAACCCTGAGCACAGTTGAGGTTTGGATCATTTGTATGCTGCTGAAATGCTTTTGTGGTGCATTAAAGTGGTTTCCTTTAATAAACGTGTAGGCCTCCTGTTCCCCTCTGACCAGCACTGCTGGGTTTGGAACCAAACTGGACTTATGTGTGCACAGCCAGGAGACTGGAGCTGCTCCAGCACCTGGTCTGGAGCCATTCTAACTCAGGCCTGGCTTTTCCAATATGTTTTTATAATCATGCTTAATTATGGGCATGAGAAATAACTAATTACCAAAGTGCATGGCTTTCTTCCTCCAAGAAAAGGTGCCATGGCTCCTTTGTTTATCAAATTTTGCAACCCCTGCCAGCAGAAAAGGTGCTGAACATCGAAAATATTATTTCCTTCTCCCGAGTGTTTAGTATAACAATATAAGCATTGACCGTTGTGTACTTTGGTATTATTTTCCTTTCCTGCTTGTAGTCACTTCTCATGTTTCTCCATCATTTTAGGCCCCTAATAGGGATAGGATGAACCCATTGATGTCGGCACATGGAGGCCTGCTAGTGGCATGCCTTTGGTTTTAGTCTCCTAGCAGCAGCCATTCATGTTATGTGGGCTTTCTTTTTTGGGCATTGCCCACCCCTGAATCTGACTTCAGGCATTTTTCACTGCCTGTTCTGCATGAATAGCCACAGGCCTCTTGCCAATTGTCCCCCCTCCTTGAAAGCCAGCTTCAGCCAAAGGCCTTTTCAAGTGTGATCCCAGAGTGCCACACAGGCTTTCAGGGTATTGTTGTCGAGATGAGGGCCCTGCACTGGAAAGTGGGGTCAGAAGAGAAAGCACAATAAGGGGTGATGGAGGCTTCATGCAGTCCTCAGATGCTGGCCTGTTTATTAATTTACAAAACTAATGTCACTGTCTTTAGAGGAGAGATTGAGTGAAAAAGATGCCCTTTGAAGAGAAGAACTGCTTTTGATACATTACCAAAACACTGCTCCCCTTATTAAATTGATTTTATGGAAGAAAGTACAGCTAATAAAAGTTCAGAAACACCAATAAAATATTGAAGGTCTGGATTCAGTGTTTTCTTTTTTCTTCATCAGCTCAGACACAATTCATGTTAATGGGTTTTACAAGCTGTCCTAAGGCAAAAAAAAAATCCTTAAATTTGCAAATATCTGGTCTTCCTTATGCATGTCACACAAACTATTAGTCAAGACAGCACAATAGTGCAAGCTCTTTAGCAGAGCTCTCCTTGTACATAACATAATGAAATATTCAAGCAGAATTTGCTTACCTCTCAGTGGTTTTGGGGGGATCTGAAAGGGTAGGGGTTCATGAATCTTGAATATAATATACAGAAGTGGCTTGGCTTGTGGGAAGATTTCAGAACTGGGTTTGAGTGTTGCTCCTGCAGTCAGTGTTGGTGCAGATTGCTGGATCTGGGCAAGCAGTTCTCTGATCCGTCCCTGTCGTGTCAGATGGAGTCCTGCTGTCTGGTGGCATTTCAGGTTTGCCCTGCAGGCTTTAATCTAAAAGCAACCTTGGGAATAAATGTGGTTTCTTGATTCCTTATTCCTTACTTTAGCTGGCCAAAGGTGAGGCTGGCTGCATCCCCCTACAGGCATGCTCACGGTGGTTTCACTCTGCTCACCAGTGCCACTGCAAACTGTGAACTCCATCTCCTGCCTCCCAAAAAAAGAAGGGAGATGCTGCTCTCTCTATCTCAGGCCAGATCAGGAAGCAGTGTGTCAGACCCAGATGACTCCTCTTATCTTATTACCTCATGAAACCAACCCAGGAACCAGTGGCTTCATCTGCAGAGGCCCCGTCACTTCCACGAGTGATGATGATCCTCATTGTGGGCGTACCCAGGATTGAGATCAGGGAATTCTGAGGCCACAGCTGTAAAACTCTCCAGCTGGAACTGAAGACAGCTGCCATTGGACTTGTATCCTCTGCAGAAGGAAGGCATTCCTGTCTGACCAGTGAGTTACAGATCGATGCAAGATTAGGAGTTGGTTTTAAACCTGCAGCTGTAAACGTGTGATTGAATTTTAACTGCTTTCAATCAATGTAGATCAAAAGAGGCTTCTGTAGTTGGACAATCCTTCAAAAAGTACCAGACTTCAAGCATAAATCTGTCCAGTCTGCTTTTGTTTTTCATAACTTGTCTTGCCATGTTTGTTAATTATGGAAGGCATTTAGGACTTGCTCTGTCTCATCCAGTTTCTTCTCTTCTGCAGTTCTCCAGCAGTGAAGTCAGCAGTTTTACAATCCACTGCTTTGGACCTGGAAAGTCATTTATGACAAGCAAGTGGGTGTAAATTGTTAATGGTAACATTTTAAGTCTACCCTGTATGCAAAGCAATGGAGATTGATCCATGGAACAAAAATATAATATAATATAATTAATATAATATAATATAATATAATATAATATAATATAATATAATATACTCATCTTCCTAATAGCAGAAAATAATTAAAAAGCTTCTTATCTCTTTTAAAAATTATAATCCAGGGGAAATAATTGTTTGATGGGGAATGTTCTTCCTGAAAGCAAATACTAGAACATCACCCTGTATGATAAGTGCTGGTAACATTTAATTGCATGTTTATTTTGGTTTTCAGCTCTGCTGCAGACAGATTCACAGATTACTATGAGTTCAAGATTACTCTCTGTACTTCTACCAAACATGTGTTTTCAGATTGATATATTTGGTTATAAATATAATAATTTGAAGTATAAAATGGTGGGTTTTTCCTGAATAGGACGCTGTTATTTGGTATATATATTGATAGCTAATTCACTACAAATTCTTTTTGTTTGAGGAAGACTTGGTAGATTTTCAAACAGAAAATTCAGTGAGGAATTAGGAGACTGGTTAGTAAATTATTCTGTGACTTTTTACAAATAATTTAGTATCCTTTTGTCCTTGCAATTGTCTGATATGAAGATACTGCACACCTTAGTAGAAAGGTGTGAAGGGCTTTTGCATACTTCATTCTCTCATTAAAATTAACTAATTTGAAAATTAGGTTAAGAAGTCAAATCACTCAGCCTTTTACAGTGCTTTTCAGGCTCACAGTCAAGGTAGGTAAATAGGCCAAATATCTTCTTTTAATATTGTCTTGTCTTTCTTCTCTTTATTAATTAAGAATGCAAAAATAAAAGGTTGCTAAGTCGACATTGCTTCAGTCAAGGCTGAAAGCTATTAACTGTGCCTGAAGATTCTCTAGGAAACACAGCAACTTGGCAAAAAACCATACCTGGGGTACAGGCATCAAACAGCTCTGTCGCCTGTGGTGATAAATCCAACACCCCCAGACAGCCTGGAAGACACCCCAGATCTTGCCTGTACAAGATCTGTTTGTTTTGGCTTCGAGTGGAGGAGAGGATTTGTCCTCTGTCTGTAAACAATGGCAGATAACGGGATGTCAATGAATGTATTTCAGTATTTACCTCTTAAAAATTAATCAAATTAACCGCAGAAAAGCACTGAGAGAGAACTATGACAAGTACCAGTAAGGTTCTCATTAACCACTTCCCTTCTCCCTCCTTATGAACAGCAATAAGTAGTTAGAGTAGCCAGGAAAGCTGCTCTGGCAAGCCTGCCACTTGCATGGCAGGAATAAACACAGCCATGACCAGGTCAGGAAAGCCCCCTGTGTGGGGAGAGGCTTTATGGTGGCTTAGAGGCACTAATGGGTAAAAAAAGGTGTCTGGTGAAGACAGGGAGCTGAGTAATCCTCAAATGATCTGCATTTTGGTTCAGATAACAAGCTGAACAGTTTATCTGGAGTTTTCTGAATCTCACTGAGGTAAAGCTCAAGCAGCAATCTTATGAAAGCAAGGCTTAATGTGACATTTTGAACTTCTGCTTCTGGTCCATTTAAAAATTAAACAAGAAGTGCACAAATTAAATACTTCCTTAAAAAAGAAGTGAATTCAATGTGTTTTAGAGTTACCTGAGTTTTGAATTGGTTAAGTTCAGATTTTGGGCCTTTTAATGCTTATTTTTAACCATTATCTGTTCTGTAAATAGTCAGGGAAATATTTGTAGCTACCTGGACAATACCTATATCAAATTCCAAACACAACATGAGGTTAGTATTAAGTGGAGTTAGTAATGCAAAATTCCACATCCTTTTATTTTTTTTCTTCTTTTGGAGCTCTCTTATTTTATTCACAGCTATTTATCATCTGAAGGATAAAGGAAAAGAGAGAATGGGCAAATCAAAATAAATTTTGAGAAAACAAAATCAAATGAATCTGTCTCCCCCAATCAGACACTGTTTTCTTTTCACTCCACAAAATAAACTGCCTGAGAAAATCAGGTTAAGTGAAGAGCAGTGACATTGTGATAACTGTGGACAGAGGCTTCAAACAAAGTGGTCAAGCTATGAGGAAAAGACACTTGGTGGTGTTGTGTAATGGAGAGAATACAGAGTTGCTGAGTTTGGTTTTGGAGACCATGTGAAATCCTTCTGCAGCTTTCTCTGCAGATTCTGCTTTTGCTAACTAAAAGTCATGCTGTTCTACCCTGGGTGCAATGAATGTGAAACCAGCAGTGAGCAGGAATGTCCAGTTCCCACCACAAAACACAGCCTTGCTGCAGATGTGGAATTGTTACTTCTCCACTTGTAGATAATCTGGTGTGGGTTGAGATGTCTCAAAGTTCTCTGTAGTATTTGTTTGTCTTTCTGCCTCCTTTCAGCAGTTTTAGAAAAGCCTATGATTTTAGCACAGGACTTTTGGGAAGGCTCAGCTTCCTGAGAAAAACTTCAAGAAGTAGATGAATTTTTAGAAGGAAATCTGGAGATCTTGCAGTGGGAGGTCACAGATACAACGTGGTCTGTAAAATTTACTGAAATGAGAGCTGTGCTGTTTTGAAATCCTCACCTTGACAGTAAAGGGAGTCTGAAAAAAATATCTTAATTCTGCTTTTGAGTCCCTTTAATTTGCCTGTACTCGTGGATGGCATCTCCTGAGTCCTGCCTGTGTCCTTCTGTCTGTCTTGCTCCCACTGAGGGAGTGCCTGAGCCTGGGTCTGCAGAGGGACTTGGGCAGAGTTTTGTTACTTCAGAATCCCTCCTGCATGAATTGATTTCATTGCTTGAAATTACAACAGTGAGCTACTTCATCTCAAAGAAACTTTGTTTTCTTTCTTTTTCTTTGCAGAGTAATCTGAAATGACCAGGGGATCCATCCAGGGATGGAAGTGCTCTGAAGGTAGGAAGGGATGGTTTCAATTAATATTCAACTGTGGCAGAGTCAAAATGTTTCACAAAAACACACTAATTTTGACAGGATTCGGGTTTTAAAGTTCAATTTTGGTTTCGGCCTGGGAGAAATATGGCTTGAAAAAACCTGTGGGATTTTTTAAAAGAATGCTAATCAATTTTTTAAATGTTTGAAAAAATTTTGGTTTCACTTTATCACAAAACAAAAGCAATGCTGGGCATTCAGAAATAGTGTAGAAACAAATTTGGCATTCACTGGCTATTTCCTTGAAATATAAACATGGAAACAAAAGAACCCATCTGATACCTTGTCTTCCAAGCTCTTCCACTCTGGAAGTGTGACTGATCTGTAAGGCTTTAAGTGGTAATAAAGTGTTGGGAATAAGATTTCTGTGTGGCCCCTGTGCCAGCATCAGAGAAAAGATCCAATGCAGCTAATCAGTTCAAGTTTAATGAATGTCCTGCTGACTTTTAAGGGAGCTGGCTGCCTCACTACCCTCTGAGACTTTAAAAATCTCCTCCTATTTTTGTAGAATTTGGTCAGGAAACCAGATTGAGCGAGCCCATATAGAAAATGCTATTGCCGTTCGTACAGGTTTCCACAAGATATTTGACCCCTCCTCTCCCCTCCCTTTCTTTCTTCTTTTTATACCTCTCTGGAATGCAGATATTTTGGTTAATTTTCTCCAGCTGTCACAGAGTCTCACAGGAAAATGACCTCGCAGAGTGACCACTTCCCCTATTCCTTGACTTAAGTAGATTTTTTTTCTTCAGAGCTTTCACCACATCATTCACATCACTGCCTGGTGTCTTTCACAAGTCAGGGAAAAAGCAAAAAATAATTTCCACCCTCTAGAAATAAAAAAAGGAACCAAATCAAATCAGTTTGGGTTGGTTTTCTCAATTTACATTGGTATTTCAGAGCAGTTAGTGCAGCAGAAATTTAACATTACCCATTCCTACTAAAAGGTAGGGAGATATTAATATTTGGATATTTTTCTTCTAAGAATGGTTTTCGTCACAAAATTACTTCATTCATTTAGTAATGTCAGTAGTCTCAGAAAGTTGGAGAGTCAGACCTGTTAGTTCTTTTCTTCTTTTCAATATACAACTCAGAGGGGGAAATTTTATTTTAATTTTTTTAATTTAGTTTTCTGAAATAGTATTATGTGGGGGGGGAAAAAAAAAGAGGAAATCCCTGTATGGCTCATGAAATATGTGAATATGTACATGAGATGCATATGTCTCAAAAGCTAATGGTTTATTAAGTACCAAGGACCTGTTGTTAAGCATGAGTTTCTTCTTCCTTCAAGTTCCCCCTCTGATTTTGGGGATACCTGGTTGGGGCTTGTAAAATACCAAGGATTTCCAAGCGCAGCTTTTCTGCACTCTAACATCTCTTCATATCCTCTATCTCACATTTTGGATGAGTATCCCAAAATCTTGTTGTTTTCTGTAGAAGTCTGAGAATTTTCCTCCAGGAAATTGTAATGAACGTGCTCCTTTTGAGTGTCCTTGTGTTTACATGAGTGCTTCATCAAGACTGCCCAAGGTGAGTAGGTTGTAGCTGTGCCCCATTTCTCTAATCTTCCAAAACTGGTATTGCCACATGTTATTTTTGTAACATAGATTTTGCAGTTTTTTAATGACAGAATTTTGGGACCGATGGTTGGTACAAGCCCCAGCAATTTAGGTACTTTATAAAGAAATTCAAGATAGACTTTCATGGTTTGTGGTATTAAGCAGGCCATCTGGTCTAAGTATATGCCTGATAAAGGTCTAAAAGCAGGTTACTCTTGTGCAGTGATAAGATTTGGGCCTTTTCTGTCCTGTGTGCAGAATATACACCTGACAGATTTGAAAGCTTGGCAGCACGAGGTGCAAAGAGCCAAGTGTGTTTGTGGAGGTTATTGCAGCATGAGCCTCATGGTATCTCATGGAGTTTGGGTGAATGGGAGCTAGAAAATAAGATTTCATCGTGTCTCAAAGGCTGCCATGAAAGACCTGAATTAGGTTGAATTAAATGAGCAAAATCATGGTGTTACTGGTGAGCACTTGGTTTATAACCCTACTGATGGTCCTGCTGTTGTGTAAAAACTATAAATCCTTTCTCTGTGTATTTGTGACTACACTGCAGGGATGCCTCAGCCTTAAATGGGACCATCATAGCTTGGAATGAGGCTGTGTATTCCTCCTCCTCATAGCTGCTAACATATGGAAAAAGCAGCTTTGAAGGTGCCCTCAGCTGGGTCCCACACAGGAGATTTCCAGCACTGCTGCCCAGGTTCTGTGCACGGGCAGATGTTCTGCTCATCCACCCCAACCACTTCACTCATACCCTAAAACCTGCAGCTGGAAGGAGGCTCTGCCAAAAGAGATGGCAAATCCGAGGAAGTGGGAGGGAAGAGGGATGGTGGCATAATCTCTGCAGGAATGTGATGGGTCACAAACTCCCAGCTGCAAGCAGCCATGGCCAGGGCTGTGTGTCCAGCTGAGCTCTTGCACGTGCTCAGCCATGTGCTGGTCCCACTCACTGGTGACCCCATCTCTGCTGGGAATACACTTTGGAGCAGCACTCCAAGCTGTGAGCCTGGAAACTGAAGTGGCCATCCTGACTGAATTGTAACTTGGGAATAAGGGAGTAGGAAAATGACTCAAAATTGAGCGCAGCATTCCTTCTCCTGTATGTATGCTGAGAGGCTCGACTTTGTGAACAATCCCATCTATTTCAGTGGAAATTCTTTCAGAATAAGTTTTGGCTGAGATTAGAAAAAATGATGGCATCTTTTCCTAAATTATTCCTTTTTTACAGCTAAAACCTTTGGAATTTAAGAAATCTGATAAACGGGTCTCCCAAGCCTTTCTAATCTTAATCGCAGAGGTAAAGGAGAATGGTTCTAATGGTATAATAATCTTATATTCATGCCCTGTTTCAAATACTTGCTTTGCACAGGGTGGAAAACAATAATAATAAATAAATAAATATAATAATAATAATAATAATATTATAATAATAATAATAATAATAATAGTGATATGGATAATTGGTGTAATATCCATTTTCTTGGAATTAGTACCTGCCAGATAGTATGGCTTGATTACTTTCCTTCACATCTCAAAGAGGTTGTATTGACCTCTCAATACAAAATTTCCAACTTGCAGATTTTTTTAAAGGTCTGCTAATATAAAAGCAAGTGATCTTAGTAAATTGTTTAGCCTGGAAGGTGACCACCATGTTTATGATATTAAAATTATTTCTTTGTACCTGCTGTACACATATAATTACATAAACGTCGCCCTGTTAAATTAGATGGATTCTTTACATTTCAAACTCTGGAAATTCTAGGGGGAAAAGACTGGATGAACCAGAGAATGAATCCCATATTCCAACTGATTTCCTCACATGTATCTATTTCACAAATAGACTTCAGCACATGTTTAGCCTTAGCTGTGCTCAGGTCTCACTGGGTTTAAACATGCTCTGGTTGAGGATGCTTTCTTAAATGGAAGCAATATGTTATCCCACTGAAATGTGCTTGATTTACCAGCTGCCTCCCTCCTTTGCACAGAGGTGATTTCTACAGGCATCTGTAAAGGCAAGGGAAGCTGAGGTCTTTAGAGCAGCTCGTACCTCCAGAATGGATTTAGATCTCTGGTACAAAGTGCAGTCTTATTCCAGTGCCAAAGCCTTTTCCTATCAAAATAAACTTCATGCAGCATAAAGGGACTGCAGGCTTCTTTCATAGTCTATGTGAAAATAATAAATCACTTATTAGGGTATTTTTGAACTGTCCCTTTTTTTCCTGTCTTCACCATCTGACCATTCTCTCTAAACACCAAGGCTGCACAAATAGGGGAGAAGTTGCTTTATTTTGAAGGGGGAGAATCAAAGGTGTTGTTGAGAGTGACTGGGTCGTTTTCCCATCGGTCTCCTGCATTTAGGCTCCTTTCAGCTTGGTTTTTGGTGACAAACTGCACAGCTGCAATGCCTTACATTTACCAGCCTGCATATATGAGGGATGTGTAATGTTAACTAAGCTCTTTCCCCTCCCTCATGGAAGACCACCCTGCCTGCAAAATCTCCAGAGGAAAGCACGGCATGTCCTGATCAGAAACTGCCTTTGTTGGCAGAAGTACAGCATGTTGCATTAACCAAAACAGCATTTTTAAAAACATTTTTCATGGTGGCTGCTTTCTATTTAAATATCCATTTTGCTTGTGTAAACGGATCTCATTTGGCCTTTACATCCCAACATCCCAGGACTATCCAAAAGCCTTGTTAACATTTAGCATTGGAAATGGTTTCAAGCCTTGCACAAAATCCTCAAAACCTGATCTCCTCAGGGCAGGAAAAGGACTGGATTCTCCTTTGCAGCTCTCTAGACAGCAATTTTCTCTGGGACAACCTTTCTGGTGATGCAAGTTTTCCCTAATCTCTCCCTACCACTGACAGGGCAGTTTTTCTATTGGGTAGAAGCTGTTGTTAAGCAAAAGTCACTTTCAAATCTTGTTTTCCTTCTCTTAGATTGCTTTGTCTGTGCCTTCACTTGTTGCTGTATATTTCCTGACCCTATCACTTGGCTCCTAAACAGCAGGTGATACAGCCCCAAAATTCTCCCAAAATTTCAGCCCCCAAATTTCTCCCCAAAACTGCATTTCCCCCAAAAACTGCATTTACAATGGCAATGAATCACATTGTGCTGGACTCAGCCACTCACTGGCTGTGAACACAACTGTGACAAGATTCTTTGGTCTCCAATTGGACACTGAAAGGGGGGACCTGGGCTAATTGAGTCCAGGGGAGTCACTTTTTATATGGGCATTGGAACCTGGCCCTGGGAAACTCATATTGACACCACCAGCAGCATATCTGAGGGTATAACAAACATACCTGAACAGTATCCTTCTTGTTCTTGCTAAAATCATGGATATGAGGCTTCTTGCTCCAACTGTTCCTCTATATACATGTCAGCACAGCATAAAATACACTGTCTGGGCAGGCTACTTGAACTTGCAAGGTGCAAGGTTTGTAGAACTAAAACCCTTCTCTCTTCAACACCATTTCAGCAGCATAATTTCACTCAAAACAAATGAAACAAACCCTGGTTTGCCTCTGAATAACCTCAAGGACACTTGGCTAATCTTAGGGTGTTGGGTTGAATCCTATGTTAAGAAATGAAAGCTTGAATTGGTGTTTTCTGACAAGTGATTTACCCATCAGAAAGGTCTGGGCTGTAGTGCCAGTGGTGACAATGAGCTGCTTCTTTGCCATGTCCCTGTTTTCCCAAGTGTGTGATGGTTGTAATTAAGTTAATTTACCTGTCCTGGAGGCTGTGACGAGTAAATTGCAGGAGGGCTTATGAAGGGGTATCACATGTGTGGTTCTAGATGTGAAGTCTCCAGGTTCAGACAGCTTTTGTAGGTCCCAGGAGGAGTGTCTGCCTTTTCCTGCCCACCATTCCTCCATTCCACAGCGCATGGAGTAGTGGCCATCCTACATCAAAACCTTGACTTTTTTTGTGCATTGTCTGGGGTTTTTCCATGGTGAGAGGCAGCACCGTCATCTCTCTAATTCTAAAATCCTTTTCTGCAAGAAAGGTGAATATTGCTTTTTGCAATTTGCAGATGAAAAGACTGAGCAGGGAGGTCAAATCCTGTAGTTTAATAACAGACAGAGATAAGAAGCATGGGAATAATGTGGATGGGCAGAAATTTCAGGCCTCTGGAAGGGTTCAGGCTCACCTTGCAAACTCACCTCAAGGCTGAACACTGCACTCCTGTGCATCCAGAAGTATCTGCCTCCCTGTGTGTCTCCTTATAACCTGAAATAAATCCTCACAAAGCCATGTGCAGATGGCATTATGGTAATAATGTTACAGGGCTTTATTAGAACACATTTTCCATCCTGATTCTAACCCACTCCAATGTCCTTGGAGTATTACCACAAATTTTTTTTCCTGTTGTGTATCATGTCCTTCTCTTCCTGTGAGATTTAGGACTAGTTTTTGGATATAGAGGAGGTAGCTGGTATCCTCACCTGACACTTCCACTAACTTGTATCTTCACTGGGAGTGGAAAGAACAAAATCTGCCAGGTTTGTTGAAAATTTTCTGGACTATGAGGATTTTGGGTTTTTAATGGTGGTGGTGATTTTCAGAAAGGCACCACATAGGTCACTTCCATGTCTTTCTGTGTGCAAAACTCAAGAGATTTTTTTCCACTTCGGTAAAAAAAAAAAAAAATCATATGTATTTATTTAATCTACTTCCTGTGGTAATGTCATGTACCAATGAAGTTAAAGAGGGAGTCAGAGCTGGGATGGCTTTCATTCACTTGGCAAATAAGAAGAATAAAACTTCATTAGCATAGAACACTCTGTTAGGTCCCATACTTTTACCCCCCAAAGGTCTTTGTGTTTCCTTGTGTTTTGATAAAATGGCTGATAGGCTGCTAAATTGCTGGGAAAGTTAGGAATAACATTAATTTAATGAGGGAGTTAGATTAAAAAATACACCATAGAGCTGGACTGCTGCTTTTTTAAGTGCTTGGCATTCCTGATGCTGGGTCTTGGTTTCTGTAGACATGCAGCATATGAATCAGAGAGAACCCACCCTGTGCTTTGGCATAACTCTTAAAGCACTGACAGTTCCTCTTTCTTCGGCAGTAATTAAACAAGTAAAAACTGGTTAGTTTGGTTAGCAAACATAAATGTGGAAAATATTCACAACTACATATCACTGGGTGTGTGTGCCTAAGGAATCTGGATGAGCTGTGGTTGGACTCTCCTTTCCCACATTCTTACAACAAAGGTGCTTTATCCAACAAAGCAATCTGGCCAAGGTCTTTTATTTCAGCTAATTCATGTTCTCTTTTTCCTTTGGAAGGGTTGGAGGTTTGCTGATAGCACAGTCCAGAGCAGCCCTTGATGACAGGAGGCACTGCTGGGGATGGGACTCTGCAGGGGGAAAAATCAGGTAAAACCAGGATGAGACAGCCCCTAAAACTTAGGCCAAGCATATCCTTAATTATTTTTTTTTCCCACTTACTTGACTCTCCCAATAAGCCTGGCTACCACAGCTCATGGTTTGGGTGCAATTGACTATGAAAAGGTAACTATTAGAATTAACTATTAAAATCAGTTGTGGAGTGAATAACCATAGTGGTGTCCATGTGTTCATGGTGGCACAGAGAGGGGGACAGGCACCTTTCAAAACACAGCTCAAATGAGTGCAGTCAGACCCCAAGGGGCTGCTTAAACACTTCCACCTTTTGGGAGGAAGCCTGAGCTGTGGATTAGCAGAGTTTCAATGTGCTTAACAAGGACTTCTTGGAGCTTCCATTCACAGCCATGGGACAAAACCACTCCCTTTGCCTCAATGGCTCCTCTATAAAATGGGAATAATCAAACCACGGTTTATAAGTCCAGAAATCCTTCATGAGATGGCACTTAGTGCTCACCTTTTCAACCCACTTTCTAGTGCAAGCTACAGAACTTCCTTGGATTAGCTCCTGTCAGAAATGTTTAGGAGCAATGTATTTTACTGATTTTAGCATTTCTGCTTGAACAGTTGAGATGCTGACAATATCTAAACAATAATGAGCATAACCCTAATCTAAAAGAGGCAGCCTGTGACACAATATAATATAATTAATATAATATAATTAATATAATATCCCAGGTGTCAATACTGAGGTGAGGAAACAGGACCTAATACTTAATAATTGAAATGTAGGCTTTTTAGTCTAGTGGTGTTTCATTTCCAGTCCAGCAATACCTATGGAGTTACATTGATGATCTGCGTGTTGCTTTTTCTGTTTCCCACATTTATTTTCCCCTAACCGTCTCCTTGTTAGGTTGATAGTGCACTTTCCTTACTTTTCAGTTCATCTCATTGGTCTTCTGTTACTTTTCAGTTCATCTCATTGGTCTTTTCTTAACCTTTGCTCTCCAAAACTGTTGGTACATCTGGCACCTTATCCATGCCCAGGTTCTAGGAATCCTGCCTGGGTCAGGCACAGGAATGGCAATGACAGAGGTGGATGAAGCTGCTCATCACATTGGCAGGAAAATCTTGTTAGTCTGCTTACCTAGTAATTCAGAAGTTTGTAGAAGTCATCAGGCTTTAAACCTCATAATCCTAGACTGAGTAAGGGCAGTTTTGGTTTTTTTGGTTTTGGTTTTTTTTTTTTTTAGCAAAGTAGCTTCAGTTGATCCCCTTAGATTATTTGATTTTTCTCAAATTACCCAATTCATATTCACCTCCTGCAGGGTTCTCTTTTCTCACTCATGTTTATTACATGCTGAGTTGCTTCCCCTCTAATTTACCCTCATGGTACAAGTCTACTGACTAAAGAGGAGAAATTCCTGCTTTATACCAAAATAAGCAAATGCAGAATTGGTGCCAGATTTTAACTTTGGTAAGCAAAGCTTGCTTCTCTTTGCCTGGAATCATACCACAACTGGGAGCTATGGCCAGACATCCAAATACAACAAATATTTCTGGGTTTGCATGTTACACCTCCCTGCTCCTCAGATTCAGGCTGGGAGGAAGAAGATTAGGGAAGAAAATACATGCATAAATATTTCAGCAATCTGCTGTGTTAGGAAGGAAAAAAATGTAGAGAGCAGATGACTGATTCATGGTGATTTAGTTGAAAACCTTGTAGCTTTTAAACATTGCCTCAGTGTGGTCGGGGTGCTTATGGTAAATACATTTCACACCAGATGTGGCCTCAGCAGTACAGAGCTCAGAATTTCCCTGCACACAGTAGCTGCCAGTTCTGGGAGCCTGAGGATCCCTAGGTTGCAGAAAGACTCTTCTTGTTGTAGCTCTCCTGCCCAAGGGGTGCCAGCAAAATGAGCACAGGGGTTGGGGAGGCTGCTGACCCCTAAAAATCTCAGGCTTCAAATAGTCCATAAAACATAGATGCCAGTGTTCTGCTCCCAGGAGCTGAATAATGCCTTTTGTTCCCAAACCTGGTGTCTCTGCACTAGCAGGAGCGGGAACCATTAGAAGATGTGATCTTCCATCGACCCCACAACGTGCAAGCTTAGCAGAAGGGCCCATAGGACATTTTCCTTTCTGGAAATAATTTTTTTTGAAAAGGATAATACATACATTGGCTGTGTCTTTGCTGGGTGCAAAAGTAGAATGGGGACTCCAGCTGAAAAGGTATTGACTGCCTACTATTCTTCTGTGAAATCCCTGCAAGTGATTTGGACCAGAAAAAACATATATTATGGTTTCTGCCATTCACCTGGTGCCATATGTCTGCAGGATTTCTAGAAAGAATTCAAAGAAGTAAAAAAAAGAAAAAAGGCAATTGTTGATGAGTTGGATGTGGATATGGAATTATGGAGTTATAGCAAGATGCTGAGTATACTGAAAATTTCTGAGTCCATTAGTATCAGCAGAGTGTCTTGCCAAGGGTGTATTGCTTTTGGAACTGAAGCTGGAATTAGGCTTGAATGGGGTAAACACGGAGCTGATCTCGTGCATATGAATGGGCAGCTCCAAGGAGACCTGAGGAGGAGCCAGTGTGGAGCTGCTGCTGCAGCAAATGTGGGGCTCCTTCAGTGCATCTGCACAAAACTATTTTAAATGCTAGCAGTGCAAGAATCTGAGGAATAAAGGAATATCATTTCATAATATTTAGCATATCAATCCCACTTTTTCTCCCAGTATGACTGAGTTTCTGGCAGTGCTTCAGTTAGCACCATCCTCCCAAGCTGCAGTCAGGTGTGGCATTGCAGGATGCTCTGCAGAGCCAACATGGCCTTTGCAGCAGGAAAGGTGCAACACCTTGGGCTTTGGGTGAGACACAAATGGCATTTCCTACCTGAAACCAGGAGCAATTATTTGCCTCTTTGCCAGCTGAAGCCTGTGGTTCTCTGACCTCATTGCTTTGAGCACCTAGGCCGAGCTTGCAGCCAGTCTGAGATCCCTGCCTGTGTTGCAGCTGTGCCTTACCGTCACTGAGGGGACAGTCCAGAGGCTTTGCATCATTCTGAGCAAGAGCTGGCCCAAACCTAGGTGTGAACCTTGGCTGCCCAGGTCCCAAAGAGCCAAATTTGTGTTCACAAAGCCATAGGAATGAAAGGATTTAATCATGTCTGGATGCAATTTTGGGTAACTGAGTAATTGACGTAATACTGGTCACAATATGTTGGCTGGTGAAGACCACAATAAACTGTGCATGTCAGCTAATCATGATTAAACACTGATGAGGCCAGGCTAAAACTGCACTTAGCTGACATGTGCTGAATGCTATTTGTTCTTGTCTACACCGATTCACATGGTATTCAGTGCAGCACAATATAGATAAGCCCTTTGGGGAAAGTGTAGCTCTGGTCAGGCCTCAGTGTTCCCTGACTGGCCAACAGCTGCTCCGAGCAGGTTTCTAAAGGGACCACTTACCCATCCTTTGATGGAGATAAGCCACTGTAATGTAATTACAACCAGGGAGATGGGAGAGGGGAAAGAAAAAAAATATGCCAATCATGAAGGGGGTACAGGGAGAGCCTCAGATTCCTTCCAACCTAAACATTGTGGCAAGGAAAGAAGTCTTAATTAGGAAACGTGTAGGCATAGAACAGGAGCCCATCCTAAATGAATTGGGGTGTGATGAGCATAAAGAAAATGCTTTTTAAAAAGATCTTTGACTCCCACTGAGTGCTTGTTTCTTAGACTTCCTTGCCTAATAATGTCAGCATTTAAATGGCCCCAACTCCCAAATAACAAGGCTTTGAAGTTAACACCTCATTGAGGTATAGAGTTCATACGTTTTCTATTCCTATTATTTGGCTAGAAACCGTTTTCTGCATGGCTAGCTTAATAGGGCAACAGAATATTAAGTTGTATAGGGATTGAGAAAGCTATTCACACAAAGGAAAGAGCTACAGACTTCATGTATTTGAACAGAACCTGACAATTAAGAGAAAAGAGCAAAAGTCTGGGAAGTGCCCCTAATCACATAATTGCATGAAATTTTTTCATACCTGTGATATTTCCAGTGGCCAGGCACAAAAACAAGGGATTTTCAGCTTGGACTGTGTTAGGGAGTTGTAGTTGTAATTAAGAGAGGAGACAAGGTGGTTTTTCTGTCCTGCCAAAGTTTTAAAGCTTCAGAAAGTATTCCTTTCTTTAGCAGGGCAGAATCAAGATGGCTTGGGTTTTTTTCACTGAAAAAGGCAAAAGGGTGTTGAAAAATGATCTGGTGCTTGTTGGACCAGTTACTTAGAGGATAGGTGATCCAGACTCAAGTTTCCCTCTGTTGTTTTCCACCATTACAGAGGAATGCCTCAGCCACCAGGCTATCACCTATTTTAGAAACTTTTTTTTTTGGTTTCAGCCCCAGCACCCACCAGATCTCTTAAAAATGACTTTTCCAAACAGCATTTTCTCAAACACACCAAAAAATGGCTTTTCATTAATCTGCATTTTTGGACCAGTTGTCTCCACTTCTGGCAATTCTCTGTGGCAGAACAATTATCCCTGCCCCAAAACACCTATTCTAAGTCAGAGTTATCTGTGCCATAGAAAAGCCCAGAGCCTGCAGTTAAAGGCAGGGCTCTTTGGTATTTGCTGCCATATGGCAGATGTTTTCTTACTCTGAAAAATTCATGAATAATTTGAACGGCGCAATGGAGAGAGTAAATGATGTTATTAAGCTCATTTTCAGGGGCAGGAGGCTGAACCATAATGTCACATTTCACCAAGGCCATGCAGGAAACTTTGCAGTGCCAGGATTGAACTGAATTGTTGAGATGTCCCAGGCTTTGACCACAAATAAAGGTGTCCTCTAAGTACACCTTTACAGAGCATAAATTAGGCATTAGAATGATTACAGAAGTTGAAATGGTTTAGAAAAGATCCTTTTGTTCCAGTGCCCAGCTGAATAACAGCTTCTACTTTTTTTTATTTCCCATTGTTTTTACAGTTTAGAAAATGCTGGTGATAAAATTGTCTTGTGTTTGGGATTCAGGAGATTTCTGGTCATTTGTGTCATTTTTTCAGTGGTACAGGCTGAGCTTATGCTTCAGTTATTTCTCTGAATATAGATATAAAATCATCTACCTCTTCCAGGCTTCAGTGATTGAAGGATTCCACCTTCATTCCTACCTGGTGCAATTATTTCACATCTATTTCACTGCAAATACCACAGCATAAGCCACATTTGGCATTTGGCTACAAGCAACTGGCATCCATGATTAAATTAGACAATTATTCTGTGTGTGCAACCAGAAGAATCTTCTGCAGAAATCTCTTTTTTGACTCTGTGAGCCCACTCAGGGCTTGGGAAGCAGATTGAAGGCAATCTCATGTGTTTATATTAACTTGCTGCTGAGGATGAATCACAGTTTCCACACAAATCCACTGAAGTGTTAATAGCATCTGTTCATTTTATAGCAACTTATGGATTTAAAAATGGATGAATGGTGAGGCAAAACATCCCAATCGCCCTGGTGGTCCACGTTGTGCTGAAGAGCAATACTTTTTTTTATGCTGCTTCTTTAAAGAAAAACGCCCTGTTGCACGTGTAATCATTGTTCCTTAAGCACTGTGTCCTTCTAGGGTGTAAAATCACAGTGACAACAATTGCTTTGAAAAACAAAAGAGTCAGATTCCTCCTCTGTTGTCTTATAAAGTGGGAGATTGACAGAGTGAGCAGCCCAGGTGCCTAAAGGCTCTGTCCCCTCCACCAGCTGAAAACTTAGGTCCTCAAAATCCCTATTTATCTGCAGACAGGCTTAAACTGCTTAGAGAGTTTAGGTGCCTTCAGCCCACAGCCCACTGAGCTGATCCTTAATTTGGGAGGCAGGAGATGTATTTCAAACAAGAGTTGTGTGTGTGACCTTGTAGGGATGGCATTGTGTGGGGAGGGGGAAGGAGAGGGGGCACACACTGGAGCTCCAGTCCCCACACCAAGGGCTGGAAAAGATACAATTGTTGGATAATTGAGAAAGTTCTCTCTCCATCCCAGCAGAGAGTGAGAGAGATTAGAGATGTGATTTTCTTCATCAACTTGGACACATCTGTGATGGGAAACACAGATCAGCCTCTCCATGAGTTTCTGTGAGAAATATAAACCATGGCATTGTGTCATGAGGAGGGACAGGGATCCCAGCTCAGTGTCAGTGACAGCCACTTCTGCCACTGGTGCCTCTTTTTTATTATCTCCTGCACTTAATATTACTGATGTTCCCATGTGCAGTGTGACAGCTTCTCCCTTGGCTGGCACAGGGAAGTTGGGGAGCGACAGGGGTGTGTTGGCACTGGGGCTGCAAGAAAATGCAGTAAAACTAAGAGCATAGGAGTCTTGCTCACCTCTATGTATTCCTGGTCTAAAATACATGAATTAAAGGTGGGAATAAAACCTGGCTGGCATCTCCTGTGTCAGAGGCACAGGTTACCTTCTCCAACAGCCAAGTGCTCCCTCCCTCTCCAGCCCTGACCCCAGTCACTGTCTCATGCAGGACCTGCTTTCCTCTGACCACATGCTGAGGCAATTTAACCCACTAATCTTGTGGAAAACTATATTTTGATGGATCAGTTTTTCATTGGGTTTGTGATTAGAGGCTCTCACTATCCAGTCTAATAAGCTTTAGAGCTGAGGGGAGGGACTGGAGCAAGAGGAAATAAGGGGGAAGCAGTAAAGGGAGAATTGTCCCCTCCTGGCAGTAGGGATGCTTTAGATTAGCTCAGCCATATCATCTGTCTGGACTGTGAGAGTAAATTCTGCTCTGTTTTCTGTTATTGCTTGCTTTATGCTTTGTTTGTTTTGGTTTTTGATAGGAAGAAATGTAGCTGTATATATTTGGGAGAGGGTTTTGGGCAAACATCCTGGTCTGACATCTGTTCAGAGCAGCTTGGACAGGGATTTCTAGACCCCCCAACCCCCCCAAAATTTGGATTTAAAATGCTTCCCTGTCCAGCACATCACAATTGCCAGTGGCCCCCAGGCTATTTCAAGAACACTGAGATGTTTAATTGAACCCAGGCTCTGTGCAGGTCACCCTGCTTGTGGCTTCTTCCCACGGTGCCAGCTCCTGCTCCCAGCCCCTTTGAGGAGTAGCTCCAGGTCACACAGAAAACCAGGGCAAAGCCAGGAGTGACATTCTCCTTTCCTGTGTTACAGTCTGGTATCTTAATTATTATTTCAGTTCTTCCTGTTCAGTGTGAGGGTCCCTCCTCTCCTCTCCCATATTAGTGTGCTCCTTCTAAGTGTCAGCAACAGAGGAAAATCATCTGCAGAAATTCAGCTCTGGGGAAAAAGAGATAAAAAAAGCTCTGATAGTCATTCATTCTTTCATATTTAAGAATGAGTTTTCTTCAGCTGTGCTGTGACCTCACATTATTCTGTTAGGAGAACTGCTAGATGAATATTAGAGCATCCTTTCTAAGTTGCCTTGTAAAGTTTTGGGGTCTTGTTCAGAATATTATTTTGTTCAGCCAAAACATGGAAGGGGGTTAAAATATTTCATCACCAGAGTCCTTGTGGTCTGCTGGAAAAAATGATCCCAGCTATAACTATCTGTGTGAATATAACATTTCCCTCATTTCAGCTAATTTTTCTAATGCCTGCCTTGTTTTGGGGAACCTAAGCTGAATAGGCAGACTGTGATCTGTGATATTTGTGTCAGAGGATCAGGCCCTGGAGTTCTTTGTTTCTGAACTAGTAAGCTATAACTGTGGAAAGGTGCCACCCAAATATAAGAGAGGAATCTTGTCAGTCTTCCTGTCGTAGAAGTTTGTTCTTTTGTCTTGATTTAAAATGTTTTGATATAAAATTCTCCTCTGTTCTTATTTCTTAAAAGCTTCTCTAATAGCAGCACATGGCTTGTGCTCCCCACCTTAAACTCATGGAAAACAGCAAACCTGACAACATATTTAATGTGCCTCCAGAATTTCTTGATCAGAGCCTAACTGCTGTAGGATAACAGCAACAACCAGCACCAGCACCACCAAATAATGAGAACCAAATAAGCCAGAGCACTGCAGGGACCTTTACATGCGGTGGGTTTTGTGAAGAGAATTAACATGAAAGAGGGTTCACTTTGGGGGTAGAGGTCAGGGCAGATAAACTCCTGTGTTCTGATACATTTCCTTAAAGTGGGAAGTGCTTTAGAGAGTGGGGCTGTGGGAAGAAGCTGTCAGCAACGGGGTGGTCAGCGGTGTCAAGGGTGGTGGCCTATGTTTTTCTTCTGTTGCAGCCTTTCATCCTCCATCTGTCAAGCACCATAATTTTCAGGCCAGACAGTCAATTTTTAATACAAACCTTTAACTTCTCCCAGGTCTGAAGTGCCCCTTTTATCTTGGGTTCAAGCAAAACCAGCAGTAAGTGGGAGATCACTTATAGCTGGTGTCCCTGCTCGGGTCTCCTGGGGATGGCACTGGGTTGCCACTTGGGCAGAGGGGGGTGTGCCCTTGGCCCCTGCTGTGGTTTGTCCCTCCACAGCTGTTTGCAGCCCGTGGATCCTACAGGGAGCTGGGAAAGGAAGGATGCTTATGCCAGGGAACACCTGGGACAGACACCCTGGTGGGGCACAGCAGGCTCCATGCTCGAGGAGCATGGCTGTGACACCAGCCTGGCTTTCCCTGCCCTGCTGACCCCCTGGCCCAGTTGATGGCTTGTTGGCCCAGTGCTGGCCACAGAGAATGATGTCCCCAAGCAGGCACAAAGCCAGCTTGGGCTGAGGAGCAGCACCAGCCCAGGCTCCCTTCACGCCCCGCCGCGTTCTAGTGCGTAGCTTGAGCTGACATCTCAGCACGTGTCATATAATTTCAGCATGAGCAAGACTTGGCCCACACTCAAAATACACAGTGGTTAAGTGTTTAAATTAAGGTTTAACTGACTCAGACACTGAATCTAGCTCCAGCTACTGTGTTGCCGTGCTATTAGATGCTGCAAACTGGAGTTCCTCCATTCATCTGCAAGGATTATCACAGTAGAGCTGGCAATAAGTGAAGCATCCAGATGAGTTAACAAGGAGAAACCCAGTGAAATTGGTAGGAGTCTTTCAAGTTTCTTTGGGGCCTACATTTCATTCAGCCATCCCAGATGAAGTTCTCCCAAGGAGGAAGATGTGTATATTCCTTTTTTAATTTCCCAACACCAATACACCCCTTAAACATCCAAGGAACAGCACTGAAATACCTTCAATAAATAGATGAATGTTAAGAAATCATGACTTCTTAGTCTGGAAATACACTTTTATATATATAATATAAATCCTTTATATATATATATATATATATAGTGTAATAGGAATCATCTCATTTCTTTGTATCTCAAGGCATGGCTGCTAGTTGGACTTGCGAGCTCTGCTTTTCTGTGTTTTAACAGAAAAAAACATCTTGTTCTGTTCTACACTTGCTTGCAGGTTGTTAATAATGACTGAAGATGTTTGGAGAAGGATCAGAATCCACTTGGCAGCTGGAAGTGTTTGGATATGAGGATGTTATCTCAGGTCATGAGCCTAGAAAGCCATGGAAGAGCCCACACACCTTCCTCTGGGAGAGAAGGATGAGGAAGCACAAAGCTGACATTGCCCTGCCAATGTCTTTGGCCATCACCATTTTCACATTAACCCACTGCTGCCTCCTTCATTGGTGTTGGGGAGCAGAGCCTTGGAAGCATGGGAAAACAATCCCAACAGTGTGCTTCAGAGCAGGACTGCAAACTTTTAGGAACTAAGCTTCCTAATCACTACCGTATGGCTCATAAAAGGAGCAACCTGATACCGTGTACCAAGAGGTTGTTATTCCTCCTTTCTCCCCTGTCCCACTCCAAATGTTAGAACAATAAATACATTTACCTCTTGTTTAAGATCACTTAAAATAAGTTGTTTTAATTAAACCTCCTGGCAATCTATCTGCACTAAGTGATTAAGTGCCTCTTCTTTCAGTGAAAGGAGAAAGGATTATCACAGGACAAGACTGACTGAGTTGTGGACAGAACTAGGACTGGGTAAAGCTGCTGAATATTTTCCATCGAAATTCATGTGAAAATACTGTGAACTTTCAATTTGTGTGATGTTGTTCCACTCAAATGTTTCCCCTCCTCTCAGACCTTCCTTCCCTCCCCACTGTCCCAGAGTCAATGAAATAGTTCTTTCCCTCAGGTTAAAGTTCAGCTTTGAATATCAACTTTAAAAGCTGCCCAAGAAGAGAGCTTTCTTTTCTCAATGGGCATCATTTTCAGGGAATAAACTTAAAGATGGAAAAATGGCAATTGTGTTGATGAATTATAGCTATTTAAAGCTGCAAAAAAATTGAGTTTGCGTAGCAGTCAGTTCTTTGCAGCTGCACCATAAAAAGTGTTTGCAGGCGTTGTTATGCTATTTTTACATTTTAACTTGAAATATCTTGTGTGAATTAAAATTGGGTAATTATTCTTTCAAACCAAGGTTTTTACATTGCTCTTAGCTCAGGAATCACACTGGTGGGTTTGTTGTTTTATTGCTGGCCATATCACTTTCAGGATGGAGAAGGGTCACAGTAAAAGGCTCTTTCATGTCTTGTGGCGTGTCTTGAGATGGTTATGGCAGCATCTCTCTTTTAGCCTCCCTACTCTGTTTTGTCTCCCAGTTCCCATCTTTCCCTGCTCTAGCCCTGCTCTGGTTCCTGACATGATGGATTGGATGGGAAGCTGGAGCAGAGTCTGGATCCAGGCAGGGCCCAGGCACTCTGGACAAACCACTCTGCAAATTTATTTGGATTCTTTACCTGCAACCTCCCTGCTGTTTTAGTGCTGGGGCCTCTCTTGGGCAGGGCCAGGCCAGTGTGCTGTGTGGTGCTTTTATGGCAGCGGGGACAAATGATCATTAGGGGCTGGCTGGAAACCCTTGGATGTAGTGGTGGGCTGGAGTGGTATTTAAAGGTAAATGCATTAACAGCGTGCTGCCACCTCCTTTTATCTCAGCCACCAGCACAGGCAGGCAGGATGCCACCAGGCAGGATGCCACCTCGGGGACTGATTGCTGCCATTTGCATTTTATAACCCATCTCCAAGTGGGAGTGAGAGGAAAAAAGCAGCCAAAATGTGGGAGTCCAGCTGTAGCTGCAGAGCTGTCCCTGGTTTTTAATTCCTCCTGTTAGCTGGGGAGGGCTGTGGTGTGTTAAGCTGAGTGGCTTGGGTCTGATTTTCATTGATGAGCAAAGGAAAGAGGCTAAAATGTTATTTCCACTCTCCTTCCTCTGGGGGGGAATTGGCTCCTAGTTTTAAAGTACTCTGAGGTGAACAAGACACAGCATCAGTCCCAAATATTACTTTTTTTTTTCTTTGTCCTAATACGTGGCATTGCCAGCTCTGGTGTGATCTCTTTCCGTGTCTTTCTGAAACTAAAAATAAATTAACCTTGGGATTTTTTACTGTGGGGCATCTCAGAATATATGTGAGTTCAGAAGGAGTTAGATGTCACTGCTCTGCTTTAGGGAGATTTAGCAGGGACTTGAGCAACTGAGAGAATCTGATGTCTGCCCTCCTGAGCAGCTAAAATGAATTTTGCATTTTTCAGCAGAGGATTGTGGTCATTCTGCCTTTTAATCACACGGTATGAAGTTTGTGTCCTGCATAATTACAGCCAAAATTTGGTCTTTTCAGGTTAGATACAGAGCTATATGCAGAATGTTCTGCAGTATAAAAAATTCCACTTATGAGAGTCTGCCTTGCAAATGAGATTTACTTTTTTTTTGCTAATTGCAAAGAATTAAGCTTTTATTTAGCTGTACCAGTAGGGTTTGATGTTTTTAAAGAAAAGGAATTCCTGAAGGGATGTTTCATCAGGAAGAGTGAATTAATAAAGAAAAAGACAAAATAAAAAAAATAATAAAAAGAAATTGAACAATTTCTCATACATATTTTCCAGTTCAGATGTCTAAAATGTGATCTTCCAGCTACATTTTCCTCTTGCAAATCATAGTGGGTTTTATTAGGAGAAGTTTTATTTTATTGCCTTGTTTTCCTGTAAAGTCAACAAGTTAAACCAACAAGATTTAATTTTGGGTTGGCAGGCAAGCTAAGAGATAACACATCATGTTGCCCCACTTTTATCTTTTTCTTTTCCTTCCTCCTCCTGCTTCCTGGTCTCCTGGAGGTGCTCCACTCTGCTGCTCAACTTATTGGCCTTAAAAATAAAATTTAAAAGAAAAAAATCTTTTTTTCAGGTGATTTATAGAACCCAATGGTTATTGTATGGCTAATGATTCATGGAACTTCATTAAATACCAAGTATGTGCCTGCTTACTGTCTGTGCACACTGCATATTAGAACCTTTGCACTCCCCCTTGCAAATTGCCCCCATTAAATTCGCAGACAAAAGGTCCTCTCAGTAGCTTACATATTTTCCCACATGTGAGAGAGCAATTGGAAACTTCCTCTTGATAACTAAAAACTTTTGAATTAGAATTTATGAGAAGGGTCTTTTGGTCTCGTTGCCTAAGGGCTGAAACAGATCCCAGTGTGTACAAGCGTTCCTTTGATGCGTGGAGCTGCACAGGGTAACATTTTTTAACAGGATCAAAAAGCCTAATGCAGGGACAATATGTGGAGGCCCTAGCTCTGACACAAGGAGTAGTACCCTGTGTTTTTCCAAGGCTAAAAATCCAAAAAGTAACTGTCCAGGGCAGCAAGAGCATTTTATATTCTTTTTAATTGCGGTAAAGTCCTAGATAAAATAATGGCAGGCAGTGTTACAACTTCCTTTTCTTTAATGTTTCCCTTAAAATGCTTTGAAGCAAGTTTTACCTTTGGGAAAATATTGTATATGTGTTAGGGGAAAACATATCAAAAAGAAAATAAAGGATCAGCTCTTTAATTGGTGGAAATCAGCATGGCTCTATTACAGGTATTGGAATTTCTCAAGCTGTGGATCCGGCTAAAAACTTTCTGTCATTTCTTGCCATGGGCTAATGTATTCCTGCCTACTTATTTGGTTGGACCATCCTAATCTGAGTTTACTATTGACAAAACATTTCCCAGAAACATTTCTTTACAAAGGCAGCAGAAGATTTAAACCTGGATCTAATTTTCAAATTGTGAATATTTCCCATTATTTCAGCTGCACTATCCAAGGAGGCACTGCCATATGTAAGGGCTGATTCAAAGTCTCTATAAAAAAAGTCTTGATAACTGGAATTTTTCTCACTTAAGAGCAAAAGGAAATGTCTCAACACTCCTTTAGGTGCCCTATGTATGGTCTTCCATTATATCTTGCTTCATACTATCTGCCTATCTGCAGTGAAGAGTGAAAAAAATGGAACTTCCTCATGTTAGGGGGCCGACACACCACAGGCATCACCATAAAATGACCACATTATGTCCATCTTGTTGTTGCATTATTACAACAGAGATGGTTTTGAGACCATTATTGTCTGCATTCACGCTGGCAATATTTGTAAAATCCATCGTGATGTCCAAGTCATGTATATCAGCTAAAAGGAGTGTTTTCACCAAGAAAAAAAATCAGGTTTGAGTACCTTGATTTGTCTTTAATGGAGCACTCCAAATTATTACTCATTCTGCAGCTGACTCCTTTCACATCTTTTAAGTCCTCCAAATGAGACAGAAGATTTAACCCTTTATTACTTCTGTGGTCAGTTAAGAGCCAATCAAACTTTTCACTATAAATTTAGCTTGGTTCCAGAGCTGAAAATCTTTTTCTTCACCTGTAAAACACTGCCAGAGTGTTTGGGTCTCAGTGGTGACCTTTAGAGAGCACAATATATTGATTATAAAAAGCCCAGAGAAGTCAGTATCTGAGAGACCAGAAAAACATCCCACATGAGTCAGAAAATCTCATGGAATTGGTGGTGAACAATGAGGAACTTCCTGGGGATGGAGGGTCTCTGCTTTTATGGGGACAGTATCTTTTTCTAACTTTGTTTTCTTATATTTGCCTATTATTAATATCTCTGACTAGAAAATAAGAGTCATACATCATATAATTTATAAACATATATGCATGTTTGCTATATGCCATATCATCATCTTACTTTCAGGGCCATATTTTATTAATTTGGCCCCGACCTTGTCTAATTTTGGATGTATTAAATTACAACTCCAGTACATTTGGGCTGCTAAGCTTAGAAAGAAAGATCTCTAATGTGAAACGTTCTTTTCTTTCCATATGGGCAGAGTGTAAAGCTGTGTCTTGCTCGTGGTCATCACTTCCCTCAACTGGAGTGTCCCAGACCAAAAATTCCAGGACAGTAAAAAGGGAGAAGGATTTTCCTTTGTGAAATGGTTTTGGAAGTTTTAAATTCAGACATTTCACCCATCCTCAATAAAAACCCTCTGTAAGTACTTCATCTAGATGTAGAAATATGTGGCTGTTAGATCAATAGAAAAGAAAGAATGTAGTGTTTAGAGAAAAATTAGGCAACAGAAGAGGAGAAATATTAAGTGTAGGTAAATATAAAGAATTTGTTATGCTACTTTAGATAAATATTGTCACAGTGGGATAATAGCAATACACTTGTAATTGGACTAAGCAAGAGGTTTCTCTGCTTCACAGAGGCACAGGTGGAGTTGGCCCTGTGTGTGCTGAGATTTCTTTTGCTGCCTCTCTTCTTTCAGCAGCAGGGTTTTGTAATTCTCACAGGGAAATCTGGGAAAGCAACATTGGGAAATGCTGTTGATTTTGAAAGTTCAGTCAATTTGGGTGACATTTGGCATCGTGTTTTTTCCCTTCTGGTGAGATAACTTTGCTCACTTTCTTGGCAGTAACTAAGAACACTACACGGTTTTTAACTGCAATATGAGGACCTCTACCAGGATGACTTCAGGGCAAAACAGCTGCTCCCAGTCTGCTCTTCCTCCTCTTCCTGAGTTTAATAAAATCTGGTCTTATCTGAGTATGCAACCAGAAAACTGAATGGTTATTTAAGCCCCAGTTAGGGAACATATTTAAGAATATGCCTAATTTTAAGCATGTGCTTAAATCAATGCGACTTAAGCAAATGCTTGAAGTCAGGCATGTGGTTGAGGTGTTATCCTGAATGTGGGTCCTAATCCTTAAACAATAGCAAAGCCCAGAGGGAAGGGAAAGCTATCTGGGTTCCTTTCTTGGCTCTTTTGTTGCTCATGTTATAGTCTATAAAATAAGGATCATTATTCTTATCCCTCTTTGTGAGGCACATTGAAAATTATCAGGGAAAAGCACTCTGAATACTGTTATTATTGGCTATATTTCTTGAAGCTGAAAAAAAAGTTTAGAGACAGACATTCTCAGTGGATTTCTGGTTCTTCCTCCTTTCACTCGGGCAGGAAATACCATGAGAATGGAAAGAAGGATGCGTACCCATGATCACAAATAATCTTAATCTCCTCCTTTTCACCCCTGCTGTAAATAATTAGATATTGCTACACTTTTATTTCTGGGAAATCCTGCAGTGCTGCAGCCTTGCTGTGTGCAGGGGTACCTGCTCCTGGTACCATGGGTGAGCTGGAAGCTGTGCTGGGAGATAATGGGACATAAACGGGGAGTGTTAGGGGGGGGACCTGAGCCCACATAATGAAAATAGGGAAGAGGCACAAGTTTGTGTGTGAGTTTGTGGGGAGCACATGAGGGTGAGTCCTGGGCCACCCAAAAATGCTGCTCCCACGAGGGAGGTGTTGAGGGACCAGGCCCTGTGGTGCTCAGCTCCCGTGTTACTGCTCAGCTGGAAAAGCTGGAGGGAGCAAAGGCTCTGCTCCTGATGATAATTCAGAGTTCCTCACATTCTCACCACCTTAAGTCAGAGCTCATTCCCCAGCTTCCATGCAAAGGGCCCGGAGCCAAGGCCATGAGCCTGTGTGTATGTGTGTTCAGGACAGTTAATATTTATGATGCATCTTACTGGGAAATTAGGATGAAGCTATGTTCCAGCAGTACATTTATCCCATGACCTAGTTTTGTGAATAACATGCTGAAACAGGGCCTGCTTGATTTAAACCTTTGTCACCCATTCTGATGGATACAGTGCCTAGCTTTGGCTTAGGCAATGCAAGCCAGGATTTGTGCAAAAGATGTGATGTACATTTGTGCAAGGTAAACAGATGGTAATGCTTTTGTTCATACCAAGTGCATACAAAGATATTTATCAAAGGACCACATGTAAGGTCCATAGCTCTTGGCAGAGATCCCTATGCTGTTACATCAGCTAATAAGAATAACCATTTTATTGCATTACACACAGTTTTTGTAGGGTTGCTTTAGACTGTGCAGGCGGCTCCCAAACTTGCCACAGTTCACACACCAAGATTCTGACTCTGAATAGTGTTGAACATCTATAATACCCTGTTGTTTTTGTTGTTATTTTTATTTTATTGCCATGACTCTTGGCATTTCTCCAGCTCAAATCCCTTCTAGGGAATTCCACTGCTTCTTAGCAGCTCTGAAATAAGTGTAAGAGAGCCAGGTGGTGAATACACTGAAATGCTGCAGGACAGGCACTAGAAATGGTAGTGGCAGAATTCAAAGGGAAAGAGGTTGTACTGTAAAGATTTGAAGGGAACTGTGACACCAATCCAGCCACAGAAAAATGCAGGAAACTCTGCAGAAGTTTCTGAAGGAGCGTGGCCACACACAGTTTATATCACAGAATATTGCATCTGAAAACAACAAAGCTGGCTGAGGTTGGCAGAATTTCCTCATCTGATTTACACTCTCCTCTCCCCTCACCATCAGCAGCAGAGATTACTTTTGTCATGTCCTGAGGAATCTCAGTTCCTGGAACACTGGCAGCGCCCTGGGGGTGTAACTAGGAGCTCTGCAGAAGGGGAAAGGAACTCTTCATCACTGCAACCACACCATAAGAATTTTGTCATCCTTTCCTGTCCCCTGGGCTGTTCTCATTCGATAGCACTTCATCTCTTAAGCTGGCAGAGCACAACTGGTTCAGTCGTGAACCAGTCATGAAATAATTCAGAAATAACTCTGAAATAATTCATAGGATCAATTTGGCTGAAAATTGACATTTTTTGACATTTTTTCCTGCCAGGTTTGTTTTCATCCAAATCAAGTTTCCTAATGTGTTTTACCTTTGCACTGGCTTGTGCCAGGATGAAGAAATGCTGCTCAGGAGAAGGAATGAGCAGATGGGGAAGGACAGAGGGGCATCTTTTAGGTGACAATACTGGGCCACATGGCCTTGAAGTGTTTCTGCAGATATTCCAAGCCCACCTAGATGTGTTCCAGTGTAACTTGCCTTGGCAGAAGGGTTGGCCTGGATAATCTCCAGAGGTCCCTTCCAACCCTAAGGACTGTGATTCTGTGTAGGACAGTTCCATGGGGACATTTCTGTCAAACATCCAGTTCTTCACCTCACTGCCAGCACTGGGGGAGACCTGGATCCCCTTATTCTGTGGGACTTTATTCCATAGAACTGAAGTTATCAGGATCCTCATGGGTAAAGCATCACAAAAGATAAGAGAGGGTATGGCAGTGGGCTGTGGTACTGTAGCACTACTTCTATCACTAGGATAGTTTCAGGCCAGAATTCCAACTCCTTTTTCCTTGGAGACTTTCTTTCAGCAGATGTAGTTGCATTGATTCTGAATTTTCCTCAGAGAGGTAAGAACCTCATGATCTGGACCTTATTTTTTATTACTGTTGTTATTATTATTATTATCGTTATTGTTATTGTTATTAATATTAATATTGTTGTTATTATTATTATTCCTATTCCTATTCCTATTATGATTACTATTACCATTACTATTATGATTACTATTGCCATGACTATTATGATTATTATTATTTTAATATAAAGACTAATATTCCCATAAATATTATTTATTTTTATTTTATTTTATTTTTATTTTATCTTTATTTTCTTTTACTTTATTTTATTTTATTTTAATTTATTATTTATTCCTGTAAATATTATTCCTATAAATATTATTTATATTTTAATATAAATAATAATATTCCTGTCATTGTAAAGATTATTTACTCTTTCAAAGACTGATTTATAGCACTACTTTAATTCTGTTTTAAATAGGTAAGAAGTAGGGGGTGAAAAAAAGGACTTCTGCTGCAAAAGTCTTACTTAACTCATGGGGATTTTAATTCACCCAATTCAACACTGCTTGGGCAAATTCTTAATTTTAAGAACTTTAACTGTCTTTTATTTTGGAGCAGTGGTGTGGCAGAGAAGCAAATAGTACAAATAGAGAAAATTAGCTCTTGCAAATATTTTCCTGTGAATTTTGTGTCAGGATTTTCAGAAGTTAAAATGCAAAAATCCAGCCCATGGTCATGGGGACAGCTCCCAGTAAATGTAAGCAGGAGACACATGGCAGCAGAGCACGTGCTCTCTTCAAATCATTTGCCTGCATGCCTACAGCAAAGCCATTAAATCCAGCCAGCTTCTTGGTCTGAGGTTTCCTTTAAACATTTTCTGTATTGCAAACATTCCACTCAGATTTCTCCTGCATTGTGGCAAATGCCAGGATTCAAAGAGCTGTCACCAGCTGCCACCATGACCAGTGTCCCTTCCCTGAGACAAAAAAATCCACTGCATCCTTCCTAGGACTGCATTCCTGTTGGCAGCTTTCTGCCCCTACAGCTTCTGTTTTCTTCCATCTGATGTATTTTATCCCCCAGGTTTTTTTCCAGTTTAAAGCCAGCTTGAAGAGACTCTTGGTGGATTTAAAGTAGTTGGGAATGAGGTGGATGAGAAGTGGGTGAACAGAAAACTCCAGAAAACTGGCTATTGCTCCAGGGTAATGATCATTTTGGGGTCAAATGGGAGCTGGGGGGATGGATCCCAACCTGCCTTCAATTCCTGCCACTGGACATTCTCTAGCAGCTTTGGCTGGTTTGATTTCTCACATTTTTGTTGTAATTTTACAAGTGTTCCAACTACTTGCCAGAAGGTGTGTCAGGTGTCTTGTCTAATCTTTCTTTTTGCTGATTCTTGTTTCCCTGGGTACCTCAAGAAAGCATTTAAACTAGGAGAGTGTCCAAAACAGCAATAGTCTGCAGTCATACAGCATGTGGGAAAGTTTGCATTTCAAACTAGAAATTTAAATTTCTGTTAAAATTCAACCAGATCAGAACTTCAGATCCTTTTTTTTTTCCCCTGTGAAGAATATGAATAGATTTTTTGGAAGCTTGATTTACACTGTACATCAATCAGATGCAAGTTTATATCCATCCCTACCAATTCCTTCTTGAGTACCTCATCTTTCAAATGCAGTTGGCTGCACCTTTGGAGACCAGAAAGAAAGGTGAGGGTTTAGGCACTAGATAATTTTAATTTAACACTACAGCATTAAATTAAAAGAAAGCTATCTGAAATAATTGTTTATAGAATTGATACTGCCAGGGGCAGTAGTGGACATGAAATAACTTTTATTTCAGGGCTATACATGGTATCTGATTGATGGTGGAGCTGATACTGCACCCAGGATGGCCAAGGTTCCACTGTGGTTTTTCTAGTTTGTTTCACAAGTTGAAATATCAGGATGCCACATGGAAAATGAAGACCTTGATTATGCTGCTTATTTTCAGATTAATGATCTCATTTGGTCAAAATGGATCATTTGTGTTTGTTGGACCTGCTTTTTCTCTCTCAATTAATAGATAAAACATTACTTATGGAAATTGGGTGATATTTCTAAGGCAATTGATAATTTCTGCCAGTTCATAACATGCCATGCAAGTTCTAAGTGGATTTGTTTCCATCAGAGTGCCACCTGCTAACAGGAATAGGGATGGAAGAACAGGATACTCTTCCTGTGACATTTTATAAACATTCCTTTTGTTAAAAATTATTCCAGTGGCCCTGGGACACGGCAGAGGCAGGGAGGGGATTTTATGTTCCCAAGGACAGAATGTCAAGACTTGTGGGCTCCTCTGCTTGAATGAAGAGGAGAAAATGGGTTTTGTAGGGATGGAAGAAGTAGGGATGGAAGAAGGGAGTAGGGATGGAGTAGGGATGGAAGAAGTAGGGATGGAAGAAGTAGGGATGGAAGAAGGGAGTAGAGATGGAGTAGGGATGGAAGAAGTAGGGATGGAAGAAGGGAGTAGGGATGGAGTAGGGATGGAAGAAGTAGGGATGGAAGAAGGGAGTAGGGATGGAAGAACAGGATGCTTTTCCTGTGACATTTTATAAACATTCCTTTTGTTAAAAATTATTCCAGTGGTCCTGGGGCACGGCAGAGGCAGGGAGGGGATTTTATGTTCCCAAGGACAGAATGTCAAGACTTGTGGGCTCCTCTGCTTGAATGAAGAGGAGAAAATGAGTTTTGTCAGTGGGGCTGCTGCCTTCACAGGGACTCTGCAGCACCAGAACAAACCTCTGCTCCTGCAGTGGAGCCCCTCTGCTTCCTTCCTGTGGCTGCACTGGAGCTGCAAGGTGTTTGAACACCAAGTGGGTGCTCAGTTGGTGCCACATTCCCCAGGAGTCTTGTGTGAAAAAAAAAAATAAATCCTGCAGTCAGAAGGCCTAAATTAGCTTCTCCTTAAAAGCCTGGAAAGGCAAAGTGGAGATTAAAACCTACGTGGGTCACGGTAACCCTCTCAAAATGAAGAGACTGATACCAAATGCTGAGGATGAACTTTCTTTTCCTATTTCCAGACCAAAACAAAACCCAACAAAAAAATCCCAAACACCAAAAAAAGCCCCAACAACCAACCAACCAACAACAACCACACAACAACAACCCACCTAACAAACCAACCAAAAAAACCAAAAACCAAAAAAAAAACCAAACAAAAAACCCAAAAAGCCCAATAGATGCTCCCAGGCTCTGGTTTTAAATGCAGTGGCTCTGATTCCAGGTCCAATGCCACCTATTTTCAACTGTCTGGGCTGTTTTATGTCAAAATGAAAACCTTTATTAGGTTCCAGCCCAAAATGTAAATGAATTATGAAAGTCAACTGAGCCAGGTAAAACCTGGGGCGGGGGGAGGTGGGAAATTTGTGGTGTCAAAAAGAGAGAGAGAACATTAAAAAGCCAAAATTCAGAATACTTTTGAAAACTCATAGTAGCATTTAGGCTTAGAGAGATGTGGTAAATTCATCATGGAACAGCCCCTTCCATAAGCTGCTGTGGGACAGGTTGGTAGAGGGTGATAAACTCTCTTACCCAAGTACCCAAGGTGATCAAACCATTTAGCAATTAGGAAGAGAATACATCAACATTTACTTCACAAGCACCTGATGTGGTTTTTGGCCCTTTGCTGGTGGTTAAATACCTGTTTAGAATAACCAAAACTTGAAAAGCTACTTTTATTAGAATTTTTGTGCCAGCATAATGCTAATAAAATCTAAATATACATGCCTTATGAGTACAGCTGTGCAAATACATTTTCTGTAAGAACCAAAAGTGGGGAAAGAAGGAGAGGAAGGAATTGGGTGGAATGAAATCAGCTTACAAAAAAGAAATGGGAGGGGAAATATATTTCAGACCTAACCAGACATCTCATTTGGAGGATTCCATTTTAATTTTTTTTAATAGAATGTAACTGAAGATCCAAGTGAAACTTATGCAAAATAAAAATTTGAAGTATCCTGTCTTGATAAACTGTGAGAGAAGTAATTTCTATTTTCCAAACAAAACCAATATTTGAAAAACTGTTCAACACAGAGCCTTAATCCTTTTGGCTATAAAAATTCATCTATAATTTAAAAAGCACTTGACTGAAAATTTCATCAATTTCTTGTTGCACAGATACTTTTCTCATGCCAGCATTCAATGGATTGAGCAACATTCTGGAATGTAAATATCAGAATTTAGAGACTGGGGCTTACACCAATATATACATATTATTTTATTTCCTCTGGTCCCTGTGTAATTTACACCTTGGTGTAATAATTTTGGATCCCTGTAATATTTTTTCTTTTCTTTTTCCTCCAACCAGAGTCATGAGGTTGATATTTCTGTGATTGCTAATGAATTCCAGTCATACAGAACACATTTTAACTTTTCTCTTTCTGGACAGGATAAGGCAACTACACCAATATAGTTAAATTATAGTGCAAAATTAGGTGGGTAGAGAGTCCTAAATACTGAGGCCACTTAAAACTTGGTGTTGTCTACCAGCTGCATGGATTATTGCCTTCTCAGCTAAGATCTCTGCAAAGAATGTGTGTAAGTGATTACAAGCAGTCTCTTGATATTTTTATTGAATTGTCCACATTCTGCTTCTTGTCCAACAGCAGTAGACACCTAAAAATAATCATGCCCTGCACAAATCTCCAGAATAAGCACACTAATCCTATTCTGGAATACAGCAATACCTCATAAAATACCCAGGGTGAAAAATGTTTCCTAAATTCTCCAGAAGACACAGACAAGGGAGTGTGATAGGAGAATGGGTTTTCATGGGAAAAATGGGTTTTCGTGTTTCTACTTCAAAACAATTTGTTTGTGTGAATTTTATGTTCAACCACCTCCTTCTCTTTTTTTAAAGAGAAGGTTTAAAGAGAAATTAGATTATTTTAAAAGGGAAATTAGATTAATTTTTGATGGAAAAATGTGTCAATTTGCCCTAATAAAGACCCTTTTGAGCTCTGAGTAATGCTTGGACAGCAGGCCTCTGAGGAATGTCAGGAGATGGAGCAGCAGCATTCTTCTGGCTGAGATCAGCATCCCAGCCCCAGTGCCTTACTGGGCTCCTGGAATTCCTGTCAGTCAGATTAGATGTGAAACCCAGGGCTCAGTCACAGAACACGCATTGCCTTTTTCCCTGGGCTTTAAAGTCACAGCCAGATCACTTGGATATTTTGATCTTTGGAGTTGTGTGTTCTCCTACCCAAACTCCTGTTACTATTTCTGTTTGAAATGTCAGTGTTTACTCAGCTTCTGTCCATGCTTTTCTGTCCTGTTTGCCAGCTAGAGCCCTTTTTATCCAAGGTGATTTACTCGTATTGGAAGATAAAATTATTTGGTCTGAAAGATTTCTGTGCAGACCACAAACAGCTATTATTTAAATACAGGGTGTAAAAAGCCACCTTTTATAATTAAGCTGGTTTTTATATGTGGAGCATGCTGGCTGTGTTACGAAGAAACAATCATTTTAAATTCAAAACATACTCTCCCTCATTACAGAAATATATTCTTGTTGGGTTTTTTTTTCTTTTTTTTTACTGTTTTTCTTTTTCCTTTTCTTCCTCCCCCCTCCTCAGTTCATTTAAACAGAGAGGCCATTCCTTTCTCCATCTAAGTTAAATACCACAGTATCCTTTTCGGCAGGCTTCTAAGCTAAATCTAATCAAGCTGTGTCACAGCTCTGTCAGGCAGGTTGCTCTTTCTTTGGCCTTGAATAATTGGAAGAATGTTGGCACTTGTGCCTGGGCCATGAGAACGTGACCTGAGTTGATATTTAATCTACTTCAGTGCTAGGCTGCACTAGGGCTGGGGTGTAAGCCAGGCCTGGGGAGCAGTGTGTTAGCCATCAGCAGCACTCATTTTACCTTGAAATGGATTCCATTTGATGTATCATTACACCGCTCCGGGAGAATGCTTTAATGAGACAGATACATGCGCTGGAAAGGATTAGATTGTTGTCCTTTAAACTCCTTTTTTTTCCTTTTTTTTTTTTTTTTTTTTTTTTTTTTTTTTTTTTTTTTGCTTTGCTTGCCTAATAGCTACAAGGTGCTGGGAAGTACCTGGGAAAGGCAAAAAGGTTACAGGGGAGGCCAAAAATAGCTAAATCTGAAGATCTGTCATCCACGGATCTGCAAGCACTTTGAACGAGTGCAAATATCTGGTCCACCCCTCTCTTTCACAGTGCTGAATTTGGGGTCATGTTTTCACCTCCTTCCAGGGAATCTTGGTACCATTAGAGATTATCAGAATTGCTTCTAGTGCTTGTGACTTGGAAGTGCACAAACCAAGTGTTCACCAGCGCTGAATTTGGGGTCATGTTTTCACATCCTTCCAGGGAATCTTGGAAGATATAAGAGAATATCGAAATTGCTTCACGTGCTTGTGACTTGGAAGTGCACAAACCAAGTGTTCAACAGAGCTGAATTTGGGGTTATGTTTTCACATCCTTCCAGGGAAGGATGTGGAAGATATTAGAAGATATTGGAAGAATTTAGAGAATATCAAATATTAGAGGATATCAAAATTGCTCCAGGTATTTGTGACTTGGAAAAGCACAAACCAAGTGTTCAACAGTGCTGAGTTTGGGGTTATGTTTTCACCTCCTTCCAGGGAAAGTTAGTACCATTAGAAAATATCAGAATTGCTTCACATGTTTGTGATTTAGAAATGCACAAACCAAATGTTCAGCTGAGCTGAATTTGGGGTTATGTTTTCACATCTTTCCAGGGAATCTTGGTACCATTGGAGAATATCAAAATTGCTCCAGGTATTTGTGACTTGGAAAAGCACAAACAAAGTGTTCAACAGTGCTGAATTTGGGTTATGTTTTCACCTCCTTCCAGGGAATCTTGGAAGATATTAGAGAATATCAAATATTAGAGAATACCAAAATTGCTCCATGTGTTTGTGACTCTGAAGCGCACAAACCAAATGTTCAACATCACTCAGAAAGTTTTCGTTCCTCTTCTCACAGGCATGTATAAGCCCCAGGAGCCCCGAGGAAAGAGGAAATTCCTCTCTGTGGGATCCATGGGTTGCTCCTGCTGGGCAGCCCGAAGTCACAATGGATTTCATTGGTTTCGTTAACACTTCCATGCAGGTTTCAGTGGGAGCCTGCGAGGTCGGAGGCGGTGGAGGGGGAGAAGCAATCGGAACTTTTTCCAGGGAGAAGTGTAAATTGCCCTTTTCTTGCCTCACAAGGAAGTCTTGTGCCTCGAATGTGTGCCTGAAGTGTTTGGGAATGCCTGCACTGGGGTCACACACCTGAGCATCTCTTTGAACTCCGCCAAGCGGAGAGGGGAGCGCACCCACCCTTTGCAAGGGAGTCTGCGGCCACGTTCAATTTGCGTTTTAAAAAAGGGTGATCCCCGTGACCCTTTACCTCTTCTAATGAGAGGTATCTGTGAGGACACCGCAGCCGCCAGTTTCCACATTAAACCTGCATGGCAGGGCTGTTTCTCGCTGTCCCCGGTGTCACCGCGCCGAGGGTGTCTCACCGCATCCTCCGAGGGATGCCGAAAGATCTTTGTGGTGGAGCTGTGAGACGCTAATCAGGTGTGTTATTCATTAACTCGGCCTCCTCTGGAATGCCAGTGACTCCTTTTCTCCTTTTCTGCCCGGCTACAGTGTTTAGGGATGGAGCGTTTTTCCCTCTCGCAGTTCTCATTTCCACTGACATTGTTAGCAGAGCCCAGCACTTGCTTTGTGAGTCATTCTAGCCCCTGATTGTGTCTTTTACATTTTATAGTGTGTGAGTCTTGGTTAAAAGCAAGCTTCAAAATATGATGCTAACTATAAATTTTCCTGCTCTTACTGTAATAAATCATTCTGTGGTCTTGAGAGCCACCTCCTGAAACCTCTCAGGTCAGGCTAAGGATAATGCCAGCCCTTGAAGACAGCTGATAAAACAGCCTTCTGAATTTGTGTTTGTATTCCTTGGAAGAACCCAGCTGCATTAGCAAAGGTAATTCCTTTTTATACATCTTTTTGTGTATGAAACGATTGGATAAAAATTAAAAACTTCCTGTAGGACAGACAAGAGTGCTCGTGGTTGTCCATTACCCACAGTTTCTTCTCTGTTTATTCTGTCTATGAACCTTCACAAGACTAGAAAGTCCATTCCTTGCTGGGAATATTTTCCCACAAGTAGGACAACAATGTCAGACTGACCCAAAGGAAGTTGTTCTCTCCTACATTTCCTTTGAGGGTTTTTTTTTTCCTAGAAAGTTGCTTCAAATTAAGTGAGGCCATCAGAGATGATATTCTGTCACTGTCAAAGTGACAACTACCTTATTGTCCTGTTAGTGAATGTTCTGATTTTAATTTCACCTTCAAGCAATTCCTTTATTTCATCTGCAGACCTTTGGGAAAGTGTGTACTGATCTTATGTGTGCCATGGATTTTTCCTGGAGTATTTTGATATCCCAAATTTTTGAATAGTTGAGCCACACACCTCTGCCATACCTTTGCCATTATTATCGTAATGCTTGACATAACCATGATTTTTTTTTCTAAATCTTGCATTACAAACCACCTGCAACCCTCCCATTTCTCATTGAAATAAAATGTTTGGGGCCAAATTTTCAAGGACATAAGCAAACCAGAAAACAGAATATTTGCAAGAGGGAACATTCCTCAGTGATATATGGTTAGAAACACAAAGAAACTCTGCCCTGAATGCTAGAAAAGTTATCACCTTTCTGGCCCCGGTCAGATCACCAGTGGATTTCAGTAGAATAACAGAAATCCATGGAGTGCAGGACCAGAGGCTTCTGCTGCTTTATTTCTTTTCTCACACCTTATGTATAACTTTGGGCAAGATATGTCTCTGTTTTCAAAATGACTTTCAGATAAATAGCCTGGAGAATATCTATTTTCTAGCTGTGTGACATCCATGACCAATCAAAACCATGCATTTATTATTTAAATGTATTGCATGCATTGATTACAAACAGGAAATTGGGATTTGTCCTGCTACCTGCTAATATGAGGCATTATTTAATCATTTTTGAGCTAACTGCTGTTATGTAGAAATGGGGTTTCTCTTGGGCTGTGACAACACAGTTGGCAGATATAGTGGTTGAACAATTGTCACCTAAGAATTGTTTGCTGGATTCCTTTTGTTGGAGCTTTGTGGAAAACTGAATCAGGGAAAAGTGAGATATGGCAGAAATGGCCAAAATAATTCCTTCAGCTGGGCAGCAGCTGAGCAGCCTTCAGGCAAATGTAAAAACATTGCTGGATCATCTGCACAGCCAGAGAAGTATAAAGAGAGAAACAATAAATTATTTCTTTTTAAAACAGAAAGTGAAGGAAAACCAGGAGAAATGTAAAGCTTGGAGTGCAGAGAAAGGAAAGGCTGGGATTTGGATGATGGTTCTCCCACAAAGTGATCAGCAAACTAAAAAGAAACAAGGAATGTCAGTGGAAGTGGCTGACTAAGCAATGTTCATCCTTGCTCCCCGTGCCTCCCCACAGGACAGGAGCAAACCCTGACAAAGGCAAAGTTGAGGGTTTCCCTCTCTATGCTGCCATTTTTTATTTGGAGCTTGAGAAATCCCAAACTCAGGAACTTCTCTAATGGATGAGATATGGCTGGAAAAACATTTCATCTGACAAAGCAAGCTGAAAGAAAATGTGCTTTGTCACAATTTTGTTTTATCCCAAATCACAAAATGCTGATATTTTTGACAGAGCTGGAAGACAGTCAGTTGCCTGCTACTGGGACTGGGGGACGTTGATTTCATTATGCTGTGGAATAGTACTTCAAAATAAATATTCATAGCTTTGTGCTTAACTTTAAACAGCTGCTTAAGCTGCTTGAGTTCATGGACCTGGTCTTCATACGTCAAAGAAATGACCAGACATATGCAAAGAGCAAAAGCAGGATTTTCAAAAAGAAAAAAACCTCTTTTCTGTGGCATTTTGGAAAAGTCCAAAGCATATCTCCACAGCTTTTGAAATTAGATGCTAAATGCAGTGGCTGGGCTTAGGAGAAACAGAAGAATTTCCTCTGTTTTGCACAGTTCTGCCTTTTGAGCTGAATTTGATTTTGCAGTAATTTTTTTTCAGTATGGAACTGCACAACTCCCAGAGCCTCTGAGGGAAATCTGAATGGGAATTTATTCTGCAACATTCCACAGGGGTGGAAATGCAGATCAACGGGCTAAATACAGCAGAATGTAGCATTAATCTGCATTTCCTGCACTGCTGGGAGTTGCTGCCCAAGTGCTTCACATACATCTTGCTTGCACTTAGATTCATGTTTTTTATTTTATGTAAATACGGTTGGCTTTTTTTTTCTAGGGCGGAAAAACAAGATGCTTTCACTGTGGAGATCAAAACTGCTCAGCAATACAAACTTCTCTTTTTTTCCTGCGATAAATGGAAACATCTAATGTGTTTAGAGCTTGGACCCAATGCCCTAATCTGTCCTAACAAATAGAGCCAATCTGAACAAATAGCCACTGGATTTGAATTAATTTCAAGCATTTTCTCTCATTCTGATGGCTAGGCATGAATTTCACTAGCAAGATTGCAAACCAGTTCATTAGTGCCTGGCAATGTTAATAGGTGCGATGGCTCCATCCCTGTCTTTTCACACCTGCAAGCTCACACACAGATGAGAACTTTGTCTTTGAAAACTTTCTTCTCCTTCCTTTTTTTTTTCCCACTATCTTTGCTCTTTCACACAGTGGTGCAGTTTTAAATATTTACTGTCCTTGGATACCCAACCAGTTTCTTAGTGTGGAAATACTCCTTTTAGTTGCAAATGCCCCTTTTATCATGCACAACATTGTTGTCTTTTTTTATTGTAACAAGTTTTTGCAATTAAGGGAGCAAAGGACTCCCGAGGTCATCTAGGCACATTCATGCCAGTGCAGGATTGTTCTCTGCAGAATGCTTGATCACTATCTAGTTGTGAAAGGTCCCGGGGATGGAATGTCTTTGGGTGGTTATTCTTTCCAAATTCTTCGAAGTTACATAGCTGGAAAATTCTTTCCAACTGCATCTGGCTCAAAAAATCCCTTTCTACTACTTTGGCCTTCCTAATATCACCTCTGGTACCTTCCTTGAGCACCTTCAAGCCTCCTGAGCAAACACATCTGGCCCATGAGAAGTGTGATTGTCCTGTCCTGTGGGGAGGCACGGGGAGCAAGGATGAACATTGCTTAGTCAGCCACTTCCACTGACATTCCTTGTTTCTTTTTAGTTTACTGACTACTTTGTGGGAGAACCATCATCCACATCCCAGCCTTTCCTTTCTCTGCACTCCAAGCTTTACATTTCTCCTGGTTTTCCTTCACTTTCTGTTTAAAAAAAAAAGACAGAAGTGTTTTCTGAAGATAGCTGTGCTCTACTTGATGTCCCAGCCTGTTTCCATGTTCATGTGTAGCCAGAGAGTTCTTAAATCATCCTGTTGTCAATAGAACCAGGGTAGGATTCCAGCTTCCCATGGTTTTCCAGCCAGTGTCCCACCCCCACAGGAGAAGCACCCAATTCTGTCTTTGCCATGGAAAGGGACATCTCCAGCAGCAAAGTGACCAAGGTCTGTGGAAGGACCAAGAGTTCTTCTCTGGAACAGAAAGCCTAAACTCCTTCTGAGAATGAAAATTCATTATAAACTTCAAAATCCCCATCAGCCTAAAAATAGACTTCTACTCCCTTACCTTCTTCCCATTGCACTGTTCGTATCATGATCTATCCTACAATTTGCAACATGATCTATATGATATATATATGATATATGATATATAGCTTCAGAGCCCTATATCACAAAATTCTTCACCTACCTATGGTTCTTCCTAACTCAGCACTTGAAGCACAGCATTTTTAAGGAGAATGCCTGTTTTGCTCCTTCCTTTTCCTGCCAGTGGGAGTGAAGCAGCAGGACAGGAAGGAGGCTCATTAATGCAAGCAGGAACTCGGAGGGGACACCAGGAATGTCAGCTCTCAGCAGCCAGAGGGGACCCAGGAGGGAGAGGCTGCATGCAGAAGCAAAGGGGCTGTTTGGGAGGACTGGGTCAGCAGCAGGCTGGACATCCAAAGCCACCACAGCCCTGGGAAATGCATGACATGGGACGTGCTGGGGACCCATGGCTGCTGATCCCTGCGCAGGGGTCAGGGCTCAGTCCTGCCCCAGGGGGCTCAGGCTCCAGTCCTGCCTCCCAGGAGAGCTCTCTGGCCAATGAGCAGGACTCTGCTTTGGGTGAGGATGCTCTCTGTCCATCCTGTCCAAGCTGTGCCACTCAGCAGAAAGGAATTCGTGGAGCCAGAGGAAGGATACAAGTGAGTTGTGGGGACTCTGGGAGAGGCACACTGGAGTCAGAGCAGGGTGATGGAAATACAGCTCTGCTGCTGTATTTCTGTGAAATAAAATCCCCCATGCCCTCTGCAGAGCCATTCTTCTTCTCCCCACTTGTCTGAAGCTCTCAGCTTGGCACAGGCAAGGTGTGACTGTTGATCACTGTCCCATCTCCAGAGATGTTGCCACCAGGAGGTTTCTTTCTCTAACAAAGTGAAAATCCTCAAAGCTACGCTTAAGGAAAACATTTCAGCACACCAGGGAAAAAAAAAACCAAAAGGAGAAGGAGTGAACTGCATGAATGTTGTGCTTCTGTAGGCAGGTTATTAGGACATATTGGGGTATCTCTGCTTTTCTGTAATAATTTCAGAACAAAAAAGATTAATTTGCACCTTCAATCAGCCAATGTTAAGAGCTCTATTTCTACGAGGAGAAATATTTCAACATGGAAAGAGTGTCTTCTAAATTGGAGATTGTCTTGTTTTGAGCTTCTTCATAGAGAAATAGCATATATAGTTTAACATAACTTCCAAAATCATTGTTTGGGGGGGGAAAAAATTGTATCACAAAGCTTAAATTTTACTCTTTAATTTGGTATCATCTTTTCTTTCAGTACACCTAGGATTGCACCTTTACTTGGGGTGCTGCCTCACCAGGGGATTTAGTTATTTCCCAGTTTCCTGCTGACAGGGCTCTCCATTTGAGAGGTTCTAATCTTCAATCTCAACACTAAGGGCAAAAGGCAGCCCCTGATCTGAACAATTCAAATCCTTTCTCTCAAGCACAGGTTTCTTTAAAGTGCTTCTCTGCAAAACATCTAAATGTTGGGGGTTTTCCCCTCTCTTATCTCATTTTGGAAAATGGGAAAGTTTCAAAAAAAAGCAAATGTGTAAAACAGCCTGAGGTGAATACATGGAAAATGGCAGGCCAGACAATTAGAGTTGAATGAAGTAAAATGTCCAAAAGTCTTTGAGAGAAAATTTTAAGTAAACATGATTGCAATTACTAGTTCCTCCTTTGAAGTACTTCCTGACCTTTTCTTTGCTTTCACACACTTAAACAAAGGAATTTAGTGAAATATTTAAATGAAATATTTAAATGAACTAAAACCCGGGCTTTAAAAAATTTGGTTGTGTGAAATACTTGCCACCAAACATTAGGATTTCACAGTATCCTATTGCTTTAAGGCATTATTCAGAAGGCTTTTAGGTTTTATCTTTCTTATTGACAGTAAAGTTTACTATACAGTGGGGTGGCAAACAGATTAGGAAAAGCCCAGCTCTTCCTCCAAAGCTGGATGAGGAAGCAGGGCCTGTGCACTCTGTCCTCAAGACTTCAAACATACCAGATTCTCCCCCCATCGTTTTTTGCATAATCCAGTGGAATCTGACAAACAAAAGACTCTCAGAAGTCAGATGGCATTTAATTTGAGTAGTAGGTAATCAGTGAAAGAGAGTATCCTGGAGAGAAGGCAATTTGTCTTGAGCTGACAATTTGAGATGGATGTGCTGGGGTTATCTGCAGTGTCAGTTCAGCCAGAGATGAACTGAACTCCATTTCTCTGGCTGGAAGTCTAAATCAACAGAGACCTTGGAGATAATGAGGTATTTAACGGGTTCCCTCTTCTCCTTGCAGGAGATCTCATCTTTCCTCAAAGAATGAGAGCTTGAAAGGAAAAGGAAAGGAAAAAAAGGGAACTACAAAGGGGAAAATAAAGCAGATATAAGGGAAATTTGCTCAGTAAATTAACTATAAGAGCTGCATTAATGCAATCTAACTAATGGCACATTTTCCCCCTCAATTGGAATAGATCAACAAAGTCAGATAAACCACACCACCCTCTTGTCTCCCAGGCTGTGGTTCATGGAGCACTGGAAGACTACAGAGGGTTTGCTGGAGTCCTTGGAGAGGTGCAGGACGTTTTCTTTACAACCTACAATGTTTTGGGCATTGCCTAAAATAATGTACAGTGGATTTGGCCAAATCTGAGTCCTTCTTTTGAGATAGAAGCCTTGTTATTTTGACGTCGAGCCCAGTCTGGATGAACTCTGGCCACTTCAAATTGGGATCCAACACCATCCAGTTTGAGTTGAAATTCTTACAGGCCAGTGGGAAGGAATCAAATAAACCCCTCATTTTAAGAAAGAGAATGCCTAGAGAAACAGAAATACTCTTGAAAACAAATGGCTAATGAAGTTACTTTAAAAAAATATGTGAAATTCATTTAGAAAAATTGACTATTCTTTTCATTTACTCGTACTGAGGAATGGCACATCCTGGAGGGGACAACCTTTGGCTAATGTGAACCTATAATTTGTTTTATAGGTCTAAATCAAGATCAGCACTACCATAGCAAAAGTCTCAAAAAACTTCAAGCTAAAGGTCATGGCTCAAGGAAAAAAAAAAAAAATGTAAATCCTGCTCAGGAAACCACTAAAATATGATCTTAACTTCAGAACTTTAAAGTCAATAGCACTGAGACATTTGCTTGGTATTATGCACACACTTAAATATCTGCTCTGAATGCGAGCACTGAATAACAAAAGAACTCAAAGAACACAGGGTGGCAGAAAGAAAGAATATTATTAAACAATGTTCCTTAAACATCATGGCTTTAATTTTTTCTGTAAAATATGCAAGACTTTCCAAGAATCTGGGATTCATTTTTGCCTGTCTCTTTGTCCCAGCAGCTGGATGTGTATGAATATTCCTATCGATAATTTGAGACTCTGTCCTGCAGCAGAGTCTGTTTTCCTTCAGAAAAGCAGTATTCAGGTTTCAAAGTGGATGAAATATCTGCTACTAACAACCCAAACATTTATTTAGCTCCTTGTTCATACACAGATCTTTGCATTTATACTCTAAAATAAAAAGAAGCAATTCATGTTTTCCTTATGAGTCATAGATCATTCCATTTCCTTATGAATCTCAGGAAGTTTTTGTACATTGCTGGCAAACAATTCAAAACAAGATCTCTCTTTTTCAGTGTTGCTTTAAATATGGCAGGCCAACATGTTTAAAATTGAAAGTTTTCCTTAAGAAATGATTTATTGCTATGAGTGCAATATTTTGCCATTACAATGTGTTCGAAACTAATTTTTTGCTATAACTCTGCTAAGGAAATCTTTTTTTTTTTTTTTTGAGCTCTTCTTGTTGTGGGGGAAGATTATTTTCTAACCAGAGCTATATTTGACCTCGTACATTTTTCCCCATCAGGATTCTCATGATTTCTCACCGGGGTGGGTGGAAGGAGGCATGTTCCCCCAGCAGACAGCTTGCATGTGCCAAGAGTCAGGGAAATTTCTGTTCCTTGGAAAGTTGGTCCCAGTGCACTAAGCCTGATGGCCAGCCTAGGGCAGAGTTTCCCTGACTGTGGGCTGCAATCCCCCCTGGGCCACAAGAGAGTTCAAAGGGGGCTCTGAAGTGTTGGAAAAAGCAGCGCTGGTCAGCAGCTGCTGACTTTTTCCTGGCTAGAAGAGTGAGGCTGTGGTTTCACAAGATTAAGTCTTCAACACCAATTCTGGCTTCTGGTATTCCCTTTCCAGCCTTTTCCTACTGCTTGTTTCATCCTCCCTCCTGCAGTGCACGGGCCCCTCGGTTCTCCTGCAGTGCTGGTTTGCGGCTCTGCTGTGAAACGGATCAGGAATTTGATCCAATTTGGAGGAAGACACATAAAAAACCAAGTGTTTCCCTGCCAGGCTATTTTTGAGCTGGACTTATTCCCTGCTCCAGTTCATTGCACAGATGCATCCATGGCTGTACTGGTGGAGCAGAGGGAGTGGCATGGTGTGACCAAGGAGCAAGAGATGAGGAGCAGGAGCAGAGAGCTGGAGGGCTGTGCTGGTGGAACCACAGCCACCAGGGATATTTAATTACTGGTGCCAAGAGGTTATGCTCTCTAGAGAAGGAGGAATTGCTTTTCAGAGCCTTAATTACTGGCAGTCACTCGGTCCCACTCAGTCCCCTTCCAGAGAAGGGGAGTGAGCTTTATCCCTAAGGCCAAAACCACAGCTGAGCCCAGCTCTCCTCCTGCCCATGGGCCATGAGAGGCTGCTGGCTCAGGGGGCTGCATGGAGACAAGTGCTCCAGAGAGGGGCCACCTCCTCCACGTGTTTGGAAACACAGACCTTGGAATCCCAATGGAATGTTTCACTCGGAGTGCTCCTGACAGATCCAGCCCAGCCTGCTGGAGAACACACACTGGAGCAGAGGTTGGCTGATCTCAGAAGGACATTGTCTCATGGAGTCACTCACCACTGACTTTTAATAACTTTATGTTGGTGCACATGGAGTGAAACTTTGATTCAGGGAAGCCACTTCATGGTCAGCCCCAGCTGATGCTGGTCTTAAAGAGTTTCAGCAAAAAAAGGGTTGGTCTGGATTACCAGGCTTATAATTAACCTGGAGACATTGTTACACCTTAGCTGAGCTTCATGAACACAGAGTTGGATTTCCTAGAGCATCGTCTTCTCTTGCAGAGCTTTAGCGCTGGAGTTAGAGAAAATGAGACAAATAAATAAAAATGTTACATGGTCCCACTCAACCTGCACCACAGGCAACACAGTTAATTCTGGTGGTGAACCTGGCTTCTTTTGTACTCATGGAAAAAATATACAGAAATATTGTTTCAATGGGAGGAGAAAGCAAATTACACATCAGCTGTGACTGCCACTGCTCCATTTTTGCTGATTGAATTCTAGCACGTTTTAGATCATGGCAGATAGTCAAGATGAATTTCATTGTGATGATGAGGGAAACAAGAACTGGTTCAGCCCATCAAACAAAGGGCTGCATTTTGAAAATATCAAAAATACCTAGGAACCTTCCTGAAATCAATTAGATTTATTGCCTAAGTCTGCTAAGTTCATACATTCCTAATATATGTGCAAATCCCTTTGGAAAAATAGAATTTACACTCCCACATCATTTATATGCCTTTGATAATTTACCAGGAGCTGTTTATAGACCAGAGCTGAAAGGCCAAGACTCTGAGCATCACACTGGTTTTAAATTGAGAAGATGCTGTCTGAAATCCAAACACCAGCTTTATCACCCATGTGCAGGCAGAAGAAAGATAAAGAGCTGTCTCCAAGAAGTGGTGACTCTGCCCTGCTGCCTTTTTCACAGGCTGTGCAAGGACACAATTTCATTTCATGAGGGAATTTCATTTGGCCTGTGGAAAAACTCTATTTCTGCCCTGTGCCCAGGTCAGAAACCCCTCACACTGGTTTTGTCCCAAAGCCTGTAATCTCTGCAAGTGTAGGTGACAAGAAATAACAGTAATAATAAAGAAAAAAAATTACAAATTTGGAAAAATCTGACTTGGATTCCAGTTTCTGAAAAGCAACTCATAAAATTTTACAGTGGCTAAATCCAAGGCTGGGGGTTAAAATGTAGGTTCACAAATGCTGCTGTTGTTATGTGTGATGCCTCTGGCCCTGCCCACACGAGCACACACAGAGCTCAGGGGACAGCCTGTAGCCTCCACCATCAATCACTCTGACTTCACAAAAACTACAGCCATGACCAGAACATGTCAACAACATGAGCCACATCATTCAAGTGATGCTGGTGGTGTTTTCCTCCCCTCTTAACAAAATAATAAACACTCATTTGCTGCAGGAATTGGAAACAATTTATGAATGGCATGAACTTTCTAAGACCTTGTCCTGTGGAGGGGCTGTGTTCTATTTTTGTTTGAATTAATCTAGTACAGCCACCCCCAAACATGCAAATTTCCTGAATCAGACTGTCTAGAATAAAGGGGTTGGCTTACCAATTCAGTATTTGGAGAAGAAAAAATAAAAAGGATGGATGTTGAGTTAGCCTTTCAGTGAATGTGAATCATGTTTTTTATGGCAACACCGAGGCTAAATAATTTCCTTTCAATGGTGAATGAAAGCTGAGATTCTTAGAAAATCTTGTATTTTATACATATATGGTTTTTTGGGGTTTTTTTATTTTTTATGCTTCCATCCACATGGAGAAGGAAATATCTGTGCTAGCAGCAGCACATATAGAGGGTCCCTGTCCCCAACAGGCTCCAAGTTAATCTCTGGCTGAGAAAAGTTTACACACAAACAGAAAAAGCTGTTTCAAGCAATCAGTGTTAGATGAAGTTACAGTTTCTTTTTCACAGGGTTATTTGTGAGCATTTTATCTGCGAAGGAGTTGAAAAAGGACAATGGAGTGACTTTGCAGATGTCTATGGTGAAAATACAGAGACAAAAGTGCTTCTTTGTGTGTTTTCCTTACTGGAGAGGGGCAGTAGCATCCCTGAATGACTGAGGAGGAAGCTGAGTTGCAATAGAGCTCAGAGGTGAGACTTGGCTGGATGAGTTGCTGGACCAACTTGTCAAGACTCTGCTTTAGTCAAGAAGGGTTGAACCAGATGTGATGAAATATTAAATGAGGAGAGTCCTTTTGCAGCCCAGGAGCACTGCTCGTATATGGGGCGCTCATGTCCTGTCCCCTGGATGATTTTTGCCTCCACAAAGGATGCAAAAATCTCTACCACAAGCAGCCCAAGCAGTGGGGTTGTTCAGAAACAGGATGTCTACTGATGTTTCTGTTAGAACAATGCAGAGCTCTGGTCTTGCCCACTCAATCTGGCTGCTGCTTCAAAAAGAAAAAGAAAGCAAAAAGAGACACAGCACAAGGAAAAGAAGCCCAAAGTATGTGACAGGCAGAGCCTTGCTGACAGATATTATGTGGGATGCATTGTTTTCCAAATCTCTTCACCTCACCTCAAAAAAATTATGTTTATTTTATGGATCAAAAACGGGAAATTTTTCTTCTGACTGTCAACCTTGGGCACATTCTTTGGTACCTCCTTCACACAGCCTGAGCAGGAGCCTGAGCTGTTAATGATCTGCATTCTTCTAATTTACACATACCAGTGACTTAGAAATTCCTGGGTACAACTCTTACTGTACCCTGTTCCAGTGCACTGGGGCCAAACAGTCCCATTTTCTCCCATATGTTTCAAACAACAAACATAAAAACAGGTGATTAAACTCCATAAACAAACAGGGTTTTCCCAGCAACAAATCAACACCTCTCCACGTCTGGTATTTGTGGAATTTGATAAGCTACCCACTTTGCTCCCTCCCCATTCTTGTTATGTCTGTCCTCAGCCTTCTTCATCTTTTATCCCCACCCTGCTTCACCCAGCCTCCAAAGGCAAGGCATTCATTTTTAATTAACTGCTGAAACAGTGCAAGCAGCTTGGTTCATGGCATTGAGATGGGAATGGAGCTTTAGCTCCGAGTTTAAACTGTTTTGAAAGGCCTAAAAGGCATATTTTCTCACTCAGGAGGAGTGAGGGAAGCAGGAAGGAGTAATATAGAAGAGAGGGAGAGTTAGGGAATGCAACTGGAAAACCTCAAATCAGTAAATTGAGACACATGTCTTAATCAGTTTGAATGATAGGGGGTTTTGAAAAATCAAAGGTTCTGGTGTTTCTGGTACTTATGTGCTCGCAGATGTAATTACTTGCCTTGTATAAAGTTTCTGGGCCAGAAACTGGTCTCAATCAGAGTGGTGTAAATCTGGAATTATTCAGGATTAGTAAACACTGCCTTCATATAGGAATTATGATGGCATAACAGATTAGCTGTCTCTTATTGTGCTGGTTTATCAAGAGCATTTAAAATTGCAAGAATGGCAAATACAGAGAAACTGTTAAAAGCTACTGCTCATTCATTTCAGCCAATGTGTGCTACATATCTTGCCTGGAACCTTTAGCAGTGGATGGATAAATTGCTGTATTCCCTCCACACACAGCAGTTCCCATCTGCCTGTGCTGTTTTAACTCACAGACTGTGTTATCTTTTATTGACAAAATGAAGACATTATTAAGTGTTCAGATTCCATCTCTACATGTAACAGGCTGAGTACTGGATAATTGAAATGCTGCCCCTATCTGATTATTCCTGTTAAACATGCTCGATCCAGTGGGATGGCTCAGAGTCTGACATGAGATTGTCCTCTCTGATTTTAGAAGCTGATCTTGGTAAGAAACATTCTCGAGACTTGAGGGGTTGAAATTTCTGTTCTGGGTGTTGGGCTGCGTCCACAGTAACAGCAATGGTTCAATATTCCCATTGTATTCTGTCTAATTAGAACATGATCTGTAGTTCCCCCCAGAAATCCATAATTATTCTGCTTATTTAGGTGTAATATAACATTAATAACTCTTCCAGGGAGTATCCTGCAATATTGCAAACACATTTAGCCTGTGTTGATCAGAAGTGAAAATATTTTATTCCATAAAGAAATTAGGAGCTCTACTGCTGTCAAATTCAGCAGTTAAATGAAGCAGAAACTTAGTTCAAAGGCCAAGTCCTGGAAGCATTTTCCTTTGCAACATTTCAAGAAGCAATGCTTCCCTTTTGGGATTGTCCAGGAGAACATTCCTATAAACTAAATGCCATGCCTTCTTAACAATGACAAATATTTAATGTCTAGGAAAAAATATGGAGTGTGTGAATTCAGCATCACAAAAGCTGAAAAATTATTCAAAGGATATTTTTGCTGCACTCTCTGTCCTGAGGGAGGGCTCATACATGAGGAGTTCAAATCTCCCCTGTAAGTGAGGGATTTGTGATTTCACATGATGAAATGAGGGATTCTCCTCCTGTTCTCGCCCTGAGACCAGTTGTGTCAGTCCTACAAACTCCTGGATACAGAAAAGAAATAAGATTTGGAGGGAGAGGATCAGGTTTCCCAGAGAAGCTGTAGTTGTCCCATCCCTGGAAGTATTCAAGGCCATCTCAGATGGGGCTCTGAGCAACCTGGGATAGTGGAAGGGGTTGGAATTAGATTATCTTTAAGGTCATAAATTGCTCAATGATTCTCTGAGAGCAGCTCTCAGAGGCCTCAGGTCTCTGCCCATCACTGCTGTGGGGGCACAGTCCATTCCCCCAAGCAGCAAAAAACTCCCAAACCCCTTCCTGCTTTTCCTTTTCCCCTGAAATTCCTCCTTCTCTACTGCAGGCATGGAGCACAACACCTGCATCGACCCAGGAACTTCAGGAATTGTGAATAACAATTCCCAAATTGTTAAATGTGAAAAAAGCAAAAGGGGAAGGGGAAAGGAAAGGGGAAAGGGGAAAGGAAAGGAAGAGAGGGAAGAGGAGAGGGATTTCTGGTTCCTGCCTCCCCGGGATCTAATATTTTGACTGAGGAGGGCAGTTGCAGTGGATAGCGGGAAGGATTTCTCTTTTCTCAGGTGAGCAGTGGATAATGGGAGGGATTTCTCTTTTCTCAGGTGGGCAGAGGATAATGGGAGTGATTTTTTTCTCTTTTCTCAGGTAAGCAGCGGGAAGTGGGAGGTATTTATCTTTTCTCAGGTGAGTGGGGTTTCTCTTGTCTCAGGTGAGAGGGATTTCTCTTCTCTCAGGTGGGAGGGATTTATCTTCTCTCAGGTGGGAGGGATTTCTCGTGTCCCAGGTGGGAGGGATTTATCTTCTCTCAGGTGAGAGGGGTTTCTCTTTTCTCAGGTGGGAGGGGTTTCTCGTGTCCCGATGGGAGGGATTTATCTTCTCTTAGGTGGGAGGGGTTTCTCTTGTCTAAGGTGGGAGGGGTTTCTCGTGTCCCAGGTGGAAAGGGTTTCTCTTGTCCCAGGTGGGAGGGATTTCTCTTCTCTCAGGTGGGAGGGATTTCTCTTGTCTCAGGTGAGAGGGGTTTCTCGTGTCCCAGGTGGAAAGGGTTTCTCTTGTCCCAGGTGGGAGGGATTTCTCTTGTCCCAGGTGGGAGGGGTTTCTCTTGTCCCGATGGGAGGGGTTTCTCTTGTCTCAGGTGGGAGGGGTTTCTCTTGTCCCGATGGGAGGGGTTTCTCGTGTCCAGGTGGGAGGGGTTTCTCTTGTCCCGATGGGAGGGGTTTCTCGTGTCCCGATGGGAGGGGTTTCTCTTGTCTCAGGTGGGAGGGGTTTCTCCTGTCTCAGGTGGGAGGGATTTCTCTTCTCTCAAGTGAGAGGGGTTTCTCGTGTCCCAGCTGGGAGGGGTTTCTCGTGTCCCAGGTGAGCAGCGGCTCCGCTCCGCCTGCGGCTGCTCCTGGATCCCGGCGCTGTTCCCGGCTGCGAGGGAGCCGCGCCCTTATCGGCAGCATCTGAAAGGTCCCCAGGATCTCCCAGCGTCTCCTCGCCAGTCGGGAGGGTGTTTTTAATCACTCCCAACAGGAAATAGCATGCTGCATTTAAATACTGTATATAATTATCATGGGAAATATAATTAGGAAGTGTAATTAAATGGGCTTGAATGCATATCAGGCTGTTTCTTGATTTTTCACTCGATCCAGCTGTTTCTCACAGGCTCTTTACTTTGAGCACTGGTGGTCTATGACAGAACCTCTGCACAGAATGGAGGAAGAATTACTTCTTTAAAGGCTGTTCATTTAATCTAACTAGGCCAATTTATTTAAATGCAATAATGACATTTTCCAACACAGCCTCCTTTACTTATTACTTTAGATGCTTCGTTTTGGAATGTCTAGATTCATCCAAAATATTACAATTTGAAGGTTTTATAAAACCCCAAGCATACAAAATCACTAGTGGCATGGGCTGGCTGTTTACTATGTGTTTGTTTAATGTGTTGCACAATGTGGGCCTGATTCTTGACTGGATTTCCTTAAGTGCTACTAGGATATACAAAAAAAAAAAAAGAAAAGAAAAAAAAAGGGTGATAAAACAAGTGTGGTTCATTACTCAGTACAATGCTGGTTTATGATTATTCCTTTTCTTCCTGCTCAGAAAGGAAGAATTCTGAATTACTGGAGAAAATATTTTGTCTTCCCTCCAATAAAACCGTAAGAGTGGGAAACGTTGGCAAGGATATGTTGAGAAAATGAGTGTAATTGCACTAAAAAAATGGCCCTTTTTTTGTCCCTGTGGACAAAAATCTTTGGACTGAGTCATGTAGGTGGCTGAAGAACAGTTTGTTGTCAGTGAAAGAGGCAAATCCATGCTCTCCCCTTCCTGAGCAGGACACAGCACTCAGGCTGGGGCTGGCTCTCCTTAGTGTCACTATGGGACATGAAATGGCACAAGGCAGACACGTAGCTCTTCTAAGGCAAAAAGAGAATTTTAATTTCTCACTCCAACATTTATAAATTTCCAAAAGTGACAGTGGATTGGAGGGCGACAGTGCCACCTCTCCAATGACACTGGACAAACCAACAGTCCATCAAATTTCTCCTCTTCCATAAAAGAATGCAAGACAACGAGTTATTTACAGAAAATGTGTGAGAAAGTTCGCTACAAGAATGTAAACATCAGAAGGCTTAGAAAAACTTCAAAAATCAAAGCGACACCTTAGCAAGCTGATTCAGCTCCCTATGCCAGCAAATACCTAAACATCCTAAACTTTTTTTTTTTCCTTTCTTTTTCTTCTTTTTTCCCCTGTGGTCCCTGAGAGAGCTGAATTGGCTCCCAGAGGGGTCAGGCGAGCCCTGGTGTCAGTGCCAGGATCCATCAGTGCTGGCATGGGGAACACCCCCTGCTCCCTTTCAGCAGGAGCAGGCGCCTCCGTGGGCCCAGCAGCCCCATCTGACTCTGCTTATCACTGCAGTCATGTGCTGCAGGGAAAGGCTATCTGCACATCGTGGCATGGCATCCCCACAGCCAGGAATGCCTCAGATGCTCCCATCCCACCAAATGGGTTTTGTTGAGCGACACTCAATCTTAAACTCTCCATTGCTGAGAGTTTTCTGCTTAGGGACAGTTTTTCTTGGACTGTGCTCACAGCCCTTTTGGGATGTGTAGGATTTCATTACATGGGCATAAGCAGCAGCAGAAAATGCTTTTTCAAATTCTCCAGGTCTCCCTGGAGATGCAAACTGTGTCCTTTTTCCAGGGAAAGGGGGGTTAAAGTAGCAAACAGATTCCTCATGGTCACTGGAGGAGCTGGGACTCCATGTTTGTAAACCATCTTCACCAAACCAGCAGGCTGTGCAGTATCCTCTGAGCTTTAACAAACATTAAATACTTTATGTCTTACTGAATGTAACATAGAGAAACTGAAGAATCTATGGCTGACATGCTAAAATACCTAAAGCTAATTTCCAAGGTGATAGAAAATTCAAAGTTTAATTTATAGGCATATTGATAGGATTTTGCTATCTTATTTCTTCCTGGCAAAAGCTACAAATGTTTTTTTTATTCCAAGTGTGAAAAACTGACTTAAAGAGAAGCAGTAAAATCAATACAATGTTCCTCCTGATTCCGAGATGGCACAGCTTTTCCAAAATGTGGCTCAAGTCAGCATTTCCTGCAGTCCAGGGGGAGAAGCTGGCTGTGCACTTTACAGATAATTAGCTGAAGAGGACGTGGCTGATGCTGAGAATTGTATTCCCTTCCAACAAGAGATGCCTGGCTGACCTGAGAACCACACAGCAGCAAATGGCAGTCAAGAGAATTAGGGGCCCTCTAATTTGCCTAAAATGCCAAACCCCAAATTCCACGGTTTCTTCTCTAAGCACACAGTAGAACTAGTCAAAACAGCTATAAATACTTTTCCCCTGTATCTGCACATTCCATAAATAGTACAAATATAATTTTATAGGAATAACAGAGACTGGAACAGTGGGATTATCTACTTGGATCCAGATACTTGTACAGTTTAATTTCTGCCATCAGAGTTTGAACAGATTATGAGTATAAATCAATTTTTGATTTTACAGCACAGCCATGTAGAACAGGGTCCTTCTTTGTTTTGTGAACAGGCAGAAGACAAAACTTCTGAAGAGCAGGGATCATCCTGCTTCCCCTGAAACAAGTGATAATGTTGTCCCTGACTTTGTGGAAAGGGTGACAGCACCCTCTTTTATATACTTCTAAAATTGCTTTCTCTCTGCTTTTGGTTGTATTTTCTTTTTTCTTGAGGAATAATTAGTAAAATTGTGTGTGTGTGTGTGTGTTTACTCCTCTATAAAGAGTTGAAGCAGGTTGGGTCTTTTCAGGCTCTAAGAAACCAGAGAAAGTAATTTTCCCTGAGATTGCGTCCACTGAGTTTGCAGAGCAAGGAGACAGCAGAGCTGCCAGAGGAATAAAGGAAATAAAGGGAAGACAACCCAAAGGAATAAAGGGAAGACAACTACAGCAGAGGGAACAGCAGATGTTTCATTCCCTTGGAGGCATCCTGCTAATCTCAGTGCCTTCTGAGGAGGAGCACCAGCGTATTTCAGGGACCAAAGAGAGCCAGAGCACCAGTGCAGCCCTTCACTGACCCAGCTCTGCAGGATGCTGCCTGCTGGAGGGGCAGGATGCTGGACAGACGTGGAATAGCTTGTCCACTGTGGCCATAGGTTTTATTTTATGCTGAGTGAGGCGTGTGTAGCACTCTTGGCCAGCGTCCATCCTCCCCACTTGTTGATTATTCTCCGAAGCCATCCGTCACTTTCCTGCTCCCTGCAGCAGGAGCTGGATGGAGTTTTCCTGGCAGTTTCCAGCAACCATTTTATCTCTCTTCTGTCAGCGCTCAGTTAGTGCTAAATTGGAGTTAAATAGGCAAGGACAGAATCTGCCCTGTAAGAGAAACTCTGTGTTTTCAGCAACTTCACTACAAAGATGCTGATGCTGAGGTTGGTTTAGTGTACAAGGGCTGGGATTTAAGCCATCCATTTCTGAGCTGCTTCAAAGTTCCTTGGTGCCAGTGGCAAAGGTAATCCAAAGATGGGAAGAAATAACACTTGTGTAGAGTGTAAAAACAATACTCTTTTTTTTTGTCCCACTTTGTTAAAAAAGGCAAAAATGCAGAACATATTTTGGGGAGTAATAAAAGTGCACCCTAATATATTTCATCAGTACTTTTTATGGCATAAAATTATTTCCTGAGATAATACCAGAGCTAAAGCAGCACGAAACTTTAAAAGAAAAAGGACTGTATTATTATTATTAATATTATTTATATTATTATTGATAATGTGACTATATTGATTATATTAATAATAATTAATAATATCACTATATTAATTATATAATTAATAATATTTTTCATATATAATAAATTACATACTAATAAACATATTATAATATAATAAATTATATATAATAAATTATAAAATAATATATATAATTAATTATCATTATATATAATACTATTCTATAATAATTATAAAAGTAACATAATAGTATTGATTATTATATAATGCTAAATAAATATATAATATAATATAATATAATATAATATAATATAATATAATACTATATTATATTTTATTATATTATATTACATTACATTATATTATTAATATAGTTAATATAATTAATATGTAATTTATTAATTAGTAATTAATATGATTAATGATAATTATAGAATATTATTATTACTAATTGATTTTTAAATGTATCTCCATTATATCAAATCACAGTAATTATTGCTTTAAATAATAGAGCTAATTTTAACTTAATCGTCTCTTTGAGGGAAGTATCAATGTATACTAAGAAAAAATGGATGGACAGGTGTTTGCCTGGAATCCCTTAAAGCAGCATTCCCTGTTTTTCGTGTGTCTGCCCCTTACTTCTGCTCATAGAAGTGGTCATCTTAGTGGAATGATAAAAGATTATTATTATGCATTCAGACATTCTTACAGTCCAAACCCTGCAGTGATTGAGCCAGTGGATTTTGGGCTTTTTCCACGCAAGAGGGGATTTTCTTTGCCACTGTAGCAGTTTCTTTGTCTCTGTGGTGTGTGCTCCACGCTCTCCGTGCGGTCACGACAAATCTCTCCCTGCCTGGGCAGAGCACGGGCAAGGTTTTGGAGTATTTCTCCCCAAAGGACAGGGACAAATAATCCGGGTGGGTTGGGGCCGGCGTTTTCGTGGATTTCCCTGGAACAGAAGGGCAGCAGGGAGGGATGGATGGAGATCCCGCTGGGGCCATCCCCGGGGGATTGATAGGATCGGGGTTTTTTTCTGAATCCGCACTCCCCCGGCAGGTGCGGCATCCCGGGGAAAGCATCCCGAGCCCGGCAGGACAGCCGGGCCCGCCCCGCATCCCGGAGCCGCGCTGCGATCAGCGCGGGACGGGCGGGACAAGGCTGGGACAGCGAGCCGTGGGATGGGACCGAGACGGGACGGGACGGGGACGGGACACGGAGGGGACAGCGAAGGGAGGGGACCACAATGGGACGGGACAGAGACGGGACAGGACGAGGATGGGACCGGACAGAGGCGAGACGGGATAGCTGGAGGCACGGGACAGAGATGGGAGCAGGACGGGACAGGGATGGACAGGAGCAGGACGGGACAGGGACAGGGACAGGACAGGGACGGGACCGGGACCGGAGCAGGAGGGGACAGGAGCAGGACGGGGACAGGACGGGACAGGGACAGGACAGGAGCAGGACGGGATAGGGATGGAACAGGAGCAGGACGGGACAGGAGCATGACACGGACGGGACCAGGACAGAACGGGACAGGGATAGGACAGGAGCAGGACGGGACAGGGATGGGACAGAGATGAGATGGGACAGGACCAGGACAGGACCAGGACAGGACGGGACAAGGATGGGACAGGGATGGGACAGAGATGAGATGGGACAGGACCAGGACAGGACCAGGACAGGACGGGACAAGGATGGGACAGAGATGGGACAGAGATGAGATGGGACAGAGATGAGATGGGACAGGACCAGGACAGGACGGGACAAGGATGGGACACGGACGGGGCGCTGGTGGCGAAGCGGCCCCGCCCCGGCAGCGCCCGCCGCGCTGATTGGCTGGTTCCGAGGGCGGCTCTGATAGGCCGGTCCCGTGGGCGGCGCTGATTGGCTGGTTCCGTGGGCGGTGCCAATGGGGGGCGCGGCGTCCTGGCCATTCACGATCCCGCGCTCCCCGCCCTCGGCTGTGCTCGGCTGAATTCGGCTCGGCTCGGCTGAGTTCGGACGTGCTCGGTTGGGCTCGGCCCGGCTCGGTCCGGCCAGGGCCACTTTGCTGTGCTCGGCTTTGCTGGGCCCGGCTGGGCTCGCCTCACTGAGCTCAGCCCAGCCCGGCTCGGCTCGGCTCGGCTCGGCTAAGCCCGGCTCAAGGCAGCCAGAGGCTCGGAGGGAAGCGGAGCTCTGGCCTTTCCCAGCCATGAAGTCATCCCCCGGTGCTGATTGAAATCATCTGTTTTCAGTTCTTTGACAAATTAATTGAACTTTCCTCTGACTCAGGGGCCTTCTGACTTTTGAAGCAGATTTTGTCTACATGCCGTCTCCCAGACGAACACAATTTAATTTTCTAGGCTTTAAAGGAACTTTATGCTTCCAGAAAGGCAATGAAAGAGGCATTTGTTCAGCGATACCGCTGCGACTTACTACAAACACGGCACAAGAATAGAAGCCTATAAAATGTTGATTTTACTGCCGCTGATAACCAGCCCCAAAACGTGTTAGATCCTGAGATGCACGGGCCTGATAACAGGGCAGGCCAGGAGCTGCTTTCTTTCAAGTGTATTAAAAGAATTCTCCTTAAATAACTGTGAGCCCCTCCAAGGGCAGAGCTGGGGCAGCGCCGAGCCCGAGCCTGGTTGCTGTGCTGACTGTGAAAAATTAGTATTTTATGATTGGCTTTTTGCAAACATTAAAATAATTGTTACATGTGTTGTGTTAGAAAGTAATGCTGTATTAGTTCTCTTAAGTAGTGTGGTGAATATAGTTTTAGGTTATAACAAACTGTTAAAATAGAAACTATGCTATGTAGGGTACTTTTTTCTAAAGATAGGACTCGTGCAAGATAGCAGCCACAGGACACTGAAATCTTTCAGACAAAAACAATTTATTGCTCCATTATCAGAAGAAACAAACTTCTTCCTGCCTCGCTTAGCTCTGAAGATGCTGTTGGGATTCAGAGGGAGAAGCTGACACTGACCAGACAAAATCCTGTGTTTGAATGGAAGTTTTGCATCATGTATGAGGTGTATGAATATGCAACAGGTTATTGTTTTTAAGGATTAATCTTCTATTAACGTGTGTCCTTTTTCAGGCTTGTGCTGCCCAGAAAAAGGTACCCGGACCATCTGTAACTCTTTGTTTTTATTGTCTCATATTGTCCTAATCCTAACTGTCCAAATTTTTATTACTCTTAATTATATTACTATTTTTATAACCATTTTATTACTATTAAACTTTTAAAATTTTAAAAACAAGTGATTGGCATTTTTCACACTGATCAAATAACCACTGATGGAGCAGTTCCAGTTCACATCCCCCACCTCAATTGCATTTCATTTGACCAAGCAGGAGCTGCGAGGTTCAGCTGGAGCCCAAACCCTGAGCCCAGGTTTATGATCTGGAATCCCCAGTGGGATGAGTTGTTCCTCCACTCTCTCTCCTAGGGAACATTTAAAGCTCACCTTTCAAACATAATGAGACAAATTCTGCTTTCAGGTGCCTGAGAGCTGCTGCCTGTGGTGGCCATGTGGGCATACCCAGAGTTTGCAGTGGCAGGGCAGTCGTGGCTGATGGAGGAGCTCAGAGGAGTCAGGCTGCCATATACTTCACATTTTACAGTTATACCTGTCTATTTTCCCTGTTATGAAAGCACCAAAACACATAATTAACTGTGGGGGCTTCTGCCCTCATTTACTGGGGTAGATTTGAGCACGTGTTCATGTCCTTTGCTGGAAACAGAATGAAGAAAATCAGCTGTTTTTCTTGACCCATCTGAGTTCTTGTTTAATTTTCTCCTGCACTCCCCATCCACTCTAAAATCCAAATTATTTGTAAACAAAAATTAATTAATTTATCTTTGAAATTATCCCGGGGAATAAGGATGTTATTTGTGCTTCTTCATAAACATCAGAAAAACAAGTGATATGGAAAGAATTTTATGAGGCTATTAGCAATCAAATCCAAATTTTGTCCCATGCTTCAGCTGTGGTGGCCAGGACCTCAACTAGCTTGAACTTACTGCAGAACTTTCCTTGTGCACTGAACCTCACACCATTTCTAGTTCTTCACCATCTAATTTGCACTTGCTACTCTGAAAAGTCACGTAGAGAGCACTGAGCTGATTGAAAAATCTGTGTTCCCCTGAAGTGCTAGAAAAGAATTAAAATATAGATACTAAAATCATAACAATAGGTGCCTGTCATTTCCTCAGACCCAAACATTCCCAAATGCCAAGGAAATGTGTAAGTGAATCCAGACTGTTTCAGGCTTTTTGAGGATTGTCATGGAAAGGGAGGGTGATATTAGTCTGGACCACTAATTCCTATCCAGTCTTTTAATTTTATGTACACTGGATGCATACAAACCAGGTCTGTATTTTCACTTTCATTCAAATTCCAGGTAGAGGAGATTTTTTGTCTTTTCAGTCACATTTTCCACTGACCTTAAATTTCTCCTGGTAGACTCTTACAGTTTTACTTGACTCAGTAGGAAGCACCAAGGCCATTAATTTGAGGAGTCATTCTTATGCCCTGGGTGAAAGCTGCTGCATGATCTTGAAGGTTTAAGCAGGCATCTTTACAATGTTTTATAAATACCTAGTTCTGAAGTGTGTGAAAAGACATTGAAATGTTCTCAGGGATCCTGAAGGGTCCCTCCCAATCCAGCACTTTCTATTATTCTGAATATTGTGTCAGTTTACAACAACCTGTTAGTCCTTCACAAGATTCCATCTGCTGCTGTTTAAACGTTCAGCTCATTTCTCTTATCCCTGATTTTTTAAAGTATTTCTCTATTATGCAACTGCACAACATAAATTAATGCTTTAGTGTCCCAAAGGACAGGTGTGCAATAAATGTACACACAGCCAATAGATATGACCCAAATATCACCCAACAGTGGCAACTCAGAACAGGATGTGGAAAAAAAAAAGGGAAAAGCAGTGAGGCTGCCTCCAAACCATCTTTTTCCTTGGCACAGCAAATCTGTGCTGGGAGACTCCAGGGAAGCACAACTGGGAGTGGAGCCCTCTGAAAAGTGCAGCAAAGTCCTTGATGATAGCCAAGGTATTTTACAACAGTAATTGCTTTGAACTGTGAACTGTGCTTTGGAATATCTGTGCAGCTGTGAGGGAGTGAGGAATGAGACAAAATTTTTGTAACTTCAAAAGAAATGGTTTTTTGTCCTGCTTGTGCAGGTTGTTGGTGCAGAATTTGCTCCTGTTTTATTACAAAAGCTATGGAACCAACTATTACAGGAAAGTTTTTTTTTTCTTGCATCAGCATGTGCCTTTAGCTGTCCAAAACACCAGCAGAAAAACAGCCTGCTTGGGCCACATCTGTCTTATCTTTATCATGGTGGAATAGTCCCCCCAGCTTCAGTGCAATTATTCATGAGTGAGACAAGTGTCCTAAGTCTCCTGCAAAAAAAGGAATTGAAAGTACCCATGATTTTTCCTCATGACATTGGCATTTCTGCAGCAAAACTTCACTTTTCTAATCTAAACTGAGCAAAGTGCTTTTAGGGTGATAGATAATCAGGGAAATGAACTCAGAGAATCTTGTTCTGGCTTTTAAATAATTTCTCATAATTATTCTCCTTTTAATTTGGTTTATTTGCAAATGGAGCTTGTTCAGGAAGGCAAAGTGTTGATTAGCAGCCAACACTTATTTAATAATGGGAAAAAATTAGTTTTGCAGTGAAGGAGAATTTACTTCAGGAAGAAACAGGAGTAACTTGTAAAGATTAAATCAACCAAACAGGAAATGGAATCAGTCCCATGTGGTTTAGGTAGTCTGATCGCAATGCCAAGGGTGTAAATTGCCAAGCAGCTTTTGCTGGCCTGAGCTGCTGCTGGCTTTCCCTTCCTGCTGACTGCTCCTCGGTGTCCACCCTGCCTGAGCCATTCCCCTCCCATCTGGATCCAGCCCCTGGGCTGCCTTCAGGGCAAACGTGGCTGGGGGAGAATTGCTGGCAGCTGCTTGCACTGCTTAGTCACCACTGCCACCAAGAACCACGGCCTGAGAGAGCAGGAAAATATTTGCAACGTGTATTTACAAACAATTGCTAGACAGATTTTGTCTGCCCATAGCATTTGTCAAACAATTTCTAGCAGGAAGTAAATACAGATAAATAGATTCTCTTTTGAGCAGGGAAAGCAGATTTTGTATTGTCTAATATGGCTATTATCATGCTGCCATAATATTAAATAAAGGCAATGCAACAGAGATGTAGCAGGATGTGGCTTTTTTTTTTTTTTTTTTTTTTTTTTTTTTTTTTTTTTTTTTTTTTTGCTTGGGACTATTCTGATGATGGATTATGTCAGTTAAACATTTTAGGAAACAGAAGCCACTTCTCTATAGGAACTTAGCAGCAGAACTCCCAGCTAAACCACAGACAGTCCACGGACTGTCATTTGAATGGGTGCTGATGCCAGCCTCGGGTGAATGACCCTTTTAAAAGCAGCATCATGTACATGTGTCTGAATAAAATAGGAGCAGATTGGAAGCAGTTCCTGGACTTGAGTGAATGACCTTTCTTGCTGTTGTCATTTCCAAATTTTTTGGCAGACTCTCCCCTGACCACTATATTTCATTTCCATGCACCCCTGTACTTCCCAATTCCGGTCAGGAGCAGAAGCAGAAGTAATAAAATACCACAAGAAAAGCTATTCTTGTGATATTTCCGCTGCTACTGGATGCTGCACCAACAGGAAATCTCATGAGAAAGACTTGTCCCTTCACAGTCTCCAGGCCCCACTTTGGAAACCCAAGCAATTTGGTGGGAATACACAGCAAATGAGCATCCTCCAGCTTGGGTGATTAAAACTTCTCCCAGCATTTCTGGCCCAGTCCCTTCCACTGCACAGAGAAAACTGTGGGTGGCTTGTGACAGTCTGAGCCTTCCTTTCCATCCAGTTATGTGAAAGGAAGGGACCTGCAGGCCTGCAGCCTTCTCTCTTCTAAAATGAGTCCTTGAGAGCTTGTTGTGCCTCAGGATTGCAGCCTTGACCTCTGCACGTGTCTGATGGTGATGATCTGCAGAAAGGAGGGTGTCCCTCTCCCACTTCAGCCTGCTCCAGGAGGATTCCCAGTCTCCCAAGACACTAAGAAGGTAGAGAGGGAAAAGAGCAGGGGAAAAAAAAGGGCCATCCAGGTGATTTTCCTCTTTTCTTTCCTGCTATTCCCCTCACCCCTCACTGCTTTGAGTCCTGCGCACTTTATGCAGGAATGGGAAGGATCTGTACCTATTTTGCCCTAAATGTTAAATTTCAGGTGGTAATTCAAGCAGTTTGGCCACATGCTTGGAATGTCTACTACCACTTCCAAGTCCAAGAGTTGACATCTAGTCCTCAGCCCAGAGGAAGGGGACCTTGCCTTCAGCAGGGCAGCACGGGAGGCCCATGGTGGTTCCAGATCTTAGGAGTTCCCTGCTGGCTGATGGACACACTTGCCGGCAGAGGTGATGACTCAGATGTAAACCCTTACTGAAGTGTCACTCTCTGTCTCCAGAGCAAATGCCTTCCCTCAGATTGCATTTGCAGTGTTTAACTAACTTTGGTAGTTAAAAATCCCTGTCACAGTCATCCAGCCTCCAGCCCAGCAGAGCGTGGGGCTCTTTGTTTCCCTCCCATGCAGCCGGGATGCAGGTCTCCAGTGATGGTTGATACTCAGAGCTTCTGGGGTTGGAATGCAGCCACTTAAAGCTGTTTGGTTTGTCACTTTTGGATTTGCTACACAAGGCTCTGTTAATACAAACGGGCCTGTTTATAATATTCATCAGACAGTGGAAGAAATTTCTCTGATGTCTGCATAATGCAGCGAGCAGACTCCTTGATTATTAACATACTGATTGTGTACTCTTATTTCAGATGTTAGCTCAACACTGGGGACAGACAGCTAGGGGAATAAAAAATGCAAGATGCATGGCATGCTTGGGATTTGGTCAGCGAAACTGGAAAAAATATTTACACGCTTAGGTCGTGTTTTTTGTGTAATTCTTTCCTTTTATGTAACATTTGGAGAAGCCGCTGAATTTTCAGTTCTTACCCAAACGAAGCCACACCTCTGAGCACTGGAGCAATCACTGCAGGAGAGGGAGTGGGAGAAACTCGTCCCCATCCCTTCTTAATCCTCTCATTGATGTGCTCATTAGTGTTGACTCGGGGATCGGCTGATGCATCTCGTCCCTCCCCCAGCACTTCCTTCAGCTCGGCATTTCCATAGGAATTTCCAGCCGGGGGCCGGGATGCTCCAGTGATCTTCCCGACCCCAGTTTGTGGCTGCTGGATGCACCAGCCCCTCTCACCATGTGTGTCTAAGCAGACCTTCGCTGCCAGCCCTCATCCAGCGCTGCAGAGGAAGCAATCCTGCCTTGGATTGTGCATGAAAATGTCCCCTGGAATAGAAAAGTCTCATCAGTCAAGGTGGTTAAAGTTGTCTGAGCAGCAATAACTTCGGTGGGCATCAGCTCCTGCATCCTGTCTTACCCATTATTTGCAATACTTTCATTTTCAATGAAGCCTTTTTGATTCCTTAGTAATAGAAAATGCAGCAGATTTTTTTTTTCCTTGCTCAGTGTTTTCATCCCTTGGGTGTTATATCTTCTCTTCATTTACTGTTTGTTGTTTTGGTGGAGGAACTTTCACTTTTGGTTGGTTTCAGAGCCCACCCTGCACATCCCCTGGATGGGCTGAAGTACAGTAGATAGGACATTAACTCCTATTAATGTGGAAATTTAGAATCCAAATATAACTTGTCTTGTTGCCCAACAATGAGTCATTGTCCTTTTTCTCTTTTTAGCCAACAGCAGATTCAGAAGCTGTGAGACAGTTTCCTGCAGATAAGAGATAAATTGAAGGGAAACCTGGCAAAAAGATGATGGTCAAGCTGCAAGATATCATTTCCTTCAAAGCCCCTACATGCTAATTAACCATTCCAAGCATATTTTCAACAGCATTTAGGGATTTCCTCATCAAAATAAACTTCCTCCCATGTTATCTTCATTTTTGACATCCGGTGTTACAGTCTGACATAAGAGTCAGGGTTAAAAATCCCTAATATTGGGCTGTGTGTGTATTTATGCACAAGTGTGCACACACACACTCGCACGATTGAAGCTGTGCCAGTATTACTGTGGAATTTTAATGCCTGATCCAAAGTCCTCTGTAGTCAGCAAGAGATTTTTTGTTCACTTCAATAGCACCAGGATCGAGCCTCTGTCCTTCTGCATCCAGATTTTTTCATTTATGCCTTATGACTTGTTTATAACAAACTACAGATGGGCTTGAGTCATAAAGTTCGGAGTATTCGGTTTGGAGGCTTTGCTTTGGGCCCATCCCTTTTATGTACTGCTTATTCCAGACCTGCCTTTTAAAGAGGAAAATATTGTCAGAATGAAAGTGTATGTGCAATAAACAAACTTCTCATTTCCTTCCCCTGAAGTTGGTTTTTTTTTTCCCCCTTTTGAAGCTGATTTCTTAACTGGACAATTAGTTTTAGAGCCGCAATTGAATGCAAACTTGTCATACCTGATTTGCAGTCCTTTCTGTTTCAAGTGCTATCAATTATTTTCTAACTAGATGCTCCTGTGGGATCAGCTGTCACTAAGAGCAAATTTGAACACAATGGGTTGCTTCCTATTTCCAAAAGAATCTGAAGATTGTCAAAGCTTGACAGGCAGCTCCAGTTTTAAGATGAAACAGATAAGTTAGGTTTCCCTGGTAGGAGCTTTTGAACACAAGCAGATAAAGGAAGTATTGTTTCCAAAGAGGGGATACTGTTTATAGTGCAAATTCACCCTTATTAAGAACAAACTGCAGTTGCTTTAAACAGGCAGTCAAATACATTTGCACTGCAGAGGTAATAAAATACTTATGAGTCTTTTCAAATATTTCTGTAGACCCTGCACTTACAAATTTGTCTTTCATATTTTTTTTAATGATGGACCAAGTAAAATGAATAAACCATTAAAAAGATCAGTAGATGGTATTGTGTAGCTGTTGTGTAGATCAAATGCATGAGGTGTTGATTTTGTAATTGGGTTCACCAAAAATCAGCTAGAAATTAAATTTATGTCACTTTGTTTTTGAAGATGCTTCATATATTGTATGCCCTGGTAATTACTTGTGTATGTCACACATGGAGTTCAATTGCATGTTATTTTAGGCACATCACAAGTGAGAAGTGCCACAACTTTCAGGCCTATGGCAGCAGTTACTTTATTTTGTAAAAATTACTGGGGTATAGTGGTGCCACCTTCATGCAAAGAAAATGTGAGAGTGACGATGAGCGTGGACTTAAAAAATTAACAAAAAATATTTTGGGATATGATGCTGGATTAGTGTTGTGTTCCCAAGGTCTGAAGTATTGCAATTGTCCACAGAGGAGGCTCACTGTGTCTACTGGGAAGACTCATTGCTTAATGCAGGAAGGAAAATTGTCTTTTCAGCCCTTTTCTGTTTGCAAAGCCAGTCCTGGCCATTTGGGGTGTCCACAAAGATCCCACCTAATGCCAGGCTGTGGTTGATCTGTCCATGAAGAGGATAAAGAACTCAACACAGAGCCCTGAGTTATCCAGGTGAATGATCAAATGCCCAGTGACTTCAGGAATTAGTCCCATGCTGCTACATCTGCTTTTGTTGCCAGTGCCTTGCTGAATGAAAGGCTTGCCACAGTACCCAGGAGGCCCTGAGCCAGTGTGAAAACTGGCTGAAGGAGAATTCTCCCTCCCTCAGAAATCAGAATCCACCATGACAGGAAATAGGAAAGAACGTGACCATGTGTTTCTGCCATTTGTAGCCAGTGGGATATTTTGAACTTCCTCATCTTGAAAATTGCCAGTGGAAGCCGACATCGAGGGAGATCAAATTTCATCCAGAACCACTACAGCTGGGGGAAACACCAAGGAATGGGAAATATTCTCAGCCAGGGAAGTCCTGTACAACCTGACCACAGCTGCCTCTGCTCTGATGGACTGTACCCAGAACGGATCAAAAGGAGGAATTTTGGCCACGAGGGCAATCCATGCAACCCAGCAATGGGGGAAAGCAATGTTATTTCCACTTGCAGAATCACAGGGCTTCATTGCCACACTTTCACAATCACCAAATTAGAATCAGGTGTTAATTAGCACTTGTGTTTGGCAAGCTCACTTTATTGAGAACATTTGCTTTGGTCAGACTTTGATTATTTTGGCTCTGAAACCTGGTTTACATTGATTTAATCATTAGAATGCCCTCTTCTAAGGCTTTCAAATGATACAATTAAGTGCAGAGATCACATCTCCTGCACAGCAACAGGAATCTGAGCAGTTATGACAAAGCCAGGAGACAGCAATAAGGGCAATTTTTTACCTTTTAATGGGGTCTAATCCTGTAGGAGAACATGTGTCAAATATTAATATATAAATATATATTTCTTGTCCATTACTTTACTTGTACATTGTAATTCTTGCACATCTTTGTATCATGCTAAATGACAGTGTTTTCTAAATGAAAAATACAGTGTTTATTGTATGGAAACATGACAGTCCTTACTCAGTTTGTAATTCCAACCATTTACAGAAAAATCTCAGTCTTATGGTTGCATCCAGGGAGCAAATGGAGGCTGCAACACAAATGTGATACAAACCGGTCAGCATCTTCCAGAATTCCTGACCTATTCTCAAAACTTCCATTCAGAAATGAGTTATTTAGGTTATTTCCTTTTAGAAGCTGCTTTTCTACTTAGCCATGTGTCTTCTGCTTTGCAGCAGTATTTCAGAGAACTCACTTGCACATTTTTGTCATGCACATTGTTGTGCCTCTTTGGAACAATTTGCTAACAATTTAAAGCTACCTATCTTTTAATTAGCTTTTTTTCCCATTTCTAATTGTCAATATTAGGGCACAAAATTAAATCAACAATGAGGCTTTATCTGCAATTAAAAAAGCTTCCTCTTGCTCGATGTAGTAGTGAGTAATAATATGGTGTCGTCAAGTTTTTGTATGAGTTTAATCAAACAGCAAATAATGTAGGAAAATCAATGCTTTTACTTCTAGAATTATGGGTCATATACTGTTCATTGTTACACTTCAGTGCTGGTTTCAAGTCAGATAGGAAGGACTTTTATAACTTTTCCTCACCCTGAATAGTACTTTACTCACCAGAGCTTCCAATAAACCCACTGATAGCAGCTGAGGTGTCAGGCTCCCACTCTGTGCTTGTTTGTAATTTCATTCCCATATGAGCCATGAAAAACACCCTGACCAAAGGAAGCAATCTCTCTGAGGAAGGCTAAGTCTATTTCCCCCCCTCCTCCTTGAATAGCTGTACAACAGTGATTTTTATCAGATGAGTCATCTGCCAGGTTCCATGAGTCTCATGTTGTGGATCCATTAGGGGTTTGTGCTTCTCTCCATGACAATGAACTTGGAGGGAGTGATGAGGAGGCAGCTGCTTAGATCAAGTGGCAATGTCTATCCACTCCTCAGGCTGTAGCCAAGATCAACAGTGTGTCTTTGCAGTTGATCTAGGGAATGCTGTTACAAATATGGGATGTTTGCACTAATGACTTAGTCAAATACATCTGGAGCCCTTTTCCCTGAAGAAATGAAACTGATGTAATAACACAACACAGTCTCCTTATTATGTAAATCATGAGGCAGAAGGCTGAGGACATTATTTAAAGCAAACTGAGGAAAGCTGAAGATTTGCTCAAGTAATTTCCCGTTTTTACCCCATATGAGATCTTGCAGATGGCAGGAAGGAATAGAAAAAGCAGCAGCCTCCTGACTTCCAAATGTGAGACAGCTCTTGCCTCACAGTAAGATTTTACACCACTGGAAACCTGGAGTTTCCACAGTAGAAGAACTTAGACACATTGTAAGAAAATCAACCCAGACTTTATCTACACATCCTGTGTATAGAGAATAAAGGAATAATGTAGGTTGTCATTTGTGATAGGATTTTTTGAGGCATGAATTTGTCTTAAAGACATGCTCTGGTTTTGAGCCCAGGAAATCTCTCTAGCTTGCAAATAGAAATTTTCATATTTTTGCATTAACTCAAACTTGGAGGCAGTGAAAAAGTGGGAAAGAACCAACTAGAAAATTTTCTGCAATTTTTGGCTAATTGTGCCAAAAATTATTCATCTTTACTCCACATAAAGTTCATGTTCAAGTCTTTTGCGTATTTTATTCAAGTTATTCAGGATCATGATGTGTTTTGGATAATTTTTCTTCAATTATTTGTTTTTTCTGTGATATTCAGAATGTATCATCCATAGATAAATGTAAAGCTTCATGGGTTGCTGCTTGTGGATGAGGAAAAATGAACCTTGGTGCCATTTCCTTTCATCCTTAGCAAAGCCTGTGTCCTGTCACAAAAAATAGCTTCACTTTTCTGGCACAACAGGGTTTTCCTAAATAGAGAAAGCAGATCTCTGCAAGAGACAACATTTTTGAGGGCATGACTCAGACACAAAGTTCTCTGGGGAGTGCACACCATGGAAGGGCTCCCCACCCTCTGCTCAGCAGTCCAGGTCCACCCTCTCAGATTTTCATTTTCTGCTGGAGGAAGAGATGCAGGAGGTCGCAGTGCATCACTGCTTGGTGCACTGCTGAAAGAGCTCAAATACTTCAGGCCTGAGTGCATGTAAAGATTTACATAAATGAGAACAAAGAGGAGTTGCCTCAAGACTCTGAGGTTTGTTGCAGACAACTCATTACAATGTTCTCCTACACTCACTGCCCTGCTGAATGTGCAGGGGATGCTCTGTGGCTCATTGTTTGTGGCTTAGGTATTGGTCAAGGCATCGACAGCTTTCACTAATTTTGAACCAATGTGACTTTTCTCATGGAAGAATAAAATTTTAAAGTCTGCTTCCCGCTCAGTTTCTGATTTATTTTCATCCTTTTTAATTTTCCTTCTCCTAATTAGGGCTGTGAATCCCCTCTCTGGGAATCTGGAACTTCCAATGCATGAAGAAAAACTGTTTACATGAAAGAAAGCTATGGGGAGAGATCAAGAACCATGACTGTGAGTAATAAAACATAAGTAGAGAAGGAAGAATTTTCATTCTTCACATAAAAAGCCTAGGATTTCATTTACCTTCTCAACACCAGCATATCATCACATATTCTCACTTTCACCTCCCTGGCCCCAGTGATCTGCTTAGGGCTCCAGCTCCTTACCCATATAAATTAATTTAAATACCCATATAGAGTACAAAGGCTCAAATATTACTTATTAATTATAATTGTGGTTTAAGGCTATGAGATGTTTGTGTCTTGGACCTTCTAATCCTACAACCTTCATTAATTCCAAGATCACATGAACATTTTCCTCCTGCCTGTGTAAAGATTCACTTGCCTTGCACAAACCTTATTGCTGTTAGAGTATTTTAATCTTTTTACTTCCTATGAGCCAGATCTACTGAGACAGTGTTTCCCCTAATGTGGATTTTTAGTCTTGAATGTTTGTGTGGATTGCAATTGTTCTGCTGGAGACAGAAAAGTCCTTCTTCCCACGGGTGCAGAATCCTTTCTCTGCACTGATGAGATCTGGGTTCGAGCAAGAACTTATTATTTCTGAAATATGGAATGCATTTGCTCTTGGAACACATGTCCTTTTTATGCCCCCTGGTTCATGAGCTGGTTGCAAAGCTACAAATTTGCAATAAAATTCCTTTTAAGGTGCAGCGCTGCTAGAAATTTGTAGAATAATAGAGATCCTTTCATCCTTTGTATTTAAACATGCAATTTGCTCTAACAGGGTCTGATCAGCCATTAAAACTCACTCTGTGTTTTATGTGTCTAACAAAAACCACACTTGCCCAAGTAAAACAGCATCTATTGTAGCATGCAAGGCTACAACAGAACTATTTATATTGAACCTTTAACGAGGTTCTGCAGAACTCCTTTTGTCCTGAGGGGTTCAACAGCCCTGTCCCAGCACCACCAGTGGAAGGTGGAGGAAGCCCTGTGGAAGGAAAGCTGCAGCACAGCACCATTCAGGTGTAAAGTGGGGCTTTTGGTAGTGTTTTGGGGTGGCAGTCCCAAAGAGGGGGTTCAACCCCCACAACAGGGATGCTCCAGCACCTCTGTGTGCAATCTGCAATGCTGGATGTCTCTCCTGTGCCACTGGGAAGGAAGAAGTTCTCAGGGTTCGAGGCTTGGCTGAAAGACCCATAATAAATTGAAAGGTTGGCTGTTTCCTTTTAAAGCTGACTGATTTGCCATAGAGCTGCCTATTTTTTTCAATGAAGAAAATGCAATTTCTCATGTGTTCCTGTCTGTTTTGCTTTTAAGCATGCAAAGCTTTGCTCAGCTGAAGGCATCAAGCAAGCATCAAGCCACAAGGGAGAGTATCCTGGCTTGCAGCCCAAAGGCCTTTCCACAGGTAGCACTTTGCCCAAAATCCCATCCAATTCACTTTTCTCAAGGTAATTTTCTTGTGCCTTCTGGCTCTGTGTTCAGCCTTTTTTTGTCCTTAATGGCCAATTGTTTTCTCTTGCTTTTTTTCCCCCCAAACCCACAAAAACTCAACAACTCTTAAATCTGCTGAACTATGAGTCTGTAGGTATGCGTTGGAGCTCCCATGATTTCAGCTGTCAGATCCTGGGAAGTTATTTACAGGAGGTCATAATGGACATAAGCATTAGTGGAAAACCAAGAAATTAACTGCCAGAGACACTTCAAAGATGTCTCAAACTTTGCCACTAAGAACTGATTACTTCTTTGTTATCAATATTTTTCCATAAAGTTTGATTCCATTGCTGTCATGAACATCCTAAAATGAAAGTGTCAAAATAAATTTTTATTTTGGAACTAAAAAGATCAAAAAACCCCAATTTTTAATTTGAATATTCTTCTGTGCATTGCATTTATCGAAACATTTTGATAACATTTCCATCCTTTTAAGTAGTGAATTTTATTTTTTTTCTAAAGGCTTCATGCATTCTTTCAAGGAAAAGAAGTGGTTGATTACTTTTTGTATTTGAAATATCTTGTGACCATGAACACCTCAATCTTTCCTGTCAGTTCAGCCAGGACTGCAAGTCATTTAGTCACCACAATTTTAACATAATAGCAAAACCCCCCAAACTTTTGGTTTTTACATGAATTTATGTTTAATGCTAAAGATTAGATCTGTGTAATGAGTTTTAAGGGACTATTTTAGCATGGTTGTCACAAAAACTAGCACATAGCAGATTTGTCTTCTTGTTCTTTTTCAAAGGCCAAATCTTTTGGCTGACCAAATAATCCCAAGACCTCTAAAATATTCTGTGATCTTTCTAATTGGATACACTGATGTCTGCTGGAAAACAGATGTGATCAACTGCAGTCATCTGTGAGCTGAAAGAAAATACAGCATGTTTTTTTCAGGAAAACTTTATCAGTAACTCTACCTCCTTCCAAGGCATAGATGTAATCCATAAATAAAAGAGTTGCCATTTGATGAGAAGGAGGAAATTCTATCTTAGTCAATGACAGGGAAAGTGAAATGTGGTCACCCAGAGTTCCTGCAATTCAAAGCCAACTCGTGCCCACTTTAATTATTATGATGTATGTTCCTGTTCAGCTTTAATAGCCCTGCTTGTATGAGCAAAGGATCTCAATTGCCAGGGTCACATTTGCTCCACTTTTTTCCTCTCTAGTTTGGAGTTAGAAAACCTGCAGGAAGGACAAGGATCCTTTGAGAGAACCATCTGTTTTCTGGGCTCTGCCTCCCCCAGGGAAGAAGCAGAGCCAAGGTGGTCAGTTTGGGCAGACCCCTGGGGAGCAGCAGCGTGGAAGTGAGGGGAGGTGGGAATGGACTGGCCTTGTTTTCCCCTGAGAAGCTGTGGGATTCAAAGCCAGAGCACCAGGGTGTTTTTGGAGAGGACAGGGTTAGTGTAGGTCAGGATGGCAGAATCTGCCACAGGAAACCAGGAACTCTTTACAGATCACTCAAGGAGGTGACTGCAATAATTGTTACATTTTCATGGGTTTAAGAACTTGCAATTTTACCTTTAATTTTGCCACAGTTTTTTCAATCTCATTTGAATGTTGCAAAGCAAAAATTTCTCAGGTGCAGTCAGGAACAGATCTACAAAGTAGATGAAACTTTTTTGTGGGATTGGAGAGGATGGAGATGACAGGTGCTAATTGCTGTCATTACTGGAGAATTTGGTACTGTTGAAGAAGTTTAAAGAGTTTTGATTATGTCCAAGCTCTTCAGACTCCAGATGAGCTGAGACAGTCTGAGGCTTTGGCAGTCCATTTGGGCAGGACCTCTACTTTGGTGAGGTTCTCCACACAGGAGCTGCCTTCTCTGTCGGATTCTCTTTGAAAACACTGTTCCAATCAACCACTCTCTCTTTGGGAAGGGTGTTGTCTGCCTGAAAGCTCCAGGCAGGGACAGGGAGGCTCCTGTGGAACTCCTCTGGGGAATACTGACAGTGGGAATCACCAGGCTGCCTCTGTTCCCAGCCCATTAACAGGATCAGCTCAGCTTGGACACTCCAACATCCATAAAACCATTAAGGTGGGAAATGTCTTTAGGCATTATTTACCTGTGAGGGCTAAGGCATGCCTTGCTTTAATGTGAAAATTTAAATCCTGATGTCAGCATGGGGCTTTGGGAGCTGTGATTGAAGCCAAGGACCTATAAAATATGTGCTTTTATCTTGTGCTTTTATCTTGCTGCTTTCTAGCACAAAGGTCTTGCAGGCACCTAGCATACATAGGTGGCATGTTTTAGAACTAGTTTTATTCACAGTAATAGTGCCAATCACCAAACTGAAATCAAAGGCCAGTAAGAATTTGATCTTAGGCTGCAACCATTAGCCACCTCAAACATCATTCAGGATAAATTTAAAAAAATTAACAAATAAATGACTGAAATAATTTTTTATCTTTTCAGAGGACACAGGCTCCCAATTTCCATGAAAACTGCTCCGCAGCCAGCTGCTTCTGCAGCTGACATGTGCTTATTGAGCCAAATCCATATCTCAGGGCAGACCAGAGGGAATGTGTCTATTCTGGTTCCTGAGAAACAAAGCAGACAAGGGCTATTTCTAGAGGCCTTTCAGGTCCAGTGTGGGTGGCTAAGAACTTCGAATCAAAGTCCTCTCTTTCAAACTGAGCCCAGTGATATGAATTTTGAACAGGGCTTACAGACTTAAACCTGGTAAAGGACAAATTTGAGACTGCTTGTGATGAAATGAGCAACTCTGCTTCTCGGAATATTATCTTCAAGAGATGGGGGAAGTAAATAGGAAACAAACTCAGAAGAATGAATTTAAATATTAGAGGACACCAAAATCTAGGGAAAATGTTTTGGCTCGTTTTCTTCAAAACATTTGATAGCCTTCTGATAAACTAGGAAACAAAAAAGAAGCTGTCAGCTTGGGCCAACAAACAAGAAAAAATGCTGACAGATGTGTGGAACACTCGCTTTCTTTTTTTTTCTTTTCTTCTTTACAAAGTTCTGCAATAAAATCCAGCCTGTGTATGTGACTATGATATTAGGGAGGAGAGAAGGAAGGGAAGAAGGTTAAAGAGTCAGACCTGTGTGTTTAATGCCAAATCTGTATTTCTTATATAAATAATTTTGAGAAATGCATCTCTCATCTCTCATCTGATGCATCTCAGAATTGCCCCCATAAAACCTTTAAGGTTGAATTGGCCTTTTGAGGTGATGTGATATGGTGTTCTTCATTCAGTGAAGGAAGCACCTATGAACCATTTCTTTTTTAATTTGCTTTATTTCTGAATCCTCACTTACCCTAAATAAGATATGAAATTTGAGCATGAGAGGGTGAAGGAGCAAAGGCTACACTGTATTTCTCAAAGGCAGTCTGATGATAAACAGTAATATATATTTGCAGTGCTAAGAGTGGTAATGTGCTACAGCTTTAGAGCATTTTAATAATATGTGCAGGCTGCAAAGGAAGAGGTATTTCATTTTTTGTCCAAGAGTAGCCATTCATAAATTGCTGAACAATGGGAACTGCACGCACTCGTAGTGCCTGGACTTAGGGTGAACCATGGCATTCCACAGACTTGTGGAGCTGGGCATAAAGTGCTGCTGTTGGGAGGCTGCATCACCGAGTATCTGCTCCCTTAAACCCCAGGGTAGAGGAGAAATTTTCATGGAGCTTATAGTGATTTATAATGGGAAGCATAGGCTTTTTCATAGACATTGTTCTCAGTGACAGTGTAAAGAAAGAGAGCACTAAATCTCTTCTCATCATAACTAATGATTAAGTCAGCAGCTTTTTTGGCGAATACAGAATGCCCTTCTACAAAAACAAAGTATTCTATTGTGATGTATTACATTTAAAAAACCCCCATAAGTATCCCATAAGGCTATTGCAATATTTTTAACTAGATCTTCCCTCTTTGTCACCATATTGAAATAAATGGAATGTGTCAGACTGAGTAATGCTCTTTCAATAAGTTTTTAGGAGCCCACTTAGAAGTTTGGCAAAATATAAAGAAGCGAGGAAAACTTTCTCAGGATCCTCTCTGGCCTGAATGAAAGATCGGTTCATTAAGGAGAAAAGCTTATGCTGATGCTGACACTAATAAATGGGACAGGGAAGGATATTTCATCTTAGTTTGGGCTACCTTGCTCCAAGTTTGCTGCCTCAAGTTGCCCTGTGAAATGAATCAGCCAGCTGAAGATGATTCATTGCATTGCAAAGTTCCCATCAATATAATGGGGAAATCAGTTTTGTGTGGATGTTCAAATGTGATCCAACCCTCAACTATTAGAGTCAAAGGGTCAGCAGTTGCTGAAAAATTAACTCCCCTGCATCTACTGCTTAACTTGGATTTGAGCTCTGCAATGCCTCTGCCTTCTGAGGGCATTTCTGTTATTCAGCCGGGAATCTGAACTTGCTTGAGCATCATACTTTATTTAGAAGGAAACACCATCATTTTGCAAGGTTATTCCTTCTCCAGTTCTTTCATTTCACGTGATCTCAGCCCTCATGAAGTCAGTGATAACACTCCTACAGCCATCACCAGTTCAAGGCTTTTTTAAGGCATCACCAGTTCAAGGCTCTATTTTCACCATTGAGGAAAATTTTATGAGGTGGGCCTTCACAGTTAGCTCTAGCTTGGATTTTAAGTCTGTCTTGTAAGGAGTATAAATACATTGACTTTTACAAATATGTTCCCTGAACCATTTTCTGCATCAAAACACTTTAAAAAACAACAGTAACAACAACAACAAAACCCAAACCTCAGTGCTGCTCAGATGGAGAAATTTGCAGTAGTATGGCAATGAGAAAGAAATGTGTTTAATCATTATCCCTCAGATAAAGGTCAGACTTGAGGGGTCCATTGACCTCCAGGTTGCAAGTGCCGTATTTTAATACCCTCTGTCTTTCATTCTTCAGGAAAAAAGATACATTAATGAGAATCCATTTCCAAGAGATTCTTCTTTTGTGACAATGAACCTAGTGTGTTCTTATATGACTTTGTTTAAACATTTCTGAGATGTTTGGAAATCTTGCCTAGTAAATCCTCTTTCGCTTCTTTGCACTGCAGCCTGTCCTGAGTGCCACATCTGGAATCCTGGCCATGATTCACAAAAGTTATGGTTGGATAAAGTGGGCCCTCCTCAGACTTGAGAATCCTTCCATTTTCCCTCCCTTCCTCCCTCCCCTCTACCTCACAAACATCCTAATCAAGACTAGGGTAGAAGGAAATCCCATTAGAGCCTAATAATACTGCTTCTTTCCAGGGGGAGTCACTAGAAAGTAATTTATTTCTTCTTCAGCGTGCAACTGGAGGTACTAATTTGTCACAGGCCTGTGCGCACTGGTGCCGCGGCCTTCGTTATCCCGGGGACGGGGGGCTGAGGTGGTGACCCACAAAGCCTATTCTTCTGCCAGCCTGGCCCTGTTTGTTCCTTCCCAGCTCAGACATTACACCCAAGTCCCCAGGACGTGTAAGGCTGTGCTTCTGGCTGGAATCTGTACAGTGTAAGGTACCAAGCCCGCAGTTGTGCTGCCTGCCCGTATTAGCGTCAGCGAGGGGCTGCGGTGAGAGCACCGCTGTCAGCTGCATTCCCCGGGCTCCTGGGCTGAGGGCAGCTCTAATTTTCAGACATGCTTTCCTTCCCCCTGCCCTGCTTTCCCCTATTGTTGTGTCTTTCCCATCAAGGGAATTCACCCTCGAGTTCAGAACACACACACTTGGGAGGGATGCGGCGGAGAATCGGCCCTTTGTGAGCGTGTGAAGGATGCTTTCCTTGACCTGTCAGGGAACATATTTTACTCCATGAGAAAGAATGCTGGGCTAAATTCCTCCCTACTGTAAGCAGGCTGCTGGAAGTGGCCGTCCATCAGGCATGAGCATGGCCTACTTTGGCTGGTGGACGGTCTCCTCAGCAGATGACACTGTTTACAATGTGTTGGCTGCTTTTACTGCTCTCCTAAGTGATGGTGAGTGTTCAGCCCAAACAATGCAAATAGGAAGTCATTTGTTTGTGAGGGCCTAATCCTGAAGCCCTTATTTGGTGTTTACTGAAGTTAAATTCAGCCTTTAGTCAGATAAACTCCAGTTGAATTCACATGGAGTTCGCCACAGCGAGGACAAGAAGAGGACTGTGGGAGTGCTCTGCTTGTTTTTGGCCCCAGCACAAAGATACTTTGGGTTCAAATACATGCTGAGGGGACGAGAGGCACACACAATGACTGTCTATATACATGCAGCACTATACGTGTGCACATGAACACAGTTGCACACTAATCTAATCAATACATTCATTTCTTATTAGAACATAATTACACATCCCAGGAGGCTGGAACAGAAAAGTCCCATTAACCCCTCATGCCCTTTTCGGCTTTCCTCTGCCTTTCCATCTAACAGACCTCTGTGTCACTCCACTCATTAGCAGTTACTGTCTATGACATTGTTACATAAATAAGGATGTCGACCTGTCAGAATGGGTCACCCAATTCAAGGGTGATGATAAATATCTGTCCCTCTGAATTAGGCTAAAGACACCAGAGTACAGGACAGCTACTGTTGATTATTGGATAGTTAATGTATAGAGGACAAAAGGTGCTGAGGCCTGGTCACTTTTTGGATCATTAATATGGATTTAGGCCTATTGTTAAAGAAAAAAAAGCACACGCACACTCAAAACTAGGTTAGCAAGAACATGCATAACTTTCAGTTTGGGGTAGAATGTATGGATGGGGGGTACATTCATGGTGCTGAAGGTGTGGATGGGTTTTACATCAAATTCATGGCCCTTTTGGGTAAACAGCCAAAAATATTTTGGAACTGGGCTGAAAACAGTTTGTACCCCCTTGCTTATAAATGCAGGGGAAGTAAAAGGCACATGGATGCCTTTAAATCAGCAGAAATTATTCCAGGAAGGGGAATATACAGTTAAGCATATTCAGTTCCAAGGCAACTAGAGAGTGCTGAAGTAGATCTCGTGGTTTGCACTGAAAATCAGTAATTGCCAAGATTCTTTTCTCAAATCCTACTCTATTTTCAAAACACCTTTTCCTACCTAAATAATGAAGGGACTGGAGAGTGTCTATAACCCAAAATCATTCATTTTGTGATTGCTATCTTTTGGCATTAGTGATAGGTTATTCCTTGCAGGTAACACTGAAGTGTGATGCAACACACTGCTTTGATTTTAACAGCAGATAATGTGAAAACATCAATGCAGCTTGTAGACAGAGGCTCTTGCCATTCCAAATAAGAATTAATTAAGACCCTTTTTGAAAAGACTCAACACTGTAGCTCACATGAATGAATTAAGACTCTTTCCAAAAGAGTCTCACTGAAAATGCTATGCACTGGGCACAACATCCTTTAGGATCTTTTTATCTGAAAGTCTAATCTCAGCACCCACAACTTTTCCTGAATTCCATGTCCCACAGGATCAGACAGTTGTATCACTGTCTAGAATTTATTACAATGACTTGCTCTGAGTGGCAGATCCAGTCTGGGAGGGAGCAAAGTGTCCTGTGAAGAAGTTGGGGTAAGTACAGTGTGTCTTGGCAGAATCAGGCCCCCAGCTTCACTCCACTTGCCCCAACCTCCATGCAGTGTTACATCCTGTACATCCTGCCTCTGAGCTTCAGGAGAGTGCCTACAGCATCAGATATTGGGAAGAAATCCTCTCCTGGGAGAGTGGTAAGGCCCTGCCACAGGTTGCCCAGAGAAGCTGTGGCTGCCCCATCCCTGGAAGTGTCCAAGAGCAGGTTGAACAGCACTTAGAGCAACCTGGGATAGTGGAAGCTGTCCCTGCCCATGGTGGGAGGTTTGAAATTAGATGATTTTTAAGGTCCCTTCCAACCCAAACCATTTTTAGATTCTATGATTCTTCTAGAGCAAGGCTCTGACAGAGGATGCTCCAGCCCACGCACCAAGTCAGTTGTGCACGGTAGCTGCAATTAGCTCTGTTTCCCTGTTCCTCATGTCCTCCACCCTCAGGGAGCAACTGATTCAAGAAGTATCCCTGTCTCCCCAGCACACTGATCTGTGGATGTTTGGCTGGTTATTCTAGTCTGAAAATGCAGTCTCACTGGGGTGCCAGACCTTCTGAGCACAGGAGGATCAACAAGTCTACCCAAGTCTGCTGGTTTGAGTGGACACTGTGAGTTCTGGCTTGCTGGGAGAACATTCCCATCTTTGTCCAGATTAAGCCAAACAGAGCTGGGAAAAGACAATACAGGTTGATCAGAAATAGGAATTCCTACAGCTCCTGAATTTGGTTTGCTAGAGACAGACTCTGGCAGCCCTTTGGGAAAGTGTATTTGTGCTGAATCAGTATTGGGCACAGGGAAATCTGAGCAGGTGTGGTTACACTTTGGGCTCAGTTGGGTCTTCCTTTCCATTTGACAAATAATTGGCTCATTAAAAGGTATGAAGGAGGGAAGAAATAAGCTATGATGTTCACTGGGTAAAGCACCTGTGTGTATCTTCAGGTTCAGAATCTGGAGTGTGGAGCTGTAGTAAATCCATCCCAGATGCCTTCAGATTTCAGTGGCAGAGGAAAATGTAAGTTTTCAGACCCTCTCAGACAAAATATCATATCATCAGAGGATCATTAAGGTTGGAAAAGACCTCTAAGATCATTGAGTCCACCATTGCAATGTCCTCTGCAAACATGACAATAGATCTGTAAGAAATGTAACAGAACTCTGACAGCATGGGTGTTTTATTTCCCCATTCAAGCTGCAGTCCCACATACCTTTCTTTTTAACTGCACTAGATTCTACTATTTTGTGATCGTTATTAGTAAGATTCATGCTACTCCATAAAATAAAATTTTAGGATTAGTTTTCCAGAAGAGGTTTGTCTATAAAATAATCTGCAGATGTGTTTCTGCTGGAATATACATTTTCTCTCCAGAATTAAATTGGATGATAAAAAAGCCAGCATTTCAGTATCATTATGATAACTAAAATTTGAAGATATTTCAATCCAAGATTTCCTCAATACATATTCTAATATATGTTGAAGATGATGTTACAAGAAAGACAAGGGTCTTGCATGGCTTGGAAGTCCAGGGTTCAGTAAAGGTGCGTGCTAATACTTTTGTTTCTTAAAACCCTGAGATCAGTCCATGTTCTGACTGATATCAGCCACCCTCAGGTATCAACACCTATTCCACTGAAATGACAGATTTGGTAGCCTGTGGGAAATACATAAAAACCATAATTCAGAAAAAACCCTCTAAATTACATTATTTCTTCATATTTTGTTATTTCATAAATATTTTACAGGGTTGGCATAGCTCTATTAGCTTGATGGGGAGAACCACGTCAAAGTATAAGAATGAAAGTATATTTCTTTCCTTTTTAGGGTTGATTGTAAAAACCCTTGTGCATACACACATGCTACATATATATATTATTTATATAAATAATTCCTAACACCCACTAAAAAAGTCTAATCATAATATCTCAAATATGTGGCCAATATAGATGGGATTATTTTGCAGCAGTGGCTTAAGCATATTGCTGGCACAGAGCTCCAGGACATGGTGATATAAATTCACAGAAATAGTGCTTGCTAATGCAGTAAATGACGACAGCTGCTGTAGCTGCTGGACTCAAAGGGAGCTCTATCCAAGAATAATGAATATTTCCCGTTGCATTTCTGAAGTGCATGCTTTGCACATGTGAGGGTGGGTCATAACTCAGTCAGCTCCACGTAGCCCTGCATTTACTGCATGGTCACGTTGAGGGGAGCTAATTAACAGGCCCCAAGTTAACTGTGCACATACTTGGCATGAGAATTCCAATGAGGCACCCAAGGGATCCAATCCCTTGGCACAGCCATGGCCCAGGTACCCCTGCTCAGCCCAGGCAATGGCTTTGCTGCCATAACCTGCCCCGGGTGAGAAATTCACTCTGTGTCCACTGCAGCCCACGAACAATCCACCCATCTGTGCCCGTGTTCTCTGTGCTGTGACAACCTTTCCAACAGGAACTGGACTGAGATCACTGGCTTATTCCAGTCTAGCCACTGAAAGGCTGCCTGTTTATTAAAACCATACTCTCTGTGAAATGCATCTTTGTCTATGAAACAGCACAGCCATTACATAATAAGTTGGTGATTTATGGTTGTCAGATAGAGTGTTTGCAGTAGGCAAAGCTGTAGACCATGAGGGACCAGGATTTGTTAGCCCAGGGCTGTCCATCTCCAGGTGCTTTCATGCTTGTTTGCTTCACTGAAACACAATAATTGATGGGAATTAGCCTCTTCAGCCATGAACAGCACTGTTCCTGACATTGGGTGAGACAAACCGAAACCAGCAGCTATAGTGTAAAATGTAAATGTAGTGTAAAATGTATCAGAAGCATCTGAAGCACCTGGACACCTGTCAGAAGGACATGAGAACCTACCTGGGCTGTCTCCAGAGCTCAGGAATTGGGAGCAGTCTGGCTGTGGCAGGATGGAGCTCTGTGGTCATTAACTTACCCCACTGAGAAGCGCTTGAAGCTGTGGCTCCACAAACATTTTTCTCTGTTGCACTTTTGCCTTCAGCAAGTCACGCTGCCACCAGCCAGGACAGCTTGTGGCAGTCCCTGCACTTCCCTCTTTGTTCTTCATGGGCACAGAGGGGTGGCAGGAGCATGGGAGCAGCAGGGGAGAGCCAGAGTGGACATGGCCTGCTGGTGCTGACTCCACGTCCTGAAGAAATGTGTGTGTAACCACAACCCAAAGGCCAGGATGAGTAAGCTTATGTGAAAGTCTGTGACTAAATCCTTCTGGAAAATAGGCTCTGGGCTCTTTCAAAAGTATTACCCACTGCTGGTAGGACTGGATGTCCCAAAGAAAGGCAAAGGGCTGTTTCATCTGTTCCTGTAATTGAATATCTCCATCTAACAAAGAAATCACTGGAAGATGTGAGCTTTCTCAACAAGTTAGTGATGGCAATAAAGATTACACTGCCCTCTCTAAAGTGGTTCTTGGTGTTAATCTAATCAGTGTCAAGTACAGGAGCTGCTGATGTGTGCCAAGTCTCTCCTCTGTTATCTGGGTTAAGCCTATTGCCAGGGTGTTAAAGTAACATTTCATAAGTATTGAAGCTGAAACAAAATATGAAAAGCAAGTGTGTTAGAGGGAAATAGGAGAGAGGGCTGTTGAGTCCATTATATCAATTTATCTGAACATTTGGATGGCAAAATGTTCCTTGCCCCTTTGTATTGTCAGAGGGGTGTGTGCAATGCATGGGAGCAGCAGAGGAAGCAGAACTGCTGTGAGTGGATTATCCAGCACGAATTACTCAACAGTGAAGTTACAAATATTCATATGCAATGGTATGCATGTCACCAGGGTGGTCCCAGCTGATGTCACTTGTGTGTGATGCAATAAATTGCCTAAATGGCTCCATGCACCATTGTAGGGTGAGAGTGCCAAGCCCCCTCTGCCTCCAGCTCTATGAGCTGCACCTTGAAAATGCTCATTTGAGGGTTTGCCTCTAAGTGGCATGTGCAAAACCCTCCACTCTTGCACTAAATCCTGCAAGTTAAGTTAGAGAAATGAGGTATACAGAAGGAAGCAGACCTCCAGAGGCAGGTCATAAGAGGCTGATGCTTATGAACCTTTTTACACCCCAAATTTGCCATTCATCAGAGTCCCTGTAACAAGCGGATCATTTGTCTGCCTGGCTAACCTAACCCCAGGACCACACCAGCAGGTGTGTCTGCCACAGGGTCTGGTGGTGCTTATCCTGAACAGGGCCAGCCAGGAACATCAGTCAGGAGCTACATCCCAAGTTTTTACCCAGAAAACCCCCTCAGCTCTCTATTGACAGAGAGATGCTGGAGCTTTTGTAAAGCTTAGAACCCCACACTGTGATCTCATCAGGTGCCATGTGCTAACTCAGGGCTTCAATGGAGGCTTTTCCAGTGTGCATGGGGGCACTGGTGGTGAATATGTGGCATCCTTTCTTCTGAATGTGCCTTAAAATATGCCTTAAACTCACTACAGTGTCCACCATTGTGGGAACCCAGGACATCCCTCTGGCTGTCCCAAGCAGCCAAGACCCCTGCCAGGGGTCTCAGAGACCCTGGCACAGAGCCCAAAATGCCTGTGGTTTTGATTATGACCCTTGGAGCAAGCTACCAACCTTAGATGAAGATCTGCAAGCCATGACAAATTAAGTTGAATGACAGCGAATTTATCACAAGGTGGAAAAGTAGATTTTGGAGTTTTTAGAATGGGGGATTCAGGGGGGCAAGATGGAGGGATCTGGGCGTGTCCAGCCTTTCTTCTTCCTCTTCTGGATCCCCATCTTCTGCTGTGATGTTGGCTCTTTTAGATTGGTTTAGAGTAGAAGCTCACTGTCTAACATAGGTGATAGGTATTGGAAAGTAATTGTAAACATTGTACACGTAGCTTTTAGTGTAAAGACACAACACCACCCCAGGGGCAGGGAGAATGCCTCAGACTGTCTTGCTGGACAGACCTTGGCAGGACAGGAGAAAGAATTTTATAGATAAGATACAATAAACAACCTTGAGACTGAGAAATGAAGATCCCTGACTCCTTCTTCAAGCGCCGGGCTGGTAAAAGAGACTTTCCAACTTTTCTCGGGGTCACTCTGACAAGCTCAAGATCCCACACTACCCCAGTAATAAACTTGCTCTTCTCCTCTTCATGTGGCTGTTTTTCCATCATTTTTGCAAAGGTGCATGTGATATTGTAATTAATGGCTGCACTTCCTCTGGCAGTGGAAGCAGACAGTGGTGCAGGATGGATCTCACCTCCAATAGCTCAGGACTGAAAACACAGGGATGTGGTGTTCCCCAGCCTCAGGCAGGGGTGATGGGAAGTGTGGCAATGAGAAGAAAGCAGGGGCATCAGGCATGTCCTGAAGCCATGGTGGAGACAGGGTGAAGGCAGAATGGCTGATTCTCACTGTAGGAAATGTGTGTGATAGAATCAAAGCAGGTCAGCAGTTAGAAAACAAGCAAATACACAACCTGAGAAAATGCAATTTTCCAGGCTACAGAGCCAAGTTCTTTCAGGCACTGATTCCATTTACATCCCTGAGAGAAAATATCTGCTCACACTGAAATGTGGGATTTCCACTGCTGAATTACAATTCTGTGCACTCAAACATATGGCCCATGTCCCCCTGACCCCACCAGGAACAGCTCCACAGCCTCTGTCACAGCTGGCTTGCCACACTGGCCAGGCAGGATTTCCAGATTTGGGACAGACAGGTTCTTCTCCATGACCTCACCTTTTGGTACATGCAGGAGGACATCCTTTCCCAGCAGCCTTTCACACCACTGGAACTCTCAGTAACTCACTCAAGAGCAGACTCACTCAGACTGAGGTTTGTCTGGGTTAATCTTCATGGTACAGCACAGGCCTTTTGCCAGCAGGTAGGATGGACAGACCTGCTGGGTAGGAATGTTCATGGCTGTATCCTACTGCCTGAACTTGGCTTAAAAGCAGCATTTTAGATTTATCTCAACTGCCAGTAACACTTTTAACCCAGCTCTCACAATGAAGGGGTGCACAGCCCCATCCATCAGCATCCTCTGGACCACAAAAATTGAAATTTTTGAAGCATAAGGCATTTTTTAAATAAATGAAGAATCCTACCCAGTTACTATTCAGCACCATTAATTCAAACTTTATTAATATTTTGCTGTGTTTTAATTTTGGTACACTTCCCAAAGGTGTAGAACTAGATATGGAGACGTGCACAGATTTGTGTATTTGTGGGTTTTGTGTGTGTGTGTAAATATAGATATCTATATAGATATGTAGATATATAGGTGTATAGATGTATAGACATAGATATAGATAATATAGATTAGATTAGATAGATATAGATATAGATATAGATATATAGATATAAATATAGATGTAGATATAGATATAGATAGATGGATATAGATAAGATATAAATATAAATATAAATATATAGATAGATATAGATTATATAAATATAGATATAGATTAGATATAGATGTATATAGGTAGAAATACACACAAGGAATCAGAAGAAACTCATACTCTACTGGATTTCAGAGTCCTGACACTGAATTTACTCTGTTTGTGCTGGGATCAGATCTGGCAAGAGCTGCTTTGCCCTCAGCACTCAGTTCAAGGTCCCTCTGAAGTCACAAAAATCTAAGTTGGCTTTCATTCCCATTAGTCCTCATTTCCACATGCTTGTTCACATCCAGGTTCTGGAAGAACCTTCCAGAGGAAGTGCCAGAATCTTATTAGGGAGAGATTGCTGTGCTTTTTCTCTCTGAGGAGGCCTGATGAGATGTGAAATCAGCATCATGCTGCTGCTGCTGGAGGGGGCTCAGGGGTGAGGGAAGCAGGGAAGATGGGCAAGTTAAAAGGAAGATGGGCAAGCTAAAAGGAAGAAGGAAAAGTGCAAAAGAAGTAAAAGAGGTACAGCAAGTCAAAAGGAAGAAGGAAAAGTGCAAAAGAGGTACAGTGCACAGGGATGTCAAGAGAAAGGAAATGACACATGAGCAGAATGGATCTTCTCTGGTTTGCAGCATTAATGATATCCCTGTCTGCATTTGTCACATCATTGAACAGTGACCTGGAAATGATTATTTTTATTGCATTTATGTTTTTCATCACTTGTTGATGATTTACAATGAAAGCTTAAAAGAGATCACAGCTTGATTGATTTTTTTTTTAAATATGCTCATTGTTGCTGTTCTGTATCTCAGGTTTCTGTATACGCAAAATTTTTGCCAGCACAGCTAAATTAGTTCAGATGGATCCTGATATGTTACTGTGCAATCCCTCTGCAGCAAGCCAAACCCTCATCAGCCTCTGCTTTGGTCAGGGCAGTCGTTTTCAGTAGCTCTACCTTCTGTCCATAAGAAATGCTCAAACTGTCAAAACTTTTGCTGGCAGACAGACTTTCAAGGTGTCAGGAAGGTAGAGATGAGGGAAGTGGAGAGTGGAATTTTACAAGCAATAGTTACCTGAACTAAATAAAAAATGGGGCAGAGGATTTATTTTCCTGGCTTGATCCCTTTTGCAGTTCACCTCTAAAGGAAAATTTCCTATTTTTAATGCATATGTACTAATGTGCTCATGTTCAGTTGCAGATTGTTGTATAATTAACAGGATATTCATTACATTTAAGCATATTGAGCTCACAGAAACAGCTGGGAAAATATTATAATCATTCATTATGCAGAAGTGAGGAAACAAGCATGGATGTGTGTGTGTTTATGGGCACGTGTGTATTAAACTCCACACAGCACATTATATCTGGGAGAGGGCCCTCCCAAGGACATGGATGACATACAAGCATGATGGATTTAAAATAACAGAGTAAGAGGTGAACATAAATCCAGAGATCAAACAGAAGAACAGAAAAGAAGATAGGGAACAAACTGAGAGGAAGTTCTAGGTTAGTGGAGGGGGAAAGAAATATTCTGTTTGTATATATTTAATTCTGGCATCTGAAGAAGAGAAAACATGTAGCAATATGTATGAGGGAAAAGCTGAAAATTGCAGAAGAATAAGGGAAACATAAGGTGAGAAGGCAGACCTGTACCCACCAGGCTCATTTTTTAATATATTAAGAAGAAAACCTGAATGATACTGATCTTCTTCACTGGTTTAAAATACAATAAGATAAAAAGGATAAAACTGGCCTTTTTTCAGAAAAAAAAAAATAAAAACAAAAACAAAACCCAGATCTTATAATTATCCTTAATAGGGATCATTCAGTGTTTCCTTTCCAAGAGTAATTTAATAAATTCTAAAAGGAGCTTTTTAGGAACAAACTACTGCAATCAGAGTTAAGATCAAAGCATCCCTATATCTGTACCCAGGAATTTTAAAGTATCTCAGAGATTTTCTGGGGTGACAGTAGATACTAATTGGATATAAGCTTCCAAAAACCCTAAGGGACAGGTGCCATTCATAACTAGGTGAAAAGGAAGCTGTAAATAAGGATGTTTAAGGCAGGTGACTTCTGCATTTCTGAAGAAAAGCATGGTAGAGATTAATGTGGGTACTGTTTTGCTGAAAATTTTTAAAGCAGAGAATAGAAACTCTGATATAAATCAGTTTAGGATATTCTATGGAATACACTGAATTGGAAATAGAATTATGGGACAAATGTACACACACTTATGCCTTGACTTTCTTTTCTGAAAATTCTATTGTGTGAAGTAGCTTTGTGCTCAATATATTGAACTTGCTATGTCTTGTATTTTTAAATATGGATATTAAACACCTATTTCCTTATGGCTTGTATTGCAAGGCTAAGCTCTCCAGCAGCACAGCTCCACAAGAGCTGTGACTTGTGTGTCCTCTGTAAATTTTGTCTTGTGTGAGCCACATGCAATGTCTCAAAACTATAAAATTATACATATCATCTTTGATCTAAACCAGTACAAGCTCAGTAAGGGGAAAAGAAGTTGGTGGCTTCTTTGGCCCTTCCCAAAATCTGATCACTGAGACAAAGAGTAATTACTGTCTCTCAGCTCCTTCCTCACTCCCTTGAATGCAACCATATTGATTTTTAAGTAGCTTGAAATATGGAAGTATTACATGGAGACATCAGGAAAATGGGGATCAGACATGTACAGGTAGAGACCTATAGAACATGGATGTTATTGGTTAAGTTGCGTGAATTAAGGTTTCTAAATAGGCTTCTGATAACTTTTGGAGAAAGGGGAAAGAAAGGCAAAAATACCATTGCAAGATGACAAATTTAAATGTGCAACAGCAGAGAAAAGATATATTGTCATTTATTTAGTGGTATCTTCATGGATTATGTGAATTTGGGTTAAAAAGCAAATGTTTATAAAACTAGAGCTTTCCCTTCGTATCTGCACAGGCTCTAGGTTGCCAGATAAATAAAATACTTCTCCAAAAACTCTCTTTTTTTTCTGAACCTACTGTCTGTCAAAACCCTAGGGGAGTTGAAAACCCCTGAGTAACCCAGAGATTGAGTGTGAGAATTACAGCTGGCTGCTCCAGCCCCTGATTGCCTGGTGTCCTTTGCAAGAACAAACACAGAGCCCTGTCATTTGATACCTCCAACCACAACCTGTGATAATCCACACTCTTTAATCCTTTGTATAGCTGTCACTGTGTCATTACAGTTTATTTTAAAATGGTGTTCCTCAGTACTAATCTCATTCCCAATCATTCATATTAATGTTAGAATTAGAGTGAATTAGGGCATTATTTGCCTCATATGTGACACTTAAGCACTTGTAAGTAATTGCACAGGGGAGAGGAGAGCATTAAATGGGAATAGCACATACAGTATGAAAAATTGAAGAGAACAAATATTAAACTTTTAATAGAAATAACTCCAGCAGAACTTTCCCACAGGCAACAGAACTCTGATATTTTTAGCTGGTTGAGGCCAATGTATGTTAAGAATAGCATTCACTGCAGTGGGAAAATACACAATTTCTATTATGGGGCAGTCAGAATAACAACATACTGATGATACACTAGTATAAAATATGTAATTATCTAGCATGCAAAGAATAAATCACATAAACTGTTTACAGTAGGAATTGTGAAGGGACAATGACACATTGTTGTCTTCTTTGCGTAGCAAGGATAAAGTTTGGTTTCTAAAATTGCAAATTTTAATTCGTGGTGTTTATATGACATTTCCTGCAAGAAGGCCCTGATAAGATTTTTTTCTAAAATTCTAGTAAATTAGGTTAGATATTGACTTGGTTAAAATTAGAAAGATGTCAGCTTGGATAGCATCTTGTGTTTCTTCATGTTGTACCATTAGTCTAAAATTACACAGAATAATGCCTCCTTTCCCATGCAGGTGCAGATAACTGCAATTTTTCTTCTAGAACCAAGTTTTGTGGTTCATCCAGTGCAAAATTCACAATCATACCTGGAGTGAAGCCCAACTCTTCGAGAGCGCTGCTTGGAGTGATTATTCTTGTTACAGAACTCCTAGTCCATCATATTAATAATTATTAATAATGCAGAGAACAAAGGCATTGAGTGTCCTCATCTATCATCATGTATAAAAAAAGTTTTAATTGATACGCCCGTCTGTTCTGTGTGCTATTATTGTATCACTATAAATTGTAAAAATAGGGTGAAATCAATATTTTTTATCTGTCCTCCTTGGTAGCAAAGAAAGACCTAAGCTTCAGGATTAGTGGGCAGATATGAGGAGGATTTCTTTCTTTGTGATACAAATCTGTATTAATTGATTTTTCTTGATGTGGATTAATTGCAGCTCTTTATTAGGAATAATATCACAAATAAACTATAGACAAGTATAGATTGCTAAGCCTAGATTTCAATTGAATGAGGCTAATCAATACCTAAGTCTGTAATTTAAAGCAATTCATTAGGGCCTCGGGAAAAGCTAAGTAATATACGTGAGAAATGTCTCATCTGGAGCCTTCCAGGAGTTTCTCCCTAAACAGAATAAATACATTTGCAATATATAATTATTGCAGATTAATCTTGCTCAAATGCTTTTTTTATTTTCCTTGCCAGCTCTTTGCTCTGAGGGCGAGGAGAGCACCAGAGCCCTGTGCTGTGTTTGTCATGGGCTGGGCAAGGCAGGAGGGGAGGATGGGGGAGAAAAGGGGGTTCAGGGGGGACCTTCTGGCTCTCCACAATTCCCTGAAAGGAGCATGCAGCCAGGTGGGATTGGGCTCTGCTCCCAGGGAACAGGGGACAGGACAGGAGGAAATGGCCTCAAGTTGCATGGTGTAGGTTTAGATTTGATATTAGTGAAAATTTGCCCATGGAAGGGTTGGCCAGGCATTGGAACAGGCTGCCCAGGGATCCCAGAGGAATCCCAAAAGCCATACAGATGTGACATTTGGGGACATGGCTTGCTGGTGGCCTTGGCAGTGCTGGGCTGGCTGTTGAACTCCATGATCTTACAGGGCTTTCCCAACCTAAATGTTTCTATGACTGTATTCATTGACTCCAGCACTGTAGAGCAGACACATTTTGGGTCTAGTAGGCCATTAAAAGCCAATTGCTCTGGTGCATCCCTTGTGCTATCCCTTTAATCAAATGGGCAAAGGATCCCTCTAAGGTTAAATACAGCAGCAAACATGCTTAAAATTGCTCTAATTGCCACCTCCAGGAAATTTTAGTGAATGTTTATTGTGCAAGGTGAATTCCAGGCTTTTGTGAAGAGCTTTTAGAATAAAAATTGTATCATACAATAGGGCTGGAGCATTTGGGTAATAGGACTGCCATATTGCTTGAGACAGATCCTAGGTTTAGAAGCACTAAATGCAAAACCTGGGATAAAGCAACTAAGTCGGTGCAACAGTAATGAACAAAATGCTGAATTTCAAAATTATATTATCATAAGTTTATTTTAAACATGCATTTTGGCATACCATCTTCCTGACCATGTGTGTGGATAACATAGAAACAGACTTCAAGAATCCACTCATAGCTCAGTCTAGTGCAAATTTTATCATTTAACAAATCCATGAACTTCTTTACACTTGCAATGGAGATGCATCTGCCCTGGTAATTCCATGAATGCTGCACTTAACAAGATATTTCTTTTCTATTGCTCAAGAAACTTGATTTTAGAGCTAGAAATCCTAAAATCTTAGCACAAGCCCTAGGTTTCAGTGAGGCTACAGCAGGGATAAAGATAAATGATTTCTGCTGGGAAAACCATGGTTTTCTCTGCAATGGAATAAGCCAGGCAAAACATTCTATTAACTCTCTAATGTGCATTTCCTGATAACCAATAGATGCTGTTATTGCCATAAACCTTGTCCTTTTCCCTCCATCGTCCTTCTAGGAGAAAAATCACCTTGATTTCCAGTGCTGGAGCCTGGAAATTCCTTCAGTGGAGATTCCTCCAGGGAGTTTAGCTCTCACTGTGAAGATATCAAAGGTTATTAACTCATGTGTACCGAAGATCAACTTACCAGGTGTTTAACTTCATTAAATGACTTGACTTGGACTGCTGGTTCCCACAAGTTTGTCCTTGTTCTTGTGTTAGGGATTGCTTTGACAAGTAAATTCTCTAACTCAATGGAGCTGCTGCCTAAACTAACTTCTTCCAGGACAGACTTGACATGATTTGGGGCTGGATTTCTGCATGCCATGGTTCCTTTACACAACTGTAAGGGAAATAGTGATAACAAGTGTATTTAATTGACATAGAAATAATATCCTACATAACTACATAATGAAAGATGCAACAGGATAGAAATTTCTTGCTCTTTCTCATTCATTTATATCTCTCATTTATAAATTCCATGCTGCTTCCATGGCAGCACCATAAATCAAAGCCTAAACCTGAAGATGTGTGGAAATGGGAGGGCATCCAGGAGAGACTGCTCTTGCATCTGACAGCTAAAAAAGCCAAGGGAATAAACACCATAATAAGTCAGTGTGCCCTGTCTCTGGCTTAGATTATCTGGAGGCCATCTGAATAAACTCTCAGCTGCAGCAGGAAGCCCTGGGACTAGATCTTTCACCTTCCTTTGATTGTCATTTTCCAATTGTTTTCATTTTTCAGTGACGCCAGCACACTTGTTCATTGATGTTTCATTCTGGCCTCGCTCTGCCAGATCCACCCAGCGAACACTGAAGCCAAGAGCAAATAGGGCCTCAAAAAGAGGGGCTTTCCTTGAGGCATCCTCAGGATTGAGGTCCTGAAGAAGGATGCAGACAGTGCTTCAGTTTTGTGTAAGTGCTTTGAGTTCATCAGGCTGCTTGAATAGGTGGAAATGCCATCACATGCTCAGAACCAAGGGTACCAGCAGCAGAAAAAAAAAAGTCCTTTCTTTTTATTTTCTGAAACAGAAAACTCTAGAAGTTGACTATATAAGGAGAGATTTTGCTCCTTTTCTAGTCTTTGTTAGACTGAGTGTGCCATGAAAAGTGGCACAATGTGGCAATGCAACAAGTTCACAGAGAATTCCAAGTTGGAAAGGACCCACAAGGATCATGGAGTCCAACTCTTAAGTAAATGGCCTATATGGGGATTGAGTCCACTTTGGTGTTAGGTTGGTTTGGCACCAACTGAGCCAATCTCAGTTCATCTTCTCTTCTCTTCTCTTCTCTTCTCTTCTCTTCTCTTCTCTTCTCTTCTCTTCTCTTCTCTTCTCTTCTCTTCTCTTCTCTCCTCTCCTCTCCTCTCCTCTCCTCTCCTCTCCTCTCCTCTCCTCTCCTCTCCTCTCCTCTCCTCTCCTCTCCTCTCCTCTCCTCTCCTCCCCTTTTATTGCCCAAGTACAATGTGAATTTGAGTATTTGATACAACCAAGGAGAGAGAGAACACCTCAGCAAGGAGCACGATTCCTCCTCTCTCCTGTTTATTTTGGCTCATTGCTCATGTGAGATGAAGGAGTGAAAGATCCACACTCATTTATCTAAAACTCACCATTCCTCAGGGACAGGAGTTGGCATGAGTGTGAAGAAGGCTGGACTGTCTTGACCTTCCATGTGCCCTGTCCATTTTAGGCTTGGGACCTGGCTGGCAAGGAAAGCAAACCCCCAGTTCATCTATTCTCCTTGTGCAAACATTTCAATTGCACAGGGGCTGCCAATTTGGCACTCAACATTAACATTGAAGCTTAGAGGGGAAAAGCTGCTGTGGAATGGCCCAAAAGGGAAAGTCATCCATGTATTTGCACTTTACAGCTGGTAGTGGTGCCACATTCAGAGCAGCTCCCTGGTCTGAGGGTGGATCTGCAGGGCAACAACATTTCATTTGAGGTTTCATTTGAAACAGAAACAAAACAGAAAAAGAAGCACCAAACCGCAATTTTAAAAATAGGATGCTCCAAGACGCCTCCTGGAAGTCACAGACTGTCCTTATATCCTTCAATTTTTTGAATTCTTCAGGAGTGAGAACAGCCTGGCTTGTCAACAGAGGGCTGTTCAGAGAGGCAGGCAGGAGAGTGAAAGAAGGCTGGCTATTGTTCAGGATGTGGTGTAGGCTGCAAGAGTGCCTTGAGAATGTCAGGCAGAGAGAGAGGGGGCTTTGTGTGAGAGCTCTGAGGCAGAGTGTCAATCATGTGGATAACCTCCATCTCGTTTTTTTATCTTGGTCCTTGTCATGACGCTTCCCTGCCTGGAGTCCATAAGGATAGGTGTCAATTTCCTGGAACATGCTGATGTCTAATCCAAGCTGTCCAGGAGATCTGACCTGCCACGAGGTGGGAAAGAGTGTTAGAAGCATCCCACCTTCCCTGTGTGCTCTTCTTTGTGCCACTCTGACACAGCCTTGAGCATCCTTCATGAACAGGTCGCACACAAGCACGCTGCTTTGCTTTGGCTTTCCCTAAAAACAGGAATGCCTTTATCATTCCCCAGAACAAAGTGCATGATTTGGAACATTCATAACTGGAGAAGGAAAACATTGGGTAATAGAAAGGAAAAGCTACACACTCATGCAAATGTAAAACCCTTGCTTGATCTGACAATGGTGCACATTGTGTCTGGGTGCAATGATGTCAGAGCACTGTTATGAAATTCCTCAAAATCCTGAGTGGAACAGAGGCAACATGCCTGGAAAGGGCCCATCTGTGATTAAAATAATTTTAGTCTTTAAGCAAATTAAGGTTTGAAAGAGAAGCTTGCTAGGCTGGGAATAACATACCTGTTGTGACCTGAGTCAGAGCAGAAGTCTCTCTCCTCATGGGTTGGTGCTGCTTCGTGATGCTTGAGGCAGACCCACCTTTGAGGTAACACTGCCAGCAATGAGAGGAGATCCCACAGTGATAAAATCCTCCTCCCTCTGAGAGGCTGGCCTAGGATTTTGTGAGCCCACACCATGCAGGAACCATAACAGCTCTGTTTCAGTGCAGTTTAGGGCCAAGAGGAGCAAATCTGCTCGGGCACCCAGAAGTGAGAGCTGCCATGTGGATTTGCAGGAGGAAAGTGGTTCTGGGCAGCACAGGGTGCAGTCCTACACCACCAAAGTCAAAGAGAACTTTCTCAAAAACCTAAAAGAGCATTAAGAATGTGGATTTTTGGGGTAAACCATGTTACTTCACTGGCCTCCAGCATGGTTTATTTGGTATAGTGAATGAACGACAGGCCATATAAAATCTCTGTTTGTTTTAAACCAGTGTAGCTCTTGTCAGTTCAATAGGGCTGTGGTGATTTGTCTCAGCTGAAGATTTATTTTCATCACCTCAAGTTTCTTCTTCACTTTTATGGCAACTGTAGCTGTATAACACTTAATGACAGCACCTTATTATGTTAGAGTTTTCCATGATTCATGTAAGTACACATAGCCACTTGTACTTAGAGCTTAAATGCTGTGCAGATAATCATCTTGATTGCAGAAGCAAATTTTATTTATGCATAAAAATATTGTTTATTTGGCCAAAACTAGCAATTTCCAAAGTTTGCCAGAACATAGAAGCCTACAGGATGGATGTAGCATTGGGAATGGCCAGTAACTGGAGAAAGCCATGTATTGTTTCACAAAATCTTAAAATATGTTTTTCAGTCTAACCCATGAAAAATATTCAGTTTCATTCTAGAGGGTAAAACCATTTTGAAAAAAAATCTACATCTCTTTTATTTTGGTTACAAAAATTATATTCCTACCCCCCCCCCCATTAAAACAGAATTCAGAATACATTTTAATATGAAATCCTACAGATCTCACTGAAAAAAATGTTGTTACAATTCCTTGGGGAAGAGGGAAGGGTTGTTTCTTTTGCATTTGTCTTGTGCGGTGCAGGCGTGAAGAGGAAAATTTCTCCTAATGACGATAATTTAGTCGAAAGCTATTTTAGAAAGAAATGCGATTTGACAGAGATAGTGGCCAATTCCTGGGTTAGATTTTTTAGCAGTGTACAAAGCAAACTCTCCAGTTGGGGTTCCAAACTACAACTACCAAAACTCTCTGATGACTAACTCTTCCTGGCTGTGCTTCATGCTGGCTTGGAAAGAACAAGACGACTTTTTGTCTAAGCCTGTACCAAAGTTAAATAAAAATCTGTGAAAAAGGTTGTGCAGGTCCATCCGCAAGCATCTGTCTTTTACACATGCTTGTGGTGTTTTTGCTCGTGGCTTTTGGGGAGAATTAATCTAAAGTTTAATTAAATCATTGAGCTTTACTCCAACTATACTTTTTCCACCCACCTACCCCCCCTGCAGCTGGCTGGTTTTTCATGCAGGAATTTGCTGCAGTCCCAAAAGAAGAATGAATAACGCTTCCTATTCTGAGCACAGAGTGATCTGATGGTGCATGTTGTCACTGGACATTGAGGAAAAATGTCCATCATCTACTCTGGCCCATGTGGTGGGGAGCTGACATCCCCTTGCCCTGAATCAGGCTGTGACAAGAGACATTGGTGTTAATTAAAATTAATGTGATAATACCCACCCCTCCAAAACACCATGCAGGCCATTTGGGCATGTTTAGCAAGTTCCTTGACCCTGAAATGAAACCCACAGAACAAAGATAAGAGCTGAAAGTACAGGCAGCACTGAGAACATCTGATTTTTCTGTAGGAGTCTGGGCCCACCAACCCATGGACTCAGAGCATCATCTTAACTCCTCAGGAAATAAAGATCAAGGAAGAGCTACATGAAAATCCTCTTCTTGCTCAGAAGATATTCTGCCTTCCCATTCCTGCTCCCTCCCTTCCATATATTTCCATATTTTACTGTGTCCCTTGATTGCTGTTTGTGCTTTAAAAAGTGGTATCTGCATTTGAAGAGATCATCTTTGATCCTTGCACTGGCTTTGTGGTTATCTTCATTCTTATACTCCAGATCATGGAAAGTCCCTGCAGGCTCCCTTCTTTATCCTCCCTCAATTTTCATTCTTCTCTAGGGTTGGACTATTTTTTTGTGCAGGTTATCCTCAAAGTGGAAATTTCAGCCGTGTTCCATGACCTCAGCACATTTTACATCTCTGCTTCCTTGGCCTCCATCGCTCGGGCAGGGCTGGACCGAGGCTCACTGGAGGAACTTCCCCACCAACAGCTGTGGCTGCTGGGAATTGAGGCAGGGATTGAGCCTCACAGGAGCTGCCTCTAAACCCCCTGGGTGAGGGAAACCTTCAGACACACCTCTCAGGACTCTTTTCATCCTTTGGCACCCCTGCAAAGATGCTCCAGCCAGGGGTTGTGCTGCATCTCAGATGTGTACACATCTCTTGACACAAAGAGGCTGCTCTAAAATGACTGCTCTGTTCTAAAATGTTGCTGGCAAATTGTTGTGAACATGGGAAAGAAACAAGAGTGTTGAGAGCTCTGGGTATTATTGAAATATTTAAATATTATGTATGGTGATGCCTCTAATTCAACATTTGCTGTGGTAAACACAGCAGAAATAACTGTAGCAAAATGTTATTCCATATTCTAAGCCAGATTCTTGAGGTTTGTTTTATTTATATCACATGTGGCTGGGGAGAAATAGTTCTAGGAAGGCTCAAACCATATATTTTCTTTTCAAGTTGCCAAAATATCTTAGAGAAATCAATTGCTGGGGACTCTTCTGTGTGGCTAAAGATTTATTTTTAACCTCTTGGTGTGCCAAAAACAGGAACAATTATTAATCTGTCCTGAAACTGCCAATACAACCTGCTAGCAACAGATGGTGCGAATGAAAAGCCAGAAGTGGCCATTTTTAATATTCAATAGATTAAAACAATCTTAGTTCTCTAATCTTATCTAACCTCTTGTGACTGAGGGTCCACGGTATTGACTAAAAGACAATATCAATAGCCTTGATTTGAGCCTGAATCCGCCAGGGAGCTGAATCATCTGAGGCACTTTGTACCTCTAAGTGGTGCTTTGTGTTCCCATCTCTTTTGGCCTTTGTGGGAGAGGAGCACTGAGGGTTCTCCTTCAGGAATTTAAAAGCCAGAGCACCCCGTGCTGCAGGTATGGCTGCACTCCAGAGGCTCTTGTTTAGGTCTGAACTTGTATGGTAGTTAAGAACAGCTCCTGTCAATGCCAAGGGATGCAGGAGGATTATATTGCTAGATATTATCTCAGGCTTGTCGTATTTATACATTTCAATTACAAAATCAGGAAGTGTTGCCAGCCATCCTTTGGATACAGCTGGCAAACACACACACACACACACACACACACACACACACACACACACAGAGAAAGAAACAAAAATAATCCCATACTGTGAGCCTGCTTGATTTTTTTGATTAGTCAAGGAATTGTGGAAATCTGATTCTTGCAGCCTGTGGTGACCCTGTGCTGCTGGGGAAGCTGGGTTTTGTCCCATGTGCCACTGCTGGGGGAGGCAGGAGCACAGGATTCCACATCTACTCAGGAAAGGTGGATCCCAACTTCAGACTCACTCACCTTACCCAGGAGAAAAGCTGCATCTGAATCCCAGGTTTGGGGTTGCTCACTGTTTGCTGCAGTTTCTCTGCACCCCTGATTTATTTTGTGAGCAACAAAAGCAGGGGGGACTCAAACCACAACAGCAGCTCCTGTATGAGGTAGAACAGATGAGAAACAGCCAGAAGGAATTCCCCAAGTCAGGTATCCTGTATTTGCTGGGCAAAAGCAGCAGATGTGGCAGGAGGACAAACTTTGCACATTTGACTCCAGGACAGACAAAACCTCCTGCAAACCAAGGGCTGCAATTTGAGCAGCCTCTCCTGTCTCTATTTTTAATGCCTTTATTGATAGTTGTGTGCACAGACCCCCTGTCCTGGTGGGTCAGCAGCTCCTCAGCCACAAAGCCCAGCTCTGCTCCAGCCTCCCTCCTGCCCCTTCCCGCCCACGGGAAGCACTGAGCGCGGTCAGGCCGGCATTCCCCTGACAATTGGGGATGTGGGAAAGCTCTTCCCGGGCGAGCAGCAGCCTTCGCAGAGCTCAGGCCAGGCAGGAAAGGCCGATGCACCAGGGGAGAGCCCTGGGAGGACATTGCAGCTTCCTGATGAAGGGAAAATGAGTTCTCCCCTGTGGAGTTTCCTCTGGAGGCCACAAGAGCGAGACTTCAGAATTGGAGGGGAGGGAGAAAAAGAAGGAAAGCTGAGAAAATAGCCAGCTAGAGGGATGTACCCTTAATTTGCACATCAGCACACTGATGGGAAGTACTGCTGTGGAATGGAAGATGCTGGGAAACACCAGGAAAGATAAACTTCAGTATCAAGTGATCTTGGACAGCAAAATTTAGTGTTCCCAATGGAGTGAGACAAACACCTAAGGAAACAAGGGCATAGCTAAACTATCCCTCAAGGATTTCTGCTGGAAACAAGCAGGGCCTGGGAGGCCTAATGGTCTGAGTAGATATCAGCAAAGTATTCTTCATTTCACTTGTGGATGTGACACTGAGCTCCTTCCTAGCTTTGGATACATCTTGCAACTAGAGCGCATTCACTTGTCTGAAAATGGGGTTATGAAGTGATTATTCATGTCTGTAACATTGTTTCACAACAGAAAAAATATTAAAATGCCTTCCTGTGACAGCAAATTTCTGCCAGCTCTGAGATGTGTTCCTAAATGTTAATTCTGTACTATCAGGCCATGTTTTCTCTTCTGATGGTGTTGAAAGTCTCTTTGTCTCCCTGATTTCTAGGAGAATTTCTGCACTATTAGCAGTGAATTAACTCTAAATATCAGAATATATAACTCTGAATATGTCCACAAGGTATGGATTTCCTTAATGTGAAAATATTCTGCATCCCTGCAGAAATAGCTTCAGCACTTCTGTGAGGGATATAGTCTGCAAAGCACAACCCTTTGATTACAAACCCTTGTAATCACAACACCAGAATTCATAAAAATAAATGAGGGGTCTAAGACATGATATGACATCTTTTTAGTAATGGAAATAAAATTATTTTTCTTTGAATTGTTTTTTTCTTTCTGTGTGTGGACATTATAGCTCTCATTCTTACTTCTCTCATGGGTGGTGGAAAAACCTACAGCTGTTTAGCTTTATAATATCACAGAAAATAGCCCAGATTTCTGCTCTGCCTCACTTGAAGACTCTCTTTTAGGTTGTTTTGTGTTGTTTGTTCTCAGAGAAGAGAGCTTGCCATTTGATATTAACATTAACAGAAAAGTCCTGAAGCAAAAAAAAGTCCTCTTAGAGCTCAGGGGGAACATCTCCAAATTTTTCTGCTGTCTGGATGGACTAATCCCACACTGCAAAAACAGAGAAAAAGCCAGGGAACTGGAAATTATATCTTCAGGGCTGTTTTTTTAAATCATATTTCAATACACCTTTTAAATTTTTTCTTTTTTTGGTTTTACTGTTTAAACAACAACGATAAAGTATTTCCTTTTTCTTTTCTGTATAGGCAATCACAAAAGGTGCAGATTACATGGAACAGCCAAGGCTGGGGTAGAAGGGAAGGTCATCACTTTACAGGACTGAATCCTAAGTACCACCAGAATCCCTGACAACACATAAAATAAAGAAAAGCCTGCAATAACTAAACTTCCTTTTTGGAATGGGTGCCTGGTGCTGGAAGGTACCATTGACAAGAAAGGCATCTAAGGACACTTAGCAGCAGCCAGGTAATATTTAGTGTCTTCCAAGATCCAGTGCCTCAGCAGGCAGGAGCAGAGATGCAGGGGTTTTTCAGCATCCAAAAAAAGAAAGGTGAAGGGTTCATCTCAGTCCTAGGTGGTATTTGAAGGCTGGTGTGGTTAAGGCATGCCCAGCACTGCTGCCAGCAGCTTGCAAACCATTTTCTTTTGACTTTTCCTGTCTGAAGAACAAGAGCTGGGATTAGGGTGAGCACAGAGCAGGCCTCAGGCTCACCCCTCATTCCTTTCATCATCAGACCATTTGGATTCTCTGCATAGCTGAAAAACAAACTCTTCCACACTCCATGTAAATTCCTCTGTGGTTCTCTTAATACATCTGAGTGGGGACTGACACCAGTTGATGATATTTTCCTGCATTTTTAATTCTGAGATTTAATATTTTTTGCAGCAAAATCAAAGCGAATTAAGCCAATTTTTTGGCAATGACTGTAGTCAAAGACTGTGAAGCAAAGCCAGGAACATTTATAAAATAATCCACCTACATTTATTTTTTTTCTATTTATTTTATTTATTTATTTTATAGAAATAACCTACATTTATTTGCTTGTTTGTTTGTTTGTTTTGAAAATTTCTGCAGCCCACTTGTCAGGCTTCTAAAACTGGTGACCAGATGACAGACAGGTGAGAAATAAGGACCAGAGATAATATTCTCTTTTTAGTTCATGAGAGTCTATTTTTAACAAGAAAATAGACTATTTTCTTCTATGAAAATAGAGAAAGCTGGGTTACTCTTGATTCACATCTCCTCGCCCTCTCAAAAAAAAAAGTATATATGCATATATAGATATTGAAGTAGCCTATATAAGGAAATACATGGAAGATGTAAAGAAAGAATATGAGAGACATAAAAAAGAACATTATGAAAGAAAGACTATGTGTATGACTGTTTAGTTTAATGACCATTAGACCCCTCATGTCTTGAAGTATTCAGAGCTAATCCTAAATAACAATAAATCTACTCTCTTTTTTAGAACTTTAAAACAACTTTGTTCCTTTGAAAGCTACAATGTATTTTTACTGGTCTTCCTTCAACAAGGTTACCCTGCATTAATTTGAACTTTTCTGGTAGGGGAAAAACCACCACAAAAAAGAGACTACAAAGTTCTGGCATTATTCTATTTCTATCTGTATTGAAACAAAGGAATTGCTTCAGTACAGGTAGAATTTCAATTCCAAACACTGAGCTGGTAGAAATTACTTTAGCTGCAGGAGGTAACACTAAAGGCAGTGTTAAATCTGCATGTACAAAACAGAGGTCTGCACACACAAACCCACATCTGCATGTGCAGAATGAGTTGATTCTTGCTCAGGTGAGAGTTTGCCAGTGTGAGCATGCAGGAGCACTGGGTCAGTTGTTAAAATGCTGCACACACAGCACTCACAAATTCTGTTTGATCTAATTTGTGAGCACTAATTTCTGAACACACAGCAACAAACGCTTAAACCATGACATGAAGTAAAGAAGCATGCTGCAATAATAAAATAACAATTTTTCCATCATTGGTAAATTCTCAGATGTTTAAGTTTTGGATCTACACATCTTTCTAGACTAACAAAGCACTTGAATGGGAATTCATCTATGTGGAATGACATTTCTATTTCCTCTTATCAGCAAGATGTTTAGCCATTCATTTTTAAATATCAGCAATACAATAAAATTGTATTGATGTACAGAATATTTGTCACAGATTCTAGACTAAGTATGCTGTAAGGATAGAATGAAAAATGCTTTATTTGTGTTTTGCAGGTTTTGGGAAAACCTTTGTGTGCAACACACAGCCCATTGCAGATCCAAGTGTATCCACCCTACTGAAGTGAGTCTCGTGTAGGTTCCAAATTTCCATTGGATGGAAAAGCACTGTACTGGAGTTGAAACACTTCATTTTTAATAGCTAGGGGAGTAACACAGTGGCTGGGTAATAAGTGCTATCACACAGGCACATCCCTGGAAAAATCCACTCTGTTTTTACTAGGAGACCCTCCGCCATCAATTTACTGTCTGACCCAAGTTCCTTAATTTTCCCTGCAAGTAAAATGAGAATACTGTCCTTTTTAATAATAATTGTTAATTATAATTGTTCATTTATTCCAGCAATATGTACTATGATGAGTATTAATAAGCTTGTCTCCAACTGACCAAAAAATTACTTCTTTAGTTTTTATCAGTGAAATATGGTCAGTCATGCAAAAATTTACTTCTCTGGCATACTCTCCACTTACCATAACGAGGAAGCATATCTCAAGAAATATATGGTTAGAAATAATGCTTTAATGTTTTCTATATTTTGTTATTTTTGCCTCAAATCACAGCTCAGTTCAGCATGATCTGACCATGGTTGAAATACTGAAATCCCCACTCCTCCAAAGCAGTGTTTATTATAGAAACCACAAACTTAACCTAACCTAGAGCAGCTTTTCCAGCAGTGATATAATTACAGTAGTTATTGTTGCAATAAACCAGATGTTCCTGAGCTGGAATGAAAGCACTTCCCCCCACATTACATTTGTTACGTTGCCTCTTTTCAAGTTTCACATCAGCTGTTCGGAAAGCGCTCTCCCCGTTGAGTGTCACTTACAGATTCTTGCTGGGTGAGTCTTTTAGGGCAAAAGAATGAAATGCTGGCCAGGCTCTGAATTTTCACTGCTCTCCTTGAGGCCCCCAACATGACAGTTTTCAGTGTCACCAATTCTTGCTCTGGTTTAAAGATTTAATTTTTTTTTTTGTCCTTTAAGACACTTGGCTGAAAAAACAAAAAAACCCAATGCTTTGGAAAACCTGCTTATTGAATGAGTGCATTGTTCTGTGTGAAAGGGAGTGTTCCACTCCTACAAAATCAATGGAGTTTGGCAGAGACTTCAGTGGAGCCACCATTTTAGTCACTATTTTGAGCAATTTAGTTATTGGGCAACATCTTTTGAACTGCTTTGTCAGCTGTGGTTGCAACTCCGGACCATGAACAACCGTTCAACCTGAACCACGAATATCCAGCATTGCTCCAGCATTACACATCTTGTGTTCTTTTACAATGTGTTAGTCAACACATTTCTAATATTTCCCAGCCCAATCAAGTCCTAACTGCAAAAATGTGTTGCCAATAAAGAATTGGACTGTGTTTAAACTGCTAGGATCTTAGACATTCAAGTTTTTGTATATATTTCATGTGTGCAAGAAACCTGTCTAGGAACAGCCACCACGAAGAGTCAAGAAGTCGGGAGATTGCTTTATTGCACTTAACAGAGCCATATAGTAATACAATAAAGAAACACCAACTAGGCTTGGAGTTTTGTTTACTCATAGGTAAGTTCTCATGAAAATACACGAACGGTAAGAATTAATTATCTTATCAACTATCTGAACAAGTCACGGCAATCCTGGAAGAAACCTTTGTAATGGTACACGTGCTGCTCTTTTTTCTGCTCACCCGTGGTAAACTATTAAGTCAACCCATCCCCGTGGCAACTGCAATGTGATGAGGGAGGAATTCACCCCGTGGTCTGCTAAATTTACACTTTGTAAAAATGTAAATGTTTCTTATAGAAGGAATTTACATGGCTCTGAAACACAGTCCAACTTTTCACTGATGTGGTAGGGGATGCAGACGTTGTTGGCCTGGTTTTACAAAAATCTTTGAAAATGGGCCATAAAATAGCTGAGGAAACCCAAGAGGCACCCACGCGTTGGGAAGCAGATTATAGGAGAGCTCTGCTGCTCAGCCACAACCAGCTCCCTGCTTTCAAAAGACGTGGTATCGAATTCACATTTTTTGCTCTCCTGCAGGGAACGTGTCAGAGCTGAAATAAATAAATAAGCAGGGCCCATGTCCAGGGAACCTTGACGTCTTTCCCATCACCACGGCCGGGAGGCCCCTGTGCTTCCTCCCCTGGCTGTGACATGCCCAGCAAATATTTCCACCACCCACACTTGATTCATTCTTAACTCTCCTCACCCACTCATCATTACAGCTGTGCAAAGCATCCATTACAAACCCTGGAGCCATCCAAAACCTACCGTTGTGACTTCGCTCTGTGCTTCACACCCAGCGGGGATTGGTTGGACTTTTGGCTGGATTAACTTTCTGAGACAATCGACCCCCAGTTTCATGCAAATCTGGGCCCAGGTTAAGGTGAATGATTTATGGGTTGCACAGTTTGAAAATCACTGAGAGGGTTTCACATCACCTCGCTGCGTAGATCTCGGTCAATATTCATGGAAATTGAAAAAGATGTGTGCATAGTACACTGCAAAAGGGAATAATAATAACAACAGTGGTCAAATCCCAAATGAGCACTGTGCATTGCAAACAATTCCTGGTCTGAACGACCTGAGCGGGGTGGGGAAAGGAAAAAAAAAAATCTTTTTAAGTCTTTAACACTCTATTGCTTCAAAGTGTAAGTCACTCATAAATTTTTAATGACATTCCTTTATTTAGCACATATGCATGCCACTAGTGGTTCAGTTAGACAGGAACTCTGCAAGGAGTTGCTGTAACAATGCTCTCTGGCAGGAAATAGAGGGAAACCCAGACTCCAAAATTCAGATGGAAAGTTAGATTTTTCTGTAGTCAAAATGAGAGATTTATTTGGTTGGTGGCAAAAGTTCATGTCTACTAAGTTTGGATTTGAGTGTTCACCGGGATTTTGGACTGCCCAGTTAGCAAAATTAAGCAGTTAAAGGGAATCTAGATTATGCCCACCCTACTGAGTGACATCTTGTTCTGTCACCTTTCAGAACTGTGGGGCAATCTACTTCAAAACCATTGGCAGAAATTACAGATAAGCAAGTTTTTTTAAATAAAAATCAGTGAAGGACAGGATTCAATTTAGGAGGCTATGTGGCTTTTTAGACAGGATTGAAGAAACTAATTTCACACCTTAATTTTAAAGGAAGCCCAAACCACTCAAGGCAGAAGTACCAAACCTGTCACTTAACATCTTGTAACAAAAGAACTTCCTTGGTTTCTGTTTGCAGCATGGGTTCTTCTTGTTTGCAAAAGAATCCTCTATAATGAGTGAGCCCATGCAGAAGGTTGTGATCACCTTACCTGATCTCAACTGTGGAATACTCCTTCCTGCTGATACAAAAATGTTCATTTCAGTGAGAGACAGAGGGACAGGCTTTTAGTGTGTGATCAGTGTTGCTTTGTCCTGGGGTGACTTCAGTTACTTTCTGAAATTCTGTGATGCACCCATTTATCAAAATGCCTTCAAGGCAAGCAGATTAAAGGTTTGGAAATTTATATAAATCACAAAAAACATTGGCTTGAGGTGGAGTTACATTGTGCTTAAGGTCATATTAAGAAAAGCAGTGTAGGGTTCTGCTGAGCAGGGGGAGACCCACAGTGCACGTGTCTGAACTGGTCACTATGGTGTGAGGCACTGTTGGCTCTCAGTTCCCCCAGATGTCTGGGACAGGTAAGGTGAATCACAGCCTACAGGTTTCTGCTTTTTCCCATTATCTCCACAGGGAAGGGGAGTGACTGAGCTGGGAGTGTGTCTCACTCCGTGTTAGGTGAGGAGGGCTCTGTTCCCAGTGCCTGGTGAGTCCACACAAGGTGGAATTTGGTGGATGAGGAAGGGAGAAAGGACAAACATTCAGTGCTTTATCCTGCTCTGCTGAAAGCAGAATTCCTGCCTTGGTCAAGAATTATCAAGTAAAAATGGTATGGAAAGTTCATCATGGAAACACTAACAAATGACAGAATTAGTGGCAGTTCTCTGTGAAGAAATGAGCCACAAAAACAACACGTGGGCAGCCTTGGATGGCAACACCAGAGCCCCAAAGTGCATTTAGAACAGCCCTTAGTCACCACCTTCACTGTGTCCATTTGTCCTGGCTTGGAGAAGTGCTGAGCATCCTCATCCCACATCAGCATCAACACCTTGAGCACTGATACCCAGGGGCAGATAAAATACAGCACATTAATGTTTCCTGTCATACACGTGGGGATGGCTGTGAATCAGGGGAAACAATTGCTTTCAAATAAATGATGTGAGACTAGAAAAGTGATACCATAATGCTTGATTGGAGAGCAAAACCCCTTTGGATTCACTCCAGTAAAAGAGTGGTACCACTAACAGGGCTGTTCTGAGGAGTCAGTTGGCATTTCCACTGATAATCTTGATTCTTGGGATTGGTATCCGTCATTTCAACTCAGGTTGAGTTGGAACTTAGTGTGAAAAAGAAAAAGAAATTGCTGAAATTACAGGATTTCTCCCTCCACTCTCTCTGCATCACAACAAAATAAGATTTACTTTTTATGAGCTATTTGCCAAACCTCACATCATAAACATCTTCCTTTTAATTGGATGGATAAAGGAAAGGAAGACAAATGAGATAAGTTCAATATTTAATAGATTTTCTCAACATAGCCATCCTTCCTTTCCATAAGTTGCTATTTTTTCTTGTTAAAAATGAGAAATATGTTGCAAACTGCATTTAATAATGAGGGGGAAAAACTCCAGCAATTAGTAGTGAATGCTCCAGTAAACATATCTGTTGCAAGAAGAGGTGTCATAAAAAATGATAGAACTGAGATTTACTGCCACTGAAGTCAGCAACAGCATTTCCATTGCCTCCAGCTGGAGGAGGACTTGGTTCCTAGGAAGTTCACTCCAAAGATGATTATCTTTATATCAGCAAGTCTAGGAGCAGGGGCTCCATGGCCTTCAAGGTGAATGCTAGAGGGAATAAAGGGCTGTAAATCCCTGTTTCTACAATGATAAGGATGCTGGCCCCAGCTGAAATATACAGAAATAAAGTACAGTTATATGAGTTTGAAAATCTGACCAAAAATCTCTGAGTAACCACATCTGCAGTCCTGCCACAGGTAAATCTTCCAGAGCTCTTGTTACAACTGTGACTTAAATAAGCAGTCTGGGGCCTGTCTGAGTGTTTGTTATCAGATTGTTCAAATATTTCACTTACATTTATTAACTAAAGAAGGTCTCAGACGCTTTGTTCCAGCTGTATACAGAATTTACTGAATTCAGTGTTCATAGTCTACATAGTAGAGGCTGAATTGTCTGGGAATTTTCAAATAATCTTGTTCAGACTGTGACTTTCAATTAATATAAAAATGGACCTGTAAGGGCTTCCTTAAACTGTGTCATTTTTTGGCCTAAAAAATAACCAGACTTCCACAATTCTGTAATGGCTAGAGGTAGTGACAAGGTATTCTGGCCCTGCTTTCCAGGAACACAGACAAGCAAATCTCTTGATTCCACTTTCTTGCACACTTATCCCACTTTTTGTTACTTGAGACAACTACAGTTGTGTACAGCTTTGAACAGGCCTGAATTCACAGCTGCCCACTTGTGAACCACTGCTAAATCACTTTTCCTCTCTCATGGAAGGGGAGAAGGTTTCCTTGGTCCTGCTGCCCAGGAAAGCTCAGGGACTGAAATCCCTCTCTCCCGGCACAGCTCCTGCAGGCTGCCCACCTTCCTCCCAGCCTGCCCTGAGCCCCATCTCTGCTGCTCAGCCTGCTCTGCCTTTCTTCCACATGCATCCCTGCCCAAAACAAACTCTGCAAGGTTCCCCACCCAGATCTTTGGAATTCCTGGGCAACCTTACATATGCCTTTGTTTTGGGCAGGAACATGTGCTGAACTGTCTCCTCCAGCGCCGCTGAAGAGAAGGGCGGTGGTTAAACCTACCATTTTCAACAGGGCTTAACTCAGCCTGTAACAAAACCCCGGGTGAAGGTGCAATTTCACAGCCCCCTGTCTGTGTATGTGTCTGCTCTGTGGGAAGGAATTTGCAGAGAAATGGCCATTTCCCCAAATTTCCTGATGGAGAGGAGCAACAATGGGGACCAGGTCCAGCTGAGAGCTGTGTGTAGGAAAAAGGTTTAATTCCTAGCATTTGGTCACCCTTATGGTTTGTACTTCAGACTTTGGGGACTCAACAGATGTAGAGGCAGTTCCAGCTCTTTAGTTCTGAGCTGAGCAACAGTTTGGGAGCCAGGGAGGCCATCCTGGGTGTGAAGTTGGGCTGTACCTTGCCCAAATCCCAAGCCAAAGCTCTGCCTTCATGAGACTGTGGGATTGACTGAGGCTTTGCCCCAAGAACTTCAGTAATGCAGAAAGCACTGCCACGTCTGTCAATCCCAAATACTGCTGCTGCGGTGGCCTTCCTAAAACAGGGATTTGTACCCTGGGAAGACTCATCCATAGGATGTTCAGTTTTCCCTGGGTGGCAAGGAGGTGTTCTCCAAAGCAGCGTTGTAGCCATTGGCAATGGAACGGGAAGGAGGTGTTCCGTAACTTGGCATCTTCTAAAAGACAGCATTTGTGTTGAGGTGGGTTATCATACATAACCAGCCTTAATCCCTTTTAAATGAAGGCTCTGTTTATGGCACATCAAGGTCAAGACTGTAAATCCTGGAACAAATCACCAGGTATAATGAAAAGGAATAATGCCAGTTATATTCTCCAGCCATTTTTAGTACTTGAAACGTGGTCTCTGTACTCCTTGGACTTCTCTCAAGGAAGTACAGATGGTATCTTTGTGAGGTAATAGTAACCTGCTTATTACAGTTTTTACCACTAAAAGCTTGAAATTCACACCATTATGAAACATTGTTATATGGCATAACAAACCAGGTAATTCTTCCAGTTTTTCAATGACATGTTCAACAGAGCTCTGGAAATATTTCCAAAGAAATCTCCAACCTTCATTTACCCTTTGTAGATCATTTCACTTTGCTTTACTCACACTCTTTTTGTGGTCAGTTTCTAGCAGTCATTTCCAGGTCACCAATGGGAATTTCACAGGAATGGAGGGCTCTCCACACATGGCACAGAAAATTTTGGAAACCAGAATGTCTCTAATTTTTATCACATAACTTTGCAAAAGAAAATAGATTCTGAGAGATAAAGTACTTCTCTCAAATAGAGACAACAAAACAAAATGTTTTGTTGCAGAAGTGGTTTTGGTGCAGAAGTAGCATATGATCCAATTCCTTGCAGGAAATTATATACAAACCTTTCTGTTAGAAGGTAAAGTCTTCATATTAAATTGAATATGAATATTTAAAAAAAAAATAACTAAGTTTAAAAAATACCTAGAAGTTTAATGACAAGAAAAAGAGAAAAAAAAATCTGTGGCTTTACAACAGTTAACTGGGCTATATGTATTTTCTCAGTACAGCCAATTACTGTAGTTAAATCAGCAGTACTTAACTAGAGAAATTCTGCCTAGGTAAAGTGTTGGCTGTGTGACAGAACATGCATAAAGCACAGTAAATAGTATTACTGTGTGTAGAAATGTTTAATTCTCTCAGTTACAGAGGTTTATCAAGTCGAGTATATAATCTTTGGCTGGAAAGAAAGATAAAGAAACTTTGCAGGTAAGGAACATTTTCCTGACAGGATCTCAAGTTGTATTAATAAATTGGGATACTATTTCTTTTTTCCACAGAGGTGTAGGGGGAAAATAATAGAGAGTTGGTTTTTCCCTCATTATTTGGTGGTCCTTCCTTGAAACTTTCCAAACCAAAGCCATTTCTCACATCTGGTTGGAACACAGATCTTTAAGACATTCAAGTAATTCAAATCAGATGTAAAAAGCTAAGCTACACTGTATGAAATTCAAGAACAATATAGTTACAGGGCTAGAAAAGTCTGCAATATGGCACCTCTTTTAATCAATACCAGCCTCAGTTTCAGTTTGTCTGTAAATACAAGACTATAATTAAGAATGATCTACTGCATTAATTATTTCAATACCCAGCGTAGCAACTTACTAGATTAGTGACACTTTGCATTTACAATATCATTAACAATTTGTTTTCCCTGTGCTCTGGGTGAAGTCCACAGCAACGTGGCCTGAATCAGATTATAGTTCCAATGGAAAATATTGAAGATCACTAATATCAATAAGCACTTCCTTACCCCTGCCATTTGGAGCTGCCTGTATTGACTTTCGCCGCATTCCAGCAGTTCTGCCTGTACCCAAACCCTAGTTAGTCGTTAATTTCCATTAACTAAGCCACCACCAAACACCATTTAAATTATTTCCAATAAATGCTCCATTAATGCCTGTTATCTGCATTTAATTCCCATTGATTCCCAAAAGCTACTGTGGAGCTTAATTGCAGCCCCAAGAAGAGCAGCTTCCCACAGGTGTCATCGGGGCTGATTTCTCTCCCCGCTACACCAGGCTGCCATGCAAATCAATGCCTAAAAACCCAACAGCTGCAGCTGGACTTGACCAGAAAACATTATTTACCTCACCAACAAGCACCTGCTCCTCTAGGATACCGTTTCAGTTGGCCAGAAAATATTTTAGGGGTTTTTCTTAGACTTAGCCTGTGAAAATAAATGAGACGCAGAATTCTGGCTTGTTCCACTTGGGTAAAAAAATACCATCTGATAAAAAGAAGTTCTAGACCCAGGGAAAAATCAGTGCAATTGTTCAATCCCTTTTCTGATCCTTATTAGAATTTTGTCCATACAAATATTTCTGACCAAGGGAAAAAAAAATCCAAACCTTTACCTGTAGGATTCTTTCTGGCATTTTTTGGATAGCTTAGGTTCTCAGCAATGCTTTGAACTCCTTGGGATTACATCACCTTTAAAGATATCTTTTGGTATTTAACATACAAGTCAGTTACACTTAAACTCTCAGAAACTGCCAGTTCAAGAAAACAAAACATCTGCCTAACAGTGATGAGCTTGACTAATGTTCCTTTTGAAGAGAAAAGCAAAAGAATTGGCTTGCTGAAAATTGAATGTTACTGCATTTTCAAAAACGACATTTTCAATTTTACATTGCAAAACATTTCCCCCTATTTTCCATACTATTTCAAGTTGACATCTAAATTAAATATTTTGCTTTTATTCAAACAAATCGCTTGATTGACCAACAATTACTGTATTCATAATCATGCTTTGTAATAGCTTTCTGGATTGTTTTATTGCTTTCATTAGGAGTGGAAGTAAAACTCAACCATAGGACATTCCCTGAGAAGGAAAAATCTGGATCTCACGGGGCTTTGGTTAGAGCATTTTTTCATTAGCTTCACTTTCTGAAGATGTTCAATGCATTATCCAAAAAGTCCCTCCAAGCTAGTCCTGTGCAAAAGTTGCCACACATCCCACATTGTGCTATGGTCAAACCTCATGTCCATTATGAAATGACAGCAGGATATGGCTTTTCCTAGAGTTTTGTTACAGCCTGCTGTTCTTTAACAGCTCGGCATTCACACAGCAAATGCAACACATGTTCATTATCTGCCTTTGGGACTGCACAGGCATAAATTACCCCTGGACCTGAGGCTCCCAACATGAAAGCCCAGTTGTGCGGCCATTCCTCCATCTGCACTGCATTCCACAGGCTCTGCCCTGCCTTGCATTGCTTCACCGCAGCCAAATCTCAAGGTGGCAAAGTCTGGGGCAGGAGTTTTCCCCGCTTTGCATCTGAAAAACACGTCCAGGAAGCAAACGCACATGCTGGGGGTGATGGGCTCCGGGCTGGGAGAGAGCAGAGCCCCCAGGCAGCCCTAAATGCATCCCGGAGGGATCCCCTTCCCCTGCAGAGCCCTGCTGTTGTCCAGAGCTGCTGAAAGGACCAGAACAAAAGAAACCATTTGCAGGGCACGAAAAGAAGGAATTCTGTTGGTTTGGGAGAACTTTATCTCCAGAGACGTTATCTATTAACTATCTGCACCGACCAGGTATCAGCGGTGAGAGACATTATCGGCACTTCCTCTTGCTTGCTTCCCTCTCCTGCCAGCCTTGCCCCTGCCTGGTCAGGGCTCAGTCCTTTAATGCTTCATGTAAATCCTTTGTAATATACAGAGAACACATAAAGCAAGAAAAGATGCATTTCTTTCCAGTCCTAGAGCTTTTTGTGTGTTTCAACCCATATTTCTTGGTGGAAACCTCTACATATGCTTGAATTCCAACCTGCTTCCTTGCAGGACTAAGACCTTATTGCTTTTGAATGTCTCAAACTTTTTTACTGTTGTTGTTATTGTTACCATTTTATTTCTGGTTTTTAATTTAAATTATTATTTATTTGGATTATTGGATTTCCCACATCCTTTGCAAGCAGCAAAGATGAGATTTGTGTCTTGTTTTTCCTCTGACAGTCCTTATACAGAAAGTATGGGGAAGAGCATATTACAAAGACACAGAACAAAATGAAAACCAAATATGATGAATATTAAACTCTGCATTTATGATGATATAACATGCATGGCATCTTCTGCTACTGCATTTTCCCAGATAATTTAACTTCAAAATCAGAATGTGACTAATATTTTACTGCACAGCACCAGGTAAGTTCATACTTGCTTTTTTTCCAAACTCCCTTTTCAGAATTTCTCAAATCCTCTGGAGATTCAGAGGAAATCTTGCCCACAAAACAACCTCCAGAGATATTAACCTCCAAAATTTTACCCTCCTTTATGAAATCTGCCGTTTTCTGGGCTCAACAACCTGGAAGCCAAGACAGGGTTACTTTGGGCAGTTGCTCGTTCTCACCACAGCTTCTGTGTTTTCCTTTCACACTCAAATTATCCTGGAAGCCCTGCCCAGGGGGCAGTGCTTTCGGGAGATAAGGAGTGGTGTGAAAAGTTTGGGAACTTATCCCAGTGCACAATAAACTTGACATCTAATCTTCTGCTGGGGGCTGTAACACACCCAGTGCTGTTAAAGTAATTGGCTGCCCAGTCCCTGCAGCCCTCCCAACACTTTTCCCTGGTTATTCTACAGCAGCTCCAATTCACTGGAGCTAAAGATGCTCCCTCTACACGGTTTTTTTTCAGTTTTGCACATGCAGGCATTCACTCAGCCCTGGGCCTCCTTTTTGGGTGAAACACAATTAGATTTAAATTCAGAGCACAGTGGCATTGGCATGGAGGATTCCCTTCCCAGCTGGATTCCTCCACCGAGGGGAAACTTGGGCATACACTGAATTTTATCAAGCTTCAGGTGCTCTTGGGCATGTGCAGGACTTCAAAATGCAGAGACTTCAAACAGAGTTTTTGGGCTTAATTTTAGTTTACAGGCATAGTACCTGAATTTGACTTCTGTACCAATTTATATTCCTAAATCTGCTTTCTGACCCAGCCCTTAGTGACTGAGTGGCAGAGATTAAGATGACCACCCTTGGTAATTCACTAAGTTCCTAAATTAAAACACTCCTCTGAGATACATAAATGATTTACCTGTTTCACATAGACCAGAAAATCAGGACCAAAGTCCAAGCAAAAATGACATATCAAAACACCAGCTGAAACAGAAGGTTCCAGCTGTTTCAAATGCCACTGAACCACAATGATTATTGTTAACATAAATAAAAAAAAATCTTAATCCAGTTTTATCAAGGAGTTACTAACCAGATTTCTCAGTTCTTCCAGTGGTTTTATGAGAGTGTATTTTCATAAGCAAGGAGAAGGATGGCATATTGGGGACCACTTTCTCTTGTGCTGTTAGAAAACCTCAAACAGCTCCAAATGCCTCTAACAAACAACTGAACTTGGTCAATTCACATGGAGTAGGAAAAAAAAAGCTGTCAAACCAAGGTCTAAATTATGTCCTTGCTAAGTAGCTTGACTTGTGGTGGGGATTTTATTGGGCAGTGTCACTTCCTTGTGACCACCACAAATGATAACAGTTGCAAGAGCTTTACAGTCGCTAAACCAAAGGAATGGCTGGAATTTTGGAAAAATCTTTGCAGCACCAGCCCAGGCTGACATTTTGTACTTTACAAGCTATCTTTAAGCAACTAAATAGGTGAGAGAGCACTCCAGAAGCTGGCAAGACAATGGAAAAAATATCAAAGGCTGCAAATGCCAAGCTGCTGCACTTTTGCTGCCCTCCATGGTTGCGGTGAAGGGTTTGGGTTGTTTCATTTGCAGACTCGTGGCTCCCTTCATTCCAGTAACAAAAATGCCAATAGCATTTCTAAATTAAACCCAGCATCTTTTCCCTTCTATTTAGGACAGCTTTTTCTCTGGCCCACCACATCTCCAAGCACAATGCCAGTTCTCTCATACCATCTGTGTAAACTTCCCCCCACTGCTTCCAAAAGTGCTTTTTTTTTTCCACTGCTGGAATCCTCCACTCAAGGAGAAAATGTTCAAGAAGATGAGTTCAGTGAGCAATTTTTTTTAATTTTTTTTTTTTTTTGCTAGCCGAGTTAAACTGATCATAAAAAGTTCCCCTTCAATTTTTTTTTTCTCAATTCCCACCATTATGATACTCTCCAAAAGGGTCTGTGAGGACCCTAACTCTGGTTCTTCATGATTGTGGAGGAAGAGCACTGAAGTTTGATGCTGTTTGAAGAGTCATTGCAATTCCTCATCATTCCAAAAGACTAATGGCTAAAGGAAGATATTTTTAAGGACATCAAGGAGAACTTCTGTAGCAGTATATGGCAAAGGGAAAGCTGAACCTTCTGGAAGTTAATTCACTTCCATTGAAGCAGACAAACCACAGGGCAGGACTGTTCCCTTCCAGGAATGTGATGCCTTGATAAAAATGTCCCTCTTTTGGGGATCCAGAGACAAAAATGTCCCTCTTTTGGGGATCCAGAGATAAAAATGTCCCTCTTTTGGGGATCCAGAGTGGGATCTCTCCTTGGCAGCAAACGGATGGTGCTTTGAATCCTGGTGATTTTCACCAGGACTTGTGCTTCTACATCTTTTAGGAGATTTTGATCTATTGCCTCTAGTTGTTTATGCTGGCATTTCTCTGTAAAGTTTGTACCACTCCAGTGGCTACCAGGATCTGCTGGGAACTGGCATGGGAACAAGCTTACAGGGTGCCAAGGGTTGAAAATGCAAAAATTACTTTTTTGCTGGACTTGCAGAGGGACTTAGGATGACAGATTTCTACTGGAGAAGTGAGGATGACAGTGCATGAGCATCTGGGTAAAAAGCTGGAACACAGTCTCTCTTCCCCTCTGTAAAATACAGTCCCTTGTCCTTAGCTGATAATTGTAATTCCTTGTTTTCCCATTACAATCAGCCTACATGCTTATGTTCAAATGACAAGGTAGCTTAGAGGGGAAAAAATTTCCAAATAATTGTTCTGCAAACAATATTGCTCTTTCATATGAACACAACATATGTGTTGTGTTCACAAACTCCCTGTTACCAATATAAATAATTACAAAACCATAAAGAAAAATAAATGCACACAATAACCAAAAGTCTAAACCCACCACTACTAAACAGCACTTCATAACTGTGGCTCTGAATTATTACTGCCTCACCAGCACAGCCACAAAATCTGCCTTCATAAACCCCTCCACTTCACAAATTAAATGGATTAGATAATTAAAAAAGGCTATGTGTAGTTCACAGACTGAAACCACCCTCACTGTAACAGGACAATGAACCCACATTTTCAAAAATGGCAGCGTTTTCATTCCCTGGAGTGGCAATGCATGATCCAAGCTCCTTGCTCCCTATCCATCCCACTGGGAGCTGTGTGTGTGCATGAACTCACTCAGCAGTGCTGGGGGTGCCTGGGCATTGCCAGGAGCTGCCCTTTCCTTGCTGCTCCCATGGCTGGAGCTGCAGACAGATCCCTGACTCTGTGTTCTCCTGCCTTGTGCCAGGAGATACCTGTCACAACTCCCAAAATATGTCTGGGAGCTGTGGAGAGCTGCCTGATTACCTTAGCCCTATAAATAGGACAGCACCACACCTATGGGGGTGATGTAAGACAATGTCTGTGTTTCCCTCTGAGCAGCATCTCCAGAACAGCTGCTGACACTTTGCTGGTTGCATTTCACTTGTAACATTTCAGCTTTTGCCAAGAGGATTTTTTTCCACCCTCTCTGCAGATGGCCAGGTGTTGTTATCACCCCACCCACGTGCCCGCTCACGGTCCCGCCCCTGGCAAAATTCAATCTTTGCTCATTTCTTGACCCGTGCTCATCTTTGCATTGCTTTTTAATTAATCCACGCTCAGCTGAAGCTCCTGCCATAAATCAATGATTTTCTTTCAATTCTCGTTAAAGATTTTTCATTTCCCTAAATTTGCAGCACGTTGCTCCGGAGCTGTTAACAGCACACTTTTCTCTCATTATCAAATCAGTCAGGAATGGGGGCAATGAAGCAAAAAACCACAAACCCAGCACTGAAGACCTTCAGGCTTAGAGACATTTCTATCTGTCCCAGACACCCTGCAAATGAAAACATGTTCTCTTGCCACCTTGGGAGCTACAGGCCAGATCTTCCCTGGGTGTAAAGCACCAGGTTTTGGGGCAAAACACATCATTTCCTGATTTACACCAGCAGAGTGCTTGGCAATTACTCTGTCTACTCTCTAGCTGGGGCAAGAGCTGTCTGTGAAACTGCCCCTCATACAGGAACCACTGGAGTTTTCTAAATGCAAATTTTCATACCTTTTTATTTTGGCAAGCAGAATGTGGAGTTCTGCACAGAGCTCTTCAGGGGATGCTCACATTGGGGATGCCTCTTTGTGCCACTGCTCAGAATCACATCTCTTAGTACTTTTTTTTAATAAAGTTCTAATCATCAGGGGGCTCACTTTTAATCCTGGGGTTCAGTTTTCATCATGGGGTTCAATTTTCATCATGGGGTTCGTTTTCAAGCCACTGGCAAATGGAAAGAGCCTTAAAAATCCCCAGATATGCTAATAGTGTTTGCTTTAAAAAGACAAAATGAACAAATCACACAAATGAGAGGGGTGAACATATCTACCTGTTTTCTCAAAGGGCCTGAGAGGCAAATCACCATTTGGTTCATTGAAGGAAAATGCAAATTAAACCCCATTTGAAGGCAGTTTATCAGGGTGACCATGTGCTCAGCAAGGTCTGTGAGCTGCACACACCAGACCTCAGCCCAGTTACAGCATCCTCTGTGGCTCGAGCCCATACTCACCAGGCATGTGAATCAAATTAAACTTTTAACTTCTTTTCTCCAGTTACCCTTCTGTGAATTTGGGCCTGAATTTTCAGTAAAATTGCACGGGCCATTCCCACAATTATGCATGTAATCAATTAGTTATTTACGCTCACAACTGCTGTGACCAGGTATGCAAATCTCCCAGCAGCAGCTCTTGCCATTTCCCCACAATTTAGCCCTTTTGTCATTTACCCACCCACTTTTGTTGGAAGCACCAAGTTCATGGAAATTTAACTCATTTGAAACATATGTGTAGATCTATAGGAACTGCCCAAAAGCGTCACAAAGAGAAAGGATAACCTTGTTGTTAAGGCAGGAGAGCGCGAAATCTGGTTTCCATTCTGAGTTCTGCCACACATTTCCTGTGTAACCTTGGGCAAGTCATGAACTGTAACCCAGCTCAGTGGAGCTGACCTACATGGAGAAGCAGACAGAGCAGTCCTTACTCAGAGAGGTTATTGAGGCATTTTTGTGGGTTAGTACGCAGGAAAAATATCAAAAGAAGTCAGTGGAAGGTGCTAAAAAATTATAAGGTATCAGCAGTGGTAGATCTGTAATGAGAGATGATCTGTACTCAGTGAAAAAAACCAGCAAGTGAAGGGGCAAATTGAGAACTGAGCAAAGAAAACAGCAAATTCAGGCAGGGAGATGAAAGAGAACCAAATGGTAACAGTGAGAATGAGCAGGCATGTGAGTAATTAACCTTTATACAGCAATTTTTACTGTCCTGCTTGGTCTTGTCCTTTCACAAAGGGCCACAGTGTCAGGAGACATTTGAGAAGAACTGAGCTGGTTAACATGGCACTGGCCACCTCACAGGCTGCCTGATTGGCATGAATGACTCTTCATTAATCAGGGTAATCCTGACAGGGTTATTAATGCCAGGTATTGACCAAAAGCTGGTGGAGAACATTGTGTTATTGAAGCAATTACTGTGGCTGTGCTCAGTTAGAGGGAAACTTGCACTCTTTGTTTCTCATACACCAGAACAGAGCTGCAAAGTCAGTTCACTTGACTGCCATTGCTTCCTCCTTTTTGGGTGAAACACAATTAGATTTGCACATTATTTCACTAAATGCTTGGGGTATGGCCTTGTGGGAGCCCTGCAAATCATAACATATTCTGAGAGAATACATCTCCTGTAAAAAATCACCTGATTTTGTAGCTGACCTAGATATGGCACTCCCACTGACACACTGCTCACAATCAGTCTAGGGCAGACTGATTGCCGTATCTGGCCAAAATTTTTGACCTAATACAGCAAAATGTTCAGTATCCTCAGATCCAAATGGGTTTAAATGTTACAATTTGGGGTCTGTGTAGCAAAGTTCCCCTTTGATGACACAAAAAACCTTTCCTGGTAAGAAATGAAACCAAGTTTTTGGAACATATTAAAGGTTGTAGCTCTTCACCTCTAAAAATAATTTAGTGGGTCTTCATTTCACTCACAATATGCCTTGGAAGAATTTGGAAATAAGAAAAATTAATATCGAATGATCAAAGATAATTATGATGCATTAATTTTAAGGATTTCTGAGCTTCTGGCAAACTTTTGACAATATTCCTTGACACAAAGCCCTAAAGGAATTGTGATCCAGCCAGTCTGGGGGCAATGGAGCCTCCCACTTTATCCCACCCTGTTCCTTCACCCCAGCATCCTGCACAGAAAATCCACAGTGGTTCCCATTACCTGCTTGGAAGTGAGAGGGCTGCAAGGGATGGGTGTGGGTGCATCAGCCTCCTGAGCCCCCTGGAATCAATCTCTGTTTGATTTGGAGCGTATCTTTTGGAAAAAGATATCATCTTGATTTAAAATGTTCTACTGAGGGAAAATAGGCAATAAACATCAGGAAATTATTTTAATGGCTAATTAAATTCAATTAAAAAACCTGTGATAATCAGAAAGGAGCTTCACAGGAGTCTTTATTACCTGCAGAGGAGGAACCCAGATTGATTTGTTTTTTACAGGTGAATTGCACTTGTGTGACGTCGCTTATTTTTTTAATTCAAAAACACACTGTAAAGCCCTGGCCAGCAGAATGATTAGAAGAGTCACCACCCCCTTCCAGATCTTGTGAGGTGCCTAAACATGATCTGAAAAATTGAGATAACAGGCATGTGCTGTGGGGGCAGTCCCACCACGCTTCAGCTGCTCTTCATTCCTCCATCTGAGCTAAAGTCACTGGAAAAAACCAGGCACTTCCACAACATGATTCACTGGGTCTTAGCTATGCACCTACCTTGTGTTTGGAGGCATGAATCACACTTGCAGTATGTGTGGCAGTTAAAATCTGGGTCCTGAGCAACCAGGCAAAGGGTGGATGGAGCAGCTCTGCCTGATGGAAAATGCTCTGCCAGGCCCAGGGGGGAGTGCCTGGGGACAGAGCCTGGCACACATGAGGGATCTGCTTGGGTTTCTCACCTGGTTTAGGTGCTGCCTCAGTGGTTTAGGAGCAAGGGTTCAGCTGATGGTGTTTCTGGCCATCCCAGAGCCCTGAGGAGCCCCCAGACCAGGCTGGCTTGGCCCAACCATACATTCATTCATACATTCAGACAAAGCCCTCCAGCACGGCAGAAATACCTCCCTCCCTCCCTGCCTGGGTTTTTGTAAGCAGTCACCACTTTAGAATTTGATCTCCAGGGGAATTCCTTCTGGCCCAAATGGAGTTAACTCTGGGAATAACACCCCTCAAACTGCAGGTTCCTTAAAGTAGAGCTCCACCTTTCATTTCCTCCCAGTGCTGTGCTCACCTACAGGCCCTAGAGAGTTAATGGCCACAATGCAGAGTTACACAGGTGGAAACTTAAAACAAGAGGTCGGATGGGAAACTCAGCTTTCATCCATGGCTGGGGTCATCGCTGGAATGCAAAGAGATCATTTCACTTATAGAAGGCTCAGTAATTGTAGAGGGAATATCATCTACCCCCTTCCCACTCTCCAAAGAAATTACCTAATAGTTTCCAATTGAGATGGCTTTTAAAAGAATTTGGGTTTGATTCAGCCATCATCTCAGAATAAGGAAAAGTATTTTATTCTTCAATTGTAATTTTCATTAGTTGCCTAATGCCAGTTGAAATTCACACTGTTCCTCAACCCAACACATGCTTCTTAAATTTTCACTTCCTTTGATAACAGAATAGAATACATAGGTGAAAGTAATAATCTGCTGTACCTCTAACCCAAGATCCAAAAAGTTCCTTAAGAAACTGGATTTGATTTCCAGGTGGAGATGAATCAGAAGGAGCTCCAGGGCTTTGTCTGGGATCACACAACAAGCCAGCAATTGACCTGGGAATAAAATCCAGGTGCACTGTTTAACTTCCATGTGCCATCCTCTAACCAACACTACCATCCCAATTCCTTCTCTCTACAGCTATATCTGATTTTAGCAATGTTGGGAAAGTGTAATTTTTCTGCAAGGTTCCACAGAAGAACAAGTTGTCTTACCCGAACCTGTCAAATACTAAAATACTGCTTTATTTTGCTTTTATGGGTAAGAAAATGTCTATTCTACCTGCCAGTTCCTGCCACAGAAATGATAACTGACAAACCTCAATGCTCGTGTCTGCTGTCAAAAGATCTTGGTCACTGAAAAGATGAAAAATGTGGTTTAGAATGGAAAAAACATTCAGCTATTATGACAAATATAACTGAGGTAGACTTTCTTTCTGAGTCCTCTGATGAAGCTTTTAAAATGTTATTTGTTAACTAAAGTAAATTGGTCTTGTTGGTGTACACATTCAAAGGTAGCACTTAGGTCTGGCCTAAGGAGGAAGGGGCTGGTTCAGGAGGGTAAGGCCCAGCTACAAGCAGTAATAATGGAGATGCCTTTGAGGATAGGGGATGCCTGCAGAAGCCACAGAGATTTCTCCTTTTTGTCTCCAGACAAATGATGAGGACCAGGATTCTTTCACACACAGAAAGAAACAATTGCTGGGTGCTTGAAGGAAATTCAGTTGAGCCCCAGATACTGTAAACTACGGATCTTTTGTTCATGCAGGAAAAAATATGATGGTTGCAAGTCCCACATATATCAATATTGAGTGGTTGGGGCTTTTTTCAAATAATTAGGCAAAAGCTTTCTCTTTTTTTGTGGGGTTCCTCCCATGAAATGCCTTGGGAACTTGCTGCAGATCCCAACTGCCAAGCAGTTGCCCTTTTTGTTCGGTCTAAAATACATCTATATTTTTCTCCTCCCCAATTAGATAATCTTTATTTTTCCATTCACCTCGGGCCTAGCTGCATCACTTTGACCTCTCTGTGAGGCCTTGGTAAATCCTGGAGATGCTGGGCCACAATTCTTAAGAAGGAAACTTCAAGTTCTTTCCGCTTCAGTTGCCCTTCACATGTGTGAGGCAGTTAGGGCTGCTGCCCCATAGTCTGCGTGGCAGGGGCTGTGTGCTGGCTGTGGCACCCATTGTCTGCATTTTTCCTCTCGTTAGTCTCCTTGACCTTTCATTGTCTTACTCCTGCAGTGTCAGGTCAGACTTACTGTAGGTCTGCCTTCACTAAGGACCCCTTTCCTTTCGTGGATCACTAAGCAGGACAATTGCTCTATCCATCTTTTCAGGGCCTATTGTTGGGCCCCCCCTGAGCTGAGAAAGGTTTGATTCACTGGGAAACCATTTTGGTCAAAGGGAAACCTGACTATGTGTCCTTTTAGGAACTCTGTCTTAATCACTGACTTTTTTATCTGGGATATGAAGAGGATTCAGGAGATCAAAAGGTTTGGGAGTACATGGGTTTGACCACATTTTTCCTGGAAATAATGGGAAACCTCCACTGAAAAATGAGCTCCGTTACAATGGGCAAACAAGAAGGAAAGCCACATAGTGTTCCCAGAGCATTCTGAATCGTCAGACCTTCAATAGCTTCCATAGAGAAGGGAAAAAGTAAACAGAAAATGTAAATGGAATGTAATAATTAATGGGCCTAAAGAAACAGGCTCATTTGATTTGCGCATAATCGCTGCCTTTAAAAAAGAGATAAGTCAAAAGGGATCCCAGAGCAGATGGAGGAGGCTGACGACTGGAGGTCCTGGGTGTGCAGGGGGTGTGTGTGGGGCTGCTCAGGATTAGCAGCTTGTCTCACCTCCACCAGTGGTTCCACATCCAAGAGCCCCACTGCCTTCCCAGGATGGAGATCCTGCTGGAACATCACCATGGAACTGTGCTGGGTTTGAAGGGCCTGCCCTTGGCAGTCCTGCTGGTGCCTCCAACATTTCCTCCTGCGTGGAAACCCTGGCCATTACCAGCAATTATGAACCCAAATCATATGAGACAATCATGAAACTTCTACACTTTTCAAGATTAGCAGCTTGCCTCACTTCCACCAGTGGTTCCACCTCCAGCAGCCCCACGTCCTTCCCAGGATGGAGATCCTGCTGGAACATCACCATGGAACTGTGCTGGGTTTGAAGGGCTTGCCCTTGGTACCAGGCATTCAGCCAAAAATCCTTCAAAAATGTTGGATGCCTTCAACATTTCCTCCTGCATGGAAACCCTGACCATTACCAGCAATTATGAAGCCAAATTATATGAGACAATCATGAAACTTCTACACTTCCAAGGAAGTTCACCAGCAGCAACCATTCCCATCCAGGCAGTTCTTGAAACAGAGATGTAGGAGCCTCTTTATTTTCCAAATATCAAATCAATTACTTCAAGGACTTACTGAAAAACAGGAAGAATAAAAATGCTTGTTTTCCTGCAATGTAGCCAGAATCCTTTTACCTACTTGTGTGCCAAAATGCCTTTATTAATGAACATTTAGCTCTTCCTTCAAGCAGCCATTACCTCTGCACAGAGTCAGCTCAAGCCTCTTCTACAAGCAGAGCTGAAAGTTGCAGTGTAAGATAAAAGAGAGGAAATGGACTGGTCTTGGGAAGGCAGGCCAGCAAAGAGACAGAAAACCTTGGAGAGCTGGATATCATATTCCTGATATCAATAAGATGAAAGAAAAAAAATGTAAGCAGAAGCCAGTGACTCACCTCTTCCCTTTGACCCAGGCAAAGTCAACAGGGAGCCAGGTTGTTTGCCTTTCTGCAGGGATCTACTTTTCCCAGCAACTATCTGAGCTCCTCCTTACATTTTTTTCCCCAAAATTTTTAGCAGGAGCTAAAATTTAGAATTTTACTTTGGGAAGTACCTCAATCTGAGCTAAAGTTGGTATTTAAACTTCAGTACATGCAGAGACCTTTGCCTGAGCAAGTAAAAAAATGTCAGTTGGATATAGTGAGGACCTCTGCACTGGCTTTTACTGCTGGCCCTAAACAAGGAGATTAAACAGATTAAACATTGCTTCTCCAATTAAAAAAGAAAAGAAGAAAAAAATCCTTTCAGAAATACTGAAAAGTCAAAATAAAAAAAAAAACCTTTCTGCCATGGAGAGTGAAAAGTGGCAACATCTACATCTGTGGTATTTCAGGTGTACATAAGTGTAGAATTCAATGGATATGAACTGTTCTAGTCTTCTACACTGAAACTGCTGAAGCTGGCATTCCTTAGATGAAACACAGACATAATCCTCGTGATATTTACAAGAAGTATGATGAGGAGAATCTTTTTTTTCTTTACTAGCACATATTGCCATGGAAGGAATGACAATATTTACAGTAACTTCAGTGTCACCCTTATTTGCTGCTGCCATTTGATTTCCCAGTGTCAAGCAATCACTTCAGGTCAGCAGTGTCACTTTCTGCCAACATTACCAAGTGGAAGTGTCCAGGATATTAAATATGCTTGCATTTACATATGAGAGGAAGGGGAAAAGTGATACAAGCATTTCCTGTGCTGTAGAAACACCAAAACATCATTTCAGTTGAGCTGTGACTGGCTCACTGACAAACTTCTGCTCCACAAATGTCTTTAGTCCCGATCCTTAATGACACTAAATATTGATTTTCTATTAATGAGGTCACAAATATAAGAGAGAAAAGAAGTGATTGGTGAAGGAAAACACAAGTATTTCTGCTGATCTGGTGGAATCAGTGTAGCTGCAGCCTCAAATTCCCAAAGTCAGAGAGAAATACTCTGGGATATACTCCAGCCATTCCAGGGAAGCCCTTGGCAAAATGGAAGTGCCAAGATGGTTAAGATTATCTGGAAATAGTTAAGATTATCTGGAAAACTGTTGAGTTTTATTGCACAATTTAAGCTTGATCAAGAGAGCTTTGCTTAACAGGTCTGAGGATCTAATGACTGCCTTGTGTATTTACAGAAACTTTGTCCAAGAACATCCTGGAGGAAATACCTTTAAGTGGGCATGAGGAATTGTTTTCCATTTCCCTGGCGACTGCCCCTCTTTGCCTGTGGAAACAGTGAGTTGCCACAGGTACCCTCACAGTTTGGTCTTTCCTGATGAGCTAACTTGGGGAAAATTTGTTACAGCTCCCAAGAGAAATTAATTCCCCTAATTAGACTGGGAATTTAACTTTGCACAGCTAAGTAATTTGCAAAGTTTCATTTAACTTTGCACAGCTAAGTAATTTCAAAGTTTCAATTCATAGATTGGTGGAGGCAGGACCTCCAACAAAGCCATGGCAGAAGGAGGAGGGTCACCTTTAACATTTGCGCAGTTGGATCAGGAAGAGGATGATTTACCCTCCTCATCCTAAACTCCTATGGAAATGAACAATCCTGTTCCTCACAAAGGACTGCTGCACATTTAACTGGAATGGCAATATGGTCACTTGCATAGCTGAAGACATAAGGTTTGTAATATGATTGAGCTAATTGCTTCCAGAGGGAAAGAAACAGAAAGAAGCTATAAAAAGGTATCCAATATTTGAAAATCACATTTCCCCCCTCAAACCCCCAACTAATTATGTTTGCAGAGCTTTAAATGTCAGGTGGAACACAAATTATTAACTATTTTTCTTGTCATCATGTGCATTTTTTGTCTTTTTTAAAATCTTTTCTCTGCTATTGGCTTATGCTAATAGCTCCAATAGTAAGATACACTACAGACAGGTGAGCAAAATTATGTTTTAAAATCTTTTCTCTGCTATTGGCTTATGAATAACTCCAATGGTAAAATACACTACAGACAGGTGGGCAAAGTGAGTGTGCATTCTGACTAAACAGATTCAATTAGCAATAAGTACTGGTGTTTTATTCAACCTTGCAATCTTCTAATTGAGACACTAAGTAAGTGCTAACTTACATTAATTCCTCTTTTGTTACAGCAGGGCCAGTAGCTGGTTAAAGTCACAGGAAAGATTCCCATTAAATTCAGTGGTCTGTGAATCAAGCTCTTGATATATATAGAAGGCCCCTGAAAACAGAGTTTTGTTTTTTAATGTATTGTCTCATTTGTTGAATAGCATGGCTTGCTGCCCAGTGTTATGGCAGTTCACAATGACTATTCTTCCCACCCATTCTCCTTCTCCTCCTTCCATTAATCAGTGATGGGTCAAATTCAAATGTTTTGGAAGTTCTGTCTGGTTTTGATGTGACGGTACATAAAAATATCTCCAAAGTGGTTATTAGGGTGCTTGGTGTGGCTGCATTTGTCCTGGAGAAACCTCCCCCTCCTCTCTGAGGGCAGCAGCCCATTTTGTGGCAAGGTTGGCAGCTCTACAAGGTCTTCTTTGAGGCAGGCTCCACTCCCTCTGCCCCAGTGGTACATCCATCATTTTTGGTTTTCCTTTCCAAAAATGCTTTTCACAAAAGTCACTTCCTTGTTTCACATTACTCCACACTCTGTGAATTCAGACCGAGACATGCTGAGAACCAGATCTGTATCTGGGGTAAATCAGCATCATCCTGCTGCTCTCAGTGCAGCTACAAAATCCTGCACCCATGGAGCATCTTGCCCATGAACTTTCTGCCCAAAGGGGCAGCTGTGGTGGAGTGAAAAAGGGTTTGTGTGTTTTTGGAGAGATGTTGGCAGGAACACCTATTTGCAAACCTCACCTAAACCATAGGGTGCTGAACTTCACAGGTTTTGACATCTCTGTTCTGCCTAATGAGATGATTGTTTTTTTCTCTGAAAAAAAAAAAAAAAAGTCCTTTTCTGGATACTAGAAATTGGTGCAAAGCAAAAAAAGAAAACATAAAAAAGGACCAGGCTGATGAGAGGTCAATTAGTATCACAAAATAACCCTGTATAATAAGATATTTTGCACTCCCTTTTCCTTATATAACCCACCACCCCAAGCACCTTTTTTTAAAAGTTCCTCAAAGTTTATTCAAGGATGCATTTTGGTTAGGTTTACAGGATTTGCCACTAGCTGGCCAAAAGTGACAGAAGGGATTTCAGTGTGCTCCTCTTACCATGGTGACACTGCCTTTAATTTAGAGTAAGTGATTATACATGTTTGACTATCAAATCACTGCATGCAGCTTTTGTGGTCGGGGGCTTGTTTTATCAAAGAATTCTGCTGAACCTCTTCCAAACCAGAACTCCCATGTGTATAATTATATTGTATTTTCATTATATAAACTTTATTTTTAAGACTGAAAACATATGAAATGATTATGGGAATGTGCGTTCTACACGACACCACCACGTACTTGTGGGGAGAGAGGTTTGTAACAGAAACCAAATGTTGCCATTAATATATAGGTACAAGATACATCCTTGGGACTCAGGAAACTGAGGGTGGGATAGAGAAAATACAGGCAATTGAAGTTCAGATTGAGAGAAAACCCTTATTTCATGTTAAATAGCACCTGGTAGTCTCTGGAAGTAGATCTTAAGGATCCATAGCCTGCAGCTGAACAGTACTTGTATAGCAAATTTAGGTTCTTCTAAAATACCTTTCAAACTGATCCTTCAAAAAATTGCATTCCTTCATTAATGCATTTGATTGGTGCAAACTCTTCTCTGTTAGACCTATTTTGTTCTGGGACAACTACTTTGGTGTTTTGCCCAAAAACTGTACATTTGGAGTTACATCTTTAGTTTAATTTCATTGTCTAATGTCACAACCCAATGAGGACCTAATTTCAGTTTGAACAGGTACCACAGAGACCAACATTTTACAAGATCTTCGACAGAATATTGTTTAAGACAGGATCCAAAATTATCTCCAGCAGCAAGGTCTGGCTGGGAGGGATAAACTGTGTTAGTTCTGACTAAGCTGCCATCACCTTCATGTCCACAGTCCATATTGATTCATATGGATTCATGGATTTTATTTTATTAACAAGGTTGTTAAGCTTTGTCCTCCTGCCATAAACAAGGAACTGAGTCACCATGTAGATTAAACAATTTTACATACTAAGCATATCCACATGATTCAGCACTTGAATTTCCACTCTCCTGCACCCTTATCCCACTGCTCTAAATAATAAACTGTCCTCTATTTCAAATACTTTTGGTAGTTTCTTTCTGTCTGCCTCAGTAGCTTTTGCTTGACTTATAGCGGTTCTTTATAAAACCATCCCCCCCAGAAATCAAGGGGTATGTCATGAAAGCAAACCAATTATTTTGTGTATATATATTATATTTATGGACATATAGGCACATGGAGAGCAAGAGAGATGCACTAAGGGCAAACCAAAGCACATCTCCATCATCAGAGCAATCTGTGAGTCACCTAAGTCAAATGCTAACTCCTTCAAGGCAATCCCATACAATAGATCAGTAAACAGTATCTTCAGGCTCTGGCTGGGAATGTAGGCCCAGCCATTTACAAGCCAAAAAATAGGTCAAAGAATAATGGTGATAACTTGCCTTATCATCAGGCAAGGTGTGTGACAAGCCTGCTCACATGGCCTCTGATTTTTCTGTCAGGGTGACAGCCCAGGAGCCATTGATGTCACCTCAGTGCTGCAAACCTGAGTGGAAAAACCAAGACAGGTTTAAAAAAAAAACACCTCTTATAATTATGTATAATTTATAATGTAAGATACAACAAACTTTTAAAAGGATAGCAAATGCAGAATAATGCCTGAGTTGAATGAACACAGGGCTTCTTAAGCACCAGAGAAGCCACCTGAAGAGAGTTTTGCAGCTCAGTGTGACAAATTCCTGCACAGCATTCTCAAAGTCACCAGCCTGAGCCACTTTGAGCTCAGCTGCTCTTGGGTAGAGAGAGTTGGGAAGCTGGGGAATCACTGCTGAGCAGTAATGTCTGTTTTCATAATCTTCACTTTCAGGAATGCCCATTCAACATCCCAGCTATTGACCAGTTGATAAGGGTGCAGATGGAATGTGGTTTCCACATTTGGAAGCACGCTGGGGGGAATCTGTTCCTGAAGTGTGTTTATGTTTGAGGGACTTTGCATGCAGGCTGTCTCCTCAGCAGCATGTTAAACTCTGCTCTCCAAAGGCAAGAGTGCAAGAGGCAGCGTGGAGGGGGAGAAGAATCCAAGAGGATGGAAAAGCTGCAAGACGCATTTCTTTTGGAACACTGAAACTGGATTTTCAAGATTTGAAGAGCCTTTCTCGTTTAAAGGAAAAATAACAAACTCCAATAAACTTACCACAAGTGATGAAGTGCTGGAGGGGGTCTGGAGCTGTAAAACAAGACACTGTATTTTAAACTGTCTCCACAATGAACATAATTTGACAGAACATCATGTGTTCAAACACTGGAGTCTCTCAAAATGTTTGCAGGTGATTTTTTGCAATATTCAAAGCTCTCCAAATTTTACACCATCTCCTTCCCTCTTTCCATACCTGCATGTGGATGCTGTCACTTAAAATTTGTCTTTCGCAGCCTGAGCAACCATTTTTGGTGTAAGGGAAGGGCTTGCCAGCATTCTGTGGCATGGCTTTGTGTGCCTATTTCCACTGAAGTCAATCAGTTCACATCAGGTATTCTGCAGACCCAGCACTGCAGTTTCTTATCATCTGTCGGGAGATTAGAGATAGAAACTTAACCACTGGCTTGAAGACGACACAGAATTATCCTCGGATTTGCTCCCAGACTCATGTAAATACCTTCCCCACTCCCAAAATAATTCCCAAGCTACCTTTCACCCCCCTCGCACTCCTGCATCCCCCCGCACTTCCCGAGCGGGGCAGGGGCGTTTCAGAAATAGCCATCACAATGGTGTTTCCACTCCGAAAGAGGAAACGCGGGGTGGGAGGAGTTTTGAGAGGAACAGAGGAAGCGGAGCTGTTTCCACACCATCCTAGGCTGCACTTTTGCAGCAAAGGGCTGGGAATGCCTTCGGGGCTGCGGGGCCAGCGGAGCCCCGGGGCTGCGCACCCGGAATGCGCCCGCCGGGAATGCGGCCGGCCCGGAGCTCGCGTGTGGCTCCCGCATCAGCCAGCACAGCTGAGGCTGACAGCAGCTCTGAGCCGCTGAACAAACTGAATGAAGCGAGGTCAGCCCCCAGCATCCCTCCCTCCCTGACTCACTGAGACATGAAAGGTGCTGCACGGCTCCTCCTCAGCCGGGGCTGCTCCGTCACATGTCCTGTCAGGCAGCCAAGGTTCTTAGCTCTGCGCTTTTCCGTGGAGCCAATAGCGATATTTTCTGGCTGGCTTGGCCGGGGCTATGGGAATGCGGTGTCGAGGCAGGCTGTCCGTGCTCGGGGATTGCTTTCATGCGTCTCCACCTGCTGGCTGGCATTCCGCTAATTGCAGCCGCCCCAGCCGCCGGGATGACAGCGGGGCCCGGGCTGACGTGGGAAATGTCGCTCGCTTTCGCAAGGAGATGGGCAGACAAGCGCGACAGGAGAGCATCGCTTTCTTAATTTGGTAGCGAGCGACATCCTGCATCGCAGGTGACAGGTAGAGGGCCACAGATTTTCACGCCAAGCTTTTGAACTTCTGGAGCCTCACTTGAAGGCTTGCTGCTTATAACCAGTAAGGAAGATTTTTGGGGGGAAGGAATCCATAAAGTGTGGAACCATCAGCGTTTTGTTTCCCTACCAAAACCAGATGCTGGGAATGCTAACGTGCTTTCATTGACACAGTGAAGGAGGGAAATTGTTTATTAATATCTGGAAGCATGAGCATTCTGGGGCCCACAACTTAGTTGCTGTGTGGTTAGAAAAAGCAGTTACTTAGCAAATGCAGGCAGGCAGCTGTTTCAAATGGAAAGGAATAGAAATGATTAATGACTTCTATGCTTTAAAGAAATGAACCCACAGGATTTCTTTCTTCTACTGTGCTGTCCCACTTGGCCATTTCTGTCATGTGCCCTGGGACTTTCTTTGGAAGTTTTCAATGGTCTGTCGTGAACTACTCTTTAGAAACTTACTGGACCAGATCTGGAGCCAGACAGATGCCAGCTGTGGATGTGACCCATTTGTACATACATTTACAGACTCTGAGCACAGACTATCAACACTTGATATTCCATGAACTTTGTCCTGCAGCAGCAATGGGATGTCCTGCTTTCACACACTGCAGTGATGAGCACAGCACTGACTCCTGTTCAGAGCAGGATCAGTGTCACCTTTTCCCTCTTGCAGCTGCATTTTATCTGGGCTATATTGTACAAGGGAGCAGGCAAGAGGCACTTTCAGGAGCCCAGACAATACAAGGAATGAGCCTTTCCTTTGTTAGCCATGTCAGATATCAACGTGGATTGTTGGTATTTCACCATCTCCTGCACTTCCAGCAGCGGCTTGTTTCTATCCTTTATCACTCTGCCTTACTCTGGTTCTTAGGTCTTCTCTGTGTGGCATCACAAGGCAGAAAAGGCTAAAAAGGGGATGAGGAAGAGAAAGAGGAATATGGAGAAAAGAAAAAGGAAGGGTATACAAAACAGATAATATTTTCACTGAACTGTTCACAGTGAATCATCCAGCCAATTTTATGATGTTACTTATTAGGGAGAGTAAGTTCTTCCCTGACTTGACTTAATGGAATTATTTTGAATTTACTTCTGTTCAAAAGGATCCATACCTTGGTCCACTAACTGTTCTGTTGCCACATTTTTGATTATGAGTTCAGATATGTGAATGTTTGCTCTTCCAAAGTATTATCCCCTGTCAAAAGGGATATGGCTAAGCACTGAGAACAGGATAGATACTACAGAAGGTGGTAAAGGTGCCCATTGCATATCTGTATGATTAAACACATCCAAGCACATTTATTACATACCTACACAGGCAACACTCCAGGCAGGTCCAGTATATTCTGGTTTTGTTAGCACCAGAGGTACGACTAAATCAGCTGGCTGTGTGAACCCAAACCCACCCAGTAGTTTAGAAGCTGTATGAGCTTAATGCATCCTGAATGTGCCTAATAACTTGGCTAAGCACAGGCAGACAGCTGAGGGGGGTTCTCACAGATTAGTCTGAGAGCCAGCAGGACTGGAAGGTGATATTTCCTTGTCCACGAGGATATCGCTCCCAGGTCATCGCTTCAACACAGGAAGTTATCTGCAACCTGGGGCAACAATGTGCACCAGGACACAATTAGCCTGCTGTCTGATGATATTTAAGAATTAGCCACATAAGGCTTTCTTACAAAGCTGTCAGAGAGGCTCAACTGATTATTTTAACTAAGCCTGTTTAAAATACCTGAATAAACTGATGCAAAACAAAAGCAACTTTTGCACGTTTGAACTGCAGGCTTCCTTTACATCATTTATTTTTGGTGTAGGAATAAAGACCAGCTCAAGTGAATGGTGTTTCTCTTTCTGTATCTCTCTGGAGATCTCTGTCAGGTACCCAAGTGAATTAGCACTGATGCCATTCAGAGCTCATAGCAGAAGGATGAGCTTTATCCATGTGGGTACCTCAAATCACACATGAAGGTATAAATTCAGCTCCATGCTTCAGTCCACTTTGCTGAAAGCAGAAGTTGCTTCAATAGTCTGAATCTTCTTTCACAGGCTATTTTTGAAACTGATATAACTCAGGCAGGAAGTGTGTATCTGTGCTGCTGAATACCACATGAGGGCCAGATCTGTTTTCTGAAGTCAATTCTTGCTCCTGGTTTTGCTTCGTTGTTTTTTTGTTGTTGGTTTTGGTTTGGTTTTGCTTTTTTTTTTTTTTTAACTGCAAAATACTTCCTGAAAATTTATCTTTGGTAATCCAAAACAAGGTCTTATTCCTAACTGGATCATCTAGCTGTTGTGCATATGGATAAATTTCTCTCTTGTTTTCCCAGCCCCTTTTGTCTTGCAGCAGCATGTAGTCTGTGCTCTTAGTTGACACTGTCTCAGTTACCACAGTATTTTACTGCCACATGAAAAATTCTTTTAAAACAGTGCTCAGTTGAAGATCCCTCCATAGCACAGCATTTCTGCCATCCATGGAAAAGCACACTCAAAAATAGGCTGTGAATTTTATGATTGTTGTTATTATTATTTTATGTTTTTCTCCAGAGCACGCTGATGCTGAGCAGAATGTCAGGCAGGTGAAAGAGTCACATGCACCATTTGCAAACAGATCCTACATCAGTGGATGTCCTCAGGCCTCAGAGCTGCACTACCAGTGAGGAAATACTGATTTGGAACATTTTCACCAGGAATGCCCCAGTCAGTGTTTCTGTTTTTTATCCCTCTTCTTTCTGTCCTGCAAGCTGAGGCTTGTGAGCATCAGGGGAAAAGCAAGCTTCAGTCTAGCAGCTCAAACATCGAAGTAACTTACTTCCCTGGCTGGAACAAGGAGGAACTGTGGAAGGAATTGCAGCTCTCTGAGTCATACTTCCTCCTTGGAGTTTCTCTTGGAGTGGTGCAGCCCTGCACCATGCCTTAGGCTGACTCTAGAATCAAGCTTGTCCATCACAAAGTGATAGAGAAGAGGAAAGACAGTGAGGCACTGAGTTATCATACCCTCAAATCTCCCAATTGCAGCTCTAAATATAGCCAAACATGTAAAAATCTGTTTCTGGAAACAGTACAACTATTTAGCTCCCAACCCTTCAAACAACATACACACACACAAAAACCCCAAAAAACCCCAAAAAGCCAAAACAAACAAAACAAAACAAAAAGTGCCACCCCAAAACCCAAACCCCAAAAAGTCCCAACAAGTTCTCTCCCAACCAAGGTACTGTGTATGGAGCCATGTTAAGCACATTCTGATCTCCAGCCAGCAAGTGAAAAATTCCCAAATGCCACACCTATCCAGGGTGTGACTAGAGACTATCAACCAGTTTATATTTGCACTTTGATATAGAGCACATGCTTAATATCCTATGGTGTATCCTTGGAAAAAAAATAGCAACAAGTTTCAACACAGAAATGGTGTTAGATTAGGAGGCCAGAATAAATAAGAGCCAATGAGTTGTACAATGACTTGTGGTAGTGTATAAGATCTCATCTTAAAAAATAACATGAGGGCAGTACCTTGCAGATGAAACACAGAATGAAAAAAAACATTCCAAACTCCTCATTTGAGAATAGATTACAAATAAAATATGCTCGGGCATGCCAAGGGTAAAATCTTTGATATGGAAATGCAGTAATGGTTAAATGAAATGGGCTGAAAATCTATTTATCAACAGTGTGTAATGCCTACTTGGATCGTCCCATGAGAAAAGCAAATAAGGAGTAGTAGGAGAATATACAGACACTGTTAAAAAGTTTACACACCTCCTGCTTTCAAATCTCATGACACAGCCCTTCACCTGCACTGGAGATTTTGAGAAGTTACAGAGGTGGTATGAGACCACACCTCAAAGGATTCAGGAAGCATGCCCTGAGACCCAGATTTTTGGGATTCACCCACTAAGTTCAGGGCATTTAAAAGGACCTGCTCTCTCCACAATGAAAAGGAGCCCTCTGGCATCAGGCACCCCATGAGCATCATTCCCAGAAGCCTCAACCCAGGCCAGGGCGCTCCACAAAGTTGTCATTGATGGGAACTGTGAGAGGGACCAGCAGCCTGTGCTCCCAGTGACACCACCCGACTTCAAGGGGCTCCTTCCTGTCCCTGCTACCTCGGGATCCTTTCCCTTTGTGTCCCTTTGTGCTGGCCCTCTGCTCCATTATTGCCAATGGGCATGTAAGTCATTACTGCGCCTGACATGTGAATCACAAACGCCAGTGCCATGGAAATTAAACTCCCTGACCTGCTCGCATTTTTCTCTTTGATGTCAGCCTGAATAGGCATTTTTGACTGGAACATAGTTTTAATTTTGAGAGCTGGCAAGGCAATCACAATCTTTTCTACAAGGGAGAATTCTTTGTTGTTCTTCCCCAATTGCTCTCCTAAAGAAAGAGTGTCTCGGTGAGCGGTGCTGCAGAAGGCCCCGGATCGGGCTTGCACTGCTCTCAAACACAGGAAGCAGAAAACAGCTCCTGTGTTCCTGTTCAAGTGCACAGCCCCACACTGCACCAGCCTGAGCAAGTTGCATAATTTCCATTCATATGACACAGGGCTGGAAATGGAAAGTATCTCTCATTCATGGCTCTTTGCAGTGGCGCCCTGCGTTTAGGGTTATCGTGGGCAGCTGCATGCTCCAGGTCTGAGCACCAAACCACTGGCACAGGCAGAGGTGTTGGGACCTGAAGGAATTTTGCAAGGGATCTAGAAGCAGAGTGAGATTTCCCTTTTTTGCTGAGAACACTGCATGGTGGGTGACTGTTTTGAAGCTGCAGTTTCCCACCTCGCTCTCACTGTCCTGTCTGAAAGGATAAAACCAGAAGGGTTTCCAGGATGGATGACACTGGGGCCAGGGACCAAAACCTCACTTGTGTCTCTAAAGGCTTTTCCATGGTTGGAAACCTCGTTCTTGCTTCAGAAGACTGGTTTTTCCTTCACTCTCTCAGCCACCTTTGTCTTCAGTTCACAATATCATTTTTATAGCTGCAGGATTTCAGGTAAATAAATATTCCAGAACTAGGAAATAAGCATGCATTCAAATATATATCCATGCTACCCAAAGGAAAATTTTGTTTCAGACATGTGACTGTCTGGGAAAAAAAATATTGTTTGATGCACTGTTCTGTAATTTGTCAATTGGGCCTTTGCTAGAGCTTTCAGCCTGGCAAAGAGGCAGAAAATAATCTTATGGCCAGGAAGATGGCACAGACATTGACTTGTTGGAGTTCCAGCTGGACTCAATGATTCACATAAAGTTGTATTTTATAGCTAAACTGCTGGAAACAGAAATCTGCATTACAGAATCACTGCAAATACCTCCATAGTTAAGATTACAAGAAGAACAGACTATTTATTTCAAGCCAATTTTTCAAAACTCCTCAGACCCAAACGATAATTGATTGACTGCAAAATGAATCTATCAAAGTCTGGAACACAAATCTGAGGTTAAAGAATAGTACTTCTGAAACCTCAGATTTTCAGCTTTCTTCTCAGGTTTTTTTCTCTGAAGAAGAAGGGGGAAAGAAACTTTGAGAACCATGCACTGCTTTTCTGGAGAAGAAGATGAAATTCTATATTAAGTTAAAGCCATCACCATTTTATCATTAATTTTGAAAGAACTGAGGTTGAGAGACAGTAGAGGGAGAAAGAGCAAAGTGAAGATGCCACTATAAGGTTTACAAGACACATTTGCTCCCCTTGCAGTGAAATTTGCCAAGATTTCTCTACAGAGCTGATTTCCAAGTGTACAAAGGAGGCAAAGCTGGACTCCTGGGCTTAAGGAAGAATATGCAGGAGCTCTTGAACCAAGTGAAAGCAGTCAGCAGAGATGTGGCAGATCATGGATTTGTGCATTTGAGGATTTGAAATTTTGCTGAAGAAACATAATTTTAATAGGGAGCAGAGGTGTGTTTTGCTCTGGCGAGGTGGACAGGACACAGGCTCATCAAAGACCTCAGAAACCAAAAGCTCCTGTTGTGCTTGAAAAGAGTAGTAATGGAATGTAAAGAAACAAGAGTCCAGATCTGTCTTATGCCTGAGCAGCCTCCTGGACAAAAAAAAGGAGTTTGTGTTAGAGAAAGGGCAGGCAGACCCATGAAGTGGAGACTGATGTTCCCCATTTGCTTCTCATTCCTGCCAAATAATTCTTATACAGTGTTGGGCAAGACAATTCAATTTTTCTGGGCCAGTTTTTCTGACATGGAGGCAATAAAGAATGATTTCTGTCCCCAGTCCTTTGTTCCTTTTGTCTATATGAGCAGCAAGCTGTTCAGGATCAGGGCTGTATCTGACTGGATGTATTTTCAGTGCTCAGCATAGATGTCTCTCAGTCTCAGATGTGACCTCCAGGCACCATGGTACTACAAAATTAATTACCTGAGCTTGTGTGTTTATGTAGCTAATTGTAATAACTTCCATGGGGATACTGGGTCTAATTTTAGCTCAGTGTAAATCAGTTCATATCCATTGATTGGCCTGTCTCTCCAAGCCTATTACTTGTGAAAATATTGGTTCACAAGCAGGATGTCAACACACACAGGGACATTTCTATTGTTTGGGGCTTTTGGGTTTTTTTTCCCCCTGTGAAATGAGCAGGTGAGGATGCCTTACTGCCTGAAAGTTAACAGGCTTAGGACATATTTCAAATATACCTGATGCTAGTCAATTTGTGAAGATGCAGAAGGGTACAACACAACTAAACAACTTCAGGAAGAATGCCTGAATTGCTGGAAGGTATGTTGGATCACCTCCACAGAGGCAGCCTCCTGTGCCTTACCTCACTGTCCCTCTGTCTGCCCTACTGGCACAAAACCACACTGGATTATCCTGAAGAAAATCGGGTCAAAGTGCATTCAGCACCCAAGCAGAATTATTTCCTTGATGACAAGAAGCATAAGGATTTTGAAGATCTTTCCTGTGGCTGCTGAGCACTTTCTCTTGAGTTCTGAGCATCATCAGACTCAGTTGTGGTTCTGTGTCTTAAGGTGTGCTCAGTTTTCACTCCTGATGTGCATCGAACTTTTCTGTCTAGTTCAGAGGGATCACTGAAATGTTTAATCAGAGACTGCTTGATATTAGCACTGTTGTCCAGAATGCTGCCTGTTAAGCTGAAAGAATATAGAAGCATCAAGAGCAAATTATCACCATGATTAACAGTAGATTTATCACACCATTGATTCCTCACAGCATTCTAATTTGATGTTGCATCAGACTTGCTTCTTTTTTGGGAAAAAAACACAAAATCCAATGGATTTTCCTCTCCAACATTGTTCAGCAACCTACAAATTCCACAGAGACATCAGAAATCTTTAATGCAGGGTAAATGAAACCTTTTTTTCGGTGTGGTTGCCTTTGTAATAACAGTCTTCTTATTTGTTGGATACTTATGTAACACAAGATGAAAAGACATTTTATAGCCTTCTGGCAAGAGGACTGAAAATTAACAGCATACCTGTGGCTGCCCTAAGCCAGGGAGGGAGTCATTTTCAGGCCATGGGAAAACTGCAGGTTTGCATCCTTCCCTTCTCCTGACTTACCGGTGTTCAGTACTTCCGTGGGCTCGTTCTCCATGAAAGCATCGCTTTTGTCACGCACAAAAAGAGAAATTAAGTAATTGGTTCTGATGCAAGAGCAGGAGAGCGAGGTGGTAAGAGACAAGTGTCACCCATCAGCGTTGCCCGAGGAATGTGGTGCTTTAACTCGTGTTTTGTCTCCTGGCTGGGCTCTCGGTTAACTCTGATTTCCCCTGGCAGCAAAGCCCGGCAGATGCAGGGCATCCAGAGGGAGGAATCCTCGCCATCCCGGTGCCTTTATGGGCCATATCCTGTAGGCAGGCGGACCCCCCTGGATCCAAGGGATGCTTTACAAAACAATCGATGGCTTTTCGCACCGACTCCCTCTCAGCGTGCGGAAAGGAAAACCACAAGAAGATAATGATCTGGGGTTTGATCTCGCCCATACCGGGCTGACAGTAGGGTAATCCCATTGACTCCAGCTGATTTATTCCAAATGACTTTCACAGGCTTTGGGCTGGGCCTTTAAACAAATGTAAACTTGATCAGAACCAAGCCCAATCACATTCATGCCCATTCTTGCTTTGAATATTTGTCTTCCATAGCACGTTTTCACCTGGAACCCGAATGACCTCAGCGCAAACCTTCCTTATTCAACATTAAGTTGACAACTTATTTTCAAACAAGTTAATTACTCTCATTATGAACGCGGGGCGCTTTTAATCCTCAAAGCAGCGATACTTGGAGATACACTTTCCTGCACACCCCCATTGATTACCAACAAATAGATCCCAAAGAAATGCAGGTGTGGGTAGGGCAAACTGTGGCCAGCAAAACCAGCCAGGCTCCTGGAAAAGTCCTTGGGATCCTGGCATGTCCCAAGCTCTGGTGATGCTGCTGTTGAGCCCTGTGCTGGCATTTGGAAGGCCCTCACCTCCGGGCAGATAAAGGCAGGATTCAGAAGAGAGGCTGAAGGTGACTTTCGGCTTCATCCCGGCGCTCCTGGGGTCAGCAGAGCAAGGATTTTGCTCTTCCCGCCCAAAACTCTGGAGGTGAGGGATGCTGCAGCCAGCAGAGCATGGACAGAGCATCAGGAGGAGGCTGTGATCCTGCCTGGGAAACCAGCTCTGCTCCCACCAGAGCGCCGTGAGAGCTGTGAGGACCCCAGGAGGCCAAGCCCCCGGCATTCCCAGCTCAGGGAATATTGCCTGGCATCTCCTGGGCATGGGGATCACACTCAGACAGCCCTGGGGCTGCTGGAACTGCTCCTCTGGGCAGCACCATTGCCCAGAGCCCCCGGGATGGCAGCACCATTAGATCAGAAAGTGACTCACTATTGAGCGAGCCCTGTCAAGCAAGACAAATACAATTTTGGTTGTTAGCTAATCTATTTTTGTTTGTGTTCCCAATGCATCCAAGGCACTGATTGCATTGCAGTCTGCCATGCTGGCAGTAGGCATGTGCTGCCACAATGCTCTTTGCTCTGTAAGGAGAGCATTTGTGAATACAATTGCTGTATTTGTCTGTCAATATTACATCACTGCTGACGTACCCAGCGCCAGATCTCTGGGAGGAACAATATTTTTGGGGTTTCCAGGAGTTAAGTTATGGAAAGGCAATATTTAAGCTGAACTAAGTAACTAGAATTCTCATCTAAGGAGCACTGCTACTATCTGTCACCTTCATCTGCCAGCCCTTCCTTCCTGCATCTCTGTGACTAAAGTTTTGTGGCTTGATAAAGTGAAGCTTTGGACTTTGATCTAAGAAAGCAGGCTCGACAAGGGCTGTTTTAAAGAGGCCTTGTAGGATGCTTCTGCACCTCCACTGCAGAACTTTATCAATGCAAGCAGCTCTCAGGGGTGCTCAGCACCTCCTGAAAGAACACAAGCTATGCATTTGGGTTATTTCTGCACATTGTACTTCCTCTCTGTTTGTTTTTTACTTTTGTAGTTTTGTTTAAGCATTCACTTAGACTTCAGGATGGCTATTTATGGAAATTTAAAATTTTCATGATTTGCAATTAGAATGAGAAGAAACCAGTGGTTTTAAGAACAGACAGGGAAATTTTCTAGCTTGCATGGTTGGCATATCCATTACCAACTGCCAAACTTTGCAAAGGAGTAAACAGGCAAAGGTGAATGGCAAGAAGGAGGTGAAAAGCATCATAAAACCAACATGCTGTCTTTCTCCAGGTGGTCTTAATGCAAAGTAAGTTGGAATACCAGGTAAGGCATTATCTGTCACATTTCATACAACTCTCTTCAGACTCAAGTAAAAGACCATCATGAAGTGAAATCACTTCATGATCAAGTCTTTTTCTGAGAATCACAGAGAGATAACTGATTATTTGTGGAAAGAGAAAAAACCGTGGCTTTGCAAAGCTATACACATAATAGGACTTCAATTATCAAGATTTCTGCTGCTTTTCCTAAGCCTGGCTGCAATATATGTGGAAAGGACTGAAACTAAAATATTAGCAATTAAATTACAGCACTTTGGAACCCAGATAGCTGTGGGTACATTTCAGGTGAGGGCTGAGCATGCACTGAGGGTCCATCGTTGTGTTTGCCCTCCACTGCAGTTCTTCAGGCCTTCTGCTGCATTTTTACTGATTGTGGGAAATTCTTGTAGAGCCTGCTGGTTAATCATGATAGGTTAAACAAGCTGTTAAGTGATGTGGGAAACCATTGAAAAGATCCTCAGCTGAGGCTGCAAGGCTACAGCAGGCTGTGTATCACCCCTTTCCATCTGATAGTGCTATCGGGGTGGTGTGGGCTGTGTGGGAGCCTGCAGCTCCTATCAGCCCAGCCCGATGCTTCATGCCACATTTCTCATGCAGATGGTTCTGTCTCCCGGATTTAAGCCCTAGGCTGGGATGAAAATGAGTGAAGTAACTTGTATTCTCCCTCCTGAGTACGTAACACTGCATTGTGCTGCTTGTCAGCCGCCTTCTGAGACAATAGCTAATTTTTCCTCACATATGGCATAAGATATTATCATCATTATCGTTACTATTATTGTGTGATATCATTTAAACTAGTCCAAAACTGCATACCTGGGTGTAATTGCATCTTTCTCCTGATCAGCTGAGCCAGACATATGAGATAACCACACTGTGAATGGAGCCAGGGCCCTGAGCTGGTTGGGCTCCCTCAGCTTGGGAGCAAAGGTGGCAGAGAGGGTTTCTAAACACTGCTCTGTCAGAAGAGCAGGAAAGGAGATCCAGCCTGAGCTGAGAATCTGGTTTTCCTGCTAAGAAGATGCACTGGAGCAGAAGAGAGCTGTTTCTGACAGTGTTTCCAGCCAGCTCCACTGGAGTGAGCACTGGAAGTTTGGCAGTGGTGTCTGAAACAGCCCCACAAAATGCTGAGCTCAGAGAGGGGGACAGAGCTGGGGCCTGATCCCTGCCCTCCTCCAACTCCTGCCTTTCCAGTGGGTGAATCTTAGCAGTGACTTTTGCCCAGGGTGACTTGGTGGCTTGTAAAAGGGTGGATGTCTCAGGGGCTGCCTGCAAGACAGGCAGTGAAACCAACATCTGTCTTGTCCTCCTTATCTTCAGGCTGATACCATCAAAGGTCTCAGTCTGTCCTGGCTGGGGACTGATTGTCCCTCTAGGCAGTGAATGACTTGTGAAAGTGGGTGAAGTTTGTGTTTTTAGGTGGGTTGAGGCGCTGTGATGGCACCCAGTCCCTTCCCATCTCCCTGTCCCATGGCCATTCCCAACTGAGCCCAGCCACCAAATCCTCCTCAGGACAAGAGCAGCTGAGGCTCCCTGCAGCCCTGTGAGGAGCCCTCCCGAAGCACAGCACCCACCTTTCCTTTGCTTACCATGTTCAGAACTAAACTTCTCCCTTTGCCATTCTGTGGCTTGATGTTCCTAGGACGTGTCTCAGCAGAGGTGGAACTGGCTCCTGTGGCTCTGGATGAAACTGTCCTGATCCACACAGTCTGAGGTGGTGTTTTTGGTGAGTTTATGAAGTACAGGGGGATCCTGTGTGAGAAAGTTTACCATAAACTGCCTGGGCTGTAGATCCTTAGACTCAGCAGTTTTCTGTGGAAGAAAATCCCAAGATTTCAAACCAACACATTTTTTCACCTGCATTTTTTGCTTTCCACTGAGGTCGTTCCAGCTGTGGAAGCATCAGCAGGGAGTAATATGACTTAAATTCCTGGGAAGTCTTACAGTAAGGAGAAATCAGTGCAAGACCTTTTTTAACAGTTGGACTTGATGATTTTTCCACCCTAAATGATCCTATGGTTCTATAAAATCACACACCAGAGCCACAATCAGAGATAGCAAAGTCCCCACACTTCAGAGCTACAAGCTTAATTAAGGAGTAATGTAATTAAGCCAGTGATGAATCATAAACTTTTTATCAATGCAAAATGAAAGATTTTCCTCACCAGAGACTCCAGCTCACATTTTGCTATCCCTGTAACTTCATCAAGTCCATGCACTGAATCATTTCCCACCTGAGTCAGAAGGAGCTTCATGGAATTATAGCAGGGCAAAACCAGCCCAAGGAGACAATGGCAAGGCAATAGGATCCCTTCTTTAAACCCCAGTACCTACAGACAGCCAAACAGATGGATCTGAATCCATATTCCTACCAGGTGATAAGGGATTTTTATGGCACAAGCAATGCATTGCTTTGTAGATAAATGGCATGTTCCTTAAGGACACTGAATTCATAATCCCTGAGGCAAGGGAGCACATTATCCTTGTTCCCAAAAGCACAGAGAGTGGCATGAAAGACACGGGGAACCTCATTCTGCTGAATAATGCTGTTGCTATAATAGCAGGGAAACAGAGGGGGGATGCTTTGCCACAGCCAGCAAGGATGAAATGGCCAGCAGTTTACATATTCAGCTTCCCATGAAAGGAAAATAACAGCTTGCCCAATCCCTTCCTACAGCTCTGCTTGTGCCACTGCAGCAACCCCACTGCCAAGCTAAGCCAGCCCCCGTGTAGGAACATAAACACAGCCAGAAATCAGACTTGGCAGCAAATAAAGCCTGGGGTGGGAAATACCTCTCACTTAAAGTATCTGCTGCTCTAAGAGGGTCTCTTTGTAACAAACTCCCACGCTGTAGCCTTAAAGCTTAATGGTCTGTGAAAGTTATTATGCAACATTTTTAGCATTTGATTCCGTTCTGACGGGACTTTATGATCTGTATTACAGGAGAACACTGTTAAGCCAATCATGCCCATAATGAATCTTTGTAATAGAATAGCTTCTAACATTTTGACTTTTCAGAAATACAGAAACACAAAACTGTCACTGATGTTATTTTCCCCCTGCTTCCCCAAGTCCATCTGTTAGAGCTGCTAAAGATCAAGGGCCATCATTTCTTCTGCAGACTGAATGGTGGAAAAGGCACTTGGCTTCCAAGGGCCTAATTCTGCACTTTTTTATTCCCAGACACAGACTCTTCAGGCACTATCAATTTGCCTTTTTCTTTTTAAAGCATGCCTGGTATAAGTCATGTCTGAAATATAATTCCTTATTTCTGCTACTGACGACAGCTTAAATGATTAAAAGGAATTTTTTAAGTTCTTTGTAGGTTTCTCATTTTCATATTATTGTTATTTTCCTTTCTGCATTTCATTCAGTTCTGGTAGCAGAAGGAACCTTACTGGAGTCACTTTTTCCTTCTGTTCATTAAAACTAATTCTATACCATTTGCTTTTGATGAGCAGTTAAAAGAAAAGGAAATAAAAACACAGGTACTAAATAGCCTAAAACACTTACCAACTGCATATACTTGCATCCTACAATGCAAGAAGGGCCCTTTAAGCTTGAAACAGGAGCAGATTCTTTAAAACTTTCCCAGAGAATAGCAGTGACCTTGCAGATCAGATAACCCATGGTCTCCAAGAGTTCAAACATGTCATCAAGACTTTATTTTACTGCTTGATGTTCCTTGGCCTAGTTGCTTCAACCAAGCTAATTGCACCACTCCCCCACCCAAAAAAAAACCCCTATGACAGGACTGCACAACCAGAACCAACGTCAGCAGAGCAGAGCTGGGCACATGGCAGGGACAAGGATAAATGGGACACTGTGTGGAAGGCTGGAGTTCTGCTGAGTGACCCTAATCTGATGGGTACAACATATTAAAGCCAATGGAAACATTTGATTAAAAACCTGCTAGATCTTTGCTCAGGGTCTTATCACAAAGCCCTCACAGGCAGGCAGGCAGCCAAGGGCTCAGCAGCTGCACAAATGGTCCATGGTGGAAATCCACAGGCCCCCAAGTCCTTCCACAGAAATCCAGCCTGAAGGATACCTGGGCTTCTCAGACCTCTGCTGCCTTTCAGTGTCTGCAGTGAGAGACTGAGAATTGCTGTCAGCACCCTTTAGAACACAGACAGCTCTGTGAGCATCATCTGCCCCCATCTGTCCATGACCTCTTGGGCTGAGTCCAGGACACCTCAGCCTTTCCAAGAAGCCATGTGCCTTTGTGCCAGATCAACATCCTTCAAACTCTGTGGTTTTATTCCAGAAAAATTCCAGTCAGGAATTTCAGGAGACAGGGGTGAGCATCCCAAAACTCCAGCATCTCCTGCATCCCACCCAGAGGGGTGAGCATCCCAAAACTCCAGCACCTCCTGCATCCCACTGAGAGGGGTGAGCATCCCAAAACTCCAGCACCTCCTGCATCCCACTGAGAGGGGTGAGCATCCCAAAACTCCAGCATCTCCTGCATCCCACCCAGAGGGGTGAGCATCTCAAAACTCCAGCATCTCCTCCATCCCACCCAGAGGGGTGAGCATCCAAAACTCCAGCATCTCCTGTATCCCACCCAGAGGGGTGAGCATCCAAAACCCCAGCATCTCCTGCATCCCACCCAGTGGGGTGAGCATCCCAAAACTCCAGCACCTCCTGCATCCTGCTGAGAGGGGCAAGCATCTCAAAGCACCCCCTATGCTCTCTCTCACTTTGCAGCCAGCTTGGTTTCACTGACACATTTTCCCTGCTGTTCCCTTCCCCCTGGATATCCCTGGCAGGATGGAGGAGCCCAGGAGCACAGGAAATAAAAGCATCCCAGTCGGCGTGAGAACTGCTCCCCTCTGTTCTGCCTCCAGCAGGCTGGAGCTTGTGAAATCAAACAGGGGCTGCATGTTAGCACAAAAGCTGACTCCAGCCCATCTCCATAGATTTTTAGCATTAACTGAGACTTTTACTTTCATTTTTATGAGAAATGGATGCTTTTCAAAGCCGTTGAGGAAGTAGCTGTTATTGTCAACAAGCTGTATTGGTTTTACTCCAGGATGGGCATTTCAGAGAAATCAGCCAGGAGAAGAATAATCACTTTCAGCAACAGCTACTGTCTAGACTAGTTTAGACTTAACTTTAAACCATACCCTTAGGCTCCAGTTTAGCAATGTATTTAAACATATATTTAATTTTTAGGCGCATGTAAATTCCAGTGTACTTATTTAAATTTAGGCACATGTTTCAGTCTTTTCCTGAATTAGCTTCTAAAACATTCACAATTTAGCCTCACTTCCATCAGTGCAAATCATTGTGCTACATCACTTGATTACTGCAGAAGTAGGAAAAGATATTCTTGGTAATTTCTTGAGAAAAAAAATCCTGCTTTTATACCAATATTCTCCTGGGGGGTTCAGCTTTTTTAATGAGTTTTCTTCTCCAGCCTGAACTCAAAAGCAAAGCTGGAATTTGATGAAATACTTTGGCTGTGAAGGAAATATGCTCCAAGTATACACAGAATTTAAAGAGGAGAGATAAAGGGAGGGCATGGCTTTATCGAGCATTTCAAGCAAAAATGCAGCCACTCCCCTTTTCCAGATCCTCCTTTATCCCAGCTCAGTATTCTGGGACATTACCTGTTCATTTCAAGGTGTGCTGGTGGTCAGCACTCACACCATGGCACCACCAGCTTGTGGCTGGAGAAGACCTCTGTGTGTATTTTGGGTTGATGTAGTTGTTGATCAAAATTGAAATTCATCTTTTAATTTGTTGTGTTTTTTTTTTTTACTTTAATCCCCCTGAAATGGAATGCACAATCAGAAAGACGATTCTTCTTTTTATTTTTCTTCTCTGAAAAGAGAAGTATTCACAGTCGAAGGTTGCAAATCTGAGCAATTTGATCAATGATGTAAACACAAATGAAAATCAGCCAACAAAAGAAATTCACTTGAGTTAAATAGGAGGTTGTTATCATACCTTGCACCCTCTTCTGTAACTAAATGGAGAGTGAGTCAGGTTAAGAACCAACCAGAGGGGACAAAGCTGCAACTGCTGACACTGTGTAGTGTTCCAGACACAGCAAAAAGAATATAAAATAAATAGGATACGAAGATGTAATTCTAGGATTATGTGTTTCCCCAAAAATATGCTGTTCCATACTCATTCTTAACCAAATCAGACTGCACCTCAAGCAAATAAGAAAATACCAGTTGCCACAAACAGCCCAAATTAAGTATAAATATTTCTGAAGGCTTCACTAAGACTGCCATCTCATCCCTCAAGGTTCTTAATTCTTCACTTCCTTTACTGATTTCTGGAAACAAGGGGACCAGATTCCCCAAATCTTGTCACCCTGCACCATTATTTATATTTTTGCCAATCTAGCACGGGTGCTACAGATTTGAAATGGCAGCACCCCGAGTCCACTCCTTTGGCACACACAGAAAATGAAGCTAAAGCTTGTAGAAAGACCAGACAAAGTGAGTTTATTTGATTGTAGTCATTAGTGCTGGACATTAAGGGTTCAATCCTGCTCCCTTTGAAGTTGGTGCTATTTCTCCCACTGAATTCATGTGCTCTGAAAAAATGCCTGAGTTTTGCAAATTTATCATTTTGTCATCTATGCTTCAGGTCAAAACTATAACCCAGTGTTTTAGACTTGGTTCTGAGCCAAATGATTTTTACTAAAGGTTCTAAGAATGCATACTTGTCCTTCAGAGAGGTGCCCATCCACTTTACAGCCAAGGAGCAGGGTGGCTGAGGATCCCAGGATGCTCTGAGGGATGCAAACACCTTGCAGTGACCACAGCAACCCCAGCTCCCAGGGTCAGCAGCACCTCACTTCAACTCAGCAGAAAGGATGAGAGACCATCCTTTCTGAGAGAGCATTTCTGCAGTGGGTGTGATGATCCATACTGATTTACTGATATTTATGGGGAATTACACCTAAAATCGCTAGAAAACACCTCCCTGTGGTTTTGTTGCTGTTTCTTTTTGCTTGGTTGTTGTTTTTTAAAGAAAAAAACCCAAAACATTGTGCTTCAAAACCTTCTAAATAAGGAATTAAACAACAAATTTCCAATGGTATTTATTTATTTATTTATGTGCCTTTGGGATGACAAGGAGCGAGTGCCAGTTTGGGGAATAGAGAAAATGTTTCTTTACATTGCAAATCAAATGTAAATGCTCTGTGTGGTCAAGATGTGCCTTTTCCTACCTCACATATCCACATCAAACCACGGTGTCTGCGCTGGCCATTTTCATGCTGATACATTACCAAAACATACTGTCAGCTGAGCAAAACAGAAACTGTAGCTGCTGAGTACAAAATCAAAATATTCTTCGCTAAAACACTTTCGCTTTAAGGATGCTGGTGCTTAAATACATTGTTTATTTCACCTTGTTACTGTCTGCCAGGCTTCCTCTGGCGCCTCTCCCTCCACTGGCTCACTTCTGGCATGGCCTAACAGGAGGCTTTCCTTGGTGAAGAAAGAAACAAAACCTTGCTCCCTGCTTCTTTTTTCCCCCCTTTTGCATTTTCTTACCCCCCAGGATAAATCTGGGTTGAATTCCATTAACTCTGGGGTCTGTCCCTGCTTTTTTGGTCCCATCAGTGACAGTTCCTCATTTCGGGACCCCCCATCCATCCCTATCTTCCCTCCCACCCTGAACCATGGTGGTGATGGCTCCCCTACAGAAAACTTCCGTGAGCTTTGCTCCATCAAATTCCTCATTTCAAGGGCTCCTCCACGGCTGCCCTGGGCACTGCAGGAGACACTGAACCCCTCCAGGTGGGTTTGGGATGTCTCCAGAGGGACACTGAACACCTCCAGGTGGGTTTGGGATGTCCCCACACCTCCGGATGGGTTTGGGATGTCTCCAGAGGAACACTGAACCCCTCCAGGTGAGCTTGGGATGTCTCCAGAGGGACATTGAACCCCTCCAGGTGGGTTTGGGATGCCCCCACACCTCCAGGTGGGTTTGGGATGTCTCCAGAGGGACACTGCACACCTCCAGGTGGGTTTGGGTTGTCTCCAGAGAGGGAGACCCCCGCCCTCCTTGGGCAGCTGTCCCAGAGCTCTGCCACCCTCGCTGTGAAGAAGTTCTTGAGGTGACACTTCTCGTGTTTTGTGTTTAGGGCCATTGCTCCTCGTCCTGCTGCTGGGCACCCACTGAAGAGGCTGGCACCTTCCTCTTGGCACCCCTTGGAGGTTTTTATAGTCACCGAGGAGATGCCCTCGCATCTTCCCCTGACCAACCCCGGCTCTCAGCCTCTCCTCTCAGGAGAGATGCTCAGACCCGTCACCATCTGCCGGACCCTCTCCATCCGCTCCTTCTCTTTCTCGTCCAGAGGAGTCCGGAGCAGGAGCGGGTATTTTTGGGGGTGGGGGGGAAGGTGTTCCCTTTCGCGGCCGCCCGCCCTCCGCGGCGCTCCGGGGGCAGCGGCGGCACGCCAGGAATGCGCGCTCCCGCGGCGGGGCGCGGCGGCGCGCAGCGGCGGGGGCGGGATGACATCATGAGAAAGTGGCGGCGGCCGGGCCCAGCGCCGCGGGGAGGGGAGCGCCGGGCAGGCAGCGAGAGAGCTGGGCAGGGAGAGAGACAGAGAGCCGGGGAGGGAGAGCGGGCAGGAAGGAAGCGCCGTCGGAAGCCCCCGGGGGCCAGAGCGGCGGAAGCGCCCGCATCCCGCATCATCCCGCATCCAAGGACGGGCGGCAGGGAGCGCGCCCCGGAGCTCCGGGCAGGCAGCAGCGGGGCGGTGCCGCCGGCTCGGGGATGCTGCCCGCACCGGGGCGAGCGGGGGCGGCCCGGCGGCTCTGGCGGCTCTGGCGCTGCCGCCCGGCCCGTCCCCTTTGTGTCGGCGGGAGCGGGCGAGATCTGCCCGTCCCGCCCGGTAACAGCCCCGCGCCTCCATTGGCTCCCGCGCCGCCGCTTCCTGCGGCCGCGCCGCCCCCGGGGGCTCCCCGGGCCCCGCGCCAGCCCCGCCCGCCGCCGCCGGCACCGCCCGCCCGCCGCGCTGCCCCGCGCCCCGCCGCGCCGCTTTTATGAATGGAGCGGCGGCCGCGTGCTCCGAGCGGGGACAGGCTCCTCGGAGAGCCCGCTGCGACCGGCGCGCACCGGGAGGATGGCACCCGTGTGCCTGGGCAGCGTGGCCGGGAAGGAATGTTCAGGAGGAAGGAGCTGGCGCGGTCCAGGGGAATGCAGCCCTGCTTCGCCAAAGGTGTTGGGGGCGCAGGGTTGGTAATTGAATAGGGTCCCCCTGGATGTGCATGGAGGCACGTCCCTTTCCCACCCAAGAGCGTGGGGTCGTGCGTGCTTCTTCATTTAATATTAAAGCCTTCCCGGCCGACTAAAGTTGTGGGAACAGAAGAGGAGGTCCTGTGCGTGAGGCACAATAGACAGACAGAGGGACAGGGGACAGCTTCCTCGCTGAGGGACCCTCTGGAGTCACCCCTTGGGCTGTGGTGTGCAAGGAGAACTGAGAGCACGGGGCCTCCAACATCCTCCTCCTCCTGACAGACGGACACAAAATGGAGACAAATGGCCAAGCAAATGAGTAAATGAGAAAAGATGGGCAGACAGTCCGTGCAAAGAGATTACATAAACACACAACTGTGCAACAACATGCCCTGTGATCTTTGGCACTGCTCTCCCTGCGGGTCACGGAGGAGAGATGCTGTGTCCTCCATGGCCAGCAGCCCCTGCCACCAGCTGGAGTTTCTGCCATCAGTAGTGCACCCCTGGCAGGTATTCAACACTGGTGATGCTAAAGCACCGAGGCTGAGGTTAATCCTTGCACCCCAATTTACAGCCTTCCTGCTTCTCCCTAGGCCACCTTGGGGCAGGACAAGTCACTTCTCCCATGCATCAGTCTCACCTCCAGTGTTCCCCAGCAGGCCTCAAGCCGTGCTGTCAGCCCCTGGCAAAGTGAGACTTTCAGAGATGCCCTTTTTTAACACAAACAGCACCAAGCAGAGCGTGCTCAGGTACAGGAGGAGTGTGCCAGGGAGTAGGAGTTATTTACAGCAGGGCCCCATCACGCGTGGACAGAATGTCCTGGAGACGTGGATGAGGCCCCTACAGGCTCCAGCACTTCCCTCCCACCCCACCAACTCGTGTCCCCAGAGGTGCTGGAGGGAGCCCTGGCCTCCATTGTGCTGCTCCACAGGGATATTTTTCCTGGGTGAGGTGCCAAGTGTGGCCTTCCCGGTGTGCAGGATTAGCTCTCCCCCTGTCCCCTGCCACCTCTGAGCCCCTCGGGAAGGTGAAACCCTTAAAGTGAAAGGAAAGATCTTAAAGGAAAAAAAAAAGGTTGGAAAAATAACCACCTTGGCAGAGCGGTGGGCACCCCAATTGTTTAAAAAATTTGGTCTGTGGTAAAACCATCCTGGCTGGGAAAAAAAACAGGACTGAGGAAATGGGAGAAAGGTTTTCCCTTGGGATCAGCTACAAAGAGAAGTAGGCGTTCAGGTTGGGAGTGTGCCTTTTTAAGGCACACTCCCAACCTGAACGCTTTATGGCAGCTTCGTGCCAGTGACAGCACTAATAATAATAATAATAATAATAATATTGATAGCAAACAGCGAGGCACTGGTGCTGCTCCGCTCTGCTCCCCTCCCTGGCGCCCCCGTAAAATAATACAAAGTCTCCTTGCATTTCTCTCCCTGGTGTCTGTGTGTGGCCTTAGCCCCATTCATCATTTGGCTCCCAGTGCAGAACTTGCTCCATTTTTAAAATTATGCATGATCCACTGAAGAGACAATTTGGGTTTCCCCCACTTCTGCCTTGCCCTTGAAGAAAGCGAGCCCTTGTCTCATTTGCATTAAAACCCTGCTCTCTATAAGCTAAGCAAAGGGGAAGGACTTGAAGCCTATGGGATGGCTTTAGGGCTCTGCCCCTTGCTTTTGGCTCTCTCTCTCTTTCTCATTCTCTCTCGTGCTTTGATCTCTGCTTAACAACAGTAACGTCACAGAGACTACACCAGGAGAGTTTTGTTGGAAGTTAGAAAGTTTTTCAGCCTCCAGAGGGCTGTAGCGGCAGTAGCAGAAGCAGCATCCAAGGGACTCCTGGAAGGGGAAGAGAGAGAGAGCGAGCGAGCGACTGACTCAGTCCTGCTGCAGAGAACTGACTCGAGGCGACGAAGGCAGACATGGAACATCAGCTGCTGTGCTGCGAGGTGGAGACCATCCGACGAGCCTACCTGGATGCCAACCTCCTCAATGACAGGGTGCTGCAGACAATGCTCAAGGCGGAGGAGACCTGCTCGCCCTCCGTCTCCTACTTCAAGTGCGTGCAGAAAGAAATCTTGCCATATATGAGGAAAATAGTTGCCACTTGGATGCTGGAGGTTTGTATCTTTCGGCGACTTTTTCTCCTTGCAAGCTCCGGCCCACCGAAACGAATTAATCCGGGGGAGCCGCTGCCCCATCTCCCGCCCCCCCTGCCTTTCCCCCGGGATCGCTAGCCCGGCTCGGCACACGTTGCCTGCCCTCGGAGACGCCCGCGTGGAGCGAGGGGACGCGGCCCGAGGTGGCGGCGGCCGCCGGCTCCGCTTCCCCGCTGCCGCCGCCGGGTCCCGGCGCCGAGGGGCGGCGGACGAGCCCCCCTCGCACCCCTGCCCGGTGCCCCCGGGGCTCGGGGGGCGCCCGGCACCTTTTCCGGCCGTCGAGGCTCGGCGGTGCCGGGGCAGAGCCGGCTCGGGGCTCCCCCGGCCCGGCGGGGAGCGGCTCCGGCCCGGCCGCCGAACCCCCGGCCGCGCCGCCAGCCCCTGCTGCCAGCCCGTGTTTTCTGGGGGATTTTTATTTTAAATTAATATCCTTGTACACGTATGCAAGCGGCAGCCCGTGCCAGTATTATGCGCCATCTTTGTTCTTTTATTTGCAAAGCAAAAAAGTGTTTATTAATCAGGAGAAAAACGAAGAAAGTCCCGGGGAGCAAAGCCAAGGGTGTGTGTGTGTGTGTGTGTGGCGGGGGGGAGCGGGGGAAGGGGCCGGGGGAGGAAGGTCGGGGGCCGGGGGACCCCGCTGGGGCTGCGGGCAGGGGGACCGGCCCGAGGGGCTCCGGCGTTTCTGGGGGGAGCTGCAGGGTGAAAGTTTCTTTGTTCAGCGTGAAGAGAGGCTGGAGCTGCGGTCACCCCTCAAAGGCACGCTTGTGCTGCGGCAGCAAGCGGCAAGGTCGCCTGGGAAAAACCAGTTGGAAAGGGCCCGGTCCCTGGCGAGACACGTCTGGGGGGGATCCCAGAGGGAGCCCCAGGAGCTGGGCTACATTTTCATGCTTTTTCGGAAGCCCTGGGTGCCCGCGATGTATTTTTAATTAATTTTTGAAACCGCAGCGCCCTGCCTTGCTCTGGGAAATGTCGCGCCCGGCTGTGCTGCAGGGCGAGAGAGGGAGGCGGTGGATTTCACTTCGGGGGATCCTCCTGGAGCCCCCCAGCAGCACCAGAGGCACGGGGCTCGGTAAAGGACCCCCGCCGCTTCATTTTCAGCCTTTTTTGAGAGCTCGAATAATTTTTTAAATATTTTTAAATATTTTTTGAAAAGATGACGTCTGGGGAAATGAGGCTGGACGCCACCTTTGTGTCTCGACCGGAGGGGAATCGGCAGCACAACGGCAAATTAGATGAAAAAATAAAAGCGAAATAAATAAATCCGGGGCCGAGCCCGACTCTGCACCCCGTTACCGACCACGGGGGTTAGCATTTTCCTCCGCTTTCCATCTTCTTCACTTTTTAAACATTTGTTCTTAGGGGCTGAAAAACTGGGCACAGACCTCTTCTTCGATTACCCTCCTCCCCTTTTGCCATGAATCGCCTGCGGGTTTCTAACGCAACATTTCCCCCCACTTTGTCACTCGTGACTTTCATTTTCTTTGATGCCGCTGCTTTTCCCATATTTATCCATTTTCCCCAACTGCGTTTCCTCCTCGTCTCCTTCAACCTTGCCCTTCAAAGCCTGGGGCTGAGGGAGGAGGGAGGGCGAGAGCAGCGGGACAAGCCTGGCTTTCGCCTCAATTAAATTATTCTTCAACGATCTCTCTCCTTCTTGCAGGTTTGCGAGGAGCAGAAGTGCGAAGAGGAAGTTTTCCCCTTGGCTATGAATTATTTGGACAGATTTTTGTCGTTCGAACCCCTCAAGAAAAGCCGATTGCAATTGCTCGGAGCTACCTGCATGTTTGTGGCTTCAAAAATGAAGGAAACTATTCCTCTGACCGCAGAAAAACTGTGCATTTATACAGATAACTCCATTAGACCCGACGAATTACTGGTAATTTCACGTTCAGTCACTTCAAGAATAAAAAAAAAAAATCGATGCAAAAAATTTTTTTAAAAAATTATATATATAGGGGAAAATGACGACAACGCCGCACGTTGGGAAGCGGCGGGCGGGAGCTGCGGATGCGGCGGCGGGCCGGGATGGGGCCGGGATAGGGCCGGGATGGGATCGGGATCGGGAGCGGCACCGGCTCCCCCCGCGCGGCCGGCCCGGCGCTGGGCGGCCCGCGGGCTCCCCCTGGCGGCCGCGGCGGGCGCTGCCCCTTGGCGGGGGGACCCCCGCGGGCCGCCCCGAGCCCGGCCCGGCGCTGCTGCTGCTGCTGCTGCTGCTGCTGCCGAGCCCCGGCACCGCCGTGTGCGAGCCGCTCTAACCACGCTCCCCCCACCCCACCCCCCTCTCCTTCCTCTTCTCTCCTTCCCCCTTCCCGTCCCTCTCTTCTCTCTTTGCAGCAAATGGAGCTGCTGCTGGTGAATAAGCTGAAATGGAATCTGGCCGCAATGACCCCCCACGATTTCATTGAACATTTCCTCACTAAAATGCCTCTGGCAGAGGACACCAAGCAGATCATCCGTAAACATGCTCAGACTTTTGTGGCTCTGTGCGCTACAGGTATGAGCCCTGCACGTTGCGCAAAGCGCGTTGCTCCCCGACACCATGCGCCCACCCCCTGGCTTGTAAAGCTTCCCGTAGCTGTCGGTCTCAGAGCTGCGGGGAGGTAGTTTAAGCCCTGATTATTGCCCCTTGTTTGCTGAAGGTGGATTACTTTGCCAGAGGTAAGTTTTTTTATTTTCAGAAGATATTTCTCTTCTGAGTTGGAGCTCTGTGTGGATGTCAGGGAGGGAGAGGGACACCCCCCCATCGCTCTCTGTAGCTCATCGTGTTGTGATTTCATGATTTCATGATTACCTCGCCTCCCCACACCGGGTTCATGTGGGGGCTGCAAAAGGCTCACTGCCCGTGCAGGGAATCCCTCCCTGTGTGGATTCATTCTTTAGGATGAGGCAGAGAGAGATTTTCCCTGTGAATGGCACTGCGTGGGGGTTTTAAACCTTCCCTCTTCAAGCTGCCTCTTCCCCCCTCCTTCCCTCCTCGGTGGCCGGTGGATTGGAGGAGGGCCACGCGGCACGGAGGCTTTTCCTGGCACAGGACCGAGCCGCTGCCATCTGCACCCTCGTGACCACGTGCTGTGCTGGAGCCATGAGCAGGGCCAGCCTCCAAAGACGCCAAGGAGCCGTGGTATCCACGCTCCAAAACCTCGGCGGGACGGACGCACGCGGCCGGTGGCACCCGCTAGTGCCGTCTGGCTTGTTCTCCAGAGGTTGGATTTGGTGTGAAAAGGTGGAAGGAAGATGGCAGGAGCTCAGAAGGAACCAAAAAAAAAAAAAATTCACCCAAAAAGTTAAAAAAAAAAAAATTATTTCACAGAACCAACCCCTCTTCAAGGCCTTAAAAGTAGAACGACCAAGGCATAAAAGAGAAGTTTATAAACACTGGCGTTGCTCTTCATCTTGGGCCTATAATCAGCGTGAAGGGCAGCTCATAGGTGAGGTTGCCTGGAGTAATGCTGGGTGCTGGGAGCGCCACAACCTTCAAACCACCAGCAGGAACATTTTGGGAAAGTCCAGTGTGTCCCTCCATGCCAGGTTCTGCCAGATACGAGGCTGCTGCGACTCTGGAGGCATGATTTGCTAAGTTTGGAGCTAAAAAGAACGGCCACCCGGGCTCCCCTTTGGATGTGGGGATGTTTAACCTAGGTTGTTGTGTTGGCAATGACAGGGATGAAAGCAAGAGTAGTTCAAAGGTTGGAGACTTGCTAAGAGTCCAGTACTTTGATCTACTGTCGGTGTTGTTATGTTTCTTTTAGGAAGCACATCCAGAGCCTTTATTTAACACTGCTACACACCACAGCTGGAGAATGGATCAGTAAATGAGAACCATGTTCTGGGAGTTTTACTGAGCTTTTAAAAAAAACAGTGCTGAGCTCACCAGTTGGGGCCCTCTTCAGCTCCCTACTGGAGCTGGGAATATTGCCTGGGGAAGGAGCGCTCAGGAAGGCTGCCACTAGGCTCTGTGTTTTTATTGTTATTTTTGGATGTCAGGGCTTTCTCTACCTTTTTGCTTTTCTCATGACTTCTTTGTTGGCTAGTGAAGATCACATGTGGCTTAAGCAGCATCTGGACTTTGCTTTGCTGTTGCTGGGTCGTGCTGCATTTCCCCTTGCCAAAACGAACCTAGATGGACTGCAAATGCCATGTGCTGCCTGGATGCTGTGGGGCCCGATCCAAAGTCCACTGGAAACACTGACAGCTCGCTTAAGTGGCCTCAGGGGCAAGTGCAGTCTGTCCTCTGCCTGTGTCCTCTTCTGTAAAGGAGGTTCTCCTGTGAAGAGACTGCAAAATAATGCTTGCTTTGAAAACAAACCCTTGGCCAGTTGGCTTACCAAGGTGAAGCCTGTGGAAGTGTTTGTAGATGAGTGTGTATGTGTTTGCTCCAGAAAAAGAAGGTTACACTGCAAGGTGAAGTTGAGGGGAATTCCTCTTAGGCTCCCTCTCCAGTTGTCTGGTTAGTAGAAGTAGAAGTGGATTTGTTTGATTTGGTTTGGTTTTGAAAAATCCATTTTTACCAAAGGATGCCTTTGTGCTGTGGTAGGTTTGGGAGAAAAAGCGAAAAAGAAAAAAAAAAAGAAAAGAGAAAAAAAAATTACCAGGGCTTGTTTGAAGTTAACACATAATTGAGCTTAATGAATGGGACTTTGGCATAGCAGAGCAAGGCAGGGAGAGCTCAAAAGGAAGCAGGCCTCTTTTGGCCCAAGTTAAGACCGGTGTTGAGGGAGAACTGCAGCTCTATACAAGCATAACAATGAATAGCAACAAATATTGGAGCTTCAGCATTTCATTATGTTCCTCTGGTTATCAAAACATACCAGGCTCCATTATTATTATTATTATTATTATTATTATTATTATTATTATTATTAGGGCTGTTATTATTGTTATTGCTTTGGTCCTCTCCAAAGGAGAAAGAAAGATCTCCCTTTGAAATGAGCACGTTACAATTCTCCCATTCTCCGGCCTTTATAAAATTGGAAGTCTCAAGGTATGTGACCAGTTGGAACCTGTTGCATCTTGCAGCAAGTGATTTATGTTCACAGTTTTGATTTGCCTCAATGAAAAGATTTTCATTCATAGCCCCCAGCTCTCCAGACGGATGGAATTGCTGCTCCATTTAAAAAGGAAAAGGGGTGACTCGCCTTGTTAGGAATTTTTTTTAAAGCGCTGCAGCGCCTATATGCCTGCTTTGTCCTCCCTTCAGGGTGGCTGGCATTCTTCTCTCTCCTCCCCCTCCTCTCTCTCTCCCTCTCTCTCTTTTTAACAACGCTGAAGTTGTTTATTCTTTTTGGATGAAGTCTCAGATAGGCTACTGGGGATGTGTGCTTCAATTGATGGGGCCCCCTACCCCATTGTGGCTGTGTCAGGTCTAATTCATCTCACCGAAGCCCCCTTGTTCCTGAGTGCTCAATAGCGCAAGATGAGGCGATGGAGGCTGACAATGATGCCACACTCTTCACTTGGGGGCATCCAATTACAGGCGAGAGGGGCCCCCTGATTAATATGCTGAAATTAGTGGCCTCTGCCACAAATAATTCCTTGTTGAGTTGCAACAAAAAGGCAGTCCATGCTGCTTGTCTGGAGTGGTTATAGGGACAGACACAAACTGGTCATTTAAACTTCATTATCACTTTTCCACCTTGGAAAGAATGAGGGTGTGACTATGAATTCATGTTCTTGTTTACTGCTCCATTTAAAAGAAGAACACAAATATTAATCCCAAACGTGATCCTGTCAGGACGGGCTCATTAAAGTGACACATTTTGGTCATGTCCCGTTTGTGGAGCGTCGTAAACAGTGTCGGGAAGGCACTGCCACTATACCCCTCTGAGCAACCCCATCCTGGTGGGATCCCTGCTGGGAATCCCCCATTTTCAAAGTCCACCTGCAGTTCTGTGTCAGTGTTTCAGTTCAGGACTGGCTTTGGAATGGCAGAGCTTTTTTTTTTTTTTGGAGAATGACAGCAGCTTGCTAGAAGGTGGGTGTGTTTATATCTGCCTGGAAACAAGCAGGTTAGGAAAAGGGGGCAAGGCAAATTTACTTTGATGTGTTTATTTTAACATAAACGAGATGACTTTAGCTCAGGCTTGCCTTTTTGCTGGCAGTGCATCCTCAAAGCTTGGCCAGAATTCTGTGTATCAGTTTAGTTTTGGAGGTTTGCAGGATGCTGGGCCAAGTGCCCCTCTGAAGGTGGGTATTGGTCAAGGCCACAGTGGAGTTTCAGAGGTGTCTGAATAAACAGATTCAGAGCCAGGACTTCCATGGAGTCCTGAAGGCTTTAGTTCCACTGGTAAAACATTTACACAAAAGTTATTTTATCATAATAAAGGAGATGCATGATTTAATACTTAAACAGTTCCACTGAGCCCTCTAAGCTGTCCATTCCTTTGATTTCATTCAGGGGTTTGACAGATGGTTTATATTTTTCCAGCCCAGAGGAAGTTGTATTCTGATAAAAGCTGAAGGAATGTATCTCAGGTTCTGGTGTACACTGCAGTGTTTCCCTTTCTCCCTCACAAAACTGGACCTTGACTTGTGCCACTTGCTTCCTTTGTTCCTGATTCTCCTCCAAGGTGTTCACTGCCACAGATCAAATGCATTCCTGCTCAGCAGAAAAGAGTCTTATCAGTAAAATGTAGACTATTATTATTATTAAAAAAAAACTAGAAAAACCCAAACCAAACCAAACAAACCCAAAGGAAAAACATGCTAAATGGCAGAGATAGCCCCTTAAGGGATCCTGGGAGTGGCTTTGTGGAGAGACCTACAGCAATGCAGTCTGGAAGGGGGCCCAGCCTCTTGTCAGCATGGTGTCACATCAGAATGTAACTGATTGTCCGCCAATTCTTGGGACCCCCGTCACTTAGTTATGCCACATTTACATTAAATCCCTGTTGCCAGGATGGATGGCAGCCACTGACAAGAGACTAGGTTGAGACAAAGCATTTTTAAGATGAAACCTTAATTTAAATATGGATTATCTGCCTCCTGACAGGGTTAAGCAGTCTTTCTCTTTTCTTTCTTTTTGTTGATGTTGTTGTTCATTAAAGCAATATTCCTTTTGAGTGTCAGTGCAAAGGTTTCTGCTTTAAAGGGGCCCAGGACTCGTTGTTAGAGTGCACCTTGGATCTGACCGTGCAAAACACTGCAGGATGTGAACAGGTTTTCTCAGATGTGCAGTGCCATTGACCCCCCCTGGCATTATTCACAGGAGCAAAGCATTTAAACCTGGACAAATGGGGGCCCTGCTTATGATAAAAGTACCTCCAAGTGATGAATGGCCTCCCAGGCCCAGTGCTAGGAAGGGCCACTCTCTGCAGAGCAGTTGCTCATGTGGATAAGTGTTTGCAGGTTTGGACCTGTAAGAGTTTTACAGCAGGAGGCACCTTTCTGCTCACCATTTTCACTGCCTTTTTGGATGCAATAGTTGGCAGCTGAAAGCCATGCTGGTACAAAGACTGTATGTGTATGGACAGGCTTCTCCTAAAGTAATCATTTCAGTCTTCTTTTTTTTCTTTTTTTTTTCTTTTTTTTTTTTTTCTCTCCTTTCTTCATACAGATATTAAATTTATTTCAAACCCACCCTCCATGATCGCAGCTGGCAGCGTGGTAGCAGCTGTGCAAGGCCTGCATCTGGGGAACACTAACACTTTCCTCTCCTATCAATGCCTCACACATTTCCTATCACAAGTTATCAAATGTGATCCGGTAAGTGACTCTTCCTCTCGGTTGATCTCCTGCATTAAGGGTTTTTTTAAGAATGAATGCCTGCTTGCTGCATGGGAGCTAATCTGACAGTAAATCTTGGGAAAGGTCAAGCCTCAGAGTGGGGGTTCTCAAGGTGCTCTCTTGTGCCCAGCCTGCTTGTTTGGCTGTTGTGATGCCCACGGTGATAACCTGTGGTGCCTGGTTGGGAATGGCACATCCAGCTCTGGTGTTTGGGACAGGAGGAAGCCCTGCCCCAATTTAGGATGTGGCAGAGGCCGTGTTTGGCTGGGGGTAATTAAACCAGGAGCCCCTGTAAAACAAAACTTGGGGAATAAGACCAGGAAACAGTTGCTGAGACCTCGTGGTAACTCTGACCTTATCTTTGACCATTCTTGAGGCCTTTTATTGTGCCGAGTGGTGTGAAAAAGCTCTTCTTAAAAGAGTTCTAATGATCTAATTTGGTTTATTACGTGCTGGACCTTCACAGTAGCTGGTATTGAATTCCTTTTTGGAACAAGTGCTTGTCCCACGACTTTCTGACAAGGTAGATGGTCCTCACAGGACCCTTCATTTCGCCCTGCAGCTTCCAGGAGATGCACATCAGTAACTAGTGAGCAATAAACCTTTCATGAGTGAATGGGCCAGGAAGGGAGCCTACAAGGAAGACCTAAAGTCAATGATCCATGTCATAATGGTGTGTGAAGTTGGGGCAGAGTTGAGCTTTGTTTTGTAACAATGTGGAAGACCAATAAATGGATGCTTTAAAAAGGTTCTTGTGAGGTCTCCAAGAGCTGGACAATGAGTCAAATAAAGACAACTCTGTGGTTAGGAGCAGAATCTTGGAGATGCTGTTAAGTTATTTTACATGTTAATAATTTAAATGCATAAAAAACTGTCCCAGTCCAGCCACTGCCAAACTGGGTTTGTGTAATTGGGCTTTGTTGACGGGATTGAGCAATTTCATTGCAATTAATTATTCTCAAATGAATATTTTACCTTTGATAGACTGTGTGAAGCAATTGCTGGAAAATGCAGTATCTCAGATTGTTATTTTATGTTATCACCTGAACAGTGCCTCAGTATTGAGCACGTTATTTTTGTCACTTATCTCACTGCAGCTGAAGTAATACAGTGTGGAAGTGTTAAATGCTCTAAGCACCTGGAATTCTGAATAGTCTAAGAAATGCTGAACTAATGGGCTGCTCAGTTTGGAATGCACGTGTGATGCTTTTAGTCTGTTTGTGAACAATGCAGATAATTCCAGTGTGTGGTTGGCCACTGTCCAGGGTGAGATGTTTGAAGCAGGTACTGAGGGAAAATGCTGGCTATCTGTCCAGGCAGCATCTTGATTCAAGCAAGATGATTTAACCATTCCTGATACTGGGCACTGAAGTGGATTCTCTCACATCATGCAGAACAGCCTGTCCTCATGTGACTTGACTTAGTTGATGACAGAGCTCTTGAAAAAGAAAACAAAGTTGCTTTAGCAAGAAAAGAGGATAATTTTTTTTTATTATTTCATTTTAATTGTCCTGAGTCATTGCAAGGCCACAATCTGTCTGACCTGGGCTTGGTTAACAGCTTGAAAAGGGAGTAACTCCCCTCCAGCTTCCAGTGCTAAGTATTTTCAGGTGTTAGGTAGAAATAAGGATTTTGTATGGATTGCTACAGAAAATTAGCATCACAAAGTTCTGTGTATACACAGGTATATTGTTGTGTTTGGAGTGGAACAAGGGAACAGCAGCTTCCATTGCAGTTGTTCTGGGAGAGGAATCTGCTTGGTTTCATACAGAGCATGATTCCCCTGCAGGGAGACTCTCCCAAAATACCTGTCTGTGTAACCCATAGTATCAAATGCCATTCCTGCTATCCCATTTCACTAGGATTTGTATGGATATGGATATGTATTTGATGGTTCCCCTTGTCAGGGAACAGGTTTTATGTTGGATAGTCTTGGAATGTTAAGAGCAGGACTGGTGTTCCCCCTGATGATCTGTTAGCTGGAGCACAGGTCTGTTGGATTTCAGGTTACATAATTACACTTTTTTACCTTTAGTCTCAAAGAGAGCTGAATCTAAAGTAAAATGAATATCACCTGATTGGAATTCCTTTATGGTTCATGTTTATGTGTTGGTAGGAGTCCAATTTCCCATTTTCCCTTTGATCAGGGGTAATTAGAAGTCAGATAATCACAATTAGAAGTCTTGGGCTGTCTTCCATCATTCTATTCTTGACCCCATCATCCAAACAGATGGAATTTTACCTGACATTCATTTCCAGGCCAGAAATTGGCTGAACTAGATTAGATTGGGTCTCCGTGCTGTCTGTTAGTGCACTGGAATTCGCCTCCTGCCTGCCCCTTCTCAGAGGCACCTTCAAACATGTGCTTGTTATCCAGAACGGGTCGGGCAGGAACAAAGGATTTCCAAGCAGTTCCTTTTTTGTTGTTGTTTGTTTCCTTTCCTGTGTGACCCTGGAGCCTGATCATGTCCACTGTGTCTTAAAGGTATTTGACCACATCAGTTAAGCTAGCAAGTCTTTTTTTTTTCTTTTTTTTTTTTTCTTCTTTTTTCACTGAGGAGCTTAATTAATCCAGGAAGGGTTTATGACCTTGAACAAACTGTGGGCATTGAAAATTTGGGTAGTGAAGCAGAAAAGTTGTTGGGAGAAGTTATCAGAGTAATGCACAAGTTTTGTATTTGCTTTTCAGTGTTGGGAAGTACTGAGAATGAAAACAGCTTTGGTGAGGTTGTTCACAGTGAATTTTATGTTTTGCAGTTGTTTTTTGCTAGATCTAATGCATTCCTACAGGCAAACTATTTATCATATAGCCGTGTGAATAAGACATGGAAAAAATGCCTTAAAGAGTAAAAAAAACATTTTCATTCAACTGTAGCTTAAGACAGTCTGTTCATAATATATTGTAAAGATTGTTTTTTAAAAGAGTTACAGCATGCTGCACTCTGAGAATTTTAAATGAAAAAAAAATTCTCTGGGCAAAAAGTACCTTTAAACTACATAGTCCTATGTAACTATTCATAACTGGACTCCAGAGGGAGAAGAATAGGTATTTATAGAAATTCTTTTGAATGGTTTTAGTTTTCAGAGCTCAAACACGGTATATGCAAATGGTCAGGACTAAAAAAAAAACCCCACAAATTTCCCATCAAAACTCACCATAAAATCTACTCCCACCTGAAAAAAAACCCCTAAAACAAAACCCAAGACTATTCATTCTGCTCTGAAAAATTAAAATGCTTTCAGTTTGGGCCACTGAACGTGCTAAAAGAGAATTATCCTCAGAGGTGGCTTTGTAAAGCCAGGATCACCTAAAGCTGTGCTGGTGTGGGCTCTTTCCTGTGTCTGTGGTCCAAGGGGGAGCCTTACAGTCAGGATTGATCCATCATATCTGGAGGAGGGCTGGGTGCAGAGACTTCATAGAGACCTTATTGTGGAGGCCAGAGGTATGCAGGAGCCAAAGGCATGATGATGACTTTAGGATATGAGGCGTTTCTTTTTGTCATTTAAAACGCTGTGTGTCTCTGTCAAGAGGAAATATTACACTAGGCTTTAAACCAGGAAAGGTCATAGGTTATGTGTTTTCAGTGAGCTGTAACTGATGGTCTGATCTGCTTAGAGGTAGGATTAACCTCCCTCTCTCTCAGAAAGGACTTGCAGAGAATTGTTTGCTTGGGTTTCTAATCTTATTTTACCCCAAATGCCATGTGCCCTTATTGGTGGCAGAGGAGATTCTTGTGGTAGTGGAATCAGTGAAAAGCTGGTAGATCACACAAGAAGCCTCTGAATGAAGGCAGAATTGAAACTGGGAAATAAAGAAAACAGCAGGCAGGTCACCCTCTCAGGAAAACAACATTCATTCTCAGTCATGCACATCCTAACACTTTTGACGGCAATTTATCATGGAAGACTGGGTTCACCGCAAGGGCTAACACATGTCATAGGTTAAATCAGAAAAGGCAATGCTGAAAGGAAACTTCAAAGTCCTTCATGCACAGAGTTAAAGATGTTGGGGGGAAAAGCTTACCGTGTTTGTTATAAAGATAAGGGTAAACAGCACGCTGGATGAGTTTTGGCAAAATGCTGTGGGATTGTTTGGGCTGTTTAGGGCATCATTTCTGTGCCACTGCAGTGGGTGTACAGCCTGCAGGAAACTGTGCAGGTTGAGCTAAAAGGCCTTCTCCAATTCTGGTGGCTGGGAATCTGATATCTCTCCTCATGGTGTGGCATAATGCCCGGGGGAAGTTGCCTTTCCCCACCACAGCCAGGATCTTCCTTAGTTCTTTACGGTTTTTTAGTTCCCAGCGAGGCCTTTGCAGCCTCCTGAACACTCAGGAGGAGTGTGTGCACATCCAGCTTGGAGAAGGCACTTTGGAAGTGAGAGGGAAATGTCTCACAAGTGGAAGTGAGAGGAAAATGTCTCCCCCTGACTGAGATTTCCAGGTGGATGTGGTAGCTTGGATGGGCATGGTAGCGCATGGTTAGGGAGGTGCTTTGTGGTGCTCCTGAGAGACCCTCTCCCTTTTGGGGTCTGGCAGTCCAGTCCATCTCTGGAGATGCTTTCAGCATTAGGAATTTATCAGCTGCCCACAGCTGGGCATTGCAGCAGCTGGCAGGCAATCTCAACATATAAATGGCATTTCTGTCACTGGAATTTATCCTTGGGAGGAAAGTCAGTGTTGGTGAGCATCACTTCCAGCAGACTCTGCTGCTGAAGGGTTCCTGGGGTGAAAGCAGAAATCACAGTTGTGAGCAGTGGGCTTGTAGAGAGCTGTAAACAGCACAGGCAGAGAAGCAGCAGTGCAAGGTACAATCTGCAAAAAAAACAGGCTTGCTCAGCCAGTCCTTTCACTGCTGGATGCTTCTGCTCTTCCCACCCTCCTTTCCAGCCTGCTGCTCTCCCTGATAACTTGGTGACATTTCTCTTGCTTTGTCAAGAAACCGGTATTTTACTCTGTGATCTTTCTAAAGGATTCTTGGGTCTCTCTCTCTCTCTCCCCCCACCTTTCCATTGCACCCTCCTGCAGGATTGTTTACGAGCCTGCCAAGAACAGATTGAGTCCCTCCTGGAGTCCAGTCTACGCCAGGCACAGCAGCACAACGTATCCTCAGAAACAAAGACTGTAGAGGACGAAGCAGACCTCTCCTGCACACCTACTGATGTGCGAGACGTGAACATTTAAAGAGGACTTCCTAAATGGATTTGCTTGGCAAGAAAAGCAGACAAAGAAAGGGCATCTGAGAAGGAATCGGCGTCAGGATCTCCCCCCCAGAAACCCTTTTCTCCAGGACATTTTGATACCAGAAGGGAAAACCAGTCTTGTTATATTTTTTTCTCGCTCTGTCTCCCTTCCATCTGTGACTACAAACAAACAAATAAACAAAAAATACCCCAAAAACTGTCTTAAAAAAAGAAAAAATAGTATTTGCATTACCCCCAGGGGTTTGTGCTACAAAAATAGAGGATTTTATACAATAATAATCAACTAGTTTTTATATTAAAGTGTTCTTGTCTGTATGTTGTAAAAATAGGCATTAACACACGAAATGTCTCCAGGGGAGGTATTAGATTTGATTTCTTACATATAAAACAAACCAACCAACCATTTTTAAAGTAGAAGAGGGTGTTTTTTTTAGATAGTAAATGAAATATTCTTTTTCTTTAAAAAGCATAGCTTTAACGCAGTTCTAGGCTTTTCTGTATCTTGCTTGCTTATGCATTTAGTCACTTTATAATTCATCTGTAAATGTTTATTTTATTTCCTTAGGTTTTTTTTTTTATCCTCTTCACCTTATAAATGGTTAACGTAACCCATAAGTTAGTGTATATTAGTATGCAGCATTATTATATGTTAATCTTTTTTTTTTTTTGTGCCTGTGGATTGCCTGTGCATTGAGGCATTTGTAGGGTTCCAGCTTAGCGTGGTTGGGAAAGGCCAATGTACTACTCATACAGGACCCTATTATAAAGAGAAACCCAAATAGTGACATAATATATTATATTTTTGTAATCTTCCTATTTTTGTAGTTACCTGTGTAAAAATGCTGTTCTGACCCCACAGATATTCAGCCTAATTATGGTCAGGTTCAATCCACAGTTCAGTCTTTTTTTTTTTTTTTGTTCGTTTGTAATATTCTAAAACCATTCCATTCAAAGCACTTTCAGTCCATTAGATATAGGAAATACATTCTTTTATTGTGTGGGAATTTTTTTTTGTTTGTTTGTTTTTTTTAATGGAATGGTTTGGAAATATATAAAGTGCTTGTTGGCAAACTTGGAATTGCAAAGCAAGTGCATTTAACTATGGTGTTAGAGGAGAGGTGATTCTTTTTTTCCGAAGGTTGTGTTCCAGTGAGAGAAAATTGCATTCACAAATTGCCAGGATATCTTCCTTTCCTTTTCTATAGAAAAGTTTGGAGTTTAGAATCCTTTGGTGCCAACTCATCTTTATAAATTAGGGGCCTTAAAGGTTCACATATAGGACACATAGTTTTAAGGATTATCGCTAGATGTTTTTACAACTGAAGGTTTTTAAACACTAAAATATATAATTTATAGTTAAGGCTAAAAAGAATATTTATTGCAGAGGATGTTCGTAAGGCCAGTATGATTTGTAAATTAATGCAATCGCCCCTTTTGAAAAAGAAAATCTTTCTACCCTTGATGTTGCAGTTTTAACCCAGCTTATTAAAGCAAAAAAAGGACACGCTTCAAAGAACAAACCCAAAACCAGGCAGTCTATTTGGCCCCTTCCTATACATTTTCAAAAGCAGTCTAACCATGAAAAAACGCCATAGTTAATAGATATGAAAATTGGAGTACTTGAAAGAAGTTTTTATTCCAGAATATGCCCCGTTTTTTTTTTTTTTTTTAATTTAGCTACAAATAGAAAATTTGCACATCTTGGCTATGTATCTTTTTATTATTATTTTAGAAAGTAGCTGAAGGGACGTGGACATAGCTGTTGAAGTTGATGCTCGAGGAGAATGTGATGGTGAAATGTATGTGAGAAAACTGCCGCTAAGGTGTTGATTGTAAAAAAAAAAAAAACAACAACAACAAAAAAAGAACAAAAAAAGGAAAAAAGATAAAAAATTCAAAAGATAAAAAAAAAAAAGAGAAAAAGACAAAAGAAAAGGAGTGGATGCTCCGTTTTTATTGAGCTGCTATGGATAAATTCCCAGCATGGTTTGAAAAAAAATTAACATTGCTTTTCTGTATCTTTGTCATTGTGTTTTGCTGCTATTTTGTGGATCAGTTTTTTTTTTTTTTTTTGTTATACAATGTCATATACTGCCATGTAATAGGTTTTAATTTTCTCATAGAAAATTATATTATTGACATCATTTTTTTTGTAGATTTTTTATGTGATCAATTTTTACTTAATGTGATTACTGCTCTATTCCAAAAAAGGTTCCTGTTTCACAATACCTCATACTTCAGTTACCCGTGTCTAGACCAGGTTTTGATGTTCTTACAGTGCCTCATAGTTCTACTGCAAACGGAAATGCATCAAACGTTGCTCTGAATGGGTCTCTGCATTAATTTAAAAACTAGCAGACATTTCAGAAGATCAATTTATGTCAAGGGTTGGTTGTTTTTTTGGGTTTTTTTTTTTTTGGTTTTTTTTTGGTTTGTTTGTTTTTTGTTATGCATTTTATAAAGCTGGATACTTTGTCTGATCTGGGGTTTATTATCATAGTAGTTTTAAGTTGTGTTACTAGCCACATTGATATATGAAAGGTGCATTATAATATAACTCTTGTGTGCCACCTGATGTGGTTCTCCCTCAGCTAGGACACATCATTTGGTATGATAGGTTATCTTCTGGAACTCTAAGTATTTTGTGTGTTTAATCTGTTATGATATACTAGGGTTTTTTTGTTTGTTTTGGTTTTTTTTTTTTTTATAATTATAGCATAATGCTAATTTAAAAAAAAGCCTGTAAATCTCATAAATAAGCCAGCTAACAGAGTTGTATGCTGAAGAATAATCTAGCTGTTGCCTGTATGCTGCTAAACCAAAACAGAATTAGAACTCATTTTGAGGCAAATGCAGTTAAGATCCTACATAGTGCATAAATAAGCATTGCAATGCTATAGCAGTCGCAGGACCCAGGAGGACTGGATACATTCTGTCCAAATTTCAGGAACATTTCTTACTGCTTACCTCATAAAACACTTCTGTTTGTGGCATCTCTGTGTCTCTGAACCAAACATGATTATTGAGTTTAGTGCTTGTTGGTTTTATTATGTGTTACACTGAGTGGTAGTGTGTACTGCAAATTTTTTTTGAAATATTGTATGTACTGAAAAAGGCCAAATCCAGATAAGTGGGTTCACGTGCCAACAGAGATGCTTTATTTGTCACATTATTATAACAATCTGTAGTAAGCAAAAGCAATTCAGATTTGTACATTTTTATATTGTACTTATTGGCATCACTGGTCTGAAATGCACATTTTCACCAACAGACCTGTAACAGACAAGTTTCCAGCAAAAAAATCTAAAGTCTAGAAATAAAATTGGTAAAACCCAACTGTTGTCGTTTTTTAATTTACATTTATCTTTAATTGCCTTGAGAATGCTGAATGGTTGTAACTCCCTGGTGCTGTGAGTAAAGCACGTGACATTTTCTAGGTTTGACACATTTGAAAAGCTGAAGACCTTTTGTTGTTATTTTAGGAAACCGTGGGTGTTTCGAGCCATGGGTAGGTAACTGCCTGCCTGTCACACCAACGTGTCTTTTTAAAGAAGCAAAATATTTTTTTTCCCTGCCTTAAGACTTTATTTTTTCATATTAAAGGAAATTAGTCATAGTAAAATGCCCTTTGGTGATTCATGTGAATGAAGGGTAAAACAAAGTAGGTGTTGGATGACACAGAACGCTTGCTGGTATTTTCTCATCAGTGGAAGGTTTTGTGTCCCACAAGATCTTTACAGAAGACAGTTGGTTTTAAAAGCCAGTTGGTTAAGCTGCCTTCTCTGTGCCTTCCCCTCAGACAGCTTTTACAGCTAAGAGAATATGGAATAAACCTGAAAAACATTAAAGGCAACCAAAAGAATGCAAAAAAAGAACTGGACCTAGGACAGGAATTAGATATTCTTACAAAATAAAATGAGAAAAAAAATTATAACCTCTGTTCCAATACACAAGCCAAAATATCTCTGAAAATAGGGGCTGCACTTTACTTTTTTTTTTTTTCAGAGCTGAACACAGCAGAAGCAGCTTATTTTCAGTGGAGATGGTCAAGCTTACAACCTATATATTTATTTATCCTGTGAAATTATTTCTGCATTTAAAAAAATTATGCAAAAGGCCAAGTGCTTGTCCTTCCTGACACAAATTAGAAATTCGGTATCTGCCTTCTGAGTTTCCCACTGACTAAACTTCACGTTACAACTGATTCTGTGCAGCAAGTGCAGCACAGGAAATGAAAAATGAAACTGCAGAGCTAACTTGTAACGTGTTAATCGTTGACTAGTGCAGAATAAGCTCCTTTCAGGGCAGTTACCACTAGATGGGAAACCACCTGCATCAGAAGAATCCCAGATGAGTCTGTGTGAGCTCGGTGGTTTCCCACCCATTTCAGCCAGAAACCTGAAGCCTGTGTGGCCTGCTGCAAAATCCCAGGTCAGGTGGGTGAAGTAGAACCAGTACAAATGGGGTCTGGTTTGTTCCTTTTGAAATGGGCAGTTCCTCTGTATGGTGAGTTACACTGGGAGGTGTAAAACACTGAAAAGTGACCTGAACTAAACTCACAGGGACTTCAAAAACACATCAAGCCAAAACCTAAATTGGTCTGGGCCAAAAATGATTCATTTTTCCCAGCATTAAAAACCCCCAAACCCCAGAAAGAACAAATAGCTTTCTTTTGTATGGCTGATGGCTCATCCCTCTGACCTTAAGTGTTTGAAAACCAAGTGAGGACACACTTAGGGGATCTTGACTTCTGACAAAAATCTTGTACTGATAAAAACATTACAGTGATTCAGTGAGAAATGTAAACCTGTGTTTGGCTGAATGTGTTAAGTAGGTTTTGCCATTCCCATCTCTTCTATAAATGCTGTTAAACTGACTAAGTGTTTGTGACTTAAGTAGGTTTAAACCCACATAGTCAGCTCTATTATTTACATTTTCCTTCTCCTGAACATCATCTCTAAATGCAGACTCCTAAACTTGAATGCTGGGCAAACTATGCCAGTATTACTCACATTGCAAAGGGCAGAAAGACAAGAATGTAGCAAGAAAAACAATTTACTATAGGCTGTAAAAAAATATGCATGTTCAGCTAGACTATGTTGTAGCTTATTAAAGGGAAAACTACTGTATGTTTTTGTATCAAATTGAGACATGTACGAAGAAAAACCTCCAACAAACCTCCCAAAAACCTTCCCAGTTCCATTGCTGAATTCAGGCCATTTGACAATCTTGGATCTTTTATAGACACCTAAATTCAAATGCTCTTTATTAAACAAGAACTAGCAAATGAAAAAAACCCTCATAATCTGCTTGCATTCAAGCCCAGTTGGCATTTTAAGTGTTAGAGAACTCCAGAAGATAGAGGAGAAAGAGAAGGTTGGAGCTGTTGTTTTTAGAAGAGTCACAGGAATGCCCCACACACGTGGGCTACCCACACTGAGATTCCCACAATGGGACAATGGCAGTGAAGCTGCAAATGATGGTATTTTAATGAATTGTAATGAATTCCTGTTGGCATTATTTTATGAGAAATGTATCTCTTCAGGCAAACAAGGTATTTTTATGATCCCACAAATATAATTGGTCATAGTAATTGCATTGGCATGTCCAGCATAGATTCCCATGTGTCTTCTGAGTCCCACACCATATTCCAATCAAGTGATGAGAAAGCAAATGAGTCAATAGGATTGCATTGATAATGGGACATTTGCCAGACTTTTGATTTTGTTCTTAAAGGCCAAACAGGACCAAATGCAGGAGGAAGGCAAAAGTTACCCATTTGCTTTTTGATTGTCATAAACATTTAAGAGTGAAACCAGAAAGTTCCTTGCTGATCCTATAGCACCTGCAGAGCCCTACCTAGACCTGTCCTCCTTTCTGCCTGTGTGAAGACCAGGTATTAAAAATCTCATATTTCAGGGAATTCACAGGTATGGATCTCCACCAGCACCAGGAATGCTGAACCAAAGGAGGAATTGTGACATGCAGGGGCCAAGCTCCAAGGCAGGACCTGACACATGGACTGGCCACAGAAGGAATCCTCCTCTGGATCCGTGTGGGGAACAGAGGTCTAGAGCTCTGAGTCGTGCTTGCAGTGTGTGGATCACAGAAAGGAAATTGCCATGCCCTCACCCTTCCCTGCTGAGTGAATATATTTTAGATTCTACATTGCTGAGTGGTTTTCTTTCATCCATCCCACCTGGCAGCAGCCCCGTGACACGGCTTAATTCCCCTGGTCTCCCATGACAGCCACCACGTTTGTGGCTGGGATGTGATGGGGCAGATCCTCACCCAAGGCCCAAGAAAGCACCAGCAGGGCATTGTGACAGCAGCCCTGAGCCAGCCCAAGGCAGTGACCTGGTGTCCTGAGCCACTCTCTGATGGCAAACTGTCTGCAACGGGCAATTGAGCTTTTTGATGTTTCATTTCTCCCCTTTATTAGATTGTATCACTCCAGATTGTTTAAATACAGGGTATTCTTTTTGAACAGGTTTCTTTCCTCCCTGAACATCCACAGACCAAAGGTCTTTACATTTGGCTACTTTAAGAGCAAAGCTTCAGCCAACGGATGCTGTTAAATTTCCAGAAGACATCATAAATTATTTACTCATAAGTAAACATTATTTCTTCTAAGTGTAATACATTTATTTTGTGGGTTTGACTTAATATTTCTGTAGCCATTTCAGTCACCCACTCTGACCATTTAATTCCTTTTAGACAACACATCCGTTAGCCACGTATTTTTTAGGTTTCTCTTTCCATGGAGACCCTTGGACTGCAAAGAATCAGAAAAGTTCTTCCCTTATGGATATGACTTTCCAATGTCAGTGAAAGAAGTTTCATCTGCCTTCACTTCTGCACGACAGTGCTCAACAGTGCTGCAGAGCCAGACAATGCAAAGCCTCATGTTTGTGGAACATCGTTTCTCTCCTTCACAAACAGCTCTCCAACCATCACAATTCAGCCCTTCCCATGGTTTTAAATCCCTCTGTAAACCTGCTCAACGTGTCTTCAGGAATCTCTTTCCTACATGTTTCTGCTGAAGGAGTATTTTAGGCAAATCACAAGGCAAGGCTCCTTGGAAAAGTGTCTCCATGCTTGCTAACATCTTTTTCTTCTTTCTCATTAGTTTGAGGAATAATGATGCTACCAGAATTTTCTGAAATTTGTCCTCCTCCTAATGCATAAGAGAACTTAAAAGAAGACCAAGACATAAAACTATAATAAGCCAGGTTCTCAAAATGTGGTTCTAACAATGTATTTATGGTGAAGCAGGTTAATGCAGTCCCAAACTGTGCTCCCATCATTACTCAGATGTTCTGGCTGTGACACATAAAATGATGCCATAATCCATTGTGGCTTTAGGTTACCTGCCCCACAACCAAGGTCTCCTCAGGAAGGAAATGCACTGCAAATATAACTCCTAGCTCTGCTAAGAAATGACATTCTGTTCTGTCTGTTCTTAGTCTCAGAGTAATTTGCTTTTTAACTTGTATTTCAGAAACCGTCAAGTGCTTATTAACTATAACTTCTGTATGTGTGTGTGTTTTTAACAGAGGTAAATGGGGTCTCAAAAATTCAATGTCTGCACATACATTGCAAAAAAAAAAAGCAGGCCAGTTTAGAGAACAATGTAGGCATGTGTTTTTAAACTACTGTTCGTGCAGTCTGGTCAGGGCTGTGTGACACAGTATACAGTGTTTTGTCATCCAAGGAATGTCTTTGATCAAGAGTTTATGCAAGAAGAAAAAAAAGCCATGAAACCCTAATCCGTTCCCACAGTCCAGTAAACGTGAGCTGGACAAACAGTGGACAATAGCAGCAAAGCTTGCTGCTGGAACAATGGCTGCAACTAAAAAAATTAAAGGGTTGCTGACTCACAGTTCCTACTATCAAGAAACATTCCACATAGTGTTGATTATTCTCCAGAATCCTGAAGATGCTGAAAGTTAAAAAGTGTTGAGCTAAAGCAGCAAAACAGGGAGTTAAAATCAGAAATGCAACAGTGAGAAATGCTGAGTTGATTCTGTCTGATGCACAGTCAGGATGCAGGGACTGAATAATCAGCCTCCTTTCTGCTGAACTTTTTGCTAAAATAAAACTCCACGATTTTATTAGGAACAAGTATCAGTTAAATTCTATCAGACAGAAGGCCACTGTTTCAGATTCACCCTAACAAATTCTACACAACTGGAATTGTCTAGCCTGTTAATTTTTCCAAGGCAAAAGTTTTATGACATTTCTTATTCCTATTCAGAAATCTCCTCAAAACCAGATACACAGAATGCTGCACTAGTGTTCAATTAGTTATAGAATAGGATAAAATAATTTAAAACATTGTGCAGCAAGCTGCTTTGGAATCAAGTGAAACAATGCCTGAGATTTTTTCACTTTTCATTTATTCCATGGATTTAGGAAGTCTCCCATGTTTCAGATGAGCTCAGTGACCATGTCTCCTTCCACATAGTAGTGCAGCATTTGATAAGTAGCACTACAGAATTCTAGCACCAAAAATGCTGAAAACATTTAATTACCACACTTAGAGAATAAACAGTCCAGTGATTAAGGTGGGAGCATTCCCAGTGTAATGTCAAAGAGATATTCAGGTTAGCTACAAATGAACTGACTGTGCAAGCCAACAAAATAGCACACAGAGCTTTTATTATTATTTTTATTATCACCCCAGGCTAGGCTGGTCCTGCAGTTCCAAACTCTGGGACACACTGAAGTGCTTCAGCAGTGCTTTGCTCCAGTTGGCCTTTACACATCAGTCCCAGACACCACAACTTGCAACTGGGAACCTGCTGAACTCCTCTCACACCTCCCAAATCCCCTTTTTCCTTGGTGATACATCCACTTCTGTGGGAATGTGTACTGTCACAACTTTATCCATTAAAAAAACAACTCTGGCAGACTGTAAAATGAGAATCTTCATGGTTACTTGCCAAACTATGAAAGCTGAAGTTTTAAGCTGCAATTAAACCAGAAGCCATGGTTGTAAGAAGTTGCAAAGGGCACTATTCAAAAGGCATCAAGAATAGAAAGAATTAGAAAACAATACCAGAAATATTAAGTTCTTACTCTAAAGCACTGTGGGATATTATGGTGCAGGGAGACTTTTGACAGATGGATTTCCCTTTATTCCAGGGCAGGAAGTTGCATTTCCAGCCAAAGTGTAAATAAGCTTTCATAAATACAGGGCAGGCTCAAACTCTCTCTTGCATCTCTTCAAAAACCAAAACCTATATAAACCTTGAAACTGATTTACTGGAAAATTAAAACTCCAGATTTAATCTTATGTGGAAATTATGACAACCTTGTTTCAGAAAAACAGATCAGGATTCAAATGAGCCAGAGTACCTCTACAGGGTTGGTTTTGAAGCAAACAATTGCACACCCAGATTCTTTTTTTTTTTTTTTTCCTGATTTATTTCACTTGTTTCTGTAGATTCTAGATATTCACTCAAAGCTGGAATTTATCACCTTTAGTACAGCTGACAAGGAATGGAAAGGAAGTTGTTTAATGAAGAAAGAACAAGAATTGTGCTTGGGAACTTTACCAAATGGTATTCAAAGTTTACCTCTCTGTTGATGCCTCAAAATTCACTATTTCTTGTACTCATCACACGTTGCAAAAAGGAAAATTACAACTCTCCTGGACTGCCATGACTTTAGCAGCCTAGCAGTAATGAGCTGTATATCCACCTCTTAATAAAATTCCATATTCCACAGGCTCAGCTGAGACATGATCACAAAGAGACAAAACAAGCTAGAACACAGTCCACGCAAGTAGAAATTGGTGAGTGAAATGTTTCAAACATTCTTCCCTAACTACTGAGCTGTAAGCAGGGGTGGTGAATGAGTACAGAGATATATTCTGAAGTCTTGTGCAAAATTTCAAACTTCTTGGACAATCAGCACCAAGCCACAATCTTGATGCTTTATTGATAATCAGCATCATAATGTACAAGGTTGCTTTATTTTTATATATCTTTGTGACCCTCAGACAAAGACAAATGAATATTCTCGATGTAACCTGGGCTATAAATCAGGCATACCAAAACCTCAGCTGTAAATCAGGCACAGAAACACCTCTACAGAATGCTGGGAATGTTCCACTGCCACAGCACTGAACCTGACACAAACCCCCACAAATCACTGCAGAAGACAAAAAAAAAAATGGCACTGAAGAAAGCACACAACTGCACATCCAACAGAATTTTGAACTGTACCTCATTTAATAAACCAAATCAGGTCCACACAAGGTGTGAAACAGCAGATATTCAGAAAAATACAGACTCATGGAAGAAGCAACTCCATCAGGGTGTCCACACAAATGAAACTTAATTAAAGACCAAATTAAAAAAATAAAGACCTAATAGATAACCCTAAACTTGGTATATCCCAGCTGGAAATCCTGGTTGATCCAATACTTATAGTTCAGTATATACACATGTATTTATATAATAATTTACTATATATTTTTTTAAATAGAACTAAAGCAATGCAAGAAAATTAGCCATCAAACCAATTTTCCAAATAACAGTCACCACCCTGACTGCCAAAGACCCTTTCTCTCCTGAGCTGAACAAAAATAATTGTGTTTGATCCAATCTCTGGAGCAGCACCTTGGCTTGCCACACTCATATCACACACTTCTATTAAACAAATGCTCCAACTGGAGCTCTCACAACCCTGCCCTTGCTTTTACAGATGTTTTGGCAAATAAGGAAACAAGTAAAAATTAATTCCTACCTCAGTGTTACATCACTGCAAAGATATTCTCCACATAATTAGAATTATCGTGACTGTGTATGTTCTGTACTGTCTATTTCAACCACTTCACCTACACAAGTATTTGTGAGCTCCTACAATCCCACACATCCACTAGATGGCTCTGACACTGCCTGTGGGTATCAAAATTCACATGTAGGACAGTTAAAGAAACCAAAAACCTCAAATCTGTCCTTGATTTTCATATTTCATATCAAATTCACAAGGCTGAGCTGTGCCATGCAGCAGAGCCGGACACACACAGGGTACAGGTGGTAAAAGGAATTCTGGAATTCCTCACTGGAATGCAAAGACATCCAGCAGTCCAAGGCAAAGCCTGTTCCAGGCCCTCCTCTCAGCTAACAGCTGGCACATCCAGTGGCTTGGATTGAGACTGAAGAGGTCACTTTTCAAGGCTAGCACATAAAAAGCTGTTCTGTGTCAGAGGTGCTGATAAACACAACTCTCCTGGCAGTCACGTTCATCTCACCCACCATTTAAACTCCTGACTTTTGGGAGAGGTTACATTTTGTGGAGTTTGCTCCCTTCCCCCATCAGTCTGCAAAACAAAAATCCAGGTGCAAATTCCATATTGTGAGCAGGTATCTTCATCCTTCTCTTCTGCAATCTGACCTCCTTTGTCATTCCATCTTCTCCCCACAAAAATATTTCCTGCTGCAAAGTCTGCAGGGAATTGATTTTATTTTCCTTCACCCACAGCATGTACACATTGTGTAAACTGAATGATCTGCATACACAGATTTTTAAGTAACAGACATCCTTTAAACAAGGAAACTGTGCAAATGGTTGTTTTCCTTTTGAGGAATTATCAGTAAAAGACTAGCAAAAAATTCAAACAAATATTTCTATTTAACAGACTTACACACTAGTGTGTGTAATACCTTAAATAAAACTTGGAGATAATAAATGTTAAATAATATTGCAAGTCCAGTGACTTTCACTTCCCCTTTAACATCTCTTCTCTATTTTGATTTTTTTAAATATAAAAGTAGATAGACACTTTTCCAGTTCTGTTCTTTCAATGTTTTTTTTCTTTGGTCATCCACGATTATCTTCATCTGTTGCAGTCAAAATGTCAGTGAAGATCTCTCATGACCAAGTCTAAAATCAGACTGAATATTTAGCATTGAACAAACCTAAAAAGGAATACACAGAAGTGTTTCAAAGGGTCTGTTTTTCAAGAAGAATGTTCAATAGAACTCCCAAATGATCCATTTATCTTCTTCTGATCCCACTTAGAATTCAAACTGTCAAAGATTATTTCCAACTTGCTTTTTAAATAATTTTTTCCTTTATTTTGCATTTGTTACTGCTTGGGAAATTTTCAACTATCAAGGATTTTCACTTGTATCTCACATCTATCTCACTTCAAGTATTTTTCTATGATTGCAGAATGGGAATAATAACTGCTCCACAAAATTTTGGAGTGGCTTTAGAAACAAAGTATCTACAAAAACTAATGTATGTGCTAAAATTACAATTTAATCCTACAAACCTGTTTAAATTTTCCTCTGATTTTTTCCAGATCTTCTTGCAGCTTATCATAAGTTGGGTCTTCATATGGGAATTTCTGAATCATCCCTATTAATGAATCCAGAGCCCTTAGCTTTTTGCTAGAAAAAACAAAATGAATCTAATTAAAAGAAAACCCAATGATCCTCACACAGGAATTTTTTTAATCCATCACTATAAAAATTATACTGATATGTAATAATCCAGAGCCCAAAACCCAGCCCTCCATCCTTCTTTAATTCAACTTCTCCTATTCAGCCCACTCTCAGGTGTGTTCTATATTCTTAAATAAGAAATTATCCTAACTAGGAATTATTCCAGATTGGGAATTAAGCACAACTGACAGATTTAAGGCTTCCATTTCAACTTACCAGGCCAAAGTTGAAAAATATTCAAGAATCAACAAAAATACTGATTAGGTGACTGGGCAAAATAAAGAAATGCAACCAAAAAGGCAATTCTGGCAGACAGATTAATCAAAATGGGACAGAACAAAAAGATGTGAAGAGAAGAATGGAAGCCACAGTGAAATGACTTTAAGCCTTTTTAACCTCACCTGTTCTTTGGATCTGTGCATTTCTGGAGCAGACAGTGCCACGTCAGTGCAAACCCAAGGTAGCAGCCAATCTAAAATTAATTTTAAAGAGTCATGAGGGAAAGAAAACGCCCAAAGGACACACCCAGAGCATAGACAGTGGAACAAAAATAAAGCACTACACTGTATCTCACTCTTTGGGAAAATAAACCCTGGGTACACAAATGTGCTTCCAAGCTGGAAAGGCTGACAAGTACAAGGTAACCCAAGCCACCCTCTCACTTGATGTGTCCAGTCCTGCCTCCCTCTGGAGCTTTCCCAGTATGAGGAGATTGCAGCAGTTCTCTCTTGTGGTCTGCCCAGGACCATTCTGTACAAACCATCCAGCTCTGGAGGCTGCTCTTGGCATTCTCATCCTGTGACAAACTGGAGTGGACACATGGGACAAGCTGAGGTGCCTCCCACCCTGTGTCCAGCCCCTGAATTCCTAGGAATGGTTACTGATCCAGGTGTGCAGAAGAGGAGCAGTGCCACAAACCCTCACAGCTTCAGAATTAACAAAGAGTGCAGGAGACACACAGAACTGCCTCTTTGTGGCTCCACATTCCATGATTTTCCCTACGCTGGGCCACAGGAGATAGTACTGGGGAGCAGGGGGACCTTTAGCTATAAATTTGGGAAAAAATATTACCAAAGCTCCATGCAGCAAATAAGCTGAGAAAACACAAGTGCATCTACTGAACCCTCCAGCTCAAAACAGCACCTTTAAAGCAGCTTTATGGGCCTTCCTGGCCACAGACAGCAGAGCAGTGAAACACAGCAGGCCTGAGCCTGGAAATTTCTGTGGGGCTGTCATTTTCTAAGGACAAGAATAGGATTCCAGTGCAGAAGAGTTTCCCTGCTTACCTCTGAGCCCACCCTGGCTCCGTGCAGTGCTCCATGCCTCCTGCCCTCATCCATGCCAGCGTGGCTGCCCTCTGCAAGCCCCTCCTGGTAGCCCTCCCCGTGGAACCTGGCAGTGCAGAACCACAGCTTGGTTAATCTCCCCGTGGAACCTGGGAGAGCAGAACCACAGCTTCGTTAATCTCCCTGTGGAACCTGGCAGTGCAGAACCACAGCTTGGTTAATCTCCCCATGGAACCTGGGAGTGCAGAACCACAGCTTGGTTAATGTCCCTGTGGAACCTGGCAGTGCAGAACCACAGCTTGGTTAATCTCCCTGTGGAACCTGGCAGTGCAGAACCACAGCTTGGTTAATCTCCCTGTGGAACCCAGGAGTGCAGAACCACAGCTTGGTTAATCTCCCCATGGAACCCAGGAGTGCAGAACCACAGCTTGGTTAATCTCCCTGTGGAACCCAGGAGTGCAGAACCACAGCTTGGTTAATCTCCCTGTGGAACCTGGCAGTGCAGAACCACAGCTTGGTTAATCTCCTGTCCACTCACACCACACACGAGTGGTCCCAGGCAACAGAAATGTCCATCGCCTCCAAAGCTTAGAAATACCACATAAAATAAATTTAAATCCCAGAATCACAGGCTTGTTTTCATTGGGAAAGACCTCTGAGTGGACTGAATGATTCCAGTCAAACCTTTGAATGATCATCACTGTGTCAACCAGCCCTAAGTGTCACATTCAGCTGTTCCTTGGGCACCTCCAGAAGTGGTGACTCCAGCAGCTCCCTGGACAGCCCCTTCCAAGGCCTAGCAGCCTCTTCCATGAAAGAAATTCCTCCTCATGTCCAACTTAAACCTCCTCTGGTGCAGCTCAAGGCCACTTCTTTTTGTCCTGTCACTTGTTACCAGGGAGTAAAGTCTGGCCCCATACAGGGGGCTCCTGTCAGGGAGTTGTAGAGAGAGAGAAGGTTCTCTCTGAGCCTCCTTTTCTCCAGGCTGAGCACCTCCAGCCACTTCTCATCCAACTTGTGCTCCAGAGCCTGCCCCAGCTCAATTCCCTTCTCTGGACACACTCCAGCACCTCACAGTCTTTCCTGTAGCGTGGGACCCAAAACTGACCCCATGATTCAAGGTGGGGCCTCAGAGGTGCCCAGAACAGGGGGATGGTCACTGCCCTGCTCCCGCTGACAATGCCAGGATGCCATTGTCCTTCTTGGCTACCTGGACACACCTGGGCTCGTGTTCAGCAGCTCTCGGCCAGCACCCCCAGGCCCTTTCCTTTTGGGATGCTTTGCGGGGACTCTCCCGCTATCCTGGAAAGCTGCAGAGGATTGAGGGGGCCCCAGGGCTGGACCCGGCTGCACTCGGCCTTGCTGATCCTCATCCCGCTGGCCTCAGCCCATCAACCCGGCCTGCCGGCGTGGGTCCCACTCTGCGCCGACACCAATTCCCCTGGCAGCCTGTTCCACCGTCCGACCATCCCCTGTACGAAGAACCCTTCCCTGATATCCGACCCCAACCTCCCCTGACTCAGCTCCAGGCCGTTCGCGCCACTCGCTCCCTCACAACGCGCAGGGAGGCGAGATTTCCCCGCCCTCCTCCTCGGGCTCAGCGCTCGCCCTTCTTTCCCTGACGCTCTCCTGGCAGCTCCCAGAGGGAAGCGGAGGCCCGGGGGAGCCTTGTGTTGTAGAGAAGCCCCTGTGGGGCCGCTCCAGGCTCGCTCTGTGCCCTCACCTCTGCTCGGCCATCACGATCCCATCGAACAGGTCGGCCATCGCGGCGCGAGGCACGCCGGGAGCGGACGGCGCGCGGGAGGGGGCGTGGCTCATAATCAGAGACCACGCCCCCTGCGCGTAAGCCACGCCCACAGGCGCGGCGATGGCGTGCGGCCACCAGAGGCCGCCCGAGCGCCGCCACAGATCCCGACCCCGGCCGTCCATGGGGAAACCTCGGTGTTCCAAAAATCCCACCCAGTGTGCCCAAAATCCCACCCAGTGTGCCCAAAATCCCACCCAGTGTGCCCAAAATCCTACCCCGCCTCCCAGAAATCCCACCCTGTGCCTCAAAGCCGTGTCCAGACCCCGCTTCAGTTCCGCCTTACCGTGCGGAGCCTGGTCCGGTGCCCGGGCTCGCTGTGGTTGAGGAGCCTTGTTCCGATATCCAACCTGAGCCTGAGGCAGCTCCAGGCCGTTCTCCCGGCTGCTGTTGCTGCTCATGGAATAACAGAGTTTGCACATCTCTCTCATATTGGTGTCTGTGGCTTTCAAGAAGTGTATTTTTGGTGTGTCTCCACTATTGTTCCCTGTGAGGGTGGTGCGGCCCTGGCGCAGGCTGCCCAGAGAAGCTGTGGATGCACGATCCCTGCCTAGGAAGTGTCCAGGGCCAGGTTGGATAGGGCTCTGAGCAACCTGGAAAGGTGTCTCTGGCCCTGGAATGAAAGTCCCTTTAAAGTCCGTTCCGACACAAACCAGCCTATGATTCTAAAGCATAAATATTTTTGGTGTTAATTCCCACCCAAACTGTAGTGTACCTTTCTAGGCTGCTCTATTAAAATACTTACAGATCAACACTAGTGAAATATTTATACTCATTTAGAAGCACGAGTTTTAAAGTTAAGTTATACTATTATTTTCCGGATACTTAATAAAATGTGGCTCTGGGTCACACTGTTCTGCCACCCTAGTGTTGGAATATGCATATTTTTGAGGAAGAAGAAAGGGAAATTTTATTAAATGTATCCAGTTTTTCCCCATTCATATGAAAAGTACACTGGCAGAGCAGAATGAGTGGCCCCCAAATTTTCCACCAACAGCGTTTCAGTGATTTGAGCAGAGGTAAAGTGGGCACAATGACTTTGAATTGATTTATAGGCTTTCACACTTCCTACCAGTGGAAATGAACACGCTCAGTATCCCCTTTCCTGCAGCCTCCCCGCTCCTCTAGCATCTCGTATTTGCACATCACAGCTTCCAGCTGAGACTTCCCAAGGAGACATTTGACACCTGAGCTTTAAAAACGTTCCGGGGCTGTAAAATGTGCTGTTGCAAATGAAAGCACCTCCATTGTCCCCCTGCCTTTGAGGAGCTCTCGTGGGCAGGGGATGGGGTGTACTGACGGTGTTTACATTCCCACAGAACCGAAGGTGCTCCTTGGAGGTTTTGCCCACCCGGTTCCTGACCGAGTCAGGTGTCGCAGGGCAGGGGAAGCGTTTCCCAGCAATCCTCCCACCTCAAGCCGCGATCTTGTCAGATTTTATAAGCAAAACAGCCAGGTTTGGTCAGAGCTGGGATGGGAAAACTCCAACGAAAACTGACGCTCTCCAGGAAGTGGTATGGGTTAATTTAGCTCCTGGCATTCTTCCCTTTGTCTGAATAAATATTGAACCAACCTCTAACCATGCTGTTGCAGGAAAAATCGTCGTGCCGCCTGCCGCTGGAAGAATATAAGCCAAAGGTGTCAGCAAATAGGGTCACAAGAGAGCTCATGATGATGTTCCTAAAATGCAAGGTTGCCTGTCTTTGCACCCTTGAGAAATATTCACAATGTTACACCCACCTAAAAAATCTCTCACTAGGTCAATTAAACTGTATACCCTCCAAAATCCATTATTTGCCATGTTTCCTGTCAAATCTGTGCAATTTTTTAGCAAAAACGTGTTCTTTTTCTTTTCTTGCCCAAACTTTAAAAGTTCATTCTTATATTATTTTGTTTTCTGGGTTTTTTTTTTTTTTTTTTTTTTTTACAAAGGTTTTGAAATGCGTTCAAAGAAAATATCGTGACTGATCAAAACTGGAAATGAAACCCCCTGAAACTGGAAAAGTTTTGGAATAAAACAACCTGGAAATCAGAACTACCTCTTCCAGCAAACGAGGAGTAGGAACCCTCTGGATGTGTGGCAGTGGCTCAGCACAAAAGAGAATGGGAAAACACCATGGGAGATGTTTGCCAGCCAAGAAATCTGCTGTTCCTGTGTCTCACAGCATTTCCAAATGGAAGCATTTGGGCTCTTTTCCTGCCAGAAACTGACATCTTTTTCAGGCAAAACTCACACCACTTTTCTCTCTGGCAGCACTGGTTAGAATGGTTCCCATTTTTAAATGGGAGCAGCCTTCTACCCACAGGATTTTTTTGTCAAGGGAAGTGGTTAAGTCGCCATCTCTGGAGGAATTTAAAAGATGTGTTGGTATGGTACTTAGGGAGAGACAGAAGAGTTGAGTAGATATCAGTGTTGAAGATGATTTTCTCTTTTATTGCAAATGTACACATTACACTAATGATAATGCACAGAAATTTAAGAATTAGCTAAAATTACAGCTATTTAAAAATTGGCTATTGTTGGCTAAAATTCTGTTGATTACAAAACTGCACAAGAATTGTTACAACTAAAAAACCCACATTCAGAAGTATATAAATAGAATTTTGAGCATAAATAACAGTAACAAAATAAACAGATGTACATATTCAATAAATTAATTATAAATATTGCATTGGCAATGAAGTGCTAGGTCAGAAGAATGCCGGTATTTCCAGTAAAGTTTTTTCCTTTTTTTTTTTTTTTTTTTTTTTTTTGGTACAGAAATCTCTCTCACAAATGAACCTCTGGAAACAAGTAGAATCCCTGAACCATCCTTTTTTTTTTCCCCCCTTTGGCTTCACCTTGGCTATTCCTTCATTGAATCTTTTCAGAGGGAGAGCAGAACTTGAAGACATTTGGGTGCCTTGGCCAGAGGTCTTCACAATCCCTTCTTGCAAGGAGAATCCTGACCCAGTTCTGCAGCTTTTCACTCACTAAACCATCTCTCCACTGATTCCCATGGATGCTGAATCAAGGCTGGAAGTGACTTGAAAGAATTCCTGGTGCTTAAAGGCTGAACACAAAACCCTATTTTACAACTGATTTGACCTATACATCCGTTCTCAGTGTTTTTCTCTGTTTGCTAATGACATATACATGCTTATATACAACACAATCTTCATTTAAACATTCATTTGAGCTGCTCATTCCCTACCTGATGAACATCAATTCTAGCCCTGGGCACTCTTCCAACCACACACTGAATCCTCACTGATTTTGATGAGAACTCTGCTGGGTGATTCTGATGCCACAGAGAACATAATTTAGACTACAAAAGAAATCAACGATCAAGTTTCCCAAAGTACCTCTTAGCAGTAAGGGAAGGGAGAAATTTTTCCCTTTCTTCTCTTATTTTCTAAGGGAAGAAAAAGCACAATGTACAAGCAGATTTGTTTGTTCAGTAGTATGCTTTCCATAGGGGGTCCTCCCCAGAATGTTGTTAGCAGCCCTTTAAAGAAGCAGCATTAACTCAAGTTACATCTGGTAGGATGTTTTCCTTCATTTAGTTTTGGTCCAAGTGTTTGAGTTTAGATCTCTGAAGAGGAAAAGGTTTTCTGCATTTGCTTGTATGAGCAGCTATAACAGGTGAATATATGTGGAAGTGAAGCTGGTGTAGAAAAATTACAGTTATTTTATCACCACCTATGGAGGAATTCTGATAAGGCTGCTAAACTTTTCACATTTAATCCTGCTTTTACAAACAAAACTATGGACAGGCAATTCTTTAGACTATAGAACAGGCACTCATCTCTAACAGGTACAACAAGGACAAGGTTGGCTCCATACTCAAACACACAAAAAAGTTCCCAAATATCACTACACAGAAAGCTACAAACCCTACAGTCCTCTTCAATATTTCTGTGAAAACATGTGTGGGAGCACAGTCAGTTCTGGAAGCTGGGGCTTTTCACTGGGGACAGTTTGGAGGCAATGCCAAAGGGATCCATGCTGTCCGTCTCCAGGGGCGAGGAGAACGCCTCTGGCTCGAAGGCCTGGCTGTAATCACCATATTCACCAAAGTCTGCTGACTCCATGGGCACTGTGTTGATCATGGGCAAGAAGTGAGACAGGGGAAGGAAATCTTTCCCCTTGAACTGCTGTCTTTGTTTGGCACTGCTCAAAGACACTGATATTCCATGTTTTTTGGATCTATACACGTTGTAGCCGTCTGGGCGAATCTCCTCCTCAAAGGAACAGTCTTCAGTGGAATATCTGAGCTGAAAAGCAAGGGATAGTGAGAATGACAAATATGCCCACCAGGCTGCGTGTATTCAACCACAAAACAAACCTTGGATGGGAAAAGTCCTAGTTCCTCATTGGTGGTATCCTGGCTTTCCCAATCCCTTTCCTATTCTATTCCTATTCTATTCTATTCTATTCTATTCTATTCTATTCTATTCTATTCTATTCTATTCTATTCTATTTCGTTCCAGAACCCCTGAAGTTCTTTCCATGTCCATCCCATTAAATAAGCTTTGAATCCTGGGATGTGCTTCTCCACAGCCACCACACTTACCCTGTTTGAGCACTGGGAAAAAAGTCTCAGATGCCAGAGCAGATTTAGATGAATTGTCCTTAATTGCAGTCAAAAGTCCTAATCCAAGCATGTAACTCCTGCTCTGTTAGAGATCTGCCTGTGCAAGGGCTTCAGGATAGAAAGGCAGTGTGGCCAATCAGTAAAACAATGCTAAAAGGTAATTTCCATCTTTTTCCACTCAGAATTTAGTGAACTTGCCAAAGACCCTTTTACAAAGTGTCATTTCCATGTTAACATGAGAACTGTTGAATTAATACCAGCATAAGTTAGGACTTTGTACAGAAGAATGTATTTTCTTAGCTATGAATTTGTAGGATTACATTTGCAACGGCCTGTACAGATATTATATACCTGTAACATCTTAAGTTGTAAATATGAATATATATATATATATATAAAAATAAATAATAAAATAATATGTTATATTTGTATCTTGAACCCATATCAGCAGGTCAGACCTCTCTAGATCTTTACACCAGCACTTGAGTTGTGCTTCTTACAACTCTGTTGCTATTTCAGTCTCAGCTACTGCAGGTGATTGAACCTTGGTCAATAAAAGAGAATTGCTGATTATGTCTCAGTCTGCAGAGACAGAAGTGTCCTTACATGAATGTTCTGCCTGTCTGAACAGAGAGCATATTTAATACTTTTGGGCCTTTCTCAGGCACCCTCTGTAACATGGAGTAAAATTAAGGGTGTGCATTTGGTTATCTTTCAAAAGCATGTTTTAAATTAATAAAGTAATTTTTAAAAAAGTTTTCTTCAAATAAAATGGTGCAATGTTTATCCTTACACACACACATTATATCTCAGAAAAATATGTGTATATGACAAAAAATTGGGGCTGGATTGTTGACTGTCTTATGAGTGCTCAGCCTCACAAAAAAGGATGATGAAATAAAAAAGATTCTTGCTCAAGAAGTGCACGCTATAAACAACAGATATTTAGTCCCTGTGTCTCAGCTATACCTTTCCCTCTTCACTACATTGGGATGATCTCTAGTCTGTTTTTTTAAACAAGTACCAAACAGACTTTTTAAGTATTTCCAGATTTTTTCCCCCCACAGGAGGGATTTTTTTCACAGGAGGAATTACAGTATGTCAGTAGATTCAGCATTTCCCCTAAACTACTGACTACAGCACACAGCACATTCAAAAACCAACCCCAGTCATCAGTTTTCCAGTGTCAAAACAGGCCAAGCTGCAGGAGCACAGGTCCAGCCCCCAGACACCGTGTCTGCCCTTTTGTTCTCCCAGTCCTGAGCGTGGTGCTGATAAGGCTGAGATTTACCTGCAGAGCTGCCTGCCTGGGCTGTGAGCACAGAGGTGACAGCAGGTGTTCCCAGCACGGAGATGGAACAGCACAGCCACGTGCTGCTGTGTTGTCAGACTAAAACTCCAGCCTGAATAAAATACACTACACCAACATATGCAGTTCCTGTCAACATGTATGCCTTCAAAATGGTGCTGTAGGAAAGCCATTTTAAAATTCTCTGATTACTCAAGTTCAGCTGGTAGCTCCAATGGGAGAAGAATCCAGGCTCTGATTTGTTTTGGATATACATTAAAGAATGAAGCTAATAATTGACCTACCATATCATCTGAACCTATGCACCTCATCTTAGCCTTGACTGGTTTGAGCCCAGAAAAGCAACGAAATTCAGGAAGAAAAGCTTAATTCTGTGTTCTGCATTCTTAATTTTATCCACATTCAGAAACATCAGTGTTGCTGTTATTAAAGATACTGGGAGTTTTGAGAATGGGCCAAGTCCTTTCCTGATTAAAATCAGCAGAAATTTTGCTGGAGTAATCAAAAAAGAATCAAGCTGTATCTTTACTGTGGCATCATGAAAAGCCATCGCTCTGTGAAACTCAGGCTTCTGTACAGACCAAATCTGAACTGCACCTGTCAAATTCTAGAGTCAAGAATGTATTCACATGCCTTAAAAATCAGAGTTTATGTCAAAGACTAGTTGCTAAACCTAGTGAAAAAGCTGATCTAGTGGCATCAGAAGGGCATGTAACTCTCCAAGCCCTCAGAGTCCCTCAGCTGTGCTGTTATAGCAGGGCAGAAGTGAGGCAGTGGAGAAGCATCCTTTCTCCCTCAAAATCCTTTTCCCGTCTGCAGCTTCCTAAGAGATAGCAACCCATGTTCCTGGGAGTTGTATGCCCGGCAGCCAGCTGGCTGCAAGTCTTCTCCAAAGGATCAATCTTTTTTTCATTTTTTTTCCAGAATACCTGACCTGAACAGTGAGGAATTGCTCATATTCTATGGCAGAGCTTAATCTATTCCTGCAGCAGAATCACAGTCTCCCACCGATGAGAATTTTAAACCTAAATGCAATTTTTCCCTGGGCTGTACTTTCGGTATATTTTGGCAGGGGACACGCAAAACATCATTTACTCTCTAAAGGACGTTTCCTTTCTGCCTTCTAACAATCCCCACAGTGACGGTGACGAGAACCGCAGCTCCTCGGGAGAAGAGGCGGTGGGGGAGGGACGGTGGCGGACACCTGGAGGCTTTGTTACCCCATTATTAGAGCACCACTGTTGCAGAGTGTAAAACCCCCCCGGGGGCAGCATCGCGGGTCTCACCTGCCCGTACAGCCGCCCCGCCTCGTCCATGCACAGGTACCGGGAGCTCTGCACGCCCTTGATGGCCACGGTGCGCACGGCCACGGCGCGGATCTCCAGCAGACCTGCGGGCAGACAGAGAGAGGGGACAGCAGTGTCACCCCCGGCCCCATCCCCATCCCCGTCCCCGTCCCCGTCCCCGCCGCCGCCACTCACTCTGCGGGCTCTGGCTGCCGGCCGCGTCTACCCGGCCGTCGGCGCCGATGCGCAGGAAGCAGCTGAAGAGGCCGTGCTTGCTGGCGGTGTAGAGGTGCCGCAGCCGGATGGGCTCTCCCCAGCCGTAGTTGAGGTGCGGGCCGGCGTCGGGCAGCGGCAGCGGCAGCGCGGAGGCGGCGGCGGCCGCCAGAGCGAGCAGCGCCAGCGCGGCGGGGCGCAGCCCCATCCCGGCGCGGCGCCTCGGGGCTGTAGCGCGGCCGCAGCCGCCCCCCAGCCTTTTATAGCTCGCCCTTATCAGCTCCATCGATCCGGCCGCATCCCATATAGAGCCCATTTCATAGCCGCGTTCGGTCACTCCCCCCGAAAATATTAAGCGGGTGACACCCTAAAGTCGCTTCCTCCGCATCCGCATCTCCGAGCTCGCTGCCCCTGCCCGGCTCCGGCCGCGCTCCCGGGGCACTGCGCGTCCCGCAGCCCCGATGTGGGACGGGGAGCGCGGGTGGGCGTGTGTGTACCCAGCCCACCCAGTGGCAGGAGGCTGCCCCGCTCCCCGCCGCGGCTCAGCCCCTGCCTTCGGCCTGGCCCGTCCTGTGTTTCATTTCCCTTGGCAGAAATCAAAAGAAGGGCTGCCTAAACCTGGGCTCGCCTCTCCGACAGGGGCCGGAGGAGCTGGAGGAGCTGGAGGAGCGGACAGCCGCTCCCGGTTCCAGGCGCTGGTACAGCCCGGTCCGGCCAGGTACCGGCGGCTGCGGGCGTCCCGGCGCGGCTCCCGGCTGCATCCCCGCCCGGCCATCCCCGCCCGGGTCACTAGATGGAGCCTGGCCCCTGGGATGCGGGTCGTCGCCTCGGGGGAGCCGCTCTGGGGGCGCTCTCCAGCTCCTGTTTGTCCCCACTTCTTACGAAGAGACTGGGGGGGAAAAATCCCGGGTGAAGTAAAACTTCATTTAAGCTTCAAACAGAAATTTTCTTCTGGTCTCCGCATAGATTTTTTCCACGCTCAGCGAGTGCCCTTGGAAAGAGGACACACAAATTTGGAGGTTTTCCACCGTATTTGTATCTCAGACATATTTAAATGGATTGCTGCCGACTCTTCTGCTGTACATCCAAAGTGATCATTGAAGGAATTTTCTCAGATTCACAAAAAGAAAACTGGTAATTTCATAAAGAAATTCCGCCCCCCGCCCCAAAACATTAAACGACAATTCAACAAGACATAACCCCACCTCCCGACTATCTTCTCTGAAACACAAAGCTTCAGTCAGTTTCCACATACTATTTTATATTTTCCTTCTTGTTCGCTTTCATCCTTCGGTCCCTGCACTGGCATCTCACTCCTGCAAACAGTCCCACAAAAACTTTTCTTCATAAGCAATCTTAGCTCAGTGAGGATGAGCACACAGACAAACCACACAAAAATACAGAGGCTTGTAGGGTGATATCTTGCTCTTATTGTCATGTGCAACTTCAGATGTATTTAACTGGAATTAATGGCATCGATCAGTCTGCGTTTGGATGATCAAGGTCTTGCATAACAAACTCACTGGGAGCAAGGGATTGAATCTCATCAATCCCTTCAAAAGCAGCTACAGCTTTTGATTAGCTTTGGGCATTTTTTGGTGATCAGCTTGAAACACCCAGAAAAGACCCTGGTTTTCCCCTGCATGATTGCTGAATAATTAGTAAGGATTAAAAACCACTTTTCATTCAGGTGTCTCCTGCTGCATCCTCCAAATCATGTGTGGGCTTTCCTACCAATTCTGGTCTTCCTTACATCACGGAAGTTCACAGTATTATAAGCCCAGTAAATAATACTAAGGCATGCAAGTCCCTAATTCTTTTTTTCCTCTGCAATGTTATTACATGGCTGCTAAAAGGCAGTTCCTGCCCTGCAACCCTGGGCCCCACAGCAGTTGTGCATGTAACTCATCCTGGCATTCTTCAAGGTACTGAGCACCCACCACACACGCAGAGGTTGTGGTCTGAAATTAATCTGAAGGGCTCCTTTAGCTCAATTTTTCTGTGCATCTCAGTGAATAGAAGCTGGTTTATGACCACTGCTTCTGCTGTACTGCAGTGGGAACAATAATCATAATCGCAGGTTTTATTTTCCTCATCAAGAAGTTCAGGCTTCTTTCAAGCTGTAAGGAATTGGTACTTGGAACTTGTTCATTCATCTCTGTGAGGATCAAAAATTGAGGCAGAAAGGACAAATCACTCGCACTAAATGATACTTCAAATCAATGAAAAAGCTGGCTGTAAAGGAGAATTTCCCAAGAATTGATGGAGAGCCTTGAAAAATTGTTGCTGTTGCTGATGTTGCACAGGCCGATGTTAAAGGGTTCGTGTCTAATCAAATTAAAACATAAATTAAGCACTTAACTAATATTTCGGAATGGTCTCCCTTGTTAGGGGAAGGTTCCAACCTAAATAATTTGTCCAAGTTCCCCTGTAGTCCCTGAGAGAGGTGAGTGTCTGCAAACACTTAACTAGACTGAATGGTGCCAATCCTATCCCAAAACAGCTGCTGAAGAAATATGGGTTGAATATACCCTGGAAGTATTCATTTCTCATTGCCTCTGTAAAGAAAAAAAAAAAAACAGCCTAGATGATTAACTCAGATTCAGGTAACTAATTTTTATTTAGAAACTGAAGATAGCTTATTTTTAGCTAGAGATAAATGAGCTAGTGAATGTCACTGAATTCAAAATACAAGAGTTACGACACATTATTTTAATTTCAGTTCCTGTCTGTGTCACTGGACTTTATCATTTATTGGCATGTTTTATCAAAGTTCAATAAAAAAGGCACATGCCTTTGCATGTTCCTACAAATGCATTTGCAGGAAAAAGTGTAAGTTCGCAGAACAAATGTATTGTAGGGTAAATCCCACATTCACTTCTAGTGCTGGACCTGCTTCCTGCAACAAGGAAACCTGGTAGTGTCAGATTTTCTGCTTTTATGATGATAGGAAAAACAACTGAAAACCCAGGCAGAGAGTCTTATAGAACAAAAATACCTCCTAACCAAACAGAACACAATTGCAAAAGCATTTTCACCTGTTGCAATGGATCATTTATTTCCACTGCACTTTTCAATGCCACAGTGCAATTTCTGCAGAACGGGAAGTCCAGATTTTGGCAATAATGAAGTGAATGTGTTTTGGAAGACTAAAATTAGCTATAATTAAAAGTCAAACATCCAGAGAGCCTGGAACACACTACAGAGGTAACAGAGGGCTTGTACCATACTGGATAACAGCATCATTGAAACCAACTGAAAAGAAACTAAGGAAGGTGGCCACAAAAAATGATGAGGAAATAGGGCAAGAACCAGCCATGAGTCAAAGCTGGTCATAGCAGGCTACTTGGTGGTGGAGATCAAAGGAAGAACTATATAGGTGAGTCACTCAAGGCTGAGTGAGGGTCAAAAATGTGATAAACTGGAGGTGTTTAGGATGAAGAGACATTTTCTCAATTATGGAATATCTTTGGAATGTGATGGTGAAAGTGTTGGTTGTACGAGCCCCTGAAGGAAGAGGGAAATACAACAGAAACATTGAAGACTTTCTGCTTCCTTTGGGCTGTCTTTGGGACCTCCTGCAGATTTTGGAATTGGGATTACACAAGTGTGATCTAATATTACTTTTGTGAAGAGATCTGTCAGTCTTCCCCTCTTTTCTCTGAAGTCAGAGGTGGGAGAATTATAGAGGCTGCAAATACTCTGAGGGCAGTAAGGTTCCAGGCAGGGCTGGAGATGTCAGTGCTAATGCTGCCGGTTTCTGGTTTCTGCTGTGGTTCCTGCCAGTCATCCCAGAAGTGACAGAGAAAAGAAAATTATTTTACCCATGGCAGAGAGCCAGCAGAGCAGTCCAGCCTTTTCTCTTGCTTCTGGTGGAGAAGAATATGTCAGGAGAATGAGGGAAGGCAGAAGTGAAGACACAGGACACTGCGATACGCAGCTACTCGAGCACGAGCTTGTTCTATAAAGAGCCTTATCAGCACAGCACCAGTTAAAAAACCTGCCTAAGAAGGAGAGGTTACTCCACCATATGTCAGGGACTGCTCTGCTTTCCAGCTGCTTCTGCAATCCAAGAGGCATGGAGGTGACAATATTTCTCCCCGGGCTGTGAATGAGTGCAGAATTGAGATTCCACAGCTCCCGCTGCGCACGCCCACTGACAGGATGTCATAGGATGGGGCGAGCACTCACTGAGCCTCTTCCCTGATACCACAGTCCTCAGTGAATTTGTAGGATTCAAGTGCAGCAGAGACTCATAGATTTTCCAAATGATCCACTTCCAGAGGGGTTCTGCTTCAAAAACTGCTCTGCTAAGAAAGGTCAACACACTGGGGAGATTTTTGCTGCTGTAATTGGTGTGTGTTGTTGCTGGTTCTTTCCAAGGAGCACAGCCAGACAACCAATTTCAAATATCTCTCACCATTCTGTTATCTAATGCTTCCTCAGCTATTGCTATCAGTCAATGCATTCCAGAGAGCAATACTGAGCCTGGAATCGACTTAGAGCTTGCACAGTCAAATGATACCTTCTGGTTAGGTCTGCTTTAAAGCTCACAAAATTCCCACCAGCTTCAAATAGCCTAAATGCCTTTTTTTTTCATCACTGCAAGTCATTGTTTCATGTTTTAGAGGTATTTCATCCACCCCATCTTTTTTGTGGGCTATGAAATCCTTCATAATTCTGCTATAGAAGAAACATTACTGATTTTATGGGATCATGTGTGGTACTGTGCTTCTTCAGCACTAAACCAACAAAAGCTGTGTTTTTCTTATGTTTTTTTTTTTTCTTATGTTTTCAGCAGATCTTCATCCTGCAACAGAAATGAATAATCGCAGGTTTCTTTGCCAACAAATTATATTTTGATTTCCAGCTTGACCTAGGGAGTAATGCCCCTGGACTTTGTTTACACAACGTGTTCCTGGAAACCACAAGGGAAGCTTTTCTAGAAGAGGATGACTCTAGATCATCAGCTTTTCAGTGAAATGCGGTATCCTTGGAGCATTTACCTGTATTCTTTTCCTGACAGTGACTAAATAATGCTGTCTTTATGACAAGTTCCAGCTTCACTGGAGATATACCAGAAATGCTTCAAACTTGCAAGAGTGCATACTTGGACCTGTGGTCCTGTACAAATACATCTGGACAGAATTAATCAGGTGGTGTTACTGAGCCTGATATAGTGACAATTCCCACAAAATCACCCCTGAAGAGCATAATAGGAAATCAGGATTTGCAAAGACTTTGGCAACAAGACCAATACAGGCCTGTTAAAACAAACCTGACCCCAGAACAATTTCACTGAGTGAAATCTGGGATGAGTTTGTCCCACAGAGGTCTAACTTACACTGGAGGTACATTGTTAAGAGGGACACTGAGCCAGAGGTGCTCAGGTGATGATTTTTTGGGAGTCAGAAGTAAGAAGGAAAGGTATGAAAGGGGTTTAGCTCTGCCTGTCTGTTTGGTGAGACACTGAATCCCTCCTTTCCCTTGAAGTTAAACCACCTCAGAAATGTGATTGTACCTTTGCTTAAAGGCAGATTTTTTCTCAAAAATACCTATGATTTTTGTTGTAAAATTGATATTCCAAAGTCTTCTAGTCTTGAAGATGATAATAAATTACATCACTGAAAGTATTTATTATGATTATGACCATCTAAGTGGTGTTTTAGCTAGAATCAGTTAGACTTGACTGAGAAACTGTGGGAGAGTTGTCATGATTTATGTGATGCCAATAATCAGAGCAGCCTACAGGGACAGATTGTCCCTACACTGGTAAGCTCTGGGTGGCTCAGCCCTGTTAAGACTGAAGGATGTGAAAGGTAAGATCCCTGTCTGGGGAATTCCCACTTTGGATAGTTCTGGCAGTTAATTTTTTTTATTTGGGCTTCAAATACTTGATGCAGATTAGAGAAAAATGAGTGTGTGCTGAACACATTACAAGAATTTCCCACATTGCAAAGGAAAAGAGGTAGAAAGGGAGTTAAGGAAGCCAGCTAAGTCTCATGGTTTTCTTACTGTCATATATTTCATGCTACACTGCTGCTTATCACTACTAAGAGCTCCAAGGCACCAACAGAACTGTATATATTGTTAAGACATGTAAATGATTATCAAATTCAGCCCATGAGTGCTTATTGACCTGCTGTCATCACCTTTGATTATGATGATACTGCAGGAAGGACTGAAACCGTGAAGCCCTTTATGAAACAGTCTGAACAAATGTAAACCCGAAAACTAGTGCAAAGTTTCCTGATGATTTAAAGCAAAACCATTCATCTGAGTCAACAGATACCTAACCTTTCACTCTAGCTCATACCATAGGCCTAAAACTCTGGAGAAATATCCTAGAAAAAACAAAATTCTCATGCAAACTCTTCCAAAATCTGTTTAGTACATGGAATTACATCACCTGGGTTTTAAAAAGTGCAATGATATCTTGCCTCCTTTCTCAGAAGAGCCCCGGACTCAGTCCTTAACATTGGTGACAACCATGTAGAAAGTTTTACAATGGCTTTGCTCAAGAGAAAGGAAGATTATTAATAAACTGCTCTTCCTCTTGGAGGCCATTGGAAGTAATTTTCATCTGAATTGAAACCTAAAGCTTAGCCTGGGCGTAGCTGCACAGCTCGCTATGAATTGAGAAACTGGGTAACTTTCTCTGGTGTTCCTTATGGCAACTGGTCCCCTTTGCTGCCACCAAACACGGCTGTGACACATCTGGGGTCAAGAATTGAAGGGCAAAGGTTACTGAAGCATCCTGCCAATGCAGCTAAAAGTGACCTTTAGCTGACAAAGCAGAAGTGACACGGGATCTAAAAGAATGGTATTCAAATAGCCAGTCCATCCAAAACTTTGCATTTGGATTGATCCTAATCAGCCATAATTTCCTACTTTAATGGCCAATTAAAAGGTCATTTGAAAGTAAGAGAAGCAGAACAAATCAGCATGGAAAGAGCCTGCATGGTCTTTAGAAAGTGATTCAAGTTTACTTAGGTTTTACACATCTGACTAGTGAGGAAATGAGCGAGTAATGGATGTCTTACTCCAAAAGTAGTTCAGCTTCATTAAATAACTTGTTTCAGCAAGAGATAAAATCTGAAATACCACTGGAAAGTAAAATGAAATATCTGCATCGCCACAAGGTATTTATCTACCTAAACATCACAAATATTGGAAGGAATGTAGAATCCTCCACTATCTGGCTATTGTGTGTTATGTACATTGACATGCTATAAGAAGGAGAATTCAACTAAATGTTTTTTGTGTGTATTTACAACTGTGATCAGACATATAATGGTGAGAACAATTTTATTTTACCATTTTTAAGCGCCAAATATTTTTATGATTTGTTTTTCTTTTTCTGGAAACAAAGCTCCTTGAACATTTCAAGCTGAAAGGGAGAGCCCCATTGCCTCTGGTTCTTTCTGGAGGTAGCAGGAAGATCCTTGCATGACCAGAGGCAGAGAGCCCTCAGCTGCTGAAGTGAGCAAAGCAGACAGATGTGGTGAGGATGGAAAGGTGGAGTGGCTCTTTCACATGGCTCAGCATGCAGCTCATACACTCTGTGTTGTGGATCTGTGGATTTGGGCATTCCTTCTGCCAAGGGGGCTGTAAAGACAGTCACACACCACACACACACACACACACACACACTTCCCCCAGTTAATTCAGAATTTTACCTAGTTCAGAACGTTTACAGAGCAGGGCAGGAATCCTTCTCTCCCTGTGGGGCACCGAGGTTTCAATCAATAGCAGAGGCTCCCTGAGACCTGTCTATTGCTCTTTATCAGAGGCCTCCAGCAGATAAAGCCTGTCACAAAACAGCTACTGATCGCTGCCACTGCAGCCTCGCTGCAAGGGAGAGCTGCTGCTGCAGGGAAGGAGATGCCCTTTTCCCCATTGCCTGGACTATCAGGACACAGATTGCCACCAGTGTGGTTTGGACTCAGTCAGGCAGATGTTCCATCAGCTGGATAACAGAAGAAGGGAAGCAGCCAGTGCTAATGACATCGAGAGATGCAGAACTGTGACTTGAGCCCTGCACAAACCCTTTCAATTCACGGCTCCAGTGGCAATGCCAGCACCTTTCTCAAGAGACAGTGATCCCCAATTTATGAGTTTTTCTCACACACAGAGGCAGCAATGACAACCCTTTGCACAGCAAGTAGCAGATAGAAAACCCCACTGATTAATCATTCAACCCTCACTCCAGCTGTCTGACTTATGTTCCCTGTAGAGCTGCAATTTAAATTAATATTTGTAGTTTAGTCCTGTTGAGGCTTCATGAGAATGAAGGCTACATTTTGCCTCATATCTTTAAAGAAGATATAAGAAAAAAAAAAAACAAAAAACAACGAAATTATGTTTTCCCTTCCTCACATAACAAGACGCACAAGGAGTAGATTTTGTAGCCCCCCAGGCTGCATATTTATTCCTCTGGAGAGTCTTGCTCCCATTACAGCTGTGGACACACACGGCTCCAGCTTTTCCAATTTCAGATCAATGAGCCACCCAGCAAAGAGCACAGAGTTGGCAGGTCCTGAATGAAATGACAGGGAGCTCAGTTCTTGGCTCCAGTTTTCTGTCACTCCATTGTCATTCAACAAAACGGACCAAAGAGAAAAGCGATCAATCCATAAACTCATGAAGCCTCAGTCTCCAGCTGTCATCGGCTTTGAGCCCCCTCCACTGATCTTATCTGTTGCAGAGTGATTGAAAGTAATTTGTTTTGGTTGAAAGTAATTTGTTTTGGAGAGTAATTAGATTATCTCTTGGGGGGCTTCCTACCTGGTGACCCAGTGTTTCTCCTTTGCTGGCTGCTCATTAACATCAATTACCATAGAGACACTCTTCAAAGGAAGGCTTGCACTGCCCAGGGTGGGGAACCTATTAAGAAATATGCTTCTCATTCCTGCTAGGAGATAATAAACCTTCTGGTGTCACACAATTATTTGTGGGTCAGAAACATATGATCCCATTGGGGCTTAAACCTTCCGTGTGCCATTCTGTGTGAAATGTTTAGCAATTAGGAAATGAGCTGGATCTCTCTATAATGGTGTATATTAATTGGAACAGGCTCAAACATAATATCTGGGAACATTTCCTGACACTGGATGAATATCCCACACTTACAGAGGTACTGGGACAGCAAATAAAGTTGACATCTTTAGGGGAAATTGCATAGAGGCTCAAAAGTTTATACTCTGATTCTTGTCCCCACAATCACCTCTTTTTAATTGAGACAATTTATATGGTTATGTAAATGACATAGCACTGATAAGCATCATCAAACCAGTATCTGGGGTTTTTTCCTGCAAAAATGTGGGTGCCAAATGAGTCCTTGCCGTACTGGGACATTTACAGATAGTGATTGCATCATTGCTACTGTTCCATTCTACAGAACAACACAAAATAAAGAACCATTGTGATCCACCTTTTAGACTGGGTCTCTTTTCAGGCACAGCAAGTCTGAGTAATAAATGGTCTTGGTTATGCCTTCATTTACCAATATTCAATCCAAAATTTTCTCTTGTTGCGTCTGATTTCTGCGCTGCTCAGGAAGTAGAAAAACACATAGAGGGAGCAGAAATTATCTCTAAAGGTAACATTGGCTCGTGTAGATGTTGTGTAGAGGTCCCAGAGTCACTGAAAACCCTGGACTGGCCCTGGGCATGGAGGATGATCTGGCATTGACCACAAGGAAGCTGGGGGAGAAAGGTGGGGAGAACATCCTTGTTGTGCAGCTCATGGTTACCTGGTCCATAGGGAGAGGAGTTTAATTTGGGACAGCCTGAGTCACAATGGCTGGGAATCCTCACCAGTGCCTGTAGTCATCAAACCCCACCCTTTGAGATGATCCTGGTTCTCCAGGTTTAACTCTCCACCACCAGTCCTTTAAATGGCTTTTCTGAAAAGCTGCTAAATGCTAACGTCTGAAGTAAATAACTGCCTCCCTTTTTTTTTTTTTCATTCGTCTTGTTTGAGTAATTAGGTCATTATATGTGAAAGTGATTGTTTCATGCGTGCTGAGAGAGAATAATGAACACCTTTGATGAATCCAGGGAGCAGCATGTAAATGTGGGGGAGGAATGCAGAGGCAAAGGAATGACCTTTCTGGAACAGAATTTCTCCCCGTGCCACCATTTTTATCCACATTAAGGTCAGTTACTGCATTTACCTTTTCCTGCTGTGTGTATACTTCAGTGTTTCCTTTTCCTAATAAAATGCACATTGTCCAAAGGGTTTGCAATGTTCTTTAAGTGGCTACTGCTGGCTTGTTTGTGAGCCAGCCCGTGGCTGCTTGTACTGAGCTAAATGTTTCCTCTTTCCACAGCTTTCAAGGAATGCTTAGAACTTAAATATTTCATCAGATTGCATTTATATAATGTTGATATTGATGCTGAGCAATAAGTGATATGTAGCCACCTCTCCAGATCCTAGCCATGGAGATGAATGGAGGTAAAAAAGTAAACTGATTTATTACTCATTCAAGTGGTAGTTAACAAATAGAACTCAAGGACCAAATATGGAAAATAAATAACCTTTTGCTTCTCAGGAGTGATCCTCACAGGTAAGGGTGGATTGACTTATTCCAGCTAGCAGCTGATGTGAGTGACATCACACTTTTTTGTTTCTGTGCAGCAGAAAACAAAAAGTGTGTTTTGGCATCATTCAAGCTGGAGTCAAAATAAATGGTTTGAAGGGAAAGACTTCCCTCCTTGCTATGCTTCAGTTTGCTTTTAGGAGCAAGTGGCATTGGAGCAGGGGGGCCAAATTCTCTTTGGAATAAACCAGGCCTGGGTTTGTGCTCACTGAGGTCCCCTGACATGGTGTTAGCTCCAGTGGCCTCTGAGTCCCTAGGGTCAGGGTAGACCTTAACCAAAGCAACTCCCTCCAGCCATGTCCAGTGTGGATGCTGGATCCTCATGGGATAATTCAGGATATCCACACCATCTTCTGTCTTTTTGAAGAAACACTTTTTTTTTTCCTATGACATACAGCAGGTGCAATAATTCCAAATCTAGATCCATATTGCTCTGATTCTGAAGAGTAGGTCTAAGGAATGATGGGGGTGATTATCACTGACTTGAGATTATTTACTTGTGAGAAAGTGAGCAAAGTAACAATGCAAAGAAGGCTGCTAGATAAAATCAAAACCAAAACGTGGATCAAAAGAGATGAAATCTATGGCAAAACTCCTGAATTCCCTATGGGGAAAATTACACTTTTCCCAACCAGAAAATTGAAAATTGCTCTAAGTCATAACAGGGGCATGGGGCAGGTCACATATCTCAGAAATATTGTAGACAGATACCCCATTTACAGCTGGCTTACAGTTTTGAGTTGCTTGAGGGACTAGAGATGAGAGAAACAGAGTTTAAAGAGTGAGCCTCCCTTCTGCAATGCTGTGCAGCAAGTAGGAGCTAATTCTGAAATTAATTTCTCAACCACGGAACCACAGGACTTTCTCAATACTTTTGTTAAACCTCATGTGGGTTTTGTTAAGGCTCCTCTGGGCCTTAAATCTCCTGTCTACAGAACCACTCTGTCCCTTCTTGATTCTCTGCTACTGTAGTGTAAGAAAGGAAAAGATTAAGTGACATAGAGCCTCCCATTCACATATTTTTACCCACTGCATTACTGACCATTACAAATGTAATGGCCAAACTATTTTCTCTGCACACCCCGGAGAAAAAAATATTGTTTGTGTGGGTGGCTGATCAGAAACTCTTTAGCAGCACAGCACAGAGCCTTTTTAAAATGTGGAGATTATTCACCTGAGGCAGAAACGTCTGGTATGAGTTAGGGATCCACTTGTCCAGAAGGGGAGGAAATACCATGTATGTGCACATCCTAAATAGAGAAATTTCAGCAGTTTTGATCTTTGAGACAGGTACCAGTCACAGACTTGGGTTCATATTGGAAAGTCTCCACTGACTATTGTTTGAACAAGCAATCACATGTTTATTAATTAGTCAAAGTAATCAAATCTCTGTGGGCAATTTACTAAATCCTATTTGTTGCTCTCAGGACACATTCAATCTCCCTGAGTGAAGAGGTGACTTCTTAAACTCCAGAAAACAACACAACCAAATTACAAAATGCCAAATGCACTTCCAAATTAAAAAATGCCAAATGCACTCTTTGCACTTGCATGGAGTTTGTCAGCTCATGCTTCCCCTTATCCTAAGATTTCAGCCTGGCTTTCTTCCAACATGTCCAATTCATGACCACAGCTTTGCCCACCATACCCTGTGGTGGCTTTGCTGGCTCTGCCTTTTCCCTCTTGATGTTGCAGGATAACCTGGGTGAATTCCCTACAGGAAGAACAGGGCTGGGAGGGATCCTAGCAGAGGAAAATAAAATGCCAGCACCCTCTTTATGTGGCTGACATGAAGGTCCTGTACAATCTGGTTCATTAAAGGGATGTCACAAGGTGGTGATTACAGGGAAAGTTCAGCTGGTTTCCCTTTGAAGTACAGAAGGGTGGTGCTCAGGTAATGGAGGTGGACATCAGTGCTTTTGATGTCTGCAGGCTTTGCACCTGCACATCTGGAAGCCTGGACACCTTGCTGCCACCTCACAGGCCTCACAGCTGGCTCTACAAAAGGCCAGCAGGATGCACATCACTCTCAAAGGCCACTCTCCTTCCTCAGCCTGCCTCAAATTGTACCTTGTTCCCTTGCTTTGGTGATGGCTTCATTCATTTCCTCCCCACCTTCAAAGAATCAGCAATCTGGCCCCACGGGTTCTGCTGTGTTGCTGTAGGGATGGTCCAGCATTTGTCCTTGGAACCATTCCAGCCCCACTGAGGAGCACAGGAAGGCTTGGCTGTGGTGCCCAGTGCCCACAGCCCACCATGAAAGAGCTGAGGAAATCAAAGGAGATGGGCTGGGATTGGTGTGGACACAAATTTTATAAATGTCAGTGTCTCTACCCCTGTATTTAATTACCTTTTAGACTCAACTTCAGTGTATAGAAAGAATGAGAAAACATTATTATCATTCAAAAACTCCATTATAGAAGCAAATCTCTTTGTGTCATAGCTCAAAAGCAAAATGCATGTTCTCACCAGAAGCGGGAATGACCATCACTGCTTTTTTAAATCTTGGGGGAAAAAATGCCATTGCATTTGAGACACTGTTTGATTTAGAGAGTTGGCCACCTCTTGCCTGGTAAATGCTGTTTTGATCATGTTGCCTGGTGCCAGGTCCCTGCCTCAGGAGGTTTGAGGTCTTAAGATGGCTGTATTAAACATTAGAGCTTACTCCACAGGACATCATTTTCCAGACTGACAGTTTTCCTGATTTCCAGTTGGGTTTTATGTAGAGCCATCTCATTTAGGGATTGGTTAAACAGAGAACCTTGGTGTTCAACATACTTCAGATATTTTGCTGTAACTGGAAGAGTCTGTCTGGGGAGATTTGCAAGGACCTAAGTTTGGTGGAATGAGCCAGGTTGAAGATGAGTTTAGTGCAGGATCATGTCAATTTGGTTGTAGCTGGCTACAAATAACTACAGAACAAGACAAAAAGAGTAATTCTTCAACCTTGGGCAATATTTGTTAGTGGGACTTTTTGAAACAAAGGTTACAGTATTTTTTTTTCATTAGGGTTTCAAACAAGGTATCCAGTGCTAATTATTTCCTGGTTTCAATATTTCTTTAATAGCCTTCCCTTGACCTCTTTTGAAAACAGGCATCACATTTGCTCTCTTTCCTTCCCCTGATACTAAGGCTGGTCAAGAAGTGTCACATCCCAGACATCAGTTCAGTGAGTCCACATCTGAGCTCATCTCAACTCTGTTGCCCTTTGGTCAAGAGCACTATGGTTATTACTGCATTGGATTTGCCCCAGGATGGAAAGAAAATACAATGGATGGACATTTAGACAATTAAAACATTATTTATATGGCAAAATGTGCAACAGCACTTCATCAGCTCATCTCTCTGTGGTACTCAGGGTGGTCTAAAATCTCCATCTAAATAAGATCTTTATACCTTTTACTTACGTTGCTCACCCATTACAACTTCACTTTTTTTTTTTTAAACAAACACATAAATGAAAGAATCTCACATTTTCTCTTCTGATTTTTGAAACATAAAGAACAGGAAAGTGCCATATGTTTGTTCAGACAGGTTTTCAAACTGCCGGTTCCCATCTGAGTGTGCCCGTCCTCCCTCCCCCTTTTCCTTTTCCTTCCAGGGAGCACATTCCTGCAGGAGCTCAGCTGAAGGGGCTTTGTTGTTTTCTGGTGTCCTGGCAGCTTGCAGCCCCTGCCATGGCACAGCATTCCTCCCTCATTCTCTGGGTTGTGCCACTCGGAGCTGACATTTAGCAGAGTGGCATTAATGCCTCCCCAGACCAGAGCCCTTGTTGAGGGCAGCCAGCTGAGGCTGCACGTTTGAGAGTGGGCTGTGGAGCCATGAACCCCAAAAGGAGCTCCCCCCTCCCCTGGGGGTGTAGGGCTCGTGTTGCCATTTTGTCTGAAATGGATGTAATCCCAGCAAGATGAACAGCGGGACACCCATGGGATGGGGCACATGCTGGATATATTTCCTTCCCAGCATCTGATTTAGGGCTTGACTTCAGTGAAGGCAGTAGAAGGATCCCTACTCACTCCAGTAAACCTGAATCAGGGCTGCAAGATAAACTGTTCTGCCACTTAAATGGTATAAAAGCATAAGAGTATGTTTGTTAATTAATCAATGCTGTCACATCTTTGAATTAGCAGCAAATGCTTCTTTAAAGCCATCACAGGGAAAAATTTTCACAACAAACCATTCTCTCTGCCAAAGGAGGCTTTTGCTAATAGAGGCTTGTAGGTGTTAGCTGCAAAGGAGAACCAAATAGTAAATGTTTGCTTTCTACTTAGCGAATGTCTGTCATAGCCCTGCTAAGTAGCCAGAGACAAATTATGTGTGAAACTCAGCATCCCTCTCTCTCTTTCTCTCCTGTGATTGATATTTGCTTATGCAGCCCAAGTCCTTAATTTAATTAACAGGAATATGCTTATTTTACAAATTATAACCTTGTAATCTCCTTAGTAGGAAAAAAAGGAGTGTTCTTACCACTGACTATTCTTTGTTGTGCATCATTTTATTACCAACATTGTTGTGGCCTTCTATTTCTTAAAAAAAAAAACAAACAACTGTATTAGACTTTCTTTTTATTTCCACTAACTTCCAAGTGGATTTTATTTACAGAAATTTTATGGGAAAGACAGAAAAATCTCCTGAAGCTGTGTGTCCTCATAGAGACTTCTAGAACAGCTCAATTTTTTGAGTGCTTGTGTCAAATATAAAATGAATTAGCACTGAGTTGCTTTTAACATTTTCTTTAACAGAAATATTGAGTGGATTTGCCACCATTTTGAAAAAAACTCTGAACTGTAAACTTCAGTGAAATTTCATAGAAGCCCATGACAGGTGAAAAAGGAATGGGTGTTGATGGGTAGCAGAGGTGGTTTTAAGTGGGTGTATGTGTATTTACATCTACAGACACAGGGCTGTAGATGTTGTATTTTTGTGACCCTGTATAAAGACCCTGTGCTGAATCTGCCTTAAACATAGATTTATGGTTGCTAGTTCATTCACTCTTCCCTTTTATCAAGGAATATATCCTTCTGTGCACTCCCACCACCAAGACAAAGAAATATTTTTATTGATGGTGACGTGCAAAGGTGATTCTGGTAATGCAGCACCCTGTGCAGTGAGTGCCCAGCTGTCCCTGCCAAACCTGCAAAGGGCTCTGCACAGTCAAGGGGACAGCATGTTTGGTGCTCCTATGAATAGAATCAGAACAAATTGGCAAGGCAAATGCATGTTTGCTTCTGTATTTTTCTTAATTAACTTCTGGAGAGTGCAAACAATGAATAAATGCAAATTTGTACTGCGTCATCTTCCAGAAATCTGATGGAAAGAAACCTCAGATTTTTGTCACAAGGGGAAGGGAATGTGGTGATTCTCAGTCTGCAACTCTGACACCCACATGAACACCCACAGCTTTTTTGTAAATGTATATTTGGCCCTTATTTCTGCATCTGCTCCCCTTTCTGTAAGAGACAGAAGGCAATAGCAGCAGAGTGTTTCCGTGACTATTAAACTCTAACTCAGTGTGGGCCATTCAGTGCCTGCACTGGTAGCCTTATTTATTTTCTGCCATCATTAATCAGAAGAGCATAACTTATTTAGAAATTGAGGTTTAAACTAACAATTTAATAAACTAATAATGCTTCCAAGGAGATGCCTTCCCTCATTCTCTGAGGTCACTACCTCACTCTCACCTGACTTGCAAGCACAGAATACCAGGAGTTCCTTTTTACACCAGATCTACCTGAACAGGTATTCAGTGATTTTACAGCCTTTATTTGCAAAGTGCTTTAAATATATTTTTCCTGCTGTTCATTTTGCTGCACACCTGTGACTAAGAGTAAGCTGAGGCTTCTAGGGTCCTGATTAAGCTCTAATAATATGTGATAATTATTTTATTATCATCATCCAGGTTGCAGAGGAGGACTTTGTTTAGAAGTGTGGTAATTACAGTCTTATTTCTAATGTGAAGATTGCCATTGTGGTATTTATTTGATAATAAAAACTGTAAAAGCTCAAGTCTGAAATGAAATATCTGAATTTGTAATCTCAGGGAATATTTTGATAGACTTCCATTACATTAACCTTTGTGTTTTTGTTTACTCCTTTAATCCATATGGACTAAGATACATTCCAAAATCATAACACTTACTGAAGAAGCTCTAGTCTAGTATACCCTGAGGAATAATCACATGACATCATCTTATTCCATGAAGTCACATGCTTTGCTGTTTACTAACCATTAATCCAAAACATCAACTCCATGAATTATTTGTCAATGTTATTTTATGGCTACAATACCCATTAAATAATTTAAATTGTGTGTCTCTGTTTATATGTATATTTAAATGAGCAAAATAAATAGCAAGAATTCATTTAAAATAAATCACTGCCTTGGATGTGACTTGTATTCCTAAAGATTTGCAGAAGGTGCTAAATTTCTGACCCTCAAGGTCAAAGACCTCGTAGTAGGAGTTTATCTTATTCTGTGATTTCTTGGGTTTCCATTTATAGATCTGACTTCAGCAGCAATCAGATTCTTTCCCACACAATCACTATCAATCCCTATTGAACACAAAGCCACGTGAGGTGGCCATCTATGTTGATATGTTTCTGATGAAAGATATGATATAATGACTTTCCTGTCATCATTCCATGGGGGCATGCCTCCTCTGCAGGGCATGAGACTATCACAGCTACATTTACAACTTACACAGCTCTATAAACTCTTAAGTGCTTTTCCTTGACCACCCCAAGCATGCTGAAAAACCCTGTGCTGAAATGCCCATGCTGTGATTGCTAAAACAGATACAGCCCAGTGAATCACATCTGATAGCTTATCAGAGACCCTGAACAACCTGGTTTTTATGCCCTTCTGGCTTGTAAGCAGACACTGGGTGTTCTAGTTCCCCTTCCATCAGGGTTCGTGACTGGTACACCCTTGCTCCTCACAGGGATGTGTTGAACTCCTGACAGGCTGAGCTTTGCTCAAAATTTGCTTGGTCACCTCTGCAGCCCTGAGACGTGGGGAGAGAAAGTGCAAAGGACTGAGGGAAAGGAGATACATGGGCCAGAATGAAATATGGGCAAGCCAGAAGCTCCATGCTAAACTGAAAGGGAGAATTTACCACAGAAGATGAAAACTGAGGGCAGATATAGACACTGACCAGAGCAGAAACAAAGAGTTTTAAACTTAAACAGGGTAGATTCAGTCTAAATATGAGGAGCAACTTCTTTAAAATGAAGGTGTTGAACCACTGGCACAAGTTGCCTTGAGAGGCTGTAGATGCCCCATTCCTGGGAACTCTCAAGGTCAGGTTGGACAGGGCCTTGAGGAACGTGATCTTCTTCAAGATGTCCCTGCTCATTGGACTGGATGACCTCTGAAGGTTCTTTCCAACCCAAACCATCTCGTGAGACTGTGATTCTGTGAAAACAAACCCACCCTGACAAGAATATAGCAGGCAGTCCATGCATATTAACATCTGCAGGAACAAATCTGAGTCACAGGGCTGGATGCAGGTATGAGTCGCTCCCACGTTGGCAGAGTTTGCATCACTGCTCTTCTGACCCTGCCTGGCCAGCAGGCAGGTCCAGGCCAATGCTTTGGTAAAGCTTAAGTGATTTTGTCCTTGAGTGTCTTTGGCCTTAGCGTGGTCCATAAGGTCTCCAGAATAAAATCTACACAGAAGAGTTCAAGGTGTAGAAAAAATAGGAGAGGCGATCAGAGAGAAAAAACTTCAGGAAAGGTGGTAGAAAATCAAAAGAGGAGTGTGTAAATGTGTCAAAACAGGATGTGGAAGAAGGAAGGGTGTTGGTTTGGATGGGGGATGTTTCTGGGCTCAATGTGAGGAGGAAGCTGGGCACAGGCAGGGCTTCTGGGGAAAGGCAGTACCAGTCACCCTGCCCTGGCAGAGGAAGGTCAAAACCACGGCGAAAAGCAAGGTAATCTTGCTTAGGAGGTGTGGAAAAGCTGTAATAAATTGCAGCTAAAGTTCTGGCTGTTGGCAGGTCGCTCCTGCCCAGGTTCCAGAGCACACTGCAGGAGACCTGGGGTTGTTGCACGGGAGTAACCCCAGGGGAGATCAGCCCTTATCTCAGAGCTCGTTGAAGGAAAGGCACCGACAGAAAGACACTCTGGCTCCAGAGTGAGAGCACACAGGGGAGATAGGGAGCTAACTGCCCCAGTTAATGTGTAACTCCTCGTGGCTGAGCTCCTGCTCAGGGCAGCATCAGGGTGCCTCGGAGCGGGGTTCGGGATGGAAGGTGAGCACTGAGGGGCTGTGTATGCCCATTCCCAGAAAGCAGACAGGTCTGGAGCACAGTGATCTCCCTCCCTCCAGGAGGAAGAGGAGAGACGTGTCCCAGCCTGGCAGAGCAGTGGTAGTCACTCCTGGTGGAGGAGCTGAGTCTTTCCTGGCTGCTGGAGCTGCCCTGCCACGGGGCCAGGGGGGGCTTGAGATGGGAAAGGGCCATCACAGTGCTGGGTTTTAGTGTTGGTGCTGGGCATGGGGAGGCTCTGGAGCAGCCTTGCCTTGCTGATGAAGGAGCCCTGAGAAGGGCATCCATCCCACTGTGCTGCTCAGCCACGAGCCAGCCTGGGACCATCCCCACCCTAGACAGGGATCAGAGTGGGAATCCAGTTATCATCTGGCTAAGAGAAGAGTTTATAAAAGGTTTATCCACCAAAAGCTCCAAAATGCTCCTCGTGGGTGAGCCCTCCAGCTTGCCAAGCAGCCCTCACTCAGAGTTGCATGGCTGGGCATTCCTTCTAATCTCCTTTACAGAGATCCCCACCGGGTTGGGGGAAAGGCTGGGGTCTCTCCTGTCTCTAAGGGATGCTCGTGGTACTTCTCATCCCTTTCTTCTCCCAGGCAACCTTCCCCTCAGTGACATTCCCCAGCTGTATGGGCCCCAGCCAGCACTACAAACACCTTTCCTGAAGGCACTGGAAGCAAACAGATGTGGCTGCAGAGATAATGAAAAAGTATGTAAATAGTAGCTCCCCAGAAACCACCGAGTTTTACCAAGTGGTTTTGACACTTGCCAAATACCTTTAAGCTGATAAAGATCTGATTTGTACTTCAGAGGTAACCTGATTAGCAACCAATTTGAGTCTGGAATATGGTAATTGGTACAAACATCACTAAATCACTTTCTTTAACCTATACGGAGCAGTGTGAATGAACGATAGTGGAGGTCAATACAGCCTGGGGAGCCATAGAGGATGGGTACTCCTGTATCTACCCACAATAAAATAGTATGGTTACTAATAAAATGCAATTGCATGTACACACAGAGAATTACACTAGAAGTTACTCGAGGTCAATCCAGCACTCAGGGTTTAAGAAAAACTCAATTAAACCTGCTTTGAAACTACAATCTGGTCATGCACCACCTTTTTTTTTGTCAGGAGTTCTGCCTCTTTCAGTTCCCAGTATGGAGGCTGCTCAATAAATGAGCAGCCATTCCTCATTTTGTTTTGCTCATTCCTAAGCTGACTGACCTCATGTTCTTGCAAACCCAGAATCTTCATACATCTCACAAATTTTGATGTATTAACGAACATATTTTGAAGACTATGGCAGCTTGGAAACAAGGAGCTAAAAGCACAGGGATATTAGTGTCAAAAAGTTGAATTAATGTAAACTGCCCAGGTTCAAACCTTCCTGGCATGATTTTTTGTAGTGTTTGTCAATATCAGATGTTTATACCCACCACACAGCCACAGCTGATTTAAGTTTTGGGTGCTCACCATCCTTGTCACACTTCATGGAGTCTGGTGGAGCATTCAGGAAGGAAAGGTTGGACCTTGCTGTTGCTCCCCTTGGAGAAGAGAAGGCTCCAGGGAGACCTTAGAGCCCCTTCCAGTGCCTCAAGGGGACTTTGTGTAGGAATCTATAAAATCAGAGGGTTTTAGGAAGGTTGTAAAAGACAGGCCTCAGATACAGCAGCCCCGTCCCATTTGTGTCTGTGTATAAACTGCCGGCGTCACTTTGGAAGAGATGGAGAGACACGTTGGACAAGGGGACAAGGTGGTAGGACGAGGAGGAATGGCTTTAAATGGAAGCAAGACAGAGTTAGATGGGATATTGGGAAGGAATTCTTCCCTGTGAGGGTGCTGAGGCCCTGGCACAGGTCGCCCAGAGAACCTGTGTCTGCCCCATCCCTGGAAGCATCCAAGGCCAGCTTGGAAGGGGCTCTGAGCAACCTGGGATAGTGGAAGGTGTCCCTGCCCCTGAGATGGTGCTGGGCTGGGTGGTGTTCAGGAGCACAGGATCATGGAATGCTTTGGGTTGGAGGCGACCTTAAAGCCCATCTCATCCCACCCCCTGCCATGGGCAGGGACACCTTCCACTATCCCAGGGTGCTCCAAGGCCCATCCAACCTGGCCCTGGAACTTGTGATGAAAATTGTGATGTAAGCAAGAGACATTGTTTTGCATTAAGTAATACGATGGTAGACACTTCTTGGGTGATATTTTTAAGTGATCTGATTTTTAAACCAGACGGTTCAGGGAAATGTTTCTTGTCTGAAGTCTGGAAATCATGACTCATATGCAGGGAACAGAAATTGTGCTGTGTCCCTCTTTTGCATGTTGTATTTCCTGATAGCAGCTTGGCATTATGATTTTGCACTGTGCCATCCCTTTTTAGATTATTTAGCAGAAGGAGAACTGGGGCGGTTTTGTTTTGGTGGGGTTGTTTTGCTTTTTTTTTTAACTCCACACTGGCTTTTCCACGTTAAAATACTGTTCTCATCTGTGCTTGCAACAGTATAGTGTCATATAAAGTGAGCTACAGCATTTCAGGGAATTCCTTTCAACTCTCTCGCTGCGGTGCTCACTAGTCATTATTAAAAGCCTCCTCAGCCCTTAGCAGAGTGCCTTTAATTGGCCACTTGCCTGGTCAGTTCACAGGCTTCGGTGGAAACCAAGTGGTAAAGTGTGAACAACCCACTCTGGCACCATAAACTCGGTGACCGCTCTGAAAAACCCGTGGCTATTTATACACAAGGCAGTGTGTTTTGTCATGCTGATTTTTACTGGCCAGATCAGATAGAGACAGCTTGGGAGATGTCACAGGTGAGTCACAAAATGCTCGGCACGGGCTGTTCAAAACAGGCAAGGCTGCAAGGGAGGGATGGGGTTGGAGTCTGTCCTTCCCCTGGTGAGCAAGGGCACGGTGCAGGGCCAGGCTGGCACTGTTCCCCTTTTGGTTATCCCACAGGCTGGATCATCCCTGGGTGGAGGGGAATCTGCCTGGCTGGCAGAACCCATCCTCAGGACAGGTTTTGGGTTGTTCTGTGCAGATAAATGTTCAGTGGGTGGCAGGAGCCTTGACCATGGCAGTGCTTTCAGCAGTCTCAGAAACGCTGCAACCCATGACACATCAGTACCTTCTTTTGGAGGGTTAAAATTGATTTTTACCTTTAATGCATTGATTTTACTGCATCAAAGGGTAATGTGAGGAAAGTTTATCCCAGGCAGTGCTCAAGTCCAGGCTGGATGTGGCTTTGAGCAGCCTGATCTAGTGGAAGGTGTCCCTGCCACAGCAGAGGGTTTGGAACAAGGAGGATTTTGAGACCCCTTCCAAACCAAACCATTCTATGCCTTGATGATTCTGTGATAATTTTATGATTCTATGAAAGCTGGCTTAGCAATAAAGCAAAAAATGGGTGATGCCAGAGCAGGAAACTTTCTCCAGAGTCCTCTGTGACATCTCAAGCTGCTCCATCTGCGGTGGCCCTTACATCTTCCTGTGGGTAGGACACATGTGCAGCACCAGTACTCCAGGTCCTATGAACCTGCAAAGCTACTGCCCTGAAGTCTCGCCTTCCTAACAGCCAAGCCTTAGAATTTATCTCCAGTCTTAAAATTGTAATTGATAAAATTTAATCCCCAAAGCTATAAAAATTTTTTTAGCCCTGGCGACAGCTTTTTGTTATAATTTTGGCAGTCCTGGCAGTGATAAATTTGTGTTTGTTCTTTTTAGAACATTGTAAACAAAAAAGTTAATTATGAGAAATTCTTATGTCTGCCTGCCTATTTATTCTGGCTCTATTCATAGCAGCATTAAATAGGCTGCAGCTATACTTGTGCAGTTATAAAAACTCCACCTGTGCCACGTATTTATAGAGCCTGTACAACTTTAGAGGGAAATTGCCCTTGTTCAGAGCGAGGGCACTGGACATTCCCAGCTCATCCATCACCTTCCCCTTGCCAGGAGCAGAAAAAAGAGCATCACTCAGTAGGAAATGAAGTGGAGAAGTCTGAATGATGGGGTCTGGATTTCTGTTTTGTATGGTCCTTACTGAGCTGGACAAATTCTCTTTGCTGTCAGGGTGTGGAAAATCAAACCTGGGTGCTGTCTCTCCCATTATGAAACCCTTCCTAGTCATAGGGAAGGGGTGAAACTGAAAGCAGGGGACTTGGACATGATGTGCACATGTGTGTGCAAGTGCACCTGTGTGAGTATTTACAAATAAAAGTTGTGCCAAAGAATCACAGAGTCTCTAGGGTTGAAAAAGACCTCCAAGATCATCAGTTCCAACCTTCAACCAGACACCACCACGTCCCCTAAACCATAGCACAAAGTGCCACATCTACTCATTTTTTGGACACTTTCATGGACAGTGACTCCACCACTTCCCTTGGGAGCTTCAATCACTCTTCCAGTGAATAAATGTTTCCTAATCTCACCATATGACATCACACAGCACTTCAGATTTCTGCACACTTGTATCCAGTATGAACACTAATTTTATAAAGATCCTATCCCAAACCAAATAGGTTTCTTGCATGGGTGCTGTCACCCTTCACAGAGAGAGCAACCAGAGCTCAGTGGAGCCAAAACCAGGCAATCAGGTTTGTTTGCAATGTTAACAATGAGCAACAAAAACCTTGCAGCTGGTTTGTGTCCCTGACCATTAATTTTGGATGCTGCCATTGTTAATAACCAGGGAAATAACACCAGTGAGAGCAGCAGCATGTGGCAGATGCAAGAGTGCATATCTGTTACTGAGCTTGGGGCTGGGCTTTCCTGGACAGCTTCCAGCTTTGGCAGGGGGAACTTTAGCTGAGTAAGAAATCCAGGCTGTCAGTCCTGGAGTAGCTGGCAGAGGTGCAAAGGCTCCCCAGGCTTTGGGAAAGTGAAATAGCATTTTTTTCTTTCCTTTCCTTGCTGGGTGCATTCCGTTATAAAGAGTTAAAAATCAATATCAGGGTGTCATGCATTGTAAACGTTCATCATTTATTATGCATTTAAGTGTGCACAGCACATACACCACAGTCTTGAACAGCACCTGTATAAAACTACAGACAGATTCTGGTAAATGGTGAAAGCTCATACCATGTAACATTGTTATCAAGGTTGCATCACAATATTTAAAAGTTACAACAACTACCTCTGAACATATCTCATGTGAGGCGGTTGGTTGTGGATTTAATGAAGTGAAAAGTGGCAAAGAAGAACCATTCCCAGAGAGAACCTTTGTGGTCTGATTTTGCTATCTGAAGTCTGGAACAAAATCATCAGTTGTCAGAGGTAGTGGTGATAAATACACAATGATTACTCACATATAGAAAACATAGAAAGTACAGAAAATTCCCAGTTTTACATTAAAAAAAAATTAAAAATCCTTAGGCATGACATTTCCTTTTCCTTAGTTATTTTTGCTACAAGGGCAGCTGCCTTAAGGTCTGGTCCTGGTCTGCTCTGATCTTACTGAACTTTGGTGAATAGAGTTTCTCTTCAAGGTCATGTGTAAGCAGAGGATACAGGCAGGTCTATACCATTACAAAGGAACCAAGGCTTTTGTGTAGGAATGTAAAGAGGAAAAGAAAAAAAGCTGAATCAAAGATTTGTGTGTAGACAGATCATCTTCCAATCTAATTAATTTAGATTGGAAGATGATCTGTAAACATCCTCTAAGTCATCAAGCATTGTGGTTAGTCCTGGTTCCCACTTAATGTCTTGATGCCCCAAAGATGAATGATTTCTTAAATAAAAAAAATAAAAAGGGAAAAAAAAGAAGGAAAAAACAGACACATGAATCCTTTTAGTGATTCCCCCATAATCAAATCTATCTTTTCCTTCATCACGTTAGAGACATGAGTTACACTTGCAAAATATATAAGGAAAAATATAGGATTACTTCATCACCATATAGTACTGCAGCCTGACAGCTGCCTGCAAATATTTTCACCATGATTACCCTTACTAAAAGTAAACCACTGGGTAAAGATAGCTCAAACGTGACAAGGCTCAAATAGGATGCAACCAACTCTATCCTGAATACTTTTGGCTACATATGGAAAAAAGAGAGATTTGGGATTATGATTGTTCCCCCAGGCCCTCCTCCAGAACTTTAAGCCCAAGCAGAAAGTGGGCACCTTCCTGCCATGCAGAATTTTTTTACAAGACTGGCTTTGAGAGTTAGTGAGGTAGAAATTAATCAACTTCATCAGGGAATGAGACAGGAAAAAAAAAAAAAAAAGCAGCATATTTCTCCTTCCAAATACTGCAGCAAATACAATAAATAGTACAAACCAACCTCAATTCCTCATCATCAATCTAAATTCTTTCTGTGGAGCTTGTGTTTGCTACAAACCAGCAAAATGCTTTTCCCTTGTAGAAAACTTAGGAGTGTTATAGACCTCCCCACACTTTGAAAAATGAATATAGTGTCCAAATAAGAAAGGGAATTTGGTTAGAGTGAAGCAGAACTGGTTCACTGTCCCGTGTTCCACAGCACATTTGCTGGGGTAGGGACAGACGTTATATTTTAGCCTGATGACAAATTGTAATTGTGCCAAATAAAATCTCCCATTAAGGGCCACGGTTTATCTGCAGAGAGAACCCCCAGCCCCAGCCCTGCTGAGCGGGCAGAGGCATTTCAGCCTCTCGGAGGAGCAGAGGGGCTGCAGGGCAGCTCAGAGTTCAGCGCTGGCGGGTCTAAAAACAGCTCTGCAGGGCGGCTGCGCAGCTCCCATGCCGGGTAAAGCGATCCTGCTGCAGTCAAATAGCACAGGGGATCAGGCATTGTGTGTGGCTCCGTGCTGGCACCTGGCATCCCACCCTGGCATCCATCCCACCCTGGCATCCCACCCTGGCACCTCCTGCTCCCGGCCGGGAGCCACCAGCAGCTTGGGAAACGCTCTGGGAGGACAAAGCCACCATAAACCCCAAACAAACAAACACACAAAGAAACAAACTCACACCTGAACAGCAATAAACACCAAACAAACAGTGCAAAACATTGGGAGAGCGGAATTGGATGGCACCTGGCTTAGGACATGGAGTAGCAGCACACCTGGGATAACTCGACTGAATTAAATAAACCACCAAGCAGAAGACTTCTACTGTTGCACCATGAAATGAAAGACCTTGGGTTGGAGGTTTGTTTTGTTTTCAGAGATAAAAATTAAAAAAAAAAAAAAAGTAACTATAAATAAATTTTGTGACAATATATACAGATTTAAATAATTAACTTAAATATCTTACACCTACTCTTGCATAAAACTCTCCAGTAAAAGTGCACCATGTTTCTTTTCCCCAAAGATGTTCTGTCCTGTGTCTTCCGCTGTGCTGAGGTAGGTCTGAAGGGAGATGTCTCAGATTCTAGGAAGAAAATGTGTCACTGTCATTGTGGGAGATACTTTATTGCCTTTCTTTGTTCTTCCATTTTTGCTCAGGGCTATGTACATCCCGGGATAAATCCTGGATTCATAAGCATTGTAGTTGTTTGGCAGGAGAATCTCTTTGAATTTGCACTCATCATTGAAATGGGCCTGAAATGAAAAGGAAAGAATGAGAGGGAAGGAATTTTAAGCATCAGGTGTGGAAATATTCTTGCTGCCAGGTGTAAGAAGGTGTGTTGTGGGCAAAGGTGCAGGTGAGCCCCCTCCACTTAGTAATCTTTTGAAGTGGCCTCTGAAGCTTCAAACAGGACTCGGGAGCCAGAGGATCAATTAGGGATGCTGTGCCTAGGCCAGGCACATAGATCTAAAGGTGGGAAGGACACCCATGGGAGGGACAGGGTCACCTGAACAGAGCTGAGCTGGGTAAGGACCAAGCCCAGTCCCATGGTCCTGCTCATTGAATTGCTCCTGGTTGTCCCACCAGCAGTAAATTGCCTGAGAGGCTTTAGAAAATCCAGAGTACTAACACTTTCCTATGTTGTTTGAGGAGAAAGAGGCATTTTAAAGCCACTCATCATGGACAGCATTTTTTGCTTCTTTAGATTTAAAATCAAAGGTAGGTTTTGGATAACTTAGGTCAATGGATCAGGAAAACAGATCTGACAGCAGGCAGCCTTTCAGGGCTGTGGTCTCATTTGCAAGTACATACAAAGAGGAACAGGTCTTGCAAGTGCCTTATCTGGGAAGGGACAAATGAACTCATCTCTTATTGTTGGGCAAAAACCTCAGGGCTTGTGAGAGAGGCCTCGGCCTGCCAAGCTGAACAGTGCTCTAGGGATTATTTTACCCAGGACACCAAGGCAGCAGTATCCCTAAGAAAGGATGCATTTTGGTGACTGATTCTGCCTGGCATTTATATAAGGCACAATCCTCCACAATAGGACCAATGGCACAGAAAATAATTCTGCATACTTCATGCCTTCATGTGAAAATGCCCCAGTTAACTCTGACATAGTTTGGCTCTTCCTCAGCCCAAGTTTCTTCACTTGGGTTACATGACATGGGAAATTCATGAGTGATAAAGGAGACCTTAAAACTTTGACTTTAAAACTATGACTTTAAAACTATGCTGATCACAGTCACTTGTACAGAGCTGAACTCAAAAGTAGGAAGACAACTCAACACAAGCAGAAATACACCCTGATATTGTCCACCTCAAGTATATTGTACAGGATGTTTCTATCTTTTCCAAAGATCCCATGTAAGAAAAGGTCTGTATTGTCTCTCTAATGGATCTTCCTTCTCCTAAGCAGAAGTTCAGACCCCCAAGGATGCTGAGCTGCTACGGGAACTGTCTGTCTGTTCAAGAGCATTAACAAAGAGTGATCAATAGGTCACTGATTGATCACATCATAAAGGGTCTCTCGTGGGGCCTGGCTGATCACAACTCCGAGTGCCCTCTGAGAGATGGAGTGATTGCCATGCCTGCCTAAGGCTGTTTGTACTGATATAACAAATATATGGACTAAGCCTGGCTTGTGCTGTTGCCACACAAGTGACTGATCTGTTGGTCTGTGAGGCAGGAAAGATGTGCAGCCACGATTGGGTGACTGCAGTTTTTATGTGAGAACCAAGCGAATGTGATGCAGAAGAGGGGGTTTCACTCCCAAAGCTCAGTGAGCAGCATAACTGGGCAGCATGCCTTCTGCTGGCAAGGCAGGAAGGGCTGATCTCTGCTGCCCAGCCCAGGAGGGGCAAGGATGGAGCTTGGGCAGCTTTGAGCACACATCTCACCCCAACCGACCGCCATCCCCTCCCCAGGCACACACTCGGTGGCTACTTACAGATCCATAGAGTTTGCCTCTGCTGTTCATGGCCACGAAGAGTCCACTTTTGACACCAAATATGCTCACCACACCTCTTTCCACAGGAGAAATTTCCAGCAGACCTGCACAGGAAACACAGAAATCAGGGGGACAAAAGGGTGTGCCCCGGACTGTGTGGTGACAGTGCCATGTTCACCCACAGGATCCCCACATCCCAGTACTGCTGTGGGTGTCCACAGAGCCCCACACCCCACACCTCATTATCTACGTGCTGTCCTATGCCCCATGCTGGGACCTCTCTTCTTTTAGCCAAGTATCTATTTTTATTTTGCCCCCCAGGCCTCCTCTTGTGTAGGCAAGGTTAAAATAAGCCAGAGTGTGCTTAGGGCAAATGAAACATTTGTCATCATGCAGCTTATATCCCCGCTCCCGGATTTTATTGTTTCAGTTGGATATCAGAGCCATGGGGCCACGGGGTTAAGTCCCCAGCAGATGCTTTTCAAGTTTGGGGGCGAGCTGGGCTCACCCCAGCCCTTGCTCGGAGTGGGCGGCCCACGGCGCTGCGGATCCTCCAGATGCTGAGGCAACCCCGACACCTGATGTCTGACGGCGGCAAGGGGACAACGGGGCACTGAGCAGCGCCGACCAGCCCCTCCCGAACTCCCAACGAGCTGCTCCGGAGCTCCCGATGGGGACTGGAGCCCTCGATGGGGTCCGGAGCTCCCGATGGGGCCCGGAGCTCCCGATGGGGCCCGGAGCTCCGATAGGGTCCGGAGTTCCCGATGCGGTCCGGAGCTCCCGATGGGGTCCGGAGCTCCGATAGGGTCCGGAGCTCCCGATGGGGTCGGTCGCCGCCCCGCTGCCCCGGGCTCCCGCCACCCTCGGGGGAGCCGAGGGGCGCAGCCCCCCGGTGCTGCCTGCGGCCGGACTTTTGAGGGAAGCTCGAGGTCTGCCATGCACCCACCCTCCCTTCGGGACATGCCCCTCTCCGGGGCAGCTCAGTGGCTCCCCTCCCGCAGAACTGCCCTCCGGCGATCCCGAAAGTCTCGCTCGCCCGGCCGCGGGGCTGTCTCTGGCTTACTGTATCGATTCTCGCTGTGAATGCCATCGATGCGGCCGTCGGGCAGCACCTGGATGTGGAAGCCGATGCCCACGTTGCAGTAGAGGCGCCGCAGCCGCTTGATGCCCAGCAGGTAGTCGCCGTCGCGGGCGGCATCGCGGCGCTCGGCCGGGAGGCGAGCGACGGAGCGGGCGAAAAGCGCCGCGTCCCAGCGGCGCTGGCGGGGCCCGGCGGGGAGGCGACCCGGGGGCGAGCGGCCGCGCACCGCCCCTGGCCACAGCAGCCCGAGGAGCAGCGCCGGGAGCAGCGCCGCGGGGAGAGGCATCCCGGTTCAGGGGCGGGTAGCCACGGGCCGGCCGCCGCTCGTCCCGAAATACGCTCCCACTTTATGCTGAGGTCAAAGAAGGGGAGAAAAAAAAAAAAAAGAAAAAAAGAAAACTGACCAAAAGCCAAACAGAAAAAAAAAAAAATTAAAAAAGGAGAAAAAAAGAAGACCAGAAAGCAAAGCGGAGAGGGAGGGAGGGAAGGAGCTTAGTGCTCAATCCCCTGAGGATCTGCGGTTTCCCTGGGCTGGCTGCATGGAGAGGAAATCCCGGGAGCAAGAGCTTCTGAACTTGATCTCAACTCCAGGAGTCTTGTCTGAAGTGCTGATCTTCTTCTATAGCTGCTCAGCCATAGCGCTTTAGCCCTAGCCACGATATTTATATATCCATGTGCGTTGGTACCTATTACATCACCACCTACTGCTGTCTGCTGCAGCCCTCCGGCTTAGCTGAAAGTCAAATTATCACCCCTAGATGCTTAACAGCTCTGAAGCGTCTTGAAGGGAAAGGGTGAGCAGCACTGGTGCTAAACAAGAGAGACAGCACAAACTTTTAAAAAGAAAAGGTCATATTTTACGTTCATCACAGCAACTTCTCTTTCTTTCTTTTTCTTTCTTTCTTTCTTTCTTTCTTTCTTTCTTTCTTTCTCTCTCTCTCTCTCTCTCTCTCTCTCTTTTTCTCTATTTCTCTCTCTCTTTCCTTCTGTCTTTTTCTCTTTCCCTCACTTTCCCTCTCTTTCTTTTCCCTTTATATCTCCCTTCTTTATATTTTTCTCTTTCTCAAATGCCTACAAATGCTAATGTAAGATACCAAACCCAAAGAATGCCCAGCACACTTTCCCCCTCAACACAATGTACGACTAGTAAATCTGTGGAATTTCAGCTTTTTGCTGTATCCAAGCGACATGGTTTACAGTTTGCTGGATGCAGAAACAAAATTCCCTTAATTAAAAGCCAAAAAGAGTTTTTGAATGGGAGGTTTAAGAAATTAAAAATGAAAGAACTTGCAAAAAAACCCCAAAACTAACCTACCACAACAAAACAAAACAATTAAACCCAACCAAAAAAAAAAACAAAAAAACAAACCACCAAACAAAGGAAAGGACTAAGGTTTTGATAAAGAGGAAAACATTTAAAGAGGCAGCAAGTGTTCAAAAGTGGCGATAAAGTTTTTGGTTCTAAATATCCCTTTAAGAAAGGGAGTACCAGACATGTGGAGCTCCCTCTTGGTCACTGTACTGACGGGGGCTGTGGTGACACAAGTTTATTCCAGAGCCCAGAGGCTGCCCACTCGTGCAAATATTGCTGCACTTTTTAACAGAATGGTTATTTTCTAATCTTTACTTCCATGCTACCGCTGCTGCTGTGTTTTACTGATGCATTTGTTCTTAGGTAATTGCTTCATGTGGTTTAGGTTCCTGGAAATGAAGCTCGGTATTTAAAAGGAGGAGAAGTTTTGAGCCCATCAGTTTAGAACTACTTTGCTTCGAGCAAATCCCATATGTTTTGTCACCTCCCATAGCTTAGGCCTCGGTCCTCCGCAGGTTTTCAGCACAAACAGGTGAGGAGACATTAGGACAGTTTTGGAAGGTCCTGAATTAATAAGAAAGTGTGTTTCGGGGGGAGGGGAGAAAAGTGGTTTGTGACTCAAGTCCTTTACAGCCCGAAGCCAGTTTAGTCTTTCACGCCAGTAAAGCTCTCCCGCTGTTCCAGCAAAGGATGCGAGAGAAAAGAGAATTGCCCCGAGGCAGATGACAGCTCACCTAGGTGCGAAAATCTCTGACCTTCGCTAAACCTGAGCAAACTCAGATGATGTGCTTTTATTTCTTCTTGTGAGGTGCACATGCCGCTGCTTTGGGGGCGATTGCGATCTCCTCGGTGCAGTTTCTGTCCCAGCCTCAAACAAGTTCACTCCTCCGTGTGCGTTCAAAGACAGCACAATGCAGATTTTTCACCGTGGAGGTGAAAATGCCTCATCCCGAGAATTGTTCCAGGCTGGACAGGGCTTTGAGCAGCCTGGTCTAGTGGGAAGTGTACCAGGGAGTTGGAATGAGATGATCTTGAAGGTCTGCTCCAACCCTAAGAGTTCTGTGATTCCTCAAAATCCACAGATATGAAATGCACAGGTATTTGCCACGTTTTTATTTCCATCAGCTCCATCCTTGCACCTGATCAGCTGAGTGGCTCAGCTGTGGATGCAAAGTCTGTGGCCATGCTGGGAATAACCTTTCCCTCACCACCATTCCAGTCCAGGTATAGTTTCTCTCTGCTCACTTCCAACACATCCCACTGCCTTGTACAGAGCTATTTTCTGTTCGACAGGGCTTTGAGCAAGCAGCCAGGACATAGCTACCCCTTGTTCAGAGAAAGAGGGCATCTTTTTCATCTTATTTCAGGCAGAGACCAGCTGCTGCCAGGCTTGGAAGCTGCCCTGCTCTGCAGGTTGTGCAGGGCACTTCTCCTTCCCCAGGCTCCTCAGGATGCTGCGATCCCACTCTGAATTATTTGCTCTTTGCAAACAGCAGCGGGTGGATTTGGGATTAAGTTTATTTACCTTCTGAGGGATGAGAAGAAGGAGTGGCAGTGCTGCTGACACACCTCCCCAGCAGCTCCCCTCCTGCAGCACAGGAGGGGTGGCCCAGGGCCCGTGGCTGATGGCCCAGGGCCAGCTCTGCTTGGCATTACTGGCACAGGCAGCAGCTCTGCCTGCTCCAAAGCAGTGTGAGCTCTAAGCATCCTCAAACTTGAGTTGGAGATGTGTCCTGGAGGATGATTCACCCCTTTGGGAAGTATGGAAATGGGTCCTAGAACATCCTGTGAGGTTCCTGGTCCTTATGTTTGCAACTGCCAGGTCCTAAATGGTTGCACAGGGAATGCAGAGCACCAGGTGACATTGCCACAATGTCACAGATTAATAAGGGATGCTTCTGCAGCTCCATTGTTCAACCTGCCACAGGATTAGACATCAGGCTTTCCATAAAGGCTCCCAATGAACTTTTCTGAGAGGAAAGCAATGAGTTTCCAGCTAAGAATGAAAGTATGAAGTGTGGGTTTGCTTTCAAGTTGTCTATATCCACGTGTGTGTGAGCTTGTGTGCAGGCTGCCTATGAAACCCTGGTGCTGCTGCTCCAAAACTCTCTGGTTTTTATTGTTTGCACCCCACAGGGATGGAGGCAAAGCAGAACCCCACCACTCTCAGTTTGCCCCAGGTGTACATGACAGGTGGGAGATGCTCACCTACAGCTCTCAGTGCTGTAATACAGACACAGTCAGAAATTATTGGCAGAGGAAACCATTAAAGCAGGATACTCCCCACGGAAGCCAAAAATCAGTGTCAGGCAGCCCAGGCCACAGAGGAACTGACCCTCCAATGTGCTGTCAGCTTTCAGGCAGGGAAGGGCAGTTGGGTGTCTCCAGATCATTCCATAATTAATTCTGAATCTTCCATATCATGCCTTGTTCTGCTGATGTGTGTCCCCACTCCTGGTGGACACTTTCTCAGCAACAATTTAGATTTTAAACCAGGTAAAATGTCTCCATCTCTGTATTGGCTCTCTTCCCTAAAGGGCATATGTGGATGTCTCAGTTCAGACAGCTCTTGTTTCCAAATTCCTTTAGGTTTAAAGTATAAGAAAGAAGGAATGATCCACAGAATTCAGGTCCATACCCAGGTTCAAGCCCCCTATCATGGATTCTGAAGGTAAAAGGGAAAAGAAGAAGGAATCTTTACAGCATTATTTTGTAATTACACTGGCTTAGCAGCCATCTAAATCAGGCTCTGTGTCTGCCTTTCTAAAGGGATCCAGGTCCACAATTTAAAAATCAATTTACATATTTATTAGCTCCAGTAAATGTAAATGACCCTGAAAATTATTGCTCATGAGCTTTTCTCCTGAAGGCAAATATTTCGCTGGGATCCTTCGGTCTGGAAGGATGGGGGGGGCTGCACTGGAAGGGGAAAAAAACCCCTTTCACCCTGTTGGCACACTACAAAACGTGGCAAGAAGGCACCTCAGCTCCCCCTTTGCCTGCACCCCTTTTAATGACAATGCTTTTGGAGGAAAAGCACCAGCACTCTGCAGAGGGGCAGTGGAATATAGCAGAGGACAGCCACAGCACTGGGCTGTCAGAACCCAGGACATTCCTCTGGCTGCCCTGGAGGACTCCAGACCCTGGCAAGGGGCTCAGAGACCTTGGCACGGAGTCACAAACACCTGTGCCTTCAATTTTGGCCCATGGAAACAATTATCAACTTTGTGTGAGGATTTACAAGCCACAAGAGTTTGAGTAGAATGACAGTGAATTTATCACAGGGTGAAAAAGTAGAATTTTGGGGGTTTAGAATGGGGGTTCAAGAAGCAAGATGGAGGAATCTGGGAGTGTCCTGTCCTTCTTCTTCTTGTCCTCCATCTTCTGCTGTGGTGGTGGCACTTCTGGATTGGTTTAGAGTAGAGACAGACTGTCTAACATAGGTGATAGGTATTGGAAAATTATTGTAAATAAAGTGCATGTAGTTTTTAGTATAAAAAGCCAACACCACCCCAAGGGCAGGGACTGTGCCACAAACCAACCTGCTGGACAGACCTCAGCAGGTCTGAGGTCTGTCCAGAGAAAGAATGTAACAGATAAGAGAAAATAAACAACCTTGAAAAGCAAAGCTGAGGAATCTCAACTTCTTCCTCGATTGTGGGGCTGGGAAAACAGAGACTTTAATACCTCAGGAGCCATTTCAGCCACAGAAAACCTGAGCCTGGGCAGGCAGTAAAGGCAGCAAAAACCTCCCTCTGGTGTGTTTGGATGGGTTCGGGGAGGGGGCTGAGCATGGCTCGGTTTGGGATGGGTGTGGATGCTTCAGCAGCTGCTGGGCAGTTCCTGCAGTGCCACATCCCTGTGCCAAGCAGAGGGGACAGGGCTGTGCCCGTCTGTGTGGCTCCTGCAGGGCTTCAGCAGCTCAGAGGCTGCAATTCACACTTCCAGCTTGTGTGTGGGTACCGGTCATTGGTTTCTCTGGGTCTGGATTGAAGGCACTTGAGACTATAGTTCATGTTCAGACTCAGGTGTTTATTATTTCTTATCAGTAAAACAGTCTCACAACCATGAGTTCGGCAGCTTTTTCGTTACAAGGCACAAAATGGCCAACAATCTCTTGTTACAAGGTCTTTTAAGACTAAACTATCCAATTAGGAACTGACACTGGGATTATTTCCCCTTTTAAACCAATAACTGATCCCACAGAGCTGCAATGTGGACTTTTCTGCCCAATTACAGAATGCCACCCAAACCCACGAAGAAGAAGGAAGAAGAAGCATGAAGAAGAAACTCAGGATGACACCCTGTGCCCTCCATCTTGCTTCCATCCACAACACACTAAAAATCCCAAAACCTAAATTTCTCACTAAGTTATACACTTACACTACTCTCTACAATCTATTGCACACTTTTGTGGATTTTTGAAGTCTGAGAAACTTTCTCCATGAATGAGGGTCAAAGTCAGTGCTCTCCTGGAAGTCAGGGCACTCCAGAGCAGAGAGAGAAATATTCCCACTGCCCTGGGTTTCCACATCCTCACTGCTCACCTACACCCACTGCTGCAGGAGATCAAGGCCCAGATCTGTGACTTTCTGAGTACTCCATTCAGCTGTGGCAGCCCTTTCTCGGCTGCTGTGCTTGGTTTGTTTGTTCTGTGTGGGTTGATGCTCCTTCAACATCACTGCAGAGGTGTGGGGGGCCCTTCAGGGAGACCAAGGCCACTGACAAGCAGCCTGATGTGGTCCTGGCAAGTCATTTCCTTGTCCTCCTGGCAGCTCTGGGGTGAAACAACAATTTCAGATAATCTATTGCATCTTCTGCTTCTCAACCTGTTTCCCAGGTTGCAGCTTTGCTCCATGCTTCTCTGTGTGGTGTCCAGAGCAATAAATCCCAGCCCTGCTATCACTGCTGCTCTGTATTTCCAGCAGTTTTCTTCACCCAGTGGCTCTTGCTCCATTATCAGCTGTTCTGGCTGTGTGTGCCTCCTGCTGTCCCCTGTCCTCCCTTTATTCACTGTCAGGACAAGCACCCTCCATGGAAGCTGCATCCCCAGACACCAGCCAGACCTTAACTGAGTGCTGGGATGGGTGGAGAGGGTGGAGGAGCCCCCAGGAGCACCCCTGGAGTTGGTGTCCCTGAAGAGCAGGGCTCAGTGGGATGGACAAAGGGAAGCCATCAGTCCAGGCACATCATTTTGGGCATGAACATGTTCTGGGGTTTTATCACAGTCCCATGCCCCTCATCGTGGTGTGGTTTGAACCAAAGTTTGGGAGGGAGGTCTGCTAAGAGCACAGATGGAGAAATATCAAGCTCAGGAGGCTCCAGTTACTAATGTTGGTTTTTGGAAATGTTTATTCCCATCCTCTTAGGCTGAAGCTCACACGCTGATACTTTCATACTCTCTGCTGAAATTTCTGCATCTGCTGTTTTGTCCTTCCTCGTCCTGTATGCTTTGCACCTATTGAAATTATAAACACTTCAAAACTAAAAATATACATTTTTTTCCTTTTGTCAGATGATGACACACATACTTCTGCTGATACATTACTTGGCACTCTGCCAAAAAAAGCTGGAAAAAGGAAACATAATAGAAAATGAGTTTTGAGAATCGGAGTAAGTGTTTGTTAAGCTTATTTTTATTATTATTTTTGTGGGAAATAGTAGCTTGAGTTGACTTTTTTGTGTGAGAATGTTTTAGCTGACTTTGAACGTGGCATAATTGGTTTGCACCAATCTGTTCAACATGTGGCCTCTCTTGCATGAATCATTTTTTACCCATGGCTAAAGTGAAGAAAAACTGGCTGCTGTAAGCAAATGACGTGTATTGCTGAATTTTCTAACTCCCCAGCCAAGCAGCACTCAGAACCTGTCAGAACATATATGGACACAGATGTACAACCCACAGCCTCTCTGAGCATGCAGGAGACCAGCTCTTCCAGTTGACCTTTAGTGTCACAACTGTGAAACAAATCTTCTGCTTTCCTGATGCCACTGGTGGTATTAGCAGTGGCAACAGCTTTATCTTTCACTCTGGCACACAAAAAGCCCTAAAAGCAGGTATAAAACCAGGGCAGCACAACATTGCTCCTGATGGTGCCAGCCAGAAACACCTGTAGGGTTTTGATGGGTGAGTTTTTGAAAAGCAAACTGCAAGCCATGAACTATGCACAGGTAACAGCTCTAGAGCTTGAGGACCAACCAGCATGGAGGCTACTCACCAAATTCTGTCTTGTTTGAGGGCAGTGACAGCAGTAACATGCCAGGTAAAATGTAATTTTCTTCCCCCTTTATCTGGAAAGCAAAGCTGAGGGGGTCTACAGCTGAGCTCTGTAGTTGAGGAGCACATTGCAGCAGTGTGTAGAACAAGTTACCTGTCAGCAGACACGTCAGTCAGCTGTCAGCAGACCTGTCCAGGGGATTTGCCACAGGTTTTGTCACTCACTCTCTTTGTGCTGTTGAGTAACAGGCCAGGCAGATCACAATGGCAGCCAGTCCTCACTCCGGGTTCAGATCACACGAGTTACAAGTAAATAAGATTTGGATGAATGATCCTTGCCCAGAAAAATCCCCTTGACACCAAGAAACCAGTGGAGATGGCATGGCTTGATTTTTCATTTAATCACTGAATTCCCCTTGCTGTTCAAGGCCCAAGAGCAGCTTTGTTCCAGTCAACCACTTTAATACTATTTTTACTCCCATCTTTCTCACTTCACTAATAAAGCTTTGAGAGCTACAGAAACATCAGCATTACAGGAATTAATCCATGCACCTTAAGAAAAGACAAAAGAAAACAGTAAAGGCTGTTCATCTCCTTCTGGATGATTCCTCAGGCTGCTCTGAGAGCACATTTCCTACAGGGTTTGCTTTTGTTCCCAGAGGTGAAAGAGGGAACAGGACCAGGCTCTGAGTCAATTTGCTCCATGAAGCCTCCTCAGCTCTCAGCAATGAATAGTGAAGATTATGAATTTTCTTGCATTTCAGAACATGTTTATCTTTGGGCCAGGAGAATGTACAGTTTCCATCCTGCTAATGAGCTCTGAGGGAAGAGATCCCCAGGGAATTAGTTCAGATACTTACCTGTCTTGGGACTGCTTATTAATAAGCAGAATGAGATAAATGCAAATTAGAAATGACCAAGTTGAAGATTGTCTTGAGGAAAAAAAAAAGTCTTTAATGAGGCAGTCAACAACAGAATGAAGGTTTTGCCATTTTTAATAATTTCCAGGACCAACCTGTGATTCCCTGCATTGATGGGAGCTCAGCCAAATGTCCCTCCTGAATGTGTGTGTCCTACAAATGCTGAGTGGACATCTAGAACCTCTTAGCTGCCACATCCCAGCAGCTTTTCCCTGACATTCTCCCTTTGCTACCATACACCTGAAATAACAGGTAAATTACTGCATGAAAGGCACCACTGAGCTCGTTTCCATGTGACTTCCTGGGATAATGGAATAAACCAAAGAAGCTGCGGCTGCACAAAGTCTGGTTCAATCAGAGACAGTTTTTCCTTCAGGACACACCCGCTGAGGATGAATATTTTGACACAAAACTCCACGTGGGTTCTTCTCAATATTGGCAGGGATGGAGGGTGCACAGCGAGAGCTCCTGGAATCAGGACAGCAGGATGGGAAGAACACACAACCAAGGGAAAACTCCCTGCCCAGGGAATTCAGACAGTGCTGTGCAGTCACTGCTGTGCTATTTGCCACGTGCTATATCCATCACAAAATATTTCACTCAGTGACACGGCCAGAAAAAGCCCTGTGAACCCCAAAGTCTTGGAGTCTTATAATAACCCCTGGAGCACACCCTCCTCCACAAAAGGAGCCCAGCAGTGCTCCCAGTGACCTGCCAGGGACACACTGCATACAGTTTGTTTTGTATTTAAAGAGTCAGGCTGGTTTTAGTGCCTTTGTGGCCATCTAGCACTGCTCTGCAACAGGGAAACAAATATTTTTGACTCCCCTAATGAGATTCATAATGCTGGAATGAGGTGTTTCAAAACTAGCTGGAGTTTTCAGAGTATCCATTTATTTCAGTGGTTGAAAGCTAAATTCAGATATCAGTACTGGGTAAAAAAGGATTCTGTCCTTAAAAAAATATACGTACTTTCAAAATTCATCTGTCTTCTTTCCTTCTCCCCTTTCTTTTCACTTTTTAATTTGCAAGTTTATGTTCCTGAGAGCTGCTGGACCAGCAGAGTAGGAGGCTACTTGTCACTTGAAGTTCAAATGCAGGATTTCAGGAAAAGGAAAAACAACTGGAGTCTTTATGAGCATTTCTTGGATTGGAAGAGAAAGTATCATCATAATGTAAAATGCCATTTATATTGCCTACAACATCATACATATTATCACTATCATTTTCATTATTATTTTTCTGGGGGAAAAAAAATCATTCTAAGACTTCAGTCACAATCAAACCACAAACAGGATGGAAAAAATCAGCTGCTGGCTGATTTGTAGAAGGAGGGCAGCTGAGACATGTCCAGACATCATGCCAGGACCTCGGGGAACTGGACCTCTGTGCCAAACCAGAGCCAGCCTGGGAGAGACCAGAGCAATCCTCAAGATCCTGTCAGTGAAGGAGCCCAGGGAAGGTGGGTGCTTGTGGGTGTGGGCTCCACCTGGGGCTAAGGGGGTGGATGGAAATCCTGGCTCAGAACCCTTTTTTGGGGAGTGAGTGACTGTAAAATGCCACTGCCTGAGGACTGGAAGGTGCTGGAGTGAGCAGAGCCAGGGAGCTGTCAGAGATCCCCTGTTTGTTTGCCTGGAAGTCCTCATTGAACTGCTGCCAAAATAATTTGATAAAATGTTAGTTTTGGTGGCAGTGACAGTTTTCACTGTGAGTACTGAAGAGGCAAGAAGTGTCATCCTTAACAGCAGCAGGGGGATGTGTTACACCTACAGTCAGTTTGCATCTTTTCCTTTCCCCTGAAACCTTCTTGCTCTTTCTCACACTGGCTGGGGCCACTGCCACTGGAAAGTTTCTCTCCACCCCTCTCTATCATCACAGTAATTTACCTAAAGTGTAGAAGACAAATTGAGGAGTGTATATCCAAAAAACTACCCCCAGACTCCCTCCTGTAGCAGCTTTGTAGGTGCAGTCATAATTCAGAGCCATGGGAACAAACCTCACACACACTGTTGTAGAATATTATTTAACAGCAGAAAAACCCCACTATTTTTTACCAAGCCTGAGGAATGGTTTGCAACCCATTCTCAATTTTCAACTCAACATGGACACAGGCTGCAGGATCAGTTCCTAAATACAAGGGATGATGATTTGATCTTGTTGGAAAAGTGGCTTCAGGAACTCTTTTCTTGCCTTTTGGGAATGCCCTGCTGTGGAGCTACTCCTGCATCACCAACACTGTACTTTGTCATGTATGACAGAGTTGCATATTACTTGAAGTTAAGTATTACTATAATTTGAACAATACTACACAATTAATACTATATCATTTGAACATTACTATATTTGAACAGTAACAGTAAGTTACATATTTCTAAAACACCTGTGACGATCAGGGATAAGGGAATGACATTTCCATCACCTGCAGAGGAAAAAATGCAGAACACCTTTGCCCATGGACTAACCCTACACTGCTGAAGGAGCTGCAGCACCTCAACAAAAAGGTCACAAAGAAATCTGCCAGACACATTTAAAGAGCAATTTGGAATCACCAAATCCCAGCCAAAAATATCTCGCTGTTGTTACAGCATAAATATAATGACTGCTATTATTAGTAGCAGCAATAGTTACTATTAAGGTTATTATTAGCCATAATTTTTACTGTGGTACCACTGAGGAATTCCCTGTGGAGAGCAGGGTGCCATTGCAGCACGCCCTGTGTCACTGTTACCATGACAGTTCTGCTCTGTTTGCCGGTGTGTTTGGCTAGAGAGCCAGCTGCTGACTCGCTGTGCTCCAAGTTGCTGAGCAATAAATCCCACACCAAATTCAGGACCAGATTTCTGCTCCAAGTCTCAGTCCTGTGACTTGCCACGGAGGCTGCTCCGAAACTCCGACTGAGTCCACCCAGGCTCTCTGCAAAAACTCCACTCCTACCAAAACTGGTGGCTCCCAAGTCAAGCTTTTGAAAATATGTGTTGCAGGGAAGCACAGGAGGTGCTGGTGGTGAGATTGACCCTAGTGAGGGTTATCTGTGGGAAATGAGGAAGATGAGAATTAATTCTTTGCAGTACAAGCAAATAGAAGCACATTATACCAAGAAGATATTTAGTTAAGCAGGATGAGACAAACTTTGTGAAACGTTACATGAATACAGGCGAGATTTCCCTGACAGATTGTGTCAGGGGATCCATGAACTGTTGTCCTGGCTCTCAGCTTGATATTGAATGTACTAATTTTGTTAATCCTTCCAAGATTTGACTTTTCTGTCTTCTAGCAACACGTGAAAATGGTCACTGCACGTGGAGAATGAATTTCATTGTGGGTTCACTCAACAGGTTGAAACTTCCACAGGTTCTGGGCAGTGGTATGTGTCATTCACTGAGCCAAAAGTGCAGCAGAGGAGTGTGGGGTGCTCTCAGCTGCTCACAGAGACCACAGAGGGAAGTTCAGCTGCCCCAGGACCGTGGGGTGACACAATTCTCCTGTCGCCAGGGCTGCAATCCATTAGCATCCATGGGTAAAGCCACCGTGGTGTGTGAACTAATGGTTCCAAACCATTACCTACAGGGTTGAAATCATTATCACAAAAGCACCAGAGGCTGTGATTTGCATCTCCCCAGGTATGGGTCCAGTGACTTCTCCATCTGTCATCACCAGTAATCTCTCTGTGTAATCTTCCTGGTACCTCTGTGCCACCAACATCCCCACTATGGGTGTTGTGTTTTCTAATGGTCCACTTAGCACATTCAGAGGTCTCCCAGCATTGTTTGATTATGTCTTTTAGGGCTAAGATCTGATCAGTGTTTGCACACCCTCTTCTGAAGCTGAGCTGACTTTTCCTTAAGCCTGCCATTCAGCTGGGCCCTCTTTCTTGTTCACAGGCAGTCAAGCAGGGGGATTCACAAACACAGCAAACAGCCTAATGCCTCTTGAGTTTTATACTCCTTCCTGCCACCTCTTTTTCTTCCTCCTTGGCTTGTTGTGAGGGCAGCTGAATGCCAGGGACGAGTCCTTCAGCAGCTTCAGAGAGCCCTGGGGATACCTGGCAGTGTCCCATGGGTGACACCTCTGCTGCCAGCACTGCCAGGAGGGTGCAGGGTCGTGTGTCACACCAAGGGCTGCATCCAGGGGTCTGCAAAGCCACTCCATGGATTTTGGTCTCAATTAATGGCACCCGTGCTTGTTGGCTTTTCCTTTCCAAAATTTCCCAGCATGTCTTGGCAATGCTGTTTCCGATAGGTTTCCACTCTCATTTCTCACTTCTCACCTAAATTCCTGCCTTTCTCTGTCTCCCTTGTCCATAAAGTCAGTTTTGCAGAGATGGACCAACCTGACAGGTTTGTGACTGTTTGTGTGGGTTTGTGACCCACTGTGTGTGTCCCTCACCAGCCAAAACACAGATTTCTCTCTCTCCAAGGACCTATTTAGAAATACAGATGAATTAAAAGCACAACTGGAATTTGGGTTTAGTTCCTAATTTAGACATACTCAGCCTTTATTCAGGCTAATCACAAAATTGATCTGTCTCTTCACACTAAACTCTTTATGTTGATGGACTTCTGTCAGATGTTATCTGCTTAAATATTCATGCAGATGTACCATGATACAGACAGGCAAAATGGTACATTTATGTAAAGGATGATGAGCATTCAGAATTACCTGTTGTGGTCAGGTGAAAACAGCAAACAAAACTACTACAAAAAACAACAACAAAAAAAAAGATACTGAGTAAAACAATTCTCTAACATTTCTGTGTTGTTCAAACACTGCAGACATGGTGTGAGTTATCACAAAATCCTGCAGTGTAAGGCACTGCTCTGAACAGCTCAGAAGCTTGTTTGGTGCTGATGTAAAACAGCCATTTCACACATTTTTAACAAAACAGTACTGCTCAGGGCAAAAGTAAACCCATTACAAATAAATAAATAAATCCAGAAGATATTTATGCCAATCAAAAATAGTCATGTTGGTGTTCACACCATGGCATTTTAATGTTTGAACCTGGATTTTGTAAAAACAAAGAAAAAAAATTAAAATACATTTCAGTAATAAACTATTTATATCATGTGGAGTAAAAATATCTCTGGATCGTGAGGAAAAGTTTGTGATGTTTTATTTCAGCTGGAAATCAGTGTAACAATTAAGGCTCCCAGCTCAGGTTCCTGGGAGGCATCTTTCTTCCATTGCATTTTTCTCTGTCCCTCCTATGCCAACTCTTATAAAACAAGATACCACAGGATTTAATTCTAAAAATCTAATATTACTGCCTTGTGGTGAACTGAATACTACAGATTCCTTCTTGATAATACTGTCTCATGGGATTCCTGCATGGTAACAGAATCTCTTGGGATTCCTGTCTGGTAACCATATCTCACTGGATTTTGGTAGTATTTCTCCCATTGGATAACCCCAGCCCCACCAAATAAGCAGTCATAAACCTCACACTCTCTTTATTTTACATTACATTGTTTTGCTAATATCAGATCCTGGGGTTTTTTCACCACTTTTTTTCACCAAATTGGAATCAGGGCTCTAAGAGAAATTAATATGATGGAATATTTAGTTTGTTGGACAAGAACAATGTTAAGATAATTCCTTTAAAGAAGCAGTAACTGGAATGCTTCGTGCCTTCATTGCACTTAGCCTTTAGCCATACATGGGCTAGAAAACTTTCTGTTGTTCTGAAAGCGAGCTATGGTAAGAGTTCTTCCTCTCCATGCCTGTGAGAGAAACCACAGCTAAACACTTTCAGAAGGAATGTACTGAGAAAGGTGAAAAGCCTTGAGAAAGATTTTCAGCTGAATCATGGAGCAGCAACCCAACCTCTCTGTCCACCTGGTTGTTCACAGCAAGTTGACTGCAATAAAATTATTGTAGCAAGTCCACCAACACACAGAATTTTGTTCTTTCAGTCCTGCCTGGCACTGCCAGAAGCTTTTCCAGCTTCTCACAGGATACAGGGCCACTCTGGGAAGTCAAACTGGGAGATTCTCAGTTATAGCTGTAGGCTGGGATAGCCAGGAATGGTGTCAGATCAGGAGGATTGCACATCTTGCAGGTTTCAAACCTGTTCCATCAACCTGCAACACTGAAAGAGGTTCAGGAGAGATCTGCTCTTGTTCTCCCTGTGAGATTTCCAAGTTCAAAGGTTTGTCTTCAGCTTTTTGACTTATTTCTTGTCTCTAATGGCACATTTTTGAGAAGATGTGGCTGGGGTGTCACCACCAGGGAGGGATTGCTGCTAAGGTGGAACCCAGCCTTGCTCATGGGAGGGCAATTCCAGAACATTTTCCAATTGCCTCCCGGAGCGGAGTACTCAGTCCCAAAAATGTGGGTCAGATAAAACACTGATGGGCCCTGCAATGAACTATTCAGTAGGATCTGTGTCACTGAGCTCTTGGGTGTGCCAACAGATATCTGGGCAGGTTTTCACCTGGTGGCTTTAGTAGAGCTCTGCCCCTCTGGCTCAGTGAGAGATGCTTACCAAGGCCTGAAGCCCAGTGAAGGTGCCTGAAGAACACAAAAGTTAGAGATGAAGGAAAGTAAACAGGTAACACCTTCTACCAAAGTGCTGCCTGTCCTGCCACGTGTTCAGGCAAAAAAAAATGGACATATGCCATTTTTCCTTTTCACAGCTGTCCTTCTGTCCAAATATAACCCTCACAACTCCAGAACTTGCAGCCATTCCAAGCCCTTTGTTGAATCCAGACCAGGCATCAACACCAGTTTTTCTCTGGTCCTGCCCAAGTTGTTGAATCTCATCACACTTGGAGGTACAAGGAACTGTGATAACAATCCCTGGCAACCTGATGTTATTTTTGAGAGAATCAATGAAGCTCACGAAGCACTTCCTGAAGGTGAAAAAAGAAAATATGACTGACACACTTGATACCAGATCTGCCAGGACACCTTTATCCCTAAACCCTGGCATTTCCAGGATGGTTACCATACCATACCGCTGGAATTAGCAGGCAGGTGAGCAAGTGGAGGTCCTGGCTGGCACTTTGGCAGGCCCTGCAGTGCCTGGGAAGGCTGTTCTGGCTGTTGCTGTAGGCTGGGATAACCAGGAATGGTGTCAGATCAGGGGCTGCATCTCTCCTCTGCTGCCTTTTAAGTATCAACTCTCCGCTCGGACAATGAACTGAGAAAACTGCGCTGGAGCTTGGGACAACAAAAACCTTTGACCAGGGGGCTTTTGATGGTCTCTTAAGGGGCCACTCATGACTCTGTGGTGAGTCACCACCCCAAAAATACTGCTGGGGCTATTCATTCAGCGGGGCAAGCTGGAAACAATCTAGGGAACTCTCATCTTCAGGTCAGTGGGGGCTGGCAGCTCGGCCGGGGAACGAGGGGCGAGACGAGAAAGAGCACGGCTCCCAAATTGCTCTCGTGCATGCTGTGCCTGGGACTGGCCCTGCAGGAAGGGAAGGCTTGATTCCATGCCCAGAAAGCAGAGTTGGGGGGTCTCTGCTTTGCTGGGATGAGTGTTTTTCTGCTTGGACCCCCAGACGAACTGCAGCAAGGAACGATGAGGCTGGGAAAGGTTTCTGTAAAACTGGGATGGAAAGGAACTTGTGGAGAGCTTGGGGGAGACACATGAAAATTCCTGCCATCCCACACTGCTGGAAGGGTCAGGGAGAGATTTTAGTGTTTATCCTGTTTATAGCCCACAGGACCTTCTTAGGGCCTGAAGCCCTCCTGCTATAAAAAGAGGGGAGAATCCATAAAATCAGCAGCAGCATCTCACATATAGCACAGCTCCCTTCTTACGAGATAGGCAAGGAGCTAAATGCCTTAATTAGAAGTTCACTGAGTTATTTTTTGTGAGTTGCAGCCAATGACACAGAACATGGACTCCTGATGGAATACCAAGGCCGTAAATCAATGGAGGGTCTTTGCTACCGTTCATGAAATGCTCCAGCTGTGCTCCTAAGGATTATAATGTCAACAGAACCCTTGATTTGAATCACAGCCTTGCCTTCACTCAGGGGCCGTGTATTAGTCTTGAAAAGCAGACAGAGTTTCATTGCTCAAGGAAAGAAAAAAAAAAAGAAAAAGAAAAGAAACAGAGAATTGCAGAGCTGAAAATTAAATGGTGATGTAGGGGAGGAACACTGCTTTGTCTCTGCAAGGAGACACATGGTAAAACCTCTAGAAAATTGACCTTAAAGTCCTTTCTCCATGTTTGTTTAGGATAAATTTCACAAGTCAAATTTAATTTTTCCAAATACATTTAGACAGTGCTTAGGCACCTGATTAAGTGCTCAGCTTCAGCAATGCCAGCTGACTTCAGCCAAGGATCTGGTCCTTACTCAGAGTATGAAATATATCAGGAATCCCAGGAAACAAAAATGGATCGTTTCAGACAGTGGTAAGTTTGTCTGGAGGGCAAATATGTTTGAATACCACTCGTGGTTATGTTTCTGCTTTAGGGCATGATCAAATCATGGAACCAGGATCATAAAATACCCTGAGTCACTGGAGACTGCACTGTATTCCATCAGGCTGAATTCTCAAAAGCTGCATAAAAGGTGCAGTTTTGCCTTAGCAAAACACTTGAAGATTCCCAGGAATCTTTTGACATTTAGCAGGTGTTCTCCAGCAATGATTGTAATAAATCTTAACAACCCACGTGTAACCAGGCGACAAAAAAAAGCTGAAGGATTTTCTAAATGATGACCTTGAAGTTGTTGACGAGGTCACAGTGGCAGTGTCATGCTGCAGTTTGCACATGTTCTTTCTTTCTTATTCCTACAGGAATCAGCTGCTGCCAAAGTATACATGATACAAAGTAGAATCTTGATTATCCAAAGCTCAGTCATAGTCTCTGTTGCCTATAATACAGTTCTATCCCTGGCATTTATTGCTTACACTGAAAAGTATCTCAGTTATTCAAAACCCTGGTTACTCAGATTCAGTGGCTGAACCCATTAAATCAATTTGCAATTAATTCAGTTGGCTCAAAACCATTTCCCCTCTCACAAGTGTACTGAAGCTATGCAAAGATTTGCACAAAAATCACTCAGAAAGGGAGAGACCTGCCTTTGCTTTAGTTGGAAGCAAAAAGGAGAAAGAAATCTCACACAGCACCAACAGTCCTGGAACTTTTGGCAGGTTTGTACCTTTGCAGGAGCAAGAAAACCTCGTGTCTGAAATGCAGAATTATTTGAAAATGTTGCCTTGTGCTACCACTAAGGTTGAAGAGCAGCTGAAATGCAGCAGGGTTGTAGAGCTGAGCCAATTCCTGAAATGCAATCCTGGTTCTACTGCACAGTCATGGTACCCAGTGAGGATGAGGGCAGCCTTTGCTCTTGCCTTAGAATTTGGTTTATTCTGGTTTATTTTAGCTCCTCACAAGCACATGTGGAGCCTGTGCTAGCTCCTGCTCCCCCCAGCACCTGCAGGGCTGCCCTGGGGCTCCTGCCCATGATGGGCTCCAGGAGCCTCATCCCATCATTTCCTGGGATAACACGAACTTCCCCTCCTGTGGTGCCTCCAAGTGCAAGCACACATGTGCACCCAAAGCTGAAAACTTGGGTTTGCATCCACTAAACACATCCCTGCTTTGCTACCGCCCTCTGGCCAAATAGAAACGATGATTTTGTTTCATAAATCAGTGAAATTGAAGTGTCACACTGACAAGTGGATGATGGCATTGGTGTGAGAAGATGCATTTTGTTTGTCTCAGATAAAATGCTTTAGTCCTGCAAGTGTGTGCAGAACAAAAATCCACTGGCCTTCACCTCTCCAGGACAGTTTTCTAAACTGATTCTCTTTTTTCTTCCCCACCTGCCCCTGCTTCTTTTCTTTTTTCTCCTCCATCAGCCTCATGGAGGAAACAGCCCCACAAGAGCAGCTCAAGGTGTTCAGAGTATTTCTCTTCTCTCTCTTTGCATTTTTACCTGTCCACGTCTCTGTTCCTATTCTGTTTTACCAATGTTGCATGGAAGAGAGGCACAAAGTGTCTTTCAGTCTTTCCATAGATGTTTTACCAAATGCTTCACTAGTTTCTAAAATAAACAATAGTTAGTCCTTTGTTTAACCAACATGTTCTTTACATGGAACGTAACCTAGATTGTCTCCAGGATTTATCAAGAAAGCAAACTCTTGTCTAACCTCTCTAAGGTCTTCTTAGACATCTGTGGCTCAGTTCTGAAGAGCTTTGTTTTACCACCAAAGACAACAGATAATCTCAGTTTTCATGGCTACTTTTGAACACATTTCCAGTAAAGCACTTGAAATACAGCTTCATTCTTCATTCAGAACTGGGGAAAGAAAGAGTTAATCTGATCCCGAGGGCTTTCTTTCCATGTGTGCTACTGAAAATGGGTAACAGATACTTGGAGCAGACAGGCTATGGGACACAAATAAACTCAGTTTCTGCTGCTGTAGTTTTAGACCCATGTTGCCATGAAAAAATGTCCAAGGATTTAAGAAAAATTTTCAGTTGGTTTCACGGTCTGAGCAACACATGCCTGTGAGCCTCCAGTGTCTGCAGTGCAAACCAGGCACGCAGGGTCACACCACAGCTATGCTGTGCCCAGTGTCACCTCTCCTCTAGGGACACTGTCTCAGGGGACTTCTTTCAGCCTAGATAATTTCTGGCTCCCTAAAGTAACATTTCTGTGGCTTTTCCTCATAGAAACACAAAAGGAAGGGGGAACCGTGACCTGCTGTCAATTATTTCTCAACGAAGCATCCAAAGGCACTGAATTCTGGTCACACTTGGTGAATGAGCCCATTTCTCCCTCCAAAATTCGTGCAAGGTGTAATTTCTAGAGATAAGAATTGATTTAAGACAAACTATTGTCTGGTTATCACATATGATGCATTATTGGGCAGAGTAACCAAACCTACATGAAGTGCTTCTAACAGAAGATTATTTCCAAATTTTAAAAAAGGGTATTTCCAAATGAAACAGACATTCATCTCAAAGTGTGAGATCTTGTGATATTTTGACACTATCAGACCTAGTTTTCTTTCTTTTAAGACAAACATTTGCAAACCAAGCAGCTGGTGCCAGAGATATTTCCAAGCTGGTGGAACAGCACATCCCACAGGGGGCTGGATCCTCCCAGAGTTCTGCAGCCACCCCCACTGCCCTGTGTTTCTTACATTTGCATTAGCACCAGGATGTCTCTAAGTTCTTCTCAGTGTTCTTCAAATCCACATATTTCAGCAATAAAGACACCCCAGCATTCAGGATTGATGCTGTGGAAAAAAGAAATATTTTCTTTAACTGGAAAGTGAAGCCCTTGAACAAAACCCCTGATTGTTTTGTGGCAAGAAGGGGATCTTCCCTGGATTTTCAGAAAGGCTTCCCTCCTGCTATGCAGTGGTGGCATCTGAACAATTGCAGGACTAAAACGGGACAGTTCTCTCCAAGCATCTAAATTTGGAGGTGGCCCCAGAATGCTCACAAAGGAGGGCAGTTACCATCAACTGCTCTGTAATTATAGATCTGCTTGTTCACCTTCCCAAATCCTTCAAACCTTCTGAAAGGAAACAGGAGACATTTGAACTCGAAAACTTCAAAGGACTGTTTAAGATAGCTTTAAAGAGAAATAAAGACCAATCAGTTCAATGCATTTTCTCCCTCTCTGAAAATCCAAGGAGGAAGAGAGCAAATCTTTAATAGAAGAGGAGGCAGAAATGTGGACTTAAGGGCTGCTACCTTATCCAGGCTGCTCAGTTTTGTTGTATCAGTTAGTTCTCACAGGAGAACAAGTTTCCAAAATTTCCCTAGGGTTTCATGCATATTTTCACTCTCTTTTTCCCTCTGCTTTGCTAATTCATGCTGCTGAAATAAACTTTTCCAACATCAACCTTATGGGCAGTGCCCTTTCCTGAGCACATCCAAAAAAGCAAGGTGTCTTTTGCTTACCAAAAAAAATATATTTTGGCTTAAAATTGGAGAAAAATAAGTCAAATTCGAGTCAAATTTTTGCACCTAAATATTTTTATGTCTGCTTTTATTCATTAAGTATTTGGGGGTCAATTTTTTTTGTATTTTAGAAGCTGAACACTTTTTGCTGTCATCTTAATAAAAAGGGCCACAATAAAAAAGGGACATTTGCATCTGGCGAGGTTTTCTCCCTTGGGTCAGTTTGTGTTTAATGGTTGTATCCACATCATGGAAAAGGGTGAGAACTTCCATTTCCCATCCCAGGTGCTTTCTCAGGCTATGTACCAGTGTCAGATCAAGTCCTTTTTGACCCAGAGGTGCTTTAAAAACTTCTGTTCTGTTTTCAGTCTCATGTGAAGGTTGAGACAATACAGATGTTATAATTCACTTATCTTAAAGCTTGTATACAAATACATACTATATAAGCCTTCTACCAAACTTTGAAAATTTTTTACAAATTCATTTCCCACATGCCACAATTGAAAAACATGAGAAACAGTCACCAAGGAGGGGACCTCCCTCACGTTGCTCATCTTGCAGCTAAATTTTTCTGGGGACAAACCAAGGAATTCACTGCTTGGAAAACCCCCCCTGGCAGCAGCCAGGAAGCCACGATAATTTTTAAAAATGCCATTAATGGAACAGAGAAAAACCAAGAACTCTTCAGTCCCTGAAGATCTGTACAGCAGAGGAGAGCAGAAGCAACCAAGGGGTGATTGAAGACATTTCACATCCTCTTGTTCAGCTCCAGGAGATGCAGGAATATCTGCCAGGATCTGACTCATGGGGAGATGCCCTTTGCTGTCTCCTGGTTTGTGCATCCTTCCCCTCTGCCTCACCTCTCCACAGAGAACCATGCAGTATTTTGGGCTGGAAAGGCTTTTTGTTGGTGAATTTTCCTGCAAAAAGATACTTCTTTTGTGGCCAGTAGAAATATGCTATATTTATTACCAAGGAAAATATTTTGCATTCCAAGAAGGAGAAGAAGAAAAGCTGTCAGTGAGGTCTCTCTGTGCACAGATTATTTTGATAAGACAGATCTCAGCAGTTCCTATCAAAATCATTTTTGGCAGAGTAATAAGCTGATATCCTTTCTATCCTTAGAAAACAATTCTGCACATCAATAATGCATAAACAGCTGTCCTAACTGAATGCCTCCCTTTACAAGGCCTTCAGCATGTCACTGGTAATTAATATTGAAATGAATAGTGAAGCATTTCAATTCCAGGAATGTAAAGTTATGTGGGATCTCATTTGCTTTGAGTCCAAATGTGTAAATGTCTTTGCTGTATCAATGTGGCAATCAGTGATTTTGTTACAACTAACCTTAGAAAGGTTTGGCTTAATTTGTCTCTATTCACTTTTGGGGAGGCACACTGCAAACTTCTCTCTTTTAGTGCTCTCCCTCAGCTTTTGAGGCAGGAAAGGGATTCCTGATTTTTAATGGTACGCTTTTTTTTTCCAGAGGAAAATTCCATGTTTCTATGAGATACATGGGCATCCAAGTATGAAGAATCTTGTGCTTTGTATCAGATACAAATAAGCACTAAGATTCAAAGTTTTCATTGTTGTTGTTAACAGCTTTATTTCCTGAGGTTTAGGTCTGAAGGAGATTTTGGAAGTCAGTGCTCAGTGGTGGCAGGGTGCTCAGGGGGAAGGTATTCAATGCAACTCAAAGAGACGTTTGTCAAAGGCATTTTTCTGGAATATCTCATATATTACCCTGCCTAGCTACAATTTTAATATATTTACTTTTCTGCTTCTCTGAGTTCCTATTTACAGATGAGGCTGTGAATTGAAGTTATGATGGTGAATACCAACTGTTGTAACAGCTTTGTTGCAGAGATTTTTCTCATCCTGAGCTGCTCTGGATGGGACAAAACCTTCTGAAAGCTGGGGGGGTGTAACCACATCCTTGATTCAGACAATTATAGGACACACTTAAGCCTTGTCCACTGAATAGTTGAACTAACACCAGCCCCATTCCACCACCAGCCCCGTGCAAGTATCCAAAGGGAAGACATGTGTGGCCAAAGGGATTTCTCTGCCTATTGTTTTCCAGAGGGTTGTACCTCTGTGGAAGAAAAGCAGAGAAGAAAGTGGAAATGTCAGGAAGCAAAGCAGGAAATCCAAGAGCTCACAAAAGGACTCGGAACAGAGAAGGTTTTGAGGCTGGTTAGTGCTGTTAAAGAGTATGAACAAAACATCTCTGCTAGCATTATTTTCATGCTTGTGGTGACTGAGAAAAACAGATTTTGTACATTCATTGGGATTAAATAAGATCACCTTGAGAAATGCTGGGGGAATAACTGTGAAGCAGTTTCCAAATAGAAATGGATTTCACTGCTGCTCCTGCTGAGGCAAACAGGAGCAGGGCTTGTAGAAACCAGTATCAGATCTCTATAAAGCAGTGAAACAAAGAGCCAGAAATATCACAGAATTACCAGAATATAACCTCAGGATGGCAAATTAATGATGCTCAAAGAGAAGGGAAATCCATGCTTAGAAAGTGGAGGAAAAAGGTGTGAGAAAATTTGGAAATAATTCCTGCGTTCTTTGGCATGGGGGAGCTGTTCATGTTTCAAGCACAACTCTTGCTTTTGCCAAGAGACAGCCACAAAAGTCCCAACACAATCACCAAAGGCCAGCCTATTTCACATGAGGTTGGTGAACAAGAGCTAAAGAACAAGATATTTCACATGAGGTTGGTGATGAGTTAAAGCAAGGGTTAAAGAAACTAAAAGATCTGCTCCATATATAAATCAAGAAGTCACAGACCAGGGTGTGTATCTTCTGTCTGGAAGCAAGTAAATGATAATCTTGCCAAAATCCCTCAATTCACTGTCCTCTGCCTCATGAAAAGATAATGACTTTCAAGCCCTGTTTGAGTAATGTGTCGGTGAGTGGGAAAGTAAAAAAAACCCAAAAATTGCATAATTTGTACAATTTCTACAGAAAAAATATTTTTTAAAAGTACAAAACTGTGAGGAAATAGTTCTACAAATGCTAAAAATGGCACCAATGAAAAGACTTTTGCCATGGGGAGGAAGTGAAGGAGATGAAGAAAAGGAACCTTATAGAGTGTGGGAAAGAGATGGAGCAGAAGAGCAACATGAAAAGACAATTTTTGGAAGTACATACACCAGCTGCTCCATTCTTGTTCATACCTGCCAACTGGGCAACTCAGCTGAATGTGCAGTAAGTGATTTTAAGGGAGAGAACAGAAGGTTAGTACAGGCTGGAGTGGGCTGGAGAACTGCTGATCCCAAACTGAGCAGCCTTGGTGAATGGAGAGAAATCATAGGGGCTGGGACAGGGAGCTGGACCCCAAAATGCACAGCAGGAATCTGAACATCCAAAGGTGAGAACAAACCAATAATCAGCTTGAACTCAGGACAGCTAATCACTGAAGCACAGACAGGTTGGTGGATGGGAGCCCTGGAGGGTCCCAGGGTCCAGCCCCTCTCCACAAGCAGGGTCATCCAGAGCAGGAGAAGGCAATGAATGAATTTGTGGTGAGCATCCTCTCCTGGCTCCAGGGTGAGAACAGCAATAGCTTTGTGCTCTGAAGTATGTGAAGTTTGCAGAAACTCTGGAGCCCCTGAAGGAGTAAAGTTTTCATCTTCCTCAAAAAACACAGAAGAGAAAACTCCTGTACAATGGAAAGGTGTGGATTCACTCAAGGAACCTTTAAGGGAGGACATACATTTTTCTCTAAGGAGAAAATAGCTCAAATCTACTTCCTCCTGTAAGGCATCCACTGTGGTTCTGGTCCAAAATAAAAAAAAAAAATGGGATATAGAATACAACTGGGATCATTATAATGAATAGGATTTCAGCCTGTCAGTGTCTGGGAACTGTGGAATTCAAGGTTGCTAAAAGAATATTAAGCAATGAATGTCTGTAATGAAAAGCATTTCAACAAGAACATTAATGTTTCTTAAAAGATAGGAAAAAAAAAAAAAGGAGCTAAATCCCAAAGCCATCTCCTTTGAATTGCTGCAATGAGACTGAGCAAAGAAAAATCCTAAGAATGTGGATGAAATTGTTTTAGGTTGATGTAAAATCATCACTTACCTACAGTAGTTGAAATGCCATTGTGTCCAATGAGTTAATTATTTTTTCTTTTGTCTCCCCTCTCCTTTCTTTTTCAGTGTTAGTATTTTAGGCTTTGTTGGGACAAAAACTAACACTGAAATAAAAATTTAATTCATGTGTTAAGCTTAACTTTGTTGTGATTTCCTATGGGAAAATTGTTAAAACAATATTCCCACAAGCATGAAATGCAGCTCTAAACAAAGGCAGGAGTAAGAAGGTGTTTTGTAATTAGTGATACTCCTGTATCATCCACTGCTGATCCTTAAGGTAGGGAGCTGGGCCATCTGGAAAAGAGAGGCAGGAGAAAAGAACAAGAGGAAAAATTGGTAACAACAGAGGTGCAGCAAAGCAAGAGATACAGCCAGCACAAAAAAAATCACCCTTGAGAAAAGCTGGGAGTTAAGAGAAAAGGTTTGATAGGAAATGGATTTGGAGCAGGGGTGAAGATGCATCTTTGTGTCATGGGAAACATGAGCTTGGTCATTTTCTTCAGACCATCGGGTCTATCAAAAATATCTGAAGCAGACAGCAGTCATTAGCTTTACATTAACAGCAATTTTAGGGGAGAGAAAGCTGAGAATGGATCATGGTTTTGCTACAAGTTGAGGTCAAGTAAATCTGAAAGTGGTCAAAAGAAATGTTTTTCATTATTTATTTAGAAATTACACCTGAAGGGAACAGTGTCTCTCAACTTTCAGCTGTATGTGATCTTTTCTTGCAGAAACTTTCCTTCCCTTGCATTTTGTTCCTGGAGCTGGAGAGCTGGCAGGGTTCCTGTATCCCCTTTTCCTGCCCAATCATCTCCCAACTCCAGTGGGAAGTGCAACTGGGAACTGAAACAGGGAGCTGGCAGACCCAAGAGTGTCCCCAAAACAGCCCTGGTGCCCAGGAGGCAAAACTTAATTTTCTTCTCTGATAGGACCAACTTTCAGAAGGCACCTTGGATCCTGCAGCAGTTTGGGTCCTGTGTGGTTGGCAGGACAGTGAACAAAGAGAAAACCTGAATTTTTCTGCTTCCTTTTCAGTCTCTCTGTTTCCTCTTTGCACAGTGGCTACTGACACGAGGCTGTGTGGTTAACTCCATGAAGATCCCATCACTATTTTTTGCTGTTTTGTAAAAGCAGGAAAATTTGGGGGCCCTGGGTCATGGTTTTCCCTGCTCTTCTTTAAACTCAAGACTATTCTGTGTGCACCATTATTTAATGTACATCATTGAAGGGTCTTTTAACATTATTTTAGTATAAAAAAGAACAGAGATCAAGGAACTTTGACTTTCTTATTGAAACATACTTTCCTCCTTTGTTAGAATATTGCAGAAAAGATAGGAGGGTGGAAGGAATGGAACAGATTATTTGGTATAAAAACACCTTTCTGGTTTTGCCTTTATGGAGATGTAAGCTGTGCTAAACCCAGGCTTGGTCACCTAATTCTGTGAACTCCTCTTACTTCTCTCTCTCAAAGATTTCACCTCGTGCTGAAAGGAAGATTTTTCCCTACCTAGTTTTAAATGAGCACATTTAAATGGGTCTATTCAAAAGCAGCCCACAAGAAGAACTTTTTTCTCAGGGATTCACACCTGTCTGTTTCTATGTAATGTCAGATTTAACTTACAGATCTTTTGTTAAATTCAGACGGAACATTTATTTCAGTGCTGTCTTTCTTTTTTCCAGCTCTCCACTATTAGGGCCTAACTCTGGGAAATGAAGAGCACAAGGCCAAACCCCACTGAAATGACCATTGTTTGTGCTTGTCAAGCACATCTCAATCTTTGTACTGCTCTGTCATCTCCTGGATACCAAGAAAAATGTTTAAAGCTTAAAATTGCTCAAAAATTGAATCTGTGATGGGGACTCCCCTCAGCTTTGCAGAAGAAGAATCACAGCAGAAAAAATCATGGAAGCATGGAATGGTTTGGGTTGGAAGGGACCTTAAATCTCATCCCATTCCACAGCCTACCATGGGCAGGGACACCTTCCACCATCCCAGGTTGCTCCAAGCCCCATCCAACCCATCTTGGACACTTCCAGGGACAGGGCTGCCACAGCTTCTCTGGGACCCTGTGCCAGAGCCTCAGCACCCTCACAGGGAACAATTCCTTCCCAATATCCAAGCCAAAACTACTCTCTTTCACAACCCATTTGAGTCCTGTTATAAGAGAGGATTCATCTGTTGGTAAACAGATTTGTACTGCCAAAGCCTGACCAATAAAAATGCCACTTCACCACCATTCATTTATTTAAAGGACAAGGTGAGGCATGTCGGAGTTTTAGTTTAACAAAATCAAGGATAATCTGGTAATGTGAAGGTCTGTTGAAGTGTTTGAAGTAGCTGACAATCCTACTTTTCTTGCACAGTCTTGGAAAAAGTATAATTGATAATGGGTGGTCATAAAATAAAAATAAATATATGTAAATTAAAAGAAACAAACCACCAGTTTTCTAACTCCTGTATTAGGTAAAAATAAGAATGTAGCCTCTCATGGCCAGAAGAGCCATGAAAGCACTATACCTTCTCTGTGAACATAAATTTGGTAAGTGTTAAATATCCATAGGGTCTGGGAGGCCAACACTGAGATAATAGCCTATGGCAGGTTAGAATGAAAATACTTTTGAAATGAATATTGAATGTGGGTTGTTTTTTTTTTTTTTTTTAAGAAAAGAAAACATGAAAGTCATTGCAAAATTATTACACCCAGCTGATTTCCCTTTGAATGTGCCTCAGCTTACCTCCCATCTCCTTCCCCACAGGTAACAACCCTACAACAGCTACAAGCGAGCCATGTGGGGTTTGGTTCTATCACAGAGCACATAAAACCTGTCAGTGTTCATGCCCCCGGTACAGTCGCAGCTGTGAGTTCCTTTGGTAGCCCTTTGAAGGCTCTCAGTCCCTGCCAGCCCCACCAGGAGCTCCATCAGTGCCCTCTCCTCCTGCGCTGGTTCCTGCTGGGCGCCCTCAGGAGACTCTCCCGGAATTTGGCGCTGCTGTGGAACAGCCGGACCATCTCGTGGTCTTTGTTGTCCAGCACTCTGGGCAGGAAGAGAGAGGATTTCTGTGTCCTGCGCGTCTTAAAGCCCCTCCGGGGTCGTCCCTTGCCGTTGATGGAGAGGTACCAGAGTCTCTCGGCGCTGGCTCTGCGCCTGCTGCCCGCCCTGCTGGGCACGGTGCGGTACAGCCGCGAGGCGTACGTGTTGTAGCCCAGCTCGTGGATGCGCTCCACGAACTCACACTCGGCGTTGTAGCTCTCCTGGGGAGGAAACACGGGGGAAAAAATGTAAATATAGTGGATGTTTTCACCCCCAACGAAGGGGAGAGAGGGATGCACCTGACTCCATCTTATCAGAAGGCTAATTAATTACTTTATTATACTATTATTATATATTATATATTATATTATTATTTTATATATTTTCTATAAATACATATATTTTTAAAATATATTTACTTATTTATTTTTTATACTATTTATCCCCGATGAAGGGGAGAGGATGATGAGGAGGACTCCATCTTATCAGAAGGCTAATTAATTACTTTATTATACTATTAATATATTATATATTGTTATATATAATATATTACTATATTATATATAATAGAAATGTATTTTACTATTATTATATATAACATATTATTATATTATATTATATTATATTATATTAATTCTATTATATTATTCTATATATTATATATATATCCTTATTATATTATATTATAGAGCATGATGAGGAGGACTCCATCTTATCAGAAGGCTAATTAAATACTTGATTATAATAATATAATGTAATACAATAAATATAACATAACAACATAACAAAATCAAATAACATAACATAATATAACGTAACATAATATAATGCATATTATTATATGTTATATATTTATTATACCAATATTATATTATATTATATTATATTATATTATATTATATTATATTATATTACAGTATAGTATAGTATTGTACTATTATTCTATACTATATTACATTATATTACATTACATCAAAACTGAATCTGCCAAGCACTCTGCTGCACACAATCTTGTGACTGTCCCCCAACAATCCCCACACACACACACACACACACACACACACTCTTGGCCCTGACAGGCCAAAGAAACAAAACCCCATCACTGTGGGTAAACAATCTCCATGTTGCATTCTGCTTTTGCACAGACACAGGCACAGCAAATGAGATAAGAATTGTTTTTCCTTTCTCTGAGGTTCAGAGAATGTGAAACCCAGAAATATTCTTGGGAAGAATTGCGCCTTGCTTTTCCCTGTGAAGAGAAACCTGGGAACAAAAAAATCTTAAGCCAGACTCTCCTCAGTTTTAGGACAAGGACAGCAACACCCTTGGTAAGAAAGCCCCAGAAGGCAGGAGGGAAGCACTGAGCCTGAGCAAGGTGCTGCCTGTCAGCAGTGTGAGCACACTCTGTGCACCAGAGACCAAAGGGAGCAGCCCCAAAACCAAGCTGAAAACAAAAAGGTGACATGTGAATAGGAGTGAGTAGCTCTACTGATGGTTCAGTAAATTTTTTTTGTGCTTATGAATTTAATGCAGCTGTGAAACTGGACAGATTATTTAATTGCTGCCTATCAACCTCTGCCATCTATTGAAAAGGTAAAATCCTGCAGTGTAATGTAAAATGGGTCTCTTCAATTTGTGTATTAGTCATTAGATACACTTGCAGTCTGTTGCAGCCAGTTCAGACTGGATATTTGAGCAGTAAAACATACCTTTATGGAGCTTCTTGAAATTTATGAAATTGAAAGCACACTCTGCCTACCAGTGTGCTCCTCCAAAATGCCAGGCTGCTCCTTTATCACAAACTGTAAGGCACAATATGTGAGCACCCGTCCCAGTTGCTCACATTTCACATGATCTGTCCAAAATTGCCCCTTTTCACCTGCTCCTTGACTGAACGGCCTCTGCAAAAGCCTGGCACAAGGAACTCCTTCCCCCTCCCTGGGAGCAGGAGAACCAGCACAGACAAAGGACCTCCCACACTGCCCATCCTTCCTTAACTCCAAACCCATCCTTGCTCCACCTGTGGGATTGAGATTTCAGCATCTAAATGTGTGAAGCAAAGAGGCAGAAAGGAACCAGCACCGTGGGTTCTATTTTTCCTTGTCTAGAGGGTGTGAAAAGGGCACAGGTAGCCTGAAAAGCCCTAGACCCTGTGAGCAGCTTGTCTTTAGTGCTGCTCACAGCCCAGAAACACTGATGGGGGTTTAACAAGGTTTTAAAAGACTCCACATGTCCTGGATTCCCAGCTGTGCAACGGAAGCCCCCTCCCTTGCAATGACAAGGCTTTCAGATGCTGTGGGGCTGGAGCCCACACAGGCACCAGATGGAGGTGGGTTTGTCCTGCTGCCTGCCTCCCTTCTGCCTGGGGAGGGTTTATCACACACGACAGATCCAGAGGATTGTCACAATCTGCCAACGGCACAAAGGAATTCTGCAGGCTCAACAGACCCATCTTGTTGACATGGGGAAATGGGTGAAGTGAGGGAAAATGGAGTTATTCCGATACCATTTCATAAAATGCTCCCTGGATAATTATCCCTGAATTAGTTAGGTTTTTTAAACAGGGGCCTTGCACAGGATCTTGGGCTAGTGATATCAGTGAAGTTGTTGGACAGGCAAGCAAAGACAGGCAGTTTCTCCTGAGCTGAGCCCTCACCCCTTCCTGCTCCTGTGAAAAAAGTGCAGTGGAACAGCATTGCCTGGATTGTCCCTCCAGCTCCGAAACACAAGCCTGAACAACTCTCTCTCAAACTTGAGCTGGAAGGGGAAACATTATCTTTTCAAGTTGTACAGAAACCTTCCATGGCTGATGTTCTTTGGCACCTGACAGATGAACAAACCAGAGAATGAACGGTCAGGAGGTGGCCTGATGCTCCTACCACCAGAAAGGGAAGTCCAGGAGAAAAGGAGTCTCAGAGCTGTCCTGCTCCTAGCTTTTCTGCACTTTTGGAGAGGAGCTTTTTGCTCAGAATTTGTTTAGTCTTATTTTAATTCAGTGTAAGTAATCTGAAGGAAAAAAAACCCTGTTTAGAAGAAGAGAGAAAGATGAGAAAGAACTTGAAAAAAATCATCCTTCCAAATAATTTCTTTGGGGCAGATGGTGGCTCTGAACTGATGGAGGGGGTCCATTGAAAAATATACCCCTTTCAATCAGAACATTAACCAGAAGCATACAACTTCTAGTTAATATTCTGCCTTAACTTTGGCAAGCAGAGCTACCATGCCCTCATTCCTCTTCAGCTGCATTTTCCTTGGCCAAAATCGTTTGCAGTGTGGTTCTCTGCAGTAGCAAAGAACACTCATCTTTACACACAGCCCCCTTAATCAGAGAGCATCATGTGAGGCACATTAAAGAAACTGGGTGGTAAACACTGCCAGAACATTCCTGAAAATCTGGAGCTAAAGGTGTCAACCTGGGGAGGGACAGAGTTGATTGTGTCACCTAGGCTGGGTCCTCATGGGGAAAGATCACATCCCTCAAGGGTATGTCTTGCTGCCCAAATCAACAGAGTTACATCTAATGACTTCTAGGAGGGGGCAAATTTCACCTCAGCCATATTCCCCCTCTTCAAACCTGCTTCCACACCCCAGGATTCATGGGGAAGCTGAACAGTTTGGCTGTCCTGCAGTGAGAGATCACAAGATTGCTGGGATGTAATCAAAGAGAGTGGAAGCAATTCAAGCAGGCAGATAATGTGTGTGGTACACACTGACAAACGTGCCCTGGTATGTCCCTGAGTGTGAAGAAGTCTAAGCTGAAGTATTTTATTCGCTCAGGGGAAATACTGTCTGGGCTGAGAAGGCAAGGCTCCCACTTATATCAGCACACCCCAGACTTTATCTTACAGATTAAGGAAAAAAAATTAGGTTAAAGGAGTAAAATAAGGTGTTTATTTTCACCTTTATCTTCTTGCACCTTCTCCTTTTTGCTTTCCTTGCACAGCCCTGCCTTTCAGTACTGCAAATTCTTCCACTGCCCAGCCATAAGCTCTGTGCAAGGAAACTCCCATCAGGAGCCTGCTTTTCCTGCAGCACCAATGATGCTCAGTTACTTGTGGGCATTGTTTACCTGGCTTGTCTCTGCTGACATCCAAGATCCATATAAAACATGGACAATTCTGACATTCCACATACCTGTGGCTGTCCAGGCAGTAAGAAGAACACAGCTTTTTCCCCACTTTTAAGATTACACTCACTGGTTGCCTGTAAGAATTCCAAACCTCTTGTAGTTTTACTCTTCTCCAGAAATGTGGATTTATAAGAAATCAGTGCTCCCCACTAGACCTGTTCTCCCCCACAGTAAATGACAGGCACGTGCCAGGCTTCAGTAAAACTTACTGATGCATAAAGTCTGCCCCTCTTGTTCATGGCCAGGTATCTGCCAGAGAACAGGCCCTTGATGGCAACGATTCCAACATCCACAGCAGTTATCTCCAGAATACCTTGAAACAGAATAAAGAGATGTGTTATTGCTCAGGTGTAACTTTTTGAGATACATTTGCATGGCTGCTTACCTGAGGAGTGTGATCTCAGAGCTACCACTTGCTCATACGAGAATCAGGGCAATCATGTGAATGAAATTATTATTATTTGACATTATTATTATTAACAATACAAAGCAAGGATGAAATGGGACCTATTCGAGACAAGGTGGACAAGAAACCCCAAGATGTCTGATTGAGATTGAACTCTTTCAAAAATGAAAAAGATCTGACACTGAACTAGAGGTTCACTTAATCCTATATGTGTATAAAAAAACGTTAAATCCCTTTTAATGCTTAGGAACACGAGAGCTCTTGACTTATTGAAGCCAGTCACAAAGCTGCCCATTCCAGGACAAAGCCTTTGCTGGGGTCTCCAGAGGGTGAACCAGAGCAAGGCTGCTTCATTTTGGAGCCATAAACATAATCATGAAAGGGACTTGAGATTTAGGAAGCCAATGCTGCCCTCCAGACAAGGACTGTCTGAGACAAATTAAAGGGAGGACGTTTTCAGGCCATCAGAGACGGGATCCTGCAACACCAGAAGTGGTGCAACACCTGCCCAAATGTCCAGCCAAAGGTGCCAGGACACCCATGGAGGCACAGATGACTCAGAGGATGCTGTTGTACGTGCATGGCTCTCCATCAGGCTCGCTCAGACCCTGCTCTCAGCTCTCCAGCCGCATCCTGATGGCTCTGTACTTTCTATGAGTGCTTGAAAGCAAGAGGTGACCCTGGCACCCAAACCCCCTGCTGCCTTTTGGAAAGCCTGAAGGCAGAGCTGGATTCCAAGTTCCCTGTGCAGAGCTGGATTGCTGGGAGCTCTGGGAGAGCTGTGCTGTGTTTGGCACAGCTGGTTTGAATCAGGCACCGGTTGGCTGCTGAAGGATGCCTCCTCTGGGCTGTGACAGCGAGGGGGGACTTCTCTAGGAAATAGTGGTTTTCCTTTATGGACTTCAGACACATCCCTGAGGTCTCCCTATCTCTGTGTGCCATCACCGGGCGGGATTTACGCATCCTGGGGCGGCGGGGCCCAGGCCGGGTGCGGGGGCGCCGGGGGCTCCCCGGTGCTGAGCCCCGCTCTCCGCCCTCCTGCCGCCCTCGCACAAACCCCCTCACTCCCGACAGATCCGCTTTCATCCTAATTGCCGCCGCTGCCCGGCACATGTCACAGGGGACAGATGTGATTTAGCCCCCCGCGGGAGCCAAGCTGGGACGGGACGGGGACCCGCGGGAGGCTCCAGAGGGCTCCGGGAGATGCCGGGCTGGGGCAGGGCTGGGACAGGGCGCAGGGAGTCCCAGTGACAGCTCGGCCGGGCTGCGCAGGGCAGGGTCGCTGTTCCCGTCGGGGAAATTTGGGCTTTGGGGATCTCCTCCTGCACCGGGGGCATCGCCACCCTGGGCGGGCCGTCGGGTCCCCGCACCCCGCAGGGCGTTCCCTGCCCGGTTCGAGGGCCGGGGATGCTGCCAGCCCCGGGACAGAGAAGCTGCGCGTCCGACGGAGCCAGCGGGGCGGCTCCTGGAACGCCGCGGCGAAGGGAGGGGAGGGGGCCAAATCCTCGACCCCGGGGGACGCCCAGGTCCCCGCCGAGGAGGCAATCGTAATTTTGTACAATTAATTCCGGGCAGCGCGGGGCAGGAGCAGCTTCGCCACCGCCCCGTCCGGCCCGCTGGGGCAGAGCCGCTGATGCGGGCGAGGGATCCCCGTTCCCGCCCGGCCATCGCGGTACTCACTGAAGGCGCTGTTCTTCTCCAGGGTGCCGTTGATCCTGCCGCTGGGGTGGATCTGCAGGTGGTACTTGGTGGCACAGTAGAGCTTCCTGCGGCGGGGCGCTCCCCCGAGGTGCTCGTAGACGCCGCCGCGTCCCCCCGCATCCCGGCGCGGCCGGGGCGCGGCTCCGGCGGGCTCGGGCGCGGCCGCGGCCCGGCCCGGGGAGCGCGGCTCCTGCAGCAGGGTCAGGAACAGGATCCAGATTATGACCATCGTGGCATGGTGGCCGCAGCGCTTGGTCTGCCGGGGAGAGCGAGGCACGCAGCGAGAGGCACCAGGGGTCCCATTAAAGGCGTCTTGTCAGCAGCGCTCCGGAGATGCCGAGCGCACGCTGCTCCGAGCCGCGCAGCATCGGCGAGGTTTTATCAGCCTCGATCCGGCCCTTTTATCTGTCTCAGATTTACTTAAATCAATAGACATCGGCAAAGGCCACCGAAGAGTCCCAGCTGTTTGTGTTACACGCAGCTGCCGTGATCAGCCTTCTCCTTGGATTTCCAGTTAGACAGACGGCATGCGTGAGACAGAGAGGCAAGGAGGGAGAGAGAGAGGGAGGGAGGGAGAGAGGGAAGGAGGGAGGGAGCCTCTGAATTTCGGCAAGAGACTGCGGGGAAAATAGTTGATCGACGGAGCATAGAAATAAAAGGAGCTTCCTGCAACAATAGCCTGATCTGCGACCAATTGATACAGAGCAGAGGAGGCAAAAGGTATCAGTCTCGTGTGAACTCCCAGAGTGCAGCGTGGATAAAATTACACAGCATCTCCCTCTCTCTCTCTCTCTCTCACACCGCACACCCCCGCACGGGGGCCGCCCGCCCCGCGGAGCCTCCGCCGAGCCGAGGATGGGGATGGACGGGGGGGATGATGAAGCTCCGAGGCAGCATCCTCGGGAGGAGGCTTTGGGGAGTGTTAAAGGAAGGGGAGTGAGGGAGGGGGTGCGGGTCCCGGCTCCCCGGGAGGCGCTGGGGGCAGAAAACCCCCCGGGCTCGCACTCGGGATTCGCTCTGCGTGTGCGGGTGCCCTGCTCTGCCCCCGGTGAGCAGCACAAACAGCCATTCCCAAATCATTCAGCTCACGCTTAGGACTATTAGGCGTTGTTTAGATAGAGCTTTCACGATTTAATCATTCCCAAATTAACTTAGGCAAAGTAAGGCAAGTGTTCTGATGTACATCCCTGAGTGCATTTGCAAGAAGTCGCAGCTAATCCTTTTCCTTGACTCCTGGAAAGCGCCTGGAAAGTCTCATTAGCTGGCGCGGAGCTGCCCTCGCTATCCTGTCGCTTCACACCACTGCCTACGCTTTCAAAAGAGGATGGAGCTACCTATAAATAAATATAAAAGAAGGCAAAAGGTTCAACAGCTCCGTGAATTACGCTGTCCCTGCGTGCTCCTCAAAGGCAGCTCGTTAATTAGATTTGCATCTGAAACAGGCAGTAGGAGTTTTGGGGAAGTGTTTGAGAGATAATTAGTATTAATGTGCTTGAAGGGCACACAAATACACCTTTGAAGTGAGTCACGTCACAATTCGAGCATTTGACCTTGATCAATATAATTTCTTTTTTTTTTCCGGAACTGGCGAACATGAAGAGGTCTATAAATTTTTTTAAATACCTTCCTATGTCGAGCAGGGGGATTTTCTTACACGTCAAAGACTTCTTTTTAAAGGGAAGCTTTTACTAGCGGGAAAATAAGGGAAGGGGTACGACCTTTTCCTAAAAGGAATGGTAGGAGGACGAAACTGTCTCGAAAGCTACCCCCCGTTTTAAGCTGTGCTTATTTAGTAGTTCTTCAAGGCTAAAAGGATTTTCATTATACAGTCGTCTGGAATAAAAGGAAACACACCAAAAAACCCACAAGCACCCTCTCCGCCATTACCACCCTTCCTCCCCCTTTTCTTCTCCGCACGTTAAGCCCCAGCCTCACAAGGAGAGTTTGATCTGGGGATGATAAATGTTTGTACAATTAATTCTTTATTGCTGTTCTCCTACAATGCCACTGCCAGGCAGTCAAGTGGTCCCGGTGTATCCATTGGAAGATAAAAAAGCAGTGTATGCAAGTAAAGAAATTAAAATCTTAAACGTGCAGGACCCCAATTTTGGAGTGTATGGAGTGAGGGGTGTTTCTTGCTGGTCAAATCCTCCAGTCTCTCCTAAAAGAAGCACCTCTGTGGAAAACCTTCCTCTCGGGGATGCTCCGTAAATCGTCTCCTGGGTACTCGTAACCTCTGACGGGCTACGGAGACAACTGAGGCAACAGAAAAATAACTCTTAGCGTGCCACGAGTCTCCTGAAAGATGCTTTCACCGGCACCGCTTGAAGAGAAGATAAAGCGCAATTACTGACACTAATTACAGCGATCTCTTAAGAGCAAACCTGGGCTCTGTCCCGAGCCTGGTGCATCGCCCTGTGGATGCGCATCTGACATTTTCCGGCTCGGGATTCGCAGGGCATTTTCATTAGCGCTCTGCAAAAAGCCCCACACCAATCCCGCAAGATCCTCCTCCCGCCCCCCGCCGCAGCAATAAACCCCAAAGACCGGTGGGTGGAAGAGTAACACGCTAATGACTTTTGCTCAAATTGTTTCCATCTTGATCGCATTTTCATAATTAGCGCCATCAGCCGCAAATCTTTCCGCCCTGGGCATCTGCCGCAGCCGGGCTTCCCGAGCGATGTGGATTCCGCTTGTTAGGGAGGGGAGCACTCGCAGGTCCATCATTAATGGTCCCCCTCTCAAATGAAACCCACCCGACCCCCACGGAAATATCAAAGGGCCGTAACTACCTCGTCCCACCCGGAGCAGCGCTCCCAAAGTCGTTTCGCTCCGCTCAGACATCTCTGCAATAAAACATAAGCTCAACTCTTGTATATTTTAAGTTTGTCTGGTGACCATTTCTGAAAACAAAAAGGGTCCCTTTGATGTGGTCTGGTTCTAACAGGGCCTGCGACGTCAGATGTGGTCCACCGAGTCTTTCTGGAAATATTTTTAATTATGCCCCCAGAGCTCCCTGTAGCCCCAAAGTAATAATCAGAGAGCGGTTCGAGTCTGTCACTTCACGTGGTGGGGGGGGAGAAGAGGCTCTAGACCGTACCTAACTAAATCAGAATTACGGCTGATAATGATCTTCTAATTCGCTCGAAGTGTGTGATGTTAAATGGAACGCGGTAGGGATCTGTTTTTCTTTTTGTGGGGTTTTTTTTGGGGGTTTTTTTTTTTGGTTTTTTTTTTTTTTTTTTTTTTTTTTTGCTAACGGGGTATTTCGAAGGCTTCTCTCAGTTTAGCCATAAACCAAGAGTTTCTCCTACAAAGCCATTGGGTGAAAGAGAGTATTTGAGACAGAGACGGATTTTATCCTTGTAAGCATGTGATGCACTCGTACTCTGAACTAATTACCCTCCAAGAAGGAATATATATTATATATATTTATATATAATATATAAATATATATATATAATATATCTTTATATAAATATATATTATATTTTTATATAATATATGTGTATATATTTATATAATATATGTATATAGTATATATTTTTTATATAAAATATATATGTGTATATATATATAATATATATGTGTAGATGTATATTTATATATATCTATTCGGATATGGACGTCTAAGATCTTTATGGAAACGCAATTTTTATTTTAGTATTACCTAAGCTTAAACATAAAAAAAAAAAGGACAAAACTTTGCAAGCGCCACCTTTAAGCTGTAATAAACTCCACAAACACCCATCTCGCAGCGATGGGGCTGTGAATCAGGATGTGCTGCTGCTCCTCCGCGCCCAGCGCTGATTTACGACCGGCCCGTTACTCGAAGGAGAAGGAAGTCACAATTTGTAGAGCAATAAATACCGAGGCGGTGGGTGGAGCCCCCAGCAGGGGAAAAAAAAAAGAAAAAAAAAAAAAAAGAAAAAAAAATCGCTCTCCTTCTCCAATTAAAAATCCATCCCAGCTCAGCTGCGGAGCGTGGGAAGGTCCCAAAGAAAACAGGCGCGGTGCTGCCGAGGTGTTTGTTTGCGATGCGCTGATGGCATCCTCCGAGCGGGGCTCTCCCTGCTGCAGTCCCCGCACACCTGCTGGCACCGGGAGGAGCCCCTGAAATCCAATTGATTTCTTTCGGCTGTATTTTGTTTTCTTTGTGCTGTCCTGGCGGGGTTATTCTGCACCCCGCGAACAATATAATCTTGTTTAAATGACTTTCCAGACCACACAGCATCGCGTTGCCCTGGTCCATAGGGGCAGGCAATGCTCTTTGTTGTGTTGGGCACTGGTGGCTCCCCAAAAGCAGGATGCAGGCAGGGTGGAGGAGGAGGAGGAAAGTTCCTGAGAGGAAAGTCACAGTTTTGAAGTTCAGGTTGCTTTTCCAGGTGGGGAGAATGAGATATAGGTAATTTCCAATGAAATTATGCAGAAAGAAAGCTCTAAATGAAATGCTAAACACATAAAATAATTTTCCCTTTATTCGCTCATATGAGATGTTTTTCACTTTTATAGTAGCTCTTTTTTGCAGTTTATGAACAAACAATCTGAGGTCTTTAGGATGACAGCTGATTCTACACATACTATGTGAGCTCCTGCTATATTGCCCTTCTGACAGTAAATTAGTTTACAAGTTTTAATCTTCTGTATTTTGGTTAAAACATTATATAATTGAGATCTATTTTTGTTGTTGTTGTTGCCATTATTAATATTTCAAGATGCAAGTGCCTAAATTCCTTACTCCTACTAAATTCTTACCAAGGTTGGTGAGTTTCTCTGTCTGAGGACCAAGGGATTAATCCTTCATTCAAAGTCCATGGAATTCACTAAGAGCCTTTTCTTTAATATCAGTGAATTTGGATCAGGCCCAATCTTATTACGAAAAAAATAATTTTCTGTCCTGCTCTGATAATCTCTTAATGGTTTACTGAATGAAAATATTCAAAACAATGAGTGCAGCAACATTAAAGGAGGAAAAAACCCCAATATTTTACCCTCTGTTGCTTACTCCTTTTCAACACAAGACACAAAGGAAACAGTAGAAGAAATGTAACAGAGAAAAATGTGCAGTGGTGAGGTTTAGATGGCTGTCATGTGGCTGGGGCAGGTCTGTGGCAGGCTCAAAGCAGGCTACAATGGGCATATTCAGGCTCATGCAGAACTGTAAACCACAGCCACGAAAACAGCCAAACACAAAGATAAGCAATAGTCCAGAAGAGGAGACAGGGAGTGCAAAAACTATAGAAATGTAATTTGGGGGTAACCTGGAGACTGTGTTAGCATACCTGCTTCACACCTTTGATATCTCAATCCTCACTTAATAGCCTGAAAAACTTCATAGCCAGGAAAAACTTTACTCCTTTTTTTTTGGTAGCACAGCACGTGTTTTTGAAATCAAAGAGTTTCTTCTGATTTTCACAGGAGCCTGGTGTACCTGGGAGAAATATCTGGCCCATATCCATGATGAAATTGCACTTTGTGCCTGAAGGACCTGCTGCTCAGACAAATCTCCTACTACTTTTAGAATTTATCCCCCCTGTTGCTTTCACAATCAGAGGCTTGTTAGGATCTCACTCAGCCCTGCAGATCTTTGGGAATTGGGTTACCCAGAGATAAAAGATCTCTCTCTCTCTCCAAGCTGTGCCTGGATCAACACTTTGCAAAATCAGATGACAGGCACAGGGGTCAGGCGTGGGTCTGTGCATGGGGTGCCCAAGCACCAGGGATAAAACCTGGAAGTGGCTGCCTTAGGGAAATGCCACATGCATGGACATTTGTCCCTGGGGGAGAGAGCACTGGTGCCAGGAATGATCCACTCCACCAAGATCAGCAACTGCTGCATTTAAACTCTTCTGGGAAGACCCCTTCAGATCAAGGTTTGCATCATACACCTGGGGTTTTCCCAAAAATCCCACCTGTGGTTATGTGTTGTCCTCAGAAGGCCACAATGCAAAGTGTCTTAAAGTTCCTCCTGTCTCCAGGGATAAGCAATGGGGCCAAGGAATCAGGAGAAATACAGGCAAGGAAAGGCTGTGTGATTCTAAAAAAAGCTGATGGGGAGAGCAACAGAAACACAGAGTTAGTAGCTTAGATGAATTTCAGCAGAATTCCTCTTTTCCCACAGGGGAAGAGGTGAGGCATTTGTCCCAGGGCAATGATCCCAGATGTGTTCCTGCACCACACAAACCAGGATGCCACAGAGGAATGGTGAAAGGGAAAGGTGCAGTGCAAAGAGAATGAGCTGAAAGGATATTTCCCTTTTGTACTCCCTGCATTTATCTCTCAGAGCCTGGGTGGGACACAAAATGGAGCAATGAATAACTCCTGGGAGTGCAAATATGGAATTTTTCTCCAGAGGCCATGGCTCTAAGACCTCTCTTTTTATTACTGAGTTTCACACAGTGGCCATGACCTCTCTGTTCCACCTCTGTGGGGCAGGTGGGAGGAACTCAGGACACACCTGGAGAAGCTTGGGATGGAATCAGTGTCATTCTGCTCCTCTCCAGAAGGTTCTGCAGTCAAGGAGAACCGAACCTGGGATCAGGCTCTGGAGCTCAGCCAAGCCAGCAGGAAAGTGGTCTCCACTTGATATGGACCCTTCCCAAAGTGGGCATTTAATCCCACAGGGGGATTGAAAATCTCTCTTGCTAGACCTGGAACTCCATAGAGGAAATATGAAAATGTTTTTAATGAAAATGAAACATGAAAATATATGTTTTTTTTCTGCTGAGAGAAAAAAAACATATATTGCCTGTCTTAATCTTTTTTTCCTATTTTGTGGCAGCAGAAGTCCTACTACTTAAATCCTCCAAACAGGCCAAGCCAACAAGGAGGAATTAATCTCTCCTGTTCTGCCACTGGTTACCCCACATTAGCAGGTGTGGCCTCAGCTCCTCTGGTGCTCTTCTGCTGCACTTAAATTTTTTTTCATAGCAGTTCCATTAATTAGGGTACTAATCAACTGATTAATACCATGTTGTAGATATCCTGTACCTAAGACAGTGCATCTAAGAAAGTATGGGGTAGATAAAACAATTTGTGTCTCTTGTTTCAACCCAATTTGGCCTCCTGAGCTGCTGGAACTGAAGGTGTATTTTCCACCTGTAACATAAAGAGGGAGATTCAATAATTGAACAGTGTGTAATCTAATGTGCATTTTATAATCTGAGACAGTCTTCTACAGTTTCTCTTGTCCTCAGAAAAATATCATAGAAGTGGTGACCCAAATTAGCAAAATGATCCAATATAAATATAAATATAAATATAAATATAAATATAAATATAAATATATAAATTTGCTGTAAATAACCTGTCAATAGAAATATATTATATAAATATAAAATCTGCTTTCTCTCCTCTAGCTGGGATGACTGACTGGTAAGTAAAGTTGATTTCTTTTAGAGAAAAATAAATCAGAGACTCCCAAGACAGAGGAGTTGCGTCCTATAGATGTGGCATCTTAGAGAGCTTTACTAAGACCTGCTTTCTGGCAGGTATGTACAGAGCAGAGTTCTTCTTGTGACTCACTTAAAAAGAATTGATGGATCTGTCAGAATCCATTCTTTAGCGAGTTACAGGAGGCAGAGTCAGCATTTATTTGTGTTCTTTTGTGTTTTTATGTTTGAGCACTGCTTTCTCCAATGGGTGTTTGTTGCTATGAATCTCTCTTTGGTAATCCAGTCGTTTGGCCTTAATAGACCACCTCAAAAAACTAAAAGATTTTAAAAAAGGAAAAAAGGGTCTGTGGAAACTTTTGGGGTTATTTTCTTCTCTGAAATCACTTGTCCTCTGATTTCAACACTTATCCACTAAACCCACTGACTGCCTGCACAGACCAGTTGAGGTTCCTATTCCAGGAATGTTTTTCCCTTCTCACCCATTCTGATATTTTATTGTGTGACAAAGGGTAAATTGAAATGTGGAGGAGTCAGATCACTCACTTGAGGTCCAGGGCACCATCACCTGTTTGTCTCAGGAGCACCTTGTCCATTCATTTATGAATGATGATCCTGGGGCTATGCTCCAGCTACATCTGAGTGCAACATTACTCCTTAGAAACTGATACCTGTGATACCTCAACAGTGAATCTTAGACTATTTTTCTGACATATTTCTTTGGATAATTTTGGTTCACAGGGCTCCTCGGAGATAAATCAGTGAAGTTATTGTCAGACAAACATCTGGACTGAAAGAGAACAGTGGCTTTTATAATCACCCAAATTTTCCTGAAGCAGAATGCGAACAGTGATAAAGAATTATTTGCTTTTGCCTGAAATTTTGAGCTTTCAAATGTAATTTTTTTTTTTTCAGGTCACTCATTAAAATCTATTCTTTGCCCAGAAAGAAGGACACCCACCTCTGAGCAGACACACAGACACACACACAGGCACACCTGCAGCCCCTACTACCCGTGTGTAATGCCTGAACTTGCAAACTCTTTGTCATGGAAGTAATCTTTATTCACGTGAGCAGCCCCACAAGACTATTCATGCAATGGAGAATTACTCACATGAGTAAAACTTTTGCAGAATCAGGTCCTGGATCTAACAACAGCATTTTAATTACAGACAATCCCCGAGCAATGTGTACAAAAGAGTTTTTTTCCTGGACAATAACAAAGGTTATTAGCCTGTTCTTTTTTTCCCCCTTCTTGCTCTTTGGTTTGAAAGGAGGCACCAATAATCCAAACCAAATAAAACTGACCTTTGAACCTTTTTTGCTGTACTTTTTCTCATGCCATGATTTCTTTAGTCTGTTAGTGATCTGAAGGCTGGTTCTGGGCTGCAGCCACTTTCCCAGACAGGACTGCCTTTCGTCCCCTGACAAATCACTGCTGAGCCCCTTTTGTCCTGCACCTCTTTGATCTCACCTGCCTGTCAGGCAGAAAAGAACTCCCGTACAGTCAGAATGCATTGCAAACAAATTGGCAACCATTTCATTCCTGTGCACCATTTTCAGCAGAGATCAAGATAGAGATAGAGAATTTTTAACCCTTTCTTTGACCTGCAGGGCTGCAGGAGGGAATGCTGTGTTATGGAGGGTTGATAAGGTAATTTATTAAGGAATGGAAGGATTGATAAAAACAGTGAATAAAGCCCCCAGATCTGTCTAGGTCAGAAATATATGGTATATTCTCTCTCTGGAACAAAGGAGTTATTGCACAGTGGGCAGGGTTATGCTCAGATACAAGTTTTGTAGCAGATCGATTCCCTTTAATTGGACAGCTGCTTAGGCATAAACTAAAGAAACATAATAGGTATTCTCCAATGTGAATGAAATTAATCCTACTGTAAATAACCATTGGAGTATTTAAAGGGATATCTGAAATCTGTCCAATATCCAAACTTAGCCATAGGTGAGGTTCTTGACATTGTGCCAGCGTCAAACCATGACACCAGTTTAAATTCAGTAACTTTTAATGTTTAATTTTTTTTTTTAAATTTTACAGTTCTTCATCAGATGAAGTTTAGAAAAGACATTGTGTAGCAATTGGCAATGACTCTATGCATTTCACTCTGTGATATTGGAGGAATCCAGCCCCTGAGCTTGGATTTGCAGGATCATAAGTGTATTCCAGCTGTTTACCATTTATTTTCCCCCACGTGCCAGCCTCCTTCCAGAGCTGCAGCCCTGTTTACCCAAAAGGCAGCTTTTCATCAAAATACCTCTCCACCTTTATTTTAGCCTAGCAGTACATGTTGTACTCAGAGAAAGGAAATTTAACACATCTCTCTCTTCTATTTAAAATGATTGAAAGAAGAAGTATGAACTTATGGAGAAAGCAAAACCACACCACTGATGAAAAGGAGAAAGAGCATTCAGACCTGTTGTCAACCATGCAAAGGAATGAAACAGTGGCATGGTGCATAAAAATAATTTATATTCCATTTTATAGCTGAAAGTTCAACGTTTCTATTTTCCTGCAATACTTACCTGATACAAACAGTAGTTATATATATATATATATATATATATATATATATATATATATATATGTATATATATCCCCACGTCTTTGTTTGGTTTAGAGTGTGTAAAATTTTTCTTTCTGTTGATTCCTCCACAAGGAGAGAATCCTTTATTTGGCAGAAAAAAAAATCCTTCGAAATTAAAAGGAAAGATGCTGTTTAAGAACTGGTTATAAATGTTAAAAGAAAAATATTATCAAATCTCAGTTTTGCTCCATTGCTCTGATGTCCTGATAATGTTTAAATATACACGAGCTAAAAATGCTGTTAAAATATAAAAATGTTGTTAAAATATATGACATAAAAATGCTGTTGCTTCTTGACAGTGAAGCATTGGATTTTTTTTTTCAATTGACCTAAGTACAACTTCATGTTCTGAAATCCCAGTCCCCAGAGCATGAGAGCAGAATCTCAGTACCAGCTAAATTTTCCTGGACGGGAAGAAATTGTTGGCTTGCGTACGTGTATCATGGAATGATGGAATCGTGGAATGGTTTGGCTTGGAAGGGACATTAAAGTTCATCCAGTTCATTCCCCTTCCCACAGGCAGGGACATCTCCCACTAAACCAGATCTCCATCCAGCCTGGCCTTGAACAACCCCAGGGGTGGAACATTCCCAGGAGAATGTCCTTCAATTTCCTTCAGTGCATAGAAAAGTCACTCCACCAGTCATGGTGGAGGGGCTGAGCCACCTCTTGTGACCACACCCTTGGAAAATGGACAGGGTTCTGCATTTTCACCTCTCATTCCCAAACAGGGCCAGGATCTGTTCAAAAGGATACCTTCCTATCCCACCTTGCAGGGATAGGACATTTCCTTGTCTTCTTCAAGGACATTTCATGCCCACCCTGTTTTTGGTGATGCCCTGTGTCTCCTAACCCACACTCAGCCTTTGAGAAAAATCCTTGAGTATCCTCTTCAATTTGTGCAAAATACAGTTTTGTCCCACCAGCTGTTCAGCAATTAATCCTGAGTTGCATCGTTTTTAGCAGGGAATTCTCAGTAATGGAACTCAGTAAGTTTGGAGTAAGGTCATTTTTCATGGAATTTCATGGGGATCCTGGTTGTGGCTGGGCCAGATCATCTAAGCCAGCTCTGAGAAGGAGTAGACCAAATAAATATGAGGCACATGTGGTGATGCTGCTGCTGCTGTTAACCCAAACTGAACTGCACTGCTGCAGGTACATTTACAGGGGAGATGGTAACCAAAATTCTGTAAAGACAACAGTCTATACAACAATTGGGAATAAAAATTCCAAGGAGATGTTGCCAAATGGTGCCAGGGAGAAGCTCCTTCATCATAATGTTCTCCAGATATCTTTATGGCTACCACTGACCTTTCTGTTTTAGCCAATATAAATTAGTGTATTTCTTAGAGCATTTCTTTGTTCTTATGAAGGGAAAATGTAGCTTGTGTTTGACCCAATGTGTGCAAAAGTCAGCTCCAAGTTACCTTTCCTATCAATTGTTTTGACTGGCATTCCCCCCCATGTACCTCTACACAAAGCTTTCAAACTAGGTTTGAAAACTTTTCCCCTCCTTTTTTTTTTAACCTGTTCCCATCAACTATTTAAGGTGCACTCACTTCTTCATCTTCTTTTTTTTTTTTTTTGAGCCTGATTATTTATAATTAGCATTTTCTGCCCACACGCAGTTGTGCTCTAAACTCTTTCACATTGGGTTAATTCCCTGACTTTAAAATCTATTCATTGACATCCAGAAGAAAAAAAAAAAAAAAAAAGTAAACATGTCTTTAAAGGATGGCATGAATGGTTGAATCAAGATTAGGTCCCCCCTCTTGTTAGTCCCTGATTTTCAGGGAAGCCTGCAGTCTTCAAAAATCAATTGTCTTCAAAGCTCCAAAAAGCAAAGGAATGAGCAGGGGTCAGACTCAAGAGCATCCCCTGTGCGCCGAAGTTAACATTACCTAAGTACTTTAAACGATCACTAATTAGTGCTTTCAGCCACCACAGGGCTGAAATATCTTATTTGGCCATAAACAATTGTGTCAGGCAGACTGGGGCAGCAGAGCCAGCCTTCTGTCCCGGGCCGTGAGCAGGAGAGCTCCTGGAGGAGCCGGCGCAGTCCCCTGTGCCGCTGCTCCCGGCTGAGCTGGCCACAGGCTCCTGCCTGGACATGCAGCTGCATCTCCCTGCTGCATTCCGTGTTTAACACAGCCCTGCTTGCCTTCCATCAGGAGCAGGAATGCCCTTCTGTAGGAATTTAGGAATCTGGCAGTGAAAAAAAAAAAGCGTCGGTGATGAGCATTTCAGAGGCAACTTGGAAAAATCCTTACAGTGTTCTTAAAAATAGCAGCGAAACAATCAGTAAATTTTTATTTCCTAGCTGAGTTGAATACAGTAAAGTCAAGTTTACTACCCACTGTTGTATTTAAATGGGACAGGAGTATCTAAAGGAGAGCAAAACTATTATTAAATGCTGCTGGACGCATGAGTTTCAAATCAACATTTGAAATCAACAGCCTTAAATATTTTCAATTACACACACACGAAATGATCCTCAGATGGACAGGTAAGGATTTTAATATAATAATTTTTAAGAGTTCATTTACAGATACCAAGTATCAAATTCTTGATGGAGGTACCATAAATAACTTGCAAAATGAATGCAGTGAAATAATGAGTGGGAATAATGAGTGCACACAAAGACAGGGCTCCACCACAGCAAACTGGCCTTTGAGCACCATTTATGAAAGTGGTGCTTTAAATGACTTTGCTTCTCAAAACCAGCAAACATTTACAGTTTCTTCATTAGTGTAAAGTAAGATGAGGATACTTAGCAAGAAGTCAGTGGTGGTTCCAAAAGAGTTGGGCACAGCTTTGACTTGGATCTCAGTCTGGAGTTTGCCGTGTCAATTAATTAATTAAACTTTTGTTCCTATCACAGAACCAATTAGGAACCACAGAATCAATTAGATTGCAAAAGACCTCTGAGATGATGGACTCCAGCCTTTGGCTGGTCCCCATCTTTTCAACCAGACCATGAGCCACATCCAGTCCTTCCTTGGGCACCTCCTTCACATAAACTGCATTGAACCACGAAAAAAAAAAACAAAAAAAAACCACTTCTGTGATCGTTAAAGAGCAATCATCAGAAAAAAAAGTGGGACTGTGTCTGTTCTAAAGAAGGGTAAAATCCTCTTTGTCCACCAGAAGACAGTGTCTGCATTTACAAATTAAAAAAAATAGTTGGGATGTTTTGAGTTTTTTGATTAAAAATAAATTTAGTGAAGACAAATTTGTTTTGAAGATGGAAACTCTGGATTCTTCATATCAACAGCAACAAAAAAATTAGTGGAAAAAACTCTACATAATACCAGCAAAAGTCTTCAAAATTCTACTCTGGCTTCTTTGTCTTTTCTCGACACTGCCTGAATTTCACTTCTTGTGTTTTACAGCACACTTTAGTGGAGGAGCTTCATTGTTACGTCTCAAAGACAAGTAAATAACTTTCTAATTGATCTTGTCTGTCAGGAGTTTGTTTCAGATTCTAGTACTTAAACTGCAGCCACCAGAATGCTGATTTCTGTGTGTCCAGCACTGATTTGATCAAGAAAAACAGCTTTAAAGATGCTGCCAGTCCATCCTAGAGACAGGAAATAAGTCCTGTCAGAATAAAAATTTACAACAGAAAATAAATTCTATAGAAATGTCATTTCTAAGATAATTATAAATTTTGGTAAGAAGCTTTGTGTTTCTCAGATTTGATGATATTACCCATCCTTGGGATTTTCAAAGGATGGAATAATTTGGAACAAATTTTTTCTGGGGATTGTGTTTTAGCACATCATTTTCACAGATGAATGGTGGCAGTGGTGTCTTGTGAAGACTGACCTAGAACAGAGGCTAGATGGAATTAAAGAATAAAGTAGGGATTTATTAAAAGGCCTCAATAGATCCACCCTGGCAGCACTAGAGTCAAGATGAACCCAAGATGAACCAAAATGGTCACAAAATGGACAATCAGCCATGTGGTGTCTCACTTTTATAAGTTCTGGCTCATTTGCATATTGGAATTATAGGTTTAGGTTATGAAGTCCCATCCTGCTTGTTTTCCCCTCTTCAGCTCTTGTGCTCTTGGCCTGAGATTTGGATCATTTGTCCTTGGTTCCCAGCTGGAGCAGGAATTGTTTTGTCTCCCTGTTCTGTGACAGAGCCCACCATCCCTGAATATGAGCCTCAGTCCCACACACAAAAGCAGCACAGAATGTGAAAAATATTTTAAAAATTATTTATAAAAATATAAACCTGAGGCATCAGCAGGGCTGTTTGTCAGCCTGAGCAGAGCCAGGGGCTCCAGGGGTGCAGCTCTCAGAGCAGGGCTCAGCTCTCCACTGCAAACTCTCAATTTTTGCCCCTTTCTGCACTGGGCCACAAGAACCAGGCAGGGCCTGCCAAGCTCAAGCAGGGCTTTAAGCCAGCTCTGACTGGAACATCTCAGCGTGCAGGTGAGGTTAGAAGGGCCTTTAATGTGAGAGTCACAAAAGGAGGAGATGCAAGCAATTGTTGAAATGTGGAATTTCCAGAGCAAGTCACACAAAGGGAGATGGGAGTTTGCCTCAGTCAAGGCTCAGTTGGAGGATGATCAATATTTTCTGAAAGTCTACTGTGTGTGGAAATGTTCAATTTGCACTCTTTCAATAATCACTTAGTTTGGAAATGGATGAAGTCCTCTGTGGTGCAATGCAATCAGCATTATGTTACTGAGGAATAAGACAACCAGAAACTGAAAATCATTAGGAAGAACTTAAGAATAATTGACTTTTTTTCATTGCTTTTTGAAGAAAGAAGGGATGGTGTCATATAAAGTCTTTGTCATTTTACATGTGCAAACATCAGCACAGTTTGGATTGTAAGGATTGAGGGTTGATCCTTTAGGAAATAATCCTTTCCTAAAGCTTCCATTCCCACTGGTTCCAGTGGGATATAAATGCTTAAAGGTGTTCAGTGTCTCTGTGCTTTGTGGTCATTGCTGGCAGAGCCCACAGGTGGCACAAGGGAAAAATAAACCACAGGGTTTCACATTTTTACTGCATCCCTGTGGTAATTAACTGCTTGTGGGTCAACCTGAAGTTTTTTGTTTTTTTTTTTTTTTCTGAAGAAATCCAACAGCCAGAGCTTTGAATTGACAGCATAATTTCTGCAGCATTTGATCTTCTACCTGTTAGACTCACATATCTTGTCTGTTAAAATTAGTCTAAATAGATGTTGGACCTGCTTCATACTCACACATTGAACAATTTGAAGTGTTGGAGCAGGGTGATTACTTACAACTCATAAAAGGAATTATTTAGTAAAATTTTCATGTCATTTATTTGGTCTTTCTCTGCCCTTGTAGGAAACAGTTTTCTACTCCAATTTTCTACGTTTCCCAAGTATGTCAGCAGCAGAGCAAAAGCAGAGCCAGATTCTCCAGAAATCTCTCTACCATGGGGTTTTTCACAGAAGGATTTGTAAAATGAAGGTGAATGCCACTGTGCACACAGCATAGGCTAAGACAGCAGTTGTGTTGCCTAAATGTGCTCTTTAGAGTTTTGATTCACCAGGAAAACCCTCTCAGAGAAATTAAATAGTACTCATGGGAAAGGATCCTTCTTTCAGCAGGTTTTTCTTGGGACTTTCAGGGCCATTAACAAGCCTAATACACTGCATTACCTTTCCAGTCACTTCTGTTTCCCTTTGTTGTGATACCTACTTAAAATATCAAAGCTGTGAGAAGTTCAATGAGATATTGAAAAGTGAGTAACACAGGTTTTATATGACAATCCCAAATCCCTCCCTCTGTCTTTTTTTTTTTTTTTTTTAAGTTCTTTGCCAGCATCACTGGATGAAAAAGAAATAAAAAGTCTGTGGGTGGGACACGAAGGACTGACAAGGTAAAGCCAGATCAAAAAGAAGCCTCCAATAATAAATCAAAGAGGCTAAACAAAGGGCAGGACAGAATAAAAAAAGAGAAGTATTTTGAATCCTGTAACCTAGATGTAAACTGTCCTAATTTCAGCATTATTTAGCAAACACAAGATTAATTCTTGGGCATTCTAACCTGGGGAAGGGGGAACAGTGAAGCAATGTTCATTGGAAAAATAGCAAGGCTAGGAATCAGTGGGGAAAATCCTGGAAACAAGGGAAGGAAGGAAGGGCCAGTCCTTGTTCTTCCCATTAAAGGGAATATTTCTGGGTGTTCAGGATACACAACTATTGGTCTAGTAAAGCTAAAGAAGGAAGTTGGGAAAAAAGGAAGGGCAGATGTAGCTCTGAAAGTCCAGTGAGATAATTCATTAACTATCACTGGACATAAAGAAATCTGCAGAATATGAGCTGGGGGGGAAATGTCTGTTGCATGCCATGTAGCCAGAAGTCAGCTCAGGATTTTCAGAGTCAATTTGCCATCAGGACCTTCCCTTTATAACTGTTTGATCAGTGACAAGGTGTGGTATGCAATCAGTGAAGCTGTCAGAGCCTTTGAGTGCAGAGATGGCTGAAAACCAGGAAGAAATTTTGGAAGAACACTTCATAATTCTGTGCTGCCACCCAGCATCTGTTCCATGCTGTGCCCAGCTCTGTGATCCATTAGTTCCTTGCAGTCCTGGTCCTCAAAATTCCTCATCAAGGTTTCAACAAATCCAGAATTCAGAGCAAATCCTGACTTCATTTGGTGCATGTCATATATCAAACCAGATTTTATCCTGAGGTTTTCAGCATCCAACCCAAACCTGATGAATTGAGGGCTTAGAACCCAGAAATCCAATCCAAATTTTGCACTACAACAATTGCAGTACAATTGCATAAAGCTCCAAGGAGTCAAAATTGATTCATGCAAGCATACAGAAATTACTCAGGATGTATAAATATGAATTACTGACTTTTTAAGGACGTACCAATACAAAATAAACATATTTCCACCTTGCTGGAACTTTGGAAATGCTTTTTCTTAAAATTACATGTTTTAGAAGAAAGTTAGCAAGTGTTCTCTTGCCATTGAGACATTCTGAGCAGTAAATCTTGCCAGGGAACATGTGAGGCTCCTGCAAGGCATTGCTGTTGGCATTCAGACAGTCAAGCCTGAGAATCCCCAAAACTAATATAATCTATATAATCCCACTGAATGGAAGTGCAGAAGTGAAGATCTGGTAATCCAAACCCAGACATTCCAGGTCTAACTTTAGAAATGAAGTTTCTTTAATCACAATCACTTTAATTAAAGTGAATTAAAGGGTCTTGTTGCTGCAGAGGTCAGCACCTGCTAGGTTTATTTATTTTATCTTATATAAAGATCCAAGTAGAAGCATTTGCAAATTCCTTTTGCTTCACTTTAAACACTCTGTAATTTGACTGGTCTCAATTTGAAATTGAAGGCAAATCTTCCATTTTTCATCAATAATCTGCCTACATAATTTAAAATAAATTTTCTTTGAACATACTTTATCAGATATCCACTCTGGTATTTTAACAACAGAACATTTTTTTACCTGACAATTTAAGGTGGACTTGATAGCCCTTAATCCCCAGCTGCTCCATAGTCTTTTCTTGTTTTGTAAAGTGCCTTTAGGAAAGCAGCCTAGACCTGTCTTTGATGTGGGTTTGTCCTTTATTTGCTGCAGCTTCTGAACACCCTTGATAAATTAATCTTGCCAATAGAACAGCACAAGGTAACTCATATTTTGATGCCTGCTGTTGAGGGAACTGCTGCTCCCTGGGCTGGAGGTTCAGGAGGACAGGGGACATCCTCATTTATCTGCTTTTCTGTATCCAGGTGAGAGGGGCTCTGTGTGTGTGCTGGAGAAGCAATTTCTCCCACAGTAAATTCCATTTACTTGCACAGCACAGTTTCCTGCAGCTCTCCATCTGTGCATGTGTGATTCAGCTTTTAGAAACAGTGGCTTCTGGGAGGTTATAAAATGTATGTAAATGTGCATGATTGCACATAAAAATAGACATAAATAAGTGAATATAAATGAGGGTCTGTGCCTGTGTGCATGCTCCAGCAGCCTTCAGGGGGATCTGGAATATTCCCATCTCCCTGGAATATTTCAAGGGGACCTGTTGTACAGCTCCTGACACTCTGTGAGCTGACACACATCAGATTAATCCTGCATTTAGCTGCAGAAATTCACATGGCATATGGCACACAGGCAAACTTTGAGGTGTGAAACCAGAGGCACTGGCCTGACTCAGAGGTTGAATCCCTGTGTTTATTTGAATTACACCAGCACTGCCATGGTAAATTGTCCCTAGGAGGAGGCAGGGTGTACAAATATACCCACAGCAGGTGCCAAATCACCTTTTTATCAGCCCACCACTGGCAGTGCTCAGGCAGGACCTTGGGATGGCTGGCCATGCCTGAATAGGACACCAGAACCAGGGCTTTTAACAATTAAACCCAGTCCCCAGAGCATGAGAGCAGAATCTCAGTACCAGCTAAATTTTGCTGGATGGGAAGAAATTGTTGGCTTGTTTACATGGAATGATGGAATCGTGGAATGGTTTGGCTTGGAAGGGAAAGTAAAGTTCATCCAGTTCCATTCCCCTTCCCAAGGGTAGGGACAACTTCCACTAGACCAGATCTCCATCCAGCCTGGCCTTGAACAACCCCAGGGGTGGAACATTCCCAGGAGAATGTCCTTCAATTTCCTTCAGTGCATAAAAAAGTCACTCTACCAGTCATGGTGGAGGGGTTGAGCCACCTCTTGTGACCACACCCTTGGAAAATGGACAGGGTTCTGCATTTTCACCTCTCATTCCCAAACAGGGCTTTTAACAATCAAACTAAACACTGATAGTGTCAGCTTATCTCTTTGCTCATCCACAGAGAAAAGATTCAAAGTTTCTAAAAAAAAAAGATTCTAAGTTTCAAAAACTTGCAGACAAAAAAGGGAGTGTGAAAAGCTTGGCCTAAAGATCTCCTTATGTTTATTTACTCTCAGAGAAGGAAAAAAGATAAGAAAAAATATTCTTCTTGAAATGTCTAATTAGTAAAAATGCTGGTCGTATCAAACAGTGAATTAAGGGTGATTTCTGTTTGCATTTGCTTTAATCTCTTTGCAACTGTAGGTATATAGAGTATTATTTAGATAAATTAGCCAAGAAAAAGGTATTCTAGTGTGGTGTGATCACATATTTAGAAAACTGATAAATGCCAGCCAGAAAAAAAAATACCAAAAAAGAACATTTGAAACTATAATCTATATTTATTTATTTATTTACTTTTTCCACATAGGAAAAAAATAATTAAAGAAGAAATGCTTAGATGGAGGCCTAACTTATGTCTTCATTGATGATGATACAACCCCAAAGATGATTCATGCAGTTCTGGTTTCAGACACAGTTTGCATCCATGGCAAACACATGATGGAGTGTGGGATCTGACACACTCTGGTGCTGTCTGTGGCCTCCTGCCTCCCAACTCTGCATGCTTCAGCTCCAGAGTTACCACTTTTACTTTTCCTGGAGGGGCTGGAGAGAAATAAACAGTTTGTGATTCAATATAATTCTGATATTAGTGATTCAAGCTGGAAGTAAGAGAAATGCTGACATGAGCGTGCCTGGTTTTCCTTAATCCTCCCAAAACATGGATTCAGCTGAATGAACGTTTGCTGTGGGCACCTGAGGGAAGGTGAATTGAGCCTCACCTTCTGCCCATGAATCCACACATTCCTTGGAGCAGTTCTGGAAGCAGGGGAGGCTCCTCTATGTCTCTGGGCCATGTCTGTCTTTCTGGAGAGCATTCTCCATGCAAGGAGCCCTTGGTGAAAGGGAGCTGGAGGAGTGGAAAGCCTGTGATCCATTACATCAGTAAGATAAATCATTTATGAGCCCCAAAACAAATTTGCTGCATGATTTAAGGGCATCATCGCTGTCTGCAGTGCTGTCATTCCTTGTTAGTTGTTATTTCCTTGTTATTAATTCTGATTCTTGTTGCCTCTCCACTGCCCATGCTCAGAGGGAGAAGTACTTGGCTTTTCTGGCTTCTGTTGCTATGTAATGTGATATAAAACAAGTTTGGAGTGGCTCTCTGAATGCATGCAACCAAAACTAGGCCAGAAATCCCTTCAGCTGCAGCTGCTGGTCATTAAATCACCGATCTGCTCAAGGAGCCTTGTGTCAAACTGCAGGAGGACCTGGAGGAGGATATGCCCTGAAATTGCCTGAAAATTCTCAAGAAATCCCCTGGAACAGGGGGTGTGTGTGCATCCTCTCCACACTTCTGGATAAAAAAGTCTTTTGGTTTCAACAGAACTACCACAAAATTATGAAGAGGATGTGTATGCATGTGTATTTGAATGTGAAGGGGAGAGCTGCTGTTAATTTAGTAGAGCAGCTCCAAAAAATTTACTAAAAATAAGAATTCTAAACAAAACTGAGGAAGAAAATTGAAATTCCACTAATTTTTGTTATTTTACCACTAAGGTTGCTGCAGATGAAGCAGGCTGCTTTCCACAAATATTGATTTTGTGTTGTATTCTAGAAAAAATGGGCAAAATAAAATTCAGATAGCGTTGTTTTCAATTTCAGACAGGGTAATTTTGAGCATACTATTCATGTGGTTGTTGTTTTCACTTTAGTCAGCATGTTTTCCTGAGATACTAAAAACCTTTCCATTGAAAAGACAAATCTGCAGAGAGTTCATCACCTGTTTTAACAACCACCTGTAAGACTCAAAAAACATTTGCTAAGATTCAAATATATTTTCACCAGGCCTCACTTCCTGAATACAGAATTCGAGCTTTCAGGGTCTGAGAGGTTATTCAAACACATTTCACACACAGGAGGAAGTGATTTTGAAATTGAGAATGGCACATGATTTTTCCTAATGCATAAAAAAAATCATGAATAATAATCCAGTGTCTTTTTTGATCATGGAATTACAGAATGTTTTGGCCAGAAAAGGACCTTAAGGATCCCTTCAGTGCAGGAATGAGGGCACCTGCAGAGAGCAGGTTTGGTGCCTCTCCAGAGCTCTCTCTTGTGATGAGGGCTCTCATTTTCCTTTCCAGTTATGATGAGGACTCTCATTTTCCTTTCCAGTTATGATGAGGGCTCTCATTTTCCTTTCCAGCTCTAGAGCCATTATTTTTTGGCAGGTGCATGCTGCTGATATGCCTCTCCCTCATCAGGATGTTTGCTAGGCTCAGTTAATGAATTTGGGGATAATTAGAAAGTGCTCCATAACAGAATTACAATCCCTGTTGTCATCTGCAAGATTTTCACCACCACCTTCAGCAGGCAGAGAATTTTTTGTACAACAAAAGCCCAAAGAACATTTTTTTAATGTAACCCAAGGAGTAGAGCAAAAGTGGGACAACTCCAAGAGCTCTTTAGGATGCCAGAATATCGATCTGCTATTGCCGACCTCCCACTGCTGCCAGCAGAATGACCAAGCCAAGGCTGTTTATTTTCCTGCAGATCAAAGGGAGCCAACAAAAGAGATCCCCCCAAAAGGTGGCTGGCTGCAGAAGGCAGAGCTCTTGTTTCCCTATCTGATCAGCAGATTCCTTGGGCCTGCGTTGACAACCCCTGGGTGCTGCTCACTCAGCCCCAGCCCCGTCATCAGTCTTGTGGGACAGGGTCCCAGGCTGCATGGGAGAATAGCAGGGCTGCTCTGCCACAGCCAAAACACAATGCCTGCCAGCTGGAATATAAAGTGGGGGAATTCCTCACATACCTTCCCATTTTCATGGACTGTTGGCAGCGAAGAAGGAGAAAAAAAAAAGAAAAGGAAAAAGAAAAAGAAAAAGGCGCGCTTTGGCATTCAGCCAGATATTTCTTTCGTTTTTCCTTTTAATTGCCTTCAGTCACTCCACATTGTGCTGAGCACGACCTCTCTCCCTTCCCCCTGTCCCCCTGGCAGCCCCCCTCAGCCCCAGTGGCACTGGGGGAGCGCTGGGTGCTGCCTGCAAGCAGAGCAGCACCTGGGCACCCCATCACTGCTCTCTGCTGTGATACAGAACAGGGAAAATGCTCCTGGGGAGCAGCACCTGGGCACCCCATCACTGCTCTCTGCTGTGATACAGAGCAGGGAAAATGCCCCTGTGCAGCAGCACCTGGGCACCCCATCGCTGCTCTCTGCTGTGATACAGAGCAGGGAAAATGCCCCTGTGCAGCAGTACCTGGGCACCCCATCACTGCTCTCTGCTGTGATACAGAACAGGGAAAATGCCCCTGTGCAGCAGTACCTGGGCACCCCATCACTGCTCTCTGCTGTGATACAGAACAGGGAAAATGCCCCTGTGCAGCAGTACCTGGGCACCCCATCACTGCTCTCTGCTGTGATACAGAGCAGGGAAAATGCCCCTGTGCAGCAGCACCTGGGCACCCCATCACTGCTCTCTGCTGTGATGCAGAGCAGGGAAAATGCCCCTGTGCAGCAGTACCTGGGCACTCCATCACTGCTCTCTGCTGTGATACAGAGCAGGGAAAATGCCCCTGTGCAGCAGTACCTGGGCACCCCATTGCTGCTGTCTGCTGTGATGCAGAGCAGGGAAAATGCCCCTGGGGAGCAGTACCTGGGGACCCCATCGCTGCTCTCTGCTGTGATACAGAGCAGGGAAAATGCCCCTGGGGAGCAGCAGCTGCTCAGCCACCAGCACTACCAGCCCTGGAGGGTGCCCCAGGAACACATCCCTGCATTGGGAATTCTTGCTTTGGTGGAAATCACGCTGCAGCAACCTGTGTTGGCTCTGAGGGTTCTTCCCTGGGGAAGACCAAGGTCTCTTCCTTTAGGATTTTACTGGATTCCAAATCCCCACTGCAGCTCCCAGGACACAGCCAGTCCCCTCTCTGTGCTCTGCAGGGCTGCTGGGATGTGTTTCATGGAGCTGTTTGATTCAACCTAGGAGCAGTTTGGGCTTTGTAGGGATTACGGTGGTTCTTGCAACATTTCTGTCCCCAGTGAATCTTGTTTAATACCTGAGAAAAGGCAGAAGGTGTGAGAAGTAGCATTTGTTATCTCTATTCAAAGAACATTAACCGGCAAATTTGTTACTTTTAAAATGATGTTGTGGAGCAAAGCTCTCAAAGACCTCAGCTGATGTACTTTAAAATATTGCTTTTCTATCATATTTTAATGAGAATGTCTTTAAATACTTTTAAGGCAACCTTTGCTTGAAAACCTTTATATGAACACTTGGACATGTTTGTGTAACAGCCATTTCAGGACAGTGGATTAAATACATCCACTGCTAACTAGGGGCCAGGTCTGAATTCTTGCAGATTGACATCTTTTTCCCAAATATTGGCCAATAAAAATATGTCTACTTCTCAAACAGGCAAAAGCCTCTTTGCTGAAAACTGGGGTGAAAGCCTATTTTTTAAAAATCATATAACAATTTCAGTTTCCTAGGGTTGTTCTGTAGAAGTTGTGAAGAAATTAAAATAGCAGATTTTGCATCTCAAGGCAATGTTCTGGGTTGTGGGAATTACAGGGGTTTCAATCCTAACATCTCCATGTTTGTCATCCTGATTGTCAGCTGCCAATTTATTGTCACTGAATGTTGTGGTGGTGATCTTCTCTGCTGGAAAAGTTGTAGCAGAATGAAAGGGAAGAAGAGGGAATCTGCCCGTGGACAGAGGGAAGTGTGAGACTTGTCAGGAAATAAAAATGCAGAAGAACGAAAGCAATGAAGTGTTGTTAATGGAGTTAATACTCCCTAAAACGTCAATAAAAGTGAAGGTTGGCCAAAATATTTGGGTGTTTTTAAAGATTATTACCCAGGTTCTTACTGAATAATAAGTCTTAGTCCAGTCTTAGATGAGAATAAGCAGCTTGAAATGAGAAGGACAAATGGAACCAGCAAAACTGGGAGATGTTCAGTTATACAGACGACAGCCACAAAAGTGACAGAGAGAGTGTGGAGGTGCAGAGAGTACCCAGAGAGGGTGAAATCCCAACAGCACTGCAGTGCTGGGGTGTTTAGGGCTCTCAGCAAGGGTTCCTGTTTGTGCACAGCCTGTAACTCTGATTTGCACAGCACTTTTCATTCAGGGACCTCATGCACTCCTGCCAGAGCCACCACATCTGCCAGTGGATGGAGTCAGCTCTGGAATTCTATTAAAGGCAAATGCTGCCTAATGTTCTACTTTTTAAGCACAAATATCAAAGAGAGGGGGGAAAAAAGAGAGAGTTGAGGGGCTGGGGAGGAGGGAGAGAAGAGTCAATTGCTTTTGCAGAAGCTGCAGTTTCTTTCAAAAAACCTGTCATTGACATCTTTGCCCAGCAAACATTTTGTCATGCACATCAGTGTATGACTCTAAGGAGATCAATCTAGAGAGGGAGTCAAGCCCACAATCATCATGTGACAGATTTTCAGATGGTGTTCTCATCAATCACACTGATAATGAGGTGGCAAATTGCTGTCTTATGGCAAAACTGAAAAGACAAGTACCCCAGTGGGTGTCAATGAATATGTCAAAGGATTGTCCCACGGGGAGTCTGAGGAGGTTCTCAGAAACCTTTTTGTGAAGCCTGAATGCAGAATACTTTATTGATCACTAAAGAACTTGCACTGACATGCTATTTCCCCGTGACATTTGAACCACCAATTTCCTAACCCATGGTGAGTACCTGCCTGGAAAACACTTAGGGAGTTTTCTTTCACCTTTGACAATACAAAAAAAAATCTTGTTTTAATTTTTGCTTAGCCTTTCATCTTTGGAAACACCACAAAAGCAAAATCTTACAAATTATAACCAAGCTAAAAGTCTGAAAATTTTAAAGGCCAATAACTACTTTGAACCCATTAGAATTATTCAGAATTAACTTGTTTAGATTTTATTCTGAACTATTTTTAGTTTGATTAGTATCTTATATTCTGTTTTAGCAAAGCAAGAAGTCCTCTAAATGGAGTAACCTTTTATGAATCTGCAGAGCAGGATTATCAGTACAGTGACATTTTGAAGATAAAACAGTCCTTTTGTTCTCCATTTCCTAGGTCTCTTAGCATCTGAATTAGAGCCCCAAAAGCTCCTGCAGCTCAAGGCCATGCAGTGGTGAATTGCCATCACTCCAGGTCGTGTTCTAGAGAGTGTTGATGGCAGACAGGCTGCTCTGAAATTCTCCATGCTTTGTTTTTCCCATTTCCAACCAATCATGATCGTGCTTCTCTTCTCCCAGTTTAGTCAGAGTGCAAAACTATGGACAATCCTTTCCAGTGCTGAGGCAAAAATTGTAATAGTAAAATTTTCATGGACTGCTTTTATTGCTCTTGGCTCGGTTGTTAGCCAAATTTCACAATATTTCCCTCAAAATTTACATGGAAGAAGCTCCTTCTGAGATAATTTTAAGAGAGTTTTAGATTCTCAGTTGTGGGAGAAAGTGATAATGTGAACAGGTGGAAATAAAAAAAAGAATTATTGAAAACACTTTGATAAAAATCTTCATTTAAAAATAAAAATATCCTTCCAATTTATAATATTACACATTAAGAGTTTATGCTGAGAAAAGGCCATGCTTCAACAATAAATATTTTAACCCAGACATTTTAATTACATTTGAGGTTAGATGGTGACAGGTGCATTTCTTGCTAGTTTTGAGATCAGTAATCAGCAGAATCCCACCTGGAATAAGTTCTCCAGTATCTATTTGGACTTGTGTGGCTGGAGAGAGAAGGGCTGAGGACACAGCCTCCCCTCTGCTCCCTCCCTGGCTGACAACCCACAGTAACTAAATGCTGTCATCTCCTTGACACTGCACCTCCTGACAAACCCTTGGTGTAAAACCCCACAGATTTCACGCCTGCAGCTGCCTTGGACAATATTTAGGCACTCCAAACCACGTTTGGTTTGACAGGCAGTTTTGTTCTGTCCCACTAAACACATGCAGGGCACGAGTAACAATTGGAAATGTAACTGCAATAAATAACAGAGCAAGGGCAAGTCACTTGTCTGTGCACAGCCCTTGCTGGTGAGCTGCTCCTGAAATGAGGTGAGGCACCACCATAACCCCAGGTACATCCTCTGTCAGAAGATGGCTGTGGAAGCCCGAGAAAAGCCATCCCAAAGATTGTTTTGTGGGAACAATGTCTGGGATTGTTCCTGCCTCCGACCTCTGACATTCCATGAAACCATATCCTGGAGCACAGCTCCACTGCAGCATTGGGAGTGATGGGTTTCAAAGGGTCCATGGGCCTTATCTAATTCCAGTGGAACTGGAGGGGAAAATTCCCAGTGCCCCAAGGCAATAGTGAGGGCTGTCCTGCTGGATTGCCAGGGGAGCAGCTGTGAAAGGAGCTCTGTTGTGTGAGGGGCTCGGAGGAGCAGGGCCAAGCTCAGATCCCAAGGAGCTCATGATCTGAACAGACAAGACAACCCCATGGGGAGGGAACAGAATAGCCCAGGAGCTGAATGGCATTCCATTATCCCATGAGTAATTGAGTCATATCAGTGTTCAGTATCTTGGGTCTTAATCTCCCAATTAATACAATTGGCATCAGAGACTTGAACTAGACCAATCCCAACTGCACCTTCATTGGAGATTTCTTTGTTGCTGTTTTTTTTGGTTTGAATTTCTGTTGTGTTTGGGGCTCTGTTCATATTCTTTTAGATCCTTACCTGGATATTTAAGACATGAACTGGTGTATTTTTCTGAGGGAAAGCGACCACCAAGGCCTGAGAAAGAATGTCAGTGGCATCTGCCTTGGGACATGGAGCAGCTCTCTCTGCATGTGCAATAACTCAAAGAAATCTGCTGGGACAGGCCTGTCATGAGTTTTTTTCCACCATTCCTCTCCTGGACAGCTTGGGGTGGGGAGGAGGAAGGCAAAGAGAATTTCAGAGGGCTGCCATCCTGAGGAGAATTTCGGAGGGCTGCCATCCTGAGCCTGCATTAAAGCTCCTTCAGATTCTCAGCCATGATGTCCCAGTTTGACAATTTTCAAGGACTTTGGTGCACATCCCACAGCTGCTGCTCACACCCTGGAATGAAGGCTGCAGAATGAAGGCCTTGGAGGATGATGTGATCCCTCCCTGCCACCACTGGCTCTGTCATTTCCTAAACTCTGATGTTTTTCACACCATCCCTGGCAGTTAAATGAGCACATGCACATGCACACCCCTGGAGCAGACTGCAAACAGGTTTTTGGAGCATCTTTTTCATAGGTCAGCCAAAAGTCGCTGGATCTTATTGTTAAGAGGTTTGAGGGAACACGAGCTGTTGGTTTCTCTTCACACTCACTCTAGGAGGTGGCTACAGAATCAATTTAATCAGGGATGGAGACTGTGTAATTCAGACAACAAGGTCAAAAGTCTTGTGTCCACAGCAGAAGTGCACTGGTTTGACTCCAGGCAGTTTTTAAATCATCATTAAAGCTTGGTTAAATGATTAGGTAAATAGATTAATACCACTTCTAATTTAATTTAGAGCTAAGCTAATTTAAGACAAACTAATCACTGTTCTTTTAGGCCAAAATGAATATATTCCCACTGGAGTTCTCATTGATTTCCCTAAATCAATTAAATTTATATCCTAGGACAAGCCAGTGCAGCTTCCCCATGTAAGAGTGTTTTTTAAAGAGAGCTCTCTCAGTTAAAACACTTAGGCTGCAGTGTGAATCCTCTCAAAGTCAATGCTCTGTGCTGCTCCAAAGCTCCTTTGGGTAATAGCTGTTCTCTTCCACCCTCAGTCCTGTGCCTGTGCTGGGTCCTTATCTTTCCACAAACTCATAAGAATTGTGTTTCAAACCAGAGCAGTACCACTGCTGCTCCCAGCAGTCCCATTTGGGATTTGCACCTCTTCCCCATGACAGCAGGCCAGCTCTTGCTGGGTGTTTGGGAATTCTGGTGCCCAGCTTCCCCACAAAGCACTGACAGAATGTTTTCACCCACTGCAGGCCTCTTGGTCAGGCACTGAGAGCTTTTTGTGTTCAAAAGGAGCAGGAAGGGTTGGGTGCATTGGAAGTGGTGCTTCCTTCATACAAACCCCACAGCTCTGGCTGTAGCAATTAGACCTTGGCAGCCCGGAGGTGAAAAAGTAACTTTTTTTTAATATTTAGTGCAGGGAACAGTACCCCAAACAGCATCAGGGACTGTCAAAATGCAGATGAGCCTATAGTGCCTTCACACCGGCAGCTCTTTACACTTCCCTCAGGAGTGAGGCCACTGCACAAGGAGGAGAAATAGATTCCCTCACTAACTGGATGGCAAGTGTTGGAACCCTGGAAACTGAGAATTTCAGACTTTCTGTGCTGACAGGCACTGACCCCCAAGAGAACACTGCATTTCACCTGAGGCTGTGGAGAAGGCTTCCAAAATGGAGTGATAGAACTGGGATTGTGGGTGTGCAGTTTGAATAGAAGTGTGTAATATCACAGGGGGAAAACTTAGAGTTTAAGGGTTTAGAATATAGTAATATATATAAAGCAAGATGGAAGTTTTAGGGTGGAGACTGGTCCTTCTTCTTCACCTTCTTCTCCTTGGGTTTGGGTAGTGTTGTATGACTGGATAAAAAAGTTCTCATGGGTGGTTGGTTATTGGGTTAAAAGTAAAAGTAATTTAGGTGTCATTTCTTAATTGGACAGTTTATCCTTAAAAGGCCTTGTAGAGAGAGAGATGGGGCTCCATTTTTAGTTTGTTAGAGTGAAGTGCTGCAGAACTCAGGGTTTGTGAGACTGTAACACAGATAAGAACTAACAAACCTCTGAGTCTGAACAAGAAATTCCATCTTGTGCATTTAATCCTGACCTCAGCAAAAAAGAAGCAAAGCTGCTGGCAGGCTGCTCTGCCTGGGTTGCTGTGTCTGTGTGCATGGGCAGCTCTGCTCTGAGGTGCTGCTGAGCCATTTTCCATCAGCTTTTGGTTGGTGCAGTGGGTGCCCTCAGGGCGGGTGAGCCTGCAGGGATTTAACCCTGCTCTCCTGCACCCTCTTGTCCATTTCTGCAACCTTTTGCCCAGGTTTGTGTGGACTCCTCATGTCTTGCTGCTTGCCAGGACTCAGGTAAATGTCACCTGGATCACTTTTAGCTGCACAAGTCCTGAGCGCATCGCACAGCACGTTTCCAGAAATATTTTTTTGTGTGTTGATATAAATCTAAGTCAGCTGTGTTTCAGTTCATTTGGATCACTCTCTGGGTGTTCCTTGGCAGAAATAGATAAGAATTTTAAGCAAATACTGAAAATGGGTCAGGCTGTGATTTTTCAATTGCTAAATGTGAGTTCTTGCACTAAAATCATGCTTCTAAGCCTTTCAACTGCATTACTGGGGTTCTAGCAATCCATCTTAAATTATGGGTCTCAACGATCAGCAAAATACAGCTTATAAACACTTTACTGGCTGTCCATCAAATCATGCAGGCAATAAAATCACAAAAGCAAGACAGAATTTGGTGAAGAAAGCAACAATGTGCAAATTATTCACCCAGCTCCAGATGACACAAGCAATCCATTACCTTCCTTTGAACTGGTTATACTTTATACTGGTGTAAAACATTTATGGAAAACCTCACCATTAATGAAATAAACCTCTGCATGATTCAAAGGAATGGAGCTATGGAATGCAATCTGTAGCACATAAGTTTAGGTAACTCTGTGGGAGTGCACAAATAAATAAATATTTTTGCAATGAGAATGCAAAGTACAGACATAGCTGCCAATGAAATTGGTAAGATTATTCACTCTGTCTTTTGGGGAAAAAATGCATCTTCAATCTGGTCTCCCTTGTACTCAGATTATCCAAGTGAGAACATGATTAGTCCCACCCATTCTGCCTTTTAAAAATTATTTATTTTGCTAGGACTAAATGCTGATAGCAGCATGCTGGGTGAATTAGGGGTTTTTACAGTGTAGGTGACAAGTTAAAAATGTGTAGTGAGCATATGTGTCCAGAAGGGAGGAGAATCCCTCTAATTCTATCCCAGGGAAGACAAGATATACCTAATCTGGTTTTCTGCAAAAAAATTGCATTCCCAGTGAAGGAAGCTCCAGTTTCATGTACAGATCTGTCAATAATGTAAAGAAAAAAGAATAGGAGGTTACCTGCTCAAATTTCTAAAAACAGGCTTGGAGTACTTATTAATTTTTATTAATTAGTATTTACTATTTTTTTTTTGGTCCAACATCTTCGTTTGTATCCACTACTCTTTAAGTCTTTGATCATCTCTTCAGAATGATGAACAATTCTACTTAGACAAAATTACAGCTGGAGAAGGAAAAAAAGCTAGAGAGAGCTTTTCAGCACCCTAAACATGGCACTTTATCTGCCAGCAATGTTGGCCCTGATGGCAAAAGAAAATAAAGAGCTTGCAGGTGGTATTGACAGTTTTCCCCTTCAGGTTGCTAATATTTAATACAGAGATTAAAAGATGAGGAGAGTTAAAAAATTCTCTGGGGTCAAAGCAAACTGACTGGGTTATGAAGGTAAAAATGTGGGGAGACTAAAAGCAGTATGGGGAAATTTTGTCTTATAATTTCAAGGTTTTTTGGGTTTTTTTCTCGTGGGAAAAGTTACACTTTGCTTTAATAAAAGAAAATAACTGGTTGCTAGCACAACCCATTTGCTGTTTGATGTAACAATGTTATCTGCTCTCTGGGCTTTTTTGTTTCTGTTCAAGGCATAAAATAATTATTGTAGAGGGCCATTTCATCTTGGTGGAGTTCAAAAGTTCCCTTGCTAATTGTCACATCAAATGACCAGGGTCCCCAATGGAAACCTTCAAATGACTGTGAAAAAATTCGGGCTGTCACTAAACTCTGGGCACTTGGGAGGTTTTTTTGGGTGGTTTTTTTTTTGGTTTTTTTTTTTTGTTTTTTTTTTTAGGTTTTTTTTTTTTTGTGTGTGATTTCCCATTGCAGATTAGGTTACTTGGGTGTGGGTTTATCACACAGGAAAGGCCCAGCACAGATTAGTTCTGCACCATTGCAGGGCTGTTATGCCAGCTCCATCCTTGACCAAAGCAGTGGCCAGCACCTTTATTGTATCTGGGGACACGGAAGAACACTGCCCTGTCCAGGCAACAAAGGAAGCAGCAGAAGGCCCACTGTGTCTCTGAAGTGTTACTTCTCCACTTTTTGTCATGCACCAGTGACATGAGTGCCAGGTCCCAGACTTTAACCCCACACAGAGGCAGAAAAAAGCTGTCAGTCTCGGCTTGTTCAAAGACAAACCCTTTGTGCACATCAGACTGAAGTGGCATGGTCCATATACTCACTAAAGCATGCCAAGGAGTCAGAAAGTCATAATCTGCCTTTGTACTTCTGGCCAGTCCCATTTTCCCCCCCCTAGCTGGTGCCCAATTACCAGCTCTGTAATTTTTTCCCATTGTTAGGGAGCCATAAGGGTTTAGCTACCACTTACCCAATGGGGGTCGTGACCTGATGTATTTAGGCTTTGCAAATATAAGTAACAGTTCCCTTATCAGTGTCACCAGGACTCTTTAACACTTAGCAGGCAGAAAGATAAATATACTTGGCAGATACAATTTGATCCATTGCTAAGCCTTCCATTTTACCACTGACCCATGGCACTCTGCTATTCAGGGGGATGTTAGCTGGTATCACCCTATAACCCTCAGCCTGGCTCCCAAACCTCCTGACTTGGGCTTGCAGGAAGGACTTACAGGTGACAGCTTGTCAGCCTGATCTAGAGCACTGGGAAACCTGGGATGTGTCTGACCTGGCTCCCACCAGTGCTGCTTTTAGCAGAATTCCTCCTGGCTCACACCAGGAGAAGAATCAGGCTCTGTCTCTGTCCAGCTTGCCTGCAGGAAAAAGACAAAGCCAAACCTGATTTATGCATTACTATTATTTGAAGCATTGGTTTTTACTTGTTGACTTTCTTTGGTTAACTGGCTAATTTAAATGTTGCTTTATATAATTTTACAACTCAGCTTTGTCCTGAAAAGTTCTAATTACTTTCCTTGCCTCTTTCAGATCCTTTCTAAGACCTCTCCCAGTCACAAGGTTGGCCAGCCAAGGGTCTGGCTTCAGAAGCTGCAGAGTGCAGATTGTCCCATTCATCTCCCCTCCAGCAGGCACTGAATTAAGTTTTCTGGGTAGGGTTATGTTTAACAGGCACTTATTTAACAAGGGTTAAAGATGCAGCATCAGATCTAGAGAAGCATCTCTTTCAAGTAGAATAGGGCAAGAATTCAAGTGTGAACCACAAGTGTGAAGATCCTATAATAAATGGGCTGGAGCTTTCTGCTATCTCAAAAATGCATCTTGATTGACTCGAGGTCTAAAACTTTGAGGCATTTGGTTGTTGCCTCTTCAACAGCACTGACTCCAACCATGAATAAATTTAATAAAGTGCCATTGTCAGTGAGATTTGATTAGACATAGAACGAGAATACCACAACAAGTCCTTGCACTAACCATGGAGATTTTACACCTTAGATGCCCCTTTAAAAATTGCAAAGTTTTCACAAGCTGTTTTTATTTATTTCCACCAAGTGAGAAAGTTTTATGACCACTACAAATATCTTCTATCAAAGTATCCTCCTTCATTAGTTGTGATCTTCTTTAATTCTCTGCAGTGTTTCAATGCCAGTTAACTGAGATAAGAGAGAAGATAACTTCTTTTAGAACAACCTAGTACTTACAGGGGAATCTTATCCAATCTAGATGGCTGATTAGGATTCATTATTATTAAAGTGGCTTGGTCAGAATTATTGGCTGGGTAGCAACAGCAGATCCTTCCCTCATAGAATCACAGAATGGTTTGGGTTGGAAGGGACCGTAAAGATGATTTAATTCCAATCCCCTACCATGGGCAGGAGCACCTTCCACCAGCCCAGGCTGCTCATGTTTGCAATTGGATCATGACTGAGTCATCATTTCAGGCATGATTAAAACACAGAGCCTGACTTCCCACTCAAATGCATATCTGTGCACATAAACAAAATTTCCTTTAATCTCCTTAGAGTTCAGGTCTTTTGGAAGTGCTTTATGGAAGCTTTCTTTTAAAGTGGCAGCTCTATGGTACTTTAAACAATGATATATTTCAGGCTATGAGCCTTATCTGATCTGAGATGCCCAGGAGAGCAGGAGATTCTTTTTTTTGTTGTTGTTTTTTAATGATGTGTTAGGGCATGGGGTTTCCTGAGCATTTAGCAAAGGGGTGTCAGGGTGAAACAGCTGCACATGTTAAACCAGCAGTGAAACCCAACTCCTTTTCATCTCCTGGGTTATACAGCTCTTTGTGAAATTATTCCACGGGGCAATGTGTGAATAACTGCTAAATAATGTACGACCAGCTCCATGTTAAGGTGCTGCAAATGGGGCTGGCTGCATGGGGCTGAAGAAGCACTGAGAAAACACCTTGTTGTAAACTGATCCAGGTTAAACGGCCTGATTCTGGGCTAATTATTTTATAGTTCCTTGACATCCAGCAAATGTGAGAACTGCAGACCTTGTAGCCATGAGGTGCCATGAGACAGCTGTAAACAGAAGGGCTTTGATGAGACAAATGGCTTGTAGGGGCACTTCCATGCAGGCATCCCAACACAAAGGCTCCCTCGTAGGGCTGCTGCCAAAATAAAAAATAAATCAAGCCATAACAGCTATTCCAATCCTGCCTGAAAAGCTCACGTGAAGGAATCTGAGGCACTGACCTTACCTTTCCCTCACCAGCTCCTTGTCTCTACTCTATTTACACTTTACAAGATGTTCCCAGAAAGTGTGAAAACTCTTGGTTTACATCAGCATAAAAGTTCAGCACTCCTGGAACCAGACATTGTAATCAAACATCACTTTTTCATTTACAAGAAATATTAAAAACTTTCTTCAAATGTCTTGCAGAAGCAGGAATACAGCTTGTTTATGCACACCCTTCGTTCTCCTTCAGAAGCAGACAGGGTTTCCTAATTGGCAGCATAGTAACAAAGTGGACTGATAGAAATAGTTGATTTTAATGAGGTTTAAAATCAAAAGAAAGATTCTTGACCACATACAGAATTTGTATGAAAAACTCTGGTCTTTTTTGTGCTCGTTCTTCATTATTTTCCCATTCAAAAAGGCTGTTCCTTCAGTAAAGCCTCCTTCTCTTTTTTGCTTACCAAAAGATTCCCTGTGTCTCATCACATTTATTTCAATTTTTACTGCCTGGTGTAAAATAACTCATGTATTACTCAGATTTATCAAGCTGTTATTTAGATGAGAATTTAAAACTAAATAAAACACACAATATTTTACCAAAATACTTCTCTAAATACAAGTAAGAAAAAGACATAGTTTTACCAAGAAAGGGTGTTGACAGATTCTTAGATAAAGAAGCACTTTATCTCTGTGTTTTAAACTCAAGTGATTGGGTTTTGATCTCTGCAGAGCAGAATTTGAGATTTATTATGTACCATCTCTCTCAGTCTCACTTTATCCAGCGCTGGGAGGGGAAGACAAACTTCCAGTCCCTGAGGAGCTTCTAAAGGGAGAATCAAATGGTCATTGTACCAGATTAATCAAATACACTTAGATGAAAAAGTTTAATAGTGCAACAAACTCTGTTTAAAGAAGCTCACCCAGCAACCAGGTCAAGGTTTTGGCTTTTGTTTGAAAGGTCAGCAGCATTAATTCACTGCTGCCAGAGAAGCTGACAAAATATCACACTGCTGATCACTGATTAGAGGGCCTGACTGTGGAGATTCAGAAAGATCAGGACCCATTTATATTATTATTTTTATCAAAGTCCAGGACAGGCCCAAGAATTTTATATCCTTCCCCCTCAATCCTCAAGCTAGAACTGCTTGAGATTATTTTGTGATGTGGTTTAGAACTTCCTGAGGGTCAAGGTGTGGGAAATTCACCCACTGCCAGCACTTAAAAAACCTGTGAGCATTAAGTGGTTCGCTGTTTGAGATTTCAAAATGTCAACCTGACACTTCTTCTCTGGGACCACTGAGGTCTCTGTGGGCTCTTTTTGCTTTTTGGGGCACCCAGAGAGGTCAGGTCTGAGTTCCCACCTCTCTGTTCACATTCACATCAGTGTGGTCACTCATGTCTAGAACTTGGAGCAGAAATGGTGCTAAAAATACTAAAAATTGCCAATGATGATCATTCAAGTACAGTGGTGGGGGAAAAATTACACATTTTCCCACAATGCCAGGATTGAATATCTACACAAAATGGGATTTGCTGAGGAATAAACATGTATTTCTTATGCAATTCCATGTGCCCAAACCCACTAGCAAGTACAAAAAAATCCCAGATATTTCTCTTCTTTTCTCCTTTTGTTTTCCTCAATTTTTCCTCTCTGAAAAATTATGAAGTGTGAGAAATAAGCAGAAAGTGCTTACAATAAAGTGCAAAATTTTGGGAAAAGCCCAACACATCTTTACAGGATTCTCAGCACTGCCTTCTAAACAAACCCCCCAAATGGTGAAAGGAAGCTGGGAAGGATGGAAGGAAATATACTTTCCTCTTCTCCTGATTTCAGTTTCCTTATTTTCTTGGTAGCAAATCTACTTGGACTGAACAGTATTTGAAAATTGAAGCTATCCGTTTTTTAAAAGGATTTGTCCAACCCATTTAGCCCAAAATATTTGTATTTAATTTGGTGAATGATGCCTTCCAACTAATAAAATAAAACCAGCTGTGCTAGAAATGTGTGTGCTGATTCTACTCCCAGCTCTGCTCATGGATAAATATTTCAGAGGTTCCTGTGTTTGAGTGCTTAATTTAAATTAACTTCCTGAGAACCTTGGTGGGTAACAGTATCAACACAGAGGGGCAATTAATTAGAATAATCTTTATTTCCCAGTATTAAAATGCTCATTATTGTAGTAGGTCAACCACACATTTCTCTCTTATAAAGAAATCACTCACTCACTGCTTCCTTGCTTCCTTTTAAAAACATTAGCAATAAACAGATATGTGGAAATTATAAATAAATATTACTTGCTAGTCCTATGCTTGTTGGCCAAAAAATAAGCCAACCTAAAAATAATGTTTTAAGCATAAAAGTAAGTGGCAAAAATTAGTATTTGACCCTTAGTAACCTTCTTGCAAAATGAATATTCATTCCCACAGGTCATGAGTCAGTAGAAAACATTTCAGACTATTGAGGAATGGGAATTCAGTGTTGCTCTTGATCCCTTCAGTGGGGCACAGGTCTTACAGAATTTGGGCTGTCAGTCTATTGGCAAGAATTTGGCAGAGGAGCCCAGCCATCAGTCATGAAGGGTTTCTGCAGTTTAGATATAAATAGCTGAGGTGAAGCTTTAGGGTTGTTTATAAAGAATCCGTGAAATCTTCTTTTAATCTGTTACTGACAGATGGAAATACCACAGCCTGTTTTCAGGCCAAATTCAATGCATGTAGCCTGAGCCCCTTTGGAATATAAAGTGCCAGTTAACTGGCAAAAATACAAGAGAAGAGCACTTTTCCATGGTCCTGATGTGGGAGGGAAGCTGGTTGAGGACCTGGATGAGACAAACTTGGTTGAGGACCTGGGTGCCTGGAACATGGGGTCACTGAGCTGGGTCTCCCTGTGTAACTCTACAATATAGGCAGCTTCTGTGTCTCAGCTTCTGAATTACTTCTAAAATTAACCATCTTTCCCTTTTGTCCACTTTATCACCTCATTTTCATGGGAAGTTCCTCAGAGCAAGAGGCTGTACTCTGTACATATGGGGTGGGCTGACTGGCCACTGTCCAGCTGCTCACCCAGCCCACTCCCCTGCTCAGGGACATGGGGAGAGGGGGAAAATGGGATGGAATAGCTCGTGGGTTGAGATAGGGACAGGGAAATCACCCAGCCTTTCCCAGACTCACCTCCACTCGGGCTCTCTGCCTCTCCATCCTCATATGTGTCCCCACTGCACTGTGGTCTGTCTGAGGGGAATCCCTGCTCCAGCCAGCACCTGGAGCACCTCCTCCTTCTCCCCTGATCTGGGTGCTCCAGGACTGTTCCTTGGTTTTAAACTGTTCCTTGGCTTTTACCCCTTCTCCTCTGCCTGCCCAGCGTTTTTGCCCTTTACTGCACCCCTTTCCTGAGGTGCCACCAGCCCAGACGAGGGGCTGAGCAGTGCCTGGGGGGCTGGAGCAGCCCTGTCCTGCTCAGGGCAGCCTCAGCCTCTCCTCACAGAGCCCCACAGCAGACACAGACACCCAAAATGTCACCCAGTCCTTCTAAGTTCTTCTAAGCCTTCTGATGCTTACATTCTTGTAACGAGCTTTCTCATGCAGTTTTCTGTAAATAATTATTGTTTTGCATTCTTTTATGGAGGAGGAGAAATTTGATGGACTGTTGGTTTGTACAGTGTCATCGGAGAGGTGGCACTGTCACCCTCCAATCCACTGTCACTTTTGGAAATCTATAAATGTTGGAGTTAGAAATGAAACATCCTTCTTTTTACCTTGGAGATTCCAGTGTCCACGTTGTTTTATTTTCTGTACTATAGGGACACCAAACCAACAGGATTTGGCACTAAATGGGAAAGGGGACCCCACAGTAGCTGTTACCACCTAGGACAGGCAACAAAGAGGGAACCCTGACCCCCAAGAGCAGCCCCATGAAGGGCTGGGGTGGCACCTTGAGCCTAAGGAAGGAATTTTACAGCGAGAAAATTGATTTTCATCAGTTTCTTGCTGTGCCCTGTTGCTCCTAAGGCAGCTTTAAGGGAGCACCTGGTGGGAGAACAGGATGAGATCTGGGATTGTTCCAGGTTCAGAGGGGCCCACATTGGAGATCACAGCAAATAAAGAGTCACACAGGCTCCCATGTCCAGGGAATTCCTCTTGGGGTTGCCAAAGTCCCAGGGCCAGGATGTGCCATGGTCCTGGGCAGAGTTATTCATGGGAATAACTAGAATAATAATTCAAGTTTTAGAATTTAGAGTTTAGGTTTTATTCTAGGGAATAATAGCACAAGAGGGAGGCCTGGGCAGGATGCCTTCCTGTGGCTCTGGGATGCCATTTTGGAAACCCCAATTGTATCTGTTTTTACAGCAGAATGTTGCACTGGGCTAAAGGACTGGCCCCAAATAAAAAACCCCACACAGTGTTTTCTCATTGCAAAAGCAGGGTATTTCATACTCTGCTAACACACGTGAATATTCTGTCACTATTGGTGGTACTTGCTTGTTCTTCTGAAAGGCAGGATTTTTTATTCAATTCAATTTTTTATTCAATTCAATTTATTCTGATAAAAAATTGATTCAAAATACTGCTTGGTAGATAACCTTCATGTTTGCATTTTGACCTTTCCTGAACCTTTTTCCAAGCCCTTTTCTCCAAACACATGATGAGGAAGCTCACTTGCAAAAGCCAGAAGAGCTGCCTTTCTATCCGACCTGTGCCAGCACAGAAAACATCAGTTTATGAAAAATAGCATTACAACTATCATGCTGCTCTACTCTTACACCCAAACAAGAGAAAATCAATTCCACTGGCACCCCCAGCCTGGCAGGGTGAGGCTGTGTGAGCTTTCTCAACAGACAGAGCACATGCTTCTTCAAAACCCATTTCTGAAGCCTGGTGCTTCAGCTAAGTAAATAAGTAAATAAATTCACAGATTTTATGTCTTTATCTCCTCAGTTACATCTCACAGATCATTCTGCATTTTATCACTGGGACACCTGCTAAATGCTGGACTAAAAGCACATATTCCTGGAGTCTGGGCCTTGAGGATGCCCACAGATGGTGACACTTACCTACAAGCTCTGCAGAGCAACACTGCACAGGGTTAAAAATGTCTGCCCCATTCCTTTCCCCATCACCCTCTCCATTCTTAATTTTACATCTTGAGAGAAATACAGTATTTGGTATTAGGGCTCACTTTTGTAAAGGATTTTAGCAATCCCCATTTTTAGAGATGGAGTCTCCCAGGTCAGGGAAGGCCTTATTTTCTGAATGCCTAAGGCACAGTTAAAGGCTGATAATAGCACGGGATAGCTCCAAGAATGTTATATAACTTACTGAGTGTCTACTAAAAAATAGAGAGACTTTGTCATTTAAAAAAAAAAAAAAAAAAGAAAACAGGAGCCTGTGAGATTCCCACCATCTGGATGGAGTCTTTTTTCTTCCCAGATGAATTAGTTGTCAGGGGAGGAATTATTTTAGGCATCAAGTAACCCCTGATTGTGAGTGACAGGCTAACACAGGAGCAGATGCAGGGTTAGTGCAGCCTGTCCATTATGTGGAAAGGAGAGCCCTGCATGTCCCACTTACTCTGCACAGGGCCCTGGGTTATTAAAGGAGTAACTGGAGGTGGGTCAGGCCTGGGAGATGTCTCACACTTCTCACACAAAGCCAACTTTTTCACTCAAACAGCCGTCACTGTGAGAAACTTCCTCAAAACCTGAATTCTGCAGAAATCCAGTCCCCATGTAACACCCTTATTTGAGAGTATGCTGACAGCATCCTGGTGAATCCAGATAAATAGAGCCAACAAGGAACATTCTGAATACATCTTAAGATAAAATCAGTTGTCACCAGCTCCTATTTCAGCTAATGGAAATGTCTTTTTTTTCTTTTTTTTTTACATAAAAATGGATATCAGTAAATCCCCTTGTCTTTGCAGACAGTACAAGTCTGTTACGAGAACATTGACCTACTCAATAATTTCATATTTGTAAGTTTATTTAGCAAAACCTTATCCTGATGTCCAATCTAAAAAAAGCTTTATTGTAGTAGAATTGTGTTAAATGCAGTCTAGAAACTTGTGTGCCTGATTTCATTAGGAATTTAAAACTCAAACCCTTCAAATCTTGACAGAGCACCCCAAATTTAGCAGAATATCTGGATTAGTCTCACATCTAAAACATTTTTCTTATTTAGTGGACTCAAAGTAAGCCTGAGCTGGCTTGAGAATGAAAATTCAAAAGTGAAGTGGTGGGCTGTGAAACATTTTACAGTCTGAAAGAATATTTGCAATAAATAAACACTGAAAGCCAAAAAACAGCGGGTTTTTCAAATCTAGCATAAAGACAGCAGATGGTCAAACCAAACAGGTACACAAAATATTCACGTTTGCGAGATCTGATCGTTTTCCCTTTAGAGAGCATTGTGGAACTCAAGAGGACTGTGGACAGTGTCAGACGGGAGGAAAGAAACAAAAAACAGTGACATCTTGTGGTAAGGAAAACGCCTGGGAAAGATAAATTTCTGTGCACACTCAAAAATCTGGATATTAGACTGCAGCTACTTGGAATTTGCAGTGTAAGCTGCAAGTCTTAGACTTTTCCCCTCCTCTGAGTTGTTTTTTGGGGTTTTTTTCTGGTTTTGGTGAGCCCCTAAATGCTGCTGTTAGAGAAAGGGCTGTTTCCACCGAGGAACAAGCAGCAGCTACATTGAATTCAAATAAAGATATTCATGTCTAAATATTCATGTCTATCTAAATAAAAATATTCATGTCTGTATTTATCAAAAATCACTGGTCTCTTCATCTGAGGCAGAAGGTGAGTAATCCTTGGCCCCAGTATCTCCCTGCTGAAATGCTGGAGCTGAAGCTGCAGCTCAGGACAGTGCCACATCTGAGGAAGGTCATGACAAGGAAAAAAGGAGAATTTTCTCAGAAAAGACTCCTAAAGTGACCCACTCTGCCCAGGCAAGCATCTGCTGAGGGGAATGGAGATGGGAGTACCAGAAAAAGAACTTATCAGCTCCTTGCTCTAATTTCTGATACCACAGTTTGATTAAAAATAAACCCAAAGCTCTATCAGGCAGAATGACTCTGGCAAAATAGTTCTTAAGCCCCACCAAGACTACTGAAATCAGCAGGAATTCTTGTCTTTGACCTAATGGGAACAAGACTTCAACCTTTTATTATTATCCAACATTTTCTGTCTTACTCTAGAGTTTCGTCTTAAGTCATGTGATTTCTTTGCCAGGGCAAGTGGCAGTAATAATATAATAAAAGCTTGATAATTATTTTAGGTGCCATGGACTGTCTGGTACAGTATCTCTCAGTGAGTAATAAATGCTCTGAAGTTACTCCATTAGTTTGTTCCTTTTGATTGCTTTGGAGATAAGAGAAGAATGTTACGGGATTGGGTGTTTTTGTAATTAAAAATTAATTTCGAGAAACCTGTAAATAAAAACTTTCAGATTTCTTGAGATCTGCCAACTTTATTTCTTGACAATAAAGGAATGATTTGAAGAAGGAGGCATTTTATGGGATATTTCAAAGGTCTAATTAAGAATTCTTGGAAACTCTCAAAATGGACCTTAAGGTTAACACAAGTCCTGGTTCTCATTCAAGGGTATTATTAGAATTAGAAAGAATTGTGTGTCTTTATCTGCAGTGTGTTCTTTATTCTGAGCAATAAACAAAAGTCTTTGCCATAAATGGTGAGCCTACAGTATTCTGAATGTTGCCAAGAGGAAAGAGGAAAACCTTTTACATCAGGAAAAAGTTACAGGTAACTTCTGGCCAAACCATGACTAACCCGATATCCATTTAGTTTCAAGTCTTAAATATACAAATATTTGCTTTATAATAAAATTGAAACTATTTACTTTTAACAAAAGCACATGTTTAAAACCAGCAGACTATAATTTCTATTTTACTGCTTTTTTGCCACTGAAAACCTTGGCAGTACCCAAATTCAACACCTGTCAGTCTTGTCCATGCTTGAAACTAAAAATGGAAGTTAAAAAAAATTATTATTTTTTTCCTGAAAATGAAGGGCAAAATATTTGCTATCTTCTGTTGCTATTCTACATAGAAAAACAAATAAACATTCTACATAGAAAAGCAATTTTTTTTCTTTGCAGGTGACTGGGAGAAAGGCAGTTCAGTGTAACTCAGGATGTTTGTGCTTTCCTGTTTTTGCAGAGTGTCAATTCTTTTCTAAAACTACACATTCCAGTGAAAAGCAACAGGTTGCAATTCCAGACTTCTGTAAGACAGTGGCCACCTTGTGGAGATGCTGTTGGATCCCTACAAGCACTAATAATTTGAATATTAAGGATCAGGCTTTGCATTTGACAAAGAGTGTTGGAGTTTATTGGAACCTGCACTGGAAGTTTACTGGAATCTCCAATAAACTTTATGGTTTATTGTTTATTGTTGAAGTTTATTGGAACCTCCATCAATTCTGGTGCTCAGAATATCACAACAGCCATTCCAGTGAGGGAGAGAAGACCCCAAATCTCCCTCGTGTCCCTTCCTATGCACTCTCTTAGTGACTAACCAAGATCCAGCTGTGCTCCCCATCAGCTCCATAAAAATCCCCACAGTCAGTACTGCTGGAATCCAAAATGTAGAGAATTCTCAGCACTTTAAGCCTGTAAACCAAAGCTTAGAATTAAACACAAGATTTAATTTAAAACCTCAGAAGAAACTTCCAAACTTAAATGCTAAAAATGAAAATATAAATTTATATTTTAAAATAAAAACACATAAAGTTAAAAAAAAAGTTTAAAATATAAAGTGATTACAAAAATAAAAAAAATTAAATACAATACTATAAGTTTATATATCATAATATAATTAACTAAAAAGTACACTGTAACATAAATCCATAAAACAAAATATTAAAAAAATAGATCAAAACCTTATTAGCAATATTTCATTAATCAATAAATCCTTTAAAATCTTAAAACTAAAAATCTTACAACTAAAAATCTTATCACTTTCTAAATCACACAATAAAAATATAAACCTAACTCACCCTTCCTATCAATATAAAAAATAAAAAACAATAAATCTGGAAAACTCATACATCCCATCTCTAAATCATTCAACATTCCTTCAAAACTCCCCACTCAGCACGGGACCTCAGGGTGCATAAAACCTTCCTAATGGAGCAGAAATGAGGAGTATGTTGAGGTGTGGCACTGCTCACCAGCTCCTGCTCTTTATTCAGCAAGGGCTCCCCAAGTGCTTGGGACTGCTTCAGGCAAAGAGCAAATTGCTTTAATCTGGATTTTTGGGAAAGGTGGTCTTGTAGCCACTGAAAGATGGAGTAACTGATACAATAATCCACTGCATAAAAATAAATGTGCCTGTCTGTGTTTAAAAGCAGCCCCTATTTCTTAGGGTGATGTGGAGGTTTTTGTTTGAACTGGGTAGAGACACTAATTTTGTGTAGTGGTTTTAGTTTGCTAATTTGAGATTATCTGGGCAATGTAGTAATGAGTGTGGTGGGTTTCAGTGTTGGTTAATTACTAGTGTGCTTACTTTTTGTTGTGAGGTAGGATTAGGAGAAAGGTAAAGTGGTTTAAAACTTTAAAAGGGTATAAAGAAAAATTTATGGACAGTAATTAAAAGAAAGAGTAATAAAAATCAAAATAAAACATTTAGAACATTTCTCTTTTCCCTATAACTTTTTCTTCTTACTGATAATGTAAAGAAACAAAACATAACATTTTAGTCAGTTTACTACTTCTAAAATAGTTTTTCTTGACTTTACTTAGGGAGAGAAGTTAGTCTTGTTAATGTTATGGAGACTTCCCACTAAGGAAAAAAATAATTTTTTAATGGTTTTCTTAATAATAGCAGCCACTCAGGGAAATCTGTAACTGTGAAATTTCTCTTATTTTCTATAAGTTTTTCTTACAGCTTGGTATAATGCTGTTTGGCCAGAAATGGTTCACCCCTGAAGCTGTTGCCTCTCTTGGCTGCCTGCTCTATGTTGAACGAGTCTTACACCATTAAAGGGGGGACAGAAGTGTTTAATTGCCTCATTGTAACCCACCTGCTTTTTCCTTTTCCTGTTGGGAACATGGTGGTGCTTCCCAAACTGCTAAAATGAGCCAGATTTTTCTCTTGAGCACTTCCCCAGGGACTGAAATAAGAAGATGTCATGCTCTTTGCTGATGGGAATAAAGTCACACACCGAGAATCAGGGCTCAGCTGGAAGAGCATCAGGCTGCTAAAAGAGCAGAAATGAATCATTATTTTACTATTTCTAACCTTGGTGTGGTGAAAATGTTCTTCAGGCCTGAACCACAGGGGCCTTCAGACCTTGGTGGGTATTTATTCACTTGAACACCAGGAAATATTTGATCATGACATCACTAGGGGAATGATGTCAGCCTGTGACCACAGCAGGTAAATGGGCATTTTACCAGTGTACACAGGCCACTGCAAAGATTAGGAGCATTTTAGTCACATTTAGGTCATAATTGTCCAGAAGGCAAAGGTCTGAGTCACAGGAGCTTTCTTAGGAAATCTAAAGTGACCTCTTTGCTTTCCAAACTGAGATTCTGCCCAAACCCATGTGCAAGGCATGAAACAGACCTTTGTCACCTCTGACTGACTTAGTCTTGGTTTTATATCCAAAAACAGAAAGCAAACCTTAAGGAAATGTTTCAAGTCAGGCTTGCACAAATCTGGGGATGTGTTCTCATAAGGTCTCCTGTAGGAAATGCCAGGATCTGCAAACAAAATACAAAATCCCTGGGAGCAATGGAGGATCTATGAAGAGGGGAGAGATGCCTGGCACGAAAGAGAGCAAATGGGCTCCCAGTGCAAGTACAAACAGATTTATGCCTTCTCTAACCTGCTTTTGGAACCCACAGGGCACTATCCTGCAGGCTCCAGTTGCCAGATCACATCACACTTCGGCCCCAATCCCATTTTATAGCTGTGACAAGCACTGGGGAGGTGGGCAGTGGCCTCGAAGAGGATTTGCATTTCAGTGCTCTGTGAAACACTTGCAAAGAGGCTGAGGGTCAGTGGCAGGCTGGAAGGACCATCTTCACTGGGACACTTCATACAGAAATGAAGTGTGAGCACAATGCCTGAGTGGCTGGAAGACCTGGATTAGAGTGTTCCCTGTTTGAGGGATGCTCCAGGCCCTGTGGCTTGCTCTGTGTGCTCTCTGTTTTTCACTAACATTATTCTGTTCTTAAGAAAAAAACCCCTCAGGAGCTGCCAAGCCAAGGGAACTGCTTTTGTGTGGTTGCTTCCTCTAGTTAGCAGACAGAAAAGGAGAGCCCTGAAAACTGTCCCTTCCTTGGCCTATTTTGCATTAACCTTCTTAAATGCAACCCCCCCATTTTTAAGCCCCCTTCCAACCCAAACCATTCAATGATTCTTTGATTCTATGAAAACACCCTGTCCACTGGTGGAAGGGAGACCAGAATCTGAATTTTTCACACCCTCAATGAGTTCCTGAACTGTGATTTAACAGCACAAGACAACAATTCTCATCCTGAGAATGTTGAATTCTTTCCTGAATGCTGGCACAGCTTTCCCCCTAGCTCTGGTAGATGGGGTACCTTACATGAAAGCCTGACTTGAGGGCTGATCCCTCCTGTGGTGACAAAAAACCCCTAAAGTTAGGCTTTGTGACCAGGATTCCCCTTCTTCCTTCCAAAGGGCTGAGAAATGCTCTGGATTTTAAAAAAGAAAAATAAAACAAAGACACAAAAAACCCCAAACCATCCTTACAGCCAGTTATCTACAATTTCTTGACTTTCATTTTGTTCAGGAAGCTCAGAGGAGCCAGGTTCTCTCCAGATAAATTTGCAGCTGCTGTTGAACAAGCTGAGATAAACAATGCAGACTCTGCACGTACATAAACTGACTTCCAAGTCAGTGCAAGTTCTTCCAAGTTCCTCTATAACACAGGAGGGGCATGGGCCTTGTGGATGAGCTTCATGCATGGACTATCAAGCCCATCAATTAGTTAAACTGGAAATATTTTATCAATCAAGTTTAAGCAATGGCTTTTTGGTGAGTTTTTTAGGTACAGTTGCTGTACATGCAGAACATGTACCACAGACAAGCAGCAGGATATATCCTAAACACATTTCTTATCCCTGAATGTTGCAAGACTGGAATCAAGGTAGAACCTACCCTAGGAAAAGCAATCAAAAAGATGACCTTTTATGTAGGCAAGGAGTACAGAGTTGCATGGGGTTTATTCCTTAATTGCTTTTTCTGGAACATTACCCAGGCACTGTGTTTTCCTAGGCATGCCTCTTTCAGCCTGTTAAGAAGCAGCAAAGTCATCCTGCTGACTCCCTGCTCATTAAAAGAGGAATTCCAACAGATAAGTCAGTCATAGAAAGAAAAATAATTGTTCAAAACAAAACAATTGATGAAATAATCATCGATGATAAACTTCTAATTGTAGGGTATATCTCCTCTCTGCCTTTCACCACCTGTTACAGATTTGATGGCTTATCATCCTTTTCCTTTTATTACTGATATCTCAGGTGAGTAATACGTGGGAGGGCGTACTCCAGGAGTACAATGCAGAGGAATTGTGTGAGCAACCATTTATTGGGATTAATGAGTGCAAGAACAGTAATAGCTGCATGGGAGGGTAGCAGCAGTGCTGGCAGCACTCATGGAGAGAAGGACATCTGAGACAATGATTTGATTAAGCAGAAAAAAATGAAAATTTACAAATGTACATCCACATTTCAGGCTAAACATTATTGTCTCTGAGCCCCTCTCTCCCCTTGGTGTAGGTGCCTCACACTTTGTAAAAGCAGCAACAATAGAATTTCCATTCATCCAAATTTGCTTGAAATGTAGCAATTATTAGCTAGTAAAAATTTCCCAACTCTAGAGAGGAATAGTTCAATCAATCCAGGTAGTGAAGCTCTTCAGTGTAGTTTGGTTTTGTAAGTGTTTCTTAGGCAATAAAAACCCCAAAACTAAAAATTCTCAAGTGTCTTTAGATTGTGTCTTTAGCACCTGTGAATTTCTATGTAGGTCAGAGGTGGACTCTGGATTTTTGCAGTGGTCAGGGATGGCAGAAAACCATCCAAGAATTTTTTTTCACTCCATGTGTATCTTGCTTCATCTCTAAAAAAACAGGAATCCTGCGCTAAATCGTAAAATATCTTAATTCATAATAAATCACAAAAGATCTCAACTCTGAGATCTAAATTTAGCTGCTGACAGCCACACCAAAGCAAACAAAGTGATTTCAATAGTCCAGACCATTTCTTAAGCAAAGTAAATCCTCCTAAATATCTGTGGTCAATTATGTGATTTTTTTTTTTTATGATTAAAGGTTTTTTTTTCCCTTTTCTTCCCTTGTAAATTCTTGTATCATTCTGTAGAATTAGTCATAGATGGTTACATTATTATACATCTAGAGTGCTCAATTGAAGTGGCAACACTTCAGTTTTAAATCACAAGTGACATCTTCTGGGAACTGGGTGCTTCCTCCATGAAGACTTCTGTGTAAGACCCAGTTTTTGTCTGTGAAAATGTGATTTCCAGTAGTTTGCAAAGAGATATTTATAGCACATACAAGTTTTCTTTAATAAATAAACAAAAATTTTACATAAAAAGCACCTATGACTCAAAATATTTGCCACAGGATGTTTCAGAAGACTTTCTGAAAGAGAAAAAGAGCTTGTGGCTTAGACAGAATGCTTGTTCCCAGTCCAGATTGCTGCCACTCTGGGTGCCTGGATGATGGGGGGAAAACCTCCTTCCATTCTCCAGCAGCCAGACCTTCAGGCTGGGAAGTTCTCAGGGAGTTTTGACCCAGGGTGGAAGCAGATGCAAGTGTGGAAGTGAGGAACTGATATCTTGGCATCACACCAAAGTGGAGCACCAGCACAGCACAATTTGTGGAATGGCCTCAAAAATATTGGCATTTTCTTCCTGCAATTGTTTCATTCTCTCTTGCTCTGGGCACCTTTCTCTGCAATCCAAACAAAAGTGCCAGGATTAGCCTAAATCCACTCGCTGCTAATATTTTAATCCTTTTGCAGCTCATTGCCCATAGCTGAACTAAGCGCTGGTCAAGTGCCATGTCAGTAGTTCAATGGAATTCAGACTTTGGCACTCTGAAAAAGGCAACAGATGTGCTTTAATGATTATCTAATAACTTGTAGGGTTTTTTTTTTTTTTTTCAGTTTGGTGTGCTAATGAAATCTAATCTCGTTGACCCAACAGACAAAACCGTAACAGTAGGGACATTAATGGCAAGACAAAGGACATGAACAATACCACACTTTGGAAAAGGTCCAAAATCCAAGCCCTGCAAAATGTACTGGGATCAACAAACAGGTTGACTTCCATTTCCATGAGCTGCTGCAAAAATTACCTCTGCAGCCAGTGAATTAAGGATGGGAATATGAGTTCAACATGCCTCCAAATAAATGTTCTGAAAAATCACCACTTTTCCTGGGATGGGGAAAGACCAGAGCAAAATTTCTCTTAGGAATCAGTAACCATTTGAAATGGACTTGTTCACTAAAAGTTTCATTTTGTTCATGATACCTGGTTTTGCACATGAAATTAAAACACTGCAGACAGCAGTGCATTTTGAGAGTCTTGACTTGTGGTCTCCAGTTCAGGCTCAATGACTGCCAGGCCTTGTGCTATGCAGCCTAGAAAAAAAATTAACAAAAATGTAATTTAAACAAAACTGAGGCTGCTGTTGGAGGCATAAAACTAGGGGATTTGCAAATCAGCTGGACTGAAAATTTGTTGTCCTTTCCCAGATGCAGCTGTAGCAGCAGGGTTCACTGTTTATCACCAGCTTGTGCTGCTCTGATGGTGTGATTGGGAGCAAGTGCTGAACTCCTGCTGATTTCTTCAGGGACTTTAATGGGACTGAAGCATCTCAATGCTTTTGTGGACTTGGTGTGATTCTTTAAAAATACCAGAACTTGCCAGGAAATATTTGCAGCAGCATATAGAACTGTAAACCAACACTGATTCAGAATTGTCCCTTAGCTCCTGCTGTCATTGCAGTGCTGGTCTTTGTCCCATAGGGTAAAAGTCTTGTTTATGAAAAGCTTAAAAAGGCCTTGAGAAGGGAAAAAACAAGCATCTCTCTAAAATACAGCTTTTATTTGAGTGCTGATGTTTGTAATATTTTAATATTGCTTTATGATTTTTATTTCTAATGTTCTTTATTTGTCTCAAAATGTTGTGCTGAGGAGCCTCTCTGTTCCCTCAGTGAGTCCTGGCTTTCTTCAGATACGATATTGCACTTTTATAAATATGTTGCTAATCAAGGTGATGAAATGCTTTCTTCAGCCTTGTGCAGCTGGAGTGACTAAATCATGGTGGACTGGCATTAAGGAATAACAACAAGCTGACAATCAAATCTAAGCACACAGATCTGGGCTAAAGGATCAGAGGCCCTTTTCTGAATTTAAAAAAAAGTCAATTGAGTTAAAGGGCTTGTTCTCTCTGTACATTTACTTCCACAAGAGCCATTTTCCTGGTCCCTCCTTCCTGGCTGTTTTCCTTTTGCCTTATCCAGGTTGAATTTGATCTGGCTATCTCTGTCTGCAAACCACCCTTCTGTAGGCATTGCAATATCCTATTTATATCAGTGGGACATTAATGGCAAATGGGGCACATTCATAGCATCACAGGAGAGTTGTCAGATGTTGAGGCCATGACTTCTCTTTATCTGTCCAGATGACAGCAAGTAAATATTTTGATGTAAGGGACTTAGATAGAAGTCTTTGATCTTCATGTGTGCCCTGCAGAAGCTTCTGGACTCCAGCAGACATCAGTCATGCTAATAGACAGCTGTCAGAAGAAGCTGGGGCACCTTTAATTGGCAAATTCTTCTTCTGCTGAAATTTGGGTAGGAAGGTGAAAACTGTTGTTCTGTCTTCTGCAGACTTCAAGCCTGAAAAGGAATAGAGGGGGGGATTCAGCTTACTTGCACCTCTGAGACTTTTATTGACTGTGTGGCTGTCAAAGGGGACTGACCAAAAGATCAGAGATGTCCTGATTTACCAGATGCTGGATGTTTTAGTTTGAGCTCCAGTGAAACATATGTGCTTTTGGGAGCCACCAGAGATAAGAGGAGGAAAACACTCAAGAGGGAAATGACCTACCTTGCTGGACAGTCACTCTGTCAGGAAATTTTGATGTCAAGTTAAAACCTTTAGCCCCATCCTGCAAGGCTTTGGCCCATGGAACTGGGGGGAGATTCTGTCTTGGTACCCAGAGACAGGAAGCCTCAGTGGAAGTGCTGCAAGCCAAGGTGTATGATCCCCTTGCTGTCCTTCCTGTGACAAAGGCAGCATCCCAAGTGCCCTGCAATCCATCAGGGAGAGATTGTCCAGGGGAATGGTCTGACCCAGGGTGAGTTCACCCACACCATCAGCAATCCACAGCAATTCTGCTTGCACATGTTGAATTGTTGAGGGATTCAGCTCCAGGGTAGGACTGGGGATGCTTTATTCTGGTCTTGGTATCATTGTTGGCCTGCTGTGAATGTAAACTTTGGCAAATAATTTCACCTCTGAAAGAATCCCTTCAGCCAGCTGTATGATTGAAGCACTTTCCACTGCTTTTTGTAGAGCTCCTTGCCCAACTTTATTTAGGGAAAGACCTGAGTTGTCCAGAACTTAAATCAAAATAGATGTGAACAGCCATGTCAGTCTATTTTAACTACCCCTGTTCTCTGTGACTAAAGCTTCTCTCATCAGCAAGCAGCTCCAGACTTTAGAGCAAACACAAGGCTTTTCAAATTCCATTGCATTTTGCAGAGAAAATTTATTTACCATGCCAAAATTATAATGGTCTCAAAGCAATAAAACACTCTCTGCTCTAAATTTGATGCTTGAGGGTATCGCTGGCTCTTGGAGTGTTTGGTTTATTTTAACAAATTCTTTTATGTTTTTCTGTCAACTTCTATTTTTCCTGTCAACCTCCAGTTTCCCATCTCTTCATCTCTGTGGCTTTGAAGCTTATCCCTGATAAAAGACAGCACTTATGTCAAAATACACTAATGTCACTTTGACACACAAGTGCACAGTCTGGAAGCCGTTTGGCTTGGCAGAATTATCTCCTTTGGCAGCCTGGCCACAGCTGGCTTGAGCTGCTGGACACTCGTGTGTTTGTCCCACTCTTTTTGTCTGAGGTAAACCCTTGGGACTTTCATCAGCTCACATGAAATAAACACCAGTGAAAATAGCTCTGAAAAAACACACCAGGCTGAGACTTTTTTCTGGGAAATAGTTTCTTGTTAGTTTTGGGGGTTTAATTCAGGGCACCAGGGTAATCCAGGGAAATGAGTAACAATGTCAGACCCAACACTTGCTCCTGTCCTTCCTCTTCTTCTGCTAAAACAATGTTTTTAGTGAATGAAGGTGATAAACAGTTCAGAACTATCACAGATCATATCATTGATGTTTCTGAATAACTCTGTTGTGCTCCTGACTGCAGATCATCTTTTTAGTGATTACTTTACAGGTGACCTATATTAATACCAGTTTTTATCCACATGCAGGAGAATGATCTTGTGACTTGGGTACTGGACTTTGGGTCTAGATCCTCCCTTCCCAACCTGACAAGTGGAGCAGAAATTCTCATACTGGCAGCTACATGAACTGGAGGTCATAGGCCTGGCAGCTCAGTGTGAGTTTTGGGACTTACACTGCTCTCAATGCAGCTCTCTGGAACACGATGCTGTAAAATGACAGTGTAACATCACTTTTCACCTCACAAAGCTCTAAATACATGAATATTCCTGTTTGTGTTGCACTCGGCTGCTGTAGTGAGAAGCATCATAAAAATGTGTGAGGGATTTGCACCAGTCTGTGAAGAGTGGTGCAGTTCAGTGAGGCCTCAGCAAATGTCTCTGAGTTAGTTTTAGAGTGGAGAAAATTTTTTACACATTGAATGAATTAAACCTAGAGGAAATGGAGTTGTGCAACAAAATAAAAAAAGAAGGAAGAATACTTTCTCTTAAATATTTCAGGTCTGAAGCAAACAACTACAAGCAATCTCAGCATTTAAAGCAGAGGAGCTGCTGTTTACTGCCCTAGAGTTAATTCTCTAGTGCCTATTACAAATACAGAGTATGTGTTGTGTGCCAGTGCTGCATGTTCTGATGTTCACACTAAACAAAGACAACCAGGAGAGCAGGTCTTCACAAGAACACAGCATGGCTGAGGAAATCAGCAAATGAAATAAAGGCTCAAAATTATCACTGAATAGCTTTCCATAGAAACGTGAAATCACAAAGATGTAACAGAATGTATTAACTCAGAGCTGTTTAAGGAACAGTTCTCTGACCACTGCACAGGGTGGTGATAGAGTTTTCCATAAAAAGACTCTCTTCTGTTTGGATTTAGATCAGTGCTTTGTTCACTGACTCCTGATGTTTCATGCAGCACAGTTTCTCTAGAAAGAAGATCCTTGTCTCTCTGAGAGCTGAAAGCAAGAAATGGTATTAAGAAAACATTTGCAATATCTCAATTCCTCATTGTAATTAAGGAGAGTTATTTTAAAATATGACTTAGAGGACCACAAAGGCTTCACCATGTTCTCAAACCATGCCCCATGTCTGGCTCTCTGCCTTGCCTTCATCTGCATCAAATGATGTGTGATATTTTACTAGGAAATGGTTGAAGCAATGAATCAACATATTTACAGCACAGAAACAAAACCCTTCCCACATTTTATGAGAAGTTTTTGCACACTGGAAATCACTCAAGAAGCTTTCCTCGATTTAATTGCTAACACAGACTTCAGAAACAGCCCTTTCATAGACCCATGAAATTAGGCATGATCCAGTAACTCAGAAAATAGTGAATGCAGGGAAGGACCATAAAACTGGAAGTGCTATGAGTTAAACTTATTTTGGAGCCTAGATAAGATTACAGCCAATGGCACTAAATGAACACATGAAGATCCTATTATAGATTAGGTTGAAGTAGCCATATAATAGATTCGATACTTAAAAGACAACAAAATTAAACTTTTAATTAGCAAACACTTTCTTAGATGAGTCGTGATTTAACAGGTGGGAATGCTCAACATGAAAATGATTCACAACAGGAGGGAGACACTGAGGGTGTTTATGTCTCCTTCAGGTTATCTTTGGTAAAAAAAATTGCAAAGAGAAACTGGGAAAACACTTTTAACCAGAATTCTGGATTTGGGGGGCACATTTCTTAGGAGTGAGAGGCTCCAGGGGAGCTTTCACCAAAAGCACAGACACGGGGAGATCTGTGCTGGCGTCCCACCGGTTGCCACGACAGCTGGCAAAATTCAGCTGCCATCAGGGTGGGCAGCAGCAGTGGGGGGCCTTGCTTGTTGTCTGGCCACGGGGGACCACTACTAGGAGCTGTCATCACTCATCTAATGAGGCTGAAACCGGAGCAAAGGCTCCCTGGGCTCACTTTGCTATCTTTAGGAGGGGTGGCGTGAACCCACGAGTGCCGTGTGTGGCAGGCCCAGTTGGAGGAGCTCTGGGTGCTGATGACAGAGTGTCAGCATCAGTTCACACACTTAATCCTGGGCTCAAGCAGGCAGGCTCTGCTGTCCTCAGCACACAAGCACACATGTGCTTTTTCTAGTTCAAGCTTTAAAAGTTCTTGTGAGTCTCTGAAGCTATGGGGTTCGACGTAAAACATCCAACATCCTGATTTTGGAATCCTGTCCTTTGTGTGGCCAGTTTCTTATTTATTTATTTATTTATCTATCTATCTATTTATTTATTTATTTATTTATTTACTGCCCCCTTTTATGGTGAGATAAACCCTGAGACTAAACAAAGTGTGTTTATAAATGCTGTGGGTTGACCTCAGTCACGTACGGCTCAAGGGGGAATAAACACGGTGCAGTATCAACAATTGCATCATGATTTAAGAACATGAAGTCCTGAGCAATAAAAGCTCGCTGAAAACATCAATATCTGCACCTCCAGCCACAGTTTTTTTTAATATATCAGTCAGATTTTTATTGCTAGACATTTTCATCCTGCAGTGAGGAGCTGTGCTGTTTATGGGGTCTTAGCTCAGGCTTGGAGGGTGGGGGCACAGAGAGCTCCTTCCTTGGCATAAAACAAGACTTGGGTTGGCTCCACAAGTCCTGTGCTCACTTCTCAAACATGCCAAGGGACGTGGCAGGGAAAACAGCAGGGGGGAAGTACCTGTGTGTTACTCATATCTCTGCATATTCAGCCTCAGGCTCTCCCTGAGCTTCATTGTGAGTTATTACCTGACTCAGGCTGGTTTGATTATCAGAACATCTGATTAAAGGGAAGGAAATGAAAAAGAAAATTAGGACAATATTCCTGGAGAACCATCTGCATGAGTACCTGGAGCTCATTACACATTTCAAATCTTACAATTGGACATTTCAAATCTTACAATTAGCTATCTCAAATGCCTGTCCCCCAGGTATCAAGGAATAGTTTTCTTTCTGATACACTCTCCAGAAGTAGCATTCAAGGCCTGCAAGTGTTGATTTGATATCTCTAAAGTAAAAACAAACTCAATTTGAAATTGATCTGGTCATGAATTTCAAGAATTTAAAAAAAGAAATGCGCTTGGCTGCATAGATGTCTTCAGGATTATACATTTTAAACCAGAGATCCTGCACACATACTATGGATATTGATGAACTGAGGGCTTTACTGGTATTTTCCACTTCAGACTCTTGTGTAGGTGGCATTTGCTGTGAACTTCTGTCTTCTCATCCAAGGCATAGGAAGTTTGGGGTAAGGGAAATTTCTTCCTGTTAACATCTGATAGCAGTAATTGAAGGAGGTCTGAGGCACCAAACTCAGGCTGAAATTTCTAGTCCAGTAGACCCAATGATTTGGATTTGACCCAGTGTTATGAAACTAGCTCCAAAATTTGGATTTAGATACTTACTGGTTCTAGAAAGCTCACAGGCATTTGAGTCCCTAGTTTCATCTCAAACTTAAACTTAACTTTCTTCTCTTTTCAGAACTGACATGACTGTGGTGGCAACAGCAGCAGACAATGCTACACCTCAGGTTTCCTTTGCTTTACTTATAGACCAGGTTTAAGATTTCCAAAAAATTTAATCGCTCATGGATTAAAATAGAGGAGTTTTAAGCTAATAATTTTTCAGATTTTTTTCACAAACAACAAGAAGGATAATGGATACACAGCTCTTAGGAGAAAAAAAAAAAAAGCCATGATGGAAATGCTTATTTTGGTTTGAAGGTGTTGGCATTTTCATGTAAAACTGGGGCAGGAGAGCAGGAGAGAACAGCCAGGAATTCAGTCTTGCAATCCTTGTACAGCTGAGCATTATTTGTTTATGATACTTGGGTCACCTTGCAGTGTAAATAAAAATTAAACTCCATGAATCAGGTAAAGGGATTTGGGCTCCTGCTCTTGAGCCTATCTTTTGTATGTTTGCCTAGGAAATCCTTCTGTAGCCCCAAATTCCATTGCAATTAAGAAACAGAGGTGCTGATTTTAAAGCAACAAATTGAATCTGGCCTGACTGGCTTCAGCTAGAAATGACTGCAGACCACTGAGATGGAGAGGAACTCAGTGGAGAGCAAAGGAATCACCTCAAAAGGAAAATGCTGACTAAAGCCAACTTAAACTTAAGAAACCTGCATTTCACCGAAGTATGTCGAGGCTGCCATCTGCTGACGGCAGGAAGAGTCTGGGTACCAACAATAAAGTTATTTCAAATATTATTTGAATAGTGTAGTTTCAAAATTAACCTCTTTCAATTCTAGATAGAGACTTAATCTTTAGCTAGAACTGATAGCTTTCTTGTCTGACATGTAAAGCAATTTCTTTGAAATTTAATTCTGTTGTTTCAAACCAACACTTCAAAGTAAACTTTCATTTCCTAAACTGACAAAAACAAAGAAAAGGACACAAAAAAGGTGTTTCACTTTGAAATAAAAGTTTGCAATTGAAACGTTTGCTTCTTGTTAGCATTTGCCAACTAGTCATACATTTGAAAATGAAAATGGATTGATTAATATTTATTTACAATTAGTGGAGTTTCTTACAGTCAGAAGAGATGGATTTCCCTGTTGGATGGCCACATATCCCAATATTTCAGTTTTTTTAGTAATATAAGCATAACTTTTAAGAGTACACAGAGGACATGTTACAGGTGTGACATGATTTTTTTATATGAGTGAACAATATTGAAATATTTCTGCAGCTCATTCTGTTGTCTGTTCCAACATATTGGTGTTTGGGGTCTGGAACCAATTCAGAGCAATGTGCCTCACAAAACCATGTTTAAATAATTAAAATTGAAGGTGTAGAAAAACAATTCTCTTTCTCATTCTTCAAGATATTCTGCAGATTCATGGTAAGGTTTGGCTTTGCCCTAAAATGAAGCCACAGATGATTATTTTTAAGAAGAAACAAAGAAAGAAACCCAAAATCAAGGTATACCCAGCATCCACTGCACTTGCTTCTCCTCATCAGGACAAGTGGGAAACTGAAATTCAATGCTATGAATATAAACATACCTGCAGTATTCTGATCCTGTATTTTTTAATCAGAAATTTCATCTTTGTCCTGAGAAATCTCTCCTAGAGAAAGTTTCTTCTGAACTGAAAGTTCCTGTTTCACTCAGAAGTAACTTCTAAAAAGTTGACTTGCAAGTTGTTTGTTTCTGTGCCTGTTTTGCTGCATTAGTTTCTTTTCTTCCGCATTATTAATTTCTTTGTACAGCAGAATCCTTTTCTTTCTATTTTTTTTTTTTTTTCTTTTTACAAGCTTCCCCCAAGGGAGATATTAGAAGGAGGATGACGTAGTTTTGTGGGGGTTTAATAGACAGCCTGGGAGGAAGAAGGCCACAGTAAAGTTTGAAAAAGTACCAAGTTTGCAGTGGAAAGCTGCTATCAGGAGTTGATTAAAAGTCAGAGGTGATTAGAGCTGACGCTTTGGAACAGTTTCAGCCAAATGCATTTCCATCAAAGTATGTTTTCTTAACTGGAGTCAAACATCTCACATCAGATTAAAAAAAAAATAAAATAGAGTGAAACTTCCCAGGAAAAAATTGGCTGGGAAGTGTGGAGAAGATGCAGAGAGAGAATGCATGGACAGATTCTACTCTGATTCAGAGTAGAATTCGCCAGTTCACAGGGAAAGGAATTTTTCAGTCTCCAATGTCCCTGATGTTGCCTTTCCCTGCTGATATTTCAGCAGAGAACAGGGATAAGCAAGGTGCACTCCAGGCAGGATTTCAAGGTGAAGACAAGTCCTCTTTGCTGGATACAGCAGAGATGTGGGATTGCTCACAGAGAGCAGGGCCATGGACAGGACAGTAGGAAAATAGGAGGGAGGGGCAGATGCCAGGGCAAAAGGGAAAACTGCTGGGGTAATTGCAGAGGAAAGGTTATGCACCCTTAAATGATCCCAGCAGAGCAGCTTGTACATTTAAGATATACATCACCAACCAATACAGCCAAATGTAGGGTAGAATGAAATCCTCCCTGTGGTAAACCCTGTGAAGTCTTACTGTATTAGGCAGAGCTGTCAGAATCCTTGTTTTTCAAGGGCAAGAAGGACAACAAGAAAAACTGAAGAACAAATAAAGAAGAATAAAGATTTTTTTTCTATTTTTGTATTTTTTTTTCTCTTATCACCCTGCGTTTATTTTGATGAGCTGTCAGGGTACATTAAAATGTTCTTGAAGCCCATGCCCAGGTTAAAGATCCCCTTTGGGACTGTGAGGACAAAATACTGCAATTCTGTACTTAGAGGGGCAGGAGAGGAGGGGCTTTTCCCCAGTTATGTGTCTTCTCCCACTTCAGAAATAATAAGAGGTTGCCCCCAGCCCTCTGCTTCCTTATCAGATGACTTTAGGCCCAGATTCCCCAAATATTTCTGCCTCTATCTCACACAGATTTCTCTGAAGAAAAATGTCTGATCATGACAAGTTGGCAAGGCAAAATAAAGAGCATAAAGTTGTTTGGATACTGGAGCACTGTTGCTCCCCATATTTGACTCATGGCCTCTCTTCTTTCCAGAGTTATCAGTGCCTTAGGCTGCTCCAGGAAATACTAAAGGAGAATTTTGCTCTTAGTAAAGACAAATGATGTGATTTGAGATACCAACATTTCCCACTGAGCACTCTGAGAAAAATGACTGGAATACTGTCTCAGTGTTATGAAAGAACCAAAATATGCTTCTTTTATTTAGTTTCTTTCACTTTGACTATTTTGACTATTTAAGGGCCTGAGTATTAAACTCAAGAGTCCCTCTTGGTTAGTCCCATTTTCTTGAATGAGATTATCTCCATATTTACAGCTGATTAAAAGCTTCCAGGATGCTTAAGACACTCAGAGGTTGCTGGAGGCAAATCCTTTATGCATCAGATATTTCATATGACATTAATGAAGGCAGGTAAGGTGTTGCTCAACAGAGGAACAAGAAAAAACGTAAAAGGCTGGAGTGTAAAATTAACATACAAAGTTACACCTTAGTAAGTCACATTTTGTCTTACACACTTTATGGCATAGGGGGGTTCTGGAGGAGGGGATTTCTGTGGAAATCTCTCCCAAAAGAGTAACAAACAGTTGCATAAAAATAGAAATGAAAAAAATGAATAGGACAGTCATGGACATCTCTGTAAGACAGAGCTCCATGGCTTGTGTGAGAAAAGTTGTCAGGCTCAGGTGCAAGAAGCACTGGAGGAATTTCAGAGAGGGGTTTTGAGCAAGGCTGAAGGAGGAGGAAGAGTGAGGTTATGAAGTGACATGAGCAAGTCAAGGGTCATGACTTTGCCAAGGATTTTGGAATAGATTCAGGGTGACAGGAGAGCATTTGCTAAGCACAGAGCTGGGCAAAATAGATTTAATTATTAGTGAGTTTTACTTGAAATGAGAGTTTGAATCAAAACAGGAAGAGAAATACAGAAAAAAAAAAAGAAACAAACCCAAACTAAAACAAGAAAATTATAAGGTTTTCACAGTATTTTCAGTTGGTACTTTTGTTAATCTTCCTATTGATGGTGTCATAAAATTACATTGCTGTTGTTCCTAAGCTTGAGAAAAGAAGACAAAGGGAGGTATTGTCAATGATCATATGTCTTGGAATGGGATTTCCCAGAGAATGAAGATGGTTGAAAAATAACAGATACATTATTTGTGTGGTCACCAGCATTTTTCAGGTATGGTGAAACAGAAACAGTTATTTTCTAATAACTACATCCAGTGAAATTCACAGAGTGGGGATGGAGGCGCCAAGGACTGATCTTGGTGAGATTCCCCTCAATTCCTACCTCAGGAAGGAGGAAACAATTAACAGGGAGGGAAACTAGCCAGGAGAGGGCAGAGTCAGAAAAGCTAAGGGAGGAGAAGTTTGGAGTGTGGAGCTGATGGCCACCAGCACAAACCACGGGAAAATGGGGAAGGGATTTGGATTTCCAGCTCCAGGCAGGATGAACTGTGCAAAGTGCTCCAAGAGAAAGGGACCAGGGCAGGACCTCGGCCAGGTGAGCAGGAGTGTCCCGGTGGCAGCTGGAACTTGCACATCCCCCCAGCTGACTTCCACTGCAGATTAACAGGGCTTGCTCGACCTACTTTCCTCATCTTGGTACATGGAAGGCTTCAGCATAGTGGCTTTTTTGGAAACAGGATGCAATTTCAGGCAAGAATGTTCCCTCAAAAGTAAATAAACATGAAACGGATGGGATGTTATGTTCTATTAACACTAATCACAGACTTTTCTGATTGTTGAATTTTCTGAGCACCAGATTCCTGTCAAGGCTTTTCCTGCTCTCTCCTTGTTTTTCTTATTTTTTTGGCTCAATGAGATTAAAAAATCTATGATTTAATCTATCTTGTTCATCAGTCAGGAAGAAATGCACTTCTTCAAACCTTCTATATATTCAATATCTTGAAAGTAATTTGAATTTTTGTGAAGCCCTATTACAGAAGCCTTGCAGTTCTGTATTTGAGTTGACTGATTTTATTTTGTCATGAATACACAGAATTGTTATGGTGCCCATTTACTCAGTAGGACTTTTAGCAAGATGTATTTTTATCTCTAGGTTATCAAAAGTCCCACCTGACATAAGAATTGTAGGTACAAGAAGCAGTTGCTCTTCTTCAAAAGGATCATTGAATTTATTTCCAGTCTGAAATTGTACACTTGAGAGCAGACAGAGTGTATATAAAAAGGCAGAGTGTATATATATAAATTACGAGTTTGAGGTAAATGCTGATAGAAAAAAATCAATTTTGTATCCTTGCTTAAAGGATGAGATGTATCTCTTTTTGCAGCCCACATTTGTTGTTCCCTGCTCCTTCATGCATGGCAGCTGAAGGGAGATCTCCCTATTTAATCATTTGGGGAACTATTTACAGGTATAAATTGTCCTCCTTCATACCACTGAAAAGTGACTTTCCACAGGTCATGTGAGCACCACATGGAACAGAGCCCTGTCTAAAAAGATCTCTGGTTTTGCTGTATGGATATTGTTATTTATGCATAGCCCAGCACTTCATGCAGTGAAAGACTTTTCTCCTATGCTCACATAACTCAGCAAATGTCACAAGAGTTTGAAAATATAGCTGATATTTAAATAAGATGGATCAACATAGAGTATAATGGAATTGGACTAAAATTCTACAAGACAGTGAAATTGCCTGCTTGTTTCTTGTAGACAGACCCAAAACTCATCGTGCTGAGTTACAAATTCAACTTAATGCCAGTAGATGGAGCTTGACTCTTCTTGGCAAGATCCCCTCACATTAATACAGCATGGGAATTCTTATTGAACACAGAAAAGTAATTTTTATTCTTTTCGTTTCAGCTTAATTTGCTGTTATGGGTAGGATTTGTAATGAAAAATGCTGTCCAAAATTACCTGTTGAAAGGCAGGTTCAGATACTGTGATTGTGCAGAAATACAGAGGGGGAGTTTATTGATGCTGCTTTAAAAGCATCGTGCCTCTGAATTGTTCTGGACTGTGGTTTTTGGCATAACTTTTCACAGAGAGTCAACAGAAGTCTTGTGCTAATGTCAAACTGAGGGCAACAGGACTTAGTGTGGGGCTAAAGAAGGCAAGTTCTGAAAAGCTCCAATGCTTAAGGATAGAGTTAAGCAAAGCTTTACATGCTTTACTGATCTTGGCCTTGGTTTGCCTATCTTACTAACAAACACTGAATAACATAGGAATGTTTCTCTCTTGTGAACATGGAAAATTCAGCTCTTAGTCCACATGTTTTAAATAAATCCTAATCAGAAGGGTTGTCTGCCTGAAAGTCGTCTGTCTCATCTTTTTTGTCCTCAGAAACACTTCACAAAATTTGTGAAGTGCAAACTAATAACAGCCTTGCTCCCCCTCCAGAATTAGTAAGATAACATAGGCTCTCCCACCCTGGATTTACGAGTAGAGCAAACTGTTCATTTTCAGTGTTCCAGGTATTTTTTTCCCCAGATGTTGGCTACTTCATGCTATTTTCTGGGTACATAATCCTTCACAAAGAAGTAACTCAGTAGTATTTAATCCTCTGGACAGCAGGAACTGATTCCAACCAGCGCGGCAGCCACAGCGGCGTGGGTTATCCCTTTGCCATTCTGAAACCACAGATATTCATCTTGAGTGGCATGGGGAGAGGATTCATGCCAGGCCCCAGATCCTCAATAAAACATGGATAAGAAATGATGAGAGCTGAGGGTTGCTGTGGGAAACTGTATTTCATCTGGAGCCGCAGCACATGCCATTGCAATTCCAGCAATGACAGTAGGGACAGGGCTGCAGCAGGGACAGGGACTGAGCCACAGCAGGGACAGGGCTGCAGCAGGGACAGGGACAGGGACAGGGCTGCAGTAGGGACAGGGACAGGGCCGCAGCAGGGACAGGGATCATGGCTGGGACAGGGACAGGGCTGCAGCAGGGACAGGGCCGCAGCAGGGATAGGGACGGGGACAAGGATCGAGCCACAGCAGGGACAGGGACAGGGCTGCAGCAGAGACAGGGACAGGGCCACAGCGGGGACAGGACCACAGCAGGGGCAGGGGCAGGGACAGGGACATTGACAGGGACAGGGACAGGGACAGGGACAGGGACAGGGACAGGGACAGTAGCAGGGATAGGACTGTGGCAGGGACAGGACTGTGGCAGGGACAGGACTGTGGCAGGGACAGGGACAGGGCTGCAGCAGAGACAGCGACAGGGCCACAGCAGGGACAGGACCACAGCAGGGACAGGGGACAGGGACAGAGACAAGGACAAGGCCATAGCAGGGACAGGACAGCAGCAGGGACAGGACCGTGGCAGGGACAAGGCTGTGGCAGAGACAGGGACAGAGACAGGGTCAGGGACAAGGCCATAGCAGGGACAGGACTGCAGCAGGGACAAGGCCAGGGACAGGGCCACAGCAGGACGGTGACAGGCCGTGGCAGTGGGAGGGTGGCCACATTCTGCGTGAGTCACAGCGAGCCTGCAGATAAAATGCAGTAAAACAGTTTGGCCAGGACAGTGTGAACAGACACAAGGAGAGATAAAGTCAAGTGATGCTTTGAAGGTGGTCTGATCTTTAAATATGGTGCAGATTAGAGAGGCTGCCAGAGGGCTGAGGCCTTGCTGAGCAAGGCCTGCATTGTTATTCCCGACTTTGTCTCCACATGAGGAAATGGGGGAGCTGTGATCCTACAGATAATGCAGCAGTGCTGCCCTGGCCCTTGTGCCAAGGCTTGCCCAGAGACAGCCCCGTGTTACACAGGGACAGTCCTGACCTCAAACGATCCCACTGCAGCAGGACACTGTGTGGGGGACCAAAAATATTTTGGAAAAAATTCTTTCAACTAAACTTCTGTGAATAAGGATGAAACAACATGAAGAAATCTCAACCACTATTAAAGCTCATGCCAGTGATCTTGCTTAGAGTACTCAGCAAGTGGCACCAGCGGGTGTCCTCAATATAGTTCTCTGCTTCATTTGTAAGCAACTCCACTTTCTCTTGTGCCTTGTCCTTCTCCCTTGGAAAAAATCACATTGGACTAAGCTCTGACCTTTACCACTTCCCAATCCCTTCAGAGGTTATTTCCTTTCTTAGTTAGCACACAGGAAACAATCATAGTGCTACACACAATTATTCAGAAGTACATATTTTTTTGAACAAACCAGTAGGAAATGAACTGCTCATTCAGACAGATTCAGTGACATGGGATCATGGCCTTGATCAGAAAACCCATTTTCTCATTGTTGTTTTGGTTATCTTTTTATGTTTAACCATTCTCCTCATTTTCTGTCTCTCACCCATTCTGCACCATTATCTACCCTTCAATCTGGTGATGGCAGGTTATATGTTTGGCAATGAGTTTCCTGCTTCTTTTCTGAAGCAGTTAGGATGTCTTCAGGCTCTGGAGCAAAAATAAATGCTGACTACTCCTTTTGATGCAGAGGAATGTTACAACATAGTCCATTACCAGATGATTAGAGGAGCAGAAATAAACCTTGAGCACGAAGCTGCAGTTCCCTGCTCAAATGACACTAACCCTATTTATAGACACAGAGTAGGCAGAAAGTAGATGAGGAACCAAAACATTAGGGAAATAATTTTCTCAGGCACTACCAGGCAATGACAGAATTATCTCAGTAGTATTTAGCTTTTGATATTGGACAGCAGGAAAGTGTGTGAAGGGCTCTGGGACAGCCTCCCCAGGCTCCGTGAGCTCCTGAGGAGGAGCACCACTGCCTGGAGGCAGCTGTGGAAAGGCTGAACAGGCTGAGATGGACAAAGGTCTGAACAGAATGTGCAGTGTCTCCCTTTCCAGGGAAGTGACTGAAATTAATGACATCCTTCATGCTATTTTTAGGCTTTCTCTAATCCCTTACTCTTGAAGGCCCAGTGATGAGCAGAGTAGAAATGATCATGATGGGAAAGTGCCAACATCCACAGCTGGCAGATGCTAGAATTGGAAGCATTGAAAGGTTGATGGATGGTACAAGATTTTTAAAGATTTGAAATTTTTGGATTAATGCATTAAAAGTCAGACACATTGAAGGGGACGCAAGGGATTTTATTTACTGTGATGCCTCAGATTTTAGCTTTTATATTTTTCAGATTCTGTGCTGCTTTAGTGTGTACTTCTGAGCTTCATATTAAGGGACGGTAAGTTATCTTCACAGAGTAGGGAGACAAAACTATTTCTTCTCTAGCTGGGGGCCAAGGACAAATGATCCAAACTCAGGCCCAAGAGCACAAACAATGTGCAATGAAAAGAGAAAAACAAGAAGGATGGGACTTCATAACCTAAAACTGTAATTGGACAATTAACTCCAAAATGCAAATGGAGCAGAACTTTTAAAAGTGAGAGACCTCATGACTGGTTGTCCATTTTGTGACCATTTTGGTTCATCTTGGGTGCAGCCCTGGCTCGGCTCTTGTGCTGCCCAAGGTGGATCCATTGAGGCCTTTTAATAAATCTCTATTTTCTTCTGTAACTCCATCTGGCCTCTGTTCTAGGTCAGCCTTCACAAGGCATCAACTGATTCCATTCAAATGACACAGGCACATAAAACTCTATCCTTGGAGGAGACAAGAGCCCCACTTCCACTGTAGTCACAGACTTGAAGAATGGAAATGATATTAAAATTAATGGACTTACACCAAATATGAAAATATTTTGTACAAAAAAATACATTTAGGGCTCAGAGGGACTGACTGGGATTTGTAGTGAATTGCCATCAAATGCTTTATCAGGAGAGGGCATGAGACATATAGCAGGTTATGCTATCACACAACTCTGAGCCAGTCTTCTGGGTTTCTGGTAAAGAGAGGGTTTTCACATGTTAGCTCAGATAATTTATCTGAATGTGTTTTCCTACAAAAATGTTACAATAAGAGCAAGACTACTTTAGAAGTTGGTCTCTTTTCTTCTGAAATTACATGAAACTCATTGCTTGAAAAGTACAACATAGGATAGTATTTGAAATCTATTTCCTTTGGTTTCAGTGGTATTATTTAGGGTTTACGTAGACTTAAGTGACAATAATCTGCAGCCTGGCCATAGCATCTGTTTCAAACACTTATAGAGGGATTAGCCTTTCCCAGGAATTCTCATTGCTACAAATCAGCCAAAGCCAGGGTCTATGCAGGGAAAAGGAAACAAATTAGAGAAGGGGGAAAGAATCAGATAATTTATTTCAAGAAGAGAAATTAATTAATTGAAAGAAGGAGGTTTAGTTCTAGAAGTAGTGAAAATATGTAACGAATCATCTCAAAACTGAACAGGAAAGTACTGTGAGAATGGCATATGCAGAATGAAGTTGGAAAATTAAGGCCAGGCTGGGAATTCAAACTCCGAGCTCTCACCAAGGTAGTAAACACAGGAGTAATTTGCCAAAGCGAGGTCGTTAAGGAAGAAAAGCTTGGATAACTTGTGGGGAAGACAGATGTTCTGTACTTGAGAGTGTGGATTTAAGGTTTTACTGGCCCTTCAGGAACACAAAGAAGAGATAAACCTAAAAGGCTTGTTGGACTCGGGACACTTTTCCTGTCCAGCAAGGCCTGTTCAGCTCCTGCCTCTGATGTGCTGCTCCAAAGACAAGCACAGGTCAGGGGAGGACAGTTCAGTCAGGTAAGGGAGCACAGCCAAATGAGGCCTCAGTGTAAACCCACTGAAAGGAAGAGAAGAAAGCAAGCTGTGTCAGAGAGTTGGAATTGATTTGTCATTGTTCTGCAATTAGATAACACTCCCTGCAAATGAAGGATGTAGCATAGAAAAAATGTCAATAGCTAAAACCTGTCACCTGGAGAGTTTCTTTACAAGACCAGGGACAGGGAAGGAGCTTTTTTTTTCTCCCTTTTCCTTTGGCAATTCCTAAAAATGTTTTCAATGAGGAGTTCAAATTGGTTATGGACAGAGTGAAAGGTGCTCAGGCAGATATTTACCTTCTTCACAAACCCATTAACTGAAAGTTGGAGGGAGGTGGAAGGTGGGTAACAGCAATAGCCATGTCCCATGACAGGTAGGAGAGGAAGAAGGCAGGGAATGCCAAGTGAAATTATTTGCCAGAATAAACCCTGTGATCCTGTTGTGTGGGAATGTGCTGAATACAGCACCAAGAACAAAGCATCAAAGGCTGTCCCAGCAGCTCTCAGTGCCGTGGGGAAAGGCAAAGAGCCCAGGGAGGTGTAAATCCTGTGGGGAAGCCAAGAGCAGTGCTGAAGGAAGCTGATGAACCTGACAGTCAGGACAAGCCAGGTATCACAAACTTTGAACTTTTGAGTCCTTAAAGGTGGGAAACTCAGGGGTGGTCATGATGAACCATCATGAAAGAGAGATTTAGGTCAAAAGGAACAGAAAAATTACTTCCTTTCTTTTCTTTTTATTTGCTTATTTTTGTTTTTTAGGGAAAGCTTGTGTATGCAGGGGCTCCCTAGTGATAGAGAAAACTGAAGGGTTCTAGAACTCACCTGCACTATCTGATGAGGCAATCAACACTGTCCCCAAACTACAAATTCAACCTGTTTCAGTTATTATTGGTCACTTCACAGAAATATTTTGTGTCTGAAGCCCTAGAGAGCAGTCATCTGTAAATAAACCCCAAAGAGCTGTTTCCATACTGCCCTGTGACCAGAAGCTGATATTTGACAATAGCTTTTGCTCAATTTTTATTTTCACGTCATAATTTTCTTCCCCCACAGAGAAAACAATCATATCCTTTAGTCTCCCTACAGTCTTCTTTCTTCTGATTTTCTGGACTGCAGACCAGGACCAATTTTTTGGTTTGCATTTCATTCCTTTGGGAAATTACCTGCAGCTTTCAGTACTCATCACTTTGAGCCTATGACCTCCTTCATACTTGTCCTGTGAAAAGGACATTTCTATGTCCATCTCGTTGTTTGGTGCAGAAGAAGCCATAAAAGGTGCAAACATTCTCTGAGATACCAAATTTTACACTTTTTTTAAAGTTTTATCCTCATGGAAACTTAGGACAGCAGGCTGGGGATTGCATTAGGCTGCTCCTTTTCCAGTTAAAGCTCTCACTATCAAGACTTAGCAAATAAAACTTGAAACTTCAGGGTTCTGTTTTTTTATAGTTCTCCTCCCTACCTATTTTCTTATCCATCCCTAAATACTATGGGAAGAATCATCATTATTTCTTACTGTTCTTGGTGTCTTACTCATATGCTTCCTTAGATTTCTCAGCCCACAAATCAATTTCAAATCTCCATCTCAAAGGACCAATAAATCTACTATTTTGTGCATTCTGGCTCTCATTTCTCCTCATGGGCTTTCTTGCTATTTTCACTCCATTTTATACTTCCCATCAAACCTGTTCCCATCCTGTCCTCTGTTTTGCCTCTTTTCCTCATTCTCTGCTTGTTTTAAAAAAATTTCTCCCCATAACACACTTTCAGCAAAGCTTTCAATGATGGTCCCACCCACATGCCTCAATCAAAGCCCCATTGAAGACTGTGGAAAGGTTTTCATGGACTTTGGATCATGCATTAAAAGCGGTGCCTTTGTGTTCCAGTCTGAGGAATAAACTTGGGGAATATTTAGTGAGCCCAAGTTAGTTTTCTTCCTGAAAACTAAATTTTTGGTGTGTTTAAAGTACACCTGCTATTTAACTCAATGTAACTGGATGTATTTGTTAATTTAATCTGAAAAGGAATTAATCTTGGATAATGTTCAAACCCAGAGATTGTCTAAATAAGGAAAGGATTGAAAAGAAAGGAAAACACCAGGAAAGTAATGGATTGAGAGCTTCCTGGAGACAAGAAGCAGGTATAGTCAAATGCTGGAGCTGAGGATTATTTAAAATTCCTTTGACCAGTGTACTTCTTTGTGAGATGGATCAAATACTGTTTCTATTAGATGACAGGGGTTCATTTCCTTTCCTTAGATAAACACTTTAAGGTGCCAGACTCCTCTGTGAGATGATAAATGACTTCCTAGACGTCATCATAAAGGAAGTTGTTCCTTATAACTGTTCTAAATCTGTTACATATCAAATTTCCTGTGCATGGCTGCCACTCTGCAACACTTTCCAAACTGTATTTCACAAATGCACAGTGTGTCTTGTAACACCAAGACACTCATTTCCCAGCTCCATCTTTGGCCCTGTTCTCAAAACACAGGAGGTCATGGATTGGATTTAAAAGTTAGCATAACACATCCTGCCTACCTTGAATTACAAAAAATACACAATCTGGATGAGTGATTTACGAATTTCTAATTACAGATAGGACTGCTCTGTTTCAGTTCAGCCTGGTGAAGCTGAGAGCAGCTGAAATCTGCTTATTTCAGTGATAGGAAATTCAGGAAGAAGGTTATTGCCCTCTTTGTTTTGGAAAATGTGGACAGTGGTTTATATGTCCTACTGGAAACAACAATAGAATCTGAGATTGTGCTTGTACTCATGTACTTTTAGATTGCCTGATAGACCAATAAATATCCTGCCAGGCCTTTTGGTCTTCACCCATTTCCACTGGCAATAAATTGCTAAAATAACCTCTTTTTTTGTGGCACTTGACATTTGAAACCAAGTGCTCATTGCGAGAGCATGTATTGTTATCAAATTAATTTCTCCATTGTCATAAAAGAAAGTTGCAGAGTTGTAGAAAAGTAGAGAAATTGTGGCAGCTGCATAGGCAGAGGTACAAATACCTGACATTTGTCTCTGTGGTTGTTCATCACCAGATATTCTTTATGTTGAGATTTGAAGTCTGTGTCTGAAAAATGTCTCTTTTTAATGGAATATTTTTATTTATTCCTAGTCTCTAGACACATGAGAGATATTTGTTTCCTTTGACCCCCAGCCAGTTTTTTTTCTGTCACTGGATCTGTGTGACAATGTCCTTTGGTGCTCCTTGGGCCAAGATTCAGGTGGACTTCAGGTGCCTAAAATTGGCATCACCAAAAAATCCTGAAAGACAAACACAATTCATGTGACCTTTTCTTCCAACTCCCAAATTATTCCAGTTTTCACGGAGTCCTTCTCTTGGTCTGATTCTGTAATCCCCTCATTAAACAGCACAGGGTTTTAAAACTGCTTTCTTGATTAACGAGTTCACATGCAATTAATTCAATGCACTAAGACTTAAACATGTTAAAACTTAAACCTGAGGTGCAGAGGCAATCCCATGGAAGGCAGAAACTGGAATTACTTGCATTACATAAATGTTGGGAGAATGTTTCAGAAGGGCTGGAACAGCAACAAATGTGTGTGGGATGGTGAAAGGAATGGTGAAAAAGCACAAGTCCTTGACATATGTATTTGCATTGCTGCTTTTGTTTTGGCTTTGGAGATGTTTGGAACACAACATGGTCATTCCACAGCTTGGCCTTCCAGTGGCAAATCTGAAGGTCTTAGAAAATAATAACTCAAGCTATTCCAGGCTGGTGTTTATTAAGAAACCTTTGAAACACTAAAGATATTAAATCTCAATCTGGTTTGGTCAGGAAAACCTGAGCAAAGAAAAATGTGAGCTAGCACAGAAAAATATTGAGCAGTACTGGGATCTACCCCCGGCCATTATGAAGTCATTGAACAGGAAGGCTGAGAACCACCACTCTGAAATAAAATAGTGCAATCAAGGCACTTGTTCTATCATTTTAACATGAGGATACATGCATGGGTACATGCAACAGCCCTTGATTTAGCCCAACACAGAGGAAACCACCTCCAGCACTTTCATGCATCTCCCATCTCAAGGAGAAGCACGTATTATTTTTCTGCACGTATTATTTCACTAAAGGCTTCACCAGAGAGGAAAAGACCTATGATTCATATTCTAAAGAGTGTTATCAACCTTTTCAGCTACTAGTGAGCTTTTGAGAGGTAAATTTCAATTGCATCTATATACATGCCAGCTTGTCTATTAGCAGGATAGGATTTTTAGTTCTTTTGGTGACTTCAATGTCCCTAGCAGAGGAAAGAAAATTATCATCCAGTTCACATGGAAAATGGGCAGTTTCAATATTTCTTCAGTGGGAATTCAATCACCTGGAAAAATTCTTAGGCTCAGTTTGTGTGGACTGTTTATGACACTGACTTAGCAAAGCTACTCCTTCAAATCCGCATTTTATTGCAGAGAATAAAATACCCATGGCTCAGTGTCAGATGGTAAACTGAGGGGGACAGCAGTTTCCAGTGAGTTTGCAATTCCTTTGACCCTGCAGTCTCTCTCAGTCTGCAGGACACTGCCAGGCAGTTCAGTGTACATTCCCAGGCAGATTAAAGGTATTTGAATACAGATATTTGACCTGAGCATTACAGTGTCCATCAGGGAGAGCCTCAATTCTTCAATCACCTGAAGAGGTTGGTAGCTGTAAGATCTATTTTCTGTTGGAATCATCACTTGGATGATGATGATCAGGAGACTGTTCCAGGGATATGCAATGTTTGTATTGATGTTACTGTAGCCAGTAATTATTTCCTACCTTTATTTATTTTCCTTAGTCTGTCAGCCTTCAGGGAGGTGATTAATGTTGATTAAAAATCCTGGCCTCCTTTAGCTTTTACCAGTGAAAAATTAATTTTTATCCCATCCTTCCTGCTCCATTCAATCCTTCAGCATGTCCCTGAGAAGATCCTGCTTTCCTCCTTTCAGCTTAATGGGGCTTGAACAAACTGGGTTTTTTCTTCATGCTGGAGACATTCTCAACATCAAATTTTCACTTGATTTTCATTTTCACATCACTTAGAGAGCCTAAAAATGTCAAGGTGTCTGAGAGTGGGGTCAGGACCCTGTGAATAAGACTGGCCCTATATTTCTCCATTTTCACACTAAATGGGCAGTATTTTAGCATTGCCTTTTCTTTTCTATTTTGACTATAAGCCCCCTGTCAGAGGCAATTTTTCTGGGCAGGGGTAGAAGAGTGACTTCTTATCTCTGCAGCTCCCAGGATGAAAGAGTATGAGATGAGGACATTTTCTGACACCATAATAATTCCAAAATATTTACTTTGATTTGCATGTTTTGGAGATTCTGGCCGTCCTCATCAAAGATTCCTCTGGTGATGAATTGTAGCCCTGGGTTCAGTGCAGAAAGTGCAGAAAATGCCTTTCCTCAAGAAGCTGTCAAGGAAAACTCTCCCTAATGTGACCTTGCCTGTGAGCCTGGATGTACTCCAGCACAGGGGAGCCCTTTGAATCTAAAATGTATATAAACACAAGTACACAAATCCAGTAGCAATACAGAGCTGAAGAAACGTCAGGACACTGTCTCTGCAATAACAGCTCCAGAGCAGGACAGTTTCTCGTGGCTGCTCTGCCTAAAATGGGAAGCAGTGAGCAAGAGCAGCCCTTGGAAGGAGGCACCAAGACTAGCTGGAGCCTTGGGCTGTGTGATGGAGCACCAGGGATGCTGACACCCATGGGGCAAACTGAGAGGCTGCCTCCTGCTGCATCCCATCTGATAGGGCTGCCTTGAAAATATCCTTCATTTTCAGTGTTGCAGATAAGGCCTCTTATTTATGAGAGCGAAAACTCCTCTGGCATCCAGAGGAAGCACCTTGGTGTCTGCCCTGAAAGGCATCGAGGTCTCTCTCAATGCCCTGAGAGGATTAAATACAAACATCTGCTAAGCCTCTTACCCTGAGATATCCGTCTGAGCTTGTACCTTCCCCTCTTGTGTGCCCACATAGAAAATACACTCCACGTTTAAGCACTGCATTTACTCAACACCAAACAGGATGTGAAATAATAACACTTAAAATGAAGAAAAAATGTCTGCATTTCCTGCTGGCTTTATTAACTGACTGATCTCCTGCACTGCAAAATGTATCAAACACTTCCCTTTTGAAAAATGATGTAGATAATGGCTGACTATTAGCACTAATTGTACCCTGTGATGTTTGGGAAAACTCAAAAGGACTGGAAGAACAGCCAAGAAAAGCTGAGAAATCACTACAACAATTGATTTAATGAAGTGATAAGGTGCATATAATACTCTCTGCTTGCAAGTGAAAAGACACCTCTGCTGGTTTTGATTTGTTGCCAAAAGTAATAAAAGATACAACAACCAAGGAAACACAAAAGCAATCAAGAATGCAACCTATCTTCATGAACATTTTCCTGAAATAAAACACCTTGGGAAATACAGAAGCACCAGGCTCAAAGTAAAAAAAAAAAAAAAAACAGCTTGTACATTGGTTTGGATATTGCAGCATGGAGAAAAAGGCATGGGAAATGATTTTTCCATACATGGTTATAAATTGCATAATTTAAAATAATTTGACTAAAATTATATTATGAAAATTAAAGATGGTGACAAAATTTGAGCACCAGACACTAAAAATCAGCAACATTAACAGAAATTGATCGATTGATTTATTTCCCCATGGCAGAGATGAATTACCCCTGGAACTGCAGCTCTATTTCTTGCCTGTTGAGCCTCCCTGTTTTCAAGGCTCACTTTTAGTTTTACCCAAAAAAAAAAAAAAACACTTCCAGCTCCGAAACTTTTTGATTATGCAGATGTTTTTTCTAGCCTAGTTTTGGGGAGAGTGCCCTTTTGATTTAATATTATTTGTATTCCTTATTCTCTTTGACTTATTTCCCACAAAGAAGAATTCATAGCACTTCTGGAAATAATTTTGGAACATTCGATTCACAAATTCTGCCACATGAGCAATCACTTCTAATATGTTTTTACATATCTTCCTTTGCTTCTTTTCACACCAGGCCCTAAAATCCCACAACAGGCTCTGCCACTATGCCAGAAAAAGCAGATGTAGCATTTTTAGCCATTAATTCCTTTGGCTCAATCAAGTCCTTATGTAAAATTTCTATTTCTGGGAATTGCATCCAAAAGTGCATATGCCTGAAAGGTTATTAAATATTAATATTAGGAAAAGGAAGACTATTCTCTCCTCTTCCTCTTCTAAAGTCCTCTTTTGATTTACTGCTTTCTGTAGACCCAAATGTAAATAGTGTCACAGCAAATAAGTGTTTAGTGTCTGTGAAGTTTATTCTATTTGAGTTCTTAAGTCTGAGTTATAATGTATATAAATTAGTGGCCAGTGAGTGTTGTTTAATTATCTGGAAGCCTTGTCATTGACAAAGTGACCTGTGCTGCTTTCTTGCCAGAAGGAATTGAAGTTGTTATGCTAAAGTCTGGACAATTCGATGTAAATATTTACCCACTCAATAAAGAGGTGTTGAAGCTAATTCAGCTTTAGGATGTTAACTCCTGGAGATCACACCAGCCCCCATGGGAAGCCAGCTTCAATTCCACAGGGAAGCTTCAGATCCTGCTGCAGTGAATGAAAAGATGCTCTACCAAGGTGAATAAGGATAAGTTTGGACTTGATCATGAGCCTGCATGGGAAAAATTATCTGCACACGAAGAAGGATCCTCCTCTCTGTCTGTGCTTCCCTCACAGTGCCCATCACTGTGGATTTTATCTGGATTTTTTAGTTCTGAGTGAAGGTCAGCGCAAAAATCAAAGATCTTAAAGCCCCACAGTCCATCTGAGGTGCTCCAAAATATCCTGCCTGTCTTCTGTCTGGAGCCCCAGGTGTGTCCTGTAAGTCTTCCAGCACGTGGGTGTAGGGGATAGAATACAAGAAAATAAAGATAGTGTAGAAAGTAATCTCACCCCTAAGGAGCTGCAGCTGGGCCAATTAGCAAAGATTAGGAACAGGCCTGACTTTAGCAGGCCACAGCTGTAAGCAATGAGAAGAAGAGTGCTATAAAAGAGTGGGGTGGCTGGGTGAGAAGGGAGCTGGAGGCAGTTGGCTGCTTTGTGAAGGAGGAAGAGTCAGTGCTCTGAGGAGCTGCTCATGAGAAACACCCAGAAGGTATGAAACTTTTGTGATAAGGGGACAACAGTATGGAACCCCTGCAATAAGATGGCAATGCGGGTGTCTTAGCTAGGCTGGGGTGGCCCACAGGGCATGAGACAGAGGTGTGAGAGTAGCTGAACCAGATCCTCACCCTCAGCAAGGCAGAGCAATAACCACCAGCCCAAGGGGTTACAGCTTTGGTCAGTTTGGTGAATTTCTGTCAAAACCAGGGTAGCACAGAGATGGTGATATTTGCTTTAGAGGTTTGGTTGTGTATCCCTCCTCTGAGGGGCAATCTGACACAGCATTTGATGAGATGAGTGATTTTTAGTACCTTCTTTATTTCTTCTGAGGGTTTCACAGGGTTTGATGCTCAGGACAGTACTGGATCCATTGGCTTCACACTGCTCAGAGTTTGTCTGGATAGTTATCACTTGTGACTACTGGAGCAACCAAGATCTGACCCACACTGCCAGTGATTAACCAGCAATTAAACTTCTGGTTAGGGAAGGGCTTTGTGACCTGTGGACAGTAGGACATCTATTTCTGGGCTCCCCTCCTGACCCAGGAGTCAGCCAGCTCTGCCCCTTGGACCTGCACCAGGCAGTTCCTGGGCTCTACAGCACAGCACAGAGCCTTCCAGCACTTGCAAGCCCAGGGGGCTGCTGCTAGAGGAGGTTTTTGAACTTGCACACCATGGGGTTGATTCCCAGGGCCACCTTCTGCATCCTCCTGGGTGTAGCTGCTCCCTCAGAGGCAGAAGGATCATCCCTGTCCCCAAGGGAAAGGGGACAGCTGCTGCCTTTGGATCCCCTCTGCTATTTGGCCCCTCTGGTCAGTGAACTCCACAGAGATGTGGCTGTTAAACATATCCAGAAGTGATTTCATTCAAACATGGTGTAAAGGATTTCTTGCTCCGTGTTGCTGCCCCTGTGCCACCTCCACGTGCTGGTTGAACTTCAGGTGCAGAATAAGAGCAGCACGGGGCTGGCCAGGACAGGAGCTCCTGGGGAGATGTGGCAGCACAAGCAGCACATCCCACCTGGCATTGCTCAGAAAGGCTGCACAGCCCCACATGGACAGGACTGACCTTGGCTGACTCCTCTGGGCACTCTCAGGGTGTCCCACAGGCAGGACAGAACAGAGCCAGGCCTTTCCTCTCCATAGCTGCCACTGGGAAAAGCCAAAGAGGACACTAGAGAGGTAACCCTTAATGTCATTAGACATTGAGCATGAACTCACACCTTCCTCTAGAAGCACAGACTTGTCCTCAAAGCTCTCTCTTTTTTCTTTTTTTTTTTCCCAATAAAGAAAGTGAGGAACAGAGAAATTCATTTTGCCTCCACTAGATTACAAAATTTATCTGTGTATTTGCTGTCTGATGCAGATCAAGGACCAACACTGTCAAGATTATAAGGGAAAGGATATTTTCTCTTCATTTCCAGGACAAAATGTAGACAGAATTAAAGCAGATCTGCTGAGCTTAAGTTGTTTTCAACGTCTTCCAAGAGAGGAATACCCCAGTTTCCAATTTCATCTTCCTAAACCAATGATACTTGCAGAGATTTATAGTGAGCCTTTTCCTAGGATTTTTTAGAATTTGGTAGTAACTTGATAAAGCAATGACCTGACAATGCCTATGTATACACATATTTGGAATTCCAGAAACTGCTTCTCATGGATCTCGAACCACTCAGACAAGAAGGTGGCTGCTCCATACACCCCAGAACTGCCACTTGCTGGTCACGCAACACAGAAGTGTCTGTTCAAATTCCAGGTAAACACAAATGACAATAAAGGAGCAGGGACAGGTTTTTAGCCTATGTTGAAGAAAATACACCAGTGCTGTTCTTGATTTGGTTCATGTTTGTCCTGAAGTAGAAGATGAAGAATATACTCAGTAGAAATTTGGGGTTAGGGGTTAATATTGCTCCCTCGTTAATTTTGTGACATAAAAATGCACTTTTCACAAGATATCAGAATCATAAATTGACATAACCAGGGACAAGTTCATGTTGCTCTCAGAGAACTTGGCTCCACATATCCCAGATTGTCCATTCTGTGACACTCCTCTCTCCCCTTTCCCTTGCTCTTATCTCCCTTCTGTCTGTTGGCTGCAGAGGGGAAACCAAAGGCTCCGACCACCCACGGGGCCTCCTCAGCAGCTTTAAAACAAAGGTGCCAAGAACCAAAAATGCCTTTTCTGCAGCAGTGCCATCTCCTGTGGCTGGGCCTTGGGTTGGCGTTGGGGGCCTGCTCTGATGTCAGCCAGGGAGTTTCTTTGAAAAGGCAGAAGGAAAATTTCTTTGCAGTTCTTCCCTCAGCCTGAGTGTTTCCTCTGGGGAATTTGCTACCCTGTTGGATGTACAAAATAGGATCTTTTGGAGGGGGGGGCTGGGGGGTGTGGGTTTGTTCTCTGTTCAAGGTCCAAATGACTGGGGTTGAGCGTTCTCAGCGCTTTATGGGAAAAGAGCCATGGCCCACCTTGGCTTTTATGGGAGAGGAAGAATGTGAATCAAAAATTAAATTAATGTAACTTTGTGGGTGGCCTCCCCTGCTATGTAGAATATCTTTGTGTACACTCATGTCTGCCATGACTTTGAGAAAAAGCCCTTTACTTGTATGGCAACAAACTTGTAAGGCAGAGTGTTTACGTTCCTGAGCACTATATCATATTTCCTGACAGAGTTAATGAAACAAATTAAGCAAAACTCCACACAGATTCCTGTGTTCCCAGAAAACTTTGCAGAATTCTTGCAGCTCCTGGTTGTGGTGGTAGCTGAGTGTGCTGAGCCTTATTTTCCATTTTCTAAAGTATCATAAGCTGCCTGGCCTATTCTTGACATTTTTATCTTGAGGAATGAAGGATCAGGTTAAAATACTCTTTAAAACTACATCCCACTTCTTTCAGAGGCTCCAAAGTCAGTTTTTAGAATGACCCAGAGGATTGGTCAGCTTCATGGGGACCTGACATGTGTTTAAAGTTAAGAAAATGATTGATGACAGGGCACTTTGAACACACATTTTCCTGACTTGGGTGATCAGGCAAATGAATTGCTGAATTAATTCAATGAGAAAGCTGCAAAAGCATAAATATACAAGAGTTTGCCATGCTGGGTTTTTAATGTGGTGTCCTCCAAAAAAGTATTATCAGGTGTTTGGAGATGCCAGGGAAATGTGTACAGCAGAGATCATTCAGAGGAAACAGGGCTGCCCTTCTTCACTTATTTGATATTTCTGATCAGTTTTGAAACATAAAGACAATGAAGTGTCCAGATTTGCAACTTAAAGAAAAGGTTTTTACAAAATACAAGTGGATTTTGACTTCCAAGCTGGTTTTCCACACCTATTTAATGCAGCTTTAGACTGGTTACATATTCACTTTTTGAGGCAAGGCACCACGGAAGGCATTTCAGCATATAAATGGAAAAATGTTGCTCAGGAGAAACGTCCACATTTACCTAATCATCCTTCTGCAGCCAAAACTTTCTTCAGGAAGGGGCCTCAGGAAGTTCCTCACCCATGAAGTCCTGCTGACAGTAATGGAATGGGCAGACATGAATGAGTAAGCAACCCCAGAGTGTAAAGCCAGCTCAGAAACCAGCCTTTTACTACCAAAATTCTTTAGATTTTCATATTCATGCAAATTTCCTATGGTATAAAAATTTTTCAAGATTAAAACAGTGTAGGTAAATTAAGATTAATGCCATAACTTGTATACAAAGACTATGATTAATATGCTATGCTGTTATTAAAAAATAATGTTTTAGGTAAAATAGAAGTTGGATATTCTTAAAATATGGATTTTCAACTATGCCTTACCCCAGTTTTCTGTTGATATTTTTTATATTCATGACTTAATTTACTTAATAAAACCTGAATTTTGCCATATAGCTATTCTTCCTCCAAATTCTCCAATCTTCATCTAACAAAAAATTACCACTCTGCTGCAAATTTGTTGAAAACACTGACCAATATAAAATGACAGGAATATCATGTCTTTTTAAAAATATCCCTTCAAAATCAACCTGCATCTCACAAGAAAAGAAACAATTGGATTCTTTAGAACTATGCATAGTTCTAAAAGCTTACTCTCAAGCATCCATTTTTAGAAATACAGAACCATTCCTCCAGCTTTTTAAATAGCTGAGACTTAATATGCCATAAAAACATACTCTAAATATTTCTGTTGCTGGAATGGTGTCTCTGTTACCACAAGGAGTTGCTAGGATATTATCTGTGTCAGGAAGTTTGTTGTGCCTTCATACAGGAAAACTAACAGTCATTTTGATGCATTATGCAAATAATATCCTGTTTTCTCAACAGATTCCTTTGCAGCAATCAAAAAAAAAAAAAAACCCTCCCAGCCTTTGAGCAGATTTCTGTACTCTGTTGTCAGCTTCCCTGCAAGGAATAATTCCATTTTTCCTGCAGTGATTACAGTAGTAAATAAACCTGTGCCTGACTGAATTTAGTACTTGAGATCATACTGCAGACACATCTCAGAGAGCCTTTCAACCTCAGAAACAGGAAAAATGTTTAAAATCATTTTTGTCACCAAAATTATGTTTAGGAATGACTGATAAACTGATGCCTCTTTCACTGATGATTATTAAAAATTATGTGTTTAACAGAGGAGTAAAGTCATGAAGTTCATCATTGTAAAAGAGAAATTTCATTGCAAAACTTTTCTGGCCCTTTCATCATTGTAAAAGAGAAATTTCATTGCCCTTTTCTGGCCCTCTTGTTTCTGATAGGTTAGAAGAACCTGTGATAGAATGAAGCATGATTAGAGTACTTATAGTAAAAAGAGGAAGTTGTTTTCTCTTTAAGACACATAATTTATGCTTGACTTGTCTTTGACGTTCCCAAGGCGGTTTAGGTTTCATTGAGTTTTTTTCAGTATCTGCAGGAAGTCACTTTGGTCTGACTTAACACAGCAAGCCACAACTTTGCTGTGCTGAATTTGGACCTTGCTGCTTATTTAGGTGTTGTTTTAAAGGGTCCTTTAATCCCTCCCTCCTTCCTGGCCATTATTTTTTTCTTTGTTTGAACAAGGACTGAATGGAGGTTAAAGCCTCCAAATTATGCTACAGTTCCTTGTTAGAGAAAGCAGCAACAATGGTCTTTGGTTAAATGTATGGGATATGAACTGTAGGTCTAAAATCCAACCAAAGGTACTTCAATTTTTTGGAGCAAGCCTTTAAGTTCATGTTAATTACTTGCATTGCTTGGTGGTGGTCAGAAGAGAAGGCTCTGAGCTGCACCAGGACATCCAGTGCCCTGTTTGTGACCCAGCAGGCCGAGGAAATGTCAATGTGATGAGAAGGTCTCGGGAGATCTGCAGTGTGAATTCCAGGCAAAAGTTATTCAAACAAGCACGAGGTGGATTTTGGGCAATCTATTTTCAGTTTGACTCATTACTGGTTTGGGTTTTTGACCACCATTGAGAAATTGAAAGGATGAAAGGAAGTGTTTTCCTGAGAAAATCAAAATGGAACCTCTGGTAGACCTGGTTTTATCCAGCACTGGATTTGAGGTTGAGCAATAGCACAGTGGACTCATTCCATTTGTTCTTTAGACAAAGGAGCTATGAAGAAGAATTAGACATCTTCATAAGGTTTTTTCCTTAACTATGCAACAGCAAGCCAGGAAGAAAAATTCCTGTATCAAAATATATGGTTTTTAGTTTAATGTCAGGTGTAAAAAATTATTTCCATGTTTTGGCAATATATGACTAATAATGATTGGTAAATCAGAATTATTTGGGTTTTAAAACCACTCCAAAGGACCCCCTTCAGCAATGAAATAAAGTTAAGGATGAAAAGAGAGAGATTAATTATTATTTCATCAAAGGAAAAGCACTCTAAATGTATTTAGCATTTATAGCACTGATATATCTACAAAAATGTTAAGTATGAAGTATTTATTTAAAGAAATACATAGGAATAACAATGGAAATCTGAAGCACTCACTGGTCTTGAAAGCTATTTTTCCTCTATTCAACTCTAAAATTTTGGTGGGGTGGTAGCAGGACTGGATAAATTATACATACTGCTGTATTTAAGCAAAATATTAAAATCACAGACAGGGAAATGAAGTATAAAAATAGATATTTACTATAATTCAGATGGAGAAGCAGTTCACATTTGCAAAGCAGTTTGTACAGTACATATGAATGACAACACCATTATTGTAGCAGAGTTCACACAGCAGATAACTAATTTTAGCTGAGAATATTACAGGCAGCTATGATTTTCTAAGCCTAAAGGTTTTTAATGAAATCATTTAACTTGAAGAGTTTGAGAACAGGATGTATTTTGAAGGATTGAAGTGAGGCAATAATAACATCAGGCTGATGATGATTTTCAGGGAGTCCAAGCATTTCATCACTACTAATTCCCACACAGTACCACCCATTACTTTTAAATAAATGCCCTACTTTTCACAATGTAAGGAATGAAAAATTGAGGAATAACCTGGGGTTTTCTTCAGCCCTCCTGACAAATAGAGGTGCATTTCAGCTGTTTACCATTTAGCTGCTCTCAGCAATTACTAAATACCAGCCCCCAGCTCTGTTTGCCTGACATTCTCCTTCTACCAAGATTGCTCAGCACATTGATTATATTTTAAAATGTGTGAAATCTTAGTCTGAATCCTCCCATTTCTCTATATGGCTGAAACAAGTGTCCCAATTTCTGGTGATACCAATTCCCATTAAAATAAAAAAACCCCAAAACTCAGACATGTGCTGAGGGGTGGAGGGACCTGACTGATCTTTCTGTGGTGGAAGATGTGTTGATCCTTTCTGAAAATGAAAATCCACTTGGAGAGCAAAGAGTGTCAGCAAAAACTCAGTTTGTTTTGGGAGAGTGTCTGCAGCACGGTGAGAGGGACTGCAGCTCATCACCAGATCAGAACATTTCCAAAACACAGTTCTGTGCAGTCTTTTTAAATTAAGTAGATACACAATCTCATTTCCTTAGGGAAATGCACTTAAAAGGAGGTCTCTGCACTGGGAAGAGAAGGGCAATTTCTAAGGCTCAGAAGAAGGAGAAGAGGGAATAAGAACTGCCACCTAAGCTTCAAATGGAATTTTCCTGCGTGGCAGTTTGCTGTTAGATTTGTTGAATCCCAGGTTTCTGCTTTTGAACAAAAGGATTGCCTGTGGGGTAAAAACTTTTGTATTTATGGGGTGATTTGAAAACAGACTCAATGCCAGAATCTCCTTCTGTCCCCCACCCAAATGTGTGTAACGATGTTTAAGGGTGAACAGCAGGGACTAAATCCAGGAATCCATACCTGGACATCAGTTCTGGCAACATTTTAACTTCAGTAAGGAATCCAGATTGGTAATTTTGTTTGTTGTGGATGTAAAGTGAAAATCTGACCTGTGTAAAGTCCTGATAGCAAAATACAAAAAGAGATTAAGCTTATCTAATTTCACATTTTCTCACTGTCTAAAAAGACAGACTTCCCAAAAAAAAAAAAAAAATAATTCCAAAGCTGTCTTGTCTCCCAGGCTTGGGAAAAAAGGTGTAAATCAATGTGCAAGCCTTCAACCCTGGGCAAAACTCAGTCCTACCCAGCAGATTTAAAACAGCTTCGTGCCAGAGACTCTGCCTGAGCTCCCCCTGTTCCTGGTCCTGCATGTAGATAAATATACTTTGTTAGAGGTCTGTGAACCACAGAACTTCAAACCCAACCAGGCAAGACACAGAAATTAAGCAAAACTCCTTGTTTTACAGATGGGAAGGGGAAGTCCAGCTAAATATCTGTTGAAGTCCATGCTGGAACCTTGTGCTGTGCTCCCCCTGAGAAGTGAGCTTCACTTTCTTGAGTTCTTATCCAAAGTACCTACCTAGTGTCCAACTCCTTTTTCAAAATTAAGAACAGTTTTATTGAAAGATGGCAGTGATGATGCCCAAATATGATTGGTGTTTCTGAGAAGGTTCAGTCGAAGCAGACCAAGAATAGAGAAAGATACAGGCACAGAGAGATAATAAAGTGAATCATACATTACGTGAATAACAGGAATTAGGTCCTCTGAGTACTACTACCCTGCTGTGCTTTTTTTTTCCCTGCAATTTTTGCTGTACTTTTGGGATTCCTTGGAGAATCAAGACCTGGAAACTCCCATGGACCAGCACTTTGAGGAGGGCATAAGAATCCTGAGTAGCCTGAGTGCAGAAAAGACTGGGTTTCTTACAGTTTCATTCTGAATGCTGACCATATTTTATACCCAATTCCTACAGATTTGATTACTTTAATCCAGCCCGTTTATACTGTAAAGCAGCTCCTTCTTGTGCATTGTTTTCTGGAATCTGGGTGTTTCCAAAGCACAGCTCATGTGACAGAAGTCATAAAAGCTTTTAACTCCCTTCCTTACAGGTCTTACAACTGGTGAGTCAAGCCTACAACTTGCCTTGACTTTAGAAATGCTCCTGGGCTTTCAAGAGCAACCCTTAATCATCAGCTGCTGTCAATAACAAAAGAAACATCTTTGGCCAGGGTGATGCAGGGTCCTCCCCTGGTGTGGTGGAGCTCTACAATGAGGGTAAAATTCACCTCCTTGCACATCTCCCCATCTCCTGATGATCTCCCAAGCAGCTGGGGACCATCCTAAATGTCACAACCCTTCAGACAAAGTTCAGGGAGCATGTCTGGGATGCTGATCTTTCTCTAATTTACGTGCAGAGCTCTGAGTGCCTTTGTACACATGTTGGTGGGGAGGATGTGTTGTAAAACACACTCCACTGTTCCCACTTCTCCCACTGGCAAGGAGAGGGGGAAACAGGCACATGGCAGTCCTGTTGTTAAACACTGCTGAAGGCATCTGGATAAAGCAGTAGTAAATGGGGTATAGAAGTCCATGGAAAAGTGTTGGAACCCTGGAAACTGAGAATTTTAGACTTTTTCAGCTGACAGGCACTGACCCCCAAGAGAACACTGCAATTTACCTGAGGCTGTGGAGAAGGCTTCCAAAATGGAATGATAGAAGTGGGATTGTGGGTGTGGAGTTTTAGAAGTATGTAATATCACATGGTGGAAAACTTAGAGTTTAAGGTTTAGAATATAAGAATATATATAAAGCAAGATGGAGTTTTTAGGGCAAAGGCTGGGCCTTCTTCTTCACCTTCTACTTCATGGATTTGGGTGGTGTTGTATGATTGGATAAAAAAATCCTCATTGTGGGGCATGGGTTAAAAGTAGAAATAATTTAGGTGTCATTTCTTAATTGGACAGTTTACCCTTAAAAGGCCTTGTAGAGAGAGAGATGGTGCTCCATTTTTAGTTTGTTAGAGTGAAGTGCTGTAGAACTCAGGGCTTGTGAGACTGTAACATAGATAAGAACTAACAAACTTCTGAGTCTGAACAAGAAATACAGTCTTGTGCATTTAATCCCGACCTTGGAAGAAGAAAAAAGAAAGAAAAGAATCGGCAGAAAAAGTGCATTTCTACCTCAGAGTCTGCCCCACGACGAATCCTGCTCATGCCACTGACTCACAAGCCCAGGCAGAGGCTCTGCAGTCAGAAAATGAGAAAGAAGAGACCTCAGAAGGAAATGTCAGGGTAGTCATTTTCTCACAGGACTCTTCCTGGCAGCTGGAGCTGGTGGCTCTGGGACAACACGTTGGAGTTTTGCAGGGGGATTCCTGCGGAACGGAAGCGTCCTCAGAAGGATCATTCCCCTGGCTGTGCTCAGTCCTGTGGGAAACTCTTACCCTATGACGAGTTCTTCTAAACTAGATGGGATTTATATTTATTCTTAAGTTGTCTTTTATTTTTGGCAACTCCCCCACTGCTGGCTGGACATCTCAGAAACGAGACCCTTCAGATTCTCAGAAGCCAGAAATGCTGCTGACAAAACTAATTCAGAGCTGTCCTCATCAGCTCTACTCCCTTTTCTTTCCATTCACTTATTCCCTCCTCTGCTAATTCTGGAACAGTTTTGGTGTACATAAAAGTAATTAAGACCATGTTGCTGGACATACATAATCCAAATTAAGAGAAGAAAATAAAAGACCTATCTGCTTAACCTGATTCTACTTCTAGTTCATGAAGTTTGGATTTTGCATGGTAAGACTTAGAGACAGGTGCTGAACAAACCTTGTAAAATAACCAAAATTAGGGGCTATAATTCTGAATGTATTTTGGGTTTTTCAGGGAACCTTAGATTCGTGTCTAGAAGGTTTCATTCACTCCCTTAAATTTCAGTCATAGTTTATCTCACTATAATGGCTGTAATGGCTCATGGGGCTTTGAACTGTTTGTTATAGGCTTCTCTTTATATATATATATATATATGCTTCTCTTTTTTTTCCCTTCCCCTGCACATGTTGCAATCTCAGTCTGAGACCTAAGAATGAGCCTGGATTCATTTCTAATTGCACAGCTTCATGAGAAAGAACAGACTTGCCAGCTTGCCCAGTGTCTCCAATGGTATTTCTTAGTCTCATTAATCCCTGGAACTCTATTAATGTGAAGTGTACTCATGCACTAGGCCATTCTGCTGATTATGTGTGGCATATGGAGAGATTTTAGATCAATATTTTCATTTTTCTGGTTGTTCCTTTTTTGGTAGGAACACCATAAGGGTAAAATCTGCCTCTCCTATATGGAGTGATTCCACACACTGACACTTCTCCAGCATTCCAAACAGAAGCACAACCTAATATTTTGCTGTATTAAGTTCTCCAGTTTCCACCCAAGGGTGAGAATTTGGTGACTCCAGGTGTTAAAATCCCTAACAGACTCTTTAGTTGCATTCAGTACCAGCTAGAGAAAAATTAAAGAACTCTTTTAAAATATGAAGTTTAATTCTCTGCAGAGTGATAAAGGGTGGGTTAAGAGCTCAGAATTTAGAGTTCAAATTTATTCCAATGGACAGGTGGTCTGGATTTTTATGTTAGAGATGTGTTTTCTCATGCCTGTGAGTAGTAAAGAACAATTAAAACAAGTTTAAATTATTGAATTCTCCTTCCTACTGTAGTTGAACTTGGAAAAACAATGCTCAGTTTTGAATTTTCAAAAGGTTAAAGATGATTTCTGTTTCATTTTTACAGTTGTTGGATTTTTTTTTTCTTTTTTGGTAACAACCTTTAATTACTTGCCTGGCAGTGTCAGGCACTTACAGAGCCATGTAATGTCCAGTATTAAAAATCTCTTGGTAGATTTAATCCCACACCCCCCAAAACCACCCAGAACTGAGAGTTTTAAGGGAAAAGACAGTCTTTCCCTTGGTCAGAGCATGCCAGAATGTCTCTGTTTGGGGCAATCCTAGATCATCTGTGAGGGGAAACAAAGGGAGTAAATTCCAGTGCCTTTCTGCAGGGGTCTGAAGACTGTGAATTTTCTCCTTTTACAGTGAATTTGACACAGGCAGACCCTCCAGCCTCGTTTTGTGCTGTAGAAATGCTGGTGGATTGTTCCAGCCCCTGTGCTGTAACAGAGGCACCACACACTCTGCCTTGGATGGAACCTGGGTGAGCAGAGGCTGCTTGGGCAGATCATCTCTCCTCCATCTCCCACAAGCCTTTTTTCTGTGTTCCACTTTCACATCTGAAACATTTAGGACACTCTCTTCCAAAGACATTCCTGCTTTTTGATAATTGAGCACCTTTTGGAAGCAGAGCCCAACTCATGTGGCACAGTGGAGTGAGGACAACTCCTTCCTCCTGAATAAATGCCATTAATGTGTGGGACAGGGAGGTGGTGATTCATGTCTGAGCACTGTGGGCCAGCACAAAGCTTTTAAATGCTAAGTTTAGGCTAAGATTGCAACAGATAACCAACCTGGAAGATGGGATGCAGAGCAATGTGGGAATTCTGACACACACTAGACTTCCAGTCACTGAACATTGCATAACCTGAGATAAATAGAAATCTTTGTTGTGAAGCTTAAAGCAACCTCCTCAGGATGGAATGCTTGTTGAACATAATGCTGCCTAATTTTGACTCTGTCAGCTGTCAAATTCATCTCCTCATTAAAAAAAAAAAGAAAAAAAGTTAAATAAACCAAAGTTTATGAAACATATGTTTGCATTTAAAACTGTTTTGCTGTTCACTCTGAGAGGACTTTGGAGACATGGCCTGTGTTATAATACCACTTCCATTAAACATTGGAAGCTCAACTTTTCTTACAAAAAAATTCACACAAACATTCTGCTCTTAATCCAAACAGAGGGGTTACGAACTGAACCTTCAAACAGAAACTTTCAATATTTGGCTTCTCAGCTCAGTAGCACCAATCTGGGATGCCAACCAGCATGCACTGTCATTAATAATTGTTGTTAAAAAAGGTCCTAAAGGCAGAATACCCAGTGCATATAGCTTGTCTGCTTTTTTAACCAAATAAGGGAACAGGGCATTTCACTGTTTATAATAGCAACATGAAATACGATGTTTCAAACTGTTAAAGAAAACACTTTTAAACTTTTCCTGCCCATTTCCAAGTTTCTTCAGCTTCTAAAAAAAAATTTAAAAAAATTAACAAAACTGGCTACAACCCTCTGGCAGATTTATAGAAACCTCAGTTTTTCACTTTTCAAAACACTTTAACAAAGCTCCAGAGATGAACAACATATCACCCAAGTTCTGGCAGCTATGCCAGGATTGTACACACAGTTCCCAAAGAGTAAACATGCAAAAATCAATTCCAGGCAATGACAGAAAGCGGAACTAATTAAAGACTCCAAAGCAAAACAGATCATTTTCTAAGACAAACATGTCAATATTTATCACACAAGTGAAGCTGGTCCTACAGTGAGTCTGGTGGTATTTATAAACATACAGCTGGCACAATAACATCTTGGTAATTATGAAATGAATGTTAATAAAATCCACATAAATACTTAAACCCTACACTAGGCAACTCTTAAACTGCTGTTTTAGCCTCTTACCAAAACTTAAACTTTAGATTGTCTGACAGCATCCTAAAGTTTTTTAAAGATTTGTTCCTATCCCCTCTTACCATTAAAACTCTTGCCTTAGCCAGGGTTCCTTTTGATCACCTCAGTGCAAGGAGGAAGATTCAAACCACAAAATGCTCATCACACATCTCTTTTCCCTATGTTTTCATCCCCCTGCAAGCCCAGGAGCTGCTGAGCGGAGCACCCCTGGCCTCTCCTGCTGGTGCTGCCATTCCTGCCCTGTGCTGGCCACCCCTTCATCCTGCTGGAGGCTTTCTTGGCACCAGGCCACAGCAGCTGAAATACATAAAATACAGGATTTTATCCCCTGCTTCCAGTCTGGGTTGTGGATTGAACTGAGACTTCAGGTCAGCATGTGCTCACTGCCCAGAAGTGAAGGCAATGGTGTGCAGGTGGGAGGAAAGGATCTCTTCCTCCACCCTGACCAAAATCAAGAGAGCTATCAGCATTTTCCAGCTTTGCAGGGCTCAGGGTGGTACAGCTCTGCCAGCTGAGGTTTTTCTCATCAGCTGAGTGTTTGATGTTCAAAACCAGCACAGCCATGCACTCCCAGAGTGCTGAAACCACTGCTGCACCTCCCTTGTTTCACAGCCAGGCTCCTTTGAGGCAAGGAGTGTGTGTTTATCAGGGCTTGGTGCTGTTCCTAGCACCGTGTGCCACTGAAGCAGAGCCACCTGAGCAGGAGGCAGCTCTTCCTTCCCTCTGCCGCTGGAAATGATCTGTGTGCTGGTGCCAGGTGGGAGGAGGTGGGGAGAAGGGATGAGTGTGGGAATGGGGATGAGTTTCATGAGCTCTGTGCACTTCTCCACTCAGGTTAGCTGCGCTTCTAACTCCCTGGTGGGTTTTATTCTCTAGTATGCCCAAGATTTCCAGCTGCTTCTTGGTTTTGCATGTATCAAATGCATTCAGGAAGCACTAATTCCTTTTAAAGGACAGCTCCAGAGCTGATGGATTGAAGCCAGCTTTGCAGATCAAAGTTCCTTTTCCTCCTCAATACAAATAGAGTATTGCAAAATGAAGGGGAAATCTGCAGCACACCTGCACAGCACAGAAAAGAAACAGCACTGTGGCTCAAAAGCTTTATTTTTGAGCTTGAGTTTTGCAGTTTGGAAAGGCTAAGGTACAATTTCTTCCTATTTTTTTTATTATTATCTTGGGTGGAAATTTAAATGTAACAGCAAGAAAGCCAGGTTGTATTCATCATTTGACTTTATTTCTACTTGGTTGGTTAGTAAGAGAATTTCCTGGCTGCAGGAAAGGTCTGTGCTTTGGAAAGAACTATTTATTTCAGGTTGATTGAAACACTATATGCCATATTTGACAGAGTGAATGAAATAAAGTCCAGGAAGTTTTCGTTGCTGCCTGAAAGGAAATTTTATCAAACCTGACATTCATGCTGTTAGAAGTTTCAGTACTCACAAAGGGCCATGTTTTAACTTTTCCAACTGATTCCAGTTCAGGCTGTAGTACCACATCCAGCAGCATGGTTATTTATGATTTTATAAGAAACTCTTTTCCTTTTCCTGAGCTGCCTCCTGCTCTGGGCCATCACTAAAGTGTGTGTTGTCATCGTGAGAGATTGTTTGAGGTACTGCTCAGCTGAACAAAACCCCAAATCTTCTTTTTCTTTCTTTCCTCATTCAGATAAGTTGTCTGTCTGGGTTGTTCCTCAAGGGTTTCCAGAACTATGGTTCAGAGGAGGGAGTGAGTGCAGCAATGAATGGCCCAGCATGTACAGGGAGAGGGATGGATTGAGCCAGAGCTGGTGCCAAAAGTTGTTCCTGTGCAGCCATAACCTCTGTCTGAGTTCATTATCAGGTATGGACTACCTTGTTTCATTAAGCCAATGATCCCAAATCCCCAGAGAGGGAGATACATTAAGTATATATCAGTATATATTAAGTATATATCAGTATATATACAGCTCTGCTTTGACTTAAGGATATATTAAATATTCTGGGTGAATAAGAATCAGACATTTGGTGTGAAGGCTAAAAATCCCAGGACAGCTTTGGCAATGCCAGAGGCTGCTCTGGTGTCCTTGGAGAGCTTCCCTGGGGCTGTGCCTGGTTTGGATACTCTGCAGGGAGGGATGCTGGAGCCATGGTTAATGTAAGACACCCAGCAAAGGCATCCCAGCACTTTTGGGCAAATATCTGCAGCTAAAAGAGGTGACAAATGAAAGGAAGGAAAAAAAAAACCATATTTATGTGAGGGAAAAAGACAAACCCAAACAATTGCAGGAATAATGACCCCCAATAAGTCATCAAAGCACACTGAAGACCTGAACAAAAGCATCAGGTGATGGTGCTGAGTTTCAGTGAGGGAACTGATTGTTGAATATCCCAGCAGTGTCAGACAGGAGCAGCTCTGCTTGAAGAGAAGTTGTGCAGCTCAGCACAAGCAAAACTCCTGCTCTGGAGTGCAGGAATTAATGCTGCAACCAACACACACACACAGAGAAATGCTTGGGGCATAATGCAAGCAGAACCTCCAGTACTTTTGGAATTAAGCAAAAAGAGAGAAAAATTTGGATTAGGCAACCATTGGACATTCCTAAACTCACCTGCTCCTCACCTCTACTCCATCCCAACATCTGCCTAAGTGATGGAATAAAAAGCCCCTCACACACCTACAGACCTCATTAAGTCCCAGACTCCCCTGATTCCAAGGGCTGGAAGTGCAGTGGAAGCCCTGATACCAGGGTTGAACAATCCAGGCTTTGGTCCCAAGTTTGCAGAAGTGATGGGGTTTGTCAGAGCTGGGTCTGTTGTCAGTAATGCACAAGGGAAACATTTATTTACACTTGTGAATAAAGCACAGTCAAGTTCACTGATTCCTGTTCACAAGAAAGGTAATGGTGGGAAAAGGATTCACATCCTAGGACTCCCTTCTCCTGTGTTTTATCCATAAATCAATTTTTGAGACAGGGGATCCTGCTGTGTTTGTGATGAATGTAAAGAACACATCATGTCTTCAACAGATATATATATATATACATATATATATATATATTTACGAAGCCCAAAGAGTTTTCTCATTTTGGAAACCACTGATAAGCAGGTAACAAGCACAGTAGTGAACAGGCAGTTCACAACCTCAATGAGCACAGAGAATGGGAAAAGCAGCCCTGTGCAGGTCCAAACACAGGCAGTTATCAGGAAGATCTCAACCATGAGATCTGTGTCACTGCAGAACCATTTTCCCAAGCAGAATAACAGGAGCTTGAAACCTTCATACCTGGACCATCATCTCATGGATGGAATGATCCACCTCTGTATGGCCTGACTACACAGAAAAGGCATTTGAACTCCATGCAGGGCTCACCTGGGATTTTAAATGAGTTAAACCAGTTTAACACTCAGAAAAAAAAATAAAAAATTCCTCCTTGTGATTGCTACCTGCTGACTTAAGGAATCCACCTAAACGAGCCCTCAGTTAGGAATGTCTCCCTCAAGACCTCATGTTGGCCTGGAAAATGTTAATTCCTTTAAAAACTCATGGTACCAATGTTTGTTTAGGCTGGGAAGAGGGAAGGGCTAGATGGATAATTGCCTTGAGGGGTAGGAGGACATCAAAAAATCCAGGGAGAACGAGAGTTCACCTAAGAAAGCAGGAAACTCCTCGGGAGTATCTGAAGTCAAAGAGGATGAAAAAAAATGAAAAGTTAGGAAAAGTTAGAAAGAAAAACACTCTGCCATTCCAAAGCCATTCCCTGAGGCCCAGAGGAGCCTTGCTTTCATTCGTTGCTCTTAGTGGTGGCATTCCTTGGAATTCTGCTGCCCTTCATGAGCAGCAGTGGGAGGTGGGACAGGAGATCTGTCACCCAGCAAACCCCACGGCTTGTGTGGGGCTGGAAAAGCCCAGCAGGGCCTCAGCAGCCTCAGAGGGGATGGAGCAGGGCTCAGGAGGCCCTTTCCTCGCCCCTGGAGTGCTCAGGTGGCCCTTTGCTCCCAGCACAGCTCTGCTCTCAGGGTTTGCACCGTGCTGGGGCTCCTGCTCACCCCCAGCACTGGGAAAATCCCCTTGGTCTGGGTGTGCCAACACCCAAATTTCGATAGATGGGATCATGATCCATTAAGAACTTTCACATCTTAGTCTAAGTGTCAAAACTCCCTTTCTAGACAGCTTTATAATTGATTGAAAAAGGGCTGGAAATTTTAGTGACACAAGCATAACTGATGTTTCTAGAGTAAAAAAAAGAATTTAAAAAATCGAACAATCCTTTGTCTCAACTTTGTATTTTAGGGGCTATTTGGTGTCTTTTAGCTTCAAGGCTGGATTCCTCCTTTGTAAGACTATGGACACAGGATTCCTCCTTCCTCAAGAACCATCTGTGGTGGGAAATAATCCAGATTCTACTTAGTAAAAGAAATGAGGCAGCAAGAGACGCACATGGCAGGGATTACTTTCCCAGTCCTTTCAGATGAATGGATGATAAAACACTGCATTGCTTTCCTTTCTTTTTCCTTCAAAATCTGTCTCACTTGACAAGGCTATCAAAAGTGTAACAGGTTCGTTTCTTGGTTTTTTGGTTGTTTTTTTTTTTCTGATTTATTGTATGGGAAACGTTTTTATCTTGCTCCTCTGGCTTTTTGGTGCCCCCTCGTGTTTAAAAGAACGTGATAAAGATCAATTGCATCTGAGTTTCTTTAAAGATGTAGGATTCATGGTGAATTACTTAAATAACTCTGCCTGAGAAAGGTGTGAGAATTAGGGCATAGGCAAAAAAAGATACTTCAAAAGCTTTTTTCCAGAGTTGAAAACAGAGTTTTATCTTGTAATTTTTCGGGATTGTTTTTACATATGTCCAGGTGTTGTCTAAGCCACTGATAAATTAAAGTTACTTATAAGTTTGTAAAAAGTGCATTTTTAATAGTGTTTTAAAATATTCAGAAAGAATACTGAGATTTCTTCTCTTTATTCTGTTCAGGTTTATTGTCCATATTCAATCACTAAATAATATTCTTCATGATCTGATGGGGAAAGATATCTGAGGACTTGTTTTCAGGTAAAAATATTTTAAGGCCTGTGAATTGTTGGGTGTGCAGGTTTTACGTGGGAAGAAGGAGAGAATGAGCCACTGGAAATTCTCCTGTGTCACTGGTCCCTTTCAGACCTTCTGCCAAGTCCCTCACCTCATACCTGCTGATATCCTCATCCTCAGGGTATGTGCTGGCATCATCCCAGAGGAATTCAACCTGCTGCTAAGATAAAAGAATTTATATATTAAAAAAAAAATATATAAAAGTATATATATATATAAACTATATATATATACTATATACATATTAAAATATATTAAAAGTATATATGTATATATATGTGTATTTATATATTACAAAAATATATCTATAAGATCTTGGTTTTTATCATTGGAAGAGCTGATAATATAGGCCAAAGAAATATTACATCTATTGAAAACCCTGTGTTTTGAAAGGGAGAATTCAAGAGCTGCTCTTGAAAAGAAATCGCCCAAATCAGCCGAAATTTGGGTGAATTTTGGTGTCTATTTCCCACCCTGACCTACATAAATGATGCACACAGAACTTCCTGAACCCACTCAAATTCAGTTTTCATCTGTGGCCAGCAAGTGGCTGCTGTGGTGGGAGTTCACCTCTGAAACAGAAAACTCCTCCCAGCAACTCCTGGATCACAGTCCCGACAGAAATAGCAGCAGGACACCCTTTCCTCTTTCTCTTCTTGCAGACAGGTCTGACAGTCTGGAGGGGAGCTACCAAAGCATTCTCCCATGACAGATTCACTCCTGAGTGGTGCAATTCAAAAGGTTTATTAAGATTCCATGGAGAAGTGGCATTAGAGCTGAAGGAATGGCCTGGATGTCACAGCTGCCCTGGCAGGAGCCAACAGCTCATCAGAGGAGTTTGACTTTGGATAAGTCACACTGAATAAGAAACAAACATTTTTAATCATATTTTTCACACAAACTTTTTTTATCACATTTTTTTATCCCTTCTTGTCCAGCCCTCCCCTCTTATTACTAAACCTAGCCCAGGGCTCTGGGCTTTTGTGTCACCTTGGTTTTGTCATCCCCTCTGGCTTTGTTTGCCTTCCCACCCTGATTTTTCCTGGAGCTGTTGGGATCACACAGGAGCCAGTGCTGGCTGCTTCCTCTTCAAACTCCAGTGTTTGCTGCAAGTGCTGCATTTTTATGGCACCTTTGTGTACAGTAACAAATGGCCTGGCTTTGTTAATCCTGATTACCCATCTGGATATAGACAGGCTACTTATATTTACAGATATAATTCAGGAAGGTATGCAGGGCTCAGCCTCACCAGGAAACAATCACTGCTGCATTATTTTATTTATATGGATCCAAAGCACAATATAAAAAGGTCTATATTCTTTCCTGGATCCATCTGATATTCAAACACGTGCATGTGAGGACACAGCCATACCTGATTACCTCACCAGGACTCAGCTGCTGCAGGTGATGCTCTTTCTTGCTAAGATCACTCTCAAGGGTGTGATTTCATATTGAAACATCCTTCAATTTTGTCTCTGCTTCTTCTTTTCAGTACCTGTCCTGCAGAAACACAGAGGTCTGAGGCTGAAAAAGAGAACACAGCTGTTCCTTTAAGCAGCTCACCACTCTGCCAGTTTCTCATGCAGGCCATGGGTATCTGTGCTTTGGAAAATATTGGTGAATGTCTCTGAACCTGCCTCTGACTCAGCCCTGGGTTGGATTCTCAGCTCATGGTCCTCTTGTTTCCAGGGAGTCTTCACTGAGATCCTGACTCAATTCATGATTCAGGTGTTTAAACCACAAACACCTTGGACATAAACTATGGATATTTTAAAAAATCAAACAAAGAAACACACAAAAAGATGTAACCCCCAGTTGCAACTGAATATATGAAAGTAACAAACTTAAACCTACATTTCAGTGGCAGTCTTATGTGGAATTTCATTGGTGATGTCTCAGGGAAAGGCCTTACAATATTTGTAGGCAATTGCTGCATGCAGACCACTGAGAGCTGCACTGAGTAATTTAAATCAGAAAAAGCAGATATTTGAGTGAAATATTATCCAAATATTAGAGCAATAAGTTCCTTATACCACAATTGGTGCTGTTGTAGCTTCAGGTCTGCACTCATTTACAGAAGCACAAATTTGCTGCTTTTTGTGACGTTTTGAGGAAAGGAAGATCAGTCTGAGCTCCTGGCTGCTGAGGAGGTGGAATGGACAAGGAGCAAAACCCCACGGGCTGGATCTCTGGGGGTGATCTCTGCTATCCTGGTGAGCAGATGGCCTCATGGATGGGCTGAAGAACCAGCACCTGCTTTGGCAAGTGCTGTCAAAACTCTGAGCTTTTCAGAGTCTCTAATCTCCCGTGGATAACAAATCTTGAGCAGGTTTAGTGGGTACCTGCTGATAAGGAAGGAGAATATGAAATATTTAGGTCCTGGCATGTGAAAGCCATCACTGCTGATGGCAAAACTCCCATCACAGTAAATGAAGTGGTAAAACCTTGTCTCTCAGCGGGCTGCCAGTGCGTGCAGGGTGCTGAATATGCTGCAGAATTACTGCAGCACATGGGGCTGCAGCCTCCCAGCACCCAAGCCACTTAAAGTATTAACCTGACTCACTGTCAGTCCCTCTTTGTATTTTACAACAAAAGGCTTTGCTGCCTCAATTACAAATGGTGAAACCATTGCAGGCTCAAAGTGAAATTGCATTAAACACCTGGACTAAATGTGTATTGAGGGAGATGATGCCTCCTATAAATGCAAAGAGTGGGAGGTGGAGTCACAAGTAAATGCTTCACCCTTTCTTCCTCCTTGTGATTCAAGTGGCTAAAGCTCTAAAGCTCTACAGGTAACTTCTGCTAAGTGATTTTTTGCCATTTTTTTAACCTTCATTGCTGAAGACCAAAGGCACAGAAGTAGGTTGTAGCATGCTGGAAGATGGAACACTGTGGGCTGATTTTTGCTTTGGACTGTTCAACCAAAGGAAAAAAACCAAACCAAACCAAACAAACAAACAAACTAAAAAATACACAAAAAAAAAAAAAAGGAAGGGAAGGGAAGGGAAGGGAAGGGAAGGGAAGGGAAGGGAAGGGAAGGGAAGGGAAGGGAAGGGAAGGGAAGGGAAGGGAAGGGAAGGGAAGGGAAGGGAAGGGAAGGGAAGGGAAGGGAAGGGAAGGGAAGGGAAGGGAAGGGAAGGATTAAGAACCATCCTGGTTGTTTCTCTCATGGCTACCTGAAGATTCAGTTCAAGAAGGTAATCAATTTGTGCTGCTGTTAGTCACAAAGATCAAAGAGCAGGGAACACACATTGCTGTGTCTGATGGAAATGGCCACGGACCAATTGCCTTGCCTATGGCAAGAAGTGCTTGGGATTAGGGGAAACTTTTCTCAATGCATGGATAATTTTAAGCACAGCAACAGAATCCCACAGGAGATGGATGATGGCGATCTCACCCAAAGGAAACCCACATCAGCTTGGCTCGGGTTCAATCAGCTTTGGGATTGACAGGGCGACTCAATCCAATGGCAGAGGGTCTAAAAGAACGGGGAATGGGCTCCGTTTCCCGGCTGGCCGGTGCAGCTGGGGCACGGCTGTCAGACTTTCCTTCCCGAGCAGCGGGAGCAGCCGTGACTCACCCGGGCTGGGTCAGAGCCGCTCCCGGGAGCGCAGCATCTCCCAAACCCATCCCGGAGGCTGCCGGGCTCTCGCCTGCTGCTCCTTTCAGCTGCAAATGCACAGGGAAGAGTGGGAGGTGCCTCCAACTACTGTAAAACGACGCTCGGAAACTTCGGCAGCATCGATGGGAAAACCCGGGGTGTTTCCCAGATTCGTGGCTGACAGCAGCTGGTGAAAGTGTTTAGCAGGGACCCAAGAAAGGGAATAGTCTCGCTCCTCCTGGACATTACTATTTACAAGCAGTAACTTTTTTCTCACTGAGCTTTGCAAAATGTTAAATCACATTAAAAAAAAAAAAAAGCAGAGAATGCTCACAGAAGTAACAGACCGAAATGAGTTCAAAACAAATAAAATCGTCTGTGCTTTAGCTACTTGAGGTCCACATAAATGCTGAGTGCTCTAGAGCCAAAAGAACTTGCCATCCTCTGAGGTCCAGCTCACCCAGGACTCACTCTCAGTCAGGGGTAAGCAGCAAGGAAAGGAGATTAGAAATAGAACATCCCCACAAATGTCTCTCCAACCATCAGAGTTTTGTGAGCTTACTAAACTGAAAATTACAGCCAGACTCCTTTTTACAATAGACACCTTTGGAGCATTTTTAGTAAATATTTCTCATCCCTTTTAAAAAAAAGCTTCTGGCTTAACTTGTATCTCATGACAATGTAACAACATTCTGTATTCTGTGTATAGTTTTGTTCTATTTGTTTGTATATAGTAATTTACTTAATAATCCTATGGTTTCAGTGCATTACATGGCAAAAACATCCTATTTATTTAATCTTGCCACCTGCTAATTCCTCTGGGCATGCCTTAGCTTTCATACTGTGACTTATCACTCTCTGTTTACCTTTCCTGCGTTGCCTGCAGTTTTAGGGCTCCCTGGAACCTGATTCTACACAACATATCCTCCTTTATTTCTGCCTGTGAGGCCAGGGCAGCCAGGGAGCGTGCTGTGTGTGGCAGGGAAGGTGAGGGGCAGGGGCTGAGCTGCTGTCACAGCCAGGGTTTGTTTCACCATCATGTGATTGTGTTCACGCTGCTCCCCGTGCCTGCCAGGGATTTGGGCTCTTATCTCTGGGTGCCCCAGCTGAGAGCAGAGCTGCAGTGGATCCCTGCCTGCTCAGAACTGTAAAAGACTTCAGAAAAATAGTAAAATAGTCCAGAGGCACCTCCAAGGCAGAGGGGTGGGTGGCTGGTTTGTCATTTGGGGTGGTGGGGCAGGTGCCACACAGGCATTTCCTCAGAGCACCCTGAGCACACAGAGCCTCCACTCCAGAGCACAGGAGCCCAGAGCTGCATTATTATTGTTCAGAAGGCACACAATCCATCTCACAGACTGTAAATATTTCCAGCAAGAGCACTGGCTGTGGGTGTGGGTGCCAAGCCCCGCTGTCGCCTTCCTCGCTGCTGGGAGAGCATTTTTGTTTTATTGCGCAGACAGAGGGTTCTCCATCCCCTCACCATTCTTCTCACAAGTATGTGTTGAGATGGCATGCTGGGTTTATCACAGGCTGAGGAAGAAAACTGGAGCTGGAGCCTCTGCTTCCTGTCATCCCAGCAGCCTATTTTAGCTCGTGGGGCTCTTGAGAAGACAAATCCTCTGTGCCTGTTGGAGCCTGAGCAGTCCCAGAGAGCAGCTCTGTCACCTCAGGTGAGTGGTCCAGCCCTTGTTAGCCCAATTCCAAAGCCCTTATGTCCATGCAGAGGAGGGAATATTGACAGGAATGGTCAGGGGAATATTGACAGGTAAAAGGAATGGTGTGGAGAAGCAGCAGAGGGGGATGAAGGTCAGGCAGGCTCTGTCCAGACTCACGGTTTCCCTGTTATCTTTACAGCAATTTCCAACAAAGGGCTTCACCAGAGAAGCTAAAGGATCTGCCAGAGCTCATCTAGGGCTCTGGGATGGGAATTTATTGTCCTGCCTCTCAGTACTACAGGGTGGAGCACAGGTTCCACACTGCACTGAGATTTTTCCATTTCCACTCAAACCAGGGCCATGTCAGCCCAGGACCTTACAAAATAATACCAGGCAATTAATGTATTTTAATTTTCAGGACACCAAGAAAAATTATTGCTCATTAAGACTTAAACACTTCAAATGAGGCAGTAATGTCAGCTTTATTTTTTTTTTCAGGTGTGAAGCTGGAATACACACCTGAAAACACATGTTAATTCTCAAAATCCAACTTATCAGACAAAGACTTCCTAAAACCTGCTACAAAATGATGTCATCAATAAGCTGAAAGCCTACTGAAATCCTACTTTCCACCAGGAGAGGTGGCACTTCAATGATGAGGGTCCTTTGCATTCATCCAGGCTGAATTCCCACCCCAGCTCTGTCCAGCAGATGCTCACGGAGCTTGTGGTCATGACGAGATGGGATACTGGAATCCAGCACGATTCCCAGATCTCTCTTTGTGTCTCACATTTGTAAAACAAATATATGTGTTGGTCCCGTGCCCACATTTGGGTCTGTGGCAGATCTCCATCCAAAATAAATTAGTTACAGGCAGAGGGAAAAGAGCACGTTCCCAGTGCCTTTGATCTGGGGGTTAAGTGGGCTGGTGAGTGAAGCTTCGGTGCAACACAATCTGCTCGCCCCTCCCCCTGCCAAAACCAAACCCACTGATGTGCACTTTAAAAATAGTCCCACCCAAACTGTCCCAAAACCTGCCCAGAAGTTAAAATGGAGGGGAAAAGATAGGAGATGCAGCCTGAAGCCCTCCTGACTCAGGGCCTCTAGGGCTCATATTCCATGAAGGGAAAGTCCATATATGCATGAATTTCCTTGTTCATGGATTTACCAGAGTTTACCACACCGTTCAGGTATTTACCACACTGTGTTTTCTGCCCCTACTGTCAAACCCCCAGCCAACCCAGGAAAGATGCTTTTACTCTTGTTTTTCCAAAAAACAGCCCCACAGAGATACCCAAGCCATAACCTGCTACGTTTTCAGTAGCAAAGGGGAATTCAGAGCGGAATTAGAATCATGATGTGTAGCCTAGGGTTGAGTGCCACCAGCAAGATGCCACCCTGCAATTTCCCTGGATGCAAGGGGAGCAGGAAGGGCCTGGGCACAGCAGGAGCATGGCAGTGAGAGGAACTTGCAAATGTGGGACACTTGGGGGCTGCCTGCCTGGAGTTGGGAAGCCTGCTGAGCCTCTTTGCTGCTCACAGAGCCCTTGCACACTCCTGGCTTTGCATTTTTGAGGGATAAGTGCTGGTCTGAGATTACAAATAATACAAATTAAAAAAAAATTTAAAAAAAGAAAAAAAAAAAAAAAAGAAAAGAGAGAAAGCAGTCAGAGAATGGTGCAGATAAATCTGTGTGAGGTTTGCCTGAGTGGTTCCTGCAGCAGAGCATGGGCTCAGGCTGTAACTTTGGAGAAGACCAGAGAATCCCTGTGGGGTGCTGAAAAGGGGAGTAGCCTGAAATCCAACTCAAACCCCTGTACAAATACTGCAGCCACAGAACAGGAGGTGTAAAAAATGAGTGCCAGCTATTCTATGCCTCAGATTTCTAAAAAAAAGTTTTAAAAATTTGTTCTTTGAGGGCCCGAGCTTGCTGGTGTCTAGAGCTACATTCAGAGCATCCCTCCTGGACCAGACCTGGGAGAAGAGGCTTTCCCGGGAATCGGGCTGCCCCGGCAGGACGGAGAACTTTAACCCCACTCTCCCAGCTGGCAATCTCGTCACCTTTCCCACCGCGGCTGTGACAAACACGGGGAGCGTCCAGCCCGCACTTTGGGCAAGGGGGAGCGATCCCAGCAGACCCAACCTCGCTTTTCCTTTTCACCGCGGCAAAAACGGGAAAGTGCGGGGGGAAGAAAAATAACCAGCAGGGCCGAGGAAGCGGCGCGGGGCTTCCTCCGTGCGGGGCGCGCTGACCTTTCCGCGCTGTCCCCGCCCGCAGCTGCCGCCGTCGCTCCGGCGCCGCCGCCCCGCGCCCAAGGTCAGCCCCGCCGCCACCGCAGGTACGCGCGGGGATTGCGCGGGGGCGGCCGGGCGGGGAGCGCCGCGGCGTCACCGGGGAGGGAAGGGAAGGGAAAGGAGAGGAAGGGCGGGAGGGAGGAGGGCCGGCTCCCCGCGGAGGGCCGCGCTCCGGCGGGCCCGGCGCTCGTATTTAAAGTGTGCCCGGGGGCGGCGGGGCGCTGCGCGGAGCCGCTCCCGGAGCAGCGCGCCCGCCCCGGCAGCCAGGGGGGAACGAGGAGGGAGGAGGAGGAGGAGGAGGAGCGGCGGGAGGAGGGATCCTGGCAAGTTCACTTTGGTACCAAGTGGCAGGCGGGCTGCGGAGCTCGGACGGGCGATGGAGAAGGATGAGATCCACCTGCGCAGGCTGCCGGCCGCCGCGCCCTGGGGACCGCGTAAGTCTCGGCGGCCGCCGCTGCGCTGGGGAAGGTGCGGGATGGGGGCGCGCTCCTGCCCGGCCGGGGACGGGCTCAGCGCCCCGGCTGCCCCGATAAGGGATTTATTATTAGCGTTTCATCGACTATTTTTAAAAATCCCGAAATAATCGCCGCGGAGTACCGGTGAAATGAAATAGCTCGTCTCCCACCTCCCACTTTCCCCCCTCCCGCCCCCCAAAGCGTAAAGCAGTGTAAAGTCCTTTTAACCTATATTAATATCATAATTAAAAGCTCGTCTAACGGCGGGAAGCCAATCTAATTATGAAAAATTGCAGGAGTACGAAGTATATGTGACAAATCCTTGAGTTGATGATTGCTGTTAATTCACACCGTGCTGCGGAAGACGAGCTAAAAAAAAAACCAAAAACTTGCTAAATGAAATGGATCTGTCTGAGATTGTCAGTAATGTTTTTACAGAACTGACTAAATAATGTAGCTCGCTATCATTAACTAATGTGCTCAGCAAAATAAATTATCTGTATTGGAAGGGGAAAATACATTCCTTGGCTGAGAAGTTGCAGAATGTTTGGAGCCAAAGAGCAGATCGTTTAAATGGTAGGGGGTGGGAATTTCCTTGGCTTCCCTCTAGAAATAAATCACGACTGGGTGTCTGTGTGCATGCATGTGCACCCACATGCGCATTTATATAAAATCTCTGTATAGAAAACCTTCGTGCACATGCACTGGGACACAAATTTTGCAAGCACTATTTACTGAGCGCATTTTTCCTACCAGCTTGGAGACAATAAAACCAGAACCGAGATGCTAACCAGGAACATGCTGGAACACTTCTGATTATCCGGCTGAATTGTATACAAATGAAGTAAATTTAGCATGGCACCATTTATAAATTCCATGCTTTACAATCAAAATTCCAAATCTAGCTGTTTGCAGCTAAGAATAGCGCGGGGAGCCCTTTTCTTTACTCCCACTTTTTGGATTCCCACGAAAACCATTATCCTAGAGCCTGCTCATTAAATAGCCAAATATTTCACTGGAGTTCAGCCCATTTCTAGAAGAAATGCTGTTTACTCATCAAACCTAAGCTGGCCAGAGCACTCAGAATTTAAACTTTTTTCTTTCATGTCTGGCACAAAACAGGTGGGCTTTATATCTAAGGAGCAGGGGACAGGGTTTCTGCATGACACTGGTTGTCCCCCCTTAACTTCTTCCTGGAAATGAGGAGCTCCATCTTTGCACAACTGCAGTGGAAGGCAGGTAGATCATGGGAAGCTGAAGTGTTGTGGCAGTACATTAACAGAGATATCAGTAAGAGGACTAAATGATAAAATGGCACTGGGAACTACCATTACTCATGGGGCAGGTGGCAATTTATCACGAGGTAATCGCAGCGATAGGGTGGTGAGAGTCCTGAGAAATCCTTTGAGTGACTTGTTATCTTTGAGAAGCACAGTCTTTTACAGTGACATTATTTAATTTACTGAATCACCCCTTAGCTGCATGAACAATTCATTGATGAGTTCAAGGAGCAGTGTTGTTCTTGGCAGCGTGTGTTTTATTTCTGTTGATAACCTATCCAAAAGAGCTTGTTTGTAAAAGCTGTTTCTCAAACAAACCTCCTGTCTAATGACATAGCAGCATTTGTGGTACAAATTCACTTTGTGACTTGCTGTGAAGTCACATCCTTGAAGTTTTTGCACTCAAATAAAATCCTCCTTCAGACAGCAAAGGAAACCTACTCGTTGCAAGGAGTTAGGAAAAAGTTGAGCACAGTGAAGGGATGATGGAAGACAGGAAAGCCAAAGGGAAGCTGTGCTCCCCTGAGCTCTGGGTCGATACTATCTGTTGCTTAAATCCAAAGTACTGTTTCAGTTATCACGACCAAGGAGAAAAGTGAGCTCAGCACATTATTTTTGGCCCTGTCGGTGGCATGAAAGGACAGGTGTCCCGAGCTACATCTGTGCCCTGAGGAGCCAGGCTCCACAGCTGATGCCTGCCAGCTTATTATGGTGCCCACTCCTTCTCTGTGTGTGGGGGAATTAATGAGTGCATCTGGTGAGGGTCACAACTGGGGCAAGGCAGAGGCATGTTGGCTCCTTAAAGGACCGTGGTGATATCCTGTCACTGCAGAGAAAAGCTTGGAGGCACCGGGACAAGTGCCTGGGACTAAGCCCAGCTTTAGAAGTCAAGTCTTTACCCCTTAACCTTCCAGCAGTCAAAAACCCCTGAGCAAACATCTACCCCCTTTGAAAACAAACTTAAATGCTGTCAGATGAGCGCCCCCAAAAATGAAATGTTTCTTCCTCTCTTCTCTGAAAGACCTTGTTCAGCCCAGAGCTGGGAGTTCCACAGGTTTCTGGTGTGTAGAGCCCAGCTTCCCCTGGTAGCACCGCAGCTCTTTCCATTAACAGTGAAAATGATGGAGCATATTAAGCTAATAATTAATCAGAGATGACAAGGGACTAATAACTGTATTGATTTAATTAGGACTTCTTTTCCAGCTCTGTAACTTGCAGTCATGCAGATCATTAACTTAATATTTTAATTTGTCGTAATAACTTATTAATAATTCCTGGGCTGAGCGCGCACGCGGCCAGGGCAGCGGCTCTGACTTGGTGCAGGCATGTGCCAGGGGAAGCATTCCCTGTCCTGCCCCAGGCTGGCAGTCCCTGGGAGCTCTGACAGGGCACCAGGGTGTGGGACAGGGGGCATGGTGGAGCCAGGTGTGGTGGATATGCTGGCAGGGTGGTGGGGTGCTCTGGGGCCACACGCTGAGACTGCGCGTGTGTGTGTGATGTGAAATATGGGGGAGAGCTCTGTGCCAAAACAGAAGGTTGGCAGCAGAGTAGCCCTGGGAAGCAGCAGTGTTTGTTGGCATGGGGAAGGGAAAAATGTCCCTTTTGACTCGAATTGCACCCTTTGGGTTTTGGCAGTTTTGAGAAAAGGAAACGCTTGGGGATGTGCTGTGGTTGGAAAATAAGGCTCACTTTTAATTAGGGTCACTTTGGGGAGAGGAAGAAAGGAAGGGGCTGTGATAGGCATGAAAAGCTTGAGGACTTTACTGTGTGAAAGGCTGATGAAAACCAAGTTTGGCCCCACTCCAATTTTATTGGGGATATTTGGCACTAATCGGGGCGAGTTTGGCATCTTACACACCTGGGTCCCGGGTGAGATCCCCTGGGATCTTAGCCCTGAGCAGAAACCTCTCCAGCAGGAAGGAGCTGTTCTCACCAAGATCGTAGTGCTGAAGAGGTGCCTTTATCCCACTGTACAGCAAGGTCTGTGGCTCCTGGGGAAAGAGACACAGAGTTCAGCAGCCTGCTCCCTCTTGTCCAGGTACTCGGGAATCTTTGCCCCGTGCCTTAGGAAGGCTGACTCCCCTGCTAATACCGACGTTTGCCACAGAGGGCAGTCAGCGCAGGGATGAGATCTGGGAAGCCTGTCCAAATTCCTTAGCAGTGTCCTCAAGCAAGATAGTTGGGAATTTGAAGTATCCACACTATGAAAACTTGCATTTCATATAGAATTGTTGGGTCACGGCATAGGTGCACCGCTGGTTCAGTGAGCTCCAGGAACAGAAGTCACCACTCTCCTTATTTCTTGTGAGTGTTTTCAGGGATTCTGACAAAGCCCTTCTGCTCAGAGCCTCACAGTTCATTACACAAAAGCCAAGTCAGCAGAGTGGGATGAAAGAGCTCTGTGTGATTTCTGAGACTGCAGAAGGTGTTCAGCTGGCACGGCGTTATTCACCTCCCCGACCTCACCCATGTTTGCAGCCAAGCTGGAGATCAGGACAAGTCTTGCAGTTCTGTCATAGATACAACTCCCAAGGGAAGGGGGCTTTACAAATGACAAATTTTCAGGGGTTGGCAGCTTTGCTGGTGCCCTGTCACGGGGTTATTTTCAGTGGTGCTAAGTCATCTTGTGCCAGCTGCTAGATGTGAGCAATGCCACTAACACTGCGCCACTTTGTTCTGGTGCTTTGAGAAGAGCACAGAGATAGTGGTGTCTCCATTGTTCCTGCGAGGTAATTTATGGTCAGTGTGGGCCTTTTAGCAACAACCACAATGTCTGTGAGGCTCAGGATGTGCAGGAAGCAGAGCTCCTCTGCTGGCCTGCCTTAGTCACCAGGCTGAGTCCTGGGCGAGCCCGCATGCCCTCGGGGAAATAGACTCTTATTTATTTGGTTTAGCCTTTGATTTGTATCGCTCATCCCTCTATTTCTGAAAGTAGTACTACATCCTGGTGGGAGGGCCAGCCCTTCTCCCTGCCCCCTAACCTCCCTGCATCCTCCAGCCTTTCTCTGCAGCAGCTGAACCGTGTCCCTGCTCCGTCCTCACCTCGCCTTTGTTCCGTGCCCTTTGTGCTGCTCCGTGTGCTCCATGTTCCAGCTTCCTTTGCTCTTTCCAGTGCCTTGTCCCTGCCTCTCCTCTGTGGCTGGCCCACATGCCAGTGTTTGCTGTCTTCTTCAGACTCCCACAGTTCACATTTTTTGGACCTTCTGCTGGCAGTCTGTCCTTCCAGCCATTAGAGAAACTCTTTCCAGATTTGAACTGATGGAAAGATAGCAGTAACACCAGACCCAGTGCCATTCCTCTTTAATATCTTTGCCTGCTTACCTTATCTACATATCTGATTTATTCTTGGCAGCTCTCTATCTGTGCAAGGACCTGGATGTACATTCTTGTTCCTATCAGTGGTATATTAATAATGTATACAATTACTGAGATGGCCTTTCAGACTGCAGCTCTGAAAGGCACAACCTTTTTCTTTTTTCAAACTGACACAAACACCTATGACTTTTTCCACACAACTCTAAGTGCTCTGAGGGAGTTTTAAAACCTGAACTCTGTTATGAAAAGCCTAAGTGGTTAGCAGGCATTAACTGCTCTTTTCATATCCTATAAATTTTTGGACTTCTATTGTGACATTAGTGATACGCAACAATCCGAGTTATGTATTCCTGGCTCCCAGTCCTGCTGGTTTACCTCTCCATTTTATCCTGATGAGTACAGACTAAAACAAAAAAAATCTCTGTTTTCTAAACATGTTGCAAAATATTTGGTGCCCCTTGTACATCTTCATTGACGTCAGCTGATATCCTGCTTGCAGAACAAGCTTGCAATGTGCACTAGGGATCTGTGTGTTGATAAGTAAGGTTTACTAAGAGAAAATGTGCCAGGGAGAGAGAAATACATTTCACACCATTCAATTAAAAAAAGGGGAAAAGTCTAGCAACTAAATTACATTTTCAGAGCAGATTCAGGACACACTGTTAAAAATTGAATAGGAAAAGTGAGCAGATAGTGACATCATGGAGGTAAAATAATGAACTCTGAATATATTTTAAAACTCTACTTTTCAACATGATACTGTAGGAGTTCTGTAATTTTTCTTAAGTGGAAAGGGAGCCAAGATGGAAGTTTCAGGACTAAGCATCATTCAAAGTTGTAGGGTTTTTACTGCTTTGAAGTAAGGGTGGTTAAAGACACTTGTCCAGAGCAGCTCTAACAGTCAGAGAAAAACCTCCTGAGTATTTGTGTCTGACCATTTGCACTCTGGCATCTTGGCTGCCCACGCACCACACGACATGTCAATGAGCGTGCCTTGCAATTCTTCCTGGATTTTGGAAGGCAAAGATTCAAAATATGGTGTGACTTTATGAATGTGGTATGACTGCCCAGAAAAAAAATAACTTCTGCGGGTTGCAAGAGATGGAAGCTTTTATGCAAATCCCATTAAATTCAACCACGAGTGCGGCGCGGCGCTGTTGGCCTCAAAAGGTTTTCCACTGTTGGATTGGTGCTGTTTTGGGAAACCAGAAAGAGGAGGGCAAGCAAGGGGTGTGTGGGTGTCCTGAGTTCATGCAGTGTTTGGGAGCTGAGCATCCAGATCCAGATTTAATCACCTCCTTGGTTTCGATTAGCACTGCCATGGTCACAGAATCCCAGGGTGGTGTGGGTTGGAAAGGGCAACAAAGATCATCTTGTTCCACCCCCTGCCATGGGCAGGGACATCTTCCATCATCCCAGGTTGCTCCAAGCCCTGTCCAGCCTGGTCTTGGACACTTCCAGGGATGAAGCAGCAATAGATTCTCTGGGAATCTGTTTCAGGGCCTCACCACCCTCACAGAGAACAATTCCTTTCCATCCCGTCTGAACCTGCCCTCCCTGTTTGAAGCCATTCCCCCTTGTCCTGGCACTCTAGGCCTGGTCCAAAGTCCCTCTCCAGCTCTCCTGGATCCCCTTTAGGCAGCGGAAGCTCTAAGATCTCTCCAAAGCCTTCTCTTCTCCAGGCTGAGCAGCCCCAGCTCTCCCAGCCTGGCTCCATGGATGGCTCCAGCCCCTGGGGCATCTCCGTGGCCTCCTCTGGACTGGTTCCAGCACGTCCACATCCTTTCCATCTTGGGGCTCCAGAGCAGAGGGGAAGCATCCCCTCCCTCGCCCTGCTTGCCACACTGGTTTTGGGGCACCCCAGGACATGTTTGGCCCTTTGGGCTGCCAGCACACCTTGACAGCTCAAATTGGGCTTCCCTTGAGGCAGCAGCCCCGAGTCCCCTCCTCAGGGCTGCTCTCAGTGCATTCCCTGTACCTGGGGATTGCCCTAGCCAGGTGCAGGACCTTGTGCTGTCCATCTGGACCTTGGGATGTTCTCCTTGGTGTTTGACCTGCTGTGGGCACTGCTGATGGGAGCTGTGTGGACAGCACACACCTTCCTATTCATTTCCTATTTGTGATGGACCAGCTGGTGCCAAGGTGCATCTGGAGGGAGGGATCTACTGCAGGAGCACTGGGAGGGGGAGACCAAGCAGCTGTAGGCTGTGTGGTGACAGCCCCCTTTCCTGCTGGTGGAAATTACTCTGTTATTGTCTGTATCCTCTGCTCCTGGCACGGTGTCTGGGACTGGTCTAAAGAAGGCAAATGCTTCTCTGTGAGTAGTCTGAATGCTGGTATGTGGTCAGCAAACCCCATCCAGATGCTTGTATCTCACTGCAAACTTTTGGATGTTCTTCTTCTGATGAATGGCAAGAACAGGTTTCTAAAAATAAATTAATGGTTTTCCCTTTTTACTTCCTGTGACTTAATATACTTTATTTATCTATATAGCTACTAGTCATCATCATTCTTCAGCTCACGAGAGTATAAACAGAAATGAGCCTGAGTCACAGAGTAAGGATGTGGAGCCAGGCTTTTTCCAGGATTTTCGCCAGGTGTGGGAGTTGCAGCTCTGGGGTCAGTGAGGGAAAGGGCTGGCTCTGGGCTTGTGCCTCAGGGGTCTCACACGTGGCATGGGCAGCATTCAGGGGAAAGCTGCTTTCTGCATCTGCCTCCAGTGGGGTAAGACCTTGCAGCTCTGTGCAAAGAGTTAAAAAAAAATCCTTCAAAGTGAAATTCTTAAGGTTAATTGATCACTAAAGTAATAATGTGAGATTCCAGTCAATTATTCCTCTCACACTATCCCTAAGGTTCATAAGACCAACATCCAAAGCACTTATTCTTCTTTAATCAGCTCAAGCAATGTATGTTCACAAATTTATTCTCCTAGGGCATGCAGTCAGTTCATCATGCTTCTGCCCCAAACCAACCATAAATTTGAATTAAACAGATCTGAAAATAAATCACTGTTATCAGGAATTTTAGGTAGAGGTCTCCTTTGGGTGAAATTTAAGGCTGTCTCTGTACAACAGTAGCAGGATGCTGTAATTTTGTTCACTCATTAAAAACGGTGAGTAATCTAAGTTAAAACATGCTGAGCATCATTTCCTTTGCCAGGATATATCTTGGGAGCACCTCTCTTAGTGGCAAACAGAATAATGAAGAGTGAGTGTCCACATACTCCATGGTTTTTTTTTAATCAGCATAACTGATTGTACAGAGGGTGTGAACAGAGTAATCCTTAACTTTCATTTCAAGGTTTCTGGGGTTTTGGGTATCAGCACTGTACCAGCAGGGTTTTGTTTGCAGGCTGCCACAATTTGTCTTTTAGGGTATAGCATGGACACTGACAGGGACATAGATTTGAGATGTTATTTCATCTTTGAATCTTTATTGCTGTCAATAATCCATTTGCCAGAAAGCTGAGGCCAGCTAAAGGCACCAGAGAGCAGCTTGAGGTGCCTTGCCAGAACACACTTCAGCTAACAGGGAAAACTCCCGTCTGCTATGGATTTCACATTCTGTCATTTTGGAGAAATATTTGACTTCACTTGCTCTGAGGTGTTAGATGATGTTTGGGCTTTTGGAATAGGAACAGATCCTGTTTCTGGACAATTGCACTCAAGGATACACAGGAGAGCCTCCTTTAACTCCCAGGTTAAGAGGCTGAACACCAAAATCGTGTCCCAGCCCTTCTGAATGTGCTTTAGAAGGTATTTCTGTATCCACAGATCTTGGGGGACTTCACAAACTTTAGGGAGACATCATGAGAGCCCATCACTCCATTTGCATTGCATTCAGGTTACAGAACTTCTGGCATATAACAAGAATGAAAATGTTGAATTTATGGGTTTGACAGGCAACAGAGAACAGAACTGTCATTTCAGTTCACTTGAAATGGATCCAGCTGAGAGAAAAGAACATTTGTCCAGGGTGAGACCCTGTGCACTGTGTAGGTGAGGGAGAACCAGAGTGCTCTGTGTCTGGCCCAGATCCCACTGGGTGAAACTGTTCTAGGTGTTCCTTTCTTCAGAAATGGAGTTTGAACTGTCAAACTTATTCACCCTGCTGCTTACTTTGTAGGGGACTGAGGAGTGCCATCACACTGTAAAAATTAAATGGCTCAAAATAAATTAAATATCAAATAAATATAAAATTAAATAACTCAAAATTAAATAGCATATTTTGTAAATTTGCAGCTAATCATTTTCTTTTGAGAATGAATCTGCTCTGTCAAACATGCTGAAAACAATGACAAGTCATTGGCAGCAAAAGAAATTGTGCTCTGTTCTTACAGTGCCATAATGACTTGTCTTTTGTGTATTGTGATAAAGTATTTTTGATTAATCTTAACCATTTAAGCCCATCTAACAATATAAATGAATAGGTGGATAATGAAAACCAGAGACTGTCTACTAATTATCAGAGGAAGAGCAGAAACAGATTTTGGTTTAGATTTTAAGTATTGTTACATACCAGAGGCACAGAAATCAAATCCAAGCCTTTTAAAGCTAATAGTTCCTAAAGGGCAGAAGATATAATTTAATTTTTATAACTTCTCTTTGTAGCATCTTGCTAAGAAGCTCTCAGTTAAAAGAACCAGATTATCATTTCCAAAACAAGATCTCTGTTGCCTTGATAATACAAATTAACGAAAGTTTTCCTTTTTCTCCCTCTTCAGTACATTTCCTCAGAATAGCTCCTTGGGGCTGTGTCCTGCAATTCCCTGTGCCCTCTGGCCCTCATCCAGAGAAGCACTTAAGTGTACAAACAGCCCTGGTTTTGGTGGCAAGTGGGCAGCTGGGCAGGAGACCCTCCCATGTGCCTGGTGTCCATGCCTCTGTGTCCAAGGGAAATCTGCAGCAGCTTCCCACCCTCCACAGCGCTTTCTCCACCTGGCAGGAGCAGCATTTGACAGCCCAGCCCTGCCCCTTCACTCTCTGTGCATCTGTGTCAGGCCTTTTAAGGGTTCTTTAGCTGAAGATCTCTGCCTTTCGGGGAGCTTCTCATCAGTTCTGCTCCAGCCGAGGCTTTGCCATCCAGTTTGGAAGCAATGTCTAATGGTGGCTGAGGATTTCAGCTTCTCATCAGTCACAGCACTGAGTCTTTAAAGCAAAACCCAGCTGAAGCAGTTCCTGGGAGCTTGTGATTGATTTCAGTCCAGCAATTACTGGGTATTGACTGATTTGAGCGGGTTTTCTGCCAGGAGCAGAGTGGTTTGCGGGAAGTTTCATGTTTTTCCTGTGGCAGATAAACTCAGGGACCCTATAAACATATTTCAACCTCAATGTGAACGATCTGATGTTAAAAAGAAAAAAAAAAAAAGGCTTTTAAATCCCACGGATTGTATGTGTGTAGTCATTTAATAACGTAAGTAGGCAAATAAATACTTTTCATGACCAGATTATTACATGGGAGTGTCTTTCCTCTGAAGTATGGGGTTGCTGTCAGAGCAAAACAGGGAGCTAATTCCAGCTTTCACCCTTTTCTGAGTGCTCTTTCTGTTTGTTCACACCATATTGCCACTGCTTACTTTGTTACTTAAAAAAAAAATCATTTTTTTAAAGATTCAAAGGAAGGAGAAAAGAGGATATTAGAGAAACAAAGACCAAAGTGGGTAGATAAAATGTTTCAGCTATCCACAGGCAGGAAATCTGAGCTCCTCTGGAACCTGAATGAGTCCTGGAGCAGCCCCTTTATTTTTATATATTTATTTCCCTGTTTAACTGTTCTGCCTGCTTTTCCCACGTTTTCATCAAAGCGGCCCCAGAAGGGACAGTTGTGAAACAGAAACTATCTGTGAGCAGAGGAACAAAAACAGAGCTTTTGTTAAGCCTGGTTTTAGCAAAAACAAACAGCTTTAATTGCCACAAGTGTTTGCGAATGGTGCTGTTCTCTTCTAAGTGTGTTTTAGTATGGGCGGGGAAATAGGGAAAGGCAAGGAGAGATGCTGGTGGCAGCTCCATCTCATTGAAACTCGGATTGAGCCAGCGATGGTGGTTTCTCCCTCTTCCTACCCTGTGTCCTGGCCAGGCTGCAGATAGGTTTGCAGCCCGGGAGGAAAAAATAGTTCCTTCCCCTGGTTCACATGAACTACTTTGAACTGGAGCAGATGTGGATGTACAGAACTGTCTGCTCACAGCGACTGTTCCATTTATAACCACGGATTTTCTATTCGGGTCTCTTTATCATTTTAACTTATTTTCTCTTTCCACGTGCTTTTCCACAATGAAATATTCTTAACTAAATGGGTTTTCAGCTCAAATCCAAAGCCTTTGCCAGTACTATTCCTTGCTTGAACTTACAGTGCCAGCATTATTGATCAGTGACTTTTTGATAGTGGTGCCCAGTGGAGGAAAGGTTTGAGTTTGGGCTTGTGGGATTTGTAAGATGGGGTTCAGAATATCAGTTTATTCCCAAATCAGGGCAAAATCTAGAGTCTGATGGTATTAAAATCTCTCAAGAGGTGTTTGTAATATCCAGCTTCCAAATGGTGTTTCTGTTGATCTTCTGCTTTGTTGAACTGTGTTTGACTCTGGTGTACAAAATAAGTTTGTGTGCAGCCCAGACCAGAATGGTTCCAGTGAGTACAGATAAGAGATTTGGATTCAACCACAAAAATTCAGTCGATGATGTTGGGTTTGCTTTGTGTTTTCCATGAACTCGTACTCCAGGGTTTGTTCATTCACCGTTTGATTTGATTAAGTGCTCAATAATTAATTCTGCCAATGCTCTGCTGGGTAAGAGGTGAGTCCTGCAGTTTGCACAGAAATGTCCTGGGATGAAGAAGAGTTGAAATAAGAGATTAAGTCAGTATTAGTGTTTGGGTAAAAACGATCAGTTTTGCCTCTCCAGTTCTGTTCTCACTTGAGCAGATCATGTGGCCTTTATTACAAGACCAGGAATTCATTTTTTTTAGAGTTATTTCAGTTTGTTCTCTGTTTTTTCTATGGAAACAGCCGGTTGTTTGTACATTGGAGACATGTATGTGTGTCAAGTTCTTTGTTTTAGTTCATTGCTTTCGGTTGACACAGAAAACAAGACTTTCATCAAAGCTGTGGAGACAGATAGGATTTTAATCTAAACCATATTAAAAGGCAAAACCCTCTGTGACCAGGGTTTTCTTAAGGTTCAGCTTTGAGCTGGCCCCTGCAATTCCTTCTGGGAAGAAGATGGATTTTTCTTCACTTCATGTTTGAAGGCACTTTTCTTTTCTGGTTGACTGGGTGATGGAATCCCCTGGAGCAGTGCTGTGTTGGTGTTGGGATGCTCTGAGGAACAGTCCAGGAAGGCTGGGAATTCTGGTACCCTGGCCTATGGATTCCTCACAGCATTGGGAAAGAAACATTTTGATGTTGTTGGGCTACTGTGACATCACTCAGGCTGCATTGAGACAAAAGCAAACAAAAGTAGATATTCATGGTGTGGAAAAGAGAGTTTTAATTGCTCCCCAAGAGGAGATAATGAAGAAACAAAATGTATCTTTGTGCTGAATCTGGTCTTAGCAATGTTAACAGGTAAGATCTGTCTCTCCATCTGTCCAGCTGATGTGGTGTAGACTGGTTTCTGACACACAGTTTGCTCTTGCTCAGGCTCTAACTCCTGTGCACTTGCCCTCCTGGGTGCACCTTCCAGTGTGAAGCATTTCTCCTGCTCTTTTCCCCTTCCCATGATCCGTACACTTTCTATTTCAATAGCTCTAGCTTGCTTTATTTGCTCAGTTTAATTTTCATTTAAAGTTTCTCCTCAGAAAAAAAAGTACAGATATTCATCTGCAAACAGTTTTTAAATCCCTCTGAATGTTTTTGGTTCCACTGCAGAGGAAACCCTTTCCAGACTGCCCCCAGAGCAGCGCTTCTCTCCCGAGCCCTCCCGGTGTCCTTGCTCCACCCTCCCGCAGTTTTAACAAGAATTGAAACTCCATGGGAACATACCCAGTGCACAGCCACATCAAAGCTGTGGTCAGAGCCCAGTTTTCAGGCAGAGCTGGCTGAGCCTGGTGTTCAGCTCTGATGTGAGATGTTCTGTAGGGGCCCTACGTGCAGGGCTGGACACCAGACACCGAGTTCCCAAAAGCTAATTGCTGTCTGGGCTGAGGCACCATCTCCTTTTCCCATTTCTGTAACATCTCCACATGAGTTGTTTCATCCCCTCTTTCACCAAAGCACCACATCATTTGTCTGCTTTTAATACTGACCAGTAGTAATTCCTCAATGTGAAGAATGTGCACTGGAGGAAAATTTGTTTACAGTTCTTTGATAGCTCAGTTCCAGTTTTGTTCATATTTTCCAGTTTTATTGACTTTATTTTTAAGGGAAAATAATTACATGGAGTCTGGTTTTAGTCGAGGACTCCTCTGGTTTATGTGAGGAACAGACAAAGACCTGTCACATCAGAAGGGTGAAATCAGGTGGGGGAAAGAAATGTTCTTTCCCTGCAACAAATAAATCAAGAGCTCCCACCCTCCAAGAGTATGCAGTAATGTAACACGTGTGGGCACTCAGGATAAGCAGACACATCAACAGAGGGAAGTCTTTGACAAGTTTTAGGTGTGTCACTTGGTCATGGGATGTATCTTAGTAGACAGTCTGTCACTTTTATTCCCTAATAACTTTTTGACAAGAGACAGATAATACCACAGAGTTTATTTTAAGGTAGATTGTTTAATTTTGTGTCTGTTCTTTTTCTTTCTTGGTTTCTTTCTTTTTTTCCCTTTTTTTTTTTCTGTTACTTTCTCATCTTCATTAAAAAAAAGCAATAGTGCCCCAGCTATTTGTGAAGTTTGGGGATATGGGGTAAGTAGCTGGTTATGTTTAGGAAGGAAGCAATGGATGCAGAGAGCAGCTGGATGCTGTTGGAGTGTCAGTTCCTTGGATGTAGGAGATGTGACCCCTGCTCCCATCCCTGTGCCATGCACTGTGCCCAGGAATGTAAATGTCCTCTTGGACCCATGTGGGAGCATCTGGGTGGTCCAGAGAGGCTGCACCTAGGGGGAAAAGTTCTTGGAAGAGGGTAAATCTGGGTGATCTCTCTTTTCCAGCTTCTCGTCTTGCACAGCCTGATTTGTTGTAAATCTGTGGCACAATCCACAGATAATTTTTATTTAGGGAATATTTACTCACCCCATTTGGAGGGCACAGAAATTCTCTGTGGGAAATCAGTGCATTCCTACAGGCTGGATCTCCTTGTTGCCTCCAGGTATGTCTGAGGAGGCAGCAAGGAGTCTGACCCAAGCAGAGGGAGGATAGCCTAGACCTGAAGAGTTTTCTCCCTTATTCATGAAGTGGGGCTTGAGAGGCTGGTTTTGTAAAACATGAGCCAAAGTGTGTTCTGAATCCAGCATGCTCTGCTCCAGCTGGTATCTTGCAGTGAGGGTTTTTTCAAAATTTTTTGAAGGGTTTCACTTTGCATTTTCTGTATTTTAGTGGTGGTGCACAGCAGCGTGAGATAGGGTGAAAAATTCTGTGGAAAGAAGAGGATAAGACACACTTTGCTTCACTGAATTTATACAGTGAAATGATGAACTTGGCCCATGAGGGTTATAACTGCAGCACTTCTGAGCCCTTGCTTTGCTTTCCATTGTGTGTGGTTTCAGGAGCAGGGACCTTAGAGCAATACCTGCTTTAGCTCATTAGGAGATCTTGCCCCATTCCTCAGCATTCTCTTGCTTCAACACTTGATCAATCACTTATTGATTGAGTCTGCTTCATGAAGCCTTTACCTTTCCTTGGACTTGGTAGTGCTGTTTCATTCCACCCTAATTTACTCTACAATCATATTCCTTAACACTTCAATCCTGTCATTCCTTCCTCTACCCATGTAAAACTTTAACCCATCAAAAACTCCAGATAAAAGTGAACCTGGATGAATAAAACCTGCTAAATCTTTCTGAAAGCACTTATCCTTTAAATGCTTTATTCTTTATGAGGGAATAACTCACAGCCCCACCAAGAAAAAAATAAATGCTGCCATCAAGTAAAAATCAGCATGGAGTAAGTGAAACTGATAGTTGACCAAAGTATGTGTTGTAGTTTGGAAATGCCTGTGAGAGGCTGTCACTGAGAACAGGCCAAAAATGGAACCTAGGGGAAAAATTAGAAAGGAGGTGGAATGTTATTAAAGCTATAATTATAAACATAGGGGGCACTCTGATATTGTTGCTCTCCTTTAACATTTCCATGTGAACAGAGCTTGCTGCCTGGGAGTTTGCTGCGGGGGCTCCAGGAATCCTTTTTAGGGTAGAGGAGAAGGTGCATGTTGTCTCAGCAGATTTATGTGTTCAAATAATGAATTTGGACCTTAAGAATTATGAACTCTAGGATTTCTAATATTTCTGTAACCAGTAGGCAGCAATTGATTGAAAGAATTACGGGCTGCAAAAATATTTGACTCCCGACTGCTTCAGAAATGTGAAATCCCAGAAATCTGCTGCTGGAATCACACAGTGTGTGGACATGGTCCATTGTCCAGCATGCAGATGGCAAATGTTTTTGGAAAGGGCTTTAGAAAAGTATTTCTGCCTCTGTTTTCCTTGGTGCTGGCTGCTGTTGCACCCTGAAAATAAAATGAGAGCTGTTTCCTTTGCCTCTTAAGGGAAGGAAACCAATGTTTGTGGTGGTGCACGTTCAGATTTCATGTGCTGCGTGTTTGGTTGGCTCCAGAAGCACTGCAGGGGATGGACTCCAGCAGGAGATAAATGGTGTGGGCACCAGGAAGGAGCCACCCTGCAGGTGACAGCTGTGCTGTGTCACCTGGGGTGACAGGAGCCCAGCGTGGGAGCTGGAGCAGCACTGGGCCCTCGGTGCTTATTCCATGTAATCAAACACTCCAGCAGCACCCATGGGCAGCAGCTGTTTTGAAAATGACATGATGGACACGTGTCAGGACATTCTGGTGGCAGCAAGCCTGTGCATGCCTGCAACTGAGAGCGCCCCGTGTCCCCTCTGGAGCCCCACTCCGTGCCCTGGGTCAAATGTCCTTAAGGTTGGCTGGGTGAGTGAGGACCACCAGTTAATTTGGTTAAATTTGAAAAGCTCTACTTCCTGGAGTGTGGATGTAACAGGGAACGTGAGCAGCTTCATCCAGGGCTGTTCCCATGTGCTGTGCTCATCCCTGGCGCTGTCACACACATCCTTAGCCCTCCCCTTCAGCACAATAATTAAAACCTGTGCACCATGGACTCATCTCCATCCTCCAAAGTGTTTAAATTTAATGGCCAATTTCATAAACAGTCCAATAGGTGCTGGCACATATTGTTCCTGAAGGGTAATCCTGGCAGCACGTGCTGTCTTGTAGTTTATATAGAGAGAGCGCTCTAAAAATTTATCTTTATGTTCATTTTTTGGTGGAGCTCATGGACCTCTTCCAGTTGTGTTCTCCATGCCCACAGATGGGACTTTCATAGGAATTTTAAACTTCAGAGCACAGGATATGTAAATAGAAAATGCTGGGGGGAAAACACTTTTTGTTGTTAATAGCATTTCTGAATTTTCATGGTATTTTGAAGATTATTGTGTGTTTTTTGATGCCCAGCAAAAGTCACGTCACGGTACTGAGAAAATCCATGTCCCATGGCTTGGCTGCAGAGAGTGAAAATGAAGAGTATCACATGGACATTACTTCTTGTGTAAATGGATGGATTGATGGTGCTGTTGGAATGGTCCTTTCCCGCCCTGTGGTGGCTTTTCTCTTCACATATTTCATTCAGCTGCAGTCTTAGAAAAGCTTTACCTGTCTTTTTAGTTGTGCCTTTAGCTGTCTTTTCTAGTTCTTTATGTTGTTTCAGGTGACTTTCTGGTGAAGGGTGTTACAGGAAAACATTTTACCACTAAACAGGAGCATAAGGAAGTATGTTTAGAGAAGCTTGAAAGTCTCCAAATTTCTGCCCTTTTGCTTTGTGTTCCTCATCCTGTCACTACTAATGCTCTTGGGAACACCTTTTCAGCTTGGTCCCACAGCTTAGGCAGTAATGAACCAGACCTACCCATCCTGGGAAATCTTCATTAGCATCAGCAAGGCAAATGGCCTGCTGAAATCCCCAAAGGTTTGTGCTCTCCTCCATCAGGACTGACACGTTCTGCCCTCAGTGTTGTGCCTGCTGGTGGGAGCAGGAGCTGGCAGTGTCATCTAGGCTGTGCCTGTGACTCAAATTGCACTGAGTCAACAGGCACCCCGGCCAATCCAGCCTGCAAACTGAATTATTAATTCCATAATTCAATTTTCAGTCAAATTTGGCATTTGGGTTTAGCTTGTGTGAAGGAAAAGTGGTTTTAAAGCCTCTTCAACGCGGGAGATTTTACTGAAGAGCAGAGGTTTGGGTTTGCTTTTTTTTTTTATTTTAATCCATGTTTGTATTCTGCTCCACCGTGTGTTTATTTTAAAATCTACTTGTGCATCAACACATTCTCAATCTGAAATGTAGATCTCAGACTGACATGTTTTAAATGTTTGAACTGCATCCAATTTTAAAGTACCACAGTTATCTAAGAAGTACATCAAAGTTTCCTGCAGTGTTCATTTCTCATTATTATCTGTTCTGGAGCACTGATTGTTTTTCGGTATAATTAGTGTAAGTTTTCCTTTTGATCTCCATGTCAGATGTGCTCTCATGTTTACAGAGAAGAATCTCCTCCAGGTTTACTCCTCCTAAGTTTTACTGTGTAAAACCCAAACTTCTGCCCTGATTCCACAATTTTAGGTATTGGATCTGTGCAGTGTCAGGCCACTCAGAAGCACTGGTTTCATTTGCTTTGAGTACGGTCACATATGGTTTGTATTTCCATCAAATTCCTCCAAAAAAAGCACCCAGAGGGGTTAATGCCAGCTCTGTTCCTCTATGCCAACTTAGGGCTGGACATGGCAGGACAGTTGATAATAGATCTAAAATAAAGCCTGCTGATGACAGATTGCCCCACCAAAACTTTTTTGAAACTTGAACCAGCGAGGTCGGTGCCTCCCCCTTCAGCTTTTTGTGTCTGTGGAGGTTTGGATCCGGTACCAGCAGCCTTAAATCTTGCATTGTTAAAGCAGACTTGTTGTTGCTTATCTTCCTGGAAAAGGATGTGCTCCCAGAGCTGGAGATGAGAACCAGACAAGTGCAAAATCCTCCATCTGGGCAGGGATAATTAGCCAGTTCCATGGCAGCTCCTCAGAGAAGGGTCTTGGAGTCATAAACGAAACATAAATCCACAATATCTCTGTGTGGGGAACATGTAGTAATGCTGCTTAGGGCTGGAAAAGCCTGACCTGGAGGACTTTATCCTGTTTCAAGCATCTTTTCACAAGAAAAATGTGTAGCATACAGCCTAAAGCAACAGAAATGAAAAGAAATGCAGGGATATATGTCTTGGAAGAAAGCAGAGGAAGAGAGGCATCTGGCCAGTGGGGTTTGCAAAGTTCCCTTTGGGTTTCTGGATGGAGTTGTTGGTTTTGGGGCAATATTTGTCATCCTTGTCCAAGTGTGAGGTGCCTTATGCTGAATTTTGTTTGTAACTCAGAGGGAAAAGCCCATCCTGAAAGGAGAGGGGAGGGCACAGTGGGAAACCCTCTGTTCACCCTCTGTGCCAGCTGCTCTCAGGAACTTCTGGGGTCACCATGTCCAAATCTTGGCTATTTTGGGCAACCACATCACAGAATCCCATTCATAAATTTCTCAAGTACCATTACAAAAATAGTTTTGTTTTACTTTATTTATATATTCTTTTTTTTTGCCACTATTGCCCTGGCATGAAGCTCTGCTTTGGAGCCTCATCTCTAATGACTACTTTTGAGTTTTAAATGTTAATTAATCACTTGTGCACTTTATTTGTCCTTCATTGCCCTTTGTCTTCTTGACTATCCAGTGTAGGATGGGGAAATAGGTAATGAGGGGGTAGATTTTTAGTTCTTTTATTGTGTCCTAGGAAGAGAAGCTCCTCCCTCCATCACTGCCACAACCCCCTCTGTCATTTTGCATCTGTTTAAATTTGAGTTCCTTTGTCTGACACCACGGGTGATGTGTGCTGCAGGCAATATCCCCAAGAAAAAGCTGCTGTTGCTTGTTCATCCTCACTGGACACACCCTAAATAGTAATTTTCCTTTCTCTGAGCTGTTTCTCACAGAGGGACAGTTGTACTGACACAGACTGAAGGAATCCCGAGGCACCTGCAGTGCCAGATGGCGCTGGCAGGTGACAGCCCTGGAGAAGATTGGGAGCAGCCTGTCTCTGAGCAGAGCACTTCACACCCTGCTGGGAGCTCTGACGGGCTCCTGGAGGCTCCACAGTCATGACAAAGATATTTCTGTGGGTGTTCCTTGAGGCAGAGGAGCCGTGCTGTGTTTGGGCACAGGGTGCACAGCAGGCACTGGGTGTGCAGCTTGCCCTTGAGGCGTTGGCTTCCTCTCGGTTGGACGCTGCTTTCTGCAGCTCTGCTCTGGGAGCTCCTCTGCTACCACTGGTGCCTGGAAGTTCTCCATACCAAGCGTCCCCCAAAACCACTGGGACATCAGCAGAAATGATCAGATTTCGTTTTGGCATCTAAAAATCAAGGAGAGAGCAGAACTGTCAGTAAATGGTGCACCCAATTCCATCCTTGCCCAAACCAGAAGAGCCTCCAGCTCAAGGGCAGGATGGGCAGAATTTGTAAATCTTCCAGCTGTGTGGTGTGCCCCAGTGGTGTTGGTGGATTAAAGAGAGATAAATGGCTGTCTTCACCAAAAGATCCCTTTTCCCTGCCCCTTTTTTTCCCCTCAGGCACAGCAGCAGCACAGCCAGTGCCTTTGGTTGTGCTGCTGCAAAGTGTTTCCATATTTAAACAGTGCTCCAGATTGTTTATTGACGTGGATAAGTGATACAGCATCCGAACCTCTGGGAATCACACCACGAATTTCCCAAATAAATAGGCATAAAGGACAGAAGCCAAACAGGATATAGGTGCTCAAAAGACTCACCATCAGCAAGAAGTGTGCCTTTCTGTCAAACCAGCAAGACTTGCTTTACCATGAAAAGTAGCATTTCAGACACAGATTTTTCTGCAAATGGCTGATTTTTGCTGCCTGGCTTTTTAAATCTTGTTTAAAAGGTCGTGGGCTGAGTCCTTTCTAAGAGCCTGATGGCTGATTAGCAAGTGTGAGAATGAGCAGAGAAAGCACTCCATGTTTTGTAGCCTGGGGAGATCCCGATGGAGGCTGTGGGAGTTGTTTCATGGCTGCACCAGGTGTGATGATGTTTTTCCCACTGGAACATCATGTTCGAGGTGGCAACCTGGGTCTGTAGGTATTTCCTCCTGTGGGAACTGGCACTTCAAAATCTCTGGGCAGAGTCAGCTCATTCCTACATTGACACTTGCTCCAGTTTTCAGTACCCTTGAAGCATCCAGCCTTTCACAAAAGACAGATTTGTGCTGTACCACTGTGGGATTTTTATCAAGAAGGATTGTCCCTGTGCTCTGAGGTTTCCTTGCAGGATCTTGTTGGACTGCCTGGAGATGTGCAGTGGTGGCATTCCCTGTCCTGCCTGTCCCTGGTCCCAAGGACAGGCAGAAACCAGCCTGCAAGGAGAAAAGGCATAAAGAACTCAAACTGTTGATCTGAGTTACAAATATTTCCTGGAGGAATGCAGTTAAGAGATGAGAGTTTTCAGGGAAGAAGGGTTGGGTTTACCTAAGTAAAAAATTGTGTTGAAATCAGGCAAAGCAAACAAGTAGATACAGAAACATCACAAATGTGTGTTGGCTCAGGGGATGCTGTGTTGGGGTGCCCATCCCTCTGTCCATCCTTCAGACTGTCATGGACAGGTGCTTTCATCCTGAATTGGGCTGGATCTGACAGCGTGAAAACAAATATTTACTCCCTCAAACATCTTTTTTCCACCCTCTGCAACTGGTTCAAACATTTTAAATGTTGTCTGTCCCTCAAACACAAAAAATGCAGTATCATAACAAAAACCAGTGACTGCTGCAGGCCACAGACACCCAAAAGGTCAGTAAAGCAAAGGGCCCAAGGATGTTGCTGGCATTGTTATCTCAGGCAGATTTGAAATCAATCAGAACTGCAATACCTTTGTTTATATTAAGCTAGTTGCCCTCTCTTCCTTGAAAATACCAATATTGACATCATTGCTGCAGTCAGAACTTTCCTTTCTCTCCACCAGCAATACATTTATTGCACATTTAAAAGCAACCACTTCAAGATAATTTCCAAAGAGCTTGAATGTTAAAAAAAAAACCCAAATCTAAAATTGTAGAGACTGTTCATGAGACTAGAAACCTTGCTGACAAAAATGTTTTGTAAATTGATTTAACAAACCCACCAGCATAGAGGATGTGCTATTAAAAAGCAATCAACTTTGTAAATAGCCATTTACAGCATATTTTGAACAAGTTTGTGGAATAACAGATACTGTCCTTTAGTGTATCCAAAACAATTACTTTCCTAAACATATTGGTAAAACACAGGGCTTTTTTCTTCATGCAGAATATTGTTTTTCTAAGTGTTTCAGTGCTTGTAGATAAGCAATGTATTAAAGTTTAATTCCATTTTATTCTATTGTTTAGGGGTTTTTAACACAGAATGGATAAACATTTACCAGATAAATGAACAGCACATTTTCCTTTCTTAAAAAAAGAGAAGGCAGAAAGTGAAATATTAGTCTGCTAACCATAACAGAAAAAAACCCAAATCAAAACTTGTCTTAGACTTATAAACTTAATCACACTTTAGGGGAAAATAAATTCCTTTCCTAAATTCTAGGATGAAACCTTGACCCTGCATAAATAACAAGGTTACATCCTCAATGTCTTTCTCAGGAAATATGAAAACAAATAATGTTTTCTCTCTTTCTCTCTGGGTTGATGTCAAATGCTTGCTCTTGGGAGGAGCTGCTGTTTCCTTTCTTACCCAGAATATCTTTGGGCAGCCCATCACTGGTCATGTGCCTGTGATGAATTTTGGGCTCTTCCATGGTGGAACAGCTGCAGTTTGGGAATTTAAAGAAGATTTGGCTCCAGAAAAGATATGATGTTTCAGAATCTATAATTTCTAGTTTTGCTTGTATGGGCCATACTTTTGTGGTGCTCAGAGCTGTTTCTTCAGTGGAGGAGGATTCATTTCTAGTAGCAAGGAGAGAGTGCAGAGGGTTTGTCATGGGGAGAATGATGCCCCTCTGGTGACGCTTGTGATTGTCTGGTGATGCTCTTTCTGGGAATGATTTCTCAAAGAATAAGGAACAGAAAGATGGAGAGAACAGGAGAATCCTGTCTCACACTTTTGGAAATAAAATACTGGACTAGATTTGCCCTTTATTATTTCTGTTTTCAGTAGTGTTTTACTGGTTTGGTTTTTTTATGGTCATCATAATTACAAAAGAAATTACAAAAAAAAAGATGTTCTTTTTTTTTAAGAACATCTCTTTGAGTTTGCCAAGATGTCCTTGTTTCTACACAGGTTGAGCACAACCATCTTTAAAAACAAGTCTGTCTTGGGTTCTTGTGATATGAACTCCTTGTTGCTTGTTTTTTGGGGGGAGCAGTGTTGGGCGCCTACACCCTGATGTAGAAATCTGCCTCTTCAAGGTCCTTTGGGATGGATTCTGAGCTCCTTTTGGAAAAGTGCTGCTGCAGAACAAACAGGAACACGTTGGGAATGAAACTGAGATGTTTGGATAGAGATTTTTGGCCCAGCTGCCTGTGAGCAGCTGTGCCCTCCACGCTCTGCTTCTTTCCATTGTACAGGTGACAGCAATTTCATGGCAATTGCCTCTCCTTTGTTTTTAGGCAGGAAATGTACCAGTGTACCTTTGGATAATCCAGGTTTATTAGTGATCCTGTCTCCTGTTACAAAACCTACAGGGCAGCTGTCTGTACCTAGACTGGATCTTGACTGCCCCTTTGATACATTATTAGATAATAATTATTGTCAAAAGCTCCTTAAGGAGGAGGTTTGGTGAGCCTGGGCTCAGCCCTGCTGTCCTTCTCAGCTTCCCAAACTGCAAAGAATGTCCATCCTCAACCCTTCCGAGGATGCCTTTCCCCTGGGGGCTGTCAAGGACCCTTAGAAAGGCACTGGCCCACTCCTTCCCCTTGCTGGCCCCAAAGGGAAGCTGTCTTTGCTGGTCAGCTTTCTGCTGCAGGAATTCTGCCACTCTGGGAATCCTGAGCAGGAGTGTCCTGCTTTCCTGCAGCATCCCCTGGCACAGGCAGAGCTGCCTGGCTGGGACATGGCATCCTCCCAGAGCTCATCTCTTTTCTGAAAACCAAGGAGCAGAGTGCCTGCTTGCATCAACACTTAGGGCTTCTGCCTCTGGTGTGCCTCAGCTTGCTTCCTTAGCACTGGGGAACACAGAGAATGGCATTCCCTTGGGTAGACAGGAGCTAACAGAGCTTTTCCCTTCACTGATTTGCATTCCCTTGCTCAGGGAGGGAGATCCTTCCAGCTTCCTGCCCCTTTATTCTCTTATACTGGTGTTGTTCCAAGATAAAACTGCAGGGCCATGAAGAAAACTCAGGAGAGTCAAGCACACAGCTGGGATCTCAGCTGGATATCTCCCACCCCATCATCCTACCAATCTGCTCCACCTGCCTGGGCACACCCTAAATATATATATAAATAGGGTGGAGCTCTGCCCTGTAAAGCCCAGCCCCAGGGACTGCCTCTCTCAGCTCAAATGTGCAAAAGCAGCTCCTGAGTGTGGTGCCTGTGGCCCAAACCCTCTTTATCAGGTGAGCAAAGCCTTCCAAGGCATCCATGACTGGGTTTATGCAGCCCAAACCTCCTCATGACTTTGCATGGAAATGTAAACACCAGTGCAAATGTCTCAAGATTAGGAGTTTAAATGGGAAAGCTGAGGGATAAAGAGCAGCTCTCCCAGTCAGCACATGTGCCATGGCCTCAGCCCCAGCCTGCAGTCTATGACTGAGATTTTTAGAGTAAAACTGGTAATTTTTGGATCCTCATTTCCACATGTTTGGTATAAAAAGGCTTTTGTTGCAGCCTGGTAAAAGGAAAATATGCATCGTATTTTAAATGTATCTAGATATCTTTAATATTTAGACTCTGGTGAGAGTTTGGGTATCCACTATCCCAATAAATACCAATTCTCTCACCATAATCTGCTTTTGAGTATTTTTTTCCCTTTCATCTTATTGCTCTCATTGATAAAAGCTGCCTTCCCTTGGAACATACAAACAAAAATAATGGGAATCATAACCCTGCAAAAACATATTTATAACATGGATTCAGTGGCTCTCCCATATGTGGTTTTGTTTTCACCATAACCTTGAGCATAGTTTTAGTGCTGATCTTTGTGCAATAGCAACAGAAGCAAATAATATTTTTCTGGTGCCTGGCAGTAGAAGAGTGCTTAACTTAAGTGTATAATAAATATGTCTGAAAACAGATTTACTTAATAGGCCATTGAATAGTTGTTGGTAGCTGTGGAGAAAAAAGTGAAGTTTTTCTTGGGAAGGGAAGAGGCTTTATGTGTTTTTATAAAATGTGAGCATCTAGAGAAACAGGCAGTAGTGTTATGGTAGAATTTGTATTTTCTTGTCATTTATGTGCTGTTGAAAATGCCATTTCAATCAAAATGTTCATTATCTTTAGAGGTTTTAGGTGGTGTTGCTCTTTGTTTTTACATTTCACAAGGTTTATGTCAGATCAGGCATGTGCTCAAGCCCAGGACTGCATCCTGCATATGGAGTAAATAAATCTTTGAAAACAAAAATAGACAGGCATAAATTAAAAAAATGATGTCATAGCTGTGTGTCCTAACCTGCTTTGAATATGTTGCTGACAATAATAGATCAATAACTTTAAAGCTGCAGACAGCCTTCCAGGAAAGCTGCAGCCCCACTCCAGAGCCTCACCATTCCCAGTAGTGAGGAACAGAGCTAAGCCAGCTGATCATCCAGGCAATCCTGCCAGGAGCTGAAGTTTTTCCACCCGTGTGACTCCTGAGCACTGGACACAAAGTGTCTGAATGGGCTCTGCCCTTCAGTGTGGGTTGTCAGCATCAGGTACATCAAGGTCACTCTGCTTTGGAAGTATTTCTCCTCTGCAAAGGAAACTGTCCATGGAATCCAGGATTTATTTCACTGTTTGAGCTTTTTTTTTTTTTTAATGGATTGGATCATAACATCATACTTGATTCATTAAGGTAATAAGCAGCACAGATGTAGGCTACAAGTTTTAAAATAAATGGAAAAGCAAAGGAGATGGGCGAGTTCCAAAGTGTCCTACTTAGAGAAGATGAAAGAGGCAGGGCTTACCTTTCTGCAGATGGAAGGGCAGGAGGTATCTGCATCCCTGAAAGGATGGGCAGGAGGTATCTGTATTCGTGAAAGGATGGGCAGGAGGTATCAGCATACCTGAAAGGATGGGCAGGAGGTGTCAGCATACCTGAAAGGATGGGCAGGAGGTGTCAACGTCCCTAAAAGGATGGGCAGGAGGTATCTGTATTCGTGAAAGGATGGGCAGGAGGTACCAGCATCCCTAAAAAGACGGGCAGGAGGTGTCAACATTAAGTTTGCCCCAGGGGAGCCGGGCTCCCTTTTCCTGCTGGGCCAGCGGATGGTACCAGTGAAAGCTGCTGCCTCTCCACCAGCAGCACAGCTCGGGGCAACATCTGGCTGCTCACAGCTGGAGGGGCGAGGGAGAATTTACATCCAATTGTCCCTGATGCGGCGCTAATGAGCTCCTGCTGTCAGGATTTGAGCAGAGTTCGGGACGTGTGCGGGTGTTCCTGGGAGAGCACGGCAGCTCAGTTGGTCCGGGGCCAGAGCCTCGTAAACAGGTGTCGGCATCCCAAAAAAAGAGCTGCCCTCCCTGCCAGCAGCGGGTATCCTCGCTGGCATCGCAGCCTGCTGGCCGGCATTCCCGGGCACGGCTCCCCGGCCCGCAGGGCTGAGCCGCGGCTCGGAACGGGCTGAGCCGGGCTGGGCTGGCACTCTGAGCCTTGCTCTCCCAGGGCTTTGGCCTCCAAATCTGACAGCCCTGGAGTGTATCAGGAGGTGAGGGGAGGAGGAAAAGGGAAGAGATAGGCAAGTCACTTGTGAGGATGTTTTTTTTCTTCTTAGGATTAACCTCTGAGTTGGAATTTGGGAGATACAGGCGGTGGAGAGCTGGGTGAGGATGTGCTGGAGGAGGATCCTGCTGCTAGGGGGCAATATGCAGCAACCGAAACCCCACTAAAGGAGTTTTATCTCAGTATCTTATGTTTTCTTCAAGAAAAGAGCTTAAATCCAAAGTTATCCAATGTATTGCACAAGCTAACTTTTTTTTTCCCCCATAGAAAGAGTATACTATATTTGTTTACTTGTTTACAACATTTACTTATAGGTTGTGTTTGGTTTTTTTACCATATGTATATATATATGTGTAAACATGACTTTCTTAATAGGTTTCCTTGTTACTTCCATAATTCTTAATTTTTCATTCTGAATTCTATCATAGTTTATATAAAGCAAAAAGATAAGGGCGTGGACATTTAAAAGCCTCAAATCACGTGGTCTTGTAACTCTCCTGCTTCTTTCCCTTTTTAACTCAGAGGTCTTTGTGACTTTTCTTTTGTTCTACCACTTTCTTAAACATACTCTCTAAAAGTGAAAACAAGAGGAGACCAGGAAGAAAAGAAAAAGAAAACAAGGGAAGGCAGTTTCTGTGACATCATTGGTTTCAGGTTGAGCAGGAAAATGTTGTTCATTTGTTTAGATGTACTCATGCTAACTTGATGATGCTTATTTTAGAACTAGTGCAGGGTATTTCTTTAAGAGTTGCATTGCATGAATGCGATTTTAAAATACATTTTAATGACAAAAATACTTTTTGCCACGGACTATTCAGTGGCTCTGCATGGTTATGACTATGATGTTAATGGGTGATTGAATCACGGAGAAAATAAATTGGTTTCTACAACAGATTTTTGGTCCTGGTTCACTGGTCATCAACATTCAGTGAAGAAGCATTGTCTGAATGAGGAAAGGTTACAGCACAGTGTGCCAAATTTCAGTGGTGAAAAAGTGAGCTTTAATTAATTTTAGTGTTAATTTTTGCAAGATGAAGTTGGGAATTTTAACAGCTGCGACTGAAACTTGAAGAGGAGGAAGTGGTTTCGAGTTTGAGGGACTTTTTTATTAGTTCAGTCTTGTTTCCCATATGGTTCAGCGTGAGAGACTCAAGCATGGGTTTGACTCTGTGGCCCAGAATATTAGGGGACTTCTGCTGACTCAGAATCCACAGGGTTTTGGGATTGGCTTTATGGCTGTGTTGAAATACATTGAGTGCTTCTTCAAGTCTTTGTCGTAGTGTTTTCTGCTTAATAAATAGAAGAGAGTGGGTTAGTCAGCATCAGAAGGCAGCAAAGACAGCAGTTTTCATAATGCTCACCTCTTTCAGCTCCCAACAAAGAGATTACAGTGCCAGTCTAGCTGAATTAGGACATTATTGTTCTTTTCGCTCCTCACCTTTCCTCTTCTATCCTGCCATAAATAATTCTGAACGTGAATTTATTTTGAGATTAAATTATTGTCCACATTTAATGTGATTAACATTAAATATTCATGGGTTTAAGTCTTTGAAATGCTCTACTCCATCCATGTAAAAAAAAGAAAAGAGGTTTTGTGTTCTGCAGCAGAAGGCTTTAACCTGTGCCAAATCAGCACAAGTGAACTGCTTGTAATCCCTGGGTATTTGTAATTACCAAAGTGGTTTGGATGGCTTTAGTTAGGATTAAATCCTGACATCATCCTTAAGTGCAAAAATCAAACTTCTTGTAATTAAGATTATATCAAGAAAGCTCTCACAGTTCACATATTTTCCAGTAGTCATAATAAACCAAAATTCTATGATTCATTGCCTACCTCAAGCACTTGTTCTTTCCAATATTGCCAGGCTACTGATGTGTAAACAGGAATGTAAATATCTCCTTGTGTCGGGGGGATTGTTTGGGCTTGCACAATGGTGCTGAATCATCTGAGCAGGTCTCCTTGCTCCGTGCTGGGGCTTAACAAACTCTGCTTGGAAGTGCAGCTCCAGAGAACAGGCAGGTCATTTGGGCTCAGTGAAGCTTGTGATTTTCTCCTCTGAGCCTATTCTGTCCCAGTGGTGATTCCTAAACTGGCACTTCTCAGTTCACAGCTCCATTATTCAGATTCACAGCCAGTAAAAGGTGCTTCTCTTCTAGTACCTTCTGCAAAATTCTAAAATAACTGGGTTTTACTTAGTACATGTGTGAAAAGGAGGGAAAGAAGAGAGGATTTAACTGCACTTAATCCACTGTTTTTACAAAGTTGTTTCCAGCATCCTTCCAGATTAAAATGCAGGTTGCTGCAGTTATGGAGTTCCAAAAGTTGTATTATTTTATGAGTATTTTGCTGCCACAGAATAAAGCCTTGACTACACAAGATTCTGCAGCTGCCCACACTTGTTTCAATTCCCATTGTTCAGGGAGCCTGCCCATATGTGCCTGTGAGTTTTGGGAGAGAGACCATGCACATGTAGGGAATTGGTACAAACATTCCAGCTGCTCCCATGAGCCAGCAGAATTCTGGCTGCATTTCTATATTAACCCCAAAAGAAGCTCCTTGAGTTGTTACAACTTGCTGTTCAGGTGGCTCTCAGAGTTTGGTGATGCTGCCCTGAGATGCCACGAGTGCTGTCTGTTCTGGGACAACTGCTGGGGAGTGTAAGACAAGAGCCAGGAGCAGCAGCCCAGGTCTGTGAAGCTGTGGGTGTTACAGGCTGTGCACATGAATATGCAGAGGGTGATTGCTGCCCAGGAGTTGTGCTGATGATGAGGAGCACTGGTGTTCCTGGGAAAGCAGCTTGGGCCAGCAGATGGCCCAGAACTGAAATGAACAAACCCACAGTGTTGGCAAGCTCCAGAGGAGCACAACTGCGAATTCCACAGAAGCATGGCTTTCATAACAGCAATGTTTACCTTGCTCTGATCAGCTCAGGACAGGTGCCAAGGCTTTGGTTGCATCCTCCTCCTCTGCCTGTTGCAGGTTGTTGTCCCTGCTGGCTCCTGCCTTGTTCCCTGGAAGAGCCTGATCAGAAGTGTAGTGATTATTGCAGTGCCTTCCCAACATTCCGACTGGGGCAGGTGTGGTCAAGCTCTGACCTTCTCCAGGGGTGGATGGAGATTTGTAGCTTCACTGGTTCCTTCCCCATTGTGTGACCACTTGTTAGAGAATTGAGATTTTTTTTAATGTTTGGTTGTAATTTCCCTTGTTGCAACTTGTGTCTGTAACCTCTCACCCTTTTCTCATTCTTCACCTGTGAGAAGAATCTGGCCCTGCTGTGTCTGCACCTACTCAGTTGGTTGAAGGCAGGAATGGGACCCCATCATTTGCCTTCCCTCCTTTGGGCTGCATAAGTGGGGGACTTCTTTGGCTTTCCATTTTTCCAGCCTGTCAAGACCCCTTGAAGTAGCAACTTTATCCCCCAGTTTATCAATCCTGCTCCCCAGTTTCACATCATCTGCAAATTTGCTGAGGAGTGGGATTTTCTTTGTCTCTTCCCCCAACATTATCCCTGAAGTTCAACCAGACCCAGACAGGGTAATTCAGTTTCATATTTTTTGTTGTTTGGGAAAGCTAATTTAGTATCCATAAATTCTAAAATTCTTGCTTTATCTTTACTCTTTAGACAAGCAAACCCTTCTCCTATGTGGTTTCAAAAAAAAAAAAAAAACGGTACAATGCTGCAGTATTTTATTTCACTGTCAAAATTAACAAAATCTTGGAACACTTTGCCTTCTATTGCTTGCATAAGTGCCCATATGCAAACACCAGTTTGCATTCTGTAGCTTATCTGGTTGCTCAGTTTGTAGTGAAATTTTTATTTAAAATCCTTTAGCCTCTCTATATACTTAAACAGGAAATGGAAACAGTTCTGATGTCTTCATCAGAAGCAGGTTGAGACTGAGAAACCCCCAGATTTTCAAGACTATTTAAATAAGAGTGGTTCAGTAAATGAGATGCAGGATGTAGGTACTTGAGGGAAAACCCTTGACTTAGTTTTTCATCATGAACAAGTTAAAGGAAAAAACGCCTCCTGAAAAGGGAAGGGCACCATGGCACCTATCCTCAACAGCAGTTTTTCCCTTCCTGCCCCCCCTTTTTCCTTCTCTTGCCAAGAAATACAATCATTCCTTGAGCCCACAGAGTAAAAACATCCTGAGACACCCATGCAGGATAAAAGGTAACTGTGCTCTCTTGCTCTGGAGGAGGAGGAGACCCAGGTAGGGCTGAAGAGGGCTGAGGAAAGCTGAGAAGGGAGGAAGGGAGAGGGGGTGGGAGCCCTGTCCAAGGGCTCATTGGCAGGAGAGGGCAGGAACAGGATACGTTTCAGCTTTTGGGTGGCTCTGGGAGGAGCAAACTGGGATTAAAGTGTCTTGATAAAATTGTTCCCTTCCTTCTCAGACGGAGACAGCGAGTTTCATGGGGTGGATTTTCTGCCAGAAGATCTCAGTGAGGCTCCAGAGGAGACAGGAATGAGGGTGAACAAGAAGTACTCCTGTCTGCCTGCTGAGGAGAAGGGCATCCACATCATCAACATCCGAGCCATCGAGGACATCGGCTATGACCAGCACGAGAGCACGGTGAGTGACCACGGCCTGAGGGGTCACCTCAGCTTCCTTCTCATCCTCCCCACTCCCAGGATGCTCTGAAATCCCCTTCCTCTGTTTTCCCAAGGTGCTGGGAAGGATTGCCACCAGGCACAGTCCATGCTGATGTGACAGGGGGTGTTCTTGGATGGGTGAGAGTGGGAACACATCCCACTGGTCCAACCTGTAACATAAAAAGGGGCTGACTCTTCTCAGAGTAAGGAATCTGGCAATGAGGCTGTGCCAGCCTTTACATCCTCTTGCCAGTGCAGAGAGGAGCAGAAGAGAATATCTAAAATTTCATGCAAAAGGCATTGTTAACATAGAAAACATTAAACTGATCTTCTCCAGCACACAATAGAAATTAATTAATTTCTATTTGCCATTAACTGCTCCTCAGTTAAATTCCTTAAAACAGATTTTAAAGCAAGTTAGTAATATGAATACCCAGCATGATTAGGACTTGGTTATGTAATTTGAACATAAAAAGAAGTTTATTAAGGTGGAGTGGGCTATACAACAGATTCGCTGGGGAAAGAGGTACAGAAAAAGTAACATGGGATTTATTGTGCTTGCGATTAAAATTAGGATGGAGCATGGAGGAATGGTTCTGTCAGGCTGTTAAATCCTCCTGCTGTGGTGAAACTGAAATGTCTTTGTCTTATTCACAGCTGAAGAGACATGAGCTTAACATGGTCAAAGTCAATGCAACTCAATTTAAGCCCAGCACCACTGCAAGAGAATATCTGGCCCATGAGTATCTTTCAGCATTTATACCTCAATCCTTAAAATAATTTGACCATTAATTCCTTTAAAACAGAACCAAGTTTTTTGGCTGCTTCCTATTTGCTGTGGGATATAGCTGTTCTCATGAAGAAGTGAATTTGTTGAGGCTTTAGTAGCCACAGTGGTGGCTCAGCTGGGTTTTCAGAAACTGCTGTTTAATTAATTAGTAAGATCAACACATCTTTTAGAAAAATTACTACATCTTTTAAAAAAATTAAACACCATCCAATTAGTTGTCATTTGTTAATATTTTGTTTCTGTAGAAATTTGCATAAGTGAGTTGCCTGCCATAAGCAGACTGTCAGCTTGCTTTAAAAAAATGTTCTGAATTCACAGGTGTGTGCCATTAGCCTAAAGCAATTGAAAAGTAATGGTTATTAATGGTCTTTGATATCAAAATTATGCTTATGAACTAAATGGGAATATCTGGGTAGGGCATAAACATTAACAGACTGCCCTGAAGAGTTTGACATGGCTAAATAACCTCCCCTGTTTTCATGGAATGGAGAATAGAGGCAAGAGGACAATGAGTGAACTCCATGGTGGCTCCAAATGCTGTATTATTTTCTTACATATTTATTTACTTGGTGTAAAGGGTTAAGGTTAAATGGGAAAGAGGGATGACATCCCAAAGGAGAGAGAAGCAGATAGCAAAGGCTATCTAAAATAACTTACATTTAACATTTTATGTATTAAATAAGCAGGTGTGCAATCCCAAACAGATTTTAGCATTTTGCAACCGATGACCAATTTTTCTCTTTTGGAACACAATTCCTTTTCCCTCGATGGAGGATGAACATTCTTCTATAAACTTAGAAGCCAGAAAAGTTCCCTGGTCATTGCAAAGCCACTCCTGTGTTGGGTATTTTTTGTGAAAGCAGATGCCAGTTATTAGTGAATGTTCTTCCTTTTTTTTTTTTTACTATTATATGAATCTCCAAGGGTAGAATTGTGAATTATGCACGGGAACTGTTATAAAAGTAGAAATAAATTAATTGTTAGTACCTTTTGTTTGTTTGTTTCTACAGTTGCCCTGTGAAGTTTTCAGATAAATGCTTGGAAATGAAATTGTGTTTTGAGTTGTACATTTCATGTATCTTGCAACACTTACCCAGCATTAACCCGGGCTGGGAATAAAGCCATTGCCACCATCAGATTGCATAGTGACATAGGTTTTATAAGTGGGAAAAAGAAGTGGTGAACTCAATAAGCAGTGACCCCACTTCCCTGGCCACTTTCCATGGCGTTTTTGGCCGTGCCGCAGGAGCAGCTGGCTCCCTTCAGTCTGTATCTAAGATGATCTCTTTCTCAGATGATATGGACTTGCAATGAGAGATAAGAGAAGTGAGAAATGTTTCCACACGATATTAATCTATTTGTCAGAATTGCAGCATTGCAGATGTCATGGGTGGAAAAGGACAGACGATCTTAGCGGCGATTAACCCCCAAAGGAGAAAACCAAACCCAGCAAGTAGCTGACTTATGAACCAGTGTGCTGGTGATTAGATTAAATCCCAGTCATGCAATCTATTTATTTCTGGCCAATAAAATCCCAGCTGGCTATCAGTAAAATTAAAGGTGTTAACTTGCAAAAATTTTTGGAGTAAGTAGCATGGGGGGGGACTCCTCCCACGTGCTGGCTGTCTGGAGAGAGGGCATCGTGTGCTCCAGGCAAAAGGAGCCTTGAGAGGAGAGGATGGTCTGTCTGGTGCTTGTGTTGGGCTGTGCATTCATTGTTCTTCTCTCTTCTTCTCTCCACACACAGTTATTAAATTCCCTATCCAAAAACCCAGATGCTGACTGCAAATACGGGCTGTACTTCAGAGATGGCAAGAGGAAGGTGGACTACATCCTGGTTTACCACTACAAGAAGTCCTCAGCTGGGAGGACTCTGGCCAGGAGACCTCAGCAGAACGATGCCAGTGTCCGAAGCACCAGGCAGGACCAGCCCCTCCCTGGGAAGGGGGTGCAGCTGGAGATGGGGGACACTGAGCCTCACATGGATTACCACGAGGACGACAAGAGGTTCCGCAGGGAGGAGTACGAGGGGAACCTCGTGGAGGCCGGGCTGGAGCTGGAACGCGATGAAGATGTAAGGATCCATTTAGAGGGGTTACAGAGGGTGACTGGTGGCCAGGTCCTGGGGGATGTTGAGCTGTCCCTGTGAGCCTGGCTCTGGTCAAGGTTGCACAAGCTCAGCTCTTGCAGGATTTGGTTGCAGTGCTGGCAGTCAGTGCCATCCTCACCCACTGATTTAGCTGGCTGCACAAGAGTGTGCCATGGTGCTGTAAACACCCTGATGAGGTGAAGTTTCCTGACTTTTCTTGGTCAGGATTTGTGGCACACACACCATTGCAACACGGCTGTGTTGTGCCATCTGGAAGTGAGGCTTAAACTGCTCTGAACACTAATCCCAGTTTGGTGGGTTTACAGTATGCAGGGGTTTGAATCCTCTGCTAATTCCAGCTATGAGGGGAAAAAAAGCAGATACAGTCAGTGTCATCTTTATTCCTCAATATAGGCTTGAGGAAAATTAAATTAGTTCAGGAGACTCTGGTCCATGCTCCTGCTGGAGCACATGGGTCTGTGTTACAGTTTGCTCTTTCCATTCTTAGACATGAACAGTACAGCTTGTAACATCTTCCACCTGCACCCTGAAAACAGGATATTCTATTAAAAGCCCATTAGACTGTGTAAAAAAATGATGTATGTGAAGTGCTGCCAGTGTGTGATTAGTAGAAATAGACACAGCAGTATTAATTTCAAAGAAAGCTGCTACAATTATCTGACCCGACCAATGTGCCCCAGACTCCTGAGAGAGAGGGTAAACATTTATGCTGGTTTTATTTACAGGATCTAAAAGTTGAGATCAACATTTTGACCTGGGAACAGACTGCAAAAAAATAAATCTGTCACCTATTACTCACAAATTACAGCCATTAATATATTTTATATATTATGTATATGTAAGATATATATCCTTAACATGGTACAATGCACGAAAAGCCCAAACCCTTTCTCCTTTCTAACAATGAAAATCAGAGTTGCTTTCTGTCCAGCTTGCAGGTTCCTGTAGCACAGAGGGAGCTTGCCTGTGCCAAGTCAGAGATATTGAAATCCTTTGCCAGATGGGAGGTTCTACCTATGACATGTAATATGATTGCAAATGATGCAGAAGGGCTCAGGGGTCAAGCCAGGACCCTGATATTTGTAAAGACCCAAATATTTGTAAAAGAGAGGGAACCCTGTCCTTTTAGTGCAAAACACCAAACCACATGAGATGAAAGTGTAGAGATGAAAGTAAGATGTAGGGATTTACATCAGCTTCCACAGCCAACACGTCCATGTAGGGGGAAAGATCTACAATCACTTGGGCCTGAAAAGCCACAAAGCTGCATTGGAGACCTCACTGATTCCAAAAGAGCAAAGGCTTCTTAAACAGATGGTGTTTAATAAACCACTTAAGCTCTCTTCAGTGAAATAGCTGGATGGTCACACACAGAGAGTGGTGGTCAGTGGGTTGATGTCCACAAATAATTGATTAAAACAAGGCCAGGTTGGGCAGGGCTTGGGGCAGCCTGGCCTGTCCATGGCAGGAGTGATGGAACTAGATGACCCCTGAGCTCTCTTCCAGCCCAAACCATTCCATGGTGTTCTGAGTAACCAGTTTCTAGAAAGCCAGAGGGAATACAGCTGTGTGAAAGCTAGTTATTGTAATACCTGAGTTGGTGCAGCAGCAGGATTAGAAAGATTATTTGAAGTTCATTTCTCTTCTGTTTGCTGAATGCCTCCTAGTTGGGTATCATTTGTCCAGTGCCTTTGGAATGGCTGCTCCAGGAGGAGCAAACATGGGTGTATGTGGGTGTGCCTGGGGCAAACATCCATATCCAGCCCTCTAGGACACAACTCAGAGAATTACTGGGGTGCAGGCAAACCACTAATATTGCCATTAACTTCTGTCCTCCTTTTGCTTTATTTGGTGGAGTTCTTCCTACCGGTTTTCCTAATTATGATGCTTTAATGGAGATATTCACATTTGATTCTGAGGTATGAGCAGCAGGGACTTTCTCAGCCCCAGTAATTACAGCACACTCACCAAATCACAGCATTTTGGCTGGATGCCTTTGCTTCAAATTTAACTGGCTCAGCCTGTATTTGTGTCCACAGTCATTAGCTTTTATTTCCCAAACAGTTTTTATCTGTTTAACCTTGTGGTAATTGCTCTGGGAGACAATAGCATTTTTTGAGTCATATTCTATAGCAGCTCAGCACAGTGAGGTGTTCAGTGTTTGTCCTGTTGTTAGAAACCAACTCTCTCAAACAAATGAGATTTATCATGTTGGCCCTAATGGACTGTTTGTTCCTTAAATATGTATGAATCACAAGGGGTAATGTATTTGATTTCCTCTCATCAGTAACATTTTCCCCTGCTTTTTTTTTTTAAGACCAAAATCCATGGGATTGGATTTGTAAAAATACATGCACCATGGAATGTATTGTGTCGAGAAGCAGAATTCCTTAAGCTCAAGATGCCCACAAAAAAGGTGAGTCTTAATTTTCTTGTTTTCCTCATGAAGGCATAGTTTAAACATATGTTTTTCTCAGAGCACCTTATAAATGCAGACTTCTCTTTCCATGAGTATTTTCAAAGCAATTAAGTGATGTGCACCAGAAAAGAAAGTCGCAAACATACAAGCTTGGGGCAGCAGAAGGAAGAATGGAAATTAAGAATTTCCAGCTGCTACCACTGTCTGTACATGATGAGAGTGATTTCATCCTCAGTGTGTTTTAAAAGAAGAGGTTTCAATTGATGGTGAAATTTCTGTGTGCCTTTTGGACATTTTTTTTCTCACTTGAAGACTGCTAAAACTGAACACAAGGATAGGAATTTGTCTTGCTGGGTTTAGTGACTATTCATATACACAGTCAGTCATCTTTGCAGGAGCTGGGGCCACTCAACCACAAAATAAATTACCTTTCAGAATATTTGAAATATCATTAAAGGAATGACAGTGTATTTTCATCAATTCTAAATCACCTGTGATAGATAGATAGCTACCTGCTCAATGAGCACAGCTCAGAGATGGATTAATATTTAAACAGAGACTAAGTGCAGGTCCCAGACTGCACAAAGAAGTCCATAATGGAGCCAGAGACAGTCTCCAAGCCCAGCATCATTTATTACAACACTAAAACCACACTTTTGGTTTGGATTTCATATTAATCCCCATTATTGCCTCACTTACCAGGGATTTTAATCAGAAGTACAATTATATTAAAAAGTCTGTTGTCATCCTGTGGTTCCCTAACCCTTGGTTTGACTTTCCCATCCCTTTCTTTCTGGATGATTTCAAGAATGTAAACTTCACTCCTCGATAGTTTATTGTGATATATTTATCTAATTGCTTGTTGATTCCTCACAGTTCACTCTGACCTATGAATAACCAAAAAGCAATAAAGTTTCACTGTTTCGTTTTTTTTCTCTTTGCCCCCTCAGATGTATCAGATCAACCAGACCCATGGCCTCCTGAAAAAGATTAATTCTGTGATTCAAAAAATAACAGAGCCCATCCAGCCCAAAGTAGCAGAGCACAAACCTCAGACGGTGAAGCGCCTCTCCTACCCCTTCTCCAGAGAGAAGCAGCACTTGTGAGTGAAACCTTCCCTGAATATCCATGTCCACAGGTTCCAGCCTCTGACAGCAGCTCAGGCACTAGAGGGTGAATGGGCACCATGAGCACCAATACTTTGCTGCAAAGAATATTTCCATTTTGCAGTAATTTTACTTTTTGGGGTTTTTTTTTTTGGCTTGCTGTTGAGGAATGAGTCTCTGCAGAGAAATCTCTCTGTGTTTTAGCTGCTGGTGTGGCACATAATATGCATCTGTATAACTGTACACTTCACCTGCTAGGCTGCCAAAAAGAGATTTATAATGTGATTTATAACAGTCTCTTCTCCACATTAAATAATATGCTCAGTAAAACTTGTAGCCAGAGATGTGTGTTGATAAATTTCAGAATAATTCCATATATCTGGTGTGGGCAGCTGACACAGGTAGTGCCAAGCAGGCCTTGCCTTTGAAGTGCTGTGAAGTCAGAGGTGGCTTTGCCATCGATCCCAGATCAGCAAGAACAGCTGTAAATGTGGGTGTAGGGAAAAAATCACGAGGTAGAGCCCAGCCAAAGCTTCTCCTGCCCTGGATTGCTCTGCTGCTGCTCTTCCCTGGCCAGCATCCCAGAGGAGTCGCTTTGAAGGCCATGTTTATGGATGTGCCAGCTGGAACAAACAACAGTCCTAGGGCAGGATCCCTTCCCTGCACCCCCAGGGCTCTGAGGGTTTCATCCAGAGATGCAGAGCGCTGATGGGCTCGGGCCAGGCAGCGTGTGTGACATCTTGGCCTGTCCTTGGGCTTGCGGGAAATGTCTTTGTGTGCTGGCTGCGTGTAGGGCATTCCTGGAGGTTCAGGGAAGGCCCAGAATCTGCTCCTGATGGGTCTCTCACTGTTTGCAGGCGGCTTTTCGAGGAACAGCACCTGTGTCTCTGCTGAATGAGTGAGGGAGGAAACAGAGGCCTCACAGGAAAAATTAAAGATTATGAGGGGAAATTCAAGGCCAGCAGTGGTCAGGGATTCAACTTAAATGAGTGTCAACACTCTCTTTTGTGCTGAAAAACATATAGAGACATAAAGACATAAAACAGTGAAGTGTATAGCTGCCTCTTTAAATTGTGGGAGTTGGGTTGGACTTGCTTTTTAGCAGGGTTTCTATAAGCTGTTCTTTAATTTGAGATCCCCAGGAGAAATTAAAATATTGAAGGGGTCAACAAGAACAGGAAATTACTGATTTTTTTTTTTTTTTTTTTTTTTTTTTTACCTAATGGGCTTCCTTCTAATCTTTTAACAGATTTGATTTGTCTGACAAAGATTCCTTCTTTGACAGTAAAACAAGAAGCACTATAGTAAGTACTGCCTATAAATAATTTATGGTGGATATTGCCTCAGTTGTGGTGTTAACAGCTTTAGTGCAATGCCTGCTCAAGTTTATCTTAACCAAATGCCAAGGACCTCCTGTGCCATCAGGTACTGAAATGATTCCAGATTTAGTGCTGAGTAGTGTTTGACGCCAACAGGTTGCTGCCTTTTGGAAAATGTTTTGGATCTTCTTTCTAGGTCATGGGTAATTTTCTTAGTAGAGATATCACCAGCTGGGAATGTTTAGATTTTACCATTCCTTCTGCCCACCAGCTGCCTGCACCCACGAGGGTTTTAACTTTTTGTAAATATACATTGCTCTTTTTGCAAAATGCTGCTAAATACCCTGAGACAAATTCCAACAAAACAGCCAGGTGTTTACAGGGAATATTATTTATAGTTTTTTGGGGGGCATTCTCTGTAACGGTGGTATTGAAATTGTTGAGGTTGATGGCTTTTATCTGACCTACAGAACATAAAATAGAGCTGGCGAAGAAGGTGTAGCCTCATTTATAGCCACCAAAGGAGGAATTGAAAGGCCAGCTCGTGTGACATCCAGGGCAGCTGGAAAGGGCAGTGCCAAGCAGCCCTGGCTGCAGCACATTTCAGAGGATAACAGGGACTCTTTGCCCCATTCCACTGCTCCTAACTGGTGCCTTGGAATGTGACTGCCAGCATGCTTTTATCTTATATTTAACTTCAGCCTTTTAGGATGCCAAGTGGTTTGCAAAAGAGCTTATATCCCTGTCAGAGCTGCCTTTCATTGCTGTGGTGATAAGGGGTGTAAGATATCCAACTTCCCTTTCCTGCTCTGAAATTCCAGCTTATTCCACAGTGTAGTTCCCCACCAGCCTGAAGAGCAGGGGTTTGATGTGAGAACTGGTTATGGGGGTGAGGTGAGCTGGACCAGGGAGGCAGATGCAGGAGCACAGAAATGGGGAAGAAAAAAAAAATATTGGTTTGGTTTATTTGCAAATAAAACATTTAACTTGGGAGATTGGGGAAAAAAAAAAGCCTGTGTTTTGTTTGTAGGCTTTCTTTTATATGTCCATATGTATAGGGAAAAAATCTTGTAAGTACTAGGAACTCAACAAATGAAGAATTCAAATTCATGACAGGCTGAGCAAGGCAGCAAGACAAAATGGATCCATGGAACAAGAGGGTGAGCAAGACTGACTGGAAAATGGACTGAAGCAGGAGCTCAGAGCAGAGGCTGGGAGGGAAAGGAGGGACAAGGGTTTTTTAAGCAACTGAAAGAACACTGGGTGTATAAGAATAATGCTGGTGCTGTGCTGCTTTGTGTGAAATCCCTGCAAATCACCCAGTAATGAAGAACATATTGAATATTTCCCAACATCATTTTATTCTGTGTGCATTGCTGTTTGTATTCTTCTTTCTTAAAGTTCTCCCCTGCCTTTCTCAAATGTATTTTTGAACCGCAGTGCAAATATTGACCCTTCCACCTACTGCGAAATGAACACGAATCACTACCCATGAGTCTTTGATGAATAGAAACTAAGCCAAAGACCTTTTAGTTATTAAAAAAGAAAATTTAAAAAATGTATTATATAACTGGAAATCTCTCTGTGACAGCCCTTTAATTCACCGGGGTTACAAGACGACACACTCGCATGTAGACTCAGGATGAGCTGTGGGACTTGCCCCGGATGCCCTCACTTGCTTCCTCCAGTGAATTGGGCAAGAGTCAAGTTAGCACACAGATTAGGGAGCTGGGAAACTGTCCCCAGCTCTGCTGACAGGCCAGGCAGTGGGCTGGAGGTGCCTTTGCTCCAGGTTTCCCTGTGCTGCCTGCTTGCCCTGCTAGAGAGCGTTGCTGCACGGGAACGGCCAAAAGCTGAACCTCGCGGGCAGCCTGCTGAGCTGTGCAAAGGTTACTCGACAATAAGTGCAATAAATCCCAAAATAAATACATCTGTTTTGCCACTGAGGTCAGGCAGGCTCACAGATGTTAAGGTCAGCCTGTGTTAGTCCAGTTTGATAAACGGCTGCGTGCTGTGTACATGCTGTGAGCCCAGAGCTCTCTGTGGCTCCTTGGGATGGAGCCAGCCTGTGCCCTGGAGGCCAGGGAAGAGCTGCTCCAGGTGGAAGAACACCCCTGAGCTCCAATCGATGGCTAACGTGAGCAAAAATTGCATTTCTGGTGTGCCAGGGGTAGATGTAACCCTGTTTGCCCCCGTCAGTTCTCCTGGTAGCTGACTATTTAGCTAAGCTTTTCTCTCCTGTACACAGAGAGCTCTGAGCCCTGCTCTCCTGAACACCATGACTTTTATTAAAGAGTGATGACTTCATCCACATCTTGGTTTGGCCAATATTTGAGCTGTACACAAAAAGATTGTGCTTTTCACTGGCGGTGTCTGAAATAACCCTGCCTTTTCTTTTGCTTCTGTAGGTTTATGAAATATTGAAAAGAACGACGTGTACCAAAGCAAAATATAGCATGGGTAAGGAACTTTATTTAGCTTCAAGATCAATATCTTTTTCAGGTATTGAAAATAATTGTATGTTGTAAATGGCTGTGGAGTTTAGGTTTTCCCCCTGCTCTCTAATTCGATGTATGTGAATGTAATTGTTTTATTTGGAAATCTGATTCAATTTATGCAGCTGTTTGACATTTTCTCAAATGTGAATTTATAGATTAAATTAAATGGTAAGTGAGCATGTAGCCCCTGCAGATGTGACTTAGGATGGATGGTGACATAAACCAGCAGACGAGATGCACTCTGTGTTCTACCATCCCTGAAATGGATTGAGGGTGTTTCTGTGAAATCCAGTACCTACAGTGAGAATCTGTGGCTTGGCCCATTTCATTCAAGCAGGAGCCCAACATTTTATAGTGGGATGGTTTTCCACTGACTTGAGGGGAATGGTCTTGACTGTCCTGAGTGGAACTGAGATGAGCCCACTGGAGCAGCCAGGGGCCAAGGCTTGCACTGAAACTGGGCACCTCAGCCCTCAGAGCAGGTGCTGCAAGTCAGGGGATGTGAAATTTGTACCACCACAACCAAGAGTTTTAGGATTTCAGCCCTAGGGTTTGTGCTGTAAAAATTAAACTCATAATAGAGATGAATTGCAAATCAGGCCATCTTGAAGATTTGTTGGCAGCTGGTCCTGCTCAGCTGTTATATACTTTATTTTATATATGATACTTGACTGTGGGACCAAAGTTAACAAATAGTTAATGGTAAATCCAAACAAAGGGAGAAAAGTGCGTAAACATGGAAGAAAATATTTGGTAACTGTTGAAATCTGTTATGGCATGTATTTGCCTACAAGAAGTTAAATAAAACAATAGGAACTTGAATTACAGGTAGTTCTGTTCAATATTGACCCATCAGCTGCTTAGAAAGACATCAAATAATAGAAGAACAATTACACCACAAATTATTTCCATGCTTTGACTTTTGTGTTGAAGTAACAACATACAATGCACAATTGTTGACTCCTAGTATAGACTAAAATTTGGTGTCCAGCCAGTATTAACAGAAGTGCTGTTCTCTGTAGCATGGGAAATTCAAATTATTCTGTGACTTTCGAGACCCTTTTTGAGTCTGGTGCTGGATCATTTTCACTGGAAATTACATCTTTGGACTCTTGAAAGGGGAAGGTCACAGAGCTCAGTTTGAATTCTTGTCTTGGAGTTGATTTCTCCATTGATTTTTTTTTTGTTGTTGTTTTGTTTTGTTGGGTTTTTTTGGTGGGTTTTTTTTTTTTTTGGCCAGTAAATGGGAAGCATAGCAGAGATTAGTTGAATAGGGAAGACTATTCCAATGTGTGGTAGCATGTTAGGATTCCTGGATGGTTCTTCTACCTGAGACTGGCAAGGCCACACAATATTGCTAATAAAAATGCCATCAGGCCAACCCAGCATAACTCAATCAGCTCCTTTGTGTTCCAGTGCTGGAATGCTGGGTTACAACCCAGCAGAGATGGCAAACAGATTTAAACAAACACAGATAATGCTCCAGCACCTCTGCCCAGCAGGAAAAAAAGCAGCTGCCCAAGGGAACACTGCAGTCTTTGTTATTTATTGGGAAAATTTCGTGACAATGTGAATCTGGCTTCACTTTTAAATCAAGATCTGTAGTAGAAGGGGACTATGTAGCTCTTCTCACAGCCCCAGAAAAATCATTTATCTGCTCACCAGTTGTGTCTGCCAGGAGTGTGGAAACATTTGCAGACAGTTCATAGACCTGTATAATCTTAAATAGGGCTTTGAAAATTAATATCGGTATCTGCAAGATACTGAGCACTCCTGGAGCTGCTCCTCCAGCAGGTGATTAGTATCTCGAAAATGTTAATGAACTTGAACAATTCTCATTTCAAGAGCAATCAAAAATTACTCTACAGTGAGCTGGTTCCTGGTTCATAGTCACTGTTCCTTCACACCCAGTCCCACACTCTTTTCTTAGCCATGAGCTGATGGGCAGCCTTGGAGCTCACCAGGACACCTCATTTTTCTTTTCTTTTTTTAAGTAATTTCAAATCTTTCCCAATGCCAGTGGCCAGATTCATATATATTATTTTTTTTTCAGTTGGCATTAATCACCATTGCCCTGCACAAAGACAAGTGCTTGACTTAGCTCTGACTCAGCACCCAAAACTGGTTCATTCCATCCCCAAATGTATGTTCATGGGCAGCGTGATGCCTCCAGACGTGGTGAACAGAATTGGAAGTAGCTCTATTAAAGCCAGCAGCTGCAGGAGGAAAGAACATTAGGGAATTAATGAGCTACAGCCTCCAAAGGGCCAGGTCCAGCCACCTTTGGGGATGGTGCAGCACTCCTCCAAACTTCCACACCAACTCCTCCCTCTGGCCCCCAGTTAAGGAGTGACACCACCCCTGGGAAAGGCAGGACTCCTCCCAGTCCCTTGTGCCACAGACATTTAATAGATGAAGCACTAATTGCTTTCAGCCTCATGCATGTCACTAATAAACGGCTGTGTAAACAGGGAAAGGAGAGGGAAGAAAGAAGGAAACTGCCCTTTTAAATAAAAGACGAAAATGTGGTAAATATGGTAAGTATTACGCCAAGGTCTTCGCAAAGGCTTTCCCTACAACTTCTCTGATCAATCTGAAACCTGAATTCAACACTTTGCGTGGGTGATGTGTGTGGATGTTGGTTTCCCTATGCCATCAATTCCAGCCATATTCTTCTTGTGATCCAGCCTTCTGCTACACTTTCAAATCTTCAGGCTTGCCCTTAAATCAAACTGACTTTTCAGAAAATGTAATTTATTTTAATGACTAATTCCAAGTCATTGGCTTCTAATTCTTGATTCTCAAATATATATGACTTCCTCTTGCTCTCTGCAGTTTTCCATTTCATAAAATGAGTCATGTATAATAACCTATATGATTAAAAATGAAACTACATGGAAAGGAATAAGATGGCAGCAAAATCATTATCTGATCAAATGACTGTTATTTTGAGGGAGATCTCCTGCAAGGATGATGAAGTGAGGATGTCTAACCTTGAAATTATAAATAACTATTATGTCTTTATTTTTCAAGGGATCACCAGCCTGCTTGCCAATGGAGTTTACAGTGCTGCATATCCTCTGCATGACGTAAGTGATCTCACAATATATTTTACATGTTTGCTGTCTGTCACCAAGAAATCCCTCATGTGTGACGTGTTGGTGGCATCATCCCAAACATGACTGACTTTCTTCTCACTTGTGTCATGACTGCAGTAACTTCTGCATGTTGTTTCCATCCCTCTGCTTGCTTTTAAGGGATTCCCCACCTCGGTTCTACCTCTGATGGTCATAAATTTGAATGTAACATTAGAAGAGTTGTTCCAGGGTTGTAGCAAATGAAATTCTCCTGTTGTTTCCTGACCTTCTGCCCCCAAGATCTCTGGCACCAGTGCCAGGAAACACATTTATTACCGAGCAGCAAGTAGCTGGTTCCCTTGGCCACATCTCCCTGTGGTGTGTCCATGCAACCAGGTAAAACCAAGATCAAGGATCTGATGGCACATATTCCATGGGGCTGGATGTGACTGGAGACCTTCCTGCCGATGAAATTTGCTTCTGAGCAGCTCAGTGAGATGTCAAGGGTGTGTTCAGCTGTGGTGCTCATCAGTGTGAGCTCAGGTATTCTGGTGGCACTCAAGAGAAGCCAGGGACCCCCATCCTGTCAGAGGTGCACAGAGCTGCGTGCTGGTGTCCTGATTTGGAGGTTCAGGATGCAACTAGAACTGACAAAAACACTCTCTTAGCCTGCAGGAAAGCTTGGCAGATGTCACAGGGACTGCCTGTCACACTGCTCACGCTTGAGCTGAGTGTGAGTGCCCAAGGGCTGTGGAACCCAGTGCTGGTTTTCTGGCCTGGGATTTGAGGGTGAAATGTGTCTTCCTGGTTTTCTGCTCCCCACACTCACACTGACTTTACATGGGATTGTGAGAGCTTTATCTTGGAGGACCCCAGAGCAGAGCAGTGTCTTTTTCTGCCAGATGTTTGTCATACATGTCAGGGCTCTCAAACTACAGCAGTGCTGTGTGGAAATCAAGAAAGTAAGGTTAAATAAACTTCTCTTCCTGTTCTAGCCTCACATCTTTGGACAGCTGCTGATAGTCTTGTATAGAAGTTATTTATTGTCTTAGTTTGCTCAAAAAATAGCTCCAAATGAAAACCTCAAATCTAATCAGCCCTGAGTGTTTGGAGAGTCTGGAGAGGGAGTAGCTCTCTCAGCTGGTTCCTTCTCTTCCCAGTGGACTGAGCTGAACCCCAAATACCATGGCAATACCGCATCCTTTCCCTGGACATTTTTAGGCCACCTTTATCACTTATTCATTCCTTTTCCCCCCATGACAGACACTATTGCTCTCTCCTAATGTGCCTGATGACAGAAGACAAAGTGTGCCATGACAAATGGGCTCCTAAAATACAGCATTATTTTACAGATTGCTTTTTCTGGTTTTGATGCATTAAGTGAGTGGGAGACGTGGGTATGCAGGATCAGAGCAGTTCTTGGCACAAGCCACTGGATGACGCAGATTTTTCTCTCTCTTTGAAGGGTGACTATGAAGGTGAAAACGTGGAGCCCAATGACAGAAAAGTAAGTTGATGCACAGAGAGGTTTAACATCTTCACAAGAATCCCAGCCTGAAGAGTCACCTGTTGGAATCTGGATGTTTTTGCCAAAATCCTACAGAAAATGCTGCAAAAAGGTGCTAAATGCCAGGCAGTTTAAGGAAAAAAGTGCTTTGCAGCATTTAAATTTGCCCAAATATGGGAAGTAGTGTGGATATGTATGAAGTACCCAGCTCAGAAATGATACATTTCATGCCACGTTGGTAAGAATATTGACATATGTTCAGATAATGGCATTTCAGGCCAGCTCTGATGCGAGTATGCTCAGTCATATTCTGCTATCTGAACTGGGCATAAATCCCGCTTCATTCCATGGCATGAGGATCAGAATCAGAGGAGTGGGAGGCAGAGGCAGTTTATGCACATAAGCATGAAAGTGATTGGGAAAGATAAATATTGAATATTTTTTAGGAATAAGAGGTCCTCCACAATGTTGTAATGTGTGCTCTGCAGCCAGAATCTGTTCTGTGGGTGTACACTGAGGCATTGCATCACTTTTTGCTGAAGTTAATGCTTTAAATTGTGGTTTTATTGTCTGTATATGAAAAATATTTGTTCACTGCGGTAAAACAAGTAGAAATTATCCTAAGGAAGTACTTTTCCTAAGGAAGTAGGAAGTAGTACTTTATAGTAAGGAAGTATGAGCAAAAAACCACATTTTCCACCCTTTGTGGAAACGCTGATTTCTTAAATTCAAAGCTCAATGACTTCATCCTCCCCATCACACTTCCCCAACGAAGGGTGGCTTTTGTCTGTGCATCAGACAAAAACTGAAGTGGAGAGGTGACAGCCTCTTCAGTCTCTCAGGAGGAGATGCTAAATTTGGGTATTGTATATGCTGAGGTTTCAGTCCCGAAACTTTGCCTCTCCTGTTTGTTTCATGAATTTTATTTTTTTTTTCCTCCAAAGAAATACTCTGAACATTCAGGTCATAGGAAAAGCAGATTTAAAGACCTTCAGGCTTTATACATAAAAATAGGTTCCAAAAATTGACAGTGTACTGGTCCTTCAGGTGCAAATGGCTCATCAAAAGGCGCAGTGAATGTTACTTCCCTCCCTCTATTGATTTGTGTTAAAAATACCGCACATCTGTCTTTTTGTTATTAAGCAGCACATCACTCAACTAAAAATAGAATGAAAGTCCTTGTTTTCTGGAAGTGTCCAGATTATCTTCTGCATTATTAACATCTCAAAGCTCACAAACTCACTAATTTCACAAGTTCATTGTGTGTTTGGAAGTGTTTACCTTGGCTTTTGACTTTCAGTTCCATCAAATAATCTTTTGGTGTGTTTTGGCATGTCTCTTATGGTTTCTTGAAGCTTTCTTTAATCTTATCCAGCACTAGGCCAGGCCTGTGCCTTTTTTAACAAGAAAATTAAAGATTTGAGGCCTAGAAATGAAGTAAATATTTAGGTCTAGTGTGCTGATCTCCTCTAATCATGACTTTGAAGCTGTGCTTTGAATATCAGGCTGATAAATGTCAGGATAAATGAGATAATTCATTTATACTTTAGGCACAAATCTGGTTTCAAGTTGCACAAAACTAAAACATGGCACTGATGCAAAATCTCCTCAGCTCAGTGTTTTCCTGATATGGATGACCAGCTTGGATCACAGAAAAGGAATCTAATTTCAAGTATAAACTTTGTTTTAAAGATTAAATTTAAATATATATATAGAAGAAAGGGGCATAGCTAGTGCTGCTTGTGGATGTTGAGGTGTCCCAAATCATTGCTTCCCAGACATAGGCAGTTGGCCTTAAACCTTTGGAAAATGTGGTTGAAAGTAACCTAAAGCAGAATAAAAATAAAATTTGCAAGAATGTTGCTGTTTAACAAAGGCCTGCTGTTAAGTTTCAGTTCCTGCCCTTACTGTTGTAAGGAAATTAATAATGATTCATGATTATGGGTTGCAGAGGGAAAAACCTACATCCCATTTACATTTTTGACGTCATATTTCTGTAAAAGCTGAGAAGTTGCTCTGTTGGTTTTTTTGGGTTTTTTAATGAGTCAAGCCATTTGTATAAGTACAGCAGTTCAGCTTGGAAAAATTCTCTGTTAATGGTTTGGCAGGAGAATTCCAAAATTGCCGTAGGAACATGGTTTGCTCTGGGAATTCTCTGTGATCAAGTGTGAGCAGGGGGAATGGGCATGGGCAGTGGCCAGGCTCTGGTCTGCCCTTTTTGGTGCCTTTCACTGGAGACATGTAGGAGTTTGACATCTGTCAAGTTTCCCATGATAAAATAGCCTGGAGTTTAGGGAATAACATCCTGTTTGGTCAAGGAACAAAATTCATCCTGTTGCCCTGCCTGTACTGGTACTGGTTTCAGTCTTTGCTCCCCATTGAGTTTCATTTCTTGGTCACTCTGTTGGCTGAATTGAATGAGGGATGAAAGTGAGGTTTGAGAAGCACTATTTATATATTTTACAAAACAGAGGATAAGTTGAAGGTCTCAGAGGAACCTATTTTTGTGAGGCATTCAGTTTTGCAAATCAGTAACGGGGATCATTGTTTTCCTTGGCCCACATCCTGACAAAAAGGAAGAGTGGAAATCGTTGGCTTCTTGTGGTTTTGAGCTGAAGAAAAATTTTAAATTGAGGCACGTCGGCCCAGCACCTCTTGCTGGATGCTGAATTATAGTGAAATGGTCTGAGATTGTGTCAGAGGAGGTTGAGGTTGGATGTCAGGAGAAGGTTCGTCCCCCACAGGATGACTGGGCCTATGGATCAAAAAACTGCTGTTCCTGTCTCTGCTTAGGTGTCCATCAGTCCAGCTGCTGAAGAGCCTTTCAACATGCTGGAATCTATCTCTCTGTTGGAGCATGCCAAACCATCACATTTACTTTTAATATTTAACTCAGGCTGCCTGTGTTGGGCCGAAACCCCGTCGTGATGAGGCCTGCGGGCCCTGCAGCAGCCAGGGCAGAACCTGGTGGTGCTTTAGCTCTCACCTTTCTCTCATGCCTTTCTGTCTTCCAGCTCCTGTGTGAGGAGTGGGCAAGCTATGGAGTGTTTTATAAATACCAGCCCATCGACCTGGTGAGGTGAGAGTCCGGCCCTGGCTGTGGAGTTTCCATGGGGCAGAGATGAAGCTCTGCAGGGATGCTCGTGCCCCATTCCCCTGGGGGGATGCTGCCTTCAGTGTCCCCTCACCCCAGGGGTTTCCAGAGAATGGGAAATTCACTGGGAGAAAAGGAGTTTTCTGTGAGTTTAGAACATGCTGATATATCCCACACAGAGTGAAAGCTTGTGGGGGATATATTTTTAATTAATTTTGTTTGTTCATGATAAGACTCTCTGAGGAAAATGAAGTGCCTTTTGAAGAGAATTCACTCGCAGAAGGTCCAAAGATACCAATTTGCACAGCAGAAACATAGTGGGGGGAAAAAATGACCAGTGGGACAAACTTGTTTTCAGGGTGCCTGTATCTCTGGATGGACTCCAAGCATCATGAGAAAGAGAGTCCTCTGAGAAGAAAAAAATTCCCACAGGTCATCTTACTTTCTCCATGCCTAATCCAGATGTGATTCATAATTTTAGCCACGTTATATTTTAAGAAATAGGAAACATGTCTCTCTCATTTCTTTCTCCTTTTTTTCTAAATGTATTTCAGAAAATACTTTGGAGAGAAGATCGGGCTATATTTTGCCTGGCTGGGAGTTTATACACAAATGCTCATTCCAGCTTCAATTGTAGGGATTATCGTTTTCCTCTATGGCTGTGCCACTGTGGATGAGAATATACCCAGGTAAAATGGATGAATAAATAGATTTTGCTGTTGGAGGGGACTTCAAGCTCAAAGTTGCCTTGCTTTAGAAAGGTTTTGTCATTAACATCTAGGCCAAGCACAGTTGAAACTGGAGTTTCTTGTTGTTGGGTCTTGTCCTGTGCCACTCACATCCCTTCACCCCAGTCCCCATTCCCATCTCTGCCAAGTGGCTGTTGCAGCAGGATGGTTTGCTCCTAAAACTCTCCATCCTCACACTTCATCTTTTGGAAGCTGTGCTTCAAATTAATCCACCTCCACAGGCCCCCTGATCTCAGCTTCCAGTAAGGCACAGAGCTCTCCCAAGGGCACAGAGCAGCCCATTTCTATCTCATTAGCATTCATTGTTACTATTACTTGGGCAGTTTGCATTGATGTCCTAAAAATAATTCTTGGCTGGTTGCTCAGGTGGTTGGGATTTTTCCCAAACTCAGATCATTATGTTAAAACAAACCAGCAAAATTCTGCTAATGAGGGGGTTTGGTGCTTCCCAGCACAGCGTGCTGAGGAGGGCATTGTGTGACAGAGAGATGCATCAAGAATATACATCTCTCAAATAAGCTACTGTGATCACGTCAACAAAATCTGGATGTCCTCCTACTTTTAATCTTTCAGCAAGTTCTGTATTAAAACATTTTTAAAGCCCTCTGATTTTGCATTATTCACCCTGCATGCATCATCAGCTGGAGATGCAAATTACATGGTTTGGACAACAAGCACCAGCCCTGAATAACAAAGCAGATAACGTGTACCAAAAAATAGATTTAATTTTTTTTTTTGTTCATTAAGACTGCTTTGTAGTGCTTCCAACAGTTGAAGAAAGTCAAAGGGAGGGTCACTGTTGCTATTTCACAGATGGAGCACAGAGGAGATAAATTGGTTGAACTCCAGTCTCTTGATGTTCAGCACTTCCCTTGCACCATATCTATCACTGTAGATAAAACAAGAGTGTTTTATTTTATTTTTATTTATTTTATTCTGTAAGATCTTAGAGTAGAAAGCATAGAGCCTTATGGCTCTGGGGCAGGGAGGAGGGAAGGAGACAGCCTTACATGAGGATTTCAGCCCCTGCATGGTGTAGGATCATATCCAATGATCCTACAGAAGCAGCTGCTGTCCAGAGAAGAAAAGATCATGAGAGCACAAAGCTGGAGCCATCCTGACCATGCTTTTCCCTTTTCTTGTGCCTTTGTTGCAGCATGGAGATGTGTGACCAGAGAAACAACATCACCATGTGTCCCCTGTGTGACAAAACGTGCAGTTACTGGAAGATGAGCTCTGCTTGTGCCACTGCCCGTGCAAGTCATCTGTTTGATAACCCTGCAACTGTCTTCTTCTCAGTCTTCATGGCTCTCTGGGGTAAGGAGATCTATGCCTTGATGTTAAGCTTTTAATTATTAAAAATACAACGGAAGAAACAGAAGAGATAAAGCAGAATATTTATACACAGGCAGTAAATGATAGAAAGAATTTCTCCTTTTTTTTTCTTCTTCCTTTTTTTTTTTTCTTTCCCATGAAACTGTCACACCCAAATTTATATTCTGGACTGGAGGCTAAAATTCAAAAAGTTGCTGAAGCTGAATAGCAAATGAAATTGTTAAGCATCTGTCATAAAACTGCTGCGTGGTATGTCAAAATTTCATTAACGGGATTGCGCAGCTTGCCAAAAAAAAAAAAAAAATCTCTTTGCAGAGCCAGCTTCCACTTTAGAACATTACAGAAGAAATGTATTAATGTACTCTGGGGTTGAGGGGAGGGCTCTGGGGGGAAGTGTAATGGCCTTTAGCGTCTTCAGGACAAACCAACATTGATTCCTGAGTGTGCTCTGAGATGCAATTAGGTTTATCAGCAGGCAGACATCATACAAGGAGGCTGGGAAGAGGGAACAGTGGTGCAGAGAGATTCTTCCTGATCCTGATTCTGCCCTCATGCTTTGAGCCCTTTCTGGGCATGTCTCTGGCACTTGGGTCAAAATATGAACCCTCTCATGACATCTTTGAGAAGATGTCTTCAGAAATGGTTATGGAGGGCTTCTCCCATCCCTGCTGAGGGAGGGATGGGGAGCCTCCTTGCTCCAGGAATGGGCTTTGGGGTAGAGGAGCTTTGAAGGCCACATATTCCCAGCAGCAGTGACAGCAGCACAAGCCCCCCTGTACACCTCACTGTGAATTAATATAACCTGTTCTGGATTGTATTTCATCCTAATAATACACCCTGAGTTTTTATCTCTTCCAGTACCTAGGGAACTGTTTGTACATTACCATTCATCTGAACTGATTTAAGTACAGTTCAGCATAATTTCATTTTGATTTTTGGTTGGAATCTGTGTTTGGGATAACATTGTTTTAGGTGCAGCACTGTGAGGTTATTATCAGGTGCCACAAAAGGAAAGTCAAGTGTCAGCTTTGGTCTCCCTCATTTACCATTAGTGGGAGCCAAACATGGATCTTGATATGTTATCCTCTTGTTCAAAAAGCAAAAGTTTGCCTCCCTTTCCACAGCAAGAAACTATGGGTCTCTTCATCCAGTTTTCACACTCTTGTGCAAAGTAAGGCAGATTGGCAGAAGCCAGGTTCTGGGCCCTGCACAAAATCTGAGAGGGTTTTGGAGTGGGATGTCAAACTTCTCAAGCTCTTTGGAGTCAACACGAAGTTTTATTGTGGTACAATCCCATATAAACCAAACATTGTTTCAAAAAGGTCTTTTTCAACTGGAAAACTAAGAACTTTCTCCACGCAGTTTTGAATTTGTATTGTTAAATTCTCGTATGGTTGAAATAGGAAAGTGCAGGTGCTCATGGCAGAGCAGGGATGCAGCTGCCTGGCACCTTCCCCCAGGGCTCCCAGAACAAGCCAGCATTCCAGACCCTGTCCTCTCCTTTTGCCCTGCTGTAAGTCAGTGCCACGGGAGGATTTCCAGCAGCATCTCGGTCATGTTCCGCATCTCTGGCTGCAAATGGAAGCTGCAGCCCCCAGCCAGCGTGAGAACTGTGAGGAGAGGAGAGGCAATGCCAGGTCCCTGAGACAAGGACCCTCCCAAGACACAGCTCTGGCCACCCTGATTCACAGGAAGCCTGTGGCTTGTGAAGGGGCTCAGCTGTAGCTTTTCCACATGAAAGTTTCGCTTGGAAGGCGAATGAATGTCATGGCCCCGGCCTGGCTCCAGTCAAGAGGGTGTCCTTTCCTCTCTGTTCAACTTTGTTACCCTCTCCCTGCCTCTGTTTTTTCTGGATACGAATGTTTCTGAGCACATCTGTTAATACTCACTGTGGGAAGCTCCCCTGGGAACACCATTTCTTGGTAGACTTGCCTCTTTCATAATCACTTATTTATTATACAACACTGGTGTATTCCCAGCATCTAAATATGTCCTCTGAGAACTCGCTCGGTCTCAGGGGCAGATAGACTGATATAGACTGGGATCATTCATGGGGAATCAAGAATTGTTTTAGTGAGGGTTTTTTTTCTCAACCTTCTCCATCAAAAAGAAAATGGCTGAGTTTCTAATGATTAAAACTCTTAAAGGCTTCCTCTTTCACACTTTCACAGGACTGTTTGGGTTTGAGTGTGATGATTAGAGCCAACCACTCTATTGTGACCACTAGGTGGATGTAATTATAATGATATAAAAATGCTTTATCATGATATCCTTGAGGGAATTAGTACAAGTGAAATCATTCCTATTTTGTACAGATAAGATTCAGATTTTTTTGGAGTCACAAATGAAACAATACACAGTTGAAGACCAATAATATTATAAGTCATGCATACAAATATTTAAATAAGTTCGGCTGCCTGGCTTTCTTAGACCCCTTAAAAATTGCAGGCATCTTCCTACATGAAGCTGTGGATGTAATGATTGCCCTTTCTTCAGCTCACGTTGGCTCCTGGCACATCAGTGTTTCCCAGCCAGACCTGACTGTTGAACAAAAAGAAGCAGAAATGAAGTTATGTGGTAATTTGTGTAACATGTTAAACTGTTGTTTCAGCTGCCACCTTTATGGAGCACTGGAAGAGAAAACAGATGCGCCTCAACTACAGGTGGGACCTGACTGGGTTTGAAGAGGAGGAGGTTTGTCCCTTCAGTTCTGACTCTTTGCTTTCCACCCTGCTGTTGCCCTGACCTTACAGACTTTGCCTCATGTTCCTGGGAGGGTTCCATCCTACAGGAGGAAGGAAAATCCCTGTACATGAATCGTTTGAGGTTTTTGTAGCAAAGGCATGACTAGTCCAGTCCTGTTGCCATGGGAACATAATTGTATAGCCACAAAATGTGACTTTTTTTTCCTTTTTGAAGTGTGGGGTCACACCTAGCAGTGTAGGCATGGAATATACAGCTCAGACCTTCTGCTGAGCTCAAGTCAGGGTGCCGAGAGCCAAGGACCTCATTCATCACACACTGCTGTAAATCAGAAATGAGTGCATTGAAGCTGATAAACCTACAGTGCTGTAAAAAAAGCACTGAAAAATTCCTGTTAACTTTAACGATGCAGGATCAAGCCCTGACTTGGAAAATACCTCAGAAATCATTGCCAGACATGTGGGCTTGAAGCATGGGGAGGGACATGGTGTGGAGGTGGTGGAGTTTTTTGCAGTAGCTAAAAAAATATATCATACCTCTGGCCAGGTTTATTCTAAATCTGCTGAAGAGAATAAAGGAGAAAAGGCCCAAATCTGTATGAAAAAAAGATCTTCAAAATCAATGAAGTTTTAGAAAGAGAGGAGAGAAAATCCTCAGTCAGCTGAGAAACTGTTTCCCATCTTTCTGGCTTTGATTTTGCCGCTTTACAGAAAATAAAGGAGACACCTTCCCGCAGCAGAGCACAGTCCCACCCCCCAGCCCTGCCTTGCTGCTGTTATTAAAAGAAGTATGACCTCCCTTGTCACGTCTCTAGATGTCCTAAATAGATACACAACAAATACTGCTCACGTGAAACACAAACCTCAGCAGCCCTTCCTGGCTTTGACACCCTGCAGCTCGCTGAGCCTGGCACAGCCATCGCTCCCCTCGCCCCCAGAGCCTTTCTGTAGGAATTATCTCCCCTTAATATGTTTATCTCCTCAAAAATATATTTAGGTGCCCTGTGCCAGCAGCCTCTGCATTGGTCCATACCTATTTACTGGGGGAGAATATAGGGATTTATTTGCTGGACGCTGTATGCTCCTTTATTTTTGGTAACTTGTTAGCATCCATGAAAGTGAAGAGGATTAAGTGTATCTTTTCAATGGCAGCTTTGTGTCTGAGTCCAGAGCTCTGCACAGCCAAACCAGCAGCTGTCAATTCCATATATTTTATTCTGTGTTTTTGCTGGTCACTGATAAATAATACAGTCATGGGTTTTTCACAGGATTTAAGGTTCTCCTGTTGCTGATTTGGGGGAAACTTAAGCTAAAATCATGTTGAACAGTCTGGGTTTTGAGTGAAATGCTAAAGCACAAAGTATCTCATTTTCTGGTGTTTTTAGGGGATGCCAGGTTCACACAATGCTTGCAGTAATGTTAATAATATAGAACATGAATAGACTGGGTTTTCTCCAGTAGTGTCTAACCATCCACTGTACCTATGTTTGTTTCATGTAACTTTTAATATATAGATACAATATGACCTGGAACAGTTCAGTAATCAAATTTTTATTTATTTGTTTTTTGTTTTTTCTTGTTTTTCGTGGTTTTTTTCTGGTTTCCTGAAGGAGGCAGTCAAGGTTTGGAAAACATTTTTTTTTTTTCAAATTGCTCCTACCTTTTTTATTCCATGTCTACTGATGAATGCCATCTTTTGATCTCCATTTCTCCTTTTTCAAGCATCAGATTTTCTTTGGAACTCCCACTGATTGCTTTGCCTTTACACCCTTCCCCTCTCCACTTGTTCAGACTTTTTTCAGCTCCGTTCTGTTTCCCATCCAATGCATAATTTTGAATTCTAAACTCTTTTATGAATGCGTAATTGTCGGGAATTCTGAACCCATGAATCTTCCTCAGTCTTTTGGCCGTCTCTTACTTTCAAGTGTTTCCTGCACCTTCTCCTGCAATGCAGACAGAGAATCTGTGGATGCTGTCCCAGACAGAATTAGGGGAACACCCCAACTGACAATTTTATGGGATCCCAAAGAGAAGTATTTTGCATACTTACAGCAGAAAATTAATGCTCTCATGAACTGAGGACCACTGAAATTAGTTAATGACATTTAACTTTTTTCAAAAATAGAGGTAACAAAAATCCAAACATCATGAGCTGTGCTGTCTGCAGGTTGTGCTGCATATCTCATATATTAAATGTAATCTACACAGCACTGCACATTGCTGTCCAAATCGTTCTGCAGCTGCTCCTGTATTCACAGGACTTAACATTTTTTAATTATAGTCAACTGTCAATTGACATGAATGACATACCAAGTGAATTGGAATTCAATTAGAAAACTCAGAAATCATCAGGAAATCAACCTGCAGAGAGTTCATGTATAGCTGATAGAGAAAATAAGTAATCTTTCTTTTTTAATTAAATATGACTTCTTTCACAGGATCATCCAAGAGCAGAATATGAAGCAAAAGTTTTAGAAAAATCATTGAGAAAAGAACACAAACATAAAGAGGTATGGTAAAAATATTCATTTGTTTCACTTTTGAAAAAGAAGGTCGTTGCAGCAGGCAGTGACTCAAGATTAATAAATAGGTGAAAAGCAGCCAATGCTCACTGTGTTTAAGTTCCAGGTGTCTTCTTCCACACATGACATGCTCAGGGTCTGCCAGGCACAAGACCTGATTAAATCTAGAAATTACTAATTAGATTCAGGAGTGTGGCTCAGGGAAACTAGCAGAGCCTCATCAAAGAGGTGCTTCTCTAACACTAATAAATCAAGTTTGAGAAAACTGTAACAAGCCATCTTGTTCTATGCAGTAAAAGTACCTAAAGCCTCTCAGGAGAAGTTCTCTGTCTTGCTGGACTTTCTCTGCAAATAAAAATATTAATGAATAGTACTAACTCCAATTTCCACACCAAATTCCAGCTTTGGCAATAACTTTCTGCCTTTTAAAACCACAGCTTCTCCTTTTATCCCACTGAACGATGCAGTGCTCACTTATGCTCTGAACTTGCTCTTTGTGTCACTGTGAGAAAGGTGCTGCCTGTCACCCCAGGAGCACCTGCCTCTTGCCAAGGGATGGTGCAATCCCTACAAGCAGCTTCCCTGCCCTTTCACTGGAGCTGGAATTCCTTTCCTGTCAGCAGCAGAGTGATTTGGGAAAGCTCCTTTTCTCCCCTGCACACTGATGCCCCCATCCTACCTGAGGTTATTCCCCCTTCACTGCAAGGAGTGAGCCATTTGTGTGCCGTGGTTTTATTGAGAAAAGTAAAAACTCCAACATAAAATCTGGTAGAATTTCCTCTCTTGTGTCTGTTGCCAGTGGCACCACAGCACGGAACCATTCCCTAAATTGGGATTTTATGGCAACCCTATGAAAATACAACTGCAATAACATTTACACTCTTTAGGGGAGCACATATAGATGGATGTTAAAGTAAATTTATACCTGGCTACCACTGGGCCACTCTTAACAGATGCTACAGAGCTGCTGGTGGTGTGTTCCCATTAATCTATAGGATGCTGTATGTAAGTGGTTCAGGGCTGTAAGCAAATCAAATCCCTTTTTAAATCCCTTGCAGAAGAAAAACAGTTTGGGTTGCTGCACTATGATAGGCTGGGTAAAGGGTTTTGGATACAGACTTTACTGTATTCCACTAAAAACCTGTAACTTGTTCTATTTTTGAGTATAATCAGAATTCAGGTCTTAAATGTGGAAGGCTAATCAGACAACTAATGAATGGTGGCCCTCTAATATTGGAGAATGAAAGTTGAGAAATTAAGAAAGGATTTTTTTTTTTAACCAGACTATTTATAAGTTTTTGGGCTGTGTTCAATTTGGATGTTACTAATTTGGGAAACGTGAGAAAAAGAGGTTTTTTTCTGAAAGACTTGGTGGCTATCTTTCATTGGGATCTAGTATGTTAAAGTTCAAATTCAACAGTTGTAACACTTGGAAACCTTCTTAAAGAAAAAATACCTAAAGCTAAACCAAAATTGCTTATAGCTTTTTCAAGAGAAATCTAATTTTAAAAAAACCAAAAATTAAAGGACAAAAAAAATGTGCACATTCTTTACACCTCATAAAATTGAAAGCAGAGCACAGTCCTATATTTAAAAGGGAATATCATTTGCAGGATTTCCTGATGTTCCCTAGGATTTGGGGCAAGCATTTATCTTTTGTTGCTGTTATATTTTATTAACTTAACACTGAAACACAAAGCCTTAACCAAGCTAACAGAGCATTCACTTGTGCTAAAGTGCTGTGTCAGTAGAGAATATGGAATTAATTACTGGAATTAATTGAGCAGTGCTTTGTAATGCCATATTTCCCAACCCTTTTCTGTTTCCTTTGACTGCCCATCAGAAGCACCGATATTTTCCAGAAGAGACAGCAAACAAATGGAGACAAAGAGTTAAGAAAGTCATGGCTGGGGTGAAATTGGTTCTTTTTATACAAACTTATGAAGAAACTCAAATTATGAGTAATTATGGAAGACACAAATCAATTTGGTTTTGGCTGTTGAACCTTTGTTTAATATTCACATTCAGTTCTGGGTTTCTTCCCCTTCCTCACCTCATTCCTTCAGCATTTTTTGGGACACTGCTCCATGAGTTGGGAATGGCACTGCATGGCTAATCTTAGATTTCCCATCCTGGATGTTATGTTTTGCAGAGGAGCATGGGCCATGTGCTGAAAGAGCTGCTTGCACTTCCCTGAGACAATGTGCATGTCATAAAAATAGAATTTGAGCAATATTTTTATGTGCATTACAACATGTGCATCATCCTCTGAGATGTTCCTTTTGCTGTTGATTTTCTGTGTTTCAAAACAATTCCGGGCATCCAAGTTTGTGAAGGACTGCAGAGGAGCAATGCTCTTTTAAATGAATGTATTGTAGCCAAAACTCAGGCAGTGGCTGATTGACTGGTTTTAGGGAATTCAAGATACAGAGTTGTTATACAGAAAATCACAAAATGGTTTGGGTTGGAATGGACCTTAAAGATCACCTCATTCCAGCCCCCCCTTCTATAATTCCTATTATTGTAGTCCATTGAATACCATGGGAATAGCCAGGTAAAATTAAAAATCACTCATTTCAGAGGAATTTTAACTCTTGCCACGCACCAAAACTTAATCTTCCCTGTCAACTGAGTGTTCACCTTGGAGCTACTCTGTAGCATGAATTAATTCAACACTTAAACCTGTATTTCAGTAGAGCCAGTGGTGCAGCAGCAGAGCTGCAAATATTAACTGTGGAAGGGGAGAGGAAGGAGGGAGATTTTTGTAGGGAAAGCAAAAGAAAATATTTAACAGCAAGAGAGACCTTACTTCATGGTTTATGACAGCCTATTTGCATGTTTCCTCCAAAAAGTACACAGAAAAATCTGGTTTATTTATACTCCAGCACAGGCACTGGACCAGTCTGAACCTGGATACGGAGTAAACAATTTGCCTGTGTGGAATTGTGACTGTAAACACTGTGTCTGCATCTTCTAACTGGTTGTGGTTTTGCCAGCCTTTTCTTCCCCCTCTCTGTTTTCATCACATGTGCAGAATGGCACTCTCCTTCTTTATCAAATGTACCTTTTTTTTTTTCCCCACCAAAACCAATTTAGACGGATAAAGAGAAGCTGACATGGAAGGACCGTTTTCCAGCCTATTTAACCAATTTTGTTGGCATCATCTTCATGGTAAGCATCACCTGGCAGAGCTTTAAATTTTTTGTTACTGCACCATTGTATGGAAGAGAAGTGATAGGAAACTTTATCAGATGGATGTAGTTCAAAATGGGTTTTTTCCAGTGAAAAAATTCAAGCGTTTTATTGTTTTATGATCTGAAATCTTTTCAAGAGCTTGAATTTCTGCTTTGCTGTCTTTTTCCAATAAAGACAAAAGAATACTAAACTAGGGGAGGGGAAAGTGAGGGCACAGAAATGGAAATTCCCACACCACTGATGGGATGAAGCTTAAAAAGTACAGAGAACCCTCTCAGAAAGTAGAGACCAACATCATTTTTATAATCAAGCTTTAGGAAATAACTGATATTGCCAGCTGCAATCATAATTGCAATGATTTTTAATAAATCAGTCAAATTTGGAGCTATACCATCTAACAGGAGAATTGCAAACAGAGCACTTAATTCAAGGAAAAGGTAAAATAATGATGAGAACAGCCTTCTTCCATTTGCTGATAAAGCATCAGCATTTAAAACAAATGTTGACAGAAAAATTAATAATTCAAGTCATGGAGGAGATTGGCAGATATAGTGAAAAAAAGCTTAAACCCTTTCCAAAGGTAGAATTTCCCAGACTAAGTCAATTATTTAGGTTTATTGGTGTAGGGATTTTCATTTAGGGTTGAGTTTTTTAAATATTTGCATTTTCAAAGAACAGAAATGCAACAAATCTCATATGCTCAGCTGAAGAATCCAGTGCGTTTTGAGAATCATGTTTTTAAATCATTCCTTTATTTAAGCAATGAAAAATTGAGAGAGATTTTACTGTGCCAGGAAGTGTTTTGATTTAATCAGATTTAATTTCAGTTTGTGACTATGAGAGCACAGTGAGCCTGCCTAAGGGATTTGAAGGCTGGTGTGTAGAGTAAAGCTGAAATACTCCATTGTTTCAAATGGAGTATTTGTTTCAAATTTGGAATATTTGTTTCAATTAAACAAATTTTTTTTGTTTATCACAAAGGAAACACCATGTGTATATGCTGCTGGTGTCAGGGCTGATAGCCCTAATGCTTTTCATGTTAGTATTTATATTAATTACAATTATTACTTATATTCATTAGTAATATATAGTATTTTAGAATTTATTAATTCTAATAGGTAGTATTTTTAATGCTGCTAAGCATGGAGTTTACATTTAGGTGCCTTTAAAAAAAAAAAACATTTTGCCTACTATTGTGGCATCACGGTGCCATCCTTTCTCCTGTGATTTTCAAGTAAAAAAGGGGCTCCTTTCCCACAGCTCAACAAGGCCTTGATGCAGTACTGGGTGGACTTGGGGTGTGGCCCAGAGGTCTCATTTTTAAGGTTATTTCTAAATCCCAAACAAAGCATTGGAAGGCAAAATTTTGGTAAGGTTTTGGGCGATTCTTCCTGGCAGGTTGGGCTGACCTTCGCCATCGTGTTCGGGGTGATCATCTACAGGATCTCCACGGCCGCCGCCCTGGCCATCAGCTCCACGCCCTCAGGGCGCTCCAGCGTCCGCGTCACCGTCACCGCCACCGCCGTCATCATCAACCTGGTGGTCATCATCATCCTGGACGAGGTGTACGGCTGCATCGCCAGGTGGCTCACGCAGATCGGTGCGTTGGAGCCCTCAGCTCACCGCCAGGGGGTCAAATCTGAGCACCCAGATCACTGGGGCTCATGATTAGGCACATTTGTGCCTAAATTCTGCTGTGGAACTTTTTTTTGTTATTATTATTATTTCAAAGAAATTGTCAGTAAGCAAAGGTCCAGAAATCTTTTCAAGTCAAGTTTTTGCGCACCTACAAATGATTGTCATGAAGGTCAGGCAGGGGTGGAACTAAATTGGAATTGCCATTGTAATGTGTCTAACTGGGATCCTCAGCAGACTGACCTCGGTGCAGCCATAGTGCTTTTAAAGTATATATATATATAGCACTCTACCTATATATCCCTTTGTTTAAAAGGTGGCTTTTAAACAAAGGATGTCATGATGTTCACCAAAACCCACATTTATAAGATCTTGAAATGTTTCCAGGTAGGATAATTCCTAAACATTTCTCATCCGTGTCCCATTGGTTCCTGAGGTACCAAAGACTGACAAGAACTTCGAGGAGCAGCTGCTTTTAAATAAATGATGTTAAACAAATGATGTGATGATGTTCACCAAAACCCTCATTTATAAGATCTTGAAATGTTTCCAGGTAGGATAATTCCTAAACAGTTCTCATCCGTGTCCCATTGGTTCCTGAGGTACCAAAGACTGACAAGAACTTCGAGGAGCAGCTGCTTTTAAATAAATGATGTTAAACAAATGATGTGATGATGTTCTCCAAAACCCACATTTATAAGATCTTGAAATGTTTCCAGGTAGGATAATTCCTAAATGTTTCTCATCTGTGTCCCATTGGTTCCAGAGGTACCAAAGACTGACAAGAACTTCGAGGAGCGGCTGATTTTCAAGGCTTTCCTGCTGAAGTTTGTCAACGCCTACACCCCCATTTTCTACGTGGCTTTCTTCAAAGGCCGGTGAGTGATGAAGGAGGCTGTTCAGGGTTTCAGCTTCTTGGAGGCATTTTCAGGACTAAACATTAGGAGGTCCCACTCAGAGGCATGGAGTATGACGTAAATTATTTTAGGAATCAAATATTGAAAGTATAAAATCCGTCTGATGTTTTTAACTCATTGTGCCCTAGATTTGTTGGACGTCCAGGCGACTATGTCTACATTTTCCATTCCTTCCGAATGGAAGAGGTAATTTAATTTTTATCCTGTTTGGGATCATATCAGATTGATGGGGTGGGGGAGATGTTCTGACTGACCTCTCTTCTGTTCACCCCAGTGTGCCCCAGGAGGTTGCCTAATGGAGTTGTGTATCCAGCTCAGTATTATCATGTTGGGCAAGCAGCTGATCCAGAACAATTTGTTTGAGATTGGCATCCCGTAAGTAGCAACTTCTGTGCTTTCTTATTTTAATTATTGTGCCTGGCAATGCAAAACAACTGAAAAATGAGCACTGAGTGAGCAGAATGGAGTGCTCAGCAAATTGTCTCCATTTCCCTCAGAAAAATGAAGAAGTTTATACGATACTTGAAATTGAAGCGTCGGCGTTCTCTAGACCATGAAGAGCACATGAAGAAAAAGCAGCGCTATGAAGTGGACTATAACCTGGAGCCTTTTGCTGGACTCACCCCTGAGTACATGGAAATGAGTGAGTGAGGTGGAAAGAAGGCATTTTAAACCATAATTATTGTGACTAATTGGGATGGAGAGCTGAGCTTTTTGAACTGTACGTTCAGCAGACAGTGGATATGAGATAACTGAATTATTAACATGTGCAGTCTTGGACTGGAGCATGTTTCAGCCAACCCTGGCTGCTGGAGGGCTGAATTGTGCTCTCTGCTGTTTGCAAGCCCTTATTTTAGAATGACATTTTAGATATTTTCTTTCAAGCCATGTAACACGTCACTGTCAAGTTTCAAATGCAAATGATGAAGCAGCATCTACTTGAGATTGTGAAGCATATTTTACCATCAGTTGAACCCTTCACTGGAAGTAAGTTAGTTCAGATTTGATTATTTCCACACCAGAGTCTTTTATCTGATATCTGAACTAAATCTTCTGAGAGCAGTGCATGTCTGTAGACCTGGTTGTACTTGACAGATCGCATAGAATTTTTTTTTCAAGTAGGATCTTATGCTGAGTGAGAGAAATTGGAATATCTGGTGATCTTGATGTTCAGACTACTTGAAGCAGATGGGAATTCAGTGGGACAAACTGAATGGCCATGCTGCCAGTTCCTAAAAATAAGAAAAGTTGCTGTTACCGAGATCAGCATGTGGAAGTAACAGGAGAAAGATGGGCACTGGCAGTACCAGGATGAGCATGACATCCATACAAAAAGCAAATATGATCCCAGGTTATAGGAAGCAAGTTATTTCTGGCAGAGGCAGGAATCAGCCATGTCCTTTCCAAAGCTTCCAGTGAAGGCCAAAAACCTGCCAGGTGGAACATGGCAAGCTTAGGTAGAGCTAACGTGGTCACTGCCATAATCCCACTCCTTCAGGTGACTCCTGTGCCAGCTTTGCCCATGGAAAAGTTGTTTTAGGAGTTTCCCCATCCTTCTGGTTACTATTGTCTTGCCTTTTCTTTTTTACAAGGTGACAACTGGGCCTTCCATACCCAGATAGAGCAGCCATCATGCAAACTGTGCCTGACACGGAAAATGGGATTGAGTCCCCCAGAAATTGTCACCTCGTCAGAATTTAGGGCCTGGCACTGATGTGGTGATGGGTGCATTTGGTAAATAATGACAACAGGCACTGAAATGTTTTCTTTTTCTTTCCAGTTATCCAGTTTGGGTTTGTAACTTTGTTTGTTGCCTCCTTCCCGCTGGCACCTTTGTTTGCTTTATTGAACAACATCATTGAAATCCGTCTGGATGCCAAAAAATTTGTTACTGAGCTGAGGAGACCGGTAGCAGTGAGAGCAAAGGATATAGGTAAGTGGATATTGTTATTGTATCCCTGTTTGTTTATTCCTGGATTGATGGCAGGATATTGTTATGCTGAGCTAGTTTCAATAACAGGGAGATATTTATAGGAAAAGTCAAAACATTCAGCTGTGGCTTACCTGTGAATGGTCATAATTTATTGAGGCTTTACCTTTAAAATAGGAAGACCAAAGCTTTAAATTCAAATTAATATTTCATTAAGTAAATATTACCACTTTTTAAATCAAAATTATCAATGCAATAGCAAAATATCTCACACAGTTCTGACATCAACAGCCCTTCCTGGCTATGCAGTTTTCGTGCAGAAGCAAAAATTTCCACATTTAACAACTCTGCACTGGCCTCAGAAATACCCTTGGGAATGGGAGGAGACTCAAAAGCCTGTGGGTAATGGATCCCTCTGTCCCTACTCAGCAGGAAGGTCGGAAGGGTGCAAACTGCAGTGGATGGAGCTGGGCTCTGTGGTGTGTGGGGACAAGAGCCCAGTCCTGCCCTTACAGGTGGGCTCACACCTATGGGTGTGTGTAATGAGGGACCTGCTTCTCCCAAATGCTGCTTACTTATGAATCAAAAGCTCATTAAAATAAAAGTAGAAATAAAATAACTGTCCTTGTTACAGAGCCAAGCAGCAAGAGCAGAAGTTTATCTGTTATTAAACTCTAAATTCATTCTACTGCAGTACAGGCAGAGTTTTTCCTTGGGCTCATCCTTGTGCCCTAGGACCATCCTAGACTTGAAGGACAGATCATGTTTTGCCATGACTTTCCTTTGGGGGTGTTTTGTTGTGGCTCCTTGATTTGATGCTGCAGATTCAGTTTGCTGCTGGAATTGATTGGGAGAGTGATGTTGACATTTTTGATTCTGGTGGGGGTTTGATTATTTTTTTTAATTTGTTTCTGAGAATGTGTTAATTGCAATTCATTGCAGTTCAATCCCATTCTTCAAAACCTGAAAAAAAATGTGCCAAAGCATAGTTGGGCTCCTTTTACTTACAAGCCATTAAATTAATTTTTTATAATTTGTTCTTTTTCTATTTAAAATATAACTAGCTCAGCACAATCATACATGCTCCTAGCTCTGTTAACTGCAGATGTAATTTATCTCATTTTAAGGACTAGAACAGCATTTACATGTTTGTCTCCTTCCTCAGGAATCTGGTATAATATCCTCAGAGGTATTGGAAAGCTTGCTGTCATCATAAACGTAAGTAAATCAGCATGAATTAAATTTGAATTCAATAGGCTGGCTTTTCCATTCTGCTCCATTAGTTTTATTTCAGTACAAAACTCCTTCAATAAAGTGAAAGTATATGATTGAGAAATTTTTGGAAATACTTGAGGATGAGTTGTTGTGTTTATTTTCAAGCTGTGATGGCAGGAGCAATAATATAAAATAGTAAGTAGTCACTGCTGCTTTTTATCAGAATGTTTTTGTAAAACAGTTCTGTCCTTCAAACAAATATTACCACAGCTGCTTATTTTTACTCTTTTGAAATACTATCAGTAGCATAAGATGTATTTTTTCATTTCAGTGCTATTTTGGGTAAGGCGAGAACCAGTTCAGCTCCTCAGAGTGCAGAATCCCTCCATCGAAAATCTGCCCTCAAGCTGTATTGCCCCCACTCAGAGAGCTTGGAAAATCCTGTAAAAAAAGTTTATTTCAACATTTCACAAAAATTTAGCAGGTCTTGATATATTAATGCATGTACTTCTGCACTATTCTATATGAATAGACATCCACAATGATCATCCTCCTTGTAACTCAGTTGAGGGAAAGATGAAAACAAAGGCCAGCTGAAATTCAACATGTTTGCAGTGCTGCAGAGCAGGGGCTCTGTAGGGCTTATGCCCCCATGGCTATGGGGTTTTTTTGCATTATCCAGACTTGAAATTCCTTCATTTTGTCCCCAGGGTTCTGTTGTGCTATGGCAAACCCATTCTTTTGGTATGCTGCCTTAGTTTGTCCTTCCCATTTCTCCTCTTTTCCTTTGGAAATAATTTCTCTGCTTTTCTCTTTTGTTCTGTGTAGTCTTTCCTCATCAATACCCAGTGTTAGTTTTCCCTCTTTGATTAATGTACTGCTCCTCTTTACCATAAAATAAGTAAAACATTTTGTACTGTTTGTTCCACATGTACATGAGATTTATGCCAGTGGCAATGTTTCATAATGATGATAAATGAGGAAGGCTAAAGCCATGAGGAACTCAGCCCAATTGACTGTCGTGCCTTTTCCCTATGATATTTTCAGAAAATTTTAAATAACTGGATGAAATGCAACTTTTATGACCATAACAATAAAACTGGGCTCAGTCTCCTCATCCTTTTATCCTGATGAAGTTAAGCACCACACACAATTAACATTTTTTGCAATGCAATGAGACTTTGAAGAGTCGAATCACCGTGGGTTGTTTGCAGGACGGAAAAGCAGCTGGAAATCAATCAACTGGACCTTGTCCAAGGCAACAGGGAGAAGCTGTGATGGGGACACAGGGAAGCAGAGCTGTGGTAGCTCTCCCCTGGTGCTGGGGGGTGCAGCTGCTCCGTTTTTGGGGGCCCAGGTTGTCACCCATGCAGACACCTCAGCTGGCGTGGCACTGCTCCAGGGAATGCGCTGCACCTCCGGAGAGCGGACAGTGAGCAATCCCTTGCTGGTGCAGTGAGCAATCCCTTGCTGGTGCAGTGGGTGCTCCACTCTCAGGGCCCTCAGGCTCCCCTGAGTGTGGTGTGAGTAGTTTGGGCAAGTCATGGTTGAGGATGTGATGAAGTGAAGCTCTGCCTGGGTACCGCGCTCACTCTCTACTCTTGTGGCTCAGGCATTTGTGATCTCATTCACATCCGACTTCATTCCACGCCTCGTGTACCTGTACATGTACAGTGAGAATGGCACCATGCATGGCTTCGTCAACCATACACTATCCTCTTTTAATGTCAGCGATTTCCAAGCAGGAACAGCTCCCAACGACCCCCTGGATCTTGGCTACGAGGTTCAGATATGCAGGTACTCTCTTGAATGATCGCTAATGCCAAGTGTTTTCACAGCTGGCTGAGAATGTGACAAATTCTTACATTCCTGGGGCAGAGTCTTTGTATTTTCAATACCTTTTTAGCACCTTGCTAGCCTTTTGCATCAGGCGGATCCATTGCCTTGAACATCTTGCTTAGATATTAAGTAATCACAGACCTGAATATGATTTACTGCTTATTTTGGGAAATGGAGATTATTGTGAGTTAAATTCAGTGCTTGTCCATGCAAAGATTTTTATTATTATGGATTCACTTTCCCAGGAAAGGAGGCAAATATTAATAAACAGCACAATGGTGCTTTGAGGGAAGACAATTATGTCACTCTGATGTCATGTCATGATATAATGACCATGACCTCTTTTTTTGTCCAATTCCCAATTCCTGATGAGAGAGCAGTAGCATCCTTATCTGCACTGGAACTTAGGACTTATTTGTAGTGTCATCACACAGGAGAAATTTGCATGCCTGTGACAATTCATATCTATTCTTCTCGTGTTTAAAGTAAAATTGTGGTTACCTATTTCAGCTAATATATTCTTAGAATTGACAGTTCTAATCTGACAGTGAAAGCACTTAGACCAGCAAAGCTGAAAAGGGGACAACAGAGGGAGGAAGGGGGAGAGGAGAGTAAGGAAGGAAGAGATATTCCAGGGGAGAAAGAAATAAAGATGACTTTGATACATGCATACCAAAAAAATCACACTAACTGACTGAGTAAAAAACCTTACACTTGAATCACATTATCTTGTATTATATTTATATGCATTTTATATTTTTATATTATATTATATTATATGTATTTGAATAGTGCAAGTAAATATGGTTAAATGACCTCTAAACAGAAAATTCACTCAGAAATGAAAGCAAAACCAACCAAACTGCATTTGCAGTAGTTTTGCTCACTTTTACTTTCTCCTGGTTTCCTCCTGCTGCTCTCTGGGCAGAGGTTAAGCAAGGCTGGCAAACATGTTTCTGCACAGAATGGAAATGTTGGCATCGTGGTCCAAAACCAAAATGCCAGATTTATTTGCTTTCCACTCCCAGCCTCTGTCTTCTTTCAATCCCATCCTTATCCCAAGGATTTTTAAATCATTTGAAAATGCAGAGCCCTAATTCTTTCCAAATATTGAGAGGATGCTGTGGTTTTGAATTTAATGTATTTTTCTTGGTCTTGTTTATCAACACATAGATTTTCTATAAGTCATAGCTAAGGAAAAATTCTCTTCTCTCCACATGGCAAAATTTAGCTTCCACCTTTTGCTAATCTTGTGTTAAACACATTCTATGAATCTGAGATCAGTATTTTTGTCTTTGAAATTAGTTAGGTAAAAAGGCAATATATATTTTTCAATCTTAAAATAAATCACCTGAGCTGTGTAGTTTGCTCTGTCTTATGGAAAATTGATATTATATGTAGTAATCAGAGGGTATTAAGATGAATTAAACTTTAATTTTAAGGCTAACTTGAAGGCTATGGCACAGTTTCAGCTATGTCTTGTTTCTGAGAGATTAACACAGTGAACTTTGTTTTAGACAGTTCCATTTATTGTTTGACTGTTTGTTAATAACTCCTACAGGTGCCAACATTTCTGAATTGCACCCCTGATTTACTGAGTCTTGTTTTGCAGGTACAAAGATTATAGAGAGCCCCCCTGGTCTGAAAACAAATATGACATTTCAAAGGATTTCTGGGCTGTCCTAGCAGCAAGATTGGCATTTGTGATAGTTTTCCAGGTAGGTGACGCTGCAGGCACTTGGAAATAAGTTATTGGACCAAAGAAATATCTTCTTTCTCAGTTGTTTCATGGAAAAACCAAAGAAATTTGCCCGTCTTCATCACCCTCTTTGTCCCACCCACCCAGGCATTGGTATATCCTCAGTGGAAAAATACATCCCCAGGGATTCCTTGAACTGGTTTGATGCAGAACAACTTAATGACCTTAGAGACCAGCAAGGCACAAGGCTGATACTAATTAGGTTCCATCAATTTCTCCCATAGGACATCAACAATTTCACTGAAGCAGCATAAATTTAACCCAAAATCATTTTTAGAGCTAGCCAAGAAATGAGATTTTCAAAATTTTCCAAGTTCAGGTTTAATTTGCATCTGAATACAAAGCCAAAATCTTGTCATTTGTCCTTAAAAGAAATTATTTAATCACAACAATGATGCTACTTATTGTGACACAAATGTTTTAAGTCTGCCTTATCTGAATAACTCGTTTCAAAATTTTTATTGTTTTTTTTTTTTTTTAATTATCTTTTTGGGAAAGATCATCCCTTCCTTGAATCAAGGTTTTTCAATTAGAAAAATTCAATTGGAATGTATTTTACCAACTTTTACCATTTTTACCTCTCGTATTTGCTTCTGCCTTCCTGATGTAAATCTCAAGAGCCACTCACCAATTGCAAATTCCTTTGGATTTCTAAGTGGCTGCAGTGTCAGGATTGGTACAGAAATCATAGAGGTCAATCAATTCCTGATGTATTTCTCTACTTCTAGCATGCACAAAGCAGTTGAGGGGAATTTGGTCCTGTAGTCCAACTCAAATATTGTCCTCTCTTCACTTTTCCTTCCTAAGTGCCCCCTCCTTTCCCTACAACCACCCTTTAATCTGGCCCTGCTGACACTTTCTCACAACTTCATTTTCAGAACTTGGTCATGTTCATGAGTGAATTTGTTGACTGGATTATCCCAGACATTCCCAAGGACATTAGTCAGCAGATTCACAAGGAGAAGGTTCTCATGGTGGAGGTCTTCATGAGGGAAGAGCAAGGCAAGCTGCAGATGCTGGAAACCTGGAAAGACAAGGACAAGAGAAAAGGGGAAAACTGCAACAACCACAGCCCCAGGCTCTCGAGGAGCCGCAGTGGGAGCTTGTCCTCCTGCCATTCCTATCCTCTGGACGTTTAGGAGAGGAGGGAGCTGAGGCTGTTGGGGCATTCCAGAGACAAAAGCCACGGCGCCAAGGGCAGGACTCCGGTACGGACACCCCGGTGCTTGCTGAAGGATGTGCTGCCATTTTGCTCCCATCTTTGTGAGAAATGCCCTTCTTGCAAACATGGAGGACCACATTCTATTTCTGACAATGTTGGGGTTTTGTTTTGTTTTGTTTTTCTTTTGCACAAGCAGTAATGCAGGGAGCTTTAGTATTTCATCCTGAGGTAGCACCATCGACGTTGGTGTGCATTAAGAAATGCAGGTACTTAGGACAATCTTGCTAGAGATATTCTCTGAGAATCTGATCTTAGCCTATCAATTAGCTAATGAAAAAAGGTAAATTTGAAGCCATTATAATAATAATAATGCTAATTTGAACTGTTTTTGGAAAGCTGGGCTCGAAGCTCCATGGGGTAACTTGCTAAATGATATGCAAATCAGTATTCCCTAGTATTCCATAAAGCTTTCCAGACTGACTTGCTTCCCAAGGCTGGGTTTAGCTTTGTGAGTCTGAGCTTTGGAGTCCAAAAGATGTGGGGGGAACTTGTGGCAGCCTGCTGTGTCCCCCAGACCCTCCTTGGGACACCACTGCCTCTGGAAACATCAGCACAGGGATTCTGGGCAGTGCTTTCTTGGCAGCAGCAGCAGCAGCACAATTGCAGAGATCCTCCCAGCAGGCCCCTGGTCACGGAGCATTTGTTAATTGCCCTGAGTTAATGAGCACACAGAGAGCTCCAGTGACTGTCCCTGCCCTGCCAAGCACTCACACGCTGCTGTTGCTGAGGAAATTCCCTTTTCCCCGATGGTTCAGCACATCCCTGCCCCAGCCTGGCTTTTCCCTGTAGCCCTCTGGAGCAGGAGAAGGGAGTGCTTGCACCCATGTTTCACTGCCAGCTTTTCCCACAGACTTCCTGCTGTTGGCTGGCACTTCCCAGAGGCTGTGCCAGAAGAGTAAATCCCAAATGCATCCCACTTGCTGTCTTCAGTGGAAGCTTTGCCTGCACTGGGGCTACAGGACCAGACCTTCAGCTAGTTACAGGACTTTTCTTTTGTCTTAAAATCCTCTGTCTTTTGTACAAGGAGCTTTTCCCTGAAGTATAAGACTGAAATCCTTACTTACCATAACTAGCTAAATCCCACCAGTACAGCTCTTTTTAAGCATAATATGTTTTTGTTTTGCTTTGTTGACCGATAAACTGCACTTCCAAATAATATTGGTGCAATTAACCTAATTTCTTTTATTGCTTTGTCTTGTCCATGGCACTTGCATTATAAAATTGAAAAAGAAAATAAAAAAGAAAGATTTCTTTAAAGTCTAACTACTGTATGGTTTGTTACAAAACCAAACTGCTTTCAAGAGGTTAGTTATTTCTTTTTTTCTTTCTTTTTTTTCTTTGCCAAACTAATTTAAAGATTAATGCTAGAACTCTAAAAAGAATGCCATATATAGCTTTTGATATATTTATTTGTTTTAAAGTATGTGATAAACTTGATATTTTTCTGTAGTCTGTCCAAAGAAGGTACCAAAAGAGAAATTATGTGGAAGAAAGAAAATGGTATTAACCAAATATTCTTGAAGCTTATTTAAAATACTGATCCAACCAAAGATTTTTATTAATAAAGGGCTTATATTTTGTTAACTCTTGTTTCTGTTGTATTTTGACCTGCAGGAATGTCACTATTTTTAAAATTTGTAGCTTGTGATAGCGTGTTGCTGTAGGGCCAAATCCTGCCTGATTTATTCCCACATAAATGTAATGCCTGGTTAGTAAATGTTTACCAGATCAGGCCCACTGACTGCAATAGGACTGGGGAGAAACCAAGCAGAATTCTGTCCTCACATTTTGTTGAAAACCTGTTTTTCCTCTCATTCCTTGGTAGCCCAAAAGATCCAGGAGAAAGCCAAACTACCTATTCTGAGGAGAAATGTTAGGGATTGTCCTCGAAGGGGATTTAATCTGTAAATACTGACCAGAAAGTTCCCAACCTAATACTGACATTCCTGTAAATGGTGGAACTATATCCTGAACACATACTTATCTGAATTTTTCATTATTTGCTGAAATCATGGAATAGTAACAGTTGCTTATACTTTCTTTTGTACAGTAAATTGTTTGAAATGGAATTTTGTATATAAAAATCTGTATTACTACTCAGATATCTATAAAATTATTTCATGGAATCATTTTTTAAGAAAAGCAAATATATACTAAATCTGTTTTATTTTGGTTTTTTTTTTCTTTCTTTTTCTTTGAACACTTATTTGAAATAAACTTAAATATCCAAGAGTTTCTCCTGTGGGACAGGTTCTGTTCCCAGCCCTCCTTGTGCTCTGAGTGTACAGACATCTCCCTAAAAGTGTACCAGGTAGGTCTGGTGTTTGAGCTGCTTTAGAGACCCACTTGGAGGCAAGTGAATCCCACCTGAAATCCCTCTCCAGGAGTACAAAGGGAGGTTTTGGCTGCAGAATGGCTCCACTGTGGCTGTCACATTCTCACTGCCCTGAATCCAAACAAGGCTGGCCTCAGAACCTCACTTGCTGATGGCAGTTCTTTCCTCCCTTTCCCATTTAAATGTCGTGTGAGAAGGCAAAGCACAAGGCTTCACACCAGTTCTCCTTTCCTGGATGGAAAATATTAATGCTCCAAGTCAGGAAATCTAGTTTAGAAGATGGGAATTGTGTCCTAAGAGAATGGATATGGACACCAGAAGCAGGTAAACCACAGTCTAGCAGGTAACTGTGTGGCATTGTCAGCTATTAAAGACAAAATAGTACATATGAGCTCATTAGATGGAAGGTAATGCCTTCCAGAAAAACACTTGCACTGGGGTTGTGGTACTTTTCCTGAAAGTTGTTTCATATTTGGGATGCAAAAAAAAAAAGGTTTGCTTTTAACAAAAGCAAATTTGAGGCAGGATTGTGCTAGAAAGGATTTACTGGAATAGAGGGGGGGAAAAATGAAACTTAAATCAGGGAAGCAGGGATCTGGAACTGGTCAAAGAATACTTGCACGTGCTTTAATGTGACTCACAGTGACCAGATTTGATGAAAGATAGCACACCAAATATTTCATTTGTGCAAGTACAAAGCTGAATTCTGTGTTGAATTGTATGCCATGTGTGACACCATGTCCATGACATGCAGTCAGCCTGTTCTTGGCATGCTTCTGCCCCAAAACCATAAGCACAAAACCATTTCCCAGCCCGGATTTGACCAAATGAAAAAAATCTCAAACCCAATATCTTAAGGTATTGAAGAGGAAAGTCATGGCATCCATTTGCTTGGTCCAAGAGAAAATGCAGACCATGGGGAAGATTCCTGCTGGGAATGGCTGCAGGGGCCATGAGAGGTTGGTAGCAAAACACAAGATCAGTCAGTGCATCCGAGGAGGAAACTGCTCCCACCCCAAGGGCTGCCTGTGTGAGTCTGAACCTCCTGGATTTCCATGTCATTGTGTTTCCAAGATACTGTCCTACAAATATTTTGCAGTCTTAAATAGCTTAAGGGTGAATAAGTCTCACATCAAGGCACAGACACATTTCTATTTTTAACCCCCCTGTGCTCTCTGGTCCTGAGCTGTTAATGATCTTTTTGGCTGTTGTGATTTCCAATAAGCAATAATAATTTACTTTTCATCCTGGTACCTCCAGAGTCTGACCTCTCCCAGAGCTCTGTGCATCACTTGAGTGCATTTATATTTTCCTACAAAGCTTTCAGAGTACACAAGTTCTCTTCCTCTTACCACTGGAAAAAACCCATCTTAAAATTTATATGAATTCCATTCAAACTCTTGTTCAATTCTTTGCACATTTGAGCACTATTTATTCCATAACCAAACACAACATGCCATTTTTAGTATAGCAGAGAAAAACCAAAGTTCTTTTTTTAACCTTCTTTTTTTAGCCCAACAGGCCTTTCTGAAGAAAAAACTAACTATGAATGTGGCTTGTTTTGAATTTTAACTCTATCCTAATTTTTAAGGCTGTGCCGGCCACCTGAAGCCAAAGAAAATATTCCCATTGATTCCCTTCAGTGTGCTTTGCATGAGGTTAAGCAGTACTTATTGAGTGATTGGTTTCACTTTGGATAAAATAAAAACTCCTGACAGTTTTTGTAGGTTACTTTTCTAACCTTCAGTGTCAGCTGAAGCCAGAATAAATTGATGCAGATGTGTTGTGAGAGCAGTAAAGAGTTGGGTGCACCATTGTGCTGGTTGCCATGGGGCAAAGGCCTTGGAAAATCCAAGAAAATTGAAGATTCTGAGGTCATAGCTTTCATCTGGCTTAGTACCATCTCTGGAAAAAAAAATCATGCCAAAACAGGAAATGTATCTGTTCGGATGGCCATGAGAAACAAGAATCAAAATACAAAATATTTAGCAGAGTGCTTGTGCTGAACAAGCTTAAGTGTAATAAAGTCGTTTTTTCAGAGCAAGAGGCATGTGGTTAAGCAACCTTAGAAGAAAAAGTTATTCCTTATTTTAACTGCTACATAAGAAAATAGTGGCTATCTTCTCCAGCTGAACTATGGGATGGAGCTAAGGAAAAGATGCACAGTAGGGAAGAGAGGAAGAAAGGGCTTTTGCCTGCTGTTCCCAGACCCAAGTTAGTTTTTCTGGAAAGAGGGTGGATTGCCCTTGTAGGTGGGTGGTGGGGCAGCCTCTGCCAGTGTTCCCACGTGCCATCCCAGCCATGCCAAGCCAGGCAATGCCATGGGTCTCGTGTGGAGATGGAAGCTGGAAGGTTTTGGTCCTGTGGGAGGAATGGAGCTGAGCCTGGAATTCCCATGCCATGGCAGCAGTGTGTAATTACAGGAGCAGCTCACATTTCTCAAAGCATTAATCTCTGAAATACATCTCCAGGTAATGAAGGAAGGCAATTGCAGGTAATTAGCCAGCAAGTGGGGATGCAATAAATCCCAGCAGGCCAGACTGCTCTGGGTTTACTGCAAGAGGTGGTGTGTGTGCCCTGTGTGCCTGCAGGCTGGTGGGCTCTGACTCCTGGAACTGTTTGGGCATTTTGCTCTCCTCAGGCACTGCTGGCAGTGGAAAAGGGGAGTTGTAAACAGGGAAGGAACAGTGAAACTCCTGCAAGCAAATCAACGTGAAATTCAGCTCCATCTTCACCCTGTCTTCAATGAGAGGAAGAAGTAACAGTGAGAGGCACTTCTGAACTTCTGCTGAACCTCTTCCCTTTTGCCTCTCTGCCTTTGGCTTCTGAAACCAAGTTCTTCCACCTCTTCACAAGGCTTGCCTTAGAGCTGCTGAGCTAAGCTGGTAATTACCTTTGGGGCTTCTTGGGGATGAGAAGTGGCAATGAATTAATCACTGCCAGGTTTAGGTGCTGGGCAAAGATGTGGTACAGGCTCCCTTTCAAAAGCCTCACTCCAAACTGGTGAAGAACAGCAAAGTATGGTTGGATGTGTATTTGAGTGATCACAGAGGGTCAGCTTGGGGCTGATCCTGTGCTAAAAGCCATTTAATTTTGGTTGTATCTACACAAGGAAAAAGAAGAAAACTCTGTGGCTTTTCTGGCACCAAGCTGTGGTGTTTGTAACTTCCTCACTTCTTCTGAAGTATACAGACAGCAAGGAAAATAAATAAATGCTAGATTTTGTATTGGATTAATCCAGCCTTCTCTCAGGAAGTCACGCTCCCCTCCTAGACTCTTCATCTCTGGGAACAAATGCAACAAGTTTCCCACAAGTTTGTGTATGAAAATGGGCTCCAAATTGTGATTTAGGACTAGCTGGTATCTGGTTCTGACCACAGCACTGTGGACTAGCTCAAATTACAACGTTTCTTCAGCGAGCAGAAAATAATACTTCCTCCCCAAAGAATCAAGGGAGAGGGATGATGAAACCAGATTTGCTTTCTTATTTATGATATCTAAATTCCTGTGAGTAATTCACCCAGTCATATCCTGTATCACTTGGTGGCCACGTGAAACTATTCATGTTTTAAAAGGAAATAACTGGATAATAAGAGCAGTGTGCTTGGGCACATGAGGCACTCCCTCTCTAGTCTGAATTGAGTAAAAATCTTGCACCTTCCAACCTCCAGGATGGTGACTCAGATGGAAAATACGGCACTGGCATGTCCTGAAAAGAATGAAAATCACAGATATATAAAGCAATGCCTGTTTCTAGGAAATAACCCCCACCTCTAAGCTTGTCATTATCTCCAGTCACAACAGTGAGTTCACAATACCTGAGTTTAACTCAAAAATCAAGTAAGTGTGACAGGCTCACACATTTTTATTTATTAAAGCAAAATTTCAGTATCTCTGAGAGACATTTAGATATTTTTGGTCTCTGCAGGCTGGATGCAGGGACATGGTTGGGAAAAAGTTTCCATTTTTTACCAGGTCCAAAGCAGAGTCTGTTGGTGCAGAAGAGATAAGAGCTGAATATTCACAGACACCAAAAAAAAAAAAAAAAAAAAAAAAAAGAGAGAAATCCCTGCTGCTATTATTTCAACTTCAATGCTCTGCAGCAGGCCATGGAGTGCTGCTCCTCAGTAAGGAAAGAGTAAGAAAACCTTTCCTTGGCTGGGAGGATGAAGTCCTGTGGTACAGAACTAATTACATGCATGTAAGAAATACTCCAAAGTGGTGCAAAATGGATCACTTTTCTGAGAAATAATTATTTTTGTTACCCTAACCTTTATTTTATAGCTGCTCAGAATATTGTATTTTCTAATATAAAGATGGAGAATGAAGAAAAACACCTCAATTTAGAGAAAATAAATCTTATTGTGGTAAGTATTTACGTTTTCATGGTTTTATCTGGTTTAGGAACTGGCAATACAACAGTTCAGGAAAATAAAGAACAAATTATACATACTCTGCAGAAATGAATTATTATTAGCTTCCAAGCCTGGCAATCAGAGCTGCTGGATTACTTCCCTGCATGAATAGCAACTTCCAGTTTGGATCTTAACTTGCTTTGCTTTGCCCTCAGCCAGTCACAGAGCAGGAACTGAACTGAATAGAAATAGAAAGGGCCCAAAAAGAGATCTGATGATCCTACACTGTTTTTTGGGGACATTTTGTCATCCACAATGACATTCCTCTACAAACAACCCTTGCTCTCTGACTTCTCTGTTCTTCTGTTTTTCCAAGTGCAAAATTGATGCTGTAGAGCTTAAGTAATAAATATGGTTTAGAGGAATGAGGTGTGCTGGGCTAATATATGCACACAGCTTTACTGACATGTGAAATGTTTGTTTGAATGATTTCATACTTCCATGGTATGATGAAAATTCACTACAAAAATAGGTAAAAAGTCAAGTCAGAGGTTTTTAGCCCGAGCAAATAAACAAAAGTCTACAATTTACCCTTCCCCTAAAGTTAAACTAACTTCTTCTGCCAACAATAACACAACAGAACTGTATCAACAGAATTATATCAACACTTCTTCTGTTTCAATATTAAGTTCAAGCATCTGTTAACAACTTATTGCTTGTTGTTGTTGTTACTTGGCCAGATTTTTTATCTGTATACAACCTAGTCATGCCAGAGTTCACTCTCTTTTCAGTACTTATTTACTTTTCCCACACTCTGCTTCTAATTTTCTTTCTCAACTCACAATAATTTGACATTTCTTACGGGCCCTTTTGTCAGGGACAGTTTTTTCCTAAGATCCTCTTCACAAATGTGTTTCTTTACCAGAGCACTTCTTTCTAGACTGGATGTTATAGCAACAGAGGGGTGACAGCTGACAAAATAAACATGTACAGAGCAATTCATTCACAAATGAAAATACAGAAACTGTCTTCCCTTTGCTGAAAATGTGCATTTTAGGGTTTTGCAAAAAAATGGGTGAGAGGCATTGGATAAGTACACTAAGAAATTTTATGGAAATCAGTTTATTCAGCATAGGAATAAAAAAGCAAACAATCAAACTAAAAACCTCTTGCAGGCCAATTCTGCTAGTAGGGAGAGGGTTGGGGTTTTTTTATGCAAAATCTCCTCTTATCTTGAAGCCAGCAAAGAAAAAAGGAGATGTCATTAATTCCCTTGGAAGACAAGAGTAGGTATATTAAAAGAAATGTACAATCACCTGGGCCTCAAAACAGAAACAGTTCCTCAGCACTGTCTGTGCCCAACCTGTCTCTCAGAATTGTCAGGATAAAGATTTTAAATCCCCCCTGGGATATGTGTTATTGAATTGCATGGGAAATTAAAGAAATTCTCAAAGCTGCTTCACTTAAAAACACAGCAGCTCTCAAACACTCCAGTTTCTCTGCACCAGCAGAATGCTTCTTGCCTTGGCAGGAAATAAGGAAGGATCTTCCCGAGTTTCCACACAAGCACACCTCAGGACAGCCCCGCACTTGGCCATTTCTGCAGTCCCCGGGTGGGTGGTTGTGCTGGATGTCCTGGTGGCTGACACCTCCCCGAGGGCGCTGCTGAAATGAATCTTTTCATGCTCTCTTCGCCCTGCTCCTCCAGCAAGGACCGTGAAGTCAAAGCTAAGTCTGAGGCACTCCCAGGCTTCGAGCTCCCTCTGCAGTATTTTGCAAGGACTCGTCTTGCCTCGAGAAACCTGAGGATTATTTGGTTGGGGAACCGGATCATTCACAGCACTTAAATTTCTGGGAAACTTCCACTGAAATCTGAGCTACTCCAATAAATAATTTCTATTAAGTTTTATTCTGACACAGAAGTGCTTACAATCTATTAGGCTCACCTAATATTTCGTTTGCCAAAGCCCCACAAACTGCTTCCAAAGGAAATCACTGGAATAAAGCAATTTATTGCTTGGGGTATTTTCATCAGTGAATGCATCCAAGTCAGGTTCAGACAGAATAAGAGACCCTGCTCAATCACTCTGCCTTCCCATAGGAGTGAGTTTAAAAGCATTTAAGAGACTTAATTAAACATTGATTTGTGTCTTTCAGTTTCACTTTTGTTACTAATCTAGGCACCCTTGGAGCTGCATAAATGTGAAGCATCACTTTCACACTCCGTGCTGAATCTGGCCACCAGGTTTGTATGAACTGATTAAAATCTCGGTTGATGCTGTTTTCAATTGCATGTCAGGGTATAGGGAATAAAGGGTTAAATTGTGCTGATTTGGACATCTCTCACACAGATTTGCCTCTGAGTTTGGCTGGTTGCCATCACCAGACACCATGTGATTTGGTCCCTGCTGTTTTGCAGAGTCACCTTCTCTGGCAAAATTTAAAAGGAATTTTATTTAACTGGATTTTATACTTCTTATACCATTACAAGGGTTACTCCTGCTTCATCAATTAAGGCAAACACAGCAAATATATTTCTCCTCTGCTACCCTTTTTGTTAATGTCTTTCCTTGAGTTTAAAGTATTCAGGGCTGAAAAAAAAATACACCTTTTTAATCAGGTATATCTTGTCCCAGCTCAGATTTACAGTGGCAATTCCTCTCACTCTTTTCTTTACCACGAGACCCTGTAAGAATTCCCTCCACTCCACAGCACTTAGGGAATAAACAAAAATATCTAGTGGGTTTATCTAAGCAGGGCTTGTGCCTGTGGGAGTTGGAGAAATGTTTTAGGGGGTTGGTCTTCACGTTGGAATGTGAGAGTGGAGAAGGAGATGAGGAAGATGATAGTGTTTAAGTCCATTTATCAGTCAGAAACCTTTCTATAATGAGAGAACATAGGTCTGTGAGTGTGCTCTAAGAATAATAAATTAAAGTGTGCTGGAAACAACTTAGGAACGGGGTAACTTGGGGAATCAACGTGCCCGTGAAAAGCCAAAAGGCACCTACAAAACAATGGAGTGAACTTGATCTTTCCCATTCAAGGAAAGTTCACAACATTTCACTTTGTGTAAGAGTCACCTCTAAAATACAGGGACTTAACATTTGCCCTATTTCTTGCCTTTTAAAGGTCAGGAGGTTCTTTGTGTCACAATTAATCTTGTTGAGGAACAAAGGCCAGGCTGCATGCCCTGGGCTTCCAGGGAAAGGCTGGGGGTCTCTGGGGGCAGCAGGGGCACACAGGGAGGGCAGAAAGGAATTCCTGGGCAGATTCCCTGGGCAGCTGTCAGGCAGGGAAGCCATGGGAATGGCATCTCTTTGGGAGCAGGGCTCTGCTGGTGCAGAGCTCTTTCTTGCTCTTGGTGGAGAAAGCCATTTATAGAATCATAGAACCATGGAACAATTAAGGTTGGAAAAGATCTCTAAGATCATTGAGTCCAGCCATTAAGCCATCACTGCCAAGTCCACCACCACGTCTCAAAGCACCACATCTGTACATCTTTTAAATCCCTCCCAGGATGGTGACTCCACCACTTCCCCATGGCAGCTTGTCCAACCTTTCAGTGAAGAAATGTCTTCTAATATCCCACCTAAACCTCCTCTGGTGATTTTCTTCTTGTCCAGCCCCTTTTCCTTGGGAAAAGAGACCAAGCCTCTCCCGTCTCCATGCTCGTCTCAGTGAGCCAGAAGGTACCCCTGAGCCTCCTCATGCCCAGGCTGAACATTTCATCCTTGTGCTGCTTTTCTTTCCACCTTTAAAAAAAACAACAACACAGAGATTAACTCTTAAAGAGGTAAGTGTTCACAAGAAGTCCAATGATTCAATATTAACCAGGAAATCTACAGGTGTGGGTTCCTGGATTCAGGAAGGTCGTTGAGGGGCTGGAGCATGTCCAGAGAAGGGAATGGAGCAGGGGAAGAGTCTGGAGTACCAGAAAAGGCTAAAGGAGCTGGGAAATGGGCTCAGCCTGGAGAAAAGGAGGCTTGGGGGGACCTTGTGGCTCTGCACAATTCCCAGACAGGAGGGGACAGCCAGGGAAGGTCAGGCTCTGCTTCCAGGGAACAAGTGACAGGACAAGAAGATACAGTCTGAGCTGCATCGGAAGAGGTTTAGGTTGGATATGAGGCAGAATTCCTTTGCAGAAAGGGTGATCAGACATTGGAACGGCCTGCCCAGAGAGGTGGAGTCACTGTTCATGGAAGCGTTTAACAAAAGCCTGGATGTGGCTCTCAGTGCCATGCTCTGGTTGACGTGGTGGTGTTTGGTCACAGATTGGACTCGAAAAGCTCCAAGGTCCTTCCCAGGTGAGGTGATTCTGTGATTCTGTGATTCTGTGTGTGAAAAGCGCCAATCACTTGTTTTTAAAATTTTAAAAGTTTAATAGTAATAAAATTATTATAAAAACAGTAATGCAATTAGAGTAATAATAATTTGGACAATTTGAATTAGGACAATATGAGACAATAAAAACAAAGAGTTACGGACATCTGAGTACCTTTTTCCTGAAAAAGGACTCCTGTTAACAAAGGATTAACCCTTAAAAGCAATGGCCTGTTGCATATTCATACACCTCATACATGATGTATAAATTCCATTTAAACACAGGATTCTGTCTGGTCATTGTCAACTTCTTCCTCCAAATCCTAACAGCGCCTTCGAGGCCGGAAGAAGTTCATTTCTTCTGATAAGAGGGCAATAAATTCTTTTTCTCTGAATGATTTAGGTGTGCTGTGGCTGCTATCTCACTGTGAGTAATTTCCTTAAAAAAAAGTATCCTACATAGCACAGTTTCTATTTTAACATTTTTTATAACCTAAAACTATATTTAACACACCACTTAAGAGAATTAATACAGCATTACTTACTAACACAACATATATAATATTCATTTTAATATTTGCGAAAAGCCAATCATAAAATACGCGCATTTTTCACACTCTGATCCAGTGATTGTGTGATTCAGTGATTCTGTGATTTTGTGACTCTGTGATTCTGTGACTCTGTGACCCGGCCACGGCTGAAGTGCTGAGGCACCGGGGCTTCTCCTGAAGCACGACACCGGCCGCACTGAGCTCGGCTCCAGCACACGCTCTGCATTCAGCAGCACCAAAGAAGCCGGTTCGCTTCGGGACAGGTTCGGGGCAGAGGGTCCCCAACCCCCGCTGAGGCGGCGGCGGCGACAGAACACAATCTCCTCTCACGGGCGGCGGCGCGGCCGCCATCTTGGGGCGGGCGGCGGGGGCGGGAAAGCCGCGGGTCACGTGAGTTCCTGGCGCCGCCTGGGTCGGGTCCGGTCCGGTCGGGTCGGTCCCGTCCCGTCCCGTCCCTGCGGTGTCTCCCCGTGTTCCCGGGAGGTCACCCTGCGCGAACAGCAATGGATTCCCTCTCCGGAGGGCTGGGACAGGACGCCGAAGCCCCCCCCGCGCGGCCTGTGCCGGGCGCGGGCCCCTGCGCCGTGGATCGTTTCCGGAGCCTGCTGCTCTCCATCTCCTCGGGCCTGTCGGCCGAGGAGCTGGCCTCCATGAAGTTCCTCTGCAATGACATAATCGGGAAGGGAAAGAGTGAGACGGTGCGAGTCGGCCTGGGGCTCTTCAGCCTCCTGATGGAGCGGCGGGCGATCGCGCCCGACAATCTGGGGTTCCTGAAAATGCTGCTGCGGGACATCCGCAGGGGCGACCTGCTGTCACTGGTGGAGCAGTTCGAACAGGGGGAACTTCAGGCCCCTCAGGATCAGCCAGATGAGCATGAAAAACGTAGGTGGATTATTATATATACAGAGTGTTTTTTATATAGTTATATCCCCGCCTATATGGCTCCCCAGCTACCGCAGTAAATGTGTACGCAATCGTCTTTCGGGGTGGAACTTCCCCCCTCCTCTTTTTTTATCTTACTTTTATCTTTTGGGATTCCAAGTCTATCCGGTGGCTTCTGTAGAACTCTCAGTATGTGCAGTGCAACAGGAGTAGTGGCATTTTGCTGAAATAGAACCAACAACTTCTAAACGTTTTCTGTAGTTTCTTAGTAAATACATGGCTAACTTGGTGTGCTTCTGCTGTTGCAGGTCTCCTGAAGGTAGCTTTTGATGTCATTCGTGCCAATGTTGGGAGGGATTGGAAGAAGCTGATGCGAGAACTTGGGCTGCCAGAGGTGAAGCTGGACAAGGTAGAGGCAGCCTATCGATATGATCTGGAGGAAATGGTTTTTCAGGCACTTCGGGAATGGCAGAAGTGGAAGGGGAAGGATGCAAAGGTGGCTGACTTAATAAAAGCCCTCCAGGGCTGCAACCTGAGGTTGGTGGCAGACTGGGTTGAAGAGAGGCTCTCACAGGTGAACAGTGGAACCAAATGAAAACAGTGTAAAACTATGAAGAAAAAAAGTCAGAGTGCCTTCTTCTCTTCTGGACCAAAATAATTATCACTGGCTGCTTTTCATGCCATTTATTTATGTGCCTTAATAAGTGCTCATGTGAAACAGACATGGAAACAGATTCCTTTCATAGAGCACTTTGTGGTTTGATGCTTATTTCAAGATATTTTAACTTTCACAAGATCTGAACTCCCATTTTATAGAAATTCTCACGCTTCTGTTCTGCCACTCACCTGAAAAGATTGGCTTTGCTGCAGACACTTTTCAGATGCATCTCCACTGGAAATACATCCATGGGACACTTCTGAAACAACTGGAATTTAAAATCTCATGGAGATGTTGGATTTTTTTTATACCTATATAATGTGAAAGGGAGAAGGAGTAAAGCTTTCAACTAGGTGCTGGCTTTTCTTTTGGAGTAGCAAAAAATAATATCTTAGGAAATTTGTCAAATATATTTGCTCTCCATGAAAGTATATTAAGACAACTGTAACCTCAGACTGCAGTGCAAGAAGGACACTAAATAATGTGGTGGCTTTCTTGGGAAAAACGTGCCTGGATTTGAAATGGAAGTCAAATGTCTGCACCAAGTGCCTTCAGCATCCTGAAGTTCTCCTGAAACTGTCCAAGAGAAGGTGTTCACAGCAGCCTCTTTCCAAAGCTGGGAATGCTTTGGGGCTCCTTGCTGGGCATCCTTCCATGGCCTCTGTCACTCTGTCGTGTGTGCTGGAAGGTGTGAGCTGCTCTCAGGGGGAGCAGGATTCACCAGCCTCTGTCAGATGCAGCTCTCAGCTTTCATCTGGAACAGCCTTCAGCCAGTGGCCTTCACAGCTGACCTGCAGCTGGAGAAACTGCACAATTGCACAGTGCAGGACGTGCAGGGCTGTGGAGGCCTCAGCGGGGAGAATCCCATGAAACCATTACTGCTTGGACAGCTGTAGGATCCTGTGTTTCTGCAAACACCTCCCAAGTGCCTGGCAAATACTGGAAGAGGTTTTATTGCTGCTGCACCTGTGGGATTTCAGCTCTTTCCAAGCTGTTTTTATGGGGTGCCATTGCTGTGAAGGCAGGGTGTCAGCACATAACCTGTCACTGCTCTGCAGAAACATTGTAACACTGATAATTTTCATTGCACGTGGTGCCTTTTGTTCAAACAGTGAGGCTTGAATACTTTATTGTAGTTAGTGGAAACTGTAAGTCATTGTGAGTTCACATGACAGAAAAATCTTTTCAGTCAGGGGTTTTTCCCCTTCCATGATTCTTTTCCACATTCCTAGAAGTGCCCAAGGCAGGCTGGATGGGACTTGGAGCAACCTGGTCTAGTGGAAGGAGTCATTGGTTGGAACTGGATGATATTTTAGGTCCCACTCTGCCCAAACCATTGTGTGCTGATTTTCAGTATATTTCCAGTTTGGTATATTTAGTATCACTGTTTTTTTCCAAGCAAAGGAGTTGCCCCCTGTCTCCCTTTTGGGCAAGTTCTTATTCCCTTTGCTTGTACCAGTTGCCAATTCCAGGCTCCCAGGAGGAGATGCTGAGCTGCAGCTGAGTGACAAGCTCAGGTGTTTTGGAGATTTTTGTTTCACAGACATCAGGTGTATCCATGCTGCAGTATGTAAAGAAAAGGATTGCTCCAGCAGCTTTTCCTTGCTGCCTCTGAGCAATCCCTGGGAGCAGAGGAGTGGAAGTGAGCAGGATGTTAGGTGAGTGCTCAAACAGCTCCAAGTCTGCTGAAGCGCTTTTCTTATCCACTTTTAAAAAGTCTTCTGCTTCACCAAGGAGATTTATGTGGAATAGGAAGAGTATAGTGCCTACTGCATACAGCCAGGATATTTTGTGAATCAGTTGCAATAACCTGTTTGTTGTAACCAAGCACTCACAGGAAATATTCTGCTTCAGGAGTTAAAGACCTTGTTTCTCTAAGGATTTTGTACATCCTTTTACTGTGTCTGAAAGAAATGACCTAGACTGCACCCATCTGTGCCATACTTCAGGGCCAATTAAGATCGTTTTTATGAAGTATTCAAATGTTGATTATGTCCCTTTTTATTGGGGGGAGGGATAAAGGGTGCAATTTGTAAGGGAGTGTTTTCTGATCCAGTTGACAATCTTGTTTTCAAATTAAACACCTTGAACTCATATGCATATTTTTTATAACTTGAATTAAGATTTTATGTTGTATAATTCTGTGTACATTTCGTTAAAATAATTCTTTAAAAATCAAAATAAATGGAACGGGTTTTTTTTTTCTTGTTTGGTGGGATTGTTGTCTGCAGTAAGATCTCTGACTGGGAGAAAGTGGATGTTAAGGACACTCTGAAAGCAAGGAGTGGTGCTAAACAGGCATTGTGTTACCTGTGCCCTTCTTGGGACATTAAAGACAAAAAGCAAAGTGTTTTGTCATCCAGCTTCTCAGAAGTGCTAATCAGGCTGCAGTTTGCCAGCAGCAGCATTTGAATGCTGTCAGTCAGGGAGGTGTAAGGAAAAAACCATTCCCTGGCAGCTCTCAGAGCCCAGACTCGAGTGCCAGTGTGCCTGGGAGGGAGGCTGCCCCTGGGTAGGCTTCCTTCTCTTCTCCTCTGCTAGCCATGCTTGCTAAGGATGTTGTGTTTGGTTTATAATTAATGAAAAGCCCGGCTTCTGGTTTAGTCTAAGCTCGGTGAAGCTTTTAGAGGACGTGCTCAGAAGGAATTGACAGAGGCTCCGGTGCTCTGTGGAGTGTCAGCCTGCACTTAAAGCTGCGAGTGAGTAAGACAAATAACTTAATTGCCCATTTTATCAAATCCTTTAGGATGCTCTGCAAGACTATCTGCCTGTGAGGAATTACTCAAACCTTTTTCCTTTTGGTCTCCTGAGAGTAATCTTTCCTCACAGCCTTGAGAAAACAGCACATCAAAACATGTGGAGAGTTAAAAGTGCCATCTCATGAGAATTCTCGTCTCACAGATTTGTTTTTCCATGTCACTCCTCAGTCTCTTTCAGCACTTGCTTGCCATTGCCTATGAAGATATTTTTGAAGATATCAATTATAATCACGTATTGAGGTGGTTTCCTTTTTTTAAAATTGCATTATTTTCATTACTGAGTTAAAAGACGTTTTCTAGACTATTAATTAAAAAATCCTCTTACACAAATTGGTTGTTGTGAACATTTCAAATACAATGCTTTGGTTTCCTTTTCTCCATTCTCCACACTCAGGCAGCTGCATTTCCTCCAGCCTTTGTTTCATTCCTAAAATAATTGTCTCCTTTCTGAAATCTAATTGCTTCATTTAATTGTTTAATGCAGAAAGCTTAATAACAGACTGTGTCTCCAAGCTCTCTCTGGCACTCAGCATGTTCTTAATTCAGGCTTTTTGGGTGAGTATTTTTCAATTCAAATTTATTTCTAATCATGCCTTGTGCCCATCTTCTTCTGCATAAATCACCTGTATCCTTAAAACATGTTCTAGCACAAATATTTTTCTAGGTTGTCTTTCCTCTTTGATTTATTGCTTTTCTCTGCCAGGGTTTTGGTGCTCTGGTGGAATTGAGAGAAATTAGCTCACTGTTTCTACCATAAAAATAGGAATTGTGGGGGTGAGATGAGGGTAGGGGAAGGAGTTGTGAGGAGAGGTTCAGGAACCTTTGGATAATCTGTATTTCAATAAAAACTGTCACAGCTGAGGATTGCTTCACAGGAGCGGGGCGTGTTGCAATTGTAGGTTCAGGGAGAGAAGGAAGCAGGGCTTTACTCAGCTGCTGGGAAAGGCAGAGTCATGCAGCTCTCTGGTGGGAATCTGCGTGGAACCAACTCTTAATCATTAAAAAGTCCCGTCCACAGACCCACTCCTGCTCCCGCCTCATTCCTGAGAGCATTACACATGCCTCGCTTAAAGCAGGCTGAAGTGAAAACAACAGGCTTGTTCTTGTGCAGCGTGATGTAATAGACACCGCTGAAATCCCTGAAGCTGGCCATCCTGTTGAGTTTGAATTCAGTGATTTCTCTGACTTGATGGGTTTGGGGAGCTGAAAGCCTTTTCCAGGCGCTCTGTGTGCTTGTTCCTGTGTGGATGGTGGCTGAGCTCTCCTTTCTTTGGGTTTCTGGGGCTGTGTTGGTGCAGGTCACAGAGCTCCAGGCAGCTCTCACAGTAACCAGCTCCCGTGGCAAAGTGCGGGGGTTTGTGTGTGTTCTCTACTCGATAAAAAGTAACAACTCCCAGGGAGCTCTTGAGGTGTCTCCAGTACAATGTAATAAAAAAGTGCTACGGGAACCAGCTTAATGTCAACTTTGTATCTCTTCCGAGTGCTTCAAAAAGCTGCCCGACTGGTATTTCTAATTAACTATATGATGTTCAAGCCTTGAGAGCAGGTGCTGGTGCTGTGTGAAGTTATACAGATGTAAAACTGGACCATTGTCACAGCAAATGTAAAAAACACCCAGCTGGGATTTTCTCTGAGTGAGCCTGGCTTTGGAGAGCTTCTACAGAAAGCAATCATCTTGCCATTAAAAATGCTCATACTTTTTAAAATTATTTCTTCTCTATTTCTTAATTCTGCTAATCCTATTGATCGCAGCAAGAGTATTTACTTTAAAAAAATGATTTGCAGAATTTAATCTGAGCAGTTCTTAGCAGGTCTAACTTCTAAAAGGGTTGTAGCAGCTATTCTAAGAGCGTGCACACCACCTGTGGCAAAAGGGAAGTACAAAGTTTAAATTTCTTTACAAAAGTCGGTGATTTTTGTATGCAAACCTGGCACCAGATTTTATTGACAGTGAGTATATAAAGTGTGAGAAAGGTTTGACATAAAAATGAAACTATAAAACAGTTCTTGCCATTAATGTCTGTATGTGAACAACTGAGCTAAATCTTATCTTTGTTTCCCTCCCAGTCATCTCCTGAGAGGTGCTTTCTGTCACTCCCAGGCATATTGCCAAATTTTGAACAGAAATTGCCGAGAAAATGTGAATTAAAAGGGCGCAGCACTGGCAGGTCTGTGCCTCACATCCCACATTGTTTAATTTATGTTCTGCTCAGCGTAAGCAGAATTTATTCACAGCTTCTTGGCTGTGAAATCCCTAACGTGGGAAAGCCGGGATAGCCTGAATTCCCCCCAAAGCCAGGGTTGCCATGGCGATCCGAGGGCACGGCAGTCCACGGGGCATGTGGCTGCAGCGCTGCTCCCGGCCGTCCCTCCCTTCCAGCCAGCCCTCGGCGCTGGGGAGCTCTCACCAGCTGTGGGATTTGCTGCACTCTCCACTCTGACCATGTCAGGAATCCAAAATGCGAGGGCAGGAATGGAAATGAAACTTCTTGGTGAATTCCCTCAGTTCCACTTCTCCTTGGAACAAGACATGTGAGAGAGCAGGGCTAAATATTAATTTTTTTTTTTTTTTTAATTTTGTCCTCATCACCTGTCACAGACATTCTTCTTGAAAAATCCTTTCTTAGGATTTTTCCTTGCTGGAGCTGAAAGGTTTCAGCAGCATTGTAAACAATTGCTATCTGCTGCTGTGGAATGCAACAGTTCCACCCGTGATTGGTCCCCTGTAGATGTTTGGACCTACTGACCACTCACGGTGGACCTGCTGTCGTCTCTGCCGAGACACAGAGCCTTGTTTTGACTTCCTTTCTATCTCTCTCTTAGGATAGCAGCTTCTGAAGAAGCTCTTGCCTTTCTAGCTTTATGTAGCATAGTCATAATGCTGTATATATATCACAATATAATAAATCTAGCCTTCTGATCATGGAATCAAGATCCTGACTCCTCCATCCATCTACAAACCCCTGTGACCACCGGCAACAAACACCAGTTTAGCATATGGTGCTTCCATTTCTGTTTCCAGCTGGAATGGTAAAACTGCAGCTTGTGTGTGTCACTGCATGTTTGTGCATGAAGCAGCTAATATATATGCAGATGAATTAAAACTAATTAGAGCTAAAGTCAGCAAAGTGCACATTTCTAGCTAACGGCTGCGTGCAGCTCTGTTACATGGCACCTAATTAAGTTATTCACTGTGGACCTGCTCATCCAATTTTCTGTAAACCATGTCCTACTTCTTACAGAAAAAGGGAAAAAAAACCCCAAAAAAACCAACTTCACGTGAAAAAACTTTTGTCTGAATCTTTAAATCAGAATGTCAAATTCCACATGTGGCCTGTGAATTTTCAGGGCTATTAAATGTTGAACTGTCTTTTAGAGGACTGTGTTTATAAGGCACTTCACCTCATGCAGTATTTTTTCCCCTTAATTCCTGAAATGTCGTTGTTAAAGGTCTCCAGCCCTGACTGACTGAACCTTTTCTCACATGACTCAGTGGCTGAGGAAGAATTTAAACTCCTTATTTTCACATCAGAGCTGAGCAGGAGGCAAGCCCACACTCTGGCCTTTGATTGTAAGAGCAATTCTGTGGATGGGGCCCTTTTTTTCCCACCCTGCATCCAGTAAACAAATCTGCTGGGGAATAAAGGTGCTTAGCAAAGGTTCCAAATAATCCCTGGGCTCCTCAGGATATGGCACTGATGCCTGTGCTCCCTCCAGCCTCTGGGGTAACTAAAAGCAGCTGGAACATGGTATAAGGTGCCCTGATCATGATTTTCTCCCTAGGAGTATCTCCTCCTTCCACCTAATTTGCCCTGAAGTGGGAATGGAGGTGGGAATCCTCATCAGAGACAGAAATCCTCAGCTCTAGAAATTCCTGATTCTCCCTTAATCACTTCCACTGGATAAGATGCTGAGTAGTGTGAAAGGACCAGATCATTTTTCAGCTTGAAAGCCAAAGGCAGATTTGACTCCTGTGAATTAAGGTTTACAGAGGTGTCTAGACCAACAGTCTCAGAGAAGATGCCATCACACAGGTACTTAACCAAATTCAATGTCAACCAACACCTTTGAAAATCCAGAGTTTGCTTTACACACAATGTTTGTTTGTTTCCTAGGTTAGTATTTTCACTGGTTTATGTTCTATTACTATCAGGTTTGATGGTATTCATGTTGAACTGACTTTTTTTGGAGGTGATTTCTGTACTAATGGATGATTCAAATAGACTTGAGGTAGGTCTCATGCCAGAAGGGGCCTCAGCAGCAAGTCTGATGTCTGTTCCTCAGGTCTGGCTTGTGGGGAGCTCAATTTGTTTTGTGAGGGCTGAGAAGTTCCCACAGGCTAATTCAGAGGAATTAGAGAAGGAATTATAGAGAAATCAGATCCCAGTTTCTTTTATTTAAAGGGTACCTGGAGTGCCCCATAGGTTTGTCCCATTTTCTCCTTTTAAAGGTTACTTTCATCCCTTATCTCCTTCCCACAAACTCATCTCCCAACTCATTATTGAATGCTGAATAATTCCAACACTCAGGCCTGAGGGAGGACAAACCCTCGCTTTCCTGGTGGTTTGAGGAGGACTCTGACAGTTCCTGAATAACCCCTGGTTATTCAGACAGTCTGTTCCAGTGGTTTTTCATGCATTCAGATAGAGTATGACATCCTCATCTGGAGAAAAATGGGCACAGATGGAATTGCCATGGTGCCTGTAAGCAGGTCAGGGAGTATCCTGGTTCTGCAACATCAGCATGTCAGATGTCACAGCAGCAGTGGCAGCTTCCTGGTTTGGTTATTGGGTTTTTTTTTCCCCATGCAAAGAGAAGGAATGGGGGAGCTGCAGGCCACAGGGAGCTGCCAGCTTCTCTCAGTTGTGTGTTTTGGTACTACAAAGGTGGCATTATTAAAGGCAGACAAAAAAAGCCTCTAAACATGCAAGCAAAGTGAACCCCAGGAGCTGAAAAACCCTTCCTTTGTGCACTCAGAAACCTTGCTATGACCTAGCTGGTGTCTGGACACAGAGGCTTTTCTGCAGCATTTTGGCTGTAATTGAGACATGCTATCTCCATGAGCATTGAAAACGGGGAGCCAGGAACCATCCCCATTGCTGCTGCTAAACATTCTGACCTTGACAGGAGGAAACAACCCAATCCAGCAAAGCATTACTGGATTTGACATATGAAAATTTAAATTATCACTGTTTTGGCTGGCATAAAATTTGATTATTCTGTTTACAGCAAAAATCTGGTACTGCAAAATTATTTGTTATATCACTTATGCCTTCATATTCCTTTATTTGCTGAATATCCATGGGCGTGTGATAGCTAAATGCTGAATATTCATGCAAGGAATCTCACTGTACATGGCTTAAAGATATATTAAAATCAAACTGGTGCCATGTTATTTTGGTGAAAGGAAACTGCACATTTAATTACAGGAGAGAAAAAAAGTATTGGACATGAAAATTACATGTCTGCCAAACCCTGATGTGCCTCTGTGTGTGTGTGTCCACATATCTGTGTGTGTACAGTGTGTGTTTCCTTATGCATACACACACACCCCTCTCAGTAAAGTTATTTGATATAATCTGGCAGTAAAGTTATTTGATATAATCTGGAAAACAAGATTTTCTTGACAGGGCTATTTCTCAACACTCCTTCTCCAACTTCTGTCTGTCCCTTATATGCTCTGTGCTGCATCTGTAAGGAAGTCTATCCCTATGGCAATCTCCAAGAGCAGCCAAATTCTGGTAGAAACAAAGGTGGTATTTCTGGGCCAACTCATTAATAAAAAGTACAAATTCAGAGCCATTTGCTGCATCTCCAGGATCAGCCAGAGCAGGAGTGATTTTGAGCCATTGTTTTATTCTTATAGGTTTAAATGCAAGAATTGGCTTAATTCCTGGTGTACACTAGAGCAGTTTCTGTGATTTTCAGCATTTTCCTTCAGTCTAGTGTTTTGGGTCAATACAAAACCCATGATGCTGAAATTAACCTTCTGTTCTCTTCCCTGTTCCTTCTGCTTTTGCAGGCAGCAGCTGCAGACACTGAGGAAATTATCTAACAGAAAAACATTCAGAAATTTTACATGGCCAAGGTCAAAGGAGTTCTGCTTGTGCTTTTCCAGTGCCCTAAATGATTCCAGCACCAGGCAGCTGAGTCCCTGCCACTTCAGTCTGCGGCTTCACAGGTAAAAAGTACAAAGAGCAAGTTAGTGCCAAGTTCCTCGATGGCTTTTGTGGTGAGGGCAGCACTTCACCAGACTAAAACTGCCAGATTAATCTCACCTTGGCTAGACTTAATATTTCCCATTTGTGCATAAAGAAATGCTAATGATTCCTGGAAGTTTTAGACATTGTTATTTGAAGTTGTTTGAGAGACAAAGGGAAGGTGTTGTTTGCATTTGGAGGAGGACCTGACCTTTGTTTGGATGATTGATTGTAACACAATAGGAAAAGGTGAGGAGTGTTCTTGTAGCTCTTTATGCAAAAGCTAAAGTGTGTTGAGGGAGCTTAACTCGCAGACCTGAGCTAGAACCAGCTCCTGAGTCAATATTTCTGTTGACTCTTTTAGATGTGGATTACAATGCAAACAGATGCTGTGGTCAAAGGGTCTTTAATATGAACTGTGTTCAGGAGAACAGGGAATTTAGCTTCAAAATAAATCAGTTTCCCTCCTTGTTATGGCACAGATGAATAATATCAGGGCTGCAGATTTCCGCTGTTATGAGTTATTCCCTTTTATATCTTACACATGTTGTTCTCACTTCATTTGAGGATTAGTGTAATACAATGGCAAGGTTTGTTCACCTGCTGTCCACCCTCCTAGAAATGATGATTCCAAGAGCAGGGAGGGGACAACCTTTCATAGCTTTTTCTCTTGTCTTTTGTTTTTTTTCCAAGTTACACATCATGTCACCTTGCCTGCAGCAGCTAGATAGTAAATGACTTTTTATTTAGTAACAGCCAGCCTTAATTAATTGCAATTTGACAAAAGCTGTGTAAATACCTCTGTGCAAAGGAACAAGGCATTCAGGCAAACAGAAAAAAGGAAAAGGAACACTAGACTGACTAACAGTGTTATCTCACACAAGGCAGGGACAAACCTTTTGTTGGGAGCTGAGTCAAAAACACGTGGAGACCTCAATGGCAGCTGAGGACACACTGGATGAAACCTCAGGTGCAGATAAAGACATTCCTGTAAGGAGCCTGAACTCGGAGTGACCCGTGGGGATGGGGTGAGCAGCACAAGCTGCACACACAAAGCCTGACTCCAGCTGGAGGAGGCAGTATGAGCAGACCATAAGTTTTACAGAGGGTGTTTCTGTGTAGAGGGAAGGTAAATTGGGCCAGATTAGTAACAGACACTCTGCCAGCCAAGAAGGGATGCAAGGCTTCACTGTGCTTTTATTCATTATTAAAATAACAGATGGTTCTGTAAGGACTTAAGCATCTTTAAACCATTAATCTCAAAACTAGGATATCATGGCAGAACTAAAATTAAAATTTTAGACATAAATCCTAAAACTCCCTTACTTTAGGGCGCTGTGAGTCCAGCAGTAGGGATAACCCTTATGAGCAAGGCTGTGCAAAGGCAGCTCCTGCTCCTGTTGGCATTAGAGAGGATCCTGCCTTCTCCATGAGGATCTCCTCTCCACAGCACATCCCACCCAGTCCATGAGCTGTGTGCTCTGGCTTTATGGATTTGCAGGGAATTTGCTCAAAGTTATGGTGTTTTCCTCAAAAGCTGGGGATGACACCACTCACAACACAGGGATAATACTGGGTAAGGACAGGCTAATATAGAAGCAAGTGGGAAAGGAATTTACTTAAAAAGAAGCCCCATTTCCCCTATTTCCATTATTTTTTCTTGATATTTGTTTCAGTTTGACTTGAGCACTGTTCCCAAACGTCTGGGGTTTTTTCCCACTGGCAAATGTAGAGCTGCTTTTTCTGAAGTATTGTCTGTTTTCCCTGAAGGTTTTCTCTGACTCTGATTGCTTTTAAATGTCACTCTGCTGCTTCAGGCTGCTGGTAGGTGGTCTGAGCTGAGTGGTTACCATTAGCTGGCTTATACCTATACTCATTTTCTGTCTCAGATCCTGACCCAGTAACCTTCTTCTCCAAATGCCAAAGGTGAGGTTTAGTCTGAAATGACCTGGTTGTCTAGGCACAATTGCTGCTAGTCAGAACAAGAAATAATACTTGGAACTGAACATTGACAGTGCTTTAATACACCATATCTATTGGCAAACAGTTTCATCTGGGCCTTAGGCTCACCTTGAAACTGGAGATGGTTTTTTGCCAAACACACTGTTGCCATTGCAAGTGTCCACAGTTTTTATAATCTATTTCTGTTGCAGTTTGCTTTATGACTTCATTCTGAGGCCATCTCGGTTTTTAGTCACCATCCCAGCTAATTTATTTTAGCAAATTCATATTCCTAGTAAATACTGTGAAGACAGTGGGGAGTTCTAAAATGGTGAAAATAAACATTTTAACTCATGCATAAACTGGTGATTCACTGAAAGTGCTATTTACATTTTCATTTGCCTGTAAGCTGAAGCTGGTTGCACAAAAGTCCTTCAGCCTTGTCACACACATATGATTTGGGACTAAGACCTTCCCAACATTATTATCTTCACACACACAGGTTAGTGCTTCAATTCAGTGTGCATCTGAATAATGAAGGTGGTGATTGCTGCAAACAATTTCATGCAGGCAATGTGCATGTAATGAAAGGTATGTTATCACTTGAAATCTAGTCAGGTAAGGATTAAAAATAGGCTTAAGTACTATTTGAGGTCTCTTTATTTTTCAAATGCTTTTATCTACTTTACTACTCTACTAATAGTAGAGGACACTGAGTACATAGAAATTGTGATCCACTTTGCTTAGTGCCTACTCCAAAGCCACTTGAAACAGCAGGAGCCTTTGCTTAGCAGACAAAGCAGGAAAAAAAAGCCTTTTTTTTCCTTCAAACACTGATTTACAGGAACAGAAATGTTACTTCACATGCAAATCCTTTTTGTTTTCCTGTAGTTGGACTATTTATAAAGTTTATTAAATATATTATTAAAATAATGCAATATTTTTTTTTTCTCTTACCAGGTCTCAAAACATTCTAAAAGCTGAAGCCTCAATATTGAAGTGATCCAGGTAGAACCTAATGGAGAGGAGAGGAGAGGAGAGGAGAGGAGAGGAGAGGAGCTCAGTGTCTGTAGACTTCACTCTGCAATCAACCTGTCTGTATACAAACAGGTATTATAATGCTGTTATAAAAATAATAGCATTACTTTCTCTTGGAATGAAGACATGCTGAGGGATTTGGGACTGCTCATCCTGGAGAAGAAAAGGCTCTGGGAAGCCCTTAGAGCCCCTTGCAGTACCTAAAAGGCCTCCAAGGGAGATGGAGAGGGACTTTGGGCAAGGGCATGGAGTTACAAGGGGGAATGGCCTTAAGCTGGAGGAAGTGGGTTTAGGTTAGATATAAGAAATAAATTCTTTGCTGAGGGGGTGGTAAAGCACTGGAATGGGTTGCCCAGAGAGGTTATGGACTGGAGGTCTTTGAGACCAGGCTGGACAGGGCTTGGAGCAGCCTGGGATATTGGAAGGTGTCCCTGCCCATGGCAGGGGGTTGGAACTGGATCCCCTTTAAGGCCCCTTCTGACCCAACCAATTCTGTGTTTCTATCATTCTCTACCCTGAGAGGCTGCCATGGCTCTGAAGCTCTAGGCTTCAGTCTTGCAAATCCAGTAATTGAATTGCAGACCAGTTAAAATTACTGAGACAGACAAACCGTGGGCTGCTAAATCCACAGCAATGAAGCCAGGAACAGCCCTGCTTAATTCTGTGGACAACCACATCCATTTCCCTTGCTTTCCTACAGCAGCAAGCTGTGCTGATCCCACACGTATCCAACACCCAGGTTCATCTCATGCTGCTTTAGACATCCGAGCACAGCTCCCACGGCAAGAGTCCAGCTGCCCTGGGCTGCCTCTGGAGCCAATGGGAACAGACAGGCACCTGGAGCAGGTGATTCATGGACCACACCAAAGGTCTGAATCACTCCTCCCATGGAGTGGCTCTCTTGCTCCACTGATTACAGAGGCAAGCCAGGGTAAATGGGTTCATGCTGTAGGTGGTCAGCCAGGTGGAATGTATCCAGACCTGCTCCAGGTAGGCAGGAGCTGCATTATCACAGCTGGTTCTGAATCCTTCAGTTTCTTCTTCCAATATTATTCACAGCTACATCACACAAATATAGCCTTTCCGAAAAATATTATCTTTTTTAAAATGTTTAACTAAATAATGTGCAGCTCTATTGCCCTGAACTTGCAACTGAATGCACTTTTACCTTGATACCTTTCATTGTAGCTATAAACTATTGGAAGACGTGCTGAAATCAGTCTACACTGAGGGAATGTACAATGTTTGAATTGGATATTAGGGGTGTACTTCATTTCTGATTGAAATAAATAATACTTGGCTTTAGAAATTCTTTCTAGCTCAAGGGGATTTCTGCTGCTGTAAATCCATACAGAAAAAGACAGCAGGTGCAATAATTCTGAACTGCAGATTGCACAACTGAAGCTGAAACTAAGCTGAAAGCCTTTTCGAGTTCAGCAGGTTTGTACTTGAGTGAGAATGTGTGGTTTTGGTTGTGGGAGTGACAGCTAAATTTGAAAAACATTTATGGTCTTGACATAGGTATGATTCCCACTAAAACAAATTGTGTAAGTTCATCTGGTCTTTTAAGAGTCCTCTCCAGGTCTCCAGTTGCATTGTAGAGACTTTTCTTCCTAAGTCCCATTCAAAAACCCTCTTCAGTTTCAGAGCAGCCAATTCCCATTTGATTTACACCTCCCTGAATCCAGCACAGGTCCGTGTAGACCCACATGATATAAATAAAATGTCGATGTAAAGGACTGTGCTGTGTGAAGCGGTGGCTTCCACTGCCCAAGGGCTGACACATTTACTGGTGCACTTATCTTTATACATGGGCAGAACCATTAATTACCTCTGTCCTCTTCTCCACAGGCCACCTTCCAGCCTCTTCCCTCTCATCCCTTCTCCCTCAGGCAAAGTGTTTCCTCTGTCTAGCAACCTCTGGAGACTTTTTTTTATGGCAACAGAATGGTCCGGGTCACGTCTATCTACTGACAAAAGGATAATCAGTGCTGCTGGCAAAAAAATCCTGTTCTTGCATCTATTCATGTCGGTCTGAAATGCCTGAGATGTGTTCAAAATGCACTTTGCTGTAAGTCATTAAGTCATCTGTAAAGGACAAGGAGTAAATAAGGTACCATCAGCTCGACTCGGGAGGGGAGAAAAGACTGCGCGGGGGATCTTGGACTATTTTCAGCAGAGGTTTTGTGCTGGTGTGGGGTGGCTCTGAGGCTCAGAAAGGAAATTTGGGCACAAACGAAGCGTGGAGCCCTCGGTGGGCAGAGCAGAGCTGCGCTGGGCAGCAGGTGTTTGTCCTCAGAGCCCGCGGGCAGGGCAGCCCCGGCCCGACCCCACCGCTCACCCCAGCACGGGCTGGCAGGAAGAGCTGCCTGCCTTGCTGAGCTTGGATAAACACTGGGATCTAATTTATCATGTGACAGGAAAGGAAAACCTTCCCCCCCACCCCGTTTTTAACAGCCTTTGTTTGAATTTCAGCGTGTGGTTTTTGAGATGCAAAGAGTGGAGAGAGATTTAACCTGGGTCTCTGGACTGATTACTTTGCTGTCAGCTGATGTATGTGGGGCTCTTTCCAGACACATCCACAAGTGTTACATCTCACTAAATGACATGGACAAGGAGCCAGACCTCTTGCTGAACTTACAAAAGAGACATCACACTCATTTAATTAAAAAGATCTGAGCTGCTGGTGCTCTTCATGTCGGATGGTATATCCTGGGTTACGTGCCCAGGAGGAAAAAAAAAAGAAATTATTTTCCTTGAAGTACAAAGTAAATAGGACTGAGAAATATTTTGGTATTTGCAGAGCCTGGGAGTTCTGACTTTATCATTCCACGTGTATTTCGTGCAGCATGGAGTATTATGCAAAGATCTGGTTATTCACTTTTTCTCTCTAGAATTTCAAGTCCTGCCCTTCCCCACTGATCTGTTCCCAGCTTTGGTGGACTGCACATGGGAGTAGCAATTAGCTTTAAAGTCAGGCCTTTCAAATATTTTTGGGGCACCTCAGAAAGTCTGCTGTATCCACAGTCTGGGCTTTGTGTGGCATTCACAGAGTGTGGTGCCTAAGGAAGGTATTTGCAGTATGCCACATGGGAGGCATATTCCTGAGCTACGATATCCTGGATGTAGGTTTCCTCCTGGACTAAGCCATCCTTTTGGGCATGAAAAAATACCTGGCTCTTTACAGTGCCTCCTTCTCATGTAGCAGACATTTATATGCTGTGGGAACTCTGTTCCCACCTGAGGCTGAAACCCATTTCTCAAGAAAGTGCCTAACCACTGGCATTTCCACCCTCCTCTGAAACTGGTGCACAGAGTGATTTGAAGGTGACAGAGATAAAGGTGAGGCTGAGGAGGGTCGGCAGCTAAAACCTCCTGCCCCATGGATGGGAAATCCAAACATGATGTGAAGAGATGAGCAAGCTGAATGCAATGTCTGTGCCTTGTTAACAAACTGGGTGAAGTGAAAATTAATTAAAATGGAGTTCATCCATTTTTATTCTCAGTTCAGGATTGCGTGCTAGGTTCTTTGCTTTCATAATGAAGTGGGATTATAGCATGGTAGAAAACTTCATTTTTTGGTTTTAACTATTTAAGGACAAAACAAAACTTAATTTCAAAAGAAAAGCACACATTCCAAGGCATCCCAGACTGAGAGAAAATGTTATTCCATGTTTTAGGATCTACATGAATACTGAGGTTAATTAATTTATTCCACATGACCTGGCTCTGAGATCAGTTAATCGGGCTGGATATATTGCAGTGTCCAGTTTGAGAGAGATTATCAACTCTGTGCCCATTACAGTCTTTAACCTTTTGCCCTTTCATCCACAAAGTCTCCATTTGACTCACATGTTAAACACAAATCAAATCAGTCTTTCTACTAACATTATTAATTTTCATTTTTTATGTGTGATGAGCTTAAGTGGAATGGTGTTTGTTCACACAGCCATGAACTCCACTTTATTTTCCAGCTTTGTTTTGGTATTGCTGGAGCGGGTTATTTTGAAAATGCTGCCCTGGCAGCTGCTCAGCCTGAATTCTTCATCATCCATTAAAAGTCTGGATCAAAGCTTATAAACATTTACCTATGTACATGTTAATTCATAACAATTCATTTTGGAATCTTTTTGCTACTTTTCTTACATTGAAAAGTCAGACCTCAGTTATTCAGACTAAATCTGTGCTGATCTATATTTGGCAGAGCTCATGGTTTAAATGTGCCTCATCATATTTGGCTTCTTCCTCAAAGTTCCAGTTCCCAGAGTCATGGGATTACATTAGAAACTTCAGGAGGAAAACCAAAAAGTAATCTAGACCTCATGGCTGTACAGGGAAAACTTATAAAATGTGACTTGAATTCACCCTAAAGGCTCAGATACCAAAGGGAAAGAGCACTGTGTAGTAAACTTGTAAAGAATTTGGTATGTGGAAAAGGAAGATTGAATCATTAGCGATGCTTTCCATCCAGCGCTAGGTGTTGAGATGTTGGTACAAATTAATCCACATAATTCAGCCACAAATCTGCAAAACCTTCTGTGCAGGGACTGCTGCTTTTTGGCATGACTTGCCTCTGTCAGCCTAACTGGCCCTTGATGCCTTTTAGAGCTTTCCACTGTAAAAGCAACAATAGGGTCCAAAATGCAAATACTTTATTCAGGGTGGTAGCACAAATGCAAAGAGAGGAAAGAGAGTTTTCTAAGCTTTGCCTGGCAGACTTCAACTTTCAACTCATGGGCACAGTGAAGGCTCCAGGACAGAGTAAAAGCTATAGAAATTCAAGTGGAAAAACGCTCCTATGGTGTTTTGGAAAAATAATAGTCAACGTAGCCAAACCCAGTTTCCTGTGGAGAGCAGGCTATGTCAGAGAATCACCCCTCACTGTGCTGGGGACCTGAATTCCACAAAATCACAGAATGGGCTAACTTGGAAAAGACCTCTGGGGTCACTGAGTCCAGTCTATGACCAAACACCATGGTGTCACCCAGGACATGGCAGCGAGTGCCACATCCAGCCTTTCCTTAGACATGTCCAGGGATGGTGACTCCAGCACCTGCCTCGGAGCTCATTCCAACGTCTGATGACCCTTTCCGTGAAGAAATTCTTCCTAATGTCCATCCTAAACATCCCCTGGTAGCTCAAGACTATGTCCTCTTGTCCTGTCACTGGGAAAAGAGACCAACTTGGCCACAACCTCCTCTCAGGGAGCTGTATGGAGTGACAATATTCGCTGCTTTTGTGCAGGCTGAGCCCCTTTCCCAGCTCCCTCAGCCTCCCCTGACGCTTTAGACCCTTCCCCAGCTCCATTCCCTCCTCTGGACTCGCTCTAGCCCGTCATGGCCTTTCGAATGTAGGCGCCCAGAGCAGGTCCCGGCCTCCGGGCTGGCCGAGGCGCTGGGAGCGGGCGAGGCGCTGCGATCCCGCCCCGCCACATGCAGGCCCCGGCACGGGCTGCGACTGCGGGGCCGCTCCAGCCCTGCCCTGTTCCCAGTCCTTAGCAAGCACGCCTCCCGCCCCGGGGCTCCGCTGCGGCTATCCCGTCCTTTTCCCCGGGGCGGGCAGCGTGGGCGGCGGTATCGCTCCCAGGGCAGACAGCGCAGAGCGGGTCTCGAACCCGGGTCCCCGGCAGCAGGGAGCGGGGCAGGAGCGGCCGCGCCGCCCCGCGCGGTGCATTGTGGGCGCCGCACTGATTTATGCGGGGCCGCGGAGCGCGCCGGGAGCGGCGGGAGGAGGCGGAGGCGGCGGCGAGCGGGGCCGGGAGCGGCGGGACCGCGGCGGCGATCGCGGCTCTCCGGGCGCGCAGCGCTTCTGCCGCCCCCTGAGGCCGTGGCGGCACCGCCGGGCGGCCGGCACCACCCACCCGGCCTCAGCCGACCCCTCGCCGGCCACCACGGACGTGGAGGCGGCGGGCGGAGCCGGGCCCGGCCCGAGGGGACCGTCCCGGCGCGGCGGAGCCGCCGCCGCTCGGTAGGGGCCGGAGCCAGGCCGAGCTCGCCGGGGCCTCCGCGGCCGGGCTCGCTCCGCAGGGGCTGCGCGGGGCCCGGGCCGGCCGCGCCGCTGGGGCCTCCGGCGGGGAGCGAGCGAGGCGAGGAGCGAGGCCCGGCCCGGTGCTCTCCCTCCGGGGAGAGCCCCGCGTCCTGCGCCCGCAGCTTTGTTAGCCGGGCCCTGCGCAGGGAACGGCAGCGGCGGGGCCGGGCCGGTGCCCCCGGAGCTGCCCGGTCCTTTCTTCGCCCGCTCTCGGTTGCGGAACATCGTCTGCGGGACCGGTGCGGAGAAAACAACAGGTCTCGCTCCCTGCTCGCCTTCCAAAGCGACGCCAGCGCCTTGCTCTTGGGATTATAAATGTTTGAACTAAGACGGAGGGAACTGGAAGGAGAGCTTCCCGTTGGAATTAATAGAAGAGAAAAGAAGGGAGGCTTTTCCAAATCCTCTACAAGAAAGCTCATGCTGTTTTCCCCTGCTGTCCGTACTCTGTTTAATAATGCGATTGTGACCTGAGTGGAATTTATGAGCGATGAACTGTTGAAGCTTGTTGCATCTTCTCTGCATCGGACTACTTTTTTTTTTTTTTTTTTTGATCAGCACATGATTCCTCTATCCCAGCTGTTGCTGGACCTATGGGCCAGTAATAGAGGGATGGGAAGCTGAGACAGTTTATTTTCACATTCTTCTGTGCCGGGGACTTGGCGAGTTAACTGAAGCTGCTGCTTTTTACTGGATCTGCTCTTTCCTCGGCAGGTTTATTATTACTATTTTTTTCATGTGTTTCGATTAAACAGTCATTGTACTGGAGCTGGATGGGTGCTTTGCGATCCAAAGGGTTTTGGGGGATAACAGAAAACTGCTAAAACAGAGAAGAACTGGTGCTGCAGGAAACCTGGGGCCTGTTTTCCAAGCCTTTTCGTTTTATTGAGCAAGGTAAATAATGTAGTGGTGAAAATTCAGGGCTTATCGTAATCATGCATGAAAATGTTACAAAGCACTTGAGGTTGTTCCAAGTCTTTCAAAGCATGGAGGGGACCCACTGTAATACTAAGAATGAATTGTTCTTTTAAAATTTCCAGATGTGAGTGTGAAATTTAAGGCTGAGAACAAAGTTTGTGGCACCGGAGAGGTTTGGGGAGCTACTTATCCTGATTTTGCCTTACATTCTTGTAGGTTTGTTCTTTTGAGAGAGGTTGCCTGAAGAACTTTGTTGTTGGTTCAGTGTTCAGTGATTATACGAGTGAGTTTTTTCCATGGTTTTTAAAGCCTTAATGCCTTAGCTCTGGTCGGGATCTGTGAGGGTCTCTCAAAGGTGCTCCCAGTTTAGTGTGCTCACTTCCAGTAGTGCAGTGCTCCTATTTGCATTGTTAACCAAATTCATCCTCTGCCTTTAATTATTTTTGCTTACCTTTACTTCTGCTCTCCACATTGACAGCTGCTACTACTTCATAATGAATTTTTTTTGCTTTTTATCTTCCTTTACATGTTTTTATCTCCCGAATTGGACTGTTTGGATTTACCACTCATTTACCATACATCACTTTCACCGCCATAAAACTTTTACAGCCAACACAAGCTCAAAGCACTGTTGTAGATACAATCTTTGTGCGTTTGAAGCAGTGGAAGAAGCCGATAATGTTTCCCAAAATGTGCAGTGTAATCATTTGCTGGGTAAAGTGTATAATTTTTGGTGTCAGGCTGCATGCCTTATCTTTGTTTTTTTTTAAAGATCTCGGCTACAGTTTACTCTTCACAAAAACATAAATCCATTAAAATGAAGTCACAGTTTGAGACGTAGCCTGCGAAAATCTGGTTTTGCAAGAAGTCACAAGATTCTCATTATGAAGCAAAGCCTTGATTGAGTTGACTGTACCTTTTCTCCACTCTTAATGAAATAGTGGCAAACACCAAGGTGCTGGCAGCCTTTGCTGATGCTATCGTGGGGAGAGCTAAGTGGGTATTACGGGCAGCACTCAGAGTTCCTGTTTAGATTCGTTTGACCGAGATTTCTGGCCTTTGTTGTGTCTCTTTTTGTTTCAAGATGATGTGTGAGGTGATGCCAACCATCAGCGAGGCCGAGATTCCCGCCGGGGGAAATGGAGGCCACGGTTCAGGTTCCCCGCTGCAGTCGGATGCTGATTCCCACTTTGAGCAGTTAATGGTGTCCATGCTGGAGGAGAGGGATCGCCTGCTGGAAACGCTCCGGGAAACTCAGGAGACGCTCGCCCTCACCCAGGGCAAGCTGCATGAGGTTGGCCATGAGAGGGATTCCTTGCAGAGGCAGCTCAACACTGCACTTCCACAGGTATGAACGTTTGGGAGGGGCTTTTTCAGTGATCTTTGTATTCTTTGTTGGCTTTTTGTATGTTTGATTTACTGAAGGGTCAGGTTGTCTTAGGGAACGATGAATCTATCCTGAAGGATCTTTTGGTGCTCGCTCACTTTGAGAAAGGTGGAGAAGCAAGGAGAGCAGGGAAGAGCAGCCCTTTCCCTCTAGTCTGCTCTCCCAGTTTCTGGAATTTCCTTGGCTTAGCATAAACGTGGAATGGTATCTACATCCTTTTGTTTAATAGAGCCTGATGGACTTTTCTCTGCAACTAGTACTTTTTAATTGCTATTTCTTAATTGCCTGATTCATTCATGTACTTAAGAATTAATACCTGCTCTAGTGGGAGGTGTCCCTGCCCATAGCAGGAGTTTGGAACTGGTCTTTAAGGTTCCTCCCAACCCAAACCATTCTGGGATTCTGTGAATTCCATACAGACCATTGTGACTCTATTAAAGACTTTGATTTAAAACCTTGAAGACTGCCTGTGAATGCATGCTGGGTTGTCATGGCAATATAGAAGTCTGAGTGTGTTGTTTAACCTGTTTAGTTATTTCTGAAAAGTTTGGATTTGCTTTTTTTGAGGGTTTGTTTTTGGTCCTGCTAGGAGTTCCTAATTAGTGCCTTGTGGAGAATGCACGTGGCCTGCAGTGCTGGGCTTGTTACGTAAGGAGCATAGTTAGGAGAGGTGATTGGTGTCTGCAGAACTCGTTGGGTTTTATCCATTCGAGTTAAAAATATTACAGCTGGACTTTGGACATGTTGAGAAGCATTTGGTTGTAGGCAAAGCAGGGGCTGCTTTCAGGTGTTGGTTAACTGTTGACAGCCTTGTGCTTTCTGGCATGGTGGTTGTTGTCCCAAGTGTGGCACAATGATGTTGTGACTTCTACAAATGTTTCCATATCCTGAAATGTTGTAGTTACTGTTTATACCCTTTCAAACAGTGGTGTTAAATCCTTCTGTTTCACTGCTCTCATTATAATGTAATCACTGTATGACTCTTGGTATGGTAATTGGTGCTGGTAATTACTGAGGGATGGAAACGAAAATGTTACATGTGTTAATCTAGTTCTGTTACAATGATGAAAATCAGAAAGGAGAAGTTTCCAACCTTTGCTGCTGCCCATGTTAAATCATGAGCTGCAGGCAAACATCATTCTTTGGCTTTTTGTTGTAATAATTGTAGCTTCTCATCTTCTGTGTCAGGTCTGCTGCATTAATGGAGGCCATTAACCACCTGCATGACCTGCAGACTGCTAGACCTGAGTTTGTGGCTGAGCAGAATCATCTCAGCTCTGCTGTTCCCCTTTTGCCTTTTCAGTTCTCAGCTTTCCTTCCTAAATCTAGTAGGCTACTTGCATGTAACCATCACTTTCTGAACATTTCTGGAAAATTAGTAAACAGTTCCCCTTTTCAAGAATGCTATAATTGCATCGTTTCTTGTGAAATCTTTTGGAAAAGCAAGTCAGTTGAGGGAGAAATTTTACTGCAATTTTATGTAAACATACAGCAGTGTATAGATTTTTGTAGATTGCCATTGGAAAATACTCTTTTCATCCTGTGGAACTGCTGCTTTTGTCCCTAGTGATGCTTAGCTCAAATGATGGTGGTACTTTCAAAAATCAGAAGTATTTTCATTCTTGTTGCTACATCAGAAGTAACTTCTGTATTGGACAGTTTTTATTGTTGTTATGGTAGAGTCAGTTACTTCATGGGTGCAAATTTTTGATGAGGGGAAACAATTTTTAAAAAATAATTCTAATATGTGTTCACTGTCAAAAGTTTGTAGTGACTAGTATTTGAAACTATTCAAACTTTTTTGTTAATTGTTTCAAGCTGAGCATTCTTTTGAACTACTGCCTCAAATGCTCTGTTGTTAAACTGTGAATTTCAAGGAGGGTGAAGTCTTTAAATTGAATAAAATAACAGCTGTGTTATATTTTTTTCAGCAAAGAATGGATAGTAGTGTAGATTTTTTTTATCATAGTAGTTGTTTTCAGTTTAGTAGACCTGCAAGGTCAATTGAACTAATTGTACAAAGACCTGTGTAATTTCATTAATTGCTAAATCACTCTGTAACCAAAGTATTATTTCTTTCTCAGACTTGGCTTGTAACAAGTCTTTGTAGTTGATTTTAGGCTATTTTATCTTAACAGGTCTTGAATTGAATTGTTTCTGTGTTTCCTGGTTTAGATCTTTAGCTGAACCAGCCAGTTTTAGACTGTTCTGATGACTGATGGGCAGTCCTGGTCTAAAAGCAGGAGTGCCAGATTGATTTATTCTGTACCAAAATGCCTCTTCTGGTTTTGCTAGGAAGGCAGTCAATTTCTGATGGCACTCCTGTGCTTAATTCCTTACATTCACTGAGTTTTCTGTGTATAGGAAAGAAGCTCACACTGGTACATAAAATGCACCATGTATATATTTCAAAAGTAACTAACAGTGGATGTGATCAATTTCCAAATGGCAGTATTTTCAAAATCAGTATTTGCACCTCTGCAGTTTTTCCTGCAGCAGTGATGCACATTTCATGGTCACATTTCTTAGTGTGGTGGGCAGCTGGGAATTCAAGGCATCAGTTGTAGCTCCATAGACCTGGGACAGTTACTTGGTTAAGGCAGCTTTTGTGGATGTCTGATTCCCTGAGAGGAGTGCATTTTAATCTTACATAGATGTGCTTTATCTGTTACATTTACTTAACATAAATACTTAAGTAATTTACTCAAAGCTGACTTTTTCTGGGTTTTTAGTGTGGACAGCTGGAAATGAAATACATCACCACTGCCTTGATAAAATAACTGGATTCTTGGCAATGCTCTTTGTTTTCTGGGAGTTTCCTCTATTACAGATTACCCTGTTCAAACTGTACTCTGACCTTGGAAAACAAACCTTGGAAATCAAAATGCTGTGCTAGAACTTAATTTTTTGCTTTCTAGAATTTTTCACAGAAAAAAAAAAGAACATTAACTTTTTACTTGAAGAGCTTTATAACATAAACACAGTGTTATAATTCTAATGATGGTCTTAGTGGATTTGATGATGCCCTTTATGTGCCTTTTAGAGTGCATTCTACAGAATTCAAGATTTGTATGCTTCACATTGATAAGTTAATCTGTAAAACTGTATTTGAAGGTTAAATTTTGAACCTAAGGTAGATGAGGCCCAAGTTACTTCACTTCTTGCTATTAAAGTGTTGCAGGCCAGGGTTCATTTTGCTGATAGAATTTCCCTTAGATGTTTTCTAAAACATGATGCTTGTTTTGGATGGTGAAGACCAGAGTTTAATCTCCAGTGACTCTGGTGCTTATCACAAACAAAAGCACAGTCAGTGAATTCACAGCAGTTGTTATCAGGATGAAAATTTTAATATGTATGTTAATTTTATAGGCTAATAAATACAATACAAATATGAAGCAACACATATAAAGATCCATCTTAATCTTGCACCTCTGATCTTTTGGCCTTAAATTTATCATGCCTCATTTTTTTCTGTACAAGGTAAGCAAAATAGTAGGTCAAAGTAAAAGTTACTTTCCTCCCATAGTAAATATTTTATCACTACTTCACACTTCAGTTAAAAATGGTGTGTGCCTGTTCACATTTCCATTCAGTGAAGTTGAGCTATGTCCCTATACAGTGATGTTCCTCAGACAATCTCAAAAATACTCAATGCCTCCCCTGTAAGAAATAACAAAACACTTGGCCCAAACAATGCCCTGGCATTGTTTGGAAGTGATGGACTTAAGGATTTCATTGCTATTTTATGAATAGTGGTATTTGGATTTCCTCCGGACAAGTTTTGAGTAATACAGGATGTCATAGATGTAGAAATGAGGCTTTGGATTGTACCTAATATGAAGAACATAGTGGCAGAGCACACAAAGACCTGGCCAGACTCTGCAGCAGCTGAAATTTCCTCAGCACTTCCGTGCAGCTCCATTTGCAGCATTCCCAGATGTTCAGCCCTGAGGTGCCATGGCTTGCACTTCTGACTCTGGCAGCAGCTGGTGCTGACTTCTGAGTAGCAGCCTTTAATCTCAGAGTGCCCAGGAATGCTGCAGGTGCCAAAGGCTTTCACATCGATGTCAGGGCAGGCACCTCCTCCATTGCTCCCACCCAGTTCTGGCAGCAGAGATGAACAGGATTCTTCCTGTTGCTTTTTCAGACATCTATGTTGACTTTCAGTTGCTAAATCATACTTGGCTCTGAGTAGATTCCTGAACTGATTTGGCTTTACACTAGTTTGTGTCAGATGGAGATAGAGGTTAATGTTCAGAGTTCTTCACTGATTATCAATAAACCTCAGCTTCCCTAGCATTTCTTTGTTTTCAAGACATAGAAGCCCTTTGCTCCAAACTTTCAAAGTGTGAATTTGTGTGAAATAATGCCCTGTGTTTGGGCAAAAAGGAGTAGCTGCACTTAAATGATGCAGAGGAGTGTATTGAGCACTGAGTCTCCAGCATTGGTTCTGTGTTCTTGGTTTCTCATGTGGATATGTTTGGGTTTGTTTATTGAAACATCCCACCCCTGCCCAGCAGACATCTGTTTGCCTATTGTTAGCAACTTGCTGTTTATACTGTGCTTTTAGTTTAGGTTTGCTTGATTATAAATAGACCATTTCGCTAGATTAAATTTGGAATTCATTTTGGGTTTCTTTGTACTTGAGGGTGAATTTTACTGCTGTTAAGTTTGGGGTGAAATGTACTGCTGTTTTACTGCTGAGTGATGTCCCATTCCTGTCCCTCCCCTTAACTAGCAGATTTGGTGAAGCCCGAAACTTTGTTTTTATTTCCCTTACTCTATTTGTAGAAAGAATGTTTTGGTGACTGCACAGAAATGCTTTTTATTTGTTCTGGTGGTGGATGAGGCCCTGAAACAGGAGCTAGTGATTTTTCCCCTCTCTTGTGCTACTGTGGACAGATGTCTGTCAGTGGGTTTATTAATGCTTGGGGTGCTCTAGTCTAACCTGCAGCCTAAAAACAGCCTGCATGTAAGGTGGAAAGAGCTATAATCAAAACAAAGTATTTAAAATATATATTTAGAACCAGGTGAACATCACATGTATACCCTCATCAGTTGCCTGTAGCCTCTGGTGCAAGAGGTAGTGTCTTTTGGTATTTAGAGAATTCTTCCTCTGTTACCTTTTATTTTTTTCCTCTGTTCTTTTTGTAGAGAGTAACTAAAAAGTGCTTTGAAGATGTTTAGTTGCAAGACTTGAAGATTCAATGTGGCTACATAATTGCAATTCCAGGAAAAAAAATCCCTTTTTATTTATTATTTTTTAAAGATAAATATGAATTAAGAACACACTTCCCTACTCCCTTACAAATTCTTAGTGTTTTAATGTCCACTGGCCTAAGACTTTGTTTCATCCTTTCTGTAATATATTTAGGAGACCTGAATGTTGGTTTCATTCACTGTAGGTTTTAATCATGGAATTAGGAGCACACATTATGCTTTGATATATGCAGGCCCCTTGTAGTTAAGAGTGTTGTCAGAGATCTTGAATTTTTGGAAAGAACATTTTAAGTGCCTATTAGTAGTTTTTTTTTCCTCTCCCTAAGTTAGCATTGCATCTCATCACTGCATGAATATGCTTCACAGTTGAATTTAGGGATTTATTTTTTAGTTTTCCATTTTTAAAGGAATATGACAGAGGTCTTTGTGTAAGCTGCTTGTGGCAATTTAGGCAGCTTAAGTCACTTAAACTCTGTAAGGCTGACTGGTATCTGTTGACATATTATAGAAAATACCATAATCTCTTGTGTATATACATCTCAGGCTACAAATACTGAGAAGAGATAAATTTGTGTTGTGTATGTCAGGTAATCTGGATGCTCATAACTTTCCAAGTGTCTTTTTTTAATAATCCTGCCTGTGGCTTCCCCAAGTGTAAATGTAATGCAATTCCTGCCAGGAAAAATGTTTTCACATTCTCTGGGCTGAAAGAATTATTATTTTGCTACTGAATGGAGTGAGTTTTTTATTCAACTTGACTTTTTCACAGAGGCACAGGGAAATAATGTTTCCACATTTTCAATACTCCAGATGATTGTGTAGGAATCCATATCTGTAGGAGATTGTTCTGGGAGTTTGGATATTTAGAATTGGAGGGGTGTGATAACAAGTCCAAGTTAATGCTCACTTTCATTCTGGTGTGTTGTTTTCCTCTAAGCTGATGTGAGTAGTTGGTTCCCTTGGGTTTTTGCCTGTGACCTTTATCTGTCTCAGACTTGACCTTTGGTTTCACATAAAATCAGCTCCTTTCCTTCTGATCAGCCTGACAAGGCTCTGTGGCCTGTTCCTGCAGTGGCTGGAGCTGCAGCATTTTTCAAAAGAGAAGCTTTGTTGCTTAATCTCCTCTTCTGCTGTTGCACAGTGGCCTTGAACTTTGCTCATGTGTTTATGCTCCTGTCTACTGAGGATATGGTTTTTGGGGATGGTGGTGCTGATCTTAACAGCAATGTAATTTTGGTTGGATCTGAAATGTGCCGTGGCTGTTGATGGATGCATATGAATTCCTGTAATTCATCTGTCTTCTGGATATGTTTGCAGAAAGATAAATACCTAGAATTAGTAGTTTGTTTTACAAATTCTGTGAAGTGCACCAAAGTTCAAGTCCAGGTTGGATGGAGCTCTGGGCAAGCTGGTCTGGTGGAAGGTGTCCCTGCCCATGGCAGAGGTGAACTTTAAGGTCCCTTCCAACCCAAACCATTCCAGGATTCTGTGATTCCTTAATGAAAATGTCCTTACATGAGCAGTATTGTGCATAATCAGATATCTTCAGGACAGATTTTAAATAAGGACTTGTTTAAAGGGCTGCTTGGGAAAAAGCTTGAAAGATTTGATTTGTGACCTTTTGAGTTTTTTTAAGGAGAAAGAAGAACTTCTCTTTAAAAAGTAAGCATTTTTTTCTTAGTTGTCATAGGAAAATGGGCAGCTCTTGATTTTCTTTTAAAATTTAATTTACATTCTTTTCTTTTTTCCTTTTTTCCTCTCTGTAGAGTAGCAGTCTCTCTTTGGGTATGGTCTGAGTCATGCTGTGTTTTGCTTTACTCCTATTACTAGTACATAGTAGAGTTGGGTATCCAATTGTAGAGAAATATTCTGAACTACAGTGCTTGGTTTTTTAATCCTACCACTCACATCAATGCATATGAAATTTGGTTCTATACATTTAAAACATTGTTTCTGGAGGTATATTTACCTTTTATATAGAATGGCAGGGTAGATTATGTGGTAAAAATGAGTAAAGCATGGAGATTGTTAAACACTGTACTGTCAAGAGAAATGAGATTTTCTTTTCCTACTTCCAATTTACAGAACAGTGCACAGTGTAAGGATTCAATTATATAATCCTATGGAGTGGAGTAATTTACATAGTTAAAAAAGCCAAACAAAACAAAGCCACTTTAAGATGTGCAATTTAAACAAAGAATTTCTATGTTGGCCTGTACAAGGTTTAGACTGGCTTGATGTATGGTTGAAAGATCTGTGAATGTTCTTGTGCAGAAACTGCCTTGCAGTTGATGAAGCCTGTTGATCATTGTCCTCAACACCAACAGTGTCCACTGCTGAGAAATGGGGCTTATTTTGGATTACTTGGAAAGGAATTTTGGCCACCAAAATGCTTGGTGTAAAAGCTAAACAAACATTCTTCAAAGTGGAGAGGGCTCCCTGAATAAAGAGGATCAGACATTCTTGGGTTTTTATTGGTGCTATATCCATGGTTATCTCCATAAATAGTGACCACTTTTATTAAGCTAGTTCTGAATTTCCAAGCAGTCATGAAAAGGGAGGGAGAGATCTCAAAGTGAAATTGCTCATTTGCTTTACAGAATGTTTGATATGAAAGTTTTTTCACTGTGCAGCCTCAAATTGCCTTCAAAAAGAAAACTGGGTGAAAAGGGAGTTCTGTACACATCTGAAGGGACTGCTGGGGTTTAAACTGTGGATTTGTGGGTTTGAGTTGTGGATTCTCAATTGTCCTATGTGAGCCTGTCACAATTATTTAGCAATATATACTTTGCCAGTAGAATGTTGGAGTCAAAACTCTCATTTTCTTTGCATTCCTATCTGTAATTGGGAAACCTGTGAGCTAAACATGCTGGGAGTCATGGGACTCTGTCAGCCTTGCTGAACTAATAGTGCCAGAGCTGAATTCTGTTATTTGCTGTCCTTTTCACAGTAGCTTGTGCTTGTTGATTTGCTGTTCCCAGTGGGAAGTTGGACTCTGTAATTTTATATACTTTAAGGTTCTCTTGTGTAGGGTATTTGAGGTCCTGGATGCATCTCATGCTTGAATCTCTTGCTTCTACTGGGATTTAAGGCATGGGCTGCTTTGGAAACCCAGAGTAAAAGAAACTCCTAATCCAAGTTAAAACATTTAATAAATGGGATTCTGATGTTTGGAGTTCCTCAGTTAATGTAATGTGGATGCAGGGAATGGTGTTGCACTCAGGAGACCCAAGGCTGGAAGAGCAGAGCCCGTGTGGAGGGTGGTGTTGGATGTGTGGCTGGATCTGGTTGGGCTTTCCACCCGTTTCTGCCTGTGTAAGGTGAACTCCCTTCCAAGCTCTCTATTTTCTGTACTGCATTTGAGGGAATGACTAAAAGTTTGGTTTAGATAATTTCAGGGATGCCCTATGATACCACTGTGAATCTTTCTGTTGTTCTTAAGTAATGTATTTTTCATACAGCATGATCACCTGTTTGTAGTTCATGGGAAGGAGCTTGGAAAGTCTTAACATTCTTCTAGCCTTGTGTTACAGAGCACGAGGCAGGTGCATCCAGTCATTTATTTTCTAAAACATGCTGCTTGAGTTTTCACAATGTCTTTGCAGGGTGTGGTTCCACACCATTATCTTCCCAAAGCTGAGTCTTTGTCTCAAGAAATCTGGAATTACTTTGCTTCGTGTAAAGTGGAAATGGAACAGCTTTTTAGGATTTTAGCTGTCCTTTTCCCCTGCCAGGGTCTCTTTTATGCTGATACTGACATTGGTGTAACTCTGACCCCGTTGGAGCTGCAGTTTGTGGAGGCTGCATAACCCTCTCCTGAATTTTGTACAATGGTTATAAAGATTAAGCCCTGGGAAGTAGAGGAGGAGAAATGGGCCAAGCATTTCTTTTGTCTCGGTGGAGGAGGAGGCTGCAGGGCTTCCCTGTTGCATCATCTTTCCCTTGTTTTTAGTCCAGTGTGGAGCAGGAGCTTCACAGGTTCCCCATCACCCCATCTTTCACTTCAGGTAGTGGTAACACCATATTGACAGCCTGCCCCTGTCTTTTATTCATTTATTTATTTTCATTTATTGATTGATTGATTTTTAAAAAATTTATTTATTCTCTGCATTATAGCCTTGGTCATCTCTCTGGTTTCCTTCTACTGACTGGGTTCAGGTATCATCAAGTTCCCAACTGTTCATTATGGATTTTTTTTGTTTGTGGCAGACCTAAAATGACTTTGAACTTTAAATAAAGCGTTACTCCTCCCCCTAAAACAGCCCTTCAATGTTTAATCTATGTTGCTGATTTTTTTCCTACTTTTTTTCTGTGTTTAGATAGCAGACACGTCTGTTGTAGGACCTGAGATTGTGCTTTTTTGGTGTGGACTTTGGAATTGCTTTGTTTTGGAATATTTGCTAAAATGGAGCAACTTTTCCAAGGAATGGTACAGTAGAATTTATTGAGAATATCACAGATTTGGACATATTTAGCTTCAGTTAGCCCAATAAATCCACTCAGCCTGTAAACTGGGGTGATAGAGTACAGAGGAGTAGGGAAAAACAAAATGTGAAGAGCTGAAAGTTGAATTTCCTGCTGAAAGCACGTATCTGTCCTCAGTGAGTATTACTTGCTTAAACAAGTTTGAAATTGTAAGACTGAAGTGTTCATCACTTGGCAAAAATAATAAATACAGATATATATAATAGGAGAGCAGTGAGGGGGAGGTACATGCTGGTGCTTGTTTAATGAGGGTGGCTTGGCCAGCCTTATTCAGATATTCCCAAGCATTCCCTCTTAAGAGAGTGTAAAAAATGTACTTTTCAGCTGCTAGCCACAGAACTAAAGCTGGCAACCAGAGGCCAAGATGAACGATTAGAATAGGGCAGGGCCTCAGCTGCTGCTCAGAGTTTTTGCAAGCAGGAGTATCTTGTCATTGAAATAGTTGTGCATGATGGGTCTTGTCCCGGGTCTGTTTGTAAAAAGCTGTGCAGTGTTAGTCATGTAACATGACTAGAATGTAGCATGTAGGGTTAAATAATTTTTAATTAATAAAAGTCATAGAAATTTAATATTTAATGCCAGCTGAGCTAGAATTGTGCTGTTTCTTGTAAGTGCAGTATGTTTAAAGTTGATGTGCAGAAAAATATATTTTTCTTGCCCGGGTAAACTTACAATTCAATGTTGTTTACAACTTAAAAGATCTTGCTACAGCTGCTTAGTCTTCAGAATGAGGGTCCTAGGAAAATTATAGAGCTTCTTAAATCTTCTCAGCACATCTTGCAGTTGTTCTACAGTTTGGCATCTCAAGGAGGATTGCATGCTGTGCTATCCAGTGTGGAATCCCAGGAAATCTTGACCAGCTTTGTGTGAGGAGAGGACAAACTTCAGTGAAATCCCTCTACTCTCATATTAAAGATGGAGACTGCTTTTGGTCCCATACCTGGTCAAACTGGTAATGCAAGATTCTTGCTCTTTAATTAAGTACAAGTGTATTCTCCTTTTGCCATGGTGGGTATGGGTGTGGGTAGGTTTCTTCACTGACATGGACTCCAAAAATGGAGATGCCTAAAGCTACACCTAAGAAGTTGTGCTGCTACTTTACTGTATTAGTTCCTCATCAAAATAGACTAGGCTGGGGGTGCAGGAGTGTGGTAACTGTGATTGTGAAACCCTCAGAATTCATTGATTCAGTGTGTCACTGACAGGCAGTTGTTTTTCAGTCGCCCCCCAGTACTGTAGCTTTGTTCTGTGTTAAGCTGTTATTCTGGAATCTTGGTGGTTGGAGTGGTTCAGTATTGGAAAGGATTGGTTTGTTATCAGCTTTTCTCAACAGTTACTGCTCTGCACAAAGTAGCCATCCCAAGTTGAAAAGCCCGATTTTCAACGATGACTAAAATTCTCCTGGTGCATATTTTAGCTGATTTGGACATTTTTCCAAGGAAAACAAGCTCTGTATGGTTCTTTCAGGGGGCGTATTCCTGTACTCTGAGGAGCAGCTAAGGTGGAACTCTTTGCATAGCCACACCACAATGAAGTGATTGGAAGGTTTTCTGCTACTGTTGCATATGAATACATGCCAAGTTTCATGCACGTCTGAAGGCTGCTTCTGTATTTCCTGTGCTTGCTCTCCTAATGCTTCAGCTTTTGAACTTCCTTACTGAGAAGATCCACGGTGTTGCCTGAATAGAGGCAACATTTCCTGAGTATTTTTACAAAGACAAGTGAAGAAAATAACTTCAAACTGGTATTTCAAGTTAGTGCTCAGTATGTTCATTTCTTGTTAATCCTCTGTGCATGCTGCTAACTTGCAGGGTTTGCCCTCTCAATTGAATATTTGGAGAAAGCCCTGGGGGGAGAACCAGGTACTTCGGGAGAGTTTTTCACTGGTTGATTTGATACACATCTGTAGCTTTAAAAGGCCTTTAAAAGGCTGGCATAAAACCGGGTTGTGTTTGCTCTGGGTTAATTGATCACCCTGTGTGATCTGCCCTGCTTTGAACAAGCTGTGTTGATTTGTTAAGGCTGGTGCAAAGATTAACAAACTCTCTGGAGAAATTAGAGATTCTGAATGTTGTGGTGATCCCGAGGCTGGTTACTCTACAGAAGATGCAGAGCAAACTGCAGGTTGTAATAGGAGTGACTGGATGAGGTTTTCTGACTTGCTTGAACAGCCTCATGTTCTCTTTCCTTATTTTCTCAGACTACAGAGCAGTTGCAGGGTGCAGCTGTGGCTTGGTTTTGCCCACATTAGCTGCAGACAGACCTTGTAGGGCCCGTGTGTTGTGTCCCATGTGTGACTTGTGCTCCCTGTGGTGGATGGATGCGGGTCTGGCTGTAATGGAGGAGCCTGGAAGGTTGCCCTCTGTGCCTCCAGTCCCAAGCCTGCTGTGTGACCAGGGAATGCTGGCTCTCCAGTGCTGCACAAGGACCTGCTTTTGCACCCTTGTGTACATAACAGCACAGTTCTGCTGGGTTTGGGGAAAAGGAGGTGCTGGAGGCCAGGCAGTGAGGGCTCTGCTAGTCCAGGTTTGGACAGGCTGGACTTAATGATCCCAGGGCTCTGTGCACAAGGTTTGCAGACTCCCACTCCAGACTTTGCTGCTGTGTGATGTCTGAGCAGGGATTCATGTGGTGACAGGAGAAGCCCTCATTGTCAGAGGAGCAAGAGGCTGGATCCAGGTTTGGGCTCTGCTACTGTTAGCCCCTGTACCACAGATGGACTATGTCTGGAATGGGGAAGGGGAGCTACAGGGGAGAGAACATGGAGCTGATGTGTTTCTAGCTCCCTTTTCCTGCTGCTTGCATTCCTTTTGCCAAGCTGCCAAATCCTACCTTTCCCCACTTAGGTTTCCTTGTGCTTCCGGGAGCTCCCAGCACTGAAATCTGGATTTTGTGCTTTGTAGTTCAAGCTCAGGGAATGCTGTGCATAAATTTAGGCAACTCACTCAGGATGGTAACTGGAAACCCACTTATTGCCATGGAGACTTGGGCTTGCTATATAAGCTTTTCCATTTTGCCCCTGGGCACACGTTTGGTACCTGCTGGCTGTGAGTGAGGAGTCCTTTGGCTCTTGGCTTGTCAAATGCTGGGCAGTGGATTCTGCTTCCAGCTCCAAAGTGGGCTGGGAACAGCCAGAGTTTCATTCTAGAGCAATAACATTATGCAACTGTAAACACGTTAAAACTTAATTGCCTGTTTAGGATTGAGCAGCGTTAATGACAAAGCCTAGATAGGTCAGTCCAAGGGGGACACTTGAAGGAGACCTGCTGAAAAAAAAGGATGGAATGGTAAGAAGTGACTCAGGTTTGGTATTGATCACTGGCTGGCAGCAATATTCACTTGAATGTTTTCATGCAGTGTTGCAATTTTTGATAGAGTTAAAAAAAAAAGTAGTTTTTTTCAAAGGAAATACAGATTTTTGAGAGTTAACTGCAAGTGGTAATAAACCTGTTCTATATCTCAGTGCCACTAGTTGGGAGGGGAAAACTTTTTTTGACCAAAAAGAAATCTAAACCTCTGTTTTGGTGCTTGTGTTAAAAGAAATCTGAACCTCTGTTTTGGTGCTTGTGTTTTGAGTTATAAAACATCTTATGCATACACAGAAGTAGGAAAGGAGGCCAATACACTAATTATGTAATGAGCTCCAGTGTGTTCTCACTCTGGTGGGTAGTTAGCTCCACTTGGAAAAACAGCTACTTTGAGACTGAAAAGCCTTTCAGTGTTCCAAAACTCGAGATTTTGTCATATCCATGTTTTAGTATTGCTTGAAGTATTCTCTTACACTCCCTTTTAAGTTCTAGGGGCCTTGAGAACAAAAGATTAAACTTGTTTAATAGAATTAATTCTATTAATGTTTGAAATAAGTTTTATGTTTCTAGCTTAGTCATTTCAGGCTGCTTGATACTTACTGGAAATTAGTTTCATGAGGTGAAAAGGAAAATATTTTTCTTTGCACACTCCATGCTTATTTTTCTCTTTCCCATTAGCAAGTGCCAGAGATATGGAAAGGTTGAAAGCAGTGTGTTTTACTACATGGAACAGGCAGAGCATAATCTGTGTTGGTGTGTGACTGTGTTTTTTTCCAAGGCTGAGTTTAATGGTGAAAACAAGTCAGTTCTCCTCAGTTTTAACTCTCAATATCCTTGAACTGTATCATAATTTTATAGTTCTGATTCTTAGCCTAAAAATCCCAAAACAAACCTGTGACTTTATAGGTATGAAAATTTCCTTGCTAGGAACTTTCAGGTGTGTTGGGGCCCTTGGTCACTGTGTGCTACCTAAACCCCTTGGATTTAAAGTGAAGTGACTGAAATACCCTGGGAAAAAAAGGAAAAAAAACTAGATATTTAAATTTTCTTTGCTTTCTTATTTTTTTTAGACTGTATATTTGCTATTTCCATGCAGTCATCATTTGGAATAATTGTGGTTTACATGTAGTACAAACATCATGATGGAAACTTGTCTCAGATCCCTTTGGTTTTTACCCCTGATGTCCTGCACTTGCCCCAGTTCTTTTCCTGCTCTCTTCAGCTGCTCAGATTTGTGAGTGGCTTGCTTGATATTCAGTCTGCAGACCAGAATGATAACAGTAAACCAAAATATCACTTGGAGATTAAAGAGATGAATACCAATCATATATTTGGGTCAGAGATGTTCCTAAAGATGTAACAGTCACAACTTCATCTTCTATTGCCTGAAGTTACTGCTTTACAGCATTTAACAATATTTGATGGATTCAAAATATCTCTTTTTTTATTACATATATTTTCATAATTTATATAATTGTTCTGGCCATGTGGTTGCTTGTAATTCATGATTATTTGTGCACTTGAGTGGTGTTGCATTTCCTTGTGGAGTAAGGGGTTTTTTTTGCTTGATCAAATTCCAAACAAATTTAGTTATTTATAGAGCATCCCTAATACACAACTTATATTAACAGACTTTCAGGAATTACCTCTTGTTTCTTTCAAGTGTTCCCCTAGGTTAAATACTATGTTCTGTCATGTAGCATTTATTGGTCTGTGATGTGCTGTCTGTGAGACCTATGAGTTCTGTTTGTAATGAACATGAAGGGAGCCTGTTCTCTGAAAGTGGAATGTTCCTGGGTTGGGATTTTGGAGTTCCCAAGTGTGTCAGCTCAGCCAGGCTTGACAGCTCAGCACTAATGGATCCAGCTTTTGGAAGGATGTTTATATTGTGGCATCTAAATACTGAAGGTTGAGGTAGAAGAAATGCTATTGCTTTAAAAAATCCTGGAGCTTGGGAACAAAAAACCCCCAAAAAATGGATTACTGAACAAGAACCAATTTACTTGCTCAAATGTGACTTTTTGTTGAGAATATTTATTTCTGGCAGCAAGAGTGATGTGTTTGGAATGATTCAGTTGGGTCAGAAAGTTACTTTCTTCAGTAAGCATTTCAGTTTAGTGTAGAGCATGGGTGTTTGCCAGAATGTTCTGATCAGCAGGGAGTATTTCCCTGGTAAATTCAGCCCTCTCCCACCGATCTGTGTGAGTGCTCTGAGGTGCTCATTGTGAGTTCCATTCTTGTCAGCCCCCAGCACTGTGTATTTATTATTTTGATGGCAGCCAGAAACTGAGCTGAACTTCATTCTGCTGCTCTCAGTCTTCTTAATTACAGAAAAGTGACACAGCTTTGAGGATGAGTGGGAAAGCCTCTCAGGATTCTTTTCTTTTTCTTTTAATTCTTTCTGTACGTTCATCTAATGCCAAGGAAGAAATTATGAGACAACTGGAATTTTTTTGGGATGATAAAGGTGCAAATACTTTCTGTGCTTTTGAACTGCTTAAGGAAATCACAAATTGTCTCCCATTGAAGGTAAGCATTAAAACTAGAAAGGACTTGTCTTTTGGCAGTGTCAGCTGAAACTAAGGACGTTCAAGTGTTCTTTCTTAGGCAGCTCACGGGACTCAAAGCAACTCTGTTATGTCAAAACAAACAGCAGTGGAGGTGTTATGCAATGGCAGCAATCCCTGCCAGTGTGTTTATGCAGCAGCAATAGAAATTCCTGTGTGCACTCTTGCTCTGGGTCATCTGACAGTGTGATGGTTCATGTCACAATTGGGATCTATTTGTGCCACAATTTATATTTACACAGGAGTATGCAGTGGACTGGAACTCTGTGTCCTGTAACCATCTGAGGAGTGAATAGCTTTTCTTTCAAATATACAGCTGGTTTTCACGTGGGGAAGCTCATACAGATAAAAGATATCCATATATTGATGCTATGCAGTGATTTGAAGTTGAAAAAGGATGATGTGACAGTGTCTGGTAGTCCTTGCTGTGCTCTCTATCCTGGTCTCAAGACTGGAGATAGAGGCAGGAAAAGTATGAAACTTCAGCCCAGTGTAATCTGGAGAATTGGGCAATATTGATGTTTCTAAATGTTGATGTTGGCATTTTTAGGGTTTTAAAAATGTCTCTTCTTATATTATTATTAATTTGGAAGGGGAAACACACCAAGAAAGTAAGTTCATACCAAGCTCTTCTCAGTATTACATAACAATCTAATCTGTAAAGATAAGCGAGGACTGCCCTTGAAAAATGGGAGCTTTGGTTTCTGGTTTACCTGAGCTCCTGTGAGAGCAAAAGGAGAATGTGTTACCAGTTCCCTGGGAGTCTTGGGAGCTCCCACAGGTGGGATGTTGAAGCTGCAGGAAAAGCTTGGATGTGAAGGAGCACTGTGCTGGGAGAGCTCCTGGTAGAGTCAATATTTCTGTCAGCTCCAGTGAAGCCTGAAGTAGGTGTTTCCTCTCTTGGTTTGCCTTGCACTCAGGACCCTTTTGTGACTTGTGTTGTGTGTGTAAAAGTTCTGGTAGTGTAATTACAGACCAGGTTGTTTTGGAAGTATTTCCTGTCCATTTGGAAATAATAGGCCTTTTTTTTTTTTTTTTTTAAGAATGCAAATTAAATACTGCAGTGAAATATTTATATGAATGTAATTATTGTGTTAGAGAAATCAAATAATTTAGCAGTTTAAAAAGGAAAATAATTGAAGATGTTTTGCAGTTTTTTGCTAATTAAGTGGAGGGACTGAAACTTTTTCCAATGAGCAGGATTTGATTTAGGAATAGGGACTATAGGGATGGATTCTGCATCTGTGGTGGTGGTCATATTGCTGTCTTTTTCACAACAACTTTTAAAAGCTTGATACATTAGTAATTGCAGAGTTCACTCCAGGTGTATATTGTGCAATGTATTTTTTGTCTTTTCAGTCATGTGTATATTTTAGAATAAGGTTTACCAAATGAATGTTGGAAATTGCAGTGTCTTTTGACCGTGCCTGCCTATTTTAGCTGCATGTTAGAATTTGCAGATGTGCTTAGTATAATTAATTGGTTGATGTGGCCTTTTGTTTTTAAGCATGTGCATTCTGCCACTTTGAATTTTGCTGCAGAACAGCTCCATCTTAAGCTTTCACTGGATATGCAGCTGCTGGCTGATGAGCAGTGGGTCTTGCAGAGTTTGGAAAAAGTAGAGAAGCAGCAATTGTGTCTCCACTTAGCTGGATATTTGTGTTCACCTTGTCCTGCTAATCCCCAGTTCAGCTGTTCAAATCCATTGTTTATTAGGCAAGGCTCTTGTTTATGAGTATTTTCCTTATTTTGAAGAACAGAAAGGAGTGTTAGTTACTAGCATTTTGATGTTTTCTTATCCAAAAGCTCCTGGTGTGTTCACTGGCTACTGGAATGACTGAAGCATATTTATTTTCACATTATAAATTGCATTGACAAGACATGAGGGTTGCTTTCTTGCAAGGCTCTTTTCTATGGGCTTGTTCACATTCACACTGTCAATTCCCATTTCCAGTGCAGTTCAGATTAGAATTTAAATTTTTCCAGGGTAAATTAAGTTATGCTTAGTGTTTGCTTCTAAATGTAGTGTGTAGTTGTACCCCTTGTTCTATTCAGAGTATGCTCCCTGAGTTAACAGAACATTTAAATGTCTTTTATATTAAGTTAAGTTTTATAATTTTTTATTTTTAGTCAGGCTGTTGATAGAGAGGGGATATGGTTTAGGCTGCAGTGGCTCTTGCAGATATTAGTACAATCATTTCCTGACAGAAACCCCTGACTGCAGGAGGATATTCTTCCATATTGACTGTGTGCACTGCAGTAATGAGCATGCAGTAAGTGATGTGAGTTAGCTCCACTCCTGTTCCCTGTTGACACTTCACTCTGTACTGTTTCACTTTGGTGGGGTTTTGTTTGGTGAAATCTTTATTGAATTTGAAGGGTGAGCCTTGTGAGGGCTTTGAGCCCCCAGGCTCAGCTTTCAGAAAATTCTGATTCTAATCCTCAGAGATTTCTAGCAGGACTGTAGGGAAGGGGCTGCTTCATTCCCTTTTGTGGGACTGGAAGGAAGGCTTGAATGAAATTCCTGTATTTAGCTGTAATCTGGTACATGTCAGGATTATTCATTGTTGCTCACAATTAAATAATGACTTGAAATATGTCATGTTTGTTGGTTTCCTTATTTTGCTGTGCTTTTGGTGTCTCCTTCAGCAGTTGTTACAAACACCAACAAACCAAAACTCACAAAACTAAAAACTCTTTGAAACTATAACAAAGCATGTTACAAATATGTTTTTCCTTTTGCTTACCAGGGAAACCCCATCTCAAGGCAGTATAATTGCCTTGATACACAAACAAGTTTTCAAAGTCCTGGTCAAACATCATTTGTCTTTACAGCTGGCAGCATAAAGGTTTTAAATGTTTGAACTGAAGTTGGCTTAGCATGACTATACAGTTGTATTGGCTTTGCACATCTGAAATGAGTGCTTCAAGGAACTGTCAAGTGTTCATATGAATCCACTCTCACTGTGTGCTGATATTTGATGTGCTTATATTTCTGTCTGGTTTGTTCCAGGAATTTGCAGCGCTCACAAAAGAGCTGAATGTATGCAGGGAGCAGCTGCTTGAAAGGGAAGAAGAAATTGCTGAACTGAAAGCAGAAAGGAATAACACAAGGGTCAGTTCCTTGTCTTCTCCAAGCTCACCATTGTTAAAGCATCCAGCTACAGGGAGGAAAATAAATGTTGAATTTGAAAAGCTAAAAGTATTTTTTCCCCTTATACTTGTACATGAATCCCCACAGAAGTGCAAATGTGTGTGTGTTGATCAAGGGGGTTTGGCAGCTCATGCACAGCTCCAAATGCTGCTGTGCAGAATCAGGAAAAGCTTGTAAGACTGCACTGCTATCTGCCATCCAGATTTCTTGTTAAAGTTTTGTAATCCTGCAGCTCTGGGATCAAAGGAGCAGAGTGGGCAGGTTGTGGTGATGTGTTTGAGCAGCTTACACTGCTAATACAGCTGAAATGTTAAAAACGAGTCCTTACACTCAGTACAATATTCTTTGTCTCTGAAATTTGAAATTCAGAACTCTACACTTGATGTTCTAGGAGGCAAAGTTTTCTGCAGCTGTACAGAACAGGAATAAAGATTATTCCTTTCTTTTTTTTCCTTCTTCTTTAGCTGTTACTGGAACATTTGGAGTGTCTTGTCTCCAGGCATGAGCGATCCCTCAGGATGACTGTTGTGAAGAGGCAAGCTCAGTCTCCAGCAGGAGTTTCTAGTGAAGTAGAAGTTCTCAAAGCACTAAAATCCTTATTTGAGCACCACAAAGCCCTTGATGAAAAGGTAATGAAGTATTGTACCTAACACCTTTTCATCCTCTTTCCTTTGTGTGGCAATTTTTGTACTGAAATAGTAGAAATCTCTGCAGTGTAACTACACTGGTAAATGCTCTCCTAAATTAACGTGCTGCACTTAACTAAAGCAAGGTGCTGTGGTTTATTCAAGCACTTCATTACCTGTGTTAATGTAAACTCAGCATGGTTCAGGAGCAATATATTTGCTGTAGGAATGCACACAGCTGCTTACCTGTACAACATCAGGATTTATCCTTTTGATTATCTAGTAAAAGAAATAGACAAGAGGAGGAGAGGAATCTGCTTACACTGGGATAGAAATCTGAATTAAAAGAACTCCTCCCTTCAGTTGTGCCTGATATTAACAGCAGGATATGCAACTGCTAAAGTTCACTGTAAATTTTGTTGCCAACTTGCAGTTTATCTGTCTTTGGGACCCTTGTATATAAAATCTGGCAAATGATTTTAAGTAGAATTTGACTTACTTCCATGTTGTAAATGAGCAAAAGCAAACACTGTCTGTGCCTTGCAGAAGGACAAGCAAATTCTAGGTATGTTTAGTTCTTTAGTGCCTAAACATACAGGTCATGTTGCTTATGACAAAAAAAAGGAAAAGCTAGATAAGATACACATTATTTTATTTTTTTGGTAGCATGTGTTGTAATTAGGGCTGACTCCAGATTAAGAAGGTTTCTAAGTGTAATGGAAACAGTGTCATTTATTGTTTGTAAAGGCATGGCATCAAGTAAAATTGATTTCTTTTTGACTTGAATGATTTCAAATAATTTGAAATTACCCTTTCAGGTAAGGGAGAGATTACGAGTAGCACTTGAAAGGTGTAGCTTGTTGGAAGAAGAACTAGGTACTACACATAAAGAGGTGAGTTTCTGTCTTAAAAGAAGGCTTCATGTGCCCATTGTGGGTGTTTCAGTCAATATTTGTACAGAGCAATTTATTAAGTTTCACTTTCACTTATTCCTTTTGATTTCTTGCCAGATGGAATAATTGTTAATTTTTAACTTAGCTGCTTTGAAAGAGCAGGAGAGGAAAAAACCAAACCTCAACCTCCTGATGCCCTCTCTGCCCCCAAAAAATCCAACCTAAAAAGCCCCAACCAAACCAACAAAAAGAGTTCCTGTGCCTTTAAAATAAGGGTTTGCAGTGGCATAAGGTATTTGAGTGCCTGTGCCAGATTTTATTAATACATACCTGGCAGTAGAATCAGTAATTGTTGTTTTGCTCCTTTGCTTTTGCAGCTGTTCCTTATATTATTAGTGAAAAAGGAATTGGCTTGAAACATGTGTCTGTAAACTTTTCTTTCAGTTAATGATTCTGAAAGAGCAAAATAATCAGAAGAAAACACTTCCAGATGGGATGCTGGATATAAATCATGAACAGGAAAATACACCAACTACAAATGGGAAGGTACAGCTATTTACTTTGCTTAGCTGACATATGGGTTTTAATCATTAACTATAACATTTTAATTTTAAACCATAATGAAATATTTTTGTATGATCCTCTAGTTAAAAAGTCATAGTTATTGAAATTTCAGCTTTTGCAGTCTGTTAAAAGATAATAAAATTATCTTTGGGAAGGGATGTTTACGGGTGACTAACAATTTGTTTTTCAATCTAATTTGCATCATGCTAATACACTTTTTTCCCCCTGTTTAATAGAGATCCTCTGATGGTTCATTATGCCACGATGAAAACCTTGCTAAAGTGATTGAACTCCAAGACATCATAGATAAGCAAAACAAAGAGCAGACACAAATGAAAGAGCGCCTCACTGCTTTGTCCAGCAGAGTAACAGAGCTGGAAGAAGATCTAGACACAGCAAGGAAAGACTTAATCAAATCTGAGGAAATGAACACAAAGTTACAGAGGGATGTACGAGAGGTGAGGAAGGAACTGTCAGGATTTGGGGAGTCACAAATGCCATCTTTATAAAATTTTAATTTCACTGGTGCTCAGTTGAACCTTTATGTTTTTGGAAGTCTTTGGTTTGATAGATGAGAAGAAAATTGGTTTTTAGGACGTGAGGGGTGTCCGGTTTTTGCTTAAATGACCAAAGGGTCCCATTGTACACTTAGAAAGATCTGTCCTCAGGATAAACCTATGACTAACTAGATAATTCATTAATAGATTGCAATTTAGCATTGCCAACTTCAGCGTGTTCTGAAGAGATGCTTGGTCTTGTCATACATGCTTAGCTTATTACTCTTGCTTCCTTTTTTAAAAGATGCACTTGGTTGAGGAATCCCTTTAATTTCAGTGGTGTGGTTGACTGTTCCTGTCACTGCTGAATCCCTAATCTCCAGGGTCCCACATATCCTTATTAGATAGAAACAGAGCTTAATTAAATCCCAGAACACTCTCTGACCATCCCCAGCAAGTCAAGATTTGCTGTGTGTGTACCACTGGAAAGCAAAGTAGCAGATCTGTGGTGTAAGGTAATAAAGACCAGTGGTTTTTAATCATTAACTGTTTTAAAAAGCCATTTCTTTCCATTTCATTTTTTACTGAGAAAAATAACCTGATTAAAAAAAGAATATTTGAAATTATTTTATTTGAAATTATCTCTCACATTCTGACTTCTGTTGTGTGTCCTGGCCAGACTCTGGCCCAGAAGGAGGACATGGAGGAGAGGATCACCACTCTGGAGAAACGCTACCTCGCTGCACAACGTGAAGCTACATCCGTGCACGACCTCAATGATAAACTTGAAAATGAAATTGCCACTAAAGACTCCATGCACCGACAGGTTGTGGTTTCAAATGAGATGAAGTACATTTTGCTCAGCATAAAGCTAATGGAGATAATTAATGTTCATGCTGTGCTCAAGCACTTTGCTTTTAGGGAGATAAATATCAGCTGTAATGTGCTGTTATTAGTGATTGTTTTTCAGGAGCTGGAGTCATACATGGCAGAGATTTTTACCCTGGGAATAAAGATGAGACAACTTTACTGGGAAAGGGAAATGGTTTTGAGAAATTTAGTGCACTTTATCTTGGGGCAACAGTGCTGTTGTCCCTATTAATTGTGGATTTTTAAGTTACTGGGTGAGAATTACTCATTCTGAGCTAAACTTTTAAGATTTGCATAGCATGTAGTGGTTTTTACAGGCTATTGCCTTAGTGAGAGAGGAAGTTTGAGAAGTGCTTGACATGAAACAGTCCAACTTTATGAGCCAGAAATGGTTGTTTAGCCAACCACTTTCTAACTAATCACTTCTTTAACCCTCAACACTTGCTGGCCATAACCCTGTGCAGAGTGAAGATAAGAACAGGCAACTGCAAGAGCGACTGGAACTGGCTGAGCAAAAGCTGCAGCAGACCCTGAGAAAAGCTGAGACTTTGCCAGAGGTGGAGGCTGAGCTGGCACAGAGAGTTGCAGCACTTACAAAGGTGAGGTGGTGGCACAATGCCCTCCAGACTCCCTCCTCCACTGGTGTCCCACTGCAGGAAATCTGTTCTAGTGTTGGTTTGGTTACATTTGATTTCCAGTTTTATCACAAATAATTCATAAAATATTTATTTCCTGCAGAAAATGTTTATTTCCTACTTTTTTTTCCATTCATCTCTCTGAAGACACTCTGATTTACTCTTTCTTTTTTTTAAAGTTTCTGCTCTTTGGAACTCAAGTGGGTTTTCTGTTAACTCTTCTACATCATAAAAATATCTTCCCGAATTATTATTTTGGTGCTTTTTAATAAAAAATTATTTGATAATAGGCATAAAGTCTTCTAAACATGAACTGTTTCTGAACCTAAATTTCTTACACTGCTAAGTGAAGCAAGTGGGGAGTGAGAGAAGTTGTGGTACTACCAAATACCAGGATTTTTAGAGGGCTGCAAATGGAGTAATGAAATCTAAAGAATTATATTTACTTAACTACAAATGAGCCTTTTCAAGTGTGTGTTGTGCATGTTTTCTTTCAAAGCCTTAGTTTCATTTTTTTTTCCTGTTATCTTTCCTGTCCCTAACTGGCTCTGTAGTCTGACCTTTTGTCTCCTGGGAGCTCTGCTGCTAAAGATGCTAAAGTTTTGGAACTTGCCACCAAGCTTAGGAAGGTAGAATTTGTATCTTAGTCCTTGTCTCTGCTTGCTGCTTTCTGCTTTGCCATGATTACTAACAAAGGGTCCCATCGTCCAGGCTAGTGAGGAGAAGCTGAAAATGCACTCAGTCTTGACTTTTATTTATTTTTTGGTTTTATTTCTTGGGGATATGAATGAACTTTGCTGTTGCAAGCTTGTTTGCAAATAGTAGTAGTTGATTCATGATGGTACTTATGGGTGAGAGGTTTCATCATTTTGCCACTTCCCATCTGAATTCTTGCAAGGTCCTTTTGGTGACAGAAAAGCATCTGTTGTGCATTGTCCTTTATCATAAATGGCAGTTGTGCAAAGCATGTTAGAAATATTCCTGTGCCTCAGTGTTTCTGTGCTTTTGGAGCCTAAAAAACCCACCCAAATTCTAATTTTGCTCTCAAATTGACAGGCTGAGGAGAGACACGGCAATATCGAGGAGCGGCTGAGACAGATGGAGGCACAGCTTGAGGAGAAGAATCAAGAACTGCAAAGGGTACTGCACATCATTTTGACAAAGATAAAGAGCTGAAAGCAAGGACCTAATCCTCTTTGTTTCTCAGCTTTAAAATTAAACTAGAGTTTAGGCTGGCTGCTAGTGAGTCACTGTACTGTGGCTAACCTTAAATCTCAAGGAGAATGTGCTGAAAGTCTCCTTTGAAAGTTTGAAGAAACTTGCTGAATTAAATGACTATGGAAAAATTGGTTCCTGGGTTGCAGATAATGGAATCCATTCTGAATTGTGCCTTTTAAATTTTTTTTTAATGTGGGCTTGGATTTTTGAACTTCTGATCTTGGATCACTTATTAAAGACTGAAGTGTCCCTTAGATTCCCTTTACAGAGCCCTGGAGGCACATGCACAACAGTGCATGTTTCCTCTGTGGAAAAATACTGCTGTTAAAAAAATGCATTTGGATTAAAAAAAGCTTGCTGCCTTCATAACCTGGAAATTGTTAGAGATATTGCAAATCTGAAGTTTTTTCAGCAGCTTCTTTGTATCTCAGGCTAGACAGAGAGAGAAGATGAATGAAGAGCATAATAAACGTTTGTCAGAAACTGTTGATAAGCTCCTGTCTGAATCCAATGAAAGGCTCCAGCTTCATCTCAAGGAGAGGATGGCTGCCCTGGAAGACAAGGTAACAAGTCACATTCCAGTAATGAATGTGTAATTCTGTCATGATTTGTGCCTTTTGCAACATGTCCAAAACTTCAGCAAATAACCACAAAACCCTTATTAGTAAGTACCTGCTGTTAAGGCTCTTCTTTAGTGTGGATTTTTAAAATGTGCTCTTAAAAATAATTTTTGAGGTTGTCCCTGGGCACTGCACTGTGGTGTTGAGAAGGCAGCTTTTAAGAAGCTTTATCCTTTTTTTTTTTTTTTGACTGGTGCAGATTGCATAAATAGGGTCATCCAGTGTAATACAGGAAGCCTAAAACACTGGAACTTTGACCTTTCCAGTTCAGTTTCCTTTGTTTCCCACTGCTTTTGGCTGCACCAGTTCCCCTGAGTCATTATGGGATTTCTGCAATTTGCTTTTCTTCTCAGGTAGCTCATTTTGGGACTCGTTATATGCATGTAAATGGGCTTTTCCTGCACTGTCAGTGCACATCTTGGAGCTTTCCCCTGCACTCAGTTCATCTCTTCTGACACACTTTTCACTCCTTTTCTTCCCTTCTGCCTTTGGATCTAGATCCTTTTGGATTATTCTTCCATGCACAGCTTGAAGTTAGATCCCTATTCTTCATCCAGCAAAGCAATGTCTTCTAAAGTGGCACTTTGCTTGTTGCTGACTTTGAGTTGCTTGGTCTTGGATTAAAATATGTTTGGTTTCTTCTACTGGAGGGTGAAGTGACCATCTGGGGAAATGGTTCAGAAAAGGCTTGAGTGTCTTTGGTTTTAAAGTCATGGCAATAAAATGCTTGGGAACACAAATTGTGTTTCCAGACTTGTACTGAATATTTGCTTCCTCTTGCATTCATGCATAATGCTTGAATAATAGGTGATGTCTCAGGGTTGACCTGGACTCCCTCTTCTCTTCCAAACCATAACTACATTTGCAAATAATGAGGAAAATCTACTTGTCCTTTACTGTAGCTAACAGCTTCTAGAAAGGTGTTCTTGTTGAGGCTTCCAGTTCATTCTTTTATTTTAAGTTGGGAAGAAACATTCAGGTAACATTAAGACTTTGTTCTGATTGTGCTCTTTCTTGAATTATTTTATAATTATTCCCTTTTTTTTACTAGTTAGACTGTGAAATGAAGCTTTAAAAGGCTGCTATTGCTATTAAAGATTTATGGAAGCAGTACTATTACTAAATCCATTATTTAGCAGGCTGTACACCTGGAAGGATAAACCTTCAACTATAATCAAAGGGAAATGATGGAAGCAATCAAGGATGTGTAATTTAAGATGCATTTGTGTAGTGTTGACTGCATTTTTTGATAGTCATCATAGTTATGGTTTCAAAGTGTAAAGCTTATGAGTGACTTAATTTGTGATGCCTTTAATTTCAGAATTCACTTCTTCGAGAAATTGAAAATGCAAAAAAACAAATAGAAGAACTTCAGCATGAAAAGGTAGACTGCATTTCTGAAATATTATCTTGGAACTTAATTGCTGCCTTGCTACATAGCAGGATCAGATTTTAATTCCTCATAAAACTTAACATTTCCTGCTCTGTTTAAGAGAAAGGAGTTGTTATTGCTTACTTTATGGTATTGTGTGCCACAGTTTTAGGGGGATTTTATAGATAATACATAACCTTTTAGTCCAAGACTTAACATACTTTTGAATATGTGAAGTGCCTGGATATGTTGGCAATTGGCCAAAGTTTGGAGGTTGTGTAGATTTTTTATACTATTATTATTTATACTATTTTTTACAGTATGACCTTGAACAGCAAAACCAAATGAGAAATACTTTTAATGTTGGGTATTTTTCCATAAGGTTTTCTCAAAGCATTGAAGATCATGAAATGCTTGTGCAACTGCTAACATAACATTTATTTTTAAAGTTTTAAGAACTGGGGAGCAGAGAGGGAAATACTTATTAGACTTGACTGCTCCTTAGCAATAGCAGCTTATATTCTGCTTGTCCTGGAAATGACAAGGTCCCTCCTTACAGATGTTCATTATCAGCCACTTTTTATTTTATTTTGACATTTGTTGTTTTCACATTCATTGTATTTCTCTGCTGTTAAATTCTGAGTTTCTAGAGCATGTAAAAATGTCCAAGTTAAAAGTGAATGCTTTTAGATCCTTTAGTGCAGAAAGCTTGAACAAATCTTGTTTCTTATCACTTAATTATAATTAACTTCGTAGCATGTGAACTCGTAGCTGTTTTTAAAATCCATATTATCATTACTAGAGTCAGAGTAGAGAGGCAGCAGAATTATTCTGGGATGCCCTTTTGTGACTGCTGTATTGCATGTAGCAAAAGCAATGTTTAAATAGATAAAGGCTATATCTTAAAATCTGTTATTTCCAACTTTCAGAGAAATGAGATAAAAAACCTAAATGTGAGCTTAGAAATTTGTATTAGGCACTAATTTTTTAAAAAAAGCATATTATATATTTTTTCTATTTATTTTTCCAGGATCAACTTGTATTAAATGTTGATGCATTAAGAGCTGAAAACGACCAAGTGAGGCTCAGAGCCACATCACTTCATCATAGGTACCAGCAGTAGTTTGGTTTTTTCCTATTTTCTTTAAGGTCACTATGATAAATACAGTCTTGTATATTATAAATGAAAATGTTTCAGTCACAGCTATAAATTCAGTTTTATAGGGCATATAAAACAATTTTTATACTGCTTAAAAACAAATGGCAGTGGTGGGACAGGAGAAATCCTTTGGGCGACTTTTTTTGTTTCTTTCTCCCTTTGTAAAGATGAAATGTTTGTTTTGTGTTGCAGCAGAGCAGATTTCAGATTCCCTGTGCCACCCTCCTCTGTGGGGGACGGTCACACAGACTCCTACAGCTCCTCCTCCGTGCTCAGGCGGCCCCAGAAGGGGCGTCTGGCTGCTCTCAGGGACGAGCCTTCCAAGGTAAGGAGGGAAATACAGATAACAGCACAGGTTTGTTCAGTGCATGAGGCTAATCAGGTGCAAGGAGGTTTTAAAACTGGGGGAACCTAGCAAAAAACTCCTGAGTTTTATAGATCCTGTTTTACCAACTCATGAGCAGCTGCTGGTTGTTTAAATTGTTCACACATAGTTGCAAGATTATGGTTTGGAGCTCCTATTTTTTTTTTTTTAATATTGGTTTTGTTCTTGTTTTTTAATTTTGATAGGCCTGTAAAGCACAATTTGAAGCAGTCCTACTTTTGCATCTGTACACTCTAATCTAACACATTATTGTTCTGCAAGCAGTTTCCATTTCCTTTCAGGATGCATGAGTGCCCATTATATAAAACTGATTCCATAGCTCTCATGGAATTGATAGCAAAATTCTACTGTAATTAAATGTGTGTTCTGCATCTTGCAGTTAAATGAAGTTTAAAGCTTCCTACGTTATAGCTTTTTTTTTTTACATTTCTCTAAACATTGCTGTCTTGATGGATGCATTCAGCATGTAAGTGGACTTACATAAATTACTTTAAACGTCTTGATAAGTAGTAGAGATGTCACTTTTTTCCATTTGAGCTTGGATTTATTTCTTTAATGGATTCTTGTAGGTTCAGACCCTGAATGAGCAGGATTGGGAGCGAGCCCAGCAAGCCAGTGTGTTGGCAAACGTGGCACAAGCATTTGAGAGTGATGTGGATGTGTCTGACATGGAGGATGACAGGGAGACCATTTTCAGCTCAGTCGATCTGCTGTCACCAAGTGGTCAGGCTGATGCTCAGACTTTGGCCATAATGCTGCAGGAACAGTTAGATGCAATCAACAAAGAGATCAGGTATGGCCTGTCTGCTGTGGAGCTTTTGATAAAAATATGCTGAAAAATGGTAATTTCCCTACGTTTATCTGCTAAGTGCTGCTTCTGTTTGTGTGGCCCTTTGTGGTGTTTTCTGGAGTCCCCCGACAAGGGGAGGAATGATGAATTTGACTCCATGTTCTTAGAAGACTAATTATTTTAGGATATAGACACTGTAGGATATGGACACTGTATTAAACTATAGTCAAGAATAGAGAAAGGATACAGACAGAAGGCTACAAAGAATGATAATGAAAACTTGTGACTCCTTCCAGAGTCCCGACACAGCCTTTACCCCATGATTGGTCATGAAGTTAAGACAATTCATGTGAAACCAATCAACCAACCACCTGTTGGATAAACAATCTCCAAACCACATTCCAAAACAGCAAAACACAGGAGAAGCAAATGAGATAATGTCGTTTTCATTTTTCTCTGAGGCGTCTCAGCTTCCCAGGAGAAGAAATCCTGGCGAAGGGATTTTTCAGCAAATACGCTGGTGACAGTCGCTGTTGGAATGTCACGTCCCTGTGAGGCTCTTTTTTCCCTCAGGCTGATCCAGGAGGAGAAGGAGAACACGGAGCAGCGCGCGGAGGAGATCGAGAGCCGCGTGGGCAGCGGCAGCCTGGAGGCGCACGGCCGGTTCCGCTCGCTGGGCTCCGTGGCCCCCGCGCTCGGCGGGGCCCTGGCCGGCTCCTCCCCGCCCGGCAGCGGCCGCTCCACGCCCCGGCGCGTCCCGCACAGCCCCGCCAGGGAGGTGGACAGGCTGGGCATCATGACGCTGGTGGGTAGCCGCGGCATGCAGGCTCCTCCTCGGAGCGCTCCTGTTCTCTAGGAAATGGGCTGTTCTTTCCTCCCCTGCTTACTCAGCTGTATTTTTCCTTTCTCTAGGTTTTTCTACTGCTTCCTTTCAACTTCTATAAAAAGTGTAAGATACATAATGATTAGGAAAAACGTTCAGAGCTCGAGTCTATTATTTGGTCAACATCTTGTGCCTAAGTATTTATTCCTTCTGTTGTTATGGTCTTTCTTCAGACTCCTCTTTCTAGAAGAAATAATGTTTTCTTTTCAACCACTTTCTCCATCTGCTTTAAACTTTATTTTTAGCAGTCCAGTATTCCAGTAAACACTCAGCTAAAAAGCGATTTGCATATTAATCTTGAGGACTGGGATGGTATCACTGCTGTTTGAATATTAATGAGTGCTAATGTCCTGTTTTAAGCTATTAAAGCCTGATAGGTAAAAGAAATACCTGTTAGACCTTGTGGTTGATAAAGTAGTTTAGTCTTAGGAGTTCAGAGAGTAGAGAAAGATGTTTTCCTTCTTTTGACATTCCTATGACTGCTGAGGAAGATTAATCCTTCTACAAGCTGCTTTATGCATGTAAACACATCTGTAAAATTAAGATACAAATCTCCCCCTTTCTTGTTTTACATAAATGTTAAATAAAATGAACAGTTAAAACCAGGTATTTCAGCTAAGTAGTTTTGCTGGCTTTTTAAAATTAATGTGCACATGCACCAAAAAGTGGTTTTTCATAAAAGGGAATAATTTCGCCTTCTTTGCATTAAAATAAAAATCATTGTACTAGCTCTAGCCATATGTCTAGGGGCAAGCAGTCTTCTAAAAAAAAAAAGCTATCAAAATTCAGATTGTGGAGTGCTCTATCTTTTAATATTTCACAATAATTAGTTAAGCTAATTACTTCTCATGCAGAAAACCATATACAAATTTAAGTAGCTCTTTTCCCCAAAACTAGATCAGGAGAATTGTGTCTGGTCTGAAATCCAATGCAATTGAAGAAAGTGAACTGTAATTAAGTTCCCTTTAGATCCTAATTGTTCATTGAAGTCACTTGATCTGGTGTTTATACTGTATTTGATGAGTTTTGTACCCGGCAACTGGTTAGTGAAAGCTTGAAATCAAGAATTAGAGGACAAGAGCTTTCTGGAAACTTCAGCAAGAACTATCATGGATTATTAGACTGAGTTCTGCTGTGTCTTCCAGTGTTTTAATAGAGAGTTGCATTAGGTTTTGATCATGGAGGCAAATAAGCTTAATGCCAGTGGTTATGCTGCTCAGTCAGCTGAAAGCCCCTCATGATTAAAAAGCATCAACATGATAAATGGTGAAGCCTACAGCTCTCTTGAGCAGTCCTTGTGGGCAGTTCATTCCATGTGGTGAACATTTTCATTTTTATGCTCATGAAATTTAATGAATGAAAGATCCAGTAATGGTAAAATGAGTCTGCAGTGCTTTGTCAAGACTTGAGGAGGAACTAGATTATCTTTAAAGGTCCCTTCTATGATTCAGTGAACTTATGATTTAGTAATGTAGTACTCTACAGCCAGATTGAACAAAACTTTCCATATTAATGCTGCAAAATTTACATGTATTCTAAATCAAAAACAATTAAAAGTTATCCTTTGTGGGAGGGAAACAACATCCCTCCCCCCTGTCCCACTTCAAAGGGGACCAACTTTATTTTTGGTTGCAGGCTTTTTAAATAATGAGAGCCATTAAACAAATTATCTAAGTTTAACTTTTGTCAGCATCAGTCTGAATAAGCTGTTAGTGTAACTCTTGCTCTGTGCACTGGCAGAGGTGAGCACTCCCTGGGGAGCGAGGTACAGAGGATGGAGGATAAAATAAAAGTGGTGGTGAATTCCTGCTCAAGCATTCCAACGCTGGAAAGCTGTAAAAAGAACAGAATCCTGTTACTGTGTAGAAATTGGCTATTGTTGGCACTCTTTGACATTCTTAAAGTCTTGGCTGCTTTTTGTGCAGTGTAGGAAACAGCTGCAGGAATCCCAGGGTTGTGAGGAGGGATGAGTGCCGATGATTTATTAAGGCTCCTGTGGCTGACCTGGAGGTTCAAAGCAGATCTCACCTTTTCAAAGCCACACCTTGCACCCCCCCACACTTTATTGGGTTTTTTTGCTGCACATATTTTGTGCCAACACACTCAAACATCACTGGTACTTTGGTAGATAACCAACTCTAAGTGTTTATTTTTTGCTTCCTTTTCCTCACTTTAGGGATCTGTTTAAGTAATCTGTGATTTAAGGAGTACTTCATTCCCAGTATCTCTCTGTGCCATTGTTGTAATTGTTGTTGATATTCTCCCCAAGGTGTTTTGTCTGTACTAGTTGTCTTAGTCTGTGCTACAGTTTACAATAAATACAGCTTTTCCAAATTTCTTTTCTTTGCATGCATCTGTCAGCCTAGTGATTTAAGGAAACACCGTAGAAAGGTAAAAATCTTTAGTTTATTTCATGGTGTGCCCCTTCATCTCCCTCCCTGTCCCCAAACTCCTTAGTGATGACAGGAACATAAAGCATTTGCAGGGTAGCTCTGTAACAAAGATTAGGGTTTATCATTTTAGCCTAAATGTGGGTTTGTTTTGTGGGATTTTGTGTTTGTTTGCCTGTTTTTGCTGGTGTGGAGGACTGCTGTGCTGCTTTCTGTTTGTAACCACTGCTTTGTAGTCTTCATGCATCAGTGCTGAATTTTAAAAGCTGTCAGTGCACACACAGATAAGTTATTCTTTCTGTTACTCAAACTTTTGTAGCCACAGGTGTGTAGAAACTAACTTCACAGAGTCAATGATCTTGCTAATCATTCTTTCCACAGGTCTCTTTAGTTTTTTGTCTTTGCACTTGCTTGAACTGGGGACAGGTATATTCATTTTATGGTGCTGAAGGCATTACTTTAGTTCTTAGCCCTATAAATTAATAGAAGATAAGTGCTGCTTTCTCATTTCATGAATTTAGTCATTTGTCACTGAAGGTAACAAGAAATTCAGTAAGAAATCAAGCAAAAAATAGGCAACTGCAGAATGGTAAGGGCAAGAGTGATCCTTTAACACTAAAATAAGATTCTTCCTTTCACTATTTTGTGTAGTGTTGGTATTGCCTTTATGTTTTGGCATTGCCCCTGAAGTTTTGCTTCCTTTTCCATCAGTCTGCAGCTTCCAGAGAAGAGGTACGAGATGACAAAACCACCATAAAATGTGAGACATCGCCCCCTTCCTCACCTCGCTCCTTGCGCCTGGACAGAGTCCAGAAAGGAGCTCTGCACACTGTGAGCCACGAAGATATCAGGGACATCAGGAAGTAAGTGAGCTGGGAATCACTCACACCTACCAGGAATTCAGTGTTCCAGCCTCAGGATAAAACCCCAAACTGCAGAGCTGTTCAACCTGTAGGATTTTAGTCTGAGTGTTAAAGTGTTTCTCCAGAGGAGTGTGAACACATAAATGGATGATTGCTGCATAAACATTAGGAATGTAGATTTTGCTAATGTTTAGAAATGGCTTCATGGGAATGCTTTTGGTACTCAAAGTCTGCATCAAGTTATCTTCATGCTTGGGATATGAAAAATGTAGCTCTTAACTCTTTAAGTTTTTATTTAGCTATAAATTGAGAAATAACTTGCAAAATTGCCATCGCTTTGATTGACAGATACTCTTTTCAAAGTACCTGAGTATCTGAGATGGAGTCCACTCAAGTATTTTAAACTTTGTCTGCCCCTTTCAGTCAGCAACTTGTGCTATCAACGTTTCTTTTCATAATTCATAAAATTAAATGAAATTAATTGTCATTAGTGAGTTACTGAACTTTGATTAACTTGCACAGAACCCTGAACTTATCTCTGGTGACTTTGTTGTACATGGGCTACTTTATGACTTTTTTTTTGGTGCAGTTCAACAGGTTCACAAGATGGCCAAACAAGCAACCCTAGTAGCAGTAACAGCAGCCAAGATTCCCTTCACAAAGCCCCCAAAAAGAAGGGAATCAAATCCTCCATTGGCCGCCTCTTTGGCAAGAAGGAAAAGGGACGACCTGGACAGGGAAGCAAGGAAGCTCTAGGACAAGGTTGGCTTGTTTTTTCTTACACAGTGAGAGAGATGGCCCTGGGGCTTGGGTTTTACACATTCCTGATCAGTAATATTACAAAGGATTAAATTGAATTTGGGGTTTTTTGCAGGTGGCCTGGGAGAAGCAGATGGTTCCTCTCAGGATGCATTAGGCCTCAGCAAACTTGGAGGTCAGGCAGAGAAAAACAGGAAAATGCAGAAAAAGTAAGTTATCAAATATTTTTAATCCTGTGTTATTCGTGTGTTGCTTTGTTTAAAAATGTTGTGGTTTTATTTTTTAGTTTGGTTTTGGGGTATTTTTGCCTAATATGGTGCTTTGGCTAATAAGCCTCTGTAGATCTTATCTTTTTTTTACTATTTTTCCAGAACATTAATAGCAGCATAGGTCATGGTAAATTTGAAAGGAATTTAAGCTGAAAACTTAAAACTGAACTGCTGTAATAAAGAAATTTAGAGATAGAAGTGGACTCTTAACAAATTCCCCCTAAATTTATTATATTTCATACATGCTTTGGGAGGTATTAAATGTAATAAATTATAAATACTTTTAATTCAAATGGGAGATTTCCCAAAGTTGTCCTTGGCTGTTCTTTGCTCCAGATTGTGGAGGAATTGACAGAAGGGAAGCACGAGATGCTGTGGGCAGACATCCATCTCTGTGTATGAATTTGCTGGCTCCTTTCTCTGTCCCTTTGTTTTGCAGCTGCTGGCAGCTTCTCTCTTCACTAATTTTTTCACTTCTGTTTAAGATTGTCTGTTGAAATCTTTTTCTTTGCACCATATTGCCCTGGTTTCTTCCATTCTTTTTTAAAAATCAATTGTGACTATTTCTTTTTTTATGGCACCTTGTATGCAGTTACCCTTTCCCAGTCATGAGAATTTTTCACTCTGTCCCAGAAAATCTTTACTTTACTGCTCACCTTTGGAATGAAGCAAAGACTAATCATAGGTGAAAAAGAGATATTGTTACTGGTAGAAACCCTGACTTGATGCTTAAATGGGAATACAGGAAACACTCATATTTATAGAAGTAGGATCAGGCATTCCTTGCATTTTTTCCTTCAATACTGAGCCATATACCTTAAACTTCTGCTGCTTCTGTTCTGTTCAGCTGTCAAAAAACTGATGAAGGTCAGACTTTCTTTGCTTTCTGAAGACGGACAGTAAATGTTGAAAAGAAAGGGTGCTAATTTTCCCTTTGAGAGGGATTTCTTGCAGTACCTAAATTCTATTAACTAATAAGAATAATGCCTGGTGGCTGCTAATGAAAACCAGCAGCGTGTTGGTTTGAAAAGTCAGAATGGAATGTGGGTTTGTTTGGATAACAGAAGGCTCAGCTGTTTTTCTTCAGACTGCTGCTCTGAAGGCAATCATATATTATTATGATCTGGTATTTTCCCTTTTCTGCAGTGCTTTAAAGTCCTACCACATCTTGGTTGAATAAATAGTTTTAGTCTGGTCATATCTAAGGAGTGGTAAGGTCTGTTCTTTGAGCAATATAGGTATTTCTCAATACCAGCCACAAGTTTCATTTTCAAGTGAAACAATCCATACTGTTTTGCTTTAAGAAATGCAAGAAGTGCAGTTGCAGATAAATCATGGCTTTTGCTGTAAACATTCTGCTTTTCAAAAATGTGCTTGTATTACTTAAAGTATAATTTATGGCTGCATGTTGCAGATTGCTTAAAAGGCAGCTATCTCTATTAAACAAATGAAAACTTTCAGTTTGGAATTGCCTTCCTTAGCTCTTCCAAAGTCCCTCTCCATCTCTTCCACAGCCCAGTTAGGTACTGGAGGGGGCTTTAAGGTCTCCCTGGAATCTTCTGTTTTCAATGAAATTAAAACAATCTAGATCTGTCATTTGAACAGTCCCAAGTAAGATGCTGTCATGCCATTGTTCAGAATCCTGAGGGGTGTTCTGAACATGGGAAGCAATATTATTACAAGGGGTCAAAGATTCTTTGCTGCCTTCGTGAGATGCTCCTTATCAAAAAGAAAAAGTGGTAGAGCTGCTCTGAATTGCTTTTCACTCTGATATTGGAGGGGGGTGGGTTAAAACAAATTCTGACTGGCTGTTTGCTTACAAAACCTTGTATTCAGCAAAAAGAATTCCAGCTACCTGAATGCTTGGAACAACAAGAGCTCATTCTATTTATAGCTGTCTCTAATCCCTATTTGCTCATTTATCTTTCTGATTTCTGCTTGCATGTGCACAAACAGGCTGAGGGCAGTGTTTGGTCTCTGCTAACAAAAATGTATTTATAGTTACAGAATTAAATTACAGTATGTGTTATTTGTCTGGTTTTGTATGCCTTTGAGTTCAGTTTAATCAGTTTTATATTTGTCTTTCATTATTTTATTTTCCTTTTGTTTACCATTTGATGTGGTAGTGCAAAATCAGGGTAAGTTTGTATTTGTTTTTATTAGGATTGTTGTGCAAGTATGATAAAACTAGTTTGGATTTTTTAGCAATATATTAAAACCTCTATCCTTTCTTCAAAAAAATCTGCTCATGAGAGGAAATACTAGATTCAAAAGAATATATTGTGGAAATGTGTTGCTGAAATAAATCCAGTGTCACCTAGTTCAGTGTGAAAGCTAGTTTGTGTCTTGTCTAAATTTGCATGGTGTGAGCTTTTATAGTGGAAATATTAAACCCTCTTAGATTAGTTTTGTAATCTGGGATTTGAAAGTTGTTTAGCAATAGTAGGTATTTGTGTTTCCAAGGGAGATGTATTTCTGTAAAAGTGTTGTTTGGTGTTTACTAAACCCAAGTGGTTCATAGTGCTGTGTTCATCTCCTGTGTGAGCTGTGGTAGTGACAGTGTTTGCCACAACTGTGTTTGTGCTTTTCTGGCTACAGCACCACCAACTGAGTACTGTATTCACCAAAAAGGAAGGCAACCCTAAATTTTAGATAACTCTCACACACAAAGCACTTGCTACATCCCCAAACTCAGTCTAGAATGAGGATATTAACTTTCCCCTGATGTTCTGCCTATTTCCATCTCGTGTTTTACAACTGTTGCTTCTCAGTTTTTACACCCTGAAGCTCTGTCACTTCCATCACTATCACTCCCTTCCCCACACTGCAGTGTTCACTGTTTCTGAGCTTCTTCCAAATCAGTCCTCTTCAGTTCTGTCCAGGAAATCTGGGATGCAGCATTCCCCTCTGGCTAGGAGCTCTCCATGTATCCATTCCCATGCTGCCCTAATCCAGTGGCCAAGTGATCCAGGCTGCTTTATTTTCCTTGTGGGGTGAGTGTGTGCTCTCGTGCCAGGAGCCCTTCTGAGCACAGCTACTTCACAGGGTCTCTGGGGGGTCCTGTGCACTCTCTGCTGCACAAGGCACCACCTGCAGCTTTGACATCATTTCTCACTCCCTGTAACCACAGCTTTTGTCCTCCCCAGCTGCTGTGAGATGCCTCTGGAATGTGTCTGACAGTGAGCCTTCCCCCCTTGCAGCAGCATGTTTGGGCTCCTGTTCCAAGGGAAGCTCAGCCAGGTTTTTTATTAAGTCTCCAGACATCTCTCCCTTGGTTTTGTCACCCAGGAGTTATTCCAGTAGCCAGCTACTCTTTTGGCACTCTTATCCTTCACAGGGCCAGGTTTGTACCAGCTGTTAACGCTGCTGACAACACTGCAATATTTTTTCCTCACAAAGATTCTGGATTTGGCACCTATTTCCTAACTGGTACAAATAATGGTTGGGCTGTGAGACTCAGTTGGCTGGGCAGTTGTGATCTCTCAGGGATCTGATCACATCTTACTGGAATGCAGCGAGTGTCTTGGTGGAGTTTGAAGGGAATAGTGGGAAAAGAGAAGTTCTCTGCTATAGGAAGAAAACATCAATGCATCATTTGCAGATGAAACAGCAGCTGCTTCTGAATTCTTCCTATGAGATGTTTTGTGCCTGGGCTGCATCTTGAGCTTTGGGGTTAAGGATTTCCTGTGCAAGCAAGTTTTTTATCTCTCACTGCATATGAACAAATTCTGCAATTAATTTTCCGCTTCATGGTTGCTTTCCTCTTTGGATCCATTGAATAATTTCTGCATAAACTCATCTCATAAACATTTTTTTTCTTTGTTTGTTTTTATTTTTGTGTGTTTTCCTCCATCACACAATTATTTTCTTCCTACATTACACCATGAGTTTCAAGTTGGCTTCATTACATTTTTGATGTATCCCTTGTATTCTACTCCAAAGGATTCACTGTTTCATGGTTACCATGAAGTATACAATGAGACTTATAGAACAACCAGAAATGACACTGATATTCTCTGAGCTCCACACAATACAACCACCAAAAAGGAAGGCATAGACACCAATTTGGAAGCTGCAGTACTTGGAAGAAACTTTGTGTTCCTTTCTGGCAAATACAGTATTAAGCACTTTATTCTGTTCTTACCAAGCAGTGTTTCATGTGATCTTATTAATTTATTTTTCTAATTTTTGAATCTTTAAACAACAAAGAGAAGCAGAACGAAATGTGTTCAGGGCTAATTAATTGTGGAATGACTGTAATGTGTTCCACAGTAGCAGGGAAATAGCTGATCCTTTATTCCACATTCAGAAATATGTGTCTTTTTGAAATGTACAAATATGTCTAAGCTTTTACAGTCTTTTTTGGTAGTGAAATTCAGCTGCTGACTGCTGAACACTGTTCCACCTTAATGGATGGATCCCAAAATGGTACCTGAATGATTATTTGTAACCAGCTGTCTGGCAGTGCCTTCCTTCCTCCCTCTTTCCCATTCCTGGAAAGCACATTTAATTAACACAAATTACTGGGAGGTTCTTCCAGAGCAATAGGAATTTATTGGTGTGCAGGTGAAAAAGTGTTATCTATTGATAAAGCAGTTGCTAGTATATTTATTGCTTCATTATTGCTTTTTAATATTTAGTTACCTACCCATATAACATGAGGATCCCAAATATGTCTAAAAGAGCTGAATGCTGCATTTCCATTTTGTAGGAGTAGCAAAACAGCTCCTTGTCTGTCAGTAATCACTCTTTAGGTGCCTTGTGTATTTTAATACCTATAACTTCTAAAACTGTTATCTTAGATCTATCCAGTGAGAGTTCAAAAGGCAAGGAGATTTTATTTGATTGAAATAGTGAGAAAATGGTAAATACATAATGTAAGGTCTTGACTCTGTAGTATTGCTGCATGTCTTAATTCTACACTTGCAGGCATGAATAAAGAACAGTAAAATCAGTCTAATTAGGTGCAGTTGTTTTTTCAGATTTTCAAAGGAGAATGAGTGGAGATTTAACCATATATAACTGGCTTTCAAAAGCAGTGTAAAAATGCTTTTTTTAGGCTTTCTCCATGTTTTCAACCAGGCATATCCAAGCAGCATTGCATGCTTATACCCACAGCGCTAGTTTTTGTCCTTTGGTTTATTAAACATTTTTGGTAGCTATTTATAAGTATATCTTGTGAGCTTCCATTGTCTCTGGGAGCTGAATTGTCAATATGAAACCTCAGGCGCTTCTGTTTCAGCACAACAAAGGAAATGGTGTCATCAGGGGAGATGAAAGCTGAGTTTCAGTACACAGCCTGTCAGGATAGAATTGCCAAACACAACTCTGGTTGTGTGAAGCTGTGCCAGACGTTCTGACAGGCTGATGTTCACCAGTGGAATGGTCACTGGCCCAGCGTCCAGCCCTGACAGCATGATGGACAGGCGTGTCTGATGTGCTCATGTGTGGCCACAGGTTTCAAATCTGCACACACTGAGGAGAAGTGACTGCTTTGGTTCAGCTTTGCTGGGCAGAAAACTGAGCAGCTGAGAATCTGCTTGCCAAATAAGCCTGACATCTTCACTTTGGGCTGGGAGTGTCAGTAGTGACTTCAGAAACTGGGTTCTGAAAGGCAAGATCCACATCTCTGCTGCTCTCAGATTTCCTGCCCAGCTCAGCTTTCATCCCTACAGAGTCCCTGTACATCTGCTGTACCTGCCTGAGGAGGTGTGTCATATAAAGCTGGCTGGGAAAGGAATAAGTTAGTTATTGGAAAGAAGATAGAGAAGTGAGTGCAGTGCTGGAATTGTAGCACCATTATAACTAATTTCTGTAATTGTAGGCACGAGTTGCTGGAGGAAGCCAGAAGACAAGGTTTGCCTTTTGCACAGTGGGATGGACCCACTGTGGTGGTGTGGCTGGAGGTGAGTGCTCCTCCCAAAATGAATAAAAAGCCCCCTCAGCGTACAGATTTGTAAAGACTGTGTGGGTTTGGGGGCAGGAATGTTTTCCACATCCTGTTTACTTCCCTGTCTGTGTTGCAGCTGTGGGTGGGGATGCCAGCCTGGTACGTGGCTGCCTGCCGAGCCAATGTGAAAAGCGGTGCTATCATGTCAGCCCTGTCTGACACGGAAATCCAGCGGGAAATTGGCATCAGCAATCCCCTGCACAGGCTCAAGCTCCGCCTGGCCATCCAGGAAATCATGTCCCTAACCAGCCCCTCTGCCCCTCCCACCTCAAGGACGGTAAGGAAACTTGTGCAGCAATAAACACCTAGCATTTCCCCATGTTTGACTGTAAACTTAGAAGTGAGCTTCTAGTAAGAATTTCTGGAAAGGAACACATTATTTAAATATAGGCTGTTCCTTCCTTTCATGGAAATTAATTAAAGGAATAACTGCAATTTTCTTACTCGAGGAATAGAGAAGTTTATTTCAGTCTAAGTATGTAATCCAAAGTATTTAGAGTATGTGTTATTTTGACCTCCAGAGAATTTAAAATACAGATGAAGTCTACAAGTGTGTACAGAAATTTGTAGGATAGTTGGAGGCTCTTTTAATGTAGCTGTAAAGCCATTAACTCCAAATAATTCAGAGCACTTGATCTAGGAGGCACCTGTCTCTCTCTAGTAAATTTAGGCCCGTAGTGGGAATTTTCTCTCATGAGTCTGTCTGCTCTGCAGTCTAAAGTTATTCCTGGGGCTATGTGCTAGGCTACAAATGTATTTTTTGGATTAGAGCAGAGCTGAGTGTTTACCCGTTGATGAAATCCTGTCAGCTGTTTCTGCTGCTCAGTTTTGTTAATACCTGTGAAGGAAGCTGATCCCTGTGAGTAGGCTTTTATTGCATGCCATGACTGTCAGTAGCTGTAGCTGACCTAGAGACCATTGCTTTGCCCATGCCTGCTCCTTACATGTACCGATTGCTTATCTGTTCTGCAACCTCTCCTCTTTGTTACTGCTTCCCTTTCACTGGATGGGATTGATTCCCTGTGGGCTCATGTTAGACCACGGGAAATGTCTGGGTAACACATGAAGAGATGGAAAATCTTACAGCCACACAACAAACGGTTAGTTTACAGTGTTGCCACTTCTCTTCCTTAGAGTGCTTTTTCCACTTCTTGAACATTTGAATCAAATACCTTTTGGTTTTTTGGGGTTTGTTTTTGGTTTTTTTTTGGTTTTTTTTGTTTTTTTCTTTTTTTTTGTTTCCTTCAAATTAATGCACTAAAATTCTGGATCATTGCTTCTTCTAACTATTAACCTTGCAATCTGCATCTTGATAGCTTTTTTCCCAGAAGGGAGGAAGAAAAAAAATCAATGTTGATAAGATTGTAAACAAAACTCTAATCTGTAAATGGAGCTCTGACTTGATTGACAAATAGACAAATTGAATTATTGGTGCAGAAATTTCTTCTCTCCAGAAAACTTAATCAGTAAATGGGGTTTGCAACTTCTCGTACAAAAATAAGTGCCTTGTGTATAATTTTTTACATTGCATGATACTTGGTTTATCTAGATTTATTTTTTGGTATGCAGTAGATTTAGAGTCTTGCCGTGCACCATTAACTTTGACCTCCTTACTAAACTTAACCACTAATATGTGTGTGTTCTTTTGCTTTCCTAACCACCTAACAGGAAGATGAGGAGGGAAGCTGGGCTCAGGTTGGAAACTTTATCTCATATTACAGACTGTATGTAAACTGTCACAATCATTAGAGCATGAAAGAATCTGTTTTTCCTTTAGGCCAGCATCTTTTAATGATTCTGGGTGTGACCTGGGGATTGGGAGAGGGGGAAACTGCAGCCTTTACTCTCTACAATGCACACTTGGGAAATACATGTAATTTAAATATTTTAATGTTTTGGTGGGGGATGGCTCTCTGAGGAAGCCAGAATTCCAAAAGAAATATCTGCTCTGTGTAGAATGTCCCTGTCCAACCCAGCCACCATCCCAGGTGTGCCACAAGATACCCTGGGCCTGGATGGTTAAGTAGATTCCTATGCACTAATTCTGTAATTCCCCTTGATTGATTGTTTTGCCTTAAAGTGGTAGCAAATCCTAATTGTATTCTCAGGCATTGATGTAGCTGAGTATTTATACAGGGATAGAAAGGTAAATTGGGATTTACCCATGATCCATATCTTTGCACAGTGTGGGCTCTTCTTTCTTGGCTGCCCTCCAGCTTAAAGCTGGTCTAAGTCCCATTAACTACATCTCAGCTACTCACTGGTTGATTGTGAACAAGTCCAGAATAAGGAGCTCTGTCACTCTTCCACCTTGTGATGGCTTGGAGAAGTGCGTTTCCTTTTGGCCTTGCTCCTTTCTGGAAGGTGCCTCCTTTAGAGGAGAAATAAAGCTTTTGCCTCTTAATAGAAAAATCTGAATTATTATGCTTTTGAAAAAAGGAGCTCCTGGGTTTTGTTGCCCAAGGAATGATTAGATGTGTGATTACAAACTCTTATCTTTATAGATGTTTTCTCTAAAAAAATGCCTGGTGATTTGCAGACCAAAACTGTAATGAGAAAAGTCTCTTTTAGGATAAGGACTAGCATTTAGGATGGCTTGTTCTTTGGTAACAGGTTTTTATCAGTTTCTGAAAACAGCTAACTGTATATAAGAAGGCCTGTAGTTATTTTTCTGATATCTTTTCTTTATAAAGTCACATGAAAAATCAGATCCCCCTCCAGTTTTCAAGAGAGAGAGAATTTGCATCATCTCAACACAATGAAATTCTATGACTTTTGCTATCCAACCATGTAGATTAGTCTTTCTGTAAAATTTTATTAGCTCTTGCATATTTTGTCATGCTGTTTCTTGATATAAATTGAGGCAGTTTTACTTGCTGCTGTGAATATCTGCACTTGTTTTTGTCCATGAGGGTGACTTCTTTGGAAAACACACACGTAGTATTCAGTATTCTGAAGTGCTTATCTTTACAGGCTAAGAATCAAATAAGCAATTTCTTTAAACTGTGCTGGCTAAAACAGCTTTTCTCATTTCAATAAGCATATCTCTTAATTGTTTTTCAAACCAGACACTAGCCTATGGTGACATGAACCACGAGTGGATTGGCAATGAGTGGTTGCCAAGCCTGGGGCTCCCTCAGTACCGCAGCTACTTCATGGAATGTCTGGTGGATGCTCGCATGCTGGATCACTTAACCAAGAAGGACCTGCGTGGGCAGCTGAAAATGGTGGACAGCTTTCACAGGTAACGAGGCTGAAGCTGGAGACCTCACCCACAGTTAAGTGTTTCCATTATCTCTAAATATTTTTTCTGATTTTTTTTTTCTCTCTGGTCCAAACAGGAACAGTTTTCAGTGTGGAATTATGTGCCTCCGAAGACTGAATTATGATCGAAAAGAGCTGGAAAGAAAAAGAGAAGAAAGCCAGAGTGAAATTAAGGGTTAGTGCATTGTCTTCACCTCAGTCTGATTCTGCCATGTTTTCATTGATCAGCCTCAAAGATCCATAAACAAAGAAAAGGCTTTAGAGGATGGAAGCATTTATAAAATATCAAGTGTTAAATGCATAAGATGTGTCTGGATGTGGGCCCTGAACCCTGACTGATAAACCACATCATTAAATCACTTATGCTACAAATGTGAACATTTTTGAAACTCATATGGCTCTGAAATTTGAATGAAATGTTTTAGGAGAATGAGAGTTAAGAACATGTTGGGGGAGGGGTGTCCTTATTTTCTTCTTTTCGCCCTGTTTTGACATAACTTTACATCTGCATAGTTTTATTGTTGCTTGTGGCTGGTAACTTTTATTGTCCAGCAGTTGATGAAGAAATATCCAAGTGACTTAGGTAATTATATCTTCCAGATTCATGATGATTCTTGTACAAGAGAGAAGGAGCAAGAGAAAGTAGGGTGGGAATTCATGATTTTCCAAGATTTGCCACAGAAATTTTGTTCCCTGCCTAATATCAGAAGTATTTCTGATATGAGTCTAGAAGCTTGCTTAGAAGGTTCTGTGCCTGCTCTTTCCCTTTCCTTTCAAAGCACTGGTACCTCTTGGTGGTTATCTTGGCAATTGTGCCTGAGATCATTCCCAGGAGTCACAGCTAACTGGCAACAACCAAACCAGGGTTGTGGCTGGTGGGTTCTTTTTAACCTCCCAAATGGAATGGGTGCATCTCTTGCATGTAGAGAATTGCTTCTTGGAATATTTAAGTTACAGTGTGAAATGTCTTCCAGCAGACTTCTAATATATTTACTTTCCACTTCACTCCAATCATGCAGTTCATGACTGTGGATGATTTGGTTCAGAGAAGTGGTGTAGTGATGAGTCTGGCACTGTGTTTCTGCTTCCCCAGACGTCCTGGTGTGGAGCAATGAGAGGATGATCCAGTGGGTGGTGTCCATCGGCCTTAAGGAATACGCCAATAACCTGCAGGAGAGCGGCGTCCACGGCGCGCTTGTGGCCTTAGATGAATCCTTTGATTACAATGCATTGGCTCTCCTGCTGCAAATCCCCACTCAAAACACACAGGTAACCAAGGACGAGGCACTTTAGGCCTCCTAGGCAGGTTAGAAATGGATGCAAAGTTGTCACACAAGACAAAAACTTAAAATCGTGCTTTTCTAATGGTTTTCTAGCTGTTAATAACCATGCTCATTGGTAAATTTGCTTGAGAAAAAAATTGAATCTTTTCTTCACAGCCCATCTTCACAACAGTAGTGTGAAACTCGTAGTTTTTTTTGTTTGCTAGTTTTTACTCTGAAATAATTAAGTTGGAGGCAGAGTCTTGAACTTTCATATCACATATAGAGGAGAGCTGTTAAGTTTTCCTTAAATTTTTAATAAGTTACAAATTAAATTGTAACTTTTCAAGTACTGACCTTTCAAGTATGAAGCATGTTTATTAATCTGATAAGAAAGCACTAAAAAGTTTGGGTCCTATTAAGATTTTAAAATCATATAGGTTACTAATTACTAATCTTTTGGAATTAACTTCCATTTCTTTCGTACCACAAACTTCAGGCTCGTGCTGTTCTGGAGAGGGAATTCAATAACCTCCTTGCTATGGGCACTGACAGAAGACTTGATGAAGTAAGTTACTCGAGTTGTTGACCCATTTTATGGTCCTGGAAACTTTTATCAAAACTGCTCAGTGAAAGAATTTAGCCTGAACCTCTTCCAGCTTTTGACAGAACAATGACAGAAACTTTAATTTGAAACTCCTTGTCTCTGAGGGTTTCTAAATACAGCAGGGTTTTGTGTATTTTGGTAAGATGACTTTGAATATGAAAGTATTGGGAAGATTTGCAAGTTTGGTTTTCTAGCTTGAGTGGTTAATGTCTAATAGCAGCACTTTGGGCTGAATCCTCTTGATCTAAATTATGGGAGAATTAGTGACCAGCATTGCAATGAACAAGCTGTGATAGAAAAAGGCACTTTATCCTAAAGAGCAGTATTTCAAAGAGCTTTGAGTGGTTTTTAAGAAATCTGATGTTAATTTTGATTCATACTGGTGCAGAAGACCACCAGGTGTGTTTACACATCAAAGTAATTTTTGTTGGGCAGGCTGTGATCTTACTGTACAAATTGTGCAGATCTGATTGTACAAATTGTGCATTGAGATGAGTGTAAAACTCTCTAAGTGTGAAGCTGTTCTGTGCACCAACATCATGGAGGAGTGTTCCATCTTTAACCTTGTAGGTTGTCAGTGAACAGATTGAAGCTGGTGTTACTTCCCCAGGAGAGCCTTAATTAACTCCATGCTGCCTCATCTTTGGTGTTGATGGGATTTGATGTGGTAGCACATGTTTGCAAAAGTGTTGCAGATTAAGGCTGAAGTGACCAAACCCTTCTGTTGTTAACCAGCTCAGGAAACCAGTCTCAGAAACATTGGTGCTGGGATGAGGAAGAGGGCAGGGGAAGGGGAAGCTCCTGACAGCTCTGTTCCCATGTGTATCTCTACCAAGGTTTTAACAACCCTTCAGAAAGCACTGATAGTTTTCTGAAGTATTTTCCTTGGAGATTTCAAACTGCAAAAGGAGCTTTAAGGGAACAGATATTTGCTCTGTTCTAGTGGCACAGGGCAGTTTGATCATTAAGATCTCTCCAAATAATATAGACACTTCTCTCCTAATTGTACAAGGGAATAAATCTGAGCATTCAAGGGATTTAACTGGGTCTAAATGGGAAGCTGGCAAATGGAGCTGCCCAGTGGGTATATTTGCATTGACACAATACATTCTCTACCAAAGATGTTTTTGAAAGCGGGATTTAAACTGCAGTTACTAAGTGTAGCATTATATTTCTGAGGTGGGAATATTGCTTGAAAGATGCAGATATATTAATGGAGGAAGGAAAATGCACTTGGGTAATTAAATTACATTTACCCAAGTGCTTAAGGAAAACCCTTCTTGGCAATGCAGTATTTAATACACTTACTTTTTATTTCCTCACAATTGCCTTCTTCAGCGGTGATACATTTACTTAAGTTTGTCAGTAATCCTTTTAATGTCAGTAACAATCCCCAATAACACTTTTTGCACTGCTAATGTTGTTTGTCAATATGACAGGATGATGATAAGAGCTTTAGGAGAGCACCTTCGTGGAGAAAGAAGTTTAGACCAAAGGACATAAGAGGTTTAGCTGCTGGATCAGCAGAGACTCTTCCTGCAAATTTCAGAGTTACAACCTCAATGTCTTCACCCTCTATGCAGCCAAAGAAGATGCAGATTGATGGTATTGATTTTGTATAATTTTAAGCATGATGTTCTTTTTTTTTTTTTTTTTTTTTTTGCCTGAGATTCCAGAGGAATTAAGTCCAAATGACCTTTTTGCTGCATAAAAGCATCTGCCTTGTGCATGGTTGTATTTATAACACTGTGTTTAACCATAGGGTGCTTTGTCATTTCAGGAAGCTGTACTAGAGGTGGAGTTTCTTTTTTACATCACTGGAGTAACAAAATGAGAATCATAGCTAGAAATAAATGTAATTTAGGAAAGTAAAATGACAGCTTAGTAGGAGTCTTTTAATCACACAATGCACAATTTCTGATTAGCAGCAATTAGACCAATATGAACCCCATTTCTGAAATGCAATAAAATGCATTCAAAAGTGATGTGAATAAACCCCCTCAGATAATTCTGAGATGAGTAAAACTTCAGTAACAGGTGCATTACCTCCTCTGCAGTGATCCCTTCAGTACTGACCATAGTTGAAATCACTGTTTTATTCATTGCTGTGTACTTAATGATCTTTGGGTATATGTGTACACACACAGATATGAGTTAAAAAAAATCCCAAACCAACAAAAGCAGACCCCAAAAATCCCACCTGGAAGTGGAGGTTATCACCTGTCTCATGAGGGATCTTGTCTGTTTAAAAACCCTACCTGTAGCAACATAAGAATAAACTTTGACTTGAATTTAGTTTACAAAAGGCACACAGAAACAAATACGAAATGTTTTTTTATTGGAACAGGCAGGGTGAGAACACAATCTGTTGGAGTTGCCTCAGGTTCTGAAAACTCTTATTTATTCATAAAGCTAAAAAGACCAATTTTTGCATCTGATGCTAATCTCAGTAAGCTCTTCTAAATTTTAGGTACTGTCACTAGCACAAAATATTTACCAAAAATCATGTGGAAAACTCTATAAATGAAAGTAGGTTAAGCCTTTACCATGTAAAACCACTTTCTTTTTGAAATGTTAGACATTTACAAACTACATGAGGTGGTAAATAACTTAGAAAATCACCTTTGCCAATTTCTCTCTGCTAGTTGGCAAGCAGATTTTTTTAGGATACTTTTTGTTAGCCTGTGGAACAAGAAGTGGTTAATATACAAACTGTAAAATAAATTCTGCTTTTCTAACTTGTAACCTTAGGGTTGGGTGAGTACCAAAGCTGTAATCACCATTGCTGTGGAGGGTTTTTTTTTGTTTTGAAAACTAACATGCATGCTGTGTTCTGCATGTCTTCCCATGCTTCTTGGAATAGGCAGTGTATCAGGAACACAAAGATTGGATTCTGCCACAGTAAGGACCTACTCCTGTTAAAGCCTTCTCCTGGTGAGTAAAGCTGATAGGAATAACACTGAAGCAGCTATTTATGAAATAAAACAGCAGAGATTTTCCTACAGTGGTTTTACACACTTAGAAAATAGTCCAGGTTTTCAGGCTAGGTCATTATATTGGAAATCCAAGTTTATTTCCTACAATAAGGCAGAGTGTTGAAATGCTGGGTTTTGTCAGAACTGTGTTCCTGTGAGATTTTTAAAACAGCTTCAAAAAGGACCTGTGCTAAACAGCTCTGTAGAAAGTGTTGAAATCAAAGGCTGGATGAAGCACAGCTAGTGGAAATGGGGAGGGGGGAAGAAAATAAATTAGGGATGAATAGAAAGTAATCCATGTGTGACACTGCAGCTGAGATTGCTGATCTCTCAGAGTCTTTGCTTGGTCAGAGCTGTGCCACTAAAACATACTTCAGTACTGAATTGTAAGAGGGATAATTGCAGTTTCCAGTTCCTGGACACTCCATACCACTGTGATTGCTTGGGCTGCTTGCTTGGATTTAGCTACCTGCAGCCTCAATTTGGGGAGCAGTGCTGTTGATGTTGTAACACAAAATCCTTGCATTCTGGCTTGTGAAAGAGCTGTAGGTCTGTCTTTCTCCAGGATCTGGAATGTTTCTGCAGCAGCCTCTGCTGTATTTTCTCATGGCACAGTACTTCTCTCATTTTGCAAGCAAGCCCAAAAATGATTATTTTTCTTTTACTACAACAAATTTTAAAAAATCAACTCAATGGCTCTTCCCGCTCACTGATATCTTTCATGGACTGTAAATTGCCTGTCTTCTCTGCTTGCAGTGTCTTTCTTCTTACTGGTAGCATCCCTTCCAACTCATGAACTTTGCTTCCTCAAATTCAGAACCTTTTTGCATGTATGAGTTGAATTCTAAAGAGTTCTTACATGTGAAATGCTGAGAGAGGAAATTCCTGCATGTAGCAGCTAGACCACACGAGTGTGTCAGTTCATACATAATCTCAGGGGCTCTCTTTAAAGTATTTTTAGTTGCAAGAAACTGAAGTTTTAAGTCTCTCCCCCAGATCCTCCTCCCTGGTTCAGGATTTTCTGTAGTCAGATGGTGTGGGATGGAAATCCTCGAGGCAGAAACATTTGCCCTCATTGCTTTATTTGCATTGCAGCTGGAGATTGCAGGAAGCAATAAAATGATATCCAGCATGGCATGGCAGTAATTCAGTGCATCACTGCTGAGCTGTTTGTGACAATCTTGGAATGCAATGATGGTTAAAACCTGCTAATGGAATCTTCTGTGTTTTTTTTTCTTTTTGTGTGTTGTTTTTGTTTGTTGTTTTTGCAGTTTACCCACACTATTTCTACCGGTGATATGCAGCATTTTGAACATTTGGAACCCTTAACCTGTTAATACTTGTTAAATGGACACTTTGAGATATTTTATTACAGAGTTTTTAATTAGCAAATAAATTCATGAGTACTATAGAGAAAATATTTTAGAATCTAAATGTTTCTTATATTTATGTGACTTGTCATTTATATAGTTACTTACTTTTTCTGTTTCTATTCAGTCTACAAATCAAATCATTGCTGATTTTTTATTCTAATTTTAGTCTTTCCAGCTGAATGTACTGTAATGCTTGTATGTATATGTCCCTATGAGCAATATAGGGTTTTTGTAAATTATGCAGTAACTGTAATTATCATTGTTTTTTAATAATGAAACTGAAGGTGAAAAGGATTTTAATACCTTTGTAAAAGTATCATGACACCGAGCAGTATATATTTTGTCTTTTGGAGCGCTTAGCTTAGATCTGAAAACAGGTCCAGCTTTTTTTCAGGTGAGCCTTTGTTGATGTAGGAGGGACGGTACACGAGCGTTGTTCTCCTCAGAGCTGTACCTTTCCACACAGAGGATGTGTCAAGTAGGGGCAATTTGTCTTTATTTAAAGTAGAAGCGGTTGGAGAAGCTGGGAGGAGCTCTTGAGCCGCAGGAGTGTTGTGGGAGCATTGCCTCAGTGCTCACACCTCTGCTGTGTTTGTGCGGCGCCTCTGCGCAGTGACTCAAAACAAGCCATAAACCGAGGACTCTCTTTAGTTTTGCTTTTCCTTCCCTGAGGAAGACAGACTTCATAATGATTCCTGGTCGTGAGCCACAGGCCACAGAAAGGTTTTTTTTTTGTCCTAGACCTTTTTGCTTGAAAACACTTGTTGGAAAGATGCTGGTGGAACCAGTTTTAATGGACCAATCCTAAAGCACTGCAGCCTCCTGTCAAATGAGTAGTGAAAGATGAAGGTACAACGGGCTGAAAACTAAAGCAGTGCATCTTCTAATAAAGGCCTTACTTTTCTTATGTAAGTCATCCTATGTGTTTTGTAAACTTGTTCTAAAGACTTGTCTGGACTTTAATTTGGATGGTTGTAGCCATTTTGGACTGTATGAGTAGAAAATGTATCTGACACTTGTAAATGGCATATTAAAAAGCCAGCAAGAATCTGTTCAGATGGTGCATTATTTATTATGCAACAATATATATAGCATGTCTTTTTTCTTATTGTTTTCCACTTTTAACTTGCTTGTAAAACTGAAATTCATTGTTACTGTTCTGTTTTTCTATTAATCTTTTGTGTATTTTCAGATTATGTAACAATATGTACAGTCTACTTTTGAACTATTTTTATCACAGTATTATTTATTGCTTTCAATAAAGTACTGATGCATTTTCCACTGCCAATAAAACACTATGGAAAAGCTAAGATCTAATTGTATGCAGGCAGAAACTTTGCAGTGAGAGGATATTGTCAATAAAGCATCTTAATGATTGTTTGCTGCCCTGTAGATGTGGTTTCAAATTATGACCTTTTTCCAGGAGCAAAAATATTCAGTTAGATGTGACATTTTCTTTGGAATTGTTCAAGCTCACATGCATTAATATCAGTTTTCTGGAAAAAAACCTGCTTTATTGCCTACTTCTACTCATCTTTAGAGCTATGATTTGCTTTTTAAAATAATAAACCAGACCTGACACACAACTTCAGTGTATTCTGGTCCACATGGTGAAGATGGAAATGCTGTCCTAGACAGCAGCAACAGTTGCTTAAAATGAAATCATGGCCATAGTGATATTTGGGGAGAAACATAGGAGTTGAAGGAACCAGTGCAAAACGGGGTCACAATAGGGCTGTTCATGTCATTTTGGTATATTTGTAAACCATTTCATTGAGTAGAAGACAGAGGGATAAAGTTGCAGAATGATGAAAGGAGTAGTAAAGCATATTTCATCATGTCCTCCAGATCAACGCAGGACGTGGAATGCCTGGAGAAACACTGCCATGGATGCTCTAAACCTTGTTCAGTGGTGCATCTCTGTTTGTCTGGCTTCTTGTCTGTACGAGTTGCTGTCTGCCCATTTGCAGTCTCTTTTATATTCTCAGAGAATCTTATCTTTCTAGAAAAAAAACTCTAAAATGGAACTGCAGAAGGAAATCCTGACTCACTGCTCAGCTAAACTTTGCTGTTTAGAAAAACCTTGCCTAGGCGTTGCTGGTCACTGATGTGAGTGGTAGTAGGTGTTCAAAGTCATGTATTGTTGCTTCTCAAAAGTGAAACCAATGCGGGATAGACTTGTAAAATGTGAACAGAAACTGCGTTTATTATTTTGAGGCTGTAAAACCTTAACTGTTATGGAACAATGGAACTGACATGAGAGGTAGAATAAATGAGTGAAATGGCGAAAGCTTTCACAAACTGGCAAAACTGTGTGTGGTGACTTCCTTCTGAGTTACACAGCAGAGCTGTGCTGGAGAGATCCAGAAAAACGTGTCTTGCTCAATTTTAATAACTCCCACACACCCTGCTGAAAGAAAACTGCACATGGAAAAGGCACCTGGGTCTGTTACAGTGAGCTTTAGATAATGCTTGATTAGATACAACATTTTGTAAATTGCCAAATGTCTTTAAAGGCTTTGGTTGGAAAGAGGGCTGTAAAAATTAAACTCTGCATGCTGTCTGCATGCTTCAGAATTATCTGAGTGAACTTTAAACTTGCAATTTTTGCATGTCTAAAGGACAGGGACTCTCCAAACAGATGTTTTAACTCCGTCTTTTAGTAGCAGTGCCTTTTCTTGTGGACAGCAGTGATTTATCATGCCAAGATTTGGAGAACAGGTAAATTAGTTCAAAGCAGAATTTACTTTTAGAGCTTGGTAGGCTAAAGATTGAGAGGGAGGGTCAGCAAAATTAATTATCAGGTAAATACAAGTTGACACTATATGTTTGAGGGTGGTACTTTTAAAAGAAACTGAAGAGTCACTTTGCCTTTAAAAGGAAAGTTGTTCCCTTTCCACTGTCAGGGCTGTAGCTTTGGTGCTCAAGTTACTCTACATTTTGTTAATTTCATTGTTTGTTAATAGTAGGGGACTTGGGAGGGAAAGAGCAATTGTAGTTAACTGAGGTGGCAGTACCTTTTGGTTTTACAGGAGATGGAACAGATGGGTGAAAAGTGATATATAAATGTGGCTGGTATTTCTACCTGTACATGGAGGGACAGGTGAAGACTCCAAAAAGACACAGAGGAGACAGAAGTAATGCCTAAAGGATTGAGGTTCTCTGCATGTGTGTTCTCCTCTAGCAGACAGAATTTTTAGAATAAATTCAGCCCTTTTCAAATATGCTGTATTCAGTTTTTGGGGTAAATCACACTGCATGTAATCCAGGAAAAAGTAACGGACCTATTTATGACATGAACTGGCTACATCTGGAATAAAGTTGTTCTTGTGTTCACCTAGATTTTTTTATCATCTAGCCCCCTATTACAGCTGGAATTTGTGCGTTTATCTGTAGAAATAGCGTTCCTTGGGGTCTTCCTCTCCTTTAGAAGATGCGAACAAACCATCACCTCATTCCACAGTGTTTTAAACCCCCGTAGTTTCCATTTTGGCATCCGTTTCATTTGGATCGGATCACGGCCACGGGGGAACCTTTTGCCCGCTGATAAAAAGCGATCAAAACCCCTGGGGACGGAGTAGGCGCGACATCCAAAACATGACGGTGCAAAAGTGAGTGCTAAAAAACAAAGAAGGATGTTCTCAACTGCACCAGCAACTCCCCTGTGGCCATTTTAAAACTACTGATGCTGCATTTTTTGACAGAAAGGGGGGACGGAGCAGCTCCAGAAATAAGCATTTATGATAGAAATAAGCACTTATGATGGTCGGGGCGGCTGGCAGGCCGCGGGGGAGGCGGCGTTCCCGCAGCCGGCGGCGCGGCCCCTCCCGGCGGGGCGGAGCGGAGCCCGTCCCGTTCCCACCTGGAGCCGGGAAGAGGAAGTGGGAGCTCGGGAGAAGCGGAAATTGCAGCAGCAGCAGCCGCCGCCAGCCCGGGAAGCACCGGCAGGGAGCCAGCACCGAGGAGGAGGAGGAGGCGGCGGCAGGGGCAGAGTAAGCGCGGCGGGGCCGAAGGGCAGCCGGGCCGGGGGCTGCGGGCACGGCCGGGCAGCGCAAGGCAGAGCCGGGGGGGCTTCGCGGCTCCGTGTCCTTTAAAAAAAAAAAAAAATTTAAACTCCAAAGCTGGGAACTTGATGGGAAGCGGCGGGGGCTCCCCACAGCGGCGGTGCCGCTCAGGGCAGAGCCCCCGGCCGCGGTGCCGGGCTGAGGCCCTGGGGCCCGGCCGGCCTGGGAGCTGCTCCCGGCTCCCCTCTGCTGCTCCCGGCTCCTCTCGGCGCTGCTGCCCCGAGCCCGTCCCTAGGCCCGGGCGGCGGGGAGGTGCCGAGGCTGCCGCTGAAGGTGCTGGGTAGGATGATGTGTGTGCTGATTAGTCATAGCAGCGCCGGGCAGCGCATATATATCCAAGGCATATATTTAGCTTGGGTTTGTGTTCGAACCGTAGCGTTTGCTCCTTCCTTCAGGAATCATGACCACGTGAGCCAGTGAGTCATGGATAGATCGTGTTTCTCCTCGTTCTGCCCTGGAATCGGTGCTGGAATAGCAGGCGGAAACCGGGCTTATTCCTGCTGCCTGCGGACTGGGAGCCCCGGCCGCTGGGGCTGCTCTGCTCCTTGTGGAATTCACAGAGTGCGGGGCTGAGCTGTGGAACATTGGAAAATGTTGGCGTTTGTGGGCTTGGTTTGCAGAGAATCGTGGTGGGTGCTGGATTTTGCACGGGGGTGCGTGTGAAATCCTTCTTCCCTGCGCTATTGTTTGTGAGAGCTTGAGGAGGAAGCGGTGAAACCTAGACTGAAGGATGCAGCTTTTGTTCTTTGAAATGCCCAAGCACAACTGAATGAACAAAATACATCAATCGAGGGAGCATAAGAAACAAGTACTTGGGGGAAAAAAGTTGTGTTTGGCACAAAGCATATAGAAATTCACAATACGAAGCACCCCTGAGTCAGCTCTCATCACTTGCATTCCATTCCTAAACACCTTGCAAAGCATGGTGGAGCTTGTAAGGATGGATACAGAACATCCCCCTTAGGAGAAGTTAGAAAGAACTTGGACCCGTGTTGAATTTCATTATTGAGCTGGTTGAGTTCTGCTTTCCAAGGCTTTTGGGGGTTTTTTGGTGAGAGACTGGATTTCAGTAGGAAAGAGTAGGACAATCAGACACAATCATGTGAGAGAAGGCTTTAGACAGTTTTTAAAGGATGACATCAAACCACCTGTGTTCTAAAGTTTTGGGTTATAAATTCATAGTCTCAGAAGTTTTTTGGATATGAGATACTATTACAAAGGTTAGTTCCTTAACTGCCAGAGGAATTTGGAGATGGGAGACCTGAAAAAACATGAGAGGAAATATGCTAATACTGTTAATATGTTACTTGCTCTGCTTTTACACCCTCCTTCCTGGCTACTCCAGCATTTGCTACCCTGGTGTTTGACTGTCAGTTTTCTAGCTGTTCTCGCTCACGTTACCAGTCCTGAAATTTCTGAAATGCTCCATAAAAGTGGCTCATCAGCTCATTCTGCCAGGCTGCAGAACGAGCCTGACAGAACGAGCTGTGGACTTTACCCAGGGATTATTATTTATGCAGTTAAGAGGAAGTGAGTTTTCATCCCACCACTGAATTATGCTTGTGTGAATTAAATAGCCTATGGTAATTATCTTTGTAATCTGTTCTTAATTAGAAGGATAAAGGTAAGTGGACAGAATGCTGGTATGTTAAAAAACTGAGCTCTAGTTGAATAGCAAAGAAAAAATCCTTTCTCTGAAGTGTATTCTGAAAAAGCTGGGAGAACAGGCAGCTTGTAGTTTGATGTTTCAGTTTTGCTTTCTAGAATGTATTTGTTTTGATTTATGTAGAATAAAGGGTGTAACATCCAGCCACTAGCACCAGGAAGATCAGGAATTCTGCTAACTAGCTGAACTGTTAATTAAAAGCATCCAACTTGATACTGCACGGGGAATAAAGTTTCCAGAAACTGAGAGGCCCCAAATCATTAACCTCTTGAAAGTGCTGGGTGTTGTTTCTAGAAGTCATTGTTTGCTTTTTTTATGAGTGTTGCTTCCTGCAGTCGCCCTCTGTTTCCCCTGAAAGCCAGACAAGGTGCTGGGTTTGTGAGCACCGTGTCTCTCTGGGGATTACCCGAGGAGCAGAGCTCCTGTTCTCTGTTGTTGTTGGAGTTGTGTGCAAGTTCTTAGAGTTGTTGGGATTTCTGTCACCGTGCTGGAACTCCCTGCACGGCAGAGGAGGCTGTGCAGGTGTAATGCAGGTGAAGAACAATGTTGTGCTCATCATTTTTAACGCCTGGGGGGGAAAAAAAAATCACCTATTCCTGCACCTTAATTGTAGGCACAGGATCCAGAATTAGCAGCAGTCTTTGGGAGTGCATGTTGGCTTGGAAACCTGTGTGAGCAGAAGTCTTTGAGTGCAGTGGCTGCACCAAAGGCACACATTAATTTGAGCAAAGAAAGGTGACTTTGTTCTCTTGAAACAGCAATTGCTCCTAATCTTTTTACAGTGCAAATGGGAGAGTTAAACAGGTTTGTAAGCCAGCTTGAAAAGACAGCCTGAGCTCCAGTGGTCAAACCTGTTTTCACTGCAAGCACAGCTTTTGGTAATGTGGTTAAATAACATACTTTATTGGGAATTGTGGATTGCATCTCCTCTGCCAGCTCCTGCAGGAATCAAACGAGCTGGCAGGTGAGTGACCCTGCTTCTCCTGCTGGTGTTGCAGATGTGGAAAGCTACTGCAGGCCACACCGTGTCTGTCAGCCAGGATGATGGAGCTGATGACTGGGAGACAGATCCAGACTTTGTGGTATGGCTTTGGGGTTTACTGATCCACCAGGAACTTGTTCTGGGACAATTCCAGAGCAGCTCTGGGGTGGGGGACATGTTTTGGCCAAATAAACTGTCAGGAGCATGTCCCTGGAGTGGAGGGGAAGTGAAGCTGCTTTTCCAACACCCGTGGCCTCAGTGACTGCTGGAAGCTTTGCTGTGATGTGTGTGACTGGAGATTCCTTTGGGTTTTTAACTCTCTTTCCATGTGTGTCCTTCACAGAACGATGTGAGTGAGAAGGAGCAGCGCTGGGGAGCTAAAACCGTGAATGGGTCCGGCCACCAGGAGCACATCAAGTAAAGCAGCTCTCTTGTGAAATGTATCAACAGGCACAGTCCCTGGCAACTTTTAATGTGATCTCAGTTACTGTGTCTGCATAGTTAAAACAAGAGTCCCTGTAGAAGATTGATTATTTGCCAGATGGCTGGTCTTTCAAATCTGTCTGTCTTCAGAGCTGAAATTAAGAGCAGAAATATGGTGCAGGGACCCTTAAATCTTTCTTTGTCACTGGAAATGTAATTTTTCCTGCCTCTGTATCTGAAAAGGGGTTTTTTGTGCTGTTTTGGTGCAAGAGCAAGTAGTGCGGGGGAGAAGCAGAGGGTTTGATACTTTGGGAAACATTCAGTACCTTAATTCTTACACTTTGTTAAGAAAACTGCTACAACCAAACTCATAAAAACCCTGGAAAAGTAACAAACTGAGCTCTCTGATGGAAAAGCAAGTAAGTGCATCACAGAGGCGTATGTGAAACAGAAATGATGCCTCTCCTGAATCCTGTATTTCTTACAGAAAGTGTCTAGGACAGAACTTTCAAGCAATTTTAGGAAATGTGTGTTGTTGCAAACAGAGGAGACTGAACTCTGGTTACTTCAGGGATCAGTGTTGATCTGCTTTATTCTGAGGGCAGTGGGAATTCCTGCTAGCTGAATTGCACCTGAGGAAGCTTAAAACTCAGGTGGGAAGTGCTTAAAGTACAGATTACACCTTTGGTTACTCTTCTTTTCATAGCCTGCACTGCTCTCAGTTCAATTCTGCAAATTTTAAGGGGTCACCTAGGGAAGAGGATGTGCAAGTTTCCTTACATCTTTATTTTGCAGTACAGTGCAGTCCAGAATGCTGTGTTAGAATTAGCCCTGATACCACAGGGACTGTGTGATAAGAGATGATCTCTGTTCTGAAAAGTTGCCATTCAGATAGAAAGTGTTGAGAAGAATTTCAATTTAGGACACAAGGAAAAAAAAAAGTTATGTTTCAAGCATAAATCAATTCTAAGTAAAGGATTGCTAAAATAGCAAAATTCCCTTCCACATTCTTCTTAAAACCAGCAGTTTCTTTTCTTTTTTTAAACAACATTTTGCAGTGGGACAAATCCAGTGTCTCAGAATATGAGGAAATGTTTCATACACTGAAAAAATAGGAAGGGCTTGAAAAATACAAGTGATCCAACTTCTCATTAATATGATAGTTTTGTCAGCTTCATATTTTGCATCTTTTTGAAGTTGCTTGCTGAAACCTCCTTAGTAAAAGTTGCTGCTTTGTTGTCTTTTAAAGTATTCATCAGCTGAGGGAGAATGTATTCCAAGAGCACCAGAACCTCAAAGAGAGGGAGCTGCAAACGGGACCAAAAGCTTCCCATGGCTACGGGGGGAAGTTTGGTGTGGAGCAAGATCGCATGGATAAAGTAAGTGTGGATGGGGCTTCCTTGGGATGAGGGGATCAGGGAAAGGAGAAGCCTGGCCAGCACCACTCTCTGTGTGAGCTGAGCTGGTCCCAGCTTTGCTCTGGGCTGTGCAGTGGCCCCACGTGGTTTTGATTGATGCCAGGTCTGGAGATGATTCCCCTGGAGTCAGGATTCAAGTTTTTAGATTTATGTTTCGAAATGAACAAAGGGCTTGGTGCTTTAATAAGTCCAGTGTGATCTTTTTATTTGGATGCTGGGCCAGCTCTTCTATGCATATAGATAGAGACTGCTGAAAAAACGAAAAAAGGATGTGCTGCTGCATTAAAATCACAGTGCAGCTCTTGTGAACAAACTGTGAACAGTGACAAATAATGCAAGTATTTAAAATATTGTTCTTCAATCAGTTTTTTATATGAGGAGTTGATGGCTGCTTATGTTACACTGTTAAATTATAATTCTTAGTATAACTCCTTTAGTCATGTGATAAATAGACTTATCAACTTCTGGCTGCTGTCTTTCATGAGCTCTGCTAGAATAAGAATCAAAGCATTTCTAAATAAGAACGTTTTCTTACTTTGTTTTTTTGTCTTCTTGGTAACTCAACAGCCTTAAATTTTTGCTGGATTCTCATATTCCAGAGTTAATTGCTGGCCAGTTCTCAGTGGGCCAGCCTTTGAATCTGAGAAAAGGAATTACTGAGCAGATTCAACCACCAGGCCTATTCTGCTGCTGCTCTCTAGTGTCAGCACTTTATCCCTCACCTGTGTCTGTGGGGAAAAAAAAGGAACAAAAGTCAGCAGTGTTTCCCATAGGCCAGAATTAATCGTGGGGAAAAACATGCTGTTCATGCCCATGTGAGTGATGCTGGTGGCAGGAGGTGTTCACAATTTCTGTTTGTAATGAATCTTTCTCCCTTGTAACTGTAGTTCTGAAGCCTTGTGGCTGAGATGTCTCCTTTGCAGGTATCTGTGCAGGTGTGCTGCTCCTAAAGCTTGGCTTTAAAGCTTGGCCATTCAATCAGGGTTGCTGTAGCATTGTCATGCTGCAGGGTTTTGCTGCATTTAGGGCAAAACCTTGGTTCTGAGTTAAAATGAACATTTCCATCGCTCTGTGTGCCATACCTCCTGAGATGGTGTAAAATGGACAGAAAAGTTATGAGGGTGTTTGACTCTGAAATACAGATTACAAAAAAAAATATTTTTCTAAGGAGGGGTTTGTTGTAATGCTTGGTATTTTATGAAATGCAGAAAGTCCTGGTACCACCAAGAAAACACCACACTTATACCTCAGTTGGTGTAACAAAAGGGAGATCAGGTAAAACCACGTAAAACCTAAAATTTTCAGAGCTTCATGTTTTTCATAAATGTAATGGGAAGAAAAATGAAATGTAATGTTTTTCATAAATGTAATGGGAAAAAAATTCTGACACATTTCACAGATACTGTACTACAGAACACCTGCAGAATGGACAGGAGTGTGGTTGTTTCAGTCAGGAGAAGAAGGGAGCTTTTTTAATGTTTTTGAGTTAGTGTCCTGTTGTTATCCTGTTAGTGTCCTGATCTCCTTGGTCTGTTACCTGGCAATGACTTCATCCAGTAATGCTTTGCTTCCCAGCCTGCTGGGAATGTTCCCTTCAGCCCCTGTGTGGAAGAAAAAGAGCAAACACTGTAAAATCCAAGGTGTGCAGACACCTTGTGTCCCCAGGTTAGTTCCCCTTGGTCCAGCTGCCTGGCACAGATGATGCAGTGTTGGGTTCCTGGTGACTTGCAGGTTGCTCTGGCCAGTTGCCAGTGTTGGCATTTTCACTCGAGGTGTGAGGCTCCACATCAATTCCAGGAGCTGGAAGGGCTCCCTAGCACTAGGTCAGTGTAACACTAGCAAGGACTGTGTGGAGGCACTTCCAGGTGTGTAATTACATATCCCTGTGTCCTGCCAGTGGGATGGAGGGAGCTCAGCCTCTGTTCAGCTCAACTTCCAGGGTCAGGATGCAGGGTTGGATGCCTTTGGCACAGGTGTGGATGCATCTCCTCATGTTCAACACTGTTTTGCATGTGAGGAAGATGCCTAATTGTGATTTATGCAGGAGACTTGGGTGCCTCCCTAAACAATGGCAGCTGGCTCTGGTTGTATTTGTATTGTTGTACAGAAGTATTGTTGTATTTGTTGCAGTCCCCTGTCAGCTAAAACAGATCCCTAAATAAACACAAGGCTGTGTGTTTCACCTGAAACTCACTTCAAATTCTGCATGAACACCATCAAGACTCCCTCTGTACCTGTCTTGTTTTCATTCCTGTGCTTTTGAAGTGCAAATGCAGGGCATAAAATAGTTCTCATAAAATGCAGTCACTTCCCTTGCCTAGGCTGGATTGGTAGCATGGCAGCATCCTTGTGGAGACTTCCCAAGTGAGTAGGAGTTTCCAGGGAAGTTGGTTTCAGCAGGAGGAGTGGCAGTGATGCATGTTGGTAACAAAACTCACCCTCCAGTTGCTTGGTGCAGTGTTTTGTCTGACACACAGGACTGTGTAGAACTGCTCTCTCTGAACTGCACCAATTTCTTCCAGTCAGCTGTTGGACATGAATACCAATCCAAACTGTCTAAGCATTGCTCCCAAGTGGATTCAGTGAAAGGGTTTGGTGGCAAGTTTGGAGTACAAACCGACAGAGTTGACCAGGTGAGTGATTTCATCTCCTGCAGCCACCCACAGTGGTTGATTTTTTTCCTTTTCTACATAAAACTGCAGAATTCCTATGCCTTAGGATGCTGGTGTGGGCTGCTCTTCCTGCTCTTTTTGAAGTTTAGCAGAAGCTAACACTGACTGTTAGGGAGATAAATTACTGTTTAAAGCAGAGTAGAAAAAAAGCCCTCATGGGAACTTGAGATGAATTGAAAAGAAAACTGAAAAGAGATGTTAAAATATACCTTTTTGTGTTCTTTGACAAGGTCAGTGTGAATACTGTAGAATGTTTGGGGATGGTTTGTTCTGTATCACAGCATGAACTACTGGCCAGGATATCTTGTTCCAAGACTGTAACAATCCCTGCATGGAAATGCTGGATTTCTGTCATACTGAATTGCTGGACCTGGCAAGGCCAGGCTGGAGTGTGCTGCTGGTACAATTTGCCTTGGCAAGGGAGGGCAAAATCCTGGCCATGAAAACATGCACTGAATTGCCATGGAAATGAATATGGCCCATAAGTTAAAGAGGTTTTTATGCTCCGAATCCAGAAGGTCAGAGCAGGATGGAGAGACACAGGAACTTGCTCTGCTCTGTGTCCACTGGAGTGGGTACAGTTTTTCTCCTAATGCCTAACACTGTCACAGTTGTCATTTTATTTCTCTTCCAGTCAGCTGTTGGGTTTGAATATCAGGGCAAAACTGAGAAGCATCCCTCCCAAAAAGGTAAAGTGGGGAGGTGGTCACCTTGGTGGGCATGTCTTCTATAAAAAATAGATTCTTTACTGTGTGGGAAGTACCTCTTTTAGTGAGACCTCTGCATGACATTCCCAATGAATCAAATGGTGGGTTTGGTGGAACAGAGGAGGAAAAATTAATTTCCTAGCAGTTTCATGAGTTGATGAGGTTTTAAGACACAGAAATAGTGGAGTCAGGAGTCTAATTTTTCATTCTGCAGTGAGCTTCAGGGGCATGTCAGGAAGACTGGGAGTTGCTCTTTGCTGTATTGCACCCTGTTGGAAATAGGGAAAAAATTTAAAGGGAACTATCATAAGCTGTAGGGCTGTTGCTTATCTTGTGTTTAAAATTAAACTGAATTTTATGTGCTAAAGCCTTCATAATATTGAGTTCTGAAATAACTTGTTTTTCCCCTCAATTGCTAGGCTGTGCTGTATCCATGACAAGTTGCTTTCATGCTGTTTTTATTGTGCTTTACTCTCAATGCAGACTACTCAAGTGGTTTTGGTGGAAAATACGGAGTACAGGCTGACAGAGTGGACAAGAGTGCAGTGGGGTTTGATTACCAGGGGAAAACTGAGAAACACGACTCCCAGAAGGGTGAATAGTGAATAATAACATGTGTTAGCAGGCTCCTTCCCTAGTGCTGTAGGCACTGCCCATAGCCCATGTTGTAAAATACTCATGTTTTACACCTCTTGCACTCCTAACCTGCTGAAAGGTAATGCTGGGTAAAATTTACATTGCCAAAAACCTCAACTTCTGGGGAAAAAAAAGGCCAAAATATCTGCCTGATTTTAAGGGATGGTCCAGGGCACACAGGTTTGTCTGGAGGTTTTTTACAGCTCCTTTTGAAAATCAAAATAGTCAGACTGTGAGCAGCTTAACCACCACAGAGAAGTGCTTCTAAAAGAATCGGCTATTGGTGGATTCAAACACTTAACAGTATTTAGAGTTAATATTGTGTTGCTGCTCAAGTTTCCAGGCATATCTAGTCAAAAACCATCATAATTTTATTGAAAAATGGTGACATTTTTGACATCTGTTTTCTGTTTGTCCCAAAGAAATGTTTGAACTCTAGAAATGCTGACAAGGAGCAGGGGGTGTTTAAAAGCATCCAGGCTGCTGCTGACGTGGGTTCTGAAGTTCACTTCCCCATAAGTGTCTTCAGAATTTTACCAAGGAGTCAGGCAGCTGAACTGCTGGTGTTGCCCAGCTAAATGCTGTTTAATTTTCCATCCTGGAGAATGTGTTCTCAAGGATTTCTGACTCCAGTGTCTGAAATCAGGTTTAGCTGTGGGTGTCAGTGCTTCTTTTAAGGCACAGTGCAGTGCTAGCAGCCCTGATTATCACAGTTTCTCAAGGTGATGGTTTTGTTGCAGAGCACTTACAAACAAAACTCTTCCCTCTTATCTCTAGATTATTCCAAGGGCTTTGGAGGTAAATACGGTGTTGACAAGGACAAAGTGGATAAAAGTGCTGTTGGCTTTGAATATCAAGGCAAAACGGAAAAGCATGAATCACAGAAAGGTTTTTATCATCTTCTTTAAAAATAGTAGCTCAGATCCTTTTAAACCTGGGAAAAATACTTCGGGGGTTTTTTTTTGGGTGGGAGTTTTTAGATTGTTTGGGTTGTTTTTTTGGTTTTTTTTTTTTTTGTGGTAAATGTGTGTTCACCCCATGTGTGTGCAGATTTTGGATCCCCTTTAAAAAGTGAATGTATTATCAACAGGGCAGCTTATCCCCTAATATATTCCTGGTTTTCTTTATTAAATGCAGTTTGCAGCTACGAATTGCAATAATGTTTTCTGAAAACTTCACAGATTATGTAAAGGGCTTTGGAGGCAAGTTTGGCGTGCAGACAGACAGACAAGACAAGTGTGCCCTTGGCTGGGACCACCAGGAGAAGGTGCAGCTGCACGAGTCCCAGAAAGGTACCTCAGCTCTCAGCCCCGTGCTGTTCCTGCTGCCTGCCCTCATTCTGACCTCCTGTTGCCTGTGTGAGCCCTGCCCTGGTGTCTTTGGGCACAGCCTCACAGGAGCTGACATGGGGCTCCTTTCCTGTGTCAGGTTTTGCTGTTGTTGGGTGGCTGCAGAGCAGCTTTGGCACAGCTGACACCCAGCCCCTCAAAGTCCAGGCTCAGGACTAAATTTTCCCTTTATGGGCCTGCAAGTGTGCTGGATTATTTTTCTTTTTCAGTTGAGCTGTGCAAACCACAGGTTAGGAATTCCTTTGTACTTTTCCACAAATAAATTTTCCCTTCTGAATTCTGTTGTGTATATTCCTGTTTCCATGCAGGAAGAGTCTAAAATCAAATGCTGATCTTTTTTGTGGCCTGTGGGATATCTATTCCTGTGAAATACTTGATTCCCAGTAAAAATACAACTTCCTGTAGAATGCAGCTACTGCTCCTTGTCCGTCTGCCTGTCACTGCGCTTGACTTAAAGAAATTAATATTTTTTAAGTAATGAAATCAAAACTGTTCCTCAAAATATTGCTCTGTTGGGTGCTCCAGCAGACTTGTTGTGAGAGGATTACCTGAATCCCTTTTTTTCTGTGCCATCCCTCATTTTATAGTACACATATATATTTATATAAATAAATATATATGAATGTAAATGGCTGCTCCCTAGGCAGCAGTAGGGAATGATCAGCTCTTAGCTGACACCTTCTCTGCCTCAAGCTGTGTGGCAGCAGGAACATTCCTCTTTCCTTTAAGGAGTATCTGGAGGGTGGTCTCTGTGGGGCCCATCTTCACACCTTTTTAAAAGTCAGCTCTCTGTACAAATGTTAACCATGCTGATGAAGGAAGCTCGTTTGATTCTCTTGTACTGTTTTGGTGTTTATTTTGTTTATTCTCTTGTATCTTTTGTTGTTTTGTTTGGATGAACAAATTACCTGTGTACCTGTGTTCATACCTTTGATCAAATGCAAGTGCATTATGCAGTATGGATGAAAAATGTTGAGAAATGCTTTTTTTCTGTGACTTCAGAATGGTGTTCTTACATCTGATAAATCATCTCAAGTTGAGACTTTTTTCAGTTTACTTTTGCAGAAGTGTCTTGACGTATTTCTTTTTTTCACCATCCAAAATTGCTGATAATTTAAAATATCGCAAAAATTATTTTGAGTGTCTCTGACTGAAGTTTATTTCCCTGCCTTGGTTTTAACATATCCCATGTGGCTTTTTCAGACTATAAGAGTGGTTTCGGAGGGAAATTTGGTGTACAGACAGAAAGGCAGGACCCATCTGCTGTGGGGTTTGATTACAAGGAGAAACTAGCCAAGCATGAATCTCAACAAGGCACCGTTTTCACTTGTTACTTTCTTACCAGTGCAGCCACTTCTCACACAGTCTGAAATAGTTCTCTGAGTAGATCAATGCCAGGAATGTGCAGACTCTTCATTGCGCTTCTATTCTTCCATGAGCCAGCTGTCTTCTTTATTCTCTTTCTTTATTCTTAAAATATTCCCTCAAGCAAGCCTGTGTTCAGGAAACACCCAGTGTTTAGTCAACAGCTCTGCAAAGTCCTATTAGTTATAGCTGTACCTTCAGGGGAATAATGGCATGATGTATGTTTCATTTCATAATGTATGTAACATCATATAGTATGATGTTAATAAAATCAGTTTTAGAGACTAAATAGAAAGTTTTGCCTGGGTAAATTAGTGGAAAAATATTCAGATAACAACCATTAATAAGAAATGGGCTGTAGCAAGATCATTTAAAAATTATTGTAGTCTTTGAAAGAAGTAGGGAATGTTTGTTCTTGGGTGAGCAAATGCTGTTGTAATGCTCTGTTTATTCATTGTGAAATAGTTGGGGTACAACCCACGAATTCCTGGCTTTCCATTATCTTAAAGTGAGGAGTCTGGAGCAGGAAAATGTAAGTGTAGTATATTTATTCTGGCTGAAAATACCTACAGAGCTGCAGAAGATGAGGTTGTTCATTGATAGCTGGCAGTTCCCTGTGCTATAGTGACACACATTCAGACTTTCAGAGCCCGAGTGCAAGCACTGCAATGGCTGGCAGGGAGAGCCAGTGGTTTGGGGGCTGAGAGGAGAAGGGATGGATTCCAGGGATGGATAGGAAACATGGGCAGTGCAAGGGCACATCCCTACAGCTCACACACCACAAAGAGGTCTTTTTCCAGTCACACACTCTTGCTGCTGCTGTTGTGCTGCTCTGGTGCTCCTCAGACATTCCCACGAGAGCAGAAGCCCCTCCTGTCTGGGTTTGTTTTTATCAATGGCACTGGGAGTGAGTTTGGGAGTGTGACAAGTGCTGAGGGCAGCAGCAGCTGGGAGGAAGAGTGTGCAGCTCAGGGCTGGTATGGGATAGCACAGCCACCCTGTTTCTGTGCTGGTGAGTTGCTTGGGCAGCTAAAGCTGGCCTGTGTAATTTCCCCTTTCCATGTGTAGAGCAGGAGTTGCCACCAATGGCTTTAATGTTCACCAGCTGAATATCTCAACCAAAACCACTGGAATGAGAAAATTGTTGCATTTTCCTGCCATTCACAAAGAGGAAAAAAAAAAGCCAAAACCAAAACACCTCTGTGGTCACCGAAGACTCTTTTGAGCAAAGCAAAATGGCTCAGGCTCCCTGATTCCTGCAGAGGGCTCAGAATTGGTGCTGTCAAAGGCTGTGTTACAGAAGTGATGCATCAGGAGAGCTCTCCCTTACTCCTTGCTTGATACCTGTCCAGTCCTCAGCTCTGTGTTCACCCAGGGAATGCATGTGGCCCACAGTCTGTCTTTTGCTGCTGTTCCTGAGGGCTCCTGGGCTTGTGTGTCCTCTCTGCATCATGGCCAAGCTGCATTTTCTCTGGTGGCTGTCACTGTGGCTCTGCATGAGGCTGAGATGGCTCTTTGCACCTGAGGTGGCTGTTTGCATTTGGCAGCAAGGGGGGAGGGACACCCAGCTCCCTGCTCTGACCTTTTTTGTCTTGCTTTTAGATTACTCCAAAGGATTTGGAGGCAAATATGGTGTCCAGAAAGATCGGATGGACAAGGTAAGTTGTTTCAAACAGCCATGACTTCTGCCCAGGCAGAGCAGCCTGGTTAGATCTGCATTGCTCAGTTCTCTATTTCTGGACACTTCTCCAGTCTAAGGGCAGAGTTTTGTGCTTTTCTAAGCCTCTTAAAAGCAAATTTATACACACGGAACTGATGCCAGGTTATGTGGATTAGAACAGCAACAGCTACACCATGTATTTTTATTGCTTTCTTTTTAGTTCTGATGAGTCACTCATAAACTTCTTTATTTTTAATTAATAGGATTTTGATGTGTTCAGAACTGCCCCTGAAGATTAATTCTTTCTAGCTTGACTTGCAGAAAGGATTATTCTGTTTGTAAAGTTTTGATCCTTCCTGATTTGGTTTTGATGTTCTGCTAAAAGCCTTAGGGACAGTATCACAGTAAAATATCTCAGGTTGAGGATGTGTGAATGTCCTCATGAATTTGTGGGGGTTTTTACATGTATCCTTTTTGTCCTCACTAATAGAATGCAGCAACTTTTGAAGATATTGAGAAACCATCATCAACTTATCAGAAGACCAAGCCTGTAGAAGCTGGTAAGGCATTGGCCCCAAATCCTTTCTTTGGAGGTGATTATGTCCAAAATCCTGGATTATTGATGTAGTAGTGCTGAGTAAGGGTCATCCAGAGAGAACTGCTGTATTTGCAGCTCTTCAGCACCTCAGATATTCTCCCTCCTTCCTTTAGAGGTTGTTTTGCTTTGTTCCAGTTTGGCTTTTTTCTCTTGAGGCTCATCAGAGTTAAGGAAGGGAGAATAAAAAGCGTGAGAATAAGGAAGGAATAAGGAAGAATAAATTATATAGGGTAGTGGTGGGGCCTGTACCATTGAAGGAGAGGAGGGAGAAGCATTACAGAGGATTTTTGGAAGAGAAGTAAGATGTGCAAGAGGTTTGAGCTGGGAAGGGAGAAGGAGAAAGGGACAGAAGGACTTTCGTGACTGAACTATAAACACAGAGGGCAGAAAAGCAGAAATTTGTAGCAAAAACTCATTCCAGGCTACTTTTTATAGAACCATGATTTGACTTGTTCTTTTCTATGTTACAGTTGCCAATAAAACAAGCAGCATCCGAGCTAACTTTGAGAACCTGGCCAAGGAGAAGGAGCAGGAGGACCGAAGGAAGGCAGAGGCTGAGAGAGCCCAGAGAATGGCCAGGGAGAAGCAGGAGCAGGAGGAGGCTCGGAGGAAACTGGAGGTCAGTAAGATTCAAATCCCATTGGAGCAGCCTGCTTTCAGTGCAGTGCTGGGAGAAAAGGGAATCTTTGAGGAAAGGTTCCTTCTTTCCAGCTGCCCTTTAAAGCTCCAAGTGTGTGTTTGTGCCTGTGCTTCAGCTGTGTTTGACTCCAGCCTGGCCTTTTCCTCCTGTCCTCCTGCCTTTTGGCAGTCCCACATTCCCTTTGGCACGGAGGAGCTCATGAGCAGAGAGCTCTGGGGGCCCCAAAATGCCCTGCATGTTCAAAAAGTGTCACCCCATGGTGAGAGCTGGTGATGCTGTTCCTTTGGGATCAGTGTTTTGGGAGATGGAGGTGGTATAACACACAGCCAGGAAATCAGGAGAAGATAATCTTCCAAATGTCAACTGAATCTTAGTTAGGGAATTAAAAAATTGACTTTGCATTGGTATGGGTAAAAGCTTCATGATTTTTGTGTTATTCATAAGCAAGATAATTCCAGGACATGTTTAGTCAGAAACTGTATCTTATCTGCTTTATGGAATTTGCATATTTGTTTGTATTAGTTTGAGTTACAGGAGACTAAGGCTTGATGCAATTAATTTGTTTTAAGAGTACAAAAGTCTGCCTGGTAGGCTCTCTTCCTCTAAACAGATTGCTTTTTTTTATATTTTATTTTTCCTTGTTTCCCCCTTTTCTCTCAGCTTGTCACCTATTTTGCCTTATGGCCCCACGCTGTGCAGTGTGAGCATATGCTCACTGCAGAAATGTGTCACGAGCTGAATGGGAGCTCATCCTCTGTGCCTCATTCTAATGCTGCCTTTCCTCCATGTGGACTTTTAGTACCTTCCCCAAACACTCCTGGGGTTTCTTTACTGTGCTGGAGAAAAGCTGGGAGAGGAAGAGGTCATGGAATGGTTTGGATTGGAAGGGGCCTTCATTGCTTTGTCTTTTTTGTGTTTAATTACTTTGTTATCTCAGTAATTATGTTATGTCTCTGTTGGTATTTTTGCTGTGAGTGTGGGTTAATTCCAAGCCATTTTGCTGGATTTTTCTTGTGCTTCATCAAAGATTCTGTTGCCTGGACACATTTGAAGTTTTTTCCCCCAAAGCTGGTATTTAAATTTCCCCGTAACCAGATGATTAATGTTCTTACAGCCTGAACATCTCCATGGTTAATTGTGGGATTCTGCAGACACAGAGAGGGAGATGAGGTTGAGGGGAACTGAAATGGCTCTTCTGGCACTGCCCCTTGCTCCCAAGCTGAGCAGGAGAAGGGCAGAGATGTGATCCACACCATCCACAGAGTGCCAAGGGCAGGGGTGGACTCTGACTGGAGTGAACTGTATTTCTGTCAGTGAACTTCTTCACTTCCAGAGGATATGTGGGCATACAGCCTCCCACAATGGGAATGTACATATGGACTGCATTCCTTCCACAGCCCTGGTTACTGGTAATCCTTGTTCTGGTTTGCTTTTCACAAATGTCACACAGGCAAAGAGCGCTCAGGGAGCTCTTCTTTGATGCCTGGGTTGAGTCAGTGCTGCCTCATGATTTCACTGGGCTCTGCTGCCTTGCAAAAAGAGGCAGGATGCTCTTTCACGTGGAGCATTTCACTGTGGAACAAAACCCAGCCTGAGGGGGAACATGCAATTTAAATGTTTTATGGCAATTACTTTTGTGTCTATCCTAAACTGTAATTTGGATTGCAGACCCATTTCCTAGGACAAATTAGTGAAACTGTTGCCACATTTGCCATCATTAATGGATTGATGCTGCTTAATTTGTCCCCAAACTTAGGTTTGACTTCTAATACTCACTTTGTTGGTGCCTTTTTATCTTTTCATCTCTAGGATTTAAAAGTGAGGGAGGATTTGCATCAGGAGAGACTTTCCCCAGAAAGCACAGCACTGAGCTTTGAATTCTCTTCAAAGCTGGCTCTGCTTTCAAGACACACTTTGCTTTCCTTGTTGGATGTATTTGTTTCTGAGCTGTGACAAGCAAAGGAAAAGAAGAATTTTTTGCAACAGAGTCCTACCACTACACCTCTGTACTGCCACCTCCTGAGGATCCTCTGGGGGGTTACAGCTTGATGGGCCTAAACTACTGGAGTGCACAGATTCCCATTGCACTCATCCTCTCTCCTTTTTTTCAGTGAGGAGGACAGTTTGGCCCTGGATCCATGGTTTACTTTTCACCTCTGGTAAAGACAGGCAAAATGAAGGTTACCTGTTGAAATAGTTCCCTTGTTTTGTGTCACGTTAGCAACACAGGATTTCTTTCACTTCCATGTCCTGCCTCCCTAAGGAGTGGCTTTCCAATGATTGTGGAACTGCCCTGTGATTCACTGGTGGGATGGCACTTGAGAGAAGCATGAAGCACTTGAGTGCCAGAACAGATCCACCTTCTTTGTGCCTCAGAACACAAAAGCAGTACTGCTTTTATTTCTACCACATCTCTTAATTCCTCTGAACATTGGAATCCTGACTGTCACTGTATAGGGGCCACTTTTGTCTGAGCTGTTCAGTCCTTTGCCTTGGCAGGATGTTTTGCAGACCTGCCAGAGCTGCACAACCATTTCTCACCAAAGGCAGTTCATCAGTTGTGCACCCAGAACATGTGGGGGCTTCAGGTTCTTTAAACTCAGCCTGAAATGGGACACGAGGCCCAGCCAGCTGATGAGCAGAATGAATACACTGAGCACCAAAACCCTGCAGCTCCTCTGGAGATGGGCCAGACAACTCTGGGGCTGTTTTTAAGCACAGGCATGCATATGTGCCATGGGGGTTTTGTTTCTTCCCTTTTTTTCCTTCTGCTGTGCTGCATTTCTGGTGCTCTGCTCAGCCCAGTCCTCCTGTGACCACAGCAGTTCATTGCAGGGTGTATTGCCTGTCCTTCGTTCTGGAGGGCTGTTTCTTGGTCCCCTCATCAGTGACTGAGCTGCCCTGAGGTTTTCCTTTCTCCTGGATTTAGGAGCAAGCCAAAGCCAAGAAGCAGACCCCACCAGCCTCTCCTGTCGTGCAGGTGGCGGAGCAGAAGGCGCCCTCCAGCCCGGTCTACGAGGTTTGCTGGGATTCCTCTGGGACGTGGGCTTTGATCCTGATCCAAAGGATCCTGATCCTGTGATCTCCTCACAAAGCCCTGACAGAGCTCCCTGTCTCCCTGCAGGATGCAGTTTCCTACGAGGCAGGGTCAGCCTACAAGAGCTCCAGCCCATCCTACCCTGCTGCCCAGGAGCCAGAGGCTGGATACAAAGCGGCACAGCCGGAATACCAGGAGGCAGTGAGCCAGCGGGAGGCAGAGTACGAGCCTGAGACTGTCTATGAGGTGGCAGGAGCAGCAGACCACTACCAAGCAGGTTTGTGTCTCACAGCAAACCCTTTGGACAGGGATTATTTCCTTGTGCAAGAGCTTAATGAGCAGCTGTGCTGATAGCACGCTGTCCTGGTTTGCTGATCTCTCAAGTCCAGTGAGACTTTGTACATTCCCCACCAGCAAACTTTAATTAGGAAATTAATAAATGGCTGCAGCAAGGTGTTGAAGTTAGTTAACTTTTGTGAGATGATGTTGGAGTAATTACAGTGCTCTCCAGGGTCTCAGTTCAAAAAGAAATTCAGGGGTAACCATTCCCACCCTGCGGAATGTAGCTCAACATGAGAAGAAAGCACCGAGCTAGAGATTAAACATGGGCTGCACCAGGAAAAAAATCCAATCAACAATTCTTGGAGTTTGATATTGAAGTGTTGGGTTCTGTTCCTGTGAGGGAGTGGAGTAGGGATCTATGAAGCTGCAAGAGTAAGATCCTTTTGAATTCCTGTTTTTTTTCTCACCTCTTCTCGTTATTAAATGAGCTGTGAAGGATGAAACTGCTCTGGTACAAAAACCTGGGAATTTTAAGCAGGCCCCTTTCTGCCCCCCCAGCATGCCACCACTTGTATTAATTATTGTCTTACACAGTGATCTTGAGCTCAGCTGTCCTGTCACATTTTACAGAAGCAGTACAGGGCTGATTGGTTTTATGTAGTCCCATACTCAGTGTCTCTTGTTAATGCTTCTTTTCATGCTTCAGTTGTGTGTGATTGAGGGAGTAAGTCCATGCAGAAGGAATGTCAGCACTGCTGAAACCTGGCATGGGCTGTTGCCTGCTCCCTGTGTGGGTTAGCAGTGCAACTGAAGGAGAAGCACCACAGAAAAGAACTGAGGGTGATAATGTACTTGATATTTTAATTGTTCTCCTCTCCTCTCTTCAGAAGAAAACACGTATGATGAGTATGAAAATGAACTTGGGATCACAGCCATAGCCCTTTACGATTACCAAGCTGGTGAGCAAAGCTCTTGTTTTCACCCTTTGGCTTTGAAAACTCTGTTCTGCATGAGATAAATGTTTATTTTTCCTTTGCCTTTCTATGTTCCTTGTGGTGGCAAATGAAAAGTCAGGGATTTGGGGGCTCAACAAGAGCACAGATTGAAAATTTCTGGGTGTGGATTGCAGATTACCGGGTGCTGTTTGTGGCAATTCCCAAAAATCTCTTCCACCCCGGTGCTGGGGCTGCTCTGGGCCCGTGGCAGGGGGGGTGCTGACCCTGTTGGGCTCTCCCTGCAGCGGGTGACGACGAGATCTCCTTCGACCCCGACGACATCATCACCAACATCGAGATGATCGACGACGGCTGGTGGCGCGGCGTCTGCAAGGGCCGCTACGGCCTCTTCCCCGCCAACTACGTGGAGCTCAGGCAGTAGGCACCCCTGCTGCTGCTCATGCCTTAATTCCCCAGCCCACACACCACTTGACACACTACAGACAGACCACGAGGCTTTCCCGAGGATGGAGGGGGTATATGCATATGGCTTTTATATTTAATACTTTGCTGATGCTTTTTAAAACACTTAGGCCACAGAAACCGCTAATATATTGTAACTGCTCTGTCTTTCACCGAGGCTCTTGGGATTTATTTTCATCTGGAAGCGTTTCTTCTCTGCCAAATTAGCCAAGCCTTTTGGAGGACAGGTAGCTGTCTGCTGTAATATTGCATGTTTTACTCCTAAGTGAGCAGATTTAGTCAAGTGTTCGAGTCTAGTTAGTCTTCCACGAAGCGTTTGCAGCTGAGAAAGTCATGGCTGTGCAGGCTTGTTTGCATTTCCACCAAGTGGAGAGGACTGGGGAGGTGCAGAGTTGGTTTTTTTTCTTATTTTCTTTTTTTTTTTCCTTTTTTTTTCTTTCTTTTTTTCTTTTCTTTTCCAGATAGTGCTTGAAAATTGAAGAAAGTGTTTTACAGTTGCAGTTAATCAAATACTGCCCAATATTTATGGATTATTAATGTTATGAAGGAAACAGTCTGGTACTTTTTCCTTCTCCTTTAAAGTGGAGTTTCTTTGGCTCTTAAATTAATTTTTTTTTCTTCTTTTTTAATTATTTTTTCTTGGTCCTGCTCCTCCTGCTCATCTTACCCAGAGGAGGGCTGCAAACTCTCTAGCACTGATTGTCCCAAATTCCTTCACCCTTTTGTTTTTGCTTCACCCTCCTCTTTTCCCAGGAAAACTTGGAAAAGTTACTGTGCAAGTGTTAAGTCACCCAAAGAGATTCCTGCTTGTTCAGATGGAAACTGGCATCCAGATCTGCAGGAATATTCCCATTGCTTTAAATGGGAGGAAAAGGCAGGAGGGGTGGGATTGCAGTTGAGTTCTGTGTGCAGTGCATCCCTGCTCACACAAGGAGGGAAGGAAGGGCCTGCTGTGCAGTAGTGACATTTTATGGAACCATTTTCAAGTCAAGGAATGTTAATGATTGGATTTGAAACCCATGTAAATGATCTCCATTTTTAAACCAGACAAGAGATTTTTTTTTTGTATGTTCAAGAGAAACTGCCAGTACTGTTCTACTAAACAACACAATTAAACCTTGGTTTGGTTTTTGGGTTTTTTTTGCCAAAACTGAAATTCCTGTCGCTGTAGAAAGCTGACCACTGCAGATTTAGGGTCCCTACCAAAGATAGCAAGTTGCATCCAGTAGTGCACATGTTCAGTGTCTGTACTGTCTGTTTCCACCTTCTGATCAAAAGGAAAATGTCAAATCTGGTGTAGCAGCCAAGAGAGAAGGCAAAGACCTCTTACCAGATCTAAATTTGGACCAATGGAATATGGAAGGCCTGTACAAAATGCTGAATTGTACAGGCATCGTGTTGAACCAGTTCTTGGATGGTTGGGACAATCCTTCATGAATGTCACATGTGTGTCATGATTATTACTATTTTCTTCTCCTTTCCATGGTCTCATATCTGTGTTGTATTTCCATTACTAGGGTTGGGTTTTATATGCAGTTTATTTTATCCAACTTTAGAACACCTCATAGGGATATGATTTTTGTAAATTAAATATTCAATAAACTTTTTGAACCATTTGCATGGAATTTTTTTTTTATTTCCTTTTGAAAAATCTCAGCATCAGGCTCAGCTTTCTTCTGTTTTATGTGCTTGTTACTTTTGCTAAAAACCCCAGAAGGCTGCAGGGTTTGTGGCTGCTCCTGGATTTTGGGAATGCTGGTGCTATCAGGGCACTGGCTGCTCGTGCAAACACAGATGTGGGGTTACATCAAATAAACTTTTCCATCCCTGTAAAGCTGTTCTGCTCTTGTTCGTGGCAGGGTGGGTTGTTCCCAAGGCTTTGCTCCTCAGTCCTGCCAGCAGGAAGGTCCTGCCTTGCTGTCCAGATTTTACAGTCCCAACCCTGAACTTCTCTGGGGATCTGGTGCTTGATGCACTGCTGGAAATGTCGAGGAGGAAAATCCCAGCAGCCTTTTCTTGATACTTTAATGTTGCTGCTGCTGCTGATGATTAGGTGTTATTCATGGACTACCTCACCTCCTGGAGAAGGCTGCATGGAGTGGAGAAATTCTGTCATGAGACACCCATGGCTGTCCAATCTGCTGCTGGCTGTTGGTGTTTAATTTAAGTAGATTTTCAATAGCAAGAATCTACCAAACTGGGTTTCTTTTTTTTTTTTTTTCACTTTTACCCAAGGAAGGAGGAGCAGGAGTCAGGGGAAATCACCAAGTGAAGCTCAGGGAGCATTCCCAAGTGCTGGTTTGGCTTTGCAAATGCAGACTTGAAGCCACCTGTGATTTTCTGCCACAATCCAGTCTGTGCCAGGAGCTTTTCCAGTGCAGCCTATGGATGTTGAATATTCCAAGTCAGCTCCTACAGTTCAGGAACTCTTCCCCTTGCTGCAGGCGTTTCCTTGTCAGAAAGGGATGTGGAGCCTCCAAAACTCAGGCTGCAGTTGTGTCCATACCTATCAACAGGATGCTCATGGTGTGGAGTTGGATTTGTACTAAATTTGAAGAAGCTGCTTCAAATTCCTCTCACATTTCTACAGGAGCTGCTGCAGAGTCCCTTGGTGAAGGACAAAGTGAGACATTAATCCATGGGCAGAGGAAAAGAGCAGGAATTGATCGATCTGGAGGCCAAGTGCAGAGTACTGCCCTGGATCTCTTCCAAAAAGGGAATTTGGATTGGTCAAAGCAGCTTCACTTGATAGATTTGTCCCAGGATCCGGGAAGCTGGGACAGAAAAAGAGGCCCTACATCTTCCACTGCCTGGGAGTGCCTCACACAGCAAGGCAGCCCTGAAAAGGAGGAGTGTGGTGCTCTGCTACAGCTACACCAAAAACAGGATCTAGTGGTCAGGTAGAGCCAGGCAAAATTGATTAAATGATTACTTTTAAGTAGCCAAAAATTTTAAATCATACATTTCAGCTATTTCTAGCAGAATTCCCACTTAAAAAAAAAAAAAAGATAAAATGATCCTTAGAGAGTTGGGCTTACATGACTTCCCAGGCCAGTGTTTGCAGTTCCCAATACCAGGTTTTGGCTTCTGGAAGTTTCAGGCAGCAAAAGTGCAATGTGGCAGAGATACTGAATTTGAAAGCTACACAAGATTTGTTACTTCTCTGGCCTGCAAACCCCACTGCACAATCCTAAGTGAGGAATGAAATCAGGCTAGCAGCGAGTCAGGAGCTGGGGCATTGCTGGGAATGTCATTTTTTTGGGTTTTCTTTCAGGAGGTCTGGAAGGCCTAGAGAAGCTTTGGAGAAACTCTTATTTTGCTTTCCTGCCTGCCCAGTGCCATCATTATTGCCACCAGTAATTATTGGCCTTTCTTTGAAAGCAAAGCACAGCCAGAGTGACCATGGGTAGGTCAGCAGGAGTACAAAGACATTCCCAAAACAGCCTTTTGTTGGATCTTGGCTGGGGATCAGCCCTGGCTGAAGCTTTGGAAGGGAGGGAGCTGCTCCCTGCCAGACCCAGGGCCAGGAGCAGCTCTTTGTTCCGTGGGTGGGCTCACCCTGCCAGCACCACTCTGAGCCCTCCCGTGCCACGCCAGGCCCAGGGGCAGCCAAGTCACCCCAGGGGAGGCAGGGGAGGGTCCCCTGTGGGCCAGGAGAGGGGCAGGAGGGTCAGCCCTGCAGCCAGGGCTCCTTCCCCTGCAGCCAGGGCTCCTTCCCCTGCAGCCAGGGCTCCTTTCCTTGCCCAGTCCCTGTGCAGGGAGTGCTCATTCCACCAGGGGCACATTCCCACACGCTGGTACTGGAGCACCATCCCTGCCCCTCTGTGCCAGGCAGCCCTGGACACTGGCACAGCCCAGCCTGGGAAGTAGCTCAAGCTCAAGATCAATTATTATTGAAATGATGTACAATTATTAAATTATTTAAAAGCCACATAGATGTGGCACTTGTGGGCATGGTTTGATAGGGGGCTTGGCAGCTTTTGGATGATCTTAGAGGACTTTTCCAACCTAAACAATTTTCTGATTATTCCCAGGCACACTGAGTGCTACTACAGTTCCTGAAAAAAACAAGCTGCCATCTTACCCTCAATTCATCTGTGTGGCAGCTACAAAATAAATTAAAATTCCTCATTAATCACGCCTCTTATGGCTCTGCCTTCCCTGTGTTTGCACAATAGTGCAGAAAACTTGAATGTGGTCAGCAAAGCACTGATAAAAATGAAGGCTATCAAAATCCCAGACTCAAACACAGCCTGGGAGTATTGCAAGTTGGTAACGAGATTTCTCTACTGAATATTGGGTGTTATTTCCAGTGCAAGCTGGAAACAGATCCTCCAGTGAGTTCATTCTGAGTTCCTTTGTTTTTAAAACTGTATTGCTGCTAATTTGCACTAGAATCACCTTTTCCTTCTGTAAGCCCAGATATCAGTCTTGGCCTTTGGCTTTTGTAGCTGGTAACTGCAAACAAATCCAAATGTTCTTGTGTTTATATTGGATATCATGAGGGAAAATATGGAATTTCATCTATCCAGGATGAACAAGAGATCAGTCAGGAAAAGGAAGGTGTCCTGAGTATTTAAAAAAAAAAGGCAGCGATACAGCAGAAATATTCAACAGTTCTTAGACTTAAACCCCAGACAAACCAGGGTTTGTTTCTGTGAGAGGTTTTATTTGTGCCCCATTTAAAGTGCAGGGATAAAACTGAGCCTTGTAATAAACCCAAAAAGCTCAAATAATGAGATAAAACTTGTGTTTTCAGTAGTGCAAGTAAGCAATATAATGAAATATTTGGCACAGTCCACTGGTGTCCTGACAGGTGGCCCTGTTGTCCTTTAGGGGACAGTGAATCATCCATAACCACACATTTGTTTCTGTTTTTATTCTTTTATAAATGAATATGGGTTTTGCCTTTCAAATCTCTGAAATTCTTCACAGGGTTTCTTACTGTGGTTAATTAGACAGTTTTTTCCAGTCTAATGGAACATCCTTACTTTAGAACATTTCCTTTATCTCTTATTTAATAATGTAAAAAAAGGGAAAGTAAATGCATGTGTTTTGCTAAAGATTTTAGATGTTATAGAAACTGCTATAAATTTTCTGGTGTCCTTGCAGACAAGGACAATGAATAAATCCCCAATCATCTTTAACTGGTTTTTTTCTTTCTTTCTTTAAAAAATTAAAAAAAGAACAAAACAAGCCACGAAAACAAACAGAACCTGAAGGTAAGGACTAAATGGCACTTGTTAGCAGGAATATTGGGGCTTCTGCAACCTTGAATTTAATCTCTAAGGAGCTGCAGATCACTGTTTTATTTTATTTGTTTCATTGCACCTATTAGTGCTGACAGGAGCATGCAGAACTGTGCAGATGTGGAAATTTTATCTTTCCTGGAGAAACTTTTGCCCCTTTTCCCTGGAGTACTTTAATGCTGCAGCCAGGCTTTAGGTTTGGCATATTTTAGGTGCAATATCCCAGGTTTTCTTTCTCTGCTCCAGAGCTTGGTCTGGTGCTTCAGTATTAATCCAACTAATAGTTTTCAATAGAATCCTGAACCCCTGGAATGGTCTGGGGCGGGAGGGACCTTCAAACCCCTCTCATTCCCCTTCCCTGCCATGGCAGGGACAGCTTCCACCAGCCCAGGGAAGGCACCTGGGGTCCCTCCATCCCGTTTTTCTCAGCCCACAGCTCTGGCAGAAGAGCTCACAGGAAGGTGCCCAGGATCAGCTGTGTGCCACAAGGAATAAATCCCAGGCTGTTTCCTACAGGACCCCCAGCACAGCCCCGTTCTCCTCCCCATTTGGGCTCCCTCCCGGTTTGCAGCCTGAATCCATCCCCAGCTGGGGACAGGTCATTCCAGAGCCAGCATTCCCTTGGGTCACCCCCTCCCCTGGCAGTTCACCCCTCACTTGAGGGGAAAAATCAGACAGCTCCTCCCAGCCTCCCATTTTGGGTTAAACAGAGCAAGTCCTTCCCAGCCCTGCTCCAAGCTCCTCTCCCAGCTTATTCCTGCCCTGTGAACACCCTCCAGCTGTGGGCTGGCATCTACAGCGGTTTATTCCTTGGTATAAGGAGTTTCCTTGCCATTTTTTGTGGCTGGGTATTGTGCACATCTCTGCCAAGACAAATTTCTCTTCTTCCCTGTCCCCTTTGACAGAGTGGTCCTGTGGAATTCCTGGCGGGATTCTCCACTCCGTGCATGTGCTACAAACAAGTTTTCCCTGTTCCCGTGGCTCTGGGCTTTCCAGCTGGCTTTCCCTGGCATAAACCAGCCTGGTCAGCAGCACAGACAGACAGCACGCAGAGGATGAGCTCTGCTGGGGGTGGCTCTGTCCCCAAGGTCAGCGGCTGGAGCTGTGCCCAGGGACAGAGCCAAAGGTGTGTCCAGGGTCTGCTCCCAACGCACAGAGAGGGGAGGAATTGGCCTCTGGAAGAAAACTCCTTTCCTAGAAATTGAAAAGCAACTTCAGGGAGTCACCTGCCCTTGCTTTGTGCCCTCTCTGTGATGCAGAAAATGAGAGATTCCAAATGACCTCGGGTGAAGCGTGCACCTGTAAATGTTCTGCTACTGGGGCACTGCAAGTCTGACAGGTCAGCCAGCTGAGCCCACAGAATGCAGCACACACTAAAGCTGACACCCACTGCTTTGGAAGGAAAGAAAACTGCTGAGACAGAGCAAATGGAGAGATGGGATGCAGCACAGCTTGGAAAAGAATTCTAAACACAATAGTAATTCTCTGCACTATTTGACTATGCCCAGATAAAAATGAAGTGATTGTTGTTCACTTGTCCGCACTGTGACAGGTAAGTGGTAAGTGATAAATACATCAATAACAGAAATGAGAAAATGGTAAGTGAATTCTGTCTCAGTCCCCTTTCTGTCTGATCTCTTGGAGCTCTCACCTCGCCCTTGCCACTGCAGGTCTGACCCCAAAGGAGACCCCAGGCTGCAGCACAGGGTCACAACGAAAGGACAGAAGAATGACAGAGCCCCAGCAGTTCCTCACTCGGGATTTTCCAGGGGTGGATTGGGTGGGGAGAGCCAGGCTTGGCCACTCCCTGCACCCAGCAAGGAACCCTCAGAAACATTCAGGTAACGGGAGAACATCAGTGGAAAAGAACCCATTAAAACATGAGGTAGATTTTGAGGTTTCTGTATATTGTATTCTCTTCAGATTTCCAAAGCAAACAGGTACACGGCGACATTGATTCCAGTACAGGTTTAAGCACATGCAACACTGGTGTCCTATCTGTACATTGTTTTCTAAGGCTGCCCAAGGACCTTTACATTGAAAGCGTACAAGAACTCACACACACGTGCACGGATTCCTCCTGGCATCAGTCCTGAGGAAAAAAACAACTGGAATTTTATTGGAGAAACCAAACTTCAGCACTGCAAGCGCATCAGGGAAATCCCCCCCAGCTGTTCTGAACTGCTTCCTAACCTCAAAACTCACTTTTTTTTTTTTTTTTCACAATTTGGAGCTGAACAGGCTGTTGCTCATCAGGTTGTAGTGTCAGAAATGGTTCAAAACAGTCCAAGGTTTACAGTACTGGAGACAAAACCTATATTCCCATTAAAAACCATGCCAGATGCAAATGAAGTATCACATGGAGATGCTGACATTCAAAACAGAAAACTGAGAAAACATAAGCACAGAGAGACCAGAAAACACATTAAAGACTTCTCATTCGTGTATAATTTTTGTAATTATACAGTCAGCCTTTCTGTAAAATACTAAAGGCCTAAATACCCAGGCCAACCTAAATAACAACAATACAAAATTTTCTAAAACGGCTTCTTGTAGAAAGAATGACAGTAGTTGAAAGTAAATAAATAAATAAATATTTTTAAAGGTCTGATATTGCTCTGAGACAGTGTCCATCAGGTTCCACTAGATGTCAGTGGCACAGAACCAGTTTGTGGCAGACTTAATGGCATCAAGTCCACTTGGTTTATTTATTTATCATTGTTACCTCGTCTGTGAAACACAGCCCATGTCAATTGTACCACCCACCCAGGATTTATGGCAGTGAACTGAACCCCAAATAACAGTCTCATCTCATTTCTTTTCCTCCTCTTGCTTGCCTGATTTGAATAGAAGACTTGAAATCAGGCTCACAATGCCAAAAATGTGGCGAGATAAAGTCTGAGTCACTGCAGCTCCTCAGTGTCTCCTCAAGCAGTGACACGGAGCTCGCTCCAACCCCAGCACTCTCTGTTTGTCAGGTACTGAACACCTTGAAGATAAAGCTTTTTATGTGAAATACAGTGTAGCTGATCCAGGTGGAAAATTATAAGGCACGTACAATTTTTTTTTGTTGTTTTGTTTTTGTTTTGTTTTGTTTTTTAAAAAAACCACACATTCTGAAGCGTTGTTACAATCGTGCTACTCTGGGTGGCCCAGCCAAGGACAGAGGGGATGAAAGTCCACGAAATGCAGGAAAATACAGGGAAAAAAAATACAGAAAAAAATACAGAAACCAAAGAATAAAGCAGAACACATTGATACAATGTACACAATGACAGCAATGATCAACTCTTCTCATTTCTTTGGCCAACAAGCAGTGACAATTGCAAAGCATTCTTTGTTTTGCACTGGAAATACCTGACTTTATTTGGATACACAGATGTTTGCCACAATACCTGAAATAAGTAAATTAAAAACCCCCAAACAGGCTGGTTCTAGTTTATGTTTTTAACAAAACAAAGCTGCCATGTAATTGTTGTTGGGAATTCATAAGAGAAATAATAACAGGGGGCTACAAAAATGATGAGCTAGAACGACAGCTGAGAAGAGATTCATAGTTAAGGAACGTATGAAACCAAATGGCAACGGTTCTAGGCATTTATTCCAATATCTTAGAAAATAAAAATAAAAAATACTCTTCATTGCATCACCATTTAAAGACAGAAAAACAAATCTTTAACTTAAGCCAAAAGAAGATGAGAATAGTTTCCTCGTTTTTTGTTTTCTTTTTGTTTGGTTGTTTTTTTTTTTTTTCCATTTGCAGCCTTGTTTATTCACAGTACAAACAGAGCCCGCTGGTACAGATTTCAAAGTCACAGGATGCACAGAGTCGGACAAGGAGCGCTGTTCCCTCCTCCCCTCGGCACAGCTGCTCTGCCCCGAGAAAAACCCAGCCCCAAATGAAAATCAAACCCCTAAAGCCCCACTCTCAGTGCCTGTGGAATCGCAGAGCAGCAGCAGCACTGAAGCTCGGGGCGGGCATTCCCCCGGACAAAGAACATTCCACACATTCCACCTTAAGGCAAAAACCAAAAAAATAAAAATAAAAAAAAATCAGGTAATGTAGTTTTCTACCTGTCCCCTTCAAAGTTTCCTGCTTTTCCAGATTTCAAGCGTGACCCCTGAAATGCAGTGAATGAACAGAACATCAGGCATAAGGAATGCTTTAACAAAAAAAAAAAAAAAAAAAAGGAATGAACAGGAAATGCTTTTCCCAACAATAAATCAATAAATTTCCCTTAGTTCTATCTACATTTTGTTAAAGCATTTTATGCATTTTCAAGAACAAATTGCAAATATTTTTGGCAACTTTTTTTTTCTTTTTTAATAAAAATCCAGACAGTGTTCTCTGTTTGCAATCAGAACCACACCCTTAGTGCAATATTATATTTATTTCTTACAGTAATTTTGGTTGCCATACAAGAGTATTAAGGATTGGGGAAAAGTGCAAGTTACAGGAGCTTGATTTTTTTTTTTTAATCAGTCGAAATAAGAGGAATTAAAGCACAGAAATTACAGCAACATAGATAACGTGAACACAAGTTGTTACACAAACTATAGCGAGAAACATATTAGTATCTAGAAAAGAAAAGAAAAAATGTAATGGAAAAATTATCAATATTTGTGGCTCATACACATAATCATCGCCAGATCAACTGGGTAATGCTTTCTAAGAACTGAGAGGAAAAGAAAAAAAAAATCACTATTTTTTTATTAACTTAAGTACCACAAATAATTAACTTCTTTGTGATATGTAAATTCTGTAAATCAACAGTCACATCTAGTCATTTTATAATATATGAATTAAACTTAAAATGTTCTCAGACACCTAGGGCAAGGAGTCTGTGCAGTTATACACAATTTACATCTTGTAAGATTTTGGTATTGTATACACAAATATTACAGAAACTAGGCATGTAAATGCAATTTATTTAAATTACAGTATATAAACAAAAGTTGATCCTAAAACCCAGAATATCATAGATCTCTAATGACTTTGTTTTTCACTATCAGAGTAGCATGAAAGAAATGGGTCTTCTCTCCTCCCCCCTGGTGAAAATACTCGGAGGCCACGGCGTTATCTGTTACTATTGCTTTCTTTTTTTTGTTTCAAACCACCCCTCAGAGCTGGAGACCCAACTCGGCTTGGCAGAGGTGCATTCTGGTGCTCCAAGTAGGTCCCCTCAGGTCTCCTTACCTTTTTGCTTCATAGGACACAAGGTGAAAAATAAAACTATTCCCTTTCAGCTCTTTGATCTGCTCGTGTTTGCACCTGCTCTTGGAGTACCTGAAGAGATGCCCGAGCAGGAGCCAGCCCTGTGTGAGGAAGGGACGGCCCCACCCGGGCGTTTCTGGCTGTGTCAGCCTTGCTCAGGGCAAGTTCAACCAACAGGAAGGTTGTGATCCAAAAAAAGCAGCTTTAAAAGTCAACTTCTACTTTGTTTTTTTTTTCTTTTACTACTGTATTTATTTCCTAACGTATTTCTGGCACGTGTTATAGAGGTAATAGCAACTGTACCCAAAGAAACAAACAAAAAAAAATTAAAAAAAAAAAAAAAAAAGAGAGAGCATGGCATCAGTGGTTTATTTACTGAATTCTGTCGTATCACCAAATGGAAGACAAAAGATGGCTAAATTACCTTTTCTTTTTTTGTTCTTTTTTTCTTTTTTCACTTCTTAAAGTGTGTGATGGCCTCAAGTTGCCTGCATCGACCTATCTGAGTGGAACTGCCATTTTCTACACCTCCCATGGAAAAACTCAGCACTCCTCGACAGCAAAGCAGCCTCAGTGCTTCGTTTTTATGTCAAGGTTCCTTGGAACTCCCCAAATACAAACAGAGCGCAGTAACAGATGTTAAGTCAAAAGATTTGCTGTTCCATAAAGGGGGCAGGAGGCTTAAATAAGTTGATTTTTATGAGTTTCCAATGCGTTGGTAACTGTAACCACTTTTGAAGAAATATTCATCCTCCTCTGTAGAAGTTCTAGCAAAGATAGAAAATATAACACAGCTCTGCTGGTTCAGATGCATCCAAATGAGGTTGATTTTAAAAAGGTCAAGACTTTATAATTATTCCACAGAAATAGTAGTAAACCACAAAAAGTTTTTTTTCTTTTTTTTTTTGTTTGTTTTTTTTTTTCTGTTTTTATCTTCCTAGCACTGAAGTGGCACAAAGGCTGCCCAGTAGACCAGCCACTTATTTTCTTAAAATATTGTGCTTATAAACTATCTGTACAACTATTTAAACTTGCAGTAAAGAAAGATATTTAAAATGCTAAACTTTATGTACTCATACTAGGGCTGTTGCAGACCTAATTAGACACTTGTTTGTGAGCAAAAAATAATCACAATAATAAAAAAATTAGAGATAGGCTGGACCATATCAAGGACCATATCAAGGAAAGAAAGTTCAGGTACCTTGCAAAATGTAAGGGAACCTGAAAGTTTGGTAGGGAGGCAGTTTAGCCATCCACACCCAATTTACCCACCTTGAACATCTTGAATATTCTGTCCAGAAAGTCCTACAAAACTCACAGATATTCAGAGGTGTTAATTACAAGGGGGAGTTCAAACATGCAGAGAGAGACTTGTTAACTTGAAAGTCGAAAATAATAATAATAATAAATTTTTTTTTAAACAAAGCCGTGTGAACCAGCCATGGGTGTTTCTCCCCTGCTGACGGAAGTCTCCCGGAAAGTTCTGTCTGCCCCACTCCCAGCCCTGGATTCTGGCAGGGTGCTCCCACCTCTCGTGCCAAGGAATGGGCTGTGCCCAGCCCTCTGTCCTTGTCCAGAGCCAGCTCCTGCCAGCAGTGACAAAATGAGAGCCTGGATCCCTCCCCAGCCCTCGCACCCCGAGACACTCGACAGCTCTTTCCAGCTTGGCATCACCTCTCTGCCTCCCCTCAAGGATCTGAAGCATTTCCATCCCTCTCTCACTTCAGAACCTGGCACACTTCCCACTGACTTCAATGGGAACATTCATCTCTCTTCTCTTTCCTTCTCAGCCTGCTGTTCAAAATACCCAGGCACTTACCACTCACTGAATCAAGCAGCACCTCCCAGGGCTCAGCCTCTCTCAGTGCCTCACTGTCAAGCCCCAAAGCTGTGCCCAAAGTTTGTCCTGGCTTGTGGAGTTCATATTTTGACTCAGCATCAGCTGAGTTGGTTGAGAACTGGGGGGGTCTCAGGCTCAAACTGGCTTCACTTTGCTGCACCTCTCAGTGTGGTCCCTCCTCAGCCTTTGCTCAACATCTGCACCATCCTACAGGCCACGTCAATGGAGCGTGCACTGAACTTGTTCTGCCACCTTGGAAGAGTGCTAAATACCACTGCAGAAATAAAGAAATACTAGGTAAAACAGAGCAAGGTTACCATTGGACTGACCCCAGCAGAACAACCAGCTTCACTGCCAACAGATTAGGGAGCTATGCCAGTAAAAAAAAGAGGAATATGAACTCCTGTGCCCGCCTCAATATCCCTGCTACTGATAAAACTGGGTTTGAGTGGTAATGGAGCAACCTGTCCTCCTAAAATGAACCAAGGGCTGGGGAAGGAAGCCTTCTTGGAGACTGAATGTCAAGGAGAGAATAAAAGAAAATACAATTTTTTTTTCTATCAATAAAAGAAACCCTGAAATGTTTGCAAATTTAAAAGAAAATCATCACACAATGGTCCCAGCCAAGGGCAGTATCAAGAGTTTTAAAGTTAACAATTGTCTCTCTCTCACATCTCCCCACAGCTTTGAAATAAAATGGCCCCACTTCTTTAGCATCTTTAGGTTTGTGTTTGGGCATGTAGCAGACAGTCTACATCTCCTGAGTACCAGGAATTCATCTGTTTTCCCCCTCCCCCCCAATTTTGCTGGCACTCGCAGACAGACAAGGCATTTGGGGTATGTCAGTACCAGCCCATCTCTAGTTATCAACAGAAGGTTGTGAGGCAAGATAGCTATTCTTATCTGTCCAGCAGCTGCTTCAAAGCTCTTTCTATGTTCATTCTGTGCCCAACTCTAGTCACTCCAAGGTCTATCAGATCTTCCTTCTGTAGATTTGGTAAATGTGTGCCATCTATTTCATTGTCCATAAATGTTTCTTTATGTTCACCTAAGTTTAGACTTTCCAACCAATCTGCCACATCTGGTTTAGTCCACAGGTGGACAGGCTTAGTTGTAAAAGGCTTATTTGAGATTGGCTGTTGTAATATGGAGGGAGAAGGAGACCTGCTGCGCCCTGTGGTCAAGCCAAATAAGTCCCCAGAAGGGGGCTGGCTGGGTAGGCTAAATACATCGGACAGAGTTGGAGAAGGAGATGAGGCTGAAGCAGAAGCAGTCAGAGGAGCAGGCAGGATGTCTTTATTAATCTCTGTTGGTGAAACCACAGGGCTGGGAGCGTGCCTTGCTCCTGAGGTCCTGCTGTCATAGTCTGGGGACCTGCTCTGCAGTGTGATCGGCTGGCTGGCTCCGGGTCGGACAGTGAAAGTGATTGTTGTACTTCGTGTACCTGAGACAGTACTCATGACTTCCGTGCTCCTGCAAGGGCAAACACACAGGCACAGTTAGAGCTGCTGGCCACCAGCATGGCCCCACCAGCACGTGGTCATTACCGCATGGCAACGCTTGGGGAATTTCACATTTTAACCAAAAGTACAAAAACAGTACCATCGACTCTTTCCCAGAAAACCAGCACCAATGGTAAGCCATAGACAAAACATTTGTTTATGAGCAGTCCAGGAAAAAATACCTTCCAGAGCACATTCTCTCCCTTCTTAATACCTGTTCCCAAATTAAGTAAGAAGTGCTGAGTGGAACAAGCACAGGAGCACTTTGTACTCTCAGCAAAGCACAACCAGGAGTTGACCTTCCCTTTGCTACGTGGAGGGTTGGAATCCTTCAGTTCTTCAGTTCTGGCTTTACACATAACATAGCCAATGAAAGTAGTGGTGGAAAGTTCCAGGAGCACTGGATTTTGGATCTTTGGGCTTCACTCAGTGAATTTTGCAGCATGTTTGTAGTTTATAGAACAAGCTGCTCTTATTTCCCTTTCTATCCATGCTTTAAACATAGAACAGTTCTTCTAAGGTGCCTAAAACATCTCAGTGTCTATTTCCCCCACAGAGAAATTATACTCTGGCAGTTTCACCACAAAATTAAGGAGACAAAATTCTTTTTCCTGTGCATGACTGGAGGTGATGTAGCTGGGGTCAAGTTCTGCATAAAGAAAATGAGTTTCAGATTAGGAATGAAGCAGGCATGAACCTCGCTGAGAGGCTCGCTCTGATGCCCAGCCTGACAGGGTGGGTGAAGGAACATGACCCTCTGCTTCTGCCTGCTGGCTACAGAAGCAAATTTAGAAGGTTTGGGTCTGTTCATGTCATCAAAGGCTTGACCCCACGGCCCTCACTCCCATGGGAAGAGCCTTGCTGGTCAGCATGCACATTTCAGGACGCTCCACAGAGCCCTTGCATGCCTGGAGCTCCAGAGTTCTTCACTTCGGAAATAACCTGCCAACTGGGAAAACCTTCAGACAACTAATTTAAAGCACTTGCAGAGCAAAGGATGGGTTTATTTATCCTGGGAGCAATGCCATGGAGTCCAGAGGATGATGTGGCTGATGCTGTACTGAGATTTGCAGTGCAGACCCTGACACAAGCCCTCTGTTTCTGAGCTCTGTTTCTGAGTGCCACACTGTCCCCAGGCCTGGCCTGTCCTGCCTGGGCAGGACTGAGGATGGCTTGGGTGCATGATGTCAGATGGAAATGCTTCCATTAATCCTGCACAGCATTAATTCTGCACTGCTGTGCTTAAAAGAACTCAAGGAGATGAAGGAAAAGCAGGGTAATGGCAACATGGGGCAGTGCTAACAAATGGGTTTTTAATCCCTTTCTCCCCCACTGCAGCCCTGAGCTGGAGACAGTGATTCCCTGGCTGGCTGCTGCCTGTGGAGAGCCCTGAGAGTGTTCCCTGAACCACGCCTGGGGCTTTGGCCCTTCACACCACCCCAGAGCCCAGGGAGGTGCAGCTCTGCCACACTGACATCTCAGCGGGTCCCCTTCAAATAAAGCTCCCTGTCATGAGGAGAGCACTGAGAATCACCTTTGGGAGAACCCACATCTAATTCACACCAACATTTCCACTGATTTCCCAGAGGCTGCTCCATGATTTCAATGGGAACAGGGGGATCTCTTTGGAAGATTGGTACTTCACTTAAAACCCAGTAGGAGCAATGCTTCCAGCACTTATGGCTTTGTAATTTAACACAGAAAGGAAACACTTGGCAAGGTTCTGAGTGTTTCCTGTGATGTTTTTGGCACCTAATAGCTCTCATTGTCTTCCAAGGCTGGAGCTAAGCATTCTTATAAATAAAAAGTCTGTGGCAAGAGACTATTAAATCCTACTAACCAAGGGGAACAAGTTATTTCCACCTCCTTTACCTCAGCACTAGGAGTCTCACACTCATTACTAAGGCATGATATAATTTAAAACCAAAAAAAGCCTTCTTTGAGAAAGGCTGGGGTAGTGCTATCCTAGGGATGGCAAAAATGAGCTTTGTATAAATAGGGAAATGAATCCCTGATCTTTACCTGCAATAGCCCTTCTACTTAACTTTCCTGTCTTGCAAATACTAGAAATTAGGGTTTTGTATTTACACCCATTGTGGCAGGATCAAATGGATAATGAAAATACACCTTCTTTTATTCCAGATGATGAAAGATAATTTCTACTGCTTGACTGACAGCTCCAGGCTCAGTGCTTTGCAACTCATTTTTGCTGCTTCTCCTTCAGACTGCTCCTCTTAAAGACTCCCTGCCCAGCCTTGCTCAGGAAATTACTGGCACTCCTTTAAATAAAGGATATTAAGACAGAAGAAACAAACTCCCCAAAACTAAACTCCGTGCTCTCATTTGAAATACTCCTTGGCTAGTGCTCCCTAACTTTCTCAGCCCCATGGGTTTCTCATACCCAGGGTGAGCAAAGCATCCCAGGCATCCTGCTCCTTTGCTGCCTGTCAGCCTGGATCAAAACACTGGCTTCACATGGCTGCAGGCAGCAGCAGGAGAACTGAGAGCATCTTGCTTTTTCCAAGCCAGAGGTTCAGGGCTGATGATTACTAAAACAAAACTCTGAGACAGATAAGATTTTTTTTAGCTGATTGCAGAGGTTTCAACACCAACTCAGTTCAGAGCCCTCTGAGTGCTCAGATCTCATGGCATGGGCACAGCCCTGGTGAAGCTCAGGGAAGTCTGCCAGGCTTCCACACCTTTCACTCCAAGATTACTTTCCCATGTTCTTTTCCCCCTTTTCCACCTGCCCTATCAACTACATTTTTTTGTGCTGCACTGTAATTGTAATCCAAGGGAAAAAAACCCCCCAAGGATATTTATGTAACTCCCATGCATCCTAAATTATAATTTATGACATCTCCCACGTGATCTGGGGTGCAGACACAGCCTTGAAACCATCATCTGTCTTGCATTTTATGGTTGGTTGGCAGCCTGGTCAATAAGGAGGGAGCAGGTTCCAGCTGGAGAGCAGGCAGGGTTTGTTGTGTTACAGGGTTTTCAGATCTTTAATCATTTTTTAACATAATTTCTTATGCCTTATTTGATCATCTGTTATCCTAAACATGTCAAATCCATATTAAACCTGCCAAACCCCAAACTTCATTTAAAATAAAGGTGAAAAGTCTGATAATTATTTTAAATAAATGTTGCTCTATTAGAATCAGCATATGGTGGTAATTTATAAACATTTGCTGCTATGAGCCTGCACTGATTGCAATGCCCTTTATGTTGCTTCATATTAAAATCAAAATATATAACCTATATGTCACAACCACATGGCCTCCAAGTACAAAAACCATCAGCACAGCTTGTAGCCAAAAAAATCTTCCAAATTTTAAATTATATTTGCAAGATTCAAATTTACTGTTAACTTAATATCAGAGGCAAATCAGTGCAGCAGCTCCCATGGAAAAATAAAAACCCCACATTATTCTCAGCTCCTGGGAGCTGTTTTAGCCCAGAACTTTCCATAAGACTTGCTGGTTCTGACACAGCTTTTCCATTGTATCAAAGGAAAACACCTTAAAAACCAAGAGGAGTAATAAGTGAAGTCACTGTATAGGGGCGCTGCAAGAAATTAAATTCTTACAGATCTTGGAGGCTGCACAAACCCCAAACTTTGCCTTCACCTCTTAATTATTTTACTTTGTTGTCAGAGGCCAATTGCATGGCAGGAAAGCAAGGCAAGAGTTGTGTGTTTTGGGGGCAGGGGAAGAGCCAGGGCTGACGTGATGACTGCAGGATGCAGAGCTCCCCACAAGGGCGTTGTTCTGGGGAATTGAGAGCTGCTCGGTGTCTGCTGCCAGAGGAACAGCCAGGAAGGTCTGTGGGAGTCTGTCTGTGCAGGAGCAGGAGTTTCCATGTGAAATGTCTGGAAAGCAGCAGGAAGGGGATGGTGCTAGGCCAGGAGGCAGCCTCAGCCCTCTCTGCTTGGATAACTGCAGAGGAAAGGGAAGCTGGAAGGAGAACGGGGGGAATTCCACAGCTTTCAAGGACAAGACGACCACAGAGGCTGGTTTGTCTTTACTTTTAGCCTCACACAGGTGTGTAAAACTGCATTAATCATTCCTCCCCACCCCTCCACCTCCCAAAATCTGGCAGAATCTGGCCATATCTGAAAAGTCCTGCCCCTTGTTTAGGTGCTCAGACACATTCAGGAATCTGGTCTTATGTGCTCATGTTACCAACACATTTTCTGAGTACTCCTCTGATGAGTGTGGCTTTTATTTCACCTTGAGATGACATCCTAGGTCCCATTTTAGGATGGCTACCATTTCTGGATTAGGATGATCTAATCCACACTGCACTGTGAGAAACACAGCCACCACCAAAGTCACTGAAATGCAATAACAATGGGTGAGCATTAAAAAGCAGCAGAATGTACAACACAGAATAGTCCATGCTTTATGGTTGGCACTTACTTCATGGCACTTCAGCATGGCCCTCCTCTGACAACAGCAGTCATGACAGCAAATAAAAATGACAAAATGGAATGGCTGAAACACTGCAGAAATCACTGACAAAGCAAGCAATCCTGTGAAATTGGCTGGCAAACAGTTAACGATGTGAAATGAGTCTAATGGGAGAGCAGCAAGTGAAAAATCAAGGGACTTATTTCATCCTCTGCCAAACCCAGACATCCCTTACCATAAACCAAACACAGGATCACTCCCTGTTAAGGACTCACCACTCAGTTCTGTTCTGCCTTACCTGCTTGTGGAAAAATAAAAGGAACTTTTCCAAATACTCATGAAAAAAATTAATTCATTGATGGCCAAAATCACTGGCCAGTTTCACTTTTAAAACTTGTTATTCCAGCACAATGCAGGTTATTCTTCCTAGAGGACTCAATTCCACAGCAATTCCATAACTCCTACATTTATAATGAGTATTTCCCACAACCAGCAGTGATGCCAGTGTGCCCCAGAGGCCACAGGATTGTGCAAACACAGCTGGACAAACAAGAACTGGAAGTGTTTCTCCCTCTGGCCAAGCCATGGAACATTTTGGTGTGGTGGAGCTGCTGTTCATTACCCCTGATCAGAGCTCCAGAGGCACGAGGGAGGCAGGATGCTGTGCTCCCTGGGCTGAGCTGTGTGTCCCTGGCAGCCCCCAGGTTTATCCTGCCCCAGCCATGCTGCCTCAGGCTCTGCTCTGAAAGTGAAAGCCCTGCTCTGCTTCTTTCATCATCTGCCCTGTTCTTTCATCAGCTCCTTATAAAAGCCAGGGGCCCCTCAAGTGGATTTACAGCACTGCTGAATTTATTGTGGTTGACACGTCCTGTCCTCCTCGCCTCCAGGAGGACATGGATAAACCAGATTAAAACCCTGTCACCACAACTGATGGCCATAATTCCTCAAAGTAAATGGTGGCCAAAACTGGGAGAGGGATCTGGAGCTCTCTTCCTGAATCTCGTGAGCAAACCCTTTAATTACACTTCAGTTAGTACAAAGTAAGCAAGGGCATCCTCTCACTTCTTCCTCTTTTCCTTTCTCCTGCTGGGCTCCTTTTTCCTATCCCACAGGCTGGCCACTACCACTGAGGTTGGAGGAGCAGACGGTTTCCAGCCAAGCATTTCCATGCTCTATTAAAAAATCTTGAAGCTTGGTGTCTCCATAAGAACCACGTGAAAACTATAAATACACCATGGAAAATGATTGATAAACCAAGATGCAGAGAATAAAAGCAAGTTTAGGGTGGTCTCAATGTAATAATTCAGAAATGCTGTTCAGGACCATAGAATGATCTCTCCCTAATCTCCATTTATCAAAAACACACAAAGAAGGTGTTTTTATGTGTTACTGCAGCCAGTCATTACTGTCTCCCCACTGTCTGTAGTTTAATTCACCCCTGTGCCACCCTAACAGGGCAATTGCCTTCAGTGAGCCCCAGTTTTGCATCTACTGGCTGAGCAAAGAGAATTCCTAGTGGAATTTAGGATTCCAACCTGGCCTATAATTTCATGTATGGCCCCATAAGCAGATACATATTTTTAATTTCATCAGGCTGCCTGTGCTGCGAACACCGCCCCAGCGAGCCTGTGAATGCTGCTCCTATTTATAACCCTTCCCAATCCTCTCCTTGGCTGAAGGATAGGAACAGGCCCACTTATTATCACTGCTCTGTTTGCAGAGCTAACAAGTTGTTCTTTAATTTAGCAGAATCCCTGATTTTGATGAGCCAAAATTCCTTGGTCCCTTTCTAATGCTACCTCACAGGGAAGGGCTGCCAGATCAACAATTGGTTGTCACAAGCTTTAGAGTATTAGGGGGAAAAAACACCAAGGAACTCCAGGAATTTTACCTTTGAAATTTAAACATCAGCTTTTACACTTGAAATTTTCACAAGGTGGAATTCCTTGGTCATAATATTTGACAGCTTTGTAAAAAAATTGTGTCAGTCGTGCAGTTGGGCTAGAAAGGCTGTAATTTATTTAACTTTTAGAGAGATAAAGCTGGAGTAAAAGCAGTGAAAAAAACCCACGGGGCTTCTAATTCCACAAGTGAACATCTCCACTTCCATCTCTCTGCCTTACCCTGGTTGAGATGAAAAGACTCTGCCTGCAGCACCTTTTCAAACACACTTACAGCATCTGTACTGTTGGCTCTCTTCTGCTGTCTCCTGGATTATTATTTGCTTAAAAAAGAAATCCTTTCCTGGTGGTTTTAGCAGCTTCAATCCAGCTCATAATTAAGAAGCAATCACATCAGTCAGGAGAATGGCAGGAAACAAAGCCCAGCCCTCTTGTCTCCTGTTCCCACTGGGAATGCTGTGGAGGTGTCATTTTCTCCCACAGTCAAATGACAGCCAAGAGTTTTGCTGCTCTTTGCCACTGCCAACTCATCCCATTTATTCCCTCATAGCTCTTTGGGCTCAGGCACACCCCAGATCCTCTCTCCAGCTTGCCAAGATGAGTGTTTGTGTTTACTTTTCAGGGAAGAAGCAGGATTTCAGCCCCACTGAAATAATGCTTTGGGTGGGGTTTTCCCCCCCTACAGAGTTGAGCCTCTGTATTCCATCATGAAGATGCAGTAATTTGCCAAAGCTGAGTTTGAAAAATTAAAAAACCTCAAGGACAGGAAAAAACCCAACACAAGTTTGTAACACTAAGTCAGCTCTTCCTCTAAAAGGTAACATATGGGCTACTTCTGCTTACATAACAGTTTGCTTTCCTCTAGTGAAGTGCTATAGTTTTTCAAGTTTTCCCCACCCTTTATACCTTTAAAAATGTATTTTCACAGAAAAAAAGTATTTCAATTTACTTCTACTTTTCATTTTCCTCTCAGTAATGAGAGTTCTTTTACATATTTACAGTGCATTGTAGTCGGTAGCCTTGGTTATTTTCTAATAAAATAGGGATGCTAAAGATCTCCACTGTAAGCTGGAAATACCTTTCAGTTTAAAAATAAAAGCTGATAAATAATGTAATACACATGAAGCTACAGACAACATGCTCATGGTGCTTAACAAGAAACATGATCAACATCTAGCAAAAATAATGTGGGGTTTTTCATGTATGAAGGCTTTTCCTGCAGACCCAGCTCAATTTCTTCTCCTTTTAGTCAAATGCCACTGAGAGGAATTCCAGAATTTCTGTGTTTTATTCCCATTTCTCAATTCTAAAAATTGAGTTCCCTCACCGTCACCAGTTTGATGACTTCCATCCTGCAGGAAATAATATCTAACTGTGTGATGCCAAGGCTGTGGATCACACTGTTTTCTGAATGAGCAATCTTTGCAATCAGCAGAGACACCCTTCCCTCAAAACCAAATTATCTTCATGCTTGCAAAGTACATCAGCTTTCCAAAGCTGATGCTATTTATTAACCACCAGAATAATTCTAATAAAATTGACTTAGGTGGCACCTTTTTTAAAAGAAAACTAAGCCAGCATGGTGTTTTTGCAAGAAGAAATACCTCAGTCTCCTAATGAAAAATACAAAATTAGCTTTCTCTTTTTAATAATTGTGGATATCAGGATATTATGTCCACATTCCATACAGATGTGGTTTGGTAATAACATGGACAGTGCGAAGTGATTTTTAATGAACAATTCTCTGAAATACTTTATGATTAAGTAGATTAGGGGAGGTCTCTCAGCATGAATCAAACGAGACCACACAGTGAATGTAATGCAACCCTTGGCAAAAACACTTTTTACCTGTTTGAAGCAAAATACTTCATGGGACTGAAGAAAAATTAAATTATCACCCCATTTTAAAAGGGAAAAAACTAAAGAGAAAAAAAAATTAAAGAGAAATCTAAGAAATACACATCAAAACAACAGAAAGATATGTGCAAACCTTGAAGCTGAAGGCTGAGAAAGCTCTTGTCCTACCATGTAGGCAACACAAATGTTGACAGTGTAAGAAATTCTTGTTTGACACAGATTATTCCTTAAGAAAATACAGAGTACACTCCTCTTTTATCTATGTGATTTACAGGAGAAGATAGCAAAGGGATGGCAAAAAAAAAAAGGAAAAATAAAAAGATCAAGCCTTTTTGGAAAATGATTTGGTTAATTACTTTTACCTTGTACTGAGACTCGCAGTTTTCGTTCCAGTTGGCGACTCCAATCCCTCCCCTGGCTTTGAGGATTTCTCTCTGTTCATTTGCTGGAGTATTGAGTTCAATTCACTAATGACATTAGCCTTGGGGCCTGAGAGAATCGGGCTTTTCACCTCCGGCACGTCCCCCCAAAGCTTGGATGTCCTTTGGGGGACGGTTTTCGCCAGGTTGGGCTGGGCACTGATGGGAGGCGGGGGCGGAGCGGGAGGAGGGATCACAAAGCTGTCTACAGTTTCCTCGATCAGCGCGTCCTTGTAAAGTGCATTGCTTTTGTTGATTATGGGCTTCATTTTTGGCTTAGGAGGTACTGGGGGTTTGTCCACCAGAAATGTTTGCCCATCTGCATAGACTGTACAAGTATCCACGTTCTCCCCCCCTTCCGAGGATAAGGTAGAGATGCTGGACACCGTTGAGATAGTGCTGGTTGTCTCTAGGTGATGGTCACTGCTGCTCCGACTGTCAACCTCCTCGATCCCGGAGTCGGCGACGTTGTCGAAGCTGTCGGGGGGTGGCAGGAAGGATGCAGGCAAACAGTTTGAGAGACCCACTTGCTTTTTGCCGTCCAAGGAGTTCGCTGGCTGGCTGGGCAAAGGGGCGCCGTTCTTCCTCTGCGCCATCAGGTCTGTCAGCGCCGAGCCGGGCACCGCGCGGTCGTCGGGGATGTCGAAGCTGTTGGCAAACTCCAAGGGAGGGGGGTAGCGGCTCAGTGAACAGGAACTCCTCGTCGATGTCCACGGAGGCCAGGGGCGGCGGGGGGATGCGGAAAGGCAGGATGACAGGGTCGTCCACAGAGCTGGCGGCCACAATGGTTTTGCAGGGAGAAGCCGGGGGCTCGGGCGCGGCAGGGACGCTCAGCTCGCTCTCCGCTTCCTCGCTGCCCTCCGGCCTCTCCGGCGGGGAGTTCTCAGGGCTCGGCTCCATCTCAGCTCCCTTTTCCTCCTCATCCTCAGGCATATCATCTGACTTTGCCGTATCCACTGTGTGCACCATCAACAAGCCAGCTGATTTTTGCTGCGAGGTATCCACGATGTTTATCAACATGTTCTTCTTCTCCTCAGCTTTCTTTTCTTTCCCTGCATCCATCTCGTACTTGTTCTCAGTCTCCTGCCGTCTCAACAGGCCGCGGGTGTTTTGCCTGGTGACAGTGGCAGTAACAGGAAAAGTCGTTTCCATGTTGGGTCTCAGCTTGGTGTCGATGTAAAGCGGTTTGTTAAGGTCGGTTTTGACTGCGTCCCCTTTGCCTGGAATCTGCTGTGTCTGCTCTTTCATGGCTCTGTCCCTGGCAGAGAGCGCGAGGGCAAGTGGAGAGTTTGGATCCAACAGCTTCCCTGTGACCGGGTGGACGTAGCTATCCGAGCCGGGAGCGCTCGTGGGCTTGGCTGCCACCATGCTGTTGTCAGTGCCTTTCGTTTTGGAGGGAGCATTCAATGTCCTTGAGTCGCTCTGGCTGCTCGGCTCGCTGCTGTTAAAAAGGTTTTCGGGGGGCTCCCTGGGGGTGGGGATCGGAGATGGCGACATGAGCTGTCTGAAGCCATCCTCGCCGCTGAACATTGCCTCCTCAGTGAACTTGGACTGCCTCATCCGTGGTGTTGGTGGGGTTAATCCAACGTCCTCGTCTCCCAGGTCTGTGGAGAGGAAGGCCGGGGAATTGCGCCTCGCCTCCAGCCTCTTTTCCCTGTCCCTCACGGCCCCTGCGATGGCTGCTGCGAACGGGCTGCTGACTCCCAGGCTGTCGTCAGGCCGGAGTTGTCCGGGCTGCTCCGAAGACTGAGGATCGATCTCCATGCTGCTCCCTTGGCTGCTTTTCCCGCTGCTGCTGGTGGATGGCTCTTTGACGATGATGGTTGGGATTGGAATAGAGCAGGTCTTTTCTGGACTGTCCTCCACGTTGGATTGTTTCACCAGCATCCCCTTCCTCCTGGCTGGCTTGGCCGGCACATAAACAGCTTTGCTGGCAATCTTCCCGACCTCAGAGTAGGGGTTTTCCGGCATCTGGCCCCTCTTGCTCCTGAAATTGGCCTGAGCTGCGGCACTCCGGTTGTACAGGTCTTCCGAGTCCAGGGAGTACCGGTCCAGCTCCCGCCGGTAATAGATCCCTTTGTCCCTGATCATCGTCCCCACGCTCTCGGGCCGAACCAAAGAGATTTTTGCACCTGAATTCTGGTTAAATGGAGGTTTGATCGTTCCATAGCTCCGGGAGGTCAGGGATTTGGGGGAGTTGTACAGAGAGGGGGAAGGTGGCGGTGGTGAGGGAGGTAAGGACTGTGGTGGTGGTGGGATATCTTCAGAGGTGTCAGGCATTGAAAGACTCCTGGTAAACTTCAGCATAGGAGGGGCCAGAAACTGCCGCTCTTCCTCTGTTATTCCTGAAAAATCAGAGAGTGCTTTTAAAACACTGCCACATCCACCAGGATCCCCCACGCTGTACTATTTCTTCATCCAACCCATAATTCCAGGGTGCATTCCCCACGGAATGGGGAGCATGCAAAATTCCAAAAGAGGCCTTTAGGTTGATTCCCACCATAATCATTCTTTCCTGTTGGACATCCCAGGCGCCAGGATTGAAAAGGATGTTATGGAATTTTAATTAAACTGATGCATAGGCAAATGTTTGGGGTTATTGTATCAGCAAGGTGGCTGTAGAAAAGCACATTTCCTTTGAAAACTATTGAACAGGGAAGATATTCTGTGCAGAGGAGCCGCTTCTGCCTTGCTCCAGTACTCTACAATGCATATAATAAAACAACTCAGAAACTTAATGAATTTTTAAGATGCAATTGAAATTAAGCAAGGGAACTCTGAAGATTCTATTGGGAAAAAACCCCATCATGTTGCATTTCAAAAGATGACATTCTATCATTACAAATATGGCTTTTAACATAAATAAACTGGGTAATACTGGGATAGTTTGGATGCTAATTTTACATCAGCATAATCCATTTCTAAATTGATAAAAGTCATAGCTAAAATTACTAACAAGAACAAAGAAAGCCATATTTTGTCTGCTCTTTGTTTCTTTATTGTAACAATATCTGTTGCCATAATTTGAAATGAAAAAAAGGTGAATTTTAGTCAATTTGACCAACAGGATTTCTTTGTAAACTATACAGCATTACAATGCTTTCACTTCAATAACAAGGGAAAAAAATGGATCATATTTTGCCCTAACGTTTTGCAAAAGGCTTGTACAGATCTTTTTTTTTTTGGTGCTTGTTATAGGGAACATTCTAAAGAAAATAATCAAATTTTAATTCCATACTTGCCAAATGTGGAAATCACATCACCTTACACACAAACTTCTTTTCTGATGAGCTTTGTATAAAGATTAAACAGCCACTCACTGGGGTAAAGATGTTGGAGGAACACACTTTAAAAAAGAACCAAAGTTACTAAAAGTATGCCATTAATGAACAAAACCATACAAGAGAGGCATTTTACCTATAGATTTTTGTCTTCTCATTGTACCCCGAGGTATACCCAGAAAAGGACCTTGAGGGCTCCCTGGGACAGTGGGTGTCATCACAGCAATACCCTGTCTCTCATACATGGACTACAAAAGAGCAAACAGAAACCCCAACAGCATTAAAGCATGAAAGTCCCTCCCATGTGGAAATAATGCCTCATCCATTACCACTTTCACTGCGAATTCTTATGGAAAATAATGAATCTGGGATTAATTCTGGGGAGGAGGTGGAGAGAAAGGGAAGGCTGGGCTTTGTTTAGACACTTATGAAAGGACAGCAGCTGTAAATGGAGTGTGTTGATATTATTTACAAGGCAACAGCTTAAGGTGGGTAATGGAAAAGTATGTCCAAAATGCAATAAAACCAGTTATTTTTTTTACCTGCAAAGTGTTGTAAGATTAAATTCTGCACTTCAATGATGCAATTTCAGAGTTCTGGCATTTAATTTTTAGTATTAATGTCAATTATTCCCTTACAAATCATTGGGCATTATTTAATCAAGGAATTAGACATATTAGTAGGAATAAAGCAGTGCTTCATGGCTCCCACTCACATTCATATCTGAAGGAAAACATCTACTAGAAGGCCGCTGTTTTATAGTTGCCACTCTGGAGTCCACAGTTGCATTGTCTGCAATTCTTGATGGCTTGGAAACTGGCACTATTTCATCCACCTTATCTGTAATATAAAAGCATTCAGTAAAATAAATATCACTTGTTCAAAGAACTGGAAAAGTTAAGTATTGCAAGGTCAAAGGAAGAGATTTACTTTTCAAAAAAATGCAAAGAAAAAGTTTTTTTGGCATTTTAACAAGGCAACGCTTGAGCATCATAAGTCGTGCAAGCCGAGCACTTTTTATTGCTGCTACATAACATGCATGCTTTAGTTTTAAGCCTGCATGCATTTAATGTTTACTTAGTGTGACTCGAAAAACAATCCTCTTCTTCAAACCTTCAAAATGTGAAGGGAGAATATCTATATAGAAATGGAAAGAAGACCTTTAGAAATAGTGAATCCGTAGAGCACTGTTTCAAATAGAGATAAGCAGACTGTACTTAGTCATCAGAATTTTCAGTGATATTTTGGACAATAACAAGTACTCCAGAAGTGCTCTTTCATGCCTATGCTCCTTAAATAATAACATCCTGATTTGTTCACACGCTTGGACTTGTAGGCTAGCACTGCTAACTGAATCCTTTGTTTAAATGAAACTTTTATATGCATTTCTGTTGGTTTGGTTTCTTTAAATTTCTTTTAGTAGCTGGACAGTTTGGGAATGCATTTAGTCATGGTCAGAAGCAGACCAAAAACAGGCAAAGTCCAAATCGAGAACTTCAACATTTGGATTTGGGACTCTGATCTACTGCATGATGTGATGGTAAAATACAGGGATAAGTTTAATCAGGATATTCCAAAGCTGAGTGCTGGTGTTAGCCCCGTCTCCAACTTTGGTCACAAACAAGGTTCATCAGCATTAAATACAAAGTGCTACTCCCTCACATGGAAGACCTTGAAGCATGGTATAATCCACTAATTATTGCCTGATAGCTCCTTTTTTTGCCCTTTCTACTGCTACAAAACCAAGGCACAGAGAAATTAAATCACTAGCCCAAGCCACCAGGAGAGTTTGTGTTTGAAATCTCTACTAGAATCCAAACTGGAATCACACCAACAGCTTTCCTTGCTACACCTTCCATTGCATTTGCTTGCCTATATCACTTTAATTTAGTGTCTTTTCCTTTGAAGTTTCACCAAAACTAGGATTAGTTTCACAGCCTGTGGCATTTCCGTGAGAAGAACACCTCAGCCTGGCTCCTAGGCTTACACAACACGAGTCAGAGCAATGCTACTTTTCAGCAATTAGCTCCATCTCCCAGATAATTGATTATTTGTCAAACAAGGATAGTTACTTCATTAGGATACTGCAGACTTGAAAAATCCCCAGGGTTTTGGTGATCTAGAGCTGGTGTTACTACACCAAGTATTGTATTTAGGGATTTAAATTTTACCTCTCGCTGGAGAGCAGTGCACTCAGAGCCCTGGACATTGATATGGATGGGAATAAGGCAGGAGGAAAAGAGCTTTTGATTCCTCTAAACAGTAGATCTGGCTGATGCAAGGATGATATTTTAAACAGGAGAAGAAGAGAGGCAAGAACCTTTAGCCTTGGGGTTAGGAAGAAGGTTGTCCTAGAAGTGGATATTTCAGTGTCACAGAGGGTCAGGGAGCAGGCAGGAAAGGAAAGGCTGAGCAGGACCAGTAGGCTGAACACTGCTGAGAACTGTCTCACAAGAATAGTGTTGCTGTTTCCTTTCAACTGAAGTTAGCATTCAAGTCTTTTCATTGGTCTGCTTTTTTAAATTTTTTCTTTTTTTTTCTTTTTTTTTTGTTTTGTGGGGTTTAAATCATCCAGTGGAAGGAGAAAAGGAAAAAAATTCTTAAAATTGTCACATGTATTCAAAAATAAAAAACCAAGTTCATGTCACATTTAATAAGGCTTTTCATAAGGGGATCTATCACCAAGAGCTTCAACTGGGCAGAGATTTCCTCTTAAGGCTCTCCCACTCTTGTTCTCATCCCAGAAGCCAAACAACTAATCTTTGGGATACAGAAAGAAGGAAGCCTTGGAAATTGAAGCACTCAAAATCTGCACATGAGAAATAGAAATACACCACGTAAGAAGTGATCCCCTTTATTTTGAACAGACACATGTAGCCAGATACCCATTCAGACAACAAAAAGCTACAGGGAAAAAGTGATGAGGCCATGACAGACACTTGGAAAAGCATGAAAATTTTTGTTTGGGATGAAACATACATACCCTCCAACTGCACTGATTTTGCTAGACAATCCTAGAAGTCAGATCCTAATTTTGGATCTGACCAAAATATCAGTTGGTACCCATTCTTAAAACCATGAAGGAAAAAAAAACCCTGTTTTTTTTGTGAGTTTATCGCAGGTTTCTTGTATGTAGAGAGGTTTTCAGTCCATCTCACCCTATGGCTGCTCCCATTTGCCACATTTAGCCAAAGCACCCAGAAATGGGAGAGGCGGGTGGGTTAAAGCTTGAGCTGCTTTGCAAGGAACCCTTTAGGGCTTCCTGGCGTGGCACTTCCAATGGCAGCACTGCACAGCTCTTTCTCTTGCTCTACTGCCTTTGGACAGAAAGCAAAGGTAGAGTGGAACTTGTCATTTTGGAGCTACTACAACAAAAAATGTGAGGCCACAGAAGCAGCCAGCACGTGGAGACTGATCCTAAATGGCGGCAGCTACATGGCGGGTCCTGTGGGAAACGTCAAAATCTGAACGCCTGGCCACGACTGCCCCACCCTGCCAGAGTGAAAGCACGACGTGAAACAAAAACACCCTCACTGCCCTATCCAACGTGCTCTTCAGGCCAAGGAAACAGACTGGCTGAACCACAGCTAGCCCCACTCAGACTCACCCCAGAGAAAGAAGACATGTTGGGCCAAACCTCCGCTCACCTGTGCCTTGAGCTGTTTGTCTCCACAGCACCAGAGTGCAAACCCCTCCTGCATCCAAACCACACATTCCAAATATCCTCCTACTTGAATAATTTGTCAGGCTCACTAATTAGTTCTCCTCCTAGTTTCCTTGTGAGCTCAAATACTCTACAGCATGCATTCCTCATACCAACAAGAGGGGAGGCTCACAAGCTCATGTTGGAAATTCTCTGATGATAACTTTACAAATAACCCTGACAAAAGAGAGAGATAAAAAGTCACAAAACAGATGCAAAAATTGGCACCTGCTGTGAGGTGTGTTGACAGAGTGGCCCAAAGAAGCCTACCTCTAATGGGATTTTTTAAAGGAATGCAGCTGGATGAAGGTCAAAAGGAAAGAGTGTGGGAAAAGCCTACACTGGAGGTTGGCCATGCAAGCTGCATTTCCTCCTTGAACCGGTTGTTAAACAGAGTACAGCCACAAGCACACACGCACACACACTTTTACAGGAGAAGTTTGTGGCTGGCTGGTAGAGTAAAAACTCTGATCTGCTTTGCCCTGAATAACCTCTGCTCACTGGAAGACAGGGAAGAAGAGTCTACATCTCACTGGCCAAAGAGCATGGCTCGGTTGTAGTCACAGAAGAGGATTTTTAAGCCTACGATTATTCCTCAGCATTTTCCATAGAAACTGCTCTGCACCTTCCTGAGAAGTCGCAATGGTGTGTTGAGAGTCAAACACAGGAGCCATGCTACACCTGTGAGAACCTGTCCCCACTGCTCCAGGGCCTCCTGGGAGCAGCATCCTTCCGGAGAACTGTCAGGGATACCACATGTAAAAGCCAGTCTGATGCCTCTGCATGCATATAGCAATTTGAGTGCCACTATATTAAATTCCCCCGAGAGAGGCAGCACCAACAGATATAAAGTAATTTATTGCCAAAGTGCATTTCCATCTGCCCTGTTGGGTTACCAATGGGACCCGTGCCCTGCTCAGGGTGCCAGCCCTCAGGAAATTGGATGGCCTAAAGGCACAGAAAATAGTTGTGTTTTATCAAGATGCAGGTCTCGTCTCTGATGAAAAGCTCTTAAATCACAGACAGAGTAGCACAGTTCCCAACAGCATGTCATGACTTTTACATTCTCAAGAGGTCTGGCTGCTAGGCAAGCTGCTTTTTTCTTTTTTTTTTTCTTTTTCTTTAATAATTAATATCTGTGATAATTACAGGGGACAGTCTCCTCCTAATAGATTTGTTGCAGGAGATGGCTCTTATCCCCGTAGAACACATTGCTTAGTGACTCCTGTTCCGAATACCCAGACTCTCTCAGAGGAAAAAGTATAATGCTGCCCATCAAGCCACCAGATCCATCATCAAATGAACTTTTAAAACGAGAGTCAGGTGCCCAGATAGATCTGGTGGCACATCACTACACAGCCCCCAAAAAGAGAAATATGAGGTATGATCCTGGCAACATTACTTATTGTACAACATAGCCAAGACATGTGGATTAGCTCCACCGAGGGTCTTAGGAAGTGAGCTGGTGAGACCCACAGAGGATAAGAATGGTCATGATCCAGTACAGGCTATACCCCAACACCTCAGGCTGGCATGCCAGAAACACCAGGCAAAGACTGATCGAACACAGTTTGGGAGGCGAGTATTGCCAAGACCTCTATACTTACCACCAAGTCCCGCGTGCTTGCTCAGAGGGGGTGGGATAATGGAGAAAGAAAACTCAAAAAACAGCTGCCTCAAGAAATGACTTGTATTTGTAAGAAAAGCAATGAATGCCTGGCACAGAGTAAAAAAATGCTCGTATGAAGTTAAAGTGAAAGAACAGAGGCAAATGTTCTTCAAATACCAGCAGCACACATCGTTAACAGTGCAAATATAAACTACAAAATGTTAGACTAATCTAGTCAGCCAGAATACAATGTTAGCCAATGTAGGAAATGGTTGAACTCTGCCACCGATGGCCTTATGGCTAAGAATTAAAAGGACAGGCACATTAAAAAAAACCTCTAAAAATCCTATGGAGTGGTTATTTTTTCTTCCCTCCCCCTTTTGCCTGGCGTGGAGGCATGGGCAGCGAGGCCCTCTCGGTTATGGCTCTCTGCAGCCGGCCACTGCGACAAGGCAGGGTGGCCTGCGGCGGGTCGCGAGAGTCGCTCGTCCCTTCGGCCCCTGGTAAGCACACAGTGGAGGATGCCACTGCGTCCTCACCAGTCCATGTCGAGGCACACGTCAACTCGACATGGGGGGTGGCTCTTTGGGAGATGCGCGTTTCGAGGACCTGTGTCCTCGGCTGCTTGAGGAAAGCTAAAATCTCTGACAGGTAGTTATGGATGGCTCTTGTGGAGGTAGCCACAATGCCCAGCTGCAGCTCCATACGGCCCATGGACTGGGACATGAGACCCATGGACTGTGCATGCTCCCTCTTGATATTTTCCAGCAGCTGCACAATCCTACTGTTGGTTTCCATCAACAGCTTCTCTCCCTCTGTTAGCTGGGGCTGCCCTCTCCAACCCCGATCCCTAGGGACAGGCTCAACACCGCAGCGCTCTTCATTCATCTCATCATTTCCCTCCTCCTCAGGAGAGTCACTTTCAAACTGAGGAGTCCTACTGAGTGACTGATCCCCGGGAGACTGTATGTCCATGGTGCACTCTGGAGTCCGCGCCGGCGTTTGAAATCCCTCAAAATCCTCCCCAACGTTGCTGTGCGTTTCAGACGAGGACAGCGGCCACTGCCAGCTCTCTGTGGTCCTGGCTGGCGAGTCTTCATCAGAGGCAGGCACCGAGGATTCCTGTTCTTCAGCCGGCGTGGACAGCGAGCTCCCTCGGTGATGGCTGGCTTGCCCCGAGGATCCAGGAACCTCCCCATCTTGCTCCCCAGTGACATCTGGCAATCAAATAGAGGAGCAACAACCACTGTATCTGAGGCCAGGCAGATGGAGGTATCTACATGCATTGGACAACACATAGAAATAAGCCAGTTGGGAAGCCAGAGTGTATGTGTTTGGGCAAACGGAAGGGCGGACTAAAGTTTAGTGACTGCATTGGGCACGTGGCAATTGGCGTCATTAAGCACTTTTGGTCTCAGTGCACACTGTCCTGTACCCAGAACACACACAGCCCTGCTGCATCCCAAGGCAGGAGCTACCAAATTCCCCTCAGCGTGACTGTGACAGGAAATGTCAGTGAACCTAGCAAGAAGCTCACCTATGCACTGCAGTGGTGTCAGTCAGAAATCCCTGGGACGAGCTCAGGGCCAAGGGTCCAATTGAGCTTCCTGGGGTGCCAGATGTGCTCCACCACTGGCTGAGGGCAGCCCTTTGTTGCTCTGAAGCACTGCTGGCTATCTTCACTTTTGTCCGACGTCTCACGTCACCCCACCCAAAATCTCTCCCAAATAACTGCTGCAGCGCGACGGTGGCCGTCCGTGGGGTTATCCCGTGAGCAATGCCCTCCCCAACATTTACCAGGTTCTCCTTGCTCTCTTCTCCAAACAGTAGGAAATGCTATCTGAGGGCATTGCTCACCGGGATCTCTTTGTCTCCTGCAAATGAACTGAGTTTTGCCCTCCCCTGGCTACCTCTTCCCTTGCCTGAGGGTGCGTGGTGGAAATCTGGGTGCAAGCGCTTCCCCATGGCAACTCTAGAGAAAAATACCCTCCCAAAGAGCAGGAAAGGCTCAGGCTTCTGCACCCACAGGAATCACCAGCTCACAACGGAGTGTGATCTGCCCAGCTCTGTCCTGCACCTCTCTTCATTATGTGAGGCTGTGGCCAGGACTCCATACACTTTATGCTACTTCAGATAAAAAAATGAGTCCACTTCTTTTTGTTTAAATTTTTTTTGAGGGGAACCAATTTGGTCATGAGAAATCACCCTGGGGCAGTGTGGCTGAAGGAGGCAGCACAAAGCCCAAAGCCCAAAGCCCTGCATTCCCCACGCTCAGGCAAGGGACAGCTGAGAAAAGCACTGCTCTCGGTAGGGTTGTGACCCAATCAGGCTGCTGCTGCTCACACCACAGTGGCCTGAGTGCCAGATCAGTGCTGTGCCTACTCTCTGGCATCCCAGCCTTGAAAAAAGCTTTTTGGGTTGTTTTTTTTTTTTAAGGATTAATTTCTGCTTTTTGAAATACTGCTCTGCAGACCTCAGTGGAAGCTGTAAGCTTATATCTGCAAGGTTTTGCTGAGGTCATGTTAAACCATACTTTTGGTTCTGTTTATGAATCAGGGCAGAGTTTTGTTTAATTTTTTTTAAACAAAATTATTTTATGTGAAATATAACGAAATGAAAAGCTTTTTCTGACAGACCCAAGGATCCCTCCTGCTATATCTCAATCCCTGTCTACCACAGTGTGGTACTCATATTTCTACACCCATGTGCCTGCAGTATTATGGTGCTCTAAAAGGGATTCTGTGTGACTTCATTGAATGATGACTTTTAAGTGCTAAAATAATGGATATTATTCGTGCATTTAGCATATTCACTACTTCAAAGTATTCACATTCAAAGTATTCATATTCTCTCTGCGTCTGGCTGGACTGTCCAGTTGCATGTTTTATGGAAAGTGAGGATGAAATTGTATTTGTAAAAAGGCATGAGCTCCTTATGGAAATGAATTCTAGGGACAAACTGTCATGCAATCATTGGCTCTTCCACTCCATGGAGATTTGAAAGGGACTATATATCAACCTAACTAAGAACTGTTTCTTCCTTGGCAATTCTTCCCCTGCTTTGTCTAATACAGCCATAGCTGCATTCCTTCATTAGCAAACCTCTCTTAACAGCTACAGTGGAGGATCATGAAATGATTTCTCAGCATTTTCCTATTTGAGTACACATGAAAAAAAAAAAAAGAACAAAAAAAACAGGGGACCTAATTTCACCACACAAAGCAAACACACACTTCAATTAAAGTCTATGGAATTGGAGTGAGGTAAGGGATCATAAATACTCATTCTGGTAGAGCCACTGGTCATACTGAATGTCTTGGCATTTCTTTTGACATGTCAACAGAAAATTCCCCATATTTAAAAACCTCTTTTAGCTGGCAAGTGTTCTAAACAGAGCCCACCTAACAACTTGTAAGTAGTAAAACCAAACTATACTGGAAGTCAAAAACAGAAGCAAAACGAAATCAAAAACCTCCAAACTCCACACTGATTTATGAATACTTCTGTAAATGGCATCACTGTCTAATTTTTCAGACTCAGGGGGACCAGAACACCTTTGTTATTCGTGCATGTCTACACATTTGCCAGAGGCTTGTAAAGAAAAATTTCTCAGTAAAATCGCAATAATAAATTTTTGCAAAATTCCTTATGTCTGATGAAATGTTACCACTTGCCATTCTCCCAGTCAGTCTTTTCAGCCATTCAGAGCTGAAAGAACAGCATCTGGCAATTGGTGACCAATGACACAAATGACAAAAAAGCAAAGAGTCTGTCAAAACCCCTGGGCAGAAGGTTAATTGCGGAAACTCTTGGCGAATACTTCTGAATAATGAATACATGCACAGGCTTTAGGTTAGGTTGGTAAACTTGGCTGGCAATGAGAAGGAGGAACAACCATCACTGTTATTATTTGTAACAAGGAGTTCAGCATCTCTCAGCAATTCTGTTTTCTGGAAGCTTTGGGAAGCATTGCCACGGGCATGGGGAACCAAGGGTGTGTTACAGGCATGGCCTTCCACAAACTTTCCTTCACTAAGGAGCAATCATGGGAAAATGGCCTGGAGGCCACCGGCTGACATCACCTGGATGAACATGTGAGTCTCTGCCCAAGAAATCCACTCCTTGGTGACCAAAAGTCACCCTGAATTCTGGGTGGATCTTGGTCAGGTTGGTTACACCAGTGCCTAGGCTGGGGCTGTGGGAGAGGTGTGCCAGGCACAGCAGGGGCACTGCAAAACTGGGTTCAGCCAGAAACCGTCCTTATGTTTGAGCAGCTGACAAAGTGACCTCAACTAGCTGCCTTTAACTCCTTAGAAAAGGGACCACTTCCAAAAACAGAGAAAGAGAGAGGCCACTACAACTGTGAAGTCAAAATTGGCCATGGATCAAACCATGCACCAACATGGCCGACCTCACCTTGTTAATTTGCTTTAAAAAAAAAAAGAAGTCTCTTTCTTTTCAAGCTTTAAATAGAGCGGGTACAAAGAAGCACAGCTGGCTTCCTTGGGTGTGAAGCAAAGGGAAGAGGTCAGATTCCCTGATCTTTCTAGCAATTTCCACCTGACACACCATTCCTACATGCAGCATTTCGCTCACAGTGATATGACTTACAGGCAAAAATAGGTCACTTCTGCCTTTTACAGGTATCTCTATACCAAGTGATAGCAGCCATCAGACCTGCAGCCTCCAAGGTTCATGTTCCTAGCCTCATGTCCCTTGCTCTGCTGGGGCAGGATTTCCATATCCATCTTTAAATGGCTGAGGAAGGGACTCAGGGATGAGGAGCATGCAAATGTGCTAAAGGGAGTGGAAACATCTGGAAGCCAGTGACCCACTGCACTTCAGCTTTAGTGTTTGATCACTGTGGGTACTATGCAGTTATTTCCTAAAGCCCCCTGGGATTCAAAGGTTTCTGAAGGCTGTTTTTTGTTTTACCTCAGTGACTTTGCTGTGTTTAAGGGAAAAAAAAGAGATCTGCTATTGAGGGGGTCCATGCAATAGGAACTGGTGAGCCTCCACCAAAGTCCTGGCTATCTCCCTTTCTCCCCTGTTGGATAGGTTCTCTGTTTCTGCAGAGGAGCAGAATCTGCCAGACAGATTCTCTGCTCCTGCTGCCTATCCAGGTGATTCCCCTGGGCTGACACAGAGCCTGGTCTGACGTGGTGGATCAGCAGGTGCTCCTGGAGGCCACAGGAGAGCTGCTCCAGGTGTGCCTGCAGGGGAGAGCTGTGGTTTGCCCCATCCTGCCCTGAGCATGCTGATCAAAGCCAAGTTTATTCCAGCCTTTAGGTACATGAATATGTCCATTATTTTGGAGCACTGCTATTCCGTGCTATTCCTTGCACAACAACGTTCATAAACACTGAGATTCCTTTGTGTTGGTCATGAGGCACTTTGAGGATTGTAGCAATTACTGGGTTGAGATACACAGAGAATTACTGAGTGGTTGATTCAGCTGCAGGGGTAGAGGACTGAGACAGAGGCCAAGAACAGAGCAGGGCTTTGGATATACACAAACTTTAGAGACACCAGAAGTATTTCTTTAACTTTTGGTCACTGAAGAACATTTGAGATTTATGCCTGTGTTGTGCCTTACCTGCCACTTGGACTGGCAGCTGATCCCTCCCCTGAGATGTGCTGCTCTTTAAGAAGCCCTCCTTTTGAAATCCCACCATTCCTGTTTCACCTCTGCTACCGGACCGTTGCCTTTTCTTTCCATTATCTTTCCTTTCCAGACTGCCCACCAGCGGAGCTGCACGGGAGGGCTGAGGCAGGCACCGTCTCTTCCTGCTGACAGACAGGTGGGTGGAGATGTCCCTTGGCCACAACAAGAGGGCCAGGAGCCCAACAACAGCGGGAACACAGCGGGGGAGCGTCCCGGGCCCTGCCTCTGCTGCTCTGGACCTGGGCCTCTGTCTGTATCTCATCATCCCTCCTGGGGTGGGTGCATTTCTCAAACTGCTTAGGTACCAAGGTGATAGGTGCCTTGTAAATACCTAAGATAGATACAGACAGAAACTGTACCAGGTGCATTATGCAACACTTCAGACAATGCCAATGGCACCTCAGTGCTGTAGGATCACCCACCTGGTCCAGCATCTGCAGGCAAATACTGGGCACATGCATTTTTCCTTTGGAAAAGTGATGGGAACACAGGACATTCATTCTTCCTTGGTAGCAACAGGTTTGGGCACGCAGCCCTTAGTGTCAGGCACTGCACATGCAAGGGTTTTGTTCCATCGCCTCCCCTAAATACGAGCTTGCAGGTTTACTTTAATTTCCTTCGTTGGCCAATAAAATTTGCTTCCTTGTCTGCAAAAATGGGTTACAGGAGCTGCACCAAACTAAAGGGTTGGTCTTCACATGTGCATATTTGAAATGCCTATTTGAAATGCCTTTAAAATATGGTTGTGGTGTTGCTTTCATTTTTTTTTTATGGATTCGGTTTTTCTATCCCAATTACTTTTATTTTCAACAACAAGTAGTTTGTTTTTAGTATGAAGACTAGGAGTGATTATGCATATAATTAAGTTTCCATGTCTAGGGAAAAAAAAAAAAAAGCAGCATCTAAATCAAGTAGGTCCAATTATTTGCACTGCTTTCCTTTTAGGTTTTTGGCACTTCCCATATATATGGCAAAGGCCTTGCCCTGCTTAATTTGTAAAAGAATAGCTGGGAAGTAACAGGATAAAAACTTCAGGGGCAATGTCTGTGGGTGGGAGAGCTACTAAATGACAATTTGGGCAAACAGTGGGTCTGGGGATCTGGGCAAGGCTTTCAAAGAAGCAGATGAACAAAAATTCTGGACCACCTTCCCAATGCTAATGGGCAGGTGAGAACCTACTGATTTCAAAAGAGAGCTTGGTCAGACCACAGGAGTTCATCTGATAAAGTTGCTTGGCACAGAAGCAATTTCACCTGACAGTGTCCCTGGGGGAAAAGCAGGTGACTCATGTTTGGTTAAAATGGTTAAAAATGGATCTGTGCCCACTGAGAACAAATGGCTTTCTTTTCAGCTCTTCAAACAGGATCAGATGTGTAAAAATTCATCAAAAGACCAAAAGAAGGTAAAGTCTAACAAGGCCTTCAACACACCACTGAGCATTTAAAGACTAGCCTTAGCTGAAGCATGGATTCAGAGCAAGAACATTAAAGGTAAAGTTCTAAATCCAAATTAGTTGTTTATGATCAAAATTAGAGGGGAGAAACAACAAGTTCAGCCTACAGTTATGTCCTGTAAATATATTGTTAAAAATAAACAGAAATGGAGTGACCTGAGTTTTCATGTGGACAATCAGGCTAATCCTCATCAATCTGCCACCACTGTATTTTAATCTGGAATTACCTTTTTCCAGCCCTGCCCCAAATTAACAATTTGCAGGATTGTGCTTGAATCACAATGCCCAAAGCACATATTTACCATACTGCAAACAACAGGTAGAGAATATTATTTTAGCAGTCAGCATAATGAGGAAATAATAAAAGCGCTTTGCAATACAGTCATACACAAAAGGCACTTGAAACACTTTCCTTCTATGAAAATTAACTAAAAATAATTGTCTGTTCTCTGGGATACTGCAAATTCTATAATGTATTCTAAAATAAAATAAAATAATAAAATATACAAAAATAAATCAATAAAACATAAAAACTTTAGCTACTAAAATTAATCATTCAACACTGAGTATCTATAAATACTATTACATGATTTATGAAAATGCTTTGTAGGTATTCACAGTAAAGAGCTCTCAAAACTTTCTTGAAGGAAAGCCTTATTTGTGTTTCTAGGGATGAAAACAGCTTCACATTATTACACAAGTCACATTTACACATTATAACCACACCATCAAAAGTAATTTTTAAGGAAGGCAGAAAACGGATATGTTCAAATTCTTTCTAGAGATATAATTTTCAAGTACCAGCTCTTTAACAGCATGTTCATTATTAAGGAAATAATGATACAGGCATTTAAAATACACCTGCAATGCTGAAGCCTTGCAATTCAGCCTACCTTGAAAGAGGAATGGTCATTGTCTAACAGTGGTTTCTGTTCAAGAACAAAAACAAAGCAGAGAATATAGTCAATACCCACTCCTACCCTGCAAGCCAGGTGGAATTTAAATGGCAATTTGATGTTCTGTTTAAGAGACAGCATTTGAAAATTTGGCCTAGTCACAAAAGAAAGGTAATTAAATCAAAGAAACCAAAAAGAAAGTGGAGGATCTAAGACACTTACAGCATTCTCTGGTCTTACACTTAACTCTCACGCTTCCACACCGAGGGGAAAAACCAAACAAACTATGAGGAATTATCTAAAATAATTTATTTTTAATTAGATTAGAAATTAATTAACATGGGTATGTGAACATTTGAAGGAAAAAGAAAAAAAATAGCAGCAAAGGGAGTTTTGAGATGAGGGAGATAAGTCCTTCATCTCCCTGGCTCCTGAAAAAGAGAGAGAACACATTAAAAGTGCTGAAAGAGTTTTCCACTGCCCTATGTGTGCCATATTGGGAAACACATGCAATTTTAACTGTTCCTCAAGCCCTCATGATTTTGAATATGTGCTTAGATATTAAATTGATAATATCTGAGCATAGTCACACTCACATAAACCAATGTATTTAATGTGTCTCTTCGCAAATGCTACAAACCCCACATTTTCTGGAACACTTACAATTCCTTTTCCAACTTCTTTTGTACCATTGTCTTGTTTGGCTGATGCAGAAAGGTTTTGAAAACCTTTTCAATTACAGTCCTGCAGTAAAGAAAAACAAGTATCATGACAGGGCACTACATCCTCAAGAACAAGCTGATAAATTCAAAATAATAACAGCGTAGATAAGAACACTCCTACAGACTCAAGCAGCCTCTACTCAGGATTCCTAGTGTTTCCAAAATGTTAAAGCATCTCATGAAAGGTAAATTCTGGACTGAAGAAGTCTTTAGTACCAGAAGTTACCTGTTAAGTTTGAATTCTGTGGCACAAATTGCTAATCAACACATTGCCAAGTTATGTTTCATGGAATACACTGGTTTAGCATTGTTGCCTTTTTGAAACATACAATTTTCAATACTTTGCTCTCACAAAGTGTTTTACAAGTACTTCTATTATAGCCACGGTCCTAATCCTGCACTTACACTGCTGTGGACTCCCCAAGTTACTCTACAAGCCATAAAATCTGCAGCCTTGCTGCACCAGCCACAAATGGGGCTGGCATTTCTTCACACAGACTTGACAAATTCCACCCAGAGTCACTGCCTTCTGCTTGAGATAAATGACAACCCGATGACAACCTCTTCCTCATTACTACACTGCCACTTCATTAGAATTTCAAATATGTAATGTGAATCAATTACTTACAAGGGATAACCTTCAAGAATTCTTCATGAAGCCTGATGCCTTTTGCTCTCATCTTCTGAAACAGCGTCTGGCGAAGATCTGAAAACCTTCTTCCTACAGAGAAGTACTGCAGGTGCTGGGAGCTACCTCAGGAGCTGCTGTGGTGAGTGCTGTAAAAGTTGCTTTGGTGGTATTCCCATCGTTCCCTGCAGACAAATCTCCATCATCAATTCCACCACAGTGAAATAAAGAGAGTGAGTTTTGAACCCAGACGGCTTTGGGAGTGGTCTCTTCAAACAGAACAGAACACTGTGAGCTAATCCACTGCTTGGCATTCATTTATATGTATTTGCTCTGCAATTTCATTGTTTCAGATGCCATTGGAAGGTACCACCTTTGAAACAATGGACAACAGGAATGGGATGAAGTGGGAATGCTTATTGCAGACAGAGCTAATAATATTTCTTTTGAATGCCATCAACTGATATTTTTCTATTCAAATGCCGGTCAGACTTGATGCCAGGCAACAATATTCTGTGTTGATGATACCACAGTTATTGTGTATCTGTGAGGTGGTGATAGAATCTAAACCCTTCAAAGGAGAAAACCCTTTATTTGTAGTTGGTACTGCAGCCCACACCAAAGCCCAAAGACCAGGACCGACACACATACTATATCAGTGTATGGTATATATCAATATTTTATATTGATTACCATATCAAATCTAAGAACAAACAGCACCGCCCCCGCTCACAACTGACACCCACGTGACACTGCCAGCAGATTATTTATTAATGCAGAAGGATTATTTGTCATTTCCATTTTGCTGTGGAAATTTAACCTGCTCTGTTCTTCACTTTGTCCTTTCTCTTAGAGGATTTTACATTAGGCATTTTAAAATTCAACACTGTCCACTTCAGCTTTCATTGAAAATCCCAAATTACTCACTAAATCAAACCCATTTCCTAGCAGCAAAGAAAGCTGAGGAGCAGGAAACTTTTAAATCATGTATCTAGACATCTACAGATCTTAGCTTATGGATGTGTTCCTTAAGGATCATATAATTTTCAAATTCTCCATCCACAAGGAGTTATTCATAAGTCAAAACAAAAACTGAAGGAAAAGCCATTTAAAACCAAGCTCTCCACCAGCTGCATAAACTTATTATAAACAGAGTTATTTAAAGTTTTAAAATATCAATTTTAAAAGCTCTAATGATACCTATTTTCCTGTCGTGATGATGAAAATTATGACCTCAAATTTTTCCCTTAATCTTTCATTTTCAGAGTGTTTTCAAACCTTCATTTCAATTTGCTGCAGGAATATCCTGGTTATTGTTCAGTATTAATGGAATCACATTTTAAGTGCTGCCTCCAACAAGTTGCTGCTGTAACTCTTGGTTTACACATTGCCATAACTTACTCATACAATGGTTCTTGGAAAACTACAAGGCACAGGAAAGAAGAACACCTCTCCCCCAACCCAGGTATCCCAAAAAATCCAGAAAGTAGTTTGGAAACACGACCCTTCCACACACACATTTCAAGGTTGGAAGCTACCTCTGAGTCAGGCAACTACTGCAAGCAGAAAGTCAGTGGCACAGATGAAGTTAAATTTTAGTTAAATTCCTGCTATGTAACTGCAGTAAAATGACAGAACTGCCTATGCCACGCTGCTCCAAACCTAAGGATTTTATCACCTTTTTACACACAAATACCCTATCTTCTATCCTGAGTACCAAAAAATACAGCCTATGTCCTGTCCTGCCTTTCCCCTGCTTTCCCAATGAACCAGAACCCATCTCCAGAGATAATCAACAAGATCAGTCAGACAAGAACCACAGAAGCCATTATTGTTATCTTAATGCCTCCCTCATCTCTGACCCAGAAAACTGAATTCATGGTTGACAGAAGACTCTACCCAACAACACAAAGATTTTTTTATATGCTGCCAAAAGATATTTTTCAGTAGCAATGTGGTTTATTCTGTCATAATCTCTGAACGGAGAATGGCAAATATCCCTAGCTGAAACCTCTGCTAACCACCTGAAAGGAGGTCAGGAAAGAGCAGGAAAATAAAGAGTGGAAAATAACCCAATTCCATCCTATTAAATGTCAAAAAGGAAAAGCTTCTCTGCTGAGAGAAGACACTGCCTACAGTCTAGATTTCCTTTCCATGACACTGAACCTCATCCAAGAGCAGGACACAGCCTGTTTTTCACCAGCTACCACCCAGGGGCTCAGGGAAGTGGGAGACTCTTCCTTGGGCCAGGCTCCATGAGAAGGTGGAAATGAACAGCCCCTGCTCAGGAGAGCTCACAATCTAGGGAAGCAAAATGACGTACAGGAGCATGGAAAAAATACAGCTCAACACAAACAAACTCTGTATACACAAAAATACATTCATGAAAACTATTAAAATAGCACTGCTATTTCTACCTGCCCCCTGCCTCGCCATCAGTGCTGGGATGATTGCTCAGTGGGGATCTAGGGAAGGTGGGTCTTTGGGAGAGATTTCAAGGAGAAGGTGGTAGGTGGCCTCATGAATCAGTCCAGGGAGGGCACTCCATGCATACAGGACAGCGTGGAAGATGTTCTACCAGACAGAGCAGCATTTCTGAGGGTGAGAAGCTCAGGTGTGGTGTGCAAGATCCCTGATTCCTGAGCCAGACACAGTGTGGGCGTGGGAGAGGTGTGGCCGTTCGGGACACGAGCGGGGTCACTAATGTGGGACTGCACTGGGGGGTCACTGGCCACTAATCCTCTGTGGCTGCCACTCAGCACAGGAACTGTGAGGAGATGAGATGGAAGGGGTTGGAGAAGAGTCGGGTACAGAGAAGGAAAAAAAAGGCAAGGTGAAGGAAAGGAGACAAAAGGAAGAAATGCAGGGGATATTTTCGAATGTGGTCTTCTGTTTGAGTTTCTTAAGTGTGTTTGCAATTTATTAACTAAATAACTAAAAAAACATATACAATAATTAATGTACATTTGACACCATAAAATAAACTGGACCATATGCCAACATTTACATTGTTATTATCCTTCACTATGGAAAGGTGAGAAACAGGTTAAACAAGAGACAAAATGCTTCCCCTTACCCTTCTTCTTCCGTACTGAAGCTTGGAAATAGAAAGGGAAGGAACTGTGAATCAATTCTGAAGGTAATTTTTTATATGCTAAATCCTCGTCTGTCATTTTGAGTGCAAACATTATCCTTCCCTCTAAGATGTCAGTCTCTCCCTGCTCACCTCTGCTAAACAGGTATGTCTCAAACCACAGTAGATAAAATCTGCTTTTGCCAAGCTGTTTATCAGGATTTATGAGGAATTTCTCCCCTGTAGTTATTAGGGATACATGCAGATTTTTTTTTTCTCTAAGTTCTTTTTTAAAAGCAGTAATTGGGGCAACTTATCAATACCGGGGCTGTCAAACTATGACAACATCAGGCATTCCCAAATCTTTGCAGATTGAAATGGAAAGGAATCATTAGCACACTGCCATCTTTTGGATTAATTAATTTGAAAGAGAACAGCTCAGATGGTCTGCTCTGTATTGTGAAGAACAGAATAGCTCAAAACATGTCAATAAAACTGTAAGTAGGGTTCAGAGCCAGGCAAAGGAAGTGACTCTAATGACTGCAAGATGGATAATTTAAAAAAAATTATTATGTTTACCTTAGCTAGAAGATATTACAAAAGTATGTATTCTAAGGGAAAACAAATGGGGAGTTTCTATTTACATTTTTCTTCTACTACATAACAAGGGACATTCAATAAAATTAAAGGCATCACATTCAAAACCAATAAAAAGGAAATACATCTGTACACAGCACATAATTAGCCCGTGGGATTCTTGGTCACAAGACATTATTGAGACCACGAGCTTCTCCAGCTCAGGAAAAAGGGTTACACATAGGTATTGATGAGAACATCCACAGTGCTCATTTATAGGATCTTCCTATTTGCTTTGCACATATATGGCACGAAAGGAATGCTCATTAATTAGAGAGTTTAATGGCTATAAAAATGTGGGTGTTCTCATAGCTCTCACAGATGTCCAATATATACACAAATACATAGAGGGATATATAAATTATAGATAAATACACACATACAAGCTGTGTTTTATGTCAGGAGACAACTTCTAACTGATGATAGGGAGAACACTTTCCCTGTGGAAGCTTGTTCAGTTGCTGTGCAATTTAAGAATTCTTCTCCCTTCTGATAATAGCCCTTTTCCAGGACATATATGAAAATAGGTAGACCACAGATGTTCTTTGGAACAGCAGTCACATTGTTTGCTAAGGTGTTCAGAGTGTCACAGAAGTGACACAGAAGTGTTCAGAGTGTCACAGAAGTGGCATTTACAGACTTTTTTAGGAAGAAAGCAAATTTCTGCCACCAGTACAGCTTTCCCAGGGCACAAACACCTTTGGAACATGGTGCAGGACTATTTCTCAGAACAGAAAACTCCTGCCTCTACAATGTCTGCCCTATCTGGATCAAGGCATGAATGGGAAGTGTGCTTAAAAATGGAAATATGTCCCATGGCTGCTTGTTAAAGGAGCTGCAGTGGTTTCTGCCACTTGGTGAGGACAAACAGCAGAGCAAGGGCCACAGCTGGAGCAGGGGAGTGGGAAAGCTAAAATATGATGGTTTCCACTGGGGACATTACTATTAACCAGCTATTCTCCTCTAGGAAAGTGCTGCTTCTGCTTTAAGATCAATATCTCCTGTGGAGGATTGAAAAGTCAGAGAAATAGAAGAATATCCTCAGCTTGAAAGCAATTGGCAGAAGAGGATAACAAAGGGGCAAAAATGGTGCTTAAGTATTGCTGTCCCCTTGGGAAAGGTGGTTGATAAACCAGCAAAGTTTTACAAGCTCTCAGCACTCCATGAAAGAAAAGCAAATGAAAAACACCCAGACCCACAAAGTGTGCTCCAGAAATAATATTTTACATTTTAATCCTGGAAGAAAAATGATGGAGCATTCACAAGCTGATGATACCTTGGAGTTAAGCTCCTAAACTTCCTTGTACATAAAACCCAATTTTTTTTAGACTTGCTGGAGTAAATAATCAGACTGGGGTGGGTTTTTTTGGGTCTTCATTTGGTTGTTAGACCATAGAGAAGACACTACCTACTTCAGCACCACATTGCTGGGAGATTTCCCACTGGAGTTACGTGACTTGACTCACTAAAGGATGTATGGGGTCCATCTGCCCAAAAAACACTGACTCACAGGGGAAAAAAAGGGGCCACAAGGCTATGATTCCTTCCAGTTGGCCTTCAGATGAGTCCATGTCAGGAAAACCCCAAGATCATAAAATTAAGTATTTAATTGTAGAATTACACGGAAAAATGGTTTTATTGTGTGGATTATTATCATCTATTACTCTGCAGTGAGGGATGTGGTTTGGTTTTATATCCATTTCTCACTTGCTAAACACACTCTTTTACTGTTACAGCCACATAGAAATATGCACTGGGCTTGTCTCATTTTATATATGATTTATTTGTATTTCCATGTCTTAGTCTAGCTGCAGAAATTCTACCTTTTAATGACCTAACAGATTAAAATCAGGAAGAAAAGGACAATTACCTTCCTCATTTCTAGAAAATGAATACAAATTCCTGAAGAATTATGCATATCTAGAATGTGGATGATCAAGCAAAGGAATCTACAATCACATTTCTCAAAACTAGCAAATAAAAGACTGAATGTTCAATAATTTTTATTACCAATAGTGAGAGGAATTAAGTTTATATCATGCACAGAAGTCAAAGTGATATCATAATATGCACTTTTTCAGATCAAATGAAACAAGTTGAAGTTGAAGCTGCTTTAACACTGTCAGCTTTTAATAACAGCTTCTGGCAGCTTACCTTTATCCACTAATGAGAGGCCACAGAAATTTAAAATAAAACAATATTAGATGAACTGAAAATTTAGAAAGCAAAGCTAACAAAACATGATACAGCATTATTTTCTTTTTTTTTCTTTTTTTTTTTCTTTTTTTTTGGTAGAGGTGCCAAACTTTGATGATGCATAAAATGTATCAACATTCCCTTGCGCAGCAGTAAAGGCACAAGTTCCACAAAAATCATTCATGCGAGTCATGCACATTTTGAACTCTCCAAAGATGCAGCATTCTTAAAACCTCCTCTCCTCTAGACACTGTACACAGTGCAGCTCCCTTCATCAATTTCACACAGAGACATATAGATATTTACATCTCCACCAAGCCAGCATGCTTGCCAAAAAACACTTTCTTACCAAGCTCTTCAAGCTCTGAGGTCATGGACTTAGAGCGCAGGGTCAGTGCAGTGGTTGGAGCTCGCTTGGGAGGTGGTGGGGCTGTGCATGGGACAGGAAAACACACAGGTGTCAGCCAAAACACACCCTCTGGAAGCCCTGTGCTCACAGCCACAGTTCCATAGCCATTTAAAAGAATAAGCTCCACGAAATAAGGCGAGAATAAATACCTACATGTGGAGGAAAAAGCCCTGAGATGCTTTTCATGGACTGAATTTCTCCACTGTTTCTGGCTCTAGCGTAGGTTGCTTGACACATCCGCAAGCTTTTATGTAACAGGATACATAGAAACATTTAAAGCTAAATAACTGTGCACTTGTGTTTCCCAGCAGGAAAAGGGCTTTCTAGAGAAAGGACCTTGCAGCAGTGGTGCCCCTTCTGAGAAATATGCAGGGCTAAACACCTCCTGGGCACCAGCCAATCTCTGGCAGATTAATTTAATCATTGAAGAAACTGTTCAATCTGAGAAATACAGGAAAGAACATTCAAATGGATCTGAATTGTTAAGGTGAATCTAAGGGAAACGGGTGATCCTCAGAATATATAAGGTCTTAAAATATCCAGGCAATAATCTAGCACAGAAGCTACCATTTGTGCTTTAGTATCCTGGTAACAAATATTTCTGGTGGTCAGAGAAGATCATCTCATTCCAACCCCTCTGCCACAGGCAGTGGCACCTTCCACTGTCCCAGGTTGCTCAAAGTCCCATCCATCCTGGCCCTGGACACTTCCAGGAGTGGGGCAGCCACAGCTTCTCTGGGCACCCTGTGCCAGGCCTCACCACCCTACAGCAAAGAGTTCCCCACTAATATTCAGCCTAAGCCTGCTGCCTTTCAGTTTAAAGCATTGCCTCTTGTCCTGTCACTCCATTTAAGGTCAATATGATACAAACCAAAAGGCAGAGGCAAAAAGGTTTAAAATGTGTGAACAGTATTTCCATCAAGCCAAATACAATGCAGGACCATGCTGGGACATGATTTAATTTATTACAGCCTTTCTTTTCCGCCCCACAAGTTGGTCTCACTCATTTTTGCTTTTTAATTATTACTATTTTTAATAAGCAGTGGAGGTGAAAAACACTTCCAGCACAGACAGAAAGTTTTAATTTCATGGAGCAGGAGGAATCCTGCAGTGCCAGCTCCTCACCTGCCCCGTGCTGGAGAGCCAGGTGTGTGTGAGTGAGAACTCAGGGCACTGTGGGAGCAACAGGAACTTTCAGCAATGTGCTGCAGCTGCAAGGAGCACCAGTGAGCAGCAGCAATCTTTCCTGCTTAATGATAATTATGAGGGCCTAATGACTTCCCAGCATAGCTGAGAAACCAAGCTCTGGGGCATCTAAGGTGAAGGAAACAGTGTAAATTCCTTTTTTGTTTCCTCTTTTTTTTGGGGGCGGGGGTGTGAAGTTTTCATGGTGGTTTTTTTGGATGGGTGTGTGAGAAATACTGCTAAACTACCCCTATTTCAAGTACATTTGAAATTAATAAAAGATCATCTCTTCTTAGTGCTTTTCCTCTCTCACTACTGCAAGAAATTTTACTACAAGATCCTCAAACATATACATGTGAAAAACTCATAAAGATTAATGCCAAGCATGATAGAATATTGCTCTTTTGGCCACACATTAATGTCTAACCCAACAGAATTAAATCACTCCAAATTAAACAAGAACAGGGCATTTCAAATTTGAGAACCAAAGTCTAATAAATCAGAATTTAGAAAACAGCAATTTCATGCCCATACTTGGTTTTCTGTGAAGGAAGAGCAGAAGAGTCCATTAGGAAGAGAGAAAAATGTACCTTTCTTCCTTGCTGTGTCATCTGGATCAAGATTCCTGGTTACTGTGACAACCTTCAGCACGAGGTGATTGCCCCCCTGTCGAATCATGTTCACCACCTGCCTGTGGCCAACTTTCACTACATTCTCATTATTAACCTGCACAGAAAGGAAGGAGTCTTTTAGACCAAAATGCAGACAATTTTTGTTCCATTATTTTTATAAAAAGAATGTGGAAGGAACAGATAGAAACAGAATTTCTAGTTACTGTCTTTTAATGAAAATATGTATTTAAGGAACAGTGCACAGCTGACATGATGACCAGAAAACAATGCTACTCCTTTGGGAAATGCACATGTAAATAAATTCAATGTAAATAAATTCAACCAAATCCTGCCCTTTACGTATTTTATTTACAATTACTAGAATTTTCCTTCTGCAAGTTTCTGGAAGGATCTCCTGTCCTGGAAGCGAAGGCAACAGGGCCATAGGAGGCCCAAAGAGTGTCCATGGAAAGAGTTAAACACATGAAGAGTTAAATACATGAAGCCCTGAGCAGTTACTGTGCCAATTAAACTTCAAACTGCACTGCAACACTTAGCTTAGGGGAAAACAAAAAAACAAACAAAAAACCCAAAACCAAACAAACAAACAGAAATATATATATATATACCCTCAGTATTTTCTAGTGCTAAATCATCCTTTTTGCTGGATTTGTCTTTCCATAATATCAATTAATAGACATAGAAGAAAGCAGAGGCATAAAAACTGTAAATAAGCACAGCTAAAAGTAATTTATTTATTCATTCAATCTATAAGGAGTCACTGAAAGTTATCTGAAATTTGAATGATGACAACATGTAAGACTGAAGTGCTGCCTGTGCTATTTGAACATAAAAGATATTGAGGAATGGAGGAAGAGCTGCTGCCAGGATACATGCTGGGAAGTTGATCTCTCTCCAAAATTCCACTGACTCAGTAATATTTCACTGAGATCACTCAATGCCTCCCAAAATGAACAGTCATTTTCAAAGTAAGTGTTTTTAGCCTCCTCTATTTATTCTGACAGGCTGGGCACCTCACACTCTGAAGGATTTACAGTTCAGAGCAGAGTCTCTCATTAAATATTATTGCTGCTTAGCAGAACAAACAGCACGGGCCGCCCCACTGCAACCTGAAATCATTTTTCCATCCATTGTCTGGAAGGAAAACCTTCCCTTTTTTCAGGCTTCAGCTGAGCCAAAATGCATTTTAATGAAGCAGTGCATTGGTAAACCATCTTTTCAGCAGAGTGCTGCAGTGGGGAGCCTCCAGGACGAGCTGTGTGCTCTGTGCCTGAGCTCAGGGCGCTTTTGGAGATGCTTTTTTGGTTCCAGGCACTGTGACGTAGGTGGAACACATGCTGAACATCCAGACCTGTTGAGCAGGCAAAGACGAAGTTCTCTCATTCTGTAGGTGGAGGGTATAAAAGAATATTGATTTAAATAGGACTCTTGCTGGTTTGCTTTATTTTACACCTCCTTAGCATCTGGTATTTAATTCCAAGAGATATTTATTTAGCTGGACCAATGGCATCTAAATTTAATCTAAAATACTGAAGCAAAAAGCGTTATCCATTTACTTCTGAATTCCTTCCAGTATTAAAGCCTCAAACAGGTAATGCTTTTTCACAGGAAAAAAAAAAATCAAGTAATTAAGAATTATGGAATGCATCCACTCTATTTTTACTGGAATTAAATTTCAAGCTTGGAAGCCAGTACAGATTACCATGTAATCCCTAATGCTGTCAAAAAATAGAGCCCTCCAAATAAATCAAAAGTCAATATTAATCAAACACATGTACACTTCACTAGTGTAAAGTGATAAATGTGTAATATGATAAACAGCTTATGCAGCATCCCATCTGTTCCCATCGTTCTGTGCAATGATATTTAACATTTAGAGCAGGAGCAAATATATACAACACATTTTTTTAAAGCTGTCTCAGAAACAGAACCTGTAAATGACTGTTTATAGCAGCTTTGTTGAAAAGGCAGAGTTACAAAAGCTGGGACTGAAAAGATTGATCTGAAAATAAATAAAATAAAAATATTGATAGGAGAGCTGGAAGTTCTTTAACTTAAGAGTCCTATGGAAATACTAGAGAACAAAAGAATCATGGAGCCAGCAGAGCAGAACCTCATCTTCACAGTCTTTAGCACCTCAGGAGGTAAAAGTGGAGCATGATTACAAAGTAATAACTTGGGAATTGTCAATAGCTTATAAGTGACATTATTTCTTTTACCCTTCTTCAATATTTCTTCCAGAAACCAAATGTCTGCAGGAAGGGTTGTTAAGCAGTGAGACACCAGAGTTCAAGCAGGTTTGTCTGACAGTTTTAGTTTGATTTATTCAGCAAAACTTTCCCAGGTGTGAGCAATTTGAGGCAAATCTCTCTCCGCTTCCACTTCAAGCTTTGGCAAGGGGGAGTTTGCAAACCAGTAAAGCAGGGAGCTACTCCAACTGTGCCAATTCATGTCATAATCACCTGTGTTCTCTGTATGAAATGTAATGCAAACTCTTTAAAACACTCAAAAACTACTTTTTGTTTTAGCAGCTAGGTGTTTGGAAGGAAGCTCTAGAAACAAAGAGTAAAGTTGTTTTGCAGACACAAATTTGTGTCTTTCCCTCTTTTTCAACCCAATCTTTCTGCATATTTTCTGCAATCTTTCACTGCAAAACCTGAGGTTCTTATTTTCCTTCTACAATTCCACAAAACATTTTTCTGCCATATCCTTTGTAAATAAGTGAAAATAGATAATAGAAATAGACATGTGAGGAGGCTGGGTCTATGCTACATCAATGAAATCTGGTCATGCAAGAAACAAAATATAAGGAAAACTGTCCTTTGGGACACCTCACAATTTCAACAACTCTCCTCTATCCTCTCGGGACTCTTGGGAAAAGCCTCAGAATTCTGTATTTTTGAAAATCATCCTTTATTATCATCTGGTTACTGAGCAGTGGGATGGAAATTATTTTGAGAGAATTAATTGATGAAGTAATATGATCTCATGAATGTCTTTAAAAATAGTCTAAACAGGCTGGATAACTTTTTTCCCCAGAAATGCAGTTATGCAATACGTTGAAAAATAATAGAATATAGTAAAATGTAATATAATATACTACAATATAATGGAATGGAATGGAATGGAATAGAATAGTAAAATAACCTGCACATTGTAAGCTGGCAGATGCATGAGCTAGAGCACACACACCAGAGCAGCCTTCCTGTAGGAAAGCGCAAAAGGAAAAAAAACAACCACTACCAGAGAAAGAGATTTTTGCAGACTTTGTTCTATTGATTAAAAAAAAAAAAAAAGGACAAAAAAATTTCTAGATTTTTTCAATGCATCATCCTAATCCTTCCATTACCAAAACATTCCCTCAGTGGAAAAGGCAGTCAATCATTTTTAACAGCAATTAAGTAGGCAGAACTCCATCATTATGCTTGGGATGCCCATTGCAGAGTGGTTGAAGCTGGGAATCACATCCTCCCAGAAGAAGCTTCTCAGAAGCTCTTTCCTATCCACTGAACTACTTGGAAAAAAAAAACCCCAACAAACCCCCAAACCCGTTACACACACTTACAACCCCCTGCCTACACACTTTTTAAAATTCACCCTTTTTGATAAATATTTCACACACACAAACCCAATCACAATTTCTACCAGCGGAAATAAATAGCTCCCAAGTGATTCTGCAGGCTCAAATGATGCCTCTGCATTTCAAGTAACCACAGAGCTGTGCACGTGGCTCTGCCTGTCAGCAGCCAGTAAGAGTTTCCCATCTGGAGACTCAAATGTGAGAGGAAGCAAGACACAGTGACCCAGAGACTTTTGGGGAATTATTTGTGCTCTCAGTGTACCCACAGTGCCAACCCAGGGGTCACCCACTGAAAACCAGCAAGGGCTTGTGGTGTTTGTGGCCATACTGGGATGGGCTGGAGCAGCATTTAGCACAAACCAGCACAAATGTCCCAGATTTGCACCTGAGAAGCATATTTAGTGTTAAAAACTCTATTATTTGATCCTCTAAATTCATTCTAAAGCTGGATTTAACGGGCTCATGGACAGCACAAGGATACATAGTGAATCCAGAAAGGCTTCTGTGAAAGTAAATTTGAACAAATTCTGTTGGCAGCAAACTTCTTATTGAACATTCCAGGAAAGGCCTGAATGCAAAAATAACCACAGATCCAAAAGAGGAGGCAAGTTAAAAAGGTCCAAAGCCAAAAGATGCTTTGGTGTCCAAAGCCAAAAGATGCTTTGGTGTAATGACATTTTATGTGCTTACAAAATGCACTTCACCACAAATGATATCAAGATTCACCATCTCAAAAAGCTAGCACATGATTTTAACCTGTGTCTTAGATTAAAATAGAAAGTAATAATATGATATATAAATGAGTCCCATAATTGAAATTAATATGTGAATTTGTCTCTGCAAACCCAATTATTCCCATCCCACCACAGAAGCTTAAATAGAGAGAAGCAAATGGCTTCAGTCCACCAGACTCCAACAATTCATTTATATCAACAGTTTCTGAAACAGGCCTTGAAGAATCTCTGGAAAATTCCTGAAGATTTTCTAATACAAATGGGAAGTTTACATTCTGATCTCCCACATAAAACAACACTGATTCCCATGGGTGTTTGACCATATCCCATTTAATCTACTTTGGTGTAAAAAATGCTTCAGAGGCTTCATGCAACTCTGTTGATCTAAAAAGTGTTTTAAAAAGAAAAAAAAAGAAACAACACCAACAAAAAGCTTCAAAGAAGCAGGGATACAAGGATGTGTGAAAATTCCAGCTGACACCTTGCATTAATGATGTTTTTGCAGTAATCCCCTTGCTCATAGATTTGCCTGTCCTGGTGACCTTACTGCATGGGATGATGTAAAGAAGAAGCCAGGGAGCTGGAATTGGACTAGGTGATCAAAGGAGGAAACTTCCCACCTGAATCCTGTCATTTATGGGGTTTCTCCAGAAGAAGAAATATTATAAGGAAGTATTTGACAGCCTTTCAGAAAACAAAGTGCATATGAATTAAGGGGAAAACATCAAAATCATTCGTAGCCTTGCTACAGTACAAATGTCCAATATTGGGGCACACAAACAAGACAAAAGATGCCTGAAAGAAAACACCCTGTGGAGTGACAATGTGCTGAAGTTCTGGATTCCATCCTGTCACCCCCTTTGCCCCTGCTGGCACATGGGGCTTGTTGTGCCTTCTCTGCTGCAGCTCCTGTGGCAGAGGGAGACATCACTGCCTGGTGCTCGCTCTGGGCGAGGGCAGCAGGACAGGCTGGAGCCTGCTGGAGCCTGGGATCTGCAGGGCTGCTCCAGCCAGGCAAAGACTTTGCCCTGGGCTGATCCAGCAGTAGCAAAACCCCTGCTGAGGGATGTGGTCTCTGCCTGGAGACAGCAGAGCTGTCGAGGAAGGGCTCGGCCACTTCATCCCCACGAGTCGCACCAAAGCTGCTGCTGTGCTCAGGAACATCTATTTCTGAGAGACACTGAAAGGAAGAGGCATCTCAGATCATAAACTCCAGACTTCTTGGTTGCCATGGCAACTGCATCACAAAATTTGTTTCTTAACATTTAGCCAAGCTCCATCTTGGAACTTCTCAGTTTTCCTGTCCCTGCTATTCCTGTTAGGCCCAGAACCTCTGAGAAGTGGTGCTATTTTTTGTAATTTCTCTCCTGGGTGTAACCAGTTTGTATTATTTTTTCCTGTGTAAAGCTACCAAAAGACTTTATTTTCCCTTTACTTTCCCAGCATTCTACAAACATATGTGGGAGTAATGTCCTGCTTTGATTAAACACATGTTTTAATAATATGACAAAGTTGAAAACCTGAATGGAGCATAACAGCTGTCAGTCCTTCAAAGACCTTGTTAATTTTTTTTAAAATGTGTCTAACTTAAGTCAAACCAGCCTATAAAGATGGTCATACACTCATCTGTGTTTCACCCAGCTAAGACTGGCCCCATGCTAGTGTCTGACCTCCCTCAAGGGAAATGCACAACTTGTTTTCCTCTAGTAAGTACAAACTCACTGGATTACTCTGAGATCAAAGCTGATACCCCAAAAAAGCAGCTTGGTTAAGGGCTGCTTTTCCTCTCTCATCCATGGCATGATTTAAAAGGCAGAACTATGTTAAATTAGCACTCTCATCTAAAATTTTGGATTTTGCATACTTATATCTAACCTGAATGCTGTTGCAAGTAAGTTACTTTCATCCTCATGAGACTACACAGAACATTTAAACATCACTCAATTTCTTGGACCCTGTCCTATTAAAAATAATGGCCTCCATTAATTAGTACCTGTTCCTGTTTTGGATCCTCTGGTTTAAGTCACATTTCATTGGAGAGGTTCAATTAACTTTATTGCAGTTGATTGAACTGCAGTGTTCCGCAATCAATTAAGTGGCACTTAAGATGAATTTGTCCAATGTCTGCCAGGTGCAAGAGGTGGAAGCTTCTCATGTTTGAACTTCTCTCAGGGAAAAAAATATCCCATGAGCTGTGCACATCTGTTCTGCTTCTTTATTGCTTAAAATAAACTCACTGAAGATAAGTCGATAACTTTTTTTCCCCCCACATTCCAATGCTCAAAAAAAAATAAATGTACTAGTTTAAAATTCAGTGAAATGAAAATGAAGTTTGAAGTGCAACAGAGAGTACCTTTACATTATTCATCTTGTGAACATGCCTCTTATATTGAATTTGTTCTCATAGCCTATAAATTATGGTACATAGACAGCACCAAAAATAGGGTACCAAAAATAGCAAACTGGAGGTCATCCGTATGGTAAAGAAACTCTCTAGCATGTCTGCCCTTCACAGATGAAAGCATGCACGAAAATCTAAAACTGCTTAACCACTGCAACCAGAGCTGCTTCCATCTCATTCCCCTGGCACATCCAGTCATCCTCCTCTGCTGGGGGGTGCTCCGAGGTGGAGGAAAGAAAGGGAAAGGGAAAGGGAAAGGGAAAGGGAAAGGGAAAGGGAAAGGGAAAGGGAAAGGGAAAGGGAAAGGGAAAGGGAAAGGGAAAGGGAAAGACCCAAGCTGCTCATTCAAGCAGTGGGATAACAAACACCCGTCCCTCCAGGCTCCTCTGCTGACCAGTCACCCACATCCCAGTTTGCTGCTCCCTCTGCGCAGTCGCTGATGCTTCACAAGGCCCTTCTGATAAATTGACTCCAGAGGGGAAAAAATAATCAAAACTTGAGAGGATAATTTTGCTCTGGATCACAGACTGCCACTGTGATCTGAGAGCTGGGCCAGCTCAGGGCAGCACAGCAGGTAGAGCGGGTCTGCTCTGCTGATGAGTTTTGGCTGAGCCTCCTTTTGGCAGCCCTGTGCCACCATCGGTCCCTTTGCCTCCATCATCTCCTCTGGGACAACTCCTCCAGGGCAGCAGCAAGAACAGGATCCCCTTTGGCCAGAGTGCATGCCCAAGCCAGGGCTATCCCTGGAGCAGCTCCATCCCCTCCTGTGCTGCTGTGTGGGACAGGAATGGGGAGCAGAGGGAGCTGAGGCAGCACTGCCATTCCCGTTGTGCCCTCGGAACAGCGCCCACCTGCACACCCTGCTCCCAAAGCGATGAAGGGCTTCAGAGCCCCATGAAACAATTCCCACCCCAACGCCTGAGGAAAACAGGAGGCTGTGTTCCACCCTAAAAATATCATATTTTTTCAAATGGGGAGTTGCAGTGCTGTTATGCAAGCACTGGGAGGACAATGGATCTTTATTTGAATTCTGAATGAACCACTTGATAAGTATTTACAGGAGGTAGAAGCTCTCAGGCTGAGCCCTTCTATTTTTAAAGCTGTGCATACCTACACTAAAGACCATTAGGCAGAGAATTCTAAAATATGGATCAAAATATAGATCTCTTTATGAGCATTAATAATACAGCCCAATATTCATTTACATTAGGTAAGCATCCTAAGTCAGGCAACACAATTTAAAATTAAATCCTGTACATGGAATATAAACTGCCTGGTTTTGTACATTTCAATGATTTTCTGTTAAAACCTTCCCAGAGATTACACAGATATATTGACAGAAAGTGTTGTCATCATGTGTTGATAATCTATATTTCCTCCTCCCACATACAGTCACTTTCCAGAAAATGCATCTGCTCTAAGAACAATATTAAAAAAAAATGTATTGCTCATGCATCCCTCTTTATGCAGGAAAGCCTAATCTTAGAGCAGATGGAGATAACTCTTCCTTAAAGCCATGTTAGTTTTTACGAGGCTGCCTTAAACTTGGAATCCCTTGGAAGTTTAATTTGGAGGCCAAGGGAATGAGGACTGAAGTCTGGGCCTGAGCAGTGTCTAAGCACATACAGAATAATCAAACTCACATAAAGAATGTTTTCTGTGTTAGATCAGAATGAAGAAATACCCATCAGTCATCTGGTGATGTGCAAGTGTCCTATTTCAATTTAGAAAATTACTGATTGCACCAGCTATACTGCAGCTTTGTGTGTGTTTTATTTCCCCAAATTGGAGATAAACCCCAAAAAGAGATATCAGTGCTGGAGTCATTGCACAGCACAGTTACATGGAAATGCTTAGTTTAAAACCACCTCAAAAGAGCATCCAAATCTATAGGCACAATTGTAATGTATAGGCACAATTGTAATGTATAGGCACAGACAGGAGACACAAATACAGTGTTACACAACATTAACTCAATAAAAGCAGCCAAAGACAACTTTCACAGCTCTTTTTAAAGAAAACAAACTCGTTTATAACAGCAACTTCATTAATTCATAATAAGGCTTTTTGTTACCACTTCAAAAAAGCAACGTTCTAATTTACTTACTCTCCTCACAGAATAACCACTTTTTATCTTCTCAAGCAAGAGTACAAGTGCAAAAAGCTCCTCTTTTAAGAGGGAATAATTTATTTTGGTGAGTGAACAAGCATCAGAAGAGGATAACAGCAGATTCCTCTGAGCATTTTGTCACAGCGAATAAGAATCATCGACAAACCTTTCATTAGGTTTGATTTTATTTGTAAATAATTTGGAAATAAAAATCTATTTTGAGACAATCTGGTGACTCAGAGAGCACGAGGCAATTTCCTGCCCTTTGAAGAGGCCCCACCTTGGCTACAGAGTGCGCCAGTCCCGAGGGAACACCCTCCCAGCCAAAGGAGGAGCAGTGGAGCAAGGCTTTGCCTTCTGCGCTGCTCCCAGCCAGAGATGCTGCAGCCTCTCCTTCGGGGACATTTGCTCCACAGTCTGATCCTGTATCCAAGCAAAGCTTTGGAAACTCCTTTGGAGGCCCTTCCTGCCTTCCAGTGGCCAGAAGGAAGCCAAACCTGTCACCTGCTTCCTTTCAGCACCCGGAGCCAGCAGCAGCGTGCTCAGCTGGGGGATGCTGGGGGTGAGTCTGTGCTGTTGCACACTGACATTTCATTTCATTTCAATTCATTTCATTTCCCTCAAGAGCTGCACAGCCTCGTGCCAACAGAGTAGCTCAGCAGAAGAGCCTTGTGGAGATAAGCACGCCCCAAACCTGAGCACAGGCACCAAAGAGAGGGAGACAAGCAAAGCACAAATGCCAAACAAAGCCCAAGCAACAACCACATAACAGGATTTTCAGTCAGGAAGCAGCAGCTTCATTTGTACCAACAGCAATTTTAGAATCACTTAAAAAGATGTCCAAAATCACAATTTTGCAGACTTGTACTCCTGCCACCTAAACTTTCTCTGCAACCCAATTCCCAAAATTAACAAACAGCGAAGCCCCACTGAGTTTGATTCCATGCAAAATATTTTGGTATGTGAACTAAGTCTTAAGGACACAAGGAAAGATCAAAAAATAACATAGTTTATTAAAAAGAACAGAAAGAGATGGTGTTGCCACACACCAAAGGGAAGAAATGCTATGTGCTTCCAGAACTAAGGGGGGGAAACTTTGATTTGAACACCAAATATTATGCAAATCCCTTATAATTCAAATTAAATTTGTATCTTGGTGTTGTAGAATGGAGTCTAAATGTTAACCAAGCTCTTGGGCAAAGGTTTAAAACTTGGAGGCGCTGTAGAAAGAGCTAATATTCCCCAAAAAGTTGGAATTGCCAAAAGCTGTGTCAGGGTGACTTGGATACTGCCCTTGATGGCTGGGTTCAGGGAGACCCAGGAGCCCAAATTCCCAAGGTGCTCAGCAACCTGCATCCCCCTGCACAGGAGATGAAACCTCCCAAGGTGCTGGAATGACTCCTGTGAGCACCTGCTGTGCCAAACCTTCATCCTGAATCCCCATCCTGGGGAGAGCCAGGGACAGCAATGGATGGAATGTCAGACAGAAGGAATGTCACCCACCTCATCCAGCCCATCCTGACCCTCTGCTGGCTACCAAACCCTGCTTGGCCAGCACCTCCAAGGGCACTCCCACTGCAGGATTTGGGAAGCAGCAAAGGCTGGAGACCATTTCCAGGGGCTGGGTGGGTGCAGCTGCCTTGCTTTGGAGCCTGACTCCATCTGTGTGACAGCACATTGCTCCCTGCCAGCGGCCACACATCCCCCCAGACAACCTGGAATACTTGAATTTCCCAGCCTATGTGAATTCTACATGCTGCAGATAAACCTGGGAAAAAGAACTTTGCATTTTGCCTAACACGCACCAGGTAACCCTGCTGGAGGTTACAAATTTCATTTCCCAGGTAGCAGGAACAATTCCTTTAGTGCCACGTTGCTCACATGGAGACAGAGCTGTGAGAAGGAGGTGCACTCACAGCTCTAATGTATAAATTTTAGATGACTTTAAGGTAGTGATTGATTCTCCTTGAGTGCCATCCTCTTTTTTTATTCCAGCCTCTGAGCTCTTTGCCTAATTGCCCAAATTGCAGTAGCATCACATCTGATTTCTCTCCAAATACCTTGACCTAAATCAGCTTTGTCCCAGTTACTGGCATTGACAAGTCTGGCAATGGTAGAGGGATAATTTCAGTGCATCCTAATATGCTTTTTATTGATTTCCAGGTGGGTTTTTTTTTAGACTACAAGGAAGACAGCCATGAAAGACATGATTTAGATTCTGGAGTCTGACTGAAGCAACATAAAAGCTTCAGCTCTAGGAAACATTCTAAAAAGCAACCTTAGCGTGTGCTACTCACTCCTACTGCTGTGTCCCCCAAATCCTGCACAGGCAGCACTGCTGGAGTTGCACAAATCCAGGGCAGAATGTCTTCTGCCACTGGCTTTGATTGGTGCATGACTGTCAGCCTTCAGAGCATCTTCCTGCAGAATGCAAGGGATGCCTGATCCACAACCAAAGCTCCCTAGAGTCTCTGAAATTAAAACTATTTTTAGCCGCCCTAAATATATGCTGTCTGAAATAGTTAAGTGAGCCATTGTTGCTAATACATAGTTCCTTTCACACACATATAGAATACATGCTTATCACCCAGAGCACATTCCTTACTGAGGGAGCACAATTTTGTCCAGAGGAATGGAGGAAAATGTAGGTGTTTGCACTAGAAATAACTCTGCTAAAAGGCATGGGGACAGCAAAAAGCTGGGGGGTTCCGAGGCAGCACTTTAAAAACAAATAAATAAATCAGTCAGGAAGACAAAAAGATGTCATTAATTAGTCCTTCTAATTTCTAAGTGGGGAAGAGCAGCTCTAACCTGATAGAGACTTTACCGACTCCATCAAATGGCCAAAGTTGGTACAACAGGCAAGGGCTACTTAAAAATAAAACAAAAGGACAAAGGACTGGGAAAATCACCCTTTTAAGCACAAATTGACTCCAATTTAAATGTTTCCTCAGCAGAAAGCTTTAAAGCATTTTGCTTATGTGTACATGGCAGTTCTTTCTCAGCGTTCTTGCTCAGAAGGAAAGGGCTGGAAGTGTTATGCTTCTGGAAAGACTGAATCTCATTGTTTAATTCAGGAATTGGCTGCATCCAAAACTGGAAAAACTAATTTTTAAAATTCACCAGGGTTTGTATGCCAAAGTTAGAGCAAATAATTTGGGTTTCCTGATTTTCTGTGCTATTCCTGTGGGCCTGGTGGCTGTTTGTTTGGGAATTCCTGATCTCTGTGGACAGAGTTATGTTCAAATAACTCAGGTCTAGAGTTATTTTCAAAGAGAAAAGAAGAGAGTGTCTCACAGAGCAGTACTTAGAAATTGAGGATATGGAAGAAAGTAGCAGCAACTCTCTGTAAAGTTTTCCTGCATCTATGGCATAGGCATGTGTAGGAAGCTGTGTGGATGCAAGAACTCTAAAAACAGACATTTTGTCACTTTGGTTAGAGATCAAAGACCTAGAAAACAGGATGCAGCCTCCTCAAAGTATCAGATTCTCAAGTTACTACCTAATATATTTCCATCAGTCCTAAAAAATAAGTTATTTTATCATAAAATCCCAGCACTATAGAATGGTTTGGGATGAAAGAGACCTTTATAGCCCAAGCCCTCCTACCATGGGCATAGACATCCTTCAGTAGGTTCAGGAGTTCCTTTCCATAAACCCAAACCTGAGGATAGAAGCAAATAAATGTATCTGTTGCACGTAAAATTAAGCAAATTTATTGGAACTTTAGAAACCAAGCCAAGATTGCATCTTAGAACTCTATCATTACCTATCTGCACCAAGATTAGACTGATAATAGCTCCAGAACAGGCAGGATCTTGGGGTTAGTTGCTTAGCAATTGAAACTTCTCTTTCAGAATCCAAAGGGGGCCTAACAGCACCTTTTGTGATTATAACTTGAAGTTTTCCTTCCTGACAGTGCAGCTGTGATGTTCTTAGCTACAAATCAATCACCTAAACCTTTACTTTATTTTGATAACACGGCTCCTGCTATGCATGGGAAATATATTCCTGTCTGCTTGGATTCTGAGCTCTTAGAGCATTTCATCAGAACCCTAATTTGCTGCCATTAAAGTCTATTCCCACTGAGGGTGGGTCAGCTTTTCTGCACTGGGACACTTTACAAATTCTAGATCACCCTTGCCAGGAAGGAATATGACAAATACAAATCTTCCCCACTCACTCCAGTAAGATCAACTAAATAATCAGGGAAACAAGGATGGAGCAAGAATTAGGATCTCATTGATCCTTTAACTATGGAAAAGGTTTCTGATAACACTGAGGAGTTAAGCCACTAACAAAGCATAACTCAGAACTAGGACAGAGCCTGTTCTCTTCAGCCAGAAACACACAAGCCCAAACAAGAGAGTGAAATGGATACATTTTACAGGCCAAGAATAAAAAGGAAGGATGGGTTGCTGGCTGTGATAAGAAATAAGGTTGAGATAAGAGATAATGTTGGTTTCCTCCACTTGGAAAAGACAAAGTGATCTTTCATTTTCAAACCAGTGTTTGACTGGTTTCAAACCAGTCCAAGTCATATATTTTATGTTTTTACTTCTTGTTTTGTCTTCTAAGTAGAAAATGCAGTCTAATTTTTAATTTTTTATTCAGGTCTGGAGTACTGAATTCATCCCAACTCCAACCGAAACATTAGCAAAGTTCTCTTAAATATTCCCATCATGAAATCCTAATTATCAACTGTGGCTTCAATTGAGTTCTTTGCTCCTGTTTTTGCTTTCCCTGGAAAAGTGACATTCATTTTGCCTTGGAGCATGTGCTGCTTTTATGTTTTCCTCTTCATGCCTTTGAAAATGAGGACCACCTCTTTACAAAGCTCATGGGCAGCTTCTCTCTCCCTGCTACTGCAGCATGCCCACCTTGGGTTAATGAAGAATGCCCTCACTTAACTATGCATAACTGGATTTATTTCTGCCTTTTTTTTTTTTTTTGGCTTCACCCCGGGGTTATCACATAATTTATCAAGAAGAGATGAAGTATTTTGTTTGACATAGCTGCAGCCCATCTGGAAGGTTGCAGGAGATGTAATGTGGCCGAGAGCGATTATTTCATCCTGCACCATGACAGCCAGCAAGAAGCAGCAAACAACAAAAAAACCACCTCACTGTGAATTATATAGGTGCAGAACTTTCACTGTAAAAGCTGGATTAGTTAAAACTTCCTAGATAATACTTAGTCAGAGAAAGAATAAACTCTGGTTACTTATTTCCTTCCCTTTGTCATGCAGCAGGGCACAGAATAAAAAGACAGACACAGGGATGCCAGGCACTTTGAGGGTTTGCCAGTATTTTGATTAGTGACCAAAGTCAGTGAACTGCACTTTGTCTTGTCTTTTATGTAAGAATAAGGATGAGTCATGCAAGACTAAAATAAACACCTTCTTAGAGGCAGCCTTGCTAATAATAGCTGCTACATCTTTAGTCCTCCCCAGCTGGAACTACTCTATTACTAAAGCAGTAGTATGGAGCAGAGCATGCTCAGGGAGGAATTCTACCTCTGCTGCCTGCACCTTCCTGGCTGATGGTATCAAAACAGACAACTCAGAGCAGACATTCCTCTGGGCTTGTGTGGCACACAGTTTGGCAGCAGGGAGGGCTGTGTGGGTGGCTGCTGTGAGCATAAGAACCTGCTGGAAAGTTCTGCTGGAGCCAATGGCAGGATGGACTCCATGCTGGCCATGGCCAAGCCCACCAGCAATGGGGGGAGCACCTGAGTGAGAAAAAGGGAGAGAAAAAGCTCTGCAGGCCCCCAGGGCAGGGGAGGAGGAGAGGCAGAAGGTGCTCCAGGTGCCAGAGGCACTGTGTCCCTGCAGCCCATGGAGATCCACAGGGAAGCAGAGATCCAGCTGCAGCCCGTGGAGGAGCCCAGGGGAGTCTGTGCCCCCACAGAAGTGAGAGGAATAGTGGATTTGTCTTTACAAGCAAGCTGTGGGTCTGCTGGTCGATGCAAATTCCACTGATTGATGAATGGAAAAAGGTATTTGCTTTTACAAATAAACTTCAGGTTTGCTGATACACAAAATTAGACATTGAAAGATGAAAGAAACAATGGGGAAGAAAAATCCCTAAATTCTGTAAGAATTAAAAATTAAAAGGGAGGGTTATACATTAGAGGGAAATCTTCAGTATCAGTATTTTGGGAAGTCTGTACCTCTCAAGTACCTCAGCCAATGGGGAAAGAGAGAAGGGAAATGTGGCTGGGAATTTGGGATAAAAAGGGAGGCTGCATCCTCCAAAAATTTGAGAGATCCCAGGGGAATGCCCCATGGCCTCTCCCTTTATTCAAATAAAGTCAAAGGACTCCTCTGTCTCCTTTTTGGACATAAACCTCTGGTGTTTCTGGATTAATCTTCTTACCAGAAGTCTCCTGCAATGCTGCTTGAGACCCGTGCAGGAGTGATCTGTTCCTGAGGGACTCAGCCCAAGGAAGGGAGCCAGGCTGGGGCAGTCTGGGAAGAGCTGCAGCCCCTGGGAAGGACTGATGCTGGAGAAGCTCATGGAGGATTCTCTGCCCCTCTCTGGAGCAGGGGAGGGTGTGAGGAGTCCAGCCACTGAGGAGGAAGGAGCACCAATGACCACGTGTGACAGACTGGCCATGGCCCCCAGTCCCCATCCCACTGTGGGGGAAAATCAGGAAGAACTTGAGCCTGACAAGAAGAGAGGGGTGGGAGGGAAGGAGTTTTAAAATCCGTTTCATATTTCTCATTACCCCAACTTGAGCTGTTATAAATTAAATTAATTTTTCTCCAAATCACAACTGTTTTGCCAGTGACAGTAGCTGGTGAGTGATCTCTCCCTGTCTTTATCACAGCCCAGGAGTCCTTTGGGGTATTTTCTCACCCTGAAACACTGGACATCCATGAACTCTGCATGCCACTGATACCAAAGGGAAGCTCAATTTCTGACTAGAAAACAGGAATACTTCCTATTCCTAAAACATAAATCATGTCTGTGAACTATTTTGTACAAAGAGAAAATATTTGTACAGAGAGAAAATATTTTCAACATATGCATCCCATAATAAACACATGAATTATATTTTGACACTTTGAGGAAACTATTAAACCATTACATGTCTTTCAGCTGACACTGGGTAGGAAGGAGTTTAACCCTTTTTGTACAGAGAATTCAAAAATTAGATATTTCTCAAGTGCAGAACATTACCCAGAGAACACCAGCCAAGGAAAAAAACCCTTCCACAGCACAGCACAGCTCAATAAACCCAAGGAATAGAAAACTTCCCCGAGGTACAACTGCATCATGAGGAACTCTTCCCACTTATTCCAACAGACAGGCTCTTCCTGCTCCAATGTGCCTCAGACAGCTGCACTGGATTTATGTTTCCCTGGAATTAAACAGTTACAGGTGCTCTCAGCCCTTCCACCCTCTCCACAACAACAATCACCTCCTGTTCTTTCATCTGAGCAGTTAAAGCAGCAGCTGAACAATGAGCCTGATATATTGCTGGTTATCCTTTGAGACATTATGGACAAGAATCTTTTTCTGGGTTGGATCAGCCCTCAGTACAGGGAGGACTTATCCCAGTTAGAGCCTACCTCTGCAGCAGAGCTGTTTTATTTCAAGATGGTCAGAATGATAATTTTTTTAAGCACATTTGATAATTGTTCAAGGGGGGGAGAGCAATTTTTAGAAAAACTAGAGAATGCCCTGCAGGTTCAACAGAACTGATCTTTCATTTACAAGCCTCAAACTGTCAGGTCACTGAATATTGTCCTTCAAAACTGACAACCAAGACTGGCTCCTATTAGAGAAACACTGTTGGTGGCTTCTCCAAGACTTAAAAACCCCATTTAGCTTCTCATTTCCTTTGTTAAGTTCTTTTAATTACGTAGCCAAGCTTGGAAAGGCCAAACAACAACAGATTCTTCCGTGGCTCTCACAGTCCTCTGGCATTAGGAACATATGTCATTTGTGTTTTATCAGACACCAAAGGAACTTTATCTTGTTTCTTGGGCACTTCTGAATTATTTCTGGCAAAGAGAGGCATTGAGATTAGAAAAGGAATAGTCCTGGCAGCAGGAGCAGTTTCTCTGCAGCCTTTAAACCATGCTCCACCTCCCCACATATTTAGACAATATTCCAAGTTTCCATACATTTATATTTTAATATATTCCATATATTTATAAAATTTTATTCTCCTAAGTTAATGAACTAAGTCAGTCCAGGGAATGAATAGGTTATTAGAATTCCCCAATATAAGTCTGGATCAAATGGCAATATTGCAGTGGAGCAGTAGCAGGTGTGCTCTCAGGGAGATCTGCTGTCAGGAAGGCACCTGCATGGCAGAAAGGAGTGGGGATTGCCTTCCTGGTCCTGCCTTCCCACATGGCTCTCCCAGCACACCATATGCTCCACACACAGTATCCCAGATGGATGCTTAAAGGGTTCATTAATTCCTCAAACCCAGATTTCTGAGGGTCTGGACAGCTCATACCTTTGTAAAATAGGGAGGGAGAAGTAAGAGCCAAAAACAAAATTGGGGGAAAGGGAGTTAAATTAAGATGTGTGCAGGGAGCAGGTCTGAGTTCCTTCCTCTGGATCCAGGGCTCCAGGACTGTCTTGTTCCATTGAAGTAATTATCTGTACAGAAATGACATTTTAAACACAGCTTCACTCTTGTGACACCAGGCACAGCTTTGGAGGCTTTGCTTTGCTCAGAGCTGCAGACTGCATTAGTCATAACACGGCTTAACCTTTAAAGGAGCAAATCCACTCACATTTTTGGAGGGAAAAATTTCATAACATCCCAACAGCCAGAACAATCCATCAGGGCCTCTCCAGTTCTCCTTTTTGTTTTATTCTTTTGAGGCACCACTGCCTGCTTTGCCATCCTGGCATTTTTCTCCTGCCTCAACACAAGGTTGTGATGAGCAATATTCATTCCCTCCCTCCCTGGGTGTGGGGTCAGATTAATGCTGCATGGAACATCAAGGAGAGATGAATGGGATCCTGGAAACACTTCCTTCAGGACCTGTGCTCAAATCCTGCTGCATTTGGAGGTGGAGCTTGAGAAGATCACGATGCAAGTTGTCCAACAGGGGTGCAAACAAGAGCTGAAAAATCTCGGAGGAATCAAGCCAAGAGCTTTCCCTGATGTACACATGGAGCAAAGGGCCTCTGGTCTTCCTCATGGAAATGAATTGAAAGCTGCACTTCAGGAAAAAAAAAATTCCACAAATTTGTTGGAATGTAAGTAAAAATTCCCTTGGTGGATGGCAGAAAAAGAGAGCAAAATTTGTAATGCAGATTTCTGCCTCCTTCTATTGTCATCTAAAATTTTGCTGGTGCTATTTGACCTCTTTTCCAGCTCTTCTCTGGAAGAACAGATGAAAGTCAAGTGAAAAACAAGGAAAGGAACAGCACAGTCTTGTACCCTTCTGAGAACAACAAACAAGTGGCAGAAATTGAAATATTTTCTTTGCTTAGCAATGATTTTTTTAATAGATCTTTCCTCAGACACACCCTTTTCTCCACAGCCCCTGTAACTGATAAACCAAAGGAGACAGCTTCCATTAGAACATTTTCTAAATTTCCTTAATATTTTTTTTGCCTTGTCACTGACCCAGTGATAAAAGGCTCTGACATTTTACGCTGAGGAAGGCACAGATGATCTATAATCCATTTTTAACCCCTCTCTCTGCAGCATCTGGACAATTATTATCCATATTAGAAGCCTCTGGAGTCAAAGAACTAACAGAATGTATATAATCCATGAATAAATAATAAAAATACCTATCCTCTGAAGTATTGATCCAGAATTCTGTAAAGTCTGTGACTCTGAAAGATGAAAAACATGTGAGGGATCATCCATTCCAGAAGAACATCTCAAGATGCTCATGGGGAAAAGGCTTCAAGCTGATATTGGGTGGGTTCAGATTGGATATTGGGAAGAAATCCTTCCTGTGAGGTTGGGAGGCCCTGGCACAGGGTGTCCAGAGAAGCTGTGGCTGCCTCTGCATCCCTGGAAATGCCCAAGGCCAGGTTGGACCTCACTGATGTGAGCCTGTGGTGGATCCAGGAGGATTTATCAGCCTTTTCCTGCTTGTCCTGCATCACATGGATTCATCTGATGAAAACCTTCAGCTATTTCTGACCTGATTTTGATGGGTGATCCTGTGTCTGCCCTAATAATGCCAATGATGGTGCTCCTTTCATCTGAAGCAGTGAGATAACTTCATTAATAACTCAGCATGATGTCATCCCTACATTCCCTCTGCCTGTAGCATTTTTAGACCCTTGTGATCTAACTTTCCTTCTAAGTCTGGCCCCTACTTTTGAAAAAAAAAAAAAACAACCTAGAAATTTTCCGCAAAAAGTTGAATAATTTTTAAAGTTATTTCTCTTTCAGCTCTTCAGACTTTGAAGCAAGAGAGGGTAGAGGGGATATCAAAATTATTTTTTGAAAATCCTGCCCTTAGAACATACGATATAAGATATAAGACATCTTAAGATATAAGACATCTTAAGATACATAAGATATATAGACAGAGATACTTAATCTGTAAATAGTGGGCATAAAACTCAAGTTATTTCCCAGAAACACAAAAGGGATCAGGAGGGCAAAAGTACAGCAACCTCTTCCTAGAGGAGCAAGGGAAAGTTTTGAGGGACAAAGCACATTAAAAAAGAATTGAAGTCTGCTACTCCAATTAGTGTCTGTGCAGGAATAAAAAACACTGGATAGAAATACAGATTTTCTGGAAGTGTCAGAGGTCTGATTTTGACTGCCATCACATTAGGAGGAAATATGATTAAGAAAACACGGTTCAAGAGTGTCAAAGCAAGTCTGCAGATTATAAAATAACATGTATTTATTTGTACCCCATCTCTTGAATATTATTACAGACCAGTCCTTGTTTCCCACAACAGCACATTTGATTTGTTAAACCCCACTTTAGTTGGAAATGAGTAACAACAGCTACAGCAAAGGATGTCATATCAACTTGGCTACATCAGCTTCCACCACAGGAAAGTGAAGGTGTCATTTACAACAAATTAAAAAAAGACTGCAGTCCCTGTGGTATTGACTTAGGAAGTAACTGAAATAATTTCCAGCCTTGTTTCATCTTCTTCCAGAGTATGACTTAATCCTCTTTGCAGATAATTCTCCATTTACCAAGCAGGAAAATTTGCAGATAATTCTCAATTTACCAAGCAGGAAACTTGTGAGACCAGGATTATGCAAAATGTGCCTTGGACCACAACAGCTTTGATTTTCCAGAAGGCACAAGCGAATCCAGACCTTCATGGAAATCCAGAAAATATCCAGGTCAGAGCTTTTTTGATGAGAAGACCCCTGACCTATCTAAATGGCCAATTACAGGTATGTGCATTTGCCTATTACTGTTTCCAAATATCTGACACTTAGTTCAGCATTCAAGGAGAAAGGTCAGAAAAAACATCAAGAGAATGTTTGCAGAGACAAATTCATTTAGAGAATGAATTTATTTCACAATTTCTTGCAGTATACTAAGTAAATAATTTATTAGGTTGTTTGAAATTATGAAAATCTTGAAAATAAAAATTATAATGAAATGATAATCAGAAGGGGTTTGTTGGGGTTTTTCAGCTAATGAATTCTTAAAAATAAAAGCAACAACATAATATAGTCTAGCTAGATTTACTTGGCCTACAGTGATACAGTAACACTGAATTTACTAAACTCTGCTAGGGAAGGAACAAAAAATTGGAACTTTCCCATGTTGATAAATAAAGTCAGAGATATTCTGCTGAATAAATTGACAGGAATGCAAATAACAGCAGGATTTGCATGAAGGGAACCCTCCCCTGTGCAAGCACCAAAATGTGAATTTTAGGCTTACTGAATACACAATAATTTCAGCATACAGACCTGAATTATAATCATTTTTTAAGCAAGAAAACTCACACAGTTATAGATATGTTAGGAAGTCATTAGAAGCTGATCATTCTCTTGTGAGCTGAAGTTTGTTAATTCTCTTTTTTAACTAATCTAAATTTAATGAGTGACGGTGAGAAAGAGTCAATAAGAGCTAAAAATAATCTAACAGCAAAAACTTAGTCAGGCAATGATTTATTTATCCTCATGCTGATGAAGGTGTGTGGAAAAGCATTGACTAAAGCAGCATTTTTGTGGGTCAGTAGCCAAACCAGTATGTGGCCAGTCAAACAGCCCTGGGTTCTCTTTCAGCATGGAGTATTGCAGACTGATTGTATTTCAGCAGAGCAAACAATCCAGATGGTATATTTTGATTATCCATTTTAATTCAGAAACAGAGAACAAGCTTGGCTTGCTCAACACTTCTTTGGTAACTGTGTACCTATATCTCTATTATAAAAAATCCCAAATTTTGCCAATTTTTATATGATGTAAACCTACAGAATTCATAAGTCTGCCTCACAGAATCATGGAATGGCTTGGGTTGGAATGGACCTCACAGCTCAATCAATTCCCACCTGTATTTATAATAGATATTAGAATTCCAAGAGGATGATGGCAATATTCAGTAATTATTCTTTTCTCTGTTAGCAGTCAGGAAAAAGTTAAAACTAGTACTGAAACCAAATGCTAAGTGCATGACTGAAGCCTTAAGCAAGCAGCTATTAGCTACTGCTATCAGCAAAATAATCCCCTGCTGAATGCTGTTAATTAGAGCAAACAGCAAAACCACAGAGAAATGGAAATGCTCATCTTTGTCACAACAGGCTGCAGTTTCCTTCAGCAATGGTCAGAATCTGGGTCACACATTGAAGCTCCTCACCATTTAGCATCTCCAGGAAGAGCTGGAAAATCCAGCAGCTGATTCCCCAAACCATGATGATTCCCCACTATCTCCTGGGAAACCACGACCTGTGAGCACAAGGATAAACATATCCAAGCTTCCTTTCAAATCCATCAATAGCCAATGGCACCTCTGGCACCCCGTGTGTGGGTTTGAAATTACCCCCCACATAAACCAGAGTGTCTCTTTGATAACACAGACTTTAAAAAACTGATATTATCCAAAAAGTGTTATAAAAACTCTTGGATAATCATGGGATCATTTAGGCTGGAAAAGACCTCAGGATCATTGAGTCCAAACCTTAGCCTAGCACAAATATTCTCTCTGTTTTCCTCAAAATGTGGAGTTCAGTCATTTCAGGTGCATTGGCTTCTCCAGAAGAACCTCCCTAGGCCATTTATCAATGCACTGGCAAGGAAAAAACTCCGTTTTCCACCCAAAACCTACTTCTGAGATAAGCCAAGTCCAAGGAAGGAGCCCCACCTGACACTGTCAACACACAAATGCTGAAAGCAGCAGATCTGAGACAGAAAACAGAGGTCACCCAGCACAAGGGAAAGGGCAGCATAAGAGACAGAATGCAAAAATACAGATGGTCACGAGTGAAAAATACTCAGAGAACCAGTAAAAGCTGAAGGTTGCTCAGAGGACAAAGCAGAAATGCACAGACAGAGGGAGGAAAGCTCTAAAGTGAGGCAGGAATTCAGCAGAGCTGCCCAAGGGTCAGCAGTGATCTGGCCACAGGGATTTATCACAAAGATGGGAGGCAAAGAGACAGAAAACCTCTGAAAAGAAGATAAAGCCACAACTGTTCATTCTGGATATGAGTCAAGGGCTAGAAAATATGACAGTCAAGATAAAGGGGAGAAGGGTTCTGAATATTTGGAGGTGAAAAACAAAGGTGTTGGTTGGATGTGAAAGAAAGTACAGAGTTATCAGGACAAAAATATTGGCAACACATAGAATTGCTTGAAGAAAAAGACAAAAGACATATTCAATTTGCAGTGGGAAGCTGATTGCATCTTCCCAAGTGAGGATTCAATCCCAGTGACAAAGGCAAAATTGAATATTATTCTGTAACTGCAGAATGTGAATTATTTTAGAGATGTCAATAAAGCAAAGAGCAAACACCAGCAGAGAACATGGGTGTAAAAAAGATACACTGAAATGGAGGGGATTCCAGCAGCGATAACATCTTTCATTATTGACATTGATTTTTTTTCCCCTTGAATCTTATTGAATTAATACTGTTGGTCACAAGACATTGATCTTTAGAATCAAAGCAAAAAAAAGCTCCAAGTCCATGTGAAGCAGAGGGAGACACAGCATTGGTTTCTTGAACCCTGGTGTAATGAACATATTTCAAACTGCATTAATTTACTAAATGCAATAAAATAGATTTTTTCTTTTTTTGGTCAAGATTAAGGTCAAGGTAAAAGACTAATGAGATGCAAAGCAGTGATTTAGTGATATTTTGGCAGAACTTGGCACTAACTTCTAAAATCCAGATCTATAGAAAAACACCTGGGCTATAGAATAGTGGGCCATAAATTTATATTGGCATCACTAGAGGTAAATTTGGGAAATGGGTTATAACAGCCTGTGCTGTCAATCCCTCCATCACCCATGGACATCTTTTCCCTTTGTTGATTTAAACAAGAACCTCTCTAAAAAGGTAAATCCAGTCAGAATGACCAAAGTCATTTTAGTTTTTCAGATGGGCAATCTATTTTAAGGACTGTGACTTTCTCTTCTAAATTTAATGATTCCTCTATTCATCATCTTAGCAGGATAGTTCTAGTAGAGTCTGTACTTAAAATTTGCTTATATAGAAATCCACAGGGATTTCAAAGGGGACTTTCTCCTTTGAGGTCAGCTCTCCCAACAGTCTGAATTTAACACTCCATGCAAAGTGCCACAGTCACTGTAATTTTCCTTTCCCAAAGCTGCTGTGTATAACATTATTTTATCTGATGCTTAGAGCCTGGTAGATTCACCTAAACAGAGATCAGTCTAACAACAAAAGGCCTGATGCAGAAAACCAGTTTCCAGAAGTAAATGCAGGTATATTTACTCTAGATATATGGATTTTTCATTGTTCCTATTGTTATCTATACCTATGAAGACTTCAATACATCTTAATTTGTGTTGGAAGAAAACAGAAAAGATTTTTTTTTTTTTTGTGGAGTCCTCTTGCCCATTGGAGCTGGCAAGCACCATGGTAATATGATAAAATACTTGGGGTCCTATTTTCCTTCCCAAATTCCCTCTACACTAAAACCAATTGATATTCCTGTTGCTGGTACCATGGTATCTGTAAGACAGAATTCAGAGTATTTCATTTCATGTTGACATGACTGTGTCTGATAACTGAAGGTTCTTTAATCCCCCAGAATATGTCGAACGCTTGAAAAACCATCTGATGTCTGGAACAAATGAAAAATATCCTGGTCTCATTTCCTGCCAAGCAATGAACTCCAGCTCTCTGGCAACAGCACCACCAGGTTCAACATTCCCCCTGGCTCCCAAAGCTCCCAGTCTGCAGAGCTTGCTCTCATTCAGGAGTGCTGCTTGTTGGGAGGGAATTATGGGCACTTCCTTAAAATCAGAGATAAAAATGTCACAGAACATCAGCCAGCACTTCAACTCCTCTACTGTAATCATAGAATAGTTCACATAAATTTCATTATCTTTATTACTCCTGAAATCACCAAACTGCTGAAGAGCATTTAAAATATAATTTAAGAAAGGGAGAGATAGCAATCACTCTCTCGTGGCAAACGTGTGGTCTTTTTAGAGTTATTTTTCACCTCAGAAAAGGTGAGTTTTTCAGTACAACATACATTTCAGCTGCACTCCATGATCCTGATGAGTCCCTTTCAATTTAGTACATATATTCTATGATTCTGGGATTTGTAGCAAAATAATTTTTGCTTCAGTAAAATCGTAGAGATACAAGCCATTAAAAAAGCCATGTAAAAATGAAGCTGTGAATTAGTCAGATGTGGAAAAGTAGAAAAGCCCCATTATCCATCCCAGACAGAGTTTTTCTTCAGACACAACACTCAGCCTTCCAATTCCTAGCAATACCAGGAAATAAAATTACTTCTCCAGAAGTATTCACAAAAAATATTCCCTCACTTCTACTATTTATTGATTAAAGTTCCTGTTGCAGTCTAATTTTTTCCAGCACAAGTATTGCCACCTCACACCTCAGCAGCTGCCCTGACTGGCTAATCCAGGGGTTGCTCCTCTGCTGCAGGGCTTTTGCCTGGCCCAAGCCAGAGGAGCCCACCAAGGAGGATCCATCTCAGTGGCTCAGTTAGGAATGAGTTTGGAGAGGTAGGTAATGATTGGGATTAGATTCATTAGACTGCACCCCCTGATTACAGGCTCAAAATACATTTTAAGCTCATTTGAGTTAAGCACCCAGAGTAAAAGAATGGGATTCAATATTTTATAAGTATATCAAGGCCCCAGGAAAACCCAAATAGGTTTCTATTTTCGTGGGCTGCTGTTAATGTTTTAAGAAGTACAGTTCAGGCCTAATATCTCACATGCCAAGGAGATGGAGAAAGGCCCACCTGCAACAACTTCCTGCTCCTGACAACCTTGTGTAGCCCTGTTAAGAACTTCCCACAATTCTGTTCTCTAAAACCTGACGTGAAAGCAGAGCACAACAATAAACTTGTTTATTTACAGCTCCAGTGACAATGAACAACTGAGTGTTGCTCAATAGCAAGAAAATATTTAATGCTCTGTTTCATCTCTTGTGCTGCTCTCTCTTTCTCCAGCTCAGCCTTGCATCTCTATGACAATCACTACACAAACCACATCATCCTGCAGCCCACACAGGCAGTTAACAATTTATCCCTGTTGTCTCCATCACATCCACTTAGGAGAGCAGCAGTCATTCCTGCTTTAAGGCTCTGCTAATATGAATAATTAATTTCACCCCTTGAGTCCCAACACCAGTTTCCACTGTCCCTTTAATTACTTGGACAGACTGATTGGGATCTTCTTTTCTGTACCTTTTAATGCCACAAATCTTTTACTGGGATCAAAGAAACAGTCTGAATATTCCCCATTAGATGTAAGTTAGCAGTGAATCATGTCACAGTCCTCCACACACCACACTGCACTGTGAAATTCCAGCTATGTCTCAGCTGCTTCACTGGCACCTGCTGAATGCATACCTGATGATCACTGGGGGTTCAGCCCTGTTAAAAACTCTGCTGCTCTTCTTGTTAGGTCTGCACTGCCCTTACAGGAGGGAAATCTCTCTTGTCCCATCAGAAAATTCCCACACAGAACATGGACAGTTCAACCATCAGAAAAATCAATCTGAGTTTTACTTGAATTCAGCTTTTTTGCCCTCATTCTCCCTTTCAATGGAAAGACTGAAGCTGTTTCTCAGACTCCTCTCAAACACCAGCCTGTCATCTGTCACTGGACACCCTGCCTGGCTTTCAGGCTGACACTGGGATTTCCTTTAAACTCGGGGCCATGAGATGTCTCAAAGGGCTCACCTTCACAAAAAGGGAAAATATCCTGTGGTGGTTTAAAGATCCCCAAACAGAGGCACAAAAGAAACCTAGGATTCAGATTATAACAGCTCAGGGAAGAAATGATGTGAGCCTAAAGCTGAATTTCAGTACAAGCAAAGCACCTTTGATTATCTCATTATTGGACCATGCTTGCATGGGAAACATTTTGTGCCAAGAATAGCACAACAACAATGTGAGTAATTCAAACTCCTCTCATTAAGTTAATATTTAACCTGAAAAATTCCCTGTAATCCACAGAAATTCACAACAAATCCAAAAGGGCTACTTTGTCTCACAAAGAAAGAATTAAGGCATGAGCTGTCTTTTTTTGCTATTTACAGAAAAAAGCAGAAACATTCTATTGGATCATTTATGGGCATTAACTGGGATAAACCATGATGCATCCTGAAAGGACTCTCAAAGACTCCAAATAGGAGAATTACAGTTTTCTATTCATTTTGTCTCCCCAGCTCACAGAAGCTGCAAATATTATGCTTTCTCACATCTTACTGCCAAAGCTGAACCCCAGGTTAAGTGGATACAGCTTTCTTTAGGAGCTATGCCAGATCAACACTAAAAATTGTATAAACCTAATCCCAAGAGCATGTGTTTTATATGATTTATAAGCTTTGTTCGTGTTTATAACAAATCACTGCATTCCAGAAGGCAAATTCTAAAAAAACTTCTTATTTTGCACTTATTTTTGCACTAAAAGCAGGACATATGCATGATGTGGTTGTTATATGATACACATCAACAGCTAATTAAATCAGCCACATATATTTCATTGTTTAACACTGCAGGTGGTCTGAACAAATCATTTCCAGCTCACATTCCAGAGCCTTGTAACAGAATTGGGATCTTCATTTCTCCATATGCATTTCCCTGCTCCCCCTCAGAGCTCCATTACAAGTGTCAGTCCCTTTGAGAGCAGTAAGAACTTCCTTCCTTTCATGTACAGGATGATCTGACAGAAAATCTAAAAGAACTAAAAGAATAAATAATAAATCAGGCTGCCTGAGGTCTCTGAAAGACAGGGCCAGTGTATGCATGGAACAATCCCAGTTCCTTCAATGTCAGTCCAGGGTTTGATTTTCTGTTAATAACTGTGGATTTGTGACAGACTAAGAGCATAAAGAGGTCAGTGTGTTATAAACAAGCTGTGAATTGACTTTGTTTGATCATCTAAATATAACCATAATAAATACCTGAGAATGAGGTAAAATCATCTGAAAAATCCAATGCACTAAATGCAGAAATTAATGAACACAGAAAATCACTTTGCCTGTCACACCCTGACTTGGAGCAAGGATCCCATCTCTGCATTTTCAGTGACAGGTATTAACCCAGGATCCACAGATTTAGTTGGGTAAAGAACCATTAAAAGGGATGAACTGAGGAGAAAGCCACTTTTGTCACTAATCACCCTATACTCACTGTCAGGAATGCAGAATTTTAAAGATTAATTTGACTTCTGGCAAAATTTTCCCCTGTGCATGTAATCAGCACAGCACAATTCAGGTACATTAACTGGAAGATGGAAGGAGGAAGCAAAAAGGAGTTTGGATAACAACTTTTTAAAAGGCATCACTGATTGTGTTATTTGTCCTGGGATAAAACCAGTGGCTCTAAAGCAAGGTGCACAATAAAAAAGAATTGGTATTTACATTTATAAGCACAGGGTGCTTGTGAAGCAGTGACAGGCAGCCCACAGACTTACTCACTTTGCTTAAACAACTGGGAGAGAGATAAGGAAAGTCAGGAAAAAAAAATACTTGGACAGAAAGCATTCTACAAAGAAGCCACATCTGAAAAATACAGGAGTCACCAGGGATTTCTTGATAGAAAACACCATATATCCTAAAGGAGCTATATAGACTTAAGGATTTGACCTGAAAAAAATACTATTTTTATTCTGAACTTTCTTCTAAGAGTTTCTAAATAATCTGCAAGAATACCTCCAGTGAAGCTAAATAGGGAATTCAACATTTTATGATCCCAAATACTTTCTGAGTGTGTGCCAACACACAATAAAAAAGTCAAGCCCATCAGAAATTGCTGTTCTCTCTTTTGCTGGGTTAGTACTCCAGCTATTTAAATTTATACACTCATTGTGGTTTATCACAGACTATTATGGCACAGAAGGGCAAACATAAACTGCATTGATTGCCTCACAGTATTGATAGAGTCAGCAGAAGCTGACAGGTGAAAAGATAATTAGGGCAGTAATGAACCTCACTGTCATGTCAGCCTAGAAATACCTTGTTATATATATTAGGAAAACCAGAAAACCACAACTATCTTTCGTTTCAGAACCATATTCACTTGATTATCCTTTTTTTTTTTCCTTTTTTTTTCCTTTTTTTTTTTTTGCCAGGGCAAGAATTAAAACCCAACAAAATAACCAAAATCAGACTGACTGGGACAGAAAATCTTACACAAAGGCCAGTTGCTGCTATTGAAATTTTGCAAGGACTTCTTGGTTAGTTTGGGTTAATTTATTCCCTAAGGAACCTGTTAGGAACAGGGATTATAAACAGTGAGGACAAGTATCAAAAGGGAATTGGAAAGTCTGCCACTCTTACCAATAAGAAGACTCAGAAAAATAAGGATCTTGGCTGTTACAGGAAACAATGTTCAGTAAAATATTTCCACGTGTCAGCCCCAAAAATGATGCACACAGAGAGGCCAAGTGGCTGCTGCCCATCTTTCCCCCCAAGAAAATGTAATACTTGGGTCTCCATCATCAAAGCAACCACCAGTTTTTATTAAATTGGTAGGAATGATGATCTTATGACTAATGACTTAAATATAATGACTAGATCTTATGACTAACGATTAGATCTAATGACTTCTGGCTCTGTCACATTTGCATTAAATTAACCAATGTGTTGAAAGCAGGGAGGAGGCTGGGTAGTGATAAATGGCTGAGCAGGCAGACATGGAGACTGCAAAATTTGTCCCCCAGGAAGCCAGGCTAAAAATAAAAAAAAAACCCCACCAACTAGGTGAACAATCAATTTATTTTAAATTTCTCTGGCAACCATTTCCCTCCAGAATAGACAACAACTCCCCATTTGAAGCGTGTGAGCAAACCAAGTTCAATTTACAGCAGTTCCATAGCAGCAGGAATTAAGCCAACCTGCTATTGATGAGCCTTTCCACCTTCCTCATTGCACAGAGTGCCTTACACGGTGCATCCCAAACCCTTTCTCTGCTGAAGTAGGACACAGATGGAAATGGGAAATCTGGACCCTGCTGGAGAAACTGCTGCAGTGGAATTGCACTTTGGAGACCAGGTAGAGATTACTGGAGGTGGGAAAACACGTTTGGGATGCAGGGCACAGGGTTTGTAATGAAGAAAAGATGTTTTCCACTTACCAGCAAACCCTGGCTATGCATTTACCTCTCATACACTGCATTTTATTTGTTCATACTGTCACAGAATTGTGAAAGCTGGAAAAGGGCTTTAAGCTCAAATCAAAATGGGTCCTTTGGAATATCTGAGTCTCTACCTGTAAAATTGTAATTCTAATGTAAAACTTGACTAAAATTTTATCTGAATGAAGTAAATTCCAATATTGATGCTTAAAAGGAAGCAAAACAAAGAAGTGGAAGGATATCAAGAAAAAAAAAATACTCTAGGCATCCTTAGTAAGCCTGAATAAAAAGCAGACTCTCTTTTTGCATGAGGAATCTGAGGCATTAAAAATTTAGATGGGAAGCAGAGCAAGAGACTTTCTGTGCAGAGAACTGAACACTGGAGTCTTTCTCCAAGGTGATTTGCTCACCAGAGCTCTCCTGTGATGGAAGGCTGTTTCCCCAGGCCTCCATGTGACAAATGCCACAAAACCCCCATTTTTCAGGTATTTTTACCACGTTTCCTCTGAACCTACAAAAGACACTCCAGGGTCCTGCCTGGTGTTCATTAACACACCAGGGGAGACTGTGGGGACAGACCAAGTGAATGGTGGAAAACTGGGAGAAAGAATGCAGATGTGGGGGAGGACTCCCACGAAACATGTGGAGAAGCTAATGGCATCGTTAGCACCAAATTAAATGGAGTTTTAATGAGAGTTTTCCCCACAGGAGACAAGGCAATAAAAATGCTGCTTGCTACAAGTAGGAACTATGTGAAGGGAGACTTTTCTGAATCTCTGAGACACAGTTTGTGTCAATGGAATTTTTTAGCAAAATGCCATGATATAAATACTCAGTATTCTGTAATCTGCCGGATTTCTTCACCACCCAGAAGCACAGCTTTTCATCTCATCTCTCCCTGTGAAGGGGCTGGTAAAACAAACATTTGAGATATATCATTCCATATTCAAATCAGGTTGAAAATTGGGTTTGGATTATGTAGCTGAAGGGTTAATTTACAAAAGTTATTATTACTTGGAATTCTAAGCATCAAAAAATCCTTAGTCAGCTACTTAATCCCAAATTTAAAAGAAGAGTCACCAAACTAAAGAAACTTCTCTCCAAAAGTAGGTGATAGAACCCACATTAGATCAGATTGGTTGGATGAAGGACAGAACAGGGGGCATTGCTACTGAATTTTTCTCCTGCTGATTTACCTGTGGCTGAGAAAGAAAACTGTGAGATGATCTGTTCTTGGCATGGAAAAGGGATTTAAGTAGTGTCTCCATGCCAGAAATTCAAAAGGTACCTACAGAAGAGTGGCCAAAAATAGCACACTCTAGATGATATTAAGCACTTGGCCCTATCTATGTAGACCTTCCATTAACTGGTTTCTCCAGAATTGAATTTATACTTCAAAGGATTAGATTTTCAGGTTGCCACTTTAGCATAGTTAAATTTTCTAATATTAATGGCCATAAATGAAATCTGGTTCAGTTCAAAATCTAGTTATGTATTTAATTTCATTAACTTCCTGGCACGGAAGATGTACCCAGACAATCAGATGCTCTGTACACTTGTAACAAACAGCAATATTTATTTAAAAGTGTTTCCTAAAAAAGTCCTGTCTCTCTTTCCCCCAAAACCAAGAGAGTTTCATGGTTTTTCCTGGTGCCTTTTCCTATTTATCTCTTTGCTCCAGAATCACAAAGAGTAAAGATGGAAGGAGCCAATCCCTGTGTAGTTCTTAGATTTGTCTTGTAGGCTCTTTCCTTTTTATTTTGCTTGTGTGGATGAATTAAGTTAAGCTTGCATGCAGCTGAGTAGAAGCCCAATCATTTTATGTCTATTCTATTGTAAATTATTAATTTTTGTGACTAATTAATGCATATTCAATGCAGAAACCTTTAGATGCTGAATAAACATTCTACAGCTGGACAAGATTTTAAATACTGCTTTTCTTTAAATGCAAAGCAAAAGTAACAGTTTCCATGTAGTACAGGAGCTGTGGCATAGTAACAATGGCCTCTTTTTGTGTTTATCTGATTCTCATCTATCTAGGCAAAAAAACAAAATCACAAGACTTGATTTCTTTTGTGAATTAGAGATACATAAATCTGAAAATTCATTTGAAGCACTGTGATTTAAAACCACACCCAAGGCACCAGGTGAGACCAAATAAATGTTTTCAGTAAATTCTGGCCCCTGGATTGTCAGGTTACAGACCCTGCTTGGGAGGCAACCATGCAGAATCCAAACCTGGGGCTCCCATTCTGGCTTGGCAGTGCCACAACTTTTCAAGGGAAAGTGTTGTGCTCTCAATGTTCTTGTGCTCAGAATAATCTGGTTGCACTGATAAGACACTGGATTTTTAAAATTCACCAAAGAGAGAAAAAATATCAAAGTGATCTCTACAAATCCTGCCTTCTAGAGTTAGATTGGTTTTATCCCATATTTAATAAAAAGGATACAACCATCTCTGTGTTTAACACTCCTCTGGCACAACCAGGCTGGTTTTAAGCTGCTGGAAAACCAAGATAAAGCATTTCTAAATCATAGCAGTGGGGAGCTATCATAGAACGTGACAAGAGCAATAAGTGGTGGTATCAGTGTGGCAGAGAAATGTCACATTTCTTCAGATGGAGAGGAAAAACATGCACACACCACTTCAGATGTACATTATTTATTGTTATTATGGGTGGTGAAATGAATCAACATGTAGAGCAGGCCAGGCCAGATGCAGGGAAACATAACACAAGAGATTGCAGCTGCTGCTTATTCACAAACAGCATGCAGGTGCTTTTTAGCTGAAATTCTAAAATTCCCTTTTAATTTGGAAGTGATCTTGGCTCAAAGCACTCAGGGACAGCATCTGTACACAGACAACACCCATGCCAATTGCCTCCTGTGAACTCAACCACTTGGCTGCAAAATGCACCTTTCAAATTAAAAACATCTGCTTTTAAAACCCTCTGGTTTGAAGCAGAGCATCAAAACCTGCAGCACTGAGTTTTACCACAACTGCTGGGCTTAAACACACACACTGAGAAGGAATAGGTTCCTTTCTCAACCTCCCCTCTGCAAGCTTATCCCAGATAGGGCAGTGAGACACCTTCAAGCTTGAATTTTTGAGAGATTTGATGACCACTATATCACGGACACCTAAGGGAGGATTCCTTTAAGGTCTCATCTAAAAGAGCTGGGAATAAATGTGCTTATGCCTCCTCCTGTTGTATCTCCCTCTTGCTCGGACTGAAGGAAAACTGAAAATCAGTGCAAACTCCCATAAACCTGAAGCTGTGTTAAAAAGAGGACCCTGGATTGCTGTCATACACTTTTGCTCCTACTCACATAATATGTGAATTACATCCACACTTCTGATAGGAGAAGAAAGGAAAGGTTGGTTATGAAGGAAAAATTGGGACACAGAAGAGGTTATTTTTCATTTAACAGGATTCTCTGAACACTGCAATTTCTGCTTCAGCATCCTTTTAACCTTCAAATAAAGAGAATTATTAGTGTATTACTCTTCCTCCCTCCCTCTTCCCTCAGAGATGCTACTTTGAAGCTATATTCTATATATTATTTCTAGTATGTGAACACATCCACACACCTCAGAGTCTGAGCTTCAAGCCTTTCTTCAAGGCCTTCAGTTCATTTTCATGCCAAGTTGTTTCATTAGGTACAGTTTCATCCCTCCTTGGGGCAAGAGAGCACAACCAGATACCTCCCTGACATCCACAAAAAAGCTGGGAATTAGTCTCCATTTTTTTCTTACCTTTTGGGTTAGAAACTGTCACCCTGGAATTAGTAATATTGGGAATTAGTAATACTCCTCAACCAATGTGATTAAATCAGTGAGAAGCAGGAGTGGGTTTCACAGAAGTTTCACCAGAATCCCAGAATCATTTAGGTTGGAAAGGCCCTCTGAGATCCTGGAATCCAACCATCCAATCCAGCACCCCAATTCTGTGCCTGTTAACTACAAGTAAAAAGGTACAGATGAATTCCAGTGTGTCCTCTCAGGGGTGTTGGACTTTTAATGTATTTTTCCTGCTTCCAGAAGGAAATTTTTTTTAACATGCATTGTGATTCTGTGCAAGGAAGGAATACTAACTCAGATAGACCTGGTGAATTATTTAAATCTGTTCTGAAAACAACTCAGTCCATCAGCATTTAGGCAGATAAATATAACACAGGACATTTTTGTAGCTTCACCAACCCTGTGAAGTGGCCAAGCACTAAAAGCACCTCCCAGCCTTTAAATACCAATATTTAATAGCAGTTTTTAATATGTTTATTCAAGCTAACTTAACACTGGGCTGAGAGTCAGTACACAGTAAAAAAACTCATCTGCATTTATATGATTTCTCAGTTTCATGATGTGCAAAGCACTGGGCTGCACTTCTCCAGTGGCACTGATTGAATATAAAATTCCTGCAACTTCACCACCCAAGCCAGAACATGTGCCTTGACTTTCAGATGTGCATCCCCTCTCAGAGGCAGGAAGCAATTACTTCTATTTCTTCCCTTTCAATACCACACTTGCATCTGCATAATGCAGTTCTGGGACAGATTATTGAAATTCCTTGACACAGCAGCAGCAAGCACACAGGCTGGTTTGGGCTCAGCCTCTCCTGCTGATCCCACATGCCTGTAATTACACAGGGACCATAATTAACCTGCTGGGAAAGATCAGGGATCTTTCAGATTCCCACTCTGCATTTTCCTGGTTTACTCCAGGCTGCTGTCAATCTTGTCAGACAGCACAGGTCCAGGAAGAGCCAACAGCCACAAAACTCAAGGAGTGAGGAGGTGAACACCAGAGAAAAAAAAGGAAAAGGAAGCATTTTGTACATATAGGAGATCCTCTAGCTGGTAAATTTTATCAAGATCTGGGTTTGGAAACAGACTTTCAGCACTTTTGGATAACCAGCTCGATAACCTCACAGATAAGAAATCTTATGACCTTTAAATATTTTTCATTTAGAACTGAAGGGAGGAATTTCAGGCCACAGCAGCCACATTTATCAACCTAATAAAAGCACCTGAAAGGAGCTGCAATATAAAATTTACAGCCAAAACACACAAATGGCAAAAAAAATACCATTTCAATCAGAAAGCTTCTTGAAAGCTAGTATCTAATTTGGGGTATTTAGTCAGCTTTTTATGACCCTATATTTCATTTTGTCACAGGATTTTCCAAATCGAAAATGGTGAAGGGATCACTTCACATACTACAACAGAAAAAATTCTTAATATTGTTGTTGATTCAACAGTGTACTGGACCCCTGCCAAGACCAGAAGCTACATTCAATTAGTTTAGGAACATATGTCTTCATGTGTTGGAAAGAACTGGGGTGCAATTAAATTCACAAAAATTATTCAGCAGATGGAATCAAATTAATGTGTTCCTGCGTCTCATGTTCACAGAATTGTGTTTATTTTATTTTTTTGCTTTTAAAAAACCCAAAACCAACAAAAACCACAGCCATAAACCTAATAATTTTTTATATATATATATATATAATGTTTTTCTGCTGAGATGCAAAGATGAGGATCAGAAGTTGTTTTGAACACAAGGAATAAATTGGTATGGTCTGTACTTCCTCAATTCCAATGTATACAGCATTATATATATATATATATATATATATATATATATATGTACACATCTGTATATAATTCCAATGTGTAGAGCATTTCTAGCCAGGGGAAGCAACTAGTAAAAGTCTTTTGAAATGTGCAGGAATAAAGATAATAAAGTTACACATGGATTAAAACCCTGCCCCACTCCAGGGTTTTTTGCAGCTTAAAGTATTTTAAAATACCCTCAGCATTTAGTCCACTATGTTTCACCTGGGAGCAGAAAACCGATTAAAATAATTAAGGATAAATTAAGGATGTGTGGCTGCATCCTCAGAAAATAAAAACCCCGGCGTGCATCTACTCCAAGCCTGGAGCACGTGAGGAGAGTGCAGTGCAGATGGCTGAACCTCCCTGAGTTTACTCAGAGTTTAAAAGCCCTCTGACAAGCTCTGTGAAAAGTCTATTGAAGCAGGAGGTGAAGCTGTGCAGCAGAAGCTGGTTAAGGAGCAGACAAAAGAGGAGCAATGAGTCACCCCTTTTACAGCCTTGGAAGAAAGAAAGTGCAGTGTCCCACACTTCCCGATGGGAATCAGCCAGCCTGAGAGAGAGAGGCAAACCAGCAGAGCAGACCATTACTCTTAGTCAGAGCTCCAGCTTGCTGGAATTCCAGGAGGAGGCTGAAAGCTGGGAAAGTGAATTGCCGGTCTGAGGGCAGGGACATTTTCATCCGTGGGAGCAGGGGACGGTCAGCTCTGACTGAAGGAGAGCTGGGCTGCACTGCTCAGGTCCTTCTGCTCAGCTGAGCTCCTGAAGGAACAGGAGCAAACCTGAAAGTCTCCACTTTTATTGCTGCTAGGTAAACAGATGATCACAGAAGTGAAATATGTCTATCAGTGAGTTCTAGACTATGGGGAGGCCCCTGCTGGCAGCAGGAGGGACCTAAAAACCCTTTCAGGAGTGCTCTGAGGGCTTGTGGGTTTAGTGTTGCTCACACTGAAAGCATATTTTCAGGAAAAAAAAGGAAAAAAAAACAAGAAAGAAAAACTTCCTTTATAGCCCAGACCAAGCAACTCGTAGGCCTTTTCTCAGAATCTAGACTGAGAAAAAGAGGGCATTAGGCAGGGCAGAAACTGAGCTGGTTTTATGAGGAATTGCTGCTTTCCAGATTCTGCAGCTGCAGCCCCCCCCCCCCCCCCCCCACAGCCCAGTATCTCCAGCTCCAAAATCTCCCCACCCACCACCCAGTTTATAATTCTCATCACTGGAGCACAACTTTGACCAGTGCCTGTAACTTTTCCATATCCACCTATCCAGCTGGCAATTCCTTTGTATTTGCCCTGCATGATGAGTTTTTCTCCATCCGAGCAAAATGCTCTCAATTTCACATTAGCCAAAATTTAATGAGCAAACATCTAATAATATCTTCTAATCATGGCACAAAATCATTAATCTCTATCCATCCTGAAAATTGTATTTGTTCACAGCTGCTTGTAGTTGACCCCTTAGCCATCTTCCTGTGCAATTTTTTTCCACCTTCAATAATCATTTCTCCTGGAATGCTAAAGTAATGTTTTGCTTCAAACCAAACAGATTGACTCTCCTGCATTAATCTTGTTTAAAAAAACAACTAATCTCTGCCATTAGTCTTCCCAAACCAGCATGAAAAAATTTATACCAGTTCCTATTCGCTTCCCATTCATTTTCAGATTCCCACCTATCATTTTTTAAATTCTGGGTTAAAACTTCCCACAGAATTGACCATCAGAAAACCAACAGCTGCCTCTCGTTTTCTTTTTCTGAGCACAGATGTCATGTTCACCTCTCATCTCTCCTGCTGGCCCATACTCTGGCTCCTGTGAAATCCAAGCAGTACAAATGCAGTTTACCAGCTCTGTGCTTGGCTGCCAGGCTCATTTTCAGCAGACACCTGATCACCCACATGCACCATGTGAACCCCACAGGACACTGGCACAAAGCTCTCCTTTTTCTCTCCAGACTCAAAGAACAAGTGGTCCTACATGTTGGGAGAGGTATGAATGTGTTAACAAATATCAACAGGAATGAACATTTTTTAAAAATTTCCCCCCAAATCCTACAGATGTCCACAGCCTCCTTTGCTGACTTTCTAATTTTAAATGTGCTTTGCACATTTAATTTTGATGGCTGATAATCCTGCAGGTATCAGAGCAATATTTAGTCCCCACAGAAAGCTGCCATCTCTTCCTCAAGAAAATAAAATATCCCAAGTCTCTCCTAGCAGTATCATTCTTTTAAAACTACATTCAAAACCATTTCACGACTCCAAGTTATTTCTCCAGAGGAATCCCACTGAAGTTCACCTAAGCTGCAATGGCTTGGAGCATTTTTCACACCGTGTCATACCTGTTTCAGCAAGACTCTGGCTGTACCACTTGTTCCAGCAGTAATAACAATAAATTGCCTCTTTTCTATTCCTCAAACACGGGCTTGTATTTCCTCCTTTAGCTGTCAACACTGCTGTGTAGGTTTTCTCCTAACAAATCTATCTCCCCTTGCCTGGAGCCCCCACTGACTCAGATCTCTCAGGTGGCTCTAAGCCTGTAAAGCGATCCTCAAAACATTTCTAGCTCCCTGTGACTCTGATACTGGACATATTTAATGAGTTCCCTCCTCTCATCTCAGTGGATTGGTCATTCTTTCCTTCCACACACCAGGTGCTTCTGGCTTTTCCCTCTCTTTTATAAGAGCAGGAATATTCCATGTGCTCCGCAACCAAACACAGCAGCAGCAGCTGCTCTGGAATTCCCACACAGTGGAATCTCCCTGTGCCATACAAGTGTTTATCCTTGACCAGGAACAGGAGAAAATGGAGGAACACTTTCTTTGCACATCTCCTGGTCTGTCAAAACAGTTGCTCTGCCTGCCAGCACTCGCTACCTTCACGACTGGCAGATTTCGCTGGTGTCAGCGAGACCCAAAAGCCACCAACTGCTTGGGGGAAAAAAAAGAAAAAAAAAAGTATGAATGGAAAGGAGGTTCACAAAGGCAAAACAAATCCTTGTATTTTGCCATCATGTTGAGGCCCATGCAGGAAATTCATTGCACTGCTGCCCTTTCAGAAGTCCTGTCAGAGGACTGGGGGAAAAGCCCTGCAGGGACTGCAGCTCTCTCTTGGTCCAGCCCCCAGGGAAAATGAGGCAAGAGGCTGTGAGAGATCCCAAATACAGACTAAATTGCTCTCTGGCATTTCTCTTAGCTGCCATTTCAGCCTCTGAAGATACTTCATGCCAATTTTTATCCCAGGCAGTTTCTCATTGTAGAATCATATTCCTTGCTTATTCCCCATTCCTAAGATATTTTAGCACAGGCTTAGCCTCCATCTTCTGCCAAGTACCAGTCCTTCCAGTTTATCCTCAGTCCCACTTATCTTCTACACTTATCCCCACTTCATTTTCTTGGTTATGTGAGCATTTCACTGCTGTAGTGCTCATGATGCATCCCATTTCTCTTTATCCATTCTTCCTATTTCTTCCCTTCATTCAGGCTCTCTCCTTCCTTAACCCTTCCCTCCATACAGATGTGGTTCCTGGTTATCCCTGTTTCTCACCAGTTCCTGTCCCTCTTCCCTGGCTGTTCATAAGGCCATGGTTCAGCCCAGCCTGCTCCCTGGCTCCAGGTGTACCCACCATCCAGCTTTATTAGCACTGGAGAAAAATCTATGGGACTTCCACCAGATTTTGGAAAGTCAGCTGAGGGAGCAAGTGCAGTCAGAGAAGTGACAAACAGAACCAAGCACAGCACATAATTTGGGCATGTTTTCAGAAGAAAACTTCTTTCTCAAAAGCACAGAAGCACTATCATTTTTCTAATCATAGCTCACCAGAATAGAAAAAAAAATCAACAAAAAGAGGAAAACCAACTAAAGCAGAAAACATCAACTTAAACAGCTTCAGCAAGGGCTTAATAACTTGAGCAAAATTTCTAATAGTGGCAAGTGTCTGACAACAGTTTTATCCCAAGCAGGAGAAGCATTTTTATTATGACAGAATGATTTAAGTTGGAAGGGTCCTTCAAGATTATCAAGTCCCAAAACCCCAGCATGGGCAGAGATGTCATCCACCAGACCAGGTTGTTCAGGACCCCATCTAAGCTGGCCTTATCTTCTAATCAGGCTTAAATAAATATTGTGATTGTACAACATCCATGAGCCATTTCAGTGCCTGAGAATCTCACCACAGAATTTATTAGAGGATGAACAGTAAGGAAAACGCAACTTGATTTTTTCCTGCATCCCAAGCACTGAAACAGCCATGTTGCCTAAGAGAGTAAAGCACATCCCTAATTAACTGAGAGAACATAATTACCTGCTTAATATACTTCCAATGCATATTTTTAAAGCCACAAGAAAGCAGCTTCTTTATAAAATACAATCTGACCTGTCACTTGATGGTCTTTCAGGAAAAAAGGTGGAGGGCTTTTTGGCATATCCATAGAAGGCATTTAATATTTGCTGTTTTCAACTTACCCCCAATTTACTTAGCATGTGTTACTCCATTATGATTTAATTTGGACAAGAAAACTGCATGGCTGCTCAAGCAGTAAATTTAAAGTGTAAATGGATTCTTGGCTGCCAATGGCCCAGTTTCTGCTTCTGTTTCCATAGAAACCCATGTAGGAGTGGCAAGGAGGCATCACTTAAAATATGAACTTAAGGGTTTACTTCTCCCTTTTTCCTCCCTCTCATCTCCAAGCAAATGGGAGGTAGTTTAAATTTTCAACCCCTTCTTTCTCACCCTTTGGTTTTACTCCTGTAAGCATATGAAGCAATAATCCCACTGGCCAGCAATTTCCTCTGCTAAATTACAGATTCTGGGTTGCAGGAAGTGTGTACTTGGAACAGGAGGAGGAATGCCACACTCTCACACACCTCACACGTTTGGTACCATGCCACAAACTGTTTCTGTCCAATGAAATTCATCCTGATGAAGGGATGAAAATATAGAAGGTAGAAAAATCATCTTTAAAATGAGATGTATAACACTAAGCCTCCGTAAGAGGAAACTGTGACTCCTCAGGACAGATGCTACACACAGCTAAATTCATCTGCTAGGTTAATAATAATCCTCTCATTTATTAACCATCACTCTCACAAAATCTTCAACCCAAGGTTAAATTTATAAATATCTGTGATGAGCCCCAAATGCAGTGTATTTCCTACAGTAATGTGTCCTGTAACAAAAATACCATTTCACCAACAGAAAACTTTAGTGAGTTTGTTAATAAGAAATGGTTAAAGCCCTCAGAGGTGGCAAAGCAATTCTTTAAATGAGTGATAGAGACAAATGGGAGATGAAACATTTCATGTTAAGACAAAGATATAGAGACAGGCAGAGTGTCTCAATCCCACCACTGGGTTTTTTAAATTGCCACCAAGACCCAGTGCACACATTCTGAGCCTGCTTTGGGCACTTCAGCACTGAAACTTTTCAGGCTCTTGCAGAAATGAGCCCCACATAACAAAAGCAAAGAACCAAACCCCACCTCCCCTGAACCAAGGCAGCTCAGGCAGGGAGACAGGGGAGGAGCCAGGGAAGAAGTGAAGGCACCATCCACTCACCCTCCTCAGCAGGTCCTTTCCTACTACTTGAACACCTTTTTTCCTCCTTTCCACAGAACCCTAACACAGTAACCTGCTCAGATATAAAATCCACGAGGGTTTGCAAACTTTCCTTCCAGAAATTCAGGGGGGGAACTCAGTCACAGGGCACGAGCCCCACCTCACGTTTACTCCACAGCAGGTGTCTGGAGTCTGAGCCACTTATCTTCCATAAAAGCACTTGCAAATAAAAACCTTTTCTTTTCCTGCTGGTGTTCTTTGGTGGGCAACAAGGCCAGACTCTTTCTTCTCCCAGCATCAAAAAAATTTAAAAAAGAAAGTAGCAACCAAGGGGACATAATTTCAGCAGCTAATTAAGCTTGCTCTCCAGAACACATATGCCTTGTTATCATCAAACCTGCTGCCACATGGTAAAAGGAACAACTTGAAAAGGAAAGAAATAAATAAAATGTACATTCTCTTTACATGATCCACATTGTTCTTGAAGTCTGATCTCCCTGTTAGACACGTGTTTGCAAAGGATGAATTACATTTATGGCTCTAAGAAAAGCCACTGCTTGCACTTTGCCTGCTCATAAAAAAAAAAGACAGAAACAAATCTTAGTTGCATTTCTCAATATTGTATAGATATTTGTGTTGCAACTACATAATATTTTTTGATTCACAGAATCATTTTATCATAAAACAGCCCGACTGTTCAGCTGAGAGCAGGATATCTAACTATGTTTTGTCTGAGAATTGCAAGACACCTAAATCTTGTGCAGACTAATGGTAAGGATGTATTTATAAATTGCCTTTGGATATTTATTTTTATTTATGCAGCGCCTGTGGTACTTCACAATTAAAGTAAGTGGGGCATCAAAACCTATTGGGGTATGAGGGAATAATTATGCATCAGAATCTAAGGAAGCCAATTAAGCTGCAAACTTATCCTTCAGAATAAATCCCTGATGTTCCCAGACAAACAGGCTTCTTCCATATTTGTGCAGCACAAATGAGACAAAAAATCCTTTGGAAAAATCCTTGAGATGCCATGGCCTATAATGCAGCTCAAGCCAACAACATAACTGACTGTTCAACATAAAAGGCACTTTCTAAAATTTTGGCTAATCTCCAGGTGCTACTTGTTGGCTCTTCTGCTCTTCAGCTGGGAGATAATGACTGTGACAAGTATTTTTTCTTACATCACTAGTCCTAAATAACAGAGAGTTGTACAAATCCCTTCCTGTTGAATCCATGCTAATCACAGTGAAGGCTTTGTTGTACCTATTTACAAGCACAGCAAATTTTCTGGTGGCACCTCTAAGGCTCAGGAGGCTTAAAAGGCTGATTGCTGCATTTGGATGTAACATTTTCCTTGGCTCCTGTGTGTGACAGAGGGAAAAATTTCCTCTGAATAAAAAGCCACTCTCCACCTCAGATCTAGGTCTGAAGGATTCCAAATCTCACCCATCAGCAATTTGCAACTCTAGCCAAAGGTCAAATGATAAAACAGAAAATTTAATATATTTGAAGAAAATACAGTAGTAGGTATCTAATATATCTGTCCTACACATTTATTAAAGTGAATTCCACTGGTTTATAAGCTGGGTCCTACATGAAACTATGCTGAACACCTCACACTGATCACTGAAATCAGGGGGTTTTTTGCTAAAAATACATTGGTGGATACAATAAAATGACAATTATAATTTTGGTGCTCTTACACAAAGGTTATGACTCATTCATTAAAATATTTAAATTAGCAAGCCTACTGCTAGCTAAGATGGCAGATGCTAACACAGCCAAAGACTCAACACTCTGCATTATGTATGACTAACAAATCTTTGTGTAGAATGATGTGTAAATATTTCATACCAAGCAAATAGGCTTTGTGGAAAGTAGCATGATCTGAAACACACACAGATCACATCCCAAGTGTATTCAAAATACCCCTGATTATGTCACACAGGCAGAGAAGAACCAGCTCACACACACTGAGTTCAATTCACCATAAATAAGGATTTTTGCCATCCACTGGGACTGGAATTGAGCTTCCATACTGAAATTCCAGTTTGCATCTCTGATTTTGAATCTCTACTGCTATTTATGTTCTGAAAAAAATACCAAAAAGTATAATATGACCAGTAAATCATCTAAGAATTTTACATACCCTCAGTAATGCAGATATAAACCAACAGGTCTACGATCACCGTCCAGATATGAGCAGAACTTCAGATAATTATTCTCATAATTTATTTTTAAATTCGATGGTATGAAAATACACACTGCTTCATATAAGACCTTCAAATCTACCACTTGGTTTTTACATTTTTAAGCTTTTCCTGCCCTCATCCTTTCCCACAAAAAATAAAAGCATTTTGAGTTCAGGGAAGGCTTTCCTGCACACTCCAGTTCATGCTCCATTACCTCCTGCACAGAGATAGAAACACAAACCTCTGTTAAACCTATTGGAACAGCAGCACGGAGCAGACTTGAATCTACCACTTATTTACCACTGAGCTGCACTCTCCCTAAAAATTCTTCCATGAGCCTCTAATTTCCAGTTTAATGTTGCATGTGTTCCATTACAGGGTTCACAGCGCCCGTGCTGCGTCAGCACAGCCCCTTCAGCAGAGATGGGAAATGCTGATAAGAGGAGCTTTTCTGCTGGCTCTGGAGCATCAGCTCTGAGCACACAGCTCAGACTCACTGAGCAAACAAAAGCTCCTCCACGTCAGCAAAGTGGCAACTGCACCAAAACGTGGCTGCTGCATCAATGTCAGGCGAGGGGCAGGACTGTCCCTGTCCCACTGCTGTGGCCACAGCATGAGGATGCTGCAGGACAGGAGAAAACGCTGAATTTATCCTCTGGAACACCTTTAACATCACAACAGGCACAGGAGCATCACACCAGCAGCAGGAGCTTTCTATTCCAATTCAAGGCTCACCCAAGTGTTAGTGCTGCTTTTTCTACACTCACTGAGAATCAAGGCTTGGAGCTCAATCTAATGTCACAACAATTTTACAAATGTCTTAGATGTGTGGAAGAAGAATCTGGGGTTTTAACACCACCACATGAACAATCCAAACCTCAGCCACTTGGGAATGCTGTTTATTCCAAAACCAAGTTCTTAACTTATTTCTTTTCAACTACTAGTCACTGAACTAAAGCAAAAAAGCACCACATGAAGAAATGCCATAATCCATTAACAGAAGTGCATTTCATTTATGTCCCCTACCTCTCCATTTCCCATAAAATGGCAAATAATTGCGAGAAACAAAAATAATAACAAGTTTCTCATGAAAAGATCAAGAAAATATGTTAAAATGTAGACCACTATTAAATGGCATCTCCAGGATCCAAGGAAATGTCTGTAAGGTATTTTCCTGGAAAAAGAAGTTATTCTGGAAATACCTGTTTAAATTTCCCCCCCTTTTTCTATCAGGTATCAAAAAGCTTTCTGTTCCTGTGAAATTATTTAAGTCAGGCTGCTTGGTAATTGGAGAAGCAGAGCACTTAGCTTCAAAATCTAGGCTATAATATTCCAGAGAAGTCATATGAAATTATGCAGCTGAGTGGAACTACTGCCACAGCAGCAGTCAGGTTCCAAGAAATGGGTATTAGAAGTAAGCTTTTCATTGTCAGCTTCAGCTTTGGGAAATCTGAAGTACCTGACACATGAAGGAATATTTGATTCCTCTTCTTGGATTAGAAACCTGCTTTAGGGATGGTCTGTATGTTTCTCTGGGCTCCATGCCTACCTGGCTTTTACCAATAAAATCACTACAAAACCCACTTTCAGCTCTAATAGTTATCCCCAAAGAAAGAAAAAGCCTGATTTTGTCATTCAGCAGTGAAGAAACTTGTCCCAGATGCCTCTGTTTCCTCCATCCTTCCCTTCCTGCAGCAAATATCTCACTCCAGAACACAGAGACAAGTTGTTTTCCCCTAACACTTGGCAAAATGTTAGAAAAGACAAGACCCATGAACACAGACCACACCTGCTTCAGGGAACAAGTGTGAAACCAACCCAAAAAATCCAGCAGTGAAATTCAAACCTGCCTCTGACTGCTGAAAGTAAAAGCTGCCAATTTAAGCTTCTAACACAGTTCCTTTCCCTACAGAAAAAGATGAGGCTCAAAGGCTGCAAGGAAATGAATCCCCACAGCTTCAATACAGCAAATAAATGAACAGTTCCCCAAAGTCCAGCTCCACAGCAATGTCCTGACATTCACTGCTGCTGCTGTGCCAGGTGATGCATGGAACCTGAAGATGCCAATCCTACAAATTCTGCTCTTGCTGAAATTTTTGTGTCCTTAGAAAGCAAAGGCTGGTCTTCCCACCCATTGAAAGATGTTTCTAAGCCATGAATAACATGAATCTTCCCCCAAGGAAAATAACTCTGCAGCCTCTACAGTACATCCCTGACCTGCAGAGGATCAATTACAAGAAATATCAATCCAGACTGTCTGTTGACTCATTACACAAACCAGGTACCAAGATGATCACCAGCAGTGCAGGTGAGGGAAGAGTAGATGCTGCCACAGTTACTTCCTCATGTTCATGATGAATTCAATCATCTGTATTTAGCAGTCTAAATTAAGGTTTTGCCTGTTCTGTTTGGAAAACAAGGGTTTTTTTTTATAAGGAATGACAACAGAAACATTTGAAAACCTCCACATGAAAAACACTCTGTGCATGAAGAGAACGTAAAACCTTCCCTGAAAGCAGCACATCATCGATAAAATTACAGTGCTACCTCTTTTTTACAATCCTTCTAGTCAGTTATAGATAACCATGATGAGGTCAAGATTTTCAGAAAAGTGGTTATGCTCCTGTAGAAATTAGTAGGAAACACAATACTTATAAAATTAGTGTTAAAATGGAGCAGGTTGTGTCTAACTCTGGCAAGCTTCAGTTTAACTAAGGCAGCCATAAAGCTTTGAAGACAGCTTTCCCTTTCAGCTTGTTGTTAACTTCAGCTTTAGGTCAGGCATTTGTACACTGAATTACTATTAATTTCTTCAGTTATATTCCATCACTTAATCAAGGTTCACTGCTGCTGCACGGCCGTGTACAGAGTATTCAGAAAATACTAGAGGTAGGAGTAAAGAGACAAAAATCTGCGTTGCTATAGCTAAAATATGTGCAGTCTAGAACCACCTCCACTAGGTACCATCCTACTCCTCCAAACTGGAAATATTCAAAGTGTCTTCTCACTCTGTCAAGCTGCACATTCCAATCCCCAGCAAGACTCAAAAGGCAGGTCCATGGGGTCAGCTCCTTCCATCCCCAGCTAGTTACTATCAACACTTTTAGCCACTATCTGCATCTCCCCACCTTTAATCCATTTAAAACTCTACTACAAGCTGCTGCTGAGGCTTCCTTAAGGATCGAGTCAACCAAGCTTTGCTAAACATATGCAAGTCTTCAATGGACATATGGTTACTTTAAAAATGCAGCTGGGGCTGTGCTTCCATACATCAACATCTCTAGAAAGCCCTGACAAAAATTAAACATTCTATGACATTTCTGCTTAGGCACAGGTAAAACTAGAGAGCAGAAGAACATAATCATCACCTTTTTCACTGTAAAGCAGTAACGTGAGCACAAATTATCACCAGCATCAGAATGCTAAAATGTTATTTACCCTGGAAATGGGAATGGAAACAAACTGGGAAGGCTGCTAAGTAGACTCAGATTTTTAGCCCTCAAACATAATTAGATCCTGCCTGCTGTCTCAAGGAACATGCATGTTCTCTCCTGAAAACTTGACATGCTGGAGATTGGGATGCTGTCAGACCACAATCAAAAAGCAAAAAAGCCTTCCTACAATTCTAGAAGAATTGAAACCCTGCAATTTGTATTGTCTGCAATACGTGTTGCTTTCTCTGATGTATATGTATGCACACGTGGAGATAGGAGTGTACCCAAAGACCTATGTAAATTATGTTTACACCCAAATAAATCAATCCCTTGGTCTACCTGTCTATCAACTCATCCACATTTTATCAAACACCTCTAGGCAGGAAAGCACCAAAGAAATGCATTTAAAAGCTTAATATACTACAATGATGGGGAAAAAAAATTAATGCTCTTCCCACCAGGTAGTGAATTAAATGCAAGAATCACAATAGCATTCTAATGTTTAAAATAGAATCCAGAAGACTTTCCCTTTTGCCAAACAAGCCAGGGAAAACAAATGAGCTACCCCCAAATCACAGCTTGGGACATGCAAGATTTAACATTATATGATTATTTTTTTGGTGAAGAGAAACCTAAAAAACCCAACAGTTCTTTTTCTGGAAATAGAAACTCTTTTGTCACCCGTGTTTTAAATGTGACATATTTTGAAGGGCTGTTACTCCTTAAATAAAGACAGCCTAAAATAATGTCAAAACCAGGGGCTAACAACTGTGGAAATCACAAGTTAAAACTGCTTGGGCATGTGTAGCTTTCCATGGGTGACACCTTCACTTTTACTTCTTTGGTGTTCTTATTAGGTTGGGTTAAGGTCAAAGTCAATACTCAAGGAAAGAACTGCATTTCACACCAAAGGTGGGAAGTGATTCTTTGTGTTATTTGCTGGATGTGGATAAAAGAAATCACATTAAATCCCAAAGTTAAATAATGTGTTTTTAGGCCAACAGAAGACATTTGGTAGAGGTAAAGATCTCTATGAATAAATCTCATTCCAGGCATAGATGGCAGCTCACAGTAATATCTATAAAAACTAGTTACAATTTGTATTTCCTTAACCACCTACTTAATTAAGTACTTCATAGCTGAATGCAGCAAAAGGCAGCCTCTATATTCTTTTAACTTTATTTTTGTGTGCTTAGGCACTGTAAATTCATAATCACAAAGATTAGGAGAACAGGCTGTATAGCAAAGAATAATGTGTCAATTTTATACACTTTTGTATGGAATGGTAATTACAGCCACTCAAAATGGTGAAATCCCCTGTTTAGGTTTGAGTCAATGCTATACCAATGGATTCAGGCACTGCTGTCATCTGAAAGTGACCTAAAAAGCTTAATTGAACAGTAACAGATGTAACCAGTTGTTCTGTTACATAACTGAATAGAATAAGGAAAAACATCTGTATAAAATGGCAAAGCATTCCAGTTTGGGAGAGGAAAAGGGCAAGAGCTCAGAAGCCTGAAGGTAAGTCATTGTCTCTCAGGAGACTGTGGTCTACCTGCTCAGGGTAACTATGAGTTAGCAAGATTTGTAGAAATCACCAAGAGGAGCCAGAGCTCCATCTCATCTCCCCTGGACTTCTTTTCAGTGGCTTTCCCCTTGTGCACTCTCAGTCTGGAGTCACTGATTGTTCCAGGAGTTGCATTTAAAGGGGTCTTGAGATTCACCCATGGGCCTGTCCCCTTCTGTGTCTTCCAAGCTTGTGATTCCAGCCTCTGCAGTGATCTGAGGCCTGGTGGATAAGGTGGATTTAAGCAAGCACAAAACCAAAACTGGGGCCTGCAGGGTACGTGCCCTGAGGAGCACGTGGCTCCCGGGTTACAGAGCCAGCACACCCAGAGCTGTCCTGCCACCTGCTCACTGCCACCAGCGCTGCTTCCAGCACGGCCCCGACCCGCGCTGGCGGCACCATCATCAGCTCTGTGGATCTGATTTGTTGCATTCCAGGAAAACCCAAACCAACACTTTTAATTCCAAATCTTTTAGTTAAAACATTTAGAATCCCAGAATGGATGGAGTTGGAAGGGACCCTCAAGACCATCCAGTCCCAGCCCTTGGAGAACATACAGGGTTGAAGCCCAACAAGACTCAAAGCTTTTGCAGTATTAAAACAGGGAAGAGAATCCAGGCCTGGCTTGAGAAGCTGAGCTGAACCTGAGGATTTCACTAAGCCTTAGCCACTGTGGGTGAGATCAGCACCAGCTCAATGCACAAGGCTCCTTGGGAGTGCAAATGTCAGCACAAGCTGACACTGCAGCTGCTCCTTCTTTAAGTGGTCTCCAGGCACACACGGTCAGGGAGAGGGAAAATTCTCCAGCCAAGCCAGAGCACAGAGAGCAGCCAGAGGGAACGAGCAAGGCTGTGCTATTCCTGCCTTTTTGTTTCTTTTGGAGGGCAATGATCAGGTGTTGGTGTCCTTCCAAAGGTACACATGATTAAAGCCATGACACTTTTAGTAGTCGTGCTGCATATTGCAGTATAAGCACAAAATTCCCTTGGGAATGTCATCCTGCCCATGTGCAAATAAAGAGGAAAAAAGAAAACCAGAGCAGATTTTTTTTTAACTACTGTAGTTTTAAACTTTAGCTGCTATAATTTTAAAAAATATTAGTTAAAGAAATGCAAAAGTTTAGAGAGAATTCCTCCAATTAGCCAGCAGGAGTCAACATTTGTGTTCTAGGGAAACAGAAGGGTTTGTGGTTTGGAATTTTTTTAACTATGAAAAGCCACAGCTCAAGTGTTAAAATTTTTATTACGTTCCTGAGTCCAGGACTCAGTTGAAGACTAAAGAAAATCTTGTGCCTACTGAGGCCCAGAATATCTTTCCAATAGTGCTTGAACACTCTCTTTCGAGTGAGCAGTTAGTCCTGAGGGCTTTAAGAGGATATTTATGCTCAGGTATCAGCAATTCATCAGCTATTCTATTTGGAATAATCATCTTGCCTATTTACAAAAGCAATGAGTTAAGCTGTATTTCCTGGGAACGCAGCAGAAACAAACAGCAGGAAGTTTCCATACTCAAAAATCCCTGACTGTGCCACAGATCTGAAAAATTACATTTTAGTCTGCATAACCAGAGAAAAATCTAAACAGGACCCAACAACAGCTGTCTCCAGGTATTCTGGCCCCACTGATCTCCTGCCTTGCCATCGTGACCCTTCACCTTCTGTTGCAATGTGCCACCCCTCTGCTATTTTTGCTTCAGAGCTGAGCTAGGAACCCTTTTTTTTTTGGGGGGGGGGGGGGGGGGGGGGGGGGGAAGCCCAATCCCATACTCATCTGTATTTATAACTCCATATTTAATTTTTCTTTGAAGAACTCTTGTATCTTGCTGAGGTGTGGGGTGGAACAAGCTGTCTATCAACAAGAGCTGTTTTCCAATTTACACCTTTATAGTTACACAGCCTCTTGCCATGATTGCAGGGAATGTCTTTACTGAGAAAAGAGACTCAATTGCTTCTTCCACTGAGCCTGAAAGAAGGAAACCTGCACAACTCTAAAATCTCTTTCAGAATTTTCTTAAAGACCCTGGTCTTTACTAGCAGGAATAACTGTATTTTAAAAAGAATTTCAGAAAAAAACAACCCTGATTTGATTTGGCAGGGGAATTACTTTTCAGGGTTAATTACTCTGGCAACAGATTTAAATAGATAACCATCCATTTAGCAGATTTAATGACTAAAAAGAACTCTTTTGTTGAAAGATGACAGGGAGGATTTTGTCTTATTGCAGTTCCAAGTATTATCAGTAAGTTAACCTGGAAAATAGCTGGGTTGTCACTCCAGTTCGGCAAAAATTAAAAAAAAAAAAAAATAGAAAAAAGCACCAGGATCACCATTACAGGATCACCAAACTAATTACAACTGTGAAGGACAGCAAGCACTGGGTAACTTAGTGGCAAAGCAAAAAGGGCTCAGGCACAAGGGCAGAGGAGGGCTGGAGGTGGGAACAGCACAGGGAACGTGCTCCAACCCCACCCGGCCTGCAAGGAGAAGAGAGATCCCAGATCTCTCCTGACACTCAGGCCTCTCGTGTGAGATGGGCCTGAGGGACTCACCCCTGCTCTGCTCTCCCTTCTCTCCCTGCCTGCTGCAGCACCTCAGAGCAGCAGCTCCATGGATACCTCAGGCTTCAGCTTTTCTGTTTTTCAGATTCTGCACTGCTTTAGTGTGTACCTCTGAGTTTTATATTAGGGGATGGTAAGCTAAATGACAGAGTAGGGAGACAAAAAAATTCCTTCTCTAGCTTGGGACCAAGGACAGCCAACACAAGTTTCAGGCCCAAGAGCACAAACAACCTGGACTGAAGAGAGAAAAAGAAGGATGGGACTGCATAACCTGGAGCTGGAATTGGACAATTAACTCCAAAATGCAAATGGGCCAGAACTTATAAAAGTGAGAGAGCCCATGAGTGGTCATGCATTTTGTGACCATTTGGGGTTCACCTGGAGTGCAGCCCTGGCTGGGCTCTTGTGCTGCCCAAGGTGGATCCATTGAGGCCTCTTAATAAATCCCTGCTTTATCCTTTAACTCTGTCCAGCCTCTGTTCTAGGTCAGCCTTCACAAGGCATCAGTTTCTGATGACCAAGAGCCTGTCACATATCCCAGACCCCAGCCCGGATCCACGGTGGGGTCAAATCTCAGGGAACATTTTCAGGTTCTCCCAGGGAATCCCCCCACAGGAGTATTTTAAGTGCAGAGACCTCCAAAGGCCATCCCTGCTGCAGCTCATGCTCAGGAGGGAGCTATCCTGAGTGAGAGGGCAGGCTCAGGAGCAGAGTGTGTCAAACACTCTGGGCTTTGTTCCCCTCGTGGGGGTTAGGCTTGAGCACTGAGTGAGCATCAGCTCTTAGCACGGACACAACCAAGGGAGGATTCTCCAAGGAAAACTTTCTAAAAATTTTCACCTTAATCCAATTTAAAATGTGGCTTGAGACACATTCTAAGAGAGCCCCTTTTGCTGCCTGCCTCTGCCTCAGTGAATTTCAACACGAAATGCATTAAAACAAAGCAGGCATTGGACCACACGCAGCCAAATAAAATCCTGATGGGTAGGACGGTGCTCTGTTTTGGAAACAAAATATGGGATGCTCCTGCACTCTAGGTTCTAATGGAAAATCTAATTCCTCAGGTAACCCAAGCAGAACACTGGGAACTCTGCCTTTTAAGAGGGCACATCTGGTCTACAAAAGAAGCTTAATCCAGGAGTTACAGGGTCAATCAAACTGAGGTCACCTGTGCAAAGTATTTTTTCACTATGTAAAATCTTGTTCAGAATAACCAGGAGGCTGGAACTTGCATTGTGCATTTAACAGAGCACAAGCAGAAACTAAAAATTACAGGTATGTAAATCTCAGTAATATACTTATTTGGGAAAAATACCCAACAACTAGTCATATAGAATTTGAAATAACTATGGTCCTTGGCAGCTCTGTGTATTGATCACAGGTTAAAAGTAATACCTTACACCATTCCTAACAAGTATCCTTTTACATAAGAAGCAGAAATTCATTTTTTGACACTTCTGGCTGCTTCATCTGATCCTCCCAAAATCCATTTCTTTTTAGAGGTGGTTTTTTTTTTTTTTCCTTGAGCATGTTAAATCTAATAAAAAATAATTTGATATTTATGAGGAAAAAAACCATCAAATCAGGTTTCTGGTGAACTCAACTACTTTCTCCAGCTCACTAATAACATATATAATGCAATAATCATAGGGACTTCATTTGATAGTGGCCAATAATATGATAAAACTAAAATAATTATTAGCGTTACTGATTGGGAGAATGCAATTAAACCTCTGGATATTTGATCAGATTAGCAAAAGAGAGGTCAAAGCTCATTCAAATAATATTTATCTGAGTTTGCTTCCTACTGCTATGATATGATGGATGTTGAATTAAGGCTGTCCATCAGCTCCTGGTCTGCATTCAGATTTAAGGAAGAAAACATAAATAAAAATGCTTATCAGCATAAAAAAAAGCAGATCCCATATAATCCCGAGCATGGCCACACAAGATGTACATAGCATAACAGTCCCTTACAAATTTTTGTGCTAGGAGACATTCAAATTATGGAATGAGCATGCTAAATACACGGCCTGTCCATTCTCTGAGCAGCCAACGTGACCAAGGCCTGTGTTGGGGAGGGAATGATGGAAAGGATCCATGGCAAGGTCCTGGGCCCCCTCCCCACGGCAGCTGGCAGGGCTCTGGGGAGGTGGAAGGGAGAAGAAGACAAACAGCCTTGTTCCTGTCACATTCCCCCAGAGCCAAGCTGAAACACAAAGCGAAAGGTGCAGCCTTCCCAGAGGTGTTACAAGTGTGGGAGGCAAACTTTCTAAAAATTAAGGCACTAGATACTAAATAACAGGCTGCACACAGAAAACCAGCAATAAATCCCACTTGTTCATTAAGTACAGGCTAATTTCAGATCTTGTAAGTGACTTATGGATAGGTCACGTATGTAAGAGCTTACAAAGGACTTCAAATTGATTTTTTCAGCTGGGCTTGGCTATCAACACTTCCCAAACGCCTTAGAGACATTTGTCTTTCACTTCAGGCTACAGCCACATTTTGGTCTAAGATCCCACATTTGCTACCCCAAAATCCTCTTCTCAATTCTTCAGTGGCTCTGGGCCTCCTGTCACCTTGTTGTCAGCAGTTCCCACTTCAACTGCTGTTCACTGAGAGAGTAAAAGCATCCAAATGTACTTTGCTAAAGCAAAACTTTCAAAATACACTGTGAACTTTTGTGATCTTTGCCTTCTCCAGTATGCAGATACAAAATGTAGGTTCTGGTGAGAAACTTCTATTTCATCCCACAGGAAGCTGTACGAGGTAAAACAGGGTAAATAAAGTTGTTACTACACTGCCTGTCGTTGTATGGTTCATCTGAAAATGTTATTCCACTCCAAAGTTGTGCTGATGACCTCATATACAAATGAAATATCTGCCCTATTATTGTCACAGACCAAAAGCAGCCAACACACAAACCTGAGAGCTCTGAAATAATTATATTGGCCCCTTTGCCCAGCTAATTATGCAGTTAAATGAGTCATTTTTTTGTCTTCTTCAGTTCCTTTTACATGGAAAACCATAAAAGAAAAGCCTTATAAGTTCAAGATACATCTAATTTTATTTCTTTTAAAAGATCTAAGCAGACAAAGCATACACATGCACATAAACTCCAAAATGAGTCACATAAAGCCAATAAAGTTCATACAGTAAGGAGCTTAATTTAATTAATGGGACAACTTTGCCTGCTGCATTTCTGATGTTGAAACAGAAAAAGCTGAGTGTTGAAAAGTGGGAAAAAGATGGAGTAGTCAAAGCAAATGCCACAGTACAAGTGTTTCTAGATTATTTCTAGTCACTGATATCTATGAGGGAGAAAAAAACTGAGGCAAACACTGTGCACACTGTGCCACCAGTAAATTGCATTAAAACTGCAAAACAAATGCTATTTAACATTAACAATCCTGATAAAATATTATTTTAGCAGATATTTAAACTTCTGATAAAGTATCCCTGCCAACCACTGAACTCAAGTGGTGTCTTGCAGTAATCTTTTATGAGGTAGGATATCGCTTATTAATTAGGTTTAATAATTTTTATACACACCTTTTTTATCCATAGTAGTATTTTCTACAAAATATTACATTTTAAATGCCTTCAGTGACAAATAGTATCTTCACAGCTAATGTGACCTCAGTGATAACAGTTTGCTCTGCATTTCACATCTTCACTCAATTGCAAAATTGGTGCTCTTTCAATAAAAGATGTCTATCAGTTGCAGTCTTTAAAAACACACCAGGAAAATTTAAATTATAGCAGGTAGCTGAACTTGCTCTGTTTTGTGAAAAAATACATGAAAATAATTATGGATGCTATACAGATAAGTCTACGGTTCAAGATATTAGTTTTTGAGGGTGTTTTTGAATAGTGAAATGTAATTTCATAGATGACTAATTAAAGGAGGAGACATTTGGAAAGTACCTTGAAATCAAAAGTTTGTCTCTGAAAAGCTGAGAAATTTATGTTAATAAATAGAAACTCAGTCAATAGAACAGTAAAATAATCAGAATTTGACTACATCATGTACCACTAAAACAAGTGGTCTGTGTGGAAAAAATCAGCATTTGCTATGAAACTGGTGGTGAAAGCTGAGAGTCCAAAATGAAATCATAGAATCACAGGATGATTTGGGTTGGGAGAGACCTTTAAACTCATCCAGTTCCACCTCTGCCATGGGCAGGGACACCTTCCACTATCCCAGGATGCTCCAAGCCCCATCCAACCTGGCCTTGGACACTTCCACAGATGGAGCAGCCCCAGCTCCTCTAGGAAATCCATTCCAGGGCCTCCCCACCCTCTCAGCAAAAACTTTCTCCATCACATCTACTCTGAACCAAACCTCTTTTAGTTTAAAACCATCCCCCCTTGTCCCCCAGTAAGAAATGTGTCCCCGTCTTTCCATCAGCTCCAGTTAAACATTGGGAGGGCACAGCAGGAGCTCCCTGGGCCTGTCTCCTCTTCAGGCCGGGCGAGCCCGGCTCCCTCCAGGCCTGCTGCTCGAGGGACACTCATCCATTTGGCCGCAGCTTCACTCCCAGCGCCAGCGCGGGGGCGGAGCAGGGCGCTCCAGGCTGGCAGCACGTTTTCATCTCTCCCTGCAGGAAGCACCGGGGCAGGAGAGGAGTTTGAGGTTCCTTGCTGCTCCCTGCAGTGCCAGCCCTGGAGGGGCCCCAGAGCTGCCCCATCCCTCACAGCAAGGCTTGGGGCACCCCAGGAGCCAGCAGCTTCCCCTCTCCTGCTGCTGCCCAGAGCTAGAGAGAATGAACTGCCTTTTTTCTTGCAGTACACAGAAAATATTCCAGAGGAAGAAAAAGAGAAAGCTTCATCTGTATTCACAGAAAGAGAATATATATATATATCTCTATCTCATATCCTCAGGATGGAGATCTAATCGTGGAATGGGTGGGATGCTGTTCAAATCTCTTTGTCAAGCATAAAGTAAAAAAAATAAAAATTTTATATATACATATATATATATATATATATATATATATATATATATATATATATATATATATATATATATATTCATAGAATTATAGAACCATCCAGGTTGGAAAAAGATCACCAAGTCCAACCATTCCCCAGCACTACAAGGCCACCACTAACCCGTGTCCCCAGGTGCCACATCCACACACAGCTTTTAAATCCCTCCAGGCATGGGGACTCCACCACTGCCCTGGGCAGCCTGGACCAGGGCTGGACCATCCGTTTAGTGAAGAAAATTTTCCAAATATCCAGCCTAAACTTCTCCTGGCATAACTTGAGGTCATTTCCTCTCAAATGTGATGGGACCATCTTGAAAACATGGATAGTTCCAATGTATTGGGTAGGCACCAAATGCTGACTGTGTGCCATTTATGTTGCAATAAAAAATGAACAGAATAATAAAAAAGGAGCATAATAATAATAATACATTTGTACTGAATAATAATATTAATTATGGTGGGCAAGAGGCTAATCACAGGAGCTAGTATTCATGAAGGGCTGTCAGCACACTGATGTTTCTGTAGCATGATCTGCCACATTCTCCTACCCAAAAGCTTTTACTTCCTTTTAGAAAATTCCAGCAGGAGAAGGTAATTAAATCTGTGATATAAACATGTTTCAGTGAGTTTGTTGGGTTGAGTTATTCAGATCTCTAAAGCAGTACCTCTGGTTTAAATAGCACTGATGAGTGACAGTACAGAAAGTGTCTGTAAAATGGGAGTAGAGTCATCTGCTATTAATGTGTGGTCACTAACAGAACTCATTCGTTGGAGACTTTTTAGAATTTAGGAGGCAAAAAAGGGAATAAATGAGGAAAAGCAAGGCAAACCTTACAGTGCATGTCCCAGCATCATCCACAAGCCTGACAATTTAGGCCTGGGGAAAAGAAACAGTGGCAAACTAACAACCAAAAAGCAAGTTCATATTTGTTCCCTTTCCTTTCCTCTCCTCTCTTTATACCTCTTTATGCCCCCTAAGAAAAGACTCAAGCTTTTAATCTCAAAACACTTGTTCAAAATTATAATTGTCCAAATCAACAGTCACACAAATGGCTGCACAAATTATACCATAAAAAGAAAAAAAATCCTCTTAGGTTACTAAGGTCTGTAGCAAGAATTTCATAGATTACAATTCCCTTCCACAAAGAATTCCAAATATTCTGCAAGAATTAAACTGGGGTAAGTGGATTGCTACATCCCTGCAGCTTTTAAACAGTTGGAATGGGTCCTAAATGAAACATAATACAGCAAATAACAAAATGATGAGCTTTCTCAGAAGGACAAGGACTGCAAATGCACATTATTACCTTTAAAATAAGATGTTTCCTACATATACTGCTAGTTTTGCAATTTGATAAAGCAGCTGGGGAGAAATGATATTAAACATATAAATTTTCTTTCTTTGTTGTATATTGATTGCAGTGAATTAGATTCAATCTACAGCTACTTTGTTTTGGTTTTGAGAGCTTGTTTGGAGTCAGTTGGCTGCAAAAACACCATTTTCCAAGCCCCACTGGCACAGACAGGGGAGCAGAGTCGATGAACGCGTGAAGAGTTATTTTGGCAAAATGACTGACGTGGGCAGCCATGGCCCAATCCCATCTCCCACCCGCGGGGATTGCTGCTTCCTGCTGGCAAGGGCCACCTCCACGGCAGCTGGAGCCTTTTCCAGCGGGGGGCAGGAGCCAGGGCTGGGTGGGAAGGGGCGCAGGGCTGCCCGACCCCCCCTGTCCCTGCCGGGCTCTGTATCCCGGCTGCACATCCCGGTATTCCTCCCAGTTGCTTGGAGACAGTTGCTGTGTTACAAGTCAGCTGGAGCTGTAAAACAGCACCACGGTGATACTCGGATTGGTGATACTCTGCCAAGGGGGATCTTGTACTTGCTGACTGCTCACAGCTCTCTCCTTGCTCTTGAAGATGCAGAGATTTAGGTATTTAGGAGGGAATGACTTAGGAAGGTTTCTGTCCTCACTGATACATTTGTGATCCATGTTTAATACCAAATTAAACCTGAAACTGCACTGATCATTTGAATTTTGCTCACAATATTTTTCTAGTTGCATGAAAAAATGCGGAGATTGTCATTATACAGGACAAGGGAAATATTTCATACACTTGCTCAATAAATAAAAGGCATATTTTACAAGTTAGTAGCTGCATTTTGTTCTTGCTCACTATTAGGATATATGAAATACATTTCCCTGTTATGCATATGAATCTATACCATGTGTCAGAGCTACCTGATGTGAAACATGAAGAATTTAATTTACAGCCACCCTCCTTTCTGTCCCTTACCAGCTTATCTTCACCAAAATTTCTGACACCTTTTGCACTTTGCATGCATGTATTTTAAGCCAACCATGAAACAGAGGCACAAATACATTTAACAAACAGAAAGCAGAAATACCAGGATCCCTGAGTCCTCTGCAAAGCTGCTTCCCAGCTGGTCAGTCCCAGCACATCCTGGTGCCCAGGGGGATTCCTCCCCAGGTACACTTCCTTTGACATACTCAACACTGGCATCTCCTGCTCTTCTAGTTAAGCCCCAAATGCTTTACTGGTTTTGAATTATGCCCAAGATCCTATATCTGATCATTGTTGTACAAATTTAACAGGACAGCTCACAGAGCACCGCCCACAAAAACTGTGCTGCTTTCCCCTGTATTTTGAAATAAGTCCATTTATCTCTACCCTTTATTTCTTATCCCGAGAGGTCCTTTTCTCTTATTACACAATAAGCTGGTTTTCAAGCACATCTTTCCCAATGTCCAAATGAAAGCTGAGACTGCCAAGGCAGTTATTCATACAACCACCAATTTCTTCCAAAAACATGACTTCCCATTTTGGAATCACTAAAGTTGGAAAAGTCTTCCAAGATATCAAGTCCAGCCTTTGACTGAACACTGCCATGCCCCTGAACTATATCATGAAATGCTAAATTTTGGCTCCTGAAGGCTGGTTGGTTTTTTAATCCCTTTTCTGGCAATTCTAATCTTTCTGACACCAGCACCAGCTCCCCAGCTGTGGGAACATTCCTAACTCAGCTCTCAGGCTGTTTCTCTCAGTGTCCTGAGGAAGCAGCCGTATCCCAAACTCCTCCATAGTTGGACTATGACTAAGAAGTCTCTGAGGTTTCCATCAATAACATTCTCTTTCAACACTGCTGCCTTTTAAAGGTCCATCATCCTTCAGGTCTGCTGACCTCTGGCAGACCTCCCTGTTTCTGGCACATTTGAAAGAAAAACATCTATCATCAGATTTTTATTCCTTTGGCTACCTCTTCCCTGAAATCTATTTTGGTGAGCCATACAACAGACTTTTAACTCTGCAGGGTTAAAGTCTTTTCTCCCTTGTTCATATTTCCAGTTTTAAACTAAAGCTTGCTAATTCTTAGTGACACTGTTTAGAAGTCATTGAACAACACAGTCTTTTTGGTGGCTGCACTTCTAATAGACAAAAGATAAGGAACAAACTAAAAAAAAAACCAATCAGATATCTTTTGTTTTAAAAGGTGTCTAAGGCAGGCTATGTAGAAGGATGCTAAATTTCCAGTCTCAGAGCAAATAAAAATACTTGGAGAACCAAAGAGAAATCCTGTTTAGCTTAATTCAGAAAAATGCTTTAATTTTGCAAACCAGGTATTGCTCTGGAATTGTTAATTTTTTTATCCTTGAGCGTGTTGTAGCAAGGGTTATCCTGCCACATGCTGGGTCAGGCTTTCTGCAGAGCCATAAATCCACATAAAGTGTATCCAGACAGCTCCTTGGACACCAACCCAGGACAATTTTAGGAGCTCTCAGGAGCTGACCTGTGTCTCTCACTAAACTGATGAGGCAGCACTTCTCTGGGAAGCCAATTCTTTGCAGAAATATTTCATTATATTCTATGTTTTTTGCTACTTTTCTGCATCACAGAGACCACCAACTCAGTCCTCCTAGAATGGATGGCTTGGAGCAGCCAAATTTCTTTTCAGACCAAGCAAACCCAGTGCAATTTATCCAAAAGACCATTGATGGAATTAGGATATTTTAGTGACAAACTGAGTCACAAATGCACGATTCCCAACCGTTAATTTATTAGGTCATATAACAGAGAAAGAATTTGATGGTAACATTATAACACAGCTGTTTTATTTCAGAGGTGGAACGAGGCCAAGGATTGGATAATTGTGCTGCTTCAATTAGTGGTGAGTGGAGAGCTGGTGAAGTGGCATTGTTTGCTGCCAGGCAGGAAGCCCAGGGAAGCTCATTAATGGGAAGGGCTGGGGGGGCAGATCCTCAACAGGCCACGGCAGCTCAGCAACAGCAGGGACCTTCCTCTCCCTGCACAGAGCACAGTCAGCAGCAGCTCAGCCTAAAATCTGAATTTCCCAGAAAAAAACCTGCGTCTTCTGGCCAAAGGATATTGGGCAAAATTGTCTGGGCCTACATAGAGATCTCAAAAAATCCTGGAATGGTTTGGATGGAAGGGATCTTAAAGGTCATTTAGTTTCAACTCCCCTGCCATGAGGGAGACACTTCCCCTGGACCAGGAACACCTTCCACTAAACCAGGAATCTGATGAAGATTCTCATAATCGGCATCTGCAGTCTTCTGTTCATTGTCCTGGAAATTCAATCCCATGTGCTTCTCCTTTTTTGTTCATTTCCCTGCATCAGAAGTGTTTATTCATCCTTCCTCTGCCCTGCCTTTATCCAAATACAGTCAATCCCATCCCCACGGCAGTGATGTGCTGTCTGTATTTTAATAATGTCACCATAACTCAGCTGTCCCCAGCCCCCAGCTCCTGGAGCAGGATTAGGGTCCTCTGGAAATGACTCCCTGCAGAAGTTGGGAAGCTTTTGCCTCAGCCAAGGGAAAAAGCTCACAGTGCTGTGTTATATTGCCACTGCAAATCTCTCCCTTGTAGGAGCCAGACAAGGATGGAGAAAGGTTGTCAGCATTAACCACCACGGTTGCCATTCTCATCTGACCTTGGGAGTGAAGGGGAACAGGGGAAAACAACGAATCGCTCTCTGTATTTTTCGAACTGCAGGAAAAAAATTGTCAGAGGGAGAATCATATCATCTTCCTTTTTTATATTCTCACCTCCTTAGAAAGCTTATTCATATCCCTGTCTCTATTTAGGCTTCCCAACACATACTCATTGGTGCATTTTTGGAGGGGCACATGGAAAAGGGGGGGCAGGGGAGGCTCTGCTCCCCAAAATCACTCTCCCAGCTGGATGAGAAATCAAAGGGTTAACAGTATTATTATTATCATTCCTCACCACTTGCATTACTCAGAAAAATCCCAGCAGGCTGCCAAAGCTGCCACAAAACATGAACAGCCTGAAGAGATGGATACATATGGTGGCTGAGGCAGCTACACCCAGCTCAGGCTCCCACTGCCACGAGGAAAGCTCAGAGAAAAGGGATCTCTCCAGACCCCACAGCCCCAGGAACGCCTGGAAAACGTGACAGCCCTGCAGGACTTGGACTGGCATTGTTCTGTTCCAGCTCTCTCAGTGCTGCTGGGTTTGAAGTTTATTTTGGGTTTGAAATGAGGTGCAGAATTTGGACATCTCTGCTTGAACCATGGGGTTATCTGCAGTCCCTGACAGAGGAATCCAAGGGGACATCTGGCACTAACATCAGGATGACAAGGCATGGAGCAATGAGGATGCTGCAAACACAATCAATGGTTTCACCTTTTTAAGAATTCCTCCAAAAGTGAGGAATTTAAGTAATCAAAGTAATTTTTAAAAGATTGGCCAGGCTTCCCAGATGTTAGAAAGTGCTGGATTTATGCTTTTTCCCACATATAAACAATATGTTACCAGCCTAACTCCCATTTTTTACTGTTGATAATCTCTGAGTGATTCAGTGCCTTGATACAAAGCCATAAATCTGACAATTTTCAAACATTCAATTTTTCAAAACATGTACTGCCATTTCCCTCCTACTGGTATTTATGTGGAAACACATGGACTAGATTTATCCAGCCCAATTTATATTCCTGCCTGAGTGTCCTCTGAGCATTTGTGCCTCTAACCTGGGACAACCAGGTCCTTGGTTTTATGCCCAGCTGTGACCCGAAGTCCTTAAGACTGAAAGAATTTCTACAAAATTTCTGAAGAAAAAAAAAAAAAGTCACTATTTTATTTTGATTTGCTTAGCTCTGAGTCTTTATTCCTTCTGGAAATAAGTTGCCATGCATTTTCTCCCTTGCACAGTAAGTTTAGTAAACATTACATTTTAAATGAGGCTCTGTAATTCCAAGTCTAAGTCTAACCATTTTCCTTCAACCACTCCTAATATATCCTAAAAATCCCAAGAGAGGCATTCAGCAAAGGTGTTGTTAACTTGCAAATACAAAGTTGATCCTCAGGTTGATATCTTAAAGCTTTATTCTGCATCACAAAACATCTCAGTCTGTTAAACCATTGGATCAAAATGTCTCAGTAGGCTGATAGAAAAAAACCCCAATTTGTAATCACTTTTTCCCCCATTTTCTTGTTTTCTCCCCATCTCTTTCAACTTTTGAGATTACATTTGTAAGAGTTTTCCTTCCTGATTTATTTTTCCTCATTAGCGAGAAGATTGACAAATGAAGAGAAGTATGCTGGGATTACATTTCATCTATTTTTGGTCTCTCTGCCTGTCTGAGAGCAGCTCATCCCCTACTTGAAGGATCTTACTCCAAATCAGAATGAAACACTCAAAGCTGAACTTATCAAAAGATGAGCAGAGGGCAGCAAGACTGGATCTTACAAAACCTTGTAAATACAGATTATCTATACTGAAAGCCTCAAATAAAATCAACCCTGTCTTGTGCTAGAAGCAGACAGGGTTTGCAGGGAGCAGGAGCATCCTTTGGGAATGGGTTATTGAGCCTAAGCTTGCACACATCGCTCCAAACTCCACATTAAGCAAATTCTCAAGTCCACAGACCAAAGATCTCATTTTATATTTTGTAAATGAAGGACCAGATGGGCAGGAACCTTCCTACAACTACAGACCAAGTGATTTTTAATGTCTGTCACTGTAACAGGGCAGTTTTCAGAGTAAACTTTGTGCTGAGAGAGTTCTCAGTGTGCATGGGTGACAACAGGAACCAACGTGAATCAAAACTAATTAAAATAATAATTCAAAAGAGACACTTCTCCCAAAGACATTACTGCAGAACAATAAAGAAATTGCTGTGCAAACATGGCATATTTTATTGAAGACAGCATTTCTTTACTCAGATCCCTATGGACTGGAAGCCAAAATCCAAAGTGGGAAGAAAAATGTTCCTTGTCTATAGAATATGATAAAATTGAGATATTAGAAGGGAAAAAAACAAAGCCAAAAAAAGACCAAAAGCAAAAAACAACAAACCCCTGATATTCTCCCATGGAGACAAATAAGTAAGAAAAAGAGTTTTCTAAATGTGGATTTGCACATTCATGCCAATTTGAAAGTTAAAGCTTAGAAGGGGTCATACATCTCCCAAAAACTCCTGTCGTGCCACTGATCTGTGCTGATTATGAGTAACTGTTAAAACTATCTGGGTGGATAATTGCCTGGCAGCAGCAGTTTTGCATATAAGATTGTCACAAAAAAAATTAAAATAAACAACTTTTACATCTTACTACATCAAAAGGTCTTTAGAAATATGTAAATTGGATTAATGAAATTCATTTGTACATTAAAAGCAGCAAAACAGAAAATATAAAACTGCTTAAAATATCAAATGTTTTCTAATATTCAGAGAGTCAAGCTGAAGCTTCAATAGTAATCCAGCAATTAGATATGGGTTAGTATGCAAATGGAGGAGGAATTTCACTCATTAAAAATTCCTCTGTAATGTCAGGAAGGTGGCAATATTCCTGTGTGGAAAACCTATTCTTGGTGACTTTTACAACAGTGTCAAATATCCTACCAGTTCCATTTTTATGTTCCAAACCCTTGCCTGTTTTCTACGGTTAAAGACAGGAATTTACCCATTACATAATCCCTTCAGAGATGGAAAAACCTACCCAAACAATCTTCCTATTCCAGCAACAGTTAATATTAACATTGAAAGATCCTAATCTACCCAAAGGGAACCAAACCTTCCTTTCAATCTGCCTTGGAAAAGAACAAGAAAAAGTCAGTGTCTGAATGACAAGACTTAGTGTGGCTGCTTTAGGAGCATTTGAACAGTTCAGAGAGGATCCAGCCAGCACATGCAGCCTTTGGAAGACTCACCCACCATGGGAATGTTCTGAATCCAGCGTTTCCAGTTCCACTGAGGCAGCTGAAACACGAGCACTTGGATGAGGCAACTGCAGAAAGCTGGAACTGCCTCACAGAATCCTAAACCCCTCCAAGTTATCCCAACTTCTTTGCAGGGACAGAACCAGAAAATGGTTTAGGTTGGAAAAACCCTCAAAGATCACTGAGTCCAGCCACTAACACAGCACTGCCAAAGCCACCACTGACCCATGTCCCAAGAGCCACCTCCACACGGCTTGTAAATCCCCTCAGCAATGGTGGCTCCACCACTGCCCTAGGCAGTGCTCCAGGCCCTTCTTTCTGGGGAGATATTTTGTCTCATATCCAATCTAAACCTGCCCTGGTCCAAACTTGAGGCCATTCCCTCTTGTCCTGTTCCTTGGGGGAAGAGGCAGTGGCTGTCACAGCCCCCAATGGCAGCAGCTGCCCAATCTGGCACTATTTGCTGTGATTCAAGGCACGGGCAAGTTTCTTTATGGTCAGAGCTGCCAAAGAGAAACACCGAGTCTCAGGCCTGAGGTTTTCACACCTTTACACATGGAACAAGACCCATCCAGAGAAAACCACCTTGATCAATCCCTTGGGGAGGCCAAATAGGAACGAGTTCAGGCACCCAGGTTCGGGGCCATACCATGAGAAAGGAGCAAAAGGACCAAAGTTCTGAACAGCACTTCTGTAGAGGTTTGCTTGGGATACAAAGAAACAGGAAAAAAACTGCAGGAAAAGGAGAGTTGGAGATGAATATTCCTAGGTTTTGAGTCTTGGATAACAGCTGCCTCCATCATTTCCAGCTCTGAAGACCCACCACTTTTTTAGGTGTGCACATGATATCTACTAAATATCTCCAAACTACTCTAAAAATGCACAGGGAATTATAGGAACCAAAGAGCTACTCCCAGACAAAACCCATCTTCAATTCCATTCCCAATCTATCTGGTTTTGCACAAGCCAGCTCCAAAATAGGCACAGTCAATAAGGCATATTCAGATATAGAAAACCCAAGAAACTTCCACACAATTACAATGGATGTTTTGCTGGTCATTTGAAAACAATTTCCTCTTTAATTTAGGAGTTGAAGTGAGCCATAATCATCCCCAGTGTAAATAAATACACCAGATGCAGTTAACAACTCACAAGCCTGTCAGCAATGACCATGGCTTCTCACAAATCTATCTGGTGCTGAAAAGTCACAGGTCGAGTCCATTAAAAACAATAGCAGTTGTTTGGAGAACACTTCTGGAAGAAGGAATTGAAGTAAAAAATACCAGGGAGATTGATGTGGTGAAATAAAAGAGGATTCTTGGATTTTGCTGCTTGTATTTTTTTCAAATAAAATACAACATAATCAACACAAGGCTTTTGTATCTGCTCTGCAGATTTTTGTATGATATTTGTTCAGAACCAACCCTTTTTGTAACAGGCTGTAAATAAACCCTTCCATTACTTCTTTTTATGAACTTCTACGCTTTCAAATTTTCTCTTCAGCAACAAATAAAGGAACACTGGGGTAGGTACTATTATCCTATCATCCTAAACACTCATTCTTGAGAAACTTCTGTGCATTTGCTAGGACAATTTCCAGTGCTCTGATCAGCAAAGCTTTCAGAGACCTTCAAGTGCAGCCACATCCAGAACCCAAAACACAGGAGTCACCACTTGGCCATGAAGAAAACACAGGAGAGCCTATTTTGACCATAGAAAAATTATGTTTTTCTAACAAGTAAAAACTTTCTACCACAAGATGAGAACAAGAAATCCACCTCCCTAGACAGCTGCCAGAATATATGAGGCAAAAACGAGGTAATGATAAATGATTATTATCCTTCATTGTTGTATACAAGCGTCTCTGAAGGTTCCTATCAGTGGCACAACAGGATGTAAAATGTCATTTCTAATCTGATTGATTTTAAAGTATATTTCAATTTGCTTATTAGAGGAATTTGCTGAGCCACACAGTCACAAGGCATGGGAAATGCTTTGAAGGTAGAGGAAAAAAAAACTAGGCAGGGATTCCTTGGAAAGCCACCTTCTCCCTTACTGGTGTCCTGCAGAGCTGCACAGTAATTTCAGAGGAGCACAGCAGCTCTGAGTGGGATGGCCACCATTTATTGGGATAACTCCAACACTGAATATCCCCATGTATTTACCATTAACCATCTTAGCAGGAGAACAGCAATGGGGAAGGAAGCCTTCTTCTTCCTTTTTTTAAAAGCAATTAATGGATTAAATCTGAACCCATGTGTCTTCTGTAGAGGACACATGCTAGAGATTGGATATAAAAAGAATTTTAATCAAAGGAATGCAGAGCTTCTGCTAGATCAGACCCAAAAGTTCAGAATGTCTTCAAATCAAGTGTTTCTGCAGCTCTTAGCACCCACACAGAAGCAGTGGGGAGCCTGCTGTGTGTACCAACATTAGGGATTTATTTAACCCGTCTGAAACCTCGAGAACAGTTTAGGAACCTCATTCCACAGTAAAGGTTAAAAGGGGATGACACTGAGGAAATCCAACCAAAAACCCCTAAATGAATACAGTACATGTCCACCTACAGAGTTCTCATTTGCTTTTTTCAATTTGCAGATAATAGCAGAGATATATTTGCCTAGTAGGGGTCCATGAGTGAAGGTATTTTTTCAGAAAACTTGAATTTTTGGGATAGAGAAGGTTACTGCTCATGAAGCCTATGATGATCAGATGTTCCTACTCTTCCTTTTAACCTCTGCACAGACTTGTGGCTCATGAAACACAACCAGCAGATGAACTGAGCATTTCAGTGTCAGCCAAATTGATTGGCAGTCTCAGAACATGAAAAAGAAAACTGTCCATAAACAAAGGAAGAAACCATGACACAACACATGTGATAGTATTTCTCCTGCTTGTAAGATGCTGCACCTCCCCCAGAAAAAGGAAAAACAAAGAAAATAAATAAGGAAAAATTCCAGATTTTTAGATTAGTTCTGTCCTAAGCAATAGGAGTTTGCCAGTTCATTCTCCACCATTTGAAACAATTCATCTGATTTCCCTCACCTGCAGTTTTGCAGGTTTGTAGCAACATCCTGCAATTAAAAGGAATGGTATTTTCTCCCCTTAAATACCAGGCACAAGTAGTGTTTTTCATATAGCTCCAATCCAGCAACCAGGTTTCCATAGTATCCAGAGACTAAAAAAAGCCAACGGCCTTCAGGGAAATTAATTTTAATAGAATGTCTTGTGGTAATTGCCCAACCACACCACAAAAATGGCATTTATTTATTTGGCATTAGTTTTAATACTTAACCCCAACACCTGAGAGCTGGAAATGGAAGAGATGCATTATTCCTGTGCTATTTCAAGAGAGGCTGGGCAGATTTCTGCACGAGTGAAGATCATCCAGAGCTGAGCTTTATGTGAATCACAGGATGGCCAAGGTGGCTGGATGCCACTGGATGGCTTCTAGGTTGCCAAGAACTGGCTATTTATACTAAGCAGCTTAACTTCATACAAATTTGCTATTTTTAGAGGATTTTGTAGTAGGAATTTGGGGAAACAGTGGTTTTCATATTCACTAGGAGTCAGAAAGCTCCCTGTGGATATCTCCACACTCCGCGGGCAGTCCCATGAGCTTTGGCAGAATCCCTCAGGATAGGAATGTCAGGAAATTCTGCTAAAATACTGCAGCATCCAGGCCAAAATGCCTTAAAACTGAAAATGGAGAACTGAATGGACACAGAGTTAGTTCTGCACGTTGCTGCTGTTATTATCACAATTCCTTAAAAATCCTCCTCTCAAAGAATCATAAAAATGAGCTCTGAGTTTCAAAGAGCTACTTGTTAAATTTTGGGGAGCCAGAAACCCAGTACACACCTCATGGAGAGTGAAGGCTAAAGGAAAATGCTTCTCAGTTCTGCTCACAGTCTGGAAAGCAAAGGCCTTTCATTCTTGTCTGCTCTTTGTTCTTATTTTTAAGCATCTTGCTTAAGTGTGTGAATAAATGAGATCCTTTAAGAACCAAATTATTTTTGTCTGCCCATTTTCATGTATGTCAAAAAGAAAACACTTTTAATGATGTACTTTAAAAATTAACCAAGATTTCTTCCTCTCTTTAATGAGCACACTGGCACATTTGGAGCACCATCACTTCCTACAGGTTAGAGGATACACAAGAAAAACAGACAAAAAGAACAATCAGAAACAGTTATGTACAGTGGGTTTGTGCATCCAAAGCACTCTGAGGGCACAATAATTTCATTAAGGTGCCACCATCCACTAAAGACAAACTAAGAAAAAAAACAAACAAACCCAAACCCTCAGTTACTGAGTTTAAGCAGAGAGAAAGTAAAACACTTCTCCATTAAGTAAAGAAATTAATTCCCTCAGTCAGATGCTGCACAGATACACCAGGCTGTTCCACACTTGTACCACAGCTGCTCTTTTTCCAAGAGCCCATTGTCCCAACCCTCCAGTACATCTGTAGCTAGGAGAATTCCAAAAGCAAAACAGGAAGAAAGTTTTCTTTGGAGTCTGAGAGCTTGCATTTTAGGCAGTGTCAGGGGCTTGCTGGTGCTTAATAGACATAATCTAGAGATGTCACCAAGAGGATGATGAGTAACTGGTTAACAGAAATAAGTTTTTTCCTCTAATGGTTGGTTAAATCAAAACTGTGTGCCATTTAAACATACAGATTTAAAAATAGTGGTGCCCAGCCTGGTGCTAGGTACATACATAAAAAACTCCCAGAATGGTTTTTGTTGGAAGGAACCAAGGCCCATTCAGTTCCAAGCCCCTGCCCTGGCCAGGAACTCCCTCTCTAGGAGCTCGAACACTGCAGTGCTGCTGCAGCTTTGGCAAACCCCTCATCATTAAAAAGATGTTTGTAGAGTTGATCCAAGCCCAGAGTAGGTGCTGTCTAGGAACAGAGCAGCTCCCAGCCTGGCTGCTCTCCTGCCAAACAGGAGGCTCCCTGGCTGGGCAGGAGCAGCAGCCAAGCTGGCAACAAAAAAATCCTCCAGCAAGACACTGAACCAATGTGGACCTGCCTCTGCTGGTTCCCCTGAAAGGCCTAAGTGTGAGAGCTAAATCCAGCCCTCAGAAATGTACTAAGAATGCTGGCTTTGCTTTCTTCCTCCTACACACAGCACTCTTATCAAGCACTGCATGGAGCTGGTGTCCATACTGCTGAGAGGAGAGGGGCAAACTTTCAGCTGCAGCGTGAGAATCCTGGCTCTAACACAGCCATTAACAAAGCCTCCACTTATTTCCAAGAGAGAAAAAGGTATCATGGCTCTCATGAGTCTGCCCATGAGGAAAAAAAAAGAAAGATTTAGATTTCTGTCTGGTGGTAGAAGTGAGCAGAGTTCACACTAGAAATAAGAGAAAACACACCCAGAGGGTAATTAATGAAGATTATCAAAGGATGGAAAGGTTTCTCTCTTGCTAAAAGGATTGGAATCAGTAGTAGCTGGCTTCGTAGAACCACTAATTCACCCAGGCACTGAATACCAAAGTAAGGCATAACATTGCTAAAAATATTAATAATTACTAGAGTTTAAGCTACAACAATAAAGTCCAAAGTTTGCTTCCTACAGCTGTTTTCAAGTTTGTATAAAGTGCTTACTGGAATAAACCCAGTAACCTATTCCTAAAAAGGCTTCATTTGTGTATGAAGGTGTTTTCTTTTCTAATATTTCAGATTTTTTAAATGTCTATTGCAACTTTTATGCAGAGGACAGATATCTTTAATACAATGATAAAATAATGCTGTAATAAAATGTTTATTTTCTACCCAAAATCAGTTAAAGAAAAGTTTGTACTAGTAAACTATATAAGCATTTGAGGATGAAGAAATGCAGGCAGTTATACTAGAGATATTTTGCATGTTTTAGCACAGGTACCAGCTCTGCAGCAAAATGATGACATTTCTTCTATTACCATCTCTGGTTTTTATCCTCAAATTAAACCTTGAATTTTGCCCTTTTGTTTTTATTTTTTAAATGAATAATTCACCAGGTTTATCTAGTTTACATATTAACTGGAATGTAAATAAGCAGCTATGCAATTCCAAAGACAATAACATTTCAATTTCTCTAGAAAAATAAGAGATTTTATGGCACAATAATGCAAACTGTGATGCCTCATTTAGAGAACAAATGCATTGTTCTGGTAAAATATTGCAGAATTAACTTGGCTTTCTGAGTACTGATAGTGTAATATTATTGTTTGTGTGACAGGGAAAATCCCCATGAGCCACATCAGGCAACACCTGCACAACAGCTACACACTCATGGGGACAACAGGAACAAATAGTAATCCAGTGAGGGTTAAAAGACACTCTATATCCTACCACACTAAAACCCTTCACAAAACTCTATTCTGAGTTAAAACAGGCCCTCCTGTTTAATGGGTTTCTTTACTCAAAAATGGTTAGACTTGTTTATGTCAGCAAAGCAAATCCACAAAACAACCCCACCTTAAGTCATGTCTCAAGGCAGAACTCACTGAATTTTTCCAAACTTGAACAGTTATAGCATAGAAATCCAGTCACTGATGAGTTATTAATGACCTACAAAGGAATTAGTGGTTGTAATTTTTTAACTCCTTTCTTATGGAGACTGCAGTATTTAGTACTTGGCCTAATATGTTGCTTTACTTTTATCTATCTTTTTGATCAGACTGATATCAAGATTCAAGAAAACATCAACTAAAATAGTGAAAAATAACACATAAAGCAAGCTGTAAAATCTCAGCTATAACAACCAAATCCTAACCATCCTTGTTTTCTGACTAAAAAAATCATTCAAAGCTAAGGAAAAAAAATCACATTGAATTGGCATCTCTTAAATTGCTTATGAAAACCCACATCTATTGACAGCTGCCTTTACCTCACTCCTTCAGCTCTAAAACTACTCCTGCACTTTTCCAGTACATTTGCCCTGTGCTCTATCCAGGAAAGCCACTACACACTTTACAATTTTTATCACAAAAACCACGGCTGGGTTTGAAGCAAGGAGGAGACAAACCACACACTGTCAGAATTTCCATGGAGACTCTGTGAGCACTGTTTCCAAGGGCAAGTGTAATGTTCATCTCTGAAGTCTCATGTTAAAATTAGTTGTACAGGTTGGACAAATCAGGAACTGCACATTTGATAAAAACTCAGTCATATGATACAATGCCAGCTGTTACAGGTAATCCCTACTCCATTTATCTGCTGGAGCAAAACAGAACCTTTTCTTCCTTTTTTGTATGGATCTTTTATTTGTTCTGCTCCCCATATATCAACCCCAAACATGAATTATTATAATGCCTCATAGCTGATACTGAAGTTTTCCCTCCTCCAGAAGATTCCAGACCATAACTGTACACAAAAAAACGATGGCCTGTCCTCCTGCCCTCGTGCCCTGCAAAGAAAGGATCTATCTCCCTGTCAAACATGTCTTTCCACAGTGAGGTTCCCCTCATCTCCATGACCCTGAGCCACCAAACCTCCTGAAGCAAGAATGAAGCATCTGCTCTGCCTCTCATTTTGCCCCCTGCCAAACTGAGCTCTCCCCTCCCTAACACCCAGCGCCTGCCACGAGTGTTAAAAATAGCACTAATTAGGATCCTGGCTGCCCATTTACTCTTTTATTATTCATGTGGCATTTATGATAAATGCCTGATATTACTTACAAATGGTTGAGGTGGCACTTACACACAGAAGCATAAACTTCAGAGTCATGGGAGAAATCACTTAGCAGCAAGGCAGGCTGACTACACCAGGGCATACAACCACTTGCTGGCGTGTAAATTTAAATCTTTTAGTTCAACACAAAAGATAAAGTAGCTTGGCATTCCTGGACGTGCAGGTGGACTTCTATTTCAACAGTCTTTTGCATCACTGTAAATATCTCTAAAGATGGCTTTCTCCACCCAGCCAGGGCTGTGCACTGCATGTTGGCCATAAAACAGAAAAAAAAAATCCTTCCTTTCTCTAACAGAAAAGTCTCCTGCAACAGCCAAGTTGTCATTTCTCAGGATTATCATAACCTCTTAATTAAGTTGCAAAATTCAGAACGGAATAACCCCGATGAACATAAATTACACAGAAATGGATTTGATTTGCATGTAATAATGGCTTCTTTCAGAATTAATTACAAATATGCTGGAGTATGGATTAACGTCCTCCTGATTCAGCACTGTATGTGCATGTTTAGCTGCTCTTCTAAGCTAAGGCTAGGAGTAAATGTCTAGACAATTAATTATAATTCTTCTCTCATTTGCCAAAAAACCAGTAAAGCTTTGTGCAGAATCAGCTACCCAGCCTTCTTCCACCCCTTCAGATCTTTAAAAAATCCATGAGCATATTTGTCATTCCATAATGAATTAAATTGCAGATTGTTCACCATCCATTCTATCTGTGCAATCTGCCAGTGCAGACTCTTCATACTTCCCTTGGATTAAAAGCCTCACAAGAAACCCACCTCTAAAAACACAGCCTTGTTTCAAAACCCCACCTAAGAGGGACAGGGAGAGCTTTGGCAGGATCCCTGCCCGGGGATGGCAGCAGTTCCATTTGTAAGCTGGTCTCTAACGCTGAACGCTTCTCCTTAAGTAAACAAACAGCAAGGGAAATGTGCTCGAAGACAGAGATAAAAATGCATCTCTATTTACTTTAGAAGCCTGCAAAGCCTGTTCTTTCACATTACAGTGTGAGGAAGTGCTGCAACTATTTAAATTCAATCACCATGGGAGTTCAAGGCATGCTCCAAAAAAAGTTGCGCGTTGTACCCTCTCCTGCATGCAAAAGCCAGCTCTGCAGAAATAAACATTGTAACACCAGAAGTATTCTACCAAACCACACATGGGCCTGAAGAACAAGACATCAAATAATGTAAAATCAATAGATCTTACAGACAGGGTTGGACCAATCCATCCCAAAAGACCTATTTTCTGTACCCAATTTCACAGAACCACAGCATCCCTTTGTTGGTCATGAAGAGGTTGTGGAGGGAAGAGGAGGAAAAGTCCCAAATTGTGATTTTGCTGTAAACTGCCCAGCAACACTCAAAAGGAGAACCAACTTTTTAAACAAAACCTAAAACGCCAACAAAAAAATCCTCCAAAATATCAAACATGAAGATATTTTTGGTACGAATGAAGAGATTATTTAAATATACCCTTTTCATAAAGTAATTTATACTGCAATAACATTCATTGCTTTTTTTTTTAATATTTCAGTGTAGTGTTGGAAAAATTCAATTTCAAGCCAAAGCAATTTGCTTTATTCTCCATGGTTACTAAACGCCACTGGACCATGGATATTTCTGAGAGCAGAAATAGATGCATAAAAAGTCATTAATTTTGGTTACTCCCTGAAAATATTTAGAAGAAACCAGAACTGAGAGCACACAGTAAATATTGAAATTTATGTAAATTTCAATAACTGAAAGAAGACTAGAACCTCCCAGATATCTCTGAGAGTGTATTCCCAAAGGACTAAAAGAACAACCAGAAAATTCCCAGTCAGCCTGACCATTGTTCTCTGTCACCGCTTTCCTGAATGCTGAGTGAAGTTTCAAACTGATCAAGTGAAGCACATCACTGGTGTTAGCCCCCAGAACTTGCTGCTCAGAGGCATCCCACACCTTTTCCAGAGTCAATTCTCCACCAGGAACATCACTCTTTCCCCAACAGAGCACTGAGAATCAAATTTCAGGATCTCCTACCTCGATCAAAAAGTCTCCAGTTCTCAGGCCAGCTTGCCATGCTACTCCCCCTTCATCCACAGATTCCAAGTACTGCAAAGCAGGAAAGGCTGGAGTTGGGGTGAATTCTTCAATTGGTGTGTCAGCTTTAAAAATAAATACCACATTAAAAAAAGAAAGTTATGGAGTGCTTGCAAATATCACTTGACTACAGGCCTACCATTGGCCATTCCAATTTAGGGTTAAAAAATGGTGGGTGCTGGAAGTGAGAGGGATGTGCCTCACGGGAGATCAGGGTGCTGGGGACAGAGTGCAACCCCCCTGCAACAGCAATCCACAGGTCTGCCTTCCAGAGGGGGAAATACCTGCTCCTCTCCTGACACAAACCAAATCAAGCTGCACCAGGCAATAGCTGTGTTCTGATATCCAGGATATTCAGTATTGGCTCAAGTAACCCTTTTGTGTGCCTGGCAGAACGCTGTAACTCTGGCAACATCCACCTAAAAATGAATTATGTGCTGGAGCCAGGAGAGAGCATCTGGCCAAACTAGGGGGCTGGGATGGGTGGCAAAGGATGAAAAAAATCGACCAGAATTTTTTTTTCCCCTCCTAAATTTAGATGTGCATAACAAAGAAGAGACCACTTTTGAGGAGAGGAGGCACAGCTGACCCTGTGACAGCCCTGCCTGCCCCTCTGTGTCACGTACACACACAGGCACAAAAGTCCTTGGGTCTTTCACCTGAGCTGCCCCCGCTGCTACAGAGAAAATCTGGGGGAAACCACCGGGCTCAGCCAGAGGGAGTGAGCCCTGCTCACAGCACTGATAACCCACACCAACACTCAGAGATAAGGCAGTGCCTTGGGCTTCCCTGCTTCAACTCCAGACATTTCATTTGGCTAAAACTGGCAAAGCTTTCCCAGCCCTGCAAATCCACAGTGGCACTGCTCTAGGTTTAGGGGTGGGGAACAGGGAAAGCAAAAAACATGTCCCAAGAATGAAGACATGGAATAATTTTCATGCTCAAGCAAGGCAAGGGAGAACCCATGTGAAATGAGGGGGAGCAAGAGATGGGACATACCATCACATACATATATTCTTTTTTAAAATACAAAGGGAGCAAACTGCACTGCAAGTTAAAAAGCAAAGCATTAAATAGGATGCCTTTTTTAACTGGTAGGAATGCCACTGTGATGGATTTTAGCCTACAGAGAAGTGCCGTGCAGCTTAACATATGAACAGCTTTAAAAATGAGCACACTACAGGCCATGCAACATACGTGCAGTTTCTCAGGATATAAAAAAAGATCATATTTTCATACTAAAACTGCACCAATGTCACCTTGCAGAAGATCCACACCTATTTTAAACAAAGCATCCCTCTCTTGTCTATTCCTATTCGCAGCCCTATTCAACCAGGCTGGCATTTAAAATCAAGCAGCAGTTTTATGAGGAAAGCAGGTTTCCCACAGTTAAGTAAACTGCACAACAGAACAGATTAATGGCAAAATACTACATCCACCAGCATGAGAAAAATACAGGCAAAACTTTCTCCCCCCAAAAACGATTATGCAGTGCTTCTCCCATGTAAAAATGCAAACTGCTTCAGAGAGAAGGCACCGAAATCCATCGGAGTAGTATAGCATACAGAGAATCCTGTTGTCTAGCAACCAAGTGCACCAAGAATAATTCCTGCTTATATTCTGAGATGTATAAATTTCTTCATGCCACTGCACATCACACACACACACTCACACACACAGAAGCACATACCTTTTGCCCCTCTGAGCACAAATCCAAATCCTTCATTGTCTTTTTTCTGCAGGACCACTGCCTTTTCTTCTATTATGCAGTCACTGTAGAGAGAATTCCGAGGATAGCGACCATTATTACATCCCTTCATCACCACTGTAGTAGCTGCTCCTCCAGTGTGCAGGTTCATCATCATCACAGCCCGTTAATCAAATAATATTGCAGTAACCAAGCATGGGAAAATATAGAACAAATAGCAGCGAGGGGAAGACAAAGACTGAGCTGGATGGTAAAAGAGAACATGACAAAGCAACTTAAAATGAATAAAAAAGGCAGAGAGGAAAAAGAAAGAAGAAGAAATCATGCATGGTGGTTTGTGTTCTATATGAATGACTGGATGAACATGTGATCATGTAATCTGTGGGCTAGCTAGGACTCTAAAAGGAAAAAAAGTAAGTGAACTGAACGACAGTATCATTAATAAACTCCTCAATCGTGGATGTACCAGATGCATCTTCTAGTGAAGCCAAAATGAAACCAACCAGAAGAAAAATGAGGCAGCATTTTAAATTTAAAGATAATAAATTATGATTTTCTATTAGCTAACTAAAAGGCACAAATATATTCTGAAAGCTATGCCTTGCATCAAAAGCCCTTTTTCAATCCTATTGAATGTTGCATGCTGCAAGAATCCCACATGATCATCTGACAGCCTACAATGCTAACAACGTGCAGCTGCCTTGGCGTCATCAAGCACAAATTTCCACAGCATCAAGAATCTGCATAATTGAAATAGTAACAAGGCATGCACAAGCAGGAAAACACATTTTCTAAGGAATATTTCCTGTCTCCTGATAAACAATTAATATTATAAAACAAGGAGATGGTATAAAGGAGTATTTATGTAAGCAGTATTCCCTTAAAGAGAAAGTAGCCTTAGGAATCTCACTGTCATTGGCTAAGATAAAAGTAGAAGGCAGATGAAGAAAATGCTCAAAATGCACATTAAAATGGGATCTTTCAGATACAGTGAACGATCTGTAAAAGCCTTAAGGTGTTCAATATCTTTCATTAAACATGAAATTACTAAAAATAAGCTCAAAGAAAAAAAAATTTTTTTCAATGCTCTTTTAGGTACCAAAGAATAGCACAGCTCGAGTTGTAGGGGTTAAGTTCATGAATTGTCAGCACTGCAAACTATGCTGCTTTAAAATACCTACAGAACTAGTTCAGATAGAAAGGAGTAAGAGCAAGTTTGCTTTCCTTAATTTTTTACTAGCCAACTTCTGTTCCCACTGGTCTGCTACAGAATCCAGTCCCCAGAGCAGTAAGTGCAAGGAGAGAATGGATCTGCCTCAGGGCCATTAATAATCCCCAGGGGGAGGAGAAAACTAAATAAAGAGAAATTGTTGTGACCTTTTTATTTAAAGCTCTGAACAAAGAGAGGCATGATGATATCAGGACACCAATGGACAGCCTCCAAACTCCAGATTTTTTGTGCATCACCGACCATCATTTTGGTGCCTTTCCAACTCTGCAGGATGAAACTTCCCATGGCTGCTGAAGCAATGATGTAAGGTTGTCTTCCAAACTGCAGAGTGTTTCACACCCCACATGAATTCAAACTGCCACAGCTGTGACTTTGTGGGCAAGAGATGCTCTCCATCAGCACCCACAGCTTTTGTATTCTCAACTTATTGCAATTTACTGTGTCTTTCAGACATTTCCTGTTCTTACAGTTAAAAAACTTCTGCTTCTTGAGAAAGCCCAACACCCTCCTGCTCAGGGATATCAGGATGGGATGGAATGTGCAGTTCTTAGAGCCCACTGAAGCTCTCCATCAACATCCTGATGTCCCAGAAACCGACTGCTCCTGCCAGTGCATTGGCTTATTTCCCTCATTTCACCACCACATTCTCAAGGTGGGTCCCTGTGCTTATCCACTGAAGAGTCAACAGTGTTTTAATACTTGGTCAATTTTATTATTCATCTTGGTTAATACTTTTTTTAATACTTGGTCAATTAATAAAACCCATTCCCTTCAAGTTTCCTTGTAATCAATCAATAGCTTAATAGAAGGCAGCTTCTGAGATCCCAATTATAGCAAGAGTCTGGTTCAAAGAACTCCCCTCGATCCCACCCTTGTGTCAGTTCATTTCCATACAGAATTCAGAAGTTTATCAGTTCAGCAAGCTCAGGATCAATTCTCCTGGTCTACATCAAAAAAAAAAAAAAAAAAAAAAAAAAAAAAAGGCATCCAAGATCCTTCCAGAGCCAGCTAATGAAATGGATGGGCACTGTCAAGTGAGGCACACTTCATCCTAATGTACAGATTAAAGGTATAAAAACCAGCTCTGATTTTCTTCTCATGTACAGCACATCTATTCCATAAACTACCCAGTTTTATACTTCAGTTCATGTACTGAAAGCGGGGATGCAAAATTGCCAACATTTTACAAAATTACGTGCAACGGGGAGGTGAGAGGGAAGGGAGGGAGAAGCACAACATGATTTTTGGTGAGAAAACACACAAACTGATCCCTATTATTTGACAAATACAACTTTCTAATATAGAGTTGCAGTCATAAAGAGAACAGCATCACAGCCTGGAAAGTAAAAAGATAGGCTTGAAAAAATTAGATGTGTAGCACTTCTTCCCATTTATGTTCCCTAGATGTAGGGAACCTGCAAAATCCTATGGCTTGAGTAGCTTAAACTTATTCAAGCAACCACAGAAAGCAAATTGATTCTCCCCACACACCTCAGTGCTGCTGAGCAAAGAACCAGCAGCAGGAAAAGGGAGGAAGACAAACAATCACACAAAAAAAATGAACTGAATATACAGCCTGCACACCCTTTCTCCCAGAAAATTTACATTCCCAAGAAAAGGAAGCAGAAGAGGGCCAGGGTTTAACCTCTGACCCTTTGCAGTGCTGCTTTTTGCTGGCTTTGCCATGCCAGGGCTCTCTGTGCCAGCCAGGGCGGACTCTCCACTGAAGGTCTGCTCACAGTCCACCTGCTCCTGGCAGGAAAAGTGGTGCCAAATGTAAAACTAGGTCAAAATTTCTCCCCATGAGCCTTCTTGGCAGCGTCTCTTTGATCCTGGAGGTGTTGTAAATACTTAGCAGCAGAACACAGGGTACAGCAACCAGTGACAAATGAAGGTGGCATTACATTAGGAGCTGCTCAGAGGCCTGAGCTCAAGCAAGAAGGGAAATTTCTTCCCAGGCTCTTTCAGTACAGTGCACAGCTCTGTGGGAGGCCAGGCAGTCCCTGTTATCTGTGATATGCCAAATTTCAATGAGTAAAAACCCTGAAGTCCATTTCTGTCCCATCCCAAACAAAATTCAACAGCTTCCATTTCAGAGACGAGTCCTCAGAATATGAGCAGTTCCATATGATGGTGATAAAATGAGTAATTCTAAAATCAATAGTTCATTATTTAAATATGGCAAACACTGCTTTGACTTTGGGCTGTGTAAGGCCAAGATTCATTGCAGGCAAAGTTAAATGCAAAAGGCATCCTATCAAGTGCAGGACATTTCTGTGTGGAACACAATCATAAAACTTCAGGTCAAAATAACAGTGAATGTAAATCTCTGCTTTACTCAAGCAGTAGATATTAGAAAACATGCTTGTTCATCAGCTCATGTAGTTTCCTTAACAACTTAAGGCTCAAGAACTGTGCAGAGGTGTTACAATTTCCATAATTTTACAGACTGACCAATGGAGAAAGGGAAATAGAAGGATTTGCCCATGGTCAGACAGATATGTGAGTTTTGAACTCAGCACTGTTCCACATAACAACCATCATTTGTGTGGGCTTTTCTAAACAGCAGGAATTTCTGCTTTGCTAACAGCCCATTAGGATAATATCTGAGGAAGGAAGGAGAAATGTCAAGTCTTTCATAAAGACCTGTATGAAGAAAATAAAGGTTGGAGTGCAGGTTCCTGCTGGAGGCAAGCCCACAAAACCTGGCTTCCTGTTCTCATCGGGGATAACTACACCCTATCTTAAGGCATGACTTATTCCACAAGCTAAAATACTAAATTACAGAGGTGAGACTATCAGGACTACAGGATGTGTTTAGGCAAGTTCATACCAAGTGTTTCATTGCTGATTTCAATCTGAAAAACAGCAAGTAGAGGACAATCCACTCAAAATTATCACCATTATCGAGAAACGAAAGTGGCTTTTTGGTATATTGTCAGTCTCCCCCTAAGGCAGAGGGAAAAATTAATGTTAAAAGGAATTATTTTCCTCATTCCCTGCAGTCATTTGTCCCCTGGAAGCATTACCCAACCTTTTCAGCTTCAGTAGCCCAGCAGTCCACAAGCCCTTCAGTAAGGACTTGCTCTCCCCTTGAGTGAGAAGTGGACCTTGCTCTCTCCAGGTTCACTTCTTTCAGTTGGCCAAGTGAGTCTAAATCTCTTCATTAGCCCTTTTTCTTCTCCTCAGCACTCTTGCAATTGCAATCTCTTTGAAAGATCTACTGAGTTCACAACTAGATACATCCTAGAAGAATAAAGTGTTCTGCCAGGTGCAATAAAATGATATCTAAATCATTCCATAAATTTATATGCAATGTCTGGAAGCAGTCACACTAATTCCTTTCAGGATAAGATGGCCAATTTATGGTGGTTATGCTCAAGCCAGAGAAGGGCATTTGGGAAATCTGTTCAACAGGAGGAGCCCCTTGTGCATTAGCCAAAAGTCAATCCCTGTTAAAAGCACTGTTAAATATCAAAAATATTCTTTCCCTTTTTTCGGGAAGTAACCTGTCCTAATACCACACAAAATGGAAATTATGTCTACAGCAAACCTTATTGTAGCATATAGTAAACTTTCAGTGGGAAAATATTTCCTGTTACTGCTGGAAGGGGTAAACCTTACAATTTATAGTCAACTACTCTAATGGCTTCAGGAAAATTGGCTAATCCTACTAATTAAGGCCTTCAAGATTAATGAAGACACTTTCTGTGATTGCTCAAGTTTCCCAGGCATCAATCATCCACTTTCAGGTCTCACAGAAGAGCTCCCACAGCTCTCCTGTGTCAGGCAGAGTAGCAATCACTTGCTCGAGAGGCAGCAGCGAGTGGGTTCTGTGCACAGCAGACAGGGAAATACACAGCCTGTCCCCAAAAAACCCACTGGCAGCCCAAACAGAGACAGTGGGATGCAGCCAACCAAACAGTCAAACCCACAGTGACCTCTCCCTTCACAGCATCCTAGGATCCCAGAACTGGGGGGCTGGCCCACTCTGTACAGCTGAGCAAAGCTAATGCCTTATATGACAAATCTAACGATTTTCCTTTAGAACACAGGTTTATCTGGAAGTTTATAGCAAGCTGTGTTTGGGAGGAAGAAAATATTTCCAAATAGATGGGTCCGTACTTTCCTCGTGGCAGATAGAACCTAGCATTAAAATAGAAATATTGGAGAGCAATAAATGTTAAATTGATAAATTCCTTACTAGGCAGCTGAAGATACAAGTCCAAGGAATGTGATCGTGATACAATAGTTAAAATATGACAGAGAAAGGATGAAGATAATTACTTAGAACTAAAAATTCTCCAAGTTGTTCTGCTATTTCATTAAAAAAAAACAAACTGGAAAATCAGGGCTGCATATGGAAGTGCAGCATGGAATCAAATGTTTAGTACCACCTATGGATCTCAGCTTCACAAGTGCTCTCAAAGAAATCCAAGAGCAGAATCTTCACAGGCACAGACAAACAGACAATTGGTTGTGTGTCAGTGCCTGACTGGCACAGCTGGCACTCAAACAAAAAAAAAAAAAAAAACAACAAACAAACAGAAAAGACAGACAAGATCACCATTCCCCCTGCTTGCACTGTGTTACTCTATGGCTTTATAATCTGTGGAAAAAATTTCAAATTGCAACAGAAAGGACATTTACTCATTTCTCCTTGGTAAACTTGGCAAAGCTGTGTCTTCCTCAGCTGGCTATGATCAAGCCAGATAAAAGAACAGGAAATAAGAAAAGATGCTCCAGCAATACTCCTGGAACCTCCCCATATTCATATATTTGTATTTCCAATCTCCTGTAGCTGTGCTGTTTCTCCAGAGTTAGTAAACATCTCGTGGAGCTCTTTGATCATGAGAACAGCAAGGCTGCAGATTTTGCTTTGAAATCTGCTGATGAAAGAGGAATATGTCAAACTGTGGCTGTTTTAAAGACATGGACATATTCTCCAGTTCTGGATCTGTACTGCACACTGAGGGAATCACAGGCTCCAGTGAAACCTCACAGCACATCTTCCACCTAAAAAAGGTGTTTCATTCACACTTCTAAACAAGGAATCAAGCCATCTTTATTGGATTTTGAATACTTGATACCCTGGCTAAAAAAAGAGTAGTTTTGCACTAAGTCCCCAAACCCACACTAATGTCAGCCAGGAAGGGATTCAGTAAGAATGAGGAGGTCAGAAAAATGGTGCTGCTTTTTCCAGCCTGTGATCAGTAGAGGTGTCCAAAAAAACCCCAAAAACCAACAACTAAAAAAACCCCCAAAAATAAAAAAAAACAGAAACAAAAAAAAAAAAAATACCCCAAAAACAACAACAACAAAACCACCCCAAAATAGCCATCATTACAAGAAGCAACCTATCTTAATGAGACAAACAGTGCTATACACTTCAATGGGTTTATGCTACAAAAATTTACCAAAAAATGATATATTTAAAAGAGAAACATTGAATTTCACAACAGAAGTGCACAGTAGTTGCACAACTTCTTTATGTAGATCCAAGGAGAGACTTCGTCCCTCTCTCTCTGCCCCTCAGTCCACATTCCTTTACTCAGTTTTTAATTACACTTATTATCATGCTTTTTGGTGGGCAGGAGAAGGGAGTAGCCAATCTAAAGTAATACTTCTCAAATAAATTGATTTGGTTGCTGGTACTTGTAGGTTGCTTCCTGGTTTCACCTTAAGTTGCTGAAACTGCAACAAGTAAAGTAAAATATTGATACAGCAAACCAGGAAGTCACCTTCCTGGAAGGAGAAATCATCCAGTAAAAGTCTGATTCTCTGTTATGTAGGAATCTCAGAATTTGATATGAAGGCAATAAAAAAAAGGCAGTGGTAAGTTCATAATCCTAAGCAAATGTATATATAGGGTATATATGTGCCATACCCATGTATGAATGTATTTATACACACTCACAAAAGCCCCAAGTATTTTAGCCTTTTTTAAGAGAAATGTTATTATTCTTTCACATCTGCACTAGTAGAGAGGAAACAAAAAAATCACTGAGTGAGGAAAGTGGCAAAATGAACTTAAAAATAAAAGCTTAATTCCTCTGTATTAATTAATTTCATTTTTCTTTTAAAAATGAACAGTCATTTCAAACATGACAAGGCAAAAATCAGACATGCAGGCTATGGAACAGGAGAGTTTTATAGCCCAGAGTCCCTCTAGCCCCTTCACACAAATATTCCACCTAGCACAGGAATATTTTGGGTTTCAGCACACCCCACTTGCACCTGACACTTATCAGCAATTTTCAGTTTTATTTAGCAAGCATTTGAGCAATGTGAGCCTGGACTGTGGAAATATTAATATTCATTGCTAATACGATGAGCCTTGGGCAAACAGGCTGTCCAAACACTCACATATGTTTAGGTAACCAGGATATTTATCTAATAAACATTTCACTGTTTAGGTTTGTATTTTCCTACCCCAAACCAGCTGCAGTTCCACCCTCAGATGTTACCACCAAACCACAGAGAAACAGGAATTTTCTCCCTAATCATCTTAACATATTTAGATAAAAGGACAATTAAATATAGATGTTAAATCCACTGATTTTTAATAGTTTTTTTTTTTTTAATTCATAATTTTCCTGCTGCTTTTGCTAAAATTGGTCATTATCACAGACAACCTCAGTACCAAGGAGAGGAACATGTTCAGGGTTATCAAACAGGACAAGTGACAAAGGCAGACTTCAATCACACCTTGGGTTTAAAAGAAAATAAACAGAAAGTGTTCTATTAACACTTTTTAAATGTGCTACAAGCCCTTTAAGGTAGCAGTTTGACCTTGGAAGTCTTTAAAACAATTATTAAACTCACAGTACATTTTGGAATCATAACTCCACTTGCTCCAAGAGAGTCTAAATAAAAATAAGCTACAAAATAGGGGACAGAAACAGGTGATTTCAGGACTGGGGCCAAACATGAGTTTCAGATTAGTTTTAAGGGATCCCTCAAGTTTTCCATCACATCCTGTTTGCTATGATGAGCAGGAGGAATGATCATCCTCCTGTCCTGCGTTCCTTGGAAAATAAACACAGCCCTGACCACCAGGAGTGTGAGCAGCCCTGACTGCACATTTCAGCTTTATAGATGGAACTATTTCACTTACAAGTCTGCATTGTACAGAAGAGAACAGTGATTAAATCAATGCTAAACACACTGCAAATTTTTATGACAAAAAATGCTATTCCTTTAGTATATAACTTACAAGTAAGTTTGAACTTCTGTCACAAAACAAATGAGGCCTCACCAAAGGCATAAAGTTTTTCTGAAAACATCTTTATTCTTCTCCAGGAGCTTTAAAAATACAGCGTACAGTGAGAAACTTTGATTTTCTAGGATTTTGCACTAAAGAGCTGTAAAGGTGACGTGAATTTTTCACATATCCCTGTAAAAATCCTGACTAATCATGTTATTTCACAGTCTCATTAACATCAGAAAGGAGGTGGCAACTCTACCTTGTTTTCTGAAATATATTCACCCTCTCCATTTCTCTAATTGCAGTAAGCTCTTGAGTTATTTTAAGTCTACTCCAAATTTTGCTTACCTGCAAGACAAAACGTCCATCTTAACAGCTCTCCTGCCTCCCAACACCATTATTTTCAGCAACTCTGTCAAAGCATGGCCAGTTTAGCCCAAAATGTTGGTAGCAGTTAAAAAAATCACTGACTACAATTTTATTTAAATTGGCCATGACTTCTCTTAATTATGTGAATGTTGAACTGGAACCTGTCTTTATTGCCCCCTTGCCTTTCACATTCAGCTCATTGGTTGCACTGATGTGGAATTTCTGGGAATATGAAGCTTTCTTTTTTTGTGTACTGGAGACAAGGTAAAAATATTAGTTTATTATTTCAGATGCATAGATTTTAATGTATTTCAAAGTTTATGGTGCTGGAAGTGGTTGCAGTAGAGGTATAAACCACCTCTGCCATAGGTGCAACTGCTCCAGGTTAGGACATGCTGGTCTAAAGGATCCCACAATCTACTCACTATCAGCCCTGGTTTTCAACTGGAGCACCAAACTCTTAATTCTGTTATCTGGGCCCTATAAAAAATTAGAGAAATTAGAAGGCACATGGGTAACAGGATTTTTTTCCTCCTAAAGATGCAGTAACCACTTTTTGTTAGTGCACATATTCAACACTCACTATTCCTCTCCTCAGAACCTTGCCATGAACTCTGTTTTTGTGTAACACTTATCCCTTAAAGCCAAGCTTTTGTTGATACATTTTAGTGCTTGTCAGACATCATCTCTCCAAAAACAGGCTGACATTTTGTGTCAGAGAGAGCAGGGAGCCCCAGCAGCATCACCAGCCACTCAATTGGTGCATCTGCCAATCATTGCCATGGAGCAGCCCCTTAACATCCACGAGGATGGAGAGAGCATCTGCTCCTGGCTTGGGGAAACAGGAGCACTTTGAAAGGGCTGGATAAAGCCCTGCTCTGTCCAGCAGGCTCCTGGCATTCAGCAGCAGCTCAGGCTGTGGATTTAAGTCTGACACACACAGGACTCAAGCCCAGACCTCCTTTAGTCCAGGTGAATGCTCCACCACCAGCTATTGTCTGCTCTTCAGCTGCTCTCTCTTTGTTGGGTCCAATTCCATTTCTTAAAGAAACACTGCCCCAGGACAACTGGTTTGCCCCAGGAGGAACAAGGCACCCTCCTCCCACACCTTCCTTTTGCACCACCAAAGAGACTGAGCATGAAAATCCACCCCTTTCCAATTTTGGATCATTTCAGCTTTCAAGAGGAACAAAACACATACGCTGCCTGCCAGCCACCCTGAGAATGCTGCCTCATAGATCAAATTCTCCAAATGCAACAAATATTTGTGAAAATCTGCCTGGAAAGAGAGAGTGAGATGGGGGAAGAGTGCTTTAGATCACTCCCACTGGAGGCAAGCCCACAGTGCGAGTTCACCAGTTATTTGTTCCATTTGGGGCTGCCAACTGCATCATTCCCAACCAGAGGCACCATATGGAGCCTTTGCTCATCTGGTGATGAGGTGACAGCATGGCAGCCAAAGTTGCCCTGGGGCAGGGAATTAAATCATCACAGGGGCTGGGACACAGGAATGGAAAACACTAATTATTGGAAACCTCATCATCATCCTCCTTTCTCCCCCCTCCCCAGAAAAATCCCATTTGAATCTCCTGTTTTCCTCTGCTCTAATTATGTGGCTCTTGTTTCTAACCAACCTCAAAAACTTGTTCTGCATCTCCACTCCTTTTTCTTTTCTTTTTTTCATTTTCTCTATTCTAATTTAAAGAATAAAACCCACTTGATTCCCCCTCATGTACAGGACACAGGCTGCTGCTTTCAGTGGTGACATTTAAATCCATGCTGTCCTCCAGCATCCGGCCGGAGGAGTTGCAGAGGAAATCCTGCTGAGCCTGGGAGTGCCAATTGCTGTGCAGGAAATGGCACAGCCCCCAAATCCCAGCAGCTTCTCTACCCCAGGCACACAGTTAAGTCTGGACTAGCACTAGAGGTAGATCCTAAAAGTTTTTCAGAAAGAGTATTATAATTCTACATTTGGGAAAGGCTGTATATTTTTTTTCCTCAGCTCTTGAGCTCTCTTTGCTAACACTTATCACTAAAAATTTAGGCAAACATCTAGCCCAGAATATGCATTTAAGTCATTAGTTACCAAACCATTAGCTGCTAAAAGCTGGAATCTTACTGAAGTGGGTTGAGCAAACTTCACTGTTAAGGCAGCAAACAACTTAAAATGCATTTAGAAGCTAATGGAAACTTTTATCACTCACAGTAGTGTTTTGCATCTCACCATAATTGTATTAGACCTTAACAGTGCAGTTACAGTTCAGGTTTAGGTGGAGAGGCACCACAATTGAGATGCACACACACACACCCCGTTTTTACCTCCCATTTCAGCAATTCCTTTCAGTATTTGCTGTAGCCACCAGCGCAAAAAGCTCCATCGTGGCATCACACAACAGCAGGGGAGGCAAAGTGCAAAGTTGTTTATTAGCAACCAAAGGAATTTCCATTAGAAACTGAATAATTGTAAATTAAAAACTTCACATTTTACATCTCCACCTGCTCCATAGAGGCTACAATGCGTTAATTATAGCTTAAATACATATGCAATTCTTCAAATTGCATCAAATTATGCTCTTCAAATTAATGAGGCACAAGGTATTAAAATTGAGCTACCCTTGACTTTCTGCCTCACATTAAGAGCAGCTCAGTGCTATCAGGCTGTTATACTCACAGTTAATTAATTAATTCAGAACTGACAACAGGCAAGTTCAACAAAATAACTTTAGACATCAAGGTGAGATTACACACACCCAAAACATTTTACATACTTTTTTTTCCCCCAACAATTTGGCTGGTGCTGATCATTCTCTGTGCCCAGAAGAACCATGATATCACATGTGCAGAGATTTTAAATCATTAAAATCTCAGAGAGCTTTCAGATGTAACCACATCACTGTCTCACAGGGTTATATTTAATTACAATGATGACCATACACAGATATTTTTGTTACCATCTTCTAAGCAAAAAGTGAGCTATGTGTATAGGTAAAAAAGTTAAAATGTTGCTGGTTTTACTATTTCCACCAGAGGAAACCAAGGACTATGTTTAAAATATATGCCTGCAGGTAAAATCAGCTGTAAAATCACTTTCCACTTATTATCAATGTGTCAATCCCAGATTGTGGATTTATTGGTAAGAGTGAGCAGCACCATTTTAATCTCCTTATTCCCATTTCCTTCAAGAGATCTCCTGAACAGTACAGACTTCCCAGGAAACATTAGTACAGTGGAACTGGTGATATCCAACAGAAAACAAACTAAAGAGCAGTTCACAGAATCCTAGAATGGTTTGGGTTGAAAGGGACCTTAAGGATCATTCAGTTCCAATCCCATATCATCTAGTTCTTACTCCAATTCAGAAAATCCCATTTATTTTCCATGTAACAACAATTCTCTCACTGCTCTGCCCGGGCAGAACCAACATGAAAATGTGGGAAGCAGGATATAAAATCTAACAACAGCTCTTATACCTTCCCTAAATTTTTGCAAGGATCCATTTGCCAGGATTTGGTGGATTGCTGCCAGGCAAGCAGCACTCAGCAGGCACATAAGCCAAATTCCCCACCCCAGGGACACAGGGCCACCATAACCAAGGAGAAAATCCCTTTGCTCCTCCCATCAGCTTTACATTCCTCACCATTTGCAATGGCCAGAATTCCACTAAAACTTTCCATCTGTTTTAAATCTATATTTTATTATTTTAAAATCTATATTTAAAGAGATGAGCAACTGCATTTCTCCAGAGGGAGGATTATTTATGTGAAATATCCACATGAAACCAGATGAAAGTATTTCTGCATAGGACGGAAAGCTTCCACTAAAATAGATGTGGAACACATCTAATGCTTAAACCACCAAGACAGCCCCACTTACATCACAACTTTGAGACAAAGGTATCCAACAGGCACATTCTGTGGGCTAAAAAATTAAAAGTATAACCAAGCTCTCCACAGCATGCTGAGCTGCAGGGGCAGACAGCATCAGCTGTGCCAAGGAGTCTCTCTGAGCTGCTCAGGAATAAATCTTATGCTGCTCTATCCAACAGCACACATGACAGTAGCAACAGAGAATGGCCTGGAAAGAACTTCTGAGAAGAATCTTGATTTTTTTATTAGGTGTTTGTATGTAAATTGGCTTTTGAAGAGCTGCTCCTGTCAGCTTCTGCACTTGTGGGACATGGATGCTGCCACCTGACTCTAAGTAGGGATAGTAGGGTGAATGAATTAAGCCTTAATTAAGTTTTCTTACAGATTACACCAACCTGTTTTCCCCTTGGTCTTCCTCCAGAAAAACAGAACAAAAACCATAAGGCAAATCAATTTGGTCCTGTCATTAATGTGGTGCCAGCCAGCCTTTGGAAAAGGTTATTTGTCATCACAGCCTCTCCTGTGAGCTCCTGAATGCTGCTGGAGCCATGGCATGTCAAAGGAAGGCACCAGGAAAACTTCTGCCATGCAGGGCTTGGAACCAGTTAAAGAGTGTGGAGAAAACCCCCATGTGAAAGTCAATAATGCTGTGGAGAAAGACACAGAATAGGCAGGAGACCTCCCATTCATGGGCAGACTTGATTACACTGGTGCTGGCATTCAGTTGTGCATTGACTTTTCCTGCTGCCCTGCTCTGCTGGGGGTAGGAGATGATGCAATGAATGCAGTAGGAAAAGTTTCCACTGTCGTGTCCTAAAGTCCCCAAATTCATGGGGGCAATGGATCACATTTTCCACCACACCAAATTTATCATTTTTACAGAGCACCACACTATGTCTCATATCATTCATGTCTCCAGAGTATAAAACTAAGTTATCACTGTATTAACAGCACCTTTCCATTTAAAAGGGTGATAACATTTTACATTTCAAATTAAACAATTAATTTCACATATTTTCCTGACTGAACAATCCACTGTCCCATCTTGAAAGAATTAATGAATTCCCTCACTTCAGTTAAAAAGCAGATAAAAATTGGTAATTTCTAAAGGTTTACCTTAGCTTTAATTTTTTAAAGATAAAGATTTTTTTTTAATTCAAACATCCATTCCATGGCTTAGCAATACTTTCTATTATTAAACTGGAATTCAACCTAGATCAATTAACTTATTTACACTCTACAAATAATTTCATTTGAATTAACTGCTGACACATGCAGGGAAGACAGAAAACCTCAGAGATGTGGCAGAGCAGTCCTGCATTATCTCCTTGCAGTTTCCGTGGTGTATCTGCTCTTTAGGACAAGGAGTGGGGATTTAAAGTGAAAGAGGACAGACATTAAGAAGAAATTCTTCCCTTTTGAGAGCATGTCATCAGCATTTAAAACAGATAATACATCAGACCTGGTAGTTTCAAATACTATATTATATTTCTATGATATTTAGTGACTATTTGCACGGGCAAGCAAGTCTCAGTGCCTTTCTCCACATTAGTAAGCATCCTCCCCATTTTCCCAAAGTTAATGTATGGATAACTGATCTCTTATGCAAAGCTGAAATAGGATTTAATGAACCTCCATTACTCAAGCTGCACATTTTCCTCAAGATGAAAAATGCCATGTACAATGTATTTTCCTGCATGTGAATAAGCCCATTAATATAGATTTCTGAACAGAGTGTTTCTACTCAGCAGTTTTTGCCCTTTGGGAGGGAGAAGGAAAGGGAGAAGGGAGCAGACACTTCCCCTCACTCCCCCACACAGTCTCTGGAAAGGAACTGGATCAGCTTTGTTAGTACTTTGGATTCAGAGCTGTTCTTAGCACAGAGGCACAATTGCCTTCTGACAAATGTTTATGAAATCTTTGCTGCCAGCATTAAATCTGTTCTAATGCATTCTTCCCCGACTTTGATACGAAATGATAACAGAGAAAGTAATCAAAGCAATACAAATCTGGCAATATCAAAAGTTGCTCTCACTTTCACACCTTGTTTGCCTCTTGAATAATTCCCCTCCCTGAAGAAGCTCTTGTGAGGAATTAAATCTGGATGTAGCACCAAGAGACATTAATCTCCAGACAGGTTCTAAAATGCAAACTCTCTTTGCTTTAGCAGCAAAGCACAAGCACCAGTGAAATCACCATTCAGAGGTACAAAAAGCTGATTTGCAGTCTCAGTCAGGTACCTGAAACACAACCTGGTGTGTTATTGGTTTTTTTAGTTTTCCTGGCGTTACTTTACAAAAATTCTAGATTTAGCATTCTTTGCTGAAAAAATATCCTAAGCAAGTCTACTTTTCCACTTTTCCACTCTGTCTTTCTTAGAATTTCACATTCATTTTGCCTTCTCCTACCTTTTCCTCTCAATTTCCACTATTACCCTTCCAAATTGATCCACGGGATCTTGGATTCTCTGTGGAAACTCAAGGAGAGTTTTCTTCCAAACCAGAAGAACTCTGCTGCTGCCCTTCTCTCTACTCAGAAAATTAACAGATATCAACTGCAGACACATTTCATAAATAATTTATATAATGCTGAACAAAAGTTCATTTTTTCCTGATTATCTCTCCTGCTCAGTCCTGAATCAGGTAAGATACAATTTTGAGAGCTTTACTGTTGCACTGGACAAACCAAATACCTTTAGGAAAAAAACCTCAAAACAATAGAGCAATAAACAACAACCCCCACCACCTGAAAGAAAAGAAAAAAGGTGGAAAGGAAGGTTTTGATGGAATTAACATTTTCTCATGAAAAAAATTTTTTGTTAGAAAGTAGCAGGAGGTTTCCAAGTGGAGTTATTCGATATCTCTGAGGCAACATGCAGCAGACACAGCTTCTCTCTTTTGCAGAAACAACCCTATCCATTCACACTGAAACCTAGAGACAAAGATATGGATTTTGTAGACTGATGATCACTCAAAGATCTTTGCAAAAAGCCAGCTTTTCTCACTGCAAATGTCCCCATTAACCACTGAGTCTGCTTCTCTTGACAACTTTACCATCATCAGACTCCCCCAGTCAATCACATCATGTCCAACTGGGAACTCCCTCCCCAAATCCTTCAACTCACATAGAAGCTGTGTCTGAACCTCAGAACAAAGTCCAAGATCACAGAACAAAACCAACAGGTATCATATTTTTTTTTAGTACTGTGCTACGTGAAACACTGCCATTGCTTTACACCTTTCAGAGTTTTTCTCCTACAATAAATGTGGTTTCCTTGCAAACAAACAGAAATAAACAAACCCAAGCTGCAATTGGACACTCAGGAGAAAAGCAAAATAATTCCAGCATGCCACCAAAACTTCCTCAAGAAGACACCAAAAGCTAACTGAGGTTCTGTAGCTCATCCTTTCTACCAGCAGTCACCTGTATGTTCAAGTATATCCATGGGGCAGAAGAACCTGCTTAAAAATCATTAATTCCCCACAAATAAATAATCTGATTTCTCATTTCCAGCAGCTTCAGTTCTACTCAGGTTCCAAAGTTATTGTTCAGAACAGCAAATCTTTCACCACTCCCAAAACAAAACAGTGAAACTCATGACTTCACTGCTCCCCAATTTTCTACACCCATCCCATATGAACAAAGAAAACTGCAATAAAAACCAAATTAGAAGTAAAATTGAACCCTTAGAAGTTCTGTTTAGTGATCTGCTTCCCTCTTCCCCTCCAAAGCCTAAACCAAAAGTAACAATTAAATAAAACCAGGGAAGGTTTTGTAAACAGATTGCAATCAAAAGGAAAAATTCTTACCTTGAAGCATCAAAGCTGTCATAGGATCCAACAGTGTAGTGTCTAAACAGCTTCTTTGTTCTATCTGCTCGTGTTTCTGCACAGAGAAAAAAAGAATTTTCAATACTTCTGTATTTCTTAATATTCCCTCACAGTGAATAAATCAAGTTTCAAGGCGTTTTGGAAAAAAAGTTGGCTTTGGAGATATTCTTTTATGGCATCAGACACATCAAGTGAATAAGGAGAACTTCTTGGAGATCATGAATCACATCAGTCACAAGTTTTAAAGCTCCACTCACATTCTCAGTGGCAAAAACTTTTGTGTCCAATATTTGGGTCTTTTATAGCTAAGAGGCAAAATAGAGGAAGAAAGAAAGAAAAAAACCTCAATAGATGTCAGAAAAGTTGGGAAAATAGCCAGAATATGCAAATCAATATTTTTTTGCCTAACTACAGGCTGGTCCTCCAATGAAATCACCTTTGGTTTGGCTAAGAGACATCAAAAATCAAAGTTTCTGGTTTAGATTATGACCATCAAAGTCTCATCTGCACAGCTGAGGGACTCTCCAAGCAAGGACAGCCTGACACAATCCCAGCAGATTTTACTGACTCTTCAAACCAGCCAGAGCCCCCACAGCTTTTAAGGATGGTACAAATGGCTCAGAGATTGGGGCTGTCAAATGACCAAGGGCAAGCCTGCAGAGAGAAAAAGAACATCAGGGCAGGATGGAAGGGCTTTGAACACAGCCAAGGAGCAGGAGAAAGTCCTGGGAGGCAGACCTTGGCAGGAAGGGTGGGGAAAATGCCTATTTCCATGCTTTAACCAGTGCAGCTGACATGTAACTGGATATGCCCCCAGCTGGAGGCATAAATACAAATACATCCATACTACAGAGAAATTCCAGCTGGAAATGTACATGAGGGTTGCAGCTGGCTAAAAGAGTAAGAAAGTTTTTTCTTCAGAGCTGTGCACCAATTGGCAAGGCCCAAGAAGAGCAGTATTAGGAAAAATCAAAAATATTTACGTTTATATATATTACGTGGAGACCAGCCACCCTCCATCCTACAGGATGGCCAGAGAGAGAGAAAGTTCCCACTATAATATGAACTCTACTTGACAGCTTAGTTCATTTTGTCCCTTTGTCACTCACCTACAACCTGTATTTTCTGCCCAAGAGGCCTTTCCTTTACCCAAAATTCCTGCTCCTACTGCACAAATTGCAGTCTGCTCCCCATCAAGCAACATTCTTTTTTTCATGCCACTCTAAAAATCAGGTTCATACCAAGAGACATAAACAGAAGAAACACAGAAAATCATAAACCTGGAGTTCACTTTGAGTTTCCCCTTGGTCTGTTCTCAGAAGTCCCTCAGAAATTATTACAAGAAATAAATTATGATGAAGAACATTTTGAAATCTTAAAGCAACTGCTTGAGCCTTCAGGAGCCAGATGTTCCCCCTGCAGAATCTGTTTTCTATAGCATGATATTTCAGTGCTACAAGGAATACAAAGTGGGTGGGAGGGATGGGAAGGCACAGCAAGACAGAGCTTTGTTCAGCTCCTCGGGATTGCAGAGCCAGCACTCTCAGCTGCAGCTTGGGTCTGCTCCCCTCTGCTTCCCCCCACTCCTCTGGGTGCAGTCAGGGATTATTTGGGCAAACAGAAGCCTTGCAGGGTGCTGAACTCGAGGCTAAGTGGCAGTTTCCCAGGCTGCTGTGTTAAGCTCTGTAATTGCCCTCCTCCCCTCACCTCACACACATTCCAGGCTGCCCTGTTACACAGACACCCGGGAGCAGCGGGGAGGACCGAGAATCTGCCAGCAGAATGAACTGGGGACTGAAAAAGGAAAAGGATTCCATTCTCTGACTTGACAAAAGAACACAAAGAACCCATAGGCAAATGCCTAACAAATGCTGTTCTGAATTCAAGCCAAATATAGCATAGTAACAGCATCACAGATATATTTGCACCAAGGGGTTAGCTCCAGGTTTCCCTGAATTTCTATCCATTCTTATGTCCCAGGTTTTCTTAAGACCAGAACTCTTTATCAAAATGCTTTGCATCAAGTTAGGACCACCCAGCACTGACAACCTCATCATTATTTAAGAAGCTCTTACCCACAGAATCTTTTGAGGATTTCTTCTTAAACTTGGTTGCACACAGATTACAAAGATGAGCAAGAAGATATGGACATGAAGGTGTAGAAACACGTAATTATCTTTATTAAAATAAAACTGCTAAATAATTTTAATAATACTGCATTCTTAATGAAATATCTGTCACCACAGACGAGAAGTCACTGCTTCAAGTTGGATCAGTTCAAAAAGTTTTTCTAAGAGGTAGAACAAAATGCCAGGGTTTGCAAAAATGGTCCAGTTTCCTTTACATTGCCAAAGACAGAAACATTGGGGTATCACTTGAAATTTCTAGATCTCTTGAGAAGCCCATATTTTACCAGAATAAATACCATAAGAACAGAACATTTTTTTTCCTGGTCCATTTTCCACTGAAGCCTGTGGAACTGCAGCAGAAATAAGCTGTGTGCCCTTGGCAATAGTGGCAATCAAAATAATAAAGCTCCAGCTGTTGCTTTATTAGAATCATTTATTGTTGCAGACATCTCAGTAAGCAACAGGCTCAAACCCTGCCCTTCCAGAATGTAATTTATAGAGTTCAAAGAGGGGTGAGCACTGAGAAAGTGTAGGTGGAAAACATTTCCTCCTTTCTCTAGCTCAGGAGCAGCGAGGGCTTTCCTCCAAATAAATGTAGGACTTCCTGTAGATTCTCTGTCTCAGTCTCATAAGTGACCACAGGACTCCAAGAGATCTTGCAGACATTATCCAAAGCTGAAAGATCACTGCCATGAAAAGCAAGAAATAAATTCTGGACTCTAAACCATCCTATTAGGCCACTCATGCTGTGTTTCAGCCCATGTCACAACTGTGGGTCTGCTCCAGCAGCCAGCCTGACTCCCATCCTGACACTCCTGTTGGACTGGGTTGCTCACCTATTTGATATTGCTTTGGAAGGCAAAGCACTAGGAGGGGTGTAGCAATGTATTTGCAAGGTCTAGGCCACTGTGCACCCCAGTAAACCATTCCTAGTTATTGTCATCAACACTCTCTGGAATTTGTCAAGGTTACTAAGACATGAATTGTGCTAAATTAAGAAAGAAGAGGCTGAGAAACAGAATACCATGACCAGAAGAACTAGATAACAGAGACGGGTGACCAGACAAGAGAGGGCTGTGAAACAGCTGGACTGTAACCAATCACATGCTCTGAGAAGTGTGTGCAGAACATGTGAACCAGACACAGACACCAATCCAGAGATGCGTGATCAGCGTGTGCAGTAAAGTTAGAATGTATAAACAAGTACATAATTTAAACAACAAGCAACTTCTGCTTAATCATATTAGTTAGTTATCCAAGAGTCCTGATTTCCCACAGAGGGGGAAAAATCCCCAAGCAACTGTCTCCACTCTTTGTCTCCTCCCTGCTGCTCCTGACAGGGCATTTCGGTGCCGTGTTTCCAAGGAAACTGCGCAGGATGCTCTGCCAGCAGGGATGCTGCCAGAGCTGCCAGCACTCTAGGAAAGGTTCTGAGCCACCAGCATGTCCACAGGATGAACAGAGGAAACAGGAGTGCAACAGCAGAATTTGTGCTGTGATACTGGGAGGCAAGAGAGCAGCAGGCTCTCCCCAGATACCACTGCCAGTTTTATCCCCACCCCAAAACATGCAGCTTTTCCTTCTTCCTTCCCTCTTCCCCAGTGACAGCCCTGGGAGATGTTTCACTCCCAAGAGACATTTATAGATGTTCTCTGCCAGAACAGTTCAGGTACAGCTCTCTGCAGGTACAACACCCAAAACAGTGGCAGAGTGAAAGGCCTTCCCTCTGCACCTTCCCCTTCCTGGGGGAAAAACCCTTTCCCAACCATTTTGCTGGGGGTTAGATCACAAGTTATTCAAATATGAGGAAAGCAGTCTAATAATAAAATCAGCAGATATGCACTATTCAAGGACACTCGTGCTCGTTTGCAAGAAGACAGAGCCCATACCTTATGAGTTTTTCCTTAAACTGATCCAAACTTGGCCATAAGAAAAAGCGGAGAAAAAGTTCATGTGATTGAAAACACCACTGAGAAGAGCATGCATTTTTCTCTCCCAAGTATGTTGCCCTCTTATTGCAAGGGTTCCGTACTGTTGTCTCCTTATCACAGAAGTTTCATACCTTCTGGGTGTTTCTTAGAGTCAGTGCTCTGAGGAGCTGCCCACTTCTTCCTCACAAAGCAGCCAATTGACTCCAGCTCCCATCTCCCCCAGCCACCCCACTCTTTTATAGCACTCTTCTTCTCATTGCTTACAGCTGTGGCCTGGTGAAGTCAGGCCTGTTCCTAATCTTTGATAATTGGCCCAGCTGCAGCTCCTTAGGGGTGAGATTATTTTCTACACTATCTTTATTTTCTTATATTCTATCCCTCTACACTGAGTATATCCAAAATATCTGCCATACCAAAGGATGCTCCAGAAAATAAACACATTAAAAGATAAAAATATTCTTCATACCACAAACTGTGAAGTCTCAGTGACTTATTTTACTTATTCCTGTTTCCCCTTAGAAAATGGAGATTCATCAAAAGTAGATTGTCTATTACATATGGTAAATTAAAATGGTGATAAGTGAGATTTTTCCAGATTATGATACAATTTTTTAATATGACATTTCTTATTGCTTTCTTTGAGCATTTCACTTGAGCCATAGGAAAGATGAAATTCAGGGATCCTCCTCCAAATCACACAGAGCAGGATTCTGTCCCAAAAATGGGATGAAGAAATAGAAACAGAAATTTTCTCTATCACCTGTTTGATCACTGATTCTGATAAAGGGTTATAAAAACTCATGAAAGTGAGATCTGAGAGTATGTACCACCCAAGAATTCAGAAGAAACTACAATTATCTTTTTCATATCTTTGCAAATTGGTGGTGAAAACATTGATGCTTCATTTGAAGGGATAAACTGTGAGGATCAAGAGAAAAGAAGCATATGATGAAGGCATAAATGGTAAATTAATGAAAACCTTTAATTCATGGCTCACTTTCTTCTCTTTCAGTTTGTAGATGTTTCGGAGTTTTTTTTAAGTTCCAGTGTTCAGTTGATGTGATGCTCTCAACCAATTTTTCTTGCAGTTAAAGCCAAGAAATAGCAAATCTTGTGGTTTTTGAAGTTTTCCAGATTTGAGAATAAGCATAAAAATGCCTTGGATGTTCTTCTGCCTTTCCTTTTTTTTTCCCCTACTAAATCTTATTTTCAGTAAAAGAAAGGAAGACAGTGTTGATTCCCTCCTTCATCCTTAGAGGAAGATTAGCTGGAATACAGTGAATTCCTTTACCCACAAAGGATGCTGAAATGGCTGATCAATGGAGTGAATCAGCAAGTTTGTTTGCAAGGGAAACCTTAATAACTGAAAAATGCAACCTGGACCTGCTGGAGAGGCAGTTATGGGAGAAGAGTGTTTCCCATGTCATCAGTTTTCCCTTTAATTTAAAAAAAAAAAAGGCTTGCTTACACCTGAAAAATAAAACCCCAGCAAGCAGTTGTGCAAGCATTTGCTTCTTACTGTCCTAACTTTACCAGCTCTTTGTACAATTGTGGGATTCTGCAGCTCTCCCCTCATTTGCAGAGTATTTTCAAAATGTGGTAATGGTTGCATTAACTTTCCCTAAGCTCTCCTGTTGGGTTTCTGAGGGTCTCCATTCCCTCTGCCCCTCATTCCAACCCATCTGTGGCAGCTCTGTGCCCATGGTCTCAGCTAATGCAGAGGATTAAGCCACTCTGTCTGGGACAGGCACAGACACAGCCCTGGGTGATCTCACAAAAAGAAATTAATTGGCAGAGGACAGATTTTTTTCCCCTTCTTTGCTTTACAGAGTAAAATGCATCTTAAAGCAAAAGAGTGAAGAGCTCATACAAAGCTGGATGTTGACCTCAGAGTTTCTAGCAGCTCAACATGGCTTTGGTCCACATGCACCTAGTTTGATCTCTGCTGAAATACTCAGCTTTTACCAAGTCAGGCCAAAGCAAAGCAACTTGGGGCACTTTGCCTAACCTGTAATTGTGGCCTGACAATATGTGGATCTGCCTCATAAGAACCAGCTCTCCATGTCAATCTCAAAGTGCTCCTGCACACATAAATAAAGGCATCTTGTTTTTCAGATTCAGGGAGAACAAAGAAGTCTTGATGAGCTGCCTGCTGGCACTATCATCTGTTGTAAATGTTATTTATCCTGAAGGTCAGGATGGTTTGTTCACTTACAAAGCTCAGGTGGTGTAATGTTCCAGCTCTTTAGAGCTGACTCAGGGCATGAATGTTTTTAATCATAACACCGTATTTCACATTTTTCATCCTCCCAGCAAATAGTTCAAATATTGCCTGCAAATATCAGTGTTCTTATTGATGGCAGCAGCATAACCCAGAATGATGGCCTGTAGCAAAGGGCAGGTGCCAGGTGAAACCTGGCTTAATGACTTTGCCTTGACAGAGAGAGTTTGCATTAAATTCAGGGAAATTCCATTAGAGGTTTGTGAAGGAACTCTGTGGTTGCTTGTGTGGCAGGAGCTGTGGTCTGCTCAGCCTGACAGGGATTGTTCCTACCTGAGACGTGTTTACAGCCACACAAAGACAACCAACTGCTTGGGAGAAGGTCACTGAGCACTCTGAGTTGGAAGGAACAGATGGGGAATTATTTTGGGCTGAGTAAGGAAAAACAGGCCCTGGAAAGCCATTCTTCTATTCAATTTCAAAAATCATTAATTTTCATGTACAGCAAGTTTCAGCAAGAGTTATTATGGACGTTTATCATCAATGGTGATACAAATGTTTCCCCTCAATTTCCTCCCTTACAAGAAGCTCCATTCAAGTCTAAATCTTCACCAGCTGTACTCAGGATCAATGATCTGTCAAATTCTCTGCCTTCAATAATAGATAAAATTTTGAATACATAAGAAGCTGCTGAACATGGGAGATGCGTGGGAAGTTCCTAGAACCTCACCATCATATTCACCACTGCCTCTTGTTTTCCCTCTGCCTTGATTGTGCATGTGGACTTCTCAATCCTATTTTCACTGTGGAGAGCACAGTGAAAATGACCAAACATGACCAAAACCCAACAAACAGAGGAACACTTCACAACTTACACTGTAAGGGCATCAGAATAACTTAATGTTATAACTGATCACAGCAAACAAATAGCTCAGAGCAGGATGGGGCTGAGCAATCTGGTACCCAGGTCTACACAGGACCAGGGAGAGGAAGATGAGGGTGGAACAAGGAGCTGTGGATGTGGAAGTTCCCTGCTTCCTGAATTCCATGATGAATTCCTGCCTTGCCATGCTGTTGCATGTGTCTAAAATACAACATTCAGCTACAAATTCAAAAACACAAAAGAAAAATTACTTAGAAACACCACATCACTTTTAGCAGGAGTACCAGACTTTAGCAACTGAACTTGTGGTGCTGGATCAAAACATAAGATATGGTTAGGTATAGATATGATAAAAAAACCAACATAAATAAAAAAATCAAAATCATTTCTAGCTATGGTTAGAGGTACTTTGCACTGATGACTGCTGAGTAACACAAGATTCAGAGCCAGGCCACTGGATAATTAATTTTCAAATAGAAGAAGCTATCACCATTGGTTTGAGAGCTTACTCCTAGAGAACCTACACAGTATTCCAAACAATTAGGATGACTGCAGCAGGAAAGGTGCCAAATCAAAAAATATTCCTACCTTTTAAAAAGTATGGTACACACTTGCCCTTACAGCATTGTGTAGGCACATAAGGGCAATTACTTTAAATGAATGCATTTGAAAATCCATGTTGCAACCTTAAACACTGCTGGAAATTAGGAAAAAATTGCTGAGAATGCTGAGAATCGAGTTTTCTAAGAAAGCACTACAAATCAGATATGATATGTTAGGCAGTGCATGTGACAGTGTTCACAGGGGTTTTTGGATGAGGGAAGAGACGAGGATCAGACTCCATGTTTCTGAAGGCTTGATTTATTATTTCAGTGTAGTTTCAATATATATCATAAAAGAAAAGAAGACAGGATCGTATCAGAAGGCTAGCTCTGAATAGAATAGGAAAGAATGATAACAAAGGCTTGTGGCTCAGACTCCTTGTCTGAGCCAGCTGGGCTGTGATTGGCCATTAATTAGAAACAACCAACATGGGCCAAGCAAAGATCTATTTGCTGCATTTCACAGCAGCAGATAATCAATGTCTACACTTTTTTCCTGAGGCCTCTCAGCCTCTGAGGAGGAAAAATCCTAAGGAAAGGATTTTTCATAAAAGATGTCTGCAACAAGTGCATATAAAGATTGTACCAGATATTGAGGAAAGCAACAGTATTGTGCAAAGTTTTTAAAAGTAATTCTATTTTCCAGGCATTTTAGTGATGGAGGTCCTATAAAACCTTTCCATTCCTGTCACTAGCACTGCAAAATTCAGTGATCCTTCATTAAAGCTCCGCACAGCACCTCCAAAATTAATTTCATTCTTGGACTTGGACTTACCAGCCAGTTTCTCACCAGCTTATCTGGGGTTTGGGTGCTTCTGCATCCTCGCAGAGAAAAACACCCAGACATTATATTTCAAAATGTACTCCTTCAACCACACTCAAAAAGTGGAAGCTTATCAAGGAACGTAAGATTTGACAAGCGCTCCAGATTGCTACACAAAATGTTGCTGCTACACAAAATGCTCTTTGCAACAAAAACCCCAAACCCAGCTGACCACAAGCAAGAAGCCTTATTTTACACCAGGCTCAAAGCCCACGTCCCTTCAGCTCCACGCTGTACCAGGAGGGATTTTTTTTCCCTGCTGCAAGTTTCCATGGAAATGCATCAGTCACTAATCTAAATAAGTGCGGCTGAAGGACGCCTGAAAACCTGGAGCAATTACGCATGCCATTAGAGGAACAGAATATGATTCAGCCCAGCTATTAGAAATGTGCCACAGCTATCATTTCTATATTTTGTTGCAGTGTTCTAAAAACAATACTGCCTTATATTTTTTTTAAGCCCACTCTTTTGCTCCTTATAAAAGGGAGAAAAAAACCCTCAGAAAATGCAGTGAAAATACTTCTCACGTAACAAGCACACAATGAAGTCAGGCAGCAAATGTTGTAAAACACAAGAGGAGGTGATGCCACACATTTGTTTTGCCATGAAAATCCACAGGACCTGAAAACTTCTCTCTGGTCAAAGAGACTTCACTTGAGTCATTTTGATGAGTAATAAGCCAGTGAAAGCTTTGATCTGCATTAAAGGGCTAATGAGCTTTAAAACAATTGATGTGAATATGATTTCTGATCAATACAGAGCAGACATCCATGTGCAACCACAGCACACGGCTCAGGCACAGCTGGGTCTCTTCTGCCCACAGAGCTGTAGGATCATGGAATCATTAAGGCTGGAAAGGCCCTCTGAGATCACTGAGTAAAATGTTCTCCCAGCACTGGCAAAGCCACCACTAACCCATGTCCCCAGGCACCACATCCACACAGCTGTTAAATATCTTGGGCTCCAGTACCAGTGTTCCAATGCCAGGCAACTCTTTCCATGAAGAAATTCTCCCTAATATCCAAACTGAACCTCCCCTGGCACTACTTGAGGCTGTTCAACCTATTCCTGCCTGTGTTCCCTGGCAGCAGATCCCGATCCCACCTGGCTGCCCCCTCCTGTGGGGGCCAGAAGGTCCCCCTGGAACCTCCTTTTCCCCAGCTTCATCCCCACCCCCACCAAGCTCCCACAGGTACTTCTGATACTCCAGACCCTTCCCAAGCCACGTTCCCACTGCTTTGGACTCAACCTATTCCTACTTCACATCCCACAGGAAAATTTCAAAAGGTGTGGAACAGGGACTGTGCTAGCAATTGTGAACAAATGTTTTGAGAGTTATTTCAAACTATCTGAACTTGGTGTTCCCCTTACTCTTGAAGAATGAGCTGATAAAACACTCAAAAAACCACAGCTTTCAAATTCTACTGACAATTTAGTCAATTTCTGCTTGACTGTGTCACATTTTTGCAGAAAATGTCTCCCAAGTCGTTGGCATTCCATATAAAAAGGGAGGTGGCTGAATAAACAGTGCTGCTCCAAAGTCTGGAGCACAGACTGGAGATGAGCAATGTCTGTGCTACCTGTGTGTACACCAGCCACGTGCAGCCCCTGGGCCAAATCTACTTGAAATTAATGCAATTTCTGCCAATAAACATTGCAATTAGGCCTCAAACAGGAGAAACTGAGGAGGAAACACACTTGTGCAGGAAAAGGCCTCTCAAATGATTAATGTGGTATTTCTAGACTGCAGCTGAGCACTCTCCATCTACACTGGGAACATCTGCTAAAGGAAGCACTCAGGAGACTGAGATCTGGGGCTTTCACCTGCCTGGGGTTCTCCTTGCTGACACCAAGCCACCACTGGAAATAAAGTCTAATTAATTAGATTCCAATTCATAGACTGTAAAAACCAAAACAAGGGGGGCAAAAAGGGGAGGGGACATCAGTATACATTAAGAACACTAAAAGATCATACTAAAAATCAACCTGAAATATATATATATTATCCTTTCTGTTAGCTTTTGGGTTGTTAGTTCTTACAATTTCACCTAATGCCTTTTCTGCATCTGCTGAAGTCTTCACAAAAAGGAGCAGAAAGTAGGTCTTCCTTTTCAAATCTGACAATCTTTTATCTACACCTCAAGCCAGGCCCTTTCAAGTTTCATTTTTCACCACTTAGTTGACTTAGATTAAGGATTTATTTTAAATGTGACAGTAAAATTGTTTTCAAAGTTAAGATTTTTGAGTTCTTCTACGACAGAAACTGAAGAAGTTTTATTTATAACACACTTTGAAACCCTCATGAATGGATCTCTAGAAGAATAGATGGCTTTTAATTGTGCACTGGTTAAATTGAAGAGTGGTTTGTCTTGTTTTCCCCAAAATCCAGTGAAGGTTTAAAAAAATTCTGATATTACATAATTTTGGAATAATATCTGAACATGCACTTGTAGGATAAATACTTGGAATACAAGCATTACAAAAATTAAACAAAATTTGAATCATGCCATTAGGATGAAATTGCCTAAATAGAATTGAAAATCAACCCTAAAATGGATCACATAAAAGACCAGATTATTGCTGAGGGTCAACATTCATGAAGTTCCTCCTCAGAAAAGCTTTGCAATTTAGAGAATGAGGTACCTGAGGCACAGGGAGTGCAAACAGCATCCCAGAGACCACAGCAAACACCAAAGGCAGGCAATAAACCTGGATTAGAGTCATGCAGCTGAAGAAGCACCTGAGCTTTAAGCTCATACATTTAATGATAAAAATGTACATTTGTTTGATTGTTACAGAAATGTCAAAACCCATTTCCAAGGTGCCCAAAGGTTACAAAAGCAGGAATGGCAAAATAAACTTGTAATTTCTAGATGCTTTCTGAGAGCCTAAATTACTAATTCTTGGAAGCAAGCAGTGATATGGAAATGAATTCTCCTAAGACTGACATATTCCTGAAACTCCATTACATGTCCAGCTTAATGCCTATAAACTAATAAGAAAAAAGGAATCATGCTGCATCTTTGTACTTATGAGATTTGTAAAACGTTATAACTGAAGAAATCACATAGTCTGGGTGTTTTTTAAAGAGAAATTATGTAAAAAGCTTGAACCTCTCAACTGACATACAAAACCTCCCAAAACCACACTCAAACCTGCAAAGTGAAAATGTAAAAACATAGCCTTGACCTGTTAGAAGCTTTTATATTGTGGACTTTGTGACCTCTCAAATTTGAATGGAAAAAGGCAAATAAAGGGAAGTGGAAGAGATTTTCAATTTGTGAATTTTTGTTTTGCAGTGGTGTCTCAAAGATGGGTTGCACTTAATTGAGATCTCTACTTAGTAGGTTTATTCCTTTCAAAAAATGTAATTGAGTGTATTAAGCCTACCTGGATTAGACATCTCTCTGTGCTTGATAATCACACTCCCACCTTCTCCCTCTCCTTTATCTCCTTCTCACATATAAATTGCATCTCAGCATATCCAAACTTAATCCACAAAGAGGCCATGCAAATCTAATCCTCCAAATATATCATTAAAAAATCCCATTTCATTATTTACCCTAATCCTGCACACAGACAGCACAAGACATAGTTACCTCCCAGTGATAAATGATTTGCACAGCTTGAAGAGTTCTTTGGACACTCAGAAAGTTCCAACTGGTTAAACAATCACTCTTTCTGCATCACAGTCTAATTACTCTTCACAGGACTGCTAGGGCACCTCAACTTATTGTCACACATCACCAGCATTTCAGGAGAAAACAGACAAATAACTGCTTTTAGATAATCTCCTTCCTCATCACACAACCTGAAGTTGACACCTTGTCACCTCAAGAACATTATGATGTCAAAAATTTAAGATTATATTGCTTAAAAGAAGAAGCCTCATCTAGAAATGGGTAACAGGAATGAGGCAGATAAAGGCAGATTTGCTATTCACAGTGTGGGACTTAGAGTTAACTGCAGTTCTGCCAGCTTTAGATGTATTTTGATTTGTTTTGCTGGCCTGTAATCACAAAAATCAATTGCAGTGTTGTGTGTTGACAGCAGCAGCCCAGCTTCACTGAGGTGTTTTCAGGACTGGGAATCAGGGTGCTCCTCCCAGAACCAAAATATGAATAACACTGATTTTTTGAAGATTTTTCTCCACAAAGTGTCATAAACTGAAATACTGCTGGCACACATCAGTTGCTAATCCTGTCTCTAGATACAAAACACTCAAAATAGGTAGGAACTAAAACAACCTGCCTTCCACCCAGGGATTATAGGTAAAGCCATCAATCCATTTTAACAGTGTTTACTTTACTAAACACACTTCAAAGATCTTTTTTTCCCCCCAGATGTTGTGCTAAATGCCATCTGCTTTATTCCTGAAGAAATAAAAGCCATCATACGTTTCGCTTGGAGATAAAGTGAAGCAGAGTGGTCATTAGCCAAAGAACCAGAGAAATGAGGAGTTTCCTGAATACATAATTAGGGATCTAATGAAATGGTCTTCTTTAGCCAAAAAGTCAGGAGATTAGAAATCAGAGGAAGAAAAAAAAAGGCCTCATCAACTTTGTAGAAAGTAAAAAATATAGAGAGGAGAAAAACACCCTCTAAATTATATAAATTGAATACAATTTAAATGTCTATTTTTGATTGATGAAAAATCCCAGAGGACACTCGCCTGGCCAAAGTCTCTCCTGTTTTATTTTGATTCTATTTTAGAAACTATACTTATGGATCTATTTTCTTTCCTTCCATTATCAGAGCTAAGAAATACTTTTCCAAACTAAACTTTGATCGAAATTTTGCTCACTGGAATTTTTGCTCCACTGCACAAATCAACATTTCAAGCTGCCCTCCTCTGTAAGAGGCACTTACTAAAGACATTTTAGAAAACTACCAAGCAGACCTAACTTTTGGCATTTTCAACATCCTGAAGCAGAAAGAACCACTTGGAATAAGCAACAGCAATTAGAGATGATGAGATCTCCTGTCATATCCCCACATCAATCTGGGAGCAGAATTTAGCTCAAGATTTATTCAGCTCTGCATTCTGCAGCTGCAGCCACGGACACAACCCCAGAATGTGATTCCCCCCCTGATCACAAGCGAGGTTACAGACACTGGGCAGCCCAAAATGATGCCTTTGATCACCAGAGATGTCAAAGACATTCCCAAGATAATAGAAGGTGATTTTGTGTTATTTCTGCCCAGTCAAGCACAGCAGCAACAAGGTGATATCCCATTCCAATCTGTTCCATACTTTCACCCAGTCACAGCTTGTGTCACTTTCTTCCACACTTTTTTAAAGGATTTCTGCAGCAGCTCTTCATTTGCAGAGTTATTTGCCCACTGCACAACATCCTGCATGGCCATTAAGTAGCTATTAGAGTTGTGTACTTTACTTTGGCATTTATGTTGCACATAAAAAGATTAAAGGACCATCAACCACTCTCTTTTCATTTAATTATTTCTACTCCACTGACTGTATTTCCAGTACATTATGCAAAGTGATGGAATCCTACTACATTTAAAAACATATTTATTCCTAGTGGACAAGACTATAAAAAAATAACACACAACTGTTTATTTTAGACCACTACAACACAGATTTGCTCCGAGTGCTTCCCAGCACACAACAGTTTTCTCTGATTATCTCTTCCATGATTTGTCACACAGATACAATCTATGACTGGGTAAAACCCACAGAAGTCATCCACTCACACCTTTGCACACAGAAGCTGTTGGAAACAACTGCAGCAGGAAAGTTCATGTGAATTCTCACTTTTACACCACCCCTCTGGTATAAGACATTTCTTCAACATTTACTCATTTCCCTCAGACATTCTTTGGCCTCATCTTCAGTGGCCTCCTTGGAAATATTTGTATTCTTGCCACATTTTCTCCTCACACTCTACATCTGGCCTAAGACATGGGAGAAGGACAAGCCACAGTCGCTGTGAAAAAATCCTGAATGTTACCAAAATCTCCCTTCAACCTGCTCATACTTGAGCCCCCTGTGCATCCACCAACACTGTTAAAGCATCTCAAGCAGCTTATCAGAACTTTTTGCCTCTGACACTTTTTCTGTGTTTCAGGAAAACAAACAACTCCCTTGGCTTTATTTTAAAATAAGTATCTATGAGTGCACTCCTTTCACACAAGGGGGAGTGATCGTAGGCTCCTTGAAAGGGGCTGGGAGTGAAGCAAACAGGGGGATGAAGGCAACAGGAGTTATATTTAACAGGTTTAGAACTCACACTCTTCTACACCAATAAAGCTCTGGCTTATTTTATTTTAAATGATCATATTTTTGTGCTATTACTTTTCAAATAGCTTCCATGTCACAGTTGAGACAGCCATGACACACAGAGTATCACCACACAATTTCAGAAAGCATCAACCCACCCAGAGTAACACCTCACCACATCAGAAGGCTTCAGGCACCTGCCCACCCACAGTAACATCCTCTCACCTCAGAAGGCTGCAGGCATCTGCCCTCCCTGGCCATTAGCCCAGCCTTTTATCCCCTCCCGTTGATGCCCTGCACCTGTGTGCCCTCTGCTCCCTCTGGGGGTTGCTCAGTGCCCCTGGGCACTCCCTGGCTCACTGCTGCCAGTGCTGCTCACCTGCTGCTCTCAGCTGTAGCCAATTTAGGGATGAGGCTGGGCCCAGCCCCACTCCCAATTCCCACAAACTGTGTGCCTAAATTTGGACACTGCTGGGGTAACAAATCTGCCCTGTAGGCAAAGTAAAAAAACCAGAATCTGTTCCCTGCCACGACAAACAAGAGGACTGAATCAGAGAGGTCCCTGATGCTGCTGACAAGGAGCATCATGGATACAAATCCAGGGGAAAGGGAAACAGGGAGCTGACACCATTGCCAAAGGACTCAACTTCTTTGGGAAGAGTGCAAGAGGAGATTTGTAACAGCACAGGCCATTTACTGAGTGAGAACAGTGATTCCTGTTCTAAGGATCATCCTGTAAGAAATTCAGATGAAAACACTGGGTAATCTGTGAGTGACAGATCCTTCCTGTTGTGTGAGAAGCAAGAAAAAAAAAAAAAAGAAAAAGAACCAAAACAAGTTCTAGACACACAGACGAGCACTTAGGAGAAGCCTTCAAGAAGAACTTTTCTCAAATACATTTAGAGGGTTATCATCACGATTTTATAGAACAGCTACAGATAGGAAAAAGAAAGTGTCCATAGCTTGGAGGACTCTAAATAAAAAATGCAAGCCATACTGACTTTAGATGACATGGAAATGTGTAATAAACACTTTACTGCATTCACATCCCACTCTCTGATAGTCACACTGTTTCTTCTTTGGTTTAAGAGGACTGCCACCTACTGAATTACTCTCATCTTCAGCTGGTTTTAGGAAAGAGATAAACATTACCTTCAAACCAAGAGAATTCGGACAGCAGCTTTTATGTATTTCTATATAAAAATATAGAAAGGTATCTTAATATGTAAGGATTAGAGTGCTGGACATATTCTTCTTTGCTGCAGAAGTTATTTTGGTTTTAACCTGGAAATCCTTGCTGGTAACTGCTGACCAGTTGCTTTCACTTTTAAATGTTTTCAAGATGTGATTTTATCTGGAATATTTCCAAGTGATTGACTATCATCTACAAGAAGTGTGGGGGAAAAAACCCACAAATGACAGATTCCTAGATCTGCATTCATAGATAATCCAAGAATTTCCACAGATATTACCTAGAAAAGTATTGCAAAATGTTTACACATAATTATTAGAATTCAAGATAAACCCCACTGCTCAGAATGTACAAAAAAAAAATACAGAAAAAGTTTCCTTCCCCACTGTCTCCTGCTGCCTGGGCATGTCCTTTCTTAGGTTTTCATATCCAGGCAGAAATAAGAGTGAGCTGAAACGAGGCTGAGTACAAATGAAACGTTAGAGATGATTTTTCCCCTAAATTCGGTACCCAAAGATGCCATCTAGTGACCACCTCCTGAATGCAGGGACAGCTCCGGAAACGCAGCTCAGAGCCCGCGCTCCTCATCAGCTGAGGGGCAAATCCATCACTCTGTGTGCGAGAGAGAAGCACAAGGGTCACGTCCTTAGCCAGGGTGCTTTCATTCACGGACATCCCTTTGTCACTGCCACATTTTCTGGAAAAATCCCCTTGCCCAGGACTCTTCTCCTGGGAAGCTGAGAAGCCTCCGAGAAAAATGAAAATAATAATAATCCTGTGATGATAATCTCCTGTGTTTTGCTGCTTTGGAATGTGGTTGGAGATTGTTTATCCAACATGGGAATTGTTTTTACTTAATGACCAATCACCGTCCAGCTGTGTTGGGACTCTGAGGAGTCTGTCACGAGTTTTTAAGTAGTTAAACCTTCTGCCTGTATCCTTTCTCTATTCTTTAGTATAACAGTCTTTAATATAATATGATACCATAAAATATTAAATTAGCCTTCTAAGAACATGGAGTCAGATTCATCAATTCCTCATCCCACATCTGTTACTCCAATGCTCCAATCTCTGCATCCCTGCTGTCCCAAGAACATTTCTGGCAGACTCTGTGTGCATCCCCAAACAGCAGAACACTGAGGCAGTCACTGCTCCCCACCTCTGCCAAGCCAGGGAAGGTCCTGTCTGCTCTTGCTACCCACACATATTAATTTTGACCTAACTTGGAAAAAAGTGATTTTTGGCTGGCAGCTGACAGGATCAGAGCACTGGCTCTGGCAGCTCTCAGAACACAGGCTGGGAGAGAAGGATGCTAATCCCAAATTTTGGTGAGCCTGGAATGTGGGACCAAGCCAAAGAAAAACACCTCACTAGGGATGGCCCTTTGGAAAACCTGAGTTCAGTCTGACAGCCAAGAGAAACTCCTTCAAAGCCCCGGCACCCTTGGTGATATTGGCTGCTAGGAAATGTAGGGAAAAGCTTCTGCACAGTAACAGTGCACAGTGGTGACCTTATTCTGAATTTAAGCAAGGCCCACAGAAGAGCTGCACACACACACAGCATCCAGAAGTCAAATCAGAGAGTGAGATTCAAGTTTGGATTGTATCTTTTTAAAATTCTGCTGCTGTAGGGCAGGGTAATTGATTTTCTGTAAGGAAAAAGGTGCAATCAGCACGTTCAGGATGTAGGAAGGCTTTTGAATATTGATATCCCAGATAAAGATACCAGGGCAGTCCAATTTATTGAGCTTCCAAAGAGATGCTTGGGAATTTAGGACACTAATGCAATGAATTGATTTATGTAACACAATATATTAACTTCAAGAAACCCTGACTTAAACATAGTCATCAAACCATTAGATGGCTCATCAAATGCATTTAATCAAAATTCAGAATATGTTCTTGTTTCTGAGATGCTGAAAAACATTAAGCACCAGGTCTTGTATTATGCACATTTGGAAGATGGTCTATAGGGTATCTTTTACTTTTTTTACTTTAGAATAGCTCAGCAAGAAAATCAGGGTAAAAACCAACAAGGAAGAGAAAAATCAATACAGATCACTGGTGTGTTCATATTCACGTGAAAGTCTGATCATGTAAGCAAAATGAATATTGCAAAATCAGGTAAAACCTGATTTAGGGCATCAAAAATTAATGTTTCCAATATACATGGCATGTACACACATCACAGGAAGGAAAAACACAATGTTATATACTGCAGGTTTCAGAAGAAACCTTTAAAATGTATCTTTGCAAGATAAAGACTTTCCTCAAAAAAACCCCAAAAAATAAAAACAAAAAAGAAACTTTAAAAACAGTGTACCCTTAAAATTAAAGCTGTAAAAGTATCTTTTATCAGCAATGATGCAATTTTAAGCGTCCTAATGCTTCGAAGCAGCCACATTTCAAAAAAATGCAGAAAACAGCCCCAGAAAAACAACCAGTTTCCAGGAAATCATTGGTCTCTTACATTTATGAATAGCAATAATGTTATATCATAAGTCTTTATACGTGTTTGGGAAAACACTGAAGCCACTCTCACATATTTTAAGGGGTGAGTGAAATGGGTTCCTTATTTTCACGCTCCTTCAAGTGATTTGCAACCCTTACCTTAAAGCTTGACTACAGGAGACTACATGGGCAAATTCAATTTACTCTAAAGGTATGAAGTTAGAATGGATTTTTAAAAAAATTAAATGAGAATGACAGGAATTGTAGCAATTTAAATTCACACCTGCAGCTCAAAGTACTTTTCAAGCCAATCACAACCTTTTAGTGACCCCAAAACTCTTGGTCATCCCAGTCTGTGTCTGCCAAACATGAAAGGGCTGGGTGTGGAAAACACCCATATGTAATTCCCATGCCAGCCTGGGAATTAAGTAATATTCAGGCATTAATCACTTCAAGCTGATTGACTTCCATTCAAAACTATCTGTTGTTGTGGTCAGTGTGGTTTCTCTGTGCTTTGAAGTGAGAGCTGAAAGTCAAACCCTAAATCTGCCACTTAGTGACAGGCTGTGTACTCCAGAGTCTGCACTAGAAAAGGTTTTTTCAGAGTTAAGCCCCAAGTTCTGGTTTAAAACACAAAACAACCCCTGTTCCCCCAAATGCCTCCCAGAACAAGATTCCAGCCATCAGGGATAAGTGCTTTTTAAGCATACCCATTGCAGTGCCTGATTAATCTGCCTGAGCCATCTGAAACAGGAGGATTATGAAGGGAAATCCTTGTCAGGGTGAATCCTGTTAGAAAGCCCAGATCCCATTCCCTGTGTGCATGACAGTACCTGTGATCCTGCTGCCAACTATTTTCCTTCTATTCTACCAACATCTGGGACTATTGGAGGCCTTTTCAAGCTTTTCTCTCATAAATAACATGACAACTTGAAATTTATCCCTGCTTATGGTTGTAATGAAAAACACTGGGAGAAACCCAAAATTACATGTGCTTAGTGACATATGAAACACTTCATCAATATTGTTTCCATACAGCACAACCTAAGAAACTGGATAGTGTTTTTTAAGGGAAATTCTTAATATCTTTTGATTCTGATGGTAGATTTTATATGCTGCCTTATTTGTAACTTGGGTCAATCCAAAAGAAGGATAATCAAGTATTTACTGATTCTTTACCTTTAAAAGATTCAGTAATACACCTTAAATTGGATCAAAACAGCCTTGCAAGAACTTTCTGCAGTGCTTGGCTGATTAATTTAAGTATTTCCACTTAACTTTTAAATGTGATGAGTTGCAGCATCCTCTAAAGTAAGGTCAGGACATGAAAAAGTTCTAAATATTTACTTTTGAACAAGAATATTTATGATACATTTCAGTCTTGCAGTTCTATCCACAGGGTGAAACCTCACTGACTCTGCAAACACAGGAACGAGGGTGTAGTTCAGCTCATTAGAGCTCAACTGAAGGATTTTTTATATTCAGAACTGAACATTAAAATATCTCTCAAAATGAATACTTAAAAACATCTTGGTAGAGGTAAAGCTTCTCATTAAATAATCAGTATCACCTGCATTTATTAGCCAGCTAATAAGACATATGCTAATAAACTCAACACCTGTTTAATGAGGAAAAGTTCAGTAAAATTTAACAGTTCTCTTCTCAGACAGAGAATGACTAAATGCAAGTTTGGGTTCAAGGTTCCTTAGACTTTAGACACGGCAATCACTATTTTAGGAACAATTTGCAGAGATTTTTGCACACAAACTAACCTCAAAAAATTTAAACCTTTATATAATCATGTTATGTTTTGTTATATATTATATTATATTATATTATATTATATTATATTATATTATATTATATTATATTATATTATATTATATTATATTATATTATATTATATTATATTATATTATATTATATTTACAGTATAGAAGACATATAATATATATTTACATTTGATCATACATATATTATATATATTATAATAACTATATTTTTAATATCTATCTATATCTATCTATCTATCTATCTATATATATGTGTGTGTATATATATATATATACACATATATGTGTGTGTGTGAATCTATATATATATGTGTATATATATATATATATATATATATATATATATATATATATATATATATAAATAAAATTTTTTCCCCTAGGTCAGAGGCAGCATGAAAAGCACAGTTAAATACACACACAGAGAAGCTGGAGGTAGTGGCCCAGCCAAGCTCGTGGCTCCAGCAGCCCCTGCAGCCCCTGTGCTCCCAGCTGGGAGCTCCCCCTGCTGCTCAGGCTCACCAACCCTTCCCACCCGAGGCCCTCGATGCGAGGTCTGGGGCTGTCTGGGCTGTCTGTCCTTCCCAGCGCTGAGCAATCTGCTTTGGGGCAGTGAGCACCTGAGGACAGCCACTTCTGAGAACAGCAGAATTTCCTCCCTGTGCTGCAGCAGCATCATCTCACTGCTGGGCTGCTCAGGAAACACAAAAAGTGCATTATCCACCAGGGCAATGATGTGTCACCCCTCTGACAATCATTTCCACCTCCCTGTTCTCTCCTTGCCCCCGATAAACAAGAGATCTGGAGGAAAATAATAGTTCCCCTTTTTCATCTGTCCACCTGCTGTTCAGAACACAGGTAATATTTCACCAGCTCACCCTGAAAATGGGAATTCATTTATAAGAAAAGCATTAAAACCAGTGAGGAAGACTAATATAAGGGGTTCAAGAGACCATTTGAAAACAAACTACACCCTTAAGATTTGTTTGCTAAAAATGAAACAAGATTCTTTAATTTGCCTTTCTCTGGTGCAAGCTCTTAGCAAAAATCTGTAACATTGGAAACATCCTCTGCTCCTTCAAATAAACCAATTCTGGCATTATTTCTTCTGAAAATCTTTTGTTTGCTGCATGTAGCTGTGTCTTGTCCTTGGGTATAAAATCTTACCATGAAAACTTGGGGATTTTGGGAAGGTGTCTTGGACTTTCCTATCTATATTTGCATTTTTGTCTCAAACAGTGGCCCAAGGCCTCAAAGTCTCCTATGAGATCAATCCTCAAAGGAGAGGTTTGATCCTGGCAAAATGAAAGGAAAAGTGCAATCTATAAGGATTTACAGTCAGGAATGTAACTATTTTCCATCTTTTTAAAGTCTTGACTAACAAATGTTAATTTAACTTTTAAAAAATAACTTCATAACTTACCTGACAAACAATATTTGATATAAAGACGTGTTATATTTCATTTCCTCAAACTACTAATGTGCTGTACAGGGTACCCAATATAATTACTTTCATTATTTTCAGGAGACCAGCCAAAATACAGAACTATTTCCAATGTCTCTCCAGACAGCAGTAAACTAATTCTTGATGTGTGCAAAACATAATTGCAAGCATGGAATAAAGACTTAGTGATTGTTGTATAATTAGAGTTGAACCCTTGGCTATAAAAAAATAAAAATATCCAAAACAATGCATTGAAGTGCTTTTTGCTTGTACGTCATGCACAAAATCAGTTTAACTTTCACAGCCACATTTTATATTTGTGCATGTGGACTGGCTGGTGTGCTGAGAAAGCTGATGGACATTTTCCATTTCAGTTCAGAAAGCAATGCCCAAGTTTCAGACTCAGCTACAAACACAAACACACTTTTGTGTGTAAATAACATAACCAAGTTACACTACCACCTGAAATTCAATCCATTTTGGGAGTTCACAATTGGGAACATTCAGTCAGGTCTGTCTGTTTTACCTGGAGATGAAGAATCTATTTCTGACCCCAGAGTACCCCTTTAGTACTGATCTGTAACAAAATGAGCTGAGCTCTCCAGCAAGGGAGGGAAGCAAAAGCAGAGCCATGGTTTCAGAACAGAATATGGATTATCTGACAAGCTGCTCTGCTCAGACTTCATTTTCCTGATCATCTCCAGTACTGCCATTACTTTAAGCAGTTGCTCCATCATCTTCCTTAAATTAAGAAGAATTTGATCTCAGCTAACTGGGGAGAGTTTCAAAGAGTTTCCAGCCTCTGTTGTCAAGCCTTTTATCTGAGCCATTAAAAATCAGAAGGGGAAAAAAGCCCCAATGTGTCATTTAGTGCAGCAGAAAAAGATGACTCCTCAACACTTTTGGAATATGTACAGATCTAAGGCTTGCCTTGCTTTTTTTTTTCAAAGTTGCTTTTATAAGTGTTAGGTCATGCTAAATGTAATGAGTTAGATGAATTAGGCCACTGTATTTAATTCTGATAAACAGCCAGAATGATTTGAACAGAAGTCGTATTCTGATATAAATAATATTTACACAGGTGCATCAGAGAATCCTGGTTAAACAGAATTTCAGGGGGAAAAATGGATGTTAAATCAAAGCAAAAGCTATTGCTACTGTCATTTAAGATACTTAGAGAAAGCAAAAAGATCAACTACAGTTGATCATAGGTTGATAAGATATTACAAAGTATCACTAATTATAAAAAACCCCCAAAAAACTATTAGTATAGAGATGCTTTAATTAAAATGTATATTCTTTATGAAATTTGAAATGCTCCAGAATTCCAGCAGCTAAAAGCTACAGATTTTTGTCTACTAACAGTCATTAAGATCTGCCAGGTTTGTTAAAATTTGAGAAATTCAAAACAAATTTTAATGGCTTGAAAAACCATGGTATATGAGTAGTTTCCACAAGAACACCTGGGAATCAAAAATTAGGTATTACTCCTAGTTTTTAGCATGTTGCAGAACAGGGCTGCTCAAATTCTGCCACAAGCTGAAGTATTCTCTCTTAAACCAATAATTGAGCTTAAATTCCCCAGGAGGCTCCATCACTTCATAAATCATTCACTTCATAGCTTTAACTTTTTGGTGCTTCTACAGTAATTTGTAAGATTAGATATCTCTGATGTCTCCATCCGCTCTCAACTTGAAAATATTCCATGGGCTGTGATTTGGAACAGAAAATGGGAATGCATCACTGGAAGAAAAAGGAATAAACCATCATAGTAACTCCTTTCTTGAGACATCTCTCAGTTTGCACCTCTTTGATCCTCTATAGTATGACAGATGATTTCTTGAGGGAGAAAAAGTGCAGAAAGAAGCAGAAGAGGAAAAACTCCCCACCTGCATGTCCGATTTCACACAGCAGCAACCCCAGATGCACTGGAAATGTTGAGTTTCCTACCATGTAACTCTCATTTTATATTGCTATGCAATTTATTTTTAGCCTATTTCAATGCTTTGGAGAGTTGTGCTGCTCCTTTCCAGCTGATTAGAGTTATTCCTAAGTGGCTCTTAGCAAGCATGGAAATGGGAGTGAAAGGGATGAAGTACATGTCAGCTGAGCAGCCCAGACAGTAAAATATTATGAATTAAAAATTCCTTATTCAGAGATAAGTATGCAGACAGGCTTACATTCTCTACAAGCTCTAGACACAGGATTTTTTTTTTTAATTTGAATAATTTTGTTTGATGTTTTTGCTTTATGCTGCCCTCAAACCCTCGACAAATGATGAAATTATTTATCATGGAATCTTTTCTTTTACTTCTCCTTCAAATCAGACCTGCACCATTATTTGAGAAATGGGTTGGTAGACTCAGTGCTCCCAAGGATTTCTAAGAAATACTCCTGTTAGAGTAAGAAATCTCTATTGCTTCTTGCTCAGAAGATGAAGACTGGAAGAAGGAGAGGCCTTTGAAGGCACCTTTGGCCAGAGAGGACACCCTGCAGGTGTGTGGGAAGCAGATGGCTCCCTCCTATGCAGATAAAAACAGCTCTGCAGTCACCTCTGCCTCCCCCTTCCCATTATTCCTGAGTGATGATTCATTCCAGAGCCTTTTCCCAAACTGCTGTTTGTCATCACTGGGAGCACAAGTGCCTCGCTCAGCAAAGCTAAAGTGCAGAAACTTGCTGAGGTTCATTCTTTGAATTTCCATCACTTGAGACAAAAAACTGGGGTTGATTTACATCCTCAGCTACAGAGAGTTGTCAGAATTAGTTGATTATTACTGCACCAAGCTTTGTGGGCTGGCTTGCCAGCACCTCACATCTAGTTCTTTGCATAGATTTTTTTTTTTTTTTTTTTTGGTTGCAGTATAGTTTTCCCACTGATTGATGGAGGAGAATGCAGTTTAAGCAAAAATATGGTATATGGCATATTCCTGATCTTTCTAAAGGATAAATCAGACACAGAGTATCTTTGTCTATGATCACTGTGTTGTCATCCATTCCCAATATTTTTAATGACAGATCTGTCCATGGGAAACATTATGTGGCAGAAAATCACTCCTCAAAAGATGAAATTGTTCAGAATCCCATGAGCCAGATGGTTGGTTGTGCAAAACACAGAAGCAAGGCAGGAAAGAGCATTTCAGAGGTCAGAGCTTGGATGACATCCCTCAAGGCAGGGGGACTGACTGACCTGTCAGCTTGGGCTCTGGGTACCAGGGTTACAATGGGATCCCACCTTCAGAGCCTGACTGGGATGAAAAATTTAATATAATATAATAAAAATAATATAATAAAAATAATAATATCATATCATATCAATAGGTGTAATATTCATCCCTTGAGCTTTCAACCCATTTGAAATGGCTGCCTTTGGATCTGCATCACAGCACACTTTTTCAACTACATGTGAGGCAATCTTGCCTTTTCAATTTGATTTTAATTTGGCTTTATATTCTTTTGGCCATATTGAGTCCAGCCTGCACTGTCAAGTCAGAACATATTTCCCAGCTTTCAGAACTCCTTAGCTCCTTACACTAGTGCCATGACAATGTTTGTGATTAACTCTCCCAACAAAAATATCTTTCCCTCACCTATATAAATTTCTTTTATACTGCCTCCATTTAGTCCTTCCAGCTGCAGCAAAGTTTTGTCCTTAACTGCTGCTGCTCACACCAAACAGTTCAAGTTGCACAATAATCCTGTCACAGGTACACAGGCACCTTCTGCTCAAGGTGAAATCGTGTGGAAGGAGAACTTACCAAAATTTATTATCAAAACCCTTGAGGTGCTCATTTGGTGAGATACCATCTCTTCTGTCTCATTGAAACCCACTTATTTCTAATGGTTTCCAAAGTTATTTCTGCATCGAATTTTTCAGAGTTCTAATAATCACCACAACATTTCTGTTTATTCTTCAGTTGCCTTTTTAGCTAAAAATTAGCCAGAACTGATCGTAAAAAATAAAGAATAATTTGTTAAAAAGGATTTTGCTAATCTGGATCATTTATAAAAGGTGAGCCCTTTAGACTGGATGAAGAGGGGGTTTTTATCTGGTTTTTTCCCTCTCCACTGCTGTGCTAACAAAGAATCATAGAATCAATTACATGGGATAAGGCACTGGTTTTACATATGAATATCTATTATGTTCAGACAGCAAATTTGGGAAACTAAGACTCCTGTCCCTCTGGAAGTCCAGTACAGATGTCAGCTCCTCAATCCACAGTAAAGCATCTTTCCTTCTTGCAGGAAGGCAAATCCATTTTCTAGCAGCCTGGCTGGCTCAACTGCCTGGGAAGGTGTTGTGCTAATTATAAAAAGGGATGGTGGAAATGAGGAACAAATCTGGATTTGCTGAATGCACAGGGCGTTAAAAACTAAGAATGTGGAAAACAGAAAATTCTCTGCTTCAGAAACAGGAAAAGGATGCATTTTATTAACACAGTTTGGACTTGTTTGGTAACTTCTGGGATTGAGAGGGAATGCTGGACAAGGATTGCTGCAGTTTCTGCTTTTAACACCTGTCTACAGTTACATAGGTAGAAAAGAAGTTGCAAGGGAACTCTGCTGCTCCTGGATAATCTGTCACTACGTCTTCAAGTCACTGGAAACTCAGGAATAAGGGATACCAAACAAAAGCACAGGCACTGTGCTCAGGAAGGGACTGGAGGGGCACTCAGCCTGGCTGACAGGGGGGTCTCGGTGATCACTGAGGTCACAGCGTTCACAGCATTCACAGAGTGACTGGGTTGGAAGAGACCTTCAAGATCATCGAGTCAACCCATGCCCTGACACCTCAACTGAACCATGGCACCAAGTGCCACATCCAGCCTTCTCCTAAACACATCCATGGATGGTGACTCCACCACCTCCTGGGGCAGCCATTCCCATACTTTATCACTCTTTCCATAAAAACCCTTTTCCTAATATCCAACCTGTATTTCCCTTGGTGCAGCTTGAGACTGTGTCCTCTGGTTCTGTCAGTGCTGCCTGGAGAGAGAGACCAACGCCACCTGAGCACAGCCACCTTTCAGGGAGCTGTAGAGAGTGATAAGGTCACCCCTGAGTCTCCTTTTATCCAGGCTGAACACCCCCAGCTCCCTCAATCGCTCCTTACAGGATTTGTGTTCCCAGCCCCTCTCCAGCCTCATTGTCTCCTCAGGATGTGCTCCAGCGTCTCAATGTCCTTCCCAAACTGAGGGGCCAGAGCTGGACACAGCACTCAAGGTGTGCCCTCACCAGCGCTGAGTACAGGGGATGAATGACCTCCCTGCTCCTGCTGGCCACACTGCTCCTGATCCAGGCCTTCCCTGACACAAACATCCCCTGCCTCTGTGCCACCTTGGAGAGGAAAAGGCAGCTGGAGCCTGGCAGAGCCTGCTGTGACACTAGAGGTCAGCACGGGCACAGCTCCGTGGGCACAGCAGGGCTGGGAATGTGCCCTGCCCTGCTGCCCCCGGGACTGGCACAGATTCGATCCTGCCTGGAGTAAGGAGAACTGCTCATGGTCACTGCAGCCACGTGCCTGCATCAGATCTAATCTGAGACAAACTCCCAGCACTCCTACAGCTACTAATAAGGTGTCTCCCAAGGGCACAGGATAGAAAAAGGCACAAAGGAGGCTATGGAATGGAAACTCATCCTAAGAAAATATTAAAAATGAGGCTGGAACTCAAGGAAAGGTGGACTGAGGAGGCCAAGAGCTAAAAGACAGCAAGAATCTCTCAGACACGCTGAGTCTGCCTTTATATCAGTATCACTGGTAAAATCTAGGAGTCCTCCAGGCACTTTAGGGAGAGAGGAATAATAAATGATGAAGTTGGAATGTAGCTAAAGATAACTTCCAGCCTGAAAATGAATACTTCACCACGGTTGTGGGCAATCAGATAGCCCTGAATTCTGAAGGATGTGGAGCATAAAATAACAAGTGTAATAGAAAGCATTTATGTAGTAAGTCTCTCAAGTTCATGTAATACCTTATGATGGAAGAAAAGCAAACAGAAACATCTAAATTAAAGCAGGAGGAACATTTTTTCAACTTACCCAGAACATTTTAGCCAAAAAAAAAAAAAATTAACGTATTTCAGAATAGAAAGACATTTCAAAATGGAATTGGCTCATTACTGAATAACACAAGATAACTGTCAATGCAGAAAGAGTAAATATGTGACATTTGTATTCTCTGTTTGAGCAGGTAAAATGCAAGATGATGTTCCAACCTCATCTGAGGGAATATTTCTATTCACAGAATAATTCTGCAGAATGTTGAAAACTGGCTACAAAATGCCAAAAACTGGCACTTTTAAAAATGAGGTAGTACAAAAGTCTTGTTTGTAACAGTTTTTAAAAAGCAGGCAAAAGAATTTAGCAGACCACAATAACGATTTTCATTGTTGCTGTTCTTTTTCCATTGGATCTCAAAATATCAAGGGAACTTTAAACTGGAAAGCAGCAGGTCCTGTGCTGGTGCCATTAAAGGGCAAATGAGACAACCTGGATAATTGGGAGCCCATAGACCTGGCATCCACCCTAGCAAAATAATGGAGCAATTCCTACAAGTCTCAATTAATGGAGGATAAAAGAAAGGAAGTAGAATTAATGCCAGTCAATAGGATTGTCTTTGGAAAACAGAACTTGCCAAGGTGGCATGGTATCTTTGCAGAGAACACAGGAACCAGGTGCTGTTCTGTCCTGCCCACTTCCAGAGAACAGTTGGGATTGCAATAAAGTTCCCTAAAAATGGAACTTTCCTTAGAAGGGAGATTATACATCAGCCTGACATGAAACACCTGCCCAGCAGTTTTACTGGGCCTGGAGTGTTTAATTGGAGTTTGTTTTTTCCAAGAACTATTCCTCTTTCCTTCACTCATGGTGTGCAAATGACAAGCCTCTATTAAACACAATTGTTCAAACTTAATGGCAAAGGGAAGCTGCTGGAAGAAATGTTCCTAAATCTTGTTGAGGGGAAAGAACTGTTGCTGTGGTGCTGGTATGGAAAAAGCTGAGTCTGAGCTTCATTTCCTCCACATTTAAATGATCTACTTTCTAAATCATTATCATAAGAAGTTCTGCTGCTTTGCAAAGACCACGATGCAAATTCTTGCAAGAGGCACAAGTTTGTGATGTTTCTCAGCTGATGTTCTTTCAGCAATCCCAACAGACCTAATTTAATTTCTAATCATTTCACCATGCCTAACACATTTTTCTAAATTACTTCTTCATTTTTACTCAGAGGGAATACTGGCTGATTTTTGCTTATAAAGCTTTTCCCTTTCATTCCCATTGTTTCCTATGCAGAGGGAATGCACAGAGCAATTCTGTGATCAGCTGCTTTCACTCCATGCCATATTTCAATAATAATATGGCACATACTGTGCATTCCATATATTTCATTTCCCTCCAAGCTCTATCACATTACTCACAGAAGCAATGAACCTCATTCTGGGTGCAGGACATTTTTTGAGACAGTCCAGCAAAATATGGGAGTGCACAAGTTCACTGCCAGAGAAAATGTGTCCCTTTTGTTCCTATTTAATTACATTTTCATCCTTTTTAGAGTAGAAGAATGGCATATTTAAAGCCTTAAGCTATGTTAACATTATTATTCCCACTGTACCATAAGCAAACAGGAAAACAATCAGAAAGAAGGCAATAGTTATAAATTACAGCAAATGTCTGGTGCTTTGCCAGACACATGGCATAAGTCTTCATAATTTCATGTCAGAAAATTTGTAACATGCTTCTGTTTATATTCTTTTCTTGCTTCCAGCTTTCATAATCCTTTTGTTCCTCTTGTAACAATTCTTTTCTTAATTTTTGTGTTCCTTTGAATGATCAAAGACATTCTTGCTCAAAAAATAATCATCATCTATTAAGACAATCTGTCACATACTGAATTTACCTCCTGAAGAAATTCTCAAGGAAGTCTTTAAGGATTTGTAACAAACAGGTTTGGTTACTCTCTCTTCAAAATCACTAAAAAGATGCAAAACTTCTTTCTTATCTTTAAACTTCACTCCATGCCCTCAGAACTTTCTACAGATCTGGAGACAAATGGATAGCTCAAATTTAATAGGGTTGCTGTTCCTACACTGGGAAATTCCAGCCTCAATCCTCTTTTTGCTTAATTCATCTCCATCTCTAAATTCTGACTTTTCTCAAGCCCTTTGAAGAGCTACACAACTCTTCTCCCTTTATTCTCAGAGCCTGGATCCATTCTCTCCAAATATTAGATCTGGTTTTCCCTCCTCCTCTTTTCCCCTCTCAAAAGGGAGAGAGAAAAGAGAGCACAACCTCTCCACATAGGGGGAAAAAATATACCTTGCAGTTTATAATGATATGCATAAAAGAAAAACATCTGTAAATGAATGATACAATGCATAAATTTCAGTGTATCATCTGTGCAATGCCAGAAGTTCTTAATCAATACAACAGAGGTCTAAAAACACATCAATAGATGATTTCAAACTTCATACACTCCTGGAGAACATTAATTATATTCTCAGAGCTCATTTATAACGAGCTTTTAATTAGAGAGGATGTCCTCACATCTTAATTCTTAAAAGCAGAGTAATGATGAGATGGTAGGTAATTCTTAAAATAACCTGCTTTAATGTAGATTTCATTTCTTTTATTATACCAGGACTATAAAGGCTCCTTGCTTAAAGTTACTTGTGGCAGTACACGTGTGTGATAAAGGAGGATTCCATTTCCTTTGTCATCAGTAGGGATGGGTATGGGATATCCCACTAAAGGAGGCCTCCCCTAGCATTCAGGGAAAGGGCAACAGGGCTGTGAACAAGAGCTAAATGCGTTGTATGACTCCCTCAGGCTGGGAGAAGACTGGCCAGGTTTTCTTCCCTTATTCATTTGTCTCATTAGAAATTCTCCCACTCTTTAGAAAATAAAAAACAACATAATCCTATACAAAATGTCTGCATAGAGCTCTGTGTAAAAGCTTTGGTACTTCCCAGCATAGTTCCTCATGACAAAGTCTGTTTGCTTGGACAGTAAAATCCAATCAATAAACCTACCTGCATTTTTTAGCTCAGCAGCTCAGCTTTATCCAATTCTCCCATTTCTAGCAGTGCACAAAGGCCCTGATGTGTCTGTTGGGCAGACACGTGGCATCTGTCACATTAGGGTTCAACAGGGGCTTGATGTGATTACCTGGTTTGCTTTCATTTGGTTTGCACTGAACTTCTTCCACACACTCTGCAGGAAACCAGCCAATGTGTCCCCGGGTGCTGCCTTCCCAGAATCCACCTTCTCCGATGCTCAGCACTAAACAGGGCAGACACAGGCAGTGTTACACTTTGCCTCCTCACACAAACACACAATTCTTGTATTACACCTTCAGTAATCCCTGATTACTACCAAACACTGTGCAATAATTAGTGCTGGTACCCCCAAAATGGGCACAGAGTAACCTTCAAGCAGGACCCTCCCTACTCAGTCTTTGTAACCCCTCCCCAAATTTTTTTTGTTTACCACAAGTTTCCCTGGCCTTCCCACAATTGTTTCCATTTTCAGTGTTCTCACTGCTGGATTAATCAAGGATAAACACATGGTAATACCACTACCAAAAAAACACACTGTCTTGTCTGCTGAAATGAAGTGCTAAACCCATTGTCAAACTGCACCCACACTGAAATGGATTTTAATAACACATATTTTGATATCTCCTGTTTTCCTGCCTCCTAAGGAAACATGTTATTTGATTCAGTGGGTAGCTCCAGGGATTTGCAATGCAGGTTGAGTAATATGATTTAAGGGTTTGAATACACAGCAAACACTTGAACCTCCCATAGGTGAGATCTACAATGGAGATGCCTTTTGAAACATTTCAATGATCTTTCTCTCTATAGAAGAAAACAACAATATGGAGGAGAATGATTTGTCAATAGGAGAAGAGGCTTTTATCTGGCACTTCTAATTATCTTGATATTAACTCTAGGAGTCAGAAAGGATTGTGACAAAAGCCTGCAGTGCAAGAATTGTATAAGTAAGCAACTGGAGGTGAATTATGGTGATGGAAGGACCCTAAATACTTGCTATGATGTTTAAATTAGTATTATAGAAGTTCCTGCAAACCACTGTATGTTTACTATATATTAGAAGAGTATAAATGTACTGTTAGAAAGATGCTGTACATTAATATTGAGACAACAGTGATACCTCAACAAAACCAGGTTGATTGGGAATATGGATCACACACACAGCACAGTGCTCAGAGCTTCCCAAAATCAGCCCAGCTCCATGCACTGAGTGCCAGCTCAGCCCCAATGCCCCTGCTGAAAAGCAAGGCTAACTAGCCCAAATCCACCTCTCTGCTGAGGCATTCCAGTAGCTGGGATCCTGCCTCTGCAGGGTATTTCAGGGCACAGGGACATAAAGGAGAGCTGCTCTGATGGTCTCCAACACCAGCACTGTTAAAACCTTGCCAGACTTTAAAACCCAGGTCCCTGCCTGGCTGCAATTGAACCCAGGATCAGGGCAGCTGCTGTGACTCAGGGGCACTGAAGCTGAACTTGATTTGCACTAGTACAGAGCAGGATGAAAATTAAATTAATCAGAGCCCCAGAAAAAAGCAAAAAGAAATAAAACTTGGTAATGTGAAAGCAGTCTGGTTTGAGACATCAGGAGCTGTAAAACTGCATTTGAAAGTAAATATTTACCAGTGTTTTATTAATGCAATACTCAGCTATTGGTGGTATCACATACAGAGCATGGCCAGAGACATTTGACAGCAAAATGTTTATAAATATGCCACTTTTAAGCCTTTTAATGTAGTATATTCCAAGAGACAGATGCCATGAACTGCACATTTCCACACCATCACAGCAAGAAGCACATATTAAGTCCCAGGAAACATCCATTAAGGAAAAGTCCTACACCTGGATGGGTCCCAAATGCACAATTTATCAAACACCTTTCTGACATTTATGAGAAAACCTATAACCTATAACTCCTATAAACCTAGCAAGTTATGGGATACTGGGGGAGGGCACTGAGCTTGGATGACACCAAAAGTCTACATTGAAAATTGAGCTGAATTAGAAAATGTTAGCATGTCTTTTTAAAAAAATATAAACATGGGGCATAATTAATAAAAAAAATATGCTACTGTATTCCAGGTGTTGCTAAAAATATTTAAAGCCTGTGCACATTAACTAACACACATTGTCCATCTGATAATTCAGTGTTACATAAAACATTCCCTGATCATCCACCCAATATAAATGGGGAATTCAGCAGCTTCCAATACATTTTTAACAATGTGACATCTGCTCACATAAGAAAGCATTTCTTAGATATGAGATAAGGAACCAGGAAAACTTAATAACCTACATGTCTACATTAGAATCATTGTAGAATCCAGCTGTACAGTGGTTTAATTTCTGTCATAAAAGAGAGTGTAGGACTCCAGCCAAAAGAAATTTCCAAATGTGAGACAGTGAGAGTCCTATTGCCAGTAATTAGCTTTTTTTTTTTTTTTTTTTGAGAGGAGTTTTCAGCACTGAATCTCAGTCCTGGATTTTACTCCACAAACTGGCAAGATGCTCAGAACAAAAACTACTTAGATGTTGAGACAGACTTCCCTAATTTGGTATTTTATTAATCTGTCAGAACTGCTGACACTCTCAATTCCAGCTCTAGAGAGAGGCACTGTAAGGAGGAAGTTGAGCATTTCAAACCCATGGAGTGATTTCATGTGTTTATGGCAGTAGCAGCTGATGCAAATCAACACTTTTGGGAAATGAAATTTGCCTTGGAACACTGTCTGTGAGTGCAGGGTGAAAAGGGATTCCTGCAGAGCAGAACCAGACCCACTTCAGCCCATTATTATATGAATTATTGAGTATTAGCCATCACTAATAGCCAGAGCAAAGCAAAAACACATGTAGTCCTGCCTGAAGACATGGCATCCATGGAAAAGAAGTGGAAGGGTGAAATGAGTGCTGCTGGAATGCAGGCAGCCTTCAGCATGCTGGGAAAAACCTCCTGCTGGGGGCCAGGAGGAGCAGGAAAGGCCAGGAGAAGGAGGAAAAGTTTTTGCACAAGAAGCACAAAGATGACACAAGAGGCAAATGAGGGCCAGCCCTGGGCTCAGCTGATGAGCAGAGACAGACACATTGCTGTGGATGTGGGGGACAGGCTCATATTCCAGGGCAGAAGTTGAGCCCTGGATGGTTCTGCATCCCCTAAAACCTTGAAATGATCTTCTTCTCCCTCATGTGGTGCCATTAATAAGAAATTCTGCAGCATGAGCCAAGGCTATAATGAAGTATAGATCTATAAAAACTGGCAACACTTCACTCACTCCAAAGTGGGGAACTTAAAGGATAAATAGAAAAATGTAATTTATCTATTGTACCCATGAATGGGTTTTTTAGAATGAGGTCTTCATTTCTGTCTTTCCTCTCTCAACAGTGTTTAAGAGACTCACTTTAACAGATAATTTGTTATCAGCAAGAGATTTTCTAATCAATCTTTTCCCTGCTGAAGGACAAAACAATGGTAAATGAAAGGATAACTTTCCCAAAATTAAAAACAAGGCTTTCTAATTTCCAGTGGGTTTCACTTTTCTTTTGGTAAAATCAAAAGGTGTGGTTGCTATGGCAAAAGCAGGTCAGATGCTCTCCACACACAACCTGAATTACAAAAAGAATCTGAGGTTGTAAGAGTGAAATAAAGGTTCTTGTAACATCAGGTATCCTGAGACATCTTTTCACAACAAAAGTGTGGTTTAAAAGAGGAGTTGTGTCCAATTATATGAACAAAACTGCAAAGCAAAATTGGATAAACACCAAGCAAGTGAGTAACAGGAAAACATGGATAGGCAGGTGACAATCGGGCACTTGTATTTTATTGTCTTTAAAGCATTATACTTAAAATCAGTGAGATTCTGCCAGAAAATTAAATATATATAATATTTTACAATATTATATATTATAAAATTAATAGAATAGAGCCCAGTGTGCCAATTTGTCTCTTGCAAATTTAAGTCTATTGGCAATGTATCTATTGTAATTGATATGAATATAGCATACTAATCTCAAACAGATTAATTACTCAATATACCATCAAAATCATTTTAATCGAAAGAACATAGAATAAGTATCCTCCCACATTACAGCTCCCTCCATGCCCCAACAAGAAATGAAAGTATTTTTTCCAAACAAATTATGGTGACTACTATTTCTAAATTCCTTCTGATATTGAAATGCCCAGGAGCAAATTCTGCCAGGCAGCCTTATTTGCAAAAATGTCAAGGAAATTTAAAGCCAAATTCAGGCCAATGTCTTTACAGCTGTTACAGCCTGTACCTAAAATGTCTTTGTAACATCTAAATCAATTTTTAGTGCTTGGATAAACTGCATTCTTCTTTATTGGGAAAATAAATAATCATATGGATTGGGAATGAGAGACCATATTCTGGGAAAAAAGAACATTTCTGCAACCAGCAGAAAAAAAAAAAGAAAACTCAACAGAATGAAAGTAAAGTATAAAGTTAGAAATCCATTGAAAAAAAAAGAAATAACAGCTGAACCAGCCTGTGCTTATGTAAAAACTCTGGGTTTGTGTCCTGAGGTAAAATTATCTCAATCTTCTTCTTTGAAATACAGGAGATTTTTAATTTCTAATTGGTAAAGACCTAACTTTTTTCTCCTAGAAATAATTAACATCGTGATTTAGGCTTTTCCCTTGCTGTAATGTCTGTTATCTGACATGCATTTTCAGAATTATTTGTATTTGGCAGAACAGCTTCCAAATGACAGACAATCTATGCACAAATACTTATTGGAGGCTGTGGTGTCTCATCCCTGGATCTGTCCAAAGCCAGGGATTGGGACTGGATGACCTTAAGGTCCATCCCAACCCCTAAAAACACCCTAGGATTCCGTGATTCTTTGGTGAAAACAGACTTTACATACAACATAAATGAAGGTCAGCACGAGTTATGACTTAATCACGGTCTCTGTTAAAAACAGGGATTTTTGTGACTCTGGTTCTCTGCCCCTCCTGGCTCCTGACAGCAATCCCTCCCTGCCTCAGTGAGGGATGCTGAGCTGGATCTGCCTGCTGTGTCTCCTGGGCAGGCTGCTTCTGGCTCCCAGAAATGCCACTGAGGGAGCCTGACAGAAGCTGAGGTCAGAGCAGCAGCGTGGGGAGGAGCTCAGAGCCCCTGACCCTGCTGCCAGGCACAGGGAGGGTTCCAGCACACACACACACACACACACACACACACACACACACACACACACACACACACACACACAGACCTTCCTGGGCATCCACCCACAGCCTGGAAGGGCAGCCTCGTGTATCTGCAGTTAATGATTCTGGCTAATTGACCTGAGCAGTCACACTGGGCTGTGGCCCTACAGACATTTCTTGTGGTGGAGAAGGAAATGCAGCAGTTCCTGCCCAGCCTGACTTATGGGAGCTGCCCAAATTAGGGAGATAACACAGAGATCCTGACTTAAAACATCTCTTCACCTTTTCTCACCTCTGCTTTCCCAGGGAAGAAACAGTGCAAACAAGCACTTCAGAAGAACCTCAGGGTGAGAAGATGCCTGGGGCTACTAACAGAGCAACCACCCTCTACGTCAAACCTACAAATACAATAAGCTGCACGTAATCCTCTAAATCTGAGGAAATATTGCTCAGTTGAAATAGAACTGAGCTGTGCTGTCCAGCATTTGGCCCTCTGTGGGAGCTTCTTCCCCTTGCCATAAAGTTTCTATGAAGATCACCTTTTCCCTGTTTTTTACGTGTCTGTGAAACAGTTTTGATATAATGAGGGAGAGATGAAAACAGTGTGAGAAATCAATCAGCACTGATTTGGGTTTTGGTCAGCAATCACACATTGCAAAAATCCACCCTCTGATCCCCAGCTCTGTTGAGGAAGGTGCAGTCAGAGTCAAGTCTGCCCTTCTCCACAGTGATGCCCAAACTTGAAACCAGGGGAATTCAGAGAGAATTAATGGAGAAGAGGCCCCAAGCCAAGCTAGATGCAGGGCCTGGAGTGTTGTGTTGCTGATGCACTCACAGCTCCTCTCTGACTCCTGGTGCTCCTGTCCCCTGAATATTCCAGGCCAGTTGCTGACTACTCAAGAAAGGATGTGTCAAAGTAGCCAAGCACGATGACAGGGGATTTGTGGATGCTTTTACCTCCTGATCCCTTCCCATGGCCTCTGACAGCAAAGGGGACTCTCCTGCTGGAGCAGGAGCAAGTCGGGGTCTTTGTTACATTTTGACAGCACCACTCTGTCCTGCTCTTCAGGCACAAGCAGCTTGAAGGAATGAGTTAGGACAGGACCTGTGGTGAGCCATAGTTTATCATGTTAGGAGCTGAAATCAAACGATTCAAGTCAGGAGACAGAAAAGAAGCGAAACAGACCAGTGAACCTGGGTAAGATTAATATTCTGTTTCACATTCATTTCATCCTTCATGTGAAAGAGCAGCTGAACAATACCTTGCAAACCTCTCAGGTTCAATTTTGCTGCCACACTTACCCACACAAGGTACAAAATGCTCTTGAAGAAACTGAACAGCCTTTCTGAGGCTCTTCCCTTCCCAGTATTTTGTTTACTAATCTAACAAGTGCAAAAGCTCAGGAGACCAACTTTCCTCCTGCCCACAAGCACTGTCTGTTGGCAATATCTTTGAGCACAGCAGGGGTTTAATAATCTTTCTTTTTCGAAATGACTTACAAGTGGATTTCACAAGAAATGAAAATGTTAGTGATATATTTGGATTGCCCTGCTGGCTGAGATCACGCTGAAATAAAAGCAGAGTCACAAGGGTCAATATTGCTGCTGCACAGAGCTACTGACTTCCTGCCCAGAGCAGATGCTTGAGCTGCTGCTGCTGAGTTACTCCTGCTCCTCTGACCCCGAGGAATGGAGCTGAGAGCTGCATTTGGGTTTACCACAACCCTGCTGTGATGTCCCTGCACCAGAGGTATCTCAGAGGGCTCGTGGAAGTCTGTTGGAGCATATCTGAGATACTGAAATAACTCCCTGTTTTTCCATACATCAGGCACTAGAAAAGGCTGAGGGAGCTGTGGCAGGGCAGCCTGGAAAGAAGAAGGATCTGGGGAGATCATGAAAAACAAAGCTGTGAGCAGGGTGAGGCTTCAAATGCTCTCAAAGTATTTGAATAAGGTGGGTTTTTTCTTTCTAAGTCAGTGAAGGATAGTTCACGTGCATTTTAGGTATGTTTTAATATAATCCAGACTCCGAAAATAATTCTGATTTTTAATTTTTGAAGTGACCAGAGCCTATCTGCACCTGGAACTCAGACTTGCTATCTTCCCAAAAACCTTCTCTACTGCTTTATCATCATGGACAAGAAAACTGCTAATTTGCAAAACAGAATCTTTTGAGCATTGCATTCTGAGTTTTGCTATCAAAGAGACCACTGAATTTCCAGTACAAGAATTCAATTTAGGAACACAAAAGCTGATTCGAATTAATTTTGCAGATATTGTATACATGTTTGTGTGCATTTGGATTGTGGCAGACTTATTGCTGTGGAGTTTCAGATAAAGAAGGAAGAAAGGAAAAATATATAAAAACAAAATATTAGAAGTGTTTCACTGAGGAATCAAACTAGTCTCCTTTGTTTATGTGAAAACATAAGATTAGGGCAATTATGGTATAAATAAAGATATCAGATTTATTTTTGCAAGCAGCCATGGCTCCTCTCTCATGAGTGGCAGACACACAAATGATGTCAGTGTGTATGACTAACAACTAAAAATACAGCAGGTATTTTTGTACAGGCTACGTAATATCCTATGAATACAAGACCATTTTGTTTAGTTTACATTTCTTTGTACCTTGCCCATTCACAGATTTCTCTGAGCAGCTCCCTTGTATCACACACTGTGAACTATTGTCACTGATGCACTTCTACCACTTTTAGAAAGAAAAAAAAACCAACCCTGCTGCATCTCCATCTGATGAAAACATCTGATTTTCCATCAAGACTTTAAGAATTCATCCCTCTCTGTGACCCTTCTAATTCTGCCAAGTTAAAAAAGAAAATCCATAAAAACATTTCCCAAGTAATCCCTTTCTCTAATATGTTGTTCTGGGTTTTTATCCCTGCAATAAATGCCTTGCTACATCTTTGCTGTGATTAGTCTCATGGGATGTACTCGTGATGAGCATCTCCCCGGGGGCAGCCTGAACACGGGGCACAATCTCTCTGCCAGTGCCAGGCCACGTCTGAATTCCCCAGAGCAACCCAAGAGCCAGGACTTGGGCATCAGTGTCCTACACAGAGCAGTGCAGTCACCAAGCTGGCAGAGGAGAGGGGCCAAGACAAAGCTTTTCCAACTCTCAGTTAGGATAAGATGTTTCCAAAGTGAAAGAAAAATTTAATTCCAAGGGGTTTAATGTTCTCCCATTTCCCCCAAGTACTGCACAGAGCAAGTTGCTGAACCCCAAACAGGCTGAGCCATGGTCTTGCTAAGTCTGTAAAACACAGAAAATACATCCAGTACCAAGAATTCATGCTCAGGAAGAGGAAAAAATGCAGGATCTCCTTATAGTCAGCAGTTCTGGCACTCCCACAGCACTGAGGACTCTGAGTTCTCCTGCCTGTGCTTTTGGAGGATGGAGAGGGAGCCCATCCTGCTCACATGGAGTAATTTTTTTTTAAACATCACAGAATCCTGGAATAGTTTAGGTTGGGAGGGACCTTCAAGATCATCTTGTTCCAGCCTTCTCCCAGTGAAAGGGTAACCTTCCACTATCCCAGATTGCTCCAAGCTCTGTCCAGCCTGGCCTTGGACATTTCTAGGAATGAGGCAGCCACAGCTTCTCTGGGCCCCCTGTGCTAGGGCTTCACCCCTTCTCAGGGAAGAATTTTTTCCTCAAATTTAGTCTAAATCTACCATCTTTCAGTTCAAAGCCATAGCTCCTTGTCCTATCACTGAGCTTATTGTCTAGCAATAATTACATTTTCACTGAAACAGGGACGGGAATCCAGATTTAATTGGACCTGGGTTTTTGGCACAAAAAGTTTGAGCAGCTTCTTGGATACTGTTACACAACAGAGACCTCTTTAAAGCACCACAGTCTTTTCCCTGCACTCTTTGTTCTCTCCATGACCTTGCCGTGTTCATTCTGACATATTTTTTTGCTGCAGCTGAGGAACCATTGACATGGTAACACGAAATAGGATTTGATCTTGTTCTGGAAGTTTTCCCTTTGATTAGCTCTGGGAGCCTGTCACACACTGTTCCAGCCCTGCCATGCAAACAGCCTTAAATTACATTTCACAAGGTTTCATCCTTGGGAGTAACACTGACAGTCCCTGTGTACACTTGTTCTTTCCCCAAAGCCTCCCCAAAAGCAGGCTGACCCCTACAGAAACCTCACCAGACTCTGCTGCAGCAAAGTTCTCTACAATGCTTCAAAACAAACGGACCTGCAAAAACTCTGCCAGATTTCAATTCAATGTGCAAATCAGATTCTTGAAGCTGAAAAAATAATCCCTGCAGGAATTATTTGATGTAGGATGGGCACACCCCCTTTTAATGGCAGTAATAATTAATGCGTTACTTTCAATAAACTTACATTTTCCCCACAAAGAAAAAACCCCAGCCACAATTCCATTTTTTATTTCAGCATTTAGAGTGCTCCCCAAAATCACTGCTCTCCATTTAGGCTACACCATTTTATGAAAACATGAAAAGTGGACTAATTCCTTTCTGCAATGTTTTCCAGTGTTACTTTCAATAAACTTACATTTAATGTGTTACTTTCAATAAACTTACATTTTCCCCACAAAGAAAAAACCCCAGCCACAATTCCATTTTTATTTCAGCATTTAGAGTGCCCCCCCAAAATCACTGCTCTCCATTTAGGCTACACCATTTTATGAAAACATGAAAAGTGGACTAATTCCTTTCTGCAATGTTACTGTTACTGTAACTTAGAACCAAGGGCTCCTGAATTAATTTTTCAAAAACAATAAACATTTCATTGAAATTTAAATCCTTTATTCTGGGATTATTTTTGCATATAATAGTCTCAAAAGCTAAAACCACCTGCCAGATAAGGAATGCCTCTAAAATATTCAGCATTCCAGGCAACCTGTTGCAGTGTTTCCTCTTTTGCCAGGAAACACAATTTCTGTCTTGTCTTTTCCCAGAAATGCCCAGAGTTGTCTTATTCTGGTGAGAAGAACTTGTGTGGTTGTTATTCTGTCCTCTACATAAACAGAATATTCCTGCATCCTTAAATCCAACAGGACAATGGAAAATCTCTGTGTCCAACACCTGCCTGGAACAGCCACTCATTCCTTGTCATTGGCACCTGCCAGACCTCTATGAACACTGAGTGGAGAAAGTTATTTAGTACCCCCAAAATTTCATCCTAGTTCTTGTGCACCACGAGATCATAATCACTGCTTCCTACCTGATCAGGGAACAACCTTGAGAACTGCAAAATTATCTTCTCAGCCCTACAGACTCTAAGTTTAACCTTCTCTCTTCGTCCTTGCATTTAAAATTAACTTTGCATGTTTTACCTTTAAGTGTAGCACCCTTCAAATTTCTGTCTTACACCTGCTGAGGGCTGGAGTTAACAGAAATTATTAAACTCAAAAATGCTTCAGAAGCAGTACATCCAAAAATAAAAATGCAAAAATACCTTCTAATGGCTCCCTATTTTTTTTTCCAGCTACTGTTTGCAGGCTCAAGGGAGGAGGTATTTGAAGTCTTCCTTTGTGAGATAAGTAGTTCCCTTCGCAAGAAAATTTGCAGCTGTTAACACTTTTATTTAGGACACTGAATTTATTCCCTTTTGTTTGATTTCCATAATTGTTGTTTGATTTGTATGGGTCCAACACAAAGTCTCTTTTATTCTGTTTTACCTGGAGGAGCAAAACCACAGCCTCACACCTCACTCTGGGGAAGGTGAGTCCTGCACACCCTATCTCCCTTTTTTCAGCTTACCTGGATGTATTGACTGCCTTCAAAGCAATAACAAAGCTTGGCCTTCATTTAAACCTGGTCTTAGCATGTAATTGCAGTAGTGAACAGAAATTTCACATGCACCACCATGCTTCCTCCAAAATTATATTTACAGGAGGTTCTCCCTACCCACTTATCCCAAGTCCCATGAGGGGACATTTTCTACTTAACCAATTAAATGTTCCTGGAGGAAAGGGCCTGAAGCAGAGCTGACCTTACCCCCATTCCCTTCCTGAGCCTTTTAGATAGCTGACAGGTTTACAACCCCTTAAAGCCCTGGAGCAGTGCCTCTGGAATGGCTCCAGCAGCAAATTCCGTGCCCTGGGTAAGAGAAAATGGTGCTATTACTGCACAGAGTTGTGAGTTGTGGCAGCACTTTGAAGACAGTTAAAGTGGCAGCTAAATATGCATTGGTTACAAAACAGAACCAGGAGCAAAACACCCTGCAAAGAAACAAATGCATAAAAGCACTTTCACCATACAGATTATTTCCACCCATGTAAAAGAGAATTTTTACATAAAATTCCCACCTAGCAGGAGGAAAGGTTTATTCCAAATGAATTAGGTGCTCACCTTTGACTCTATCTCCTTTGTGCAGGTGAATTTCCCCTTCCCCTTGAGGTTGATATGGCTTTACAACAATAAAAAGTCTCCCAGGGACAGCACTGTAGAGCTTCCTTTTGGGACCCTGATAATCCAAGGCAGACAGAGTATCTTTGTTGGCACTGGGACTGTAAACGGCACTGGAAATTGAAATGAAAAATCATTAACAGCTTATTCAAAAGGGGAAAGTTAATAATTTACCATCACATTAGCAAGATTAAATTAAGCAGTGAATAACAAAACTGTCTCCCAGTAAGACATCAAACTCTGCAGAAAAAAACCCAAACAGGAGCTTTTAAGGGTTGAAATTTTTCAGTGTGAAACATGATCAATATCCACCTGACCATAATGGCCTAGGACAGAAAACACACAACATTAAAGCTTTTAGTTTTTCTGCAAATTAAACTTGCACATTCGTAGGCCCTAATTAAATTCAAAATTTATATGCCCATCATACATTCCCAGCATGTCAATTTGTCAGAGGGACTTGAAAATGTCTGTATTTACAATTCTTGGGAATGGATATCTTTGTAACACAGAGTGAACAAGTGAGATCACTGAATTATTAACTAAATGGACTGAATAATCAAGTTACTTCATCACTCCAAGGCCCAAGGTTAAATTTAGATCTGCACAAAGCCTGGTATTTGTGGTTAACATTTTCCAAATGATCATTTCTTCTGCATGACAATCACCAGCTCATTCAGTGACTCCAGAATGTGCCCAGGAGAGCCACAGGTCACCACCAACTCACAGTCATGGTGTATAAAAAAGGAATTGTTGAAAGCTGGTGAACAATGCATAAGATCACTCTTAAACCTGTGGGAAAATGAGTGAACTGTCAAAAAGATATGAAAAGAGGCAAATAGTAAAGAGGGTGGGAAACCTATAGGATAGATCATAACAAAATTGTAATGCACTAGCAGTCAATTTCAAAAAAACCCCAAAGATTAAAAACTTGCAGTCTTAACCAAAGTCTAGAAAAGGAAAATATTCATGAGAAGGAGTAATTTAATAGAGTTTGATAGGGAAAAGTTAGGCTACCAAAGGAAGAAGGGTGATTTAGGGGTGGGTTGGCATTGTAACACTCTGCTTGCCTTCACGTAAGAAAGTACCTCAGACTGCTTTAAGCAAAATGAAATTCAAGGGCTGGGGTCTGCTGAGTTCTCACCTTTTTTTTTTTCAACCAGTCTCCTACCAAAATGGGAGCCAGTAAGTCAATAGGTACAGAAGTCTGATACAAACCCACACCTACTGGATCTTTCCTATCAGGAACACTCCTGTTTTCCTGCAGTAACCTCTTCACCATTTGGATTTGCATGCCCCTTTCACCTTGTTTTGTTCTATTACTGGGAAGGGATGCTGCTAATGGTAAGCCCCACTCAGAAGTTTAGAAGGGAGCTCTGCTTGCATGTCTGTGATGGAGTTTGCACCAGAAACCTCAGCCAATTCTCACAGTTGTTTAAAGAAAGCCTGGAAAAGATGACATTCAGATTTCAGTTCTTTTGCTCAACTCCTTTTTCCTTATAAGTGGAGGAACAGTCATCACCATAAAAAAAAAATAATCCAGATCTATAAACTATAGCTACACATCTGATTTCCACTTGTATCAAGCTGTGTTTCTGCCTAGTCTGGTGGCAGCTATTCTCAGTGTTATCTCCCAGCATCGACTTCAACTGTGAGCACAGAAGATACATTCATTTTCTCCCTCACTGAAAGAGAAAAGGGAAATGGCACATTAAACCCACACAAGGAATGCAGAACTTCTTAGGCAACAGACTCACTAATGGAAATCAGGGCTGCAACGCGGGGGGCAGGACTTTTTAAAAAGAGATCTTTCCTCTCCCTTGCTTGTCCCCAGCGTGGGCTCCAAGCCCAGCAAGTGCCATGCCAGGAAGGAGCAGGAGGAGGATGCAGAGATTTCAAGAGAGGTGTAGACATGTTTCCCTCTCAGCCAGAAGAAGGTGGCCATCCTTGGCAGCTCAGCCCTCACTGAGGCTGTCTTGGCACCTCATTCACTGATTTCTGTGGGTAAGTTCCACACAAAGCCTGTCCCTTTCTTTTCATTCCCAGCTTCCCCCCTCCCAACCACTTTGCTGTGAAGAGCAACAGCCTTGTGAGAATCACGAACAGTTTGGTTTGAAAGGGACCCTTAGGACCATCCAGTGCCACCCCCTGCCATGGGCAGGGACACCTCCACTGGACCAGGTTGTTCCAGCCTGGCCTGGGACATTTCCAGGGATAGGGAAGCCACAGCTTCTCTGGGAAGTCTGTTCCAGTGACTCGCCACCCACTCAGGATTTCTTCCTAATATCCAATCTAAATCTCTCCTCTTTCAGTTTGAGAAGACAGAACACCTGAGCCACACGGGCTGCAAAGGTCACACGAACCCCTTCCAGCATGGCCTTCCAGCACCTCTCCACAGCACACATCCCACAGACCTCATTAACCCTTTGTCACAGCCTGACCTTCTCCATCACTGTGCCCCTTCTGGCTGCTTCTGCTCCACAACCCAACCTCCTGCTCTGTCAGAAAGGACTTCTCCACCCCAGGGGAGCAACAGCTTCGTGGTGACTGTTATTATTTGCAAATAATAAGCAGAGACAGCAACAGTTCCCACATTTAGCTAACAGTAAGTAGGTGGTCATGCAGTTAAACAAAATCTGTGAGGAAAGTCTCATATAAGGTGCCATTCCTGACTGTGAAATGGGCCTGTGGCAAGAAAAGGCATTATTTGCAGGGAAAATTATATACATAAATCCTTTTAGTTGTCTTTAAATTTACAGAGCCTCCAGCTCTCTTCTCAGTGCTTGTACGTACTCTGGACTTCTCTGAAACAAGTCTTGGTGGCACAGAGGGAACTCTGCAGCTGGGTAGCAGCTTCAGTAGCTGTGCTGCTGATGCACTAAGAGAAAGATCAAAATTTTATATCCACAAACTCCCAGGCATTAAATTGGTTCCCATTGTCACCTGAGCTACTTTTCAGAAAGGGAAGAGGATGAAGAGGATGAAGAGGTTGAACAAAGTCAAAGCAAGTAAATGTTTGCTTAATTAAAAAAAAAAAATTCTAATTGTTACCCGCAGCTCAAAGGATTGTTTATATTTCTAGAATGTGAAGCGTATTTTCCCAAGAACATTGATGAAAATGCATTTTTATCCCATTCAGCTAAAATAATCACTGACTCTAAGGTAGAACCTCCCTCTCTGGTGACATCAGCAGAATCCAGACGAACAGAAGAACACTCATTCTCTGAAAAGAACCTTACAATCTCCTCACTTCAACTCCTCATCCAGTTGAAGCCTCATTACAGACTGACCTTGAGCTGTTACTGGGCTCTGTGAGGAAATGCCACCAATTTATACCCAAATGAGCTCTTGCCATTATTGTAACACACAACAAAGCAAGAGGAGCTTGCTTTGCTGCATGAAACCACTGGCATATGGAATCTGCATCCCCTTCCTTCCCTTTAATTTCACTCTTTCTTACATGCCAGACAACTCAGACAACAATTCACCAGATCCCCCCTGCCCAGCAGAATTGTTTCCATTACAAACAGTGGCTGGCAGCTTGGCCAGGGAGAGCAGAGGAACAGGCAGGGTAACAGAGGCAGTGTCAGCTACACAACATTTTGTTTTACTGACTTGAAAACTCCATTGAACATTCCTTAAACCTACAAACAGCAAAGAGAAACCAACACCTGCATTTCTCCACAATGCCCAGTTCCTTTTCTACTCTGAACAGCAGACATATATATATTAAGAAACAGGACAGACAAAGCCTGATTTTCAAATGAGGAGTGTCTGGCCAAAACGTGTGAGCTCTGGTTCTCTCCAGCAGCACTCAGCTCTGATGCCTCCCAGCCTTTTTGTAGCACTTTAACTCCTTGTCCTGGTGCATCTCCATCTCTTTCCCATTTGACAGGAGCTCCTGAGTCCAGGGCAGTGCCTTCTCAAAGCTGCAGCCCCCACAAGTGATCAAAACTTAGCCCCAGCCCTCTGCTTTATTCCATGGCTAACAAAACCTACATGACTCTAATTAGTCAGGATTTGCTCTCCAGTGGGACAGAGCTGCAGGATATTTGCCCAGAATGCCTGCTAGATCACATTACTCCCTCTATTTCACACCTACTAGAAGAGAAAACCTAAACAGCCTCTGCTCCATCACCCATGAGCAGCTCCCACACAGGTTCCAGGCATGACCAACAGCTCTGGGAAGGGACCAGGTATCCCAGAAACAGTCTGCTTCACTCTTACATACAATCCTTATTTCAGCTATGGGGAGATGTGCAGAGCCAGCACCTTGAGCTGGAGGTGCAAACTGTGTTAAGTCACTGCTGAACTTGAAAGTCTGCCTGGCTGCTGGAGCTCTGTGAGGAAACGGCTGGCTTTGGGGCTTCCAATTAAAATATTTACACTTGGGCATGCTCCACTGTGCTGAGAATGAATAACTATACATTCTGGAGAGTTCAAAAAACATAAAGGAATGTGGCAGGCCAGCATGGTGCCTGTAGGGTACCTCGTGCTGTGAAACAGCCCAAGCTCACCTGATGTGCCTGTGCTGCTGCCTCTTGGCATCCTCTCCCAGCCTGTTGAGGGACGGCGAGCGGCTCCGGGAGGACGGAGTGTAACTCCCCACAGTTTTTACAGTTCCATTGGGATTATTCTGCATCTGTTGGAGCAGGTGAGGGGAAAGGCTGCGGTGTGAAGAGGCAGAGGAGGAGGCTGACCACTCGGGGAGGTTGTTGATGTTCAGGTTGTTGTCGCTGTTGGAGCGGAGCAGGATCCGGGGGGCTGCCAAGGTGCTGGGAGGCCTCCTCCTCCTGTTGGAGTAGGTGGGAGCCTCCCTAAAGGGCACTGTGCAAAGACAGACATGGAGGGTGATCTCAGATGATTTCACATTCGTGTGTGTTTACCACCACATGCAACATATGGCATTGTTTCTTCTGCAGAGACAGAAACTCCACCTTGCCAGCAGAGCTGATCAAATTATCTTTAGAACATCATTAAATCAAAAACAACAGAGCAACATGAACCTGTTTGCTGGCTTGCATACACGGTGAGGCAACGCCAGTGCCCTGAGCCTGCTGAGCACTCTGAACTGTGCTCTAGGAAATGGGAAACACCTCATTATTGCCAAGTTTGAGGCTCAGAAAGTTCATTTTCCTGCTGTGTTGTCACATTCAGTCAGAAAGGCACAGAACAGGGCTGCCCAGCAGAATTCCGGCTGCATGGACTTGCAGTTTCCATCCCCCAGCTGGTACCCAAACTGGTCCAGACCTAAGTTCAAGTTCAGGCCTAACCTGAAATCTGTGAACAGTCACCTTATCCCCATCTTGCAGGTTAAAAATCGAGGACACGGCTTGCTGTCCTGGCAGAACTCTATTACACTCCTGCAATCCCCAGGCATTCCCCTCTTTCTAATCCTGGCATCCCTACCACATCCATTACTATGGTATATGGAGCATATCACCCCAGGGTAATACACTGGCTCCATCACGTGCCACATCCCAGGGGGAACACCAGGATATCCAAAAGCTCCAAGAAACTCCTTAATGGAAGAGCCACAACACAAAACAAAGCGAGGGCGACACAAATCTAACTCAGAGCAGAGGGTCCAGCCCTCCATGTGTGCTCCTGGTTCACACGAGCGTTCACACCATTTTCCACATCTCCTTTTCCCACTCCAGTGGGTCAGTTTGTCCCAAGTGCCACTTAGAAGGCAAATTACCTCATAAGAAAGCACCCAGTTATCAGCAGGTGGGATAGAATTTCCTGCCCTGTCATAAAGGAATTGACCCCAAAACCTCATGCTGGCCTTGATCCCCGTTATTGCAACTGCCCTCATTAATTTCTCTCAGTGGAGCTCATGGGGTCACAGGAGCTGAGCCAAAGTGCATAGATTTACATCCAAAAAGTCACAGTGGCATAACTAACAAAAGGCAGCCAGGCACTGCTGCTGAGGGCTTCACTGAGCTGTTGTAATTCTCAAAGAAAAAAATCATATGTAAATTGGGAAAGAAGACCCACAAAATACCATCCTTCATGCCTAAAGTGCCAGTAGTGCCATTTATAAAGAGCCAGAAATGTCTACTCATTCAATACCCTTCAAAACCACACAAAAAACCAGAATAAGAATGTCTGTCATACTGTGCAAGTAAATAAATTCACATAAATATGAATATAGATAGGAATCAATCTGTCCTGTCTTGAAATAGAGCCTTTAATTGAGAGAACAAAGCAAAATTTACGGTTTCAGTGCAAAACTGAGAGCATATTTATAGCATAAAATAGAGATGGAACTGCGAGTAAAAGAATGGTTTGTATCATTTTCACCAGAGTCAGTTTATGATTACAGTTTATCAATTACAATTCTGAATATTTTACAATAACATCCTTTGTATTTCCAGTGAGCTGAAACTTCCTCTAGTAAACAACAACATCTAAACAACCAAACACGGGAACAGCGTGCACAGAAAGGGCTTCAATTCATTCCCATGCTTCCTCTGAAATAAGGGAAATAGCCTTTAAAAGCTTTGAATGGGAGACAGCACACAAGTCCAATGCTTATGCTAGAAACCAGAAGAAACTCTGGATAATTTTCCTGACATTTCAAGTTTTTTCCCATTCCATATTTCTTTAAGGTCTCAAAGCAGCCGAGTGTGTCATGAGAGCACCTTGGTGCTTCAGGTGTCACAGTGACAGACCCAGTTAGTGCTAACTTCCAGCAAACTCACAGCATTATCTCCAAAACTGGCACATACAGACCCTTGGGTTGATGTGTGGGGCAGAGATTCAACATTTCTACATTCCTTTATTTTTCACATTTGGAATACAGTTCTAGAAAGCACTTCATTGGAGGTGGGGATCTTTCCCAGGTACAACAAAGCAGAATTCAGTCAAGGGGAAAACACAAAAACTGAGTACAGGGGATGCTTGGCACACTCAGGTTTGCTACCAAGAGCTCCAATGCTGTTCCCCCAGGTCACCAAAGTTTGCCTTGGATTCAGTAAAAATTGGGTCTGACCTTTAGATTGCAATTCCTCATTAAGCTGAAAGCAGCCTGCCCAGCCCTTCCCGCCACAGGCTGGGAAAACAAAATCCTGCCAGCGTTTGGGGGATGTTTACTGGGACTCTGGGGAGGCTGGGGGAGTCTCTGCTGGTGGCAGGGGGAGGGAGGACAAGGACAGGGTGCCAGGGCACGGTGACAGCACGGACACAGAGCTGCAGGACACATCTGCACTGACAGATTGGAGAAGCCACCCTCCAGGCACCAGAGGAAAGGAAATCTTCTTCCCTTACACACCTCAGGAGCATTTTACAAGCCCATTTAAGAGTTTAGCTTTTGTTTTGCTATTAATGTTCTATTCTTGAGGAGAGAACTACGAGCAAAATTAGCCTTTACTACAGGAAATAAACAGGGAAGGGGACAACTAATTACACCAATTGATGCGTGTCTAACACAAATCTTTTATAGAAAGAGTTAAAAATAAGCATTTCTGTGCCTGAAGTGATTAATATTCCACCCAACTGTTTCTTTTCCCCAGCAATCTGCAAACTGTAAGTGGGTGGGTATTTTTTTAGCTGCTTCTTATCAGCATTATTTACATTATTTTCACAATTAAAAAACAGAACTACAACAAAAAATTATTAAATGCAAATGTCCATGCTTTAGTCCCTGTTGGACTCTGCTTTCCCCTAATATTTCACCACGTTTCAGAACTGCAAGGATAACTGTGGCAAAACTTGTTTGGGAAAAACACTTAATATAAAATGACATGAAAATGCCTGAACCAATTCCATGCCCAAAAAGTTTAAATTTATCATCCCTAAAAGCATACTTGAAAGTACCACATAATCCTTCCTCCAGCTCTCTGAATTCTATTCCTGGCACTTCATACATCTGAAGGTGCAATTCAGCACCATTCACTGACAAAATTCACCTAGGAAAATCCTTCCATGTCTCCAAATGCATTTCTTAGGGAACAAAAACATTTTTATAACTACTTGATTCTTCAGAGAAAATCCTAAAAGGAATAAAGTAACATCCAGCTTTAATAACCACTTCCCTAAACGGACTGTCGAACATCAAATAATGTTGAGAAAGAAATCGCAGGAATTGATTAATTATAGACTCACTAAGCTCATCATATTAAATGTACACAAGAAAACACCAGTCTGAAACATCAAAGTGTACTGCTTTCATCGCTTACCTTCTTTCTTTGTGAAGGCATTTAACAAAGACTTCATTTTCCCTTTTTACTTTAGCAGCAATCCCCTCATTATATAACCTTTGCAGGCAAGAAAGAGGCAAAAAAAGATTTAAAAAAATAAAAAATAATAATATTAAAAAAAAAAACCCCAACAACAATCAAGCTACCCAATTTCTATGTGTTCAGGCTGGCTGCACCCTGACATAAGCAGCAGGTTTCTGGGCACTGTGGAATTGCGAGCATAGCTGGGCATGCAGTACCCAGCGTTCTGGTGACAAAGCCCACCCCACATTCTGTCTGTCAGCTGGGAGCCAACTGTGCACAGACTGGAGCTGCTCAAAAAAAAAAAAAAAAAAAAGGAAGAAGAAAAAAAAAAAAAAGAAAAGCGCTCCTTCTATCTCTCTCGCAGCATTAGTCATGTGAACCTGCCGCCGCCACAGCCCCGCAGAGCAGACGCTGCTCCCGCTCCATCCCCAGCCCGCCGGCGGCGGGAGCGCCCGGGACCGGGAGCTGCGGGGCCCGGGGCCACACGTTCCCCTTCCCAGGGGGAGAGGGGCTGGAGCAGCTGGGCTGGGCACGGGAAACCCGGCCAGGGCTGGGAGCTGCCGGGGACCTGCCTTTCGCTCTCAACTCGCACAGCTGCCTCTCGGTGCTCGCAGCATCCCACTGTTTATTCGCTTGTTGCTATTTATGTGCTTGTTGCTGTTTACTCACTTTTTGCTATTTATTTCCTTTTCCCTATCTGTTTCCTTTTCACTATTTCTTTTTCCCCATCGATTTCCCCTTCTGCCCTTCACTTTTTGTTACTGATTGCCTTTCCCCTAATTACTTATTTATTTCTTCCAAAGGACGAGTCTGAGGAGAAGCACCAATCGCCCCAAGCTTCACACAATGACTACGTTGAGCGTGGAGCCAGACCTGCCCCTACACAGAATCTCTCACCTATATTCCTGTATTCCAGTTTGAAACAGAGGGGATGATACAAGCACAGTTATTCTCCCCTCCCCTTCCATCGTGCTGGAATAAAAGAGAATTTCTTTTTGGACAGAGTAAGAATACAAAAAAAAAGAAAAAAAAAAAAAAAGAGAAAGCTCGTTTGGTAACTTTGATGCAGATGCCAGGAAATACAAGATATAACCAGAGAAGTTTGGAAAATCCTAATTCTGAATGAAAAAGAAACCCAGGGATAACTGTGCTTGGCAGTGCAAACATGCTTCCAGAGGAAGAGCAGATAACTGAAAGAGGCATATAGGAAGGAGGGGGAGGTGCTAAAAATCACAAAAATTTTAAGCAGATCTACTTAAATCTATGATGCAAAGATTCCAAAGGATAGGAAATTCATGGTCTAATAAAAAAGAGCAACCTACATTAAAAAACTGCCTTTTAGTAATATAAACTATAACAGGTAATAAATATTTATTCTATTTCAGGCTTCTTCACTCATCACTAATGCATCTATTTGGAAAATCAAGGGGTTTCTTACTGAGAAAACTGCTTCAAGAAAGATAGAAAATACATTACCTAAATGGATTTAATATCTGTGTGCATAGTGATCTCACAGTTAACACAGAACTGAAAAGAATAAGTAAGCAGAAATAAATTGAACAGTTTAAATTTAATTTAACATCACAGTGTTTAATTTACAAAGAGAGGAATATTTCCATAATATAATTTTACATTTGGTTCAATTTATTTTTGAAAGCAACTATCCTTAGCAGGTGGAACTCTTACCAGAGGAAATGGACAGAGCACATGTGCAGGATTAAACATCTTTATTTGACAGGAAAAAAACCTTCTTCATGACTTCTAATAGATGCAAGGCTTCCTAAAGAATAACTTTGAACTTTAATTCATTAACTTATAAATATGTGCATTAATTAGCTCCACAGAAGATTCAATATAATTTCCAGAACAAGAACTGCTCCACCAAGGCTGTGCCACTAATTTGAATTACAACCCTGTGTGGTTTCCATTTTCTAGTATCTTGATCCAATCCCCTGATTATATTTGGAGCTGCAAAACACAAAGGAACTAGAGTGTTAATGGAACCCTTAAACTGCTTTTTCCTTTCTCTGGGTGTTAGTGGTGGGAAGCAGTGACAGCCCAGGCCCACAAGGACAGGAATTGGGCCAGGGAAGGGTTAACTCAATCCTGCTCATTCCTGTCTGCTCATATACAGTAAAATAAAAACAGACAGGCAACTGTAGTCAATCAAAACCAATCCCAGGGGGGATTTTTATTAGATTCTTGCCAGAGCTGTAACATTTCATCATCTGGAGGTTTCTAATCAGTGTTATAAAAACATCCAAAATATGAAAGTCACTTGAAATTATTAAGTTTTGTGGAAATGGCAGGAACTCTTTTAGACCTACACCATCAGAGAGATCACCTGATGAGTGATCATTTTATTCCATTTAACTGTCTGTCTTTCCCCCAACATGGGAAATGTAATTTCTTCCTACATGGCAGAGCCTCCTGCAATAACCACTATTGTACAATGGGAAAATGTGACAATCAAGGAAGTCAGTGAACACTTGCAGCTGCAGTTTTTGAGCTTCTCTCATTTTCACTAATAGCTTATTAGAATTTGTTTATTTTAACAGAAGTCCCAAATTCTGCGGTGCTGGCAAATTAAAAAAGAAAATATTCCAGCAGCTTCCACTCCTTCCTGAAAGATTTTCTGCCTCACAACTGTAGCCTCGGTATTATCACCTCAGGACAAAAACTTAAAATAATTTGACTGTGCCTATACCCAAGCATAATATAACCCACAAGCCATTAGCATCCTTAATCTAAAAATCACAAGGAACCTTCCAAATAGAGGTGAGGTAAACCCTCATTTCCCTGCTCCTTTGGTAGGTGCTCAGAAAAACGTGTGGGAGCTCTGCATGGGGATGTTTCTGAGAGAAAAAAAGCCCCCTTAAACAGAAACTAAACAAGGTTAATTTTGATGAACCTTTCTTGTGCATTTCTAACACCAGTTTTTATGGGTGTTTAAATCCATAACCCCCATTAGAAATCTATGGAAAATCAGTGCCTTACACACTCTTGAGGATCTATTTTTAGGTACTTAGATGCCCAATGTCTTATTTAATCATCTCTCCAGCACACCTTGAGGGTCCAAGGCTTCTTAGATAATGGTCAACCACAGCTATGATTGCCATGATTTATTCTTTCCTGATTTTGTCCATTTTGGAGCTCCTGTCAGAAAAATCCCTCTAGCTGGTACATCCATATAGGTTCTTGTTAAAAATTCAGTCCTTAGCATATAGAAATGCATTTCTCTGCACCATAAAACAGGCTTCCCGTATGCTAAGCCACCAAATGCAGAGTTAGACAAGAAAAGAGAGATTCAAATATAGACTGCAAAGAACATAAAGGCTCTTGGGGGAAAAAAAAAAACCACCCAACCTAGGCTGCTACAGGGCTTCTAGATGACTGACTTATTCCAGAAAGCCACAAGGTGGTCATGAACCCAGGCAGGGGTGACAGATTCAGAAGGACTCCACCTCAGAGCAACAACTGAACCGATTTTATAAAGCAAAGGGTTTGGGGTTTTTTTTATTCTTCTGAATAAAAAAAATCTGTGGAGTTTGCTCAGGGAGCTGCAGTTAAAGCAGCACAGAGAGAGAAGCATCTGAGCCCACTGAAATGCTGCTGGGAGAGCCCAGCCAGGCTGACCTGCTGTTACATCTCTGTCAGCAGCATCTTAGCACCCAGCTACCCCTGGTACCAACCAGCTCTTGGCAGAATCCTTGGGGCACTCAGCCTGAGCTCAGGGGTGGAACAGGGGCAGGAGACTGTGAGTAGGAGAGGACAGCAGAGGGATGGCTCAGGAACAGATGGCAGGAGTTATCAATTAGAAAAAAAGCAAAAAATAGCAGCGGGAGTTGCACAGCCATGTGCCAGACACCCCTTCCGTCACCCGGCACCGCCGTTCCAGGCTGTGCTCGCTGTCACAAGGGCCAAGGAACCCAGAACCTGCCCAGAACTTCCTGGAAAACCAACAACAAGGACTTGGAAAGGCTCTGGGCTCAGGCACAGCTCTGGGGAGGGCTTAATCAGAGACAATTTCTTGCTTTGTGGAGAGATCTGGCCACAGAATTCTGCAGAAATCACTTTAGAAATTTTAGTAACAAAGCAAAGGAGGTGTATGTGTTTGATGGCACATCCCAAAGGAATTTAAAAGCTGATGAATCCACAGTTGCCACACATAAATTAAATTAAAATCACAGGAAGTGGAAATCAATCCTTTTTTTTTTTTTTGCCATATTCACATGATTATAAAGTAGCCCTCACTAAGATTACAGCAGCAATGCAAGGAAAGCACTCAAAGAGCTGAATGTGCCTGAGAAGGGAGACCAGTTCACCTCAGGGCTTTACTTGCAGATGCTCACACATCAAGGAGAGACAGAGGATCTTCTGCTTAGATTGCATTCCAAAATTGCTAAGTATTGCTTCAAAACTTTCTACATGTCAGCAAATGTGTGACATCTCTCTGAGAGGTTGGAAGGTACTAAGTGGAGAAATTATGATCCAGAAGAGTTTGAATAAGATTCAAAAAGAAAAATTACCAGGCTCAGTGTGGCAATACTTGTAAATATCTGAAGCTCTGCCTGCAGCAATACACATACATAGATCAGAATTTACCTGAGAATTGAGATAAAACCTCTGTCCCCAAGGCTGAGAGATGGCTTTGTGTGAGGAATCCGGGTCAGGGGTGCAGAGAGAAGTGAACAATAGGAGGTTAAAAGGTGGGGAAATGAAACCCTCCAATTCTCTGGGAAAGGCTGGAATCGGGGAGGAAACAATGGCCAATAACAAGGGAAAAGTCTTGCAAGTAGCAGCTTGAAGAGAGAAAAGCAAAAGCAGTGACAGAAACCTCTGATAGCTGAAGGGGAATTTAAAAACATTATTGAAATCTATCAGCAACGTGGAAGCAAGCAGCCAATCTGAATAAAATATGGCTGGCTGGCTTTCATTCTAACAGGTATATTGCTATAAAAGAAGTAACTTATCCAAATAAAGCCATATATTTTCTGTAGTTCTGGAGAACATTCTCCCTGGAATGGGAAGATCAGCTCTGACAAGACTTTCTTAATGTTTTAGACTCCCAGAGCACTCACAGCCCCTCATTTCTATAATTCCTGTTTGGGTTAAAAGTAACATCCACTCTTACACTGAATAATACAAATAACTACTATAAATATTTGTGTACCCTGGTAACCAAGAGTTTTCTCTGCTGGCCATGAAGACAAAGAAAAATAGAGTCTTTTAAAAAGTAAATTGTTTCTGTGAACTCTTTCAGAAAAAGGCAATAGGTGATTTGCAGTCAATAAAACACAAAACTACTTGTCATAACTGATTTCTTTAAATATGAACTGGGCTTATTTCAAAGTGTGTTTTTCATCAGCAAACAGAACTCCTCCAGAGTGGTTCATCTTTACACAGCAGCAAACTCTGAGTAACCAGCTCCTGACAAGTGTCCTTGAAGCAGGAGATGAACAACTTGCAGAGTATTTGGACAGAAGGATCCATTTGGCTCAGACAATCAACTTGAACTGAAAGCAGTCAATTGTGAACCCCTGAAGCTACATTCTTTTTCTTCCAACAAGAAGAGAGAAAATAGGAATCAAATATAATTATATCCCACTACAAAGTCTTCTGCTCTCTAAACAAGCTGGTGAAAGGATGGAGCAATTTTCCCCACTAATAACACACTGGGAAATCTTGTCCTGATGCAGTATCACTCAGAAGGACTGAAGTACACAACAAATTAATTTCATTCCTGGCATTATGTATACATTGAGTTGGGAAAAATATCACTTAACATCAGGGTGCTGTACATATCCCAACCCAAGCAGTTTATGGTGGGGGAAAAAAAAACCAAAGCCATGCCATTCAGAGTTTCATGGCTGGTGGCTCCTGTAACAAAGACTCTTCCCCTAAATTCATGGGCCTCAGGTGCAGCATTTGAATTTGTGGCTGCAGCCCAATGTCAGAGAGGAGAACAAGGACAAATGCAACTACACAAGATACTCAGCAAATCATCAGCACCAATATTGGGTTGCACCACGCATCCTTGTCCTGGTATTGTACAGAAAACAATCTAATTTTGCCGTGGTGTAACTTTCTTCCTACCAGAAGCTCTGCATGAATTCCTTAAATCATTATGTTGTTCCAGGCTTTATTCAGTGATTTGATTTCACTGCTTTAATCTAAGTGTGAACCTCTTTAGTAAATAGTGGGACAAAGCATCTGTGCTTCCAAAAGTGTTGGTGGATCATGTCAGTTTTATTTAGAATAACACCATTTTCATAGCTGAAAAGTGTATATTGCTCTCAATGGGAAAAAAAAAAGATTGGACTCTTGTAGAAAAGTTTCAAAATATATAACTGGTCAGAGGTTAAAGTTCATGCATGATTGTGAGTGTGCCAAGGCAGGTAGGGTAAGAAAAGAGCAAGGAAAGAAATTCATAATATTTTCTTTTAGCTCCAGCTCCTCCTTCTTCTCCAGCTCTTAAATCCTGGTGTGCTTCACCACTGTTTTTCAATCTCATTTCCCCTTCTTCTCATTGCTACAGTTCCCTTTCACTGCTTCCCTCACCAATTCCGTAAGGACAATCTTCCTGCCACCCAGATCCATCAGGAAATAAATGGCATATAAAAGCAGGCCAGGAGAGAGAATTTCTAGAAGATACCACATCATGGCAAAGTTACATAAAGTTGGCAACCAAGACAAAAGGATGGGGATAGAAGAGGAGCTGGACACAAGAAAACAGCAACTAGAAGGGGAAGATTCATGGGAGGTTGCAATATTTAAATGCATTAACAACAGTGGAAATAAACCAATGTTTAATTGTGAAGAGAGGAGGGAACAATCAAGCAGTAAATACAACATTACTGTAAATTTTTACTGGTTTATTGCACTTTGGGGGGGGAATCCTTTCATGGAGTAAAGAATACAGCATTTTACTGAGGAGACAGAGCTGGGCTTGAGCTGTCTGCAAAGGAACAAACTCTGGGAGCTGGCTTCCCACAGGTACTGCCACTTTATGATGTATTTAATGACAAAAACCTGCATTGCCACTTTCATTCTCATTTTACAGCAGAGCCCATTTCTATCCTGGCAAAAGCACTGGTAAGGCAGAAACTAAGCACCAAGAGAACTGAATTATTGACTCTGCAGCCTCCCTGAAGCCCAGGAATCTGCAAGAAGTGAGAAGAGAATTTAGGGAGAGAATCCTGGTGGGGGTTGTGGGTGTAGAAAGCAAAAAGCATTTCTGTGATTGTAGATTCTCAAATGTGGAGCCAGTGAGACCTGTCATTATGGCACCCCACATTATCCTCAGCACAGTTATTCACTCCCCTCTTACCTAAGTGACTTTCAAGAATTCCTCCTCTGCTCTTATTCTCATCATCTCAATTCCAAAATGGACCTAACAACCAAGTAATTCACTCTGACACTTCTGAGAAAAGGCACATTTGGGTTACCTGAGCAGAGTCTTCCACTGCAAACTTCCAGTTGTCTTTCCTGCTAAAGATGGGAGATACACAACCATTCACCCCCCAAAATATCTTCTCTCCTAAACAGGGGATTGCAAGCTCTATCCAAAGTCAGGTTATTAAGCAGGATCTTTAAAAGATAAAACCCAATAATTTAAGTTGATAATTGTCTCGCTATCCTTAGCTCCATTTAGACATTTGGTGCTAAATAGAAACTAAAACATTGCTGACTTATTCATTAAAATAACAGTATTTTAAATTGTATTAGTAGCCTACATTTCTTCATCTCAAAAATAACTGCTAATGAATCATGCTGGTACAACTAAGAAAGGATAAAAAAAGCCTGCATCCGCTGAAGCAGGGGGTTATCTCTGTACAAACATGTAGGTGTCTGCAGCATTTATAATGTTCTCAGTGCTGAATCCCATTGAGAAAGGAATGCTTGCTCACTGAAGGGGTTTTGAGGTGGATTAATGATTTAAGTGATGTCACAATACTCTCCCTACTTCTGCTTCAAGACATCATCACATGTGTTTTACAATATTTGAAAATGTTAGGGAAAGACTTCTTTTCCCATCCTGTTTCTTGATGCTTCCAGCAGATTAAGTTTTGCACTGACAGCTGGGTTTAGATTTTATGTAACAAGAACACAAAAAAAAGGACTGCTGTTAAATAGGTTAGTAAGTCAGAGCAGGTAAATAAGATTAGTTGAAAGAATAAAGAAGGTGCAGACTTTAAAGCCATCATCAAAAAGTAATTCTATGTATAAACTATTTCAGAAGCAGTGTCATCTATTCTTACATTCCTGGCATAAATCTGATGTTCATTAATTCAGTGAAAAATGCATGGCTGACATCCAAGACATTACTATGAAAAGAGAAGAGTTCTGGATATTATTTGGCAGTCCCACCCCCGGACATCATGACTACTACAATGAAATTTGACTTCCGTGTTCAAGTTTCAAAATAACTCTGTTTTCTTCCGGACAAGAGTGATGCAAATGGTGCTAATGCACATCCCTTAAAAAGAATGGGATCAGAGAAAGGAGAGGAATTGTATGAATATGGGAACTGCATTGTGTTGCTCTCTACTAAGTCATGGCATCCTAGATGCAGATTCCTGATGGTTCTGAGTAGCTGCAGAATGTGTGTTTAGGAGAGGAATCATTCTCACTCTGGTGTCACCTGTACACTGGTTACATGTGTGACTATTCCATGTGTCCAGCAGCACTGCCATTGGAGCAAGGATCATTTGGCATCAGCCACCTAGGATCCAGTCTGTGGCCATCTACAGAAGCACATCTAAATTAAGATGATGACTGCACTCACAAATTCAAGGGCACAATTCAAGCATTACATGTTTCAGGAACAAAACCACACATCTTTATAAACAAATATAAGTGTGTGAAGAATACACTGCGTATCCAGAGAAAAAAGTGGATAGCACAGAAAACATAAAACAGGGTGACATCAAATATGCATTTCAGATATTACATTAGGAAGCTTCAGCTGAGAAGTGAATTCAAATCACTTGCAATATTTTCTGTTTGCTAGAGCCCTAAACCAAAGGAAATACCCAGCCCTCAGCTCCACCAGTGGACACCAGAGTTTCTCTAGGAACAATCCTGCAGGCATTCCCATCAGCTCTGGCTTCTGAGGAACCACTGCTACAAACAAGAGAGGTGACCACAGAATCCAGGACACCCCTGTTACAGCAGGGGACAGAAACACAGTCAAAGACTATTCTCATTCCCTGTGTCAGGTTCCCAGTGGGGGTCAGGAAAAGCCTAAAGTCATTCTCTCAGCTGGGTGATGACGGGTGGAGGGTGGTAAAACAGAATATATAGAAATTTAAAAGCTGAGGAAAACTTCTATAGAATCCCCTCAAGTAAATTTTCCATCGAGTTTTAACATATCTTTCCTGGCCAAGAATTTGGCAAGAAATTTAGAGATGACTTACCCTAAGACCCCCTGGCTAGGACCATGCTTCACTTTATGTTGGGAAGGAACATCAAAGGTATTATTAGTAGAAAAAAAAAAAAGAAATAAACGGGGCTCACAGGACACATCTGAGATCAAGAAATAAAGCACAAGTGGAGGTGGAAGGACTGAAAGACAGGAAGAAAATACACCAAAACTCCAGTGGTTCCCAGCAAATCTGGGAGCTATAATCTGGAGGAGGCTGCAGTGGAGCAAATGAAGATGGGCTGCTGCTGTCAGCTGCTCAGGAATGCCACTGCTCCATGACTCAGGGAATATCAGCAGCACACGGGAGGCAGAGTGTGCTGCACGAGGGAAGGAAGTGCAAGCCCTGAAATCTGACTCAGGGTCTGAGCAGCAGGCACCAGTTCAAGGATTAATCAAACCATCCAGCAGCCAAAAGCAATGCAGGAAATAGTGAAGATGCAGGAGTAAGCAGTGATTTACATTTATGTAGGAGACTATGAAAAGGAAAGGTTCTGAGGATCCAGTGAGAGTCACAGAGTCCTGACACTGGGACAGAGGCACCTCTTATTCTTGTGTGTTGTTAAGCAATAAATAAAGGGAAAGATACAGCTGTTTAAATTCTAGCCCCAGTAAAGGTGATTTATTTTTTTGCTCTGGACTCAATGGGGACTGGAATTTCAGTCAGGAAATAAAGAACCCTGTGAATGACACAAGCCAGGACTGCTCCAGACCCAGAGAAATGGACCTTTGTAGGGTAGCTAGAAGAGACTACAGGAGATTTTCTGGTCATTAACTGCCAGGAGTGGACAGCTCTGTCTGCAAATAGGTATTGCTGAGTGGTAAATAACATCAGAAACAAACCACACGTTCTCTCCCTTTACCACACCTTACTCTGCCTCAGTGTGGATTTGGGTTTTGAATCTCACTAACTGAGCTTCCCTGGCCAATTTTAACCTTCTTCTCTGTTCCTTAAAGGAAGAACTGCCAGGGATTTTGTTGCTATTCCCTATTACAGCTGGGAAAACCTTTGTAATTCTAATTGATCTTTCTTATCTCTTCTGCCACTCTCCATTACAGGAAAAAGGAGAGGGGGAAGCAGCTGTCTCCTAACTACGACCATTTTCTTGGCTTTTGCACCTTGACATCTCTCAGTATTCTGCATTTTCAGTACATACCCAGAGCAGGTGATGCCTAAAGTCAGGGACAGAACAAACCTCCCAGCACAGCACTGTACATGCCAAGTGAGAAACACATCTTCACTAATAGGGAGCTCTGCAAAGAAAGGACATGCAAACACATACAGGAGAAAAGCAGAGGAGAAAAGAAGCCCAGAGTCTAGGGACTTTGTTAGCAGTGATGAATAGACCCCATAAGCATTGAACTGCATGCAAAGGTAGTGTAAGGGCAGAAAGTTCAGGAAACTGGCAGGCAGAAAATGACACCATTGCTCCAGAAATGACAGAACTGAGGAAGGACACTGTGAGGGGAGGGCTGAAGTAGTTAAACAGGAGTCTAAGCCTTACTATGAGACAAAATTTAGGGAACAGTTTTAAACAACACAAAAATAAATGGAAAAGGAGGTAGGAAATCAAAACAAGGCAGCAATTCAATACTGGTGGTGATAATCATAGATGGGTACTTCTGAGCAAACAGGCACAGGCACACATCAGGGACAGAAGTCACCATTGTGCCCAACAGGAAACCGTGCCTGCTCCAGTAGGCTTCAGGAACTTTCCAAAACACAGCACACTGAGGAAAAGCTCTTAACTAGCAGAAGGAAGCCTTACCTAGCTTGACACTACATGCCAGGAGCTCCCAGGGAACACGGGAGGATCCCAGCAGGCTGATCACACTGCAAGATGACATCCTCAGCTACTCCTGCCAAAAGCAGGATGATCTAAAGCAGCAATTTTTGCATGCAGTCATGCAAGGCACACACAGCTAGTGGGACTTTCAAGCATGACCACAGCAGAAATTTCTTTGGATAATAAAGACCTCTAAGGTCCTCAAGCTAGTATGGGGAATAAAGTGATGAAAGGAATGAGAAGAAGTATTATAAAACAACTTTAGGGTTTGTTTCCTTCAAGAACAGAGTAATTTTTTTTTAGGAAGGCACTTACTCATTACTAATCTACAGGCATTAAAAATTAGTGTCCTTAATAAGCTGGGAAGGACATTCAAATATTTAGAAGAGTACAAGTACTAAGTAATTCATGTAAGTAACAAAAGCACTTTAGTGCTAGAGCAAAATCCAGCAAGCACTGCTGTGTGTATTCCCAGACCAAGGAGCAAAAGGGAACATGGCTCATGTGTGAATTCTGGATTCACAGCTGAAGGAGTTTTCTAAGTCCACTTAATTGAATTCTGAAAGATAAGCTTTACTGGGGCACAGGCCTAAAATCAATTTTAAAAACCCCAAACATTCTAAAATGTTTTTTACAGCATTAAGCACCAACTACCTGTACAGATCTGGCATTTCTATGCCCCTCATCACATGGTGCTTAACTAGGCTTGTAGTTAGATTAATTAGTTTCATTCATTGCTTAGATTTTTCATTATATTGCTAGACACACAAAACTCCCCACATTATGTGTACTTGGTGACCCCTCAAAGCATCATCATTCAACACTCAAAAGGAGTGGGATTCTCTCCATATGTATTTAAAGCAGTTTGACTAAATAAATAGATTTCATTTGCAGAATATTGTAGGAGGACTCAAAAGAAAAAAAACCAATTAAATTGTACCCTATGGAAAAATACCCACTTCTTCATTTTTCTTGAAAGTGTCCAGATCTACACTAAGAAAAATCTTCCACAAATACATCCTGGAAAAACCAACATTTTCGCTCACTGTGGCTTGAATATTCTGTCCAGTTACATGTCTCTGTGAAGGCCATCATTAGATCATTTTCTGTCCCATAGCAACCACTTTGTTTTCTCAGGGAAATAAAATATTTTCGCCTCCTCAGGCAATACCTTTCTCTGCGTGGTTCCCTAAATGAAGCTGTTTGTAATCCAAAGCTAACATCCCAATTTACACTGGTCTTCTCAAGGATTTATACCTATGGATGTAGAAAATAAACTGCTAGCCAGAGGTTTTTCTAGCTCTATATATGTGTGCATGTCCACAGCAAGAGTTAAAATTTCACATTTTATATAGAAAGCCCAGGTTTTTAATAATATTTCCTTATTTAAAATTACAGATTCAAGTTATTAATTTACATCATTAAACAATTATCTGGAAGCGTGTGACAGAAAGAAGAAAGAGGTATTGTTTTAACAGTCTGAAGATGCAATGATCATTTATGCCTGAATTAACTGAGTGATAGGAAAGTAAATAAGCCACCAGAGACTTTCAAGCCATTTGAGAGGATCTTCCTGTAGCTGCCAGAGGTGACAATTCCATGGTAATCCATAAACTTCAGGGTTCCTGGCCACAGCCACCAGTTCTCCAACAAAGGTTCTCAGTTCTTTAACCCAGCCCTTTGTGGAGCTGACTTTGTATTTAAAAGGGTTTTTTAATTATTAAATCACACTAAAGTGACTACACCTATTTTAAATAATTCACTGATGCTGTTTCACTGTGCAAGTCACTGCTGAAATTCCCCACAGGCATTACACAGAAGCAAAATGGAAAGAAAGGCAGAGTGGAGTAAAAACCATCAAAGCAGTGGCAAAAAAACCCACAGAAGAAGAATTTGTACCACCCTGTGACTTGCTGTGATCACCTGGGAGCTTGGGTGCTGTCCTGAAGGTGTCTCCAGTCAAGCATAAAAGGACTACCATGAAAAAAAGATTTCAAAGTTGTTTTTTTTTAATTTGGTAATGCTATTACATCTTTCCATGGCATCAAAATGTTATTGATTTAAAGTTTAAACAATGAGGGGCACTGGAACATGCAAAAAGTCTCCCAGAGGAAAACAGAGATGGAAGGCTAAACAGGATGAAAACACCTACCTAAAACTCTGTAAGAAGAGAGTAAGAAAAAAAATAAGATTTGACTGGCTGTTGTACCACTCCAGTTCTTTAGGAAATGTCATTTCTCCACCCAAATGCTGAAAAAATAAACACTGAGAAGGTTAAAAAGGTAAAAAAAAAAAAAACAAGATGAAATATTTCCATCTCCAGCCAAGCCTTCCAAACCAGTACAGAAGGAAGGCTGGTAGGAATCAGTTTGTTCTCATGGTACAATTTCAAATTTTTTGTCATTAAGCTTTAATGCAAGGCAAAGACATTATCTGAGCAGCATTTCAATGATGATGCAACATGATGGGTGCATTGCATAATGTCACAGGATATCAAAAGATGTGTCCTGGTGTAACCTCCCTTGCTCCCAGGGAGAAGCTCCTGAAAATGCAGGAGGCTCTTCACAGCTTGGGAGCCGTCACTGGGAAGTTGCCACTTGTTTTCAATAACTGAGCAGGATTTGTGACTACCCAGCCTCAGTGGGGCCAAATTCTTCCTTATGAAACTGAGCCTCCATTGGCTTCTGCCAGGCTCATCCTTCTCCTTCCATTTGTTACAATTCCTGGCTCCTGGACACGGAAAAGAAGGGGACAAAATCCACTTCAGGCAAGTGCTGTGCTCCTTCCTTTGGGGGCTAACTCAAAGCTGTGCTAATGAAACCAGAGCCCCCCAGGAGGGGCTCCAGTCCCATCAGTCAGGGATGCCTGGGACAGGGGGACACTTCAGTCACTGTGTCCTGGGGCAGGCAGGGCTGATCCAAGAGCTTGCTGGGCTCAGGGAACTGCTAAACCACCAGCTAAGTCAAGCCTAGATCAGCTCAAAGCAGGCAAGCAAATATAAATTAGTGGAAGCAGGACTGGCAGTTTTGCAGATTGGTTTTCTAACCTGTTTTGTGTTCTTCGTTTTCAGTATTTTGTATGAACTCCTCTGCACATTCATCCTTTTAAGAATTAGATGAGCTCTCAATGCCCTTTTTTAGAGATGAAAGGTGATGCCACACACTGTGTGTTTATGAACAATTTATCAGTTAAAGATGGAGGAGAATTAGAAAGCCCTGAGATTTTAATTCCTTGTTAAGTAATTGTCATGGCAGCTTCTGACAAGAACAGAAAAATGTCATAAAACTAAGCAGGGCTTAGCACTCAAGATAATTTTCACCTTCTAATAAAACCAAAGCAGGTACACCTATACATTCCTTTACAAAGCCTGTAACCATGGTAGGAAAAGCAGCACAATTTGATTCTGACAACCTGTAATTCCTTGTTATGTCACAGTTTGAATAAAATTTTTTTTAAAATCTGCAAGGCCACTACATTATAACTTTAAACCAAGAAACACAAAACCTAATCAAACAGCATTGAAAACTTCATCTTTGCTGGGGCTCAGGAGGCAAGGCTTCAAACATTCCTGTTACAGCACAGCACCACTTTGGCTGAAATAACATTAAATGCCTTGAAAATACATTGGGGAAGACCAGAGAAGGAAATTCTAAGGGGAGCTATGAACAAACAATGGCAGGAGCTTGGGGGTTGATACCAGGTCTCCAGGATGGAGAAGAGATTCCCACCTTGGGCAAAGAGCAGAGGGCTGTGCTGGAATTCAGATGGTCAACAAACTGAAATATTTTCATTAAAATGTTGATTTCACCAAACTCTTCTCCAGACTGCCCTCATCTTGATCAAAATCAAGAAAAGTGCTCTTTGAAATATCTAAACAGCTGGGAGTGGGTCATGGCTGCAGATGCAAATTAAAAGCTGTCAGCCCTATCAATACTGGAGCTTCCAGGCACTGCCACTCTTCATGAACACCAGTCCAAAGGAATCTGCGTCCTGACAATTTCCTATACCAACGTGCAACTAACACTGAGAAATTATTTCTTTCTTTCAGCCATAAGAGTGGCAATCAATAACAACTAATTCTTTTCTAACTGAATGTCTCTCCCCAGTTTAAGTGACTTCTCTCCAAACAACAGAGAAGCAAATTAAGCCATAATACACAACAGTTATCCCATATGATTTTTTCCTCCAAAATGTACTGTACAAGCATCAAGGAAAACAAGGAATCTGAATCATGTCTGACACTCATGATGGAAAACATACTAGCTAATCCATTCCTGCTGATTTTAAAAGTTGTTTTGGGTTTTAAGAGAACTCTTTAGTGGGGCTTTTGATGACCCAACATGCATTTAAATCCTGGAAATAATTCCTTTGATCCAGAATCAAACACTCAGTCCCACGCACTTCAGGAACTCAGATCCACAAAGTCATACAGTAGATTTAAAGTGTCAGAAGAGCAAATACCTCTGAAACTACACAAAGTGTGTTTAACATTTCCTTTATGCTTTTGATAATACCCAGCACCCTGAAAAACCTCAGATTTCCTCTTCTTTTCTAGAGAATTGGAAGGATTTTCTTCCAAGGTTAGAGAACTTAATTACTCTAAAATGGCTTCTGTCACTCACTGCACCATGAAAAATGGAAATGCACATTCCCAGATGTCTGGACACATGTCCATGGAAAAGTGGGCTTGCTGTAGGCATACCACAGGAACTCTTTATGTAAGCTTTTCTCTCTTGATAAACATTTTACAGAAATAAATTTGAGCCTGTATATTCTACAGCCATCTTCTCTGTAATTCTGCATAGCTTGTGCACACACCTTGCAAAAGCCAAAGCAGCATCATGACCATTGGCTCAATTAAATTCCAAAGCTGGGATGATCAAAAGGATATCCATGCCCAAATTCAGCTGATTTTGAGGAAAAAATAAGGAGGGTTTTTTAAAATAGCTTTAAAACATTCCACCCTACAGTGTTCAGTGAAATTTAGAGTCGTTGCAAATCACAACAAAACAACAATACACTAAAACAAAGAAAAGTAAATCTGTATATTAAGCAATAGCCATTTCCATTAAAAGAGACTGGGAAAAAATCCTATCTGTATTAATGGAAATAAAGCATTCCCTTTTTTATGCAGAAGGTTTTCAACCACATCTGTCCTTTTCCTGCTTCACATTTACTGGTTTTCCCAGATAAAAAGGAAGGTAGGACCACATGGAGCAGGCTACCTGCACACAGAATCCTTGCTGAAGTGTCATCTGCAAGCAAACTGGGAGACAAGGTGCTCAGCTGCATTATTTTTCCTTAACAACCTAAATATTCAGTACTCCTTGCAGTAACACCACTTTCAAAATAAGAGTGTTTAGTCTCAAAGGTCTCAAGAAGTCACAGCCCCTTTGGCACAGGGACTGGGGTCATGCAGCATTTCATCGCTTCATGAGATAAATTATTTTGTATATATTGGTGCAATATAAAACATTTAAGGAAGATTATTCTATTAATCACAATGAATATACTAAACCCACTTTATTCCATCCATCTTGTCAAGGTTCTCAATGCCATATATGGAGTTTGGAGTCATTCTGAGCCCAAAATTTTTAACACAATCACAGAATGGCTTGGGTTGGAAGGAATCTTCAAGATCATCTTCTTTCATGCCCCTGCCATGGGCAGGGACAACTTCAACAAGCCCAGGTTGCTCCAAGCCTTCTCCAACCTGGCCTGGAACACTTCCAGGGATGGGGCAGCCACAGCCTCTCTGGCAACCTGTGCCAGGGCCTCACAGGGAGGAATCTCTTTCTAGAAATTCTCTTTACTTACCACCAAGTTTAGGTCAAGTCAACAGATTATGGGGGTGTGAAGCCTTTCCTTTTGGGAAAACTGTACTCCTGAAATATTCCATGTTTCTTTGTTTTACCTTTAGTAGGAACAACAGCACCAAAATCAGACCTTTCTACCACTGCCCCCAAACAAAAAATTGACCATGGTTTAACCCTTACCTGACAGCAATGGATTCCAGGGACTTCTACTTGGATATGGGAAGCTGGGTCCTTCAAGAAGGGCAAAGGAATGAAGGCAATATCAAAAAGAAGTTAGGTGTCAGAATTCCATGTCAGGGGGAGAATTTGAAAGCAGAAACCCACAAAAGCAAAGCTCTTCTGATGGCACAATTTGAAAATGGAAAAATGGAAAGAACAAACATTTAGAGGAGATGAGGAAGAAACTTCACTTCCTCTTAGTTCCTCCTGCTCCGCTGTCCCTGTCACTCTAAGCATGAAATGAGGAAATGACAATGAGGGACTGGAAGAGCATTGAATGGGATTAAGGCTGGCACAGGACTTGGCAGCTTGGAATATCTTAGAGATATACCTGGAGCCAAGAAACACTGCTTTGAGCAACAAATGTGCAGGTCAGGGACCAACATCTGCAGTGGGGGACAAGACACCACCACCACCCCCTGCCCTGGGAGTGCAGCAGCACTGGCACAAAAAGAGCTTGCAAAGCACGTGCTGGAATTATTCCAAACTTAAATCACAACCTCAACATCATTTCCCTCTGCTTCTTCTCTGTTATTCTTTGGTTGGGTTTTGAGAATTCGTATTTTACAACCCAAAACCAGCCCGAGTATTTTCTCTGACATTTTCAGCATCAAATACCGTAAGAAGTTCACAAAGCACTTGTTGGACTGGTTTTAAATATTTATTGCACTCTGTTATTGTAGCTATTAATCTGTATCTGCTTTTTTAGCAGCTGCACTACTCAGTGCCTTGTTTACTATGCAGCCCTTACAGTTTCACACTCCTTCAATCTTTTATCTTATGAAGCATCGGGCTAAGCTGAGTTTGAAAGCATGTTTGAAACATACTTTGCTATTCTTCACGTCTGGATGTCTGTAATTCCAAGAAATACTGTTACAGCTGGGGAGTTTGGAAGAGTTCTAGTTTAGAAGACTGTTTTGTTCAGTTATTTTAGGAAGCTCTTTTTAACCACACTCCACAGGACTCTCATATTGAGCACCATTATCTGAAGTATTTATTATGTTTAAAACAGACCTGGAAGGTTTCACATCTCGCTGTTCCAATTAAGTATTTTGTTTAGAATGGTCCATAAATTTCAGAGTTTTGATATTTTAGGGATCCAATTATGATCTTGAATAAATGCCCTATAAATATACAATCTAACCACAAGCAAACAAGGACAACTATTGTGCTTTAATTTTTAAGAGATCTGGAGCATCAAAGGGTATTTCTCCAATAAGATGAAAAAGAAGAAAATATCTGCATAATCCAGGACTGAAACAAGTGTGCAGTAAGATACTTAAATGCCCCTTAATAAATTAATAAAGGAAAAATTTGAAGAGGTTTTTTCTAATAAGTGGATCATGGTGGGTTGAAGTGCTACTTCAATTATTACAGCATTTAATGTGTTTAGCTCTACCTCCATGAAACATTCCACATGTTACACACAAGAATTGCCTCTGTCTGTGCCCCAGGGCTGCTAGAGCAGGCAAGGATACTCCAAATTATCCCTCTGGGACACATTAAAGAGCAAGAAGGAGGAGTGAGAAGGAATCAGTGTTCTGAGCTGACAGGAGTGACAGAGAAATAAATTTGAAAAAACCCTGTTCCTGATAGTTTCCAGGAAGCTCAAGCAGCAGGTACAACAACGTGGCATTGAAATCTTGAGGGGGAGTCTCAAGGAAAATAAGCTTGTACTGGAAAATTGGCAACTGGCTTTTTCATTCAAATAACAGGTAGTCAAGGGGAAAAGAAGAGAAAAAGCAAACGTTGCCAATATTTTGGCACTTGTAGGAGTTCTCCAAAAAAAGCATATCTAGGTTCTCTCCAGCTTTAACCTGAGAAAGAAATGCACATTAATGCTGCAAAGGAGCTGACACTTTTAATCTGCAGCCCACTCAGCCAAGGAACATCCACTTATACACCCTCATGCATTATTCACCAAGAAAATTGAAATAATCTACCCGTGGTTAAGCAGCTCGGAAGCAAATGCAAATCAAGGGAAAGCAGCTGAGAACGAGGATCATTCACAACTCCTGACACTCCTCCACAAGACTGGAGCCTCCCGTGGGAGCAGCCAAACCATCACAACCCAAATCCCCACGTCTGTGCCTGGGAATTGTCCTGGTGGCACAAGCACTGACCTGTGGCCATGCTTGGAAAAGGAACTTGCTCAGTTTTTATTGCAGTAGATTCTCACTCCTTGTCCTTAGGCACACACCTGAGAAAGTCTGTGTTGTTGTTGCTATTATGTGATAATCCTAGCACTGGCTACAATCGCCTTCATTCCATATCTGATTTGTGAAACTCTGGGCATGCAATATAAAGTTATATAAAATAAAATCTCCAGCAAGGGAAGAAGTTATTGCTGTCACCACCTTCATTTTTAGTACTGAGATTTAATGGGAAATATCTTAGGCCATGATTTACAGCAATTATTTTATTATCTTTAGGAATATACATGAAGATCAGAAAGAATAAATTAATTTTTTGCCTCCATCCCAGTCAGCTGTTTTGAAGCTCTTCACCATTACTTACAGGCTAATGTAAACAGGAGAGAGATGAATAATTTTTGTAAGTTTATACAAATTACTCTGGAGAAATTCTCCATGAAATCTACATAAATCTTATATTATGAAGTATTTCCATGTGCCTGAATTTATTATCACCTAAGTGGTTGTAAACTCTCAGGTGGTTGTAAACTCCATTAATGTTTTCTTCATCAGAATTCAATAGTTTTAACCCCTCTGGTTTTAAGGCAAACCATTACAGTTTTGTTTGTGCTTCATTCTTGCCCACAGATCTTCCACAGCAAAGAAGTTTTCAATTCAATGGAATTGCCTACTCTAGACCTGATTTCATGGAATTACAAAATGACAGAAAGCAGAAAACTTTCCTGTCATAACCATAAAACTATGAAGCGTAAAATAATGAAAAAAAATTAAATAGGCCTCACTCCAGGTAACAAAAATACCTATTAGGGTTATATATTTTTTTCAGTCCTTTCAGAAATATATTTGACTATCAGAAGGCCTAAAGAAAAAAGCAATCTTAAATTTCAGACACTGCAGGTATGATGAGAAAAAATGTGCTCCTACACACAGAATTTGTGATGAAAAATTGCTCCAGTAAGAATTTGGTGAGTGTAATTGTATTTCTCTTCATGGATTTTGAGCTAAATTCCCTGTGTTGTAGTGATTCTGCAGCAACAGATACTGCTCAGCCAAGGGAAAGAGGAGCCCAGGACAGAGAAAACAGGGCTGGGCCCTTCTTTATGGCAAGTAACCAAGACATTCTGAATGTTCATACAATCCAGACCAGAACTGCCATGGGGCCTTTTGGAACATTTCCACAGAAATCTCCACTTCGCCCCAGGAAGCCCAAGCACATCCCCATGGAATGCTATCTCTAATTTGATCCTTCAGAAGTGATGCTTTCACTACACAGTTAAAATAAATATTCCACAGACTGGAGGTATTTCCTTGCCAAATATTGCCCCTAAATTTCAGATCAACTGAAAGCCTAAGAAATCATTTGCAATAAGCTATTTATTATGTCACTGGCACATTGTAAACACATCCTTAAAATTAAACTGATCATTCATTTAGGTTGAATAATTAAAAATCTCATCTGCTTCAATTGCTGACCCAAGATACAAAGCAGTGGCATCCCAGAAATAAAGGAGATGAAATATGTACCCAAGTACTTTGTAAATACTTCAGAACTCTCCTCACATTTCAACTAAAATGACCTTATCCCAAATTTTATGCAGTAAAAGAGAGAAAAACTTGAGTATCACTAGACAGAGATCTGAGTCTGATTACAAGCTTCATGTGGACTCAGTGCTAACTACACAGACTTTTTTCAACATGTGTGCAGGGAACACAACACAACACAAAAAGGTAGCCCTAATAGTTTTATTTTATACACATATAAGTCTTGGTTCTGTATGTTTAGTTTTATGTGATTAAATCATATTGAGCTTTGCAGAAAATATTCTTTATCTAATGAGAAAAGACTGATCTGGATTTGATCACTGTAAAAGCCACCCATTCTCATTTTGCCACATCAGGAGTAAATAAATCTAAAATGTTATTTAAGATCATACCAAAGCTATTTGTAAAGGACATCCAGCAGAGGTGACCTTGCATTCTCAAAGTCAAATTTTAGGAGTATTGACCAAAAAAAAAAAAAAATTAGAAAAAACTTGCAAGAATTCTGAGATTTCTTTACCATGATATGATACTTTCCTGACCTTCCTTTATTGCCTGGGAGGAATTCAACCAGAATGGGAAATTTAATCCTCCACATTATGTATTTTAATGACTCATTGTTTTCCTATTTCCTTCTAGTTCCTGCAAAGCTTAATGGACTTGAGCATGATCATTAAAATGCTGCAAATAAAAAAGAATTTTTAAAACCTTGAAGTATTAAAAAAAAAAAGTGGAGATGCAGTAAAGGACATTCTAAAATTGGAGCCCATTTTGTTGGGGATGGGAGCAAAGTGTCTGAGCCATATGCTGGTGTAACACAGGCAAACTGGATACAAAGCTTATGTCACTGCATCTTGCTCCTTCAGAAAGCAGCTATGGCAGAAATAATCCCCAAATTCTACATTTCGATTTACATGCAGCTCCAGAGCAGCACCAACATTTGGATATCAGAAGTCCATTAGAGTTCATCTTCCTGGGTCAAGAACATGCTGTTAGCCAATAATAAATATAAATAAATGGGTACTAAACAACTCCTTACACCCAGTTTACTCAATTATTTTTTCACATGAACAGAAGACCAGAAGAGAAGCAGATATTATTAAATCTGCACAGTTATCCTTCAGATCGCATAGGACACAGTCCAGCAGCTGCCAGGAAAAGAAAAGATTTTGTGGTTTTTTCTTCTCCAAGAGAAAACCCAAACACACCCTAAGATAAGGCCCTAGCCTAAATCCGCAATAATTTCAGTGGCTTTTATCCAGATTTACACTTCTTTAATGCAGAACTCGATTTGTCACTTGCATAACAGAGTTCAGACACCAGAAGAACTCCCCCTGTCATTTGAACTTTCTCTCTCCTCAGCTGGCACAGAACAAACTGCAACTGGTGATTTGGACACAGCCATGGGTGGACAGAAACACAAACTGTATTTGGATAATCCCACAGGGCAGGGTTTTGTTTTGGTTTGGGTTTTTTTTTTTTCAGAAATAAGAAAATAAAAGTAAAATAACAAACAAATCCCAAAATCTGTTAAGTCTACGATGTGACCAAAATTTTCTTTCCAAGCACTATTCCTTCCAAATCTCTGGACATGACAAAAATTATGTTTAAATGCATAAAATTTCTGCCAGTACAAAACTTTGAAATGTACTTTCTAAGATAAGAGCCTGGACTCCACAGAAGGATGAAAAGCCATTGTAGCCCACAGGGAATTTGACTCGACTAGATCTTCTCTTATTTAAAAGAAAAACACCACAAAAATCCTTTGGTGCAGGCACGTGGAGAGAAAGCTCCAGCAGCTTTGGAGGTAGAGTGGCTTCAAGCTTCAGTTTTTGTCAGGAAAGATGATGAAAGGGAAATCCTCATCCCACCATCATGAGAAAATTTCTGTCCTCCCACTATCCACAGACAAAGCAGCAATGAAGCCCCTTCCTCCTACTCCCCCCCACCCAAAAAAGGTGACAAAAAGAAAACACAGTCCTGTGTTAAAAACCTAAAGCATGTCCTGTATTAGCAATCTAGCTAATGAAATTTGCTTTCATTTAGTTGAAATAAACAACATCAGATTAGTTCCTTTTTTTTGTTTGCTTGTTTCATTTGGTTAACTTTACAAATAAGAATTTTCCTCTGTTGCTGATGAAGATGTCTGAATAAACATTGCTAAGCTAATGGATCAAAAGATGAAAAATATTCTGTCCTAAGCACAGAGTGGAAAGGAATAAAGTCATCAGACTCTTGGGATCACTTTTAACTACTTTTAATCCTAAACTCCAATCTCAATGTCACAGATCTTGCAAAATGTGGAAGTTTCTGGATCCAATCAAAGAAGTGTTTGCAAAATAAAAAGAGTTTTAGGTTTGGATCAGTCAAACTCTGAAAAGGTGGCAGAGATTACCCTGCCCAGGGCTGGAATTCAGCCTTGCTCTCTTTTAGGATGGGGGAATGATTTTCCTTATCCCAATTATCTTAGAGTTTTGTACAGAATTGCTTGAGAAGAGCAAAAATCCACATATGCAGAAATCATTGCAGCTCCCTCAGATGCAAGAAAGGGTTGTGTCTTACAGGGGAACAGAAGCTGGATCACCCAGCAAAGAACTGGGAGAGCACAGAGGTACAATACAGAACAGAGCTGGAGCTGGCAGAAGTCAAAGAAAAATGAGGGAAAGTGACAAGAAAAGAAAGAAACAGGAAAGAAAACACAATTAAATGGCAATATGATCCAAAACAGGCAAGATGCAACCAGCTGAAAAAAAATTATAATATCTTTATTTGGGGTGAAATTAGCAGTTAGACAAATCCAGCTGAGGTGCTGAATAAAAGGCTCTGGATGTTACAGCTGATCACAGACTGAACCTGGGGCAACCAATGACCTCATTCCAAGCATTCCTCAAGCCACATTGATGCTGTCAGGCTACACCAACAACCTCCCTATTGTGAAGTTTTCAGAATTAAAAATTAAACACAGTCCAAAACTAAGCTCAGGGCTTCCAGTCCGTGGCCTCCCAGGTGCTGCCTCTGAGCATGTGTAAAAACTTCTGGTATTGCCCTCAGAGCTTTTCTTGGTCCCAGCTCAAGGAACTTTTTCTTGCCTTTTTGCTACACTGCAGGTCATTGCAAGTGGTTCTTTGGGTTTGCACCCCAGGAAAATGAACTTTGCCATGGAGCAGGACCACAGGGCTTGCCCCTGCAGCCAGGTCAGTGCCAGAGTCCCTGTGTGGGTCACAAAGGACCAGAGCACCTCCTTTCCTCCCTCCAAGATCCCTAACTCCTGCTTTTTTTAAGACAGGGGATCCCTGGCAGGGTTTAAGCACAACCCCTTTGAGCAGATCAGGGAGAAAGAGGCATCAGGCCCCTCAGCACCTCACACTCTCCAGGTAACTGCTTAACACTGAATGCTAAATAAAATTGCCCTGGAACACCTGGGGATAAGGGGGAGCCACTAATATTTGAGAATCCTTTATTCAAAGGCATTTTTCATGGAGTTATCTGGAAATAGTCAATTGATTGCTGAAATATAGCTAACAAAATGTACCATTCCACTTGTTATTTTATTTGTTTTTATATGCATCATTTCCTGCCTTTAATTTTAATTCCATGCTCTCTAAGAAATGCAATCTCACAGATCTTCCCCTTTATTTTCCTGTAATAATATCATAGCAGTTTTCTCTAGCTATTTACAATCTCTTCGTTCCCTTCACAGCTTTTCCAAGGCATGGAATGAAGAATTATGTAAAAATAGGCCACAAGAAACCAGACACACTTGATCTGCACAGCAAAAATAGAGCTCTTTAGCACCTGGCATTCTCAAGAGTGGTAATGAAGCTGGCAAGATAAGCCAGGCTTTGACCCAAAATAAAAAGCTTAGCCCTCACAAGAAGGCTAAATTTCAACTACCACAAAAATTCTGTCTTTTAGTTTCTCGCAAGGTGTGACCCCAGACATCTGGACAAGCAGAGGGATTGTGCTGACCATAGGTGGGAAATGCAGGAAGAGGACAAGCAGCACACATGAAAACATTAATTTTAGCCTGTCATAATCCCTGAGGCCAAATTACAAAAACCCCCTGGTGCCTGCAATCCCAGGAGTGCTCGTGGCTGAGGGGAAGCAAAAAGAAAGGAAAGGGACTCAAAGGACAAATCAACAAGCCTGCACTTGTGAGGTTTTTTTCAGGAGCAACAAATAAATTCTTCAGGATAAATAACTGATCTGTGTTGAATTACAGATTTGATGAGGCACATTTAAAGCTGAAAATGCATCACAGAGTTTATGTTAAATTTTGCTACCTCAGATGTTCCAAAGAGATGTAAGAGGCTGTTTCCCAAGATGAAAATGCTGTAATGTGAAAGATTATGCAGAGAGAATGCAAGTTTATCAAGTAATGGGGTTTTTGGTGAGAGAACACATAGGAGGAGGAACAAAATCCAGACTTCTGGAGTCAGCAGAAGCATATCACAGAAACCAGAGGTACCTAATCTTTGATAATACAATCTTAATGTTGTAAATCTTCAATTCAATAAATCTCTGTTGTTTTCATTCAGCAGGGATTTCACCTAATTAGAGCCACTTGGCTGATATTTACTTTGCAACTTTTTCTGAAACAAGGTGGCATCATAATTTTGTCTTTTATGAACAATTCTGAACAATTACTTCAGCAACACCATCTAGAAAATAGAAGAAAAAACAGGCTTTTGGCTTCAATATCTGAAATATCCAGATGCATAGAATGGAAAAGTTTAAAAAAAATCAAAGCAGAATGAAGACTTGCTAAGGGAACAACCTAGTTGGACACCATGAGGTATCCCAGGCCATGCAAGGCATCCAGCAGTGAAATAAAATGGGAGAAATAAAAACCTCCAAACATCAGCTCATTAAAAGGGGGAGGGAGTGACATAAAAGGTTCAAGTAGAATCATTAGGTTTGCATCCAGGGAATCTCTGTCCAAGATCCTAAGCAGACCTGGTTTAAATACTCGAAGTGTTTACTCAGGAAATGTCTTCCACAGTGTGAAAGACCTTGACTGCAAAAGCTGCATCCTACCCTGAACTCCACAGGAAAGACTCAGAGCCAGCCCAGGAGATTGAGATATAAATGGAGTGACAGTAGCAGCGTGAAATATTGTGAGCAGTGTGAAATACAGTGTGAAATATTACACTCATTACAAAGCCCTGTGCTCCACAGCCTGTCCCTTTATCAAGCCTCATCGAGAATTTGACAACAAACAGGCTCCTGGGATGATACTACTTCCTTTTAAAGAGGCTGAATATTATCAGATCAATTTTCACAAAGTTATGACAGCAGTATCTTGTTACTAAAATCAGAGTATTTATAAGGCATTACAACAAATTTCTTCAGTGAAGCTTCACTTCTTAAATTGTCAAACCATTGTATATTGAACAGAAAACATAACAACTTCATTTCCATAAATAACGGAGTTCGACTGAAAACTGGTATGCTGAGCTGTTAAAATGATGTCAACATAAATTCAGCATAATAGAAAGAGGAGTTGCAAGTAAGGGAGTCAATATAAATAAATGCAAACAGGGATTAGCAATTATACAGTCCAATACTAACAACTGAATAGTCCAACTTAAGCCTTTTCAAGTTTATTTGAACCAATCTAAAAGTCATAAAGTAGCCTTGAAATCATGCAAATATTTAGTTTTATAGTCATAGGAAGGGGTTTTTTTAAATACAAATATTTGTTTCATACAATTGGAAAATTAATAAAATTACATCTATATTTGGAAGGCTTTCCTCATCCAGATCCAATTTTTCCATGGATGTTCCTGCCTTCCCCAAATGGGAGTTATACTGAACCTAAGTCTTTTCCATAAAGCAATGATGGCACATAAAAATCCACACACTCACAAGTTACAAACCCAATCCTGTGCCATCAGGCTTAACTTCGTGGTCTACTTTTAGCCTAATTACAGAAAGGAAATGATTGGGTGCATAAAGAGGTTTGTGATGAACTGCTCAGCATAAGGACCTACATTACACTCAGAGTTTCCTGGGGTTTAGTTTTCCCTTCTCTTCCTTTTTTTCTTTTGGGATTTTTAGGTTTTTGGGGCAGGTTTTGGGGTATTTGGTGAGGGGTCTGTTTGCTAGGTTTTTTTAATTCATCTCTGCATTTACTTGGGAAGCACAAGAATTTTCCTCAGGAATCATTCCTGACTATTTTTAACAATCTCAATTTTCTTCTTTTTTTTTTTTTTTTTTTAAGTAGCATTTATTTCATGTGCTTTCATCTCTTTTTCCTGTGTTCTCACCATTGTAAATGGAAGGAACAGAGAGCCCTGGGAGCCTCCACACATCTCTTTCCCCACTTGTCCTACCTCTATTTTTGACCTGACTCCGCTGTTAGAAATCCTGCATGGCATTTGACACCATCTTAGAGAGCTCTTGAGGCTCATGTGGAAAAATGATTTAAAGAAAACACATTAACTTTTGAGGAATACCAGAACTCTCTGGGAGGCTCTTCAAACACTTTGCCTTCTGTAGCATCCTTTACTGGGCAGCCTGATCCATCAGAGCTGCATTGACACATCCCTCAGCAACCCTTGGTTTCCTAATATCCTGATATTGGTGCGGCCATCCAAACCCTCCCGTTTTGTCACACTGAGACCCAGATATCTATAGATATAGATATATAAATACAATATCATGATTGAAATGCACAGATCTCATATTTCAATAGGCACAGCCTCTTAAAAAAGGCACAATTACAGCAAATTTAGGGATACTGATTTTAGTGGAGCCTGAGAAAAGTTGGCAGAGGATGCCTCAGATAATGCTGATCAAACTGCAGTAGAAATAAACCCCACCATAAACGTGGTGGTTTCCTAGAACTCATTTAAACCTCAAAGATTTTCCTCTCCAATATTTCAGCACTGAGTAGCTCAGGAAAGAAAATGTGGCACTGACACAATGGAGGAGTCTCAGGCACACTCAGGGTCCAGCTGCAGCAGCCAGAGTGATTTCAGAAACAAGATAGGTCTGTTCTAAGAAGGGGTGATCAACTCCAGAACAACAAAAGGATCCAGCCCCATCAGATCACAAGACCAGGACACAGTTTTCCAAATCCCATTTACAGTACTGCAGGTCTTTAACAAGGCAAAATGGTTTTTCTGGTTCTAATCCAGTTGAAACAAGAGTTAGTTAATATAAAAGCTGTAATCTGCAATGAGAAGGTCAGACAGCATGATCACATAAACCTTTTCCTGTTTTGTCATCTATGACCTATAAAACTGAAACAGAGGTGACTGAACAAACTTCAGGTCAGAGATAAACTCAAAAGTACTATTTTCTTTTTATAACCCCTTAGCCAAATGCAACTCCTTAACTAATTCTAGTTTCCCTTGTGTCCCAAAGACATCCTGGTGTAGGATCAGGCACCAGGCTGAATCAGAAAGCAGATTCCTGAGGGATGGGTCATCTGCTGACCACTCCAGTGCTTCCAGGGGGAGCTGCTGGGATCAGAAGGATCCAGCTGCCAGGCTGAACAACATTGTGAGTTCCACTCACAGGGATTAACTGAAAATCATGATTGGAAGTTCCAGTTTGGCTGAAATATTAGTTCAGAACTGCAGCATTTGAGGGCTTTGGGGTACTTGCACTGCTGTCTGCTCCCAACTTGACCCTTGGCTGCAAAGTGAGCTCAATAGCACTATCCTTTTATGGATTCCACCAGAATTTTGAGGGCAGTACAATCCACTAAATTAGTTTTTGTAAAGCAAGAAATTAACCTTATTCATTTGATAACTTGTTTGATATACAAAAGTACATTTCATTTTTGTCCCTGTCAGAGCCACTGTCACTGGAATCCCCAAATCACTTTTTCTACTTGTGTTTTATGGCTTTATTTCTTTTTCTAATTCTGTGACTTGCACTAGTTCTGACCATGGCCTCTGATTTTATTTCCCTGGACAGTCCCTCAGGAGGATAAAGACAGTGAAAACTATTTTTAAAAAAACACCAAGGGGAAAAAAGCCACTACTGTTGAAAGGATGGTGTCTCAAAGCAGCCAAAACCCTTGAAGGGCTCGGGAAAGGTTTCTGACCCGGTTCTGAGGAAACAGCTCTGATGCCAGGAATGCTGCAAAAACCAGCACATTCCAACTGCTGGATACAACGGTCCCAGCCTGGAAGGTGCAGAGAAGGTGAGAGACATTTCTGCTGAGGAGCAGCCACAGACTGGCAGCTGGCTGGAAGCCAGATTTGGGGGAGGCAGGAGCTACAGGCCCTGGAAACACTTCCAGCTGTTTGGATCTGGGTGTAAAGACTGGGGCAAGGCTCAAACACGGAGCCATCCCCCCCTTCCTTTCCCCTGCCACCCTCCCAGGCACCTGCAGGGGATGTGCCAGCGTGACCTGCAGCCACTGCTCAGCCCAGAGCTCTGCCCGAGACCAAAACTAGCTCAAGGGCCCTGGGAGCAGCCTGGCATCCCTCCAGTGGGTTATTTTTGGCTCAAGTGCCAGGCTCTTCTGGTTCAGTCTGTAAAATAAAGCCCAGGAGGAGTAGCTGTGGCAGTCGGTGCCTACCTGGCAGGTGGCAAGGACGTGCTGCAGGCTGGTCCCCAAAAGCAGGCCAGAGCATTCTGCAATCAGCTGTGCTCCAAGCAGCACCTACACATGGCACCAGCTCTCTGCTCTCCTTCCTGCTCAGAATTTCAAGTAAGCCTCAGAAATGGCCACACACCACAGAACTTGCACATCTCAGCCTGCAGTCCTTGTTAAACACAAAGAATACACCCAAGTTCAAAGACCAAGAGCAACCAGCTTCTTGATGAAGTTTAAACTTTGAAATAAAGCAAATTACTGTATGGTTTTGCACCAATGCACACACAGAAATAACTAACTTGTGATCAAAGGGAAAAGGAAAAGCATGGTAAGTTTTTCAAGCTCTGCCCTACATTTCAGTATGTAATTACATTAACACACAATTCCCAGTTTTCCAATTTGTTTGCTGCCACATAGAAAGACTGAGTACAGGAAATTCTATTTCTTGCAACCATTCAGAGGAAAACAGAGAAATAATAGCAACAGATTTATTTGATATCAACCAGTATTTGTTTGCTTGTAACCCAGCCTAAACATCATTAATGCAAAGGGGTGTTTTTCTTTGAACACAGAAGTAATTATTTGTTTAGCACAGATATTTGAAAAAAATTGCAAAAGGAACACAGGATTATGATATTCTACCACACAATATGCATTTAAAACATGGGAAATTCACACCTCAGTGGTTTTGCCATCCAGATTACACAGATATCATTCTTTTTCCACGTTAAATGCTCACTAATATTTGAAATAGGTAATGCTACTCCCAAATGACAGCTGCACAGGGCTACAATAGATGTTTCTGTCCCTTTTGCTTCTTCTAAATAACAAGTGATAAAAATAGAACAAGTCACTGCACGCTGCCGACAGTTTTGTAGATTTTCTTTTTGCTTTGCTGCCTTTTCCTCTTTCTTATGTTATCTGTCTCAATCTGATTTCCCTCAGCTTGAGGAGTATTCTGCAGGCATTTGATTGATGAAAATCAAAATTACTGAACCATTCCCCAAACCCAAATAAATAAGTAAACAAACAGAATATTCCTTAGGCTGGCCAGCATTTAATAGCAACACTTGCAGCTGAAAAACCAAGATTGCTGACCTCAATCACTCTCATCTAATTAAAGAAAATTAGTTAGAAAAGCAATTCTACCACAAACCAGCTAATATCCTCGTGTTCTGAAATACCTGTTCTGCTTATTCCACAATAAAATACGCATTCCTTATGTTTACAGTCACAATGCCAGTTTAAAAACCCACATTTTTACTCATACTTGAAAAATGTTTAATTTCAAAGCAATTTCTCTTTGTGGAATGTGTCTACAGACTGTATTAGCAGATTTTCAAAATTATCAAAATAAAAACACCCATGTGGAAGCACAGACAAACCATCACACACACACATCTCTCTGCATAATTATAGAGGAATACAGGAACTCTGACTTGAAGCCTAGCAACAGTATCCAAGTATTAGTTAGTCTGCTAATCAACTACCAAAAACTCACACACCAGCTCAATGTGCTTCATTTTCCTAAAGCAAACAAAAAACCAGACAAAAGGATCCTATCAGTCCTGGCTCCAGAGCTGCTGAAGGACAAGATGCACAATAGAAAACAAACCTTGTTCACTTGAAGAAGAACAACCCATGTCATTTACTCCGTCTGAAAATTCATCCCATCACAAAGAACCAAGGCAAAAGACAGATTTAAAAATAGGTTATCCAAGTCAAAGGATTATCAGCTTGCAACATACTTAATATCTGCATATCTGTATGTAATGAAAGCTTCAAAATTCTTACATATATGATTGGGTTTAGTACCTCCATCCTATAGAAGCCATAGTAAATTCTGTACAGCAAATGCTTCCTAAATCTGCTGTGCTCATTTACTCACAGACAGCTGCAGGCTGGATGAAAACAATCAGGGATTAACTTTTCTATTCATCACATCTTTTAATCCATTACTTTCTCTTAGTTTGCAATAAATAAATGCATAAAGTTAAATAAATTATAAATGTGCTATGGTTAGTTAAAAGAAAAAAGAAGTTTAAAAGGGACACTATTATTATTATTATTATTATTATTATTATTAAATATTTTTAGTGGTGTGCAACTGCTGTACATCAGGGGTATGTGCAAGGTCTTCCTCAAAGCAGAAAAGAAGATGCAAAAATAGTCACTGAGCTGGGATGCACTTCTGAGTCCCAAAGACTTCCAAAATAACCAATAATTAAAATAAGCTACTCTGGTGCTATTATTCTTCAAAAAAAAACCACTAATTTGGGGGCATGATGAATTGAAATAATCTGAGAAGCCACACTAAGCATGTCATACTGCTTGTAAAACGAGTTACTAAGTACCTTATGATAATAGGGTTTCTTGCTTTATGAAAAATATTATTGTAATTTGTTTCAAATAGGATTACTTTTTAAATGATATGGCAATTTCCATCCACCTTTCAAACATCTGCCATGAAAACAAAAGGGATTCCCTTATAAAAGAGAAATACAATGAAATCTGGATCTTGTTTTTAATCGTTTTTGGGCACCTCTTTTTTTCTGTCCTTGGATTCCTTTATCTTTTCTGTTTGATTCATTCTTACAAAACAGCCTCATCCCAGTCCAGAGTAAGAACATTCCTGGTAGAATCAGCCTGGGGGGTTTTATTGGACTAAAGCCACAGGAATCCCTTGCAAGGCTTTTTCTTTATAGGTTTATTCACATTACTCCATGGGACATTATCCTCACCTTGTCTGGCTCTAAAATATTTTTTATATTTTTCTTCTTTTTCCAGAACAGCTGGAAGTCTTACAATTATTGCAAATAAGCTAATTTCATATATGCCTAGTTTTCATATCTATCTGATGTGAAAGTGCTTTACAATTAAATCAAAAGAAGAAGGAAGAACAATCTTGGTGGGATTTGATCTGTAAGACAAAGATTTAGTGGCTCTGATGTAAATCAGAATTTTCTATCTCTAAAATAGAGTCTAAAATAATTACAAAGTGCAAAGAGACTGGGATTATTAAATGAACTTAAAATAATAACAGGTTTTAATGAACTGGTTCAATATCAAAATTCAGAATCTAACCAAAAATACACTTTCTGAGAGGTGAGTGATTAAAAGTTTCTCAAGAGACTTGATAGTATGAATAGTGCTCATCTTCCTGAGGATATTTCCCAAGCTCTTCACCATTCCTTCCCCCTCTGCTGCCTCTAAGGAGGTGCATTACTCAAGTGATAAATTTTGGAATACATCCAAAATTATAGGAACACAGTGGGTAACCAGACAAGCACAAAAAGCAAAAGCCAACTTGCTGAAGCTGAAATGCTGACATCACTCTGCACATTCATCATCACAGCAGCTCTCAGGTCTTCTGCTCAGGATTTGGTTCTTTGATTTACTCTTCTTTTTTTTTTTTTTTTCCTCTACCGGGAGACACTCAGAAAATGAACATTTCAACAACTTCATTTTTCATAAGAAATAAAACTTAAAGGACAAAAGCCCAGCTCAATTAAGTTAGGTGGGAGGAAATAACATAATGTAATGTTTACTCTTTAAGACAAATCTATTAATTTAAACAGTCATGCTCAAGCCACCATCTTGCAAAAATGTTAAGTGAAGAATGGAAGTACCAATACTTCTATTTTTCAGTGGCAAAGGATGGAGGCATGAGAAAAATTTGGAGAATTTTCCCCTAGAAAGTATTTTCTAAGAATTTTTCTAGAAAGCACCAAATCCTACAAGTCAGCAAAAAAAACCCCATTACCCGTATGTAAATATAAACAGCAATAAGAATAACATGTTCATTTTAAATTCGTGCTTTACCATTTATTAATAAATATAGATTGATGAAGAATACTTACATGGAAAGGAACTATCCCATTTCCCAGGAAAAAAAAAACCAACACCTTCCAGATTGCCTCTGAACTTTTATGCAGAAATTATGACTTTGGTGCATTTTGCCCTCACTTTTCTCAGTGCACACTGCAAGAGCTGAAAGTGCTCCAGGAACTTAGATTACCACAGAACCCTCAATCATATCCCTGCAGATCATATGCAACAAGGAAGGGAAAGGGAAAGTACTCCTTAATCCACATCCTTAGTTTTATATTTCATGTGAGCTGGCCTCATTTCCCATATAAATGAAAGACTCAAATCAGAGATTTGCCTTCCTGAGTTAAATCAGTGCAGGCGAGTACACAGAGCCTGCTGCTGCAAAAGAAATGCCTTTTTTTGTTCAACTTCAGGATATTTCTCTGGAACTTAAATTAACTTGAATTAAGGCATTTTAACCCATTTTGTTAAACTGTATTAGGCATCACTTGTATCAAGGTGGCTTTTATTTTAATGGCAAATTCCTCTGCATAAAAAGATATTGAAAGAGCCTCCATTTTTTTTGTCAGGGGTCCTTAAGGCCCTTAATCCCACCAAACTCAGTGAGAGGGAATGCCTTCATGGATATGGGGAGTCTGATTCTACCATATATTCATTTAATTATAGAGAAGCATCTTTCTCCATTTTCATCTTTTGATCAATTATTCCTATTTGGGAGCTGCTTTAGGTGAGGCCAAAACAACTTGCAAGAGCCAATCTGAAAGGGATGTGGATGTGTATTTAGTTTATTACAAACTGACTGATTTATACTTAGAAATCACCTACCACATTTTCCTCTTCAGAGTATATTTTTGAAAATATTTCAGCTTTTTCCCCATCTACATTTTTTTACAAGAGTCACTTTTCAAACCTCCCTGAAATGTCAGCAGCCCTGTGGTTGTATCTCACACAGAATCAGTTTTAACATCTTTGCAAAACCCTGGCACACACAGGCACAACTTATTTTCAGAGTCTGTAAATATTTTGCTTACCAATATCAGCTTCCCTGTGATTCTTGATGTATTCAGCAAGCTCAAAATTTCCCGCTATTATAGCCACCTAAAGGGTTGTAAAATAGGCACAATTAATATGTTGCCATCAGTTGCCAAGAAGGAAAACATGTCATGTCACTGACAAACATCAGGCAAAGAAATTTTCATTTCACCAAGTGGAGCGATTCTATTACTTTCATTCTGCAGAAGAGTTACTGGTACCTGAAACACCGATACAACACTGAAACAGCAAGAAATGAGATCTTAATCTGTTTGTAAGAGCACTGCCAGTCCCCCAGCTGCCCATTTCCCAGGAATGCTGGCATGGTGGCAGTCTCAGGAGGCTGCTGGAAGAGCTGCTGCTCTTCACATGGTGGCAGTCCAAGGCACCAGTGAACATTAAGCACAGCATCCCCAAAGCTCTAGGAGCTGTACTGGTGTGTGAGGAATGCTGCAGGAGAGACACACTGAAGATATTATCTCTCTTTAATTGCTCCTGCCTCACTCCTTACCTGAGCAATAAAAACAGGAGCTGAAATGAAAAGTACACGAGAGAGCCAAGGACCAAGAGCTACCAATATTCAGGTACCACTAAGGCACCAAAAATCACTGAAAGAGAGAGACTGGCAAAGTTTATACATATGTACAGAGTTCAAAATGTCTAAATACATTGAGTTCTAAATTAACAATTTTCTTTTTCATTTATTTCCTGATTGTTGAACACCGACCTGAATTCTCATTTCAATAGACTTGAAAAGAAAAACATCTCCAATGTGAGTTGGAGTGAGGGTGTGAGTGAATCAATTCAATTTTGCCATTGCTGGCTTCTCCCTTTTTCTTCCTCTTCTCCTCTTTCTGGCCTGAATATCAAGGAATTGTTTTTTCTGGCCTCATTTTGCAGTTCTGACAGATCCTGTTCTGTAGTGGCACTGCAGATTTCCTGATGTATGTGCAAGGCATAAGCTGGGCTGGCCTTTCTCACAGAAACTTCTGTATTGACAGGGTGCAGGTTAAAAAAAAATTGAAAAAAAAATCTTGCTATAGGATTCTCTTGGATATAGGACTGTATTCCAAGAGAGTCAGACATGAGAAATTATTAAAAACTCCATGCAAATTTCTGAGCTGATGACCAAGAAAAATTATTTGCTGGTTTGTGCCTTTCCACATATGAAGAATGATGCAAAGGAAGACTTAAATGCAATGGTCTCAGGGTATGAAGTACAGCTAATGCCAGCACTATCTTGGAATGTAACAAGCATAAGATCTTGTTTCTGCCCTCAGCCTAGGAAATTGAATGGGCAATTTTATTGACCAGTAACCAAAACAAACTGATATGGAAATCCCTGAAATTGAAGACTTTACACCCAAGCTATGGCTGCCCCATCCCTGGCAGTGTCCAAGGCCAGGTTGGATGGGGCCTGGGATAGTGGAAGGTGTCCCTGCCCATGGCAAGGAGTGGATCTGGGTGACTTTAATGTCCTTCCAAGATCAAACCATTCTGGAATTCTGTGATCAGGGAGGTTGGACACAAGCACACCTCAACACCATCTAAACCATCCATCTGAAAATTCCTATTTTAAACCCTGGTAAGCCAACCTTCATTCCAGAAGCCCCTCCAGACAGAAACACTTTCTCTGCATGGATGACACATCAGAATCTGGCCCCAGCCTCCTCTGTGCAGCCCATGATTCTCTCTGGCAAACAGCACTAGCAAACCAACAGCAGAGCTGTACTAATCTCTCTTTAACTTCCAATTCTGCAGCCTGCCTGGCTCCAGGTTCATAACAACATTCATGCACAGCTCTGAGGTTTTCTCTGCATTGTAAGCAAATGGCAATACTTCTCTCTGATGTTACCCCTAATTAGCAGTAAAATTCCAGCAAGGGGTGGAATTCAGTAGTGACAGGCAGCTTGCTAGACAGCAGCCATGGTACTCAAATGAAAGAATTTTTGATACCAAGCAGATTTTAAACCTCAAGTATAAACATGCTCTTTAAGTGATAAACACATTTTATTACTTGGAAAAAAAAAAAGATATTTCCAGATAACTAAGAGACAGCTTGACAGGGAATTGTTCCCATATTTGCTTCTGAACCAAGCAGTAGATTCAGCAAGCTCAAGGAACCATTTTTCTCAATTTAATTCACTTTGATGCGCTAAAAACAGTATGCAAAATCCTTACAGCAAAATGAAGGAAAGATATGTTAAGATCTAAGGAAAGCAAGGAAAAGTTAAAAAGTACAAATATTTCTTGGCATAACATCAATGCACTTCACTTGAATTTGATGGGTAAAATGTGTGGGAGAAAGTGAAGTCAGAGCAAAATCAGAAAGACACAAAATTATTCTCATTCAACTTGTACAGTTACAAACCACAAAGCATGGCAACCTTAGCCCTTTTTCCATACAAACGTGTCTTAAACCAAAATGATAGTGAGTTCACATGAAAATATAACTGTGAATAATACATTAGGACAAGTGAATAGTCTTCACAAGATCCAGAGATAGAACCAAGTGAAGGTGGTAGAAATTCTCTCCTTGATCAAGTACCTAAATCAGAGACCAACTGAAGTTGTATATTTGTACTAAATTTCTTTATACTTCAGAAAAAAATAGTAATGCAGCATCTTGGCAGAAAATACTAGAGTTTGATTCTCTCCATGCTTCATAATTTACATGGTTTTAAATAGCCATAGTTTGCTTTTCAGGATGTTCTGTAGACAAGTGCTAGATTTAAAATTTAGAGGTTATGGCAGGAAAGAAGGTTTTGTTTGAGGTTTCTTTTGATCACAAGACATCTCTTGGCAGTGAAAAAGTAGCACAGCCAGCAAAACCACAGCAAAAGTTGTTTCCAATTCCAGTAGGAACTGGATTCCAGTCATCAAAATGCATCACGTGCATGTTTACAGACATGAAATATCACCACGAAAGGCTGGAGGTAGCACTTTACAACTAGAGGCTATCTACCAACTCTGTTATGCTGAAGCTTCAAAAATTGCAGCTTTTCTAAAACTGCATATGCAGCAGTCTTGCCATAATTCAGGTTCTTACATTCCTGCAGCAAATGTCCTTTCATGTCATCCTTTTGACATTTATCTCACATCAAAAGTCTGTGTATCCTCAGTCACATTACTCTGCAAACCTGATAAAACCTGGTCCTGCATCTTGTACAAAATAAAAGCATCACTCACACACAATTTGCACTAAAACCTGCTTTGTGCTTTGCTGTGATTTTAAAGGGTGTCTTTACTTTGCATCCAGAATCAGAAAGAGTTCACCTGCAGGGTCCCAGTATGATGTCAATCAAAGCCCAGCAGAAAAGCCTGACTCAGAAATTCAGTGCTTTTAAACCCAAACCAGGATTTTTGTCTGCTGCAGACATTTGGTTGGGAGCCCTGCCACATTCTACTGTACAGAAAGCAGAAATTATCTTGTTGGGGTTTTTTTAATCAGCATTAGAGGCAATTTTATATGAATGATAGTAACCAAAGTGAATCACTTATCAGCTCCCTCCCAAGCTTAATTGACCCCACTAAGGCTGTTAACATGGGTACCTAATTATTACCAAATTACCTTTGATAACACACGTCTGGCCTGAGTAAGTCTGCCACAGGGAAACAAGCAGAGAGTAAAGCTAAGCAGGAAGATGGATCTTGGTAGGAGGCAACTGATAAAAAATAAAAAGAGAGGATAAAACCATGCTGCTGGACAGTGGTACCCCCTCCTATTCCCACAATGATCTGCCTCCAGCTTGACAAATCTTAATGGAATGCCCAAACCAGGTCCCAGCTGGGACACCCTGAAGCACAAAGCCGTGGGGTGAACAACTCACTGGAGCAGAGCCAGGAGCTGGCTGTCACTCAGTGTGTGTAACAGGCAGCTTGACCAGAAAATTTGTGTTTACAGAGACATTTCCTGTGCCTGGGGAGAAGCAGAGCTGTCACAGACACCCTGGTGTCTCACAGACAGATGTTTCTCTCAAGCGATGCAAGGTTCCAGGGCCTCGCTGTTTGCCATGGCAGGCGGTGCCAGATGCTCTCCTGCCAAGCCAAGGGAGGAAGGGAAGGAGTTTAATCGACACTTGGCCAGTTGCTAGGGGTGGTAACCAAGGGACAGCTCAGCCGAGTGGAAAGCTGAATGAATGAAGCAGCTGCAAGGCAGGGACTGGCAGGGAGCAGGCAGGAGGTGGGAGCATCCCAGCACTCCTACTCCAGCACCTTCACAAGCAGGTTCCTGCTCCTGACAGATCACTCTCAGTCCTGGCTTTCTGATATTTGCAGCCAGAAACAACCCCTCTGGATAAATGTCACAGACATGTTTTATGAAAAGTCCTTTCCTTAGGATTTTTTCTCCTGAGAAGCTGAGAGGCCTCAGGAACAAAATGTAAACAATGATTGTCTGCTGTGGAATGCAATAGGTGGATCTGTAATTGGTCTCATGTGGTTGTTTGTAATTAATGGCCAGTCACAGTCCAGCTGTCTGGACTGTCTCAGCCACAAGCCTTTGCTATCATTCTTCTTCTATTCTTAGCTAGCCTTCTGATGAAATCCTTTCTTCTATTCTTTTAGTATAGTTTTAATATAATATATATATCATAAAAGAATAAATCAGCCTTCTGAAACATGGAGTCAGATCCTCATCTCTTCCCTGGTCCTGGGACCCCTGCGAACACCACCACAGATAAAGGCACTGTTTAAGTTGCCTTGCAGGAGTAAATTCAGAAATTGAATATTTGAGGCATCAGGTACTGCTTTTTCTGAATCATGTTCCTCAAAGAAACTTAGTTTAAATCACAGCAAACAAAAGTACTTTGTGTAAACAGTGAAACTGGCCAGATGTCCCGTTACAGGTTTCAGTGTGACAGAGTTTCACAGTGTTTTCAGACTCTGCATCAGACAGAAGTACCACTGACTCACCACCATCTCTCTGTTTAGCCACATAAATGCAGTTCTAAAGATATCAATTTACTTACATTCAAGTATTTACATTTACATTTTTTATGAGGATTAATGCAGTTTTTTGTTCCTTTTGGGAAATTAGAAGTTGGATTTACACTTTACCTGGCACTAACCTTTCACAACTGGTATTTTCCTGCTCTTGAAATGTATTACAGATAAAGATTATATTAAATTAGAGCATGATTTTGTAGCCTGTTAACAAATACAACTTTAGAGCTTTATGGGCTAGCCCCTGAAAGGCAAACACTACGGCTAAATTACATTACCACTCTTGGGAACAAACTGCTCCACCCAAGGAGAAAAAACAGAAAAAAGACAGAAACTGAAGCTGTCCCCTCTCAAATCAAGACAATGAACTCTGATAAACTTTCTGTGTGGGACTGAAGAGAGCCTCTTAGCCCATTTATGTTCCACTCAGTCCAGGCTTCTGCATTTCTGCTGCACATGCTCACATTAGAGAGACCCAAAGCTCTGAAATGCAGAGCCTTTGGAGGGAGCAGAGGGAGCTGCAGTGCTGGAGCTGCCATTCACAGCGAGCACATAAAACATCACCATTTGCCACCTGCTTTTTGTCTCCCTGCTCCTCTCCATCCAGACAATTCCCCTTTCCTGAGGAAAGGGCATTTCATTATTCTTTCCCTCAGGGCTGATGTTTCACCTTTCTTTTGTCTCTGCCAGCCAGTAGTGTTTATTGAATGATGGCTTTTCCAGAAAACCTGGATTGGCAGTAAGCTCAGGCATGGTGCTGTACATTAAAGGGGGCAACTCCAGCCCAAAAAAAAAAAGTGAATTACATCACTGCAAATGCAGGTAGAGACAAGACACTGAGGTAAATCTTCCTTACAGGTGCCTGTCTTCAGTGGGAACCACAAGAAAGAGGTCACACAACTCTGTGAATAAGACTGTAACCATCAGACTCCAGAAACTGCCTTCCACTTCAACCACAGGCTCACAAAACCACAAATTATTTCTCATTCCAGCAAGGATTATATTATTTTAACCACGAAAAAACACCACTCAAGCAGTCACAGCCATCACACAACAGGATTGACTATCAGCAGAGGCACGTGAGAAATTAACACAAGGGAATTTAGAAGGAAGCGTTGGAATCACTTCCTTAATTAAAAGATTTTCAGAAATGCCCTTCCACATATCACAATCAGGATGTGCTTGCTTAGTATTAAAAATATATAGCCACATTCCAATAACCACAGCTTTTGGAGATTGACACCTCCTTAATTTGATACAGAAATCCACTGGTGTTTACTGTGGGGAAATGGAAATGTAACATAGCTAAACTTCAACGTATTTCTTTTCTACTGTATCTTCTGGAAAGAAAAGCTCTCCCTAATAAAGCCAAGAGGTACTTGGAGTTTAAAGCCACTTTGAATTTAGTCCCAGCACACCATCAAGCCCACAGCAGTCATCCCCAAGGACATCAGGAAGTTAAATTTAGGTTAAGTGCCCAGACCCTGTTCCCATGCGTGCCCGTGTAGGACACGGCAGCGGGAGGCTCCATCCCTGATAAATGGTGACACAAAAGCACCCAGCACACCCAGCAGACTCAAACAAATCCCATCCTAAATGGATCTGCATTAGCTGCTCTCATGTAGCGTGTGGATTTTATAACTCTCTCAGCGGGACAGATGGAGTTCAGTTTGGAAAAGCAGGAAGCAATCTGTGTTCCGAATTCTTTCCCATAGGTGTGGGATGGAAATGTATCGATCACCCACTGTGGTTCCTTATGCAATTCCAGGAGCCTGCACTTGAGGAGATGTTTATTGATTCAAAGAGCACCACAAGTACCTGGAACTCGGAGTCCTTAGGAAAGGCATTCTCTTGTAACGCCTGAGCAAAACGTGAAAATGTGGCAAACATCGTTCTGAGCTCAAACCACAATGCCCACCTCAGGTGTTTTCCACCAGAATGTTAAGAATTCCAAATGGGTATTTCTCTGAACCAGCTGGAAAATCCTACACAATTGCCACAGTCATTATAACCTAGAGGCGGAACTGCTGGACAATCATGAATTCCTTATTTCACATCGCAAACATCAAACGGCAAAGTTGCACCCCACACTTTGTAGTTCCATGGATTGCAGTTGATTTTTGACTTTCAGGGTACGACACAGCAAAATAAAAGTAGCAGAAGCTTCTTGGCTCATCTCATTAAAAAATAAAACCAAATGCTTGATTAATATCTATTAATATCACTAATTCCCTGTCTTTATCTAACAGTGCTGCTGAATACATAGAATATGAATGACATAAAACATGACCTCAAGGAGATACATATTCTTGCCTTATGGAGACCACATTTACACTCCAAAACTGTATTAAAAAATAATCAACTCTGAAGCTGAGATGTAATACATCTATTCAGAAATTTGTCAGAAGCAAATCACTACTTTAGGAAGTTTATTGTTGTGCAGTATTTTGTACATTTAAGAAAACAATAATGCTTCTGTTGAAAATAGATCAGAAATGAAAGGTTTTATTTTATAAAATAAAATTAATTTTATCCATTTGAAGTTCCCTTTCAGGTGTAACATTTTCAAATTTGGGCAAAACTCACTGATGTAAAATAAGATAGAATAAAGAAAAGCAGTAAAATTAAATTTATTTTCTTTAAATAATAGCCAATAAAGGTTTATATTAATTGCAGAAATAACCCACATTCTCTACCAGGACAATAAAAGGCTGACAATTCTCCTAAATTACTTTATAGTAATGTTATGAAGAAATACAAGTAAAAAATCATATTCAGCATTTTTCTGCATGCTTCTTTCCTGGACAGAAGAGAACTCTTAACATTTTTAATTATATAATGTAATACAAGCTCAATATTATGCATTTTGAAAGGAACTAACTGTGTATATTAATAGATCTGATGTCCAGTAGATGGCAAAATATCAGCAACCACCACCTTTAATCTTGGCACTTGATTCATTCAAACCCCAAAGTAATTTTTCTTTTTGTTTCCAATATCCACTTTCTATTTCATTGGAGAGCAGGATTAGCTTTACCTTTTGGATGTTTTCTGTCTATTATCTGCTTGAAAGACAATTTCATCTTCGTCAGGTCTCGATACAACAAAGCACAATAATGTTACTATCCTTTAAATAGTCCTTTGAAGACAGTTTCTTCACCACTGAATTTTTTTTTCCTCCAAGAGCATTCTGCTGCTACTGTTCCCAAATTTGCCAGCACATGTTAGCATACTGTGTACTAAAATCTCTTAGCAACAATATCTTAGTGTCTAACATTTCCCTTCTTCCAACTATGATTCACGGAGCCATCTGTAGTCAGATATTGACATGCAGCATCCTAAAATAGGCACCTTACATTTGCTCAACAACTAGTTTTAGCATCTGAAAATATAAATTGTGGGGAGAGGGCCAATATTTCTGTGAGGCTCCTCAGCATTCCCTGGATCATTTCAGCACTGTTTAAACAAAGGCTCGCCACGAGCGCTTCGCCTCAATATCGAGGGCAAAGTCTTCGCGCTTTTCCAAACGCCAGCGCCGCTTACGTAACCCTCCGAGCAATCCCAGGCTTCCCTGGCGAGGACCCCCTCACACTGCTACTCAGGCTGGTTTTAATAGTAACCAAAGACTAGGTTTTCAAGCTCCAAGATCCGAGCGTTCCTCACACCCTTGGAAGCCTCAGGCTCATGGGAAGCATCCCACGATAGGTGGGACAAGGTCATTGTCCCAGCTGGGTGAAAACAAAGGGACTTCTGCTGTAGGAAATGCAACAATATCCCACGCTCAGGAAGAAAATTTACAACCAAAAGCGCTGCTTTTGCCTCCCAAAACTCTCAGCAAGCTTGCCCTCAGAAAATACAGCATCTTCTTTTCAGCTGCAGCAAGTTAACTCTTAGCAGCAAAGACTTTGCGTAACCCAAGTTATTTGTGGCAATGCGCTGTGCAGCTCTGTACAACTTAAAAGAATAGTGCTGTACTAAAAATGTTAATTAAACAGGAACAGGAAATGTTAATTAAAAATAATCATATTCAGTAGAATACATTATATAGGAAGAGTTGATAGTATGGCTTTGGAACTGTCTCAAGTGTGACGAACACACTTTCACCCCAGCGAATCAGTGGGATTTCATCCACTTCAAAGGAACTGAGATTTTACCCTAAATACTTTTCAGCAATTAATATTTGAAAAACAAGCAAACACACAACAACGTGCAGCCAAATACAGCTGGACTTTATCAAAAAATAGTACGCTGCAAGCATAACAGTGCTGGCACATTTTCCTTGCTAAAATGCTGGGTTTGCTTGCAAGAGATTTGACAGCCCCCATGGGTTTTCTGGAATACACTCAGTAGCCATGAAGCTGTGCCAGGGCTGAGCAAATTCCAGTCAGAATATGAGGAAGGCAATCACTCTGAATGACCTCTTTTCTGGCTCTTTTAGGTCCTGCAGCGCTGTCTTAGCAGGACTGGACAGCACCTAAAATGCCTGCAGGCATCTTTGTTCATTTTCCAGTCTTCATTACTAAGATTTAAAAGGCAGAACCTGTGCTTTATTCTCCACTGTCCTTTCACGAACACACACAACTGCATTCTTAAAATCTAACCACTCTTCATGAATTAGCCATGACTGAATACCTCCAGATTAAACTAAGCCTGCATGGACACCAAGATAAAAAAATCTAAGTCTTTTCCTCACAACACGGGAGCAAATCACTCCTAAATCATCTCCTCCCTAGGCTTTGAAATGCAAACTGAACTCCTAGGACAAAAGGAGTCGTTGTTATGCAAGAACCAGCTTGACAGGAAGTGTTGAACTGAATACACCAGCAAGTCGAGCAGAGTTACAAGGAAACATGTCAGGAAGCCTAAAAAGGAACATGCAGGCAAATCCATCCCAGGCACAACTTTGCTGCTTCACAACGCTCTTTTATTTCCTCCTATTTCTTGCAAGAAGAAGTAACTCAGATTTTTCAGTTATCCTACTTCGTTCAGGCTGTATTGAGCCACCTCCATGGTCACTGCCTCTATTGGGAAATGTTATGTTTCTACCTACTCTAAAAGTAGAGGAAAATGCCTTCCATCTTCTTCCTGCTTCTCTGCTGAAATGCCACCCAGCAAGTTATCCTCAAGAAAGATGCACTTTCCTACACTAGTGTTTTAATAATTAAAACAAAGCCAAGTGCGATACACACACACATTTACAATTACAGACTCATTCCTCAGGAAAATCTAGCTCAAGCTGGAAAGAGCCATCAAAAGCCAGTTATTACATAATCCTTATTACTGCCACACGGGCGAGCAGCGGTTCCAAAGGAGTATTTACTGAAAGCAGATAAAGCCAGGTTGCAGCATCAGATGAATCAGATAAGACACAGCCAGCAACAAAATTGACTTAATTTTCTTCGTCCCCTCCAATAATATGCTAAATCAAAAAGCCATGAAATGCAATCTTCTCCAGCTGAACTCTCCTAGAAAAAGGCTGAGAACGTGTGTTATTTGCTAGGTTTTGGTTTCTTTGGTGCTACAGGAAACATTGGGCTGTGCAGAGAATTCAGCTCAAGGGTTTACGGGTCTGTGCTGCTGTAGAGTGAAATCTTCCACCTTGCCAGGCAGCCTTACCTCATAGAAAAGCCAAAACCCACCACGTTAGCAGCTTCTTCCCTGAACACTTTCAGAAGAAAAGTCTTCCTACTCACAGCAGACAGACACTTCCCACTATTTCACAGCAGAAACTTTCAGGGATTCAGCTCTGCAAACACTTAATAATATAGTGTTGCTTCAACTGCTAAACCAAATGGCTGGAAATCCTTTTGGAAAGCTCTTAGGATAAAATGCATCGGTGAATAAGACACTGTGATTATTTTACCTAATACATTTGGTGGCTCCATTCCAAACTCTGTGGGTTAACTACAATAAAACCTTTGGAAACAGCAGTCTAGCAATAGTCCATGCCAATAACATACTCTAATGGAGATGGGATTGCCAACTGCATGCCAGGAATGCTCCCTCCAAATGGCAGTGGAAGAAGATGCTAAGTCTGTCCTTCAGGCACAGATTCTACATTTCTATAAGGAGCAAGAACTCGGATATAGCCAGAAGATAATGCTGAGTAGCCTGTTTTGAAATGCAAAAGCAGGAGATGATGCCACACAGCAGTCAACCATCATAACTCCAAGCATGAATCCATTCCTGCAGGGCTGAAGTGCCCCCCGAGTCTCACTCACAGGTTATTTTATCTCCCAGACAAACTGAATGGTGTTAACATCTCAAAACAACATGATTTAAATTAGGATTATACAAATCCCCACTGCCTCTTGTAACTTCACCCATGACAACTAACTGTGTCTGAATCACACTCAAGCCGTTCCTGCTTTAAGGCAAGAGCTGGTGGTGACCCTTACAATTTACTTTGTTTATTTGTCCCCTTTTGTAACTTCTGAACTATTTTCTGGTGGGAGAACAAACAGATTGGCCTCTAGCTACCTCAGAGAGTGCACTTTTCCCAGAGAAACTGGACTGCCTGTGGCAACACCTGAGGCATGTCAGCTGGACAGCCCAGTCTGAGCATGGAGAGAATGGGGAAAAGGGGAAAAGAGGGGTCTTGGATCATTTACATGGAACACAACACAACAGATGGTCACATGCAGACTCCTCCAGAGTTTGCTTTTGGTTAAAAAAAAATGAAGACACATCCTGCAGTTATGTATTTTTAGCATCTCCAAGCATGGCAATATTTTGCCTTTCTCAATAAAAGGTAATCATGCAATTTCATTCTTTTATGCTTTACTTCCATTTGGCTGCTTTTCTGAGAACTGACAGGGTTAAAGCAAAGGTCAGAAACGACCAGCCAGCACTAAGAAAACCATCCCTGAGTCAGGAGGAATCAATTTAACTCTATTTTGTATCCATATGTATTTTTCTGCTCCTGTATCTCCTAATATTCTCAGGAATATTTCATTTGCCACTACTTCTCCCAATATCAATTTCCACCCTTTCAGTTATTCCCCTTCCTTTTAATTATTATTTTTATTTTAATTATGTCTTTTTAAGAAATTATGCTGATTGTGCCTATATATATACAGACTCACGTACATTTTTTATTTTTAAAGGAAAAATCCACAGTTTGTTCTGTGGTGGTCACTTATATAGATTTTTTTTCTAAGTATGAATAAGTTCCATTATTTGACTGAAATCAGGAAAAAGCTTGAAGTCTGACTAAAGGCAGAATGCATCATGAGCTCATAGCTGTATTTTTTGCCAACTATACCCAATATTTAGTGATTCATTGTTCACACAGGTGCTCACAAAAAGAATTAAGATGGAAATAAATATGTGGAAAAAGCAAAGTCTTTGTGTAATTCAAGTGCTCTGTGAACACAATGGTTCCATACTTGAACATCATTACAGGAAGCATTATTTTATATTGTGAAGATGCCTTTCTGAGGCACCTGATGAAGATTTTGGGTTTAAAATTAGCTTTCACACCCTTTCCAAAAAAAAAATCTAAGAAAAATACCTAAGAAGAATTTTCTGCCCTTTGCCTGTAAATTTCACCCAAAAGAGAGAAATTAAAAACACCAATAATCCAAATCTAAACTGGGCTTTGGGAAGCCATTCTAGTGAGGTGCTGGATATGCCCAGTTGTGTCTGTGTCTCCCCCAGCCAGCTCAGCTTCCAAATCCATGGGTTTAGTTCCTACTCCTGGTTTTGGAGCCCCTGTGTCTGAGTCAGTCTGGAACCAGTTCCCACTGCCAGGTTCTTAGCATGGAGATCAGCACACAGGGCAATAAAAGAAAATAAAACTAAACACCACAACATAACACAACAGGGAAGAGAGGACAAGGAGGGGTGGGTCAGCACAGTTTTTCAGTGTGAGGAAAACAACACATGTTTTCCCTTGCCCAGACTCCAAAAGAGCTGAATCATTTTGTTTTTCCAAATAACAGAGATAGCAGGCATGAAAAATTTCAGTTCACATGATTCAAACCTGGCAAAAAAAAAATAAATGTGAGCAATTGAAAATAGAGGCAGGGCCAACACACTGAAAGGAGCAATTCTACCTGCAGTGGAGCTGGAAGATTGCTGTTCCTCCTGCAACCCAGGGGATGTAGGCACATGGATTATTCAGGCTGGTCTGGGACAGCAAAGGTCAATTATTAGGGACACCTGAGACACAAACCATTCTCAGGTAAAACTCTGTCCTTAAAAGGTGGCACTAAATGCCACCTCAGAATAGCTGCTCTGTACATTGAAACACATTTGTTCTAAAAACACTAATTATTAGCACTATTAGCTAAAATAGTGTTTTATTGCCCATTTGAATTATTCATATGAAGCTGCTGATCACTAAAAGAGAAAGACCTGATAAGCAAGGTGTATGGTCATTTTAAATTACTTCATTTCAACAGCTTGTAAATACTGCAAAACTCAGATTTCTGAACTATTGGATTAATATTTGCTAGATAGGCAATGAATTATTTTACATTAACCTAGAAGCACAAGAAATGTGTGGAAAACCAAGTAGCTGTGGACAGTGATGGGATACCATGTCTTTTCTGAAAGGCTTTTTCTGGAGGTTTGACTAATAAAATGAAAACTAATAAAAGAGCATGTAAGTTACTTAGATGGCCCAGCCAAGATGGGCTGAGTAAGTGATTAATAGACAGAACTGGCAATATAATATAATAATGTGGCACAAGTTTCATCTCACCTCAAATTGCTAAATATAAAATACAGGAAAATTTGTGCTGATGCCACATTCTGCAGACTTTCAGCAATGGGTGACATCAGCTGTACCCAACACCAACTGCTGACTCTGTGCAACCCAGGAATGGCTCAGGATGAAACACATCCCTGCAAAGGCAGCTAATACAAGGTTAGGTGCTCAACAGGGAAATACAGCCAAGCTTTTTTTGTGTCCTCAACACCTGGCAATGCCATTCCAATGCTGGGCACTGATAAGGCAAAAACAACACCCAGATCCCAGGTGGGCATGGTATGGGGTCCCTGATCTAAGGGACACAGAATTCAGCCCACATTATTTTTACTTCCTGCCATCTAGTGTATCTGTGCTAGCTTAAACAAGCCCTGTGATTTGGTGAGAAGTGAGCACGTGCACATTTATTCTTTTGGTGGCAAAACTGCCCCACATTCATTGGACACTGCCTGATGCAAACTCTGCCACTAATTTTCATCAAAAGAAACAAAGCCTTGGCAGGCCTTGAAAACAGGACACAAATTTATCCACAAATGTCTGGATCCTGTTGTTTCTACAGAATAGCCCAGCTTTTATATCATCAATTTTCTGAGCAGCAACTCCAAAGAATCATCCTTTTAATGCTGCTGAGAAAGAGACATAATGGAGGTGACTCAAAGGAATAGATGCTGCAGCTACAACCACTCTCATTATGTACATATGAGATGCCTCAATGTTCCTGCTGCTGATTACATGAGCAAACATTTTTAGTATGCAAAATCCTATTAACTCAAGGGGATTCTGCATAATTTTATAACAGCTCCACTTGTGGTGTTTGATTGACTGGGTCAGCAACAGACAGATGGCAAAGAATTAATTCTCTAAGGCTGCTTTATTGCAGGGCTGGCTTTGGGGTTTCCTCTACTCACTCCATTGGGATAAAACAGAACTTCTACATTCCCTACACCTTTTTCTCTTCCAAGAACAAGAACAAGAATGCTGGAGCTGTCATCACAAAGAGGAAGACAAATGAAAACTCTTCTGTGTGACATTTACTCTCCCCTAAAAAATCCTAAACCAAAAAGGAAAATTAACTTCAAAAACATAAAGTAACACAATAATCCAAGAGATTACCCTGGAACACATCCCTCCAATAATTAGGGTTTTCTCTTGCTCCATTGATCACTTCATAATTCTGAGGTGCAGAGAAAAGTATTAGCCAGTACTTACTGAATTTGTGCTTAGAATGTATTTAGATGGAAAATTATTAGCAGTCTGAAAACGGTGTCTAAAATTAAATTATTAATTCACCATTTCCCCAATTTGAGGAAAATGGTCCCAAAAGTAAACGACAATCTGGCTGGGATTTATAAGCAGAACTCTTAAGATTATGAGATGCACAAGAAAATCTTCAAAATATGGAGGGAATTAAACTGATATAGAAATATTTGGCTGAGGTTTTTTTGAAAGCCCTGTAACTACACAAACTTGAAAGAGTTAACTCAGAGACCCACATGGATCCAGCAAAAATTCCAACTGTTTCACTTGTCAAAGCATTGTCCCTTGAATCCTCTGCCAGTATAATCCAAAGTGGGTCAAAAAGGCAATGGGGAAGACACACCAGGAAAGATAAATCAGGATTTCTTTTAGTTGAAAAACTCCTTGGTTCAGGGAGACAGCCCCATTCTGCTTCACCACAGCACAGCTCCTGCTAATGGCACTGTACCATTATTCTTCCAGAAGCACTGATTTTTCTAACTTGAAAAAAATTCTTCTGGGGTTTTTTTAGGTTGTTTTTTTTTTTTTTTTTTTTAATAATACAGTTTCCATCCTGATTTCTCACATCACTTTGAATTAGGAACGTTTCTCTGACATCCAAGCTAATTAAACCTGCTTCAGAAATAAGGGCTCGAGATTGTCAGCCATACCTCACAACCCTTTGGACAAACAATTCTCCTCCATTTGGATTTTTAACTAAGCTTATTGAAAGTGCTTTCATATCAGAAAATGGGGACAAAATTTCGACTAATCCAAAGCAAGACTTCCATTTTCTTTCAGAGATAACAGATGGCAGCTTCAGCCTCTAGTGCTGACAGTGCACTAAGTCAATCCCATCCCTGAAACTTAGCCCACCTCCTTGGCCTCATATCCAAGGAAGGAAGAACTTCTTTTTGGCTAAATCAAGGGGGGCCAAGCAAACCAAAGTGCCCAGACAATCCTTGAACCACTCTTATATGAATTCTGGATCTTTCTTACATGAGACTGGAGATCAGCACAGAGCAAGGCACATCTGACTGCACGACACCAAGGATTTCATCTTTTGCCACCAACAGCTCAGAGACTTCTCAAACTCTTTAACAGTGAGTGTCACCAGAGGGTGTGTTCCTCTCATCCCCAATTATTCCAGGACCTCTTCATTAAGTGACTTAGATAAAAACCAAAGTTTTCACTCACTCCCTCCACACCTGCGTTCAGCCTTGCACAGTGTGACTTCTCCCCAAACCCAAGTTCGTTTGATCTTTTCTTCAGTATTTCCTTTTTTACCTGAAATGGAGACTGGCTGTTGTAATTCTTGATCTCCTTGTTGGCTCCCCGGAACAGCAGCACCCTTGCACAGCTCTCCTGAAAGTGATGGAAAAGGAAACTTGCTCATAAAGATCCTTTGGCACTAAAAAGACTGTGACTGCTAAGAGGTTATGAGGTGTTTGGTCGATATTTTCATGATAACAATAAACCAAATAAATTATCTGAGAACTTAAATTGTTAAGACAGCATTTTTAAAATGACAGGGCTTCAGGTGCTTTGCAGTATATTAGAAACACTAGGCAAGTGTAAAGAAACATGCAGGAATGCAATAGCAAATACCTTATTAAATTTCTAAGCAACTGTACTGGCCAAGTTCCATATTTGACAAATCAAATTTTGCACAAATTTGACTCCCATATGGGGTTTTTGCCTATATTGTAGCAAAAACAATGTACTGTTCACAGAACTAGGATGAATTATATCCTTCCCTCCTGCTAAAAGTTAAGCAAAACAGTTTTACCACTTATTTTATTGGGGACTTTTTTCAACCTATCCTCAATATTAAAAGTATGATTTTTTTTTTAATACAATGAAATTATTTGATCTGCCTATACACACTGCACTGACCAGCCTTGTTGCCTCTCTTTTCCCCTAAAAAAATGTTAGGAGTTACAGCACAAGGGGGAAAATTTGGCTTCAGATCCTCCAAACTGAAAAAATCTGCAAAGAAAATCCCTTAAAAACAATTTATTTTGGCCAATACAGTGCATTGGTTAAATCATTGTTCTCCAGGGCTGTTAAATATGACTGCCCACAATCTGGTAGAAATTCTTGGAGGTTCTGAGTGGATTCTCAGAATTTGTGATGATTCCTGTATGGACACTGTTTCTTACTCGTCATCTTTAGTGTTCATCTTAGGGTCTTATGCAAATCAATTCACATTTCAAAAGGGTTTATATTCCCTCATCACAAATATTGCTCTTAATTTTCTTGTGCTTTCTGTGTTGTCTTGATGTGTTGTGCCATGGAGTTCTACCTAACGAGGTATTTAGATGTGCTGTCTTTCACTTTGAACAGCAAGTTTGCAGTCAGAGAAGACAAAGTGCATCATTTAGGTATTTTAGTGACAGAAATGAAGCTTATCTACTAGACTCCGAGTCTCGGGTTAATTTGCAGAAATTATGATTGAAAATCATTTCTGTCATTGTGTTTTCTAATTTCTCACCATGGATTCTTGGTCCCATTAAGTGCCCCCATCATGAAGCTGCCCTAAATGTATCTGGAAAGGAGGTTTTCCTACCTTTTCCTCAACTGAAAAACAACAGAATGGATCAAGATGGTAAATTAACAATTATATCTTAGATTACAATTTTAAACAATATACAATTAACTGAGATAGCTTCATTTGCTTGCACTGCAATCTGCACTTTAGTTGCATTTTCTCTATCTCTAAACAATTGATCAATGCCCGATTTTAATCAAGAACTTGAAGATTAATTATATTGAACGACATACTGTATTTATTGGGTGATTATTCATTTATCAGAATAAATCATCCAACATTACAACAACACCAAAAGAATTATACATTCAAAAACTCTCTACAAATTTAACTGAGCTATCTGCAGTGTAACAAAAACATGCAAAGGGATTTATTAGCTAAATGATTGTGACTAGAAAGGTTTTGCCAAAAGTCGTCAAAAGAGCTGTTCAACATTTTTAAAAATCCAAGAAAATTTATTTGGGTTAAGTATTGCATTTGTTTGTTTATTTTTAGTATTTTGAAACAAACAGAAGCATTCTTAACTCCACATTTGCTCCTTTTTGTTTCCTCCCCATCTGTCAGATTATATTCAATTTTAATACTACAACAGCTTTCCTCTCAGATCCAATCCTCCCAGTGACAGAGGGCACATTTCATCCCAGCAAAGACCAGACTTACTGCATGGCCATGGAATAACTTTCAAAACCAAGAGTTTATTCAGATCAGGACTTCGCTGACATCCAGGAAAACAAATTTACCAACTTCAAAAACTAAGCCAAGAAAATTCCCCAGGGAAGACGGGAAGGGAAGATCAAACGGGTAACGACTCCATCTACAGGAATCTGGAGGTAACAAGGGAACTACTGTCCTTCCCACCCTCTCCAGCTGGAAAAGGCAGCACCATTCCTTCCACGTGAACTAATAACAGCTTTCCATTTAAAAAAAAACAAAAAACCAAAAAAAACCACCACTGGCAAAATCAGCACAGGTTAAGGTTCACAGCGCCCCAAGGGAAACTTTGTATTTCCACATACACGGGATGAAGGAAAACAGAAGGACAACAGTGCAGGCAGATGATGTTAAAGTTCTATTCACCAAGCCAAGCTTAGTGACTGTGTAAATATTTGAAAATTTGTAGATGCAGTTTCAATCAGAGTCCAAGTCTCCTGCAGAATAACTTCTTCTACTGAGGCCAGGAAAACACATCTCTGCATGAAAAATGCTGCAATTCTACAGGGTTACTCCAATTCCCCCCTCATACTGCATAAACTTTGCTAAAAGTGTATGGTCTTGAAAAATGTCCAGTTATCCCCAAAATTTTTTTTTTTAAGCTGAGGGCATTTTAGACCTAATTGAGGAATCTATCTTGACAAGACTTTAGGAAAAAACCCCTAAGATGGTAATTTAATTAGGAAGCAGATCCTTTAACAGATGTTTCACTGTTTACAGTCACATCTCATGCTTTCCAAATTCAATGTAATATTCTATGTGCTGAATTTTAACATAGTTCCAAAACTCATCCCCTCCTCATTCCATCCCTGCAAAGAGAGTATAAAATGCTATCAAATCAAAAGGTTGTGCTACTTGTAAATGAGTACACAAGTTGTAGATGGCAAAGAATCCAGTATCTTCTGTATAGAGACAATTCCACAGTATTTTACAATTCTTTATTTACTTCTAAGTTAAATTATAGACTAACAGCAATAAATTCTGTACAGGAAACAAATACTTAGACATGAATCAAACAAAAAAAAAAGCTGGTAAAGCATAATGTTTTATTTTTTAATATCCATACTCTTGCTACCTATACTGAGCAGCCTTATTTGTAATCAGTGAATGAAACAGCACTAAAATAATTTCAACTATGTTCTTTCCAGATTGCAAGATCATTTTATAATACCTAAAGCATTTCATTGCATATAAAATAATGTAGTGATGGGATGAAGGGGAAAGGCTTCAAATTGAAAGAGAGCAGGTTTACATCAGATATTGGGAAAGAATTCCTTCCTGAGAGGGTGGTGAGGCCGTTGGGAAGTTGTGGATGGCCCATCCCTGGAATGTTCAAAGCTAAGCTGGATGGTGATTGGAGCAATGAGGCGTGGTGGAAGGGGATTGGAATTGGATGATCTTCAAGTTCCCTTCCAAGCCAACCCATCCTGTGATTATGTGAGCTCCCAACTCCTCCTGGGGACACTTGTGTCCCTGCAGGGGCTCTCACCTGGTTGTAGAGGGCACAGATGTGCAGGGCCGTGTTCCCCGAGGCGTTCTGCGCGCACATGTCCGCGCCGTAGAACAGGAGGTGCTCCAGGTGTTGGACGTGTCCGTACCTGCAAGCCTGGGCAGGGATAAATCAATATTTTGGTTATTACACCAAAGGCCAGGCAAGGTTTTCAGCAGAGAAGATGCTGTTTTTACTGAGGGTCTAATTTTTAGAATCACACCTGGTTCTCTGATGGGAGCACAGATACCCAGATGGGCATTCCTGCACCAACTCCCATGTGGGCGCTTCAGGTGCAGCAATCCTGTGCTTGAGCTTAACCATCAGATTATTTTGGGAATGGCAGCCTAAGGGAGCAAGAAAATACTGCCTTTGGAACTTTTTATCCACTAATATTCATGACTCAAATGTGGCAAGTTTTCTGTCCTGATACACTCCAGAATGCTGCCCACCAGATGGCACTAAAGATGATCAAATTGCCAGAGCTTTTTCCCAAACTGCTTACAGGCCTTAGAAAAAAAAATCTGGCCAAAATGCAAGTAAATCTTCTTGGTTCTGCGATGTCAAGCAGACACACAACATACACAGGACACTGCTCCAAAACGGGGGGAAATCTTCAAGAGTTATTTTATCTGTCACACAAATAAAAGGTTTGACCCTGGATTTTTGGAAATAAGCCTCTATGGAGAAGATTCATAGAAATTAGAAAATGTCCTGATTAGCAAATAAGCTTTAGAAAAATCACAGTGATTCTACTCCATGGCCTCTTTTACTTGACATCCTTCTCCTCTATGGCCCACTGACCAAGCATCTCACGATTTTTAATGTTTTAAACTTTGTGGTACCTTAGATCAGCATCATTCCTACATAAATCAGAAGTTAAGGTAAGACACAGAGGTACAGAAATCCATTCAGTCACTCCTGGATTCAGTAGGAGGTACATACTGGCACACCTGGCTTGGATCTATAATTTGGAAGCAAAAAGTTAAGTGGACTGCTCAGTGCACAAATTAAATCCCCGTCCTTCTTACTTCATTGAGGAATGTTTGAATTATTGATTACTCCAAACAGATTGTTCCTAACCCAGATGCAAACATTGATTTATGTAGGATTACAACCAACACAGGGAGTTTGGAAAGCTCTATTTCATTATAAGAAATAATAACCTTATATGTATGAGGCTGGGGTTTAAAAAGAGGGACATTTTCTCTCTATTTTTATGGAGTCCAGATGGGGCAATACTTTGATCTAGACAATCCATTTCCTTCATATCCCCAGAAAATATGGTAAAAAAATAATCCCTATCTTTTCCCCTACTCTAGAGATGGATCCAAACAACCTTGACCTAGACCCACTTAGTGAAAAAGCTCCAATTCCTGCCCAAATGGGTGCCAAAGCTATCTCCCATTTCTTTCCAAGAAAAGAAGAAAAAAATCTGTGTACTAAAGAATTTAGTCACAGAAAATAAATTGAGTCAAGATGAGCCAGGCACACCTGTAAGGCTGATTGTATCTTTATTTATCTCATACTACAGCAGTTCCAGTTTTTGTAGTTTTCCAAACTCATCCATGCACAAACACGACAAAGTAGCAGCAATGACATTGGGACTGTTAGAATCTTTGAACTTTGTATATTACTGAGTTTATCACTGTGCAAAGGGAAATCAATAAAGCATTTTTACACAACTGCTGCATAAGATTCAGGTGTTTTGGAGAGGACAGGGAGAGGCTGATGGACCCCAGCCCCAGGATCCTCAACCCAAACCTTCCTGTAAAGTTCAGCAGAGACAAGGGGAAAGCAGCCTGACAAACACAGAAGAAGCTCTACCAAGGACACTGACACTGGCATCTAACCTAAAGAAAGAGCTACATGTTCCTACTGAAGTGCCACAAACAGGAATCTAAACTTCCAAGAGTTCACAGCACAAATATGATGAGTGCAATTTCTGCATCAAAATCCACAGCAACCAGAGGATTTCAAAGTTATGGAACACCACTCGAACAGTTTTCTGCTTCTTAGTCACCACAGCAGGATGCAAAGTGGATAAATAAGAAGTAGGAAAAGTAGATAGAAAAAGGAAGAAGTTTCATACTTGAATGTGCAGGGACTTCAAAAATAGCGCTTAACCCGAGAACAACCATGAACAACTTCCTCGTGCAAGTCCAACGCCAACCAAAAGCAAATCTTTCCTACCTGATGAATTTCCTGCCATCCATTTTCATCCTTGCAGCTGACTGTAGCATGTTCATGGAGTAAGAGCTCACAGCAGAAAGGGTCTCCTCCCACCACGGCTGTGTGGTACAGCGGGGTCAGGCCACAGCTGTCCTTGTAGTTGGGAGATGCTCCCAGCTCTAAAAGGGTCTGAAAGCAATCATAGACTGTGAAAAATAGATTTGGGAGGGACTTCCATGAAAAGGGTCTTTACCTGAAAAAAAAAATCTCAAAAAGTAAGTATAAGGTTGGTCACTGACATAACATTTTTTGCTCACCTAAGACTGGATCACAGCACAGACTAAGTTAAGCAAGAAATGACCTTGGAAGAATTAAGATCTAAAGGAATCTATGGGGATGGCACAGAAAGGAGGAGTGGCAATGTCCAGTTTCCATCCTCTCACTAGGTTCAGAAACGTCAGCTCTGTAAATGTTGCATCACCTTTGCAACACATTCACCTCTTCAGTTCCAAGGCAGTTTACCAAAAATGTCATGCAATTTGAGTATCTGTCAACAGGGAATAAGCAAAACCCATAAATCTAAGACTTAATCTAGGCTATCAGAGTGAATTAAGAATACCTGTTAAAATACAAAAGAAAACAGAAGACACTGTGTTAAGGCATAATGTGCAATCCATGCCACCGGAAGCTGTTTTCAAAAAGTTAAGTGACAATAATGCTATTCCTATTTCCTCAGACAGATCTCAGTGTATCAATGAATAAGTCTAAATTTCACTACTTTTCTTCCTACCAAGAAAAGATAAATCAGAAATTAAAAGGCTCCTTATTGAAGGCAAATGCTAAGATTTGAAAGCCACAAGAAAGCACTAGAACAAGCACATCCTAAAGGATCTATGGATGACAAGACAGTAAACAGTCTGCTTTATGCATTTTTTTTTAATAAGATAACACAATTTGCTCCTGAAAGCGTTTACCTTGAGGGCTACTTGGTTCTTGGCTCTGGCTGCTTTGTGCAGAGCTGTCATTCCATCTTTGGCTCTGAAGTCTAAATGTGCTCCTCCATTTTTCAGGGCTTTTATCACTTCTACTGTGTTGTCAAGCTGAGCTGCCAAAGTTAGGGGTGTTTCTAAGAAAGAGAATAGGATGTACTTGGAAAAAGGTGAGCAAAACTGTAAAATAAATTTAAGTTATTTCATAAAGTTTAAAATACTCTTATAAAATTATCAATTATCTCCTTTGGACAGCAAAGCCATACAGATTTCACTGGCTCAGAGTTGTGAAGGAATGTGTGAGATCCACCCTGTTAATCAATTTCAGTTTAACTCAAGGTACTCCTCTATGCTGCTTAGTTTACTTGTTCTCACCTCCACTTTCTAAGTCATGATAGTTTGGGTCCAGTCCTCGGTCCAACATCTTGGTCATTTTTTCCACAGAGAGATGGTGGACATGATCCATAAATTTTTTCAAATTGGCCTGAAACAAAGAACAAAAAATGAATCATCCTTTGATTTCAAAAATAAAATTTTGACTAAAAATGAAATATTTTTTCAACTGATGTCAACACCCACTGTAGGTAATTGCTAACTCCTGCAGGAAATTGGGATACCTTGGTGTGAAGCTTGGCCAGCTGCTTTTCATCAAGGTTGAACTGTCTGTACACTCTTTTCTTGTAGCGAAACTGAGGGAAGAAGAGAAGAAGAAATCTTAAAACTTAAAAACTTAAAACTCATAATATCATTTTCTGACCTTACCAGGAAGTATTATCCACTGTGATGGTAGATTTAGGCAAAATTTCAAAAATTTTAGAAATAGGCTCAGTATTTCATATAGTTTTACATCATTTAAGCAAAATTCATATATTGTAGGAATACAAGAGATCAGTGGTGGTGTATGGGAAATGAGATCAGCCTCGAGAATCTACAGAAGTAAGCAAGAATTACACTGAAAAGCACTTTTCCCCAAGGATTCCTGTGCACTTTCATTTATAGTCTCAGGCAGAAAGCTGGGAAGGCATGTTAAATAAAAAAACATCAATTTCAAAATTGCAGCTTAGCATTTCTGAAATATAAAACCAAAAAAAAGTACACCTGAAAATCCCTTCGTCAATGTAAGAGGAACTTGCACATGGGAAATAGTTCTGATGTTGAACAGGACTGGTTTTGTGAATGAGAGTCTGAGGATTGCCTCTCTTTTTGGCTGAAACTCAGTCCCATTTTATCCTGAGCAGCTTGGGTGCAGTAGCAAGATCTGTAGCAAAACCCATGGGGGTTTCCATAGCTATAATTTACCACTCTCTCATTGTCCCATGCAGAATTCCAGGAATGCAGCCTGTCTGCTGGACAAGGGACTGCACTGAATGAGGCTTTAACACCAGCTTTCCACAAAACCACTTTTAACACCTCAGTTGCTGCAGTCAACACTCATGGAAAACTACAAAACACAACAAAGTGTCTGTTTAATTTCCTTACAGCTGTAATGTGATGGGATCATCAGACTGAAACTCTGAAATAAACTCCTGGAAAAGGGAAGACCTGAAGCCTTCTCAGGACCCTGATTTTTTTTTTCTCTTGGATTTGTGTTATAGTGGAGTAAGTCTATTAACCACACATTATTAATGGTTGATCTGCCACCATACAGGCAATATCAAAATTAATTAAACGCCAGTTTCATGCCCCAGTTTGCTGCTGTGTTGCGTGATCTGGCTCTGCTCCAAGTTTGTTCAGTGCCATCAAAGTTCTGCCCAGCCCATCCCCAACTGCAGAGCCAGAGGGGGAAATCCCAGCACACACCCTCTCCTCCCTTACTGCTGTCTCAGGAGGAGACAGAGGCAACTGTGCACTCTGAAGGAAGGCACAGAGGGAACCAGATGGGGGTTAAAAAGGGCCTCCCTGGGATAGAAAGCTCTCTCTGGGAGAAAGCAAAGGTTGGTTATCCAGCAACTACTGCACTGCTATTGCAAACCTCATCACAGGTCCAACAGCTTCACCTAGAACCTTACATTTCTGTATTAAATCACTAAAATAAGATACATGTCCTGTGCCCTCAGCAAAGGAAAACTCCAAAATCCATTGTCCCAGAAGGGCTGATTCTTTGCAACTTTTTGGGGATGGACCAGCTCCATGAGCAGGGAATGCTAGCACTTCTGTGAGCAAGGGTTCAAGGTCAGACTTGCTGATAAGCATTTCCCAGATGTAATTCCAGTGCATGCAGGCACCTCAAATACAGCTTTCTGCACACTTTGTATCAGAATAGAAATGCTTCAGATGTCAAATCTAAAAATACCTCAAGTGAAGGAACTCCTTTATTGACTGGCTGTGGGTATTCCCTCAGAAGTCTCTCCTCATCCAAAAACTTCCCGTCTCTCCCATTGCTTGCAGGCTGGAACAGTCCATAATTCAGGACATCTTTCAAACTCTGGTTCAAAGTGCACAAAATCCGCTGCTTTGCAACCCACACTGAAGCTTCTGGGTTAAATCGAATGCATTTCTGCAAAGAGAAATTATTTTAAGGGACCCAATTAGTGAAAAAAAAAAACCATTTCAACAGTGTCTTACATTCTAAAATTTACAAATGTCATGAATAATAGGAATATGCATAATAAATATACAGACTCAATGACAAAACATTGCTCAACAAGAATTCTATTTCAGATGTGCATTGATAATACCTAATATACAAGTACTGTGAAAACACAGGACATTCCAAGTTCTTCCACAAACATCAGGGAATACACACATCCTTCCTCAGAGAGAGCACCTTCATGGAAAACCTGTTCAAAAGGGATGTTACAAGGTGTTGAACCATCCACTTTATTCTTGGCTGTTCTGATATCAGTCAGATCGAGAAGGATTTCACCAAAAACTGGTATTCAGGCAAGAATTCTGCTTCCCTTTTAGCTACATTTATCTGAGGTAAGTTTATGGGAGGAATGATGCAACATGGAGCAAACGACTTGAAAACCTTGACAAACTCCTGGAGCTCTCTCTTCTTACCAAGCTGGAATTCAGGGACTTGAGGAGTTGAGGGATTTTTCTGCACTGCAGTCACTGGTTCCCAGGTACCAGCAGATGGCAATGCCCAGAAAGCAATTTGGTGCCTCTGATGTGCATCCTGAACACACAATGCTCTTTCTGCTTTAATCCTTTACAGTCTTCAATGTAAATGAAATGTCAGACTTTGTCACAAGTAAGACTGGATAAGAAGCAGCTTTCATTCTCCTCACTTATTTTATTTTTCAAGATGTTTTGTGAAAGGTTTGGGGGGTTTTATATGCTGAAGGGAAGGAGAGAGGGATACAAAGTAGATTGTAACAAGTATTTTCCTTCTCAAACACCCCAGTAGTTACAGCATTGACTTAGCAACAAGGCAAATCTGTTTGAAATCCCCATGTTCTTTCTGTACCTCACTTGCCCCACGACTCCTACATGGATTCAAACGTCAATACAAGATCCAGACTCAAACATCAGCACTCCTCAGCAAAACTGTCAGTTACAAGATGTGCTATGAGCCTAACTTTTAACATTATCCACACATCTGAAGGATTTCAGTGACTGTTATGCAGATGGGAAGATAATTTTGAAATTACATGTATTTTTTTCTCCAAGGACTCTTCCTTACATGAAACAAATTTTGGACTTGTATAACACGGTCTTGATTTTAAAAATACAAAGTAGTTACTTCTGATCACAGTTTAATTAAGTCTGCTGGTTTTTAATGCACCTGGAGAATCCAACATATACAATTTTGTTCAGTCTATTCTTGTGTTTTCTCTGTTCTTGATGTCAGGCAAATATTTCACAAACTAATCCAGCGAGAGCTCCAGCTCTTCCAGCAATTCATAAGAAACAAAAGTGGGCTTATTGTAAAAAAAGCTGATTCCATTAGCAATTTAGAATGAAATAAGATCAGTTATGTAAATTGATAACTGGAGAATTTTTGGCAACCAAAATTTTTCAGGCTGAGAAAAGCGAAACTAGTGAGAAAAGTGATTATTTATGCTTTCCATGAAGCTAGGCAGGACAGAAGTGGAGCTTTTACCACTCTCTCAGAGGCAGGTGCTGACCAAGAGGATAAAAAGAACCACTCAGATGCTGCATAAGGTGCATTTTCCATCAGCCTGTCCCTGAAACAACTCCACTGTGCTGCCTCTGTGTCCTCCTGGCAGCCCTCCAGGCAGGGAACACCACAGCCACCCCCTCTATCCTGCAGACAAGTCATTACTTACTGCCACACTCTATCCCGAGGAAACATCAGCTCAGTCACAGCAGGACCCACACACAGGCTGTTCCAGTTATGAAATAAGGAACAATTCATTAGGCACACGTGGCATGGTGGCCACAAGGAAAGGAGGCAGCAGCAGAGTCAAAAAAAATGGACAACTTTTTCTAATTTTCAATAACATGAAAAAGAATTAAAGACTAGAGATCTTTCAGTGACAAGGAACTACAGAAACACATGAAACAAAGATGTTTTGCACTGACAGATACATTCACTGTAAAAAACCACAAAGAACAGCCAAAGAAAAAAAAAGCCCTGAGTGGCTCAAAGTCACTGTCAAAACCACAGCAGGCCCCTCAAGATTCAAGTGTAGCAGCAAGACAGCACGTCAGCACTGGCTGCTGAGATGCAAGGCCTGTGCTTGGGATGTGAAGGCTCCTTGCATCACAGCAGACATGGTCAATTATAATCTTGCATTCCTGCACACTGGTGAGAGCAAGTCACTGAGTGAAGGACAGGATGGGAAGCCAGGGAAAACACAACTCCCCCAGCTGAAGGGAAGATATTAATTCAGTAGGAATAATGCTTATGATACACAATGTCTGAGGGATAATATTTTTCTGCTGAAAATCAATCAGCAAACACATCTTTCTGCTCAGCTGTCAATCACACAAACTGTGCTGTGACTGAGGGACACAACAAAATGGTTTGTACTGCTGCCTCCAAAAATATGATTGCCAGGATATCAAAATATGAATTATTCCTTTCAGTGGGAGATGTTGATATTAAAGATGAGAAAGCCAAAAAGTGGGAAACACAACGGAGAGTTTGGCATCACAGAAAGAAAAGGGAGCAAGTCCCACATTTTGGTTTGTGCTGTGTTCAGCTTGATTCTCTGCTGAAACGCTGCTCTCCTTCATCAGGCTGCACTCAGGAAACAGAGAATTCATGAGAGGACAGGTCAGAAAAACCAGTCTGGCCAGGCTGTCAGCATGGGCATGTGAACAGATACCAGCACACAACAATTCTCCTTTCAAACTGAAGATAAAACAAGGAAGAGCAAACAGAAAGCAGCAAAGGAACTATCAGGCACAAAGAGAGATACAGAAAAATACTTGGGAAAAGTTGCAAAAGAAAATCTGGAGTATCTATGAGGCAGCACAATCTGGAAACAAGTGAAACTGGAGGCATCCTAAGGAAAAATGGGACTCGAGCTGCAGTTGTCACAACTGGGTTCCTACTTTAAGGTAAAAGTGCACAAAGTAAACAAACTGTTATATCTGAGAAGCAAAAGCAGTAAAGAGTCTTAATCCTAAAACCCAACAAATAATAAAAAAATAAAGAAAGGATACAAAAGTATAAAAAGAAATGCAGAACAGAACAACAAGAAGGGGCTCCAACCTAAGCTGTTGCTGTACCAGACTGCCACTTACCATACAATATTTTGCATAGAATAAAATTGGATAAAAGTCCAACATCATTTTAAAAACACAAAAAACCAGGGGAGGGAGGAATCAGTAAGTGCTCATTTTGCAGTGGAGCAGCAAAACAGATGGGCAGAAAGTGTCTCAGAGAAGTCTTCAGCAGACCCAAACCTATTTCAGCCTCAGAATTTAATAAAATGTCTGGATCTGAGCACTTTGACTTTAAACATAACCCAGAGGGAGCACAAGTACAGGGTAAAACAAGAGTGGAACAAGCACCATGTGTTGATAATAAAATGATGAAAACATCCCTTAAAACCACTGGCTGACAGAAGTGTTCTCTGTGTCTGTGGCAAAGAGCAATTCTAAGCACAAAACACCATCACTGTCAGAATATCAAGGTAAAGGAGATTTTCTTGACAACAGCTCCTGAAGAACCAGACTGATTTCACTTAGAGGCAGCATCACTTGGGATTTGTTCCTACATAGGCTGGAAAAGGAAATGGATACAAGATGACTGGGCCTGGGTTCAGACCAAATAATATATGCCAGATAACACAGCTGTTTTACCCATGCTCCTTGAGACTGGAGGGCTTTCCATGCTCTCCATTCCCTCAGGAATTGTACTGAGCTCAGGAAATCTTTTAGTTATTCATTTCAATATTCTCCACCCTCCTGTGAGAAGGATGACACTTACTGAATACAGGTCATGCACAGAGGCAATCAGAAATTACCATTTCTACCAAGTCTTTCTTCAGTAAATTGGGTTATTACCCAAACTGAGAAGGAGACAAAAAAATAACTGAAATAAGAACTGAAAAGCAATTGCTCTTAAGGGCTCTGTATGAACTTGTCAAGATTCACATTGTCTTCTAAGTTTCAAATGAGAATAAAAGAGCAACAAGACAGACTTCCTACAATGTGTGGTAATTTATAAAGTTTTCCATGGCAGCACATCCTACTCGTGGTGCTTGGTGCTTATCTCATACCTGCAGTGGAATTAAAGGCAGTTTGTACCACAGCCACTGCAGACAAGCAAACTTCATTCTCTGGGAGTTCGGCTTTAAAGCTTCCCAGTGGGCTGAATTTTATCTAAACCCCTAAACTTGTCTTCCTTAGAACAAATATAGTCTTGATCATACTCCCTAAAAACCAAAAAAACCCCAGAAAATTAAATTATGTTATTTCATGCTTCTTTGATTAAACAGACTAATTTTAAACACCTTGTATGTTAAATTAATTATAATTACACAGGAAATTTGGCCTACGTTCGGTCTGGTTTGTAGCTGTACAACAGTTCAAACTCTGATCTTCTCCACAGTTTTCTTCACCACATTTAATCCACCAATATTTCTGTTTGCTAACATGAATCCAGGTTTCATTTTTCTGCACAAAGAGTTTTTGGGCTGATAAATTAAATAACAAATACATCAGCTGTGACTCACTTAAAACAATTCAGTTACTTTTCATGAAGAGTTTATTGAAAAGGAAAAAGAAATACAACAAGTAATGCAATAAAAAAATTTTAAATTTGTCTTAATAATATCAATAACTTATTACTGATCTAAGCACAAGAGTAACTAAATAAGAGGACTTCAGGAAGCTCCTATCCCTGTGGTTTTAACAGCAGAGTAAACACAGCAAGAAAAGCTGGTATTTCCATTCCATTTTCATGGATCTGTTCATTGACAGGATCACAGATGGAGCAAGCTGGTAAGATCATCAAAAAAGAGCTCCAGAACCATACCTGAGGGCACACTGTCAAAACAGCTTTTCCCAGTCAGGCTGCATGCAGCCCATCTCTATCATCCTAAAAATGAACTTAATTAGGAAGAAAGGAAGGGTTTCATGAGATAGATCTTGAACAGCAGCAGGGCACGATGCAGCTCTTACATGTCAGCACAGAGTGATGTACGTGGCTCACATCCATGAAATGGAGGGGTTTTTATAATCTCAGAAATTTCAAAAGGCTGGTGCCACACTGAAAATCCTGACAGCAGCATTCAAGGAGACTCAGGGTAATTCAGAAAATTAATAGCAAACTCAGACAAATTGTGGTTCTAGATGAAATCAGTCTCTCTCCCAAGACCTCTTCCAGCACAACACTGTTATTCCTATCACAGCACTTGTGTTGGTTTCTCTGGCTGGAAGGTTCAGAAACAACACCCTGTAGTAAAGGCACAGCAGCAAAGGAGGAAAGAAAGGATTATTTGTGCTTTCTTTTCTTCATCTTTACACTCTAAAAGCCACAGGCTCTCTAAAAGGGATGTCTTTGTGAGGCAGGTTGACAGAGAAAGACAACAAATGCAGTAAAGAGAGAGAATTTGATGACCTCTTGCAGGACCCCAGTCTAGTGTCAGTCACAAACTATTTCAGGAGAAGAGGAACTAGAGAAATCATATACACATATATATGTATGTATAGATATATATATATGAGGCTTTCATAGAGTTAACATGTGATTTTTTTGATAAAGTCATGGATCCCTAAGTCTCTTTCTTTTACCCAAAATCTCTGAATGTAGACCAGAGAGATATTTTGCTTTATGAACATGGCTTTCATCAGGTCAATACACTAAATTCTCTTGGAAGGGATGGTGCCTTTAGTTGAAGCAACCAGTCAGACAAACCACTGGGGTACAAAGCATAGACATTAAAACAAAACATGAATTTTTTCTGTAATATGTCAAAAAAGAAAGTAAAAAAAAAGGAACAGATGCACTGCAGGCTGAAGCCAGCAAAGCTAATCATTAATTTCACTTTGTTTAATTGCAGTCACTCTGCCTTACCGTTTGCTGCAAGTCAGGTATGATAATTCGAATCACTAAAGTGTTGCTCTGACTGTCTTCCATTCTGCTGCTTGGCTTTTCTGCAGTTGCTCTAATTGTGTCATAAATAGTTTCTTCTTTGGAGCTGTCTGATTCAGACTCAACAGAATAGTCAGAGAAGCTTTGTGCCATTTCATCTTCACTTGATGTAGGGCTACGAGGCATGTTAAAGTTTTTTATCCTGCCAATACAAAGGAGAAAAAGAAAAAAATAAGTTACAGTTCAAGTCTTCAAAGTGAATCAGCTACATTTTTTTCTTCTTGGAAATAACACACATTTAACAAGGAAGTTTTATGGTTTATCCTCCTTTTATTTCTTTCTGTCAGTTATGTGGGTAGGTAGAGTGTAAAGGAAATAAATCTGGCCACCAATTTACTAGAGAAGAGGAAGGGCAGGAGAAGGAAAAAAGAGTAGTAAAAAAGAAGATGACCTTCATTTCCAGGCACACCCAACCTCCCAAAGGATCCAAAAAACCAGCAGAATTACCCAGTCCTGTGATGACCAGCACTGCTGTAAACTGTCCTAAGAGCTAGGTCTGGCTTTGAAGCTTCCTCCTCCGAGTGAAAAGACATTTCAGGGCATTAATGTAAATGCTACACTAACATCATCCTGTACATCAAGAATCTGCACAGGTGAGGCTTTCATAAAAGTCAGTATTCCCAAATAGTGGAACCAACCAAAAAACTAAATCCTACAGGGAGCCAGACAGACACAGATGCTGCTCTGTGGTTTGTGCCTCACACATCCTTTTAAACCAACTCCAAATCTGGCCATTACACATACTCTGAGCTTAGAAGCAGTTTGAATCTGTGATATAGCTTAGGCTAAAATGAAAGTCATGTTTATTCCAGACTACAGACATCTGTAACCAGGGGTCTCACACTAAGAACAGCAGAACATTTTCCTTCTGGGCTTTTCCACCTACAAGAGCAAATGAATTTTGTGGTTTTGTCCCACAAACTCAAAGTTGCTCCAGGATATGAAAATTATTATTCTGTGGACAAATGGAGGAAAACATTTACAGTGGAAGAAACTGAAAAGACCAACAATAAACTCCGCAGTGCTTGGACATCATATAACTTTTCAGATTTAGGAGGCCAGAAGAATGTATTATCTTTTTTTTCCTGTGAGTAATCCTCCAAGACAATTCCTCTGCATTTTAATGCAAAATAAAAGTTCAGTTAGAAGAAAATATAAAAGAAAGAAAGAACCAAACAAGCAATTCCACAGCCAGGTCACATTTAAAAAGAGACAGTAAAGCAAGAGTGAAGCATGGAAGGGTGAAGGGACTTGGTCACTCATAAACCAGCTGAGTGTACTGAGGTGTCTATCCAAGTACACATTTTCTATACTGATCTCTCAGCCAGATCAGCCCAAGCAAATCAACTCAAACAACAGCAAAGGATAAAAGAGCATTTTTTACCACTGTGTCTAACACTTTAGTTTAAGTCATTCCCTCTTCACTGCCTGGTCACTGTTCCAGCAGTGACTCCAGAGCAGGGACCAAAGGCTGCCAGCTGTTATTTCCCATTTTAGTGCCCATAGGTTGGCTGGGCACTGGAGAGCCAGGCCTGGGGCTGGAGGTCAAGGACAAGCACTCCCACAGCACAGCACATCACACCCCCACATCATCAAGCCTTATTGTTGTTTCTGATGAAGGATAATTCTAGTGTTATTACCCTCGGCTATAATTACTAATGAAGACAAAACCAGTGCATTCAGAAACCTGAAAGCAAGCCAGTTCACAGCAGCTTAATGGAAGGCTTTATTTACAAAGGAAAACTCTGCAGGGAGTATTTCATTTTTTTGCTGCTTCAGTGAACTGTAGATTAATGCTGCTCTCCAAAGCACCTTAAGTCAATAAAAAGCATAAACATTTCTGTGGTTTCTCTGTTTGTCTGCCACTGCTAAAACATGTGAACCCAAAATACAGCAGGACAATACACAGAATTTAAGGGCATAAGAGGTACAGGCCAGTGAGTGTGACCAGAAAGACAAAGACCATCACATGGTTTGTCTGTCCCTAAAGCCATCTGAGAGTGCAACACATTCCAGGGCAGTGGATTTGACAGAGAGCAGTAAAGTGCAGTTATACAGCAGCCAAATAAGACCTGGGTTAGGAGGAAAAAACTTCCCCAGGTTTTGGCAAGTGGATTTTCATGCAAAAACTACCCAGGAATATCTCATTCTATAATAAGAAAGGAAAATGTCCAGCTGAAAAACCAGCTCCCAGGAGTCAAGGCTTTCAGTTTAATAAATACTGGGACAAAGAACTTCTTGGAGACTTGTCAACAAGGCATAAGACACCTAATCTTCTGGAAAATAGTGCACAAGTAAGCATGGAAAGGACAATGAGAGTCTGTATCCACAGTAGCAAGATGAACAGGATATGGGCCCCACTAGCACAGCTGGGAAACAGATAATTTAAACACCATTTTTTAAACAAGACCATTTGAATACTGGAGAAACTGGCAATTTGTTGGCTCAAGTTGTGTGGAAATGGAAGATCCCACCATTTGTTAACCAGAGCCACTGGCTATCACAACTCCCACAGAGAAGCTGCTATCTTTCAGGAACTGTTTCACTTTTGTCCCAAGGATATTCCAAAAGATTTTTCCACAACCAAACTTATTACATCAGGAAAAAAAGGCAAGTTGCCTGGCTTACTAATTAATACTTGTATAATCTATGAAAATACTGCATCCCAGATTCCTAATTCCTACCTGGCAATTCATTGGTTCAACACAGCTGAAACATAGATTAGGTTTATCATGGTTGTCTGGGATGCCTTCTTCCTTTTCTTAAAAAAAAAAAAAAAGAAACCAATAGATCACAGGATTCCTACAGTTAAACTGATCATGTTTTGTTTGTGGATGCTTTTGGGGTAGAGGAGTGCTGACAAGATTCTCTGTAAATTAATAAAAACAGATGTCATTATCATCTTGGTAATAAACAGTCAATGAAAAGTGTCACACCAACAGGGTTGGTTCCACCTCATGCTGTCTATCCACATTTCTCAGCTCCTGGGCACTGAGTGTGCCCCAGCTCCTGGCACTGTCCTGCCCTGGCCTCTGCACATGCCCCAAGCAAAGCAAGCTTGAGCTGCAGCTGGTTAAACACCCATTTTGACAGAGGAAGGCCACAAAACAGCAGGAAGATGAGAGAGTGAAAGGATGGCTTAATGCTCCCCTGTTACTGAACTCCTCCCCCAGCCCCTTGCCCTTTATCTCGTGGGAGCAGCAGGATGTGCACCCAGCCTCTGGGCTGTGGCCAGGTGATGCTCTCAGACCAACAGGCCAGATGAAAGCAGCAGAGCTCAGACTGCTGCCTTCCCTTTACAGATCCTATTTTTAGATTGACTCTTTTCCAGTCCAGCCCACAGCTTTCACAAAGTCTGCTGGAATTCCTTATTCTGCCATTTGCTGCCACTGCACCATTAAGGAGAATTTCAAACAGTCCAAACCAAGACAATCACTTCCCTTTTTCTCTAAAAGATAATTTTTAAAAACCCTAAAAGAACATTGCAAAAGGCTGGAATTAAACAGTGCATAGGTTAAACAGGAAAAAATTCAACTCCCAGAGCTCACTCTCAGGGTGAAAGGTGTGCTCCAGAGAGTGCAAACAGATACAGCAGGGGAAACACAGCAACAGATTAATCTATTCTTTGGAGCCTTAAGGTTGTTGAACATCGCATAAAAGGAATTTAATATATATACATGTTTACATTTATTTGTAAGTTAGATATTGTAAACTTGACATGAAAGGGTTTAAAATATCAATAGAGAGACACACTGTACAGGGGATCTTCATGGAACATCCAGGTATTATCAGATAAATCCACTATAAAAACCATGTTTGAAAATCTTCAGCTTACTTATGGCTCTGTGTGATTTTTGTTGATCCTGCAAAAGTACCAAACCCTCCTGGTCTTGTTTGTCCCTAAAACACAGCTGAGGCACAAGCCCCAAATGCCTTGTCCAAGGCCAGGTCTCAGAGCAAGGTTTCAAATCCAGGGGTCACTGACTCCTAGTCAAGATAAGACCAATCTATTTTTATATAAACATTCATTTGCACAATAGCAGCCCTGTTGCCTGCAGGGAGAAGCCCTCCAGACTGCTGCAGTGAGCCAGTTACAAACCTACCTGTGGGAATATCTGGGATACAGAGTGGGCATTGTCACAGGCTGAGTAATGCCATGAACCAGACTGTGAGAAAAGTTTGCTGGGAGAGGAACAGTCAGTTCTAGAAAGAGGTATTTAGTCATTAACTCTGAAGGAAAACTATTCAGGAAAGGGATTTCTGTGTAAAACCTGCCAGAGCTCCCAACACTTGGATTCTGTGCTTTATTCAGGATTATACATATCAGCTCAAGAACCAGCTTGATGAGGCACTAAATTAAAATGCTGAAGAAGATCAAGCATTTTCTTTTCTAATTATAATAATATTAAAACAAAAATGCACTTCAGACAGAGCTGAAGCTGGGGGGTTGAGTCCCAACACACCATGCACTTCACACCTCCCCCTGGCTGGGCAGAAAAGCTCATGCAGAGGAAAATTTGAATTGAAGACCAGTTCCAAAGGGCAATTTGCAATTTGATGGGTTCAAGCTCCCTCTGCACTCCAACTTTAAAGCTGGCAGTAACCAGCATTGCCCCCAAAAAGCAAGCCCACCCTCCTTCTCACCCCAGAGCTCTCCACCCTTGTCCCCAGACTACTTTAACATGAGCAGTGAAGCAAAACAAAGCACTGATCCAGGTCAAACTTCAGCTCTTTTTTTTTTTGTTTGAGAGGTTAGTTTTCAAATCCATCATGCCTCTGAACTGGATCACTATGCAAATGTTTGCAGAAGCAGCAGGAGAAAGATGGCACAGGGCCAGAAGTGAACTGCCAGGACTTGAAAAGGGCAGAACCACTTCATCCAAAGTCAGCATTAATGTTTGCCAGCACAGAGTGGACCTGAGACACCACTGCCTCAGCAACAGGAAAGAGATCTCCACAAACAGAGCCACCTGATTAACCCAAGGGAAATGTTATCAGCACCCAAATTCCACAACTCCAACCAGGGCACAGACACAAAACCCAGCCAGGCAATGGCAAAACCTAAAAGAAAATATCTACAAGAAGAAAGTTGGAACATGCACAAGGAGTGCTAAACAATCCACAGCAAAACCTCAGGGGAGACAAGGCACTTGCAGCTCCCATATTCTCCCAGCTCCACCAGACAGGAACAGCTCCCCTAATTACAGCTTTATTCCCCATTCAGCAGTCCCTCACTTAAATTTACTTCCTGGTGATGATGTATTTTTGATCTTTCTGTTAAATAACTGAAACACCCAGATAAATATTTTAGAAGATGAGTGCTGACACAAATACTACAGTACCAGAATGATGAGCACAAATTCCTCCTGTACTTTTCTCTGAAGCTGTTGTTTATCAGTGTGTCATCTCATGCTTCCAAGATGAATTATTGATTGGAAATCAATTTTCAAAATCAGTGGTCATATCCACTGGTTCTCATCAGCATTACCAGGAGATTGTTTTCACTGCCCTGTTCAAGAGCAGATTTAAGCAGCCCTTGATTTCTTTGCTGGGTGACCAGCACAAGGGTCAAATTTTTTTGCAAAAGGGCTCAAGAGTGACACTTCATCCCACCTTTTATTTTTTAAGGAAACAAAAAAGGAAATTGTGTGATGAAGTTGTCAAACCTGTCACTTATTTCTTTGTTCTCGCCTATTCACACAGACTTGTTAAGAAGCAGCTAAGTCCCATTAACTTCTGGTATTTAGAGTTTAAATGTAAACATCATATGATTGAAGTGAGTCTGTAAGCAGGTATTTTTTATTTTAGTATTTTTGAACATAGATACTTCACCGTTATCACTGCTGCACACACACAAAATCTACACAAGCAGCCTATTTCTGCAAATACAGGGTAGTTTTGAGTTCCTTTCGTTACCAAGCAGCTTTGGAAGCAAAATTTCTCCTTTGTTCTCTGTCTCTTCTACTTAGCATTTATTTTCCCTGTAAACTATTCAGCTGGTCACATTATCTCCATGGAAAGGCTGAAGTTCAGCCAGGCAGATGTAAAGAGACATTTTGGGCAAGGATAAGTACAAAGAATACCAGAGACAAGCAACTTCTGCTGAATGAGGAAGGCTGGAAGACAGGCAGAGCAGCAGATGTAGAAAAAGCTTTTGAATGTCTGAAGTGGAATTTCAACATGAAAAACATTTGAAGTAGGATTTCAACATGAGAAAGCAGAACATGCTGGCAGAAAGAGGAAGCAGGTGTAAAGATTTAGGACAGGGTGGAGCAGTAAAATTGGTCAGAATGGATACAAAAATGATTCAAACAAGTATTTATGTTAACCAGCACAGGGAACTTTGCAGTAAAGGCCAACTCCCAGTGGCAATATAAGTTCTTAAGTGGCTTCTTTTAAGCCCCTGCAAGGTTTCCAGAACAATTCTGGCTGACCTTTATTTAAAGGTCCTTCTACCAGACAAGGAATTAGGCCCAGCCCCGTGAGCCTCACAGAGCACCTTCCAGGCTCTGTTCATTTCTACAGCTGCTTTTAGCACGGCCTCCAGTTTTCACACTTATTAGAACTTCTGCTTTCCAACAGATAGACAACATAGGTGCTCCTAAGGCATTCTTTAAATACTCCTTGCAGTGGAAACTATAGCTTGCTTACAGCAAAATAATAATCACTTTGAAGTATTAAATAAGATCTTTACAGGAATTGCATGCACTTAGTTTTAAAAGCAACATTCAGTTTGAAAGTTCATCTGTTTAGTATGTACTGATCCAGAATTCTAAAGCACTTTAAACAGATGATGAACAAAACAAAAAAAGCTACATAAGTAGCAGCTAAACAACTAATCCAAATAGGGTTGAAAACAACAAAATGTTTCAGAAATGCACCAAGCACATTGTCCCAGGTATACAACTTGACTTGCACCCAAAAAGGGAGATGTCTTCTTGGACTCAACAATGTATTCATGAGCAGAACAACAGTCAAGGTATGAAAAGCCAACTTGAACCATGGAAAAGTTCATCCAGTTCCGGATCCAGAAAGGCATTTCTTCATAACACGACAGCTTTTACATAAAACATCACACAGAAATTCCTTACTGTGAAAGTGTGGAGGCACTGATTCCCAGAGCAGCTATGGGTGCCCCATCCTGGACGTTTTCTAAGACAAAATAAGCTGCAGATGCACTGACTGAAGGAAAATTTTCCCCTTCACTTATGCAAACCAATGTGAGTAGTTACATGTTCTTGAAGCCATACTGAAGTACTACACCACTTCAATTTTTAATAGTCACTGTCTGTTTCTAAGAAAAGAGATTAAATGGTCATTTTGGGGTGCCCACCAAATTTTCTTACCATATAGGGCAAGGCATTTTATTTTCCAGCCTTTCTGCTCCCAGCCTCTGCTTGTACTTAGCTATGTAAATATCAAAAAGATTATGATATGTTGGAAGGAAAAGGACATAAGAGAATTTAAAAAGATTTACAACAGGAGCCTGAAAAAAAAAAAATCAAAATCAAAGCTTGTTGAACATATTTACCTCAATTTCACATCCCTGATGGACAAAATAGCTTTGTTGCTTGTTAATTTGCATTTGATGTTTATCAATCTCTTTCCTCTTTACCCATAGAACATTTTTTTCTGATAATTCAAATACAAACAGAATAAAATGTTAACAGAGAAGCACTGCTGGTGTCTTGTTATGTAGATTAGATCAAGCTCTGAATGTAGATAAAGCAGATTTCCTCTCCTCCTTGCACACAGGTTAGCATTTAGAGCTTGCTATGAAGTTTAACCTGAATTTTCCTCAGATGTGATCCTAGTGGGGACTACTATGTCATTTGATTTGCTGTGTTGACAGAAATAGTCTCATTGTTTGCTTTAGTTTAATCAATGGAATAACATGCCAGTTAAAAAAAAAAAAGCAAAACTTCAAATAGATACTCTGTTTTTCTTATAAAAGGATGAGTTATCTTTGGTTGAGAGCAGGCACAACAAATAAAATCAATTACCCTTTCTCCTTGTGTATGCTGGGGGGTTTTTTTCTCATTTAATTTCAACGAATTCATTTCTATTTCAACTCAGCAGGAAACACCCTCTGAGGTCTGCAAGTGTCTGCAGGTGGGATTTGGGGCCACAGAGCTCAGACTCTCCAAGTCTGCAGTTCCAGGCCAGTCCTGTGCCAAAGAGCTGCAGGGGGAGATTTTCCCTGACCTCCACAGCAGCTTCATTTCTTTCCTTAATCCAGGGGGAAGCAACAACCAAAGGGTGACCCAGGAAGGGAGGAGGAGGAGCGGGGCAGGTGAGCAGCCCCTGGTGTAGCCAAACTCCAGGGCAGGCACAGCCACGTGCCCCGTCCTCAGCATCCCTCTGCCCATCTGTGTCTGTCTGCAGCAAACATCCCTGCTTCAGGGACAGATGGTCTCCAGGCTTCCCTTAACAGCAGAAAAACTTCCCTTCTTCCTATTTCAGAGGTAATTTTGAAAAAGGGGCTCTGCTGACCTTAGCTGCATCTTCCCCAGCTATTTTCCAACCCAAGCTAAGCATATTTTGGGCTTTAATTTATACTCCAGCCTGTGCTCATGGCACAACCAAGGACATTCTTCAGGGTTGTGCAGGTGAAGGATGGTGATGACAGAGTGGAGAAAATATTTGCAGGCTTAGAAAGGTTAAATGATCTGCCAAACTGACCCAGGCAGCACAGTGACTCCATAGAATAACTGAGAAATAAATTATTTTCTTGACCTTTGAGATTTTTTGATTCAATTCATTATACAGATAAGAAACTCATTTTTACCAAATTATAGCCGGCCAAAAATTATGCAATCAACCCAATTAAACTGATTAAAAGAGCCAGTTTCCTCATTGGCTACCAAGGTTTAATTATTACCTTCAGTAAACAGCTCAAGAAATAAAATATCACATCTTAGGCAAGAAGAAAATAGAATGGGATCCATGTTTGTGACCATTAGGCAAAAGAAGGGAAACAAACAATAGAAAGAATGTTATTGTGTGAAAATACAGATTCATAAACTCTTCCAGCTTTTGCTATTTAAATGCCAGGTTTAGTTTGGAATTTAATATTAAACATAAATAGCATGCTAAATCACCCTGGGTTATCTGCTCACAATACCTTTAATGTAGAGGCAGTTTAGGATAACAAGGCTGTTTTTCTGAAGTAACCCTCTCTGAATGCAGAACCAAAATAAAATCAGCCTCCCTGAAAACAACGACCTGGATTCTTTGCTGTGCCTTAGACTCAGAGACTCACCAAGTCATTCGGGTCACAGGGGTCTCTGGAGGTCTTTATTTCAACCTCCTGCCCAGGGCAGGTCCAGCAAGGAGATCTGCTTGGGCTGCCCATGCTTTTATCCAGGCCTGCTGGAAAGTCTCCCTGAAGCCAGCTCTTTTCCAGGCTTACCTGTCCCTCTCCTTGCAGGACAGTACTCCAGCTCCCTTTTTCCTGGTGGCCCTCCACAGAACCTGCTGCAGTTTTTCCACATCTTTCCTGTACTGTGGTGGGTCCAAAACTGGACACAAGGTGCAAGATGTGGTCTGCAGAGTGCCAAGTCACAGCTAAAACCATAACTTGTCTGGTGGCTGTGTAACTTAGTTTATAGTGGAGATTCAAGCAAATTTCAGCATCACCTAAATTTCTGAACTCATTTATACCCCTTTACAGTGACTTCTTACAAAGTGCTTTTTCTACCTGTCTGTGTAGGTCTCCAATTCAGTCCCAGGTAATGTAAGGCCTCAAACGAGACTGTTGGGGAACCAGAAATACTTTAAACAGATTTATTTCTAATTGACTAGATTTCATGTTGATTGTACTCCTGGAAGTCCTGATTAAGTGAATTCATTACCATTTATAATTTCTTGACAGCACACTTTGGAGACTCCAGCCATGGAAATTATCACAGTCTAATCAAGATACGCAAACTGAATATAAAAGCACTTACAAAAAATTTTTTAAAACTTGATTGACTCAGGATAGAAAATAATCCTAATAAGAAAACCAGGATCATTTGCACTCCAGGCATACTACTATCAGTTTCTGCCATGGAGAAAGTATTTAGGAAAAGATTTTAATAGCTGTTCCAAAGGAGCAGCTGCTGTGAGAGGACATGACAGAACCTTTGTGAAGGACACCCACGTGCGACCATGACTTCCTAGGAATGACAGCAGCGATGCCCAGGAACACTGTGCTTGGAAGGGTCCCTGGGTTTCTATAAACTGGGGGCTGGGGTGACCCTGTGAGAGGCAGCCCTCACTTTGCTGCCCCAGTGCCTCCAGGTGGGAACAGCTGTGATGCAAAGCTCATTTCTTGATGCTGCACCTGGTCGGAGGGGAGGAACAGCACCCAGGCAGGGGCTGTTCTGCTTTGGCAGCTCTGCTTTCCCTGTCATGCAGCTGAGTAGAGAAGGCAATAATGAAACCCATCGTGTGAACCAAACCCTTCAGGACACACCCATCAATGAGATTTACACAACCCTCTATCTGCTTTGCCATTTGCAGGAATGAAGGAGGCAAAGCTGGCATGAGAAAAGCCCTTTTCAGCATCCACATAAAACTAGAAGTACTTTTTTCCACCACACTTTTAAAAAAAAGAAGCATTTAAAAGATTTGCTATTAGGTTTTGTATCTGCTTAATGTTCTCCCACAGCTTTTATGTAGCCTCCCTCACAGCTGGTTTTGGGGTTTTTTTTCCCACACTTGCCAGCACTAGTTGCCTCACCTCAAAAGTTTTCTGCAGTTCTTAATAAACCCAAACTTCTCCTCTTGGTTTTTCAGTCGCACACAGAGAGTGACCACTTCTACATATCAGCTGAATTTTCTTACATGCTTTCTAAAAGGGGCTTATATAAAAGAAGGAGAGTGACTTTTCCCACAGGCAGATAATGTCAGGACAAGGAGGAATGGTTTTAAACTGAAAGACAGGAGATTTAGATCAGGAAGAAATTCTTTAGTCAGGACCTGGTGAGGCCCTGGCACAGGGTGCCCAGAGAAGCTGTGGCTGCCCCTGGATGCCTGGAAGTGTCCAAGGCCAGGTTGGACAGGGCTTGGAGCATCCTGGGATTGTGAAAGATATCCCTGCAAACTTTAACATTTTAGCCAATAGAACAGTTATTCCCATCAACTCAACACATTGTCAAATACAACACTTAAAATCCAAATTTGCACACCTGTTTCTGCACCCCTCTCTTTAGACTGGTGTGCTTATCTTTGATAGCAGCCCTAGCACAGAAGCAAACAGTCAATTATTAAATGCCCTGATAAGCTAAAAATTCATTAGGCTGAGCTTTGAAACACACACATTTTTAAAATCTCTCCTTTTTCCATTTTTACATGCTAGGGATCCAAATTATACTGCTTCATGTCACAGCAACCCACCTGACACATTTCACATAATTTTTGTATTTTCATTCTCCTTCCAGTGCTCATCCAAAGGCACTGTTAGGACTCACTATCCAGTCCTTGATCTGTGCTCATAAATGCACATATACACAGACACCTGCAGCAGCTGGTGCAAAAAAAGGCACCTTCAGTTCCTCTTATCACAGAGAAAATGAGTTTTTTAGTTTTCAGATCATACAGAAGCATCATGCATCACCAAAAGGAAACCTAAGTTTCAATCAGTGCCCTTTTTGTTCTAGTTTTCTCATCTCTGAGTTTCATGTTTCAATTTATGTTGTAATGATTGAAATGGAAGCCAAGGAAGTGATGTTACTTCAAGAAATTGTTCTACATAAGTTCTCAGTAGTCTCCACAGCGCTGCCAAAACTTTTTGGACTGTGTTTTGAAAGAAGCAGAAAAGCAAAGATAAAGGCATTTATAACAAATATAGGGACTTGAGGTCTTTATTAATAGGAAAGACTGAAAATGCAGCATTTAGGTAAGGTAAGAGAGATAAAAGAAATATGATTGTGCCATATCAGAAGATGCTCAAGTCCATCAGTTCTCACCCAACTGTACAAAATCCAAGAAATTCTTCATTCAGTCCTAACATTAGCTGCAAATTTGCATGGGCCTCATTAATAAACTGGTCCTAGATGAAAACAGGGGGTGTCATGTCTAACACAAGAAGTATGATAACTTCATCTACCTGCTAGTTCATATTTCAGGTACTTTGGGGAGGAGGAGGATAAAAGTCAACAAGACCTCTCAGTCATCTTCACTCCAGGCTGCAGCTCAACTGCAAATTCCTCTGCTCTGAGATCATTTTTGCAACCCACCCACCACCATAAGGTAAAAGAAAGAACAATTTCATTTCTGGAGATCAAGAAAGTTTTGGAAGCATTTTTGACCACTTGTTTGTTGAAAAACTCACCTTTGCAGCATCCAGCGTGACCCACAGGCGAGGTCCTGGGCTGTAACTGTAGCTTTGCCCACCTGACACAAATAATTCAAACATTTTGTCTTCAAAACCAGCTTGGCACACTTACCTGTCAACACAGGTGACAGCAACAGTGACAAGATGATCATCAGAATCTAGTTGTCTTTCATCTCAGATTCCTGAACAAAACACAGAAAGATATAAAGATTTATAGCTGAAGAAAGAAATTAGGTGACCCAGTGGCCACATTATTTAAATGTTATAAAGCAGAAGCACTCAAGGAGATTTTCTTTTTCTACAAAGGAGATTTTTATAGGAAAAGAATAGAGGAATTCTACTACACTGCAAATTTCCAAAGTACTCCTCATACTGTCACATAAATATTATGCATAACTTTGCATGGGCAGAGCCTGCCATGCCTTCACTCACTCCAGAATGCTTCTGGCTCATGAAGTCAGCACTGAGACAAAAATAGTCTCTTCTGGTTATTAAGAAAGACATTTCAGGCCAAATCTGACAGAAGGTGAAAGGTGCTGCTCTGCTGTTCCCCACAAGTATCTTCCTTGATTTAAGTCTTGCCAAAGCTCTGAGCATCCCAGGAATGTGCATCTGCTGAACAGCCCAGGTACAAGCAGCAAAATGCTGAGGTTTGCCTCCCCAGGTCCACCTAAGACCCTGAAATTTGGCTCTGCTGTCTGCAGGCCCCCAAGGGGATTCCCCAAAATCAGAAACATGTGCTGAGCATCCCAGTCCAGCTCTGGGCACAGCACACATCCAGATACCCATATCCAGCTGTGCTCCCAAGTGTGCATGACTGCCTTCATTGATGGTCAGAAGCTCATGCTGAACAAAATTCTTTCCTCTTACATATTTCCCCCTTTTTACTGATCTAAATGGAAGGGGAAATCCAGGCATTTCCATTGCAACAAAGTTTGACTAACTCTTTCTGTTCTACTTGCTGTATGGTTCTCCATCAGAAAATACTGCAGAATTATTATGCTTTCAGTGTATTTCAGCCCAATCTTTATTTTAAATTTAGACTTTGACACAGTTCACTAAAGACAAACATTCCTATCTAAAATATTCTGAGCAAGAAGAAAATACTTGCATATCTGTCTCCAGCACCTGTGTGATTCTGCTCTTTCAGCAGCAACAAAAGGAACTATTAAAGGACATTTCCCACACTGAATTACTGTATTTTGTATCAGCATCAGCTGTGTTTGAGATTAAGCCTGGTAGGTTTTGCATTTTTAGGGTGGGAAATAAAAATGTGATTTCCATGAACACTGGGGCTACAGGAAAGGAAAGTAAAAAGTTTGCCAGCTGTTTCTCACAAGGCAAAAACAAGGCAAGGAAAGAAGTCAGCAGTTTGAAAAGAAACCAAAATAAACTGACCTAACCAGTTTCTTAATCTGAGATGGGATAAACTGCTTCTACTTTTGAACTGTCTCTTTTATGCACACTAGCTTTCAGTTTCTAAATGGATCCAGAGAGAGGAAGAATAACCTGGGACTGCATATATCAGAGAGAAAACTTCCCAAACTGCTCTCAAATGCTGACACATCAGCTCAACATATTCCAAGTCCAGGCTCTGTTGCCTTTAGGAAAGATTTACACCTGGTCAGACTGAATAAAGGTAAGAGCACAGCAACAGCTGCACTTGATTGTGGAAGAGAGGGGAATGCCAGAAGCTGGTTCTGTGTGGAGGCCAAACTCTTCTTACCCAGCAGCATGGTTCCACTTTGCATTTTGGATGTCGACTTGTTTTCACCATGCTGTCCAGAGCTAACCCTAAGGATAAGCAAATCAGCTTGTGAGCCCATGGCCTGCCAAGAGATGGGGAAAGCTCTCTAAATGAGAGTATTTCTATACTGCAAATTCACAGGAAAGTGAAAATAAATTGTGCCAATCCTAACTTCTTAATGAGACTGGATATATTACACACTGGAGAAAGGCACTGACACTGGAAGAATGCACAACTGTCCTCTCTGCTATTTCTGCAATAGGATTCCCCTTACACCCACTGGTAGACAAAAACCAGGTCCCCTCCCAGATTCTGCTTTTCCCCTTCCTCAAGCACAGGATCAATGGAGCAGAAGCTCCTCTTTGTCTCAGAACCTCCAATGCATCCCTAAATAAATCTCTGTGCTGTGAAAGCCTTGGTTACTGCACATCCCCCAGCACTTCCCCCTGCAGGAGGTTTCCCTTCCAGACATCACTTCCATGTGTGGCCAGGCAAGAGAGCAGGGCCATGCACAGGCTCATCCCCCTGGAAAAACACCAACCATGACAGACAAAGTGCTTTTCCCTCTGTAGGAGCTCCACTGGGGGTCTCTCCAGCACCTAAGCACCCATTTCCAACATGTTTGTAGGAATGTAACATCCTTCAGGGATTTCTGATCCTTTAAAAACTTTGGCTGAAGTTGAGCAGTAAATTCCAGAGCCATTGGAAAGTGGCAGGAGATGGATAAGGAAGGGAGGAAAGGCTGGCAGCACAGTCACACAAGCCATTTTCCTGATCAAATCCATCTCTAAAATGCCAGGGTGACTCCAAGCCACCCCAAACAAAGGGCGCAGTTTGATTTCCCCCGCCTCAGCGCTGAGCAGTGAAGGGATGTGACATTTCTGCAGAGTGCACTGCAGCAGTGGTAACTCGGTTCAGGGAGCAGCAGCGCTGCAGCCATGCAGTATTTATAGGCCTTCTCCTCAGCTCCTTCTCCCTGCTCTTTCCCCCTGGGCAAATCAGCTGGGACGCTGCCTCCCAAGCCCAGCTGCTGCCACTGCTGGAGGAAAGCCCTTGCTGTACCACTGTGCTGCAGAGGGAACACTCCCAAAACATCTGACACAGGGCAAACCTTCCCCCAGGTCTGGAAAAACAACAAAACATTGCAAAAATTGTGTGAATTTCAGCAAGCTAAATGAAAACATCAAGATTTTCCCATTCCTTTTTTCACAGTTTAAAGAATCCCCAAGCAGGAAGGAAACCTTGTTTGGGGGTGTTTCTCTAGGCCCAGGTGCACACCTAGAGAAGTAAAAGTTACTAACCAAAAATAAATTCAACTACAAGCATGCATTTCTTCTGGCTCACACAAATAAGTCCACAAAAACCACACAACCCTATCAGCAATCTCAAGTGGGTATTTTTGTCCAATTTCTTAATTCTCTTCCAATGCCAGAGAATTCCCAGGTTCTGTTTCTGAGCTGGCTCCCCGCTGACCAGCCAGCTTATCTGCACAGATGCCTGCACAGGCACAGAGAAACAGCCATCCCTGTTAATTCATGAGGATGGCACAGAAAAGGGATATACTGAAATACTCAAAAATGAAGCACTTGGGAGCATTCAGTGACAGGATGAGCATGCCCAAATCAATACAACTTCAAATGACACACTTCATTCACTTAACCCTGACTTTTCTCAACACAAACACTCACATCATCCTGTTCTCTCTGTTGTCAGGTACATAAAAATATCATCCACCTTGAGGACCCTTTCAGTGGCACACAGGCTCACATTTTTCCTAGCAGCCTCTGAAACCAAAGGTAATTTATACCTGATGCCTAGGAATGTGAATACACACAGAGTTCATTTACAGAACCTTTACAAGACCCATGTTAGTTAAAAACCTGCTGAAGCAGGCCAGTTATGCTGCATGGAAGTCCTGGCTGCTGCTTTAACAGAAAACTCATGGAATTTGCAGGGAGCTGAGGGTACTTTGCACTGTCAGGCTGCAGGCAGTCCATTAGCTTAGCAATTTTCAGAGACTCCCAAATGTCTTTAGCACTTTTAGACCCCAAACTCACACACACTGAATTCCCCACTTTTCCCCCCAAGTTAAATTGAGAGCTCAAATACTGAGGGAAGCACTAAGACCAAGGCTTGTGTCTCCAGCACATGATGGATTCAAATCCTGCCTGGGAGAAATGTAATAACTAAACCTGATTTGATTCCAGCTCAGCAAAGAAGGAAGCAATGAGCTGAAAAATGAGTGTAGCAAGGGAAGAGCTACCTGAGATTTTGGGAGGCCACTCTCAGCTAATCCTGCCATTATGTAAAGCCTGGTCACGAGGTGGAAACGTGAACAGAATCAGGAAAACTGTTCAAGGAAGTGGAAAAATAGTCATTTTCTTCATCAGGAGACACCATATTTGGGCACATATTTAAAATTCTGAATAGAATTCCACATGGACTTTTTCAGAACTAAATATGAAGTCTACAGCTGCTCAAACACTTGCTGGAATGAACTCACATATTTGCGTCTCTCTTTGGTGTTTTTTCTATGCTCCACTAATCTTTTCTTCCTCAGCAGCCTAAACATAATGGCCTAAATGCCTGTATAGTGTGTGGCAGCAAAGAATGATCTTCAGAAACACAGATGCTTTGTGCCTTCAGTTTATTCACTGTTTATAGCAGCAAGTTCGGGATAGCAGCAAAAAACTAAATACCAAAATGTAATTCCTGTCCAAATCTCAACAATATAAACATGCACTGCTAACTTCATAGATATTAAAAAGAAAGAACCTCCCAGATGTTACTACTTTGAAGGCACTTAAAGCCACAACATGTAAAGAATAATGTAATTCCAAATAGATCTAGCACCAGATCCTGCACTTTGGCTGACTGATCAGAGTAGGTTAAAAAAACATTTCTGATATGGAAAGAAAAATCCCTCCTTCCTATGCTTATCTAGATATAAAATGGCAATATATTTAAAGGAGTATGGACTACTGCAAATTATCAGCAATCAGTGATGAAAGAAAAATGTGCCCTCAGTTCATGGCTCGTAATTATTTAATTTCCCAATACTGATATTTGGGGAAAAAAAGTCCCTGATAACTGCTAAATAATAATATAAGCTCTCCAAAGAGCCAGAAGGTGCTCATCTTGGATGTAGTTTTTCACGTAGCTCCTCAGCTCTGTCCAACTCAATGAACTCAATCCTAAATTTTGCACTGAACATTTTCTGGTCTTTTATTCTGTGAGATAGTGGAGAACTTTGAAACTCAGATACACAGGAAAACTTGTACCCATTTCCTACCTACCCTGAAAGTGGATGCTGAGCCTTAGCTCAAAGGAAAACCTGTTCATTGTATGTTCCAAAAGAAGGCAGGCTGGTGGTTTCTTAGACTTCAGCACCTTCCAAGGGTTGTACATGTTAACAGTCGATGACAAAAAAGAAAGAAATACTTCCACAAAGTGAATGAAACCCACAGTTTCTGATTACCTAAAATGGAGAAACAGCCTGAATTCAGTCCCAGTAGCAGAATTCTGTGTTTGCTGTGTTTTAGCAGTCCAGATGGCTCTGTTTTATTTACACGTCCCATCTAAACAATCACTGCTGCATTGTGGCAACACTTGTCACTGTTGTTACAACAGGAGGGAGATCTCTCCCCTCAGTTATAAATCACAAATCACTGAGGGCAGCTGCAGCCTCTGCTTCTTTATCATCCCCTTCAAGATAGGAATTTCAGCAAAAGATGGAAATCTATTAACTTTGCTGGCTGAGCTATGCTAAGTGGAGAGAGATGAAAGATGGAGTAATGAAAGGGAGAGAGCCCAGCATCTGACTGACCTGTGCAAGGACAGCCCTGGTGTCCTGCTCACAAATGAATTATTCAGCTGCCAGGTCTTGCCTGCAGCTCCACTGAAACACTCAGGTCAACCCAGCCCCATCCTGCTCAGTTTCTTGGCAACACAGTCCAGTTGGTCAAAGTGGGCAGGACTGCTCATTTTGGGGGTACTGGGTTAAAAAGCTGTTTGTATCACTAGCAGTACTTAAGTGAAAGAGAAATGCAAGCTAAAGTGCAATATATTGGACTTCAAAGTGCAATATTTTGAATAATTTTCAAATAAGTACATCAATTCTCTGGGAACATTAAACTGTTCTTACTGAAACTACTATGGCAGTCATCTCAATAATAAAGAACACATCCATGGTAATCTAAAATTTGGTGAAGGTCTAGCAAGGAAACCACCATGTACATAACAAGCCACAAAGGTTAAGAGCTGCAGCTGTGTGATCTCAAGAAATTCATCAGGCCTAATTAAGCTGATGGTGCATGAGCTCTCCACAGAGAAAGTTACACGCAAAACAAGTAAAAAAAGGGAAAACCACAAACATCTTAAAAATTGTGTAGGCTACTTGTCAAAATACAGCTTGTTCAGTTTCTCCCAGATCAACAAGATCTGAACATGGACCCCCCTTATCCAGTCCAAACTGAGACAGGATTCTCTCCTCTCCCTCAGGAGCACAGACAGCAAAAACCAAGGTTCAAGGAAATTGGAAGCACAAGAAATGGAAGAATACAAAGGGTTCCACAACCCAGAAATTCATAAGCATTTTGGACAGCCACATGCAAGTAATGAGTTAAGATAATCTTGGTTTAAAACAACCAGGTATAAATGCTGAGTCTCTTTAACAACCCAGGGAAGCCAGTGCTCCCAGGCAAATACATCCCTGAGAAAGGGATGGGAGAAAAGAGAATAAAACTGACAGATGTACACAAATCTCAGCGGAGAGCTCAAACTGGACCAATAAAACCCGTGCCAATCAAGCAAATTATGCAACACTTATTTACTTTTGCTGAAAACACACTGAATTGCTCATTACAGGAGCATTACAGCTGGAAAAGAAACCCCCAAGAAGGCAGCTGCTGACATTTGACTCCAGCTGCCTCCAGAGGAGCAGCCCTGAGACTCGGCTGTGTCACACCAGCTGCCCCTCACTGGGCACATCATCCCCCTGGGAGTGGCACCCCTGCTGCTGTGACATCCCAAGTGCTGGGAGATGAGCCTGGCACCAGTTTGTCAGCCCTGCCCTGAGGCTCTGGGTGCTGAATTGAAGGTCTGCTGCCTTGGGCTCTGGGAAGAAATGAAGAACACTGTCCCTTCTCTGAATCACCACAGAGTGAAAGTTCATTTACCAATATCAGCAGAGCATCAGAGCCACAGATACAAACTCCTTGCTCACATAACATACCGCAGCAGAGTTCTGCCAGACATCCATTTATTTGTTTGAATTTTCCAGTAAGGATCTACTGCACAGAACACCACCTATTCTTTCCACAGGGGGTTTATTTAGCACTGCCATCCCCAGTCACTGTATCAATGTAATTTAAGGTCTTCCATTTGCACAAACTTGGCACTGCCTAGAGTACACAAAGTGTAAACACAATTAAAGTACATTTTTCTCTCACTTTCAAACATGGGTCACTCTGTCTTTAGTCATGAGTTTCTTCTATTCAGCTTGTTCCCTGCCCTGGTACAGGTTAGTCAGTCTTGCCCTTGTGACTTAGTTTTGTTATCCACAAAGTTGTTTGTTTAACCCCATAAAAACTATGAAAAAATATAATACTAAGAAAATTGATGCCCCAAAAGCAAGATATTAAAGAAGTCACACACACCTATAAAAAGTCACTTAGCTATTACAGAGCAGCTATACAAACATGCAGATTGCTGTATGGAGAACCAACGTTCCATGATGAAAAAATAAATGTTAATACACCCCTAAGCAATATATGGCCACGCAGCCTGCTAAGTGAATTCAAATATTCAATATACATGGGGTAGCAGCAGCCTCTGAGTGATCATTACCTCTAGAAACAGAGTGGTTTTATTCAAATGCAACCCCAGAGAGATAACAGCCCTTCCCTTCCTTACCCAGAAAAGACAAGGTGTGTGTCTGTCAGGAACAAAGCAAAACTAATGTGCACCGTGTCACCCTGACCTGAGACACAATCACAAGGTGCACCACTGGAAAAAAAGGGAGAAAGTCCCTGCAGGACTTCAAAGAGCACAACTGTGTGTGTGAAATACATAAACACTCATTCGCTAAAAGATGTATAAGGCTTCCATTAAGCAATTCTTTAATCTCCAGGTGACAGAGAATGCTTTCCTGGTTCTGTGAAAGAAAGAAAGGACAGCAGGGAGCACAGAATAGCTGCAAAAGCCATTATTGGCAATAATCCAGAGTAAGATCTGAGCGGCCTGATCATCCTGGGGGATTCCTGGGAGTGCTCCTCCTCCAAAGAACAGCTCTGCGTCCCACAGGGAAGGAACCAGGAGCTGTCCGTGGAGCTGCAGCAAACAGCAAAACTGACATCGCTCTCTGAGCATTTCCAGCTCAACTTTCAACAAGGTTTGTGAGAAATCTGAAGGGAGGAGAGAAGCTGGCAACAGGGAGCAGCAGGAGAGAGATGACTGGGCAAGGAAAAGGCAATTTGAATAGGAAGTTGATTAACATGAAGTGTCATATGAGGCGAATTGGGCAAAACCAATTCCAAACACACAGCAATGGAAATGGAGCTGATTATTCCCAACTCAGAAAGACAGTGTTGTACAAATGTCAGTTTTCCATGCTGCATTCACAGGAATAACTGGGATATTGGGAAGAAATAAAGAACAAAGTCAAAGACATTAAGTCATGATATAAATATGTGAAAGCCAGCTCCTAACCCTACTCTTTTCCTGTCTGGACAGTGTGGTGTGAGTGGCTGCACCTCCAGAGCACCACAGTTCCTACCAGCCATATCCTTATATTTTTCCTATTAGCATCAGGAACATGAGGGCATTACCAGCCCCAGAAAAACTGGGAGATCCTTCAGAGGACAAATCACACGAGCACCTCATGTGCCTCATTAATGCTGCTAAACACAATAGGAAGCAACCTGAAACAAGTGCCATCCTTAGTGCAAACAGAACCAGCTGTTAACAGCCTATTAGCAGCACAATTAGCAAATTGGATATCCCTGCTCATTATCCATCCTTCTATTTGCAAACAATATTTTGAACAGATTAGAACACAACCTTATCAGTAGGAGTCCCACCTGAGAAGTGACACTTTCAATTAAGAGATTACCAAGTTTCCCCATAATGTGCTGAGGTTAATTTTTGGACTCCCTAGAAGCTCTGAAAACCTGGCATCCATCAAGATGTCCCAGCATATGTCACAGCTGAGACAGCCACAATCACCAAGTATCACCACACAGTTTCAGAAGGCTTTAAGCATCTGCCCACCCAGAGTAACACCTCACCCCATCAGAAGGCTTCAGGCACCTGCCCACCCACAGTAACATCCTCTCACCTCAGAAGGCTGCAGGCATCTGCCCTCCCTGGCCATTAGCCCAGCCTTTTATCCCCTCCCGTTGATGCCCTGCACCTGTGTGCCCTCTGCTCCCTCTGGGGGTTGCTCAGTGCCCCTGGGCACTCCCTGGCTCACTGCTGTCAGTGCTGCTCACCTGCTGCTCTCAGCTGTAGCCAATTTAGGGATGAGGCTGGGCCCAACCCCACTCCCAATTCCCACAAACTGTGTGCCTACAACTGAGACATCATTTCATAGAAAGCAATTTTTTTTAAAATCAATTTCTCTTTTTCTCAAGTAAAACCCAATTCCTAAGAGCCTCCCAGTACCATTTGTGCTGGCAGTGCTTTGTTGCCAGCTTTGCTGAAGGTTTTTGTTCCCACAGTGAGCAGAGCAGAGCAAGGCTGAGGAGGACACACAGCCCAGGTCAGCAGCACTCGGTGCACAGGGGCAGTCACTGCTCAGAGAGCAGCAGTGGGAATCTCTTTGTGTTGCTCCAAGAAGACTCTTACCCTTATTAAAAGCTTTGTCTTTGTAGTCACATTCTGCAAAGCCCACTCAGTACAACATCCACCGTGCAAAAATGTCCTTTATCCATTCTAAACCAAATTTTAAACCCAAATTTCAACTACAAATTCCAGCTTACATCTTTCATGGTGCAGAGCTCAATGAACAATGGTTCCCAACTTAAACCACCACCTTCATGATATTGCAGCATAATTGCCCTATTGGGAAATTCTTTCCTTAAGCATCAGGTACTCATCCAATATAGACTTTAAAAAATAAAAAAAAAAACGGAACAATTTTCACTCATATTGACTGCACTTTATAACTTTATAAACTGCTTTATACACAGCAGTTAAAGTGGGTTGGGGTTTTTCCATTGGGGCAAAGTGCATGTCAACACTCTGGATGTGACAAACTAAAGCCTAACTTCAATATTTTTTTGCCATAATAAAAGTTATCATAAATAGTTACTTACTGAGAGATTACAATAGAATATACTGTTAAAAAAAAAGGGAGAAAAAGAAAATGAAAAAAATCCAGATTTCAAACTGAAAAGCTAAAACTACCATGTAGGTCAAGTAGGTTTTTAATTTTAAAAAGTTGACAGACCGGAGAGAAGCTGAAATACTGAACAGCAATTTCACAAACAATTCAGCTGCAGTCAAGTGCTGAGAGGGCTAGGAAGAAAACAAATGAAAACAGCAATTGCAGCAACATTGTGGAGCAAGGCTTGGGTTAATGATTACACTGATATGGAGTATAAATTATGAAAAGTTTTTATTTAGATTGTACTTCACAGGACCATTTCACACTTCCAGCTGATCAGTAAGGAAATGTTGATATCTGAAGATCTCAGTAGGATATTATTTTCAGTTTAAGTTAAAAATTATAGACCTTTAATATCAATAAATATCCATTAAATGAATATACTACTGCACATGTCATTTTGTACTGCACAATATTCTGCCACTCTGATAGAAGTCACAAGCATGAGCAAACTGTACCCAAAAAATTCAACAAGCATTTTCTCCTAAACGGGTATTACTGAGACACAAACTGCTGCATTCAGTATAATTTGCACAATATTTTATCCCATCTGGTTTGGCAAGTAAGGAAGCCTTGCAAAAAAGGGAGCAATACATAATTTGATGAGTTTAATTTCATGAAGTTTTATACCTTCTTTGTCAATCTGAAGTCTCATGGGAGGAAAGTTTCCGAGTCATCCTCAAAGTTTTAGCCCAGCTTTGTTGACAAAAGAGAAAGTCATATCAAACAGGTAGATTACCACAGGAGAGAAAATTTCAAGGAAATGTTTAAATTTTGAGTTAAGCTTTGAAAAAGGCTCCTTTCTCTCTTTTGTGCTTTGAAACATAAGAAGGTGTTTATTTCAGGAACTCATTAAAAATGAAGATCACATCCTCTATAGAAGGGGAAGTGCAAAAGCCACCAGTCACCAACACTGTGATACACAAACATTTGGGATTAAAAATACAATTCCCTGGAAAACAAAGAAACAGAGCTCCATGATCCAGCTCCATGGGATATCAGGCACTGCACTGACACCACACAGCTGTGTAGGAAATATCACTCTCCTCAGGAGAAAAACAGGGAATACTGTGTTATTGGGATACATAGGGAGGGAACAGAAAAAAGAAGAGAAAAGCAAAATACTGCCTTGGACTGCTTTTTTGTAATATGAATCTTTTTGGGACCTTGACATATTTTCTTCCATGTGGCATTTAAGGGCAGCTCTCTGCATTAACACTTGCAGTTTGAAAGTCTGAATATTGGCATAAATAACCAACTTCAGCAGAGCTGCTGATACCAGCTGAGGACCTCCAAGTAGGGAAAAGAAACATTTTTGTTTCTCAAATGTTTTCCCTGGGTTCAGAAGTATAAAAAATTCACTTGGCTTTATCCTGCACCTTCAGCTTCCTCGACTGACCAGCAAAGTGGCATTCACAGTGACACACTTTTCAGACCTGACTGTACAAGTGCAAAGGCCAGAGGAAAAAAAGCAGAACTTTCCAGAAGTCAAGCTACTCCATGATAACATTTTCAAATATTCATTTAGGGTGGTCTTTACTATCAGGTAAACGCTATGCTGATGGCAAAGTGGTGCATGTTTGCCCTCTATAACACATGAAGAATGTGAAAAATGTGTAAGGTGAGCTCAGTTCAGTTTTGCAGAAAACAGGGAAAAACCAGCACCCACAGGTGTGAGACAAGTCCCGTGAGGGGTGAGAGGCCAGGAGGGACATGCAGTGCTGCCCCTGAAATGGATTTTCCCCCTGTGAGAAGCCTCTGTGCCCCCTGTGACCTCACCTGCACCCACGAGTGGAGCGGCTCCGAAGGCGCCCACGAGGACAAGCCTGCTCCTCTGTCCTGCTGGGATGGCTCCAATGGGGACAGAATGGATCCAAGGGGATGGAACAGGGCTGGAAGCAGAGAGCAGGGAAAGCATTACATTTCTGTGAACTGCTGACTTCCTAAGCAGCTTTCAGGCCTATTTCAGAGAGATGGCAAGAAGAACAGCTCCATTCCTTCCCTCAGGAACCCACAGCTGGCACATCCTGCTTGTCCTAATAGGAATGACATCCTTATAACCTGCAGCAGACAGGAAGACAAGCCTGTCTACCAAAAAACTGCTATTCCACTTGAAACTTTTCATCTTTACCAGGTCTGACCCAAAGAGAGTAACAAAGGAATGGCTATCATGTGGCTTATGTTTTTCAGGCTGTAGCATGCTTCAGAAAACCCTATCCCAGAATTTCCTGGAGAAGACAGAAATCGTCCAGTCCAGTGCACTGATGGCAGCATCATTAAAGCAATGCACAGAAACAAAACTCATAGCAATGTGCTACACCCAGTCCTGTCCCAGGAGAATGTTGTCTGATTGGATAGAGATCATCTCAGAAGCCAGGATGTTTTCCCACAGCCAGGGTCCTTTGGAGTGTGCTCCAGAAGCTGCTGTCAGGAGCAATGGCCCCAGCCATCAGCACACGCCAGGCTAAACTGAGGGGTGGAACCGCTGGGTTTGCTCCAGCAATGCCACGCTCTGGGGGCTCCCAGAGGAAAACTGCTGGCCTGAAAGTCCTGCTGGAAGATTTCACAGGCCACTCACCTGCTGGGTTAAAATTTCCCTCTCTGGAAGTATCTAAGCTGTAAGGACGTGCCCTGGGGTAATCCAGAGGCTGGCAAGTGGCACAGGTTTTAATGCACTTCATTTTCTGTCAGATCTGGGGAGGAGGTGACCCACAGGGCCAGCTGTCCCGTTCTTCCCCATCTGCAGAGTGGGAGTGGGAAAGGCTCAGGTGGGAATGTTCTGTAGAGGAGGAACTCAGTGCACTGGATTTTGATGAACTGAAAAACATCTCCATGTGTGACAGTAAAACATTTGAAAATAGCAGGGAGATGGAAAAGTGTTGGTACACATCAATTTTAATCCAAATGTGACTTAACCAAAACTCAGCATGGTTCCATGACACAGCCTATTCACATCACTCTCCCTGGAAAAGCTGCTTTCAAAATATATGAGGAACATCAACATAATTCACTAGCAGGCCACTGCACATCACAGTTTCTGCCATCAGCCCTCATTTAATATTGGTTTCATGGGATCTGTGCTCAGGCTTTTCTCAACACTAAAGCTTCTCCTTTTACCCAGAAAAGTCTTATTTCAAATTCTTTCATTGTGTGCCTTGTTTAATTGAAGATTCTGGTTAAAAATTATGTTGGAGCTGGCATATAAACACACCATCAGTGACACCTCAAGTTACCAAAATGTAGGTCCAGCTTTCTTAGTAAACAAATTCTAAGACAAGACTTAAAATATTCCCCAAGATGGGGAGAATCTTTTTACACCTAAGGAAACATCAGAGATTTTCAGGGGCAAAACTGACTGACTGTGACTTTTAAAGCTTAATGAAGAAAGAGAGCACCAGTTCAATCAGAAATGCAGGAAGCCAAAAGGCTGTATTTGGAGTAAAGCCAAATTTGGGAAATTATATTTTTTACATGGTTGGGAAACAGAGACATCAGTTTTCCACTAGAAGCAGAGATTCTTTTACCAGCAGGATTAAATATGTGGTGGTTTAAGGACTTTGTCTAACACTTGTTGCCTTTTCCACTGCAAACACTTTATCCCTGTTTGAGAATAACTCTTGGTCATTTCTCTCCATCTCTTCCTTCTCCTCCCCTACATTTTCCCCTCAGCAATCTGGCTGGGCTTCTTTCCAGCTGCTTCCACCAGCTATGAGAAATGACCCAGGAACAGATCTCCCTACCAGATGCAGCAATGTGAAAGTATCATCTGCAGAATTCAAACTATTCAAGATGCACAGTCTCTTCTCACATCCACAGGTAAAATTCATTACAGTGGAGTGGTGGATGATTTGAAATATTTATATTGAAGCAATAATGCAAATTAAAGGAGCAATATCTTGATAAGACATCAGATTAATGACTGTTGAATGTATTCTCTGTTACACTCTGGTGATTGGACTTTAAAGTTTAAGATGCTGGTTTCACAGCTTCAGAGTTTAACTAACTGCTTTTCTGAGGTTCACTTTCAAAATTTACTCAGACAGAGTAAACATCCTCTGTTTGTAATTGACAGGATGTTAGTCCCAGAAGTGTATTTCCAACTGCATCTCATTACAATTCTCTCATGTTGTCACTGCTGATATTTTTCCAGTAAAGTTTAATTAAACAAAAGCACTCGTGCACTGTGAGTGAAATTGCAGTGATGAGCTGGTGTATGAGGTGGAGTGCAATGGTGCTACCAAAACCCAGATCAGCCATATTCAGACTCCAATACAGGAATTTCAAGGCTCCATTTCTGACAGCGAGTCTGGTCAGTTTCCCCTTAGCCTGGGCACAGCCAGCCCGGTCAGCTGCACTCTGTTTTGGAGAGGAGCGAGCTCAGCACGTGGGAGGGAGCTGTGCCTTTGGGCCCTGGGGATGGGGCAGAGCCACTGGCCTATTTTACTGAACTGTGCAGGCAGACACAGTCTCTGGTGCCTGTGAGGTGGTGCTGGCACAACGCTGACTGCACAGCTCAGCACCCCCTCATGGAGCATCCCATTGCTCAGCCTTGCACAGCTACCAGGATCCTGCTGGGTGCTCCCAGTGTCCTGAACACAATGCACATTCCTCACAGGCTACAGCAGGAGAGTCCATGCTCAGGAGTGAGCACGGTGCACTGCCCTCTCCTGCTTTCTTCTCATCACAGTGTCCTAACTGGTTTCTAAAAAAAGTTGTTTGTTTGGGGTTTTTTTCTAAGTGGGAGATCATACACCTTTGATTTTTAACACAAAACTCATTAGAAGCAGCGTTGAGCCTGAAATACATCTCAGGCATCAGACAGCTGCTGGTGTCCTAGCATAGAAACCAAAATGCTTTTTCAAATATCACAGGAACTTCAAGCTGATCCACAGTCTGCCACACGTTTTATCTTGCTATTTAGATCCTTTTTTTGTATCAACAGAACTGCTGCACACTGTTTTCCCCTCCCTCCTGAAAGAAGGGACGTGTTCAAGCTGCTCCACTGAATAGCAGTGGCACTTTCCGTTTGCTCCCAAGGGATTTCGTGTTTGTAACCACAGTGTAACACATCCAGCAGCACATGGGGTTTGCAGCACTGCTGGTAATCCCGTTTCCAAAGCCTTCCCAGAGATGGAGAGCCCTTACACGCTCTGGCATCTGATCCAGGGCAACCCTGCGCTGGCTCCCACACTCACTGACTCGAAGGCAGCCTATTAAAACAAGCCCCGAGTTCTGGGCAAGCCATGCATAGCAAAGGCACATTCCGGGCCCTGGCTTTGTAGCGGGAACTCAGCCTCATCTGCTCACCCTGCCATGTGCAGCGGCTCCCCCGCCAGACGCGCACTCAGCCTCCGTGAGGCGGCAGCGACAGCGCCTCCGCCAGAGCCCGGGAATGCTCCTTCCCTGCATCCCTGACATCAGGCAAACCACGCTCCCGCAAACTGCTGGCAGAGCGCCCGCGCCGTGTCCCGGGTGCCGATCGCTGAACGCAGACACTCCCAGCCGGATCCTCCGGCTCACACACAAAGCTCTGTGCCAGGGAAACCGAAATCCAGCGGCGGCCCCGCTGCCAGCCCAGCTCTAAAGGGCGCTGTTTGCTCCCGGTTTCCCTGTATTCCTCGAAATCTGCAAGCTCCCATCCACTCCTCTCTGGAATTTCTGGAATGTGTTAGATGCTCTGTTCATAAACGATCACAGTGAGTTCAGTGGTGGCATAATGAGTGTACAGTGAGTATACACCACACCAACTTCGCTCACGTTTAATTTTGAAACTTTCTGTTGAGTATGAAGACTGAGTATTTCTGCCTTCAGTGTGAAGACTGAAGAAAGAAACTGATTACAAAAATGACTATCAACGTATTTTTAAATTTATTGTTCTTCCCTGGATGGAATGGAAAACAAAAAATAAAGCAGAAAGTAAACAGCAGTGCTGAAAGCAGTTTATGTTCTCAGAATTCGTGGTTTGCGAATTCCAGGTGTAACTTCTCAGGCAGGCAGGAAAATTGGGTTTCAAAAAACACTGATTTTAGCATGAGGGTGTTTTTTGGAAGTTAATGACATGCAAATCATTATGCATGTATTTAAATTTTTGATTAGGACAAGATTGAGAAGTTAGAAAATAGAGCAGTGATTCTCCTGTAGGTCTCAGCAAAGCTGTTTCAGGTCTGCCAGAGCTGTGAATAACTAACACAGATGAAATAAGCAAAGGTCACAAAGAGGAAAGGATTAAAAGGCTGAAGATAAATAACTTCTCTCCACTATCCTCACCAAGGAGTTCATGCTATCTAGGGTGCCTACTTTTTTAATTAATGGAAAACTAGTTTGATGGGAAGACCTACGTCATGCTGGGGCTCTGAGGGGCTTCTCTGGAAACTCAGAGTTCTCTGACAGTGAGAACACTCCTCCAGCCCCCAGCAGAACAGCAGCGGTGAAACTCAACCCTGCCAGGGAAACTGAAGACAGAAATTTGATCGAGCCAGTGCAGTCTCTTGCATAATTCACTTTCTTTGGAGCACTCCTGGCTGGGCTGGAAAAGGAGCACCCCAATTCCCAGCCTTTCTCTGACAGACACTTCCCAAAGCTGCAGGATCCCTCCCTCAGATGTATTTTCATGGGCTCTTAATTCTACTTTACAGCAGCACACCTAGAAAATGTGTGCAGGAGTAACACTTGTTCTGGCCAGCGTTCAGGCTGCCCTACCTGAATTCAGCTGCTACTTTTTACAACTTTAATTCTTCCAGGCTAACCCACTGTGGCTAGAGAAGAAACCCCAAAGCTGCTTTGTAGTTTGGATTTTCTGTACCTGCCTGCACAAAATTATTGCAAATACCTGATATATGTAAGTGCTTGTACCTGCTAGATAGCCTGTACCTGTAAGATCATATGGGCCATCAAACTTGGGACTGGGAACAAGTGGTGGCATCCAGCAACAAATCCAAATGTTTACCAGCAGGTACCCCAGCTCACAGAGTGTAGCTGCAACTTTTAAACAGCACAGGAACTTGGAAAGGGTGGATCCATATTTCACCCTTTTCTTGCTGTCTTACATCTAAACCTGTGCATCACAGAATTATAGAATGGTCTGGATTGAAAAGGACTTTAAAGATCATAGCTACAGGCCTCAGGAAGAAAATGGGAGAGATTAAAAGTACTATCAATTACCGCCTCTAGCCTGGAGAATTTCTTCAAATAACACACAAAAAGAAAAGACCCACCGCTAATTATTTATTGATTCACCAGAGAGTTGAGGTACTGTAAAACCTGCATTAAGATCTCACTCTGCTGAATTGCACTTCAGCCCAGTTACCTACCCTGATTCGAATTATTTCAATGTGTTATTGTGTTTTTAATGTAAGCAAGGGAGAGCCATTCTCTTTCACAGTTAAGTCACAACCTTGATCCACAAATAGCTTTAAACAATGATAGCGTTTGTTTTCAAAGACTTTTTTTTTTCCTGCCCTGACAGAGAGTCCCTTCAACAAGGCAGGTTATTCTGAGAGGACTTAAACAGAGCCAAGGCTACACGAGGAAGGGAAGATAGAAAAAAGGCAAGGATGTAAAAACTTTCAGGAGAATAATCCTTTCACCAGTGCATTCAGTCACTTGCAGGGAGGTTATGTGACTTCTCCCGTGTTAAAGAGTCTGATTCAATTTCCCACTGCTTTTACTAGTGCGGGAAGCCCTGTAGGAAGCACTTTCCTGCTATCCACATTCATATTGCCCTCTCCCACCTCACCCTGCTGCTCGGTCCTACAAACAGCGTAAGGGGAGCTCTCTCTTCCTCACATCCTCCCTTATTCCCTGCTCTCTCCCCTCAGTGTGAAGACGCCGGGACGCCCTTGTGCCCCCCTCAGCCTCCCGCCCGCCCCACCGAGAGCGCCGGGCCCACCTGCACCGGCCCGTCCGGCCCTCACCGCGCCCCCTCCCCTCACGGCCACCTCCCCATCCCTTCATCTCCATCTGCCCATCCCCTCACCATCTCATCCCCATCCCTTCATCTCCACCTCCCCATCCCCTCACCACCCTCTCCCCATCCCCTCACGGCCCCCTCCCCATCCCCTCACCGCCCCCTCCCCATCCCCTCACCGCCCCATTCCCATCCCCTCATCGCTCCATCTCCACCTCCCCATCCCCTCACCTCCACCTGCCCATCCCTTCACCGCCATCTGCCCATCCCTTCAGCGCCCCATCCCCACTCGGCAGCCGGGGCAGGAGGCGCCGCTTGCCTGGAAGGAGCAGCCGGACCTCCCGCCTCAGCCGCGGGCTGGGGATGCGCCTCCGAAACTCCGCCGCGGCGCTCAGGGGAGCCTTCAGGGGTCCCGCGGCCGCCGCCCCTCCCCTCACGCCCCGGTTCACCTGCAAGGGGGGCACAGCGCCGGTCCCTCGGACCGGGCAGCGCCGCGACGCCCCCGGCACCGGCCGCCGCTACCGCCGCCGCCTCCTCCGGTTCTCCCGGGCTCGCTGGGGCCGCGTTTCCCGGGGGGCCGGTCCGGGGAGCCGCCCCCCGGCTCGCCCCGGCAGCGCCCGCCTCGCCGCCCGGGCCGCCCCCTGCGCCCGCCGCGCTCAGCGGCCGCTCCCGCCCAGGGCCGCGTCCCCGCCCCGGCCGTGCTCGCTCCGCGCCGCGGGCCGGGGGTACCTGCGCGGCCGGCGGGGCGCCGAGGACTGTCACAGCCCGGACTGTCACAGCCCGGCCCTGAGCCAGAGCTGCTGCCCACACACTCCACACTCCATTTCTTGGGGTTTTTTTAAATCCTGCTGCCCCAGGACCGGCCCGAGCGCGCTCAATTGGGCGGGAGCATCCCGCGCATCCCGCACGGGGCGGCTGTCAGAGGCTCCGCTGCTGCGGCTGCTGGGGGTGAGCGGCTCCGTCAGAAACTTCTCCCGACACGGCGGCTTCCCAAGGAATGGAAGGCGCCGGGCTCAACTCAAGCGTGCGGGGGGCACGGCTGTGGAGCCGGGGGCGATCCCGGCTGGAGATGCGGGCAGGGATGTGCGGGGTCCCGCACGCTCCGGTTGCTCCGCCGCTGCTGCTGCCGGGTCCCCGCATCTTCCGAACCGTCCCGCACCTGCTTCCAGGGGCAGCCGCGGCTCGGCAGGGCAGCCCAAAGCACCGCAGGATGTCACGGCATGCCCTGGATCTCACACACCCCTTCCCGGCTACGATCTCTGCCCAGGCACTGGAAGGACTGGGAGAACCACGATGCTTGGTGGATGCAACAAAGTTAGGACAAAATATCTTGGACTCCTTTTATCCTCAAAGAACTCGAACTTTAAATCAATAATGCCATTTAGAGCAGATCTCAAGTTACTCCACACAAGAATATGGATTTTAGACTACTTGAAGGTGTCAACTCAATGACCCTCAATAACCCTCCCTACATTTTTTTCCATATAAACCATTTCAAACTGCATAGAACAGAAAATGCACATAAAAATCTTCAGTAACTCACTTTTGGACTTCCTGAACTGCTTTGTGCAGCTACCAAACTTTTTTACTATGGTAGCTCTTCTTCAAATAAGTAGTGTCCTTGAAAGGGGGAATATTCTTTAATATATACACAGCAACTATGTTACCTCATTAATATTAATGAACATTCAACCATGAAAACAATTTTCATGCAAGACGACCTGTGCCCATAGGTGCATTCACTGGCAGAGTTCACACATCATTCTCCCTTCTGGTTGCAAGTCCCTGATGAAACATGAAGATTTTAGATATAGTGAAGGATACTGGGAATGCCAAGCTCTCAAAATGCAACATCCTTGTGGGAAATTAAAAGCAAACAGAACCAAGGAGAATTAAGCAAGCAAACAAACCAAAAGAAGACTATTTGGCTTGAATCGGAATTTCCTACGTCTCCTGAGCTGATTTACCCATGCCTACATTTTGCTCTTTAAATTTTAAAGCATCTGAACATTTGCTCTGTCAGTCGAGAAAAAATGGACTTACTTAAACTCATGTTAGATCCCCTGGGGATATCACAGGGAAAATAGGACAGCAATGCTAAGGAGAAAAATTTCATCTACAGCATCTTTTACAATTAAAAACTTGCAAACAGTGAACAGCAACAAACGAGGGGGGCAACCATATGAAACAACAGTTTTTTCATTAATTTTTATACTTTAGTTCAAAACTCAGTATTGTAGCCAATGACCAGTGTACAAAAAGTGGAAACAAAATATATTTTTATTGACGTCTAATTCATCAAATTCCATATGAATAGCCTCAAAGTATGACCAAACTAAACAGCACATATCTTTGCCATGCCTGAGATGCAAGAGAAACTCAGCATCCTTCAGGTACATTCTAAATACTGCTGGAAGCACAAATCTGCAACCCCTACATTTTGACTGTTATGTCTAAAACTTTTCCTTGTTAAAAGGCCAAAGCTTTATCTATAATTAAATAAATTTTCAGTTTCCAGATGTGTAGGTTTAGTCCTTTAAAAAAACATAATGGTGACCCTCAGGAGCTTCTTGAGCCAAGCAAAGCAGAGCAAAGCAGCCATCCCCAGCTACAATCAGTTCCTGAAAAACTCAAAAGTTTGGACGTGGCATTAGGAAATTCTGCCTGTGACATTTCATCCTTCAGAAAAAGAGAGTGGAGCAAGAGCAAATCTCCATATTTCATATGGAATTACACAACTGTGCAGCTCCAGGGGACTTCCTTCCATGGGTACAGTTGATTATTAATTACACCAGCCTGGAGAATGAACACTTTGTAGGCTGAGAGGGGCAGGTGGGATGAAACCCATGGTTCTTATTCATAGCAAAGGAAGTTTCAAGGACTTTTTAACCTCTCATTGTTTCAGATTAATGACCTGGTTTCAGTGCTTTCTGGTAATTTCAAATGCAAGTCCAGCATTAGAATTATTATAAGATTTTTAAAACTGTCAAACAGACCCTGCATCAGCTGAATGAAAAGAAATTGAGGTAGAACTAAAGCAATAATGTCCCTGACTCCAAATTCAGATTTTTTGTATAAGAGGTAAAAAGTTAAATATTTTGTTTTTAAAAAAAATATTACCTACATGTTCCTTGGCATTTCGTAAGTTTCCAAACTTATGAAATCTTATACAAGATCTATCTAGATGTATAAATTAGGAGGGATTTTATTTAGAATTTTTTGCACCTTTTCTGAACCCCATAAAATGTACTCTCATGGGCAAATTAAATCTTTCAAATAATTTTGGAGGATGTTTTTGCTTACAAGACAAGGTCTAAACCCTCTTACTCTTAAGGCCCTTCACCACTGAAATCCCAGTCCTTTTCTATTTTTCCTTTCTATTTTTCCTTTTCTGTTCAATACTATCTGACTTCCTAAGCCCTTTTAAGGAGGGATGTTTTGACATCTTTATCCCATTATTGTACTTTGCTTCCATACTTCTTCAGTAATTATTTTACCCCTTCTATTCAGACATGGTTTATCAGTTGGCCTTAATAAGCCAGGTTATTAAGCTTAAACCAATATAAAGTTAAATTAATGCAGACTTTTTTCCCTGTGTCTGTGAATAGATTCCTCCAGCAGTTCTTTATGTTCTTCAAGAATAATAGAAGTCATTAAAAGCACCAGCGAGACACAGATCTGGAAGAGGTGTTAAATACATGAATGTCTCCTGATGTAAGATTATTGTGCCCTTTAAGATAATAAGGCATTTAAATATTAAAAAAAAACTTTGTGTCAAGTTTTACCAGGTCCCTTGCTCTCCAAGATAAAATACTTTTTTAAAATTAATGATTGACAAGGAAAGAAGTCTGTTCCTTTTCCATTACAGATAAAATACCATGGAGTCATTTGTTGCAAGTTTCTTGCTATTTAAAAAAGACAATGAAAGGCTTCCCTAACTTCCCCTCCTTACCTCGTTCACAGTGAGGAAAATAATTCTTCTACAAATTAGTATGAAAGCAAAAAATCATTACTATGCAGCAAAAATTAAACAATAAATAATCTCAATTTCCTGTACCAAAAGTTTGGGTGCCTTTCTTTTTCCTTCTGATGGATTTTGTGATTTGGCTCTTCTGATTTCCATGGTTAATTCATTTCCCCCTCGGGTTACAAGCACGATGACACCGTGATTATTTTAAGAGCTTGGCCTGTTGGACATCACCATAACCCTCCAAACCACTGGTGCCTCTCCAGGGTCCAGTGCTTTGGTTGCTCCACTGCCACTCCTTTTCCAGGGACAACAAGCCACAGAAACAGGACTGGCTTTGCAAAGTGTGGAAAGAATTTTACACATCACTATCAAAGGCATCTTGCTTCATCTGAAGGCCTGGATGAGGAGGAGCATGGTTTAATCCAGAGCTGGGCCCTCCTCCTCTTCTTCCTCCTCTTCTTCCTCCTCCTCTTCTTCCTCCTCCTCCTCCTCTTTCTCCTCCTCTTCCTCCTCCAGGGCAGCTGCACCCCAGCCATCCCAGCCATCCCTGCACATCAGCACAGCCTCCTCCTGCTAGAAATGCAGTTTTTAAAGGATCTCCTCACTTTCATTGTGGTGTGCAGCAGATGTTGTGCTCCTGTGCCTCTGCTTCACTCCACCCTCTGAAAGCCTCTAATCAATGGGATTTCCTGTCTGAACTAATTGAAATCAATGACAACAATAGAGCACAGCAAAGGAAAACTGGAATTTAAATATGTACCTCTGGCTTTTGCTGAATGTTCCCCAACTTACTTCTGTGCTTTACTGTATCTGGGCAGTAATAAAACTGGAAGACAGCAGTCATCCATGCACTCAGAAATAATCAGAGAAGCAGCTCATTTACCAGACTTTTGGCTGAGGACAAAGCTGAGGGAGTGCAGATGACCAAAGAAGATTCATCAGAGGTGTGTGTCACAAACACAAAAACAAGTGTTACTCACCACGTTCAATTGCACAGAATTTCTCTGCATATAAAAATAGGTATCATTTTTTAAAATATTCTTCTCAAAGGAATTTTGCATTTAACTCTCACATGAGCTATGCCAAAATGAAGCATCTTACACAAAATGTAAATTACAGACTTAGAGTGCAAGGAACTGAGGAAAAGAGTGGAACATACTGCAGATTATTCCTGTTTCCACACATTAGCAGGCCTGTCTTAGGAATTAACATAACAGATATGCAAGGTTAATTAAGTTGGCATCCACAATTACCTCACCCTTACACCAAAGCCAACTGCAGATATCTGAGATTCAAAGGTGCTGGAATGGACAGAGCCCTTTTGAATCTGAGAGATCCCTGCACAAGGTGAGTTTAGGAGAAAAGCAGGAGAGGTGTTTGGAGCCTGTGGTCCCCATTTCAGCCTGGCTCTGCTGCTCTCAATACCAGATCCACAATAAAAGTTTAGAAGAATGCAAATTCCATATTCTGGCTGATCTCAGTGTTGCCCCAGCATATGTGGGAAAATCTGTGTTTAAATTGTGGTTTGAGAGATGTGCTCTGTGCTTTGCATGTGCTTATGTGAAAATTTCTGGGTAGGAATAGACAAGTGCTTCCTGAAATGCTTAATGAAAACTAGATTGGATCAGGACATTTCATGCACAGAGGTTTCAGTGGGGGTCTGCACTCAGCTAAGCAGTCATTGCAGCAATTTCCAAAGATACCAAGGAAAGAATTTAAAAGGAAAATCAAGTGTCATCTTTTTAAAGCTTTTAGAGGGATTTCAAGCAGCTTCAGATGACAACATTTCTATCCACTGCACTCCTGTTCTCTTATCAAGCCATAGTTAATTAGCTGTAGGCTGCCCTGCTGCTAACTCAGGCAACAAACCACTAGTGACTTGAGCAGATGTTCTCCTTTTCCTGCCAATAGGAATAGTTACTAACATTTTTTCTTTTCATGTTAAGATTTGCCATCTCAAAACTTACTCCTCAGGATCAGGAATATGCCACATTTAACCACTCACAGCCATAAGTACCCATTTGCTAAGGCTGGTGTTTGCTTGGAAGTTACACAAGATTTTGACAGAGCTGAGTTACACAAAATGAGGATTACATGGACTCCACATTTTTAAAAATTTGAGCATATTGAAGTTTGTTGTTAAAAGATGGAGTTCATCAAACCCATGAGGGCTCTCTGCTGTCAAGCTGAACATGCACTTGATCTTCATGGAACTTGTCTCTGCCAAAAGAGGAGGCTGCTCAACAAGGGGAAGAGATGCTCCCTGCTAAAGCCATCTTTTAGTATGCAGGAATATCATCTACACTTTGTAAACAAAGCAAAGCACTACCCTCTTCTAGTCAGCATTCACCACCAGCACCTCAGGGACATCTCAGCAACCTTTGGGAAACAAGAGCAGAAAAACTAATTTTTTAAGGTTAAATGTCAATGATTTACCAATCATTAACGACTTGAATTTATTTACATTGAATTTCCAAAGTTCATAAATACCTTCAGTGCCAAGTTTATTTTCCTCATAGATCTGGTAAAATAAAGATGGAGAAACTTTCCCAAGGGCATGAGTTAGTCACAGTGAATTAAGAATTCATAAATCCTGCTTCTTGCTAAATCCAAATTGTGTTCCCTCTTATATTAGTTGGAAGTTTCTGAACTGTAGTTAATGCTACCAGGTGTTAGGTAAGCTTAGACTTTATTGCCTCTCAGCCTCTTGCAAACTGCAAATCAATTTCAAAAAATGAAATATATGTGACTACTGTCTGACGGCTGGCACGTCACAGAGACCCAGGACAAAAAGAAAGGACATGAAACTGACATTTTTTTTCTCTCTTGATTTTTCTTTTGTCCTTCATTTGAATTGACAACACAGGCCTCAGTGGCTGGTAGAGTAAGAGTTGTGTCTATGGATTACAAGGGTTAGAAGATCACAGGAACTCGTTTTCCTTCTCACTGCAGTGGTGGAGGAACTCACACATGCTTACACACCTCAGTTAAGAGGCAGGTAACTCATTAATTTAAATGTGTTAAGTATACAGTTAGAACTTTATGGCTAATCTGTTTTATTTGTTGCTGGGGAAGGCTGGGTGTGTGGGCAGCAAGTCCCCCAGATTTGCTGATTTGTCACTTTGACTACCTGACTACAGACTGTTGCAATGGTAGAAGTGCAAAACACACACATTCAACAGCTGGGGATAAGAACACTCCACCTGTAGTCTCACATCTCTCAGAAGGCAAACAGAGCAGTCATTTCCAAGCCCTGTAATATTTAGAAAGTCAGATACAGGCTCACTACATCAAGCTGTCATCCAGTTCATGTAAATTTTACTGAAATCAAGGGATTTTGTGTGACTGGCGCTGTGACCTGATTTTGAGAGACAGCGAGCACCCAGACCTGCCTTTGGCTCCACAAACAGCTGCAGATGTTCATCATGCCAGACAGGGAAGCCATTAGCCTTTCAGCATCCTGGTATTTCAGATCATTTAGATAGATTTACCCAGAGGAAATTACTGTAGCTATTAATTTATGTTCACTTCCTCACACGTAGGGGGAACATATGAAAGTCAAGTTGTCTCTGCTGCTGACAATAAAAGCCATGCATTCAAAGATCAAGGACTTTGTGGTCTTGCTGGCCCAAGCCCTTCATGCCTTGTCAGCTCCCTGTCCTCAGTGGAAGACCACCAGATAATGGATTTAACCTTTCCATCAGTGAGAAACAACAGATCAGCTTGTCAAAGATGAGTTACACTGAGGCCATGGACGTCCCCTTTCTCCTTCACTTCTTTTTACAGCCATTACATCTAATTCCCTTCACCACTGTTTTCCTTGGTTTCATCAAAACCACAGTTATTCAAGCAAGTAAAAGGCAGTTTAAAAGAGCAAAGTTGCAGCTGCTCACAGGGCTCTGTGCCCTCTGAAACTCAGCTCCCACACGTGCCAGCTTCAAAATGTCACCAACCATCTCCTGGAGACACCTTGGCAACCTCTGCCAGCTCCTGACTCCAGCAGCAGGTTAAGCCAAATGATCATTTAATAAATTATTTTTCCAAGGCAACGTAAAGAAAGAGCAAAATTACTCAGTGTCAGAATAAATCTCTGGGCGTGGAATGACTGAAAACAAAAATTAATTGTTATTTCTCTGCCTTCCATGTATTTCCTGCAAATACAAGTGTTTGTACATAACATGAGCAGTCCTGTACTGGCAGGAAATTCTCCAGCCCTATACTGGCAGAAAATATGGGGGTGTCAAAAGAGAATCAGAGGTCTGCACTGAAAAATTCCAGGAGCAACAGCCCCACAATTTCAGCTTGGCTCATATTTCCAGGAAAACACCCAAGACAGCACAGTGACAAAACAAAACCCCAACTGTAAGCAGTGAGAAACTAAAATATTTAGGAAATTAAAAAGGACAAGAAACTGCTAAAAACTTTCTTTTCTGTGACATTCAGGCTCCTGGGACTATCCCAAATGGATGAAACTGGGAAATCTGAAACACAGGCAAGGCAAACTCAGTCGGTGATTTTTGTAGCTTTGACAGTAGAAACACTGAAGTGAAATGAATTATTTTATTTATTATTTGCAAACGAGTTTCCCCTGGAACAAGCAGAGTTGCAGTACAAGTTTTCAGGTCCACCCACAGCATTCTGCTCCTGGCAGTGTCAGCTGGGTTTCAGAGCTATGAAACAGAAATTCAGATGTCCCAGGCTCCAGGGCTGCTCTGGGAATGGGACAATTCTCCAATTTTATCCAAAGTTGAAGGTATTTGCCACAGCAGGCAAATTTTGATGCCACAACTGGCTGTAGAGTGGATTTGTATCAAGTTCAGCAACCCCTCCATGGACCCAAAGATTTTGTTTAGTTGTCTATAGAGAATATTTCTCTTTTTCAGGAAAAAGAAAGTCCCAGAGGAGGTTGGAAGGACAAACAGTGCTAAAATCAAGGTTATGATGGGGACTGCTAAGGATCTTATCCCATAATACAGGGAAGTAATGGACCTGTGTTAGAATATTTCCAAAAGGGCAAACTGAAAATGAACTGACCTCTTAATGTTTATTTTACAGTCCTAAAGAGTGATTTACTGCTGTTTAAAAAACCACATAGGAGCAGAGCCAGCACAGGATGAACCTGAAACTATCAAAGCATCAGAACACCAATTCAATACTGCACATATTCAAAGTATCCCAGAACAGAACAGAATAACAGAGTGGTTTGGTGTCATTGAACTCCTTGCAATTAGTACAAGAAAAATGGGCTTGCTATTGTTTTATGGATTTATTTTTTACCTAGTTTTGTCACAGAAGATGATCTGCCACTGCAGAGTCTCAGTTTTCCATAGAATTCAACACTGACTTGCAGGAACCCATTATGTTTTTAGCCTCTTTGATGGAAAATGCCAATATTAATTAGTACTTTGATGCTAATTACCATTTAAACTGAACTGCAACTATTAGGATATTAGAGGCAAGGTAAATTATTACATAATTTATGGGATAGGGTAAGGCCTTAAGTTTAGTTTGGCTTTTAATTTTCCATACCAGGTGACTTCAGTGACAGAAAAAACATTCCTTCTCTCAGAGGCCATCTGAGGACAAACTGATGTAGAGCAAAGTTACATTTACAGCCTTCCCATGGGGATTTATTTACATGACATCAATCCTTTGAGCCAATGGTGCAGGCAATTCTTTGTGGGGTTTTGATTTTACCAAAAATACCATTATTTAATTTTTTTTTTTTTTTGGAGGGGGGGAGGTAGCAGCTGATTTGCTTTTTTATATGTTTTGCATAATCACACATTCCAGTCCTGCCTCTTCTCAAACTTAAAATGGGAGTTTTTTTCCTACTACTTTCAAAGGCAATGAAATTGACCCTACCTTTAGGGAGGACAGGAGTCAACCCAAGCCTCAGGAGACAGAGAAGGAGCAGTTGACAGAAGATTTCTCAGCACCAAAAGCCTCCCAGTCTTCCAGAAGAATTGGGAACTGGAAAACTGCCTGCTATCAAAACTTGTCTGCATTTATCAGCAACATCTTGAATTTTCTAATCTGAGAGATCCACAACATCTACTTACAAAAAAACCAAAAAAATGCACAAAGCACAGGCAGCCCCAGCATTTTGCAACTCATTTCACTATTCCTTGAAAAAAACATATGTCAGTTCTCCCTAGCAATGTTTCCAGCAAGAAGCCAAATCAAACACACAACCAACACATTCAATGGGATTAAACTTTTCTGCTTTTCCACCACTCATCCATAATGGCACTGACATGGAACTTGCACAACTCCATCTGAATCATGTTATGCCATCTCTGGGCTTGTCACTGAGCATTTTCTGAGTGTAATTTTACATTTCATAGCAGTGCTGGGCTAGCAGTTGGACTTGGTGATATTAGAGGTCTTTTCCAATCTGAAATATTCTATGATTGAGAATCCCATTGTCCTGGAAATAAGATGGAGTGAGTGAGTTGTGGAACCCACCCAGGGAAACCTGGCAAAGGCCAGCCTTTGACTTCAGTGAATTCCACCAGGTATTTCACACCCTGAGTTTCCTGCTTGATTAGGGGATCTGAATGGAAAAAAATCTGCATTAACTTACCTAACCTCCTATTTGTTTGATTTATAACATTTACAACCCACTTAATGCCACTGCATAAATACATAACATTACTGCTATTTTTTTTTCCCTGAGTCATGTTGTGAAGCTGAAGAACCTCCTGCTTGACTTCACAGTTGATGTGGTCTGAAAGCAGAAAGGGAGCATGAAAGAGGAAAACAATGTAGTTTTGCTCCAATGGCTGCTCCTGCTATAAAACATACATAAACCTTTTGCAATCTCATACAGTTTTTATTGCCCCCAGAAAAAAACCCCAATCCTGTTACACATATTGGCTGCACTAGAACTAGCAGTGCATGGAGCAGGCTGATTTCCCTTTAGGAATGCACTTGGTCACTGGGAAAAGGGAAGCTGAGGAAGAAAACGTGAACCTGAGCATGGAATCACTTTAGATCACACTGAGAGCAACCTGGCTTGTAACAAACTGCAGAAGGCAGTTTGTGTTTTTGTGATATTCTGTGATGCTGAGCATTCATCAGGTTTTTTGGGGAGCCTCAGCCCCCTGCCAGGCCTGTTGGAGCAGGACAGCCAAGGGATTGCTGCAGAGACAGATTCCCTGAGATCCACAGCTGGAGCTCCCAGGTGTGAGGTGAGCACAGGGATGGACAAACACAGCCTGTGCACCAACCCTGCCCTCCAGGAGCACAGGGATGGACAAACACAGGGATGGACAAACACAGCCTGTGCACCAGCCCTGCCCTCCAGGAGCACAGGGATGGACAGGGATGGACAAACACAGCCTGTGCACCAACCCTGCCCTCCAGGAGCACAGGGATGGACAGGGATGGACAAACACAGCCTGTGCACCAACCTGCCCTCCAGGAGCACAGGGATGGACAAACACAGCCTGTGCACCAACCCTGCCCTCCAGGAGCACAGGGATGGACAGGGATGGACAAACACAGCCTGTGCACCAACCTGCCCTCCAGGAGCACAGGGATGGACAAACACAGCCTGTGCACCAACCCTGCCCTCCAGGAGCACAGGGATGGACAGGGATGGACAAACACAGGGATGGACAAGCACAGCCTGTGCACCAACCCTGCCCTCCAGGACCAAGGAGATGTGTGGGACAGCCCCACAGAGATTTTGGAGGACAGCAGAAACCCCACAAGGGCTCCCCCCACTGCTGGAGGCAAGGACACTCCAAGGAAGGAAGAGGATCTTGCAGGAGAGAGGATGGGACATTCCAGTGGCACTGGTAGGAATGAATCCAATGTGACTAATGAAGGGACAGGTGATTTCCACCTGTGAGCCCCTGAACTTCCCCTTAGCAGCTCATCCAAGCTGAAGCTTGTCCCTAAGTGAGGCCCCACAAACAGGCTGTCACACTCTGGGGCTGTTCCTTCCCTCAGCACCAAACCAAACCCAGTGGGCTGGGGGCAAGACATGTATTACCAAAATATCCAGGGAAGGAGAAAATGAAGCTCCAAAACAGCTGAAATAAAAAGTTGCCCCAAATTTTCAATATTAAAGAAGGAAAAAATAAAAGAAGCATAGGCCCTACCTCTGCAAGGCCAGCATTGCACACAAACACAGAAACAGAGAGCTTCATTTTTTAGGGGATTTCTTATTTTGCCTTGGGAGTCCTGGCATGGGCAAAACTTCTCTGCCATATTCTCTCTTATTTCTGCTTTTCCTTTCATGCTTCAGGAATTTCTTGATCAAGAGGATTGTCCAGCCCTGGCACAGCTGTCCAGGGCAGCAGTGGAACTGCCATTCCTGGAGGGAATTAAAATCCCTGGGGATGTGGTTTAATGGTGGCCTTGGCAGTTCTGGGTTTGTGGTAGGATTTGATAATCTTAGAGGTCCTTTCTAACCTAAATGATTCTTTGAATTATGAGCTTAAAGACAAACCAGACACTGCAACTCATCACCCAAATTTGTGCCACTTCTAAATCTGCTCTCCAAGTTCAACACTCAAGTTATCCTTCCAGGGAATTTTATTCCTAACTGAGTATCAGGCAATGTCATGGCCACTTTAAATTCAAATGTATGACTGTTGTTTAAAACCAAATGGAAAATGTGTGGATGCAAATATTTGAACAAAGAACTGCTCTGTTTTTCTCCAATCAAGAAGCAGGCACTACATACAATGTATCTGGCCAACTGCATTCAAATAATAGCTCAAATCTTGAATATTCATGGCTGATGAATAATCATCACGTTGAAAAAAAATTACAGAATCCATTTCAGAGCAGCTCTGCAGAGTAAGAGCAAGAAAATTCAGCAGGGAGAAATTATATCTAACTTCCAGAGTCAGAGTTTTCTACACTGCAGAATTTCTCTGATTTGCTATTTGCAATCCAATTTAACAACTAACTGCCCTTTCCCTCACTTCAGGTTCCTAAGCAGTGGAATTTCCCTCTTTCCCTGTCCCTTCCCTAGGGATCATTACCTTAATTAAAAGTAACTTGCAGTATCTTCCCAATAAAGGACAGTAACAGGTCAGTAAATAAAAGCACAGAATTATATATAAGGATATACACAGCTTTTAAAGCTTTCCCCTCTTTAGGGGGTGCCTAGAACTGAGCAGAGAGTCACAGGGATTCCATTTCCATTACAAAATTATAAACAATAATTTTAAAATACCAGGGGGTCTGTTCTTAAATCATAAAATTTCCTCTATGTTCCTTCAGAACAAACTGAGTTTTAGACTAGAAACATTCTCTTTTTGTTTAATTCTGTTTTTACTCTTAATTGATGGGGTTTTTTGTGTCATTGCCCACTGCAGATTGTTGTGAACAGCTTGAAAATATGCTTTGACTTATTCCAGGGATATAGAAGATAAAACTAAGTTCATTATTAAAAAAATAATTGTAACGATTTGATGTTGCTTTTGATCTTAAAGATTTTACCTGACTGACTGACTCTTAAAATCTCCAGCTGAAATCTGTAAGGGAGGAAGTGAAGAAAAGAAATCTGGTGACCAAGCAAATATCTTGGCATCAACAGGCAGCTAAATCAACCAGAAATCAACTCTGCTAAAGCTAATGAAGCATCTCCCTTGCACTCTTTAAGGGTCTAAAATCAGATTTTAAAGACAACTTGCAGCTCACATTCAAACTGCCCTATCAGTAACAAACTGAAAAACATCCTGAAAACCCAGCTGGGAGTATTTCTGTGTCTCACCAGATGTTTATCTGCCCAAGCACTTGCCCAAGTAAAACATGGCAATGTTCAGGCATGTAGAAATATTCCATTAGTCAATTTAATCCAGCTGTCTTGCAAATTCACCTTAGTTACAGATATTGCTTTATAAATCCTATTGGCATCATCTTGAACACCTATTTTATCCCAACTGGCAGATTTAATTGGGAGAATTTATGGGATGGTCAGTGCTGGGTCTCACATACAGGCAGCAGCAAAGTAGGGCATTTTTGTCTTAATCCCAAGTTTTTTCTTGCATGTCTTCACACAAAATGCCAGGATAAAACTGGTACAATTGTTCACACGAAGAAATTAAATGCAATTTCATTTTCTGTGACCTTTATTTTGTGCATGTTGGCCGGCTGGGGTTTTTAGGACCACAGTTCCAATGAGAACAGGACACATCCATCCTCCTCCATCACCAAAGTTACTCAAGCTTTAGATCTAAAGCCTCATCTTAGTTATGGTCTCATCTCAGAGTTTTCCTTCATCACCAGCACAGCAGAGTCCAGTTTCCCATCTGTTTTAAAGTAATAATTTATTTTTTAAATGGTGCTGTAAAGACAACGTAGGCCTGCATGGGATGTATTGTTTACATGCTGCTCATAAGGTTTTATACTTGTTAAAAGTTAATAACACCAAAGTGGATTAAAAGCAAAAGCAGCAGGAAAAATAATTCCCTAAGAGTGGTGTTTGTTTCTATAATTCACAATTTGTTGTAAAGGACATCATGCCTCTTAAGTCAAACTGAATTGTATCTGTTTATTAATTTTACAAGTGTTGGATCCAACAGTGACTTCAAGTTCTATAGTTAAATTTGTGTTATAAAACTGGGATGTGTGATACCATTAAAACTGACACTAAATTCCTGTCAGCATAACAGAAAATTTAAAATCTTGTCTAATTTTCATCAACATTGTCCTTGCAGCAAATTAGAGTGATGAGGGAAATGCAATCATATGGTTTGATTGCTAGAAGGCTCAGAGTACTTTTTTTTCAATTTGTTTTTTTTTTTTTAATAGCTGCACTTACTGCTAAAAATGTCAATAAATTGCCTTTTTGCTTACAAAATATATCACAGTTAAAAAGCTTAGAATTTTTTCCCTACTGAAAAATTCTTACTGGCTGTCACAAAGAAATGTTGAAGGCAGGCAGCCAACAAGACTGTTCTAATTCTTTTGTCCCCGTTTCTCAAAATATCAAAATGATGTTACGTGCCTTGTTGTCCCAGATTGTCTGTCTGTGGATTGCAGGGCAGAACAGCCCATTTTATGATAACCCAGAAATAAGAAGCTGAACACTCCCCTTGACTGCCATCCCCATGCTCCTGACAGCAGCTGGGGTGTGCTGCAGTGACAGGGTCTGGGCTGGATGAGCTCAGGAGGGAATGTGGGAAATGTTTGCTGCACCTCAGACACTCACAGTGCCCCAAGAGTGCTGAGCATCACCCAGCATCATTAAAGATAAAATGAGTTTATGAACAGAGGCCCAATCTTTGAATTATGAGCTTAAAGATAAACCAGACACTGCAACTCATCACCCAAATTTGTGCCACTTCTAAATCTGCTCTCCAAGTTCAACACTCAAGTTATCCTTCCAGGGAATTTTATTCCTAACTGGGTATCAGGCAATGTCATGGACACTTTAAATTCAAATGTATGACTGTTGTTTAAAAACAAATGGAAAATGTGTGGATGCAAATATTTGAACAAAGAGCTGCTCTGTTTTTCTCCAATCAAGAAGCAGGCACTACATACAATGTACCTTCCACCCTTCTCTGGAAGGCCTGTACCAGATTGGGTTTCCTCAGGGTCTGGCACAGCCCCAGCAGGTACAACACCATCATGATGTGATATTTGTGCTCCCCACAGCCTTCACTGCAGTTACCCCTTCTGTCCTAATGCTGGGGGGTTAAACCAGTGCTGACTGTTCCAAGTGTCTGCTGCACCACAGCACACTCCCCAACCACCTGCAGTTACTGAAATGCCATATATATATAATATATATATATATATACATATACATTTCAATATGTGGATAGTCAGGCATTGCAACAGGCTGCCCAGGGCAATGCTGGAGTCCCCATGCCTGGAGGGATTGATAATCCATGTGGATGTGGCACTTGGGCACATGGGCTAATGGTGGGCTTGGCAGTTCTATGGCAATGCCTGGACTTGCTGATTTTAAAGGTTTTTTTCCAACATAAATGATTCTGTGAATATATCAAATATATATATTATATTGTATTACACTTTCCTATATAGTGCACCCATTTGAAAACAAACAAGGAAAGGCTTTGTGCTGCCAGGTTGGATCCCTGGAACACTTCACACCCTTAAATAATTCAGGGTCTCCACTTTCACATCCTCAGAGAGAGGGCTGGGATGTTGGTATCAGTTGCTTCATGTGCTGTGAACAGTGGCAAGGTGGAGTTCTGACCCAGCCACCCATCATGGGGTAAGGATTTAGAAATTTGGGCAATCTGCCCCAAAACAAAAGCCTGCTCCTGCAGGCACAACTCCTCCATGCAAACTAATGACTTGAAGCCTGGTGACCCAGCACTTCTGACTTAAAGTTGAGTTTCCCCAGGCATAAAAGCAACACAGACAGGATAAAGCCTCAGGCTGTGAGGGAAAGCATAACACAGTTATTTCCTGCAATACCCAGAGTCAATGTGCTGCAAATGCCAAAATCTGCAAGGCTGGTGACTCTTGTGGAGCATGACCACACTTTATGTGTTTGGAGGCTTCTAAAGGGAACAAAAATTGAAGTTAAAGTGCCTTAAAAGTGCCACCAGGACCTCTACACTGCCCACCCCTCCCAGAAGCAAACCCATAAACAAGAATCAATAAACAGGCTCATTTGAGAGCAGATTAAGTCACTGCAAAGTATTTTTCAACCAAATTACCAACCATGTTTTTAAAGACTTCAAAGGACCCAGTTAATTATTCCCTATCTCCTACTGCCCCTTCTTCCATCAAGTCTCCTTTTAAGTGAGACATCCCTCCCTTTGGCCACAGGGTCTTGGAAGTGGCTCTGGAGATCCTTTTCCTGCCTGTCCAAATCTTTTTTATGTTCCTGGTCTGAAAGTGGAGCTTGTTCTACTCCGATTTCTTCCACCACTCATCTGAATGCTCAATTTGCCTGCTGTGAGGAGCCTGCTGATTTCAATCTTCCTTATTCCAGGGACACAGATGCATTTCCCCATCTCTGCTCTGCTGTTCCCCATTGATGTGAAGGGGGTGTCACTTTTCTCACTTCCTGGGTATTGCAAAACAAATTCCCACGTGCCAGTGGTTGCTGAAGCCCCACAGTGATGCCACAAGTGCTGCAGCTCGCTTGATTCCCTGTTATTAATGTGCCAAAGGAGCAGCTCATCAGGGAGGATGCAGCCAGGAGAATGGAAATCAGGCACCTCCCGTGCCTTTCAACTGGAACATGAATGCAGCACACAGGAAAGCATCCTTCTCCAAGAGCCTCTCTGCCTGGCACAGACAGCCAGGGAGGGGATGGAAATGGAATCAAATAACTGCATCCAAAGCCAGAGCTGCTTTGATGCATGAAACAAGGCAGAATTTCAAAGACCATTCACACATTCAGTGGCAGGTGTGTGCTGCTGCTGCTTATTAGAAAAGTCTCCAGCTGCTTTCTGTGAATTGAGCTCGGGGAGCCGGCGCGTTCCAGTTCCAATCTGCATTCTGGGACAGGTAGCAGAGACCAATTAATCATGAGAACTCCCTTGGATGGTCTCACCTTCTTTTGTCTTTGAACAGCACTTGGGAAAATAAAAATGGGTCATCAGTGCCTTAGCAAGAGGCTACAACATCCTTTCCTTGAGAGATGTTACACTTCCAGCACAGATGTGAGGTGCAGGGAACAGCAAGGAGCTGCTCGGTGCCAGAGCACTCCATCTCTGGGCACTGTTTGTCTGCACAGGCAGCACCAAAACACTGTTTTATGGCAAGGACATTGCACAGAAGGGGATTTGGGCAATCAAGGTGAAGGCCAAATGCCACACAGGATGTGCCTCCAGGCAAGGAGCAACAGGTAGATGAGAAAAGCAGGTTTGTGGGTAAATAAAGCAGACAAAAAAGAGGCAGAAATGGAAGAAAATTGTCCCACAAGGCATAAAACTTCATTATCCTTCACTTGGTTTACACAAAGAGAGTGAGGAGGGGCTGCACACAAAACCAAGGGGGAGGAGAGGCAAAGAAATGACAACTCAAGCTCTGACTTGGCAGAAATCAGCCCAAGCTGTGCAGCTGGAACAGAAGGAAGAGATTCCTTGGGACTGACAGAACAGTAGGATGAAACCTGTGTTACATTTATTAGAGAGAGCAAGAAGAACAGGAAAAGGGAAAAAAAAAAAAAAGAAACCAGACAGCTCTACAAGCATGATTTGAATAATAAAAATAGCAGGAGTAGCAGGAGATAGTTGGCATGGATCACTTAGCAAATGATACCTAAATTGCAGCATGGATTTACCCACAGGTCTCCCACTGCCTCACTGAGGAAGCAACAATAACAGGAAAGGTTTGGCAGAGAGAAAATCTGCAGGTATAATCACATGGCCTGCGGGAAACATTGTTATTTACATACATATTTATATCTATGTGTATATAAAACCAGCTAGAAATGAAACATCAACAGGGGAGCAACTACCACAATCAAATTCCAGCCAGTGCAAGAGCAAAGAACAGGAATAAATTAAAAGAGATTTTACTTTACAGGACAGGAGTAAAGAGTCTTGAATCAGAAGGCAGATTCTGCACTATTCCCAGGAAAACAGTTGGGAATGTGTGTGGGCAAGAACCCCAAGAGAGGAGATGTTTTGTGTTTCCCTCCAAACACTTAAAAAGAAAAAAAGAAGATAAAATCAGGTTTTGAGCAGATGACATTTGGAGCCTTACATTTTAAGGCCTGAAAGTGTGTGATGAATTATCCTGACTTCATACAGGAGACAATGCCAAGGAATCTCACCCAGTAATTCCTGGCTGAACAACCACATATCTAGGAAAAATACTTAGTCTGAATTTAAATACTTCAACAAATTCTCCATGTCCATAGGTTAATTGTTCTGATGGTTAATTACTCTCAGCCAGTCTGAAATATACCCTGAACTACTCTGGCTCCAGTTCCCAAACTCTGGGGTTTGGTGCATTTTTCTTCATTTCAGAGCTCTCTGCAATCCTTTCCCTGAAGGTTCTACAGCTTTTCTCCAAGTTCCCTTACCTTGGGGCAGGCTGGGCTTCTTTAGTTTCTCATTACTGATGATGATTTTGAGATTCCAAATCATTCCTGGAATACTTTTTTCCTAATCTTTCCAAGTTTCTACTTTTTTTTTTTCTCTCCACATAAGCTAGACACAATTTACTAGCCAATGCCTAATCACACACAGTGATAAATCTCATTAAAAATAAATCTAAATCAAAGCAATTGCATCTTAATATGAACCAGAAGTCAGGTCTGAATTCTACAATCTGACTTCTAGTAGAGTTAACTCTGATTCAGGTTTTTTACACTTAATCAGAAGAGAATCTGGGGCAACTGCACAGCTCTGATTAGAGCAAGGGGAAAAAATGGACAACACAGGAGGTTCAAAAGAGGATAACTGAGATAATAGTGCCTCTAAATGACAGCAAAAGAAGGTTAAACATGCTGTGGAAAAGAGAAAATTAACAGAAGACCTCACTGAAATACCAAATACCCTTAGGGAACAGAAAGGATGCATTTTAGTAGACTGGCAATCTAATAGAGAACTATGCAAGCATGATTAATTAATTAACATCTGTATTAGTTAATGACTAAAAGCTCTGTGTTAATGCTGAGCTGTAGCAGGAGGAAAAACAAAAACAGCAGAGAACTTTCTATGTTTTAATGCAGAAGTTTAACAAGTGAGATTGATTTTTGTTATAATAAAAGAGCTCTTTGTTTGGAGAGATAAAGTTTAGTCTGACTTAACCTAGCAGTTAATTAATAAAACCATGACACCATTATGATTGATAAATGATGTATAATTGAGTAGACTTTAGCAGGATACCTCTGTAGAAAAGAAAGGTTGCTGCCAACTGTTTTTATTTCAGTTCTATTGACCATGACAAATCCCAGGGCTTTAAATATGATGCCAATCTAATTTTAGCTTCTGAGAATCAGTTTCCAAGTGAGTATCTTGGACAGCAAAGCCAATAGAAATCATTTAGCCACTAATTCTTTTGTGCTTGGGGTTTTTGTTTGTTTTATTTTGGGGTGGTTTTTGTTCTTCTTGTTGTTTTTTGGGTGAGGTTTTTTTTGTTTTTTTTTTTTAATCCATGAGATTTCAGCAATGAAATTGAAAAAAAAAAAAAAAAGAAAGGAAAATGGTTCTGGTTTCTGGCAGCAGCCCAGGGTTCTCACAATAAACTCCTGCAGGTTTTGGTTAAGCCCATTAAGATTCCTGTGCTTGGGGAATGGCAATAATCTCTCCAGCACTCAGAAGTGTTTTTGGAAGCTACTTTTGGACACTTCACTTTTTGCAGGGAGTACCATTTGAAGCAGTGCTCATTCTGAAATGCTTCCCAATTTAAATACAACTCCCACAATAACCTTGACACTGCTTTTCCCAGGGCACAGAAGCCCAGGAGCAGCAGCACTTCACTGCCTTGATGTTTTGCTGGGACAGAGCACAGAAAGTCACAATGAAAAGAATTAGAAGCAAATGCCAAGAGTGCATTGCCCTGATAATAAAATCATGGTGAAACTGTTACTGTGACACCCATTTTTAGCTCTATTTACAGCAAAATTCCCTTGCATGGATACAGTTCACTAATGAAACCAAGAAACAGTTCACTAATAAAACTAAGAAAGCTTTTCTCATGGAGATTTGACAATTCCTCCCAGTAAAGTCTCTGACATCTGTTAAGAAGCCTTCAGTCCAGGTTCATAAAGCACAAAATAAATCCTCACTGAATACACAGTCTAGGCTGAATTTTGTTCCTTTCCTCAGGCTACCCTCCTGCTGAGGTCAAAGCTTTCTTGGAGGAGACTGTAAAGATTTAATGCAAGAACACTTTTTAAGTGCAAAAAGTAGAAATTTGGCTCATTTATTGCACAATTTTTGTGTAACTGTGACATCCTCTGGCAGGTAGTGGGGAGGAAAACTGATCCAGCAAGCAGCTCAATAAACTGCAGTGTCCCAGAGCTCTGAATGTATGTAAGCTCTTATTCCAATAAACTTTACCAATATATTTGCCCAGCATGAGCCTCAGAGTGATATTTGGCTAAGAAATCGTTTTGAGAGAGGAAAAGAAGTCATTCAAAGCAAGCAATAAAGTCAGAGGTGTTTACTGCTATTCCTCCTTTTTCTAATAAACAGAACTGAAAGCAGCACTGGTCAAAGTTACTTTACTCTTGTAAAAGAGGCAAAGCAATGACAGATGAGGAAAAAAATTAGACTGGAAGAGAACTTTGGAGTTCATACTCCTCATGTGCCAGTAGAGAGTTTTCTTGAGGAATTGCTCCTTAATCTTCCTAAAGACTGAGACAAGGCTGACCGTGGTTCCCATCCTCCTTTTTCCTGCCATACTAGTTAATTCATGAGAATTTATTGTAAAAGGTTATAAAACCCTCAGGCAAATGATGCAAGAGTGCTGATCCAAGCCTACAGAAAGAGGTGTTCCTGAATTCTGGCCACAGATGAGAACTCCTGTTCCTCAACACACACCACACCCTCTCTCCTGATGCTGAAGCTCCACAAAACAAGAGGGCAATGCAGTAAAATCCTGCCAAGGGAAGGGGCAGCCAACACCCCCCTGGTCTCCCACTTTGCTTGGCATCAGCTGGGGTGGTTGCCAGGACCATCCACAAGACAATTCCACTCACCAACCCATCTGGAAGCTAATTAGTCAACATGGAACAAAAGCAGCCCCTTTGTTTGGCCAGGGCAGGCAGGAGGAATGGCAGAAGTGCTGAAGGGGGAGGAAAAGCCCCTGCCCTGCTGATGGCAGCCAGCCAACAGCTCAGCTTGAATCTGGGAAACTGCAGCCTCAAAACCCTGAGGATCCTAAAACAGTTCTCTAAAGCAAATGTTAGCCCAAAGGGCTATCATTTTAGGCACAGAAAAATAATCTTTTAAATAATTTTAAAGTGGTCAGATGAGGGAACTTTAATCCTTCTCTAGTGCTGATGAAAATGAAAGATCCATCCAAGTTTCAGACATGAACCACAGGGCCAGACAGAAGCAGGTTTGTCAAGCTGATGCACAGAACTCTGCTGTCAGGAATGCCACTTAAATATTAACCAGCAGCCTTCCTACCCTGAGCACATCCAGAGCAGAGGAGAGATGGTTTATTTATCCTGCATGGAATTTGCAGTAAAACTTCATCCAAATGAAATCATGTCCGTGGTGCCATCTGGGTTTATTCCAGAAGGATTAACATTCTGAATTGTTTTATTTTGGGGAAAAAGCTCAGTGAGGATTGGGACTTTGAGGCTGCAGCATGTAGAGACTTCAGGAGGTTATGTACTTGTCTTTTAAACTGCATTTCTTTGTGAGGGATTTTTATTTCTAATTCTCTTCTCCAAGAGCTGTTTCCCAGACTTCAGAAACAGGTCTCTCTGCTGAGTTCTATATTTTGTAAAAATCTGTCACTTCACTATTCAGAATTTTTTCCCCTAAATTGATCCCTGCTCTTCACAAACTCCCCTCTCAGCCTCTGTACTTTCTCCCAGTGACATCAGCTGTTGTCTAGGAAACCCATCTTTGTGTTCTCCCAGCATCCCAGCCCCGATAATGAGAGAAATCCCTTTGCATCCCTGGGTCACATCACATTCACTCAGCAGCTCTAGGGGGGAGAGCCAAGCAGCTGATTTAGGGAGAACCTGCCCAGCAAAATGCTCTTTACAGGACAGCAAGAGTGAAGGAGCTCCCAGAAGAAAATCCTTCCTGACAATCCCCAGCAGAGGCTGGCTGGACAGGGAATTGCACACATTCAAGCTGATCTCTCATCTTGGGCATTTCATAGAGCAGTGGAAGCCAGGACTGCCTGAAATTCTTATCTGATTTAATCAGAGGCTTCCAAGCCTTTTAAGAACATTGTTTTTTCTGGGCCAGATAGGAAATCAATTAAGAGTAAATCTACTAAATTCACAGCCTGATCATGAACAGCTCTCTAGAAAACTGCTCAATATCAGCATCAACTTCAGAGAAACCATGTGTTACTTCTTGGCTAAGAAGGGTTATTTGCCAACAGCTTTTTTTCCTTGTTTTTCTTTCCTTCTTTTCCTTTTTTTTTTTTTTTTTTATTTTTTGCTGCAGGGCTGCAACAATGAAGCAATCTAAGGTTTATACATAAATACAAACACACATAAAATGTACAGAAGACGCAGCTGGAAGAACCCATGAGGAATAATCTTGCTACTCGCAATTCAAGGAATAATCAGCAAAGACACCCATAGATTGTGTAAAAGCAAAAGGGAGAGTGCTCATTCTATCCCAAAAGAGAGCAGATATCTAAAATCATGATAACAGAGAGCAGGAATGAATGGATTTCAAATAGTTCCTTTTAGCATAAGTAGATTATTTGTTGTCCATACCTACTGACACCGTCTCCATGATTTTTTAATGATTTACCACACTCCTGCTCCCTTGCTCCAAGGAAAGCAAGCCTGCATTAAAATGATAATAAAAAAAAAGCCCTAATCCTGGTGATTTATAGTCTCTTACTGAGCTGTGCAAATGATCCACTGTCCTCAGAATATTAAAGCTATTTGCCATTCAAACCCAGATCCGATTTTCACAGAGGACCTCTCCCATTAATTGAAGGTTAGATCAATATCACTGTTTGTAGTGTGTTTGAAATACATGCCAGGAGACATTTCCATATTAAAATTCAACAACATATTACACTGACAAACTCGTTCTTGCCTGAGGCCAACCTTAAACAGGAGATATTTTACCCTGTTAATCTCATTCTCCTCCACAGCAGCTCTTCACCTCGCTGGGCTCAGCTTCCACCTTCACAAATTAAATTCACCTCAAAGTTTGCACCTTTCATTGCTTGTTGTCACCACGTGACAGTTCTGGTCTTCTCCATGCCAGGACTGTTGTTTTCTGGAATTAAACCAGCACAGAGGGATGTGGAATTTGGGTGGTTCTCACTACTCTGTGCTTTGCACACTGGTCAGTGTGATGGAGACTCGGCCACACTGTCACACCCTAGAGGTGTGACACTCTAGGTTCAGCACCTCTGCCCAGACCTTCTGGCTGTAGATTTGCAGAGAAATCAAGAGCCCTTCTGAAAATGAACGCAGGCAAAACAGAATTTTAGCATTTTAGAATTACAGCAACTGCTAATCAATTACTTGGGATGCAAATCTTGCTCTCACCTTGCCCTTCAGTGCAGCCAGCCCCGTGTCTCAGCCAGCAGTGAGGGCAGACAGCCTGGGTGACCTCAGGGGCCTCTTCTATCCCTATTAGGAAGAGAAGTGCACTGGGAGTGGAATCAGAAATGTGAATGCTGCCCACTATAACCTTTGTTAATTGTCTCAGGTGTATTTTCCACTCCTCTAGTTGGATGGGAATGCACCAACGGGAGGGCCAGGTAATGAACTCTGCAGGCTTTGCTTTTTACATGAAATGCTCATCAGGATCATCCATTATTAACCTCTGCAGCAAAAGATCACCAGGCCCTTTTCCTCTTTCATTAAAAGTTTCCCAGAATGAAAAAGGGGTCAGTTTATCCCAAGTATGGTGTCCTCAGTGACCTCAAGTTTTCCACCAAGGTGATTTGCTTTCACCACTATGTATTTTTCTCTCTTCCTTCCCTATTCTGTACACATGAAGTAAAGCAAATGTCATTTCTTCTTTGAAGCCTCAATTAACATGACCAACAACCATTTTAATGAATGGTAATGATTAGTTTCAGGATTTTCCATTTCCATTTCGTGTCTCAAAAACACTGCTGCTTTTTTAAAAACATTTTTTCTTGTATCTAGAGATTCTTAAAATGTCAGCAAAGCCCTAATAGAGAGTTCACTAACTCCAAGAAAATTTCACCATAGATGGAACATCTAACTTGGAAGAAAAAATGGAGGGAAACCTCCCCAGAAGAAACCTTCAAATTGCTCTCTGTATTTTATGAGTGAACACCAAGCTCTTTGACATAACTGATGACAAGTGTCTCCCTCAGATCTGGTATCACTTACCAGGAAAACATCCCTGATGGGAAATGCAGAATTGAATTGCAGAGTTAGAGGAGGCTGAAGGCTCAGCAGTCACTTCCAAAACTCCCATTTAAAATCTCAGTGGATTTAATAAATTGCATCCACAGAAGCCATTGCACCTGTGCTGGTTTGTATGTAAGGTAACCTTCTTGTGGATGCATGCTGTCCTCTGCAATTTACTCCTAAGAAAAAAAGGTGTTTCCCTTTAGAAAAAAAATGTGTGAGTGGGAATGCCTGTTTCTTCTTGCATTGGATAGATTTTTCTTCCATTTAGAAAGAATAATATTCAAATGATGATGACAATTTTTCCTTGTTAAAGCAATTCCAAGAATTAATGGCAGCTTATTACCAAATTAAAAAGAAGTAACTGTGGAAGTAACAAAATAGTTTGTATAAAACACAAATTAAAATTCGAAAACCTAAAGAACATCCTTCACCATTAATACAGAAACAAGGGCAAGTAAATTCTTGGCAAATTGAATGGAATTTTGCTTTGATCCTGTGGGGACTGCAAATGTAACTTGGTTGCAGAGATCTGAGGACCAGGAGTGGTGCTCTTGACCACCACACCTACAAAAAGACAAGATTGAAATGTAACTAATGATGCTCAGGCAGGTGATAAGACCAGCTAATAGTGCTATTCCTACATGTAAGGTGATTTATTAACAACCTGAGCAATCATACAAACTGAAACCAGAACAATAAAGTAAAATTCACTCAGAGGCTGAGGAAAAGATGATTTCCATTTGCTTGAAAGACATGGATACTGGGAATTTGAGCTGATTGCTGTTCAAAAGTGGGAATGAAGGTAAGATCAACCTCTCTCACTTTTAGGTAGTTAGAGCAGAACTTTGGAAAACTGTTTTTTGACAGATTTTGCAGCTTTTACCATTAAGAGACCATTTGAATAAGGAAAAATCACCTTAAGATAGAACTGGCAGAAATAAAAATATTTTTAAATCACCTTAATCTTCATTGTACTTGGAGGCAAACTCTCCTCTCCTTCTGCATGTGATCCCAAATCCCAGGATACACATGGTGGTTCCTCCAGAGAGGACATTTTTCCCAGAGATCCTCGTGGAAGTCAGTATCACATCCCACAACACCATCTGAAGTGGTTTCATGCATACCTGTGCATTCCAGCCCTGAGTGGAAAGAAGTTTCAACACTTTATTTCTCTCTTCATCCCCTTCCTTTTCCTACTGTTAAATGAGAGGAAGGCTCACTAGTCCAAGCTGTCTCCCTAAGAAAACTCCAGGAAAAAGACAGCTGTGTGAGGCTAGGAGAGCAAGGACAAGGACAGCACCTTCCACTCACCTCCTCTGGAACCTCAGCATGGTAATTATACAGGCAAAATACTCCAGGGCATCAGCACCATCCACTGCCAATGGTGAATTCCTTCCCCTGTCCATCAGGAAGCTCCATGCCCTTTCCAAGAGAGGAGGAGGAGGGAGCAGTTGCTGTTCCATTTTCCAAATCCAATGCTACATAACATGAAGTCCATGTTTTCCACTCAAAATGAATCAGGCATTTCTGATACCAAGCCTGCATACAAATAGTTGGATTTTAGACACATATTGCTGCCACATGGAACATCTCCAAAAGGATTTGGAAAGAAGAGTTGGAAAAACTTTAGGAACTACATTTAACACAAACTGAAGGTACAGCCAGTTTTGGGGTTTTTTTAAATGAATGCTGATAGTTACTGCTCCTGGATCCCCTCCTGAACTGTGGTTCTTCTGTGAACACCATGTCATGCTTTCTTTGGGATCTCATTTAAAAGGAAAATCACCCAAGCCAGTGGATACCTGTCCATGAACCTGGGTCAGGTTTTTACAGACAATATTAATTGGAGATGCCACCCTAGGATAAGTTGTTTTACACAGATGGCAGAGCTGCAGCAATGCAGCAATCTAAGGTTTTTACATATACACAGGCACACACACACAAACTCCAATACTGAATTTCAGAAGTTAATGCCTTCACCAATAAAATCAACTTTTAATGAAAAGTATGCTTTCAGATAAAGAACACGTAAATTACCAATAATTCATAATTACTGTAATGAATTTAATGCCATCAGTAATAAACAACAAGCCTTGAAACCATCTTGAAAGCCAGATTTATCACTGCAGTGTAATGACACAGAAGCAGCCACAGACACGTCTCCTGTAGGAGCTGCTCCTCCTCGTTGTTGGAAGCTGGGCTGTTCTCATGGTCTGCTGCTGGTTTGTATCCCCAGCTGAATTCCCTCCCAGCCACTCCTGCTGCCAAGCTCACAACTTAATTAATTTATTTACACTGTTGCTAGATGGATGCATAATATTCCAATTAAATATACACCAAAAGTGGGCACCAAGGGAAGAGCAGAGTCACATCTCCTTCTCCCCAGGTGATTCTATACCTATATTCTGTATTTAAATCACACTTACTGCTATCCATGGCTAAATTTACCATGTGGACTTTTGGCCCAAAGCCCTAAGTTTTTCAAATACAGCCTGAGTAATGTATTTTTTGTTATATTACTTTCAGTAAGTAATATATTAAATTATATGAAATAATAATATATTTTGATACATGGAATATATTTTATAACATAAAAGTAATTGCTTTTCAAAATTTTTATTCATATTTTTACAGACGTATTAAAATAGACAGAAAGCGTGCAAAAGCAAATCTGCCAAACTCACATCACCAAATTCAACCAAATTCACTGGGTTGTGTGCTTATTCTCTTTTGAGCTCATTTTTTTCTGACCTAACACAGACAAAAAACATCAGGATATTTTTAAGGGTAAATTTTTTTGAAGAATATCTTAAAAACAACTTTTATATCCTAGAAACAAGTATTATTATTCCCCAAAATGAACTTAAATGGAAAAGAGATCCTCTCTAAATTTGAAGCACCTACAATATCAACATCTGTTCAGAGCTGGAGCTACTCATTAAAATCACCAGCTGTTTGAAACAATTCAGTTCTATATCAATCTTCTAAGGAAAAGAAATAATCAGATGTTCCCAGAACTGAGCTTTGGGATGCCAGGTCATCCTTCATTTGAAGGTTTGGAATATAAATGTAGGAAGAAGTTGAATAAACCAGAAAGCAATTATGTGAAAGTTAAAAAGATATATATCCACAAATCAGATGTAAGAAGAAAATTACTGCTATTTCAGATAGGAAAGAAATAAGGGAAGAGAAGGAAACCTCTGTGCTTACATAACTCCCAAAGTACAGGTGGCTTCAGCAGTGAGGAACAGACCTGGACTCATAAAGCAGGAGCCTGCCTAAAACTGTGGCACTTCCCAGGTTTTCCCTCAAATCCAGGCACACTCAGGCCCTGCACAGCCCATCAAATCTGACCTAAGGATAACCAGAGTGTTAATGGATAGCAATACTCTACAAGAACCAAAACAATCCAGGGCTGATTTCATAGGTCATGAGAATTAAATGTGAGCAGCAAGCACACTGGCACAGAGAAATTACTGAGGAGGAAACATCCCAAATGATCCCAGCATTTCTGTTAAACATTTACATTGTCACCAGCACCAGGACAACCTTCCCTGCCATCCACTGTCAGCTCCTGGGGACAAATGCCCAAGGATGGACAATGGCCTGTGCTCTTTTCCAGCTGGAATATTGGGAATTGAAGCACAGGAAGCAGGAATGCTCCATTCCAGGGCTGCCTGTGCTCCCCCTCCATTCCCACAGCCCCCCATGCATCCCACACTATCAATGCTGTCATTTGCAATGAAGGGATGGGATCTTTTCAGATTAAGAACAATTTATTGTTCAGATAAATCAGTCTTGGAGGCTGTAAGACTTGAAAGGAATAAGCCATGGGCTATAGCTCAAGGGTAGTCACAAGTTTCTTGGTTATAAGGCAATATATAACTTTCTAACTTAATAGAGAGTTGTTACAGAGTTGGTTTTGTTTTTCTAACCTGTCACCTTTACTTCCTTTTCTGCACTGTGGATAATTTTGTCTAATAGGCTCCTGTCTCACATGCACACATATACTTCTGTTTTAACCTCTACACTCAGCTTATTCTACACAACCACATCCCTGCATAATAAACCTTTCACCATCTTATCAATACACTTTCTTACTTACTTAAGGCATATTCTTACAACCATAGAAACATAAGTTTATGATTTTGCAGCTTAATGTTTATGCATTGTATTTTTACATCAATCTAAGTTTCTCCCAAGGCTGCAAATTAAACCCTTCAATGTCTGTGGAAGTTTCTATTTTTCTGATTCCCACACTGCACCATTCCCACTGCTGCTCCCCCTCACACATGCAGCCTCAGCCTTTGGGGACCCCCCCTTTTGTACCCTGTGGATGGCTGGGCACTGCACTGCTGTGCTTTTGTCCCATTTTTGGCATATTACCAAGGAATTCTCTTGTTTCCTCCACATCCTGGTGCTTTCAGGAGTAGGATTTCCAAGCGCTGGGAAGAAATTTGTGGCTTGAATCAAAATCCCACAAGGATCCAAATCACCCTTTTTTTCTTATTTGGAGTAATCACAACAGTTATCAACTCTGTTTCTTGTCCCTTCCCTACCAGTTTGGGCTAGGGAGCCACTTCCACAAGTAATTCCTCCATCCAAGAGACAAAAAGAAGGAAAGCTTGAGTGCAAGAACCCATTTAGAACCTGACCATTGTTTGAGTTGCAGCACTGCCTGAGGCCTCCACCATGTTACACCCTAAAAATAATCACACTACAGGAAAGCACATTGCACCTTTTTAAACTTCCTTAATTCCTTCTTCTAACTCAATTTCAGATGGGCTGCCCTGGCATCCAGCATTCCCCAGAGAAGGAACAGGCACTGGTGTGTGCTGTGCACAGGACAATTGCCAGATGCAGATAAGGGAATATAAAATATGGGCCTACAATTTGATTTTTTTTTTCCTACAGGAAGATGTTATTTCTTGCTGAATGCAGTCAACAGGAAAATTCTGAGGTAACGGGATGTAGTTAGAAAAGTGTTCTTGCAGCAAGCAGGGAGAGAATGAAATCCAAGTACTGTGCTCCCATCTAGTGGAGTGAGTGGGCAATTTATTTCCAAATATCAACTGAGGAACTCCCACTGCTCCTGGATCGACTTGGGTCTGTTCATTTGGAGCAGCGTGGGTCCATGGACATGGCACAGTAACTGAGTTCAGAGACCTGGGTTATAACTGCACCTCATCCTAGCAAGCAGAGCACAGAGCAACCCCAGCCCTGTATCTCCCTTTCAGCAGCATTTTCTACAGGAAAACAGCATTTTCTACAGGAAACAGTAGCAGGAGCATTTCCCTGTGGAGCTTCCCCCCAAACAGTACAGTCTCTTCCACACACAGAGCCAGAGACACTTGGGATATTTAAGATATTTAGCAGCTTTTGCCACGAGCACACACATTAGGGATATTTAAGATAATTAGCAGCTTTTCCCACGAGCACACCTTGTTGCCTGGCCCTGGGACATCCTGGAATTGGCATTTCCCCCAGAGCTCATTGTACAATGCCAAGGAAGTGGTGCTTGATGGGGAATAAAGATGCCTTCTGACCACCCAGACATGAAATGCTAACTTTCAGCAACAGAAAAACATGTTTCAAAAAACAAACAAAAAAAACCTAACAACAAAATCCCCCTCTGAAAGGCTCAGTATAGGGATATGAACCCCCAGTCTGTCCTTTCCTCTGGAAGTGACAGAGAATGTCACATGGAATGTGAGATGTGGGCACCATCCACCCTCTTGCTCATGTAGGTCAGTTCTAAGGAGAGAAAATAACCCTCCCCCCTGCACTTCACAGGCTCTGTTCCCAATTTCAGGAATTTAGTATTTGTCCAATTCACCTCTGATGAATTGCAACCTGTATTTGTTTAAAAACTTTAGTTTCTATCACTGTCAAATGCTTTGCCTCAGTAGGAACTTCCAAGTATGACTACCAAGTATGTGTAAATATAAAAACAAATCAAACACCCACCTTTCCCAGTCATCCCAGTTAATGATGACTCCACACTCAGTGAGATGTTCCAGTGTCAGGATGCCTCTTTTACTCTGTGCTTCATCCCCTACATTGCTGTATTTTTGACCCATTCCAACCATAACACCCTGCAAAGGACATTGTTCTAATATTAGTGCAGTTTGTCAGGGACAAAATACCATTTTGAACTTAAAACCTCCTGTGAAATACTGTTCCTGCTCCTGCCCTCACAGAATGCACCCCCAAAACATGCAAGGAACTGAAAAGTGAATTTGTGGGTAACCACTTTGTAATAATTCCTTCCATAAACCCTCCAGAAAGGCCAAGGCAACTTCAAAAATTAAAAAAGTGCTGCTTTTGCTCACACAGGAGCCTAGCCAAGGTGAGCATCAACAAACTCATCGTTCTCCACAAGGAATGGGTCCTTTGTCATTGCAGAAAAGGAATAAAAGGAAGGAATTAGAGGTGGGAAAGATATAATTTCTCTACATTCATTTATTTGGTTGCTCTTTCTGTCTAAGCTATTTTGCAGTTTTGCCTTTCAACAGTGAGCTTCCCCCTTGGTAAGTCAAATGGTTTTAGAAAACTCATTAAAATAAGGGGGAGAGAGATCATCTAAAAGAAAAATCGCTTATTAAATACTGATTTTACTAAGTTTATCACATTTGCATTAGGAAGTCTGTCATGATTTCCCAAATAATATCACAACATATGGGGTAAAATGTTATTCATCACACAGAACTTCAGGGGAGAGTTTTGACAGCCCAGAAAAATCAAAATGCTGGGACTCTTCTTCCCTAAGACACCTTCATATCATTAAAACACAATATTTTTGGGAAAGAATAAACCTAACCAGCAAAGTCAATGGATCTTACCATGTATGTGAAGTATCCACATAAATTCCCACTTGAATAGGATTTCACAAAGCAAATTAATCCAGACATTGGCAGCCTTTTGTTTCTTCCAGAGGGGAAATCTCCTGCTGCAGCCCCCAGGGTCCTGTGATCCTGTTAATTTGCCTTGTGACCATGGGCAAGCTCAACCACAGCACACACACTCAGCTCTACTGGGACCTAAGCATAAATCCCATATCTCCCAGGGGGGAATAATCTTCTAGAAAGTTCCTTTGCTTAAAATTAATTAATTGTATGCACATACCCGCTGTAACATTAGCAGTTAAAGGTAAATAAACCACCAAGAACATCTGTTACTTCAAAGACTGCAGTTTTCCCTCTTGGAACATTGAAATTTGATGTGTTTGTTTTTGTTGGTTTTTTTTTTTTTTTTGAGGGTAATCATCAATCTCAAACAACTGAAAATAACCCCCAGAAAAAGTTTTGGGGAAGCATTTGGCACGTGTTTTTAAGTGGCAGCCACTCTGTAATGTGGAGAGCTCACTGCAGGATCTATTCCCTATTAGTAAGTGGCGAACACTTTATGAAGGTGCCTGTTGTGGGAAAAAGAACAAGAGGCAGCTGGCCCAGGAACACCTCAGTTTCAGGAGCTGCCCAACACCTCCAAGTCCTGGTCTCCCTGAAATTCATGGCAAAACCTTCCCCAAGGGCAGGGCCCATTATGGGCTATTTTTAGGACCTCTTCAGGCAGTTGATAGAAGGGAAAGATTTTATTTTCCCTTCTTGGGCAACGTCACTCTGTAAGGAAAGTTACTTCAAAAATGGGAAAGGAATGAAAAGCAGCACTTGTCCAGCAGAGTTCTTGTCCCCACCATGGCAGAAATGGATTTTTATCACATAAATTTGGAAAGAGCTTTAATGTGGCAATCATCTGTGAGAATGTTTATCCCTTAGTTCTAGTAGCTGGTGGGTTTGAACATTCATTCACATTGCCATGAATTATTTTCTCCAAAAACCCTCAGGAAAACCCTTTGGACTGCAATAAACCCATTATTTACCAGCAGTATCCAACATTACAGCACTGCACCCAGAGTGCTCCAACACCACAAACCAGAGGGAAATTCAGGTCTTAAATACATCAGGAATTGCATCAGCTGAGACACTGGAATGTGAAGGTAGAGAATTTTAAACAAATCTCCTCAATTTGCTTGATCTCAGACCAAGTGAAGCCAAGCATTTAAATCATGAACTGTAGCATGAGCACAATCTCAGAGCAATACTTACCCAGGAAAAGCTGCTTCCTAAATGACATGAGCTCACTTCCCAGTACATTTTTATCAGCTCCTGGAATGGAGTTCACAGGATATCTACATCTGTCAAGCCATTTGACTTTTTTCCCCAGTTTGTGCTTTATCACAGTGAAGCACAAAGGCCTGAAGCAAGCAGGACAGAATTTCAAACACCTCTGGATCCTTTCCCACTCACTGAGCCTCAGGACAGAGGGTTGTCTTCTCTCTCTGCAGGTCAAAAATCCCTCACACTGGATAAATAAGACTGGAAGGGCCATTGTTGCCTTTGGAAAACATTCTGCTTCATTATAACATAATTAGCTAAGAAAAGCTTATTATCATTCTGCTAACACTCATCTTCAGGCTGGGAAGGGAAAAGTCAGCATCATCAGTACTCATGTTCCCACTGTACCTGGTGTTTGTGAGTTATCTCAGGATCTGGGTGACACCAGGGCTGAACACAGGGACTGAATCAGCCACTCAAAGAAGATGAACCATCACCACTTTTAAAAAATCAATTACAGCAGAATATATTTGATTTATATAAAAATCTACACTTTTACCAGACTAAGAAATATTAAAGACCATCAAAAGAAGGTGGTTTACAGTATTTACCTGCAGCAGGAACTACCTCTTTAGCAGATAAATCACTTCACTAAAATATCTCCAAGTCAACCTTGTTTCTGCTCATCAGTAAAACAGATGGAATCCTTCCTTTTCCATATTCACTGGGTTTTCCTTTTTCCACAAGATTCTTAGCTGAATTTATTGATTTGTACCTTGAAGCTGAAACATGTAATATGTAAGGTTGTGTCTTTAGAAACTTGAATTTCATGTGTTCTGCAGCTGAGTAACATTTTGCCTCCAAGACAGGCAGTAACTAAGCTTCACCAAGAAAAGTGCAAGTAAATTTTAAAAAGAAATAACCCCCACAAGTTACAAATACTAAAAAATTACAAAAAGAATATAAGAAATTGGAAATATTTATGTCACCTCAATTGTGAATTTTTACTGAATCTTTAATCATCAGCTTACCTCACTACCACACACAGATCTGTGCATCTTGGTTTCTTTACAAACCTAATGGGAAAGAACCTTCTCAATTCTTTTATTTTGAGGCAAAAAAGAAGAAAAACCACCTAACCAACCAAAGAAAATCAAAAATCCAGTAGTTCTTCCTTTATTGCACTCCATAAAACTTCTTGTTATAATCAAGAAGCCAATATACAGTAATAGTTTGATATTCCTTTAGAATTTATAGTTTAACTCTTAAAATAAAATTTGTATAGAAAAGATATCATTTACAACCCATTCAGTAGTACTCCACCATTATGTACCCACAAACGATATTAAATAACTTGTATGCAGCAGTTTCCTTAGAGGGCAGAGGGGAATATTTTCTCCTTACAAATATAATATCCACTGTAAAAGAGCAATTCAAGTCGACTTTGGAGCAAGTGTGATATGCAGGAGTTCCACTGGAGAAGCTCGAGGTTGGGTGCAGCGTCCCAGGGGTTTGTAGGACTGTGTGCAGTGCACAGCAGAAGAGCAGCATGTGAGGAGCCTCGGGGCTGGGACTGGCACTGCCCACAGGGACAGGAGCCTCCCAGGGAGGGCAGTGCACTCAGAGCACCCCAGAGAGGCACAGGACCACGAGGAGGTGCAGTGTGAGCAGGTAGGTGAGGAACAGGTAGCGGGATTTGGCTCGCGCCGTCAGCAGCTTGGAGCAGTAAAGGCTTCGCCCCCGCAGCCAGCGGCGCAGGGAAAGGGCTCCTCCTCTCATCTGGGGAAGAGACAAACGTTACCAGAGGAAGAATCAGGAACACAAACCAGATTTCTGGATTTCTGAGGCACTACAAACCTTTTGTCTCTGACACAGCAACCGACCCCAAACACAACCAACGCCAGAAACCAAAGCATAAATGATTGAAAGGCCTCAAAGCCAGCACTAATGAGAGGGGAAAGGAACGAATCCAAGCTGTGTATTCTGCAACCCCACACACCAACATGCATACTGCACTGTGGGCATGCATAATGAAATGCAGACAGAGTTTATTTAATGGCCACACATGTAGTATGAATAAGATTACATACATTTTTAACCTGGACATATGCAGTGTGTTTTCTGGCACAGCTTACACAGCTGCTGGTCTTGGACTCACAGCCCCCACAGAAAGAAATGAAGGATGTTTTCCCATCACCTTTAAGGGGCTGAGGGTTTTTAAAGGCTTTCATTCCCTTACCTTTCTCACAACAACGTGTTCACTGGGATTGATAATTAAGGCTTCCCTCTCCTCCTCATCTTCCATCTGGACAGTGTAGTCACTGGGGACAGACCTGTAACTGCCTACTTCAAATCTAGAGAAAAATTCAAGGCACAGAGACAGGCACTGCTGAATTATCTCCTCTTTTAAGTACTGAATTGACACAAAAGCCATTATTTTGCATACTTAAAATGACTAAGGGAAGATACCCACAAAATGCTGACTCACTTTATGCTGCCGGGTCTTTTTCAGTCTCTATTTACTATCTACTCTCAAGGTGGTTCATTTATTCAGAATTAATCCCCAACATCACCAGCTGACTGAACAGTGATTTTCAGGTGATGGTAGTGAGGGACCCTTTATTTCTGCAGGTGCATAATGACATTTTCAATCTAACCTGTGGCTCTGCTAAAGTTGCTATATGGGAAATTGTTTTCCCAACCCAGAAAAAAAGAAATAGCACCAACTACTAACAGATGAACAGTCTAACAGATGAAATTAAATAAAGAAAAAGAAAAATCCCAAAGCCTATAACACTTTTTTGATCTAGTGTTTAACTTAGCTTTTTAACACATGCATTTTCACTACTTCGGGCACGGTGGGCTCACACACAGGTTTGTTTATTATTATTAGAAGTAGTAGGAGTATCTAAAAAAAAAAATCAAAGACCAACAGGAAACACCTCACTAATCTCATCAAAAATAAAAGGCAAACAAATAGTCTGTGTTTTACCTGTTACTTCTCTCCTCAGAGAGTCCAAGAGCCTCTTCTGCAGCTTCTCTCCTCCTCCTCTCCTCTGCCAGTGTTTCTGTGAGCTGGGAGAGACTCTGCTGCATTGACTCATACTGCTGCTCAGACTCTGCAAGCCTGGGACAAAATAAAATCTGAAATCAACGTTTTATGGACTCAAAGAATTATTTACTTGCTCTTTTTTAATTAGGAGATCTTCCTTTTAATGACAGACTTAATCCTAATGAGATGCTTCAGCTTAAATATTGAGATAAAGCCACCAATAATCAGTATATTTATGTACAGATACAAACCACAAGTATTACCAGATGGTAACAATTCAAGAATATGGCTTCTGATTCATGTAATCCACTGTAAATCCACTCCTTCTCCATCTCCACACAAATGCCTCCGAGGGATAGAAAAGCATTACTTTCACACTCACAACACAGCTGTCAGGAAAATAATATTGCTAATACATGCTCTGAGTCCTGACCTTTTCCTGAGCTCATTTAGCTCCATATTGTCTGTCTCCACAATAATCCCAGATCTCTCCCGTGGCGCTCCAGGGGGAACTTCTGCTCTGGTTTCATCCTAGAAAATATTAAAGGGGATAAAAAAAACCCCAAACAAATGACCATTTTTCTACTTGCCAAAAGTCTTTATTTCAATTACAGAAGCCATGAACACCACAAAACAGTGGAACAGATAATTTTTTGTGCCACTTAATGTTTTCATTTCCCCCTCTCAACAATGTCTGAGAGGAAAGAAATGCATCTACACATCCACAATTCCAGAAGCAAGGCAGTTATTAATTTATTCTTCATTTACAGTTCTTGTTTGGATTTATTTCCATTTATGGAGAGCAAGGGTTGTTTTCTATATGTATTCATATGCTATTTCAGGGTGTTCTCTTAATGATTGTTAATGAATAACTAAAGCAGTACAGGAAAGCTTTTTAAGAATAAAGGAATAATGATGAATCATAAAGGACTGGGTTGGAAGGGATCTTAAAAATCATCAAGTTTCAACCCCAAATAATAATCTTATATATGTGTATGAGGTGTTGGCAAAGGGTACTGAAATGCTGAGCTGGTGATGTAGATCTCACTTCTGAAAATATTACTCAAGCATTGTAAAGTGATCTACAACTGATGTGAAATTATCACTAAATTTCCTAATCCACTGAACAGTGATCTTCCAGTTATCTCTGCCAGCTGCAGACCAACTCAAAAAAGATGCTTCAAACAAAAAAACCCATAAAACAGCTTCCTTAAATGAAAAGTCAAATTAGAGCAGCTTAATAACAATAAGGACAGTTATCTTCAGTCCCGGGCCAGAAAAAGTACTGGGTCACTACAACAAAAAACACTTTATTTCATTTTTAGCAAGAAAATCAGAAAAATGTAAGCACAGAAGAAAGAAACCAAAGAACCTTTCCATGTATGTGTTTACCTGGACTGAGCCTTGGAAAGATGTCACTTGCATTGCCTGGTATTCCCTCTCCAGCCTCACGTATCGATTCTGCAGATCCGTGTAATGGAGCTGGTTGTCCCTCAGAGTCTGGGACAGAGTCTTCAGCTGGGCAGACAGGACAGCATTCTCTTCTGCTGACTGCACAACCTGAGAGAAATTCACATCCAAGTCATTAAAATTAGCTCTCCCAGGAAATCCCTGCAGATTTGAGACCTGCTGTTTCAAAATTGCATCCACTTTTTGGCAAGGTCATATTTCAGTTGGGATTTAAGATGTTTTATGGGCAGAGGAAATAATGAAAGCTGAGCAGTGATTTCCCTTGCCATCAGTACACCTAAAGCAGAAGCTGAAATCTTGTTCCAGCTAAGACAGGCACCTGTTTCTGTCTCTAATGAAAAATATTTGACTGTGAGTAGAAGTTCAGAGAGCCAAACAAACCTCTCAGAAAAACACCAAGTCAGGAAAGCCTGGCAGAAAGCAAAGTGACATTTCATTTGAATGTCCAGGTTGAGTTCAAATATCTACGTTTCAAAGTAAAATACCATTCAATCATGCAAGACACCACCACTTCAGCAATATTCCAACATGAGACCAGCCCAGATTCACATGAGCTTTTCAGGATCAGGGCTGCTGTTCCAAGCTACCTTGGAATTCATCTGCTGGAAGTGCAGGTCCTTCTGCTGCATCTCCTGGAGGCAGCGCTGCAGCTCAGCCTGCAGCTGGTTCTTCTCAGCCAGGACATGCTTGATTTCCTCTGCTGCATCTGCACTTCCAACAAGGGAGGCAGTTTCCAAAGCCTTAAAAATATCAGGATATTCAGGGTAAATGGTGCAGGAGTTCTCTAAATAATCCACAGTCCCAACACTAAATATAGCCTACAGAATTCACTTTTCACATTACTTTCTTCACAACACCACATTTGAAAGTCACTTAAAATACATTCTTTTTATACACACATATAGTGTTAATACTTGCATTAAAAAAATAACGAAAAATTTAACACAAAAAGGCAACCCAACCTAATTTTTATTTTGCAAATAGTGTGAAGCACAAAAATAAAAGGGGGAAAATAGCAAAAAATTAATATTAAACACCTTTCAAAAATTATTTTCAAGCTAATAAAGTCTTGTATTCATAACTTGTAAAACAACTGTTTTGTAAATACTCATTTAAAGCCAAAAGAATCCATTTTGAAAAGAAAAAAAATTATTACCAATTTACAACTTTGGCCTTCTTTATCTCTAGCAGCTGAACATTTTGATATTAATCTCTAATAAGGGAGGGATATGTGCCATCTCTAATGCTTTATGGAATCTATTCACCCATACAATCATGAAATAAAAGGTTTTTACCACATAAAATACTCCATTACCCACAGACATTACTGGCCAATAGCTCTTACTCATGATTGTAATCACAGAAAATGAACAGCATACAAACTTCAATTAAAATGCTGGTTTTAATGAAATTAAAATGAATACTGCTTCCTTCATTTGGCACTGAGAAGGTAAATAAGAATACTGTTCTAAAATAGCACTTTCCTTGAATCCTTCATGACAGTCTACAAAACAGCATTTGCCAGCCTGGGTGTGAGCTGCTGCCTTTCTAAACCCAGGATTTTGTTCCTGGCAGAAACCAGCTCCAGCTGCTTCAGGGGAAAGACAGGAACACTTCCATTCCCCTTTCTCCCCCAGTGAGTCCTAGTCCAATCTGCATTAACATGGATTTAGGCTCTGAAGAATGAACTTCATTAAATGTTTAAAATCTCTCTGCATCAACTATACAAACTGTGAAACCTGCTGTCCATGTAAACCACCAACTCTTTTTCAATTTTTTTAAAAAGGTTGTCCCTGAAAATGGGCTACAGCCATAATAAATCTGAAAGAAATAAACCCATTTAATTTTTTTTCAACGTCTTCCTTTTATATTCTGGATTTAACTAGTTTCAGACAACAGCTTACAGGATTACTACAGACTGCTCTTTTGAGAAGCAGGCTGCAAATTTCAGACAATGGCCTGCTACCTTCCACTTTACATTCCTGTTACATTCCATTTTTTTACCTTGACTGGGTAAGTGCTGCCAGCAGGGAGTGACTTGTTCCCAATCCTGTCTTGCTGCAGCCTCTGGAGCTCTGCAATCTGCCGGTCCTTCTCAGCCACCATGATCTGACACTGATTCCTCAGTGCCTGGGACTCAGAGAGGAGCAGGTTTTTTTCCATTCTGAACATAAAACACCACATGTTAAATAATTCTATATTCTATACAAATCAATGAAGAGTATAAAGCTGCACTGTTATACCTTAGTCCAGCCAGCTCGTTCTGGTATGATGTGATCTCTCTCTCGGTTTCTGCCTGGAAGGCTTTTGTTTGATGCAAAGCCTTCTCCAGATCATCAACCTTGGTCTTCAGTTTGGATATTTCAACAGCTGCAAGGTTGGCTCCTTCTTTAGCCTAAGTTTAATAAATATCATTAGTGAAATGGAATGAAAACTACATGGGTGAAGTTTGATTAGAACTAAAATTCTAATTACAGACAAAGGTTTTCCCTATTTGCTTTGTTTAACGGAGTAATTACCTTAACTGCCAAAATTGTAAACACAGCTCCTCTGGGCACACAGTGCTATCTTAGCACTCAATCTACAAAGTTAAACTCCAAAATCCAACATGTATTGAGCATTTTCTGCACGAAGAATAAAATCACAGAGCCATGCGACTAATTACAACTTACCAAAGTCTCCCCATTGTTCTGAGGCACATCCAAACTATTTTTAACAGTGTTTTTCTCATTGATGCTGCTGCAATCAATGGGAAACGAAGCTGTGCCCTGCTTAGCTTCAGAAGTTACCTTCTGATGGCTGAGCTCCTGCAGCAATTTGTCTCGGTCATCCTGGAGACTGGCCATGGCCTTGGCAAACGCTTCCATCTGCTGGGCATAATTCCCACACTGGGCTGAGAGCCTGCTCACCTCCAGCTCCCGACTGACCAAAGTCCTACAGACACTTCCAAAGTCATCAGCCACCTGAGCAAGGCTAACCTGGCCTGCAGCATCAAGGACAGCCCCATGCAGAAAAGAGTTTTCTTTGAGGATACTAATGAGATGGGATTTAAATCCCTCCAATTCAGCTGCAAGTTCATCTCCTTTTTTTCTTTCTGTCTTGAGCTCAGAGGTGTATTTGCTCTGAAGAACTTTGAAGTCCTCTATGATTCGATCTCTGTCGTTCTGCAGAGCAGTCATTGCCTTCCCAAAGGCCTCATTCTGGGATCTCAATTCCCTGTTTTGAGACTGAACTTCAAGCAGCATCTTCTCTGAAGAAGCATCAGGTTTATCTCCATCCTCAAGTGTCAAAAGAGTCCCACTGTACTCCTCATCTGCATTTCTGCCTCTGGACTTCTGGAGCTCCTGAACCTTTTTCTGAAGATTTCCTCCATGCTGCCCATTGGATTCTTTTTTCTGAATACTCTCACTACTTAGCAGCTTCTCTCCAGACTCAGAAACAAGTTTCTCTTTGTTTAGTGATGCAATTAGAGATTCTAAATCACTTACTTTAGATGCCAATTTTTTATTCTCATGTTCCAAAGCCACAGCAGCCCCCTTCTGCAGTTCAGTGGAAAGCTGCATCTCTTTTATTTGTTTTTGAAGATCGTATTTTTCATGTTCAAGGCTTTTAATACACTCCAATTTCTGCTTAAGTAAGTCCTTCAGCTGATGGTCTTTCAGAGATAAAACCTGGTTTAGATCTTCCCTGTATTTGATCAGCTGTGCACTCAGCATTGCATTTTCAGAATGCAGATCATCTATCCGATTGAGGAGAACCCTTAACTCCTGTTTCAAAGAACTGGTCTCACTTGCACTGCCAAGCAGGAGACTGTCCCTCTGGTTTAAGACATCCTGGTGAAGATGTTCCAGCTCCTTGTATCTGGTAAAAAGATCATCCCGGTCGTTCTGGAGAGATGACATGGATTTTTTAAAGGCATCTATTTCACTGGCAATCACAGCCTTCTCCTGACCTGCTTTTTCTGCTTTCACCTGCAGATTTCTCAGCTCGTTTTCCAGCCTCTGACAGGACTCCTCAGCTTCTTGTTTCTCCTTCTGCAAAGACCTTACCTGAAGTTCATACTCTTTGATCTGATTCCTATGTTGAGTCTGTACCTGAATCAGATAGTCTGAAATTTCATCCCCTTTTGAAGAAATGAGTAAGGAAATTTCTTTGTCTTTATTATTCAGCATGACCTTCATTTGCTCAGAAATGGTCATCTGCTTTTGCAATTCAGCATTCATTTTTTCCTTCTCTGCTAGAAGTTCTTGCAATTCTTGCTCCTGTCTTGTAAAATTATTCTCCAGAGCTTTTATCTCTCTTCCTGCACTCTTACTATTCTCTATGAGATGATTTAGAGAATTATTTTCTTTCAGGAGTGCTTGCAAAGCTTCTTCTTTGGACTGAAGAACACTCTCCAGCTCTTGCTGTCTGTTAAAAAAGAAGGTATTTTCTTCCTTTATCCTGCAGAGCTCTTCATAGCGCTGCATATCAACAGATTTTTGCCTCAAGTATAGTTCATCCTTTGTTTCCTCTACCACGGAATACTTGATATTTAGCTCCTGAATCTGAGTCATTTTATCTTTCAATTCATCTTGCAAGGCTGCTATTCTTTTGTTACTGTCTTCCAGCTGTTTCTCCTTGTTTTGGATGGCCTCTTTGAACTGCATTTCCCAGGTTTTCATCTCGGTGATGACCCTGTCCCTGTCATCCTGGAGGGAGGACATGCACTTTGTGAAGGCAGCCAGTCGTGCCAGAGCTGCGTTCAGCTCTGCCTGCAGCTGCTTGTTCTGAGAGTCCCTGGTGCTGAGCTCCCCCTGCAGCCCCTGGACCTCAGCCAGCACCCGATCCTTTTCTCTCTGGAGCGCGCCGTTTCTTTCCTCCAGGTTCGAAATTTCACTTTTGTGAAGCAACTTCAGCTGCTGGAGATGAAACTCCAATTCTCTCTCGTATCCTCTCTTTTGAAGCTGCAGTTCATCTCCCTTCTTCTGAAGTTCTTTCCTCCAGTTTAGATTCTCATCTTGAAGCCTGTCCACTTCCCTTTTTGATTGATCCAACAGGTTCATCTGTGCAGTAAGCTTTCCCTTGAGGTGAAGTATTTCATCATTTGATTCTGCCAGCTTTTCTGATGCATTGCTTAAGTCCTTTTCAAATTTTTCGTTTTTTGACTGTGACAATTTCACAGATCTTTCCAAATCCAAAATCAGCTCCTGGAACTTTACAGAATCCTTTTGCAATTGGTTTATCTCCTGCTGTTTCTCCTTTAAGAGTTCTTGCAATTCTTTTGTTTTGTTTTTAGTCCCATTATTATCCCTCTGAGCGCTTTTCACCTTTTCCTCAAATATCTTTACAAGATGGAGCTGCTGCTCTTCCTTTTCTCTAACTGCATTTGATTTTTCTGCTTTTAACTCTTCCAGCTGCTGTAACAACAAATTATTCTGTACCTGTGCGGATTTCATCCTGTCAGTAAGATGATCAACTTTTTTTACATGATTAAGCAATTCTGTCTCAAGAAATTCTCTCTCACTCTTTACTTTGTAAGAACTTTCTTGTACATTTTCTAATTCTTCCTGTAACAGGCATTTGTCGTCCTCTAAAATCTTAACTTTTTCATTTAGACTAACAATTTCTTGTGTTAGACTTTTAAATTCTGTGTCCAGCTTTGTTAGACAATGAGTTTTGTGGAGCAAAGATTTCTCAGTTTCTTGTGCTTTTTCTGAAATCAATTCTCTTTCTTGTTCTAGGACAAGCACAGCTTGTTCTTTTTCAGAGAGTTTACTCTTTAACACATTAATGTCCTTTAACAGTGATTCATTCTCACATAATGCATCGCTGATTTTGGATTGTGTATCATTTTGGTACACTTCCATTTGAACCTGCAGCTCTCCCAGTGCAGCTTTGGTTACAGTGATGTTATTATGAAGGACATCATTCTCATTCTGAATTTTCTCTAAAGCCTGCTTTAGGTTTTCAGAGGTTTGTTTCAGCTGCTCGTTCTCCTCCATCAGCTGATGGTTCTGCTCAGTGAGCTCACACAGACGATCCTGGTGTTCCTGCATCCTGGCCTCCTGCTCACGGATCTGCCTTTCTGCTTTGCTCTGCAACTCCTCCACCTCCATTTTCTTGGATTCACCAAGTTGTTTCAGTTGGTTCTTAATAATCTCATTTTCATCAAGGAGATTATTTAAATGCTTCTGCAGAGCCTCCTTTTCAGACTGTCCTTCCCTGACTTTTTGAACAGCCTCCTGCTTCTCTTTCCTACTGACATCAATGACTTGCCTCATATCTGCCACTTTACTACTGATATTCTCATACGCCTGAAGAAGTGATTCATACTCCTGCTTTAATTCACTGTGTTTAGCCTTCCATCCTGTCAATTCAACTGTCTGAGAATCTTTTAAGGAGTTTAATTGGAAAGAAAAGGCCTCTTTTTCCTGAACTATGGACTCCATGGTGGATTTCAGACTTTCACACGCCGCAGTGAGGTTTTCATTTTCAGTCAGCAACCTCGCATTTTCCGAAGCAAGGCTCTCCTCTCCAGACAAGGGAGCCACAGCACCTGAGCTCTGCTTTTCTCTGCCAAGCTCTAACAAGTGCTCCAGCATTCCTGTCTTGTTCACTAGTTCCTCTCTTTCCAACATCAGCTGATCAATCTGCTCCTTTAGAGATTTATTTTCTCTCAGGGCTTCTTTGCGTGATATTAAAGCTGCCTGTAATTTCCTCTGGAGGCGCTCTCTGGATCTCTCTTCTGTTACAGCTCTTTGCTCTTGGGCTTTGGAATCATTCAAATCTGCAGGTTTTACCAGTGGCTCTTCCACTGTTTGCATTTGTTTCTGGATTTCACATTCTGTTGCTTCTCTCAGTTTAGTTTTGCCAGAGTAATCAGTCTCTGATAGAGCAGTGACTTTTCTTTCCAAATTCTCTTGAGGGGAATTACTTTCTGAACCAACCTCTCCCAATTCCTTTTCAGTCCCATTTCCTTCCTTAAGCTCTTTGCCCAACACCACAGGCTTACTCATCTCAGCCTTCTCACGCAGCACACACAGCTCCGCCACAAGATTTTTGTTTTCTTCACTGAAATGTTCTGCCTCCTTTTTCAACTTAACTAGCTCCAAATTGGACTTTTCCAAAGAGCTGAGAAGTTCCTCTTTTTCACTCTTCATGTCTTCAAAGGCTGTTTTGTAATGGTGGGCTTCTTCCTGGCCCTCCTTTATGGCTTTGTTTAATAATTCTTTTTCCAGACCAAGTTTCTCTTTTAAATCTGTAAGTGAACATCTCAGGGCTTCTATTTCCTCATTCTTTCCTGCAACCTCTTGCTTAGCCTCAATTTGTGACCTCTGCAGCTCCTCCTGGCTCATCCTGTAATCCTCTTCACTTTTTTTAATAAGTGCTTTTTTCTCATCATTCACATGTTCAAGCACTGCCTTGAGCTCTACAGTTTCAGTCTGATGTGCTTTCAGCTTTTTCTGTAGATGCTTTATGTCCTCCAACAAGCTGCCCTGACATTGCTCCTCCTGTCTCAAAGACTTTAAACTGTTTGTTTCTTCTTTATCATCACCGAATTCAACCAATATTTTTCTCAGCTCTTTCCTTAACATCTCTGTTTCCTCCTGAAGTTGTGCATAATCACTTCTTAGTTCTTTTAGCTCAATGTTTTCACTTGGCACTGAAGTGACTGTGTTTTCTGACTCTTTCAAGGATGCAATGTGAACCTTGTTTCTTGGTTTGTCTGATTCCAGACTCCTTGGGTCAGCTTGCTCTTGTCCCAGCAGTGCCTTGGATGGAACCAGCTCCTTCCATTCCAACTCGTTAAAGCCCAGCTCCTTACTTTTTGTTTGGAGAACTTCCCAGAGTGCTTTATGCTCTTGCCTGAGCTGCTCAAGGTGGGTTTTTTGATCATCAAAATCTGTTGCCAGTTTCATGTGCTCGTCCCTTTCATGCTGGATTTTTTTCATATCTTCTTTTATTAACAAAAGCTCCCTCTGTAAAGCTTCTTTTTCTTTTTGTAATTGATTCATGGCATTAACATCATTGCTGGGATTCAGACACTCATTCCCATCTCCAGCACCTGAACAAGGCTCTTCTAAACTGGAATCTTTCAACAATTCTTCCTTCTTTCTAAGTTCAGACTTCACCTCTTCAAGAGTCAAGAGTAACTGAGAACGTTCCTCTTGATATGCCCTTGCTCTTTCATCAAGCACAGATTGCAGATGAGTAAGCATAGAGTCCTTCTGCCCTAAAGATTTTAGGTTCTGCTCACAAACATTTTGTTTTTCAGCTATGACATCATTCAGTTCTGCAATATTGTGCTGAAGCTCCTCTAAATAGGATGCTCTTGAAGACAGGGTTTTGGTCAGATCACTTATCTTGGCATCTTTTTCTACAAGCTGCTGTTTCAAAGTTTCAAGATGAGACTCAAAATCACTATTTTGTCCTTCAATTAGTTTCAGTTTGTCTGTTAACTCATTAACTTGCTTCAACAGTTTCTCTGCTTTTTTCTGCTCTTGTTCTATTTCTTCCTGTCCACTTTTTTCTAATTTCCCAACTTTTTGCATCAGATCTCTTCTTACTATCAATGCTGCTTGAAGCTTCTTTTTCAGATTCTCCTTTTCCTTGCCCATTTTCTCAAGATTACACTTCATCTCCTCTTTTTCATTCATTAAATCTTTAAACTCAGCTTCTCTACTGCTTAACATAACCTGGTTATGTTCCAGTTCTTTCTTACAATCTCCAAGTTCCTGCAATACTCTGTTTAGCTCTGCCACTGAACTATTATGAACAGCTTCAAGGTCTTCAAGTTTGGCATTTAATGTACTCCTCTCTTCAGAAAAATTCAGCATTTCATTAGACAATGACTCCATGACCTGGGTGACAGAAGAGTCTTTTTCTTTCATTTGCTGGCTTAGACCAGAAATTAAATCCTTCTGCTGATTGACCTGGGATGTTAAGTTTTCAATGAGGTGATCTTTTTCCTCCATTTCTTCAAGGAGGTTTGCTACTTTTTTACCTTCAGCCTGCAGCTTTTCTTGACTAGTTCTTACCGCTTCTTCTGATTTATTCATCTTGTCCTGAAGAAATTCCACCTGCTTATTTATTTCTGCCAAAGACTCCTCCCTTTCTTTCAGGAGACACTCTTGTTTGCCCACTGTTTCCTTGAGTGAGACCATTTCTTTTGACAGACATTCCATTTCAGATGTGTATTTGCCCTTCATCTTTTCCATGTCACTCTGCAGCACCTCCTTCTGCTTCTCAAGCGACTCCATGCTTCTTAATTCATCTTTCATGGTGTCTATTTCTTTCTGTTTTTCTAAAAGTGCCAGTTGCAAACGTTCTCCTTCTGTTTCTTTGCTCAGAATAGCAGCTACCAGAGTGGAGAATTTTTCCAACTGAGCTTTACTATCGGTTGGCTGCAGTTCAGAATCTGACATTTGTGCCTTCTCTTCCTTACTGAAAAGCCTGCTACTAAGTAATGGAGATAAGCTCTGAGTTAATTGCTCTTTTATAAGAGCCAGCTCTTGCTGCAAAGACTGGATTTCCCTATCTTTTGACTTCATTTCACTTTCTAAACTGCTCAATTGCTCAGTAAGATCATTATTTTGTGAATTTGCCCTGTCAAGTTCTGTCACCCGTTTGTTTTCTGACTCAAGCAGACTTAGTTCTAGAGTTTGACATTTAAGTTCTAAATTAGAAAGTTCTTCACCCTTCACACTAACCTGCATCTGTAACTTCTCTTTTTCAGTCTTCATTTGCAGTTTGACAGCATCTATCTGCATCCTTGAATAATTCTCACTGGTTTCTAGTTTTTCATGGATTTCCCGGAGCTCTTCCAATTTCTTTTGCAAATCAGTCTGAGATGCAGTAAGTTGTGTGTTTTCAGCCATCAGTTTACCAACATCATCTTGCAATAGCTTTTTTTCTTTCTCTAAAGACTCCACTTGACACTGCAGACTATTTATTAAAAGTGCATTATCATGGGAGTCTTGAGATGATTTGGAACTTACATTGTTGAATTCCAACTTCAAACATTCCAATTTCTCAGCCTGTTCAGCACAGGTCACACGCAGAGACTCCACAGCCAAGTCTTTCTGCTGGAGTTCTTGTTCCCTGGTATTTATTTGGTCTAGTGCTTTTTGGTGCTCATTTTTAAGAGAGTCAAGCTCAACAGTCAAAGAATCAATTTTTTTCTGATGATTATCAAGCTCCCTGTTCTTCTCCTGAAAGTCCTCACTCAGGTTTTTCATGGCTGTTCCACTTTCTTCTAATTTGGATCTGAGAACATCAATCTCACTAGAAAGAGCATTAACACTGCTCTCTGCTGACTGTACACTGGCATCTTTTTCCTTTAAGGAATTCAGCAGTCCAGCAATAACTTCATCTTTGTGCCCAAGAGCAACGTTCAGCTCTGTTCTCAGGTCGTACTGTGCTGCAATTTTTTCCTGAAGAGATAAAAAGGCATTTTCTTTCTCATGGACTAGCTCTTTAGAGTTTTGTAGTTCCTGTGTAAGTTCATGGACCTGACTTTGGAGTTGAGAAATTAAATGTGTCTTCTCTTCATCTTTCCTTGCTTTCTCTGTCAGAGTTTCAAGGAGACTTTTGTTTTCTGTAAGAGATGATTCCTTTTCTGATAAGGACTGGTCCATCTCAATTATTACATTCTTCTGATGTTCTATTTCTTTTTGGAAATTCTCTTTCATTTCCTGCAGCTCCACCATCTGTTTCTTTAAGACACCACACTCAGTCTCTTTCTCTTGAAGTTGTATCTTTAAATTCTCACTGAATGTTGAAATACTGTTGATGGCTGATTCTTTTTCTGAAACAAGTACTTTTAGCTGTTCTGCTTCAGAGGCTAAAAGCTGTAACTGCTTCTCCTGCACAACACAAGAATCCTGTAGGGCAGAAAGCTGTGCTTTTAAACTCATGCATTCATCCACCTTTTCTTTTAAATATGCATCTTTCTTTGCAATTGAATCATTCAACTGGGATGCTTGTTCTGTCATGTCTTTAAGCTGACTTTGAAGGTTAGAAATAACCTCCATATTCTCAGACAGTTGAACCCTAAGTACATCAGACTCTTCAGATTTATCTTTTAGTAACTTAAATTCTTGGGCTTGCCTCTTAAATTCATTTTCTTTTTCCTGCATTGTGTGTCTGAGCTCATCAGCTTCAAAGTTCAGGGTTTGTATTTGGTGCTGGAGATCTGCAATGAACTCCACGTATCGCTCTTCTCCTGCCACTTTATCTTTCATTTCCTTAATCAAAGCCTCCTTTTCAGAAAGGAGACTTTCTTTTTCCTCAAAGGTAATTTTTAAGTTTTCTTTCTCCGTCACCAGGTTGTCAATTTGGTCCTTCAAATCTAAAATGTTATGACTTTGTTGGGACAGATGTGAAGTTAAAGCAGCTACTTCCTCTGACTTTTTGATTACTGTAACATTAATTGTCTCTATGTCTGCTTTCAATTTTTTATTTTCTAGAGCTGATGTTTCTGCTTGGTGCCTTGCTGAAGCAACTTCAGACTGGAGACATTTACATTCATCTGACTTCTCATTCAATAACCTTGAAAAGTCCTCCTTTTCATGCCTAAGCACCTCCATTTCTTTGCTTAATAGCTGTAGCTGATTACTTAACCCTGTATTTTCTTCTATTTTTTCAAGTATTTGCCTCTGAAACTTCTCAAGTTCTGAACCCTGACTTTTAACAGCCAGGTCTCTTTCCTCTACCAACTGAGTTAATTTAGTCTTTTCATCTTTAAGATTTTTTATTTCATCCTGCAATTCTACAACACAAAGCTTACTCTCCTCCATTTCCTTATGCAATGAATCATTTAGAAGATTTTTCTCTTCTAGAGACTTGTTTGCAGTTTCAAAATCCAAAGTTATGCTTTGAATTTGTTCCTGCAGGAGCAAATTCTTTTCCTTGCTATGGCTGAGCTCTTGGATTAGACCACTGCATTCAGATAATTTATTATTTAACATTTCTTCTTTTTTTATTTCTTCATCTCTAACCTCCTTCAGCTGAATGAGCAGTGATTGCACTTGTTCATGCAACTGTTGAGTCTGTTCCTTGCTTTCAGACAACTGCTCAGCCAGCACATTACATTCCTTTGTTTTCTCCCCCAGCTGTTCTGCAACTGAACTTTCCTTTTGCTTGGCAACTACTGAGAGTTGTTCAATCTCTTTTGCCAGAGCGTTTTTATCACAATTTACTACTGAAAGAGTTTTTTCGTACTCAGCAGTGCTAGCAGATAACTTATTCTCCAATTCTGCCACAGCCTGGATTTTCTTTAACAACTCACACTCTTTTACATCCAGGAGTTTGGACAAATTCTCATTTTCTCTGATCAGCTGTTCTTTCTCGTTTTCCATTGTACCTATACTTTTTTTCAGATATTCATTTGCTTTTATTTGCTCTACCAATTTTTCTTGTTTCTCTTCAAGATCTGCCTGCAACTGGTTATTAGCTGAAGCTTTCTCCTGTGTCTCTATCTCCCATTTTTTAATTTGTTTATGCATTTCATTTAATTGGTCATTAAGCTCTTGGCAACAGGTCTCTTTGGCTTTCAGATCCCCAATTAATTTAAGTTTTGTCTCTTCATTCTGCTTCTCCAAAGCCCCAAGTTTCTGCTCTAATGAAACAATGAGCTCTTGTTTCTCTTGCAACTCTTTTTTTGCTGTTTCCATATGATCAGTATGTTCTGTGAGCTTTCTGGATAATTCAGCCAACTCTTCATCTTTTTTAGTATTTTCCAAAACCAGTTTGTTGTATGAATCTTTAATTGACTTTAACTCATTTTCCAATGTCTGTGCTTTGCTCTCTTTCTCTTTAAGCAAACAGTTCCATTTTTCCTTCAAAGCATTGTTTTCCTCGAGCTGAGATTTCAAATGTTCCATTTCTTTTCTTTGTTTATCCTCTGTTTCTTGCAGCTTTTCAGATGATTTAGTAATCTGCTCTTTCAGCAGAGCAATTTGTGACTCACACTCCGTGATCTTGTTATGGTACGCGACACTGCTGGCCTTGATTTGGGAGCGGAGATCCTTGATTGTCACACTGCTCTCAGTGCTCTGCCTGATTAACTCCTCGTTTTCTTTGGTTTTAGCTTCACTCTCAGCTCTAGCTCTCTCCAGCTCCATTCTCATGGCCTCACTCTGCTCAGAAAGGGCAGACATCTTCACACTGGCATCTCTCACATCAGCTGTCTGTACCTCCTTCAGCAAATGCATTTCCCTTTCAGCCTTTGATAAAGCCTCCTCCAAACCTCGCATCTCCTCCTCTTTGCACTGCACTTGATGCTTCAGGATCAAAACCTGCTCAGAATATTCTGTCATGTTCAGAGACAGGACAGACATCTCCCTGTCTTTTTCTGACAGTGCTTCTTTCAGATTATCAATTTCTCTTTCACGTTTCTGCAGATCTTGAATGAGTTGAGATCTCTCCTCCAAATGGCTTGAATTCAGCTTGTCCAGCTCTTCGTTTGTCTGGTCCAGGTCCAGCTGCATGGACTCCACCACACTGTCTTGTTTCAAAGTCTAAACAGCAAGAAAATAATGTTACAAGAACACTCCAAAGACCTGTTAAAGGGAGAAGCTACACCCCACACGCAGGACAAGCATTTAAGGTAATCAGCCTGGACCCAATGTAAAGTCACAAGATGTTCTTCTTCAGATTGTTTTAGCTAACAGAAAGCTCAGGGTATGAAATTTAAAGCAGCTCATGCTGTCACTTTTGCTGACACTTAAAGGGCCATGAAAAATGAACACAGAATTTCTTCTCTTACATTATTTTTATAAATTACCTTTTCTTTCAGTGTAGCAACTCTTTCTGTGAGATCACTGATGGTTGTTTTCTGCTCAACGTTCTCCACTTCATACACACTGCATTTCTTTAAGGCTTCATTCAGCTTAGTATTAAAAGTAGAAGTTCATGTGATAGAAATACATAGAAGTCTATTAAAATTGTGAAGTTACCAGTTATAATATTGAGTTTACACAACAGTGAAGTTTATACTTTTAAATTCATAAACAAAAACTTATCACCCCAGTAAAATGTAAATACTTTCATGCAAAGCTGTGTTGGGTCTAAGAAATCCTTACACCAAACTTAATGAATGAACAAAATTAAATTACTTAACTTACTTAATTGTACTTACTTACAAAATTAAATTACTTAAAAAAATTAAATGAACAAAACTGCAAAGGACCAAGTACAAACTTTCAGACTGGGAAAACAGCAATAATTCTGTTGGGATACAAAACGAAGATTATGGTTAAAGCTCATCAGTTCTAATAAGTGAAATAGTAACTATAATTTTAACTTACTTTTTGCTCAACATGCACAAACTTTTCCCCAAGCTCTTTGCTCAGAATATCCTTTTCTTGAAGCAGTTTCCTCAAAGTTTCAACTTGTTCCAGCTTTTCTGTTGTGCTCGCCAGTTTTTGTTCTCTTTCTCCAAGTGAATTTTCAAGGAAACTATTTCTATCACTCAATCTGAAAAGAAAACACATATTTAGACATTTTGGAAACAAAGGTTGTGTTAAGTTTCCTAAACTTACTAAGCCCAAACTAAGAGAACCATTATTTTTACACTTTCCACTTAAACTCCAAGTATAAAAGTAACACAGCTGCAAACAGAAACACGAGCCAAGTAATTGTTTTTTTCAATTGTTCTGAGAGACTATAAGGCTCATTAGAAGTTGAAGTTTAGAGCAGAGAAAGCCAATGGTGTGTGGTGGTATAAAGAACCTTGGTTTTACCCTTTAAGCTGCTCATTCAAGCCAGAGATCAGAATCTGATGCTTTTCCACATCTCTCATTTGTTGGCTGCGCAGCTGGGTGAGTTGAGTTTGCAAACGCTCATTCTCATTCTGCAACAAAGCAATGATGGAAGAGCATTATCACTCCCAGAGAAGTGAGAGAACTTCACTTTGTTCACACAGCTTTTTGGAGGTTTCAAACACAGTACAAATCTCCTACTCTAGTCAGATCCACTGCACCAATTCAAAAATAAAACCACCAAAAGAAAAGAAAAAAAAAGTCATACAACTGCAACCAACAACCAAAAGTAAAACACATCCAGAATCAACAGCAAGTAGGACAAACATGGCAAACTTGTCACCATTCATGAACAGAAGGTGGCACTTTGGAGGAGACAGAACACACCTGCACTGCCCTCAACAGCTGCCCTTCTTCCTCTACACCAAACGTTACCTGTATTGAAAGGCTTTGTTACAAGAGTCTCAATAATTAATGTAAGCTTATCTCTCATCTTAAAACCAGTCATTCTCTTAACAGATAAAGAACTATGAGTAATGCACCAAGAGTTTGAGTACAAGACCAGCTGTGTCACTTAGTGAAAATATGGTTCCCAAATTACCACAGTAATTTGTCAGTCAGGCAATACTAAAAATAACTTTTCCTTTTAAAAGAACTCTACTGTTCTTTGTGGGGCCTTCAGTAAATGGTTTTAAAATATAACTATGAGTCTAGATAATATCTGGAGTTTAGATTGCATGTGTATGTATTTATATAAAATTATGGATCATTTTTATATAAGCAGTTCTTCTCTAAAAATGTGTACATATATATATATGAAAAATTAAATACACACACACTCTTACAGAAAAGAAACTTAAGAGATATAAGGAGTGGGAAATTCAAATGTGTCATAACCAAATCTATTTCTGGACCTTCTGACAAAGGCAAATTCTTCTCCACAAAGAATTATGAAAATCATGTTGTCTTTTTACTAAGTTTCTAGAACAAATAAAGCTTAATCCTAATCATAATTCTCCACATGCTGAACAAAAGCAACAGGTTTCAACCTCAAAGCATAATACAGGATGTGCACACTCTCTGACAACATAATTAGTGAGTGTAAATTGGGTTTCAGCCATTTTTTGTCAGCTGCCAACTGATGGGTTTAGCTTAGTGTAGGCTGTGGTATAAAGAACATAAAATGATTCTCTTGCATTATCAGGTTTACACAACTCCAAAGCTCACCTGGAGCGCCTCCATTCTACCTTGAAGCTGAAATCTGTCTTCCAAATCCTGACAACGCTCTTCCAGAAAAAGTATTTGTTCCTGCAGTTGGTTTCTTTCCAATTCCAGCTCTTCAACCACACTCCGTAAACCTACTCAGGTCAAAGAAGGAAAATTCTTTCAAGAGAAGTCCACTAAAATTCCCAAAGTCTAGAAATGGCTGCAGCTCTTTATTCAAAGTTCTCATCAGTGCTGGGCACAAACAAATCTCACCTATTTCTAGTGCAAATGCCTGAGCTACTACATTCCCAAAATTTAGATGGCAAAAGTACCCTGAACTGTTGGAAAACCAAAATAAGTTGCAGAGCTCATGAACTCAGAGGACGTAGCAGAAATATTCAAATACTGAGCCACCACTACTGTGGCTCAACCAATAGTGTGGCTCATGTTACATCAACCACAAGTTGATCAGGTGCTTACAGGATCACATATTAATAAATTATTAATAAACTGGTCTGGACTGACAATTTGCAAGTGAGCCCATTCCATCTTAACAATAAGATGTATTTGCAATCTTTACCATTAATATAAAATCATCAGCATTAAAAACTGAGAATTGTATTTTTAAATTAAGCAGCAATAGAATGGAATTTTGGTTTGCAACATAACTGTGATATAAACTGGAAACACATTCACAGAAAAAACTCATAACTCAAAACAAACATGTGATCTTGCCACATGGGATATTTGATGGGCATCAAAGCTCATCCAATTCCAGTGCTCAGCCATAGTGATGCTGTACTTGTGAGCCAGAACTAGGCAGTTCATCCAGCACGCACATGCTTGGAAACGAAAAGGGAGAAAACACAAGCCAAAAAAATCCAACAAAGATTAGAATACACCACAAATGGGCTGTTAGCTGAATTTGAAAACAAAAATAGACACAAAATGCAGATGCTGTGTGCATGCTTTCATCAACTGTCTAGTCGCTATCACACCTGCATTGGGTGAAGGGTACTCTGGCCACCAACCTCCCATGTTTTCTCCTTCAGCTGAGTCAGTGCTATCCAAGGTGACATTCAGTTCTTGGAAGCATTGTTTGCCATCGAAGGGGAATTCTTCCTACACACAAAACATGAGAAGGAAGCTTAACTCAAAGAAGGAACCAAGCAGGGGTAAAATAATTCAGCTACTAAACCACAGTTTCAATCCAAAATCCCAAAACTCAGCACTGATTCAAGCACTTAAATGCAAGTATGTGGGATTGCTGTGAACTGGAGTGGCCTGCCCAGCTTCCAGATATTATTTCCAGAAAAGCCAAATCTCCTACAGGTTCTTTAAGATAGCTGCAAGCCTTTAAATCACCCTTGGCTATCTGAGAAGCTAATGGATAACAATGTTTGGATATCTTAATTAGTGCCCCGATTCCTGAAGCTGAGTCCTCTGAAGCATCAGTTAACTAATTATCTTCTTCCAACAGTCTGTTAAGGGGACAATGACATCCTAATTCTTAAAAAAGTTACCATTTTTTCATGCAAGGTACACCACCACCTACCTAGAAGTCCACCTGAATGAAGTGGCACTAATTATTCAGTAAAGCTCCACCAGCAAAGAGATTTGTAAAGATTTTATAGAAGATAAAAACAGACTTAACATCTGAAGCATGCACATGGCTTCAGGCATGGGAATTACTCCAGAGAGAACCTTGTGATTTTTCAGTGGAAAGGAGTAAGAGGTGTGAGAATTTCTCATCTTCTGGCTCTGTACATGATCATTAAATTTATCAATGTTTTCAGCTCCAACCTATGTTCTTAAGCTCCTAATGTCTTAAAGACTAAAGCACCACATCAATAACAGTACTTTTCACAGTTTTGTTAATAGACAGGTAAAAATAAACTCACATCTCTTTGAACCTACCTGCAGCTTCCTGCTGGTCTGACTGCCTTTTCTTCTTGCCTGCTGCAGCCTGCCCACTCCTTGAACTGTGGCCAGTTCCTCCTCCAGCTCCTGCTGCCCTGAGACTATGGCTGGATCGGAGCAGCCAGGAAAGAACCAGTCATCCTCAATCAGTTTTGTGCCACAGGAAAGCATTTACATTTATATCAGACACTACTACATGAAAAGAGACCAGGGACAGGGTGAGGTCCCTACAAATGACTGACAGGAACAAGATTAAAGATTAAAATCCACTGCGTTCACCTTGTGATTTCCCTCCAACATTCCTGTGTAGAACATAAAGTCTGAGTATCTCACTAAGAAGAAGCAAACCAAAGTCTAACTTCACTTCTTCATCAGCTCTAAAAGAAGACTTTATACAGGAGGGTGGAAAGGGCGAGGTTATACCATGCTAAGAAGGAAAGCCAATCAATTAAAATGCCAAATTACATCTCATTCAATTTACTAGGTTCAAATACACTTAATTTGTCTGATAAAAACCACAGCTTTTTCAGCTGATGACTTTTTAATCTCAATAATCACATTCATTTTTATAAAAACTTTAATTTTAGTACAAGCTCTAAAGCCAGGTCATTTGAGGAAGTCACAAGCACGTGTTACACTGGCATCAAACCATCTTACCATAAATTAGTAACATCATTCTTTTCAGGACAAATACAGAATCACTAGTAAATAAACACACTGAATAAACTGAGAATATGAAAGCTTAGGTGTGCATCCTGCTCATTGTTAGAAATGATTTATCATCTGAAGTGCATTCCCATCTGTTTTGTGATACAACAAAACACATTTGGGGTAAAGATCAGGAAACAACACGTTCCATGCAAAGCAGACAGCACAGCACAGCCAGGGAAAGGGAGGGCAAGTAAAGGTGGCTCCATATTTGAATTGAAGGTTACATTTATTGAATCACTACAAATTTGGCTTTCAGTTGAACCACATGAATCCACAATTGTCCTCACAGCACACAGAACTCAGAGAATTTATGTCAATCCATCTGTGAGGTCAACACCAGAACAATTTGGAGATTCAGCCCTGCAAGGAATACCTTCCTTTCATTTGAGCTGGCCAAAGATTACTTAAACCACAGATTTCCTTAACTCACAATTCCATAGCACCTGCTAGATTTAAATTCTTCCTGTAATATTCCAAAATTACACCCCTAATGTCTTGTCAAAAAAGATTAGTGGGGAAAAAGGTAAAGAAAAAAACAATGACCCTTTTCAAGTGGGTTTGATAAACTGGATTATACTTCTGATTTCAATTACACTTTGGCTTCTTACACTGTCAGTTCTTAAGTGTTTGAAACACCCTTGTGTATCTTCTAGATTTTACTTTTTTTTTTATCATTATACACACTTTTTCAAGGCTGTAAAATTAAATGCCAAATTTTGATCACAGGCCCTAAACCTGTGTTGACAGGAACTGCCAGTTAATGTGTTCAAAGAACAAAATCTATTCCAGGTAAAAATTTAACCCCTCTTCTGACACTGTAATATAGGAACCCAACATATTTAGGCTCCTAAGTATCAGATGATGAAAAAAACAATGAAATTACAACTGTCACAAGAATAATGGAAGGATAGAAACTGGAGCTTTGGAATGATTTAGCACACTCAGACAAGTGATAAAACACTTCCAGTTAAATTGAGCATTGCTTTAAGAACAACTAGTAATTAAATAAATTTTCTAATGTTTTACAGCAGCTTAGGAAGTTTTCCATTTGCAATTATTTAACATAAAAACCTGAAAAACTTCCCAGAATACCTTTTTTCAGATATGCACTGCGCATAACAAATTATTATGTGTCTGTACTTCCCTGAGTCACTATTATGCTACATATTACTTACACATGGCTTAAAATATTGGTAGCTAATATGAATGCATGCAAGTTCAGCAATTTATGGGATGGAATATTATTTTTTTTAATACTACTGAATTTCAGATAGTACTAAGAATTAATTTGATTCTTACTTAGTCACAACCACTTGCGGCAAGCCAAGAAATTTGTCTCTAGATAAAACAAATATGGAGTCAGCTGTTACTAGAGTGAAGAAATGAAGATGATTTCATTAATATAAAAGAAGAAACAGGTAGTGCAAGGCAGGAGAAACTCAAGGTAAAACCCAGCAGTTGTTACACACATTGCTAAAATCCACAAACCACCAATGGCAAACCTTGCAAGGTACTGCTGGCAATTTTCTCCACGAGAAGCAAGAGCAGGAGAAATCAGCAACAGTACATTGCAGGGGCCATTGCTGCAGGAACCTGCATGCACAAAACTGATGGGAAACTGCTCTCCCTGGCTGCCCAGATCACAGTGAGGGGAGGAGTGGAGGGGGAAGGGACGCTCAGGGCTCACCAGGTGGAACGGCAGGAAAAAAAGAAACAGAAAGATCATGCTACTCCCAAGGGGAAAAAAAATGCAAAATTAAACCTGGACTGAGGCAGAGGAAATTTTACAAGTGTTATTAATATTGCATGTGGCTCTGTGGCCAGCACAGATGTGCTAACAGGTAGATTTGATGGAGGGGTGTTATTCCCTTTCAATACCAAAGCATAAATCCTTCCAAAAGAAGAGATATGATCCTTAAAACATTTCTGTGCTTACATGCTAAACTTTCAAATGGATCATGGAAATGAAAAATAAAGCAGCTGCAGATTGAAAAGAGAAGGCTCAAATTAACTAACTGGATTAGTTATGATGGGAGGTCCTGTGCATTAAAACCTGCCATTATTCCCCACACACTTAACTAAGGGGACAAAAATGGCAATTTAGTTCAGATGGCATGGGAAGAGCAGTAAAAGCTATCTAAAATTTAACCAGACTTTCATAAGTTTTAATAGAAGCTACTTCAGCTTCTCATCAGCTGATTAATTAATAATTTAGCAAGCTCTAAAACCTGACATTACTCGAAATGCTATTTTCTGTAGGTAATTTGATATTTTTAACCACCTCCAAGCCACTGCCAGTGAGCATTATTCAGCTGGTCTATACAAGTGGCACCTACTAACAGATCACTAAATATCCTAAACAGAATTAATGAGAAATTTCCTAAGGAGAAACTCCATGTCAGGTACATTTTGCTTAAGCATCACCTTCATTCCTCTAATTCAAACCAACAATACAGTCCCCCACACTTTCACCTGCTCTCTATGTAGGCAGTTTTACTATTTCAATGGGGAACTATTTATCATTGATAAAATATTTTTTTAATAATTTTTATCATTTATCATATGCAGACAATAAGCCTGTCAAGCAGTCTTACAAAGCAGCAGCTCAAATGGCAAACAAACAGCACATCTACTTAATAAAAATTATACAAAACAAGATGAATATATAAAAAACAAACTCGAGGGAATAGGAAAAAGCAGAAATTGCAAATTTCAGCAATTTCACTAACTACACATATTTTATGACTACAGAAATGAGTCATGCTGGTGTTCTATCAGTTTGGTCTGAAGCACAACAGACACACACGGATCTATAAAAACAGGATTGCTGGACTGGAAATAAAACAATTCACCTTCTCTCTCCTCCTCAATCTGAGCCATCCTCAAGGCCATGGCAGATTTCTCTTCTCGGACCTGATCCCGGGACTCCTCTGACTCTGGGACATTTTCCTGCCATTCCAAGAGATGACTCTGCAGTTCATCCACACTACCTGATTCACTGGCCTAACAAGAGAAATTCTGTATTAAAATAAATTTAACACACCTCTCTGCAAATGTAAATACGTTGTAAGCTGGTCAACCACCATAATTCATCATTTAACTTAAATAAAAATCTATGAAATTGGTAAATGCAGATTGTAGATATTGTAGATTATGTGAAAAACAAGTCCCATGAATTCATAAAGTATTAAAAATATTTTGGCTACAAAATAACAGCCACACTTTGATGACTCATGTTAAACATAACTAAATAAACAGCAAACTGCTTGGAAAAATGTAATTTAAAGTGTGTGCAAAGTAGGTAGAAATCAATCTTTTTGAGTAATTCAAAATCTCTCATCATGTTCTCCAACTGAACAGCCATTGACAATTCCATCTATCAATAAATTAATTCTCAGCTCCAAAATCCAGCTGACACACTTTTCAAAGTCTAATTAGCACCATTAATCAATAACTCATGCAAATCAATTTTCAAGTCAACCTGTGAAGCTGCTCTCTTTGTAACTTGGTCAAGATCAGCCTGCAGCTTCCTCTGCTGCTCTTCATAGAGCTCGAGCTTCTTCAGCAGTTCTTCTACAAAAACAACAAATCTGGTTAATGAGGACACAATTTATTTTTGTCTCTTTACTTTGGATCATCTACAAAAGATTTTCTTTACCATTCTGAGTTCCAATCTCATGCAAAGACTGAAGTTTTGACTGTAGCTCTTCATTTTCAACTTCTAATTCTGACACACGATTGCTTAAGGCAGATACATCATTGTTTTTTGAGGAAAACTGAAAGAAAATACAGTTATGGGGTTTAAAACACAGCAAATCACAGCAAAATCCTTTCTTTTTCTTATTCTTTAGTAGTACCTAGAATAGCTGTTTTTCTAATATTTAAAAGTGCAATACAGCAGCTCTCTCTAACAAATTTACTCCTGAATGCTGGTAACACAATTTTTTATTTACTACATTTAATATTTACATTTACTATTTTTTACTTAAACTACATCTTGTATCAACACTTTATGTCCATTCCATTTTCATACCCTACAGTAAATTATTTTAATATTCTGTTTATGCCAGTTTACTTTTTCCCAATCAAAGCTCCAAGCACTGTATTTGGAGAAAGACACAGAGCCTTAAACACAAAACTACACATACATTTTTCAGTTCATCCTCCAGCTGTTTGATCCTTGATTTAGACCAAGCCTTCATTTTCAAAAACTTGGCTTCAGATTTGCTGGCCTCTTCTGTTTTCAATTTCACTTGGACTAAGAAACAAGAAGCAGGAATTATTTTAAACTGTAGAGAAATTACTAACACAAACCTTGTGTGTAATTCCTTTAGCAACTGGAAGTTACACACACAGGGCAACAGCATTTACAGAAAAACATAAGACTTAGACACAGTGACAAATTTACAGCTCATGATTATCTTGGTAATCCTCTAACCCTCATTATTATAGTACTTGATCCCTTTAATTACTGTGGCAAAAATATTCCATCAAGTTTCATGCAGTTCTAATTGCACTAAGTATGAAATTGGCTCAAAACACGTAGAAGTCTGGGGCAAAGAAACCTTTAATAGTGTCAGTGACAACTGTTTCAATAGGGTACCTTCCAATTCTTCCATCTTCTCTTTGGTTACAGATTCCAGATCTTTGACTTCTTTGGAATTACTCTGTCCACCAGCACTCAACTCTGCCACTCGTTTCTGAAGCTGAACCAGGGCCTGGTCTTTCTCCTGCAGCTCAGTTTCATGTTTCTCTTGAATTTCATGCAGTTCAGCATTGTATTTCGCCTTAACTTTTGTCATTTCAAGCTCATGTTTCTCCATCATGTCTTTTAATTGGGCTCTCATTACATGTTTCTCAGCATCCAGTTTAGACTGGAGGTTTTCTTTTTCAGACACAAGACGTTTCAGGTTTTCATTATTCTCCTGTTTAAAAAAAAAAAAGCACAAAAAACATTTATCATTTCAATGCAAAGTATTTTTCCTACCATCTTTCAAACATTATACCTGCACTCCCACTTATGTGGCACTTCTTACCTTCAATTGCTGGTCCTTGGCATCCAGCTCCTTTTGCAAGACATCAATCACCTGTGTCCTTCCCAGCATGACTTCTTCCTTTTCATGGAGCTTCTGTTTCAAAGCCTTTAGTAGCTACCAAAAATAAAAAGTTAAATAATCAAGCAATCTATAAAAGACTTATTTTTATTCTCCCAACCAGACACTTGAACTGTGTCACAGAGTTCAGTAATTACATGACTCCCAATTCAAGCTGCTGAGTTTCCAGAGCAACATACCTGTTCTAGGTCAGCACTTGCATCAGACTTAGCAGCCAATCTAAAAAGCTCCTGCTCATGTTTTTCTCTCTGTGCTTCCAGCTCCTTTTCCTTTTCCTGGATAATATTTTGAAACACACGTATCTAAATGAAAGAAGAAAATAAATATGAAACCAGCCAACAAACTATAGTAAAACCACACTGAACTGTCTAACTAAAGGTACAGAAAGATAATGGATTCCAAATTAAGTCTGAATTTTGCTTCCAGTAACATTAAATACACTAATCAGTCACTTATGTTCATTCCTAGCAAGTTTCTAACAACTAAGCCCAAACGGCATCCTCCTCCTCAAACATCCATATTCTACTTTTCCTAAGAACTGGATATAACTTTTGGAATCCTGCATTTACTTACATTTTCCATGTATTTAGCTTCTTTTCCTTGGAAATGCTCTCTTTCCTTGCTTTGAACGTTTTTCAGACTCTCAATCTGCTCCTGGAACAAGCTGCATTTTTCCTCACTGTCTCCCACCTTCTTGGTAAGGCTCTGCACCAGAATCTCCATGCTTTGCAGTGATGACTCTTTAGCTGCCAGCTGGTTCTTTACAATGCAAACCAAAAGACAATTAGCAGAAAAATGACACAGCAATCATGAAGCCTCTCCCTGGTAAGAACAAAATAAGCAAGTAAATACATATAAATTAAGAGAGCCAATAAAGAATTTTTAGTCACATGAATTAACTGTATTTCAGAGAGGGACTGACCACATAACATATCAAATTCATTGGTTCCTTGAAATCTCTACAGGGATTTTATAACTGAGCTGCTAACATACCTTCAATTCCTCATTGGGCAGGAATATTTCATTGGCAACATCACTGGACCCACAGGCCACCTGCAGATCCCTGATGTAGGCATCCCTTTCAGCCAGCCTCTTGTCCTTCTCTGCCAGCATGGCATCCATGTCAGCGCCCCGGCCGCGCTGCGCCTGCAGCTCAGCATCCTGAGGGGAAAAGGCACAATTGTTTGTGCTCTGTGCTCCCATCTCCACACAGAAGAATGCTCTGCATCATTTCCTTACTGCCTGTTAGAGTACTCCAAAAATTACAATCAGATGTATAACTGGTTCTGTTTGAAATGTAATCATTATTTACTGAACCTTTCTCTCTGATATTCTGCAGCTTTCCCATTCCTGCCACCATCCCCAGGGAAGTTACGTCCACTAAACACCACAACATTAAATCAGCTCTTGCCTACATTTCCTCCTGTTAGGACCTATTTCTTCAATGAGGAAAACTGAAACAAAGCAGTACTTTTGTTCAAAATGCAAGATTTAAATACAACATTAACCCACAGAGCTTGTCTTTGTGTATCCTTCTCCATTCATCCAGGATTCCCTCCTCACTGAGGGCACAATGACAGAATTCCCACTGCCCTTGCTGAGGCTGTAACATAACAATTCCTCAACACAAAAATCCAATGGCTGTTCAGTAGCACAGAAATAAATATGTACTTAAATAAACATATTCAAACATCATCCTACACCCCAAAGGTAAAAATTCATGTCATACAAAACACCACCTTTTTCTGTAACTCTTCATTTTTTTGTGTGATCTGGGATTCCAGCTCTTCAATTCTCCTCCTCAGCACTAATATTTTCCCTCGATTTGCTGCAGCATTTTCCTGGTCTCCATCTTTTGATGCCTGCAAAAACAGGGAGGTTTGCATTGAACAGGTAACTCCTGGATTCTGTACCTCTACATAGTCTGGTAATATTGATGGAAAAAGCAGACTTGACTCACGGACTCTGTTTCAGTTCTCTTCTATATTTCACATTCCATGTAGAAGCTGGCACAGAATTTGTATTAAACTTATAAAAGTCTTTGTATTTAAATTATTCATGATAATTACTGCTAAAAAGTGGACTGGAATGTTCAACAAGGAAATTAACTTTCTTTGGCAATTGAAATTCAAATAATCTGGCAAGTGTAGTCCATACATATCTGAGGGAAAACAGGACTACTGGGGGGAAAAAAGGAAATTCAACCATTCCTAAGCATGCTTTTAATCAGAATTTACCCAGGTGTAATTGCTGTTTTATAGAAATTATCTGCCATTACAAGAAACCAATTGCTAAGCATGTTTTGCCAGCCAAAAAAAGATCAGAAGAATAAATAGTTACTGTACATTTTTGTGGAAAACTAGGGACTGCAACAAACTGATTGTTACCCTTCCCTTCCAACACAGCTTTAAAATACAAATTTCCCTGAAAAACTAAAGCCTCTCTGAAGTTATTTCAGAAGCCATATGAAGTCCTGCTCTGAAGAAATACAAGTCTACTTGCACAACTGTGTTACTCCAAACAGATCTGAGACTCTCTTGTTAACAGTAAAACACCTGTCACTTCCCAGCACTTAATTTACATTTTGCTAGTAAGGACAGTTATACATTTCCTAAGGAACAAGCCAGGTTTTGTTTTCATTTCTTCTCCAGACCTTATCTGCCTGATTTACATGTGTCAGAACTTTGAGTTGCTAATAGGATGAAGGAGTGAGAAATTTTTACTAAAACAATTTGAAGGGTATGTGCAATTTTCTGGATTTCTATTGAAAAATAAAAGAATTAAATAGAAACACAAATTAATTGATAGCACCCACTCAAGTCTACCTTGATCCTAACCTGACTCAGCTCAAAATGTGAATTTTCCCATTGAGTCCAGCATGGAAAACAGCCTACAGCACCCCAGAAATTGTATCTGCTTTCAAATATGAGAACACCTTACCTTTTTTGGTTCTGCTTTGGCCTCTAAGCCTCCTGCCACTGGTAACTGCTTCTTCAGTTCTTCCAGCTGCGAGGTTAATGATGCAACCTTGGCTTTGTTCTGCAGCTTCAGCTTGGAAATTTTGGCATCAGCAGATTCCTTCTCCTCCTACAAACATCAAAGTCATGACAGACTAAATTAGCTACATGGACAACTGCCTCCTTCAATTCTTCCATTAAAAAAAAATGAGAGAGGGAGAAATCTGAAGCGATTAACAAAAAATATCTTCCCTGAAGAGACATTCCAACATTTCATTTTCATTATTTAAATATTCTCTTCTTTATCTAAACTTTCTGCACATGGTGATTATTACTGTATAGAATTCAAAACCTTATTATATAAATTTCACTATTTTTTTCATAGCAATACAAATTCTAGGCTTGATGTTTTAATTAGAAGAATTATTTTTTCATTAAAAAATACAAGAATTATTTTTTCATTAAAAAATACAACATACAAAAAGACAGACACCTTCATAACGGTGTAAAATCTTATTTTTTTTTTTTAGAGAACTCAATATCCAATGAGTTTTAAAACATGCAATATTTTAAAACTTGGCTGCTCACATCCACAGATATAAAGGGCAGAAAGAAATCTCTCCTAGGAAGAGATCAACCTTATGACTTTTTAAAAAGAGTAACAAGCCCCAAAAAAGCCTTCAGGATATTCGATATAAATTCCTTCTAGCTCAGTCCTGGGACAGAACACACGCTGGGAACAAGCAGCAATGTCCAGACCCCAGAATAGCTCCTTGTGACCATCCCAGAGCTCCTGTGACAGAGTAGAACCTTGCAAAACATGACAAAAAGGACAGAAGGGGGATTTTCAACAATGGCTATGACAGGAACACACGCTCAGTACCTTTAACTGAAGATCTTTGCTCCGGAGCTCAGCATCCTTCTCCCTGACAAGCTCCTTGAGCTGCGCCAGCAGCTGCTCGGTGCTCGTCAGCTGCTCCGTCAGATCCGTCACCGCCGCGCTTCCCGCGTCCCTGGAGCCTGCAGCCTGCACAGACACAGGGAATGCTCAGCCTGGGGACACCCAGGGTGCCCCCCAAAAGCCAAATAGGGCACCCTGCACTGCCCCTCAAGCGCCTGCACTGCATGTCCCACTTCATTACAACAGTCAGCAAATGCAATGCTGAAACTTCTATGGGTTATGTACACTTACAGCAGGCTGGTTTTAGCAGGCCACATGGAATTCTAAACCTTATGAGCTGCCTTAGCAAGTCTGGCTTGAAATACAGCAAAACCATCCAAGCATTCTAGGTATGAACACCTGAACTTCCTCATTCCCTTGATTTGTGTTGTGACAGCCAGCAGTGCCGTTAAATAAAATAAATACCCATAAAATATTGATATTGAACCTACTCTACCAAAGATAGCCTGAGGATGGAGCTTATGTAACTCCTGCAGATGTTTCCTTAAGGCAGGATAAGCAGAGTGAGGACAGGCACAACAGCTGTGGAAGGCACGAGAGATTAAACATCAAGCAGATAAGAAACAAGGACAGAACCTGACTTTTAGAGCCCTAGAACTGTCATGGTAAAACCAGTCAAACAACTGCTTTATAAAAGAGAAAATACATACAGTTAGTGTATAAAAAATGAAAGATTCTCTGTGTCAGAGAGTCTTAAAAGGATATTAATAGTGATTCAGTACTTACTGCTGTTTTGGAAGGAGAATCATCTCCACTACCCCATTTCCACATAGTTCCACGATGGCTATGGAAAAACAAATGAAATAACACCACAGTAAGTATCAGGGACTCAAATAACTGTAATTAATTCCTACTTCTGTGTACCTCATTGTAAAATGCTTGAGAGCGATTTGCTCAGTTCAGACAGCACCTCTGATCTCCACTGTACCACCAGTTGTTGAGAATTATGTACAAAATATGCATAACATGCCTTTTCTAAAAACTGCCAGTCAGTAAAGTGCCAATACTTCCAAAAATAATCCAGAGAAGTCTTTAAAGAGTAAATGCCATGGAGTATTATTCTGCACAGCTGCCTCTCCAACATATAAATAGAAGACACAAACCACATATAGTTTGCTAATATTTAACCTGACCTTAAACACTGCCTGTCCCAGCAGGAAAGCAGGGATTACATCGACACAGATTTCTAAAAAAATCACACATTAAGGCTAAAACCAGTAAATAACATCAAACTGCTTGAATTGCTGTGACTGCTGCTTAGCTGAAAAGTACAACCAGCACTGCACCTGCTCAGTAATTGTCACTCTCAATTAGCAACACCCAGAGGAAAATCATGTGTCCTTCCCATTCTTATTACAGACTTGTGAACCACACATCCACAGAGCAGGCCTGAGTTTGGAAAGCAGGTCATAGTAAGCACTAGCACACAGCTTATCTTTGAAAGAATGCAGCCTGATAGCTGAGGCTGCCTTTAAAGCAGTTCACCACTCCAAAGCTTAGCCCAGGAACCACAGACTGCAACCCACAGCACCTACAATTCCAGACTGGATCCTCCTAGGGATCTCTCCTGACATTAAAATCAAACAAGCCATGGGTGTGGGGATGGGAACTGCAGAACCTGTAAGTAAACCTCTCCTCTCATAACTACTGCAGAGCTGTAACATCACACCTGCTCCCAGCCAAAAGCTCACTGCCAGGCACAAAGAGGCCAGAAGGACTCACTAGATGGAACACAGTGGGGCATTTGTAAATATTTCAGCTCATTTCCAGCTCTGACTGACAGAATCATTTTGGTCTCACCTGCCAGCATTCCTACCCCAATACCTCAGCTGCTCCTTCCTGGTGTTTTTTTATTTACATCAGTGACACCAAACACTGACAAGTTTTCCAAATCAAGCTGGGAAACAAAACTGATCAGGCTTTTCCTGCCCGGCATGAAATCAACTGCTCCTTCCTGGTGTTTTTTATTTACATCAGTGACACCAAACACTGACAAGTTTTCCAAATCAAGCTGGGAAAAAAAACTGATCAGGCTTTTCCTACCCGGCATGAAATTAACAAGGATGCGTTTTGCTTTTTTTCTGGGCTACAGACAGCAAGTTAAAGCTATAATCTTTAGTTAAAGCTGCAATCCCTCAACTCTTTATCTTCCACAACTTCCACAAGACACAACAGATGCTGCTTAATTTTACAGAACAACTTTCTCTTAATGCTCAAAGTACAACTGAGGTTTCAGCTCTGATCACAACAGAATGTTACCAAAAAGAAAAGCCCCAGTGGCAGCTTTGTCCTCCTAAATCATCCCCTACCAGCTGCAGCCAAATCCAGCTAAAAAAAAACCCCTAATCTCGTATTATTCATCTGGGCACTTTCCAGCCTCCTCAGTCCCCTGAGACCTCAGGGCCCAGCACAGGGGCACACGACAGATTTGGGGAGCAGCTCGATCCGGCTCTCACTGCTGAGGAAGGTGATGGCAGTCCCCTCCCTCCCTCCCCTCTGCCACAGGCCTAAAGCACAAAAACAAACTGTGTAACAACTCAGCTAAACCTAATATTATTTTAAACCCATTCCCCGAAATAATTTGGTGTTGGCAACAGATCCACTGAAAGAAAACCATTTTCATTTGTATTTGCCTTGTAACTGCACACTTTTGCTTTTACCCACCAAGATGCTGGTTCTTTTGCTGAACAAATAAAATTTGTTTTCAAGAGATCTGTGCCATATATGAACTAAAAGCTCCTGGCCAAAATCTGCACGAACATACAACACACAGCACAAACTGAAGCAGTGTTAACCAAACCATACACAAACACACCCTGTAAAAACATATTAAGACATCATATAGCTATTACTTGCACCTGTTATAAACACGATCTCTTAGTCACATTGACTACATTTAAATATTAATACGAATTGTTACTTATTTTCCATACTAAATATATTATATATAAATATACATGTAATACAAGGGAAGCACTATTTTGTAAGAGTGACCCAGTGGAGAAGCCGCAGATCAGAGCAGTGCAGGTGCATGTGGGGCGTGAGAACTCCAAAGAGTCATTTCCACCCTCTCCCACATTCCCAAGCCCTGCTGCCCGGCTCCATCAGCGCCCGGCAATGGGAGTGCACGACCTCCCCACCTCCCCCGCCTTCTCTCTCAGGGTTTCCGCGGGGCGGGCTCGCACCGGCCGAGGCCCGGGCGGGCCTGCCGGCGGAAGGCAAGGGTTTTACCGTGGCCGCGATGTCCGCACTCACCTGCGGGGCGGCGGAGGGGCGGCCGCGGCCCCCGAGCCCCCTCAGCGCCGACGCGGCCCCGACGCCGCCGCCTCTGCGGCCCCGAGCCCCGGCCGCGCCCACCGGGAGCGGCCCCGCCCCCTGGCAGCGCCCCCTGGCGGCGCGGAGGAGCGCCCGCCTCCCTCCCGGCGCTGTGGGCCCGAGGCCGCATGAGCTCCCGGTATTCCCAAATTTTTTTCCCGTTTTTCTGTGAGGAAGCAGGGAGCTACAAGCCAGACATGCGTCTCCCTACACATTACCACGTATTTATTAACTGCTCAGCTGTGCCAGCGCCTCACCACCGCCCTCACAGGAGAGAATTTCTTCCTAATGTCTGCTCTAAACTCACTTTTCTTCAATTTAAAGCCCTTACCCCAAGGCCTTCGTTCCAGCTTAGACTCTCCTTCAGTTTGTTACATTTACACACGAGCAATGCCAAAGTCTCCAGCAAAATTCCACCAGCTCAGTACATTGCAGTGTATAATATAATTAAGAGACATTTAAAAATAAAATATTTTCATACTAGAAAAACCGACTCCTGTATTATTAGGAAAGGGAGTTTTCATAACAATAGTTGTATTGATCTCACTGTCAGGGAGAGGAATGGATTGAAAATCCTTTTTCTAAGCAGAAAACATAGAAAACCACCTCCAGCTTGCTATAGGGTAAAAGATGCAGGTACAAAAGGAAGCTGTGCCTCGTATCTGACAGCAGCAGCATTGATATTTTGCATTTTGTAATCTTTTAGATAGTCCTTTTATCTGCGTGCAAACTGCAGATTTCTAGAGATAACTGGCACTGAGTTCTGGGCTACAGCCCCACCACTCCCCAGACAAGCATCACTTCATCCCACAGAACAGAGAATAAACCTCAATTCACAGGATCTTACTGCATTATCATGACTGGGAGCAGGAAAGAAGAGACCTATCAGACTTTAAAAGTCATTTGATTTCAAGGTGTGGCTGTGTCATTTTAATCTCTTTAATCTTTTCCTGGTGCAACACTCTTAACACTGTTCCCATCAGCTGTGAGCTAAACGGTGACACTGTGCATGTTCTCACCCAAGCCCTGACCACTAAGGAACATGACAGCTGATGATGATGATGGGTGCCTGAAGATCCCTGCAAGACTTCAGCACCTCTGGAAATAGGAGTCTGAGCATGGAGTGAACTCCAGAACCACAGGCTTGCATGTGGCACAGAGCACTCCTTGGAGAATGCTCTGGAGAATAAGGTTTCTGTGGTTTGCAGCAGTCTCCAAAGCCAATTCCATTGTGAATCTGACCACAACATCCATCCTCTCAAGCTGTAACCTTTGGGATTTTATCCCCATCCTGCAGCGTCTCCATAGCTTTTCTCCAAACCTGCTCCACAGCAGCATCTCTGAATACCTGTGAGAGGAGAAAAACAGCAATGGAGGTGCTGCACTCCCATCCCTGTCTACCAAAATGGTGTGAGGAGCTGGTTTCAATTGTGTCAAGCACCAAACCAACCCTGTGCACTGAGGAATGGTGAAGCTGCCATTCCTGAGCAGAACTTGTGTGCCACGAATAACTCAGCTGGACTCACAAGGTGCTGGGGTATGGGTTCAGAGGCATCTAAATCAATTCAAGACTGCTTATCCCTTAAAAATAGAATCAACTCTGGATCACATGCAGAGATTTCCTTATCTGGGAGGGGAACTTTGCTCCAAACCCTTTTGTTTTTACTCATTCCACTTAGGAGGAAGAAACCAAAAGTATTTTTAGTTTGCCCTTTCCTAGGCTCCAGGACAGTTTTCCCTATGCTGTAAGTTGTCATACCCATAAAAATAATGTCATCTGCAGGTCTTCATGTTTTCCCAATGTACAAATTATTCTTGGAAGGATGGGAGTGGAGATGGCAACACACTTCTTTTGGGGATCTCCCAGCCAATCAATCACTCCCTTCTCCTCCTCCAAAATGCAGGATGGTGTTAGCACTGTGCTGTTAGTGCAATATTCACCTTGTGTGGAGTCAGAAAGTGCAGTGTGCTCGTTTCTGCCTCAGTAAACTTGGGGATCTCACAGACAAGGCTTTCTCAGATGTTTAGGCACAGCCAAACTCCCCTGCTGTGATGCCAGCTTAGGACTGTATTTACCAGTGAGATCCAAGTCCCTGGAGACACACAAAGATTCAGACTCATTAAACTCTCTTCCAGCTGGAGGAACACCACTTTTGTTCAATGCATTTAATATTTATATTACAGCAGTATCCAGATGCCCCAGTTAGTGCAACAGTGAGGTACTTAATGTGCAGCTCTCTGCTGGGACTATTGTGTTATCTTAGCTACTCCTTTTCACAAAATAAAGCTGCTCAGTGGTCAGCCTCCTCATTCTTCTCACACCAAAAAGCAGTGGGAGGAAATTGCTTGCTCTGCCTGTCAGTTTTTTCCCCATGAATCTGCTTCTTTTCACAATTTCCTGCATCCTGAAATAACATGGGGACATCCCACCTCATCTTTGATGAGGGATGGTAAAACTAGAGAAGGATTTCACACAGGATAAAGCCAAATTCTTCTCAACCAGGTGTATCAGCCCCACATTCTTACCAGTACCAGGAGGCTCCCGAGCTCTCCCCATGCCCAAGGCAAAGGACACCTGGTCATCATCATGAGGCCTTGGAGAAGGAATTCATGCTCAAAACAGATCACAAGAATGAATTCCTGCTGTTGCTGAAGCTTCCATTTGTTACCTTCTCCTTCTTGTTCCTATATAACTTGTGTGCCCCCCACAAAAAAAAGAGACTGCTGGTTATCAGAAGTAGATGTGGGGAAGAATATTCTTGGATGATCAGATGACCATTAGTACATAAATGATGTGTAATGGCACAAAAAGCACATTCAAAGGATGGGGTTTTAGTCATGCCACTAATGCAGAACAGAGCAAACCACTCAGATAATGACAAAATAAAACCAAAGCAGCCCCGGCAACAGCGACAAGTTACCCAGTACTCACTGCAGGGGGCAACAGACACCTCTGCACAGCTGCTCGCCCTGAGTAATTTATTCTGCCTTATCCTGGGTCTTAGAGGACACAGCTGAGCCACGCACAATGCCTGGCTGATATTCCCACTGAGGGAGGCCCAAAGCCTGGAGCCCCTGGGTTTCAGGCACCCCAAAGGCTGGGAATCACCCCAGGCACCAGCACAGGCTGACCGAGGGCAAACAGCTTTGCAGAGGACTTGGGAGCCCTGGTGGACTCAGAGTTGAACAAATCTCAATATTTTAATGCTTGAACTAAAGTTTTCATGTCCCTCTTGGGTTTAATGGTCCTCTTTGTGGACTGGCCAGCAAATCTGGGCATAACATGGCAGTGGCAGGGGGAGAAATGCCAAGGTTCAAGGAGCAGCCACTGTTCAACAACCAGCAGGAGACAGCTCAGCACTCAGCACAGCCAGACCCAGAAAATGCAAACCTTACAGGAACTAAATCACGTTCTGGTTGATCTTTACACAAAGAAAGTAACACATTTAAAACACAAGGACTCATTGCTTAGGCTGCTTCTAGAAGAGAAACAAAGAAGTATAATTTAGACAAAGTGTTCAAGGCCATCAGAAAAGAAATAGTAAAAATTATTCTTGAAGATTTGACACACAAAATACAGAGCTTCTTTTTGCACTTAACAAAAAAGGAGACTATTTTATGTATGCAGGCCATACAGCAATGAAACAACTTTAAAAGTACCATCAAAAAAAGAGACATTGACAATATAATAGAGAAAAAATGCTGCCATCAGGATGATTTAAGCATAAGGAATCTATCACCTTGTCCAACAAAAGATACCTCTCTGCTACAAACCTTCCCCCAATTTATACTGAGTCAGTGCTTTAATACTTTTTCACCAGAAATGAGCCTGAGTTTGACAAATGGTGCTGCAGCAATGGAAAAAGTCATTGTGCAGAAATTGCTGTCTTCCAGTGTCTGTTTTTAATCAGGTGGGAAATAAAAATAAGGAAGTCTACTTGGAACCTGCTGAGTCTCTGGATGGGAAGCATGGGTGCATCTCCCATGGAAACAACTGGAGTCTATCCAGCTGTAAATACCAATAAATCACCACACACTCCACGTTCTTATTTTTTGACATTTTTATTTATCAAAGACAGGACAACTTCTGTATTTAGAGTGATGGGAAAGATCCCAGGACACTTTCATAGCTACAGTAAGTTCAACCAAAAGGTACATTGTGGATTACATCAAGGATTTGGAAGAACACCCTCGTTGTGACTGGTGTCACTGGTGTCATGAGCACAAGTGAGGGTCCTCAGGAAGAGGATATCCCACTGGCAATGGGCACAACTCTGGCAGGGATATGCCAGGAGCTCCAGAAGAAGAAGAAGGAGGATCTGGCATCCCACCTGACTGAGAGGGTCCCCAGGTACCAGAGATTGTCCCAAGGTCTGTCTCCACCATGGAGCAGAGCAATTTAAGTATTTCAGAATTTGACCTCTCACACCTACAGATGGAGCAGGTATTGTTCATGCTATATAAATACACACCTATACTGTGCATTGCCATTTATGGAAAGAAAGTTCTGCAAGATTTTAATATTCTTAGGTGGAGGCTTGAAGGGTTAAGTTTACATGTCACTGTTTTCAACAAAACCCAAAAGCTAACTAGGTGAGGAAGTAAACTACATGTGCCATTTCAACTCGTCAGCATTTTATAATTGATTTTCAGTATACCAATAAATACTCAGTGCAAAGAACATGCTCACTTAAAATCCTAAGCATGGGTAATGTATGAGGAAAATCCAAAAAGAAGCTATCACATGTTGTCTACATGCTTACAGAAATATATATATTTAAAAAAAAAAAAAGAGAAGTGTTTCTCACTTACAGCAATATTTTGGTTTTGGCTTAAGAAATGTCGATGCTTTCTCCCAAAATAACTGCACTTGACAAGGTTATATCATTGGCTTGTAGGAAAAAAAAAAACAGGTACAGTGATGGGAACAAAGTGTTTACATGACTTGAAACTGAATATTTCCATATTCATCACAAAGACTGCAGCAAGGTACACTTATGATCCAACACTTCTTGTGTTGAGGGCAAATCCACTGCTGGGTTTGTGACAAGGAGGATCCAAAGCAAAACAAATCAAAACCCACAGAAATGCCAACCAAAAATAATGACAGTTTATGGGACAGGAAGAAAATGACAGTTTCCAGCAGAAAAGCTGGAGTGTTCCTTCTCCTTCACATCACCCACTGGAGTTTGCCCAGGTTCTCCACAAGGTAACATTACTCCCCTAGAGCTGATCTTCCCCATGAGCAGGGGGAAGATCAAAACACCCACTGAGTGGTAACAACACACAGAACAGAACAGACAGAACCTTGGGAAACAAAATTACACAGGAATGTTTCTGCCTATGGACTGGAGCTGAAAATATGCTATATAGAAAAGAGTTAATGCTTTTGTGTAACTTCATCTTGAAAGGACAGCTTACAAATCAGGATTATTACAGGAGCATCCATAACATGGCCATTACAGAAGCAATACTGAAGGCTGCTTTGTTAACCCCAGTAATTGCACTCTCATTGCACAGGTCGTATTGGCAGCAAAAGAATTCAAAATTATCCAACAGGAAGGAATCAGCAATTTCATTCACATTGCACTGGGATGACTTCCAGCAGGAGAAAGTTCTCAATTTACCTATGGAACAAAAAAAAAATTAAACAGATTAAGAGAGCATTGACAGTAACACTGGTTTTGGTACTGAGAGAGAAGCAGTGCTTAGACTGCCACTGTTAGAGAATAAAACTGTGAGGAGAAGGCAAAGCTCAGTCTGTGTCAGGGCCCATGGTGTAAACACAGAAATTGGACGGAGGCCTTGTGGTCTGTGTTGCCATGGCACCAGGGGGCAGTGGAGGGAGGCAGAAGCTGCATGCTCTGGTTCTGCAACTCCTCACCCAGAAATGTTGCACAGATCCAGCACAAACTCCTACCAAGAAATATTCTGTGCAAAGAGTGCAATGTCTGACCACAGTCCCACCCACAGCACTCTGCATAGCAGTAGCTAATAAGCTACAAAACGTACCCCAAGTGTTGTAGCAAACTGGAAATGAGAAACTGACGTGAAATTTCAGGGACAGATCACTGGGCTGGGCCTCTCATCCTCCCCAAAAGAGGCACTTTTGTAAAGTCTTGTGTCTTGCAATTCATGGGCCATTTGTGCCCTCAGCATCAGCCCTACAGTTTTGTTTTTGCCACAGCCATGCACTTCCTTTTCTAAGTTCAAGTGTTTAGAAGTTTCCAAATTTGTTTTCACTAGGAATTTAGCAGTGTGTATCCAATTTACCCACTGGGAAATACAGGGTGGATCCTGGCATCACCAGCCAGCTCAGCCTGCATTCACAGAACCATCTGGGCTGAACAAGACCTCTGAGATCATCAAGCCCAATCCTTAAGCCAGCACTGCCAAGCCCTCCACTAACCCATGTCCCCAGGTGCCACATCCACATGGCCTTTAAATCCCTCCAGGGATGGGCACTCCAGCACTGCTCTGACAGCCTGAGCCAGCACTTGACAGGGCTCTCAGTGAAGAATGGGCAGAAGACAGAGCTGGAAGAGTAGATAAGGGGGGTAAAACACGAGCACAGATTGTGGAGAGGAGTGGTATGTGTCCCATCCCTGGAAACATTCAAGGCCAGACTGAGTAACCTGTCTAGTTAAAGATGTCCATCCTGAGACACAAATCACTTCACCCTCAGGAAAAGAGAATTTATTTTAATAGTGTCAATTAATAAACGACTGAGCCATTCATCTGCAGCTTTATTTTGTGGGCTATGCATCCTTTATCTGTTTTCAAAGACTAACAACTTGTATTTGAAACTCAATGCTGTTTTTTTTTTATTTCCAGCTCCCTTGTGTGGGTTTTTGTTTGTTTGCTTATATTTTAAATTTGGATATACAGCTGTCTATGTACATGCTTGTATAGCTACAACTCACATATCTAAATCATTACATTATTGCTTAGATATATAAGCATGACCTTCAAGAGTATTTGCAAGTTCCTTTTGAGAGAGGCTGAGATATGCATGCTAGGGTCAGATTAGAGGTGTCCAGGCAATGAAAGCTGATCCAAGTGGGTTTATTTTAGGTCTGTGGGACACTGTACATACCAAATTTTAACTGCAAGCAAGTGTCTTCAGTCGGTAAGCAGGTGCTGTTGGTCCTGCACAGGGTAGGGCTGTTGTCACAGTGGTAACATCTTAAGGTATAACCTAAGACAACAAGGGTTTATCTTCACTGAGTATTAAACTACTGAGATAGCAGCAGCAGCATTAAAAAGGAAAAGAAAAAAGGAAAAAAAAAAAAGAAGAATAAAAGAATCACTTATCTATATCTAATTGTCACTAAACATATGCCTGGTTATTAAGCTCAAGACTTCAGCTAAAATTGTTAAACTCAAGACTTCAGTTAAAATTGACAAGCTTATGTCAGTGCACCAATTGAAGCTGGCAATTTTGATAGGCACATCTTGAAGCATGTATTTATGCCACTTTTAAAAACACCATTATCTGCCTGCAGAACAAGATGTTAGTTTGCTCCTTTTATCTGCTCTTGAAGACTGCCTTTTCCAGGCAATGACAGATACTTGCAGCTGAGTTTTTTTCTATCCATTTTTTAAATTCCATTTCCTTTCCCTCCCATACTACACGCTAGTTTCCAATTCACACAAAAGGAATCCCATTTTCTAGCAGTAAAACACCAGTTTTCTGCAGCATCACATACTACCCTGATTCTCTCTCCTGAGAATCTCCTCTTCTGATTGTCTTGACCCAAGACAATCAGAACAGAAACTGAGCCCTGCTTTGATGGTTACTGACATTCCACACAGTGGTGTTAACTAATCCAGGCTTTTCTCACTGGTTTTCCTCTCTCTGGCATTTTTTTCCATGATTTTCTCAGCCTCTGCCATAACATTAAACCACTAAGTCCCTCTCTTCTACTCACCAGAGCCACAAAAAGCAATCAGAACAATGCAGGTGGTCAGCAGGATGCAGTTCATCTTGGTCATGCTTCTTCCCTAATCTGAGGGCATAAAAGAGGTAATAGAAGTTTATTCTATCTAAAAGCAAAGTGCCCAGTGATGAACTGAGGTTTCAAAACTTGTTTCAGTATAAAACTGAAAGCACTGTCCAGGAAAAACAGGGAAACACAAGAGAGAAAAATAACTGCACTTTCCAAGGGAAGATTTTTATTCTGAGAACAGGATTTTTATTCTCAGAACTGACATTTGAGCCCTGACAGGCTCAGATGGGTCTCCTCTCTGATTACACCATTCAACAGGCCTCCCAATTTCTCACAGCTAAAAATGCACCTAACAAAAAGAAAGGTCTCAAATGCTTTTTCTCTTTTAGCAATTCCCCAGTAACCCTGGAGCCAGACTGCTCTCCTTTCTCCTCTCTCATGGGGTTCCAAGAGGTTTGGCTGCTCTGCAGGAGCTTTTGCCTCTCCTCTCCCAAAATTTCTCCCTCTCACTGAGGGACTGACACAGGCAATAACTCACCAAGTGCCTGCAGCAGTGGCTCAGGTCTCCATGGCTGCTGCAATCCGTAGGCAGCAGTGAGATGGGAAGGTCAGGAATTTTTTTAACATAGGCAGCTCCAAAGCAGGAGTTCTCAGACAGATTTCTGCACACAGGCTCTGCACTACAATCACAGCTCCTGCTGAAAAACCTCTGCTACTGCAGAGGGGGATGTTCTGAGGAGGCATCAAGCAGACACAGCAGGGAGAGAGGGACTGCACTTGGGCTAGAAGGACATGATTTGTGTTTGTCTTTAAAGCCCAAGTGGCATTCAAAGTTCCAAAATATTAAAGGTATTCAGATAACAAGTTTTACATCCAATAAAACTGTAGTGAAACTGTCACTGCTCTTAATTCTGCCTGCAACTACAAGATTTTAGAATGGCAGATCTTAACCATTTTAGGATGGAGGTTTTTCCTCCCAGGACACTGACTGTGGTGTTGACAGCATGGGCTCACAGCAAAAAATATTTAAATGCTTCTCAACCTTAAGTTTAGTTAATTTTTCTACTGATAAAAAATCCCAAACCTCATCAAACAAAAAACTCAAACCTATCCAAAAGAACCTTAAGAAATCCCATCCAATGACTTAAAAAAACAACCTGCTCTCTTTTTTTCTCCCCTCTATATGACTTAGTGTTGAGCAGAGGGGAAACTATAAAAAAACAAAACCATAATGTGCAAGATGAGCTTATTTTCTCGGGTAAACGACTTTGCAAGAAGCCTTTCAAGGCCAGAGGGTTGCTCCACAGTGATGGGGACCTACAGCAGCTCTGTTAAGTCTGGTGGTTACAGCAAGAGCCCTTCTGGACAGCAAACAGAACTACCCTGGGAATCTCTCCATCTTCCAGGAGCCCTCAGTCACCCATGTGTCAGCAGACAAAAACAGCTTTGCCTTTTAGCAACACCAAGTCATGACCAGCATAAATACAAGGCAGATGAATAAAAATCATCAGAGCCAGCAAAACAGTCTTAATTCAATGCATCTGTTTCTGGGAAATAATTGTTGTGCGTTTTCAGAATTGTGTAATCAGGAAATTCCAACCTTTGAAAAGCAATTACTGTATCTATAAACAGCAATTCACAACGTGGCTTAGAGGAAATTAAAGAAGAAAACGCCTCCTAAACTGAATTTTCTAAATTATTCGTATCAGTCAAGCATCTGGCCCATCTCAATGACAAGAAACAGCAACTGTCACAGCGCGGAAGGCTCAGTGCCCGGTTGTGAAACAGAATTTCTCTGCAGTCCCACCTGGGAGGAGGCAGGCGGACAAGACCCGCTGCTGCTGTCAGCGCAGATGCCAGCATGGGGGGAAAGGGGAGAGGACAGGGGGAAGGGGACCACGAGCGGTATCCCCGTGGGGAGCGGCTCAGCCCGTGCCCGTGCGGGGCAGGTGCCGGTGCCGGTGCCTCCTGGCCGCCTTCCACCGCGGCCGCTCCGTGCCTCGGCCCCGCGCCCGGCCCGCGCAGCGAGCGCGGCGCAGCGCAGTGCGGTGCTGCCGCCCGCAGTGACTCAGGGCACGGCCCCGGCCCGAGCCCACCTGCCCCGGGCCGAGCACGCACTTCCACCCCACCGCTCCCCGCGGCTCCCGGGAAACGCCGCCGTTCTCCCGCTCTCTGCCCCCTTCTCTCCGCCGCAGCGGGACCTGCGCGCTCCCCCCGCGGCCACCGCTTGGCCTCGCCGGGCTCCCGGCGCTGCCGCCGCTGCTCCGCGCTTGTCCCGCTCACCTTCCGCGGGCAAACCCTGCCGTGCGCGGCGAGCGGCGATGCGGGGACGCTGCCTCAGCCGGCGCTGCCTCTCCCGGCGGTGCCGCCTCCGGGGCGGGGCGGGGCGGGGCGGCGGCCGGGAGCCGCGGATGGAGCCGAGGCGGGAGAAGCGCTCCCGAGGGCCGGGCGGCGACGGGGAGGTCTCGGCCGGGAAGGCTGCCAGGAACGCGTGTGCCGCCCTCCCTCACGCGTCATGCGGCCATCGCCTCTTTGGGGATGGAAGGGAACTTCAGGACCATTCGTTCCTGCCATGGGCAGTTGTGAAAAGTGCATATTACATGGCTCTACGCAGATATTTAATATATGTATTAGGATGTATTGACTAGTATCCTTTAAACCTTTTAATAGTATGGTAAATGTAGTTTTGTAGCTGTGAAAAATGCGTATTTTATGACTGGCTTTTCGGAAATATTAAAATGAATATTATATGTGTTATGTTAGAAAGTTATGCTGTACTAATTCTTTTAAGTGGTGTGTTAAATATAGTTTTAGGTTTTAACATAATGTTAAAATAGAAACTGTATGTGTGGGATATTTTCTTAAGAGAGGAATGAGGTACTCACACCGAGCTAGCAGCCACAGGACACCAAAATCTTTCAGAGAAAGAGAATTTATTGTTCCCTTATCAGAAGAAACAAACTTCTTCCTGCCTCTCTCAGCTCTGAAGATGCCGTCAGGATTCAGAGGAAGAAGCTGACACTGACCAGACAGAATCCTTTGTTTGAATGGAAGTTACACATGATGTATGAGGTGTATGAATATGCAACAGGCTTTTTTTGAGGGTTAATCCTCTGTTCACCTGTGTCATTTTTCAGGCTTATTTTGCCCAGAAAAAGGTAGCCAGACTGTCCGTAACTTTGTTTTTATTATCTCATATTGTCCTAATCCCAACTGTCTAAATTTTTATTACTCTAATTTTATTACTGTTTTTGTAACAATTTTATTACTATTAAACTTTTAAAAACAAGTGATTGGCATTTTTCACAGCTGGGACACCTTCCACTATCCCAGGTTGCTCCAAGCTCCATCCATCCAAGCCTTGAGCACTTCAAGGATGGCCACAGCTTCTCTGGGAAACTTCTGTCAGGGCCTCACTGTGCTCTGATTAAATAATTTCTCCCCAATATCCCATCTAAATCCACCCCATCATTTAAAATCCATTCCCTTTGCCCTGTCACTCCAGGCCCTTGTCTGAGGTCCCTCTCCAGCTTTCTTGGAGGCCCTTTAGGTACTGGAAGGTGCTCTAAGGTCTCCCCAGATACCTCATGGTATGAATTAACAGACAAATGAAAACAGTGAAGGGTTTTAGAACACACAAAGGAAAAACCAGGACTGGAAAGTGGCACATTGCTCCACAGGTACCTGAATCTAGATTTAAACATTTACAAGCCAGGAAAACATTGAACAGCAACAGAAATGAGGAGCCTAAAATTATTTTACTAATACTTAGATCCATGCTATCTAGAAAAAAAAAAAAGGTTCCATGCTGACTTGAGGACAATATGAAATTCCTATAAAACTACCAGTTATATTTAAAAAGGATTCTTAGATATTTTTTTTTATCCCACCTAAACTGTATTCATTTACTAAACCAAAAGCAAATCCTAAATCACTCAGAACTTAGATCAGATTCTCTTGGTGTGTTGATTATGAGTCAGCTCAGTATGTTTTCTGTCTAAAAGATTTTGCCTCTGTTTAAGCCATAAATAAAAAAGGGATGTAAGAGTAAGATGCTTTTGGATTATTGGATGCAGCTTATTAAATGAGAATCCCCTCAATTAATGTTATAGAAAAAAAAATCCCATATTAATTCACTTAGCTGAGGAACTGGGAACAAGGAACTTCAGCCACAGCTGAACACTTACCTGTTTTCCTTGCCCAAAATCTGGCAAGAGTCCCTCCAACAGAGCACACATTTATCTGTATCATCACAGATAAATGGTATTTCAAACTTGACCTGAATTTTGCACCTTAGATTCTTTGCATAATTCTTGAGAAATTAAACAGTGAGAGAAAAAAATAACACCAGAACACTGGAATAACTTGCATGGCAACTTTCAGTTGGACTTTCTTTATTTCACTGGCTGGAGGACAACTTGTTTTTCTCTCTGTGATGTAGTGATGGCAAAGAAATCGTGGCCAAAGATCCCCTCCATGAAACCATTCAGCCAGCAAAATCCCAAAAAAATGTTGAAGAAATCCTAAACAACAGTTATAAGGAGACTGTCAGCACAGGGACAGAAGGAGGACCAGAACAGGAACATGTTTGTGTTGGATGCAGCAGGGTTTCACCACAAGCTGAGTCACGGGTGTGCAACGGGGCTGGTTTTAGCTGGCCAGGTGAAGTCCTAACCAAGCACTAGAGTCAGACCTGAGCCAGGAGAAGGTGGCAGAGCTTCAGCTGAGCCTGCAGGAGCATGGCTGAAGGGAAGGACATTCCTGTGACTACAGGACGTGTTGGGCAGCTGGAGGCACTGGGGTGACCCTGCCCCACACCTGTGCTCACCAGAGCAGTGAGGTGCTGTCTGCAGCAGTGGGACCCTCGACTCAGCTCTCCTGCTGCTCAGTGAACATTCCCACAGTCCAGCAGTGCTGCCAAACATCACCAGCTCCTTTGTTTTCCATTTCACATTGATTCCATGATTCACACCTCTTGGGAAGGGTGAGGAGAGCCACTGGCTCCAGCCCCACTGCAAATGCACATCATGAGGAGCTGCAGCACTGCTGCCAGCTCCAGGCAACACACCCAGTGCTGAAAGGGCTGCCTGAAGCAAAGCAACACCCTTTGGCCTGCTGCAAACACACTGGTGCTCCCTCCATTCCCTGCCTGGCTGCCTCCTCACTCCAGAGCCCTCTGCCACTGGCTGTGCCCAGAGCTGAGGCCTCAAACCCCAGCACGGCAGTGCTCAGGGGCTGAAAGCACAGCACTGTCCTGGATCTTGGCTTCTCCCACAGACAGCAAGAATTCCAGCTCAGAACCACTCCCCAAAAATGAGTGAAATTGCCAGGAGCTGACAGTGTTTATTGTGTGGAGTCCCATGCCCTTGAGCTGATTCCACTGCACTAGAACATAGAGATCCTGGGAGGAAACTTCCCAAGAACAGCCTCCAACCATGAGGGTTTATCTGTCCCTGGAAACACAGCACACTGACAGCCCTGCAGTAAGTTCTAGCTCCACTAAAACCTGCTTGTATTGATCCTTGACAAAACTTTTGTGGAAATTTCTTACCCCTCACAGGTAATAGTGCAGTAATCCTCAAAAATCCTCGTGTTTTGGAAGCATTCCAGCAACTCAGTGTTGTGAGAGACAACACAAGCTGGTTTTGTTTCTGGAGATGTTTCACTGAATGACTCTTCTTGTAGGGATCAGACTCAATATTTGTTTTTCCACCTTGTGCCACTGTGGAAAATGCACCAGGAAAAGCTGTGAGCACATGAAGAATCCAATAGCTGGACTTGCAAAAAAAAAGAAATCTGGAAATTAGTCAATAATGGAAAATTTGAGTTGGAACCACAATATACCAGTCAGCCTACCTCATAAACCTACAATATCTGCCTGTCAAAAGCAAGAACTGATTACACCAGTGCTGATCACAAAATTATTGCTTGATTCTTAGCAAAAACAGTCCCACATAGCACTTGAGAACAAAAGAGGCAGTTGTTTATTAATGACAACAGAAACAAAAAAAAGATAAAGCAAACAGATACTTATTTAAATATAAATCTTCTAGCCATCTGCTATTCTGCCAGCCTCCTATTTATTTTTTTTCTTTTTTATTCAGTTACAAAAATTCATCCAGGGCTCAGGAAAACATGATACATAACATAAATTTGTCACCTATGACAACAGCAAACATCATGTAACAGAAAAAAACTCAAAATATATTTACAAATCCATACTCTGTAGTCATTGAGAAATTCCTTACTTAACGAGTGGCAGATTATGCATGGACACTACATTCCCAGAGGCATTCTCCAGTCAGAGTCACTTAGCATAAAATCCAACTGACAAATAGATTGTCTATAAATAAGGCCAGTTTCACTCGTAATTTATACATTTTGATGACCAGAATTTTTTGCTATTACTATGTTAATAAAACAAAAAATAGCATAACAGCACCTAATCTCACCCAAATGGGATATTCAGACCAAACTGCAGGTTTCATTCTTAGCAGCAGTTATCCAGAGCAGAAACTCACAAGAAAGGACAAGAGGATACACCCTTCTAATGCTTGGTATAAAATCAAATCCCTACACCATATTTGCAGTATGATCATAAGTAGGCAATACTTTAAAAATGTGAGATATGAGTACCTTGGACTATCAAGCTGTTTCACACTTCAGAAAAAAGTAAACAAAGCCCAAACACCTTCCTCTTCCTCTCCCTCCCTCAGTTTTCCTCCCTCTTCCCCCACTTCCAAACCAAGGAAATAGAAGTTATACTCTTAATGAATATGAGAACTGGCACCAACATTCATGCTAGTTGCCCTGATGTGCAACAGAGTTCATTTACAACAGTCAGAAATATTCCTATGCACTAGCCCTGAAGAGTTCAGCTTATGCAAACTGTTTGGGCAAAAATCCCAATGGCAGCATCCAGAGGGTGCAGGAATGTCCAACACTGTACGTGGATCTCAGGAGTCACCAATGCCTGTGGAATCCTCATCCACTGCAGATTCACTGGGATGTGCTGCCTAATACAAAACACAACCAGGTTTAAATCAAATCTTCCCTTCAGGTTAAAATTCAGAAAGCACTAACAATTGCCTAGAAAAATCTGGGCTGCATTATCACATGCATTAGCTGAAGCAGACATTGTGATCTATGTCTTAAAACCAAGATTAATTTGCAACAGAGGTCATTTTGCCAAACTACTTGACCTTTCACTCCCTAAGGATCCACTGGGTTTCAATATTCCATACCTAAATTATGTAAAGCCACAGTTCAGTAGCTCAGCTGTACACATTTTCTTGGTGGTTTAGGCTTTTACTAAAGTAAATTAAAAAGAAAGGGGTTATTACTACTTTTTAAATAGGAGTGGAGCAACAGAGAAAAGCAAATTAGTTTTCCAATCAACTGAAGGGAAGGAAGTTAGGAAGGCAGTTACAATTCCCAAAAACGTGAGCAGGAGTTAAGAGATGTCATCTTTTGTTAGAAGCACGACACCTGCTGGCACCTACTCTTAGAGCCACTGGGAATGAGTGTCTGAAATCCTGGGATAAACCTGTCACAGTGTGCAAGCAGCTGCCTGCTCCTGAGGAAAGCTCATAGCTCCTCAGTGCTTGCACTAATACTGGGGATAAAATAAATCAAGAGCTCTTCTCTAAATATGTCAAAGAAAAGGGAGAAATTATATAATTAACCCACAATCTCCAAACTAAAACGACATTATAATTAGCAGCAAGTGAAGTATCTTGGTGATTTGCAAAGTCATTAAGTGACTTCATGAAATGCACTTTCAGCAAGAACTAATGCACATCACAGGCTCTACAGTTTTTAAACTGTCATTAACTGGAGCATGTCTGAATAGAGGGCTACATTATAATGGCTGTAATTAATGAGTGTTCCCACCAAGGAGGGAACTCTGAAACCCAAGCAGTTCATGCCATGCCTGCAGGCACCAGTGAGGAGCTCTGAATTGTGGGGAATGTTTTGTATGGAATCAGCAGTACAAACACTATTCAGCATTGTAATTTTTGTAATTTTTACAATTTTGGGGTTTGTTTTAGCCAACTGCACCTCTGCTTACCATTCATGCTGTGGACACCTTGAATGCTGGACACACCATATGAAACCTAGGGATTGTGACATTAAAGAATCTGTCCTTGTTGTAGAGGCAGTGGAAGGTGTAGTAGCCCTCCATGTATCCAGAGGTTGTGGTAAATGTGGTACAGCTGGTGTACTCGTAGACTTTCCCTGGGCTGATAACTGGGAACTCTCCTGTGGATAAAATATCACAACAGTAAGAAATGATGGAGAACTACCATTTAGCAGTTGCTAAAGACTTGCACTCTACAACAGACTCAAGCAGATCACTTTGTATTCAAGTGGATGCATAAATTGATGCTCAGCAATTATTGATATTACAAAAAACTGGAGAGGTGTTAAGCAGCAGGATGTTCAGATACCCCTTACAAACTTGAAAGCCAAAACAAAGGGACATCTCTTTTTCTCTGATTTTGATATAAAGCCCACAACCCAACAAACAAGCAATAACAGAATTTTAAGAACAAGAACATTAAGTACTCTCTCCAGTAATTTTTCACTTACCAACTACTCCAGGACCTTGGACCTCTTCCACATCACCTTTGGCATTTGTTATTCTCCAGTACCGACTCTCCAGCTGACAGGCATTCTCAGGAAGGGCATCTTTGGACATTTCAATTCTAGAAGCCAAAGAACATAACACAATCCTTTCAAGAAATGTTTTAGTGCCCTTGGGATCACCAAGCAGACTGGGAAAAGAAAGCACCCACTAAAGTAGCCCAAATCAGTTGGTAGGATCCATCTCCATGTTTCACTGTCTCTTACCCTTTTCTAAATCACAAGAGCTGCTTGTGACTGCTTTCCCCTACCCATCACTGTATTTTAGCAATTACCAATTTGACTGATACTTTGTGTACCTGACCAAGTAATGATCAGGATTGTTTTATTAAAAAGTACAGCACGTTGTGCACCTCCTGTTAATTTCAGAACACTTCTGAATGCTGTGCACAACTTTGCTTTGAACATCCTACAGGTCTATCCTGCATTGCAAGAATTAATTCAGTTATTTTTACCTGATTCTGTAAGTGAAGAAATAATGTGGTGGATGTACAGAGCTGAGTTCAGGTAGAAAAGAGGTGGACACAGACACAGTGATATCTTCTGTGGTGGCAACACAATCTTTATCATGCACATACCTGCAGAGAGGAGAACATTAACTCTGCAGACAGCAATGCACATTCAATACAGAAAACTAAACACAAAAAGTGGTTAATTATTAATAATAATTATTTTAATAAAAATGTTTGTTTAAATAAGGATAAGTCACTATAAAAAGAAAACAACCTAGAAACTCTAGCAGCAAATTTATTTACAGATCCAAGGAGTTGGTTCTACACCATCCCAGTTTGACAGAATTAAGGTTCTTGATTGTATTTAGAAGAAACTGCAAGTGCATGAAGATTCAAACACCGGAACAAGTCCTGCTTATTTACATATTCAAGAGACCAATTAGCTGAAACACTTGCTTTTTTAGTAACTCTGAACAGTCCTGCAGCAAAACCACACTCATGGCACACAGAATAGGTATCATGCTGTTTGCTAAGCTTCAGATAACTTATAATGCAAAACTGTGGTCCCACTAATGCCAAGTTACAAGCTCTGAAGATTCTGATTAAAAAAAAAAGTTGCTTTAAGCATTCTGGCTTACATGTTTCTTCTCAGTAGCTTCATGGGCTTTCTCCTCACCCAACCACCAGCTTTTGTATCAGATACCCCAAACTACTTGGGGAGAGGTAAGCATGCAGAGAAGCAGCACAAAAACCTGGCACTGAGGTTACAAATCCCAGTCACAGTACCTGAAAATCTGGTCTCTGATGATAGGATAACCTCCAGTGACAACTTTGTTTACATAAGATGTAAACCATTCCAAGTAAGATGTACCTAGATAGCAAGGAAGGAAAACATTCCTAAGGATGGGCAAATTTACCACTAAGCACATTACAGTGAATACTCCAAGGAAAAAGTTTAAAGCTTTGATTATTTTTATTAAAAACTCTCAGCCTTATTGAGATGAGTCAGTCAATATTCCAGATCATTCTACCAACGAGGATCATTTGGAGAAACCAATTAAGAACTAAAGAGTTCAGGGTGCACCCTCCAGAAATGACAGCCAACAAAGAATCTCTTAGCTAAGTATTAAACACTCTAATCAGGGTCTCATCACTTGGACTCCATATGGAAACCTTTTAATGAATACTGCAGCATTTCCTCTCATTTAAAAGAGGGATAAATCAGAGACACATTCTGCACTCCTCTACAAACTCAGAAGACTAAGGCTGGATGTCATTCTGGGATTTTGTACACTTGCAGCCATTGTCTGAGAGCAGCTTTTCACACACCCACAGCCATTATTATGGAACAGCTTGATTGCTAAGCACACTCTCAAGCTGTCACATTTAATTCGCAAAGGAGGGAGTTTTACAGACCAGCTCTCTGCACAAGAACTTCTCAGCCATAAATCTTCCAAGCATTGCAATATAGAGTTCAATAGAAACTTAGAGAGTTGAACTGTTTGTCAATATTAGTGACTCAAAACTGGATTGAAGCTGAGCTACCAAGAAATTATTATCCTTGCCTTCCCTGATGTGTTATCAAGTACTCCCACTCCTGTTAGATTAAGTGTACTTACCACTTCTTCCTTACAGCATGAGCTGTGTGTGCTGTCCTTTGATCTTTTGGAATGCTAAGGGACTCCAAGTTTATTATCCTCCTTTCTATCACTAATCCACAAAATGCAAACCTTGTATAAAGTATACTGTGTATAAGGTAAACCTTGTATAAAGCTCTGAATGGAGGAAGTGGATCTATTTACCTGCCACCTTTAAAATGCTAAGAGAAATGCTGTGCATGGAATTTCCCCTCCACCCCATGGTAAGCCAAGATTAAGCCAAGTAGAATATTTCTAAATATGCTGGATGATCCCACACTGACTATTTTATTTTGAATATTTGATCTGAAGTGTTACCTGTAATGAACATAACAATAGTAGATGGATTGCGAGCCATTTGCTCCTGAAAAGGAAAGAAGGATATATTAGAGAGCATTGGACTTTCAAGGTTACAATTTAAATAGCACAGAGAACACCTTGCCTATATTCACTAAACCTGAAGTCTGGACATATCACTGTAGTCCCAGTCAGATCCTCAAACATGTAAAACTCACAGTGCTCCCATGACCTCTGAATTTATAGCTTCAACTTCCCACCAAGGCTCCTGCACTCCCAATCAGCACAGGAGCACTGTGGGAATGCAAACACATCTTCCTTACTGGACACTGGTAGAAGATCTCGTATTTATTGCGTCCCTCCACACTCTCCAGGGCCATGTACTGACTGAGGCCAGTGTGGATGCAGAAGGTGAGGGGCAGGCACTGCTTCAGCCCCAGCCTCTGCTGGAAGCCCCCGGCCGCCGTGTCGATGTCCAGCAGGTCCTCGGAGCGGTAGTGGTTGGACAGGGCCATGCTGCCCATCAGCCTGGAACCACAAAAACAGGAACACCAACAGGAGACATCACTCACAAGGCAAAGCTGGCCGGTCATCTTTTGGAAACTGCTTCTTTCAATGTTCTAGATGTGGATTAGACTGAGCTGAAATCCAAGCTGAACATCCACATGCTGCACCAGGTTATTAGTTCACAGGACCCTGGCTTTGTGGAAGCAGCATCCAAACCTGAGTGTACACTCCACACCCACACTCCCAGCTGGGAACACCAGGGAAAGGCAAATGAGATGCAAATTCCTGCAGATGCTGAGCAGATGCTCTTATGAAAGCAGTGACTCAGGTGCAAGCTGCCACATGTCAGCATGTTAAAAGCTGATCCCATCCTGGGCAACAGGTTCCATTCCTCTTTCTCCTTAGGAAGTCTGGCCTGGAATTAGCACGTTCCACAGAAGCTGTGCCCATGCCAACACAGAAACCTGAAGCACCTAACAAGGACAAGTCCCACATAGTTTCTGTTTCTGATCTAACAACCTGCTGCACAAACTTCCACTGCCTACTCCTGATCTTCCCAGTATTCATCCATGGGACCACACCTTCCCCTGGAAGCCTTTCTCCAAGCTGGAAAACTTCCCCAGAGCTTTGTGTCTGCTCCTGCAGCCCCTCGATAGTCACATCATTACAGCAGAGGCTTTTTGAGAGTGAAACAGTGGGAAGAGAGGATGCAAATGGCTGCAAAACACCATTTGAAATCTACAGAACTAGGGCACCTATCTCCTCTCTAAAAAATTTTGAAGTCTCTCCTAGAAAACAGAACTAGAAATCATCCTTATGGTTTCATAAAACAGTTTCCTGAATCCCTTCTGCACATAAAATACTCAAATTGGAGAAAGCTGCACCTTCTTTATGAGTGAAGGTTTTGGCAGAGCACTATGAGTGCACTCCTCCCTACAGACATTGCAAAAATTTGCTGTAGTTTTCCATCTTTTGCTTCTGTTTGCAGCACTTCATCAGGTGCTTCAAACACCTAATTTTTCTGCAGCAGAAATACCAGAAACTTTGGTCATCAGCCTTCTAACCTTAATGTAAAAGGGAGTTTTTCACTGCAGAAACTGCATAAAATATAAGCATTTTCTATTGAGGAAACTTAATTTGCAGAACTGAAAATTTGATTCTACCTTAATATGACTAACTAGCTTTAAGTCATTCCCTAACCATTTTAAAAAATAAAAGAATTATTAAAGAATGAAGCTTAAGGAGTGCAAGGTGCTAATTTACTTCTGTAATATAAAACCAAACTTCAGGGGAGCAACTTGCAGTGCTATGATTAAAAGTCTAACAGCTGGAAGTTTAGAGTTGTTGCAAAAAACTGACAAGGGTTCTCATTAGGAAAAGGGGAAGTGTAAAAATAATTTGAGCAATTAGAAAACCACGCTGGGCTTCCAATTACTTCCAAGATTAGAAGACAGCCAATTCTGGAAGTGTCACTTAAGCGGTGACTCAATCACAATACATTTAAATGCTTCATTTATCCTGCTCTGGGGACATTTCACCTTTTAATAAGTGTCTGAGAAATACAAAAGGAATTAATACTTGGTAAGTAGCTTTCAGTCCTTACCCTGGAACAACCAACTTCTGCCCATTATGGATACGGAATGAACACCGATAGTCATCGGGGAGCTTGCAGCGGATTTGTGCTTCCACAGCATCCAGATCCTCCTCCCTCACACTCTCTGGAAAAGAAAGGATGGTGCAGGTATTTCAAACACAAAGAATGGAATCTGTAAATGCCCTCATCCAACCAGCGTGGACTCAAGTCAGAATCTGGTGATTTCACTGTGTGCTGGGTGGTACACAACGAGTGTCACATAAACATGAAAGGGAAATGATGACTCCAATTGATTATTTAATACAGCACCAATCTCAGTCCAGTGCAACCTCCACAGGCCTGAAAGCAGCAGATGTTTATAAAATGGAATGAACCTTTCCCCCACAACACTGCCACAACTGAGTCCCAGTTACAGCTCTCAATCTCTATTGATTTTACTCTTTCATCACCCTAAGGGTTGGTTCTTTCAGTTTCCAGTTCCATCAGTGACACAGAAATGCTGGCTGCAGCCCCCATTCACCTGGAATCTGAAGCAATAAATGGGTTGTAAAAGAGGGATTTTCAAGTCAATAACACAAAGGGGTGGAGAAGAACTACTCTTACATTTCCACATGCACTTCAGGGGCACTCCAACACCCTCACTTCCAGCAAAAATTGGTCTGTTCCAATCCATTTTCTTAAAACCCTTTTCATACTCATTACATGTTTCATTAACAGGACATAAATTAACAATTCATTGAAACAGTATCCCTTACAAATGGCATGAAAAAGGCCCAAATTTTATCCAGAACCTGCCATCATTATGTAAGAGTGGAAATTGGTAATTTGGAATTTGTCTTTCTGTACATAAATAAAAGCTTGACATTCCGTCTTGAAAAATACTTAGCAAAATGTAAGAATCCAGTACTATCCAAGCAAACCAAGAAAATGCAAAATTTAAGGAGATAATCTGTCTCTTAAGAGAGCATTTGTCTCTTAATTTCACAGATCAGGTAAAATTAGACACCATGGTTTAAAAGCCAGCTTCATACAGAAAACTGAAATGCAGCTGAAAATGTATAAGGTTTTTTGTCCCCTATACCAGAAAAGCCAAAACACACCATAGTTGTGATTTATGACCTAGAACACTGGAAGTACTTCAAGGATTAAAACAGAAACTGAAACTGAAAACAGAATCTAGGAGGGGAGTAAAAACAAAAAGGAAAAAATAATGTTCCACTGCTAGGACAGTGTAAGACCTACAGAAAAAAATAAAACTCAGCAACATTATTTTTGTTTGGCTTCAGATTAGAACATCTGCTTTCATGTGACAGCGTTTTAATGAGGTCTTATGAAAACCTCACAAATAAAATCCCACCAGCAGGTCCTCAAAGCAAAGGAGTTACTACACTAAAAAAAATAAACAAACAATAGGACATAGCAACCTAGAAGTGTGATAAAGACAGAGTAGTCACTAGAAAAAAAATCATCTTAATTTCAGAGAATCTTTGGATCAGTAGGAACTGGGCAAGTGTTTGCAAGGAAGGGAGTGCAAACACACTGCCTGTGTTTGCAAGGAAGGGAGAGCACATCTACCTGACTTTCAGGACTCTGCTAATTACAGCACACACCTTTCATGAAAGCAGCATGAGGCCTAATAACAGGCAGGGCTGGGTGAACCGAGCTGCTCCCAGGGGTGCCAGGTACCTTTCAAAGAGCTGATCATGCGTGGACACCACTGCCCCAGGTACTGCTCCAGGTCATCCCAGGCCTTTTTCAGCGTGGCATAGTAGTGGATGTACCTTCCTAAATCAGAGTAGGTGCTGATGAAGATGGCTCTCCAGCTCTGATTCCGTCTGCTTTTTTCCTCCCTGAGGGCACATGGAGAAAACGTGTTCAAATGGCAGCTTGGACAGACTTCTAAACCAAGGAGTTGGTGTTTGTTATTTGGCAGGAACGGGATGCATAACATTAACCCAGGAACACTCTGTGCCATGTGAAGCTACACAAACTCAATTAATTCCAGCATCTATTCAACAGCAAGTTGGAACAGAATTAGGAAACATTTGGGCTACTTAGGGGAAAATTTAGAAACAATACTCCCTCACACAGAGTGCCTTCTGAACAGAGCTCTGTCTGGTAGTGAACTTCAGAGCTGATGAAAAGCTAATTCACATCCTTCATTACTCAGCTTTTCTCAGCTAGGGAGAAGCTGAGAGTATGAGCTGGATGTAAGATGGACTGAAAATCGGCTGAACAACATCTTTCAGAAATTCATTTTCATAGGAAAAAAAGCTTAAAACAATCCCACTTACTCTGAAATGAGCCAGTATTTTTTGCAGTGTCTTTTCCACAGTGGGTCATGGCTTGATAGCTGATTTAATCTTCTATTCAAATAGCAGCAACTATAAACATAAAATCATTAAATGTGATTGCAGCAAAACAAACAGGCAGAAATGCTGTATCACACATCACATTCTCATGAAAAAAATGCAGAGTTTGAAAATTATTTGGCTGTCCTTACAATGGTTAAAGCTCTTCATCACAGTTGTGTAAGTCATGAACTACTTTTCCACACACTTAAAGAACTGGCAGCAATTAAGTACTTTTGTAAAGCAGGTCACCCTGCAGACCTACAGCAGAGTAAACAGTGCCTGAAAGATTCCAGCATGACTCCACTCCACCGGTGGAAAGCATTCCAGTAGCACAGGATGCTATGATTTAAATCTCTTTTTATGTGGATGGTTAGGCTCAGCCCCATCTTTTCCACAGTAAGCTACAGAAACCATACAGTTTGAGTATTACAAACTTACTTTCCTTTTTAAATTGTTTAAATAACAAACTTTGAAGAAAGTCTCCAAACGACACCATCAGTTCAGATGCAGCAACATCACTTCCTCTGGTAGCTTGTTCTACAGTGCCACGTGTGTGTGTCAAAGACTGTGATTAACCCCAAATGAGGGCACCAAACAAGGTTCCAATTATTGCTCCTTGGGGTTTTATAAACTGTTTAAATTAGAATTGTATTAGTATCTCAAAATCAACCTCAACAAAGTGATTCTCCCATATCCCCTGACATCACCCCTTCCATCCACATCCCCACAAACAAATTCAATTCACACCTGGACATCTGGCTGTGCAAAAATTTTATGACATGGGGATTTTTTATATTTTTAGGAGGTGGTGAACTGAAATATCCCAATGGAAAAAAGCCCTTGCAAAAACCTATTGTACTGGTGTTTATCAACCAGGCCTGTAATATCTGGAAGGGAGTAAATCACCACAGCACCACAGGAACATGTGGTTTCAAACATGATAAAAGTGAAATTCAAGCCATTCTCACTAATTACACAAACAATGGAGAAGTTGGCAAATGATCAAATATCTAAGGGCCACCATAACAACTGTTATCATTTTTGCTTATGCTTGATGTCTTTTTCACTGATAGCCTAACAGAATTCTCCCTGATATCCTTATCACTCTTGACTAATATTTATTAATTATTTGGTTAATAAAAAACCAAAACTCCCAAATTTCTGGTAATACCCTGTTTTCTTCTTATGCTTATTCCTCCCTCTTTGATTAAACACTGTGGTTCCAATCACTGCCAAACCTTGCACTTGACTGCTGAGGTTTTACCCAAAACCACACTCTTCATCTTCACTGTAGGATTCATAACCCTTCCGCCCAAGAGGCACCTGCCACTTTCATCCAAGTTTGGTTTTTTTCCCTTGAAAAGTCACCATTTCATTTCATTTCGTTTTCTTCAAACGGTGGAATACATTTACTAGCAGCAAGAACACAGTTTCTTGGCACGTTGAAACACAAGCTTCGGGCAAATACTGATTTCACAAATTTATTTACTGCTTCCCTTATGTACAAATACATAATGGAGGAGAGAAAAACAGATTCATTGAATGGTTTGGGTTGGAAGGGACCTTAAGGACCAATGAGCTCTCCTACCATAGGTAGCAACACCTTCCACTAGCCCGGGCTGCTCCAAACCCCGTCCAACCTGGCCTTGGACACTTCCAGGCATGGGGCAGCCACAGCTTCCCTGGGCAGCCTGTGCCAAGGCCTCACCACCTTTCTCAGCAAGAGCGAACATTCCATTTTGTTAGAAAGATGACGGTAAAAGAGGCGAAAGCCCGGTGCTGCTGGAAGGGAAAGGTATTCAGACCGTGTCCTCCCCTCAGCGCTTCCTCCGGAGGCAGGCAAGCCCTTGCCCCGCACAGCCCGGGGAGCGCTCCGCCCGCCGCGCCCCTGCCATGCCCCCGGGCTGCCCCTGCCATCCCCCCGGGCTGCCCGTACCTCACCAGATCCCGGTAGTCGAGGAAGCTGAGGATGAGCAGCAGCGGGTCGGTGGGGAGCAGCTCCAGGCTCAGGCTCGGGGAGAGCTCCATGTCCGGGGGCGCCGCCATCTTGCGAGACGTCCCCGGGACGCGCCGCCCATCACGCCGCTCTCCGCGCCGCCGAGCGGCGCTCACGGGGGCGGCGGCTCCGCGGCTTCCTCGGAGCTGGCGAATCCGCCCTCGGAGCTCCCAAATCTGCCCTCACAAGTGCCAAATGAGCCCGCGGAGTTGCCAAATCTGCCCTCGGAGCTGAGCGCTCAAAACTCTGAATTCAGCCGTCAGCCCTCCTAAATCAACCCTCAGAACTCCCGACTCTGCCCTCAAAACTCTGAAATCAGCCTTCAGAACTCTCAAATCAGCCCTGAGAACTCCTCACTCAGCCCTCAACACTCCGAACCAGAACTCAGCCCTCAGAACTTGGTCCTTAGAATTGAGAACTCGGCCCTGAGAACTCAGCCCTGGGTCTCCCGAAATTCAATTTATGCGCCAAGGGGGTTTGGTCAGGGAATGGCCTGCTTTTCACAAGATCAGCTTCTTAGTGATCTAAATGGACAATGATAAGTGAGCAAAACTGAGACCGGGAAAATAAACTTACTGAGTTGAATATAATCAAAACAAAACAAAAGTTGCATCTTCAGGATCACATTTTATAGGAAAAGAACACTTGATGTGTGACAGCTTCACAAGCAATATATGCTACTCTTTTAACGCCCCTCACCTTTAGTGAGTTAAATATTCTTATATGAAAGAAGGAGTTATTTCTTCTGCGTGATTTTATGCTAGAAATTCTTTTCTCTCTTCTTTTCTGGGTATTGGTAGGATTTTAATGAAATAATTCATTGTCCTAGCAACACTGCTCAAATAAGAACTGGAAAGGAACAGGGGGGGTTTTATGACTGCACTATTGCTAGCTGTTGGGGAGATTTTTGTCCTTTATAATTTCTATAATTGTAAAGTTTCCTGTAGAGAAGAAAACACAATAGCAAAAGTATATTTGAAATGCTAATAAAATGACATTACTTGTGTTCGTCCTTGGGTTTGTGGCCCATAAAAATCTAATAATGCAGAGCCAAGAGAAGGTCCATAATTCTTTATGTCTTTCAGGTTTTGCCAAAAGCCTGGAGAGTTTTGCTTCTAGCACTTGCATAGATCCAAGCTGTTGCTCAAGGGCTTAGGCAGTGGCAAAGATGGAGGTGGAGGATCTATAGAAATTAGTTATAAAAATTATCACCCCTGGTCAGGCTAGAGGCTCCTCAAGTGCAGAAATGGCTGGCATTTTACTTTCCTAATGGATGTCCTAACAATTATTTAAACAAAAACATAGTAAAATAGAATTAACTGTTGCTGAGACTGAAGGAAAAAAAAAAATAAACAAAAAGTAAACAACCAATCAAACCCCGCAGAACCAAAAGCCAACATAAGCCCATTTGAAATTGTAGCATTTCAATGTTTTACCCACAGCAGCCTTTGCATCCTCCATCATGTAACTGACAGCTGCAGAAGCTGTGACACCAGTAAGTTATCATGGAATTTTCCTAGCTCATCCTAGACATAAAAGTTCTTTTCCACTTCAATAATGGAGCCTAATTTTTCTTCCATTATCACCAGCCATGGAGCCCAAATGGCCAAATAGATCAGAGGTACTCATCAGGCTGGAAACTGCTCAGATTGATCTGTGTGTCCAGTGTTTAATCTGTGAGAGATGATGAGGCTTTTAGCATCCTTCATTTATTTTTACTTCTTGAAAATATAATGAAATGACACACTGGGGATCTTCACCGGGTGCTGAGTGTCTCTGGAAATTCAGCTAATGTTCTAAGGTTTTGGGGAATGGGCTCCTCTTCACAAGATCAGCTTTTTAGTGCTCTAAATGGACAATAATACATGGGCAAAACTGAGACTTGGAGGGGAGGAGGCAGCCTGGGGAATTGGTAGCAAGAAAGAAGCTGAGGTCCAGAAAATTTGTGTTGTTATTATACTGTTCTTATTGGGTTTGCTCTTTGCTGTAGCAAAGATGCAATAAGGTCAGGGCTTCACAGAAATAACCAGGCAGTGACCTTGGCTTGGAAATCTGATCATGTAAAATTAACCAGAACACAAGGAGGGACTGTAATAAAGAGCATAGAAGGAGCAGGGTAGGAGAATTCAGAGAGGGAGCTGTAAGATCCTGCAGTGACTCTGGTGAACCACACAAACACAAAGGCAGTTCAGCAGTCCTTTGAACAGTGTGGGATTTACACATGAACTGATAACAAATCACATCTTCAGGCTTCACAAGAGTGAATCTTAGATAAGATGCAAGAGATGATGGGGAGGGAGCAGAGCCCAAACTTCAGGGAAACATCCACGTGAATAAACTAAGTATTGCGTAGGAGCTTGTTGGATATTTTAGTAACAAACGGCATCTCTGATGGAGTACAGCTTCAAGCTACCTCCTGACACAATGAAACAACAGCTGAAAAAATCCCTGCCTTGTTACAGCCACATAGAGCCAGGATAAACCAACAAAACCCCGCCCAAACCTCACACGGTGGTAAATTAGCCTTGGCAGCTCCACAGCCAAATGAAGTCGAAGGATGTTGTCATTAAACTGCAAAGGCTCCATATTGCTAGAGTTTCTTACCTCCCTAATGTTTCTCAGGGGCAGCTCCTCCAAGCACTGACTCTCCCTGGTCTTTGCAGCAGCCAACTGATTCCAAACCCCCTCAACCAACCAACCCACTCTTTTATAACACTCTTCTTATTGGCTACAGCTGTGGCCTCTTAAAATCAGGCCTGCTCTTACTCTTTAATAATTAACCCAGCTGCAGCTCTTTTAGGGGGTAAGATTACTTTCTATACTACCTTTATTTACGTATATTCTATCCCCCTACAGAGGGAAACTCCAAGAATCAACCAATGGACTTCATCTGGTGCTTACAAAGCAACTGAAGTCTAATCCCAGCTTTCATCCTTCTGGACCATGTGCCACATGGATGCTTTTGCCTGCATCAGTTGCCTGAGGTTATCAAAAACTCTGCATCAAGGTGGTTTCAGGCTTGCCTTTGGTTATTAGCAAATTTTTTTGTCTCAGATTCTTAGCTCCAAAACGGGTTTGAAATATTAATGTATGTTTGGAGAGCTTGGAATCCCACTTGGAGAGCAATGTTGATAGACTGTGCTTTTTTCCTCAGATCAAAGACTCCATGTTGACACAAACTGTAGCCAAGTTTTATTCTTTCACGGCCTAGCTTAGCTCCAAGTTGGTTTTCCATTCATATAATCCTCTCACATAAATCAAATAAAAGATACTACTACAAATGGAAACATTACCTGGGAAAGTATAAAAAGTAAAGTTTATTTACTTTAGAGAGCATGGATGGCATACAAAGGCATGATTCTTGCCTCAGGAGTATTTCTAATTTCACACAATTCCAGTGGTTTCACTGTGTGTGATTCCCAGTCCATGATGTGGTTCATGCCTAAGGGATGTGTGAAAGACCCCACTGAAAGAGGCTGCAGGAATATTTCATGATCCCATGGAAAGTGCCAAGACCCTGCTTGCTTTGTATGGGAGCTCAGGAGATCTTCTTTGACCTGAGGAACATAGAGAAGAATGAGGCAACCCTGCAGAAAGCTGCTATTGAGCCTTTCCTGACCTGAAAAAACCCCACATGTGCATGGCCCAGATAGCAGCTCACTTTTCAGCTGCACACACTGTTCGTAGGTCATTAGCTGAGATTGTTAATGAGGCAGGCAGTCGATCACGGCTACAGTGTGGGGTTTTTGGCTACTAACTCCTCGAGCCAGAGCACATTCATCAGAGCATGCAACAACAAACGACTGAAGTGCTGAGCTGCATTTGGAGAGGTAACACACAGATAAAAGCCTCCAGAAGCCCTTTGCAATTCCCTTAGTCATCCATTCCCACTGAAAGCTTCTCTTTGGGAGTTTCCAGGAGGCCTGGTGCGACCTTTGCTCGTCCTTTTGGTCAGAGCTCTTATCTGTGCGGCGCAGGCCCGGCCTCTTTCTGCTTGCGCTCCTCCGGAGCGGTTTTCACGGGATAAACAAGCCGCGTGTGCTGATGCACGCTCCCTTATCAGCTGGACAGCACGCTGCTCCTGCACGCTGGGTCACGCTCGCTGCTGGGCCAGCTCCAGGAATTCCAGGGCGGCTGCATCAGCGCTCATCACAGCCATGGGCTGCAAAAAATCACAGCCACCACGTGGTGGGGCCTTATCTTAGAGCCCACCAGGAGTTCCCCACATCTCTAGGTTGATAATTGCAGGTCTTGGATCTTTTTAATGAGATAGCAACATGATAAGCACTGGTTTGGGGAGCTGTCACAATGCCAGACTGAAGACTGTGTGCCTTATTGAAGGAGAATTTCACTTTTATTTTGTTTCTTTAAAATATAAGTAAGTAAAGCATTTCTGTATCTCAAAACCAGATCACAGCTGTTATGAAACTCATGGGTAAAGTTGTCTGAGATGAGATGCAAGGCATATCTGAGGAGAGGAGAAAACCAAAATCCTATGAATTTTTACCAACCAACCCAAGAAGTTACAGCCCTGAAAAGGAAACATCTCAAGAATCACATGAAACATAGCTGGTACAGAGCTACTGGACTACAGAATGAGGTATTTCTCTTGGGTTACAGCTTTCAAAAGTTATTTCTCTCTCAACACTGCAAAGCAACAGCTTTCCATCACCCTAGCTGCTTCCTGTTACAACATTCCTTGTTGCCTCTCCTCCAGTTCCAGCACCTCCACACGAATCAACCTTCTTGCAGTCCATTCCCCCTTGGCTACAGGCTTTGCTGCCTTATGCCAAGCTGTACATGTAACCAGAATATGCCAGATCCAGAGCAGAGGCAGTCATGGAGCACTTAGCAAAAGGTGCACTCAATTCTTCATTAAAAAAAAGAAACATCTCTTCACCAAAACATCTTTAAAAAATCAAAAATTGTCATACACAGCCTGCTATGGGGCAGAGCTTGTGGCTTAAAATGGGAGCAGACATACAATAATGCATTAATTAATGCTTGTGAGGCACTTGAAAATGGCACATGGTGTATGCTCCTGCAAACCACGTTGATTAATTACCATCAGTGATCTGCTGCTTTGTTTGAACCTTTCTGAGATGTGCCTTCTCATTAGCCTGGTACAAAGCAACCCTCAGCAGGAGGGAACAAGTTGCTTCAAACACAGTTCAACTTTCTGCCAGTTTAATCTTCATCTCACTGACAGACTTTTGAATCTTAATTTAATTATAGTGCCTTAAATGTTTTGTGATAGTGTATCTCAATCTCTCAGTTCTGTCTTTTTATGCTTTTTCAAGTTGTTGTGGGACAGAGGAATAGATAATTTTTTCCAGTGTCCATTAAATTTCCCTTTGCCTCCAGTGCAGTATGTGCTCCATAAAAGAGATGAACCTGCTGCAAGTGAAATAAGCTGATGCTGCACTGTCTTTTTAGGGCAACAAAAATCTTTATAGATTATTTTCCCGAGTGCCATGAATCTCCTTCAAAGCCTTAAGTCACTGATACCAATTAATAAACTTAATAGTCTCATTTTCAATTCACATTCAGGTCGTACAGAGCGTGTGCTCTGGCAGATGCTTAAAAGCTTTGCCTTTCAGAGATAAAATGTTACCTTGTGTGTGAGGTGGGGGTGATTCAGGAGCAGAAAGACCTGTTAAAGTGCAGCACCTGAGGCCTCCTTGTTTTCTGAATTTACAGTCTCAGGCTGGCAGTCGTATAAATGAGTGATGCTCTCTGATGTTCTCTTCCAAGCAGGCAACGAAATTGGCAGGGAGTCTTGCGTTTTGTGCTGATGTGTCCAGAATTCAAATAATTTCATTCTCGGCTATAATGACAATTGGAGGCAGAGTATTACCTTGAGAAAAGAGAAGGGAGAGATGGCTTCTGGATCCTGGATTGAATTAACAAGAGATTCCCATTTACTCTCTCCACTGAAAACTCTATTATGCAGGGCTCTTATTGCCCTTATTCAAGGGCAGGGAATTAAAAAAGTGATATCGATGGTAATGCTCTCATCTTCCTGCCATGACACTGAATAATGGGGACAAAGAAGGGGAATCTTGACGGATGATACGCCTTTTAAAATACTGCTGATAGCGGAAACACGGAGAGGACGACGCCTTTGAGAGTCAGTGATGAAGTCATATTCAGATTTTTGTGCTCTTTGCTTAGGACTTTAAATCAGCTCTGCTTTCCTTTTCGCTGTTGTTTTTTGGAACGTTTTATTTTCTTGTTTTTGCTGGAGAGAGTCCTTACTGTAAGGAACGTAATGGAGATGAGGTAAAGTGTTGCTTATACTAATTGCAAGAGAAATCTGCTCTCTCTCCTTCTGGACTCAGAGAGCAAGCATTGGGAATTTGTCCTGGAAAAGTCCAGCAACAGACTGGTATAATTATTTGGGGAGAGCAATACTGCTGCTCAAGTGGAGGCTCTTCTGGCACTTTCTAGTTCAGCTTAAGCTCTTTCTGAAGTTACATGGACTAAATAAACCCGGTAGTCTTATAAAAAATGATACCTGATACTGGTGGTCTTATAAAAAATTATGTAAAGGACCCTTCCTTTACAAATACATACATTTAGGCCTAAGAAATATATTTCCCTGTGTAAACTAGATCTTACATAAAATAATGAGTGTGTTTGAGTTAGAAACTTCTATGGAATAAGTAAGAACATCTCCATTCTGTGAGTGGGTAAATGAGAAGCAAAATATTGAACTACCTTGCCAAAAGTCACTTTTTGAGGTGAGAACAACACACAGGTTAGTGCAAACCTACAAGGTCTCTCTGAGCTATTAACACTCTTCCCTGATCTCAGCCCAGATGTAAATGATGCCCCTTGCCCTAAATTTTCAGTCAAAGGTTCTGTGAGGTGAAATCATGAAAATCAGCCCTGTTATGTGTGACACAACCTGGAGAACCATTGTGCACCTCCACCCTACCTCAGCATCCTGGCTACACCCACCAAGCTTTGTAAATGAACTCATTCATGACTTTAGGCTTTGTTTCTTGCTGGACAGAATATTTGCAAGGAGCCACTGTCAATGAAGAGAGCTGATAGCTGTATTTTCCTTGCCTTTCCTTGCCTCTGCTGGCAGGAATTCAGGCTAATAATTCTAATTATAATCTGCCTGTGGCCTCCAGAGGTCAGCATATCACTGGAAAATAGCTAAATATCAGCACCCTCAAACTATACTTTCCAAGTTGTTCTCATTAGGTGTAGTTTCCAATTTCACTGAACAAGATTTAAAGGGTTTGCTCCCAACTCTCCTTGTGACAGCAAAAGCCAGAAAAGAGCTCTCAGAGTACGCATTGTAAGATGCAGAAGGTTGTCATTGATCAGTGGCTGGCACATGCCCTGGGTGATGAGTTTATTGAGAACAGTCAAGCAGATATCCACAGGTTTAAGCTGCTATTCCTGATGTGTCAGTAGTGATGGAGTGAATGGACCTGCCAAGCACCTTCTGGGTGGATGCCAGACTTGCTCAGTTGTGGGAAAGGCTTTAATTTTTAGTGCCTTCCAGCACAACTTGCAGTTGTAGTCCCACCCTCTGAAAGAATCATGTAGAATCAGAGATGAGAAATAAGAGTTTATCAGAGGCATGAAACAGCTTTCAGGCAAGAAGAAACTTAAGAGTATTCACCTCAGGAAAAGTAAGTTGGAGAGAATATCGTAGCATAGAGTCATGGAATGGTTTGGATTGGAAGGGACCTTAAAGATGACTGAAATTAATTCTTTCTAAATAGGTTTATTGGCTCTCATGATATTATCCTGGATTCCCTAATCCAGAGCAAAATCAGGATGAGCTACCTTTCTAAAAGACCCAAATCTTACATGATTTCCAAGATCAGATAGATGCAATCTGTTGCAAAATACCCAGAACCAGCATCCTCATAAACACCAAGGAGCCTTGGTGCCAGACAACACTGATTTCTCCTATTTCTTAGCATGAAGAGTACAAGATTTACTGAACCCTCAGTGTTCTCACATTTGTGCTTTGAAACAAAACCTGAAGTGGATCCAGCTGTAGACAAAGAGTAGAAACCCTGCTACTGAAAATAAAATTAATAATACAAGCAAAAAAAAAAAATCCAGCACAATTAAAAAAAAAGAAAAAAGAAAGAACACTCAAATCTTTCATTATTTTTATTAAAGCTGCAGAGTCTTACTACACACAACAAATATTTTATTGATATAATCTAAGTTAATAAAATAGTTGAACAACTCTTTAGATTTATATTTGTATAGAAATGATCTGGGGAACATCTCGAGACAGCAGTGCCCGAAAGCAACTATTCAGCAGGGTTTTTTAAAAGAAGAGTCTGGGACTAGAGGATGCACTGTTCATTCTCAAAGGAAAAAGAAAAAATCCATGCAAAAATAACTCCCACCCAAAGTGTAAGGCCATATGGAATGACCACGTGAGGGATGGCTCTTTCCTTCCTTCATCACGCCTACTGTGGGAGCTTGTCATCTAAACTCAGTAATGAAAACAAGACAGAAAGAAAACTGAATTGCACAATCCTAGTCTGCAGATGACAACGTCTTAACATCTCTTTACAGAAGTCCCTACTCTGTTCCAGTTGGGAGGATGGGTTGTGGTGCTGTGTCTGTCCCCAGCTGCCAGCTGATGTCAGTTACTGTCCGTGCTGTGAACACAAGTCAGTCTAGCTACTATTGCTTTGCTCTCCCTCCTTCACCTGGGTGTAGTTTACATTCTAGGTGGCACTGCCTGCCGAGGGCCCACCGCGTGGCGTTTCCCTCCCGTTCCAAAGCCCACAGCCCAAGGGATGATCTCCCAAGGGATGATCTCCTGGCTGCAGCTGGGCCCGGGAAGTGCCTGTCCCAGAGCGCCAGGCGCGTCCGTGCTAGATCATGCCGTTGATCTTAGTCCACTCGTAGATGTCCTGCTCGCAGACGATGTCCGAGTTGATGAGCAGGTACCTGTCCCCCACGCAGAAGTGCTTCTGGCAGGCAGCACACTTGAAGCACTCGAGGTGATAGACCTTGTCCTTCACCCTCATGGTCATCTCGTAGGCGCGGATCCGCTTCTCGCAGGAGGCGCACAGCCCGTCCTGGCCAAAGAGCCTGCAGCGACAGCACAGAGGTCAGCACAGCTCCCTGGCTGGGCAAAACCCAACCTAAACCAGGGCAAACACCCCTGATCCATTAGGACCAGTGCTGACTTAGAGAGAGGTCACGTGGGAAGCTGCCCAGAAGAGCTGGAAACTTTGCAACACCAAGTATTGAAACAGAAAATCCAAGGTTTTCTGCTTGGATAAAATCACAGAATGGGTTGGGTTGGAAGGAAATTTAAAGTCCATCCTGTGCCACCCCCTGCCATGGGCAGGGACACTTTCCACTAGCACAGGTTGCTCCAAGCCCATCCAACCCGGTCTTGGACATTTCCAGGGATGGGGCAGCCACAGCTTCTCTGAGCAACTTGTGCCAGGGCCTCCCCACCCTCCCAGGGAAGAATTTCTTCCTTAATATCCAAACTAAATCTACTCAAATCTATCAATAGAATTGCCTTCTCTGACCTTATCCTGAATTGGAGGAGCAAAGGTTGCCCAGAGCACTGCATGAAGTTGTGCCATATTAACACTTCCACTTCTGTGATCAATAGAAATTACCTTTTGCTAATAATTTTTGTCTTTCTTAAACTGCTGCTCTGTAATTTGCAGCAAGGAGTTGGGGTAAGCCATGGTCTAAGGCTCTCCTGCCTTTTGTCTGTGCCTCCACATTGGAAATTCTTTCAAGCATTTCTATATCCATGAAGGCACTCCTGATCCATGAAGTCACTCCTGATGGGTTTCAGAAGGACACATTCTAAGACCTCCTAGATACCTATGAGACAATTTTGTACTGTGGACTGCTCTTCAATCCATGTGGAGAAACCCTGCTGAGGTCCTAATGACACTGTCTATAAAAAGGAGACTCTAAAGAATGCCCTGCAGAGTTTGTTAAGTCAAGTCAGTAATAAAGAAGCATGAATATATTGATATTTTATTTTTAAAAGGGACGAATGCTACAGGTGATGTATTCATTGACTTTGACTTCCAAACTTCCACACTAATTCTGAAAAGAGTTTTTCCACCTCCTACACATCTCCTGCATGTGCTCTGCCTGATTTAAATCATCTTCTGAACTGGAAAAAGGATGTCTGGTAAATTAAGAGACATTTAAGGAAAAAGAATATAATTCCTTTTGTCTACCAGGAGATGTCAGTGTTTACTTCTGCCCAGTGAAAGTAACACTAAGGTTACAAAAAGGTTGCCAATTTTTTCATTAATGAGGGAAGATATCTATTGCATTATTAAATAAATAAAAACGTTGGATTGCACTGCAAGAAAATGCATTAATTGTATTGCCATATTTCCTGTTGCTTCCATTTTAAGATGAAAAGTATCTGGGAAGTGTAATTAACACTGGATCACTGCTGGATTTACAAGTGGTCCCATTAGCAGAACTCAGTCCTTAATTTCTGCTCAGCAAAATTCCATCAGCAAAGCCCAGGGACAGCATAATTAGGAAGTCCACTGAGATTTTGGTTTCATTTTTATTGGCAGGTAAATTAGCCTTCAGTAAAAAAGCTGGAAAAATACCAAATATCATTATTCTGTTCCACAAACCTCCTGACACATTAGGGATCCATTAGAAGAAATGGAACACAACCAGCAGAGCAAAGATCAATACATTTTAATCAAGAATGTAAAGATCCTTTGTTATCAATTTTTTGTGAAATATCTTAGTCTCCAATTAATCCTTTTCTTACAAATTTGGGCAAAGCAGGCAGGCAGAGAGTTATTGATGAAAACACCCATAACAAGTGTATTTGTAGGATCTGATTCTGCAGAATGTGCAAATTCTTTCTTGTTCACCACTGGGCTTAAGAATGCCAAAACCCCAAATGACCTTTCACCTCTTACCTGGGTTTAAACACCTTTAAGCTCCAAGGCAATTCTGGGAGAAGCAGAAAACTCCTTAAAACCATTCAGGGTAACCAGTTCATTGCCAGCTCAGTGGGAGATTGCTGGAATTCAGCCCCTTTTCCCAATTTCTGCTTGCCAGAATGCTACATTGACCCTTCACCTGTGGGGTTAGGTCTGTGCAGAATGACAGATGCCAACAGCTCCTAGTCCTGGGAGTTCTTTCTGTATTCTTCAATTATCAAATAATTCTGGTTCGTCCACAATGTGTAGCACTGTTTTCACTTCCATTAAAAATGCTTTTTTCCCCCCCAAACTTTAAAAGATTTATCTATAAACAACTCTATGTTGTTTAACTAAGCAACACAGATAATCTCTAGCTTTATCTATAACTTACTGAAGAATCCCAGCAATACTAAAAACATCTGAATCTCAAAAATATGAGGACAGGTTGAGGGAGTTGGGGCTGCACACTCTGGAGAAGGCTCTGGGGAAACCTTAGAGTCCCCTCCAGTGCTTTAAGGGGTTCCAGGAGAGCTGGAGACAGACTTTGGACAAGGGATGGAGGAATGGGACAAGAGGGAATGGCTTTAAAGTGCCAGAGGGTGTGTTTAGTTGGAATATTGGGAAGGAATTCTTCCCTGAGGTGAGGCCCTGGCACAGGTTGCCCAAGAAGATGTGGATGCCCCATCCCCGGAAGGCCAGGTTGGAGGGGAATTGGAGCAGCCTGTCCTAGTGGAAGGTGTCTCTACCTGTGGCAGGGGATGAAAGGAGAGGAGCTGTAAGGTCCCTTTCCAGCCCAAATATTCCAGGGATTCTAGGACAGGAGTCCATACTGCAAACCTGAGCTTGCAGACTCCGCCAGGCTTCGAGAGCCATTCCAAAGGAATTCCTCCATCCCAGCTGCGCTCAGTAACACGGGAAGGAGGCAGGAGGGGTGTGAGGAGCGGGATGCCTACCTGAGATAGTCCCTCCTGCAGAGCTTCCTGCCCAGCTTGTAGTAGAGGCGCCGGCCCACCTCGCCGAGCCGGCAGCCGCACAGGTCGCAGCTGAGGCAGTCCTCGTGCCAGTACTGGTCGATGGCCTTCAGGAAGTAGCGGTCCCCGATGTTCTGCTGGCACCCCCCGCATGTCAGCAGCGACGGGGGGATCTGCAGCACCTCATCCACCGGCTCCCTGCGGGGGTGAGACAAACCCTGGACGAGGGAAACCCGCTCCGAGAGCGTCCACACGGGGAGGAGGACAAGCAAAATGAGTCCCAAGCTCAGACAGGTTAGGACAGGGAGGGTGGTGTCCTCCTTATTGCTCGTTTTCAGCTGGACTAAGAAGGGCACCCAAGGGATTTCACACTTTACGTTGGGAAATGGAAATTTGGAGACTAAGTTTGATGGTGTCACTTGTCAGAACAGCACGAAATGAATAAACACAACAGCTGATTCTGTTGCCCAACTGGTTTAAGTCTCGCTGCTGATTTGAATAAAGCCAGCATTTTACCTCATGTTGCTGCAGGACTTCTTTTTTCCCTTAGCCAAGGACATGAATCCCCTGGGATGGGTTTATGCCAACATACCTCAATTATCTGGGATTTACACATCCATGAGTGAAAGGAGGCACAAATTTTTCTTGTGATATTAGCACTGACTCTTAATGCACCTATTTTGTTCTTTTTCCTAAAAAGCTTGGAGAGCTAGGATAATTCTGGTAAAAGAAGTGAGAATTTTCTTCTAAGTATTTCTGTGTCTTTTGGGGTAATTTCACAACTTAAAAAAAGAAAAAAAAAAAGAGCAAAAAAATTTAAAAGTGCCTGAACTCAGTTTTGTAATATTCTGGGATTCACCCAAACACCAGAGAAGTAAATAAAAAAATCTACTGGATCTATCCCTTAAGCACTTGCTTAATTTCAAACCTGTGGCTAGTAGAGTGGACCCCAAATTTTTTCATCTTATTGAATTATTGCTCCAGCACAGAGTCTCCGAGCAATTTGCTACTGTCATTGGTCTGTCCTCCCCTGGGCTGCTGGGGGCAGAGGAGACCTACACTGATGAAGAAGCTCTGCTCCCAGTTTCCAGCAGGCAACAGGGAAAAAATTGTATTACTCCTGCTTATTTACTGGATCAGCAGTTTTCTGGGCAAAAATTACTTTCTTCAGCAGGGAGGAACGACCTCTGGTCAAAAACTTCTGGGCTGAGAAAGTGATCCTGCAGTTTTTATTTAGGCAAGCTGAGCCCTGAGATATTATCTGGTTCTATTCTGCTCTGGTTTCTCCCTTCTAAGTTTAAACTGCTGTGCCCTGCAAGCTATGTCGTAACACCCCTCTCCTGCCAGCTCACCATCCTGTGAGTTTTCATTAAGATCATGGGGAACACATGATTAGGCCCTGCTTTTTCCAAATTTTTCCTTTTGGGCTGCATGCTCCCTTTCCTAACACATGGGCTCCATGCTGACAACTTCTGAGAGCCTTCGAGTAGAAGGAAGCACACATCATTATCCTTCATTATCCATTTTTTGAAACTTTGGAGTGCACCCCAAAATGTTTCATCTGAGGGGCATTTGGGAATCCCAAGCCAGATTTCTCTGTGAGCCCTGAGCTCAGGAACAGCCCAACGGATGTTTATGCACAGCAGCATTCCTGGTTAACGCATTAGGCTTTTGATGTCCACGATTCCTAAGCCAGCACTTAAGCCACCAGAACACAAGGCAGGTAAATAAATAAAGATTAAAAAAAACTTTGTAGATGAAAGCTGGACATCATTAGGAGCTGGGATTAGAGTTTCTTTAAAAAAAAAAAAAACAGCATAAAGGAAAATGTAACATGTAAAACATCATGGAATGAAGTGATTTAACCCCCAAAAGCAGCAGCAGTTCCCATGTGTTCGTTCTGGGCTCCAAGCTATGGCATTTTTAGTATCTGACAGGAAACAAACCACGAATGACTCAATTTACTGAGAGAGATGTTTTAAGCGTTATCTGGAAACGGAGATTTTATAATTTATTTCTTTATTTCTTCTCTTTTACCGCGATCCCAGACAAGCCTAAGTGCAGTTAATTAGCACGTTCAGGGCTGAAGCGGCCCTGGGTCTGTGCTGAGTTACCATCCCTGGGTGTGCAGCAGGGATGGGACAGCGGGAGCACAGCCCGGGAGAAAGCCTGGATCTGGACACGGAAGCCGGTCCCTTCCCTGAGTGGGAAGTCCAGGGAGGAAAATTCTCATCTCCTACATCCCGTCCATCAAGTCTGTCTACATGCTCTCAGCAGAACACCCAGCCCCCACCAAAGCTTTCTACGAGCTTTTGGAAGTTGCATTACGAAAACGTGGAAGTTGGGCACCCGCAGCTAACAGCCCTGACCTTTCACTGATGGGCTGCAGCGAGTCGGGCAGGTCGGGGACGGGGCGGAGAGGGTCCCTCGGGATGGAAAACCTGGAAGCTTGGGAAGCGGGATGCTCTCTCTCTCGCCGAGCATCCCCACCACCCCGCGCTGAGATGAGCGAGTGGGAGATGCCCTGCCCGGGGGAATTGCGCTTCTCTGCCGCCGGCTGCTCCTTCCCACAACTTGGGGGGCTCTCCCCAAGCTCCCGCACACCGCCAGCGCCGCGGGGCCGGGGCAGCCCGGTGTCCGGGGCGGGGGAGGGCGGTCGGAGCGGCGGGGGCTGCCGCCGAAGCCCTCCGGGGCTGCCGGGCACACAATGCCGGCGGCGGCTCCGTCGGGGAGGACGAGCGGCACCGGGAGGCGCCCGGGGACGATGGCGAGCGGGGAACCGGGCGGAAAAAGCGCGCACTTACTCGGAAGGATCGAGGCTTTTCCTCTCGATGGCCGATGACATTGGCAGGGCCGGTTCCTTTGTGGCGTGCCGGTGGTGGGCTCTGCCCCCGCCGCCCCCGCAGAGGCTGTCTGCTCGCGGAGCCTTGTCGCCAGCCGCGCTGCCCCGCCGCCCCGCGATGACATTCACAGGATTTCCTCCTGCAGCACCGAGACACAGAGAGAGACACACACGGGGGCTGGGGCTGCGCTCCGGCCCCGCACGGCCCCCCCCGGCCCCGCACGGCCCCCCCGGCCCCGCTGACCTCCCATCCCCGCCGCGCTCCCCCCGCGCCCCGCACGGCGGGGCCGCTCCCGCGGCGGGCGGGGGGCGGCGGCCGCGGCCGCCACCGCGGCTCCTCCGCGCCCGGCGCTCAGCGGCTCCGCGCGGGCAGCTCCGCACACGCTCCGCGCCCGGGCGGCAGCGCCGAGAGCGGCGGCAGCCGCATCCCCGGGATTATTATTACTCCGTGGCTCAGCCCCGGCTCTCTGGTTTCATTTCCTTTTTCCTGATCACGATTCAAATACAATAGAAGGAAATCACACTTAAAGAGACAGCTGCCCGTTTCTTAACTGCACTCCTGGGGATTCGGCAATACAAACAGCAGCATCACGACTCGCTGGGTTCCTTAAAGAGACAGAGCGGGGCTCCCCAGAGCCAGGGCTGGGGGCTGCCGAGGCGTTCTCACGTTATTATTATTATTCCCCTACTAACGCTGTCTCTGTGCGCAGGCAGGTGGGCGACCTGAGAATGATCCCAAGAGCTGGAAAAAAATAAGCGCCTTGTTCCGGATTGTGCCGCCTTCTCAGCTGCACGGAGAGCGGCACTCACCATCCCTCTCCTCGCCCTCTCCCTCTCTGACACGAACATGCACATGCCCACACGCACCCATGGGTTTGTGCGGCACTCGGAGAGCCACAGGTAAAGATCCCGAGCATTATTTGTCCGCCCAGAGTTCAAACCGGTCAGCTCAGTTGTGCCTCATTTATAGCCCCGAGTGAACATTTGCTTCCAGACACCCCCGGATTCCTGGCAAGCCGTGTAACGAATTTACACCCTGGCACCCGTGATGCTAATGAGCTGTAAAAGCCGGCGAGTACCACGTATCGATCTGTAATTAATCCTAGAGATGCCAAAGACGGGGCAAGTCTTGCCTGAATATGTCTATTTTCCCTCCCGCCCTTCCTCCTCTCCATCAGCACAGCGCATCCCGGAAAGGACTGATTTACAGCGCCGGAGTGAAAACTATTGCGGCAATCCGAGCCTTTGCCAGGCTCTGGGGCATTAGACGCTGGCCCTTGCTGGGGGCAGAGTTCTGGATGGGATGAACAGCTTGCTCTGTTAATTCCTTTAAAAACAGAAAAGAAATATCTGTAATAAAGTCCCAGAGAGTAGTAGTAGCAGCAATATTTCGCTTCTATATTAATTCCCAGAAGAGAAATGTATTTGATGTCTATTTTTATGACTACATTCTCCCTTTTCTCAGCTTTTTGGCAGCTGGGGATATAATATCTGCAATACATTAATGAGCCCGATCCAAAGATTAGTAATGTCAGCAGAAGGACTGTTATTCCTTTCAAGGGGCTTTGAACCAAGCTCTTGAAATACTTTAGAGCTATCACTGGTCATTAGAACACATCTTTCTTATTCTTAAACACATTATCTCCAATGTATTTTAAGCTATTACAGCAGGACAGTCACTCTCATTTCTGTTGAAGGAAAAGGCTCTTTTGTTAGGTTTTCACAGACAGGACTGAATTATATGATGACTATTTAATTTCTGGCATGTTTACCCTGTGATCAGCAAAGTAAAATAAATGTAAATCTTGCCAGAAGACTGAATAACTAAACTATTGCAAGACTCCATGGGAAAAAAGCATCTGCCAAGAACTTCACTTGGTTAAAAAAAAGAATCAAAAATTTAATTAAAGATGGCTCAAAACATTCAGAAGGACATCAAACATGTTTAAAAATACCCAAGACATTTCTATGAGCTTGGTTTCTCCAGGGTCTCAAGGTTTAAAAAAATATAACCTCTTAAAATATAGAAGGCAAAATTTCCCTGATGATTGGGATACTCATATTCTGCTAAACTCCTGATGGAATAACGTGAACAATTCCATGCCAGTAAATGTTCTGATCTCAGAAGTTGTGCACACATTGCAGACATGCTGGCCTGCTGCCTCTCTTCTATTTATTTTTCCAAAATTCACAGGAAATTAATATATTTAAGACCTCTGTGCCTTTGTGCATCTAAAGGAGTTCAAAAGTTTTGGTGAGGGACAAAAGTATCACCATTGGCACATAAGGAATTACTTAATTCCTTAGAAAAACAACATCAAAATGAGGACTTACAATACACAGTGACCAACGGTTATTGGGAAAAAACAATTTTTAAGGTTTTGCAATTCCTTGCTTTGCTGAGACCACCTCAGGTCTGGCAGATAATGAGATATTTCTCATATCCATAGTTGAGCACAAGCACTGGTGGACAGACCAGGAACATTCCCTGCATTGCCAGATCAGTCCCTTCACCTGCAGAAAAGCTTTTCTGCATAAAAGCAGTGGAATAATGTGCAACATCGAAGCTGAAGAGGACAATTTGTATGTGCTTCACTTTTTCAGTCAGATCAAGAACAAACTTTCCCAGATGAAGTCAGATCTTTAAGCACAGAACTCGTGATAGTGCTGGGATCACTCCATGGGCCTGCAAGTACCATCTGTCTCCTCATCTAAAGTAATTTTAATTAAAACTGTGAGATTATTTCTTGTTTTCTCTCGGTCCTGTGAAGGAGAGATGCCAGGCAAAGTCATGAGCAAAGATAAGTGGAAAAAAACCCCTGGATTTGCAGCTAAAAGCTCATCAAGAAGGTCCTCAGAATGCTGACCAAGAGCTGCATCTTCAAACACCTCTGAGGAACAAAGCCATACATCTTTTTGGAACAATTCCATTTTCATTTATTTTGTTTACATATAATAAACTCTTGCTCTGGACAGTGAAATTTGGCCTTTCCAGCTGAGGATTTTCTGTCCCAGCAGAACAGATGACCAGTAATCAAGAAGGACTTCTTTTCCTTCACCTTGACCAAGTCCCTTAATACCACTTTGCCTCAATTTTCCCATCTGCAAATGTTTACTTTCCTCAGCAGAATTGGCTGTTGATTTACTTTTGCCTCCTGCTGAATAACGTTCCCAAAGACAAAGCGTTATTCAGCGCTGGAATTGGTGGTGCCGACACTTCCTGCCCAGGCACAAAAAGACCAGCACTATTTTTAGTGAGGGCTTTTCTTTCCATTGTTTCTTTCTCTGTGAAGCTGGATTTTCCAGTGCTCTTTAGTGTGGCTTTTTGTGTGTGCGTGTGTGTTCATTGATTGGAAGTCCTGAGGGATGAGTTTTTGGTTTCAATTAACTTTTATTAATAAAGATCATGCTATAGACTAATTATTGGAGCATGGCTGGGGTCAAATCTGCTGTTAAAGGCTACATTTGGCATTTGGGGCTTGGAATCATGTGCCATGAATAAGTCAGCTGGACTTTTCTGGATGTTTCTCAATAAGAATTTAATGTAAATCTGCATCATTTCTGTGAGTGGTGTCATCTAAAGAAATAGCTCAATATGTCTGTTTCCAAAGAAACATCCTCTCTTGCACTCAGGGAGTATTTTCAGCTTGGTTTTGGAAGGCCAAAATATCATCATCACCACTCAGCCTCAGGTTGTTCCTACCTTTATTCCCTTGGTATATCCCAGCTTTATCCCCCCTATAGCTTATGGATACTATTGAGCTATTTCAGGTCACCCTCATTTACAGAAGTCTGTGTTCAGTAAGATTAACTTTGCTGCCCTCAATAGCCAGTAATGCTGGTTGCCTAAAAATGCAGTTTATGAAGATTGAAGTCTCTGCATAGATGGAAGAATTAAATCTCAGTGACTGTGGCCTAGATTTTCTGTTAATGCTTTCTGTGGGAGGGAAAAGTCAGGACCATGACTAAAGGTGAACAAATAACACGAGAGGTGGCACGAAGGAATCAGGATTTCTGTAATTGGGGCTGTCTTCTGCTGCTGAGCCACCATTTGGTGATAGAATCACTGCTCCACTCCAATCCACCTATTTGCAAGAATCTTCCTCTTGCCCACCACACACTGGACTGAAACCTTGACCTGCCAGCCCCTGAAATAATGGAAATTTTGGGTTGGTTTGGCTTTTTTCAACCCAAATTTGACACCACAGAAGAAGAACCTTGGTCTCTCTTAAGGAACACAGAATATTTGAGGAGGAGTTTGGAGGCTGGAACTGGGGGATCTCTAAGGCCCCTTCCAAGCCAAACCATTCTGTGATTCCATGATTCTGTATAAACCAGCTGCTGCCAAGGAGGTGGGACTGTGCCACTGGAGAGCCAATGCTATCAATATATAATGAATATAATAAGTATCAATAGTTACTCATATCACTACAGTGGCATATTAATGGCAGGGAGGGCACCACATCATTCAAAGGGAAAAAAAGTATTTGTTCCCTTTTCATGAACCTGGAAATTTTGTTTCAGCCACAAACTTCTGTTCTGGTCTGTGTGCTCTCCACAAGTGCTGTTTTGATTTTGTTGGGTTTTTTGTTTCATATCAAACCCTCCTCATCATTCTCCTAACTAGCACATTTTCTAACCTCCCTGAGGACAGAGGTGGATAGAGAGGATAAGGAGTTATCACTGGGTGATGACCACATGCACTGACTTGAACACAATTTGGAGTCTTTTGGTGAAGTGTGACTCAGAGAACTTACAGACTTCTGACCAAGGACACACTTCTCTTTTTGGGGCTCAACCCTTCCTTTGAACTGGAAGAAAACAAACCAGAACAATAAAAACCACACTCAGGGTGAGGCTTGCCCTGGGACTGTGAGGTCCAGACGTTAGATAAGGATCCTGGTGCACAGAGAGGTCTGGGCAGTTACAAAGTTTTGTTTTGTTTTGTTTTGCTTTGCCTTATTTTCTTCCACAAGCAGCAAAGCTGAGAGAAATAAAACCACCCAGCCCAGCAGCTGTGGTTGTAGCCCAGAGAAATCTTCAACTACAGATCACATCAGGGATGATGAAAAGTTAGTTACAGGCAGTCAGATGAAGGGATATTTCACTGCAAAAACGTGAAAGGTCCCCCTCCCCATTTCCTCCCTCTTCTTTTATTGATTTCTCTTGCTGCCTTGCACGCAAGCCAGATCCAATTACTCTGTCATGGTTTTCATAAGGCTACTGCTCTACAGTACAGTCCTTTCAAGTAATTCCCTCTTTTTCCATGGTAAATACTCTGTCCTATGCTGATGCATGGGAATGACCCCAGTAGGGCACTGGTGAGAGTTTTGACTTTGGCATTAAACATCTCATCCCAACCCATTCATGTCAAGGGACAGACCCACAAATACTTCCAGTTTAGAAAATAAATGGTGACTTGGGAACACAATTCCCTCAGGGAAAATTTAAGAGGGAGTCATAGACAACCAGGGACTGTAGCTCAGGCTCTCCTGTGTATATATACAGACATAGATATGTATATATATTTATATATTCATGGGGCTGGGTTTTTTTTCACATTTCTAGGTAGTATGTATATAAGTATGCATTTGTGAACACAGAGACACTTGCAGACTTGCAGGTCTTCATCTTGTGCTCCTTTCCAAGCTATTTCCCAACTAAAGGAGTTTTTCCAGATTGCAGGTTCCAGTCAACACACTCCTTCATGTTACCACCAGGTAGATTCAATAACCTTGGCACTAACCAGCAATATTGCCAGGAAATCTGACATCATTCCAGGAACCCATCAGTCTTCTCATTCCCCCATGGAACATTGTTATTTCTGCTCTTAATTCCTTCTAGGGTTGAACATGCAATGAAGCAATATTTCCTAATTAAACGTATTAGAAGGTGGATTTAATGAGGAAGTCTGGTGTCACCTAGTTCACATGGGCCAGGGAAACAGCGAGAATTCCTGCTGAGTGGCTGCCCCATCCCATTGCAAAGGCAAATCCCTAAGAATACCTGGCCTGGGGACAGTGGAATCATGGAATCATGGAGTGGTTTGGCTTGGAAGGGACCTGGAAGGACCATCTCGTTCCAGCCCCCTGCCGTGCACAATAAGGTGCTGACACTTCATGTGCAAGCAGTGCGGACCTTTGGAGAAAAACCAGCCAGAAGAAAAACAAACAGCTCGATTCACTATTGTTCCAGCAGCCCCAATTAAAGCTGCAGCTCAGAGGAGCCACGCTCACCTCAGCTTGCAATATCAGCGCTCGCTTCCCGCATTCCCTGTGGAAATTCATCCGACACGTCTCGTGCCCTGAGTCTGCACAAGTTCCATCCACAAACCTGTGTGCTGGAGCACTTCACATCCCCCAATTCCCTTCCTTCACTGGCCTACCTTCTGCTGAAGAAATTTCATCACTTGGGAATGCCTGATGCATCCTTTAAATTCCTTCTAATTTTTTTCCTACCTAACAAGGCCCTGTCCCAAGCATACCAGCCACCTAATTACTAACCTTGACCTTGGGGAAAAAAAAAAAAAAAGCAGCAGAGTACATTTAATAACAACCCCAGTGAGCTGAGACGGCTTTACAATTATGTTGCATAATGTAGTCATGAGGAGAAGGTTACCAGGGAGATAATGGTAAACATCAGCCTTAATTCTGTCTGAAAAATAATTGGAGTGGTCTCCTTTTGTGGCTGGGGGAGAGGAGAAAATTGGATGGGTACATTTCCAGTTACTGCAGATGTTAGTGGAACATGCTGCACTCTACTACTGAGGGAATTATTAGCTGCCTCTGGATGCCATGGCTATGAGTTGTCTGGCTCCCTCCCCACGCACACAAGTCTGTGGAGAAGTGTCATTTCAGGGAGAAAAGAGCATTGGTTCAGCACAACTGGGGTCTCTCCACGCTGTTACTGCATCTCTTCACAGTGACCCTATCAAAATCATGTTGGAGTATTCATCAGTCCTGACACATTTTTTAAATAGACAGTCTCTGTGAAGTCCTCCTGCTGCAATCCTCACGCCTCTCTCTCTGCACCAGTCACCTCAGGAGCCCTGGGCTCGGCTCTGGAGCCCCTGCACAGCTGCCAGCAGTGCCATGCCCTGCTCTGGCAGGACGTGGGAAGGGCAGGGCTGTGCCAAAGCCAAGAGCTGGGATGCTGAGCAGTTTGCTGGCAGAGAATCCTCTCCTGTCCCACCCCATCTGGTCACCACTCTCCACCCACTGCTGAGCTTTCTTCTCTCGTGTATGGACCAGCTGTCACTGAGCCACTCTCAGGTGGGAATAAGCCCAGAAGAAGAAAAATATTAACTTGGAGGACACCCCTCCCTGGAGCTCTCCTTTCTGCTTTCTAAGGCCCTTTGGGGACCTTTTCACTGATGTCACCACCCAGAAGTTTCAGCTTCTCTTCCTGGTAATCAGGAACAACAAGGAAGCCCTGGAAGTGCTTTCCTGCATTTTCTGCCCCAGCCAGAACCTGCAGCTGAGGCCAGGTGCCTCTCACCCTGCCTGGGTTACAGCTCTCTCTGCAGTGAGTCCATCAGCCTTTATTTATATTTAAAGCAGGCATTTAATTCCAAAACCACAGGGGCTGAGCACTCTCAGATTAACTTGTGGTTTCAATTCCCCTTTGACTGAGCTGTAGTCACCTAAGCACAGTGACAGGTAGGTGCAGCAGCTCCTATCACACACTGCCTATCAGCCAGCCTTCCAGCCACAGCTAAAGGTGGAATTATTCAGCATCCCCTATTAATATTTAAGTGAAGGCAGTGTTACACAGCTGCCTGTGTTTTTCAGCTTCTGTCAGCTCTGGTGCTGCTTTGCAGTGGATTTGGAGGAGCAGGGGCTGGCACGGGAGGTCCTGGCTGCTGGATCCCAGCAGTGCAGCAGGCAGCCCTGGGAGCTCTGGGGTATGGAGTGAGAGAATCAGCACCAGTGGGCAAATCCACGGTGGGCAGATGGTTTCCAGTGCTCGTGGCTCTCACACCTCCCATCTTCTGTGGTGTGTCAGGAGCCAGAACGAGATGGCCTTTAATGTCCCTCCCAACCCAAACCATTCTATGATTCTTTGGAGCTCAAAGACACAGACAGCTCATTTTGGCTGAGCAGCCAGGCCAGCCTTTCCTGACTGCACTCGAGCAATGTGTGTTCCCTGCTGGAGCTTTCCAGCAGCACAGCCCAGCTCGGCTCTGCTGGCTGTGAGACCCCAGCCCCGCGGGGCTCGGAGCGCATCCAGCGCTCCCCCCTCGGCTCCTCGGCACATCTCTCTTGATGTCAAGCCACACTTGTTGGCACAAACACATCCTTTAGAGCTGCTTTCTACTACCCAATTAGAAGGCTGTCAGCAGCACGGCCATCACTCCTCCTGCAGCTTCTGACAAGCCTGGACACCGCTATGCTGCTGCTGAAGATTAAAGGAGTCTGTCCTTTGTGTTACCCAGCGGCTGTGTGCTGGCCAGAAACTAATTCCCCTTGCCAATGGATGTGCATGTGGAACAGCTAATGGGCTCTGCGAGCCTGTCTCCCTTCCTTGTGAAGAGGAACACACACACTAAAGAACTGAGTTGTTTAAAACCCATTTCTCCCACCAAGCCGAGAGCAAGCTGCCATTTCTGAGGGCGGGGGACTCGTGGGGGTGGAGGTGTTCTCAGTAGTTACAACAGTTCAGGAATTCTCAATTCTTTTTAATGATTCATTTAGTGACTCCACACATCCTCTGAGACTGAGGAATGGGTAGGTGATGCTCTCGCCTCCAGACTGCTGGCTCAGAGCCGCTCTGGGCTCTTTGGTGTGAAATGGGTTGAGTGACAATCCCGTACATTAACTTTACCACCCAACATAAAGATTACTGGGTAGTACAAAAGAAATGTTGCTTTAATCTCCTGCAGCAGCACAGAGGAGCTCAGGATTTGTCAGGTGCTGGCAGCAGGAGTGATGGTTTGGTGGGGAACCTGGCCTCAAAAGCATTCCAGGCTGCATCTGAGGCTGCACTTGGCCCATTAACTTCCAAATTCTGTCTGCATTATGATGGAATATGTAGAGCTGAAACAAAACTAAAATAATTGATCACCCTTAAATCCCATCAAACTCCTCAGGAATTGGAAAAAGCATATACAGAGTACTCAAAGCCCATAAATTCATTTAGCATCAGATAAAGTCCACCTACTTGCACTGGTGTAAATCTGGAGTAATTCCACTGAAGTATAATAAGGCCAGTGGAGTTGACTAGCATTAAACTGGCATCGTTGAAAATAATTTTTTAGCTATAAAGAATGAAAGATAAATGTTCTTTGAATTCCTGACCCCACTGTGAAAATGAAATACAAGATGTGGGAACTCTTTGAAACTGATAGAAATGTCTCTGTCTCAGATCTCCCTCCGTTAATCAAAACAAGGCACTGTAATCAGCCCCAATTCTGGGTCTATCTCTAAGGAACAAAGTGAGCTCAGAGAATTAAATCATTTAACACATTATTTCCTTCCTCATTTCAGCGCCGATTGAGCTTCTTGCACAATTTCTGCTCCTCCTGCTGCTGCAGGGCAGGACAGTCCCCAGCATCCCTGTGACTGGAGGGATTTCTGCTTTGGGAACTTCTCCTTCAGGCTCAGAAATGTCTTTTCCGCCTTCCTGATGTCTGATTTCCTATTTCCTTTACTATCTGCTCAGTAGGAAACTTAGGGCAGACCTAAATGGGAATACTTGCCTGTGCTGTTACACTGCCCCAGCAAAGTCCTGACTGTGCAGCCACAGCTTAGATCTGGGAATAATTTAGGCTGGAAAAACCCTCTAAGACTGTTCCCCCAGCACTGCCAAGGCCACCACTAAACCGTGTCCCTAAGTGCCACATCCACACAGCTTTTAAATCCCTCCAGGGACGGGAACTCCAGCCCTGCCCTGGGCAGCCTGTTCTCCAGCATCTTCTCGAGGAGTTTCTTGCTGCCTTCCTCGGGTGAAACAAAATCCAGTGGTGTTCTCCACAGCAGAGTAGGGCAGAAATGACAGGCTTTAAGCTTACTCCAAGCTTATGTTTGAGGAAAAGCTAAATTATGATCTTTTTTTTTTTTTAAGATAGCACAAGTAGAATCACCAGTCTTAGAATAACATTCTCTACACTGAATTGATAAACCTTGCTTAGGGTCTTTTTAGATTTTAGATTTGTTTTATGGATTTGCAGTTTCAGTCGAATAAGATTTTTATCAATTGTTCGGAGAATATTCTAAAGATATTTTTGTTGTTTTACATAATAGGAAATGTAATAATTGCACAACCAGTGGGCTGGGCAGAGGAAAAGTATTTTCCAGGTGGGATCAGTGCCCTAATATTGCACTAGCAATATGAACAATAGGATGGTTTGCAATCTCAGCAACACTTTCTGTGTTTTCTTCCCACCACCCTGTGGCTCTTTAAGAATGAAAGACCATTCTTGTAGAATTAATGGCTATTTGAGTCATTATATATCCATGGAAAATATATATCTTTAATTAGAAAGGTGGGATTGGCTTTGCTTCCAGAGGGGAGTATCCACTGAGGTCCTACAGGTACATTCTGCACTATTGCTTTTCTCTGACATGTTGAAAGTTTTTATCAGGCTTTTTCCACTAACTGATTTTTTCCCCTTTTTCACAACTTTCTGTGCTTTTGAGACCACACCAAAACAATGAGCTTGAATTTCTGGCCAGACAAAAATCACCCTCCTCAGGTAAACTTGGCTGGTTGGACTTGACGATCCTAATTTTCCAACCTAGCTGATTCTGTCATTTTTTATGACTCTAAAAGCACCCACTGTAGTTTTCTAACTATTTCTATTTCCAATAGATTTCCTGTTAGCTGTGCCTACAGGAAATAAGTGCCCAGTAAAAAGGCATGGCTCTTAACTAAAGCACTCTGCATTCCACGGCTGGGAACAGCAGTGATGCTCAATTGACAACTCACTTCCTCCCCGCTGTCGTTTGGGGAAAGTGTCAAGGAGAAAAACTGCCAGGGAGGGAAATAAGACTAAAAGCTGGGTGCTGGGCTGGCGGGGTTTCCTGCAGAGCTGCCTGTGCACAGATGGTTCCTGCGATAGCTCCTCCCGGCCACCGCGCTCCCCCGGCAGCTCCAGAGGCTTCGGGGCTCAGCTTGGACAAGAGAAGGCTCTGGGGACACCTTAGAGCCTCCCAGGGCCTAAAGGGGCTCCAGGGGTGCTGGACATCAGACAAGGGCCTGGAGGGACAGGACAAGGGGGAATGGCTTCACACTGACAGAGGGCAGGGTTAGGTGGGACATTGGGCAGAAATCCTGCCCTGTCAGGGTGGAGAGGCCCTGGCACAGGTTGCCCAAGTGGGTGGGCTCAGAAACAAAAATTCTGGATGCTTAGATGGCTCATAAGTAAGTCCGAATCTTGCAAGCCTTTCCTTCTAAAAGGATTCGTGGGCTTACAGATTTACAGCAATATTGGAGATAAAGGAGAGTGTCTGACCAAAACCAGCAGCAGTCAGCTCATCTCGAGATGTTCATAGAATCCTGGAATGGTTTGGATGAGTCCATCTCATCCTAACCCTCTGCTGTGGGCAGGGACAGCTCCCATAACCTAGGTTACTCAGGTTATATATATATTATATCTTTAATTTGAAAGGTGGGATTGTCTTTGCTTCCAGAAGGGAGTGTCCACTGAGGTTCTACAGGTACCTTCTGCACTATGGCTTTTCTCTGACATGTTGAAAGTTTTTATCAGGCTTTGTTCACTAATTGATTTTAGAGGGACTGGTAAACATCTGACCACGATTCACCAATACTATTTCAGCTTTAATGAGTTTGGGGGGTTATGAAATTACTTCCTAGGTCAGTGTGGGGAAAGTTTAGTGCCTAGGCTGGAAAAGTTTAGTTGTTCTCTCAGTTACTCCTCTGGTAACTTAGCCATAGAATTTATCTTGATATTCCTTCAGCAAGTGCATGTTCCATTAAATTTAGGACAAACATGGTGATGTGTAACGAAAATCTCAAAAACTAATCTAAAACCAGGAAATCAACCTTGATTTTCATGGGGGGAAAAAAGAAGCCACAGTCTTACTGGGTATGGCTCCAACAAGGAATCCTGGATTCTTCCTGAAAGCCTGATTCTAATTAATTCCAAAGGTTTATTTTGTGTGAGTATGAATGATTGTATGGTTGATTGAGAGATGGAAGGACAGACTCACAGCTACTACACACAACTCCTCCACACTTCCTTGGCCAATATTTACCTCAATCACCTCCTGCCTGCACTGGCTCAAATCTCGCCCAGCTTACCAAAAACTTGGGGCAGATGGAATTTCCAGAAGATATCACTAAGCACACATTTATAATGAATCATAACACTCATTTTCTCACCTCCTTTCTCTGAATTTTTTAGCTTTCTAACAAGCTGCCCATTTCCCTTTAATTACACAGACAAACCCCCCACCTCCAACATCCACACTGGACTCTTTTACAACCACAATATTTATTGCTTACTGACCCATGGAACTTATTCAGCATATAACCCTCTTTTTTTTTCCTTTTTGACCACAATCCATTTCCCCCATGTGCATGTTTCTCTGGCTCCCTGTATCTCATCCCATCCCATTAGCTCTCGGTGCTGAATAGCCTGTTCCAGGACATCAAACTTTAATTTAAACAGAAGATGATCAATAAGCTTAGCAAATTGCCTATGGCAACATCAGCAGTTTGAATCAAAGGGTTTTATAGGTAATTTAAAGGGCATCCTCACTCACCCCCACCATGTGGTAGGTACCTATTGCTTGCTTTGCCAAGAACAGCTCAGTTGGCTGAACACAAGGAAGAGCTTCTCCTCCTCAGCTGAGCTGGGAAATGGCACAGAGCATCCATTCTGGATGCTTCTGAAAGTGTGATTTGAAACCACAAAAGCCAGGGCATCTCAGGAGGGGAAATAAAAGCCTAACTCTTGTTTAAAAAACCCTGACAAATCAGAGCCTAGAATCAATTTCAGCACTAAAGAAACAGAGATGTAAAAGGAAAACACCCACACTCATCAGTCCAACCCTCCTCTGTAGTGCTGAGGCTTGGGACCACCATACTTTCACCTGAGGGAGGAGAAACCATCATTTAATCTTTCTCTAAAATCTCTGCAGTTTGATTTCCAGACATGTGGGCAGCCTTTGGCCTGACACCTGGAATCACAGAATAACAGAATAGTTTAGCTCTGAAGGGACCTTAAGGAACATGTACTTAAAGACCTCCTCATCCCAACCTCCCTGCCATGGGACACCTTCCACTATCCCAGCTTGCTCCAAGCCCTGTCCAACCTGGCCTTGGGCACTTCCTAGGATGGAGAAACCACAGCTTCTCTGGGCACACTGTGCCAGGGCCTCACCACCCTCACAGGGAAGAATTTCTTCCTCATATCTAAACTCACCTTCTCTCATTTCAAAATCACTCCCCATTCTCCTGTCACTCCATGACCTTGGGAAAGAAAAGCTGATCTTCTTCAGGATCCTTGAAATCTTGTGGTAGGAAAGGGAATTCTTTGGGCAGTGGGTAGCAGCAGCAAATGTGTCTGGCCTGTTTCAGACACACAAACATTATTTAGGAGCACGAGGGGCCCAAAAGGCCCTTGTGAGAGGGGATATATGGCTCTAAAGGCACTTAGCTCCTAGCTGGCTCGGGGTCGGAAATTACACAATGGATGTTGAAATGTTGGCTTGTTGAAAAGTTGTCATTCGAGTAATGGATGCTTTATTTCCTGTTTTTGCTGAAAGCTAAAGCGAAACATAATTAGCAAGCGAGAAAGCAACCTTGGCAGCCAAACAAAAAAAGCACATTTTGGGCGCCCGAGCCAATTAAAATTGTTTATGTAGCTCACGAACAATATTTTCCTCCAAATCATTAAAACAGAGAATTCATCATAACACAGCCAGGCCTGGTGCTCCAAGCCCTGCTCCTGTGCCAGGCTGTCAGCTCCCAAGGATGGACTGAGGGCATGCTGTGATGTCCAGGATGATTTCAGGGATCAGAGAGTGACTGGAAGGGGAATGCTCAGCTTCCATTTCTTTTGGGTTTGGGATAATCCTGCACGGATTGGGAGAACTTTAATTTGACTTGGAGATTGGAATGCCTATTAATTATAAATTAAAAATCTCTTTTTTCAGCCCTTTTTCTCTCTAAAATCAGAGCTGAAGAACCCCCCACTATTCTTTTTAGTACTTGAATCCATGCCCTGCTTGATTCTCATGTGGATGCCCAGAGATTGTTTCTGATGATGTAAGGTCTGGCTTCTCTTCTCATTGCATGAGAAAATAATCCTTTAGGAAAGAAAGAGTGGATGGACAAACATTCCTGCTCTTTAGGATGATGCCCATCTGCTCCCCTTGTAACAAATCATTGTGCTTTCCATGTGAATTCTCAGCTTTCATTCCTAGAGGTGAGGTCATATTACGTGAAATATTTTAGTGTGTTTTTATGAATTGGCCCATTTTAATGTTTTGCTTGCTTCTGAAGCAAAATTAAATCTGGTTGTGAAAATTATCACCCCCCTTCAGTAAAAATCATACATGTCCTGAAATAAAAACCAAAAGAGGGAATGGGTTGACACAGAGAAGGAACAATTTCTCTCACCAAGCAGTAAAGATTAAGTGCATACACATGCCAAATTAGTGCTGTGCCAGGACATGCCCAAAGTTGTGTTTTTCTGTAAATTTGTTTTGCTTGTGACTTTTGTTTTTGCTTGCTGCCTATTTCTGGCTGTGTTTGGTGCGTGTGTGTTTATGTTACTGAGCGTCGCCCGCTTTGTTCCGAGACCTTCCGAAGGAAAAATGGGCTGGGTGTGACGTGCCCTGGGAATGTTCTCCAAACAAAGCTCTGGGTGGGTGTTCAGGCTGTTTGGACTTGCCCTTGGTGCAGAGTTGAGAGCACTTTATGAGTGGACTCGTGGATGGAGGCTGCTAGGAGCAGAAATCCTGGGCTCAGGCTCTGATCCCCACGAGGCCAGAGGGATAAAAATGCTCCATGTTGTTTACAGAGCAGAAGTTCTTGTGCTTAAACACAGGTCATGGATCCAAAATCCTGGAATGGTTTGGGTTGGAAAGAATCTTAAAGCTCATCTTGTCCAACCCCTTGCAATGAGCAGGGACATCAACTAGACCAGGCTATGCAGAGTCCCATCCAACCTTGCCTTGAGTGCTCCCAGGGATGGGGCATCCACCACCTCTCTGGGCAACCTGTGCCAGAGCCTCACCACCCTCACAGGGAAAAGTCCATAAATACACAAACCTGGCTGAGGGGAGGAATTAACCACATGAGCAGAAACAACAAAGGCAAGGTCATCCTGGCAAGAGTCACTGTAGAGGACATCAGACGCTGCTGGAGCTGTCGTGGCACTTTTGCAGGCACACCAGCAAAAAAAATAAACAGTGAAATTTAACAGTTTCACTTTGTAAGAGTGCTGAGCATAAGTAACAAACCATGATGTGCATGGTCTTACCTGATCAAACAAGATACTTCTTTCCATGAAATCTGTTAGCCCTGAGTGGGTTTTCTTTGACAAATGCCTCTCACTGGAACTGTCTGTGATGGGGTAGAGAAAGGAGCAGCTAGGTAAGGCCATGATATCCTACAACCCACTTGGAATGAAACAATTGCTTGCCTCAAAGGCAACAATTTGGTCAAATCATTGCTATCGTGAAGTTGTGGGCTTGGTGTTGCTGTCATTGTGGCATTAACACACTGAGAAATTCAGACAGTTTATCAGCATCCATTAAGGAATGGGAGGAAATTAGGACAAAAGCCTGTTGTTTATTCAAGGTTGTGTTTTATTTATCCTCTGGCTTTTAAAAGCCTCTTATTTTATGTGCCTTCTGGGCACACAGGCTTTAGTTTAAAAACATCACCACTAAAACAAACAACCAAACTGACAAAAGTCGTTTTGGGGAGAGCAGCTGAGATGTAAAAGCAGCTCAGTGCTCCAAGCACCCCTTGAGGTAAAAACTCTCTGCTGAGGTCTGAAGGACCATGACCCCTGGATCAGACCAAATGGGGAAATCGTGACTCCTGGCAAAGCAGATGTTCCTGCTTGGGCTCTTCAGACTTCTATCTGTGAGTTCTGAGCAGCCCAGGCTCCTGCCAGGGAGGTTGGGAGGTTGTGGGGGATGTGCTCACATCCCTGTGTGTCCAGGCTCCAACTCATCCAGGGGCTCAGTAAACCAGTGAGGGCTTCCATGTTTAATAGAGGGGGAAAAGCAGACAGGAAAAGCAGCGACCAAAGGACAAATATTTCTATTTCTGGGGACACATGATAAGCATAAAACGTTGGGACCTTTCTTGCTGATACCAACTGATTTTCCAGCCTCTTCTCTGACAGCTCAAGGCTCATGTATTGTCCTTTTTGTTACCCATGGTTAAACTCACCAAACAGCAAAGTATTGAAACATTCCAGAATGGCCTATTGACAGAATTTTTTTGTTTTCTGCCTTATCCCTTCCTTTCCTCATCCACCAGGGATTGTCAGAAGCTCTGTGCTGAGGGCAGACTCAGCTGAGCAGGAAGATCTGTTAAAATACTCCTCCTGGAGAATTTGTTCTCCCAGATTTTATAGCTTCTCCTTGACCACCACCCCACATCCCCTGACCACCTGACCAGGGTGGGACCCTGAAATCCTCACCTGTGGTCCAGCAATATGGGAAATCATTTCTGACCTGCCTTCTCTTTGCTCCCTGACCATCTCTCCCAGATGGATTCTGTATTATTACCAAATTCAATATTTCTGTTTCCTTTTGTAGCACATGCTGAGCTCTGTAACCCAGATCTAAGTACTGTGCATGCTTGTGGGTGTGTTCATGGATGGATGGATGGACGGAGGTCCTGCTCAATTAAATTATATTGATGCAGCTCCTGATGAATGAAATCAATTAATCTTACCACTTTGGACAGGGTTAAAAGGCCATTATGGCAAGCAGTTGTGTCAGAGAACCAACATTACACCCACCACTGCTCCTGTGGGTATTCACAAGTGCTGGGGAACACCTATTTTCCAAGGGAGGTAACCTGAATGGGAATAAAGAGCAGGAAGGGTGTCACCCAAGGATCTTCATCATTTTTCTACTCTAGGGCAGTTCTTTCCACTTGACTAGCATTGCTCCCAAAGTGGAGGGTGCACTCAGGGAAAGGATGGAATCACTCTGCAAAATTTGTGAGGAAGGCCCCCCTTCCCCATCCTTGCACACACCAAGAGCTTTTTATGTCCTGTTGAGGAAACACAGCAATGTTTGGAGAAGCCAAACAGGGAGGCAAAGAGGAACCAGGGCTCTTTTAAAACACTTTGGCTACCAAAAAAAAAAAAAAAAAAGTCCTACGCTGCTTTTTTCCTGGGCTCGGCAGGGAGGGAGCAGCAGCCAATTGCATTATAGCACTGCTGATTACTTATGATTCCCTTCCTGTGAGGACAGGCCCTGATGTGTTGTTTTTTGATAACACTGGCTCCTTTGGAGCAATAACCCTGGTACAGTTTCCTGCCTAATCGGAGAGCAATTACTGTACCTCAAAAGGGAAAACGTTGAGAAGGGCCCAGGCTGAGCTCGGGAGTGATAACAGGAACCTTTTCTTGCTAAGCCGTGGTTAGGCTTGAGCTCATTCGAGCATCTCCCATGGCAATACATGACAAAAATCAAAGGGAAAGGAGAGGCTGAGGGCTGTTCTTGTCTACCATGTTCCCCTAGGATCAGATCCCCTGGTGCTTGAGTGGCTGGGAAGTGTTGATGCCCATCAGTTGTGAGAGAACATGGACTCTTTTCCCTCTAGGCCCTTGCTCTGAATTTTCTGTAGTTTAGGAGTGAACAGTTTTGCTGTTACTGATTTCTGACCTGTGTTAATTGACCTGGTGGCCTTGGCCTGGTGGTCACTGGTGGCAGGTGACCATGTCCAGAAGGAGAAGGCTGCACTGCCATGGTTTGCAGAGGTGTAATTGGTTTTAGCAAATTAATTTTCCAAACCTCTATGGGAACAAAAATCAAAGTTTTAAGGGGTTGACAGACTATTCCAGCAGAGTGGTGTAGCCACTCTGGTTTTGAAAAGGAACTGGCAAGTGAAATATTTTGGGGGGGAAAAGTAGCTTCTGCTTGGACTGCTGCTGTATTTCTGCTGCCCCAATGCTTTCTTTAGGACTCATGGCCTCAGGCATTTCCACCTCAGGCTGAGGCTGTGCTTTGGACCTCCTCTGTGGAGAAGTCCCTGGCTACAAAGGGTGTGTGCCTGTGGCAGAGAAGTGCTATCGCCCTGGAGTCGAGCAGGGAAAGGAAATGACTCAGTCATCAAAAGGCCCTCCTTCCTCAGGGAACTGTCCTTAATCAGTATTATCCCGTTACAATAATACCATTTCAGAAGGACTGGGAACCAGAGCACTTGCGTAGCCATGTAAACTGCTTCCTGTATTTGCCAAACAAAACAACATTCAGCAATTAATAGAATTTAGCTATTAGTGCTGCCATGATAAAACAACAACCCTGGCTGTTCATCCTGCAAAACGTTTGGTGCAATCCCTCCCCCAGGAAAAGTCCTTTTCTTTTGGCTCTGTGTTACCTGCTGCTCCAGGAGAGAATAAATAAGAATAAACAAGATTTGTGGCATTTCGCTCGGCTGAAAGTGTCATAGCTATGGAAATTGTCCTCATTACCCTTGCAAGAGCTACTGCAAAGCTTCCTCCTGGGATGCCCTGATTAGTCATTGCTTTAGTATTAAGCAGGGATACTTTGTGCTGCTTGCCAGGGATCCTGTGCAATCTCTACCTTTTGGTGCTTGATAATAGGCAGCTCCCAAAATTGGCAGTGGAGGCGCGGGAATGAAGTGGTGGCTCCTTGGGAGCTCGGGGACGGCAGAGTTGCAGGGCCGTAATTAACTCTGATTAGACACAGCCACAGCTGGGCAGCACCTCGGCAACAAATGGCCCCTTTTGTTCTCCTTGGGTTTGACAGGAGAGCAGCTCATGGGGACAAGGAAGGGCCACTGTGACCTGCTCTGCCCTGGCCAGCTCCGGCCTCAAGGCCAACCTCCACTGCATGCCCTGAAGGGTCCAGCTGAGAAGGGACCTCAGAGATCACCCTGGGCCAGGGACACCTCCCACTACAGTGCTCCTTCCAGCCTGGCCTTGCACACTTCTAGGCATCCACAGCTTCTCTGGGAAACATGTGCCAGGGCCTCAGCACCCTCACAGGGAAAGATTTCTTCCCGATATCCAATTTGAACTCACCCTCTCTCATTTTAAAACCACTCCCCCTTCTCCCATCACTCCATACCCTTGGTCAAAGTCCCTCTCTGAAAAACGAATGAAAAGCATCCTTGCATGAATTAATTTGGATGTGGGAATTTTCAAGTATGTAAAGGAATCACCAGTGACATGTGAAAAACTACTGAGTGAAACTTGAAAGCTGCCTTTTTTTTTTTCCTGACAAGGCAAAAAAAAAAATTAATATATCATTCAGCGAGAGATTTGACAAAAAAGAATAATTCAGGAGGCTCAGTTACCCAGGATGACTTCACCAGTGTGGGCTTTACTCCTGAGAATGAATCAGCTGATAACCAAACAGACTCAGCATGGGCATTTCCACATGCTTTGCTTCTAAGCCTTTGCAAATGCACAAGGATTAGAATAAGGATAGAGCAGAAGAAGAGAATGTGGCTATTTTCTATTCTTGGAAATGGGGGCTACAAACTTTTAGCATCTGCCTCCACTGGTTTCTGGTTATTTGGGATGATAAAGATTGAATGCTGGGTCTTCTCATGACAAGGATTGGTCAGAAAAAAGTTTTCCTTGAAGTATTCTGTATACAAGATGTGTGCTGAGCCAAAAGAAAAACAAACCTCACTCTGTCTGAATTCCAACTGCAGAGCAAAAAGAGAGACAGAGATGGTACCAACATACCCCATGTGAGACATGACTAATCACAAGAAGAGACAAAAATAAATCATTTTCATAGAATTGCCAGTGAGGGGCCAGAGCTCCTGCTGAGCCACCACCCTTTACCTGACTTTGAGTCAGAATTCGACAGAAACAGAGGTTAAAATTCTTCTCTGCCTTGGATAAGGTGGCTTGGGAATGCAGCAATGGATTTTTGGGAGCATTTGGGACTCTGCCTAAATCACTGAAATCAAAGGGTTCTTTCCACTGGCTTTCTGTTAGAAAATAAACCTGATCTGGGGAGAAGGGATTGTCTTTGAAGGACTCAGGAGATATTAATTCAGCTCTTGGCTGTGCCAGAGGTTCCCAGGGTGTTCTTGGGAAGATTGCCTTGTGTGCCTCTGGAAGTTTCCACCTGCACAGTGGAACGGTGCTGCCTCCTCCCAGCACCTTCTGCCTGCCTTGTCCTTGGGAAGTGTTTGTCTGGGATCCATCCCAGACCTGGGTTTGCACAGCATCCATCACACTGCAGTCCCTGCTGAGGGGGGATCACAAAGGACACTGCAATGAACAATTTGGTGGGAAGGACATCAAACAGGAAATATTATTTATAAAATGAGCGGTTCAACCAGACCAAAAAAAAAAAATTTTGTACTGAACTAAGACTAAATTCTGGGCTCACTTGCTGGAGATAAAAAATAAGGACAAATCAAACTGAAAGAGGAGAGATTTTGGTAAGGAGTCAGGAAGGAATTTTTCCCTGTGAGGTGGGGAGGGCCTGGCACAGGTTGCCCAGAGCAGCTGTGGCTGCCCCACTCCTGGAAGTGTCCAAGGCCAGGCTGGATGGGGCTTGGAGCACCCTGGGATAGTAGATGTCCCTGCCCACGACAGGAGCTGGGAATGGGATGAGCTTTAAGGTCCCTTCCAACCCAAAGCATTCTGTGCCTCCATTAACCATAAACCTGTGCAGCCCATCCCTCATTTCTAGGCTGAATTTCTATATTATCCAAAGAATCTAAATCCTCAACCTCCTTCACACAGCTACTGAGTCAGTAATTAACAACAACAGTGCCAGCAAGCCTGGAGGGAGGTTGTTCCTAACAAGCAGCAAGCACATTTTAAGTGAACAGTGAAATTTTGGGAGAGCTGTTTGTTCAGATTCGCCTTCTTCATTAGAGTATCAGAAATAACATCCTTATTTCTGCATCTCTCACCATTCTTCCCTACTCAGCTTCACCAGCCTAATTGGGATAGGAGCCCTTTTTCCCCTCTGAATTTCCTCTCCATGCATCCCATAGATACATTATGGTCCATAATAAATCCTGAGCAACAGGGATCCAAGTGTGCTTAATGTCTGCAATCACCCAAGGCAGATTTGCTTTGTTTATTGTGGCAACTGATCAGGAAAATCTTCTTTCAAGATAATAATGTTACCTCAGAAAGAGCTGAGGCACAATAAATCAAAAAACCTTGGCAATACAAAGGGGAAAAAAAATAGTTGGCATGCTTGGGTAAAAGATACAAGCCCAGGTGGGTAACTACTGCACTGAGCATGATGCAAAGCCAGGCTTTCCTGGGAGCAAAATGATGTTTGGCAGGATAGCAACAGAGGGAAAAAAATAACATTTTTCCAGCTTTATTGGCAAAGATTACAAAGGGTCAGATCCATCATGCCTTTGTTAGACCAAGTCCACGGAGACTTTCCTTGACACAACCAGATCTATCAAAAGAGGAAGAAAACACAGTTAGCAGCCAGCACTAAGGGATTCTTGTCAGGTTCCCCCAAATTACTTGGAAAATATCTTTCCTTCAATTCTAGACTTGTCCCTGGGTATTAAACATCTGCTCAATTGTAGAAATACTTGAAAGATTAGTGGGAGATAAAACTGAGAATAAAATTAAAGGTTTTCCAAGGCAGGCTGATAACATGCACACTCATCCAGTAAAACAGATCTCCTCCCCGTGGTCTGTGACACAGCAGGGAAGGGACTCAGGTGAAATTTGTCACCTGGATCACGATCCAACTCCTCCCTTGCTCCCTGAATTTCTTCATACATCTATAATCATCCATGATTTTATGATATACCAGCACAGCAGTCTGCAGAGGCTTCAGCTCTCAGGTGTTCACCTATCATACCAGCCACGCCACAAAAAAACAGCTGCTGGCCTAAAACCTCTGCAGATGAAAACCTAATCCTAAAAAACTTCCAAAAAGTGCAAAAATTTGGGTGGAACTCAATAGGACTATGCAAAATCTCTTGGATGTTTATGTCCCTGAGTGGTTCCAGGTCAGAAGCACACTGATAAGCAGAACATCAGTTTCTATATTCAAAACCGAGAATTGAGAATATTCAGAGCATTTTCATGGTGGGATATTTAAGAAAGGTAAAATATATGTTGTGGATTAGCCCAGAGGGAGTAGGCCATGTCACTGGGAAGATGGGATGGCTGCTTGCCCACCAGCCATCCAAACTGGTCCCCCTGAAGGCTGTGGGTACCAGGGAGGGTGGGAGCTCCAGAGGATGGATGGGTGCTGCTCCCACTGGATCCCACCTGGGGAAACCTGGGAGGAAATTCATCTCTGTGTATGGTATTCCCTCGAGAACCTTCCTCAGAGGGTGAAAAGCTTTTGAAGAGGGATGGTGAGAGGATGAAAAGATTATTTCTGGCACACCCCTGCGTGCTGAAGGAAACTGCTGGAAGGAAACCCGCTCTCCTGAAGATGTAGCGACAGAAATCCCGAGAAATTGATAAAAACGAGAGCAAGCTCCCGAACTAAAGTGATTTCAGCTTTTATTATAAGAAAAAGGAAGGCCTAAAGCAAGGGGGGCTGCGGGCCGAGCAGGAGCGTTCCAGTCGAGGATGCTGCAATGCCGGCACTGGGGCTGCTTCAGCAGCGATGGTGCCAATGTCCCAGATGGAGCAGCACGGATTCAGTGGGTCAGAAGCCCCCTTTTGATCCTGTTTTTTGTCCCTTTGGACTGGTTTCTTTTTGGATCCTTCATTTGCATGAAGGTTTAAGGCGCTGGCTTTGCTCATTACAGTTCTGTCCAGGCTGGTTTGTTTCACCTGGGGGATGATGCACTTTCCTTAGGTGTATTATGGTATGTTGAGTACCGTATTTCTTATAACTACCCTTTAACAATATAACAACCAAACTAACAGTGTCAGGGTCTCTAGCTTGTCAGAGTGACCCCGAGAAATGTTAAAAAGTGTTTTTTCCCAGCCCAGCACTTGAAGAAGGAATCAGGGCTCTTCATTTCTCAGTCTCAAGGTTGTTTATTGTATTTTAGCTATAAAATTCTTTCTCCTGTCCTGCCAAGGTCCGCTCAGCAAGACAGTCAGATGCATTCTCCCTGCCCCTGGGGTGGTGTTGTGTCTTTACACTAAAAGCTACATGTACAATGTTTACAGTTGCTTTCCAATACCTATCACCTATGTTAGACAGTGAGCTTCTACTCTAAAGCAATCTAAAAGTGCCAACATCACAGCAGAAGATGAAGGCCAAGAAGAAGAAGAAGAAGAAAGGCTGGACACACCCTGTTCCCTCCATCTTGCCCCCCTGAATCCCCCATTCTAAAAACTCCAAAATCTACTTTTCCACCTTGTGATAAATTCACTACCATTCTATTTAATTTTTCATGGCTTGCAGATCCTCATCTAAGGTTGCTAACTTGCTCCACGGGTCATACTCAAAACCACAGGCATTTTGGGCTCTGTGCCGGGGTCTCTGAGACGCCTGGCAGGGGTCTTGGCTGCTCGGGACAGCCAGAGGGATGTCCTGAGTCCTGACATAACAGTACATGCTTAACGATCTATCAACTATAGTACAACAGTTTCTAACCTATTTTTAACAGAAATGAACAATTCTGCTGGCCCAGACCCTCGGGCCCCAGCCGAGGCCATCCCCGCAGGATCGGCCGCTCCCCGCGGCCCTGAGGGAGCTGATAAAGGCGTTTAAGGCTGGAAAGGCAGGCAGGGCACGGCGATGCTGCCGGGCTGCTCTGCAGGGCGGTGATAATGGGAGCTCGGCCGGCCCTGCTGGCCGAGCCCGGAGCGGAGGAAGGGGAAAGGCGGCGCGGTCAGGCCGAGCCCCCCGGCCCCGGGCCGCGCTTATCGGCGCGCCCAGAGGCACAGGCCCCTCTCACAGGGGTGTGTAAAACACCCTGCGGAGCGATAGCAACGGCACCGACCGAGAAACAGCCCCCAAAAACAGCTAAAACCAAATTTTTCATCACTGCCTGTTGTATTTCCTGCTCCTTTTAAAAATATTTTTCTTTAAAACCTGAAGGTACCTCTGAGGGTATGGTACCCTCTGAGAGTAATCGTGTTTTTTCGTACACTCTCCTATCACACATCACGTTATGTGTCACATCTATATTTCACACTGACAGGAGAAAAGGGAAGTGTACAAAATGTCCTGAGCTCTGGGAAACCCAAATCCTTGCTCAGCAAGTGCTGATCACATCCACCTCAGCGCTGTGGGAGCTGCAGGGGCTCAGAGCTCACCCAAGGCACACACATGGATATACTAAATGAGAGGGTTCTAAAAATGAAAATATGGGTGGGGGAAGACAAGGGGAAAACTAAAATGGAAGAATGTGAAGGGACACAGTGGAGAGAAAGGCCAAGGAATGCGATGCTATATTTAATTAAAGTCCAAAGTGTAGCTGGAACACAAAGAAGCCACATGGTTTGCTGTCACAGGAGTAATGGAGTGCATCTGCTTTCATCATCAACCCTGCTTACAGGAACAATAAACAGAAGGACTTCAAAACTCAGGGATTAATATCTAATATAGCTATCAATTAAAAATTAGTGTTAATTTTTTGTGCCCGTATGAGGTATGTGACAATGCCAGTGGGTGGGTTTAGACTGGATATCAGGCAGAAGTTCTTCCCTATGAGGGTGGTGCGATCCTGGCACAGGTTACCCAGAGAAGCTGTGGATCCCTGGAAGTGTTCAAGGCCAGGCTGGATGGGACTTGGAGCAACCTGGGATAGTAGGAGGTGTCCCTGTCCATGGCAGGGGTGGAATAAGAAGATTTTTAAGGTCCCTTCCAACACAAACCCTTCTGTGACTCCAGGATCCTGTGACCCCCGTGGTTGCATGTGAAACAAGGAGGATCAGACCCAGCACATCTTTGTGCATGAAAGACTCCACAACACTGCAAGAACAGACTCATCAGTTTGTGAGGCAGTGCTGAACCCTGATTTAGCCAGGATCATAGGAACACCAGAGCAGTGAATCAGTTAAAAACGAGAAAGGCTGTGGAACAGGTACAAAAATAACACCACTACAACAGTTGTGGGAGTGAGAGACTCGCAGGTGCCTGGCTGAAGGCAATCCTTGCCTCAATCCTGGCAAAAGGTGCCTCTGCTGATCAAAATAATTATGGAGGTGAAAGTTTATTGTCAGTGCAGAGGAAATAAAACTCTGCAAAAAGTGTAGCCAACAGATCAGAGCCAGCTTCAGAGGGAGTGGTGAGAGCAAAGCAGTGTGGCTTCAGATCAGGATGAAGTTGCATCAATCAGATATGCAGTTTATGGGGTGGGGGGGGGAAATAAGGAAGAATGGAGTTTAAAAGTGCTTGTTATTTTCCTTGATGCTATAAAGGCATTTTATTTGGAGGGAGCCATTAGAGAACAGAGCAAAAACGATACAGCAATTCAGACAAGCACATTGGGAGGACAAATGTTGGGGACTCCTGCAGTGCTGCAGAAATTGGGGAAAATTAAGCAACTGGTTCAATCCAAGGCTGATATGAAGCAAAGAACAAGGAATGTTCCAGCACTTCCATCATGCACTTCCAATGGACATTAGGGTGGTAAATGAGTGGGAGCATGTGACAGTGGAAGATCTAAACTTCACATTATGCAAATGGCATTGCAGAATTGCCAGAGAAATGAGGTAACATTGGTTCTCTTTGCTAACTGGCAAAATTGCTGCAGTCATCTTGAGGTTTAAAATCTGTTGGGAAGACAGAGAAAGCATTTCTGCCTTGGAAAGAACAGGGATTTTTGTGTAAATATGCCTGGGGAGTTTAATTGGTGCTAAGGAGAAGGAGGAAAGAAGTACAAAGATTTGCTTAGCCAAGAGCTTAAAACATGAAAGCATCAATGTGCTGAAAGGGAACACTAACACTCTGTAGGCTCTCACTAAGCACAGGCTGTACACATCAATTTTATCTTTAAGGGACCTGGCTGAGGGAACAGCAAAGACATTCCTGCACCCACACAGGGCTGAATGGATCCCCCAGCCCCATGGCTGGACCTTCCTGCCTGGAGTAGGACTGCCAGGAATTTGTCAAAGCTCTAGACAAGGGTGTTATACAACTCCTGTGCCTGCAGGAAAAAAAAAAAAAAAAGAGCTAGGAAAGAAGACATATTAAAGTCTCTGCCTTGGCCAAATTCCAACTCAATTAATTACAATCCTCTTTTTAACATTCCCCCTGAAGTTTCAGTAGGATAATACATCCTTCCGTGCATGCCCTGTGAGGCTGGAGGAGGCAGAGCTCACCACAGAGGCACTGATGGATACCACGGGTGCTGCACGCAGCCCGGGTGTCAGCTCGGGACTGGGGAGGCCCTGGAACCCTGGAAAATGGGAAGTGTGAGGGTGATGAAACCATAGAAAGCCAGCAGCAGTCAGTTTGCTGTAAAACTTCCTGCTGGACGATTTATTTTTTTGGTGGATGTTCTCATGAAACCTCGCTTCTGCCTTCTAGTGGGGAAAAGACAGGAGAGCAGGGCAGGAGTGAGAATTCCTGAAGGGAAAATTAGCTTGGGGTTCCTCAACATCATTATCAACAAGACTCCAGCAGAAATCCTGTGGTTTGTTACCTGTAACAAGGACTGTTGTGCTCACTTCTCACCCTGACTCCACGGATTATAGGGGTACAAACCCCTCTGGAAACTCCACTCCAAAGATGAAAGACAAAGTGCAGCAGTCACGGCACTGAAGGGCTCCATGGATTTTTTTAGTTCTCTGTGGAGGTCCCAGTAGGAATCTTAGGATTATGGAATAGTTTGGCTTGAAGGGATCTTAAAGAACATCTTGTTCCAGCCTCCTACCCTGGGCAGGGACACGTCCCACCATTCCAGCCTCCAAGCCCTGTCCAGCCTGGCCTTGGACATTCCAGGGATAGGGCAGCCACAGCTTCTCTGGGCACCCTGCTCCACTTTTAGCCAAAACACTTCATAGGATGATGAATTTTACAAATAATCAAAACTTTTATCAGCACTGAGTTAATAAAATGGCACTGCTTACTCATCTTTGGAATATTCAATCCAGACCTTCTCCAAGAAAACAGAAATAGAAATGTCACCTTTCTCTAACACCTCCAAGATTCTTTTTTCCTTATAGCCATCTCTGATGTGCTGTTGGCCACTAGGGATGGATACACCCGGTGGGAATAATCACAGAACACCAAAAAATCGAGGATTGCTTCCTTTCTTTCATCACCAGCAGAAGCCAGAACTGAGAAGTCTCCCTGAATCTCCTCCAAACCACCCTGACTGTCCCGTGGTGTCCCTCAGAAAAATCCTGGAGCTGAAGGGATGAGCTGAAAACGGAGCTTTAAAGCAGTTCTTGAACGCTCTCTAGTGGTTAAAGAGCAACTCCTGCTAATGGCACCTTCCATCACCTTCTCAATTTTAATCAATAAAGCACTCGCTGTGACTCATGCCTCGCAGAGATAAAAAGATTTTTAAATTAAGGTTCTAATTGTTGTTGTAATTATAATAAGATTTTATTGCAATTTATTCTTAGGCACTGGAGTGGCGTTTTTCAGTTTATGCAAAGAGAGTTTAACATCACTCCTGTGCATCAAAATAACATTTACCTTTTTGAATAACCAACAGTTTTCATCCAAACTCTGTTATTGCCCACTGGAAATTCATCCTATCCACAACTGTGAATATTCCCCTGCCTATTTTCCCACCTATTTCAGGATTCCTGGTTTCCAGAGTGGCCACTCAAGGTCTTCACAGAAGCTCTGAATATATGTCACAGAAAAATGCTAATTTCTCATTTCACAGCAGAAAACAAAGTTGAGAAAGAACTGGGTGACCCAGTTATGGAAATCTGGCAGCTCTCAGACCAAAGGACAGATTAAAGCAAGGAACATGCCACAGACAGTGATGACAAAATCCTGGTGTTGGGTTGGAATAATTAATAGATCACAGGCCCGTGGCCACAGGAATATTTGCATGGAGCATTATTTACATACCTTTTCACAGTTTAATTGTAACCTGTCCAGCAAAAACAAATATCCTGCTTCACAGACACATGTTATTTGAATGTTTGCCTTTATTTTTGTCTGCTATCTGCTTATTTGAAGACTGTGCCTTCTTGTTTTCCTGCCTTCCTCCCCACAGCTGCTTCCTTCATCATCATGCTGCTTTCCATGAAGATTGGGAAATGACTCCAGTAATAATCCCTCACAACACATCCTGGGTCTGTAAGGATTGTATCCCAAACATTTATTCCAAATCCCACATTTTCCACCAAGTCCTCTTGTCCTTAAACAGATGTGGGGAATAAAACAAAGCTCAGTGGTGGCTCTGTGAGCAGCTCCCAAACTTCTTGTTCTCCAGGAAAACTTTCTGTTAGCCAGCAAATTGCACTCCCTGCTAATTTTTCATGACATTTCCCAGCCTGACAACAATTTCTCGCTTATTAAGTCATTAAAATATGGTGCCATTAATTTTACTTTCCAATTAGATAATTGTTCTGCCATTGCAATTCTCAGAGTGTAACTTGTTATTACTGCAATGTTTAAGTTACTAATGCCAGTGAATCAAAATTACACATTGTTTTGGGGCTTTTTTTTACCTTTAAATCTTTCATTGCTCCTCAGCAAGGTGTGCTTCAGCTTCCCCTGGGATAGCTGTTCCCAAATTTCTCATTTCTCCTGCTGCAGCAGGGTTTTACCTGTGTGTGTTTGCAAATACCTGGTGAATAATCCTAGAGTTCCTGAAACACATTTATGATCCATTCATCACTGGGGTGCTGGAGAATAGAATTGCCCAGTGGACTTGAAGAGTTTGGACTTCAAGTAAAAAAATGTTGAAGCACAGGTGAAAATGAGGAATAAATCTGAATTTATGTAGGTGATCTCCTCAGCTTCTATATTATTTTTATGGCTTGGGGGATTGTGCTCTGTTTGGCCATTTTTTGGTCTGTTTGAGGCTTTTTTCACACAGAAGCATTTTCAAATCTTTGGTGCAAGTTTTAGCAGAAGAATTCTTTAGTTCAGCTTCCCCAGGATGGATATGGCCCAGAGGAACACACGAATTTATTTCTCCAAGAGTGCTGAGCACACAGGAAGGAAAAGGGCAGCAGTGCCAGTGGGCACTCCTGGAGCCAGCACACATGGAAAGGCAGCTGTCACACCAACAGATTTGGACATACTTGTTTAAAGCAATCATTAATTGTTCTTTAATTTTGGGTCTGGGATCAGTCTTCCTCAAAATAGCCCAGCTGAGCCTCCATACTGACTGGAGTGTGAGAATTGCCAGCCCTTCCTTGCTCTCCTCTGGGCTGGAGGCCTTTTATCCTGCAGGGGTAAAGGCTTTCTGCATTCCTCGTGCCAGTATTTATTGTGAGATGTAATTCTGTTCACTGTGGGGAAATGACATCTCTGTTAGCACTTTATCTGCTAAACAGGCTGATGGGTAGGTTCTGCCATCTCACAGATAGGCAGAAAAATACTCACATACAGCCAATACATTATCAACCTTAAAATACACCTGACTTACAGGAGAAATCGTCAGAACTTCCAAAAGACAGGAGACTTGGGCTTAAATATGATGGGAAAAAATGGTAAAACATCCTGTGATTTTCTTCTCTCCTGCTCCATGGTCACCTTACCAAGATTTCTCAGTGGAACTGGAAGGTACAACCTGTACCTGCCCCATCTTAAGGGTTATTTACTTCCAGCTCTTTCAGCCATGCTAAGAACACTTTTATTCTCCACACCAAGGAGATTTTGCAGAAGAGGTTTTAAGTATTTCCTGTCCCTTTCTGACCTGGCAAAGAGATATTGGGTTAAGAAATGTAAATTATATAATGCAGCCTGAGCTAAGCAGGTAAGTACAAACAAGCACAGGACTCAGACTGCAGAGTGGCATCCCCTCACCACAGCTGTTTCTGAAGGAAACTTTGCTATTTTAAAGCTCTTATTAAGAGTTTTTCAACTGAGAAATAAAATTAAAGCAACAAATTGATGTGGCCACCTTCAAATTAAGCTGTGTACTTGGGTCTTCATAAATTATGTTAGAGATGCTCTACCTTTATTTATTAAATTATTTTATTAAACATCCCAAGTGATTGGAGAAAAAAAAGGAGGTAACAGGCAACATGAATTTGCCACAACCACACTGTGCCAGGCTATTTCATTTTCTTCCACAGATTGGCAGAGGAGAAGCAGAGAAAAATCAGAGGAAGATCTCCTGACTTTAATAAGGTTTCTGCTACTCTCTCCCACAGCTCAGAAGCAGCCTGAGAAATCATGACCCAAATGAAAACTATAGTAAAGTGGGTGCAAAGCCAGTCTATGTAAAGAACAATTTCCAGTCATTCCCTCTCAAAAGGAAAGGAGGTATCAAGAGAGGAATTTGTCCTATATCAGCATTATGGATTCCCTAAAATAGCCAGTCCTCCTTCACCTTCAGCTACTTCCAGTTTCACTCCTCCTTCACCTTTCTTATGTATGTGATGTGCAGGAAAATCCTGAGATGCACCTTGGAGAATGCAAGGTTTGATTGGCAATTTTCAGGTGTTGTGAACTTGAATAAATTATGGATATAATTAGCAAGACCCATTGTTTTTGCCTAACCAAATCAGCTGAAGGGATGAAGGGCTCCGACACAAATTTCCTGGTGGGGGGGGCCAGATGAGAGGGCAGGCATTGGATCTGCTCATTTGTCACAAACTATTTGGAGTCCTCAATTCATAAAAAGAGCCATAGAAATAAAGATAAAATTATTCTATCCATAGAAATAAAGGTAAAAAAGTTGGTATTAGGCACATCATGAGCCCCATCTTACCCATTCCATCTAAAACCTGGCCCTTGACAGCACCTTTCCCTTTCAATTATTGACTTTCATGACACATTTCAGTGCTGGGTTGAATACCCTTTCAGAAAGAACCATTTTTTTACTCCACAATTACACAGCACATCTCTTTGAAAAAAAAAAAAAAGTAATACTTTAATATTTTCTGAAGTGATTACAAGTTTGATATGACAACCTCTGTAGATGTTCTCCAGAATTAAAGATATAAGACCAACTATGATCAGCCTAAATTTGATTCACAGCCTTGTGATACTCTCCTTTAAATGGTTGTGATACACTAAGGTGGCTGAAAAAAAACCAAAGCCAAATTGAACAGAAGATTGCTATTTAAGAGGATGCTCTGGTTGGGGCTGCAGCATTTGCCACAATATTTTCCTCAGCAGTAAGGAGATAAAGACAGAATTAATTACTTGATCTAACTTACAAATACAAAAAGATGACCAGAAGAGTAAATGAGAGGGAGGACAAGCATGAACATCCAGGAGAGCGTGGTAAGCTGGGCCCATCCAAATTAGCCAAGTCAGGCAAATACAAAGCCCTGGGCAGTTTTGGGCTGCTTTTCAGAGCTCCTTCAGCATGTGTGACCAACCTCCTCTCTTCCTGTGCCAGGGCTTTGTCCATTAACTAAGGCTTGATCTGCTTTGCATGAAGTTTGTGGAGCAAAGGAGTGTCCCAGCCAGGTTCTGCAGCTGGAGACTTGAGTAAACAATTGCTTTGTGGAAGAGAAGGACAGAAACAGAAATACCTTTTCTAACGATTTCCAATCCACGGCTATGTAGGGAAATCTATCATTTAGTAGCATTTAATCAATTTTTTGCTGCATTGGATTGGAATTATGTTAGTTTTGACTAATCATACCATTAGATTTCATTTAACCTCCTTTGAACTCAAATACCTTCTGAATTTTTTACTGATTTTTCTCCTAAAACATCAATGTTTAACATTTCTGATAAAAACCTTGTATTTTAATCTTATTCAGACAAAAAACATACACTGAGCTTTCAATCCTTATTCAGAGTAGTTTATTTTGTCTGGGTCTCATTTTATTATGAAAGCTAACCAGCCTGTGGGCTGAGACAGAAAGGGAATTTTCCTCCTTTGAGCAAATTCCTGTGGAAAAAGAAAACCTAAATAAAACAAAGCAATACCTTTCTAAAACAGCCTGATAAGCAAGAGAAGCCCCAGTTTTTGAAATGTACAGAGTGGGCCCCCTCAAAACCTAACAACAACAATCCCTGTATAACAAACCTAGGAACTGGCAACTGAGGTTGGTCCTTGCCATTTCCTGTGCTCCAGAGGTAGAATGGTGTTGTCATTATATTGCAAGAGTTCTACTGTCATCATATTGCACAGGTTCCATGTTGCCAGAGTTTCCTACCTCCCTGATGTTTCTTGTAGGCATCTCCTCTGGGCACTGACTCTTCCTTCTTCTCACAGCAGCCAACTGACTCCAGATCCCCTCAACCAACCAATCCACTCTTCTATACCACTCTTCTTATTATCAGCTACAGCTGTGACCTGTTCAAATCTGGTCTGCTCCTAATCTTTAATAATTACTCCAGTCACAGCTCTTTAGGGAGTAAGATTACTTTCTTCCTTTATTTTCTTATATTCTATCTCCCTACAATTCCCCCCTTTTCTTTTACAGAGTTGCAGCATTTCTAGAAGTACACGTTCAAATAAATCAACATTATGGCACATTCATATATTTCATTCAGAACTAATAGTTATACAAATGTTCAGACAACATATTAGAGTATGAATATATGTATTTCTAAGTGTTGGTTCAGTTTTGCAGCTTTTCTGAGTTTACAAAGTACTTATCTTCAAAATCTTTTATATTCATGTTTAACAAACATTAATAGCTGCAATAGATATATTTTACCAACCAATAAACACATTGTACTAAATAGAACTATTCCTTTTCCAGTTTTTACAGTTGCTTTAGTAAATTCTCTCCTTCCTCTTTCAGTTTTGTTGCTTTTCCTCATACAGTTCTCTACCCAGATCACCATGGGATCACATTGCTTATTGTTTAAGTCTTCTTCCCTGAAACAGCACAGGTTCACATTGGTCAATACTTAAGTCCTTTTTCCAAATTACTACGGGGTCATATAGTTTAGTATTTAAATACTTTTTCCTAAATGCACAGGGTCATGAAGTTTAGTATTCGAGTCCTTTTTCCCAAATCATGTCAGGGTCACCATTTGTTCTCATTATATTGCAAGATTCCTATTGTCATTGTATTGCACAGTTCCATGTTGCTAGAGTTTCCTACCTCCTTGATGTTTCTCGTAGACAGCTCCTCCAAGCACTGACTCTTCCTTCTTCTCATAGCAGCCAACTGACTCCAGATCCCCTCAACCAACCAACCCACTCTTCTCTACCACTCTTCTTGTTATCAGCTACAGCTGTGGCCTGTTCAAACCAGGCCTGCTCCTAATCTTTAATAATTAGTCCAGTTGCAGCTCTTTAGGGGGTAAGATTACTTACCCCTTTATTTTCTTACATTCTATCCCCCTACAGAATGGGGTCTGCTTTTCAGCTTAGGCTGTGGTTATCTCTAGAACCCGAGAGAACTCTAGCAATGCTGAAATCCCATAACATTCCATGAGCTCAGGCAGGGAACTGCTTGATGAATAGGCCTGTGATAATGTGCAGGAAGGAAATTTCATTTTAGTCTTATGGAGCCTATTAAAAAAAAAACAAAACAAAACAAACCCTAAAACACTCAAATAACCCAGCACAGAAAGTTATTAATTATGTTCATTTCATTACATAGTTCAGGATAATTCTGAGTATGACCAGGGAGTAGATGTGGTGATTAAGGAGAGAGCCCTGAGCGGGCCAGAGTTCCTGCTCTGGGGAAGTTGGGAACAGATCAGCAGGGTGGGAAAGCTGGTGAGCTTTGGACAAGTGGGGAACCAGAAGATGGAAGGACACAGGGAAGGGATGCCAGGTTTGGGAAGACAGAAGCACATCTCTGTTTGTGTGCTTTGATTACCTGCAGGAAGGTCAGAGCCTGGCAGAGCTGCAGGGAGACACAGCTCATTTCTGGAGCTCACAACCTGGTGTTGGTTTTCTTAGTTTTCACAGAGATGGGGCAAGTGAGAGACATTTTAAAAGATTTTATTCTATTATCAGTCTTGATGAATAGCGAGACACGAGAGATGTAAAACTTAACACTATTCTATCAAAAGCTATTTCTTGGTTACAATACTTTATAAATGTTTTTCAGCTCATTAGTTTTTGTTACACAATGTCACTATTACTTTTAACACTAATCACCTATATTTTTTCTCCACGTGGTCTTGTTACAATGCATCTTTCACAGTTCTAATCCTCTAAAATATCTAGTCTTTTTGTAAGGCTGTATTTTGAAACTTGCTGAAACTTGGTTTTAGTTTAATTTCTCTCTTAACAATGTCATCTCTATTCTATGGCTTTCTAAAGTTAGCACACTTTATCTTAGTCTTTGTATACAGATGTACAAGGCTGTCTGAGCTTTCTGTCAGGTTTTGAGAATTCTTTACAAATGCATTTCTCACAGTCCAGGACATTGCTTTTGCTTGGAAATAGTTTTTAGGGCATCAGGAAAAAAAAAAAAAAAGAAAAGAAAAAAAAGGTGTAATTTTTTCTTTTCCACCTGGAGATAGGACAAAGGGGTGGAGGAGTGGTAGTACTTCCCTGTAGGATTTTCCCCAGAGGGAGTGGCAAGGCTTGGCTTGGTCAAAAGTCCCGGAGCAAAGAGAGCAAAAAGGAAAGAAATCTGAGATGGGAAGGGTCAGGAATGTGATTTCCCTCATCTTGAGCAGTTCTGTGTTCTAAAGGCTCACATTTGTGGAAGTGCTTCTGCTGGGGGGACTTTCTCTGCTCTCAGGCCTTTCCCTGGGGATTGAACAAACATGACTCCAAACCCAGCAGCTCCAGAGCTGACCTTCATTTTACAGAGCTCCCAAACATGAAATGCAGGGATACTTATCTCTGAGAAATGGAAATGCTCAGACCCACATGCTGATTACAAGCTTGTCACACTGGAAGCTGCCAGGATGGAGTTTACCCACAGCTCAGCAATACTTCCTCCAAGCAAAGGTCTCAGCCCTTACTGGGGATTCTGCAGGGTTTTCCTCTGCCAGGTGCTGCCAGGTGATCAATACTGTTGGCACAGAAGGATGAGGAATTTGTGGTTGCTGTTTCTACAGGAATGGTGGGAAAGGGGCAGATCAATAACTCCCAGCAAGAGCTGCCTGAAATGATGAGCATGTTAAGCAGTAAGAAATATTCCAGGAGCTGAGATTTTTCCTTCTTTCCAGGACTGTGTGATCTCATGCAGTAACTGCTCTCAAGAGCAGCATTTTCACTCCCTTTTAACTTCCTTTACTTATTTATTTTATTCCTTTTTAACTTCCTTTATTTCTGAAACCATCAACATTTGCTACCTCGTGTTTCACTTCTCCATGAAGAATAAACACCTCAAAAGGTTCTGAGTACAAACTATCAGAGCTTTGCTGAAAAGCCTGCCTAAGCTGTGCCCAGAACTTATGGAGAATTGCAAAGGCAATGTGAGGGAAAAGGAGAAATGAATAGGAATGGGTGAGACAAGTCCATATTATTTTAAACCACTGTATTTTGTGGACAAAAAGTCTCAAGTGCTTCACATGTTGACAGAAAAACTGCATTTTGCTTGGGGAAAAAAGGTCATCTCAACCCCCATGTATGGGGCTTGGAGAAGTAAATCCATAGAAATTAAATACAATGGAATTTAGAAAATACAGTGGTATTACAAAAGTCTTTTTGTTGAACAGTGAAAAGGACTTTCAACAATTAAAGATTTCATCTTATACATCATTTATTCAACTGAAATAATTAGGCTGGGTGATTTATTACGTCTCATAACCTGTTATGCAAAACTAAGTGATTTGTAAAGCAAATATCTAATACAAAATGACAAAGCATTGAGCTGCTCCAGAAAATGCAGAGATACATGGAAAGCAGAAGCATAAGGAGCAATATTTACAGATGGAATGGAGGGGGAGAATCTGCCCATCGAGTGCCCAGTTTCTTTCTGGATTATCAGCTTGAATTAACTCCTGAGGAGCAAGAACCAGGATGGAAACAAGGGCAAGGATTTGGTGAGGAAGGGCCATGAGACATCTCCCTTCTGGTGATGGGAACCATCAGGTTGGCCCAGTTGTTCAAGGAACTGAGCTTTTTCCTTCTTTCCAATGTCACTGATTGTGTGGATCCACAAATAAAGAGAACAAATAAAAAAACCCAACAATTTAAAAAACAACAGTACAAGTACAGTCTTAAATTGTTTATTTTAACAAAATTTCCAATGTCCATGTGCAAATAATGTGAACTGGGTTTTCAGGTATTTCTATTCCCAAAGTTTTGCACCCATTAATTCCAAGACAAGTAAATAAATATCAAATCCTTTCCCATTTAGCTCCCAGCCTTCTGAAGGCAGTGGCATTTCATTTTCCAGCTGTGCCCCACTAAGCAGCTGGAGCTTTCATCCCAAAATTCCCTTTGCCTCACAGAAACCCCCATGTTGTGTTTATTTATTAACACTGAAATAATATTGAAAGAATAAATTGCTAGCATAGAAATAAAGGTTTACTGAGTGGCGGCAGCTTTTCGTGACTGAAATGTGTAGGACTAACATCATACACGTTACGTGGTGATCGTAGGGACATACAGGGATATATCTGGAGACGCAAATCCCAGCCTGACAGACAGATGAAGCAACTGTTCCCAGCCACTGAGCTGCGGCTATTAGGGCTCAGTTACAGCCGTGAGAGGTTCCCCCGATGTGGGGATCCGCCGGAGGGCACAGAAAGGCGCTTTAGAGGCGTTAGTGCCGGGAGCAGGCGGCGGGCGGCCCGGAAGCCCCTCAGGAACACCCGGGATCCCCTCAGGGCCGCCCCACCATTGTGTCTGCCGCGGGCCGCCCGCCGCCCGCCTGAAGGACCCGCCGCGCCGCACCTCCCCGCGCGGCAGCTGCCGCCGCAGGCTCAGGCGTTCTCCGCGGGAACCCGCGGGCCGGCCAGGACCCCGCGCGCTCCCGCGCCGCCTCGCCTCTACGCGCCGGCGTGCGCGCCGCCGCTGCCTCTCCCTGCCTCCCTCTCTTCTCTCTCTCTCTCCCTCCCGTGGTAGCAGCAGCAGCGCGGGCGGCGGGGCTGGAGCGTGGCTGAGGCGGCCATTCCTACCGAGCCAGAGAGAGCGCAGCGTGTCCCCCCCGGGCTCAGTCGCGCACAGGGTGAGGAGGGCGGCGCGGCCCCTCCGGACACCCCGAGCGGGGCGGGGGGGGGAAGGGCAGCGTGAGGGGAAAATGACCGTTGGGCGCGAGGCGGCCGCCCCGCGCCGTCACGTGACCACCGCCGCCCCGCGCGCGCCGAGGGAGGGAGGGGTGGCTTTGGGGGGGGCCCCTCAGGGGCGCGCGCGCCGGGGCAGGTGCGGCTCGTGCGCGCGCGGTCGCGTGCGCGCTCCCGCGCGTCCCCGCCGTCCGCGCTCCCCCCGTGACGCGCCCGCCGCTCTCTCCGCTCTCTTGTCTCTCTCTCTCCCGCCCGCCCTCCCTCCTTCACAGAGATGCCCTCGGCTACCAACAGCACCATGGCGAGCAGCACCACCGGCAGCAGCACCGGCAAAGCGGGGCCGGGCAGCGAGGCTGCCCCGGCGGCGGCGGCCCCGCAGGCGGCGGCGGGTGTGAACATCACCACGGTGCAGACCGAGGCCATGAAGCAGATCCTGGGGGTCATCGACAAGAAGCTACGCAACCTGGAGAAGAAAAAGGTGATCCCTACGTCCCCTCAGACCCCCCTGCCCAACCCGGGTGCCCACCCGCCTCGTCCCCCGCCTTCGGCCGCCCCTGCCCCCGAGCCGGTCCGGCCTGTTTCCCTTCCGCTCCCTTGTGCCGGGCCCTCCGCCGAGCCCTCCCGGATTGTTCCCGGCGTGGCCCCCAGAGGCCGCCTCCTGGAAGGTTCCAGAAGGGCGAGCGCCGCTCCCCCGGTCTGTCCCCTTCCCCTCCCGGGGTTCTCCTGCCTCATCCCCGGCCGCTCTCCCGTCGCCCCGGGACCCGGCCCGGTTACCCCCCGGCTCGCGGAGCAGAGCCCGGAGGGGTCGCGGCTGCCGACCCCCCCTTCGTCCCCGCTGCCCGGAGCCCCCTCGGCGGCGCCGCTCCCTTCCCCTTCCCCCTCCTTCCGCCTTTTGTTCCCCGTGGCGGGGCCTTTCCCAGCCGCGCCATCCCGGGAAGCGGCTCCCCACATCCCCGCTCCGCGCGGTGGCCGGAGCGCGCCCGGTGCCCGCGGGGCGGGCGGGCAGAGGCTGCGGTGCCCCCGGTGCCGGGCACATGGACGCGGAGCTGTAACATGGCGGCGGCCCGGCCTCCCCGGCGGAGCTCATTGTGCCGCCCGCACAAAGCCGGGGCCACCCCACCCCGCCCCAGTGTCACCGCTCGCTTTCCATCGCCCTAAGCTCAACTCTTTGGGAGCCTGAGCCCAGCTGGAAGCGGCCTTTCTCGGGTTATTTTTAGAAAGAGCAGCTACTCAATCCCTGGTGCTCGGACGGTTCGAGTTGTGGCACGAGAGGAAAAGGCTGCCGTGGTTACTCGCGGCGTGTTTTGCACCCTCTCGGCGGTGGCAGATTAAATGAGCTCGCAGGGCTTTACACCCTCCAGAGCATGAGGTGTCCATCAGAAGAAGAACTAATACATAGCCTCAAGACTTGCCTCAAAACACCACAGTGCCAAATTAAAATTACCCCCAAAAAATTTTGGTTTTTTACGAGAGCCCTAAATATCTTATTAATTTTAGAAGTGAATAAGCACAATAATTTTTTTAACTGTCACTTTTGATATTTTTCATAGTGTTCCATATTGTATAAGGTGGAAGTATTCCCAGTAAATTAGTCTGTACAGGTGGGTTGTAAAAGAGAGAAGCTGTGCTTTACCTGTAAATAATACACTGTGTATCAATAATACACTGTATAAATACACTGTGTACAGTGTAGCTTCCTACTTCAAAACTGGATGTGGGATTTTCCTGCTTTTTAGAGATGACATGGCAAAAAGCAGCAAGCCAGGACATTTTAGGTAAGTTTTAGAATCAGGGGAGCTTTTTTTCCGTGTCTGTTGTGTGTAGACAGGACAAGATGTCTGTCTTGAACTTGGCATTAATACACAGGAATATCTGCACAGCCAATACTGGGCCTCAGCTTGAGAAAGAGAGCAGATTTTCTGTCTCTAGTTCTAATACAAAAAAAATTGTTTGAAAATTAACTGTTATACCCAGCATACACAAAAATCCTCTGAAAATATTTTTTATTATGTTAAAAACGTGTATTTTAAAAACCAAAATTAGTAAGTGAACATTCTGACCTGTTCTGTACTTGGGAGTAATCAAGGGGATAAAGCACACTGTTACTGGTGTGAGGGTCCTTGGGAGCAGTGTTTTTATTTACTTTTAAATAATTTACCCTTGCCTTAGCTGTTCCATTCTATTTGAGTGGAGTTTTAGTGTTTTACCAAGTGAGTAGAGGGGACAAAGTGCCCTTCTTTTTTTTCTGGACATGGCTTTTATTGGAAGATGTTCCATGAAAATTACTGAAGGCATTTATTTTTTGAATACTCTGTGCTGGGCAATGTGGGCTTAAAGAACAGGCAAGGGCTGGGGCTTAAAAAGGAAAAACTTTGTTGACTCTCACTGATGAATTAAAGTTCAAAGATTCCTAAGTCTTAATGGGCTGAAGTTCTGAAACTTCCTGAAGGAGGACTCATAAGGACTACAAAAGTTATGAGAGAAACGGGTTTTGGTGTATTAAAGCAAAGGAACTCATTTGTGGGCTTGAGCCTCTCCCTTGGTGGGAGAAGCAAGAGTTCTGTAGTAAATAATGTTCTTAGGAAAGGCAGCAGTGCATGCTTTGTGTCTTAAACAAAGCTCATTGTACACAGCAGGATTTCGTTATATTATGCATCTTTGGACAAGAATATATTTTTAATTTTTCCAACCATCCAGAAAGTAAAATTGTTCTGGAAATGCAGAGCCAGGAGTGGGTGAGAAATGCAGTAAATCTCACTGGGAACTTGTGCTCTGTTGGACAGTTAATCCTTCCTTTGTCAGCAGCTGTAACGAAGGCCAGTAGAGATGATTTTCAGAGCTTTGTGTCACAGGATGAACACAGATAAATACTTAGACACACATTTCTGAAGGATGAAAAATTACTGTTCTGGAAGAGCTACCATCTTAGGTTTTAAATAAAAGAAGTGTGCAGCTTTTAGTAGAGGAGAGGTCACTTTTCATAAAGGAATTTGAATTTTTGGAGTGAAGTTTGTGATGTTTACCTGCAAACGCAGGGGATAAAATAATGTGACTACCAAAATACAAATTGAAATAATACTTATAACTTTGGTCTATACTAGTTTGAATGTTTCTGTATAAACTAAAACCACTGGATTATTAGTTACACTTTCATTTTCTTTTCCTAAATGCGACCTCATTTGAAAGAATGAGCATTTCTTTTGTTAAAAGGGACTGGGATAAATTGATTTGCTGTTCAGAAATGAATGTGAAAACATGGCCTGAAAACGTCTGTGTTCCCCTCATCTCTTTGTATTTGGAAAAGACAGGAATGCTGTCCTCTGCTCTTCGGTGACAAGATATTTGTGTGTGCATGGGAAGGGGTAATTAAAGGGGTATTTTCTCTCCAGGACCTTCAGGTGTGCAACTCAAGTTTATGTTGACAAGCTCAGTTAATTTCAAAGTTGCCTGGACTCCTCCAGGTGTTTGTCAGGTGTCTGGGGTTAGAATCCTGCCAGCTGTCCACGTTCCCTAGGAGAAAATATTTCACCTTCAATTTCTCCTTCTCCCTGGCTCTTCTGGTTTTTGTTTTTAGAGGAGAAAATCCTTTCCAAATTTTAAGCCAATTGAATGTAGATCAAGCTCTGGTTTTGTTTCAGGGCTGAATTAAAAAAACCCAGTTGTTTTTGCTTTCATCTTGTGTAATAGGGCATGAGCCATGTAAGAACAGTTCATCAAACAAATGTTCTGCCAAAGGGGCAAAATAATTAATGAGCTACCACGTGGGCTAGGGGATGGGCAGATGTTCACAGGGTAACATGTGAGCTTAGAGCTTGATGTGAGCTTGGTGTCTGGAGTTGGAAAGATGGCACACACTGCCTGTGCCTGGTAACTTGAGCTGCTGTCACTTTATCAGCTTGTCTGAGTTTCCTCCTCGGTGTAATCCTGGCTGGGTGCAGAATGAGCAGCTCACAGGTGCTGCTGCCCTTGCTGTGCAGGAACTCTCACAGAGCAGCAGGTGGACATCTGAAGGTGTTGTGACTTGGTTCAGTAAAATTGGATTGAAATCCCCTTGGATTTCCCATGGGAAACAGGAACCTGTAGCAAAAACTGGGGTCAGTTTTCCATTCTGGTGGCAGGAAGCTGAAGCTGCCCATTGGTAGCAGCTCTCAGTGCATTTGTCCATGATTTGGGCCCCTTGGATGTTCAGGCTTGTGAGTGGCTCCAGAACCTCTCCTTGGGAGGTTTGGTTTGAAATTATTCTTTGGAGGTTTAACATGGAACAAATTGTAAAATTAATTTCAGACAGTGTATTATAAGCCTGAATCTTTCTTTGAAACCTCTCTTAGTAGGAATTTTGGATATCAAGCTTCAGGTCAAAAAAGCCAAGCAGTTTATCTGCAAAATCTTGTGCTGGTGCTTTGAGGTTTCAGGCTGGTCTGTTTTGGTTTTAACTGGTTATTGTAAAATAGGGATTGTCTCACAGTGAGTTCAGTTAACTGGATGCATGAGGAGTCCAAGGAGCTGTGAAACATCTTCTAGTTTCAGTTTTTCAGACACCGCTTTGGGGTTTGGATCGTGGTTTTTGTTTGAAGGAAAAGACATGCAGAATGTGTTGGGAGAGACACATTTGTGCTCTAGAATTCCTTTGTGAAAGTAACTTTTTGGAACAAAAATTATGTGTAGAGCAAAATCCATGTCTCCTACAGTGTAGTCAACTTCCCTGTTAATGCAGGGTGTTTGTGTAGGAAATCTGTATGGTGGTGATTTGGAAGGAACATCTCTGCAGTCACCAAAACTCGGGGTTCCACTTCTCTGTGACTTAATTCTGGTTATTGAAGAATCTTTTTCTGCCTCTGGGGTTAACTGGTCATGAAACTGCAGTCTCAGAATTGATGTGTCCTTGTCCTTTGTTTAAAAACTAATACATTATGCAGATATTTTTTCTAAACCATCAAACTTCCCAGACTGTGGGGAAAAACCCTCCCACAAGAATATCTACTACTGTTACTCAAAAAATCAATTCAGTTGAAACAGAAGACCTGTAAGTGTTTTGTGTTCTGGAGTATTGGTGTTATTGTATCCTTCCATCTTCCTGGTTCTAACTCAGGACTGAAACAGCTGCTCAGAATTGGTGGGTTTTGAGAGGTTCTGAACTTCCTTGCTGAGTGTTTTATTTTTTCCTTTTTTTGAGGAAATGGAAGACTGGTTTTGGTTTGTGGGGTTTTTTGGTCATTTCTGGGCAGTTTTAGCTGCAAAACCATGAAAAGTGTAGAAGTGATGGTGGCAGGCAGACAGATTACAATGCAGAGATGTAAAACAGGTTAACAAACTTCTAATTTTTAACTTGGCATTTATTTGGCTTTAATGCAAACTGTATTACACAGCTGGTTTAATTTTTTTATTATCTTAATTGCTTTTGTGCTGTCAAAAGCATTCATTCAGTTTTAGAGATACAAACTTGGAATGTCCTTTCCATCTTTTCTTACCTTGTGTGGTAGAGTTTGAATTACTAAAGATTTACTCCAGCTGTTGGCAGAGGTTACCTTGTCACCTTGCAGCTTGTTGTGCACACTTGTGCTGCTGTAATTGGTAGAACCACAGCATTGAAATTATCTGGTTAAATATAGAGCCTCCCTCCTGCTCCTGACCCCCTTTTTTAAGGGTTATTTTTAATCTGATGATTCCAGTGATCCAGTTTGCAGCACGGCACTGGAAGTGGTGGCTCAGTGGTCAGGCATTTCTAAAACCAGGGTAGGCTTGGAGGGTAATGCCAGGTAACTGCAGTTTTTGTTTTCACTTCAAAATGATGTTTTTGAGACAATTCAGAGGAGATGAAGAGAGCTGTGTATTAGTGCAATAAAGTAACTCAGTTTTGGATTCCTATTAAAGTAAAATCCAGGGCATAGTTAAGCAGTGAGCACCACAGTCCCAAGAGCCTGTTAGTGGTGCTTTTTCCCCAGGAAACTCCAAAATGCTTCAGGTATCTCAGTGGAAAAAGCTGAAGCAGAGTGGCTGGCTGCCTGCAGGACTGGGAGCTGCTGACTCATGAGCTGTTCAATACACAATTCATGTGCTCACTTTGCCACTGGGTTGTTTTTTTTCCTGCTGGTTTGGTTTTCATGCTCTGAGGTCTCTGTGTGAGGAGTGAGGGTGAAGTTGTGTGAGGAGGGGTGAGATGAAGAGAGCCTTCCCCTCTTGCAGGCACTGCAGGAGCTCCTGAGCAGGAATCTCACTGCAGTTGTTTTACAGCTCTAATGCTGCTCTTGGATTGCTGTGAGTTGACAGTGCAGATTAAAAGGAAGGCATTTTACTTAATATTTCTGTGTAATGCAGCTTTGGATCTTAAAAGTGTCTGTGATGATAGAAGAATGCTTACTTGGCAGTCCAAATCTTTGTGGTAACATTTAACTAAATGCACATTGGCTTGTCCTCTGCATTGCAGCTGACAGGGCTTTCCTTCCTTTTACCTTCCCAACAGGAATATTTTGTAAGCAGTAAATGTGAAGACAAGTAACTTTTCTTCTATTCCTAACAGAAAGAGACATATTATCCTTGGCATTTTAGTTGAATAAAAATAAGCAAAGCATTTACATTAGACCTAAGAGTATTTGACCATTCAAGAAAAACCTTGTGCATTGTTCACTGTGTTACTGCAATAGCTTGGTCTGAAAGGACCAACCATGCATGGAAAAAGTACACAGAAAAAATTGTAGTTATTTAGGGTATTTTTGCCTCTTCCCTTCCTTGTGCCCTCAGCCAGAAAAGGGATTCTGTGAATGTTTCAGTGTAATTTTGCAATATATGGTTTTTTTTTCAACAAAGTCAAACAAAGTGGTGTTCTGGAATACAGTGTTCCACCCATTTTGTTTTACTGTTGTTGTTTATGGGTTTGTGTTGGAAACTGGATCACAGAATTTGTTTTAGTGCATTTTTGTAGACCCTGTTCAAGCTGGCTCATGTTTGCAGTCTCTTTACTGAGCAGCCTCACAAACAATTGCATCAGGACCAGGGGAATTGTAATCTGTAGCAGGGGAGCCGGTGACTTGAGCAAGTAGGAGCTTCCTTTGAAATTTGCCTGTCTGCAAAGCCCCTTTCCTTTAGGATTTCAGCCATCAGAGGTGTGGATTGACCTGGCTTTGCTGTGGGGCACTGCAGTGGTTCAGTTCTTTACCTCCCTTTTGGCTGCACAGCTCAGCCACGCTCTCCCAAATCAAGAGACTGTCCTGTGATTGTCCAAGTGTGTCATCATCTGCTCTGAGATCAGGATGGAGAGGAGTAACCTGACGTTATTTCCTGTTGAGATAGATTTGCAGTGTGCCAAATGCTCTCCAGGGCTGCTTTTTTGATCTGTTATGAGCTGTGGCTGCTGCATTTAACAACTGTTACCATGTAGTTTCTGTCCCCAGCATGAAACTCCCAGTAATATATTTTTGGAGCTCTGCAAGTTCTTGCTTTGACTTTGCCTAGGCCATTGCTGGCTCTGATACACTGGAAGGTGAGGTAGTTAAATGTTCTGTCTGACCTGGAGGACTTGAAAAGATCCAGCACCAAAAATGACATCAAAAGGACCAAGCCTCATAAGGGTGATAGGGTTTCAGGAAATAATGAAGGGCATCAAATACTTTGGAAGAGGAGCTTCCTTGATAAACTGTTCCACAGACTTTGATCTTTCCAAAAGTCTGAGACTGAACATAGAATAGAAGTTGAATTAACTAGAAAAATAACAGTAAAGTATTTTAACTGAAAATTCTGAAATGAAGAGCAACAGCAAGCAAACAAGATGTTACTCAGTGCAAATGTAAACCCTGAGACAGTGGTGGCATCTTTGACATTCAAAATTAAGTATTCTCCTGCTTCTTGTGTTTTGGTATCCTAGATTGGGAAAATAATTGTTAAGGATTTGTTTTAATAACTTTTTAAATTAGATCATGGCAAATTTCATTCCAGATGCTAATACAGAAATAAGACAGTGTAATAATTAGGTGTGTTACCCTTCGAGGCTTTGCTTCCTTTGGAAGAGCCTTTGTAGTGAGCCTGTAGAATCTGTCACTGGGGCACACAGGAGTTTGATTCTGGCTGATGCCACTCTGCTGTGTGGTTTCTGTTGAAGCAGATGAGAAAACTGATCCTGCTGAAAAGTAGCCTAATGATTCTTTTTTCAGTTTCTTCCTGTGGAAAAAAAAATCCTAATGCTCTTGAACAAAAACTATTTTAGAGCTATTAATATGAGTTGTGTTGGTGGGCATTCTTGCACAGAGGATTAGAAACTGTTTAAAATTCTTTACAACTATCTTAAGTAATGGAGCTACAGAGAAACACAGTTCTGAATCTTAATAGCCTTGACAGTGGGGGTTTGCAGTCAGATTTTTGGTATTGTTGTGATAAAGTGGTGATAAGCTCTACTTCAGCCCTCAGTTCAGCTCTCTGGTGTTTGGACTGAAGGACATGTGCATTGAGAGTGCTTGTCCACTTAGGAGGAATGTGAATTTCCGTGGAAATTCCAGCTAGCCATGAAGACATTGTAATAGCCAAATAAGATAAAAATATTTACCTCTTGGGAAAATATTTACATTTTAACCCAGAACACAGTTTTTCTCTTGTACGCTTTCTACAGGACAGTTATGTGCTTGTGTAACATGGTACACAGTCTGTTAGTGTAATATTGAGTGCATAATTTGTTAACACAAGTAGAAAAAAGCTTTAAATTGATTTTTACCTCTTCATAACAATGTTTTTCTTTTGTTTCAGAGCAAACTTGATGATTACCAGGAACGAATGAACAAGGGAGAACGTCTGAATCAAGATCAACTGGTAAAAACAACCAAAAAAGTCCTAACCAGATCTCTGTTAAACTGCTTTGTTATCTTTGTGATGAGGAGTTTTTCCTGCCTCTCTCCTTTTTGGGGCTGGTTCTTAAAGTAGGTTATTGCAGAGCTTGATTCAGCAGCAGTTTTGCAGTTGTAAATAAAAAGCAAATGTCAATTTAAATTCAGTTGTATGGTACAAACATGCACGTTGATACTTCAGGAAATTACCAGATGCTCAGTGTTATGTGAAGTCAAATCCTTAACAATTATCTTCCCAGTCTAGGATCAACAGTGTTTTGTGGATAATTTTAACACTGAGAAAGTGAAGGGACAAAAGTGTACCCTCCAACATTGCAGCTGTTGACCCTTGAAAGAATGAGCTCCTTCCCTTGGTCCCTTGGATAGTTTCATCTTCATTGTGGTGGTTCTGTGCCACCTGAGAACTGAAACATCACAGATCTGTGTGTTTTTATTTTGTAATGGATTGTTGTGAAGATAAACCACGATAGAGAACTGACATCATGTTCAGGAGGGAAGCTCATGGTTTTTATGAAGCCTGACCGCCAGGCTTGATAAAAATAAATGTTAGTTTGGATAAATGGATTCTTTTGTCACAGCAGGAATGTAAATGTCTCAGCCATATCCCCCTGATTTGATATAATTTCTCAGTAATACCAAATGGGTTGAAGAATTTGGTTTGCTTTGGTGCAGATCAGAGTATTAGGTTTAAGAAGATAGCAAAAACAAAGATTTCTGGAGAAGGGGACATTATGCTCTGTATATTCTGATTTTGGCTCTGTCTGGAGATAATTAAAGCATTAATTCTCAAACTCTTGAGCAGTTCTGAGTTGCCAGATTGTTTTTCTCCCCCATTCTCCCAGTTGTTTGTTAGTTTTTGTCAGGAACTGGCTGCAGCCAAACATGAAACCAGTCCATCATCCATGTAAGCACATAAAGGCACATTTCTGTGTATGTTTAGCATATCTAAAGAAGCTGCAGGCCCCAAGGACATACATAAGTCTTTGATATCTGGGCCAGTGAAAATCTAAATTTACCTTAACATAGTTGCAGTCCCATTCAGAGATCCTGTATCTCACTTTAGAATTAAAAAATGTGGGAATTTACTTGTTGGAAGTATATAATCAGTTCTGTTGCTGATGGTTTACATTTGTGCTCTTTTCTGGGTTTTTTTTAAGGATGCAGTGTCAAAGTACCAGGAAGTGACAAATAATCTGGAATTTGCTAAGGAACTGCAGAGGAGTTTTATGGCTCTGAGCCAAGATGTAAGTAAAGATCAAGCATTGCCATGTGGGTTATCGAAACACTTTAAACTCTTCCCCTGAGGCAGTAGTCACCTCTGTTTGCAAGATAAATTGCCCTTGATTTCTTCTATGTTTGACTGTTTTCTTCTATTTTTTTATATTAGTTGATGTCAGGTTTTCTGAAAAATTTCTGATGTACTACATAAATGTATGGAAACAAGAATAATGTAATTTTCTGACACAGCACAAGTGTTGAAGATAGTGACCACAGAACCAGATCTGTCATGCAACACTAAAGATGGTCACTTGCTGCCATTGGTAACATTTTCTTAAATGGATTTCATAGGGTTTTCATTTCTTGATAACAAAATCTGAAACTACATTATGGGACAATATTATTTTTGTAAACAGTAAATTAACTGGATACTATGAAATAGGTAATCTTTTGGGTTGGTGTTTTATCAAGGATGCAGAATAATACTGTAATCAGGAATTAAATTCTAAAAATTTGGGAGTTGTGGAAAGAGCAGCATTGGAGGAATTGGCTGAGTAGTGGATGTTATTACAGCTGACTGCTCTGAGGAGCAGGGTTAGCTTGTGAACAGGCTGGGATGATTTGAAGGGCAGGAGCATCCTTGTGTTATAAACTGCTTTCTACGTTGGCTGTGGCTGTAAATTAATTTGTAGGACTCAGCCAATTTGTTTCTCTATTTTCTGGCATGACAGTACATCTGTGTTTATGGAATGTTAGTAATGGAGAACGTCCCTTTCTGATTAAGTCTGTTCTGAAGTGTTTCCCTGGTCAGCTGACTGCTAGAACAAGCCAGTGAATGCAGGAGTACCAGATTGGTTCTCTTTCAAACTTGGTAGTTTTTCCTGTCTATAGTTAGTTGATTTTAAGATACATCTTTGATTTTTAAAAACAAAATTTGGATGTTTCAAGTGTGAAAGTTGCCATCACAATAGATTTTTGGAAGAGAATACTACATTTCCAGCTGAACTTGGGACACTGGATGCTTGGACTAAGATGAAGAATGGAAGAAATCTCCTGTAGGTTCAGAGTGGTGCTGCATTTAGACCTTGTGGAAGGTTCAGTGCAGAGCACAAGGCTGCTGCTCATGTGTCATCCTCTTCCTGCCTGCATCTGTGCTCCTCACACTGGGAGTGCTGCAGTGGATGCACATGCTTGTTCCCTGGGGTGTCTGACTGGGGATCTCATGTCCAGGAATTTGTTGAAATCCTTTTTTGGACTTGCTGATCCTGTCTATCTCCCCAGCCTTTCATGTGAAAACATTCCATGAGTTCCCTCTTGTGGTGTGTGCAGAAACAGTCCTTTTGTTTATCTCTGGTGGGATATGGTGAATAACCTCTGTTCCTGCTCGCTGTGTGGCCAGTGTGAACGGTCTGCATCACCCAAGCCTTTCCAAATGGAAGAACCCAACACTTGGGCTTTTCTCTTGCCTTCCTCTGGACCTTTTCTTAGCAGTTAAAGACATTTCCAAAGATTTTTGCCTTGGGTCCATTGCAGATCCAGAAGACAATAAAGAAGACGGCTCGCAGGGAGCAGCTGATGCGAGAGGAGGCGGAGCAGAAGCGTCTAAAGACGGTGCTGGAGCTGCAGTTCATTCTGGAGAAGCTGGGCGATGATGAAGTGCGCAGCGACCTCAAACAGGGATCCAGCGGGGTGCCAGTGCTGACAGAGGAGGAGCTGACAATGCTGGATGAGTTCTATAAGCTGGTTTACCCTGAACGAGACATGAACATGAGGTAGGTAGGGTTACAGCAAAGTGCTCCTCTTTCTAATTGCCAGTCAGTTAACGATGTATTTGGTATGGTAATTTAAAGACTCAGTAAGAAATTAACTCTTAATAATTAATTTTTAAGGTTGAATGAGCAGTATGAGCAAGCATCTGTTCACCTGTGGGACCTTCTGGAAGGGAAGGAAAAACCAGTTTGTGGAACAACCTGTAAGTACAGTCTCTGCGTGAAGAGACAGCACACAGAATTTGTGTCTGAACTAAAACACACATCTGATGTAAGAGAACTTGGGCAGTTAATTATCTGGGAGGTCTTAAAGGAACTACTTTTCTCAGCTCTTAGTTGGACTGTAGCAGTGACTTGTGAAGTTTGTGCTCAGTCTTTGGTGTATTTTTTATACTGGCTCAGCATTACTCAGTATTGAAGCTCAGTCTATTCCTGCTATTTCAGCAGTACTCTGCTGCTGCTGGTGCTCAGTAACAGTTCTTTGTTTTCTGCAGACCTGGGTGTGAACAAGGTGACAGTGTAATACATACAGTAACATGGCATTCCTTATTGGGATGTTCTCTCCCCCTTAGCTCCTGCAAGAAGTGTTGCAGTTTTGCTCTGTCTTCATTGATTACCTGCAGATCAGGGTGTGACCATGCCAGCCAGACTGCTTTTTATGGAAATCATTTCTAAATACCTGGCCTAGGCAGGCAGTAATACTGCTTTGCCAATGGGGCTGATGTCTTACGGGTTAAGGTGCCCTGGCATTCATCAGAAGCACTGAGGGCAATTGTTCTTTGCTTACAAAGGCTCTTTTGAGCCACTTCACCTTAGGAGAAGAACCCTCATGAATCAGATGGTACCTGTGTAGATTTATTTTTATTGACAGTTAGTTGTTTTGGAAGAAATTGTATTACAGTAATGCTTTTAAGTAACAGGAATAAAAGTCTGGTAATTAAATTCATAAACTTGACCTCACTGTGAAGTGCTCCACAAAACTTCTGAAGAGCTCTGTACTCTTAAGATCCTTCTTGCCCTTTAGATTTTTCTGAATGACAGTGGGTTATTTATGGATTTATTGAATGTGACCCAGTAAGAGAAGAAATCCTGTGCTCATGGACTGGCTTGGGGCAGCAACATCTTGCCAGCAAAAGGGTCATAAAACGTGAATGCAATCTTTTGGAAGGAAGGGTGGAAGGAGAGAGAGGATGATGAGGGCTGAGGTGGTGCTGATGTTTCCCTGTTCCATTTCCCCAGATAAAGCCCTGAAGGAGATTGTTGAACGCATTCTTCAGACCAGTTACTTTGACAGCACCCACAACCACCAGAATGGGCTGTGTGAGGAAGAGGAGGCAGCACCTGCACCTGCAGTAGAAGACGCTGCAGCAGAGGCTGGTGAGGAGGGGAAGATGCCCTGTGACTGACATGTTTGTGGTGTTCTGTCATGTCTCTGCACTCCTCAGAGTGATTAAATTGCAAATGCAGTGTTCATCTCCAGCACTGAAACCATCCAGGATGAAAGTTGTGGCTGCCTGAGGCTTTTCCCAATTTTCAGTGGTTCCCACCAGTTTAAGCTGAGCTAGAAGGGAGCAGTTTCTGAAGCAGTGTAATTATATACTTAAGAAACTTGGGAATGTTGTATCCAATTTTAAGACAACTCAGGACGTTTTTCCCTTTTGTGGAGAAGGCATTGCTGAACATAACTCTCGCTAGTGAGAATTTTGTGGTTTTGGATTTTTTTCAATTCAAAGCTCTGAGAATATTTGTTACTACGAATTCTGTTAACACCTATGACATTTCTTCTGTATTCTGAGACATGAGATTTTTCTCATCTAGCTTTGTGTCTTCTAGGTCTATAACATGAGGGTAGTTGAGGTCTTTATTATTGTTGTTTTGGGGTTTTTTTATTTGTTTGGGTTTTTTTCCCACATAAATGGTTTATTTCTTTTTCTTCCAGAACCCGACCCAGCAGAAGAATTTACTGAGCCAACTGAAGTTGAATCAACTGAGGTATTATTCACTGAAAGACTGTCATTTTGTATACCTTCAATGCCACTTACTTTTACTTTCATACCCTTTCTTATTTTTATTTTAGTATGTAAACAGACAATTCATGGCAGAGACTCAGTTCAGCAGTAGTGAGAAGGAACAGGTAGATGAGTGGACAGTTGAAACGGTTGAGGTAAGATCTTGTGTACTGCAGGTAAAATTGCAATCCCTGTTTCTGCTGGCTCACAATTCATGATAGGTTTTAGTATTGCATCCCTTCTCCCCCAATATATAAAAGAATACATTTGTTTAAGTAGGCTTGGACTTGCTACTCGATTCTTTTATTACATACTTAGCTCAGGAGTACCTAAAATAAAAAGAAATAAAACCTATTTAGTCTGGCTAAGTTTGCAGAGAACTTGCTTTTCTTCATTAGAGGCTTGCTTGGGAAAACAGGGCTTAAAAGTCTTATGCTTAAAAAGACTTTAAGGACTTCTTTTGAAGTCTTTTTTCTTTTTGGAGAACTTAGCTGCAAGTGTAGAACTTGAAAGTTGATCTCCCCAGCTGCTGACAGTGTGGTGTAGTTGTGCTTTCATTGAGCACAGGTCCCTGGAGAGGGAGCTGCAAATAAGTAACTCAACTAATACCCACTCCAGATTGCTTCTGTGCATCATTTGGTGTTCAAATGTGCTCGTATGTTTGTACATCTCTGCTTCCCAGAACTGCAGCTCTGCAAGTATCTCACTTGTTACTGCTCTGCACTTGAGTGGTGTTCACTTGTGGTGTTTGTGGTGCACTGGTGTTGGGATCCGTTCCCAATTCAGTGATTTGTGCTCAGACTTTGCTGCATGTGCAAGTCCATGATTTTATTGCACTGCAGTTTGTGGTCCTCGTGTACAGGAAAAGATAAGCCCCCTGTTTGGTACATTGGAGCTTGAGTTGTGTCTGTCTGATAAAAACAAGTATGAGCAGCTTCTTTCAGGTGCTGGAGAGTTAATTTTTGATTGATTTTAGCCCTCTGCAGCAGCCAATTGCAGATGGTCAGTTTTTTAGACTTTCTTTGTACCTTTGGCTGTTTTTAAGTGTAGGAGTGGAATAAGTGTTCATCATCTGGTGACGTGCTGAAAAACAGAGTAGCTGTTCTGATAAAACTCTCTCCTGTTCTAATAAACTAATCTGGCTAATTTTACATTGAGTCTGGCTGTAATTCCTATTTTACAGTTTTGAAGACCACTTAGAGATTTCATAATAATGAGGATGAGTGTGAGACTTCTAAAACTAAGTAGACAGCTTTGCCATGTATGTGAAGGAGTTTGGTAGTTCCTTGTCACAGTATTTCATTTATTTACTTAAAAAACTCTTAAATTGTCACTGGTACTCCCTGCCTACTGAATGTATTTTAAGAATTATCTTAACAAACTGAAGAAACCCTCCAGACCCATACATTAAAGTCATGCTTGGTAGGAGTGTTCTTAGAAGGCACAGTATTTTAAAATTATTGATTAATTGGCTTCAGTTATACCCATTTTATATCTGTTTTCTACTAAGAGTCCAGAGTGGGTCAGTTCTCTGTTACTCTTAATATAAGGAGTATGGATGAAAGCATAATTCAGGTTGTACTTTGGTATCAGACAGATTTCAGAAACTCATCCTTTCCTAGTCAGCTGAATCTGGAATTGGCTCAGCTTTGTTTTCATAGGACAATACAGAGAATGTGTGCTTCAATTGCCCTTTCTGTCCCAATATCTTGGACATGGTAGAAAGGAATAATTTAGAAAAAATTAGAAGTTGAAGCCTGTTTCTTCATAATAAAGAACTTTATTTTCTCAGCTATAACACAAAAAAGGGAAATTGAGAATATCTGCCTGTAAAATTACTCTTGCTGGCACCACAGTCTCCTTTCTCAGGAGAATGCAGTAGGATTGTGCTTTGGTAAGATGGTGACACAGGATGTACACTGACAGCTGTGAATTTTGAAATCTGAAAGAGAACATTAGCTCTGAAGATCTCTGTAATTGTTCACTAAGGGGGAGGATATCATAAACTCCTCTCTTTTTCTTTCAGTAACCCTCAAGTAGATGTGATGCAGTCAGGATTTCTGTGGTGTGTTTCTAGTTTGGGAAGTGATGATGTCTTCACAAGGATGTTTTTTGTATGGTCCTTCCATAACTTTTAAACTAAATAATTGCCTTTTGAATTTTCCACGTGTCTTTGCATTATATGATGTTCTAGTTTTGGTGAAGATGTCCTTTATTGGTAATAGTATTTATGGAGATTTTTTTATTGTTGTTTTGTAGGGTTTAATTTTTTTTAACTGCCACTTCTGTAATTAGTGCCTGAGTCTGGTTGTACACAAAGTTCTCTGTGTTTTAGATTTTGGAACTTTGGTTGGATGGATTTTGTGTAGAAGTGAAAACTGTTCTCAGACTTACAAAATCCAAGTTCATTCTCTTGGCTTGTGGTGTCATTAAACTTGTGGTTTTACCTTTCCTTCTCTTTTTTTCTCCGTCCCCTGTCAGTCTCCTTGCCTTGTGTCTGGCAGCTCTGCCTGCTGACAAGGTTAAATTAATCACACAACTTGAAATTTGCTCAGTTGTTCCATCCTACTGTGGTTTACTTGCTCAGAGTACCCTGGTAGTGCTAATAAGGCTGAAGGAATAGGTCCTAAACTGTTGCTTTTGACATCAGAAAAGGAGTACTGGAAAAGATAATGTAAAACATGAAATACCATCTGAAGTTGCTGCTGTGCTGTTTGTGGAAAAGGAAAACATTGGGTACTTTTGTCACTGTTGTGTTCTTGATGATTCCATTGGCTCCTTTTTTTTTCTTGAAGATACTGAATTGGTGTGAATGACTTGGACTCCATAAGTTGAGTGGTAGGGCTCAAATAACTGAGAGTACTTTTGGTAACAGTTATGCAGGAGATGTGGATGTTGGTTTTACCACTCAAGTGAACTTTTTCTTCAATTTTTAAACTTCGTCATGTGCAAAAGGTCTCTATATGTGCTCTAGGTAATTTCTTCCACTCACAGGGCTTAATCCTTAATTTGGAAGCAGTCCATAATGTGAAATTCAGGGACTGTTTGATAGAGCAGAGTTGTGCTTGGTTTCCAGTGTGGACTGCCTCAGGGTGTATTTTTCATGGGAATTGTCAAATTGCTTCTCTGGATTGCTGCCAGTGGTGATTTGGGTCTGAAGGGGATCTCAGTGAGGACTGTGGCTGTGGTTAGCTTTTAGTTTTGTTCAGATTCTCTGTTTGGGATTTGCTCAAGGAACACGCCATTGGAGTTGGTGAGGCAACTGCATGTGCAGAATGCCATAGACAAGCAAGGTTTGGAAATAGGGGCAGGCAGTAGGGATGTTGGAACATGCTGCAGGTTTCTTGGAGAAATAAACAAGAAACACGCAGGCTTTGAGGGTGGATAGTGACAGTGTGAGGCATAAAGTTCAGACCTTTGTTATAGGATGGCTTGCAATTGTCATGGCTGGGTACAGAAATCTGTCTTCTGCAGTCCTAATAAGAAATGATGTGTTTTACACCAATATTTGAGCTTTCAGGTGCCTGTATGCTAATTTATATCCTGTGTAACTTAAGTTTTAAGGCTTAGCTGTTTATCTGGAATGTTAGTGATGTTACAAACTGATTGAAATAGAGAAGTAATGGTGAGAGACAATGATATTTTTAAAGGGCATTTGTTGGCATTGAAAATGGCACTTCTGGATTACAGAGCTGCCTAAAGAGCAGGTGAGGGACTGGTTAGGGCCATCAAAGTGCAGCTCAACCATCCTTGTCACTGTCTGTTTTCAAACTATTTGCTGGTGGATGTTTGAGGTGCCCGTGTCCAGCTTGGCTGGTTGCTCTGCTGTCTAATCAGGTGCTCTCTGAAAGCCCATTGCAGTTTGTTCCTTTGTTGATGTTTGCCACTTTGGGATATGTTGGGTAAATCTGAGCTTTCTTGCCCTCCCTGATCTGTGCTTCTGCTTCTGGGCTTCTGGTGTCCCCTCACGGTGCTGTCTGGCAATCCTTGTCATGCAACGCTGCCTGCTGTTCCTGAGACAGTAAATCAGGGAGCTAGGGTAACAGTGACTGTGAAAATCGAGCATTATGAAGTCTTAAAAAAGACCAAAAAATTCTGACTGCACTTCTATTTACCAAAAAACTATAAGAAAATAATTCTTCCCCATTTGTGCATATTTCTGAAGTTTACTCTTCCCCCACTTCCTTTAAATTTTCAAATGGTGATAAATTGCTGTCTCAAATCCTGGTCTAAAAAACTCCATGTGATATTGAACAAATACTTTTTTCATGGGAAAGAGTAGATGGAGAGAAAAAAGAGCAGAGTGTGAGCTCTGTAATCCTGTGAGTGCTCAGATGAGTAGCTGGCCACAGTACTGACCTGTCTAGGATGTAATACTGTCCTTCAGCACCAACACAGCAATTCATCATCCATAACCAGTCAGGCAATAGCCAGAAATGCAAGAACTCCTGAGTCACTAGAGTGCAGTGCTGCCTGGAGCTGAAATTGCAGTTGGTTGTTGTCTCTTGTTAGGTTGTAAATTCCCTGCAGCAACAGACACAGGCGACGTCTCCTCCCGTCCCGGAAGCTCACGCACTCACTGCTGTGGCTCAGGCAGACCCCCTGGTCAGGAGACAGCGAGTACAGGACCTCATGGCACAGATGCAGGGCCCCTACAACTTCATGCAGGTATTTCTGTACTCTAAACATTCATCTGTTTAACCTGCAGCAGTGTGGGTTTGGTTTTTATTTTTTAAATTTTTTTTTCCTCCCCAGGACTCAATGCTGGAATTTGAGAACCAAACGCTTGATCCTGCCATTGTATCTGCACAGCCCATGAACCCAGCCCAGAGTTTGGACATGCCCCAAATGGTTTGCCCTCCAGGTTTGTAATGGTAAATCCTAAAGAGTAACACTGGGGAAGCCTGTAACTCATCTCTTAGAAATGCTTCAATTGCTGCTGCATGGTAAAAAGGTCACCACAAGTAATAGTACAATCCTGTTATAGTGTGTTTTTCTCAGAAATGTGGTTGTACTGTTTTTGCGGCTTCCAGTTCTCACTTGCTCATAGGTTTTCCTTGGAAATATGGAGAAACTAAAGATTCTTTGGTTTTGCTTTGGATTATTTTGGACAACTAGAAAAAATGTTCTTTGCATGGAAACAGGAGTTGGTAATTTGAATATAGCTTTGCCATGCTTAAGGCTTCATCATCTTCATGATGATCAGCTTTCACATAAGTGCTCAGAGCAGATAATAATGCTATTCTGTAAAAGGCTTGGTTTTACTGTGTAATAAGTGAAATTATTTTTCTCCAGTTCATGCTGAGTCAAGACTTGCCCAGCCTACCCAAGTTGCTGTGCAACCAGAAGCTACACAGGTAAAATGTTTAGTAAATTCTTTAGTAAAATGTTTAGTAAATTTTGTAAATTTGGATTTGAGTTTGATATTAGGCCTGATTTGAGTTAAAAAAGGATTTATTTCCTGACTACATGAGAGACTTACAAAAAAGCTGAAGGTCCAGTTTTGGGAAATTGGTGATCTCCATTGTTGCTTACAAGCATTACTAGTTCCTGGTTTCATTCTCTACTGACATTGCAAATTTCCAGTAATGGGAAACAGGTAGTTTGTTACTTCTTTGCAACAGAAATATCAAAACCACTTGGTTACAGGGCAGTCTGTGTCTGTCCAAGTGAGTGTCAGGCACAAGCAGATCTCATGCATTAACTGTATGGAGTTCGTGTTCTGTTTGATTATTCCCACTTGCTTGGATTGGGATTTTACCCTGGAGCTGTAGAGCAGTCAGTGTGAGTTGAATGCTGTTTCCAGTTGAGCTTTTAGGGATCTCCTAAGCTTGCTTCTGCACTGTATAAATGAAGTAGTCACTTTGTTGTTAAGATGTTTCAGTTGGCTGGTGATCAAAGATTTTTTATTAAGCATATGTGACATCTCTGAGGACTCTGCTGGTCTCAGTAATGGGTCAGATCCATGTTGGTGTTTGTAAACCAAAAAAAAATCTGGGTAGGTGATGGATCTGACAGTACAGGCAGTATAAATTGCTCCTTTGGCTTGTCCAGATTAGGTCTGCAAGGTTTAAGTCACTCATTTATATAGAAACAGGAGCAAGGGGATTATTTCTTGAGTTTCCTCTGTATGTACCTCCTGAAATGCTGGTGCTCTCCACAGTTTTGTTATCTTGTAGGGATAGAATCATTTTTTTGGGCAGAGTTTTTTTTTTCTCTGCACTCGTTTTTATTTTGCTGTTAGGTGATGTCTGACTTAATCTAATGGATTTTTTCCTTATTTCCCTTACCTCAACCAGTGCTGCCAGTGATTCTCTCAAGGATCTTGCAAGCAATAGCCAAACTTACTCTTGGCTTTGGAACATTCCAGTGTGATGTGAACACCCACATCAGTTATTATCCATTGCCTCTTTAACTCCCCAGTACAGTCTCAATGCAAAGTGCTCTGCTTTCCTGGCTGGACTTTTCCCTGGGCTCTCTGTGTGGGAGCAGAGCTTGTAAAATATAAAATTCAGGCCATTGGAAGCCAGCCCTTGTCCACTTGAGTTTGAGCTTGGAGCTGTGATGTATTAGAATGCTGGTGGTTAAAAAGTAATTATTTTGTACTGGTTTGAAGATGTGCTGACTCACAGACCAGAGAGTACCATCCACTCCAGAGTTCTCTGATACTTTCTACAAAACTGTGTGTGAGCATCAGCTGACTTCTGGGGGCTTTGGGGTTTATTTTGTCAGGTTCCCTTGGTTTCTTCTACAAGTGAGGGATATACAGCTTCCCAACCCATGTATCAGCCTTCTCACACAGCAGAGCAACGGCCACAGAAAGAATCAATTGACCAGATTCAGGCAAGTCAGGTTTCACAGGGGTGGGAAGAACTCTTGATTGCAGGTGGCGTCAAATGTTAGACTATGTTTCTTAGTAAATAACATTATTTTTAGTTGATAGGGGTGCTTCAATTCCCTTTAATTTCAAAATTCTGAGCCTGTCTGTGACCAGTGAGTCCTCTATAGCAAGACTTTTCATTTGGAAGCTTGTTTGTTTAGTTGGATGCAGCATGCCAACATCAGCATGGGAGCATCAGTGTTGTTGGCTTAGGAAGTGGGATTTATTTTTTCACAGCAGTTAGCCTGGAAACGTCTTCATTTCCCCCCTCTAGATTTTTCTAGTTGTGTTTCAAGTTAATGAGGGAGAAGATGGTTAGGTTTTCCTCTCATTATGCTGTTGAATTAGGCTGTTGAGCTGAAGTACAAAACAGTCATTAGTAGAGGTGAAGCTCAGGCATTGCCACTCTTTTTTAAGCAACGTTTTTGAAGTTAAATTTTTGGTACCTCAAGAGCTAAAATGATGTTTGTTTTAATTATTAGGCTTCCATGTCCCTGAATGCAGACCAGACCCCATCCTCATCATCACTTCCCGCTGCATCCCAGCCACAGGTGTTCCAGGCTGGATCCAGCAAGCCTTTGCATAGCAGCGGAATCAATGTCAATGCAGCTCCATTCCAATCCATGCAAACAGTGAGTAGGAAATCAGTCCTGGATCCCTTTGGCTTGGTGCTCATTCCTTGTGGTGGGATCGGTCATGCAGCTACATATGATGGTCCTTGGTTATTCACATTTCTAAGACTTTGATGCTTCTTTACAGAGCTGTAAAACTAAATTTCTGTTTTTACAGGTATTCAACATGAATGCACCTGTTCCTCCTGTGAATGAGCCAGAAACCCTTAAGCAGCAAAACCAGTACCAGGCCAGTTACAACCAGAGTTTCTCCAATCAACCTCACCAAGTAGAACAATCAGATCTCCAGCAAGAACAACTCCAGACAGGTAAAATTCTTGTGGCCTTGGTAGAGCAGGTGATCAGTCTGTGACATCCTAGATGATGGAGCAAAGCATGTCACAGGTTCCCTTGCAGGTCTTTCCCCTGAGCAATACCAGGTTTTGTTACTGTGTCTGGGTTTGAATATCACCAGGGAGTGAAATTCAGTTCATCTGTCTCTGTTTGTTAAGCCACTTGACTGAGGTTTATATGGGTTTAAAAAAACCCCATGAACAGGATTACTCTGAAGATGCAAGTACTCGAGTGAAGTACTGGCTCTGCTGATGTTAAGGTTGCTTTAAAAAAACCAATGCAATTTGAGGTGACATTCTGGAAAGGAAATAGCAAGCCAGAAATGAGAGCAAATATGGATTGTGTCTCACGGTTGATGTAATGTCACAAAGGTCTGGAATCTTGTGCTGAAACCCATGAGAAACTATTTTAATTCAGCAGGCAAAATGCTTCCCAGGTTAGCAACTTGAAAAAATAAAAATCTGTGTCCAGAGTTGTTTTTCTCTCAGCACTGCCTTCACTTTCTACTGAAGTGCTAACAAGTACTGGATGTGGAACCAGGACAGAGAGCCTCATCCTTTTCCTCTGTAACAGAATGTTGGGTTTAAAGAGAGACACATGGGAACATAAAGAAATTCAGACTTTTCTCCTCCTTTTTCCCCCGATTCCCCTGCAGTGGTTGGTACCTACCACGGTTCCCCGGACCAGAGTCACCAAGTGGCAGGAAACCACCAGCAGCCCCCCCAGCAGAGCACTGGGTTTCCCAGGAACAGCCAGCCTTACTACAACAGCCGGGGCGTGTCCCGGGGGGGATCCCGCGGGGCCCGGGGCCTCATGAACGGCTACAGGGGCCCAGCAAATGGATTCAGAGGTGAGCAGCTCTGCAAACCCTCCCTGAGCTCTGCTCAGCCCTGGGGAACACCAGCTCAGGAGAGCAGGGATGTTGTTAAACTGACCTGCTCTTGGGAGACTGGCGTAGCAGCCCTGTGAGACAGCGAAACTTGCAGTAAAAATCTTGCTGGTTGTAGATAAGCAATGTAAAATTTAAGTGTGTTTAAGCTCTTGTTACAATACAATAGTAAGCATCTACTGCAAGTATAAGCAAATGCAGAAATATCCACCCATCAAGCAAGGAATTCAGATGCAAGCTGGTATTTCAAAAATGCTTACTGTTTCACAGTGTACTGTAGTTCTGTGTTTCACCAGTAGGAGAATAGGCTGGTGTCGCTGACATCTTTTGTGAAAAATGCTTTCTTAGGATTTTTCCTCCTGGAGCTGAGAAGAAGCTCAGTAACAAATGTAAACAATTATTATCAGCTGCTGTGGAATGCAACAGGTCCATCTGTGATTGGTCTTCTGTAAGTGGTTAGATTTACTGACCACTCACGGTGGAGCTGCTATGGCTCTCTGCCGAGAGACAGACCTTTGTTATTCTTTCTTTCTATTCTGTTCTTAGCTTAGCCAGCTTCTGAAGAAGCTCCTTTCCTTTCTATTTCTATGTAGTATAGTTATAATGTTATATATATATCATGAGATAATAAATCAAGCCTTCTGATCATGGAATCAAGATTCCTCGTCTCTTCCATCCTCCAAAAACCCCTGTGACCACCGTCACAGGCTGGTTTATGTAGAAGTACAGGAGCAGAAGAGTCCAAAAGTCACTAGGCCAAGGGAATTAACAGGACTGGAGGAATGATAATGTAGTTCTGGATAGATAATAGAATGTTCATGATTCCTGAACCTTACATGTGTGGCTTTCAGTATTTCTACAAATAAGTTTATGTTAGAATAGAACAGATTTCCTTGTCAGGTGTTCTGGGATTACTTATGGACTCAGGTACTGTCTTCCATGTTCTCTTCCCCTCCTGTGGCTGGGGAGTAGAGAAGAAACGTGTAATAAAAATACAGCTGATTAGAGTGTGAATGCAGTAATCACAACTGGGACAATTAGATCCTACCTGGGATCATGTTTAGCTCTGAACTGAATGTTCTGTAAATCAAACCTCGGGTTACTGTGAGAAATGCACTGAGTTCTGCCTCCTCCCAGGCCTTATGAGGTCTCCATTCTCATTTCTTGTGGTATATTAGCTCTGATGTTGGAGACATTTACTTGATTTGCAGGTAAACAGCCCTTGCTAAAGGGGTGGGATTTTTTGAAGGTTAGGTAAAATGCTGTTGCTGCTTTTCTTTCTATAGTAGCAGAAGGTTAAATATTAAGTGCACTTTGATTTCCAAGTGAAAGATTTGTGCCCTGTTCCTTAGGGGGATACGATGGCTACCGTCCTTCCTTTTCCAACACTCCAAACAGTGGCTACACACAGCCCCAGTTCAATGCTCCTCGGGATTACTCAAACTACCAGAGGGTAAGCTACCTGTGGGGAGGGAAATAACCTGCCAAAAGCACTCAGAGCTGTTGGTGACATCTTCCTTTTGGGACTTCTTTATTGCTCAGGAAGACAAACTGCCTCTGTGTAGTTTGGAAAAGTTGAACACTAAATGCTTCTATTTATATTTCTTAGTTATATTGAGCAACACATCCTGTAACTGGAGAGAGCATTTGTCACTGCATTTTTTATTACAGCTGCTAGGCACTAGTGGAAGTAAGAGTTTATATTTTAAAGATTATTTTTTACTAATAAAATGTTGCATGTTGAAATTACAGGGGTTTTGTCAGTGCACATTGTTCTAAAAGGTCCTTATTTTGCTGGCAATTAATAACAGAATGCCCAGGTTTTATGTTGTAACTTTTTAAATTTCTTTGCTTCAGGATGGATATCAACAAAATTTCAAACGTGGCTCTGGACAAAGTGGACCTCGGGGAGCTCCTAGAGGTAATTTCCTGAGTAGGGAATAATTGATTTGGGTTGAGTGGAAGTTTCTGAGCCAACTTTTAAAGTTCCGCACTTCAAAAGCAACCTCACTCCTTAGTCAGCAGCTCACAATTAAGAATAAGCTGACTTGAATTATTAGGATCCTATGAACTGGTGGTAGAAGTTAAGTTGGTTGTTAAATGAGGAATTCTTGGAAAAGAAGGTAAAACAGCAATTGCTGTTCACTTCAGATATAGTAGAACTATTTAACTGTCTTTTATTAATGAAAGCCTTGGGAAACAAACCTGACAGACATAATGAGGCTACAGTTAAGCTTCTAAATTCTATTTTCATCACATTTCCTCAGGTCTTTCTCTTAGTACATTTTTGATGATGAGACCGTTCTGTCTCAATACAGACATTGTAGTGAGGGCAGCTTGAGGCTGTGCCCTGCATCTGTGAAACCCCACTTGGTAGTTCGGTTTTGAGGGGATTCAGTTTCTGTCCCTGCCTTGGTCCTGAAAGCCCTGAGGTGTGGAGCTGAGGCCTCTGGAGTTGAGTGCAACATTGGGCTGTGCTGAAGCTGAGAGAGTGTGTTTTAGGAAGCACAACAAAGCCTGACTGAGTTCAGACCAGACGATTTAGGACTATTTTTAAAACTAACCTGCAGAATTCAACCCCCTATTTGTGTTTCTAGGTCGTGGAGGACCCCCCAGACCAAACAGAGGGATGCCTCAGATGAACGCTCAGCAAGTGAATTAAACACGTTCACAGGATTCCGTTCAACGCCAAAAACACGCTGGCCAGTGTACAATACATGTTACCAGAAGAGTTATTATCTATTTGTTCTCCCTTACAGGAAGTTTGTTGTAAAGGGACTATTTTCATTACCCGTAATGACAGGACTACAGTTGCCAGCTTTATATTCCCTGGATATTGAAAGGAACGAAACAACGTTTACTCTGCATGTTCTGTCCTAAGCATCATCTTGAGCCTTGCACATGAGATTCAGATTCCTCACCCTTGCTCAGAATAAAGCAAAAAAGGCAATTTTCAGGGTGATCCAATCTCCATGGTTAACTGAAGTGGCAGGAAAAAGCAAAGACTCACTTCTGTCATTTAAAAGTGATTTAACAAAATTCAGATAAAATCTGCAAATTCATAAAGATTTTCTGTGGTGGCAGTTAAAAAAAACTTAAACGTTCCCATGAAAGGATGGAAAAGGTGAAGTGTGGCTTGGTAGAACAACTACATTTCATCTTTTTCATACTAAATCGAAGCACTGAACAGTTCAAGATGTGTAGTGATGCAATTGCCCTAAATAGACAGGTGGGCTTAGAGGCAGTTTGTGACAAAGAAGAGGCACCCTTAGCTGCAGCACTCCTCATCACCAGGGCCCTGATTCCTGTGGCTATGGAGTTAAGAGCGCTTGCATAACTGCTAATGTAACTGTGTAATTAATTTTTTTTTAGGAGACAGGTGAAAAACAAAAAAAAAAAAAAAAGGCTTTGATTTGGCACTTGGACAAAATTTTGCAACAAATCCTGAGCTATAATCTGGATGGCCACTGTATATTTGATGTGAAGTATTTAGATATCTCTTTAAAACACTTTTAAGTTTCTTTGATAGCAATGACTTTTGTAAGGATTGGTATTCTCTATCATTCCTTATGACTTGCACATTGTCTGTCACTAATACTTGACCTTGCTGTATTATCACCTAAATAACTGATGCCGGTACTGATGGAAATCCCTAATGGATAATCATAACACTTTTGGTCACATGTCCTTTTGTCTTTCCTGCAGCCTTGAAGGTTTTAAGAAATCTCAAATGCCCGCTGCTGCTGCCCTTCCAATTGCTGTCTTTTGAAAAGCACCAGTCTGTGTTTGAGTTGATTTCCCCTTTTCAGGGAAATGACAGCCAGCAGTTACAGTTCTAATGGTATAAGCAAGATAAATAAAACATGTTTATAAAAATTGTATCCTGGAACACTGGTTTTCAACGGCTGAAACAGATTCAGTGTGATGGGGTGACATTTCATAAGGTTTTTTTTTTCTTTCTTTCTTTGGTTTTTTTCCCCTGATAGTCTCTTTTTCCTGACTAGATGTAAACCCTCCTCCTGTTTTTCTGGTTTTATTCTACTAGCTGTGACTTCTGGGAAACTTTTCTTTTTGATGGACTTTTCCTTTTTTGTTTTTCCTTCATCAAGGCAGCGATGTATAAAAGAAATGGCATAAGCCTAGGAGCTGGAAAATACCAAGTCTTATTCAAGTTTTACTGCATCCTTGTGGTATAATCTTTGGAAAAATCACTTGTGCCTGCATTTTGCGCACATGCACTCTCTCTGCAGTGGGGAGAATATTTTGATAGCTGCCTCCATAGAGGTGTTGGTAGTTCTGTTGCATTCTATAGCACGTGTGAGAAGAAAAGTGCTATATTCTCTGTTAAGTATTGCTCATCAAATAATTCCTACCTGTGGAAAGGTGAAATTGAGGAACAGCTGCGTGGTGTTTAACTGTTCTGTACAAAACTGAAGGTTGTTTTCACTCTGAGGGTCATTTCTACTTTGTATCACAACTGAACTTTCAGAACTTGCAGTCAGATACTTTGACTTCGTTGTGAAGCAGTCTGGAACTCCATACAAATAGGTGGGATATCACTTTTCCATGTCCTGTGTGAAGAGCACAAATGAAAAAATGTTTTCACTGCGGGAAGTGATAAGCTTGTGAAGACCATATTCTACACCAGGCATCCTGAAGCGGGGCTGATGTCTGGAAGCAGCAGTTTGAGTCAAGGCCTAGAACATTCCTAAACCGCAGTCCGGTGAGAACTTGCTGTTCTGTGTCTTTTTTAGGAAGCTATTACTGAGATAATAGTCCCAACTGTTTTTTAACTGGAAAAAAATAAAAAGACAAACCTTTTAATGTTGAACTGATGTAGGAAAACAGTGAATTCTTTTAATTATTTTATTTTTGTTCAGGCATCAGCTTTTAAATGGTTGGTGGAACACAAGCTGCTCAGCTTTTTCCGTTGCACACCAGATGCTCCTTAAGGAACTAATTGTAGTTTGTCAGTAAATGTGCACCATACTCAATCAGAGACCTCTGAACAGATCAAAACATTCCACCTTGAGTCTGGGGGGTTGGTTTGGGGTTTTTTTCCAACTTGAATTTATTAATAAAACACTGGGCCTCTTCATAGACAAGTTTTTAAACCTGCTGTATGCCAGTGGCCTTTAGAGGAGAGGTGGAACAAGTCCCTGAGATGTGAGCTGGGATTCTGCACGGAGCCCTTTGATCTCCACTGTGGTGTAATAAAGTCCTGAAACATCAGCTGGAGCCACCCTGTGCACCCAGAGCCCTCGCTGCTGCTCTGGCCTGCTCAGGGCAGCTCTCAGTTTTTACTCCATGGCTTGGCTCTAGTCTGAGCTCCCTCCAGATCCCAGGCACTCCTGGGTAGGTTTCTTTTGGAAAAGGTCCTGTTCAGAGCAAAGGCTGTTGCCAGAAGTTCATGTTGAAGCAAAGCTGTGGCAGTTTGGGGCTGGCTTTGCTGCTGAGCCCCTTCTGGATGCAGGGATGAGCTGTTCATGGGCAGCTGGGGTGTGATCCTGGGGCTGGGACAGGACTGGGGCTGAGCCTGTTCAAACTTCTGCCTTCAGCCTCTTGCTTCCTCTTGGCTGCAATTCAAGTGCATTCAAGAGCAAGTGATTTTTAAATCCCTGGAGTATTTCACATCTTTGTATGGGTTGTTCCTGTGTCTGGGAAATTTGGATCCTTCCTAGGCATCCTCCTTAGTGAAAGCTGACCCAGAAATCATGAGCTGTTGTCTTGTACCTGAGGCCAGCCTGCTGCTGAATTTTACTCCTGTGTTTGTGCTGTGTACAGGCTGTTTTCTAAGAACAGTTCACCAGTGCAGCTAGGGATTTTGCTGTGGAGAGGGTTCTAAACATCCTTTATCCCCTGTTTTCTTCTCCAGATCCTGTCTTTTGTATGCAGCAATCTCTGAATCATCAGGCAGAGTAGTTGGAAGAGGATTGTTGGCTTTTGTTACTTAACCAGGCAATGTATCCTGCTGGGACTTGACTCTCAGAGAACCTCTTGTCCTTAAAAATGTGTCTTCTCAAAATGTCCCACCAACCTTAAGTTTTTAGGAAGATTGGTTGTGTTCCAGGTCTTTGGAGAAAGGATCGAGCTTCCCTTTCTACCAAATGGCATTTGAGTAGAGAGAAGTTACTGAAGGGGCTCTAACTGCAGATAAATACTGCAAAGATGATAAATTATACTGAAAAAGTTCTTAAAATTGATATGATTAAGAACAAATAGGGCAAAATCTTTGTGGTGCAGCAGAGCAAGATACAGAACCAGTTGGTTGGAAAAACCTTGGTATTCCTGTCACCCTGTTCATGAGGCTGCAGTCACATCCTGGGAAATCCAGACCGTCCCTCTTGCTGATGTGAAACTATTCTTGGGTAAAGTTAATTGCAAAGTATTGGCATGGATGCTTGAGCTGCAGCTGAGGTTTGTCACTGTGTGAAGGAGGCTGGTTTAGTTCCTAAAATCTGGGCACCTGTTTCTTCAGTTTTCCATCTGCATGGATGGGACTAACAGGTTTCCCTTCACTTGAGCTGGCAGCAGGGAACTTGCAGGGATGTGCTGGGAAGGTGCAGGTGTCCCTCACTGATGGCACTGACCTCCAGAACATCTGGAGAGCAAGGAAGAAATGAGCCCAGACAACAAAACTCCCCTGTTGAACTCAGAGGACAATTTCCTTATTTAAATCTGGCCTTAAATATATTTGTGATTATTGTCTGGAGTTTGCTGGAAGCTCCCTTCTAATGGTGTTTTTCCTGAAATAAGAGAATTTGTTAAAATGCATCTGAGCCCTCCATTGGTCTGGACTGATCTTGGCTGTCGTGGAGGCAGTGGCACAACTTCAGGGAAGGAGCTTTTGACTTTGACAAAAAGAAGGGAGCTTTGGGAACATTCCCTTCTTTTTGCCACTGTGGAGAGGGATGATTGCTTAAACTGCAACATTTTCCTGTTGGCCAATACATTTTTGCAGAGGGAGGGAGGTGGGGAAGGCCCTTCAGAAGTGTATTTTTGGTGTCGTGGAGAGTGTGATGGGAAACTTCCTTTTCTAGACTGTTCATCTAAGGGCAGAGGTGCTATTCTGTGAACCACTTTGAGAGGCTTTTTGAATAGAATGTTGTTACAATTTGTGGCTCTCTGGTTCCAGCCTTAAGGGAGGGAAAGAAATCTGTTTTCCAAAATCCACTTCCTAAAAGCCACTTAGAGTAGCATGTAGGATATCTGCATTAGGAAAACTAGAGCCTAACTTGGCATTTGGTTCTGAATTTAACTTTTTTTGCTCTTGCTGCAGCTTTATTAAAAGCAAGATTCTCTTCCCCTCTCTTTTTAATACTCATAGAAGAGTCAGAAGGGTGTCACTGGCTCGCTTCCAACCCTGCTGGCTCATTTCTACCCAAGGAAGGATCAAGAGGACACCTGGAATTTTGGTCTCAAGCTAAATTTTAGGAAATATCTGTTAGACTTTTAAGAAATGAAAATGTACTTCCTCTTTTGAAGCTCTTGGATTTTAGAATGAATTTTAGTAATGCTTCTAGCACATCAAATAAGTGTTGAGAATTTTTAGTTTGTTGTCAGGTTTAAATTTTCTGATGGCCTTAAACATACCTGTATATATGTCTTTGCAGTTCTTAAACTCAGCGTTGGAAACAAATTGGTCCATGGCTTATGTAAACATTTGACAAATAAATCTATTTAAATGTTTTATGTCCTTCCCTTTTAAGCAACTATTTCATACCTAAAGGGATTGTCTTGCTACACTTCTGTTGCATTGGTGGTTTTGTCTCAGTGACTGGGTTTAACTGGGTTCACCTAAAAGAAAATTGTTCTACAGCCTTTATGATTATTAATTCAGTATTTTTATCATATTTTTGTTATATTTTGAAACAACCCTAAATACATCCAGTGGTATTAAACACATTTTTCCTACGCTGTCACCTGGTTTTAAATACTTCATTGTTCGAATGTTCAAGTTAAAAAAAAAAAAAAGGCAGTATTAAAAGTTAAGAATAAATCTATCTATGCAAATAGCTGGGCTCAACTTTGGTATTGAAAGGTTAGAACAGCTTGAGAATAAAATCCCATGTTTCTGAAACCTCACTGGAATTTCAGCTCAGGTTGATAAATCATTTTCTTGTTGCTGCTCCAGGGCTGTGCAGTTTGGGATTTTGTAGGGAAAACTTTCCAACAGCTCTGGTGGATTTATTAAGAAGCAGACTTAAATGTAAGCAGCTCCCTCCTCTTCCTGAGGAGCAGGATTGCTGATACTGATATTCCCTAGGGGGTGGCTGAGTGTCCTGCGACAATGAATCTTAAAGATTTGTTCTTTCCTGGATGTGTTGTGTTTGCTCTCTGCACTCTTGTTTCCTTGGGAAACTGCCTCCAAATGCCCTTTTATATACATATATATATTTAAAATTTCATTTTGTCATCTCTCTCCCAGGAGCAGAGGCCACTCAGACTCAGAGTTGGCAGGTGTGGAAATGAAATTATCTTCGTAAAATCAAAAATTTTAAATGTATAAAACCTGCTCTTTGTGCCCACACGCCTGGAGGGGGTTAGAGGCAGGATTTGTTTAGAATAAATCGAAGGGAAGGGAAGGGAAGGGAAGGGAAATTTCAAGGAAAGGAAAAAGGAAGAGGAACGCTGTGGGCAGTATTGGCTGCTCTGTGTTTCGCAGGGATTTTGGGAGCCGGCTGGGTACAGAAATCCTTTCCCATGTGGAAAGCTACTTTCAGTCTCTGCTTGAGAGCTCGATACCCAGAGCAGTGTATAAGTGTGTGTGTTTTATGTGTGATTTTACAGAAATGTGTATTTAGAAATACACCTGGGTCGCGCAGGCGGCCGGCGCGGGCAGCCCCGGGGTCCTCCCACACCGCGCGGCGCTCGCGGCCGGGCCCACGCGGCTCCCACGTGGTGCGGGGGGAGCGGGAGCGGGGCGGAGCCGCGCGCGGAGGGAGCGCCGGGAGACAGACGGGAGAGCTGCGGGAGAGAACGGGAGCCGGGAGAGAGAACCGGGAGAGCTCCGGGAGCCGCAGCCATGCAGCGCCGCAAGGTGGACAACCGCATCCGCGTCCTCATCGAGAATGGCGTGGCGGAGCGGCAGCGGAGCCTGTTCGTGGTGGTGGGAGACCGCGGCAAGGACCAGGTACGGCCGTGCCGGAGCCGCCGCAGCTCCGCAGGGCCTGCTCCGCTCTGCTCCAGTGGGAATGAAACCCTGCCAGCCCCAGGCAGAGCAGCGGGGCCTGAGGGGAGGGAACTCGGAGGGACAGGGTTGGAAATGGTGTGTGAGACCCCACACCCTGAAGCATCTTCTGTCTGGGAAGTTCCCGAACGACAAATTAAGCTCAGGACAGGCTGCGGTGTGTGGGTTTGGTTTGGTTTGAAGTTGCTTTTTAAGTGTTAAACTTCGTGGCCAGCTGGAGGTTTTTTCCCCTCGGTTCTGCCCTGTGATGGTTTCTCTCTCGGAGAGGGCTTTGAGTTGTCTCCCAGATGAACCTGCTCAGTGAAGTTTGTGTGGAGGAAATTCAGTGCTAAACTCGTTTTTCTTCGGGGGCTCTGGCCTTGTGTTTTTCGAGGGGGGAGTGGAAGAACAGCTCGGCAAACCCACGGTGGTTTAGGAAAGTCCATTCACAAATCACAGAATTGTTCAGGGTGGGAAAGCCCTCTCAGACCGCTGAGTCCACTCTCAGACCGCTGAGTCCAGCAAGGCCAAAGCAGCCACTAACCCACGTCCCCGAGTGCCACACCTCCGTGGCTTTTTAATCCCTACAGGGATGGGGACTTGGCAGCCCACTCCGGGAAGAAATTTTGCCTTAAAACCAACCTAAACCTCCCCTGGCACAGCCTGAGGCCATTTCCTCTCCTCTTGTTCCTGGGAGCAGAGCCTGACCTGGCTGCCCCTTCCCATCAGGGATCTGTGGAGAGCCAGGAGGTCGCCCCTGAGCCCCCTTTTCTCCAGGCTGAGCCCCTTTCCCAGCTCCCTCAGCCATTCCTGGTGCTCCAGCCCCTTCCCCAGCTCCATTCCCTTCCCTGGACATTCTCCTGCCCCTCAGTGTCTTTCTTGCAGTTAGGGGCCCAAAGCTGAGCCCAGAGTTTTGCCCTGCCCTGTGCTGAGCAGAGGGGAGCAATCCCTGCCCTGCTGCTGTTCTGTTCTAACTGCTGTGTAACTGATAATTCACTTATTTCCAGTTTGTGGGCAAATAAAATTAGCTAATTATTAAAAAAAAAAAAAAAACCAACCAAACAACTTGGAGAAGAATGAATTATTCAGGTGGCAGGAGAGGAAGGTTGGCATTATTTACTGATGGGTTGTGGCATCTGATTGTCATCACTGAAGCCCTCTGTGGAAAATCCATATGAATGGGTTATCCATAAGAGACAAAACTGTGTTTAGCCTGGAATTATCATTGTTGATTCTGGCAGAGAAGGGAGCTGAGGACACAGGAGGTAAAACCCAGTGTCCTGCAGCCCTGGAGCAGCCATAGGCACAGCTTCACTTCCTCCCAAGGGACCCCTCTGTTCTCCGCGGTGGAAATGCAGCTGTAAAGTCAAGTTTAGAAGGACACTTTGCTTTGTGGTGTTCCCTGAGAGCTGTTTGTGAGTGCTCTGTGCCCTGGCAGGTCGTCATCCTCCACCACATGCTGTCCAAGGCCACGGTGAAGGCCAGGCCCTCTGTGCTCTGGTGCTACAAGAAGGAGCTGGGCTTCAGCAGGTGAGAGAGCCCTGGATCCTGCTGCTCCCTGGGCAGCCAGGGCTGCAGGCTGAGGAGAGGGAGGGAGGGGAAGCCAGGGCTGTTCCTGGAGCAGCTGGGGGAAATCTGCTCTTCCAGGAGTGAAATGTGGCTTCCATAACAGAGTTGGCACTGGCAGAAAATACTTCTGTTTTTTCTCCTTTAGCTGTAACACTGACTCTGCTGCCCTGCGCCAAACTCCCTTTTTAACCTTTTTTAACCTCAAAACTTGGGTTCCTTATCTGTTTCACCTCAGTCGTATTTAGGACTGAACTCTGACTTCCAGACTCAGCCTGGGCACCCTTCCCTCAAACCCTTCTCCAAGAAAACTCCTGTATGGTTTTTTCCCCTCCAGCCACAGGAAGAAGAGGATGAGGCAGCTCCAGAAGAAGATTAAGAGTGGAACTCTGAACATCAAGGATGACGATCCCTTCGAGCTGTTCATTGCAGCCACAAACATCCGCTACTGCTACTACAACGAGACCCACAAGATCCTGGGGAACACCTTTGGAATGTGTGTCCTTCAGGTCAGGAGGGCCTTGGCTCCCTAAAGGGCTCTGCAGTAATCACTTGAAGTGTTGCAGGAATGGGGTTTGTCACTTCTGTCACTTTAGTGTTGCGGCCTTGCTTTTCCCTCACGAGTGGTGTGAGGGTGAGGCGGCCTTGTTGGTAGGAGTTGGAGCAGGGCATTGCTTGGTGCAAATTTCAGTGGGAATTAAACTGTGAGGAATAAAGCTTTTAGGCTTTCTGTGCCTTTCAGTAGGAGCCAGCTGCTCTGCTGGACTCTGGGCAACTCTGAAGTTCTTTTTCCTGCCCAGGATTTTGAAGCCTTGACTCCAAACCTGCTGGCCAGAACTGTGGAGACAGTGGAAGGTGGTGGAATTGTGGTGATCCTGCTGAGAACTATGAACTCCCTGAAGCAGCTCTATACAATGACCATGGTATGTGCAGCACAGTGGGTCTGTTCTCTACCAGCAGCTGCATTGAGGTGATGCTGGGTGGGTATTTATTGATTCTCTTGTGGGCTGTTATCTTCCTTCCATCATCTTTCCTGCTCCTTCTTTCAGGAGTGGGAGGAGATGGGATGGGATTTGTTACACTCAGGCATTTCTGAAATGCTGCAGATGTGGGTGTTTCACCACAAATTCAGGATCCTGTCTGGGATGTGCTGTGGATGGAAGTGGAGAGACAGGAGTGGGAAAGAAGGGGTCACAATCCTGTAAATGTCTCTGTCACGTTTTCTTTCTGTTTTCTTCCCTTTTTCCTTCAGGACGTTCACTCCCGGTACAGGACCGAGGCCCACCAGGATGTGGTGGGGAGGTTCAATGAGAGGTGAGTGGCTCAGAGTACAGAGGAACTGGGCTGGCAGCCCAAGGAAAGCACCAGGAGCAGCACTGGGTATTCTTGATGGGAAAGTATCCCACAGGTCTGCCTTGGAGCAGGCCTTTTTCTGGAAGCTGGACTTGCAGCTCAGCTCTGGAGAGCTGTGAATACTCAGCTGTGGGGAGCTGTGAATTCTCTGTGTTTAGAAGAGAGTTCAGCTGAGCCACCAGGGAGTGCTGCTGCTGATTTTACTGAGTTTTGTCTGCCTGCCCAGGTTCATTCTGTCCCTGGCCTCGTGCAAGACCTGCCTGGTGATTGATGACCAGCTGAACATCCTGCCCATCTCCAGCCACGCTGCCAACATCACTCCTGTGCCCCCCCAGTCCCAGGTCAGTGAGTGATCCCAGCCCTCTGCCCTGCCACAGATCCCTCTGAGTTGGCCACAGGGTGTTAAAGATTTAAAAACAGGGAGTGTTTTTTTATTTCACCCTGATTTATATCAAAGGTTGGCATTGCAGAGAGGAAGCAGAATGTTCTGCAAGAATTGTGTGGGTGAAGCTTGGGGAGCTGTTTTTTCTATATTCTGCTTAGTTTTTTAAAATTTTCTGTCCTATCTCTTTTTGTGCTTGCCCATATTTATTAATTTTTCTGTACTGGTGCTCAGCCCAGTGAGGTGGAGCTTGATTGTGGTTGCATGGAGGGATTTCAAGCTGATGGACAGCTGTGAGAAGACCAATTAAAATACTTTTTGGGCATTTGGAGGGTGGGAGAGCACTTTGGAAATGAGTATATTGCAGGCTCAGGAGACAGCTGGAAGCTGTGGCAGTTGTTTCAATTTCTGAGTCCCATTCCAGGAAGAATTCCCTGAGGATAATCCAGACACTTATTTGCACTGTTAGAAATTAATCCTTTTATCACTTCCAGTTGTAGACTGCAGTAAAGTGGAACCAGTTTTAAACAGAATTTTTCAAGCATTTAAGCTGTGCTGTGTAGCCTAAGAAATAACCAACACAGCTTCTGTCAGAGCTGGTAAAAACATTCTAATAGGACACTGATTAAAAAATAAATAAATAAAATAACCTCCTTTTATTGTTAGGACGACACTGACAGCAGCACAAATGCTTATCTGTTGGCTGCAGAGGCTGGTGCCTTTGGAATTTTAAGTGACAACCAGGAAAATCAGCCTTCATTCCCATCTAAAACTGATTTTTGTGTTTGTGTCCAAGTTTATTGTTTGGCTCTGAAGGTCTTGATATTATTTTGGTAATGGTGCTGCAGTAGTTCTTCCCCCTGCCTGGACACTGCATGTGTGAGGTGTAACAAAGATCATGAATATCCAAAGACTAAAAAATGGATTAAATTATTCAGACCACTCTTTTTTAATCTGTTTTTCCTATCAGTGCCATTCTGTAATTACTATGTACTGCAAAATCCTTCCCTTTTTTCCCTTCCAAGCCTGGAAAGGTCATGACTGGGGACCCTCTTTGTGGCCATTCTCCTGGAGATGCCTGGAAATTTAACTGTTAAATACATGTCTGTCCATATAAAATCTCATGGTTTTGGGGAATGCATTCTTCTTGTGCTACCTTTTCCTTCCAGATCCTTTTCTCTGTCTGCCCCAAGGTGTCAGAAGACACCACAAAGGTAGGATTGTGCTGAAATGCCCTTGGCTCATCCTGTTGTGTGCCCACAGGAGGAGAGCCTGGGGCCCCAGGACCTGGAGCTGAGAGAGCTGAAGGAGAGCCTGCAGGACACACAGCCTGTGGGAGTGCTGGTGGATGGCTGCAAAACCCTGGATCAGGTTGGTGAGAGGCCTCAGGTTCAGCTTTTATATTCTCCAGATTCTCTGCTGCTTTAGTGTGTAGTTCTGAGCTCCACAGTAGGGGATAGTAAGCTCTCTTCACAGAGGAGGGAGATAAAACAAGGTAGTAGACCAAGGATAAATTATCCAAATTTCAGGCCCAAGATCATAAACAATGGCAGAATGAAAAGAGATAAACAAGAATGGGACTTCATAACCTAAAGCTGTAATTGGACAATTAACTCCATTTTGAAATGGAGCAGAACTTATAAAAGTGAGAGGAGACCCCATGACCGGTTGTGCCCGTGTGTGTTTGTGACCATTTTGGGTTCACCTGGAGTGCAGCCCTGGCTGGGCTCTTGTACTGCCCAGGGTGTATCCATTGAGGCCTTTTAATAAATTCCTGCTTTATTCTTTAACTCCATCTGGCCTCTGTTCTAGACCAGCCTCCCCATGGCAGCAGGTGTGCTGGCCAGAGCTGAGCTGCTCTGCGTGTGGCAGGTCCCAGGGTGAGAGAACCTCAAACTCTCTTTTCTGGGGGTTTTCTAATCCTCAGGCAAAAGCAGTTCTAAAATTCATTGAAGCCATTTCTGAGAAGACCCTGAGGAGCACTGTGGCATTGACAGCAGCCAGGGGACGAGGGAAATCTGCTGCTTTGGGGCTGGCCATTGCTGGAGCTGTGGCTTTTGGGTGAGTGATGCCCCCCTCCAATCCCCCAGGCCTTATCTGCATCCCTGAGTTTAAACAAACCCCAAAACACAACCAAGATGACAGGATTGTAATATATTTGTAATTTCCAATCTTAAATCCCTCATTTTTAATCGTGTATCTTTTGATACAAGATTGTATCTTTTGGTCAAATTTTTCTTAAAACTCAAAATAATCACACATAAATTGAGATTATTATCTATAGGAATCTGCTGTGTTTTGGTTATTAGGTAAAGTGAACCCCTCCTATTAAAAACCCATGCTGTTTAGTACTTATGTGGTAAAATTCGTTAGGAAAATCGTTCAGTTTTTATTTTGTTTTTTTCTCTGCAGTTACTCCAATATCTTTGTCACATCTCCCAGCCCTGACAACCTTCACACTCTCTTTGAGTTCATATTTAAAGGCTTTGATGCACTGCAGTATCAGGTGAGGGGAGCAGACTATTTTACAATATTTTCAAAGCATTCCTGCTAGGAGGTTTTACACCCCATCTGTGCTTTAGGCTACATATGTTTGCTACCAGCCTTTTTTACCATGTTCTGCAAGAAAAGGAATCATGGTAGAGTTGTGTTTCTTTCTCTGTCTTTAAGCAAGGTAAACCAGTTTCTTTGTGAAGCAGATTTTAACATCAGTAAATAATTTCCCAGTTCTCAGGTCTTTGAAGCTTTTATAGGAATTTTTGATTAGAATGTGAAATAACAGTGTCTGAGCTTATTTTGATGATGATGATAAATTACTTTTTTCTTAGATCTTGGCTTCTTATATTGTTTAAAAATGTTACTTTCCAGGAGCATCTGGACTATGAGATTGTTCAGTCCTTAAATCCAGAGTTCAACAAGGCAGTGGTCAGAGTGAATGTGTTCAAGGAGCACAGGCAGACCATCCAGGTAATTGGCATTCTTACCTTTCCAGGTGTGTTCCTGGCTGTAGTTTTTGCCAGTGTCGAAGTTATTTTGATTTTGAGCATGTTCATTCTGTGTGATGTGGAGCTGTCCTGGTGGCTTTGGCTGTAAGGCAGATCTTCAGGGAGTGACTTCCTAAAAATACCTTCTCTCTTTCAGAGAATAACTTGTAGATTACAAAGCTGCCTCTTGGGTTTCTCCCAAAACAAAAGCAAAGGAAGGTGAAAGGAGTGATGCCTTAAGTTTTAGATTTCATATTTTCAGATTCTGTGCTGCTTTAGTGTGTAACTTTGAGCTTCATAGTAAGTGTTAGTAAGGTCTCTTCACACAGAGAATTCCTTTTCCAGCTTGAGAACCAAGGAGAGCTGTTACAGCCTCAGGCTCAAAAAGCATAAACAATGATGAATTGAAGAGAAAAAAACAAAGGGGATGGAACTTCATAACCTAAAGCTGTAATTGGACAATTGGCTCCAATAGGCAAATGGTCCCGAACTTACAAAAGTGAGAGACCTCATGACCAGTTGTCCATTTTGTGACCATTTTGATTCATCTTGGGTGCAGCCCTGGCTGGGCTCTTGTGCTACCCAAGGTGGATCCATTGAGGCCTTTTAGTAAATCCCTACTTTATTCTTTAACTCCTTCTAGCCTCTGTTCTGGGTCAGTCTTCACAAGGCATCATGAGCAGTGCAGGAAGAGGTTTTAGAGATTAGATTTCCTTTATTTTCCTCACCTCTGCAGATGAATTCCTGTGGAGTTGTGCCAAACAAGATGTGTGAGCCAGTCCTTGTTAGAGCAGCATAAACCCTCTCCTGACTTTCTGCTTCTCCACATCTCAGTCTGGCTTGGTGTTTGAGGAGAACAGGGACAGCAAAGAGCTTTCCAGGGCCCCAGCTTTGAGAACCCTGGTGTTTCCCTGCTGGCAGTGACAGTGTCCCCTCCTTTGCAGTACATCCACCCTGCTGATTCTGTGAAGCTGGGCCAGGCCGAGCTCGTGGTGATCGACGAAGCTGCTGCCATTCCTCTGCCCCTGGTGAAGAACCTGCTGGGCCCTTACCTGGTGTTCATGGCTTCCACCATCAATGGGTAAGGCTGGAGCAGCCACTCTGCTGGGGCTCCCCAGGGCCCTGGCTGCCTGCCTGGTTCCTGTGGTTCCTGTTTCAGCTCCCTGTGTCCTGGCTCCCAGGTACGAGGGCACCGGGCGGTCGCTGTCCCTGAAGCTCATCCAGCAGCTCCGCCAGCAGAGCGCCCAGAGCCAGGTGACCCTGACAGCAGAGAACAAATCCACTGCCACTGCCAAGCTCACCTCAGGTAAAAAAAGAGCTGAAATGAAGGGATGTGGGACTCCAGGGGCTCTCTAAAATGCAGTTTATTCCATCCAAGAGGTTACAGCAGTCCAGGGTTGTGGGTGACAGAGCCTGTGCCCGCAGCTGTCAGCTCCAGCTGCAGGCAGGCCAGCAGACCCTTTGGTTTTGGTTACATTGCATTATATACTTTTCTTTGCTGAGCATCTTAATACAGTAGAACCAATCTATACCTTAACTATTATCTATAGCCTATCATAACTACTATAACTACCATATTCATGTTACTGTTCTCCAATCACTAAAAGGTAGTACATTACACTTTAAGCTAGAAGTTGTTATTCAGTTTTCTTGCAGTGGAAAATTCTGAGACCTTTTTTCTATTTACAACTTTGCTGACTTGTTTACCTGTGCTATCTTTCTGCTTGGTAAAAACATCTTGTTTGAGATGGGTTTATCCTTTGCTCTAAGTCATAAAAACTCCTTCTAACTAACACACCTTTTGCCTCCTTGGTTAGCCAGTAAGATGGCTCAGCAATTCTTTTCTTCTATATCAAAACTTACTTCCATCTCTATTCCTTCTTCAGACTCTACATTTAAAAATCTTTCTGCTAAGCATACATATCTGTCAGACTTTGTCAAACTTTCATCCTTCCCAGCAACAGCACCTCTGGCCTGTGTGTCCCACACAACCTGTGCGTGTCCTAGGGCTGCCATCAGCCTGATCCATGGCTGTCCCATCCATGTGCTTTGCAGCTGTGGGAAGGGGCTTGTGTGGGGAAATGACAGAAGTCTGCTGGTTTTCCCTCACAAGTTTCAGATGGAAGGCTTTTAAGAGGTGAAAAATCAGCATCTGACAGTTTTCTGATCTGGGAGCCCTTCAGAGCACAGGGGTGCTGTGGGGTGCTTGTGCAGCCCTGAGTGTCCTTTGCACCCCTGCAGCTCGCACGTTGCACGAGGTGTCCCTGCACGAGTCCATCAGGTACGCCCCTGGGGACCCCGTGGAGAAGTGGCTGAATGATCTCCTGTGCTTGGACTGCCTCAACATCACCAGGATCATCTCTGGCTGCCCTCTGCCAGACACCTGTGACCTGTATCCTCACTGAAAGCTTCTCAGCCTGGCTCATGGCTGGGATAAGCTCAGCACACATTTTTTTTCCCTAAAACCTTGCTCCTGGAGTTAAGCTCTCATGGCACTGGTGGTAGGTGCTGCCAGAACATCACCAAACCCCAGTTTTGCTGCAGAGACAACCTCAAGGAAGGGTTGCATGAGGGGAGACCCCTGTTGGAGTTACAAAAGGTTTATCTTTACTGGTGAAGGGTGTGAAAACTGCAAACACTGCCCAGCATCATTTATTCTTGTAGATTAAGCTGTGGAGTCTAAGAGGTCAAGCCAGCTTGTGGCCCAGATATTGAAAAGAAACCAACAGGAAGCTTTTTCCTGGTTCCCAAGGAGGTTTTTTCCTTAATCCCTGTGTGTTTAGATACTATGTAAATAGAGACACACTCTTTTGTTACCACAGAGCATCAGAAGTTTTCTTGCAGAGGCTGATGGCCCTCTATGTGGCGTCACACTACAAGGTAGGGCTTGGGCTTCTTCCATCCAGTTTCATTCCCAATTTCAGTGTGAAATTTTGTGGGGACAGAAGTGCTTGTTATGACAGCTTGATTGAGATTTTTGGACAGTTTCTGTTGCTACTTGTGTACAGAGCTGTGTTCTCCTTTCTCTGAGATCTCTGCCTCAGTCCTGGCTGTACACACTGGATTTCCAGATAGTCTGAAATATTTTTGCCTTGAGAAAATGTGGAAACTAAAATTCTAAATGAGCCTCCAAGCCTGTCAGGATTTTATCAGTGCTGAACCTCATTTGCAGTTCTCTTTACCCTGTTCTGGTGGCCTCAAGCTCACCAAGAGCAGCACTGTTACGAGACTGAAAAGAGGAATAATTCCTCTCAAGGTTTCAAGACCAGGGTTGATCTGTAAATATGAGTGGGGAAGTCCAGAAGTGCTGAGCTACTGAGTTCTAAAAATCTGAGGCTTGAAAAAATAATTAGGATTTGGTACTTAGGAGGTAAGGAGCTGTATGAATATAGAAGTTCAGGTTCGTACATATTAGAGCACAAGGTTTCCCTTGAGGAGAACAGATGCTGTGTGGGGATGTGACAGCCATGAGTTGGCCTGGGAGGTCCTCCATCCCTCACCATTGTATGAGTTCCAAATTTCTTAATAGCTCTAAATTGGAAAACAGAGGGATTGTTTAGAAATCAGCTGGACTTTGAAGCTCTCCTCATGGAATAACCATTTGGGTAACACTCAGACACATTTGTGCCATTTTTGGGGTTGTCCTGTGCAGGACCAGGAGCTGGACTCAATCCTGATGGGTCCCTTCCAGCTCAGGGTATTCTGTGATTCTGTGGACAGTTTTTGATCTTTCTGATGTGTTCACCCTCCAGAACTCCCCCAATGACCTCCAGATGCTCTCTGATGCCCCTGCCCATCATCTCTTTTGCCTTTTGCCTCCTGTTCCACCCACCCAGAATTCCTTGCCAGAAGTCCTGGCTGTTGTTCAGGTAAGAGAACGACTCAAGTGTCAATTTTGATCCTGGTCTAGTTGAGCAGGAGGAAGCATTTTGTGTGTTCATGGTTTTGTGTCTTTCCTGGCAGGTGTGCATGGAGGGAGAGATCTCCCGCCAGTCCATCATGAACAGCCTCTCCAGGGGAAAGAAGGCCTCTGGTGATCTTATCCCCTGGACCATTTCAGAGCAGGTGGGTGATTTGGCTGTGCACTGGCACCCAGGGTGTGTTTCATGTATTTCTTGTCTCCAGAGTGCCCAGTTGTGTCCTTTAATGGGCTCTTTGTCCCTTGTGCAGTTCCAGGATCCGGATTTTGGGGGCCTGTCCGGCGGGCGCGTGGTTCGCATCGCGGTTCACCCGGATTACCAGGGGGTAAAGTGCCTGGGACCAGCTCGGGTGGGGCCAGGGAAATGGCTCTGCAGGCAGAGCTCAGAACAGGGCAAACACTGCAGCTCCTCCAGTTCTTAGCATTTTAAGCTCAGAGCACCAAACTGCTCCCAGAGCATCCTGAGCCACCGTACACAATCCAGGGATATTTGCTGTGACCTTACCAAGTGTTTGGCATTTTCTGAGTGCCAGAGTTAAGCCCCAAGAATTACTACACAGCCCTGATCTACCAGGGCTGATGCTGATTTCTTCTGTACTGTCCTTCTCCCTGGAGCTGCCATGTGGCCAGAAAAAAGCATTTTTGCAGTGACTGAGTGATGTCTGCAGTGCTGATTGTTAATGGGTTTAAGGGGGGAACGGTGCTGCCCTATATTAAAAATCAGAGACCTGGTTTTGCTTACAGTGTGTTGTTGCTTCTTCACAGATGGGCTATGGCAGCAGAGCTCTGACTTTGCTGCAGATGTACTATGAAGGCAAATTCCCATGTTTGGAAGAAGAAACAGTTCAAAAGCCAAAAGAAATCACCACTGTGAGCAGTGAGGTATGGTGACTTTTTTTAATTTTCTGTCATGCTAAGCTGCATAATTTCCCCTGTAAGTCTCCACTCTGTAGGGAGGAAATACTCAGATTTGATTTTCATAGAGAAGAGCAGCTTTAATTTGCAGCTTTCTGTGGGGATTGCTGCTAACCCATTCCCACTTTCTTTTCCAGACTGTTGGTTTATTAGAAGAGGTTGTGACACCCCGGAAAGATTTGCCCCCTTTGCTGCTCAAACTGAGTGAGAGACAAGCTGAGCACCTGGACTATCTCGGGGTGTCTTATGGCCTGACACCCAGATTGCTCAAGTAGGACATGATTCTCTTTCCCAGTTACATCTTGCCCTTCTTCAACAGATAATGAGCTTTACTTGCCCAGTTTTTCCAGGGTGTAGAAGTAAGAATAGCCTGTGATAGGTAGGGAGTGGTTAAATTCTCATCCCTGTGATCTGTGGAAGTGTGAGGTGCTGCTGACTTCAGAGCTGGTGGTTTTTTCCATGACTGATGTAAATGCCTTTCACAGCACCTTGAAAGTTTGTGCATTTTTTGACATTACAGCCATAATTTGTCACTCCCCTGAGCTGGACTCTCAGTCAAGTGGGTGCTGTTCCTGCTTTCTGACATAAAACTCATTATTTGCTCTGATTGTTGGAGTGTCTTAGAGACTTTTGCTTGCTCCTCACCAGCTGTCCTTGTACAGCAGATAAATTGCATTTAACCACAATTTATTACTTATTTAGCTCCATAATTCTCAGTGTGTTCCCTCTTTTTCCCAGGTTTTGGAAGCGTGCTGGATTTGTGCCAGTTTATCTGAGGCAGACCCCTGTAAGTACCACACTGTTCCTGAGTGAAAACCCAGCCCTGCTGAAATCCCTGGGCATGATTGCAGTGGATTCTGTGAGAAGGGGCTTGGGGCAGGAGGGTTTGCTGAGGATGCTTTTAAGTCTTGGTTTATGTTCATTTTTGTTCTTTGGCCCAATAGTTAAGGAGTAGAGTTTTAGGGTTGTGTATGTGGGCCTCCAAGTAGTTTGTACATAAAAATTTAGATCTCTTGAGGGCTATTAATGTGGTTATTGGTAAAGCAGCTGAGATTTACCAAGTTCTAGAAGTTCATAGGTTTTCCATTAAGTGGACATGGTCAGTAGCAGTTGATGCATTTGTTGTTGTTGATTTAGAAGGTATTTCCCTTGCTCAGCTGAGCACAGAGTGCAAAAGATTCATGGGGGTGATGGGAAATCCACCACAGAATCACAGAACTGTATCTTATTTATCAGAATGACCTGACAGGGGAGCATTCCTGCATCATGCTGAAGATGCTCAATGAAGAGGATTCTGAACAGGAACCTTGGCTCACTGCCTTCTGGAAAGGTAACTCTGATCCTGGTGACTCTGCAAGGACCCTCTGAGCTGTTTGTTATTCTAGAGGTCCTCTGGGCTAATTTATTTTGTCCTCTTGCCCTGTAGATTTTAGGAGGCGCTTCCTTTCCCTGCTTTCCTACCAGTTCAGCACCTTCTCTCCCTCCTTGGCACTGAATATTCTACAGAACAAAAATATCAAACAGCAGCTCCAAGCACGTGAGTACCCTGACTGGGACAGCTGTAAGTGCATGGCAGAGCATGGCTGGAGCCTGGTACCTCAGTTTGCTGTTTTTTCAAGGTGTTTAACAGGAGAATCCTCTGGGGAGAACTTGGTACCTGTGGGGTTTTAGTGTCTGTGCTGGTTAGAGGGTTTTCCTGCTGCAGCAAGGGAACAAACCTCTTTTACAGCAAAACCAATGTGAATTGCTAAAGGCAAAGGAAAAATACTAAATACCTGAATTCCTGCTAAACACTGAGATCCTGGGCACTTGAAGAACATTGCCAACCTTGCTGTGTTTCTCTGCCCCCACCAGCCCTCAGCCGTGCTGAGCTGGAGTCAGCCTTCATCCCGTACGACCTGAAGAGGCTGGAGATGTACTCCCGCAACATGGTGGACTACCACCTCATCATGGACATGGTGCCCACCATTGCCAGGATGTTCTTCCTCAGCCAGATGGGAGACATCTCCCTCTCTGCTGCACAGTCGGTGTGTGTGGGTGGGGTGGAGCGAGGATTTGGGGAGAGCTCGGGTGTGGGAACCCAGGACATCCCTCTGGCTGTCCACAATGGCCAAGACCCCTGCCAGGGGCTCAGAAGCCCTGGCACAGAGCCCAGAACACCTGTGGGTTTGATCATGACCCATGGAGCAAATTACCAACCCTATATGAAGATCAGCAAGCCACAACAGTTTAGGTTGAATAACAGTGAAGTTATCACAGGGTGGAAAAGTAGATTTTGGGGTTTCTAGAATGGGGGTTCAGGAGGCAAGATGGAGGGATCTGGGCGTGTCCAGCCTTGCTCCTTCTTCTTGGCCTTCATTTTCTGCTGTGATGTTGGCACTTTTAGACTGGTTTAGAGTAGAAGCTCACTGTCTAACATAGGTGATAGGTATTGTAAACATTGTATATGTAAACATTGTAGTTTTTAGTATAAAGACATAACACCGCCCCAGGGGCAGGCAGAGTGCCTGGAACTGTCCTGCTGGACAGACCTTGGCGGGACAGGAGAAAAATTTTTACAGATAAGATGCAGTAAACAACCTTGAGACCAAGAACTCATTCTTCAAGTGCCAGGCTGGGAAAAGAGACTTTTAGCATCTTTTGGGGTCACAGCGACCAACAAAAGATCCCAAGACATGGGGATGTGTGTCTGTCTTTGCTCTGTGGCTGAAATCCCTGTCTCTTCCTCAGGCCCTTTTCCTAGGGATTGGCCTGCAGCATAAATCTCTGGACCAGCTGGAAAAGGAGCTGGAGCTGCCCAGCAGTCAGTTGATGGGACTCTTCAACAGGATCATCCGCAAAGTGGTGCAGGTGGGAGCACAGGACAAGCCTTGGGCATGTGGGACCACAATTCCAAAATTAACTGAAAATACAGCCCTAAGAGAGAGCAGGGTCAGAGCTGGGCATCCTTAACACATCCCCAGTTACTGACCAAAACTTCTTGGCAAGGTGGGGAAAATCCCAGCTGGAAAATGTGTGGCAGTGATTTAAATGCCCATGGTAGGGGGTTTGGAACTGGATGATCTTTAAGGTCCCTTCCAACCCAAACCACTTAATGATTCTGTGTAGTGATTTCCCAGATAAGAATGCTTATCTTATGGTTTTCCATGTTGAAGTGCCCTGACCAGAATGCTGAGCAGACAATCCTTGTTGCCTGAGCCATTGTTCAGAGCATTGGTGGCATCTCAGCTTTCCTTGGAAAAAAATAAAATTATTTCCCAGTGCTGTCTAGAGGTAGACCTGAAATCCACTGAAATAATTGTAAAGTTTTGGATCTGGTTCCTGGTTTTCTTTCTCTCTAAGGTTTAGGATAGCAAAACTGAAGTCTGGATTTAGGAGTTCATTGTAGAGGTGATAAATGGTGTTTTAAAAACCAAGTCTTACATGTGCTGGTTTGTTTCATTTTCAGCTCTTCAACACAGTCCAGGAAAAAGCTGTGGAGGAGCAGATGGCAGCAACAAAGGATGTTGTGATGGAGCCAACGCTGAAATCTTTAAATGATGATTTGGTAATTACAAACTTTATTCCTGGTTCATATGTAAACACTTCAGGGAGTTCACCTGAGGGCAGAAACATTACATTTTCTTGGATGGAAAGGGTTCCACACCACATCTGGCACTGTAAGGGAGTTAAAACCTGACAGGTTTGCATTATGTGCAGCTGGAGTTGTGCTTTAAGCTGCAGTGTGGGGTTTTCACAGAAAATTACAAGTTTGTGTGTACAAATAACATAAAAATGCAATTAGATAAAAGAAAGAAGTTATTCAGAACCAGCTGATACTTGTTTTAGGGGATGTATTCATGGGAAAAGGCATTTTCCTCATTTTCCTCTCATTACAAAGTCAGTGTTGCCCTCAGGAACTAAAGCATCTTGTGCTGTCCTGTTGCAGGAGGAGGCTGCAAAGGAATTCCAAGAAAAGCACAAGCAGGAGGTGATGAAGCTGAAGGAGATGGACCTTACACAGTAAGAATTCACCTGCCTGGGTCTCAAATCCAGTTTTCCCCTGGGTGGAATGCTGGGTCTTGCTGGGATTTGTGCACAAGGCTGTAGGTGCAGTAAACCATCAGTAAATGAGAACCAGTGTGTATTGTCAGCAGCATAAAAAAACCCAAATCAACACAAAAAGGGCAAGCAACCAGAGCTTGTACTTAAGTGTCAGCAGATTTCTGTCTTTCTGGACCAACAGGAGTTGGATGCCACTGATTCTCTTCCCTCTCCCCTCCCACTTTCTGTCTTACAAACACTGCTCACTGTGCTGATGTCCCAGGGAAGTTGTCTGGCTCAGCTCTAAATTGGTCTCTGGTAAATCTGGCAAAAGGAATGAACAAGCTCGGGTGTGGGAGCTTCTTTCAATCTTTGGTTGTCATGTTTGAAGAAAGGACAAGAATGGATGTGATTTAAGTGACTTGCTAGTCAGTCACATAAGGAAAATAATACAACCAGAATGTTTTCAAATAAATTCCATTTTGTAGCATTGATAGTGCTGCATACCTTTTTGTCATTTTGGACTGTGTTTCCTTTTTTTTTATCCTCAGCCAGAAATAGATTTTTGTTCTCCGTGAGGTGAGAAGAGACAAAAATCTATTTTAAATACTTTCAATGCAGGTTGTAGAAAACTTGTGGGGCTTTGTCCAACATTGTTCAGCTTTGTGGACAAAGCCTTATCTGTTCCAAACCTCCAGGAACTTGAGATGGAGAGCAGTCACTCCATTTTGCTACACAACTGCTTTGCCTCTTTAAATCTGGGTATAATTTCCAGGGTGCTTGAACATCCAGACAAGGGCCACAGGACATGAGCTTATTTGAGTAGCGATTTTTGTCTTTATTTCTCTTTTTAAAAGCTCTTCACTTTTTCCCAGACTGATTTAGGAAAGGTGTCCCATGCCAGCTTTGCCAGCCTGACTTGGTGTGTGTTTCCCAAATCCAGTTTGGTTGGGTGCTGACACAGTGGCTTTGTTTGCAGAGTAGCATGTGCCTGACAGTAGAAACACCTTATTTTTATGTTGTTTTCCTCTGTGCTAACAATTTGACCTGACTTTCCTTCCCCTTTCCCCCTTAGGTACATTATCAGGGGGGATGATGAGGAGTGGAACGAGGTGCTGAGCAAGGCAGGACAGAACGCTTCTGTTGTCAGCCTGAAAAGGTAAAGGAACTTGAAATATTCCAGAGATCTCTCCTCTTCCTGCTGGCTTTGTTAAATGTTTTCCAAAAGACAAGCCTAAGGGTTAAAAGTAAACTCAGTGTCCTGGCTAGATCCTCAGTTTTCCTGGAGGAATTGGGGTGTGAGGAGCTTTGAGCTTCACTACCCAGTGTTTCTGTGTTGCTCTAAGGATGGTCCTCTCTTCATTAACTTGTTTAATTCTGACTCTGTTGCTGATGATCTGATCCTCATCCCACACAGAAGCTGGGACTATTCCTCCCTTGGGTCACTCATTCCACCTGGCTGCCCAATTTCCTTTGGGATCTAACACTGAGTGGGAGCACCTGGAGGTGCCAGTGGAGAAAATGCCAATTGAGGAAAGAATTCTTTCAAAAATGAGTTTGAGCCTGGAAAATGTCTGTATTTCTACAATTCCTTAATTCTCATCCATTTTTCTTTCTTCTGCCATGCCAGCATGTAATTTTCCCATATTTTTCTTTGGGGATTTATAGCTGAGACTTCCCTGCTCACTTATTTCCCCTTCCTGGAGTGCCTGAGAGCTCAAGTAATTATGTGATCTCTGTTCCACCCTTGCATGGTTTTTTCCATGAATGCTGGGAGCTGTAAGTTTCCAAAAGCCTTCCAGGAAGGAGAGACTCTTAGCAGTTACTTAAAAAGATCAGAGCTTGGAATTCTGTTATGTTTGCTTGAATCCAAATCCAGTGCAGGGACAAAATTGAATGTTTAAAACAATCAGTAGTAGTTTCTCTTCTGGGTACTCTAAAATCCAGATGCCCCATTTAGAAGAGATAAAGTTTTAAAGATTTGAAAAGCAAAGACAAGAGCTAAAAATCAAAATCTTCCAGGTTAGAGAATCTCAGGACACTATAAAATCTAAGTCAGGCTCTTCTTTGTGCTTTTTCTAGCACCAAGTTTAAATTTTAAATTTTCTCCCTCACTCTTATATTACAACAAAAATTTCCCTGCTAGATGGCAATCCAGTGTATTTTTAACAGATGTTTTGTTCCTGTTTTCCAGTGATAAGAAAAGAAAACTAGAAACAGCACGAGGACCCAAGCAACAGAAGAAATTTAAGAAAACTAAAGATCTAAAGCAGAAGAGGAAGAAATGACTTAAAAGCCAATCAATCAGTCAATGAACTTGAATGAGCAAGTGCTGGGTCTGTACTTAAAAAGCCCTGATCTCCTCTAAACCAAGAGACTACTTTGGAGGGAAGAAAAAGCCTTAGAGGCATTTTTCAAGTGCTTGTATTGTGGGAAGAGCAGGGCTCAAGTGTTTGTGTGAAGATTTTTATATGAAGGGTGACTGCAGCGTGTGAGTGAGGAACTGGAATGCACTGGAATGATGAAGGTGCTTGAGCAGCTCCAAAATTCCCATTCCAAGAGGGCAGATCTGTAAACTTCCTGCATCTTAATGGTTCTGTGGTTCATTAAACGAGAGTTTGGACAACAAAGGACAGAAATGTTACTCTGCCTTAGCACAGCAACTCACCTTGATCTCTGCAGCTGCTGGTTCTGGTGGTCCTTTGGAGCTTGAGGGGGCTTTTATGTCCTTTGTATTTGGGGCTGGCTGGTCACTGCACACTCATTCTGCCTCCCTGCTGGTCTGAGCTGCCCCTTGGCTGTGGTGGAAAGTTTTGTGTTCAGGTTGGCAGAAATCTGCACTATTGTACCAAAACCTGCTTGTGGGATCTCCTCTTTGACCTCAGGGGCCAGTTGAGCAGCCAAGCACTGAATTCCCAGCAGCTTGGCAATAACTGTGCCAGTCTGGAGCTGTGACTGGCTGTGACTCTGGGTCTGCTCCTCTCAGACTCCAGAGGCTTCAAACCCAGGCCAGACCTTTGCCATAGAGTGTCCCAGTCCCAATGCTGAGAGCCCTGGTGCAGTGCCTTGATATCCTTCTGGCTTTTTGCTGTGGGCGTTTGGAACAGAGCCCTCCCTGCAGCTGAGGCACAGCTGTATTGTATTTACCTGCAGATCTCACAGCTCCTTTTCCTGGCAAATCCTGAGGTAAGGACAGCTTGTCTTCTCTAGGAGGCTGATTTTAATTAAACACAGCCTGTGCCTGCCTGTGGTTTGGAAGCCTGTGGTGTGCCACCACAATTGGTGGCAGTGGCACATCCTTGAGCAGGGATATCTGCAGCTGCAGCCCTCAAAGAGGGGCTGGGATCACCCAGCAGCACTGCCAGGGCTCTGGTGGCCACTGGCTGCTCTGAACTGGCTCCAAAGGTCTTGGAAAAGGAACAGACATGGAAGGCAAGGAGTGTGAGGCTCTGGAGAGCTGTGCCCAGGAGAAAAGGTGAATGTGAATTCTCCCTGGGTTTGCTGTTACTGTTAAAAATAGTGGGGTGCACCCTGAGGTGGTCTGTCCTCTTGTTTTTCCTTGGAGCCTGTTGGAGTGCTGGCTGGATTTGGGAGGAGCCAAGTATCCTGGAGCTGGGAGGTTTTTCCTGTCAGAAATCCATGATGGGGATATTTTCCCTGGCTGTCCCAAGTGGAAGCAACAGCTTTGGAGGCCCCACAGGCTGGGGATGCATCCCCTGAAAACCAGTTCAGGATTGTTCATCTGACTCTGCCTCTGACTTCCAGGGACCCTCCTGGCATCCCAGATATTCCAGGGCTGCTTTTTAAAGAAGGAATTCCAAACACAGTAAGTCAATGGTTCAATCTGAGCTGTCCCTGCTGTCAGTGGTGGGGTGTGAGGGGGAGGAAGGAGAGGTGGGGGTGGTAGCTAAGACATTCCCAACTGGAATTGGGGCCATGCACTTCAGACACCTTTAAGTGGGCACTAAAGGGCTGCTCCCAGTGCTCCAAGCCCTGTGGTAGAAGTGAGCAGGGGGCAACAGAAAAACTACCAAAAAAAAAATAGGGGCAGGGAATGATTTTGAATTCCTGGCCTTCCTTTTTTGACAGCAGCTTGTTATTTTGGGGCCCAAGCTTAAAAAATCTGGAGTGTGTGATTGTTCCCAAATATCAACTTCCCAGACTAGGATCTGATGGGGTGGTGGCAGTAGAACCATGGAAGGGGTTGGGTTGGAAGGGACCTTACAACTCATCCCATTCCAACCCCCAGCCAGGGGCAGAGACATTTTCCACTATCACAGGTTGCTCTAAGCCCTGTCCAACCTGGCCTGGGACACTTCCAGGGATGGGGCAGCCATGGCTGGGTAACAGGTACCACTTGACTTCGTTTCTGACTATGTCTGACTCCATTTCCCTTCCCAGCTGGCAGCAGATGAGTGGGAGAACTGCACCAAAACCTGTTCTGTTGGAATTCCAGCTTCCAGCTCTGCATGGAGCACTACATCCAGCTGTGAACACTCACCAGAACACTTTTGCCATGGACCAAGGGAACCCTCAGGACTTGTCTTACTCATTTTTCCCTGGAAAGAGACATGGCACCAACACCTTCGCAGCTACTGGAGAAATCCTGGAAAGGGCACAAAATCAGGGTGATTAGAAGAGTTCTGTGCTGTCACACAACAGTTCACCTGTGTTGCTCCATGGTCCAGTGCCGGCCATGGAGCTCTGCCCCACAGACATTCCAAGGGCTGGCGTTTAAAGCAGCATTAGCATAAAAGGAGCTGCATTGGCATAGGAATTACCTTGTTGGTATTTCCATCCCAGCCTGGAATTCCAGACGACACAGAGATCAGCTCACCAGCTGTTTTGAGCAGGGTGCTGAGAGCACCAAAGGTTGTGGGTTCAGACACTGGATGGGCCATTCACTTAGAGCTCAACTTCATGATCCTCGTGGGTTCCTTCTATCTCACGATATCCTGTGATCTAGAAACACAGATTAAACGTTTCAACTAGAATTTTACAAATGGAGATTTTACCATTGGAGACTGTGAATTGCACAGATCTCGGGGGAAGAGGGAGGAAAGCATCAGGTGTCACCTGGCAGGTGTTGAATGAGCAGCTGGAGCAGGACAGTGCCTGTCCTGGAGCAGCTCCTCCTGCCCGCGGCTCTGCAGCTCCGCTCATTCCTCAGGGATGCGGTGGGCTCAGGACGGGAGGCGGGCCTTGCTCTGCTCGGGGGGTGCCGGGGCAGAGGTGCCGCTGGTCCCGCTGTGTAGGACCCGCCTCGCAGCCCCTCTCGGCGGGGTTGTGAGGCCGCTCCTACGCACCGGGACCGGCGGCCTCGGGGGGTCCCCGCGCCCCGTCCGCTTCCAGCCGCGATCCAGCGCCTGCCCCGGGAATGCGCCGCTCTCCCGGCCGGGCCCGGCAGCGGCACAGCCCCGGCTCCCCACGGCAGCAGCGGGAGCAGCCCCGCAGCAGCCGCGGTCCAAGCGGGAGCGGCAGCGCTGGGCTCGGTCCGTGCCCGTCCCGGAGCGGCTCTTCCAACCCGCGGCGATCCCGATTCCCGGTCCCAGCCCCAATCCCGCCTCGGTTCTGCGGCCCCGCAACCAAGAAGCGGCTCAGCCCAGGACCCCCAGCAGACACCAGCAGGACCCGGACCCGAATCCCCAGGGGGGGACGGGCCGTTTGTCTGGTGATGTCTATGTGTGTTCACGCTGCAGAGCGACGTGACCCCCTCTGCTTCCTCCCCACCCCACCCGCCTCCGGACCGGGGCCCGGGGGAGGGACGGGGGCGGGGCTTGGAGGGGGGAGTGCCCCCTCCACCCCGCCCTCCCCACCCCAATCCCCCCTCTTCCCCGGGACCCCCTCCGGAGGAGGGGGCCCTCCCTGACCCAAACCCCCAACTCCCCCCACCCTCCTACCTTGGGGACCCCCAGTGTGATGCAGGGACAGCCGGAACCCCGGCGGTGTCGGCCGGTGTATTGCACTGCAATGGGGGGACCCGCCGAGCGGGTCTGGCCCCGTGTGGGGGCTCCAGGGACAGCGGGGGTGCCGGCTCCGGCCCTCTGGGCTTTATTCTGCGGCGCCCCGAGCCCCGCGGCTGCGGGGGAAAGAGGAAGAGAGGGACAGAGAACGGGAACAGGGGGACAGAGAACGGGAACAGGGGGACAGAGGAGGGGAACAGGGAGGGATGAGGTGAGGAACGGAGAGGGGCTGGGGAAAAGGAGGGGGAAGGGAAAGGCCGGGTGGGGGGGAGAGATGATGGACAGAGGAGGGGTACCGGGGCAAGAGAGGGAGAAGAGAGGGGGGCCGGGCTGGGGAGAGGGTTGGGAGACGGGTGATAGGAACGGGGGGTCGGGGATGTGCAGGGGAACAGCGAGAGAGGGCAGGGGAGGATGGAAGGGAGAGGGGGCAACGGGGGGAGGGAGAAAGAAGCTGGAGGAGTAGAAAAGAGGACATAAGGGAGGAAGAAGGAGGAGAATAAGGGCAGGAGAAAGAGGGGGAAGAAAGAGAGGAATCGCCGCCGGCAGAGCCCAGTCCGGCAGCAGCCCCACCGAGCTCCGGGTGAGCTAATGGTGCCGGCGGCGATTTCCGGGGCTTAAATCACCTGGGCCCTGCCCCGCGCAGCCGCACTGGGACCCCGCGCACCTGAGCCGGGCCCGCCCCTCACACCTGAGCCGGACCCGCCCCTCACACCTGAGCCGGACCCGCCCCGCGCACCTGAGCCGGGCCCGGCCCCGCCCCTGAGTCCCGGGACCGCCCCTGAGCCCGGGACCGCCCCTGAGCCCCGGGACCGCCCCTGAGCCCCGGGGCCCCGCCCTGCCCGGGATGGCGGTGGGACCGTCGCTGCCGGCCCCGCCCCTCTCACCTGGGCCGGGCCGGGGCTGCGAGTGGCACCGGGACCGAGGCCGGGGCTCCGATTCCCGCCGGTGTCTCCGGGGGTCCGGGCGGTGCCGCCTCTCCCGCGCCGGGCGGGCCGCGGGTCCCGGTCCCGCAGCACTGAGGGGGCTTGGGGTCGGCACCGGCAGGAGCCGCTCCGGGACGGGCGCTGGGGCCGGGCCCGAGCAGCCCCCGGGATGCCGCGCTCAGCCCGACGCGCCGGGCCGGGCTCCGCGCTGAGCCCCGAACGCGGCCCCGGGGCTCCGCCGCCAGCCCCGCCCGCGGCGCTCGGCCGCTGCTCCGGAGCTCTGCTGCGGCCGGGGGAGCCCGGCCTTTGGCTGAGCCCGAGGCACGGCTCCGAGCCCAGAGACACGGACTGGCCCTGGCCGAAAGAGCCGCCTGGAGCACCAAAACGCGGTGTTTGGCCTTTCACTCCAGTCCAACAAAATGCAGCACTTAAATCTCTCTTGGTGAAGCCCAAACACTGACTGACCCCGGTTTCAAGACCTCCCAAACGCAGGCCATGGTCCCTGCTTCACGCCTCTAAAATGCAGAACTTGGTCTCTCTCAGATCCCAAATGCTGCCTGAGGCACCTTGGTTTCAAGCCCCCCAAACCAGTCCTTAGTGTCTCTTTCTGTACTTGGCCAAATGAGCCCAGGTTTGAGCCCCAAATCGCAGCACGGGGGTCTCTTTGTGAGCCCCAAAACTGCTCCAGTCCGTCGCATTCAGAGCCCCCAGAAGTGCCCCGGGCCAGGGGCAGACCCAGCTGGGCCCCAGCAGCAGCTCCCTCACCCCCAGTGGGATGGGGAAGAGACCAGAGACAAAAATCCAGCTCAGAACAGTTTAATAATGGAAACCAGTCAAATATAATAATTTAATATTAACGACAACACATAATAACAGTGAGAGCAACAAGAGCAGTGAGAACAATAAAGAACAGGAGAGAGAGAAAAGCCCCTCCACACCCTCCTTTAACATTTTAAATCCAAAATGTAATCCAGAGCACCACAAACTCCCAGTGTGGGGGATTTCCATATTCCTGTTATTTTCTCGGTGGTCCATCCTGGGGATTTGAGGCACTTGCTGCTCCTCTGGGCAAGGGGAAGGCTCCTGTGCTATTCCCAAAAACAGAACCCCTGGAATTAGTGCCCTGGGAGCCCAGTCTGGTCCTTCCAGGCACTGGGGGTCACCCAGAGGGTCTTCACCAGCACAAAGTGAAAATGACATCCTGGTCCAGTGCATTTCCAGCAGGACTGGACACTCCTGGCCATGGTGACCAGTCCATGGAAGTTGGACTGGTGACAATCCAGGGGATTTGAAGTTGGATTCTTGCAGATTTCATTGTGCAGAAGCTCCAATTCTTTTTGGCACCTCTTGTTTAAATGTCTCCCTGCTGGAAGAGGTCAATTAGTCTTTTGAATGGCCAGATTGCCAGAGGCAGGGAAAACCAAGCAGCATTCCCTGCACATCTCCATCACGTCCATGTCCACCTGCAGCGAGTGGCTGAAGGACAGGAGCCAGCCCAGGACAGGCTCAGAGATGAGGCTTCCAGCCCAAACCATTCCAGGATGGTTCCACCATCTCTCCCTGCATTAATTTTGTGTTGTTTCCTCTCAAATTTAAATTCCCAAATTTAGGTGATTTATTAAATGAACCATTTCAAATTGTTCAGATATATAAGAGGGAGCATCCAACATACAAGAATCATTCTTTCATCCATCAAATCATTATTAAATTGGAAGCTTATTCCCTCATCTCTGTCCTTGTTTTGCTTTCCTGGAAATCCTTATGATCCCACAGTTTCTCAGAGACATCAGCTGGGATTACTGGCAGGTTTGCTCTGCTGGACAGCCAAGGGGAGTTTACAGCATTTGTTCCTCTGCATCTTTGTCCCCAATCAGGTTTACCCCAGAATGGTGTTGTGGAAGAAGTTTGGAATTACTAGGAAGGGATCAGCTTCACAGTTTTCCCCCTCTGTTTTTCAACTATTTCCAAATTCTTGGCACTACTCTCAAATATGCCCAGGAAAATTCCTGTGAAAGGATCAATGAGAGGAACATCATAATACAGATTCTCTATCATAAATACATAATTCTCTCTCATAATATATAATATATATATATATAATAATAATTCTCGTAAATATATAATTCTCTATCGTAAATAGAGAAAACCACCTCTAGCAGCAGCTGGAATGATCCCATTGCTGCTCTTACCTGGTCTCCAGGTGCTCCTGCCAGAGCTCCCAACAGCCACTGCCATTCCTAAACAGGAGCCATGGAAGACATTCCTGCTGTCCACGAGGGTGAGGAGGCACTTTGGGATGTTCTTGGCTGTGCAATCAGACAAGAGAGTGTCAATGATCTTGTGCTCCCTTCCAAGCCAAAGCAGCTCCTGATTCCATGGGATGATCAGCACCTCTCCCAGTTCCATTCCAGAAACATCCTCCCACTAACCCAGGACTTCCCCTCTTCTCTTTTTGCTCCACATCAGGGATGTGTGGCCGAGTGCCACAGGCATGGGATGCCTCAGCATTCCCTGGGGATGCCATTCAAGGCTGAACTCGTGGCCTCAGAGCTCTGCAATGACAGCTCAGCCCCAATTCCAATTGGGAATGTCTCAAACAGCAGGGTGAGGTGTTTGCTCCCTCTCCCACCCAGCCACTGGGACAGCTCACATGGAATGTCACTGACTTACTGGGTCTGCAATTCCTGGCTCAAAAGGCAGGTGATGTCCCTGGAAGTCACAGGTCAGAGGCAGAGTCAGATGAACAATCCTGAACTGGTTTTCAGGGGATGCATCCCCAGCCTGTGGGGACTCCAAAGCTGTTGCTTCCACCTGGGACAGCCAGGGAAAACATCCCCATCATGGATTTCTGACAGGAAAAACCTCACAGCTCCAGGATACTTGGCTCCTCCTAAATCCAGGCCAGCCCTCCAACAGGCTCTAAGGAATAAACAACAGGAAAGATCACCTCAGGGTGCACACCACGAGCTGGGCACCACATTCCCCTCTGGAACTGGGCTGTTCCCACATCTTTGTGACAGCTGGGAGCATTTCCTCACTCCTCCATTCAGGAGAAAGAGACATCAGAGCCCTTAAACAACCAGTGTGCAATTGCAACAACCCAGGGAAAACCACCTCACTCAGGGAAGAAATGTAATGGAAAAAACCAAATAGCAGAACTGGAAACACTTCCAGGCATGGAGCCTCTTAGCTCTGGAAATGCAGCTCCCAGGCTTATTCCCATGGAAGCCCCAAACTTGGCCCTGACTGGGCTCAGGGAGAAAACCTCACCCATTTCACCAGCCTGGCACTGAGCAAATTCCATGCACACCCCAGGAGGAAACAGGATGATCTATAAGGTTCCTTCCAACCCAGACCATTCCAGGAGTTTAACTTGATTTGAGCCACTTCTCAGCTCACAACTCCTTCCCAAGCCTCATCCTCTGGGCTGCCTTTCCCAGACCTTGCTGGGAAGGGAAGCAGTGGCTCCTTTCCCCAGACACATCCACTGCCAATTGCTGTGCCCTGCCCAAAACCACCAGGTGACACAGGGGCTGATCCATTGTCTTGGCTGTTTTCCATAATCCAGCATTCAGGGACTCCAGAGCTGGACAATCAGGATCAATCCCAGGTTCCAGGCACTGGCACAAAGCAGCTGCTGTGCTGGAAGGTCCAATTTCAGAGGCTCCTCTCCCCTCAGCTGGAAATTCAGTGTTGCAAAGGGCCTGGCAGTGATTGTGGATTTATCTGTTCCTATGGATTCATCCCCAACATTCACTGCCAAGTGCTGCTGGAGCATCTCCCCACAGAAAAAAAGCTGTGCCCAATCCAGAGGGTCCTCAGTGGGGTCCCTGCCAGGATGGATGGGAAGCTGCTACTGACAGGCTGGATCTCAGGAGAACTTCAGTCACTTGCTGAAAGCTTCTAAAAAAACAGGGACTTGTTTCCAAGTCTGAGGCAGCTCAAATCCTATGGCTCACCAGGATTCCTAATAAAGCGCTGCAAAAACACATCTAAATAGGGGAATCTTCTTTTAACCTGATTTCAGGGAACAGCTGCCTGGGATTTTGGTTAAAATTTACATCAACCTGTGACAAATCAGACAGAAAAAAATACCCAGAAGCTCAAGGTTAACTAAGCATGAAGAAAAAAACCATGGGAGCTCATTCCTGCCCAGACCTGACACTTTGGCTCATATGGGAAATAGATGGGAAGTGCAGAACCAAGTTCAATCCTACCTTTAACCAATTCCCAAGGAGTTAACAGCCCTCCAATGAAACCCTGGCTCAGGACAAGCCTCTCCTCCCTGTGCCCCTGATCCAGGTAAGCACAGGTGCTCCTGCTGGGAGTGACAGTTCCTTGGAAGGCAGCATCTCCTACCTGGAGCTGGGCCTTCCCCAGCCTTTGGTGGCCGCTGTCTCCATCCTCCCACACCTCCTCATCTTCCTCCTCGCCAGGGTTGGCTTCCTCACCCTGCAGAGCAAACACAGGGACAGTCACCAGCCTGCTCATCCCAGCCTGGGCAGCAGGGACGGGCTGGTGGCACCCTCTGGATGTCACCCTGTGCCCGGCACCGTCCCTGCTCCGTGCCCATCCCCGTTCCTGCCTCGGCAGCTCCTTGGAACGGGATGTGAAACCACAAACGTTTGCTCTGCTGGGGCTGGGACAGCAGAGACTCCCCCGGGGCAGTGGGCAAAGCTCCTGCTCCCACATCCTCTGCCTCCCACAGCCCTGCTGGGGCTGGACAGAGCAAAGGAAACGCCTCAGCTCCTGCTGGAAATTCCCTCCTGTGCCCATAAACCCAGAGAAATCGTGGCTGCTCCATCCCTGGAAGTGTCCAAGGCCAGGCTCGAAGGGGCATGGAGCACCCTGAAGTAGTGGAAGATGTCCCTGGATTGAACTCAGCAGGAGCCCAGTCCCACGTAAGGCCATTCCCCAGGGCATCCTCCTTCAGGGAAACTGGAGTGCCTCCAGATCCTGACACCTCTGCACAGCTAAGGAAAACCCAGAACTCTCCAAAGCTGTGTCATCCCAAACTGTGTTCCCACCTGAAAACCAAACAGCAATCAAAGCACCTGGGGAGCACTGGGAAGGAACTGCTGGAACCGCTCTGATTTCACACATGGCTTTTACAATCCGTTTTATCCCGTCTGGCACTTTCCCCACCTTCACTACTGATAGCTACACTTTCACCTCAGAACATTCATTCTCTCCCCCGCACATGAACTCACATTTTACCCCGAAATGTTAATTTTGCTCCCTACAGAATCCGCCCCGGTGCCCGCAGCTCCCGGGCCGTCCGTCCCCGCCGCCCAGTCGGGGCTGTCCCCGCCGCCCGGTCGGGGCTGTCCCCGTTCCCCGCTCACCTCCGAGCCCGCCGCAGCCGCTCCCGGTGCCCCCGGCCCGGCCCCGCCGCTCCCCGGACTCCCCCATTGCCGCTCCCGGCTCCGCGCCTGCGCTCCCGGCATAGCACCCGGGGTTCCGGAACAGCCCCAGCCGAGGGCCCCGCGGTCTCGCACGGCCAGTTCCAGTCGTTGTCCCGGCCCAGCTCCATGTTTCGGTTCCGGTCCGGCTCCATGTCCCGGCCCCGGTGCCGGCGGAGCCGCGGGGAGAGCCCGGAGCGCTCAGTGCTGCAGTACCGGGTGTGTCCACAAGACGGCAGCACCGAGGGAGCCGCGGCCACCGCGCATGCGCAGCGTTTTTAGGCGTCCAAAAAGTCGCAATTTCAGGTGCCAATAAATCCCAATTTCAGTCAATCCTACATCCCGGATTTGGGGTGTTCCAGTGGGAGGAGGAAGAAAGAATTCCGCATACACAGAGATGTTTATAGGTCCTTCATACAGACCATCTTGTCTTACCTCTTCGAGCCCTTTATTGTTTCATTTATGTACATAAACGCTTTATTTGTATTTTCAAACCGTACAGAGCCATATTCAGAATTTCTTACAGTCTAAAATCCTGACTATAACACAGCAGGTACGCGGGCTTATTTTTAAATCAATTTTTATATAAATTAAGATTATTTCTCAATATATAGAAAATGAGAATCTTTGCAGTTTTAAGTATTTTACACACAAACCCCTCAAGAATTTTCTGGCAATTTTTTGGGCTATAGCCTCCCCTGGGTTTTAGGAGAACCTCTCCTGACTCCCCACATCCCTCACTCTCCTGGCTCCCCCTCCACAGACATTGGGGTGTCCCAATTACACCATCACCCCCTGGACACCCCCATCTCCTTTTGCCTCTCCCCCAGAGATGGCACAAAACGAGTCCAAGTGCCCTGGTCAGCAGCTCGGTGCTTCCATAAAAGCCCTTTTCACATGGACATTCCCCCCAAAAAGAGGGAAAAATCAAGGGAGGGCAGGGCAGCTCCCCGCAGGGTTGGAATCTCCACAGCTCCTGTCCTGCAGCACAGGGAGTGTCCCTGAGGGTGGTGCCTCATCTCCCAACCGGGCTCTGCTCTGCCATGTTCCCCCTCGGCTCCTGCGCTCCAGACAATGCCAGGAGATGTCTCCTCCCTTCCCTGTGGTGCTGCTGCAGGGACACCATGCACCAGTGGCTTGGAAGATGAGTCTGGACTTGACCCTGGGATCCTGAGGGTCTGATGTCCAAACTCTCTTCCTGAGGGTCCAAAATCAATGCCCCTCACCGCAGCAGGGCTGTCCTCTCCTTTCAGCTGTCCAGGAGCCATGGATGGCAGCAAGGATCTGACTTTTTGCTTTCCTCATGGCATTCCTCAAGTCCACATTGCTGAGGCCATAGAGGACTCAGTGTGGGGACAGTGATGGAATACCCCAGGGAGATGAGCTTGTCCTGCTCCAGGGAGTGGCTGGAGATGGGCTCAGGTCAGTGAGGGTGGAGCTGCCGTGGCACTGAGGGATGGAGGCCCGGTGGGAGGCGCAGGTGGATGAGGCCTCGTGCTGCCCGGCCACCGAGTGGATCCACAGGACGGCAGCCCGGATGGACAGAGAGGACACCAGGATGGACCTGGATGAGCCGTGGTGCTCAGCACGTTGAACCCCACCATGGCAGCCACCACAGCCTCGCTGGCGCGGGTGTCGGAGCAGGACAGGGCCACCAGCAGGGGCCTGTCACAAACCAAGTGCTCGATGGCCCAGGAGTGACAGAACAGGACATGGAACATGGAGATATGGTGTGGAGAGTGGAGCTGAGCCCTCCAGCCAACATCCCCATGCAAATCCTCTGGGACATGGGCACGGAGTAGAGCAGGGGCCTGCAGGTGGCCACATAGTGGTCGTAGGCCATGGCAGCCAGCACGTGGCACTTGGTGGTGGCCCAGGTGGCAAAGGAGAAGAGCTGGGTGACACATCTCACAAAGGAAGTCACCTTCTTCTCCACCAAAACATCCCTCAGGGCTCTGGGGGATGATGGTGGAGGAGCAGCAGATGTCCAGCAGGGACACGTGGCTCAGGAAGAAGTACATGGGGGTGTGGAGGTGTGGATCGATCCAGATCAACACGATGGCTCCCAGATTTCCTAAGAGAGTGACCATATGGAGGGCAAAGAACAAGAAAAAAACATCACCTGCAGATCTGCTTGGGTGGTGAAACCCAGGAGAACAAATTCAGATGCAAACATCTCATTTTTTCCAGCCATACTGAATCTTTTATATATGCAGTTCAGCTGCTTTCTGTCTTTAGACTGAAGTATTTAATGCACATAAATCCATTGATAATGATAAGAATGTTAGTTTTTGTCAAGCAGTTACAAAACCTTCAGTCAATAAAAGGTAAATTCTCCTTGAAAGAGAAAAAACACAAGTTCCTGGCACCAGTATCCCTGTTCAGCTAATGCATTTGGAAGCAGGGGCATATTTAAGCCATGAAGAAGGGAAATACCATATCAAAATAAATAAATCATAAATAAGTTGCAAGGCTTCCTCCTAGTTCTTCTCAATCCACTTACACATGGAATTCCATGATTTTCCTGATAATTCCTGGGAAAATGAAATTATTTCTTATCTTTTGACCATTCCCTATCCAGCCTGAGCACTTGAGGAATAAATACCTGCTCCCCATGTCCCAGGAAGAGATTTTCTAGGTGAAAGCATTGGAAAATGGGACTTCTCTTAGTGTATGTTTTCCTGGTGTAGGAATAAGAGCTGGGATTTGTCTTACCTCACTTTGCTTTAGATGTGTTCCTTGATTTGGAGGTAAAAGATGAATTCATGTTCCATCTTGCTGTTCACCAGGGAGAGATCAGCAGCTCCTGAAACTGTAGTCTACAGTAGATAGAATAAATCAACATGGATTTTTCTCCTGGATAACCAAGGCTTGACAGAATTGTACCAGAGAGTAAACCAAGAGTAGGCACTGCTGGCTCCTGACAAATGGATCCAAACCTGGAAATCCTCATTATTGCCTTGGTTGAAGGCTGAGTTCACCCCCCGAACCTGACATCTCTTTCAGGTGTTCCATGGTCTCCTGGAGTTACCAAGGAGGATTTAGAGCTGCTTTTCATTACCCTCATGAAGTTGACAGAGATGTTAAAAATAAGGAAAACCAAACATTTTTGAGGCTGAATTTCCCCCTAGAGGCAGAATCCACCTGCTGCCATCAGAGAAATGACCTTGATTTCTTGCTTGACTAAAGTCCAGCCTCACTTTTTCTTACTTAACCAACCAGCTTTACTCTGTGTGATGGATCAGACACCTGGAATGGAAATAAACTCAATTAAAACCCATGGGTTATATTTTATTCTTGCTGAGAAGAAGGTGGTTGGTGTGGAATAACTAATGGAGTGTTCATCCTGTCCTCCTGTGGTGAGGATCTCCATTTAGATGCCAAATTCCATAAAATCTTTGGGCAAAGCAGTAGAAGAGCTTCCAATGAGCTGCCCTAGGATTCACCAAGATTAACTCATCTAACCTGGCCTAAACACTTCCAGGGATGGAGCAGACACAGCTTTTCTGGGAAATCCATTCCAGGGCCTCAGCACCCTCTCAGGGAAGGATTTATTCCCAATATTCCATCTAACTGCACCTGAAGGATTCAGACAACCTGAAGCATCAGCTGAAAATTGTCCTAAGACAAAAATAAAGTGCAGTTTAAAGCATTGTTTCCAAATGTGAGAACTTCAAACACCCAATATTTTCAACAGGCTCTGGAGCTGACACTTGGAAAATAAAATATCCAGGTGGGATCAGGCACACAATGCCATTGTTTTATTTATGGCCCACTTCTCAGTTTCCTGAGCAAGAACAAGGCACTTTGCTACCCAAGGCTTACAGGAAAAAAGGAGGTTTTATGTAAAATAAAAAGGAGATCATATTTCCAGCAACATCCAGTAGATGGTGGTGACATACAAGAAACACTGGTGGATATTTTTTAACCTTTTTCCCCTTCCAGTTCTCCATTTCATACCTTAAAAGGATTTTTGTGGCTCTTTAATGTCCCTTGGGATTGACAGCTGAGTACCACAGTGCACCAAAGGAGCAAAAGTAAGTTGTTAATGTAGAAACAGGAATTAAATTAATTTGAAAGTAGATGAAATGCAACTTTTTACAAGGAAAGGGTTTTTTTGACAACAAAACCCAGGTTGATTTGTCATCCTTGCCAGCACCAAGTTTTCATCCAGAATGTAGAGAAATGAGGGAGCTGCAATTCCAGTTAGGAGTTATTTTTTGCCTAAAAATCTAACTTTTTAAATAATTATCACCCTTCATCTTTTAATTTCAGGTTTTCAGGTTTTTCCGTGCTTTGCTTTGTTATTTTTCAGTCCCTTCTCCCCCCTGCCAAAGGGCAAATCTCTGGATACAAACTCCATTGATAATATTCCTGACTTTGTTTTTGGCAAACCACCAGGGGCATAAAGAGGAAAACTAATTAGAGCTTTGTTTGAAGGCTTTGAAAGGCAGAAATTGGGGGTGGAAAAAGGACAGGGCAAAGGTAACTGGTTCAATTGGAAATTTACCTAGTTTTCAAATATGAAGCTACTTATTAATTAATTTATTGACTTGGCTTATGGATGATATCTCATCATCTCCAAACTGTGTTAAAACTGCAAATTAATCCATTTAGAATGTTATCCTTCCATCTTTTCTAGAAAGGTCTTTTCATGGGAGCTGCCTCCCTAATCCAGCCCAGAAATCACAGAAATGTGGGGTTTTTTATTGTGTTAAACTCACATAACCTTTATACAGGGGATCCTGACACCTTTCACACAATCCTGGAATGGTTTGGGATGGGAGGGATCTGAAGGATCATCCAGTTCCACCCCACTGCCATGGGCAGGGCCACCTTCCACTAGCCCAGGGTGCTCCAAGCCCCATATCCATAAATATATATGGATATAAATGGATAACTTGCCATCCTAGGGCCAGAGATCTCCTACATGTCTGTCCTTTCTGATCCAAAATCATAACTATATACTAAAATCCAATATCAAATGTACATTATCCCATAAATTTATACATAAAATACAAAACATTACTGGGTTAAATGTGTGCACCCACACCCACATGTTACTGGATTTTCTTCTCCCTCACAAGCCTCCATGAATCCCACTTCATTTCCAGCTGAAACCAAGGTATGGATGAGAGCCCTGACATGAGGGAGGGGAAAAAGGAGCCAGACAGAATTCCCTGACCCTGATAACACAACAAACCAGAATAAAAGGATTAAAGATAAAAATCCGATTTTTACCTCACCAGAGGAGCATCGGGATCAGAAGGTTCATTGAGAAACCCTCTTCATCAGCAAAACATCCTTTAATAGAAATACAATTTTATTTTTATAGTAAACATAACTTTACTTCAGGATCAGGGGTGGGTTTGCCCCATTGCAAACAGCTCAGGCTGTCCTGGATGGATCCCTGGAGCAGCCAGCTGGGATTGCAGGGGGTGAGGGCTGATCCAGGCCTCCAGGTAAGGAATGAGCCCAAAAGGCTTCCAGGCTGCTCCTGGCCTAGCACTGGGAGGTCTGTACAGGACCCACCTGTCAGAACATGATCCACAGTTCATTAAACCTTCTTATTCTGCTCCAGGTATTTCCAGGAATATCTCTGCTGTCCACAAAGTACAGTTTGGATCCACAGATGGGATTGATCAGTTATCAATAACCCATCCCATGATAGCTTAGGTGGAATTAGAAGGATCAAGAGACTCCAGGTAGGCTGGAAGAGGATGTGCCATGTCCAAAGGAGACCCACACAGGGTCACAGAATCCTGGAATGGTTTGGGTTGGAAAGAGCTCTAAAGATCATCCAGCTCGTGCTGATGTTTTGGTTGGGTGTAGCTCTGCAAACAACAACATTTTAACATCAGTGTTGGAATTTGATGAGTTTCCACACCAAAATTTCACCACTGACTCCCATTAGTTCCTGCTTTATTCCCCATTCCCCAGGCACAACTTCAAACAGCCCCGCTTTTCTCAAAATAATAAATAAAACCAGGAAATCCAGTTCCATGAGAAACTTTTGATACTTAGAAAAGAATGACCAAGAAGGCAAAACAGTTTGTAAAAGAAGTTAAATAATTATCAGGTAATTAAGTATAAACCTTTGAACTGTTTATCAATCAATCCTTCTTCTGCCTTTGTGCATTTTCCAAGAAAAAATGGCAATTTTTGCTTTCATGAGTATTTCTGCTCCATTTCTTTGGCATTGACCCAAATCAGATCTATTGTATCTTTTTCCAGGACTATATTGCACCAAATCACCACTGACTTCCCCAAAAACCTTATTTTTCCACCATCCAGCTTGCTTCATAAATCAGAATCAGATTTATTCCAAGCTTCCTGATGCTCTCTGAGCCAAGAGTCCAAACCACCAGGACAGCTGGTGACAATGAGGCAGGTCCAAGGTTGACCTAAATTCTATATTTTTTAAAATCAGGTATTTATTTTAATTCTTAATCCAGTCTATCAAACTGTTATGTTATATATCATTCACAGTGGATAAAGTTCACATAGATAAATTAAAGTTTTATACCTTTATGAGGTCCAGCAGGCTGAAACATCCAAAAACCAACTCCATCCTGGTCAGGGCTGGATCTGTGATCAAGACAAGATGCAGATTAGAGGAAGATGTGCACATGTTGTTAAACTGGCAACCAGGACTTCTGCAGAGGGAGCAACTTCCTGGGGCTGAGCTTAAGCTGAGCTTAAATAGAGTTTGTGGGTCAAGGTGTGGATGGAGCCCCCACATGGGGTGATTAATGCAAATTAGTTCACTCTGGGACAATTAATCACTGTCTGAAAGTGCCCAGAGCAGCCTGCCCAGGTGTGGACATCTGGGCTGCAGGTACCTCACCTTGGATAATCCCATCCTTGAAGGAAAACTGGGCTGCCTGGTGTCCCACAGAGGGACATGAGCAGCTCCAGAGCTGGAGGTGCTTTGTGTGACACTTGGGGACCCTCTGACCAGCCGGTCACTGCTGGTGCCACATGTCCATGTGACGTGGTGGCTCATCCACGTGATGGACTTGAGATCCCTGAAACACAAAATTTCAGAATTCCATTCTATCCCCTATTTTTCCCCTCTTTTCTTTGTTTATGTGCTGTGCCATGAGGAGCCCTGAGGGTTTTGTCCCAGGAGAGCAGAGGGAACATATTCACAGCCCTGGCACCCACAGGCTCAGAGTTGGAGTCAGGGAAGGAGCACATCCCTCTCCACATCAGCCTGGATGTTCCCTGCTGCATTTGGGATAAACCCTTGGCTCCCACCACCACAGCGAGGGCACAGGAGGAGCTGTAAATCCAAGAGAAAGAAGTTGGATTCCTTCTTCATGTCCTCATATCCTCTTTTTTGGGGCTGTGCTGAAAAACAGCCTTCCAAAAGCAGGATTTTTTAGAATAAATGGGAGTAATGGCTTCCGAAAATTGGTTTTTGTTTTCCTTAGGCAGCTAAAGCAAGATAAATGGATTTATGGAAGTGTTAAGGACAATTCTTATTTAATTATGAAGAATTGTCAGTAGAATGCAGTTGTTAACAAATCAGCCTCTGGAACTGGATTGTTTTAAAATTCATTCCCATTCAAAGTAAGTCTTATCTTAATTCCCATGGTTTTTTTGCATGTTTCAGCCTGTTGGAGCTCAGAAAGGCTTAAACATGAATATATCCATGTGATTTTTATCCAGTGTGAGTGATATATAATTCAACAGTTTGATGACTGGATAAATAATTAAAAGCAAAGGAAAAATATTCTTAATGTGGTGCAATCTGGGATTTCACTGGCACTGGGACTTTCTCCAGGTTCACATTATCTCCAATGAGATTCCTCCAAGGTGCCTTCTGAAACAAATTTCTTTCAAACCAAAAGGGAATAAATATCTGATTCCTTTCTTCGTTATTAATTAACATGTGCCAGAATAAATCCATAATTTTAGGTATCCAAGCACAGAGAAGCAATTTTGCCATTTGTGTTTCTTTAAGCTCTGTGTTCTTTTCTAGGCACCTCAACTAATAAATAAAAAAATATAGAATTTATGTTTGGAAAATATATGGACTATACCAAAGTATGGCAATTAAAATGGTGATCAATTTGAGTTAAATATGACCCAAAAGTAAAACTCTGGGTTTTACAATTTTGATGTATTCCTTCCCTTTGCCTCAGCAGGTAACATCTGGCCATGAGAGGAAACTACACACAGCCCAAATTCATCCTCCTGGGAATTACAGACACTCCCTGGGCGCAGGCCCCTCTTTTTGTGCTCTTTCTGTTGATTTACATTGTCACTTTGGTGGGGAACATTGGGCTGATGGTCTTGGTTTGGGTGGCTCCCAGCCTCCACACCCCCATGTACTTCTTCCTCACCCACTTTTCCCTGGCCGACGTCTGCTATTCCACCGTCATCTCCCCCAAAATGCTCACAGATCTGTTATTTGGGGATAAAACCATTTCCTGGGCCGGCTGTGTGACACAATTCCACCTCTTTGCTCTCTTTGTCACGGCCGAGTGTCACCTCCTGGCCGCCATGGCCTACGACCGGCACGTGGCCATCTGCCACCCCCTGAGCTATGTCCTGGTGGTGTCCCCTCGGGCCTGCTGGCAGCTGGTGGCCTGGTGCTACCTCGTGGCCTCCCTCAGCGCCCTCCTCTACACCGGCTGCACATTTGGGGGCTCCTTCTGTGGGCCCCATCACGTTGATCACTTCTTCTGTGATGCCAGCCCCGTGCTGAGGCTGGCGTGCTCCGACACCCGTGGCCGCGAGGCCGCCATCTTCGCCCTGGCCGCGGCCCACGGGCTGGGCACCAGCGTGGTCATCCTGCTCTCCTACGGCCGCATCCTCCACGCCGTCCTGGGCACGAGCTCGGCGCCCAGCAGGGCCAGAGCCTTCCGCACCTGCGCCTCCCACCTGGCGTCCGTGGCCGTGTTCTACGGCTCCCTGTTCTTCATGTACCTGCAGCCGGCATCACGGCACGGCAGCCGGGACAAGGTGGCCTCTGTCTTCTACACCGTGGTCAGCCCCATGCTCAATCCTTTCATCTACAGCCTGAGGAACAGGGAGGTGAAGGCAGCGCTGGAGAGGGGCAGGAGGAGGGTGTTAAACCTCTGCCGGCATCAGAGAGGTGCCGCTCGTGGCGTCAGGGAGTCCTGGCATGGTTTGGGTTGGAGGGGACCTTAAAGATCATCTGGTTCTACACTCCATGGGCAGGGACACCTTCCACTACACCAGGCAGCTCCAAATTCCATCCAGCCTGGCCTGGCACACTTCCAGGCATGAGGCAGCCACAGCTTCTCTGGGCAGCCAGTGCCATGGCCTCCCCACCCTCACAGGGAAAAATTTCTTCCCAGAATCCCATCTAAACCTACTCTCAGCTTAAAGCCCTTCCCTGTTGTTCTGCCACTCCATGCCCTTGTGGAAGAAAACTGCTCCTCTAAAGCAAGAATAAAAACATAAAATTAAATTATATGGATTTTTCCCTGATCCTCACAGTTTTATATAGGTTCTTCCACAGTTCCTCACAAAACTCAATTACAATATTTATCCTGGAGAAATAGACCCCACAGTTGGAAGGAAACAGGAGTGGGAGCCTCAAACTTGAATTTCCTTTGTGGCCATGAGGCTGTCGGAAGAAATCACCCAGAATTATCCCAGGGTATTATTCCAATTAAACCTTTCTTTCTCTCAGGAAAAGCAAACCACAGCTTTATTGGTTTATAACTTATTTTGCACTGATCAATATGTATTTTTCTTGCAAGATTACTGTCATTGTCTCTAAACTCCAATAAAATTCCTCATTGTTACCTGTGAGTTATTTATTCGAGCCAATCTACTGGGGTGGGATGGAGCATTTGGGAAGAATAAGAGTATTTTAAAATTTGGTTGATAAATGAGTAAGATAAAAGGCTTTAAAAGTGCATTTTTTTCTGACTCAGAGGGATAGAAAGCTGATGCAAGTCAGGATCTCAAGATACACCTTAGAATATCAAAGGGAATGCAAAACACAGATTGAAAACCTAACAGGTGCATTCCACCCAAACTTTAAGCACTTAAGTGACTTGGTTTCCATAGATGAAAGAATCCTCAACACCTGATCTATGGATAGTTGGGAGCTGTTTGGGTCTGGAAAAGGCCCCAAAAAGCCAAAAACAACAGTTCTCCAAAATATGGCTCAATAAAGAAGGCACAGGGTGGCCAAACACTGGGGAGAGACCAGCAATCCTTCAACTTTTCCTGGCAGGCACTTAAAATGGAAAAAACTCCTACTTTCTGCTCATCCTCACAAATTCCAAAGGATAAATATCCTTTGTTGTTTTTGAGGGCAAGCTGAGTGCAATTCTGCAACTTTCTTTTACAATTCAGATGGTCTGGATAAGCTCAGCAGACACTTCCCCCTCTTCCTCCTCTTCTCCTCTCCCTCATTTTGGTTGTCCCTCACCTGTTGACGCCTTTGGGGGATAGGATGAGTTCCCTCTGCAGAGGGATAAGCCCTGGCTGCAGCAGGGAAAGGTGGAAGCAGAAAACTTTTCCCTTTGGTGTTGTGTTGCAGATGTTGTGTTCTGAGGAGTTAATGAGAATTCACTTCTGTTTGAAAAGTAAATGGACTGTGAGTAGTCTCCTTGTTCTCTGGGAAAAAACAGCAGGAGAAGACATGCTTTAAATCTGGGGGGAAGCAGGAAAGGTAGATTTGGACCTGGAATTGATATAATTAAATGATAAAGGTATAAATGTCAAATATAGATATCAAAGTTGATTGGGAAGGGACTCTGAAGCTCATCCCATTCCAATACCTTCCACTAGACCAAGCCCTGTCCAACCTGGGCTTGCACACTTCCAGGGATGGGGCAGCCACAGCTTCTCTGGGCAGCCTGTGCCAGGGCCTCAGCACCCTCCCAGAGAAGGATTTCTTTGCTGTATCCAGTGTAAACCCACTCTCCTTCAGTTCAAGATTTTCAGGTTTAAATGAGGAATTAAGAAAGCCCACCAGCAGATCTGAGCTCCAGGGTCCCACCATACAGGTACTCACAGCTATTTCCAGCACAAGGGATGCTGCTCCCACTCCCAGAGCAAGAAGTGATCCTGGGAGACCAACCACCCTTCAAGGGATCACCAGCTTAACAAGATCTTCTGGGCTTTGCCAAGAAAGTTTCCTAATCATCATCATGGAACTTCTCAGAAGGCTTCTTAACAACTTCTTTCATTCATCTTAACAAGCCATTAGAGACTAATTAGCAAAGGAAAACAAGGAAGAAACTTTTTTCCTTGTTAAAGAGAAAGTGAACTTCTCCAGGTGCTTTGTTTGTCAGGTCCAGGCCCTGGAGCCAAAAAGCTGGAGGGTCAATGTGTTGGCACAGGACTGTGTTAGGAGACCTCAAAGCTCATCCAGTGCCACCCCCTGCCATGGGCAAGGACACCTTCCACTGTCCCAGGCTGCTCCAAGCTCTGTCCAGCCTGGCCTTGGACACTTCCAGGGATGGGGCAGCCAAGCTTCTCTGGACAACCCGTGCTAGGGCCTCAGCACCCTCACAGGGAAGAATTTCTTCCCCATTTTCAACCTAAAAGCTGTCAGTGTAAGGCCATTCCCCCTTGTCCTGCCACTCCAGGCCCTTGTCCAGAGTCCCTCTGCAGCTCTCCAGGAGCCCCTTTAGGCTCTGGAAGGGTCTCTCAGGTCTGACCTCTACAGACTGAGCTCAGATTTGGGTTAGTGCTGGCCTTCACAGAGCTGGGTTAACAGTTGGGCTCCATGATCTTAGAGGGCTTTTCCAACCTAAATGATTCTGGGATTCTATAACTGTTTCTACCCCATATTTGCTCTTTGTCAGCATTCCTGCCACCCCTTCTGTGCTCAGTTTCACTGTAGTTCCAACAGTTTGTTTTTCCTTCCTCTCTGTCCTGGTTTATTTTAGAGGGGAAATCACATAGTTGCTCAAAACTAAGCAAAGCCTGCTTAATAACAAAACCAAAATATGAACAAAATGCTGGGATAGGGAGCAGCAGTTGTAATTCCACCATGATCCATAGGAGATGCCAGATGAGGGCTCCCTGCTCTTTGAGCAAGACTGGACCTTAAGTTGGGTCACTGCCCACCCTGTGGTGGCACACAGGAAATTCCCCTTGGAATGGATGACTTTGGAAGCAGCTCCTTCAGCTGGAGACTTGCACTGGTAAGTAAACACCATCAGTTTCAGGAAGTTTGAGATATATATTCTATATATTGTAGCCTGAGAGTTTATGTCCCATTTCTTTTTATACACATAAATTTCTATGTATGAAGATTTAAATATATATGTAATTTTAAATATATATAAATTTGTCCTTGAAATATATAATTGGCTTCTTGGCATCACAGGGAAATAAAAAGAATCAGTGTAAGAAATGGAGATTCAGGGATTGGGAAACAACTGGGGGTTTGGAGAAGTGCTGCAACTGCTAACTGGGAAGAAGGGAGAACACTTTAGAAAGTCTCCTGCTGCATTTTATTTTTACATTATCTGGGATATCCTGATGTCTGAACAACCAGAGTGATTCACAATTGGGCAGATGGAGAAAAGTTTCTCTTTTTTTTCCCCTAAAAGAAGGAAATGGTCCCAAGCAGCTGTAATCAGAAGAGATGAAGAGTCCCTGGTCCTCAAGCTCTACAAGTGGTCAAGAAGGGCTTAAATTCCTGAAATTAAAATACCAGGCAGCAAACACAAACAAAAAAGGAAATACTATTTTTCAGCTGAGTGTTTCCTCCCCATCAGCCTCCAGAGCCCGGCCTTCACCTCCTGGTTCCTCAGGCTGTAGATGAAGGGGTTCAGCATGGGCGTCACCATGGTGTAGAACACAGAGGCCACCTTGTCTGGCCGCCGGGAGCTCCTGGAGCTGCGCCGGCAGTACATGGACACCAGGGATGCGTAGAAGAGCGCCACGGCAGCCAGGTGGGAGGCGCAGGTGGAGAAGGCCTTGCGCTGCCCCGCGGCCGAGCGCGTGCCCAGGGCGGCGGCCAGGATGCGGGCGTAGGAGAGGAGGATGGCCAGGATGGTGGCGGCCAGGTTGAATCCTGCCATGAGGAACATGGCCAGCTCGTTGGGCGCGGGGTCCGTGCAGGAGAGGGCGAAGAGCGGGGGCCCCTCGCAGTAGAAGTGGTCGATGCCCTTGGGGCCGCAGAAGCTCAGCCTGAGGGCCAGGCCCGTGTGGAGGGCGGCGTTGGTGACCCCAGCCAGGCAGGAGCCGGCCACCAGGAGCGCACAGATCCCTCGGGACATGGAGAGGGAGTAGAGCAGAGGGTGGCAGACGGCCACGTAGCGGTCGTAGGCCATGGCAGCCAGCAGGTAGCACTCGGTGGTGGCGAAGGCCACGTAGAAATAGAACTGCGAGAGGCACTCAGCGTAAGAAATGGCCTTGTCCTCATCCAGGAGATCCCGGAGCAGCCTGGGGGTGATGCAGGAGGAGTAGCAGAGGTCCAGGAAGGACAGGCTGCTCAGGAAGAAGTACATGGGGGTGTGGAGCTGGGCAACCAGCCTGATCAACACCAGCAGCCCCACATTCCCCAGCAGGGTGGTCACATAGATTGCCAGGAACACCACAAACAGGACAACCTGGACACGGCCCTGCTCAGAGAATCCCAAGAGGACAAAGTAAACACTGGTGCTTCCATTTCCTTTGGCTGCCATCCTAATGCAGGTGCTGCAGCAAAACCGAGATGGAGAGTCAGGATATTCCTGTTTTCTGCACAAACATGTTAAAAATGGCTGTGTTTTTATCAGCAAACACAGCCTGGAAATGCAGGAACTGCAGAATTTACTGTTTGGTTCAAAATACATTTTAAAGCAGTCAAAGTTCACTACTGAGTTTGTTTCTAATGGTTTTAGTCTGGTTTAGCCACTGATTGGGTTTGATAAATCACTTTGCTCAGTGGAAGGTTTACAACACCTCCTGAAGAAGTTAGGGGAATGATTACTCATCAGATTCAAAGCATTAACCCCAGTAATTTACCCTGACTTTAGAAATCATTGTGAGTTGGAAAAACAAACTGAAAACAACAAAAACCACCCAGAAAACAACTCCAAACCTCATTGGTTTAGAAGATCTAAAGGAGACAAAGAACTAGTGAGAGAACAGGAGATTTTAAAATTTTCTTTAGGACAGTTAGAACAAATTAAAATTAAATTTCTTCTCTTTCTTCCTGTGAAACTGAAAGTCAGGTTCAAACAGGAGATTTAGTGTATTAAAAACCCCTTTAAATATGGTGATACTTGTGTCATTCCTGTGAGAACTGTGAAGCGGAGAAAGAAAAGGGTTTTAAAAGTCTGGAGGCCCCAAAAATGTTGTGGTGCCATGATTAACAGGGGGGAGTAAGATGCTGATAATACATTTCAAATAAATAGAATATCTATAATTTGGGAAATAATCCAGGTAGTGCTGCTATGTAATGATTGATCTTCAAGGCCAGGTTGGACAGGGCTTGGAACAACCTGGGCTAGTGCAAGGTGTCCCTGCCCATGGATCATCACTAGAGGATCCATAAGGTCCCTTCCAACCCAAGCTGTGGATGTCATGGTAAATTCCTGGTTTTCACCTCAGAGCCCCTGAGCCTGGATGATTTTTTGTTGTGAGAACAGGCTCCCACTTCAAGCCCTCTCCTTTCAACTCCCTGCGGCCTTATTTGGCTAAAACTCACCTGTTTCCTCACATCTCAGGGCCCTTTTTACTGGATCAGATTTTATCTCCAAGACTAAAATTTCCAGGGAGAAATAAACCCAGTGTTAGTGTCGAAGACAGGAATAATTTACCTTCACAAAAAGCATTAAAACTTGACCAAAAAATCTGCTGTTTGTAGTCCTCATTCACAGGAACACCAAGGGGTTTGTCACTGCCCAGCCCTGGAGCAGGAAATTTCCCTTGGGAATGGATGACTTTGGAAGCAGATCCTTAAAGAGGAGACCTGAACTGGTAAATAAAGATCATTAGTTAAAACAACTCAATTAGTTTCAGGAAGTTAAATTGCAGCTTGAGGATTTATTTACCACTACATATATATATATAATTAAATATATGAATATTTTACTATATAAATAAAGTTAATACCGAGGTTTAATTTATATATGCAGTTAGAGATATACTTACTTAATAAATATAAATATTTTTCTAATATATATAATTTTATTTTATATATTATATGTAATTACATACATTTAAGTGTATCTCTCAGAATATAGAAATAATTTCCTGGGATCACAGGGAATTAAAAAGAACTGGTGTAAGAGATGGAGATTCAGGAAATGAGAGACAGCCCAGGGTTTGGAGAAGTGTTGCAATTGCCAACCAGGATGAAAGGAAAAGTCTGCAGGAACTTTCCTGCTGCAATTTATTTTTATATTTTCTGGTGATAATGATGAGCTGAATTTAGGACTTTTAGGTTCAGACTGACCCCTCAGTCAATTTGCCCAGAATGTGCCTCCTAATTCTGCTGATAAGAGGAATATTCATCCAAAATTTGAGTTAGGAATTAAGGCTCAGATGTACTGGAATACATGTTTTGCAATCAGGAAGAACCTTCACAATTTCCTGGAGTTATTTGTTATTATATCCTTCTGCAAACACTTGGGAAGGACAATTTTCCCCAACCGGCAAAAAACTGTCTGAAAACCATTTAAAATTTCACCCTCTCTGATTGTTAAGATACTCACAGGTCCTGGAGCTGAAGTCCACAAGCTCCATCAGTCTGGCCAAATCCAGGAAGTTTTCCATTCCCACCCCCTAACGTGGCTGGAATATTTAAGTTTTACCCCATCCCCACGCGACCAATTACCACAGGGTCTCTGAGGCACACCATGAGCCTTCTCCAGAGGCCCTGGGATTCATCCCAAGGTTTCTCCCTGGAGTTTTAGGGGTGGGATGCCCACAGCACATCAGGATTGATGCCTACAGAGCCTGGGTCATGCCATTTGTGAACACAAACAAGAGGAAACACCAAAGCAAGGATTTTTGCTAAAGGCTTGAATTTCAAAGGTTTTAAAATTCTTCTCTAATTCCATATTTCTCTTCTCACTCTCCCAAAGAAGCTTTTCCTTCCCTGTTCCTCCAGCTCTCCGTCAGAGGTTCATTGCAGGAAGTCCCTTGAGTGGCTGTCAGTGCTTTTCTCCAGCTGCTGGTGGATGTCCTTGCACTCAGAGCACTCACTGATGCCTCCTCTCCATCCTGGTGGCCACCACAACCTCCACATCTGCTCCCCTGTCCTAGTGTCTGGGACAATTATTCCCCACGGACAACACTCAGCATTTTCCCTTTTCCAAGCTTACCTGGTTCCCATCTGCCCATTTTTGACCAGGAAACCTCATTTTCAAAAGCCATTTTGCAAGGTGTGCTCCAAAATGGGTTCAGGAGACTCATGGGGAGTGAACTGTACCAGCCAGAGAACCCTGGGATGGCTGGGGTTGGAAGGGACCTTAAAGCTCATCCCATTCCCATGCTCTGCCAGGGGCAGGGACACAGGATGACCCCTGAGGAATGTGTGTCCACCAGGAGCAAACATCAGTGCTGGACGTTCCACCTCCCCACGTGGTGGCTCCAGCTCCTCTCGTGCATGCTCAGCTGCTGTTCCCACAGAAGCTGGACACAGCTCACCCTCATTTCCCCAATCCCCACTTGCACCACAACCCAAAACCTTTTGGTTTTGAGAGCAGCAGCTCCAGCACAAAGCCACAGCATGCAGTGCCACAGACTCAGGGTTTAATTCACTAAGGGCTGATGTTCCTGTTTAAAGGTCAGGTGATGGCCAAGGCAAGACCAGCTGGACAAAGAAATTAAAGCCATGAAATGCTTTTTCACACTATTATTAAAATATTGAGTATTTTTCAAATATTTTTTGTATTGCCAAACAATGTCTGTAAGGCCCCGGAGCAAATAGAGTTGCTATTGCTTAATGCCTTAATGTTTTAATTAATTAAAAATTATGGGGGGATTTATGTTTTAAGTAAGACATTAAAAATAATCTTTAGTCCTATTTAAAGAAAAAATGTACAATCTTGTCTGCACCTAAATTAAACAATGTCCTTGGGGTGGCAGGGAGGAGCAGAAGGGTGGGAGAACAGCAGGAGATACACAAAGAGGTCCCAGTTCATGGTCCTGATCAGAGTCATAGAATTGGTTAGGTTGGAAAAATCCTCTGGGATCATCAAGCCCACCATTCCCACAGCAGTACCAAGGTCACCACCCATGTCCCCAAGTGCCACATCCACACACCTTTTAAACCCTTCCAGACATGGGGATTCCACCACTGCCCTGGCAACCTGTTCCAGGGCTGGACAGCCCTTCCCATGAAGGAATTTTCCCTTTCAAACCTAAACCTCCCCTGGTGTAACTCAAGGATGTTGTCTCTACATCTGTGGACGTGTGAGCTGAGGCCCTTTGGAGCCTGCCATGGGGGCTCAGCTCAGCTGAGGAAAGAGGAGCAGGGGCATAAACAGCTCAGGGGGATTTAGCCAGGCAGCCTGACTAAATAATAATCAGGGAATTGTTGGCAAGATTTGGGAACAAAGGATTTAGCTGAGCGACCCTGAGTGCCTGTGAGGTTTGTGTCATCAGTAAATCAGCAAACTACCTTGATTCTGGCTTGATTTAATCCAACTGAGCAGCTTCTCCTCCATCCCAAGTTGTTCTGAGTCTCTAGGAGAGTTTCATCACTCTGGATTTCACCATGGACCTGGCACAGGGTGAGATAATGCTCTGATTTGGAGGGTTTGGGGTTTTTTCATATATGCAATGCTTTAACACCAAATGTGTCACAGAATTCTGGAATGGTTTGGGTTGGAACGGACCTCAAAGCTCATTCAGTTCCAACCTCCTGCTGTGGGCAGGGACACCTTCCACTAGACCAGGCTGCTCCAAGCCTCATCCAAACATCAAAACTGGAGTGAAATTGTTATTTTCAGCTGATACTGAATCAGCCAGCACATCATCTAAATCAAAGTGCAGAAGGCCCCAAAAATGTCTCTCTACATATTTCACAAAAATCCTAGCATATCACCCACATCTCCACAACGTTAAAATGTCCAAACTCATTTTATTTTCCTGAGTCTCCTCCAAGCCTCCTTCACCTCCTGGTTCCTCAGGCTGTAGATCCAGGGGTTCAGCATAGGGCTCACCACAGTGTAGAGCACAGCAGCCCATTTATCCCCTCCCCTGGAGGTGTCTGACCTGGGGATTAGGTACATGAAAATCAATGGCCCATAGAAGGTGCTGAGGGCAGCAAGGTGGGAGGCACAGGTGGAGAGGGCTTTGTGCCTGCCCTCGGCTGAGCTGACGCTCAGGATGGTGGAGATGATGGCCACATAGGACACCAGGACCACCAGCAGGCTGGGAACACTGAGCAAAGATGAAGTCCTCAGGATGACGAGGCTGAGGGTGGTGTCAGAGGTGGAGAGGGAGATCAGCATGGAGATGTCACAGAAGAACAGATCGATGGCGCTGGAGCTGCAGAAGAACAAGCTGGACATGCCAATGGCTTGTCCCACACCGTTGGTCAGCCCCAGGAGGTAGCAGCTGGTCACCAGCCGGGAGCAGCGCTCTGGGGACATGACCAGGGGGTAGAGCAGGGGGTGGCAAACGGCCACATATCGGTCATAGGCCATTGCAGCCAGCAGGAAACACTCAGTGACCACAAACAGGCCAAAGGTGAATATCTGAGCCATGCACCCAGCGTAGGTGATTCCCTTCTTTCCCAGCAAAACCCCAGCCAACATCCTGGGGGTGATGGTGGTGGAAGTGCAGAGGTTCACAAAAGCCAGGTTGCCCAGGAAATAGTACATGGGGGAATGGAGCAGGGCACTGGCTCTGATCAAGGTGATCATGCCCAAGTTCCCCAGGAAGGTGACAAGGTAGGTGAGCAGGAAGAGCAGGAAGAGGGTGACCTGGGTTGCCGGATCCTCGGTGAATCCTGCCAAGCTGAACTCGGTTGCTTTGGTGCAATTGCTTCCTGGCATTCCTTAAACGTGTGTTGTCTGTGTGAACTCCCTGCTGGAGGTTTCCTTCAGCTGGAAAACTCTCTTTGCAGTGGGATCTGTTTGGAGACAATCCTACAAGATCTAAAACAAGAGTTTAGGCACAGATTGATTAGACAGTGCTGGGTGGAAGGCATGGCATGGGCAGGGAGAAGCTGTAGGTTACACAACCCTGAGGAGCTTTACCTTGGTGCTGCCTTCAATCCCCTGTGTGTCTTCTGTCTGGGGCTTTGAAATCATCCAGCACAACTAAAACACAGAGAAACCCAATAAAAGCTGTAAAAGACAGCACAGAATTTATTATTCTTCCTTGTGTTAGCATCTGCCAACCACCTGCTGTCTTCTCCATAGAATCCTGTAAGGTTTTGGGTTGGATGGGATCTTGAAGACCATCTCATTGCACCCCCTGCCATGGGCAGGGACACCTTCCACTAGACCAGATTGTTCCAAGCCCCATCCAGCATGGTTTTGAATACTTTCCAGAGAAGGGACACCCAAAACTTCCTGACTATGAAGTCTCCCCTCCCTCCTGATGATTTTCCTAAAAGATTTTCCCAGCTCTTTATTCTGTTCCTGCAGTCTTCAAACATAAACATGCAACACCGAAAGCTCAGCAATCTCCTCCTGAAAATATTTCTTTTTTGGGTAAAAAAAAATTAAAAGTCACCTTTTGGACGTACTTTATATCAGCAATAGTAAGATCCATAAGTGTTCCTTGCAGGAAAGCTGCCAGTCCTCATCCAGGAGCCCTTTGTGGTCAGTGAGAGGTACCCAGAGCGAGTGTTCCAGCGGGGTGTCCTCACCACACACCTGCAGCAGATCCCCTGGATTTGGTGCTGAGCCCGGGGTACAGTAAGGAACTGCAGCCCAGGAGCCTCCAGGCAGGAGCTGAGATGAAGGCTGAAGCTGTTTCTTCTTTGCAAGAAAGAGCTACAGGAGATGGGTGGCTTGGCACACACTGTCCTTAGTCGTGGTTCTCCAGGATGATCCTCCCCTACATCTCTGCAGTCTCCCTGCTTCCCTCCTGATGCTCTTCAGGGTGGGTGTTAATGTGCTCTGCGGGTGAATTTAAAATATACCACTGTCAGCAAGGGCTTTTTTCCATGTAATTTGGGGATTTTAAGGCTCTTGGAGCCCCAGGAGAGTGACAAAGCCCAAAGCAGGTTGTTACTGCTTCTCTGAGCTTGAGTTTGGAGGTGATTACACAGAGGAGATTATCTCACCTTGAGTAAGCCACAGGGCTTTGGGGACTCCCCAGAGCAACCACAGTGCAAAGCCCCACCTGTTGTGACCAATTTTTGAGCATTCCAAAGATGTTCAGCTCTACAAATGCCGTGTTTGGCCTTATCACACCAGTGAGCTGAGGGCAATCTCACTGGTGGGGCACAGTCACATGGGAGCTGGTATCCATCAGCAGTTCCAGTCACCAGAGATGATGAACCACCTTTCTACCCATTCCAAATTCCTTAGACCCAAACCACAGCTCACCTGTCCCAGCCCTGGAAGTGTTCAAGGTCAGGTTGAAGGGATCTGGTCTAGTGGAAGGTGCCCCTGCCCACAGCAGGGGTGTGGAACAAGATGAGCTTTAAGGTCCTTTCCAACCCAAACCATTCCAGGATTCTATTAAGTTTGGCTGCAAGAACCCAGGAGAACCCAGAATATGCTGAGTTAGAAGGGACCCACAAGGATCACCAAGTCCAGCTCTCAGCCCTGCACAAACCCATCCCCAAAAGTCACCCCATGTACCCAAGGGCATTGTTTAAATGTTTGCTGAGCTCTGTCAGACTTGGTGTTGTGACCACTGGTCTGGGAGTCAGTCCAAGCACCCTCTGGGTGAGGAGCATTTTTCTAATACTCAGCTTAAACCTTTATCTCCTCCCCAACCAACCCTCTCTCCAAAAGATATCTTCTGTTAATGGTGAGTGAGTGTCACTACATAAATAATGAAAAATTACATCATCCCATTGTGAGATGGTCCACCCAGAGGGAGGAACCAAACATTCCTACCTAGATATAATTTAAAATTTAGAACAACAGAGAAAAACCTTTTCCCACCAGATTCCCAGAAAAACAGCTTTCTTATCCACTAAATTCCCAGAAGAAAACCAAGCCCATCTACACTACCACTGGACCTTCAGAAGAAAACTACACCTTTCTAGAAGATCATTACTTCAACAAAACCACATCTATCACTCCAAGAAGACTGCAAATACCATCTACTCAGACTGCTATCAACACCCTGACCTGACTGTCAGGTCATATTCTGACTCTGTCAGTGGTTTTGGGGGGTTTTTTTGTTTATTTGTACTTTTGTATTTTAATTTTCCTAGTAAAGAACTGCTATTCCTATTCCCATTGCTTTGTCTGAGAACCTAGTTTCAAAACCCTAGTAATTCAGAGAGAAGTTGTTTGCATTTTCCATTTCACAAGAAGCTCCTCCCTTCCTTAACAGATATCTGTCATTTCAAACCCAGACACGCTTCCAGTCAGCTAGAACCTCTCCAGATTCCCAAGACTGCTCAAAAAATTGAGAGAAGTTTTCGACATCAGCAGCTCTTTGAGGATTCTTGGATGAATCCCATCGGGCCTGATGGATTTGTAGGGACCCAGCTGGAGCAGCAGTTCCCACACAACTTCAATCCTGTCTGTTACTCGAGGTTCTACCCACTGCCTCTTCAGCACAAGACAAAGATCCCACTTCTGTGCTGGCTCCAAACACAGAATGGTGTGGTGGGAGAAGTTTGGAATTACTAGAAATGGATCAGCTTCACAGTTTTCCCCCTGTTTTTCAACTATTTCCAAATTCTTGGAATTACTCTCAAATACACCCAAGCAAATTCCTGTGAAAGGATCAATCAGAGGAATATCTTAAATAGAGAAAACCACCTCCAGCAGCAGCTGGAATGATCCCATTGCTGCTCTTACCTGGCCTCCAGGTGCTCCTGCCAGAGCTCCCAACAGCCACTGCCATTCCTAAACAGGAGCCATGGAAGACATTCCTGCTGTCCACGAGGGTGAGGAGGCACTTTGGGATGTTCTTGGCTGTGCAATCAGACAAGAGAGTGTCAATGATCTTGTGCTCCCTTCCAAGCCAAAGCAGCTCCTGATTCCATGGGATGATCAGCACCTCTCCCAGTTCCATTCCAGAAACATCCTCCCACTAACCCAGGACTTTCCTTTTCCTGCACCACATCAGGGATGTGCTGGTGAGTGCCCCGGGCATGGGATGCCTCAGCATTCCCTGGGACACCTCAGCATTCCCTGTGGTGCCTCAACATTCCCTGGGACACCTCAGCACTCGAGGGATTTCTCAGCATTCCCAGGGATGCCCCAGCATTCCCAGGATGCCCCGGCATTCCCGGGGTGCCGCTCCCCGCCGCTCCCGCGGTCCGGCGCCGCCCCGGGCTGCAGTTCCGGGCGCTCCCCACACGGCGGCAGCACCGGGCGCTCCCAGCCCGGCCGGTGCCGCTGTCCCGGGCCGGCCGCGCCTTGGAGCCGCCCTGAGCCGGCGGGGCCGCGAACACCGCGGGCAAATCCCCCCGATCCCCCTGGTTTCACCCTCCAAGGCACAGAAACGCATCATTCCCTGAGCCGAAAGGGTCCCGCGGGGAGCATCGAGACAAATCCTGGCCCTGCACAGGACCCCAAGAATTCCCCGCTGTGCCCGGGAGCCTTGTCCAGAGCCCGGCTCTTCCCCAGGATCCTGAAAACGCAGCGGGGCTGGGAGAAGGATGACGATGGGGGAGTTTTGTTTATATCTCGTTATACGATCGTTCTGTAGCTCCGTTATGTATCGTTATCGGTAACCCTACAATCAATATGTCCCTTATATCTCGCTATATATGCTCACTCGTCGCTTTCACGGCGGCGGCTCCAGTGACCGACGGAAGCCCCGCCTGATCCCCCGCTCCCCTTACCGCGGTCAGACCAGGTTTCCTTCCCGGCTCCAGCCCTGGATTCCCGCGGCACTCTCAGCTGTCTCGTTCCATAAAGCAAATTATTCACAGCAACACAGAGCCAGCCCGAGCTGGTCCCGCCGGAGAGCACCGACCACCTCATCCTTACCCCAGACTGTGCATTCTGGCCCCTGCACATTACTCAGATTCTTCCCCAAAATGTTCATTTTGGGCCCTACAGAATCCGCCCCGCAGCGACGCCCCGGGCCCCGCTCGGCCGAGGCAGCTCCAGTGTCCCCTGCCCGCAGCTCTCGCTGCTGCGGTCTTCGTGCTCCATGTCCCGGGACGGGACAGCGATCCCCGTTCCCCGCTCGGGGCTGTCCCCGTTCCCCGCTCACCTCCGAGCCCGGCCCCGCCGCCCCCGGTGCCCCGGCCCGGCCCCGCCGCTCCCCGGGCTCTGCCACGGCGCTCCTGTGTTTGGTCCCAGAAAAAACCTCGGGTTTTATTTCTGAGCTCGGACTAGCAGGACTGGCCCCGATCCCCCCCCACCCCCGGACCCCCAGTGTGATATAGGGACAGCCGGAACCCCGGCGGTGTCGGCCGGTGGATTGCACTGCAATGGGGGGACCCGCCGAGCGAGTCCGGCCCCGTGTGGGGGCTCCAGGGACGGCGGGGCCGCCGGCTCCGGCCCTCTGGGCTTTATTCTGCGGCGCCCCGGGGGAAAGAGGAAGGGGGGATAGGGGGGAATGAGGAGGGGGGCGGGAAAAGGGAGTAAGGTCAGGAGGAAGGAGGGGTAGAGGGAGGTACAGGATGGGATCCCGAGGGCTCCGTTCCTCACCTTGGCCCCTCCGGAGGTGCCCGGTCCGGCCGCTGCCCCCGCACCGAGCGCTGAACGAGCACAGGAGGCCGGGGCGGCTCCCGGGGTTAAAATCCCCCGGTCCCGCCCCGCACACCTGAGCAGGCCCGGCCTGCCCCGTTTGGGGCCGCTCGACCCGGGATGCGCCGGGAGCATCGCCTTGTCCTGGTCCGGCATCAGCTGTCCGTGCCTGCAGGGAGATGGGAACGGCAGCGGGAGTCTCCCATCCCCATGGATGCCCCTCTCCACTGACCCCGCGTGGTTTCCACCTCCCTTGTCCCAGACAGGGAAACACTCCTCTGGGCAAGGGGAAGGCTCCTGTGCTATTCCCAAAAACAGAACCCCTGGAATTAGTGCCCTGGGACCTTCCAGTGACTGGAGGTCACCCAGAGGGTCTTCACCAGCACAAAGTGAAAATGACATCCTGGTCCCGTGCATTTCCAGCAGGACTGGACACTCCTGGCCATGGTGACCAGTCCATGTGAAGTTGGACCAGTGACAATCCAGGGGGATTTGAAGTTGGATTCTTGCAGCTTTCATTGTGCAGAAGCTCCAATTCTTTTTGGCACCTCTTGTTTAAATGTCTCCCTGCTGGAAGAGGTCAATTAGTCTTTTGAATGGCCAGATTGCCAGAGGCAGGGAAAACCAAGCAGCATTCCCTGCACATCTCCATCACTTCCATGTCCACCTGCAGCGAGTGGCTGAAGGACAGGAGCCAGCCCAGGACAGGCTCAGAGATGAGGCTTCCAGCCCAAACCATTCCAGGATGATTCCACCATCTCTCCCTGCATTAATTTTGCATTGTTTCCTCTCAAATTTAAATTCCCAAATTCAAATGTTTTATTAAATGAACCATTTCAAAATTATTCAGATATATGAGGCAGCATCCAACATACAAGAATCAATCTTTCATCTATCAAATCATTATTAAATTGGAAGCTATTCCCTCATCTGTGTCCTTGTTTTGCTTTCCTGGAAATCCTTAGGATCCTACAGTTTCTAGGTGTATTTCCCTCCCCAAAAAGGGATGGAAACATCCTGATGCATCAGGGAAAGGATTTGTTATTCCAAGGAACGACAAGCAGAGAGATGGCCTTGGACGCTAGGGATGAACACCCTCAGCATTCCTTCTCCAAACCCTGCGCAGATGGGGCTGGGAATGCCGGAAGGAGCCGGGTGTGCCTCTAATTGCAGAGCGTGCCTTTAATCCCAGCCTAAGCCAGCTCAGCCTGTGAGCCTGTCCCAGCACGGGGACAGGCCAGGACAGGTCTGTGCACATCCTAGCACCCGGGTGCATCAGTCCCCAGCCTGTTCCACACCTCCAGGCCGCTGTCTGGCCATCCCAGACCATTGCAGCAGGATCTCTCCCTCCTCTCCCACCGCCCGCAGTGCCGGGGTCCCGCGGCTCACTGCAGGCAAACGTGGCAGCCGCGTCTGGCTGAGCAGCTCTCTGCAGGTGGCGGCGAGATGTGACCTACTTGTCACTGGAATCACGCCCCTGCTCCGAGAGCCCTGAGCTCGTCTGACAGCTGGAGCCAGCTGACCCCAGCCTTGTCCTGGGAGGAAGCAGAACCAGGGAAACTGAGGCTGCTGCCAGCTGGAAGCGCTGCCAGGACAGGTCTGGCATCCCAGAGCAGCGGGAGGGAGAAGGGAGCTGCATGGGAAGCACTGGGGAAGGGGCAGGAGGAAGGTGTGTCCTTTCCATTTGGCCCTGGTGATATTCCCTTGGGAGTTTTTAACTTCCTGAGTTGGGTTTCTGTTTGCCTGTGCACCTGGGAATCGCAGGGCTGGCTCTGGTGTGTGGTTTGTGGGCAGGGCTTCGTGCGGGTGCAGGGCTCTGGATGGAGAGAGGGACATGGGAACCCTTCTACCTGAGCTAAGCATGGAGAGAGGATCAGCAGGAATGGGGACAGCACTGAGATCACTCCAGCTCTGGGCTGTGTCACTCATTTTTCCTTGCTCTGCTGCAATTTTATCACAAGATACCTTTTTTGAGCCCTTTTTTTTCTTGAGCAAATAACGCCAAGTGCAACATTCTCTGGATTAATGGATCCCTCAGGCTCCAACCCTGCCCTTTGGGGAGGCAGGTCCAGCTCTGGAGCCCTTTCCTGTGCCACAAGCAGTGTGACAGCAGCCTGCTGGCCTTGTCCCTGGGGAGTGTCCTGCCTCCTGCCTGTGTGACCCCTGGCTGTGCCTGTGGCAGGTGCAGGAAGCAGGGGCTGCCTGCCTGGGCAGCATTTGGCGAGGGCAAAGGGCTGCGAGTGGTGCTGCTGCATTAGCCAGGGCCTGCCTGCTGTGCAAAGCCTTATTAGAGAGCAAAAAGGGCTTTATTTCAGGCTGGAAGTCATCGAGCCTGTTCAGGCAGATGTTTATTTCCTCTGCTCCCTGGAATGATGTCATTGTGGCCATTTCTGTGCTTCCCCAAAGCTGGGCAAACTGCTCTGGTACTTTCTCAGGCTCCCCGGGCAGCACTCTATAAAACACAGGCAGTGTACAACTGGTTTCACAAGGAATTTCTGTTTAGCCTACTCATTAAAGTGCTCCAAAGGGAATCTGAGGTGTTTGTATTCCATGATTCTTGAGAACCAGTCACTGTTTATGATGGCAGGTTTCCAAATAAGGAGAAAAAAGGATACTTCTGGGTCAAATTCTTGCTTAAAGCTTTTATACTCCTTACCTCTTGGATGAGTCCTGTGCTCTGATCAATCCTCCCACAGAGCACCAACCAGAGCCCTTCTGGCCTTTGGGATCTGAGGTGACATGGAAGGATCGCCTGTTTATTTTTTTAATACCTCTGACCTAACAGTTACTTTAACCCTCACTGTTTTCCCTGCTGCAGAGAAGAATCCTGGAATTAGGGGTTTCTTGGACACTACATTTGCTGCTTTCTGGTGGAACGCAGGTAATCTTATTCCAGCTAGGGAAAAATGCAAGTTAAACTTTTTAACTTCACAAAAATGTCTGAGCCTAAGAAGGGGAAATGAATGCCTCTGTATCCCTAAAATTAGATTTATGTACACCTAAACCAATTTAAGATGCTTCAATTGCAACAGCCTTTTCCACATAAATGTCTTTAAATCTTTCTTTTTTCCTACTGTTAGAGGAACAGAACAAATAACAGCACCTGTGTATTTTAAAATTACGTTGTTAATAAAATCCCGGTACATTTACATAAATGACAACATTAATGTACAATTAAACAAAGCATTGTAATATTACAGCAACAAAAGAGGACCTACATATTTGTACAGATAGCTGGAGCAGCTACTTGAAAATACTTTCCAAAATAAAGCCTTCTGTGGCATTTCTCAGTGATAATTTTGACCCCCCTGTATGGCTTTCTGTAATAAATAGGGTTATTGGAGCTGGTGATGCTCAGCAGATGTGTACCTAAAGCACAAAGGGAGTGTGCCCTGACCAACCTGTCAGCTGACTAAAAACCCTTATCCATGCATGCAATTTGCCTCTGTGTAAATCCTTTAGGAACAAGGCCATGTCAGATTTTGATGGATTTGCTGGGAGATGCTGGTGGTTCCTTCTCCTTCCCTTTATCTAAACTGTGTCTGTGCTGGGCTTTGGAGCCTGGGTCCAGCTGAGCCTCCTCCTTCCACTGTGTTTAGATACAATGGGAATAAATTGTTGAATTTCTAATGAGGAATAAATAGTTCTCCACTGAAAACTTGATTTCCTCTTGTTTACCTGTCTACAACAAATGGAAGTATCCTGGCAAATGATTTTTGGTGTATGCTTAGCACAGCTCAGTGGGAATAGCTAGAGGTCTTTCCTTTATCCCAACTAGCTCCAGAGAGTGAGAGCAAACCACTGAGCTGGATGTTCTTTGGAGGCCAGGGGAGGCTTTTATTGCTTTTATTGCAACTGGGCAGTGTTTCAGCCTATTGCCAGCTCCTGCTACACCTGAGCCTTCTACAAAGTGTCTTTTGTGAGGTCAGGTCTCACAGGCAATGTTCAGAAACAGGCTTTTAAGGTGAAAAAAGTGACTGACACTCACTATCAGACCTTGACAGCAAAAGGGTAGACAGTCTTTTTCTTTCTCCTCAAAACAGATCCAGATTAACAACTGGCACAGTGAAACTATATTTCAAAACACTCAAACCCCCAACTCTCCCCTCCCCTCCCTGCCCCAGCTCAGCTCCTCATATTAGGCTTAAAGAGTGAGTAATTTCAGTGTTAGTATTAGTTTCTACTCAGCTTTGAACATAAAACCTCTCTCTCAAGGTGCAAACAGTTTAGGGGGAAGTTTCTGTCGGTCTGTAGCGATGCACAGACACTGGTACTACTGAGGGGAAGTATTTGTGTGCAGACAGATGGCTCGTGGGATGGGCTTTAGGATCAGGAAACTCCTTCTAGGCAGCCTTTTTACAGGGAAAACATCTGTGTGGATGAACCTAAGCCCATGTATTAGTGCTGGGCTTAGCTCAATTGCCTCTTTCTCCACGGCCCGGTGCCGTGCTCGTGGGAAGGGCAGCGCCCATGGCTGCGGCTGGGGCTCTCCCCTGCATCCCAGCTGGTGTCTGGGCCGTGGCAGCATGGTTGGTGTGACAGTGTTGTTCCTGTGGCAGCAGCAGCAGCACAGAGAAGGCAGCTCCCCTCCCTGGGCACAGGGGTGCCCGTCCAGGCTCCAGGGCACTCTCAGGAAGGTGCAGAGGGCAGCCAGCCCCAGCGCAGCGCGGTTTGGGGCCGGGGCTGCCTCACACCCTGGAGGTGACGTACACCGAGTGCAGGCGCCCGGCCAGGGCTGCCTGCAGGTCCCTCAGAGGGTCCAGGCCCTGCACTTTGCTGTTCCTGCTGTAGATGAGCTGCTTGAACGAGTCCTGCTCCAGCAGGGAGCTCATGTGCTTGAGGAAGAAGCCCTCGCAGAAAGAGGCCAGTTCTGGTGCATTGTGAATCTGAGGAAGACAGCAGCATTATTAACCCCTTCTGTACATCACAGACCTAAATGACATCCCTGAGCCTCTCATTCCTAATGCTCTTCTCCTTTTTGTCTCTTGGAAAGCATTAAAAGACAGGAGTAACAGTGGAAAAGCACTGAAGGCAGGACTTTGTCTGATCATTTCTCCTGGTGCTTTTTTCAGGGGGGCATCCAGGCTTTTTTAATTCCTTCCCTGCTGGCTTGCTGTTGGCAGGGCTGCTGGCCTGCACTCCAGCCCCTTCCCTTCCTGCAGCAGAGCAGCTGGCTGATGAGGTGGCCAAGGTACCTGTTTGGCTGAGCCACAGCACACAACAACGCTGCTGTGTGGCAGATGGTGAGCAGGGCTCGGGGCAATCAGGACACGGGTCACAGGACGGGAGCCTCATCCCATCAAGGAGGGGCTGAACACAGGAGAACAGGGATGCTGCACTCCTGAACCACCACGAGGTGATTTCTGCCTGGGATCTGGCTCCTTTTGCTTCAGGATCAGTAACAAGAACAACAGAACTCAAATTCAATATTAAGAAGCTCTGTGCACACACAGCCTCTTCCTGGGAATTCTGTGCAAATAATAATTTAAGGAAAAGTACATAATGGCCAGTAGGGAATGCTGTTTCCCCTTTTTGCCACTGCACACTGACAAATTTTAGGTCTGAAAGAAACCAGCCCAATGTGAGAGAAACTGAAAAGCATCGGTGGGACACTACACACACAGTGGGGAAAAAAAATCATTACCAGCCCTCTGTTGCAGTTTTCTCCTTGTCTTTAAAGGATGTGATCCTGTAAAATTCCAGGAAGGGCAGAGTATTTCTCTGATTTAGGTTATTTGCTACAGAGGTGCATATCTGTCACACAACAGACTTTATGCTCCTTTTGGAGCTGGAAAGAATATTCTCTAGCAGCAGGGGTACTAAGAAAGGGCTCACTCTGTAGTTGCTGTAGTGTGATCAATTGCCCCTGCTGCTCCCAGGATTTGAATCCCTCAGGATTTGCTGATGTTGCTGCATCAGCCTGTTAAGAGAGCTTTCCCCTACTCTGCAGGGATCCCCCATCCATTTCATCCATGATTGCTCCAGACAAGAAAACACACCGGGGCTGTGCAGGACTTTCCAGCCTGGAGCTGGGAATCATCTCCCTCGTGTTGTGGCTGGGAGGATTTACTTGCAGGGAGGGTGCCCACCTGGGGTTTTTAGTTACCACCAGCAGCACACAGGCTGCTCACTGGGGTTCTCAAACTAGGGGGGTTGGATCTACCTTTGCATATTTATAGATGTTGACAGAGTTGTCCATGCTGATGGTCTGGGCACAGAGGATTTCACAGTGTCTCTGGAGGCCGTCCAGCTGGAACAGGCTGGCAGCCGACAGCAGCTATGGGGACAAGAGAGAGGCTATTTGAGATCATGAGGCTTGAAAGGCCTGGGGAAGGCAAACAGGACAGATGATTTCCTCTCTGAAGAGTCTCTGACTTGCTGTTTTAATGGCCAAGTCCTCATCAAACAGCAAAAAGGCTGCTCCATGCTGAAGTGACAGACTGACACATTTCCCCTCTTAGCAAAAGCTCCTCCCACAAGCATTATTTGCTCTCCTTTCTGTCAGCACGACACAGAAACACCAAGCAGTGATGTTTTGAAACTTTAAAGCTCATTTCCAAGCGTTAAATATGCTCCTGGACTGAATGGGAGCCTGCTGTTAGCTCCTGGATTTTGCCTTTCAACTCTGTTTTATGCCCCAGTGCACTTGGCAAGACTTGGAAGAAAAAGCTCTCTCACCTCTAAGATATCAGTGGTGGGAATTTCCATGGATTCTGTCCCTCCATAGTATAAATACTGCATCAGCATCTGGAATGGGAAGAAGGCCAGGCATGAAGTTATCAGGGCAGTCACAAGGGGCTGTTGATGGCTGTGCTCCCCTTCCTGAGCAGACGGGAATCGTGTCCTGTGCCGGCTCTCACCTCCACTGGTGGCATTTTTCTCACTCTCTAGCGTAGCAAATCTGCTGCTTTCTAACAGTCCTTTTTTCTCTTGGGCCCTGAAAAGGGCCCTGCTGGGGACTTTGGGCTGAGGGTGACAGCGTGTCTCTGAGCAACACCACTGTCCTTGTCTGGGATCCGGGCTGCTGAAGCCGGGCAGGCCGGTCATGCGCAGAGCTGCCAGCGAGCCCAGCGTGAGCATCCCAGGGACCTCCCAGCCACTCACCGCCCCTGCTGGGCTTCTAATCAGCTTCCAGCCCCTCTCCAGGCCCGGAGGAAAAGGCATTAATTGTCTGCAGGGAGAGCAAGAGGCAGCTCCTGCTCTTTGATCTGCATGTGCCACCCCCAGCCCAGGCAGTGTCAGGGGAGGGAACAGATCTGGTGTTGGATCACAGAAGCGTCCTGGGTGCTGTGTGGGGCTTGCAAGCTCTGCTTGCCTTTCCTAACAGGTCTGGGAACAAAACTGAGTTGCTCCTTGTGAGATTGCCTTATTTGTTTAACAGAGTTACATGCAGAGCCCTGAGAAGGACCCACATCTCTGGTGGCTCAGCATCCTCCACCCTACCTGAGCCCACCTCTCCTTAACCCCTCTGACTGTTTATTTACCATCAAATTGTGAAATACTGCACTGTTTCAATTCTTTATGATTTGTCTCTCTCCCTCCACTGAAGCACAAGTTTATCTTTAGAAACCTTTTGATGTACAAATGCTGTTAAGGAAGCTTGTTTCAATACTCAGTTACATTTTCTTCTCTGTTGTGGTTTGAAGCTGCAAAATTTGGATGTCACCTGTCCAACGCAAAACTTGTACAGCCCCTTACAAGCAGAACAAAGATGTTCTCATGGTCAACTTATTTCCCTCTAGTGAGATAAACAGCACTGCTGACCAACAGACCAGGTTTGTTTGCTTATAAAAAGAGAAAAAAAAAGCCTCAACCCTTTACTGAAACAGTTACATGACCTATTCTGCACTTCACATCTCCCTGTTCCTCCACTAAATACAGAAATGTCATAAAAGCAAAGCACAATTCTCAGTTCTGAGCCTTTCTTGACAGGGACACCATTGATTTCTTATCATCTGATTTGAATTAATATGAAACCTGACAATGCACCTACTGTAAATAAGTTACGTTTTGCTTAGCGAAGCATAAAAATGGAATTGTAAAAAGTATGAAAATGGTGTGTTAAAAGTATAAAACTACTTTTCAGTAGAAGACTAGTTTCTCCTGCTTTATGGAGGAGTCAGCTGCCTAGGAAGACAATAAGAATATAGACTGGAAGAGTCTGTTTTAAGGCTGGAACTTTGGAAAAACAGTATTTCAGGAAAGTCCTTAAATTCAGATCTGTTGAAAGGTACTCCACTTCTACTTGTAATATTATCCAATTCTAGTATTACTTATTATCTATTTATGATATTACTACTTGGGTTTGTCTTATCTTCCAAGTAGTTGAGAAGATGAAAAAGAATAAAGAAAGAGTGAAATTAAATCCCATACCTTGAAAATGTTGTATTTCATATCACTGATTTCTACAGTCTTGCTGCCGTGGCCGTCGTGCTCTGTTTTATTGGTCATTAGTGTCTTGAACCTGGGAATGGTTTTAAACAGATTTAATTGAGAAGATTTGATTTAACTGTATTAGTGTGTCACACACTCATCACAAACAACAAGGGGAAAACAAAGATCCCTCCTTGCTCTTTGCAAGCTGGAAATTGGAACATTTCCTTTAATTTAATGATGATTAGTTCAGGGACAATTTAAAACTCTAAATTTCCTGGATCTGATCTAATCCCACTCTGTGATAGGTGGAAAACCCTATTTCTATGCCAAGAACAGAGAAAGAAGCTGCAAACTTCAAGTGCACCAGGCCAGTGTGAGATTCCAGCAAGTGCAGCTCTCCCTGCAAACTCTGGGAGAAGGAATGGGAAGGCAGGGAATGGTAGGATATGTACATGATTTCAGGTATAATCATGGCTGAATTCATTATCCATTATGGATTCATTATGGTTAGTGACTCACCTGTTAGATGCAGTAACCAGCAGGACTTTGTGTGCATAAAAGAGCTTTCCTTCCACTAAGAAAGTTACATCAGACATTTCTTTATTGTTCAGAAAGTGAGGATCTGTTGGGTAAAGCAACAAAAAAAAAGTGACACAATTTTTTTTTATACTGTGCATGCTTTTTAGAGAAGAAATACAAACAAATAAACAAATAAAACAAACCCAACCCAGCAGCAACCAAAAAAGCTCACTGCTGAGGTGAGCACCTTACCCAGCCGAGCTGGCAGAGTCTTTCGGATCTCGGGAATGCTGGGAATGGGGCTGCTGCCATAGCAGTGGGTGAAGATGGATGCCAGCTGCTGGTTGATGGAATCATTCTGTGAAGAGGATGGAACAGGGATCAGCAAGGTGCAAATGTACTGTAAGGGCTCACCTGGGGCTTATAGCAACTGCACCCTACAGGAGTTACCTCCCCACAGAGGGACAAGCTTTAAATCAAGGCAGAATTACAATATCTGTGGAGTTGTGGAGGTATAAAGAGCTGCAGAGCTTCCCCCAGGTGTGTGTTTGTCTGGAGGCTCTTTATGAATTTAGATAAATGCTTCCTGTGCCATAACTCCAAGGGACTTTGCCCAGCCATTCCCTTGTTCTTGTTGTGCACAGCAACAACAAAACCCCAGAGCACTCAGCTCTGGCACAGTTATAAAACTCTGACTTACTTTGCTGGTTTTGAGGATGTCAAACATGAGCTGCAGCCCCTCAGTGACCAGCTCTTCATTGTAGTCCTCCTCTTTGATGGTGACAAACTCCCTCAGCAGGGTCTGCACCACGGAGTAGCGGGACTGGGAGAAGGTTGTCCGCAGGGACTCGATCCACACGTGGAGCTTCCAGGGCACTCCTGCAGCCACAGGAAAAAGGGACAGTGAAAAATGATTTCCTGAAGTGCCTGTGAGGAGATTATCTTGCTCCTATTACTAACACTTGGCAGCACTGAAGTAGCTCTACCTACATCCTAACAGCAGATAGATTTTTATCTTGATATTAAAGGTGACTGAACTGGGTCACTGACAGATTAAGTGACAAAGGATTGGCACCAGGATCATAAATTGGAAATTTCTGCTGATTTTTAAGGATCAGAGACTCCCTGTTTTGTTCTGAGCTTCATGGTTAGTCAGAACCACAAGACAAATTTGAACTGGAGTTGTAAGGATACATAATGCCACACAACTGTGGTGTGAGGTCTTTTCTCCCAGTTACACACAAGCTTCAAAGCTTTTCTCTCTCCTACCTTGAGATCAGTTTTGTTCCTTCACCTTAAACCAGTGATAAACAGTGAATTTTAGGTGTAAGTGTCTGACAGGGAGAGATGCCCCTTCCTTTTGATATGTATGAACAGAGGATTCAGCCAAGGGTAAGGGACATCCCAGAGCAGCAGGAATTTGGAAAAAAAACCCACTTATGAGGAGCCGTAAACACTTTTAAAATTTAGATTAGACAGCTTTGCAGTTGTTGCTTTTCTAAGTGAGAGGGACAGAAAAGGAAGATTTTTATGGCTTATGTGCACAATGCTGAGAAGGAAGGGCTCACCCAGGGCCCTGAGCTCCATGGTGATGTCCACGTAGCCGTGCTCGGCGCTGTAGTACATGGCCTCCTGCAGGGCCTTCATCCGCGTCTTGCACAGCCGCACCTGCCCCTCGCTGGAGCTGCCCTGGCTGGAGGTGTCACTCTCCACCCCCTCAGCCAGGATCTCCTCCAGGGACAGCACATCCCCCTTGGCCTGCTGGGGCTGGCTCAGGAGCTTGCGCAGGACGTTCCTGAGCAGGGACGAGAGGTTTCGCTTACTGACAAAGGAAATTTCAACAACTCAGACAGGACCATGGGGATTTGGGATTAGGGATCCGGTTCAGCAAACAATAATTTCCTTCCCAAAGTCAGCTGGCACTGTGGAGCAGCAGACAAACCACTTGTCCTTCCCTACCCCACATCCTAGAAACTGGTGCCCCTCAGCAAGAGCAGAAACATGGCCTGTACTCCTCACACGGGGGGTTTGTTTGGAATTTCACACGGCAGTTGCAAGAAACAGACTTTCTTGTTTGTGTCTTGTTTGGGGAGTTTGCATCACGGGTGTCCCTCAGCCAGCTGGGGACAGCTGCTCCAAACATTCCCCAGCCCAGCAGGGCCACCCAGCACTCCCTGTGCTGCTGCATTGCCACCAGCCGCTGCTCTCCCTGCACCCACGCCACTCCCTGGGGCTAAATCCAGATCATTTAACGACCCAGCTTTAGGATCACCCCATCCTATCCTGTGGCAGAACAAGCCTTGGATCTCACTAATGTTTTTTCTGGGAACACAGAGGTTTCTGGAGGAGCTTGCAAGTAATGCCTTATTTCTGAACAACCACCCTGAAATCAGGGTTGGAGAGCCCAGGCTGGCTGATCTAATGATTCACCTCTTGGATGACCACCCAAAAACCAGAGATGCAGACACCCAGGCTCTGCTGTAAGTTCTTCTTGCCACCTCAACCTGATTAGATTCCATCTCAGAACACGAACCAGGATCTCACAAACCTGATCTCATAACCCATCCTTAGGTGGGACTTGGTCTGCTGACGTGGGGCGTAAAACCAGCTCACTCTCAGTGCTGCAGAGCCAGACCAGCAAGTGTAAGGACAAGAAGCAGCAAAGAAAGATCTTTGTTCTTTGCTGTCAGGAGAGTCTTAACCCCACCTGCTGAACTGCACACGCAGGGGTTTGGGTCACAAAGTCACGCAGGGCACACAGCAACACCCAGAGTGCAAAAAAGGCCTGTTGTGAGCAGGAGCAGAGCACTACCTGTGGCCATGTGCTGCTGAGTGGCTGAAGCAGTTCATGTCCTCGTGGAGTGACGATGACATCCCGTTGACCTCCAGCATGCTCAGCAGTGGATCAGCACCCCTGCTGAGCAGCAGGCTGACCAGCTCGTAATTCCCTGGGGAAAAAGGACAGGAACATCAGGATGGTTTCTCTATGGAAGCACAAAATACAGGACTGGCCACAGGCAGGACTCCCTGGCTCTGTTCCCATTAGAGGGAGTAGGGAGTGGTGGCAGGACATCCAGCACTGGGTGTCACTAGGAGAGGCCTTTTTTATCCTTTCCATAAAGCTTGGAACAGAGCAAGCCAGTCACTCCTCTTCATTAAAGCACAAAGATATCAGAGAAAGAAACAAAAGGAAAAAAAACTAAAACCACTTTGAGGTGAGACGTGTTGACAAACAAGGCCAGCACAGACTCGTTCTCAGAATGCTCAGCTCCTGACAGCCCACCAGAAGAAATGCTGAATTTTTTACCTGCATTTAATAAACTAATAAACCAAATTTCTTTATATAACAGTTATTCTTCCCCAGGCTGAATGGAAAGTTGTTAATTTTTCACATCTGGGTGTTGCCTAGGCCCACAGACATGCCCAGACTAGACAGTTTATGTTCCTTGACAGTGCTTTGTGAAGGAGTTGGTGCCATCAGCTCTGCTGTGGGGGCTCTGGGGAGGAGTCAAGAGTGGGACAAGATGGAAAACAGATACTTGGGGCCCATCAGGCTGGTGGCAGGAAGAGATGGAGAGTGCTGAGGCCACAGGGAGCTCACCTGCAGCTGAGGCCAGCTGGAGAGGCGTCTCAGCATAGTTGTCCTCCCCAGTGTTCACGGCAGAGCCCTCCACATGGGCACCAGCATCCAGGAGCAGCTGCAAGAGCACAGGAAAGACAGGGAGTTGGGAAAAGAACAGTTCAGAAGGACCAAGCAGCCAGGGCTGGGTGTTAGAAAGGAGAACCAGTGAGTTCAGAGTGAGGAGGGCCCATCTGGAGAGCACCTCCTCCTTTTTTAATCTCCTTTATGGTCATGGCTGTGCAGTTGGAATCCCCAACCCCAAAGGGCTCTGCAATCAGAGCAGGAAGTCCATCCTAGCTCCATGCTGTGCACAGGAAGCAGGGTTCCCCCAGGGAATTACCAGGCTGGTCAAACCTCTGGAGCCTGTGTAGCGAGGCCTGGCAGCTGCAGGGACTGTCACACAGAACCTGCTTTCACTGAGCTGCTGTGAGGGAAAGAGCCCCCTCCCAGGTGAAAGGGAGAAGGTGCCAGGGTGATGGGGATGTTTTATGGCCAGGTGGGGCTGGCAGAAGGCTCCAGAGCACCCAGAGCAGGGCTGGCAGGGAGGATCAGCCCTATGTGTGTGCATCCATCAGGATATTCCATGCTTCCACGATTGTGGGCACTGCAGTACACAACAGGAGCTTTGATTCACTTGGCTTCATCTCCTGGGAGAATCAAACTCATATCTCACACATAAATTAAGGCTGTCCAACCTCTGGAATACCAAAGGCTGCCTGGGCAGTTTGCCAGGTGGAATCTAATCTTTATAATTATGTACAAATGTACACAAACAAAAGATGAGTGTGTGCAGCCTCCATTTACTTACATCTTTTTATTTTTAATTTTATTCCTTCCCTTTGAGCAGAAGGTAAATTAAATTCAACAGCAATTGATTGTCTGTTGTGATCAGTTTTTCATTTCCCTGAAAGTCTGGGTAGCATTTCTGGGGCTCCACCCCATCCTGCTGCCCCCTGTGATAATTCCACAGAAAAGGGAGGAGGGTTGAGGGAGCAGGGTTGATAATTCCACAGAAAAGGGAGCTGTTGTGAGATTTGATCCACAGGCTCAAATCTCACAACAGCTTAAGTCTTGTTCATGCAATTTCTCAAGGATTATGAAGGAAGTTACAGATGATTTGCTGCCATTAGAGCAGACATCAGCACACACTGGATTTCTGCATGTAAATTTATAAACCAATTAATATCTACTGTTATAAAGCTCCTGGTAAAACAGCCAACCTGCAACCACTCCACGTGAAGCACTAGTTTATTTAAAACTAAAGAAATTATTGTGCAGCATTGTTTTGGGAGCAGTGAGCTTTGGAGCAACACTGAAACCAAAGAAAAATACAGAAACATGCTGTGTTTTGTTATCAAGGCCTTGCTAGGAATTATGTCACCAGTTTTCATTTCCTTGTTTTAAACAGCAGCAAGTTTTTTCACTGGTGTTTAGGAGGCTCAAGAAGGCCGGGAGTGAGGGCTCCCAGGGCTGCATTTCAGTGCCCTGTGCCTCCTGGAAGGATTTCTGGCTGGGATCTTACCTGGACCACAGAGATGTGCCCGTGTAACACAGCGAAGGTGAGCGCAGTCCAGTGCCGGCTGTCGGGATGCACCGAGGGGTATCGTGGAGAGGCACTGGGCACCTGCAGCAGGGAAGCAGCACTCAGTACCCACTGCAGCCTGCCTGCCTTCCTCCCCTGCCTTCTACACAACCAGCCTCTTCCTCTGTGAGTGACAGGCCCAGGGAACCTGGGCCACTTAGAGAACACTGTGACCACCACTCACTCTGCCCCATCCCCTGGGACTTTTAATGGGCTCCCTGGTTTCTCCCTGTGGCAGCTCCTTCCCTCCCCTCCTCTGCCCATTAGACCTGCCAGTGCCAATCCTAACTGGAGCCACTGAGTGCTCCAAGAGGTTTGGAAGGTTTTCTCCCCCCTCCCAAATCCCTGAAGTGACGGTTTCTGGGAGAAATGCCTTGCTTGAAGCTTCCAGGACTGAAGCCTTCAGTTGCTAGGAGAGATTTCAGAGCTCCTGTTAGTTTGCAGCTGGATAGTTAAGGGCAGAGGGTTACTCACTGGTATATCTAAATTTGCTCCAGCATCTATAAGCATTTGGACCATGGCTTCATCTCCAGCAGCACAGGCGTACATGAGGGGGGTCATACCCTTCAGAAAGGAAACAAAAAATAAAACCAAAAACAAAGTTATCTTTCTATCCCTACCAACAGTGACACTGTCATGGACACAGCCAGTTTGAATATTAACCTACAAAGTGTGTGCAGGGACAGCATACATGTATTTATAAAGCATTTCTGATTTCTATGCAGAGTGGGCACAACTGATACTGGAAAATGACCTGGACAAAACATCACTGGACAAGGCTGAAAGAACACAAAAAGGGTCACTGAAAATCCTAGCTCTGTATTGTCCACAACTCTCCAGCTTTCCCAAGGCTGCCAACAAAGAAATACCATTTCTTGGCTCATTTGTAGCCAAATGAACTGAAGGCAGAAAGCAACACAAAAATACAGACGATGAATTTATCTGGCAACTTCTCCCCATTGCTAAAATCCTATTTGCCTCAATATTTCAGTATTTCAATCCCATAAATCTCCCTCCCTCTACTTAACCAGCAAACCATGATGGCTCAGAGATGAATTATGAGAAAAATGAGCCTTACTTATGGAGCTCATTGCTGAAGTAGCCAAGGACAAAAAGGAAATGGCCTGGTAAAATCCATTCCTGCTCACATCCCACAGCTTTCCTGCCCCCTCCCCTTAATTATTGCAGGCATTTGAATTTTTTACAGGCAGCATCTCCACAGCTCAGTGTGCAATATCAGAGCTTCATCCTTAATGGGAGCTGTACTGTAAAATGGAATTACATCTCTCACACAGGAGTTCTGCTCTTGACTCTGTAGAAGTGTCTTTTCAAAGCAGCCACAACTCCCAGCTTCCTGATTTGGGGCACTTCCCAAATCAGGTGAGGATATTTCTGGGTGAGACAGTCTGGTTTTTGTGGGGCTTGGGAGGCTCCACATTCATTTTAGACAAATAAACTGAGAATTCAAAACACAGGTCTGCAGGCACGAACCCCAGTCAGGGCTCTAAAACTTGTATAGACTTACACTTTTAAAAAAATTTTTAATGTTAGTTTTGCACTTCCTGCTTGCTCCTTGCAAAGAAAAAAAGAGATTGTTCTCCTAAACATCTCCAATCCCCTGAAACCAGAGTGCTTGTTGGTCCCCATCAGAACTGAATACAGGGTCCTGCTCCAAACTCATATTTCTGAGGGGATGTTCTGAGTTATTTTCAACAGATTTCCATGTACACAGATGGGCAAGTGGGTCTGAACATCCTGGACATGCTTGCACACTGGGAGTGGTCAAAATCCCTACCTGGATCTAAAACCTTTGTATTAAATTATCCAGCAGCTCAGTCATGCCTAAGCCAGTTTTCCCAAGTTTTGGCATCTGGCTTTGTCTTACTCTTTTCCAAAAGGAGCAAAACAAGCTGGTGGCAAAGTCCAGTTTTGGTTTCCTGCTCCAGCTATGGCAGAGCTCATTCCCAGAACTTGGATTTAACTCTGCCTGGGGTGGGCAGTGCCATGCAGGCACTTGCTTGCACACAAAGCTGAGTTGCTCCAGAGTCAAGTGGAGAATTTCCAAGCAACAATGTCTCCAGAGGGGGCCTGTCCTGCCCTTTTTGCTGGTGCCAAAACACTCTCTGAGGACCAAAGACTACAGAGCTGCCCCTCTCACAGCAGGGCTGGCAAGAGGATCCCACCCACAGGATGAGACATGAGTGAGTGACAGCAGAAACTCCTCAGACTTCCCAAGGAGCTGCACACAGGAGTCTCTGCACTGACAAAAGCCAGACAGCTCCCAGTTTGCTGGCTGTGTGAGAGGTAGGGGACATCCTGCAGCAAGAAGTGACAGTCCTGGCACCAGTGTCTGAGGTGTTGGGGCACAGTGGCTCACAATGCAAATCACAAAATAATCTTTGAGAGATTGAGTGGCCTCTGGGCTACAGGAACTGCAAAAGCTTATTTAAAAAAAATATAAAGAGGAAGTGGGAAACCTTCATAATATAAATCTGCCACCTCTGTCACTTTACTGAATATCTATGATGAGATACCCACCCCAGTGACCACCACAAAGCTCCTGGTACTGGATTTGTAAATAAGGCAACTACATACCCAGATATGTCCAGGAGCAGCTTCTGCTATTTGTGTCTACATTCACACTTCCCTTAAAACTGCAGGAAAGTGGGAAGTGCTATGGAAGATGTGCCAGGTTCAGAGCTGGGTCTGAAATGTTACTGCAGTAAAATGATGGCAGTGAGAAAACCTCTCTACCTGAACATAAACCCTTCCCACTGCTCAATATCCTCTTGTTCCAGAGATGTGACAGCTCATTCTCCTCGCTGTGACAGCTGTAACGAGTGTTTATTTAGGAGAGGTGGCTTTTCCCCCCTTTTTTTAAATTAAAAGCTAATTCCATGCATTGAATGATATCCCAGAGGACAGACTCTGCTGTTACTTGATGGGACTGACAGCATGAGCAGAAGCAGCCAGAGACTCCCAGGACTATCAAATCCCTGTGGTTCAGTGTAGCTGAGCAGGGAATGGTTAAAAATGGATAAACAGACACATCAGCATGATGGACTATGAGCAAATCTAACACTGACTGACACCAGGCCACTGGGGTGGGGTTCTCAGTGCTGTGTCTTGTATTCCAAACTGCTCTGAGCCTGAAAGCCGTGAGACAAAAACACCTTTTGGTCACTCCTCACTAACCCAGCCGGGATTTGGGCTGTTGAGCCAGAGGAGGGTGTCACTGGAAAAGAAACCACTTTGCTTTGACATCCTCTCAGCATGTATCAGACTTTCCATTCACTGCCCCTGTGTTAACCTGCCTGCCATCAGTGCCTGAGACAGCCCATCCAAAGAAGAACAGACATTCCAGCTGATAAACAATCCACTCCAGGCTCTTATAGGGTTTTTTTGGAGGGTGGCATGAGAATGGGGTGGGGAAGTATTTTTCTGTGTTTTAAAGGATGCATTTTCAGCCTAAACCACGAGCTAGAATTAGAAAACCCTTGGAGAGGCAACAAACACGACCTGCTATTGATTTGCCACGTGGAAAGGAAGGAGGGAGCTGCTGATGCAGGGGGTTTTGGGATGGTGAGGGTTTGTTCTGTGGCACACCTGATCATCCATGGTGTTCACCCCGTCGGGGCCCAGTGCATCGATGGCCTGGTTGATCAGATCCGTCCTCCCGCAGTTCAGCATGCGGAAACCCAAATCCTGCTGGAATTTCTCAGTAGCAGCTTTAGCATCCAGTCTCCTGAAGGAGCTGAAGCAGCATTCAGGTCTGTGAAAGACAAAAGAATTCCTGGATGGTGCCCATACTATAAAAAAAATTATGGACCCTTAGTCTTTTCTGGGCAAAAAATATCAAACATTTTTTAAAGTATTAAATTTAGGCAGAGGAACACCCTCAACACTTTTCCAGCAACTCACTTGAAGGAAATGTTTTAACATTTCTATGAGGATTCACTAAATCCTTATCCTTTAGATGACTATCAGGACAGCTTTTATGTCATCTGGAAGGAGCCCAGGGATTACTGTAAATCCTCTGGCTGTCTGCTCAGACTCTTCTGAATTCCAGACCTGGAAGTGTGTCTCCTTCACTGAAGGATCACTTCCCAACTGGAGGCTGGCACTGGGAGCTCAGCCCTTTGATGTTATTTTGGGGTGAATGCCTTCCACAGTACCCTCCTGGTTTCCAGCACAGGCTCTTGAGCAAACTCTCAGTGAGTGAGATATCAGCCTGCCAAGTTCCTCTGATAAATGAGATGCTTTCAGCACAGCCATCCTCCTCTGCAGAGCCTGGACAGCCTGCCAGAGGAACAGGCCACTCATCACCTCACACAGAAGATTCAGGATGAATCTCTCATAAAATCCTACCATAATCTTGTTCTAGCTGGTATCACAATTTACAGTGCTACCCAGAATAATATATAATTACTTTATATAATAGTAAGAAGAAAGACAAAAAGAAGAATTATGTTGAAAAAAAGTGAAATAAAATGACTCCACTTGAAATCCAGTGAACTTCAGAAAAACAAAGGTTTTTGAAGGGATGGAACTTGCCTTTGCACATTGTTCCTATCCCACACCAAGTCAGGAATAAATAAATAAATAAACAATTAAACAAACAAACCAGTTTCAGGGCCATCTTTTCCCCTGAACATGCTGGATACAAAATAACTGCTTTAAAGGATCAAATAATGCAATTTGGAATTTTTTTTTTTTTGCTAGTTTAGATCTTTCATTCAAGCTATCTTATAAAGCAAAGAATAATCTTGTAATTAAGTGTGAGGCACAGAAAAGCCCTGAACCCAAATACTTGCATTTCATATTTAACTTTCAGAAAGACAAAAAAATCTTTCAGCCTCAGCTGCATAGTTTGGCCAAAGTTCCTTTATCTCGGGAAGTACCAGAAGGTTAAACATGTATGGCTTGTGCAGCACAGAGAGATCTGGCTTCTGGGAAATGTAGTGAAAGTGTGACCCTGAGATTAGCTCCGTGGTTAGAGCATGGTGCTAATTCTTAAGAGTTGGACTTGATGATCCTTGTGGGTCCCTTTCAGCTAGGAATATTCAGTTCCAGCTAGGAATATTCTGTGCCTGAGCACTGGCAGCTCCCACTTGAGGCCCGGGCTGCGGGATTTCCAGCACTGGAAGGACTGATAAGAGACTGAGTGAGCTGAGCTACAGCTCACAGAGGGGACTTTCTGAGTTTGTCACCTCTTTTGGAGCAGCAAGAGGTTTTGCTGCTCAATATTGTCCATTTTTGTGCTGGTGATTGGCCAGCACCGAACCCACCACACGAATTGGCACGTCGGCTGGGAAATCTCAACCTGGCGAGCCAAAACCTCTAGAGGAAAGTTTTAAGAAGCTCCAAGGACCAGAGGAGCTTCCCAAAGCTGAGCCCACGTACTTGAGCTGGCGTGGCTCGCAGTCCAGCCCCGGGAGGAGCAGCCTGGCCGTCTGCCTGATGTCGTCGCTGTCCACGGTCAGGCTGCGGCGGTGCTCGGCGTAGGTGATGGCCACGCGCATCCACTCCATCAGCGGCGGCAGCAGCATGAAGGGGCTGTGAAGGGAGGGCAGAAATCCATTAGGGAACAAGGGCTGGGGCTGGAGGACACTTTATGGGTTCCTGGGTGTGCAAGGGGGAGCCTGGCACGGATAAATCCCACCTGAGGAAGGAAACTGGACTGGAAGGTCATGGCTGTGGGAAGGAGCCGCTCAGCCTCTGTCACCCGAACAGTTTATGTAATAGCTGCGACTGTTATTCTAAATAATCCATAGGCACAGGATTATTTATTATTTATTGTTATTTTTATGCTCCTCTGCTAGGAACACTAAAAATATCCTTGATTGTTTGCAACTTCAAACCTTGCTAAATTCAGTCGTGCCTCTGTTAAGCTTTACATTACCTCTATCCCCACGGCTTTTTGCATTTTGCCTTTCTTATGCAGAGCTCAGTTTTGCCCCCCTGAGTCTCCAGACCACAGAACTGGTGGAACAATGAGGTTTTACTCAATATGAAGGGCTGCAAGGCAATAAAGGAATATAAATAAGGTAATAACAGCAGCACCAGCTCATGATTAGCTCCCCTTACTCCTGCTGTAAGAATGAACACAGCACTGAGATCACACAATAATGTATAGTTACCATAATACTCTCATACACAACACATCTCATCCATCCTCTCAATATACAGCCAGACTGATCTATTCTGCTTGATTTTTCCCCAAGGATACCTGCCACCCCAGTGGAAGGCTTGGAAGTGCCAGCTGTAATGAGAACACCTCTCCCATTCCCAGAAACGACTTCATTAACAGTGTGGAAAAAGAAAAGAGAAAAAGAAAAAGGTTGTTCCATTTAACCATTCAAAAGAAAAGAACTGAGGGGAGAAAGTATCAATTCCTTTACAAAGTTCAGAGAGAAAAATATATATATAAGGGAATATGAACTGCTTTGGGCATTAATGAAAGCAGCTGAAGCCATGAAAGGCATTTTCAAAGCTGTGCCTGTGTACATGTGTGAGGGCAGGAAGAGGGAGCTGCACCAATCCCGTTAGAAACCATTTATTCATAATGGGATTTACAAGTACAACTCCCTTTATCACGACTTTGAACACCCTTCAGGCTGGAATAACTCCACTCTGTAAAAATATGTGCTGTTCCAATTTTCCCAGTTACAAGGTGCACCCTGAAACGCTGCCACTATCGCTCTACAAACACACCCACCATTCTCCCCTCTTTTCCTCCTCTTCCTTTTCTTCTGAGTTGTGAAACAGCTTCTACAAAACCGGAGGTGTTTTAAGTACCGGATGCTGGATTGCCCAGGGTCAGGGTGTTTCTAACAGGACATTGACTTTCTCCTGTTACCAGTTCACATTTCTGTCAAAGAATCAGAATATCAGCGTTGCTGATATTGCTACAATCAACACCTTGAAAATCACCCAACAGCTCATCCTTCCCAAGCCTTTCTGAAAGGGATGGGATGAATCATTCCAGCTCATCCAATTCAGAGCTGATTGACCTCCTTAAGGGAAGAGCAGGAATTGTCCACAGGCATTTGGGAGATGCCTTTAAGCAAATTCTATGTTCCAGAGAATTTAAACTCTTATCTGGCCTGTAAAAGAGCCATTCACACTTTTTGAATGCATGTACTTAAGAGAGGAGCCAAAATAATTATTTATCTTTTCTATGTACTCTGCAGAGCCTCTAGCATGGAATTCAAAGTTCCACAGAGGTGGTAAGGGCAGAGAGGTGGGCCAGAGAGGCTAAAGGCATCAAAACTAAATACAGAATTAAATTATATTTAGATTGGGAACGCTCAGGAGCACTGGAAAAGCTCATCTTACAAGAGATTCCATCTGCCACCTTTTGTGGCAAACAAAGATTTATGCCACATCCCAGCTTCCCTGACACTCCCGTGGTGGGAACACTGCTGGGCAGGAACCCTGATCAAACCCTGGTGACTCACTCAAGGCCCCGTGCAGCCAGAACCTGTGGTCAGCCAGCAGCAAATGCCATGGAGTCTGCACCAGAAATAACACCTATCCTGAAGGAATTTCCACTCTGCAAAAAAATCCACATGTGCCAGGGTTATAAATGGCTTCCACACAAGCAGACCTTGGATGTGGAAAACTTGCTTTGGGAGGAATAGCAAAAAGAAAGATTTTTTTTCCCCCTTCTGTTTCTTTTTTTAATCTCAACAGATTTTTTTCCAAAGGCTTTAAAAGTGACAGCTCAGACTGCCTGGTTCTCCTTGTGTCCAAAGGGGAGCAGACATTGGAATGCAAAAAGCAGTGTCAGGAAGGATGTTCTCATCCTGCTGTCCTGATTTTCCAAACCCCACTGCTGGCATTGCTGTGCAAATTGGATAAATCATTCTTTATTATTCATTATTCTATCGAGGGTCACTATAATGGCTTCAATTTTGCTGAAAAAACTTTGTTTCTCTGCAAAATTTCTAGCTTGAGGATGGGCTTCTTACTCTTTTCCCCTGCTTTTATCCAATTATTTCCTTTCTCCCAACTTGGCCACGCTCTGGGAACAGCTTTATCTTCCTTTGCTCACTGACACTCCACCAGATAAGCAGCATTATCCCAGGATTGAAGCAGAAAGAAGAGGTGCAGTTCAGCTGAATAAAACACCAACACTGGGTTACGTTGCACTCAGAAAATAAATGAAATTACTCATTTCCTAGAAAATAAAATGCTGTTCACAACCCTGTGGCCCTTAACCTGGGCATCCATCTGCCCCCAAGGAATCACTGATCATTTCACAGTCTGCAGGAGGGGAAGGGGGGAAACCTTAGTGGAAAATTAACTAGGAGATGCTGCAAGCTAAAGAATTAATTTCTGTCTCTGCGCTCCTGCCTGTGCCATGTTCTGCCTGGTGCCGTTTTCCTCTGGTCTTCCTGACATTTAGAAGCGTTTGGCAGCTCATTAAATTCCACACATGAAGTGATCCAGTCTTGGGAAGCTGTCATATTCCAGCAGCAGCTCGCTGGGGACACAGACCCTCAGTTTTCTTGGAAGCACAATGCCACCATGGCTTCTTCCAGTTTTTTGCCATGAAGCTGTCTTGGAGTGATGCCAGCGTGAACCGGCAATATGCACAGGATTGGGAAATGGAATAGGAATTGCTCCTCTTCTGTACACCTTGTGAAGGATCACACTGACATCTGATACTGTCATGGGTTGTCAATATTGCACCCATAAGTTCTTTGAAATTCCCTCCATCTGGAATTGGACAGCCACTCCCGAGGGGATCACCTTGGAGCTGGGTGAGAGTGCTTTGAGAAAGAACAGACTTTATTATGGGCTTTCCCCCTTCCTTTGAGCTAAACCACATTGTTTTATTTAGACATAGCTGAGGAGGCCAAGCAGCATTTGGCAGAGAATTTACAGCAAGTTTTAGGATAACTTTTTCCTGGAAAAGGTACTTTCATTAGAATGGCTTTGGACATGACTGGCATGTGGAGAACACATGGAGCATCTCGAGGAGAAGCTGTGGGATCACACTTTCAGGGATAGCCATCACAAAGAAATAATTTGCCTAAGTGGGCTCTTCTGGGGATTTCTAGGAGCACTGGGATCAAGATATTTTGGCAAAGGGAAGTTAATTGTATGCAAAAAGGAGAGCACTCCAGAGGAGTTAGAAAATCACATCATCCTTCCTTGTGCTTTGAGCACCTGATAACTCAGGTGAAGACAGTGGGGTTTCCCACAAAAACAGCCATTCTAGCACATTCCTTCCCCCTGGCCGTGCCCCCAGGAGGATCCAGTGACAAGACTGAGGAAAAATCACAGAGTCAGAGAATGGTTTGGGGTGGAGAAAGCTCATCTTGTTCCAACCCCCCCTACCATAGGCAGGGACACCTTCCACTAGCCTAGGCTGCTCAGAGCCCCTTCCAACCTGGAGGGAAAAGGGAGGAATAAATAATTTTCCCTGCTGCCCCACCTCTTCTCTACAATTTTTCACTGCCTCCTCTGCTACAGCAAAACAAAGCAGGAGCCAACAGTGACAGCAACAGCAAAAAAGAAAAACCTTGTTCTTCTAAACAAGGCTCTCCTTCTTCTAAAGTGGGAAAGAAAATCCTGTCCTAATGGAAGCAGGTGGGAATGGCAAAATTCACCTCCCTCCTGGCAGCCTGAGCAGGGCCTGAGCCACACAGGCACAGTCTCCATCCTGCCTGTGCCCAGGCCTTCTAAATGGTCTGAGTGAACTAAAGCACATGGAAATCTCACAATATTTATGGTCAGAGTGGGGTAGCCCATGGTAACCCCCCATATTTGACTTACAGCAACTATACAGAGGGTCCCATGGAGAAGAATCCCAAATCTTTAAAGATCAGTGTGGAGTTTTGCAAGGGACTAAAAAATTAAAAGGAAAGGTTTTCAGTGCAGTGAGCTAATGTTTGAATTTATTGCTGGAATCAAATTCTATGGCTCAAAGTCACTCAGATGGAAAAATCCCAAGGATGGCAACAGAGTCAAAAAGAAATTAGAGTGAAGTCTCATTACTTGGAGAAGGGAAAAGATTCTGAGGCAAGACAAGAGTATCCAAAACTCAAACCATGGCACACTGATGTGGAAAATAGTGGCATATTTACAATTTGGATTCTCAAACACTAAAACCCCTCTTCAAGCAGCAGGGAGGAAAAAAATGTATCTTAGAGTATGTAATTATATGTGAATAAAATAACAACAGAGATGTTGATTTAGAAGAAACACAAAATTGTTGCTCCAAAATATAACCAGCTTCAGACAGGAGCTATTCTTCACAGATTCAAAAGTATTTTACAAAATTTCAAGAGCTTCCCAGATTTACAGGAGAAAAACCCAGGAATTACCATGCTGGGCCCTATTCAAGGCTTTTCTCAACATGTGCAACATCTTTCAAGGCACACAGTCCAGATCCTTACAGAAAAGGAAGAAGAAATTTAACCACATCCAAGTGACCCCAAAAAGTGTTCTTCTGACTTCCCTTAAAACAATGACTGGCTCACATCTCAGAAGATAAGAGTTCTCAAATTTTAGTGGATCGTTATCAAGTTACTAAGGTCTTGGTTTGGCTATGCCATGAGTTTAGAGAGTTATCCTGCAGTCAGACACTAATGGAATGAAAGCCATCTGGTTACTATTATATTTATTGGGATCCTTTCTCCACTGAATCTGCCTTCAGAGTTTCCTCTTTATATAGAGAATATAAAATGGTACAAGAGTAGTTTAAATCTAGAACTGGCAGCTCTGATCCTTCTTCCCACAGACAGAAATAACACCTTTTCCATGCTTTGCAAACCACACTTAAAAATAAGGTGCAGCATCAGACAGGTTTTACTTCATGTTGCTACAAATCAAAGGAAAAATTAAATTTGAGTTCACTAAAAAAATAACATGAAGCAATCATTGGGAACTCACAATGAAACTTAAAAAGAGCTCTCAAGTCTATGGTTTATTTATTGTAATCACATTTTACAAACCTTACTTTACCAACAGGGAAACGATTTCATTTTCAGGCTGGAAACAAGCACTGGTGCTGCTCTGGAATGTGCCATGTGTCTCATTAGAAAAACATATTTGCAACATCTGCAAAGCTGAGGCAGGAGGAAGGTTAGAGAGGCAGAAAATAATGAAAACCAACTTCAAATGTATACAGTTGTTGTTAAGAGGCAGATAAATATACATGATAGTTTAACTATGACAATATGGTCACAGTTATGGGGTCAAGATGTGACAGATTTCCATCTGTCCCCCCAGCCCCACATGGAGCTGTTGAAATGGACACGGAGGAAACAGAGAAAGGAAAACCACCAATCCTGCCCCTGCTCCCAACTCCTCAGTGCCCTAAAGCTCTTCATTAGCTGAAAAATACAGCAAACAATTTGGGGGATGAACTATTCTTCCATGTGTCTGGACCTAATTGCAGTCCTGACCTCAATTAACATGGAGTGAGTCCAGTGGAGGCCATGGAGATGCTCCAAAGTCTGGAACACCCCATCTCTGCAGCCAGCCTGGGAGAGCTGGCATTGCTCAGCCTGGATGACAGAAGGCTCCAGGGAGACCTCAGGGACCACCTAAAGGGAATTCTGGAGACCTGGAGAGGGACTTGGGACCTGACAGGACAAGAGGGCCTGGACTGACAGGACAAGAGGGAATGGCTTTCCACTGCCAGATGGGATATGGGGAAGGAATTCTTCCCTGTGAGGGTGGGGAGGCCCTGGAAGAGATTCCCAGAGAAGCTGTGGCTGTCCCATCCCTGGAAGTGTCAAAGGCCAGGTTGGACAGGGCTTGGAGCAACCTGGGCTAGTGGGAGGTGTCCCTGCCCATGGCATTGGGGTGGGACAAGATCACTTTTAAAGCCCTTTTTAACCCAAACAATCCCATTATCCTGATTCCACAATTAATCCAACAGTGGCTCTGGCCAGGCCATCTACATCCTATCCAAGCCTTTCCTAACTCTTAGGAAAAAAGTGACTGCCCTGGTTTGCAAGCACAAAACACCTTCCAGACAAGATCCAACCAGTGCAACATGTGGAGTCCTGGTAGCCAGGACCCACCCTGAGGAATCTGACCCAGGAAAACCTTGCCATGCCCAACAATTCCAGCAGCAAAGGAAGAAATTGGTACATTTTGGAGCAGGACAGGAGCACAATTTACATGCATGAAAGGAATGAGCCTGTAGCAGCATGTTAGGTGATAGTCAGAGATAAACACGGGCAGAGAGCCAGAGTGGGGTGTCTGCTATTCTTGGATCAGCCTTGATCCTGTGGGCAGAAAAACCAAGCAGCAACTCCTACGGTGCATTCCAGCAGCTACACTGGCAAATTAACAAAAACAAAACAAAACCAAATCAAACCAAACCAAAAACAAAACAAAACAAAAAAATCCCATTGTATCTGCAAGCAGATTTACCAGGGGTCAGCTGGTTCTTCACTACCCACAGCCCAGACTCCTCCTTCCCCAATTTTTTTTGCCCATTACACATAATTCCCAACAGCAGGAGTAGGATTGAGACAGCAGCCCTTTTAGTTATGACTTCAATCTGACTTGCCAATGTGCATATGTTAAAAGCATATGCTGGCTCTGGAGCCAAACCCAATGTGCCAGATTCAATCACTGAACTGGTTTTCAGGGCCCACTTGTAAAATCCTGACACGGAGCGTTGCCACTCTCATGAAAACTGCCCCGAGCTCTTGAGTTAAAGCTGGGTGAGCAAAGAGCCAGGAAGAGAAATGGGGTTTTTTTTCTGCAGTTCTGGAATACTGAGAGCTGTTCAATTAATTATAGCTGGGAAAGTTTGTTCTGTTAAACAAAGACAATTCTTACCGAAGCAAAGGGGCTTTCACAATAAACAGGGAAAGGCTTCCCATTTACATTCCAGCACAAGCCAAACCTAATTAGTGTTTCAAATAAGACATTTTAAAACACTGAATACTAGTATCTAGAGGCAAAACATTGCAAGGTTAAAAAGATGATTCTAAGATGTTTCTTTCCCCTTCTAAGGACTAAGAAAAAGTTGATGAAACTCCTGTTTTTCTACAGACTTGCCTGATGTGGCATTCCTGTGCCATGTCACACTCCTGTGAGCAGGGACACTGTGTGTCATCAGTCACCCCGGTGCTGATGTCAGTGCTTTCTTCATGAAAATCCAAGAAATCTTTTGGCTTTTCAGTTTCCTAGAATCTGAGATGTTCCAGGAATTAATTTAGCATGAAGGCACTAAGAACACACCAACACATGCAGGTTTGCAGCTCTCTTAGGTGAAATAATGCAATGTGTGCTCTAAAATCAGGTACCCACTCCAGCCAATAATGTAATTTAAGAGTCCATTTACTTAAATAAAGGGTATTCAAAGCCCATGGCGTGTAGCATTTGTGAATGAATGGACAGCACTTTTCTAATAGTGCCATGTAAGACACAAAATCTGCCATTAATCAAAGTTCAGAAGGAGAAGTAACATGACTGATCAAATAGATGCCAGTGTGGCATTTTAAAAGTTTTTAAATTATTATTTTGCAGGAAGACATCACTTTGTCCTAATGGAAAACTGCTCAATGAACACATCTCATCTAAATCTTCAAGGAGCTTCTGCTCTGCTCCTCAGTTCTTGTCTTAAAACACTGAAGAGCTGCTGAGCAGAATGAAGAGAAAGTTCCAGTGGTGAATGAATTTGTATCTGCTTTTTATTGGAAATCATGGAGTTCCATGTTTGCATTTTGCCTTAAAAAACTGAAAAAACAGTGCCACGTAAAGTTACAGATATGAGAAATGCAAGCAACAGAAGTGTCCTGAATTTAAAGAAAACAATTGTTGCAATGAAGTCTTTCTATGCCAGACAAGAAATCATCTGGTTCTTCCATTTTGTGTTTAAGACTATGAAATCTCCTAATTTCAAACTCTTTTTATGGTTCAATCTCTGGGATTTTTATCATCCTATCAATGGGCATCATCACTGAACCTAAGCAGCACTGGGAGTGGCAGACACAACAGCTTAACTCTGGGATTCTGGTAGGTGGATTTAACTGGCCAAGCTCAAATTCTTTCAGTTTTCAAATATCCTAAATTTAGAGCATGCATGCACTACATTTCAACATTTGGAGCTCCTCAGCAGATGCCACAAATTCCAGCTATTAAGTCTGCTTTTAGTGCCAGCAGTGCTGCTGAGCAGCCTCTTGCTTTGCCTGCTATAGTGTATGAACTTCTACTGAATCTCAAATGAGAGTAATTAAAAATATTCAAACCTCAATATATGGATGCAGGAGATCTTTCAGCAGGTCACAGCTTGGCCTAACCAAGAGCAATGCTGACAGGACATATGGCAAAAAAGCTCTTACCCTGACACCCTCAGGATGCTGTGGTCAAATACCAGCACAAACAGGAGGCCAGAGGCATAACCAATGCCCTCCTACAAAGCAACCTGTCAAATTACCAGAGTTTCATATCTATTTCTCATGGACTGTGAACTACAGAGTTGCAGATTTTATGCCCAGATGGCGAATGCCTGAGTAAGACACCAGCAATATTTGTTTACACCCCGACACCTGCAGCACAGGGAGATGAAAAAACCCAATTGTCACTCAAGTCTCCATGTCAAGTTATCTGCTACCCCATCTCTCTCTCCAAAAAGCCACACTTAAATAGTCTCATATTAATAGATTAGATAAACATTCTATTAGGGATAAAATAATGAAGTTTTTTTATGCTCAGATAAAACCTGTTCTTGCAACAGGCCCAGCCTGGTTCATGCTGACCACAGCAGAGGGAGCAGCTCGGGGCTTCCTACAGGAACACAGAGAAATTTCAAGCTCCAGCTGCTCTCTCAGCTAATGACCAGCATGAAAAACCAATAATTTTTGTTTCTAATGCCAAATGGCAAGAGTTTTTTTCCCTTTTCAGCCCCATTAAAATGCTGCTGCCAAAAAGCAAACCTCAAACCACGGGAGCATCAATGATTGATATGATAAAAATGACAAAGCTGAACATGAGCCTATTCTGACACCATTGCACTCAACGTGCACAATTATTCTTTTTCAGCTTGTTGAGGAAAATATCAGCATTCCAAAATTCTGCTCTACACTTGAGTACCTGTTGCTTTAATAAACTGTTCTCTCAGCATCCAATGCTCTGCATTTCAAGCACAAAGAAAGAGTAATCAATGAAATGTTTACAACACATGGGACACACCTTTCTTCCCAGGGTTTCTACCTCAAAAGAACCATGAAGGAACAAAATTATTTGAGAAACAAACTGGTTTTCATTTTATTTTCTTTGCAGCAGGTACCTCTGAGCCCTGACTGTGAGTGAAGCTGTATAGAGCCCAAATTTTATCACTATGCTGGGGCAAACTGTGCTCTCAGATGAAGCCACTTATATTTAGGTGTCTTGAGTGTCAGAGCACAGATAGTTTAGCAGCCCAAAAGTAGCCCCAAAGTGTGTTAATTAAACTATTGTAACTTCTTGTACAAGGAAGAATGGGATGCTCAGATGGAAAGCCACTTAAGGCACATATGTTTCTGTGATATTCCACTGCACCAGCTCTTCAGAGAGATGCTTCCTGAAGAATTTGGCAGCCCCAACAAGGAATTGAGCACTGGCTACCTGGCACAGTGCAGGGCTGACAGAGGGAACTCTTAATCACCCAGTCTGGCTGCTGGGAGCAGGATAATTACAAGCAGCTAAGTTCTGAGCAGGTTATGTTAGCCCTGTTATAATTTCATGCTAACATGCTCCTATTTCTCTCAGACCATCTTCTGGAACTGCGTCACAAACAACTCATCCTTTCCCACTGAAAAAGTCCCCAGTTCTGCAGCACCTGTCCAAGAAGAGCCCCGTTTCTCCAGAAGGATCTTTTCCATTTCTGAACAAAGCCAAAGGGGTGAGGAATTGTTAAGTGAATTCCTTCCAGCAGCAGAGAGTTTTCCAGCAAGCCTAGGATTAAAACCTTCCACCAGCTTCTGCCTGCCTCTTCTGCTCTCAAGACATTATGATAGACTTTCCAATCCCTGGAAGGGAGACCTGCAGGTACAAACTCTCCAGTGGAACTTGAGTTGCCAGTGGTTTGACTCCAGGCTGGAAATGCCCCTTCCAGCAGCATCACCAGCAAAGCACAGCCTGGTCCCTCCTCTCTCAGCAAACATGTTAGACCAGCACCTATGGGATCAACACCAGGTGCTTCAGCTCCAGAAGAGTCTAAATCCAGGGCTGAATCAGCTCAGACATGCAGCTCATTTGAATAGGATTTGTCTTGCAGAGCAGAGGTGCTTCCTGAAACACTCACTTCAGCAGTTGCTGTAAAAACCATGTGATTAAAATGGTGCAGTCTAGCTCTGAAAGTGACCACGAGGTCAGGGCAGCACAGGGATGGGATGGGGAAGTGCAAACTGCCTTGGAAAAGGAAAGCCAGCAGAGACTCACCAACCTAGGCTACCCCAGGGAAAGATTAGGTCTAATCTCCATAAGGTCAAACAGAGAACGATAGCTGCTATTATCACAAATTACACCCAGAAATATTTATTCTGCAGTGGAGCTTGGCTCGTAGCAATGTGTTACAAAGATGTCAGGAACAATAACAGCAAAACCCCCAACAACCTGCCAGCCCTGGCTGCTGCACAGCAAAGGCTCAGGATTGTATTTATTTAGTGTGGCCTTTGTTTAAAAGCACCAGATAACTCCTTCCTCAGGAAACAGGCAAGTTCTGCAAGGAAAGGGCTGCAATTTAGTCCAATAGGAAACAATATTAACTTCAATTGGCAACAGCAATTACTGAAAAAGGAGAAACTTGTTGGCTTGTTACCATCACCGGTCTTTGCAATGTACACAGAACTTTTCATCCCCAGAATTACTGATGTTTCATTGTATTAGTCACAAGAGCACTGTGCTCCTATCAGGAGGCTGTCCTTAAGGAAAGATGGACACAGGAAAGACAGAAACCTGCAAGAGTCAAGCAGAGAGGTGCAGACTCTCAGTCAATCCTATATTATTCCCATAGGCACTACTTAAAAGGTGGGAAAAGAAGCCAGAAGACCTTGCCTAACTCAGTTCTGTAATGCTCTAACAGCTTTGTTTAGGCCTCCCTAGATGATTTTCCTTTCAATCTTGATGCTGGTTTGCTGCTCATCACAAGGAGCAAACAACAAACAATGCACAACCCAGGCTGCCCACAGGCACTGGAGATTCCTGGCTGCACCAGCCCCAAGATTCCAGGCAGCTGAGTTGCCAGGCTCTCATCTTCTTACACCTTCTTTTTTATCTGAGCAGATGGAAACTCAAGAGCAGGAGCCAAGAGCGCTCGACGTGGGCATCTCTGCCTTAGTTACAGTAATTACTGGAGCTGTAATTGCAGGGTGGTAACACACACAAACACACACACAGTGCCTGTTGTCTCTTCACTGCTGAACAGCACAGCCAGAGATCATCTCTCCACTTCTCAACACTTTTACAAACAGGGACTTTCACCAGAAGTGGCCTTGGACAGTGACGGCCTTTGCGGGGATTTCCACCCAGCACTGGGGTAAAACCACTGGGAGAGCAGAAAATTGTGGTTTTCAAACAAAGATTTTGTAACTGACAAAAATGTCAGACACCTCCAGGTAGGTGGTGAGGATCAACCACTGCCTGCTGAAAAAGCAGTTCCAGGGAACAAGGTATTGATTCCTGTCGAGTGGGAAATCACCAAGTAGAGAGATGTTAAACAGCTTTGAGGGCAAATACCAAAATTGGAACCACAGCAGCACAGGACAGCTGGGGTTGGAGGCACTTCTGAAGTACATTCAGTCCAAAGCCCTTGCTCAAAAGCAGGGTCAGCTGAGCACATTGCCCAGGACCACATGAAATGGGTGGTTTTTCAGGTGTCTTGTCCCATCTGTACCATGACACTTGAGACTTCTCAGACCATGAAAAATAGCAGCCAAGTCTCAAGACAGTCCAAAAACCTGACTTTTCCCCCCACGGCTTCACACACAGCCTTTATCATCAAACTTCTGTTTCACTTTACTCTCTTTTGTACCTGTAATATTTCCCCTGTCTCTCCATACAGTCCGCTCTGTGCTGCTCCAGTTCATACACAGGGGGAGTCTTCTCCTCCCACTTTTGCAGAGAATTTAAATAATCTGTGTTTGTATCACACCCCTGCTCTGAAACAGAAAGATCAGAAGATGCAGGGGCTCCTTTGGAAGCACTACAATAACACTACAAACTGCTTACAGCCAGCAATGTGGAAGAAAGGCTGGTCTGTCCCAGGTGTGAGAGATGTAGAGGTGAAAAAAAAAAAAACAACTGAGCAGTGCATGTTTATACAAACAACATAAAAGAGAGGGGGGAAAGTATCTAATTGAGAGTAGAGTGCATTGCCAGCTTCAGCAGTTGCACTTGGATGGATTCGATCCTCAGGCTTTGCAATTAATTCCCTTCACCACTGCCAAGGTCATCTCTCACTTTCCAGTTCTGCAATCTTTGAACTATAAAGAAATGAACAATTCAAAAAAAAAAAAAAAAAAGAGACAGCTCAAAATACCTCAGTAGCTTAAAAATACAGTTTAAAATACCTCAATAGGTGATGTCAGGCACAGGCAGGAATATTCCAGGAATGGAAGCATAACTGGTGTCTGTCACCTACTGACTTTAGCCAGACTTGTTTCAATTCCCTTCCATTTAATATTCCATAAACACTTCATTCTGTGTCTCTCTGCAGCCTTTCAGTGAAAATACCAGGAGCACATACGCAGGAGTCCCACTTCCTTGGGTTCTGACTCTGTCAAAATGTCATTTTTTTTTTCATTTTGATCTAGAAGTTACAGCTGAATATGTGCTGAGATGTCTCATAAACAGCAGGAAAGTGAAAGTTGCTCATCATAAATGTGCTAAAGCTACTCACTTTTTAAAAGGATAGGTGTCCTCAGATCTCAAGATTGTGCAATATATTCAATGTTTTGAACTATTTAGTATGGACTCAGCAAACAAATGATCCAGCCTAAGGTCAGGAACAGCACTGCCACTGAACAGTTCATTTCAGTCAATAGATGCATGTGGGTTGCAGCTTACTGGCCTCTGAAACAGGGTTATTCATGTCATCTCCTCGTGAATGAGCACCTCAAAATCACAATTCAGGCTGACATTAACTGGTCAAAGTCTGAAAAATGCATGGTAGAAACCTCTCTCCCTGTGTTGGTGAAGGAAGTTGATCTTACCTGTTTATAACCTTTTTATTCTACTAATAAATCTAGCAGACTAGGCTTTCACGGATAGCAAATGGCTTTTTTTTTCCTCCTTTAAAGAGGGAGAGGCACATTTATATGTGCCCTTTGCACAAGCAATGCCCTAATGACACAGTTCACTGTAAGGCTTCCTTCTCTTTCCCTATATTTAATCACTATATTCCTATCAAAACAGCTCTGGGGGAAAGAATAAAATCAATGGACTGTGGCATGGGGATGGGGCTGGAATGTGTGGACACATCTTTCTGTTGACTTCAGGGATACTCTGAGTGGGTTTAAGTACTGACAAATTCTGCAGGATCACAGCATTTTGCTCTCTCAAGGCAAATGACTGGATCAGGGTCTGCTTTTATTATTCCTGTCCACCTATTTTTGAGTGGTGAGGCAGCTGCAGACAGAATGGAAAGATACTCAGAGATCTCAGACAAGAGACCCCAGAACTTGTTTTATTGCAGACCTTTTCAAAAGAACTAAGTGTATCAAGTTCTGCTCCTGATACTGCATGGAAACAATAGGGTATGGCTGTAAAATAAAAGAATTCAGACATAAATACATTAAAGTGGAATTAGGAAAGACTAGGCCACAGATAAATCTAAAAGACAGGCAATGATGTAGCTATGGCACTTAATAAAATTCCATAAACCTGCAGTTAAAAGGAGCAGAGGGGAAAAAAGCCTCATGACAGATCAGTGAGAGTCTGGAAAGATCCATCTGGAGAAGAGATTTGTCCTGAAAAGCCTCAACCAGCTCTGAGTGCAGGGATTCCTCTCAGTGATGTTCAGGATGCAGCTCAAGCAAACACAGGTCTCAGCAGCAGGCTCTGCAGGTTATTCCTGATTTTCCTTCCTTTCCTGCCAGCTGGATGCCCATGCTATGCCAAGCAAGACTTTTTGGAGACAATTCCCACTAATAACTGGGCTATTAATATTCTCTTTAATCTGAATGAGAATCTTTGCATAAATGTGATCCATGTGACCAAATCACTCCTGTCTCAGGCAATTCCAGAAGGAACATTTAGTTGTGGCAGGCATTTTTTGAACACAGGGAAAGAACCCAGTGAACCAAGAGGGAAGGAGCTGCAGGCTCTAATTATTTCTAATGATGCACCTAGAAATCATTGGGTAAAAAGGAACTAGGTAAGATCAAAGTAATGTGTTTTTAAAACATGGAATTTAGGAAATATGATGAGGAGATCTAGGGTCACTAGGGACTAAAAGCCAGCCATGCCACAGGGGCTCTTTATTTGCATTGACCACTGCAAATCAATCAGTCAATCAATCAATCAATCAATCAATCCTGCTTGGGCAGGATTTTGACACTCTACCAGGAAGAATTAATTTAGACCCAACTCTGGTTTCTGTTCCAGCCAAAGTAAGTCTAGGTTACACACATGACAAAAACTATCAAGTGTTCCAGCCAATGATGATTTAAATCAATAGTTCGGATGTTGGAAGAATAGAGTATTTAAGCAAAGAGCACTGAAACACAGCATGAAAGGGCTGCAATCCTTTCTTTTGTAGCATTGATTCATCTTCCTTCAGAATCAGATACAATTTTCACCCTTTCCCAATAAATAACTTTGCTGGGAATACTCCACAGAGAAAACCCAAGCAGACAGCTCAGCTCCCTCCTCTTCTGCCCAGCTAACAGAGGAGTCCTTTTTTTCTGTCTGACCCTCCTGAAAAATATGGTTTCCATGTTTATCCTTTGGCTTTGGACCATGAGAGATAACAGATGTAATGGGAAGGCTCCTGGTGGAAGCAGAAAACAAATCCAGGTCACTTTTGAGCCTGGTAGGCAAGAGCAGCCACTGAGCTGAAGGCAGGATGAGCAGCCGCCTTCCTGAAGGATTTTCTGTGACAAGGGAGAAACCGAGTGAGGCCAGGTTTGTTTACAAGCAGCAAATCTGGAGCCTGCACATGGCAAACACCACAGAGCTTTCTCTTTTCTTAAGAGGTGGCCCCTGGGCTTCTTCCAGTTTTCCAACTTAAGAGCTGTGAATTTCCTTTAAATTGACAAGTCCCAAAATTTCACTGTTGGCAGCTGACAAATCCTCCATCAGCTCTGGAATTTCCCCGGCGTTTTGCTGGATTTCCACTGACAAGCTCAAGATGGGTACAGTCTGTGGGCTCCTGCAGATGTAAATTGTTTTATACTCCCTCCCTGATGTCTGGGATAAAATAATGCACCAGCAAACTCAGACAACATGTAAAACTTGGCACTGCTGCAGCATGGACAGCTTGGAAAGGCCTGACATGGCTGGATCGACAGGCACTGATGGACAAGCCTGGAATGAGCTCCACAAAGTTCTACAGACCAACACTACCAACAACAGACAAAAATTTAGAGTGTTTTTAATAGGGCAGCTGGAAGGGGAAGAAGCCCAGCCTACCCAAACCCACAGATAACCAGCTACACAAGGAAGCAGGATCCAACATTTTTTGCCTGTTCTCAGGTATTAGATCATGCTGACTTTCCAACAATAAGTGCTGCAGGCAGATGATAACCAAAAAGAGACAGGATGAGGGCAGTCAGCGGTGTCTATTCCCAACTTTAAGGCTGGACCACTATGCTGGTCAAGCAATTAACCCAGGACAGAGCAGTCCATTCAGCAGTAAAATGAGCCTAAATATCCACCTCGATTTGGGCTCTATGGGAGCTGACAAATACTCCCCAAGATAAGCATCACTGCGAGAGCATTCCTGCCTTGACACACCATTAAAAACAAAACAAAAGCTTTATATCCCACTTGGGGAAAAGTGAAAAAGGAGAAAGGAACTTCATTTACCTTTGAACGGCTCTTCTCAAGTCACAGTATCCCAAACAATCCCAGCAAACATGCTCAGGGACATGAGCTCACACTGCAAGAGTGCTCCCAAGCTCAGCCTGCCTGACATAAGCAATGGGAGAAATCCCAGAGCAGGAACAGTGAAGAAAGCAAAAATGCCACGTGCCTGGTCCAAAACCACATAGTTTGACCCCTAACACAACACAGACTAGGATCTCAGAGAAAATAAAGTATCTTATTGCCCAGCAGAGGCCTTTTCTGCAGCAGCAGCACAGACAGAACTCTGCTGACACGGAAAAGCTCTGAGCCTCCGGGCACTCAGGTGTATCCTCACTGAGCTAGTGCTCACCTCAGGGTCTAATTCCCTTGCCAAAATATTGCACAAGTGGCACTCTGTGCTTGCAAAACGCTTCCTCAGGTGTCCTGTTCGACCCCAAACAGCAGATGGTTTACTGTCTGTGCAGAAAACGAGGTCATTCTGGGGTTCTAAGTGGGCCATGGCTTGGTTGCACAGTGAGCAGCTGCATTTGGAAATGCTTCATGTTTTGCCGGAGATATCTGAGTGCTTTCTAATTCTGCCTCCTCTCCTCCTCCTGCTTCAACACCTTCACCTGAAGGTGCCAGAAGCAAACATCCCCAACCCACAAACTCTGCAGATTTTCAGCCTATTGGGTATCCCAAAGCATCCACATACTCCAGAGAGCTGTATAGGTGACTCCATCCACCCCACTGCTGCAACCTTCTCCAGCTTCCTCACCTCAGGTCTTTTGCCAAAGTGTTTAGCATGGATAAAAACCCACTTGTGTGGGTTGAAACTGGCTCTGTTCACCAGGGTGCCTCAAATCTGCAAGCGTGTCTGTTTTCATACCCTCTGCAGTTTGCTGCAGGGTAAGTGCAGAAGCTCAGCCAGGCTTTTAAAAGCCCTTCACTGCACGTGACAGCCTCCATTAGGCATGGTTTCAGAACTGAATCCTAGACTTGCCTTCATGCTGAAGTGAAGATCTTCCAGACCCTACAGTGTTATGATTTTCACAGCATTCTGGATTGCAGTGTGACAGACAGAAAGCTAAACTGCACAGCAGGTTGTCAGGTTTGTGGATGAACTACTGCATCTCCTTCCACTGAATCACTCTGTCTCATGGATCTTCCCCAAAACCAGGTCTTACCAAGCCTGCAGCTCTAACAGCCACCCCTCTCGGCTGAATTTCAGATCAATAAATGTACAGATTTAGGCAGGAGTGTGGGGACTGAAGCAAAAGCAAACGCAGAACAGGTCAGCATTACTGTCCCTGCTTGTGACCGGGATTTTTCCAGCAGAAAGTGAGCTGGGGCTGCAGAGCATGGAACACGTGTCCCCCACAAAGTGTATTCCAGAAATTGAGCGCACACACACACAAAAGAGCAGTGCCCAGTTTGCAGCTGATTTAGCACAGCTCAGGGAAGAATAAAAGAACTGGGCTGCACAGCCTTGCCAAGTCACATTAGGTGAATCAGTGCCCTCGTCTCTCACGCCACGAGTCCGGCGCCTCGCACGCAGCCTCGGCTGCCTCTCTCCTCCTCAACCAGGAGAGAGCAAAGCACCTCCTCTGCAAAGCACTGCCAGCAGGATTCATCCCCTGCCTCTGCTAGATATGTGCCCAGAGCTCAGGACAGTGAGACACAAACATATCCTGCAGCAAAGGGAACCTAGGGTTGGATGGCAGTATTAATATCATTTCCAGCTTCCATAAATTTTTCAAAACCAGTCCTTTAAGTGCTCAGGTTGTTTTCTTTATTTTCTTCATGTCAGTTTTTGCTCCATTTTAATATATCCTCTTTAATTTCCTTTACAGCTAAGTACTGGTCAGAAAAAATGGCAGAAATTTCCCTTACCCCAGCTGTTGTAGGATCTAGTGCGGATTTCAAAACAGAACAGAGCTGCAGTCTCCAGAAAAACTCCGGTGAACCATGTGAAGAGCATTGTTTGGGAGCAATTGGAGAGATAACTGCTCTCCTGATTTAACTCATTTATTATCCCCAGTGTACAAAACAAGTAGCTACAGTAACATCATTACACTGAGAGCACTGAAAAGAATACAAAACAGAAAGCCTAATCTACATTTCTGATACGAGCTGTTCAGCAGCCTCAGCTGTATCACTGTGGGAACCAGTGGCACAACTTTACACAATCTGGCCTCATGAAAACTTTTTTTGTACAATGTGCAAAATAAACGGCCTTGCACTAGGTAGGGGTAACCTAGATTATGGTTAGTGAGCACAAAAAACTGAGCCACCAGCAGGCTGAGGTGTGCAGTCATGCTTCTTTCTACTCCTATTTTATTCAACTTAATGGCTCCTGATTCTTCATATCTGTACATTTCTTCCCTCTCTTTGTAGAGTTTTGCTCTTTTTGAAAAGATTTCAAGGGAGGATCAAACAGAAAGGCAACCTTGTTTTACTTCTGTAATTAATTATTTGTGTGTTACTAGGATTTCATACAGTTTTCAGAAACTGGGTTGAGTACGGTAAAGCCCAAGGTGGGAAGAAGAAACCATGTTATTTACAAAACGGCAAAGATGTTCTCCTTTCCCTGCTCACCTGTCCAAGAAACATTTTGCTTTTTTGCTTTATGAGTGTGGCCTCAGCACATCAATACACCAAGAAGCTTCCCAACCACAGGCTGGGAAGGGCCAGGACAGGGCCTTCCCTCAGCCTGATGTCCAGCAGGACATCAAAAGGAAGCTAGAATAAATAATGGATAACAAGAAAACAGAACTTCCCATTTAAGATTTCTGAAGTGAACAGAAACTTGGATGCGCACTTGGAAGTGGGGAAACAAGTCTGGAGTGGCCTGGGTCTCCCTGCAGAATGCAACTGGGCAGCAGGAGCTGCCTGACCTGCCCAGGAACTCAGCTCTGAGGGCTCCTCAGCGCTCCTGTGCCACCAGCCTGTCAGGCAGCCTGCCAAGGGGCTGGGCAGGAAGGAAACCAGGGAGGCTTCCAAGAGCAAAAACATCCCGCTGGAAAATTTCTGACTGCTCTAATAATGGCCCTACTTTGAGAGTTGGTCACAGAGCTGGCAGAAGGCAGGGAGACCCACTGCCTTCGCTGGTTAGCTCCTGGCTTCCTGTAGAAATTTCTTTCTACAGCAGACACACAGCACCAACTGAAGTAACCATCAAGTAGGATGTTCATAAATCCCCTGCTCATAAATCCCCTGAACCCTCTCCGCAGCAAACGCCGTGGCTTTTCCCCAGAAAGATGACAATTGTTAATTGGCACCATTCAAGAGGTAACATTTTCTTTGGGAAGGCCTTTCCTGCTTTAGGCAACCACATGTACTTTTGGCAAGGTCTCCAGACAAGCCCTGTTGGCAGCACACTGCCTTGTGCCTCGCTCGGAAAGACCGCACGAAAAACCAGCTCACTTTCCAGCTCCGATTCCAAGGCTTCGCAAACTTGGCAGGGCTGACTAGCTAATGTGGCCTGGCTGCAGGAATAACTGATGCCTCCTAGGTAGCATCCCACAAACCTGCCCTGGAAATCCAACAGAAGGAGCCCTTTCAGCCTGCTCCGTGCCCGCTCCCAGCTCACCGACCTACCGCTCATTGCTCAGCGTCATCCTCGGAGGGTCCAGGTTGGGATTCTCCATGGACTCCATCTGGGGACAGCGTAGGAAGTAGTAGAGGGTGTGGAGGGCATCAGGGGACCAGGAGATGGGCTGCTGCTGCCGGGTTTGCCTCACAGGGCTCATGCCGGGCCGGATGGTGTTCAGGCATTGCATGTGGTGCATGGCTCGTGAGACCAAATCGCCTGCACGCACACACAGGGAGAAAACACAAAATCATCTCTTTATTAGGCACCCACAATACTTTTAATCATGCTTCTTGAACAAATCAAAGCTCTCACAGCTCAGAGGAATGTTTGCTGTGTGTACAGAACCTCCTCCACGAAGGCTGGTGGCACAGGGGCGCTGAGGAGCCCTCAGAGCTGAGTTCCTGGGCAGGTCAGGCAGCTTCTGCTGCCCAGTTGCATTCTGCAGGGAGACCCAGGCCACTCCTGTCCCTCAGGCTGCCACTTGGCAACACTTTCTTTCAAATACCAAGTTATCAGTTAGAAAACATGAAGTGCAACACCCCTCAGTTAGCACACATTCTTTACAGTGAGTTGGCTGGTCTACTGCTGGTGTTCTCCTCTCTCCACCCACAAATACCAAATTTTTTTGCCAGCCTACAAAAACTACTGATGTCTTTGTAAAACGTTCTCTGCCCAACCTGGCAGCGACAGTCTCACAAGGCAAAGTCAGTAGCACCAATACTTCACCCTCCTTTTTTAGGAGGTTGCTCCCATTTCTTCCAACTGGGTCATGCTGTTCTACCCTCCTGCCCAGGCACTTGAGACAAATTAGTGACATTATGTTCAAGACAGAAACCCCTTCTTTGAGGGGTCTGCTGCTCCCATTCTCACTCCAGCTGCAGGTTTCTCCAGAAGAGCTAAGACCTGACTCTCTTATTAAAAAGCCAATCTTTATCATGCTGGCTGTCTCAAGCTGCGCCAGAAATCTGTCCCTGAGCATTATAAGAAGCTCAATCCAGGAGGTCTCTGGGCTTCTCATTCCTCTTGGTTTTTGAACTCGAGCCAAGCTGCCTCTGTGTCGGAGCACGGAGGACGTGAGGAGGCCTCAACTAAGGTGACCTGGATCACACAGTTGCACTCAGAATTTTAGGACTGCAGATTTTTAGAAAGTTCCCAGAGCAATGACCCCAAAGCTGGTCTTTTTGCAATAAGCTTGCTTTAGGCATAACCCTGTTTAATCTCCTTGTATTGTGATGCATTACAAACTCCAAAAAGCTTTTAAAAACTTCATCTTGGAGAAGTGTGACTACCAACCAGTGAGCTAAATTATTACTATACTTAGCTAGGATCTGTTTTTTCCTTGGGAGAATCTCTGCTGCTTTATGCTTCACAGTCCCCTCAAACTCTCACAGGAAACATTGCTCTATTGTGTCCAAAAGTTACAATACTGGGAAAGGATGGAACCGAAATAGTCGCCCCATCACAAAGCTGGCTCCTGGGAAAGCAACCTGAGTTTAGTGGTGCCACATATGCATTAGCAACACCTCCCTCTGAAATTCTTGGGAAGTTATTATTTGTTCATTTATATCTAAAAGCAATACACTAAATTTGTTAGTCAGAAGCCCTGGGGTTCTGCTGTTACACAGGAGAAAACCCCACAAAGCTACTGTACGTCTAAACATGACATTTTTAGTGGTTCAGACCAACGGGGTATTAAAAATCTCAGCTTGTAGTCTAAAGCCCTGCCACTCCTTTGTTGTACAGCACATTCAGCTTTAAGGACCCACTTCAGAATAATAAAAAAATCCTTCTAACAACTCTGCCTTTCCACTTCAGTAGCTCCAGGATCCACACGTTTTACAAGAGCATCATGGATCCTCCAGCGCTGGTGCTAACACAGAAGTCTGCACAGTTTATAGCAGAAATGCATCTGGAATTCAAATTTTCAGTTTAGAATAACGTTTCTTCTCCTTTGCACACTCACTCTATTTTTCTGGCAATGGGCAGCAACGTTTTTTTTTTTTTTTAAAAAAAAAAAAAGGCAACTGTATCAGGAGAGCCATTCACTGGATGTACTGACCAAGTTGGCCAGGCAGGGATGGGGGAAGAGGGAGAGAGGAAGCTGTATTCAATCCCAGGCCCTTGCTACAAATGTTCTCTTGTGTTCCAGGATAAATAGAGGTGTGTTGAAGGAATTTGAAAACCTCAAACTAAGGCAGGTTGCAAAATAAATGGTGAAACACACAAACTCCTTACTGGCCCTGGCATTCATTAGCATTCAGATGGTGCAGCCTAAGTAAGTGATGCCAGCAGAAACGTTGCAAGGGGGAAAGTAGACCAGGAAAACACAAATCATTTTTGTTTACTTTAAAGGGGCTTTGTGAGTACTCTAGGAATGGAACATTTAATTTGGTCAGTTTAAAAAAAAAAAAAGGGGGGTTGAACAAGTTTTTGTTACCAGAGTGCTCTCAGATTTTCCTTTTCCTTCGCTTTTTGTTTTTTAAGTAACCAAAAACCTTTCCTTGAATATCCCAGACATGTCCACTGCAGAAACACTAACCAAGAGAACCCTCTTTGCTGTCTTTGGGAGGTTTGCTGTGCTTCACAAATGCACAGGAGAGCCTCCAGAGGCATCTGGGAAAGAGCACCCAATTTCAGCTGGCAGTAACATCTCTATCAAAAAAAAGAAGGACATCTCATACCTCTCCAGGTGAATTAGACATTAAGCAGACTAATGAAACCAGCTGATTTTCATAAACAGCACCACCAGACAATTACATCTCACCCAACATTAAATGCTGCTCACACTGCCAACAGTGGCAGCACTCCTGCTGCCCCTCAGCAGTGGAGGAGGGATGGGCTCTTGTGCCTGCTGGAAGAGCCCCGTGGTGGATTACAGGATTCCATCCCAGACTTACTCAGTTCCGAGATGCTCCCGACGCAGGTGGCCAGCAGGGACTGCTCCAGGGTCCGCAGCTCCAGCTGTGCATAGGCGTCGGCCCGGCCATCGCTGCACACCGAGCCGTCGTGGTAGGGGCTGAAGTAGGCAGGGAGGGACAGCACACCTGGGAGAGAGCACACAGCACACCTCTTACAAACCAGCACACACTTCGTGTGGAAAAGCAAATCCCTCCAGGAGGGATTGCAGAACTCGCACCTTTCTCCGGGAATTTTTGAACGGTTCAAAGGAAATCAAACAGCGCTGTGAACACTGCTGGGATGGCTGAAACAGGCTCCAGGGAGTAAGGCTGGATGTTCCTACAGCCTTTAAGAGCTGGAAACAAATTGCAGTTGAGATAAAACTACATGAAAAGCTTTGGTTAAGTCTCTACTCTTGTTTATACAACAACAGGGCTGCGCACACACGGCTTGCTGCTGAACAGCTGTATGTAGATCCCCAGATAGAAAGGCCTGATCTGGAGAGATGTGGAATATAGCCTGGAGTCCACCTCATCCCTGCAACCCTGCAAACAAAACCAGGGGCTGTGCCAGTCCTTTGAACCTGCCATGCAGTTTCAGGTGCTCAGACTGTGGTTTCTGCATGTGCACACCTCTGGATGCGCCAAGCGACGCCCAGCAGTTCTGAGGCTGCCTGAATTTTCATCTCTGTATATGACCCCACGTGAGAGAGAGAGATTAGGAAGGTAATTATACTGCACACACGTGTTTACCACACACATCTCCTCTCCATCAAATGCACAGGAACTGATTGCTCTGTGTAGCACAGAGAAAAGGGGGAATGTGACCTCTGGAGTGGATGCGAGGCAGGGAGCAGGGGGTGAGACAGGCTGGGCTGGGAGAGTGACCTGCCTTGTCAAGAGGCACCCTGGGATAGATCTGGTGCCACTGCATTCACAGGGCAGGTGGACTCCAAAAAGCCACCTGCAGTCACTCAGCCATTGTTCCTGTGCCCTCCCTACTGCCCCATTTTTAATTACAGATCCATCCCACAATTCCAGCAGCACCTCCTGGCCCATATTTTCCCTGATTCCAGACAAGGGCACTCAGAGCAGCCACAACTGCCTGTGCTCTTAGCCTGCTGCATCCTGTATTTCTGCTCTTTAACTTTGATCCCCAGCAATAGAGTTCAGCTCGGACCCATGTTTCCTTCCGCCCTCACCTCCCGACCCTGGCTCAGGCTGGGATGTGGAGATCCTTTACTCCCGTGGCAATGACCTCCTGTCACATAGGTGCTGGGTATTGTTGCCCAACAAAACCCTGCAACTCTTTGTGCAAGACCTTTTGTTTCTTTGTCTTGATGTTTTCTTTTGAGATTTTATGCTGGATTGATCTCTCCTACCCTTTTCACATCCTCTTTGCATCCTGCTTTGTGGCAAAGCCAAGGGCTGTATCAAAAACTTCCTGGACATGATGAGAATAAGGGAATGATTTATCCTGTTGTGCTTCTTCACTGTACATCACTGTTGGTTAATGGAGAATGCTCTGCCAATGCCCTCTTAACCTGAATAATTAGGAAGTTGAGGCTTTAAGAGCTACCAGAAGCCATGCATGCAAACTAGGAGAGCTTTGCTTTAAATACACTATACAGAGCCTAAGCCACTTCCTTTTCCATGCCAAAGCTATTAAAGGATGTTTGAGAGACATATGGATTGAATTTATGGCAGAGGGAGAATGAAAACAGCCTGATTTGTCAAAACTTTCAAATAGAGGCACATAATTCTACAGAGGCGAAAACAGAAACTGGCAGTTCCACTGCTGAGCCCGGCAGAGGGAAAGGAGTGGGGCACATTTTCTCTGCCAGCCCCTTTCAGTTGGTTGTGTTTTCTAACAAGGAATTAAAAATAAAGATTTGCAGAACGCTTTGGCTCACAAAAGGCAACAACATTTTCTCAGTTTTTCAGTTCACAGTTTGCCAGGTGATGCTTGGAAACAGGGAGGATTAATTTACCTTTGGAAAAATGACTCATCCAAGATAGCTATGGACAAGATTTATGCTGTCACCTGCCTTGGCACAGCTGAGGAACATCCTTTAGGTCCCAGAGAGGAATAAGGAACTCACCAAGACTTTGGCCATGTGCCAAAGCCCAGTGATGCCACCGGGGATTTTCCCTGGGAGAGGGGGATGAATGACACAGAGATTCCAAAGGCTCCCTACACCTGGCAGGTCTCCACAGGTACAAGCAGGCCCAGGAATGAGGACACACCTCCCAACACTGATTTCAGGACAGTGGGAAGCAAAACAGAAATGTACCACACAACTATTCTATCTTGCAGCACCCTAATCTGGGTTTCCCCTCTGATCCACTCCCAGTAACTCTGTAGAGCTGGAAAAGCATCATTGTTGCTCCTCAGATCAGAAATTCAGGCACAAGGATATCTGCAGTCAAGCTTTGCCCAGTGATGTTTTAAGTAGGAACAGGACTTAATCTTTAATACCAATTTAAAACTCCCTTTTTTGATAACAGGCAAGTATCTTGCACTTATTATTTGTATCCCAAACTATGGTTCTTGCTCTCCTACTTCCTAAATCATGGAATTTTCAGTCAACAGGTGTTAAAATGGTATAAACCATGGGCAGTTTCTGTCTGGCATTCACATTCCTGCATTTTCATATTAGTGGCAAACACTGGTTTTAATAATGATTAGCAAGATCAGCAAAATTGCAACTGAAACAAACCAATCCAGGCCAGAACACTCTCAGTTTGATATTCACCTTTATTTCCTGACTTTCCAAACTATGTTTTTCCTACAAAACAATGTGAAACAACACATAATTACTGAATAGACCACTTGGGCAGTATTTTTAATTAAGATTTTAAGTACAGGATCCAGGCCCTGGTGGAGTCAAGGAGAGACTGTGAATTCAAGTGTGGCTTCGCTCAAACCTAGGAGCAGCAAGAGCTCACAAGTCACCTCTGGAATGGCCTGATTCTCAATTGAAGCATGGCTGGCTAACAATTTTTTTCCTGATCTTTCCATAGCTTTTGAAACAGCAGCTGGAAATAAAGCCATATTTATTCTGCCTCAGTTAAATATGAAACCTGTTCATGAGCACTTGCTGCCAACGCTCTTAAAAGGCAGTCACGACTGGGTGAATTCCAGTTAAGCAGTTCCTTAAACTCAAATTATTCTGCTTGCCTAAAGAGTTTGAAATTGTTGTCCGTAATCTGATGCTTTTTAATAGAAACTGAAAATGTTTCCAGTCTGAGCAAGATCCAGGGAAAAGTCTGTTCACACTCCTGGACATCTTTCTGCTTTAAGAGGTGCAGCAGCTCTGCGGAGAGCTTTGGCTGTAACGTGATGGCTCTCCCGAGCAGGGCTGGGCAAAGCTCTTGTGTGGTTTCCAGCACGTGCTGGAACACCTCTGCTTTGGATACAGGCTGGGAGAGTTGGGAATGTTCAACCTGGAGAGGTGAAGGGTCCAGGGAGAACCTAGGGGATGCAAGAGAGCTGGAGAGGGGTTTTGGACAAGGGCATGGAGTGACAGCATAAAGGGGAATGGCTTTGAACTGAAGAAGGGTGGGTTTAGATGGGACATTGGGAAGGAATTTTTTTACTATAAGGGTGGGAAGGCCCTGGCACAGTTTCCCAGAGAAACTGTGGCTGCCCCATCCCTGGGAGTGTTCAAAGCCAGGTTTGACAGGATTTGGAGCAACCTGGTCTAGGGCAAGGCGTTCCTGCCCATGGCAAGGGGTTTGGAACTAAATTATCTCTAAAAGTGCCTTCTAAGCCAAACCACTGCCTGAGTCTATGACTCCCCAGGCTAGGCAGTCAATCCAGTTCCTCAAGCAGGACAATTCCTGTAAGGAACCCCAGGTCCATCTCTGAATGTCCTCATAATTCAGAGGCTGGCATCAAATTCTGTTCTTTTGCTCTCAAGATACAGGCAAATGCAGACCTTTCCCTGAATTTTGCTCTGAGATTGGAATGTTTGACTTTTCAACTATCCACGGCCCCTTCACACCTCAAACCATTTGTATGTACTCCACAGTTGTGCAAAGGGACTTGCCATCATTTTTGCCTTGTTGTAATGGTTTTCTCTGGGCTTTCTCCAGTCTGGACCCTTGATGTTGGCAGACAGCTTCCTAGAGATTAACTCATCAGCCATTTGATGGCTTTCAAACACTTCTATGATGTCTAGAGGTTAAGATGGGGCCACTCACAAGTGGCAAAGGGCCAAGGAGTCTTGGCTGGAAAGCACTTCAATTCTGCTGTCTGGGATTCCTCATGGAAATTGCCCAGGGTACTGATTTCCTTATTTCAGAAATGCACTGGCTCTGCTCATGACAGATTAGGCAAAAGATCAGGAATATAATTAGGACAGGGATATACACCATAAACTACTGACACGGAAAAACTGCTTTTTTAAAAAATAAACCTAGCAAAATGCAGGACAATACAATGTGCTATTTATACCTAAACACTTCCATAAAACAAATCAAAACAGTAGGGGAAAAAGCACCTATTTGGCCAAACCAATGAGAAAGCCCTTGGAAAATTCAAAATTATCTCTATACATTATAAATTGCTGCTAAAAGTCCCGTTTGTGAAACAAGGAGTGCTGTGAGTATGCTTGAAAAATGCATTAGGAAACCGAGCAGGAATCCCTACAGCAGCGTGCTTTTGCAATGTTTGGCTTGGGATAAATTCTGCAAGAAACATTCCGGGGGGTGGGAATGATGGCTGATCCCTGTGAACTGAAATTCTGGAAGGCCCAAGTTTTGAAGGCGGACGGTGACAACCTGACTGCGCTGGAGTTGCCAAATCCCACCAATTCCAAGGGAGCTTGGGGAAAGCTCAGCCAAGTGCAAGTGCAGTTCCCACATTGGAACGTGGCCATGACATCGGGACGGCTGTCACCTTGCACAAAGTCCTGCCATTCCTCATGGCCAGGAGCATTCAAGGCTCTCCTTGTTCTCCCTTCCCTGTTCTCCCACACCACACAATGCCCTGCAGTTCCCTCTTGCCAATCAGTTTCCAGTGTGGAGCACCAGCAGGAATTAATGCCAGTTCCTGGAGTTCTGTTTTCTCCTTGCTGACCTACCGCGGCTAGGAAAGCTCAACCCCTCTTTATTTTATGAAATGAGATGCGATCATTTTGACAGAACATAAACAAATCCCTCCACAAAACAGCAACCAAAGTGTTCCCGATGGAGCTCCCTCAAAATTTAAACACACGAGGCTCTATAATCAATGGCAGCCATGTTATAGATGGTGAGAGAGGCTTGTGATCAGGGAACAATGCACCTAATTGCTCAAATATAGGAAAAAAGTGTGGCTTCTGCTAGAAAGCAGGCAGGCATCTCTCTCAGTTTGTCAGCAGTAAGAAAAATCAAACACAGTTTCCTATATCTGCATCCACATTAAACAGTAATTCTGTAATTGGAAACAGAAGGAGAAGCAGAGGAGGGAGGAGCTGCAAGTGGAGGAGATTTTAAAGTTTTCTGCAAGTGCTACGCTGGATCTCTCCATCAAAGAGCTGATGTCCTGAGGGGATACTTCAGAGTCCCACAGCCTTCAGTCTTGGTCCTACTGATCAAAGAGACAATATTCTCTCCAAATTAACAAAATACAGCTTTCCTGGACTTCAGGAATGTTATCAGAGAATGAGTTGCCTTCACGCTCACAGTCTTCCTGTAGCTCAGTGTCAACAGGCATTGCTTAAGTAAAGGACCAAAATAACCCAGGAGAGACTTATAAAGCACTCTCAAAATTCACCACCCCTTTCTCCTGGGGTGCAGGTCACTGCAGCAACTGGAAGGCTAAAAAGCAGGGAAAGCCATGGAGCATACAGCCAGGGAAAGGGCAGGAACCTGTGGACCATCACTAAAAATGTCTCCATAGTCCTACAAAACTCCCTGTGCCTGTCTTCATCCCACACATTTTGCTTCCCTTTTGCTATGAAAATGGTGGAATTGGACAAAGGTAGGAAGGATCTGTATTCCATTTGAATCCAGCTGTGATATATGGGCTTACAAATTACTATAAAAGTAGGAGAAAGGCCTTGGTTTACTACCCAGTCAGAATTTACTGAGTCACTAATCCCACTTCCATATCCCTGTGGTCTTCTGGACAACCACTAACCTGGCCTGGCCCCAAGCACTTAATTGAACATAAGCACAAGGGAACATATCCTGAGCTTGCATTGTCATAACTGCCAAAAAACACAGCACAATGACTGTCCTCATTCCCATTTCCGAGATGGAGGAACATGAGAAAAAGGAAGAGAAGCAACCACAAAACTCCTGCACCAGAACCAGCACTTGGCAAAGCCCAAACCTCCCAGTTCAAATTCTCAGTATGAAACTGGGCAGCACAGAGCCATTGCTCCCTGTTCAAAATTCCCAGTTCAAATTCTCAGTATGAAAAACTGGGCAGCACAGAGCCATTGCTCCCTGTTCAAAATTCCCAGTTCAAATTCTCAGTATGAAAAACTGGGCAGCACAGAGCCATTGCTCCCTGTTCAAAATTCCCAGTATGACAAACTGGGCAGCACAGAGCCATTGCTCCCTGTTCAAAATTCCCAGTTCAAATTCTCAGTATGAAACTGGGCAGCACAGAGCCATTGCTCCCTGTTCAAAATTCCCAGTTCAAATTCTCAGTATGAAACTGGGCAGCACAGAGCCATTGCTCCCTGTTCAAAATTCCCAGTTCAAATTCTCAGTATGAAAAACTGGGCAGCACAGAGCAATTGCTCCCTGTTCAAAATTCCCAGTTCAAATTCTCAGTATGAAAAACTGGGCAGCACAGAGCCATTGCTCCCTGTTCAAAATTCCCAGTATGACAAACTGGGCAGCACAGAGCCATTGCTCCCTGTTCAAAATTCCCAGTTCAAATTCTCAGTATGAAACTGGGCAGCACAGAGCAATTGCTCCCTGTTCAAAATTCCCAGTTCAAATTCTCAGTATGAAAAACTGGGCAGCACAGAGCCATTGCTCCCTGTTCAAAATTCCCAGTATGACAAACTGGGCAGCACAGAGCCATTGCTCCCTGTTCAAAATTCCCAGTTCAAATTCTCAGTATGAAACTGGGCAGCACAGAGCAATTGCTCCCACAATGCAGATGCAGAGTCTGGAAATAAATGGAATAACTAAGTGGCTTTAAGTCTAGGTTTGTAGAATTATACTTCCTGTTTTATATGTCTTAATAAAAGGCCTTTGGGGATATAATCTGTAAATATAAACTGTAAATGCTTCCTAGTATTATTACTTCCTACAACTACTTCTGAAGAGGAGCATGTGTGCTCAGATGTCAACAAGTACATCCCTAAAACTCGGCTGATCCTTTTGGCATTTTGTACGTGTGATTTTCCAGGCATTGGCTCTTCTATGCAGGGCCCGGCAAAGACCTGTGCTACACTGTAATATCAGTATTAAAAAACCCACCAGTTATCAATAAATCCATGCTTCCAGGACTCTTATTTTCAGGATCCAATAAGGCACACTAAAGAGAAAACCCCACACTGGGTTAGAAATATCAGTGAAAAAACAAAGTTTTATGAGGAGTGGTATAGATAGATTATGAAAACTGTGAAAGAAATAGAAAACCAGAATCCTGTGCCAAAAAATTACTGTGGTCCAAGAGGTTGAAGTCTAGAATTCCCTACTTGTGTAAAACCCGACCAGTAATTTGATTAATCTCAGAGTCTCAGTCTGCTTATCTGGAAAATGAGGATATTGCTTCATTCCTGGTAAGGGTGGTGTGACAGCAGCAGTGTTCTTGCTTCATTTCTCATCCTCAACTTACTCCTTCATGCTGCTTAACATTTAGCAGTGTCCCCATTTCCTACATGTGTCAGTAGCACATTTTTTGCCCCTTACCAATAGCTCTTTTTTCATTTACAAAGCCCTTTTTACCTTCAATAAAGCTCCCCAAGATGCAGCTACTCCTGACATGAAAGTACGGATATTGTGACAATATTTAATTGCACCTCAGTGGAGCTTATGACATCAGAAGAGAAGCTTTACCCAACTCTGAGAGGGATAAGGAAAGCAAAATTATTTTAGCCCTGTAGAGATGTGAATGTGGATACAATGCTGGACAAATATTCTGACAAACAGAGCAGAAATATCATAACAAATTATAAAGAAAAGAAACAACATATATATATATATATATGGTAGCAAAAAAATAGGCTTTGTTTTTGAAACAGGGAGAAAGGTATGACAAGTAAGCAGTGGTAAGAGTCCTTTAGTGGCACTGCTATGCGGATCAGAAGGCTTAGAAAGAAGAGGGTTCTGTCTCCATTCCCCTGGAGTTCTTTAGAAGTCTCCAATTTAGGTGCTTTTCCAGTAAAACCAGCTTCATTTGGTGTAAGCAGTGGGACTGCAGCAACTGCAGGCACCAGCTCCAGCCCTCGTACCCTCCACAATACCCTCTTCTAATCCATTCCTTATTGTTCACTGTCCTTCCTGTAATCTGGCCTTTGAATCATGCCCAGTTCCCCAGATGTGCTCTGAGTAAGCTCTTTGTACATCCCATAATGACCTCTCTTTACTTGCCTTCAATTCTTCTATTTATACATCCCATGATCTGTATGCTTGCCAAACAAAGAGGATAGTAAATTTATATCCTCAGCCACTCCCAGTTCCTTTTCTTAGGGAATGTCAAGACAGAGACTCTGACCAGGGAAGTACTCCAGAATAATCCAGTGCAATCCCTTCTAACATATTCCAGAGCATTTTTTGGGAAGAAATTACCCCTGCATGGTTGCTTCTTTATACAGGTGAGCCCTTGGCCTGATAAAATCTACCCTCCTTAGCCTCTCCTGGCTGTTGCAAGCCATTAAAATCAGATTTCAGAAACCATGGTCACTTAATAATAAACATCAAGACTACAATTACATCAGTTAATGACCTAAAATATCAGAGTGTCATAAGAGCTGATTACTCTCAGTTTATTTTTAAAAAGCCACGAGGAAATAGGAGCTCAGAAGTAACCAACTCACTGCTCCTAAAGGAACTTTTTAGGCAACTCAGGGCCTGTCTCCTTTAGCTGTCAGCAACAGCAGCTTGGGTTTTGTCCGGGTGAAATATGCATCTGTCACTCAACATGAAATTGAAATTTTATCTAAGAGAAACACGGCGCAGTGCTGAGCCCGCGTAGTCTGACCTCAGGAGGGCAAGGCTTGGAGGCTCCCCAGGATGAGCACATTCCTACCCTGCCTGCAGACAAAAATGATTCAGCTTTGGAGTCACCGGCCAGACAGCACAAAACTTGGGGTGGTGCATGGTGAGCAGTTCAGGAGAAAAGAGCCAGCGCCATTGTAGATTTGATACCTCCAGTTTAACCTTCAGTATTATTTCAGCACAGCAGATTGCTCACAGCAGCGTTTATGTGCATGAGTAACTCATGAATCACAAGCTTTGTCATTTTTTACCCCAGCTCTGCCCGCAGCCCCATATTAGTGCAAGCTTTTGGGACAAGACAAACACAAAAAGCTTCACCATCCTGATAACAATGTTTGTGTTTGACAAGCACCATTAGGCAGGGTTTGCTCTCCAAGAGTATTTTGATAGCACTAAAGACCAGCAGCAATCCTAGCCCAGGACAGAAGCTATGCCTCTCGTAATTTTCATTTCCTCAAACAAACACTTGGAAGTATTTGGCAGTGTCCCCCCCAATACAGCTGATTAGTCTCTTACTAATGACAGTATTTTGCAACTTTCTGCTTCCTCACATCAAAGCATCCTGGAGATCTTGTCAACAATGACCAATTGTTTAGACACTCAGAAGTGAAGCTGAGGAATTCCACTTACTCACCAACTGCTCAGCTTTACCCTCGATCTGAAAGATCTGCAACGCTTAAGCCCAATTTCTCGCATCGTGTGTGGCACTCAAGGACCATCTCATACCATCCACATTCATGCCTGGCTTCCTTCCATGACGTCTTGCTCTAGTTTCAGCACCTATTTTACTCCCTGCTTCTGCATCTGAATTCCTCTTTCTTGTCCCCCATCACCTCTTCATTATCATCACACTTGCACTCAGGGTCCCACCTTTTCAAGGCTCCACAGCAGACCCAAACAAGAGCAGATCCAACATCTATTTTCGAAAATGCCCTTCAGGGGTGGCAACACTGTAAGAATTTGGCAATATTTGTAAAGCTGGCAGGCAAAAGAGAAAAAAAAAAAACAAACGCAACTGTACTACAAGGCTCTGGCCTGTCTCACTATTGCACAAGTGCCAAGTGCATTTCAAAGTCTAAGTCTCTTGGTTGTAGCCATTTATAGTTTGTATAAAAAGCATAACTTGTACACTTCCATTAGAGCCCTAAATATAACTGCCCTGAGCAAGTACTCACTGCTCAAACAGGACCTCTTTGAATTTTGTTTCCAAAAGAATGTTGCTGCCACTATATTATTTACAGACATTTACATTAAGATCTGAATACTTGGTCAGGAAACCACTCTGATTAATGGATCCCCAACATTGTTTTATAACTCGAGAAAACCAGTATTTTTATTTTAAAACAGCAAATTTTTTGCATAAGTATAAAAAGCAGCAGTTCTCAGGATGGACATGGTTCTTTGAAGAATTTGGAAACACAACCACATGTTCTGGGTTTTTAACACAGCATCTGTGTAGGGGATGAAAATTAGAATCCCAATCTTGTATTTTATTTTAAAAACACACTTAGATATTTCTATCACAGCCGTGCAGCAGATCCATAATGGATTCAAACATTCAGACCAATTGATTTTGACAGCCTGCTGCTGTCTCAGGGCTTTCCTGCACGGGACTTCCAGTTACCCCATTTCATAGCATGCAATTATTTTCCTGACACTTGGAACATTGTTATTTGTAGAGGTGAAATGAAGGAAAAAAAAACCCAAGCATTTTTCATCATTTCAGGCAAAATGATGGAAAAACAGGGAAAATTGCCTCACAGCAGAAGAAAGTGAAATGAAAACGAAAGAACTTTTTAGAGCAAGATTCTTTAACTGACAAAAACTACACCGCTGGAAAAAATTTCTTTATTTTAATGAAAAATCACAGTGTTATCTTTGTCCATAAAACTTCTGTAGTCATTAAGATACAAAATAAAACCTCTATTTTCTATTTTGTGGGTTCTCTGTTGTTTTAAATTATGATTTTGTCTCGGAGGGCAATGTGGAGCATCTCCACTGCTGCGAGGCAGAGATGCACAGCATGGAAGGACTTGAAAAGCAAAGGTCCATCCCACACAAATAACCCCATCCCACAGAAGTAATCACTTTTTGGATCCAGCTGTTTGTCTGCAACCACTATATCCCAGCAATATTAATAGCTTTGATTATTGCCAAGGGAAAGAACATCTTAGAAGGCTTTTTAGATTTGTCATGGAATAAAGCAAAAGGCAGAACCATGGCAGAGGCAGATTTGGGGACGCTCAACTGTCTAAGAATGCTTTTTTTGGTTCTTTCCACCAAATTATTGAAGTGACAGCTCAAATAAGGGACTGTTCTGTTAAAAAAGGACAAGCTGGTAAGGGCTCAAATTGGGCTGCCCTGCAGCTCCACTTATGGGTGGGAACAGACTGGAATAGGAGATAGGGAACATCACTTGGAACTGACACAGAAACTTATTTGGAGTTCAAACTGTACTTCAGAACAATCTTTTCCCCCAGAAGTAATACAATAATAACAACAAGGAAGGGAAAGGAGCACACAGAAGACTCAGAGAGGCTGGAAATAGATATATGGAAGAAGGATGGTAGAAAAGGAACAGGAAAAAAAACCCCAAAGCTTAAACATTCCCTGATGGAAGAAATCAGTGAAAGAATGGGAAACAGTCTTATAAATAAGGAAATATTTGAAATATTTTATTTTTCCTCAAAATTCTTGAGGAACATGTAACACTCTCTATCCTTTAACCCCCAGGATCATTTGTCTCCCTTTCCCTCATCCATTTCTTGAGAAGTGGCACAACAAACAAAGGGTGATTGAGCAGAGCTGGACATGTCTTGGCCCTGTGCTGATGGAACTTGATACCCACTGTAGCTGTGTGGGCAAAGTCATTCAGCTTCCAATACCCCTTTCCCGGCTAATTTCAAGATCACCATAATAAGATAAAAAAAATAAATGTCTCAATTTTTTAACACTCTGCTTTGAAACCTGACGTTACCTTGGGTTTGATTTGGTTTTTTGGTTTTTTTTTTTTGTTTTTTTTTGTTTTGTTTTATAGTTCTTCAGGGGAGAATAATCAGACAAACCAAAAAATGTAGTGGCCTCCTCACTACCTATTTTCAAGATGATCTTCACCTTCCTGCCCTGTTCTTCCTAATAAATCACTGATTTACTGTTAGGGCCCTGCAGGCTCGACCATTGCTTCTTCATCTCAGTGGGAGCCAAATGATGATTGAGATGCCAATATATTAGGCTGGCCTGATTCAAAGCAGGGTAAGGAACAAAGCATTTGTGCAGAGCGAAGATAAATGAATATAAATCAAGTGCTAAGCCATTTTCTGTGATGGATTAGCACCTTTCTTTGACCCAATAATGTCAAGGGGTCTCCATGCTGACAGGAACTAATGTGGAAATCTTTGCTGTGCAAAGCCAGGAGGAATCCTGATCTGCAGCTGCACTGCTCTCTGTTTGCATTTTGCTCTCACTCAGGTGTGAGCAATCCATCTCCTCCATCTTCCCTTGGGAAATGTCTCTACAGTGCCCACCAAAACTATCTCTAGAGTATAAAAGATTTCTTTTATTCTGACTTCTGTCTGTAATCTCGTTCTTATCAGTAAACCAGCAGGTCACAGATGGTACTTAGGCAAGGACTGGATGGAAAAGCTTTCTCAGAATCTCACAGAATGGGCTGGAAGGGATCATCTCACTCCAACCCCCTGCTGTGTTCATCTTCCACTGTACCAGGTTGCTCCAAGCCCTGTCCAACCTGGCCTGGAACACTTCCAGGGATGGGGCAGCCACAGCTTCTCTAGAAACCTGTGCCAGGGCCTCAGCAACCTCACAGGGAAAAATTTCTTCCCAATATCCCATTTAACCCTGTCCTCTGTCAGTGTGAATCCATCCCCCCCTCTCCTGTCACTTTAAGCCCTTGTCTAAAGTCTCCTTTCTTGTAGCTCCCTCCAGGTACTGGAAGCTGCAATTAGGTCACCCCAAGCCCTCTCCCTGGTATCTGGTGATGTTCCAAAGTACAAAACTATACAAAGCCAGCAGCAAAAAAGACACATTTGGATCAAATCTGGCAACTGCAGTTTTGCCAAAAACAGATGTGAGGGAAAAAACATTATTGTACACAGAGAAAACTTCAGGGGGAGTCAAGGCCAAACCTCTCCGTTCTGGCCGTGTGCAGTAGCTGGAGCTGTGCTGTATTATATTAAAGAGTGGCTAAAATGCACTGCATCACTGGCTGGTGGCAAAGCTGGAGGGTTGAGAGCAGGAAACACATCCAAGCCCTGCAGCTATTGCAGCTCCCACCACTGGCATTTTCCAGATGCAAAGTCGTGTATGACTTGTCCAAACCAAGAAAAGAGAGAGTTTTATCCTGTGTCTGTGACATGGGCCTGGACACTTGGCTCTGTGAAAGCAAGGGTTCTGTGCCTGGGGTGCTCTCCCAGCTCGCTCTGGATCTGGGTGCAGACAGCCAGGGAAGTTCAAATCCCACAGGTGAATGGCACTTGTTTAACCTGCTGCAGATTGAGTCACCTCTCACCCTCTCTGATGAAAGACCATCGATATTATGTGCTCCAGGCTGGATTCCACCCTCGTGTCTCCACATTACACTGATAAGAGGCAGTATCTCAAGACACCCAGGGCGTTAAAAATGAGCTGAAGATGCTCTCATTACCATCTACATTGTTTTAAATTTCCAGTGAATTACATCCTAAGTGAGAGCAGCCCTGCTCCTCTTTGTCCCAAGCTTTGTGCTCCTGGTCTCTGCTTTTGTCAATATTCTCCCTCAGCAGGATCAGCTTCGCCTACATCAATTCCTTGCCTCAGTGTAAGCACTGTATAAACACACAAATGCAAGCGCAGGCATCAAAGGGCAGTGGGGAAATGTTTGGGGGCAAAAATGGATGGGTGAGACTGCTGCACCCCCGATTTAGTTCAGCTAAAAATGGCACAAAATCACACCACCCTGCCAGTGCCACCACATCTTGCAGGAATAACAGAAACTGCTGAAATGCTGAAAAAAATCATAAATTAAATAAAACTTTTTAAAATTAATCTCTTCTGCTTTCAGAGAAAATAGTAAAAGGCTTACTTTTAGAAGTCAATAGAAAACTTATCCACAGTTTTGGCATTCTGAAGCAAACGGAATTTGCCAAGTGCAAGAAGTTGTTTATAAGAAAAGAAACAGAGAACTGGAAGTGGTTCCAGAAAATTTATTATGACCCACCTGACTGCAGCCAAGAATATTACATCAGCCCAGATAGCCTGAGAACTGGAACAATATTGCTCTCAAATTAGCAAGTTGTTGGTACCACAGGCAGGGAGAAATGGTTTTGCAGGAGGTCTGGGTTCTCTCCTCAGCTCTGATGGGCAAGGCTGCTTCTAAACTCACTCCCTGTGACCAGAAACAAAGGATTTCTTCTCTTTATTCCTGAGGTTGGTTGGTTGGGGAAATGGTGTTTGTTTTTACAACATGTTAAAATTCTTAGGGCAGTGAGCATCTCTTAGTAAGGTCTCCAGAACTCTCTGTACTCCACATGAGCCTTCTTGGTTCATGCTGAAAGCGGAATGACTACAAGGTAACTCCAGCCCAAACGCCACAGAGCCCCTGGTGCTGACGGTGAGCTGGAATTAAGTATAGTGCCAGCAAGCCAAGGAATTCTGTGGTACCACATTCAAAAAAGGAAAGCACAGCACAGGCAAAAAGGTCAGCTGACACTTAAGTAATTCAAAGATCATAATTAGAGAACATCTCTGCAATATTTAGACAATTTCCCTCTAAAATAAAACACAGCACTGAGTAGTTTAGACATGACAGCTCATCCAACAACTTTCTCTTCCTCTCCCACTGCAATCAAAGCCTGAGTGTTCCCCACTGCAGCTGCAGGGTGATTTCTCTCATTTAGCAGCACTGATAAATTACCTATTTTATGAGATTCTAAGAAGCCAAGACTCATAAACCCTCTGATGGAGCTGGCATGACATCATTAATTCTGAAGCAGCAGTATAGATGCCTTTTATCTTGAAGCATCTAAAAGAACGTTCTTATACATTAAACAAGGTGGTTCATCAGCAGTGCTTCCTGGAAAGAGCCTTCCTCTCCTTTCTCTTTCTCTCCCCTCACACTGGAGCATTCTAAGGAAAAAAGGTCTGAGATGAGGTTCTGCTTCTGAACATTCAGTTCTTACAATGGTGAATCCTCTTTAACAGCTCCAGTAATCTATTAATCTCTCACCACACTCTGGGGCAAAAATATAATCATCTTTAATCCTTTGGGGCTGGGGGAAGTTCCAGGATACAACCCTGAACCAAAAGCACTTAGTGCCTGAGTTAAAGCTTTCAGTACATCATTCCAGGACGAAGAGGCTCCTTCCAAGTTATCAGCATATCCTGGTCCAAAACCTCCATGAATACCATGGGCATCCTCAGAAGGAAAAATGCCACTTAAGCATTGGCTCAAGTAAGAACCACACTGCATCCAACCACAGAGAGCTCAGTTCTTACAAGCTTGGTCGCATCATCCATAAGGCCCATGTTAGGTCTAAATCATACCATAGTTCATATTTTATGTGATTTTTTTAATCTATAAAATACATAAACCACATAAGTAAATAGCTAATGAAAAGCAGAATGCAGGAAATTTTACAGGGCAAACAGAGGTCATCTGTTTCAAAGAGGTTATGTTGTCATTTGTGTTTCTGCTGCCAAATGTCTTCTCCGCGAATAAAAGAGCATTTGTTGCATCAGGTTTCATTCCCAATTTCACTTTCTGTATTTTGTAATGAAAAAGGAAATGCACTTTAGATACATCAGCATTTCTCTTCTCCTCACCACTGAGGAGGAAAATCACGGGGGGCTGGTGGTTATTTGTTTGTTTAGGTTTTTTGTTTGTTTTTATCCACACCTGCCTGAAATCTGAGGTGGGGATTTCAAACTATCACAAAAAGCTGTGAAGGAGCATTTGGGCCCACTACACAAACACACTGTTTTGTCAAATTTAGGTTGAGATTTAGGCTTCACTAAAGACATCATCACCAACACTCTCATTTCAAACATGGTTAAAAAGCTGAGGTTTGGGTCTAACTGGAGCCTTTAGGAACAATTTCCATCTCTACATTTCTTAGGTAGGAAGGAAAAGGTCTCTGAATTTATTTTCATGTAACAGACTGAAAAAACAAACTGACAATTCCTCTTTTCTTCTGGGATGCAATGAATAGACCCAAACCCCTCTTTGCAGAAACACTGATTTATGGATTTGAATCGCCTTGGCCCTTCCTCCTTTTAAAGCAGTTTGAAGTTTCAAACAATACCAGGTACAAAGCAAAGATCCATATCACTGTCTTTGTTTTTCAGCAGGAGAAACAGAGGCACAGCCCTTGGAAATCCAGTGCCCTGGAAGTCAGGGAAAAGGGTGGGAGAACAGAAGGGGTTATCAATAATTCTTTTCCTGTTTGCACATCTTTGGTGACCACATGGCACCTGGTGCCATGTCCAGGTGAAATCCACCTCTCCCGAGCAGATTTATGAAAGATCCTCCATGGAACCTGCCTGACAGCCTAAAAGTTCAAGGCATTTCCATATGGATATGGTTTATTCAGTGTCTTCAGCTGGGAGGTACAACAGAAAAATAAATCATTTCTATGCTAGCCTACATTAGTACTGTTTTGGTTACCCTCTGGCTTGTTTTCTTTATGTGCCCTTTCTCCTGAGGGATAGTGCCAACAAGACATGCACCTCTACCTAAAAGCAATGGAAGAGTCCAGGAGGAATGGGCACATTCATTCTGCCACTCCTATTTTCTCCCTTTGTTAAACAAGCACCCCTGTTTTGCTTCACTGCTCCTGTGCACTAGGCTAACAGCTTCCAAGCTTTTTCCACAACAATATCCAAAGGCCTGTTCCAGCACAGTGTTCTGGATGGTTTTTCCAGTGCACACATATATTCCCCCAGCTGACTTCTTTCATTTCCAAGTTATTGTACCATTAGAATGACAAGATGAGATTTATTGTACAGCAGACGTATCTTAAATAACCCAGAGAGGCGCTGACATTCCCAGCTCTGGATGGGGCCTGTGCAAACCCCTCTCTCCTGCTGGAAGGACAAGCTGAGATCAGATTGATGTGGAGGTTTTCAGCAGGGAATGATTAAAAATTAAAAAAAAAAAAAAAAAAAAAAAAAACAACAACTGGGGGAGGGAAGGTATTTTGAAGAAAAATGTCTCTATTCTCAGAAGAGAAGGACAGCTATTTTGAGGCAGCATTAAAAACCCTAAGCCTGTGCTGAAACAGAGGTTGGAGTGGGAAAAGCCTTCAGAGGCTGGAAAGGCAACAGTAGGTTTAGTACACAGCTCCTGGGACCCAGCAGCAGAAATACTGAATTTATTCCAGTCTGCCGCTAAGTCATGTGGCTAAGGCATTTCCCTCAGCTTTCTCATCTGTTTAACAGTTACCAACCCTGCTTCCACAGACCCTTCCTCAGAGATGCCGGAAAACACTCCAAGATGCGAGGAAGGAAGCGGCAGGGCAAGACAAAAGCTCTCAGTCTGCACAGGGGAAAAGCTCTAAACTGAACACTAAATTCCTGATCCGCTGAGAGCAAAGCTGAGCATTAGTCTGCTGCTTTATATAAAACATAATGCTGTATCTATCAGCCTCAAAGCAAGGCAACTTTAGAATTCTGGGTTTCCTCCAAAGAATTCTTGGGGGAAAAAACCCCCTCAACCAACACAGAGCAAGACAACTCTCAGTGAGCACAGCCATGACAAAGTCAGCAGCTGCTTCAAGACAAGTATTAACCTGAAAAACAAGCACTTTCTTGTCCATGGCAAGGCAGGTGTTGCTGCAATTACAGATTTCTGGTATTTGCAATTAAGTCCTTAATTCTCAACCAGTGCAGGGACAAGGCAGAGCTGGGGAAGAACCCAGAAGTTCTGTTCAGATCCACCGAAGGGGCTGCTTGTTACCTCTGTGTTTGTGGCAACATCTGGGTCCTGATAAAAATACAATTTTTTTACATTTCCAAACCAAATTACACAGCAAATAAACGGTTTTAACAACAAATTATGAGATAAGGCTAAATCCCTCTCTGCTCTCTCCCCAGCCTTTAAAAGCCTGAAGGGAGATGAAAGGCAAGCCAGGGCACGCCAGTCGGAGCAGGCAAATGACTTCAAGATCACCAGTGACACACACACAAAATTCCCTTTACTGGCTCTATCTGACCAGAGATGGGGGAAAAATCAATTAAAAAAGAAGATCAATCCCTTGTGGTGAGACTAAAAGACTCAGCTTCACCAGCCATCTTCACTTTGAGCTTCACACAAAGCTTCACTTTGTTTGAAACTTGGAGCCTTGGAGCAAGAGATGAGCACGAGGCTTGTTCTGTCACAAGGTAGAGCACAGAAGGATGTTGTTGTTGGGGGGTTATATCCCCCAATTAGTACATTTTACTCCAAGCCTTCTTTTCCATGCCTGGGAACTGAGGAATAACACAGGAATTTTTATTCAATATTCAGAGTTTCAATTCTTGATGGGCAAGGCTCATTTCTGCAGCACAGCTTCTCTCTGAGCAAAGTTCTGTTTCAGTTTGACACAGAGGCAGCAGAGAGGACAGTTTGCCATAATTCTGCAATGAGTAATGAACCCACAGGGCTTCCATCTGCAGCATGTGATCCATGGAACTTCCCAGAGGAGGAAAAGGCCCTTCCCTGCAGCCCAGCCTGGCTGGAATCTATCAGCAGCTACTCCCAACCCACGTGCTCCAGCATCTCCCTCTTGCATGGAACCAATCCATGCTGAAATTGCCTTATCACCCTCAGATTTTACTCCTGACTTCAATTGTCATCTTTAAAACAAAGTTATTTCTTTCCTTGCAGTTTTGCACATTCCCTGACAGTTTCTGAGCAACTCTAACTCCATAAGACATTAATAACATTACCCCTGTGAGGACCTGCTGCTCCATTCCCCTTGGGGCTGAACTGCAGACAAGTTTGCGACAGGCAGAGCCAAAAAAAAAAAAAAGTCTGATTTCATCACATAAGAGATGGATTTTTAATTCCAGACCAATCCCTTCCAAAAATAAAAGGCAAGTAAATGGTCAGTTCAGCTTCACTGCTGCCTTTCCCAAGGTCATGACCAAGGGCTGGCAGGCTCACAGCCAGGCTGTGAAAGGGATGAATTTCCCCTTCCTGATCTCTTAAAAAGTGTAACATCTTGGCTCACCCTTGTGCCTCTTTAATCTCTTTGCTGTATTCATACATTCTCCTCACCAACTAGAATGCAATCGCTGTTCCACAGTCTTTTTTTTTCCCAATAAACATTCCTTGTTCATTTTATTATTAACATCATCTGATGCTGCACTCTGGAAGCAGAGTGATTTTGGAGTGCCCATAAATCACATCAGAAACTAGACTGAAATAACTTTATTTATTATTATTTTTCCTGTAATGTTTTACAGCCTATTATTGCAAGCAGCTTATCCTGCCACGTATAAAGTCCAGATGAATTATCAGAAAAAAAAAAAAGCAACAACCCAAAAGCCAAAAAGAAAACAACAGAACACCCAGGTACCACCTGTAGCTCATACTACTGGAAGTAAGGGCTGAGGAAGTTGCAAGGAGGCAGCTCTTGGTGGATTTCTACACTGTCACCTTCATTGGAGTATTTTTTGCTTTGTGCTGGCCAAGGAAATACAAATCATCTTCTCCCACAGTATTTCACCAACTAAAGTGTGCAGGTCGGCAAGGTTCAGAACCACTATGGCAGAAACCAGAAGTGAAAAAGGTTTTCTGGCAATCTCTCTACATTCTGAAAAATGAACTGTATTAAGACAGTGGTTCCCTTCCAGTTTAAGGCAACAAAAGTCAAACTGGGAGCCTGCAATACCAAATTAAAGGGCTAAAAATAAGGTATTATGGATAACAAAGAATTGAAGGGAAAAAAATCCTCACACCAAGAAAGCACTTGGTAAATTTGGCTCATTAGATCACAAACTGAAGACTCATGGAAAGGGATGGAAAAGGCTTATTCACACTCAATTCTCTTGCAGTTTTTGTGGTTTACAAGTGACATTTCTCTGCTTCTCTGTGTTTGTGCTCAGGACAGAGCCCTGCCAACAATGCATTGGTTTAAACAACTATGCAGAGTTTCACTGGAAACAATAAAATTCCAATAGGAATCCACACTGGGCCATCAGAATATTTTTGCTTTAGCTATATCCTGGAGGCTCTTAGCAGATGCCTGGATCTGGATCCTGTCACAGGTATCCAGTGGGATACAGCACAGTATAACCAGCAATCAGCCTCAGAAGTTCCTGTCCCCTTGGGTAAGGATCACTGTGTCCGTGTCCAGAGCATCTCCAGAAGAGCAGCCAGTGCAATGCCACCCTCGGGGCCATGGCTGCACTGGAATGTCGCCCTGGTGGATCCCAGGGGGCTGACTGAAGAGAAGGAGCAGGGTCCCCTCCCCACAGGGACACACACCAGCTCAGTCCCCAAGGTAAGAGCCCGTGGAAAGCAACCTTCTTGTTTAATTCCTGTGAGAAACCACCCTTCCCTGCTGTATGGGAATGACTGAGGGTAAAGCTGTTACACTTGGAGATGAGAGCAGCCAGGCTTAAGTCACTAATGTCACATCAGCACCAGCCTGGTGGCTTTGGAAGCTGGCACCGTGTAGAGAAGGCTCAGGAAGGTGCAGAACCTGCAGGAGGCTTGTATTAACAACTAGATTTGGGTTAGTAGCTGAGGAAAAGCGGGAACAGCACAGGGATAGGGTGTAATTGGATCCTGGCTTGGGGAGGAAAGACAAGGCTGTGCTCTGTGTGTAAACACACATGGAGAAAAAGCAAAAGGAAAGCAAAAAAAACCTTGTCAGAGCTGACCACACTTGATTTCCACAGCTGAGGTTTCCAGCCACCGTTTTTTATTACAAAAGAAACAAAATAAATACAAGCAGAGCAGAGGATTGCTGTGAGCACGGTGGGTGTGGGAGCAGGACACGTATGACATAAGTTGGTGGCACAGCAGGGCTGTGAATCATATGGTAATCAGAGAAGTTCCTGCCCAAACAATGCACACAGTGTTGGGCTACAGGTTGTGTAGGCAGCAGCCCTGAGCTCATGGACTGAGAGCTGAAAAAGCCCCCACAAAAAAAGTGGGAGAACCTGGGCTCTGGAATGGTCACACTTTATCTGTCTCCACAAACACAAGAACCTCAAATCTACTGAGAAAACTGACTCCTACTTCACCCCATCATCCCTCTGTTGAAGACTTGCCTCAGAACTTTATAATAATTAGTTGAATAAAAAAGATTTGCTTTTGAGCACCACCAAGCTGTTATTTACTACATTAAACTGCTGAACACCCTGACTACAATTACCTACCCATTACTAAAATAGTTTTCCGATTATTTTTCAGCAAGATAAAAAAAGGGAGCAAGAACTCCTGAGTCAAGCAGGAGGTGCTGAGCCAACCTGGAATCAGTCTCTGACTGGGATCTTGGAAACCAGTACTCAGGAGAAAGACAAAGACCTGAAAGTCACCTAAAAAATAACAATTCAGAGAAGAGACATGTAGTAACACAACAAAATGCAAAGAATACGCAAGCTTACCCAGCAAATGCCAGAGCAGGAGACCAAAATAAATCACAGCTGAAGCAAATCTAGTGAAAACCACAGGCATAATAAAAACCAGACAGTAAAACACAACGGAGATGGATCGCTAGCTCCGAGTTTTCTCTGGTAATGTTTCCAGAAAGGCCCAGAAAATAAATCTCATGGTGGAAACGATAAGAACTTCTGAGTTACAGAGCCCTTCTGAGTTACAAGGCTGTACAGATGCATGAAACTGAGAAGGAAACAGCAGAGTCTACAATTTCTACAAAGCTGTGTAGTTGCAGTTTCTCTGGAATAACATCTGTGTGCACTGAGGGAAGGTAGGAAGGAAATATGCTCCTTAAAAACACGCTCCACTTCTTCCAAGCAAAACCAGGTACACACTCCAGCTCTGTTAGCCCCACTATAAGGCCAGTGTGATCACAGGCCCCTGGGGCTCTAGGTTCTCTTATTTTATATTCAATAGTCATGGGAGACCTACAGGAAAAGGCAGGTCCAGAAGGCTACAAAAGCAAACAAATCCCAAATTATGCTCTTCACAGCAGCCCTGCCTTTTTCTAGGAGAGGTTGTGGGACAAACTGGAATTGGATCCACTACACTGACCACACTTTGTCAGGACAAACACTGCCCAGGTTGAAGGATACTCAGCTGCCAGGGCTCTCAGGGAACAGGCAGGATCAATTTCTATTGAGAGCAGTCAATTCTGCTGAACTGAAAAACCCTAATTCCATAATTCTTGGTACATGCAGCTCCTTCTTGTCTCCTCAGGCCATCTCCATCCACCTTTTTTTACTTATTTCTTCTCCCATGGTTGTCTGTCACAGCTGTTTAGCAGGGTTCATCTAAGACAGAAAGCTCTTTCAGACGGAAAATTCAGTGTCTTGCACTGTGAGTCTTTATATATAGAAACAGTGCCCAGAGGTGAGCTTTGGATTTGGGAGAAGGCTTATGATGGGCTGGTTCTGCTTTGAGTGCATAATAGCTCATCATATAAAGAGAATCACAGAATCCTTAGGGTTGCAAAAGACCTCCAAGATCATTAAGATTAAATACCCCTGTGCCCACTGAACCATTTCATGAAGTGCCACATCTACTCCTTCACATTCCTTCTCCACTGCAACAATGGAGCACACTGGACTATTAAACACTCTGCCTAAACTATCCCAAATGGAAGCATGGACATATTTAAGTAGCCCTATTAATTGCCAGACAGCCAATGCTGAGGAGACTCCCATGTGTAACAAAGGTCCCAGAGATTTCTCCTATGGATGCTGTGACGCCAGGGGCTTGCACAACTTATGGCCAACAATCAGTGTGAGCAAGAGGAGCCTGAGACTCAGACACTGTTCTGGCAGATGAAAGGCTTTGCAAAAAAGCCCAGGCAAGAGCTGAGCTATGTGGGCCACGCCAGTATCTGCAGACATGGTTATTAAAGCTCCAGCAGCCTCCAGATCTCTTACCTTAAAGCAACAACACTGAGAATGTGCCAGGCAATTCGGGAATTGTCACTGGCCAGACAAAACCAGGGTGAGTTAAGGTTGAAAGTGCAACCTTTCCTCTCAACACCAGGAGAATCCCCCACCTCCCAGTTCAGCAACAGGATCCTTCATCCACTGGGCATTCAGCCAGGGCTGTGCTCTGAGTGCAGGTACTGCCAGGATAATGCATCAGACTTGCTTTGGGTGGCCCGCGTTCATTTCTGTCTCACTTACACACTGGAACTTGGGAAAACCTTGGTGAAACCAAGTGAATTTCCCAGTAAACCATCTGCTCATCCTGCAGAGACTGAGAGTCTGGGTTGGATTCGTGGGAGGAAATGGTGAGAGGCTTGCAAAGCCAGCCTTGCATAACCTCGCTGACATCAAAGGCCTGCCAGGGGTTTAAATCAGATCAAAATTTGACTGTACAGCATTTGCACTAGAAACAATCAAAACTCAGATATCCTCAGAAGCATTTTTTGATTCGTGCTTACATTTTAACCAACAACTTTTGTCTGCAATTTCAATTATTTTTTCTAAAGCACACCAATTTAAGATAAGATTATTCATATTTAGTAGATCACTTTATAGGTCTTCTAAAGCAACTGCTTAAAATGCCTGAGCCCATGCAGAGAACACCAGAATATTAAACATCTGACATGTTCAGTGAAGCATTTCTATAGAGAATTAAGAATAGATAAGAAGGGTATGAGGAAAGAGGATAAAGTGCAATCAGCAGGAGGGAGGAAAACCCAGCCTACTACTTGCTGGGTTTTTTGAGAGTCAAATAACTGGCCTGAATGAAACCACAAATACCTGTTCACTGTGTTACGTTTTGCATCCTGAATAATACATACACCTCTCCTGCACATTGAAAATAAAACTCACTGGAGCTGTCATGGTTACTGTGCAGATGGAGAGTGTCAGGATTAAGTGACATCCTTAGGTTGCACATGGAAAACGTGTAGCTTGTGAAGGAAATAGTTTTGTATTTTAGCTGCTGTCCCAATTCAAGAAGAGCACGGAGTTCATCTAGAGGATGTTTCAGCGTCTGCAGAGGGAGAGAGCCAACCTAATCCAAGCATCACAACAGCTCCCAGCCTCTGGATTCACAGGACAGGCTGCATAAGGTACATACTGGAAAGAAATTCACAGCATGTGTGTGAAAAGGTAAAGACATATCATTACAAAATAGAAATATATGTACTTTAGTACATATATTAGCTGAAGTCACTGATACCCACAGGATTAAAAGTATAGTTTACCTGGGGTCACTTTGTGCACTGACAGAAGTTCAAAAATGACTTTGTTCTTAGTCAACTGGCTAAGACAAATTTATTCAGATGGAACAGATATGAACAGCAACAAGGATTAATTACAACATAATTAATTAATGGTAACGTCTGGATTAAATGATACACCAGTGGAAAGATTAAAAAAACCCCTGAAGTGTGATACAGATCCTTGGTAACCAGATCCATTATTACCATTAGCACCCAGAGGCAGCATTGCTGTTTCTCTCTCTGCCATATAAAGTTATAATTAATTATGCAGCACAGCCGTCGACACCTGAGATTCGATTCTCAATTCTGGTCTTCCAGGACAAGACTCCATGAGAGGAGAGAACTTTGGAGACACCTGATACTGCCTCAGCATCTGCTACCTTGGCACAGCGTGTGCTGGAACACAGTGATCCCCTCCTCTGACACGGCACAGACACAGGAAAAATGGAGAGAGAAGGGGGCATTTAATTTTTAAAAAATGCAGCACTTCAGATTTGATCACCTGTGTTTTATGGGTAGAACCAGAAAGGCACCAGGAGCTCACAGACTCGTGGCAAACTCTTTGACTGCGCCCTACTTTTAGCATGAGCTTCCTTTTTGGATTGCAAAGTTCCTGGAGTTTGTCAGACAAATGTGAGCAGGTTGTGCTGCACAGCACTGACATGAGGCACTTTCTGCAGTGGGAGATGCAGCCTTCACCTCAGACAGTCCCCAGAAGGAGGAATAATAAAAGGGCTGCAAGATTAAACCAGCCCAAATTGATAATGAACTGCAGGTTTGTTTTGAACTGAGCTCACTTTTAAATGGTGCCCCCTCAACCAAGTGACTCAGGGAATGGGTTTGGAATCGGGGATGGTTTGAATTGCTACGTTCTGGATTTCATTATTCCCCTCTGGGCAAGTGGATGCATTTCAGAGCCTGAGCCTTCATTTGGAGAAATCCTGCTATAGCTGGAAAAGCAGGAATCAAACCAACCAGGATGGGATACATATTCTGAGTCAGCATTCAAATTCCTGTTCCACTGCAGCATTTACAGAGTCTGGAAAGGACAAGAGGAAATAAAAGAGAGACAAGAGGCTTTCCTTACACTGCCAGCAGCACACAACCATGTGTGCGCTACAGGAAACAGTCTTGGGCTCCACTTTTCAGAAAGTTTCCTTTCTACATGAAGCAGCTCATTGTATAAAATCACAATTCTATTCCTGTTCCTGGTTTATTCTGTGCCTCACCTTCCTACCAGCTGGTGGCTGCAACTGCTGCTATCTCATCTGCTAGGGAGAGGTGAGTGTTTTGCCTTTTGACAGGAGACGTGTTGCTGCAAGTTGATATATTTAACATTCTTTCTACCTGGTTCATTTACTAACACACAATAATTAGCTTCCAGAAACAATTGGCAGGGCTCAAAGGACTCCTCCACTGAGATTTGTAACCAGAGTTTTGAGTCTGAGCAAACACAAAGGGAAGGGAAAAAAAAGAAGAAAGGCAGAGCGTGTGTTCAAGATGAGACTTGAAGTAAAAGCCTCAGCTCAGTGCTGAACCCCAGGTGATAATAGTGAAGGAATGCACAGAAGCAGGTTAAATCTGCAGCACCAGTGGACTCAAATATGATTGCAATTATGGGGAAGATGTGCTTCTACTCCTCATAGCTCTCCTTTCTCTTGGCTCACATCCAGCAAGAGTCATAGAGGTTTTATGGGCAACTCAAATTTGAGACCAAAAATTAATGGAGATATTGACCACACACATAGCATACATTAAAGTAATTTGATTTAAAGCACAACTATTAGTGCTTTTCTTTCTCCAGCTACCTGCCTAACCAAGAAACACTCAGGACACAGCAATTAGAAAACAACTTGTCGATCCTTAAGGACTAAAAGTAAATAGACCTATGTCACAGAATCACAGAATTCTAGAATGGTTTGGCTTGGAAGGAACCCTAAATATCACCACAGTTCCATCCCCTGCCCCGGGTAGAGACACCAGGCTACTCAGAGACCAATCCACCCTGGTCCTGAACACTTCCAGGTGTAGGGATATGTGTCATTTAAAATAGAAGTGGGGGAACTATCTATTTTGGGAGGGGTGAACACAGAAAGAACATTCTCAAGCACTCAAAGGCAGAGGTGAGAACATGAGGTGGTGAGACAACCCCCAGGTCATGATTTGTACAGTAAAAGGCCAAACCTAAACAAGAACTCTGGCTCAAAGGGATCACCACTGGGGCAGGTTCAAAGGAGGGATTGCCAAAAGTTCAGGCAAGGACAGATCCTGCTCAGGTAGAGCTGTTAGTGGAGCTTGACTTGGAAGACAAAAGTTAAGATGACTCCAAGGTTCAAAGAAAAGATTAAGAAGCAAGAGATCTTGGTCTTCCACCACCTCAGACATGGTTTCATCTCCCACTCCATCACAACTTGCTGAATTGTCAAAACTCCTTCCACACAGCACCTCACACTGAAAACAGCAAATGGCCCTTGAGAAGCAAGAAATTCAGGATCTGGCTTTGTCTTTGTCTGGCACTTTGTGTTTTCATTTGTGAAGTAGAGGCAATAAACATCTCTGTTACTTCAAAGCACTGCAGTGCTTTGAGCTCCTCCTCACAGAGAAAACAGTAGGTACAGTTATGATCTGCTATGTGATCATTTCAGGAACAGCACAAGCTTTGCTCTCCCAGATTTACAGCTCCTTTACAGACCATTCATTTTATTTTTTGTGCTACAACTGAAGGAGCTGCTGACTAACTTGCTGAATATAGAAATGCTACTGTACTCCTCGGAGTATTCCTTCCTGCATCACTTTCCCCACCCCCAGACATATGTTAGTAGTTAGAATCAGCTTGCTGAAGCTCCAAATTTGACAGAGGAGGGGGAAAAATGGGAATAGGATATGTCTGTTCAGAACAAAACAGGATACCTAAAAAGACTGCCCTTGTCTCTCTAGCTACATACATACACTTTTCCCCTCTATATGAGATTTTTAGTTAAGGCCAAGGAACTTCTAACCAGCTGAAGCAACAAATACTTCAATGGCCCTCACTATGTATACCTGTCCCTGAATAAAAATAATGACTGAACAATGAAAGAACTCAGATTTTGGGAATGCACATACACTGTGCATTCATATGGATCACAAGGAGTTATCCCTTAGAATATTTCAAGTTGGAAGGGACCCACAAGGATAATCCAAGTCCAGGTCCTGGTGAAAACCTCAGCACAGTAACTATTGTAGTTTATACTGTGTCTGATTGATACAGTGGCATCGTAACTGGAAGGCTGAGCCCTGTATCTGAAGCAGAGCAGTATTTCCTAGCAGAATTTCTGAGGAATAACACACAGAAGTGGTAAATGGAAAGGGACAATGCTAGCAGTGGGTTTGCCAATGTCCAAAAGACAACAGAAAACGTTTTCTGCTTCTTACTTCTCTCCTGTCAGAGACATGAAGAGGGCAGAAGGTAAGGGAGCAAGTAAAGAGCCACTGACCACCCCAAGCCAAGGCCAGAGATGTAGAGAGCTGAGGAGGCAAAGGAGAACAAAGTGTGGCTGGTGGTGGACATGCCACCCAGGCAGAGAATTCCATCTAGGAAGAGCTCATGCCAGCTGTCATCTCTGTGCCAGAGGAAAACACCCCAGTGCCCCCTGTGTGTCTGTACCCATTCCCCGGGAGCTGTGAGCCGATGGGAAGCGATGCTGCAGCGGTGCCCACGGTGAGAGCGGCTTCTATCTCAGCCCTGCCCCAGCAGCAGGAACCCCCAGCAGGGCTGGCACCCTGCCCACAGAGCACTTACTCAGCCAATTCAATTTATGTTATCGTGGAGTCACAGCACAGAACCCACGGGACAGCCCGGCTGCCCTTCCTTATCGCGGCTTTCTCCTTGGAGCAGTGTCGGTGACGGGGTGCAGGGCGGCACAGAGAGGATAAGGGAAGCTGGGACAGCCTGGATAAGTCAGGCACTCTGCTCCCACTTCCAGAATTGGGCCTGGGAATAGAATTGTCACCTTGGCTTTAATATGCTTTTCCCATGGGAAGCAGCAAGGCTGAAGTGAAGGGTTGAACAAACCCAAAAATACTACAGGCTTTTCAAATTTTCAATTTTCAGTTCTTAAGTTAACCAGAATTACACCAGTATTCTGGAAGCTTTGTCATGGCACGTATACTTTTATTTTGAAAGAATAGAGCAAATACATTCAGCTCCAGCTCACAAGTTTTCCCACATTTAGTGAAGTGCTTGGCAGCACTTAAAATTATAAAAATGCTGCTGTACGTGTTCCTGTGTTGGAGTTACCCAGCACAGGAACAGCAGGGAATTCCTGGAGTTTCAGCAACACTGAATCTTGCTGTTTTCATTCCACCAGGACAGCTTCCTAAAAACCCAGCCATCTCCAAGTTAATGCCCCAAAAGAGAAGTATCCTAAGAAAATAACTTGAAAATATGGAAATCCCACAGCCTCATCTCCCTGGATTTTAGATCCTCCATCTGAGATGCCCTGAAGCTTCATGTTGTAAATACAATGTCCGGCTAACCACAAATCATGACCACAATGTTAAGAGCTGCTCTGCCATGGCTGAGGCTTGGTCTGGCAGAAAGTTGTAGATAAAGCCATGAAAGGCTGACATGGGAAAGGGAATGGAACTGAAATTCCATTCCTGGACTATTACAGGTTGGGAACAAAATCCTGGAAGGCTCATCAGCACAGGGAATGGAGCTTGGCAGGTCTCATGTGCTTATCACAAATTAAAAAAAAAAAAAAAAAAAAAAAAAAAAAAAAAAAAAAAATTGTGTTAACCCTTCAGACTTTTTCCCCCCAGAAATTAAAATGCTCCTAGTTAAACAACTCACTTTGGTATTTCCCATGCAATATGATTACAGCTTCATAGCTGTCATTTCTCACATGTGGTTTCCAGTGTGCTGTTTTGTTTACAAAGGACAATTTGATCCAGCTTTCAGATCAAACCCAGTGTGTGGCAAGTTAAAAGCCATGACTGTTTAGGTTGACTTCTTCCTTACTCTACAGAACAGAGCTCAGGATTTGCCTGGTCTAAATAAAGTGCCCAGAGTGGTCTGATTTTAGGACTGCAGCTTATTTAGCTGACAGGAATACTGATTTTTTTGCTGATACTGTTTTCTAGAAAAAAGGCTCAGCTGACTGCTGAGCACTGCAGAGATGCTCGTGCTAACTGTAAACAAGTTAATCACTGGGAGTGCAGTAATTGCAACAGCACAGCACTAAATATGGGTTAATATACCCTGCTAGGACTCCAGGATAAATCTGCATGCAAGGAACTCCAGGGCACCCCAGCTGTCCTTTCTCAAATACTGAGGTCAACTCTACGTACTGCAGCATAGGAACACCTGGAATCTGAGAGAAACTACAAAAATATTTAAGAAGGGGGAAAGACGTTCAGAATTAATTGGGAAGTTAACTGAAGTAGAAAACCTCCAGGAAAATTAGTTTTTCTCTGTAGTTTCTGAAGCTTCTAACAGCTTTTTTTATAATTACAGATCAGAAGGACCCTGGAAGCCTGGGACAGCATTTTTGGGTTTGTGAACTGTAGCCCATACATGGAGAATGAGTAAAGGAGCTGTATTCTACTCTTGGGTATTCCAGGGTAGAGAGGAACAGAAAAGAGAGGAATATCCAGGGCTGTGGCCCTTCAGGACTGACTTCTGAGTCAATCCAGATCCAGATTACTCTACAGATTTTATGACAGAAAAGGAAAGCTTGCTTGTGAGCTCCTACAGCATCTCTCTGATTTGAGCTCCGGGGCATTACTGATGTATCAATTGTCTCTCTAATTACAGTAATTGGAACAGACAAAACTCACTGGGTTTCATCTTCATCTCAGCTCAGGATTTCTCTTCTGCTGAGGAGACTTTTATGTTTCCAACAGTGGGGCTTTCACTATTGGAAACATTAAAGTCTTGCTTTCCTGCAAGTCTGCTTGACAGAGCAAGACATCCACTGTCAGGAAATCCTTTGGTATTCAACTTGAAGTTCCCTTTTGCATCCTCTTTCCTCTGCCAATTACCTCTCCAGAGCGCACTAAGCAAATCCTTCACCATTTACATCTTTCAAATAATATGGCATAATTAACTCCAGGGGAACAGCTTTCACCAAACTACCTGTATTTATCTCTTTTAATCTTGTGCTATTAATTTAACCCCTCCAGCCAGTCCCTGAGTTGTTTGGGTTGCTCCCCTGTGAGCTCCTGCCAATTTGTGAGCTTTTTTCTGGTGACTCAATTGCATAAAGCTCACAGCAATGTGGTAGGTGTGGTCTGTGCTGAGCCACAGGCAGAGATCTCCACGGTTAAAGTCCATTCTGAACCATGAAGGACGACAGCACATTAAAATATTTTGGAAGTGGAAGCTAATTCCCACATGTCTCTCTGAGAAGGGAAGTGTCTGGCCTGTTCTACACATTGGAAACAACAAAACATTTTACCTCTGGCCACAAAGGGAGAGTCAGTGTGAAAACACTGCCTGAAATTCAGCATTTCACCATTAGTCTTTGACTTTAGACCATTTCCATTGGTCCATAAAAGAACCTGAAGGAGCTCCAGAGAAAAAAAAAAAATCAGAAAGACATGAATTTAGCCCCAGTTGTCCTGTAATTCTGCTTCTGGCACTCTGGTCAGGCATTATTGTATTGGCTGTGCTGCCGAGTACCACTGTGCTTCCCAGGGTTCTGTTTTGATACTTGACTTACCTACCTCATTCTCATCCATCTAAACTGGAGTCTGAACCTCCAGCCCTCCAGAGCCCAACTTCATCTTTGAAGCCAAATGTCAAAATACTCAACATCAAAGCATAAGCCTGAGAACGCACCACACCTCCGAAAAGCCACAAGCGCCTCTCCAAAACTACGTGTCAAAGGTGCAGATTTGTAAAGAGGATTGAACATAAAGCAGTTCAGTGCAGAATCCCTCTATTTGTGGGGGAAAAGCCCTGTAACATTATGAAGTGTTGGCACCATTCAACTTGTGCTTCATACGTTTGTGCAGCACTGAGCTGTTGTTGGTCTTGACAGACCGAGCAATGCCAAGTCCTCAGGGAGTGATGCAAGGGAACTGCTGCATGCCTGGCTGGAGAAGAAGCAGCTGTAGACTGAGACCAGAGACTAAAGAGAACATGTTTCAGCTTGATTTTTGTTTTTTAAAGCCATTTCTACACCTTTTACAAGCAGCTTGTTTCCCTTGTGCTCTCACTCACGCTCTGAGAACGGCTCTTTTTTGTGCCTGGGTTTTTTTTTGGGCCACGACTACTTCTGTAATCTTTTTCCCAAAAAGTTTGGCAGAACTTTCTAAAAACAATACAAATATCACAGTCTGTCTCACCATGTTAGTGGCAGCTGCAGATGACTCTGGTTTAATATACCTTTGATCTGCTAAATAGATGTGCCTATATACATGCTTGATAACTAATTTTATTCAAATCCAGTATCTGAATAACCTGAAGCAGTCCAATAAGGCATGTGTGCACTTCATATCCCCTGCCTGTACAAATTTGGGAGCTAACACAAGATTTAAGGCTTGCAAAGCCAGCACTTCTCCAGTGACACTCCCTTCCAAAACTCCTTGTAGGTGGAGAGACACCAAAGTGTGGGACTCGCACAGTGCTGACTCTGTTCTCTGAACAGTTTTGCACTGACTGTGGAAAAAATCTGGACCTTCCTCCAGCACTACACATGGAAAGCTGTAAGAAAATAAAGAAAATAAATAGGAGGAGGTGCTTGAGAGATCCTACAAGAAAATATCTCCCAGAAAGGCAGACTCTCCTGATGACATAGCATTTCCAACCCAGGCAAAAACAAAACACTTGCACAGACATGTAAATTAGAGCATAAGTGATAAATATTTTCAATTCTGCTTCCTCCCAGGTATTCACTAGGCCTGTACCCAAACAGAGAAGAACTTTTGAGGGGAGATTTCATTTCTCCTGGAACCTAACTTTTCCCTGGGGACTCTGCTTCACAAACTCGAATACAATACCTCTATTCATTAACCTCTCTACTTGCTTTCCTTGAGGGGTCCATTCCCTGCTCAGCCCTTTCCTCCAATTCCCCCTCCTCTTCCCTGCACTGTCATTCCATGAGCCATGTTCCTTCCATTCTGTGATCCCTGCAGTACAGATTTGATGTGCTTGGCGTAGAGAGCCGATGTCTGTTTAGATTAAAACCATGTTGTAATTTCCAGGGAAAACATACAGAGCCACGGCCGAGCGTGACGGGAGAAAGCCATTCCCAGTTTTGGAAGCTGCAGGATGTCCCTCCTGGGAGCAGCTCAGGCTCGTGTTTATTACTTTAACCAAAAAGAGGGGAAATGGCTGAGGTTTTGCTGGGCTCCGCACTTAGAGAGGCCAGGGCTCATCCCCCCTAGCTACGCCGAGGTGAGCATTTTACACACGCTCTCATTCCTACTTAATGGCTCTTCCATCCTTTCAAATAACCCTCTCCACTCAGGCAAGCATATGATTTATGGGAGCCCAGCAGAAAGGAATGGATTACAGGGCCAATGAATGAATCAAACAAACCCAAGAGGAGAGATCATATCATCAGCTGCGTGGGACTCACTTTTTGAAATGGCATTTCTATTACTTAGGTCTTTGTGCATGGTTACACTGAGGTTTCAAAGAGCCAGGATCCAGACAGACACTGAATTGTTTAAAAAAACTCCAAAACCGTGGAATTTTTCAGTGTGGATCTGCCCCCACTGACATCTTTCATCAGTGTTGTCTCCATCCAAATTAGCTGCCACCGATGCAGAAACTTCTGTGACAGCCTCTACAAAACTTGGGACAGAGCAACTTCGGGAGCATTTCCCTCTCAAATACACCTATGGCACCAGGCAATCCTAACAGGACACTTCTCTTGGAAAATATCCAGGGCTGTGAAGATCCATTTACTCAAACTTTTTCCTTTTCGTCATAATATCAGCCTGAACCTCTAAGCTGGTTTGTACCCTAAGCACAGCCTGGAGAGGTTGGGATAACCGGAGACTCCAGCAAGAACAGCAGACATTGCCCCAGATTTGCATTCCAGCAACTCTCTGTGATAAAAGCTTTGCCTCTCCACCAGCCCAAAGAAGATCTTTCAATATCACGGCCTATTAGGTTTGTGTCTCAGCAGTAACAAAAATCTCAGCACAAGCATTTTCTCATCCTACTTTTTATTTTCCCAGTAAACCTTTGTGTTTTTTTCCCTACAGCTTATGATGAAACAAATCATAATTTACACACACACACTGAGCTAGTGGTTGGTTTGGATTTGCAAAATCTTATCCTGCATGTTTTGCTTTTATGTGATCAAAATCATAGATGGACTTGATTCAGGTCTAACTTTAAAAATTAAAGGCAGTTTTGCCTGAGTGTGGAACTGAGGGTGGTGGTTTAAATATAGTTTAATTTATGACTAGTTTTGAACACTGAATGCATATGGGAGAGAATGGAAATAAGTCTAATTCTATCAATTTACTTATTGAGCTATGCATACAACTTCAGGCCTACTATCAAATTGTTTTTATATCATGAAAAACTGGTTTGTTTTGATTGAAAGTTTCTTCAGCTTTCACATTAAATGCAGGCAAATTAAAAATTTTAATTCATATTGACATTAAAATCTTTGCCTTTTAAGTCTAAAATGTAAATGCTTTAAACTTTCCAAATTTTAATCCTACTTATTAGGCCAATGTTCTGAATTTCATGAATACCCATTTTGAGCTAAAATTAAATTGCACTTTTGGGGAATGAACTATTTGATTAATAATTCCTAGTGTTCCCTCAGTATTTATTTCTTCCCTCCTGCCAAAGGAGGGTCACCAGAGGGAATGAAGAGCTTTAGCAGAGAATTAGTTTAAGATAATTATTCTACATCTTTCAGGCTCTTTCTACATACAGGAGAAGAAATATTGTGGAAACAGAAGTTGTTTTGTGTGTATAATCTGAGAATATATTTTGCAGAATAAGTGAGTGGGATATTATTTGGATAATGCCTACAGAGCTAAATTCATTAAATAGGATTTTTTATTAGTACTAAGAGAAATATTCTCTTTGAGCAATGCTTTGTGTTCATCATACCTAAATATTTCCCAAGACTCATCTTCTTGCTGCCCAAATGCTGAAGTTTTTACTTTACCCAGTCTTGTGAGATTCAGCACTTTGCTATCAAGCAGATTTACTGCTAGCTACCAGCACTGAGATGACAAAACCTGCTTCTATTCCTGACTAATATAATTGATTGGACCCTGCTCTGCACTTTATGCCATGTGGAAAAATAAGTGGCAAAGAGTATTTTTCCCCTTTCTCTCCCCACAAAGCCTGACATTTCATTTCATCCAAGCCTTTTATTGGTTCTCACATCTGGATTATATAAATTTAAAGCACAGTTTTCAATATCTCAGATGCTTAAGGTTACCATATTTGACAAATCCTATTCGCCAGGCTGTCAAATTAAATTAACATGGGCAATGGAGGGGGAACAAAGGAATAAAGAGGCTGAGTTTGATTCCCTTGTGTTCTCAAAGTGAGACAAAATTAACCCCTCTGAAGGGGAAGCACCAGCCCTGACAGGCAAACCTGCCAGAGTGGTAACAGGCAATGTGACAGAAATGCAGGAATTTTGTTGGCTGGCATCCCAAGGATCAAGTGGTCTTTTCTGTGCCATCAACTCAAGTTTTCTAGCAAACACACCAGGTAAGATCCATCTCCAATTCAGTCACAAACTCATTAGTGGGCCATGAAGACTAATTAGTCCCATATATTTTTAGCATCCCAAGGGATGCTCTTCACAGCACTCCTTTAAAGATTCTTCCTCTGCAGCTGCACACACCCAATCTTTTTTATTTTGTGCTCCAGGGTGGGTTTTTGGGGGACACCACACTTAAGCAGCCAATTCCTGTGGGGGGCACTTACCAACACACAAAGCCCAGAAAATTAGTAAGGATAGAAGGAAAAGTCAGAGCACTGCTCTGCTTAATTCCTAACAGATGCTAAAATCTGGTGTAGTGCTGCTCAGACTTACAGGTGATACTAACTCAGAACAGCAATCCTGCACGGGACCTTTATCTGCTTTCATCCACTAGGAAAAAATCTGGGATCTTAGGCGGTCTCAGGATGGCACTTGAAGGTCTCTGCAGGGGGCAAGAGGGAGAATTCTTTCCTCAGAATTACCTCTGGGCTCTATAATTGCCTCTGCATTTCTGAGATAAACTCAGGAAGCCACACCCCAGAACTGAAACCAGGAGGTCTCATCTTCACTCTGCTCTTTTCATTTTTGTCCCTGCTGGTTTCCTGCATGCCTCTCAGGTATGGATGGACAGACTACACACACTCTTCTTCATTCACAGCTATTATGGCATTTTTTCCACTATCTGCATGGAATTTTGGGGCAAGCACCTGTTTAGTGCTTAAGGTCTATATAAAATAATTAACTTCAGTAACAACTTCCTATCTTAAATATCTTTGTGTTCACTTTACATACATTACACAGACCCCCTATTGAGCAGTCCCATTACACTGAGCAGGACTCACTTTTTAGGAAATTAAGAAAACCACATGGCTTTGTTATCATCATTCTTGCCACTGCTGTGCTGCAGGGCAATGATGAATACTCCTTCCAGCTTCCAATCTGGAATGTGCTTTTGCTTATCTCAACTATCTGCTGACAGCAAACACCAATGTGATCATCTAAATGTACACATTGGTACTTTTTTTTTTTTAAACCACCACTTTATGGCAAAACCAACAAACTGACAGGCAGTAAAAAAGGAGAGAAAACATATCAGCAGTGATGCTGTTCTGAGGCATAGTAAAGCAAGACACATCTGTCATGAGATAAGAGACCACAAGTGTAAATCTTTTTTGCATCTACATCTATGCAAATATATATTTGACAGTGATCATGATGTCAGCGTGGTACCCAGGCTGTCTGGAAATCCTGAGAAGAGTTGGCAGCTCTTCCCATGATCAAAACCACCTCTCAGCTGAGCTCACTTAACACTAGAGCCACTCCTTAGGGATATTTTTAGGTTTGTAATAGTGACATGAACTGATGAATCACACTTTCTGTCCTCTCAACTCATCAAGTTTCTGCTTTTACAAATTATCCCTCACACTCCCACTGCCCCCAGAGTTGTGTACTACCCCCAGTCACCTGAAACCTCCAAACCAATACTCATTAAAGCAGTTTAGACACCTATTTTCTCCCTAAGAAGATGACATGGTTCAGACAGCACACGACTGGGCCCGTGGTTCAAAACTGAAGCAGCCATGGGTGAAATCAGAGGCACAACCTCATCACAGGGACATAGCAGCTCCCAGAAGCTGTTCTAAAGCAAACATTTACCAAGGGCTTTTAATGGGCAAAAGGCCACACTCCACGGAAGAGACAAAAACGAAAAGAAAGCTTCTGTAATCAAACTGAATATTTGCAGCTGTGAGAAGGTAGAAAGAAACTGGTGAAGAAAGATGCTTGAAGGAAGGAGAAGAAACCTGAGCAAGTCTTGAGAATAGAAAGAGGATTTAGAGCAGGTCACCAAGGTCAGTTCAATGGAAGAGCACTCAGCTTGCACAAATTAAGCGTGTTTGGAGCCATACTGGGGGAATCCACTGATGAAGGCTCTCAGCTGTGGAAAAGTGAGGTTGAAATGGAGGAGGAAGAGAAGCACAGCTATGTTTGGAGGAGGAGAACCTCAGAAACACAACAGGCATGATGGAAGCATTAGGAGTGACTCCTGTGACAAAAAGAGGCTTTTGGATGGTGTTCCCTTTGTGCTCCCTTAGATCCCAAGCTCAACTTAGCACAGGCAACAATTTGAGGCCAAGCTATCAGATGAGATTCTCCTTTCCCAATGGGAATCTAAAGTTACAAAGTGACTTCAAAAAGAGGCAAGACCCTCCTTATTTCCTTATCAGTGGTTTCTGAAGCAGCTCCTTATCTCTGCAGGAGGGAGCGGCACTCTGAGCTCAGCAGCCCCTGCCCTGGCTGATACTTCAGAGGCCACAGCTGAAGGACCTGGCTGTCGAGTTCTGCTCCACACCTGCCTCAGCAGCCTGCTTTGAACCTTTCCCAATCAGCTTTTGTGTCCAGATACACTGTCCCAAACCTCACAGAGCCCCAGAGACCTGCCTGACAGAGCTAAACCTGCAATGAAGCAGCCGGGGAGTTGTTCAGCATTTATTTCTCAGAAGGATTAATTCCATGCAAGAATCAGAGCCATGAACAGAAACCCCTCAGCTGATCGATTGGTGTCTGCGATTGTGGAGGCTGTAAAACTCCAGTGAATGAGGCAGATCACTCAGGACAGACAGAATCACAAGTTCCTCCTATGCTCTGCTAGGATGGATAATGTTACACAAGGCTTCCTGGGAACATTAAACCTCAATATAATGTTCATTTATCTGCCCAGATCTGCAGTTCTTTGGGGGGCATTACATTCACTTGGCAAAGGAGAATCTCCATCTCCACTACACCCAGAGGGGAACATAAAATAAGAACAGCAGCACAAGGCAACACTCATGCCTGTTTAGAAGGAAAGGTTTAAGAAATGAGATGGTTTAATGGACTATAAATTCTAGAAAAAAATATTTTTTCATTAAAATCAGTTTTATCATAGGTCACTCACAGAGGAATTCAAAACAATTTGAAAGAGCAAAAGCATAAAAGCAATATGAATATTCAGCAAGAGACTGACCAATGAAAGAGAATTAGAAAGTTCTGGAACTTCAGAATGACAACGTCCTCAACTGCTGGTCCTGGAAATTATCACATTTAAATTTGGGAAATGATGAGGAAAAAACCCCCACAACATCCCAAACCAAGAGCAACCTGCACTCCTATCCCTGAGCATCAATACAAAGTAGGGCCACATGTCACCACAGCTACTCCTGCATGTTCTCTTCCACACAATTATTGGTTCTACTGTCACAGGATCAAAGGGAGAAGGCAAGATTCCTTCTTGGGTGGCTCCAATCCCAAATGCTGCACATATGGCAAAGTACAGCAAATAAAAACCTGATCCCATCACCCTCACTCTGGAATCAAAAGGATTTTTTCCAAGATCTGCTTTTCATGGTTTGCTCCAGTCTGAAGGGAAAACCAGAAAAATGTACATTCTGCAGAAAAAAAAAAAAGAAAAAAAAAACCCAAACCCCTATTTGATAGGGATTGAACCAGGAGGAGAAAGGTCAAAAATGCAGAGGAATAACAGAAAATATTCCAGCTTTTGAAATTATCCACATACCAGCTCTTTATCCTACAATGCTCAGATATCATGGAAACTAAGTGCAACACTGTCAGGCATTCCCCATTTCTCCTGGACATTTATTATTTAGACATCATTTCTCTTTCATGGCTTCCCTGGAAGGTCAAGACAAATTTTCTCTCATCACCTCCAAGGCCCAGGTTGGTAATGAAACACCTACCCAACAAAATAATTGCTGCATTATAAGCTGTAATGCTCCATTGGAATAGGGGGACATGAAATAGCTCTATCCTTCAGGGAGTAGGGCTTCCACTCACAACACCAAGAGCTTTCACATTTCTCTCATTTTTTTCCTTCCTGTTCTGTAATATCATGAATTTCTAGCCAGAGGTTATGCTGAAAGAGATCAAAACAACTTTGCTACTTTCTATCCCTTTCACTGAGCAGACCTGCCAACCGAAAATTAAGAAATCTAGTAACTCTATGGAAAAAGACACATTAAGGAAAATTAATTGTATACAATAATAGTAATTTTCTGAATGTAAAACTCAGTACTAGTAAACAATATCTCTAACAGAGGGCTAATCAGAATTATCCATCTGAATTTCCTGCTCTCTTCCCAGTGTCAGAGCACAGCCTCTGTTCTTGCTTCCAGTGTTGTGACACTAATTTCAATTTTCATTAAAAAGCCTGGAGTTTGGCCTTCAGATTTGCATTTGTTCCTTGTACATTAACAATGAACCATATTAACATGAAAAAGCAGATTCAGAAAATGCACTTGTGAACCATGAGAGGCTGTTTATTATTGTTACCCCAATTCTGTACCTGAATAAAAGCAGGTAAAGCACAAGGATTTGCACCATGCATACTTTATACACTACACTGGGGTTTGTACATTTTGCATTTCAGTGGCTGGCTCATATTTGATAGCACAATTTTGATTTTTTTAGCCAATTTTTACCACAACATATGTGCTCAGGCCAGTTAAAGAGAGTGCCTGGCAAAGGAAATTGTGAAGAGCTGGGAGGAGACGATTTACTGGGAAAGCTGTCCCATGCAAACTCCTGTTTGTGGAACACCTCACCACCACAGGCACAGCTGCAGGACTGGATGGTCCTTGCAATAAACAGGGAAACGTTTAAGAGAGGCAGATGCAAGAACAAGCTACAAAGCAGAGTAACCTGATAAAGCTCTTTTTAGCAGCTACTGTAATAAAGAACCTTGATCTGCAGCACATAAAGCAAAGTGAGTTTCTGCAACAGTCCCCCTAAAAATGTGCAAACATGGGTTGAGTGTGGCTTCACTCCTCTCAGTGGGAAGAACTTCCAAGGGCAGCTGCACCAGGCAGGGTCTGCTCACAGGTCTGGGATCGATCTTACAGGGATATTGCTCTCTTAACAATAGAAAATTAATTTATTTATTCTAGTTTCCTCTGCTGAGGGGTGGGAGAGTGATACAGAGAGTTTGATAATTTCTTATTATATGTTTTTTGTAGTATTTATTCCCTCCATAAACCTGGTCCAGAAAAATCATGATTTCCACCAATTTAGTCTGGTTCTGCAGTGCATCTCTCCCCAGGCTACCTATAGGGACTACTTCCAGGAATAAAGGGTAACATTCTGCTTTATGAGCACCTTGACTTCAAACAGAGCTACTCCTGATGTATATCAGAGTGAATGGAAAGGGGATCAGAGTGAGATGGGATCTTGCATAAAACTTCTAAGAGAAAAGGAAGAAGTGTGTCCATTCACTCCTTCATGTAGCACCAATCAGGAAGATGAGATTAGTCCACAGGAGATGAGAGGATAAAGCATTTGTTTTCATGCTGGGAATTGCAGTTTCCTGCTGGTTAAGTGTGTCACCAACTCAAGGGGAAGCACTCACCCAGAACTCTGACCTGGGCTGCAGCTTCCTCCTGCTCCTGACTCAAAGCAAGGTGTTTCAAGACTTGTTCCACACCCTCTGATAAGGCTGGAGGGAAGTTTCATGTTTATCTCATCCTTCTCTAGGAAATACCCATGATGTAACAGCTGCTCAGGACTGCAGGTGATGCATTGGCAAGGGGTGAGTCAGTGGTACAAAGGACAGGATATTTCCCTGTCAAATTCCACCCATTCCAGTGTTTCCACATGCAGAGCTATCATCATGCAGGGCAGCTCACATCCAACAACACAGAAACCAGGATCTCACCTGGAGATATCAAATGATGTCTTAAAAAGATCTAAATTATTCTGTAAACTTCAGCTAGGTGTTATCAGAATTTAATCACGGAGGTCACATCACACTGGTGCTGTCAAAAAGTGAAATCCTATTTTGTTTTCCCCTTAAGGAGCAGATCCACATCCTCAGTCTTGCAGAGTTTTGTGTCTTAGAATTCAATCCAACAGAAAAATTGCTTTTATAGTTTGGAAAGCCAGTTTTCCATTAAGTCAGCAAACTGATCCAGCTTGCCCACAGTCAGAGCTGCCAGAGCAAACACAAACAGAGGGAGCACATGGCTGGCCCAGGGAGAACAGGATCTGGTTTCACTGGCAGCCCAAACGGGGGCTGAACTCCATGTAACACAAACCTGCACCCTGATTTGTCTCTGACTCACTCACAGGACACCGAAGGATCTCTGGACAACTACAAAAGTTGCTGTCCATGAGGCTGATTCCTCTTCTCTCCCATATGAGAACATGGAACAGATGTTAAGGATTTTGCTGCAACAGTTTTCACATATAAGTGGTGACAGAGGTTGGCACAAAGCTCTGGATAAACAGAGGAACAACAGATCCAGAAAGCAATTCTGAGACTTTCCTGATGAAACCTTGTCCACATGCTATGGACTCAGGAAAAACAAGATTTACCAAATTACTAATTGTTATTATTATTATTATTATTAGGCCTATGCAAGGTCTTAGCAGTTTTCAGTGTGAAGCCAAGGCTCCAGAACTGTCAGGACTTGCTATTCTATTGCAAATGTGGGGCTTTCTCCAATTCTCAAGCACAAGTATTAAATGAGCAGGAAAATATTCTTTAGAAGAACAACAAAAAAGGCAAAACATCCATATTTTTACTTTTCATAGGTAAGGACAATTTAAACACTGCAGGCTAAAAGCAGAAAACAACCAAAACTAAACAACCAAAACCTAACCAAAAGTAAGGTTTTTTGTTTTGATCTGTATTAAAAATCAGGCTCCTAACTTTTGAATAGCCAGGCTAGAATTTTAGAATATTGAAGATACTAAAAGAGCAAAGCCTTAATCCTGCAAATAAAAACTCTTTAGCATTCCAGGACTATCATCAATATCAAAACAATATATAATGTATTTTCTGCTAGAAAGGTCCTTCTGATTTAGTTGAAAGGCTCCAGTAATTTATATTAAGTTCCTTTTATTACTGCCCTTTTCTTCTGTGGTTAATATCTTGAATATTTAAAGGATGTCAATTATAAGTATTAAAACTTTTATACCATCATCTATTAACGTCTTATTTATTATTATTAATTTTGGTATTTGAATCTTATGCCAGCTCTGAGGAGAAAATTTGGAATTTAGGAATTCACATTGTAATTATCTTATTTCTGCCATGCAGGTCTTTACTGCATGTCCTGGAAACTCACCTGGTCAAACAGAACCTGCCCAGCTTGAGTTAGGGGGTAGTTTAAATAAAACTTGGCAAAAAGGTTAAGCTGTTCAAGATGAAGTCCCCAAGCAACACCAACACCCTCTCAACCAGGGTATTTTGCAAGGGAGTAAAGAATCCCAAATGGCAGCAGATGCTTTTTGTTCAGATGTATAATTCTGCTGCAGAATATTAAAGTTCTTTTTCAAAGTCAAGTTTCTAAAGATGAAAAGAACTGTTAAGATTAGAAACAACCCAGTCAATCTGACAAGAGATTCAGATTTGGGGTCTAATTCTAGAGGACAACATCCTTTAGCACACAGGCACGTTTTACACAGGCTTTTTAAATGGCTTTCACATTTATTTTGCCTCTCCATCACTGACAACACAATACAAAACTGCCTGAACTTAAAATATGCATTTCATTTCCACTACAATGGATTTATCTTTCCAGCAGATGTTGTGTGGAATATCCAGTGATTGCAAGAGGTTTTGATCTAAAGTGATGACTAAAATGTGCACCAATAACCCCCTTTCTTCAGGGAGATTGGTTTTTTGCAAATCTAGTTCCTATAATCTGTGGGACAGCCTTAAAATCCAGGGACCAAGATGAAGTGTCCACAGCACTATATTCTAAAGAAATACTGATTAAAAACACTGTTTCTGATCTCTAGGCCAAGACTTCTCAGCAGATCAGGTTTCCTTATTTTGAGAATGGCTTCTTTGGAAACCTGGAGCAATATTCCTCCTGGAAAACAATGGAGGCAGTTGTTTGAAAAGCAGAAACTGACCTGGATTATCAGTGTCAGGACAAGAACTTCAGCTGCTCGATGTAACTTTTAGTAATCAGGCCAGGGAAAGTGCAGAGTGTTTGTGACAATAATTGCACAAGCACTCCTCTAAATTGTTGTCTCCTTGGCTTTGGAAACCTCTGCTGCAGGAGTGGAATGTTTGGAGTATCATGGAGGTTTGTGTGAAAGCAAAGCCCACAGTAATATGGTCTCCTATTAATGCAGTGCCTTACATCCACGGTTCCAAGAGCTTTGGTCAGTCCTATATGCAGGATTGTTATTTCACTCTCCATAGTCTCTTCCAAACCCTCCCAACATATTTTCTTAACCAAGTGATGGTTATTTGACTTCTCTAACTCTCACTCTGGTCTCTACAATGACAGTGTCCAGGAAATGCGGTTTCTGTTCTTCATATATATATATATAGAGAGAGAGATAGATATATAAAAATTAAAAACAACTTGAAGACTTGAGCAGTTTGCCTGTTCTTGCTAATTTTGAAATTTTCTGAGAGCTTTTAATTGCTTTTGCTGGCAGTGATTTGATGCTTCTATGATAATTTATCTTTGTCCAATGTTTGTTTAACAAGTCTTCTCCAACAGACTGCACATGTGAAGAAATAAATTTAAAAAAAAATGTGAAACAAATTACACTCTTGATTTGCAAGTTCAAACCTACTTAAAAAAATCAGACTTAAATCAGCTATAAGCATAGACAGAAGAATTAAATTAACTCCCATCAAAAATTTTACATCTGGATTTCAATTAAGCTCAGAGTTAATTGTTAACTGCCTTAACTCCTGACCCATCAAAGAGTTAAAAAAATAAAAAGGAAAAAAAAAGAGAGATCAAGCTTTGATGCCAGTCTGGAAGTTGCTGAGCTATTAATCAGTGGTTATCAGTTTGCCTTAGATGACTAAAACTCATTAATATAAACGAGAAGCCTGAAAGGATCACATTAGTGTGTTATCAGTTTCATCATTTACAACCCTGGAACAGCTAAAAGAGTTAAGCTATCACACACTGCACTGAAGGATAATTTGGCATCATTAATTTTGTTCTGCCATTTGCCAAACCTAATTGGGAATGATAGGGGCTTGGAAATCTGAATTCACAGCTTTCACCTACATCCCTTTATTTTTTCCCCAGAGTCCTGGCATTTAATGAATGAAAAGCACCAAAACCATTCAAAGGTTTTAATAACTAAAATTTTGGTGAATAAATTTCACATTGCCTTTGATTTCAGATATATCCATCATAAAAGAACAGTGCTGTGGCAATTATTTCCAAATTTGTTCATTCTTAAAGGGGCTTTTACACTTTTGGCACACAGGAATGTGATGAAATAGAAACAGTTTCTTCTTTGCTAGTTAAAAATTAAAAAAATAATTTTTGTGTATACGGCCAATAGTAAGTAAAATGCACTCTCTCCTCAGCCTCATTCCCACTGCCTTCGACTAAAAGCTCAGTATTTCAATAGTTTATGAATAAAATAATAAAAAGTAATGCATAAATGTTAAATATTACTCATCAGATACAACCTACCTGTTATTTCAGACTTGCAAACAGGTAGGTCAGGGAGAGCAATTCTTAACTAAATTCATGTGTGGAAAATGCCTGTTCCTGGTCACTATAATTCAAGGTGTAATGAAAGCTAAAAGAAAGAAGGTGTTCCAATGGCAGAGGTGGATAAATGTGCTGGACCAGGATTATGGTTATTTACTTCCACTCCAGATCTACGCTCAAGATAAGCTGAATTATCGCCTCTGTAGCTGCATCCCTTGGATCCGAGAGGCTCCGCTAATTTCAAGGAACCATTCCCAATGAGACAAGAACAAATCATACCTGTGCTTTCTAAAGAGATGTCATTCACTGCACAGAAGGAAAGCATTCATCTTTCACATTTTGGCACTTGCCAGATAATCCCTTTAGCCTTTGGGTTGATGCACTTTATAGAAATTCAAAATAACCATCCACCAGACTTATTTCATAGCGCAGCCTTTTATGACGCTCTTCAAAGAGCATTCTTATTCCAAAGAGATAAGGGAGTTCTTTTGTCACATTGACAGAGAGACTTTATTATCCTTTAATGGAAACTTCATCATCTGTGGCAGTTTTGAACCTTAAGAAGGTTGTGCTATTAAGACACAACAGACGTGCTACTTTTAACCATTAAAAGTTAACATTCAAGAAAAGCATTTTCCACTTTCCTTGAAATATTGTGATGCTATACAAGACATTTGCTATTTTCTTGAGTCACTCGAACACCCAAATTACAGTCCTCTTCCCAAAATTTCAGAGTTTTTTGGGTTTTTTTAAATAAATTGTTTTAAAAGCAACTTTTAAAGACAGGGATAAACAAGGGCTTCTCACAATTCTGTGTCCTGAAATTCCATACCATTAGCTTTCTTCACAAACTGAGAAATGTTCCTTTATTGGCGTGCAGAAGGTTAAGTCCATGAAAATATTTCAGAATATTTAAACTAAACCTGTTTTGGTACAACTTGAGGCCCTTTCCCCTTGTCCTGTCCCTGTTCCTGGGAGCAGAGCCTGACCTGGCTGCTTGCATCCTCCTGTTGGGGAACTGTGCAGAGCCACAAGGTCCCCTCTGAGCCCCCTTTTTTCCAGGCTGAGCCCCCCGAGCCACTCCAGACCCTTTCCCAGCTCCATTCCCTTCTCTGGACTCACTCCAGCCCCTCAATGTCCTTCCTGAATGGAGGGGCCCAGAACTGAGCACAGTGTGATTCCTTTTACATTGGCATGGATTATTCCACAGGTGAAGAAAGTTCCCATTTTCTCCCTTACACAGAATGCAAGATGTTAAGGAGGAACAAATTCTTTCCCAGGCATTCACCAACACTGAAGCTTTGTTAACCACAACTCCTTGGATTTACATAATCCCAGAGTTTGAAAAACGTGAAAAAGCATCCACCACCAGGGTGGTGTTTGTGAAAGCATCTCAGGGGAATAATTTTGCAACCTGCTGACATTGTGAAAACACACAAGAGTCTTGGGGGAACCTTTTCAAAAACCTGTGGTGCATTTTCACTCTGGCCAAGTAATGCAGCTCACATCAAACCACCCCAAGGGGGGGTTAACAAACATCCTTCATTGTTCTGTTTGATACAAACCCATGCTCAGTAAACAGCAGGTACAGGATGTTCCTTGTAGCACTAGGAACTACACAAGTAGGAAAGAATACAACCAGCAACCTTCCCACGGTAGCAGTAAGCTCATTTTGCTTCTTTGCGAGGACAAATTTTATGTAACAGATTCTGAAAGACTCACAAAATATTTTATTTTCATTAATACAACTGGCTGAAGGGGAGTTGTTCCCAGACCTTCAGAGCTCTTGCTGTTTGACATGGAAAAGTTCAACTTCATCTCCCACCGAGTTCCTGGGATGCCTCTGCTCAAAACCTGCATCTTTACATGCAGCAGCTATTAGGGATGCCTTTCCAAGGATGAAAACAACCCTCACCAAACCTGCTTTGAACCCAGTCATGCCTAATAACTACATATGCACTTCAAACCACAGTGCTGCCACCAGGGGTTAATGAAGAGGCTGAGAGAGAAGTGCTAATTACCCGGGTCAGAATGGTGTCCACGCCCATTATTACTTTATACAGCACAGCAATTCCTTATTTCTACTACTTCCAACACTGGACACTAACGAGGTTTCTTCAAGAATGGGAAAAACAAAATCAGTGCAAGGTGACTAGTGCAAGGTGTCCCTGCCCATGGCAGAGGGTTGAAGATGGTCTTTAAGGCCCCTTCCAACCCAAACCATCCTCAGAATCTAGAATGATCTTTTTTGTTTGTTTTTTCTTTTCCCCCCTGCACTTGCACAGTAGATTTAACAGAATCCAGACTTCTTGGCCCACATTGCTACAACTCCCATTACTTCAGAGGGTCCAAGTCTTGCAGAAATGGAACAGGCAATATGAAATGTAGGATTAAACCCTGGCCACACCACAGAAGCAAACAGGTTTTGACATACAGAGGGCAAGTAGGGAGCATGTAAGCATAAAAACAAAATAAAAATGGGAAACTGCAAAGCAAGAGTTTCCAAGAGAAGCAGACTGTTTCCAACACAGCCAAGCAAGTGGAGTAGTTTAGTACAGGCAAAGCCACTTAGATTTGAACTAAAATTCAAATTGAATCCAGAGATTAGATTCAGAACCCAAATTTCACTACTGCATTTCTGAGGGGTGTCAGTGACTTCCTGAAGCTCCAGCAGCTCTGCCAAATACATTAGCTCAGCACGGATTCAAGTCAAGAGATGGCATTTCAAAATTGCTCACATGATGTCTCCAATTCTACTCTGATACCATAAATATAAGTCTGTTTGGAGTATAAATCCATTCTGGAACTGTACCTGATGATAAAAGATGACAGCATCTATTTTAAATGCAATTATTATTTGAAAGGTGCTCGTTAGTGCTAAATGATTCCTCTTTGATAGAGCTCAGTACCTGCAGCACAGACTGGTATTGCACTGGAATTCCACACTCCCAGGAGTGAGCAGTTCCCTAAACTGCTAATTAACGTGATAACACCAGGGCTCCTCTCAGATACACTGTAATTGAACTTAGGGTACAGAAAGAACAAGCTCTGCCATCTGTATCTGTGCAGGGGGAACTGCTTGATTTGGACTGGGATGGGGAATTGTGTGGGATTTGCCTCTCTTTAGCCAAAGGGAACCTCTCACAGGGGATTGCTTGCTGAGAACTTGAACTCAGTGTGTTTGTGCTGATGGTGTGGCAGCCCCTGGTGTGCTTTGGAAGTCTGTCAAGCTTTGTTTGTAAATTTTCTGCATATTTGTAAAAATCATTTGTGCCACTGTTCCCTCCCCCCCCGCCAAGCAGTTCTGAATAATTAAAGCGTTTTTACAAATTTTGTAATTAAAAGACCTCCTGGAGTTACTATAGTAACGGGGCCTTTAGAAATCAATTCAATAAAACAAAAAAATGGGGTTGATTGGTTGGCTTTGATCTTCTCTCTTTGTTCACTGGCATTAAGAATATTCTGAAATATCATATTTTTCTCCCCCTCAACTGCAGAGTTGTTATAATCCAGGATGTACAGTGTGTAAGCTAGTAATCATTATCAAGCCATGGCATAAATGGGGATGACTTTTTGGGTGCCCTTTTCTTTCTGGAACCAACCCTGACAAAAACATCTATTCTGTTTTAAGACAGCCTTATCAAATGCTTACCACTGCTTATTTTGCATTGAAATCAACACCTGGAAAAAGTGTCAACCACGATACTCATTTTAGTGATTATTCCTCCAAAAATACAACCCAGTTGCAGTTACAAGAACAAAACTCAGAGCTGATGAATTTCAAAGCAGGATCTAACTGGATGGTGCAGTTAACTTGTTTTAGTGCAAATGTTCAGTTTTACTTCCACCTGCACCTGATTCTTCAGGTTTGTGTTTCAGGAGTGTTTCCACTTTGAAAAAATCACTTTAAAGCCATGATGAGCTCTTCTTAACAGCTCTGCTCCTTCTACAGAGCCAGATCACTGCTCTTAGGGCACACATCATGCCTTTGCACTTTTCTGTTCTTTTACTTCAGTTTCTAGCCAATGAAAAAAAATCACACCAGAAATTTTCACTAGGGAAAACATTCAACAGGGTGACACCAATTAAAAGACCACAATAGTCTGCATCTGGGGGCATGAGGAGGATGAGATCCTATTTACCAAGCGCTCTCCTGCTGCAGCTGAACAGAGGTGCTGCTTGCTTTGGGATCCCAACCCCTCATCAGCACAAACACAGCTCAGTGCAGTTGCCACCCATGCTGGAAGGGCAGGATTTGCACTCCAGAGCCACTCCTGGGAAAGGATGAGCTCAGTTCTCAAAGCCAAGTCTGGCCTCTGTTGCAAGCAGCCACCTCCAACACTGTTTCAGTTTGCAGTGACGAAAATGAAACTTTTCCCCCATAAGGAACAATTAGCTTTCATTAAGATATTTCTGTTATTTACTGGGATCTGTTTGGAAAATACTTTCACGAACATCTCATTGCCGTGCAGAAGATGAAACTACAAACCTGAATGTCAAAATCCTACCCACAGATAGGGAATGCTCTGCCTATCTCTGGTATCACCCCTATCCTAGGATGCTGGCACGGCCCCACTTAGTCCTCACCCATCAGTCACACCCAACTCCAAACCAACACTATTCCAGAGACTCCCTGCAGTCCCATTTTCCCAACTCTGCTGCTGTAACTCTGCTGGAAACTCCCGTTTTCCTTGGAAGAACATTTGGGTGCTCAGGTAACCAGGCAGACTGGGGAGGAGGTGGAGAGATCCACACTCAAGTCTTGTCCTGCCTTGTGGTAGGTAGGAACACCAGAAGGTGTTAGACCAGCTCTGCAAGGCACATCAGGATGAATCCACCCCACAGCTTACGCAGAACCAGAGAGACCAACACTTGAAAATTATTTTTCTCCAGAGGAAGAGACATTTTAGAACAAATTTAGCAACAAGGAAATTCAGCTGCACATAAATCAATAACATTTCCAGAGGTTTAACATGACTTATGTAAAAGCTGTTCTTTATGTCTAATTTAGGATTGTTGTTACAAGCTTACTCAACCAAATAAATTTATGGTCACACACATTTATGGAACAAGCCTAAATCTCCATGCAGAACTTGCTTTTACCTTAAACAACCAATTTTACTGAGTAACTAATTTTTATTGGTCTGAAGGGCCATTGTTTAAAACAGGTTTCTTTGTAGATAAGAGAGAGGAGCCCAGATGCTCAATTCAGATACATGAGTGGAGCTCAGATGAACACCAGATCCATTTGGTAAAGTCAGAGCCTGATCTGAAAGCAATAAATCACAACTTTTTGTTTTATATTTAAGTTATGCTAGTGAACTTCCTCAGGCCTTTGGAATTTTCTATTTGTAATTAAAAAAAGAAATCATATTCTTGGCTGATTAATGACAGAAGCTGCTTTTATCTGTGTTAAACCAGTTCTTATTTATTGTAACACTGAACTGAGTTGCAGTTCTAAAATAAGCCATCAAAACAATGAGGGATTGATTATTTTTTGGTGAAATTTTATAAAATAAGACCGTAATGAACTCTCTATACAACTTCCATAAAGAAAAATGCAGAAGCAGATGCATTCCCCTTCAACTTCAGCATCTAGCAGAGGGCTGTAAAAGAAAGAAGAACTCCTTCTGGGAAATACCAAATGGAAACAGACTGAGATTTCACTTTCAACATGGAAAGGAGTTTTGTAATCAAATCATATGTGATGCACTGAGAGTTGGCTCAATCCAAGAAGACAGTTCCCATTCTCACCTTGCTGCAGGAGCAACTCCCTCCAGAAAAAATTCCCTGCAAAACCTCTAACCAGAACAGTTCCTTAAAATAAACATCAGCACTCCATGGCCTAAGGATGGCACAACCTTTTGCTCCCCAAGTCTCAAGCAGACCACTCTCTGCTAACTTCCCAATATCCAAAGGAATTTCATGAAGACAGCATCCCATGTCTTGTCTGGGGATAGAGTAGGACGCTGAAGATGCTTTGCTGTGACGTGTCCCCCCTCCAATGTCTGTGGGCTGTAAATTCCTGCAGTCCTGGGGTTGCTCTGAAAACTCTTGAATTCTGCTGCAGCCTCACAGCACATTCAGGACACCTCTGCTTCAATTCCTGAAGAACTGGTACAAGTTCTGAACTAACAGCACTTCTGGTCATTAGGCAGCACCACAATATAAACTCAGATTCAAGGATTCTTTCCAGTTTTGCCACTTTTTGGTGTCATTTTAAACAAATCACTTCTGCATACATTTAATATTTTCCTTTTTGTTTAAAACTTGCAATACCTTCAGCCTTAATAAGCACTATAAAACTTATTTAGTACTTGCAAAATGCCAACAAGAAATACTTCATTGAAAAATCCAAGTTATTTATTGTAATAGTAAGTTTTATAGGCTTCTTTATTTAAAGCTTGAGCCCTTGCAGTGTTTTGTAAGCAGGGTGTGAGGTAGAACCAGCACACAACTTCTTGTGTGTCATCTTCTCTACCTCTACGCTGCCTACAATGCTTGGACATCTACACAAACACCCAGAGAACCCACACAGCTTTTCCATATTGCTGAAAGGGGTAAAGAGGCTTTCCTCATGTGCCTGGTATGCCCTAATTCTGCCCAGCTGGAGAATATTTTAAAAAAGAACCATGACAGCCTCTGACGTACCCGGCAGAGTCATCACCAACGCCATGCAAACTGAATCCAAAAATAGAAGACTGATCTTCAGAGAGAGAAAGAGAAAGAGACCTTCCCATCATTTGCAACAAGGAAACCACCTTGGCTTATCAGAAAGCAGAAGTTGCTGGGCTGAGGCAGCGCTTGTCACCAGGCAGATAACGTGGAGGTTGCTGCTGGGGAGCTGCCCCAACATGTCCTGTAATGAGGTTTCACAGTGTTCTGCTCTCCTACAGCATGGAAATGTTACCCAAATGTGGCTGGCTCTACACAGGGTATTCCTCAGAATATTTCACCATGATACATTGACTTTCAGTCTGACAGAAGGCCACAGCTGAGCTGAATGGAAATCCCCAGGGTTGTCTGGCTACTCAGATTTGCACTGCTCTTCCTCATGGCTGTCCCAGCCTACCAGGCTGCAGAGAAAGCATCAGATGAGCAAGCAGCTCAAAGCAGTTGTGGAATTTACTGCAAACATCAGTGATTTTTACTGCAGTAAGGTCTTGCAGTTATTCTCACTGAAGGTTTGATGCTCATGGTATAAAATCACTGCTAAAGATTCTCATCATCAACTGGTGGTGTTGCAAGTGCAACTTGTCCTCTGGGATCTTAAGCTCTAAACTTTCACACCAGGAGAACAAAAAACCTCAAAACTTGAGCCAGTCAGGACATCTAGAACTCAATCCCAACTTTAAGACTGACTTAAAAGGTGGTCTTGGACAGTTAATTGAGTTTTCAGTGCCACATCAATATAATGGGGAGGGTGCCATATTGATTAGCATCAATATTCAGCTTAAATGAAGTCAGGCCTTGGTGAAAAAATAAAAAGGTACTTAAAGTAGAAGAAAAATCTATCCCACACATGTCTTTATTTTCATAAAGGGATCTGCTTTCCTTTTCCTCTTGTCCCCAAAGGGATTAGTTTCCTTTTTCCCCACAGAACAACCCTAGCAGTGAATACAGATCCCATTTTTTAAACCTTGTCATGTTTATTCACCCACAATCTCCCATCCACTACACTACATTCCCTAGAAATAATGTGGACAAACCTAGAGAGGTTTTCAAATATTTTGCATCCAGGCCAATTAACATAAAAGCAGGAATAATATTTGATCCCTCAGGAAAGCAGGGGACACCCCTAGTCCTCCACTCACTTACATGCTCTTCACAGGATTCTACTATAGAAGTAACTACAGTGTACTACTATTACAGTAAATCCATTCAGTGTTGGGTTCCCTGCTGCTTGCTCATAATTGTCATTCTTGGTCATCCTTCCCTTTTTTTTTTTGGTGAAGAGAACGAAGGAAGAATTCTGAGCAATTTGTTTTGCAATCTCCACCTCCTGCTTGGTTTCCAAACCACAGTATTCACACACAGCTCTTCCACAACTGTATTACGTATTTATCTGTGTCTTCTTCCCACCAGAAAATTACCTTTGCTTTAAGTGTATGAGGGTTTTTTGTGGGCAATAAGTGTTGAGTTTAAAGTTAAGCTGCTGTTAATAGACTGTTACTGGTACCAGTGAAACAGGTTTCTCATGATGCATCACAACAAGCCTTCTTACTGAAATTGTTTAAAGCACATTGCCAGTTTCTTGGGTTTGTTATTTATGATAAAAATGTAAAGATGAACCCCCTCAAAGTCAGAGCTAAGCTATGTACCCAAATTCACGAGCTGTTGTGATTAAGAGCAGCTGAGTGGCAAAGAAAAAAAATTACAACAGAATGAAAGAGAAAAGTGCCAAACCAGATCAAAGAAGTGAGTGAAGAAGCCTGGAAAGACCTATTTAGCTCAGAATATGAACAGCTTTTTAGACAAATAACAAGAGATCCCGCTGCCTTCAGAACACAAGAGACCTTCATCCTAACATTTCTGCTATGAGGGTATTTCACAATTATCAGTATTCCCAAGACTGGGAGCAGGGGGTATTTGGCACAGGACCTTTGGAACCAGTTGGGTGTATATCCACATCTGGGGAGCAATGCTCCTGTAAAACTTGTCCCAGCTCTGACCCCAACTCTCTCCAAGCTACTCACTTGTATTTGCAACTCAAATGCTTTAATCTCCTGTTAATCTAGTCTCAGATTAATTTATTCTGAGACAAAAGCTATAGAAGAGAATTATCCTTCCCCTTTTGCAATCCCAAACTCCAGTTCCACCGTCTATGGTCACGTTTTTGGGAAGGCTTTTTGATAATTGTGCTTGTAGAGAAGACACCAGATACAACTGCAGTCGGATCAGAAACATGTAAGTACATGGTGTGCCGGATAAAACTTTACAAACTCCCTCCTAATACTTGGGGAGGGAATTAACCAGCAGCAGGTCTCAGTTCTGCAATGAGCAAAGTTTAATTAATAGCTTTCAGCACAGTGCAGAGGTGGTTTCTCCAGAATCCTGGGACTGGGAGAAGCTCACTTCTGTCTCGATTTACAAGCAGAGTACCTGTACAAACCAGCAGCCCAACATCCCACCAGCTAAATCCCGGGACACTGATGACGAGTTACACGGGCAGCTTGAATGGGGTTGTATTGCTTTATAAAAAGGGTTTTACTAGCACACGTTTCAGATGACTTGAGAGCTCAGTAGTAGCTTCCTGAATAATGTGGCTGGCTCAAACTCACACCAATAAAACTTTTACACCGGCCCAAACTGCCACCTAGTATTTTAACATCACACATTATGCAGGGAAGCTGTTTAAGAAAGTTTTAAATGCTCTGTATTTGCTCTACTTCCTCACGTCTCCAGCGACTCCGTAGCTGCCAGGAGCAAATGGCACCCAGCTGCACAGTCAGAGGCACAAACACAACACTTCTCAGGTCCCTCGAAGGGATCTGGTTATTAAACAAAGATGAGAAGCACTGACAGGCTGCGTCTGGTCAGAAAAAGCCCATTTCTCACCCTGTGTTTAATACAGGGCTCGCCTGTGACAGATGCACAGCCCGAACCTGATTTCAGGGATGCTCTCCTGAATTAGCAGAGTTGCATCCATCGGGACACAGGCAAACCTTGGCTCTGAGCCACCTCCAGCTTCTGAATCCTCATGTGTGCGAGAAATCAAAGGGCTGGTCACATCCCCCGAGTGGAATGAATTAGTTCCTGACAAAAGATAACATTTTCCTGGAGAACGCTGCTCCCCGAATGAGAAAGTGCTGAAAGGGGCTGCATTTCTGTAACGTGAGTGCACGTTTAAGGGTCCCCTCCGGATAATCCGCATGTAAATGAGGCAACATTTAGTTGCAAGTATCTCTCGAAACTTAAACTGGCTGCACATTCTGAAAGTTAAGTAAAAACAGAACCACGGGAGAGAACCCCTAATTACCACATAGCGAGGGGACTGATTAAAACCATCAGGGCAGGGATCCTGTGTTTCATTAAATAAATATACCAAGTTGGGCTTTATTGTTATTTTAGCTGATGAAGGAAAAATAAAGTCTACCTCTGCATGCATGAAATTACCTAAATTCAAAGTCTCACTGGCAATAAGGGTAGTGTAGAATTTTTTCCCCCAATGTTTGTATTTAAGTAGCCCACTACAGTTACTCAGATTAATATGAAATGTTGAAACACAGTTAACCTCGGCATTTTTAGCATCTACACAGAGCCATTTCTTTGGGTTTCACATGGCAGGGTGTAACTAATAAATGCAACATTAAAATACTATTTTAATTATTTTTTCAGCTGAAAGCAGAGAGGAATTACAGAGCATTTTGGTGTAAAGGACAAAACCATCACCTCACTCATTCTCTAGCACATGGGGGGCTTTTTTTGCTGCTTTCTGGCTACTGCATTAAGTATTCAAAACTGATTGCCAAGAGCTTGAGCAAACAGCTTTGGTGAGGTCATTTCTGGGTAGCAATTTCACAGGGGGTTTACTTCAATTAGAGCAAGACAGACATGAATTTGTGTGCACTTCCCTCTTGCTACTACCAAACCCAATTTAGTTCTACTGCCTCAAAGAGGAGAACACCATTTTCTGGGATATACCAATATTTGCAGTCTATACCTCATTAGTCAGCATTATCTCTGCTGACATTTTCCAGAGTTTTTAATTATGTAAAAAAAGAAGTCTCTACTCTTTTTCCATCTTCCATTCCTCTGAGGAAAGCCTGCATCCAGGAATGGCACTGCTGGCTGATGGGACCCAGCCTCTTCAAGGAAGGGTTCGGCACAAGCTCAACTTTTCCACAGAAGGGAAAGTTACAACTCTTATCAGTTATTAGTACTAATTACTTCAAAAGCTCGAGATTTAGGAGCTTTGTTCAAGAGCTGAACAACTTAAGACAGAATAACTTGCAGTGTCACAGTCTCCATCCCCCTCTCTCCTCCAAAGTTTATAACTCTAGAAGCAAAATAAATGAAAGTTGGAAGACAAGCAGTGTGGCTACACTGAAGCTTGCCCAGTCACCAGCGTTGCTATTTTAATTGAAATAGAATCCTCTTCAACTGCTTGCTTTTATATTATTGGTCTGTAATTTTTGGTGGTGACGTTATGTTTTTAAGGGTTATGTAAAACTACAACATAATCCCATACCTGTTTTCCTGGGCAAGCCGTGTTTAGAGCCACATTTTTCCAAAGAGATGTTGAGTGAGTCTTTGGTTTTTTGTGAAAGCTCCACAATGCAGTGGACAGAGAAACTAAAATACTTGTTTCTCACTCCTCGAGTTGCACAGAGTGCCTCAATTCTCCAAGTACATGGAGGCAGCATTCATGTAAGTGACTGCAAATTTAGAAAGGGCAGCCAGTGATGAAAAATTACAAAAGACAGTCTGCTGTAACCTTCTTTCCCATCTTCTGAGCTTAAAATCATCAGGCAGGTTGTGCCTTCAACTCTGGTTGGGGGGACAGGAAAGGAAAGGAGAAAGAAAACAAGCACTGAAATCTGAGACCAGATCTTAGGCAGGAGCAGACTCACAGCCAGACTTCAAACCCTTGGTTTTGAAGGTGTCTGGACACTGAAAACACTGATATTCTCACACACTGCAATAGCTGTAACTCAGGTGAGTTTGCAAAAAAAACATAATATTCAATTGCCACACAGAAGACTTTAAGGATTTTTGTTGGTTTGATTTTGCTGCATTTTTCAGGGAGTTTTTTGGTGGTTTGGAGATGCAGTGACTTTTTCATTTTTGTTTCATTTCGGTTTTTTTAAACATCAGAAATAGTTTTGACTGTACCAATGGGTACAAAGGAACTCAAGAACCACTGCTTGTGGCAGCAAGCATCCCAGACATGAAATAAAGTCATTTCTCTATGGAAGCTCCAAAGGGCTCTCTGAGTTTCATGCTCTGAAAGAATGAAAATTCTACATTTAAAACTTCTCTTTTTCCACGTCAAAGAGCCTCAACCACATAATTCAGCAGCACTTTCCAACCTGAAAGGTCTCCTGCACTCAAGGCGAGGCAGAGATGAGAGCAAACCACCCAACACAATGTACTGATAATGGTCAGAGAACAGCAGCTGATCCTGAGGTCCAGCTTGCTCAATCCCTTCACAAGCAGCCTCAGCAGGTTTGTGGGGAACACAATTTTAGGCTCCTCACTTCAAGTGGGACATGGATAAACTGCAGAGAGACCAGATGATCTCTGCCTGGAAATTGTGAGGATACAGGAGGTGGGCTTGTAGAATCTGGCTTTGAGGACACTAAAGGCCAATTTAAAAAGCACAACTATCTGAAGGATGGCTATAAAATTTATGGAGTGAAATTCTTCTATAAAGCAGCACATGGGCACTGGCACAAACAGTGACTTAAGAGCCTCGTGCTGGACATCAGGAGAAACTTCTTCACTAAAAAAGTGAGCAGGTTGCTCAGCGAGGCTGTGTGATCTACCACAGGGGTGTTTCCAAGATTTAGAGATGCAGACATCACTCAGCTGATCTAGTTCTGGCAGGAGTCAAACCAGAAGTGGGAATGGACTGAACAACCTCCAGGAGCAAATCCTAACCAGCATTTCAATGATTCTAAGGTGCACTGCAGCTGAGATTTCCAGCTTGTCAAGTTTGATTTCTATTCCTCCTCCCACCCTTTCTCAGCCTTAATTAATCAGCTCACAATACTTTCACAATGAATCACAAATACTTGAAAAATCCCCCAAAAAACACAAATAAACCCCAAAACACATTGAACTGCTAGTCCATGCAACATCCCTGATGCTGAATGTAGCAGAGCACATATCCATGATATTATTGGGAAAAAAACCCTATGGGATATTTCTATTTGAAACATCTCACTGCTTTATTAAATACTGCTTTTGTCTTAGCTTGTCATAAACTGAGGAAAAGAGAGGGGCAAAGGAAGCACATAATTCCCCACCAATAAAAATAACCCTAATCTTCATTCAACATTTTGAGCAGACCCAACCACTTCAGCAATACTTAAAGCCTTCAACACCACTGCCTGCAGTGCCTGAATCCTGTTACCAAAGAGTGGCTGATGACTTGGATTAGGAAGCTGAGGCCAAAGAATAATGTATCCCAAAGTAGCCAATTGGAAAAAAAAAATAATAATCAGTGAACAGCTGTGTGATTGCTGCACAACAGTTGTGGGAAAAGCAGTGCAGCAAGGTCAGGTTCTGATCCATTACATCACTGGGAATCAAGACAGGCTCTGTTGCAGAAGGAAGCCATTAAAGATGTGAAATAAGCACTAGAGATGTGAAATAAGCTCAGAGTCCAGTCCACAATCTGCAGGACGGGCAGCAGAACACACTCATTAGCATAGGCACATGAATGCCATTATTCAGACAAAATTAATACTACTCTGCTCTCAGCCCCAGCTACTCACTGTGCCAAGCCATGCGTATTTTAAGAGGAGGCACAACTCAGACCCCAAGAGATCTCATTCTGGTCTACCTCATGCTTTACTAACCCTTCTATCCAATTAAGGCTGCCAGTTTTATGAACTCCTATATATTAAAGACCACACAAACCTGACTGTACCCTCCCAATAAAATGAAATGCTGCTGGAGTACCCTCCTTAAAGGCTGAATAGAAGCTTGGTCCCATGCTTATGATCCCATTTTGTCCTGCAGGAACAGACAGTTGTATTATTACACAATTAAAGAGCAGGTTTCTGACCAAATCTAATGCTCGCTTCCTCTGTCTCAAAACTAATCTAGGTTTTAATGGTTGATCCATTTTCTCCCATTCCTCAAAAAAACCTAACTCTGTAACAAGTTAACACGATTATAATGTAGTAAGCTCTTCTCATACCATTAGGACTACACAGGGGATATATAAGAAAGACATCCCCAAGGAACTTGGAGTTTTAACTACAGAATAAGTCCTGCTCTAAAATAAGCACTGGGATTTTGGAGGGGAGAGGAGATGCAGAAGCTGGTTAATGCACTGAAAGACTTTTAGGAAACTGAAGTCTTTTGTGTTAGCAAAACTGAACAAAGGGAAGAAGCCACTATCCCAGGACAAAAATTTACACAAGCGGAGAGTTCAGAGCAGTTTTTTGTGCAGGTATTTATACAGCCACCTCCCACTCCTAAAAATGAGTAAAAGGAGAGCCAACACTTAAACAGGAATCTGTTTTGGTTTTACTCCCTATTATAACTATTTGATGCTCTTAACCTATAGATCTGAATAGACAACATATGTCTTAGGATCCCTGGCATGTCAAAATGTTCAAGAGATACAGTAAGTTTTTTTTTAATAATAAATGAAGGTCAAGCTAAGTGATTAATGAGTTCTTTAATGTGTTATGCTGATTTTCTTCCAAAATAAGCAGCTGCTTTATATGACCTGCCTCATTTCAGCAGCAAATCACAAAAAAAGTAGAAGAAATCACTCCCACACGAGTCTCCTAAAGCTCGTGCTGTTCATCACAGAACAAGCCCAGAGAATAACCTGCTGTCCCTGAACATCAGAAAAGTGTCCTCAGATGAACTGTCCACACAACAAATACTACACATTCTTCCAGCTATTCCCTGAGCAAACTCCTCAGTAACAGCTGAGAATAAAAAGCAAGGTTAGGAGAGCAGTTGATTATTAATGCAGATCCATATTCAGATCCAGAAGTCAAATTAGAATGTGTCTATCAAGCCCCAATTAAGACGAATCAAATACAACTTCTCTGTCTCTTCTAGAAATCACTCTGGGTGACAAAGTCAGCTGAAGCCAGCCCATGCAAGCTCCATGAATATTTTAAAGCAAGAAATATTGTCTCTCCCCCCCACAACTGGCTCGAGGGACCTGACAACAAAAGATCTCGTACCTCTAAGCAAAATACAGATTTTAAATACAAGTGACAGTAGCTTCTCACCATTGTGGAGCATCAGAAAGAGCTGTAGCCCACAACAGATTGTTCCAATCAGCCTTACTCAACCACTCGAGCACTCCTTTGTTATGCACTCTCATCAGAGAAATACTTGGCAGTGTTCACATGTAAATCACCAGCAGCTTTTTGGATCACTTCTTTTAATGTAGAATCAGCTCAAACTTTTCAGAATTGGGATGTTTCCCTAGAATGCTTTTTCAGGAATACAATGAGCTGCTGAGGGCTCAGGCAGATGGCTTGGCTGAGACAGTCTGCCATTTGAACACTGTCTCCCGTCAGATTTAAATAAAATCAAAAAGGAAAAGCAGCAAATCTTTCTGACATTATATTGCACATAAAAAGGCAGCAGTTATTGGAAGATGCAGGGTCATGAAATAAACTGCCTCAGTCGCTGATCCCAGGCCCAGGGTTAAACCCTACCGAAGTTTTTAATATCTAATGAGATTAATTGGTAGCTCCAGTCTCGTTCTTGACAAATATATCACCAGTGCATCCAGCAATATTTGGCAGTGTAGCACACAGACCTCACCTTACTCCTGGTCACAGGTCCATTCTTCCAAGCAGCTGGAGAGTCACTACATACACAAGCCAAACTGGAAAATGCCCGGCGAATAAACCATCCTCTTATATGGCTCCCTTCAATCAGAATTAAAAACCACAGATGGGCCTTGGAGAGAAAGTTTTAAAGCAGGTTTTTACCACAAGAAGTTTGCTGAGCTCTTGTTCTGTCTCTCCAGAATGCCTCCCAAGAACGAGACTCACTGTGGATTTGCTGGAAATTTTAGCCAAGGAGTATCTCCTTTACTAAAATTAAATTAGGGACTGCCGGAGAAATTATCCTCTCCCCCATCTGTCAAGGCAGCATAAGCTGACCAGTCCTACACTACACTTCAGACACACTGAAAGCTCTGCAGACTGTGCAGTTCATTACACACAGATTATTGTGCTTATCTCTCATAGGCAGATATAAAACTGTTTGCTCTCCAAAGCAAATCACTCCAGTATTGCCTATTTTAACCTACAGCTCAAGGAAAATGCATTAAAAACTCTGACCCTGTGATCTACCCAGGGCTAGAAAGCGACCCAGCTCCACTAACCAAGCACCTTCTGCATCCCTGTCACTTGATGGGCCATACACACATAGCCTCCATAGCAACACTGTAGTGCACAGAACCCAGGCCCTAATCCCTGGAAATAGAACTAAACCCCCAAAATGAGTCCCTGGGAAGGAGAGGCAGGGGCTCCTCTTCTGCCTCGTGTGCCCCAAGCTCCATTTGATTACTCCTTTCTCCTCCACTTTCAGCCCAACACGACCAATTAAGCAAGGACTGAATCAGGCCCCTTGTACATCAATGGATCATTTGAAGTTCTGCACGTTCCTTTACGTGGAAAAAATTCCAGCTTTTAAAAAAATGAGCGCATAAAACATACCAGGACATTTAAAGCGCGCGGGCACACACAAGGCAGCTTTGCTTCTCCCTGCCTGGTGAGCAGAACAGATAGCCTGTTCTCTGAAAGTCCCTTTTAACTGCAAACCTTATACAGGCTGTGTGTATTTTGGAGCCTTTCCCATCCTACCATGATTTCCTGTCTGAGTCTGCAGCCCATGGCAACAGCAGAAAATTGGAGTGCGGGCTTTGCAGATGGTGCAAGGCCAAATGCCCCGTGCCAGCTCGGTATCTTCTGCCATAACTTAAGAATTGTCTAAGTCTTGGCTGTGTGGCAAGGGTTACCTGCATGCTAATAAATTATATTCATTCTCATTTATACGTTGTGCTTGCCTTAGGGGAGCTCTGGCCTTCTGCAGTGAACGTGAAAAACCACAATCACACAGCCTTGCATATACATCATCACACTATAACAGGAGAATGTTGAATATTCTGAACTGCTGTGGAGGTACAAGAAAATTCAGTTTAATCACTCAATTCCAGCAGGTCATAGGTCACCTCAACTGTTTGAAAACAAAGCAAGACAGCCCCCTCCCCAAATTTATAGATGTGCAGCACATACATCATCCCACAAAATAACCTGTGGTGAAAGCTGCATTTCCACGTGTCTGCTACAAAAACATGAGCCACAGAATTACACACACAGGGAAGAAGTGCCAGAAACAATTCCAAGATTGCCTTCCATAGAGAAATGTTTAGCACAAATCTTCCTTGAGAAGCTTTAATAAGAGACTCTGCATCTGGCATTGACCTTAGAGAATGGAGCTGGAGGATGGACACACTTTTCCAAATAATATTAACATCAACAAAATAACCCACCAGTCACCTACATTGCACTCACCAGCACGGCTACAAAACTACCTCAGGGCACAGATGCTTTAAATCCCCCAATCCAGGTTTTCCATGGAAGAAATGGTCACCAAAGCCAAAGCTTCTCCCACCTCAAGGTGTAAATCCCTTAAGTTTATTAGAAAGCACTAAAACAAAACCACCTCAGACAAACACGTGGCCTCAATCCAAGCAATTGTGAACCCAGGCAACTGCTTTAGAAAGGATCCAGTCTTTTCTGCTAAGCAAAAATTGATCAAATATCTATTAAAACAAGTGGAAATTATTCCTTAGGCTGCAGCAAGGTTAAACTTCAAGGTATGCAGCACTTCCTGCATGGACTGTGCATTTCTTTCAGCAGCAAGTCATTGACAACAACTCTGACAAATCTCCTGATCCTACTTCAGGTTTGAACAAAACTGACATCCATTCAAGCCAAAGTTTCAACATATGCTGACAAAGCATAACAGAAATTTTCATAACACTTCCTGGGTGGGGGGGGAAGCTTTAAAAGTCTTCATATATTGAAAGCAGAATGAGATCACTTATTAAAAACAACAAGAAAGATTATGAATTGGTTACTACCATTAGTTTTTTACCTTGTTCCCTCCCCTCTAGGTCCAACTGTCCCTACAGTGCAAATATCCACAGACACATTATAAAATTCATATAACAGCTTAAAAGTACCAGAAACCACACTAAGATAGTAATAAAATTGTATCAATGCAGCTCAGGAGACATTTTTATGATCTCTAGACTAAACAAAGTCGCCAGTGCAAGCTGAGCACAAAACAGGGTGGGGGGCTGGAATGAAGATAACATTCAACCAAAGAGCAGAAATTCAATGTGCAATTCAAGAGAACTTATATCCACCCCCTCAGAGGAAATACGTTTCATTATATGTTATCTCTCATATTATTACAACAAACACCCATCCCTAAGGTTTTGGTTAGGCCTGTGGTGTTATCTCAGGAAATTGCACAAAAACTGGGAAAAGAAATAAAAAGTAACCTCACAACTACTTGTAAGAGAAATCAAAGATAAAGATGAGTGAACTGCCTAAAAGCAGCTCGAAACACTGGGTTTTGCTTTCACCTGATATGAGTTAGTGCTGCCTGGAGTACTGAGTCGTCATTTAAACAAAATAAACAAGAAACTGACTTCTACTAAATTGTAGTAAAACATCAAAAACCCAAATAGTCTGAAGAATAAATATGAGGCAAAACTGGCCCAATTCCCTACTTTAACTGTCTGCCAATATTCAACTCTTGTCCTTCAGCTCCAATAGTAGTGTGCTTGATTCACAAACAATAAAATGTAAATATTAGAAGAAAATCTATTCACTGTCATCTTGGAATTAATCAGGAAAGAATCCAGAGCTATATAGGATCAAAAAATAATAGATAATTATGCCTCTGCATGCTTATCTTTTTAATGTATAAGTCCCAGCATAAACAGAGTTATATTTTTTTCTTTATTCTTCAGGTCCCAGGCAACAGACTCCAGATTGGGATAGAAATTAAAGTGACAGAAGTATCCAGCATGGACTGTGATGTTATAAACACTGAAGAATGGAACAAGCAGATTATGTCTTCTGTAGTGTTCCTTTCCTCTCATCCCCAAAATATCATAAACAACTTCTACTTTGATCTTGTACAGCCCTACAGCAAATTTATCAGTTGTTATAAATCTACATCCACAAACTGAAAAGCTGCTCTGAAATGTTTATTTGGCTTCAGTTCTTTGTCTCTACCCCACAATTCTACTACAAACACTCTTCATCATCCCAAGCATTTTAGTGTCACTACACAAAAACTACAGGGATTGTTTAAGTACATTTTCCCCTTTTTTTGTGTTTTTTTTGGCTTATGTCAAGGTTTTTTAATTTTTGGACAGGGAGAGCCAAATGCAGCCTCATCACATGCATTGCTCTGGCATTTTGCTCAATTCAGACTTGAAGCAGGTCAAGTACAACATGATGTGAACATCAAACAGGTTTTAAGAAAGAGATGGTCCAGGTGTAATAATTAAACAACCAGAACAAGACTGACAAGTGCTCAGGTGTACAACTGACCTCTGAGTGTCTGGGTCAAAGCCACACCAAGAGCACCAAACCATCCCTGAGACCCAATTTAATGATGCTCCCAGGTTGCAGCCCAGCACCTCAGGCTCTGCTGAGGGGCAATTTCAGAGAAATCCTTCATGCAAAATCACAGCAAAGACCAAACCAAACCACTGGCCCACGGAGGAGCTCCTCCAACAACCAGGAATCACAGCATCAAGGAACAGGTTTTGAGCAGATGAGAAGGAAGAAGTTTACAATTCTAAGGGGCTTTCACCTGCAAGTACCACATAACAAGGAGGCTTTAGAAGACAAGGATTTTATAGCTCAGAATTCCATTTAACCTCAATCCTCAGCATCCCCTCCTCAAGAGCACAGCAGTCACATCATCCCCTTTCCTCAGAAGTTACTTCCATGTCATTAATTCCATCCCACATGCCCCAAGCTCACAAAGTGCAGCCACCACCTTGGCAGGCTGCAGGCAGACACCTGAATTAGGGGTTGACAAAGCCACCTCTGCCTTGCCAAGCTCAGCAGGTCACCTGCTGTATCCCAACCCTTCCCAAGGAGCAGGCTGAGCTCACAGATCCTGCCTGGCTTGTGACCCAGGGCCAAAGGCAAGTCTGGATGTGTTGGGGGTGAAAGGAACAAACCTTTCCTCTTTCTATTGTTGCTTTCTCGGGACAAGTCCTGTGATGCAAACAAGGCAACTCCACTTCAAAGGCTTTCCTCACTCATGTGGTTGAAAGGTCATTCTTCAGGTCCTTTCCAACCAGATATTCCATAAAAATCCACAACTTGGAACCCTTAAATTGACTCATGCTCTCAACAAGGTCCAACAGTTTTATATATATATATATATATATATATATATATATATATATATTTGTTCTTTGTTTTTTAAATGCAGCTGCTCTTCTGTACAGAAAAGAATCAAGAGTTCTGTTGAAGCACTTTGGCCCCAATTAGTAAATGAAGAAAACACGAAGCCACCACTATCCTGGATGTACTGGTGCCTCAGGCTTCTTTGGATTTATTGGAATGTCATGTTAAGCACTAAGAATCAAAATACCACATAAGTCAATCCCAATAAAACAAGGGAGCACCAGAAATTCAATTGGTTTCATCCTTTTTGTTCATCAGCCTCATTTCTCAGAGTTCAACATAAGCAAATGGACATTTCCTCCTGCTGTCTGCTGGTGGGGCAAAACTTCATCAGGGAGAGAGAGGTTTTCCTTAATGTCCAGCTTGCAAAATCCTGACCCTCCAACAACAGGAAATGTTTATAAATAAGGACCACATACACTGACTTGTAAAGCTCAGTCCTGACCAAATGCAAAGTGAGAGTTCAAATGTAAATGGAGAATTATTTTCATCTTGCTTCCAAACATTCAAGAGAATTAAGACAGCTGAGAGATTAACTGGGCACTGCAGAGCATCCAGTGGGTTTGTGTTTACAAGCCTCTGTTTCTCTTCTGTTTAATTCTGCTGGCACAACTGACAAATTGCTCAAGAAGAAGTGAAATGTAAAATGCATTAGCCTTTAAGAAAGGACAACAAACTAATTTAGTGAAGATCATAGGATTAATACCACTTTTGGCCTTATTCCATTTTCTTGCATTGCTGTAAAATGAGTTTTTTAACAACTTACTTCTACTTCAGCACCAAGATTTTGGGTTTAAGCTCCCAGGTGCAAGTGGGCACTTTGGAGCTTCAGCTTCTCTGCAGTTAATTAAGTGTTTGAGTCCTCACCCATCCTCCCCTGCAACTTGGAATTGTTTATTGTAAATTAATGTTTCCAATACTTTTACTTATGTTTCCTGCAACAGAGGACTTCATAAACTGAAACATTTCCTTTGAGTTGTTGCAGACCCATCCATTACAAAGCAAGCTGTGGAAAGGGACAAAAAAATCAAACTGATGAAGAAAGCTCTAAATGCACCATTAACTGGAGTAATTGAATCACATGATGTATATCAGCAAAGACATATTATTACAACATGAAAACATTGCAATAACATTACTACCCAAACAAGATTTTTCAGTGTAAAAAGATGTTTCATCTCAACCCCATTAACAGAACAAAATCCATTTAAAATTCACCACTACTCTTTGTTACTACTGCAGTTAGTTTTGGAATAACTCCAAATTAGGGTGGATTAAGATGTCAAAACAGCAAATAAATATATATATATGACATCCATGGTCTGGATGAGTGCTGATCTCAAGGAAGAGGAGGATACCCACAATCCTATAGGTCAGTTATGGAAGTTGATTGACAATCAGCAACCCTCCCTTGATCAGGTGAGTTGCTGTTTCAAATCACATAAGAAATTAGATGGGATACATGAGAAAAAAAATCCCACTCTGGTGGCTCAGTTTAGCAAAATCAGCTGCAAGATCTCTACTTTAATTCGAATTATTCCAGGATCAGAAGACATGTACATCAAACACACTGCATTTTATTACTAATAATATGAACATTTAGAGCTCATTCCTCATTTTCAGATGACACACACACAAAATGTCATGTAACAGCACCCCACATACTGCACACGTGTTCACTGCTAATCTTTGAGCTAAACCAGCTTTATTTTTCACCTGGACAACCAATTAATCAATGAACCAAACACTATAACTCTGTTGTCACTGAGGGATAAAATTCTGTCCTGACCCAAACAATATTAGCTCGGTTCAAACTTTAGCAGTAACAAGTGATTTCAGCCTTGACAAAAGAGGTCACAGTTTTCTCTCCAAGAGAAACAACTCCTCTGTTTTACAGGGTTAAGTTGCCAGCAACAATGATTCCACTAAAAATCTAAACATCAGCAGCATTTGCTGCTGGTAGTTACAGACAGAGGGATTTCAGCACTTGCTCTTTAACCACTTTTACTGAAAGGACACAAATTTTATTGCCATGAGGCAATATCAGCAATGTGAAGGATTAATTTAAGACAGAATCATTACATCATTAATTTTCCTTTACTATAACTAAAATATATATATATATATATATTTTACACAGTAAAGTGGAAAAAAATAGGCAGGTCAGCATTACTTGCTCTGTACTTTAACATAAGATGCACAATTGAAAACAAACATCTGCAGATATGCACCTGGTGGTTTGTTTTTTGTAGGAGAGGAGAGCATGTGTGTACAAGCATTAATATTTAGGCTTAAAGAATTTGTCCCTGTGGGTTTGTGGATAGAAATCCAAGCTCTTGGCTGTGTAGGAGTAGAAGCACACAAGGTGGGCTGGGGGGTCCAGAGGTGAATGAAGCCAAAGTTGGAATAGGATCATAGCTACACCCAGCTCACCCAACATGGAAATGAGTACATAAGTTACCATATTCCTGCCCAGGAATCCCCAAAATTGCTTCAAACTCCTGCTTCAGACAAAGTAATACAGAAGACAGAGTTACTTGATTATTTTTTTCTGAAACAATTTACAAGCCACCTTGTAAACTGTACCTGCTGTAACACCATATGAACCCTGTATTTCCCCTCAAATTCTTTAATGATTGCATTTGCAGCTCTTTTCCCCAAAATGCCCCCCCTTCCACCATGCAGTGCTTTCCTCAAGACTTGTGGAGCTGATAGCTTATTAAAATTGATGAGGCTCTTGATGAGCACACCAGTTTGTTCAGCTCAGATAACAAAAGGACATTCTGCTTATTGAAATGTCATTATTTTTCCCCCATGCTGCATTTCAATACAGTACCATGACTATGCAGAAATAAAAAAGTTATTTCAGACCATATGACAGGTATAAAAAGGAATTTTCATCACAGTGTAGCTCTAAAAAATCCTCTGTTAAAATTAGCTATAATTTTTAACTTGTAGTGTGGAATATAAAAGAACACAGGGTTGGTGACAGTAAATGCTAAGCCCATGTATGATGTTTGGTTAGTCAGTATTTAGTATTAAGAGAGAAGAAAATTCATGCCTTGTTTAATTTTACCAAGTCCAAACCACTCCCTCATACTGCGAGGAAAGGTTACACATTTCCCCCTTCAACCCTTCCTAAGAAAAATACCTCAAAACACAAGGAGAATTCTTTCAGACCCTATTTTTTTCATCCACAGGTGAGCAAACCACAAGATTCATTTGTGTATAAGATTGTCCAGGGAGAACTTCAAGTGTTTGGGCTAAGAGGTACATGAAGAAACAGCATTATCAGGTTAAATTCCAACCCTTCCCCCTCTCCTTTTTTTTTCCTTTGGCAAAACATCTGTCAACACTTCTATCTCCAGAGCACCAGGATGTGCTGATGCATTAAACAGCACAGCAGGTGGACTGGCAGACAGAGGAGTGCCTGACCATAACCAGAGAGTTCACTACAACCCAAGTGCTGTAATTAACAGGGCAATGATATCCAAATGTATTTGCAGTGCTGACAGCTCAGAGTCTAAAGAACCATGCACCAAACACAGGCAGATCAAGTAAAAGAATCACATTCCCAGGCTAAGTTCAGATTTCAACTTCTCTCTCCAGCATTTTAAATTAATAGACTCTAATATTCCTAATTACAGTGTCTCAAAATCCCCGTGAAGCCACTGGGTGCATTTTCCACCACTGCATATATAGATCTCCATGTAAATAAAAATAGAAAATAAAACATGCATTCCAATTTACATTCACTTTACCTTTCATTAGCTATATTGTTCAGTAGGTGCTTATCTTTTTTGCTGCTTTTGTTTCATTTTCTTTCCAGCATTGCATTGTTTTTGCAACATCCCACCTGAACTCTGCCTAAGAAGACCTTACCCTTGGGGGCATTAAGAACTCAGGGCCACAGGCTCAGGTCATTCCTCCTCCTTCCAAGGCAGAGCCACCAAGTCCCAAGCACAGAGTCAGAACTCGCACTGAGGGCAGAGAACGGCTCACAGAAGCGGCAAAAAAGTTGATTAAAGAACAGCTTCACAGAAAGGGCAAATAAACAAGCAAGCCACTGATTATTATTTATTTAAAAATAATATTAAAATTCCCCCTTAAGCACTTACAGAGTTTTAAACTTTACCCTTCACACAGCAGGTGTTGATTAAAACACATTTGTTGTAATACACAATATTGCTCTTTCAGCCTCCAAAGCTTCAAGTGACTGGACTGTGGTCTTTGATGGGAGATTAGTCACTGAAGAAATACAGGTCTAAACCTCAGTCTCATGAGAATTTAGGAAGATTTATGTATTTACTTACTGTTTCTTTGACTCCAAAGCAGCAGGCTGTCCTGATCTAATAATGAAAATGGTATTCAATAGATCATAATGCCAGAAATGTCCATTATGATAATCCCGTGCAATCTTCTGCATAGGACAGCGCCATGGATTTCATCCAGGGATTACAATGCTTGACTGGAGCTAGAACTGAACCTCTAAGTGCTTTTTATCTCTGCCATCAAACTCAGGGCTATAAAACACAACCCAACACACACACACCCCAAGTTTGCAATTTACCAGCGCTCCACTAAATGCTTTTACTAGGAAAGAAAGAAAAGTGAGAGTAAAGGAAGTTTCTCTGTTCTTTAAATAGGAATAAATCCAGTTATTTCACTGCCAGATCTACTTCAGATTTAAATTAATGTAAAAGACAAGATCATTTGAAAGCACTGTGCAGAATGATGTGAATACTACTCATTTACAATTCCTACAGGGAGAAGAATAGAGAAGTTATTTCAAGCTTTTTTGCATCCATATAAAACCATTTGTGGCCTTCCAACTGCAAGAAAAGCCATTTAGAGGATTCACTGACTTGTGTCAGGTAAAACACTAGTGACAGACTGTCACAGGAAATCACAGGATGCCTTCATGTGCGGTTTTATTCAATTTCCAGACTTAAAAAATGCATTCAATTATTGACAGGATTGATCTGAAAGGCAGGAACAACAAAAGAGGCAACAGAAGCCAATCCTTCTGTGGCCACTGACTGCTTGGCTTTCCACTGTGCAGGAGCGTTATCATAACTGACCATTTGGTGCTCTGAATATTTATAAGCATTTCCCTGCACACTCACCCTTCTTCCCATTCAACACCAGCATTCATTCACTCACTGCAGTTTTTCCAGGGAAATTTCTCTTAAGAAATAGACTAAAGAAAAAAAAGCTGAGTGAGGGTCCAACTCTTCACTTTACACACAGAATCTGTGTGGCAGAAGCACCGAGCAGAGAAGAACTGAAATTTACCTTTCGGTTTGCAGAACCAAAATATTTTACTCCATGTTCCCTAAATAAGGAACAAGGGAAGGGAAATAAGTCCTCCTCTCAGAGCCGGTGGCAAACAAACACTCCCATGAAAAACAAGAAGAATGACAAGTGTTTTGGCAGACACATCCTCATACCTCTCTAATCACCCAAGCGCTTTTAGTTAGAAGTGTAGATGTCTGTGTTTGACCTTGAAACTCACAGTTACGCCTTGGAGCAGAGCCAAGAGAACATCCAAAAGGCTCTTCACATTTATTTCACAAATGTTTAGTGATGCTGACCCAACGGGGACAACTCCCTGCAGTCACCTACTCGTGATCTGAACAACAGAATTGCCTGGGTATGGAAAAACTGCAGGAAATCAATGTATCCAGGGAGGAGAAGGTGAGTCAGCCCATCTCTGACAATTTCAAAGGGTTTTTCCCCCCTCAAATCAAAACAGCTCCTTTACTTCTCTCACTATGAGATTCCCTTTTCAAAAGACTTTTCAAAAGTCCCTTGGTTTTATAGAGTTAAATCACAAACGTGTTAAGCATGGAATAGTCGACCGTAACACAGGCCAGCAAAAGTCATGAAACCGTGGGTGGTACACAAAATACTTTTCTCAACTGGACGTTTTCTTGAATTTTCCATGGGAAAAATATGGTATTCCTCAGTGTGACTATGCAAAACAAACAGTGCAGCTCCTTCCTTAACACAACTGTCACGGCTTAAGCCTTCCAAACTGCTCCTCGCTCCCGTAAGAAGATGCCAACATTCCTCTATCTGCTTAAGTGGTCGGAAACTTTGCTTTCCAAACAAATGGCAGTGGTAAGTACCTTAACACTGTGTTATTCTCATCACTGAGACACCGTCCTACGCTCACACACGCGCTCTTGTTTATGACAGGAAAGGACACCACAGGTTTCTGCTGAGTTACATGGAATTCCAAAGTGTTCAAGTTCAAAGTTTTTGCTCATAAAGTGAATTTTACTACCGCAAAGGAAAAAAAAAAAAAAAGATTAATGTTGTTTTCCCTCTCCAGGTTGTACGTGGTAACAGCATCTTTAAGATAAAAGTATAAGATATTTGCCCTAAGATAAATTTTGTTTAAAAGAGATACAATGGTACTTTCTGGACAGCAGCTCGTAAAGCACATTTCATCTTAGGGTTACAGAGAACATATTTGCACGTCAGTTAGAGGGAAAATGCTCAAAACAGCAGCTGGTGTAAAGTCAGATATTTGTTAGGACAGCAGGGCTTGGTTTCCCACAGCCTTTTATAACCTGGTACATCTTAAGGACAGAGCAGGATCATTCTTGCCTGGCAGGACCGTCCTGCCTGCTTTACGCACACACAAACCACCCGCAAGATGCAATCCAGATGCAAAGAAAACCCAGAAAAACCCCCAGTCCACAGAGAGCAAGGACTTTTACAGTAAAGCTTTCTGGTATGAAGACAACAGACCGTAAAAGCTGGATCTTACCATTAGCGTTTTTCCCACAGATGAGGTGCTCGTAAGGTTGCAACACTCCCCAAAGTTCCGCATCGTTGTTGATAACCATCTCCAGGATTTCAGCCGAGATCTCCCCTCCACCATCGGGGCTCTGACTTGCCAAAACCCTAGTCTTAATCTCTTCCACCAGGTTCTCCATGCAAGCGGTTAGGGAGATAGCCGCGTACTCGTGGATCCTCACCGAGATCCTCGTGTCCACCATCCACCTGAAAAACCTGCCCACCGAGAAGGTGAGGCCGCAGCGGGCGGATTTGCCTTTCCTGAGCCCGTCGCCGGCGCTCATGCTGTACAGGGAGAGCGCCTTGACGGTGGCCAGCACGCAGCTCTCGGCCAGGGCCCAGCTCTGGATGAGTTTGATGGCGCTCTGCACCTCGAAGCGGGTGCACTTGGAGTGCATCACGCTGAGCCGCTGAGCCTCCCGCGACACCCGGATCAGGGCGCGCCGCAGCAGCTGCGAGAGCCGCCTGACAGCCTCCTGCGAAAAGCTCCTGCCCTGGCCCTCTCCCTTCCCTTTGCGCAGGATTCTGCCGATATCTTCATCGGTCCAAGGGTACTCCTCGAGATCCGGCAGCTTAGGGCACTTGGAGAAGATATCTGCGACCTCGGGGTCTTCCGGCAGCACGGTGTTCACGGTGTCCCAGCTGTTATTCCTACTGTTCATGGAGCCCGAGTAGTACCACCAGTTGCCTCTGTGCTGAGAAGAGGTGAAGGCTTGCGAGTTGGACTTGGAAGAAGAGAGACTAAGGGACCTGCAGGAATCCCCTGCCCCATAACCAGAGTCCAAAGTTAAATCCTCCAGGGTCTTCAGAGTCGAGCTGTATATCCCAGCCATAGGAAAGACGGGTTAAGCCAAGCGGCAGGACAAGCGCGAAAGGTGAGGCAGGGGCAGATCCCTAGGGAGTCCCGAGCGGCGCGGCAGGATTGGCAGCGCAGCGGGCAGGAGCCCTCCCCGAGGGCCCGGCTACCTCCATCCCGGCGGGAGGCTGCGCTCAGCCATGTCCCGCTCGGGCCGGGGCGGCGGAGGGCGCGGAGGCTGCGGCGGCCGGGCCGGGACGGGCGCTCGGCGGCGGTTACAGCGTAACTTCTCCGCCGCTGCTCCGCCGCGAGCTCCGCACAGCACCATGCAAATGAGGCGCGCGGCGAGCACCAATCGGCGGCGGCGGTGGCACGGTCCGGCCAATCACACTCGAAAGGGGCGGGGCGGGAGGCGGGGCGAGGGAGGGCGCGGGGAGCGGCCCGTGCAGACTGTGCGGGGCGGTGGGCGGGGGTCGGCGCTCGGCCCGGGGATGGTGCGGGCGGTCCCGCGGCCCGGAGCCCCCCACGGGAGCCCTTGAGGCACGGCGGGTCCCCTCAAAGCAGGCTCGGGCCGGGAGCCGCCCGCGGAGCGGAGGAGTTCAGCGCGTCTCCGTCCCGCCGGCGTGCGCGGGACGAACGCGCCCCCGCGCGGCCGCAGCGGGGAGCGGCGGGCAGAGCCGCGGGTCTCACTGTGCTTCGGGCGCGGGTCCTCAAATCCCTGGAATTTAACTTAAAACGCGCTCTGCGCATCTTCCTACAAGACGCAGCCCCCAAAAGATCCCAAACCCGCTGCTGTTTACGGCCCCGATCCAGGAAAAGGCGATAAAGCAAGAGTGCGTGTCGTTGATAATGCTGCCACTGTGACAAAGTGCGTAAAAACCCAAAACCACAGCTCAAAGGATGACATTTTTATCTGTTCGTTCACGCGGATTTTGAATTTTGCTCTCTATTCCTGCCATATACTCACTGTTTCTAGGATATATAGGAAAGGGTATGAGTAGAAACCTAAAGAGAGTACGTTCAAAACTTCTCACAAAAGACATTTTCACTTCAAAAAGTACTGTCAAGGCAGATCTTACACAGTCCTTAACTATAGACTAAAAAAAAAAAAAAATACAAACATATTTTCCAGAGTAATGTTCCTTACAAGATACAGCTTCCAACTATTATCAGCTCCAATACCTGATTTCCAGAGTTAAATTCAAAATTACAAATTGTCTTGCACCACAGGGACAAACTTTTTAGCAGGGCCTGTTACAATAGGACAAGGGGGATGTTTCTGATGATACAAAAAAGAGATTTCCTGCTTTTAAACGACAATGCCTTACAGGACACCCCTTTGTCTTTTTACACTGCAGTATACACATTAGTTAGTGTCAATGAAAATGTATCAAAACTATTAGGCATGAATTAAATACTTGAAAAATCATATATGTTACTAATGCACTCCTGCACACAGGATCAGGTAGCTTCTGTATATACTAAAAACCAAAATATTTAACAAGGCATCCTAACTTCCACTAGCTGAACTCCAAAATTGATATTTTTTTTAAACATAAGATCATCTTTTATCTTTCTTATATTGAAGCCTAACTATAATGCAGCTCTCAGCTTTTTCATAGCTTCTCCCCATGAAATCACAAACACAAATGAAGAGTTGTCTAATAAAACCAGACCTAATTCTCTCAAAGTAATTCAAATTTATTTGGAAATCTGAACACCTCAGCACCTCATTTGTGCTCCACTGTCAGCTCAGAAATTGGTATTTTTACTGCACAACTGATGCTTTGCTCAGGTGTTATTTTACAGATCAAAGCTAACTCTGCTATTTTGGTGTATTTTTTAGGCTATATTTCTAAGAGCTGACAATACAAAACTGACAGTAAACATGGTAAATAGGTCCCTAAATGTGAGACAAGGCAGGATTGATTCCAAAAACCCAGTTTTAAGTCTCATGTGTTCAATAAATACACTTGTTTACGGAAAATTATCATCTTTCTTCTTACACCTGTATTTATTCCCCAATTTTAGGGAGCCATGGACTACTGCAGGCCTCTTAAACAAAACTTTTGGTGGCTGACCATGTGGTGCCTCATCAAAGCCAGGGTATTTATTTTATTCCCTGTTAGTTCCTCCAACATCATGCACAGAAGACTTATGTTTTCACAAGGATCGCTGCAAGAATGAGAACGGGGCAAAAAAAGGCAACAGAGTTGGCCTCTCTCACCAAAAATCCTTCATGCTTTGGTTTGTGATACCTCTTTGCAAAAGCTTTCTCCAAAACTCATCCTGTTCTATCTCCTAGAATTCATTTCTATCACAAAAGCAAGGCTAAATTGACACAGAGAATTGCTACACAGTTAGCAAATAGGAACGTGATATTATTTGGGAAAAACACAGCTGTGCAAGCACTCAAAACTTCTACAAACCGCTTCTGTTCCCTCTCTTTATCACACTTCTCCCATACTCCCACACAGTTTGTTATTCCTGCCATTCCATGTCATTTAACAACACCAAAAATGATCTGGTTTAACAAGCACTGTCTGCTTTCCCCACTTCCTTCAGCCAGTGTTTTCTCATTGTAGTATTTATTTATAAAAGAAAAACCTTTGCCAGATAAACCCTTCTCTTCTCCTGCTGCAAAGGTATCACCAGCCTTTTCTACATGGGAAAAAACCTTAGAGCAGAAGCACCCCCAAATGTGGAAAGGATTTTCCTTACTGAAGATTTAAACCTCAGACTCCGAGATGTTGAACCCAATAAAGACATCAAGTCATACATCAAAACACCCATAAAAACAACTCAACATTCCTTGATTTATAAGGAACAATAAACACTCAGCTTTTTTTGTTTGCATATGTTTCAAGTGGAGTCATCAGGAATCCCAAGTTACTTTCACACAATAAAAATCACCTTTCCACAGACAGATTTTCTCATAATCATTTCTCTCTAAAATTAGTGTTAAAGTAGAAAGCATCAGGAGACTCCCAGGTACATAAACAAAACAGATAAAACATGCAACATTGGAAGTTCCATAACAAACAAAACCATAGGACTCTAGGAGCTCCATTTTCCTTCAGGTAAAGGGCTCAGATACGAGTTTTTCTAGCTCTGATGAACTACAGGGTTTAAAAATTTGAATTTAAAGTACACCAGAATTAATTAGAAATAAAAAGCATTTGCATTCTCTGATATAATAACAGCAACTAGGTAAATAGGAAAGCTATTTAAAAAACAAACACTTGTTTTAAGGAACTACAGCAGTCAAAGCAATGTAAAATCCCCATAAACCTAATCTCTACCAAAGCCTCCAAATCAATACTTTCTAAAGTAACCAATACTGAGATTGGCCCGTTACTGTTCAAGCCACAAAGTTCAGTGAATTTCTAGGAAATAGCATTCATAAACATGGTATTGAGCATAAACATCCCTTACCTCTAGGTCCCATGTAAGCTTATTTTACTCACTTGAAGAAAAGAAGACTCAAGAATTTCCAACAGGAAAAGAAAAGAAAAATAATTAACAACAAAACTGGCCTTCACAGAGCCCTCAAAGAAGCTGCTTGATTGGTGCCACCAACCCCTCAGAGCAGTACTAAGAAGAGAAGAGCCCTTTCCAAACCTTATTTAAAGCACTTGTGGGAGGGAGTGCTAATGAGCCCAAAGGCTCAGCAGCTGGCTGGGCTTCCATGGATGTTGCTGGAAATTTCCTTCTCAAGCTGCTGTCTGTTTTGAACACGTGCTAATGGCATTTTCCTTGTGTAGCTACTTCATTAAACTGCATTTTATCTGCAAGGTTCAGAACTATTTTTGTTAATAAAGAAAGATAGCTGCTGTCTGATACCTGAAAATCAGTGTGAGCCCAGACAGCAGGAGATGTGGGGGAGCAGAGATGAAGTGTGACTAGAGCAGGTGAATCACGTATAAAGTCTAAATTAAACAAAAAAAAAGTGTTAAGAGAATTCATTTTGCATATTTTCAAAGCACCACTGATAGAGAGAAAAAGTTCATATGGTTTGTTTTCTACCATGCATCAAAATCCCCATCCAGCCCTCAACTTATTGTCTAACTGGAGTTGCTGGTCCAGTGCTTGAAGTGACCAAATACTCCCTGCTGACCTCACCACTGCCAGGTTCTTGTATCTTCCCAGCTGGAGAGAAAATTTATTCAATGTGTAATAATTCAAAGTCTCCCCCCATTCATTTTGTGCAAAATGGCCTTTGCCAAGGTTACAATACTTGTCTTTCAGAATGTCTTGATTGGTAATTTAGGTAAATCTACTTGATAGCACTAATTAAAATTTAAAAAGAGAACATAGAATCTCATGAATGTAGAATTTTAGGAATAATACTGTCCCTTGTGTAAACTTTTCAGATGGTTAGAAGTCACTGAAATCAGTGTGTGCTGAACAAATCTTCAGGCTATTAATAATAAATGGACATGTCACCTTCTCCCTGTCTTGGTTTTATTTGTGATTTAGCATAGCCTAAAACTACATTTTGCTATTAACAATTTCTACCAAGAGAAACACTCCTGCTTAACAAATCTTGCCTCATTTTTCCCCTACTCTACTATTTAGTCTAATAAAAGACATTTCTTGTCCTTACATAACTTGCCTCACTCGTATCCTTAGGCTGTCAATTAAAACATAATTTCTATTTAAATAAGATCAGGAACTTAAATTTGCTTAGCATAAGAAATCAGCCCAGATCAGCATTACTGTTATTTATAATGACAGATAAGGCAGAGCTTCTCAAAATTAATACTGTCAAGAAAGAAGGGGTCATGTCTATCATGACTAATAGTGACTGTTAAGCAAGACCATTTAAAAAACTTTAATTGCTGAAGATTTTATATTACAGCCTGCTTCTGACACACATTTTCAGGTATGAAAAGAGCATAAGAAGCACTGAGAATCTATTAAGAATATCTTTTCTACACTCGAGTTGCCTTTTGTAGTAGATATAATTGGAGTGATAAGGAACTAGGAGTGAAATTTCCATGCACAAGTATATCAGATGCCCAGAATGAATAAATAAGTTTTCTGCTGCTGCTGTACAGAGAACTTCTTCAGAGGTCCTTCAAAGCAAACTGGTCAGGTACCAGTCAGATACAAACTGCTCAGCATCACCTTTATCCTTGGGAAAGCGTGGATCAAAGAAGCCTGGAAAGCATTAAGGACAAAAGGGTAATTTAAAATCACAGATTTTGGGTTGGAAAGGACCTTCCACTTCCTTACTTCCACCCCCTGCCATGGGCAGGGACAGCTCCCACTAGACCAGGTTGCTCCAAGCCCCATCCAACTTGGCCTTTAAAGCTTTCCAGGGATGGAGATTCCACAACATGTCTGAGCAACCTGTGCCTGTGTGTCAGCACCCCCACAGGGAAGAATAAATTCCCAATACTTGATGCAGTATACAGTTGTCTTTCTGGATTGCAAGTGTGTGTTGCTGGGTTTTGTAATGCTTCTCATCAACCAACACCTCCAAATCTTTTCCAGGCTGCTCTCAATCCATTCTCCAGCAATTTAGGAAAGGGAAATTATGCCTGACCAATCTGTCAGCCTTCCAAGATGATATCAGTGGTACGATGGATGAAGGAAGGGCAGTTGATATTATCTTCACCACAGCAAGGCTTTTGACACTCACTCCTGCAACATCCTCATTGACAAATTGATGAATTTTTTTCTCTGGATAAATGGCTCCTTTCAATCTAAGCAAAAAACAACTTTGGGTAAAAAGACCTGTTGGAAAACAAGTTGGATGTGAGCTGGGAATACACCCCCGTGGCAATGAAAGCCAGCAGCATGCCAGGAAAAACACTGTCAGCAGGTGGAGGAGGTGATCCTTCCCTCTGCTCAGCACTGATGAGACTCAAGTGGAGTTGGAGCCCAGCTCTGGGTTTTCCAGGACAAAAGAGGTAGAGACAAACTGGAGTTAGTCCATCAAAGGGACACAAAGATGATTAAGGGGCTGGAGTTTCTGTCATTTGAAAGGCTGAGAGGCTGGGACTGTTCATTCTGGAGAAGGTGGGACAGTATCTCTGTCTATAAATACCCGAAGAATAAATATGAGAATAAATAAATAAGTCTAAGGTGGACTCTTCTTAGCCTTGTCCAGGGAAAGAACAAGGAGCAGTAGGCTCAAACTGAAATACAAAATATTCCATTTAAACTTTAACCCCCCCACCTTTTCACTGGAACAGGTGAAACAGGTGAAAACCTGGAGCAGGTTTCCCAGGAAGGTTGTGGCATCTCCAAAGTCAGAGATATTCAAAACCCAACAGGACACAATCCTGGACAAGCTGCTTTAGCTGACCCTGCTTTGTGATCTCCAGAGGTGCCTTCCAGCCACCAGAAGGATTCCATGAATTCTGCTCTTTCCACTGCAAAGGGTAGAGGAACCATTTCCAACACAACTTCCTCTTTCCAAAGTCTGCCTACATTTGGAATGATTCTCCTCACAAACTTTTAGCACTGCTGCTGAATCCTCTGATCTTTAAACATTTCTGGTTCATTTTGTTTTTAATCTCTCTCAGTTCAGCACACATTGTATACATTAAGGTATTTTTAAATCAAACATTTTCTAAGAATGAAAGTATTACTGAAGGTGCTTCCCACAGTTTTAGGAAAGAGCCTCCCTCCCCAGCAGCTGTTTCATTTACAATGCATTTATTCCATGGGTGTTCTTTTAAAAAAAAAATTTGAAGCAGGAAAAGTAAACTAATCTCAGAAACAACCAATGACATTTTACCTAATTTAAAATGTAATCGTCAACAAGCACTGAACATTTCTGTCCTGAAATTTGGAGTGTATGAAGACAAGAGTTGATATAAAAATATTTTTCTAAAATTTTAAGTGCAACCAGACAACTGAGCAAGTGTTATAGTAGGCTTTATTTGGAAATATTTTGGAACTACAAAAATTATGGATCTATGTTGGATTATTTTGCCCAGTAAAATGATTGTGATGACAAAGGGTGGAGAAAACTGTCAGAATAAGAAAGATCAGACTAGAATGCATTACATTCCTGGATAAAAACTTGGTACAGTATCAGACTGTCTCAATCACTATCAGAAATCTTATCAGTGAGGATTCCTGGGGAGAATTATATTTTACCTGGAATCAGATCAAATGAAGGGAGTAAAAGAGTATTTACTTCATCCCATGACAATATTCAAGATGAAGGGAGTACTGAAACTTACTGAGGCCTCTTTGCCCACTCCTCGTTTTACTCCTGCTATTAATTACAATTTTACAGTGTCTGCATTTTCTTCCTAATGCAGGAATCAAACAACCAGAACATTCTGAGAGCCATCAGGCATTACCAAATAGCTGCAGACAATGATGTTGTTCTTCAGCATTTAACAGCTTCTAATTTATAACATCCAGCTATAAAGTTACAGCAGAATAAACTTCCCCAGTCAGCCAGATCCTCAGCTCTGATCTAACTCCAGGCCTGCCAAGTCTGTGTATGATAGCTACCAGTATAAAATAACTCTAACTCTTTGGAGGCACTTGAAATAATCTCAGTTATCTGGTCACGAGATCCACTGCTATATCATGTCTGTGTGGAAACCTGCTGCAGTCCTGTGTGCCAAAACACACATTTGGAAGAACTTCATGTCAAAATTGCACTTATTACTACAGCCATTCACTGACTGTAATATCAGCCTGTCTCATGAGGCACTTGATAGAGCCAATTACGTGTATCAATTGCAAAGGATGTGTGTCATGTTTCCTGAAACAATGTTCATATCCTCAGCTCTCCCCTATTGGCCCAGGACACAGCATTGACAAGAACATTATCAAGACTCTATCACTGTAATTGCAAAGCCAACAGAAATAATAGCCAAAGAGAAGGAATTACAGCTAAATATTGTATTTTTCATAACCCTGAACAGTCAGGAAGTTGCTAGGAAGCCAGATAAACTATTACCCTCTAAGAGTGCTATGAAGTGGATGCCCCAAAATTTATCAGGTTGCGATGAGATCAGTGGTTATTTACAATGGCAAACAGCACTGAAAAGAATTGAAGAGAAATTATTGAGAACACTCAAGGTCAAAACCCTGCCTGCCTTGCCTGGGATCATTCAGAACCATCGGACAACAGCTGCTGTGCTTGTTCTGGTACTGAAATACACCAAGTGTAGCAACAGCTTCCTAGCTACCCCTCCATCATCATCTACAGCGGCTGTGCCTAAATTCTGCTCCCCCCTGGCCGCGCTTAAACCTTTGTTTTCCCAAGGAATCCTGAACTCGGTAGGATTAGCAGCTTTGCCGTGACACGTAACCCGCTGCCTCCCTCTTGAGGCCGCAGTGCCGCATTGGAACTGCGGCAGCCTGTCCGTCTGCTCCAGCAGGAGCGGGATGCGCGATGCTGAGGGGAACGATGGAGGCACAGCCGTGTGAACAAGGGATGCTGAGGGGAACGATGGAGGCACAGCCGTGCGAACAAGGGATGCCGAGGGGAAGGATGGAGGCACAGCCGTGTGAGCAAGGGATGCTGAGGGGAACGATGGAGGCACAGCCGTGTGAACAAGCGCTGCCTTCACTCCTCATGCGATGGGCGTGTGTGAGCCATGACGAGGCGCTGCCTACGTGGCACAGGTGACTCTGTCCCTACGATGTGACACTGTCACAAGGTCCTTGCCTCACAGAGGGACCAGCATGTGCAGCACCTCGCACACGAGGATGTCCAGGGGAACATCCCGAATGTGTGGTAGCAAAGCTGCCGACTTTCTAGTTTTAAAACTCGAAATAGAAATCTGCTTTCTTTCCTCATCCTTAGCCTAAAGCCTCTGGAAGGGGGAGGATCTCTTCTCTCCACTCAGCAAGACAGACTCAGCACCGTTGCAGAGATTTTTCAGTGTGGTAGTGAAACTCTGTCACTGCTTTTTTCCACTCAAGTGAGGAGCAGATCGAAAACTCTGTGAGGCTTCAGGTGCCTCACTTTGAATTGGTATGTATTCTGTAAAGTTCAAACATGTTTGTGGGGGAAAAAACCCCCAACAATGAATCATTATTTCCAGCAACAAAATAATTCCTAAGAAAAGTCAAATGTGAGAATAAGGGGGAACCCACAACAAAATATCTTTGATTGCAGAATTCTCTTTCTGCTCAGAACTTCTTACCTTTTTACTTCATGACCCCTAACCTTCTTATCTCTGATTTCTCTGGTAAACTCAAGAGTTTTTCACCCTTTCCACTAAACACCAGAAAACTTTGCCTATCTGCAAAGAAACCTACAGTAGAATGCTATAAATGTTTCAGTTTGAGGTATAGTTCATATTGTTTAAATACCTCAGAACCAATAGCATATAATTCTAATTTAGTAAATAAACGAGTGCTTGCCCAAAATTAGGCTGAGATTTTAATAGTTATATCTAAAATTTATAAGTCCTATGTGAAAAGTGTGATATAACTCACCTAGCACGACCCTTAATATTGGCTTTTTAAAAAAGAAAAACAAGTCAGAAACCCAAGCTTTGTACCACTAGTAAGCCACTAAAACAGGAATGTTTAAGACAGAGGAAAAATCTTTCTCTCTCAAAGAATCTGTAAAAGAGTTTCAAAGAAATCTCTTTATTCTGTATAATATTGTAACACTATTCTAGGATTCACTACTAAATTGTATTACCCTTATAAATAATTTTAGAAACCTTTTTCAGTGGGAAGATTTAAACTTAGTATGTTGAGAGCAGGAATTTATAGCTGGACATTTATTGCCAAGGGAGTGTAGTAACTAATGGGAACTTTCTAGGTGAGTATGTTGGTCAGAAAGCCTTCCATAATGCACTGGTCACACTTTTCCAGCATTTTCCTTCCCAGTTTTTATGTGAATGAACAATCTTTTGCCATCTCATCCATCTTGTGAAGACGCAGAATGTGTATCCCACCATGGTTTTGCTACAGCAGAAGAGCAAGTGTAATTCCAACCTCAAAAAGTAAAATCCTGGGGAAAAACCATTAGGGAAGCAATCCCATACCAAGGTTTCTAATCTAATTGTCAGCTCAGTACAGGCACACGTTGTTAATTAGCACTGTAGGCTCAGAAACCACCTTGTCAACGTGCAGCCTGAATAAACATAACGCCATCCACTTCCTCAGATCCCTAACTCCAGTTATGACACAGGGCAGCTTGTTATCACATAACCCAGCAATATTTTTCCAACAAGGAGATGGCTGACAGGCCAATTTGTGATTGCCACTCAGGATGAAACACATGCTGGGAGCAATGGGGAGATAATGATGCTTTTTTTCCCCTTGCCTGCATCACTGGGAAGGAATTCCCAGGACACATCACCTGTGATGGAAGTGTCACAGTGCTCTGTAGTGTTCTGTGCATGGCACAGCCAGAACCAATCCCCAAAAAATATAGGAACAGTCTGGATGATTCAGTAAAAGTGGGGCTGTTCCAGGAGCCATCAGCACTCAATAAAATAGTGAGTCAGAATGTATCAGGATTTGACTAAAGGATTAAATTAAACAAAGAATGGAGGGTGGATATTGTAGGATAAGTCATTATGGATCACAGCAAAAGCTCCTCGTTCAAAAGTATCAAAACAGAAGGGGATAGATCCAGGTCTGCCTCCAGCCCACAGGGGAATACTTAAAAATAATTCTCAAGTACAATGGGATAGGAAATACTGGTTTCAATCCCTAGGAGTAGTGAGGAACAAAAGGAGGAAACCATCATTGTGGAAGAAGACAGTGAAAAGCCTCAAGAATTTTCTCAAGAAAATCAAGATATCTCAGCCTTCCATATCTTGAAAACTATTTTCAGTTTAAGGAATATGTATGGATAAAAACACCAAACAGAAGAGGGACCAGCACATTGTGAAAACAAGTAAAGAACCTCTCTACCATACTAATAGCAAAGAAAAGGAAAAGAAAAAAAAAACCTTCTCAAAAAATATGATAACCAGAGGACTTCTGAAAAAGCATTGTTTTCACCCTGGGGGAGTCAAAAGTAGTTGGTGGTCAAAACTAGGCCAAATTTCCACATTTAATATGATGTAGTGCTCTTTGTTGTAGCTGTAAAAATTTATCAAATATTTTTAGACCAAAAGTACTGAAAAAACCTAAGTGAAAAATGTATATTCCTCTTTAAATTGTTTGGAAGTCCATGGTGAAGATCCAGTTGTGCTGTTCAACCACTGCCCTCAATCCAAGGAAAATAGGAAATGCAACCAAAGCTGGGTAGGAATGCTGATAGGATGGATCCCTGTAGATCTGTGCAGGAGGGTTTAGTGTACTTATGAGTTTGGTGGTTTGGAAGCTATGATTTGTATTTCATTTTTATCCCCACATCAGAGGTTTCTTGGCAGTGTAAAGGGCTTGTAAACCTCTTGTAAATATCTTAGAAACATCCAGCCAGGGTGCAGGTAGCAATTAGGAGCTGGAAAGAAACATGTCAATTAACCTGGTAGCTCAGCATCAACCTCCAGGGAAAAAAGAAACCCAAAACACACAAAGAATTTATTTATTATATCCAGGTCAAAATAATTATTTTAGCAACTTTTGTAAAGATGAACATTCTAGAAACACAGTTCTTCAAACTCATAAAAAGCTGGCAGTCTTTAGGATGAGTAAAAATGGACTAAATGTCTAAGTAAATACACTGTAATTATGGAATTGTTATATATATATTTTGAGCTTCCATAATTCCAACTTACCTGTTTGAGGCAATGAATTTTCTGTGAACAGAAAAATGAGGTCAAATGTACAGAAGAGGACTTGGGCTTAAAGAGCAGGAAAAAAATCCACCCTTTGTTTTCCATGCACCTACCTGTGCTCAAAACAGCCAGGGGCTTGTCCAGGACTAATTCAGGAGCAGGTCCCTGGCAGTTTTTAAATGTTAAACAAATCAATGGCCATCTCTACAACCCATAATGATCTAGAACTAATTGCTTTTAGGAAATGACTGGAGCAACAACTCAAATGCTGATAGCTGGGGCAAAGGGCACCAGCAAACTGCTGGCCAGATGGCAGGCACTGGGCTGGAAGAGTTATTTTATATTTATCTAATATCCCACTAACCCCAGGAATTCTTTTTGTAGCCTTTCATGTTGTCAGAATGAAGATGATTAAGCAGGTGGTTTACTTTTTGCCACTCTTCAATCCTTAGATGTCTTCTATTATGATGGAAAACAGACTGAGAATGGCAGCTACTTCAAGTGGAAAAAAAAAAGGCTAAAATATTCACATCAAAATAAAAACTGATTTTCAAAGGTACTGAAACTCCTATCGATTCCAGCAATACTAATTAGTGTGCTGCTGTCCTAGGATTAATTATTCCCTGTGCTCTATTTGCTACCATCTCAAGGGACAAACCTAAATGGCTGTTACTGCTCTTAAACAGGCCACCTCAAGAGACAGCTACATCCATCTTCTGGAATAAAGCAGATTTTTCAAACAGCATTTCACAATTCATTGAAATTATCTTTAAAAAAATCAGTTATGTTTAGCATCTATTAATCAGCTAGAGACACTGAAAATTAATCAATCTAAATATATTCAAGTGTGTGTGTGTATTTTCAGGGCCTAAAAAAGCGAAAGAGAAAACATTTTAAACTATATTTGGATTATAAACGCCTAGAAAATGCTATTTCAATGGGATCTTGCAGGCTGTCTCCACACTGGAATTTGCAGCAATTCCATGGGAAGCTGACCCAACCAGTCAGCAGAGTGGATTACTGCCCATGTGGAGTGCTTGCTGATGCCCTGGCACACAAATGCCACGTGTGCCTGCCACCATTGTCACCTGGCAAGAGCCTTTATGTCCCTCTGCTTGCAGGGTGCCCATCTTTCCCAACTCACTGAAACAGAAAGGGATCAATCCAGCATTCCTCAGGACACCTAAACGCCACTGGCTGCCTGACCCCAACCTCTCAGCTCTGCCTTGGTGAATAGATCAAATCTGGAGAATTTCTACCTCCTATTGCTTTCAAAGACAGTGACATTTCCTCTCCCAGTACCTCACAAATCCACTTGTTTGCCTTTCCTTGTTCTCCAACATCCATATTTGCTGTGGTTTCCACAAATTCTTCTGTTTTCTTGCCATTCCACTGGCAGCTGTGTCTGTTGTTGTTGGTTTTTCTCCATAAGCGCCCTGTTATGATATTTTATTTTCCAGTCAGCACCGTGATCCCATATTCCCAAGGAAATTCAGAAATCATCACTGTAAAGAACAAATTTTAACATTGTTTAGTACCAAAGTAACTGAAATTTGAGGTATGAGCCGTGCTGAAATCCACCATCACTGGTGTTAATGAATTATATCCATAATCTCTATGTGTCAGCCTAGAGCCCCACTGATGCATTTAGCTACACACATCTCTCCAAACTTTTCAAAGGCATGTGTCTGATTTTTCCTGGCCATGAAATAATAGCTTGATTTTCCAGTCCTGCTGGGCAGACAACGTTTTTAATTGCCTTTCATTTTCTGCAGCTTCAAGCTCCATTCATTTAGGATTCCCCTCTTCCTGTGGAATTGGAACACATGAAATGACACCTATAGTATCAAAGTATCTCTTGGATCAAACATCTATATTTATACATGCAAACATCCAGCATGCTAATTAAGCACTTGACTAATTTAAAGAACATGTGACTAAGTCATACCGAGGGTTGACCCATTTAAAAGCTTAAGAGCTTCTGATTGTAACAACAGAACCAAATATGGCTGTGTTTAGCTTTAAATCTTTCTTTTCTTATGCAGAATGAAGCTTTAATGGGCAAAACCAGGTTCCAAAATGGAGGTTTTTATGAACTGCCACTGGGTAGATGCTTCAGACAATGCTGCTAATAACACAGAGAACAAACGGAGAAAAACTTTCATGTGGGCACTCTAACTTGAAAGAAAATCAAATTTGCATTAACAGAAAGAAAAGTGTGTGTCTATGATGTGAAATCATTTTAATGGTGCAGTTTTGAGGAGTAAAAACACAGAACTGAGGTATCCGGGATGCTAAAGATGTTTGAAAACACCACAACCTGAGAAGTGCTCCATTTCTTACCCCATTTTTGTTCCTTCACTGATCTCAAGGAGCAGATTGCAGCTGTCTTTCCAGCACTAAATATGAAACACAAATTCTCCATAACAATGATCACAAGTAGTTTATGAAAAGCAATACATTATTAGAAACAATTAATATAAATTAAGTAAATTCTATTTTTGGTAAAAAAGGACTAGGAATAGGACTACTGGCATTTACTAACCCCATACAAACCTCAAAGATTGAAGACAACTGTTCCAAAATCACTGAAGTAATTCTCATCTACGGAGAATGAGAGAAGCAAAGAAAAACATGTTTGAAACATATAAATTATTAATATTCTAACACACTTTTCTATATTTGAGGCTATTTTTTTTTCCTAGTAATTTAAATCAAGACCTTGCCCAAATAACTACAGCAGAGGAGGGTGAAAAATTACAAAACACAAAGCAAAGATTCCTATCTTCCTTTCCCTGATTTTCTTCTAGGTGATTTTTTCACATTTTCTGTGCATCTCAGTATCTCACTCTGCCCAATGTCAGTCCAATGTGCTATTTCCCATAAAAGCCAGACTTCCTGTCTGCTTACCTTGCTGTCCCCTCAATGATCCCTTAAAGCCCACCTCTTCTGAAGATGTATTTCAGTGCTTTCCATGTTTTCCATTAGATCTGAGGTCTGAAAACACAAAATCAAACAGGCCATGCACAATGCCAGTTACTGAGTGACAAACATAGCATCAAAGCTGCAAAATGTGCTCAGACCTATCTTACAGATGGAGAGATCCCCAGTTTCTCATTACTCATCTCTTGTTCCGTCTCTTGTGCTCAGCACAGGCCGTGTCCGACGCCTCAGCACGTGTCACCCAGGGGTTGGTGACCTTTCACAGCGTGAACCTCATGGCTGTGTAATTGCCAGCTGGAGATACAAAATTGCCCTGGGTGTGTGTTGAGGATCAGTACAGACAGAATGTTTTTGTTTATTGCATTAAAACTGGCAGTAATCTGTTGTTTCTATTCATAAATCTGTTTTTTTCTAAAATAGAATAGCAACCTACTTCTGTCTGTGGCTGCCATACCTACCCCTCAATCTTCTGCCATGTTATTGTTCTTTGTTGCTCTTTCCATGCTTTTTCTGTGCCCTGATGTTTACACCAGGCGTGACAACAGAAGGATGAGTGGAAAAGGTTTCTGAGGTACTGCAAATCTAGAAATATTATATATTGATAAAGGCCAGCTAAAATTCCAGGTCTTGAGAACAGATTCATTATATTATTTCATAAATGGTTCACATGCAGTAGCTGAATTTGTGACTGAAAATATACTCAGTCATATCAATTATAATTTTATTATGTGAGCCTGAACCAGAGCTTTGATGTTTTTCTGACCTAATTCCTTGAGGCTCAGAGTAGAAAACACATCCAGGCCTCACCTCCAGATGCATAATTTGGATCCTCTGGAAGATACAAGTTTGAACATCTTTAGCAAAAGGGTCAATAAGCCTCCCAATGCTGTGATAAGTGTTCTCATCAATAATCAGTTTAATTATGAAGTCGACATACACACAACTCTCTCTTGTGCTTCTCTTTCCTGATCTCTTATTTTAAAAGTCATCTTGTCCCCCATGCTCCGTGGTGGAGTTAAAGGCTCTGGCTGTGCAGCAGAGGCACTCAGAGTGCACAGATGTTGTTGTAGGGAGATTGGGAACATTTGCAACTCTGATTTAATCACAGAGCAAGTAGGGACCAAGGCAGCCAGAGAGGGCTGCTAGGAGTAGCATGAAAGCTTGGGGTGCTTGTGGAACTTATTTAGCAAAGCAAGAGGCACTACTGACCTGGTACTCAACTAATTCTGGATCCTTCCCTTGGGTGTAAATCACTGAGCTCTGTGTAAACTCTATTTACAGCACAATCGTGAGTGACACTGACCTTGCAGTTTGTGTTTAAACTCACTTTAAATACAACAATACACAAATGCCAAGCACTCTGTCTTTTAATCTCCCCAAATCTTAATTAAGGGCAAAGTGTGGTTTGGATCATGCCTCAGAAAGTCATGTGGCAGCAGAGAACCAGTCTCCCCAGGTAAATAAAGATTATTAATTTGGAATTGTTTGAAGTTTGTTTACTTAATGCAGATATATAACAGGAGGCAAATAAAGTGCTGCAGGAAACAAATATCATCAAGATAGAGAGGGGGGAAAAGGAAAAAAAATGAAGACACCCACAGCCAGATACCTGTGGAACTCAAGCCAGCATTCACTGCTTTTTTTTCTCCTGAAAAGATATTTTCTAAGACAAAATAAGAGCAAGGTGAGAGGCAAAAGTATTTGTGTCACACTGAACTTTGCCTTTGACCTTTCTTATGAAATGCAGTCACTTGGTTTTAGTGAAGCTGAAGTGCAAACACTGTTGGCAATAGGTGCCACTGGTGTTGCCACCTTCTTTCTCCTGGGTTTTGGTTTGGGGTTTGCATATTTCCTTGGCCAATGTCTAATCTCTTGTTTGTTTTTTATGCAGACATACACGTGTAAATATATATATGTATATGCACATATATACTTTCCTCTAGCATATAACAAGAGGGTTCATAGGAAAGGAAAGAAGTTTTTGGAAGTTACTCTTACTTTGAAACAGATTTGTGACCAGTAAGTTTATCTAAACATGTTGGCCTGCTTAAAATTTAAAGTGTTAAACTGTAAAAGAAAAGCAAATATTGACTGTTCATGAAAATGTTCACATTTCCCCCAATTTGCTGGTTAAGCAAACTGAAATAGCAATTATTGATTTTAAAAAAGAATTATGTGGGCAATCCTATTATTAAACCTAGGCGTGGTAGGTGTAGTCTGCTGATGGATATTTTATATAAAAATATGAGAAATATAAGCAATCTTCCTTGCCCTTCTTTATGATGTTGGTTATCATGTTGAAGCAGAAAAGATTATGAGGCTCCAAGACATGAAAAAAAGTCTCAGTAAAGGGTGAAGCAGAAGAAAAAGGAGTTTGCTGTTCTTAATCTGCAGAAAAGGAATAGAAGTAATGATATCACCTCTATAATGCAGACCTGAATTTGGGAGCTTTAACTCTCCAATCCATAGTAACACATGCCAGATAAAGCAACTGTCTACTTGAAATAACAAGTTTGACTGTTCTTTGTATCTATTAGGACAAAGAATGTAGATATAATCTTGCAGATAAGGAGTTTAAGATGGATTATTTGCATTGTTCAAAGGTTTTACCTCAGAAATAGGAAAAATTACCAGCTTTTTATCACTCTTATCATCCTTAGTAGGTGCATTGGCTGCAAGCCAGGGACCTTTTGCTGCATTATCAAAACTACTTTTGTCATATTTACTCCCAATTTGTAAGTATAACCGCATAATTCAGAACTGGGTGGGTTTTTAAGGTTAAAACTATCAGTCACCAAAGAAATGCTCTTTTGTTGAGTGATATGACCAAAGTGAACCACCTCTACTCCATTTCAGGCAACAAAAAAAGAACGAGCCCCTATATAGTTATACACTGATGTAATCTATATAGTTACATAATTTATATAGTTATATACCGGTCGCTTTGATTTTGCAATTTACAAATATTTTTTTCGCTGCTAAAGCAAACCCTCCCTCAGAAACTCCCTAAGTATGCGGAGCTTTCACAGTGGCGAACCTGTAACTTTTTCTGTCACAGCACAACGCCTCCACCACCAGCAGTTTTAGAAATCTCTGGCATCTCAACAATGCGATTACAGCCGAAAAATCCCTTTCGCAGGGATTTTGCTAAATTTCGCAGGGGTATTGGTAAATTTCCTTTCAATTTCAAAGGAACCTGACAGCGCCGCCGGCGGCCTCTCCCTTACAGCGTGAGGAGGGGGCGGGACCTCCCCGCCCATGATTGACGTTCCTTTAGACCAATCAGACCTCGCGGTAGTGGCTGGCCGCGGTCCTATTGGCCGAGGAGGTAGCGGGGGCGGGCGCAGGCGGGAGCGGAGCTGTATTGGCGGTGCCTCCCGCTACCCGCGGCTGCTGCAGGCGGGACGCGGCGGCGCAGGGTCCCCGCGGGGTGACAGCGTGACCGGGCCACGGCCTGACCTCCCCGCCGCTGCTGCCTCCTCGCCGGGAGCGAACACAGCCCCGCCGCTCCTCTCCGCGCCGCCCTTGCTGCCTCGGGGGTCGCCAGAGACCGCAAAATGGCCGACGGGCGGGACGACGCCGCGGACCAGCTGAAGCATTGGAAGAACCAGCGGGGCTCGCAGGTACCTGCCGGGCACCGCCGCTCCCCGGTACCCCCGTGCCTCGCATCCCCCGGGAGCCGCGGCGCCGGAGGGCGCAGAGCCCCGCGGAGTTCCGCGGGATGCGGCGCTCCGGGCCCCCGGGCGTCCCCGGAGCAGCGGCGGAGGGCGAGGCGCCCTCGCCCCGTCCCGGCCTCGCCCCCACGGCTTGGAGCTGTGCCCGGGAGCAGCGAGACACGGAGGGATGGAGGCTGCCAGCTGGCCCCGAGCGATGCGGGCGGGCAGCGCTGCCTGGCCCCGGCCGCTCCTTCCCGGCAGCGCCGGGGCTGCGCTGCGCCCCAGCCGCGGGCCCGCGGGCAGGGATGGGGGCGATGTTTTTCTGTCTTAAGTCAGAAGTTTGCGTTTCAGTTTGCTGTCACGGCTGTAGAGCCCGTGAAAATGTGACTAAGGAATAGTAGAAAGGATAAAGCACGTTCAGCAGTGTGTGCAGGGCCAGGAGTTGGACTCGGTGATCCTTGTGGCTCCCTTCCAGCTCAGCGTATTCTGCGTGACCAGACCGCAGTGAATTTTTTAGGAAGAAATTCTTCCCTGTGGGATTGGTGAGACGCTGGCACAGGTTTCCCAGAGAAACCGTGGCTGCCCCATCCCTGGAAGCAATCAAAGCCAGGTTGGACGGGGCTTGGAGCAACTTGGGATAGTGGGAGGTGTCCCTGTGTCCCTGGCCGTGGCAGAGGGTGCAATTGAATGACCTTGAAGATCTCTTCCAACCAGCCCAAACCATTCTCTGGTCCTATGAAGTGGACTGGGACAGGTGGCTGACTGAAATCATAAGGGCATGTAATCAACAGCATGCCACTCGGTCATCTGAAGCTGTAGAATAGACTCCAGATATCTAGGTTAAGGTGTAAATGTTGCAAGAGTTCACTTCCCTTCTTCGTCAAATTGCTGTGACAGTTTCCACGTGTCGTTTCTGACGAAACGTGTATTTGCTACTAAATACACTTGGTGCTGGTTTTAAGTGGCAGTCCTGCAAGATGGAAATTGATGTTTCAGTTCCCACTGGAGCTGTTAAGTCGTATTAATTTTATTTCTTCACTCGGTTCTCAAAGGTACAGTGTGAAAACTATCCGATGACTTGTGACTCCATCATATCCTAGCATGTGTCATAGTAGTTCCTTTTCTATCCATGAGTAATTATTTTTGTAGGGATGTCGGCTTTTCTGTAGTGAAGCTGCGTTTGAACAGGGGCCAAAGTTAATTTGGAGATTGGGAGGCAACCCAAAGTCTGTGTTGCATAAGGAGTCATGAGACTTTAAGATAGAAAGTAGGGAGGACTTATTAGAATTTTAAAGTGAGTTGTATGAGGTGCAAAGTATCAGTAATGCCTGGAAGTGTGTACTTTGATGTGTGCTGTTTGCCACAGCAGCGACTAAAATTCTCCTGGCTTTCCTTCCCTTCTTTTTGTCATGGCAGGTTAGTGCTGTAATGAAATTCAGATATGAAAGCTCTTACCTATCAAGGTTTGGGCTGTGTGCAGCTGCCAACCAGATGAAAACACAGGCATCAAACAAACTTAGGTCCAAAAGTAGTATGAGAGTTCTTCTTTAAACTATGGTGTGGGTTTTTTTCCTCTCTGGAACTTACTTTTTATGCCTCACATAACATTTTCCTGAAACTAAAGTGAATATCTCTTTCCACTAAGTAAATGAATATTCCTCACTTCTAATGTGAACACTAGAAAGTCTGCCTACTAGAAAGACTGCCTACAGTCTCCTACAAAGGAGACTGTACAGCCACAAAGCTGTTAATTTTCTTTATAGCCTTAATATCAACAAGTTGTGGTTTTAGCAACTACTTCTGGTGGCCTTAAATATTGGCATTATAGAATAGTCTTGTCTGTAATAAGTAAACAGTGGAAAATATACTGAGAACAATTTCTGCTCTTGCATATTTCCCATAAGAAGCTGTAGATAACCTTTTCATTTAAGCAGATGTTTGTTTGACTTGAAATACAAATTTGGCTTTATTTAACTTCCCTGTAACTTTCTGACATCATGTTTATGTTTGTAACCAGTTACTTATTGTCTTTTATAATGTTTGTGCAGATTTCAGTGTGGGTGAGGGTTCCAGGCATCCCAAAGGAATTGGATTTATGCTTAAAGCTTTATACTAATGAAGTGGTGAAGGTGCAATAAAGAACCTGGATATTTTGGGAACCCAAGCCAGCTGCAGTAGCATGTGCTGCATGTTAGTAGGAACACAGTGGAAATGCACTTATCCTGTCAAATGTCTTTTATGTGGTTATTCATGGACCTGAGTGAAACAAAGGTGTCTGGAACTCCCTGTGTTCTCTGCCTCGTCCAGAGCTCTGGGTGTGGATGTGAATAATTATTCTTTCCTTGCCTTTGTGGGTTGCCTTTTGGGGGGAATAAAGTCTTCTATCAGATGGGAATTTTGTCTGTTTGCAGTAATTAACCCCCCTAAAGCAGAACTTAGGATAAGAATTGGAACCCCATGCAGTCACTGTTAAAATAATGAATGCTTTTCTCATCAAGAATTGCTTCTTCCTTCTCTCCACCATCCCTTTTCATTTATAGAACTTTAAAAGAGGAGAAGTAGTCAGGAAGGGCTGAAGGAATTTGTGCTGATGTGATTCAGGTGTGTGGATGCTTCAGCTAGGATGGTGTGGATAGAGAGCCAATGTGGAATTATGTCAGCTTAGTGCAAGATGTGATGGATTTATTGTTAGCTGGTCAGAATCTGTGACTCTGTTTGAGCTCGCCCTGTTGCAAATTTTGTCTTTACTTTTCTTTTTTTTTTTCCTTTGTCCTTACTTGTTTTTGTGTTCTTCTAAGTCCTTTACAAGGCTCCTAACAATAAATGTACTCCAGAAAAAGCTGAAAACTGTGACCATTTGGTCTCTGGAGCTGATGTGCCTTCCTCACTACATTTTCCATAGCACCCAGTAAAAGAGGAAAATTGCCTTGGAGGAGTATATAACCCCACATGTGATGCAGATAAAGTCTTTTCTACTAGAACCTTTCTATGAGAAAGTAGGAGTGTACTCAGTTCTAGTGCAGGTGTTTCTTGAAGTTGTAGGACATTTCCTGGCAGTAGAGCTTCTTAGGGCTTGTGTTAATCTTAGTCCTTCCATGGTGCAGGGGTCTAAAATGATGATTCCTCAGGTGTTCCTACTCTGTTGTTTTCCATAACTCTTCCAGACCAATACTAATTAAGGAAAGCCCATTTTAGTCTGCCTGTAGCTCTTTCTGTATGTCTCTACCCCTGTACTGACATTACCACCTTCTTCCTCTCCTTTTTCACTTTATTTTCCAGCAGCTGCTCCTGTTTTAGTTTTTTTTTCCCCCATCCCATATTTTTCTTGAAGCGAGATCGGTAGTCTTGAGAAGAAACATTTCTGAACCACAGAAAACATTCCTGAATTTTACATGACTTCAACTCCCCTTCTTAAATTGTCCTAAAACTTAGCTTTGTAATTTAGGTAAACATCTGTATGTTCTGTAACTTCCCCCAGAATCTCAAGTCCTTTTGCCATTTCTTGTTGATATGTTCTGTGACATGTAATGGTTGAACAGTCATGCACATTGTGTGGCTCAGATCCAGAGGGTTTTTAATTTCTGGTGTTGAAAGTGACTTTCTCTTGCTTCCAGAAACCAGATGTCCTGACCACAGGCTCTGGGAACCCCATTGGGGATAAGCTGAATATCCTGACAGTGGGGCCACGTGGACCTCTTCTTGTCCAAGATGTTGTTTTCACTGATGAGATGGCTCACTTTGACAGAGAGAGGATTCCTGAGAGAGTTGTGCATGCAAAAGGGGCAGGTATGTTTAAAATCACATATTTTCTCTGTGTAGAATTAAAGAGCTTTTGAGTAAATGTGTAGATTGTGATGCATAAATTACATTGTTGTTTATGATTTAGTGTTACTAGCAATAATAAATCTGTATGAACAACAGTGGTAAGGCCTGGTTTAAAAGAACTCAAAACTTGAAGCACTGAAAAATTGTTTACAAAAATGACAGAAAATGTGATTATAGCCTTTCAATTTTTACTGTATATGTTGTAGTCTCTGCTTCTTCTGTCTGTTCCTCCCCATCACTATTTAATGTTGTTTGCATGTTACTTAATAGAGAATTTGGCTTTGTCTTCTAATGTACATCTGCCAAAGCAAGCTGATAATATAATATTTAAATGAAAAAAAAAAAACCCTAAATCTTTAAAAAAATCATTCTTGATCTTAGTAAGGTAGAATTAGTACCTTGATTTTTGTCATGCATTGCCCTAGAAGAAGCAAACACAGGGCTGTATTCAAAATATGACTGTACGTGGGAAAAGTTCCTCTGTGGGGGTGGAAAGGGTTGTGTTGCTTCACCCAGTTTACAGATGCACCAAAAGTTCTGCAACTCATAGAAGGATTAAAGAAATACCTGCCTTGCTCCCAGATGAATACACAGATCTTGGCAGGAGAGCATCTTCTGTGCTGCTGCTGCTGGGAGCTGCTAACAATCAGTTAAGGAGGAGAGAAAGAGCAAATGGCTTGTGTTAAATCAGTTTCATTTTATGGAAGAAAATGGAGTGTTTAGAGCATTATTTAAGCTGGTGTACCTCCCTTGGACTTTAAGTTGTATGTTAACAACAGAGAAGCTGGGAGTGGGAGGAAGGTACCTGGATCTGATATTTTGAACTTGCTGTTCTTCAGGAGCCTTTGGGTATTTTGAAGTCACTCATGATATCACCCAGTACTGTAAGGCAAAAGTGTTTGAGCACATTGGGAAAAGGACTCCGCTTGCCATCCGCTTCTCCACTGTTGGTAAGGCTCTGAATTCCCTTCGTGTCTTCTGAATGTTTGCCTGAGAGCACTGTCTGCATTGTGGGGCACTTAAGGGTGTCTGCAGTGCTTGCTTCATCTTCTCTGAAATTCACTTACATGGAAGACCTTAAGCAGCTTTTGCCCCTCTTTGTCAGAGGTCTCTGGAGACACTTTTCTGTCTGAAATGTGAGAGAGAGGGCAGCCCCCGCTGGTTTTTTCTGACAGAAAACTTGCTTTGTTTCTGGTTGGATCACAATCAACACTAATAAGTTAAATACTTATGATCTCTTATGCTGCAGGAATGTTTTGGGGATGAATGATGTAAACTAAATACTGGGCAAATAAAAACAAAACATCTTCCATAAATAAACTCTTGATTTCTTAAGGACTGGAATTTACAAACTAGCAAAATCTTAAATGCTATTAGCTGAAGTTGATTGTGATCAGTAGCTTGTCTGATAGAAAAATTATAATTCATGATATGGATGTATTATAAGGAAAGAAATCATAATGAGGATTCAGTTCTGGAAGCATTGGAGAGAAAAAAGTACTCCAGCAAGGCTCAGGGAGCTGCTGGCTTTGGCCTACTGACTATTTCTAGTCTTAAATCCCTTAGGATTCAGAGTGTCCTGAGTGTTGTACAGGGTAAGGACACTGTGTTCACAGAGTTTGAAATGTGGACTGCTGCTGGAGCAGGTTGTTGCATCCTTCCCTTCCCTTTGCCTGCCCTGTTTGGACACGTTCCCTCCCTGCTCCTCTGGAATACACAAGGTTTTTAACGAGAGAATGAGCGTCCTACTGATTTCATCACAATTCAGCATTAGCTGTTCTGAGCACTTCTGGATCACTTCTGCTCAGGTGTTGTGCTTAAGCACTTGTGCTCTGGTGTAAATTCCCATTGAAAATCCCATCCTGGGTGAAGCAGGAGGAATTAAAAGGATTACAGCTCATCCATAGTGTTTTATTAGGCACGCTGGTTAGATTGCTACCTTTCCCACTGGGATTTGGTGCACAGAAACAAATGTGGGTTTAGATGATTCAGCCTTAAAATCTGATGATGTCTCTCTTAGTGATAATGCAAATTCCACTCTTAATTGGCTCAAGTGGATATACTTGTTTTTTCCTTTTTTTAACTGTGGCCTGAATGTTTGGGTGAGTTTACGCTTTGAAAACTCACGGTGCCTGAAGTATTGTTGAAAATATTCGTACAATTCCTTGGTGTAGAAAAGACTGCAATAAACCTTGCTCTTTTAGGATTTTATGGCCTATTTTCAGTTCATATTTATATGCTTTTCCTATCCTAACACTTCTGTGTGTTGATGTATTTCTTCAAGCTGGGGAATCTGGCTCAGCTGACACAGTTCGTGACCCCCGAGGCTTTGCCATGAAGTTCTACACGGAGGATGGGAATTGGGATCTTGTGGGAAACAACACTCCCATCTTCTTTATTCGGGATGCAATATTGGTGAGTAAGCACAAAAGGTGAGGGTACTTTGTGAGAAAGCCCAAAAGTTCATTCACATCTTGTTTTGGCTTCCCTCAGAAGCAAAAACTTGGTTGTTGGTCAGATTGTCTGAACATTTTTTACTTGGAAAGATGTTCTTAAACAAAAAAAAATAAAGAACTAAAGGTTGGTAACTTATATGGTTTCATACTTTTCACTTGAACTTTTCACTTTAAAACCTTCTTGCCAATTCTGTTTATTAAATCTGGGGTTTTTGGTCTTTTGGCATAAGTTTGACAGCGGCTAGCAGAGGGGTTTTCCTTGAGTGCAGGAGTTCTGCACAGATATTTCATAGTATCTCTGTATTCATTTATGAGTCACATAAACACAGATATACAAATCTGAACAGTTTTATCTCTCACCTTATCAACCACAAAATGAAAACATTCTTTATCTCTGTTTATTCTAATTGTGAATGTTTGACATTACCCTAATTTTACTGACTGGTCTGTGAATTAATGTGTTTGGCAGGAAGGGTATGGCAGTAGAAGATTTTTTTTTTTTCAGTGATCTTACAGCTTTGTCTTTTTTTTCTTTTTTTTCTCTCTTTTTCCTTTTCAACTTCTGGACAAATTAGTTTCCCTCCTTCATCCATAGCCAAAAGAGGAATCCTCAGACTCATCTGAAGGATCCAGACATGGTGTGGGACTTCTGGAGTCTTCGCCCTGAGTCTTTGCATCAAGTAAGCTTCTCCCGTGACTTTGTTTTGTATGATAAGATAATCATGTTATGACAGCAGGTTCTTAACTCTCTCTTTTCCATGTTTGATTTAGAAGTCTACATAGTCTTATTTATATTTTATTTAAATATGATTTTAAATTATTCATACTTACCTATGCTTACAGGGGAGTCAGTTTTATTTCATTAACGCTTAAAGTAGAAATTCCTCAAGGAATTCCTGACAACATTAACATAACTCCCAGTGGTGCAGATTAACACAATAAACAGTCTGGAGTGAAGAATTTCTCCTTGATATGCTGAGCCCATTTATAGTGTTTGATCCCTGTCTTCAGGTGTCTTTTCTGTTCAGCGACCGAGGCATTCCCGATGGCTATCGCCACATGAATGGATATGGATCACACACCTTCAAACTGGTTAATGCTGATGGAAGAGCAGTTTACTGCAAATTCCATGCCAAGGTATTAATTTTTTTTTTATTTGGATCTATACATCATACTATACATCTATACATATGGATAAAAACCATAAAGATCTGTGACTTTCCGAGTTTAATTCAGTCTCTAAGGTTTGTGGAGTCCTTGTTGAGTCCTTTAATCAGTAGGAGAGGTACCTTTCTTCTTCTGTTCTTTACTAGACTGTAAGAAATTCCTATTTGGGCATTTGTCTCTTGTTAATGGAGCACTGTCAGTGAACTGATTTTTATCTGGAAGGCAGCTGTTGAAGGTACTATAAATCTAAACTCAAGTTGCTGGAAGTTAGAGCTTGGACAATCTCATTCTTGGATTATAAATCTTGTTAAAATCAATTCTTGATGAATCATCTCTCTAGTACTTTCTGCATGCTGTAACTGGTGCTTTCATTGCTTTTAGACTGACCAGGGCATCAAAAACCTTTCTGTGGAGGAAGCAGGAAGATTGGCTTCTACTGATCCTGACTATGCCATACGGGACCTTTACAATGCCATTGCCAAGGGGAACTTTCCTTCTTGGTCCTTCTACATTCAGGTTATGACCTTTGAACAAGCAGAGAAGTTCCCATTTAATCCTTTTGATGTGACTAAGGTATGTCTGATAATTCTGGGAATATTCAGTTTCAGGTAGTTTTTAAGTGTATTCTTTTTTGTAGAGCCAGGAATTGTGGAGATGAAGCTGTAGTTGTGTTATATCTGATGTTACTCTTCCTCAGGGAAATATGGGTAGGGCTTGATTCCAGGCCTGTAGATCCCATGGCACTTCAGAAGTGTGATCTCAGATCAGAGTCACACCCTGAGCCTTGCTGGTCTCATTTTGTCCCACTTCCAGTAGCTGCTCCTAGGAATGCCTCATTGGAAGATGCCGACATAAACTAGCATTGCATAAACTCTTTTTTTACCTCTAACACCGTTCTCCCCAAGTGGCTAAAGACCTTTGAACTTAAAAAGTGCAGCTCAGATGGCAAAGAAAAGGCCAGTTAAGCCAGTTAAGCATTTTGAAGGAGCTGAAAACATTTGTGCCACCAGTTCCACCCACGCCCTGCTTCCTTAGGCAGCTTTTCAAGAGCCTGCGGGTATTTCGTTCAAGTACTCAAGTGCTGAGATTATGCTGGGATGATGAAATAAGTTGCATTAATAATCTGTGTTAATTGTAAAAGGCTTCTTAAAATAAGACATTCCTCAATGTTTATTAAGAGAAAAGAAACTCAGTGATTTATTTTCTTAACCTAGACTGAAATCGGGTGAATTCTGCCTGGCAACTAAGCTGCATAATACTGTAATAATGTTGATTTTACTGGATGTGTGTTGTGTCTTACAGGTTTGGCCTCATAGTGACTATCCTCTCATCCCTGTGGGAAAGCTGGTCTTGAATAGGAATCCTGTCAACTACTTTGCAGAGGTGGAACAGATGGCTTATGACCCTAGCAACATGCCTCCTGGAATTGAGCCCAGCCCTGACAAAATGCTGCAGGTAAACAGGAGGTGTGACCTGAGGAGCATTGGTTACTTTGCTGCTTATGAAAGCTTTGAGTTGACATGCCCCAGTGTTTGACAAGTGGTGGTTCATGTTTGTGCTCAATGTTTTAGGGGCGTCTCTTCTCGTATCCTGACACCCACAGACACCGCCTGGGCCCCAACTACCTGCAGATCCCTGTCAACTGTCCCTTCAGAGCCAGGGTGGCCAACTACCAGAGGGATGGGCCAATGACTGTGTCTGACAACCAAGGTAGCCAGCCTTCAATATAATGATGCTTAGGCATGGGCTGCAGCATGCTCTTCAGTTCACAGGGGGCTTAAGATCCATGTTTATTATCTTTACATACTTGTGTAGAATGTTTGTACATCTTCTCTGTTAATCCAGTAAAGGAGACTTACGATATTTGGATAGGAGATGAGGAGTTTGTTTAAAAGTATAAAAAGCAAGTGAAGCTTAGGATGTGTTTAAAACTTAATAAAAAGGTCTTTAACAGGAAAGCAGTTTGTGGGAGAATACCCACAGTCAGGTTTTAGAGACTGACTTGGCTCAGTCCACTTCACTAAACTGCTTTGCTTTCAGATTTCTGAGAGATTGTGAAAGACAAAAGTGAAAATGCCAAGAGTAGAGCTGTCACTTCCCCTCTGTTGAGCAGCTTCTGTTCTGACAGGGTTTGCCCAATAGTGGCTGTTTTCCACCTGAGAGTAAACAAGGATGTACTTAAGCTGTGGCTCATGCCAAAATATGTGTTCCTCTGGGCTATGAATTGAGACACTTGCTGAGGGAGGAGAGGGAAATATTTGAAAAAACAGGAACTTGAGGACAGCTGCTCTTGTCCCAAAATAGATAGTGAGTTTATTTTTATGCAGTTCTCTTAGTTCACTAGGTGTTTAAAATACACCCCCTACACAGGGAAGCATTGTAGTACTTCAGATATGGAAATGATTCTGTTTTTATGCTGCGTTAAACTTCAACGATGTCTGTCTATTATAATTGAGAAATATTGTTGTGAGAGTGGCCAGGTTTTCTTATTTTTGAATCAAATCAATATTCTCTGAAAAAAGCTGTGGAAATTCTTTGTAGCAGGTGCTGTTAAGTACTGGCGTGAAGGTGTTGACAGAAAAATGCTGACAGCTGTTTTTAATAAAACTAATAGTAACCGAGTAATTGATTTAGATTCCTCCAAGCAGAAAATATCCTCTGTCTTCTGACTTACTTGAAAGTGCTGCCATCTGATTGATTTGGTTTGGGGATTATTTTTTTCCCAGGTGGTGCCCCAAATTATTATCCAAACAGCTTCACTGGTCCTGAGGAGCAGCCCCAGCTCAAGGAGAGCCGCATGTTTGCTTCAGGGGACGTGCGGCGCTTCAACAGCGCCAATGAGGACAACGTGACCCAGGTGGGGCTGTGGGAAGGCTTTGTGCTGCTTGGCACACAATGAGGAGTGTGTAGGGTGTGGGTTAGTGTGAGTTCTCACAGAATCTGAAATTCAGATTTTGGGCATTGTTAGGTAGAGGCTCTGACTTGTTTTCTTGCCATTAATGTCTGGAGAAGGAGTGTTGGCATGTTTGCCAAAGAAAAACCCTGACAGATTGGATGCCTTTTAAATGTTTTGAGTATTTTAAGTGTTGCTTGACTAGGAAGTGAAAGCTATTTTTATTCACTTTTGGGACTATCAAAATAAACCTTTATTTCCTTTATGGCCAGGTGCGAGAATTCTTCCTCAAAGTGCTGAATGAGGAAGAGCGCCAGAGGCTGTGTAAAAACATTGCAGATCATCTGAAGGATGCCCAGCTCTTCATTCAGAAACGAGCTGTAAGTGCCTTCTTTGGGGTTTATTCCAGGTTTTCTACCAGCCTAGTAACATTGTCATAATGGCTTCTGGAAAGGAAGATCAGGAATTCTCTGAAAAGCCTTTTTTTTTTTTTTCTGAAAAGGGATTTTCTTTTTCTTACTTGGGAATTCTCATTCTTAAATATTTGCCTATTTACACAATATAACATCAATCTGTAACATGTTAAATAACTTTTTCCTGGGGGTAAGAATGGGATAGATTTTGAACACGCGTTTAGCTTGGTGTTCCAAAAGTCAGATGACTGCCAGAGTAAGGTTTTGCTCTAAACAAGAAGGCAATGAGGGCCAAGGAGGGATTGGATCCTTATCCTTCCCAGGGCAACTTTGTTTAAATTAAATGAGCTCTGTGTGGCATAACAGAAATCATCTTTGGAGATGTTCATATCTTGTTTATAACTGATCAGAATTAAATTTTCTTTCTTATGATACCTACTGCTTGAAGCCCAGGAAGTGTGGTAAAGAATTCTCTTGAAATGGGGGAAAAAAATTCTTACTGCTTTTTCTGTTTTGTCTTCCTGTGCAGGTGAAAAACTTCACTGATGTTCATCCTAGTTATGGAGCCTGTATCCAGGCTTTGCTGGACAAATACAATGCTGAGGGTGGGAAAAAGGTATAGTAATGATTTTTGTAGCTGCATTTTGACTGGCTGTGAGTTATTTCGGCTTCTCCTGGAAGTCCAATGACATGAGAAATTAGTCTTGATCCCCATTTGAGCTAAAGGCCAGAAGTCAGTGCTTGTAGAATTGCAGAATAAGAAAACGCCACTCTAATAACAATTAAATGTTGATTAACTGGTGATGTACAAAGACTTTGTTTCAGTTGAGGTTTGTGGAGTTTCTGAAAGGTAGCTGTACATAATATAAAATGTGTTCAGGTTGGTTACCCACCCTTTGAGATGGTAATGAAACATTGCCACAAGCCTTTCTTGGGCTCAGTGCTTGCTCCAAAGAACAGCAGCTCAGTTGATTCAGTTTTATTCTTCAGATCTTTACTTTAAATGGAACTTGCTCTGAGTTTTTCTCTTGCTTTATTTTCAGGATGTAATTAGAACATACACACAGTCCAGAGCTCGTATGTCTGTCAAGGAAAGATCCAACCTGTAAATCTGCAGAGATCTGCTCTGAATTTTGCATCCTTCCAGCTGCACAAGAACCTGTCCAACACTTTAATGAATGTAGCAGACTTGGGCCCAAGCACAGGCGTGTTTTACAGGTGTGATTTACTGAGCTCTTAAGTGCTGTCTGTACTCAAAGCCAGGTAACACAAGCTCCAATCCTAGTGCCTTTCAACACTACTGCTTTACTGCTTGATAACAACTTAGGGGGGTTTTAAACAACTCATGGATAAGAAATTGTCTTCATTTCTAGGAGCAAACAAATTTAATCAAAATACTGCTTCATTTATTTTGTTGTACAACTTTCTTTGCTAAATCACACAGTTGAATTTCTGTAAGGGCACTGTGATTGCCCTCATGGAGAAACTGCTTTAAAAGTTGATGCTGTTCAGTATTTCTAATAGAAGAATTAATTAGCTGTCTATATTTGTAAACACATCTCTTGAATTTCATTCTTGGCCTTCCAGAAGTAAAATGATACCCAGTACCTTGAGTAAAACGTTGGTATGTCTCATTGCTTATGAGAGAGACAAAGCTAATTACAGAGTTTAATCTAAATACAGTTCAGTCTTATTCCCAATATATATTTTAAGATAATCTTTGCTTATTAATGCTGTGTTGGGATATAACTGACATAAGAGAGGTAGCAAAGGATATTCTTATTCCATGCACTGTTCAACTAAATTGATTACACCTTACAGCACTTTCAGGTGTAGGAGAGTAAATTGTTCTTTCTAATCTGTAAGAATTTAAATAGAAAAATATTAACATGCCAAATGTTTGAGAAATAAACATTCTAATGCATTAATATTGAAATTCAAGCTCAAGGAATTTCAAAACCATTCCCAGTGGTTGCTGAAATTCTTATTTTACTGCAATAATCTGCTGTTGCTATTTCTTGATCAAACCAGGGCTGTGTTTTAGGGTGATCCTTTCATTAAGGCAGCATGTTTGTATGAATGTAAATATCTAGCAGATATGTCTAAAACCTGATTTGAGGCATGCTGTAATGTTACCCAGCATTTGCAGTTTAGTCAAATTGTGCAAAAAATCTTGGGACCCCAGTTAAGTGATAATTATTATCCAAACTAAATGAAAAGCATTTCAGAGCCCAGCTACTGCTCTTAACTCAGGCAAATGTAAAAGAAAATAAAATTTTTTTGATTATAACTGAATAGCAGTTTGGGGGTGACTTGTCAATAATCACTGCATTTCTGGGCCTGCCTTGAGTTGAATTTTGACTAGGATTACTTCCTGATTTAAGTGTGAATTCCCAGGAATGGTGGCAGGTAAAGAAGAGTAGATAGTAAATGCTGTTCTGTTAAATTTCAGAGAATGTTACTTGCTCTGCAGTTAAATTATCTACCAACCTCTTGTGAAAAATCAACTGGGGTAGAGGTGCAGTAATATAATATGAACTGATAACCTACTGTATTCTAGGATTCCATTGGCTTTTTACCTGATCAGGCATGTGGCATTATCAGGCATGATGATTGGGTGGGAATATTTTGTGCTGGAGAGAATCCTGATTAAGTTTTGAAAAAGAGTAAACAAGGCCTGATCTTCTGATTTTGGTTGTGTCTACTAAGTGATTTATATGGTTGTCTTCTTTTATTTCTGAAATAAATTGAATGACAAATCTCTTGGCAACATGTTTTCTGTGCAAATGTCTTCAAACACTTTGTGTTAATCTAGAAAATTCATACATCCCTTCATCTGTTTTTCTGGAGGTGGTGCAGAAGCTGTAGGTTGGATGTACTTTTTGCAGCTGCTTTTGTTTTAAAATCTCACGTTTCAACTCCACAGTTGTGTTTAAATTACTTAAATGACCTGTGTTCTATGCTGAACTGGCCGTGACAAGTGTACAGAAAACTTAGCTTTTCCCAAAGCTGTAGAGAGCACTAGGCAACACTGGAAGAATAATTATGTTATTTCTTCAAATAAATAAGACAATAAATCCATTTACACCTTCTTATTTTGAGAGTAAAGAGACTGTTGACATGACAAAACAGCAGTTTTGTTTTGTTTTTGTATTCTGTTCTATTAAAATCAAACATTCCTTTGCCAGGTTGTTGCAACATGATTTCAGTGATCTGTAAAGCAGAATTGGTCAACATTTTCTTATTACTATTTTATTTTAGATGCACATCTCCAGCAGTGGGTTTGGGAATGAATTTGAAACTAATGTTTGGGAAATTACAGCTTCTCCAGCAGTACCTCTTCTTTTAATGGGCCTTCATTCCTAGGTTATTTTCCCTTCCCTGATATATTTGAACTTGAATGTCCAAAAACCATGAGCAGACTTCAGAATCACATTTGTTATAGTGAGCTTTGCCAGGAGATATGAGTAAGTTCATGGGATTGCTAAATGTTATGTGTGGATAAAAAGGGTGAGGTAGGTTTGAATCAGACTTTCCAGTGCTTCAGAGACGTTGGAAAAAGGAAATCAGGGCTTTCTGTAGTGCAGCTTATTGATGGGAATTGCCTGCTAAGCAGTGTTTGGGTATCCATAATTTCAGCTTCCAGTAAACCAATCAGTTTGTTTTGCCAAATATTCCATACCTGTTGCTCATCTTGCAGAAAAAGGCTGTTTGTTCTCTGTATATCTCATCCATGAATTTTTGCAGGCAGGTGAGTCACCATTTTCTCACAAAATGCTTTATGAGGATGATGAAGCCCTGGCTTAGGATTCCAAGGGAAGTGATGAGTGCCACATCCCTGGAATTGTTCAAGGCCAGGTTGGCTGGGGCTCTGAGCAGCCTGGGATGGTGGAAGCTGTCCCTGTTCCCTGCAGGGGGTTGGACTGGATGAGCCCTCTGTGATTCTCTCTACACTGTGAGTTCAGATTGCTGTGGGCCTTGGGGCTCCAGCCCAGCGCTGCAGAAGTGAATCGATCCACTGATGGGTGGGTGTTCTTATCTCCTGCTGATAACAAATTACACAGAGATCTGCAGTGCAGGGTAAAGCCTGACCCTTGCCCTCCTCAGGTAATAGTGCAGAGCTCAGTCTGAGCTGATGTTTGGGGTCAGAGTTGTGTTGTCATGATACAGGTTCTGGCATGCAGAGATGGACTTGAGCATAACTGCAACTCTGACATTGGAGATTAAACCTCAGCAGAGGCCTAAGGTCATTTTGGACAGAATTGGGAAAATACCTGAGGCTCTCTTTTGATTATTGTAAATGAATTTAAGGCAGTTTTGCCAGGTTTGTGGCATTCAGGATGATTCCAGCTGGGATGGATCAGTAAGATGAAGAAGATTCCCAAAACCAGCCCTGTGTTTGCAGAAGGTTATAAAGTGTGCATTGTTACGCATCTGGGAAAGCAAATGAAGGCTGAACAACGAGGCAGTGGTGTAAAAATAACAAGTGAATATTTGATAGGTGACTGTTGATGATGACACTTTTACAGCCTGGATTACAGAGCAGAGCCTGTGTGGTTTAATTGTCTGATGAAAGGTTGGACTTTGTCATGCTGGAATTCTTCCTAAAGTCAGACTTCAACCCAGAGCAGCTGGAAATCTCCTTGCACTGCAGGCCCTCAAGAGCTGGGCTGAAATTTATTCTCAGATCACAGACTGAAGCTTGATAAAATGATAGTTTTACTTTTTTAATGAAAAAACCCACTAAATATTTTTACATCCTGCTACTCAGAGCAGTTCAAATACTGTAAATCTCTAATGGACCGAGTCAGAAGGAAAACTTCCTTTCCTGTTTCGTAGCATGTGATGAACCACAGAAATCCCTTATATAGATTTGCTGTGTCTGTTAATTTCAGTATTTATTCTTTGCTTGTTTCTCTCAGGTTCCCCATTTTTAAACTTTGACCAGGATTGGGAACTTTGAGGGTTTTTTTATATTTTTTTGGGGGGTTTTTTCCCAATACAACAAATCCTTGCACCTGTGATTACTGATTGAGGATTGACACAGAAGTAGATACACTTTCCTGTTCACACTATTGTATGATTCTCTTTTCCGCACGTGGCAATCTTTGACCTTGTGTTTACATGTTGTAAGATTTATTGAGGAAGAACAGGGATGGCAGGTACTGGTTACAGACTCAGTTACAGTTGCAGCACTCCACAAAACAAATGAAAATACAGAATTTCTGCATAATCATAGCTCCTGTGTTCTCTACAAGGTCTCAACAACACTCTCAACTTTGTGGAGGGAAGCTGGAAAGCCAGGAATGAAGAAATCTTTTTTTTTCATTTTACTTACTGTGTATGTGCAGAGTCCAAAGTGCTTTAGCCACTCAATACTTTTCATAAGAGATTTTATTGGAAAAATACTTCACTTTGTATTTAAACTTTCAGTATTATTTCAAGTAGGATCTGTCTTCCCTGAACCTCTGATTCCAAGACACTAGTGTAAGAAAAGAATAAAATTTTGCCCTTCAGAGTTGCAGGAATCAAGGCTGTATTTTAGAGTAAGCCAGTTAATATTTTGTATTGCTTTCATCATCGTTCACATTTAGGGAAGATGCTCTACTGCTGATGCTGATTTTTTTTTCCACTCTGTTTCCATGTACCATAACTTTTTTTACAGAAGTAGGTTCTTTTTTTTTTTTGTTTTGGGGGTGGATTTTTTGTTTGTTTATGCTTTTCTGTTGGGTTATATGACTAATTTGTATGTGTTCCCTTCTTTGGGCCTCTCAGTGATGTCTTCTTTGTAAAATTTCATCATAGCCAATATTTTCTTGAGGGAGTGCAGGCAGCCTTTTATCTGAGACTGATTGATACTGCTAAGATTGCTCAAAGATAACCCAGGGAAGACTTGGCAGCTGCTCCTGTTTGCTCTGGCATTCATCTATATATTGCTTAGGCTTTATTTCTTATTTATCCACAGCCCTTCATCTCAGTCTTGCTCAATCCTCTTGCACACCTGTCCTCATAGGAGCACTGTTGGGTCCTCAAACAATGGAAACATTCACAGCTCTCTTTGTTAACTGCATTATGACTTGCAGGGGTCCTGAATTAGGAGCCCAGTGATGTCAAAGGTCCAAAAATCAAATTTTGATCTTCAAAATCAGGCCTTTCATCTACCCAATAAATCATTTTCAAAGGCTGCTTAAGGTAATTTTAAAAGGCTTTTTAAAGTAGTGGAAATTGTGTTTGTGAGTAAATGATACTGCTGTGACTTCTGCTTTATTTCTTAATTCCTCCACAGAGCTTTTGGGAATTGCTTCTTTTACTCCCATGGGTCAGGCATTGTACTTTGTGCTGTTAACCTCTAAACATAATTGCACTTTTTTCAAGGCAGGAAAAATAGTTTAATAGCAAATCTTTCCCTTGTTCTGGCTGACTGTGCAGGGTTAAAGGTTTTTAAGTAATCAGCCAATCATTGCACAAATAATACAAAGTCCATTTGTTACATCATCAGAGACTTTTTTATATCTTTTTACCTCTTGAGTTTTCTATTTATTAACCTTGAATTATTGAAAAAAGTGTGTTAACTGCTAATATTTAAGTGAATTTTGTTGTTCCCATAGTCTCCTTTCCAAAAGCTGGTCTTTCATTTCGAGCTCTGAGTATGTACTCACTGTAGTACTCACCTAAGACAAAGAAAAGTACCTGGACCAGCCTCTTTCACTGACTCACCTTCTGCCTGGCACAGCCAAAATCTGATCTAATCTTGGTTTAGCTGCAACAGCAACTTTCAGATATGACCAAATGTCTGTAGGTGATTTACTTTACTTTTGGTTTACCTTTCTGTAGTTTAATCTTAGTCCTGTATAGGTGTGGAGTGTGTGTGGAGTGTGCACACGTCTCAGTCCAACACAAAGTACAAAAAACCCCCTCAACCAAGATAAATTTTGAAGAGAGCAGAGGCCTTAAGCTGGTTTTAACTCCATGTATTTCTTGGCCTTGTGACAATGAGGATGCTGTAGAGAACAGTAATGAAAACCCATTTGTGTTTTTATTCACTGCATGTGTACTTGCTACAGTCTAAGTGGTGTTTGTAGTTTATCCTAATTTATTGTAGTTTAAGCACATTGCTGGAACACCTCATTAATCCAAAATCCTTCGCAGTTTCAAATTCAAGTAAGCAAATGCTGTATCAAGCATTAAACCCTCCACATGAGGAGAACAAAAAAACCCAAAGCCCATGATCAGAGGTCTCTGACATGAAGTTAAGTGTGTGCAGCTCCACCAGTCCATGATCTGACTTGAGCCCATGCCCAGGCTCAGATATGCTCAGACTCAGCAAAGAGCTCCTCCCTCTTCTAACAATTCACCTTCTGCTTGCCCTGTCCACTCGTAACATATCTGAAGCGTAACCCGAGGAAAAACCAGAAGAAAAATTCAGGCAGTTTCATCTCTATTGGAATTTTATCCCTCAGTCCTTACTCACTTTCTTCTGCCAGAGAGTCCCTTTTGGTCCCTGCCCTTCAGCTTGCTGGGAATGCATCTGTGGCAGGCTGTGAATGGTAGCACCAAGCCTTGTCCTTTATTTGTGCAGGTAGGCATCGTGCCAGAGCTCTCCTGAGGTCTTCAGGGAGCTGGGAGAGAGAGAAAGAGAGGACACATCACAGGGCTGCTCAGGGGAGTGTTGCTGGGACAAGGGAATGAGGTTTTGTCTATGCTCATTTCCCAGAATCCCACAATAAGCTGAGCTGGGAGAGACCCACAAAGATTGAATCCAGCTCAGCCCTGCACAGTACCATCCCCAAGAGTCACCATGTGCTCCAGAGGGTAAAAGTAGAGCAAAATAATTCTTGCTCTTAGGATTCCAGTCTCTCCTGCATCCCCCTGCGGTTTTGGGGGTTTGTTTTTACTCACTGCACGATGTCTGCAAAGGCTGTGAGCAGAGGCTTGCACTGGTACTCAAGGCCATGCTTGGCACACAGGGACTTCACCAGAGGGGCCACCTTGCAGTAGTTGTGCCGTGGCATTGTAGGGAAAAGGCTGTGAACAGAAGACAGGCAAGCTTCACAGGAAATCCTAGCATTAGTGCTTCCCAGGAATCACCCAGCTCACAATGAGCAGGGTCTGTAGCTGCTCCCAGCTCTTCTTTCCCCCTGCTGTCCTTTTAGCACAAGGAACTCAGGAATTTCCTGCTTTCCCCTCTGTTCCTTTCCACAGTTTGTCTCCAAATGAGATTATATTTGTGGAAAAAACTACTTTCCCCTCCCTCCCTTTTTGCAGAAATAGCCCTCTCCATAGCACAGAGGAGATGAGCCCATCCTTCATCCTTGCTTATCTCACTCTGTAGAGTAACAGCATAAAAAATCAGCAGAGGTGGCTTTAAACCTCTGTGGCAGACTAAAAACAGGTGCATTAACCAGGACGTTTCCATTGATCCTTAAACCTTACAACTTGGGATTGCTGTTCTTGCATTGATCCTGCCCCTGTTCTGTTTTCTCTTGTCATCCTGTGGATCTAGTGAAAGTTTTGAATTGCATGATTCTCTTTAAGAGTTTCAAGTTTTAAAGACAAACTCATTGCTGCCCCCAACTATTTGTAGAATTCAGAGCAAAAAATAATAAGGAAGGAAAAAAATACAAGATAGAAGGGGAAATATTTAAAAAAAAAGAGGAGGAGAAAGAAAATTCCCTCTTGGGGTGAATACTCACTGATGTTCAATCTGGAAGTTGAGGTGCCCTGTGAACCAGTCATTGAACAGTGACTGCTCCACGTTGCAGGTTGCCAGGAGCTAGAGGAGGGGAGAGGAAAGCAAAGTCAGAGACAAGTCAAGAGTATGTTTAGGAACCAGAGCTCAACCTGGATTTCATTTTGGATTGCCCATGAGTGTGTCATTGCTGTACTTCTTTATCTTTTCCATGACTGAATCCATCAGCCTATTAACCTTCACCTCCCAGCCACCAACAGATTTCACCCTTAGTGCAATAGGAGACTTGTTTATGGTTAAAATTTGTACCTGTATGGCCACAATTCTTAAGAAGGGAAAAATCTTTTACCTGAGTAGACACCCAGTCCAAATTCTTGTCATAGTCTATATCCATTGGGATATGGTTCATCTGTGAGACCCAGACAAACCAGCTGCTCTCCAGCATCCTGTGCAACGAGATGAGAGAATTCAGTGCTGAGTGAGCAGGTCAGCAAGGAGCCATTGAAATAATGGCAAAGCCAGACTTAAAGACATGGCTGAACACTAGCCTTGCTAAGCCAGCACCTGGAAGGACTTCCAAACTCTGGAAATTTAATATTTCCTTATGAAACTCATTATTATTTCAAGTGTTTTGTTATAACACTGACTGGTGTTCAGCTTGTTTTATCTGTAGCCAAGGCCCAAACTGATTAGAATCAGTGAAATGATCCAAGGGGAGAGTGTGCTGTCCATTCAAGTCGGTGCTGCTGGATAATACCTGGGCATTTGCAAGCCTAGGCTAAGCTATTTTGGTTAAATGTGCTCTTTAAGCAGTAGCAGACTCAACACCCAAAGCACTGAATGTTATATGAGGTAAATATTTCTCAGTTTGGTCAGGACTCAGTGAAATCTCTTTGTTGCCACAGCTAATGGGGCAACACAAAAGTTGCACTGGCAATTGAACAAAAGAATTTATGAATTAAAAAGTAGGCAGAAAATGAGGTGGTAAAGGAGAATGTGGAAATGTCAGCATAGAAAAAGGCAGGCAGGTACAGATGGAAAGAATGCGTAGAGAAAAGGCTGAAGAACCTTCTAAAGATGCATTACCTGAATATAAAATAATATGCCAGGAGGCTCTTTGTTTCTAATAAAGATCCATAAGTGTAAAAGAATCTGATGTAGAAGGTCAGCATCCAGGCCAAGTCCTACCAAAACCAGAGACAAGAAGAAAAGCATGTCTTTATAAATTACATTTACTTATTTATTTTTTAAGCTTCATAGTATACGTAAAAGAGAACAATTTACTTTCAGCTTTGACAGTTTTTTTTTTCCTGAATGGAATAATCTAGAGCAATCCAACACAAGCTGATGATACTTTCTCACAGCTTGCTGTAAGAGGTGAATCTGAGCATTCTTGCCCAGCAAGGAGCTGGCTCCATGCTCAGAAGGAAGGCTGAAGGTCCCCATCTGACCCCTTTTGGTCACACAGGTAGCAGAACTCACCGCCCAGTACTTCTTTGTGTAGGCAATGTAAAATGTGTGGCAGTGGAAGTAGGTGGGGAACAGGAGCGGCGGGAGAGCTGGAAAGAAAAATTCATCACTGGTGGCATCATGGACTGCATGACAACATCAGCCTGGGAGGGAGGGTCCTCAATTCCTGCTCAATCTGGAGAACTGTCCAGGTTAGGATGTTGGTTTAGTGCCTTGAAACATTTCTAGGTCTGTCCATTAATCTGAGAGTTCTTACAAACCTCAGATTTCATCTTGGGCTCTTGACTGAGGAACAGCCACAAATTATTATTTTGAGAAGTGGCTTCCACAGCCCAAAGCTTATCTGGCTCCTTATTCCTTGGTGCAAAGCAGGGGAACAACAGGAATGAATATGAAATCCCTTTTCTATCTGGGATTTGAGGTTGAAGAACTCAAACTCAGCTTTCCAAAAGGACATCTCACTTCCACTTAAAACCCCAAGAAACCAAAGCAAACCAAACAAAAAAACCGATGAAACCCACAGACTTTGATACTACTGAAAGATGTGGTATGATATCATAACCCAGAGCCTCTGTGGAGGATGTGGGAGATCTGGGATTAGATGAGACAGGTCTCCAACTCTTACAAAAATCTGGTTGTTGTTATTTTAGGTTTTTATTTTGTTCTTTGACTCAGGCACCTTTGTTTTTCTCAAGTTCTCCAGGTCAATAGTAGAATCTCCAAGTCCCTTTAATAGAATTGCAGGAGGATAGAGATACTCACTGATGAAGAAGTATTTGTGTTGGTGGTTGTAGGGCATGTATTTTTTCTTTTTGATCCCAAGCTGTGAAAAAAAAAAAAAAACAGAAAAAAAAAATTAGTGGAGACCAAGCAATTTGCACAGGTAACTTGCTCTTTTCCATTTATTTTCCAGAGAGACTGTTCTTGCACACTTTCCACAACCCTCATTCCTTGTTTCATGATTCATTTTGTGAAGAATTAGATATATCAAGGCTAAGTTATGGTAGTGGTCAGAAATACATATTTTCTCTCATTTTTCCCCCTTATTTCTTCTCTGATTCTCTAAACTTAAATGGCAGCTCCACGATGGCATGGAGAAAAATATTTCAGTGCTGTAGCTGCTGTGATGGTGCCAAGAACTGATGGGATCTACAGCAAAAGGGGTTCAGCACCCTTAGGTTGTCACTCCTGGCAGTGTCCAAGCAGGACAAACTGGGAATATCCTACACAATCCAACAAATTCTGCCCAACTGGAGTTTCAGGAACAGCCCTGGGTTTTTCAGTCCTGCTGTTCCTGTCCCAGCAAACTCTCCTAGAAGACATGGACACATCAAAGCCACGCTCTGAGTGAGCCTCATACGTTAATGTTAAAATAATAATTCCAGGCTGACTGCAGCCATGCCTTACATTGATTGATGTTTCCAAGTTATCTAATGATCATTAATTACTGAGTTGTTGTTCTAGGTCATTAGATTTCTCCATCCACAAATGTGTTGGTGGATTTTCCACCCTATATACAATGCCCTTACATCATGCCTAATTTATTTACATCAACATATCAGCTGTTCAAGAGATTCTTAAAGGGACTTAGTGTGAACTGTGGAGAAATAAACCTCATTACAGAAATTGCCATCACACCTTAGGTTTAGACTTCCCTATACCCACTCACTGACCTCCACAGAGAATTTCTTCCCCAAAGTGAAGAGGAAAGGGTGCATATCAATGTCAGGGTCCTTGTGGAAGCAGTTGGGTTTGGCATGGTGCTGGGAGTGCAGGAGAGTCCACCACTTGGCAGAGGCCCCCTGTTCAAGGGAAGAACAAAGCATGAAAAGCACTTTCAGAGCCACAATTCCCTATACTTACTGACCCTAATCCTTCCCCGAGTGCTGCACATACTCCACAGAGTCTTCAGAACACATGTTTTTACAGGAAAGCCCTCAGAAGTTTTCCAGGGACTCACAATCAAATGGCACATCACAAACTTGTGTAGCAAGTGGTTCCACTTGGTTTTCCTGAATACTGAGAGGTGTCCTAAATCATGCTGTAACCAGGAAGCCTGGACCTGGAGGAGGAGAAAGAAAACTTTAGGAGGGGAGAAAAAGAGGAATTGAGATGGGGATGGTGCCACACTCATCCTTTGCATTGAAATATCAGGATTATTTTCCAGACACTGCTCCCAAGTCACCAGCAGAAAAGGACTGCAGAATCCTGACAGTCCCAAGGTCCCCCAGAATATATCCTGCTGAAAGAATCCCAAACTAAGTTTAGTGTGAGCTCCCCACACGCTGAATTTCTTCTTGTTACCCAGATAGGGGCTGTGTTTTTATGACAAAGTGAAACTGTGCCAAGTGAGGAAGCAAAGGACAAGAGCCTGCTCACGTCTGTGTGCACATAGGTTGATGCAAGTCCATGCTGTGAAATTCACTGCTCACCTGGGAAATGGTCAGCAGCAGCAGGGAGAAAACGAAGGGCAGTAAGGATGTCCCAAAGTAGAAGAGGATGAGCCAGGCAGCTGTGTCCAGGAGCAGGATGTGAGCCAGGAGCAGGAAGAAGAAGAGCTGGTTTGGCTCCAGCAGTCCCATTCTCTCGACTGTAGCGCGCAATTCCCGGAAGTCTTTCACCAGCATTTCCTGGGGGAAGCATCAGGGTTGCAATTCTCTGGTTTTAGAGAGCACCACTGCAGCCTCATAACCCAAAACCCACTCTGATGGGGGGAGAAAGAACAAAGGATCTGGCTAAAAGGGCAAGAGTTGGGTTTAATAAACATGATCATTGCTCTGCTACAGCTTTTTGTTGAGGAACCAGAAGCAGCCATCACGAAGTCTGCATCCCAACCCCTAAAACAAATCTACCTTGGTGCTTCTTCCATCAAATCCTTGGCAGGCAGCAGAGGGCTCAGCTGGAAGTTGTGTTTAGTGGAAGCTGTACTTTGTGTGCATGAACTTCCCATGCCACCTTGTGGTAGGTCTTTGCATTAAATTATTCCTTTTTTTTTTTTTTGTCTTCACTTTTTTTTTTCTTTTTATTTTTCTTCACTTTTCCCTTCCCAGGATTAACAGGGGAGGGTTAAATGCACCTACAGCTGAATGAGAATATTTATTCTCCAAGACTATTCCTTTTCCTTTTGGTTAGCCCTTCCTCTAAGCAAGGGAGATAAGAGGTGATAACTCTGCTATTTAGGTAGAGTGGCTGTGATAAGAAAAATTAATCTTCAGGAATTTCATATTTACACATTGTTTTTAAGTAGTAGCCCAAAAAATGTGAGGAACCTGGTTCCCATTGCTCCAGGAGCTGTGCTGATAGAAAAGAACAAGGTGTAATCTCAGAATATTTCCCTTTAGTCTCCTTTGATCTGTTTTGTAAGCCAGACTTACATTTTTAGTGGGCTCAATGCTGGGTTGGTCTGGTGCCAGCTCCCCAATCTGCAGTGGCTTCAAGTACTTGCTCACCAGCACCTTGTCAACATGGAATGCCACAAAGGCATCCTGCAAAGGCACAGCAACAAAAGAAAAGAAATCCAGATTTTGTTAAAAAAAAAAAAAAAAATTGCCTTTTGAATCACTCCATTCCTGGAAGTGTCCATGGCCAGGTTGAAGCAACCTGGTCTGGTGGAAGGCATCTCTCCTTTTTTATCCTTTGTGAGAGAACACCTCAACAAAAAGCAGTACCAAGAAGACTCCACAGTTTCAGTGTGCAGTGTCACCCTTTCTAAAATGTTGGCATTAATTATACTCATTTTTTAATTCCTCAGGTGTCGTTGCTTACTGAGAGCCTTCTGTGCCTCTCATCCTCTCCTGAGCATCCACCTTTCATGGGTTTCTGCTTTTGGTTAAAATCTTCCAGTTCGATTAAGATAATTTCTTAATTTTTCATAATATATATCCAAAAGATTAAGCAGTGGACCTAATGCAAGATGGACAGACACAAAAGTGGCTCAGATCCTGGAGGGCTTAATGATTTGCACATGGAACCAACTACCCACCAACCTGGCTCAGATCCCAGAAACAAAATATCTGGTTCAACCATTGTCTGGGATTTTCCAGGATGCTAAAAGGAAGGAAATCTGGCAGAAGTAACTCAAGAAACGAGCACTGAAATTACAGAATGCAAAGTTCAACTAATAAACAATTTGAAATTTAAACTTGATGGACTGAAAATTATTTTTATTTCCATGAGCCTCAAATATCCCTTATATATGGAAAAAATTGCTGCAGCTCACAGCAACTACACAAGCAAGACCAGGAGATAAGAGGAATCCTGAAAACTTAAGAATTGCAGAATGGTTTGGGTTGAAAGGGACCTTTGAAGCTCCTCTAGTCCAACCCCCCTGCAATGAGGAGGGACATCTTCAACTGCATCAGATTGCTCCATCCAACCTGACCTTGACTGTGTCCAGGGTGGGGCATCTCTGGGTCACCTGTGCCAGTATTTCACCACCCTTATCAGCAAAACCTTCTTTGTTATATCCACTCTAAATCGATGCTTTTTTAGTTTAAAGCTAATCTCCTTTGTCCTGTCCCTCCAGGCCCTTGTCCAAAGTCCCTCTCTGGTTCTCTTGGAGCCCTTTAGGCACTGGAAGGGGCTCTGGACTCTTCTCAGAGCCTTCTCTTCCCCACGCTGAGCACTCCCAGCTAGCAGAGGTGCTCCAGTCCTCTGAGCATCCCCATGTGCTCCTCTGCTCTCGCTGCAGCTCTTGCTCTGATTTAGCTGGAGCAACAGCTCCGATCCCGTTCCCGTGGGCTGCATCTCCTCATTTGCCCTTTCCCATGGCATGGGGATGGCGAGGCTCGCACGGAGCGGTCACATTTCGCTCCCCCGGCTCTGACCCACACCCCGGCTCCCACTAAGGTCGTTCCCAGGTCCTCTCCGTGCGGCTTTTCCCGGGCGCCCTCCTCCGGCGCATCCCGGCTCCCGCCTCCCCGCTCCGCTCACCGTGGCGTCCTGCCCGGCGTGGCTGACGAGGAGCCGGGCCCCTCCCGGGTGTCTCCGGTAGAAGTGGCTGATGTCGTACACCTTCCTGTGGATCACCAGCCAGCGCTCCTGCGGCGCCAGCCCTCGCCCGTTCCGCTGCCCGATCTCCTCCCAGGTGAAGCGCCGCATCCCCGCTGCGGGAGCTCTGTCCCTGTCGCCGTCCCTTTCGCCGTCCCTGTCCCCATCCCGCACCTGCCCGCCGCCCCCCGGCGGTGCCATCCTGCCTCCCGCCCTCCTCCCTCCCGCAGCTGCAGCCCCACATCCCGCTCCGCCGCGGCATTTAAGGGCGGGAGCCGCCCCGGCGCCGCTCCCCGCCTCCTCCACCAGCTCCAGCCCCTCGGGGTGGGGTTTGCCCCCCAGAGTTGCCCCTTTCCCACCCTGGTTCTGTATCCCCAGTACCAAAAGCCCCGTGGTACCCTCAGGTGGGGGATATCTGACTGCTTAGGGGGGTCCTCAGCAAGTTCATTCCATTCCCAGGATGGGCTCAGACAGGGAAATCTTCCCTTGAAATACCCCTCTGATTAACCAGAGAAAATATCACTCTGTAGCTTCATTTTTGATGTTCCAGTCCACAAACGCCTTGGATGAAACAAGAATTAAGCATGTTCTTATGTCTTACTAAAAAAACCCAACAACCAAACCACACCAATCTCCAGAAAACTCGGTCTAACAGCTAGCACCTGATGAAATCCTATATTTCAGTCCAGTTTTCCAACACTCACAGCAAGCAGAGAGCTCCCACAGAGCCCATGGCAGGAATAATCCTCGAAGCTCTGCCCTGCGTGCTTCTGTTACCTGGGATGTACCTGGGATGGCACACATGGAATGTTGTACCAGGTTCTGATAGCAGGTTGTGAAACTGCTGTTTCTTCCCCTCCCACTGCCCCCTTCATGTTTGTAAAATTATTAATTAGACTTGGAGACTCCAGGAAATGAGCATTAATTGCAGAACAACGCTTGGTGCCACTTTTCCTTTCCCTCTAAACAGTCACAGCATCCACACAATTTTCTCTTGTCAAAACAGACCCAATCTTGAAAATTTAAAACTGCAATTGTCTGAATGATTTCTTTATCCTGTAGAAAACCACACGTTAAAACCCAAAACAGCAACAACCCAGATGGAGGACCCCACAATTAGGACAGGCTTTTCAAAGTGCATGAATTAATTTATCTGAGATACCATCTTCTGATAACTAATTAATTTGAAATTATTTCTTTACATTTATAACATTTCTCATGCATCTACTTGCCCTTGGTTTTTTTCTCAGTGCTTGTTTGCTCTTGAGTCTACTTGTGCTGGTAAAACTCACACTTGATAATGATTCTGCAGTCTAGATTTCCAAAAGAGATGTTGATGCAAAAGAAGAAATCTCATCTAGTTATCTCAATCAAATGTTTACACAATATTTCCTGCTCTTCTCCTTTACAGGAAGGTGTGAAATGCTAAAGCTGATTTCTCAGCCCAGCTCCCAGAGACAGCCAGCACAATAAAGTGCCTTAAAAAGAAGTTTAACAGTTATTATCATCAACCTATTTCTCTTCTTGTCCCTGTCACAGTAGGCACCATCTCCTCCTGATTCCTGGTTTTGCCATTCCTTTAGGCTCACATTTGGTGCTTTTTGCAGAATGTGTTTTTATAACATTTGAGATAAACCACTTCCAGCACACCAGCACATACCTTCAGGAATGCAGCACAACTCCTTCCTTTTAGCTTCTCCTCTTGCACTGAATACTTAATATTGAATATTCAGCAGAAAAGGGGGAAGAATCCACTCCCTTCTCATCCCATGTTCACACCTCCTTAGCTACTTTATGGAATTATTAAGGTGGGAAAAGACCTCCAAGACCATTGAGTCCAACCTTCAAGATCATCAGCCCAACCTTTCTCTGACCCTAAAATCCTGCACGAGGTTAAATAGATTAAATGGGTTAATAAGAAAAGCAAAAGCTTCCTCCCCAAAGCGTTTTTAGTGTGTGGAGCACACAAAATAACCTCAAACACCACAACTTCTGTACACAATTCCAGTACCTAAAGGAGCTCCAAGAAAGCTGGAGATACACTTTGGACAAGGGCCTGGAGTGACAGGACAAGGGGGAATGGCTTCCCATTGACAGAGGGCAGGGCTAGATGGGATGGATATTGGGAAGAAATTCTTCCCTGTGAGGGTGGGCAGGCCCTGGCACAGGTTGCCCAGAGAAGCTGTGGCTGCCCCTGGATCCCTGGAAATGTTCCAGGCCAGATTGGACAAGGCTTGAACCTGGGCATGTCAGGAGACAAGCACAAGCTTAGGTGGAGTTTTAGATTTTTTTAAAACTGCCCTCAAGCACCCAAAATGGTAGTGAGGTTTTAAGACCTTACATGGATTTATGTCAAGCCCTTGGATAACTGAAGCTTTCATTACCTCAGGACGAGCCAGGTAACCTGCTGAGAGTCCTTCTCTCAGCAGGTTACCTGGCTCATGAGGTAATGAAAGCTGCCTGCCACATGCAAGACACTCGTGACATTATCACCGTGTGAGACACTGCTCTGATAGGAATGCTGATAACATTATAGCATACAGCAGGTCCTTCCAAGGGGGACAATCCATTTGGGAACAAACCCTTCATTAATCTGCAACACAGCCCTTACATCACCAAGGTTCCAGCTCCTCAGTTTTCTACCCACATTAAGCAGCACTGATTGGCTTTGCAATCTGTCTTTTCACAACAAAGATGTCAACTGCTAAAAAGATAAGCATCAAATTATGACTTGATACCTATCTGATAACCATTGCTCCTTCACACATCCCACATCTTTATGCTCCTGTAATCCAGTCTTTCCTTGCACTGTACCAAAGCTGCATCTTTGGAACTGGATGTCTTAATACATGTCATCAAGCCTGAAAAAAAAAAAAATTGGGGCAAAGCTAAATGGATTTTTTGTGCAGATTAAAATCTGATTTTTTCCAAACTGAACTGCTGCACTTCCTAAGTGATGAATATATTTGCTGACTGCTAAAGGAACTCCATTAGTTCCCTTTCTGTGTGTCACGAATGTGGCAGATTCTGGAGAGCAACACTGATTAGATGATTGACACCAAAGGCACGAGGAGGCCAAGCACCTTCATAAATTAACAAGCAGGAATCTCCTCTCTCTTAGAGACAGGGGAAAATAGAAGGGAATGGAATACAAGAGAATATTTCAGTTGAGTTGGTTGCAAGGGACTATCATTTAATCACTTGGATCATTTAGATCACTACAAATATCATGCCTGACTACTTCATGGCCGACCAAAAGTTAAAGCCTCTAACATTGCTCAAATGCTTCTTCAACACTGCCAGGCTTGGAGCATCACCCACCTCTTGAGGAAAAAGGGAAAAAAAAATAAAAGGAGCAGTAATTAAGCTGAGTAACTCAGAGTAAAACATAAAATATAAATAAATAAAATACATTATTAAATATAAATAAATAAACCACTTAGACATAAAAAATGTTATTTATAGAAGAATGCAAATTGTATCCATAAGTTATTATTTGCAGCCTGTAACCCCTGTTCCTTCTTTTTCTTTTCTTTTTCTTTTCTTTTTCTTTTCTTATTCTTTTCTTATTCTTTCATGTGATGCAACTCCTTAGAGGAACATTCTCTATTCATTCCTCATTATTCCTAGCAGGATCTGAGCAAGTCCTTGGAGTTTACAGCAAACTGGAAGGAACACCATGGCAGGGACTTTTGAGCTTTTGAGGGTGCTGATGTTCTGCTGCTGAGGACTGGTAGAGCTGACTATGGTGTTTTGGTGATAATTTAGCCACAAAGGGGCAGGGCAGGGCTTTCCTCCTGCGCCAACAGGAGCGAGGTGAGGCAGTTCACACAGGCAGGGTTGCAGGTTCCCTCCTGCTAGTGGGGTTTTTAGTTTATTGTTTTTCTGTTGGTTGGTTGGTTGGTTGGTTTTGGGTTGTTTTGTTAGTAATGGTTTTTACACAATCAAAAGCTGCAGTTAGTACAAGCGCATGTAGCCAAATAGAACCCTCCAAAAACGATGTGTCTGTCCAGATCCCTTCCTGTGAGGAGTGTTTGAGGTATCAGTGGTTCCAGGGGGCATTGCAGAAGAAGCCTGCCTGTGGTGTGAACAGGTGAATTATCTCCTTTCACTGGTGGCCGAGCTCAGGGAGGAAGTTGAAAGGCTAAGGAATATCAGGGAAAGTGAAAGGGAAATAGATTGGTGGAATTCCACCCTTCCACCCTTGAGGGAGGCCCACCAGGAGTCAGAGAACTCCCATGGCTCCCACTGTCAGGGAACAGAAGGACACCGGGTGGATGAAGGGGAGTGGAAATGGGTCCCTGCTTGGGGAGGTAATAAAAATTCCTCCTGACCCCCATTCCCTAGCCAGGTGCCACTTCAGAATAGGTATGAGCCCTGGATCTGGAGAGTCAGACAGATGACTTAGAGGAAAATTATCTGCCCAGTGAGCCTCCCAATTATACTTCCTCTGTCAGACAGATCACTGCCTCTGGCATTAAAAAGAAAAGAAGGGTAGTCCTTGTGGGTGACCCCCTTCTGAGGGGAACAGAAGGCCCCATGACCCACTGACTGGACCCACCCCACAGAGAGGACTGCAGCCTCCCTGGGGTCCAGGTACAGGATATCACTGAGAGACTCCCTGGGCTGATTCAGCCCTCTGACTATCACCCACTGCTGATACTCCAGGCTGGCAGTGATGGGATTGAAAAGAGGAGCATCAGGGTAATTAAAAGGGACTTCAGGGCACTGGGTCAAGTGGTTGATAGGGCAGGAGCACAGGTAGTATTCAGGTAGTCCCTTTGGTGGCAGAAAAAAATGAATGAAGTAGTAGGAGAGCTCATATTATCAACAAGTGCTCAAGGGTTGGTGGCATCAGCAGAATTTTGAGTTCTTTGATCATGGGGAAACTTTTACGGCACCTGGCCTGCTGGAACCAGATGGGCTCCATCTCTCTGTTAAGGGCAGAAGGACTTTAGCTCATGAACTGGCAGAACTCATTCAGAGGGCTTTTAACTAGGTTTGAAGTGGGTAGGGGATGCAGCTGGGCTGTCTGCAAGCAGGCCCACGGGTGGTAAGCCTGAGATAGGAATGAAATCAGTAGCCCAGCCGGGGTGAACATATACTAAAGCACACAGCACGGGTAGCAAACAAGAAGAGCTGGAGGCCATGGTGCAACAGCAGATCTGAGATGTAATTGCCCCCAAACATGGTGGGATGACTCACATAGTTGGAGCACTGCACTGGATGGCTACAAGCTCTTCAGAACAGGTAGGAAAGGGAGAAGAGGTGGAGGGGTGGCCCTTGATATTAGGGAGGCTCTTGATGCCATGGGTATTGAAACTAATGATGATGAAGTTGAATGCCTGTGGGTAAGAGTTAAGGGGAAGGCCAACAAGGCTGACATCCTGCTGGGAGTCTGTTATTGACCACCCAACCAGGAAGAAGAGGTGGACAACTTATTCTATAAACAGCTAGAGAATGTTTCAGGTTCATCAGCCCTTGTTCTTGTAGATGGCCTTAACCTACCAGACATTTGCTGGGAAGTTAATACAGCAGAAAAGAGGCAGCCCAGGAAGTTCTGAGAGTGTGTGGAGGACAATTTGTTGTTGCAGCTGGTGGGTGAGCCTGCCAGGGGAGGGTATATGTTAGAGCTGTTGTTTGCGAACAGATGGGCTGGTGGGAGATGTGGTGGTTGAGGCTGCTTGGGGCATAGTGATCGTGGAATTATAGAGTTCTCAATATCTGGTGAAATGAGGAGGAACCTCAATAAGATTTTACATTGCACTTCTGGAGGGCAGACTTTGGTCTATTCAGGAGACTTATTCAGAGAGTTCCTTGGGAAGCAGCCCTTAAAAACAAAGGAGTTCAGGAAAGGTGGGCGTGCTTCAAAACAGAGATCTTGAGGGCACAGGAACAGACTGTCCTTGTGTGCTGAAAGATGAGTCAACAAGGCAAACGTCCAGCCTGGATGGGCAAGGAGGTTTCAAAGGAGCTTAGGAACAAAAGGAGGATGCATCATCTTTGGAAGGAGGGTCAGGTCTCTCAGGAAGTTTTTAAGGGGGCTGCTCGGGCATGTAGGAAAAAAATTAGGGAGGCCAAAGCTCAGTTCAAACTTAATTTGGCAACTTTTGTAAAGGATAATAAAAATGCTTTTACAAATATATTAATGGGAAAAGGAGGGGTAAGATCAACTTTTGTTCTATACTGGATGTGGGAGGGAACTCAGTAACTGCAGATGAGGAGAAGGCAGAAGTGCTTAATGCCTTCTTTGCCTCAGTTTTTAGTGAGAAGACAACTTGTCATCTGGGCAACTGTCCTCCTGGGTTGGAGATGGTGTCAGGGAGCAGAGTGGTCCTCTTGTTATCCAGGAGGAGGCAGTCAGAGAACTGCTGAACCACTTGGGTGTTCATAAATCCATGGGAACTGATGGGATCCACCCCAGGGTGATGAGGGAGCTGGCAGAGGAGCTTGCGAAACTGCTCTCCATCATTTACCAGCAGTCCTGGCTCACTGGTGAGGTTCCAGAGGACTGGAAGCTGGCCAGTGTGACACCCATACGCAAAAAGGATGGGAAGGAGGATCCTAGTAATTTATAGACCAGTCAGCCTGACCTCAGTATCTGGTAAGGTGATGGAACAATTTATATTGAGTCATCACACAGCACTCACAGGATGGCCAGGGTATCAGACACAGTCAGCAGGGTTTAGGAGGGGTAGGTTGTGTTTGACCAAGCTGCTCTCCTTTTATGACCAGGTGACCTGCCTGGTGGATGTGGGAAAGGCTGTGGATGTTGTGTACCTGGACTCCAGCAAGGCCTTTGGCACTGTCTCCCACAGCACTCTCCTGGAAAAGCTGCAGCCCATGTCTGGGACAGGAGCCCTCTGTGCTGGGTTCAGAACTGGCTGATGGCCAGGCCCAGAGGGTGGTAGTGAAAGGTGCTGCATCCAGCTGGGGCCAGTCACCAGGGGTGTCCCTCAGGTTTCTGTGCTGGGGCCAGTTCTGTTCAATATCTTTATTGATCACTTGGATGAGGGCATTGAGTCCTTCATTGGTAAATTTGCAGACGACATTAAGCTGGGATAGTGTGTCAATCTGTTGGGGGGTAGGAGGGCTCTGCAGACAGACCAGGAATGGTTGGATGAATGGGCAGAGTCCAATGGGATGAAGTTTAATAAGTCCAAGTGCCCAGTCCTGCATTTTGGCCACAATAACCCCCTGCGGTGTTATAGGCTGGGGATGGTGTGGCTGGACAGTGCCCAGGTGGAAAGGGACCTGGGGGTGCTGGTCAGCAGCTGACTGAACACAAGCCAGCAGTGTGCCCTGGTGGCAAATGGAATCCTGGCCTGTGTCAGGAGCAGTGTGGCCAGCAGGAGCAGGGAGGTCATTCATCCCCTGTACTCAGCACTGGTGAGGGCACACCTTGAGTGCTGTGTCCAGCTCTGGCCCCTCAGTTTGGGAAGGACATTGAGATGCTGGAGCACATCCTGAGGAGACAATGAGGCTGGAGAGGGGCTGGGAACACAAATCCTGTAAGGAGCGATTGAGGGAGCTGGGGGTGTTCAGCCTGGATAAAAGGAGACTCAGGGGTGACCTTATCACTCTCTACAGCTCCCTGAAAGGTGGCTGTGCTCAGGTGGCGTTGGTCTCTTTCTCTAGGCAGCACTGACAGAACCAGAGGACACAGTCTCAAGCTGCACCAAGGGAAATACAGGTTGGATATTAGGAAAAGGGTTTTTATGGAAAGAGTGATAAAGTACGGGAATGGCCTGCCCCAGGAGGTGGTGGAGTCACCATCCATGGATGTGTTTAGGAGAAGGCTGGATGTGGCACTTGGTGCCATGGTTCAGTTGAGGTGTCAGGGCATGGGTTGGACTCGATGATCTTGAAGGTCTCTTCCAACCCAGTCATTCTGTGATCCTCTGTGATTCTGTGAACTGCACCCACTGGTCCCTTAAACCCTTGAAGAAATTCTGGAAACATGTGGAAGCCGCCTCCTACCAACTTTCCCTCACTTTTAACCACTTATGCTCTAAGGAAAACCCTGCATTATTCCTATTTTCTTCATCCCAGCTGGTTTTTCCAAGCACCAGATTACCATACTTCTACCCAAAACAAATCAGAACTTTCCAGTCCCAAATTCAGGGCTGATGAGGTACTAAATATGTGGCTCTGCATGTCTGAACAAGGCAGGCAAGGGTGTCAACACAGAGATGCTTCCATGGGAACTCAAAACATATTTGAGATTTGTTTGAGCCAAGTTATGGCACAAAAATAGGGAAAAGAACCTGAACAAAAACTACAAAGAATGTGGCTGCAGAATGTTAACATGGGGTAACTTCTAATGCTGTTAGTGGGATAAATGGGAAATAAGCTGAAGGAAATGCTGGGTACAGGAGTAATGGAGTTGGCACATGCTGAAGTTGCTGCATAATACAAGGGATTTTGTAATCTCTGGGGAAGGGATTTCTCTCATCAGCCTTGTTTCTCACACCTCAGACTTCACCATGACAGCAATTGTCTACAAGAGAGGCTAGAATAAAGAAGGACAGACCAGCTCCACATAAAAATTACACACAGAACCTGTTGTATGATCACTCACTCCCACAGGAGGCACTACTCTCTTGTTAGAGCAAGAAGTAATAAATAAAGCAACTGAAAGCTTTATCAGTCCACATGACTTTCCCTTATGCTATCCTTATTAATTTAGAGATTATTTGTCCTACCAGTCCTACCAACAGCAGAAAATCAGTGAAAGTATTTCACAACTGCACTATTTCAAATAGAGTATTTCAAACTTGGTCCTGAGAAATTAAAACAGTTAAGGTTAGGCTCAGTTCTATGCATTATGTCCAAATATACCAGTCCCTCTCTTCCTCCCTCTTCTCCTGCAAACACAGACACTTTATTTTAGAATAAGGGTCAGAGGGAGCCAGAAATCCCTCAGAAATCCTTGGCTCTTCCAAATAATCTTATATCACAGTATTACTAAACTGATCTCTCAATCTCCAGTGTACCTGGAATATCCTGAGCTGATTTCCACTTCACATTGCCAGTCTGTGGGGGAGAGAGGGATTAATGTTGCGATTAATGTTGCATAATTCCTAATTTCTTAGTCCTATGTATCAGAACCATAATTACTTCCTTTCCTAATCTCCAGAAGGTGATGTCCTGATGAAGAGAATGTTTGGAAAAGGCCAAAGGAGCAGCCTAGCAACTCTAAATGTGTTGGAATTATGAAGGAAAAGGAACAAAATCAGTATCAAATTATAAAGTTAAGAATTAGGTAAGGAAAGGAACAAACCCCATCCACAATTAGCTGGTATAGAAGGTGAGACATGGTTCTCACTCATGGAACTCGTGGAAAGTCAGCAGAGATATTTCATAAGGGTGGTGATTATGTTGCTGTCACACTACTGGCAAGGATGGGGAAATGCAGAAAAAAGCTGGAAGCATTTTGGTTGGAAAAGACCTTTTACAGTCATGTTCTTAAAGCAAATCTGAGAGAACTTGTGACAGTGTCCACTGTAAATGCACACTTTCTCCTGGAAAGGAAGGCAGAGAGGGACACTTCTTATGTTTGTGCCACTGTATTCCCTCCTTTTCCTACAAAAGAGAGGAATTGTGCATTTCAAGAGCTGAGGAAGCACAAGGAGATGAAAAAGAGCAAGGAGCCAGCAAGGATTTGCTGCACTTTACAAGCTGTGTCCACATCTTACACAGACTCACAGATCCTGTTGGTAGGAAGCTTTGTCTGTTTCAGTGTTTGGGGAAAATTTCAAACTCATTCCAGCTCCTGAGTAAAGATCCACCCAGCCTTCCCACCCGAGGTGTGTCAGCAGGTACAGGCAGGCCCCATCAGCCATCAGGGTGAAAACACATTGCACAACCCTCCAAATTACCTTCCTGAGAAGCTTCTTCTGTAACACTTGGACTGAGCTTGTGTGTCTTTCACTGTACCTCCTGAGAAGCACTTCCTTTGCAGTTCTTTGCACTAACAGGCTCTTACTAAACCCAGCTGGAAATCACATTATTCTGCAAAACTTAAACACAAAAATATAAATTGCGGTGACTTTTCATTTGGAGAAGAATATCGCAAATATCACCTGAAAATGTCATTGGTCCTTTCATACTTGTTTCTTTCTTTCCCCCCACTTTGCTGTTTGCAGGAAGTCTTCCAGGCCAGGCTGGAGCAATCTGTTCAAGGGGAAGGTGTTTCTGTCCATGGAATTGGATGGGCTTTAAGGTCTCTTCCAACTCAAACTATTCCATGATTCCATGAATAATATGACGTCCTTTAGCAGTCTCACCCCCTTTTATCAACTACATGTTTAAGGATTATGCTGCTTGGTGGCACAGGTGCAGAAAGTGCTTCATGGAACCTCTCTGTCTCCAAACAGGATGATGTGAGCACCAGAATATTTCAAATACAGTAAATTAATTTAATCACTTCACTTTAGCTGTCTTAAAACGCATAATGTAAATTATTTATGTGTTCTTGCTCTATAATCATGTAAGGAAATGGATAGCATAAATTAGATCCAGAGATAACTATCCCTCTCCATTGACAAGAAAACCCAGGCAGCAGCTTAGACAAGATGCTTGACTCCATAAAGATGGACAAGATGAATCTGATTTGAGGAGTCCTTCAGTGCTATTGTTGACAAGATTCTTTTTCTAAAAAGTCCTTGCTGCAGGCAGCACAAGTTTTAGATTTAAGGACAACTGGAGTATTTGAGTTCCAATCAGCATTTCTTTGTATTCCTTCCCTTTGTTATGGACAGTGACCAGCTTAGCTCTTCATCTTCTCTTTCATAAGTGAAATAATGGAGTTCTTTAAGGAATTGTGCTTTCAGAAAAAGTCTGCAGAAGCAGTTGAAATAGGAAATCAAATAATTAAAATATCCCTTTGCAGAATTACACTCTTACAATTAGCTTTTAGAACTTCCTCACCTTTCAGAAGGAGCCCAAATGATTCTCCTTTATTCTCCCCAGGGGAGACAGAACATTAAAACCCCAGTCAAGTTATTCAGCCAGTCTCAAGCAAGAACTGGTGTTTTCCACACGTAGAGTTGTCTTACAAAATCCCAGACACCCACTCACTCCATGAGGACAATCTTGTCACTTTTATTGGAGGGAAACGAGGGGGAGCAGAGCTGAGGGATATAATTCATCCTGTCACTCAGGAGCCATTATCAAGATTAAAAGGGAGGAACTGTATTTTGTAGCTGGACCAGTTCCTTGCTCAACCTGTGCCCAGCACCACCTGGCTTACCTAATTGCCTTAATTCACCTGGAGTGGCTGGATCCACATTTCATCACATCTCATCCTTTCTTTTGGGGTATTCCTCCTCCTGCATCCCTGTGAAGGGCAAAGAAGCAGAAATGGAAAGTTAATGCTACCTAAACCTCACCATTCTTGTTTGTCAAACAGAATTTATCTAAAATAACCTATAAAGTGTCTAGTTTATCTATATTTTGGCTTGCAGTTGCATTTGGAAACATAAATTTGCATAGGTGACATAGGCACAGGACACACTAACTTCACATCCCCAGGTGCACAAGTGCAGCTCATCTGGAAACCACAGGGATTTAGTAACTGCAACTTCAGTGTTGTAAAACAAAGGCTACAACTCAGACAATCAAAACCTGTGCCTTTGCATATGTATAATAACAATATCTGTTGGAAAATTCTTGCCCATCAATTAGGAACCCTAAAAATAATTAAATATTAGTTTCAGAATAGTGTCCAACATATAAAGAGCAGATAATAAATTCAATCAATCAATAGAAGGGGTGTTAGGCACATGTAAGTGAGTGGTACATTGCAGTGCCTCCTTTAGGAGGATTTTAAATCATAAACATCTTCATACAGGGCAAATGTGTCATTGCTCCTGCTCAGGGACAAAACCAGCAGCTCAGTTCAAAGTTTCCTTTATTCTTCTTACCTATAATCAAGTATCTCATTTTTCAGGCAGAACCTTTAAGTATCTTCTAAAAAAAACATTTAAAGAATCTGTAAGGTTAAAATTGTTAAGGAATGCATGTTAAGAAAAAGATTTATGGGTCTCAAACATTCAGTAGAATAGAAACATTCATTACGTATAACAAATATTTAAATATTTCCTTGCACAATCCCTGCAGAGCTTACATGGATCAGCAATGGTTTATCATTATCCTTTTCCAATGTCATCAGATAAGTTATCTCAAAAATCTAATTATTTGCTGTAGATAACCATTTGCTCAAAGTCTAAAAACCTGCCATCACTAATGATTGTTAATGCTGACCAGATAATTTAATGCTCCCTTGGGTTTTTTTAGAGTATTATTTTATGCTCTTCAATCAAAACTAACCTGTATTATTGAAAGAAATATTGGTAAAAATACAATTTAACTATTCCCAGCTGGTTTTTACTTAAGCTTTTTCTGACTATGAGTCAGTAAACAAAGAGTAAATGTACATAGGAGTTATCAGAGTGTGCACCATTTAAAACTACCTAAGCAAAACAGAAGAGCAAAAGTTTTAGGGAGAAAAAGATGTCTTTAAAATATAATGAAATGTTACAAATGAGGCAGATAAAGCAGCTTCTGAGGGAAGCAAACTCAGAAAGTAACTGAGAAAATTATAATAATAATGGAGAATTATATCTATATATAATATAGATATCCATATATATATATATATCCATATATCCATATATATATAGAGAGAGAGAGGGAGAGTAAAAACCAGACAAACAGTGTAGATTTAAGGTGAAATTTCATGTGCAGTCATTTTCCTCTCAGTTCTACATCCTTGAACAGAGGGATTCTAACCGAGACAAGTCCATTAAGGGACTAGGGACTATTTGGATTCATGGATTACTGTTCTATAGGTTAACTGGTTGGAATGCTTTGTTCTTCTAGTATGGGATCTTCTATAGGTGCTCCATGAGCCACCTGGAGGGTTATCCTCAGAAGGAAATTGCATTATAAATCCTTTTGCTCCAGCCCAGCAAGATGGATATTAGTGGATATTATGCCAGTATTGCAATTGACTTCCCTTAATTGCTCCTAATCCTTGATGAGACAAACCGAGGCCTTGGGCTGTGCCTGTGGGATACTTCTCAAGTACTAATTGGATAATCTTAGCCCTGAGCAGCTAAAACTTTGTTCATGTCCTGATTGATCACAGATTGCAAACCTGAGGAGGCACCAAAGTACTCCAGGTTCTGTGCTTTGGGCATGGAACAGAAATCTTGAGAGCAGCTGGGATTATCCCGGGAAAATGGATGGAAATACATATGGATCTGGAAATACAACTTTTACCATAATGGGATCTCCCCTGTCCTGGGACAACAGTAGGGCAATTAATTAAAGGATAACAGGCTCAGTAATTAATTTTCACCTTTAGGGATTATATCAGGGACACAATGAAATTAAATTTCCCATTGGAAAAGGCATGGCAGGGTTTTGGGAGCTGCAGAGGGAAGCAAAGGAATGAGTTTAACTCTGCAAGGCTGAGTCAGGCCCAGCCACTGCTGGTCTCTCACATGGAGCAAGCAATGGAAACACCACATCCCCTTCTATTTTTATAGGAAAAAAGTGAAAGAAAAGGCTTTTTGAGAGGCCATGCAGCTATTCCTGAGCTCCTTTCCTTGGGGAAGAGGTTTAGGAGGAGAAGGGAACTCAAGGACTCTGACCCGTCATCCGAACTCCGAGGCTCTCCCCCTCAGAAAACGAGGCGCCAAAAAATGGGTAGCAAACACTTCCTGTGGTAAAAAATCACCTCAGATGTGCCATTTGTCTTCTTGGACATTGGCACAGCCTCACAGCATCCAAAGGTATCCTCACAAAGCAGGAGCTGGGAGCAGGCCTGCACATCACGGGGAGCAGCAGTGATAAGTGTGAGGCCGTGGGCTGAACCCCCTTGCCACGGCTGCAGGCAGACAAGGCCTCTCCTTTGTGCATAAACCCTCACGATTCGGTGGCAAAACAGGTGAGCCAAATTCTCACACTCTGAAATTTGCTGTGGACAACGATCCTTCTTGTTCAGGAGATGGAATGTCTTCTCTAAAATATACAGGTTTGGGAGGGATGAACTTTGTGAATTTTAAGTCCTGTGTAGTCCTAGCTCCTAAATCCACCATTATTTCAAAATAACTCACCAAAAAAATATTAGACTTTTCATCTCATTTTTTCCTCTCTTTCATGAGCTACTTAAAAGTTGGAATTCTTGTCTGGAGATAATTTGGGTTCTTTTACTCCCAGAGCAGAGCTTTGATTGAAAAACTCCAGCTGCAAAGCTGCTTTAAAGTGTTACAATTGCTGCACCTTTTCATTATCAAATACACCTAATGCAAATGTAACCCAGGAGAAAGATTTTTCTTAATGTTGTCATTTGTTATAGTGATTTGGATAACATTTCTGTGTTATTCACAGCACTATATTTAAGGGGCTTTTTTATATCGTCATTTGTTATTGTGACTTGGAGAACATTTCTGTGTTATTCACAGCACCTGTTCCAGGGAGGAATTCATCCAAAGAAAAGGCAGAACTGGCCCATTTCCAGGTGCAACAGCGAGATTCTGCCACAGGGGGGCAAACTTGGATCATTTTTCCTCGTCCTTTCCCTGTTTTTTTCCTTTGAGAACTCTTCCAGCTGATTCAATTTCTCGAGGCTCTCTAACCTTCCTCTCCTTAGCTATCAAAATATCGATCAGTTAGAAACTCAGCTACCTCTCCCTCAGGAGTGAAGAAAATCACAGTGGTTTTCTGCAGATCCACATTCAAGCAAACACTCCTTTGAAATCATCTGGAAAATAAAATTTTAAGTTTTTATTTGATTTCAAGTCATAAGGGGAACTGCTGATCCCAGAATTGAGGGGGTCAAATAAAATACCCCCAGTAGCTGACGATTACACTCCAAAATCAATTATTTCACATTTTGGGTTTAGAAAATGCAACGTATAATCCTCACATGTATTCCATGGTCACCTGGATGCATTTACCAGCAGGGGGGAGCACGCAGCTGCAGCCAATATTCAGTTTTAGTAAGCACCAGTGCACCTGGATCAGGCAAGGTTTACTCCCAGTTCCAGGTGGGAATGATGCTAAAAGTGTCAAGCAGCGACCCAGAGGCCAAGTTGAGCTCAGAGATGAGTTCTGGGCTTGCCAGGTTCCAGGTCTCCCAGTGGGAAACTTGTTAAAAGATTTTCTTTGCAGAGACAAGAGGGATTATCTTGCTGTCTACAGATTCAGACAAGAACAGCAGGCACACCCTGGTTCATGCAACTGAAGAGTGACAGCAGACAATAAAACACTGCATGAAGGAGGCAGCTATGCCTCAAACTTGCTTTTAATATCTGGGGTCATATTTAAGAGCTTGTTAGTCAAGAGAGAATTCCTTTTCCAGGAATCTTCTGCTTCACAGGGATTGCAGCCCTGAAGAAGCAGCACCAAAGCAAATGATAGCCCACAGATTTTTATTTTTTTTTTCCCAAAGCCATGTTTTCATTAAGAGAAAAATGGAAGGTTTTTGTTTCCTGGGACACTGGGGAATGGCTTAAAATGGCCAGAGGGTGGGTCTGGATTGGATATTGGGAAGAAATTCTTCCCTGTGAGGGCAGTGAGGCCCTGGCTACATAAAAGGATTGCAGTGGGTGCTGATCAAGGCCTGAAAGGCACCATAATACCAGGAATACAAGGATGGGGAACTGGGATCTCGTGCAGCTCCCTGGAAAAGCCAGCTGCTTGGATTTGTTGGCATGATATCTGTTACCTTGGCACACTGACAAGAAATTTGCAGGACAATAGTTGGGATCTCTCCTCCTGTGCTCTGTAAGTCACTGGGTGTACTCATGGTAAGAAATACCAGCAGATTTTATTGAGCCCAGCTGCCTAAATCCACATGTTACTCTGGATGTCCCCTCCCCCCCAATACTTATTTCAAACCAGTTTTGTGGGGGAAGAAAAAATGGCAGAATCCCAGTAGTAACAAAACTGGAGACAGTAGCCCAGAGGTAAATCCCTTCCCAAGGTGTTATTAGGGAGAGATGGAGGTGGCAAGATAACTCACACAGGCAGTGAAACTATCCAGGGATATTCAGATTTTGGACTGGGGAGCGTAGCAAGGATGCAAATCAAGAGTTTATCCTGAAAAAAAAGGAGATGTTGGTTAAAGATATAACACAGGGCCTTTCATCATCAACTATTTTTAAATATAAACAGTCAAAATGAAGAACTCAGGGCCATGCTGCAAGAAATTAAAAGGATTAAAGAGACAAAGAGGAGTTGATATTTTTCATTGAAGGGGACACATTTCAGAGAGGTGCTCAAACTGTAAATTACAGCCCCAAGAATACCTTATTTGAGTCCGGGAAAAGTTTCCTCAGTACTTTTTCTTCTACATTCTTGGGCACTACTGGGTTTCACCTCATTCCAGAGACCACAGAATTCAGGACTCTTGGGTGGATGGTCACATTGGCAGAGTTTTCTCTCACCTCACAGGCTGTCAGCACATCTCACCTTCTTACTCAAGGGATTTTTTTCATTTAAGAATTGGTAGGAGCAATAAAAAGGAGAGGTGGGTTAATAAAAGAGGGTTTAAAACTACCCTGAGAGCATTTCTTTCATTCTCACACACCCAAAGCCTGCAACTTCAATCCTAGGGTTAAAAATCTTACATCACCACCACTTATATTGAGCAAATTTTGTGTGCTGCAATATCACACTTTTAGCTCATGTCCCACAGCTGATATTTAAATAATTTTAATGAGCATTTTGCTGGGTAGTCCCTGCCTGCTTTACTTTGCTCATTGCTGTGCACAGCTGATGGATTTCTGATTCAGCAAACTGGAGCTTCACAATGGGGTGTTGAAACACAGCATCAGAAAATCCCAGCTGGAGTTTGTATCCCATCTATTTCCCTGAAAAAAAAAGCCCAGGTAGAACATTCCAAAATTGTTTGGTTCCTTTCTCCCTGACATAGCACACAGAATGCAGGGAATCTTAGTTTGAAATTTCATTTTGTTTGGTTTTGGTTTTATGGCATAGATATTTTTAAGTGGGCTTTGAGTTTGGAGATTTTTTTTTTTTTGTCATGGTGTGTAGAGATTTTTATTTGATTTTTTTTGTCATGGTGTGTGTAGATATAACACCCACATCAACAAGAAAATAAAGACAAAAATAAGAACCACAAATCCTCTTTCAGCTTCATGAAGAGCCAAAGCCTGGTTAATCCACTGTTGCAACAGGTCAAAAGGGTTTAGGCTATTTCATCATTCCAGAGGAACAGAAGAAGGTTAAAGGAATATTTGGGACCTCTGGCATGAGGATGCAATTCCAAAGGTCCCAATAAATCAGTGGAAGTGGAATGAGTAATTCCTGAGAGGAGCCACCCTTTAAATCAGAGCTGTCTCTTCCCACATGGGATAAGTCCCTGTGGATTCAGCCCATGTAGGATAATAAAATAAACACTAATTAATCCCTATTGAAGCTGGGTTTGTTTCTTTCTTCAGGCCTCCACTTTTGGGCACTGGGATAATGCTCTGATCTGATGTGGTCTCTCTTTTGCCCTCTCCTGCCTGTTTGTTGTGCTGGATACCCCACAGACCATGAACCAAAGCTGATACTGATCCAACAGGTTGTGAAAGGGCAAAAAAGCCCACGTAAGCAAACCCCAGCCCTTCATGGACTGGGATCCAACTGGTGTGCACAGTTCTGCTCCCAAAAGTGGAATTATGAGTCAGAGTGAAAATGAAGGTCATGCAGATCGCTGTGTGCAGCAATTCTTGCAGGCAATATGGGCTTTATTTGCATAATTAGCTTGTTCTTGCTCAATAATCTCCTCACGGGACTGGATTCTGGATGTTTTTACTGGATTTTTTCAGGTGTTATGTGCTATTAAAACCCCCAAAAAGCAAGGGATAGTACTTAAAAAAATGCCTTTGTTCTTATTTCATTAATACATTTAAACTGAATCTCTTCCAACCCATCACAGATTGGAATAACAACTCCAGTGGGCACCTTTGTGTCAACACCTTCAATCAATAAACTGGATTAATTGGCACAGAAAGATAGCATGGTGGCTGAGCAAGGTTTTTTTTTTTTTTTTTAGAATGGGAAAAAATACCACCACAAAATCAAAATCTCAAATATAAACATATTTACCCTTCTAAGGCTAACCACCCTGCAGATAAAACACACAGATAGGGTAAATAAGACTTGAGTGGTAAATATTTGTAAGGGTGGAACAGTCAGTAGGGAGAGTTCTAGACCATTTCCAGAACCTAAACCATCCCTAAAAGGTGTATTTTCACATCTATTTTTATGTGTTTTCAGGTGTTACTTCCAAGAGAGAATACAGACCTTTTAGGGAAAAATTATTTTTTTCAGACTAGATTGACTTTGGTGACCAGACAAATCAGTAAAGATTATTTCACTTGATTTTTCCTCATCTACCACCAAGGATAAGAGGATATAAGGAAGATGCATTTATATTTTTCTGAGAAAATTAAAAAATACCCTTGGGAGGCCAAGAGCTTAAGTGAGGAACGTCCTCACCATTCCCCAGTTAAGAAGACTTGAAGCAGAGTGAAAGAATTAATATTTTGATGCAAACCTGCCACAATCCATGGAGGATTTGAGGAATTTCCTAAGGGACAAGTTGAACTGAATGGCCACAGCCTGAGATGAAGCCTTAGGTACCACATTGCTCTTGTAAGTTTATTTACAAAGCATGCAGAATTGCTTCTCCCAGCTCCATTTTTGAGAGAAAACAGCCACAAATATCCTCTGGAAAGTACAGTCCTGCCTTTAAGAGTGTGATCCAAGCATGCCCATGGGATGAGGGGGATGGCAGCCAGGAAAACCAAGCACACCCCACCCTTGGGTGGGAGATAAGAGGAAAATTGCTCAGACAGAGGCAGCTCTGTACTTGCAGGGGAGCACAGCTCAGCACTTTGGGCTGAGGAGTAACAGCAGAACACACCTTCTGTGGCCAGCACCTGAGGAAAAGGCATTTTAGGTGGCAAGCTGGATTAAAGTCACCTGTTTTTTTGGAGTTCAGTTGTAAATACAACCTCTGTTTCTGGCTGTCTCTTTCTTTATGGAGTCACAAACTACAATTTCCTTCAAGTCAGGCTACAAGTTGCTCTCCAAACAATCACTGAAGAGTTTTTAGGCAATAAAACTGAAGGAGTTTTTTGCAGGATTTGCTGGTAAGAGGAATCAGTGCCTAAGTGAATAATTTTACACTCAGGAAAAGAGGTGCTGGACTGAGATGCTGCCACACAGAGCAGGAGTTGTTCTCTCCATTTCTAAATCCTCTTCATCAGATTCCACCCAAAGCATCTTATCCAATTGCATTCCTAAATCTGGGGCCTGAGGGAAGAACAAAAAGATACAAAAGAACTTTTGCTCTACCTGGATAAGGGAAACCACTTCCAGCAGCATCTCAGCACCAAACTCCAGCAGCCAGGAGGATTCTGCAAAGCATCTCCCTAATTTCCTTGTCTCTTCCAGGTATTTTAGATGGCAAATATTGTCTTTCAGGGAATATTAAAATTCTCACCTGACCCCTTGGACTTTGTAATGCATGTTAGAATTTAACCAAGGTAAACCAGCTCCACTGTGAATAACCTTTATTAAAAAGATAAAGAAATTATTATCAATACAGAGCAGCCTGTTGAGACAAATAGAGACAGAAATGTTTTAATTAAAACCAGATTTGAAAAAGAATCAATAATAATGACATTCAAATAAGCAGAATTCTAATTAAACAGTACAAATGATCAGTTTAATTTATGAGACTGACATCACAAAGAACCCTTTTGATTCAGCTTTGTATTGATTTCACAGGATCAGCACAGCTTTCAAGTCTCACTGGTAAAAAAAAGGAGGAATCCTTAATATTTATATTACCTACAGCCAGATAGCAACTTTAAAATGTCTTTATGTAGTACCATGAAATCCTTGCATTCATCTTAGGACAGTATTATCCCCTAAATAATTATATAATGTTTGTGCTTTTGCAAATAATTATGGATATCACCGTAATAACAAGCCCTGGATTTGGGAACACTTAATTGCTGTAGGGGCCAGTTAGCAGGGATTTCAAACTACATTTTAACCACTTTTCAACAATTACTTTTGTAAAAAGGACCCCTTTCAAAGACATCTGTCAACCACTCTTATGATACATCCAGAACAGTGTTATTGGTACCTGCACCTACACATAAAAATATAAATAAAAAGAAGAAACTGAGATGTTCTGGAAAAAAAAAAAACAGAGGCAAAAACAAAAACTCCAAACTTCTTTTGCTTTGTTTGTTGGGCTTGATCTTGTTATCCAGAAGAGGGGTGTTGGTGTCTGCAAATTGCAACACAAGTGAGCTGCTTTTAAATCTCCCACATCTTCCTCCTGTGGGTGATTTACCCACTGAAAGTTCTGGGCGTGAAGGCAGAGGAGAGGAACCATGTGGCCTTTGCATTTATGGGCAAATTATCTCTTTATTTGCCACTACAGGTTCTTGCCATGAAAACCTTTCTGGTTTTGGATCAGTGAGGTGGGTTCAGTATCACATGGGTTCTGCCAGTCCCATAATGGAATATATTTGCTCTAAGTGGCATTAGGAAATGTCATTGAAACATAATTGCTTTTCAAAAGCAGGAAGATAAATCAGAGCTCCTTCTAAAACAGGCTTTGACTTCAATCTAAAATTCATGACCAAGAACTCTATTCATAATTCTCTCATAAAACTAGTTCTACTAAACCACCAAGAGGTAAACTTTTAGATAAAATGTAATAGATATATAAAAGCAGAAGTACCCTAAATACCCTTGAAATCTGGACCTAATCCTCAGTGCTTTGTCTTCTCAGCCTGATTCAAAGCTGGTCTGCACCAAAAATCCAATCTGACAGCACAGTCAGCATGCAGTTAGAACCCAGACATGTATTTATGCCTACAGATACCACTTGCCATACAAACTGTGTTCACACTGCCTCTGCAGGTGTCAGCAGCCCCCAGCTGATGTGCCTGTCCCTGCAATCCAGGAACAGAACCTGTTATATCCCATAATAGTCTCAGCAAGCTCACCAGAAGTGATGGGGACGTGCCCCAGAGGCTACCTTGTTCTTTGTACATTTATTTGATCTGTTCAAGAAAATTGAAATTAAAAAAATCCCTCTGGCCTAATGTTTCCTGGCTTCCTGCACTTTTCCTGCATTTTTTTACTGATCCACTGAGCCAAGAACACAAAGGAGACCTTAATACTGAAAGAGACTTGTGAGAAAGATGGAGAGTTTTTATCAGGACTTGTAAGGACAACAGTTTTGAATTGACAGAGGATGGGTGAAGATTGGATATTAGGAAGAAATTCTTTATTGTGAGGCACTGGAGCAGGTTTCCCAGGGAAGCTGTGGATGTCCCATTCCTGGAACTGTTCAAGGCCAAGGACAGGGCTTGAAGCAACCTGGTATGATGGAAAGTGTCCCTACCCATGGCAGGGGGTGCAACAAGATAGTCTTTAAGGTCCCTTCCAACCCAAACCATTCCAGGATTCTATGACTTGGAGAAGAATTTCCTTTCAAACCTCTTCCATAAGCAAGGAGCTGGCACTTCCAATAAAGTTAAACTGGTCAAGCTGATTCAAGAGCTACTTCTCGCCAAGTTTAAAAGTCCATCTCTGAATTCAGAGATTGAGAGCAGGAAAAAACAGAGGTTCGTGGTGGGGAACAAGGTAAAAATCTTGAAGCCACTTTTCCATTTAATTCTTACTGAAATTAACTTTGCCCAGCTCCTGAGTTCCCATGCTTGAGGACATGCACAGGGATGTGTCCTGGCTTTTGGCAGCAGTTGTGTGGTGAAGGGATTCCCTTGGAGAGTTGCCAGTTTCTATCCATGCAGATATGCTTCCAGCCAGTGCTCCCCAGAATCCTTCAGGGAACTGCAGGAGCAGAAGGGAAAAAATCACTTAGGAGAAGACAGAGTTCAACTTTGCAGAAGGCCAACTGTAGTTATAGAAATAAAAGGGAAAGAAATGGATTTTAAATTGCATGGACACCTCATAGCAAAGTCTGACTGCTGGCAATGAGCTGAAAGGACTTAAGGAAGAGAAAAACAAGCTTTGAAGCTCTAAAACTTTAGAGAAGTCTAAAGAAACTCTAGGTTTGATCTCGCCATGGACATTGATTTGAAATGGCTGCCTGGGTGTCTCTTACCTGCCACCACAGAGCAAAATCATCTTGTTCATTGATACTTACTGCAAAATATCTACAAAGGCTGTCAGCAAAGTCTTGCTTTTGTACTCAATGCCGTGCTTGTCACAGAGGCTTTTCACCAGGGGAGCCACTTTCCAGTAGTTGTGCCGAGGCATGGTGGGGAACAGGCTGCACAATGGGATGAGGGAGAGTTATTGCAAGGCTTGGCTTTATCCCTCTTCAAAATATCCCCCTGCCCCAGATGATTCCCATTTTTTCCCCCAGGATGATACTCACTGATGCTCGATTTGGAAGTTCAGGTGTCCAGTGAACCAGTCATTGAACACAGACTGGTTCACGTTGCAGGTTGCGTGGAGCTGGGAGGGAAAAACCCCAAAACCCCCAGATGATTTAGATTTTATTTTCCTGCAAGTCCAACAATTGAACCCCCAGCAATCAGTGCCCACCCTTATCTAGCATAAAAATCAAGGCAAAGTCAGGGATTGCAGCCATCATTGCCCTGAGGAATTGAGCACAGTCTAGACTAGCCAGGCTGAGGTTTTCATCCTTGATAACACAGGAAACTGCTGCAAACCCACTTTGTGGGATTATACTGCTGGAGGCAGGATAGATGTGAGCAAAGCTCTAGTTACATATTCTTTTTTTATCAGGCAATTTTGTCAGATTTATCTGTAGTAAACTTGTAGCCTGTAGGGTAAAAATCAAGGTATCCCACTTTGCTTCCCTTTACTTGGCCTAAAAAGGAAACTGGCTGTTATATCACCAGTACTTTTCTATAATAGGGAGGGGAAAGGGTTGTGAAAAATATGTCAAGGGCTTTCAATGAAAAAACAGGATTTTTTAAATCTAGATTTCTTGTTTTCAACTAAAATTTTAAATGGCTTGAATATCACAGAAAGATTTATTTAATGAATGGAAGGGCAAACCTTATTAACAGTAAATCTAAGAGAATAACAACATTGTCTTTGTTCTATAACTTAGACCAGCTGACCCAGTATTCCAGAAGAAAGGAGTCTCTCACCTGAGTGGACACCCAGTCTTTGTTCTTGTCATAATCAATGTCCATTGGGATGTGGTTCATCTGGGACACCCAAATAAACCAGCTACTCTCAAGGTACCTGGGCAGATAAATCCAGAAACTCTTGTCATATCTCTAATCCCATCCAAATTTAACACTAAAACACTTGGCTAAGTCTCTTCCTAAGTGAAAAAGCACTTTTGGAGTTTAAGAGCCACTCAAGTTTTAGATGCAGATGTCCCTGAGCAGCCACCACCCCCCCAAAATGAAACTGTTTCTTCTGGACTATTTAGTTCTGAGAAAATCATAGTTTTAGTTTCTATTTCTTTCTTTTGAAGCTCAATTATTTATGGGGCTCTGGGTGTGCTCTGAGTTACCTGGACAGCCAGTAGTATATCATGAAGGTTTTAAATCCCATTAAAGGAACATACATGAGGCAGACTCGGATGTTGAAAGCTGCAACCAATATCAGGTCCTGTAAAAAAAGCCAAACAAAAAATTCCCAAACAAATCATGATGAAAATCAGCCTTTGTTGATGAAATGCCTCCACTCCATCCTCTCCCTTTTTCTTGAACTGCAGCTTAAAAACTGTTCTGATATGCAAATTTCTGATTTATCAGGAATATGCTCCATTCTGCATAAGGTGGGTGTGTCCCTGAAATATTCCTACTTAACCATCTATAGCTGCAGACAACAGCCCTCCCATCACACTCTGGGTCTGGGAATTTCCTGGTAACTTTTATTTATTTGCTGAAAGGCTAAAAAGCCTCTTCTAAACTATTTTCTCTTGCTGAAGCAAGCCTGGAATCAGCCTTCTCTATCCTTCTTCTCTCTTACCCCTCAACCACCTGACCAATAGGAGGTGAAGGTGGATACAGGGACATTTTTGGAGTTTTCCAGACAGGGAAGCAGTGCTTACCAACCACTTTTTCCTCTTGACTGCAAAGTAGATTGTTGACAGCTGGAAGAAGGGTATGAGGGCGAGAGGGGCCAGCACTGAAGGACAGAACAGAAAAAGAGAGATATTTGTAATTTCACTGCATCATAAAAATGATTCTTCTTTCCAGTGGAAGAAAAACTGCTGTCTTTCACTCATATTAACCTCCATGCACCCACATAATCTCTTCCTCTTTTTCTTCTCATCACTTCTCCATTTCTTTCTCATCCCTGTATCTGTCTGATGTACCCCCATCTACATTTCATAGCCCAAACAGACACTTAAGGGGTAATTCCTCCTCATGGGACCTTCTTTAACATGAAGGAGCCCTCCTGGAGCTCTCACTTCAATGGGAGTATCTTTAAAAACTCTTATTTTGTGGGGAAGGAGATGCACTCATGGTTTTAGGGGATACTCACAGATGAAATACTTGTGCTGGTAATTGTAAGGCATGAACTTCTTCTTCTGCTTTCCAAGCTGAAAATGAAAAGATATTGAAATATTCACAAAAAGCACAATTAAGTTTGTTTCTTCACCTTGTAATTTTTCACCAATTGCACAATAAGTTTCTTAACATCACTCCAAACTTTTGTGAATATAATTCTTCAAAAGACAAAATAATAAGGAGCTAAAGCAAACTACTTCCAGAACTCCAGTCTGCACTGGATCAACACTGGAGCAACAAATAAACTGGATAAACAAAAGCCCTGAAATCCACTTTGCCTATCCATAGTGTGCCTAACACTGATCCTGCCAAAAAGCAAGAAGACATGAGAACTGATTTTCTACATTTTCACTCCATCAAACCCACTGAAGCACAGCCAGCTTGCTCTGGATGTTCATGCTCCTACATGAGAGTTCTTTCCCAAAATCCCTGACAAAAATCCAATGGTTTTCCATCAAATAAGCATTTTGTATCTCTCATTGCAGGAATCTGTCTGGGACAGCAGAGCTGGAATTTTCCATGTGCCTTGCAGAGTTTCATCAGCAGGTAAAAGAGAGAGAGGCATTATTTTAAGAGGCTGGTGTATCTCGCAACGAGGCTGTTTCGTCACTAAATGATGAGTAAAAGGAATTACAAGGAAAAGGCAAACGAGCCCTTGCCTATCCTGATGCTGTCAGAAACCATCATGGAAGCAGGGAGGATCTATTCACAGCTTCTCTTTTTATGAAAGCCATAAAATTCAGGATTAGGGAACCCTTCACTGTGTTTGCGTTTGGTGCGCGGCAGCTCCGCCGGCCCTGAAGGATTTGGGTGCCCAACAGCTCCGGCAGCCAGGAGGATCCAGAGGGAACATCTGACTCACAACCACTCTCTAATGCAAGGGGCTGACTCACCCCTGGAGCTGCCTTCAAGGTGCTTGCCCTTACTTAAGCACTGATTTTGAGCCTTTGTTTCTCAGGAGCAAGTGCCTCAGCATTGCAATAACACAAGATTCTCAGATTGTGGAAAACTTCAGGAATTATCATAAAATCGTAAAATAGTCTGGGTTGGAAGGGACCTTAAAAACCACTTTGTTTCAAGGCACAATCTGGGTTGTTATTATTCTATACTAGACACATATCACAACTCTAGCTTCCTGTGACTAAATCTGCTTTTGCAGACCTCCATGGAGAGGGTCTTTCCCAGGCTGAAGAGCAGAGGGTGCATGTTGAGGTCGGGGTCCTTCCGGAAGCAGTTGGGCTTGGCGTGGTGCTGGTTGTGCAGGTGGTTCCACCAGCTGGCAGGCAGCCCCTGCGTGGGGACAAGGGCAACACCAGGGATTCAAACTGGAGCAATATCAAGGATCCCATCTCTATTTACTGCAATTCCCCCACAGGAGACCTTGCCTGGATTTAGGGACACTCCCATCCATTGCTTAGTCCCGATCAGCCCCAGAGAACATTCCCACCACTACCTTCAGCATGTTTATCACCACGATCTGCAGGAGACGATTCCACCTGGGCTTCCTGAAGACAGAGCAGTGCCCCAGATCGTGCTGGAACCAGCCCATCTGGATCTGGGAGACAAAGGGATCACTGAGGAAAGAGAACTGCTTCATTGCAATAATTTCCCTTGTGAGTCTCTGTAACTTCATAGTGTGAGTTTCATCCTCCTTCTGATGTGTCAGGAGATACTCACAGGGCTGGGAACTTCCATGCAGGCCACTGTCCACCAGAGCTGCTTAATTCCAGATATCAGTTTCATCAGGAATATTACAGGGAAAGCAGCAAAGCATCACTGCAATTAACTTCACTGTCACAAAATGGAATTCTGTTGCTAGCATCACAAATAATTAATTTCCAAGTAACCAGCCACAGCAAGTCTGTGGCTTCACTGCATTCCATATTTCCATGGAAATACAAGACTGCTCTTTGAGGGATATCTGCCTTAGCAGATATTAGGCAATTAAAACAGATTAATTAAATAAATTAGCTCATTTGCACCTGCTCCAGGGGAACCTGAGCAAATTTAAGCATTCAGTGCTAATTAGAAAATCTTGAGTTCCTTCCTCCACCACACCCTTCAATTTGTCCCATCTAAGTGCCACAAATCCCCATTCTCTCCTTCCCTACACCTGCACTGAAATGGATCCTTTGCTTATATGGCTGAATATAAGCTAATATGGCTGAATATAAAGTAATCCAGCAAAAAACTATTCAGGGCTAGAGGGGACTCATAAAGTACCAAAAAATACCACAGTCATCTGACCGAAGAAACAGAGAGCCAAAAGTGCAGGTGAGAATGAAATATTCCTTCTTTTTGCTGGGATAAGTGATTAAATCAGCTCATCCCATCTTGTGAAAGAGCCAGTTCCACAAGAACCCCACCATCCCAAGGGAGCAGCCCATCAGCAAAATGAGATCTGCTGCAGGCAACAAAAATTGTGACGTAGAACGTGCCTGTCATCTTCAGCCAGATAATGGGATCTAAGGAGAGGCAATGCCAGGGATGGGAGCATTCCATTAATCCTCTCCACCTGGAGGAGCCAAGGGCGTCTGCAGCATTGAGCACCCGTCAGCAGTTTACCTGGGCAGTGGTGAAGAACACCATGCCAGCCAGGAAAGGCACCAGGGACACGCCAAAGTACCAGAGCACGAGCCAGGATGCAGCATCCAGCACCAGGAGGTGAAGGAAAATCAGGAAGAAGAAGAAGTAATTGGGCCTCAGAAGTCCCATCTTCTCAATGGTGCAGCGCAGCTCACGAAAATCCTCCAAGAGGGATTTCTGTGGGTAAAGTGAATATTAATGCACTATTTACTTTGAAAATAAGAGCAGAGCCAGGAACCCCAAAACAGCCACAGAAGTTTGAGATGTCTGTCAGTAGAGGCTCTGTGCCAAAACAAGCATGAAGTCAACAGACTTTGCTTTGATTCTGAGACATCCCAGCGAGGAGAAGAGAGCAGGATTTGGGGCTCTGGAGCTCATTCCTTGCTCCCAGGGGTGGATTTAGTGATGCTGGGACAGTCATATTTCCATGCCTGCCTGTCACCACCCGCAGCATCAGGTGTGCTCCCTCAGAGACCATTCCTGCTACCTCTCCTGTTTTTCTTCTCCTTCCATGCTGAACCCAGAGCCATTCCCACCACTGGAATCTAGGGCACTCACCTTTTTATTAGACTCAAAGCTGGGTTGATCAGGTGCCAGCTCCCCAATCAGCAGAGATTTCAGGTACTTTTTCACCAGGGACTTGTCGTTGTGGAATGCCACGAAGGCATCCTGAGGGACACAAAGGGAGGGAGTGAGAGAGGGCACGTGACCAAACACCAGAGCTGAGCCTCTCATTCCCCAAGTCTGGATTATAACACAAAATCCTGCTCCCTTTGTCCATTTCTGTCTCTCCTGTCACTCTTTCCTATTGACTGGAGCTTGGCCCAAGGAAGCTGGAGGAGTTTCAAGCACCCACATATCATTAAAGTCCCTGGGCGAGGCTGGTAATAAACATGAAAGGGTTTGATGAAAAACCCTCTGCAGAGGGAAACCTGTTCCTTCATCTGCTTGTTTCAGCACAGTCTGTCCCTAGAAGGCTCCAGCCAGCAGCCCTGCCCTATGGATGGGACCCAGGAGCAGAGAATGAGGTGTGTCTCTGCCATGCTTGGGATGAGGCTTTGAAATCCTGTCTGTGCAACACTAAGGCCATACAAAAATAGATGCTGAAGCCTCATATTCAGCAGCACAAACTGGGTGTCTCTTACAGTTCCCTCCCAATTTCCAGAACAGGTTGATGTTTTGGGGATGTGGGAACACTAATAACACAAAAGTTTCTGTCCAAGAACCATTGCAAATCATAGTTTCAAATCAAATATAAACAATGAAAAAAGGATGAGATTCCAGATAAATCAAAATTCTTCTTTAGCTCGTGTCCTCAGTGGATTTTCCAGAAGAAAGGTAAAGAGGCTGGCCATACCCTTTTTTCTTCCAGAAAGAGCAGATAGAACAAAATCCTCACTTTGAACAGTCTGGTTTTGCTGATTTTGGCCCTGAAAATCAGCAGGGATGAGCACAACCCAAATATTCTGCACAGGTCTGGTCAGGATCAAATCCCTGGAAGAGGATAGAGGACTTCCTTGGAGCCTCTTGGCTGGAGACAGTCTCTCTCTGAATACTGTAGTCTAGAAAAAGTCAGAACAGGGTGACTTCTTGGACATTTGAGCTTTTCTGCAGACATCTAGTGACCCTTTGTCACAGTGACAAATGAACAACTCTGTCCAGACCAAAAGGACTGGGGAAATCTTTCCATCATAATTTTGTGCCCCTCATCCTCCAGGTCCTTATACATTTTTATATCCCTCCATCTTGTCAGGAATTCTGATTTAATCCATAAGTATCTATACTGCAGTTTGGAAACAGGAACCAGAATCCTTTCAAGCAGAAACTCCTATCCATGAGATCAGTATCACAGATTCTTATCACTGAAAGCCTTTAAGTCCTGCCTGTTTTTTCTCCTCCCTGGTCTTAGGCCCTGATTAGCATCTTACTAACTTTAAGTTTAGAGATTAACTTCAAGAACTGTCACCTACAACGCACATAACTCACAACATTTGACATCAGTAAAATGCTCTGCAATGATCTTGCCTTGTATTTTCAAAACAACCCCCACAGAGGAAGAAAATTCTCACTATGTATAGACTATTATGAGCTCTGGAGCAGTCAAGAGTTGTTGGAAAAAAAAAAATCCTGGATCCTGGTTTTAGGTAAAGTCCTGCACCAGTAAGTTTTTGAGACACCTGCCAGTCCTGCTTTTCTATGTGGATTTCTTAGGATATATGGAGAAGCAGCACTTTAAAAGCAAAAAGGATCAGCAAGGGCAAGACAGAAAGTGTTGTTAGGATGCAAAACAAATCCACATTGAACCCACAATTTTGTCTACTTGTTGTGGTCCTGTCTTCAAAGGGATATAGTACACCTAGAGGTTTAAAAATACCTTTAAGATCAAGTAAAATCAGATTGTAATTATTGCTACAATAAAAGCAAGTAAGATCAAAGGTCATTTTTTAGACCCATTCACTGTGGTTAAAGCCCCTGGGTGTCTGTAAATACAATAATGTAAAGTGCAGGTCCTTGCAGGAGCTAGGAGGACATAGCTTGGGGACAAATCATTCCATGCATTCTGCATTCCTTGACTCCTGTAATAGTCCAGTGGCAGAAAGTGCAGGAGATAGCACCAGGATCTCAGGGCTGCCTATACTCTGAAGGTCAGTGAACTTGGGAGAAACCAAACAAGACTCAAACCTCTCCTTTTGCTTCCTCTGAGATCACCAGGTGTTTTTCTGCCCCAGATTCAAGCAGGGTGCAAGGGATGAAATGTGAAAAGTAACTGATCTGGTCCATTTTGGGCTGGGAGTTAGAAGTCCTATCCCATTCCACACGCTGAAACACGAGGAATTAAGACAGGCTAAGCAACTTTCTTCTAGTCAGAAAGTCTTGTCGTGACAAGAATTAAATCTCCCACAAGTTTATGCCTATGTTTCCAATGCTCAGATTTCTGCCTATTCAGAAATTCAGCATCTCCTTTTAGCATAGTCTGGGAGATCTGCTTAGAATTTACTATTCCTGCCAAAAAGCACCAAATTATTTTAGACAAATCCTCTAGATCAAAGATTTTTGCAGGAATCCCTGGAAGATCTGCGTTCAAATATATTTGTAGGACTTTTCCTTATGTCCTGCAGCCCAAGGTCACCATGCTGCTTTCTCAGTCCTCTCTCTAACCAAGCACAGTGATGACCACCACCAGACAGGATTCCCCACCAGGTCCTCCTTCCCTGCCACTGGAACCACCTTCCTCCGCTGCTTTCCCAGCTCTTACCGTGGCATCCTGCCCGGCGTAGTGGCTGATAACCCGGCTGCCCCCGGGATGTCTCTTGGAAAACTGGCTGACATCATAAACCTTCCTGTCAACCACCAGCCACTGCTCCCGGCCCTGCCCGCGGCCATTGTGGATCCTGATCTCTTCCCAAGTGAAAAGCTGTGGAAAGGCTGGAACAGGTCCCGTCCCCTTCTCGCTGGGGCCAGTCTGTGGAGCCATCCGTGCTGGGGCTCTCCAGCGCCAGCTCCCTGTCCAGGCTGAGGGTGGCCCATGCTGGCCTGCCCGTTATACAGCCCCACTCCAAGCCACTCCCTGCGCTTCCAAGGGCTGGTTGGTTCTCCTCGCCCAAACACACCCATCCCAAGTTCCCTCCTCTTCCAGACGCTTGGACACGCCCGTGAGGAAAAGCTCTGCTCCTTCTTGTCCTTTCTGAGCTGCCTTTTCAAGGTCTGACTGCTCCACTGAACACAAACAGGAATAAAGACAGAAATCTGGGAAGACCACCTGTTACCTCTAAATGCCCTCATCACCACCCAAACCCTTCAGGATGTTCTTGGTCTTTGAAATTTTCTTGAGTCTGGCATGCCAAATTAATGTGCCTTTCTTAACTAAAAAAATGATCAAAATACCACCAGATCAGAGTAAAGAAAGAATGCATTAAGAAAGCATTCTTTATTGCCAGTTAATTTGGCTTCTATATTGATAACAGTTGGTTTCAGAGTTTCCTGTATGTTCCTGAGGCCATGCAACCACCTACTTGTTCAAGTAATTCATTCATTCATGAGTCTATAACATTAAAATATTTTGTAGTAATAGCAGTAGTAATAATAGTGATAAAAATAACAACAACAATAATAATAATAGCAATAACTGTTTAACACCAACTTTGGCTATAAATTCAGAAGCCTATGCTTAAAGGCAATGTTGACATAACTAACTTTACTTAAACACTACTCCTGCAGAAACCAAGCCTAAGCATCTCTGATATTGTGAAGGTCTGCTGTGCAATGAAGAGGTAAAGACTTCTCAGCTGTAATAAAATGCAGTGACAAGGCAATGCCAAGTTTCCTATGAACTCACATCAATTTTGCAGAAATATTTAAGCAATTTAAATCAAACATTGCCCTACTTGAGATCTAGCAGTGTCTTAATCCTGGTTGTTTTATTTTTAATCCAAAATTCCAAGCCTTGGGTGCTTTTGAGGAAGGTAAAAGCAGTAGGCAGACATGGTACAGTCTGGAATGGTACAGATGGGGTATTTCCATCATACTCCTCTGTAATGCAATACTGAGTTAAATCCTGACTTTTCCCCCTTGCCCCAAATGTTCTATTTATGTTTCTGAATTTCTTAGGCCTATAACCCCAGATGTGGCCTGCAGTGATGCCCAGTCCCTGCCTGAAACTGGGCAGCTGCAAGTCTCAATGATCTCTCATGACAATGAGCTTCCCAGACAATTCACACTCTGAGATTCCAAGAAAACTGCTTGTTGTGTGAGCTCCCAGTTCTGAGAAGGACTGAAAACACTCAGGTGAAGCTGCAGACTTCAGGCAGGGCAGAGAGATAAAGAAAGATAAAGGCAAATAAAAAAGCCAAACTACTTTCTTGACCAAGGCACCTCAGCAGAGTGAGGCGTTTTCCCTGTCTCCCAAGCACAGAGTGGGCAGTTTTCTGGCTGACACAGAACTCCAAATTATGCAATTTCTAATTCTTCAAATCATGTAGCATCTTGCAAATTAAATCAGTCAAGCCCCAAACTGCCATTTAAAACTGTCTGACATGTGGCAATTGGTGAACCACCCAAAGTAAAAGAGAAACATGACTGCTACTATTCATTGGACAGTGATAAAAGAATGGGAGGAATAATTTCTATCCTGCTGTCACATTGTATTTTGTAACTCTTTATCTTGCTCTAAATAAAAGCTGAGAGTGTCCACGCTAATGATGTGTTAATGATCTATGTACATGTGCAGAGTCTTACCTAAATCAATGTTCAGTACTTGAGGTGGTGGCAATAAAATATGCAACAGTTTGCGCAATTTCCTGCAGATGTGGGGTTTTGTGCACATGTGAAAATATCAAGTTACTCCATAGCTGGCTTAAAGTACAAAAAACCCTTCCCATGGCCCTATATCCAGACTTGTACATGCAGCAGCTACCTGAAAAGGAGGAGATAAAATGTGGGGTTTGGTTTCGGTCCTCGAGGAGATGCAGGATAAAGAGCCAGGAATGTATTGGAGTGAACAAATAAGGGATGTCTCTGTTTATACCCACAGTCAGCAGCTGTGACTTTCACTGTTAACACTGTGGGTGCCAGCATCCACCAAACTGGTGGAATTAAGTCTGGGAACTCTTAAGATGAATGTCCTCTGTATTAACAGTGTGTATAAATATTTATAGTCTGAATGTATTTAGCATCGGATCCCATCCAGAGGGGCCTGTAACGCCCACTGATATTCTGTTAAATTAAAATCCCTTCCCAAGGTGAAAGCAGAAGCTGCCTCAGTCTATATTATCCAGGTTACTAAACTGATTCCAAAGGCTCAGACAGTGAAAGGCATGGTCCTGCTCACCCAGAACAACGATTAAGAAACCTGTTAAAGTGAATTTACACCACACTCAGTGTTCTGCAACCACTACCCACACACCTGCCAAGAAGCGTGTCCTCCGCTCCCGGGAGCTGGAACACGTGCACAGGGCTGCTCCACAGCCCTGCTCCCATGACTCAGAGCCTCCTTGCTCAGGCTCCTGACAGTTTCCCAGATTTCCAGAAGGCCACTACGTGACTGTTCAGCTGGTAGTTGCTGCCTCAGCCCTTTTATTGTCTGGCATGTAAATGTTTGCAGCTTACACTTAATCCACTGGAGATAAATAAATAAATAAATAAATAAATAAATCTGGTACTGAGATACCTCGCAACATTTGGAAGTGGTTGACAATCTTAGAGGTTTTTCCAGAACTAGTGATTCTTGTTTATAAGAAAATCTTTTTTTCCAGAGAAGATCTTTAGGTTCTGAGTAATATTGTCTTACTTTTTTACAGGGTTTTCATGGAGCCTTGCAAGTGGGAGCACCTCCCAAGTGGTGCTCCTGGGCAAAACTGGGGGCAGAATCTCTACTTTATGAAGTGTAGAGTCTCATTAGAGTTGTTACATAGAAGACAGACAGTTTTGTGTTGAACAGGTCTCCAGAATTAGGTGTCAACAGTGGAAAAAGCTGGAAAAGTGTGACCTTGGATGAACATCTACAAGTACACTTGCACTTCCTTCTGGAAGCAGAGCTGAGCCTCTCTGCCCTGTCCTGGCTGCTCTGGAGCCATGGAACAGCATCTTTGATCAAAGACGAGATGATCTGAAATGTCTCTGCGTCAAAAGGCAGGTAATTTATATAACCTAATTTACATAACATACCTCAGATAATACCACCTAATTTATATAACATAACTGTACTTTGAAGAGTTTGTCCTCAAGGGACTCTGGAATGGAGCTCACAGGATTGTGGAGGGTTCAGGAATGCTCTGCCCTACAGTGGCTCCAAGGAAATTACCTGCATCCATCCACAGTTGGCACACACATTCCTGTGCACAGAGTCTGTTTTTCTTCCTGGATTTCATGGACTCTCCTTCAAGGCTCTCTCTTCTGTGACTATGATGTGCCTCATCCCAAACACAGCCAGGAAATAGAAATAATTAAAATTACCTCATCTCCAGAACAAAACTTAATGGGGAATCCATAATTCAAGAAAAAGCTGCATTCAGAAAGATCATTGCAATCTTTTCAAGTGATAAAAAACTTGAACAGTTGGTAAAATTTTGTTTTGGAAAGGAAAAAGAATCTAGTAATTTACTGCTTTTGGATAAAAACATTATAAGGCACCATGTCAGTCAGGAGGAGAAAAGGACCAGTTTTTTCCCTTTTTTAGTATATTCTGCATTGATGAAATATCACCCTGCACCTCAGATAGAGCTACTTACCAGAAGTACCATGTCTCATGAAATGGAAAGAGAAATCTAAAGCAAAACCAAAGGGTTTTTTTATAGACAGAGTCAAGTTTGTAATGGACACTCTGCCTTGAGGGATTTGCTCAGATATTTAAAATTTTTGTTAATTTTGTTTCATTCCTTAGTCCAGATATCAACAATAAATTAACACAGGTTTTTTTTCTCTGTGAAAACCATCTTCACACCCTTTGCAAAAGAAAAAAAAACACCTGGGAAAGCCACACCTTCCCTCCCAGCTTTTGGTTGCATTTTATGAGTAAACAATAAAACCCTGAGATGCTAATTAGAATGAGGGCTAAAATTAGGCTCTGTAATAAGCCCTGTGAACCTCCTCAACTAAATCTCCCCACAGAACATTAAATTGTATTAAAACACATATTATGTAATTTTTTTTGCAATTCCTATGAAATAAACCCTTTGCACCTTTCAGCTTCATGAAAGAATCAGAAGAATGAAGAATCAGAATCCCAGGGGCTCTTTTGTGGCTTTAAGATCTAAATTAAGCTGATCTAAAGTTATAAATTCTGTAATTCTCCTCTCCCAAGTGCTCTATATTGTTACAAAGACTATGACATAACATGATCCAAGTCAAAACTGTAAAGTGCCTGTAACAAACCCATTTTACTCTCTCACTGTTGCATATTTGTGGTTGGCTTTTTTTCAGACCAAGCAGCATTTTTGTTGCACTTTCTGTGCCCAGTGCAGGGCACCTGCTGCTTACAAACTTCTGAATGCTCTGGCTGCCTGAAACTGGGCATCCACAGAAGAGGAACTCCACAAAAGGTGCCCATGCTCGAAAGTTTGTTTTAATACTTGGTTTGTGCAACCTTAATTAGGAACAAGGTGGCCTAAGCCAGGATTAAAACACCCACGGTGGCTCCATGGCCTACACTCAGAGCACCTTCCGCTGTCTGACCTTCCTGTGGGCCTTGGGCCGCCTTCCAGCCTCTGCAATAAACATGGCACAGCCAATATTTGGCCGTAATTCCTTCCCTGGCCTTCACCATCTGCCTCTGTCCTTCCTCAGCCACATATTTTGGGGTATATTCTTAGGGAAATGTAAATATTTTGCCTCAGAAGTGTCCCTCACCCTTAAACTTCTACATCCTACCCTGCCCGCAAGGGCACCACTCACAGTTTCCCTATTTTGCTACTTCTTTTGCAAAATTTAATTTTCCTTCGACACTTTAGCAATTACTAAATTGAAGTTACTACAAGTAGCAACTCCTACTTGTAGTTCCATGACCTTTTCACTGTTCTTTGTATTCCCAATCAGCCTCACAGGTTGTCCTTCATCCTTCAAAAATGCTCTCCTGAGTTTGTTTCTCCCTTCTTTGCTAGGGATCTAAGCCCCATAATTTTATACTTCATTTTGGCAACTTTGGAATATTTGGTGAAGACAGAAGTACCTGTGGCTTTCTAGTCTCTCATGTTTCTGATGTTCCTCTAGGGATGAGGGGGGAAGAGGGAACGAAACAAAGAAAATGTCAAAACCTGAGCTCACTGCAGATCTCCACTCACCTTTTATTTTACTTGGGCAACACCCAGCATTTCTTACCTCACCTTGTTTCTTTTTCCTAACCGACTGGGAGACGATCCTGGAAAGGAATTCAGGCTCACTTGTTGGAACATTGGCACCCCTTCTTGCCAGAAGAAGTTATCATTCTATCTTGGTCTGCAGCTAAATGATGGGTTAGTGCTCACCTGAAAAAGTCTATTATGCAGGAGGTGACCTAATTAGGATAATACTGCCCACAGGCCTGCCCTGATCTCTTCCTGAGTCAAAGCAAACATTATACAAGGAATTATCACTCATAAAATTGAGTTATTCTTGAATTTTTATATTACCCTTAGAGGACAATCTAGCACTGCTCCTGCTAATTGGACTAATTACCTTGGTACTTAGAATTTGCACTTACACTGTATCTTGAACTGGTATTGATCCACACTTCAGATCATGCTGCTGGATATTTCTTTCTTACTGACAGATTGAAGTATTCCCTGCTCTAAAACTTCTCATTTTATGATCAGGTCACTGCCTCTTCTTTTATTTGGCTCAGGGAATGCTGACAGTTTTATCCTCTCACCAAAAAAATCACCAGACTGGCAAGAGCCTAAATGATGATCTGCAAAAATCCAAAAGCCAGGCTAGTTCTTGGGAGCAAAGCCAAGGGAGATTACTATGGATCAATCAGACCTTTGGAAATTTTGCCTAAGGGCAACCATCATAACCAGCATTTCATATAAGCTGTCATGGGTGTATCATAACCTGTTGCTGTTTCAAAACTATTCTTGGTGGAAATTCCTCCCCATTTTCTGAACATTTAATACGAATCCCTGCAGGAGATGCAAATCCCAGAGACATCTCTTCCAGTGTAATCCTCTTCCTTTCCCACCCATGAGCAGTGTTCCATTACTGCACTTGTCCACTACACCCGACCTGTTAGGAAATCTCTTTATATTCCTTGTAAAAGAACCTTGGGAAGCAGCAAATTCTCTTGTTTATGAGACTTAGCTTTGTTCATCATCCATCCTTTGGGATCTACTATCAGCTTGATTTCCCCCTACTTTTCTAAAGGTGGGGAAAATTCCATAAAGAAAACCATTCCCCTCTTCAGGAATTTGGGATAATGGATGCAAACACATCCACAAGTTGGGCAAGGACTGCAAATCCACACCATTAACAAGTCCAAATGGGTGGGTGTTTGCAAGGGGAACACTACAGCAATTTTCACTTGCCCCATCACCCTTCACTGTATGAACATCACCCTGACATTTTTGTAATCCCAGTTGCTTCATTGCTGAAGATGTTCCTCCCTGATATGGAAAAAGCGATTTATTCCAGGTTGGAGCCACCTCTTTGTCCAATGATATTCCACTTAACTGGATAATTTTCAAAGCCTTATGAACCTCTGACATCTTCAGGAACAATATCCTCTTCTCCCTCCCATGAGCAGGAACACCTTCCACTATCTCAGGTTGCTCCAAGCACAGTCCAACCCAGCCTTGGACACTTCCAGGGATCCAGGGACAGCCACAACTTCCTTTGGCAACCTGTGCCAGGGCTTTACCACCCTCACAGGCAAGAATTTCTTCCCACTAACCCACCTAAATTTCTCTTCTTTCAGTTTGAAGCCATTCCCCCTTGTCCTGTCACTCTATGCCTTGCCAAGTCTCTTTCATGATCTGATCCTTCCCTTCTGATCCTCTGAGATGTCCTCCTCCCCTTCTGATGTCTGACTGCCACCCTGTGGCTATTCCACAATGTTCAGATTCCATTTTTAAGGCCAAAAGGTTTCCACTAGATGGCAAAGTTGGGGCTGGTGTTCTTCCAAGGTCGTGTAATTCAGTGTATTTCTCGAGCCTGGAAAACTCTCTGGAGAACTCTTCTTGAACCTGGAAAACTTCCAGGAAACTCAGCACATTCATATCTGGTTATGTTGAGTCAGGTCCCCTTTCACTCTTACTCTTCAGGACTGTGAATCTGCCCATCTGTTTTTTTTTCCTGGTTATCCAGGCATTTGGTTTATTGTATGGTGGATGTTCCCTCTTTATTGTAGTAGGGAAAACACAGGAGAAGCACATTCTGGAGAAAGAGGTTTATGACAGTTCTCTCTCTGTGGCTGTGGACAGCCATTTGTTCCACCTTTTACAGAGTGAAGACTCTTGCACAGATGTATTTTACTCTGATGACAGCACAAATTGGTAAGATAAGGAATTTTATTAATAGACTTTCCTCCATCCACAGTTGTAATACGAGGGAGAGAAATGGAGCAGGAAAAAACCAAGGTAAAACAATAACTAAGGCCCACTTTCTTTATGGTCCTAATCAACAAGTATTTGATTGTATGATGTATTGTTATTATATAACAATATATTATTATATTATAACAATAACAGTATTATATATATTATATAGGTATGACTGTATTATTATTCCCATTACAATTCTACCCTGTGCTTAACAACACTCTTGGCCTGATAAGATCTATTTCTTCCATTCTGTCAACACCTCATCCTCATTTTGGACGTTGATTGGGAAAAAAATCCTCAAAATCAACCCATACCTCCTGGACTCTAATCCACCAGTCCCTGGGGGACCAGGGTGATGGAGCATCTTCCTCAGTGACATGGCAGGTGCTACATCCTGGTTTGGTATCTGTAACGTTGGAGCAGTAAACTAAAAGGCCCCAGGAAAGGCAGTAAGACTGTCCAGTAAATCCCACAGGACTGGGATGTGTTTGGAAGGCACATCATCCAAGAGAGGGAGACCAGCAATGTTTTGGCTGAGGTGTTCCTGTGGATATGCAGCTGAATGAAAAGTTAAACACTTTTAAACAGCAGTCTGACCCCCACCACCTTTGTAACTTCCTTAGATTTGTCTGCTGCTCAGGCAGGAATGCTTCACTCTCCACGGGCCAGGAGGTGGGAATTCTCTCCTTTTAACAAACCACCCAGAGGTCTAAAAAAGCCCAAAGCTTCAGGCACTAATCAGGAGTGATTATGATCACCCTTCACACAGAATCATTGTAGAATGGTTTGGGTTGGAAGGGACCTTAAAGCTCAGCTCATTCCACCCCTTGCCATGGTTTATTGTATTCCACTAAACCAGGCTGCTCCAAACCTTGTCCAGCCTGGTCTGGAATTGCTTTCCCTTCCTCTGTCACTCCTGTAGGGAGGGATCCTGGGTATGGATGGGACAGGTTTCTCTCTCTTCTGACTCAGTAATGGCTTCACAACACTCCAAAGTCTGGCATGGAGGAAACTCCTTGCAGATCCCCCTGGATCAGCACCAGTGGCCAAATAACCCAGAGGCTTCCAGAGATGTGGAGGGCAGCATTCCCACAGAATATGGCCCATGGAAAAACACACTTTCCTGTTTCCCTACCTCAATGAGGGCTCTAACTAGATCCTATTCCTAGAGAACTGCTGCCTGCACCTCCCCACCCCACCCACATATGTACAAATTGGTCTGGGAGCTCCCTATCACAAACAGGGATTTGAAAATACTGAACTTAGCCCATTCCCTAGAGCTTCCACATTTCCACATTCCTTGATTTCACTGTCCCAACTTTCTTACTACACTCACAGTGATAGCCACCCCAAAAAGCCTATGTTAGATAAGAAGCTTCACTCTTATATACTCAGCAAATAAAGGATCAGCAGATGGAAAGGAATCTGTTCCCAGTCCCAAAGCTGCACCCAGCTTGGTGGGACACAACCTCCTCCATCCAGCTTCTCCCCAGAACTCAGCACCAGCGAAGAGGAATGAAAGAAGCACAAGAAAAAATTAAGAGCACATATTACAAAAAAAAAAAACCAAAAAAAAAAACCCAAAAAAAAAACCCAAAAAAAAAAGGAAAAAATCATATTAATTACATTCATCCATGGAATTAAGCAGCACCACCTCCCCAAATCTGGCTTAGCCAGTTCTCCTCAGTGCAGGATCTTCAGGGTGACCACCACAGGAGGCAGCAAGGCTGGGGAATTCCTCTGCAGGGATCCACTGCTGCTTACTTATGTAGATAAGCATCGAGCCAGAGCTCCCCTGAATCTTTCAAAGAGCTGCCAAGAGAGAAACAAGGGAATGAACCCCACGTTCCATCCAAAGCCTCGTGGGGAGAATTCTACAGATGAAGCAAAGGAGAGGGATTTGCTCAGATATTTAAAATTTTTGTTAAGATTTGGGTGAGATGGGACCTCTAGAGGCTGCCCCTTCCTGTCTGTTCCCTCCCCTTTTCACTCCACAGCACTGACAGCCCTTGCCTTGGGAACACAGCGGGTCAATACTCACTGCACGATGTCTGCAAAGGCTGTGAGCAGAGGCTTGCACTGGTACTCAATGCCATGCTTGGCACACAGGGACTTCACCAGAGGGGCCACCTTCCAGTAGTTGTGCCGTGGCATTGTAGGGAAAAGGCTGTGGGAAAAGGAGATGCTGATTCAATGGCATCCCTCACCACCACATGGAATCCTGGCCGTGCTGCTGGGCCAAATTCTGGAAGTGCCCCCAGCTCCCCTTGTGCCAAAGCCATGGGTGCTCTGCAATGTCCCTCTCATGTCCCTTCAGTGCCTGCTCTGGGAATTCTCCCCCCTGTGCCATGCAGCTTAGATCTGAAGTGGTGCTGGTGCTCACTGGTGCTCCAGAAATTTTCATTTTGGAGTTCTTGTTCCACCCCCACACAAAGAGCACAAAATGGAACCCACATTATCTTTTGTTCCTGTCTCACCTGATAGAGAGACCTCAAAGGCTTTTCAGCCCTGGTCCTTGGAACTATTCCCAATCCCTGTTTCCACTTACTGGTGCTCGATCTGGAAGTTCAGGTGGCCACTGAACCAGTCATTGAACAAGGACTGACGAACATTGCAGGTTGCCTGGAGCTGAAAGGAAAAAAAGAAGTCCTGTTTTAAGTATTATTTAAGCAATGTCCTGTCTCAAATACAGGTTTCTCATCCCCACAGGAATTCTGGTTGGACACAACAGCTCCAGGACTTATTTCCAGCCAACATGAGGTGGCAAGGCTGAGATAGATGGATTTTACACACCCAGAACTGTCACATATCTCCATAAATAAGGTCTCACCTGGGTAGAGAACCAGTCCACATTCTTATCATAATCAATGTGCATGGGGATGTGATTCATTTGTGTGACCCAGACAAACCAGTTGCTTTCTATAAACCTGTGCAAAAACAAAAAACCATCACAAATCACACACCCATGATGTGACAAGTCAGTACAAAACACTTGTGCACACACCAGCTGGTTGCTGCCTGACAAAATAAACACCAGAAACACAAACAGATCAGACCTACACACACCTTCCACCTCCTGCAGCCTGACAAGAAACCCTGTCCCACTGAAAGGATTAGGAGAGAGAAAAACAGGGAGTGACGGGAAAAATGACCAGAGGGCTGGAGAAAAGAAGACACGAAGGATTGATACAAACCAGGCAGAGAAAACGTTGGAATTGTCAGTTGGATGATACCTGACTAAGAGGTGGAGCCCCAGGGTACCCTTCACACCCAGGAAGGGCAAGTAGGTGAGGTAGAACCGGATGTAGAAGGACAGCATCCAGGCCAGGTCCTGCAGTACAGGGGACAAGCAAAACTTCATTAGAAGGAAGAATTTCTGACTTCTGAATTTACCATCACTCCCTTTAAAATCTCCCATAACATCTTCTACTGATCAATTTTTCCTCCCCAGCCTCATCACAAAGTAACTTGACACCATTCCCTGTGCTCAGGAATTATCCTGGTTTCATGAGCCCAGCAGAGGGCCAACACCAGACAGGACATGCTCTAAAGCACCACATTTTCCCCTGGATCTAAAGAGGAACCAAGCAGTGAGAAAACCAAAACCCAGAACAGCAGAGAACATCTTTGTTCCCTAGAGGATCTTTCACAAAGAAAAGCTGTGGAAGATCTCCCTTTGGCAAACACCATTCCCAAATCTATACCCACATCCTTTGCTGCAGACACACACAACTCCCAGTAAATCTGGCACTGGAATTCATCCCTAAACCCAGGAGAAGCCCCCCTGGCCCCTGTGGAGCTGACTCACCACCCACTGCTTCCGCTGCACGGCGAAGTAGAAGATGTACCACTGGAAATAAAGGGGCACCAGCGCTGGGGGACCGACTGCAGGGACAAACAGAGCCAAGAATTATCCCAGCAGGATGGGATGGAATGGGAAAACAAGGGGCAAGTGACTGCTGGCCATGGAACTGCAGAGGGGGAAATTACTCACTGATGAAGAAGTACTTGTGCTGGTGGTTGTAAGGCATGAATTTCTTCTTTTGCACACCAAGCTGTTAAAATACACAAATTACTCAGGCCATGAAGACACCCATGCACTCACTCCTAAACTTCCAGGAGATGTTGTATCCAACCAAGCCAGCATCCACCATCCCCTGGAACCTCAGCCTGGATGAGTTTTTACCCCGCAGAAGGGGCTGGGCAGTGCCTTGCACACACACAGCGACCTGCACAGGAAGCTCTGCCCCTACAGAGGGCCCAAGCTGCCTAAAAATGCTGAAATAGAAACCCACACAAACAGTTTGCTGACAAAGTAGAGCTTCAGAATTGAAAAACTCCAGGCTAGGGTACTGTTATGATACTGTTCATGAAGATGGCAGTGTGTGGAACTCTCAGCTCCTTGCAATTAGTCTGGAAAACAGAGAAGTGAGCATCTAAGCATGAAACTGAGTCCACAGGAATGAGGGTGAACAGATTATCTTCCCTCTGAGGCTGCTCATTTTTCAATGTTTGCTGTACAAACATAACAGATCAAGCCACTGGCTTCCTTAAGGAATGCCATGATATCCCTGTATATGTTCAAATTAATTCCCAACAGCCCATCCCTTAATTTCAATACAAATCAGAGCATTTAAAGTGGCACTATGAATTTACACAGCTTTTTTTTTTTAAAGGACAGCAAATGCTAAAGCCACTCATTTAACTGCAGAGCTGTACCAGAAATAGAGCTGGACTCCAGATGGGAACCACTGTGACACCCACTGCCAGGCTGAGACCACTGAAACAGTTTCTTTGATCAGGAATTGTAAAAGCTCCAGACAGCCCTGGCTTGTCATCTGCTGCTTCCCATCTGATCCCCAGAACACTACAATTAATCACACTGATCTTGGCAAAAGAGGAAAACTTGTAGCTCTGATCTTCATAAAACTGAAATTCTCTCATCAAGGGAAATAGGAACTTGTAATTGTGGCAAATATTTCATTCTTATCTTCCAACACTGCAAAAATAACTTTGAGTGAAGCTTTAAGAATACAAAGGTCTCAGAATTGCTGGAATATTACTGAGGAACATTAGGGACTAGTGGAGGGCAAAGTAGCACCATATAAAATCATACTAATTAGTGTCCAAGCTCTCTGCAGCTTCCCAGATTTGAATCCTACTGCTGTCACTTCCCAGCTTCCCTCAGGACTCACCTCCACAGAGAGGGTTTTCCCCAAAGCAAAAAACAAGGGGTGCATGTTGACATCGGGATCCTTCCGGAAGCAGTTGGGTTTGGCGTGGTGCTGGAAGTGGAGGTGATTCCACCAACTGGCTGGGGCTCCCTGTAGGAATGGATGAGAAGAAAGTGCCCTAAAGAAGGTGGATGTTCTGCCCTCAGTTCTGTCCTTATCCTGGGACTGGTTCTGGCTGCAGAGCAGGGCTCTGGCAGCCCCTCCCCACACCCAGTGCTCACCTTGAGGTGGCCGATGACAAACTTGTGCACCCAGTGGTTCCACCTGGACTTGCTGAAGACTGACAGGTGTCCAAAATCATGCTGGAGCCAGCCAGCCTGGGCCTGGAATGAAGAATATGACAGTGCTGCTGGGGAAAAAGAACTGCCAGGAGGGTCTGTGTCAGAAAAGGGCTTTCTTGTCCCACTCCCACGCTCCTCACAACGTATCCCTGGATAGCAAAAGCGCTTCCACTGCCAGGGCCCAATCCCAACTCTCCTTTTTCACTACACACCAGTGCACTCCAGACTCTGCCTAATGACTTTTAGTCCTGGACAGTTGTTTCCATGAGGAAGGGAAAAAAGTCATGGGAAAAAAAACAGCCACCGAGCTGAGAACCAGCATTTATTCCCTTACAAAACTGCTCTGAAATCGGCAACAAAGTCTCCTTTAAGGAGCAGCTTGCTGCTGCCTCCTCCAAGTACTTGTAATTCCAAGGGGATCACTGGCCACAGGAGGAATAGCTGGGGCTTTGAGAGCTGCTCTGCCCTCTCCTCTAACTCCCTGCAAGTTCCCATGGGAACACAGTGGCTTGGCCCCTGCATGCTGCCTCGGAGTTCTGGCACCGTGGAGCTCAGGAGCGGGACACGGCTTTCATCGTGCAGGGAAAGCTGGAATAAGGAAAGCTTTGATAGAATATGGGGAGGAAAAAGCAAGGCAAAGTCTGCTCTACCACAGCAGCATGTGTAGTTTTGCCTTTTGGTGGAATCCAGAGAGAAGCAGGATTTGGGGAAGTCCATCATGATAAGATCTGTCCCCTGCTTACAGGAACAAGCCCTGAAGTCCCAAATTTGGCTTTTTGGGGCTTATCTTGTGTAGTTGCTCACCTGGACAGTGCCCAGAAGCACAGCAGAGAAGAGGAAAGGCACCAAGGATGCTCCAAAATACCAGATGATGAGCCAGGCTGCAACATCCAGCACCAAGATGTGGCAGAGATAGAGGATGAAAAAGGCATGGTTGGGCTGGAGAAGCCCCATCCTCTCCACGGTGGCACGGAGCTCACGGAAATCCTCCACCAGCTTTTTCTGTGGGGAGACCCAAAAGCATCCACTGGTCAGAAAACACCTCAGGAGCATCAATGGGAGCATAGTTTTCCCTCTCAGGGATGAAAAGGGGGAAAGCTGAGGGTCACCTGAAGACAAATCTTTGCTAAAACTACAAATAATGATGTGAAATGAAGCTTCAGACAACAGTGATTCCAGGAGATCCTATGATCTTATTTACAGGGAGTTCTGCCTGCCAGTCAGAAAAGTTAAACAGCACAATTTCAACCCCAAAACCAAGTTCTTATGACACTCACGTTCTTGCTGGGCTCAAAGCTGGGCTGGTCTGGTGCCAGTTCCCCAATCAGGAGAGGGTTCATGTACTTCCTTACCAGTGCTTTGTCAAGATGGAAGGCAATGAAAGGATCCTGAAATGCAGACAGAGGAACAGAATGAAGAAAAACCATCATTCAGGTGGCAGCAAAAGAAATCTATTCCATGATATGCTGGACCATTCAAAAGATTCCTGTTGGGGAAACCAGTTACTTTTATTATTGAAATCTCCATGTGTCAATCTCCATGGCAACCAGGTGAAAAAACCCATTAGTGGCTGCTCTCACTACAGATTCTGTCCCTGTATTTAAATTACAAATCCTGTAGGCACACATGGCACTTTGGCATCTAATTTCTGATCTCCCATTCACCTCCTTTTTGACATTTCTCTCCTTATGCCCAAATTAGCATATTTTTACAACCTCCCTCAACCTAAGGATGTGGATTTTTTAAATTTTCTGGGACAATATTTGCTTGCTGGGCATCACTTTGTAAGATTTGTGCACCATGCATTGTTTATCACTATAATTACTAGGCCATCGCTGTGTGCTTTTAAAATAAAATGTGCTTTTAAAAGATCTCTGGTCAGGAAAGGGGTTAAAAATCTGGCTGGTGTTGCCAGCTCTAGGTCAGCTGCAGTATCCTCCCTGCTCAGGGTCACTGAATAAAGGAGGGAAAAAGAGAGGGGAACCACCATTTGCATTTTCTCATTAGGAAAGGGGGGAAAAATGGGGAGGAGTATGTGGGCAGAGCAGGGGAGGATGGTACCACACATTTAGACCAATCCTTTCCATGAAGGCTGTAAAACCTGGAGTGTAATCCCAGCTGGGGGTTAGGGGACGGCTGACTGTACTTCCTAGAAATCAGAACAGCGAACCAGAGGAGTTCTTCCTTTACTTCCCAGTTTTTCCTGGTTTTGTGGAGTCTTGTTTTTTTGATCCCCAGGGACAAAACCACTGGGAAGTAAAACTTGGCAGGGGTTTCTGAGCAGTCAGCAGTTCAACTGCAGCCGGCAGTGCCACTGATATCATCACCATCACCTAAAGAATGCAGCTGGCTGCTATCCCACCGTGCAGCCCTGCTCACTCCATGGGCTGACCCTTTCATGATCACAGAAACTCAGAACGCCCGGGTGAGAAAGGCTCTTCAGAGCTCATCTCATTCCCCCTGCCACGGACACCTTGCAGGTTGCTCCAAGCTCCACCCAGCCCGGCCTGGAACACTTCCAGGGATGGGGCTCCACCACTTGTCTGGGCAACCTGTTCCAGTGGAAGGGCTTTGAAAACGCACATGTGCACCCTGCTCTCGCAAAATGTTGCAAATTCAATTGTTATTTTTGGCTCTAAATTATATTCTTACCATGGGATCTTCACGTGGAGATTTCAAGTTCCAGCCCGGCTGAAACACAGTCCATCCACACCATCCTAGAGGTGGATTCCCACCCCATATCCACCCTTGGGTCCAAACACGCGCATTTGGAGATTCATGGAAAAGGCACAAGCAGACAAAGGAAGGAAACACCGCTGGCAAAGCCACCCTACTACAGCAGCATTTACTCCACTCTGCAACAGCCGCTGGCACTCAGACACGAGTGATTCACTCCTTTTTCGTGACTGAAATACGACTTTCAGTGATATTCTGCTCTAGTGCCATCTCTCGGGTTCGGGAAGTTGGAGGAGGGCGAAGACAAACAACAACTCTGTCACCGCATGTGCCACACGGGTGGCAGCACCCGGTACTCCTCTGCGTGCAAAAATTACTGAGGGGATTTGGGTTGCTTTTCATTCTCGGCTGCGGTTTTTCAGTCATTCCTCCAGCAGCGCTTCCTCGTAACAACGATCCCAAACAATTCCCGGCGGAGCGTGCGCGCTGTGTGTTCCCTTGCACACCGCTCCCAGCGTACCGTGTGTGGCACAGCCGAGGGTCCGGGTGTGCGACACGCGCCCCGTGCCTGCTTCCAGCCCCAGGGATCCAGCTCCCAGCTCCCAGCTCCCGGGATCCCGCTCCGCGCTCATCCCTCCTGCAGCCCTCCCTGCCGGGCTGCCGGGGCCGCAGCCGGCCGCTCACCGTGGCGTCCTGCCCGGCGTAGTGGCTGATGACCCGGGAGCCCCCCGGGTGTCTCCGGCAGAACTGGCTGATGTCGTACACCTTCCTGTCGATCACCAGCCAGCGCTCCTGCGGTGCCGGCCCCCGCCCGTTCCGCTGCCCGATCTCCTCCCAGGTGAAGCGCCGCATCTCCCCCCGCACGGGCTCCGAGCCCTCCATGGCCGGGATCGGCTCGCCCGGGCTCGGCTTGGATCAGCTCGGCCCGGCTCCGCCTCCCCGGAGCCCCCACGCCCAGCCCGGTCCCCCCCGCCCACTGGGCTGCGCCCGCCGTGCGCCCGCCCCCGGGGCCGAGAGGGGCGGCCGGGATGCTGGGGCGCTCGGCGGTGGCACAGGGACGGAAGGGAGCCCGGGCTGTCCGGGCTGGGATGGCTCCCGGAGTCATTTCGCTGAGAGCAGCGAGTCCCCAGCACTGCCCAGCCCATCAGCCACAGAACCACGGGAGCGTTCGGGTTGGAAGGGAGCTCTGGGGATCATTCAGTTCAACCTGACCCTGCCAAGGACGGCAGGGCACTGGGACAGGCTGCTCAGGGACCTCAGAAAGGATATGGAGTCCCCCTCTCTGGAGTCTCCAAACCCACCTGGATCCTTTGCCACCTGCTCCAGAGGACCCTGCCATCCTCAATGTAAAGAAGTTCTTCCTCACGTTGAGGTCCTTGTCCTGTTGCTGGGCACCACTGAAACACGTTTCCAAATGCTACATAAACGCGGATTTTAAATCCCCCCGGCTGATTCCACCATTGCCCCGACAGTCTGTTCAGGGCTGGGCAACCCTTGACAACAATTCTCCCTTACATCCAACTTAAACCTCCCCAGCACACCTTGAGGCTGTTTCCTCTTGTCCTGTCACTTCTTACCTGAGGGAGAGACCGACCCCCACCTGTCTCCACTGTCCTTCAGGTGATGCCTAGAGAGGCTACCTGGAACAGAGGCCAGACAGAGTTAAAGGAATAAAGTAGGTATTTATTAAAAGGCCTTCAAAGGATACACCTTGGGCACAACAAGAGCCTGGCCATGTCTCTATCCAAGATGGACCTAAGATGAAGGACTGGTCATGAGTTTTTACACTTTCATAAGTTTTGGTCCATTTACCTGTTGGGGTTAATTGTCCAATTACAGCTTCAGGTTATGAAGTCCCATCCTCCCAGTTTGCTCTCCTCAATTCACTGTTTACACTGGGCTCAAAGCTGCAACAGTGTCCTTGGTTCTGGGGCTGGAAAAGGATTGTTTTGTCTGAATAAGCTGTGAAGACAACTTGCTAACACTTTATGTGAAGTTCAGAGTTATAAACTAATGCAGTGCAGAATCTGGAACATATGAAAGCTAAAACCTAAGGCATCACAGGGAGTTTCCCTTCCTCACACTCAAGTTCCTTCTTCTGAACCACTTTGACAACCTGTTTCTCCTTATTTCTATGCTGACTGTGACATATCTTCCCTACCCTTGATTTTGCTTCCCCTTTCCAGAAGATCCTTCCCTCTCTTCCATCTGTTCTCCCTTCCAGCTGCCTCAGCCTTTCCTGTTCCTGAGGCTCCTTTTGGCTGCTCATGCCTGGATATGCAGCTGGAGGGAGGGAAGGTGTTGCCACAGGTAAATCACATCAAAACCCTGCAGATGATTCTTCAGACAGCCGAATAATGCTGGAAGAGTGAACGATGCTAATACAGACCAATCCCTCTGTGTGGGACCTCATCCATATGAGTTACAAATTTAAATTCCTCTCCCTACACTCAACTCCCTTTCCACAGCAGTAGCAGCAGCCTTCTCCCTGAACTCTCGTTATTGATCCCAGATTTCTTTGTTTCCATTCACACCTTCCAATCTGACCTAGTTACAGCAATTCCAGTTGAAGGTAACCATAGAAACAAAGAGCCACCAGGCTGCATCACCTGATGGCTACATCACATCTTGGAATTCTGTGCCTGCAAAACACTGGATGGAATGTTTTTATTTCCATCCCTTCAGCAATTCACATTAATAAAGATTAATGGATGTTTAGTGTCATTTTCAGCATAATTATATACAGAGAAGTGCAGTAATTATTTCAAATTCTCTTTTTTCCCATCAACAGTTGCACAACAGAATATTTATCCTAAATTTAGTTGATATTTATGATCTTTTATCATGAATACAGGTGACATACAGAGATCAGTTTTCTTTTTCCTGTATTTGTTAAAAGCAAATAAATTCCATTTTCCTACATGAGTTAAACCTTTGGATACTTGCTTTGAGGGATCTTAACAGACAAAAAAGCACCACTAAACTTGACAAAATCCACTCTTGTTCCCTTTCAGCAGCTGTAAGGGCTGTTAATGTCTTAACACAAATTATACAACAACCCTTGGAATTTTCTTCTGATATGAAATCCCTGGCTGTGATTGTTTTCCCCTCAGCAGATGATTCAAGACAAGCCATGGAAGCTCCTGGAATCACCAGCCCTAAGCAGGGAAGGTTTCTGTGTCCTGCCAGTTGCCAGCAGTGCTTGTTTGCCCTGCCCTTGCCCCACTCAGGATCTCAATGGGTGTCTCAGAGACAAGAACGGGACCTTTGTCATAAAAACTGCCAGGGAAAAACAGCTGCTGTTATAGACTCACCAGCATCCTGCATCCAGCTGGGATTACTGGCATCAATCCCTGCTGGAACACAATTAACCAGGTAAAATGAGTCCTTCAGTGCCCTGAATCCTTGTTTTACCTTCACTGCTTCCACCTCTGTATCTGCTGTCACCATCATGCTGTGACCCAGCTCCCCAGACTACCAAAACCACAACCATGAACCAAACCCACTACCATGAACCACCAAAAATGCAAGAGGAAGGAAGATATGTTCTTTGGTTCATTCCTCTGATCAGCCTGCAAATCTGGTGACTGGGAATCACCAGAATTTGGAGAAAATATATTAAAATTCCTTATTTCACGACCATGATTTGGCTGGAACTTGCTTTAAAATACCCAAGTGACCTGGGTGGTGAGGGATCACTAAGTTTTCACTAAATATTTGGGCATCTGGTGACCAAACCAGTAATCAGGGAAAGAGAGAGATGGGTTGAAAGGATTGCAGTTTTTCTTTTCTCCTTTTAGAGAAAATGAGTTACAATGATGGATGGTGAGGTCTGAAACCACAGGGAAAAAAAAATAAAAGGAAAACAACAAATGCCGAAAAACAGTTTAAAAGGGCAGAGCCTAAAAGAAGACTCAGTTCTTGGCTTTGATTCAGGCTAAGAAAAGCTGAAGATTGCAGGCACAGGGGAATTGTGGTGGCATGATTTACAAGCTTTTGTCATCAGTGCAATTAAAACAGCCACGTTGATGAAGCAAATGCAGCAGGAAACCACTAATTTAGTCACTGTGTTACTACCAGGGAAGAGCTTGACAGCTCCCTGTAACACCATTCCTACACCAGGCTTAGGATGCACTGCAGGCATCTGTGTAACACCAGCAGAAGAGGGAGAACTGGAAATATTGCCTTTATTCTTGTTGTACTATTGGGAACGAGATGGAATACTGGAATAAGTTGGCCTAAATGACTTAGTGTTCTACCCAGAACTCTTTGTTAGGGTTGCAAACACTTCATACCCATAATAAAGCCTTGATTTTCCATACAGTGTAACTTCATGGAAGATTTGCTCAGTGCTCTGCTCTAATAACTCAACCGACTGATAAATGCAAAAATGACTGTTTAGATGCAAAAAGGACTGAGATTGTGAGGAGTTTGCATCTTGGCAGGAAAAGCACCCAGGAATTACTCTGTGTAAAGGAGGAGATAAAAATAAGCTTATTTTTTGTCCTTCAGAAATCATAAATTCAGATTAGTAACTGAGGGAGCGAGGTGGTGATTGTTTAGAGTTCTACACTTTTGAAAGCAAAACCTGAGTAAGGGAAAAAAGGAAAGGATCTGATGATAACATGGGAATACCAGCAGGACTTTCACTAGAAATCATTTACAAAGCAGCATCAGAACAGAGCATTTATCTGCTTATTCCTGCCCTGCTGCAGTGTCTGCTGCTTTCTGAGTGTGATTCCCTCCCCTGCTCCCCTGGCAGTTTGTGCCCTGACCCTGATAAACCCACAGGCTGCCCGAGATCCACTGCAGAATGTGGAATCCCTGCCAGCCATGGATCCCACACAATGGGGATTTCTGTTCCTTTGTTGGTTGTTTCCCTCTCAAAGTTCCTTAGCTCTCAGCCACTCTCCCAGGACTAGAGAAAAAGTGGAATATGTCAGAGTAAAAAAATATCAAGGAAATCTTTGGTCTTTAAAAAAAACTCTGGTTTGTTTTAAATGCATGGACTGCTACAGCATTCCCACCTAATCACTGTGTTCCCTTATCTCAGGCTCCAGCCCCCTATTCCCAGCCCAGCTATGGACTACGTTTGAATTTATTATTCAATTTATTATTTATTTTTATGTTCAGAGCTCCTCAGCCTTTCCCTCTTGTGAAAGACAGAAAAAACCTGGCGTCCTTTCTCTCCTCACATGTATTTTTTTGGTAGAAAGGAAAAAGGTATCAAAAAGACTATTAAAAGTATCAAAAAGTTTAAAGGTACGGCTAAATCTGATTTTCACTCTGTTTTCCTCCCCAATCCTCAGTTCCTGCCTTCTTTCCCTTCAGAAAGCTGCTCTGTGTCTTTCCCTTGTTCACTGCTCTTTCCTGCTGCCTCCTTTTCCCACCATGCCAAGATGCCTTGGAGCCATCTGGCCTTACCAAGTGGCAGATCTCATACTATGAACTGGGGGAAAAGGAGGATTTTCCCTGCATCCATGAGGATTACAGTCTGCATGCTGCTGTCAAAAAACCAAAAAAAAGACAAAAACCAAATTAAAAGACACTTATCAGACCTTGGCAAAAAAAAAAACCAACTTAACAGACCTTGCCTCCTACATAAAACTCCACAATGGGATGAGACAACAAACACAGAAAATGTTGTGGTTTTGCTACATTTTAAAAGTGCTTTCCTCAGGCAAAAGGAACTTTTTTACATTAAACCAATGCATGAGACAGTGTAAAGATACCTGAGCTACCAATTTTCCCTGCTTTTTCACCATTCCAGTCTACTCCAGTAAGAAATCCCTCACTGACTTATTAGCTGAAGAGCAGACATGCCACTTCTGCAAAAACTTTTCCACTTTTACATCCCCCCTTCCCATACTTTGCTCCCTTTCACAATCCTCACCTTTTCTGCCCACATCTCGTGACTCTTTGGTTAAACTCAGGGCTTTTATGTCCCTCACACAAGCTCTTTGTGCTGCTAAAGCTACACCGGGCAGCGACCGCAGCCTTTCACCCACTTGGCCATAGAGCAGAGCCTGTTCTCCTCTCTTTGCTGGGGCTGGTTTGAGTCCCAGGAGCCAAAGAAAACTCGGAACAAGCCCTGCCTGAAGCCTGACAGCCTGGCTGGCTCTGCTGCAGGAGGCTGAGAGCGGCAGGGATTAATTTAGAAGCATCTTTCAATGGCTTGTCATTAAATTATGGTGCAATTTTCCATGGGAAATATCCAGGTGGGGAGTTCTGGGAGCTGATTTTGATTCTTTGTCCATCTACAGGTAAATTCCAAAATGGACCAACCTCCTTTTCAGCTTATTTCATAGAATCAACATAGAATCCTGGAATGGTTTGGGTTGGGAGGGACCTTAAAGTTCATTCAATTCCAACCCCCTGCCATGTTGGATGGGGCTTGAAGCACCTTCCACTATCCCAGGTTGCTCCAAACCCCTCCAACCTGGACACTTTCAGGGATAGGGCAGCCACAGCTTCCCTGGGAAATCTGTGTCAGGGCCTCAGCACCTTCACAGGGAAGGATTTCTTCCTGAGCTGTACACATGCAAGCCCATCTACAGGATTAAAATCCCTGAATTCAAAGAACTCAGTGAACTTTTCCCTCACCACAAGCAACAAGTTTCAGGTCCACCTTAATGTGGTGTCTGGGTGTAATTTAGTCTGATCCTTGTCACAGGGCTATTTTGAACCAAACTAAATAAAACTTGCATGTCTTAGCAAAACATTCCTGTCATTTCTGACTTTCCTCACCCCACACCACAGGCAAAGATTGTCTAACAGCCTGAAGCCATCCTGCGGCATTAACACCAGGCAGAAACAGAGGAAAGCTCAGGCATGTCTTGGCACAAAGCTGAAGAGGAGAGATTTGGATTGGAAGAAATCCTTCCCTGTGAGGGTGCTGAGGCCCTGGCACAGATTTCCCAGAGAAGCTGTGGCTGCCCCATCCCTGGAAGTGTTCCAGGCCAGGTTAGATGGGGCTTGCAGCAACCTGGGAGAGTGGAAGATTTCCCTGTCCAAGGGATTGGAACTGGATGAGCTTTAAGGTCCTTTCTTATCCATATCCTTCTGTGATTCTATGGTTAACTCAGTGGGTTCCTTCCCCTGCTCTGCCAGTACAGAAAGGATTAATAATCCTCCCACTTATTCATGCAAAATAATGACAGGAAAAGATTCCTATTACTAGGAATGCTGGGGATCACACCTGCCTCACCCTGGAAAGTGGCCACAGGTCCTGTCAGAGGTAAGCAAAGCCGCAGGGAAAGAAGTCTGTGTTGTTTTTTTTCCTTGCCACACCACACCTTGCATAACCCAACGCAGGAATTGTGTACAATAAAGTGCCCCACGGCAAGGAAAAGATAGCAAAGATGCCATTATCCCACCTGTTAATAAAAGCATGGCCTGGGGCAGCAGAGCTCAACCAGCTCTGCCTGTGCCACAGCAAAGCTGTGAAATCTGGCAGCCACCAGTTGCAGCCTGGCAAAAACAGAGCAAAACAATGCAGATTTCGGGCAGAACAGCAGTAGTTCCTTTCTGAGCTCAGCAATGAATACTGGGGTGAGAAGTCTGGAGGGGAAAAGGCAGAAACAGGAGGAAAAAGCAGGGGGAAAAAGTATGAAAAAGAGGGGGGAAAGGGAAAAGGTAAAAAAGAGTAAAAATAGTAAAAAAAGGTTTAAAAAGAGTAAAAGTAGTAAAAAATAGTAAAAGGAGAGGGGAAGGAGGAGAAAAGGGTGGAAAGAGGGGAAGCAGGAAGAGGGGTGAAGGGGGAAAAGAAGAAAAGGATTGGAAAGGGAAAAGGCAGGAAGGGGAGAAGGAGAGAAGAGGAGAAGGGAGGAAAAAGGGGGCAAGAGGGTAGAAAAGGGGAAAGAGATGACAAAGGGGGAAAGAGGGAAGAAAAGGAACCGGGGAAAGAGGGAAAGGTAGGAAAAGTGGGAAAGAGGAGAAGGAGGAAAAGGGGGATAAAGGGAGGAAAAAGGGGGGAAAGGAGGGAAGTCGGAAAGGTGGGGAAGGGGAGGGGGAGAAAAGGGAGGAAGGAGGAGACGGAAGAAAAGGAAGAAAAAAAAAGAGAGAAAAGGAAGGGGGAGGGGGAAAGAAAGGGAAGCGCAAGAAAAATAACGCGGGAAAAGGAAAAAAAAAAACCGGCGGGTGCAGCTCTTTACATCAGGAGCCAAAAAATCTCGAGGACACGAAGCTGGGAGCGGGAGGTGGAGGAGGAGGAGGCGAGGGGCTCCCGTCCCCCGGCGGTCCCGGCCCGCAGCCGCTTCGAAAGATCGGGCCGGGCCAATGGGCGGGAGCGGGCGGGCGGCGGGACAGCCGGGATTGGCGCTGGGGCTCGGCTGATCCCGCCGGGAGAGCCCCGGCACCGGAGCGGGGGGGTGCCGGGCAGAGGGGGGCGGCGAGCCGGGCAGGGGAGGAGGAGGAGGATGCTGAGTTTGGGGAGGGGGCCGATGCCGGGAGGGAGGAGAATGTCTGGGAGAAAGGATGATGCCGGGAGAGGGAGGGGATGCCGAGGGAGGAGAATGCCCGGGGAGGGATGCCCGAGAGGGGGGTGCGAGGGGCGTGTGGGTGGAAGGGGCCGAGCTTCCCTCAAAACACAGGGCTATGTGCGAGGATAAAGTGCATCAGTGCGGGGACAGCCAGCCTAGGGGGCACTTCCGAGCAGGCGGAGAGAAGCGAGAAACAAAGAGAAGGGAGGACATGAGCGAAGGCGAAGGGAGGGAGCAGGGGATCAGCTGAGTTCAATCCCGCCAGGAAAGCTCTTCCCCTCCGGCACATCGCCGAGAGGCGCAGGGACGGGTTCTCCCCCCTCCTCTCCCCCTCTGGTCAAGAAGACAAAGAATCGAGCGGCCCCATGGGGAAAGGGGGTGAGCAAGGGGGGGACTCGGGGGAGCCGGCGGCGCAGATCCGCTTCTACACCTGGGAGGAGATCCAGAAGCACAACCTGAGGACGGACAAGTGGCTGGTGATAGAGCGAAAGGTTTATAATGTCACCAAGTGGGCAAACAGGCACCCGGGGGGCCACCGAGTCATCAGCCACTGCGCCGGCGAAGATGCCACGGTAAGGACCGACCCCCGCGGCTCTCCCGGCTCCAGCAGCATCCTCTGACAGCTCCTTCCCTCCCCGAGGGGAGCCAGCTGCCTGCTGTCCCCTGTCCCCATCTCCCCAACACCTGCTAGACACCCGGCTCAGCCCTTTCGCTGCTCCCAGCTCGGTTCCAGCGGATGCAGGTCCCCCCCCTCCCTCGATGGGTTGGTAGGGATTGCTCTGCTTAAATCCTGCTGGTTTGCCTTTGTCTCCTGCTTGTGCCGTGCCTCGAGCCCTGAATTCAGGAGCAAAGTGTCCCAAATGTCCCCTTTTCCAGGGGGCAGCTTGTGACATGCAGAGTCACGCAGCCAAGCACAGGGAGGGTTAAACAGAGGCCAGGCTGTGTTTCAAAGTTGCTTCTGTGAGGAGGCTTTAAAACAAGGAGCTTTTTAGCATTTTTCCCCAGGAGAAAATTCTCTGGAGAATTTGGTTACAGGTTGCTACAGAAAAGAGGAAAAAAAAAAAAAAAAGAAACCAGCAAACCATTTGCTGCTGCTCCAGCTGCTCCTTCCCTGGGTTCAGCCACCTCTCAGGTTTCCGTCAAAGATAAGAAACCAAACAACAACAAAAAACCCTGAACCTTGAAACAGGAACAAATTAGAAATAAATTGTTTGTTGTCTGGGGTTCCCCTCAAAACCACCTTCCTCAGAAGTGCATCCAGAGAGAGCATGTTCTCCCTTCAGGGCGTGTTAATGAAATCCAAGCAGCCTCAGAGCTCTTCCCAAAACGTGCAGAGACCAAGCAGGAACAGGAACTGCTGGTCTCCCACGGCTTCTGACACCTCGGCAAGGAGGAGGCTCCATGTGAGACAAAATTTTTTGGCAGAACCTTCCCTTTCCATCAGCCCCCATTTCCCTGTGTCCAGTGGGTATTTTCCATTCTTTTCCTTGAAGCACTGAGCTGCATTTTGGCCCTTCTATCCCTTTGCAGTAAATCCTCTGAATGAATAGCTTTCTCCCTCAGAAAGATGGGCCAGGTTTTGCTTTCAACTGCTTTAAACCCAGAGCTACTGAAACAGGAGGAGTTTCACTCCTATCCCCAAGAATTTAACTCCAGTATCTCCATTAGCAACCAAACAGCTTCTGTTACTGCAGAATCCTTGAAAGGGAGGCTGAAACACAGGTTGGTGGTTCCAGGATTGCTGGTTCTCCTCCCACCTCCCCAGGCTACACTCATCCCACACTCCATGAAGGCATGGCCTTAAAAATGCTCTGAAATTTTTAAATCACCACTCCAAGCACCAAACCAGGATTGGCATCAGTTTTGCAGCTTCCCTGTGGTGAACAACCATTTACGGCCATAAAACCCTCTTTCATTCAGGGGGAGAACCCTCTGTGGGTTTAGATTGGATTTTAGGAGGAAATCCTTCCCTGTGAGGATGCTGAGGCCCTGGCACAGGTTGTCCAAAGAAGCTGTGACTGCCCCATCCCTGGAAGTGTCCAAGGCCAGGCTGGATGGGATTTGGAGTAACCTGGTCCATGGAAGGTGTCCTTGCCCATGGCAGGGGAGTGGAATAGGATGATTTTTGAAGTCCCTTTCAATTCAAACCATTCCATGGGTCTCTCAATTTTTTAAACACAACATCTGAGTCTGGGCCAACCTGTTCTGGTGTCACCTCATACACAGAACACAAAGGCAGGGACACTTTGCAGTGTCTCTGTCCCAGAAGTGTTCAGGGATGTAAAAGAAAATCCTTGTGCTGACTGCTGTAAGCACTCCCAATGCTCAAGTACAGCTCATATCTCAAGTACACAAAGCTTTTTTTCTCACAAAAGCAGCTGGAATAACTCCCATATCCCATAACACACTTCGGCTTATTTGGTCAGTAGATCACAAAGTTGGGAGGTCAAGTGCCAATATCACACAGCATTTCCCAGGGATTATCTTTTCCCTTAAGCTTTTTATCTCCTGCAGTACAGGACTGAGAACAATTCCAAAATTCGGAAACTCTCTTATATTTGGGACCTATTAGTACAGGGGCTTAATCAGATAAACATAACAAAAATCCAATCCTTCCATCATTTGCAGGATCTCCAGGCAGTAAGCACCCAATCAGACCTCCAAACACTTTTTTATTCCCAGCAGTTAAGAAGCATTAAAAAATGTTGATTCAGTATTATTTTATGTGTCACCCTCTCTCTTCCCCTTTCTTTCCCTTTTTTTTTGTTTTCACCCAAAACTGCAGAGCCTTGCAGTAGACACAATCTACTTCCCCCCTCATTCTTCTTTTCCTTCCTCTTTCACATCTTCTACAAATTGTTCCAGAGAGGGAAACAAGGAACCAGAATCAACATTTCAGTGACCCATTTCTGAGTCAACTTCCCAGGTGACAAGTTTTGATTGATTTTGGAGGACTTTGGGCCCAAGGTTGTTGCCTGGTATTTTTGAACTCCAGATAGAGGGCAGCTCCCAGAAGGGTCAGATGGACACAGGGAGCACTTTCCAGTCTGCCCTGTGTCTTTAGAGACAGGGGGGAAATATTAGTTGGTCACTGCAATTGTTAGGCAATGGGACAAAGGTGGAAAGGCCGGAGCACAGTTCCCCTCACTCCTGTTTTTAACCATTTTTTTTTTCATACACTCTTAGCACTTCATGGAACCAATCTTTCCTGTTCTCCCAGGTGAATTCCAAGAGCTGACTCCAGTTCTGTGCAGTGAGGAAAGGGCAAGGACAGAGTGAGGGTTTCTCATCTGGGTCAGCTTTCTGTCCCTGCACTGTCCTTGGAGTTAAAATTCCGACTGTGCCATGTGAAAGGATCTGGCCAAGATCTCACTACGAGCATCAGGCACCTGTGGGATACAGGTGGACAGAAATATGTGGAAAGGGGAAGGAACAGAGAGAAAGAAGAGCCAGATAAACTTGTGAATGCCAGGATCAAAAGGACTCCACAAACAAGGCATTATTCTTCTGAAAAGTCACCAGTTTTTCCTCAGCTGTTTTACAGCTGGGATCTTCAAGCCTGGCCAAAACCCCCAGGAATATTTTTTGTGTTTGCAGTCACATCCAGCTTCAGTCACCAGTCAGCCCCTCTCCTGACTTGCCTTCAGGAGCAGACTTTCCAAGGGTATTTATATCCTAGGAGGGATTTGCACAAATTCCCCTCTGCCTACCTTCTAAGGGAATTAACAGGATTTAAGTATTTAGTTGCTTAGAAAGAATTTCTCGAGGTGCCTTTCACCATATGGCTGGATGCCATCCCAGGTCTCATTGTTCCCAGCACAGCAAACTCATCAGTGGAATTAATGTCCCAAAAAGTGATCCCAGAGCTGGAGGTCACCTGGCCCCCTTTTCCACAGATTCCACAACTGCTGGAGGTGGGTGGGAATGACACAGTGAATAGGAAGCACATCTTACTCTTGGATCTCACACAGTTCCTCCTGTTTCCACTCCAGGATGCATTCCAGGCCTTCCACATCAATCCCACCTTGGTGCAGAAGTTTCTCAAGCCGCTGCTTATTGGAGAACTCGCTCCAGGGGAGCCCAGCCAGGACCGAGACAAAAATGTGAGTATTTATTCCTCAGCTGGGGTTCAGGCTGGCTATTCCCACCATTCTTTCCCTCTTGGGATGCTCTCCAGAGAGGAAGAGGAGTTCTCAGCGACTGAACATCTCCATGTAGAGTATTTTCATCCTATCATGGATTCAAATATGTGTGGAAAGGGGGTGACACTTTTGGCTGTACAAATATTTTCTTTCCCACAGAGCCACCAACAGCCAATTTCTGGCAGCCCATTCCAGGCACCCAGGCTGAACTGAGCCGATCCCAAAGAGAAATGGGAACTGAGACATGTGGAATGGGAAATGTGCACAAGCCCTGGTGACTGTGGTCCCTTCCTGCTGCTCCTTTTACTGGTGACCAAGCTCCAAAACACAAGTCCCCACATGTCCCATTTTGGTGGCCTTGCTAAGGAGCAGCAGCCACTGCCCTTCCTCAGGGCAGCTCTGTATCCCTGCTCATCCATTATTCAGGCCCAGAGCGTGGCACAACTGGCTCTGCCCAGGAAACTCAATCCTGCCCCGTTGTTTGTGCCTGGCCATGATTGTGCTATATCTGTGTCACTCACAATAGAGGGGACAACGCTGGCCCCCAGTGACCCAGGAATGCCCCTCATGGATGGCTGCACAGGAGCTGGCCCACGGATTGAATGGATGACGGGTGATAGTGGGTGCTCATTATCAGAGCTCTGGAATTAGGCACAATAGCACTGAATTCCCTCTTGCTCCAGCTTCTCCTTAGTGCTTAGGAAGCTCATTCAGACAAGAGCCATCAGGTGATGTGACACTCAACAGAGCTTGGATTACTCTCCTGGCTCCAAGTCCAAAAGGTCAGGATGTGGGCTCAGACCAGCCAGGATGTTTATTGATGGGAATACAGGGCAAAAAGCTGGAATATAGAGCCAGGGAACTTGGCATGGAGCTCATCCTTCCTCCATCCATCCCACAACTCAGTCAGGCTCACTCCCAAGCCTCACCCTGCTCTTGCCTGTCCTGTTGCAGTCTCAACTGGTGGAAGATTTTCGGACCCTGCGGAAGACAGCGGAGGACATGAACCTGTTCCGAGCCAGCCCCTTGTTCTTCTCCTGTTACCTGGGCCACATCATTGTCATGGAAGTTCTGGCTTGGCTCATGATTTCCTACTTTGGGACCGGCTGGATCACAACCCTCATCCTTGCCTGCATCCTTACAACTTCCCAGGTGACAGAGAGAGATCTTCCTCACACTGGAGGCTAATGTGCCCTCCATCTCCATTTTCTTTCCCGTTTAGCTCTGATTCCCAATAGCTTCTTAACTATTTGATTTCTCCCTATCCCAGGCCCAGGCAGGGTGGCTGCAACATGATTTTGGACACCTCTCTGTCTTCAAGAAGTCTTCCTGGAACCACATCGTCCACAAGTTTGTCATTGGGCACCTGAAGGTAAAGGGAATTACGGAGCCAGGGAATTCTGGGAATGCATCACTTTGGCTGTGGCAGAGTAGGAAAGGGAGGCTCTCAACCTTCCCAGAGTGAGCAGAGGCACAAAAAAAGTTGGTGACCATTGCCCATGGAGAAACCTGGGCTAGAGGAAGGTGTCCCTGCTCGTGGCAGGGGGTTGGGACTGGATGAGCTTTAAAGTCCCTTCCAACTCAAATAATTTCAGGATTTTCTGGGAAGACACAATGACCTGTAACTTGCTCAGAGGGTGTTTATTCTGTGTTCCTTCAATATGGATGATCCTTAGGGATCTCTCTGCAAGCAGTCTCATAGCAACCAACAACTCCACCACTCCCTGCTCACTGTTCTTTGCAAAGCAAATCCCACTTTGGTCACAATTTGACTCTCACCACTTTAGTTCCTATAAAAATGATTGGGTAACCCCACCTTGGGAGCAGCTCTCCATGGATGAAAACTCCTCATTCTCCTTGCCCAGGGTGCCTCTGCAAACTGGTGGAACCACCGCCACTTCCAGCACCACGCCAAGCCCAACATCTTCCAGAAGGACCCAGATGTGAACATGCTGCACATTTTTGTCCTGGGAGACACACAGCCCGTTGAGGTAAGGAAAAGTGGGCAAAACATGGAAAACTACTGTCTGAGAGGGCCCCGCAGAGTGGTTGCGCAAATCCAGGAGTTGGCTCCCACTGTTAGACATGACTTACACAGGCAGGACTTCCAGGAATGCTAGAAAGGAAATGCTTAATCCAGGGATTTCGTCTGGCTACGTGGTCTGACAGCAGTTTGGAGCCAACCCTTGGGCTGAGGAGCAGCATTGATTGCTAATTCCCAATTCATTTCCTGTGCTGACCACAGGACAAAGTGTCTTGGGTTACCTCAGGAAAAATAATGCAGATGGGGCTGGAGAGAAAGCAAAAAGCCACTAAAGGCCACTTCATGCTGCTGGCTTGAAGTACCAACATGAGGGGGAGTACAGTATTCCAGTATTCCAGCAGGAGCATTTCAAAACTGACCTTCCATTTCCATAGCAAATATCTTCCAGCATCAAGTGATTTTAATTTTAGTTCTATCTACCCCTCCAGAGCCAAAATATTTACTGCCTGTTTATAAAAACCTACCCAAAGCACTTAAATCATGGTGTTTTTCACAGTGGAACAAGGATTTCTAGATTTAAAAACAAAGCCCCGAGAAAATGGACAAGCAGCAAAGACAACACAGGGAAATACAACATTAAAAATAGTTTCTCAGCCAGATTTTGTATTATTGAGAAAGCAGACCATGGTTATATTACTTAAAGGAAAACCTAAACATTTGCGATAACAAGGAAAAACTGGATTTCCGCCTCAAAATATCTGATATTAAGTCAGAAACAGTCTATCCCAATATTCTTACATTGGTACAAAAATCATTTTCCTAATGATGCCAAGCACACAGCCTTGCAGAGCTCAGCCCAGAGGGAATAATGTGCCTGATTTTTTGGTGTTACAAGCCTTCCCTTCCAAAAAATCAGACTTTATGCCTATCACATTCATATTAGTAAAGATGGAAGTGCTGGCAGCTCTTCTCAGAGACACAGGCATGGCAGAGGGTGAAGTGCATCAAAATTCCATCAAGTAAATAGAAATTATCTCTAAAAATTGAGCTTACACCTAACACAATGACAAAGTAAGGACATTTAATCATTCTGAATCTCTTCTTACCCGCTCGTGGGAATTCAGTCAAAATTCTCTGGTGAATAAATTAAGAATTATTGCAGAGAATCTGCTTTTACCTGGGAATGTCCCAGTCCCAGGCTGAGCTGTCTCTTTGTGTCCTGCAGTATGGCAAGAAGAAACTGAAGTACCTGCCTTACAACCACCAGCACGAATACTTCTTCCTCAGTGAGTATCCACCCTCCTCTCTTCCCTTTTCCTGGAATGCCACTTGTCCTTTCCAGCCCTCTCTGTGTGAGCAGAGCAACTCCTCAAATCCCAACTCATCCCACCCTTCCTCAGGACCCTGTGCAGGTCCCAAAATCAGCTCAGGGATATCCAAGCACCTGGAACATTGTCCCATACAGCAAGGGAATGTAAAACAGCTGAGGCTGGGAATAACCTCCATGTGAGAGGCTCCATGGAAAAACTGCATGTTCCCAGTTCCATGGAAGCAGTCCCTCATGTCACACACCTCCCCACCCCTCTGATGGCCAAACCATTTCCGTTTGCCTTGCAGTCTTCCCACCTCTGCTCATCCCTGTGTATTTTCAAATCCAAATCATCTCGACCATGATCAAGCGCCGGTTCTGGGCGGTGAGTGAAACATTCCCTCCATCCTTACGGGGTCTGGCTGGAAACTGGAGCAGAGGGGGAGGCCAGGGGGCAGACAGGAATTACCCAGTGTTCCAAACATCACCAGCACGTTATCCAAGATGGGCAAAGTGATACTGGTGTTTTCTCTGTCCCCCAGGACCTGGCCTGGGCCATCAGCTACTACCTGCGCTACTTCATCACCTACATCCCGTTCTACGGCGTCCTGGGATCCCTGTGTCTCCTCACGTTTGTCAGGTAGGGCATCCAGAGCATCCCTGCTGCTCTCTCATCCCTCCAGTGCTGTTTGAGCCTGGCCTCAGCTCTGCTGTGTCCCACTGCTTCACTTCCCTGTCAGCATCTCTGAGTTCCAGCTCCTCTGGCACTCTCCCTGCACCTTCCCCTGCCCTGTGATGGTCCTGCCAGGATTCCCCTGCCTTTCCTCATTCCCAGTTCTCACACACTGCTGACCCCACTTTGGTCATGGCTGGACCTTCCCAGAGTGCCTCATCCCATCCTCTTCCTAGCAAACTGTGGAGATAATTCTGTGCATGCTCCAAGTCTGAAATCAAGCTGGAAAACTTAGCACAACCAGCCCATTATTCCCAAAGTATTTGAAGAAACTCAAAGTGCAAGAAAAAAAACCAAAATTGCAAAATTGGATCATCTGCTTTTGCAGAAAACAAGCCTGGAACAAAGATGATTCCAGGCAATTCCTTGTTAATATCCATTCAAGTTTCTGCTGCCCCCTGCAAATCCCACTTTAATTACCTGATGTCCCCATGTCTGGTAGAAATTCTCATGATTTTTCCTGGTTTTGCAGGTTTCTGGAGAGTCACTGGTTCGTGTGGGTCACCCAGATGAATCACATTCCAATGGAAATTGATTCTGAGAAGCACAGAGACTGGCTGAGCTCCCAGGTAACTGGGAGGGGGGAAAACCACCCCTAACTCACCCCATAATGGGATTTACTCAAAGAATATGAGAGTTACCACCATCCCCAGTGTTACCACCACCCCTTACTAGGATAGAGTTGTCCTGTCCATTACTTTTCCCATAAAGATGTTCTTCCCAGACCCAGCAGTGCTGGTGAAAGACATGGAATTCCAAATTTCTGCAATTATTTTGACAAAAAGGTTACCTGCTCCTGTGGTGAGTGAAGCTGGATGTGACTGCAAATCCAAAAAACAATCCTGCATGTTTTGGCCAGGCCTGTAGATCCCAGCAATAAAACAGCTGAGGAAAATATGTTGACTCTTCATTTTGCAGTCTGCCTTTGTCCTTTTGTTCTGGAAGATGAGTAATTGAGTTCTTCCTTTCTTCTTCTTTATTCTAGAACCATATTCTTGATATTTGGCAGTTCTATCTTCCTGCAAACCCAAGTAAAATGTGGGAGGGAGGAACCCTACAAAAAATTTGGTTGAATTTTAAGAATATTAAGAAAAAATATCTAATTTTATGATCATTAATGGCAAGAATACCTAAAAAAATATTCTCAGAATATCACACTTAAGGCAAATGGAGCAATAACTACACAGGGATGGGGAAGCTTTGCGTCCATGTTCCTCCTGTTTTCCACCTTGGTACTGCTGTCAACTTTCTGATCTCCAATGGGAGAGGCTGAGATTTAGGAATCTGGGCTTGGGCTGCTACATCACTTCACCACCAGTGAGAGTTTGATTACCTGAGGCCCTGAGGAAGGATTAAAACTCCCCTTGCTGCACCCGGCCATTGCAGGCTCTGCACTCCCAGAGTCAGGGAAGAAGAATTTCACCCTGATTTTGGGGTGAGCCATCCCTAATCCTCACAGCTCTCTCTCTCTCTGGCAGATGGCAGCAACCTGCAACATTGAGCAGTCCTTTTTCAATGACTGGTTCACTGGGCACCTGAACTTCCAGATCGAGCACCAGTGAGTACAGAGCCGGGATGGTGAGGGCACTGCCAGCTTGTCCCAGTCCAGGGGAGGGAATTGTGGGCTGGGGAAGGATTGTATGCCCAGGAAACAGAGTCCCAGACTGCACAGGCATGGACGTTGTGGCTGGAAGTGCTTAAGCCCAGGGTGGATGAGGCTTGGAGCAACCTGCATTAGTGGAGGGTGACCCTGCCATGGTGGGGCAGGAACTGAATGAGCTTTAAGATCCCTTCCCACCTAAACCATTCCATGATAGTGTGCTTCTCTTACAGCCATGACATTTTTCTCTCTTGCTTCAAAGCTTGCACTCTCACAGTCTTAATTTAGGGTTTAATTAGGAGTTGTTGTTATGCATCTACCAGTTGCAAAGGCTGTGGGCTCAAATCCCAACCATCCCCCTCAGAAAACTCCCCTCCCCTAAAGCATCCCAGTGTTTTATAGAGTGTGGGACTGTGTAGGATGCTGGGTACCAGATTCCAGAAAAAATATGGAAAACAGGGCCATATGGACAGTCTGTTGCCAATGGCAACAGCACATGTAAAAGAAATGGCTTTTAGGGTGAGGCTGGCTGGTTTGGGAGCCAGCTTAGGAAATCTCCATGGAAGAGCATAGGGCAAGGTGCCCCCAAAATCCTTCTTTACCTGCTTCCACAGGTGGAAAAGCAGGTCACTGGGAATTCAGTTTAGCAACAAACAATTATTCCCAGAGGAATGGTTGGCCATCTCGGAGGCGTTTCCCTCACTCCCACTCCCGTCTCATTGCACTTGTGTCCCTTCTTGCAGAAACTGGCTTTCACTGTGTCCTGAGCATGGCTTTGCTTTGAGGCAGGACAGGAAAATCAGTTTTCACCACCTCCTTGAGACAGAGGAGTGTAAAGCAGGGGTGTCTCTGTGCCTCCTTTCCTTTGTTTGTGCAGTTTGAGGAGGAGGCACCAATGATGACTCCTGAGGATGCAGATCCTAATGCCCAGCCCTTGTTGCTTGTCTCCAGAGTTTTCTCAGCTTTGTGTTCCCTCTCTCCTCTCCAGCCTGTTTCCAACAATGCCACGGCACAACTTCTGGAAGGTGAAGCCTTTGGTGAAGTCTTTATGTGCCAAGTATGGAGTCCACTATGAGGAGAAGCCTCTTGGGAAAGCGTTCGTAGACATTGTTGGGTAAGGCCCTCCCGAGCCCACCTACAGCTCATTTTTCCAGGGACACCTGATATTTTCTAGCACAGAGGATCCAGGACACAGCAGACCTTTCAGAAATTTGTTTTGTTGCTGTCAAAGTACCAAACACTTGACCTTTAGACAGGTACAAACCTGACTGTGCCATTTGGGGACATGGTGGCTCCGCAGTGCTGGGGTCGATCTTAGAGGGCTTTTCCAACCCTAATGATTCTGGTTTTTATACCACCCTGCTCTGACAGCTGGTGGCTCCTGCTGTTGGGAGTTGCCAGCAGATCTCCTGCTGCAAAGTGAGATGAATCAAAGGGAAACCGGTCAGGTTACAGCCCCTGCTGCATCCCCTGAGAGCTCAGCCAGCAGCAACAGGCAATTCCCTACAGGCAGAGCTGGAGAGGATCAGCAGCCTCGGTGTTGATGTTGCTGTCTCAGTTCCTCTGAGGGGAATAATTCATGGCAGGGAACATGAGAAAGCTCTGCAGTCCCAGCACCTCCCGCACAAAGCACTCTGAGCATGGGCAGATTGATGTGGCGTGGCCACAGTGGGCAGGAGAGCTGGTTCCAAACCTGCTTTTGTCCCCAGATCCGGTTAGGACAGGGCCACACAGCACCAAGGCACAGTGGAATGAAGCCTGGAGGCTCCCAGGAGAACTTACAGCCCCTTCCAGTGCCTAAAAGGGCTCCAAAGGAGCTGGAGAGGGACTTTGGACACAGGGCTGGAGTGACAGGAGCAGGGGGAATGGCTTCACACTGACAGAGGGTGGGTTCTGTGAGTGTGATCCTGTGATTGATACAAAATTCAGTAACAGCCTTCATTGCAGGAAAAACATGACAGAAGCAAGATTCCCAAACTTCTCCTTTTCTTCCCACAGGTCCCTCAAGAAATCTGGAGATCTCTGGCTGGATGCTTATCTCCATAAGTGATCATGAATCTTTCTGGGGAGGTGTGAGTGACTGGGAGGGATGGGGGGGACGTGGGGGGGATTCACACTTGTGTCTTTTACTCTCAGATCTCAGTCTAAATCCAGGGTTGGAGGGGAGTTTCCTGTCTTGCCAGCTGCTTCTGGTGCAGGCCCTGTTCAATCCAGACAGATTTAAAATGTGCTCCAGAGGGTGGAAAGCAAGGCCAGCAGTGCAAATGTTTAAAAAAGGGGCATTAACATCTGACCTTGACCCTCTTTTCACAACATTTGTTCTCATTCTGCCTAAACCACACAAACCCTTGATTCACACCTGAGGGATTTTAGGCCTCAGTGAGTGTTTGCAATCCAAGGACACCCCAGTCAGCTCATGCCTCTTTCCCATGTTTGTGTGGAAGAGGAATCACATCCCACAGCACTGGCAGCTGCTTCCAGCCCTGCCCAGAGCCCAGCTCCCTCCTTTCCCTGCCTCCTCCCCTTCTCTAACCGTAGCATCCCTTTAGTGCAAGCTGTGACCTGGCCCTGCACAGCTAACCCCTAACCACAGCAGGGTTAACATAGCCGTGTTTTTAGGATCAGCCCCTCTTCCCAGCGGTCTGTAGAAGATTTCTGGGTTTAAACAGCAAAAGGTCTCCTTTAGGAGAGGGTCTGTTTTCTCTTTAATGAGCAGCAGGTCTGGCACAGCAAATCATCAGTAAATCACACAAAAGACCAAAACAATCAAACAAGCAAAATGTGCTAATTGCTCCTCAGTGCTCCAGGGGAACCACAAACGGCCTTTTCACCATCCTGCCCTGCAGAAACCCAGAGTTCTGCCTGTCTGCACATGCCTGGCATGGCACCGAGCCTCTTCCTGCCTGCCCGAGGCCAGGAGCCATGGCACTGTTCACCCTTCCCTTGGGAACAATCGCAGGAGAAAAGGAGTTCTCCCTGCAAAAGGAGGAGCTGCTCAAATCCCAGCTGGAATCAGCCCTGCCCAGGCTGTGCTGCTGATCAGAGACCTTTGGAGAACCCTCTTACAAGCTGTCTAAAACTCAATTTTCTGCCCACCACATAATTACCAAAATTCACTAATGGCTTATCAGGAGATATTGATTGGACAGCTTCCGGGTGCTTCTGGAACAGGTGACCTGACCCCAAATAAATCCAGGGGTTCAGGTTCAGCTGCAACACAACAGAAGAGATATTTGGTTTAGGACAAAGGGCCATGGTTCCAAAAGCAGCCTCCATCTCCAGCATCTGCCTCAGTGCTCCCTGGAAACACCAGGAAGGAGACTGGTTACTTTGCACGCCTCATTACTTCCCTCAGCTCTGAAACTGGATCCTCTCTGTCAAATCCCTGAATCCTAGCAGCATCCCACAGAATCAGCAAGGTGCTTCATCATGAATAGAGACGACTCTGGGACTGCGGCCAGCATTGAAAAAAAAAAATGTATTCCCTCCACACCCTCTTTGGAGAATAAAATGAGATTTTATCTTTGCTTACAGTGGGGAATTCAGCATCTTGCAACTTCAGCGAGTAATGTTTAAGGTTTGTAAAGGGCTTGTTCTGGGGGTCTTGCTCACCCAAGTGCCAGGAGGAATGTTTAGGGTGAAAAGCTACATAAGTAACATCCTTCTGGATGCTGTGATTTCCCAGGCAGGTAGTAAGGAGCTCTCCCGGAATTTGGCTAACCCCATCAGGACTGCCTTAATTTGTGCATCCCTTCCTTGAATGTACCTCACTGTGCTCCAGCAAGGATGACCACGAGCGCAGTGGCATCAGCAGTGCAATCTTTTAAATATCCACTTCTTCTTCTGACAGCCCTTGGGTTTGTTTATTTTTTTTGTCTTATTTCCAGAGCAAATATCTTCCTCCTTAGCCCTGTCACCTTCTTCTCTTCTCACTTTTCTTCTTGGGAAGCTGTTTGGGTTGATCTTGGGCAAATAGCAGCTGGGGGCAAATGGGCATTTTTTTCCCCAAAAAAAAAAACCTTACTGTTTTTTCAGGCAAAGCCTCTCTGGCTCATATAGCTTTTTCCTCTCCTTCCAAAAAATCCCCGTTTTCTCTCTTGGAATTTGAGCTGTTTTCTATGTGCCTTGATTCCTTGTTGACACCCCATCCCTGCAAGTGTTACAGGCCAGGTTGGATGAGGTTTGGAGCAGCCTGGTCTAGGGAAGGTGTCCATGTCAGGAGGGTGGAATTGGATGATCTTTACTGCCCCTTCCAACCCAAACCATTCCAGGATTCTACAAGCTCTCCCCTCTTTAACTGGAGCAGGTCAAGGAGCCCTGGAACTCTGGATAATCTGCTTTGTTATCATTGTTCTCCAAGTGAAATTAAGTTTATCTGGTGATATTCCAGAAGTTTCAGTAAGACTGGAAATGCAGATAGATATAAACTTCCCATGAGCTTTGTCTCCAGCAAGGCAGCAATGAGTGAGATGTGAGCAGGTTAAAATCTGCCATCGAAATGACTGAAACACAGAATTTTCAGCACAGCTTTGCCCAGCTTTCTGAGGACTAACCAGTTAACTAACCAGCTTCTCTGAAAATAATGAGGTGAAATCTTGTTCACTGTCTCTCTTGATAAAGGTCATTCATTTGCACTGTAATGAGACACAAACATGAAAAAAAACCCAACCCCTAAGCCAGTATGAGGTGCTGGGAGCCTGCCAGGGTTTATTGAACCCAGATACACACATGGCAATGGGAAGCTGGAAACACAGGGCTGGTTTCAGGGCAGAGAATCAAACAACGGCCAGGGAAGGACTGGATTTGTTCTCTCCACTTACTGTGGGGGACTGGAGTAGGAGCTGGAAGACCAGGATAATTGAGGATGCCAGAGAAAAGCACAAATGGCAGCAAAGAGAAACCTCTGGGTGTGTTTCGGGAAGAGAATGAGAGGTGGGAGAAGTTGGGGAAGGTCAGGGGTTGGGGAGGGATACAGAGAGTTGGAGAAAAAATACTGAGAGATGAAGGAGGAGAAATTTGGGATCAGGTGTCCCATGATCTCCCAGCATGGCTGGAATCTGCCTGGAGGGCTGTGCTGGAGACACAGGGCAGGACAGGGCAGAGCTGGGGCTCAGAGGGGGTGGCAGGGACTGGTGACATCCACAGGCACCTCGGAGTGAGCTGGATCTCACACTGAGCCCCCCCTCCCACAGCCCTGGGAGCAGGGACTCACTGCCCCCAGCTCCTAGGGAGAGGCACAGTGGGAATTAGGGGAATTTCCTTGGAGTTTTCCCTCCAAGCATGGATTTGAGGAGTCTAGCTCCCAACTGCTCACTGAAATAGGGCTTGGGAGGCTTGTCAGGACCCATGTCCAGGCACCATCATTCCCTGCTGCAGGGGCTGAGCTCTCTGGCTGGATTTGAGGTCTTCATTAGGGCAAAGACATCCTTTTCCTCAGTAGATGCTTTCCCAAGAAAGCCTTCCTAACAAAGCCCTAACATTTCCAATGTTAAAACAGCAAACCTACATTCCTATAGGACAGCTCCTGGCTATTCTTAATTCTTTGAAAAAAAAAATCCAGTAACTGAAAAAGAACATTTTTTTTTCCTTGTGTATTCTACCACTCAATAAAATCATAACTATTTGTTGACCATACAGATGCTTTATGTGGTTTTTTTCCAGAGCCACTGGTGCTCAAGGAATTTGTTCCCTCTTGGAGTGCCTTCTGCCATACAAACCCACAAGCAGGTGGCATGGAGATGCCAAGAAGCAAGTCAGGACACTTCTAGGGTGGGAATGTCACCATCCAGGTTTTGCTTTGAGATCAAAACCCTGTTCAAATTCAGAATTGTAAAGAGTCGGGTAGGATTTGACATAAAGGGTGATGACATAAAGGGTGATTCAAGCTCCAATTTCAGATTTAGCCTTGTAACTGTTATTTTTTTAGCAGTTCAAAATCAGATCTGAAGCCAAGAACACTGTGGAAGCAAACTAAAAAAGGACCTGGGATCAGACTTGCTTATTATGGCTTCCCTTGGTTTTCCTGGGGCTTTTTATGGAGGAGCTGTTAGCCAGTGAGTGTGGAAAGTCCTTTTTCCACTTCACAGGGTGAAATTAGTGTAATTACTTTGATACCATTGACTTTAATAGCACAGATGGATTTCTTTATTAGCCTCCACAATCTCAGGATCAATACTACTGCGTCCCCTCATCCTGGGAACAAACACCAAAGGAAAGGAGATTTTCCTGTCCAAGATTTTCCTGGCCACTCAAACTCAGCCTCCAGACAGTCTGAGGAAACAGCTGAGAATAAAATTGTTGTGAAAACTACATAGAAGCATATTACAATTTTCTTTGAGTCCATTTTGTGCCCAATTCATGGCTCATCTTGGAGTGAGCCACCTTGCAGCAGCTTTTCCAACCCCCAGCTCCATGCAATGCTCTGATGGGTTTTGGGTCGACATCAGCAGACGATTTTAGGTCAAAACTGTCTGGAGGTCAGCCCAGAGGCTTTGATAGAGCTGGCTCTGCCAGATGGACCCACTGAAACCTGTCCCATCAGGTGAAGGGGCAGACAGAGGGAACTCACAGGCTCTCCAAGGTCAGGAGACAAAGTGATGGCCAGATTATCCTTATCTGCCCCCTAAAACCAACACTGGAGCTTGCCAGAGTCCAAAGGAATTGCTCCATAGGCAAACTCATCCTGCCCAAAATCAGGTGCCACGAGGTGTCACAGAAGTCCAAGCAGAAAATGACCCCATTTTTAGGCCTTTTATTTCATCCCAGAACAAACAGGTTCCCCTAATGCAAACACAGGTGGCTCTTACACAAAAATCAACTGTTACAAATCAATAGCTTCATCCATGAACAATATTGCTTTTTAAAAAAATGTTTTACTTACTCTGCAGGGGCCCAGTTCTAGAGGTTTTAGGAAACTTCTTCACAACATAATTTATGTGTGGCATCAGCATGGGGAGAAACAACTTCATGGTGCTCAGATGTACAGTTTTTATCCCCTCCAAGCTGGCCTTGAACACTTCCAGGGATGGGGCAGCCACATTTGTCAGCTTCCTTCTTGCAACAGGTTTTTAAAACTGTTAAAAAGAAACCAAAAAGTTTCAAGCAAGTTCAGCCTCTGAAAAGCCCTCCATTTTTTTTTCAGTGTTTGTGCTGGGTTATATCATGTTATCACATATATTTTATTGAAAAACTAGCCTAAATTCCTCAAATAGCACATAGAAACACTTCCATACTGAGTCCTCCCTACACCATCCCTCTGTCCTAGGGTTTCTACCGAACAGGACATTGCTGGAGTTGCTGTAAGGTGAATATTCTGTTCACATTTCCAGCCACACACTTATCCATTTGGAAACCACAGTGTAAAGAGTATGAAGGGAATAATCCAGAATTCCAGAGTGAGCTAGAAGGTGAATAATTCCCCCACAGCAGAACATAAAATATAATAAGTATAAATTAAATAAATAATTATAAGATAAAAATGAAGATGTTATCTACCCTCCACAGAGGTTGGAGGGTACAAATGTAAGTTTCACTGGGGTGAATGATGATGTGTTCTAAAATACCCTGTGTCAGAGCTTTTCCACCTTCTGCCAACCTTTCAGGTTTCAAGCCCAGGCTGCTCAGGTCAAGGGAGGCTCAGCAGAAATTCGAGAAAGGAGTGGGAAAAGGCCAAGCAGAAGGATCCTCACCTGGAAGCACCACCTTTGCCTGCAGCATCCTCCTGAGCACAGTTAGGTAACTCCCCAACTTCTTGGCCAGGTGCTGGCTGTGGGGATGACAATGAGAGGATTAATCACAGTAATTGCCTGTGATGGCACCCAACCTCCTCAGAATGGGTGTGGCTGGTTCACTTGGCTGATTAATTTAATTGGCCTCAATTAGCCTGGCCTTCATTAGGCAGCAGTTGGTTTTTCTATAAAATATTGAAGCCATATTGCTCGTTCTCTGTGTGTTTTGTTCCCTTATTGCTGATAGATGCCTAATAAAACCTGGAAGTTTGTGTTCTGAGCTGAAGACACTGCTGGCTTCTCCACTGGGGCCAGTTTCTGGTCCAGCATCTCCAGGTAAATCACTCAGAGTTGAAATTATCTCCCTTTGCAAGTCCACAAACCTTTAGGGCATGCTTACGACCCCAAATGGAGCAAAGCAGCACAGCCTGTGCTTCACCATCACCTTGGGGAGGGGGAAATAAAGTGTGACCAGAAATCAAAGCACTGCTGCCAGTTCCAATTCCATGCCTTGCTCATTCTTGTCTCCCCATCATGCTGGAGCTCACTGAGCCTAAAACGGAACACCTGATTTGGTGAAGGTATGCGAGTGAAACGGAATCCAGCAGCACTAGAGGGCAAGGAATGGTGAAGGCACAGTGTTCCAGCAGCATTCCAGCACCATGACTCCTCCACATCCCTGCAGAAAATCAACAGCTCCACAGTAACAGGATGTCTGGGCTTGAATGGTGCAGCAGGAGCTTCTGGGCAAGTCAGGAGCTAGATGATCTTTAGAGATCCCTTCAAGCCCAAACCATTCCCTGGGAACGGTTTTGTCTGCATAAAATAAAAAATTAAAAGCAAAAAGATATTGAGCCTGCTCTGCTCTGTGATGCACAAATGAATCAAACAAAACAGCAGACAGAGATTAAGAAGCCATTTCCTTTCTGCAATGTCTCTCTAAAGAGAAAGGAACAGTTCTGAAGGTCTCTATTGAAATATTTAGTAAATTGTTTCAGAGAAGCTCTCCTGGATGTGGTGGTGTTGGCACAGGGATGAGTTCCACAGGCTGCAGTAAGAGAGAAGGTTCAACTCATTTGTGTGTTTTGAATGTGTAAAGTCAGGCTTTTAAAACCAGCACAGTGAGGAGAAAGTAGCAATGCCCAACTGCTGACAACAGAATAATGTTTTTTTGGGTTTTCCCAGCTCAGTTGGGTCAGGCACCACTCAAATACAATCCACGAGGTCTTCTCCACGTACACATCATTCCAGTGTGAAATTAATCAGATTTGGAACCCAATTTCCCTTTCCTATTAAGGACTAATGTCTGCCAGAGCTGCCAAGTTTGGGGTGGTTGCAAAACTTCCCTTTTCTGAAAGCACTGTGGGACCATCAGACACTGCTCCAGCTCTCCTGAGACGTTATTTATCACTGCCCTCAGTTTGATGGAAAGTTGGATTCGTGCTTCCCTCCTTCCTCCTGGTTTTGCCAGATGGCACAGGTGGCCTGACAAGGGGGAAGGTCACCAAAGGTAAGGGACAAGTCACCTCTGTGCAGGTGCTGATGCAGAAAGAGCAAAGGTGTCACTGAGCTGTGACCCACATAAGTGTCCTTTGGCAGGAAGCACCTTAAATTGACTCTAAGGTGATTAACAGAGCAGAATTAGCACAGTGAGCCAGGGGAATTAAGGGCAGGGAGCTGTCCTTGAGCCAATCCCATGGTTACATCTGCCAGAGGGAAGCCTGCAGCCCCAGAACCAGAGAGGGAGCAGAAACCAGAAGCATTAGCAGAGTTAAAAGCTCAGGATGTTCTGTGTGCCCAGGTGGATATCCCTGGAAGCTCTGTGAGCAGCACAGGGCTGAGAGCTGGGGTTTCCATTGCAAAGCCTCCTGAGGAACACCTCCATCTTCACCTTCCTTCTCCCAGCTCCCCTCTCAGTCCCATGGGGAGCTGTTTTGGGATTCTACTCCTACACAAATGGCTTTGCCATCACTGGAGTCACTTGTAAATAACCATGTTTGTATCAGTGACTCAGCTTTTCCTGTGCAGCTGTTTTCTCCTACAAGGGGAATCATTTCAAGATTAAGCCAAACAAAAGCCAAGGAGTGCCTCTTCTTTCCTAAACTTCCCTGCTGTCCCTCTGCTCCATCACTCCAGCCAGTGCTATCTCATCTCCTGAGCCAGGACACCACTGGCAGCTCAGCTTTATCACAGAATCCAAGAATGATTTGGGTTGGGAGGGATCCCAAAGCCCATCTCATTCCAAACCCCTGCCATGAGCAGGGACACCTTCCACTGTCCCAGGCTGCTCCAAGCCCCATCCAGCCTGGCCTTGGACACTTCCAGGGATCCAGGGGCAGCCACAGCTTCTCTGGGCAACCTGTGCCAGGGCCTCCTCAGCCTCACAGGGATTTATTCTTTTATCTCATCCCAAATCTATCCTCCTTCATCTTAAGGCCATTCCAAAGCCATTTTCCCTTCTTCCCCTCACATCCAGCCCACAACTAGGCTGAGTCTCATTTTCTCTACATTCCCTTTCCATCCTAATCCACTCCCAAAGGAGGTGAAATATTCTCTGGAAGTTATATAAACCAGCACAAAGTCCAGCTGCCTTCTCAGCCTGGCTAAAGTCAACTTTCCAGCTCAGCCCAGTGAGCCTTGCACAAACATGGGAATATTGACATGACAAACAGCAAATCTGACCCCTTGGCTCCCAGCACTGGTGGCACCAGAGGGATTTGCTCCTATTAGGAACAGGTTGCCTTGGCAGAGCTGGCCAGCCCCAGCCACGGGTGCCACGTGCACACTGAGAGTTGTGCCAGGACATCTGACTTTTTCCTGGCAAGACAACACTCTCTGAATGTCCAAAATGACTGGAATTTCCCCTTGCCTGCCCCAGTGCTGCCTGTTCTGCAGGGAATCCTCTCTGCTTTGATGGATTCCATCCTACAGGAAGCTCAGGAAAGCATGGAAAGTCCTGACTTTTCCGAGGCCAGCTGTTTATCTTCTCTCTTTTCTTCGATCGCACCTGGAGCAAATAATAATAAAAAAAATGAAATCTTTCATTTGTTGGTTCCTGGGAACAGGACCATCCATCTCTGTGTGTGGGCGTGTGGGGACAGCCTGACCAGCTGCACAAAGACAGCCTGATTTACAGCCCTGAGCAAAGCTGGAGTAATTCCACAGGCAGGGAAAGGAAACAGCCAGCAGACACAGGGAACTGCCAGGAGCAACCAAATCTCTCTGGTCTAAATCGCAGTTTCTCAAATAGTAATATCCAAATGCTTAGAAGCACCTCATTGTGCACAACACTAACCTCCACCATCATCCAAATACCCCTTTTCTCTCCCAAACTTGAGGGAAACAGGGATGAAAATAAAATCAAGCAAGTCAAAGAGATTTTTGAACTCCCATCCCTTTGAAGCTCTTTATTTCAGCCCAGGACAGTCTGGCAGATGCTTTGTGGGGGAAAATCGGTGCCAGGAAGATTGCATGAGGTACCAGAGCATCCAGAGACTCTGCTCAAACTCTGGTTTATTTATGAGGGGAAAAAAGAGCAGGGAAGTTTTGGTGGAAAAGGCTGGGAGTAGGGGACATGATGTCTTCTCATACCTTAGAAGTTTAGGAGCCAATGTCACAGGGAAGTTTCTGACAGCAATCCCTGCTGATGTTCCACCGAAAGACCCAGACACAGGAAAGCATTCCCAGTGTCTCACCTGACCATCCCTTACAGAAATTCAAATCCTTCCTTTCCTTTCCACTCTTCAGCTGCCCAATTCCCTTTCCCAGCAGCACAGGGAAGCTGCAGGAATGTTTTCCTGTCAAGAGGCTGCAGGGAGGGTCAGGACGGGGTGGGACCTGGAGATGCTCCATTCTCCCTCGGAGGGAATGAGGGAGGGAGGACAGTCCCTGCCTGGGCTGCCTGTGCCCTCTCGTGGCTGCCTGACTGTGCTGCACAACCAGATCCTTGCATGGCTTTTTAACTGAAAATGAAATTAAATCCCTTTCTGCACACAGCTCTCCCACTGTCACCTCCCAGAGAGGATGAGATCTTCCATGTTAATGTGCAGAGCCAAGCAGGAAGGAGAGCAAAAGGTTTTAGTGAAACCAGAGTGACCCAAAACCTCTGCCTGCTGAGAGGAGAAGGGGGAGACTGATCAGGAAAGAGGAATGAAGAAGATCCTCAAATTACCCAGCACCCATGCAGGCCTTCAAGCCAGCAAATTAAAGGAGACACAACCGAGCAGGAGCAGCCTCACTTCCCTCAGGAAGAACAGGTACCTGCTCTGATGAATAAAAGCACCCCAAACTCCATCCTGTAGGATTTTCTCTTGAACCCCAAGCACCCCAACCCTCCAACTCCAACCAGTCTTGTAGAGGTTAATAGCAAATGTTTATTTTCCTTTAAGAAAGAGCAGGGTGCAACCATCCCGCTGCTAACGGAGTGACTTCATTTTCCTTCACAAATTGTTCTCTGCTTTGATTGAAATGCAAGACAACCTCAGACAAGGCATTGCTCCAGTTCCTTTGGTCTCAAAGTGCTTTTCAATGTGACACCAAGGGGGAAAAATATCCCACAAACCAAAACATCTCCTAGCCAGAGAGATCATCTCATTCCCAGTGCTGCAATGTTTGTGCAGTGTAGCAGCTCATGGCAGAGGAAGACTTGGAGAGATGGAAAGGATGGGGGAAGAGATGCAGGGAGAAATTCCAGGGCTGGAATTCACCTGAGATGAAATCCACAGCTGGGGAAACCAAAGCTGTGTTATTTCTCTCTCCCCTAGACAAAATCCAGCAGCTCAGTGGAAGAAAATCGAGTTCCTACTGCAATATCCTTCAGGAGAGGATGGAATTATGGAGCTGAGGATGGGCACAAGCTTGCTGAGGTGACAACCCTGTCAGAAGTGGAAACCCCAGTGAGTGATGGCTGAGTTGATTCCAGAGTCACTGAAAAAAAGGCTAAATTAGCTACAAAATACTGTCATGGCTTTAATAAACCTGGGTCTGGGCTCAGGATGTGTCAGGCCTGTGCATTCCTACAGCTCCAGTGACATCCCTCCCTCCCAGCACATTTTGGGGCAGGCAGGAACCTCAGCCACACTCCTCATGGGCACACAGAGGTCTCAGATTCCCCTCACCAGGGAATGGCAGCCCAGGAAAAGTCATGATTCCCAGTGGACAGGCATCTCCAGCTCTGATGTAACACTGGGAAGGAATCCCTGGGCTTTGGGACTGCCCAGCCTGGGCACGCCCCTCCTGGAGACACAAAGAACCCAACCTAGGGCAGGGGTTCTGCCTGAAGAGTGGGAACAGGACTGCCCAAAGCTCCCTCAAGAGCAGAAACAGCTCCAAGACTTGTTTGTGGGTGAGGTTTGTGTTTAGGAGCATCATGGGGGCCTTCACACCAGGGACTGTCACAGGATCCTGCATCTGCCTCTGACAACTCCAGCAGATTCCCTAGTCCAGGGGAAAAAATCCTGCAGCCTGCTGGGAGTTAGGGAATTTCTCTGCTCCCCTTTCTTCTGCTGGAGGCCCCAGGTGCACAGCTCCAGCCATTCCCCAGCCGGCATAAGCCAGTGCCAAACATCCAGCTAAAAACAGGAACAAATCCCTCTTTGTGACTCTGCTGGCAACAAGCTTCTCTTGCAGGCTCCTTGAAAAGGAACAAGGAAGTACTTGGAAACAAACTGTTCAAGATTATTGTGCTCTGCTGGCATTTTCAGGGCTGCTGTGGTCAGCAGGACCTCAGGGACATCAACCCCTCCATCCCAAAAGAACGAGTGGAACAGACAGCCAGCATCTGTCCTGACAGAGTGGCTCACAAGGAAGGTCCAGAATTCCCACCCTGCACAGGCCTGGCCTCGGGTTATGCCAAAGCAGGCTGCATGTAAAAACAAAAGGTTTAAAAAAATGGATATACACTGCATATAGGAGACTCCAGAGTCCATGGATGGCCACCCTGGAGCAGCCAGGGCCAGCCCAGCTCCAGGGGCAGTGTGGCAGCTGCATTCCAGTCACACTTGGAGGAGTGGGACAGCTGAAGGTGGAACTTGTGACTCTTGCTCCTTGCTCCAGGCAAAGGGGAAGGTAGGTGGGAGCAGGACAGGCACTGCACTCCAAGCCCTTCCTCCAGGAGCAGTTTCCTCCAGGCTCAGGGCTCTGCTCACATCTCGCTGGGATAAAATCCAAGTTTGGCCAGAGACATCTCCCTGCGGAGCCGCATGACCTCCCAGTACATCAGCTCCACTGCAAAGCACAACGGGGGCAGAGAAGGGGAAAAAACACCAAAAAATCAGTAAGGAGGGCACAGCTGCAACCAGCTCCTGCTCTGCTGTGCTCCCAGCATTCCCAGAGGGGAGGGAAGCAGGACAGGCCCATCAGGTCACCCCTTACCATCTCCACCCTGAGCAAAGCTCACAGGAAGCTGATAAGGAAGGAAGGGATGCTCCCCTCATGCCTCCTCAGTTCTGTCATTTATCTGCTTCTCCAAGGCACCCCCAGCCGACCCCACTCCTGTCACTCCAAACTGCTCCTCCCAATTCCTCCCACTTGCCTCCACAGAAAGCATCCCCCTGGAGCCAGCTCTTACCATCCTGCCTCACCAGGCCTTGCTGGATATAGCGGATGTAGGTGAAGAAGTTGCACACTGCTGTGATCTGGGTGACAGAGGGAAAGAGGAGGAAAAAAAAAGGAACAAAGATTTGAGACATTATTTTGGTGTAAGTGATGAAAATTAGTCAAACCCGTGCACAAAAACCAACTTTTTGTGGGATCAGCTCTTCAAAAATGCAGCTCAGGAAAGAAATAACTTCTAAAATCCTCCTCTGAACATGAGCCCCAACAGCAACATTAATAAATGATCCACCTTCTCCCTCCCCTCCACAGAAAGGACAGTTTGTTCCCACAGCCAGGCACAGATCTGACTGGAACAGCAACAGCCTCCAAAGAGCAGAAAATCACTGTGTTTTACAAAGGGGAATTAAATAATAACAATAGAGCCAAACAATCAAAGCTCTGTACTGAATGAAATCATGGCAAGTGAACACACTGAAGCTTATCTGAAAGCAGAAGGAAGAGCTGGATCTGCCCCCCTAATCACCAACTAAGAGCCACCTCATCCTCAGGAATGACCTCAAATCCCTCAGTTTTTCTCAACTCCAGAGCTGACCGTCAGGAAGTCACCCACTGCAAGGCATGGAATGATGTTGGAAGGTCAAGGTACTCGAAGAAGGACTCACCCTGGCCCTGCAGGAAGGGGAAATGTAGTAGTAATTCCCAGAATCCCCCAGCATAATCCGGTGCTTGCAGGTCCTGGGGAGGCCACTCAGAGCACATTTCCTGCAGGAACAGGGAACAGCACTTCAGCAACCTAGTGGCAGAGCACAGATCCAGCAATTAAGCCCCCTGGAGGGATGGAAGTGAGATCAGAAGCCACCCCTGGGTCAGGCAGCATGAAGGTGGAAAAAAACCCCCGTGGCTGATATTCTTTTGCTCCTGGAAATATTCCATAAATAGCAAGAGGAGACTTTAGATGAAAGCACCTTTTCCCTGACACACAGCCCCAGAGGAAACCACAGGAAACATTAAAGAAGTGAGGCTGGAGCAGAGCCTCAGTGTCCCCTGGTCTCTGCACATGTCCCCCACATTCCAGGGCAGGCTCAGGTGTATCAGCTTTCCTGGTGAAATGTAAACACACTGGCTGGGCACCAGAGCTGCCCTCAAAACAGGTAAATCCAGCATTTGAGCAGGATTTGCACATACCAAGAACTCAAAACAAGCCAACCCCTCCTTGGGCAGACAGGAAAGAAGCTTGGCTTCCCAATTTTGAGATTTCAGAGGGTGAAAACAGCCTTTTCCATACAATCACCAGCAATAGATGCAGCATTCCTTTATTTTCTTCCCTTTTCTCTTGCTATTTGCAAGGCAGATGATTCCCATCACCACTTAAAGCAATAAAGCAGAATTTACTAGTGCACAGTTATCACCATGCTCCTCAGGAACTCAGTAGGAAGAGGAACATCACTCCCAAACTGCAAAAAACCTTCTCTGGGGAGCCACAGGAGGTGACAGCAGAGGGGAGCAGATGTTTCAGAGAGCTCCTGAGCTTGTCCCTGGGCTTGTTTTCCACTGCTCTCAAGGCAAACATTAGCCAAGAGTGGAAGCACGGGTTCCAAGTGTTCAGATGCAAGGAGAAGTAATCATTTACCAAATATTAACACAGCCTAAGGAGACTGAATTCCCAAGAGGTGCAGGATGACCAAGAACTTTGTAAACAAGATACCTGTAAGGAGCCACCTATTTGAGCATTGCAACATTCTGGAAAAGAGTGACTCTTGCTTGATTGGTACCACTTGGTGTAAAACCACAGCTATCACAATCAAACAAACCAAAATAGCCAATAAAAATCAGTGTTTTGCATCAGGGGAAAAAGGGAACAAATTCCTTTTGGGCCTTTTATTGCCAATGGGCTCCTTCCCTTACTGCCTGGGTGGAATTTAGACAAGAGTTAAAGAGTTAGGTCAGCTCAGCAAAAGCCTCCAAGCTGCCACATGGTGCTGAGTTAGTGACTTGTTAATGTTCCAGAGACCTTTGATCACTGGCTGAACAATAAATATTTCACTTACGTTACGATTTGTGACCGGAAGCCACTGTGAAGACAAAAAATAAATTTAAAAAATCAAAAGGAAACTGATAAACATAGGATGGGTTGTTTGGGGAATAATTTGCAGGAAAGTGGTAGGAAACCTGCACGTCCCTTCTGTCACAGGGACACCTCAGAAAGTAAGAAAGGACTTCAATATAATATCTGAATAAAATCCCTCCTCTTTGTTTGGAATATCACATCACTCCCACTAGTGAGAGATGGTCCCAAGCTGTCTGTCACATCACTCCATGACAGGGGACAAACCAGCAACAAGGAGGGGACAAGGCAGGGAGATAAGGTCCTTACTTGGGGCCACCACACTCTTCTGCTGCCACCTTCCCCACAGGGACAGTCTGGAAAGCCACTGGCTCGATGGTGAGGGTGTTCTGCTCCACTGCCACTCGCACCAGCTCCGACAGCTGCAGCAGAACAAGGGAGAGCAGGAATGAATTCCAGGAAGGGAACACTCCAGAGCTGTCAGCTGCTCCTGCTTCTCCAGCACTCACCTCCTGCTTGGTGAAGTCCAGACAAGGTCCTACATCTTCTCGGTAAATTCTGTCCAGGAAGGAGCAGGATTTGTCCAAAGTTGGAGACTCCTTCCAGGCCTGGAACTCGGCAAATAAAATGGAGTCGACCTGCAGCAAATGTCCAACAGGAGCAGGAAGAGGGAGGAATACCTTGTCAGAAAGTACCTGATACTATGCAGGAAATCCATGAGACATCTGCTCTGCAGCTGGAGAGGCTCAGACATCATGGAAGTATCTGAGGGAAGCTGCCTAGCTCCAAGGACCTCTCGTGTCCCACCCAGCAGCAGTTCTGTGCCAGACTGACACAGCCACCCTGGGCTGTGTATGCCAGAAGCCTGCAGGCACCTCTCTATCCCATTTTCCTCCAGGTGGCTTTTCCTCCTTCCTGTGGCTGCAGGAAAGCCACAGGACACAACCACTGAATAGACAAAGTGTACGCTCAACCCATGGCAGGAATGATGAGGGGCAAGAGGAGCCTCTGTGGGATCTGGCATTTAAATCCCAGATGGATCACTGGGCAAAGCACCAACCTGACAGACAGAGTAGCTTCTACAAGCCAAACAAAAGCTTCTGAAAGGAAAAAATAAAACTAAGCTGAGCAACACAAAGGACATGAGTGAACGCAGGTGGAAAAGTGCAGATTCCAGCACATCCCCTCTGTGCCATGGAGACTGCTCACCTGGGACCAGCAACAGCTTCAGAGCCACTGGATGGAAAAAAATGGAGAAAGAACAAAATGAAAGGTAAAAAAAAAAAGGAGATTAGCATAAAAGGAAGCTGGAACTGAAAGGCTGGAAGCATGAGAGGCAGGTGGGTCCCACCCATTCCCAAAGGTTGGTTACCTGCCGTGAGGAAGAGGAGAAGGAGGAAGCATCTGCTCCCAAGGCCTGCCAGCCTGGCTCATAGGTGATGTGGATAGCCTTCCCAGGGAGGATGCAAAGGAGCAGGGAGAGGAGAGCAGGGAAACCAGACTTGGAGGGCAGAGGGAGAGACAGACAGTGAAGGAAGAGGTTTAGAGAGACAGGCAAAGAGGGAGCTAAAAAACATGGCTCAAAAAAAGAAAGGCTCAAGTCCTCCCCTGCAGGAACTGAGCATGGTCCTCAAGGCACCACAGGGCCACAAGCCACATCTTTAGACTTCAGCTTGAGGTGCAGAAAGGGAACAGAAATTACCATTTTTAGGCCCAATTTAAGATCTTTCCCATAGAGCACCAGCTCTCTGAATGTCAGGTTCCCTTTTATCACTTCTCCCATAAGGATTCTGAGGGACAAAAAACCATCCTATCCTTGATATATAACATTGGGCACTCTGGAGGCTGAGCCCTAAGATTTGAAACCACAGGAGATCTGCACCCTATGGAAGTGGCTTCCATGAAGAAATGACAGATCCAAATCTTTACCAAGGCTTTGTGTTCCCTCAACAATTCTTCACAACACAGGTTGCAGTTCCCAAAAAATCACTAATGAGACATATTCCTGCAGCACATTTTTCTTCAGTTTCATTTTTCCTGACCAAGTGCCTCCTATTTGCTTCCCTGGACAGCTGTGTCCACATCTGGCTAGTGGAACTGGCTTCTGCTCAGCAGCTCTCCACATCTGCTCACAGCACTGGCACCCCCTGGATCTGCCCCTCAGCGATCCCTCGACTGCTTCCTGTCCCGACAAAGAGGAAACCCCCACAAAAGGAAGCCCTCCAATGCCTGCCTCAGCACAAATTTAGGGAACAGGGCACAAACAGCTGCTCAGTGAGACCACAGAGCTCTGTGGGAAGCCCAGAGCTCCCAGAGTGGTGGCTCCGAGGTCAATGCAGGTGATGTCCCCAACCCACCTTTCTGCATTCCCAGCTGACAGGCTCTGGAGCCACATTCTGGCTGGCAGCTGACACCATGGCACTGCTGCTGCTCTTGCTCCACCCGTGGCCCTCCTGAAGCCAGCTTTGGATGCTCAGGATGTCCCTGACCCACCTCTCTGCACTCCCGGCTGGATGTCCCCGACCCACCTCTCTGCACTCCCGGCTGACAGGCTCTGGAGCCACGTTCTGGCTGGCAGCTGACACCATGGCACTGCTGGTGCTCTTGTTCCGCCCGTGGCCCTTCCTGAAGCTAGTTTTGGAAGGGCTCTGCAGCTGAGGGTGCAGCTCCCGGTTCGGGGAGGACGGTGTGGATGTGATCACCAGTGTCTTCAGGGCTGTCACCTCTGCCTGCAGCATGTCAATCTGGGGACACAAGCAAGAGTAACCTACAGCACCGGCTGGGCTCCAGTTTGCTGCATCCCATCAAATATTGAAACCACAGGGAAGCACCTAAAAGCCCAGCCACGAAGCCTCTTCCCATCCTCCCAGTGCCACCATCATCCAGAATTTTAAACAGCAGCTGTTTGGGAATCTACCCCTTTTGTCCCAGGCTCTTTTCAGAACTAATCACTCCAAAGATATTTCTCTCTCCTCAAGGTGGAGCCATTTGAGCTGCCCTGTGGTGCAGCCATGTCAGGAAATTCCAACTCCCCAGGTTCCTGCTCTATCCTTCCATCCCAGGGTTATAACAACTGAACTCATTATTTCTCTGTGGATCCACATCCCTAGTGAGAGCTGGATCAGCAGGAGACTGCAATGCAAGGATGTCTGTGAGGCCTTTTCCCTCTCACTCAAGTGTCTGCCAGAAGGGGACCACAGCATCTCAGAGATGAAGTTGCACCTCATTCTGCTCAGCCAACAAACAGCCCTGTGGCCAGGCTAGGCAGAGATGCCACCACACCGATCCCAAAAATGAAGTCACAGAGTCACTCACCTTGCCTCGGGCCTCCCTGAGCTGTTTCTCTGCTGCAGCCTGTTTGGTGTTGGCTTCTCTCACCATCTTGTGGGCTTCCTGCACCAGAGAGAGTTTAAATCCACCTGCTGCACCCCAGCTCACACAGCCAACAAGGCAGGTCCCAGGTCTGTCACATCACATGTTCCAAGCAAGGAGACAGACATCCCTGCCACATCCAGGGGGTTTGTTCCTTCAGCTGTGCGGAGCCTTCCCTCAGAATTTCCCATAGACAGCTCCCAGCGCCAGAGCCTGGAGTGTATCCCCTTTCCAGGAGTGTAGCTGGCTAAGTTAAGGCATTTAGCTGGCCAAGGTCATCTCTCACTGATAGGGGCTGCTGAGAAGAATGCCAGAAGCAAAGACCTGCCCTTCCTTGCCCTTGGGAATTGCTTTGACATTAGAACCTACCTGTTCTCCACCACAGCTGTGCCTGCCCCTATTCCAAGAGCTGTGACTCCAGCCTCACCTCAGCCTGGTTCCTGCAGTCACTGCAGCCTTGTTGGGTGATCCCTGCACTGGCTCCTGACCCTGACTGCTGCCTGTGGCTCTGATCCTGATCCACACTCATTGCTCAAGTCTTGGTGAGGGCACTGCTCCTGCCAGCCTTGTAACTGCACTTTGCTCCTGCTCGCCTTCAGGAGCAGCTGGTCCCACTGCCCCTGGCACGGCTGTGACACAGCAGGAGCTGGAGCTCACATGGGGGCCAAATGGTGGAAACTGGCTTAGAAGCTTCGCCCACAGGAAGAGGAGAGCAGGATGCAGCCCAGCTGGGGTCTCCCTGCAGTCTGGAAACAGCATCTGGCCAAGGCCACCAAAGGAAGGGGACAGCCCTTGGCTACATGATCTCAGGGATCACCCTGTGCTCAGGCAGCAAAAATTTTGGGAGGGAGTGCTTCCTTGGCTCTCACAGTCTTGCATTTCAAAGGTACAGATGGGCTCTGGCTTTCCTCATTATCCAGACAGATCCAGACATTAGAGCTGCTGGTGAATAGGATTTTGCCAGGATACAGCTTGGCAAGAATCCCATTACAACAAAAAACCACCAAAACAAAACCAACAACCCTTCTGGACACTCAGTGGAGCAGAGTGGATGAGGACATCCAGCATGTTCCCCCCCTCCCAGCAAGGGCTGGGATGAGCCAGGGAATCATCTCTATTACACAGCAGCTGCCCAGACTGCACAGCAGGCATGGAGAGGGACAGGGAGCTATGCTTGGCTCCAGCTCCGGCATTTCCACATTTTGGAACCGTAACTACTGTGCTCTTTATGCCACCCCACAGCTCCTAGAAGGGGAAGGAAATCCAGGTAAAGGCTCCATCTGCACCACTGGCCAGCTCTGCTTTTCCAAGTGGGAAAGAACAACAAGGGAGAGGAGGAAATTGTGAGAGGACAGCTGGAAGTCCAAGGAAAGCCTGTGTTAAAGGAGCTGGATGTAAGCTTAGTTTAAGAAATAATGGGAAAGAAAGAGGGTGGTACCTCAAACAGGCTGGCTGTTAACTCCTCCAATTCCTGCTCCAGCTGCTCCCTGACTTTTGACAATCTCTCACATTCTTTGTCCTTGAGCTTCAGCTCCTGTTGAGAGGGATAGGAATGCTGATGCCCTGCCCCAACCTGTCAATCACAGCCTTTCTCCCTACCCCAGGACCTGATCCATGACTCAAGATTCCTGTCACCACCTCCAGGAAAGTCCCCTCTGCTCCAACCTGTGCCACCCTCTCCAGGAGTTTCCCAAAACCCGGGGGCTCACCTTTTGTGCTTTGTGCAGCTCATCTCTCAGGAACTCTGAGCCCTTTTCCCGGATCTCCACCGAGGAGCTGCGCAGCCGGGACACGTTGAGCTGCTCCGTGGAGTGGGGTTCATGCACACCTCCAGCATCCTGGCATCCACCCTCTGGCTCCTCCTTGTCACCTTTGGATGGCATCAGGGGCTTCCAGAGTCCCACAGCGGGTGGATTCTGGCTCTCTTCCTCCAAACTGACCTGGCTGGGGGTAAGAGCACAGGGAAAATGAGCGTGGGGAGCCTTCCTCCAGCACTCACAACACATCCAGGCACAGGCAGTGGGAATGAGGCAGGGAGAGTGATGGGGAAGAATTTGGGCAGCAACAGCTGCACCTGTTCCTTTTCCCTGCAACCCTATGGAAGTGCTTTACCCTTTTGGCAGGGTGTCCTTATTAACTCAGGATAATAACCAGGAGAACTAAGGACAGCTCCTCCAGGGATCCCATTCTCACCTGCTGTCCAAGAGAAACACCCTGCAGATAGATTTTTAGGATTCCAGGATACACCCAGTAGACCTAAGGTCAGACTTCCCTACTGAAGTAGCAAAGAAAAGGAACACAGCTTTCCCATTCTTAACATAAAGACCCCAATCCCCTCTGCTGCCAACCCAGCCTTCCTCTACTCCCTGCATCTGCTTCAGAAGGAAAAGATCTATTTTTAACGAATTTTTAACCTATTTTCCCACCTATTTCTCACCAAAATCCCCCACAGAGCTGTCTAAACCAGTGTATTTTCTCCAAGCTGAGTCAAAGCCCTATTTTTCAGTTTCAGTGGCCAGCAAGCAGAGACATCCTAGAAAGAAGAAACCAGGAGAGTGACCCAGGACACTGCACTCCAGTGCTCAGTAGGGCTCTGTCAACTCCCAAACTAACACAGAGGCTGGAGAAGTTTTAGGAATGGAAAACATCATTTGAGTGCCTGCATGCAGGGCACTGCTGTCACTGCAGTGTTTGCATTTCTCCTCTTCCTCTCTCCATGGAATCTCCCTCCATTTGAAGGCAGGGGCAGTGTGTCCAAGCCCTCCCCACATGGAAGTTTTCTGCCCTGCCCAGACACAGACACTGCCCTGCACATTAACCTGCTGCTGCTTATCTCTGGCTCACAAGCTCTGGCTGAGCTCTGGTGCCCTTCTCTTTGTGCACCTCCTCCCACACTCCTGGACACTGCTCCTCACCCACCACCTCCTCCTGCAGAGCAGCCATCACCTTTTTTTGCTCACTTTTTCCTCTTCACTTTCTTCGCCCCATCTCTGTGTTTTCCTCTCCTGCATTCCTGCCAGTCCATGCTCTTTCTCCTTGCTCTGACTCCATACAGGCTGGGCTTATCTACTCAGTCCCAGAGTGTTCTATCACCTTTTCCACTCTAATTTCTCCCTTTCTGTGCCCCCAAGCTGTCCAAGACCAACAGCTGTCTACAGTCACCTTCCAAAGAGGGAACAAAGCTGCAGCTCCCAGCTAAATCAGCTCAGGTATCATAGGAAAGTATGTGGAAAAGTACATGGAGAATTCTCTGAACACTGGGAAGAATCCACACCAGAAAGGAGCAAGGAAACCAGAGCATGGAGGATAAAAATAATAAATAAAAGAAGCAGCAAGGAAAAGGGACATTTCACCAGTCTACTGACACAAATATACTTAATCTAACCCACTGGAAGGAAAAATAATGTTGTTTCTTTATGACTCTCTAATTCTCAGCTGAAAGTTGCCTCAGGAGACAGATATTTCAGCGTATTTCCACACGCTACGGAAGAAAACTGGAGGATATGGAGGAATTAAACAGTCCCACCCACACTCTGTAATGCCAAAAACATATCCTGGAAAATCATCTACCACGGAATAGCTCATTCTTTCTCCACACCATGCAAACAGAATCCCTATGGAAGCCTTGGCCATGCTGGATTCTGTTCAGTGTCCAGGTGGGGCTCTGAAATCCTATCCCAGAGACCAAAGGACCACCAGAAACACTTCCTCTCTTGCTGATTGGTAGCTGTCTTTCCAGGAAAAATGGATCATATCCTAAGAGTCATGCACTGACACAAGAAATGCAAACCTACACAAAAAAAAAAAAAAAAAATCCCCAACACCCCACAACCTTCTAAAGTTGGTTTCTGTAGAAAAAGCAAAAAAATGTGCAGGATCTGCACTTTTTCCAGCGGGCCCCACATGTTTCCTGCAGTGCTGATCCGACAGGGTTGTTTCCTGCACAAGCAGCCTCCAGCTCTCTCCAGGTTAAACTCTTAGCCCAGGTTTGGGAGCAGGGCCTGGCTTTTCCATCCCCACTGGGACGGATGCCTGACCTTCACCACCATGGACCAGCATCAGTCCAGAGCGGCTCATCATCCCATGTGTGCTCAGCATCATCCCTCAAATGCTTGGCAGAGCATCTGGCAGTGGTTTATTTTATTTTTATGTTATTATATTATAGCAGAACACACATTGGTGTTTCTTGTCCTCTCCTCAGCAATGAAACGTCAAGTGCTGTATCTGGGGATGCTGCTGCCTCCGTATTCCATCTCCTTACTTGGCTTCCACACAACTTCTTCCCTGTGAGGGTGATAGAATGGATTTCCCAGAGAAGCCGTGGCTGCCCCATCCCTGGAAGTGTCCACGCCAGGTTGGACAAGGCTTGAAGCAACCGGGTCTAGCAGACGGTCTCCCTGCCCGCGAGAGGAGAAGATGAACTTCAAGACCCCCTTCCAACACAAACCATTCCCGGACTCTACAGAGGCACACGGACGCCACTCCTTCCCCGTGCAGAACCGCACCTACCCCCGCAACATCGCTGGGTCCCGCTGCTGCCGATGCTGCTCACGGCGGAGGCGCGCCCGCCAGAGCCCCCATGGCCGGGGCAGCCGCACCGGGAGCGGGAGCCCGGGGGAGAAGCCGGGGCTGTGTCCGGACGAGAAGCGGAGACGCGCCCGGAGAAGCCGCAGCCGGAGCGGGAGCCGTGCCCGGAGGAGCCGGAGCAGGAATCGTGCCCGAAAGGACCCGACGCGGAGCTGCCGCCGGATCCGTGCCCGGAGGAGCCGAGCCGGGAGGGATCAGAACCGAAGGCTCCGGCGGTCCCGTGCCCGGAGGGATCAGAACCGGAGGCTCCGGCGGATCCGTGCCCGGAGGGATCAGAACCGGGGGGTCCGGCGGTCCCGTGCCCGGAGGAGCCAGACCGGGACCGGTTCCCGGAGGCTCCGGAGCCGATCCCGAGCAGCCGCGGCCCCGTCGCCCACGTGATGCCGGCGCGGCTGCGCCCTGAGCGCCGCCGGCCCGGAGGGTCCCTGCGGGCACGGGCGGGACGGGCTGAGCCGGCGGCTGGCGGGGTTTGTCACCCATCGACTCACCGCGGGGCAGGGAGGACGTGCAAGGCAATATCCGACAAAAGTCCTTCCGCTCCGCTCTTCGTCCCCGGCTCGGAATAGCGGCTGGCTTCCTCCCCCCTCCTTCCCGACAGCTGGATGGGGAATGGGGGCTGCTGTCTCTGCTGCTCCTTCTTCCTCAAGAGGAGGATGCCTTAACACTCCGCCCCTGCTCCAGCGTGGGGTTCCTCCCACGGGACAAGTCCTCCTTCTCCAAGGAGCTCTTCATGCACTGCCCCAGCCTGGGTTCCTTTCACAGGGTCAGGAATAGGCAGCTCCAGCGTGGGCTCCTCTCTCCACATGTCCTGCCAGGACCCTGCTCCAGCACAGGCTCCCTGTGGGGCCACAGCCTCCTTCGGGCATGCCTCTGCTCAGCGTGGGCTCCGTCATGGGCTGCCGGTGGTCCTCTGCTTCCCTGTAGCCCCCCGCTACCAAGACGGTGCACACAAAGCCAATACAGAGGGGGAAACCTGGGATGTAAACGCAGGAAGGTGGAAGGGTGGGGAAAATCTGCATGGGGAAAATTGGCTGCTGGTTGTCCAGGGTTTTTATACGTCAAGGGGAGCACTGGGCTCAGAACCCAACAGGCAAACCACTCCTGCTGTCACTCCTGCCCCACAGCGGATCCCATTGCCACCTGCGGATTGACAGCCCTGGAATTTTGAACCAAAAACTGCTCCTGCCCTCAGAGGGCATTTCCCATCACATCCTACCTTGCCACTGCCCTGGGCTTCCCTCCAGACAGCCATACTCCTTTGGAGCCTTCACACACAGCAACAGCTCCCTCCCTGCTCTCAGCTGGTCCATCCTCTGCCTCTGGGGCAGACACAACGCTGGAGGCAGGAGAGTCAGACATGGTGATCCTGGTGTCCACTGCAGGATTTGGCTGTGGATACTACACAGGGAGCAACCCTCTGTGCCAGCATCTCCTGGGTGTCTGTGTCACCTCCAGCCCTGCCCTGCCTCATGGCCGGGATCCATGGGGACAGCACAGGCCAAGCCCATGCTCTGAAGTCTGGGAACGGAGTGTCCGGGATGTTTGTGTCTCTGGCTGCAACCTTTGCTATCTTCAGAGAACTTTTGGGAGGAGGGGAAAGATCTTCAGCTCTGCAAAGCACACCAGATGTAATTAGTCTGTAATTATTAACTCCCAAGGCTTGGCCAGCAGCAACAGAGGGTCCTCAGATTAGAAAGGTAGAAGTGCTTCCAGCAACCAACAAAGGCAGGAAGGATGAGAACTGATAGTGCTGACAGGAAGCTTTGAGAGGGATGTGCTGAATCCCAGCCACTTGAAAAAGTAACTTGTCATAAGGGCGAGAGTAGCATGTGCTCCCCTCTTCTTCCCAGAAGACAAGCAGGAAAGGGAAAAGGGGAAAGTGGAAATAAAAGGAAGGGAAATTTTTGGGAAGGAAAGGGGGAGAAGAAAAAGAAAGCCAGACAGAGGCTGGGAAGGGAAGGAAAGGAAGAACAGGCATTATCTTTGAGTTTAGAAAGCAGAATCTTAATTGCTGACACCCCTTACTCAGCAAACTCAAACCAGATGGTATTGCCATGGAAAGGAGAACAAATGGCCTGAAACTCCAGGCTCCATCCAGCCCCTCCTTGGCTGTGCCACATGTTTGCTCAGCTGGCTGCAAGGGCTGCAGCAAGGCTCCTCTGGGGTCTCTGTTTTCCAGCACCAGCACGTTTGATCCTCCCTTTGGCACCTAATCCCCACCACAATTCCTAAGAGATGAGGGTTCTCACTAAGGACCCTTCCCTCATTTTCATGCTGTATGCACTGAACTGTGCAACATCAGAGGCAAAGTGAGAGATTTGTCACCATCCAAGCCCCTAAAAACAAAATGCAAAGGGTCAGATGGAGCTTGGCACAGGGACAGGCACCCCCAGCTCCCAGGGCAGCAAGAGTTAGTGAGGAATTCTGCAGCATGAGGGGAACAAGCCTGGGGGTCCTCACAAAAGCACTGCAGGGTGACTGCATCCTCTTCAAACATTTCTGGCCAGCTCAAACCTCTGAGTAAATCCTGTCCATGAAAAACAGCATCTCCCTAGACACTTCCCAGTTCAATTTTTCAAAAATTACATCAGATTTCAAGGAAGAATGTAGTTTGCAGAGACACCTCTGATGCCAACTGCCTCTGTGTCTATCCCAGCACTGAAACTGAAGAAGGGAAAGGGATTTCACCAGGCTTTGGGACCTGCTGTCCTTAAAAGCACTTACTGTTCTCTGGGAGAGAGCAAGGAGGGCACTGTGCCTTTCCCAGCCAGCTGCTGCTAACTCAGCACTGAGAGTGGACCTTTGGCATTCCCAAAGCAGGGAGTCAACTCCCAGCACAGCAATTCAATCTCTACATCTTTAGCATGGAGAAAATGAGGATGATTCCAGGGCTCTGAGGCTGAGGATGGATGTCAGCACCTCTTTGCCTCCTGCTCTGCTGAGCAAGGCAGGCTTTCAGACCACGCTCCTCCTCAGGGTCTGAGGCCACAGGAGATGTGGAAAGAGATCCAAGCAGCTCTGCCACACTGGTAGCCCCTCAGTTATTTACTTCAATATTAAATTCCACACATATTTCCTACTGTCCCAAGGGCAGCTGTGGAGCACACGAGCTGCCAGCAGAGCTGCTCTCAGAGGAGGGCAGCAGAGGCCCCCAGATGCCAGCACATCCCTCTACGAGCTGCAGGACACTCAGGGGGTTGTTGTTCCACATCCCCAGGAGCAGCCAAACCGCTCCCAACAGCTGCAGCAAATGTCTCACCTGAAGCATTTTGGTCTCCCTGCTGTGTGTGGGGATGAGGGTTCAGGCACTAAGACCCTCAAGATCTATGTCAGCCTGCCTGTTCAGCAATTCCAGCCCTGGAAGTGGACCACATTCCCTTCAGAGAGGGTCCCCCTGCTCTCATGTCCCTTCACAGAGCACTGATCCCACATTTTAGACCATGCTCTCCCTGCCACTAGCAGAAATTCCCAGACTGCACCAGAAATCCCACATCAGGCAGATGCCAGGCAGCATCTGCTCCAGAGGAGCAGTGAAACAACCCACCCCCCCTTGTCAAGGATCAGTCACAGGAAGGAGAAAACTACAGCTGGGACAAACTGATCCCAACAACTGATGTTAAACGTCAAAGACAAAGCACAGGAGAAAGTTGGTTATTACAGGAGCCTGGGTCTCCAGCTGCTCTTACCTGCAAGGATCAGAGCTGTGCTCCCTCTCCACAGTGTGCCACAGCTGTCTAAACAATGGAAGACCAGTTCATTAAAAGATTTTGATTCAGAGCCTCATGGAAGGAGAATGTCCTTAAGACCCGAGCAGAAGCACTGAGGAGGTGGTAGAAGGGAAGGACAGTCACAATTGGGAAGGAGCAGAAAAGGGACTAAGAACCCTGGGAAGACAGAGGGAAGGAGTTCCCTGGCTTGGTGGAAGTTTGAGGGCAAGGCAAGGACTAATGTTTCCCAGGATGTTATGCAAGGAAGCAGAGTAACAGCTCTCAAGCACTGCTGGAAAAGCAAGAGCAAAAGAAAGTGAACACAGGGAAAGAGTCTCAGAGAACCAGTGGCAAGAGTGGAAATCCTCAGCATCCAAAACCATAGCCAGAAGAGGTGGCAAACTCATCCAGGAACAGTGAGGAATGATGGGGAAATATCCTGTGAGAGCCAGGCAGAGCATGGACCAGGTGTTTCACTGACCTAGGGAAGAGAGGGCAGCCCCCAAGCGCACCGTGTTTTACAGCCTTGGTGGAAAATTCCAGCCCTGCATAATCTCCTGGGGTTCCTGTAAGATTGTGACACGGAGAGAGGGACCAAACAGGAAAGAATTAGAGGAAAAATGCCTCTCTTCTGGCAGCCACCATGGCTGTGCCAGGAGTTAGCAGCAGCGGAGCAGCCAGCCCTGCCTCCCCCTCCTTCGGCCGCCTCTATAAACACGCAGGGCTTACTCAGAAGATTAGGAGGGAACAGGGCAAAAGACAACAGAGTCTCTTTTGTAATGAGGAGGGATTACAGCATCAAGTGACCGGCTGCAGCTCCCAAGTGGGTCTCAGGCTCCTTAGCACACCGTGTGGGGCAGGTCCAATCCCCCTATGAGCCAAGGGGGCACGAGGATGCAGGCAGTGGCCCGGGCCACAAAGGACCCAGCGGGGACACGTGCAGGACCAAACCTCCCCAGCCTCCAGCACGGCTCAGGAGCCCATGACTGTGAGTATCTGGTCCTCCTAACAGCAGCAGGAGGATCTCTCTTTCCTGCAGAGATCCATCTTCCTGCCTATCCATGACCTCCTCTGGCTCCATCCCTCTGTTCTGTCTGCTCGTTGTCCGTCTTTGCGAGACCTGCTAGGATCTGTTTGTGGTGGGTGATGCACCTGATGTCCCAGAATCTTGCTTGCTGTGGGCTCCCACAAACTGAATTCCAGGTCAGTCGACTTCCAGGTGTGTTGGTTAGTCAAGGGGGATGAGCAGGGGATGCAGGCAGTGGCAGGCAGCAGCTCCCTGGGTGGGCTCTTCCAGCCCATCCTGACTCCGGTGTGCCAGTGAGCCACCTCCCACCACGGACCTCCGCCACTAATGGAACGTGCCAGCTGCCCAGTGACATCCCAGGGCAGCCCAGCACAGGCTGGCAGGTGGGCAAGGAGGTGCCTTACCCATTCAGGGCTGGAGGGAAAAGCCCCATATCCCACACAGAAGCAGAAGAGAATAGAGGTGGGCAACATCCATTATTCACATGGCCAAGAGCTGGAGTTTTCCTTCTTTGGTAAAAAAGGGAATCTGAATTTGAATTACGCAACAAAGAATCTCCCTGAGTGCTTTCAAGCCCTAAAGCCCAGAGAAGAGATGCAGCTTTGTGTAAGGGGCCCCAAAAATGTATGGGGTTTTGGACATGCTTTTCTCTTCTGGGCAGCCTGTGGGTTCAACCTGTGGGGCAGTTAAAACCTACTCTTCCAAGTTCTGTACCCAGAAATCCATATGGAGTGGACATGAGGATTTACTGAAATGGGCATTTGTGCAGCTGGGGACAGGGACAGCTCTGCTCCTCTATATCACCTGTAAGAGGGGACTCAGGGACCTAAGTTATGACAGGGAAACCCAAAGGAGGAGCAGCACCAAAAGGTCAAACCCAGGACAAAGATGTTGCTTAGTTGAAATAGCCAAAAATCCAGACTTGGCTGGTTTTCTTCACAACAGCAGCTCACTGGGACCTGAGTTGTCCCCACCTATATGTAAATCTTTCACTGGGATGCTTAAATGAGAAACAAATGAGGACTGTGGGCCCAAACTTACCTGCCTTCAGCTGCTTCAGGGTGTGACCTGTCCCCTGAAGTGCTTCTTCATCCCCATCATTCAGGGAAGAGCCCAAGGCCCCATAATCATTAACATTATTACCTCTGTTAAATAGCAATGCCTGGTGACATGTTAGGATTCAGAAATACCAATAGTTCACACTGGATAATTATTTCTAACCCAAGAAATCATTCACCAGTCTGCCTGGCATGGATAACACTGGTGTCTTGTTGTTTGTTGGGGTGCTTTTAAAATAAATTCAGCTTTATGCAACTATGAATCTGATTATTAATTGATTATAAAGAATTATTTATGCAAGTTAGACTAGAAGTGAAATGGGGATGCTGCATGTCTGGGGAGCACTTCAGGAGCCTGAATGCCTATTTTTTAGCCACTGTGATTTATTATGCAACATATGGTTGAAGGAGAGGGGAGGTGGAGCTGCTGGAATTTGGGCCCTATGAGCCTGGCTGAACTCCATCCCACAGATCTCCAACAGGGAAGGCTGCTCTGCCTACATGACAAGGTCCAGCAAAGTGCAGATAGCTATCCTTGCTGGGATACCTTCATCTGGATCAGTCCCAAGAAATTTTTCTGGGGTTTTTCCTTTCCTTTGGGTTGGGTTTTTTTTTTCCCCAGCAGTATTTCAGGAAGATGCTTCCCAGCAAGTAGGTTTACAGAAACCTATTTGGAACAAAAACTATATTAAGAAAATTACTGGGCTAAGCATAAACTTTGCAGTTTGTGACCCTGAGATTAATCTTACCACAAGTGTTCTGTGGAAGGGGGTGGCACATGAGCTTTGGCCTCTTCAGCCAACCAGCCCCACTTGAATGCCGACAAAAATCAAACACTAAAAACAAAGGGATCCACCAGAAAATACATCCTTGGTCACTATAACCAGCTCAAGGACAGAGAAAAGATGGCAAACCCATCAAATCAATTGCCTGCTGTCAATTTCCTCCAGGTTTTCTGTGCTGCTGCCTACATCTTACCCAGCTTTTGATCTCAGCTCATTTTGTTTTCTCCTTCCTTTCCATCTTGCTTTTTGGGACACATGGGATGTCCATGTCTCCTGCTCAAGCTCCAAGCCCTGCTTGTTGTGTGCCTGCACAGGAGCTGTGATGACAGTGACCTACACCAACCGTGTGGCTGATGCCCGCCTGGGCACCTTCTCCCAGCTCCTGCTCCAATGGAAGGGCAGCATCTACAAACTTCTCTACTCCGAGTTCCTGATCTTCATCTCGCTCTACTTCACCATCAGCCTTGTCTACAGGTGAGCAACTTCACGCCCACAGCCTGGCCTGGGGCAGGACACAGGAGAAACACAGGCTTGGGGCAGGGATCCTGCTGGGCAGGCACTTGCCAGACCCTGTTCACAGGAGGGAAGGGGAGGGGAAAAAGGAGAGGGAGAGCTGCCTGTGTTTGTCCCTTTTAGGCTGATCCTGAGCGAGAGCCAAAGGCTGATGTTCGAGAAGCTGGCGCTGTACTGCAACAGCTATGCCGAGCTAATCCCCGTGTCCTTCGTGCTGGGTAAGGAGCTGTCTGGAATCCAGCAGGGAGGGGAATGGGACAGCATTTCTTCTCCTTGGGTTGGCAGAGCTCTGCTGGCAGAGCAGGTCCCTCCCTCTGCCTTTGTAAAACTCCTCAAGTGGGAGGAGTGTCCCCCAGCACAGGAGGACAAGCTCCAAGTGGCACCAGATACGCCCAGGGAATCTGTGGCTGCCTCACCCCAGGAAGTTTTCAAGGGCAAACTGGGTGGAGCTCTGAGCAACCTGGTTTAGTGGAAGATGTCCCAGTCCAGAGCAGGGGTTTGGAATGAGATCATCTTTAAGGTTGCTTCATAGAATCAGAACAAAAATTTAGGTTGGAAGGGAAGTATGAAATCCAGCCTCCTTTTAGCATGGAGTACTGAATTCTCCTCCAGACATTGCTGCACCCATCCCTGTGTGAACAGAAGAGAAGGAGATCAGAGTGGAGGAAGAAGCTCTTTCCAGATGCCTGACTCTCTCAGCTCCCCTCTAGGTTTCTATGTGGCCCTGGTGGTGTCCCGCTGGTGGGCCCAGTACGAGAGCATCCCATGGCCAGACCGGATCATGAACCTGGTGTCCTGCAACGTGGATGGGGAGGACGAGTACGGGAGGCTCCTGCGCCGCACCCTGATGCGCTACAGCAACCTGGTCAGCGTGCTGATCCTGCGCTCCGTCAGCACCGCCGTCTACAAGCGCTTCCCCAGCATGGAGCACGTCGTGAGGGCAGGTCAGCACTGCTCCTTGCTGCTCCTCCAGGGGCAGGGGGCCCTGGGAAAGGTTCTTTGGAAATGGGGTGGTGCTGATCCCTCAGGTGGGAATTCGAGCCCCAGGTCACCAAGCTTAACTGCAGGGCACACTGCATCTTCTTGTGAGATGCTCCTCGAGGTGTAGCAGAGTTCCCAGGCTGCCCATATTGTCTGGGTTCCCTTTGCCATCTACAGAGATGTGATATTGTTAGCCTCCTAAAAAGAAAAGGCACTTCGGGGACACAAATTATCCCATTCTCAACAAGTATCTATGGACACCAGGCAGCTGCACCCTCAGCAGTGCTTTATCTCCTGATGGCTCTTATCTGATGTGCTGCAGACATCCAAAGTGAAATCCCATTATCTCACTTCCATGACTCAATGTTTTAACAAGGGGACTTGTCCTTTTGTATGTCTTCCCAAATTCTGAGTCTTTCCTGGGATTTTTAGGGGGAGCCAAGGCATCCATTTGAGATTCAGATGTTTTCATTCCAGACCAGATCAGTTCCTTCTGCCCTCTATGTCCATCCCTCTCCCAGCTACTCTTTCCCATCCAGGCCTCATGACACCAGAAGAGCACAAGAAGTTTGAGAGTTTGAATTCCCCCCACAACAAGTTTTGGATCCCATGTGTGTGGTTCTCCAACCTGGCTGTGAAGGCGAGGAATGACGGGAGGATCCGGGACAGCGTGCTGCTCCAAGGCATCCTGAATGTGAGTGACAGAGGGGACAGGCAGGGCTTTGAGATCTTGGGGAATGGGAGGCACCTGTGAAACAGGTCCTTGACACATTCCAGAACAGCCAATGCCAGTAGAGGTTTCTAGGATCCAGATAGAAAGCCACAAGGAAGAATATATCTGAAAGTCTAGGGGAGGTCAAAAACCATCCTCAGCAACTGAGGTCCCATAGAAAACACTGCTATTAAAAACTCTTAGATAGTTTTGGGCAACAGGCCATGCTCCACAGGCAAGACCTGGCAACAATCCCTGCCCAGCTGCACAGAAAAAGGCTCTGGAGCAGCTCATCCTTCTTGGTATTCACGTGCAGAAAAAGCCACGTGGTTTCTGTTGCCTGGAGCAGGATTCATCTCCCCAGAGAGAGAGAAACCTCCCTCTGGGATATTTATCTATAGACAGGAGAGAGACATGGATACTCCTGAGGGCATTCTTGGCCTCACCTGTTGGCTGCTCACTTTGGGAGGAGAAAATCTGCTGTGAGGTAAACTAGAAGCGATCTTGGGCTTAGGGGGAGACATCCAGGCAGCAGGGAATTCCTCCAAGGATGAGACTGAGCCCCCCTTCCAGAGAAGGTATAAGCAGAAAGGGAAGGGCTGGAGAAATGGAGGACAGGGGTGCTGGAGGGCTCTGCAAGGAGATGGGAAGTTATCCTGACATGCCATCCCCTTTTCTGTGCTGCAGGAGCTCAACACCTTGCGCAGCCAGTGTGGGAAACTCTACGGATACGACTGGATCAGCATCCCCCTGGTCTACACCCAGGTGAGAAGGGAATCCCCACACCTGGAATGGTTTGGGTTGGAAGGGACCATAAAGCTCATCCTGGGACACCTTCCACCATCCCAAGTCCTGTCCAACCTGGCCTTGGGCACTTCCAGGGCTGGGGCAGCCACAGCTTCTCTGGAAAACCTATGCCAGGGACTCACACCTTCTTAGTAAGGAATTCCTTCCTCATATCTAATCTAAACCTGCCCTCTTACCAGTTTAAAACCATTGTTCCTTGTGCTGTCACTATCTGCCTGTGTAAAAAGTCCCTCTCCTTCCTTTCCATAAGCTACTTTAAGGTACTGGAAGGCCACAGCCTCCCCAAAACCTCATTTCCAGGCTGAACAGGCCTAGCTCTCAGCCTATCTTTGTAGAAGTGCTTCATACCTGACCCACCATGAAAAATGCAGGCTATTCTTGAATCCCTCACACCCACCCATTATCTCTCTTCCACTGGTATCTCAGCATATACCCAGCCCAGCCTCCTTTGCCTAACTCAGACACATCCACCTCTCCAGAAATAAATTCTATCCAGGGCTAACAAATCCTCACAGATGCATGGAAAACAGGAACACACAGACACACTCCCTGCACCACCTTGCAGGGATCACATCCCGGGCAAGATCCCAGGAAGGTTGTGCCAGGCGTGTACTCAGCTGTTTATCAGCCCAGGCAGACACTTTGGCACCACCTTGCTCCTTTGTCTCCTACAATCCAGCAGCTCAGATAACAGGGATGCCCTTCACCATGAAACAGGAGCTGTTGCTGCTGCTCTGGCAGTGCCAGAGGTTAATGGGGAACATGTAAAGTGTATTCCTGTTTTGAACCCACCGTTTATATCAAGGGACCACGTGAGAGTCTTGCTTACTTTTAACTTGAAAAGGGGAAGTTTCCAGTCCTGTGGTGACATGGAAAAGCACAAAGCTCAGCATTGCCTGAAATCTAGTCAGGCAAATATTAATAAAAGCTCAGCATGAGAAGAAGGAAGGAAGGAGTAAATAGCAATGCCAGGGTTCCCTTCCTGGACTTGGAAGCAGCCTGCCAGCATGGACTGAGCCATGAGACAGCTTCCAGCCCACTCAGGATGTCACGTGCTTTCTGCTGCCACTGGCCAGTGACATCTTCACAGATACCATTCCAGGGACAGCACAGAGTGTAAGTAAAAGCTGCAGGGAAAGGGGAATGACTGTAGCTTTCTGCAGGGAAATGCATTCTCCTGCAAAAAAGCCTGTCAGAACTGAATCCAAGGCTTCCCAGAGGCTACAGAGCTTGGCCTTGGAGCTGTGTGGGGTGGAACTGAAGGGAGATGCTGGGAACTCACGCTGCCCTGGTGTGTCCCTTGGCGTCCTTCCCAGGTGGTGACCGTGGCTGTTTACAGCTTCTTCCTGGCCTGTCTGATCGGGAGGCAATTCCTGGATCCAGAGAAAGCATATCCTGGCCATGAGCTGGATCTCTTTGTGCCTGTCTTTACATTTTTGCAATTCTTCTTCTATGCTGGCTGGTTAAAGGTAAGTCCCAGAAACCACGGCTGGAGCTGGAATCTGACCCAGCCAAGGGTTTTTCCCAGTGTGAGCTCACCAGGAACCCTGCTGTGTTCTTTGATCTATGGGCAATAACAGGAAGGCAAGAGGGGCTGAGGAAGTGCTAGGACTTTCTAATTTTCCAACTGTCTCATTCTGGATACCAACTGCACTTTTCCTAGGCTTTGGTCCTTACTAGAGGGAAAAAAGGAGCTCCTAAATTTGCAGGAGAGTTGTGTGAGCAGGGGGGGAGTTATTACAAATTCCAATGTCTCCCAGCCCCTGGGATCCTTCCACTTTTAACCCACCCCGTTTTGGGAAGAAAAACATGGCTTGGAATTCAAGGGACATCACACTTGACTTCTCCCTGCAGGGAAAGGGGCAGGGATGACAATGGTGACCTTTGCTGTGTGCTCTCCACATGCAGGTGGCTGAGCAGCTCATCAACCCTTTTGGGGAGGACGATGATGACTTTGAAGCCAACTGGCTCATTGACAGGAACCTGCAGGTAAAGGGGAGGAAGATTTGCCAGTTGAACCTCACCTGAAGAGGAACATCAAGGCAGGACAGTGACCAAGTTCTCCTGCAACATCTCTGCCTCCACCTCCCTGCCTGTAATGGGAGAAATCCTCCCAATCCCACAGCAGGGAATTTAGAGCTTCTGGCATGTCTTTCTACACAGAGGCTGCCTGCAGCTTCAGTCCATGTTCTGGCACATGGGATAGATCAAGGCTGCTTGTTTCAGGCCTCAGCTGCCTTTGAACGACACATCATTCCTGCCCCCCTTGCTTTCTTACCCTGTGTCCATCTGAAACTACCTGCTCTGCTTTCTGCCATACCTCCCCACCCTTCTGTCGTAGTAAGTCTGTTGCTTTCTTGTCTCCTTCAGCACCATTTTCCTTCCAATTAATCAAATCTCAGTGTGAAAAACAACCAAAATGACAGGAAACCACAGCAACCCCAGCCACTTGCCTGGTTTCCGTGCTGCACCGCTTCCTCCAGCTCTGTGTTCCTTTGTCCCTCGGTAACAGGCACACAAAATGCTCCTCACTCACCCTGTGTGACATTCCTGCTGTCCCCCGCAGGTCTCCCTCATGGCAGTGGATGAGATGCACCAGGATTTACCCATTCTGGAGAAGGACCTGTACTGGAACGAGCCCGACCCCCAGCCACCCTACACCGCAGCCACCGCTGAGTACAAGCGCCCATCCTTCCTGGGCTCCACTTTTGACATCAGGTGAGTGCAGGGACAAAGTGTCACAACACCTGGATCAGATCTCACGTAGGACATTACACCTGAGGAGCTTTTAGGCTCATCCACAACAGCCAACATTCTTCATGGAAAAGGATAAATCCAACCTCTTTTCCTCACTCACCTGTATGATGAGCATCCCGATTTTGGGAGGCTAATGGCAATATAGAGAGAGGCTTGCCACTGGCAGCAGCATTCCCAGTGCTGCCAGCCTCTCCAGGAGATTCCCCCCCCACCCCCTGCGGCTCCATTACAGTCCACTTTGCCTTTCCCAGCATGCAGAAGGAAGAGATGGAGTTCCAGCCCCTGGAGCAGATTAAAGAGAACGAGGAGGCCAACCACTCCACTCCCTTGTTGGGACACCTGGGCCGCCTCCTGGGTGTCCAGTCTCCAAGCTTCTCCAGGTCCTCTTCCCGGATGAACCTGCTGCGCCGGCGAGGAGATCCCGTGTCGCCCTTCTCCCATTACACCTACCAGGACATGGGGAAGGCTGGAAGCCCTTGTGGCATCAATCAGCCAAGGGGAGACTCCCAGGAGCAGTGGGACAGCGAAGAGGGAAAACTAAGGGAGTTTGATGCTTTCATGTCCACCCCCTTTTACGAGAGGCCTGGGTTCTACAGCGCTCCACAGACGCCCATCAGCTCCATCCCCATGATTTTCCCTTCCCGGCGCCAAGGGCGCAAGAAGCCACCGGCACTCTCCAGCATCGCTGCGTGCTCCACTTCCCTTCGGGATGTCATCGTCAACGCCTCCCCTTCCAGGGCCAGCGATGTGGACAAGAGTCAGAGCTCCCTGGGCTCTGCTGCAAAGGAAACCTTTGTTTGGCCGACAGAACGGAGTAAAGGTCCTGACTCAGTGGCCGTGACAGTAGAAGAAGGAAAGACCAGCTCCAGGGAAGCTGCCATCACGGGAAGTCCAGGAGCGCAGTCCACAGCGTCCAACAGCCCCAAATTCCCCTTCCTGCCAGAGCCCCCTGAGCATGAGAAGCACAGCAGCTTCAAAAGCCTGAAGAGCTCCAAAGCCTCCCGCCCACCCTGGCTAAACCTGGAGAGCACAGCCTCAGCCACTCCCAATTCGGAGCATTCCAGTGCCTTTCACACCCCCAGCAACAAAACCCCCGGGGGCAGCGCCTCCCTCTGCTTCTCCTTCACTCCTGTCACCTCTCCAGTGCTGGAAAGGTCCCACAAGGGCAACCTGGGCCCTGAGGCTCGCAGCCTGAGTTTGGAAGATGCAGCCAGTGCTCCAGAGCAGCACCTAGAGGTTTCCAAGAACATGAGAGACGCTGGGAATGGAAACACCAACCCCCCAGCTCCTAAAGAGCCCAGGAGAGCAGAGAGTCCATCCCCCAACGACTCTGGAATCTCCCTAGCCGAGGGTGACTACGTGGGGCTGATGGAGGTGATCCTGGAGGCCAGTGAAAGCCCAGGGGAGGAGCAGATGGACCAGTACAGCTAAAGGGGAATCCATGGATCCATGGGATACCTGCCTTATCCTGGCACTCACCCAAACAGAGGTGCTGGACATGCAGCTGGAGCTCAGCCTAGGCTGAAACTAGCACTAAGGACACATTGCTCCTGGCCTCAGCTACAGCAGCAGGCACAACTCATGTTGCAACAAGAGCAAAACCACCAAAAAACCCAACCTGTAGTGAAAGAACAAGACTTTTGAGTGTTAAATATTGCAGGTACCAGCCTGACCAGCCAGGTGTACCCCAGAACACAAGCACAGTTAATGTGGCTACTTCTCTCCTCACAGCAAGAATGAGAACTTGAGTCCTTTCTCAGGCAGGACTTGCACTTGGTAACAAGACAGTCCAGGGAAAAGTAAGGGACTGAATAAAGTCACATCACTTGTGATGGAAACCCTCAGTCCTGTCTGGCTGGTATTTTCCAGTAGTGAGATAAGGCAGGGTAAGGGCTTGCCAGCAAAGGCAGCAGCAGCACCTGCCCAGCACATTGCTTCCTTCTGCAGTTCCGCATCTCCCACCAGGAATTTTGACAGTGCTCAGAAAAAGCTGGATGGCAGCAGACATCACTCAGCTGATTTTTACTGCCCACTCTCAGAAAATAAAAAGTGACGGTCAAGCCCAGGACCTTGGTTTCGTTTCCTCATTTTAGTTCCCTGCAAGGAATTTAAAGAAACCACAGAGATTTTCCTACTTCTGCCTTCAGCAGCAGCTGCAAATCCCCCATGTCACACAACAAATTTACCTCCCACTGCCTTCCCTACAGCTGCCTACTCTCCCTCCAAACTAAACAGGAAAAGCCAGCTGGAACCAAGTCACTTTATTGGCTGGAGGGCAGTACATAAAACACAAACAGAACAGGGAATATTTGGAACAGAGTATGGAACTGTTTAGCTAAGTAGCTGAAGCTGCATGCATGGCTGGACAGTAAGTAGGAGTCCCACTGAAACCCAGAGCATGGCTCTTGGCAGGCTTCAGCTGTGACACTCCCCGAGGGTGTGCTTGTCGAAGAGATACTCTGCCATGCCGTATTTGGGGGCCCCCATCTTCCGCAGGTTGGTCACGTGGTCACCCAGCTCCTTGATGGCTTTCACCTGCTCATCCAGGTAATGGGTCTCAATGAAGTCACACAACTGAAAGGGAGACCAGAGGTTTAGATTCAGGCCTGAAACCCTACTGAGGCTCTCTAAGGAGAGGATGCAGAATTTTCAAGCTGAGAGGAAGCAGCCTCTAGTTTTGTTGCAGAGCAAGATCAAAGTGAGCCAGGCTTAGGTAGGCTCACTTGCTCCAGAACCCTGCAGAGCCAGGCAGCTCAGGAAGCCTCTCCTCTTCCTCATGGCAGGAAGCATTAGCCAAACTCCTAAACAGATCTGAGACACCCCCACTGCACAGCAAACCCACAGCAGTGAGGATTTAGTAACCCTCAGTCCCTCTAACTTAGACAGGACACTTCCAAGAGTGCCTGGATTCTCACATGTATTAATCTCTTCCTGCTATTAAGCAACCGCAATACAGACTTGCAAAAAACTTCTATCTGAGGAGAATTCTGTGTTTTCAGAAACTGTTCTGAAACACCAGGGCTTTTAATATTCCAAAGCAACTCTGGAATTTTGTGGCAAGAAAATCCTCGTGACAAAAACCCTTAAAAAGATGTAACTCAACCCCCTCAGAAATGGTCTCCATAGAGACTGTTCACAGACATTCCAGAAGGAATACAGCAGGTCCCTGCCACTTTAAAAATGCTGCTGGAAGGACAGCAATAACCCCACCAAAGGGCACTGGAAGAGCTGCACCCCTGGTTCACAACTTTTTTTCACCTTTAACAGCACCAGGGACACACAGCGCAGGCCCAAAGCCACACAATTAACTGGGACATCCTTGGACAGCCACACTGATCCTCAGCATGTACTCACGTGGGGGTCGTTCTTCTCGGTGGCCAATTTGTGCAGCTCCAGCAGTGATTGGTTCACGTTTTTCTCCAGGTGCAGGGCACACTCCATGGCAGTCAGGCCATTCTCCCAGTCATCACGGTCTGGCTTCTGAAAGGAGAAAGCACAGGACACGTTTGCTCTAAGAACCCATAGACCAGCACGGTGGAGAACCTTTAGGTCATCCTCAGTTTAGACCAAGTTTAGGCATTTATGCAAAGTCAAAAGTTTGAAGAGCACCCTTAGAACAGAACTGAGCAAACCATTAAAGTCCCACTTCTCAAAACAGTGCACACAGCACATCTGCTCTGTGTTAAGTTTAATGATGGTGATGAACCAGTTGCCTTCTGGGTCTGCCCTCACCCCACAGCAAACAACCTGGGGCTCAGCACCCTCTCCTTACACAAGAAGTACTTAATAGTCAATCAGCACAAATAATCAAATTGCTCTGTATCTCACATTACTGTGCCTCTCCAGTGTCAGCTGCTGCTCCTTCTGGGGAGGACCCAGAGGGAAATTCATGCCCTTGCAGTTGAGGGCAGCCCCCAGCTCACCTTGACGTCCTGCAGGAAGATGCGCCCGCCCCTCTGGTTCTGCAGCTTCATCAGCTTCTCAGCGTGCTCCCGCTCCTCGTGGGACTGATGCAGGAAGTACTTGGCAAAGTTTTTCAGGGCCACATCATCCCGGTCAAAATAGTAGGACTGAAAAATAAAAGAGTTCACAGGCTCTAAACCTCTGCTTCAGGATGGCTGCAGTCCAAGCCCAGGCCAGAAAGGCAGCGTGGAACAATTCTCCCCTTAGTATCATTTGAATTTTCCAGCTAGGATTAAATTTTAACCTGTACTCCTACCAAGGACGCAAATAAATAGTGTTTGTGTCCTTGGCTCAGTTCCAAAAACACAAAAACAAATCTCAAACTCCACAGATATCTGTTCTGAGCACCATTAAACTGCAGCCTTGAAAAGACTTTTTCACGGATAAATCTTCCCTTTGTTTGCCTGAGCTTGTTTACAATGACCACATTGCAGGTCAGGGTCATGACTTGCATCATCAGGTAAGGGAGAGCCAAGAACTTTTAGGTACTCCTGCAATAAAGTTCTCTTGCTTCACTTTCCAGGGATTAGACTGAGGAATACATTTTCTACTTTTTTTTGCGAGGGAAAAAAGTAGCATTTAAAATACAAGAGATAAACTGAACTACAACATGAATTTAACAGCAACTAAAATGTGAATTAAGCTACTTTTCTGAAAGCAAAAGAAAAACAAATCTGTAACAGTAATTAGAAGCCGTGACACAGCTTGTTTATTCCTTGATCACTACCAGGATTTAATGGAAAGTTCTGTATGAACTGCCAATTATTTACCAACCTACTACAGAACTCTCTGCTCTTAGACCAGCGGCCTGGAAGTTCAAGGCAAAGCACCGACGATTGTGTATCACTATCACCCACCAACAAAAGCTCAGAACCAAATTAACACAGAAAAAAAAGCTACAAAATATGTGGCACAACACGGCACAGTGTCCCTAAGAAGCCCCAATGTCCCAGCACGCCCAAAGCACCAGGATTGCTGCACAGAGGTCAGGGAGCAGCTATAATGGGCGCCTCCGGCCGAAGGAGACATGGAAACACAAGGCCCGAGGAAACCATAGATTCCTACCGATTCCTGGAGGAAAACCCGAGCCTGGGAGGCGAGCACGCCTGCGGGAAAGGTGCCAGGAGCCTCCTTAGGCACCTCCCGCTACCCAGCCCGGCCCCAAGGGCAGAGGCGCTGAGCGCGGCTGATAACAGAGCCGCCAAGGGCAACGGCGGCGGGGCCCCGGAGCAGGCGAGATAAAAGGGCCTCACCTACACCCAGGGGGCGGCCCAGACGGGCCTGAACGCAGCGGGGGGGAGGAGGTGGAGAAAAAGGATGAGGAGGAGCTGGCGCGCAGGCACCGCCCGGCACCCAGGAACCTCCCCGCCGAGCAGAGCCCTCGTGTCACCCCTTTATCCCTCGTAGAACCCTTCCCTCAGCCCACCGCGCCCGCGCCCTCACCATGCTGAGGTACACGTAGGACGCGTAGAGCTCCAGGTTGATCTGGCGGTTGACGGCGGCCTCGCAGTCCTGATGGTAGTTCTGGCGCACCTGAGAGGGGGGCGCTGCCATAGCTGCTCCGGTGACTGTGTAGACGGCGGTGTGAGGGGGGTGGCGGCGGGCCCGAGCGCAGCCGGTTCCGTCCAAGCACTGTTGACGCAAGAACCCGCTTCGCTCCGCCGCCGACGCGCTGTGAGGAAAGCCCGCCCGCCGGCGCGCACTTTATACCGCCGCGCTCCAGGCCACGCCCCCGCGAAGGCGCGGGGCGTCCCGGCGCCCTTCTGCTGGCCCGGCGTGACTCAGCACCCGCCCTGGCCCCGCCCACAGCGGGGCGGGGCCTGCCCCCCGCCCGCGCGCCGCCGTTTCCCGCCGCGCGCGCGCTGTCCATCCCGGAATGGCCCGTGTTGGGAAACCCCGCCAAAAATCACCGGGCCCGGCCATTTCCCCTGGAGCACGCTGCCCGGCCTGCTGCCGAGCCGTGTCCCACATCCCACATCCCGCCGGGCACCGGGTGCTTGGTGCCAATGCCTGAGCCCCCTCTCTGTGAGAAGAAAAAGTTCCTAAAATCCAAGCTAAACCCAGAAACTGAAGGCCAAATGTCCAAAGCTGAACCTGTTGGTAATGAGATGAGTATTTCAGCTGCTTTTAGTCCTATCCCAGTCACTCGATGTGTGTACCATCATTTATTTGCAATAAATTCTTCAGTCATTCAATTCCATCATTAATTTACAATAAGGACTCGATTCTTTTGGTATCTGCTTTCTTAAATTTAAACCAGATCACAAGGGAATAGAAAATGCTTAAACTGACATCATCCCATAGCACTGAACACCTCAATCTTGGCTTTTCCTAAGCCACCGTTCAACCCTGGTTTTTCCCAAGCTAATGTTCCTGCTGATATCCACCAGAAATAGAATTTACTGAGTCTGTAAAACTCAGAATAAATAATTTTTTCTCTACATACTGCGCCTTCAAAGTCAAATTTAATATTTTTTCCTGTATGTACTCAGACCATAAACTCAGATTAAATAAATGTTTTCCTCTCACCAGTTCTTTCTACACATTTTTATCTGGTCTTTGACCCTTCCCAGCACTGTGGGATGTCCCACGCGTGACTGAACCAGTGCCTGTGTGTGGGTAAAGGGCAGCACCAGAGCATTTTTCCAGACACTCCAAATGCCCTGGAGGGAACAGGAAGCCTCGGCCTCCCTTTGTTTGAGGGTTTTCTGCTGCTCCTGTCGGTTAACCATCACAAGTAATTAAGATCTATAAAATAACGTGGGTCATACCTATGCTTTGGCAGGCTGCCAGGTACATTTCAAATCTCCTCCTCCCACATAAATGCTTATGTAAAAAAAAAAAAAAAAAGAAGTAGCTGCTGGGCAGGCTCTTTTTAATTTTTTTTTTCTTTATTTCTGTGTTCTCAGTGGAGTGTCTTCACAACAGGAACATCAAACAAACTCCATAATTGCAAAGTTTGTAATGGGAATATTTCCTCTGCAGCTTGGACAGTCTGTGCCACTCGTGATTCCACGTCAGTAGCGTTAGGGAAGTCCCAAATTCTGCTTTCTGGAGTTGCACAATGCACATTGTGTTTGATGACAGCAGATTTACATGTTCAGGAGAGGAAACACGGGGTTGCACAGCCATGGGGGTTATATCTTGGTAACCAAGGTGAAGAATTCACCACTCTGCTCTCATACAGGATTCAGCCATTCCCAGATCTTTCCTGTCCCAAATTACTGTTTTAATTTCGACTCTACTTCATATTGTTCCTTCACAGCTTGGTTCAGGCCTCCTTTTATCTTGTGCTGCTCTTTGTGAAAATGCATTTATAATTAAATCCCTGAATGATTTGGGTTGGAAGGGACCTTAAACATCATCCTGTTCCACCCCTGCCATGGGCAGGGACACCTTCCACTGTCCCAGGTTGCTCCAAGCCCTGGCCAACCTGGCCTTGGACATTTCCAGGGATCCAGGGGCAGCCAGAACCTCTCTGGGAAAGCTGTGCCAGGGCCTCACCACCTTTGCAGGGAAGAATTCCCTCCTAAATGTGAAAGTCACTTGTGGAAACCCAGGGCACTGGGAATATTTCTCTGTCAGCTCTGGAGAGTCCTGACCCCCAGGGGAGCACTGACTTTAACTCTCATTCATGGAGAAAGTTTCCTAGACTTAAGATAGACTAGAATCCATAGAAGTGTGAAATAGATTATAGAGAGTATTGTAGGTGTATCACTTGGTGAGAAATTTAGGTTTTGGGATTTTTAGTATGTTGTGGATGGAAGCAAGATGGAGGGCACAGGGTGTTGTTGTCCCGGGTTTCTTCTTCATGCTTCTTCTTCCTTCTTCTTCGTGGGTTTGGGTGGCATTTAGTAATTGGACAGAAAAGCCCCCATTGTGGGCTCTGCGAGATCAGTTTTTGGGTTTAAAGGAAAATAATTTAGCTGTCAGTTCTTAATTGCGTAGTTTAGTCTTAAAATACCTTGTAACAAAAAATTGTTAGCCATTTTGTGCCTTCTAATGAAAAGTTGCCGAACTCACAGTAGTGAAACTAATAAGAAAGAATAAACACTTGAGTCCAAACACAAATTACTATCTCAAGTACCTTCAATCCAGACCCAAAAAAACTTGTTGACTGGTATCCCCAAAGTCACTTGATGGAAAGTTCAGCCTGAGTAAGGTGGTGCTTTTAGCAGGCTTCTTCCCAAGAATTTCTTAAATTCTTCCCAAGAATGCCTGTTAAGTTCTTTAGAAAAAAAATTCTTTACTGCTTAGGGTGAAATTCTTCCCTTATTTTAGTACTTTTTTACCCCTCAGCATTCCCAGCTGCCCAGGGCCTGCTCCATCCTCTCGGTTTGAATTCATGTCCCTCTCAGCTGCTTTTCTGGCCTGAAGTATAGGCATGTTCATGCTGCCCACAGACAAAAATAATGTATTGTCTGCCTACACAAGCTTCAAATTGTTGAAGACAATCCCTGTTTTCCCTTGGATGATATCCCATCAGGAACAATGGAGCAAGCTCTCTTGTTGTTTACAGCTTAGCTACTGTACACAGGGCACAGACCCCAAAATCCACCCAGTTAGGGATAGTAAAGCTGGGTTTTAAGCATGCAAAAATAATCAGAGCTTCTTTGGTGAGTGTCTGCACATGATACAGAAGGTTATTAGGTCAGAGATCAAGATGTACCCAAAGGGAAAGTTTCCACGCCTCCTACCCCCACTTTAATATCATTTATCCTGACTCTACCCATGCCCTTCTTGTGCATGACCTTTCCAAAGGGGCAGAAAACAGGACTCCTAAACAAATACTGGACAGTATTTGCCCAAAGTAAGTTCTGAGACAGATTTTTTCCTGATACAGTCCCTGAGCAAAAGCCTTGGCATGTGGCTTAGGCATCCAGTTAGACCTTCAGGGAGAGGGCTGCCTTGGTGTGAGCAGAGAGCCAGAATGCCCAGGAATGCATACATTTCATTTCTCACCTGTAGAAATGGTTCACCTCTAGCTTTAAAACACTTGATTTTGCTGTGCTGGTTTAATGGCCAGAATAATAACAAATCCAGTTAAAAATCAACAACTGTTTCAATTCCAGTGAGCAAGAAAATGCTGAATATGCCTCAAATGTAAAATAAACAAAAAATACAGTAGCCCTTTCCCCCCCCCCCCAAAGCTCAAAGTCCTGTAAATAAGAGAAATTGCATCCAGTCAAATATTTGTTATGGAGAACCTGCACTCCATCCACAAACTTCAGTATCATTCAGCTTCCAGGCTTTATGCAAACACAAAAGCAACTCTAAACTTGGCTCCAAGGTTGATCATGCGTCTGGAAATTTGACACTGGTCTCAACTGTGAGTTTTGAAAGCTGTTTACTAAAAACATCTGGGCTCCACTTGCTCTGGGAGTTTAACTGAAAACTCCTTGTTGTTCCTTGGGCAAAACACTCGATGAAAACTTTCCAGTTTGTTTCTTTTAGGTGCCCGAATTTTTCCAAGTGGGAAACCCTGGATTTAGGCAACAAGTTTTCACTGAGTACTTACAGCACAGAATGCAAATGGCTGGGGTACACAGAGCTGCTGCCTCCTGGAAACACTCTCCAAACGGAGACAGACAAAGGATGTTTGAAGTTCTGCCGGGAAATTTGCTTTGGAGACTGAAAACGAAACTGTTTTTATGCAGGAAAAAAGTCCAAACACAGAATAATCTGTAGCTTTGTACTACAAGATTTTATAGACAAGGATTATAAAACCCTCTTTAAACAGACAAACTTTTAAGTTGTGATACAGATTTTTTTTTCTCTTTGGAGTATTTTTACACACAGTCTAAACAAAATGCTGTAGGAGATTACAATTCTCTAATTTGCCCAGAACACCCTTTCATTTATTTTTATTTCTTTTACAAGCCTTGTAAAAATACACTTAGAGTCAAAAGAGTGAGGAAGTACAATGTTAGTAATACAGTAATTCTGTCAGCACAGCCAGAAGCAGGATCTAGTGAATTTACTTGGATGTCTCAGCCCTTTTTAAACTAATTTTCAGACTGACTTCACTATCTGTGAGGGGAAAAGCTCCATCCCTGATTCCAAAGGCAGCCTGTGCCCCAGATGCACATACAGGAGCTTTCACAACATGGATTTGCCCAGCTGCAAAAGCCACCATAAGTTTGATGTTGACATTCCACCACAGGCCACCATCCACAATATTTGCTCTACTGTCATGATCCTCCCATGGTGCCATCAACCTTTATTTCCCCCCTCTCTCAGATTCACAGTGTTAAAAACAAGGGGGTGGGGATCATTCCTGTCCCCTGTTTCTGTTGTATTGAATTTTTTCTTCAAATATTGTAGAAAAACTGCAAATAGACCACTTATCCAAAGTCAACAAAAATGGGGAAATTTCTCAATACACCACAAATATCCCCTCCTTCTGAGCATGAATTTTCCTGGAAAACGCTGGTGAATGTTGAAGCCTCATGGATCACCAGGCAGCTTTGATTCTAGATAAATGGATGAAATGTTCTTTTTTAAAAAGAAGTTTTGCTTGGGAATCAAAGAGACAAACAGCTTTGTCCCCCCTGAGGCCATCAGGTAATTTTGTGAGGATGCCCAAAGGTGTTCCTTGGATTTAGTGAAGCACTGAGTTTGAGCAGACACTGAATCTCTCAGAGGAGGTTGCTTTTATACTCAGCCACCCAAAAAGGGACGAGCAGCAAATGCTTTCAAGCATGAGGAGAAGAAACAAGCTTTTACAAGGAGCTGGCAGTTAAAGGACATGCAGCAGCCTGATAAAACACCACAAAAACAAGCAGTGGCCCATGGCTGATCTCTTTTGGGCAGGATGGGTGGGGGGCACCCCCAAAACCGCTGAGCTGGTCTCTCCAGGAACTCATTCCGTGGCTCATTCACAAGAAGTGAAGGGATTCAATCCATGTAGAGGGATATTCTCAGCAGAGGGGAGGCACAGGGAGAGTTTGCTGTGCTTGGAGGGGACACTGAAAACACTGCCATGGTTCATGCTGAGGTGCAGCCACAACTCCACAGGTTCCACACCCACATCCACCTTTCCTGCTGGGTGCAACTTCCTCCTAAGCCACATTCAGGCCCTTGGCATCAAAGTAAAAATACTGAAAAGCAGCTCAAGGGGCTCAGGTTGGGCCTAAAAAAGCTGTGCTGCTTGTGGAGCAGTGAGGCAGTGCTGAAGTGTGGAGTGCTGTCCTGGACACAGCTCCTTCCTCAAGGTGGGGGAGAGATCCAGCAGGGCTGTCCTGCACACTGAACAAACTGGAGGGGAAAAAGCAAGGGAATTGCACAGAGATAGAGAGAAATAGACCAGGGGAAATCATCTCTGTTGGGTTGAGAAATGGCTGTGACACTTGAAATGGGGCTGGCCTTCAGGACCGTGTTGAAGCTGTTGTGCTCAGCTCAGCAGATGTTGGGCCGTGCCCACAGATATCAGCGTTCCAGCAGGCCATAAAGCAGGGACAGAGAGGCCACCCACCCAGTGGGACAGGGAGATAAGGGGTCAGGACAGCCCCAGGAGCTCCTCAGCAATCACACAGGGCTGTTTCAGACACTGCTGGGCTGGGCAGAACCCTGAACCTGGGCAGAGCACCGTGGCCCTTGTGGTCAGAGTCCTGGGAAGATGCTGCCATAAAAGCTGTGGAGGCAAAGGTCTCAGAGCCCCCTGAGCCAGCAGCCAGAGGAATGCTCTGCCTGGCCTGAGGAATCTTCCACCCACTTGCTTGCTCAGTCATGCATGGCCACAAACCTGTCTAAATAGGCAGCGATGACCAAGACTGAAACTCAAATCAGGAACTTTCCAGTCTGACAAGTAAAAACAAACAAAAAAGATTTCCGCTCCACACGTACTTAGCACAGGCCAGGCCCTTCCTTGCCTGCTGCTTGGTGCTCCTGGGTCCTTCTAAAAGTCTCTGAGAAGGGACACAACCCACAGCAGGCTCAGAGGAAAGAAGATGAAACACTCCCATGGCCAAAAAGGCTGCATTCCTCACACAAACACCCCCACACCTCATGTGTCTCTTTTCCCTGTGTCCAGCCACCCTGCTGACCCCTTGGAGTGTCTCTGCAGGCCCTGAACTTAGTAGAAAACAGCATTTGTGACCAGTTTCTTTTGGCCACTGGATGGGTCTGAAAGCTCCAGAGTTAGAGACACATGGAGGAGCTCAGTGATTCGAGGGCAAAGGGTGATCACAGAGAATTTCCCCAAAATGCCAGGACCCTGACAGGCAGGGAGGATGTTCATTCAGGCCCAGAAGGAAAAGTTCTCTGACAAAGCATTTCTCCAGTCAGGAGGTGCAGGTTGAGCAATGGGCTGACACCAGCTGAAACAACAGCCTGGGAGGGAGCAGAGGGATGCAAAACCACGAGGATGTCTCTGAGGTCACCATGGAAAAGAGTCTCTGACTAAGAAGAAGAAGAAAGAAGCCAGAATTGCAGCATTGTTACTTCATCCAGGGAACTTTGTTCAATCAAGACCAGCAGGTTCAGCATGACCACACAAAAAAAATTTACCAGGCTTTTATTTGAATTCCTGCCTGTATCCCTGCCTCAGGCACGTTTAACTAGCAGTGGACTCTGCCTGCAAAAGGCAATTCCCACTTTATTCCCTGCCTGTGTTTACTCTGATCTACTCTGGAGTCACCAGGCCCTACTTCCCTCCACACAAATAAAAGCATTTCAAGAGGACCAGGGAGGTTGTCAGCCTTGGATAGGAGAAGACATCCACTTCCAGAGTTTTCTGCTGGAAACATTTCTCCTTCCAATCACCAGCCTTGCTGTGGTGAAAAATGTCACCACAAAATTCCTCAGCTGGGAAGTGTTCAATCCCTTCCTGCTGGATTCCAGAGGCCAGGAAAGCAGCTCAATCCAGAGAAAGGAGCATTTCCTGAACTTATTTAGGAAATATTTATTCATTATTACATTATATTATATTATATTAATCATAATTATTAATTCATAATGTTAGTCAGTTATTTCAACCTAAACTGTCACACAGCCACTTCACAGGCCTACAGTGACAAGGATGGGAACAGAGCTGGGAATTGCAGAGACTGGAAAAGAAGGAGGAAGGGGACTAAGAATCTGTGTTTTTACCAGAATCTGTCTTTTTGTGAGAATCTGTGTTTTTACAGCCACATCCAGTGTGAGAAGCACCAGTGCAGAGAGACTGAGAAATAGGAAGAGAAAGTGACACCACCATTGCTTTACATCAGCTGGAAACTTTCTCTTCTTCCAGGTCCTTCAGGAGTGGCTTTTTCCAGAAGTAATTGGGAGAAGACAGTTCTACCCTTTTCCCCATATAACCCTCCATAAAACCAGACAGATCTCTCTGTTTCAGGCAGTTCCTGCTTTCCTGTCAGGTGGGAGGATGAGGATTGAGCAACAGTACCTCCAAAAGCAACCAAACCTCGAGGGTGAGGAATTGGGAAGTGGGTGGGATCTCTTCCCAACCATCACATGACTTTTATTCATCCTCCTCCTTGGGAATGAGGTAACATTCCGTTTTCAGACAACATGCTTTGCCTGGTATCTACAACCAAACTAAGAACGTCATGATACATTTAAAAAGCATCTTTATTTTACCTGAAAAAACTTGTGTTGTACCATAAATCAGGAAATGAATGAAAGGTTAATCAGCTGTAATTTCATTTTAGATGCTCTGTGAGGGATGCTGTTCTTTACAGAAAAGAATTTTGTTAACATTCGCATTGTGATCCAGCACTAAGATTACAGCCAACAAACACGGCACTGTTGGAAGTTGGTCACTGAAGAAGCTCCCAGCATCCTTCCAAGTGACACTTCCACCTCACCTGCCTGCCAGAGGCTGCCTGGGAAGAGAGGAATCTCCCTGCTGCGTCCCAGAGCTCCTCCCGCTCACCGTGACCTGGGAGGGGAAAGGAAAGAAACGGGAGAGGGGACGGAAATGACCGAGAGAAATAGGGGTACGAGGGAAAATCCTGGGCCCAGGGTGTCAGGAGACAGGCAGAGAGCTGGAAAAGGGGTGGAGGAAGAAAGGAAAGGCATCTGGAGCGGAAGGGAAGGGAAGGGAAGGGAAGGGAAGGGAAGGGAAGGGAAGGGAAGGGAAGGGAAGGGAAGGGAAGGGAAGGGAAGGGAAGGGAAGGGAAGGATCGCAGCACCTGGCCCCGTTCCCAGCCACCAGACTCAGCACGGGGTCCCTCAAAGTAGCCCGGGCGAGGCCCATGGCACGGGAGCGGGGGGCGGCCGAGATCTTTCGGTTTGTCCCGGGCTATCCCGGGGGGTCCCGGCGCGGCCGAGCCGCCACGTGGGGGCGCCCGCGCTGCGCTGCCGCCCCCCCCCCCTCCCCCGCGGGCCAATCAGCACGCTCTGTGCGCCGCTGCCCCGGGGCACGCCGGGAGTTGTAGTCCCAGTGGCGCGACAGCGGAGCGGTGCCTACCAGCGGCTTCTCCGCAGTTCGGCGGGGCGGCTCCGCCTCTGTTGTCTCCTCACGGACACTCGGGGACTTGCATGGTGGTTTCCCCCATCCCGCGGCGCTGCCGGGGTGCAGCGTCCGTGTCGCGTGGGGATGACGTCACCGGGAGGCCCGGGCGGGTGTCATGGCCGTGGGGGAGCGGCTCCCTTACAAACCCCCTCAGGCGGGCGGGGTGAGGCAGGGCAGTGCCCGGGGCTGTGTAAACAGGAGCGCGCATTGAGATAATCCCAGTGGAACGGTGCCAAACATAAAATGTTGCAACAGAAGAGTCAAATTGCATCCTAAGTTTTATAAGGAACGTGCTCACAACATTTGGTTCCTCTGAGAAATCACAATTTCCAATGCTTATAAAAGTCCTGATTATCACAGAGTCACAGACTGCTTTGGGTTGTGAGGGACCTTGTGAAAAACGCCAATCGCTTGTTTTTAAAAAAGTTTAATTGTAAGAAAATAGTTATAAAAATAGTAATATAATTAGAGTAATAAAAATTTGGACAATTGGAATTTAGGACCATATGAGACAATAAAAACAAAGAGTTACAGACGGTCTGGGTACCTTTTTCGGGGCAAAATAAGCCCGAAAAAGGACACACGTTAACAGAGGATTAACCCTTAAAGCAATGGCCTCTTGCATATTCATACATGTCATACAGAATGCATAAATTCCATTCAAACAAAGGATTCTGTCTGGTCTATGTCAATTTCTTCCTCTTAATCCTGACGGTGTCTTCAGGGCTGAGCGAGGCAGGAAGGAGTTTGTTTCTTCTGGTAGGGGAACAATAAATTCTCTTTCTCTGAAAGATTTTGGTGTCCTGTGGTTGCTATCTGGTGCAAGTACCTCATTCCTCTCTTTAAAAAAATATCCCACATACATAGTTTCTATTTTAACATTATGTTATAACCTAAAGCTATATTTTACACTCTATTTTAGAAAATTAATGCAGCATAACTTTCTAACATAACACATATAATATTAATTTTAATATTTGAGAAAAGTCAGTAATAAAATAGGCATTTTTCACAGCCTTAAAAACCATCACATTCATGGGCAGAGACACTTTCCACTATCCCAGCTTGCTCCAAGCCACATCCAGCCTGGCCTTGGACTCTGCCAGGGAAGCGGCAGCCACAGCTTCCCATGGAAATCTATTCCAGGGCCTCACCAGCTCCACAGGAAAGAGTTTTTTCCCCAAATATTCCATCTAAACCCACCTCCTGTCAGTTTGAAGCCATTCCCACTTGTCCTGCCACTCCTTGTCCAAAGTCCCTATCCAGCTCTCCCTGTGCCCTTTTTGTCACTGGAAGGTGACAAAAGGTCAAGGTCCCTCTGGAACCTTCCCTTCTTCAGGCTGAACATTCCCATAACCACCAACAAGCATTTTGTAACACAGTTAAACAGAAAGAAAAATCTAAGTATGTCGTGGGAGGGGAAACCAGGGCTTTTGGTCTACATGCAAAAAGAGAAAATGGTAAAATATGTGAAAGAGGTGAAATCGTCAAGAAAGCAGAATGAGAACAGGCATGGAAGATGTTTGGTGACAGCAGAATAGGCCATAAAAATATGATAAAATATATAAAAATTTAATTCCTTTCTCTACAGAGGGTATGGCAGAGCTGGCAAACAAAGGAAGTATTTTCCCTGTACAAAAGCTTTTAGTTTTCTAAGTTTAAAATTAAATGTCACATCTGATTCTGGGATTTCTCACAAATATTTGGTGTGTTTACTTTCCTGAGGCTGATTAATTTTGTAATATTTAATGGAAAGCAAGCCATGAGAATTGTTTTTAAATATTCAAACCCAAATATCTTTAGATTTTCCAAGCAATTCTCCTCACACTTCTTTTTTACCTGAAACTTGAATTTGAATTGGACTCAGTCTGCTAAGAAAGAAATTCTGTGTTTTATTTTAACCTTACAAGAAAAAGCACATAATTTAACCCTAACTTTGCACAAGTTAATACATATTTCTGCTGATGCCAGGATAAATTCTAGGCAGGACAGAGAAAGGAAGCCTGGATGAGCAGTATAAATTCCAAAATTTTAGGTGGTTACCCTTGAGTGAGATAACACAAAGCTGTCTAAAATGGGATTAATAAACAACCAGATTTTTACCACCACCAAAGGGATAAATTTCTCCCCAATATCCAATCTAATCCTTCCCTCTTTCATCTTAAAGCTGCTTAAATCCAAGTGTTTAAAGGATGGCCACAGAGAGGACAAAGTCTCTTCACAAGGAGCCTTGATTCTATGAATCCATTTTTTCTATAAGGATTAAAAAACAGGGAGGAAAGGGAGGTGAAAATAGCACTGACACAGCAAATGCAACTTTTTTTTTGATTCCCAAAGTCCTGGGAATTGTAAAGCCAGAACAATAGCCAAACCTGAATTTCACAAGTCGGTACTATTTTTAGAGGAGAAAAATAAATCATTCACATCTTCTTTTATGTTAAATATTTTCATATCTGGCAGCCCCATACAAAAAAAAAATAGAGGGGAAAATCTGCTCTGGTTTCATTGCAAGTAATAAAATCCACACACAAATAATATAGTTGGATGGATAATTGGACTTTTCTTAAGGAAAAAGAAAGGTTTGTGGGTTTTGGTTTTTTTGTTTGTTTTTTTTGTTTGTTTGTTTGTTTGTTGGGTTTTTTTTGAAAGCACATCAAGAATTCCAGGAATTCTTTATCTTTAGGAATAGATAAATTAAAATGGTCTCTCACTAGTTACGTGAGATTAGCAAATAATTGGTAAAATCTGATTTTCAGTGACAAAAGCAAAGTGCAAATGCACAGAGGATCACTCATACAGGAATTTCATTGACAGAGTATTTTTCCTCGATTTACTTGACGTTGTCTGTACTCCCACCCCCATTCCAGCAGGGCAGCTCCACTTCTAGGAATGTAAGAGGATCTCTGTGCTGATGAGTCAGTCCAGGGGTATTGATTTCCAAGAGCAGCCAAAAACACACTCAGGGAAAAGAGGAGAAGAAACTGGGTTGAATGTATTATGAATCTGCCCCGCTAAATTTTCCCAGTGGTGCCGAAGAAAATCACAGCTGTCTCCTTCCAGTGTCAGAGGTTACCGGGCATGAGGAAAATGAAAGAGGATGTCTCAGTTTTGAGGAATATTTAGGGATTAGCACCTTGATTTGTGAAGGGGTGATACAGCTGATGATAAAGAGTGAACCTCTAATGGACACTTCCCACCAGACCAGGTTGCTCCAAGGCCCATCCAGCCTGGCCTGGAGCACTTCCAGGGATGAGGCAGCCACAGCTCCTCTGGGGAAGAAGGAGAAAAGAAGGAACATATTTCTTGCCAAGTTATCCAAAGACTCGATCCCAGCTTTTGCTGTGAGCCTTGTTTGGTCCTCTGGCAGCAAGCAGCTCCTTACAGTGGATCTTTTTGGGAACACATGGCTGGGGTGCGTGGAGAGGGAGGGAACTGTAGCAGAATTAGACTTGATAATCTAACCTTTCCATCTTCACAAGCCAGGAGAGGCATCAAAATCTCCCATCTGGACACACATTGGAAATCAGGCTCTAGTTTGGTACCTTGGAATTCAGATGCCTCTTTTAAAAGGTATCCAGGGTTTGGAATTGCACACAGGCTGATGTCCATCCTTAGGCATCTCTCCACACAGCTATGTTTAGATTCCATCACCTCTGGAAAGAGGAGCATTCTCCAATCCTGCAGGGAGCAGCCACCCAAGGCCCTTCATCTAACAAGCCCTTTTGGGCATCCTGAAGAAGACACTAATGATCTTAAAACATTCTTAGAAAGCTCCTGGTGGACCTCCCTCATCCTTCTAACCAGTCCCCAGGGACAATTTCACAGGCACTGAGAAGGAAACTTTCCTCCTTTTTAAAGAAAATGAAAACTTCCAAAGCAGTTCAGTTTGTCCCAACTTCTCCACACCTTGGTTGGAGAATTCATGGCTTGGCCAACACCTCTCCAGTCCTCCACTTGGTTGGTGCAGAAGTTATGGCAGGAATTTGAAGGATAATTGATCCCTTATCATTATCCTTCTCCAGCTGCACCAGCAGCTGCCCCTGGCCAGCAACTTGTGGTTGGCAGAAGTCACTCAGAACCTTGTGGAAGTGCCTGGGACATCCCAAGGGGGCCATCAACAGCCTGGAACAGGTTCCAGGTTCTAGTCAGGAGTAAAGTTGTGCATAAAGACAAATCCAGCTCCTGTGCCCTGTTGTGCTACCATTCAGCCATTCCTTGTTCCAGCTCCTGGAAGAACTGGAACAAGGATTTTTTTCACCTTCGTAAATATTCTGCTCACAGTTGTAATCTTCTTTACACTGATGAATTTTCTTGCAGTTCAGACACCTTAAAGCTACAATTTATACAAAGTGTCATCACAGAGTGTATTTAAAAGTATTTAAAAATTCAGAGGTACTTGTAGCTAAATAAAAGAGATTTTATTAAACCTATTTCATTATAAACTTTGGGTGTCAATCAAGTGAGAATAATCTCAGCATTTTAATGGATTATTTATTACTTTGCTACAAAGAAGAGAGGTGGTGAAGATTGGGATGAGCTGCAGGAAGCAGCATTACCTCTCTTTCCATTAGGATTTGATGCAGCAAGGAGCAATTCTACAATTCCAGCAAACAACAGACACTCAACAAGGGGAGAGAGGGAGAGAGAGAGAGAGAGAGACACAGAGAGAGAGAGAGAGAGAGAGAGAGAGAGAGAGAGGAGAGCGATTTCAGGGCTGATCCATAAAACATAATTTAATATATTTGGAGTTCAATTTTAAAAGGGATATAAACTGCTTTCATACAGTGTATCTAAGTGCCTGAGTACCAATTCCCAGAATTTCTGCCCTAAAATATGCATCCAACACCTGCCTGCTCTCACCTCAGCTTCCTCAGTGCTTAGTGGAGAACAGCATTCCCAACTGGACTCTTCTCTTAGTGTGAAAATGACCTGAAGCTGTGCCATGCAATTCTGGAAGTACACAGCTCTCCCTTCTAACTGCAGAGGGAGCCAAAAGAAGGAATTTTCAGCCCAGAAAATGAATTTGGATTCCAGCATTTAATTTTTAGATGTCAGTAAGTTAGAGAGGATCAGTCACAAACTGTAGTTTCTACCCAGCTGATGGTGGAGACTGAGTGAGGTTTTCTTGTCTTGTTAAAGCCCTTCTCACCTGGCTGATCACTCTTTGTAGGGCACATTTTACCTCTTTGTTCCTGAGGCTGTAGATGATGGGATTTAGGAGTGGGGTGAGCATTCCGTAGAGCATGGACACGACCCTATCCCAGTGTGGGGAATAGGTGGAGGAAGGGTGGACGTAGGTGCAGATGGTGGTCCCATAAAAAAGGCAAACTACAGCCAGGTGAGAACCGCAGGTGGAGAAAGCCCTGTGCCAGATCCCAGGGGACATTCTGGCCAGGATTTCCAGGAGGATACAGATGTAAGAGACCACAGTGACCATGCAGGCGCCGCTCCCCAGCACCCCAGCCACCACCAGGATCACCAACTCCGTGCTGTGGGTGGAAGAGCAGGAGAGGGCCAGCATGGGAGGAAGATCACAGTAATACTGCTGGATTCTGTTAGGACCACAGAAAGTGAGTGTGAAAACCAGAGAAGTGTGCAGCAGGGAGTTCAGAAGCCCAGTTGCCCAGGTGCCCAGGGCCAGCTGAGCACACAGCTTCATGCTCACAATGCTGGGGTACCTCAGGGGGTGGCACACAGCCATGTAGCGGTCGTAGGCCATCACAGCCAGGAGGAAAATCTCTGTGCCCACCACAGCAATGAGGGAAAAGTGCTGGAACAGGCAGCCAGAGAAAGAAATCTCTTTGTGCTCCAGCAGCAAGGCCCCCAGCATCTTGGGCACGGTGATGGTGGGACATAAGAGATCCAGCAGGGATAAGTTGCCGAGGAAGAAGTACATGGGGCTGTGCAGGTGGGAGTCAGTGCTGATGGCAATAAGCAGAGTGATGTTGCTTGCCATGGTGGCCAAATAAATGAGCAGAAACAGCACAAAGAGAAGCAAACGGATTTCTGGAGCATCAGAGAGGCCCACGAGAACAAACTCGGATACTGCTGAGAGGTTGCCCCTCTGCATCCTATCTCTCATTGTGGGAACGAGCAGAGGTTTCCCTGGAATAAAGAAGGTGTAACTTAATCACAATTTCATCCCCATTTTAAAGATTGTGAGGGGGGTTTTATGTGTCCATTTTGAAGATCTGAATTGTTTCCAATCATTGCTGCACTCAAAATCTAAATTTTACCCACATACTCCTAATGCAAAAGGCAAAATGTAGGTATTAAACTTCACAATGATTAAAGCAAAATGTTAGTTTTTGCAAGTTGCCACCTCAGACTGAAGAGCTGGAAGTGGGAGTTACCTTCTCTGTGGCATCCAGCTTGGACACAGCCCCGGGCAACACTATAGGGCTTTCAAGGTTCTCTGAGCAAGGGGAGTGTGGTATAGATCGTAAAATTCCTTTCAACATAAAATACTTAGTATTAGTAATACCACTAAAAGGGTCTAGATTAGTAACAGAAACTAAAACTTTTTAAGGCAGTAATGCTGTCAGAAAAGAATTAAATCTCTCATAATCACCAGGTAGATGCATGTTGGGGCTTTTTTTCAGCTTTTGGATGGGGCTTGGAGCAACCTGGTCTAGTGGAAGGTGTCCTTGCCCATGGCAGGGGATTGGAATCCCCTTTAAGGAGATTTCCAACCTAAACCATTCTATGATTCTATCATAAAAATAAGTTATAATTTGGCATCCCATTAAAGACCCCCAGTTTTCTGTAAATTTTACCCTACAGACTTCCATAATACCATTAGTACTTCTGGCATCTATCTGGACTTTTCCCCCCATCCCATTTCCTCAGTTCGAAGAAGTCTAAACGTGGCATTAAAGGATGTTCCCATTTACCCCACACTGCTCCAGGGAATGTAGCTCAGTATTTACAGTAAGGATTTACATACCAGCCCTAGAGGGAGGGAAAGCAAAGTTCAGTCCAAATAACTGCTTTTTGGGAGATTTTGGGATTGATTTTGAGATGGTGAGAATATTGTACCACATCCTCGTTTGTAGGAGATGCAGAGATAAATAGATTGATGAAATGTTTTATCTGGCCAGGCTCCTCTGTGGTCTCATGTTCTCCCAGAAGCTTGAGAGGGAGCAAAGTCAGGGCTTAAACTACATAAGAAATAGTTAACTCAGCAGAAATAAAAGGGACATCACTTGTTCATGAAATGGGGAGCTCATTCAGGTGAAATAGCCCAGAAACAACACAGAAATACTCACTGCTGCACAGAATTACTTACAGGTGATTTATCGTTGTCTGTAGCTCCAGGAAACAAAACAATCCTTTTTCTTCTTTCTACATGTGACATAAAAATTATATCACTCATAAGGAAGAGATGAATCCTGACAAAGCAGAGTTGGAATATTCCCACAGACACCTGCAAGCACTGACACAAGGGCTGGCTTGGCCGCAGGAGTAAGCACCTCTCTTCTTTAATGAGGTTTTATAAATATGAGGGAGTGTCTGGGGACAAGTGTGTCTGACAGTTTTTTTGGCTGTTCTTTTAATTGCATATATGAGGGGTTTTTCAGAACATTGCCAAAAGGGGCTGGAAATTGAAGGGACAAAAATTACCAGCACTATTTTGAAGAGCTAACAGAAATTCCCCTCTGGTCCCATTAAGCATCCATGTGTGATTTATGGGAGTGCCACTCCTCATGTGAGGTTCAGGATTGGGAGCAGGCCTGTTCCTATCCCAGAAATACCTGACCAGAAATACTGCACTGTTCACATGAAGGACTCTTGCTGTCCATTGTTCTTCCAGCCTGTTTGCTGTGTTTGCAAACTCCTGGGAAATTAAAGATTCTGTGTCTTACACGGGCAAACAGTGATAGGACAAGAGGGAATGGCTTTAAATTAAAAGATGAGGGATTTAGATTGGACATTAGGAAGAAATTCTTCCCTGTGAGGGTGGTGAGGCCCTGGTCTAGGCCCTGGTCCAGGGAAACTGTGGATGCCGCGTGATCCCTGGAAGTGTCCAAGGCCAGCTTGGATGGGGCTTGGAGCAGCCTGGGAGAGTGGAAGGTGTCCCTGCTCATGGCAGGGGGTGGAACAACATGAACTTTAAGGTCCATTTCAACCCAGATCATTCCAGGACTGTATAAACTGCAATTCCCCAGGGGTCCCACAGCACAGGCCTATCCTGCCATGAGAGTGCAGAGCTATGGCTGGAATAAATCTCCATGGCCCAGCCCTTTCCCTGTGGGGTGCAGTTACCCCAAGGACCATCAGGCATCACTCTTCCCATGGAGTTTTGCAATAAAAAATTTCATAATAAAACCAGATGCTAGAAAGAGATGCAGCAAAGAGATCCATCCCTCACCTCTCCCTTCCAAGCCCAACAATTCTGTGATTCTGTTCCCCTCATAAATCTTAAATGTTTCTTTTGGGGTGGGATGTATTGGCCTCATGAATGTGCCAGTCACCCAGGCTCTCAACTCCAGATCTAAGTTGCTTATTTGCAGGGATAATCTTAGCTGGGTATTTTAGAAGTAGAAACACAGGATAGTTTTTGAGATAAGTGTTCTGCCTCAGGGTAAATACATAAAAATTGTATTGCATTATATTTTATTATGAAAAATCATTTTAAAAAACCCTCAAAGACAAACAACAACAAAAATATCTCTATTTGCAGACTCCAAATGTGGACTAATTGATGATATGCTGGATTAGACCCCTCTTGCCCACTCCTCCCTGCCATTCCCACTGTTACACAACCAAAGTGATTTGATTTTTGTCCATTCTGGGACTACCCAGCTTTGTCATTGTTTGAGATTTCCATCTAGGAATGCTTATGATGAGCCCAGACTGATTAAAGTCTGTTGAAAATGTTCCCGTTTCTCTGATGTCCATTTGTGTTTCAGTCTCATAGTCTTTAAATAAAATTGATTAGCCTGGGATCTCTTCAGGCTTCTTGGGATTTAACAAAAGCATTGTAAAGGTCCTGCCAGTTCTCAAAGGACTTTTTTTTTTTACCTTTGAGGCCATTTTTCACTGTCCTCTAGGTGAAGGCAATAAATCTGAGGATGAGCTCATAGAGCTGATAATTTCCAGGAGAGAAAGAACTCAGGGTTTTAATGGTGCGCAGTGGAGCCAATTTACACACAGGGACAAACTCAGCTGCCAAAGCTGCAACTTTGCAATTTGCCAGGCACCAACTTTTTAACAACATCTTCTGAGGCCTTGTTAAAGTCGTGCTAAGATGTTTCCAGGGGAGAAAAATCAATTATATTAAATTGTTTGTCTTCATAGAATAGTTTGGTTTGGAAAAGACTTTCAAGCTCATCCCATTCCAACCCCTTGCAATAGCCAGGAACATATTCCACTGGATGAGGTTGCTCCAAGCCCCTTGTATTGAAATCCCAGCTCCCAAAAATATGGAATTTTTATTTATTTTATCAAAATTGGATCAGTTCTTTCAAATCAGTTCACTGTTTATGCCCCCAGTTTATACCTGGTGAACAAATTGACACCAGCAAAATAACTGGACCACAGCTCCAATTTCCCTTGCATTTATACATAAAATATTTATAGAAGCTTTATTGGAATGTTAAAAAAAATCACAGTGATACATTTTTTTCTCAATTGAAATTTACCCTAATTGACTTAAAGAACATTTTAATTTTTCAACATTTTTCTCTAATACTGAAAAAGAAAAGCTCCCTTCCAGCCCAAACCTTTCTGTGATGATCCTGAGTAGAAATTCACTATTAAAAAGAAATCTCATTTGCACAAGGATGGGAGATGTTTGGAAATCTCTTTTAAACAGGAAGATCAATGACTCACTGATGCTTCTGATCCTCCTCTTCCTACAGGTGTGGCAGTGAGGGCTAATTTAAGACAGTGAGGAGAGACAGGGAAAGTGGAAATTCTTTTACTTCCTTTGCAGCAATTTAGATTGGATATTAGAAAAAATTCCTTCATGGAAAGGGTTTTCCAGCCCTGGAACAGGTTGCCCAGGGCAGTGGTAGAATCACTAACCCTGAAGGGATTTAGAAGTTGTGTGGATGTGGCACTTGGGGTTATTGGTGGCCTGAGTAGCCCTGTGTAATGGTTGGACTTGACAATCTTAGAGGGCTTTTCCCACCTCAGTGATTCCATGATTTAATTTAGGTGGGACGAATCCAATCTTAAATAATTTTAACACAAAGAAATTGATGATGTTCCTCCCATGACAACCAGTGAATTTCTGTCCCTGATGGATTTGGTGATGTAACAGCTGCCCTCAAAGAGGCAGTTTGAGTTGGAAGGGATCTTATAGACAATCCCATTCCACCCCCCTGCCATGGAGAGGGATACCTTCCACTATCCCTGATATCCCACATTGCTCGAAGACACTCCAAGCTGGCCTGGAACACTTAGAGGGAAGGGGCAGCCATGGGAAGCCCATGCCAGACCACCACTGGGAAGAATTTCTTCCCAATATCCCATCTAAACCCACCCTCTGCCAGTGTGAAGCCATTCCCTCTTGTCCTGCCTGGAGGCAGGACACTCCTTGCCCATGGAGTCCATCTCCACTCCTCCTCCTTCCTCTATATGTTGGGCCTTGTATGATTTAAATAAGTCACTCCTCTGCGAGAATTATGACTAAAAATATTCTTATGTGTCTAAAGGAAACCCTACAAGCAGAATCTGCACTATCTCTGTCTTCCATTGTTGCTGGCTGAATTTGGGGACACTTAGTGCATGTGCATCTGCCATCTGCTGTCACAGCACAGGAAAAGCATGCCAGACAGGGAGACAAGCCTCACCCAGGATTCATTCATTTATTTGAATCTTATGATCCCACATGAGTGGAAGTGTTTAAAAGTTTGGGGTTTTCAGCATGGATTTTTAATATTAACAGTAATATGTGTATAGAAATGTATTTGTACATACTTTGAAGCCTGTGGGCTTTAGCCCCTTAGTCTTTATTGTGCAGGTTATGCCAACCAAGCCTGTCTCAGAAGGTTCTGCAGCGCTTCCAGAGTCTCCACATGGATTCCTTCACCTCGCTGCTCCTCAGGGTGTAGATGAGGGGGTTCATCATGGGTGACAAGATGGTGTAGATGGCACAGACATACTTACTGGGGGGCAAGGTCCCAGCGGGCCGCAGGTAGGTGAAGATGCAGGGCATGAAGAACAGGGTGATGGCCATCACGTGTGAGGCACACGTGGACAGCGCCTTCCAGTTCCCCTGGGAGACACGGGCCCAGACCTTGGCCAGGATGAGGGCGTAGGAGGCCACCAGCACCAGGAAGCAGCCCAGGGATATGAGGCCGCTGTTGGAGGCCATGAGCCACTCGGTGAGGGCGGTGTTGGTGCAGGCCAGGCGGATGATGAGCGGCACATCACAGAAGTAGCTGTGGATGGTGTTGGGGCCACAGAAGGGCAGCTGGAGCATGAGCACAGTCTGGACAAAGGAGTGGATAAAGCCCCCGGCCCAGCAGGCAGTGACCAGCGCCCAGCAGGCCCTGCGGGCCATGATGGCCGTGTAGTGCAGGGGCCTGCAGATGGCCGTGTAGCGGTCAAACGCCATCACCGTCAGCAGGAACATCTCTGAGGAGCCCACAAAGTGCAGGAAAAACAGCTGGGCCATGCAGTCCCCAAAGGCAATGGCCTTGTGCCCGGAGAGCAGGGCCACCAGCGCCCTGGGGGCCGTGACAGAGGTGCAGCAGATATCGATGAAGGACAGATTGCAGAGGAGGAAGTACATGGGCGAGGAGAGCTTGGGGTCAGTCCTGACTGTCACGATGATGAGGAGGTTGCCCAGCAGGACCATGGTGTAGGCCAGGAGGAAGAGGGTGAAGAAGAGGAGTTGCAGCTCCCGCCTGTCGGAGAGCCCCAGGAGGATGAATTCAGTCACCCGGGAGGAGTTGTCCTGTGCCATCGCTGCAGCTCAGGCTGCCATGGCGCAGGTCGGGGGGTGGCCAGGAAGGGAAGGGAATGTGCTACAGCTCCAAGGCTCATGGATGGTGGGAGCAGGATGCATTTGGTGCTGCAAAAAGCACAGTGTCATGTCACAAATGACAGAAAGCAGAGTTTGCACTCACCCCCTATTCTGCCCCTACTCAGGTCTCTGGCCTGCCCCTCCAAACTGATCTTCTTTTCTGAACTCACTCTGACCACTGTTTTCCTGCATCATGGTTGGTGTGCTCCCATTTCTCTGTTAGGGAGAAACCACAGAATTATGGAATTCTTAAAGTTGGAAAAGCCCCCACCGAGTCCAGTTCTCCCCGCAGCACTGCCAAGCCCTCCACTAAACCATGTCCCCAAGTGCTACATCCACACTGCTTTTAAATCCCTTCGGGAATGGTGATTCCAGCACATCCTGCTCTCAGATAGCAAGAGCCATGAATGCTGGAAAATTGCTGTGCTGTCCTTTTACCTGCTGGAAATTTGAAGTGACTACAAGGAAATGCTGCCATTCTCAGGCATGAGCTGTTCCATGTTCTGATCCTAAGGACACTCCTCTAAACTGAGGAAAGGGCTCTCCAGTTAGCTTATTCACTCTGACACTGGGAATACATGCACAGAAATCAGGTCTGGGAAGTTCCTCCCTGGAGAAACTGGGGTCTCTAACACAGCAGAAGCTTCAAAACCCTACATGGTTTCTCTACCTTTATAGTTTTAAAATTAATTTTTGAGGTTTTTCAGTAGAGAAATACACTCACTGTCCTGTGGAGGTTACAGTGGGACCAGCAGAGGAATGCACTTGTCCATTTACAATCCCTCCAGGAAATTCCTGTGCTGCTCCTTTCTGCTGAGCAGTTTATAACTCAGCAAGCAGGAGGCTACCAGGAAGAAACCAGATGTCTATGATGCTAACAGCTTTGAATAAAGCTGTCTTAAAAGATCCAAAAGGCCAAATCATTAGACAGGGGATATTAACAGGACACACACATTGTACGCTGGCATGTTGAATATCCACTGTATTTCTTCTGCTGTCTTTTTGGGACAATTTCAGTTTAAAGCCAGTGCTTCCCTGAAGGAGTGACAGTGAAATCCAAGCCAGAATATGTTCTTGACATGTGTAATAACAAGCTCTGGTTATTTAGCTGAGGAGGGTGGTAGAAATAATAGCCAGGTCCTGCCTGTGGTGTGAAACACCCCATAAATACACCTGTAGTGACACTGGGCTAGTGAATGAGATGTTGATGACCGTGCTTTACTGACAAACACCCACAAATCCTCTCTTACAGCATTATCATGCAGAACACCAGGATCACTACAAGTGTGTGATATTCCTGAAAGTGCTCAAGACCAAGCTGGACAGGGCTTGAAGCAACCTGAGCAATCCCCCATGGCAGGGGATCTGTACAAAATGAGCTTTAAGGTGCCTTCCAGCCCAGTCCATTCTGGGATTCTAAATCTGTAACTGATGTTTTAAATGTTTTTTTCTCCTAAGTCATAAAATAGACCTCCCAAAAGTCACTCACCAGCAATGCTGCTTTGCAAGGCAGGATTTCAGTGGGGCCTGAGCAAAACAAAGGAACAATCCCAGAACACTTCCACAGAGCTCACTTGCTGTCGCTCCTCTGACGACCTCCCCAAAGCACTTCAGGAAGTTCCATCAGAACATCTCAGTTCCATCAGAAACTCTCTGCAAGGTGCTGCTCAGGAGTTGTGAAAGCAGCTCTGTATCTCTGCCAACTCTAAGCCCTGAAAAGAACAGCCCAACCTTCTGTATTTCCCATTATGCCAAAAAAAAAAAAAAAACCCCAAACAAAAAACCAACCTCCAGGAGCATCTTCAAGCACAATTATTTCTGTAGCAGAAATAGTTCAAGTAAATCACACCACAAAGCCCAAGGCTATCAGGAGTAATGAGATCCCAGAGGCAAAGGGAGTTTTGTCAGAAAACCTCAGTGGGCAAGGAGGTACAATTGTTCCTTGGGTAGTTATTAGGGTAATCTCTGGAGAGAGACATCAGAGTAAAGATGCCTCTTACATAGGACATTTATATAAATTCATATAAATGGATACAAATTTTGCTTTCTGTCCTAAGCCTGTATTTCTCATCTACAATCGTATTCCTTACTAACTTACACACTGACAGCACAAAGCACAAAGCTCAAGTATGAAATTCTTGTAAGAATTCTTTGCAAAGTGTAGAGGAGCTTGAGACTCTTTCCAATGACACCTTCCATAAGCTATGGGTGAATATTTGCTCAGCAGCGCCCAGAAATGAGACCTCTAAAAAGCCCCCACTGTTGCTCACCTCCAAAGCATTTTAAATTACATTTATTTTATTTAGTGCTGTCTTGGGCAGAGATGGGTGAAGTAGATAGAATTGTAGGATAATTATGGAATTGCAGAATAGCTGTTTGGGTCAGATGGGACTTTAAGGACCATTTCATTCCAACCCCCTGCCATGGGCAGGGACACCTTCCGCTATCCATGATATCCCACATTGCTCCAAGCCCCATCCAAACTGGCCTGGAACACTTCTAGGGACAGGGCAGCCATGGAAACCCATGCCAGACCACCACTGGGAAGAATTTTTTCCCAATATCCCATCTAAACCCACCCTCTGCCAGTGTGAAGCCATTCCCTCTTGTCCTGCCTGGAGGCAGGACACTCCTTGCCCATGGAGTCCATCTCCACTCCTCCTCCTTCCTCTATACATTGGGCCTCGAATGATTTAAATAAGTCACTCCTCTGAGAGAATTATGACTAAAAATATTCTTATGTGTCTAAAGGAAACCCTACAAGCAGAATCTGCACTATCTCTGTCTTCCATTGTTGCTGGCTGAATTTGGGGACACTTAGTGCATGTGCATCTGCCATCTGCTGTCACAGCACAGTAAAAGCATGCCAGACAGGAAGACAAGCCTCACCCAGGATTCATTCATTTATTTGAATCTTATGATCCCACATGAGTGGAAGTGTTTAAAAGTTTGGGGTTTTCAGCATGGATTTTTAATATTAACAGTAATATGTGTATAGAAATGTATTTGTACATACTTTGAAGCCTGTGGGCTTTAGCCCCTTAGTCTTTATTGTGCAGGAGTAGAGCAGGAACGTGACTCCAGGTGCATCTCTGGGTGTAACTCCAGGGTTCTGGCAACCCAGCCTGTCTCAGAAGGTTCTGCAGCGCTTCCAGAGTCTCCACATGGATTCCTTCACCTCGCTGCTCCTCAGGGTGTAGATGAGGGGGTTCATCATGGGTGACAAGATGGTGTAGATGACACAGATGTACTTGCTGGGGGGCAAGGTCCCAGCGGGCCGCAGGTAGGTGAAGATGCAGGGCATGAAGAACAGGGTGATGACCATCACGTGTGAGGCACACGTGGACAGCGCCTTCCAGTTCCCCTGGGAGATGCGGGCCGAGACCTTGGCCAGGATGAGGGCGTAGGAGGCCACCAGCACCAGGAAGCAGCCCAGGGATATGAGGCCGCTGTTGGAGGCCATGAGCCACTCGGTGAGGGCGGTGTTGGTGCAGGCCAGGCGGATGATGAGCGGCACGTCACAGAAGTAGCTGTGGATTGTGTTGGGGCCGCAGAAGGGCAGCTGGAGCATGAGCACAGTCTGGACAAAGGAGTGGATAAAGCCCCCGGCCCAGCAGGCAGTGACCAGCGCCCAGCAGGCCCTGCGGGCCATGATGGCCGTGTAGTGCAGGGGCCTGCAGATGGCCGTGTAGCGGTCAAACGCCATCACCGTCAGCAGGAACATCTCTGAGGAGCCCACAAAGTGCAGGAAAAACAGCTGGGCCATGCAGTCCCCAAAGGCAATGGCCTTGTGCCCTGAGAGCAGGGCCACCAGTGCCCTGGGGGCTGTGACAGAGGTGCAGCAGATATCGATGAAGGACAGATTGCAGAGGAGGAAGTACATGGGCGAGGAGAGCTTGGGGTCAGTCCTGACTGTCACGATGATGAGGAGGTTGCCCAGCAGGACCATGGTGTAGGCCAGGAGGAAGAGGGTGAAGAAGAGGAGTTGCAGCCCCCGCCTGTCAGAGAGCCCCAGGAGGATGAATTCAGTCACCCGGGAGGAGTTGTCCTGTGCCATCGCTGCAGCTCAGGCTGCCATGGCGCAGGTCGGGGGGTGGCCAGGAAGGGAAGGGAATGTGCTACAGCTCATGGATGGTGGGAGCAGGATGCATTTGGTGCTGCAAAAAGCACAGTGTCATGTCACAAATGACAGAAAGCAGAGTTTGCACTGACCCCCTATTCTGCCCCCTACTCAGGTCTCTGGCCTGCCCCTCCAAACTGATCTTCTTTTCTGAACTCACTCTGACCACTGTTTTCCTGCATCGTGGTTGGTGTGCTCCCATTTCTCTGTTAGGGAGAAACCACAGAATTATGGAATTCTTAAAGTTGGAAAAACCCCCACCGAGTCCAGTTCTCCCCGCAGCACTGCCAAGCCCTCCACTAAACCATGTCCCCAAGTACTACATCCACACTGCTTTCAAATCCTTTCGGGAATGGTGATTCCAGCACATCCTGCTCTCAGACAGCAAGAGCCATGAATGCTGGAAAATTGCTGTGCTGTCCTTTTACCTGCTGGAAATTTGAAGTGACTACAAGCAAATGCTGCCATTCTCAGGCATGAGCTGTTCCATGTTCTGATCCTAATGACACTCCTCTAAACTGAGGAAAGGGTTCTCCAGTTAGCTTATCCACTCTGAAACTGGGAATTCATGTGCAGAAACCAGGTCTGGGAAGTTTCTCCCTGGAGAAACTGGGGTTTCCAGCACAGCAGAAGCTTCAAAACGCTGCATGGTGTCTCTACCTTTATAGTTTTAAAATTAATTTTTGAGGTTTTTCAGTAGAGAAATACACTCACTGTCCTGTGGAGGTTACAGTGGGACCAGCAGAGGAATGCACTTGTCCATTTACAATCCCTCCAGGAAATTCCTGTGCTGCTCCTTTCTGCTGAGCAGTTTATAACTCAGCAAGCAGGAGGCTGCCAGGAAGAAACCAGATGTCTATGATGCTAACAGCTTTGAATAAAGCTGTCTTAAAAGATCCAAAAGGCCAAATCATTAGACAGGGGACATTAACAGGACACACACATTGTACTCTGGCATGTTGAATATCCACTGTATTTCTTCACTGCTGTCTTTTTGGGACAATTTCAGTTTAAAGCCAGTGCTTCCCTGAAGGAGTGACAGTGAAATCCAAGCCAGAATATGTCCCTGACATGTCTAATAACAAGCTCTGGTTATTTAGCTGAGGAGGGTGGTAGAAATAATAGCCAGGTCCTGCCTGTGGTGTGAAACACCCCATAAATACACCTGTAGTGACACTGGACTAGTGAATGAGATTTTGGTGACCCTGCTTTACTGACAAACACCCACAAATCCTCTCTTACAGCATTATCATGCAGAACACCAGGATCACTACAAGTGTGTGATATTCCTGAAAGTGCTCAAGACCAAGCTGGACAGGGCTTGAAGCAACCTGAGCAATCCCCCATGGCAGGGGATCTGAACAAAATGAGCTTTAAGGTGCCTTCCAGCCCAGTCCATTCTGGGATTCTAAATCTGTAACTGATGTTTTAAATGTTTTTTTCTCCTAAGTCATAAAATAGACCTCCCAAAAGTCACTCACCAGCAATGCTGCTTTGCAAGGCAGGATTTCAGTGGGGCCTGAGCAAAACAAAGGAACAATCCCAGAACACTTCCACAGAGCTCACTTGCTGTCGCTCCTCTGACGACCTCCCCAAAGCACTTCAGGAAGTTCCATCAGAACATCTCAGTTCCATCAGAAACTCTCTGCAAGGTGCTGCTCAGGAGTTGTGAAAGCAGCTCTGTATCTCTGCCAACTCTAAGCCCTGAAAAGAACAGCCCAACCTTCTGTATTTCCCATTATGCCAAAAAAAAAAAAAAAAAAACCCAAACAAAAAACCAACCTCCAGGAGCATCTTCAAGCACAATTATTTCTGTAGCAGAAATAGTTCAAGTAAATCACACCACAAAGCCCAAGGCTATCAGGAGTAATGAGATCCCAGAGGCAAAGGGAGTTTTGTCAAAAACCTCAGTGGGCAAGGAGCTACAATTGTTCCTTGGGTAATTATTAGGGTAAACTCTGGAGAGAGACATCAGAGTAAAGATGCCTCTTACATAGGACATTTATATAAATTCATATAAATGGATACAAATTTACAAATTTTGCTTTCTGTCCTAAGCCTGTATTTCTCATCTACAATCATATTCCTTACTAACTTACACACTGACAGCACAAAGGAAAAATATCACTGATGTTATCCCTTAGACACCTGACTTACAACTTTAAAACAAGAAGTAACTCAGGAAATCATTTCAAAAAATGCACTAATATTTGTGGTGAGCCTTCCTTGCTCACCAGGTATTTTTACTGGCACAGTAAAGCACAGAAGCAAGTTTTGAACTCAAGTAGGAAATTCTTGTAAGAATTCTTTGCAAAGTGTAGAGGAGCTTGAGACTCTTTCCAATGACACCTTCCATAAGCTATGGGTGAATATTTGCTCAGCAGCACCCAGAAATGAGACCTCTAAAAAACCCCCACTGTTGCTCACCTCCAAAGCATTTTAAATTACATTTATTTTATTTAGTGCTGTCTTGGGCAGAGATGGGTGAAGTAGATAGAATTGTAGGATAATTATGGAATTGCAGAATAGCTGTTTGGGTCAGATGGGACTTTAAAGACCATTTCATTCTGACCCCCTGCCAGGGGCAGGGATACCTTCCACTATCCCTGATATCCCACATTGTTCCAAGCCCCATCCAAACTGGCCTGGAACACTTCTAGGGACAGGGCAGCCATGGAAACCCATGCCAGACCACCACTGGGAAGAATTTTTTCCCAGTATACCATCTAAACCCACCCTGTGCCAGTGTCAAGCCATTCCCTCTTGTCCTGCCTCCATGCCACTGTCAGGAGTCCATCTCCACTCCTCCTCCTTCCTCTATACATTGGGTCTTGTATGATTTAAATTATTCACCTCTGAGAGAGAATTATGACAAAAAATATACTTATGTGTCTAGAGGAAACCCTACAAGCAGAATCTGCAATGTCTCTGTCTTCCAGTGTCGCTGAGTGAATTTGGGGACACTTGGTGCATGTGCCTCTGCCATCTGCTGTCACAGCACAGGAAAAGCATGTCAGACAGGAAGACAAGCCTCACCCAGGATTCATTCATGTATTTGAAACTTACGATCCCACATGAGTGAAAGTGTTTAACAGTTTGGGGTTTTCAGCATGGATTTCAGCATGGATGAGTATAGAAATGTATTTGTACATACTTTGAAGCCTGTGGGCTTTAGCCCCTTAGTCTTTATTGTGCAGGAGTAGAGCAGGAACGTGACTCCAGGTGCATCTCTGGGTGTAACTCCAGGGTTCTGGCAACCCAGCCTGTCTCAGAAGGTTCTGCAGCGCTTCCAGAGTCTCCACATGGATTCCTTCACCTCGCTGCTCCTCAGGGTGTAGATGAGGGGGTTCATCATGGGTGACAAGATGGTGTAGATGACACAGATGTACTTGCTGGGGGGCAAGGTCCCAGCGGGCCGCAGGTAGGTGAAGATGCAGGGCATGAAGAACAGGGTGATGGCCATCACGTGTGAGGCACACGTGGACAGCGCCTTCCAGTTCCCCTGGGAGATGCGGGCCGAGACCTTGGCCAGGATGAGGGCGTAGGAGGCCACCAGCACCAGGAAGCAGCCCAGGGATATGAGGCCGCTGTTGGAGGCCATGAGCCACTCGGTGAGGGCGGTGTTGGTGCAGGCCAGGCGGATGATGAGCGGCACGTCACAGAAGTAGCTGTGGATTGTGTTGGGGCCGCAGAAGGGCAGCTGGAGCATGAGCACAGTCTGGACAAAGGAGTGGATAAAGCCCCCGGCCCAGCAGGCAGTGACCAGCGCCCAGCAGGCCCTGCGGGCCATGATGGCCGTGTAGTGCAGGGGCCTGCAGATGGCCGTGTAGCGGTCAAACGCCATCACCGTCAGCAGGAACATCTCTGAGGAGCCCACAAAGTGCAGGAAAAACAGCTGGGCCATGCAGTCCCCAAAGGCAATGGCCTTGTGCCCTGAGAGCAGGGCCACCAGTGCCCTGGGGGCTGTGACAGAGGTGCAGCAGATATCGATGAAGGACAGATTGCAGAGGAGGAAGTACATGGGCGAGGAGAGCTTGGGGTCAGTCCTGACTGTCACGATGATGAGGAGGTTGCCCAGCAGGACCATGGTGTAGGCCAGGAGGAAGAGGGTGAAGAAGAGGAGTTGCAGCCCCCGCCTGTCAGAGAGCCCCAGGAGGATGAATTCAGTCACCCGGGAGGAGTTGTCCTGTGCCATCGCTGCAGCTCAGGCTGCCATGGCGCAGGTCGGGGGGTGGCCAGGAAGGGAAGGGAATGTGCTACAGCTCCAAGGCTCATGGATGGTGGGAGCAGGATGCATTTGGTGCTGCAAAAAGCACAGTGTCATGTCACAAATGACAGAAAGCAGAGTTTGCACTGACCCCCTATTCTGCCCCTACTCAGGTCTCTGGCCTGCCCCTCCAAACTGATCTTCTTTTCTGAACTCACTCTGACCACTGTTTTCCTGCATCATGGTTGGTGTGCTCCCATTTCTCTGTTAGGGAGAAACCACAGAAGTATGGAATTCTTAAAGTTGGAAAAGCCCCCACTGTGTCCAGTTCCCCATGCAGCACTGCCAAGCCCTCCACTAAACCATGTCCCCAAGTGCTACATCCACACTGCTTTTAAATCCCTTCGGGAATGGTGATTCCAGCACATCCTGCTCTCAGACAGCAAGAGCCATGAATGCTGGAAAATTGCTGTGCTGTCCTTTTACCTGCTGGAAATTTGAAGTGACTACAAGCAAATGCTGCCATTCTCAGGCATGAGCTGTTCCATGTTCTGATCCTAATGACACTCCTCTAAACTGAGGAAAGGGTTCTCCAGTTAGCTTATCCACTCTGAAACTGGGAATTAATGCACAGAAACCAGGTCTGGGAAGTTCCTCCCTGGAGAAACTGGGGTTTCTAACACAGCAGAAGGTTCAAAACCCTACATGGTTTCTCTACCTTTATAGTTTTAAAATTAATTTTTGAGGTTTTTCAGTAGAGAAATACACTCACTGTCCTGTGGAGGTTACAGTGGGACCAGCAGAGGAATGCACTTGTCCATTTACAATCCCTCCAGGAAATTCCTGTGCTGCTCCTTTCTGCTGAGCAGTTTATAACTCAGCAAGCAGGAGGCTGCCAGGAAGAAACCAGATGTCTATGATGCTAACAGCTTTGAATAAAGCTGTCTTAAAAGATCCAAAAGGCCAAATCATTAGACAGGGGACATTAACAGGACACACACATTGTACTCTGGCATGTTGAATATCCACTGTATTTCTTCACTGCTGTCTTTTTGGGACAATTTCAGTTTAAAGCCAGTGCTTCCCTGAAGGAGTGACAGTGAAATCCAAGCCAGAATATGTCCCTGACATTTCTAATAACAAGCTCTGGTTATTTAGCTGAGGAGGGTGGTAGAAATAATAGCCAGGTCCTGCCTGTGGTGTGAAACACCCCATAAATACATCTGTAGTGGCACTGGACTAGTGAATGAGATTTTGGTGACCCTGCTTTACTGACAAACACCCACAAATCCTCTCTTACAGCATTATCATGCAGAACACCAGGATCACTACAAGTGTGTGATATTCCTGAAAGTGCTCAAGACCAAGCTGGACAGGGCTTGAAGCAACCTGAGCAATCCCCCATGGCAGGGGATCTGAACAAAATGAGCTTTAAGGTGCCTTCCAGCCCAGTCCATTCTGGGATTCTAAATCTGTAACTGATGTTTTAAATGTTTTTTTCTCCTAAGTCATAAAATAGACCTCCCAAAAGTCACTCACCAGCAATGCTGCTTTGCAAGGCAGGATTTCAGTGGGGCCTGAGCAAAACAAAGGAACAATCCCAGAACACTTCCACAGAGCTCACTTGCTGTCGCTCCTCTGACGACCTCCCCAAAGCACTTCAGGAAGTTCCATCAGAACATCTCAGTTCCATCAGAAACTCTCTGCAAGGTGCTGCTCAGGAGTTGTGAAAGCAGCTCTGTATCTCTGCCAACTCTAAGCCCTGAAAAGAACAGCCCAACCTTCTGTATTTCCCATTATGCCAAAAAAAAAAAAAAACCCCAAACAAAAAACCAACCTCCAGGAGCATCTTCAAGCACAATTATTTCTGTAGCAGAAATAGTTCAAGTAAATCACACCACAAAGCCCAAGGCTATCAGGAGTAATGAGATCCCAGAGGCAAAGGGAGTTTTGTCAGAAAACCTCAGTGGGCAAGGAGGTACAATTGTTCCTTGGGTAGTTATTAGGGTAAACTCTGGAGAGAGACATCAGAGTAAAGATGCCTCTTACATAGGACATTTATATAAATTCATATAAATGGATACAAATTTTGCTTTCTGTCCTAAGCCTGTATTTCTCATCTACAATCGTATTCCTTACTAACTTACACACTGACAGGACAAAGCACAAAGCTCAAGTATGAAATTCTTGTAAGAATTCTTTGCAAAGTGTAGAGGAGCTTGAGACTCTTTCCAATGACACCTTCCATAAGCTATGGGTGAATATTTGCTCAGCAGCACCCAGAAATGTGACCTCTAAAAAACCCCCACTGTTGCTCACCTCCAAAGCATTTTAAATTACATTTATTTTATTTAGTGCTGTCTTGGGCAGAGATGGGTGAAGTAGATAGAATTGTAGGATAATTATGGAATTGCTGAATAGCTCTTTGCATTGGAAGGTACCTTATAGACCATTTCATTCCAACCCTCTGCCATGGACAAGGACACATTTCACCAGACCAGGTTGCTCCAGGCTCCATCCAGCCTGACCTGGAACAGGGCAGAAAAGATTTACTTAAGTGGGAGAGGAAGGGAAGAATTTTCCCCTCCTATTCGTTCATCAGCAAATCAGGCAACTAGCCCTTAATATTAGGGTTTTTTTGCTTTTTTATTCCTTATTGGGTGCTCTAGCTGGACAATATTTTCAGTATTTTTGAATGTATGTAAGCACTGATATTGCAGCTGCTCAGGAGGCCTTGGTGTGGGCCTGTGGTCATTGACAGAGAATAGGAAGGAAATGCCAGAGTTCCCAATGTCTTTTCCATCATAAAAAGAACTTTTAGTGCCTTCCTAATTACAGCAGGATTAGGCCAACCAGCAGCTGTTCTTTGAAAGGCCTGTTTTGGGGCCTTGTCACAGAAGAAATTACAGGAAAATCTGCTTGATTTTCTCCGATCCTTTGGGAACATGACCACAGCCCTACGCCTTCCCATTTCTGCTTCCCACTTTCCTCCTGCACAGTTTCCTCATGGCTCCCTTCACCTCCCATTCCCGGAGGGTGTAGATGAGGGGGTTGAATATGGGTGTGATGAGCGTGTAGAACACGGCCGTGCTCCTGTCCTCGGACAGGCCACCGGATGGGCGGATGTAAACAAACATGCTGGGCCCAAGGCACAGGATCACTGCAGTGATGTGGGACCTGAAAGTGGACAGGGCCTTGTGCCACCTCGCCAGCCTTGTGCCACCTCAGGGAAGCCAGGATGCCCACGTAGGACATGACCAGGATAGGAAGCAGTTCAGAGATACGACCCCGCTGTTGGCCAGGCCCTTGGTGCACGTGTTGGCGCAGGCCAGGGGGAGCAGGGGTGGACACCATAGAAGAAGTGGGCGACTTTGTGGGGGCCACAGAAAGGGAACAGGGTGGTGGGAAGGGTCCGGAGGGTGGAATGCAGGAAGCCCCCTGCCCAGGAGACCCCCACTATGAAGCCACAGAGGCGATGGGGTAGCACAGGGGCCAGCAGACGGCTGTGCAGCAGTTGTAGGCCATGGCTGTCAGGATTAAAACCTCTGTGCAGTCAAAAAAAATGAAGCCCAAAGAGCTGCCCTATGCAACCTGCAAAGGAGATGGTGTTATTTTCCATCAGGGAGCCAGAAATCATTTGGGGAGCTGTGATAGAGGAGTAACAAACATCTACAAAGGAAAGGTGGCAGAGGAAGAAGTACATGGGGGAGTTCAGGTGCCGACTGCTCGTCACAGTGAGAACTGTGAGATTTCCTGCCACTGTGAGTGTGTAGAGAAGCAGGAACATCACAAAATACATTTTCTGCGCCCCTTGGTTCTCTGAGAGGCCCGGGAGGATTAATTCCTTCATGGTGCTGGAGTTTTCTGTGCCAGCCTAGAGGGCAATGTGCAGTGCAGAGCCTGGAAATGTGGAAAGATAAAGATAAAAGGATTAATCAGTTTTTTCATTCTTAAAAGTTAATTCTTTGTCAGAAGTGCATTCTCTCTAAGAAATATATAGGATTAGAATTAAGTTTATCAAGTGCTTCTTGAATTTGTTTTGGTTTTTGTTTGGTTTTTTATTGTTCTTTCCCAAATACGTGTTTAATTTCCCTTGTATGAGACACAGCCATAGAATCATAGACTCCTGGAATCATTTGGGTTGGAAGGGACCTTAGAGACCATCTAGTTCCAACCTCACTTCCTTGGGCAGGGATGCCACCCACTGGATCCCTTTGGGATTGGATCCATCTGATCCAGGCTCCTATTTTATGATTTTAAAATACAGCAAGATCAGAAACTCCTGTAGAGGCAAAAAACTGATCAAGCACCCACAGGAAATGCTGAAATGTAGAAAAACCAAAATTGCTCTCCAACTTGAAAAAGTGAAGCCTAAGAGGAAGTTGGGAAAGTTTGTGACTTCTCCTGTGCTTGCAGTTTTGCTGACAGGAGGTAAAACATACTCAAGAAGGGGATAAAAGGGAGATCTTACCTCTAAAATTAGCTTTTCGGTCACTGACTAGAGGTACATCATATAGTGCAATCAGTTGGGATATGAAATAAATACAGTGTGGACTATTATAATTTTAAAAAAAGGGGGATAAGGAATTGCACCATCCTCTTATTGCAAGGGTTTTCCCCTAAAATCTCAGGTGGTTAATTGAAGAACTCAATAACCTGATTTGGGGCTGCAAAACCAGTTCTGCACATGGTTACAGCCAAAAAGAGCCAGAGATGGTTGGCAATTTCAGGGGATATTTATTTTTGTATTTTCACCTTTGTCAAGAGGAAGGGCAGGGGGGGAAAAGAGGAAAGGAAATCAGGAAAAGGAAAGAAAAGAGGAAAGGGGAAAGATCCTGGAAAACTTCTCTGTGTTTGTAGATCTAATTTTTGTGTAAGAGCTGTAAGATTTTATGTCCCCAACATCTCCTTTTCCTGGTAGAGGCTTTAAAGAACATAGAACAACTTCTGAAAAGCTTCCAACACTTGCTTAGGAGGTGCCTTTTTTAATCCCACGTCATTTAATTCCTTGCTTTCCTTTATCACTAAGTGTAATCCTGGCTTTTCCTGCCCATATTAGTGTTGCTTGGAGGGAGCATGGGCACTGAAGGGTGCACTCACAGCCCAGCAAGTAGAGAGAAAAAAATTGTTTAAGTAACTTTCCTCAAACCTCTCCAAGGAAATCTCCCTCCTCCAGGGCTTAATTCCCTGTTTACACAGACCTACTCCACCTTCTCCAAGGAAATCTCCCAGCTCAAGGGCTCTTGGGGCTGGAGGAGGGAGATGTGAATGCTCAGGGGTGGGAAGGAGAAGAAATTAATCCCATCCTTACAGGAGAAGTTGAGATTGGAGTTTAGAAAAAAATTTCTTCACTCACAGGGTGCAGCCCTGGAACAGTTTACCAAGAGCAGTGGTGCAGTCACCATCAGTCTGGAGGGATTTAAAACCTGTGGATGTGGCACTTGGGGACACATAGTAGTGGTGGCACTGCTGGGGAATGGTTGGACTCGATGACCTTGGAGGGCTTCTCCAACCTTAACAATTCCACGATTCTTGGAAATAACAGCCAATAGATTAGCTGAATTTAACTGGGCAAGCATGTGGTGTGCCTGGTCAAGTTAACATTCCCGGACTCTAACATTAATCCATGCTTTGTGTGTTTCCCAAACCTTGGATCCACAGCTTAGGCTTTATGGCACTGTGAGTAATAATCAAATTGTGAGGATTTTTAAATCATTGTGTATCCCAATAAAACTCCACAAGCCCTCATGAAAAAAATAAATAATCTGAAAGGTTTCTAGTAGTAAGTAGAAGTAGAGAAGAGGGTGGCTTGGGTCACTTCTTGATGACCCTCCAAGTCCCTATTTTCCATGAAATTTTATCACTGGTAGCACAGGGAATAAGACCTTTTGCAAGAACTTGCAATGTTTCAGCAAAGGTTAGTGAAGTAGAGTAAGTTAAAAAAAATCCTTATTTTACAAATTGGGAAACTAAGGGAGGGGAGGAAGTCAGCTCTTGTACATCTGTGGAAGTCAGCTGAGTTGAGCCACTCCAGGCTTTCCTCTGGAAAGAAATGGACCTAGTCACCTAATCAGTAAGAGGAAATGGCTTTAAATGACAGAAGGTGGATTTAGATAGGATATTGGGAGTAAATTCTTCCCTGTAAGGGTGCTGAGGCCCTGGCACAGGTTGCCCAGAGAATCTGTGGCTGCCCCATCCCTGGAAGCACTCCAGGACAGTCTGGAGCACTCTGGGATAGTGGAAGGGCACTCTGGGATAGTGGAAGGGCACTCCCTGCCCATGGCTGGGGGGGAACTGGATGAGCTTTAAAGTCCCTTCCAACTCAAACCATACTAGAATCTGATGAATTTGTGTATTACTGCAATTCCAACTCATCACTGCTCTGAAGTGTACTGTGTATTTTCAGCTTGAGATTTAGGTGCATCAATAAATAGTTTCATCCACTGCCCATCCCTCTGTTTTGCTGACATTTACTGGAATTCAGAATGGTCCAATAACAACAAAGGCATTTTGAATGTCTCCCAACATGGAATGCCAGCAATCCATACAGAGAAAATGGAAAACCTCAAATTAATGAGGAGATAAAATAGTGCTCTGGATAAAAATAGTCTTTTAATTTAGATATCATTTTGTGCCATAGCCTGGAGTCCTGGCCAGGTTAATGAGGGGTGCCAGTAACCACTATAGGAAATAGGATTGGGTAAGAAAGTAAAAACTGTCTTACAATCTTTGGGAAAGGAACAGGAAGAACAGATGACAACACAAGCTGAAGATGTACAAATGAATTTCTGACCTGCTAAGCAAATTTGGGCTGGATCTGCCCATTCCTATGCCCACTGACACACATGGCAGTGATTTGAGTGGTGTCACACTCCTGTCCCTTTACTTCCCTGGCCCAAGAGACTAAGGGACAAAATGGTTCCCTGTAAGGATGTCAGGAAAGGAGAAAGGTGTTTTCTCTGTTTCCATGCCCTTTGCATCAGGGTGGCTCAGGGACATGGAGTGTGCATGGACAGGATTGGGATGTTGTGGGTGGGTGGTGGTGGTTCTGTCTGCTTAGGAGACACAAGGTGAGGAAGAACTTGAAGCTCTGTTCAGGGAGAAGTTGTGAAACTGGAAGTGAAAGGCATGGGGCTTGGAGGGATTTTGTGAAATCTGAAGTGGCTGAGGTGTTGAAGGACTGTGCTGAAAGCCTGTGGGGTGTGAAGGTGCACTGAAAGAGCTCCTGACCCCAGAGCTCCATGCTGAGGGCAGCACAAGCAGGGTTTGGGCATCTGGAACTGCTGGGGTGGAAAGTTTGGGTGCAAGGTTGGATGAAGCAGTAGAGATCCCATAGGGTGCTGAACTGTGCTGGGAGAGGCTGTGGGTCAGAGGAGGACCCACTGTGGTGGTGGGTGTGTAACAACTGGGCAGGGATAGGAGGGATTGAGAAGTGATGAGGGAGGTTGTGAAACCTCCAGCAAAGACATTATGGGAGAGAACTTAAAATTTGTCAACCAGAGCAGCACTAAAACCTCATCTTTAGGGGCTGTGAAACAAGAGCACCTCCAGGCCTCAAGTAGGACACACCAGTGCAAAGTCTGTATGGACAGTTCTTGCAAGAATGGCTGAAGAAGGGAGAAGTAGTAAAAAAAATAATGTTTCCGTGACACTGCAAAGAGGGGAGGGGGAAGTGGTTCAAATCTGAGTGATCATACCCGCACAGGGGAGGTGTTTCCCCCATGAGTGATTGGCTGCCTGAAGGGTCACGCTGAAAACACCATGGCTTTTTAAACAGTGGCTGCCCAGCCCAGCACTGCAGGATGACACAAGGACTCGAGCTGCACCCCATGTCACACCATCCAGGGGACAACATTGATGGGCACAGGCACTGAAATTTCCAGGAACACAAAAAAGGTGAGAAAATCTGAGGTGGGTCTTTGACATTGCACTCTGATGGTTTGTGAGGCTTTGGGGAAGGGAGGAGAAACAAAAACAATGGAGGGAAAAAAAAATCAAAAATTTACTTCCTTTGCTGGACAGAAATTTGCTGTAGGTCAGGAATTGATGATAACCCTTTTCAATATAAGGAAAGCTTCATTCTGGGGAGTCTTGTCCCTGTACAAGTGCTCTTGAACTGCTCTAAATGCACATCTGCAATATAAAAAGTCATTGCTCAGAGTGCTGGCATTACTACAGCAGAACTTTCTGTCCATTGCCTAAGACACCTTTGTGTGGTCAGGGTTGTTCTGCCTCAGGAACTACAGGCAGGATTTGCAGGCAAATCACATGGAGGATGTTTAATCTCAAGGGAGAAAAAAATCACCTGGACTTAGGCTGCTCCTGTTTGAGGAGAGTTTTCACTTATTAGTTACATAAGGAAGCAGGATCACATCTTGAATGTGTCTTGGAAACAGGAATTCAGTCTTTCCAAGGGACTATGATAAATAAATGAGAACCATGAGTGACTTTTGCAGTGCTCTTCTCCATGATCTACAGAAATAAGAGAAGGATTTCATCACTTCTATTACAGCAGAAGGCAAAGCTATCAATGTTTTGTCATTTACCCACTGCAGCCATTTCTGTTCGTGGCAGTGTTTATGCACATACAGCACCTTCCAGTGTCTAAAGGTGCTCCAAAACAGCAGGAGAGAGACTTTGGAGAAGGGCCTGGAGTGATAGGACAAGGAAGACAGTGGATTTGAATTATATCTTGAGAGGAAATTCTTCTCTGTGAGGGTGGTGAGGCATAGGTTGCCCAGAGGAGCTGTGGCTGCCTTATTCCTGCAAGTGTCCAAGGCCAGGTTGGCAGGGATTTGGAGCAACCTGGTCTGTGGAAGGTGTCCCTGGCTGTGGCAGGAGGTTGGTACAAGATGAGCCTTAATATCCCTTCCAACCCAAACCATTCCATGATTCCATGACATGATCAATGGCACAAAGCCATTTAACATTGGGAATTATCACCTGTCATCCCTTGAATCCCCAGTGGAGAGAGATGCACCTGTGGAGGCTGCAGTGGTCTGAGACAGAACTTAGGTGACACTCAAATGTTCACGCTCTCTTCAGATCAAGTGGAAATTTGGTTTCACAGAAGCCAGGAAACCACTTAACCACCAGGCCTTCCTCTGTTCTTGCAGCAGAAAAGCTGCACAGAACTTGAGGTTGTTTCTGGTAATTTCTGCAAAAACGTGATCATTTGTGGCCACTCCTGGAGCAGGCTGTGAGGGAAGAACAGCCACAGGGCTGCTCTCCACAGTGTTCATGCTAGAAGTGCTCAAGGTGCCATAAAAGCTGAGGATGGGATCATCTAGCTCTGCAGTGCCAGAAGTTCCCTGGTTTCAATCAAGGAAATCACAGAATCCTCAAATAATTTGGGCTGAAGGGGACCTTAAGGCCCATCTAGTCCCACCACCTGCCATGGGCAGGGACACCTTCCACTAGTCCAGGTTGCTCCAAGCCCCATCCAACTTGGCCTTGAAATTCCCTGCACCACACCCTTCTTTTCCCCCTGTCCACGAGCTCAGTGTGCCTGGGGTGCTGGGATGGAATAGCAGTGATTCAGTCTGTCACATTCTGGGTGCTTTTGGAAGTCTATGTCCATGCCAGCTGCTGCACCACAAAGAGAGAACAGAGGATTCATGCTGGCTACATGGTTCAGTGATTCACATCTTCCCAGAAAACCCCATTTTTTGTTCCTATCCTCTTTTTAACTCCTCTGCCTTCCATAGCCAAACTAACAGTTGGTTGGGAGACAGCCAAAGAGCCACTGCATTTGTTCTCATCAGACCATAAAAAAGGTGTTAAACCCATTTTTTTCACCCCCAAGATTCTCAATCAGATCTCAGTACCACGGGGAAGGAAATAATGACTTAACTCATGGAGTGGAGTGGAAAAGTTATCAGAGCCACAGCTCCCATGTCCTGTGAGGACGAGATAATCTGTGGTTTCTTACATGTGGTTCTTGCAGTTTCTGAGGGAGAAGCCGAGGGCTCTGCCAAACCAAAATGTTTATTTCTTACTGTACATGGGACCAAGGAGAACCACATCAAATGGCACTTTATTAAAACAGAAATCACTCATTAATATAAAACCTACCAATTGTTCTCATGGAATCACAGAATTCCAGAGTGGTTTGTGCTGGAAGGGACCTTAAAGATCATCCAGTTCCAACCCCCTGCAATGGGCACTTTCCACTATCCCAGTTTGCTCCAGCCTGGCTTTGGACACCTCCACAGATGGGGCAGCCACAGTTTCTCTAGGCAACCTGTGCCAGAGCTTCACCACCCTCCCAGGGAAGAATTTATTCCCAATATCTCATCTAAACCCACACTCTGTCAGTGTGAAGCCTTTACCCTTTGTCTTGTTACTCCAGGCTCTTGGCCCCTTCCAAAGCAATTTATTTTGGGATTCCATTAAGTCAAGTTCTAGCTACAAAGCCTTGGAACAAACCAAGGAACCCCTCTAGAAAAGTCACTCTGGAGTTACCACCTCTCCCCTCTCTGCTCCTAGGTCCAAATCACCCATTATGAGACCCTCAACCACACCAATGGTCCTTCCAACCACAGCCATCCATGCTCCTGGGACCAACCAGAGTGGGGCTGTGGGACAACCCGAGCCATCCTACACTGTCCTCAAGTTCATGGAAAGCTTCTGCCTGCTGAGTGCTGCCTGTGGGATGGTGGGGAACGGCCTGGTCGTGTGGTACCTGGGCTTCCGCATCCGCAGGAACCACTTCACCGTCTACATCCTGAACCTGGCGGCCGCCGACTTCGGGTACCTGCTGTGCATTGCCGTGGAGACCGTGCAGTACCTGATGCAGTTCAACGTGGGGGTGCAGTTCGGGATCTTCCTCTTCCTGGATCTCTTCATGTACGGCACAGGCCTGTACCTGCTGACCGCCATCAGCATTGAGCGCTGCCTGTCCGTGCTGTCGCCCATCTGGTGCCGGACACACCGCCCGAAGCACCTGTCTGCCGTGGTGTCCGGCCTGCTCTGGGCCCTGTCCCTGCTCCTGAACACTCTGGGATACGTCCTGTGCACCGTTCGCCCCTCTCCCAGGGCCTGCCAGCGCCTGCTCATCGCCATCGGAGCCTTGGATTTCCTCGTCTGCGCGCCCCTCATGCTGCTCTTCAGCCTCACCCTCTTCCTGCGGGTCAAGTGCAGCTCCCAGCCCTTCCAAACGGGCCGGCTCTTCACTGTCATCATGCTCACCATCCTCTTCTTCCTCATTTTTGCCGTGCCCCTCAGTGTCCTCATTCTCCTGGACTTTCTGGGCCTCAAGTTCCTGTATTCCCCAGAGATTGGCTTTGTGCTGTCCTGTGTCAACAGCACCCTCAACCCTGTCATTTACTTCCTGGTGGGAAGCTACAGGGATCGGAAATTCCGGCTCACCCTCAGGCTGGCATTCCAGAGGGCCTTCCAAGACTCAGCAGATGACAGAGACGAGCAGGAAACGCGGGACACGATAACCATGTCCTCCTAAAATCCTGCCTGGAACGTCTTGGCAGAACTGAAGAACTCTGAGGTACTGGGGAAGGTTCACCTCACCTGACCCTCAGTACCCTCTTTGTAGATATTTTAGGTCATTATTTTAAGTCCCCGTTATTTTAAGACCCCCTTTGGGTCATTATTTTAAGTGCCCCATATGGCACATAAGCACCTGGACCACAGAATTTACCTGACCTGTATTTAGGACACATTAAAAGTTCCTGTTTCTTTCCAGTGATTTTTAAATAATACTCATTTGATAAGACTGAAATATCTTGGTGTCTGAATTTCATCAAAGAAATCCTGCTCAGGATAAATCCTTTTCATTCATAAACTCATAAATTCTATGTTGCTTTTCACTCACATCTCTGAAAATGAGATCAGTACCAACAATCCTGCTGGAAGCAGACATAAAATTCCTGCAAGGAGAATCCATCCATCCTTCTTAACTTAGAATTCCCATCCCATGTCAAAGCACACACACAGCCTTTTGTGGCTAACAGAGCCATTCTGGGCTTCCTAATATGAGCATTTCAAGGACTGAAAAGATTCACATCCACCAAGTCCATTTCTTCTCTGAACCAGGGATGTTTCCACACCACAGAGCAGAAAAGGGCTCCAACTCCTTCCAACTTGCTTTAAAAATTTATTCACTGAGTTTCATCCCCACTTGTCCTGTATTTCAAAGAAATATGTGACTGGAGATTAGTATTTTACATTATTATATTGTTGCACGTTATTTTAATTTCCTCCAGCCCTTGGCAGAGTCTCTGTATTTATCTACAGCATTCATTGGGTTGTAATTTCTTCTTTTAAAAGGACACATCAGAATCCATGACTTTTAAATCTCCTTTACCAATAGAAATAAATCAAAGGATAGTGGGAAAAATACAGGAAACAGAACAAGGTAAATAAATACCATGATTTTCAACAAATTATTCTCTAAACCAAATCCTCTGAGGGGCAAAACGGGATTATTTGTGCTATCAGACTACCTAACATTTATTATTTTAACCAAAATTATTAGAAAAAGTCAATGTGGGTAATTTTCTTTGAAAAACCTCACAAATTCATGTTCAAAATGTTATCTTTTCGATATCTCAAATTTTTTAATCATTGAGACAAACAAAACATTTTTATATTGTTAAAAAGACCAGAATTATCTTTTTTGTTGTTTTTTTCCCCCTAAACGGATAAAAAATGTATTTAAAGTTGTTGTTGTTGTTGCTATCTGATTTATCAGCTGATAAGAACTCACAGAATGTAAACTCAGATAAATGATTTTTTACATTTAAGGCACAGGAAGAACCTTCCAGTCAGTGTCTACTGAAAAAGGACAGAAAAGCCAAGTTTGTTTTATAACAGCTAATTCCAGATGGTTTTTGGTATAACACTACTGTGCTTAGGTGAATAACTTTTCCTCCAATGATTCCAGAGGGAGCAGGACCAGCCCTTGTGTTACTGATCCAAATATTTACAGGGATTTAGCACAACAGAGATAACCTTCTTCATCTGTCCTGGCCAAGCAAATCCTTTGTCATTCTCAATCTTTATTTTTTACTTTTTCCCATACTTTCTTATTTTTTCTCTTGCTCTCCCATCCAATCTCTTGCTTAGTTTCCTTTTTTCTTTGTTGTATTTTTTCCTTTTTTTTTTCTCTCTCTCTCCCCTTTTTTCCCTTTCCCCTTTCTCTCTCTTTTTCTTTTATTCCTCTCCCTTTTCTCCAAATTGTAATTTTCACCCATCTCTTACCCCCTTACATCCCAAATCTCACCAAGCCAACACCCCTTGTTCCACCCATTTTTGCAGACTTTGCTTCATCAACAGAGTTTATTCCCTATGGATGGGGCAGTGAGGGTCATTCCATGGGGAATAAATACACTTGGGGAATTGAACTGAGCCAGGCTACACTGCTTGGAGTGCCCACGTCTCCATACTTCAGGCTCTCTCTGAGGTGCCACATGTGCAGAAGTGTCTCACAGAGCTGTCACCTCCACCACAGTGTCCCCAGGGCCGTGGCTCCCCTCGTCACTCGCTGCTTTCTCCTCAAACACCCTCCGCAGAGCGACTCTGACCGAGCGCTGGAAGCGGCGCCGCCGGCAGCTCCCCACCAGCACGTAAATCACCGGGTTGAGGGAGGAATTCAGCAGTGCCAGGAACAAAGAGGGGTCTTCTGGGTATAATTGACCGGAATCAGGGAGATTGATGAAAACCTCCATGCAGAAAGGAATGCCAAAGGCAAAGAACAGCAGGACGTTGAGCAGGATGGCCACAAAGAGCTTCCCTGGCTGCCGCCTCCGGGAGCCACAGCACAGCTTGAGGAACAGGATCAGGTTGGAAACCAACATCATGAGGGAAAAAACCACGGAAATGGCGAGGGCTACACCTGCAAGGACGGTCTCAGAGTCCTCAGTGTAAGTGGAGGTGAGGTAGAGGGAGGAAACAAAAGCCCCTGCGAGGGCCCAGAGGGCCCCGCTGATGATGGCCGAGAGGTGGCGGGGCCGGTGGCAGCGGTACCAGATGGGGCAGAGGACGGAGACGCAGCGCTCCACGCTGAGGGCTGCCAGCAGCCCCAGGCTGCTCAGGTCAAACATGTGGCACGGGAACCCAAGGACAAACACAAAATACCGATAGTGATGAATAAAAGGAAACAAAGATGTGCAAAATGCTGCGAAGGACAGAAAAGCCAACAGAATCAGGAGAAACAGGAGGAGCAGGGAGAAGTCTGCAACAGCCAGATTTAGGATGTAGACAGTGAAAGGGCTCTGCTTTGTGTGGAAGCCCAGGAACCACAAGACCACTCCATTCCCTGCCAGCCCACAGAGGGAGATCCCCAGGCACACCCCTGCAAAGGCAATCAGGCTGGAGGGAATTCTGGAGCATTCAGATCTGATCTCTTCCTCCCAATCCAGAAATCCATAAAGTGTATTGTTCACGGTGAGGTTTGATGTGCTGTTCTCCTCCATGGTGAATGATCCTGCTCCCAGCAGCTGCCTTCTCCCTTTCCTGCCACCTCCTACGGAGAGGTGGGGAACAAGAGGGAAATAAGGGACGTCAGCACTCCCAGCATTTCTCAACTGTCCACACAGCCCCACGCCAGCCCCAGGAAGAACCCTCACCCCTGCAGTGCCCAGGACAGGATCCCAGCCCTCCAGCCCTGACTCTAGACAGGAATCTCCCACCAGGCCATCCCTGGGCTCCTACCTCCAGTAGGAACAGCACTGACACAGCAGCACCAGGAGAAAGGGTTTGGAGATGGCTGCTGGAACCACTGGCTGTGCTTCAGTCTCGTTCCTTGTGCCTGGGTGCAGCCCTTGCCAAGCTCTGGCCCAGAGATCATATCCCATGGTCAGAGCTCCCCTCACAATCTCCCCACATCAGTGACAGCTTCCCCTCACATGTCCAGGGACACAGATCTTATCAGGAGGAGGTGGCCATGTCCCTGCCTTCCTCTCCTCCCCCCAGTTCTTCATGAGGAGCTGCTCATTTGTTATGATCCCATTAATGCAGGCACTCAGACTTTTGAATTGGAATCATTTACTGGATCTAAAGCAATGAAAATAAGAGGACAGCACAGATAATATTATGTCCCTTCAGGTGCTGGGAATCCTGGGTCAAAACCCCCCTCTGGTGAGGGCAGATCCTGTCAATGGAAGGGGCACTCCATTATGATGTATTCAGCTATTACTGGGTTTTCTGAACCCCTCAGAAATTCCAGACCTCATTAGATGCCAACAGAGCCCCTGAGCAGCTGCCATGGGGATGACCACTGTCCTTCTGTCCACTTGCTGTGGGAAATCACCAGTGCCCAGACATGGGACTGCACGAGGGCTTTGCCCACAGCCTCTAATCCCATCCTGTCTAATCCCAATCATCAGTCTCATCACCCCTGCTGGGCATGTGTCTCCTCAGAGATTAGGTTTGTGGGGTACATGGTGCTGCCAAAGGGCTCTTATCTCCAAGTGGTTCCTGCCACACAACCTCAGCGTTTCACAGCACGAGAACTGGCATTTATCTTCTGCCCCTCTTTCATGTGTTTTCCATCTCCTTTGGAGTTGTATCCTGTGCTTGTCATCCCCAGAACTGATGGATGTGTTAATGCACAAGGTCCATGTGCTCTCCAAGGGGGTCCAGTCTGGAGCCTCAGGATTTGGAGCTAGAGGAAGACTTGAAACAAGGAGAGAACTTAGGCTCAGTATCCATCCATGAGAGGCAGATGGAAGAAGGTGCAACTCCTGGAAGTTTCTCCCAGAAGGAAGTTGGAAGAAGTCTTTGAGCATGAGTTACATGCCACTAGAGACACTGAGCAACTTGTGCTGTGGCATGTCTGCACATTGGTTTTGACCCAGGATTCCCAGCACCTGAAGGGACATAATATTATCTGTGCTGTCCTCTTATTTTCATTGCTTTAGATCCAGTAAATGATTCCAATTCAAAAGTCTGAGTGCCTGCATTAATGGGATCATAACAAATGAGCAGCTCCTCATGAAGAACTGGGGGGAGGAGAGGAAGGCAGGGACATGGCCACCTCCTCCTGATAAGATCTGTGTCCCTGGACATGTGAGGGGAAGCTGTCACTGATGTGGGGAGATTGTGAGGGGAGCTCTGACCATGGGATATGATCTCTGGGCCAGAGCTTGGCAGGGGCTGCACCCAGGTACAAGGAACAAGACTGAAGCACAGCCAGTGGTTCCAGCAGCCATCTCCAAACCCTTTCTCCTGGTGCTGCTGTGTCAGTGCTGTTCCTACTGGAGGTAGGAGCCCAGGGATGGCCTGGTGGGAGATTCCTGTCTAGAGTCAGGGCTGGAGGGCTGGGATCCTGTCCTGGGCACTGCAGGGGTGAGGGTTCTTCCTGGGGCTGGAGTGGGACTGTGTGGACAGTTGAGAAATGCTGGGAGTGCTGATGTCCTTTATTTCCCTCTTGTTCCCCACCTCTCCGTAGGAGGTGGTAGGAAAGGGAGAAGGCAGCTGCTGGGAGCAGGATCATTCACCATGGAGGAGAACAGCACAACAAACCTCACCGTGAACAATACACTTAATGGATTACTGGACTGGGAGGAAGTGATCAGATATGAATGCTCCAGAATTCCCTCCAGCCTGATTGCCTTTGCAGGGGTGTGCCTGGGGATCTCCCTCTGTGGGCTGGCAGGGAATGGGGTGGTCTTGTGGTTCCTGGGCTTCCACACAAAGCAGAGCCCTTTCACTGTCTACATCCTAAATCTGGCTGTTGCAGACTTCTCCCTGCTCATCCTGTTTCTCCTGCTTCTGTTGGCTTTTCTGTCCTTCGCAGTATTTTGCACATCTTTGTTTCCTTTTATTCATCACTATCAAGATTTTGTGTTTGTTCTTGGGTTTCTGTGCCACATGTTTGACCTGAGCAGCCTGGGGCTGCTGGCAGCCCTCAGCGTGGAGCGCTGCGTCTCCGTCCTCTGCCCCATCTGGTACCGCTGCCACCGGCCCCGCCACCTCTCAGCCATCGTCAGCGGGGCCCTCTGGGCCCTCGCAGGGGCTTTTGTTTCCTCCCTCTACCTCACCTTCACTTACACTGAGGACTCTGACACCATCCCTGCAGGTGTAGCCCTCGCCATTTCCGTGGTTTTTTCCCTCATGATGTTGGTTTCCAACCTGATCCTGTTCCTCAAGCTGTGCTGTGGCTCCCGGAGGCGGCAGCCAGGGAAGCTCTTTGTGGCCATCCTGCTCAACGTCCTGCTGTTCTTTGCCTTTGGCATTCCTTTCTGCATGGAGGTTTTCATCAATCTCCCTGATTCCGGTCAGTTATTCCCAGAAGAGCCCTCTTTGTTCCTGGCACTGCTGAACTCCTCCCTCAACCCGGTGATTTACGTGCTGGTGGGGAGCTGCCGGCGGCGCCGCTTCCAGCGCTCGGTCAGAGTCGCTCTGCGGAGGGTGTTTGAGGAGAAAGCAGCGAGTGACGAGGGGAGCCACGGCCCTGGGGACACTGTGGTGGAGGTGACAGCTCTGTGAGACACTTCTGCACATGTGGCACCTCAGAAACAGCTTGAAGTATGGGAGCACCTGGCTCTGAGCTCAGTTCTGTTCCTGTATTCCCCATGGAATGACTCTCATTGTGTTGGCCCCAAGGAATAAACTCTGATTTACTGATCTTTTTAATTTTGTCGCTACTCCGTTAATCAGATTTGGATTTTTTCTTTTTGTTTCTTTTCAATGTGGTAACTCCTTCCCCAGATTTTATTGAATAAACAACATCAGGGATTTGCTGCAGAGCTTGTCCCTGGGAATCAGCATCAGAAAATGGCTAATTTCCTTAGTTTTTCTCATTCTAAAGCCTCTGGATTGTCTGTGAGGAGGGCAGGTACCTGTCTCACACCAGAGCTCTTCCTAAGGCTAGTGCCAACAGTGTCTGGAATGAGCCATCTGTTGACAGTTCCAAGAGCACCTCATTCCTTCTAGGAAAAGCAGTTTGTGTCAGGTTCCTCTTAGCAACCCTAGTCCTGAAATCTTGTCTGTGAACAGGCTCAAATTGCTACCTTGTGTTGCACAGGTGGATTTTTAGGACTCTGCTGGACAAAAACTATGATTTCTGTTTCAAATCTAATTTTGCCACTTGTGTACCACAATTTCAGTGGTACGTCACCTTCACTACACAGTTTCCAAGAGGATTCATGCAATAATAAATTCTGTGAATGAGGTGAAGCACAAAGCCGAGGCATGATTTAGGATTTCAGCAATGTCATCTCTTCTGAGAAGAGGCAATTCCATGCTGCTCTCTTGGCTTTAATCCTTAGAAAGTTGCAGGTTTCCTCTGAGTCACCTTCTACACTCCCCTGGCAATCAGACAGCAGCCTGCAGTGAATTCCAAGGAATTCCTAGAAAGCTGAGGTGAGATGATTCCTACCCAGGCTGACATGTGCCTCAGGGATCTGGGATGCTCCTGCTGCAAACTCCTGGCCCTGGGATCAGAACTGTCACCTCGCTTTCTGCTGACACCTTTTTTGTGTCCCCAGCTATGGAATCTCACCAGGCCAGTCCTGTCAAGGGTGAAGACTTCATGATCCAGGAGCTGGCAGAGCTCCAGGAGAGTTGGAGAGGGACTTTGGGCAAGGACATGGAGTGACAGGACAAGGGGCAATGGCTTCCACTGACAGAGGGTGTGGTCAGATTGGATATTGGGAAGAAATCCTTCCCTGTGACGGTGCTGAGGCCCTGGCACAGGCTGCCCAGAGGGGTGGGGTCAGGTAAAAACAAACACAAATGCTCCCAAGCCTGAGGAGGAGGATAAGCCCCAATGAAGGGCTGGAAAGGGAATCACAGCACCCCAAAATCTGGTCCCTGATAGCTTTTATTGCATCATTAAGGGGACTGGCAGTAATTAATCTGGGCTCTAAGTGCTGATAACCTGGCTGCAAGCAACTGAGTGCTGTCGTTCCTTTAGGCTGTATGAGCCTGCAGTAGAATGTCAAAAATGTGAATTCTTGTCTCAATTGTGCTCCTTTGGGCCCTGGGCACGTTTTAGCAATGATTCTGGAGGTATTTCCAGAATGGGAGTTGTTTCTGTCAAGCAGACAGATAATTCAATAGCACTGCCAGCATTCTAGTGCCACCAGTAACCCTCTGGTGCTGGAGGGACAACGACTCCTCAAGGAAGAGAAAGGAGAATTGGTAGAACATGCTGGGAGAGAGAAGGCAGTTGGAGAATGGGACATTCTGCAGGGAAGGAGTGTTTCTAATCAGAAGGAAATGAGGAGCCATTTGCAAAATTCTTCATGTTGACTTTTGACAAAACCCAATTCCTTTCTTACAAAAAAAACCAATAAAAAAATCAAGACAAATAACTCAGAGGGAACGGAGCTGTGACGTACCTAAAGTTGTAAAATAACTTCCGTCTGCCCTATGCCCCCACTGAGCCTTGGGGAGCAACACCAGGACAGGGCACAGAGAGGAGCCAGCAGGACGGGAATGGGGAGCTCCTGGTGACCTGGGCACTTTCTCCTTCATGTCCCTGACCTGGCAGGAGCCGCTTTAGGACACGGATCCCAAAGGAGCAAGAGGTACCAGGCAGCGCCGCTGATCTGCACAGACCCCTCTGCCTGCTGCTGCCCCACAGGGAACAGGTCAGTGCAATGTTTGCCTTCCTCCCTACCCCACCTTCCTCTCCTGCACCAGCTGCTCTGTTCCTGCCACCCTCTCCCAGTGACCGCAGGGCCCTCCCAGCTCCTCTCTCTTTTCCTGTGCATCCCGTTTCTATCCTAATACTGAAATGGGCCTGAACAAACTTTCTAACACAATGCAAAGCATGAGGAAGCAGGAATGCTTTACCTGCACAGGACACAGAGGGATCTCTCCTTGTATTGTGTGTGTGGTGAGACTTTAAAACAGGGTATTAATCCATTAGAACCACATGTAGGCATTAAAAAGTATTTCTTATCTAAGACACAAACACCATTTTCCTAGAACTCATTTCCATGCATCCACCTCCTCCTGCAAGTCCTTTTATGATAGTGGAGGTTCATTAAGAGGGGTCTCTCTGGTGGTCATATTCAATGAATGCTGCCATATTAAAGGTGCCCTTGCCTTGAACATTTCCTCTGGTCATGCACTGTTGCTTCCTGTTCCAGAATTTGCCCCAAAACCACTGCAGGCCTCCTTATCTGCTTCTGCACTGGTTCCTGCCATGTTTGCCATCCTGTGTGCCAGCCTTTACATCCTGTGAGAAACAACTGCCCACTTTTTAACATTTTTAAAGGTTTATTAAACCTTAATAAAAAATGCAACAAAAGGAGTAAATAAGGAGAAGCAGGCCTGGGAGCTTCCCTCATGGCTGCCTACCACGTGGCTGACTGATCTTCAGGATTGATGTTTCACTTTTGATACCCTGGGGGTTGCATCAGCTAAACCTGGCTCCTCCCAAAGCCTGTCAGTCAGCCCTTCTTTGTGTTTATTGGTGGAGCCTGCTTTCCTGCAACTTCACTGGAGGGTCAGGCGTTCTCATGCTGCACCTCTTCCCCCCCAGCAATAAGGTTTTGTACACCCCTTCTTTGTACCTGTCCTAGATGACTCAGGCTCTCTGATGGCAACAGTACAGAGGGGGGAGAAGGGGACTATGGAGAGAACAGGGGACATCTAAACAAAAGACTACAATGACATAATTATATATCAATAAAATTTCTATTAATATTCACACAGTGTTTATCCCCTAACTGTGAAAGCCAATCATCTCATTATCCATCTATAACACGTCATTCTACATTTTGGCCACTTTGCTTTTGAAGAACTTCGGAAGAACTGAAAATGTTTATTTTCTGTGTTATTTATCAGCCTCCTATCAAACAGCCCAACACTTCCACCACCCTATCCCACCCCACCATTTCCACCACCCTCCTCCCCTGCACATCTCCCACCTCCCCAGTCTTCCTCCTCCCACCTCCTACCCATTGCAAGGAGCTGCTGAGGAGCTGCAAGGTCCATCCCTGGATTCTCAAGCACTGACTGCCCCTCCACTCTGACCACAGCCAGGGCCTCATCCCACTGCCAGCCCAGCATCCATCCATCGGGATGAGCATCGTGTCCCCCCCTGCCATCTCACGCACTGAAGGAGACGATCTCTGTGAGACAGATGTGACCAGCATGGCCCTGCAAAATGTGACACTGCTCATTGGGCTCTGTGTGCTGGCTGGGAACGGGGCTGGGCTCTGGGTCCTCAGGTTCTGCACCACAGGGACACCATGAAACCCATCACTGCCTACATCCTTGACCTGGCCATCATCAACTTCCTCTTCCTCATCTTCGTGGTGCCCTCTACTCTGCTCTTCCTGCTGGAGGATTTCTCCTGCTCCTCCATCATGCCCCCAGCATCCATATGCTTCCTTTTCTCCTCTTGCAGATGTTCTACAGCATAGGGCTGTACCAGCTGACAGCCATCAGCATCGAGAGGGGCAGGTCCATGCTCTGCCCACCTGGGCTCTTCTGCCACCTTCTCTAGGACCTCTCATGGGTGGTGGTCAGTGCCATGCTCTGGGCCCTTTCCATCACTGCCATCGCTGCCATTTCTGTGGTGAATTCCCTGTGCCAGTCACAAGAACACAAGCTCTGCCGGGGGGCTCTCATCTCCCTGTACATCCTCAACTTCCTTGTCTTTGCTCCATCCATGCTCATTTCCAGCACAATCCTCTTCATTCACTTCAAGGGTAGCTCCCAGCAGCAGCAATCCAAGAGCCTTGACATCATTGTCTTCCTTGCTGTGCTCCTCAGTCTCCTCCTCAGTCTCTGGAATTTCCTGCAGCAGCTCGGCTACACCACTGTGTCCCCTCGGGTTGTTCTCCTGTTTGCCTGCATGCACAGCAGCATCAACCCCTTCACCTACATCTCAGTAACAAAGTGCTGGAGGCACGGCTCCATGGGGTTCCTCAGGGAGTGCCCCCAGAAGGTGTTTGAGGAGCCAGAAGGGAGCAGTGCCCCCAGTAGTGATGCCACCAGGGACATGGGGGTCTGAGCCTGTTGAACCCTTCAAGTGCCCCAATGCAGGACCATGGGGCAGTGACTTAGGATCACCCTCCCACCTTTATTCCTGCAGGAGAAGGGAGCAGAGGCAGTGACAGGGGCCATGTGGGAGGCATGCTCTGCACAGAGAACATTGGAGCATGGATTTGCTTCTCCCTCCCAGGTCCTAGAGCACTTTACCCCCAAAAGAATCCTTCCCAACACGGCTGTGACCCCAAATTTCCCCCTGGCACCTGGTTCCTGCATCCCACTGAGGTCTGATGCCAATAAACAGCACCGTAAACCCTGAGCTGCCTTTGCCCCCTCTGCCAGAGCTTCCTGGCTTCCTCTGGCTGCTGCTGCCAGCTGGGAATGTGGCTGGAGGGAGGGGACAGAGAGGTAGTTAGCCAGGAATTCTGTGCTTGTTTAAAAACTTCTGTAATGAACTATGTTTAATTAGTCAAGGCATATTTGACTGTGGTTTTTTTGCTGGTTTTGATTTAGATCCATATTGTCTGAGCGTCAGTAGAAAACTTTATCAGCGCATACCCTGTAGAGAGCTCACTCAATAGATGGAGAAAAAAAATCAATAAAGTATTGTTAATGGATATCATATAACTAGAAATAATTGGATGTCAAAAAATAAGAATGATATCTTGAGAGGTTAAGGATTTCAGAGGCTTATGCATACCAAAAGATGTAATTAAACAATTGCAAGACATAAATTGCAATGGCAATAAGAGAGCCATTTCCTAGGCTTGTAAATCAAATTTATGAAAATATTTTTTACTGGAAAAAAATCCAGGTTATCCATTTAACTAAGATAGATGGCATATTCTGGTAGTAGTTAAAAGAAACAAAACACCTATACCATCATGTAAGATATTGGGACAACATTTGGGAGTATGTATAAAAAATCGTGGATATTATAGTGTATTAAAATGCCTGAAAATTGTTGTTTCATTGAACCTGTCAATGGAAAATATATATCCAATATGTTCACAATTTTGACTCAAAATTGTTATTAGTCTAGCACACTTTTGCTGTTAGACTTCAATGTTGTGGTGTGAGTGGGGACACAGCCATGGCTTGTGCTCCCTGGAGCAACCACGATCCCCAGTGCCCACAGCTGGGCTGGCACGGACACGATGGCCCATGGGCTCAGCATTCCCCCCCCTGACTGCTCTGAGAGTGTCACAGCAAAGATCTCCCCAAAGATCTTTAATTTTTAGTTTTGTGAGCCAGGTGCAAAGGTGTCTCTGCCTTCAGAAATTCTTCCTCGCCACTGCCTTCAGCTGCTCCCTCAGCAGGCTCAGAGGGTGCAGCAGCAAGGAGAGGAGGAGGCCGTGGTCCTCTGCACAGTCACCCCCTTCCAGGAGCAGGGTGACACCTGTGTTTGTCACCATGGGCTCCACGGGACATCACCCCCTCCCTGGGGCTTCCCTGAGGTCAGCAGCCCCACCACACCCCACACTTTCTCTCCAGCCCCACCACATCCCACACCTTCCCACCACATCTTCCCACCAGCTCCATCATGTCCCACCCCTCCCACACCACCCTCCCATCCCACTCCCCATGCAGCCCACCCACCTCCCGCCCTTCCCATCCCTCCCAGCCCCGTGCCTGAGGCTCCAGTCCCTCCCCTCGGGCTGCTCACCCCAGGCTGCCCCGTAAGGCTTTGGGGCCGTGTTTCTCTTGGAGATGCCCCTCCCCAGCTCCAACCCTGCTCTCCAGCCCCCCAACCTCCTTTGGACATAAACAAGAGGCACTACAGGGGTGGCTCCACTGCTGTTCATTGGGCTGGAGAAGCATGGAATTGCCAGGAGGAGCACAAACACTGCTGGGGCTCTGGCACTGTGGGACAGGAGAGGAGCGGGGATGTCTGGAGGGGAAGGCAGCCTGGGGGGAATTTCTAGAGGATGTCAGAGCGGGGCATGATGCCTTAGGATTTTAGCCTTTCTATTTTTCATATCCTGTACTGCATTAGTGCATAACTCTAAGCTCCATGGAAAGTGTTAGTTAACTGTCTGCACATTTTGGTCAGACAAATCAATCCCTCTAGGCCTGCAATTCAAGGACACTCTATTGCCTCAGGCCCAGAAAAGTACAGACAAAAGTGAATTGGGGAGGGAAAGCTGGGGCTAAATGACTTCATTACCTGAAGCTGTAATTGGAGGATTAACCCCTGATTTGTAAATGGACCAAACTTTTATCTGTCTGAATAACTCATCACCATTGTCCATTTTGGGTGTAGCCCCTCTCAGAGGCTTTGAGAGCCCAAGGTGAACCTTTTGAAGGCCTTTCATCAATGCGCCCTTTTATTCTCTTCACCTGGTCTGGCCTCTGTTCTAGGGAGGCAGCCCAAGGTATCAGGCAGACAGGGGCTGGAGGGGGCAGGAGGGCTCTGGGTGCCACCAATCCCAAATCTCCCATGGACAGCAGCAGAGCCCAACAGGCCACACCTGCAGGCAGGGAGTGGCCAGGAACTGGGAACCCATCGGGATAGCATGGCGTGGCGTGGCATGGCATGGCATGGCATGGCATGGCATGGGGAGAATTGTGGAGATGGGAACTGGGAGTGATACCAAAATCACCCGGAATAAACTTTCAAACACAATGGGAAGCATTAGGAAGCAGGAATTCTTTCACTCCAAAGGACATACGGAAGGTTCTCTCCATATTTCTTTTTGGGTTGAGACTGTACAACAGGGGTTTCATCCATCATAAGTACACAGAGTTATTAAAGTTTGATTCCTATCTAGTACATAAACATCACTTTCATAGGACCCATTTCCATGCATCCATCTCCTTCTCAAAGTCCTTTCCTGATCCTGGAGGATCATTCAGAGGGGTCTCTGGTGGTCGCATTCACTGAGTGCTGAGATATTAAAGGTGACCTTGCCTTGGACTTTTCCTTTGGCCATGTGCTCTTGCTTCTTGTTACAGAACTTGCCCCAAAACCACTGCAGGCCTCCAAATCTGTTCCTGCACTGGCTCCAGCCACATTTACCATTCTGTGTGATCCTGAGGATCACATTGGAGCTGGACTTTCCTCCTCCCTCCTGGGTCCTAGAGCCCTATGGCCAGGAGGAACAGGGACACTGCCGGGGTCCCAGATGCAGCAGGGCAGGACTGGGGCTCTTCAGGGGGGCACAGGGGTCCCAGGGATGGTCTGGGGTGTTGGAGGCAGTTTTGGAAGGCACAGGAGAGGGTCGGAGCAGGTTGGAGGGGGTCTGGATGCTGGCAATCCCAAATCTCCCTGCTGGAGGAGAGCAGAGCCTGACAGGCCACACTCAGAGTGGGGGAACAGCTCCATCTGGGAAAGCTGTGGGATGTGACAGGATGGGGTGAGGATGGAGAGCAGGACAGAGATAGGGATGGGGATGGGGAGCAGGGATAAGGATGGGATCAAGATAGGAGGAGGAAGCAGCTCAACTGTACATCCTCGGGACCAGAGCATGTTTTGCAGTGATCTCAGAGCCCTTCCCAGAACAGCAGCTGTTTCTGAGAAGCATCCAGCTGCCTCACCCACACTGCCTGCACTGCCAGCATTCCAGTGCCACCAGTATCCTTCTGCTGCTGGAGGGACAATGATCCCTCAGGAAGAGTAATGAGGAATAGTAGAAACCTGTCTAGAGAGGAAAGGCAGTGGGAGAATGGGACACTCTGCAGGGAAAAAGTGTTTGTCATCATGAGAGAAAGAGGAGCCAATGACAAAAATCTTCATTTAGAGCTTCTGACAAAAGCCACTTCTGCTGTAGGAAAAAAAAACCAACCAAACAAACAAACAAAAAAAGGCCACACCAAACAGAAATAAGTCAGAGGAACTGAATTTCTGAAGTAGGCAAAGTTGCAATTTTCGATTCCACACTCCCCCCATGACTCCACCAAGCCTTGGGAAACAACACCAGGACAGGGCACAGAGAGGAGCCAGCAGGACGGGAATGGGGAGCTCCTGGTGACCTGGGCACTTTCTCCTTCATGTCCCTGACCTGGCAGGAGCCGCTTTAGGACACGGATCCCAAAGGAGCAAGAGGTACCAGGAAGCGCCGCTGATCTGCACAGACCCCTTTGCCTGCTGCTGCCCCACAGGGAACAGGTCAGTGCAATGTTTGCCTTCCTCCCTACCCCACCTTCCTCTCCTGCACCAGCTGCTCTGTTCCTGCCGCCCTCTCCCGGTGACTGCAGGGCCCTCCCAGCTCCCCCGCCCCGCTCCTCTGCCCTGTGCTTTGCTTCTGCATCACCTAGTGAACTACCGAACCTTACCACCTCCCTCTCCCAATCCACCATTTCCACTGCCCTCCTCCCCTGCACATCTCACTCCTCCCCACTGAATCCTTCCCACTGCAGGGAGCTGCTGAGGAGCCGCATGCTCCATCCCTGGATTCTCCAAGCACTGACTGCCCATCCACTCTGACCACAGCCAGGGGCCACATCCCACTGCCTGCCCAGCGTCCATCCATGGAGGTGACCACTGTGTCCCCATCTCCTGCCTCACCCACTGAAGGAGAAGATCTGTGTGAGACAGATGTCACCATCGTGGCCATGCACAGTGTGACACTGCTCATCTGCCTCTGTGGGCTGGCTGGGAATGGGGCTGTGCTCTGCCTCCTCAGACTGAATGATGATAACTTTGTCATCTGTAGCATGGCTGTCATAGACTTCCTCTTCCTTCTCCTCACAGTGCCTTCTGCCCTCCTCCTCCTGGTGGAGGATGTGTCCTGCTCTCCTATCCTGCCTCTGCTTTACCTGAATTTCCTTTTACGGCTGTCAGTGTTCTGCTGCTACTGGCTGCCGTTCTGGGTGACATCTGCCAGCCTTGCGAAGTTTATCAAAAAGCTCTGGAAGCTCTGCTGCCGCCGTGACCCTTCTGACAATCTGACTACTCTGGTGTTGTTTGTCCAGCTTTGGGCTTTCTTTGCTCTCTTCACTGAGATTCCCACAGTGACAGTCCTGTGTCCATCAAACAAGCAGGAGCACTGCCGGGTAGCCCTCATCACCATGTGGGCCATGTTCCTGCTCCTCTTTCTTGCACCCATGACTCTGCGGATAATTTCCTTCATAATTGATTTCTTTGACACCAAGTGTGGATCCCAGCGGCAGCAACCCAAGATGTTCAACATTGTTATCATCTCCATTGGCCTCTTCTCTCTCGTTTTCATCCTCTGCAATTTCCTGCAGCAGCTTGGTTACATTGTTGTGCCCTCCCATTTTTTTTTCCTGCTCACCTGCATCTACAGCAGCATCAAACCCTTCATCTACTTCTTGGTACGGTAGTGCAGGAGGCCCTGCTCCATGGAGTCCCTCCAGCTCTCCCTTCAGAGGGCCTTTGAGGACCCAGAAGAAAACACTGCCCACAGCAATGATCCTGCCATGGACACGGGGGTCTGAGCCTGTTGATCCCTTCCACTGCAGTGCTGAAGGACCCTGGGACAGTGGCTGAGAGATTCCTTGAGTCTCCTGATCAATAAATACCCACAGGATCACCCTCCCCGTGCTGCTGCATCCCCAGCCCCTTTCCAGGCCGCTCTGGCTCTGATCCGTGCTTGTGAGGCCTCAGCCTTGAGGAGCAGCCCCTGGGCTCAGCTCCTGTGGCGCTGATCAGAAACACCCTCTGCTCCCAGGAACTGCTGCTGTCCACAGATCTCCCAAATGGAGGGCAGCAGAGCCTGATGGAAAGCACTTGAAGTCTGGGAGCAGCCATGGGATGGGATGGGATGGGATGGGATGGGATGGGATGGGATGGGATGGGATGGGATGGGATGGGATGGGATGAGATGGGATGGGATGGGATGCAGAGAGGAGAGGAGATGGGAATTGGGAGTTAAACCAAAATCAGCTGGAATAAGTTTCTAACACAATGGCAAGCACTAGAAAGCAGGAATTATTGACCTGCTCAGGACACACAGAAGGATCTCTCTCTGTCCTGTTTGTCGATGCTCACTTTTAAAATTTTAATGGTTTTTTAAACCCTAACAAAAGTAAGAAAACAAACAAAAACAAAGGACTGAATAAAGCAAAATTACAGTGCTGGGAGTCTCCATGCCTAGAAGCCACATGCTCATTTATAAAATGGGCACTCTGCCTTTTATACCCCTAGCTTCTCTCAAAGTTTTGTCAGTCAGCTCTTTCTCTGCCATACATTGGTGAAGATCTTGACTGGAGGTCAGGTGTTGTTATTTCAGGCCTCCTGCTAACAAGCCAGCCCTCCCCAAATGTCCTGACTACCAAGGCTATTGTCAAGGGGAAGGGAAAGAAGTCTATGGGAGGATGTTTTACAGTAACATCACTACACATTCACAAAACTTTTCTTAACATACACAAAATATCTGTCCTTTATTGTGAGAGTCAACCATCACATTATTCATCTATAACATCCTCATAACCACATACAGTCATTAAAGTGTGTTTCTTATCTAATACATAAAGTTCACTATCATCAGACTCGTTTCCATGCATCCACCTCCTTTTCCATGTCCTTTCCTGATCCTGGAGGATCATTCAGAGCGGTCTCTGGTGGTCGCATTCACTGAGTGCTGAGATATTAAAGGTGACCTCGCCTTGAACTTTTCCTTTGGCCATGTGCTCTTGCTTCTTGTTACAGAACTTGCCCCAAAACCACTGCAGGCCTCCAAATCTGTTTCTGCACTGGCTCCAGCCACGTTTATTTTCCTGTGTGATCCTGAGGAGCACATTGGAGCTGGGCTTTCCTCCTCCCTCCTGGGTCCTAGAACCCTATGGCCAGGAGGAACAGGGACACTGCCGGGGTCCCAGGTGCAGCAGGGCAGGATCGAGGCTGTTGGGGCTGAAAAGGGGGCCCCGGGGATGATCTGGGGTGTTGCAGGCGGCTTCAGAGGGGCCAGCAGAGCATCAGAGGGTGCTGGAGGGGGTCTGGAAGCTGGAAACCCCAAATCTCCCCCCTTGGGGACTACAGAGCCTGACAGGTCTTGGTGGGAGTAGGGGAAGGGCTCTGTCTGGGACAGATGTGGGATGTGATAGGATGGGGTGAGGATGGAGAGCAGGGTGGGGATGGGGAGCAGGGATGAGGATGGGATGGGGACAGGATAGGACAGGAGGCAGCTCACCTGTGCTTCCTTGGGCCCGGGCCATGTTATGGCAATGATTCAGGAGCTCTTTCCAGAATAGGAGTTACTTCTGAGAAGCACCCAGCTGCCTCAACAGGACTGCCAGCACTGTCAGCATTCTCGTGCCGCCAGCATCACCAGCATCCCTCTGCTGCTGGAGAGGGATGGACAATGACCCCTCATGGAAGAGAAAGGAGGTATGGTAGAAACCTGTCAGGGAATGGAGTTGAAGAATGGGACACTCTACAGGGAAGGAGTGTTTCTAATTAGGGGGAAATGAGGAGCCATTTACAAATGTTAGAAACAGGTGCTACGGTGATTCACTCTCACAATCGTTGAGTAAATATTACGCGTGCTATAATGTTCAAAGAAGCTCTGTTAAGCTTTGGAGTTTTTCTAGCGTGAGTACTGTGTTCATGTTGAGAGTTGTAATGCTGATCTCTGACCATGGTGGGCAGTCGAAGCCCGAAGCGCTGCACGAGCTCCGGGAAGGCGGGATGGAGGAGGAGCTGTGCTGGAAAAGCGGAATGTGTCTGAATGTGGGGAATGGATTACCAAGAGTATATAACGCTTGTTACTGCTGTGAGCACATTGTGCTGGCCGTGCCTCTGGATCTTATTTGTCCTTTGTTGTAGTTTAATAAAATTGTTAAAATTTTAAGAACTGAGGCGTTGTTTCTCGGAACAAAGATGAAGATCACAGAATTTGAATGGAAAAAAAAAAAAAAAACACCAAGATCAAAAATCCCAAGGCTGTGGAACTCTGAGGAAGCTAAAATTGTAAAACCATTTCTGACTGGCCCATGACTGCACTGAGCCCTGGGAAACAATACTAGGACAAGGCACAGAGAGGAGCCAGCACCACAGGAATGGGGAGCTCCTGGTGACCTGGGCACTTTCTCCTTCATGTCCCTGACCTGGCAGGAGCCGCTTTAGGACATGGATCCCAAAGGAGCAAGAGGTACCAGGAAGCGCTGCTGATCTGCACAGACCCCTTTGCCTGCTGCTGCCCCACAGGGAACAGGTCAGTGCAATGTTTGCCTTCCTCCCTACCCCACCTTCCTCTCCTGCACCAGCTGCTCTGTTCCTGCCACCCTCTCCCAGTGAAAGCAGGGCCCTCCCCACTCCCCCCCTCCTCTGCCCTGTGCCTGAACAGCCCAACCCTTCCACCTTCCTCTCCCATCCCACTGCCCTCCTCCCCTGCACATCTCACTCCTCCCCACTGAATCCTTCCCACTGCAGGGAGCTGCTGAGGAGCCGCATGCTCCATCCCTGGATTCTCCAAGCACTGACTGCCCATCCACTCTGACCACAGCCAGGGGCCACATCCCACTGCCTGCCCAGCGTCCATCCATGGAGGTGACCACTGTGTCCCCATCTCCTGCCTCACCTACTGAAGGAGATGATCACTGTGAGACAGATGTCACCAGCATGGCCATACACAGTGTGAAACTGCTCATCTGCCTCTGTGGGCTGGCTGGGAACGGGGCTGTCATCGGCCTCCTCAGCCTGAAAGTCCGTAACTCTGTCATCTTTAACCTGGCTGTCATGGACTTCTTCTTCCTCCTCTTTGCGTTCCCCTCTGCACTCCTCTTCCTGGTGGAGGACATGTTCTGCTTTCCTATCCTGCCCCTGCTGTAACTGCGTTTCCTTTTCCAGCTCTCAGTGGTCTCCTGCTACTGGGGGCTGTACCCGCTGATGCCCATCAGCACTGTGAACAGGCTCTGCAAGCTCTGCTGCCGCTGGGAGCTTCCTCTGCGCCTGATGTGGGTGCTGGACACTGTCCAGTCCTGAGCCTTCTTTGCTTTCTTCACTGTCATTCCCACAGTGACATTCCTGTGCCCATCACATGAGCAGGAGCACTGCTGTGCACCTCTCATCTCCATGTATGCCATCATCCTGCTCCTCCTGGCTGCACCCCTGCTCATTTCCAGCACAATCGATTTCATTAAGGCCAAGTGGGGCTCCCAGCAGCAGCCACCCGAGAGGCGCGACATCGTTATCTTCCTCATTGTGCTGCTCACTCTCCTCAGCATCTGCAATTTCCTGCAGCACCTCAGTGACATTGCTATGTCCTCAGAGGTTGTTTTCCTGCTCATCTGCATCAACAGCAGCATCAAACCCTTCATCTGCTTCTTGTCAGGAAGGTGCTGGAGACCCTCCAGGAGTCCCTCAAGCTCTCCCTCCAGAGGGTCTTTGAGGAGTCAAAAAAAAAAAAACCAGCCTACAGCAGTGATCCTGCCATGGACACAGGGGTCTGAGCCTGTTGATCCTTTCCACTGCTCTGCTGAAGGACCTCGGCACAGAAGCTGAAAGATTCATTGAGACACCTGATGGATCAATATCCATGGGATCACCCTACCTATGGTGCTGTATTCCTCCAGGAGAAGGGAGCAGGAGCATTCCCTTGGGTGATTTTTGTGGGATGCTCTGCAGGGAGCACATTGGAACATGATATTCCTCCTCCCTCCTGGATCCACATGGCTCCAAGCAGTGCAGCTGGGCTCAGTGCTGTTCCACAGCTCTATTCCCCATGGAATGATCCTCATGGCCTCGGCCCATTCATGGAATGAACTCCATCTCCTTTGGCTCAGCAGATGACTTTCATGCTGCTTTCTTGCCTGCAAAGAATGGCACACCTTAATCCCTGGGGACACTCCGAGCACGGGGTGGCAGTGATTTCCCAAATCCCTGCAGGGCTGGTGCCTCTGGATGGCAGGAGAGGGCTTGGGATCACAGGGAGCATCCTTCCCCTTCTGTCCAGCAGAGCCAGCCCTGCATTCCCAGCTGATGGGAAGGGACACCAGGTGGGGCTGCAGAGCTGGGGAGGGACAGCAACATTCCCTTATCCTTTCAGTGGGAATGTCTCACATTCTTCAATTCCAGAATTAAATCCCTCTGAGTGAAGTGCAGGGTCGATAGTGAACTCCACTGAACTCCTGTGCCTGTACCAGCAAGTACATGGAAGATGGAAATTCCCATCACCAGATGCTTGGACCATTTAATTGCACAGAAATTAGGGGGTTATGTGGCTCTTCTGCAGAATGGGGCCATCCATCCTCTGGTTCCCCAGCATCAGTGTCCAGGAAAGCCCTTGACCACCTCCATCCTGAACCTGGCCACCCTCAGCAGGAGCTGCACAGCCACTCTGCACAGCAGCTCCAGCCACAGTCCAGCCTCTTCTGATCTTTGCCATTGTGTAACTAAACCTAAAATGAAGTTTGCTTCATACTTTTGTTTGCTTCTGTAGTAATTCAATCTCTGGACTTCGTTGAATAAACCATAACCAGGCTTCACTGCAGAGCCTCTCCCTGGAAAACAGTGTCCAAAATGGCTCATGTCCTTCTTTTATCCCATTCCAAAGCCTCTGGCTGCTCTGGGAGCAGGGCAGGTCCCTGTCTCATACCAGAGCCCTTCCTAAGGCACGTGCCTGCACTGCTTGGGATGATGTTGGCAGTGCCAAGAGCTCCTGATTCCTCCTGGCAGAGACCTGGGCAGCAGCCACATCTCTTGCTCAGGGGGAAGTTTTCCCTCCTTTACCCACTGCCTTAAATCCAGGGGAAACCAACGTGCCACAGCATCTGGAAAGGGAAGCGAGAGTGAAATCATGTGTGAAGTCAGGCTTTGGAGACACACATGAGGTTAAACAGCTAAGGAGCATTTATTAACAGAGTAGTTAATAATTAACAATAGAGAGATACTTTGAAATCTGAGAGGGTTTCTCTCTCCCTGTCTCCTGTTTTCCTGCCCATTGCAAAGCAGAAACTTTCCATGGTGCAACCTCTTGGCCAGGGAAGAACAACTCAGCCAGGGGGTTTCTCCCAGGGCAAGTGCAGGAGGATCATGATCATCCAATGTGCTTTTTCTACTTCCAAGCACCTTCCTTGTCTCCATGGCCATCCAGGCCACTCCCTACCTGAGCTTCCTTTCAAAAGAGCAAAGATTTCAAAGCAAGAGTTTTCCTGGAATTCAGACTGCAACCTACAGTGAATTCCAAGATGATTCCTGCCCAGGCTGACATGTGCCTCAGGGATCTGGGATGCTCCTGCTGGAAACTGCTGGCCCTGGGACCAGAACTGTCACCTCCCTTCCCTGCTGACACCATGTTTGTGTCCCCAGCTATGGACTCTCACATCCCCTCACCAGCCCAATCCTTTCAAATGCAAGCACTTCATGATCCAGGAGCTGATGGGGCTCCAGGAGATTTGTAGAGCGACTTTGGGCAAGGGCATGGAGTGACAGGACAAGGGGGAATGGCTTCCCAGTGACAGAGGGTGGGGTCAGATTGGATATTGGGAAGAAATCCTTCCCTATGAGGGTGGTGGGGCCCTGCCATACATTGCCCAGAGAGGCTGTGGCTGCCCCTGGATCCCTGGAAGTGTCCAAAACCAGACTGACACAGGTTTGGGACAACGTGGGATAGTTGAAAGTGTTCCTGCTGGCAAAGGGTCAGTCTGGGATCAGACAACCACAAAAACAACCCCAAGTGTTCCCAGGACTGAGGAGGAGCAGGAACAGCTCTGGATATGGGCTGGCAGGGAGTTCACAGCACCCTGGTCCCTGACAGCTTTCACTGCATCATCAAGGGGACTGGCAGTAATTGGGGTGGGCTCCAAGTGCTGATAGCCTGACTGCAAGCAACTGAGTGCTGTCCTTCCCTTGGGCTCTGGGAGCCTGCATTGGAATGACAGGAATGGGAGTCCATGGCCCAGGGGTGATCCCATGAGCACAGGGGAGGCCTTGGCAGTGGTTCTGGAGCTCTTCCCAGAATGGGAGCTGTTTCTGACAACCACCCAGATGCTTCATCAGCACTGCCAGCACTGCCAGCAGCATTCCAGTGCCACCAGCACCACCAGCATCCCTCTGCTGCTGGAGGGACAGTGACCCCTCAGGGAAGAGAAATGAGGTGTAATAGAAACCCGTCAGGGAAGGAAGTTGAAGAATGGGACACTCTAGAGGGAAGGCGTGATTCTAATTAGGGGGAAATGAGGAGCTATTCAAAATGTTATAAACAGACGCTATGGAGATCGATTCTGGCAAATGTTGAATGAAGATTACGTGTGTTATAATGTTCAAAGAAGCTCTGTTAAGCTTTGGAGTTTTTCTAGCGTGAGTACTGTGTTCATGTTGAGAGTTGTAATGCTGATCTCTGACCATGGTGGGCAGTCGAAGCCCGAAACGCTGCACGAGCTCCGGGAAGGCGGGACGGAGGAGGAGCTGTGCTGGAAAAGCGGAATGTGCCTGAATGTGGGGGTGGGTTACCAGGGGGTTGATTTCAAAGAGGGTACAAAGCCTGTTTCTGTTTTGGGCAGTGTGCCTCTGGACCTTATTTTGTCCTGTGTTGTAGTTTAATAAATTTTCAAAATTTTACGGAAGTGGGGTGTCATTTCTCATAACCAAGCAAAAGACAACTGGATTCGCAGGGAAAATGAAAAATAATCAAGATCAATAACTGAGAGGCTGTGGAACTCTGTGGAAGCCAAAAATGTAAAACCATTTCCGACTGCCCTTTGACTGTACTGGGCCCTGGGAAACAACACCAGGACAGGGCACAGGGAGGAGCCAGCAGGACGGGAATGGGCAGCTCCTGGTGACCTGGGCACTTTTTCCTTCATGTCCCTGACCTGGCAGGAGCCGCTTTAGGACACGGATCCCAAAGGAGCAAGAGGTACCAGGAAGCGCCGCTGATCTGCACAGACCCCTTTGCCTGCTGCTGCCCCACAGGGAACAGGTCAGTGCAATGTTTGCCTTCCTCCCTACCCCACCTTCCTCTCCTGCACCAGCGGCTCTGTTCCTGCCGCCCTCTCCCACTGACCGCAGGGCCCTCCCAGCTCCTCTCTCTTCTCCTGTGCATCCCGTCTGTATCCAAATACCGAAAATGGCCTGAAATAAACTTTCTAACACAATGCAAAGCATGAGGAAGCAGGAATTCTTGACCTGCACAGGACACCAAGGGATCTCTCCTTGTATTGTGTGTATGGTGAGACTTTAAAACAGATTATTAATCTATTAGAACCACATGTAGGCATTAAAAAGTATTTCTTATCTAAGACACAAACACCATTTTCCTAGAACTCATTTCGATGCATCTACCACCTCCTGCAAGTTCTTTTATGATCCTGAAGGTTTATTAAGAGGGATCTCTCTGGTGGTCATATTCAATGAATGCTGCCATATTACAGGTGCCCTTGCCTTGAACTTTTCCTCTGGCCATGCTTCCTCTTCCAGAATTTGCCCCAAAACCACTGCAGGCCTCCTTATCTGTTTCTGCGCTGGTTCCTGCCATGTTTGCCATCCTGTGTGCCAGCCTTTACATCCTGTGAGAAACAACCGCCCACTTTTTAACATTTTTTAAGGTTCATTAAACTTTAATAAAAAATGCAACAAAAGGAGTAAATAAGGAGAAGCAGGCCTGGGAGCTTCCCTCATGGCTGCCTACCACGTGGCTGACTCATCTTCAGGATTGATGTTTCACTTTTGATACCCTGGGGGTTGCATCAGCTAAACCTGGCTCCTCCCAAAGTCTGTCAGTCAGCCCTTCTTTGTGTTTATTGGTGGAGCCTGCGTTCTTGCAACTTCACTGGAGGGTCAGGTGCTCTCATGCTGCACCTCTTCCCCCCCAGCAATAAGGTTTTGTACACCCGTTCTTTCTACCTGTCCTAGATGACTCAGGCTCTCTGATGGCAACAGTACAGAGGGGGGAGAAGGGGACTATGGGGAGAACAGGGGACATCTAAGCAACAGACTACAATGACATAATTATATATCAATCAAGCTTCTATTAATATTCACATTATTGATCCCTTAACTGTGAGAGCAAATTATCTCATTATCCATCTATAACACATCCTTTTAAATTTTGGCCACTTTAGTATTGAACCTCTTCAGAAAAACTTAAAATGTTCATTCTCTATGTTATTTATCAGCTTCCTGCGAGACAGCCCAAACCACACAACTCCCTCTCCCACCACATAATTCCACTGCCCTCCTCCCATGCACATCTCACTCCTCTCCACTGAATCCTTCTCACTGCAGAGAGCTGCTGAGGAGCCGCATGGTCCATCCCTGGATTCTCCAAGCACTGACTGCCCATCCACTCTGACCACATCCATGGGCCACATCCCACTGCCTGCCCAGCATCCATCCATGGAGGTGGCCACCATGTCCCCATCTCCTGCCTCACCCACTGAAGGAGATGATCTGTGTGAGACAGATGTCACCAGTGTGGCCATACACAGTGTGACCCTGCTCATCTGCCTCTGTGGGCTGGCTGGGAACGGGGCTGTCATCGGCCTCCTCAACCTGAAAAGCAAGAACTCTGGCATCTTCGACCTGGCGGTCATTGACTTCCTCTTCCTCCTCTTTGCGTTCCCCTCAGCACTCCTCTTCCTGGTGGAGGACGTGTCCTGCACTCCTATCCTGCCCCTGCTGTACCTGAGTTTCCTTTTCCAGCTGTCATTGGTGTCCCTCTACTGGGGGCTGTACTGGCTGACGCCCAGCAGCACTGTGGAGTCGTTAATGGACAAGCTCTGCAGGCTCTGCTGCCGCCGGGAGCTTCCTCTGCGCCTGGAGTGGGTGGTGATCAGTGTCGAAGAGTGGGCCTTCTTTGCTCTCTTCACTGTCATTCCCACGGTGTCATTCCTGTGCTCATCACACGAGCAGGAGCACTGCCGGGCAGCTCTCATCTCCATGTACACCCTCATCCTGCTCCTCTTTGTTGCACCCATGCTCGTTTCCAGCACAGTCAATTTCATTAAGGCCAAGTGGGGCTCCGAACAGCAGCAGCTCGAGAGGCGCGACATCGTTATCGTCATCATTGTGCTCTTCATGTTCCTCTTCAACCTCTGGAATTTCCTGCAGGAGCTCGGTTACATCACCATGTCCTCCCAGGTGGTTTTCCTGCTCACCTGCATCAACAGCAGCATCAAACCCTTCATCTATTTCTTGGCAGGGCAGTGCTGGAGGCCCTGCTCCATGGGGTCCCTCCGGCTCTCCCTCCAGAGGGTCTTTGAGGAACCAAAAGCAAAAACTGATGACAGTGATGATACCTCCAGAGACACAGCAGTCTGAGACTGCTGATCCCTTCCACTGCTCTGCTGAAGGACCTTGGCCAGAGGCTGATGTTTCCTTGAGTCTCCTCATTAATCAATATCCACGGGATCACCCTCCCTGTGGTGATGTATTCATAGAGGAGGAGGGAGCAGGAGCATTGTCCGGGGAGTTCTTTGTGGGATGCTCTGCAGGGAACATATTGGAGCATGGCTTTCCTACTCCCTCCTGGATCCACATGGCTCCAAGCAGTGCAGCTGGGCTCAGTGCTGTTCCACAGCTCTATTCCCCATGGAATAACCGTGATTGCCTTGGCCATGGGGATTTCCCAAATCCCTGCAGGGCTGGTGCCTCTGGATGGCAGGAAAGGGGTTGGGATCACAGGGAGCATCCTTCCCCTTCTGTCCAGGAGACCTGCCCTGCATTCCCAGCTGATGGGAAGGGACACCAGGTAGGGCTGCAGAGCTGGGGAGGGACAGCAACATTCCCTTATCCTCTCAGTGGTGATTTGTCTCATTCTTGAATTCCAGAATTAAATCCTCCTGAGTAAAGTGCAGGGTTGATAGTGAACTCCACTGAACTCCTGTGCCTGTACCAGAAAGTACATGGAATATGGAAATTCCCATCACCAGATGCTTGGACCATTTAATTGCACAGAAATCAGGGGGTTATGCTGCTCTTCTGCAGAATAGGGCCATCCATCCTCTGGCTCCCCAGCATCAGTGTCCAGGGAAGCCCTTGACCACCTCCATCCTAAACCTGGCCACCCTCAGCAGGAGCTGCACAGCCACTCTGCACAGCAGCTCCAGCCACAGTCCAGCCTCTCCTGATCTTTGCCATTCTGTAACCACCCCTCAATCAGATTTGGATTCATGTTTTTTGTTTCTTTCCACTGTGGTAGGCCCAGCCTCTGAATTCGTTGAATAAACAATATCCAGGCCTCACTGCAGAGCCTGTCTCTTAAACAGTGTCCAAAATGGCTCATTTCCTTCTTTTATCCCATTCTAAATCCTCTGGCTGCTCTGTGAGCAGGGCAGGTCCCTGTCTCATACCAGAGCCCTTCCTAAGGCACGTGCCTGCAGTGCTTGGGATGATGTTGGCAGCACCAAGAGCTCCTGATTCCTCCTGGCAGAGACCTGGGCAGCAGCCACATCTCTTGCTCAGGGGGAAGCTGTCCCTCCTTTTCCCACTGCCTTAAATCCAGGGGAAACCAACGTGCCACTGCTTCTGGAAAGGGAAGCGAGAGTGAAAGCTGTGGGTGGTGAGTCAGGTTTTGGAGACACACGTGAGGTTAAAGAGCTACGGAGCATTTATTAACAGAGTAGTTAATAATTAACAGGAGAGACAGATTTGGATATCTGAGAGGGTTTTTCTCTCCCTGTCTCCTGTTTTCCTGCCCATTGCAAAGCAGAAACATTCCATGGTGCAACCTCTTGTCCAGGGAAGAGCAACTCAGCCAGGGGGTTTCTCCCAAGGCAAGTGCAGGAGCATCATGATCCTCCAATGTGCTTTTTCTACTTCCAAGCACCTTCCTTGTCTCCACTGCCATCCAGGCCACTCCCTACCTGAGCTTCCTTTCAAAAGAGCAAAGTTTTCAAAGCAAGAGTTTTCCTGGAATTCAGACTGCAACCTACAGTGAATTCCAAGATGATTCCTACCCAGGCTGACATGTGCCTGAGAGAGCTGGGATGCTCCTCCTGGAAACTGCTGGCCCTGGGACCACCTCCCTTCCCTGCTGACACCGTGTTTGTGTCCCCAGCTATGGACTCTCACATCCCCTCACCAGCTCAATCCCTTCAAATGCAAACACTTCATGATCCAGGAGCTGATGGGGCTCCAGAGGATTTGTAGAGTGACTTTGGACAAGGGCATGGAGTGACAGGACAAGGGGGAATGGCTTCCCACTGACAGAGGGTGGGGTCAGATTGGATATGGGGAAGAAATCCTTCCCTGTGAGGGTGGTGGGGCCCTGGCATACATTGCCCAGAGAGGCTGTGGCTGCCCCTGGATCCCTGGAAGTGTCCAAAACCAGACTGACACAGGTTTGGAGCAACGTGGGATAGTTGAAAGTGTTCCTGCTGGCAAAGGGTCAGTCTGGGATCAGACAACCACAAAAACAACCCCAAGTGTTCCCAGGACTGAGGAGGAGCAGGAGCAGCTCTGGATATGGGCTGGCAGGGAGTTCACAGCACCCTGGTCCCTGACAGCTTTCACTGCATCATCAAGGGGACTGGCAGTAATTAGGGTGGGCTCCAAGTGCTGATAGCCTGGCTGCAAGCAACTGAGTGCTGTCCTTCCCTTGGGCTCTGGGAGCCTGCATTGGAATGACAGGAATGGGAGTCCATGGCCCAGGGGTGATCCCATGAGCACAGGGGAGGCTTTGGCAGTGGTTCTGGAGCTCTTGACAGAATGGGAGCTGTTTCTGACAACCACCCAGATGCTTCATCAGCACTGCCAGCACTGCCGGCAGCATTCCAGTGCCACCAGCACCAACAGCATCCCTTCGCTGCTAGAGGGACAGTGACCCCTCAGGGAAGAAAGATGAGGTGTAATAGAAACCTGTCAGGGAAGGAAGTGGAAGAATGGGACACTCTCCTGGGAAGGCGTGATTCTAATTAGGGGGAAATGAGGAGCTATTCAAAATGTTATAAACTGGTGCTATGGTGATTGACTCTCAGAAACGTTGAATGAATATTACGTGTGTTATAATGTTCAAAGAAGCTCTGTTAAGCTTTGGAGTTTTTCTGACGTGAGTACTGTGTTCATGTTGAGAGTTGTAATGCTGAACTCTGACCATGGTGGGCAGTCGAAGCCCGAAGCGCTGCACGAGCTCCGGGAAGGCGGGACGGAGGAGGAGCTGTGCTGGAAAAGCGAAATGTGTCTGAATATGAAGGGTGGGTTACCAGGGGGGTTGGTTTCAACGAGGGTACAGAGCCTATTTCTGTTTTGGGCAGTGTGCCTCTGGAGCTTATTTTGTCCTGTGTTGTAGTTTAATAAACTTTTTAAAATTTTTAAAGAAGTGGGGTGTCGTTTCTCACAACAAAGAAAAAGACCACTTGATTTGTAGGGAAAATGATAAAAATCAAGAACAATAACTGAGAGGCTGTGGAACTCTGTGGAAGCCAAAGATGTAAAACCACTTCTGCCTGCCCTATGACCCCACTGAGCCTTGGGGAGCAACACCAGGACAGAGCACAGAGAGGAGCCAGCAGGATGGGAACGGGGAGCTCCTGGTGACCTGGGCACTTTCTCCTTCATGTCCCTGACCTGGCAGGAGCCGCTTTAGGACACGGATCCCAAAGGAGCAAGAGGTACCAGGAAGCGCCGCTGATCTGCACAGACCCCTTTGCCTGCTGCTGCCCCACAGGGAACAGGTCAGTGCAATGTTTGCCTTCCTCCCTACCCCACCTTCCTCTCCTGCAGCAACTGTTCTGTTCCTGCCACCCTCTCCCACTGACCACAGGGCCCTCCCAGCTCCTCTCTCTTCTCCTGTGCATCCCGTCTGTATCTGAATACTGAAAAGGGCCAGAACAAACTTTCTAACACAATGCAAAGCATGAGGAAGCAGGAATGCTTTACCTGCACAGGTCACAGAGGGATCTCTCCTTGTATTGTGTGTGTGGTGAGACTTTTAAACAGGGTATTAATCCATTAGAACCACATGTAGGCATTAAAAAGTATTTCTTATCTAATACACAAACACCCTTTTCCTAGAACTCATTTCCATGGGTCCACCTCCTCCTGCAAGTCCTTTTATGATCCTGGAGGTTCATTAAGAGGGGTCTCTCTGGTGGTCATATTCAATGAATGCTGCCATATTAAAGGTGCCCTTGCCTTGAACTTTTCCTCTGGTCATGCACTGTTGCTTCCTCTTCCAGAATTTGCCCCAAAACCACTGCAGGCCTCCTTATCTGCTTCTCCATTGGTTCCTGCCATGTTTGCCATCCTGTGTGCCAGCCTTTACATCCTGTGAGAAACAACCGCCCACTATTTATATATTTAAGAGGTTTATTAAACCTTAATAAAAAATGCAACAAAAGGAATAAATAAGGAGAAGCAGGCCTGGGAGCTTCCCTCATGGCTGCCTACCACGTGGCTGACTGATCTTCAAGATGGATGTTTCACTTTTGATACCCTGGGGGTTGCATCAGCTAAACCTGGCTTCTCCCAAAGTCTGTCAGTCAGCCCTTCTTTGTGTTTATTGGTGGAGCCTGCTTTCCTGCAACTTCACTGGAGGGTCAGGTGTTCTCATGCTGCACCTCCTCCCCCCCAGCAATAAGCTTTTGTACACCCCTTCTTTGTACCTGTCCTAGATGACTCAGGCTCTCTGATGGCAACAGTACAGACAGGGGAGAAGGGGACTATGGCGAGAACAGAGGACATCTAAACAACAGACTTCAATGAATTAATTATACATCAATAAAGCTTTTCCTACTATTCACACAGTATTCATCCCTTAACTGTGAGAGCCAATCATCTCATTATCCATCTATAACACATCCTTAAAAATTGGGCCACTTTACTTTGGAAAACTTCAGAAAAACAGAAAATGTATCTTTTCTGTGTTATTTACCAGCCTCCTGCCAAACAGCCCAACCCTCCCATTTCCCTCTCCCATCCACTCATTTCCACTGCCCTTCTCCCCTGCACATCTCACTCCACCCCACTGAATCCTTCCCACTGCAGGGAGCTGCTGAGGAGCCGCATGCTCCATCCCTGGATTCTCCAAGCACTGACTGCCCATCCACTCCGACCACAGCCAGGGGCCACATCCCACTGCCTGCCCAGCGTCCATCCATCCATGGAGGTGAGCACTGTGTCCCCTCTTTTCACCTCACCGACTGACACACCTGCTCAGTGTGCAATCAATGTCACCAACATGGCCATTGACTTTGTGACGCTGCTCGTTGGCCTCTGTGGGCTGGCTGGGAATGGAGTTGTTCTCTGGCTCCTGCACGTTAATGCCATCACCCACTTCATCTCCAAACAGGCCAACATCGACTTCCTCTTCCTCATTTTCATGTTGCCCTCCAGCCTGCTCTTCCTTGTGGAGGAGGTCTCCTGCTCTGCTATAATGCCCCTGATGTATTTGAGCTTGCTTTTCCAGCTGTCACTGTTCACCTACATTATAGGGCTGTACCGGCTCATGTTCATCAGCATTCAGAGGTGCAGGTCCATCCTCTGCCTGGTATTCTGTGGGGTGCCAACTGTCCGAGCACTTGTTGTGGGTGTTGATGACTCCCCTGTTCTGGGTCCTCCTCTTCATTTTCGTTGGTGTTAATCCAACGGTGACTTCCCAGTGCTAGTCACACGAGCAGGAGCAATGCCAGGTGGCTGTCACCTCCATGTACGCCCTCAACCTCTTCCTATTTGCTGTACCCATGGTCATTTCCAGCACAATCCTCTTCATTCATCTCAAGCCTGGCTCCCAGCAGCAGCAGCAACACAAGAGGCTCGACATTGTTATCTTCCTCGTTGCACTCTTCAGTCTGCCCCTCAGTCTCTGCTTTCTCCTGCAGCAGCTCGGTTACAGAGCTGTACCCTCCCAGGCGGTTTTCCTGCTCACCTGCATCACCAGCAGCATCAAACCCTTCATCTACTTCTTGGTGGGGAGTTGGAAGAGAGACTGCTCCATGGGGAGCTGCTGGAGACACTGCTCCATGGAGAGCTGCAGGAAGCACTCCTCCATGCAGTCCCTAAGGAAGGCGATCCACAGGGTGTTTGGGAAGCCAAAAGAAAACACTGCTTGCAGCAATGGTCCAGCTGTGATCAGAGGGGTCCAAGCCTGTGAAACCCTTCCACTGCACTGCTGAAGGACCCCGGGACAGTGGCTGAGAGATTCCTTGAGTCTCCTGATCAATAAATACCCACAGGATCACCCTCCCTGTGCTGCTGCATCCCCAGCCCCTTTCCAGGCTGCTCTGGGCTCTGATCCGTGCTTGTGAGGCCTCAGCCTTGAGGAGCAGCCCCTGGGCTCAGCTCCTGTGGCACTGATCTGAAACACCCTCTGCTCCCAGGAACTGCTGCTGTCCACAGATCTCCCAAATGGAGGGCAGCAGAACCTGATGGAAAGCACTTGAAGGCAGGGAGCGGCCACGGGATGAGATGGGATGGGATGGGATGGGATGGGATGGGATGGGATGGGATGGGATGGGATGGGGAGAGGGATGGAGATGGGAACTGGGAGTGATACCAAAATCAGCAGTAATGAACTTTCAAACACAATGGGAAGCATTCGGAATCAGGAATTCTTTACCAGCTCAGGACACACAGATGCATCTCTCCATATTTCTGTTTGTGGTGAGACTTTACAACAGGGGTTTTATCCATCGTAACCACAGAGTCATTAAAGTGTCTTTTTATCTGATACATAAACATCACTTTCATAGGACTCATTTCTATGCATTCTTCTCCTCCTCCAAGTCCTTTTCTGATCCTGGAGGATCATTCAGAGGGGTCTCTGGTGGTCACATTCACTGAGTGCTGAGATATTAATGGTGACCTTGCCTTCAACTTTTCCTTTGGCCATGTGCTCTTGCTTCTTGTTACAGAACTTGCCCCAAAACCACTGCAGGCCTCCAAATCTGTTTCTGCACTGGCTGCAGCCACGTTTATCATCCTGTGTTCTCCTGGGGAGCACAGTGAAGCTGTGCTTTCCTTCTCCCTCCTGGATCCTAGAACCCTATGGCCAGCAGGAACAGGGTCACTGCTGGGGTCCCTGGTGCAGCAGGGCAGGATCAGGGCTGTTGGGGGTGAAAAGGGGGCCCCGGGGATGGTCTGGGTTGTTGGAGGCGGTTTCAGAGGGATCCAGAGCGAGTCGGAGCAGGTGGGAGGGGCTTTGGATGCCAGGAATCCCAAATCTCCCTGCTGGAGGGGAGCACAGCCTGACAGGTTGCACTTGCAGTGGAGGAGTGGCTTCAGTTTGGAAAGCTGTGGGATGTGGTTAGGATAGGATAGGATAGGATAGGATAGGATAGGATAGGATAGGATAGGATAGGATAGGATAGGATAGGATAGGAAGCCGCTCAGCTGTGCTTCCTTTGGCTCTGAGAATGTTTTGGCAATGATCATGGAGCTGTTCCCAGAATGGGAGTTGTTTCTGACAAGCAGACAGATGCTTCAGCAGCTCTGCCAGCAGCATTCCAGTGCCACCAGCATCACCAGCATCCCTCTGCTGCTGGAGGGACAGTGACCCCTCAGGGAACAGAAATGAGGAATGGCAGAAACCTGTCAGGTGAGGGAATGCAGTTGAAGAATGGGACACTCTCCTGGGAAGGAGTGTTTCTAATTAGGGGGAAATGAGGAGACATTCACAAATGTTAGAAACAGGTGCTATGGTGATTGACTCTCAGAAACGTTGAATGAATATTACGCGTGCTATAATGTTCAAAGAAGCTCTGTTAAGCTTTGGAGTTTTTCTAATGTGAGTACTGTGTTCATGTTGAGAGTTGTAATGCTGATCTCTGACCATGGTGGGCAGTCGAAGCCCGAAGCGCTGCACGAGCTCCGGGAAGGCGGGACGGAGGAGGAGCTGTGCTGGAAAAGCAGAATGTGTCTGAATGTGGGGGATGGATTACCAGGGGTTGGCTTACCAAGATGGTACCAAGCCCGTTTCTGTTTTGGGCAGTGTGCCTCTGGACCTTATTTTGTTCCGTACTGTAGTTTAATAAACTTTTTAAAATTTTAAGAAGGAGGAATCATTTCTCAGAAAAAAGAAAAAGACCACTTAATTTGTAGGACGAAAAGAAAGTCAAGATCAGCAACTCCCAGGCTGTGAAGCAACGATGGAGCAAAATTTGTAAAACCATTTCCGACTGCCCAATGACTGCACCCAGCCCTGGGGAGCAACACAAGGACAGGGCACAGAGAGGAGGCAGCAGGATGGGAATGGGAAGGTCCTCGTGATCTGGGCACTTTCTCCTTCATGTCACAGACCTTCAGCCCAGCTGTCACACCCCACGAGCCCAGCTTGTAACAGAGGCTCTCTGGGACAGAAAAGATCCCCAGGGCAAGGGTGATGGAGTGCAGGAAGGTGGAGCCAGCCATGGCCAGGCTGAGCACACAGGGAGTGATGGGGTTCCTGTGGATGCAGAAGCTCAGGAGCCAGAGCACAGCCCCATTCCCACCAGTCCACACAGGCACAGCAGCAGCAGCGGGACAGGCACTTTGCTCCACTGCCTGTTGTCACACTGGCTCCAGTTGTCATGGCTCTCCTCATTCCAGCTCCCCTGGGTTGCCTTCCCACCGGGCTGGCTCCAGCAGGCAGGGCTGGCTCCCTCCGTGGCAGGGGACAAAGTGCTCACAGTGACACCTCTGCTGCTTCTCCTGCCCTCACACAGCTGGAGGGGTGACAAACAGACACACCAGAGCAACGCTGCTGTCCCCAAACATAGCTTTTCCCATCTTTTCCCACCCACAGCTTCCATGTGGAGCAGCACAGGGAAGGGTGAGGGACAGGACAGATGGCAAGCAGGATGTGGGAGCCTGGTCCTGTGTGCCTGTCACAAAAGCCAGGGAGATTCCTCCTCCCTGGCTATGGACAGGACACAACTGGAGCAGTTAAACAATAGGAGAAGGAGAGGATTGCCCCTGGAGATATCAGAGAGCAAATGGCTTTGGGGTGGATCTGACTTGGACTCTCAGGTGTCAGTTGATATCACTGAGCTGCTTTGTTGTGAGTTAGGACCTGAGTGTGGAAGATTTCGGGCTCTACGGTCAGTCAGGACATCCCCCCACTCTGTAGTTAGACCACTGCTCCGTGCCTGGCCGCACCCAGCCGGACATGAGCAGAAGGAAATGACACAGGCTACCCAAGCCATAAAAACCCCCGAGGCCCTTGAATAAACGCCATTTGCTGTCCACCACATTGGTGTCAGGAGCTTATGGACCGAGTGACCCTGGGCATTGGGCCACCGTGCCAGACTTAGAAGCCGGTCGCCACGCCTAAAGGCAACACTGCTGGATTCCTTCAGCAATACACTCGTTTCAATATTCCCTCCCTTTCCCCACACTGTTTATAGCTTTGAATTCCCTACAGACCTCAATTCTGCCCCCAAAATCAATAAACTGATTTCACCCCCTAGTGGTTTTGGTTTGTTAATGCGAGATTTCACTTGAGGTTTTTTGCTAACATACTAATGAGTGTGGTGGGTTTAGTTTACCTTGTTGTGAGGTAGGATTAGGAGAAAAGTAAAGTCTGTTTAAAACTTTAAAAGGACATAAAGAAAAATTTATTCATAGTAACTAAAGGAGAAAATAATATAAATCAGATTTAAACTTTCGGAACACTTTTCTTTACGACTTTGTCTTACTGACAATGTAAAGAAACAAAACTTAAAATTTTAGTCAGTTTTACTTCTTAGAATAGTCTAGAATAGACTTTCTTTAGTTCTCCTAGGGAGAGAAGTCTCTCTTGTTAATGTTATGGAGACTTCTCTACAAGAAAAATACTTCTCTCATGGTTCTTGATTTTCTTATGTATAGTAGATGTTCAGGGAAATCTGTAATTGTGAAGTCTCTCTTATTTTCTACAAGTTTTTTCACAGTTGCGTTTGTGGGCTGTGTTAACATATGAGGTACTGTTTTAAAGACAAGTTGTTTAAAGGAAAAAGTTCTCATTATCTATCTTTAAAATCATCTTCATCTCTAGGAATTAGGAATATTTTTCTTTTTTTTCTGGGGATACAGAACTACTTTCTCTGTTCAAACTTCTAATAGGAGCACAGCTGCTTTAACATTGGCTTACTTTGGTATGGAGGCTTTTGTTCAATATCAATTGGAACTCTTCACCTCTTCCTGTTTTCATGTGTTATAGGGAAACAGTTTTTTCTTTATAACTTTACAAGAGGATTTCAGCCTTAAGATCAAGGTATCTCCTTATCCCTCCTGTGGTAAATGGGTATGATTCGGGCTGATAAAATTGAAACAGTAATCAATATTGGTACAGTAATTAATATTTGGGAATAATAAAAATAGTTAAAAGTTGTAATGCCAAAGAAGAGAGAGGAGGGGCTCCACCCACCCCCTCCCAGCAGATGTTCAGAAGGACAGGAGGAAAGATGCCGAAGATACAGTTGCTAAAAATGAGCAGAAAGGAAGCAAAACCTGGTTGGGTCCCAGAAAATGCTAATTATAAGGGATTTATTGCCTTGATATGTAGATGTAGTGATATGTTAGTCTTGGCTTACATTGTACTGGCTTGGTGCGCATGTGTAACCCAAAGGTGAATTAAAGGACACAGAGGAAGACTACGAACTCTTCATCAGACGACCCCCAAAAGACTTGTGCGACCGCCAAACTGAGTGGTGGCGCATGCGCGGTAAAAGTGGTGATGAGGGCGGAGATAGAAATATGACGAACCGAAAATAGGAGGAGATGGTATTAACCCATGGCATATAAGGGGGTAATTTTTACTTGGCAAGCTTGTATGTGAGGTGGCAAGGGTCCCAGAACCCTGCACTCCTTACCCCGCGGTTATCTTTTGCTTATGCAGTATTATTTGAACCAAATTATCCCTTATTTATATATTTTCTAAACTATTCAATTAAAATTGCTGCGCTCTCAAATATTGTTTGGTTTTTTTTATGAAGGGATAATTGGGCAAACATAACACTCCCATCTGGAACCTAACTGCTCCTCTACTGACTTTGATGTTTTTATGTTGCTTTCTACATGCTTGTATGTTGTTCCTTTCTCTCACTCGAGGGAGGACTGAAGGACTGAACGAGTTAATATCTTGCTGAAGGCTTGGAGATGGTCAGGCAGGGCTCGGCGTTTTGGGGAGCGGGGACCAGAAGGGAGAATTTGATGGGCAAACCTCTGGCCCTGGCCCGGGGCTGTTCCTGGGGCCCAGGCCGGGCCATGGGGCTCAGCCTAAGGCAGAGGCGAGGCTGAGCAAGATGTCAGAGTCACGGCCTAGCTCAGCATCGGCTCTGCCGCCTCCCCTGCCCTGCCTGCAGCCGGCACGGGAGGCTGGGCCGGGGCAGCCCCGGGAAGGGGGCCCGGCCCCGCGGCAGGGCCGCCCAGCTGGGTTACCTCTGTACCCGCCAGAAGAGAAGGAGCTTTCCCGAGTTTCTTCACCTTTAACATGTGTTTTTCACAGAGGCGTACTCAGCTTTCCCAGTAGCTCTACAGATTGTCAGTTACACAGAAACTGACGCCACTTCTGTAGATGCCTCCCGTGCAAAACCACCACACACCCCAATGAGGAGGCCCTGATGAAGGTGGAAGAGAAGAGTCTGACCTTGTTTCCTCTGGCAGCCTGGAGAACTTCCCCGCAGTGCTCTCACCTCAGCTCCAAGCCTCCAGCTGCTGTCCCTGGGCCGGGATCTGCAGGAAGTTCCCTGGAATGGTCAAGGCTGAACTTGCCCCCTCTCTTTCCTGGGGTGAGTCCTTAGGACCCTGCACTACAAATGTGCTGCTAAATTTTTATTTCTTGTCCAAATCTAGTTTTCCCACTTGTATACCATAATTTGGCACCGGACCTTCACCTCACAGTTTCCAAGAGGATTCATGCAATAATAAATTCTGCGTGTGAGCTGGAGCACAGGCACACAGCAGAGGGATGATTTAGGATTTCAGCAATGTCATTTCTTCTGGGAAAAGGCAATCAATGCTGCTCTCTTGGCTTTAATCCTTAGAAAGTTGCAGATTTCCTCTGACTCATCCTCTACACTGCCCGGGAGTCAGACAGCAGCCTAGAGTGAATTTAAGGAATTCCTAAAAAGCTGAGGTGAGATGATTCCTACCCAGGCTGACATGTGCCTCAGGGATCTGGGATGCTCCTCCTGGAAACTGTTGGCCCTAGGACCAGAACTGTCACCTCTCTTCCTGCTGACACCGTGTTTGTGTCCCCAGCTATGGAATCTCACATCCCCTCACCAGCCCAATCCTTTCAAGTGCAAACACTTCATGATCCAGGAGCTGATGGGGCTCCAGGAGAGATGGAGAGGGACTTTGGGCAAGGGCATGGAGTGACAGGACAAGGGGGATTGGCTTCCCACTCACAGAGGGTGGGGTCAGATTGGATATTGGGAAGAAATCCTTCCCTGTGAGGATGGTGAGGCCCTGGCACAGGCTACCCTGTAAGGCTGTGGCTGTCCCTGGATCCCTGACAGTTGCCAAGGCCAGGTTGGATGGGGTTTGGAGCAATCTGGGATAGATGAAATTATCTCTGCTTGCAAAGGGACAGTCTGGGATCAGGTGTCACAAACGACCCCAAGTGTTCCCAGGACTGAGAAGGAGCAGGAGCAGCTCTGGATATGGGCTGGCAGGGAGTTCACAGCACCCTGGTCCCTGATAGCTTTCACTGCATCATCAAGGGGACTGGCAGTAATTAGGGTGGGCTCTAAGTTCTGATAGCCTGGCTGCAAACACCTGAGTGCCGTACTTCCCTTGGGGTCTGTGAGCTTCAGGGAAAAAGCAAAAATGGGAATTCTTGCCTCGATTTTGCTTCCTTGGGCACAGCGGAGGCTTTGGCAATGATTCTGGAACTCTTCACAGAATGGGAGCTGTTTCTGACAACCACCCTGATGCTTCACCAGCACTGCCAGCACTCTCAGCAGCATCCCAGTGTCACCAGCACCACCAGCATCCCTCTGCTGCTGGAGGGTCATTGTCCCCTCTGGGAAGAGAAATGAGCAATGGTAGAGAGAGAGAAGGCAGTTGGAGTATGGGACATTCTGCAGGGAAGAAATGTTTCTAATCAGAAGGAAATGAGGAGCCATTTGCAAAATTCTTCATGTGGACTTGTGAAAAAAGTCACTTCCTTTGAGGTGAAGAAAAAAATATTCAAGATAAATAACTGAGAGGGGGTGGAGTTCTGACGTAGCTGAAGTTGTAAAACCACTTCTGCCTGCCCTATGACCCCACTGAGCCTTGGGGAGCAACACCAGGACAGGGCACAGAGAGGAGCCAGCAGGACAGGAATGGGGAGCTCCTGGTGACCTGGGCACTTTCTCCTTCATGTCCCTGACCTGGCAGGAGCCGCTTTAGGACACGGATCCCAAAGGAGCAAGAGGTACCAGGAAGCGCCGCTGATCTGCACAGACCCCTTTGCCTGCTGCTGCCCCACAGGGAACAGGTCAGTGCAATGTTTGCCTTCCTCCCTACCCCACCTTCCTCTCCTGCACCAGCTGCTCTGTTCCTGCCACCCTCTCCCGGTGACCGCAGGGCCCTGCCCAGGTCATCCATCCTCTGCCCTGAGCTTTCCTTTCACATTCCCTGCCAAACAGCCCAACCCTCCCACCTCACTCCTCCCCACTGAATCCTTCCCACTGCAGGGAGCTGCTGAGGAGCCGCATGGTCCATCCCTGGATTCTCCAAGCACTGACTGCCCATCCACTCTGACCACAGCCAGAGGCCACATCCCACTGCCTGCCCAGTGTCCATCCATGGAGGTGAGCACCATGTCCCCATCTCCTGCCTCACCCACTGAAGGAGATGATCTGTGTGAGACAGATGTCACCAGCGTGGCCATACACAGTGTGACCCTGCTCATCGGCCTCTGTGGGCTGGCTGGGAATGGGGCTGTGCTCTGGCTCCTTGGCTCCCGCTGTTTGTCCAGGAACAGCACCATACTTTACATCCTTGTGCTGACTCTTCTGGACTTCCTCTTCCTCCTCATTCTGTTGCCCTCCCCTCTGCTCTTCCTGCTGGGGAATGTGTCCTGCTCTATCATCATGCCCTTGCAGTATGTGTGGTTACTTTTCAGGGTGCCACTGGTGTCACACACCTTTTGTCTGTACACACTGACAGGCATCAGCATCCTGAGGTGCAGGTCCATCCACTGCCCACTCTGGCTCTGCTGCCATCGTCCCCAACACCTGTCATGGGTGGTGCTTGCCCTGCTCATCACTTTCATCACTGTCTTTGCCACCATGATTTCTCTGTGTTTTGTCCAGCTGTCTGAGCACTGCTGGGTGTCTCTCATCTCCGTGCATGCCTTCAGCCTTCTCCTCTGTGCTCCCGTTGTGCTCATTTCCACCACAATCCTCTCCATCAAGGTCAAGCCTGGCTCCCAGCAGCAGCAACCCAAGAGACTCAACATTGTTATCTGCCTCATTGTGCTCTTCACTCTGCCCCTCAGCCTCTGGAATTTACTGCAGTACCTCGACTACACCGTTGTGCCCTCCCAAGTTGTTTTCCTGCTCACCTGCATCCACAGCAGCATCAAACCCTTCATCTACATCCTGGTGGGGAGCTGCTGGAGGCCCTGCTCTGTGGGGTCCCTGCGGCTCTCCCTCCAGAGGGTCTTTGAGGAGCCAGAAGAAAACACTGCCTACAACCATGATCCTGCCATGGACACAGTGCTCTGAGTCTGTTGAATCTTCCCGCTGCACTACTGAGGGACTCTGCGACTGTGGCTGAGGGACTGCTTAATTCACCTGATGAATAAATACCTAAGCTGTCACCCGCCCTTTGCTGGGGCATCACCCATCCCTTTTCTAATGAGAGGAATAGCAGATTTGTCTTCACAAACGAGCTGTGGGTCTGCTGGTAGATACAACTAGCACTGGGAGATAAAAGAAACAATGGGAAGAAGTCCACTGATTGATGAATGGAAAAAGATATTTCTATTTACAAAGAAACTTTAGGCTTGCTGATAAATGAAATTAGACATTGAAAGATGAAAGAAACAATGGGGAAGAAAAAACCCTATATTCTGTAAGAATTTAAAATTAAACAGGAGGGTTATACATATGAGGGAAATCTTCAGTATCGGGTGTATTGGTAAGTCTGTACCTCTCAAGTACTTCAGCCAATTGGAAAAGAAAGAAGGGAAAATTGGCCAGGAAATTAGGATAAAAAGGGAGCCTGCATCCTCCAAAAATCTGAGAGGTCCCAGGGGAATGCCCCATGGCCTCTCCCTTTATTCAAATAAAGTCGAAGGACTCCTCTGTCCCCTTTTTGGACATAAACCTCTGTTGTTTGTGGATTAATTTTCCTAAAACCAGGCTGCACTGGGATCTCAAAAAGGCTCCTTAGGCCTCAGCCTTGAGGAGCAGCCCCTGGGCTCAGCTCCTGTGGCGCTGATCAGAAACACCCTCTGCTCCCAGGAACTGCTGCTGTCCAACCACCTCCTGGGCTTTTATCAACAGCCTTGGAAATTACTGGACTCCCCTGGATGCCACAGCATCCCTGCTCTCCCACTGTCACAGGAAGCTGCCGGCCCCAAGTGTGGCCAGGGTGAAGCATTGCTGTGAGTGGCGCCCATCCCTTGGGGCCCTGTGAGCAGCGGCCCAAAAGGAGAGCCTTGGAGCTGTGCTGGGCCCAGCAGCGCTGAGCAGAAGCTCCCTGGCACTGGGGCCTCTCCCAGCTGGGATCTCTCCCGCCTGCTGCCCTGGGCTGATCCCCGAACGCCCACGCCTCCTGGGCCCATCCCCCCAGGGCTCCAGGCCCAGCCCTTGGCCCAGGCAGGAGATGCAAAGGGATCCGCAGGGAGCATTTCACTGCCTGCCAGGGCAATTTCTCACAGCGACCTTGCACTGACTCTGCCTGGCTCTATGTCTGTCTGTCTGTCTGCATGCACACACGACTGCATCTGCTCTGGCAAATGTGGCACAAATGCTGCTCTCCCAGATGTGTTAGTACCTGAGACATCTGACTGGGGCAGGCCTGCAAGCAAGTATCAGGCATAAATATGGTTAAATGCTGCTAAGTGATATTCCTCTGCTGAATTGCTAAGTTTAATGTATAACCGAAATACTCTTAAATTTGAGTGCTGTAAAGGTTTTTGCCCATTTTTTTTAATCCTTACCCTCACTGTCCTTTTGTCACACCATGTTGAATACACACACAAACACACACAGAGAGACACCACTTTGTTGTGCTGTTGCTTAATATAAACCTGGGTTTTACTGATTTCCTTGCTGGTGGTTTCGTGCCTTCAGAAATTCTTCCTGTGCCCTGGCTATGGTCTCTCCCTCAGCAGGCTGGGATGGTGCAGCTCCAAGGGGAGGAGGAGTCCGTGCTCCTCAGCACAGCCACCCCCTTCCAGGAGCAGGGTGACATCTGTGTTTGTCACCACTGTCTCCACGGGGCATCAACCCCCTCCCTGGGGCTTCTCTGAGGTCTCTGAGCTGGGGGTGTTCAGCCTGGAGAATGGAAGGGCTTCAGGGAGACATTAGAGTCCCTTCCAGGGCCTAAAGAGACTCCAAGAACTGGAGAGGCGCGTTGGACAAAGGCCTGAAGTGACAAAACAAGGGGGAATGGCTTCCCACTGCCAGAGAACAGGGTTAGGGGCAATATTGGGAAGATATTTCTCCCTGTGAGGGTGGAGAGGCCCTGCACAGGTTCCCAAAGATGCTCTGGCCTTCCCACCCCTGGAGGTGTTCCAGGCCAGGCTGGATGGGGTTTGAAGCAGCCCGGTCTAGTGGAAGGTGGAAGGTGTCCCTGCCTGCAAAGGGTGAGATCAGGAAAATACAACCACAAGTATTCCCAAGGCTGAGGAGGAGGAGGATGAGATCTGGTGAAGGGCTAGAAGGGGGCACCCCAGCAGCCCAACATCTGGCCTCCATTAGCTTTCATTGCATCATCAAGGGTACTGGCAGTAAGAAATGTGGGCTCTGATGCTGATAACCTGCTGCAAGCCTGTCGTGGTTTGGCACTGGCCAAATGCCAGGCACCCACAAAAGCCGTTCACTCACCTTCTCCTGCTCTCAGCTGGGCACAGGAGAGGAAAACAAAAATCAACAAAGGCCTCATGAGTTGAGATGGGGAGTGGGAGAAAAAGTGCACTGAGGTGAGAGACCCCCAAGAATAGAAAAATAGGTTCAAATTTAATGGTATTAAGAAAATTTATTTTCAAAAGATTCAGACGATTATAATGAGAAGTAATATAAAACCTTAAACCACTTTTTTTTTCCCCCAGCCCCTCCCTCCTACCCACTAATAGTTCAGGGAGACAGGGCAAGGGGGTTCGTCACCAGCACTGAAGCACTGCCAATAAAACACTGTTTACCTGGGAAAAAACGAGTTATCCATTAATCTAAGAAAGACAGCATATTCTGGTAGTAATTAAAAGAAACAAAACACCTATACCATGATGTAAAATATTAAGAGCACTTTTGACAGTATCTATCAAAAAATCTTGGATATTATAGTATATAAAAATACCTGGAAATTGTTGTTTCTTTGAACACGACTACGGTGAATATATTTCCACTATGATCACAATTTTGACTCAAAATTCTTATTAGTCTAACACACTTTTGCTGTAAGACTTTAACGTCTTGGTGTCAGAATGAACACAGCCATAGATTCTGCTCCCTGGAGCAACCATGATCCCCAGTGTCCAGAGCTGGGCTGGCAAAGACAGCATGGCCCAGGGGCTCGGCATTCCCCACCCTGAGTGCTCTGTGAGTAACACAGCAAACATCTCCTCAGAGATCTTTAATTTTTAATTTTGTGAGCCAGGTGCAAAGGTGTCTCTGCCTTCAGAAATTCTTCCTCTCCACTGCCTTCAGCGGCTCCCTCAGCAGGCTCAGAGGGTGCAGCAGAAAGGAGGGGAGGAGGCCGTGGTCCTCAGCACAGCCACGCCCTTCCAGGAGCAGGGTGACACCTGTGTTTGTCACCATGGGCTCCACGGGGCATCACCCCCCTCCCTGGGGCTTCCCTGAGGTCACCAGCCCCACCACATCCCACACCTTCTCTCCAGCCCCACCACACCCCACACCTTCTCTCCAGCCCCACCACATCCCACACCTTCCCACCACATCTTCCCACCAGCTCCATCATGTCCCACCCCTCCCACACCACCCTCCCATCCCACTCCCCATGCAGCCCACCCACCTCCCGCCCTTCCCATCCCTCCCAGCCCCGTGCCTGAGGCTCCAGTCCCTCCCCACGGGCTGCTCACCCCAGCCTGCCCCGTAAGGCTTTGGGGCCGCGTTTCTCTTGGAGATGCCCCTCCCCAGATCCATCACTGCTCTCCAGCCCCCCAACCTCCTTTGGACACAAACAAGAGGCACTACAGGGATGGCTCCACTGCTGTTCATTTGGCTGGAGAAGCATGGAATTGCCAGGAGGAGCACAAACACTGCTGGGGCTCCTGAGTGGGACAGGAGAGGAGCGGGGATGTCTGGAGAGGAAGGCAGCCTGGGGGGAATTTCTAGAGGATGTTAGAGGGGACATGATGCCTTAGGATTTTAGCCTTTCTATTTTTCATATCCTGTACTGCATTAGTGCATAACTCTAAGCTCCATGGAAAGTGTTAGTTAACTGTCTGCACATTTTGGTCAGACAAACCAATCCCTCTAGGCCTGAAATGCAACTGACACTCTACTGCCTCAGGCCCAGAAAAGTACAGACAAAAGTGAATTGGGGGAGGGAAAGCTGGGGCTAAAGGACTTCATTACCTGAAGCTGTAATTGGAGGATTAACCCCCTGATTTGTAAATGGACCAAACTTACATCTGTCTGAATAACTCGTGACCATTGTCCATTTTGGGTGTAGCTCCTCTCAGAGGCTTTGAGAGCTCAAGGTGAACCTTTTGAAGGCCTTTCATCAATGCCTCCTTTTATTCTCTTCACCTGGTCTGGCCTCTGTTCTAGGGAGGCAGCCCAAGGCATCAGGCAGACAGGGGCTGGAGAGGGCAGGAGGGCTCTGGGTGCCACCAATCCCAAATCTCCCACTGGACAGCAGCAGAGCCCAACAGGCCACACCTGCAGCCAGGGAGTGGCCAGGGACTGGGAACCCATCGGGATGGGATGGCATGGCATGGCATGGCGTGGCGTGGCATGGAATAGGAGTGATATGAAAATCAGACAGAATAAACTTCCTAACACTAACCAATGTTGTTACCAAGTAAAATATTAGGCAGCAGGACACACAGAAGGATCTCTCATCAATTCTGCAGCTGTTGCGAGACTTTACAACAGTGTTTTTATCCACTATAACCATACGTAGACTTAAAAACGTTTTTCTTATCTTAAGAACACCTTAAAAATAAACATAAATTCCATTTTCCTAGATGCATTTCCATGCATCCACTTCCTACTGGGAGTCCTCCGATGGCCCTGGAGGGTCATTCAGAGGGGTCTCTGGTGTTCGTATTCACTGAGTGCTGAGATATTAAAGGTGACCTTGCCTTCAACTTTTCCTTTGGCCATGTGCTCTTGCTTCTTGTCACAGAAGTTGCCCCAAAAATAATGCATGCCTCCTCATCTGTTTCTGCTCTGGTTCCAGCCACGTTTATCATCCTGTGTCCACATCTTTACATCCTTTGATCAATGTGCCCAGTCACTCTTTAAGCAACTTCAGGAGAGATAAAATATTAGTCTCTCTTCTTTATCAATCCCCTGCACACCAGCCCAACCCTTCCACCTCCCTCTACCGCCCCACAGTTTCCACTGCCCTCCTCCCCTGCACATCTCACTCCTCCCCACTGAATCCTTCCCACTGCAGGGAGCTGCTGAGGAGCCGCATGGTCCATCCCTGGATTCTCCAAGCATTGACTGCCCATCCACTCTGACCACAGCCAGGGGCCACATCCCACTGCCTGCCCAGTGTCCATCCATCCATGGAGGTGAGCACCGTGTCTCCTCTTTTCACATCACTAAGCAATGGACCTGGTCAGTGTGAGATCAGTGTCTCCAGCGTGGCCATGCACATTGTGATGCTGCTCATTGGCCTCTGTGGGCTGGCTGGGAACGGGGCTTTCTTCTGGCTCCTCCAAATTAATGCAATCACCGACTTCATCTTCAACCAGGCCATTACTGACTTCCTCTTCCTCATCTTCATGGTCTTCTCCACCCTGCTCTTCTTGCTGGAAGAAATGTCCTGCTCTGCTATAATACCCTCAATGTATTTGAGCTTGCTTTTCCAGCTGTCACTGTTCACCTACAATGTAGGGATGTCCTGGCTGATGTTCATCAGCATTGAGAGGTGCAGGTCCATCCTCTGCCTGTTTTTCTGTGATTACCAATTTCCTGAGCGCCTGCTGTGGGTGGTGATGAGTGTCCCATACTGGGCCTTCCTCTTCATTGTCATCGCTGTTAATCCAGTGGTGACTTCCCTGTGCCAGTCACACGAGCAGGAGCAATGCCAGGTGGCTCTCAGCTCCATGTATGGCCTCAGCCTCTTCCTGTTTGCTGCACCCATGGTCATTTCCAGCACAAACCTCTTCCTTCATCTCAAACCTGGCTCCCAGGAGCAGCAGCAACACAGGAGGCTCGACATTGTTATTGTCCTCGTTGCACTCTTCAGTCTGCCTCTCAGTCTCTGGAATTTACTGCAACAGCTCGGTTACACAGTTGTCCCCTCCCAGGCGGTTTTCCTGCTCACCTGCATCACCAGCAGCATCAAACCCTTTATCTGTTTCTTGGTGGGTAGTTGGAAGAGAGAATACTCTATGAGGAGCTGCTGGAGACAGTGCTCCATGGAGAGCTGCAGGAAGCACTCCTCCATGCAGTCCCTAAGGAAGGCGATCCACAGGGTGTTTGAGGAGCCAGAAGTAAACACTGCCGGGGGAGATGAGCCTGCTGCAGACACAGGGGTCTGAGCCTGTTGATCCCTTCCACTGCACTGCTGAAGGCCCCAGGACAGCGGCTGAGACAGTGGCTTGAGTCTCCTGATCAATAAATACCCACAGGATCACCCTCCCTGTGCTGCTGCATCCCCAGCCCCTTTCCAGGCTGCTCTTGGCTCTGATCCGTGCTTGTGAGGCCTCAACCTTGAGGAGCAGCCCCTGGGCTCAGCTCCTGTGGCGCTGATCAGAAACACCCTCTGCTCCCAGGAACTGCTGCTGTCCAACCACCTCCTGGGCTTTTATCAACAGCCTTGGAAATTACTGGACTCCCCTGGATGCCACAGCATCCCTGCTCTCCCACTGTCACAGGAAGCTGCCGGCCTCAAGTGTGGCCAGGGTGAAGCATTGCTGTGAGTGGCGCCCATCCCTTGGGGCCCTGTGAGCAGCGGCCCAAAAGGAGAGCCTTGGAGCTGTGCTGGGCCCAGCAGCGCTGAGCAGAAGCTCCCTGGCACTGGGGCCTCTCCCAGCTGGGATCTCTCCCGCCTGCTGCCCTGGGCTGATCCCCGAACGCCCACGCCTCCTGGGCCCATCCCCCCAGGGCTCCAGGCCCAGCCCTTGGCCCAGGCAGGAGATGCAAAGGGATCCGCAGGGAGCATTTCACTGCCTGCCAGGGCAATTTCTCACAGCTACCTTGCACTGACTCTGCCTGGCTCTCTGTCTGTCTGTCTGTGTGCACACACGTCTGCATCTGCTTTGACAAATGTGGCACAACTGCTGCTCTCTCAGCTGTGTTAGTACCTGAGACATCTGACTGGGGCAGGCCTGCAAGCAAGGTTAATGCATGAGATACCATTCCAGCTAAATGCTGTAAAGTGTCCTTTCTTTGTTAAATCGTTTATTTCAAGGTACAAAAGCAGGAATGGCTGGGAGAAGCACAGACTCTGCTCATAGGCCTGGGTGGAGCAGGACAGGAGCAGGGCTGTCCTAGGGGAAAAGACAGACCCAGGGAGGGTCTGGAAGTTCGCAGAGGGGTCTGGAAGAGTTTAGGAAGGCTCTGGATGTCGGCAATCCCAAATCTCCCCACTGGAGGAGAGCAGAGCCTGCCGGGCAGCCCTTGCAGTGGAGGAGTGGCTTTGTCTCAGAAATCTGTGGGATGTGATAGGATGGGGTGATGATGGAGATGGGATTGAGATAGGATAAAATGCCGCTCAGCTGTGCTTCCTTTGGCCCTGAGAATGTTTTGGCAATGATCATGGAGCTGTTCCCCGAATGGGAGCTGTTTCTGACAACCACCCAGATGCTTCAGCAGCACTGCCAGCAGCATTCTAGTGCCACCAGCATCACCGGCATCCCTCTGCTGCTGGAGGGACTATGACCTCTCTGGGAACAGAAATGAGGAATGGCAGAAACCTGTCAGGAGAGGTTCGGCAGTTGAAGAATGGGACACTCTCCTGGGAAGGTGTGTTTCTAATTAGGGGGAAATGAGGAGACATTCACAAATGTTAGAAACAGGTGCTATGGTGATTGACTCTCAGAAACGTTGAATGAATATTACGCGTGCTATAATGTTCAAAGAAGCTCTGTTAAGCTTTGGAGTTTTTCTAACGTGAGTACTGTGTTCATGTTGAGAGGTGTAATGCTGATCTTTGACCATGGTGGGCAGTCGAAGCCCAAAGTGCTGCACGAGCTCCGGGAAGGTAGGACGGAGGAGGAGCTGCGTTGGAAAAGCGGAATGTGTCTGAATATGGGGGGTGGGTTACCAGGGGGGTTGGTTTCAACGAGGGTACAAAGCCTCTTTCTGTTTTGGGCAGTGTGCCTCTGGACCTAATTTTGTCCTGTGTTGTAGTTTAATACATTTTTAAAATTTTACAGAAGGGGGGTATCATTTCTCACAACAAAGAAAAAGATCACTTGATTTGTAGAGAAAATGAAAAAAATCAAGATCAATAACTCAGAGGCTGTGGAACTCTGTGGAAGTCAAAAATGTAAAACCATTTCCGACTGCCCAAAGACTGCACTGAGCCCTGAGAAACAACGCCAGGACAGGGCACAGAGAGGAGCCAGCAGGATGGGAATGGGGAGCTCCTGGTGACCTGGGCACTTTCTCCTTCATGTCCCTGACCTGGCAGGAGCCGCTTTAGGACATGGATCCCAAAGGAGGAAGAGGTACCAGGAAGCGCCGCTGATCTGCACAGACCCCTTTGCCTGCTGCTGCCCCACAGGGAACAGGTCAGTGCAATGTTTGCCTTCCTCCCTACCCCACCTTCCTCTCCTGCACCAGCTGCTCTGTTCCTGCCACCCTCTCCCGGTGACCACAGGGCCCTCCCCAGCTCCTCTCCCTTCTCCTGTGCATCCCGTTTCTATCTAATACTGAAAAGGGCCTGAAATAAACTCTCTAACACAATGCAAAGCATGAGGAAGCAGGAATTCTTGACCTGCACAGGACACAGAGGGATCTCACCTTGTATTGTGTGTATGGTGAGACTTTAAAACAGGGTATTAATCCATTAGAACCACATGTAGGCATTAAAAAGTATTTCTTTTCTAATACACAAACACCAATTTCCTAGAACTCATTTCCATGCATCCACTGCCTCCCGCAAGTCCTTTTATGATCCTGGAGGTTCATTAAGAGGGATCTCTCTGGTGGTCATATTCAATGAATGCTGCCATATTACAGGTGCCCTTGCCTTGAACTTTTCCTCTGGCCATGCACTGTTGCTTCCTGTTCCAGAATTTGCCCCAAAATCACTGCAGGCCTCCTTATCTGTTTCTGCACTGGTTCCTGCCATGTTTGCCATCCTGAGTGCCAGCCTTTACATCTTGTGAGAAACAACCGCCCACTATTTAAAAATTTTTAAGGTTCAATAAAGCTTAATAAAAAATGCTACAAAAGGAGTAAATAAGGAGAAGCAGGCCTGGGAGCTTCCCTCATGGCTGCCTACCACGTGGCTGACTGATCTTCAAGATGGATGTTTCACTTTTGATACCCTGGGGGTTGCATCAGCTAAACCTGGCTCCTCCCAAAGTCTGTCAGTCAGCCCTTCTTTGTGTTTATTGGTGGAGCCTGCTTTCCTGCAACTTCAGTGGAGGGTCAGGTGTTCTTATGCTGCGCCTCTTCCCCCCCAGCAATAAGATTTTGTACACCCCTTCTTTGTACCTGTCCTAGATGACTCGGGCTCTCTGATGGCAACAGTACAGAGGGGGGAGAAGGGGACTATGGGGAGAACAGGGGACATCCAAACAACAGACTACAATGAATTAATTATATATCAATCAAGCTTCTCTTAATATTCACACAGGATTCATGCCTTAACTGTGAGAGCCAATTATCTCATTATCCATCTATAACATGTCGTTCTAAATTTTGGCCACTTTGCTTTTGAAAAACTTCAGAAGAACTGAAAAGGTTCATTCTCTATGTTATTTATCAGCTTCCTGCAAGACAGCCCAAACCACACAACTCCCTTTCCCACCCCACCATTCCCAATGTTCTTCCCCCCTGCGCATCTCACTCCTCCCCACTGAATCCTTCCCACTGCAGGGAGCTGCTGAGGAGCCGCATGGTCCAGCCCTGGATTCTCCAAGCACTGACTGCCCATCCACTCTGACCACAGCCAGGGGCCACATCCCACTGCCTGCCCAGCGTCCATCCATCCATGGAGGTGACCACTGTGTCCCCATCTCCTGCCTCACCCACTGAAGGAGACGATCTCTGTGAGACAGATGTCACCAGCGTGGCCATGCACAGTGTGACACTGCTCATCTGCCTCTGTGGGCTGGCTGGGAACGGGGCTGTCATCGGCCTCCTCAGCCTGAAAAGCAGGAACTCTGGCATCTTTGACCTGGCTGTCATTGACTTCCTCTTCCTCCTCTTTGCGTTCCCCTCCGCCCTCCTCTTCCTGGTGGAGGACCTGTGCTGCACTCCTATCCTGCCCCTGCTGTATCTCAGTTTCCTTTTCCAGCTGTCAGTGGTGTCCCTCTACTGGGGGCTGTACTGGCTGACGCCCAGCAGCACTGTGCTGTCGTTAATGGACAAGCTCTGCAGGCTCTGCTGCCGCCGGGAGCTTCCTCTGCGCCTGGAGTGGGTGGTGATCAGTGTCCAAGACTGGGCCTTCTTTGCTCTCTTCACTGTCATTCCCACGGTGTCATTCCTGTGCTCATCACACGAGCAGGAGCACTGCCGGGCAGCTCTCATCTCCATGTACACCCTCATCCTGCTCCTCTTTGTTGCACCCATGCTCGTTTCCAGCACAGTCAATTTCATTAAGGCCAAGTGGGGCTCCGAACAGCAGCAGCTCGAGAGGCGCGACATCGTTATCGTCATCATCGTGCTCTTCTTGTTCCTCTTCAACCTCTGGAATTTCCTGCAGGAGCTCGGTTACATCACCATGTCCTCCCAGGTTGTTTTCCTGCTCACCTGCATCAACAGCAGCACCAAACCCTTCATCTACTTCTTGGCAGGGCAGTGCTGGAGGCCCTGCTCCATGGGGTCCCTCCGGCTCTCCCTCCAGAGGGTCTTTGAGGAACCAAAAGAAAAAACTGATGACAGTGATGATACCTCCAGAGACACAGCAGTCTGAACCTGCTGATCCATTCCACTGCTCCACTGAAGGACCTCGGCCAGAGGCTGATGTTTCCTTGAGTCTCCTCATTAATCAATATCCACGGGATCACCCTCCCTGTGGTGATGTATTCATAGAGGAGGAGGGAGCAGGAGCATTGCCCGGGGAGTTTTTTGTGGGATGCTCTGCAGGGAACATATTGGAGCATGGCTTTCCTCCTCCCTCCTGGATCCACATGGCTCCAAGCAGTGCAGCTGGACTCAGTGCTGTTCCCCAGCTCTATTCCCCATGGAATAACCGTGATTGCCTTGGCCATGGGGATTTCCCAAATCCCTGCTGGGCTGGTGCCTCTGGATGACAGGAAAGGGCTTGGGATCACAGGGAGCATCCTTCCCCTTCTGTCCAGGAGACCTGCCCTGCATTCCCAGCTGATGGGAAGGGACACCAGGTAGGGCTGCAGAGCTGGGGAGGGACAGCAACATTCCCTTATCCTCTCAGTGGTGATTTGTCTCATTCTTGAATTCCAGAATTAAATCCTCCTGAGTAAAGTGCAGGGTCGATAGTGAACTCCACTGAACTCCTGTGCCTGTACCAGAATGTACATGGAATATGGAAATTCCCATCACCAGATGCTTGGACCATTTAATTGCACAGAAATTAGGGGGTTATGCTGCTCTTCTGCAGAATGGGGCCATCCATCCTCTGCTTCCCCAGCATCAGTGTCCAGGGAAGCCCTTGCCAACCTCCATCCTGAACCTGGCCACCCTCAGCAGGAGCTGCACAGCCACTTTGCACAGCAGCTCCAGCCACAGTCCAGCCTCTCCTGATCTTTGTCATTCTGTAAAGAGCCCTAAAATGAAGTTTGCATTCGTACTTTTGTTTGCTTCTGTAGTAATTCCAGCTCTGGACTTTATTGAATAAACCACAACAAGGTTTCACTGCAGAGCCTGTCTCTGTTAAACAGTGTCCAAAATGGCTCATTTCCTTCTTTTATCCCATTCCAAAGCCTCTGGCTGCTCTGGGAGCAGGGCAGGTCCCTGTCTCATACCAGAGCCCTTCCTAAGGCACGTGCCTGCAATGCTTGGGATGATGTTGGCAGCACCAAGAGCTCCTGATTCCTCCTGGCAGAGACCTGGGCAGCAGCCACATCTCTTGCTCAGGGGGAAGCTGTCCCTCCTTTTCCCACTGCCTTAAATCCAGGGGAAACCAACGTGCCACTGCTTCTGGAAAGGGAAGCGAGAGTGAAAGCTGTGGGTGGTGAGTCAGGCTTTGGAGACACACGTGAGGTTAAAGAGCTACGGAGCATTTATTAACAGAGTAATTAATAATTAACAGGTGAGACAGATTTGTATACCTGAGAGGGTTTTTCTCTCCCTGTCTCCTGTTTTCCTGCCCATTGCAAAGCAGAAACTTTCCATGGTGCAACCTCTTGGCCAGGGAAGAACAACTCAGCCAGGGGGTTTCTCCCAAGGCAAGTGCGGGAGCATCATGATCCTCCAATGTGCTTTTCCTACTTCCAAGCACCTTCCTTGTCTCCACTGCCATCCAGGCCACTCCCTACGTGGGCTTCCTTTCCAAAGAGCAAAGATTTCAAAGCAAGAGTTTTCCTGGAATTCAGACTGCAACCTACAGTGAATTCCAAGATGATTCCTACCCAGGCTGACATGTGCCTCAGGGAGCTGGGATGCTCCTCCTGGAAACTGCTGGCCCTGGGACCAGAACTGTCACCTCCCTTCTCTGCTGACACCGTGTTTGTGTCCCCAGCTATGGACTCTCACATCCCCTCACCAGCCCAATCCTTTCAAGTGCAAACACTTCATGATCCAGGAGCTGATGTGGCTCCAGGAGATTTGGAGAGGGACTTTGGGCAAGGGCATGGAGTGACAGAACAAGGGGGAATGGCTTCCATTGTCAGTGACAGAGGGTGGGGTCAGATTGGATATTGGGAAGAAATCCTTCCCTGTGAGGGTGGTGGGGCCCTGCCATACATTGCCCAGAGAGGCTGTGGCTGTCCCTGGATCCCCGGAAGTGTCCAAGACCAGGTTGGATGGAGTTTGGAGTAACGTAGGATAGTTGAAAGTGTCCCTGCTGGCAATGGGTCAGTCTGGGATCAGACAAAAACAACCCCAAGTTTTCCCAGGACTGAGAAGGAGCAGGAGCAGCTCTGGATATGGGCTGACAGGGAGTTCCCAGCACCCTGGTCCCTGACAGCTTTCACTGCATCATCAAGGGGACTGGCAGTAATTAGGGTGGGCTCCAAGTGCTGATAGCCTGGCTGCAAGCAACTGAGTGCTGTCCTTCCCTTGGGCTCTGTGAACCTGCATTGGAATGACAGGAATGGGAGTCCATGGCCCAGGGGTGATCCCATGAGCACAGGGGAAGCTTTGGCAGTGTTCTGGAGCTCTTGAGAGAATGGGAGCTGTTTCTGACAAGCACCCAGATGCTTCATCAGCACTGCCAGCACTGCCAACAGCATTCCAGTGCCACCAGCACCACCAGCACCACTCTGCTGTGGAGGGACAGTGACCCCTCAGGGAAGAAAAATGAGGTGTAATAGAAACCTGTCAGGGAAGGAAGTTGAAGAACGGGACACTCTACAGGGAAGGCGTGATTCTAATTAGGGGGAAATGAGGAGCTATTCAAAATGTTATAAACTGGTGCTATGGTGATTGACTCTCAGAAACGTTGAATGAATATTACATGTGTTATAATGTTCAAAGAAGCTCTGTTAAGATTTGGAGTTTTTCTAACGTGAGTACTGTATTCATGTTGAGAGTTGTAATGCTGATCTCTGACCATGGTGGGCAGTCGAAGCCCGAAGCGCTGCACGAGCTCCGGGAAGGCGGGACGGAGGAGGAGCTGTGCTGGAAAAGCGGAATGTGTCTGAATGTGGGGGGTGGGTTACCAAGAGTCTGTAAATCCTGTTACTGTTTTGGGCAGCGTGCCTCTGGCCGTGCCTCTGGACCTTACTTTGTCCCATATAGTAGTTTAATAAATTTTTAAAATTTTAAGAATGGACGCATCTTTTCTCACACCAAAGAAAAAAATCACTTGATTTTTAGGGGAAAAAAATCAAGATCAATGACTCCGGGGTGTGGAAATCTAACGGAGACAAATTTGTAAAACCATTTCCGACTCCCCTGTGACTCCACTGAGCTCTGGGGAGCAACACCAGGACAGGGGGCAGAGAGGAGTCAGCAGGACGGGAATGGGGAGCTCCTGGTGACCTGGGCACTTTCTCCTTCATGTCCCTGACCTGGCAGGAGCTGCTTTAGGACACGGATCCCAAAGGAGCAAGAGGTACCAGGAAGCGCCGCTGATCTGCACAGACCCCTTTGCCTGCTGCTGCCCCACAGGGAACAGGTCAGTGCAATGTTTGCCTTCCTCTCTACCCCACCTTCCTCTCCTGCACCAGCTGCTCTGTGCCTGCCACCCTCTCCTGGTGACTGCAGGGCCCTGCCCAGCTCCCCCCTCCTCTGCCCTGTGCATCCCGTCTGTATCTTGGCACTGAAATCAGCTGAAATAAACTTTCTAAAACAAAGCAAAGCATTAGGAAGCAGGAATTCCTTACCTGCAAAGAAGGATCTCTCCCTGATCTCTGTATGGTGACAGGGGTTTCAACAGGGGTTTTAACCATCATAAGCACACACAGTTACTAAAGTGTGTTTCTTAGCTAATTCATAGATATAATTTTCCTAGAACTAATTTCCATGTATCTTCCTCCAAGTCCTCTCCTGGTCTTGGAGGTTCATTCAGAGGGGTCTCTGGTGGTCACATTGACTGAGTGCTGAGATATTAAAGGTGACCTTTGAACTTTTCCTTTGGCCATATGCTCTTCCTTCTTGTTACAGAACTTTCCCAAAAAACTTTGCAGGCCTCCAAATCTATTTCTGCACTGGCTCCAGGCACGTTTACAATCCCCTGTTCTCCTGAAGAGCACATTGGAGCTGGGCTTTCCTCCTCCCTCCTGGGTCCTAGAACCCTATGGCCAGGAGAAGCAGGGACACTGACGGGGATCCCAGGTGGAGCGGGGTAGCAGCGGGGCTGTCGGGGGACAAAAATCAGCCCTGGGTGGGTTCTGAGGTGTCAGAGCAGGCTGGAGGGGTCAGGAGAGGGTCACAGGAGGTTGGAGGGGGTCTGGATGCTGGCAAAGCCAGAGGAGAGCCGAGCCTGACAGGCCATGCTGAGACTGGGAGAGTGGCTCCATCTGGGAAACCTGTGGGATGTGATAGGATGGGGTGAGGATGGAGAGTGGGGTGGGAATGGCATGCAGAGATGGGGAAAGGATAGGATAGGATAGGATAGGATAGGATAGGATAGGATAGGATAGGATAGGATAGGATAGGATAGGATAGGATAGGGAGCAGCTGCGCTCTGCTTCCTTGGGACCAGGGGCGGCTTATGGCAATGATCCCAGAGCTCTTCCTGGAATTGGAGTTAATTCTGACGAGCACCCAGCTCACTCCTCAGCACTGCCAGCAGCATTCCAGTGCCACCAGCACCACCAGCATCCCTCTGCTGCTGGAGGGACAATGACCCCTAAGGGAAGAGAATGAGAAACAAGGAATGGTAGAAACCTCTCAGGAGACGGAAGCACTCAGAGAATGGGACATTCTACAGGGTAGGAATGTTTCTTATCAGGAGGAAATGAGGAGCCATTTGCAAAATATTTCATTTAGAGCGTTTGACAAAAGTCACTTCCTCTGCAGCAAAAAAAAAACCCAAAGATAAATATCTTGGAGGAAGTGACGTTCTGACATAGCCAAAGCTGCCATTTCCACGCCCCTGTTACTCCACCGAGCCCTGGGAAGCAACACCAGGACAGGGCACAGAGGGAGCCAGCAGGACGGGAATGGGGAGCTCCTGGTGACCTGGGCACTTTCTCCTTCATGTCCCTGACCTGGCAGGAGCCGCTTTAGGACACGGATCCCAAAGGAGCAAGAGGTACCAGGAAGCGCCGCTGATCTGCACAGACCCCTTTGCCTGCTGCTGCCCCACAGGGAACAGGTCAGTGCAATGTTTGCCTTCCTCCCTACCCCACCTTCCTCTCCTGCACCAGCTGCTCTGTTCCTGCCGCCCTCTCCCGGTGACCACAGGGCCCTCCCCAGCTCCTCTCTCTTCTCCTGTGCATCCCATCTGTATCCAAATACCGAAAATGGCCTGAAATAAACTTTCTAACACAATGCAAAGCATGAGGAAGCAGGAATTCTTGACCTGCACACGACACAGAGAGATCGCTCCTTCTATTGTGCATATGGTGAGACTTTAAAACAGATTATTAATCCATTAGAACCACATGTAGGCATTAAAAAGTGTTTCTTTTCTAATACACAAACACCATTTTCTAGAACTCATTTCCATGCATCCACCACCTCCTGCAAGCTCTTTTATGATCCTGAAGGTTTATTAAGAGGGGTCTCTCTGGTGGTCATATTCAATGAATGCTGCCATATTAAAGGTGCCCTTGCCTTGAACTTTTCCTCTGGCCATGCACTGTTGCTTCCTCTTCCAGAATTTGCCCCAAAACCACTGCAGGCCTCCTCATCTGTTTCTGCGCTAGTTCCTGCCATGTTTGCCATCCTGTGTGCCAACCTTTACATCGTGTGAGAAACAACCGCCCACTTTTTAAAATTTTTTAAGACGTTCATTAAACCTTAATAAAAAATGCAACAAAAGGAGTAAATAAGGAGAAGCAGGCCTGGGAGCTTCCCTCATGGCTGCCTACCACGTGCCTGGCTGATCTTCAAGATGGATCTTTCACTTTTGATACCCTGGGGGTTGCATCAGCTAAACCTGGCTTCTCCCAAAGTCTGTCAGTCAGCCCTTCTTTGTGTTTATTGGTGGAGCCTGCTTTCCTGCAACTTCACTGGAGGGTCAGGTGTTCTCATGCTGCACCTCTTCCCCCTTCAGCAATAAGGTTTTGTACACCCGTTCTTTGTACCTGTCCTAGATGACTCAGGCTCTCTGATGGCAACAGTACAGAGGCGGGAGAAGGGGACTATGGGGAGAACAGGGGACATTTAAACAACAGACTACAATGAATTAATTATATGTCAATCAAGCTTCTATTGATATTCACACAGTATTCATCTCTTAACTGTGAGAGCAAATTATCTCATTATCCATCTATAACACATCCTTTTAAATTTTGGCCCCTTTGGTATTGAACCTCTTCAGAAAAACTTAAAATGTTCATTCTCTATGTTATTTATCAGCTTCCTGCGAGACAGCCCAAACCACACAACTCCCTCTCCCACCCCACAATTCCACTGCCCTCCTCCCCTGCACATCTCACTCCTCCCCACTGAATCCTTCCCACTGCAGGCAGCTGCTGCGGAGCCGCATGGTCCATCCCTGGATTCTCCAAGCACTGACTGCCCATCCACTCTGACCACAGCCAGGGGCCACATCCCACTGCCTGCCCAGTGTCCATCCATCCATGGAGATGACCACTGTGTCCCCATCTCCTGCCTCACCCACTGAAGGAGAAAATCTGTGTGAGACAGATGTCACCAGCGTAGCCATACACAGTGTGACACTGCTCATCGGCCTCTGTGGGCTGGCTGGGAACGGGTCTGTCATCGGCCTCCTCAGCCTGAAAAGCAAGAACTCTGACATCTTTACCCTGGCTGTCATTGACTTCCTCTTCCTCCTCTTTGCGTTCGCCTCTGCGCTCCTCTTCCTGGTGGAGGACCTGTGCTGCACTCCTATCCTGCCCCTGCTGTACCTGAGTTTCCTTTTGCAGCTGTCAGTGATGTCCCTCTACTGGGGGCTGTACTGGCTGACGCCCAGCAGCACTGTGCTGTCGTTAATGTACAAGCTCTGCAGGCTCTGCTGCCGCCGGGAGCTTCCTCTGCGCCTGGCGTGGGTGGTGATCAGTGTCCAAGACTGGGCCTTCTTTGCTCTCTTCACTGTCATTCCCACGGTGACATCCCTGTGCCCATCACACAAGCAGGAGCACTGCCAGGCAGCTCTCATCTCCATGTACACCCTCATCCTGCTCTTCTTTGTTGCACCCATGCTCGTTTCCAGCACAGTCAATTTCATTAAGGCCAAGTGGGGCTCCCAGCAGCAGCAGCCCAAGAGGTGCGACATCGTTATCGTCATCATTGTGCTCTTCATGTTCCTCTTCACCCTCTGGAATTTCCTGCAGCAGCTCGGTTACATCACTGTGCCCTCCCAGGTTGTTTTCCTGCTCACCTGCATCAACAGCAGCACCAAACCCTTCATCTACTTCTTGGCAGGGCAGTGCTGGAGGCCCTGCTCCATGGGGTCCCTCCGGCTCTCCCTCCAGAGGGTCTTTGAGGAACCAAAAAAAAAAAAAAAGGCAGAAATGATGTGCCCAGGGACACAGGGGTCTGAGCCTGCTGATCCCTTCCACTGCTCTGCTGAAGGACCCGAGAAGAGTGGCTGAGGGGCACTCCTTGAGCCTCCTCAATAATAAATATCCACAGGATCACCCTCCCCATGCTGCTGTATTCCTGCAGAAGGGAGCAGGAGCATTGCCTTGGGTGATTTTTGTGGGGTGCTCTGCAGGGAGCACACTGGAGCATGGCTTTCCTCCTCCCTCCTGGATCCACATGGCTCCAAGCAGTGCAACTGGGCTCCGTGCTGTTCCCCAGCTCTATTCCCCATGGAATGACCCTCATGGCCTCGACCCCAGGGAATGAACTCCATCTCCTTTGGCTCAGCAGATGAGTTTCATGGTGTTTTCAGGGAGCTCTTGCCTGCAAAGAATGGGACACCTTAATCCCTGGGGACACTCCCAGCATGGGGTGGCAATGATTTCCCAAATCCCTGCAGGGCTGGTGCCTCAGGATGGCAGGAGAGGGCTTGGGATCACAGGGAACATCCTTCCCCTTCTGTCCAGCAGAGCCAGCCCTGCATTCCCAGCTGATGGGAAGGGACACCAGGTGGGGCTGCAGAGCTGGGGAGGGACAGCAACATTCCCTTATCTTTTCAGCGGGAATTTGTCACATTCTTGAATTCCACAATTAAATCTTTCTGAGTAAAGTGCAGGGTGGATAGGGAACTCCACTGAACTCCACTGCCTGTATCCAGAAAGTACATGGAATATGGAAATTCCCATCACCAGATGCTTGGACCATTTAATTGCACAGAAATTAGGGGGTTATGCTGCTCTTCTGCAGAATGAGGCCATCCATCCTCTGGTTCCCCAGCATCAGTGTCCAGGGAAGCCCTTGACCACCTCCATCCCGAACCTGGCCACCCTCAGCAGGAGCTGCACAGCCACTCTGCACAGCAGCTCCAGCCACAGTCCAGCCTCTCCTTATCTTTGTCATTGTGGATCCACCCCACAATCAGATTTGGATTCATGGTTTTTGTTCCTTTCCACTGTGGTAGGCCCAGCCTCTGAATTTGTTAAATAAACAATATCCAGCCTTCACTGCAGAGCCTGTGCCTGTTAAACAGTGTCCAAAATGGCTCATTTCCTTCTTTTGTCCCATTCCAAAGCCTCTGGCTGGTCTGGGAGCAGGGCAGGTCCCTGTCTCATACCAGAGCCCTTCCTAAGGCACATGCCTGCAATGCTTGGGATGATGTTGGCAGCACCAAGAGCTCCTGATTCCTCCTGGCAGAGACCTGGGCAGCAGCCACATCTCTTGCTCAGGGGGAAGTTGTCCCTCCTTTTCCCACTGCCTTAAATCCAGGGGAAACCAGTGTGCCACTGCTTCTGGAAAGGGAAATGAGAGTGAAATCATGTGTGAAGTCAGGCCTTGTAGATACACATGAGGTTAAACAGCTACGGAGCATTTATTAACAGAGTTGGTAATAATTAACAAAAGAGAGATACTTTGAAATCTGAGAGGGTTTTTCTCTCCCTGTCTCCTGTTTTCCTGGCCATTGCAAAGCAGAAACTTTCCATGTGCAACCTCTTGGCCAGAGAAGAACAACTCAGCCAGGGGGTTTCTCCCAAGGCAAGTGCAGGAGGATCATGATCCTCCAATGTGCTTTTTCTACTTCCAAGCACCTCCTTGTCTCCACTGCCATCCAGGCCACTCCCTACGTGGGCTTCCTTTCCAAAGAGCAAAGATTTCAAAGCAAGAGTTTTCCTGGAATTCAGACTGCAACCTACAGTGAATTCCAAGATTATTCCTACCCAGGCTGACATGTGCCTCAGGGATCTGGGATGCTCCTCCTGGAAACTGCTGGCCCTGGGATCAGAACTGTCACCTCCCTTCTCTGCTGACACCATGTTTGTGTCCCCAGCTATGGACTCTCACATCCCCTCACCAGCCCAATCCTTTCAAGTGCAAACACTTCATGATCCAGGAGCTGATGTGGCTCCAGGAGATTTGGAGAGGGACTTTGGGCAAGGGCATGGAGTGACAGAACAAGGGGGAATGGCTTCCATTGTCAGTGACAGAGGGTGGGGTCAGATTGGATATTGGGAAGAAATCCTTCCCTGTGAGGGTGGTGGGGCCCTGCCATACATTGCCCAGAGAGGCTGTGGCTGCCCCTGGATCCCTGGAAGTGTCCAAAACCAGACTGACCCAGGTTTGGAGCAATGTGGGATAGTGAAAAGTGTTCCTGCTGGCAAAGGGTCAGTCTGGGATCAGACAACCACAAAAACAACCCCAAGTGTTCCCAGGAATGAGGAGGAGCAGGAGCAGCTCTGGATATGGGCTGGCAGGGAGTTCCCAGCACCCTGGTCCCTGACAGCTTTCACTGCATCATCAAGGGGACTGGCAGTAATTGGGGTGGGCTCCAAGTGCTGATAGCCTGGCTGCAAACAACTGAGTGCTGTCCTTCCCTTGGGCTCTGTGAGCCTGCATTGGAACGACAGGAATGGGAGTCCATGGCCCAGGGGTGATCCCATGAGCACAGGGGAGGCTTTGGCAGTGGTTCTGGAGCTCTTGAGAGAATGGGAGCTGTTTCTGACAAGCACCCAGATGCTTCATCAGCACTGCCAGCACTGCCAACAGCATTCCAGTGCCACCAGCACCACCAGCACCACTCTGCTGTGGAGGGACAGTGACCCCTCAGGGACGAGAAATGAGGTGTAATAGAAACCTGTCAGGGAAGGAAGTTGAAGAGTGGGACACTCTACAGGGAAGGCGTGATTCTAATTAGGGGGAAATGAGGAGCTATTCAAAATGTTATAAACTGGTGCTATGGTGATTGACTCTCAGAAACGTTGAATGAATATTACATGTGTTATAATGTTCAAAGAAGCTCTGTTAAGATTTGGAGTTTTTCTAACGTGAGTACTGTGTTCATGTTGAGAGTTGTAATGCTGATCTCTGACCATGGTGGGCAGTCGAAGCCCGAAGCGCTGCACGAGCTCCGGGAAGGCGGGACGGAGGGAGGAGCTGTGCTGGAAAAGCGGAATGTGTCTGAATGTAGGGGGTTGGATTACCAAGAGTGTGTAAATCCTGTTACTGTTTTGGGCAGCGTGCCTCTGGCCGTGCCTCTGGACCTTACTTTGTCCCTTGTTGTAGTTTAATACATTTTTAAAATTTTAAGAACGGACGCATCTTTTCTGACAATAAAGAAAAAAATCACTTGATTCTTAGGGGAAAAAAAATCAAGATCAATGACTCCGGGGTGTGGAAATCTAAGGAAACAATTTTGTAAAACCATTTCCGACTGCCCAAAGACTGCACCGGGCCCTGGGAAACAACACCAGGACAGGGCACAGAGAGGAGCCAGCAGGACGGGAATGGGGAGCTCCTGGTGACCTGGGCACTTTCTCCTTCATGTCCCTGACCTGGCAGGAGCCGCTTTAGGACACGGATCCCAAAGGAGCAAGAGGTACCAGGAAGCGCTGCTGATCTGCACAGACCCCTTTGCCTGCTGCTGCCCCACAGGGAACAGGTCAGTGCAATGTTTGCCTTCCTCCCTACCCCACCTTCCTCTCCTGCACCAGCTGCTCTGTTCCTGCCACCCTCTCCCGGTGACCGCAGGGCCCTGCCCAGCTCCCCCCCTCCTCTGCCCTGTGCATCTCGTCCATATCTTGACACTGAAATCAGCTGAAATAAACTTTCTAAAACAATGGGAAGCCTTAGGAAGCAGGAATTCCCTAGCTGCAAGGCACACACAGAAGCATCTCTCCCTGATCTGTGTATGGTGACAGGGATTACAACAGGGGTTTTATCCATCATAACCATACACAGCCATTAAAGTGTGTTTCTTAGCTAATACAGAAGTATAATTTTCCTAGAACGAATTTCCAGGCGTCCTCCTCCAAGTCCTTTTCCTTGTCCTGGAGGATCATTGAGAGGGGTCTCTGGTGGTCGCATTCACTGAGTGCTGAGATATTAAAGGTGACCTTGCCTTGGACTTTTCCTTTGGCCATGTGCTCTTGCTTCTTGTTACAGAACTTGCCCCAAAACCACTGCAGGCCTCCAAATCTGTTCCTGCACTGGCTCCAGCCACATTTACCATCCTGTGTGATCCTGAGGATCACATTGGAGCTGGGCTTTCCTCCTCCCTCCTGGGTCCTAGAGCCCTATGGCCAGGAGGAACAGGGACACTGCCGGGGTCCCAGGTGGAGCAGGGCAGGATCAGGGCTCTTCAGGGGGGCACACGGGTCCCAGGGATAGTCTTGGGTGTTGCAGGCAGTTTTGAAGAGGTCAGGAGAGAGTCAGAGGGGGTTGGAGGGGCTCTGGATGCTGGCAATCCCAAATCTCCCCACTGGAGGAGAGCAGAGCCTGACACGCCGTGCTCAGAGTGGGGGAACAGCTCCATCTGGGAAAGCTGTGGGATGTGATAGGATGGGGTGAGGATGCAGAGCAGGGTGGGGATGGAGATGGGGATCAGAATGGGGAGCAGGGATGAGGATGGCATCGGGATAGGAGGAAGAAGCAGCTCAACTGTGCTTCCGCGGATCTGAACATGTTTTGGCAATGACCTCAGAGTGCTTCCTGGAACAGCAGCTGATTCTGAGAAGCACCCAGCTGCCTCACCCACACTGCCAGCACTGGCAGCATTCTGGTGCCACCAGCACCAAAGCATGCCTCTGCTGCTGGAGGGACAATGACTCCTCAGGGAAGAGAAACGAGGAATGGTAGAAACCTGCCAGGAGAGGAAAGGCAGTTGGAAAATGGGAGACTGTACAGGGAAGGAGTGTTTCTCATCAGAAGGGAAAGAGGAGCCAATCAAAAATAAATTCATTTAGAGACTCTGACAGAAGCCACTTCCTCCGAAGAAAAAAAAAATAAAGAAACAAAAAAACACACCCAAGATAAGTAACGAAGAGGAAATTAATTTCTAGAGCATGTAAAGTGGCAATTTTTGACTTCCCCACTGCTCTTTGTCTCCAACGAGCCTTGGGGAGCAACACCAGGACAGGGCACAGACAGGAGCCAGCAGGACAGGAATGGGGAGCTCCTGGTGACCTGGGTACTTTCTCCTTCATGTCCCTGACCTGGCAGGAGCCACTTTAGGACATGGATCCCAAAGGAGCAAGAGGTACCAGGAAGCGCCGCTGATCTGCACAGACCCCTTTGCCTGCTGCTGCCCCACAGGGAACAGGTCAGTGCAATGTTTGCCTTCCTCCCTACCCCACCTTCCTCTCCTGCACCAGCTGCTCTCTTCCTGCCACCCTCTCTCATTGACTGCAGGGCCCTCCCAGCTCATCCATCCTCTGCTCTGCACTTCCCTTCCACATCCCCTGCAGAACAGCCCAACCCTCCCACCTCCCTCTCCCACCCCACCATTCCCACTGCCCTCCTGCCCTGCACATCTCACTCCTCCCCACTCAATCCTTCCCACTGCAGGGAGCTGCTGAGTAGCTGCATGGTCCATCCCTGGATTCTCCAAGCACTGACTGCCCATCCACTCTGACCACAGCCAGGGGCCACATCCCACTGCCTGCCCAGCGTCCATCCATCCATGGAGGTGACCACCGTGTCCCCATCTCCTGCCTCACCCACTGAAGGAGATGATCTCTGTGACACCAATGTCACCAGCGTGGCCACCCACAGTGTGACCCTGCTCATCGGCCTCTGTGGGCTGGCTGGGAATGGAGCTGTGCTCTGGCTCCTTCGCTCCCACTGTTCATGCAGGAACAGCACCATCCTTTACATCCCTGTGCTGACTCTTCTGGACTTCCTCTTCCTCCTCATTCTGTTGCCCTCCACTCTGCTCTTCCTGCTGGAGAATGTTTCCTGCTCTATCATCATGCCCTTGCAGTATGTGTGGTTACTCTTCTGGGTGCCACGGGTGTTATACAGCAGTTGGCTGTACACACTGACAGGCATCAGCATCCTGAGGTGCAGGTCCATCCACTGCCCACTCTGGCTCTGCTGCCATCGTCCCCAACACCTGTCATGGGTGGTGCTTGCCCTGCTCGGGGCATTCACCATCACTTTAATCACTGTCTTTGCCACCATGATTTCTCTGCAGTCTGTCCTGCGATCTGAGCACAGCTGGGTGTCTCCCATCCCCATGCACGCGTTCAACCTCCTCCTCTGTGCTCCCTTCGTGCTCATTTCCAGCATAATCCTCTTCATTAAGGTCAAGCCTGGCTCCCATCAGCAGCAGCCCAAGAGACTCGACATTGTTATCTGCCTCATTGTGCTCTTCACTCTGCCCCTCAGCCTCTGCAATTTACTGCAGTACCTCGGCTACACCGTTGTGCCCTCCCAGGTTGTTTTCCTGCTCACCTGCATCCACAGCAGCATCAAACCCTTCATCTACATCCTGGTGGGGAGCTGCTGGAGGCCCTGCTCTGTGGGGTCCCTGCGGCTCTCCCTCCAGAGGGTCTTTGAGGAGCCAGAAGAAAACACTGCCTACAACCATGATCCTGCCATGGACACAGTGCTCTGAGTCTGTTGAATCTTCCCGCTGCACTACTGAGGGACTCTGCGACTGTGGCTGAGGGACTGCTTAATTCACCTGATGAATAAATACCTAAGCTGTCACCCGCCCTTTGCTGGGGCATCACCCACCCCCTTTCCAGTGAGAGGAATAGCGGATTTGTCTTCACAAACGAGCTGTGGGTCTGCTGGTGAATACACCTAGCACTGGGAGATAAAAGAATCAATGGGAAGAATTCCACTGATTGATGAATGGAAAAAGATATTTCCATTTACAAAGAAATTTTAGGTTTGCTGATAAATGAAATTAGACATGGAAAGATGAAAGAAAAAATGGGGAAGAAAAAAACCCTAAATTCTGTAAGAATTTAAAATTAAACAGGAGGGTTATACATATGAGGGAAATCTTCAGTATCGGGTGTATTGGTAAGTCTGTACCTCTCAAGTACTTCAGCCAATGGAGAAAGAGAAAAGGGAAATGTGGCCGGGAAATTAGGATAAAAGGGAGGCTGCATCCTCCAAAAATTTGACAGATCCCAGGGGAATGCCCCATGGCCTCTCCCTTTATTCAAATAGAGTCAAAGGACTCCACTGTCTCCTTTTTGGACATACACCTCTGATGTTTGTGGATTAATTTTCCTAAAACCAGGCTGCACTGGGATCTCAAAAAGGCTCCTTAGGCCTCAGCCTTGAGGAGCAGCCCCTGGCTCAGCTCCTGGGGCGCTGATCAGAAACACCCTCTGCTCCCAGGAACTGCTGCTGTCCAACCACCTCCTGGGCTTTTATCAACAGCCTTGGAAATTATTGTACTCCCCTGGATGCCACAGCATCCCTGCTCTCCCACTGGCACAGGAAGCTGCCGGCCCCAAGTGTGGCCAGGGTGAAGCATTGCTATGAGTGACGCCCATCCCTTGGGGCCCTGTGAGCAGCGGCCCAAAAGGAGAGCCTTGGAGCTGTGCTGGGCCCAGCAGCGCTGAGCAGAAGCTCCCTGGCACTGGGGCCTCTCCCAGCTGGGATCTCTCCTGCCTGCTGCCCTGGGCTGATCCCCGAACGCCCACGCCTCCTGGGCCCATCCCCCCAGGGCTCCAGGCTCAGCCCTTGGCCCAGGCAGGAGATGCAAAGGGATCTGCAGGGAGCATTTCACTGCCTGCCAGGGCAATTTCTCACAGCGACCTTGCACTGACTCTGCCTGGCTCTCTGTCTGTCTGTCTGCGTGCACACACGTCTGCATCTGCTCTGGCAAATGTGGCACAAATGCTGCTCTCTCAGCTGTGTTAGTACCTGAGACATCTGACTGGGGCAAGCCTGCAAGCAAGTATCAGGCATAAATACGGTCAAATGCTGCTAAGTGATATTCCTCTGCTGAATTGCTCAGTTTAAGATATAACGGAATTACTGCTAACTTGGAGTGCTTTAAAGTTTTGGGCCATTTTTCTTTTAATCCATACCCTCACTCTTCTTTCGTTACCTGCCCTTGCATTCACCCACAAACACACACACAGGGACAGCACTTTGGTGTGCTGGTGCTTAATATTAAACCTTTTTAATGATTTTATAGGTTTTTACTGATTTCCTTGCTGGTGGTTTTGTGCCTTCAGAAATTCTTCCTCTGCCCTCGCTTTGGCCTCTCCCTCAGCAGGCTGGGATGGTGCAGCTCCAAGGGGAGAAGGAGTCTGTGCTACTCAGTTCAGCCACCCCCTTCCAGGAGCAGGGTGACATCTGTGTTTGTCACCACTGTCTCCACGGGGCACCAACCCCCTCCCTGGGGCTTCTCTGAGGTCTCTGAGCTGGGGGTGTTAAGCCTGGAGAAGGGAAGGCTTCAGGGAGACCTTAGAGCCCCTTCCAGGGCCTAAAGAGACTCCAAGAACTGGAGAGGCGTGTTGGACAAAGGCCTGAAGTGACAAAACAAGGGGGAATGGCTTCCCACTGCCAGAGAACAGGATTAGGGGGAACATTGGGTAGAAATTCTTCCCTGTGAGGGTAGAGAGGCCCTGGCACAGGTTCCCAGAGATGCTCTGGCCTCCCCATCTCTGAAGGTGTTCCAGGCCAGGCTGGATGGGGTTTGAAGGAGCCCGGTCTAGTGGAAGGTGTCCCTGCCTGCAAAGGCTGAGATCAGCAAAATACAACCACAAGTATTCCCAAGGCTGAGGAGGAGGAGGATGAGCTCTGGTGAAGGGCTGGAAGGGGCACCCCAGCAGCCCAACATCTGGCCTCCATTAGCTTTCATTGCATCATCAAGGGGACTGGCAGTAAGAAATGTGGGCTCTGATGCTGATAACCTGCTGCAAGCCTGTTGTGGTCTGGCACTGGCCAAACACCAGGCACCCACGAAAGCCGTTCAATCACCTTCTCCTGCTCTCAGCTCAGCAGAGGAGAGGGAAACAAAAATCAACAAATGGCTCATGAGTTGAGATGAGGACTGGGAGAAAAAACACTCCAAGAACAGAAAAACTGTTCAAATTTAATGGTATTAAATATTATTATTATAAACAGAGGCAGATGATGATAATGAGAAGTAATATAAAACTTTAAACCACTTTTTTTTCCCCCAGCTCCCCCCTTCTCACCAACAGTGCAGGGAGACAGGGCAAGCGGGTTCTTCACCAGCACTGAAGCACTGCCAATAAAACACTGTTTACAGGTTATTCATTGACCTAAAATAGAGAGCATATGCTGGTAGGAATGAAAACAAACAAAACACCGATATCATCATGTAATAAATTGGGAGCATTTGCAGAGTATCTATTAAAAAACTCTTGTATATTATAGAGTATGAAAATGCCTGAAAATTGTTGTTGCTTTGGACATATCTATGGCAAATAAATTTCCAATATCTTCACAATTTTGACTCAAAATTCTTATTAGTCGAACACACTCTTCCAGTGAGACTTAAAATGTCTTGGTGTCAGAAGGGAAACAACCATGGCTTGTGCTCCCTGGAGCAACCATGATCCCCAGTGTCCAGAGCTGGGCTGGCACGGACACGATGGCCCATGGGCTCAGCATTCCCCACCCTGAGTGCTCCAAGAGTGTCACAGCAGAGATCTCCCCAAAAATATTTAATTTTCAATTTTGTGAGCCAGGTACAAAGGTCTCTCTGCCTTCAGAAATTCTTCATCTCCACTGCCTTCAGCTGCTCCCTCAGCAGGCTCAGAGGGTGCAGCAGCAAGGAGAGGCGGAGCACAGCCACCCCCTTCCAGGAGCAGGGTGACACCTGTGTTGGTCACCATGGGCTCCACGGGGCATCACCCCCCTCCCTGGGGCATCCCTGAGGTCAGCAGCCCCACCACATCCCACACCTTCTCTCCAGCCCCACCATATCCCACACCTTCCCACCACATCTTCCCACCAGCTCCATTATGTCCCATCCCTCCCACACCACCCTCCCATCCCACTCCCCATGCAGCCCACCCACCTCCCGCCCTTCCCATCCCTCCCAGCCCCATGCCTGAGGCTCCAGTCCCTCCCCACGGGCTGCTCACCCCAGCCTGCCCCGTAAGGCTTTGGGGCCGTGTTTCTCTTGGAGATGCCCCTCCCCAGCTCCAACCCTGCTCTCCAGCCCCCCAACCTCCTTTGGACACAAACAAGAGGCACTACAGGGGTGGCTGCACTGCTGTTCATTGGGCTGGAGAAGCATGGAATTGCCAGGAGGAGCACAAACACTGCTGGGGCTCCTGAGTGGGACAGGAGAGGAGCGGGGATGTCTGGAGGGGAAGGCAGCCTGGGGGGAATTTCTAGAGGATGTCAGAGGGGCACATGATGCCTTAGGATTTTATCCTTTCTATTTTTCATAGCCTGTACTGCCTTAGTGCATAACTCTAAGCTCCATGGAAAGTGTTAGTTAACTGTCTGCACATTTTGGTCAGACAAATCAGTCCCTCTAGGCCTGAAATTCAAGGACACTCTACTGCCTCTGGCCCATAAAAGTATAGACAAGACTGAATTTGGGGCTAAATGACTTCATTACCTGAAGCTGTAATTGGAGGATTAACCCCTGATTTGTAAATGGACCAAACTTACATCTGTCTGAAAAACTCGTGACCATTGTCCATTTTGGGTGTAGCCCCTCTCAGAGGCTTTGAGAGCCCAAGGTGAACCTTTTGAAGGCCTTTCATCGATGCCTCCTTTTATTCTCTTCATCTGGTCTGGCCTCTGTTGTAGGCAGCCAGTCCAAGGCATCAAGCAGACAGGGCCTGGAGGGGGCAGGAGGGCTCTGGGTGCCACCAATCCCAAATCTCCCACTGGACAGCAGCAGAGCCCAACAGGCCACACCTGCAGCCAGGGAGTGGCCAGGGACTGGGAACCTATTGGGATGGGATGGGACAGGATGACATGGCATGGCATGGCATTGCATGGCATGGCATGGCATGGCATGGCATGGCATGGCGAGTGGGGTGGAGATAGGGATGGAGTGTGATACCAAAATCAGACAGAATAAAGTTCCTAACACTAACTAATGGTGCTACCAAAGGAACTATTGGGCAGCAGGACATGCATCCTTATCTCTGTGTTTGTGTGTTATGAGACTTGACAACAGTGTTTTTATCCATTATAACCATACATAGATAATAAAATTTTTTCTTGTCTAGTACAAAAAGACCATTTTCCTAGAACTCATTTCCAGGCATCCACTTCCTACCGAACAGCCTTGCTTGTCCTGGGGTTCATTCAGAGGGGCTTCTGGGGGTCATATTCACTGAGTGCTCTGATATTAAAGGTGACCTTACCTTGAACTTTTCCTTTGGCCATGTACTCTTTCTTCTTCTTACAGAAACTTGCCCCAAAAATACTGCAGGCCTCCTTATCTGTTTCTGCACTGGCTCCAGCCACGTTTATCATCCCATGTCCACATCTTTACATTCATTTATCTCTCTGACCAGTTAGTCTTGGAGCAACTTCAGGACAGTTGAAAATGGTTATTCTCTCTTATTTATCAATCCCCTGCACGGCAGCCCAACCCTCCTACCTCCCTCACCCACCCACAGTTTCCACTGCCCTCCTGCCCTGCACATCTCACTCCTCCCCACTGAATCCTTCCCACTGCAGGGAGCAGCTGAGGAGCCGCATGATCCATCCCTGGATTCTCCAAGCATTGACTGCCCATCCACTCTGACCACAGCCAGGGGCCACATCCCACTGCCTGCCCAGCGTCCATCCATCCATGGAGGTGAGCACCGTGTCCCCTCTTTTCACTTCACCGACTGACACACCTGGTCAGTGTGAGATCAATGTCTCCAGCGTGGCCATGCACATTGTGACGCTGCTCGTTGGCCTCTGTGGGCTGGCTGGGAACGGGGCTTTCCTCTGGCTCCTCCACATTGATACCATCACAGAATTCATCTTCTACCAGGCCACCACCGACATCCTCTTTTTCATCTCCATGGTCCCCTCTACCCTGCTTTTTCTTGTGGAGGAGGTTTCCTGCTCTGTTATAATGTCCCCAATGTATTTGAGCTTGCTTTTCCAGCTGTCACTGTTCGCCTACAACATGGGGCTGTACCGGCTGACATTCATCAGCATCGAGAGATGCAGGTCTGTCCTCTGCCTGGTATTCTGTGGTTGCCAATTTCCTGAGCGCCTGCTGAGGGTGCTGATGCATGTTCTGTTCTGGGCTCTCCTCTTCGTTGTCATCGCTGTCAATCCCACAGTGACTTCCCTGTGCCAGTCACACGAGCAGGAGCAATGCAAGATGGCTCTCACCTCCATATACACCATCAACCTCTTCCTGTTTGCTGCACCCATGGTCATTTCCAGCACAATCCTCTTCATTCATTTCAAGCCTGGCTCCCAGCAGCAGCAACACAAAAGGCTCGACATTGCTGTCTTCCTAGTTGCACTCCTCAGTGTGCCCCTCAGTCTCTGGTTTCTCCTGCAGCAGCTCGGTTACACAGTTGTGTCATCCCAGGCACTTTTCCTGCTCATCTGCATCACCAGCAGCATCAAACCCTTCATTTACTTCTTGGTGGGTAGTTGGAAGAGAGACTGCTTCATGGGGAGCTGCTGGAGACACTGCTCCATGGAGAGCTGCAGGAAGCACTCCTCCATGCAGTCCCTAAGGAAGGCGATCCACAGGGTGTTTGAGGAGCCAGAAGAAAACACTGCCTGTGGAGATGAGCTCGCTGTGGACACGGGGGTCTGAGTCTGTTGATCCCTTCCACTGCACTTCTGAAGGACCCCGGGACAGTGGCTGAGAGATTCCTTGAGTCTCCTGATCAATAAATACCCACAGGATCACCCTCCCTGTGCTGCTGCATCCCCAGCCCCTTTCCAGGCCACTCTGGGCTCTGATCCGTGCTTGTGAGGCCTCAGCCTTGAGGAGCAGCCCCTGGGCTCAGCTCCTGTGGCGCTGATCAGAAACACCCTCTGCTCCCAGGAACTGCTGCTGTCCAACCACCTCCTGGGCTTTTATCAACAGCCTTGGAAATTTCTGTACTCCCCTGGATGCCACAGCATCCCTGCTCTCCCACTGGCACAGGGAGCTGCCGGCCCCAAGTGTGGCCAGGGTGAAGCATTGCTGTGAGTGACGCCCATCCCTTGGGGCCCTGTGAGCAGCGGCCCAAAAGGAGAGCCTTGGAGCTGTGCTGGGCCCAGCAGCGCTGAGCAGAAGCTCCCTGGCACTGGGGCCTCTCCCAGCTGGGATCTCTCCTGCCTGCTGCCCTGGGCTGATCCCCGAATGCCGACGCCTCCTGGGCCCATCCCCCCAGGGCTCCAGGCCCAGCCCTTGGCCCAGGGAGGAGATGCAAAGGGATGCGCAGGGAGCATTTCACTGCCTGCCAGGGCAATTTCTCACAGCGACCTTGCACTGACTCTGGCTGGCTCTCTGTCTGTCTGTCTGTCTGTCTGCATGCACACACGTCTGCATCTGCTCTGGCAAATGTGGCACAAATGCTGCTCTCTCAGCTGTGTTAGTACCTGAGACATCTGACTGGGGCAGGCCTGCAAGCAAGGTTAAGGTATGAGATACCATTCTAGCTAAATGCTGTTCATGACCTTTCTTTGCTAAGTTGTTTATTTCAAGGTACAAAAGCAGTATTGGCTGGGAGAAGCAGAGACACTGCTCATGGTCCTGGGTGGAGCAGGGCAGGAGCAGCGCTGTCTTAGGGGAAAAGACAGACCTAGGGAGGGTCTGGAAGTTCTCAGAAGGGCCTGGAAGAGTTCAGGAAGGCTCTGGATGCCGGCAATCCCAAATCACCCTACTGGAGGAGAGCAGAGCCTGCTGGGCAGCCCTTGCAGTGGAGGAGTGGCTTCGTCTCAGATACCTGTGGGATGTGATAGGATGGGGTGATGATGGAGATGGGATTGAGATCGGATAGAATGTCACTCAGCTGTGCTTCCTTTGGCCCTGAGAATGTTTGGCAATGATCATGGAGCTGTTCCCGGAATGGGAGTTGTTTCTGACAAGCAGACAGATGCTTCAGCAGCACTGCCAGCAGCATTCCAGTGCCACCAGCATCACCAGCATCCCTCTGCTGCTGGAGGGACAATGACCCCTCAGGGAACAGAAATGAGGAATGGCAGAAACCTGTCAGGAGAGGTTCGGCAGTTGAAGAATGGGACACTCTCCTGGGAAGGAGTGTTTCTAATTAGGAGGAAACGAGGAGACATTCACAAATGTTAGAAACAGGTGCTATGGTGATTGACTCTCAGAAACGCTGAATGAATATTACGTGTGCTATAATGTTCAAAGAAGCTCTGTTAAGCTTTGGAGTTTTTCTAACGTGAGTACTGTGTTCATGTTGAGACTTGTAATGCTGATCTCTGACCATGGTGGGCAGTCGAAGCCCGAAGCGCTGCCCGAGCTCCGGGAAGGCGGGACGGAGGAGGAGCTGTGCTGAAAAAGCGGAATGTGCCTCAATGTGGGGGGTGGGTTACCAGGGGGGTTTGTTTCAATGAGGGTACAGAGCCTGTTTCTCTTTTGGGCAGTGTGCCTCTGGACCTTATTTTCTCTTGTGTTGTAGTTTAATAAATTTTTAAAATTTTAAAGAAGTGGGTGTCGTTTCTCACAACAAAGAAAAAGACCATTTGACTTGTAGGGAAAATGAAAAAAATCAAGATCAACAACCCCGAGGCTGTGAACTGTGTGGATGCCAAAGATGTAAAACCATTTCCGACTGCCCAATGACTGCACCGAGCCCTGGGAAGCAACACCAGGACAGGGCACAGAGAGGAGCCAGCAGGACAGGAATTGGAAACTCCTGGTGACCTGGGCACTTTCTCCTTCATGTCCCTGACCTGGCAGGAGCTGCTTTAGGACATGGATCCCAAAGGAGCAAGAGGTACCAGGAAGCGCCGCTGATCTGCACAGACCCCTTTGCCTGCTGCTGCCCCACAGGGAACAGGTCAGTGCAATGTTTGCCTTCCTCCCTACCCCACCTTCCTCTCCTGCACCAGCTGCTCTGTTCCTGCCACCCTCCCCTGGTGACTTCAGTGCCCTGCTTAGCTCAACACTCCTCTGCCCTGTGCTTTGCTTCTGCATCTCCTGCTGAACAGCCCAACCTCCCACCTCACTCTGACACCCCACCATTCCCACTACCCTCGTCCCCTGCACATCTCACTCTTCCCCACTGAATCCTTCCCACTGCAGGGAGCTGCTGAGGAGCCACATGGTCCATCCCTGAATTCTCCAAGCACTGACTGCCCATCCACTCTGATCACAACCAGGGGCCACATCCCACTGCCTGCCCAGCGTCCATCCATGGAGGTGACCACCATGTATCCATCTGCTGCCTCACCCACTGAAGGAGACGATCTCTGTGAGACAGATGTCACCACCGTGGCCATACACTGTGTGACCCTGCTCATCTGCCTCTGTGGGCTGGCTGGGAACAGGGCTGTCATCGGCCTCCTCAGCCTGAAAAGATGGAACTCTGGCATCTTTGACCTGGCTGTCATTGACTTCCTCTTCCTCCTCCTTGCGGTCCCCTCTGCCCTCCTCATCCTGGTGGAGGACGTGTCCTGCTCTCCTATCCTGGCCTTGATGTACATGAACTTCGTTTTCCAGCTGTCACTGGTCTCCTACTACTGCCTGCTGTTCAGGCTGATGAGCAGCATCCCTGTACGATATACGGACATGCTCTGCAAGCTCTGCTGCCGCTGGGAGCTTCCTCTGCTCTTGCTGTGGGTGGTGGACACCATCCCATACTGAGCCATCTTTGCTCTCTTCACTGTCATTCCCTTGGTAACATTCCTGTGCCCATCACACGAGCAGGAGTAGTGCCGGGAAACTAATCTCCATGTACACCCTCATCCTGCTCTTCTTTGCTGCACCTGTGCTCATTTCTGGCACAATTGGCTTCATTAAGGCCAAGTGGGGCTCTCAGCAGCAGCAGCCCGAGAGGCGCGACATCGTTATCATCATCACTGTGCTCTTCACTCTCCTTCTCAGCCTCTGCAATTTCCTGCAGCAGCTCCGTTACATCACCATGTCCTCCCAGATGGTTTTCCTGCTCACCTGCATCAACAGCAGCATCAAACCCTTCCTCTACTTCTTGGCAGGGCAGTGCTGGAGGCCCTGCTCCATAGAGTCCCTCCGGCTCTCCCTCCAGAGGGTCTTTGAGGAGCAGAAAGAAAAAACTGACGACAGTGATGATACCACCAGAGACACAGCAGTCTGAGCCTGCTGATCCCTTCCGCTGCTCTGCTGAAGGACCTCGGCCAGAGGCTGAGGGTTTCCTTGAGTCACCTCATTAATCAATATCCACGGGATCACCCTCCCTGTGGTGGTGTATTCATAGAGGAGAAGGGAGCAGGAGTATTGCCTTGGGTGTTTTTTGTGGGATGCTCTGCAGGGAGCACACTGGAGCATGGCTTTCCTCCTCCCTCCTGGATCCACATGGCTCCAAGCAGTGCAGCTGGGCTCAGTGCTGTTCCCCAGCTCTATTCCCCATGGAATGACCCTCATGGCCTCAGCCCCAGGGAATGAACTCCATCTCCTTTGGCTCAGCAGATGACTTTCATGGTGTTTCCAGGGAGCTCTTGTCTGCAAAGAATGGGACACCTTCATCCCTGAGGACACACCCAGCACGGGGTGGCAGTGATTTCCCAAATCCCTGCAGGGCTGGTGCCTCTGGATGGCAGGAGAGGGGTTGAGATCACACGGAGCATCCTTCCCCTTCTGTCCAGCAGAGCCAGCCCTGCATTCCCAGCTGATGGGAAGGGACACCAGGTGGGGCTGCAGAGCTGGGGAGGGACAGCAACATTCCCCTATACTCTCAGTGAGGATTTGTCCCATTCTTGAATTCCAGAATTAAATCCCTCTGAGTAAAGTGCAGGGTGGATAGTGAACTCCGCTGAACTCCTGTGCCTGTACCAGAAAGTACATGGAATATGGAAATTCCCGTCACCAGATGCTTGGACCATTTAATTGCACAGAAATTAGGGGGTTATGCTGCTCTTCTGCAGAATGGGGCCATCCATCCTCTGCTTCCCCAGCATCAGTGTCCAGGGAAGCCCTTGACCACCTCCATCCCGAACCTGGCCACCCTCAGCAGGAGCTGCACAGCCACTCTGCACAGCAGCTCCAGCCACAGTCCAGCCTCTCCTGATCTTTGTCATTCTGTATCCACCCCTCAATCAGATTTGGATTAATGGTTTTTGTTTCTTGCCACTGTGGTAGGCCCAGCTCCTGAATTTCTTCAATAAACAATATCCAGGCCTCACTGCAGAGCCTGCCTCTGTTAAACAGTGTCCAAAATAGCTCATATCCTTCTTTTATCCTATTCCAAAGCCTCTGGCTGGTCTGGGAGCAGGGCAGATCCCTGTGCCTGCAATGCTTGGGATGATGTTGGCAGCACCAAGAGCTCCTGATTCCTCCTGGCAGAGACCTGGGCAGCAGCCACATCTCTTGCTCAGGGGGAAGCTGTCCATCCTTTTCCCACTGCCTTAAATCCAGGGGAAACCAACATGCCACAGCTTCTGGAAAGGGAAGTGAGAGTGAAAGCCATGGGTGGTGAGTCAGGCTTTGGAGACACACACATGCAGTTAAACAGCTAAGGAGTATTAATTAATAGAGTTGGTAATAATTAACAGATGAGACAGATTTGGATATCTGAGCAGGTTTTTCTCTCCCTGTCTCCTGTTTTCCTGCCCATTGCAAAGCAGAAACTTTCCATGATGCAACCTCTTGGCCAGGGAAGAAAAACTCAGCCAGGGGGTTGTTCCCAAGGCAAGTGCAGGAGCATCATGATCCTCCAATGGCTTTTTTTACTTCCAAGCACCTTCCTTGTCTCCACTGCCATCCAGGCCACTCCCTACCTGAGCTTCCTTTCAAAAGAGCAAAGATTTCAAAGCAAGAGTTTTCCTGCATTTCAGACTGCAACCTACAGTGAATTCCAAGATGATTCCTACCCAGGCTGACATGTGCCTCAGGGATCTGGGATGTTCCTCCTGGAAACTCCTGGCCCTGGGACCAGAACTGTCACCTCCCTTCCCTGCTGACACCGTGTTTGTGTCCCCAGCTATGGACTCTCACATCCCCTCACCAGCCCAATCCTTTCAAATGCAAGCACTTCATGATCCAGGAGCTGATGGGGCTCCAGGAGATTTGGAGAGGGTCTGTGGACAAGGGCATGGAGTGACAGGACAAGGGGGAATGGCTTCCACTGACAGAGGGTGGGGTCAGATTGGATATGGGGAAGAAATCCTTCCCTGTGAGGGTGGTGGGGCCCTGCCATACATTGCCCAGAGAGGCTGTGGCTGCCCCTGGATCCCTGGAAGTGTCCAAAACCAGACTGACCCAGGTTTGGAACAACGTGGGATAGTTGAAAGTGTTCCTGCTGGCAAAGGGTCAGTCTGGGATCAGACAACCACAAAAACAACCCCAAGTGTTCCCAGGACTGAGGAGGAACAGGAGCAGCTCTGGATATGGGCTGGCAGGGAGTTCACAGCACCCTGGTCCCTGATAGCCTTCACTGCATCAAGGGACTGGCAGTAATTAGGGTGGGCTCCAAGTGCTGATAGCCTGGCTGCAAGCAACTGAGTGCTGTCCTTCCCTTGGGCTCTGTGAGCCTGCATTGGAATGACAGGAATGGGAGTCCATGGCCCAGGGGTGATCCCATGAGCACAGGGGAAGCTTTGGCAGTGGTTCTGGAGCTCTTGACAGAATGGGAGCTGTTTCTGACAAGCACCAAGATGCTTCATCAGCACTGCCAGCACTGCCAGCAGCATTCCAGTGCCACCAGCACCACCAGCAACACTCTGCTGCTAGAGGGACAGTGACCTCTCAGGGAACAGAAATGAGGTGTAATAGAAACCTGTCAGGGAAGGAAGTTGAAGAGTGGGACACTCTACAGGGAAGGCGTGATTCTAATTAGGGGGAAATGAGGAGCTATTCAAAATGTTATAAACTGGTGCGCTGGTGATTGACTCTCGCAAATGCTGAATGAATATTTTGTGTGTTATAATGTTCAAAGAAGCTCTGTTAAGCTTTGGAGTTTTTCTAACGTGAGTACTGTGTTCATGTTGAGAGTTGTAATGCTGATTTCTGACCATGGTGGGCAGTCGAAGCTCGAAGCGTTGCACGAGCTGCGGGAAGGCGGGACGGAGGAGGAGCTGTGCTGGAAAAGCAGAATGTGTCTGAATGTGGGGGATGTATTACCGGGGGGTGGCTTACCAAGAGGGTACAAAGCCTGTTTCTGTTTTGGACAGTGTGCGTCTGGACCTTATTTTGTCCTGTGTTGTAGTTTAATAAACTTGTTAAAATTTTAAGAAGGAGGTGTTGTTTCTCAGAAAAAAAGGAAAAGACCACTTGATTTGTAGGAGGAAAAAAAAGTCAAGATCAGCAACTCCCAGGCTGTGAAGCAACGATGGAGCAAAATTTGTAAAAGCATTTGCGACTGCCCAATGACTGCACCAAGCCCTGGGGAGCAACACCAGGACAGGGCACAGAGAGGAGGCAGCAGGACGGGAATGGGGAGCTCCTGGTGACCTGGGCCCTTTCTCCTTCATGTCACTGAACTTCAGCCCAGCTGTCACACCCCACGAGCCCAGCTGGTGGCAGAAGCTCTCTGGGACAGAAAATATCCCCAGGCAAGGGTGATGGAGAGCAGGAAGGTGGAGCCAGCCATGGCCAGGCTGAGCACACAGGGAGTGATGGGGTTCCTGTGGATGCAGAAGCTGAGGAGCCAGAGCACAGCCCCATTCCCACCATTCCACAAGGCACAGCAGCAGCAAGCAGCAACGGGACAGGCACTTTGCTCCACTGCCTGTTGTCACACTGCCTCCAGTTGTCGTGGCTCTCCTCATTCCAGCTCCCCTGGGATGCCTTCCCACCGGGCTGGCTCCAGCAGGCAGGGCTGGCTCCCTCCGTGGCAGGGGACAAAGCGCTCACGGTGACACCTCTGCTGCTTCTCCTGCCCTCACACAGCTGGAGGGGTGACAAACAGACACACCAGAGCAACGCTGCTGTCCCCCAAACGTGGCTTTTTCCCATCTTTTCCCACCCACAGCTTCCATGTGGAGCAGCACAGGGAGGGATGAGGGACAGGACAGATTGCAAGGAGGATGTGGGAGCTTGGTCTGAGGTGCCTGCCACAAAAGCCAGGTAGATTCCTCCTTCCTGGCTGTGGACAGGACACAGCTGGAGCAGGAAAACAATTGAAAAAGGAGAGGAATTGCCCATGGAGATACCAGAGAAGAAATGGCTTTGAGATGGATCTGACCTGGACTCTCAGGTGTCAGTTGATATCACTGAGCTGCTGGATTCCTTCAGCAGGACACTCGTTTCAATATTCCATCCCTTTTCCCACACTATTTATAGCTTTGAATTCCCTCCAGACCTCAATTCTGCCCCCAAAATCAATAACCAGGCTCCACCCAATGAGGAGGCCCTGATGAAAGTGGAAGAGTCTGACCTGGCTTCCTCAGGCAGCCTGGAGAACTTCCCCGCAGTGCACTCCCCTCAGCTCCCAGCCTCCAGCTGCTGTCCCTGGGCCGGGATCTGCAGGAGGTTCCCTGGAATGGTCCCTTGGGAAAGGGCAGCGCAGCCCGCGGGGTGAGCCCGAGCAGTGTCCGGCGCGGCTCTGTCCCAGCTCCTGCCACAGCCCCTGCTCTCCGTGCTGCCTCGTGCTCTCCAGGGCTCTCACATACAGGCAGCTGGCTCAGAGCCTGCCACGGGCTCAGGGCTCTGCTCCTCAGTGCTCTTCACTCTGCCCTGGAAATGAGGAATGGGAGAGAACCTCAGCAACCACACCTGTGGCCAAAGCACTTTGTCTCCATCTCAGCTGCTTCCTTCATTTTTAAAGCAACTCCAATCCCAAAATCTTGTCTTTTGAATAGTCTGAAATTGCCTCCTCTCAATCTTGAGGTGGATCCTTAGGACCCTGCAATACAAATGTGCTGGTAAACTTTTATTTCTGGTTCAAATCTAGTTTTGCCAGGTATATACTGCAAGTTCAGTGGTACTTCACCTTCACCACACAGTTTCCAAGAGGATTCATGCAATAATAAATTCTGTGTGTGAGCTGGAGCACAGGCACACAGCAGAGGGATGATTTAGGATGTCAGCAATGTCATTTCTTCTGAGAAGAGGCAAATCCATGCTGCTCTCTTGGCTTTAATCCTTAGAAAGTTGCAGATTTCCATTGACTCACCTTCTACACTCCACTGGGAGCCAGACAGCAGCCTGCAGTGAATTTCAAGGAATTAGTAGAAAACTGGGATGAGATGATTCGTCTCATCGGATCAGAATCAGGCTGTGTGATTGTGCCTCAGGGATCTGGGATGCTTCACCTGGAAACTGCTGGCCCTGGGACCAGAACTGTCACCTCTCTTCCCTGCTGACACCGTGTTTGTGTCCCCAGCTATGGAATCTCACATCCCCTCACCAGCCCAATCCTTTCAACACTTCATGATCCAGGAGCTGATGGGGCTCCAGGAGATTTGGAGAGGGACTTTGGACAAGGGCATGGAGTGACAGGACAAGGAGGATTGGCTTCCCAGTGACAGAGGGTGGGGTCAGATTGGATATTGGGAAGAAATCCTTCCCTGTGAGGGTGGTGGGGTCCTGGCACAGGTTGCCCACAGGGGTGGGGTCAGGTGAAAACAAACAAAAATGCTCCCAAGCCTGAGGAGAAGGATAAGCCTCAATGAAGGGCTGGAAAGGGAATCACAGCACCCTGGTCCCTAACAGCTTTTATTGACTCATCAAGGGGACTGGCAGTAATTAATGTGAGCTCTAAGTGTTTATAACCTGGCTGTAAACGACTGAGTGCTGTCCTTCCTTTGGGCTGTGTGAGCCTGCAGTAGAACACCAAAAATGGGAATTCTTGTCTCAGTTGTTCTCCTTTAGGCCCAGGGCAGGTTTTAGCAATGATTCTGGAGGTATTTCCAGAATGATGAAATGGTATTTCCAGTTGGTTCTGACAAGCAGACAGATAATTCAACAGCACTGCCAGCATTCAAATGTCACCAGTAACCCTCTGGTGCTGGAGGGACAACGACTCCTCAGGGAAGAAAAAGGAGTGGTAGGAACCTGTTGGGAGAGAGAAGGCAGATGGAGAAAGGGACATTGTGCAGGGAAGGAATGTTTCTAATCAGAAGGAAATGAAGAGCAATTTGCAAAATTCTTCATGTGGACTATTGACAAAAGGCAACTCCTTTGTGACAAAGAAAAGAATCTCAAGATAAATTACTCAGAGGGAGTGGAACTCTGACGTACCCAAAGCTGTAAAATAACTTCCTTCTGCCCTATGCCCCCACTGAGACTTGGGGAGCAACACCAGGACAGGGCACAGAGAGGAGCCAGCAGGACGGGAATGGGGAGCTCCTGGTGACCTGGGCACTTTCTCCTTCATGTCCCTGACCTGGCAGGAGCCGCTTTAGGACACGGATCCCAAAGGAGCAAGAGGTACCAGGAAGCGCCGCTGATCTGCACAGACCCCTTGGCCTGCTGCTGCCCCACAGGGAACAGGTCAGTGCAATGTTTGCCTTCCTCCCTACCCCACCTCCCTCTCCTGCACCAGCTGCTCTGTTCCTGCCACCCTCTCCCGGTGACCGCAGGGCCCTGCCCAGCTCCTCTCTCTTCTCCTGTGCATCCCGTTTCTATCCGAACACTGAAAAGGGCCTGAACAAACTTTCTAACACAATGCAAAGCATGAGGAAGCAGGAATTCTTTACCCCAAAACCACTGCAGGCCTCCTTATCTGCTTCTGCACTGGTTCCTGCCATGTTTGCCATCGTCTGTGCCAGCTTTTACATCCTGTGAGAAACAACCGCCCACTATTTATATATTAAATACTTAAGAGGTTCATTAAACCTAAATAAAAAATGCAACAAAAGGAGTAAATAAGGAGAAGCAGGTCTGAGAGCTTCCCTCATGGCTGCCTACCACGTGGCTGGCTGATCTTCAAGATGGATGTTTCACTTTTGATAGCCTGGGGGTTGCATCAGCTAAACCTGGCTCCTCCCAAAGTCTGTCAGTCAGCCCTTCTTTGTGTTTATTGGTGGAGCCTGCTTCCCTGCAACTTCACTGGAGGGTCAGGTGTTCTCATGCTGCGCCTCTTCCCAACCCAGCAATAAGATTTTGTACACCCCTTCTTTGTGTCTGTCCTAGATGGCTCAGGCTCTCTGATGGCAACAGTACAGATGGGGGAGAAAGGGACTATGGCGAGAACAGGGGACATCTGAGCAACAGACTACAATAACATAATTATATATCAATAAAGCTTCTAATAATATTCACAACATTATTATATTATTATATAATAATAGTATTTATCCCGTAACTGTGAGAGCAAATCATCTGATTGTCCATCTATAACACATCGTTCTGAATTTTGGTCATGTTGCTTTTGAAGAGCTTCAGAAGAACTAAAAATGTTCATTCTCTATGTTATTTATCAACCTCCTGCCAAACAGCACAAAAAACACAACTCTCTCTCCCACCCCACCATTCCCACTGCCCTCCTCCCCTGCACATCTCACTCCTCCCCACTGAATCCTTCCCACTGCAGGGACCTGCTGAGGAGCCGCATGGTCCTGCCCTGGATTCTCCAAGCACTGACTGCCCATCCACTCTGACCACAGCCAGGGGCCACATCCCACTGCCTGCCCATCATCCATCCATGGAGGTGAGCACCGTGTCCCCATCTCCTGCCTCACCCACTGAAGGAGACGATCTCTGTGAGACAGATGTCACCATCGTGGCCATACACAATGTGACACTGCTCATCTGCCTCTGTGGGCTGGCTGGGAACGGGGCTGTCATCGGCCTCCTCAGCCTGAAAACCTATAACTCTGGCATCTTCAAGCTGGCTGTCATTGACTTCCTCTGCCTTCTCCTCACAGGCCCCTCTGCCCTCCTCCTCCTGGTGGAAGATGTCCTGCTCTCCTATCGTGCCCATGCTGTATCTGCGTTTCCTTTTCCAGTTGTCAGTGGTCTCCTGCTGCTGGGGGCTGTTCTGACTCAGGCCTGCTGGCACTGTGCTCTACATGTACAAGATCTTCCAGCGCTGCTGCTGGGACCTTTCTGAGCGAACGTGGTTGGTGGTGGGAAGTGTCCAGTCCTGGGCCTTCTTTGCTCTCTTCACTGTCATTCCCTCAGTGATACTCCTGTGCCACTCACAAGAGCAGGAGCACTGCTGGGCAGTTCTCCTCTCCATGTACATCATCATCCTGTTTCTCTTGGCTGCTCCCATGGTCATTTCTGGCACAATTGACTTCATTAAGGCCAAATGGGGCCCCCAGCAGCAGCAGCCCAAGAGGCGTGACATGGTTCTCCACCTCACTGCGCTGGCAACTCTCCTCCTCAGCTTCTGCCATTTCCTGCAGCAGCTCGGGTACATCGATGTGCCCACCCAGGCTGTTTCCCTGCTCACCTGTACCAACAGCAGCATCAAACCCTTCATCTACTTCTTGGCAGGGAGCTCCTGGAGGGCCTTTCCCACAGTGAGGTGCTGGAGGCACTGTACAGTGCGGTCCCTCCGGCTCTCCCTTCAGAGGGTCTTTGAGTAGCAGAAAGAAAGGACAGCCCTCAGCAATGAGTCCCACAGGGACACGCGGATGTCAGCCTGTGGATGCCTTCCACTGCTCTGCTGAAGAACCTTGCCACAGAGCCCGAGGGTTTCCTTCATTCACCTGATACATCAATATCCACGGGATCACCGTCCCTGTCGTGGTGTATTCCTGCAGGAGAAGGGAGCAGAAGCATTGCCTTGGGTGATTTTTGTGGGATGCTCTGCAGGGAGCACACTGGAGCATGGCTTTCCTCCTCCCTCCTGGATCCACATGGCTCCAAGCAGTGCAGCTGGGCTCAGTGCTGTTTCCCAGCTCTATTCCCCATGGAATGACCCTCATGGCCTCGGCCGCAGGGAATGAACTCCATCTCCTTTGGCTCAGCAGATGAGTTTCATGGTGCTTTCAGGGAACATGGGACATTGGAATCCCTGGGGACACACCCAGCACTGGGTGGCGGTGATTTCCCAAATCCCTGCAGGGCTGGTGCCTCTGGATGGCAGGAAAGGGGTTGGGATCACAGGGAGCATCCTTCCCTTTCTCTCTCTCTTTTTTTTTTTTTTTTTAATTGTTTTTTTTAACTTTGGAGTTTTTCTAACGTGAGTACTGTGTTCATGTTGAGAGTTGTAATGCTGATCTCTGACCATGGTGGGCAGTCGAAGCCCGAAGCGCTGCACGAGCTCCGGGAAGGCGGGACGGAGGAGGAGCTGTGCTGGAAAAGCGGAATGTGTCTGAATGTGGGGGGTGGGTTACCGGGGGGTGGCTTACCAAGAGAGCACAAATCCTGTTTCTATTTTGGGCAATGTGCCTCAGGCACTGCCTCTGCCTGCGAGTGCGCACCGAGCACTGTTCCTTTCACCTTGTCCCTTGTTGTAGTTTAATAAATCTCTTAAAATTTTAAGAAGTGGGGTGTCGTTTCTCGCAACAAAGAAAAAGACCACTTGATTCGTAGGGAAAATGAAAAAAAACCAAGATCAATAACTCAGAAGCTGTGGAACTCCGGGGAAGCCAAAAATGCAAAACCATTTCTGAATGCCCTGTGACTGCACCGAGCTCTGGGGACCAACACCAGGACAGGGCACAAAGAGGAGCCAGCAGGACGGGAATGGGGAGCTCCTGGTGACCTGGGCACTTTCTCCTTCATGTCCCTGACCTGGCAGGAGCCGCTTTAGGACATGGATCCCAAAGGAGCAAGAGGTACCAGGAAGCGCCGCTGATCTGCACAGACCCCTTTGCCTGCTGCTGCCCCACAGGGAACAGGTCAGTGCAATGTTTGCCTTCCTCCCTACCCCACGTTCCTCTCCTGCACCAGCTGCTGTGTTCCTGCCACCCTCTTCCGGTGACCGCAGGGCCCTCCCCAGCTCCCCCCTCCCCTGCCCTATGTCAGAACAGCCCAACCCTCCCACCTCCTTCTCCACCCCACGATTCCCACCCCCCTCCTAACCCTACACACCTCACTCTTCCCCACTGAATCCTTCCCACTGCACGGAGCTGCTGAGGAGCCGCATGGTCCATCCCTGGATTCTCCAAGCACTGACTGCCCATCCACTCTGACCACAGCCAGGGCCACATCCCACTGCCTGCCTAGCGTCCATCCATCCATGGAGGTGAGCACCATGTCCCCATCTCCTGCCTCACCCACTGAAGGAGATGATCTGTGTGAGACAGATGTCACCAGTGTGGCCATACACAGTGTGACACTGCTCATCTGCCTCTGTGGGCTGGCTGGGAATGGCGCTGTCATCGGCCTCCTCAATCTGAAAATCCCCAGCTATGGCATCTTTGACTTGGCTGTTGCCGATGTCCTCTTCCTCCTCTTTGCATTCCCCTCCGCCCTCCTCTTCCTGGTGGAGGACGTGTCCTGCTCTCATATAATGCCCCTGCTATATCTGAGTTTCTTTTTCCAGCTCTCAGTGGTCTCCTACTACTGGGGGCTGTTCCGACTGATGCTCAACAGCAATGTGTTGTATGTGTACCAGCTCTTGAATCTCTACTGGCACTACGAACTTCCTGAGAGGCTGGTGTGGGTGACAGAGAGTGTCCAATACTGTGCCTTCTTTGCTCTCTTTGCTGTCATTCCTGCAGTGACATTCCTATGCCCATCACACGAGCAGGAGCACTGCCGTGTTCCTCTCATCTCCATGTACACCATCACCCTGCTCCTCTTTGTTGCACCCATGCTTGTTTCCAGCACAGTCGATTTCATTAAGGCCAAGTGGGGCTCCCAGCAGCAGCAACCCAAAAGGCGCGACATCGTTATCGCCATCACTGTGCTCCTCACTCTCCTTCTCAGCCTCTGCAATTTCCTGCAGCAGCTCGGTTACATCGATGTGCCCTCTCAAGTTGCTTTCCCACTTGCATGCATCCACAGCAGCATCAAACCCTTCCTCTACTTCATGGTGGGGAGGTGCAGGAGGCCCTGCTCCATAGAGTCCCTCCAGCTGTCCCTCCAGAGGGTGTTTGAGGAGCAGAAAGAAAAAACTGCCGACAGTGATGATACCTCCAGAGACACAGCAGTCTGAGCCTGCTGATCCCTTCCACTGCTCTGCTGAAGGACCTCGGCCAGAGGCCACAGGTTTCCTTGAGTCTCCTCATTAATCAATATCCACAGGATCACCCTCCCTGTGGTGGTGTATTCATAGAGGAGGAGGGAGCAGGAGCATTGCCTTGGGTGTTTTTTGTGGGATGCTCTGCAGAGAGCACACTGGAGCATGGCTTTCCTCCTCCCTCCTGGATCCACATGGCTCCAAGCAGTGCAGCTGGGCTCAGTGCTGTTCCCCAGCTCTATTCCCCATGGAATGACCCTCATGGCCTCAGCCCCAGGGAATGAACTCTATCTCCTTTGGCTCAGCAAATGACTTTCATGGTGCTTTCAGGGAGCTCTTGCCTGCAAAGAATGGGACACCTTCATCCCTGGGGACACTCCCAGCACGGGGTGGCAGTGATTTCCCAAATCCCTGCAGGGCTGGTGCCTCTGGATGGCAGGAGAGGGCTTGGGATCACAGGGAGCATCCTTCCCCTTCTGTCCAGCAAGAGCCAGCTCTGCATTCCCAGCTGATGGGAAGGGACACCAGGTGGGGCTGCAGAGCTGGGGAGGGACAGCAACATTCCCTGATCCTTTCAGTGGGAATGTCTCACATTCTTGAATTCCAGAATTAAATCCCTCTGAGTAAAGTGCAGGGTGGATAGTGAACTCCGCTGAACTCCTGTGCCTGTACCAGAAAGTACATGGAATATGGAAATTCCCATCACCAGATGCTTGGACCATTTAATTGCACAGAAATTAGGGGGTTATGCTGCTCTTCTGCAGAATGGGGCCATCCATCCTCTGGTTCCCCAGCATCAGTGTCCAGGGAAGCCCTTGACCACCTCCATCCTGAACCTGGCCACCCTCAGCAGGAGCTGCACAGCCACTCTGCACAGCAGCTCCAGCCACAGTCCAGCCTCTCCTGATCTTTGCCATTCTGTATCCACCCCTCAATCAGAGGGATTGGATTAATGGTTTTTGTTTCTTTTCACTGTGGTAGGCCCAGCCTTTGAATTTTTTGAATAAACAGCATCCAGGCTTCACTGCAGAGCCTGTCACTGTTAAACAGTGTCCAAAATGGCTCATGTCCTTTTTTTATCACATTCCAAAGCCTCTGGCTGGTCTGGGAGCAGGGCAGGTCCCTGTCTCATACTAGAGCCCTTCCTAAGGCACGTGCCTGCAATGCTTGGGATGATGTTGGCAGCACCAAGAGCTCCTGATTCCTCCTGGCGGAGACCTGGGCAGCAGCCACATCTCTTGCTCAGGGGGAAGCTGTCCATCCTTTTCCCACTGCCTTAAATCCAGGGGAAACCAACATGCCACAGCTTCTGGAAAGGGAAGTGAGAGTGAAATCATGTGTACAGTAAGGCTTTGGAGTCACATGTGAGGTTAAAGAGCTAAGCAGCATTTATTAACAGAGTAGTTAATAATTAACAGATGAGACAGATTTGGATATCTGAGCGGGTTTTTCTCTCCCTGTCTCCTGTTTTCCTGCCCATTGCAAAGCAGAAACTTTCCATGGTGCAACCTCTTGTCCAGGGAAGAGCAACTCAACCAGGGGGTTGTTCCCAAGGCAAGTGCAGGAGCATCATGATCCTCCAATGTGCTTTTTCTACATCCAAGCACCTTCCTTGTCTCCACTGCCATCCAGGCCACTCCCTACCTGAGCTTCCTTTCAAAAGAGCAAAGATTTCAAAGCAAGAGTTTTCCTGGAATTCAGACTGCAACCTACAGTGAATTCCAAGATGATTCCTACCCAGGCTGACATGTGCCTCAGGGATCTGGGATGCTCCTGCTGGAAACTGCTGGCCCTGGGACCAGAACTGTCACCTCTCTTCCCTGCTGACACCGTGTTTGTGTCCCCAGCTATGGAATCTCACATCCCCTCACCAGCCCAATCCTTTCAAGGGATAACACTTCATGATCCAGGAGCTGATGGGGCTCCAGGAGATTTGTAGAGCGACTTTGGACAAGGGCATGGAGTGACAGGACAAGGGGGAATGGCTTCCCAGTGACAGAGGGTGGGGTCAGATTGGATATTGGGAAGAAATCCTTCCCTGTGAGGGTGGTGGGGCCCTGCCATACATTGCCCAGAGAGGCTGTGGCTGCCCCTGGATCCCTGGAAGTGTCCAAAACCAGACTGACACAGGTTTGGAGCAACGTGGGATAGTGGAAAGTGTTCCTGCTGGCAAAGGGTCAGTCTGGGATCAGACAACCACAAAAACAACCCCAAGTGTTCCCAGGACTGAGAAGGAGCAGGAGCAGCTCTGGATATGGGCTGACAGGGAGTTCACAGCACCCTGGTCCCTGACAGCTTTCACTGCATCATCAAGGGGACTGGCAGTAATTAGGGTGGGCTCCAAGTGCTGATAGCCTGGCTGCAAGCAACTGAGTGCTGTCCTTCCCTTGGGCTCTGCAAGCCTGTGGTAGAATGCAAAAATGGGAATTCTTGTCTCAGTTTTGCTTCCTTGGGCATAGCGGAGGCTTTGGCAGTGGTTCTGGAGCTCTTCCCAGAATGGGAGCTGTTTCTGACAAGCACCCAGATGCTTCATCAGCACTGCCAGCACTGCCAACAGCATTCCAGCCAACTGGCCCTGCCCAGTCCCCCCTCCTCTGCCCTGTGCATCCCATCTGTATCTTGATACTGAAATCAGCTGAAATAAACTTTCTAAAACAATGGGAAGCCTTAGGAAGCAGGAATTCCCTAGCTGGAAGCCATACACAGAAGGATCTCTCCTTGATCTGTATGTGGTGACAGGGGTTTCAACAGGGGTTTTATCCATCATAACCATACACAGTCATTAAAGTGTGTTTCTTAGCTAATACATAAATATAATTTTCCTAGAACTAATTTCCAGGTGTCATCCTCCAAGTCATTTTCCTGGTCCTGGAGTATCATTCAGAGGGGTCTCTGGTGGTCCCATTCACTGAGTGCTGAGATATTAAAGGTGACCTTGCCTTGGACTTTTCCTTTGGCCATGTGCTCTTGCTTCTTGTTACAGAACCTGCCCCAAAACCACTGCAGGCCTCCAAATCTGTTCCTGCACTGGCTCCAGCCACATTTACCATCCTGTCTGATCCTGAGGATCACACTGGAGCTGGGCTTTCCTCCTCCCTCCTGGATCCTAGAGCCCTATGGCCAGGAGGAGCAGGGACACTACTGGGGTCCCAGGTGGAGCAGGGCAGGATCGGGGCTCTTTGGAGGGGCACAGGGGTCTCGGGGACCATCTTGGGTGTTGCAGGCAGTTTTGAAGGGATCAGGAGAGAGTCAGAGGGGGTTGGAGGGGCTCTGGATGCTGGCAATCCCAAATCTCCCCACTGGAGGAGAGCAGAGCCTGACAGGCCGTGCTCAGAGTGGGGGAACAGCTCCATCTGGGAAAGCTGTGGGATGTGATAGGATGGGGTGAGGATGCAGAGCAGGGTGGGGATGGAGATGGGGGTCAGAATGGGGAGCAGGGATGAGGATGGCATCGTGATAGGAGGAGGAAGCAGCTCAATTGTGCCTCCTCGGATCTGAGCATGTTTTGGCAATGACTTCAGAGTCCTTCCTGGAACAGCAGCTGTTTCTGAGAAGCTCCCAGCTGCCTCACCCACACTGCCAGCACTGGCAGCATTCTGGTGCCACCAGCACCAAAGCATGCCTCTGCTGCTGGAGGGACAATGACCCCTCAGGGAAGAGAAATGAGGAATGGTAGAACTCTGTCGGGAGAGGAAAGGCAGTTGGAGAATGGGACACTGTACAGGGAAGGAGTGTTTCTCATCAGAAGGGAAAGAGGAGCCAATCAAAAATAAATTCATTTAGAGATTCTGAGAAAAGCCACTTCCTCTGAAGAAAAAAAAACAAAAAAAAAAAAACAAACCAAAAAACCACACCCAAGATAAGTAACGAAGAGGAAATTAATTTCTCGAGCACATAAAGTGGCAATTTTTGACATCCCCACTCCTCTTTGTCTCCAACGAGCCTTGGGGAGCAACACCAGGACAGGGCACAGAGAGCAGCCAGCAGGACGGGAATGGGGAGCTCCTGGTGACCTGGGCACTTTCTCCTTCATGTCCCTGACCTGGCAGGAGCCGCTTTAGGACACGGATCCCAAAGGAGCAAGAGGTACCAGGAAGCGCCGCTGATCTGCACAGACCCCTTTGCCTGCTGCTGCCCCACAGGGAACAGGTCAGTGCAATGTTTGCCTTCCTCCCTACCCCACCTTCCTCTCCTGCACCAGCTGCTCTGTTCCTGCCACCCTCTCCCAGCGACTGCAGGGGCCTGCCCAGCTCCCCCACCCCGCCCCTCTGCCCTTTGCTTTGCTTCTGCATCACCTACTGAACTACCGAACCTTACCACCTCCCTCTCCCAATCCACCATGTCCACTGCCCTCCTCCCCTGCACATCTCACTCCTCCCCACTGAATCCTTCCCACGGCAGGGAGCTGCTGAGGAGCCGCATGCTCCATCCCTGGATTCTCCAAGCACTGACTGCCCATCCACTCTGACCACAGCCAGGGCCACATCCAGCATCCATCCATGGAGGTGAGCACTGTGTCCCCATCTCCTGCCTCACCCACTGAAGGAGATGATCTCTGTGACACCGATGTCACCACCGTGGCCATACACAGTGTGACACTGCTCATCTGCCTCTGTGGGCTGGCTGGGAATGGGGCTGTGCTCTGCCTCCTCAAACTGAAGGATGATAACTTTGTCATTTCTAGCATGGCTGTCATAGACTTCCTCTTTCTTCTCCTCACAGTCCCCTCTGCCCTCCTCTTCCTGGTGGAGGATGTGTCCTGCTCTCCTATCCTGCCCCTGCTTTACCTGAATTTCCTTTTATGGCTGTCAGTGTTCTCCTGCTACTGGCTGCCGTTCTTGATGACATCTGCCAGCCTTGCGGAGTTTATCGAAAAGCTCTGGAAGCTCTGCTGCCGCCGTGACCCTTCTGACAATCTGATTTCTGTGGTGATGATTATCAATTTTTGGGTTTGCTTTGCTCTCTTCACTGAGATTCCCACAGTGACAGTCCTGTGTCCATCAAACGAGCAGGAGCACTGCCAGGTAGCCCTCATCACCATGTGGGCCATCTTCCTGCTCCTCTTTGTTGCACCCATGACTCTGCTGATAATTTCCTTCATAATTGATTTATTTAAGGCCAAGTGTGGATCCCAGCGGCAGCAACCCAAGGGGCTCAGAATTCTTATTGTCTCCATTGGTCTCTTCACTTTCCTTTTCATCCTCTGCAATTTCCTGCAGCCCCTTGGTTACATTGTTGTGCCCTCCCATTTTTTTTTCCTGCTCACCTGCATCACCAGTAGCATCAAACCCTTCATCTACTTCTTGGCAGGGGGGTGCAGGAGGCCCTGCTCCATGGAGTCCCTCCGGCTCTCCCTCCAAAGGGCCTTTGAGGACCCAGAAGAAAACACTGCCCACAGCAATGATCCTGCCATGGACACGGGGGTCTGAGCCTGTTGATCCCTTCCACTGCACTGCTGAAGGACCCCGGGACAATGGCTGAGAGATTCCTTGAGTCTCCTGATCAATAAATACCCTCAGGATCACCCTCCCTGTGCTGCTGCATCCCCAGCCCCTTTCCAGGCCGCTCTGGGCTCTGATCCGTGCTTGTGAGGCCTCAGCCTTGAGGAGCAGCCCCTGGGCTCAGCTCCTGTGGCGCTGATCAGAAACACCCTCTGCTCCCAGGAGCTGCTGCTGTCCACAGGTCTCCCAAATGGAGGACAGCAGAGCCTAATGGAAAGCACTTGAAGGCTGGGAGGGGCCAAGGGATGGGATGGGATGGGATGGGATGGGATGGGATGGGATGGGATGGGATGGGATGGGATGGGATGGGATGGGATGGGATGGGATGGGGAGAGGGATGGAGATGGGAACTGGGAGTGATACCAAAATCAGCAGTAATGAACTTTCAAACACAATGGGAAGCATTAGGAAGAGGGAATTCTTTACCAGCTCAGGACACACAGATGCATCTCTCCATATTTCTGTTTGTGGTGAGACTTTACAAGGGGTTTTATCCATCGTAAAGACAGAGTCATTCAAGTGTCTTTTTATCTGATACATAAACATCACTTTTATAGGACTCATTTCTATGCATTCTTCTCCTCTTCCAAGTCCTTTTCTGATCCTGGAGGATCATTCAGAGGGGTCTCTGGTGGTCACATTCACTGAGTGCTGAGATATTAAAGGTGACCTTGCCTTCAACTTTTTGTTTGGCCATGTGCTCTTGCTTCTTCTTACAGAACTTGCCCCAAAACCACTGCAGGCCTCCAAATCTGTTTCTGCACTGGCTGCAGCCATGTTTATCATCCTGTGATCTCCTGGGGAGCACAGTGAAGCTGTGGTTTCCTTCTCCCTCCTGGATCCTAGAACCCTATGGCCAGGAGGAACTGGGTCACTGCCGGCATCCCTGGTGCAGCAGGGCAGGATCAGGGCTGTTGGGGGTGAAAAGGGGGCCCCGAGGATGGTCTGGGTTGTTGGAGGCGGTTTCAGAGGGATCCAGAGCGAGTCGGAGCAGGTGGGAGGGGCTTTGGATGCCAGGAATCCCAAATCTCCCTGCTGGAGGGGAGCACAGCCTGACAGGTTGCACTTGCAGTGGAGGAGTGGCTTCAGTTTGGAAAGCTGTGGGATGTGGTTAGGATAGGATAGGATAGGATAGGATAGGATAGGATAGGATAGGATAGGATAGGATAGGATAGGAAGCCGCTCAGCTGTGCTTCCTTTGGCTCTGAGAATGTTTTGGCAATGATCATGGAGCTGTTCCCAGAATGGGAGTTGTTTCTGACAAGCAGACAGATGCTTCAGCAGCTCTGCCAGCAGCATTCCAGTGCCACCAGCATCACCAGCATCCCTCTGCTGCTGGAGGGACAGTGACCCCTCAGGGAACAGAAATGAGGAATGGCAGAAACCTGTCAGGTGAGGGAATGCAGTTGAAGAATGGGACACTCTCCTGGGAAGGAGTGTTTCTAATTAGGGGGAAATGAGGAGACATTCACAAATGTTAGAAACAGGTGCTATGGTGATTGACTCTCAGAAACGTTGAATGAATATTACGCGTGCTATAATGTTCAAAGAAGCTCTGTTAAGCTTTGGAGTTTTTCTAATGTGAGTACTGTGTTCATGTTGAGAGTTGTAATGCTGATCTCTGACCATGGTGGGCAGTCGAAGCCCGAAGCGCTGCACGAGCTCCGGGAAGGCGGGACGGAGGAGGAGCTGTGCTGGAAAAGCAGAATGTGTCTGAATGTGGGGGATGGATTACCAGGGGTTGGCTTACCAAGATGGTACCAAGCCCGTTTCTGTTTTGGGCAGTGTGCCTCTGGACCTTATTTTGTTCCGTACTGTAGTTTAATAAACTTTTTAAAATTTTAAGAAGGAGGAATCATTTCTCAGAAAAAAGAAAAAGACCACTTAATTTGTAGGACGAAAAGAAAGTCAAGATCAGCAACTCCCAGGCTGTGAAGCAACGATGGAGCAAAATTTGTAAAACCATTTCCGACTGCCCAATGACTGCACCCAGCCCTGGGGAGCAACACAAGGACAGGGCACAGAGAGGAGGCAGCAGGATGGGAATGGGAAGGTCCTCGTGATCTGGGCACTTTCTCCTTCATGTCACAGACCTTCAGCCCAGCTGTCACACCCCACGAGCCCAGCTTGTAACAGAGGCTCTCTGGGACAGAAAAGATCCCCAGGGCAAGGGTGATGGAGTGCAGGAAGGTGGAGCCAGCCATGGCCAGGCTGAGCACACAGGGAGTGATGGGGTTCCTGTGGATGCAGAAGCTCAGGAGCCAGAGCACAGCCCCATTCCCACCAGTCCACACAGGCACAGCAGCAGCAGCGGGACAGGCACTTTGCTCCACTGCCTGTTGTCACACTGGCTCCAGTTGTCATGGCTCTCCTCATTCCAGCTCCCCTGGGTTGCCTTCCCACCGGGCTGGCTCCAGCAGGCAGGGCTGGCTCCCTCCGTGGCAGGGGACAAAGTGCTCACAGTGACACCTCTGCTGCTTCTCCTGCCCTCACACAGCTGGAGGGGTGACAAACAGACACACCAGAGCAACGCTGCTGTCCCCAAACATAGCTTTTCCCATCTTTTCCCACCCACAGCTTCCATGTGGAGCAGCACAGGGAAGGGTGAGGGACAGGACAGATGGCAAGCAGGATGTGGGAGCCTGGTCCTGTGTGCCTGTCACAAAAGCCAGGGAGATTCCTCCTCCCTGGCTATGGACAGGACACAACTGGAGCAGTTAAACAATAGGAGAAGGAGAGGATTGCCCCTGGAGATATCAGAGAGCAAATGGCTTTGGGGTGGATCTGACTTGGACTCTCAGGTGTCAGTTGATATCACTGAGCTGCTTTGTTGTGAGTTAGGACCTGAGTGTGGAAGATTTCGGGCTCTACGGTCAGTCAGGACATCCCCCCACTCTGTAGTTAGACCACTGCTCCGTGCCTGGCCGCACCCAGCCGGACATGAGCAGAAGGAAATGACACAGGCTACCCAAGCCATAAAAACCCCCGAGGCCCTTGAATAAACGCCATTTGCTGTCCACCACATTGGTGTCAGGAGCTTATGGACCGAGTGACCCTGGGCATTGGGCCACCGTGCCAGACTTAGAAGCCGGTCGCCACGCCTAAAGGCAACACTGCTGGATTCCTTCAGCAATACACTCGTTTCAATATTCCCTCCCTTTCCCCACACTGTTTATAGCTTTGAATTCCCTACAGACCTCAATTCTGCCCCCAAAATCAATAAACTGATTTCACCCCCTAGTGGTTTTGGTTTGTTAATGCGAGATTTCACTTGAGGTTTTTTGCTAACATACTAATGAGTGTGGTGGGTTTAGTTTACCTTGTTGTGAGGTAGGATTAGGAGAAAAGTAAAGTCTGTTTAAAACTTTAAAAGGACATAAAGAAAAATTTATTCATAGTAACTAAAGGAGAAAATAATATAAATCAGATTTAAACTTTCGGAACACTTTTCTTTACGACTTTGTCTTACTGACAATGTAAAGAAACAAAACTTAAAATTTTAGTCAGTTTTACTTCTTAGAATAGTCTAGAATAGACTTTCTTTAGTTCTCCTAGGGAGAGAAGTCTCTCTTGTTAATGTTATGGAGACTTCTCTACAAGAAAAATACTTCTCTCATGGTTCTTGATTTTCTTATGTATAGTAGATGTTCAGGGAAATCTGTAATTGTGAAGTCTCTCTTATTTTCTACAAGTTTTTTCACAGTTGCGTTTGTGGGCTGTGTTAACATATGAGGTACTGTTTTAAAGACAAGTTGTTTAAAGGAAAAAGTTCTCATTATCTATCTTTAAAATCATCTTCATCTCTAGGAATTAGGAATATTTTTCTTTTTTTTCTGGGGATACAGAACTACTTTCTCTGTTCAAACTTCTAATAGGAGCACAGCTGCTTTAACATTGGCTTACTTTGGTATGGAGGCTTTTGTTCAATATCAATTGGAACTCTTCACCTCTTCCTGTTTTCATGTGTTATAGGGAAACAGTTTTTTCTTTATAACTTTACAAGAGGATTTCAGCCTTAAGATCAAGGTATCTCCTTATCCCTCCTGTGGTAAATGGGTATGATTCGGGCTGATAAAATTGAAACAGTAATCAATATTGGTACAGTAATTAATATTTGGGAATAATAAAAATAGTTAAAAGTTGTAATGCCAAAGAAGAGAGAGGAGGGGCTCCACCCACCCCCTCCCAGCAGATGTTCAGAAGGACAGGAGGAAAGATGCCGAAGATACAGTTGCTAAAAATGAGCAGAAAGGAAGCAAAACCTGGTTGGGTCCCAGAAAATGCTAATTATAAGGGATTTATTGCCTTGATATGTAGATGTAGTGATATGTTAGTCTTGGCTTACATTGTACTGGCTTGGTGCGCATGTGTAACCCAAAGGTGAATTAAAGGACACAGAGGAAGACTACGAACTCTTCATCAGACGACCCCCAAAAGACTTGTGCGACCGCCAAACTGAGTGGTGGCGCATGCGCGGTAAAAGTGGTGATGAGGGCGGAGATAGAAATATGACGAACCGAAAATAGGAGGAGATGGTATTAACCCATGGCATATAAGGGGGTAATTTTTACTTGGCAAGCTTGTATGTGAGGTGGCAAGGGTCCCAGAACCCTGCACTCCTTACCCCGCGGTTATCTTTTGCTTATGCAGTATTATTTGAACCAAATTATCCCTTATTTATATATTTTCTAAACTATTCAATTAAAATTGCTGCGCTCTCAAATATTGTTTGGTTTTTTTTATGAAGGGATAATTGGGCAAACATAACACTCCCATCTGGAACCTAACTGCTCCTCTACTGACTTTGATGTTTTTATGTTGCTTTCTACATGCTTGTATGTTGTTCCTTTCTCTCACTCGAGGGAGGACTGAAGGACTGAACGAGTTAATATCTTGCTGAAGGCTTGGAGATGGTCAGGCAGGGCTCGGCGTTTTGGGGAGCGGGGACCAGAAGGGAGAATTTGATGGGCAAACCTCTGGCCCTGGCCCGGGGCTGTTCCTGGGGCCCAGGCCGGGCCATGGGGCTCAGCCTAAGGCAGAGGCGAGGCTGAGCAAGATGTCAGAGTCACGGCCTAGCTCAGCATCGGCTCTGCCGCCTCCCCTGCCCTGCCTGCAGCCGGCACGGGAGGCTGGGCCGGGGCAGCCCCGGGAAGGGGGCCCGGCCCCGCGGCAGGGCCGCCCAGCTGGGTTACCTCTGTACCCGCCAGAAGAGAAGGAGCTTTCCCGAGTTTCTTCACCTTTAACATGTGTTTTTCACAGAGGCGTACTCAGCTTTCCCAGTAGCTCTACAGATTGTCAGTTACACAGAAACTGACGCCACTTCTGTAGATGCCTCCCGTGCAAAACCACCACACACCCCAATGAGGAGGCCCTGATGAAGGTGGAAGAGAAGAGTCTGACCTTGTTTCCTCTGGCAGCCTGGAGAACTTCCCCGCAGTGCTCTCACCTCAGCTCCCAGCCTCCAGCTGCTGTCCCTGGGCCGGGATCTGCAGGAAGTTCCCTGGAATGGTCAAGGCTGAACTTGCCCCCTCTCTTTCCTGGGGTGAGTCCTTAGGACCCTGCACTACAAATGTGCTGCTAAATTTTTATTTCTTGTCCAAATCTAGTTTTCCCACTTGTATACCATAATTTGGCACCGGACCTTCACCTCACAGTTTCCAAGAGGATTCATGCAATAATAAATTCTGCGTGTGAGCTGGAGCACAGGCACACAGCAGAGGGATGATTTAGGATTTCAGCAATGTCATTTCTTCTGGGAAAAGGCAATCAATGCTGCTCTCTTGGCTTTAATCCTTAGAAAGTTGCAGATTTCCTCTGACTCATCCTCTACACTGCCCGGGAGTCAGACAGCAGCCTAGAGTGAATTTAAGGAATTCCTAAAAAGCTGAGGTGAGATGATTCCTACCCAGGCTGACATGTGCCTCAGGGATCTGGGATGCTCCTCCTGGAAACTGTTGGCCCTAGGACCAGAACTGTCACCTCTCTTCCTGCTGACACCGTGTTTGTGTCCCCAGCTATGGAATCTCACATCCCCTCACCAGCCCAATCCTTTCAAGTGCAAACACTTCATGATCCAGGAGCTGATGGGGCTCCAGGAGAGATGGAGAGGGACTTTGGGCAAGGGCATGGAGTGACAGGACAAGGGGGATTGGCTTCCCACTCACAGAGGGTGGGGTCAGATTGGATATTGGGAAGAAATCCTTCCCTGTGAGGATGGTGAGGCCCTGGCACAGGCTACCCTGTAAGGCTGTGGCTGTCCCTGGATCCCTGACAGTTGCCAAGGCCAGGTTGGATGGGGTTTGGAGCAATCTGGGATAGATGAAATTATCTCTGCTTGCAAAGGGACAGTCTGGGATCAGGTGTCACAAACGACCCCAAGTGTTCCCAGGACTGAGAAGGAGCAGGAGCAGCTCTGGATATGGGCTGGCAGGGAGTTCACAGCACCCTGGTCCCTGATAGCTTTCACTGCATCATCAAGGGGACTGGCAGTAATTAGGGTGGGCTCTAAGTTCTGATAGCCTGGCTGCAAACACCTGAGTGCCGTACTTCCCTTGGGGTCTGTGAGCTTCAGGGAAAAAGCAAAAATGGGAATTCTTGCCTCGATTTTGCTTCCTTGGGCACAGCGGAGGCTTTGGCAATGATTCTGGAACTCTTCACAGAATGGGAGCTGTTTCTGACAACCACCCTGATGCTTCACCAGCACTGCCAGCACTCTCAGCAGCATCCCAGTGTCACCAGCACCACCAGCATCCCTCTGCTGCTGGAGGGTCATTGTCCCCTCTGGGAAGAGAAATGAGCAATGGTAGAGAGAGAGAAGGCAGTTGGAGTATGGGACATTCTGCAGGGAAGAAATGTTTCTAATCAGAAGGAAATGAGGAGCCATTTGCAAAATTCTTCATGTGGACTTGTGAAAAAAGTCACTTCCTTTGAGGTGAAGAAAAAAATATTCAAGATAAATAACTGAGAGGGGGTGGAGTTCTGACGTAGCTGAAGTTGTAAAACCACTTCTGCCTGCCCTATGACCCCACTGAGCCTTGGGGAGCAACACCAGGACAGGGCACAGAGAGGAGCCAGCAGGACAGGAATGGGGAGCTCCTGGTGACCTGGGCACTTTCTCCTTCATGTCCCTGACCTGGCAGGAGCCGCTTTAGGACACGGATCCCAAAGGAGCAAGAGGTACCAGGAAGCGCCGCTGATCTGCACAGACCCCTTTGCCTGCTGCTGCCCCACAGGGAACAGGTCAGTGCAATGTTTGCCTTCCTCCCTACCCCACCTTCCTCTCCTGCACCAGCTGCTCTGTTCCTGCCACCCTCTCCCGGTGACCGCAGGGCCCTGCCCAGGTCATCCATCCTCTGCCCTGAGCTTTCCTTTCACATTCCCTGCCAAACAGCCCAACCCTCCCACCTCACTCCTCCCCACTGAATCCTTCCCACTGCAGGGAGCTGCTGAGGAGCCGCATGGTCCATCCCTGGATTCTCCAAGCACTGACTGCCCATCCACTCTGACCACAGCCAGAGGCCACATCCCACTGCCTGCCCAGTGTCCATCCATGGAGGTGAGCACCATGTCCCCATCTCCTGCCTCACCCACTGAAGGAGATGATCTGTGTGAGACAGATGTCACCAGCGTGGCCATACACAGTGTGACCCTGCTCATCGGCCTCTGTGGGCTGGCTGGGAATGGGGCTGTGCTCTGGCTCCTTGGCTCCCGCTGTTTGTCCAGGAACAGCACCATACTTTACATCCTTGTGCTGACTCTTCTGGACTTCCTCTTCCTCCTCATTCTGTTGCCCTCCCCTCTGCTCTTCCTGCTGGGGAATGTGTCCTGCTCTATCATCATGCCCTTGCAGTATGTGTGGTTACTTTTCAGGGTGCCACTGGTGTCACACACCTTTTGTCTGTACACACTGACAGGCATCAGCATCCTGAGGTGCAGGTCCATCCACTGCCCACTCTGGCTCTGCTGCCATCGTCCCCAACACCTGTCATGGGTGGTGCTTGCCCTGCTCATCACTTTCATCACTGTCTTTGCCACCATGATTTCTCTGTGTTTTGTCCAGCTGTCTGAGCACTGCTGGGTGTCTCTCATCTCCGTGCATGCCTTCAGCCTTCTCCTCTGTGCTCCCGTTGTGCTCATTTCCACCACAATCCTCTCCATCAAGGTCAAGCCTGGCTCCCAGCAGCAGCAACCCAAGAGACTCAACATTGTTATCTGCCTCATTGTGCTCTTCACTCTGCCCCTCAGCCTCTGGAATTTACTGCAGTACCTCGACTACACCGTTGTGCCCTCCCAAGTTGTTTTCCTGCTCACCTGCATCCACAGCAGCATCAAACCCTTCATCTACATCCTGGTGGGGAGCTGCTGGAGGCCCTGCTCTGTGGGGTCCCTGCGGCTCTCCCTCCAGAGGGTCTTTGAGGAGCCAGAAGAAAACACTGCCTACAACCATGATCCTGCCATGGACACAGTGCTCTGAGTCTGTTGAATCTTCCCGCTGCACTACTGAGGGACTCTGCGACTGTGGCTGAGGGACTGCTTAATTCACCTGATGAATAAATACCTAAGCTGTCACCCGCCCTTTGCTGGGGCATCACCCATCCCTTTTCTAATGAGAGGAATAGCAGATTTGTCTTCACAAACGAGCTGTGGGTCTGCTGGTAGATACAACTAGCACTGGGAGATAAAAGAAACAATGGGAAGAAGTCCACTGATTGATGAATGGAAAAAGATATTTCTATTTACAAAGAAACTTTAGGCTTGCTGATAAATGAAATTAGACATTGAAAGATGAAAGAAACAATGGGGAAGAAAAAACCCTATATTCTGTAAGAATTTAAAATTAAACAGGAGGGTTATACATATGAGGGAAATCTTCAGTATCGGGTGTATTGGTAAGTCTGTACCTCTCAAGTACTTCAGCCAATTGGAAAAGAAAGAAGGGAAAATTGGCCAGGAAATTAGGATAAAAAGGGAGCCTGCATCCTCCAAAAATCTGAGAGGTCCCAGGGGAATGCCCCATGGCCTCTCCCTTTATTCAAATAAAGTCGAAGGACTCCTCTGTCCCCTTTTTGGACATAAACCTCTGTTGTTTGTGGATTAATTTTCCTAAAACCAGGCTGCACTGGGATCTCAAAAAGGCTCCTTAGGCCTCAGCCTTGAGGAGCAGCCCCTGGGCTCAGCTCCTGTGGCGCTGATCAGAAACACCCTCTGCTCCCAGGAACTGCTGCTGTCCAACCACCTCCTGGGCTTTTATCAACAGCCTTGGAAATTACTGGACTCCCCTGGATGCCACAGCATCCCTGCTCTCCCACTGTCACAGGAAGCTGCCGGCCCCAAGTGTGGCCAGGGTGAAGCATTGCTGTGAGTGGCGCCCATCCCTTGGGGCCCTGTGAGCAGCGGCCCAAAAGGAGAGCCTTGGAGCTGTGCTGGGCCCAGCAGCGCTGAGCAGAAGCTCCCTGGCACTGGGGCCTCTCCCAGCTGGGATCTCTCCCGCCTGCTGCCCTGGGCTGATCCCCGAACGCCCACGCCTCCTGGGCCCATCCCCCCAGGGCTCCAGGCCCAGCCCTTGGCCCAGGCAGGAGATGCAAAGGGATCCGCAGGGAGCATTTCACTGCCTGCCAGGGCAATTTCTCACAGCGACCTTGCACTGACTCTGCCTGGCTCTATGTCTGTCTGTCTGTCTGCATGCACACACGACTGCATCTGCTCTGGCAAATGTGGCACAAATGCTGCTCTCCCAGATGTGTTAGTACCTGAGACATCTGACTGGGGCAGGCCTGCAAGCAAGTATCAGGCATAAATATGGTTAAATGCTGCTAAGTGATATTCCTCTGCTGAATTGCTAAGTTTAATGTATAACCGAAATACTCTTAAATTTGAGTGCTGTAAAGGTTTTTGCCCATTTTTTTTAATCCTTACCCTCACTGTCCTTTTGTCACACCATGTTGAATACACACACAAACACACACAGAGAGACACCACTTTGTTGTGCTGTTGCTTAATATAAACCTGGGTTTTACTGATTTCCTTGCTGGTGGTTTCGTGCCTTCAGAAATTCTTCCTGTGCCCTGGCTATGGTCTCTCCCTCAGCAGGCTGGGATGGTGCAGCTCCAAGGGGAGGAGGAGTCCGTGCTCCTCAGCACAGCCACCCCCTTCCAGGAGCAGGGTGACATCTGTGTTTGTCACCACTGTCTCCACGGGGCATCAACCCCCTCCCTGGGGCTTCTCTGAGGTCTCTGAGCTGGGGGTGTTCAGCCTGGAGAATGGAAGGGCTTCAGGGAGACATTAGAGTCCCTTCCAGGGCCTAAAGAGACTCCAAGAACTGGAGAGGCGCGTTGGACAAAGGCCTGAAGTGACAAAACAAGGGGGAATGGCTTCCCACTGCCAGAGAACAGGGTTAGGGGCAATATTGGGAAGATATTTCTCCCTGTGAGGGTGGAGAGGCCCTGCACAGGTTCCCAAAGATGCTCTGGCCTTCCCACCCCTGGAGGTGTTCCAGGCCAGGCTGGATGGGGTTTGAAGCAGCCCGGTCTAGTGGAAGGTGGAAGGTGTCCCTGCCTGCAAAGGGTGAGATCAGGAAAATACAACCACAAGTATTCCCAAGGCTGAGGAGGAGGAGGATGAGATCTGGTGAAGGGCTAGAAGGGGGCACCCCAGCACCCCAACATCTGGCCTCCATTAGCTTTCATTGCATCATCAAGGGTACTGGCAGTAAGAAATGTGGGCTCTGATGCTGATAACCTGCTGCAAGCCTGTCGTGGTTTGGCACTGGCCAAATGCCAGGCACCCACAAAAGCCGTTCACTCACCTTCTCCTGCTCTCAGCTGGGCACAGGAGAGGAAAACAAAAATCAACAAAGGCCTCATGAGTTGAGATGGGGAGTGGGAGAAAAAGTGCACTGAGGTGAGAGACCCCCAAGAATAGAAAAATAGGTTCAAATTTAATGGTATTAAGAAAATTTATTTTCAAAAGATTCAGACGATTATAATGAGAAGTAATATAAAACCTTAAACCACTTTTTTTTTCCCCCAGCCCCTCCCTCCTACCCACTAATAGTTCAGGGAGACAGGGCAAGGGGGTTCGTCACCAGCACTGAAGCACTGCCAATAAAACACTGTTTACCTGGGAAAAAACGAGTTATCCATTAATCTAAGAAAGACAGCATATTCTGGTAGTAATTAAAAGAAACAAAACACCTATACCATGATGTAAAATATTAAGAGCACTTTTGACAGTATCTATCAAAAAATCTTGGATATTATAGTATATAAAAATACCTGGAAATTGTTGTTTCTTTGAACACGACTACGGTGAATATATTTCCACTATGATCACAATTTTGACTCAAAATTCTTATTAGTCTAACACACTTTTGCTGTAAGACTTTAACGTCTTGGTGTCAGAATGAACACAGCCATAGATTCTGCTCCCTGGAGCAACCATGATCCCCAGTGTCCAGAGCTGGGCTGGCAAAGACAGCATGGCCCAGGGGCTCGGCATTCCCCACCCTGAGTGCTCTGTGAGTAACACAGCAAACATCTCCTCAGAGATCTTTAATTTTTAATTTTGTGAGCCAGGTGCAAAGGTGTCTCTGCCTTCAGAAATTCTTCCTCTCCACTGCCTTCAGCGGCTCCCTCAGCAGGCTCAGAGGGTGCAGCAGAAAGGAGGGGAGGAGGCCGTGGTCCTCAGCACAGCCACGCCCTTCCAGGAGCAGGGTGACACCTGTGTTTGTCACCATGGGCTCCACGGGGCATCACCCCCCTCCCTGGGGCTTCCCTGAGGTCACCAGCCCCACCACATCCCACACCTTCTCTCCAGCCCCACCACACCCCACACCTTCTCTCCAGCCCCACCACATCCCACACCTTCCCACCACATCTTCCCACCAGCTCCATCATGTCCCACCCCTCCCACACCACCCTCCCATCCCACTCCCCATGCAGCCCACCCACCTCCCGCCCTTCCCATCCCTCCCAGCCCCGTGCCTGAGGCTCCAGTCCCTCCCCACGGGCTGCTCACCCCAGCCTGCCCCGTAAGGCTTTGGGGCCGCGTTTCTCTTGGAGATGCCCCTCCCCAGATCCATCACTGCTCTCCAGCCCCCCAACCTCCTTTGGACACAAACAAGAGGCACTACAGGGATGGCTCCACTGCTGTTCATTTGGCTGGAGAAGCATGGAATTGCCAGGAGGAGCACAAACACTGCTGGGGCTCCTGAGTGGGACAGGAGAGGAGCGGGGATGTCTGGAGAGGAAGGCAGCCTGGGGGGAATTTCTAGAGGATGTTAGAGGGGACATGATGCCTTAGGATTTTAGCCTTTCTATTTTTCATATCCTGTACTGCATTAGTGCATAACTCTAAGCTCCATGGAAAGTGTTAGTTAACTGTCTGCACATTTTGGTCAGACAAACCAATCCCTCTAGGCCTGAAATGCAACTGACACTCTACTGCCTCAGGCCCAGAAAAGTACAGACAAAAGTGAATTGGGGGAGGGAAAGCTGGGGCTAAAGGACTTCATTACCTGAAGCTGTAATTGGAGGATTAACCCCCTGATTTGTAAATGGACCAAACTTACATCTGTCTGAATAACTCGTGACCATTGTCCATTTTGGGTGTAGCTCCTCTCAGAGGCTTTGAGAGCTCAAGGTGAACCTTTTGAAGGCCTTTCATCAATGCCTCCTTTTATTCTCTTCACCTGGTCTGGCCTCTGTTCTAGGGAGGCAGCCCAAGGCATCAGGCAGACAGGGGCTGGAGAGGGCAGGAGGGCTCTGGGTGCCACCAATCCCAAATCTCCCACTGGACAGCAGCAGAGCCCAACAGGCCACACCTGCAGCCAGGGAGTGGCCAGGGACTGGGAACCCATCGGGATGGGATGGCATGGCATGGCATGGCGTGGCGTGGCATGGAATAGGAGTGATATGAAAATCAGACAGAATAAACTTCCTAACACTAACCAATGTTGTTACCAAGTAAAATATTAGGCAGCAGGACACACAGAAGGATCTCTCATCAATTCTGCAGCTGTTGCGAGACTTTACAACAGTGTTTTTATCCACTATAACCATACGTAGACTTAAAAACGTTTTTCTTATCTTAAGAACACCTTAAAAATAAACATAAATTCCATTTTCCTAGATGCATTTCCATGCATCCACTTCCTACTGGGAGTCCTCCGATGGCCCTGGAGGGTCATTCAGAGGGGTCTCTGGTGTTCGTATTCACTGAGTGCTGAGATATTAAAGGTGACCTTGCCTTCAACTTTTCCTTTGGCCATGTGCTCTTGCTTCTTGTCACAGAAGTTGCCCCAAAAATAATGCATGCCTCCTCATCTGTTTCTGCTCTGGTTCCAGCCACGTTTATCATCCTGTGTCCACATCTTTACATCCTTTGATCAATGTGCCCAGTCACTCTTTAAGCAACTTCAGGAGAGATAAAATATTAGTCTCTCTTCTTTATCAATCCCCTGCACACCAGCCCAACCCTTCCACCTCCCTCTACCGCCCCACAGTTTCCACTGCCCTCCTCCCCTGCACATCTCACTCCTCCCCACTGAATCCTTCCCACTGCAGGGAGCTGCTGAGGAGCCGCATGGTCCATCCCTGGATTCTCCAAGCATTGACTGCCCATCCACTCTGACCACAGCCAGGGGCCACATCCCACTGCCTGCCCAGTGTCCATCCATCCATGGAGGTGAGCACCGTGTCTCCTCTTTTCACATCACTAAGCAATGGACCTGGTCAGTGTGAGATCAGTGTCTCCAGCGTGGCCATGCACATTGTGATGCTGCTCATTGGCCTCTGTGGGCTGGCTGGGAACGGGGCTTTCTTCTGGCTCCTCCAAATTAATGCAATCACCGACTTCATCTTCAACCAGGCCATTACTGACTTCCTCTTCCTCATCTTCATGGTCTTCTCCACCCTGCTCTTCTTGCTGGAAGAAATGTCCTGCTCTGCTATAATACCCTCAATGTATTTGAGCTTGCTTTTCCAGCTGTCACTGTTCACCTACAATGTAGGGATGTCCTGGCTGATGTTCATCAGCATTGAGAGGTGCAGGTCCATCCTCTGCCTGTTTTTCTGTGATTACCAATTTCCTGAGCGCCTGCTGTGGGTGGTGATGAGTGTCCCATACTGGGCCTTCCTCTTCATTGTCATCGCTGTTAATCCAGTGGTGACTTCCCTGTGCCAGTCACACGAGCAGGAGCAATGCCAGGTGGCTCTCAGCTCCATGTATGGCCTCAGCCTCTTCCTGTTTGCTGCACCCATGGTCATTTCCAGCACAAACCTCTTCCTTCATCTCAAACCTGGCTCCCAGGAGCAGCAGCAACACAGGAGGCTCGACATTGTTATTGTCCTCGTTGCACTCTTCAGTCTGCCTCTCAGTCTCTGGAATTTACTGCAACAGCTCGGTTACACAGTTGTCCCCTCCCAGGCGGTTTTCCTGCTCACCTGCATCACCAGCAGCATCAAACCCTTTATCTGTTTCTTGGTGGGTAGTTGGAAGAGAGAATACTCTATGAGGAGCTGCTGGAGACAGTGCTCCATGGAGAGCTGCAGGAAGCACTCCTCCATGCAGTCCCTAAGGAAGGCGATCCACAGGGTGTTTGAGGAGCCAGAAGTAAACACTGCCGGGGGAGATGAGCCTGCTGCAGACACAGGGGTCTGAGCCTGTTGATCCCTTCCACTGCACTGCTGAAGGCCCCAGGACAGCGGCTGAGACAGTGGCTTGAGTCTCCTGATCAATAAATACCCACAGGATCACCCTCCCTGTGCTGCTGCATCCCCAGCCCCTTTCCAGGCTGCTCTTGGCTCTGATCCGTGCTTGTGAGGCCTCAACCTTGAGGAGCAGCCCCTGGGCTCAGCTCCTGTGGCGCTGATCAGAAACACCCTCTGCTCCCAGGAACTGCTGCTGTCCAACCACCTCCTGGGCTTTTATCAACAGCCTTGGAAATTACTGGACTCCCCTGGATGCCACAGCATCCCTGCTCTCCCACTGTCACAGGAAGCTGCCGGCCTCAAGTGTGGCCAGGGTGAAGCATTGCTGTGAGTGGCGCCCATCCCTTGGGGCCCTGTGAGCAGCGGCCCAAAAGGAGAGCCTTGGAGCTGTGCTGGGCCCAGCAGCGCTGAGCAGAAGCTCCCTGGCACTGGGGCCTCTCCCAGCTGGGATCTCTCCCGCCTGCTGCCCTGGGCTGATCCCCGAACGCCCACGCCTCCTGGGCCCATCCCCCCAGGGCTCCAGGCCCAGCCCTTGGCCCAGGCAGGAGATGCAAAGGGATCCGCAGGGAGCATTTCACTGCCTGCCAGGGCAATTTCTCACAGCTACCTTGCACTGACTCTGCCTGGCTCTCTGTCTGTCTGTCTGTGTGCACACACGTCTGCATCTGCTTTGACAAATGTGGCACAACTGCTGCTCTCTCAGCTGTGTTAGTACCTGAGACATCTGACTGGGGCAGGCCTGCAAGCAAGGTTAATGCATGAGATACCATTCCAGCTAAATGCTGTAAAGTGTCCTTTCTTTGTTAAATCGTTTATTTCAAGGTACAAAAGCAGGAATGGCTGGGAGAAGCACAGACTCTGCTCATAGGCCTGGGTGGAGCAGGACAGGAGCAGGGCTGTCCTAGGGGAAAAGACAGACCCAGGGAGGGTCTGGAAGTTCGCAGAGGGGTCTGGAAGAGTTTAGGAAGGCTCTGGATGTCGGCAATCCCAAATCTCCCCACTGGAGGAGAGCAGAGCCTGCCGGGCAGCCCTTGCAGTGGAGGAGTGGCTTTGTCTCAGAAATCTGTGGGATGTGATAGGATGGGGTGATGATGGAGATGGGATTGAGATAGGATAAAATGCCGCTCAGCTGTGCTTCCTTTGGCCCTGAGAATGTTTTGGCAATGATCATGGAGCTGTTCCCCGAATGGGAGCTGTTTCTGACAACCACCCAGATGCTTCAGCAGCACTGCCAGCAGCATTCTAGTGCCACCAGCATCACCGGCATCCCTCTGCTGCTGGAGGGACTATGACCTCTCTGGGAACAGAAATGAGGAATGGCAGAAACCTGTCAGGAGAGGTTCGGCAGTTGAAGAATGGGACACTCTCCTGGGAAGGTGTGTTTCTAATTAGGGGGAAATGAGGAGACATTCACAAATGTTAGAAACAGGTGCTATGGTGATTGACTCTCAGAAACGTTGAATGAATATTACGCGTGCTATAATGTTCAAAGAAGCTCTGTTAAGCTTTGGAGTTTTTCTAACGTGAGTACTGTGTTCATGTTGAGAGGTGTAATGCTGATCTTTGACCATGGTGGGCAGTCGAAGCCCAAAGTGCTGCACGAGCTCCGGGAAGGTAGGACGGAGGAGGAGCTGCGTTGGAAAAGCGGAATGTGTCTGAATATGGGGGGTGGGTTACCAGGGGGGTTGGTTTCAACGAGGGTACAAAGCCTCTTTCTGTTTTGGGCAGTGTGCCTCTGGACCTAATTTTGTCCTGTGTTGTAGTTTAATACATTTTTAAAATTTTACAGAAGGGGGGTATCATTTCTCACAACAAAGAAAAAGATCACTTGATTTGTAGAGAAAATGAAAAAAATCAAGATCAATAACTCAGAGGCTGTGGAACTCTGTGGAAGTCAAAAATGTAAAACCATTTCCGACTGCCCAAAGACTGCACTGAGCCCTGAGAAACAACGCCAGGACAGGGCACAGAGAGGAGCCAGCAGGATGGGAATGGGGAGCTCCTGGTGACCTGGGCACTTTCTCCTTCATGTCCCTGACCTGGCAGGAGCCGCTTTAGGACATGGATCCCAAAGGAGGAAGAGGTACCAGGAAGCGCCGCTGATCTGCACAGACCCCTTTGCCTGCTGCTGCCCCACAGGGAACAGGTCAGTGCAATGTTTGCCTTCCTCCCTACCCCACCTTCCTCTCCTGCACCAGCTGCTCTGTTCCTGCCACCCTCTCCCGGTGACCACAGGGCCCTCCCCAGCTCCTCTCCCTTCTCCTGTGCATCCCGTTTCTATCTAATACTGAAAAGGGCCTGAAATAAACTCTCTAACACAATGCAAAGCATGAGGAAGCAGGAATTCTTGACCTGCACAGGACACAGAGGGATCTCACCTTGTATTGTGTGTATGGTGAGACTTTAAAACAGGGTATTAATCCATTAGAACCACATGTAGGCATTAAAAAGTATTTCTTTTCTAATACACAAACACCAATTTCCTAGAACTCATTTCCATGCATCCACTGCCTCCCGCAAGTCCTTTTATGATCCTGGAGGTTCATTAAGAGGGATCTCTCTGGTGGTCATATTCAATGAATGCTGCCATATTACAGGTGCCCTTGCCTTGAACTTTTCCTCTGGCCATGCACTGTTGCTTCCTGTTCCAGAATTTGCCCCAAAATCACTGCAGGCCTCCTTATCTGTTTCTGCACTGGTTCCTGCCATGTTTGCCATCCTGAGTGCCAGCCTTTACATCTTGTGAGAAACAACCGCCCACTATTTAAAAATTTTTAAGGTTCAATAAAGCTTAATAAAAAATGCTACAAAAGGAGTAAATAAGGAGAAGCAGGCCTGGGAGCTTCCCTCATGGCTGCCTACCACGTGGCTGACTGATCTTCAAGATGGATGTTTCACTTTTGATACCCTGGGGGTTGCATCAGCTAAACCTGGCTCCTCCCAAAGTCTGTCAGTCAGCCCTTCTTTGTGTTTATTGGTGGAGCCTGCTTTCCTGCAACTTCAGTGGAGGGTCAGGTGTTCTTATGCTGCGCCTCTTCCCCCCCAGCAATAAGATTTTGTACACCCCTTCTTTGTACCTGTCCTAGATGACTCGGGCTCTCTGATGGCAACAGTACAGAGGGGGGAGAAGGGGACTATGGGGAGAACAGGGGACATCCAAACAACAGACTACAATGAATTAATTATATATCAATCAAGCTTCTCTTAATATTCACACAGGATTCATGCCTTAACTGTGAGAGCCAATTATCTCATTATCCATCTATAACATGTCGTTCTAAATTTTGGCCACTTTGCTTTTGAAAAACTTCAGAAGAACTGAAAAGGTTCATTCTCTATGTTATTTATCAGCTTCCTGCAAGACAGCCCAAACCACACAACTCCCTTTCCCACCCCACCATTCCCAATGTTCTTCCCCCCTGCGCATCTCACTCCTCCCCACTGAATCCTTCCCACTGCAGGGAGCTGCTGAGGAGCCGCATGGTCCAGCCCTGGATTCTCCAAGCACTGACTGCCCATCCACTCTGACCACAGCCAGGGGCCACATCCCACTGCCTGCCCAGCGTCCATCCATCCATGGAGGTGACCACTGTGTCCCCATCTCCTGCCTCACCCACTGAAGGAGACGATCTCTGTGAGACAGATGTCACCAGCGTGGCCATGCACAGTGTGACACTGCTCATCTGCCTCTGTGGGCTGGCTGGGAACGGGGCTGTCATCGGCCTCCTCAGCCTGAAAAGCAGGAACTCTGGCATCTTTGACCTGGCTGTCATTGACTTCCTCTTCCTCCTCTTTGCGTTCCCCTCCGCCCTCCTCTTCCTGGTGGAGGACCTGTGCTGCACTCCTATCCTGCCCCTGCTGTATCTCAGTTTCCTTTTCCAGCTGTCAGTGGTGTCCCTCTACTGGGGGCTGTACTGGCTGACGCCCAGCAGCACTGTGCTGTCGTTAATGGACAAGCTCTGCAGGCTCTGCTGCCGCCGGGAGCTTCCTCTGCGCCTGGAGTGGGTGGTGATCAGTGTCCAAGACTGGGCCTTCTTTGCTCTCTTCACTGTCATTCCCACGGTGTCATTCCTGTGCTCATCACACGAGCAGGAGCACTGCCGTGTTCCTCTCATCTCCATGTACACCCTCATCCTGCTCCTCTTTGTTGCACCCATGCTCGTTTCCAGCACAGTCAATTTCATTAAGGCCAAGTGGGGCTCCGAACAGCAGCAGCTCGAGAGGCGCGACATCGTTATCGTCATCATTGTGCTCTTCATGTTCCTCTTCAACCTCTGGAATTTCCTGCAGGAGCTCGGTTACATCACCATGTCCTCCCAGGTTGTTTTCCTGCTCACCTGCATCAACAGCAGCACCAAACCCTTCATCTACTTCTTGGCAGGGCAGTGCTGGAGGCCCTGCTCCATGGGGTCCCTCCGGCTCTCCCTCCAGAGGGTCTTTGAGGAACCAAAAGAAAAAACTGATGACAGTGATGATACCTCCAGAGACACAGCAGTCTGAACCTGCTGATCCATTCCACTGCTCCACTGAAGGACCTCGGCCAGAGGCTGATGTTTCCTTGAGTCTCCTCATTAATCAATATCCACGGGATCACCCTCCCTGTGGTGATGTATTCATAGAGGAGGAGGGAGCAGGAGCATTGCCCGGGGAGTTTTTTGTGGGATGCTCTGCAGGGAACATATTGGAGCATGGCTTTCCTCCTCCCTCCTGGATCCACATGGCTCCAAGCAGTGCAGCTGGACTCAGTGCTGTTCCCCAGCTCTATTCCCCATGGAATAACCGTGATTGCCTTGGCCATGGGGATTTCCCAAATCCCTGCTGGGCTGGTGCCTCTGGATGACAGGAAAGGGCTTGGGATCACAGGGAGCATCCTTCCCCTTCTGTCCAGGAGACCTGCCCTGCATTCCCAGCTGATGGGAAGGGACACCAGGTAGGGCTGCAGAGCTGGGGAGGGACAGCAACATTCCCTTATCCTCTCAGTGGTGATTTGTCTCATTCTTGAATTCCAGAATTAAATCCTCCTGAGTAAAGTGCAGGGTCGATAGTGAACTCCACTGAACTCCTGTGCCTGTACCAGAATGTACATGGAATATGGAAATTCCCATCACCAGATGCTTGGACCATTTAATTGCACAGAAATTAGGGGGTTATGCTGCTCTTCTGCAGAATGGGGCCATCCATCCTCTGCTTCCCCAGCATCAGTGTCCAGGGAAGCCCTTGCCAACCTCCATCCTGAACCTGGCCACCCTCAGCAGGAGCTGCACAGCCACTTTGCACAGCAGCTCCAGCCACAGTCCAGCCTCTCCTGATCTTTGTCATTCTGTAAAGAGCCCTAAAATGAAGTTTGCATTCGTACTTTTGTTTGCTTCTGTAGTAATTCCAGCTCTGGACTTTATTGAATAAACCACAACAAGGTTTCACTGCAGAGCCTGTCTCTGTTAAACAGTGTCCAAAATGGCTCATTTCCTTCTTTTATCCCATTCCAAAGCCTCTGGCTGCTCTGGGAGCAGGGCAGGTCCCTGTCTCATACCAGAGCCCTTCCTAAGGCACGTGCCTGCAATGCTTGGGATGATGTTGGCAGCACCAAGAGCTCCTGATTCCTCCTGGCAGAGACCTGGGCAGCAGCCACATCTCTTGCTCAGGGGGAAGCTGTCCCTCCTTTTCCCACTGCCTTAAATCCAGGGGAAACCAACGTGCCACTGCTTCTGGAAAGGGAAGCGAGAGTGAAAGCTGTGGGTGGTGAGTCAGGCTTTGGAGACACACGTGAGGTTAAAGAGCTACGGAGCATTTATTAACAGAGTAATTAATAATTAACAGGTGAGACAGATTTGTATACCTGAGAGGGTTTTTCTCTCCCTGTCTCCTGTTTTCCTGCCCATTGCAAAGCAGAAACTTTCCATGGTGCAACCTCTTGGCCAGGGAAGAACAACTCAGCCAGGGGGTTTCTCCCAAGGCAAGTGCGGGAGCATCATGATCCTCCAATGTGCTTTTCCTACTTCCAAGCACCTTCCTTGTCTCCACTGCCATCCAGGCCACTCCCTACGTGGGCTTCCTTTCCAAAGAGCAAAGATTTCAAAGCAAGAGTTTTCCTGGAATTCAGACTGCAACCTACAGTGAATTCCAAGATGATTCCTACCCAGGCTGACATGTGCCTCAGGGAGCTGGGATGCTCCTCCTGGAAACTGCTGGCCCTGGGACCAGAACTGTCACCTCCCTTCTCTGCTGACACCGTGTTTGTGTCCCCAGCTATGGACTCTCACATCCCCTCACCAGCCCAATCCTTTCAAGTGCAAACACTTCATGATCCAGGAGCTGATGTGGCTCCAGGAGATTTGGAGAGGGACTTTGGGCAAGGGCATGGAGTGACAGAACAAGGGGGAATGGCTTCCATTGTCAGTGACAGAGGGTGGGGTCAGATTGGATATTGGGAAGAAATCCTTCCCTGTGAGGGTGGTGGGGCCCTGCCATACATTGCCCAGAGAGGCTGTGGCTGTCCCTGGATCCCCGGAAGTGTCCAAGACCAGGTTGGATGGAGTTTGGAGTAACGTAGGATAGTTGAAAGTGTCCCTGCTGGCAATGGGTCAGTCTGGGATCAGACAAAAACAACCCCAAGTGTTCCCAGGACTGAGAAGGAGCAGGAGCAGCTCTGGATATGGGCTGACAGGGAGTTCCCAGCACCCTGGTCCCTGACAGCTTTCACTGCATCATCAAGGGGACTGGCAGTAATTAGGGTGGGCTCCAAGTGCTGATAGCCTGGCTGCAAGCAACTGAGTGCTGTCCTTCCCTTGGGCTCTGTGAACCTGCATTGGAATGACAGGAATGGGAGTCCATGGCCCAGGGGTGATCCCATGAGCACAGGGGAAGCTTTGGCAGTGTTCTGGAGCTCTTGAGAGAATGGGAGCTGTTTCTGACAAGCACCCAGATGCTTCATCAGCACTGCCAGCACTGCCAACAGCATTCCAGTGCCACCAGCACCACCAGCACCACTCTGCTGTGGAGGGACAGTGACCCCTCAGGGAAGAAAAATGAGGTGTAATAGAAACCTGTCAGGGAAGGAAGTTGAAGAACGGGACACTCTACAGGGAAGGCGTGATTCTAATTAGGGGGAAATGAGGAGCTATTCAAAATGTTATAAACTGGTGCTATGGTGATTGACTCTCAGAAACGTTGAATGAATATTACATGTGTTATAATGTTCAAAGAAGCTCTGTTAAGATTTGGAGTTTTTCTAACGTGAGTACTGTGTTCATGTTGAGAGTTGTAATGCTGATCTCTGACCATGGTGGGCAGTCGAAGCCCGAAGCGCTGCACGAGCTCCGGGAAGGCGGGACGGAGGAGGAGCTGTGCTGGAAAAGCGGAATGTGTCTGAATGTGGGGGGTGGGTTACCAAGAGTCTGTAAATCCTGTTACTGTTTTGGGCAGCGTGCCTCTGGCCGTGCCTCTGGACCTTACTTTTTCCCATATAGTAGTTTAATAAATTTTTAAAATTTTAAGAATGGACGCATCTTTTCTCACACCAAAGAAAAAAATCACTTGATTTTTAGGGGAAAAAAATCAAGATCAATGACTCCGGGGTGTGGAAATCTAACGGAGACAAATTTGTAAAACCATTTCCGACTCCCCTGTGACTCCACTGAGCTCTGGGGAGCAACACCAGGACAGGGGGCAGAGAGGAGTCAGCAGGACGGGAATGGGGAGCTCCTGGTGACCTGGGCACTTTCTCCTTCATGTCCCTGACCTGGCAGGAGCTGCTTTAGGACACGGATCCCAAAGGAGCAAGAGGTACCAGGAAGCGCCGCTGATCTGCACAGACCCCTTTGCCTGCTGCTGCCCCACAGGGAACAGGTCAGTGCAATGTTTGCCTTCCTCTCTACCCCACCTTCCTCTCCTGCACCAGCTGCTCTGTGCCTGCCACCCTCTCCTGGTGACTGCAGGGCCCTGCCCAGCTCCCCCCTCCTCTGCCCTGTGCATCCCGTCTGTATCTTGGCACTGAAATCAGCTGAAATAAACTTTCTAAAACAAAGCAAAGCATTAGGAAGCAGGAATTCCTTACCTGCAAAGAAGGATCTCTCCCTGATCTCTGTATGGTGACAGGGGTTTCAACAGGGGTTTTAACCATCATAAGCACACACAGTTACTAAAGTGTGTTTCTTAGCTAATTCATAGATATAATTTTCCTAGAACTAATTTCCATGTATCTTCCTCCAAGTCCTCTCCTGGTCTTGGAGGTTCATTCAGAGGGGTCTCTGGTGGTCACATTGACTGAGTGCTGAGATATTAAAGGTGACCTTTGAACTTTTCCTTTGGCCATATGCTCTTCCTTCTTGTTACAGAACTTTCCCAAAAAACTTTGCAGGCCTCCAAATCTATTTCTGCACTGGCTCCAGGCACGTTTACAATCCCCTGTTCTCCTGAAGAGCACATTGGAGCTGGGCTTTCCTCCTCCCTCCTGGGTCCTAGAACCCTATGGCCAGGAGAAGCAGGGACACTGACGGGGATCCCAGGTGGAGCGGGGTAGCAGCGGGGCTGTCGGGGGACAAAAATCAGCCCTGGGTGGGTTCTGAGGTGTCAGAGCAGGCTGGAGGGGTCAGGAGAGGGTCACAGGAGGTTGGAGGGGGTCTGGATGCTGGCAAAGCCAGAGGAGAGCCGAGCCTGACAGGCCATGCTGAGACTGGGAGAGTGGCTCCATCTGGGAAACCTGTGGGATGTGATAGGATGGGGTGAGGATGGAGAGTGGGGTGGGAATGGCATGCAGAGATGGGGAAAGGATAGGATAGGATAGGATAGGATAGGATAGGATAGGATAGGATAGGATAGGATAGGATAGGATAGGATAGGATAGGATAGGGAGCAGCTGCGCTCTGCTTCCTTGGGACCAGGGGCGGCTTATGGCAATGATCCCAGAGCTCTTCCTGGAATTGGAGTTAATTCTGACGAGCACCCAGCTCACTCCTCAGCACTGCCAGCAGCATTCCAGTGCCACCAGCACCACCAGCATCCCTCTGCTGCTGGAGGGACAATGACCCCTAAGGGAAGAGAATGAGAAACAAGGAATGGTAGAAACCTCTCAGGAGACGGAAGCACTCAGAGAATGGGACATTCTACAGGGTAGGAATGTTTCTTATCAGGAGGAAATGAGGAGCCATTTGCAAAATATTTCATTTAGAGCGTTTGACAAAAGTCACTTCCTCTGCAGCAAAAAAAAAACCCAAAGATAAATATCTTGGAGGAAGTGACGTTCTGACATAGCCAAAGCTGCCATTTCCACGCCCCTGTTACTCCACCGAGCCCTGGGAAGCAACACCAGGACAGGGCACAGAGGGAGCCAGCAGGACGGGAATGGGGAGCTCCTGGTGACCTGGGCACTTTCTCCTTCATGTCCCTGACCTGGCAGGAGCCGCTTTAGGACACGGATCCCAAAGGAGCAAGAGGTACCAGGAAGCGCCGCTGATCTGCACAGACCCCTTTGCCTGCTGCTGCCCCACAGGGAACAGGTCAGTGCAATGTTTGCCTTCCTCCCTACCCCACCTTCCTCTCCTGCACCAGCTGCTCTGTTCCTGCCGCCCTCTCCCGGTGACCACAGGGCCCTCCCCAGCTCCTCTCTCTTCTCCTGTGCATCCCATCTGTATCCAAATACCGAAAATGGCCTGAAATAAACTTTCTAACACAATGCAAAGCATGAGGAAGCAGGAATTCTTGACCTGCACACGACACAGAGAGATCGCTCCTTCTATTGTGCATATGGTGAGACTTTAAAACAGATTATTAATCCATTAGAACCACATGTAGGCATTAAAAAGTGTTTCTTTTCTAATACACAAACACCATTTTCCTAGAACTCATTTCCATGCATCCACCACCTCCTGCAAGCTCTTTTATGATCCTGAAGGTTTATTAAGAGGGGTCTCTCTGGTGGTCATATTCAATGAATGCTGCCATATTAAAGGTGCCCTTGCCTTGAACTTTTCCTCTGGCCATGCACTGTTGCTTCCTCTTCCAGAATTTGCCCCAAAACCACTGCAGGCCTCCTCATCTGTTTCTGCGCTAGTTCCTGCCATGTTTGCCATCCTGTGTGCCAACCTTTACATCGTGTGAGAAACAACCGCCCACTTTTTAAAATTTTTTAAGACGTTCATTAAACCTTAATAAAAAATGCAACAAAAGGAGTAAATAAGGAGAAGCAGGCCTGGGAGCTTCCCTCATGGCTGCCTACCACGTGCCTGGCTGATCTTCAAGATGGATCTTTCACTTTTGATACCCTGGGGGTTGCATCAGCTAAACCTGGCTTCTCCCAAAGTCTGTCAGTCAGCCCTTCTTTGTGTTTATTGGTGGAGCCTGCTTTCCTGCAACTTCACTGGAGGGTCAGGTGTTCTCATGCTGCACCTCTTCCCCCTTCAGCAATAAGGTTTTGTACACCCGTTCTTTGTACCTGTCCTAGATGACTCAGGCTCTCTGATGGCAACAGTACAGAGGCGGGAGAAGGGGACTATGGGGAGAACAGGGGACATTTAAACAACAGACTACAATGAATTAATTATATGTCAATCAAGCTTCTATTGATATTCACACAGTATTCATCTCTTAACTGTGAGAGCAAATTATCTCATTATCCATCTATAACACATCCTTTTAAATTTTGGCCCCTTTGGTATTGAACCTCTTCAGAAAAACTTAAAATGTTCATTCTCTATGTTATTTATCAGCTTCCTGCGAGACAGCCCAAACCACACAACTCCCTCTCCCACCCCACAATTCCACTGCCCTCCTCCCCTGCACATCTCACTCCTCCCCACTGAATCCTTCCCACTGCAGGCAGCTGCTGCGGAGCCGCATGGTCCATCCCTGGATTCTCCAAGCACTGACTGCCCATCCACTCTGACCACAGCCAGGGGCCACATCCCACTGCCTGCCCAGTGTCCATCCATCCATGGAGATGACCACTGTGTCCCCATCTCCTGCCTCACCCACTGAAGGAGAAAATCTGTGTGAGACAGATGTCACCAGCGTAGCCATACACAGTGTGACACTGCTCATCGGCCTCTGTGGGCTGGCTGGGAACGGGTCTGTCATCGGCCTCCTCAGCCTGAAAAGCAAGAACTCTGACATCTTTACCCTGGCTGTCATTGACTTCCTCTTCCTCCTCTTTGCGTTCGCCTCTGCGCTCCTCTTCCTGGTGGAGGACCTGTGCTGCACTCCTATCCTGCCCCTGCTGTACCTGAGTTTCCTTTTGCAGCTGTCAGTGATGTCCCTCTACTGGGGGCTGTACTGGCTGACGCCCAGCAGCACTGTGCTGTCGTTAATGTACAAGCTCTGCAGGCTCTGCTGCCGCCGGGAGCTTCCTCTGCGCCTGGCGTGGGTGGTGATCAGTGTCCAAGACTGGGCCTTCTTTGCTCTCTTCACTGTCATTCCCACGGTGACATCCCTGTGCCCATCACACAAGCAGGAGCACTGCCAGGCAGCTCTCATCTCCATGTACACCCTCATCCTGCTCTTCTTTGTTGCACCCATGCTCATTTCCAGCACCGTCGATTTCATTAAGGCCAAGTGGGGCTCCCAGCAGCAGCAGCCCAAGAGGTGCGACATCGTTATCGTCATCATTGTGCTCTTCATGTTCCTCTTCACCCTCTGGAATTTCCTGCAGCAGCTCGGTTACATCACTGTGCCCTCCCAGGTTGTTTTCCTGCTCACCTGCATCAACAGCAGCACCAAACCCTTCATCTACTTCTTGGCAGGGCAGTGCTGGAGGCCCTGCTCCATGGGGTCCCTCCGGCTCTCCCTCCAGAGGGTCTTTGAGGAACCAAAAAAAAAAAAAAAGGCAGAAATGATGTGCCCAGGGACACAGGGGTCTGAGCCTGCTGATCCCTTCCACTGCTCTGCTGAAGGACCCGAGAAGAGTGGCTGAGGGGCACTCCTTGAGCCTCCTCAATAATAAATATCCACAGGATCACCCTCCCCATGCTGCTGTATTCCTGCAGAAGGGAGCAGGAGCATTGCCTTGGGTGATTTTTGTGGGGTGCTCTGCAGGGAGCACACTGGAGCATGGCTTTCCTCCTCCCTCCTGGATCCACATGGCTCCAAGCAGTGCAACTGGGCTCCGTGCTGTTCCCCAGCTCTATTCCCCATGGAATGACCCTCATGGCCTCGACCCCAGGGAATGAACTCCATCTCCTTTGGCTCAGCAGATGAGTTTCATGGTGTTTTCAGGGAGCTCTTGCCTGCAAAGAATGGGACACCTTAATCCCTGGGGACACTCCCAGCATGGGGTGGCAATGATTTCCCAAATCCCTGCAGGGCTGGTGCCTCAGGATGGCAGGAGAGGGCTTGGGATCACAGGGAACATCCTTCCCCTTCTGTCCAGCAGAGCCAGCCCTGCATTCCCAGCTGATGGGAAGGGACACCAGGTGGGGCTGCAGAGCTGGGGAGGGACAGCAACATTCCCTTATCTTTTCAGCGGGAATTTGTCACATTCTTGAATTCCACAATTAAATCTTTCTGAGTAAAGTGCAGGGTGGATAGGGAACTCCACTGAACTCCACTGCCTGTATCCAGAAAGTACATGGAATATGGAAATTCCCATCACCAGATGCTTGGACCATTTAATTGCACAGAAATTAGGGGGTTATGCTGCTCTTCTGCAGAATGAGGCCATCCATCCTCTGGTTCCCCAGCATCAGTGTCCAGGGAAGCCCTTGACCACCTCCATCCTGAACCTGGCCACCCTCAGCAGGAGCTGCACAGCCACTCTGCACAGCAGCTCCAGCCACAGTCCAGCCTCTCCTTATCTTTGTCATTGTGGATCCACCCCACAATCAGATTTGGATTCATGGTTTTTGTTCCTTTCCACTGTGGTAGGCCCAGCCTCTGAATTTGTTAAATAAACAATATCCAGCCTTCACTGCAGAGCCTGTGCCTGTTAAACAGTGTCCAAAATGGCTCATTTCCTTCTTTTGTCCCATTCCAAAGCCTCTGGCTGGTCTGGGAGCAGGGCAGGTCCCTGTCTCATACCAGAGCCCTTCCTAAGGCACATGCCTGCAATGCTTGGGATGATGTTGGCAGCACCAAGAGCTCCTGATTCCTCCTGGCAGAGACCTGGGCAGCAGCCACATCTCTTGCTCAGGGGGAAGTTGTCCCTCCTTTTCCCACTGCCTTAAATCCAGGGGAAACCAGTGTGCCACTGCTTCTGGAAAGGGAAATGAGAGTGAAATCATGTGTGAAGTCAGGCCTTGTAGATACACATGAGGTTAAACAGCTACGGAGCATTTATTAACAGAGTTGGTAATAATTAACAAAAGAGAGATACTTTGAAATCTGAGAGGGTTTTTCTCTCCCTGTCTCCTGTTTTCCTGGCCATTGCAAAGCAGAAACTTTCCATGTGCAACCTCTTGGCCAGAGAAGAACAACTCAGCCAGGGGGTTTCTCCCAAGGCAAGTGCAGGAGGATCATGATCCTCCAATGTGCTTTTTCTACTTCCAAGCACCTCCTTGTCTCCACTGCCATCCAGGCCACTCCCTACGTGGGCTTCCTTTCCAAAGAGCAAAGATTTCAAAGCAAGAGTTTTCCTGGAATTCAGACTGCAACCTACAGTGAATTCCAAGATTATTCCTACCCAGGCTGACATGTGCCTCAGGGATCTGGGATGCTCCTCCTGGAAACTGCTGGCCCTGGGATCAGAACTGTCACCTCCCTTCTCTGCTGACACCATGTTTGTGTCCCCAGCTATGGACTCTCACATCCCCTCACCAGCCCAATCCTTTCAAGTGCAAACACTTCATGATCCAGGAGCTGATGTGGCTCCAGGAGATTTGGAGAGGGACTTTGGGCAAGGGCATGGAGTGACAGAACAAGGGGGAATGGCTTCCATTGTCAGTGACAGAGGGTGGGGTCAGATTGGATATTGGGAAGAAATCCTTCCCTGTGAGGGTGGTGGGGCCCTGCCATACATTGCCCAGAGAGGCTGTGGCTGCCCCTGGATCCCTGGAAGTGTCCAAAACCAGACTGACCCAGGTTTGGAGCAATGTGGGATAGTGAAAAGTGTTCCTGCTGGCAAAGGGTCAGTCTGGGATCAGACAACCACAAAAACAACCCCAAGTGTTCCCAGGAATGAGGAGGAGCAGGAGCAGCTCTGGATATGGGCTGGCAGGGAGTTCCCAGCACCCTGGTCCCTGACAGCTTTCACTGCATCATCAAGGGGACTGGCAGTAATTGGGGTGGGCTCCAAGTGCTGATAGCCTGGCTGCAAACAACTGAGTGCTGTCCTTCCCTTGGGCTCTGTGAGCCTGCATTGGAACGACAGGAATGGGAGTCCATGGCCCAGGGGTGATCCCATGAGCACAGGGGAGGCTTTGGCAGTGGTTCTGGAGCTCTTGAGAGAATGGGAGCTGTTTCTGACAAGCACCCAGATGCTTCATCAGCACTGCCAGCACTGCCAACAGCATTCCAGTGCCACCAGCACCACCAGCACCACTCTGCTGTGGAGGGACAGTGACCCCTCAGGGACGAGAAATGAGGTGTAATAGAAACCTGTCAGGGAAGGAAGTTGAAGAGTGGGACACTCTACAGGGAAGGCGTGATTCTAATTAGGGGGAAATGAGGAGCTATTCAAAATGTTATAAACTGGTGCTATGGTGATTGACTCTCAGAAACGTTGAATGAATATTACATGTGTTATAATGTTCAAAGAAGCTCTGTTAAGATTTGGAGTTTTTCTAACGTGAGTACTGTGTTCATGTTGAGAGTTGTAATGCTGATCTCTGACCATGGTGGGCAGTCGAAGCCCGAAGCGCTGCACGAGCTCCGGGAAGGCGGGACGGAGGGAGGAGCTGTGCTGGAAAAGCGGAATGTGTCTGAATGTAGGGGGTTGGATTACCAAGAGTGTGTAAATCCTGTTACTGTTTTGGGCAGCGTGCCTCTGGCCGTGCCTCTGGACCTTACTTTGTCCCTTGTTGTAGTTTAATACATTTTTAAAATTTTAAGAACGGACGCATCTTTTCTGACAATAAAGAAAAAAATCACTTGATTCTTAGGGGAAAAAAAATCAAGATCAATGACTCCGGGGTGTGGAAATCTAAGGAAACAATTTTGTAAAACCATTTCCGACTGCCCAAAGACTGCACCGGGCCCTGGGAAACAACACCAGGACAGGGCACAGAGAGGAGCCAGCAGGACGGGAATGGGGAGCTCCTGGTGACCTGGGCACTTTCTCCTTCATGTCCCTGACCTGGCAGGAGCCGCTTTAGGACACGGATCCCAAAGGAGCAAGAGGTACCAGGAAGCGCTGCTGATCTGCACAGACCCCTTTGCCTGCTGCTGCCCCACAGGGAACAGGTCAGTGCAATGTTTGCCTTCCTCCCTACCCCACCTTCCTCTCCTGCACCAGCTGCTCTGTTCCTGCCACCCTCTCCCGGTGACCGCAGGGCCCTGCCCAGCTCCCCCCCTCCTCTGCCCTGTGCATCTCGTCCATATCTTGACACTGAAATCAGCTGAAATAAACTTTCTAAAACAATGGGAAGCCTTAGGAAGCAGGAATTCCCTAGCTGCAAGGCACACACAGAAGCATCTCTCCCTGATCTGTGTATGGTGACAGGGATTACAACAGGGGTTTTATCCATCATAACCATACACAGCCATTAAAGTGTGTTTCTTAGCTAATACAGAAGTATAATTTTCCTAGAACGAATTTCCAGGCGTCCTCCTCCAAGTCCTTTTCCTTGTCCTGGAGGATCATTGAGAGGGGTCTCTGGTGGTCGCATTCACTGAGTGCTGAGATATTAAAGGTGACCTTGCCTTGGACTTTTCCTTTGGCCATGTGCTCTTGCTTCTTGTTACAGAACTTGCCCCAAAACCACTGCAGGCCTCCAAATCTGTTCCTGCACTGGCTCCAGCCACATTTACCATCCTGTGTGATCCTGAGGATCACATTGGAGCTGGGCTTTCCTCCTCCCTCCTGGGTCCTAGAGCCCTATGGCCAGGAGGAACAGGGACACTGCCGGGGTCCCAGGTGGAGCAGGGCAGGATCAGGGCTCTTCAGGGGGGCACACGGGTCCCAGGGATAGTCTTGGGTGTTGCAGGCAGTTTTGAAGAGGTCAGGAGAGAGTCAGAGGGGGTTGGAGGGGCTCTGGATGCTGGCAATCCCAAATCTCCCCACTGGAGGAGAGCAGAGCCTGACACGCCGTGCTCAGAGTGGGGGAACAGCTCCATCTGGGAAAGCTGTGGGATGTGATAGGATGGGGTGAGGATGCAGAGCAGGGTGGGGATGGAGATGGGGATCAGAATGGGGAGCAGGGATGAGGATGGCATCGGGATAGGAGGAAGAAGCAGCTCAACTGTGCTTCCGCGGATCTGAACATGTTTTGGCAATGACCTCAGAGTGCTTCCTGGAACAGCAGCTGATTCTGAGAAGCACCCAGCTGCCTCACCCACACTGCCAGCACTGGCAGCATTCTGGTGCCACCAGCACCAAAGCATGCCTCTGCTGCTGGAGGGACAATGACTCCTCAGGGAAGAGAAACGAGGAATGGTAGAAACCTGCCAGGAGAGGAAAGGCAGTTGGAAAATGGGAGACTGTACAGGGAAGGAGTGTTTCTCATCAGAAGGGAAAGAGGAGCCAATCAAAAATAAATTCATTTAGAGACTCTGACAGAAGCCACTTCCTCCGAAGAAAAAAAAAATAAAGAAACAAAAAAACACACCCAAGATAAGTAACGAAGAGGAAATTAATTTCTAGAGCATGTAAAGTGGCAATTTTTGACTTCCCCACTGCTCTTTGTCTCCAACGAGCCTTGGGGAGCAACACCAGGACAGGGCACAGACAGGAGCCAGCAGGACAGGAATGGGGAGCTCCTGGTGACCTGGGCACTTTCTCCTTCATGTCCCTGACCTGGCAGGAGCCACTTTAGGACATGGATCCCAAAGGAGCAAGAGGTACCAGGAAGCGCCGCTGATCTGCACAGACCCCTTTGCCTGCTGCTGCCCCACAGGGAACAGGTCAGTGCAATGTTTGCCTTCCTCCCTACCCCACCTTCCTCTCCTGCACCAGCTGCTCTCTTCCTGCCACCCTCTCTCATTGACTGCAGGGCCCTCCCAGCTCATCCATCCTCTGCTCTGCACTTCCCTTCCACATCCCCTGCAGAACAGCCCAACCCTCCCACCTCCCTCTCCCACCCCACCATTCCCACTGCCCTCCTGCCCTGCACATCTCACTCCTCCCCACTCAATCCTTCCCACTGCAGGGAGCTGCTGAGTAGCTGCATGGTCCATCCCTGGATTCTCCAAGCACTGACTGCCCATCCACTCTGACCACAGCCAGGGGCCACATCCCACTGCCTGCCCAGCGTCCATCCATCCATGGAGGTGACCACCGTGTCCCCATCTCCTGCCTCACCCACTGAAGGAGATGATCTCTGTGACACCAATGTCACCAGCGTGGCCACCCACAGTGTGACCCTGCTCATCGGCCTCTGTGGGCTGGCTGGGAATGGAGCTGTGCTCTGGCTCCTTCGCTCCCACTGTTCATGCAGGAACAGCACCATCCTTTACATCCCTGTGCTGACTCTTCTGGACTTCCTCTTCCTCCTCATTCTGTTGCCCTCCACTCTGCTCTTCCTGCTGGAGAATGTTTCCTGCTCTATCATCATGCCCTTGCAGTATGTGTGGTTACTCTTCTGGGTGCCACGGGTGTTATACAGCAGTTGGCTGTACACACTGACAGGCATCAGCATCCTGAGGTGCAGGTCCATCCACTGCCCACTCTGGCTCTGCTGCCATCGTCCCCAACACCTGTCATGGGTGGTGCTTGCCCTGCTCGGGGCATTCACCATCACTTTAATCACTGTCTTTGCCACCATGATTTCTCTGCAGTCTGTCCTGCGATCTGAGCACAGCTGGGTGTCTCCCATCCCCATGCACGCGTTCAACCTCCTCCTCTGTGCTCCCTTCGTGCTCATTTCCAGCATAATCCTCTTCATTAAGGTCAAGCCTGGCTCCCATCAGCAGCAGCCCAAGAGACTCGACATTGTTATCTGCCTCATTGTGCTCTTCACTCTGCCCCTCAGCCTCTGCAATTTACTGCAGTACCTCGGCTACACCGTTGTGCCCTCCCAGGTTGTTTTCCTGCTCACCTGCATCCACAGCAGCATCAAACCCTTCATCTACATCCTGGTGGGGAGCTGCTGGAGGCCCTGCTCTGTGGGGTCCCTGCGGCTCTCCCTCCAGAGGGTCTTTGAGGAGCCAGAAGAAAACACTGCCTACAACCATGATCCTGCCATGGACACAGTGCTCTGAGTCTGTTGAATCTTCCCGCTGCACTACTGAGGGACTCTGCGACTGTGGCTGAGGGACTGCTTAATTCACCTGATGAATAAATACCTAAGCTGTCACCCGCCCTTTGCTGGGGCATCACCCACCCCCTTTCCAGTGAGAGGAATAGCGGATTTGTCTTCACAAACGAGCTGTGGGTCTGCTGGTGAATACACCTAGCACTGGGAGATAAAAGAATCAATGGGAAGAATTCCACTGATTGATGAATGGAAAAAGATATTTCCATTTACAAAGAAATTTTAGGTTTGCTGATAAATGAAATTAGACATGGAAAGATGAAAGAAAAAATGGGGAAGAAAAAAACCCTAAATTCTGTAAGAATTTAAAATTAAACAGGAGGGTTATACATATGAGGGAAATCTTCAGTATCGGGTGTATTGGTAAGTCTGTACCTCTCAAGTACTTCAGCCAATGGAGAAAGAGAAAAGGGAAATGTGGCCGGGAAATTAGGATAAAAGGGAGGCTGCATCCTCCAAAAATTTGACAGATCCCAGGGGAATGCCCCATGGCCTCTCCCTTTATTCAAATAGAGTCAAAGGACTCCACTGTCTCCTTTTTGGACATACACCTCTGATGTTTGTGGATTAATTTTCCTAAAACCAGGCTGCACTGGGATCTCAAAAAGGCTCCTTAGGCCTCAGCCTTGAGGAGCAGCCCCTGGCTCAGCTCCTGGGGCGCTGATCAGAAACACCCTCTGCTCCCAGGAACTGCTGCTGTCCAACCACCTCCTGGGCTTTTATCAACAGCCTTGGAAATTATTGTACTCCCCTGGATGCCACAGCATCCCTGCTCTCCCACTGGCACAGGAAGCTGCCGGCCCCAAGTGTGGCCAGGGTGAAGCATTGCTATGAGTGACGCCCATCCCTTGGGGCCCTGTGAGCAGCGGCCCAAAAGGAGAGCCTTGGAGCTGTGCTGGGCCCAGCAGCGCTGAGCAGAAGCTCCCTGGCACTGGGGCCTCTCCCAGCTGGGATCTCTCCTGCCTGCTGCCCTGGGCTGATCCCCGAACGCCCACGCCTCCTGGGCCCATCCCCCCAGGGCTCCAGGCTCAGCCCTTGGCCCAGGCAGGAGATGCAAAGGGATCTGCAGGGAGCATTTCACTGCCTGCCAGGGCAATTTCTCACAGCGACCTTGCACTGACTCTGCCTGGCTCTCTGTCTGTCTGTCTGCGTGCACACACGTCTGCATCTGCTCTGGCAAATGTGGCACAAATGCTGCTCTCTCAGCTGTGTTAGTACCTGAGACATCTGACTGGGGCAAGCCTGCAAGCAAGTATCAGGCATAAATACGGTCAAATGCTGCTAAGTGATATTCCTCTGCTGAATTGCTCAGTTTAAGATATAACGGAATTACTGCTAACTTGGAGTGCTTTAAAGTTTTGGGCCATTTTTCTTTTAATCCATACCCTCACTCTTCTTTCGTTACCTGCCCTTGCATTCACCCACAAACACACACACAGGGACAGCACTTTGGTGTGCTGGTGCTTAATATTAAACCTTTTTAATGATTTTATAGGTTTTTACTGATTTCCTTGCTGGTGGTTTTGTGCCTTCAGAAATTCTTCCTCTGCCCTCGCTTTGGCCTCTCCCTCAGCAGGCTGGGATGGTGCAGCTCCAAGGGGAGAAGGAGTCTGTGCTACTCAGTTCAGCCACCCCCTTCCAGGAGCAGGGTGACATCTGTGTTTGTCACCACTGTCTCCACGGGGCACCAACCCCCTCCCTGGGGCTTCTCTGAGGTCTCTGAGCTGGGGGTGTTAAGCCTGGAGAAGGGAAGGCTTCAGGGAGACCTTAGAGCCCCTTCCAGGGCCTAAAGAGACTCCAAGAACTGGAGAGGCGTGTTGGACAAAGGCCTGAAGTGACAAAACAAGGGGGAATGGCTTCCCACTGCCAGAGAACAGGATTAGGGGGAACATTGGGTAGAAATTCTTCCCTGTGAGGGTAGAGAGGCCCTGGCACAGGTTCCCAGAGATGCTCTGGCCTCCCCATCTCTGAAGGTGTTCCAGGCCAGGCTGGATGGGGTTTGAAGGAGCCCGGTCTAGTGGAAGGTGTCCCTGCCTGCAAAGGCTGAGATCAGCAAAATACAACCACAAGTATTCCCAAGGCTGAGGAGGAGGAGGATGAGCTCTGGTGAAGGGCTGGAAGGGGCACCCCAGCAGCCCAACATCTGGCCTCCATTAGCTTTCATTGCATCATCAAGGGGACTGGCAGTAAGAAATGTGGGCTCTGATGCTGATAACCTGCTGCAAGCCTGTTGTGGTCTGGCACTGGCCAAACACCAGGCACCCACGAAAGCCGTTCAATCACCTTCTCCTGCTCTCAGCTCAGCAGAGGAGAGGGAAACAAAAATCAACAAATGGCTCATGAGTTGAGATGAGGACTGGGAGAAAAAACACTCCAAGAACAGAAAAACTGTTCAAATTTAATGGTATTAAATATTATTATTATAAACAGAGGCAGATGATGATAATGAGAAGTAATATAAAACTTTAAACCACTTTTTTTTCCCCCAGCTCCCCCCTTCTCACCAACAGTGCAGGGAGACAGGGCAAGCGGGTTCTTCACCAGCACTGAAGCACTGCCAATAAAACACTGTTTACAGGTTATTCATTGACCTAAAATAGAGAGCATATGCTGGTAGGAATGAAAACAAACAAAACACCGATATCATCATGTAATAAATTGGGAGCATTTGCAGAGTATCTATTAAAAAACTCTTGTATATTATAGAGTATGAAAATGCCTGAAAATTGTTGTTGCTTTGGACATATCTATGGCAAATAAATTTCCAATATCTTCACAATTTTGACTCAAAATTCTTATTAGTCGAACACACTCTTCCAGTGAGACTTAAAATGTCTTGGTGTCAGAAGGGAAACAACCATGGCTTGTGCTCCCTGGAGCAACCATGATCCCCAGTGTCCAGAGCTGGGCTGGCACGGACACGATGGCCCATGGGCTCAGCATTCCCCACCCTGAGTGCTCCAAGAGTGTCACAGCAGAGATCTCCCCAAAAATATTTAATTTTCAATTTTGTGAGCCAGGTACAAAGGTCTCTCTGCCTTCAGAAATTCTTCATCTCCACTGCCTTCAGCTGCTCCCTCAGCAGGCTCAGAGGGTGCAGCAGCAAGGAGAGGCGGAGCACAGCCACCCCCTTCCAGGAGCAGGGTGACACCTGTGTTGGTCACCATGGGCTCCACGGGGCATCACCCCCCTCCCTGGGGCATCCCTGAGGTCAGCAGCCCCACCACATCCCACACCTTCTCTCCAGCCCCACCATATCCCACACCTTCCCACCACATCTTCCCACCAGCTCCATTATGTCCCATCCCTCCCACACCACCCTCCCATCCCACTCCCCATGCAGCCCACCCACCTCCCGCCCTTCCCATCCCTCCCAGCCCCATGCCTGAGGCTCCAGTCCCTCCCCACGGGCTGCTCACCCCAGCCTGCCCCGTAAGGCTTTGGGGCCGTGTTTCTCTTGGAGATGCCCCTCCCCAGCTCCAACCCTGCTCTCCAGCCCCCCAACCTCCTTTGGACACAAACAAGAGGCACTACAGGGGTGGCTGCACTGCTGTTCATTGGGCTGGAGAAGCATGGAATTGCCAGGAGGAGCACAAACACTGCTGGGGCTCCTGAGTGGGACAGGAGAGGAGCGGGGATGTCTGGAGGGGAAGGCAGCCTGGGGGGAATTTCTAGAGGATGTCAGAGGGGCACATGATGCCTTAGGATTTTATCCTTTCTATTTTTCATAGCCTGTACTGCCTTAGTGCATAACTCTAAGCTCCATGGAAAGTGTTAGTTAACTGTCTGCACATTTTGGTCAGACAAATCAGTCCCTCTAGGCCTGAAATTCAAGGACACTCTACTGCCTCTGGCCCATAAAAGTATAGACAAGACTGAATTTGGGGCTAAATGACTTCATTACCTGAAGCTGTAATTGGAGGATTAACCCCTGATTTGTAAATGGACCAAACTTACATCTGTCTGAAAAACTCGTGACCATTGTCCATTTTGGGTGTAGCCCCTCTCAGAGGCTTTGAGAGCCCAAGGTGAACCTTTTGAAGGCCTTTCATCGATGCCTCCTTTTATTCTCTTCATCTGGTCTGGCCTCTGTTGTAGGCAGCCAGTCCAAGGCATCAAGCAGACAGGGCCTGGAGGGGGCAGGAGGGCTCTGGGTGCCACCAATCCCAAATCTCCCACTGGACAGCAGCAGAGCCCAACAGGCCACACCTGCAGCCAGGGAGTGGCCAGGGACTGGGAACCTATTGGGATGGGATGGGACAGGATGACATGGCATGGCATGGCATTGCATGGCGAGTGGGGTGGAGATAGGGATGGAGTGTGATACCAAAATCAGACAGAATAAAGTTCCTAACACTAACTAATGGTGCTACCAAAGGAACTATTGGGCAGCAGGACATGCATCCTTATCTCTGTGTTTGTGTGTTATGAGACTTGACAACAGTGTTTTTATCCATTATAACCATACATAGATAATAAAATTTTTTCTTGTCTAGTACAAAAAGACCATTTTCCTAGAACTCATTTCCAGGCATCCACTTCCTACCGAACAGCCTTGCTTGTCCTGGGGTTCATTCAGAGGGGCTTCTGGGGGTCATATTCACTGAGTGCTCTGATATTAAAGGTGACCTTACCTTGAACTTTTCCTTTGGCCATGTACTCTTTCTTCTTCTTACAGAAACTTGCCCCAAAAATACTGCAGGCCTCCTTATCTGTTTCTGCACTGGCTCCAGCCACGTTTATCATCCCATGTCCACATCTTTACATTCATTTATCTCTCTGACCAGTTAGTCTTGGAGCAACTTCAGGACAGTTGAAAATGGTTATTCTCTCTTATTTATCAATCCCCTGCACGGCAGCCCAACCCTCCTACCTCCCTCACCCACCCACAGTTTCCACTGCCCTCCTGCCCTGCACATCTCACTCCTCCCCACTGAATCCTTCCCACTGCAGGGAGCAGCTGAGGAGCCGCATGATCCATCCCTGGATTCTCCAAGCATTGACTGCCCATCCACTCTGACCACAGCCAGGGGCCACATCCCACTGCCTGCCCAGCGTCCATCCATCCATGGAGGTGAGCACCGTGTCCCCTCTTTTCACTTCACCGACTGACACACCTGGTCAGTGTGAGATCAATGTCTCCAGCGTGGCCATGCACATTGTGACGCTGCTCGTTGGCCTCTGTGGGCTGGCTGGGAACGGGGCTTTCCTCTGGCTCCTCCACATTGATACCATCACAGAATTCATCTTCTACCAGGCCACCACCGACATCCTCTTTTTCATCTCCATGGTCCCCTCTACCCTGCTTTTTCTTGTGGAGGAGGTTTCCTGCTCTGTTATAATGTCCCCAATGTATTTGAGCTTGCTTTTCCAGCTGTCACTGTTCGCCTACAACATGGGGCTGTACCGGCTGACATTCATCAGCATCGAGAGATGCAGGTCTGTCCTCTGCCTGGTATTCTGTGGTTGCCAATTTCCTGAGCGCCTGCTGAGGGTGCTGATGCATGTTCTGTTCTGGGCTCTCCTCTTCGTTGTCATCGCTGTCAATCCCACAGTGACTTCCCTGTGCCAGTCACACGAGCAGGAGCAATGCAAGATGGCTCTCACCTCCATATACACCATCAACCTCTTCCTGTTTGCTGCACCCATGGTCATTTCCAGCACAATCCTCTTCATTCATTTCAAGCCTGGCTCCCAGCAGCAGCAACACAAAAGGCTCGACATTGCTGTCTTCCTAGTTGCACTCCTCAGTGTGCCCCTCAGTCTCTGGTTTCTCCTGCAGCAGCTCGGTTACACAGTTGTGTCATCCCAGGCACTTTTCCTGCTCATCTGCATCACCAGCAGCATCAAACCCTTCATTTACTTCTTGGTGGGTAGTTGGAAGAGAGACTGCTTCATGGGGAGCTGCTGGAGACACTGCTCCATGGAGAGCTGCAGGAAGCACTCCTCCATGCAGTCCCTAAGGAAGGCGATCCACAGGGTGTTTGAGGAGCCAGAAGAAAACACTGCCTGTGGAGATGAGCTCGCTGTGGACACGGGGGTCTGAGTCTGTTGATCCCTTCCACTGCACTTCTGAAGGACCCCGGGACAGTGGCTGAGAGATTCCTTGAGTCTCCTGATCAATAAATACCCACAGGATCACCCTCCCTGTGCTGCTGCATCCCCAGCCCCTTTCCAGGCCACTCTGGGCTCTGATCCGTGCTTGTGAGGCCTCAGCCTTGAGGAGCAGCCCCTGGGCTCAGCTCCTGTGGCGCTGATCAGAAACACCCTCTGCTCCCAGGAACTGCTGCTGTCCAACCACCTCCTGGGCTTTTATCAACAGCCTTGGAAATTTCTGTACTCCCCTGGATGCCACAGCATCCCTGCTCTCCCACTGGCACAGGGAGCTGCCGGCCCCAAGTGTGGCCAGGGTGAAGCATTGCTGTGAGTGACGCCCATCCCTTGGGGCCCTGTGAGCAGCGGCCCAAAAGGAGAGCCTTGGAGCTGTGCTGGGCCCAGCAGCGCTGAGCAGAAGCTCCCTGGCACTGGGGCCTCTCCCAGCTGGGATCTCTCCTGCCTGCTGCCCTGGGCTGATCCCCGAACGCCGACGCCTCCTGGGCCCATCCCCCCAGGGCTCCAGGCCCAGCCCTTGGCCCAGGGAGGAGATGCAAAGGGATGCGCAGGGAGCATTTCACTGCCTGCCAGGGCAATTTCTCACAGCGACCTTGCACTGACTCTGGCTGGCTCTCTGTCTGTCTGTCTGTCTGTCTGCATGCACACACGTCTGCATCTGCTCTGGCAAATGTGGCACAAATGCTGCTCTCTCAGCTGTGTTAGTACCTGAGACATCTGACTGGGGCAGGCCTGCAAGCAAGGTTAAGGTATGAGATACCATTCTAGCTAAATGCTGTTCATGACCTTTCTTTGCTAAGTTGTTTATTTCAAGGTACAAAAGCAGTATTGGCTGGGAGAAGCAGAGACACTGCTCATGGTCCTGGGTGGAGCAGGGCAGGAGCAGCGCTGTCTTAGGGGAAAAGACAGACCTAGGGAGGGTCTGGAAGTTCTCAGAAGGGCCTGGAAGAGTTCAGGAAGGCTCTGGATGCCGGCAATCCCAAATCACCCTACTGGAGGAGAGCAGAGCCTGCTGGGCAGCCCTTGCAGTGGAGGAGTGGCTTCGTCTCAGATACCTGTGGGATGTGATAGGATGGGGTGATGATGGAGATGGGATTGAGATCGGATAGAATGTCACTCAGCTGTGCTTCCTTTGGCCCTGAGAATGTTTGGCAATGATCATGGAGCTGTTCCCGGAATGGGAGTTGTTTCTGACAAGCAGACAGATGCTTCAGCAGCACTGCCAGCAGCATTCCAGTGCCACCAGCATCACCAGCATCCCTCTGCTGCTGGAGGGACAATGACCCCTCAGGGAACAGAAATGAGGAATGGCAGAAACCTGTCAGGAGAGGTTCGGCAGTTGAAGAATGGGACACTCTCCTGGGAAGGAGTGTTTCTAATTAGGAGGAAACGAGGAGACATTCACAAATGTTAGAAACAGGTGCTATGGTGATTGACTCTCAGAAACGCTGAATGAATATTACGTGTGCTATAATGTTCAAAGAAGCTCTGTTAAGCTTTGGAGTTTTTCTAACGTGAGTACTGTGTTCATGTTGAGACTTGTAATGCTGATCTCTGACCATGGTGGGCAGTCGAAGCCCGAAGCGCTGCCCGAGCTCCGGGAAGGCGGGACGGAGGAGGAGCTGTGCTGAAAAAGCGGAATGTGCCTCAATGTGGGGGGTGGGTTACCAGGGGGGTTTGTTTCAATGAGGGTACAGAGCCTGTTTCTCTTTTGGGCAGTGTGCCTCTGGACCTTATTTTCTCTTGTGTTGTAGTTTAATAAATTTTTAAAATTTTAAAGAAGTGGGTGTCGTTTCTCACAACAAAGAAAAAGACCATTTGACTTGTAGGGAAAATGAAAAAAATCAAGATCAACAACCCCGAGGCTGTGAACTGTGTGGATGCCAAAGATGTAAAACCATTTCCGACTGCCCAATGACTGCACCGAGCCCTGGGAAGCAACACCAGGACAGGGCACAGAGAGGAGCCAGCAGGACAGGAATTGGAAACTCCTGGTGACCTGGGCACTTTCTCCTTCATGTCCCTGACCTGGCAGGAGCTGCTTTAGGACATGGATCCCAAAGGAGCAAGAGGTACCAGGAAGCGCCGCTGATCTGCACAGACCCCTTTGCCTGCTGCTGCCCCACAGGGAACAGGTCAGTGCAATGTTTGCCTTCCTCCCTACCCCACCTTCCTCTCCTGCACCAGCTGCTCTGTTCCTGCCACCCTCCCCTGGTGACTTCAGTGCCCTGCTTAGCTCAACACTCCTCTGCCCTGTGCTTTGCTTCTGCATCTCCTGCTGAACAGCCCAACCTCCCACCTCACTCTGACACCCCACCATTCCCACTACCCTCGTCCCCTGCACATCTCACTCTTCCCCACTGAATCCTTCCCACTGCAGGGAGCTGCTGAGGAGCCACATGGTCCATCCCTGAATTCTCCAAGCACTGACTGCCCATCCACTCTGATCACAACCAGGGGCCACATCCCACTGCCTGCCCAGCGTCCATCCATGGAGGTGACCACCATGTATCCATCTGCTGCCTCACCCACTGAAGGAGACGATCTCTGTGAGACAGATGTCACCACCGTGGCCATACACTGTGTGACCCTGCTCATCTGCCTCTGTGGGCTGGCTGGGAACAGGGCTGTCATCGGCCTCCTCAGCCTGAAAAGATGGAACTCTGGCATCTTTGACCTGGCTGTCATTGACTTCCTCTTCCTCCTCCTTGCGGTCCCCTCTGCCCTCCTCATCCTGGTGGAGGACGTGTCCTGCTCTCCTATCCTGGCCTTGATGTACATGAACTTCGTTTTCCAGCTGTCACTGGTCTCCTACTACTGCCTGCTGTTCAGGCTGATGAGCAGCATCCCTGTACGATATACGGACATGCTCTGCAAGCTCTGCTGCCGCTGGGAGCTTCCTCTGCTCTTGCTGTGGGTGGTGGACACCATCCCATACTGAGCCATCTTTGCTCTCTTCACTGTCATTCCCTTGGTAACATTCCTGTGCCCATCACACGAGCAGGAGTAGTGCCGGGAAACTCTAATCTCCATGTACACCCTCATCCTGCTCTTCTTTGCTGCACCTGTGCTCATTTCTGGCACAATTGGCTTCATTAAGGCCAAGTGGGGCTCTCAGCAGCAGCAGCCCGAGAGGCGCGACATCGTTATCATCATCACTGTGCTCTTCACTCTCCTTCTCAGCCTCTGCAATTTCCTGCAGCAGCTCCGTTACATCACCATGTCCTCCCAGATGGTTTTCCTGCTCACCTGCATCAACAGCAGCATCAAACCCTTCCTCTACTTCTTGGCAGGGCAGTGCTGGAGGCCCTGCTCCATAGAGTCCCTCCGGCTCTCCCTCCAGAGGGTCTTTGAGGAGCAGAAAGAAAAAACTGACGACAGTGATGATACCACCAGAGACACAGCAGTCTGAGCCTGCTGATCCCTTCCGCTGCTCTGCTGAAGGACCTCGGCCAGAGGCTGAGGGTTTCCTTGAGTCACCTCATTAATCAATATCCACGGGATCACCCTCCCTGTGGTGGTGTATTCATAGAGGAGAAGGGAGCAGGAGTATTGCCTTGGGTGTTTTTTGTGGGATGCTCTGCAGGGAGCACACTGGAGCATGGCTTTCCTCCTCCCTCCTGGATCCACATGGCTCCAAGCAGTGCAGCTGGGCTCAGTGCTGTTCCCCAGCTCTATTCCCCATGGAATGACCCTCATGGCCTCAGCCCCAGGGAATGAACTCCATCTCCTTTGGCTCAGCAGATGACTTTCATGGTGTTTCCAGGGAGATCTTGTCTGCAAAGAATGGGACACCTTCATCCCTGAGGACACACCCAGCACGGGGTGGCAGTGATTTCCCAAATCCCTGCAGGGCTGGTGCCTCTGGATGGCAGGAGAGGGGTTGAGATCACACGGAGCATCCTTCCCCTTCTGTCCAGCAGAGCCAGCCCTGCATTCCCAGCTGATGGGAAGGGACACCAGGTGGGGCTGCAGAGCTGGGGAGGGACAGCAACATTCCCCTATACTCTCAGTGAGGATTTGTCCCATTCTTGAATTCCAGAATTAAATCCCTCTGAGTAAAGTGCAGGGTGGATAGTGAACTCCGCTGAACTCCTGTGCCTGTACCAGAAAGTACATGGAATATGGAAATTCCCGTCACCAGATGCTTGGACCATTTAATTGCACAGAAATTAGGGGGTTATGCTGCTCTTCTGCAGAATGGGGCCATCCATCCTCTGCTTCCCCAGCATCAGTGTCCAGGGAAGCCCTTGACCACCTCCATCCCGAACCTGGCCACCCTCAGCAGGAGCTGCACAGCCACTCTGCACAGCAGCTCCAGCCACAGTCCAGCCTCTCCTGATCTTTGTCATTCTGTATCCACCCCTCAATCAGATTTGGATTCATGGTTTTTGTTTCTTGCCACTGTGGTAGGCCCAGCTCCTGAATTTCTTCAATAAACAATATCCAGGCCTCACTGCAGAGCCTGCCTCTGTTAAACAGTGTCCAAAATAGCTCATATCCTTCTTTTATCCTATTCCAAAGCCTCTGGCTGGTCTGGGAGCAGGGCAGATCCCTGTGCCTGCAATGCTTGGGATGATGTTGGCAGCACCAAGAGCTCCTGATTCCTCCTGGCAGAGACCTGGGCAGCAGCCACATCTCTTGCTCAGGGGGAAGCTGTCCATCCTTTTCCCACTGCCTTAAATCCAGGGGAAACCAACATGCCACAGCTTCTGGAAAGGGAAGTGAGAGTGAAAGCCATGGGTGGTGAGTCAGGCTTTGGAGACACACACATGCAGTTAAACAGCTAAGGAGTATTAATTAATAGAGTTGGTAATAATTAACAGATGAGACAGATTTGGATATCTGAGCAGGTTTTTCTCTCCCTGTCTCCTGTTTTCCTGCCCATTGCAAAGCAGAAACTTTCCATGATGCAACCTCTTGGCCAGGGAAGAAAAACTCAGCCAGGGGGTTGTTCCCAAGGCAAGTGCAGGAGCATCATGATCCTCCAATGGCTTTTTTTACTTCCAAGCACCTTCCTTGTCTCCACTGCCATCCAGGCCACTCCCTACCTGAGCTTCCTTTCAAAAGAGCAAAGATTTCAAAGCAAGAGTTTTCCTGGATTTCAGACTGCAACCTACAGTGAATTCCAAGATGATTCCTACCCAGGCTGACATGTGCCTCAGGGATCTGGGATGTTCCTCCTGGAAACTCCTGGCCCTGGGACCAGAACTGTCACCTCCCTTCCCTGCTGACACCGTGTTTGTGTCCCCAGCTATGGACTCTCACATCCCCTCACCAGCCCAATCCTTTCAAATGCAAGCACTTCATGATCCAGGAGCTGATGGGGCTCCAGGAGATTTGGAGAGGGTCTGTGGACAAGGGCATGGAGTGACAGGACAAGGGGGAATGGCTTCCACTGACAGAGGGTGGGGTCAGATTGGATATGGGGAAGAAATCCTTCCCTGTGAGGGTGGTGGGGCCCTGCCATACATTGCCCAGAGAGGCTGTGGCTGCCCCTGGATCCCTGGAAGTGTCCAAAACCAGACTGACACAGGTTTGGAACAACGTGGGATAGTTGAAAGTGTTCCTGCTGGCAAAGGGTCAGTCTGGGATCAGACAACCACAAAAACAACCCCAAGTGTTCCCAGGACTGAGGAGGAACAGGAGCAGCTCTGGATATGGGCTGGCAGGGAGTTCACAGCACCCTGGTCCCTGATAGCCTTCACTGCATCAAGGGACTGGCAGTAATTAGGGTGGGCTCCAAGTGCTGATAGCCTGGCTGCAAGCAACTGAGTGCTGTCCTTCCCTTGGGCTCTGTGAGCCTGCATTGGAATGACAGGAATGGGAGTCCATGGCCCAGGGGTGATCCCATGAGCACAGGGGAAGGTTTGGCAGTGGTTCTGGAGCTCTTGACAGAATGGGAGCTGTTTCTGACAAGCACCAAGATGCTTCATCAGCACTGCCAGCACTGCCAGCAGCATTCCAGTGCCACCAGCACCACCAGCAACACTCTGCTGCTAGAGGGACAGTGACCTCTCAGGGAACAGAAATGAGGTGTAATAGAAACCTGTCAGGGAAGGAAGTTGAAGAGTGGGACACTCTACAGGGAAGGCGTGATTCTAATTAGGGGGAAATGAGGAGCTATTCAAAATGTTATAAACTGGTGCGCTGGTGATTGACTCTCGCAAATGCTGAATGAATATTTTGTGTGTTATAATGTTCAAAGAAGCTCTGTTAAGCTTTGGAGTTTTTCTAACGTGAGTACTGTGTTCATGTTGAGAGTTGTAATGCTGATTTCTGACCATGGTGGGCAGTCGAAGCTCGAAGCGTTGCACGAGCTGCGGGAAGGCGGGACGGAGGAGGAGCTGTGCTGGAAAAGCAGAATGTGTCTGAATGTGGGGGATGTATTACCGGGGGGTGGCTTACCAAGAGGGTACAAAGCCTGTTTCTGTTTTGGACAGTGTGCGTCTGGACCTTATTTTGTCCTGTGTTGTAGTTTAATAAACTTGTTAAAATTTTAAGAAGGAGGTGTTGTTTCTCAGAAAAAAAGGAAAAGACCACTTGATTTGTAGGAGGAAAAAAAAGTCAAGATCAGCAACTCCCAGGCTGTGAAGCAACGATGGAGCAAAATTTGTAAAAGCATTTGCGACTGCCCAATGACTGCACCAAGCCCTGGGGAGCAACACCAGGACAGGGCACAGAGAGGAGGCAGCAGGACGGGAATGGGGAGCTCCTGGTGACCTGGGCCCTTTCTCCTTCATGTCACTGAACTTCAGCCCAGCTGTCACACCCCACGAGCCCAGCTGGTGGCAGAAGCTCTCTGGGACAGAAAATATCCCCAGGCAAGGGTGATGGAGAGCAGGAAGGTGGAGCCAGCCATGGCCAGGCTGAGCACACAGGGAGTGATGGGGTTCCTGTGGATGCAGAAGCTGAGGAGCCAGAGCACAGCCCCATTCCCACCATTCCACAAGGCACAGCAGCAGCAAGCAGCAACGGGACAGGCACTTTGCTCCACTGCCTGTTGTCACACTGCCTCCAGTTGTCGTGGCTCTCCTCATTCCAGCTCCCCTGGGATGCCTTCCCACCGGGCTGGCTCCAGCAGGCAGGGCTGGCTCCCTCCGTGGCAGGGGACAAAGCGCTCACGGTGACACCTCTGCTGCTTCTCCTGCCCTCACACAGCTGGAGGGGTGACAAACAGACACACCAGAGCAACGCTGCTGTCCCCCAAACGTGGCTTTTTCCCATCTTTTCCCACCCACAGCTTCCATGTGGAGCAGCACAGGGAGGGATGAGGGACAGGACAGATTGCAAGGAGGATGTGGGAGCTTGGTCTGAGGTGCCTGCCACAAAAGCCAGGTAGATTCCTCCTTCCTGGCTGTGGACAGGACACAGCTGGAGCAGGAAAACAATTGAAAAAGGAGAGGAATTGCCCATGGAGATACCAGAGAAGAAATGGCTTTGAGATGGATCTGACCTGGACTCTCAGGTGTCAGTTGATATCACTGAGCTGCTGGATTCCTTCAGCAGGACACTCGTTTCAATATTCCATCCCTTTTCCCACACTATTTATAGCTTTGAATTCCCTCCAGACCTCAATTCTGCCCCCAAAATCAATAACCAGGCTCCACCCAATGAGGAGGCCCTGATGAAAGTGGAAGAGTCTGACCTGGCTTCCTCAGGCAGCCTGGAGAACTTCCCCGCAGTGCACTCCCCTCAGCTCCCAGCCTCCAGCTGCTGTCCCTGGGCCGGGATCTGCAGGAGGTTCCCTGGAATGGTCCCTTGGGAAAGGGCAGCCTGCAGGGTGAGCCTGAGCAGCGTCCGGCGCGGCTCTGTCCCAGCTCCTGCCACAGCCCCTGCTCTCCGTGCTGCCTCGTGCTCTCCAGGGCTCTCACATACAGGCAGCTGGCTCAGAGCCTGCCACGGGCTCAGGGCTCTGCTCCTCAGTGCTCTTCACTCTGCCCTGGAAATGAGGAATGGGAGAGAACCTCAGCAACCACACCTGTGGCCAAAGCACTTTGTCTCCATCTCAGCTGCTTCCTTCATTTTTAAAGCAACTCCAATCCCAAAATCTTGTCTTTTGAATAGTCTGAAATTGCCTCCTCTCAATCTTGAGGTGGATCCTTAGGACCCTGCAATACAAATGTGCTGGTAAACTTTTATTTCTGGTTCAAATCTAGTTTTGCCAGGTATATACTGCAAGTTCAGTGGTACTTCACCTTCACCACACAGTTTCCAAGAGGATTCATGCAATAATAAATTCTGTGTGTGAGCTGGAGCACAGGCACACAGCAGAGGGATGATTTAGGATGTCAGCAATGTCATTTCTTCTGAGAAGAGGCAAATCCATGCTGCTCTCTTGGCTTTAATCCTTAGAAAGTTGCAGATTTCCATTGACTCACCTTCTACACTCCACTGGGAGCCAGACAGCAGCCTGCAGTGAATTTCAAGGAATTAGTAGAAAACTGGGATGAGATGATTCGTCTCATCGGATCAGAATCAGGCTGTGTGATTGTGCCTCAGGGATCTGGGATGCTTCACCTGGAAACTGCTGGCCCTGGGACCAGAACTGTCACCTCTCTTCCCTGCTGACACCGTGTTTGTGTCCCCAGCTATGGAATCTCACATCCCCTCACCAGCCCAATCCTTTCAACACTTCATGATCCAGGAGCTGATGGGGCTCCAGGAGATTTGGAGAGGGACTTTGGACAAGGGCATGGAGTGACAGGACAAGGAGGATTGGCTTCCCAGTGACAGAGGGTGGGGTCAGATTGGATATTGGGAAGAAATCCTTCCCTGTGAGGGTGGTGGGGTCCTGGCACAGGTTGCCCACAGGGGTGGGGTCAGGTGAAAACAAACAAAAATGCTCCCAAGCCTGAGGAGAAGGATAAGCCTCAATGAAGGGCTGGAAAGGGAATCACAGCACCCTGGTCCCTAACAGCTTTTATTGACTCATCAAGGGGACTGGCAGTAATTAATGTGAGCTCTAAGTGTTTATAACCTGGCTGTAAACGACTGAGTGCTGTCCTTCCTTTGGGCTGTGTGAGCCTGCAGTAGAACACCAAAAATGGGAATTCTTGTCTCAGTTGTTCTCCTTTAGGCCCAGGGCAGGTTTTAGCAATGATTCTGGAGGTATTTCCAGAATGATGAAATGGTATTTCCAGTTGGTTCTGACAAGCAGACAGATAATTCAACAGCACTGCCAGCATTCAAATGTCACCAGTAACCCTCTGGTGCTGGAGGGACAACGACTCCTCAGGGAAGAAAAAGGAGTGGTAGGAACCTGTTGGGAGAGAGAAGGCAGATGGAGAAAGGGACATTGTGCAGGGAAGGAATGTTTCTAATCAGAAGGAAATGAAGAGCAATTTGCAAAATTCTTCATGTGGACTATTGACAAAAGGCAACTCCTTTGTGACAAAGAAAAGAATCTCAAGATAAATTACTCAGAGGGAGTGGAACTCTGACGTACCCAAAGCTGTAAAATAACTTCCTTCTGCCCTATGCCCCCACTGAGACTTGGGGAGCAACACCAGGACAGGGCACAGAGAGGAGCCAGCAGGACGGGAATGGGGAGCTCCTGGTGACCTGGGCACTTTCTCCTTCATGTCCCTGACCTGGCAGGAGCCGCTTTAGGACACGGATCCCAAAGGAGCAAGAGGTACCAGGAAGCGCCGCTGATCTGCACAGACCCCTTGGCCTGCTGCTGCCCCACAGGGAACAGGTCAGTGCAATGTTTGCCTTCCTCCCTACCCCACCTCCCTCTCCTGCACCAGCTGCTCTGTTCCTGCCACCCTCTCCCGGTGACCGCAGGGCCCTGCCCAGCTCCTCTCTCTTCTCCTGTGCATCCCGTTTCTATCCGAACACTGAAAAGGGCCTGAACAAACTTTCTAACACAATGCAAAGCATGAGGAAGCAGGAATTCTTTACCCCAAAACCACTGCAGGCCTCCTTATCTGCTTCTGCACTGGTTCCTGCCATGTTTGCCATCGTCTGTGCCAGCTTTTACATCCTGTGAGAAACAACCGCCCACTATTTATATATTAAATACTTAAGAGGTTCATTAAACCTAAATAAAAAATGCAACAAAAGGAGTAAATAAGGAGAAGCAGGTCTGAGAGCTTCCCTCATGGCTGCCTACCACGTGGCTGGCTGATCTTCAAGATGGATGTTTCACTTTTGATAGCCTGGGGGTTGCATCAGCTAAACCTGGCTCCTCCCAAAGTCTGTCAGTCAGCCCTTCTTTGTGTTTATTGGTGGAGCCTGCTTCCCTGCAACTTCACTGGAGGGTCAGGTGTTCTCATGCTGCGCCTCTTCCCAACCCAGCAATAAGATTTTGTACACCCCTTCTTTGTGTCTGTCCTAGATGGCTCAGGCTCTCTGATGGCAACAGTACAGATGGGGGAGAAAGGGACTATGGCGAGAACAGGGGACATCTGAGCAACAGACTACAATAACATAATTATATATCAATAAAGCTTCTAATAATATTCACAACATTATTATATTATTATATAATAATAGTATTTATCCCGTAACTGTGAGAGCAAATCATCTGATTGTCCATCTATAACACATCGTTCTGAATTTTGGTCATGTTGCTTTTGAAGAGCTTCAGAAGAACTAAAAATGTTCATTCTCTATGTTATTTATCAACCTCCTGCCAAACAGCACAAAAAACACAACTCTCTCTCCCACCCCACCATTCCCACTGCCCTCCTCCCCTGCACATCTCACTCCTCCCCACTGAATCCTTCCCACTGCAGGGACCTGCTGAGGAGCCGCATGGTCCTGCCCTGGATTCTCCAAGCACTGACTGCCCATCCACTCTGACCACAGCCAGGGGCCACATCCCACTGCCTGCCCATCATCCATCCATGGAGGTGAGCACCGTGTCCCCATCTCCTGCCTCACCCACTGAAGGAGACGATCTCTGTGAGACAGATGTCACCATCGTGGCCATACACAATGTGACACTGCTCATCTGCCTCTGTGGGCTGGCTGGGAACGGGGCTGTCATCGGCCTCCTCAGCCTGAAAACCTATAACTCTGGCATCTTCAAGCTGGCTGTCATTGACTTCCTCTGCCTTCTCCTCACAGGCCCCTCTGCCCTCCTCCTCCTGGTGGAAGATGTCCTGCTCTCCTATCGTGCCCATGCTGTATCTGCGTTTCCTTTTCCAGTTGTCAGTGGTCTCCTGCTGCTGGGGGCTGTTCTGACTCAGGCCTGCTGGCACTGTGCTCTACATGTACAAGATCTTCCAGCGCTGCTGCTGGGACCTTTCTGAGCGAACGTGGTTGGTGGTGGGAAGTGTCCAGTCCTGGGCCTTCTTTGCTCTCTTCACTGTCATTCCCTCAGTGATACTCCTGTGCCACTCACAAGAGCAGGAGCACTGCTGGGCAGTTCTCCTCTCCATGTACATCATCATCCTGTTTCTCTTGGCTGCTCCCATGGTCATTTCTGGCACAATTGACTTCATTAAGGCCAAATGGGGCCCCCAGCAGCAGCAGCCCAAGAGGCGTGACATGGTTCTCCACCTCACTGCGCTGGCAACTCTCCTCCTCAGCTTCTGCCATTTCCTGCAGCAGCTCGGGTACATCGATGTGCCCACCCAGGCTGTTTCCCTGCTCACCTGTACCAACAGCAGCATCAAACCCTTCATCTACTTCTTGGCAGGGAGCTCCTGGAGGGCCTTTCCCACAGTGAGGTGCTGGAGGCACTGTACAGTGCGGTCCCTCCGGCTCTCCCTTCAGAGGGTCTTTGAGTAGCAGAAAGAAAGGACAGCCCTCAGCAATGAGTCCCACAGGGACACGCGGATGTCAGCCTGTGGATGCCTTCCACTGCTCTGCTGAAGAACCTTGCCACAGAGCCCGAGGGTTTCCTTCATTCACCTGATACATCAATATCCACGGGATCACCGTCCCTGTCGTGGTGTATTCCTGCAGGAGAAGGGAGCAGAAGCATTGCCTTGGGTGATTTTTGTGGGATGCTCTGCAGGGAGCACACTGGAGCATGGCTTTCCTCCTCCCTCCTGGATCCACATGGCTCCAAGCAGTGCAGCTGGGCTCAGTGCTGTTTCCCAGCTCTATTCCCCATGGAATGACCCTCATGGCCTCGGCCGCAGGGAATGAACTCCATCTCCTTTGGCTCAGCAGATGAGTTTCATGGTGCTTTCAGGGAACATGGGACATTGGAATCCCTGGGGACACACCCAGCACTGGGTGGCGGTGATTTCCCAAATCCCTGCAGGGCTGGTGCCTCTGGATGGCAGGAAAGGGGTTGGGATCACAGGGAGCATCCTTCCCTTTCTCTCTCTCTTTTTTTTTTTTTTTTAATTGTTTTTTTTAACTTTGGAGTTTTTCTAACGTGAGTACTGTGTTCATGTTGAGAGTTGTAATGCTGATCTCTGACCATGGTGGGCAGTCGAAGCCCGAAGCGCTGCACGAGCTCCGGGAAGGCGGGACGGAGGAGGAGCTGTGCTGGAAAAGCGGAATGTGTCTGAATGTGGGGGGTGGGTTACCGGGGGGTGGCTTACCAAGAGAGCACAAATCCTGTTTCTATTTTGGGCAATGTGCCTCAGGCACTGCCTCTGCCTGCGAGTGCGCACCGAGCACTGTTCCTTTCACCTTGTCCCTTGTTGTAGTTTAATAAATCTCTTAAAATTTTAAGAAGTGGGGTGTCGTTTCTCGCAACAAAGAAAAAGACCACTTGATTCGTAGGGAAAATGAAAAAAAACCAAGATCAATAACTCAGAAGCTGTGGAACTCCGGGGAAGCCAAAAATGCAAAACCATTTCTGAATGCCCTGTGACTGCACCGAGCTCTGGGGACCAACACCAGGACAGGGCACAAAGAGGAGCCAGCAGGACGGGAATGGGGAGCTCCTGGTGACCTGGGCACTTTCTCCTTCATGTCCCTGACCTGGCAGGAGCCGCTTTAGGACATGGATCCCAAAGGAGCAAGAGGTACCAGGAAGCGCCGCTGATCTGCACAGACCCCTTTGCCTGCTGCTGCCCCACAGGGAACAGGTCAGTGCAATGTTTGCCTTCCTCCCTACCCCACGTTCCTCTCCTGCACCAGCTGCTGTGTTCCTGCCACCCTCTTCCGGTGACCGCAGGGCCCTCCCCAGCTCCCCCCTCCCCTGCCCTATGTCAGAACAGCCCAACCCTCCCACCTCCTTCTCCACCCCACGATTCCCACCCCCCTCCTAACCCTACACACCTCACTCTTCCCCACTGAATCCTTCCCACTGCACGGAGCTGCTGAGGAGCCGCATGGTCCATCCCTGGATTCTCCAAGCACTGACTGCCCATCCACTCTGACCACAGCCAGGGCCACATCCCACTGCCTGCCTAGCGTCCATCCATCCATGGAGGTGAGCACCATGTCCCCATCTCCTGCCTCACCCACTGAAGGAGATGATCTGTGTGAGACAGATGTCACCAGTGTGGCCATACACAGTGTGACACTGCTCATCTGCCTCTGTGGGCTGGCTGGGAATGGCGCTGTCATCGGCCTCCTCAATCTGAAAATCCCCAGCTATGGCATCTTTGACTTGGCTGTTGCCGATGTCCTCTTCCTCCTCTTTGCATTCCCCTCCGCCCTCCTCTTCCTGGTGGAGGACGTGTCCTGCTCTCATATAATGCCCCTGCTATATCTGAGTTTCTTTTTCCAGCTCTCAGTGGTCTCCTACTACTGGGGGCTGTTCCGACTGATGCTCAACAGCAATGTGTTGTATGTGTACCAGCTCTTGAATCTCTACTGGCACTACGAACTTCCTGAGAGGCTGGTGTGGGTGACAGAGAGTGTCCAATACTGTGCCTTCTTTGCTCTCTTTGCTGTCATTCCTGCAGTGACATTCCTATGCCCATCACACGAGCAGGAGCACTGCCGTGTTCCTCTCATCTCCATGTACACCATCACCCTGCTCCTCTTTGTTGCACCCATGCTTGTTTCCAGCACAGTCGATTTCATTAAGGCCAAGTGGGGCTCCCAGCAGCAGCAACCCAAAAGGCGCGACATCGTTATCGCCATCACTGTGCTCCTCACTCTCCTTCTCAGCCTCTGCAATTTCCTGCAGCAGCTCGGTTACATCGATGTGCCCTCTCAAGTTGCTTTCCCACTTGCATGCATCCACAGCAGCATCAAACCCTTCCTCTACTTCATGGTGGGGAGGTGCAGGAGGCCCTGCTCCATAGAGTCCCTCCAGCTGTCCCTCCAGAGGGTGTTTGAGGAGCAGAAAGAAAAAACTGCCGACAGTGATGATACCTCCAGAGACACAGCAGTCTGAGCCTGCTGATCCCTTCCACTGCTCTGCTGAAGGACCTCGGCCAGAGGCCACAGGTTTCCTTGAGTCTCCTCATTAATCAATATCCACAGGATCACCCTCCCTGTGGTGGTGTATTCATAGAGGAGGAGGGAGCAGGAGCATTGCCTTGGGTGTTTTTTGTGGGATGCTCTGCAGAGAGCACACTGGAGCATGGCTTTCCTCCTCCCTCCTGGATCCACATGGCTCCAAGCAGTGCAGCTGGGCTCAGTGCTGTTCCCCAGCTCTATTCCCCATGGAATGACCCTCATGGCCTCAGCCCCAGGGAATGAACTCTATCTCCTTTGGCTCAGCAAATGACTTTCATGGTGCTTTCAGGGAGCTCTTGCCTGCAAAGAATGGGACACCTTCATCCCTGGGGACACTCCCAGCACGGGGTGGCAGTGATTTCCCAAATCCCTGCAGGGCTGGTGCCTCTGGATGGCAGGAGAGGGCTTGGGATCACAGGGAGCATCCTTCCCCTTCTGTCCAGCAAGAGCCAGCTCTGCATTCCCAGCTGATGGGAAGGGACACCAGGTGGGGCTGCAGAGCTGGGGAGGGACAGCAACATTCCCTGATCCTTTCAGTGGGAATGTCTCACATTCTTGAATTCCAGAATTAAATCCCTCTGAGTAAAGTGCAGGGTGGATAGTGAACTCCGCTGAACTCCTGTGCCTGTACCAGAAAGTACATGGAATATGGAAATTCCCATCACCAGATGCTTGGACCATTTAATTGCACAGAAATTAGGGGGTTATGCTGCTCTTCTGCAGAATGGGGCCATCCATCCTCTGGTTCCCCAGCATCAGTGTCCAGGGAAGCCCTTGACCACCTCCATCCTGAACCTGGCCACCCTCAGCAGGAGCTGCACAGCCACTCTGCACAGCAGCTCCAGCCACAGTCCAGCCTCTCCTGATCTTTGCCATTCTGTATCCACCCCTCAATCAGAGGGATTGGATTAATGGTTTTTGTTTCTTTTCACTGTGGTAGGCCCAGCCTTTGAATTTTTTGAATAAACAGCATCCAGGCTTCACTGCAGAGCCTGTCACTGTTAAACAGTGTCCAAAATGGCTCATGTCCTTTTTTTATCACATTCCAAAGCCTCTGGCTGGTCTGGGAGCAGGGCAGGTCCCTGTCTCATACTAGAGCCCTTCCTAAGGCACGTGCCTGCAATGCTTGGGATGATGTTGGCAGCACCAAGAGCTCCTGATTCCTCCTGGCGGAGACCTGGGCAGCAGCCACATCTCTTGCTCAGGGGGAAGCTGTCCATCCTTTTCCCACTGCCTTAAATCCAGGGGAAACCAACATGCCACAGCTTCTGGAAAGGGAAGTGAGAGTGAAATCATGTGTACAGTAAGGCTTTGGAGTCACATGTGAGGTTAAAGAGCTAAGCAGCATTTATTAACAGAGTAGTTAATAATTAACAGATGAGACAGATTTGGATATCTGAGCGGGTTTTTCTCTCCCTGTCTCCTGTTTTCCTGCCCATTGCAAAGCAGAAACTTTCCATGGTGCAACCTCTTGTCCAGGGAAGAGCAACTCAACCAGGGGGTTGTTCCCAAGGCAAGTGCAGGAGCATCATGATCCTCCAATGTGCTTTTTCTACATCCAAGCACCTTCCTTGTCTCCACTGCCATCCAGGCCACTCCCTACCTGAGCTTCCTTTCAAAAGAGCAAAGATTTCAAAGCAAGAGTTTTCCTGGAATTCAGACTGCAACCTACAGTGAATTCCAAGATGATTCCTACCCAGGCTGACATGTGCCTCAGGGATCTGGGATGCTCCTGCTGGAAACTGCTGGCCCTGGGACCAGAACTGTCACCTCTCTTCCCTGCTGACACCGTGTTTGTGTCCCCAGCTATGGAATCTCACATCCCCTCACCAGCCCAATCCTTTCAAGGGATAACACTTCATGATCCAGGAGCTGATGGGGCTCCAGGAGATTTGTAGAGCGACTTTGGACAAGGGCATGGAGTGACAGGACAAGGGGGAATGGCTTCCCAGTGACAGAGGGTGGGGTCAGATTGGATATTGGGAAGAAATCCTTCCCTGTGAGGGTGGTGGGGCCCTGCCATACATTGCCCAGAGAGGCTGTGGCTGCCCCTGGATCCCTGGAAGTGTCCAAAACCAGACTGACACAGGTTTGGAGCAACGTGGGATAGTGGAAAGTGTTCCTGCTGGCAAAGGGTCAGTCTGGGATCAGACAACCACAAAAACAACCCCAAGTGTTCCCAGGACTGAGAAGGAGCAGGAGCAGCTCTGGATATGGGCTGACAGGGAGTTCACAGCACCCTGGTCCCTGACAGCTTTCACTGCATCATCAAGGGGACTGGCAGTAATTAGGGTGGGCTCCAAGTGCTGATAGCCTGGCTGCAAGCAACTGAGTGCTGTCCTTCCCTTGGGCTCTGCAAGCCTGTGGTAGAATGCAAAAATGGGAATTCTTGTCTCAGTTTTGCTTCCTTGGGCATAGCGGAGGCTTTGGCAGTGGTTCTGGAGCTCTTCCCAGAATGGGAGCTGTTTCTGACAAGCACCCAGATGCTTCATCAGCACTGCCAGCACTGCCAACAGCATTCCAGCCAACTGGCCCTGCCCAGTCCCCCCTCCTCTGCCCTGTGCATCCCATCTGTATCTTGATACTGAAATCAGCTGAAATAAACTTTCTAAAACAATGGGAAGCCTTAGGAAGCAGGAATTCCCTAGCTGGAAGCCATACACAGAAGGATCTCTCCTTGATCTGTATGTGGTGACAGGGGTTTCAACAGGGGTTTTATCCATCATAACCATACACAGTCATTAAAGTGTGTTTCTTAGCTAATACATAAATATAATTTTCCTAGAACTAATTTCCAGGTGTCATCCTCCAAGTCATTTTCCTGGTCCTGGAGTATCATTCAGAGGGGTCTCTGGTGGTCCCATTCACTGAGTGCTGAGATATTAAAGGTGACCTTGCCTTGGACTTTTCCTTTGGCCATGTGCTCTTGCTTCTTGTTACAGAACCTGCCCCAAAACCACTGCAGGCCTCCAAATCTGTTCCTGCACTGGCTCCAGCCACATTTACCATCCTGTCTGATCCTGAGGATCACACTGGAGCTGGGCTTTCCTCCTCCCTCCTGGATCCTAGAGCCCTATGGCCAGGAGGAGCAGGGACACTACTGGGGTCCCAGGTGGAGCAGGGCAGGATCGGGGCTCTTTGGAGGGGCACAGGGGTCTCGGGGACCATCTTGGGTGTTGCAGGCAGTTTTGAAGGGATCAGGAGAGAGTCAGAGGGGGTTGGAGGGGCTCTGGATGCTGGCAATCCCAAATCTCCCCATTGGAGGAGAGCAGAGCCTGACAGGCCGTGCTCAGAGTGGGGGAACAGCTCCATCTGGGAAAGCTGTGGGATGTGATAGGATGGGGTGAGGATGCAGAGCAGGGTGGGGATGGAGATGGGGGTCAGAATGGGGAGCAGGGATGAGGATGGCATCGTGATAGGAGGAGGAAGCAGCTCAATTGTGCCTCCTCGGATCTGAGCATGTTTTGGCAATGACTTCAGAGTCCTTCCTGGAACAGCAGCTGTTTCTGAGAAGCTCCCAGCTGCCTCACCCACACTGCCAGCACTGGCAGCATTCTGGTGCCACCAGCACCAAAGCATGCCTCTGCTGCTGGAGGGACAATGACCCCTCAGGGAAGAGAAATGAGGAATGGTAGAACTCTGTCGGGAGAGGAAAGGCAGTTGGAGAATGGGACACTGTACAGGGAAGGAGTGTTTCTCATCAGAAGGGAAAGAGGAGCCAATCAAAAATAAATTCATTTAGAGATTCTGAGAAAAGCCACTTCCTCTGAAGAAAAAAAAACAAAAAAAAAAAAACAAACCAAAAAACCACACCCAAGATAAGTAACGAAGAGGAAATTAATTTCTCGAGCACATAAAGTGGCAATTTTTGACATCCCCACTCCTCTTTGTCTCCAACGAGCCTTGGGGAGCAACACCAGGACAGGGCACAGAGAGCAGCCAGCAGGACGGGAATGGGGAGCTCCTGGTGACCTGGGCACTTTCTCCTTCATGTCCCTGACCTGGCAGGAGCCGCTTTAGGACACGGATCCCAAAGGAGCAAGAGGTACCAGGAAGCGCCGCTGATCTGCACAGACCCCTTTGCCTGCTGCTGCCCCACAGGGAACAGGTCAGTGCAATGTTTGCCTTCCTCCCTACCCCACCTTCCTCTCCTGCACCAGCTGCTCTGTTCCTGCCACCCTCTCCCGGCGACTGCAGGGGCCTGCCCAGCTCCCCCACCCCGCCCCTCTGCCCTTTGCTTTGCTTCTGCATCACCTACTGAACTACCGAACCTTACCACCTCCCTCTCCCAATCCACCATGTCCACTGCCCTCCTCCCCTGCACATCTCACTCCTCCCCACTGAATCCTTCCCACGGCAGGGAGCTGCTGAGGAGCCGCATGCTCCATCCCTGGATTCTCCAAGCACTGACTGCCCATCCACTCTGACCACAGCCAGGGCCACATCCAGCATCCATCCATGGAGGTGAGCACTGTGTCCCCATCTCCTGCCTCACCCACTGAAGGAGATGATCTCTGTGACACCGATGTCACCACCGTGGCCATACACAGTGTGACACTGCTCATCTGCCTCTGTGGGCTGGCTGGGAATGGGGCTGTGCTCTGCCTCCTCAAACTGAAGGATGATAACTTTGTCATTTCTAGCATGGCTGTCATAGACTTCCTCTTTCTTCTCCTCACAGTCCCCTCTGCCCTCCTCTTCCTGGTGGAGGATGTGTCCTGCTCTCCTATCCTGCCCCTGCTTTACCTGAATTTCCTTTTATGGCTGTCAGTGTTCTCCTGCTACTGGCTGCCGTTCTTGATGACATCTGCCAGCCTTGCGGAGTTTATCGAAAAGCTCTGGAAGCTCTGCTGCCGCCGTGACCCTTCTGACAATCTGATTTCTGTGGTGATGATTATCAATTTTTGGGTTTGCTTTGCTCTCTTCACTGAGATTCCCACAGTGACAGTCCTGTGTCCATCAAACGAGCAGGAGCACTGCCAGGTAGCCCTCATCACCATGTGGGCCATCTTCCTGCTCCTCTTTGTTGCACCCATGACTCTGCTGATAATTTCCTTCATAATTGATTTATTTAAGGCCAAGTGTGGATCCCAGCGGCAGCAACCCAAGGGGCTCAGAATTGTTATTGTCTCCATTGGTCTCTTCACTTTCCTTTTCATCCTCTGCAATTTCCTGCAGCCCCTTGGTTACATTGTTGTGCCCTCCCATTTTTTTTTCCTGCTCACCTGCATCACCAGTAGCATCAAACCCTTCATCTACTTCTTGGCAGGGGGGTGCAGGAGGCCCTGCTCCGTGGAGTCCCTCCGGCTCTCCCTCCAAAGGGCCTTTGAGGACCCAGAAGAAAACACTGCCCACAGCAATGATCCTGCCATGGACACGGGGGTCTGAGCCTGTTGATCCCTTCCACTGCACTGCTGAAGGACCCCGGGACAGTGACTGAGAGATTCCTTGAGTCTCCTGATCAATAAATACCCTCAGGATCACCCTCCCTGTGCTGCTGCATCCCCAGCCCCTTTCCAGGCCGCTCTGGGCTCTGATCCGTGCTTGTGAGGCCTCAGCCTTGAGGAGCAGCCCCTGGGCTCAGCTCCTGTGGCGCTGATCAGAAACACCCTCTGCTCCCAGGAGCTGCTGCTGTCCACAGGTCTCCCAAATGGAGGACAGCAGAGCCTAATGGAAAGCACTTGAAGGCTGGGAGGGGCCAAGGGATGGGATGGGATGGGATGGGATGGGATGGGATGGGATGGGATGGGATGGGATGGGATGGGATGGGATGGGATGGGGAGAGGGATGGAGATGGGAACTGGGAGTGATACCAAAATCAGCAGTAATGAACTTTCAAACACAATGGGAAGCATTAGGAAGAGGGAATTCTTTACCAGCTCAGGACACACAGATGCATCTCTCCATATTTCTGTTTGTGGTGAGACTTTACAAGGGGTTTTATCCATCGTAAAGACAGAGTCATTCAAGTGTCTTTTTATCTGATACATAAACATCACTTTTATAGGACTCATTTCTATGCATTCTTCTCCTCTTCCAAGTCCTTTTCTGATCCTGGAGGATCATTCAGAGGGGTCTCTGGTGGTCACATTCACTGAGTGCTGAGATATTAAAGGTGACCTTGCCTTCAACTTTTTGTTTGGCCATGTGCTCTTGCTTCTTCTTACAGAACTTGCCCCAAAACCACTGCAGGCCTCCAAATCTGTTTCTGCACTGGCTGCAGCCATGTTTATCATCCTGTGATCTCCTGGGGAGCACAGTGAAGCTGTGGTTTCCTTCTCCCTCCTGGATCCTAGAACCCTATGGCCAGGAGGAACTGGGTCACTGCCGGCATCCCTGGTGCAGCAGGGCAGGATCAGGGCTGTTGGGGGTGAAAAGGGGGCCCCGAGGATGGTCTGGGTTGTTGGAGGCGGTTTCAGAGGGGTCCGGAGCGAGTCAGAGCAGGTGGGATGGCGTCTGGATCCCAGGAATCCCAAATCTCCCACTGGAGGGGAGCACAGCCTGACAGGCTGCACTTGCAGTGGAGGAGTGGCTTCGGTTCGGAAAGCTGTAGGATGTGGATAGGATAGGATAGGATAGGATAGGATAGGATAGGATAGGATAGGATAGGATAGGATAGGAGGCCGCTCACCTGTGCTTCCTTTGGCCCTGAGAATGTTTTGGCAATGATCATGGAGCTGCTCCCAGAATGGGAGTTGTTTCTGACAAGCAGACAGATGCTTCAGCAGCACTGCCAGCAGCATTCCAGTGCCACCAGCATCACCAGCATCCCTCTGCTGCTGGAGGGACAATGACCCCTCAGGGAACAGAAATGAGGAATGGCAGAAACCTGTCAGGTGAGGGAATGCAGTTGAAGAATGGGACACTCTCCTGGGAAGGAGTCTTTCTAATTAGGGGGAAATGAGAAGACATTCACAAATGTTAGAAACAGGTGCTGTGGTGATTGACTCTCAGAAACGTTGAATGAATATTTTGTGTGTTATAATGTTCAAAGAAGCTCTGTTAAGCTTTGGAGTTTTTCTGACGTGAGTACTGTGTTCATGTTGAGAGTTGTAATGCTGATCTCTGACCATGGTGGGCAGTCGAAGCCCGAAGCGCTGCACGAGCTCCGGGAATGTGCTGGAAAAGCGGAATGTGTCTGAATGTGGCGGGATGTGTTACTGGGGGGTGGTTACCAAGAGAGTACAAAGCCCGTTTCTGTTTTGGGCAGTGTGCCTCTGGACCTTATTTTGTTCCGTACTGTAGTTTAATAAACTTTTTAAAATTTTAAGAAGGAGGTGTCGTTTCTCAGAAAAAAAGAAAAAGACCACTTGATTTGTAGGAGGAAAAAAAAAAAAAGTCAAGATCAGCAACTCCCAGGCTGTGAAGCAACGACGAAGCACAATTTGTAAAAGCATTTCCGACTGCCCAATGACTGCACCGAGCCCTGGGGAGCAACACCAGGACAGGGCACAGAGAGGAGCCAGCAGGATGGGAATGGGGAGCTCCTGGTGACCTGGGCACTTTCTCCTTCATGTCCCTGACCTTCAGCCCAGCTGTCACACCCCACGAGCCCAGCTGGTGGCAGAAGCTCTCTGGGACAGAAAATATCCCCAGGGTGGTGATGATGGAGTGCAGGAAGTTGGAGCCAGCCATGGCCAGGCTGAGCACACAGGGAGTGATGGGGTTCCTGTGGATGCAGAAGCTGAGGAGCCAGAGCACAGCCCCATTCCCACCATTCCACACAGGCACAGCAGCAGCAGCAGCAGCGGGACAGGCACTTTGCTCCACTGCCTGTTGTCACACTGGCTCCAGTTGTCGTGGCTCTTCTCATTCCAGCTCCCCTGGGATGCCTTCCCACCGGGCTGGCTCCTGCAGGCAGGGCTGGCTCCCTCCGTGGCAGGGGACAAAGTGCTTATGGTGACAACTCTGCTGCTTCTCCTGCCCTCACACAGCTGGAGGGGTGACAAACAGACACACCAGAGCAACGCTGCTGTCCCCCAAACGTGGCTTTTCCCATCTTTTCCCACCCACAGCTTCCATGTGGAGCAGCACAGGGAGGGGTGAGGGACAGGACAGATGGCAAGCAGGATGTGGGAGCCTGGTCCTGTGTGCCTGGCACAAAAGCCAGGGAGATTCCTCCTTCCTGGCTTTGAACAGGACACAGCTGGAGCAGTAAAACAATAGGAAAAGGAGAGGATTGCCCATGGAGATATCAGAGAGCAAATGGCTTTGGGATGGATCTGACCTGGACTCTCAGATGTCAGTTGATATCACTGAGCTGCTGGATTCCTTCAGCAGGACACTCGTTTCAATATTCCATCCCTTTTCCCACACTATTTATAGCTTTGAATTCCCTCCAGACCTCAATTCTGCCCCCAAAATCAATAACCAGGCTCCACCCAATGAGGAGGCCCTGATGAAAGTGGAAGAGTCTGACCTGGCTTCCTCAAGCAGCCTGGAGAACTTCCCCGCAGTGCACTCCCCTCAGCTCCCAGCCTCCAGCTGCTGTCCCTGGGCCGGGATCTGCAGGAGTTCCCTGGAATGGTCCCTTGGGAAAGGGCAGCGCAGCCCGCAGGGTGAGCCCGAGCAGCGTCCGGCGCGGGCTCTGTCCCAGCTCCTGCCACAGCCCCTGCTCTCCGTGCTGCCTCCTGCTCTCCAGGGCTCTCACACACAGGCAGCTGGCTCAGAGCCTGCCACGGGCTCAGGGCTCTGCTCCTCAGTGCTCTTCACTCTGCCCCGGAAATGAGGAATGGGAGAGAGCCCCAGCAACCACACCTGTGGCCAAAGCACTTTGTCTCCATCTCAGCTGCATCTTTCAATTTTAAAGCAACTCCAATCCCAAAATCTTGTCTTTTGAACAGCGTGAACGTGCCCCATCTCATTTCTGGGGTACATCCTTAGGACCCTGCACGACAAATGTGCTGTTAAACTTTGATTACTGGTTCAAACCTAGTTTTGGCACTTGTACGCCACAATTTCAGTGGTACTTCACCTTCACCATTCAGTTTCCCAGAACATTCATGCAATAATAAATTCTGTGGCTCAGCTGGAGCACAGGCACACAGCAGAGGGAGGATTTAGGATTTCAGCAATGTCATTTCTTCTGAGAAAAGGCAAATCCATGCTCCTCTTGGCTTTAATCCTTAGAAAGTTGCAGGTTTCCTCTGAGTCATCTTCTGCACTTCATGGGGAGTCAGACAGCAGCCTAAAGTGAATTCCAAGGAATTCCCAGAAAGCTGAGGTGAAATGATTCCTACCCAGGCTGACATGTGCCTCAGGGAGCTGGGATGCTCCAGCTGGAAACAGCTGGCCCTGAGACCAGAACTGTCACCTCTGTTCCCTGCTGACACCGTGTTTGTGTCCCCAGCTATGGACTCTCACATCCCCTCACCAGCCCAATCCTTTCAAGGGATAACACTTCATGATCCAGGAGCTGATGGGGCTCCAGGAGAGATGGAGAGGGACTTTGGACAAGGGCATGGAGTGACAGGACAAGGGGGATTGGTTTCCCATTGACAGAGGGTGGGGTCAGATTGGATATTGGGAAGAAATCCTTCCCTGTGAGGGTGGTGAGGCCCTGGCACAGGCTGCCCAGAGGGGTAGGGTCAGCTAAAACCAAACAAAAATGCTCCCAAGCCTGAGGAGGAGGATAAGCCCCAATGAAGGGCTGGAAAGGGAATCACAGCACCCCAAAATCTGGTCCCTGATAGCTTTTATTGCATCATTAAGGGGACTGGCAGTAATTAATCTGGGCTCTAAGTGCTGATAACCTGGCTGCAAGCAACTGAGTGCTGTCATTCCTTTAGGCTGTGTGAGCCTGCAGTAGAATGTCAAAAATGTGAATTCTTGTCTCAGTTGTGCTCCTTTGGGCCCTGGGCACGTTTTAGCAATGATTCTGGAGGTATTTCCAGAATGGGAGTTGTTTCTGTCAAGCAGACAGGAAATTCAATAGCACTTCCAGCATTCTAGTGCCACCAGTAACCCTCTGGTGCTGGAGGGACAACGACTCCTCAGGGAAGAGAAAGGAGGATTGGTAGAAACCTGTTGGGAGAGAGAAGGCAGTTGGAGAATGGGACATTCTGCAGGGAAAGAGTGTTTCTAATCAGAAGGAAATGAGGAGCCATTTGCAAAATTCTTCATGTTGACTTTTGACAAAGCCCAATTCCTTTCTTACAAAAAAAAAAAAAAAAAAAAAAAAAATCAAGACAAATAACTCAGAGGGAACGGAGCTGTGACGTACCCAAAGTTGTAAAATAACTTCCGTCTGCCCTATGCCCCCACTGAGCCTTGGGGAGCAACACCAGGACAGGGCACAGAGAGGAGCCAGCAGGACGGGAACGGGGAGCTCCTGGTGACCTGGGCACTTTCTCCTTCATGTCCCTGACCTGGCAGGAGCCGCTTTAGGACACGGATCCCAAAGGAGCAAGAGGTACCAGGAAGCGCCGCTGATCTGCACAGACCCCTTTGCCTGCTGCTGCCCCACAGGGAACAGGTCAGTGCAATGTTTGCCTTCCTCCCTACCCCACCTTCCTCTCCTGCAGCAGCTGCTCTTTTCCTGCCACCCTCTCCCGGTGACCACAGGGCCCTGCCCAGCTCCTCTCTCTTCTCCTGTGCATCCCGTCTGTATCCGAATACTGAAAAGGGCCTGAACAAACTTTCTAACACAATGCAGTGCATGAGGAAGCAGGAATTCTTGACCTGCACAGGACACAAAGGGATCTCTCCTTGTATTGTGTGTGTGGTGAGACTTTAAAACAGGGTATTAATCCATTACATCCACATGTAGGCATTAAAAAGTATTTCTTATCTAATACATAAACACCATTTTCCTAGAACTCATTTCCATGCATCCACCTCCTCTTCCAAGTCCTTTTATGATCCTGGAGGTTCATTAAGAGGAGTCTCTCTGGTGGTCATATTCAATGAATACTGCCATATTACAGGTGCTCTTTCCTTGAACTTTTCCTCTGGTCATGCACTGTTGCTTCCTCTTCCAGAATTTGCCCCAAAATCACTGCAGGCCTCCTTATCTGCTTCTGCACTGGTTCCTGCCATGTTTGCCATCCTGTGTGCCAGCCTTTACATCCTGTGAGAAACAACCGCCCACTTTTTAACATTTTTAGAGGTTTATTAAACCTTAATAAAAAATGCAACAAAAGCAGTAAATAAGGAGAAGTAGGCCTGGGAGCTTCCCTCATGGCTGCCTACCACGTGGCTGACTGATCTGCAGGATTGATGTTTCACTTTTCATACCCTGGGGGTTGCATCAGCTAAACCTGGCTCCTCCCAAAGTCTGTGAGTCAGCCCTTCTTTGTGTTTATTGGTGGAGCCTGCTTTCCTGCAACTTCACTGGAGGGTCAGGTGTTCTCATGCTGCACCTCTTCTCCCTCAGCAATAAGATTTTGTACACCCCTTCTTTCTACCTGTCCTAGATGACTCAGGCTCTCTGATGGCAACAGTACAGAGGGGGGAGAAGGGGACTATGGAGAGAACAGGGGACATCTAAACAAAAGACTACAATGACATAATTATATATCTATAAAATTTCTATTAATATTCACACAGTGTTCATCCCCTAACTGTGAAAGCCAATCATCTCATTATCCATCTATAACACGTCATTCTTAATTTTGGCCACTTTGCTTTTGAAGAACTTCGGAAGAACTGAAAATGTTTATTTTCTGTGTTATTTATCAGCCTCCTACCAAACAGCCCAACACTTCCACCACCCTATCCCACCCCACCATTTCCACCACCCTCCTCCCCTGCACATCTCATTCCTCCCCAGTCCTCCTCCTCCTACCTCCTACCCATTGCAAGGAGCTGCTGAGGAGCTGCAAGGTCCATCCCTGGATTCTCAAGCACTGACTGCCCATCCACTCTGACCACAGCCAGGGCCTCATCCCACTGCCAGCCGAGCATCCATCCATGGGGATGAGCATCCTGTACCCCCCTGCCATCTCACCCACTGAAGGAGATCTGTGTGAGACAGGTGTCACCAGCGTGGCCATGCACAGTGTGACACTGCTCATTGGGCTCTGTGGGCTGGCTGGGAACGGGGCTGTGCTCTGGGTCCTCAGGTTCTGCATCCACAGGGACACCATGAAACCCATCACTGTCTACATCCTTGACCTGGCCATCATCAACTTCCTCTTCCTCATCTTCGTGGTCCCCTCCATTCTGCTCTTGCTGCTGGAGGATTTCTCCTGCTCCTCCATCATGCCCCCAGCATCCATACGCTTCCTTTTCCTCCACTTCCGGATGTTCTACAGCGTAGGGCTGTACCGGCTGACAGCCATCAGCATCGAGAGGGGCAGGTCCATGCTCTGCCCACCTGGGCTCTTCTGCCACCTTCCCCAGGACCTCTCATGGGTGGTGGTCAGTGCCATGCTCTGGGCCCTTTCCATCACTGCCATCGCTGCCATTTCTGCGGTGAATTCCCTGTGCCAGTCACAGGAACACAAGCTCTGCCAGGGGGGCTCTCATCTCCCTGTACATCCTCAACTTCCTCGTCTTTGCTCCATCCATGCTCATTTCCAGCACAATCCTCTTCATTCACTTCAAGGGTAGCTCCCAGCAGCAGCAATCCAAGATGCTTGACATCATTGTCTTCCTTGCTGTGCTCCTCACTCTCCCCCTCAGTCTCTGGAATTTCCTGCAGCAGCTCGGCTACACCACTGTGTCCCCTCGGGTTGTTCTCCTGTTTGCCTGCATGCACAGCAGCATCAGCCCCTTCACCTACACCTCAGTAACAAAGTGCTGGAGACACGGCTCCATGGGGTCCCTCAGGGAGTGCCCCCAGAAGGTGTTTGAGGAGCCAGAAGGGAGCAGTGCCCCCAGTAATGATGCCACCAGGGACACGGGGGTCTGAGCCTGTTGAACCCTTCAAGTGCCCCAATGCAGGACCATGGGGCAGTGACTTAGGATCACCCTCCCACCTTTATTCCTGCAGGAGAAGGGAGCAGAGGCAGTGACAGGGGCCATGTGGGAGGCATGCTCTGCACAGAGCACAGGGGAGCATGATTGGACCTTTGATCCTCCCTCCCAGGTTCTAGAGCACTGTTCCCCAAATGGATCCTTCCCAACACAGATGTGACCCCAGAATTCCCCCTGGCACCTGGTTCCTGCATCCCACTGAGGTCTGATACCAATAAACACCACCGTGAACCCTGAGCTGCCTTTGCCTCCTCTGCCAGAGCTTCCTGGCTTCCTTTGGCTGCTGCTGCCAGCCGGGAATGTGGCTGGAGGGAGGGGACAGAGAGGTAGTTAGCCAGGAATTCTGTGACCATTTTGAAATTTCATAATGAACTATGTTTAATTAGTCAAGGCATATTTGACTGTGGTTTTTTAGCTGGTTTTGATTTAGATCTGTGTTGGCTGTCAGGTAAAAACTCAATCGACCCATAGCCCTTAGAGAGCTTAATAGTTGGAGAAGAAAATTCAATAAAGTTTTTTTAATGGTTATCATATAACTAGAAATTAATTGGATGACAAAGAATGAGAATGATATCTTGAGAGAGCTAGAAATTTAGAAGCCTATACACACCAGAGTGCTTGATTAATAAATTGCAAGAGATAAATTGCAATGGCAATAAGAGAGCCATTTCCTACGCTTGTACAGCTCAGAAAACATAATCAGTGGTCACTGTCTAACCAAGACAACAAATTTAATAAAACATTGCTGGAAAAAACCTGGGTTATGCATTAAACTAAGACAACATATTCTAGTAATAATTAAAAGAAACAAAACACCTATACCTTGGTGTAAGAAGCTGGGAGCACTTTTGGGTGTAACTATTAAAAAATCTTGGATATTGTAGTCTGGAATTAACGAGATAATATTGGCTTTGGCATTGATGTATTAGCCTATGCATGTTGTTATTGATTATAATTATTTCAAAATTGTATTAATTATAAGTCTTTTTACTTGCATGTTAGTATAAGATAATCTATCAGCTTATGTATGCACTGTATTGCTCACAGAAATAGTAGTGTAATGAATATAATATCTATGTATCACTTATGGAAATAATAGTGTGATGAATGTATTGTGTTACAGACCTTAACAAAGCATAAGATGTGAAAAAGGCTTTTGTGTAACTAAAAACGGTGTAGGGCCATCCACTGACCAACCTGTCCAAGTGAGAACCATGACTCAAACCAGAGCCCTGGAGGACAATTAGGGAATACCATGTTAGATTTAAGGAGGACACACTAAAATCTCATCAGAGGATGTGAAACAGCAGCATGGAGACACCAGAAGAAATAAAACACATTGACCTGACACCCAGGATGCCATGCAGAGAAGCCGGAGTGTGAAAAAGTCAGACAAAGGAGTTCCCAGAACATCAGAAATTTTAAAAGAATGTATGAGTAATGCATGAAACACATGACTATGCAAGTGTTTGAGTAATGTAGCAGTATAAAATTAACATTGTCTGTATACACACCACTCCCCGCCTTTCCGTATTATTTGGCTGTTGGGAGGAGCAACCCAGCGCTGGAAATATTCTTTTTTATCCTATTACAATTACTATCACTATTATAATTATTAAACATTTAAAAACTCTAAGCACTGAATTCTGTTTCTCGCAATAGTGTACAAGAATGCCTGAAAATTTTTGTTTCTTTGGACATATCTATGGCAAATAAATTTCCAATATCTTCACAATTTTGACTCAAAATTCTTATTAGTCTAACACACTTTTGCTGTAAGACTTAAACTTCTTGGTGTCAGAGGGGACACAGCCATGGCTTGTGCTCCCTGGAGCAACCATGATCCCCAGTGCCCAGAGCGGGGCTGGCACGGACACGATGGCCCATGGGCTCAGCCTTCCCCACCCCAAGTGCTCTGTGAGTGTCACAGTAGAGTTCTATCCAAAGATCTTTAATTTTTCATTTTGTGAGCCAGGAGCAAAGAACTCTCTGCCTTCAGAAATTCTTCCTCTCCACTGCCTTCAGCTGCTCCCTCAGCAGGCTCAGAGGGCGCAGAAGTGTCCGATCCGGCTGTTGTCTCTGCTCGGACACGCGCAGAATGGTTCGGGGCAGCCCGCGGTTCAAAGGACGAGTCTGGACTCCTCGACATTTCAGTCTTCAGATTGTTTATTATTTCTTATCTTACAAAGTTTTCCTCTTTGCCAGCCGAGATCTGACCAGCAAAGCAGCCAAAGGCACTCTGACCACCCATGGGGCGGTCGTGTCTTTTTATAATAAAAACTACGTACATCATATTTACTTTTTATCCCCAATACCTTTCACCCTTGTCAACAAGTGCACTTTCACCACAAACCAATCCCCAAGTGCCAGCATCACCACAGAAGATGGACGACAAGAAGAAGAAAGAAGAAGCATGAGACACGCCCCGATTCCTCCATCTTTTCTCCATAACCCCCCTGTATCAAAATCCCAAAATGCATATTTCACCCTGTAAATGCGTGATCCCTCCACCACTCATACACCAGTGACTTCCATGTCCTCACACACATCCCTAGAAGGGTCAAAGTCCAGCTACCAAGAACGTCTGGCAACATTCCAGGACCTCTGAGCCCCCCAAGGATTCTCCCGGTGACTCTGGACATTCGGAGCGATGTGCTGAGCTCCCACACAGAAGCAAGGAGAGGAGGAGGCTGTGGTCCTCAGAACAGCCACCCCCTTCCAGGAGCAGGGTGACACCTGTGTTTGTCACCATGGGCTCCACGGGCCATCACCCCCCTCCCTGGGGCTTCCCTGAGGTCAGCAGCCCCACCACATCCCACACCTTCTCTCCAGCCCCACCATATCCCACACCTTCTCTCCAGCCCCAACACATCCCACACCTTCCCACCACATCTTCCCACCAGCTCCATCATGTCCCACCCCTCCCACACCACCCTCCCATCCCACTCCCCATGCAGCCCACCCACCTCCTGCCCTTCCCATCCCTCCCAGCCCCATGCCTGAGGCTCCAGTCCCTCCCCACGGGCTGCTCATCCCAGGCTGCCCCGTAAGGCTTTGGGGCCGTGTTTCTCTTGGAGATGCCCCTCCCCAGCTCCATCCCTGCTCTCCAGCCCCCCAACCTCCTTTGGACACAAACAAGAGGCACTACAGGGATGGCTCCACTGCTGTTCATTGGGCTGGAGAAGCATGGAATTGCCAGGAGGAGCACAAACACTGCTAGGGCTCCTGAGTGGGACAGGAGAGGAGCGGGGATGTCTGGAGGGGAAGGCAGCCTGGGGGGAATTTCTAGAGGATGTCAGAGAGGGCATGATGCCTTAGGATTTTAGCCTTTCTATGTTTCATATCCTGTGCTGCATTAGTGCATAACTCTAAGCTCCATGGAAAGTGTTAGTTAACTGTCAGCACATTTTGGTCAGACAAACCAATCCCTCTAGGCCTGAAATGCAACTGACACTCTACTGCCTCAAGCCCAGAAAAGTACAGACAAAAGTGAATTGGGGAGGGAAAGCTGGGGCTAAATGACTTCATTACCTGAAGCTGTAATTGGAGGATTAACCCCTGATTTGTAAATGGACCAAACTTACATCTGTCTGAAAAACTCGTGACCATTGTCCATTTTGGGTGTAGCTCCTCTCAGAGGCTTTGAGTGCCCAAGGTGAACCTTTTGAAGGCCTTTCATCAATGCCTCCTCTTATTCTCTGCACCTGGTCTGGCCTCTGTTCTAGGGAGGCAGCCCAAGGCATCAGGCAGACAGGGGCTGGAGGGGGCAGGAGGGCTCTGGGTGCCACCAATCCCAAATCTCCCACTGGACAGCAGCAGAGCCCAACAGGCCACACCTGCAGCCAGGGAGTGGCCAGGGACTGGGAAACCATCGGGATGGAATGGCATGGCATGGCATGGCATGGCATGGCATGGCATGGCATGGCATGGCATGGCATGGGGAGAGGTGTACAGGTGGGAACAGGGAGTGATAACAAAATCAGCAGTAATAAACTTTCAAACACAATGGGAAGCATTAGGAAGAAGGAGTTATTTACCTCCAAAGGACACATGGAAGGTTCTCTCCATATTTCTGTTTGGGTTGAGACTGTACAACGAGGGTTTTAGCCATCATAAGCACCCAGAGTTATTAAAGTTTGTTTCTTATCTAGTACATAAACATCACTTTCCTAGGACCCATTTCCATGCATCCATCTCCTTCTCAAAGTCCTTTCCTGGCCCTGGAGGATCATTCAGAGGGGTCCCTGGTGGTCGCATTCACTGAGAGCTGAGATATTAAAGGTGACCTTGCCTTCAACTTTTCCTTTGGCCATATGCTCTTGCTTCTTGTTACAGAACTTGCCCCAAAACCACAGCAGGCCTCCAAATCTGTTTCTCCACCAGCTGCAGCCACGTTTATCATCCTGTGTTCTCCTGAGCAGCACATTGGAGCTGGGCTTTCCTCCTCCCTCCTGGGTCCTAGAGCCCTATGGCCAGGAGGAGCAGAGACACTGCCGAGAGTCCCACATGGAGTGGGGCAGGATCAGGGCTGTTCGGGGGCACAGGGGTCCCATGGACCGTCTTGGGTGTTGCAGGCAGTTTTGAAGGGATCAGGAGAGGCTCGGAGTGGGTTGGAGGGGGTCTGGATGCTGGCAATCCCAAATCTCCCCACTGGAGGAGAGCAAAGCCTGACAGGCCACGCTCAGAGTGGAGGAACAGCCCCATCTGGGAAGCCTGTGGGATGTGATAGGATGGGATGAGGATGGAGAGCAGGATGGAGATAGGGATGGGGATGGGGTTGGGGTGCAGGGATGAGGATGGGATCAAGACAGGAGGAGGAACCAGCTCAACTGTGTGTCCTCGGGACCAGAGCATGTTTTTGCAGTCATCTCGGAGCCCTTCCCAAAACAGCAGCTGTTTCTGAGAAGCGCCCAGCTGCCTCACCCACACTGCCTGCACTGCCAGCATTCCAGTGCCACCAGTATCCTTCTGCTGCTGGAGGGACAACGACCCCTCAGGAAGAGTAATGAGGAATGGTAGAAACCTGTCTAGAGAGGGAAGGCAGTGGGAGAATGGGACACTCTGCAGGGAAAAAAGTTTTTCTCATCAGGACAGAAAGAGGAACCAATCACAAAAATCTTCATTTAGAGCTTCTGACAAAAGCCACTTCTGCTGTAGGGGGAAAAAAAAAAAAAACCAAAAAAAAAAAACCCCACACCCAACGGAAATAACTCAGAGGAACTGAATTTCTGAAGCAGGCAAAGTTGCAATTTTCGATTCCCCCACTCACCTCAGGACTCCACCAACCCTTGGAAGCAACACCAGGATAGGGCACAGACAGGAGCCAGCAGGACGGGAATGGGGAGCTCCTGGTGACCTGAGCACTTTCTCCTTCATGTCCCTGACCTGGCAGGAGCCGCTTTAGGACACGGATCCCAAAGGAGCAAGAGGTACCAGGAAGCGCCGCTGATCTGCACAGACCCCTTTGCCTGCTGCTGCCCCACAGGGAACAGGTCAGTGCAATGTTTGCCTTCCTCCCTACCCCACCTTCCTCTCCTGCACCAGCTGCTCTGTTCCTGCCACCCTCTCCCGGTGACCACAGGGCCCTGCCCAGCTCCTCTCTCTTCTCCTGTGTATCCCGTCTGTATCCGAATACTGAAAAGAGCCAGAACAAACTTTCTAACACAATGCAAAGCATGAGGAAGCAGGAATTCTTGACCTGCACAGGACACAGAGGGCTCTCTCCTTGTATTGTGTGTATGGTGAGATTTTACAACAGGGTATTATTCCATTAGAACCACATGTAGGCATTAAAAATTATTTCTTTTCTAATACACAAACACCATTTTCCTAGAACTCATTTCCATGCATCCACCTCCTCCTGCAAGTCCTTTTGTGATCCTGGAGGTTCATTAAGAGGGGTCTCTCTGGTGGTCATATTCAATGAATGCTGCCATATTAAAGGGGCCCTTGCCTTGAACTTTTCCTCTGGTCATGCACTGTTGCTTCCTGTTCCAGAATTTGCCCCAAAACCACTGCAGGCCTCCTTATCTGCTTCTGCACTGGTTCCTGCCATGTTTGCCATCCTGTGTGTCAGCCTTTACATCCTGTGAGAAACAACCGCCCACTTTTTAACATTTTTTAAGGTTCATTAAACCTAAATAAAAAATGCAACAAAAGGAGTAAATAAGGAGAAGCAGGCCTGGGAGCTTCCCTCATGGCTGCCTACCACGTGGCTGGCTGATCTTCAAGATGGATGTTTCACTTCTGATACCCTGGGGGTTGCATCAGCTAAACCTGGCCACTCCCAAAGTCTGTCAGTCAGCCCTTCTTTGTGTTTATTGGTGGAGCCTGCTTCCCTGCAACTTCACTGGAGGGTCAGGTGTTCTCATGCTGCACCTCTTACCCCCCAGCAATAAGCTTTTGTACACCCCTTCTTTCTACCTGTCCTAGATGACTCAGGCTCTCTGATGGCAACAGTACAGAGGGGGGAGAAGGGGACTATGGGGAGAACAGAGGACATCTAAACAAAAGATTGAAATAACATATTTGTATATCATTAAAGCTTCTCTTAATATTCACACAGTATTCATCCCTTAACTGTGAGAACCAATTATCTCATTATCCATCTATAACACATCGTTTTAAAATTTGGCCACTTTGGTATTTGAACACTTCAGAAGAACTGAAAATGTTTATTCTCTATTTCATTTATGAACTTCCTGCCAAACAGCCCAACCCTCCCACCTCCCTCTCCCATCCCACCATTCCCACTGCCCTCCTCCCCTGCACATCTCGCTCCTCTCCACTGAATCCTTCTCACTGCAGGGAGCTGCTGAGGAGCCGCATGGTCCATCCCTGGATTCTCCAAGCACTGACTGCCCATCCACTCTGACCACAGCCAGGGGCCACATCCCACTGCCTGCCCAGCGTCCATCCATGGAGGTGACCACTGTGTCCCCATCTCCTGCCTCACCCACTGAAGGAGAAGATCTATGTGAGAGAGATGTCACCAGCGTGGCCATACACAGTGTGACACTGCTCATCGGCCTCTGTGGGCTGACTGGGAATGGGGCTGTCCTCTGCCACATCAACCTGAAAAGCACGAACTATGTCATCTTTCAGCTGGCTGTCGTCGACTTCCTCTTACTTCTCCTCACAGTCCCCTCCGCCATTCTCTTTCTCATGGAGGACATGTCCTGCTCTACTATCGTGCCCTTGATGTATGTGAGTTTCCTTTTCCAGCTGTCAGTGGTTTCCTGCTACTGGGCGCTGTTGTGGCTGATGCCCACCAGACCTGTGGTATATATGGAAAATTTCTGGAAGCTGTGCTGCCACTGTGACTTTCCTCTGCGCCTGTGGGTGGCAGTGGGCAGTGTCCAATACTGGGCCATCTTTACTCTCTTTGCCATCATTCCCACGGTGACATTCCTGTGCCCATTACACGACCAGAAGCACTGCCGGGCAGCTCTCATCTCCATGTACACCCTCATCCTGCTTCTCTTTGTTGTACCTGCGGCCATTTCTCACACAGTTGATTTCATTAAGGCCAAGTGGGGCTCCCAGGGGCAGCAACCCAAGAGGCGCGACATCATTATCATCATCACTGTGCTCCTCACTCTCCTCCTCATCCTTGGCACTTTCCTGATGCACCTTGGTTACATCAATGTGTCCTCCCAGATGTTTCTCCTGCTCATCTGCATCAACAACAGCATCAAACCCTTCATCTACTTCTTGGCACGGAGGTGCTGGAGGCCCTGCACTGTGGGGACCCTCTGGCTCTCCCCCTAGAGGGTGTGTGAGGAGCCCGTGGAAAACACTGCCTTCAGAAACGATCCCATCACACAAACATATGTCTGAACCTGTTGATCCTTTCCACAGCACTTCTGAAGGAACCCTGGACAGTGGCTAAGCGATTCCTTGAGTCTCCTGATCAATAAATACCCACAGGATCACCCTCCCTGTGCTGCTGCATCCCCAGCCCCTTTCCAGGTCGCTCTGGGCTCTGATCCGTGCTTGTGAGGCCTCAGCCTTGAGGAGCAGCCCCTGGGCTCAGCTCCTGTGGCGCTGATCAGAAACACCCTCTGCTCCCAGGAACTGCTGCTGTCCAACCACCTCCTGGGCTTTTATCAACAGCCTTGGAAATTACTGTACTCCCCTGGATGCCACAGCATCCCTGCTCTCCCACTGTCACAGGAAGCTGCCGGCCCCAAGTGTGGCCAGGGTGAAGCATTGCTGTGAGTGACGCCCATCCCTTGGGGCCCTGTGAGCAGCGGCCCAAAAGGAGAGCCTTGGAGCTGTGCTGGGCCCAGCAGCGCTGAGCAGAAGCTCCCTGGCACTGGGGCCTCTCCCAGCTGGGATCTCTCCCGCCTGCTGCCCTGGGCTGATCCCCGAACGCCCACGCCTCCTGGGCCCATCCCCCCAGGGCTCCAGGCCCAGCCCTTGGCCCAGGCAGGAGATGCAAAGGGATCCGCAGGGAGCATTTCACTGCCTGCCAGGGCAATTTCTCACAGCGACCTTGCACTGACTCTGCCTAGCTCTCTGTCTGTCTGTCTGTGTGCACACACGTCTGCATCTGCTCTGGCAAATGTGGCACAACTGCTGCTCTCTCAGCTGTGTTAGTACCTGAGACATCTGACTGGGACAGGCCTGCAAGCAAGGTTAAGGCATCAGATACCATTCCAGCTAAATGCTGTAAAGTGTCCTTTCTTTGCTAAATTGTTTATTTCAAGGCAGAAATGCAGGAGTGGCTGGGAGAAGCAGAGACACTGCTCATGGTCCTGGGTGGAGCAGGGCAGGAGTGGGGCTGTCCTAGGGGAATAGTCATCCCTGGGGAGGGTCTGGAGGTTATCAGAGGGGTCTGAAAGGGTTGGAGAGTTCTGGAATGTTTTGGAAAAGTTCAGGAAGGGTCTTGATGCCGTTGATCCCAAATTTTCCAATTGGTGGGCAGCAGAGCCTGAGGAGCCATGCTTCAAGGTGGGGAGCAGCCATGGGATGGGATGTGATGGGATGGGATGGGATGGGATGAGATGCAATGGGACGGGACGGGATGGGACGTGATGGGATGGGATGGGATGGGGAGTGAGGTGGAGAAAGGGATGAGGTGTGATACCAAAATCAGACAGAATATACTTCTTGACACCTACTAATGGTGTTACCAAGTGAAATATTAGGCAGCAGGACACGCAGAAGGATCTCTCCTTATTTCGGTGTGTGTTGTGAGACTTTACAACAGTCTTCTTAACCATTATAACCATACACAGATAATAAAATATTTCTTGTCTAGTACATAAACACCATTTTCCTAGAACTCATTTCCATGCATCCACATCCTACTGGGAGTCCTTTGATGCCCCTGTAAGGTCATTAAGAGGGGTCTCTTGTGGTTGTATTCACTGAGTGATCTGATATTAAAGGTGACCCTGCCTTGAACTTTTCCTTTGGCCATGTGCTGTTGCTTCTTGTTACAGAACTTGCGCCAAAACCACAGCAGACCTCCTTATCTGTTTCTGTACGGAGCAACTTCAGGGGAGTTTAAAATGGTTATTCTCTCTTATTTATCAATCCCCTGCAAGGCAGGCCAACCCTCGGACCTCCCTCTCCCACCCACAGTTTCCACTGCCCTCCTCCCCTGCACACCTCACTCCTCCCCACTGAATCCTTCCCACTGCAGGGAGCTGCTGAGGAGCCGCATGGTCCATCCCTGGATTCTCCAAGCACTGACTGCCCATCCACTCTGACCACAGCCAGGGGCCACATCCCACTGCCTGCCCAGCGTCCATCCATCCATGGAGGTGAGCACTGTGTCCCCTCTTTTCACATCACCAAGCAATGGACCTGATCAGTGTGAGATCAATGTCTCCAGCGTGGCCATGCACATTGTGACGCTGCTGGTTGGCCTCTGTGGGCTGGCTGGGAACGGGGCTTTCCTCTGGCTCCTGCACATTAATGCCATCACCGACTTCATCTTCAACCAGGCCATCACTGACTTCCTCTTCCTCATCATCATGGTCCCCTCTACCCTACTCTTCCTTGTGGAGGAGGTTTCCTGTTCTGCTATAATGCTCCAAATGTATTTGAGCTTGCTTTTCCAGCTGTCACTGTTCACCTACAACATGGGGCTGTACCGGCTGACATTCATCAGCATCGAGAGATGCAGATCTGTCCTCTGCCTGGTATTATGTGGTTGCCAATTTCCTGAGCGCCTGCTGAGGGTGCTGATGAGTGTCCTGTTCTGGGCCTTCCTCTTCATTGTCATCGCTGTCAGTCCTACAGAGACTTCCCAGTGCCAGTCACTCGAGCAGGAGCAATGCCAGGTGGCTCTCACCTCTATGTATGCCCTCAACCTCTTCTTATTTGCAGTACCCATGGTCATTTCCAGCACAATCCTCTTCATTCATCTCAAGCCTGGCTCCCAGCAGCAGCAGCAACACAAGAGGCTTGACATTGTTATCTTCCTTGTTGCACTCTTCAGTCTGCCCCTCAGTCTCTGCTTTCTCCTGCAGCAGCTCAGTTACAGAGCTGTACCCTCCCAGGTGGTTTTCCTGCTCACTGGCATCACCAGCAGCATCAAACCCTTCATCTACTTCTTGGTGGGGAGTTGGAAGAGAGACTGCTCCATGAGGAGCTGCTGGAGACACTGCTCCATGGAGAGCTGCAGGAAGCACTCCTCCATGCAGTCCCTAAGGAAGGCATTTCACAGGGTGTTTGGGAAGCCAAAAGAAAACACTGCTTGCAGCAATGGTCCCGCTGTGATCAGAGGGGTCCAAGCCTGTGAAACCTTTGCACTGCACTGCTGAAGGACCCCGGGACAGTGGCTGAGAGATTCCTTGAGTCTCCTGATCAATAAATACCCACAGGATCACCCTCCCTGTACTGCTGCATCCCCAGCCCCTTTCCAGGCTGCTCTGGGCTCTGATCCGTGCTTGTGAGGCCTCAGGCTTGAGGAGCAGCCCCTGGGCTCAGCTCCTGTGGCGCTGATCAGAAACACCCTCTGCTCCCAGGAGCTGCTGCTGTCCACAGATCTCCCAAATGGAGGGCAGCAGAGCCTGATGGAAAGCACTTGAAGGCTGGGAGCGGCCACGGGATGGGATGGGATGGGATGCGATGGGATGCGATGGGATGCGATGGGGAGAGGGATGGAGGTGGGAACTGGGAGTGATACCAAAATCAGCAGTAATGAACTTTCAAACACAATGGGAAGCATTAGGAAGATGGAATTCTTTACCTGCACTGGACACACAGATGCATCTCTCCATATTTCTGTTTGTGGTGAGACTTTACAACAGGGGTTTTATCCATCATAACCACAGAGTCATTAAAGTGTCTTTTTATCTGATACATAAACATCACTTTCATAGGACTCATTTCTATGCATTCTTCTCCTCCTCCAAGTCCTTTCCTGACCATGGAGGATCATTCAGAGGGGTCTCTGGTGGTCACATTCACTGAGTGCTGAGATATTAAAGGTGACCTTGCCTTGAACTTTTCCTTTGGCCATGTGCTCTTGCTTCTTGTTACAGAACTTGCCCCAAAACCACTGCCGTCCTCCAAATCTATTTCTGCACTGGCTGCAGCCACGTTTATCATCCCGTGTGATCCTGAGGAGCACATTGGAGCTGGGCTTTCCTCCTCCCTCCTGGGTCCTAGAACCCTATGGCCAGGAGGAACAGGGACACTGCCGGGGTCCCAGGTGCAGCAGGGCAGGATCGAGGCTGTTGGGGCTGAAAAGGGGGCCCCGGGGATGGTCTGGGGTGTTGCAGGCGGCTTCAGAGGGGCCAGCAGAGCATCAGAGGGTGCTGGAGGGGGTCTGGAAGCTGGAAACCCCAAATCTCCCCCCTTGGGGACTACAGAGCCTGACAGGTCTTGATGGGAGTAGGGGAAGGGCTCTGTCTGGGACAGATGTGGGATGTGATAGGATGGGGTGAGGATGGAGAGCAGGGTGGGGATGGGGAGCAGGGATGAGGATGGGATGGGGACAGGATAGGACAGGAGGCAGCTCACCTGTGCTTCCTTGGGACCCGGGCCGCGTTATGGCAATGATTCAGGAGCTCTTTCCAGAATAGGAGTTACTTCTGAGAAGCACCCAGCTGCCTCACCAGGACTGCCAGCACTGTCAGCATTCTCGTGCCGCCAGCACCACCAGCATCCCTCTGCTGCTGGAGAGGGATGGACAATGACCCCTCATGGAAGAGAAAGGAGGTATGGTAGAAACCTGTCAGGGAATGGAGTTGAAGAATGGGACACTCTACAGGGAAGGAGTGTTTCTAATTAGGGGGAAATGAGGAGCCATTTACAAATGTTATAACCAGGTGCTACGGTGATTCACTCTCACAATCGTTGAGTAAATATTACGCGTGCTGTAATGTTCAAAGAAGCTCTGTTAAGCTTTGGAGTTTTTCTAGCGTGAGTACTGTGTTCATGTTGAGAGTTGTAATGCTGATCTCTGACCATGGTGGGCAGTCGAAGCCCGAAGCGCTGCACGAGCTCCGGGAAGGCGGAGCGGGGGAGGAGCTGTGCTGGAAAAGCGGAATGTGTCTGAATGTGGGGAATGGATTACCAAGAGTATATAACGCTTGTTACTGCTGTGAGCACATTGTGCTGGCCGTGCCTCTGGATCTTATTTGTCCTTTGTTGTAGTTTAATAAAATTGTTAAAATTTTAAGAACTGAGGCGTTGTTTCTCGGAACAAAGATGAAGATCACAGAATTTGTAGGGAAAAAAAAAAAACAAAAAAACACCAAGATCAAAAATCCCAAGGCTGGGGAACTCTGAGGAACCTAAAATTGTAAAACCATTTCTGACTGGCCCATGACTGCACTGAGCCCTGGGAAACAACACTAGGACAAGGCACAGAGAGGAGCCAGCACCACAGGAATGGGGAGCTCCTGGTGACCTGGGCACTTTCTCCTTCACGTCCCTGACCTGGCAGGAGCCGCTTTAGGACACGGATCCCAAAGGAGCAAGAGGTACCAGGAAGCGCCGCTGATCTGCACAGACCCCTTTGCCTGCTGCTGCCCCACAGGGAACAGGTCAGTGCAATGTTTGCCTTCCTCCCTACCCCACCTTCCTCTCACATCCTGCCCAGCTCATCCATCCTCTGCTCTGCACTTCCCTTCCACATCCCCTGCAGAACAGACCCACCCTCCCACCTCCCTCTCCCATCCCACAATTTCCACTGCCCTCCTCCCCTGCACATCTCACTCCTCCCCACTGAATCCTTCCCACTGCAAGGAGCTGCTGAGGAGCCACATGGTCCATCCCTGGATTCTCCAAGCACTGACTGCCCATCCACTCTGACTACAGCCAGGGGCCACATCCCACTGCCTGCCCAGCATGCATCCATGGAGGTGACCACTGTGTCCCTGTCTCCTGTATCACCCACTGAAGGAGATGATCTGTGTGAGACAGATGTCACTGATGTGGCCATGCACAGTGTGACACTGCTCATCTGCCTCTGTGGGCTGGCTGGGAATGGAGCTGTGCTCTGGGTCCTCAGGTTCCGCATCCACAGGGACACCATGAAACCCATCACTGCCTACATCCTTGACCTGGCCATCATCAACTTCCTCCTCCTCATCTTCCTGGTCCCCTCCCCTCTGCTCTTCCTGCTGGAGGATTTCTCCTGCTCCTCCATCATGCCCCCAGCATCCATACGCTTCCTTTTCCTCCTCTTCCGGATGTTCTACAGCGTAGGGCTGTACCGGCTGACAGCCATCAGCATCGAGAGGGGCAGGTCCAAGCTCTGCCCACCTGGGCTCTTCTGCCACCTTCCGCAGGGCCTCTCATGGGTGGTGGTCAGTGCCATGCTCTGGGCCCTTTCCATCACTGCCATCGCTGCCATTTCTGCGGTGAATTCCCTGTGCCAATCACAGGAACACAAGCTCTGCCGGGGGGCTCTCATCTCCCTGTACATCCTCAACTTCCTCATCTTTCTCCATCCATGCTCATTTCCAGCACAATCCTCTTCATTCACTTCAAGGGTAGCTCCCAGCAGCAGCAATCCAAGATGCTTGACATCATTGTCTTCCTTGCTGTGCTCCTCACTCTCCCCCTCAGTCTCTGGAATTTCCTGCAGCAGCTCGGCTACAGCACTGTGTCCCCTCGGGTTGTTCTCCTGTTTGCCTGCATGCACAGCAGCATCAGCCCCTTCACCTACACCTCAGTAACAAAGTGCTGGAGGCACGGCTCCATGGGGTCCCTCAGGGAGTACCTCCAGAAGGTGTTTGAGGAGCCAGAAGGGAGCAGTGCCCCCAGTAATGATGCCACCAGGGACGTGGGGGTCTGAGTCTGTTGAACCCTTCAAGTGCCCCGATGCCCGACCATGGGGCAGTGACTTAGGATCACCCTCCCACCTTTATTCCTGCAGGGAAAGGGAGCAGAGGCAGTGAGAGGGGCCATGTGGGAGGGATGCTCTGCACAGAGCACATTGGAGCATGATTGGACCTTTGATCCTCCCTCCCAGGTCCTAGAGCACTGTTCCCCAAATGGATCCTTCCCAACACAGATGTGACCCCAAATTTCCCCCTGGCACCTGGTTCCTGCATCCCACTGAGGTCTGATACCAACAAACAGCACCGTGAACCCTGAGCTGCCTTTGCCCCCTCTGCCAGAGCTTCCGGCTTCCTCTGGCTGCTGCTGCCAGCCGGGAATGTGGCTGGAGGGAGGGGACAGAGAGGTAGTTAGCCAGGAATTCTGTGACCGTTTTGAAATTTCATAATGAACTATGTTTAATTAGTGTTTTTTTAGCTGGCTTTGGTTTAGATCTCTGTTGGCTGAGTGTCAGTAGAAAACTCAATCAACCCATAGCCCTTAGAGAACTTACTCAATAGTTGGAGAACAAAATTCAATAAAGTATTTTGCATGGTTATCATATACCTAGAAATTAATTACACATCATAGAATAAGAATGATATCTTGAGATAATTAGGAATTCAGAGGCCTATACACAACAAAAGTCTTGATAATAAATTGGAAGAGATAAATTGTAATGGCAATAACGGAGCCATTTCCCAGGCTTGTGCCCCTAAGAAAACGTATGAAAAGGAAATGGTCTAACCAGGACATCAAATCTGATAAATTATTATTTAGCTGGAAAAAACATGGGTTATGCATTAATCTAAGAAACACAGCATATCCTGGTAGTAATTAAAGGCAACAAAAAACTATACCATGATGTAAAATATTGAGAGCACTTTTGAGAGTATCTATCAAAAAATCTTGGATATAATAGTATAAAAAAAATACCTGGAAATTGTTGTTTCTTTGAACCTGTCAATGGAAAATATATATCCGATATGTTCACAATTTTGACTCAAAATTCTTATTAGTCTAACACGATTTGCTGTAAGACTTCAACGACTTGGTGTGAGAGGGGACACAGCCATGCCTTGTGCTCCCTGGAGCAACCATGATCCCCAGTGCCCAGAGCTGGGCTGGCACAGACACGATGGCCCAGGGGCTCAGCATTCCCCACCCTGAGTGCTCTGTGAGTGTCACAGCAAAGATCTCCCCAGAGATCTTTAATTTTTAATTTTGTGAGCCAGGTGCAGAGGTCTCTCTGCCTTCAGAAATTCTTCATCTCCACTGCCTTCAGCTGCTCCCTCAGCAGGCTCAGGTGGTGCAGAAGCAATGAGAGGGGAGGCCGTGGTCCTCTGCACAGCCACCCCCTTCCAGGAGCAGGGTGACACCTGTGTTGGTCACCATGGGCTCCACGGGGCATCACCCCCCTCCCTGGGGCTTCCCTGAGGTCACCAGCCCCACCACATCCCACACCTTCTCTCCAGCCCCACCACACCCCACACCTTCTCTCCAGCCCCACCATATCCCACACCTTCCCACCACATCTTCCCACCAGCTCCATCATGTCCCACCCCTCCCACACCACCCTCCCATCCCACTCCCCATGCAGCCCAGCCACCTCCCGCCCTTCCCATCCCTCCCAGCCCCGTGCCTGAGGCTCCAGTCCCTCCCCACGGGCTGCTCACCCCAGGCTGCCCCGTAAGGCTTTGGGGCCGCGTTTCTCTTGGAGATGTCCCTCCCCAGCTCCATCCCTGCTCTCCAGCCCCCCAACCTCCTTTGGAGGCAAACAAGAGGCACTACAGGGATGGCTCCACTGCTGTCCATTGGGCTGGAGAAGCATGCAATTGCCAGAAGGAGCACAAACACTGCTGGGGCTCCTGAGTGGGACAGGAGAGGAGCGGGGATGTCTGGAGGGGAAGGCAGCCTGGGGGGAATTTCTAGAGGATGTCAGAGAGGGGCATGATGCCTTAGGATTTTAACCTTTCTATTTTTCATATCCTGTACTGCCTTAGTGCATAACTCTAAGCTCCATGGAAAGTGTTAGTTAACTGTCTGCACATTTTGGTCAGACAAAACAATCCCTCTAGGCCTGAAATGCAACTGACATTCTATGGCCTAAGACCCAGAAAAGTACAGACAAAAGTGAATTGGGGAAGGAAAGCTGGGGCTAAATGACTTCATTACCTGAAGCTGTAATTGGAGGATTAACCCCTGATTTGTAAATGGACCAAACTTACATCTGTCTGAAAAATTCATGACCATTGTCCATTTTGGGTGCAGCCCCTCTCAGAGGCTTTGAGAGCTCAAGGTGAACCTTTTGAAGGCCTTTCATTAATGCCCCCTTTTATTCTCTTCACCTGGTCTGGCCTCTGTTCTAGGGAGGCAGCCCAAGGCATCAGGCAGACAGGGGCTGGAGGGGGCAGGAGGGCTCTGGGTGCCACCAATCCCAAATCTCCCACTGGACAGCAGCGGAGCCCAACAGGCCACACCTGCAGCCAGGGAGAGACCAGGGACTGGGAACCCATTGGGATGGGATGGGATGGGATGGGATGGCATGGCATGGCATGGCATGGCATGGCATGGCATGGCATGGCATGGCATGGCATGGCATGGCATGGCACGGCATGGCATGGCATGGCATGGCATGGCATGGCATGGCATGGCGTGGCATGGCATGGAGTGTGGGGTGGAAATAGGGATGGAGTGTGATACCAAAATCAGACAGAATAAAGTTCCTAACACCTACTAATGGTGCTACCAAAGGAACTATTGGGCAGCAGGACATGCAGAAGGATCTTTCCTTATCTGTGTGTGTGTTATGAGACTTGACAACAGTGTTTTTATCCATTATAACCATACATAGATAATAAAATTTTTTCTTGTCTAGTACAAAAAGACCATTTTCCTAGAACTCATTTCCAGGAATCCACTTCCTGTCGAACAGCCTTTCATGTCCTGGGGTTCATTCAGAGGGGTTTCTGGGGATCGTATTCACTGAGTGATCTGATATTAAAGGTGACCTTACCTTGAACTTTTCCTTTGGCCATGTACTCTTTCTTCTTATTACAGAAACTTGCCCCAAAAATACTGCAGGCCTCCTTATCTGTTTCTGCACTGGCTCCAGCCACGTTTATCATCCTATGTCCACATCTTTACATTCATTTATCTCTCTGACCAGTTAGTCTTGGAGCAACTTCAGGGGAGTTTAAAATGGTTATTCTCTCTTCTTTATCAATCCCCTGCAAGGCAGCCCAACCCTCCCAACTCCCTCACCCACCCACAGTTTCCACTGCCCTCCTCCCCTGCACATCTCACTCCTCCCCACTGAATCCTTCCCACTGCAGGGAGCAGCTGAGGAGCCACATGGTCCATCCCTGGATTCTACAAGCACTGACTGCCCATCCACTCTAACCACAGCCAGAGCCACATCCCACTGCCTGCCCAGCGTCCATCCATCCATGGAGGTGAGCACCATGTCCCCTCTTTTCACTTCACCAACTGACACACCTGATCAGTGTGAGATCAGTGTCTCCAGCGTGGCCATGCACATTGTGATGCTGTTCATCTGCCTCTGTGGGTTGGCTGGGAACGGGGCTTTCCTGTGGCTCCTCCACATTGATACCATCACTGACTTTGTGGTATTCAACCAGGCCAGCATTGACTTCCTCTTCCTCATCTTCATGGTCCCCTCCAGCCTGCTCTTCCTTGTGGAGGAAGTGTCCTGCTCTGCTTTAATGTCCCCAGTGTATTTGAGCTTGCTTTCCCGGCTGTCGCTGTTCACCTACACCATGGGGATGTACCGGCTGATGTTCATCAGCATCGAGAGGTGCAGGTCCGTTATTTGCCAGTTTTTCTGTGTTGTACAACTTTCCAAGGACCATTTGTGGGTGATGATGAAAATCCTGTTCTGGGCCTTGTTCTTTCTTGTCATTGCCGTCAATCCCATGGTGACTTCCCTGTGCCAGTCACACGAGCAGGAGCAATGCCGGATGGTTCTTACTTCCATGTACGCCCTCAGCCTCTTCCTATTCACTGCACCCATGGTCACTTCCATCATACTCCTCTTCATTCATCTCAAGCCTGGCTCCCAGCAACAGCAACACAGGAGGCTCGACATTGTTATCTTCCTTGTTGCACTCTTCAGTCTGCCCCTCAGTCTCTGGTTTCTGTTGCAGCAGCTCGGTTACAGAGCTGTACCCTCCCAGGTGGTTTTCCTGCTCACTGGCATCACCAGCAGCATCAAACCCTTCATCTACTTCTTGGTGGGGAGCTGGAAGAGAGACTGCTCCATGGGGAGCTGCTGGAGACAGTGCTCCATGGAGAGCTGCAGGAAGCTCTCCTCCATGCAGTCCCTAAGGCAAGCGATCCACAGGGTGTTTGGGGAGCCAGAAGAAAACACTGCCTGTGGAGGTGATCTCATTGCGAACACCGGGGTCTGAGTCTGCTGATCCTTTCTACCGCACTACTGAAGGACCCCGGGACAATGGCTGAGAGATTCCTTGAGTGTCCTGATCAATAAATACCCACAGGATCACCCTCCCTGTGCTGCTGCATCCCCAGCCCCTTTCCAGGCCGCTCTAGGCTCTGATCCGTGCTTGTGAGGCCTCAGCCTTGAGGAGCAGCCCCTGGGCTCAGCTCCTGTGGTGCTGATCAGAAACACCCTCTGCTCCCAGGAACTGCTGCTGTCCAACCACCTCCTGGGCTTTTATCAACAGCCTTGGAAATTACTGGACTCCCCTGGATGCCACAGCATCCCTGCTCTCCCACTGCCACAGGAAGCTGCCAGCCCCAAGTGTGGCCAGGGTGAAGCATTGCTGTGAGTGACGCACATCCCTTGGGGCCCTGTGAGCAGCGGCCCAAAAGGAGACCCTTGGAGCTCTCCTGGGCCCAGCAGCGCTGAGCAGAAGCTCCCTGGCACTGGGGCCTCTCTCAGCTGGGATCTCTCCCGCCTGCTGCCCTGGGCTGATCCCCGAACGCCGACGCCTCCTGGGCCCATCCCCCCAGGGCTCCAGGCCCAGCCCTTGGCCCAGGCAGGAGATGCAAAGGGATGCGCAGGGAGCATTTCACTGCCTGCCAGGGCAATTTCTCACAGGGACCTTGCACTGACTCTGCCTGGCTCTCTGTTCGTCTGTCTGCGTGCACACACGTCTGCATCTGCTCTGGCAAATGTGGCACAACTGCTGCTCTCTCAGCTGTGTTAGTACCTGAGACATCTGACTGGGGCAGGCCTGCAAGCAAGGTTAAGGCATGAGATACCATTCCAGCTAAATGCTGTTCATGTCCTTTCTTTGCTAAATTGTTTATTTCAAGGTAGAAATGCAGGAATGGCTGGGAGAAGCACAGACACTGCTCATGGTCCTGGATGGAGCAGGGCAGGAGTGGGGCTGTCGTATGGGAATAGTCAGCCCTGGGGAGGCTCTGGAGGTTGTCAGAGGGGTCTGGAAGGATGGAGAGTTCTGGAATGTTTTGGAAAAGTTCAGGAAGGGTCTGCATGCCGTTGATCCCAAATTTTCCAATTGGAGAGCAGCAGAGCCTGAGAAGCCATGCTTCAAGGTGGGGAGCGGCCAAGGGATGGGATGGGATGGGATGGGATGGGATTGGATGGGATGGGATGGGGAGTGAGGTGGAGAAAGGGATGAGGTGTGATACCAAAATCAGACAGAATATAGTTCCTAACACCTACTAATGGTGTTACCAAGTGAAATATTAGGCAGCAGGACACGCAGAAGGATCTCTCCTTATTTCTGTGTGTGTTGTGAGACTTTACAACAGTCTTCTTAACCATTATAACCATACATAGATAATAAAATATTTGTTGTCTAGTACATAAACACCATTTTCCTAGAACTCATTTCCATGCATCCACGTCCTGCTGGAAGTCCTTTGATGCCCCTGTAAATCTTTAAGAGGGGTCTCTGGTGGTTGTATTCACTGAGTGATCTGATATTAAAGGTGACCCTGCCTTGAACTTTTCCTTTGGCCATGTGCTCTTGTTCTTATTACAGAAACTTGCCCCAAAAATACTGCAGGCCTTCTTTATCTGTTTCTGTACGGGCTCCAGCCACATTTATCATCCTGTGTCCAAATCTTTACATTCATTTATCTCTCTGACCAGTTAGTCTTGGAGCAACTTCAGGGGAGTTTAAAATGGTTATTCTCTCTTCTTTATCAATTCCCTGCAAGGCAACCCAAACCCTCCCAACTCCCTCTCCCACCCCACTGTTTCCACTGCCCTCCTCCCCTACACAGCTCACTCCACCCCACTGAATCCTTCCCACTGCAGGGAGCTGCTGAGGAGCCGCATGGTCCGTCCTTGGATTCTCCAAGCACTGACTGCCCATCCACTCTGACCACAGCCAGGGGCCACATCCCACTGCCTGCCCAGCGTCCATCCATCCATGGAGGTGAGCACTGTGTCCCCTCTTTTCACATCACCAAGCAATGGACCTGGTCAGTGTGAGATCAATGTCTCCAGCGTGGCCATGCACATTGTGACGCTGCTCGTTGGCCTCTGTGGGCTGGCTGGGAATGGGGCTTTCCTCTGGCTCCTGCACATTAATGCCATCACCGACTTCATCTTCAACCAAGCCATCACCGACTTCCTCTTCCTCATCATCATGGTCCCCTCTACCCTACTTTTCCTTGTGGAGGAGGTTTCCTGCTCTGCTATAATGCCCCAAATGTATTTGAGCCTGCTTTTCCAGCTGTCTCTGTTCTCCTACAACATGGGGCTGTACCGTCTGACATTCATCAGCATCGAGAGATGCAGATCTGTCCTCTGCCTGGTATTCTGTGGTTGCCAATTTCCTGAGCGCCTGCTGAGGGTGCTGATGAGTGTCCTGTTCTGGGCCTTCCTCTTCATTGTCATCGCTGTCAGTCCTACAGAGACTTCCCAGTGCCAGTCACTCGAGCAGGAGCAATGCCAGGTGGCTCTCACCTCCATGTACGCTCTCAACCTCATCCTATTTGCTGTACCCATGGTCATTTCCAGCACAATCCTCTTCATTCATCTCAAGCCTGGCTCCCAGCAGCAGCAGCAACACAAGAGGCTTGACATTGTTATCTTCCTTGTTGCACTCTTCAGTCTGCCCCTCAGTCTCTGGTCTCTCCTGCAGCAGCTTGGTTACACAGTTGTGCCCTCCCAGGTGGTTTTCCTGCTCACCTGCATCACCAGCAGCATCAAACCCTTCATCTACTTCTTGGTGGGGAGTTGGAAGAGAGACTGCTCCATGGGGAGCTGCTGGAGACACTGCTCCATGGAGAGCTGCAGGAAGCACTCCTCCATGCAGTCCCTAAGGAAGGCGATCCACAGGGTTTTTGGGGAGCCAAAAGAAAACACTGCTTGCAGCAATGGTCCTGCTGTGATCAGAGGGGTCCAAGCCTGTGAAACCCTTCCACTGCACTTCCCCGGGACAGTGGCTGAGAGATTCCTTGAGTCTCCTGATCAATAAATACCCACAGGATCACCCTCCCTGTGCTGCTGCATCCCCAGCCCCTTTCCAGGCCGCTCTGGGCTCTGATCCGTGCTTGTGAGGCCTCAGCCTTGAGGAGCAGCCCCTGGGCTCAGCTCCTGTGGCGCTGATCAGAAACACCCTCTGCTCCCAGGAACTGCTGCTGTCCACAGATCTCCCAAATGGAAGACAGCAGAGCCTGATGGAAAGCACTTGAAGGCTGGGAGCAGCCACGGGATGGGATGGGATGGGATGCGATGGGATGCGATGGGATGCGATGGGATGCGATGGGATGGGGAGAGGGATGGAGATGGGAACTGGGAGTGATACCAAAATCAGCAGTAATGAACTTTCAAACACAATGGGAAGCATTAGGAAGAGGGAATTCTTACCTGCTCAGGACACACAGATGCATCTCTCCATATTTCTGTTTGTGGTGAGACTTTACAACGGGGTTTTATCCATCGTAACCACAGAGTCATAAAGTGCCTTTTTATCTGATACATAAACATCACTTTCATAGGACTAATTTCTATGCATTCTTCTCCTCCTCCAAGTCCTTTCCTGATCCTGGAGGGTCATTCAGAGGGGTCTCTCTGGTGCTTGCATTCACTGAGTGCTGAGATACTAAAGGTGACCTTGCCTTCAACTTTTCCTTTGGCCATGTGCTCTTGCTTCTTGTTACAGAACTTGCCCCAAAACCACTGCAGTCCTCCAAATCTGTTTCTGCACTGGCTGCAGCCACATTTATCATCCTGTGATCTCCTGGGAGCACAGTGCAGCTGTGCTTTCCTTCTCCCTCCTGGATCCTAGAGCCCTATGGCCAGGAGGAACAGGGTCACTGCTGGGGTCCCTGGTGCAGCAGGGCAGGATCAGGGCTGTTGGGGGTGAAAAGGGGGCCCCGGGGATGGTCTGGGGTGTTGGAGGCGGTTTCAGAGGGGTCCGGAGCGAGTAAGAGCAGGTGGGAGGGGCTTTGGATGCCAGGAATCCCAAATCTCCCACTGGAGGGGAGCACAGCCTGACAGGCTGCACTTGCAGTGGAGGAGTGGCTTCGGTTCGGAAAGCTGTGGGATGTGATTAGGATAGGATAGGATAGGATAGGATAGGATAGGATAGGATAGGGTAGGATAGGATAGGATAGGATAGGATAGGATAGGATAGGATAGGATAGGATAGGAAGCCGCTCAGCTGTGCTTCCTTTGGCCCTGAGAATGTTTTGGCAATGATCATGGAGCTGCTCCCAGAATGGGAGTTGTTTCTGACAAGCAGACAGATGCTTCAGCAGCACTGCCAGCAGCATTCCAGTGCCACCAGCATCACCAGCATCCCTCTGCTGCTGGAGGGACAATGACCCCTCAGGGAACAGAAATGAGGAATGGCAGAAACCCATCAGGAGAGGTTCGGCAGTTGAAGAATGGGACACTCTCCTGGGAAGGAGTGTTTCTAATTAGGGGGAAATGAGAAGACATTCACAAATGTTAGAAACAGGTGCTGTGGTGATTGACTCTCAGAAACGTTGAATGAATATTTTGTGTGTTATAATGTTCAAAGAAGCTCTGTTAAGCTTTGGACTTTTTCTGACGTGAGTACTGTGTTCATGTTGAGAGTTGTAATGCTGATCTCTGACCATGGTGGGCAGTCGAAGCCCGAAGCGCTGCACGAGCTCCGGGAATGTGCTGGAAAAGCAGAATGTGTCTGAATGTGGCGGGATGTATTACCGGGGGGTGGTTACCAAGAGGGTACAAAGCCCGTTTCTGTTTTGGGCAGTGTGCGTCTGGACCTTATTTTGTCCTGTGTTGTAGTTTATTAAACTTGTTAAAATTTTAAGAAGGAGGTGTCGTTTCTCAGAAAAAAAGAAAAAGACCACTTGATTTGTAGGAGGAAAAAAAAAAAAAAGTCAAGATCAGCAACTCCCAGGCTGTGAAGCAACGACGAAGCACAATTTGTAAAAGCATTTCCAACTGCCCAATGACTGCACCGAGCCCTGGGGAGCAACACCAGGACAGGGCACAGAGAGGAGCCAGCAGGACGGGAATGGGGAGCTCCTGGTGACCTGGGCACTTTCTCCTTCATGTCCCTGACCTTCAGCCCAGCTGTCACACCCCACGAGCCCAGCTGGTGGCAGAAGCTCTCTGGGACAGAAAATATCCCCAGGGTGGTGATGATGGAGTGCAGGAAGGTGGAGCCAGCCATGGCCAGGCTGAGCACACAGGGAGTGATGGGGTTCCTGTGGATGCAGAAGCTGAGGAGCCAGAGCACAGCCCCATTCCCACCATTCCACACAGGCACAGTAGCAGCAGCAGCAGCAGCAGCAGGACAGGCACTTTGCTCCACTGCCTGTTGTCACACTGGCCCCAGTTGTCGTGGCTCTCCTCATTCCAGCTCCCCTGGGATACCTTCCCACCGGGCTGGCTCCTGCAGGCAGGGCTGGCTCCCTCCGTGGCAGGGGACAAAGTGCTTATGGTGACAACTCTGCTGCTTCTCCTGCCCTCACACAGCTGGAGGGGTGACAAACAGACACACCAGAGCAACGCTGCTGTACCCAAACGTGGCTTTTCCCATCTTTTTCCACCCACAGCTTCCATGTGGAGCAGCACAGGGAGGGGTGAGGGACAGGACAGATGGCAAGCAGGGTGTGGGAGCCTGGTCCTGTGTGCCTGGCACAAAAGCCAGGTAGATTCCTCCTTCCTGGCTTTGAACAGGACACAGCTGGAGCAGTAAAACAATAGGAAAAGGAGAGGATTGCCCATGGAGATATCAGAGAGCAAATGGCTTTGGGATGGATCTGACCTGGACTCTCAGATGTCAGTTGATATCACTGAGCTGCTGGATTCCTTCAGGAGGACACTCGTTTCAATATTCCATCCCTTTTCCCACACTATTTATAGCTTTGAATTCCCTCCAGACCTCAATTCTGCCCCCAAAATCAATAACCAGGCTCCACCCAATGAGGAGGCCCTGATGAAAGTGGAAGAGTCTGACCTGGCTTCCTCAGGCAGCCTGGGAGAACTTCCCCGCAGTGCACTCCCCTCAGCTCCCAGCCTCCAGCTGCTGTCCCTGGGCTGGGATCTGCAGGAGTTCCCTGGAATGGTCCCTTGGGAAAGGGCAGCGCAGCCTGCAGGGTGAGCCTGAGCAGCGTCCGGCGCGGGCTCTGTCCCAGCTCCTGCCACAGCCCCTGCTCTCCGTGCTGCCTCCTGCTCTCCAGGGCTCTCACACACAGGCAGCTGGCTCAGAGCCTGCCACGGGCTCAGGGCTCTGCTCCTCAGCTGCTCTTCACTCTGCCCAGGAAATGAGGAATGGGAGAGAGCCCCAGCAACCACACCTGTGACCAAAGCACTTTGTCTCCCTCTCAGCTGCATCTTTCAATTTTAAAGCAACTCCAATTACAAAATCTTGTCTTTTGAACAGCCTGAACTTGCCCCATCTCATTTCTGGGGTACATCCTTAGGACCCTGCACGACAAATGTGCTGTTAAACTTTGATTACTGGTTCAAACCTAGTTTTGCCACTTGTACGCCACAATTTCAGCTGCACTTCACCTTCACCATTCAGTTTCCTAGAACATTCATGCAATAATAAATTCTGTGGCTCAGCTGGAGCACAGGCACACAGCAGAGGGAGGATTTAGGATGTCAGCGATGTCATCTCTTCTGAGAAGAGGCAAATCCATGCTGCTCTCTTGGCTTTAATCCTTAGAAAGTTGCAGGTTTCCTCTGAGTCATCTTCTGCACTTCATGGGGAGTCAAACAGCAGCCTACAGTGAATTCCAAGGAATTCCCAGAAAGCTGAGGTGAGATGATTCCTACCCAGGCTGACATGTGCCTCAGGGATCTGGGATGCTCCAGCTGGAAACAGCTGGCCCTGGGACCAGAACTGTCACCTCCCTTCCCTGCTGACACCGTGTTTGTGTCCTCAGCTATGGACTCTCACATCCCCTCACCAGCCCAATCCTTTCAAGGGCAAACACTTCATGATCCAGGAGCTGATGTGGCTCCAGGAGAGATGGAGAGAGACTGTGGACAAAGGCATAGAGTGACAGGACAAGGGAGAATGGCTTCCCAGTGACAGAGGTTGGGGTCAGATTGGATATTGGGAAGAAATCCTTCCCTGTGAGGGTGGTGGGGCCCTGGCACAGGCTGCCCAGGGGGTAGGGTCAGATAAAAACAAACACTAATGCTCCCAAGCCTGAGGAGGAGGATAAGCCCCAATGAAGGGCTGGAAAGGTGTCGGGATCATTAGTTTGTCAGAGTGACCCCGAGAAAAGTTCCAAAGTCTCTTTTCCCAGCCCGGCGCTTAAAAAGGGAGTCAGAACTCTTCATCTTTCAGTCTCAAGGTCGTTTATTAGTTCTTATCTATAAAATTTTCTTTCTGCCCAGCAGAGATCTGCTCAGCAGGGCAGCCACAGGCACTCTGCCTGCCCCCGGGGCGGTGTTGTGTCTTTATACTAAAAACTACGTGTACAATATTTACAATTACTCCCCAATACCCATCACCTATGCTAGACAGTGAGCTTCTACTCTAAACCAATAAGTAATTGCCAACATCACTACAGAAGATGGAGGCCAAGAAGAAGAAAGAAGAAGCACGAGGCACGCCCCGATTCCTCCATCTTGTCTCCATAACCCCCCTGTACAGGGATAGAACCCCCCTGTACAGTAATCCTAAAATACATAATTCACCCTGTGATAATTTCACTAATATTCTACCTAAACTCTTGTGGCTTGCTATCTTCATAGAAGGTTGGTATTTGCTCCACGGGCTATAATCAAACTCACAGAGGCATTTTGGGCTCTGTGCCAGGGTCTCTGAGCCCCCCGGCAAGGGTCTTGGCTGCTCAGGACAGCCAAAGGGATGTCCTGAACCCGACAGAAAGAGAATCACAGCACCCCGAAATCTGGTCCCTGATAGCTTTTACTGCATCATTAAGAGGACTGGCAGTAATTAATGTGGGCTCTAAGTGCTGTTGACCTGGCTGCAAGCAACTGAGTGCTGTCCTTCATTTGGGCTGTGTGAGCCTGCAGTTAGAATGTCAAAAATGTGAATTCTCATCTCATTTGTGCTCCTTTGGGCCCAGGGCAGGTTTTAGCAATGATTCTGGATATATTTCCAGAATGGGAGTTGTTTCTGTCAAGCAGACAGATAATTGAACAGCACTACCATGCTTTCTAATGCCACCAGTAAACCTCTGGTGCTGGAGGGACAATGACCCCTCAGGGAAGAGAAAGGAGGAGTGGTAGGAACCTGTTGGGAGAGAGAAGGCAGATGGAGAAAGGGACATTGTGCAGAGAAGCAATGTTTCTAATCAGAAGGGAATGAGGAGCCATTTGAAAAATTCTTCATGTTGACTTTTGAAAAAGCCAATTCCTTTCTTACAAAGAAAAAAAAATCAAGATAAATAACTCAGAGGGAGCAGAGCTGTGACGTACCCAAAGTTGTAAAATAACTTCCGTCTGCCCTATGCCCCCACTGAGCCTTGGGGAGCAACACCAGGACAGAGCACGGAGAGGAGCCAGCAGGACGGGAATGGGGAGCTCCTGGTGACCTGGGCACTTTCTCCTTCATGTCCCTGACCTGGCAGGAGCCGCTTTAGGACACGGATCCCAAAGGAGCAAGAGGTACCAGGAAGTGCCACTGATCTGCACAGACCCCTTTGCCTGCTGCTGCCCCACAGGGAACAGGTCAGTGCAATGTTTGCCTTCCTCCCTACCCCACCTTCCTCTCCTGCACCAGCTGCTCTCTTCCTGCCACCCTCTCCCAGTGACCGCAGGGCCCTCCCCAGCTCCTCTCTCTTCTCCTGTGCATCCCGTTTCCATCCCAATACGGAAAAGGGCCTGAACAAACTTTCTAACACAATGCAAAGCATGAGGAAGCAGAAATTCTTTATCTGCACAGGACACAGAGGGATCTCTCCTTGTATTGTGTGTATGGTGAGACTTTACAACAGGGTATTAATCCATTAGAACCACATGTAGGCATTAAAAAGTATTTCTTTTCTAATACACAAACACCTTTTTCCTAGAACTCATTTCCATGCGTCTACCACCTCCTGCAAGTCCTTTAATGATCCTGGAGGTTCATTAAGAGGAGTCTTTCTGGTGGTCATATTCAATGAATGCTGCCATATTACAGGTGCCCTTGCCTTGAACGTTTCCTCTGGTCATGCACTGTTGCTTCCTGTTCCAGAATTTGCCCCAAAATCACTGCAGGCCTCCTTATCTGCTTCTGCACTGGTTCCTGCCATGTTTGCCATCCTGTGTGCCAGCCTTTACATCCTGTGAGAAACAACCGCCCACTTTTTGAAAATTTTAATTATTTATTGAACCTTAATACAAAATGCAACAAAAGGAGTAAATAAGGAGAAGCAGGCCTGGGAGCTTCCCTCATGGCTGCCTACCACGTGGCTGGCTGACCTTCAAGATGGATGTTTCACTTTTGATACCCTGGGGGTTGCATCAGCTAAACCTGGCTCCTCCCAAAGTCTGTCAGTCAGCCCTTCCTTGTGTTTATTGGTGGAGCCTGCGTTCTTGCAACTTCACTGGAGGGTCAGGTGTTCTCATGCTGCACCTCTTCCTCCCCACCAGCAATAAGATTTTCTACACCCCTTCTTTGTACCTGTCCTAGATGACTCAGGCTCTCTGATGGCAACAGTACAGTGGGGGGAGAAGGGGACTATGGGGAGAACAGGGGACATCTAAACAAGACTACAATTAATTAATTATATATCAATAAAACTTCTCTTAATATTCACACAGGATTCATCCCTTAACTGTGAGAGCCAATTAACTCATTATCCATCTATAACACATCCTTTTAAATTTTGGCCACTTTGGTGTTGAACCTCTTCAGAAAAACTTAAAATGTTCATTCTCTATGTTATTTATCAGCTTCCTGCGAGACAGCCCAAACCACACAATTCCCTCTCTCACCCCACTGTTTCCACTGCCCTCCTCCCCTGCACATCTCACTCCTCCCCACTGAATCCTTCCCACTGCAGGGAGCTGCTGAGGAGCCGCATGGTCCATCCCTGGATTCTCCAAGCACTGACTGCCCATCCACTCTGACCACAGCCAGGGGCCACATCCCACTGCCTGCCCAGCGTCCATCCATGGAGGTGACCACCGTGTCCCCATCTCCTGCCTCACACACTGAAGAAGTTCTGTGTGTGACAGATGTCACCAGCGTGGCCATGCACAGTGTGACACTGCTCATCTGCCTCTGTGGGCTGGCTGGGAACGGGGCTGTGCTCTGGCTCCTCAGCCTGAAAATCCGTAACTCTGACATCTTCGACCTGGCTGTCATTGACTTCCTCTTCCTCCTCTTTGCGTTCCCCTCCGCCCTCCTCTTCTTGGTGGAAGACGTGTCCTGCACTCCTATCCTGTCCCTGCTGTATCTGAGTTTCCTTTTGCAGCTGTCAGTGGTGTCCCTCTACTGGGGGCTGTTCCGGCTGATGCTCAGCAGCAATGTGCTGTTAATGGACAAGCTCTGCTGGCTCTGCTGCCGCCGGGAGCTTCCAGAGCGCCTGGAGTGGGTGGTGGACAGTGTCCAATACTGGGCCTTCTTTGCTGTCTTCACTGTCATTCCCACGGTGACATTCCTGTGCCCATCACAAGAGCAGGAGCTCTGCCAGGCAGCTCTCATCTCCATGTACACCCTCGTCCTGCTCTTCTTTGTTGCACCCATGCTTGTTTCCAGCACAGTCAATTTCATTAAGGCCAAGTGGGGCTCCCAGCAGCAGCAGCCGGAGAGGCGCGACATCGTTATCGTCATCACTGTGCTCCTCACTCTCCTTCTCAGCCTCTGCAATTTCCTGCAGCAGCTCGATTACATCGATGTGCCCTCTCAGGTGGTTTTCCTGCTCACCTGCATCAACAGCAGCACCAAACCCTTCATCTACTTCTTGGCAGGGCAGTGCTGGAGGCCCTGCTCCATAGTGTCCCTCCAGGTCTCCCTCCAGAGGGTCTTTCAGGAGTAGGAAAAAAAAAAAAAAAACAGAGAAATGAGTCCCCCACGGACACAGCACTCTGAGCCTGTTGATACTTTCCACTGCTCTGCTGAAGGACCTCAGCCGGAGGCTGAGGGATTTCCTTGAGTCTCCTCAATAACCAATATCCACGAGATCATCCTCCCTGTGGTGGTGTATTCATAGAGGAGAAGGAAGCAGGAGCATTGCCTTGGGTGATTTTTGTGGGATGGTCTGCAGGGAGCACATTGGAGCATGGCTTTCCTCCTCCCTCCTGGATCCCCATGGCTCCAAGCAGTGCAGCTGGGCTCAGTGCTGTTCCCCAGCTCTATTCCCCATGGAATAACCGTAATTGCCTTGGCCATGGGCGTTTCCCAAATCCCTGCAGGGCTGGTGCCTCTGGATGGCAGGAGAGGGCTTGGGATCACAGGGAGCATCCTTCCCTTTCTGTCCAGCAGAGCCAGCCCTGCATTCCCAGCTGATGGGAAGGGACACCAGGGGGGGCTGCAGAGCTGGGGAGGGACAGCAACATTCCCTTATCCTTTCAGTAGGAATGTCTCACATTCTTCAATGCCAGAATTAAATCCTTCTGAGTAAAGTGCAGGGTCAATACTGAACTCCACTGAACTCCTGTGCCTGTACCCAAAAGTACATGGTGTATGGAAATTCCCATCACCAGATGTTTGGACCATTTAATTGCACAGAAATTAGGGAGTTATGCTGCTCTTCTGCAGAATGGGGCCATCCATCCTCTGCTTCCCCAGCATCAGTGTCCAGGGAAGCCCTTGACCACCTCCATCCTGAACCTGGCCACCCTCAGGAGGAGCGGCACAGCCACTCTGCACAGCAGCTCCAGCCACAGTCCAGCCTCTCCTGATCTTTGTTATTCTGTAACCACCCCTCAATCAGATTTGGGTTCATGGTTTTTGTTTCTTTCCACTGTGGTAGGCACAGCCTCTGAATTTCTTCAATAAATAACAACCAGGCTTCACTGCAGAGCCTGTGCCTGTTAAACAGTGTCCAAAACGGCTCATGTCCTTCTTTAACCCCGTTCCAAAGCCTCTGGTTGATCTGGGAGCAGGGCAGGTCTCTGTCTCATACTAGAGCCCTTCCTAAGGCACGTGCCTGCAATGCTTGGGATGATGTTGGCAGCACCAAGAGCTCCTGATTCCTCCTGGCAGAGACCTGGCCAGCAGCCACATCTCTTGCTCAGGGGGAAGCTGTCCCTCCTTTTCCCACTGCCTTAAATCCAGGGGAAACCAACGTGCCACTGCTTATGGAATGGGAAGTGAGAGTGAAATCATGTGTGAAGTCAGGCTTTGGAGACACACATGAGGTTAAACAGCTATGGAGCATTTATTAACAGAGTAGTTAATAATTAAGAGATGAGACAGATTTGGATATCTGAGAGGGTTTTTCTCTCCCTGTCTCCTGTTTTTCTGCCCATTGCAAAGCAGAAACTTTCCATGGTGCAACCTCTTGGCCAGGGAAGAGCAACTCAGCCAGGGGATTTCTCCCAGGGCAAGTGCAGGAGGATCATGATTGTCCAATGTGCTTTATCTACTTCCAAGCACCTTCCTTGTCTCCACTGCCAATGAGGCCACTCCCTACCTGAGCTTCCTTTCAAAAGAGCAAAGATTTCAAAGCAAGAGTTTTCCTGGATTTCAGACTGCAACCTACAGTGAATTCCAAGATGATTCCTACCCAGGCTGACATGTGCCTCAGGGATCTGGGATGCTCCTCCTGGAAACTGCTGGCCCTGGGACCAGAACTGTCACCTCTCTTCCTGCTGACACCGTGTTTGTGTCCCCAACTATGGACTCTCACATCCCCTCACCAGCCCAATCCTTTCAAGAGCAAACACTTCATGATCCAGGAGCTGATGGGGCTCCAAGAAATTTGGAGAGTGACTTTGGACAAGGGCATGGAGTGACAGAACAAGGGGGAATAGCTTCCCAGTGACAGAGGGTGGGGTCAGATTGGATATTGGGGAGAAATCCTTCCCTGTGAGGGTGGTGGGGCCCTGCCATACATTGCCCAGAGAGGCTGTGGCTGCCCCTGGATCCATGGAAGTGTCCAACAGCAGAATGACACAGGTTTGGAGCAACGTGGAATAGTGGAAAGTGTTCCTGCTGGCAAAGGGTCAGTCTGGGATCAGACAACCACAAAAACAACCCCAAGTGTTGCCAGCATTGAGGAAGAGCAGGAGCAGCTCTGGATATGGGCTGGCAGGGAGTTCCCAGCACCCTGGTCCCTGATTGCTTTCACTGCATCATCAAGGGGACTGGCAGTAATTGGGGTGGGCTCCAAGTGCTGATAGCCTGGCTGCAAGCAACTGAGTGCTGTCCTTCCCTTGGGCTCTGGGAGCCTGCATTGGAATGACAGGAATGGGAGTCCATGGCCCAGGGGTGATCCCATGAGCACAGGGGAGGCTTTGGCAGTGGTTCTGGAGCTCTTGAGAGAATGGGAGCTGTTTCTGACAAGCACCCAGATGCTTCATCAGCACTGCCAGCACTGCCAGCAGCATTCCAGTGCCACCAGTGCCACCAGCATCGCTCTGCTGCTGGAGGGACAGTGACCCCTCAGGGAACAGAAATGAGGTGTAATAGAAACCTGTCAGGGAAAAAAGTTGAAGAACGGGACACTCTCCTGGGAAGGCGTGATTCTAATTAGGGGGAAATGAGGAGCTATTCAAAATGTTATAAACTGGTGCTATGGTGATTGACTCTCAGAAACGTTCAATGAATATTACGTGTGTTATAATGTTCAAAGAAGCTCTGTGAAGCCTTGGAGTTTTTCTAACGTGAGTTCTGTGTTCATGTTGAGAGTTGTAATGCTGATCTCTGACCATGGTGGGCAGTCGAAGCCCGAAGCGCTGCACGAGCTCCGGGAAGGCGGGACGGAGGAGGAGCTGTGCTGGAAAAGCGGAATGTGTCTGAATGTGGGGGATGGATTACCAAGAGTGTGTAAATCCTGTTACTGTTTTGGGCAGTGTGCCTCTGGCCGTGCCTCTGGACCTTACTTTGTCCCATATAGTAGTTTAATAAATTTTTAAATTTTAAGAATGGACGCATCTTTTCTCACACCAAAGAAAAAAATCACTTGATTTTTAGGGGAAAAAATCAAGATCAATAACTCCAGGGTGTGGAAATCTAACGGAGACAAATTTGTAAAACCATTTCCGACTGCCCTGTGACTGCACCGAGCCCTGGGAAACAACACCAGGACAGGGCACAGAGAGGAGCCAGCAGGACGGGAACGGGGAGCTCCTGGTGACCTGGGCACTTTCTCCTTCATGTCCCTGACCTGGCAGGAGCCGCTTTAGGACACGGATCCCAAAGGAGCAAGAGGTACCAGGAAGTGCCGCTGATCTGCACAGACCCCTTTGCCTGCTGCTGCCCCACAGGGAACAGGTCAGTGCAATGTTTGCCTTCCTCCCTACCCCACCTTCCTCTCCTGCACCAGCTGCTCTGTTCCTGCCGCCCTCTCCTGGTGACCACAGGGCCCTGCCCAGGTCATCCATCCTCTGCCCTGAGCTTTCCTTTCACATTCCCTGCCAAACAGCCCAACCCCTGCACATCTCACTCCTCCCCACTGAATCCTTCCCACTGCAGGGAGCTGCTGAGGAGCCGCATGGTCCATCCCTGGATTCTCCAAGCACTGACTGCCCATCCACTCCGACCACAGCCAGGGGCCACATCCCACTGCCAGCCCAGCGTCCATCCATGGAGGTGACCACCGTGTCCCCATCTCCTGCCTCACCCACTGAAGGAGATGATCTGTGTGAGACAGGTGTCACCAGTGTGGCCATACACAGTGTGACACTGCTCATCTGCCTCTGTGGGCTGGCTGGGAACAGGGCTGTGCTCTGGGTCCTCAGCCTGAAAAAGGGTAAACGTCACTTCTTTTACATGGCTTTCATTGACTTCCTCTTCCTCCTCTTTACGGTCCCCTCCACCTTCCTCTGACCCTGCTGATCCCTTCCACTGCTCTGCTGAAGGAGCCAGGCACAAAGCCTGAGGTTTTCCTTCAGTAAACTGATTAAAAAATAGCAACGGGAGCACCCTTCCTGTTTTGGTGTATTCCTGAAGGAAAAGGGAGCACAGGCATTGCCTTGGGTGTTTTTTGTGGGATGCTCTGCAGGGAGCACACTGGAGCATGGCTTTCCTCCTCCCTCCTGGATCCACATGGCTCCAAGCAGTGCAGCTGGGCTCAGTGCTGTTCCCCAGCTCTATTCCCCAAGGAATGACCCTCATGGCCTCGGCCCCAGGGAATGAACTCCATCTCCTTTGGCTCACCAGATGACTTTCATGGTGCTTTCAGGGAGCTCTTGCCTGCAAAGAATGGGACACCTTCATCCCTGGGGACACTCCCAGCACGGGGTGGCAGTGATTTCCCAAATCCCTGCAGGGCTGGTGCCTCTGGATGGCAGGAGAGGGCTTGGGATCACAGGGAGCATCCTTCCCTTTCTGTCCAGCAGAGCCAGCCCTGCATTCCCAGCTGATGGGAAGGGACACCAGGTGGGGCTGCAGAGCTGGGGAGGGTCAGCAACATTCCCTTATCCTTTCTGTGGGAATGTCTCACATTCTTTAATTCCAAAATTAAATCTTTCTGAGTAAAGTGCAGGATCAATACTGAACTCCACTGATCCTTTGTGCCTGTACCAGACAGTACATGGTGTATGGAAATTCCCATCACCAGATGCTTGGACCATTTAATTGCACAGAAATTAGGGAGTTATGCTGCTCTTCTGCAGAATGGGGCCATCCATCCTCTGGTTCCCCAGCATCAGTGTCCAGGGAAGCCCTTGACCACCTCCATCCTGAACCTGGCCACCCTCAGCAGGAGCTGCACAGCCACTCTGCACAGCAGTTCCAGCCACAGTCCACCCTCTCCTGATCTTTGGTATTCTGTAACTAGACCTAAAACCAAGTTTGCATTCATACTGTTGTGTGCTTCTGTAGTAATTCCAGCCCTGGACTTTGTTGAATAAACCCCAACCAGGCTTCACTGCAGAGCCTGTCTCTGTTAAACAGTGTCCAAAATGGCTCATGTCCTTCTTTTATCCCATTCCAAAGCCTCTGAATGGTCTGGGAGCAGGGCAGGTCCCTGTCTCGTACCAGAGCCCTTCCTAAGGCACATGCCTGCAGTGCTGGGGATGATGTTGGCAGCACCAAGAGCTCCTGATTCCTCCTGGCAGATACCACATCTCTTGCTCAGGGGGAAGCTGTCCCTCCTTTTCCCACGGCGTTAAATCCAGGGGAAAACAACATGCCACTGCTTCTGGAAAGGGAAGTGTGGGTGAAAACTATGTTTACAGTCAGGCTTTGGAGACACACATGAGGTTTAAACAGCTACGGAGCATTTATTAACAGAGTTGGTAATAATTAATAGAAGAGAGAGACTTTGACACCTGAGAGGGTTTTTCTCTCCCTGACTCCCAATTCCTGTCCCTTGGAAAGATAAAACTCTCCAAGGTACAACCTCTTGTCCAGGGAAGAACAACTCAGCCAGGGCGTTTCTCCCAAGGCAAGTGCAGAAGGACCATTATCCTTCCATGTACTTTTTCTGCTTCCAAGCACCTTCCTTGTCTCCTGGGTCACCCAGGCAGCTCCCTACCTGAGCTTCCTTTCAAAAGAGCAAGACTTCAAAGCAAAAGGTTTCCTGGCTGTCCCTGCCCAAGGCAGAAGGAGACATAGAATGAGATGATCTCTGCTGTTCCTTCCACCCTGTCCTGGGGTCACTTTACGAGCTGAATTGTATCCCCATTCATCTGTCTAGCCCAGAAATAGGTTTTGCACATTTAAGACTGGTTCTTGAGCAAAGAGGGGAAGAGCAGATGCAGCAGTTTGTTTTCAGAAGCTGCACTCACTCCTCCCCATTCCTGCTCCCAGACCGTGCTGTCTGCAGCACAGACATGCAGCACAGAGCTCTCCTTTTCTTTTAGGTTTTTTCAGCTGGCTGAGGCAGAGAAGTTCCCTGGACTGTGGTTTTCCTTTTGCTTGGAACTGTTCAAACCTGCTCTGGACTGGAAACCCAGAAGAGCACCAGGAGCTCACACCTGTGGCCCACTGGGGCCTGGGACACGGCATTTTCCAGCACCAGAGGGACTGATGAGAGACTGAGTGAGCCAAACTACACTTCACAACAAGGACTGTCTGAATTTGCCAACTCTTCAGAACAGCAAGTGATTGTATTGCTTAATATTGCTTTCATTTCTTATGCTTGTGAACACTTTCCTTGATAAATAAACAGTTTTTCCACTTTTCTCTAAGGAAATCTTTTCTTGAACCAGCTGGGGGAGGGGCCTGCTTGAATTTGTTTTCTAGAGGAAGCCTGTTCAGCGTCTCCCTCCCAAATTTTCCCTAAACCAGGACACAACCCAAACCATTCCATGAGGATTCCTCATGTCACCCACAACTGCCCCAGGCAGGAGTTCCCCTGCTGTACACAGCACCAGCCTGACAGAGCTCAAGGAGCATTTGCACAATGCTCTCAGGCACAGGCTGGGATTGTTGGGATGTCCTGTGCAGGGCCAGGAGCTCAACACCAAGATCCGTTGGTTCCCTTCCAACTCTGGATATTTTGTGGTTCTATATTGTGATGACTCTGTTTCACGATTATTCCACCTGATGATGGTTCCACTGTGTTGTCCCTATGCCCTGGCTCTGGCACAAAAGCCTCAAAAGCCCTCTTCAAGGCAACACTACCAGAGGGGGTGAATTCTTTTACACAGCTCCTAGCCAGGAAGTCAATCACAGGGAGGGCACTGCTGTTGGCTGAGGAGCCAGAGCACAGCCCCATTCCCACCATTCCACACAGGCACAGCAGCAGCGGGACAGGCACTTTGCTCCACTGCCTGTTGTCACACTGGCTCCAGTTGTCGTGGCTCTCCTCATTCCAGCTCCCCTGGGATGCCTTCCCACCGGGCTGGCTCCAGCAGGCAGGGCTGGCTCCCTCCGTGGCAGGGGACAAAGTGCTCATGGTGACAGCTCTGCTGCTTCTCCTGCCCTCACACAGCTGGAGGGGTGACAAACAGACACACCAGAGCAACGCTGCTGTCCCCCAAACGTGGCTTTTCCCATCTTTTCCTACCCACAGCTTCCATGTGGAGCAGCACAGGGAGGGGTGAGGGACAGGACAGATGACAAGCAGGATGTGGGAGCTTGGTCTGGTGTGCCTGGCACAAAAGCCAGGGAGATTCCTCCTTCCTGGCTGTGGACAAGACAGAGCTGGAGCAGGAAAACAATTGGAGAAGGAGAGGATTGCCCATGGAGATATCAGAGAAAAATTGGCTTTGGGATGGATCTGACCTGGACTCTCAAGTATCAGTTGATATCACTGAGCTCCTGGATTCCTTCAGCAGGACACTCGTTTCAATATTCCCTCCTTTTTCCCACACTGTTTATAGCTTTTAATTCCCTACAGACCTCAATTCTGCCCCCAAAATCAATAACCAGGCTCCACCCAATGAGGAGGCCCTGATGAAAGTGGAAGAGTCTGACCTTGTTTCCTCGGGCAGCCTGGAGAACTTCCCCGCAGTGCTCTCCCCTCAGCTCCCAGCCTCCAGCTGCTGTCCCTGGGCTGGGATCTGCAGGAGTTCCCTGGAATGGTCCCTTGGGAAAGGGCAGCGCAGCCTGCGGGGTGAGCCTGAGCAGCGTCCGGCGCGGGCTCTGTCCCAGCTCCTGCCACAGCCCCTGCTCTCCGTGCTGCCTCGTGCTCTCCAGGGCTCTCACACACAGGCAGCTGGCTCAGAGCCTGCCACGGGCTCAGGGCTCTGCTCCTCAGTGCTCTTCACTCTGCCCAGGAAATGAGGAATGGGAGAGAACCCCAGCAACCACACCTGTGGCCAAAGCACTTTGCCTCCATCTCAGATTCTATTCTATTTTATAACAACCTCAATCCTGAAATCCTGTCTTTTAACTGCCTAAACTTGCCCCCTCTCATTCCTGAGGTGGATCCTTATGTCCCTGCACTACAAATGTAGTGTTGAACTTTGATTTCTGATTCAAATCTAGTTTACCACTTGTATACTGCAAGTTGAGTGGTACTTCACCTTCACCACAGAGTTTCCAAGAGGATTCATGCATTAATAAATTCTGTATGTGAGCTGAAGCACAGGCACACAGCAGAGGGATGATTTAGGATTTCAGCAATGTCATTTCTTCTGGGAAGAGGCAAATCAATGCTGCTCTTTTGGCTTTAATCCTTAGAAAGTTGCAGGTTTCATCTGAGTCACCCTCTACACTCCATTGGGAGTCAGACAGTAGTCTACAGTGAATTCCAAGGAATTCCTAACCAGGAGAGGTGGCATGATTCTTACCCAGGCTGACATGTGCCTCAGGGATCTGGGATGCTCCTCCTGGAAACTGCTGGCCCTGGGACCAGAACTGTCACCTCCCTTCCCTGCTGACACCGTGTTTGTGTCCTCAGCTATGGACTCTCACATCCCCTCACCAGCCCAATCCTTTCAAGGGCAAACACTTCATGATCCAGGAGCTGATGTGGCTCCAGGAGAGATGGAGAGAGACTGTGGACAAAGGCATGGAGTGACAGGACAAGGGAGAATGGCTTCCCAGTGACAGAGGGTGGGGTCAGATTGGATATTAGGGAAGAAATCCTTCCCTGTGAGGGTGCTGAGGCCCTGCCATACATTGCCCAGAGAGCCTGTGTCTGCCCCTGGATCCCTGGAAGTGTCCAAGGCCAGGGTGGATGGAGTTTGGAGCAATCTGGGATAGTGGAAGTTGTCTCTGCTTGCAAAGGGTCAGTCTGGGATCAGGCGTCACAAACAACCCCAAGTGTTACCAGGACTGAGGAGGAGCAGGAGCAGCTCTGGTGAAGGGGGGGCAGGGAGTTCCCAGCACCCTGGTCCCTGATAGCTTTCACTGCATCATCAAGGGGATTGGCAGTAATTAATTGGGCTCTAAGTTCTGATAGCCTGGCTGCAAGCAACTGAGTACTGTCCTTCCCTTGGGCCATGTGAGCCTGGAGTATAGTGACAAAAATGGGAATTCTTCCCTCAGTTTTGCTTCCTTGGGTGCAGGGGAGGTTTTGGCAATGATTCTGGAGCTCTTCCCACAATGGGAGCAGTTTCTGACAAGCACCCAGATGCTTCATCAGCACTGCCAGCAGTGCCAGCAGCATTGCAGTGCCACCAGCACCACCAGCATCCCTCTGCTGCTGGAGGGACAATGACCCCTCAGGGAAGAGATACAAGGAATAGTAGAGAGAGAGAAGGCAGTTGGAGTATGGGACATTCTCTTGGAAGAGAAAATTGGAGAGAAAATGCTCTTGGAAGAGAGAAGGCAGTTAGAGTATGGGACATTCTACGGGGAAGAAATGTTTCTAATCAGAAGAAAATTAGGAGCCATTTGCAAATTTCTTCATGTGAACCTTTTGACAAAAGCCAATTCCTTAGTAGCAAGGAAAAAAAAAAAAAGACAAATAACTCCCAGGGAGTGGAGCTCTGACGTATCCAAAGTTGTTAAACGACTTCTGCCTGCCCTATGATCCCACCGAGACTTGGGGAGCCACACCAGAACAGGGCACAGAGAGGAGCCAGCAGGACGAGAGCCAGCTCCTGGTGACCTGGGCACTTTCTCCTTCATGTCCCTGACCTGGCAGGAGCCGCTTTAGGACACGGATCCCAAAGGAGCAAGAGGTACCAGGAAGCGCCGCTGATCTGCACAGACCCCTTTGCCTGCTGCTGCCCCACAGGGAACAGGTCAGTGCAATGTTTGCCTTCCTCCCTACCCCACCTTCCTCTCCTGCAGCACCTGCTCTGTTCCTGCCACCCACTCCCAGTGACCGCAGGGCCCTCCCCAGCTCCTCTCTCTTCTCCTGTGCATCCCGTTTCCATCCCAATACGGAAAAGGGCCTGAACAAACTTTCTAACACAATGCAAAGCATGAGGAAGCAGAAATTCTTTATCTGCACAGGACACAGAGGGATCTCTCCTTGTATTGTGTGTATGGTGAGACTTTACAACAGGGTATTAATCCATTAGAACCACATGTAGGCATTAAAAAGTATTTCTTTTCTAATACACAAACACCATTTTCCTAGAACTCATTTCCATGCGTCTACCTCCTCCTGCAAGTCCTTTAATGATCCTGGAGGTTCATTAAGAGGAGTCTTTCTGGTGGTCATATTCAATGAATGCTGCCATATTACAGGTGCCCTTGCCTTGAACGTTTCCTCTGGTCATGCACTGTTGCTTCCTGTTCCAGAATTTGCCCCAAAATCACTGCAGGCCTCCTTATCTGCTTCTGCACTGGTTCCTGCCATGTTTGCCATCCTGTGTGCCAGCCTTTACATCCTGTGAGAAACAACCGCCCACTTTTTGAAAATTTTAATTATTTATTGAACCTTAATACAAAATGCAACAAAAGGAGTAAATAAGGAGAAGCAGGCCTGGGAGCTTCCCTCATGGCTGCCTACCACGTGGCTGGCTGACCTTCAAGATGGATGTTTCACTTTTGATACCCTGGGGGTTGCATCAGCTAAACCTGGCTCCTCCCAAAGTCTGTCAGTCAGCCCTTCCTTGTGTTTATTGGTGGAGCCTGCGTTCTTGCAACTTCACTGGAGGGTCAGGTGTTCTCATGCTGCACCTCTTCCTCCTTCAGCAATAAGATTTTGTACACCCCTTCTTTGTACCTGTCCTAGATGACTCAGGCTCTCTGATGGCAACAGTACAGTGGGGGGAGAAGGGGACTATGGGGAGAACAGGGGACATCTAAACAAGACTACAATTAATTAATTATATATCAATAAAGCTTCTCTTAATATTCACACAGGATTCATCCCTTAACTGTGAGAGCCAATTAACTCATTATCCATCTATAACACATCCTTTTAAATTTTGGCCACTTTGGTATTGAACCTCTTCAGAAAAACTTAAAATGTTCATTCTCTATGGTATTTATCAGCTTCCTGCGAGACAGCCCAAACCACACAACTCCCTCTCCCACCCCACAATTCCACTGCCCTCCTCCCCTGCACATCTCACTCCTCCCCACTGAATCCTTCCCACTGCAGGGAGCTGCTGAGGAGCCGCATGGTCCATCCCTGGATTCTCCAAGCACTGACTGCCCATCCACTCTGACCACAGCCAGGGGCCACATCCCACTGCCTGCCCAGCGTCCATCCATCCATGGAGGTCACCACCATGTCCCCATCTCCTGCCTCACCCACTGAAGGAGACCATCTGTGTGAGACAGATGTCACCAGCGTGGCCATGCACAGTGTGACGCTGCTCATCTGCCTCTGTGGACTGGCTGGGAACGGGGCTGTCATCGGCCTCCTCAGCCTGAATAGCAGTAACTCTGGCATCTTTAGGCTGACTGTCACTGACATCCTCTTCCTCCTCTTTGCATTCCCCTCTGCGCTCCTCTTCCTGGTGGAGGATGTGTCCTGCACTCCTATCCTGTCCCTGCTGTATCTGAGTTTCCTTTTCCAGCTGTCAGTGGTGTCCATCTACTGGGGGCTGTACCGGCTGATGCTCAGCAGCAATGTGCTGTTCATGTACAAGCTCTGCTGGCTCTGCTGCCGCCGGGAGCTTCCAGAGCGCCTGTTGTGGGTGGTGATCAGTGTCCAATACTGGGCCTTCCTTGCTGTCTTCACTGTCATTCCCACGGTGACATTCCTGTGCCCATCACAAGAGCAGGAGCACTGCCGGGCAGCTCTCATCTCCATGTACACCCTCATCCTGCTCCTCTTAGCTGCACCCGTGGTCATTTCCAGCACAGTTGATTTCATTAAGGCCAAGTGGGGCTCCCAGCAGCAGAAGTTTGAGAGGCGCAACATCGTTATCGTCATCATTGTGCTCCTCACTCTCTTCCTCATCCTCTGCAATTTCCTGCAGGAGCTCGGTTACATCAATGTGTCCTCTCAGGTTGTTTTCCTGCTCACCTGCATCAACAGCAGCATCAAACCCTTCATCTACTTCTTGGCAGGGCAGTGCTGGAGGGCCTGCTCCATGGGGTCCCTCCATGTCTCCCTCCAGAGGGTCTTTGAGGAACCAAAAAAAAAAAAACCCCGCAGAAATGATGTGCCCAGGGACACAGGGGTCTGAGCCTGCTGATCCCTTCCACTGCTCTGATGAAGGACCCCAGGAAAGTGGCTGAGGGATTCCTTGAGTCTCCTCATTAATAAATATCCACAAGATCACCCTCCCCATTGTGCTGTATTCCTCCAGGAGAAGCGAGTGGGGGCATTGCCTTGGGTGATTTTTGTGGGATGCTCTGCAGGGAGCACACTGGAGCATGGATTTCCTCCTCCCTCCTAGATCCACATGGCTCCAAGCAGTGCAGCTGGGCTCAGTGCTGTTCCCCAGCTCTATTCCCCATGGAATGACCCTCATGGCCTCGGCCACAGGGAATGAACTCCATCTCCTTTGGCTCACCAGATGACTTTCATGGTGTTTTCAGGGAGCTCTTGCCTGAAAAGAATGGGACACCTTCATCCCTGGGGACACACCCAGCACAGGGTGGCAGTGATTTCCCAAATCCCTGCAGGGCTGGTGCCTCTGGATGGCAGGAGAGGGCTTGGGATCACAGGGAGCATCCTTCCCAATCTGTCCAGCAGAGCCAGCCCTGCATTCCCAGCTGATGGGAAGGGACACCAGGTAGGGCTGCAGAGCTGGGGAGGGACAGCAACATTCCCTTATCCTTTCAGTGGGAATGTCTCACATTCTTGAATTCCAAAATTAAATCCTTCTGGGTAAAGTGCAGGATCAATACTGAACTCCACTGAACTCCTGTGCCTGTACCAGAAAGTACATGGAATATGGAAATTCCCATCACCAGATGTTTGGACCATTTAATTGCACAGAAATTAGGGAGTTATGCTGCTCTTCTGCAGAATGGGGCCATCCATCCTCTGGTTCCCCAGCATCAGTGTCCAGGGAAGCCCTTGACCACCTCCATGCTGAACCTGGCCACCCTCAGCAGGAGCTGCACAGCCACTCTGCACAGCAGCTCCAGCCACAGTCCAGCCTCTCCTGATCTTTGCCATTCTGTAACCACCCCTCAATCAGATTTGGATTCATGGTTTTTGTTTCTTTCCACTGTAGTAGTTCCTGCCCCGTAATTTGTTAAATAAACAACAACCAGGCTTCACTGCAGAGCCTGCCTCTGTTAAACAGTGTCCAAAATGGCTCATGTCCTTCTTTTGTCCCATTCTAAAGCCTCTGGCTGCTCTGGGAGCCGGGCAGGTCCCTGTCTCATACCAGAGCCCTTCCTAAGGCACGTGCCTGCAATGCTTGGGATGATGTTGGCAGCACCAAGAGCTCCTGATTCCTCCTGGCAGAGACCTGGCCAGCAGCCACATCTCTTGCTCAGGGGGAAGCTGTCCCTCCTTTTCCCACTGCCTTAAATCCAGGGGAAACCAACGTGCCACTGCTTATGGAATGGGAAGTGAGAGTGAAATCATGTGTGAAGTCAGGCTTTGGAGACACACATGAGGTTAAACAGCTATGGAGCATTTATTAACAGAGTAGTTAATAATTAAGAGATGAGACAGATTTGGATATCTGAGAGGGTTTTTCTCTCCCTGTCTCCTGTTTTCCTGCCCATTGCAGAGCAGAAACTTTCCATGGTGCAACCTCTTGGCCCGGGAAGAACAACTCAGCCAGGGGGTTTCTCCCAAGGCAAGTGCAGGAGAATCATGATCCTCCAATGTGCTTTTCCTACTTCCAAGCACCTTCCTTGTCTCCACTGCCAATGAGGCCACTCCCTACCTGAGCTTCCTTTCAAAAGAGCAAAGATTTCAAAGCAAGAGTTTTCCTGGATTTCAGACTGCAACCTACAGTGAATTCCAAGATGATTCCTACCCAGGCTGACATGTACCTGAGAGAGCTGGGATGTTCCTCCTGGAAACTGCTGGCCCTGGGACCAGAACTGTCACCTCTCTTCCTCCTGACACCGTGTTTGTGTCCCCAACTATGGACTCTCACATCCCCTCACCAGCCCAATCCTTTCAAGAGCAAACACTTCATGATCCAGGAGCTGATGTGGCTCCAGGAGATTTGTAGAGCGACTTTGGACAAGGGCATGGAGAGACAGGACATGGGGAAATGGCTTCCCTTGTCAGTGACAGAGGGTGGGGTCAGATTGGATATGGGGAAGAAATCCTTCCCTATGAGGGTGGTGGGGCCCTGCCATACATTGCCCAGAGAGGCTGTGGCTGCCCCTGGATCCCTGGAAGTGTCCAAAACCAGACTGACACAGGTTTGGAGCAATGTGGGATAGTTGAAAGTGTTCCTGCTGGCAAAGGGTCAGTCTGGGATCAGACAACCACAAAAACAACCCCAAGTGTTCCCAGGCATGAGGAGGAGCAGGAGCAGCTCTGAATATGGGCTGGCAGGGAGTTCCCAGCACCCTGGTCCCTGATTGCTTTCACTGCATCATCAAGGGGACTGGCAGTAATTGGGGTGGGCTCCAAGTGCTGATAGCCTGGCTGCAAGCAACTGAGTGCTGTCCTTCCCTTGGGCTCTGTGAGCCTGCATTGGAATGACAGGAATGGGAGTCCATGGCCCAGGGGTGATCCCATGAGCACAGGGGAGGCTTTGGCAGTGGTTCTGGAGCTCTTGACAGAATGGGAGCTGTTTCTGACAAGCACCCAGATGCTTCACCAGCACTGCCAGCACTGCCAGCAGCATTCCAGTGCCACCAGCACCACCAGCATCCCTCTGCTGCTAGAGGGACAGTGACCCCTCAGGGAAGAAAAATGAGGTGTAATAGAAACCTGTGAGGGAAGGAAGTTGAAGAACGGGACACTCTACAGGGAAGGCGTGATTCTAATTAGAGGAAAATGAGGAGCCAGACACAAATGTTATAAACAGGTGCTATGGTCATTGACTCTCAGAAACGTTGAATGAATATTACATGTGTTATAATGTTCAAAGAAGCTCTGTGAAGCTTTGGAGTTTTTCTAACGTGAGTATTGTGTTCATGTTGAGAGTTGTAATGCTGATCTCTGACCATGGTGGGCAGTCGAAGCCCGAAGCGCTGCACGAGCTCCGGGAAGGCGGGACGGAGGAGGAGCTGTGCTGGAAAAGCGGAATGTGTCTGAATGTAGGGGGTGGGTTACCAGGGGGTTGGTTTCAAAGAGGGTACAAAGCCTATTTCTGTTTTGGGCAGTGTGCCTCTGGACCTTATTTTGTCCTGTGTTGTAGTTTAATAAATTTCTAAAATTTTAAATAAGCGGGGTGTCGTTTCTCACAACAAAGAAAAAGACCACTTGATTCGTAGGGAAAATGAAAAAAATGAAGATCAATAACTCAGAGTCTGTGGAACTGTGTGGAAGCCAAAGATGTAAAACCATTTCCAACTGCCCAGTGACTGCTCGAGCCCTGGGAAACAACGCCAGGACAGGGCACAGAGAGGAGCCAGCAGGACGGGAATGGGGAGCTCCTGGTGACCTGGGCACTTTCTCCTTCATGTCCCTGACCTGGCAGGAGCCGCTTTAGGACACGGATCCCAAAAGAAGCAAGAGGTACCAGGAAGCGCCGCGGGTCTGCACAGACCCCTTTGCCTCCTGCTGCCCCACAGGGAACAGGTCACTGCAATGTTTGCCTTCCTCCCTACCCCACCTTCCTCTCCTGCACCAGCTGCTCTGTTCCTGCCACCCTCTCCTGGTGACCGCAGGGCCCTACCCAGCCCCGCCCTCCCCTGCCCTGTGCCTGAACAGCTCAACCCTCCCACCTCCCTCTCCCATCCCACTGCCCTCCTCCCCTGCGCATCTCACTCCTCCCCACTGAATCCTTCCCACTGCAGGGAGCTGCTGAGGAGCCACGTGGTCCATCCCTGGATTCTCCAAGCACTGACTGCCCATCCACTCTGACCACAGCCAGGGGCCACATCCCACTGCCTGCCCAGCATCCATCCATGGGGATGAGCATCATCTCCCCATCTCCTGCCTCACCGACTAAAGGAGATGATCTCTGTGAGACAGATGTCCCCAGCATGGCCATACACAGTGTGACACTGCACATCTGCCTCTGTGGGCTGGCTGGGAACGGGGCTGTCATCAGGATCCTTGGGTTCCACATCCAGAGGGACACCATGAAACCCATCACTGCCTACATCCTTGACCTGGCCATCATCAACTTCCTCTTCCTCATCTTCATGGTCCCCTCCACTCTGCTCTTCCTGCTGGAGGATTTCTCCTGCTCCTCCATCATGCCCCCAGCATCCATACACTTCCTTTTCTCCTCTTCCGGATGTTCTACAGCGTAGGGCTGTACCGGCTGGCAGCCATCAGCATCGAGAGGAGCAGGTCCATGCTCTGCCCACCTGGGCTCTTCTGCCACCTTCCCCAGGACCTCTCATGGGTGGTGGTCAGTGCCATGCTCTGGGCCCTTTCCATCAGTGCCATCGCTGCCATTTCTGAGGTGAATTCCCTGTGCCAGTCACAGGAACACAAACTCTGCCAGGGGGGCTCTCATCTCCCTGTACACCCTCAACTTCCTCGTCTTTGCTCCATCCATGCTCATTTCCAGCACAATCCTCTTCATTCATTTCAAGGGTAGCTCCCAGCAGCAGCAATCCAAGAGCCTTGCCATCATTGTCTTCCTTGCTGTGCTCCTCACTCTCCCCCTCAGTCTCTGGAATTTCCTGCAGCAGCTCGGCTACACCACTGTGTCCCCTCGGGTTGTTCTCCTGTTTGCCTGCATGCACAGCAGCATCAGCCCCTTCACCTGCACCTCAGTAACAAAGTGCTGGAGGCACAGCTCCATGGGGTCCCTCAGGGAGTGCCTCCAGAAGGTGTTTGAGGAGCCAGAAGGGAGCAGTGCCCCCAGTAATGATGCCACCAGGGACACGGGGGTCTGAGCCTGTTGAACCCTTCAAGTGCCCCGATGCAGGACCATGGGGCAGTGACTTAGGATCACCCTCCCACCTTTATTCCTGCAGGAGAAGGGAGCAGAGGCAGTGACAGGGGCCATGTGGGAGGTATGCTCTGCAAGGTTCTCATTGGAGCATGGATTTCCTCCCTCCCAGGTCCTAGAGCACTGTTCCCCAAATGGATCCTTCCCAACACAGATGTGACCCCAGAATTCCCCCTGGCACCTGGTTCCTGCATCCCACTGAGGTCTGATACCAATAAACAGCACCGTGAACCCTGAGCTGCCTTTGCCCCCTCTGCCAGAGCTTCCTGGCTTCCTTTGGCTGCTGCTGCCAGCCGGGAATGTGGCTGGAGGGAGGGGACAGAGAGGTAGTTAGCCAGGAATTCTGTGACCATTTTGAAATTTCATAATGAACTATGTTTAATTAGTCAAGGCATATTTGACTGTGGTTTTTTAGCTGGTTTTGATTTAGATCTGTGTTGGCTGTCAGGTAAAAACTCAATCGACCCATAGCCCTTAGAGAGCTTAATAGTTGGAGAAGAAAATTCAATCAAGTTTTTTTAATGGTTATCATATAACTAGAAATTAATTGGATGACAAAGAATAAGAATGATATCTTGAGAGAGCTAGAAATTTAGAAGTCTATACACACCAGAGTGCTTGATTAATAAATTGCAAGAGATAAATTGCAATGGCAATAAGAGAGCCATTTCCTACGCTTGTACAGCTCAGAAAACATAATCAGTGGTCACTGTCTAACCAAGACAACAAATTTAATAAAACATTGTTTAGCTGGAAAAAACCTGGGTTATGCATTAAACTAAGACAACATATTCTAGTAATAATTAAAAGAAACAAAACACCTATACCTTGGTGTAAGAAGCTGGGAGCACTTTTGGCTGTAACTATTAAAAAATCTTGGATATTGTAGTCTGGAATTAACGAGATAATATTGGCTTTTGCATTGATGTATTAGCCTATGCATGTTGTTATTGATTATAATTATTTCAAAATTGTATCAATTGTAAGTCTTTTTAGCTGCATGTTAGTATAAGATAATCTATCAGCTTATGTATGCACTGTATTGCTCACAGAAATAGTAGTGTAAGGAATATAATATCTATGTATCACTTATGGAAATAATAGTGTGATGAATGTATTGTGTTACAGACCTTAACAAAGCATAAGATGTGAAAAAGGCTTTTGTGTAACTAAAAACAGTGTAGGGCCATCCACTGACCAACCTGTCCAAGTGAGAACCATGACTCAAACCAGAGCCCTGGAGGACAATTAGGGAATACCATGTTAGATTTAAGGAGGACACACTAAAATCTCATCAGAGGATGTGAAACAGCAGCATGGAGACACCAGAAGAAATAAAACACATTGATCTGACACCCAGGATGCCATGCAGAGAAGCCGGAGTGTGGAAAAGTCAGACAAAGGAGTTCCCAGAACATCAGAAATTTTAAAAGAATGTTTGAGTAATGCATGAAACACATGACTATGCAAGTGTTTGAGTAATGTAGCAGTATAAAAATAACATTGTCTGTATACACACCCCTCCCCGCCTCTCCGTATTATTTGGCTGTTGGGAGGAGCAACCCAGCGCTGGAAATATTGTCTTTTTTATCCTATTACAATTACTATCACTATTATAATTATTAAACATTTAAAAACTCTAAGCACTGAATTCTGTTTCTCGCAATAGTGTACAAGAATGCCTGAAAATTTTTGTTTCTTTGGACATATCTATGGCAAATAAATTTCCAATATCTTCACAATTTTGACTCAAAATTCTTATTAGTCTAACACACTTTTGCTGTAAGACTTAAACTTCTTGGTGTCAGAGGGGACACAGCCATGGCTTGTGCTCCCTGGAGCAACCATGATCCCCAGTGCCCGGAGCGGGGCTGGCACGGACACGATGGCCCATGGGCTCAGCCTTCCCCACCCCAAGTGCTCTGTGAGTGTCACAGTAGAGTTCTATCCAAAGATCTTTAATTTTTCATTTTGTGAGCCAGGAGCAAAGGACTCTCTGCCTTCAGAAATTCTTCCTCTCCACTGCCTTCAGCTGCTGCCTCAGCAGGCTCAGAGGGTGCAGAAGTGTCCGATCCGGCTGTTGTCTCTGCTCGGACACGCGCAGAATGGTTCGGGGCAGCCCGCGGTTCAAAGGACGAGTCTGGACTCCTCGACATTTCAGTCTTCAGATTGTTTATTATTTCTTATCTTACAAAGTTTTCCTCTTTGCCAGCCGAGATCTGACCAGCAAAGCAGCCAAAGGCACTCTGACCACCCATGGGGCGGTCGTGTCTTTTTATAATAAAAACTACGTACATCATATTTACTTTTTATCCCCAATACCTTTCACCCTTGTTAACAAGTGCACTTTCACCACAAACCAATCCCCAAGTGCCAGCATCACCACAGAAGATGGACGACAAGAAGAAGAAAGAAGAAGCATGAGACACGCCCCGATTCCTCCATCTTTTCTCCATAACCCCCCTGTATCAAAATCCCAAAATGCATATTTCACCCTGTAAATGCGTGATCCCTCCACCACTCATACACCAGTGACTTCCATGTCCTCACACACATCCCTAGAAGGGTCAAAGTCCAGCTACCAAGAACGTCTGGCAACATTCCAGGACCTCTGAGCTCCCCAAGGATTCTCCCGGTGACTCTGGACATTCAGAGCGATGTGCTGAGCTCCCACACAGAAGCAAGGAGAGGAGGAGGCTGTGGTCCTCAGAACAGCCACCCCCTTCCAGGAGCAGGGTGACACCTGTGTTTGTCACCATGGGTTCCACAGGGCATCACCCCCCTCCCTGGGGCTTCCCTGAGGTCAGCAGCCCCACCACATCCCACACCTTCCCACCACATCTTCCCACCATGTCCCACCCCTCCCACACCACCCTCCCATCCCACTCCCCATGCAGCCCACCCACCTCCTGCCCTCCCCATCCCTCCCAGCCCCGTGCCTGAGGCTCCAGTCCCTCCCCATGGGCTGCTCACCCCAGCCTGCCCCGTAAGGCTTTGGGGCCGTGTTTCTCTTGGAGATGCCCCTCCCCAGCTCCATCCCTGCTCTCCAGCCCCCCAACCTCCTTTGGAGGCAAACAAGAGGCACTACAGGGATGGCTCCACTGCTGTTCATTGGGCTGGAGAAGCATGGAATTGCCAGGAGGAGCACAAACACTGCTGGGGCTCCTGAGTGGGACAGGAGAGGAGCGGGGATGTCTGGAGGGGAAGGCAGCCTGGGGGGAATTTCTAGAGGATGTCAGAGGGGGCATGATGCCTTAGGATTTTAGCCTTTCAATTTTTCATATCCTGTACTGCCTTAGTGCATAACTCTAAGCTCCATGGAAAGTGTTAGTTAACTGTCTGCACATTTTGGTCAGACAAACCAATCTCTCTAGGCCTGCAATTCAAGAACACTCTACTGCCTCAGGCCCAGAAAAGTAGAGAAAAAAAGTGAATTGGGGGAGAGCAAACTGGGGCTAAATGACTTCATTACCTGAAGCTGTAATTAGGGGATTAACCCCTGATTTGTAAATGGACCAAACTTACATCTGTCTGAAAAACTCATGACCATTGTCCATTTTGGGTGTAGCCCCTCTCAGAGGCTTTGAGAGCCCAAGGTGAACCTTTTGAAGGCCTTTCATCAATGCCTCCTTTTATTCTCTTCACCTGGTCTGGCCTCTGTTCTAGGGAGGCAGCCCAAGGCATCAGGCAGACAGGGGCTGGAGGGGGCAGGAGGGCTCTGGGTGCCACCAATCCCAAATCTCCCACTGGACAGCAGCAGAGCCCAACAGGCCACACCTGCAGGCAGGGAGAGGCCAGGGACTGGGAACCCATTGGGATGGGGTGGGATGGGATGGGATGGGATGGGATGGGATGGGATGGGATGGGATGGGATGGGATGGGATGACATGGCATGGCATGGCATGGCATGGCATGGGATGACATGGCATGGCATGGGATGCAATGGGATGCTTTGGGATGCGATGGGATGCGATGTGGTGCGATGGATGAGTTGTGATAGCAAAATCAGACAGAATAAAGTTCCTAACACCCACTAATGCTGTTACCATTGTTATAAATATGAAGCTTGACTAGGCCAATATTCAAGCAGAATCAATTTATTTATTAACATAGTAAAGTATGAGCAATACAGCACTGGGTATAGTCGGGGAAATTTTCCCTCCATCTGCACACCAATAGTTGGGACCTGCAGGTATTTATAGGGGTACTCATGTGCTTTCTCAGCAGTTTCTAATCCCAATTTTTACATCACTATTCTATACAGTATTGTGATTTAGTTTTTCTCAGGATGTACATCCCGAAAGGAGTATCCCAGGTGGTGGTGGTCCAGTTTCCGAAAGAAGGAAGGAGTATTTCATCTGGTGAAGTCCAGTTTCCAGATGTGAGTCCACCCTTTCATTGCAGGGGCTATAAATCTCATAACAGTGATGTCCAGCTTCCCTTGGCTGAACCTCTTAGTGTTTCCTTCATGGAAGTGATGTCCATCTTCCTTTCTCAAGCTGCATGTTTCTTTTTTGTATATTATAAAGCTATAGTTTCAAAAGATCCTTACAAGCAATATTCTGAAAATATACTTCAAAATGTTATTATTGCAAAACTCTTTAAGGCTTAACTACAAGCAGAAAGTTCCTGTCAAAAAGCAACATCCTTAAAGCTTTATTTCAAATGCTCCTAAATCAACTTAAGACTTATAATTGTTAATTGCAAACAAAAGATAGGTTCAAAGGCCTTCTTCCATGCTTTATTTTTCTCAGTTATTATTAGAATTCATCTTTATAACTGTTTCATGGTCAGTTTCCACATATATTACAATCACAAATACAGACGTAGCCTGTATATACCTGACAGGAAACACAGCTTTGTATTTCACACCAGTGAAGTATTAGGCAGCAGGATGCGCAGAGGGATGTCTCCATATTTCTGGGTGTGTTGTGAGACTTTACAACATCATTTTTATACATTTAACCATACATTAAAAAGTTTTTCTTATCTAGTACATAAACACCATTTTCCTAGAACTCATTTCCATGCATCCACTTCCTACTGGGAGTCCTTTTATAATCCTGGAGGTTCATTGAGAGGGGCTTCTGGTGGTTGTATTCACTGTGTGCTGTGATATTAAAGGTGACCTTGCCTTGAACTTTTCCTTTGGCCATGTGCTCTTGCTTCTTTTAACAGAACTTGCCCCAAAAATACTGCAGACCTCCTTATCTCTTTCTGCACTGCCTCCAGCCACGTTTATCACCCTGGGGTCCACATTTTTATATCCATTTATCTATTTGCCCAGTTAGTCTTTAAGCAACTTCAGGACAGTTGAAAATGTTCTTCTCTGTTATTTATCAATCCTCAGCATACCAGCCCAACCCTCCCACCTCCCTATCCCACCCTACAATTTCCACTGCCCTCCTCCCCTGCACACCTCGCTCCTCCCCACTGAATCCTTCCCACTGCAGGGAGCTGCTGAGGAGACGCATGGTCCATCCCTGGATTCTCCAAGCACTGACTGCCCATCCACTCTGACCACAGCCAGGGGCCACATCCCACTGCCTGCCCAGCGTCCATCCATGGAGGTGAGCACTGTGTCCCCATCTCCATCCTCACTCACTGAAGGAGATGATCTGTGTGAGACAGATGTCACCAGCGTGGCCATACACAGTGTGACCCTGCTCCTCTGCCTCTGTGGGCTGACTGGGAATGGGGCTGTCATCAGCCTCCTCAGCCTGAAAATCCCCAACTCTGGCATCTTCAAGCTGGCTTTCATGGACTTCCTCTTCCTCCTCTTTGTGGCCTCCTCCACCCTCCTCTTCCTGCTGGAAGACATGTCCTGCTCTCCTATCATGCCCCTGCTGTACCTGAATTTCCTTTTCCAGCTCTCAGCGGTCTCCTACTATTGGGGGCTGTTCTTGCTGATGCCCAGCAGCAATGTACGATATATGGACAAGCTCTGCTGGCTCTGCTGCCGCTGGGAGCTTCCAGAGTGCCTGTTGCGGGTGGTGATCAGTGTCCAATACTGGGCCTTCTTTGCCTTCTTCACTGTCATTCCCATGGTGACATTCCTGTGCCCATCACACAAGCAGAAGCACATGGGCAGCTCTCCTCTCCTTATACACCCTCATCCTGCTTCTCTTTGTTGCACCCGTGGTCATTTCCAGCAGAATTGATTTCATTAATGCCAGGTGGGGCTCCCAGCAGCAGCAGCCCAAGAGGCGCGACATTGTCATTGTCCTCATTGCACTCTCACTCTCTTCCTCAGCCTCTTCAATTTCCTGCAGCAGCTAAGTTACATTGCTATGCCCTCAGTGGTTGTTTTCCTGCTCACCTGCATCCACTGCAGCATCAAACCCTTCATCTACTTCTTGGCAGGGTAATGCTGGAGACCCTGCTCCGTGGGGTCCCTCTAGCTCTCCCTCCAGAGGGTCCTTGAGGAGCCAAAAAAAAAAAACCAAAACGGCAGAAATGATGTGCCCAGGGACACAGGGGTCTGAGCCTGTTGATCCCTTCCACTGCTGTGCTGAAGGACCTGAGGACAGTGGCTGAGGGGCACTCCTTGAGCCTCCTCACTAATCAATATCCACGGGATCACCCTCCCTGTGGTGGTGCATTCATAGAGGAGGAGGGAGCAGGAGCATTGCCTTGGGTGATTTTTGTGGGATGCTCTGCAGGGAGCACACTGGAGCATGGCTTTCCTCCTCCCTCCTGGATCCACATGGCTCCAAGCAGTGCAGCTGGGCTCAGTGCTGTTCCCCAGCTCTATTCCCCGAGGAATGACCCTCATGGCCTCGGCCACAGGGAATGAACTCCATCTCCTTTGGCTCAGCACATGACTTTCATGCTGCTTTCAGGGAGCTCTTGCCTGCAAAGAATGGCACACCTTCATCCCTGGGGACACTCCCAGCACGGGGTGGCAGTGATTTCCCAAATCCCTGCAGGGCTGGTGCCTCTGGATGGCAGGAGAGGGCTTGGGATCACAGGGAGCATCCTTCCCCTTCTGTCCAGCAGAGCTGGCCCTGCCTTCCCAGCTGATGGGAAAGGACACCAGGTGGGGCTGCAGAGCTGGGGAGGGACAGCAACATTCCCCGATCCTTTCAGTGGGAATGTCTCACGTGTAGAAAACCAGGAATGGCTGGGAGTAGCACAGATAATGCTCATGATCCTGGGAGGAGCAGGACAGGGGCGGGGCTATCATAGGGGAACAGTCAGCCCTGGGGAGGGTCTGGAGGTTGTCAGAGGGGTCCAGAAGGGTCGGAGTGTTCTGGAAGTGTCTGGAGGAGATCAGGAAGGGTCTGGATGCTGCTGATCCCAAATGCCCGATGGGCAGCCCTTCAAGTCAGGAAGCAGGCATGGGATGGGATGAGATGGGATGGGATGGGATGGGATGGGATGGCAACAAGAATGGAGTGGAGTGGAGATGAGAATGAACTGTGATACCAGAATCAGCTGCAATAAAATTTCCAACAAAATGGGAAGCATTAGGAATCAGGAATTCTTTGCCTCCAAAGGACACACAGATGGATCTCTCCATATTTCTGTTTGGGTGAGACTTTAGGACTTTACAAAAGAGGATTTACCCATCATAACCACACACAGTCATTAAAGTGTCTTTCTTATCTAATACATAAACATCACTTTCCTAGGACCCATTCACAGGTCCATCCACCTCTTTCTCCAAGCCCTTTCCTGATCCTGGAGGATCATTCAGAGGGGTCCCTGGTGGTTTCATTCACTGAGTGCTGAGATATTAAAGGTGACCTTGCCTTCAACTTTTCCTTTGGCCGTGTGCTCTTGCTTCTTGTTACAGAACTTGCCCCAAAACCACTGCAGGCCTCCAAATCTGTTTCTGCACTGGGTTCAGGCAAGTTTATCATACTGTGTGGTCCTGAGGATCACATTGGAGCTGGGCTTTCCTCCTCCCTCCTGGGTCCTAGAACTCTGCGGCCAGGAGGAGCAGGGACACTGCTGGGGGTCCCAGATTTTGGGGCTGTTGGGGGTGAAAAGGGGGCCCCGAGGATGGTCTGGGGTGTTGAAGGCAGTTTCTGAGGGATCAGGAGAGGCTTGGAGCAGATTGGAGGGGGTCTGGAGGCCGGCAATCCCAAATCTCCCCACTGGAGGAGAGCAGAGCCTGACAGGCCGCATTCAGAGTGCGGAATGGCTCCATCTGGGAAACCTGTGGGATGTGATAGGATGGGGTGAGGATGAAGAGCAGGGTGGGGATGGGGATGGGCATGGGGGCAGGGATGAGGAGCAGGGATGAGGATGGGATCAGAATAGGAGGAAGCAGCTCAACTGTGCTTCCTCAGGCAGGAGCATGTTTTGCAGTGATCTCAGAGCCCTCCCTGGAACAGGAGTTGTTTCTGAGAAGCACCCAGCTTCTTCACCAGCACTGCCAGCAGCATTCCAGTGCCACCAGCACCAAAGCATGCCTCTGCTGCTGGAGGGACAGTGACCCCTCAGGGAAGAGTAATAAGGAATGGTAGAAACCAATCTAGAGAAGGATGGCAGTTGCAGAATGGGACACTCTGCAGGGAAAAAGTGTTTCTCATCAGGAGAGAAAGAGGAGCCAATCACAAAAATCTTCATTTAGCGCTTCTGACAATAGCCACTTCTGCTGTAGGAAAAAACACCAAAAAAAAAAAAGAAAAACCAAACAAAAAAACCAAAAGAACCCTACACCCAACGTAAATAACTCAGGGGAATGGAATTTCTGAAGTAGGTAAAGTTGTAATTTTTCATTGCCCCACTCCCTCATGACTCCACCAAGCCCTGGGAAGCATCATAAGGACAGGGCACAGAGAGGCACCAGAGGGATGGGAGTGAGGAGCTCCTGGTGACCTGGGCACTTTCTCCTTCATGTCCCTGACCTGGCAGGAGCCGCTTTAGGACATGGATCCCAAAGGAGCAAGAGGTACCAGGAAGCGCCGCTGATCTGCACAGACCCCTTTGCCTGCTGCTGCCCCACAGGGAACAGGTCAGTGCAATGTTTGCCTTCCTCCCTACCCCACCTTCCTCTCCTGCACCAGCTGCTCTCTTCCTGTCACCCTCTCCTGGTGACTGCAGTGCCCTGCCCAGCTCAACACTCCTTTACCCTGAGCTTTGTTTCTGCATCACTTGCCGAACAGCCCAACCCTCCCACCTCCCTCTCCCATCCTGCCATTCCCACTGCCCTCCTCCCCTGCACATCACACTCTTCCCCACTGAATCCTTTCCACTGCAGGGAGCTGCTGAGGAGACGCATGGTCCATCCCTGAATTCACCAAGCACGGACTGCCCATCCACTCTGACCACAGCCAGGGGCCACATCCCACTGCCTGCCCAGCGTCCATTCATGGAGGTGACCACCGTGTCCCCATCTCCTGTATCACCCACTGAAGTAGACGATCTGTGTGAGACAGATGTCACCATCGCGGCCATACACAGTCTGACACTCCTCATCTGCCTCTGTGGGCTGGCTGGGAATGGGGCTGTCATCGGCCTCCTCAGACTGAAGCTTTATAACTTGGTCGCCTGTAGCATGGCTGTCATCGACTTCCTCTTCCTTCTCCTCACAGTTCCTTCTGTCCTCCTCCTCCTGGTGGAGGATGTGTCCTGCTCTCCTATCCTGCCCCTGCTTTACCTGAATTTCCTTTTACGGCTGTCAGAGTTCTCCAGCTACTGGCTGCCGTTCTTGATGACATCTGGCAGCCTTGCGGTGTTTATTGTAAAGCTCTGGAAGCTCTGCTGCCGCCGTGACCTTTCTGTCTATCGGATTTTATTGGTGGCGATTGTCCAGTTTTGGGCTTTCTTTGCTCTCTTCACCGAGATTCCCACACTGACATTCCTGTGTCCATCAAACGAGCAGGAGCACTGCCGGGTAGCCCTCATCACTGTGTGGATCATCATCCTGCTCCTCTTTGTTGCACCCATGACTCTGCTGATAATTTCCTTCATAATTGATTTATTTAAGACTGAGTGTGGATCCCAGTGGCAGCAACTCAAGGGGCTCAATATTGTTATCATCTCCTTTGGTCTCTTCACTTTCCTTTTCATCCTCTGCAATTTCCTGCAGCAGCTTGGTTACATTGTTGTGCCCTCCCATATTTTTTTCCTGCTCACCTGCATCTACAGCAGCATCAAACCCTTCATCTACTTCTTGGCAGGGGGATGCAGGAGGCCGTGCTCCGTGGAGTCCCTCCGGCTCTCCCTTCAGAGGGCCTTTGAGGACCCAGAAGAAGACAGTGCTGACAGTGATAATTCTGCCATGGACACGGGGGTCTGAGCCTGTTGATCCCTTCCACTGCACTTCTGAAGGACCCTGGGACAGTGGCTGAGAGATTCCTTGAGTCTCCTGATCAATGAATACCCACAGGATCACCCTCCCTGTGCTGCTGCATCCCCAGCCCCTTTCCAGGCCGCTCTGGGCTCTGATCCGTGCTTGTGAGGCCTCAGCCTTGAGGAGCAGCCCCTGGGCTCAGCTCCTGTGGTGCTGATCAGAAACACCCTCTGCTCCCAGGAACTGCTGCTGTCCACAGATCTCCCAAATGGAGGGCAGCAGAGCCTGATGGAAAGCACTTGAAGGCTGGGAGCGGCCATGGGATGGGATGGGATGGGATGGGATGGGATGGGATGGGATGGGATGGGATGGGATGGGATGGGATGGGATGCAGAGAGGAGAGGAGATGGGAATTGGGAGTTAAACCAAAATCAGCTGGAATAAGTTTCTAACACAATGGCAAGCACTAGAAAGCAGGAATTATTGACCTGCTCAGGACACACAGAAGGATCTCTCTCTGCCCTGTTTGTGGATGCTCACTTTTAAAATTTTAATGGTTTTTTAAACCCTAACAAAAGAAAAAAACAAACAAAAACAAAGGACTGGATAAAGCAAAATTACAGTGCTGGGAGTCTCCATGCCTAGAAGCCACATGCTCATTTATAAAATGGGCACTCTGCCTTTTATACCCCTAGCTTCTCTCAAAGTTATGTCAGTCAACTCTTTCTCTGCCATCCATTGGTGAAGATCTTGACTGGAGGTCAGGTGTTGTTATTTCAGGGCTCCTGGTAACAAGCCAGCCCTCCCCAAATGTCCTGACTACCAAGGCTATTCCCAGGGGAAAGGGAAAGAGGTCTATGGGAGGATGTATTACAGTAACATCACTACACATTCACAAAACTTTTCTTAACATACACAAAATATCTGTCCTTTATTGTGAGAGTCAACCATCACATTATTCATCTATAACATCCTCATAACCACACACAGTCATTAAAGTGTGTTTCTTATCTAATACATAAACTTCACTATCATCGGACTTGTTTCCATGCATCCACCTCATTTTCCAAGTCCTTTTCTGATCCTGGAGGATCATTCAGAGGGGTCTCTGGTGGTCGCATTCACTGAGTGCTGAGATATTAAAGGTGACCTTGCCTTGAACTTCTCCTTTGGCCACGTGCTCTTGCTTCTTGTTACAGAACTTGCCCCAAAACCACTGCAGGCCTCCAAATCTGTTTCTGCACTGGCTGCAGCCACGTTTATCATCCTGTGTTCTCTTGAGGATCACACTGGAGCTGGGCTTTCCTCCTCCCTCCTGGGTCCAGAACCCTATGGTCAGGAGGAGCAGGGACACTGCCAGAGTCCCAGATGGAGTGGGGCAGGATCGGGGCTGTTGGGGCTGAAAAGGGGGTCCCGGGGATGGTCTGGGGTGTTGCAGGCGGCTTCAGAGGGGCCAGCAGAGCATCAGAGGGTGCTGGAGGGGGTCTGGAAGCTGGAAACCCCAAATATCCCCACTTGGGGACTACAGAGCCTGACATGTCTTGATGGGAGTAGGGGAAAGGCTCTGTCTGGGACAGATGTGGGATGTGATAGGATGGGGTGAGGATGGAGAGCGGGGTGGGGATAGGGAGCAGGGATGAGGATGGGATGGGGACAGGATAGGATAGGAAGCAGCTCAGCTGTGCTTCCTTGGGCCCAGGCCACGTTATGGCAATGATTCAGGAGCTCTTTCCAGAATAGGAGTTACTTCTGAGAAGCACCCAGCTGCCTCACCAGGACTGCCAGCACTGCCAGCATTCTGGTGCCACCAGCACCACCAGCATCCCTCTGCTGCTGGAGAGGGATGGACAATGACCCCTCATGGAAGAGAAAGGAGGTATGGTAGAAACCTGTCAGGGAATGGAGTTGAAGAATGGGACACTCTACAGGGAAGGAGTGTTTCTAATTAGGGGGAAATGAGGAGACATTTACAAATGTTATAACCAGGTGCTACGGTGATTCACTCTCACAATCGTTGAGTAAATATTACGCGTGCTATAATGTTCAAAGAAGCTCTGTTAAGATTTGGAATTTTTCTAACGTGACTACTGTGTTCATGTTGAGAGTTGTAATGCTGATCTCTGACCATGGTGGGCAGTCGAAGCCCGAAGCGCTGCACGAGCTCCGGGAAGGCGGGACGGAGGAGGAGCTGTGCTGGAAAAGCGGAATGTGTCTGAATGTGGCGGGTGGGTTACCAAGAGTATATAACGCTTGTTACTGCTGTGAGCACGTTGTGCTGGCCGTGCCTCTGGATCTTATTTGTCCTTTGTTGTAGTTTAATAAAATTGCTAAAATTTTAAGAACTGAGGCGTTGTTTCTCGGAACAAAGATGAAGATCACAGAATTTGTAGGGAAAAAAAAAAAACCACCAAGATCAAAAATCCCGAGGCTGTGGAACTCTGAGGAAGCTAAAATTGTAAAACCATTTCTGACTGGCCCATGACTGCACTGAGCCCTGGGAAACAACACCAGGACAAGGCACAGAGAGGAGCCAGGACGACAGGAATGGGGAGCTCCTGGTGACCTGGGCACTTTCTCCTTCATGTCCCTGACCTGGCAGGAGCCGCTTTAGGACACGGATCCCAAAGGAGCAAGAGGTACCAGGAAGCGCCGCTGATCTGCACAGACCCCTTTGCCTCCTGCTGCCCCACAGGGAACAGGTCACTGCAATGTTTGCCTTCCTCCCTACCCCACCCTCCTCTCCTGCACCAGCTGCTCTGTTCCTGCCACCCTCTCCCGGTGACCGCAGGGCCCTACCCAGCCCCGCCCTCCCCTGCCCTGTGCCTGAACAGCTCAACCCTCCCACTTCCCTCTCCCATCCCACTGCCCTCCTCCCCTGCACATCTCACTCCTCCCCACTGAATCCTTCCCACTGCAGGGAGCTGCTGAGGAGCCACGTGGTCCATCCCTGGATTCTCCAAGCACTGACTGCCCATCCACTCTGACCACAGCCAGGGGCCACATCCCACTGCCTGCCCAGCATCCATCCATGGGGATGAGCATCATGTCCCCATCTCCTGCCTCACCGACTAAAGGAGATGATCTCTGTGAGACAGATGTCCCCTGTGTGGCCATGCAGAGTGTGACACTGCACATCTGCCTCTGTGGGCTGGCTGGGAACGGGGCTGTCATCAGGATCCTTGGGTTCCACATCCAGAGGGACGCCATGAAACCCATCACTGCCTACATCCTTGACCTGGCCATCATCAACTTCCTCTTCCTCATCTTCATGGTCCCCTCCACTCTGCTCTTCCTGCTGGAGGATTTCTCCTGCTCCTCCATCATGCCCCCAGCATCCATACGCTTCCTTTTCTCCTCTTCCGGATGTTCTACAGTGTAGGGCTGTACCGGTTGACAGCCATCAGCATCGAGAGGGGCAGGTCCATGCTCTGCCCACCTGGGCTCTTCTGCCACCTTCCCCAGGACCTCTCATGGGTGGTGGTCAGTGCCATGCTCTGGGCCCTTTCCATCACTGCCGTCGCTGCCATTTCTGTGGTGAATTCCCTGTGCCAATCACAGGAACACAAGCTCTGCCGGGGGGCTCTCATCTCCCTGTACACCCTCAACTTCCTCGTCTTTGCTCCATCCATGCTCATTTCCAGCACAATCCTCTTCATTCATTTCAAGGGTAGCTCCCAGCAGCAGCAATCCAAGAGCCTTGCCATCATTGTCTTCCTTGCTGTGCTCCTCACTCTCCCCCTCAGTCTCTGGAATTTCCTGCAGCAGCTCGGCTACACCACTGTGTCCCCTCGGGTTGTTCTCCTGTTTGCCTGCATGCACAGCAGCATCAGCCCCTTCATCTACACCTCAGTGACAAAGTGCTGGAGGCACGGCTCCATGGGGTCCCTCAGGGAGTGCCTCCAGAAGGTGTTTGAGGAGCCAGAAGGGAGCAGTGCCCCCAGTAATGATGCCACCAGGGACACGGGGGTCTGAGACTGTTGAACCCTTCAAGTGCCCCAATGCAGGACCATGGGGCAGTGACTTAGGATCACCCTCCCACCTTTATTCCTGCAGGAGTAGGGAGCAGAGGCAGTGACAGGGGCCATGTGGGAGGGATGCTCTGCACAAAGCACATTGGAGCATGATTGGACCTTTGATCCTCCCTCCCAAGTCCTAGAGCACTGTTCCCCAAATGGATCCTTCCCAACACGGCTGTGACCCCAGAATTCCCCCTGGCACCTGGTTCCTGCATCCCACTGAGGTCTGATACCAATAAACAGCACCGTGAACCCTGAGCTGCCTTTGCCCCCTCTGCCAGCGCTTCCGGCTTCCTCTGGCTGCTGCTGCCAGCCGGGAATGTGGCTGGAGGGAGGGGACAGAGAGGTAGTTAGCCAGGAATTCTGTGACTGTTTAAAAACTTCTGTAATGAACTATGTTTAATTAGTCAAAGCATATTTGACTGTGGTTTTTTAGCTGGTTTTGATTTAGATCCATATTGTCTGAGCGTCAGTAGAAAACTTTATCAGCGCATACCCTGTAGAGAGCTCACTCAATAGATGGAGAAAAAAAATCAATAAAGTATTGTTAATGGATATCATATAACTAGAAATAATTGGATGTCAAAAAATAAGAATGATATCTTGAAAGGTTTAGGATTTCAGAGGCTTATGCATACCCAAAGACGTAATTAAACAATTGCAAGACATAAATTGCAATGGCAATAAGAGAACCATTTCCTAGGCTTGTAAATCAAATTTATGAAAATATTTTTTTACTGGAAAAAAATCCCGGTTATCCATTTAACTAAGATAGATGGCATAATCTGGTAGTAATTAAAATAAACAAAACACTATACCATGATGTAAGATATTGGGACAACATTTGGGTGTATGTATAAAAAATTGTGGACATTATAATGCATAAAAATGCCTGAAAATTGTTGTTTCTTTGAACCTGTCAATGGAAAATATATATCCAATATGTTCACAATTTTGAGTCAAAATTGTTATTAGTCTAACACACTTTTGCTGTTAGACTTCAGTGTCGTGGTGTGAGAGGGGACACAGCCATGGCTTGTGCTCCCTGGAGCAACCATGATCCCCAGTGCCCAGAGCTGGGCTGGCACAGACAGGATGGCCCAGGGGCTCAGCATTCCCCACCCTGAGTGCTCTGAGAGTGTCACAGCGGAGTTTTATCCAAAACTATTTAATTTTCAATTTTGTGAACCAGGTGCAAAGGTGTCTCTGCCTTCAGAAATTCTTCCTCTCCACTGCCTTCAGCTGCTCCCTCAGCAGGCTCAGAGGGTGCAGCAGCAAGGAGAGGAGGAGGCCGTGGTCCTCTGCACAGCCACCCCCTTCCAGGAGCAGGGTGACACCTGTGTTTGTCACCATGGGCTCCACGGGCCATCACCCCCCTCCCTGAGACTTCACAGAGGTCAGCAGCCCCAACACATCCCACACCTTCTCTCCAGCCCCACCACACCCCACACCTTCTCTCCAGCCCCACCACATCCCACACCTTCCCACCACATCTTCCCACCAACTCCATCATGTCCCACCCCTCCCACACCACCCTCCCATCCCACTCCCCATGCAGCCCACCCACCTCCCGCCCTTCCCATCCCTCCCAGCCCCGTGCCTGAGGCTCCAGTCCCTCCCCACGGGCTGCTCACCCCAGGCTGCCCCGTAAGGCTTTGGGGCCGTGTTTCTCTTGGAGATGCCCCTCCCCAGCTCCATCCCTGCTCTCCAGCCCCCCAACCTCCTTTGGACACAAACAAGAGGCACTACAGGGATGGCTCCACTGCTGTTCATTGGGCTGGAGAAGCATGGAATTGCCAGGAGGAGCACAAACACTGCTGGGGCTCCTGAGTGGGACAGGAGAGGAGCAGGGATGTCTGGAGGGGAAGGCAGCCTGGGGGGAATTTCTAGAGGATGTCAGAGAGGGGCATGATGCCTTAGGATTTTAGCCTTTCAATTTTTCATATCCTGTACTGCCTTAGTGCATAACTCTAAGCTCCATGGAAAGTGTTAGTTAACTGTCTGCACATTTTGGTCAGACAAACCAATCTCTCTAGGCCTGCAATTCAAGGACACTCTACTGCCTCAGGCCCAGAAAAGTACAGACAAAAGTGAATTGGGGAGGGAAAGCTGGAGCTAAATGACTTCATTACCTGAAGCTGTAATTGGAGGATTAACCCCTGATTTGTAAATGGACCAAACTTACATCTGTCTGAAAAACTCATGACCATTGTCCATTTTGGGTGTAGCCCCTCTCAGAGGCTTTGAGAGCCCAAGGTGAACCTTTTGAAGGCCTTTCATCAATGCCTCCTTTTATTCTCTTCACCTGGTCTGGCCTCTGTTCTAGGCAGCCAGTCCAAGGCATCAGGCAGACAGGGGCTGGAGGGGGCAGGAGGGCTCTGGGTGCCACCAATCCCAAATCTCCCACTGGACAGCAGCAGAGCCCAACAGGCCACACCTGCAGCCAGGGAGTGGCCAGGGACTGGGAAAACCATCGGGATGGGATGGCATGGTGTGGTGTGGCATGGATGAGGAGTGATACGAAAGTCAGACAGAATAAAGTTCCTAACAACAACCAATATTGTTACCAAGTGAACTATTGTGCAGCAGGACACACAGAAAGATCTCTCATTAATTCTGCGGCTGTTGTGAGACTTTACAACAGTGTTTTTATCCACTATAACCATACGTAGACTTAAAAACGTTTTTCTTATCTTAAGAACACCTTAAAAATAAACATAAATTCCATTTTCCTAGATGCATTTCCATGCATCCACTTCCTACTGGGAGTCCTCCGATGGCCCTGGAGGTTCATTCAGAGGGGTCTCTGGTGTTTGTATTCACTGAGTGCTGAGATATTAAAGGTGACCTTGCCTTGAACTTTTCCTTTGGCCATGTGCTTTTGCTTCTTGTCACAGAAGTTGACCCAAAAATAATGCAGGCCTCCTCATCTGCCCCAAAAATAATGCAGAAACCTCATCTGTTTCTGCTCTGGTTCCAGCCACGTTTATCATCCTGTGTCCACATCTTTACATCCTTTTATCAATGTGCCCAGTCACTCTTTAAGCAACTTCAGGAGAGTTAAAATATTAGTCTCTCTTCTTTATCAATCCCCTGCACACCAGCCCAACCCTCCCACCTCCCTCTCCCACCCCACCATTCCCACTGCCCTCCTCCACTGCACATCTCACTCCTCCCCACTGAATCCTTCCCACTGCAGGGAGCTGCTGAGGAGCCGCATGGTCCATCCCTGGATTCTCCAAGCACTGACTGCCCATCCACTCTGACCACAGCCAGGGGACGCATGCCACTGCCTGCCCAGCGTCCATCCATCCATGGAGGTGAGCACTGTGTCCCCTCTTTTTACATCACCAACCAATGGACCTGATCAGTGTGAGATCAGTGTCTCCAGCATGGCCATGCACATTGTGATGCTGCTCGTTGGCCTCTGTGGGCTGGCTGGGAACGGGGCTTTCTTCTGGCTCCTCCAAATTAATGCAATCACCGACTTCATCTTCAACCAGGCCATTACTGACTTCCTCTTCCTCATCTTCATGGTCTTCTCCACCCTGCTCTTCTTGCTGGAAGAAATGTCCTGCTCTGCTATAATACCCTCAATGTATTTGAGCTTGCTTTTCCAGTTGTCACTGTTCACCTACAATGTAGGGATGTCCCGGCTGATGTTCATCAGCATTGAGAGGTGCAGGTCAATCCTCTGCCTGTTTTTCTGTGGTTACCAATTTCCTGAGCGCCTGCTGTGGGTGGTGATGAGTGTCCCATACTGGGCCTTCCTCTTCATTGTCATCGCTGTTAATCCAGTGGTGACTTCCCTGTGCCAGTCACACGAGCAGGAGCAATGCCAGGTGGCTCTCAGCTCCATGTATGGCCTCAGCCTCTTCCTGTTTGCTGCACCCATGGTCATTTCCAGCACAAACCTCTTCATTCATCTCAAACCTGGCTCCCAGGAGCAGCAGCAACACAGGAGGCTCGACATTGTTATTGTCCTCGTTGCACTCTTCAGTCTGCCCCTCAGTCTCTGGAATTTACTGCAGCAGCTCGGTTACACAGTTGTTCCCTCCCAGGCAGTTTTCCTGCTCACCTGCATCACCAGCAGCATCAAACCCTTCATCTGTTTCTTGGTGGGGAGCTGGAAGAGAGACTACTCCATGAGGAGCTGCTGGAGACACTGCTCCATGGAGAGCTGCAGGAAGCACTCCTCCATGCAGTCCCTAAGGAAGGCGATCCACAGGGTGTTTGGGGAGCCAGAAGAAAACACTGCCTGGGGAGATGAGCCCACTGCGGACACGGGGGTCTGAGCCTGTTGATCCCTTCCACTGCACTGCTGAAGGACCCTGGGACAGTGGCTGAGACAGTGGTTTGAGTCTCCTGATCCATAAATACCCACAGGATCACCCTCCCCGTGCTGCTGCATCCCCAGCCCCTTTCCATGCCCTCTGGGCTCTGATCCGTGCTTGTGAAGCCTCAGCCTTGAGGAGCAGCCCCTGGGCTCAACTCCTGTGGTGCTGATCAGAAACACCCTCTGCTCCCAGGAACTGCTGCTGTCCAACCACCTGCTGGGCTTTTATCAACAGCCTTGGAAATTACTGGACTCTCCTGGATGCCACAGCATCCCTGCTCTCCCTCTGTCACAGGGAGCTGCCGGCCCCAAGTGTGGCCTGGGTGAACCATTGCTATGAGTGACGCCCATCCCTTGGGGCCCTGTGAGCAGCGGCCCAAAAGGAGAGCCTTGGAGCTCTCCTGGGCCCAGCAGCGCTGAGCAGAAGCTCCCTGGCACCGGGGCCTCTCCCAGCTGGGATCTCTCCCGCCTGCTGCCCTGGGCTGATCCCCGAACGCCGACGCCTCCTGGGCCCATCCCCCCAGGGCTCCAGGCCCAGCCCTTGGCCCAGGCAGGAGATGCAAAGGATCCGCAGGGAGCATTTCACTGCCTGCCAGGGCAATTTCTCACAGGGACCTTGCACTGACTCTGCCTGGCTCTCTGTCTGTCTGTCTGCGTGCACACACGTCTGCATCTGCTGTGGCAAATGTGGCACAAATGCTGCTCTCTCAGCTGTGTTAGTACCTGAGACATCTGACTGGGGCAGGCCTGCAAGCAAGGTTAAGGCATGAGATACCATTCCAACTAAATGCTGTAAAGTGTCCTTTTTTGGCTAAATTGTTTATTTCAAGGTAGAAATGCAGGAGTGGCTGGGAGAAGCAAAGACACTGCTCATGGTCCTGGGTGGAGCAGGGCAGGAGCAGGGATGTCCTAGGGGAAAAGACAGACCCAGGGATGTTCTGGAAGTTCTCAGAGGGGTCTGGAAGAGTTCAGGAAGGCTCTGGATGCTGGCAATCCCAAATCTCCCCACTGGAGGAGAGCAGAGCCTGCCGGGCAGCACTTGCAGTGGAAGAATATCTTCATCTCAGATACCTGTAGGATGTGATAGGATGGGGTGATGATGGAGATGGGATTGAGATAGGATAGAAGGCCGCTCAGCTGTGCTTCCTTTGGCCCTGAGAATGTTTTGGCAATGATCATGGAGCTGTTCCCAGAATGGGAGCTGTTTCTGACAAGCAGACAGATATTTCAGCAGCTCTGCCAGCAGCATTCCAGTGCCACCAGCATCACCAGCATCCCTCTGCTGCTGGAGGGACAATGACCCCTCAGGGAACAGAAATGAGGAATGGCAGAAACCCATCAGGAGAGGTTCGGCAGTTGAAGAATGGGACACTCTCCTCGGAAGGAGTGTTTCTAATTAGGGGGAAATGAGGAGACATTCACAAATGTTAGAAACAGGTGCTGTGGTGATTGACTCTCAGAAACGTTGAATGAAGATTACGTGTGTTATAATGTTCAAAGAAGCTCTGTTAAGCTTTGGAGTTTTTCTGACGTGAGTACTGTGTTCATGTTGAGAGTTGTAATGCTGATCTCTGACCATGGTGGGCAGTCGAAGCCCGAAGCGCTGCACGAGCTCCGGGAAGGCGGGACGGAGGAGGAGCTGTGCTGGAAAAGCGGAATGTGTCTGAATGTGGCGGGTGGGTTACCAGGGGGGTTGGTTTCAACGAGGGTACTATTTCTGTTTTAGGCAGTGTGCCTCTGGACCTTATTTTGTCCTGTGTTGTAGTTTAATAAATTTTAAAATTTTTAAAGAAGTGGGGTGTCGTTTCTCACAACAAAGAAAAAGACCACTTGATTTGTAGGGAAAATGATAAAAATCAAGAACAATAACTGAGAGGCTGTGGAACTCTGGGGAAGCCAATGATGTAAAACCACTTCTGCCTGCCCTATGACCCCACTGAGCCTTGGGGAGCAACACCAGGACAGGGCACAGAGAGGAGCCAGCAGGACGGGAATGGGGAGCTCCTGGTGACCTGGGCACTTTCTCCTTCATGTCCCTGACCTGGCAGGAGCCGCTTTAGGACACGGATCCCAAAGGAGCAAGAGGTACCAGGAAGCGCCGCTGATCTGCACAGACCCCTTTGCCTGCTGCTGCCCCACAGGGAACAGGTCAGTGCAATGTTTGCCTTCCTCCCTACCCCACCTTCCTCTCCTGCACCAGCTGCTCTCTTCCTGCCACCCTCTCCCAGTGACCACAGGGGCCACTCCAGCTCCCCCCTCCCCTGCTCTGTGCATCTCGTCTGTACCTTGACACTGAAATCAGCTGAAATAAACTTTCTAAAACAATGGGAAGCATTAGGAAGAAGGAATTCCTTACCTGCAAAGAAGGATCTCTCCCTGATCTCTGTATGGTGACAGGGGTTTCAACAGGGGTTTTATCCATCATAAGCACATACAGTCATTAAAGTGTGTTTCTTAGCTAATTCATAGATATAATTTTCCTAGAACTAATTTCCATGTATCTTCCTCCAAGTCTTTTTATGATCCTGGAGGTTCATTCACAGGGGTCTCTGGTGGTTGCATTCACTGAGTGCTGAGATATTAAAGGTGACCTTTGAACTTTTCCTTTGGCCATATGCTCTTCCTTCTTGTTACAGAACTTTCCCAAAAAACTTTGCAGGCCTCCAAATCTATTTCTGCACGGCTCCAGGCACGTTTACAATCCCCTGTTCTCCTGAAGAGCACATTGGAGCTGGGCTTTCCTCCTCCCTCCTGGGTCCTAGAACCCTATGGCCAGGAGGAGCAAGGACACTGATGGGGATCTCAAGTGGAGCAGGCGAGGAATGGGGTTGTCAGGGGAAAAATATCAGCCCTGGGTTGGTTCTGAGGTGTCAGAGCAGGCTGCAGGGGTCAGGAGAGGGTCACAGGAGGTTGGAGGGGGGCTGGATGCTGGCAAAGCCAGAGGAGAGCAGAGCCTAACAGGCCATGCTGAGACTGGGAGAGTGGCTCCATCTGGGAAACCTGTGGGATGTGATAGGATGGGGTGAGGATGGAGAGTGGGGTGGGAATGGCGTGCAGAGATGGGGATAGGATAGGATAGGATAGGATAGGATAGGATAGGATAGGATAGGATAGGATAGGGAGCAGTTCCGCTCTACTTCCTTGGGACCAGGGGAGGCTTTGGCAATGATCCCAGAGGTCTTCTCGGAATTAGAGTTAATTCTGACAAGCACCCAGCTGCCTCCTCAGCACTGCCAGCACTGCTGGCATTCCAATGCCACCAGCACCACCAGCATCCCTCTGCTGCTGGAGGGACAATGACCCCTAAGGGAAGAGAAACAAGGAATGGTAGAAACCGGTCAGGACAGGGAAGCACTCGGAGAATGGGACATTCTATTCTACAGGGTAGGAATGTTTCTCATCAGGAGGAAATGAGGAGCCATTTGCAAAATATTTCATTTAGAGCTTTTGAAAAAAGTCACTTCCTCTGCAGCAAAAAAACCCAAAGACAAATATCTCAGAGGAAGTGACGTTCTGACCTAGCCAAAGCTGCAATTTCTGACTCCCCTGTGACTCCACTGAGCCCTGGGAAGCAACACCAGGACAGGGCACAGAGAGGAGCCAGCAGGATGGAAATGGGGAGCTCCTGGTGACCTGGGCACTTTCTCCTTCATGTCCCTGACCTGGCAGGAGCCACTTTAGGACACGGATCCCAAAGGAGCAAGAGGTACCAGGAAGCGCCGCTGATCTGCACAGACCCCTTTGCCTGCTGCTGCCCCACAGGGAACAGGTCAGTGCAATGTTTGCCTTCCTCCCTACCCCACCTTCCTCTCCTGCAGCAGCTGCTCTGTTCCTGCCACCCTCTCCCAGTGACCGCAGGGCCCTCCCAGCTCCTCTCTCTTCTCCTGTGCATCCCGTCTGTATCTGAATACTGAAAAGGGCCAGAACAAACTTTCTAACACAATGCAAAGCATGAGGAAGCAGGAATTCTTGACCTGCACAGGTCACAGAGGGATCTCTCCTTGTATTGTGTGTGTGGTGAGACTTTAAAACAGGATATTAATCCATTAGAAACACATGTAGGCATTAAAAAGTATTTCTTTTCTAATACACAAACACCCTTTTCCTAGAACTCATTTCCATGGATCCACCTCCTCCTGCAAGTCCTTTTATGATCCTGGAGGTTCATTAAGAGGGGTCTCTCTGGTGGTCATATTCAATGAATGCTGCCATTTTAAAGGTGCCCTTGCCTTGAACTTTTCCTCTGGTCATGCACTGTTGCTTCCTCTTCCAGAATTTGCCCCAAAACCACTGCAGGCCTCCTTATCTGCTTCTCCATTTGTTCCTGCCATGTTTGCCATCCTGTGTGCCAGCCTTTACATCCTGTGAGAAACAACTACCCACTATTTATATATTTAAGAGGTTTATTAAACCTAAATAAAAAATGCAACAAAAGGAGTAAATAAGGAGAAGCAGGCCTGGGAGCTTCCCTCATAGCTGCTTACCACGTGGCTGGCTGATCTTCAAGATGGATGTTTCACTTTTGATACCCTGAGGGTTGCATCAGCTAAACCTGGCTTCTTCCAAAGTCTGTCAGTCAGCCCTTCTTTGTGTTTATTGGTGGAGCCTGCTTTCCTGCAACTTCACTGGAGGGTCAGGTGTTCTCATGCTGCACCTCCTCCCCCCACAGCTATAAGTTTTTGTACACCCCTTCTTTGTACCTGTCCTAGATGACTCAGGCTCTCTGATGGCAACAGTACAGACAGGGGAGAAGGGGACTATGGGGAGAACAGAGGACATCTAAACAACAGACTACAATGAATTAATTATACATCAATAAAGCTTTTCCTACTATTCACACAGTATTCATCCCTTAACCGTGAGAGCCAATCATCTCATTATCCATCTATAACACATCCTTAAAAATTGGGCCACTTTACTTTGGAAAACTTCAGAAAAACAGAAAATGTATCTTTTCTGTGTTATTTACCAGCCTCCTGCCAAACAGCCCAACTCTCCCATTTCCCTCTCCCACCCCACCATTTCCACTGCCCTCCTCCCCTGCACATCTCACTCCACCCCACTGAATCCTTCCCACTGCAGGGAGCTGCTGAGGAGCCGCATGGTCCATCCCTGGATTCTCCAAGCACTGACTGCCCATCCACTCTGACCACAGCCAGGGGCCACATCTCACTGCCTGCCCAGCGTCCATCCATCCATGGAGGTGAGCACCGTGTCCCCTCTTTTCACCTCACCGACTGACACACCTGGTCAGTGTGAGATCAATGTCACCAACATGGCCATTGACTTTGTGATGCTGCTCGTTGGCCTCTGTGGGCTGGCTGGGAATGGAGTTGTTCTCTGGCTCCTGCATGTTAATGCCATCACCCACTTCATCTCCAAACAGGCCAACATCGACTTCCTCTTCCTCATCTTCATGTTGCCCTCCAGCCTGCTCTTCCTTGTGGAGGAGGTCTCCTGCTCTGCTATAATGCCCCTGATGTATTTGAGCTTGCTTTTCCAGCTGTCACTGTTCACCTACATTATAGGGCTGTACCGGCTCATGTTCATCAGCATTCAGAGGTGCAGGTCCATCCTCTGCCTGGTATTCTGTGGTTGCCAACTGTCCGAGCACTTGTTGTGGGTGTTGATGACTCCCCTGTTCTGGGTCCTCCTCTTCATTTTCGTTGGTGTTAATCCAACGGTGACTTCCCAGTGCCAGTCACACGAGCAGGAGCAATGCCAGGTCGCTGTCACCTCCACGTACGCCCTCAACCTCTTCCTATTTGCTGTACCCATGGTCATTTCCAGCACAATCCTCTTCATTCATCTCAAGACTGGCTCCCAGCAGCAGCAGCAACACAAGAGGCTCGACATTGTTATCTTCCTCATTGCACTCTTCAGTCTGCCCCTCAGTGTCTGTTTTCTTTTGCAGCAGCTCGGTTACACAGTTGTGCCCTCCCAGGCACTTTTCCTACTTGCCTGCATCAACAGCAGCATCAAACCCTTGATCTGCTTCTTGGTGGGGAGCTGGAAGAGAGATTGCTCCATGGGGAGCTGCTGGAGACACTGCTCCATGGAGAGCTGCAGGAAGCTCTCCTCCATGCAGGCCCTAAGGAAGGTGATCCACAGGGTGTTTGGGGAGCCAGAAGAAAACACTGCCTGTGGAGGTGAACCCGTTGTGAACACAGTTATCTGAGCCTGTTGATCCCTTCCACTGCACTGCTGAAGAACCCTGGGTCAGTGCCTGAGAATTCCTTGAGTCTCCTGATCAATAAATAACCACAGGATCACCCTCCCTGTGCTGCTGCATCCCCAGCCCCTTTCCAGGCCGCTCTGGGCTCTGATCCGTGCTTGTGAAGCCTCAGCCTTGAGGAGCAGCCCCTGGGCTCAGCTCCTGTGGTGCTGATCAGAAACACCCTCTGCTCCCAGGAACTGCTGCTCTCCGACGACCTGCTGGGCTTTTATCAACAGCCTTGGAAATTACTGTACTCCCCTGGATGCCACAGCATCCCTGCTCTCCCACTGCCACAGGAAACTGCCGGCCCCAAGTGTGGCCAGGGTGAAGCATTGCTGTGAGTGACGCCCATCCCTTGGGGCCCTGTGAGCAGCGGCCCAAAAGGAGAGCCTTGGAGCTCTGCTGGGCCCAGCAGCGCTGAGCAGAAGCTCCCTGGCACTGGGGCCTCTCCCAGCTGGGATCTCTCCCGCCTGCTGCCCTGGGCTGATCCTCGAACGCCGACGCCTCCTGGGCCCATCCCCCCAGGGCTCCAGGCCCAGCCCTTGGCCCGGGCAGGAGATGCAAAGGGATCCGCAGGGAGCATTTCACTGCCTGCCAGGGCAATTTCTCACAGGGACCTTGCACTGACTCTGCCTGGCTCTCTGTCTGTCTGTCTGCGTGCACACATGTCTGCATCTGCTGTGGCAAATGTGGCACAAATGCTGCTCTCTCAGCTGTGTTAGCACCTGAGACATCTGACTGGGGCAAGCCTGCAAGCAAGTATCAGGCATAAGTACGGTCAAATGCTGCTAAGTGATATTCCTCTGCTGAATTGCTAAGTTTAATGTATAACCGAAGTACTCTTAAATTTCAGTGCTGTAAAGGTTTTGGGCCATTTTCCTGTCAATCCTTACCCTCACTGTCCTTTTGTCACACCACGTTGAATACACACACAAACACACACAGAGAGACAGCACTTTGTTATGCTGTTGCTTAATATAAACCTGGGTTTTACTGATTTCCTTGCTGGTGGTTTTGTGCCCTCAGAAATTCTTCCTCTGCCCTGGCTTTGGCCTCTCCCTCAGCAGGCTGGGATGGTGCAGCTCCAAGGGGAGGAGGAGTCCGTGCTCCTGAGCACAGCCACCCCCTTCCAGGAGCAGGGTGACATCTGTGTTTGTCACCACTGTCTCCACGGGGCACCAACCCCCTCCCTGTGGCTTCTCTGAGGTCTCTGAGCTGGTGGTGTTCAGCCTGGAGAAGGGAAGGCTTCAGGGTGACCTTAGAGCCCCTTCCAGGGCTTAAAGAGACTCCAAGAACTGGAGAGGCGTGTTGGAGAAAGGCCTGAAGTGACAAAACAAGGGGGAATGGCTTCCCACTGCCAGAGAACAGGATTAGGGGGAACATTGGGTAGAAATTCTTCCCTGTGAGGGTAGAGAGGCCCTGGCAAAGGTTCCCAGAGATGCTCTGACCTCCCCATCTCTGAAGGTGTTCCAGGCCAGGCTGGATGGGGTTTGAAGCAGCCCGGTCTAGTGGAAGGTGTGTAGAGAGCCTAATTGCTGAGTGGCTTGATGAGAAAGGCCACAGTGGCTATAAGATGATCAATATGAGCAGTAAATAGGGCAAGGGTAGCTGTGGGAACCAAGGGTAGCTCTGTGATCACAGTGCCCTTGTCAGCAAAACAACTTGGCCTGAACCTAGCAGACGTGCTGTAGGAATCATAGCTAGCTAACAACAGGAATACAGAAGTATAACTATGTTGCAGATATTGACGCAAATGCCTTCTGACCAATAATGAGCTCAGCTTTTGCAATATGTATGAGACTAATTAAGAAGTGTATTTAACCTGTCAATGGAGATCAATAAACCGAGCTACGTTGATGAACCATCTGGTGTCACGTCTCCCTTCTCCAACAAAGGTGTCCCTGCCTGCAAAGGGTGAGATCAGGAAAATACAACCACAAGTATTCCCAAGGCTGAGGAGGAGGAGGATGAGCTCTGGTGAAGGGCTGGAAGGGGCATCCCAGCACCCCAACATCTGGCCTCCATTAGCTTTCATTGCATCATCAAGGGGACTGGTGTAAGAAATGTGGGCTCTGATGCTGATAACCTGCTGCAAGCCTGTCGTGGTTTGGCACTGGCCAAACGCCAGGCACCCACAAAAGCCGTTCACTCACTTTCCCCTGCTCTCTGCTGGGCAGAGGAGAGGGAAACAAAAATTAACAAAGGGCTCATGAGTTGAGATGAGGACTGGGAGAAAAAACTCTCCAAGAATAGAAAAACTGTTCAAATTTAATGGTATTAAATAAATTTATTATAAACACAGGCAGATGATGATAATGAGAAGTAATATAAAACTTTAAACCACTTTTCTTTCCGCCAGCCCCTCCCTCCTCACCAACAGTGCAGGTAGACAGGGCAAGCGGGTTCTTCACCAGCACTGAAGCACTGCCAATAAAACACTGTTTACAGGTTATTCATTAACCTAAGATAGAGAGCATATGCTGGTAGGAATGAAAACAAACAAAACACCGATATAATCATGTAATAAATTGAGAGCATTTGCAGAGTACCTATTAAAAAATCTTGTATATTATAGAGTATGAAAATGCCTGAAAATTGTTGTTTCTTTGGACATATCTATGGCAAATAAATTTCCAATATCTTCACAGTTTTGACTCAAAATACTTATTAGTCGAACACACTCTTTCAGTGAGACTTAAAATGTCTTGGTGTCAGAAGGGAAACAGCCATGGCTTGTGCTCCCTGGAGCAACCATGATCCCCAGTGCCCAGAGCTGGGCTGGCACGGACACGATGGCCCATGGGCTCAGCATTCCCCACCCTGAGTGCTCTGAGAGTGTCACAGCAGAGATCTCCCCAAAAATATTTAATTTTCAATTTTGTGAGCCAGATGCAAAGGTCTCTCTGCCTTCAGAAATTCTTCCTCTCCACTGCCTTCAGCTGCTCCCTCAGCAGGCTCAGAGGGTGCAGCAGCAAGGAGAGGCGGAGGTCATGGTCCTCAACACAGCCACCCTCTTCCAGGAGCAGGGTGACACCTGTGTTTGTCACCATGGGCTCCATGGGGCACCACTCCCCTCCCTGGGGCTTCCCTGAGGTCAGCAGCCCCACCACATCCCACACCTTCTCTCCACCCCCACCACATCCCACACCTTCCCACCACATCTTCCCACCAGCTCCATCATGTCCCACCCCTCCCACACCACCCTCCCATCCCACTCCCCATGCAGCCCACCCACCTCCCACCCTTCCCATCCCTCCCAGCCCCGTGCCTGAGGCTCCAGTCCCTCCCCACAGGCTGCTCACCCCAGGCTGCCCAGTAAGGCTTTGGGGCCGTGTTTCTCTTGGAGATGCCCCTCCCCAGCTCCATCCCTGCTCTCCAGCCCCCCAACCTCCTTTGGACACAAACAAGAGGCACTACAGGGGTGGCTGCACTGCTGTTCATTGGGCTGGAGAAGCATGGAATTGCCAGGAGGAGCACAAACACTGCTGGGGCTCCTGAGTGGGACAGGAGAGGAGTGGGGATGTCTGGAGGGGAAGGCAGCCTGGGGGGAAATTTCTAGAGGATGTCAGAGGGGGCATGATGCCTTAGTGTTGCCTTCTGCTGGAAGGCAGGCAACCTGGTTTCAATGAGCAGCACGGCGACCCCAAACCCTCATGGGTCGCTCGGACCAGTAACGACGCTAACACCAGTATGGTGGACGGTTAAAGGCCTTTATTATCTCATCTCGAGGGGTTATATAGATTAGGGGGTCCTCTACGTCAGAAGGGGGTCTGGCTGTACCTTCTAGGGTTAGTAAAGGAGTGGAAAGTTACTGGCATCTCCGTGTTAGGGGGGCTACATTTTTGGCTACATTCCGAGGGTGATCATTATCTCTGGGGAAGAGGGGGAGAGGGTTCTGTAACTTTCCGTCACATCTCGAGATCTTCCGAAACGCCTGTCCCTACCTACTACATCTCCCTCCCCTCCTTTCACAAATGAATGAGGTAGTCATATACATAGGCACTAAAATGGGGTAAAAGGTTGGGCTTTGACAAGGGAAAAGGGTTTTGGGAAACCTGAGTAAGTTTTTTGCCAGGCAAGTTTCTCGTGACTGGCAGTGTTCCCTGTTGAATTCACAGCATCTGTTGTCGTCCTATGAACAGGATGTCAGTCCGTTCTAGGCGGGTCTGAACGAATGAGACTAGCTTGTTCAGCAGGCATGGTCCAAAGGTAATAGCTAAAAGCAGCATTGCCAATGGACCTACCAGGGTAGAAACTAGGGTGGTTAACCATGGTGATCGATTGAACCAGGATTCGAACCAACCCTGCTGGGCTTCCCTGTCTTTGTCTCTGAGCCAGTCTGCTTCGAAATTCTGCCATGGAGTCTCTAACAACTCCCATGTGCTCCGCATAGAAGTAGCATTCCTCTTTCAGGGCGGCACACAGGCCTCCTTGCTGCATGAGCAGGAGATCCAGTCCTTGCCTGTTCTGCAGGACCACTTCTGAAAGTGAGGAGACTGACTTCTCCAGAAAGGAAATGGATTTCTCGATCCTCTGCAAGTCCTCATCGATGGTCATCTGCAGCTGGGACAGTCCTTGGTGTTGAGTTGCTAGGGCTGAGACATCTGTTGCCGTTCCGGCTGCTCCTAGGCCGAGCAGCATTGCAATAGTTATGCCTGTTAATATTTCTCTTTTGTGGAGCCGGCTGGGTTCTTCGAAAAGGTGGTACACTTCTTCGTCTGAGTGGTACAGGACCCTAGGGACAATCAGAACTTGGACACAAAAGTTGTTAGAGTCACTGAATTTGACAAGGAACACACAGGGACTCACTCCAGATCTCTGGCAAACCCACATCCCAGATGCAGATGGGACTACCCACTTATTATTCTTCTTGTCAGGCTCGACTACTTCGGGGCAGACGTCGCCTTTCCGCTTAGCTAGGGTTGCATTTCCAAAGCATCTGCCCCGACCTGTGATTTGACTCAGGGTAATTCCTTTGCGGGGTGTGTCCCACCTGCACTGGTGAGGGGCATCGGCTGTGGAATAGCTGAAGGGGGTATCTAAAGCGACTCCTTCATAAAAGGGGGGTTTGACATCGTAACAAAGCCAACAGGAGTCGGTTAGGTTAGGGTTAGATTCGTTCAGGGATAGAAAGGTAGCTTCTAACATGCAAAGGATTGGGTCCGAGTCTGACCCGGCTGAGCGGCCTATCTGGAAGGCTTCCGCGTCACCGGTCGGGACGTTGGTGTCCCTTGTGGGCAAGGCTTTGGGATAGGTCATGTTTCTCCCTTTCTGCGTGCTTTTAATCACTTTGTTGGGTCCAACCGCTCGGGGTGCCGACAGTTGGAGCCTGGTAATTCACACGTTCACCCACTGTTTTGACCCTTGAAGGACTACTGTCCACCCTTTGCCCACGGCCCAGCTAGGATGATTTGGCTGCAAAACTGTCATGTTGTAATGAGTGCATCTCCGAAATTTGGGGGTTTTATGGCGGTTTCAATAGAAACTTCCCTGAAGGAAGACGGGTGTTTTGCAGCCTGCGGGTGCCCAGGAGAACTGTAGGAATTTGTTGGGCTCTTGTGGGTCCCACCCAGGCCCTGACGGCCTGGTGTCCCTAACTATTGTTTCACAGCCCCAGTGTCCACAGTATCCCCACCCTGGGTGATTACAGTAACTTTTTCCTGGGTTTGAAGCTGGGCATCAGTAGGATAGGTACATGTGTGTGGTGTGTGAGGAATGGGGGTCTACCTTTGGTTGTCCTGGAGACAGGTCGGTAACGCAAAGCACGAAGGATGGGGTGTTCGGTGTGGTGATGTCTCTGAGCATCTGATCATCAGTAAGATGTCGCATGACCCACCTGAATGGCTGATGGGGGTAGTGGTCTGGGCTGGCTTGCCCTCTGGCGACAAGCCCCAACAGTAAAATCACACAGAAACACTGTTGATGCTTGGGTCTCACCCGTGCGGGTCTCTCAGGCGCTGTCTGGCGGCTTGGTGGTGTGTTACTTTCCTCTGGAAGGGGAGTGTACACATCCCGAGGACAACCCACAAGCATGTCCTGTAAACAGAAACTCACAATTCTCATCAGTCTCATCCTGCCCACTGCGAAGGTCGGGCTTGATGGACCTAAGTGGACACCACCTGATTTTGCCGTCCTTTTTGACAGCTGCGTACCCTTGCCCCGTGAGCATCAACCTCCAGCCCTGTTCCCATTCGCCTAGCTCATTTCTAATTACAACCTGCGGGCCCTCCTCTAGCGCCCGGGAGGCCCAGTGTTTTTGAATGGCACTGTTTGTTTCATCCCCCCTAGGGAATTGATTCAGTGCTAGCAAAGCAGTTGCTAGTATACGTGCCTGGTCCCCTGAGGGAATGGAATTGGTAAAGCCCTCTGCTTTTGCCAACACCTCTATCCTATTTTTCAGGGTCTGATTTGCCCTCACGACTATGGCTTGTCCGGTGCTGTTATAAGGGATACCTTGCACTAATGTGATGCCCCATTTTGAGGCGAATTCTTGCACTGGTTTGGAGGTGAAATTGGAACCGTTGTCAGTTTTGATCTGCTTGGGGATACCAAGCCACGCCATGGCTGTCAGCCAGTGCTGAATTGTGGCTTTAGAGTCAATTTTGGGGTGCTGTGTGGCTATGATCGTTCCGCTGAAAGTGTCCACTGTCACTGCAAGCCATGCTCGGGGCTTCAGCAGTTGACACAAGGTGAAGTCCAACTGCCAGATCTCTGAAGGCTTGAGACCTCTTGGGTTGATCCCACTGGTCCACAGGAGTGACTTCTGGCAGTGAGGACAGGTAGCCACCACATGTCTTGCGTCTGCTGTTGAGATCCATTCCTGCTTAAACACAATCAATCCCGCTCCATCAAAAAGCATGCGGCTTATTTGCACAATATCAAAAGGAATTAAATCGTCATTGCTAAAAAGGCCATCTATGAGAGTGGAAACTACCCCTGAGTTGATCCCTTTTTCTGAAATAGCTTTAACTACCGCCTGAATATCCTTAGGATTCACCGGGGTATATACTCTTTGTTGGTTACCCTGAGGTCCCGTAATTCTCACCAGGAAAGCATGCACAGTCCCAGCGGGCGCCCAGTCCGCGCAGGCTATCTTTATTTTGCCCCGGTCGGTGAGTTTGTGCGATTGGTTCCTGACCTTGTTTAAAGTTTTATTAGGTTTTGCCCAAAACCGCATTAATTCTGTTTCCTCCGTTTCCGAGTCGCCGCTGGACTCGGTAAGCTCTGCGGAGCGGTCTGAGGAGCTGTCGCTCCATTCAGACTCGGAAGTTGACTGCCGATGGACTTTCGGTCCCCCTTGCCGTTTTGTTCAACTTTGGCCCCGCTCCTCCCCTCGGGGGCGGTGCCGCTTCCGCTCCCTGGGTTTGCCCTGCCTCCCGCAGGGAGGGATCTCTCCCTTATATGGTGGCAGCAGTGGGTGCGGCTCCCAAGCGAGTATCCGCCCTCCGTTGCTCCCCCACGCGTGCGCGTCTGCGGGGGCCCGCAGCTCCTGACCGAGCATGCGCTCGGCGCTGGTTTCCTGCGCATGCGCATCCGCGACTGTCCGCGCCTCTGGGCTTTTCCCGCCGTGGACTCGTGAGCTCCGCCCCTCACCTGGCTCACTCGCGCCATGTTTGAATGGTGGAGGTGGTGCCGCCGCCGTCCGCGCGTCCGCGTCAGCCGCCCTCTCGGCGGTCCGGGCTGCCTCCGCCAGCCCGCCCCAAAAGGACCGCGCGCGTAGTTCTGCCGCCAGTATCAGATCGACGATCGGCGAGGGAAGGACGGGCAGGGAAACCGCGGGTTTTTCGGGAGATTCCGTGGGGGGGGGTTTGGACCTGGCTGGTCCCGTGGAGGGGTCGAAGGGTCCCGCGGAGGGGTCTGGGGATCCCCTGGGGGCTCTGGGGGATCTGGACTCGGGCTTGGGGAGGGGTGGAACGTGCCCGGTCCCCGTGTATCCCCACTTTTGATCAGATCGTTTTCAGAGGGGGTCTGCGTTGTTGCACCCACCCCCAGTTTTGGCATAGCTAATAAACGTATGCGCGCGGCATTCCACGTCTCCTGTTCTTCTAACACCTTGCGTAGGGCCTCTTCTACCTTCCCCCACGCTTTTAGACTTTTACCACTACCTGTGGTCTTTGTGTCTTCTGCCAAAACGGCAGTGCACCTCTCCCATACGTCCGAATGCAATATATCCACGGGGCGTTCAATTGCCCCCAGCTCTAGGAGCCTTGCTACAGCAAGGGTAAAATTCCTGAGCTCACATTTAATTCCCCATTGCATGCATATCGAACTCACGACCTTCGCTGTCGCTTCCACGCGAATCGTCAGTCCCGGGGCGTCCCCCTCTGCCTCAGTCGGTCCAGCCGCTGTGGCCTCTGTCTTTGTCCAGGAGTATTCCCGTTACCCGAGCTTTTTCCTTCCCGGATATCGGCACCACTTGTTGCCTTCTGCTGGAAGGCAGGCGACCTGGTTTCAATGAGCAGCACGGCAACCCCAAACCCTCATGGGTCGCTCGGACCAGTAACGACGCTAACACCAGTATGGTGGACGGTTAAAGGCCTTTATTATCTCATCTCGAGGAGTTATATAGATTAGGGGGTCCTCTACATCAGAAGGGGGTCTGGCTGTACCTTCTAGGGTTAGTAAAGGAGTGGAAAGTTACTGGCATCTCTGTGTTAGGGGGGCTACATTTTTGGCAACATTCCGAGGGTGATCATTATCTCTGGGGAAGAGGGGGAGAGGGTTCTGTAGCTTTCCGTCACATCCCGAGATCTTCCGAAATGCCTGTCCCTACCTACTACACCTTAGGATTTTAGCCTTTCTATTTTTCATATCCTGTACTGCATTAGTGCAGAACTCTAAGCTCCATGGAAAGTGCTAGTTACCTGTCTGCACATTTTGATCAGACAAATCAATCCCTCTAGGCCGGAAATTCAAGGACACTCTACTGCCTCAGGCCCATGAAAGTATAGACAAGAGTGAATTGGGGGAGGGCAAACTGGGGCTAAATGACTTCATTACCTGAAGCTGTAATTGGAGGATTAACCCCTGATTTGTAAATGGACCAAACTTTTATCTGTCTGAAAAACTCATGACCATGGTCCATTTTGGGTGTAGCTCCTCTCAGAGGCTTTGAGAGCCCCAGGTGAACCTTTTGAAGGCCTTTCATCAATGCCCCCTTTTATTCTCTTCATCTGGTCTGGCCTCTGTTCTAGGGAGGCAGCCCAAGGCATCAGGCAGACAGGGGCTGGAGGAGGCAGGAGGGTTCTGGGTGCCACCAATCCCAAATCTCCCACTGGACAGCAGCAGAGCCCAACAGGCCACACCTGCAGCCAGGGAGTGGCCAGGGACTGGGAACCTATCGGGATGGCATGGCATGGCATGGCATGGCATGGCATGGCATGGAGAGTGGGGTGGAGATAGGGAAGGAGTGTGATACCAAAATCAGACAGAATAAAGTTCCTAACACTAACTAATGGTGCTACCAAAAGAAATATTGGGCAGCAGGACATGCAGAAGGACCTTTCCTTATCTCTGTGTGTGTGTGTGTGTGTGTGTGTGTGTGTGTGTGTGTGTGTGTGTTATGAGACTTGACAACAGTGTTTTTATCCATTATAACCATACATAGATAATAAAATTTTTTCTTGTCTAGTACAAAAAGACCATTTTCCTAGAACTCATTTCCAGGAATCCACCTCGTACCGAACAGCCTTTCATGTCCTGGGGTTCATTCAGAGTGGCCTCTGGGGATTGTATTCACTGAGTGCTCTGATATTAAATGTCACCTTACCTTGTACTTTTCCTTTGGCCAGGTACTCTTTCTTCTTATTACAGAACTTGCCCAAAAATACTGCAGGCCTCCTTATCTGTTTCTGCACTGGCTTCAGCCACATTTGTCATCCTGTGTCCATATCTTTACATTCATTTATCTCTCTGACCAGTTAGTCTTGGAGAAACTTCAGGGGAGTTTGAAATGTTTATGCTCTCTTATTTATCAATTCCCTGCAAGGCAGCCCAACCCTCCCACCTCCCTCTCCCACCCACAGTTTCCACTGCCCTCCTCCCCTGCACACCTCGCTCCTCCCCACTGAATCCTTCCCACTGCAGGGAGCTGCTGAGGAGCCGCATGGTCCATCCCTGGATTCTCCAAGCACTGACTGCCCATCCACTCTGACCACAGCCAGAGCCACATCCCACTGCCTGCCCAGCGTCCATCCATCCATGGAGGTGAGCACCGTGTCCCCTCTTTTCACCTCACCGACTGACACACCTGCTCAGTGTGAGATCAATGTCACCAACATGGCCATCGACTTTGTGACGCTGCTCATTGGCCTCTGTGGGCTGGCTGGGAATGGAGTTGTTCTCTGGCTCCTGCATGTTAATGCCATCACCCACTTCATCTCCAAACAGGCCATCATCGACTTCCTCTTCCTCATTTTCATGTTGCCCTCCAGCCTGCTCTTCCTTGTGGAGGAGGTCTCCTGCTCTGCTATAATGCCCCTGATGTATTTGAGCTTGCTTTTCCAGCTGTCACTGTTCACCTACATTATAGGGCTGTACCGGCTCATGTTCATCAGCATTCAGAGGTGCAGGTCCGTCCTCTGCCCGATATTATGTGGTTTCCAACTGTCCAAGCACCTGTTGTGGGTGTTGATGACTGCCCTGTTCTGGGTCCTCCTCTTCATTTTCATTGCTGTCAATCCCACGGTGACTTCCCAGTGCCAGTCACACAAGCAGGAGCAATGCCAGGTGGCTCTAACTTCCATGTACGGCCTCAACCTCTTCCTATTTGCGGTACCCATGGTCATTTCCAGCACAATCCTCTTCATTCATCTCAAGACTGGCTCCCAGCAGCAGCAGCAACACAAGAGGCTTGACATTGTTATCTTCCTCGTTGCACTCTTCAGTCTGCCCCTCAGTCTCTGGTCTCTCCTGCAGCAGCTCGGTTACACAGTTGTGACCTCCCAGGCAGTTTTCCTACTTGCCTGCATCAACAGCAGCATCAAACCCTTGATCTGCTTCTTGGTGGGGAGCTGGAAGAGAGATTGCTCCATGGGGAGCTGCTGGAGACACTGCTCCATGGAGAGCTGCAGGAAGCTCTCCTCCATGCAGTCCCTAAGGAAGGCGATCCACAGGGTGTTTGGGGAGCCAGAAGAAAACACTGCCTGTGGAGATGATTCTGTTGTGAACACGGGGGTCTGAGTCTGTTGATCCCTTCCACTGCACTGCTGAAGGACCCCGGGACAGTGGCTGAGAGATTCCTTGAGTCTCCTGATCAATAAATACCCACAGGATCACCCTCCCTGTGCTGCTGCATCCCCAGCCCCTTTCCAGGCCGCTCTGGGCTCTGATCCGTGCTTGTGAGGCCTCAGCCTTGAGGAGCAGCCCCTGGGCTCAGCTCCTGTGGTGCTGATCAGAAACACCCTCTGCTCCCAGCAACTGCTGCTGTCCAACCACCTCCTGGGCTTTTATCAACAGCCTTGGAAATTACTCTACTCCCCTGGATGCCACAGCATCCCTGCTCTCCCACTGCCACAGGAAGCTGCCGGCCCCAAGTGTGGCCAGGGTGAAGCATTGCTGTGAGTGACGCCCATCCCTTGGGGCCCTGTGAGCAGCGGCCCAAAAGGAGAGCCTTGGAGCTCTGCTGGGCCCAGCAGCGCTGAGCAGAAGCTCCCTGGCACTGGGGCCTCTCCTAGCTGGGATCTCTCCCGTCTGCTGCCCTGGGCTGATCCCCGAACGCCAACGCCTCCTGGGCCCATCCCCCCAGGGCTCCAGGCCCAGCCCTTGGCCCAGGGAGGAGATGCAAAGGGATCCGCAGGGAGCATTTCACTGCCTGCCAGGGCAATTTCTCACAGCGACCTTGCACTGATTCTGGCTGGCTCTTTGTCTGTCTGTCTGTGTGCCCACACGTCTGCATCTGCTGTGGCAAATGTGGCACAAATGCTGCTCTCCCAGCTGTGTTAGCACCTGAGACATGTGACTGGGACAGGCCTGCAAGCAAGGTTAAGGCATGAGATACCATTCCAGTTAAATGCTGCAAAGTGTTATTTCTTTGTGAAATTTTTAATTTTAATGTGCAAAAGCAGGAATGACTGGGAGAAGAACAGACACTGCTCATGGTCCTGGGTGGAGCAGGTCAGGAGCGGGGTTGTCATATGGGAAAACGTGGACCCAGGGAGGGTCCGGAGGTTCTCAAAAGGGTCAGAGGGTTCTGGAACTGTCTGGAGGAGGTTGGGAAGGGTCTGGATGCTGTTGATCCCAAATTTTCCAATTGGAGGGCAGCAGAGCCTGAGGAGCCATGCTTCAAGGTGGGGAGCGGCCACGGGATGGGATGGGATGGGATGGGATGGGATGGGATGGGATGGGATGGGATGGGATGGGATGGGATGGGGAGAGGTGTGGAGATCAGAATTGGAAGTGATACCAAAATCAGCTGGAATAAACTTTCCAACAGAATGGGAAGCATTTGGAATCAGGAATTCTTTACCAGCTCAGGACACACAGCAGGATCTCTCCATATTTCTGGTTTTGGTGAGACTTTACAACAGAGGTTTTATTCATCCTAACCACACAGAGTCAATAAAGTGTCTTTCTTCTCTAATACATAAAGATCAGTTTCCGAGGACTCATTTCCAGGCCTCTACCTCCTTCTCCAAGTCCTTTCCTGATCCTGGAGGATCATTCAGAGGGGTCTCTGGTGGTCGCATTCACTGAGTGCTGAGATATTAAAGGTGACCTTGCCTTGAACTTTTCCTTTGGTCGTGTGCTCTTGCTTCTTGTTACAGAACTTGCCCCAAAACCACTGCAGGCCTCCAAATCTGTTTCTACTGGGTTCAGGCACGTTTATCATCCTGTGTTCTCCTGGGGAGCACATTGGAGCTGGGCTTTCCTCCTCCCTCCTGGGTCCTAGAGCCCTATGGCCAGGAGGAGCAGGGACACTGCCGGGGTCCCAGGTGGAACAGGGCAGGATCAGGGCTGTTGGGTGGAAAAGGGGGCCCCGGGGATGGTCTGGGGTGTTGCAGGTGGTTTTGGAGGGGTCAGGAGAGGCTCAGAGAAGGTTGGACAGGCTCTGGATGCTGGCTATGTGTGGGGATGAGATGGGATAGGATGGGGAGCAGCTGAGCTGTGCTTCCTCGGGACCAGAGCATGTTTTGGCAATGATCCTGGAGCCCTTCCCAGAATGGGAGTTGCTTCTGAGAAGCACCCAGCTGACTCATCAGCACTGCCAGCATTGCCAGCATTCCTGTGCCACCAGCATCCCTCTGCTGCTGGAGGGACAATGAGCCCAAAAGGAATGGAAACAAGGAGTGGTAGAAGCCTATCTGGAGAGGAAGGGCATTTGGAGAGTGGGACATTGTGCAGGGAAGAAATGTTTCTAATCAGCATAAAATTATGAGCCAAAGTGTTTCATTTGGAGCTTTTCAAAAAAGTCACTTCCTCTGCAGCAAAAAAAAAAAAAAAAAAATCCACCCAGGATAAATATCTCTGAGGAAGTAGAGCTCTAACATAGCCAAAGATGCAATTTCTGACTGCTCGATGACTGCACTGAGTCTTGGAGGGCAACAACAGGACAGGGCACAGACAGCAGGTGGTGGGACAGGAGTGAGGAGCTCCTGGTGACCTGGGCACTTTCTCCTTCATGTCCCTGACCTGGCAGGAGCCGCTTTAGCACATGGATCCCAAAGGAGCAAGAGGTACCAGGAAGCGCCGCTGATCTGCACAGACCCCTTTGCCTCCTGCTGCCCCACAGGGAACAGGTCAGTGCAATGTTTGCCTTCCTCCCTACCCCACCCTCCTCTCCTGCAGCAGCTGCTCTGTTCCTGCCACCCTCTCCCACTGACCACAGGGTCCTCCACAGGTCCCCCCTCCTCTCCCCTGTGCTTTCCTTTCACATCCCCTGCCAAACAGCCCAACCCTCTCACCTCCCTCTCCCACCCCACCATTCCCACTGCCCTCCTCCACTGCACATCTCACTCCGCCCCACTGAATCCTTCCCACTGCAGGGAGCTGCTGAGGAGCCGCATGGTCCATCCCTGGATTCTCCAAGCACTGACTGCCCATCCACTCTGACCACAGCCAGGGGCCACATCCCACTGCCTGCCCAGCGTCCATCCATCCATGGAGGCAACCACCGTGTCCCCACCTCCTGCCTCACCCACTGAAGGAGATAATACATGTGAGATTGCTATCACAAATGCAGCCATAGTTGGCATCATGCTGCTCATCTGCCTCTGTGGGCTGGCTGGGAACGGGGCTCTCCTCTGCCTCCTCAGCTTCTGCAGGAACCCCATCACAGTCTATATCTTCCATTTGGCTGTCGCCGACTTCATCTTCCTGCTCTTTGTGGCCACCTCCCTCCTGCTCCACCTGCTGGAGGAAGTTTCCTGCTACACTATTACACTCCGGGAGTACCTGAAGTTGTTTTTCCAGCTCTCGCTGTTCTCTTACACCACGGGGCTCTACCTGCTGACAGCCATCAGCGTCGAGAGGTGCACATCTGTCCTCTGCCCACTCTGGTACCGCGGCCACCGTCCCCGGCACCTATCAGGGTTCATGACTGTCCTTCTCTGGGCCTTCCCCTTTGTTACAGTGGTTATCCTGTGCCTGTCACTGAGGCCCCAGCACTGCCAGGTGTCTCTAATCTCCATGAATGCCCTCAACCTCCTGCTCTTTGCTCCAGCCATGCTCATTTCCAGCACAATTCTCTTCATTAGGGTCAAGTGTATCTCCCAGCAGCAGCAACCCAAGAGACTTGACATTGTTATCTTCCTCACTGTGCTCTTCGTCCTCCCCTTCACTCTCCCACTCAGCCTCTGGAGTTTTCTGCAGCAGTTCGGCTACACCATGGTGTCATCCCAAGTGGTTTTCCTGCTTGCCTGCATCCACAGCACCATCAACCCCTTCATCTGCTTCTTGGTGGGGAGCTGCAGGAGGCCCTGCTCCATGGAAGGTTTCAGGAGGCCCTGTTCCATGGGGTCCCTAAGGAAAGCCCTCCTGAGAGTCTTTGGGGACACAGGAGAAAACAGTGCCTGCAGCAATGATCCTGTCATGGACATTGTGCTCTGAGCCTGTTGGTTCCTGCCACTGCACTGCTGAATAACCCCACGACAGCAGCTGAGGAATTCCTTTAGTGACCTGATCAATAAATATCCACAGTATCACCCTCTCTCTCCTGGTGCATCCTCACTGTCTTTCCAGTCCACATTAAGATTTTAGAAATGCTCCTGGCCAATGAATTCTGTTGTGCTGATGCTTAATATTAAAGCCGGTTTTTGAGTCCCTTGGTGGTGACTTTTTCAGCGATCTCAAACACTCGTTTGGAGCCCTCTCGCGGTGTAATCCCGCAGGAGAAGGGAGCAGCGGCATGTGGGAGGGATACTCTGAGGGGAGCACAGGGGAGCCGGGCTTTCCTCCTCCCTGCCTGGTCCTAGAACTCCGTGGCCAGGAGGGGCAGAGACACTGCCGGGAGTCCCGGGTGGAGCGGGGAAGGAGCGGGGCTGTCGGGGTGGAAGGCGGCCCGGCGCGGGGTGGTCTGGGGTGTCCGAGGAGATGAGGAAGGCTCAGGAAGGGTCAGGAGAGGATCGCAGGGATCGGAGGCTGCCTGGCTGCTGGCGATCCCACGTCTGGCCACTGGAGGGCAGCAGAGCCCGACGGGCCGCGCTCGAAGCGGGGAGCGGCCGCCGGCCCGGAAAGCTGCGGGATGGGAGCGGATGGGGAGAGGATGGGATGGAGAGCGGGATGGGGAGCAGCGGTGAGGATGGGATTGGGACAGGGCGAGGGAGCTCAGCTGAGCGTCCTTTGGCCCTCTGGGGAGGTTTTGGCAATGATCCCGGAGCCCTTCCCAGAATGCGAAATGCTTCTGAGAAGCACTCAGCTGCTTCATCATCGGCACTGCCGGCACTGCCGGCATTCTAGTGCCACCAGCATCACCAGCATCCCTCTGCTGCTGGAGGGACAGTGACCCCACAGTGAAGGGAAATGAGGAATGATAGAAACCTATCTAGAGAGGGAAGGCAGTTGGAGAAAGGGACATTCTTCAGGGAAGGAATGTTTCTAATCAAAAGGAAATGATGAGCCAATTGCAAAATTTTGTTTGTGGAGTGTCTGGCAAAAGCCTCTTCTTTACTGGACAAAAACCAAAAAAAAAAACCAGATAAATGACTCACTAGAAGTGGAGCTCTGACGAAGCCAAAGATGCAATTTCCGACTCCCCCGTGATTCCACCGAGCCTTAGGGAGCAACACCAGGACAGGGCACAGAAAAGAGCCAGCAGGACAGAAGTGAGGAGCTCCAGGTGACCTGGGCACTTTCTCCTTCATGTCCCTGACCTGGCAGGAGCCGCTTTAGCACATGGATCCCAAAGGAGCAAGAGGTACCAGGAAGCGCCGCTGATCTGCACAGACCCCTTTGCCTGCTGCTGCCCCACAGGGAACAGGTCAGTGCAATGTTTGCCTTCCTCCCTACCCCACCTTCCTCTCCTGCAGCAGCTGCTCTGTTCCTGCCGCCCTCTCCTGGTGACCTCAGTGCCCTGCCCAAGCCCCCCCACTCCTCTGCCCTGTGCTTTCCTTTTACATCTCCTGGTGAGATCCCAACCCTTTCCCACCCCACCATTCCCACTGCCCTCCTCCCCTGCACATCTCACTCCTCCCCACTGAATCCTTCCCACTGCAGGGAGCTGCTGAGGAGCCGCATGGTCCATCCCTGGATTCTCCAAGCACTGACTGCCCATCCACTCTGACCACAGCCAGGGGCCACATCCCACTGCCTGCCCAGCATCCGTCCATCCATGGAGGTGACCACCGTGTCCCCATCTCCTGCCTCACCCACTGAAGGAGATGATCTGTGTGATATTGATGTCACTCGTGGGGCCATAGACAGTGTGACACTGCTCATCTGCCTCTGTGGGCTGGCTGGGAATGGGGCTGTGCTCTGCCTTCTCCAAAGGACCCCCACCACCTGTTACATCATCAACCTGGCCTTCGCCAACTTCTCCTTCCTCCACTTCGCGGTCCTCTCCGCCCTGGTCTACCTACTGGAGGAATTGTCCTGCTCCACAATCGTGCCCCTGGTGTTCATGAGGGCGCTTTTCCCACTCCTGCTCTTCTCCTACAACCTGGGGCTGTACCTGCTGACAGCCATCAGTATTGACAGGTGCACGTCCCTCCTCTGTCCACTCTGGTACCACTGCCGCCGTCCCCAGTGCCTCTCATGGGTGGTGTGTGCCCTGCTCTGGGCCCTCTCCATCACTGTCATTGTCACAATGACTGCCCTGTGCCTGTCACGAGAGCATGGCCACTGCCAGGTGTCTCTCATCACCATGTACGCCCTCAACCTCTTCCTCTTTGCTCCAGCCATGCTCATTTCCAGCACAATCCTCCTCATTAAGGTCAAGTGTGGCTCCCAGCAGCAGCGACCCAAGAGACTCAACATTGTTATTTTCCTCATTGTGCTCTTCTGCCTCCTCTTTGCTCTCCCCCTCAGTCTCTCAAATTTCCTGCAGCAGCTCGGCTACACCATTGTGTCCTCCCATGTTCTTTTCCTGCTCGCCTGCATCCACAGCAGCATCAACCCCATCATCTACTTCTTGGTGGGGAGCTGCAGGAGGCCCTGCTCTGTGGGGTCCCTCCGGCTCTCCCTCCAGAGGGTCTTTGAGGAGCCAGAAGAAAACACTGCCCACAGCCATGATCCTGCCATGGACACAGCCTTTCCAACCTGTTGATCCCTTCCACTGCTCTGCTGAAGAACCTCAGCAGAGTGGCTGAGGGTTTCCTTGAGTCACCTGATGAATAAATATCCATGGGATCACCCTCCCTGTGGTGCTGTAATCCTTCAGGAGAAGGGAGCATGAGCATTGCCGAGGGGTATGTGGGAGGGATGCTCTGCACAGAGCGCACTGGAGCATGGCTTTCCTCCTCCCTCATGGGTTCTGGAGAGCTCTTCCCCAAATGGATCCTTCCTAACACATCTGTGATCCCAAAATTCCCCTGGGAATTGCATCCCACTGGTTCCTGCATCCCACTGAGGTCTGATATCAATAAACAGCATTGTGAACCCTGAGCTGCCTTTGCCCCCTCTGCCAGCACTTCCTGGCTTCCTCTGGCTGCTGCTGCCAGCCGGGAATGTGGCTGGAGGGAGAGGACACAGCCATGGCTTGTGCTCCGTGGAGCAACCATGATCCCCAGTGCCCAGAGCTGGGCCAGCACAGACAGGATCGCCCAGGGGCTCAGCATTGCCCACCCTGAGTGCTCTGTGAGAGTCACAGCAGAGATCTCTCCAAAGATCTTTAATTTTCAATTTTGTAAGCCACGTGCAAAGGTGTCTCTGCCTTCAGAAATTCTTCCTCTCCACTGCCTTCAGCTGCTCCCTCAGAAGGCTCAGAGGGTGCAGCAGCAAGGAGAGGAGGAGACCGTGGTCCTCTGCACAGCCACCCCCTTCCAGGAGCAGGGTGACACCTGTGTTTGTCACCATGGGCTCCGCGGGCCTCACCCCCCTCCCTGGGGCTTCCTTGAGGTCAGCAGCCCCACCACATCCCACACCTTCTCTCCAGCCCCACCACACCCCACACCTTCTCTCCAGCCCCACCACATCCCACACCTTCCCACCACATCTTCCCACCAGCTCCATCATGTCCCACCCCTCCCACACCACCCTCCCATCCCACTCCCCATGCAGCCCACCCACCTCCCGCCCTTCCCATCCCTCCCAGCCCCGTGCCTGAGGCTCCAGTCCCTCCCCTCGGGCCGCTCACCCCAGGCTGCCTCACACGGTTTTTGGGGACTGTTTCTCTGGGACATTTCCCTCCAGAACTTCACCTGCCGTGTCCCGCTCCCCAGCCTCCCAGGAGAGGGACAAGAGGCGACAGCGGGATCGATCCATCAGCGTTTATTGGGGTAGAGGAGCGTGGAATGGCCAGGAGCGGACACACAGCCGGGGATCCCCGGGCGGAGCGGGGCTGTCAGGGGGGAAGGGGGCCCTAGGAGGCGATCTGGGATGTCAGAGGGGATCGGGAAGGGTCCGGATGCCGGCAATCCCAAATATTCCCACAGGAGGGCAGCAGAGCCCGACGGATCGCGCTCGGGGCGGACGCCGGCTGGGAAACCTGCGGGATAGCACGGCACGGCATGGGATAGGTACCGGCAACAGGGAAGGGGAACCGAGATGAGGATGGTTTGGGCATAGGACTAGGGTGGGAATGCAGATAGGGTGGGGATGCAATGATAGGGATAGGAATAGAGACAGGGAGAAGGACATGGACAGGGAGAGAGGTAGGGATTGGGATGGGGACGGGGATGGGGATAGGGATGGGGATGGGGATGGGGATGGGGATAGGGATAGGGATAGGGATAGGGATAGGGATAGGGATAGGGATAGACAAAACAACATGGATCAGTGGGATGGGAAAAGGGATGGAAAAGCTGTGGGATGCATCCTGACTCACAGCTGCAGGAAGGTGACCTGCAGGCCTGGCTGGGAGCAAGCGTGGGCAGCTGAGCATGAAGCCAGCGTGGGCAGCACGGCCGGTGGGACCACAGTGGCCCCTCAGCTGGACACCGTGGTGGTCCCTGTCTCCTCAAAGACCCTCCGGAAGGCGACCTGGAGGGACACGATGGAGCAGTGCCTCCAGCAGCTCCCCACCAAGAAGTAGATGAAGGGGTTGATGCTGCTGTTGATGCAGGCAAGCAGGAAAACCACCTGGGAGGATACAACGCTGGGGCTGAGCTGCTGCAGGAAATTGGAGAGGCTGAGGGGCACTCCAAAGATGAGGAAGAAGAGCACAGTGAGGAAGATAACGACGTAGAGCCTCTTAGGCTGACGTCTCTTGGAGCCACACTGGACCTTGATGAAGAGGATCACGTTGGAGATGACCATGGGTGGAGCAAAGATGAGGAAGCTGAGGGCGTACATGGAGATGAGAGACACCCGACAGTGCTCATGCTCGTGTGACAGGCACAGGGAGGTCACCACGACCATGACAGCGATGGAGAGGGCCCAGAGCAGGGCACACACCACCCATGAGAGGCGCTGGGGGCGGCGGCAGCGGTACCAGAGGGGGAAGAGAATTGAGCCACACCTCTCGATACTGATGGCCGTCAGCAGGTACAGCCCCATGTTGTAGGAGAACAGCGACAGCAGGAGAAGGGACCTCAGGTACTTCAGGGACACAACAGTGGAGCAGGACACGTCCTCCAGCAGGTAGAGCAGGGAGGAGGGGACCATGAAGAGGAGGAAGGTGAAGTCGGCGACGGCCAGGTTGAGGATGTAGACAGTGATGGGGTTCCTGCGGATGTGGAATCCCAGGAGCCAGAGCACAGCCCCGTTCCCAGCCAGCCCACAGAGGCAGATGAGCAGAGTGACACCATTTACAGCCACATCGGTGACATTGATCCCACAGGAATCATCTCCTTCAGTGTCCATCAGGGGAAATGAGGGAGGTGGGGACGTCTGGTTCAGCTCCATGGTGGGAGGTGGGATGTGTCCCCAGCTGTGGTCAGAGCAGACGGGGGTTAGTGGGACCCCAGGGGATGTGACAGGGAGGGGGATCCCAGTGAGGTGGCACAACAGGGCTGGGGACAGGGGGGCTGTGGGACAGCTGGAGGTGAGGTGAGGGCAAAGGGAGGGTTGGATCAATCCAGTCATCCCGACTGAGGACAACCATGGGAGCGGTGAGAGGGGCTCTGGGGACATCCAGGGGGAAACAAGCAGTGCCCAGGGCTGGACTCTGGTCCCAATCCCCTACCTTTCCTCGGGGACAACCTGTTGGTGTGTCCGAGCAGGGCAGGCTCCCTCCCTCCGGTGCTCCTCGCCACAGTCTTCTCCAGTGAGGAAAATTGCAGTCTCCACGTCCTCAGAAGCTCCAAGCAGCCTATTTGTCCCCAAATAAAGCTGCTTTTTGGGGCGTTTCTGCACAATCACGGGTCAGGCACTGAGAGCACTGGGCAGTTGCACACAGGCTGCCTCTTCTCCTGTCAAAATTCTCTTGGTCTTGCGGGAAAGGAAATGTTTTGTCCGAGCAAATACCCCAGAGGACGAACACTGCAGCAGTTACATCTCGCTGTGAAAGAATCTTGATGCTTTTAGGATTCAACCTGATATCTCATTAGACTGGTAATTGCCACCTTTCTAATTGTTTGATAGTGCTCCAGCCTCCTCTCCCCATCCTGCCCCGATGCTGGCATCCTTCTGAGATTGTTCATTACTGCTCATATTTGCCTCCCAGCATGGGAATCCCTCTCCACCGACTTCATCCTGCTCCAGGCCTGGGTGAGAATTTGGAATTTGTTGTCTAAGCCATCACTCTGGATTCACTCCAGTTGGTTTGGGGGCCCTCCTGGACTGGCTGGTACTCACTGAGAGAGCCTGGAGAGGCTGGTGGCAGAGGGGGGATGACAGGGGACAGCACACACAACCCCACATCCCTCCCTGCAACCCTACACAAGAAGCACCCATTCACTCCAACCAAAAAGTTTTGGGGTGGCAGAAGAGGGGAGGGGAGAGGGTCTTGGGCACATCCAAACATGGGGGGCACGGGGGACATCACTGCTGGGATGGCATGTCCCGAGCAAAGTAGGGTGTCACAGCCTGTCCCAACCGGGTTGGAATCACTAGGAAAAGATAGGAGCTGGGGGCCCGCCCCCTCACCCCGGTGCTGGGGACAGGGAGTCTGGCAGGGCCGGGCTCAGCATGGCACAGCACGGGTGTGACAGCCGGGCTGGCGGTGACAGCGGGGCCAGGGCAGTGAGTCACCCCCCCGTGCCTCGCTCCACCCCTGGACTTTGCCTCCCGCGGATGCTCAGGGCAATAAACCCCAGGCTCGGAGGCGGGAATGGGGCGTCAGGGAGGGCACCGGGGTCCCATCCCTGGGGCTGCGCTGTGCAGGGGGATCTGCATGAGCGGGATCGGGATGGGGAGTGGGATCAGGAGTGGGATCGGGGGTGGGATCAGGGGATGGAGTGTGCCTGAGGCAGCGGGCAGGAGTGCGAGGGAGCGTCACACAGGCAGGCAGGACACGCAGGTGGCAGTGTGACGCTTGTGCACCGCGCGGACCTGCCGGGAGAAGGTCACCTGTGCGCCAGGACACCCGTACGTGTGTCCCGGCCGCTGTCACCGCCGCGGCCACAGCCCCGGGCGGGCGGGCCCGGCGGGCGGGTGACAGCCGCACCCTGGAGCGGGCGGGCGCTTCCCGCCTCCCTGTCCCCATCCCTGTCCCCGCCGAGGCCACTCGGGCTCCGTGGCCCCATTGGACACCCCCATGCAGCGGGAGCGCGGGGAGCAGAGCCCAGGAGCCCCCGAAACCGAGGTCAAGGCTGTCATCGTGGGGGATGGCGGCTGCGGGAAGACGTCGCTGCTGGTGGCCTTCGCCAAAGGGGACTTCCCCAAGGTACGGGATGCCTGTCCCCTGGTGGGTGGGGGACTGTCCCCGTGCCTGCGGGAGTGGTGACGGGAAAAGGGCGGTGGGACAGACACGGTGGCAGCAGCGGGGCCATTTGAAGCGGGACATGGGGACGGGGCGACGGCGAGTGGCCTGACTGATGGGGGAATCTGTGACACCTCTGCCTCGGAGTCACGAGGAGGAGCAGGGTTTGTCCCTCGGTGAGGGCACGTAAGGGACTCAGGGAGTGCAGGGAAGGGGGGCAGCCACAGAGACCCCAGAACCCCTGTCCTGAATCCCCACGTCCCCCTGGGGCATCCATGTGCCCTGGGATGGGGGGCAAGGGTGGTTCCTATCCCACTGCCCTAGGGAGGAAGCACCATTTCCCACTGCCTGCTTCCCTCCTTGTGCTCTGTCCTGTCCCCACTGGGGTCCCCTCTGTCACTGCCCCCCACAGCTGCCTGTGTGACCTGTGTCCTGTCCCCTGCCAGGTCTATGTCCCCACCGTGTTCGAGAAGTACACGGCGTCCCTCCAGGTTGACGGCAAGCCCGTGAAGATCCACCTGTGGGACACAGCAGGTGGGACAGCAGGGGACAGCCCGGGCTGTTGTGCTCCCCACTCTCCCACCCGGGCGTTTTGAGGTGTCCCACACGCGTGGTCATGCTTTGGAGGGGTGTCCCCTCCAAGGGGTTCCCATGACTGTCACAGAGGGGGGGTTGACCCTCAGCCATCCCCAGAGACGTCACTTTGTGTGTCATAGTTTCCTTCTCCACCCGGCAGGACAGGAAGACTACGACAGGCTTCGCCCTCTGTCCTACTCAAATGCCAACGTTGTCCTCATGTGCTTTGATGTCACCGACTCCAACAGCTTTGACAACATCCTAACAAAGGTAACGCAGCCGCGGGGGTGCTGCCTGTCCCCTGTCCCCATCCCTGGGTGGCTCGTGCCCATCCCGGGGTGACGTGTCCCCTCGCAGTGGTACCCGGAGGTGAACCACTTCTGCAAGGGAGTCCCGGTGCTGCTGGTGGGCTGCAAGACGGACCTGCGGCAGGACCAGGAGGTGCTGCAGAAGCTGAAGGACGGACGGATACAGCCCGTCTCCCGCCAGCAGGTGGGTGTCACCTCCCGGTGGCGCCGCACGGCACAGGACAGCGGGGTCCTGGGGAGGTGTGACACTGTGTGTCCCCGCAGGGAGAGGCCATGGCCCGGCAGGTCCGCGCCGTGTACTACATGGAATGCTCGGCCAGGTACCAGGACAACGTCGGGAACATCTTTGTGACAGCCTGCGATGCCGCCATCAGTGCCGCCCGCCGGAGGCAGCGCAAGGCGGGACACAGGAGAATCTGCGCCATCCTCTGAGCCCCCCGGCTCGGCACAGCCCCCTTCGGACAGCCACTGCTGTCCCCTAGCTCCGACTGCGCCGCGGCTGCTGCCACACCTCTGCCTCCGCCACCGGAGTGCCGCTGCCACCCACCCGGCCCGGGGCTGGCACCGCCGGTCACCACGGGGCGACAGCAGGAAAGCATTCCTGGCATGAACTGTCACGCCTGTATCCCAGAGTCCCTTTCCCGCTGGGGATGCCAGCGTCCTGTCCCTGTCCCGCCAGGAATTCATCCCAGCGTCCTGTGCCAGCACCCCCTGCCAGATGGGCTCTGGCGACACAGAACTGATTTGGGGCTCCCCTTCCTGCTGGCAGGCCAGCGCCAGAGGGTGACACAGGGTGACTGTGGGGCCATCTTCTGCCATTAAAGTGACACAAAATTCATTGGCCTGAACGGTCCCTGGGGCAGCAGCAGCCCCTGCACGGCCTGGGGGCGTCGGGGACTCCGGGTGAATGTTGGGGACATGGGTGAGGGTGTTGGGGATATGATGTGGGTGTTGGGGACATGGTGTGGGGAGGTGTTGGGGTCCCACCATGGGCCCAGGGTGGATGAGAGACCACCGGGATGGGGTCATCATCTGATTTTGGGTTGAGATGTGTGCGAGCATGTGTCCAGGTGTGTGCTGCACATACAGGTCTATAATCATATGTATAGTTTTATATATATATATATATTTTTTTTTTTTTATATACATACTACTAAATAATGTATAACTAACTATATAGTTAACTTATAACCATCCATATCTCTATATTTATTTTATATATCATTGCATATAGTTAGGCCATAACTATCTATAGAACTATGTATACTTTATAAAAACACTGTTTATAGTGTACAACTAAGGAGCTGTACTAGTTGCCTAGGTGGATGTAGGTACCTGCTGGTGTCTCTGCATTCAGACCGCCATACAGGCGTGCGGGCACCCGCGAAGCCTGCGGGGACACCGAGGGACCTCACGGCGAGGCGTTTTGGGCCACGAACCCCCCAAAATCCCACCTGGGCTCCCTCTCTCCGGCCACCCCCGCCAGGGGCGTGGCCACATGGTGGAGGGGGCGTGGCCATGCGAGTGGGCGTGGTCTGTAGGGGAGTGGGCGTGGCCAGGCCCGAGACGCGCGCGCGCGGGGCAGGGCCGGGCTGGGCAGTGCACGGCGCATGCGCGGGCTGTGGGGGGGGCCCGTGCGCGCAGCGCGTGCGCGTGGCGTCGGTGTGTATGTGAGGCTCTGACGGGTTCAAAATGGCGGCGGCGGCTCCTGTGTGAGGAGGGGGAACCGCGTCCCGGCCGGGGGGCGGCGGCGCCGGGGGGGCACCGCGCGGGCGGGACGGGGCGGGCGGCGCCGGCAGAGCCCCGGCACTCGGCGGCGGGAGGGGTGCGGTGGTGGAGGCGGCGGCGGCGGTGGTGGCGGGGGGACGCGGGCCGCGGCGGCGGGGGGCGGCCGGCGGGGCTGTCAGCGCCCGCTGCCCGCGCCGGGAGCGGCGGGGCCGGGGGCGCGGCGGGCCCGGGGCGCGATCGCTGCTGACCGGGGGGTTCCTCCTCCTCCGTCTGTTCTCTTTCCCCCCCCGTGCCGGCTGTAGAAGAGGACAAAGGCGCAGGAGAGACCTGGTGAGCACCGCGGGGTCACCGGCGACCCCCGAGTTCGTGCGGGGCCCCGGAGCGCGGCCGGGCGGGAGCGGGCGCGGGCGGCTCTCCCCTTGCCGGGCCCCGGGAGGCCGCGTCGGGAAGTTGAGGAGGGGGCGGCGGGTGCCGGCTGACAGCTCCCCGGGGACCGTCCCTCCCTCCCTCCCGCCTCCCGTCCTGCCCCGGCGGGGGCGGGCTGGGGTGGCCCGGCGGGCCGGGGCTGGCCCCTTCCCCCGCGGCGGGGCCGGCGCGCTGAGCTCCGCTTGTCCGGTTGTTTATAAACAGAGTTCAGCAAGTGTGGGGAAACTGCCTCCCTCGGCCGAGCCGGGAGTCCTGTGCCGTGGCTCCAAGGGAGGCAGGGGTGGGGAAGGTGATGGCGGGACCGGGAGCGCTCGGCTGTGGAAGCCGGGGGTCGGGGAGGAGCAGGATAGAGCGAGTGGTCGTAGCGGTTCTGTAACACTGCGAGGGGGTGGTGGATCCCCTTCCTCGATCCTGTTCCCTGATTCTCCTCCCCGAAGGTCTGACTTAGGCATAGTCCTGGGGATTAAGAGCCGTGCCATACCCAGGCTTTGGTTGGTTTCTGTCCCTTTAAAAAAAAAAAGTGTAGGTGCCATCTGACGCCCTGGGAGGTTTTCCCAGGTTGGTGTGTGGTGTCACAAGGTGGCACGTTTGGAGAGCTCAGCATTTAGGTCTCCTCCAGCCAGGAGTTAGATCCCTAACTGCTTCCCTGCTTGGGTGCTGTATGTAGGAACGATCCCATATGCCTTCCCTGCTCATGGGACATATCCTGTACCACTGTAGTTTCTCCCAGGTGCCACGGTACAGGATATCCCAAGGCCGGTGACTGTGTTGTTTGGAGAAGTTGGCTCTCCAGTGTTTAATTTTGGAGAAGCCAGGATTTGACAGCACCTTCCCTGTTTTTTATCCCAGTGTGTGCCAGAGGAGCTGCTGGTGGTAGTGTGGAGCCAGGGTGGGAGACCTGCAGCTCCTGTTGTGTTACAGAAGAGCTGGTGAAGTCCTTTACCCTGACATTTATCCTGAGTTAAAGTAGGAGCCTTAGAGGTTGGGGTGGGCTCATCCACTGGGTTCTCTCAGCCCCCAGGGCAGGGCGGGGTTGGCCGCAAGAGGAGAAGGGAAGTGAGGGGTGTGGGTGTCCCTGTGCCCTTTTTCACTGTTTGCCTCTGGCTTCCAAGGAGGAAGAGGACGACGACAGCAGTCCTGGCGTGTCCTTCTCGCTCTCCTCCGAGGAGTCGGAGATGGAGCCCGAGGAAGAACGGATCCGATACAGCCAGAGACTGGTCAGTAGTGCCCTTGGGACAATCCTGTTCCAGGCTTGCTTCTCTTGCAGCTGGAGGGGGGAAAGACTTTTCCTGGCAGCAGGGTTGAACCACCCAAACAGGCTGGTGGTGGATGGATGCAGCCTGCACAGAGGTGTGGGCTTGGCTTTGGTGGCTTCATGGGTCCTTTTGTGTCACTCATGGGTCCAACTGTGTCACTGAGTTTGTCCTAATGAAGGGAATTTGGCTGCTGAGCTCTGGAAAGGGGGGTTGGAGGCTGAAGCTGGGGAAGGAGCTTTGGGATAGGAACATGAAACTGGTGTCAGTGTAGTTTCTGTCACAACAGTTTTTTTGTGTGTGTCTATGACAAGCAGAGGACCTGAAACACTTTGTGTTACCAACCTTAATTCGAGTGGCTGTGAAAGCTGAGGGACCCAGCTCCATCTTCAAGCTCCAGTTTTCCTGTGTCTCTGTCTCTTCCCAGTGTTTTCTTCTGAAGGGAGCTGTTCCAGCATTCAGGGCCCAGTCAGGCCCTGTCAGGAGCTCTGGTGTTTGTGCTGGGACTGCATGAATCCAATGGTCTGGGAATTGGGCTGTAACTGGGAACAGCTTGGGAGCGACTGCTCTTAGAGTCTGAGGTGATATTCCCAGGGAGGGAGGGAAGCTGCTGTGCCTCCCACGCTGTTTTGAGGCAGTTGCAAGCCCCCAGGGAGGGCAAGTGGCAGCTCTGTGGTGGAGTCCCTCTCTGAGTCACTGCAGTACCTGCACCCTCACCTTCAAGGTGCTGCCATAAAGGTGAATCCTTATCCTTTAATTCTCTGGAATCGTTTGGTGTGAGGCTGTGTGGTTCTTGGCATTAAGCTTTGTCCTCAAGATGAGCAGTTCTGGGTGCTGGGGAGTTCCCCAGTGCTTTGGTGGATATTTTAATTTGGCATCAGTGCAGTTCCACCTCCTCCCTCATCCTGACACATTTATTCCCACAGCTGTGCAGGATGCAGCTCAAGGTGCTGGTTTGACTGGGGAGTGATCCAGGACTAACCCAAAACATCTGGATAAAGATGTGGCAGGTGAAGGGGGCTATCAGCCAGGAACTTGTCAGTTTGAAAATGCTTATCGTCTCTCAAATAAAAATCAGGAGGAGTTGGTGTCCTGGTGCAGGTGGGCTGGGCTCCAGCAGAATGTGCTAAGCTGGATAAATGCCTGCAGGCTGATGAGCTCCGTGCTTAAGGGGTTTGGGAAGGCACATGGGCAGCAAGGTGAGGCTCACCTGGACTTGTGTGGCCTTGTGTGCTGTCTGTGCTGGCCTGAGGCCCAGGGAGGAGGCATGACCCCTGTGTGGTGGGTGAGGCTTAACTCCTACCTCCTGCCATGCTTTTCCTGGTAATTTGCAGCTCATTATGTGCTCCTGCTGTGTCAGTGATGCTCTCTTGCAGAAGAGCCCTTAAAATATTATTATTTTTCTTCTGTAAAGGATGATTTGACTTACTCAAGTATCCCAGATATGCCTTGGACTTGGGAGCTGGGTTAGTAGGCCTAAATGAGAACTTCCAAGTAGGGAAGCAGTGATCTGATGGTAGAGTGTGTTTCTGCTGCTGTCAGCTGTGTTGCTGGTGTGTGACTGGGGCTCAATTAGCAAAAAATAAATGTATTTTAAAAAACCAATCCAGGTGTGATAGTAGTTCTACCAGCCAGACAACCTGAACCAGAACAGTTGATGGTGGTGAAGGAGCTGAATTAATTGTGTGTTTTGATGGTGCCAGCTGAGATGGCAGAGGCAGTTTGTTCTCTGGTGTGTCAGGTAATCACACTGACAGCATCTTTTTCATGACTAGTTTCTGTGGGACATAGAGGAAATCTTGAGTGTTCTGTGTTATTTTATTTAGTTTGCACTAATGTTGCCTTCCCCTGCTTCAACAAAAATCTGATGTGTGTCTGTTTTTTGAATAAATTTATCAGTGTTAGTGGAAGATCTGGGTTTGGAGGAGAATTTCATGTCTGCTTCTGGTGTGGTTCCTGCAGGAATTCTCTGCTGGGTCACACATGCCTGTGTGGCACAATGACACTTTGATTGGATGGGCTGCACTGCCCTAACTGTACTTTCTTCCTAGTTCAGGCTCTGCATCCATGACTCCCAGGATAACACAGGCCTGGGTGAGTTGCTCTGGGCTCAGGGATGTCTTGGGAGGATGTCTTGCACCCATCCAAGACCATCTGTGGGAGAAGCTGTGTCCTGGTACGCTCTGGGAGGCTCACACAGGCAGTGGGTGATGCTGAGTGTGGAGAGGACACAGAGGAGCAAGTTATGGGCTATCCATGCTCCTCACCCAGAGACTGGGAGCAGTGGAGATGGAACTTGCAGGCTCTGTGGAGTAGTTTCCTGCTAATTCTGTGTGAGTGTTGTTCTGCCCAGCTCTGTAACGAGGCAGTTCCTGGGGCTTGGGCTGAGGTTCCAGCATTTCAAGCTGGAGTTGCGTGTTTGTAGGCCCTTAACCAAGGAGCTGAAATGCTCTATTGTGTCCTGAGCCTGAGTGACAGTCCAGCCCTGGCACTAACAATGCCATGGTCCCTCTCTGAGACTTGGAAGTCTTTGCTGGCTGTCACTGGGTGGTTGCACCCAGCCCATGTCACACCAGGCTGTTGGGCTCCCCACGAGGAGCCTGGACTCCTTAAAGGCTCTGGAGAAAAAGATCCATTGGCCTGCTGCTCACAGAGGCTGCCTGCCCTTCTGCAGAGCAGTCCTGCCATATTCCTGGGTGCTGGAAGTGTGAGGAAATCTCACCTTCTGCCTGCTGCAGGGCTCATTTTGGCAGGCCTGTGCTGTGAACTGAGACTAGCAAGGCCCTGTGAATTGCAAGCTGGGATTAGCACATTACCACAGTGCTGCCATGTGCTTGCAGTGACAATGTTCAGGGTGAGAAATGGAGGGCAGCAGCGCTGGATCACTTCCCAAGAAGACTTGGGAGCACAGCAGGGGAGTGCCATTATCCAAAGGACAAATCCTGCTCATCACAGCCTTCCCAGCAGTCTGGATCTCAGGGTGTGGTTCCCAGTTACGATTGCTGGGGTGGCAGAGCTGGTTGAGGAGGTTTTTTCCCTCTTTCAGTGAGTGCTCCAGGAGCTGATGGCCCTGAGGTGAGCATTGCCTCAGGGAGTTGTGGATCATGCCCTGGATGGAAGTTGGCAGGGGGAGGCACAGTCCCAGCTGTTGTCTGTGCTGGGGTAGTGAGCAAACCTGATGGGGCTGAAAGTCTGAGATGGGGAGACAGGGTGGGGTAGGAACCTCTTAAACTGGCTCTGCTGCTGGAGAGAGCCCGAGGAGGAGCCTTGCCCTCCCTGGGGGCTCTGTAGGCTGAGCCACAGCTCCTGCTGGGGTGTTGGGCCCGAGTGACCACTGCTGGGTGCAGTGTCACCCTTATTTTGGCTGTGGGAAGAGTTGTGACACCCGTGAAGGGAAATGGGCTCGTGGAGCAGGAGACTGAAGTGCTGTGGGTGCTGGAGAATTAGGGAGATGAGAGGGAGCTGGGGAGTGGAGTGCTCTATCCCCTGGTCTGAGGCACTCTGTGTCCTGCCTCAGCACTGCCCTGCCCTCCGGTCAGATCCTTGTGTGAAATTTGAGAGGAGGCTCTGCCTGTCCCTACCAGCCAGGAGCAGAGGCCTCTCCTGTAAACAGCAGTTACCAAACCTGCCCTTACATGTCGGTGTCCACCCGGAGAGAGTTCAGATGGGCTCTGCAGCATGTGCAGCCATCAGCTGGGGGATGAAGCCTGGGCAGTGTGCAGGACAAGGCTTTTTCTTACAGCCCAGCTCAGCCCATGCCTGAGGGATGGCACTGCTGGCTCTGACCAGTGCCCGGATTCCCAGCAGCTGGAATCTTGTGGTTTCCAACTTGTTTGTGTCCTTTCTGCAGGATGGATGGGGTGATAGTTCAGGACATAAGTCATGCAGGAAGGCCCACACATGTTGACAGGACACTTGTGACAGTTTTTCTCGCAGGATAGGAATAAATTGAGGGATAAATGGCCTCAAAGCTGAAAGAGGGAGGTTAGAGGGAGCAGGCTGTGGGCTGCCTGTGTCGGGTAAGATAGGAAAGAGGAGGATGCAGCTTCCTACTTTTCCTGTGTTGCTCCATCTTGAGTGTTTCACAGTATCCCAGCAGTGGGATGCAAGGAGCAATCCCATCGGTTCAGCCCAAGTTCTGGTCTGTCCTGTAAAGCTGCTCACTGCCAGGTGATCATCCCTGGGGATTGCTGGTATTTGTCACCCCCAGGTACTGGTGGCAAGGGGGTGACACAGGCCAGTCCTGCTCCATGCTGGCTTTCCCAGGGCTGCTCCCACTGATTTGGGACTCACATGAGTGCACTGGGGTGACCCTACCTGTGTTGCTCCCTGCAGACACTGAGCATGGGATGAGCCCCAGGCACTGGGTGAGAATTTGGGTGTTTTTACATCACCTGCTCCCCCTTCCCCACATTTGAAATGTGACACTGGCAATTCCTGTCAAGCCAAGCTCCTTCCTGGAGTTCCTCTGTGCCCTGTGTGAAACCCAGCCTGGCCAAATGTCCCTGGTTGCTGGACACACCTCAACTGCCCAGTCTAGACAGGACCCGGGCAAGGGGGGTAATTAATCTCTCCCACATGCCTCAAACTGGAGGCACTACAAATGAGTCATTCCAAATGACCCAGGTGTAATAAATGAGCTCTAAATAATTCAGGGGCTGTTCAGATTTGGTCTGGGCAGGGCTTTGGTGGAAACTAGCAGCAACTGAAGGCTATTCTTGGAAAGCTTTAGAAATCCCTTTGAGCACTTAGATCCTGCCAGATGCATGACTGTACTGGTCCCTGGGAGAACGTGTCCCTGAAACCAAGTGGATGCTGTTCCCTGTCAGCAGAGAGGGATGCAGGAGGTAAATATCTGCTGGATTCTTACTGTCCCAAGCCTGACTGTGCCCTGAGTGTGTCCTGGAAGCTGCAGTGCTGACTAAGCAAGGAGCTAAACACCACAGAAGCAGTTCAAGTTACCTGTGAGTTACCAATCTCTCCGAGGCTTCATTTATGTTCCTATAATAAGCAGGAATAAGTTTTCCCAGGATTATCCCAGCTGGAGGTGACACTGACAAGTCAGGAGAGCAGTCCCTGTGCCCCCAGTGCCTTTTTAGTTATGTCAGGAGCCACCCAGATTTACAGGCAGCTGGGTTTGAGGGAGGAAGGGCACATGTGGGAAAGTGGTGATATGTTCAGAAGGTGGAGAAACAAGGTGCTGCACTCATCTTGTCCTCTGAAAATATATAAAGGAAGCAGTTCCCTTCAGGATGAGATCTCTGCTGCTGAGGGAAGAGTGTTGGTGTTTCCAGAGGAGTAAATGATGGCTGAGCCTTCAGGGGCTGTGAGGAACTTTGGTGTTGTTCCCCCCTTTGCACAGTGGCCTGTGCTCCCTGTGCTGCTGATGCTCCCTGTTTACCTCTTTTCCCAGTTCTTGGCAACCAGGGGGGAACATCCACAGCTGGCTGTGGCTGTTGATTTCTGCCACTTGAGGGGTTCAGGTGAGCCTGGTGACAAAGTGTATCCTGGGAATCCATGGATATGGGTGGAGAGGAGGTGGAGCTGTTGGACAGATCTGTCCCATTCCTGTGTCCATGCTTGTGCATCTCTGTTGCTGTAGCAACAGCACTGGGAGTAAACAGCAATGAGCTGGCTTTCCAGGGATTCTGAATCCCTCTGGAAGTTCCAGGAACTTGGACCAGAGAAGTTTTTGGGCTGAGATCTGCTCAGGGTTGCAGGGTGGTAGATTTTCCATATTTTAGCCATTGCTCTGTACACATAAGAGTTTTAATAAAACTGCTCCCAACACCCTTTTAGGTCAAGGAGGAGGCTCTGTGAGCTTTGTTCATGCTGGTCTCCAGGGCTGGGAGCTGAGTGCACAATCCTGTTCTGTTTTAGCCAGTCCTGACAGAGTTTGGGAGAAAATACCACTTGAGAAAAGTCCTCCTTGTTCTTCCACGTACCCCTGGCTCCTGGGAGCTGTAATCTTGGGATAGAGCTGAGGCAGCTGGAAGTGGAAAGGAGAGGGCTGGCAGTGCATGCTCCTTTAAGGTCAGGCTGCCTCAGTGTCTTTAATTTGCTGTGCATAAATATTTCCATGTGTCACTGAGCCCCTTTGCCCCATTTGGAGTAAGGAAGGGACGAGTGCTGGGCTCCTTATGGAGGAGAGGGGGAGGGAGTGTGTGCAGGGATGGTGTAACAGCACAGAGTCCAGAGGAAATATCCTTCCTAGTAGCTGGATTCCCACACTCTCCATGTTCCTCCCAATGGCTCTGGGTTGTTTTCCCTCTCCCTGAGCATCCTCAGCCCCATGGCCTGCAATGCAGCCAGCCTGCTGCTGTTCCCTTTAAAAAACAGTGTCAGCTGAGCAGGAATTGCAGTGCAAACCTCAAAGCTTCCTGCGTTTTTGTTATTCCAGTACTCCTGTGGTCCAGCTTCTCTCAGGCTGGGTGATGGGACAGAACTGGCAACAGGTTTTGGCACAGCTGGGTTGGGACACTGAGAAATTCAGAGGGTGAGCACTTCCCTCAATAATAAAAAAAAAAAAACTATTAAAAAATCCGAACTAGCCCTGTGATCTCTCAGTGTGCTGGAGACAGAGAGGTCCCCAGCAAGGAATGGAGTCACTCAGGGCTGGCCTGCTACTGCTGCATCAGCTGCACCTCTGAGTGCTTATGGCTCTGTCTGTCCCTTGTCCTGGGTCTCTGCCTCCTGGTCTGTGTGGGCTCAGTGGTGGGAATATGGATTAAATGTGTATCATTTTCAAGCCAGCCCTTTTTGGAGCAGTTTGATCTATTTTGTTCCATTTGGGGGGAATCTGTTGCCTTCCTGCACAAAGCAAAAGGAGGAGCAGAGCTGGTACTGCTCATCTACCTCACTGCATAGGGCACGTGCTGGGGACACCTGACAGGGAAAGGGCTGCATACAGGGCTTTTTCCTTGGATTTCTTCTGATTGGGAAGGGGTGGGATGTAATTCAAGGGGTTTTCTTAGTCCTCTCCAGAAATGGGAGGGCTGAATGCCAAAGGATGGCTTTTAGCACTGAGGGTCAGCGTTCAGCCTTGAAATGGTGTGTGGAGGGTTTGATGGTCCTCCAAGAGCTTCTCCAGGCTTGCATGGAATCCAGGCAGGATTTCTCCTGATGCCATGGCTGGTGGTGGAAGTGGGCAGTCTGGGGGTTAGCAGTGCCATCAGAGCCCTTTGGGACAGTGGCTGTGTGTGACAGAGGCTGCAGGTGACTGGAGTGAGGAGCTGTATCCTTTCCTAGGAGCAGCCCTTCCTTTTTGGGACTGCTGCCAGAGCTGCCCATCTGTGATCTGATCTAGCATGTTCCTCTGCCTCGTGGTTTTGCTGCTGTGACTGGTCAGTGTGTGGTTTGGGAGCAGCTGTGGAGCTCTGCTTGGCCCCTCCACGCTCCTTCCCCACCTGCCTTGCTCCAGTTCCTCAGTTATTCCTCGTGTACGTTCGATTTTGTAACCCAAAAGTGCAAACCAAAGCGTTCTCCCCGGTCATTCTGAAATGCTGCCAGACTTGCTCGTGATAGGAATCCCTCCTGGAGCTGGGAAGCCTGGAAGGGCTCCAGTTTTGTGTAGATCCTGTTTGCTCCTCAGCCTGGTGCTTTGAGTCTGTCTTTGTCCAGGGATGTGCCACCTGGGATAACCCATTCAGCACTCCGGCTTTTGAGAGGAAAGGGAGGTGGTGAGGGGCATTAAACCTGAGTTAAGCTCAGTGGTTCCTCTTGTCCTGGGTCTCTGGAGGGCATTGTGCCTGTTCTTTAGATCCTAAGTGGTGCCTCCCATATCCGGGGGAGCAGGGAGTCCAGGGTTGGAGGTGGGAGAGGCACAGAGGGCGGGAGCCTGCTGCCGCTGTGCTGTGCTGGTGCTCCAGAGCTTAGAGCCCAGCCCAGGAGCTGAAGTGGGAGGTGCAGGCTTGGAGGGGAGAGGGATATAGAAAGGAAAAGCTCTTGTGCTTAAGATAAGCAGTGACCTGGCAGGCTGCTGATTGGGTGTCATAATCTTGGTGCCTTGGTTCTTCACACTCTATCTTCACACTGGCAAGGGAGGATCTTCCCTGCATAGCCCGTTCTGGCATTGGCACCTGCTGTGCCCTGGGTCTGTCTGATCGCAGCCTGGCTGCTTCCCTGCCTGTCCATCCTCCTGTCAGGCTGCCTTGTGTCTTCCTGCAGAAATGGATGATGTTCTTCCCACTTTGCCACTGCTAAAATTGCTGGGGATTCTCGGCACAAGGGTAAGAGGCAGAATTCTGGACTTGCCTCAGGTACTTGCTGGAGGTCAGAACACCCATTGAGAGATTCAAATACTGCAGGTCTGGATTTATCTAGGCAAGAGCCACAGTTTGCTGTAAAAGCATGTGAGAAGTTACATTCCTTAACTGAGGAGAGTTGAGCTGGTTGATTTATTATCAATTTGGGTGCATTTCAACAGAGTAAACCGGCAAAGAGATGGGATAACGAAGAAATGCACTGGTAGATCACACTGTTCTATGGATGCACTGGGAGCCAGGAAGGAGTTAAAACCTGCAACAAGGGGATTTTGGGATTGGAAATGGAGGTTAAACTTTCCTGCATTCTTCATGTTAAAGGAGTAGAAGAGAGTTGTGGGAGGCTTCACACAGGCAAGCTGCTCTGGAAAGACAACAAGCAGAGGGAGAGGAAAAGTGAGAAGGGGCTCTGGTCTCCTGAGGAGGAAGGAGCTGTGGCATAGCAGGAAGAGGTTCCTGGTGACTGGGAGATGGAGCTGAGGGAGGGGATGGCAGCAGACAGGACAGGAAGTGACTAAAATACTGTGGTGTGTGTTGGTTGTTGGTTTCACTCTTTAAATACATGAGGCTCTTTCAGCAAAAGGACGGCTTGTTCTTTTTTTCAAATGTGACCTTGTACTCGTTCTTCCCTCAAAAAAACCTCACAGGAGAGGAGTTTTCTGGCTCTCTTCAGCTGACTGTCAGCTCCTTTGCTGTTAGAGGGAGCTGTGCTCCATGGTGGAAAGAGGTTTCCAAGGAAGGATTTTGGAGAGTGCTGCTGTGGAGATTTCCCTGGAATCCCTGGGTGAAGGAGAATGCAGGTGAAAGAATAGAAGGGATAGCTGTCAGCAGGATTAATATTCATGCTTCCTATTTCCTCCATTATTGAATGGTACCCAGGAGGGTCAGAAAGAAATGGTGAAGGACAGCTATCTTGGGTGGGAATTGCTGGCTGTCTGGTCTTGGAGGATGAATTAAGTGCCTTTATCTTGACCCTGCCTGACACAGAGAGAAAAGGTTTGGACCACTTGTCAGTTCTTCCTTAGTGAAACTCTCAGCAGGATGAAAAATGCCTGAATCCTAAGAGAAAGCTGGGAAAACAAAGTGATATTTAAATATTGCTGCTTAGTACTGAATTCTGAGGTTGTCCTACAGATAATGTAATGTGCCTGACTCTGTGCCCTTGCTTCTGTGGAGCTGAACTTCACCCAGAATGTTCTCACAGGTGGCAGTTTTGGGGACATCTGCTGATCTCATTTTGGGAAGCTGGGTCCCTGGCTGAACTGGTTGATACTGGAAGGTCTCCCAATAGTGGAGTCACTCCCAGGAAGAAGCAGTTCTGGTCTAAGAGTCCAGGACTGTGAGTTGCTGATGTTCCCTGGATGGGCTGTAGGAATGTGCTGGGAAGGGATACTCAGCCAAGCCCCATCCCTAGCACAGGCTGTGGGACAAAGGTGGCCAGCTCTTCCTGGGAAGAAGGCAAAGTTGGTGCTGTCAGAAGAATTGGCACAGCTCTGTGTGTGCAATAGTAGCAAGGTTCAGTTCGCATTAGCTTGTCATGGCTTTGCAGGTGTCACCTGTAGCCAGTTATTTATCCAGGCAGCAATTTCCTGTGTGGCACATCAGAAGAAAGGGGGTTTTGGAGCATCCACTGAGCACATCTGTCCTCGTACAGAGACCCAGTTTGGGGACATGGGGTCTGTGGTTTGTGTCACTGTGCTGTGAGGAAGCTGCAGACTCCAGGAGGGGAAGACTCCCGCAGATGCTGCCTCTCCCATAACGCATGCCTGGAAGCACAGAAGCCTTTCCTTCCTCCTGCCTGCTCTGGGGCCCTGAAATATTGTTTTTCCCCACCCTCCCAAGACAACAATGACTTGAAAGCAGTGTGGCCCCGGCTGGGTCCGATGGGATGGGAGCTGTTTGCATTGTGCTTTTGGGTCCTCAGCCACGGCTGGGATCCTGCTCTCCTCATGCTGGGCCAATTAGGAGGCCAGACTCTTCCCTGCCCATGGGAACAGGGCAAAGCTGATCTGCCTGGGAGCTGGAGGGGGTTTGTGGCTGATGCTTTGCTGATGACAGGAGCAATAGACTTTGGAATTTGCTCGGCTGGAGGACACAGTCCCCTTCCTTCTGTGTTTTGCATCCCTGTTTCCTCATTGCAAAGGGATTCAAGTGTAAGGTGTTCCTGCCTGCTTCCTGGTGTTTGCACTTCTGTGGTGTGGCTGCCTTATCGTGAAGTGGTTTGGGTTGAAGGTTCCAACCTGTTTGCTTTGGAGGCTGTGCTGTAAAGGAGATCTGGGAAAAGAGTCTGGACAGGGTCCTGATCCCACAGTGCATCTCCAGCATCCACCCATGGCACCAATAGGATCCGAATCAGGCCCAGCCACGTGGTCACATTTCTGTTGAATGAGCTGCTCTACACAATCCAGAGCTTGGCTTGGTGCCACTTCCAGAAGGACAGACAATGCCTGGTCATAGTGTCTGTGGCTGGAGATGCATTCCAGCCTGGATATCCCGAGGTCTGTCCTCAAATGGGGCTCACCTGAGTTTCAGCCCAGTGCAGTAACCCCTGCTCCTGGTTAAGTGTAGCCAAGGGAAGTCTATTAAGGGACTGGTTTGGACATAGCCTCTTCTTGCCAGATTTTCCATGCCAAACCTTTTCCTCCCAAAAGGTGAGGGTTTGAATCCAGCAAAGACAAAGGAGCTGCTTTTCCCCTTAAAAGTGAATGTCTGGAGTAAGGGAGCAGGTCCAAAAGCAGCCTGTTTCTGCAGTGAGCAGGACCCACTTGATCCCAAAGCAGGTGAGACCATGGAGTGCAGAATCCTCCTCCTCATTGTGCACATCCTCTCTCTGACAGAGAGCTGCCTGCTGGGATCTGTAGTCCTAGACTTGCCTCAGATTGGGAAGAGTGAAACGTTGGTGATGCTGGGAGGTGATTCACATCCTTGCCTGGCATAGGTGTGCCTTGAACTTCCCTGGTGTGGTTTAGTAAGGAATAGGATGACGTGGGCCTTTCCCCAAAATTCTGGGTTCTTTAGGAAAAGCTGAGTTTGAGGATTGCTCATTGTCCCTAAATACTCCTCAGGCTAGACCCCTCTCTGCCTCTGTGCCCTCATTTTAAAGCTGAGTACCACACAGGCTTCATGGATTCCCTGATTTTCAAGGATAAGTGCATTATGAGGTGGGCTAATCATCCATTATAACGCAGTCATGACACCTCTCTATCTCTAACTTCAAGTTCTGATGCATCCCCTTGAAAGAGCCAGTCTCGGTTTAAAGGCAGAGTGAACATTTGGGAGTTGCAGTTTTTGGTGAGTGCAGCTCAGCCTTAGCAGTGTGAAAATCCAGGTGTTCCCAAGGAATAGGTCACTTATGCTGGTGCCACTCCAATATGTCTGTGCTTTTAAAATGCATTTTCCTGCCTTTATACAAGTATGTCTGTAAAAACCCACAAGTAAAGTGAGTTTTTGTGTTGTTAAAAATGGGGAGATCCCACTCATCTTTAGTGTATGGCTTAAGACAAAGGACAGCAGCCCTTTTCCAGATCGTTTAATACTCGGGGTTGGACAGACCCTGGCTGCAGGATCCTGAAGACACTGCCTGAAGTGCCCCATTCAGGAGCAGCCGATTGTTGGTGCCTGGCTGATGCAGGTGTTTGTGTCCCAGTCACTCGGGGGTTTGGTAGGGAGGTTGGAAAGCTGAGCACCGTCAATGGGCTGAGAACAATGGCTGAGTGACTCTGTCTTGATGGCAGGGAAACTCCTTGTGCATCCATCAGCCTGCTTGAAACTGGGAGTTAAAATTAAATGTTGGAGGGGGTGGGGGAAAAGCCTTTTTTTGTGTGTGTCCCTACGTGCTCCTGCACTGGTTTATCTAATTAATCTAAAAAAATTATTTAAAGCAGTACTTCTGTACGAGGGAGTTCATTCCTCTTTCTGCAGTGAGGTTATGGCAGGCTGGTTCTGGTGGCATTGCTGGGGATGTGACACTGCCCCTCCCTGCTGCAGGCAGGTGCCAGCAGCTGTGTCACCTCCTGCCCCATCCCATCCCTGGCTGTCTGCTGGCCCAGCAGTTGGTGTGCACGCTTGATAATGGGAACATCCCTAATTAGGGGAAGGCAGCTTGGCTAATTCACAGCAGGTTTGCCTTTTATCTGAGGGGATTTAGGGAGCATTCCCACGCAGGGCTCTGCTGTCTGGCCAGGTGGCCAGCAGCTGGGGACAGTAATTTCTTCCAGATCCAGCAATGCCAGAAGAGGATGTCTGTCAGGAGTCCCTGTACAGATGTGCTTACGAGACCCTCTAAGAAAAGTGTTCCTTCTACTCTTGCTATTCTTCTCCACACAAACAAGAGAATAAATCAGCTTTCTGTGTACAGGCACAGCAAAGATGAAAATTTCAGAGTAGTTTTTTTTTTTTTTATCACTGATGTTCTGGCAGAAATTTAAAGAACATCCTTGTGCCTTTACCTCCAGTGCAGCAAAATACTGATGAACCTGTAAAAGTGGGGAACTGATTCTTTGTTCTTTGCCTCTGTTGCACTAAACTCTCTCCCCTCCTCCTGTATTTCCGTGTTAGAATTCATTAGAAGTGATTATCTGTCTCATACAGCCCAATTAGCACAAATCTGGATGGAGGAGGGGCAAAGCTGATGTTTCAGTAGTATGTTTTGGGTTCAGGACAGACCTGAGCTCCCCTAGAGGCCGTGGCTGAGCTGTGTTAGGTCGGGATGAGGCTCTGGCTGTTCCTCCTGCTCCATAGCTCCCCTTCCTGGTCCATAACTTCTCCTTTCCCGGTGTTCTCCCTTCAGCGTGGCACAATGCGGCGGCGTTACGAGGACGACGGCATCTCCGATGATGAGATTGAAGGGAAGAGGACGTTTGACCTTGAGGAAAAACTGTCCACCAACAAGTTCAACTCCACTTTCGTGGTCTTCATGGAAGGCAAAGGTTTGTCTTGGGGCTGCTGGTTCCAGGGAGTGTGTGTGGGGAATGGCATGGAAGCTGCTTGCTCCGGAGAGCATGGAGCCAGTCTGCAGCTTGCTGGGACACGTGGCAGCCAGGAATGGGAGGGTTTGCCTGGGTCAGCACCTGTAATTGCAGCCACGTGTCTACCAGATCCTTAATTCAAGGACTGTGTGGGATGTCTCCCCTTCCTTTCAGCACGCACACGGCTCCGTGGGATGGCTTTTCATCACACAGCCCCTCTTGAGGATTTACTGGGAGGGAGGAGCGCCTCTGCAAGGCATCTCTTGCTTGGCTCTGAGCTTCCTAGGGAAGTGAGCACCAAAATCCAGGCTGTTCACCTGTCAGGAGCAGCCTGTTGGAGCAAACCCTCCTTAGGGGCCCAGTCTGAGGCTTGTCAGCAGCACACACCCTGCTGCCTCTCAGAACTGCTGCAAAGGAGTTCCAAGATTTCTGAAGGAGTGTAGAAAAGTGAGGAGCAGGGTTGGACTAGGGATCTCCAGAGAACCTTTTCAACCTGAGCATGCCTATAATACTCTGAAGGAGTTTCTCCTAAGCCTTCCCTCTTCTTGTCTCCCCACACCAGACTTCACAGTTGAGTACATCCAGCGGGGTGGCCTGAGGGACCCACTCATCTTCAGGAGCTCGGACGGCCTGGGGATAAAGTAAGTGCTGGGAGCATGGAGGGGTGGGTGACTCTTGCCCAGTTCCTTCCTCTCTCCACCCTGTGTGGGATCTGCTCCTGGCTCTGGCATGCTGGTTTGACTGTCGTGTCCACGCTGTTCTGTGTGTGCAGTGGACAGAGAGAAATATCTTCCAGCTCAGTTATCCCCTTCTTCCTAGTCTGTCTGGACTGAAAATGAGAGGACTGAATTGGCTGTAGGTGATCAGAATTCCACCAAGTGTCTGGAAAGTCCCACTGCTGCTCTGATGCAACATCTGGCTGGGTTTCTTTCCTAGTAACATAGGCATCTATTGCCAGAGAGTCAAACAATTTGTAGTATTTCTGGCATTTTCCAGAATTCCAACCTGATTTTCCGAACTTCTAAGCTGCTGACTGCCTCTCTTGCTGCAGTACATCCATTGAGGTTTGCAGCTCTAAGTGTAAACTGGGTCAGTGTTTTTGGGGTTGATTAGAGAAATAAGTGGCCCCTCAGAAACTTTCAGAGCTAGTACCAGCAGCACTGCTCTGAAGTCCCTCAGCCATGAGGTTCCATGGCTGTGAAGAGATGGGTGACATCTCGTCCAGTGCAGGATGTTCTTTGCTGGGGTGAATTGGGTAGGAAGTCATGCCAGGCTCAGCCTAACTGCTGGGTGACTTGGAGGGTAGAGATTTAATACTGGGTATTACAGGGTGACTGAAACTGGATTTCTCCTGAGCTTTTGGGTATTTCTCTGGGTCAAGAGCTGCTCGAATGGCTGCCAGCCTGCTCTGCCTGTGACAGCAGTGTTTGTACAGAGGAGGGTGCCAGTACAAACATTGGAGTGGTTCTGCTGTGTCAGTGGAATATACTGCATGTCCTGCCTTTGGACTGGGATAACTCACACAAGCAGCCTTTAGAACAAGAGATGGGATTGCTTAGTTCAAGGCCTCCTGGCTCCTTTGCTAGAAGTCACTGTACAGCAGTTCTGGAGACAGTACATCCTATTCCCAAGCCTGCTTCCCAAGCCAGAAATTTGTCCTAGTGTTTCACCCCAGTCCTGTGCCCCCAGAGATCCTCTTCCATGGCCTTCTCCAGCACCAGATCAGGACATATGTACCTTCAGGGTGCCAATTCCTGGGTCACAGAGTGTGCAGCCAGAAGCACTTGATGGTCTTTTTAGCCAGATGTTTGTCCCACAGGATGCCGGATCCGGACTTCAGCGTGAACGATGTGCGGCTGTGTGTGGGTAAGTGTCCAGAGCCACCCTGCACTCCCTTGTGTGGTTGGGGCCTTTGAGGATCTCACCCCCTGGAGTCCGTGGGGCACAGGGACAGTTCAGTGACGTGTCTGTCACTGTGGCAGGGAGCAGACGGATAGTGGATGTGATGGATGTGAACACGCAGCGGGACATCGAGATGTCCATGGCGCAGTGGGCACGCTACTATGAAACGCCAGAGGAGGAGCGGGAGAAACTCTACAACGTCATCAGCCTGGAGTTCAGCCACACCAAGCTGGAGAACCTGGTGCAGAGACCTGCTACGGTGAGTGAGGCTCTTTGTCCTGCAGGGATCTGCTTTCCCTGGAAATCTGGAGGCGAGGTGCAGTCTGGCATTGGGATGTGGTAGAAGAGGGGCTGCTCGGAACACACGTGGGCCCAGCAGGGATGTCAGTCTGGAAGCTGCTGGAGCTGATCTCCTAGTTGGGCTGTGGTGACCATGGCCAAGTCCCTGGTATGTCACTCTGTGGAGAGATAGCCTGTTCATTGGCTGTCAGCAGTTAGAAACATGGAAGTCTGAACTCTGCACAGTGTGGCAGGGATGGTTCCTGATGCAAAATGCTGAAATCTCTGAGAGAAGAGGAGGCCAAGACTGCCGGTGTGCTGCAAGAGGGGCAGGAAGCTGTTTTGTGCTGGGAAGATGAGTTGTGGGAGGTGGGATGGATGGGATGAACATCTTAAACTACGTGCGCAGTCAGCCGAGTGGGAGTGGCAGCTGTGTGGGGCCAGTTACTTCTCTCTGTTAACTGCAGAGGGAACCTCGACATCTCTGGCTCTCCTGAAGTTTTGGGAGTTGAATCTCACCCCTAGGAGATACTGTCTGGCATATTTTTTATGGAAGTCCAGAAGTGGCATCTGAACACCTGATCCTAAGTACTTTATTTGTAGGACTGTCCCAGTAGCACTGGGAAAGTTTCTGGGTGTGGGGAAGGACCAAAAAGGGATTTGCCAGGCTGGGATAGCAAAAGGTTTTGCTGTGCCCCTTTTTTCTCTGCTCATGTCTCCTACCTCTCTGCTGTAGGTGGATTTGATTGACTGGGTTGATAACATGTGGCCCAGGCACCTGAAGGAAAGTCAGACAGAGTCTACCAATGCCATCCTGGAGATGCAATATCCAAAGGTGCAGAAGTAAGTGACTTCCTGAGCTTGGCAGGCAGCAAACAATCTTTTGCAGGAAAACTGCCCAAGGGAGCAGCAGTGTGTACCAAGGGAAGGGGGAGGATCAGTCTCCAAGCTTATTTTTGTGGGTGACACTTGTAAGGCCACAGCAGTCACTTACTGAATCCCCTTTAGCTGTGTGGAAAAGGGGCTGGGTGGCTTGTGACAGTGCTCTGAACCATTGGCCTGGGTTTGGGGGACCCATTCCCTTGGAATGTCATATCTCCTCCAAAGTGTGGGTCACCATTCATTTTCACCATCTCGTCTTGTTTTCCACCAGATACTGTTTGATGAGTGTCAAGGGCTGCTACACAGATTTCCACGTGGACTTTGGTGGCACTTCTGTGTGGTACCACATCCACCGAGGGGGAAAGGTAGGACAGTACCTATTGGGACAGCTATAGGTGCTTTAGGAAAGTGTCTGTTTTTGTGTAAATCCTTGAGGATGCAGGTCCCAGACAGCAAATTGAAATCTTTTCCACCCTACACTTAACGTATATTGCATGTAGCCAGACAGGTGCCAGTCCCTAGTTCAAGTGTAGCTCTAACATGGTAAATCAAACTCAGCAAGTCTCCTTGTCACTCTGGTGGCTTTCCTGTGTCTCTCGACACTGATGTAAATCATAGCTTAAAAAGCATCCCAAGCTCAGGCTACCTGTAACACTCAGTGTTACTTGCTTGTCCTCTCGAGGAGGGCAGCTGTTGCAGTCATTTTGCTGGGAAGTTCTTGGGGAGAGGGGTGAGGAAGAGATTCAGATGTTGGGCAGAAGCCATAGCTGTTCATTATGTGATGACTTACATGAGTGTGTTGTCTTTATTTGCAGATCTTCTGGCTGATCCCTCCCACACCCCAGAACCTGGAGCTCTATGAAAACTGGCTTCTCTCAGGGAAGCAGGGAGACATTTTCCTTGGGGACAGAGTGTCAGAGTGCCAGCGCATCGAGCTCAAGCAGGGCTACACATTTGTCATCCCCTCAGGTACCCTCAGGGTGGGCAGGGGCATCCTGGTCTTGGCCAGGGTTGTGGCAACACTGAAACTCCTGGGACACTGGCAGGATTTAGCTCCCTCATGAGTCACTGGGAGAGGGAAATGTGATGTGGCTCTGTCCTCTTGCTTGCCACCTCCCAAAACATGCCTGTGATGGCATTGTGGATCCAGCCCTAGTGTTAGGAAAGCTGTGGCTGGCTCATATCACATTTGATTAATTATTAAAGGAGGCTTTCCCAGATCCTGTCATGTTGACACATGGAACAGTGTAGGTTCAGGAGAGGCTGGCCCAAGGCAGCTCCTCAGCTTCCTGGGTGTCTTTTGATACTGCAGAGCTGTGGCGTACAGCAGGACCAGGAACAGAAAACACCAGGGATTGCACAACTCACTCATTTGAGTCCTGTTATCACAACTGACACTTCTTCTGAACTGAGTGGCTTTGCCTTAATGAAACCCATGCTGGAATTCCCCAGATGTTGGACTTGGCTGGAGTGCTTCACCTTGGAGATAAGGAGTGGAACTTGAGTTGTTTTGAAGGTGTTTAGAGTGTTGGAACAGACTTCAGAAGGCTGTTCCCCTTGGTGCTAGGCCTAACACGATTAGGAAGCAATCTAGGATGACATCAGGGTGACAAACAGCTATGCAAGATGGATCAGAAGGATTCTTCCAACTCTGTTTTCTCCCCAAGGTTGGATCCATGCTGTGTACACTCCCATGGACACGCTGGTTTTTGGCGGCAATTTCTTACACAGCTTCAACATCCCTATGCAGCTCCGGATCTACAGCATCGAGGACCGCACACGGGTAGGGGCCTGTGGGGGACCCGTGCTGGACACTGGGCCACTCCTGGTGTGCCATCTGTCATCTGAGAGCAGCAGTGGGAAGGAGGCCTGACAGATCCTCTTGCCTGTTTTGCAGGTCCCAAATAAATTTCGTTATCCCTTCTATTATGAGATGTGTTGGTACGTGCTGGAGCGTTACGTGTACTGCATCACCAGCCGCTCCCACCTGACCAAGGATTTCCAGAAGGAATCCCTCAGCATGGGTAAGTCCAGCCCTTATTCCTTCCTTACCCCTATCCAACTGGCTTCTTGCACCCTCCTGCTGGGGTACTGGCTCAGCAGTGTGCCAGGCAGGGGAGGGCTGGGTGGGGATTTTTTGGGCATGAAGTCACGACCAGCCAGACTTCTACTTCCTCCGCTGGCCCTGCAGCACCCAGGTTCCTCACAGTTGTGAAACCAGCACACCACCAGTTCAGAGCCTTATACAGAAGAGGTGGGGGGAAGTAGCAGTGGCCACCATGGTGCTGTGGGCAGGAATTCTCTCTGGCTGGCCAGGGCCTTCTGCACGCAGGGTTTGAGGGACTGACACAGTTACCTGGAGGGCTCAGCAATCTCACGGTCATGAGTGGGTCCACATCCTCTTTATCGCATCATGAAGGCAGCATCAAGATCCTGAGCTCTCAGCTGGAGATCCCAAGCCCTCCAAAGCAAAATGAGGTTGAATAGGGCTTTAAGCAACATGATGTAGTGGAAGATGTCCAGGCCCATGGCACTGGGGTTGGGCTAGATGACAGTCCAGGTCCCTTCCAACCCAATTCCATGAAATTAAGTCTAGGACATGAAATTCAGTCTAGAGCATTTGCTATTTCTTCCTCTGGGACCTTTTTCCATATCTGGTGCCCTGCATTCCCACAGACAAGCCAGGAATGGGAAGGGTGTTTAGCTGTTTTCAGCTTCTCTGTTCCTTTCACCTCCTACAAAACTGTTGCTCCAGCATCCCTCATGACTGGGGGGGATCCCACTATACACGGAACACTTCCTGTGATTGCTCTCCCTATTTCTCCTTCATGGCAGATATGGAGCTGAGCTCCTCGGACTCTGTGAACATGGAAGAGGAGGAGGAGGAGGATGATGATGAGGATGCAGCAGGGAAGGAGTCCCGGCGCCCCGCGACCAGGAGGTCCATTCTCACCAGCCCCATCGCCAACGGTGCCAACGTGGACTATGATGAACTGGGCAAGAGCTGCCGGAGCAGCCTGCCGGGTCTCAAGAAGACCCCATCCATGGACTCTTCCGACTCCAGCCGGGGCTCCCAGAACGGCCAGGCCTGGGAGCCGAGCGGGGGCAGCCCCCGCAAGAGTAGGAAGGTGCACCTGACCCAGTTTGAGCTGGAGGGGCTGCGCTGCCTCGTGGACAAGCTGGAGTCGCTCCCTCTGCACAAGAAGTGCGTTCCCACCGGCATCGAGGACGAGGACGCCCTCATCGCTGACGTCAAGGTAGGGCTGAGAGAGTGCAAAGCACTTCCCACAGGGAAACTGGGCTTCACCCTCTCCCTGCCCCTGACCTGGGGCAGGATTGGTGTCCTCCTCTTCCTTTGTGTGAGGCTGATGTTACACCTGAGGGACAGCCCTGGAATTTGGGGTTGGGAAAGCAGGAGGGTGGCTTTGCCCTGGCTGGGTGCCTTATGGCTGTCAGTGCAGGACTGCTTGTGGATGATGCAATTCACTTCCAGTTTTGGCTGTGGACTCTGTGACAGTTGGAACCTTTTCCTTGCCCCAGGTGGATTTGGCTTGTTCCTTTGAGTTGTTTGCCCAAGGTGTGACCTGGAGTTATGAGAGTCAGTTATTTTGGGCCTAGTGAGGGTTGCTTGGATTTTATTTGCCTTCATCTGTTGAGCTCACCCAATGAGCTTTGGTGTTTAAGCTGTTTCAGCACTGAAGTGGGAATGTCAGCCTCACTCTATGCCCAGAAATCCATTCTAGTCCCTAAAAAGTTACCTTATGCTCCCCTCCATGCTGTTGGTGATCTTGCCTGTACCAAAGCTGACATCCAGATAGGGTCATGCATGTGTCCTTTTCTTTACCATTGTTTTTATTTTCAAGTGCTGTCTCCTGATGTTTTTTTGTGAGATGTTCGGGTAAATCCAGAGCTCTGCTGTGTTTGGAGCAGAGGATGTGGCTCTGGGGTCTTGGCTGAAAGAGTCTAGGGTCTGTTAGGGGCTGAATTTCTGGTTTTCTATGGCTTTTCAGGCATCCTGTGTGTGCTGTGGCCTTTGAGATTGTGATGTGTGTGTTTCTGAGCCCTGTATGGTGTTCTGGAGGAACCTGAGCTGAGGGCTCTGTGTTTCACCCTTGGGCTGATGAAAGGAGGCTGCTGTTGGGCGTTTTAAAGGCAGAGCCTTAAAGGTTGTTGGTGTTCAGTTGGTGCTTGAGACCTGATCAAAGAATCTGTTCATGTTTTGGAGGTAGTAAAGAAGGTGTGCCTGTGGTTTTGGTGTGACCAGGCCCCTGTGTCCAATTGTACCTCGCAGATGAGCTGTGGGTGACAGCCTTTGTGGTCCCAGACAACTTCCCTGAGGATTTGCTCCTTAAAGCTGGCTGTCCTTGGAGGTTTGGAAGTATCCTGAGCTGCAGGACTCTGTCCCTCAGGACTGGCATCCTCAAGGCATCAAGATCCTTAGTCACAGCCTCCAGTGGCTGGGGAAAGTGGGACAAGTTTGTCCAACCACAGCAAAGCTCTACTTTCAAAACCCATTTTCCATAGATGTGATGGAAGTGGCTGGTAGAAGTTGGCTTGTAAAGCCTGGGAAGGGCTTAAGACATTTCTAGCTAAAACTGTTATCTGGGGCCACCAATCTGCAGCAGGTACTTTTGCCCTTGTGTCACCAGGTAAGGTCATTGATGGAGCTGGGATCTGGCCAAGCTGGGAAAGCTGCACTTTGGTCTGTGCTCCCAAGGTCAGAACGTGGCGCTTTCTCATCCAGGCTTGCAGGCATGCCACCCTGATCAGCACATCCAGTGTCCCCAGGCACTCCAGGAGCAGGAAAATGCTGCCTTTCCCCACAGCCTCTTGTGTGGTGATCAGGATTTCAGGGTGTCTCTGTGTTGGGTCACATGGAGAAATATGTGTCCTGTCATGAGTTCAGCCTGGAGCGTCGCTTGGTGGGATGTGACACTTCAGATTTGACAATGTGCTTTCAGCTCTGTGGCAGGAATTGTTTGAAAATTCTGAGCGTGATGGAGGTCATTGGAAGGATCATTGACAAAGAGTGAATTTCTGAGAGGTCCTGTTGTCTTTTGACTGCTTCCATCCATGATTTCTGACCTTGCTGTGGTGGTTTCCATGACTGGTTTTGACGGGAGGACGGTCATGAGACAGCTGACAGCAGGTCTAAAGCCAGGCCCCTGTGTCCTGGCATAAACAGGTTATATCTGTGCTGTGCATGGAGCTGTTGGAGCACCAAGGATGTAGAAACAAGATAAGCCTCTCCCTGAAGTGCTGCTCCTGTCTCCAGGACCTCATCTCAAAACCTCTGATGTGGCATTGGTCACTGCCTGACTGGGAAATGGGCAGAGAGAGAATTTGGTGAGGAATGGGGATGGAATCCTCAGGGATGGATGAGGAAGTTCAGAGTGGCCTGTGAGCTGTGCCAGGCAGGTCTCCCATGGTGGGATGGCAGCACTGGCCACACTCCTGCCTGCGGGTCGGAGAGAGCCCATGCCAGGGGCCCGAGGGTGTCACTGGTTGCACAGTTGGTGACAGTCCCGGAGCCAGATCAGCATGTGACTGACTGGCTTCCTGGGAACACAAAAATGGAGTTGCCTGCAGATGCTTTGGATGCATCAGAAGTGGGAGCAGCCGCTGCTCCCCTGTGCTGTTTGGCTTTATTTCTGGAATTTCCTCCATTTTAATTGCGGTGTATATCTTGAGGGCGTCTGGGGGGGCTGGGATTGCTTGGGGACACCTTGATCGCCCGGAATGGATCTGTCCCCCTCTAGCGGTTTGGTCCCCGGTGCCTTTGGGAATGTGGCTGCTCCCAAACTTGGCTGGCGGGATGTTTGTCCCTCCAGGTCGGGAGTGTGGGGATGCAGACCCTGGGGGGAGCTGCAAGGGGATTGACCCTTGCCTGCATTCCAAAGCCCCGCTCGCTCCAGCGGGGTCTCCCAGATCCCAAACCCGCCTCGGAACAGACAAAACAAAGGCGCCGGGGAGGCTGGGCCTGAGCGGGACGGGGTAAGGGCTCTCCGCCACGCTCTGCCCGGCCCGAGGAGCCTGGCCCCGGCCTCTCGGATTGCGGCGGCGGAGGGAGGGAGGGATCCCGGGGAGGCCGGTGGGCAGCGCCGCCCGGACCCTGCGCCAATCCCCGCCGTCCCGGCCCCTCCCGGCGCTGCAGCAGCGCGGCTCTGCCCTCCGCTTCCTCGCTCCCTTTTTCTCTTCTGCCATCTTCCCGTTGCAAAGCATTGCTGGGAACCGCATGTGGGTGACGCAGCAGCATTGTCTCCGGCTCAGGAAGCTGCCGCCGCCGCTGCCCAAGGGCTCGGGAGGAGCACGCGGCCGCCAGTGCGGCTGCTGGGGGCGGGGAGGAGCCGGGGGCGCTCGGGGCGGGGGGCGCAGCTGCTCCCCAGCCATGTCCCCGAACGCCGGGGGTCCGGCCGGGGTCTGAGCCAGCCCCCGGAGGTGTCCGGGGAGAAGGGAGGGGGCCCCAGCCCTCGCAGTGCGGGCACCGAAACAAAGAGGGCTCGGCAAACTTCACCCCAGAGTCTCGGCAGCTCCAGAGGCGCAAGGTCAGGCAGCTGGCAACGCTCGTGGCGCGGGGAGGGGACGCGGGGACGCTCCGGTCCCGGACAGGGTGGGAGGGGACCGCGGGGGGACCCCTGCTTCCCCGGAGGGGTCGCTGGCCGGTGCTTGGGCTCACCTCTCCCGTTTCCGGGGCGCTCTCGCCGGCGCCGCTGCCGAGGCGCTCCGGCCGTGTGAGCGCAGGGTCCCTTCTGCCGCGTCCCGCCGGCCACAGCGCCACGGGGCACAGGGGACCAGCGGCCTGTCGCCCACCCCCGGCTCCGAGCCAGTTGCAGCCGCAGGACCCGGGAGCCCCCGCGGTCCCTCGGCTCCGTGGCGGGGAGCGCGCCTGAGCCGCCCCCACCCCCGCCCCGTCCCCGGTGCCGCGGGCAGGCGGACGCTGCGGTCCCACGATGTCCGTGTGGGAGCTCCGAGCCCTGACCTTTCCCTCGGCGAGTGCTCGTGGGGAGGCGGAAGGTCTGAAGGCGGCACGCTGCGCTGCCGGGGAGCCCAGGGGAGACTGCGGCTTCCTGCCTCCTCAGAGACGCGGAAAAGCGGGCGGGGGGCACGCCGGGCACCCCCTGCCCTGGCCCTGCCTGGCAGCGGGAAGCACCGCCCGCCGGGATGCCGGCAGGAGGCTCCTGCCTGCGTAACCATGGCAACGTCAAGTAAATAAAGCACCTTTGCAGCCAGCAAATTCGGTAGGGAGTGGATGTGGGGAGGGGGCTGTGCTGGAGAGTGCTGAAAGGACCGGGGTGAGCATGGGAGCCCCATGCACCGGGAGCGAGGGGCTGTCGTGCTGGAGGGCAGCGTGCCAGTCCGTGCCAGTCCGGTTGGTGCCGAGGGATCTTTCCCTCCAAGTCAAAGCCAAATCCTGAGGCAGTGCGGGGGAGCAGCTCTCAGCTACTGGCAGTTTGTGCCAGGCCACGGAGGGGGTGCTGGGGCATCACATCCTCCTCTTGCTGCTACACTCTCCAGGCTGCCCCGTGCCCGGGGAGCAGCTGGAGGGGTAATGCAGATGAATCGTCACCCCAGAATCCCCCCAGATTGCCGAAACTTGGCTCTCTCCGCTCCTACCGCCGCCCAGCGCGGGGCCTCGGGGCTGAAATGCAGTTGATGAAAGCGCTGGTGCAGATCGACTCGACAGAGCTTGTCTGTCTCGTGTGGGGAGGAGGGATGGTTGCTGGCGGGCGTGGGGAGAGGAGGGCTCCTTCCCAACCGCCTTTGAAGCATGCTGGCCTTGGCATCTGGTCAGAGCCTGCCTCACTGGCGGGAGCCGTGTTTCCCTCTGCTCACACCTGTGCTTTTTGTCTCTCTGCTGTGTTCCCCCCCACTTCTCTCTCCATTAGCTGCTGTTGGAAGAGTACGCAAACAGCGACCCCAAACTGGCACTTACAGGCGTCCCCATCGTCCAGTGGCCCAAGAGAGATAAGGTAGGAGCTGCAAGGAGGGGACCCAGATGAGTGTCACGTGTTGAGTCATTTGCCAGGCCTGGGGTGTGGTGGCACCGCTTCCATACCCGCCTTGGGAGCAGTGCCGAAGTGGGATGTGGGGTGCAGCCACCTCCACAGCACCGTGGGCAAACCCAGAGATCTCCCACTGTGCCGGTTATCCCAGCTCAGCTGATGGGTGGTAACCAGATCAGCCTTGGCTACTCCATGTTCTCCAGCCCTTTGGTTGTGCTTGGTAAACAGGGAGCCTTGTTATGGGAGGAAGGGACGATCCTGCTCTCCTAGGAGGTCTCTGGATTGGTAGAGAGAACCCTGGATGGCCTGAGAAATGTTGAGTGTCAAGGAAGGCCTCACTGTGGTAGGGGTGAGTGAGGTGTGGGGTTGATGGTCAAGAGCAGTCCAGCCCCTCACTATGAGGTGAACATGTCCCTGTCCCTGTTCTAGGATTGGGTCTTACAGCACCAGGCAAGGCAGCTCACTCCTGGGAGTCTCTCCCTATGGGTAGCAGCCAGCTCTTCAGCATTGGGACCTTTCCATGCATCCCTGCCTTTCCCTGTCCAGCTGTGCTCATAGCCCAGGGCCCACAGCTGAGCTGCAGCCCGGGCTGAGCTCGCTGGGCAGATGGAGGCACGGAGCAGCCGGACTTCCCCTCTGCAGGCTGCCTTCCTGTGGCCTGCCAGGATGGCTCCCAGAGGTCACTTCTTCCTTCCTGCCAGGAGATGGGCTCACAGGCAGGCTGTGGGAAAAGCAGGACCCCATCAACCTGGGAAGGGTGGGTAACACCCCATTAGGGAGTCTGGAGACAAATGACCCTCTCGGATTGCCCTTTGGAGGTGCCTTTCTCTGCTTGCCTCCCCTGCCCGGGGGATCCAGAGTGATCCTTGTGCAGCACAAGCATCTTGAGCAGCTTTTCTGGGAGAAGTGACCTGGAGATGTGTGCATGCTTTGGGTACAGCACTCAGAGGCTTGGCACATCCCCAGTCCCATCCTTGGGAGCCTGCCCTTCCCCAAGCCCATCAGCTGTGGTGCACAGCCCAGCACAGCCAATCCCAGAAGGATGCTGCAGCCAGCAGATTTCCTGTGAGGGCTGATGGGATGCAGGGTGACAGCTGGAGAGCTGTGCTGTCCTACCTGCACTGTAAACAAGGAGGGTGTGGGTGTTCCCAGTGTGCCTCGAGCTCAGGAAAGAGTGACCAGAGCTGTCCCATTGTGCAGTTGGAAGAGTGACACAGAGAGGACAGCCTGGGTGAGCCTTGTCATTCCTTGCTTTGGTAGAAAAGCATGGATGCTGTGGGATGCTTTTGGGACTCGGCAGCCCTTTCCAGACCCATTTGAGCCCTAGCAGGGGGTGAGAGGAAGGGGAGCTCTGGGTGTGGGATGGTGTGAGGGGTTAGGGAGTGTGCTCCAGGAGAAGTGGCAGGTCAGCACTGATCCAGGCACCTTTGGCTGTGGAGGGCTGAGGGAGCAGAGCTGCTCTCTGGCACAGTATCTGCAGTGGTAGCGCAGGATCCAGGGATCAGAGCCTTCCAGATCCCAGCAGAACGCAGCGTTCCCCTCTCCTCACCCAGTTCCCTCTCTCCCTGTCGCCAGCTAAAGCTCCAGGCCCGGCTGCGGGTGCGCCTGCCCACCATCCCCATCACCAAGCCGCACACCATGAAGCCAGCACCGCGCCCCACTCCCGTCAGGTCCACGGTGTCTCCCATCGTGTCGGGCGCCCGGCGGAGGCGGGTGCGGTGCCGGAAATGCAAGGCCTGCATGCAGGGCGAGTGTGGCATGTGCCACTACTGCAGGGACATGAAGAAGTTTGGCGGGCCCGGCCGCATGAAGCAGTCCTGTGTCCTCCGGCAGTGCTTGGCGGTGAGTCCAAGTTGGATTCCTGGGGGATAGCTGGTTGCTTCTCTGTGGTTCAGGTAGTAGGGAAGGAAAGGAGGAAGGCTGTCCCACCACGCCCTGGTGTGAGCCCTGCTTTCCTTTGTAGCCCAGGTTGCCTCACTCGGTCACGTGTGCACTTTGCGGGGAGGTGGATCAGAATGAGGACTCGCAGGACTTTGAGAAGAAGCTCATGGAGTGCTGTGTCTGCAACGAGATCGTTCACCCTGGCTGTCTGCAGGTGAGCAGGGCACATGCTGGACAAAGGGGGGCTCTGCGGTGGGGCTGGGCTGCTGCTGACCCCCTTCTCTCATTGCAGATGGATGGGGAAGGGCTGCTCAATGATGAGCTCCCCAACTGCTGGGAGTGCCCCAAGTGCTACCAGGGTGATGACTCAGAGAAGGGCCAGGTAAGGAGCAAGGCAAGGATCTGTGCCCTCCATCCCTCCCACTGCATCCTGCCAGGGATGTATTCAGCCAGCATGGGCTGGGGGAGCAGTGATCAGTGAGAATGAGAATCTTGGGGGTGCAGCACTTGAAGGCCTGGGCACATCCTGCTGCAATGCAATCCTGAGATATTCCGCTTTAAGAGACACTGGACTGTTAGGCACAGAGGGGAAGCCACCCCCAACCTCAAAGGATGCCCCTTTTGAGAAGGGGTTAGGAAAATTCTTGCTGCTGGTGTGGGTGGATTCTGGTTCTTGTGGTACTTAGATGAGCTGTGGGGAAGAAATTACTTACTGTGAGAGTGGTGAAACCCTGGCAGAGATTGACCAAAGAAGCTGTGGATGCCTTATCCCTGGAAGTGTTGAAGGCCAGGTTGGATTGGGCTTGGAGCAATCTGATGTAGTGGAAGGTGTCCCTACCTAACCCAAACCATTCTATGATTTCACTGGGCACTGCCGGGGCAGATTCTGCCAGCACTGGGGAAGAAGAGAAGGGAAAAGCCTTCCCCAGGCCTCATTCCCACTAACCAGCTGCCCCGGTTCCCCGCAGAAGCGGAAGGTGGAGGAGAGCGACGACGACACGGCACAAGCCAAGGTGCTGCGGCCCCTGCGGAGCTGCGAGGAGCCCCTGACCCCCCCGCCCAACTCGCCCACCCCGATGCTGCAGCTGATCCACGACCCCGCGTCCCCCCGCGGGGTGGTGACACGCTCATCCCCGGGCGCCGGGCCCAGCGAGCACCACAGCGCCAGCCGGGACGAGCGCTTCAAGCGCCGGCAGCTGCTGCGGCTCCAGGCCACGGAGAGAACCATGGTGCGGGAGAAGGAGAACAACCCCAGCGGCAAGAAGGAGCTGTCAGAGGTGGAGAAGGCCAAGCTGCACGGCTCCTACCTCACCGTGACGCTCCAGCGCCCCACCAAAGATGTCCACGGCACTTCGATTGTCCCCAAGCTCCAAGCCATCACGGCCTCCTCGGCCAACCTGCAGCACTCTCCGCGCGTGGTCGTGCGCCACGCGCCCGCCAGGATGCCCCTGCGGAGCGGGGGCGACGAGGAGGCGGCTGCCGAGGAAGAGGAGGAGGAAGAGGAGGAGGAGGACGAGAACGCGGAGGAGGGGGGGGCGGCGCGGCTGAACGGGCGCGGGGGCCGGGCGCAGGAGGGCGAGGAGAGCTGCGTACAGCGCGAGGTCTGGATGTCCGTGTTCCGCTACCTCACCCGCAGGGAGCTCTGCGAGTGCATGCGGGTGTGCAAGACCTGGTACAAGTGGTGAGTGTGGGGACACGTTCTGGGGCTGGGGCTACATCTGTGGTGGACACCCAGAGGGTGCGGGGGGGAAGGATGTCACATCAGTGCCCTCCTGTCACTCTGCAGAACCAGGCAGTGTCATTGTAGCCAGCTCTGCTGCCTCTCGGTGTGTGTACCCATGTTGTTCCCTTCTGCCTTCCTCAGCCCCTCAGCTGTCCCCTGCGGTGTCCTTGTGAGGTGCCAGTGCCATTCCCTCGCCCATCACACTGATGGTGCTTGCCCTTCCTGGCCTCCCTTGCTGCCTCTCCTCCCAGCAGGCAGGGAAGGCAGGCTGAGGCGGGATGGCTTTGCTGGCTGGAAACGCCTCGGGGGACAGCAGGCCCAAAGAAGACAATGCTGGCACCAGGACAGCTGTGCATGGAGGGCTTGGGAACAGACGGGAATGGAAACTGGGAGGTTTCTAACAGCTGAGCAGCAGGGATTGCCTGCTTTGATCAGCAGCTGGTGGCAGTGGTGTGGTGGAGGAGTGTCCCCTCGCCTGCACCTTCAGGGACTCGGCTAAGCTGCCATCGGATCCTGGCTCTCCACAAACTCCCATGGGAGAGGAAGAGTTTGCTCCTGGCAAAGGAGTGAGCTCTGCTGGGGCTGTGGGGTGGGACACAGTGTTTTGCCTGCTGGGAGTAAGGATCTTTAAGATCAGGAGAAACGCCCAGATGGGGGCAAGCAAGCCTGCAGCTGGAACTTGGAGTTTTATTATGGAGCAGTAAGACCCTGCGGGGGCTGTGCTGGGTGGCCAACACCTTTGGCAGCCTCCCATGTTTGGGGACACCCATGGGAACCAGGAGGAACAACCAGGGCTGGGCTCCTTCTGGAAGCCCGGCAACCTGCTGGCTGCCTATTATCCCATGGGACTCTTGGGACTCAACTTTCAGCTTTGTCCTTGTCCCCAGGTGCTGTGACAAGAGATTGTGGACAAAGATAGACTTGAGCAGGTGCAAGTCCATCACCCCGCAGGCGCTGAGCGGCATCATCAAAAGGCAGCCGGTCAGCCTTGACCTCAGCTGGACCAATATCTCAAAAAAACAGCTTACATGGCTCGTCAACAGGCTGCCAGGTGAGTGTGGGCTGGGGGGGGCTCCCTTCCTCTGCCACCAGCCTGCTCCAAGGCTTCATGAGAGCTGGGTCTGGGGGAGAGACACCCCACAAGCCTGGGAGCTCCTGGGTGACTGGGTCTCGTCACCCAGCAAGTGTCCCACCCCAGGCAGGGAGGGGACCTGCATCCTCATGTGCCTGGAAAAAGATGGTGGAGATCTGGGATGCCTGGGAGCCTACCAAACCTGTCTAACTCGTTACCTGCCTCCCTTGTGCCAGGCCTGAAAGACCTCATCCTAGCAGGCTGTTCCTGGTCTGCGGTCTGTGCCCTCAGTACCTCCAGCTGCCCCCTTCTCAGGACCCTCGATCTTCGGTGGGCAGTAGGAATCAAGGACCCTCAGATCCGGGACTTACTCACGCCTCCTACAGACAAACCCAGTAAGCTGCTGCTGCTCCCCTGGGGCTGCCTGGCCTGGGCAAGGTGAGGTCCCCACACCTTGGGGGCAAGGTGGGCAGTGTGTCCACTCTGGTTCTCCCTGTGCCCGTGCAGGTCAGGACAATCGCAGCAAACTCCGCAACATGATCGACTTCCGGCTCGCCGGGCTGGACATCACGGACGCCACGCTGCGCCTGATCATCCGCCATATGCCCCTGCTCTCCCGCCTCGACCTCAGCCACTGCAACCACCTCACGGACCAGTCGGCCAACCTCCTCACCGCCGTGGGCTCCTCCACACGCAACTCCCTCACCGAGCTCAACATGGCAGGTGCGTGCCCTGCTCCAGGTGCCCCTGGGTTTCCCACTCCTCCTCATGGTGCTGGCTGCTGGAGGCGTCCCCCTCACGCTCCCTGTGCTCTCTGCCCGCAGGCTGCAATAAGCTGACGGACCAGGCCTTGCTGTACCTGCGCCGCATCTCCAACGTCACCCTCATCGACCTGCGGGGTTGCAAACAGATCACCCGCAAAGCCTGTGAGCACTTCATCTCGGACCTGTCCATCAACAGCCTCTACTGCCTGTCCGATGAGAAGCTGATCCAAAAAATCAGCTAGAGACCCTCCCCGGGGCAGACTGAGGAGAAGGAAAAGAGCCCATCCCGCCCCTCTCGGAGAGCCCCTCCTCCACCTCCCCCCCCCTGCCCTGCGTGTCCTGCCGCTGCCTCCCACCTGACTCGGCAGGCAGGGCCGGCGCTGGCCTCGCTCCGCCGTCCTTCCTCCTCCTCCTTCCCCGGGACTTCTGCCGAGGAAGACGTCCCGCCAGGCTGGCCAGTACCAGAGGAGGAACGGGCACATGGCAGGGAGCCTCGGCCCGGAGGCCCGCCGCTCCCGAGGCGGGGGCTGTAACAGAGGCCGCTGTGCAGAGAAATGGGGCACCCTCTCCCCCCAGCTTTTCCCCTCGTCCCCGTCGTCTCCTTGCCTTGAAACACTTGTCACTTCCCCGGTAGCACAAAGCTTGAGGGTCGAGGTCTCTCCGAGGAAGCGGGAGCAGAGCCAGAACACCCGTTCCCCCTCTGTGCCGCCACCAGCTCTGCGCATCCCTGCGCTCTTCCCTCCTTTTCCCTTCGCCTTCCCCTCGACTGGCTGCCGGGACTGCTATCCATGCCCCTCCTCCTCCCACACATCCGGGCGGTTCTTTGAGCACCCAGGGCAGGAGCCCCGTGGCCGGGGGTGTCCGGAAGCAGGGGCTGGGGGATAACTCGTCTGTCCGAGGGGATGGAGCAGGGGAGAACCCACAGGTACACCAGAGCTCAGGGAGGACTCGGGAAGCATCAGCCAGGGGTGAGTGAGCGCGGGGCGGGGACAGGAGCTGCCTCCTCTTCCTGCCCAGCTGCCGGCACCACGAAGCACTCTGGGGCCGGAGGGGCGAGGGCTGCTCCGCGGCCTGGGACCGAACTGGCATCGTCCTCTCCTTCCCCCCCACCCCCTTTTCGCTGCCGATTTTCCTTTGCAATGAATGGTTGGTCCAAAGAACCTCTCTCTAGGGCAGCAGAGAGCTTTTTGCACTTTAAAAAAAAACAACAAAAAAAAAGACAAAAAAACAAAACAACAAAAAAAAAAAGACAAGAAAAAAAAAAAGGAAAAAAAGGTTGGAATCTTCTTTTTCTGGGTCACTATTTTATTTCCCTCCCTGTCCTGCCTGTGCCTGGACGCTCCCCCTCTCTGTCCCCCCGGTGTCAGGACCCTGCTCTCTCCCTGGCAGCATACCGATAGCACAATCCGGGGTGTCCCCTCCGTGCCACCACCGGTCCCCAGCCCCGCAGGGGTCCCCGGGGGGCAGCCCACACCCCCCCTGCTGCTTCAGAAGCAATAACCGAGGAGAGGCGGCCCGCGGGGTCTGTCCCCGCAGGGGGACACCAGGGGACAATCCCGCCGGTGACAAGGGGCAGTGCGGCCGAAGCGGAGCCGGAGGGCTCGGAGCAGGAAACCCCCCCAGGCGAGAGGAGGAGCCTTCGGCCTCGCCGCTCTCGGCGGTGGCTCCCGGGAAAAGACATCGGAAGAATTAAAGCTTTTCTTTTTCCTTTGGATTCCTTTTGAGTTCTGCAACGCGAAAGAAAATTTCCAGAGCTGGGGTTGAGAGGGGCGAGGTGCTCCCTCCTCCGCGGGGACAGCACCCCCTTCCCGCCGTGTCCCCGCCCTCCAGCCGCAGAGACTCCGGCGTGCGACCCTCCTCACCACCTCGGCGTGGTGCAAATCCACGAGGAAGAAAAAAAGAGAATTATATATAATAAAAATCACTTAGTGATTTAAAACCAACCCAGCCTGCTCCCTAAAGACAACTCCTGCAAGCAAAGTCACTTGTTTAAGGGTTTGGTTGTGGTTTTGTTTTGTTTCGATCCCCCCTACCCTCCCTTCCTCCTTCCCTCCCTTCCCCGGAGAAATATTGTAAATATCTATTTTTTTGTTGGCGATTTAGAGTCCATCTCTGATGTTTGTGCTTTAAAATTAAATGTAAGCATTAAGGGTAAAAGCAAACCAAGTCTTGCACTTTCTCAGCTGGGGTTGGGGGTTCTTGACTGGGGCAGAGGGAGGGCACCTACTTGGCAAGTGGGTTTGGATTTCTTTATTTTTCTTTTTTTTTATGTTTTTAATTGTTTTTAATTTTTTTTTTTTTTTTGTATTTTGGGGGTTTTTGCTTCCTGAGCCTTCTCCCGTGCTGGATTTTTAGAGAGGCTCTTTGTTCATGCCATATTAGCACCAGGCTGGGCGAGCTGTTATGTGGAGAGGGAAAACGCCAGCCTCCCATGGGAAATATGTTTTTTCTTGGGGGTGGATTTTTTGAATTAAAAAGAAAAAACTGAAAGAAAAAACAAGACCAACTAAAATCCATGCGTGTGAGCTCTGCCCGTTTGTCTGTGAGGGAAGTGGAGGGGACAGGCCAGGACTGGCACCTCCTGTGTCCCCCTTGTCCCCAGCACTGTGGCTTTCTCAGCTGCTCGAGAAGAAACTGGAGCACCATCAATGGTGGCAGCTGTCCCAGTGTCCCCAGTGTCTCCCGGTGGGTGGTGGCAGCTGTCCCAGTGTCCCATCACCTCCTGCCAGGGCCACAGGTCCTCCGGAGGCCTGAGGGGCTCTGGCCCTCCACATCCCTTGGGAAACCTGTCCTCTCCCACTGGATTCCTGGGCCAGCGGGGTGACATTTAGTATCCCCCACCCTGCGGGGATGTCACGGCCCAGGTCCCCGCCGCTGCTGGGCTGTGAAATTTGCATGGCAAGGCACACAGCAGGCGACATCATCCTCCACAGGTGACTGAGGCCATTGTCACCCTCCCTGTGCCCTGGTCCCCAGATGCCACCACGTGCCTCCCCCGGTGATGCAGAAGATCCAAGCGAATCTCAGCGCCCCGACCCCCTGCCTGTCCCCTCCAGGTGTCCCCTTGTGGCCCCGGGGACAGGGACCCTGCATGCAGTGTCACACCTGCTGACATGCGTGGCACGTATGGTCACACACGCATGCGGTGCGGAATGACACACATGACATCACACACACAGAGCCACTGTCACACACACCCGTGGTGTCTCACAGTGTCACACACACAATGGCACGCACAGAGACGGCGTCACACCCATGGTGTCTCTCACACAGCGTCACACACGCAATGGTGGTGTCACACCCCCAGACTGCCACACATACCTGGTGGCACACGGGCATCCAGTGCCACGCATCCTGTGTCACACCCAGTGTCACACACATACACCATGTCACACACCCAGTGTCACACACATACACCATGTCACACACCCAGTATCACATACATACACCCAGTGTCACACACCCAGTGTCACACACACACCCAGTGTCACACACACAGTGTCACATACATACACCCAGTGTCACACACACATACACCCAGTGCCACAGCCGGTGTCACGGCCCCTCCCAGGCGGGCGTGGCGGCGTTGCTGTCCCCGCCCAGCCCCGCTGTCCCCGCCCGCGCCCCGGTGCGGCCGCGCCCCGTTCCGCGCTCCGCTCCCGCCGCTCCGGGCGCTGCCGCCGCCCGCGTCCCGGGGCCGCCGAGCCCCTCCCGGCCGCTCCCCGCTCCTCCGCCCGGCTCCTCTCCGGCCCCGTTCCGCTTCCGGGCGCGGTTCCGGTTCCGGGGCCGGCGGGTCGGGTCGGGCCGGGGCCGGTGCGGCGCCGGCGGCGGGGCCGGCGGCGCGGCACGATGGCGGACCTGGAGGCGGTGCTGGCGGACGTGAGTTACCTGATGGCCATGGAGAAGAGCCGCGCCGCGCCCGCCGCCCGCGCCAGCAAGAGGATCGTCCTGCCCGAGCCCAGGTGAGGCCCCGCCGCTGCCCCTCCGCTTGTCCGCCCGTCCGTCTGTCCGTCTGTCCGTCCGCCGCCCCCGGCCCCTCGGTCACCCCTTCCCGGTACCGCTCGCACGCGCGTGCGGGTCACGAACACCTCCCGCACTCGGGTGTGCCGGTCACACCTGGCCTGACACACGGACATGGACACAGGCAGATATGGGCACACAAGGATATGGGCACACAGGGATATGGACACACGCAGATATGGACACACACAGATATGGGCACACGCGGGTATGGACACGGACGTGGACACACAAGTGTCACGCCTGTTGCACAGACAGACGCACGGACATGGGCACACACACACGGAAATGGACACGGACGTGGACACACAAGTGTGACGCCTGTTGCACAGACAGACGCACGGACATGGGCACACACACGGAAATGGACATGGATGTGGACACATAAGTGTCACGCCTGTTGCACAGACACACGGACATGTACACACAAGTGTCACGCCTGTTACACAGACAGACACACGGACATGGGCACACACACACGGAAATGGACACGGACGTGGACACACAAGTGTCACGCCTGTTGCACAGACAGACGCATGGACATGGACACACACACACACACTTCCTGCCTGACACAGGGACGCACAAACACAGACACACGGACATACACACATCCTGCTGTCCCACCCAGCTGTGTGTCCCTTCTGTGGCCACCGTGTCACACCCATGTGTACACACACACACACACCTGTACCCAGGTGTGCCAAGGGTCACAGTCCCCCCTCCCCATGCCAGACCCTGGTGCCCTCCTGTGCCTTCACTGCCAGGCACCTGTGAGGCTTTTTTGGGGGTGACACTCGTCCCCACCCTCCTTTGGGCCCCAGTGCATGGGGCACGCTGTGATCGTGGCATCCACAACGTGCCTCACTAGGGTGGGGACACACGGGATGGCAGGACATGCGTGCCACCGGGGCTTGGGGACACGGGAGGAGCAGGAGAGGAGGGTGGGGAGCAGGGGTCCATCGGTGGCACGGCTGAGCCCCTCTGGCATGTCCCCAGCATCCGCAGTGTCATGCAGAAGTACCTGGAGGACCGGGGAGAGGTGACATTTGACAAGATCTTCACGCAGAAGATCGGTGAGCTGGGGACACGGGGGCTGTGGGGGACACAAGGGGACACCTGGGCCAGCAGCCACAGGCCCAGGGACAAGCGTGGCTGGTCTGGGAGGCTGCTCTGGTGGCCACCATGACAGCGAGAGTGGCCACGGGGATGGCAGGGGGGGTGTGGGGCCAGGCTGGGCAGGGGTGCCGGGGGGCTGCGCCATGCTCCCCACCCTGTGTCCCCTGTCCTGTCACTTCCCCCCACGCCAGCACAAACCATCCGGGGCAGGAAGCGCCTCTCACTTCCTCCTGCTGCTCCGGCGGTTTCCGGGCACGTCCGCCCTGCTCCGTGTGCCCGCCCGTGCCCCTGCCCCCACGGTGCCCCACGGCAGCCCCTTGCTGCCCCGGGGGGCTGCTCCCCACGCCAGCCGGGGCCCTGGCACCCTGTCACCCTGCCAGGTCCTCACCAGTCCCTGCTTGGCACTTCCCCAAGCCTGGCACTGGGGTGGCAGCAGGGCTGGGCAGGCCCAGGGGATGTCCCTGTGTCCCTTGGCCTGGCCTGGGGGGCTGTCACCTGTCACGCTGTGGCTCTGTCCCTGCAGGCTACCTGCTTTTCCGGGATTTCGCCTTCAACCAGGCCGAGGAGGCCAAGCCCCTGATGGAATTTTACGAGGAGGTGAGACAGGGGGACCCAGGGACAGCCCCCTGCGTGCGCCATCAGTGGGGTTGGTACCTCCTTGGACACGGTGCCAGGGGCACCACCCGAGGTGATGGTGCCCAGGGAGCTGGGAGACACTGTCTGAGGGGATGGGATAACCTCTCCCATGGGACCTGGCACCCGGAGGGGCCACAATTCCCAGCGTTCCATGTGCCCCTGTGCCACTGGAGCTGTGCCCTTCCCAGATCAAGAAGTACGAGAAGCTGGACTCGGAGGAGGAGCGAGCCACCCGCAGCCGCCACATCTTCGACCATTACATCATGAAGGAGCTGCTGGCCTGCTCCCACGTGAGTGCCCTGGGCAGCAGGGTAGCAGGGATGTCCCCACTGTGCCCACAGTGTCCTCAGGGGCAGCCCCATACCCCCCACAGGCTCCATCCTGGGAGCCACATCCCAACCCTGTGGATGGGGGTTCCTCTGTGGATTCCTGGCTGGTGCAGCCCTGCCTGGCCGCTGTCCCTTTGCCCAAGGTGACACAATCCTGTCCCCCTCACAGCCCTTCTCCAAGAGTGCCACGGAGCATGTCCAGAGCCGCCTGAGCAAGAAGCAGGTGCCCCCAGATCTCTTCCAGGTGGGCATCACCTGGGACAGGGAAGGGGTCCTTGCCACCTGTAACACTCAGAGGGTTAATCCTTAGAGGGGGCTGGGGGTGACAGGAGTCCCTGAAAGTGGGAGGGGGGTGTCCCAGGAGGAATGGGGACCCCAAGGGATGGTGAGAGGGTCCCCAGAATGTTGGGAGGGAGGTGGAATTGATTGTAGTCCCCATGGGGTGATGGGAGACTGGGGGCTGGAGGAAGCAGGGGGTCCTCAGAGGGAGGTGATTGCAACCCTGGATGTCACCCTAGGGGTCCCCAGGGCTGGTGGTGTTGGGGTTCCCAGAGACTGAGGTGGCAGAAGCATCCCCAGGGGCCTGGGAGTGGCAGTGGGGGGATGTGAAATCCCAGGGGTGGAGAAGACCTCGCTAATGATGGGATTGGGGTGACCTGGGTGGCCTGGGGACCCAGTACTGAACCCTGTGTCCTCCCCAGCCCTACATTGAGGAAATCTGCCAGAACCTGCGTGGGGGCATCTTCCAGAAATTCATTGAGAGGTGAGTTGGGAGGAAATTCCCATGCAGTGTCCCATCCCACTGTGTCGCAGCCCAGAGAGGGACCAGGGGTCCTCATACTGGAGACTTTCCCAAGTGTCCTGGGGGTGCTCCCTGTCTGCAGACAAATCCAGGGTGTCTTTAAGAGCCGTGTTTCTCTGGGATCTCCATTCTTGCCCTCTCTGCTCTTCCTTGCAGTGACAAGTTCACGCGGTTCTGCCAGTGGAAGAACGTGGAGCTGAACATCCATGTGAGCAGGAACCCCTGTCCCTCACCTCCCAGGGAGGGGGATGTGCTTCCAGGGAGCCTCTGTGTCCCTCACCTGGGAAAACTGGGGCGGGGCTCGGTGTCCAGGCTCATGCCAGTCTCTCCTCCTCAGCTCACCATGAATGACTTCAGCGTTCACCGAATCATCGGCCGCGGCGGCTTCGGGGAGGTCTACGGCTGCCGGAAAGCGGACACGGGCAAAATGTAACGGGAATGCCCCGGCACCCAGGGGCCCACCTGGGGTTTGGGGTGCTGGGGGGGCCCAGTGGCGTTGCTGTGGTGACCCATGTTGGGGGGCTGCGGGGATGTCATGGCTGTGGGTGGGAGCTGGGGGCTGGCCCTGCTGTGGGGACATGGTGGCCGCAGGGACTCCTTGTCTCCCCCAGGTACGCCATGAAGTGCTTGGACAAGAAACGCATCAAGATGAAGCAGGGTGAGACGCTGGCCCTCAATGAGCGCATCATGCTGTCCCTCGTCAGCACTGGGGTGAGTGGACACAGGTGCTGGGCTGGGGCCAGGGTGGCAGGGGACAGGGACAGGGGGGTGACCCCGTGTCTCCCGCCAGGACTGCCCGTTCATCGTGTGCATGTCCTACGCCTTCCACACGCCTGACAAGCTCAGCTTCATCCTCGACCTCATGAATGGTGAGACCTCGGCCCTGAGCCACTCCCGCGGCACAGAGCCCCCTGCCACAGCTGCTCTGGGTGACAGCCGGTCCCTGTCCCCACAGGGGGGGACCTGCACTATCACCTGTCCCAGCACGGCGTCTTCTCGGAGGCGGAGATGAGGTTCTACGCAGCTGAGATCATCCTGGGCCTGGAGCACATGCACAGCCGCTTCGTGGTGTATCGTGACCTCAAGGTGACTGTCCCCCCCCCCCAGGACATCCCCAGGACATCCCTTTAGAACCCCCTGCACCGCCCTGTGGGCCCCCACAGTATCACAAACCCTGCCCTCAGAACACTGTGGGGAGTCGCCGAGCCCAGAGGGCACCCTCAACTCTAATGGACACCCCAACAGCAAAATCCATGGGCACCCTGAGACTTCAGGGACACTCAGACACTCCCAAATCCCAGAGAGCCCCCCAGGCTCACCACCCCATACCTACGGGCCACTCTGGGGCTCAGTGTGTCCCCCGGTGTCCCCACAGCCAGCAAACATCCTCCTGGACGAGTTCGGCCACGTCCGCATCTCTGACCTGGGCCTGGCCTGCGACTTCTCCAAGAAGAAGCCCCACGCCAGCGTGTGAGTGTGCCCACACCCCTGCCCGCCCTGCCCCCCCGCCCGGGGCGGCCCCTGACCCCCCTGTGCCCCCTCCCCAGGGGCACCCACGGGTACATGGCGCCGGAGGTGCTGCAGAAGGGGGTGGCCTACGACAGCAGTGCCGACTGGTTCTCGCTGGGCTGCATGCTCTTCAAACTGCTCCGGGGGTGAGTGTGGACTCAGCTGGGCACAACTGGGCACAGCTGGGCACTGCTGAGCCCCTTCTCCCTCCATGCCACAGGCACAGCCCGTTCCGGCAGCACAAGACGAAGGACAAGCACGAGATTGACCGGATGACCCTCACCATGGTGGGTGGGGGCACTGAGGAGGCTGTGGGCAGGACGTGGGAGGCACACAGGGGGTCAGGGACAGCCCGGCTTTGCCTGGAGCATGTGTTTGTGCCCAGCTGTATGTCACCGTGTGTCCCTGTCCCTGCTCAGCAGTGATCTCATGGAATCTCCCACAGGCCGTGGAGCTGCCGGACTCCTTCTCCCCAGAGCTGCGCTCTCTGCTCGAGGGGCTGCTGCAGCGGGACGTCAACCGGCGCCTGGGCTGCATGGGACGAGGGTGAGTGTCCCTGAGGCCTCCAGGGCATGGGACAAGGTGTGCTGGCACGGCCCCCAGGGGATGGGACAAAGTGTGCTGGCACAATGTCCCCAGAGCATGGGACAAGGTGTGCTGGCACAGTCCCCCTGCGGCCACGCTCATCCTCCCTCCTCCTTCTGCAGGGCGCAGGAGGTGAAGGAAGAGCCCTTCTTCAAGGGCCTGGACTGGCAGATGGTGTTCCTGCAGAAGGTGAGGGGTGTCTGCCCATGGCTGGGGACAGGGACAAGGACACAGATGTGGGCAGCCAGCCCTCTGACCCCCACTGCTGCCCACAGTACCCACCGCCCCTCGTCCCACCCCGCGGCGAAGTGAACGCAGCCGATGCCTTTGACATCGGCTCCTTTGATGAGGAGGACACCAAGGGCATCAAGGTACCGGGCACAGGGGCCGAGCATGGGGGCATGGGGTGTCCCACAGCCCCTCACCCCAGCGTGACCCCAGCATCCCACCCTGTGCAGCTGCTGGAGAGCGACCAGGAGCTGTACCGCAACTTCCCGCTCACCATCTCGGAGCGCTGGCAGCAGGAGGTCACCGAGACCGTCTTCGATGCCGTCAACGCCGACACCGACAAGCTGGAGGCCCGCAAGAAGGCCAAGAACAAACAGCTGGGCCACGAGGAGGGTGAGTGGGGCTGGGGATGCCCACCTTGAACCACCCCAGGCCACATCCCAGTGCTGATCCCACCTGCCTGTGACCCCAGAGTACGCCATGGGCAAGGACTGCATCATGCACGGCTACATGGCCAAGCTGGGCAACCCCTTCCTGACGCAGTGGCAGCGCCGCTACTTCTACCTCTTCCCCAACCGCCTGGAGTGGCGCGGGGAGGGCGAGTCACCGGTAAGGGGGGGCACAGCACCGGGGGGCAGGGCTGGGGGGCAGCCAGGGAACCGGGCTGAGCCTGTCCCCCCAGCAGTCCCTGCTCACCATGGAGGAGATCGACTCGGTGGAGGAGACGCAGGTGAAGGAGCGCAAGTGCATCCTGCTCCGCATCCGTGGGGGCAAGCAGTTCGTGCTGCAGTGCGACGTAAGTATCACCCCCTGTCCCCCAGCTGCTGGCCATCCCCCCTGCTCCCTGCTGGCCATCCCCCCTGCTCCCTGCTGGCCATCCCCCTGCTCCCTGCTGGCCATCCCCCCTGCTCCCTGCTGGCCATCCCCCCTGCTCCCTGCTGGCCATCCCCCTGCTCCCTGCCAACCATCCCCCCTTGCTGGCCACTTGCATGTTTAGTCCTTCAAGCCGCTCCAGGGCATCAATACTGAAAACGTGGGGCAACCCCACAGCCCTGGCACCCTGGGGTGGCCCAGCCATGCTGTGCCCTGCCCTGTCCCCGCTCCTGACCCGGTTGCCTGCCCCACAGAGCGACCCCGAGCTGGTGCAGTGGCGGAAGGAGCTGCGGGAGGCGCAGCGCCAGGCGCAGCAGCTGCTGCAGCGGGTGCCCCGCATGCAGAACAAGCCGCGCTCGCCCGTGGTGGAGCTCAGCAAAGTGCCCTTCATCCAGCGCTCCCACAACGGGCTCTGACCCCTCCCCGCGCCCCCTTCCCCCTTCCCACCCCACCTCTAATTTATTGGGTTGGGTTCCCGCGTGTCCCCCGCTCCCCGTGTGCCCGGGGGCTGCGGGGAGGGGACACACCCGGTGCCGGTGTCACCCGGGGGCGCGGTGACACCCCGGGCACGTGGCCCGGCACCTTCTCCCCGGTGTGCCCCCGGCCCTGCAGGAACTCTCCGGCTCAGATGAAGGCAGCCCCGTCCCTCCCGCCCGCTCCCCAGTGCCGTGTGTGCCAAAGGGGCCGGCGGGGTCCCCAGCCGGCATGTCCCCCCCTCCCTGTGTGGCTGTGCCCGTCCCGTGGGTGGCACCCCTCGTGTGCGTGTGTGGCTGTGAGTGAGTGAGTGTATGTGTGTGCCCAGGGGGACCCCCTGTAAATACTGTGCCACGGGTCCCCTGTGCCCCCCACTCTGCCACTGCCCCTCCTGCCCCGCCCCAGGGCACCCCCAGCCCCCTGCCCTCCCTCCTGAGCAGAAAGGAGCGGGTGGGACCCCCTTAAATCAGCCACGCGTGGGCACAGGGGTGCCCCCTGCCCCCCCAGTCCCCAGCAGCATCTGTAAATATTAGTCTCTGGTCGCTCTGCTCCCGGGGCTGGGGGGGCACCAGGCAGGGGGGGCACGGGGCAGGGCAGGGGCAGTGGGTGAGTGAGGTTTTCACGAGCAGAGATGTGAGAATGCAAAAAAAAAAAAGAGTTTTTATAATAAAAAGATCGAAAAATACCATCCAGCTCCACCTCACTGTGGGAGGGAGAGATGGCTCCACGCCCACTGAGGGTGGCATGGAGTCCTTGTCACCTCCTGTGGTGTGGGAGATTCCTGATTGTCCCCCTGTGGATGCACCAGCACTTTGGGGACGTGCCAGAGCATCCCCAAGCCCCACAGGATGGGGGTCCCGAGCCAGCATGGGCTGCTGGAGGCTGTGTCCCCCCTTGCTGCTCTGTCCCCCCGGATGATCTTTGCTGTCGCTTGTCACCAGGCAGTGCAGGTGCCACCTCTCCCGCCCACACCCTGCCTGCAGGCAGCGGGTCAGGGCGAGGCGCAGCCAGGCTGGTGCTCCAGCATTCCTGGGGATGGGATGGGATGGGATGGGATGGGATGCAATGCAATGCAATGCAATGCAATGCAATGCAATGGGATGCGATGAGATGCAATGGGATGGGATGCGATGGGCTGGGATGCACGGCGGTCCTGAGCACCAGGTACCCACTGATGTTATGATGTCAAAGGGGTCAGGGAGCCCCGGGGTCCCTCGGGGTGCACAGCAGGAGATGCCGGGCACCGGCAGCCCCCGGTACCGGGAATCAGCTGGGGGCCAGGGGGTCCCTGGTTGCAACCCCGATGGGAGGGTGTGAGAGGGTGCGGCCCCAGGCTGTGTCCGGTGCCGGTTCCAGTCGCATTCCCGGTGCTGCTGCAGCGGCAGTGCCCACAATCGCAGTTCCCGGTGCTGGAGCCGTTCCCAGTGCCTGCTCCCATTCCCATTCCCGGTGCCGATAACGTTTCCGGTGCCCCACTCCCGACACCTCGTTCCCTTTCCTGCTGCCGTTCCCGTGCCGGTGCCAATGCCATTCCTGTGCCCGGTGCCTGTTCCCCTTCCCGGAGCCCCGTTCCCGCTCCCTTTGCCGGTGCCCGTGCCCGGTGCCAATGCCCCTTCCCTTTTCCCGTTCCATTTGCCGGTGCCCGTTCCCGGCGGCGATGCCGTCCCCGTTTCCCGCTGCCCCCCGCCGCTGCCGTCGCCTGTTCCCGGTCGCCGGTGCCCGGTGCGGCCCCGCCCCGCGCCGCCGCGCTGCGCCGCCGCCGCCCCCGCGCAGCCATTGCGGGCAGGCCCCGCGCTGCGGCCCGGTCCGTCCGCCCCGGCGGCCCCGGGGACATGGTGCCGGGATGGCCCGGCCCGCCGAGACCTTCCCGCTGCACCGGCTCGTCTGGCACAACCGGCACCAGGCGCTGGACAGCGCCCTGCGCGCGGGGACGGTGGGAACGGCGCCGGGAGCGGCACCGGGAGCGGCGCCGGGGAGTGGACACCCCCCCACGCACCGGCACCGGGAACGGGAGCGCGGGAGGGGAGGGGAGGGAGAGCGGCGGGGCCCGCAGCGCGGGGATGGGGGACTGGGAGCGCTGGGAATGCTGGGGGGGACTGGGAGCGCTGGGGAAAACCGGGAATGCTGTGCGCGGGGGGGGAGGGGGGATGCTGGGAGGGCTGGAAGGACTGGGAGCGCTGCTGGGACTGGGAGCACTGGGAGATACTGGGAGCGCTGCGGGGACTGGGAGCACTGGGTGATACTGGGAGCACTGCGGGGACGCGGAGCCTGGAGGGACTGGGAGTGCTGGGATATACTGGGAGCACTGCGGGGATGGGGCGCCTTGAGGGACTGGGAGCACTGGGAGGTACTGGGTGCACAGCGGGTATGGGGCGCCTTGAGGGGCTGGGAGCACTGGAGGGAGACTGGGAGCTTTAGGGAAGGCTGGGGACACAGGGCACTGGGAGCACTGGGGAGAAGACTGGGAGCGTGCAGAGGGACTGTGAGCACTAAGTGAGGTAGGGCACAGGAGATGGGAGAACTGGGAGCACTGGGGAAACTGGAGGGAGGCTGGGAAGACTGGGAGCATGGGGAGCTGGCAGCACTGGGTGGAGGGGACAGCACTGGGAGCATCGGGGGGAACTGGGAGTGCTGGAGCAAGACTGGGAGTGGTGTGGGGACTGGAAGTACCAGGGAGACTGGGGCTCAGGGGACTGGGAGCACTGGAAGAACTGGTGGCACTGGAAGGACTGGTGACACCGGGATAATAAGGGACTGTAGCACCAAAGGCCTGGAAGCAACTGGGAGCGCTGGGATCGGGTTGGCTGCACTGGGAGAAGCGGGGGCAGGGAGCGCCAGGCCTTGGGAGCATGGGGGACACAGGGGGAGCGCTGGGGTGGCGCGGGGAGGGGACAGTGACCCCGGCACCCTTCCAGCACGATGTGGAGCTGACAGACCCGCGTGGCCGCACGCCCCTGGAGCTGGCCGTGTCCCTGGGCCACCTGGAGTCGGTGCGGGTGCTGCTGCGGCACAACGCCAACGTGGGCAGGGAGAACGCCAATGGATGGACGGGTACAGGGAACACTGCAGGAACTTGGGGACACCATCCAGGGGGGTGGGTGGCCTCCAGCTGATGGCACCCCGTGTCCCCAGTGCTGCAGGAGGCGGTGAGCACGGGGGACCCCGAGATGGTGCAGCTGGTGCTCCAGTACCGTGACTACCAGCGGGCGACGCGGCGCCTCGCCGGCATCCCCGAGCTGCTCAGCAAACTGCGGCGGGTACAGCCCCCCAGAACTGCACCCTGCACCCCAGAGCCACCCAGGGACACCCACCAGCCCCATCCCTTGGCTCAAGACTCCCCACCTCTCCAGTGACTCCAGCAGAGAGCCCCCAAGTCTCCCCAAGAGCCCCTGTCTCCTCCATGACCTCACTCTTTCCACAGGAGCACCCAGCCTATCCAACCCCACTTCCCCAGATTGCCCTGATCCCCACCCAGAACCCTAATAGGGATCCCCACCCCTGCTCTCCAGACTTCCCACGTCCTCAGTGGTCTGAGAAGGGACCCCAGATTCTCCCCAGAAGCCCTCATTGACTCCGTTCTTTCCCTGGGGACACTCTGCTTATCCTTATCCTCCAGGACTCACTGCTTATCCTTCCCTGTGGACTGGCACTAATGGCCCCACTCTCTCTGATCCCCACCCAGGACCCCAATAGAGACCCCCATCCCTTCTCCCCAGACTCCCCCCCGCTTCCCAGTGACCCTACCAGGGAGTCCCCAGCCCCTCCACATCCCCCAGCATTCTCCTCATCCTTTCCAGGCGTCTGACTTCTACGTGGAGATGAAGTGGGAGTTCACGAGCTGGGGTGAGCATGGCGGGGCTGGGCGGGGGAAGGGGGTCCCCAGGGGCCCCCCGGCCGCGGGGCTGAGCGATCCCTGTGCCCGCAGTGCCCCTGGTGTCCAAGGTGTGTCCCAGCGACGTGTACCGCGTGTGGAAGCGCGGCGAGAGCCTGCGGGTGGACACCACCCTGCTGGGCTTCGAGCACATGACGTGGCAGCGCGGCCGCCGCAGCTACATCTTCAAGGGGGAAGGTCAGCTCCAGCCCCCGGCGGGCCCTCTGTCTCCCTGGGGAGCCCCCAGGCCCTCTGCACCCCTGTCTGGATTCCCTGGGGGCCCCCAGTCTTTGTGGGGAGCCGCAGACCCCCTGCACTATAAGGGCTCCCCTGTAAAGACCCCTGATGCCCTATAGGGACTTCCCTGGAGATCCCCAGACCCTCTGCACTATGAATACTCCCACAAGGACCTCCCAGATTCCCTCTAAGGACCACATGGGATTCCAGTTCCCCCCTCCCGAGGGGAACACCTCAGTTCTTTTACCAGGGACCCCCAATTCTCCAAGATCTCCCCAAGGAAACCTTTGTTCTCCCTGAGGGAACCACCTCAGCTCCCACATGTACAGGAGACCCCCAATCCCCCCAGACCCCCAGTGCCCCCTAGGCCTGGGGTTGTCACATGGGGCTGAGCCCTGCGATGTCCCCATGCAGACGAGGGGGCCGTGGTGATGGAGGTGGACCACGACAAGCAGGTGGTGTACACGGAGACGCTGGCACTGGCCCTGCACGAGCCCGAGCTGCTGCTGGCAGCCATGCAGCCCAGCGAGGAGCACGTGGCCGGCCGGCTCACCTCGCCCATCGTGTCCACACACCTGGACACCCGGAACATCGCCTTCGAGAGGTGGGGAGGGGAAGGGAAGGGAAGGGAAGGGAAGGGAAGGGAAGGGAAGGGAAGGGAAGGGAAGGGAAGGGAAGGGAAGGGAAGGGAAGGGAAGGGAAGGGAAGGGAAGGGAAGGGAAGGGAAGGGAAGGGAAGGGAAGGGAAGGGAAGGGAAGGGAAGGGAAGGGAAGGGAAGGGAAGTCTCAGCAAGCAGGGGCCGTGCAAGGGGGAAGCGCAGGCAAAGGGGAAGGAAACGCTGGTGCAAGAGGGTGAGTGAGGCTTCCCTGCTCCCCCAGGAACAAGTCTGGGATCTGGGGCTGGCGCTCGGAGAAGATGGAGGTGGTCAGCGGCTACGAGGCCAAGGTGAGCACGGAGATGTGGGGGACACGGGGGACAGCCTGGAGTACGGCAGGCCTGACGGTGTCCCCACACAGGTGTACAGTGCCAGCAACGTGGAGCTGGTCACCAAGACCAGGACGGAGCATCTCTCCGACCAGGACAAGTCACGCAGCAAAGGTGACAGCCCTGGCAGCCAATCAGGGGGCCTGTACGCGGTGGGAATGTGCCACCCTTCCTGGGTGGCACGGGTGTCAGGTGTGGGACACTGTGGGTGTGACATGTCAGGTGTGGGAAACTGTGGGGATAATGTGACAGGCATGGGACAGCATGGAGTGTGTGCCACCCATGAGGGGTGTGACCGGTGACAGCCCTGGGAGTCCCTCACCCTGCACCCCCTCTCTCCCCAGGCTCCAAGACCCCCTTCCACTCCTTCCTGGGCATCGCGCAGCAGCACGGCACCCACAACGGGGTGAGTGGCCATCCCGGGGGTCCCTGGGGACACTGGGGGTCTCCAGGGGGGCTGAGCAGTGCTGCTGTCCCCCCAGGCACCCGTCCTGCAGGCTGCCAGCCCCACCAACCCCACGGCCATCACCCCTGAGGAGTACTTTGACCCCCACTTTGACCTGGAGACTCGCAACATCGGGCGCCCCATCGAGATGTCCAGCAAGGTGCAGAGGTGAGGCCACCATCCCAGCGGTGGGGACAGAGTCCTCAGGGGCCATGCCACTGTCTGTACCTCGAGGATGTAGCCAGAGTGGTGGCAGGGGGTGGTGCTGGTGGCCCCAGCGGGTCCCCGTGCCCACGGTTGTGCCCGGGCAGGTTCAAGGCGACGCTGTGGCTGTGCGAGCAGCACCCGCTGTCGCTGGCGGAGCAGGTGACGCCCATCATCGACCTCATGGCCATCTCCAACGCCCACTTCGCCAAACTGCGCGACTTCATCACCCTCAAGCTGCCCCCTGGCTTCCCCGTCAAGATCGGTGAGAGGGAAAAACTTAATTTGGGGTAGGATTAACAGGGGCAGGAGTTCATGGGGCCTCACCTGGCACCTGTACCCACAGAGATCCCCCTGTTCCACGTGCTCAACGCCCGCATCACCTTCAGCAACCTGTGCGGGTGCGACCAGCCCCTGGGCTCCGTGCGGATCTGCGCCCCCCAGGAGCCCCCCGGCGCCCACCCCCCCGGCACCCAGCCCTCAGGGCCCAGAGGTGAGGCTGTGGGGCCGGTGAGGGCAGGGATTCCATGGATACAGAACGGGGTGGGTGTGGGGTGTCAGGGGATGCCACGGGGAGCTGCAGGGAGCTATGGGGCACCATGAGGTGCCGTGGGGTGCCACGGGGACAGCCGTGGGCAGTGCTGACGGCTGGCCGTGCGCGGCAGCGTGGCCGTTCCCGTGCGAGGTGGAGGCGGGCGTGTTCGAGGTGCCGGCGGGGTACACGGTGCTGGGCGCGGGGCGCAGCGAGCCCCTGCGCGACGAGGACGACGACCTGCTGCAGTTCGCCATCCAGCAGAGCCTGCTGGACGCCGGCACGGAGACCGACCAGGTGCGGCCACGCCCCCCTACCTGGACACACCCCACACGCACCTGGACACACCCCTAACACGTAGCCACACCCCACAGGTGACAATCTGGGAGGCGCTGACCAACACCCGCCCCGGCGCAGAGCCGCCGCCCTACGATGAGGACCTGCAGCTGGAAAGGTGAGATTCCGTCTGTGGGGGCGTGGCCTGGGGTGCCACACCCACCTCACCTGGGTGGGGCAGGGGTTAAAGGTCTCGGGGTGGGGCAGGTGCAGGGTCCGTGGGGTTAGAGGGGCAGGGGTTAAAGGTGTGGGGGTGTGGCCAGGGGAGGGGCTGAAAGGGAGGAGCTTCTTGCTGCACAAAGGGTGTGGCCATAATGGGCGTGGCTAACCGCTGGGTGGGGCATGTGGGGAGGGGCATGGCTCTCCAGGCCATTTAAGGTCTGTGAAGGAGCTGTGGCCTCCAGGGGTGGGCACAGGTGTGCCAGAGGGGGTGTGGCTGCCGTGACACGGGGTGTGGCTGCCATGACACGGCGGTGGCCCCGCTGCTGTCCCCTGCCCAGGGCACTGCAGGAGAGCATGCTGCTGCAGGCCGGGCCCAGCGCTGAGCCCCCGACCGCCGGGAGCCCCCCGGGAGCGGGCGGCGGGAGCCCCCCGGGCCCCCCCGGGTACGGCAGCTTCGCGGAGCAGCTGCGCCTGGCCATGGCGCTGTCGGAGCGGGAGCAGGAGGAGCGGGAGCGGCGGCGGCGCGAGGAGGACGAGGAGCTGCAGCGCATCCTGCGCCTCTCCCTCACCGAGAAGTAGCGCCCGCCCCGGGGCGCTCCACGCCGGCACAGGGACGTCCCACGCAGGGACCGGGGTGTCCCATGTGGGGTCAGCCCACGCACGGACGCAGATGTCCCACGTGGGGACACCCCTTGCAGGGATAGGGACACCCCAGCCAGGGGACACCCCGGTGCGGGCACTGTCCCACAGCAGGATGGCCCGGGGCGGGCACAGCCCTGCCTGGGGAGCAGCCAGTGCCGGGATGGCCCCCCCGTGATGGGGACCCCTCTGATGTGGGCACAGCCCCTCACAGGGGATTTGATCCAGGGATCCTCCTACCCCCGGGACCCCCAATCCAGGGCTCTTCTCCCGCCAGGCTCAAACCTCAGCCCAGGGACCCTCACCTGGGGACACCCCTGTGCCCAGAGCCCTCCCTAGGGAACCCCCTCCTCTTTGGTGTTGTACTGTGACCCATGGGGGGCAGGACGGACCCGGGGGTCCCCGTGAGATGCAGGTGACCCCTATTTTAAGGCACTGCAGTGTGGGGGGGGGACTGCTGGGGGACCCCCAGGCCTCGTCCTTTGGGGCAGTGGGGGGGCAGGGGGGCCCCGAATGTCTGTACATATACATATACATATATTATATATATATATACACACGTGTCAGTGCCTGGGGCGTGATGGGTGGGGTGTCCCAGGGGTGGGGCCTGGGAAAAGGGATGGATCCTGCAGCTCGGGTGGGGCTCAGGTGATGGGGCTCATCCAGTAAGCGTGTGGGTGGCACTAGTGGGCTGCTTCTCCTCAGCTCGTCCCAGTCTGGCCCTGTGCCCCCATTTCTGACCCAGGGATTGGTTTATTTTGTCTATATTACACGGGGAAAGACCCCTGCCCAGGGAGGGGGGCTTGGCTGGGGACCCATGGGGTCACAGGGGGTTCTTTGGGGGTGAGCTGCCGGGGCACTTGGGGCATTCCCACACGCTGAAACCTGGGATGTCCCCAGTGCTGGGGTCCCTCGGGGGATCCACAGTTCCTGGGGATGTGGGGAAGGCATCACACATTCTGGCCGCCTGGGGGAGGGTCCCAAGAGCCAGGGACCCTCGCATGGTTCCCACTTTCGGAGGATCCGAGGGTGTCTCAAGTGCTGGAGTGTCAATCCCGCCTTGTCCGCACGGATGTGGGGCCCGGGGGGGCTCCGGGGCACCGGGAGGTGCCGCTCTGAGGGACGGCGCTCTGGGGGTCCCGGCCGCGGCGTTCCCGTGGCGGGGGGAGCCGTGCCGTGCCGGGACGTGCCCGCGGCCGTGCCCGTTCCCGCTCCCGTTCTCGTTCCCGTCCGGGCGGGGCAGCGGCGGCGCTTCCTGGTGCGGGGGGGCGGCGCGGCGGGGCATGGCGCTGGTGACGGTGCGGCGGGCGGGGGGCTCCGCCGGGGGCCCCGCGGTGAGTGCGGCACCGGCCCGGGCCGGGACGGCGCATCCCGGCAGGGACGGGCGGGGGGTCCCGGAGCGACCCGGGAGGTCCCGGTGCGGGCTGGCACGGGGCTCACGGGGGAGTGCGGGCTGTCCCCGAGCCGCGGGGGCCCCCGGTGCGGGGGCACGGGGCGGGCCGGGGCGTCCCGGAGCTGGTGCGGGATTTTCCCGGTGCCCTGGGCAAATGGGCCGGTCCGGGGGATCCTGGTGCTTTGTCGGAGCCCCGGGGGTTCCCGGAGCTCCGGAAGGCGCCGCTCTCTCAGGGGTGCCAGCGCGGGGGCGGACGGGTGAAGGTTGCTCCGGTCGCGGGATCATCCCAGGCGCTTCCGATGGGACTTTGCTGGGAGTTTACGGGGAGCGGAGCTGCCCCCTGCACGCGTTGGAGTTTCCTGTACTCCCGGCTGGAGCTTCCCCATAGCTAAGGGAGGAATACGGAGTGTGGATGGGGGTGTTTGTCCCAGGCTACTCCCACTCACTTTGCCACCTCTCCCAGTCCCGTCGCTGTCCCGGGGTCCCCTAGTGCCTCCCACAGTGACCACCGGGCCTTTCTGGGGGTTCATCCCAGGCCGCCCCTTCAGCGCTTTCACCCAGCCAGGGGTGGGGGGCACAGGGACGAGACAACTCCCCGCCATCCCGAGGGGGTCCCCAGGGATCCATCTGCACAGTGGGACCCCCAAAGGGGCCCACACTATTGGTAGGGGTAGGGGTGGGTTTTTGGGGGTCACTGGACTGTGGTGTCCCTGCTGGTGGGGGCTTGTGGGACCCCCGAGCCTGCTCCATGCCATGGGGTCACATTCCCCCCCGGAACCTCCTCCCAATTTGCAGGAGGAAGATGCTCCCAGACGCGGCCAGCTGCAGCGACGGTGAGAGGGGCTCCGAAACCTCGGCGTGGGGGACACTGGGGTGGGATGGGGACACAGTTCCCCACCTTGGGGGAGCACTCTGGGGGTGCCCCGCGTGCTCAGGACCCTCCTGCCCCCCCAGGCAGAGCTTTGTCGTGGTCAAGGGGGCTGCGCGGCTCCTGCCTGCCGAGGAGCCCCCCCCGGCCGAGCCCCCCCCGGCCGAGCCCCCCTGCCAGGCCCCCGGACAGCAGGAGCGGCACCTGCACCTCATGATGCAGCTGCTGCGCCCCCAGGACGCCATCCGGCTGGTAGGACATGGATCCACCCCTCCAGGAACACGGGGATGGCATGGGGACAGGGAAAGAAAGAGATGGATGGGGTCAGGAGCAGGGATGGGATGGGGATGGGATATGGATGGGGACAAAATGGGGAGAGAAAATTGACAGGATGGGACAGGACGGGATGGGGATGGGGATGGGGGTGGGGATGAGATGGGATTGGATGAAGGTGAGGACAGGATGGGGATGGAAGCAGTAACATCGAGGAAGGGTATGGGAATGCGATAGGCACTGGATGGGATGGGGATGGAATGGGAAGTGATGAGGAGGGGATATGGCCCAGCGCGATGTTCCTCCCCGGTCACTGGGAGCCCAGGGAAGGGGCAGATCCCTCGGGATTTCCGCCGTTCCGACAGGCGGTGCGGCTGGAGTCGGCGCGGCCGCGGCGGGTGCGGTACCTGCTGCTGGTGCGGCCGGAGGAGGCGGGAGCCGAGGCGGAGACGGCGCTGCTGGGAGTGGATTTCGCCCACGAGGGGTGAGCGGGGTGCGGTGGGGCCCGGGGAGGCGTGGGCACCCCCTGACCCCTGCTTGCCCCAGGGCCACCCGCTGCACCCTGGGCATGGTGCTGCCCCTCTGGAGCGACACCCAGGTGTTCCTCGACGGCGACGGGTAAGGGCGGGACGGAATTTTGGGACAGGGAGGGGCCTAGAGGGGTTGGGGCGCCCACCCTGACCCACATGTGTCCCGTGATGCCCAGGGGGTTCAGCGTGACGTCGGGGGGAGAGACACGCATCTTCAAGCCCATCTCTGTGCAGACCATGTGGTGAGCGAGGCCTGGGCGTGACCAAGGGGGGCGTGGGGACCACCCTGGGCACGAGGGGGTGTGGGTGGCATGGGGAGCACCAGGGGGTGGGCACCACCTCGAGGACTGGGGACACGGGGGATGTGGCACTGCTGGGGACACGAGGGATGTTGTCACCATCCTGGGAACAGGGGATTTGGGTATCACCATGGGCACCACCACGGGCACAGTCACGGGGAAGGAGCTGGGGAGTGCCTGGGTGGCACTCACACGCTGAGAACAGCCAACGAGGGGGACACAGCAGTGGGGGCGGCGCCGGGGTGGCGGTGGCAGCGCAGGGTGGCAGATGCTGTGCGGCAGGGCCGCGCTGCAGGAGCTGCACCGCGCCTGCGAGGACGCGGCCCGCGGCGGGCACATCCCCGGCGGCCCCGCGCTGGCCTGGGCCCGCGGCTACGCGGCGGCGCTGGGCTCCGAGCAGAGCTGCCTCAACGAGTGGCTGGCCATGGCCGACCTCGAGTCCGTGCGCCCCGCCTCGCCCACGCCCCTCCGGTAAGCTCCCTGCCACGCCCCCACCACACCCCGCACCCGCTGGCCAATCGCTGCCGCGCCTGGCAGGGCGTGGCCCGGGCGGGGACAGCGGTGACACGGCGGTGCCGGTGGCAGGCCGGCCGTGCCGGAGCTGTCGGAGCAGGCGGTGCGGGCGCTGCTGCGGGAGGTGATGGCCACCGCTGACCTGGAGAACGTCACCTCCAAGGAGGTGGGTGGCACCGGGGTGGCAGGAGGTTGTCCTGGGGACAGGGTGCGCTGGCAGGGCCAACCCTCACCCGGCGTGGCGCCCAGGTGCGGGAGGAGCTGGAGCGGCGCACGGGGCACAGCCTGGCCGAGCACAAGGACTTCATTGACAACGAGATGCTGCTGGTGCTGGCGCAGATGGATCGGCCTTCCCGCGTCTTCCCGCACCTCTTCCTGGTGGGCAGCAGGCATGGCGGGCGGGGCGGGTGGCAGTGTCCCCTCCCCTCACCGCTGTCACCGTGCAGGGCTCCGAGTGGAACGCGGCCAACCTGGAGGAGCTGCAGCAGAATAGGTGAGCACGACGTGGCACCGTCATGGGGTGGCATCATCGTGGGGTGGCATGGGGTCACCACGGGCCGGCCCTGGGTGACACTCGTGTCCCCGCAGAGTCACCCACATCCTGAACGTGGCGCGGGAGATTGACAACTTCTTCCCGGCGCTGTTCACATACATGAACGTGCGGGTGTACGACGAGGAGGCGGCCGAGCTCCTTCCCCACTGGAATGACACCTTCCTCTTCCTCTCCCGCGTCCGGTCAGTGACACCATGGGGGACACCGGGGGCACAAGGGCTAGAGGTGGGGAGGGGGACATGGGGAGAGGTCTTGATGACTGTGGTGCTGGGGCATGGAATCCTGGGGAGCAGTGGGGTGGCTGGGGGCACGGGGAGCTCTGGGGACACTGGGGTGGCTGGAAGATGCTGGGAGCTCCAGGGACACTGGAATGGCTGGAGAATCCTGGGAGCTCTGAGGACACTGGGATAGCTGGGGACACGGGGAACTCTGGGGACACTGGGATGGCTGGGGGATGCTGGGATCTCTGGGGATCCTGGGGTGGCTGGAGGATCCTGGGCATCCTGGGACGGCTGGGGGACACTGGGAGCCCCGTGGACGTGGTGTCCCCGAGTGCCCGGTGCCATGGTGCCAGCAGCGGGTGCCGCAGGGCGGCGGGAGGCCGGGCGCTGGTGCACTGCCGCATGGGGCTGAGCCGCTCGGCCGCCACGGTGCTGGCCTACGCCATGAAGGAGTTCGGGTGGCCCCTGGAGCGGGCGCTGCGGCACGTCCGGCACTGCCGGCCTGGCGTCCTGCCCAACCCCGGCTTCATGCGCCAGCTCGACTTCTACCAGGGCATCCTGAGCGCCAGGTGCGTGGGGACAGCTGGGTGGGGACTGCTGGGTGGGGCCTGTTGTGACCAAACCCCTTTGTGTCGGTGGGTGGGGCTTCTGTGGCCATGCCCTACCTGGAAAGGTGTGGGAAATTTTGTGGGGGAGGAGCCCCTGGGAGCCCCACCCTGCCGAGGGAGTGTGGCCGGGTGCTGATTGACAGCTCTGTGGCAGCCGGCACAGCAGCCTGTGGGAGCCCCGGGTGGCCGAGGTGCCACACCCTGAGGAGGACACCGTGAGGGACACGAGTGGCCTGTCCCCGCTGTGCTCCCCACTGGCGTCCCCGCAGCCCCCCGAGGAGGAGGCAGCTGGAGGGGGGCTGCTGGGGGCCTCCCGGCGCCCCCGCATCTCCCTGTGCTCTGTCATGCGGAGCATCAGCCTGCTGGAGACCCCCGAGCCCCTGGAGCTGCTGGGGGAGCCCATGGCAGGGGAGGTGAGCTGGGGTCAGGGCGGGAGGGGGGTCCAGCTGTGGGGTAACAGCAGCAGGGGATGACCCCACTGTCCTCCATCAGGTGTTTGAGGCCACGGAGGAAGCAGAGGGTCCCTCCCCGAGGTCACGACCCTCGTCCCGCCCGCGCCGCGTGGTGCGCCAGGCCAGCCTGGATGGTGGCCCCGCCCCGTTTTGTGACCACACCCATAGTGATGACCACACCCATAGTGATGACCACACCCAGGGCCACACCCATGTACTTGGTCCCGCCCACACGGATGAACCCACACCTTAATTTGGGGGGCATGGGACACCACCTCCTCACTGCCATAGCAACATGGGGTGGGCGTGGTCTATGTATGGGGGCGTGGTCATCGAGCCGGCACGCCCCGCCCACGCCCCGCCCGCACCCGGGGGCTGGGACGTGCCTCTGCCCCAGCCCCACGCACACAAACACCGACACCGCTCTTGCACTGGCAATAAAGCGTGGAAATGGCGGCCCCTGGTGGCTTTGTGACCCTGAGCACCTGGAGGGTGGGCTGCTGTCGGTAGGGACCGGAGCGAACGCTCCGGGGACACCGGGCAGGCACAGGGACCCAGCGGCGCCATTTTGTGTGTCACGGGGAAACTACAACTGCCGGCGGCCTTTGCGCGAGAATAACAACTTCCGGGTTGCCATGGCAACCACCGCGGCCTAGGCCGGGGCTGGAATCGGGGATGGGAGCGGGACCGGGGCAGTCCCGAGACCTGAAGCACACAGAGAGCCCGCAGCTCGCTGTGGCCATGGTGGAGGGGAAAGCCAGGTGCTCCCCCTGCCACCCCGTGAGACGGTGTCAGCCCCTTCCCACCATGGTGTCCCTTCATGTTGTCATCCTTGGCCCACAGGACACCTTCCACTAACCCAGGTTGCTTCATGGCCCATCGAACCAGGCCTTGAACACTTCCAAGCCTGAGGCAGCCACAGCTTCTCTGGGCAATCTGTGCCATGGCACCTCACCACCCTCACAGGGAGGGATTTCTTCCCAAAATCCCACCTAAACCCACCCCCCCCAGGGAAGGAGGTTCCTGGCTGGAAACTGCCCCTGAGGCTGCTGCTGTCCATTTCCTAGGGCTGTTCCTGCAGCTGGAGGCATCCCAGACACTTCCCCCTTTCCTGGGACACCCACCAGGCTGGGACTGACCCTCTGCCAAGGAAGGAGCAAGGAAGGGAATGTCCCTCCTTCTTCCCACCAGGAGGGCACAGCCCTGGGCTGGCTAGGTGTAGGATGTATTTTTTGAGAGTCCACCTAAAGATCTCCATCCTGTGCCCAGCAGAGGAATTATGTCCTGTCCATAGAAGATATCCAAGGGACTGCAGCTCCAACAGCAGGACCAGATCTAGCTGTTGGATAACGCAATCCAGAGGATTAGGAGCCTGCAGTGTGAATGGGATGGGAGTTGTGGGTGGCCTCCACCCACCCATCCCACCTTATCTCACCTTATCACAGGTTACTGCTGGCTCCAATGCTCCATTGCAGCCAAAACTCTACCTCCACACTAATTCATAAATAGTAACCAGTGCTCTGTGAGGATAGCTAGAAAAATTTTAAAAGACTAATTAGCAGCATTAAAAAAACAATTAAAACTGCTAAAAATTAGAAAGACATCACTACCAAAATAAAAAAATATCTATAAAAGTCCACCATATCAACACCCATAACCCCAAAATTAAAGCTGATAAAAAGCATCAAAACAATCAACAAAAAATAACTAAATACGTTCTAGTGAGTGCAGTAGCATCTAATCAAAGCTATACCCACCACAGATAGAAACAATTTATTTTATTGATGAAACAACAGAAAGAGCTGGTGAATTAAGTCATCGATAACCTGAATAATTAACAGACACATCCTGTTATTTATGATTCTGCACACAGCAAAGCTGCTAATTAGGGCTATTAAACATATGAATCCCACAGGACACTCTCTCTCTTCCCACCTCACTGCAGGACATCCCCACCATCCACAGCCCCCTGAGCTCACTTTCTTCATTTTTTCACCCCATTCCTGGAGGAAAAAATCCCACCTCCCTTTCTCCACCCAAGAACACATTTTTCTCCCTGAGTCCCAGCTGGGTGACATTAAACTGTGCAACGGACACCCCACATGGCTTTTTTTGGGGGGATGCCACTCCTTGCCCTCCCCCTGCACCCCAAGGGCTTCACCCCACCCCGTGCCCCCCAGACAGCACACGGCACCCCTTCCTTCGCTCACACCAGCTTTAATCCACCCGGTGTCCCTGCAATGGGGTCTGGGGGTGTCGGGAATGGTTCCCCCGCTCCCTCGGCGCGGCCGCTCACAGCTCGTACTCGTGCCACAGGCTGTGGGGGCACAGCGGGGTCAGCGGGAAGGAAGGGTGGGAGAGGATGCCCTGTGCCCCCCAACCACCCGCCCATCCCAGCCCATCCCTCACCCACCTGTAGGTGACATCGGGGTTGTCGCTGTGCTCCAGGAGGGCGTCACGGATGGGGCCGGGGGGGCTCAGCCCCAGCTCTTGTGCCCGCTCCCAGCGCTGCAGGCGGGTGATCCCTGCGGGATACCGGGGGCTCAGCGGGGCCGGGGGGAGCCCAGGTCCACCGGGGGAACGGGGACAACCGGGGGAACCGGGGGTGCTCACCGCTGCAGGGCCCGTACTCCCAGGAGAGGTCGAAGCGCCGCAACATCTCCATGAGCGCCGGGTCCAGGGGCGGCTGCGAGGGGGCGCGGGGGCATTCCCGCACCTTCAGCTGCGCCTTGTCCTTGTCCTTATCCTTATCCTTTTCCTTCCTGTCCTTGAGCCGGCCCGGGGGCCGCCCCGGGCCTCGCCGCCGCCGCCGCGGGAAGGAGTCGGTGATGCGCCGGGGCTGCTCCATGGCCCTGCGCGACATGGAGGTGGCAGGGCCCCGCCACCACCGGGAACCAGGCGGGATCCGCCACTACCGGGAGCCAGCGGCAGGGACCCGCCCCTGCCCACGGCCGGGCGGAAGCGGCGGGGCCGGGCTGGGGAATCGGCCATGGGCACACTCGGCCGCTGCCACCTTCGGCCACTGCCACCCTCGCGGTGGCCCCCGTCCCCCGCCCCGCTTGGCACCCCCTGGCTGTCACCGGGTGCTGTCACCTCCCCATGCTGTCCCTGCCAGCAGCCGCACTGTCACCTCCGCGGCAGTGCCTGTCACCCCGAGGGCACTGTCCCCTCCATCCCAGTGCTCCCTGTTCCCCTGGCGATGTCAGTGACTGTCACCCGAGGCAATGCCACCTCCTAGCTGTGACCACTACGCTCTGGCATTGTCACCTCTGTGACTGTCCCCATCACCTCAGGCACTGTCACCCCTGTGGTTTCTCCCTGTCAGCCTGGATGTGGTCACCCCCTCCCCATCACCCTGGACACTGTCACCCCCCTGTCTGTCCCCATCAGCCCCCAAAGCACGACTCACACTGTGACACTGTCACCGTCTGCCCTGTCCCACTCTGTCCTGTGTGTCACTGTTTGTCCCCCCAGTGCCTGACTGTCCCCCCCCCCCAGCTGTGGTGACTCCGCCTTGGTTCAGGGGGTAACACCGCAGGTGCCACCAGCGCAGATTTGCCTGTGGCTTTCAGCCCTCCCTTGGGGAACTGAGAATAACCGAGATGTGTGGGGTGACACCCAGGGGACCCGCCGTGTGCCTCAGCGGTGACACGTGAGCCACCAAGCTGTGTCACCGCTCTAACGGTCAGCGCTGGGGGGACACAAAACCCCACGGCAGCCACCAGAGACTCCACGCCGCTGTTTAATTTGATGTATGCACGAAGAGGGGACAGCGGGGCCTCAGGGCCCATCCCTGTCCAGGCCGGGATTGTGCAGGATGTAGCGGCAGACCCCGGGCAGGCGCCGGTTCCCCAGCATCTCCTGCAGCTTCTGCATGGGCCGGTTGCCCAGCGCCGTGTGCCCGAAGGTGGGGAAGCCGCGGGCGTGTGCCCGCTGCGCCGCCACCGTCAGCGCCACCTGCATGTGCCCGTGCCGCCGGTGCTCGGGCAGGGTGTAGCTGTGGGTGCCCGTCCCGAAATGATCCGTCAGCACCCAGGCCAGGGGCTGCCCGCTGCCGTCCTGCAGGCACACTTGCGGGAAGCGCCCCAGGATCTCAGCCAGGAAGCGCCGGCTGCGGGCGTTGCCCCCGTAGGGCCACGTCTCGTTGAGCAGGTCCACGTGCGAGGGGCTCAGGGAGCCCACGCGCACCCCGGGGGCTGGCCTGGGAGAGGCAGGGGTCAGTGAGAGGCTCGGGGGTGTCCCCGTGTGGGGACGAGGGTGGGGGGCTCTCACCGGGGCTCCGGCATGGTGCTGGGGTCAGGGTGCCAGTAGGAGTAGTACTCGACAATGTCCAGCTCCACACCCTTCTTCCCTGCCAGGTCCTGGGACACCGTGGCCAGCCCGTCCTGCAGCCCTGGGGATGGGGATGTCAGGGGGTTCTGTTCCCCCTGTACCTCACCATCCCTGTTCCCAGCCCCCCTATATGACACTATTGTCCTCCTCAGTGTCCCCAGGGGCTACCTGCAACCCCAGTCTCTATTCCCAGCACCCAAATCCCTGCTTCCAGTGTGCCAAACACCCCAATCCCGCTCCCATCATCCCCAAGTCCAACCCCAGTACTCCCACTGTCCCACAAACCCAGCTGCAATGCTTCCCAGTGCCTCAGCATCCCCAAATCCAACCCCAGTACCCCCCATAGGACCCTGCTTCCAGTGTACCCAGCAGTGCATATCCCTGCTGCTCCCCAGCACACCCAAATCCCACCCCATCACTTCCCACTGGTATCACCCACCAAACCCCACCCCAGCACACCAAATCAGGCCTCCAGTGCTCCCCAGTGCCCCAACACCCATCCCCAGAGTCCCCCAGCACCCCCAATCCCCTCCACCAGTACCTCCCAGTCCCTCCCTGCCTCAAACAGCTCTCCCCGGTGTCCCACGCTCCCAGTGCTGCCCAGTCCCTCCCCAGGATGCCCCCAGCATGTCCCCAGGCCACCGATGAGGGTGAAGGCGGCGTCCCAGCGCAGGCAGCCGGGGGTCTCCAGCAGTGCCCGGTACGCCCCCAGGTCCCGGTAGAACGCCGCCTGCGTGTTCCAGTAGCCGTCGTTCGCCGGCACCTGAGGGCACGCACGGCTGCTCTGAGCACGCCTGGCACGTGCCAGGGCGCCGTGTCACCCCCCTCCTGCAGTGCCCCGTGTCCCCACTGGCCACCTCTCCACTGGGCCGGGCCAGCACGGCGCCAAATTCGGGCCACTTGTCCACCAGCACCTCGAACTGGCCAGGGTTGCCCCGGTTGATGTTCAGCACTGCCCCGAAGACCTGGGGGAAAAGGGGGTCAGCAATGAGGGACAAGGAGGGGACGGATGGGGGTCAGGGATGGGGGCTTGATATGGGGGCAGATGTGGGGTCAGGGCTGAGGGGGTTTGTGGGAGCAGGTGTGGGGAACAGGACAGCTAAAAGGGTCCCTAATGACACGAGGGTCCCCATCATGATCAGGGCAAAGGGCAGGGGGGGTATTGGGGTCCCCCTCACGGCAAGGGCGATATTGGGGTCCCCATCACAGCAACAGATGAGTGACACTAGTGTCCCCATCATGGCACAGGGCAGGGGTGACAGCAGAGTCCCTGTGACTGGCAGGGTGGGGGTGGCATTGGGGTCCCCATCGTGGCACAGGACAGGGGTGACAGTGGGGTCCCCATCACCGGCAGGGCGATGGGCAGGCTCTTCCTCAGGATCCCCTCCAGTTGCTGCAGATGGGCAGAGCACGTCAGGATCTTCATTGTCCTGCTGAGAGACCCTCAGTAACAGGGGGACAGGGCCACCAGGCATGACCCCTGTCCCCATCCCTTTCCCCACGGTCCCCATCTCCTCCAGCACTCACCCTGCAACAGTCCTGAGTCTGTGGGTTCAGGGGACCTGTGGAGTGGGAGTCTGGAGACTGTGTGGCACTTGGTGACAATGGTTACCACAGCTGTCACGGGCCAGCGAGTGCCCCCTGCCTTGGGGGGCAGCGGGCAGGGTCCATCCTGCTGAACACTGGGCACCGGGCCAGCCCTGTGGCCACCTGAGGACGGGTGCTCGGCTGGGACACTCTGGGACATTGCCCCAGTGCCACCAGCTCCTCACGGATCCTCGGTGTCCCCACCTGCCGCACGGTCAGGAAGCCATGCTGATCCTGAGGTGCCCAGCCCAGCTGCAGCTCCTGGAGGAGACCCTGCGGAAGAGCCTGCCCACCACCCTGCCGGTGACAGCCACCCCGAGGATCCCTCTGTCCCCTCTGCCCTGTCCTGCTGGTGACAGTTTCCCTGGGGAGCCCTCTGTCCCTCCCTCCCTCCCTCTCTGCCGGTGGTGAGGACCCCGGGGATTCCTTTGTCCCCTCACCCTTGTCCTGTCAGTGCTGCTGACTCCCGGGACCCCCCTGTCCCTGTCCCCTGTCCCCTCTCCCCTGCCTTGCCAGTGATGAGGACCCTGGGACCCCTCTGCCTCCCCACCGACCCTGGTGGTGACAAGGACCCCTCTGTCCCCTGTCCCCTGCCCTGCTGCCAACAGAGACCCTGGGGTCTCTTCTGCTCCCCCTCTCCTGCTGGTGAGGGGACCGGAGGGACTCTGGGCACCCCTCTGTCCCCTCTGCCCTCTCCTACAGGTGACAATGACCTTCCGTGCAGGTCCTGGGGACTGTGATGACGGTGGCCAGGGGGAACCCGGCCTCCCACGAGGTGCTGGTGGACTCCTGGCCCAATTTCAGCATCGTCCTGACCCGCCTGCACCCAGAGGTGCTGCCCAGGGTGCTGCCCCTGCCCTGGCAGCAGCACCCCACACCCCAGGGGACTGGGAACTGGCGTGCCACCCTCAGCTCCATGTCCTTCCCAGGACCACAGGGACCCCAGGGACTACTACACCAACCAGCTGTCCGTGTTCTACCGGGACAAGGGAGCCCTGCAGGCACTGCTGGAGGGCACTGAGGCAGTGACCCAGGAAAGAGCCTTCCAGATTCTGGGTAAGGATGGCACTGGGAGGACACAGGGCTCCTCTACCCTCCATCTGGGTCTCCTGTCTGGCTGACAGGGTGTCCCAGGTATGCAGGATGGGCTGGACCAGGCCGTGCAGGAGGTGGCCAGTGCCAGGGGGCTGAAGGTGGAGATCATCCGGTACCGGGCACTGATGAGCCCTGAGCCCCCCCAGCCCCGCAGACAGTGAGTGAGGGGCACTGGGGGGACAGGGGACACTGGGGGCACATAGGATACTGGAATCACATGGGCACTGAGGGACCAGTCACATCCCTGGGTGGCACACAGAGACCTGTCACATTTCTTTGTAGCACGGGGGGGTCATAGTCACCTCCCTGGGTGGCACAGGGGTCCTTAAGCATATCCCTGACAGGCACAGGGAGACATGAATGGGATCACTGAGCACACCCCTGGGTGGCACAGGGGTTCCCAATCCTACTCCTGAGTGGTATAAGTGTCCTAGATTCCATCCCTGGGTGGCACAAATGTCCCCAATCCCATCCCTAGGGGAAGCAATAGTCCCATATTCCATCTCTGGGTGGCACAGGGGCCCCCAATCCCACTCCTGGGTGGTATAAGGGTCCCATATTCCATCCCTGGGTGGCACAGGGGTTCCCAATCCCATCCCTAGAGAAAACCAGGGTCCCAGATTCCATCTCTGGGTGGCACAGGGGTCCCTGAGCACTTGCCTGAGTGGCACAAGGATCACTGGGTGACATAAGTGGGTTCACTGAGCACATCCTTGGGTAACACAGGGGTCCCCAGTCCCACTCCTGGGTGGCATGAGGGTTCCAGATTCCATCCCTGGGTGGCACAGGGGTGCCCAATCCCATCCCTAGGGGAAACCAGGGTCCCATATTCCATCTCTGGGTGGCACAGGGGTTCCCAATCCCACCCCATCAGCCATCCCTGCTGGCACCAGGATTCAGCATTCCCCCCTCTGCCATGCCCTGTTGCAGGATGCCCCCGGGCCTGCGCCTGGCGCCCGTGTCCCCAAGCCACATCCCTCTGCTCAACGCCACGTGGGCGCTGGGGGGCAATGCCCGCAGCCGGGCGTTCCTGCTGGGGCTGGTGCGGACGCTGCCTTCTGCCTGCCTGCTGGACCCGCGGGGCCGCCCGGTGTCCTGGAGCCTGCTGGACGGGCAGGGCTGCCTGCGCCACGGTTACACCGTGCCCGCCTGGCGCGGCCGCGGCCTCACCGGGCTCCCGCTGAACGCACTGGGCCGGGAGCTGCACGCCCGCCGCTTCCCCATCTACTGCGCCGTGCTGCCCCACAACACGGCCTCGCTGCACGCCCTGCAAGCCATCGGCTTCGTGCCCCAGCCCGGAACCTTCCACATGATCCTGTGCACCCCACAGTAGCGCCCAGGGAGGGGGTGCCATGGTGGGGGGTGCCTGTTCTCGGGATGGGGTTACCTGGATCCCCATCCTGTGAGAGAAGGGAGCACCCCAATCCCCACACTTGGAGCCCTTCACTCTGATCCCTACTGACGGCACTGACGGGAACAGCCCAAATTCCACACGGAGCCGTTACCGGCGTGCGGCACGGGAGAGGCGGGGGGCTGGAGAAAGGCTTTTATTCGTTCATACAAGAATAGATCTTCTGCAATAAATACCCCAATAAATAAACATCTCCAATAAATAAACACTCATAGACGCACCGGGACAGCGGCCGCGCCCCACGGCCTCGCCCCACCGCCCATCCAACCACGGGAGAGGCGGGGCTTAGGTCAGGGGGCGGGGCCTGATGCGGGGAGGAGGCGGGGCTTGCTACACAGGCGGGTGGGCGGGGCTTATTGCCGTCTGGGGCTGAGCCTATTGCTCTGGGGGCGTGGCTTGCTGCTGGCTGGGGCGGGGCTTATTCCTATGCTCAGAGGGCGTTGGTCCTTTTTGGGATGGGCGGGGTTTTCACCCCCTCTGGAGATTTTAGGGATGGGGACAGGCACCCTGGGGGTTGGGGACACCATGGAGGGGCACTCGGGAGTCAGGACACCTGTCCCTTAAGACACAACAAAGTGACAGAGGGGCTGCGGGGTGACTGTGGTGGCACTTTGGGGTGAGGAGCTCCACCCTTGAAGCACAGCTGCGTGATGATAAGGACTTGGGGCGGCTTTGGCAGCACTCCGGGGTCAGGAGACAGTTTTGAAGGGACGCTGGTTGCAAAGAGGGGACATGGAGTGGCTTTGGTGGCATTTGGGGTCAGGAGATGCATCCCATACAGCAGAATGTGGTGACAGAGGGTATGTGAGGTGGCTGTGGTGGGTGGCACTCGGGGTCAGGAGCCCCTCGCTTAAGGCACCATGGTGAAAGTGGGATTGTGACGTGGCTGTGGGGGCACTTGGGAGTCAGAAACCCTATTTCTCAAAGCACACCGGTGGTGGACAGGGAACACGGGGTGGCCGTGGTGGCACTTGGGTTCAGGAGCCCTGTTCCTTAAGGCACAGTATGATGATGATGATGATGATGATGATGATGGAGGGGCTGCAGGGTGGCTGTGGAGACACGTGATGTCAGGAGCCCCATCTTTCAAGGCACTGCCAGGTGATGATGAGGTTGTGGGGTGGTTTGGGGGTCAGGAGCCCCATTTCTCAAGGCACACGGGTGGTGGAAGAGGGGACCTGCGTGGCCGTGGTGGCACTGGAGCCCAGCAGGTGCTCAGAACCCCCTCGCCTCCAGCCGCAGGGTGACCACAGCGGGCGGCACCTTCTTCTTGAGTCGGTTGAAGTCCTTGGCCGAGCGCCAGAGCCAGGTCTGCAGCTCCTTCAGCAGCCAGAAATCATCCATCTTCTTCAGGAAGTCATTGGGGGCGGCGGGCGCGCCGGGGGGCCCGGCGGGGGGCGCGGCAGGCCCGGCGGGCAGCGGGTACCCCAGCGAGGACATGACGCCGCCGATGCTGAGCACCAGCCCCTGCAGGCTGGCGCAGAAGTGGGCGAGGCGGTGGCGCAGCTCGGCCGTGCCCACCTGCCCGTCCAGCACCCGCAGGTAGCAGAGCAGGCGGCTGTAGGCCCGGTAGTTGGCGGCCAGGCGCGCGTTGTCCGTCAGGCCCCGCCACAGGTCCAGGTCCACGGTGGCGCTGGGCACGCGTGGCTCGGCCCGCACCAGCCGCGGCGGGTTGAAGTCGGGCTCATTGAAGGGGGGGCCCAGGTAGTTCAGCTGGAAGGGAATGGAGGTGCCGGGGGTCAGGGATACAAATCCACCCCGTGCCCAGCTCCACGTCCCGCTCATCCCGGCTCTCCCTTCTCCTGTCACGTCCCCTCCCTCGCTCCCTGCCCGAGCCGGAGGTTCCAGCACGGCCCGGGCGGTGCCACCGTCACCGCTTGGCACCGAACGTGCCGGCCCCGCCGAGGGCACGCCAGGGCAGGGACGGGGAACCTCCGGGTGAGTCGGCGACGCCCGCGGGGAAGGAGAGGCGGATGCCCGCGCCCATGACGGAATCACGGGCCGAGGGGAGGGTGCCCGGGAGCCGCCCTGCGCCCGGGGGGCGATGAGGCATTTCCGCGCCCTCCGGCGTGGGAGCAGCTGGGCACGGGGTGGATATTCCGGGGGGTGCCGCGTCGGGGACTCACGTAGGTGCCGGCGAGGGTGCGGAGCTGGTGCTCCAGGTAGCGGGTCAGGTCGTACGTCTGCTGGATGGACTGGCCGGCGCCCAGCTCCTCGGAACAGTTCAGCGCCGGCAGCGCCGGCAGGTTGCAAAGCGCGGCGCACAGGAAGGTGAAGATCCCCCAAGAGTCACCTGTGGGGGACACACAGCACCTCAGGGGGGGTGACAGGGACACTCCGTGTGTGCGACGCTGAGCCTGCAGAGTATCCCTGAGTCACCCGTCTGAGCGCGGGGAAATTGAGATACGGAGGTGGGGAGGGTGGGGTCCCCTTCACCTCAGCAGCCCCCCGGAGCAGCAGGAACCCCCACTTCAGCGCGGTGACCCCCCGGCTCCCCTCGGAGCGCTCCCGCCCGCGGCTGCACCAACAATCCTTTATATGGTCTGGAGCAGCGCGGCCGCGGCATTCCCGCCGGGACACACGCCTGGGATATATTTGGGCACCGCCAACGCCGGAGCGGCCCGGGCACCCAGCGGGGACCCCCGCCGAGGGGCCACCGGGAATATGGGGGGAGGGGGGTGGGAAGCGGCTCCCAGGAGCGGCCGGGGCGCGGGGTGACCTTTGCGGAGGCACCGGAAAGCGCCGGCGGGGTCCCCGTCATCATCGGCCTGACGTCAGGGCGGCCCCGGAGCGCGGCCCCGCCGGCCGGCGGCTCCGCAAAGGTCACGGCCCGCGGCCAGGACGCTCCGGCCAGCTGGCACCCCCGGCTCGCCACAGCCGGCCTTCCCGGCAGCGCCGCCCGGGAAAGCCCGGCCGCTGGCACGGCTCGGCACCGCGGGGCTCCCGCTGCGGGCAGCCCCCCGCGCCCCCGCGCGTCACCGCTCCCCGTCACCGGCCGCCCGTGACGCACGGCGGCCCTCGGGGACATCCCGGCTCCGGCCACAACGGCATCACCGCCGTGGGTGTCCTGCAAACTGCAAACCTCGCTGTGGGGGATGCGAGTGCCCCCAGAGCGTGCAGGACGCTGTCTCACCTGGGATGCACCCCGGAGGTGTGCAGGACACTCGTGACACCTCTGGGATACGTCCAGGGCACACCTGGGATGCACCCTGTGCGTCTGCATCACACAGGCGTGGGGAACACGGCACTTTCCAGGCGTGTGACACAATGCAGTGTGACACCGTGCATGTGTGTGACACACCACTCGCATGAGACACCACCCAGGTGTGTCACCTCCCACACAGGCGTGTGACACGTGTGACACTCACAGGGCATGCCAGACAAGCCTGCAGCGTGCTGTGCACATCCTATCATGGGGGACACTCCGTTACGTGCCACCCACGTGTGACACACAGCTCTCACACCACGCCACACCGTGCTGTGACACCTCACGTGGTGCCACGTGCCCCCGTGTCCCCTGGTCATGCATCCCGGTGCGTCCCGGTGCGTCCCGGTGCACGGAGCGTGCGGCCGGCTCCCCGTGCGTGCGAGCGTGGGCCGGGGGGGGCGGCGGGGGGGCCGCGGTGACTCACAACGCACAGAACCCCCCCCCCTCCCGGTGTTTGCTTTGGCCGGACCCTTGCCCGCCGCCGGCTCCGGTTTCCAGGCGGGATTTACACCCGCCCCGGCCTGGCCGGTGCCAAACCAAACACAGCCGGGGAGCAGGACGGGGGGGGATGGCAGGGATGGAAGATTGGGATGGAGCCACGGTGGATCCCGGGCAGGTGGCCCGGACACGAGGATGAGGATGATGGAGGAAGGGGATGGAGGTGGGTGTCAGAGGGATGGGAACAGTGGGATGCACAGAGTGGATGGTGCTGGGCAGAGGTGACCGTGACACAGTGACGATGGTGACCCTGGCACAGCAGTGACAGTGACTGTGGTACAGTACTGACAGTGGCCATGACACAGCAGTGACAGTGACACTGCATAGTAATGAGGGTGGCAATGACACAGCAGTGACAGTGACCAGGGCACAGCAGAGACAGTGGCCATGACACAGCAGTGACAGTGACCGTGGCACAGCAGTGATGATGACAGTGGCACAGCAGTGACAGTGACTATGGCCCAGCAGTGACAATGGCCCAGCCACAGCGGGTGCCCTCGCTGTCCCCTGCCCACCCGTGTCCCCGCGGCTGGCGCCGGGCACCCACCGGCACAGACAGTGGAGGAGGGAGGCTCCAGCCGGCACAGCTGGATCCCGGTGACGTCGGAAAGGAAGAGCCCGAGGGTTTCAAAACCGGCCCTGGAGCGCGGCCAGGATGCTCCCAGCCCACGTAAGCAACTCATGGCGTGCCTGCCCGGGGTCACCCGCTGGGCCCTGGGGACACCCGAGGAGCCGGGGTGACGGGGGGCCAGGGCAGCGGGCACCCCCTGCTCTGCCGGCACGCCCACCCGGACACACCGGTGCTGCCACGGACACCCCTCGCACACGTGGCAGAAGAGACGTGGCTCGCCCGCCTTTGGGGGGACACCCGGGACCCCTGGCCTGCCACCCGCCCAGCAGCGCAGGCAGCAGCGCTGGCCAGACCTCCCGGCCAGCGGCCGAGGCAGGAATTCGGCCACGGAGACGGTGAGCTGTTCGCTGGGCATGCTGTGGGCAGAGCCGCCAGGGCTGAGCGACCACAGCCTGCCCAGAACCGCTTTCCCGAAAGCCTGGTGGCGGGGGCGGCAGCCGGGAAGGGGAGACCCCCCGGCCCCGGAGCCCCCGGCAGAGGACGGGGCCGAGCCGGCCCCCGACGCCGCGGCGGAGCTGCCCTGTATCTGATGGGCCGGCGTCCAGCGGCCAACAGAGCCCCTTCCCACCCCGCAGCCCCGCTCCTGGGGCCAGCACGGGAGGTCTCGCCATGGCCAGGCATGACTGTGGCACAGAGGACAAAGCAGCCCTGTCCCCGCTACCCCAGCCACTGTCCTGGCCACCAACAGGCACCGTTTAACCCCTCACGGGGCGTTTCCCAGTCCAGTGTGGCCGCCAGCTCCGAGGGGCTTGGAGTGGGGGACACTCAAGGGCTCATGGACAGCTGCCTCTGTGTCCCCACACTGCTGGCATTTTACCCTGCTGTGACTGGGGAGGTGACACCACAGCACAGCAGCGCCCCTGTGGAGCTGGCACGGTGGGGACACGGGGATGCTCACCTTCCACACCCAGATATCACAGACACAGCATCCCCTGGGTTCCACCAGGAAGAACATGAGTGCCCTTGTTCCCCAACAGCACCCACGGCCATCGCTGCGGGGTCCCCATCCCATCCATCCCATTCTACCGCACTCCATCCCATCCATGCATCCATCCCATCCCATCCATCCCATGGCAAAGCTGCCGTGCCAGGGGTGGGTGGTGGCGCGGGGGGCTCATGGCCCCGCGTCCCCCCCGGTGCGGGCCGTGCCTGCGCTCGCTCGCGGCGCTGAGTGTTTACATCCTGTCTCCTCCGTGTGTTTATAAATGCGGCAGCGCACGGGAGACTACAGCGAGGCCGTAATTAGCTGGGCCTGGATTTCCCATCCAGCTCCGGCTCCAGCCAGCGGCACCATGGAAACACCCCCGCCGGCGAGGGGGGCGCAGGCCCCTAATCCCAACCAGACCCCGCTGCCCCACACGCACGCCCGGGAGCCTCGCGAGGCACCTCCATCCCTTCCCGCTGCTCCCGGAGCGGGTCACGGAGCCACCGAGCCCTTCCAGGAGTGTTCTCGGGGTTCACCAGCACAGAGCCAGGCTGGCCGCTCTCCAGCAGGGCAGGGAACCCCCGGTGCCAGCCCACGTGGCACCGCAGAGCCGCGGGTGACACGCCCTGGCACCTCCAGACCCGCTGGCATTGCTGGCCAGGGGGACACTGCCTGGCCAGCTCGGTGTGGGACCAGCAGCTCTGGTGGGCATGGCCATGCCCTGATGTCCCCACAGCACCCTGGTGAGGCCTGGGACGCCTCTGTCACCCACAGGCCACGTGCCACACGCAGCCACAACACTGCCGGGCCAGCTGCTTCCCAGATATCCCAGAGAGCCCATCCAGGAGTGCATCCCCACGCGCCCGCCGCCACGCTGGGACGGTGGTGCTGGCACGGTGGCACCGGGACGCCGGCGCTGCAGCCCCGGGGGGTGCGAGGGGATGATTTATGGGGCTCGGTGCCACTTAGCAGGGCATAAATCTCCCCCCAGCGCGGCCCTGTAAGCAGAGCCCTCCGCATTTCCCTGCGGAGCCTGCGCCTAATGCAGCCCAGATGTGCGGCCGCCACCGTGCCCTCGCACCGCCCGCTAAATAGGGACACCGGGGATGCCGAGAGTACCCGAGCCCTGCCGGGGACACCGCCCGGCGGGGGATGTCCCGGAACGGGAACGGGGTCCCGGCGGCCGAGCTCCAGCGCTGCGGCTCCTCCTCGGCGTCCCCTTCCCCGCCCGTCCCCGCAGGCCTCGGCTCCGGCCGTGCCACCGGTTCGGCCACGTCCGCCGGGCCCGGCGGCAGCGGGAAGGGGGAAAGGAAGGGGCGAGGGAGGGCGATGGAGCCGCCGGGGATCCCGGCCTCGCTTTTCCGGTTCCCCGGCGCTCGCGCCGCTGTGCCCGTCCTGCGTCACGGCGGCACCGCGGGAGCTGGAGCCGAACCCGGCGCCGGCCTCGTGCTGCCCCGGCCCCGGTCCCGCCGCCCGGGACCCCGGGGAGCCTGGAGGCGCCCACACTTTGACCTTTTAAGGGTGTTTTCCAGCATTTTCCGGGCGAGCAGCCCCCGGTGCCGGTGTGCCGCCAGGCCGCCCGGCCCCGCAGCAGCCCCGGGGGTGCCGGTGGCGCTGGGGCCGAGGGAACAAAGCCGTCCCCTCCCCAGCACCCCCAAATCCCGCTGCCGTGTCCGGCAGGAACGACGCCGGCTTCAGCGGCGGAGTTCTGTGTCAAGCCCCGAAATCCAGCCCCGGGCAGGAAAACTAACTCTTCCAGCCCCCCATAAATCCCACCGACTTTCCTTTTCCTCCCCTCTGTCGGTCCCGGGGTTTAATTCTCCGTGCTCAGCGGCGGTTCCCTCCCTGGTAATCACAAACATGCATGGAAAAGAGGGAACGAGAGAAAGGGGGAAAAAAAAAAAAAAAAAAAAAAGAACAACAACCCAACCTAGAGAGGGGAAAGTCTTAAATCAATCCCAAAGCCAGACAGACGTTTTAATCACATCAAATTAAAATCAGCAGTCGGTTTGGAAAGGGGAAAAAACTCCCGGCAGATGTAGGCAGGGGAGTTGGGGCAGCCCCCCGCCCCGCACCCAGCGCCGCGGGCTTACCTGAGAGCTCCCCGGTTACATTTAGCATAGTCGGGGTGCAGGGGGATTTTGGGGGGCTCGGCTCTTGCTTGGCTTCCCGAGCCCGCCCGCTCGCCTCAGCCCTGGCTCGCTGCTTCGCTCGCGCTCAGGGTTGGGTGTTTTTTTTTTTTTTTTTGGGGTTGGTTTCTGGCTTTTTTTTTTCTTTCTTTCTTTTTTTTTTTTTTTCCCTCGGTCTCTATTTGTTTTGGTTTGGGCTCGCTCGGGTGTTAGGTGGAAAAAAAAAAAACCGGGGCGGGTTGGGTGGGTTTTTGGGGTGTGGAGGGTTCGCACTGCGCTCCGGCTGCCTCGCTCGCCGCCGTTCCCCCCTTCCACCTCCCTTGATTTGCTCTTTTGATTGGGGTCCAGGAATGCAGGAATAAAAAAAAAAAAAAAAGAAAAAGGAAAAAAAACTGGAGCTCGCATCCACCCTCTCCAAGCTGCTGCCTCCTTCTTTCCTCTTTTTTTTTTTTTTTTTTTTTTTTCCCAATTCAAGTGTTAAGCAGAACCAGGTTGCTTTCAAGAATGTATTTGATGCAATTGTACACAAGAGCGGGCTCCATTCATTCCCTCCCTCTCCCCCCCGGCCCCGGCTTTATCCCCCGTTTCCCCATCCCCATCCCCGGGGTCCCGGCACCGGGCAGAGGTGGGGAGGCTGGAGCCGAGCCCCGGAGCTGCGGAAGGCGGAGGGGAGGGAAGGGAAGAGGGGGGTCCCCCGGGGTGCCGCTGGCCGGCTAGGAAGGGGGGACCCCCGCTTTCTCCCTCGCTGCGCCCCCCGTGCGCTTCTGGCTCCCGCCCGGCTTTTGTTAAAGTGGCAGCGGCGGGGCCGGTGCGGGGCCGGTGCGGGGCCGGTGCCGGTCGGCGCGGGGGTCTCCTACCTGCTCTCAGCTCCATGCGGGACAGGCGCGGGGCCGGGGCGCTGCGTGCGTGCTCTGGGCTCCCCGGGCGGGCAGGCAGCGGTCCCGCACACCGGCCCGGGACTGCGGCTCCCATTTGCCGCTCCGAGCCCTCTCGCCTCTCCTCCTCCCCGCGCACAGAGCCGAGAGCCCGGTCCCGGGGGGAGCACGGGGGGGACGGGACGGAGGGGGGGTCCGGGGAGGGGAGGACGGGGGGGGGGGACGGGGCGAGGTGCGGCGGAGCGGCTCCTCTGGCGGGGCCGGGGGGGGCGTGGGGTGCCAGCCTGCCCCCCCTTCCTTCCCCCCCCGGGGCAGCGGGGAGGAGTGGCGGAGGGATGGGGCCGGCCGGTGCGGGAAGGGTGGCGGCGGGGCGGGGAGCGGGGGGGGTCCTCGGCTCTTCGCTGGCACGGCCAGCCCCCTCCCCTCCGGCCGAGAGAGGGGGTCCGGGGCCCGCGGACCCCCCCCGGCTCGGGGACCCGCAGCGCGGCGGGCGCTGCCCCGCCGGGACGGCGGCAGGTGAGCGGCGGAGCGGGGGGAGCGCGGCGGGGTCCCGGCGGCACAACCGGAGCCCCCCGGAGCGGCGGCGGCGGCTCAGCCCCGGGGGACCCTCCGTCCCGAGAGGGGGCTTCGCTTCTCCCTGCGCCCCCGGCCCACGCGGGGACGGGGAGGGACCCCCCCAGCCCCTTTCCTCCGGGTGCCAGAGCCGCTTTCTTCCCGATTATCCTCCCCCGTTAGGACAATCCCCGTCCCGGCGCCCGCGGGGCCCTTGGCAATGAGCGCGGCGTTCCCTGCAGCCCACCGGGGGTGAGTGGGGTGGGCTGGGGGGGGGCGTGGGGAGACCCCCAGAGCCAAGCGGAGCCGCCGCCGGAGGGGAGGGGGGCGACCCGACAGCCAGAACCCCTCGTCCCTTCCCCTCCTGTCCCTCATCCATGAGTGGGTGCTGCCGCGGGGGCTCTCTCGGCGGGGAGAGGAACGTCCTGGCTCCCCCCAAAAAAAGCTTTGTTTAAAACAAAGGCGCTGGGAGCGCCGGGAAGGGCCGGGAGGTAACAGGCGGATTCGCTTCCACTCCAGACCCCGGCCCTGGCCAGGTCCGAGCCCTCCCGGCTGCCATCGCATCCTCCCGGCTTTCTCCGGGACGCGGGGTGCACGGCAGGACCCTCTTTCCCCAAACCCACCGGGACACAGGGTGCTGAAGTCATTAGCAGCAGTTTGGGGACCCCCCGTAGGGACAAACCACACACGGACGCGCTGCTGGCTGATTTATTGCTCGGGAAGTGCGGATTTGGTGTTGAATCCATGAGGACGCGCCCAACAGACATGTCAGGGGTGACGAGGGGGGCTCTGGATCCCCTCCCCCGGGTGAATGGGGGACGCTCCGCAGCCCTGAGGATCCGGAGGGGCTGCGGCCGTGTCGGACGGAGCTGCCCAAAGGATCCGCGGCTGGAGGGAGCCCCGGCCCGGCTCCCCGGCAGCGTGTCTGGGGGGGTCCGCTCGGCGTGGGGCCGGCCCCTCGCCCCCCCAGCCGCAGGGCAGGGTATCTGGTTTCCCCCCCGAGCCAGCAGATCCCGCCAGCAGCGCTGGAACAGTTGGGAAAAGCCGCCGGGCCGTCCCCGGGGGTCTCCAGCCTGCCGAGGCGGCGGGGCTGCCCCTCTCCCCTCCCCAAAACCCAGCGCTGCGCTTGGGTCTGGGGAGTTTTCCGGCTGCCACGGCTCCGGCTGGGCCCACACCTGAGACAGGAGAGGAGGAGGAGGAGGGAGACGCGGCCCGGCAGATGCGAGTCCCGGCTTCCCAAGCCACTCTCCCTGTGCCAGCCAGCGGTGCCAGGAGGAAGTCCCCGCTCCGGGACAAAGCGGGCACAGGGCACGGACAGGTCAAGCCGCTGGGAAGCTTCAGCCTCACATCCTGTTCTTCCTCCTCCTCCTCGCCCGGAGTGGGTGAGGCCGTGCCCGCCCTGCCCTCGGGGCCCCGTCACCGGGCAGCTGAGCTCACCTCCAGCCTCCCACTGCTGCCCTTTGCGGCCGGCAGCCGGAGGAGGGAGGGACGCGGGCTGCCCGAACCCAGAAATGCCGGCTGCAGCCCCAGAGCGGCGGCTCGGCTCGGGCAGCGCCCGGCTCCTTGGGGACACCGCTGGGGCGCAGGCAGGGGCACGGAGCAGCCATCCGGCTCGGCGTGTCCCCTCCTGCCGGGCTGGCAGCGGCAGCCCAGCTGTGGCCGTCTGTCTCGCCGAGCCGCTGCCCGGGTGAGGGCGCCGTGCCATGTGCCGGGAAGGGAGCCGGAGGAGCGGGAAGGAGCTGGGACACGGCCCCGAGCCCGCCGGGTGCGAGGGAACAGCGCTGTCACCTTCCCCGCCATCCCCGGGAGAACGGCCCGGCCCCAGGGGCAGTCCTGGGCGCGGAGCCCCCCGAGGGCTGCCAGGCTCCTGCTCCCGGCCCGCATCCAGCCCATTCCCTGGGAGAGGGAGGGGTGGCCCGGCGCTGGCCCCCGCTGAGGTGTGTGTGTCACGACCGCAGCCAGCTGCGTCCTCTCCGCAGCCCCATAAAACGCCGAGCCCCGAGGCCAGAGCCCCTCCTGGGGCCGGCGGCTCCAGAGGAGCCCGGCTGCTCTGCCAGAGCTGGAACGGAGGCTCCCACACAATCCCGTCCTCCTCCTCCTCCTCCTCTTGGGAGGAAGGGGAGCAGCCAGTGCTCACCCCAGGGGTGGAGGAGCCAGATCCGGCTGGAGCCCGAGCCCAGGCCAAGGCAGGCCTGGAGTCCCTGGAGCACCGTGCTGGCTGTCCCAGCACAGCCCCTACACGTGGCTGGGCCAGGAGCTCCTGTACCTGCAGGGGATGTGCCAGGCAGGGCTCAAATCCCGGATAAAAGGCACCGAGCACTCCAGCCAGGGAAAGGAGGAGGACGAGAGGCTGTCACCATGCCCTGGAGGACGGTAGCCATGGGACAAGGGCTCTGCAATGCCCTTCCCGTTTCCCTCTGCTCAGGTGCCAGCCCTGCTCCATAGCGGGGCCCCTCAGCTCCGGCTCCGCGGCCACCAGGGCCGGGAGGAGGGACGGGGGAGCGGCTGCTCCAGCGGCAGGCGGGAGCCGGCGGGGGGACCCTGCTGTGAGCGCGACTCGAGTTCCTCACAGCCACATCCCCCCGCTCCCTCGAGGCCACGGCTCCTGAGCCTGCTGCTGCGGGCTGGCTGCGAGCACAGGCTGCTGCCCGGGCCAGTGTCACACTGCTGGGCCAGTGTCACATCCCTGAGCCAGTGTCACACCCCTGAGCCAGTGTCACATCCCTGCAAGTGCTAATGGACACACGGGACCAACGGGGCCCATGGGAAATGTCCCTGCCCAAGGCAAGGGGATGGGATAGGGTGGTATTTAAGGTCCCTTCCAACCCTGACCATTCTGGGATTCTATGGACCACCCATGGATACAGCTTGCCAGTCCAGAATTTACAGTGTATCCCCCCTGGAGAATTCTTGGACATCCCCAAAATTCCATTCCTGGAAGTATTGAATGGGGCCTGGAGCAACTTGGTCTAGTAAATGGTGTCTCTGCCCATGGCAGGGGATGGGACTGGATGAGCTGGAAGGTCCCTTCCAAGCCCAGCCATTTCATGATTCCATGGGATGCACAGCCAGCAGCACCTCCAGCATGGAGAGAGACCATCGAGCACTAACTTAGAGCATTTCACACCCCTGTGGAAGTGGAAATAGGGATCCCCAAAATCCCTATCCCGGGAGACAGGGATTCCCAAAACACCGGGATCTCGGGAAGCACCGGAGCAGCTCCAGGGAGTTGCAGCCCTTCCTGGGGAGCACCGTGCCCCGGGAATGCGGGAAGCGGCAAGGGGACCGGGAGGTGCAGGCAGTGCGGTAGAAGGGCAGCCTCGCTCGGGATGCTGCCGGGAATGAAGCGACGGTCAGGGTGCTGAGAGGCACAAGCACCGGAGAGCGAGCCCGGCAAAGCCCCGGGAAGGGTCGGGAGGTCCCGGGAAGGACCCGGTGCGGGGCTGAGCGCCGGGAGCCGCGCTGATGGGCGCGTCGAAGCCCCATTGGCTGAGCCACACGTCACTCCAACCGGCGCCCAATAGCGCTGCGGGAGGCGGGGCTTACCGGCGGGGCAGCCCCGAGAGCCGCCAGGCCGAGGCCCCGCCCCTCCCGCCGGTCACGTGAGGCCATCGCGCCGTGCCGTCACGCGCCCCCTCAGCGCGGACCAATCCGCTGGCGGCGGGGGCGGGACGGAGCGGTGCCCTCGGCCAATGGGGAGGTGGCCTGGGAGGGCGGGCGCGGGAAGCCGGGAAGGCATCGGCGGGGCGCGGCGGGGAAGAGGCCGGAACCGCCGGGAAGGGACGGGGCAGGGGGGCTGGGGGCCTCCACTGCGGGGCCGCTGCGGAGAGACGGCACCGGCGGGGCGGGGAGGGAACAACAACCGCGGCGGGGGGAGCGGCGAGGCCCGAGCGCAGCCCGCTGGGGGCGTGGCCTAGCCCGCACGCTCCGCTAGGGGGCGGGACCCGGGGGCGGGGCCCGGGGGCGGTCGCGAAGGCCCCACGTGCCCGCCCGGTGCCGGTCCCGGTACCGGTGCCATGAAATGTGTGATCGCCGGCGCCAACGTCAAAGGTGAGCGGGGCTGGGGGCCCGGGGAGCGCGGCGTGCCCGGGAGCCCGGCCTCACCCCCGCACCCTCTCCTTCCCAGTCCTCGGCCGGGCCGTGCACTCCCTGTCCCGCATCGGCGACGAGCTCTACCTGGAGACCACCGAGAGTGGGGTATGCAGCACCGGGGGGTTGGGTAGGAGCTGGGGGGCAGCTGTGCCCCCCTCCCTCCGTGCCGGCAGTGCCAACACTGTGGCTGTGTCCCCAGCTGTCCCTCCGTGCTGTCAACTCCTCCCGTTCTGCCTTCGCCGCCTTCCTCTTCGCACCGCTCTTCTTCCAGCTGTACGAGCCGGGCAGCGCCGGGCCCGACACCGAGCTCTTCCGATGCAAAGTCCACATGAAGGTGCAGTACCCTGCCCGGGCCCCCACAGAGCTCCTCGGCGTTCCAGGGGCCCCAGGCAGGTGACAGTCCCCGTATCCATCCCCACAGTCCTTCCTGGGCGTCTTCCGCTCGCTGCCCTCGCTAGAGAAGTCGGTGGGGAAATGCCTCATGCTGCTCAACCCCCGAGCCAGCCGCCTGGTCCTGAAGCTCCACTGCAAGCACGGTGAGTACCGGTGGGGACAGGCACAGCGGGGACGTGCTGGCACCGCCTCCTGCCCTGCTGAGCCGCTGTCCCCCCTGCCACCAGGTGTCACCAAGACACACAACCTGGCCTTCCAGGAGTGCGAGCGGCTGCAGGCCGTGTTCGACACGCAGCGCTGCGCCAGCCGCCTCTGTGCCCCGGCACGGTGAGTGAGGGGGACACCACGGGGGTGGCACTGGGTGGGCACAGTGGGATGAGGGCGGATGGAAGGAGGGACCCCGGCCGGCCCCACAGGATTTGGGGTGCTCAGCCCCCTCCTGTGCCCCTCAGGCTACTGGCAGAGGCCGTGGTGCACTTTCCCCCGACGCTGGCTGAGGTGACACTGGGGACTGGCCCTGGTGGCAAAATCAGCCTGCGGAGCTACGTGGAGGACGAGGCAGGTGAGTCCTGCAGGGTAAGGGGACCCCTCCCCACCCTGGGGTGCCCTCCAGCCCCTCACCCACCCCGCTCCCCGCTCCAGAGCCAAGCAAGACGATGGTGACGGAGCTGTGGCTGGCTGAGGACGAGTTCCAGTCGGTGGCCGTGGCCTCGGGCTCCCACATCACCTTCTGCCTCAAGGAATTACGTGTGAGTCCCCAGCCAAGCCACCCAACCCTCTGTCACCCCCTGGCCCCCCTCACCCTCCCCTTTGTCCCCAGGGCCTGCTGAGCTTTGCCGAGGCCTCCAACCTGCCCCTCACCATCCACTTTGATGAGCCCGGCAGGTAGGAGTGGTCACCATGTCCGCACCCTGTGCCAGCTCCGTCCCTGGCACCCCCTGAGCCCCTCTGTGTCCCCAGGCCGGTGATCTTCACCCTGGATGACACTGTCCTGGAGGTTCACCTGGTGCTGGCCACCCTCTCTGACCTAGAAAGCAGCTCCCAGTCCCATTCAACCAACGGGTGAGTCCCAGATGAGCCCTCCAGCGGCCATGGGCAGGGAGCAGAATGACCATTCCCAATCCTGCTCTGTCCCCACCAGCGTGTCCCACCTGCCTGCCCCGTCAGATGACTTCGCTGATGACTTGGAGTCCTACATGGCTGCCATGGAAACTGGCGAGGGGTGCTCAGAGGGGCCCCCCAGCCCCACCTTCCCCCTGCGCACCCCCCAGCCAGCCAAGAGCAAACCCCAGGAGGAGGAGGAGGAGGAGGAGGAGGAGGAGGAAGGAGCTGTGCCAGGGACCCCCCCGCACAAGAAGGTGAGGGATGGGTGTGCCTGGGGGCAGGGGGTGGGCAGAGCCTCCTCCTGACCCCCCCATTTCTCCCCACAGTTTCGCTCCCTGTTTTTTGGCTCGGTGATGACACCAGGAAGGCCTGGTCCGGCCACCACCCAGGAGGTGCTGGCGGAGGACAGCGATGGAGAAAGCTGAGCCCCCGAGTCACTGCCACCCCCAGCCTCCATCCAACCACCAGGACAGCACCCCCCAGTGACCCATTACAAGTTTATTCCTCAAAAAATCCTCCTGCCCCCCCCTCCGCTGCCACCCCAGGGCTGGGCTCTGGGCTCCCCCCTCGCCCCAGCACTCCCTGCCCTGGGCCTGGATTTGCTTTGGTGGAGCGTGGCGGGGGGGGGGCAGGATCCTACAAATAAAAAAACGAGTCGAAAGAAAAGCGACCTGATGCTTGGGCGGGGGACTGGGGGGCGTGGGCAGCACGGGGGCGGCTCCCAGCTCATTTCTTGGCTTTGGCAGAGTTTCGGGGAGGGGTGACGGGGCGCCCGGCGGGGTTCAGCCCGCTGAACTGCCCGTATTTGCCTTTGTTCTTGTCGGCCGGCTTCAAAATCTGCGGGAGAAGGGGGAAAGAAATCAGTGAGCTCCCGCCCCAGCTCTCCACTTCCCTGGAGGGCAGAACTCCCTGCAGCCCGCCCGGCAGGAACTGGGGGTGTTTCCCCTCCCTGGGCTCACCTGGAAAGAGCACATGAGGGTCTCATCCACGCTCATCATGGCGCCGGCGTTGTCGAACTCGCCGCAGTAGTTGGGGGCCGAGAAGAGGGTGACGAGCTGGCGCTTGGCGAAGAACTCATAGCCGTCCTCCACCACCTGGAGCAGGGCACGGGATTGGCAAAAATTCACCTCCCATGGCCAGTATCCACCTGCCCCAGCTAATTCCCAGTCCCCCAGGCTGAATATCCAGCCGTCTGTACCAGGGTGAGCACTCCCTGCCCTGCAGCAAACAGCCGCTGCTGGGACAAACACCCAGTGCCCCAGGGCAGGTATCCATCATCCAGAGTGATTATCCCTCCTCTGGGAGCAACAGCCACATCCAAGGGTGACTATTCATCCCTCCTGGGCAAAAACTTTGACATCAGAGCAAATATCCAAATGCTGAGGTTAATGCCGAAATCCCAGGGCAAACACCCCCAGCATTCCAACCCACACACTCCTGGGGTACACACTGCCCTTGAAGGGGAAATACTCGGGGTAGAACCACCTGGCACCCACTGGAGACCCAGCCCCATATGTCCCCAGTATCTGGGGGTCCCGCTGGTACCTGGTGTGCCCGGCAGATGAGGTCCAGGTCGTGCTTGTGCAGGAATTTGGCCACCACCTCGGCTCCGAAGGTGAAGGAGACCCCACGGTCGTTCTCCCCCCAGCCCTGCACGTCCTTGTCGGGGTCGGACCAGAGCAGGTCACAGAGCAGCCCCTGATCGGGGACATCCGTGGGCCGCATGATCCGCCGGATCTGCTCCATCGACTGCAGGTCTGGGGACAGCCCTGCGGGAAAGAGGCACCCCCAGAGCTCAGCAGGGACATCCCACCCCTCCTCCAGCCCGCCCAAATCCCTGGGAAGGGCCATTCCCACCTCCGTGGCAGCAGAAGATCTTCTCATCCACGATGGCGGCAATAGGCAAACAATTGAAGCAGTCGGTGAAGGTCTTCCAGAGCTTGATGTTGTATCTTCGCTTGCCTGTGGGGGACAAAGGGGGCTTGGAGGTGACCCTGGGGACAGCCTGGGGGTGGGCAGGACATGGAAGGGCAGGAGGACACAGAGGAAGGGCAGGAAGACATGGCAGGGAGGGAAGGAGCTCAGTGTGGGACAGCACTGGGAAAGGGGGAGCCCAGGGACGGCAGCGGGGTTTGGGGGGCACAGCCCGGGCACTCACACTCATCATAGAAGCCATAGATGCGGTTGATGCTGGCACACTCGTGGTTGCCCCGCAGCAGGAAGAAGTTCTCGGGGTACTTGATCTTGTAGGCGAGCAGCAGGCAGATGGTCTCCAGAGACTGCTTGCCCCGGTCCACGTAGTCCCCCAAAAACAGGTAATTGCTCTCAGGGGGGAAGCCCCCGTACTCAAAGAGCCTCAGGAGGTCGTAGTACTGCCCGTGGATGTCACCTGGGGGGGGACACAGGCTGTGAGTGGCACCCTGCAGCCCCCCACGCCACCCCAGGGCTGCCCAGCAGCCACGCAGGCCTCACCGCAGATCTTGAGGGGTGCCTCCAGCTCCAGCAGGATGGGCTGGCTCAGGAAGATCTCCCGGGATTTGAGGCACAGCCCGCGGATCTCGTTCTCCGTCAGCTGCACGTTCTTCCCCGGCCGCGACCCTTGGACTGCTCCCAGCGCAGAGAACGGGATCAGGGATCCCCAAGCGCTCGGGGACCCCCAGAGCACCCCAGGAACCCCCGCTCCACCTGCCCCAGCTCCCTGCCCCTATCCTGCACCCCCTCCAGGCTCAGCTCCAGCCCCCAGACCCTTGGGGACACCCCCGTCCCCTCCCGTTCCCCCTCCGCGGGGTACACACCCTTTGGGGACCCCCATTTCCTCCAGCCCCCTCCCGCGGGGCACAGACCCATTCGGGATCCCCCCTCACATCCCCCACGCCCTCCGGACCCATCTCCAGCTCCGCAGACCCCACGAGGACCCCCCCCAAAAACCCTTCCCAGCCCTGACCCCCCCCCAAACCACCGCGGCCTAACCCGCCCCCGCCAGGCCCAGGCCGGGGACCGCCCCGCGGCGCCGGGACACGGCCCGAGCCGACCCCGAGAGGTTCCCCGAGCGGCGGGAGGGCGTCCCGGTGCTCGGGGGGCGGCGGGGGCCGCTCACCCTCCAGGAGGCGGCTGATGATGGAGTCGAGGTTGAGCTTCTCGGTGTCCGCCATGGCCGCCCGCGCGCCGCCCCGCCCCGCGCGCCCGTCCGGAGCGGTCCCGGCGCGCGTCGCGCCCCCTGCTGGCCCGGAGGACTCAGCGCAGCGCGGCTGTCCCCGCGTCCCGCTGTCCCCCTGTCCCGCTGTCCCCGCGTCCCGCTGTCCTCCTGTCCCGCTGTCCCGCTGTCCCCCTGTCCCGCTGTCCCCTCGGCCACGGCGTCCCAGCCCCGGAGGGACAGCAGGGAGCCACGGCGGTGTCACGGAGGCAGGGAGACAGCCGTGGAGAGGGGGCACGCTCCTCAGGGGGACATTCCGGGCAGGGGAACATCCCGGGAAAGGTGACACCCCGCGCAAAGGGACATCCCGGGCAGAGGGACAAGCCTGGGAAGGGTAACGTCGCGGGAAAGGGGATACCGCGGCAACGGGATAATCCCGGGCAAGGGGACACCGCGGGCAGAGAGCCTTCCCTGGAAAGGAGAACGTGCCGGGCAGAGGGACTTCCCTGGAACGGAGGACTTCCAGGGAAAGGGGGCATCCCGGGAAAAGGGACATCCTGGGAAAGGGGACATCTCGGGCAAGCGAACAACCCGGGCAGGCGGACGCGCCTGGCAAGGGATAGAGCTCAGGCGAGGGGACATAGGGACAGGGGGACATGGACTCGTGTCCTGGGCCTGGGGACACAGGGCTAGAGAGGGAGACGGAGGGGAACAGCCTCGGCACAGACAGCGGCTCCCGGGACTGCGAGGGGACAGGAGTGGACACGGAGACAACCGGGGATCCGCATCCCGGTCCTGGGAGCACAGGGACAGCGTGGGGACACGGGAGGACAGGAGGGGATAGGATGCTTGGCAGAGCCCAGGGATGTCCCCACCCGGGAACTCTGGGGACACCGTCGGGAGCAGCGCCGGCCGGTTGCCGGGAGATTGTTGCCACTCTGAGGTCCCCGGTCACACCCCGAAGGGCGGGCTCCCACTGGGGACACGGGGGAGGGTGACACATTTGTGCCACCGCTCGTGGAGGGTGGCAGTGGCAGGGATGGGGGCATGGCTGTCCCCTGTCCCCACTGGCTGTGCCACACCGTGCCACGCCATGCTATTCCCTGTGTCCCATTCCCTGGGCGCCACGCCGTGCCACGCCATGCCATTCCCTGTCCCCCATTCCATGTCGTGCGGGGAGGTCGCGAATAGCTCCCGGGGCCTGCCCTGACATTTCTGCTCCGCGGTGTCAGTTTTACACCCGGCCCCGGGTGACCCCGGGCTGGCCCCGTCCTTGCCCCCGGTCACTTGTCCCCTACCCTCATCTCTTGTCCCGCTCCCTACCCCACTCCCTTGTCCCCGTCTCCCGGCGGTGGCACCCCGGCCCCGCTGTCCCCTTCGCTCTGCCACCCCCTCCGGTGTCCCGGTCCCCCCCGGTGCCCCCGGGCCCGCCCCGCCCCGCCCCGCCCGAGCAGGACACGGCGCCACCGCCACCGCCGGGACCGGAGCAGGCAGAGCCTCTGCTGGAGCTGCGACAGCACCGGGACCGACACCGGGAAACCCCGCCAGAGCCCGACACCGCCGGGACCGGAGCGGGCACAGCCGCACCGGGTGCCACAACACCAGGAGAGACCGACACCGACAGACAGACACCGGTACCGACAGCGCCAGTAGGTGCTGGCGGCAGCGGGGGGTGTGGGTGGGTTTGGGGGTGCCGGTGCCGGGGGGCTGGAGCAGCGGGAGCAGCGGGATGGGAGGCGGGGGGTGTGTGCACACCTGGGACACGGTGCAGTGACAGCGCAGGTGACAGGTGGGTGATGATGTTCACGACACGGTGCAGGTGACAGGGCGGTGGCACGGTGCAGGTTAGGGGGTCTGGATGGCAGTGCGGGTGACAGAGTGCGGGTGGCAGGATGCACGTGACAGGTAGGTGATGTGCGTGACAAATGCAGGTGGGTGACAGATGCAGGTGACAGGGTGCCGGTGATGGAGCAGCGTCGCAGTGTGGGTGACGGCGTGGGTGACAGGGTGTGAGTGACAGGTGGGGGTGACAAGACTCCGGTGATGGTGCAGGTGACGGTGTGTGGTGGGTGACAGGGTGCACGTGACGGTTCAGGTGACAATGAGAGGGTGGCAGGGTGCGGGGGTGGCGCGGCTGACAGGGAGCGGGTGACAGCGCGTGCAGGACTCTGCGGCGCGGCAGCCGCGCTGGTGGCCCCGTGCCTGCCGGTGACGGTGACAGTGACAGTGACGCCGCGGGCAGCTGGAACTAAGCCGGGGGACGTGCGTGCTGGCAGCTCCGCCACGCTGGGGACAGGGGGACAGGGCGGGGGGCAGGGCGAGGGGCGTGCCCAGCCAGGGGACGCGGGACAGGGGGACAGGAGAGCCCCGCCAGGCTGAGCCACCCCCCGGCTCCCGCTGAGGCAGCTCCCTAGTGACGGGGACAGGGACACGGACAGGGGTGCCAGCGCCTGGCGCGAGGTGGCAGAGGGGACAATGGGGCTCTGTGTCGCCTAATCCGGGGCACGGGGCCGGGGGTTGGCACCCCGGGGTGGCGCGGGGGGGGTTTAAAGGCCAGACTGGCCGGTGTCCCCTGTGCCAGGCGTACCCGAGCCCTCGTCCCCTGCGCGCTCTCAGGCCACGGCTCCCACCCCAAGGTACCGGGCGACACCGCTGTCCCAGCCTGGGGACAGCAGCAGCACCTCCCAGCTGGGGATGGAGGGGGACAGGGCGGTCCCGCGGCTGGGGCGGGCGCGGGCTTTGAGGGACCCCCGCGGCTGGGTTTTGGGGGGTCCCCGTGCCGCACCACCGAGCCGTGTGTCCCCGAACGCTGTCACCGGGCGCCGGGCCTGGGGACATCCTGGCTGCCAGCGGGCACCGCTCAGCTCTGTGCCTCAGTTTCCCTCTGTGCCCAGCTCTGCCGGGCACCTGCTGGGAGCGGGGGCACCCGGGGGGTGGGGACACCCCGGTCCCTGGCTCTGCACCCCCAGGGCACCTTGGCACCCCCGGGATGGGGAGGTGCCCCCGGCTGTGCTGAGCTGGCACGGGATTACACTAAGCCGGAGGTGCCGGGCACACCGGGGCTGGCACCGAGGGGACAACCTGAGGCCACCGTGACTGGCACCAAGGGGTCAATCTGGGGCCACCAGACCTGTCAACGAGGGGACAAGCTGGGGCCACAGGAACGGGCACCGAGGGTTCAGTCTGGGGACACTGGGACTAGCACTGAGGGGACAACCTGAAGACACCCGAGCTGGCACCGACGTGTGCCCAGGGAGCTTGCCAGGCTCTGGTGGGTGCCGCAGGACGGGTCTCCCCCCTCGGGAGCTGGGCTGGGGCTCCCAGCACGGCCGGGGGTGGCCGGGGAGGGGTGGCATGTCCCCGGGGAGCCGCGCTGACTCTGCCTGTCCTTCTCTTGCAGCCCCTCTGCCACCAGGATGGTGAGTGGCCCCCGGGTGGGGGGTCCGGGCGGAGGTGGGTGCCCCATCCCGGGATCCCGGCGGTGCCGGGCACTGGCGCGGGGCAGCGGGCAGCGCGGCGTGCTGTGCCCACCCGCCGCGTGACCCCGCGGGGACAAGGGGACGCTTTGTCCGGGAGCTGGCGGCCCCGGCGGCTGGCACTGCTGCCCCGCTGTCCCCGAGGCGGTGGCGCCGTGCCCGGCGCCCGCAGCCCCCCAGCACCCCCACGCCCCCACCCCACGGGTGGGCAGCGGCTCCTGCCGTGCCCCGTGCCAGCCCCCCGTGCCTGTCCACCCGTGCCCGCCCCGTTCCCACCCGGGCTCCGTCCCCGTGCCAGCTCCGTGCCGGACCCGTGACAGCCCCGTGACAGCCCCTTAACCCCACGCCAGCCCCAGAGCACCCCCTTACCCCCGTGCCAGCCCCGTGCCAGCCCTGTCTCTGCTCCCGCAGCTCTCGACGCCCCAGGCGAGCCCGGAGCGGGTGCCCAGCCCGGAGGAGCAGGAGTGGGCAGGGCCCGAGGCGCTGTGCCCGGGCTGGCTGGAGGACGAGACCCCTGATGGCGAAGTGCCCGGGGACAGCGGGGACCCCGACGGTGCCACCCACGCCTACGAGCAGCTCCAGAGAGCCCTGTGCCAGGAGGGGCTGCCCCCCACGCTGGACTGCTCCGCAGAGCCCCGCACGGGTTGGGGACACGGGGGGCACGGTGCCAGGGGAGGACACGGGGGTGGCAGGGACAGTGATGCGGGCTCGGTGCCAGGTTGGGGACACGGGGGTGGCAGAGAGAGTGTTGTGGGCTCGGTGCCAGGTTGGGGACACGGGGGTGGCAGGGAGAGTGTTGTGGACGCAGTGCCAGGCTGGGATAGGTGGGTGGCAGGGATAAGGGTGGCAATGGGGATGCGGTGCCAGGCTAGGGACACAGGGGGTTTGGAAGCTCCCAGCCACACTGGGGTGCCACGGGCAGGGTGGCGCCAGTGTCCCCACCCCGAGGCTGTTAACCCTTCCCTTCCTGGCAGGATTTGGCCCGCTGGACATGACCGTTTGCATCCTGGGCTCGCCCATCCCCTTCCTGCCCGTCCTGCTGGAGGGTGGCACCCGCTGCCCAGGTGGGTGCCATGCCCTTGTTCCCACACCCGCCTGTGCTGCCTGACCCGCACTGTGAGGGAAACTGAGGCAGGGGAGCAGGATGGCAGCAGCCCCCCGCGTCCCGTTAATCCCAGCACACACCAGTTCGGCAGCAAGTGCCCTTCCCACCCCCATGGGGGGCAGTTTGGGGCAGGGGCTGCGGGGTGCCCACCGCCCACTCCCGTGCCCACCCGCAGGTGCCATGGTGCTGTGCCTGTCCCCCTCCTGGGCCAGCCGGGTGCCATCGGAGTCGTGCCCGGGCGCCTGGTCCCTGCTGCTCTCCCGGGGCGTCTCCTTCAAGGTGGGGGGGCACAGCGCCCTGGAGAGCTTCGTGCCGCCCCGCCGCGCCAACTACGTGACGGGCACCTTCGCGCCGGGGGACCCCGAGGGCGGCTGGGTGGGCGAGCTGGCCCGTGACCTCGACTGCCCCACGGGGGGCTCGGTGCCGCTCGCCCACCGCCTCGAGGACACGCTGGTCACCCGCTGGGTGCTGGCGGCTCACGCCAACCTGCCCGTGCCCCCCACGCTGGCCTTCGTCCTGGGGACCAGGGGGAACCTGCCCGCCCAGCCCGCGGCCCCCGGGGTGAGGCTGGTGCGGCTGCAGGACCCCCAGGGCCAGCAGAGCCTGGTGCAGGAGGAGGTGGGCGCCTTCCTGGGGGGCACCGCCATGGAGCCCTACGGGCAGGTGGGCATGGCAGGGCGGGCGGTGCTGGTGGCGCCGGGTGGCGCTGGGGGACATCGAGAAGCACGGGGTGGGGCGGCTGTGAGGGTGGCGATCAGGTGGCAGTGGGGGGCATGGGGTGACAGGGGTGGGTGCAGGGGGTGGGGTGGCACATGGTGACAGGGGTGGGTGCAGGTGGTGGGGTGGCAAAAGTGACACGGGGCTGCACACAGGTTGCGGGCGGGCTGGCTGCCGGGGTGGCAGCTGGTGGCACGGGGTGACACGAAGGTGGTGGGTTGGCTGCTGGGACGGCAGCAAGTGGCAGGGGGTGACACGGAGGTGCACGCAGGTGGTGGTGCGGCCGGCGGGGTGGCGGTGGCGGGGGACAGGCGCCCGCAGCACCCACAGGAAGGAGGAGGGGGCGGCGGTGGCACAGGCGGTGGGTGCCCGGCTCCGGGGGCTGACGGAGGAGGACAGCGTCCTGCTGGAGGCCATGGTGCCCACCGCCCGCCTGCCCGTGCCCCCCCCACGTAAGGCCCCCGCCCTCGGGCGCCCACCACCATGGGAGGGGGGGAAGAGACCCCCGGGGTCCCACGGGTCCCTGCAGCTGTGCCGGCCACGTGTCTGTGCCCTGGGGCGGGTGGGTGGCGGCCATTGGGGTGCCCAAATTACTGGGGTCCTGGGGGAAGGGCACGATGGTCACCTTGGATGCCCACGGCCCCCCGGGTTAGGGTTGGGACTCAGTTTGCCACCTTGGACCCCCACAGAACCATGGGGAGAGGTGGGGAAGGTCACCCTGAATGTCCATGGTCCCCTGTGGTGGGGGGGAAAGCCACCCTGGACCCCCACGGTCCCCTGGGGCTGGGCAGGGTGTTGGGGTGACCCCCTCTGACTCCCGACAGTCCCGTGGGGTTGGGGATGGCAGTGGCCGTGCTGTAGCCCTCACTCCCTGGGGCTGGGCTTGGCCGGGGCCACCGCGGTGCCACAGGGAGCCCCAAAAGGCCCCGGAGGAGGAGGAGGGGGAGGTGGGGCAGGGCGGCCCCGTCCCCGCGTGGCGGCCGTGCCTGCCCTGTCCCTTGCCCCCCAGGCAGCCCAGCCCCGCGGCTGCCCATGGCCCTGCGCATCTGCACCCTCGTCTGCAGGTCCTGGGGGGACCGGCCCCAGCTCTGCCAGGTACGGCGCGTCCCCACACCCCGGTGGCTCTGTGTGTCCCCAGCCTATGATGGCTGTCCCCACGTCCTGGTGGCCCCGTATGTCCCCAGGCTATGGTGGCAGCCTTGTGGCCAGGCTGTGGTAATCTCTGTGTGTGCCAGGCCATGTCCCCATACCCTGGTGGCCCTGGGTGTCCCCAGGACTGGTGGCCATCCACATCCATGCCTTGGGTCAAGGTGTCACCCCACGTCCCTACGCCCTGGTGGCAGTTACATCCCCAGGCTGTGGGTTAGCAGCCAATGTCCCCGTACCCCGGCGGCAGCCGGTGTCCCCACACACACGCGGGTGTCGCCGTGTCCCCACACACAGGTGGCCTGCGCCGTGGGACGCGCGGAGAGCCCGGTGCGTCACGGCGCGGCGCTGCCCCAGGGCCTGGACTCCAGCCTGCAGCAGTGGGGGGTGGCGGCCCCCAGCCAGCGACAGGCGCTGGCCACGCGGCTGCGGGAGGCCACCGAGGCCGCCGCGGCCGCCCTGCTGGCCAGCGAGGCCGAGCTGAGCCCGCGGCAGCGCGGCGGCGGCCGGGCCCGCACCGACATCCTGGGTGAGCGGGGCGCGGGGGGCGCCGCCGGTGCCGCGGTCACCCCGCGGTGCTGAGCGTCGTGTCACCGTCCCCAGGCGTGGATTTCCTGCTGGCGTGCGTGGATGAGGCGCTGGAGCTGGTGGCGCTGGCCACGAACGGGCAGCGGTGCCTGGAGACGTGCGCGCTGGCCGAGGCCATGGGGCGCGGCGTGGGCGAGCCCCGCGGGGATCTGCCGCGGCTGCTGGCCGAGGCCATGCTGCACCAGGCGCAGCGCCACCTGGTCGAGGGCAAGGACATCCTGCTCATCGGGGCCGGAGGCGTCAGCAAGAGCTTCGTGTGGGAGGCGGCCCGCGACTACGGGCTGAGGGTGAGGGGCTCGGGGTTCCAGCGGGCTCGGGGCGGCAGAGCCGCAGTGCCGGGGCCGGCCGAACCCCGGTGACGCCTCTCCGGGGCCGCAGGTCCACCTGGTGGAGTCGGACCCGGAGCACTTCGCGGCGGGGCTGGTGCAGACCTTCCTGCCCTACGACAGCCGGGAGCACCGGCGCGACGAGGAGCACGCGGAGCGGGTGCTGGAGCTGCTGCGCTCCCGGGGGCTGCGGCCCCACGCCTGCCTCTCCTACTGGGACGACTGCGTGGTGCTGGCGGCCCTGGTGTGCCAGGGGCTGGGGCTCCGCGGCCCCGCGCCCGCCGCCGTGCGGGTGGCCAAGCAGAAGAGCCGCACGCACCGGCACCTGCAGCGCTGCCGCCGCGGCCGCCCGCCGCCCGCCGCCTTCGCCGTGCCCTGCCGCCGCCTGCGGAGCCACGGCGACGTGGAGCGGGCGGCGGGCGCCGTGCCCTTCCCCGCCGTGGCCAAGCTGGAGTTCGGCGCGGGCGGCGTGGGCGTGCGGCTGGTGGAGAACGCCGGGCAGTGCCACGCTCACGCCGCCCGCCTCTGGAGGGACCTGCGCGACGACGCCGATCACCCGGGCATCGGGCTGGGCTGGGGCAACGCCATGCTGCTCATGGAGTACGTGCCGGGCACCGAGCACGACGTGGACCTGGTGGTCTTCGAGGGGCGGCTGCTGGGCGCCTGGGTGTCGGACAACGGCCCCACGCGTGTCCCCGCCTTCCTGGAGACGGCGGCCTGCCTGCCCTCCTGCCTGCCCGCCGACCGGCAGGCGCAGCTGGTGCGGGCGGCGCTGGAGTGCTGCCGGGCGTGCGGGCTGCGCGACGGCGTCTTCAACGTGGAGCTCAAGCTGGGCCCGGCGGGGCCGCGCCTGCTGGAGATCAACCCCCGCATGGGGGGCTTCTACCTGCGCGACTGGATCCGCGAGGTCTACGGCCCCGACCTGCTGCTGGCCGCCGTGCTGGTGGCGCTGGGAGTGCCGCCCGTGCTGCCCGCCCGCCCCGCGCCCCGCACGCATCTGGCCGGGGTGATGTGCCTGGCCTCGGAGCACGGCGAGACCCTGGCGGGCGGCGGGGGCATGGAGGCTCTGCGGGAGCTGCACGGCCGCGGGCTCGTCCGCCTCAACCGGCTCTTCGAGGAGCCCGAGGGGGCCGGCGAGTACGAGGAGCCGCTGCTGAGCGTGGCGTGCGCCGGGGCCACGCTGGCCGAGGCCTGCGAGCGCCTGCTGGGGCTCTGCCAGGGGCTGGGCATCGACTCCCCGAGATATCCCGTGGAGCATTTCTTGTCCCACTTCAAATAGCGCCGGGCAGGCAGCGGGGAGAGTGGGGGAATGGGTGCCCCGGCACACCCGGCACCCGCTCCCGCCGCCCCGCCGCCCCTCCCTGGCATCCCCCCGGCACCCCGTCCCGCTGTCCCCCCATCCCCTGGCCTGGCACACCATGTCCTGGCACCCCCTGGATCCCCGTCACCTGGCCTGCCACCCCATTGCCTGGCATTCCCCTTTGTCCCGGCACTCCATCCCCAGGCATCCCCTTGCTCTCCTGGCGTCCCATCCCCTGGCATCCTGACATCTCATCCACTGGGATCCTCCCATTAACCTGGCACTCCATCCCCTGGCATCTCCCGACTCTCCTGGCGCCCCATCCCCTGGCATCCTGACATCCCATCTCCTGGCACCCCCTACTACTCTGACACCCCAATTCCCAGCATCCCCCATGTCCTGGCACCACATTCCCTGGCATTCCTGTCCATCCTGGCACTTCATCATCATACTGACACCCCTCACCCGAAGATTCCCCCTCTCCCAGCCCAGACACCCCATGCCCCTGCCCTAGCACCCCGTTCCCTGCTTCCCAACATCTCTCCCTCTCTCCTCTGCCCTGTCCCTACAGTCTGTACCCCCCGTTCCTGAAGCTGGGGGTCCGTCCCATGCCTGGGGACACACAGGGGGACACTGTCCCCTGCTGTCTCCGTGCCACCCCCAGGGTGGGGCAGCCAGGACCCCCGAGGCAGCCAGGCCACCCCATGAGAGAAGCAGGTGAAGCGTGAGGTGTGTTGGCACCTGCTGGCATGGGGAGACCCCACAGCAACAAACCATGATGGGGAGGGAGACCCCATAATGACAATGAATTATTGGGACATCCCATAATAACAGAAAAATGTGGGGAGACCCCACAATAACACACCAGCAAGGGGAGACCCCACAGTAACAGACTGAGGTGGGGAGACCCCACAATGACCCCCTGGAAGGGAAGACCCTACAATAACAAACAGGGGGAACCCACAGTAACAAACCTGTGTGGGGAGACCCCATAACAGCATACACTGAAAGGGAGACCCCACAATAACAAACTGGCATGGGGAGACCCTACAGTGATAGATCTGCACCAGGGAACCCTACAACAACAGAGGGGCACCCAGGGACTCCCTGGAGAAGATCAGAAAATCCTCTGGGAAGACTTGTGTGATGTGGTATAGGGCTGTCACTGGGGAGGCCCTACAGTGACCCCACACTAACACCCAGCCCCTGTAATGCCTGAGATCCTACAACAACACCAGGCACCCTACACTAACACAGAGCCCTGCAGTGCCCCGACCCTACAATAACAGCAGTGACCCTACAATAACACCCACATCCTACAGCCCTCACAACCCTACAACAACACCAGAGATCCTACAATAACACAGAGCCCCTGCAGTGCCTGAGAGCCTGCAATAACACACAGCCACTGTAGTGCCTGAAACCCTCCAATAAACCCCAGTCCCTGCAATGCCCCTGACCCTACAATAACACCAGCGACCGTACAATAACACCAGCGACCCTACACCAACACGCAGTGCCCACAGTAGCAGCAGTGACCCCACAACCACCCCAGTGACCCCACAATAACCCCAGTGCCCTGCAGCCCCACTCGTGCCTCCCAACCCCGCGGAAAACCCGGCCGGGATCTCCACGTGGGGTCACCGGCATGTCCCCCTCTTTTCCTGCTCCTCCTCTGACGTCACGGCGGCGCCGCTGACGTCACGGCGGCGCAGGGGGCGTGGCGGGCCGGGGTCCCCAGTAAAGGCTGTGAGCGGCCGCGCTGTCTCCGTGCTGTTCCCTGCGCCACCCCTGGGGACCCCCTGTCCCCGAGTCCCCCGCGCTGGGGACACCCCTGTGACGCGCGCGGGGGCGTGGCCGCGGGAGGGGCGTGGCCGCGGGCGTGGCCAGCGCGGCGGGTTCCCCGGGGTCCCGATAAGGCGGTGACACGGGGGGCGTGCCGGGGGCGTGGCCGAGTTGGGGGCGTGGTCATCGGGGCGGGTCCCCGGGGGTCCCGGCACGGCGCCGTCATGGCGGGGGTGTTCGACATCGACCTGGAGACCGAGGAGGGCAGCGACGGGGACGAGCCCGAGCTGGGCGCCGTGAGCCGGCAGCGGGGCGCGGGGGGGCACCGGGGCTGCCGCCGGCACCGGGGCTGGGGCGGGGGGCGCCGCGGGGACGGGGGGCACCGACAGCGGGACGGGCGGTGGAGGCGGCGAGAGGCACCGAGGCGCGGTGGGGACGGCGGGAGCAGGGGTGTCGGGGGTGCGTGGGGTTCGCTCGGTGCCGGGAACGGCGGGCAGGGGCTTGGGGGGACAGCGGCAGGGCAGTGACAGGGGTCCCGCCGGTGGCGGGACAGGGGTGCACCCGGGCTGTCCGCGGGACGGGGCACCGGGGCACCGGGGGCAGCCGCGGATCCCGGGCGGGCAGCGGGCGGCTCCCGCTGGGCAGGGCCCGGCCTCGGCCCCAAAACATCCGGCTGGGCCGGCTCGGCGCTGCCTCGCCCCGCGCTGCCGCGTCCTGCCCGCGTCCTGCCCGCGTCCTGCCCGTGTCCTGCCCGCGTCCTGCCGTGTCCTGCCTGCCGTGTCCGTGTCCTGCCTGCCGTGTCCCCTCCTTGCCCTGTGTCCCCTCCCTGCCGTGGGTCCTCTCTGCGCTGTGTCTCCCCTCCTTGCCATATGTCCTCTCCCTGCCATGCGTCCGCTGCCCACCTCTGACCGCGAGTTCCCTCCCGCAGGAGATGGAGCTGGAGCCCCGGGGAAACGGCCTGGAGTAAGTGGGGGACAGCCTGCGGGGGGGTGTGCAGGCACGGGACAGGCAGGGGACAGGCAGGGGGCTGTCCCCGCTCACTCTCTCTCCCGCCAGGCCGGTGGGACACTATGAAGAGATCGAGATTTCCGAGAGCAGCGTCAACAATGGCCCCGAGCACATCGGCCCGCACTGCTTCGAGCTGCTCCGCGTCCTGGGCAAGGGTGGCTACGGCAAGGTGGGGACACAGCGGGGCTGGGGACCTCTCGGGGGGCTCCGGTGCTCCCCCCAACGGCGTCCCCAACCTTCCCTTCCCGTCCTTCCAGGTGTTCCAGGTGCGCAAAGTGCAGGGCACCAACACGGGCAAGATCTTCGCCATGAAGGTCCTGAAGAAGGTAGGGGCGCCCCCGCCCCCCCAGCCCCCCCGGGGACCCCCCCCGCTCACCGCCTCCCCCCCAGGCCAAGATCGCCTGCAACGCCAAGGACACGGCGCACACCCGGGCCGAGAGGAACATCCTAGAGGCCGTCAAGCACCCCTTCATCGTCGACCTCATCTACGCCTTCCAGACGGGCGGCAAGCTCTACCTCATCCTGGAGTGCCTCAGCGGTGCGGGCGGGCTCGGGGCAGCCGGGGGGTACTCCAGGGATGGCTGCAAATTGTCCTAGGGAGGGCTCAAGGGCTTCCAGGAATGGCGCAGGGTGTCCAGGGATGGTTAAAGTGGGACCTGGGGTGGCTACAGTGTCCAGGGAGGGTGTCCAGGGGTGGCTCAGGGATGGTTAAAGGGGGACCTGGGGTGGCTACAGTGTTCAGGGAGGGTGTCCAAGGTTGGCTCAGGGGGTGCAGGGATGGTTAAAGCGGGACCTGGGGGGGCTACAAAGTCCAGGGGTGGCTCAGGGGGTCCAGGGTGGTTTATGGGTTTCCCTGGATGACTCAGATATTCCCAGGGGTGATTAAGGAGTGTCCAGGGATGGCTCAGGAGGGTCCCCCTTGGGCTCTTTACGCAGGTGGAGAGCTCTTCATGCAGCTGGAGCGGGAAGGGATCTTCCTGGAGGACACTGCCTGGTAGGGATGAGGTGGTGGTGGTGGGGGTGGATGGGGTGGGCGCCCCGACATGGCTCACAGCCACCCCAATCCCGCCACAGCTTCTACCTGAGCGAGATCACGCTGGCCCTGGGTCACCTGCATTCCCACGGGATCATCTACCGGGACCTTAAGCCAGAGAATATCATGCTCAACAGCCAAGGTGGGTTTTGGGGGGCAAACTGGGGAGCCTGGGGTGTTCTCTGGGGGCAGTGCTGACCTCTCCACCGTGTCCCTCAGGCCACATCAAGCTGACGGACTTCGGGCTGTGCAAGGAGTCCATCCACGACGGAGCCGTCACCCACACCTTCTGCGGCACCATCGAGTACATGTGAGGTGGATGCAGCACTGGGGGGAATTTGGGGGGGGTCTGTCCTACCCCCCCCATCTGCTCAGGGCCCCCCTGCATCCCCCAGGGCCCCCGAGATCCTGGTGCGGAGCGGGCACAACCGGGCGGTGGACTGGTGGAGCCTGGGCGCCCTGATGTACGACATGCTCACCGGATCGGCAAGTGCCACTGCTGCTCCCTCCCTCCTCCCTGGGGACTGGGGGGGCATCCCGGGGTGACCCCGAGCCTTCCTGCCCCCCCCGGCTCTTCATGGCCCCCCCGTGCCCCCACAGCCGCCGTTCACTGCCGAGAACCGCAAGAAGACCATCGACAAGATCCTCAAAGGGAAGCTGGTGCTGCCGCCCTACCTGACACCCGATGCTCGTGACCTCCTCAAGAAGGTGCCCCCCGCCCCCCAAAATTCCCTCCCCCTCCTTTATTCACGTAGGTCCTCCCCCCATTCCCATCTCTATCCCCATTTCTCTTCCAGTTCCTGAAGCGGAACCCCAGCCAGAGGGTTGGGGGGGGCCCCGGTGATGCGGCCGATGTGCAGGTACAGGGGTGGCCAGGTGGGGTGTGCCAGGGGACACCCCCCAAATGCTGCCTGACACCCCCAAACCCCACAGAAACAGCCTTTCTTCCGCCACATCAACTGGGAGGACCTGCTGGCACGCAGGCTGGACCCCCCCTTCAAACCCTGCCTGGTATGGGGGGCCAAGGGGGGAGGCTGGGAGTGTGTTTTGGGGGGCCCCGTGGGAGCAGCTGCCGTGTTCCGTGTTCCCCACAGCAGTCGGAGGAGGACGTGAGCCAGTTCGACACACGCTTCACCCGCCAGACCCCCGTGGACAGCCCTGATGACGCTGCCATCAGCGAGAGCGCCAACCAGGCCTTCCTGGTAGGAGGGCACAGCCCCGGGGGAACCCCTGGCACGGCCAGGATACCCCCAGTGACACCCCCAAACCCACAGGGCTTCACCTACGTGGCCCCCTCGGTGCTGGAGAGCATCAAGGAGGGGTTCTCCTTCCAGCCCAAGGTGCGCTCCCCACGCCGCCTCAACAGCAGCCCCCGCACTCCTGTCAGGTACCGGGGCACAGGGGGTGCTTGGGGTGGGGGGCTTTGGGATGGGGGTTTCAGGGTGGGCACCAAGACAGGGCAGGGGACAGTTCTGGGGGGTGCAATGGGGGGCCTCAACCTGTCCCATCCTGGGGGTACAGAGAGGCTGTGGGGGCAGTGGGGTGAGGGTTTGGGGTGCTTTGGGGTGAGGGAATCAAGGGGGTGGAGAAGGAGTAGGGGAGGTCCATGGAGTATGGGGGGAGTTGGGGTCTCTAGGGGTGGGGAAAGAGCTCTGTGGGCACTGGCTGCCCCCTCACTCACCCCGTCCTGTGTCCCCTCCAGCCCTGTGAAGTTCTCCCCCTTCGAGGCGTTCAAGCCGGTGGCTCCAGGAGACCCCATGGAGCTGGGGCCCCCCCAGGCCCCCCCGCCCGAGGGCACGGCCCCCCTGCCCATCAAACCCTCGGGGGGGGCCAAGAAGCAGAAGGGGGGCCGGGGGCGGGTGCCCAGGTAGGGGTGGGGAGGGTGGGGGGTTTTGGAGGGGGCCTGGTGCTCCCCATGGGGTGGGGGGAACCCCACGGTGCTGCTTGTGCTCTGGGGGGCTCGTCCCCCTCCGGCACAGCCCCCTGCCTGCAGGGTTTGGGGACACGGGGAGAACCCCCAGGGGCGTGGCCCCCCAGGGGCGTGCCCCCGTGGGCGTGGCCTTTTGGGGTGTGGCCCCTCTGGGGGCACGGCCTTTGGGGTGTGGCCCCCTGGGGCGTGGCCCTGCTGCTGGATGTGTGCCAATTAAAGGACTTGCTGAGGCTGTGGTGGTCCCTCTGCTGGGGCTGGGGGGGTGGGGGGGCCACTGGGAGTTGCCCCACCAGGGGAGGGTCCAGGCTCCACCCCCTGTGTGTTGCCCCGCCCCGTTTTAGGCTCCTTCCACTTGTCACACCCTTTTCTTGGCTCCACCCACTTTTCTGCAAACCACGCCCCCGATCAGCTCTTCCCCCAGAGCTGCTCTTTTATTGGTCAGTGCAAATTCGGACAAGGCCCCTGCAGCCAATCAGGAGCCTCGGCTGGGAGCTGGCGGGGGCGAGGCAGGGGGGACAGAGAGAGGGTCCCTTTGCTGGCAGGGCTGTGACATTACAGGGAAGTGACACTACAGGGAGGTGACACTACAGGGCAGTCACACTACAGGGCAGTGATATTACAGGGAGGTGACAATACAGGGAGGTGACAATACAGGGAGATGACACTACAGGGTAGTGATATTAACAGGGAGGTGACACTACAGGGTGATGACATCAAATGGCGGTGACGTCAGGCCGGTGATGTCACAAGGCGGTGACGTGCGGCCGCGTGTCCCCCCAGGCCGCTGTCCCCGAGAAGGCGTGCAGGTCACTGAGCAGGGCCTCGGCGCTGCCCCCCGCCGCCTGCCCCTCACTCAGGGGGCTTTCCCCGCCCTCCGGCGCTGCCTCGGCCTCCTCCTCATCCTCCTCCTTCTCATCCTCCTCCTGCTCATCCCCATCCTCCTCCTGCTCATCCTCCTCCTCCTCCTGCTGCTGCGGCCGCCGCTCCAGGCTCCATGGCATCAGCTCCTCCTCCTCGTCGCGCACGGCCACCTCCCCGTGACTGTCCCCGGGGGTCGCAGCAGGGTCTCCCGGCGAGCGCAGCCGGTGCCACTGTCCCTGCAGCAGCTGCAGCGCCCGGCGGCCCAGGGGCCGGGGGTGGTACTGGCCGGCCGAGAGGCGGCACAGGTGGTGCCAGGCCAGCGCCAGCCCCAGCACCAGGCACAGCAGCAGCCCCAGCAGCGCGGCCACCGCCCGGTCGTTGCGGGCCACCGTGGGGTCCCTGGCTGCCACCGGCGCCGCCAGCGCCAGCAGCAGCAGCGGGTGCCATCGCGGGGCAGCCTGCGGGGAGGGCAGCGGGGTCACACCGCGCCCGGCACGTGGCTTCCCGGAGCTGGAACGCAGGGAAGGGCCGGGGCAAGGTACAGGGCAGAGGACAAGAGCCGGGGAGGGGGAGGTGACCTTTGGGGACCGAAGCCGTGGGTGGTGTGTGCAGCAGCACCTGCAGGTGCTGGGCAAGAGGATCTGGGTCCTGCCACCCCACACGTGGCTGCTTAGGCCCCCCATAGAATCCCCTGCCCACAGGGCTGCAGCCCCGCAGCACCCCCTGCCAAAGCCCCAGGGCCCCCCAAATCCGGCACTCGCAGTCTTCATTGTGGCTGCACAGCCCCCAACAACACCCCAAAACCTGAGCCACCCCCAAGCCTACCATGCTCCCCTGAAGGACCCCCCCCTCCTTCCCCCCAACCCCACTGTGCTCCCCTTATCCACCCAGACATTCCAGACTCTCCTTACCCTCCCACCTCCCCCAACCCCACTCTGGCTCCCTGATCCTGACTCCCCCAACCTGTCCCCCATCCCCTGGGCTCCCAGCCCCCCCCCAGTCTCCCACCCTGCCCGGTTTTGGGGTGCTCACCATCAGTGGGGTGCAGCCAGAGCAGGTCCCGATGCCGCGGGCGCGCTCCGAGATGGGGGAGCCCCCCCCAACTTCCTGCCCGTGCAGCGGATGTGCCGAGCGGGGGGGCCGAGCTCTGCACCCCCCTCACCCCCTCTGCTGCCCAAAATGCCGCCCCGTGCCCCCCCAACTTCCTGCCGAGGCGCCGAGCTCCCACCCGTGACCGCTGTGCCTTCCTGCCTGCCCCCGCTCTGCCACCCCGCAGGTGGCCCTGCTGCTTTCCCTATAAATCACCCCCAGCACTTTTCTTATAAATCCTTTATTTGGAGTGAAAATATAGATTTTGACCCTGCACTGGAATGGAGACAGGGGGGACACGAGGAGGAGGGAGGGAGGAAAAGCCCCCAAAATATAGGGGGGACAATATCTCACAGTTTAGGAAGGCAGATCATGCCCTGCCCCACAGAAAGGGGGGAGACCCCACACAGGGATTGGGGGGTGCAGGGGGTAATCTTTGATCCCAGGAGCAACCCCCAGCCCGAGGAACGGGGGCAGGGGTGGAGAATGGTCCATGATTCGGGGGGGCAGCACCCAATAAGGCAATGGGGGGGAAGCGGGGAGCTGCCAGAGGGGCGGCCAGCCCCCCAATGGGAGAAGGGCCCAGAGCGCGGCAAGGGGGGACACCCCAGGGGGGCAAGATGGTTCAGGGGGGTCCCTGGGGCGCAGGCGTGGTCCCTGGGGCGGTGGTCCCTGAGGGGGTCGCTACACGTGGCCGTTCTCCAGGCGGCTGAGCTGCTCCTCCAGGCGGGAGATGCGCTGGCCCTGCTCCGCCACCAGCGCTCGCAGCGCCGCCACTTCCTGCAGCACCTCGTCCAGGCGACCTCCCTGAGGGACAGTCCCGTCACGGGACACGCCCAGCAGAGCCACACCCACTGCCACACCCACTGCCACACCGATCACACCCCTCCGTCCCTTTCCCGCTTGTCCCCCCTGTCCCCCTGTCCCCTTACCGTGGCGCTGCCGGAGCCCAGCACCGGCGGGGCACTGAAGCGGGCGGACGCGGGGGCCGCGGGGGGCGTGGGAGGTGGCGTGGTGGCCCCGGTGGTGGCCCCGGTGGTGGGGCGGTTGTCGTGGAGCAGCGTCCGCCGGTTCACCTTGAGGTCCCGCTGCTTGCTGGGGACGTAGGCCTGGCGCAGGGACACCAGCACGGGCCCCGCCGTGCGCCCCGCCACCCACTCCTCCGCCTCCATGGCCGCCTCGGGGCCCGCTGTGTCCGGGTACAGGTCGTCCTGGAACAGGTCCGACTGCCCCCAACAGAGTCAGAGGGGTGGCATCCTCAGGCGGACCCCCAGAGAGACACCACGGCCTCACTGGGGACCCCCATTGCTCCCATGTCCTGCTCAGGGACATCACATGCAGACCCCATAGGGACCCCAGCCCTGACTGATTAGGGACCCCTTGCCCAGTCACCAAGTCCTGCCCAGGAACCCCACACGGCCCTGTGTCCTGCCCAGTGACACCTCTTGGTCCCCCGAGGACTCCCACCACCCCACATTCCCCTATCCCCACACACCTTCCTTGGCACGGTCATGATGATAGGCTCACACTTGCGCTCGTGCAGCTTGTAGAACCTGCCAGGGGAGCAGAGGGGGTCACAGAAGGTTCTGGGGGGTTCTGGGGGTCCCTCACCTCATCCCCCATGTCCCTGTGCCCACCTGGCGATCTCACACTTGCTGACGTCCAGCCCGCGCTTGGGCATCCAGCCCATTCCCCGCTGGGGTTCCTTGCTGGTGAAAGTGTTGAGGAAGTGGATGTAGGGCGGCTCCTCCGTGATCTCGAAGTACCGGATGCTCGAGTCCCCCTGGGGACACGCCGTTAGGGGGGAGCCTGGCTCGGGGGTGCCACCGCCGGGGTGGGGGGCTCCCTACCTTGCCGCAGACGTAGACCACGCTGCTGTCGGGGTCGTAGAAGGGCAGCAGAGCCCCGTTGCTGGAGTCCAGCTCCTGCAGCCCCATGGGCTCCTCCAGGTTCTCCTGGGGTGGGATGAGGTGTCAGGCACGCAGGAAATCCCAGGATGGTTCCGGGGACCCCCGGGGTGGCACTCACCGTGTCCCAGAGTGCCAGCTGCCGCTCACTCATGCGGCTGAAGCCGGTGGTGAAGATCTTGCCGTCGGCCAGGAAGATGGCACGCATGGGACGGGCCCCCTCGTGTGCCCGCTCCTTCTCCTGGAGGGCACGGCTGTCACTGGTGCTTTCAGCACCCCAGGGACAGACACCAAGGGACAGGGGACAACGGGGACCACCAGGGGACAAGGACACCCACGGAACGCGGGACAACAGGGCGCACAGAGGGACATGGGCAGGGAGCTGGGGGTTGTCCCCAGGAGCCAGCGCAGGGCAGTGCCTTGGTGACATAGGCCCCCCATGGGGTTGGGGACACTCACGGCCACCACGGTGCCGCGGCGGGGGTCGATGACACGGATGCTCTTGTCCTTGCAGGCGGTGCAGAAGAGGGAGCCATCGCGGCTCCAGCTGACGCTGTAGATGAGGTCGGGGTGCAGCCCGTCCAGCCGGTACAGCTCTTCGGCCGTGCCCACGTTCCAGATCAGCACCACGTTGTCACAGCCTGGGGGACACGGCAGCCTGGGTCACCTCGGGCACGAGACCTCCTCCCTGTGCCCGCCGTGTCCCCCCGTACCCGCACTGAGCAGGACGTTGCGGGCCGTGGGGTGCCAGGTGATGATGCCAACACGCTTCGAGTGGCCCTCCAGCACCACCACCGGCTCCGTCAGCGGCTGGCTCAGCCCGTTCTCTGGGATCTGCCACACCTGAGGGGACAGAGGGGATGGTGAGCGAAGCGGGGTGACCCCTGCCACCCCCCGGGGTCCTGGGCCACCCCTCACCATGACGGTGCAATCCTCGGAGCCGCTGGCGATGACATGGTCGTTATGGGGACACCAGTCGATGTCCAGGACGGGGCCCGTGTGGCCGCACACCGTGGGGTACGACTTGTCAATGCGTCCGGTCTGGGGACAGAGTGACAGCGGGGAGGGGGTCACCCACTGGCACAAGTCCCCCTTCCCCCCATCACCGCCCTGCTGTCACCTTGTGCAGGGGGAGGACGAGGAAGGCGCCGCCGCCGCTGGCCTCCACGATGATGGCGACGAAGGAGGGGTTGACGGCGCAGAAGGTGCTGTCCCAGGTGACGCGGGACACGCGGATGTCATCGTAGCACTGGTCCGTCTTCACCGGCTGCCCGAACACGTGCCGGAATTTGCTCTGCCGCACCACCTTCCGGAAGGACATGGCTGGGGAGCGCCCCGGCCGCGGTCAGGCACGCTGGGATACCCCAAAACGGCAGGCGGGGACACCAGGGAATGGGGTGTCCCCTGAAGTGGGTTTGTCACTGTCTTCCAGCTCAGTAAAGGGTGACTCAGCCACTCCTGGGGGAACACACCCCTGTCCCTGCCAGCTCCCTGAAGGGAACTCGGGAAGCACCCCAGGAATGGCGGCTCTGAGTGAGACAGGGAGTGTCCCATTCGGGATGGGGACAGGGACAAGGGTGTCCTCCTGGAAACACGGGTGAGGATGGAAAGGAGGGCATGGACAGCTCCAAGAGATCACAGGACAAGGGTGGCCCTGCTGGATATGGGGTCAGGGACAAGGAAGGGAATGGGGACAAGGATAGGGATGGGGGGGCACGAATGGGGCCAGCGGTGGCCTCATTCTGTACCGGGAAAGTGACGAGGACACAGGGACAAGGTTGGGGACAAGAAAAAGGATGGGGACGGGGGCGGGGTCAGGAATGGGGCCGGTGGTGGCCGCGCTAGGTACAGGAACAGGAATGGGGACAGGGGGACAGGGACGAGGATGGGGACATGGACGGGAAAGGGGTGACCCGGCTAGGTATGGGGACAGGGATAGGGAGAGGGACAGGGACGGGGACGGGTACGGGGGTGGCCCCGCAGGGAACAGGGATGGGGCTGCCCCGGGAAGGCGGATGGGGGCCCGCGCCCGGCGGTTCCGGACGGGGCTCGGTGCCCGGTCCCGGTGCCCGCACTCACCGGCGGGTCGGTGCCCGGGGCCGGTGCCGGTGTCGGGGGCGGCGGGAGCGGCGGCGGCGGCGGGGGCGGGGCAGGAAGTGACCGGGGCCGCCCCGCGCCTGCGCGGCTCCGGGGCGGGGGCATCGGCGGGGCGGGGGGAGACCGGGGCACCCCATGAACGGCGACACCCTGGGGCACGGTCCCCGTGGACAGCGCCAGTGGGTGGCACAGCGGTGACATTGGCGGGTGGCACAGGGGCAATGGCAGCGGATGGCACAGGGGTGCTGTCACCCCCACCAGTGTCGCCTCTCTGTGTCACCCCGGGGTGACACAGCAGCCAGGGTCACCTCCCGGGCCGGGCTCTCCCCTGCTCTCATTTTGGGGGGTCCCTCCCGTCTGAAGCCCCCTGTGTCACCTTTTGCCCGCCCAGTCATGTCTTGGGGACACCCCACCGGTCCCCATCCTGGGGGGACAATAAATGCACCTACCTTAGGGGTGGGGGGAGCTCGGGAGAGGTACCAGGTGAGGGGACACAGTGGTGGCCTTGCGGTGTCACCGCTGGGGGTGTGGCTTGGTCTGGGGACACCGTGGTGGCTGTGGGGTGTCACGTCTGGGCACAATGCTGGGGACACTGGTGGCTCTGGGGTGTCACCTCTGGGAGTACTGGACAATGCTGGGGACACCGGCGGCTGTGGGGTGTCACGTCTGGGAGCAATGCTGGGGACACCGGTGGGTTTGTGGTGTCACCTCTGGGAGCATTGGGCATTGATGGGGACACTGTTGGCTGTGGGGTGTCGCCTCTGGACTCGGGGCCTCGGTGGTGGCCCCGGGGCGCTGTTGGGGACCTGTCCGGTGGCCGGGGCGCGGTGGCCGTGGCTGTTTCCTGCCATTAATCACCGCTAATTGGCTTTGCCCCGGCGGGCCCGCGGCGGGGGGAGCTCGGGGGGTCACGGGGGGTGTAAGAGGATTTCCCGGCTCCTTCCTCCGGCTCGGCCACCCCGGGGTCCCGCTCCCTGCCCGCCCGCTGCCCACCCGGCCCCGGCCCCATGCCACGCTCCCGCGGGGACAAGGGGACCCCCAAGGACAACAAGGACACGGAGCCCCCGCAGAAGGGGAAAGGGGGGCACGAGGAGGGGGAGAAAACCCCCAAAGCCCCCGAGGACGTCGGTGCCCCGGCCCCCAAGAGCTCCGGCTCCGAGTCCCGGCACGGCGGGCACGGGCACGGACAGAAGAGCGGGAAGAAGGGTCCCGTGGACCCCCACGCTGCCGCCATCAAGACCTACTCCCCCTTCCTGAACACCGTCTTTGGCAAGGTGGGGACACCGCGAGGGGACATGGGCATGAGGGTGGGGATGGAGGGGACCCTGGAAATGGAGGGGATGTGGGGACAGGGAAGATGGGGACAGGGATAATCCAGGATCCTGTGGATGGAAGGGGTACAGGGACGTTGGGGACATGGTCAGGGACACTCTGGGACCCTGGGGATGGAGAGGATATGGGGACATTGGGGATGGGGACATGGGGGATGGGGACATGGGGGATGGGGACATGGGGACAGTGAAGGTGGGGACAGGAACGGTCCAGGACCCTGCAGATGGAGGTGATTTGGAGCATTTGAGACATGGGGACAGGGGGCTGTTCCAGGTCCCTGGCTATGGAAGGGACATGGGGAAAGAGGGGATGGGGACAGGGACAGTCCAGGACCCTGCAGATGAAGAGGGCAATGAGGCAGTCAGGATGGGCCTGGGGACAGTGGGATGGGGATGTTCCAGAACCCTGGGGATGGAGGGGACATGGGGCCAGTGAAGATGGGGTTGGGACACTCTGGGACCCTGGGGATGGAGGAGATATTGGGCACTGGGAACATGGCTGGGACCACTCTGGGTCCCTGGGGATTAAAAAGACATGGGAACAGTGGGGACACTGTCGGGGACACTCAGGGACCCTAGGGATGAGGACATGGGGACAATGAGAATGGACTCAGAGACTGGCTGGAAACCTGGGGATGAAGGGGATATGGGGCACTGGGAACAGTCAGGGACAGCCTGAAATCTTGGGGTTAGGTGGGACGTGGTGTTGGGGACACTCCAGGGCCCTGGGGACAGAGGGGACATACTGAGGGGACATCTAGAGCAGGGGCAGCTGAGCTCTGTGGCGGTAAAAATGCTGCCCCTCCACCTCTGGAGTACAACCCCCCTCTGTGGCCACCCGGCACTTCCCATCCAGACCCTGGGGGTCCCGGGGTGGGACACCCCTATGGTGGGTGACAGGAGCAGGGACACAGGGACCAGGACAGGGCAGGTGGGAGGTGCAGGCACAGGGCAGGGCGGGGCTTTGCCTCCAATCCCACTAATCCTCCGCTGGAGTTAATTTTGGCCCACGCTTAGCAAAGGTGACACCGAGGTTTGGGGGGGCAAGGAGGGGGGATGGACACGGAGCTGGGTGTCATTCTGCTGTCACCCCTTCTGTGTGTCCCATGCAGGAGCGGGAGCTGTCACCGGAGGAGCTGGATGGTGAGCAGGGGGGACGGGGTGGGGACACGGGCCTGGGGGAATGGGGGGGAGGGATGGATCCATCCCCATGGAGGGATCTGCCCTGGGGACGTGGCCATGGAGGGGTCTCCCACATCCAAGAAGGGACCTGCCCCAAGGTGACATGGTGTCTGTGTGACCCTCTACTCCTGATGATGTCCCTGTCCCCACCCGTGGCTATGCCCAGAGCTGCTGGACGCCTTCAAGGAGTTTGACACGGACCAGGATGGCTACATCAGCTACAAGGACCTGGGTGCCTGCATGCGCACATTGGGCTACATGCCCACCGAGATGGAGCTCATCGAGATCTCCCAGCACATCAAGATGAGGAGTGAGTGGGCTCGGGGGGACAGGGAGGGGACCTGGGGTCGCTGGGGTGCTGAGGGTGTCTGTCCCCTTCCTGCCACAGTGGGCGGGCGCGTGGACTTCGAGGACTTTGTGCAGATGATGGGCCCGAAGCTGCGGGAGGAGACGGCGCACATGGTGGGCGTGAGGGAGCTCAAGATCGCCTTCCGCGAGGTACAGCCACTGCCAGGGGACAGCGGGCGTGGCGTCCCCTCCTCAGGGGCACCACAGCCATGAGGGGACCATGACCCTGGAGAGACCCTGGTGGGGACAGTGATGGTGGGCCGTGGAGGGGGTGGCGATCACAGGAAGAGCATGGTGAGATGGTGACCATAGGGGGACCATGGGGTTGACTATGGAGGGGACAGTGACCATGGGAAGACCATGGTGGTGATCACAGGCTGGAGGGGACAGTGACCATGGGGTGACCACAGGCAGGAAAGGACAATAACCATGGGGAAATGATGACCATGGGGTGACCACAGGCATGGAGGGGACAGTGACCCTGGAGAGACCCTGGTGGAAACAGTGATGATGGGGACATGGCAGCGATGGTGATCACGAGAAGAGCATGGTGAGATGGTGGCCATAGGGAGGACCATGGAGGGGACACTGACCATGGGAAGACCATGGTAGTGACCACAGGCAGGAGAGAACAATGATGGTGGGAAAACAATGACCATGGTGGTGACCACAGGCATGGAGGGGACAGTGACCAGGGGGGAATGATGACCATGGTGGTGGCCACAAGCGCAGAGACAGTGACCAGAGGGAGCTGGGGGGTGCCGGTGGCCGTGGTTGGAGGGTGACCCCCAGCCCGTGGGTGCCGCAGTTTGACATGAACGGGGACGGGGAGATCAGCACGGCCGAGATGCGCGAGGCCATCGCGGCGCTGCTCGGGGAGCAGCTGAAGGCGCAGGAGGTGGATGAGATCCTGCAGGACGTGGATCTCAATGGGGACGGCCATGTGGACTTCGACGGTGAGGGCACCCCCTTCCCCTTAGGGCCGCGGCGGGGGCTGAGCCCCGGGTCCCTGATGTCCCCTCCTCGCCCCGCAGAGTTCGTGATGATGCTGTCGTCCCGGTAACGGAGACACCGGGCAGGAGGGGACCCCTGGATGACCCCCCCCCAGCCCCTCCTCAGCCCCTCCGTGCCCGGCCGACCGACCCGAGAGCTCTGCCAACATCGGGGTTCAGAGGGAACAGATGGAGCGGAGCATCTGGCAATGGGGCAGAGGCGACACCCCCGACCCCAAGAGACACCCCCATCCCCACGAGCCACCGGTGGTGGCAGCAGAGCCAGCGGAGGCCGGGCCCCAATAAACCCCCGTGACCGGAGCTGGAGGAATGTCTGGTGGTTGTGGGGAGGGACGCGGGGTCACTGTCCCCCCCGGGCCACCCCGGGATGGGGTCAGCGGGGTCCCACGGCGGACAAGGGGCGGGCGCTGCCGGGGGGCGTGGCTGCAGGGCCACATCGCCCCCTCCCATTGGCTGGATCTGACCCGCTGCGATCGACCAGCCAATCAGCACGCTCCAATTCAAGGTGGGTGGGGAAATGCAGCCCGCTTGGAACTGTCACTCAAAGCAACTGGCCAATCAGAGGCCCCGTACCCTGGGGACCGGGAGGGCATGGAGGCACCTGTGTCGCTCGCAGGGGGTCCCCACGATCCCCGGGGACATCCCCGCCCATGGAAGTGCCCCCAGGGGGTCCCAGGGCCACTCAGGACCTCCCCACCTTGGATGCCACCCCCCAGAGCAGGTGATCCCCTGGGCCAAAATGGGTCTCCCCAAAGTAACCCAGGTATCCCCAGCACCCCAAATCCAGTGGGGACCATAGGGGGACACAGGAGACACCCCTCAATCCCTCCCACCAGGGCAGCAGAACCTGCGGAGTGGGCAAGGAGGCTCCTGGAGAATCCCATGAATGGGGTTCAAGTCCCTGTTTGGGTGCTGCCACTCAAGTCCCTACAGGAGTAGGGGGTCCCCCCCCAAAATCAGTCGCAGGGAGGGGGCTGGACCCTCCCTCTACCCCACAGAGCAGGCACAGGGCTGGGGCATTCACAGATTTTAATTTAGTTCTTTTTCTGGAGACAAAAAAAAAAACAACCCAAAAAAAGAAAAAATAAAATAAAAAGGCATCAAACGCCCCCAATTTCAGATTCGGGGGTGCAGAGACTCCCCCCATGGCGCATCTCCCCGCCCCTGTAGTGTCTGGGGGTGCAGGGGTCCCACTGCACCCTGGAGAGACCCCCCTCCCCACCAAAACCCAGGCCCTACCCCTGCCCTAAACCTACAGGGAAGGCACCTCATGGGGGGGGCCCATGCGTGGGGGCCACCCCGGGGAGGGTGGGGACCCCCCAAACTGGGGGCTGTGGGGGAGAAGGGGACCCCGATTGCTCTCTACATATATATAATATACACCTATAGAACAGGCTGGGGGGGAGTCTGGCCCCCCCCGGACCCCAAAAGCACCCGAACTCCTGGGGGCAAAGGGGAACGGGAATAAAAGGGGAGGGGGGGAGACCAAGGCCAGCCTCGGGCTCGCCCCGCTGCGCCTTCCCTGGGGCCCCCCACCCCAGGGGCGGCTGTGCCCCCCACCCCAGGGTGCTGAGGAGGTGGGTGGGACGAATGGACCCCCCCTGCTCCAGCTCGGATTTGAGGGGGGCTGTGTTGGCTCCTGCTCCCCAAGGTCAGTTTGGGTGGGCTAAGGCAAAGCCCGGCCGGCGCTCACGGCGAGGCACGGGGACACGCGGTTAAGACAGACGGATGGACAGGGGGGGTCCTGGCCTTCATCCCTCCCCCCTCGCCGCTTCTCCTCCTCCTCCTCCTCGCCGGGCTCAGAAAATATCCGGGCACAAGCTCCAGTCCTGCTTCTCCTTGCTCTCCCAGTAGCCCCCCTTGTAGACGTGCGCCAGCTCCTGCGTCACCGGGTCTTTCTTCCGCTCGAACCACAGCGGTTTGTAGGGATCGTAGGGTGTCCCTGGAGGGGGGGACACAGGGGGGTGAGGGCCTGGGGGGGAACACCCAGGGGGGACACCCTTGTCTGACAGCCGTGCCTTACCGTCCTCGGTGGCGCGGGCAGCCTCGGCCTCGCGGCGCTTGCGGGAGAGCCGCTGCTTCTCCTCCAGCCGCTGCTTCTCGGCATTGGCCTCGTCCCACCTCCCGTTCTCCATGAGGCGCTGGTCCGGGCGCCACCGGCTGTCCGTGGGGGCCGTCCCGCTCTCTGGCGCGTTCAGGGTCAGTGCCAGCTCCGAGAAGTAGTACATGTTCTCTGCGTACTTCCTACGGCACGGCAGGGAACGGGGCTCAGCGCCAGCCCCGCGGCCCTGCTCCCAAGGATGCCTCACTCCCATTTTCCCCACTCACGGGAGCGGGTTCCGCTTCCACAGCAGCATCCGGCTGTCCTCAGCCTCGTGGGCTCGTGGCCGCGCCTCAGCTCCGTTGTCCCCTGTTCCTGGCTGGACCTTGTAGCAATCCATCTTCTCGTCCCATGTGCCCAGCAGAGCAAAATGCACCTTTCCCGAGGGGTCCATCACCTCCCCAGTCACCTGGTGGGAGAGGGGACAGCCTGGATCAGGACACACCGGAGTCACGAGCAGCCCGGTGTGTCCCATGGCTCTGTGTCCCTACCTTCCTCGCCACATCCCGGGAAAAGTAGCTGTAAGGGACAAACTTGAGGATGCATTTGTCCCCTGTCTTGTGGTTGACGATCTCGATCTCACCTGACTGTGAAAGGGAGAGGAAGTCAGACCCATCCATGCCCCATTCCCCAGGGATCCATGCTTCCATAGACCTCCCATCCCCAACTTCCCACCTGGTCTATCCAGAGCTTTCCCACGATGATGTTGTGCACGGTGGTCGTCACCTTTTTCCATGTGTAGTGGTTGCCGGAGGAGTGGAAGACGCAGTGGATGGTGCCTGAGGGAGGGAGATCGTGCTGGGAACCACACCTGGAGCCTCGGGTGGTCCCAAAAATCCCACACACTCCTGGGGTGCTCACCCAGAGGCATGATGGAGAGGTATTTCCCTCGGAATTTGCTGGTGATTTTGATTTCCTGGCGCAGCGTCCAGCCGTTCTTGGAGTCGGCGTGGTGGGCGGCAGCCGGCGGGTGGTGGCTCACCTGGACACGGATTGGGGACAGCTCAGTGCCGGCCATCCCACCAGCCTGGGAAAGGCTGGCAGACAGGAGCCGGCCACACCTGCTCACAGAGGGAGCGGTATCCGTTCTCCTCCAGGCGATCCAGCTCGAAGGTTTCCCCCAGGAGCGGGTTGAAGGGTTTGCTGGTGCGGAAGACGGTGGTGGAGTAGGAGGACACGGTGAAAGCAGCCACGTAGCACAGCTGCTCCAGGGAGCTCTCGCACCGCGCCGCCCGATCCAGCAGCTCGTGGTATTCCAGGTCCTCCGTCAGCCGCTGCAGCATGGACAGCGGCTCGTTGAAATTCACCTGGAAGAGGGAAAGAGTCAGAAAAAAGGGGGTTCCGGGGTGCCCCGTGCCCACCGACCGCCTGCATCTGTGCTCACTGGCATAGGAATCTTGGACAGCTCCTTCCCAATGCAGTTCTTCATTATGCTCCAGAGGTTGAGGCTGTAGTTGGGTTTGTAGGGAATGCGGGTTCTCTTTTCCTTCTTGGTGTCCTCAGCCTGGTGCTTGTACTAGGGAGAGGGGAGAAAAAGGCTGTTATATCCCTGTGACCCCACAAAACACCTTCCATGGGAATTTGGGCACCCCAAAGCCATACAACCCCATCCCACCTGCTCATCCAGGCTGATGTCACTGCTGGTGCCGCTGATGTTGCTCCCAGTTCTCCTGGGAAGGGGGGAAAGGGAGTGAACATTCCTGAGGAGGGCAGAGCAGCGAGGGGATTCCACTCTCCCCCAAAACTCACTTGTGGCCCATGACGTCGGGCATGGGGAAGATCTCCGGGGCGTCAAAGAACTCATTGTTGTCGTCATCCTCGTCACTCAGGTCGCCTTTGGCAGGGCAGCACAGATCTAGGAAAGGGGACAGGGCTGGTGAGGAAGGAACATCATTCCCAGTTTCCTGCTGAAGGCTCCCTGTCACCATCATCCCTACCCCAGCCCTGAGGGGTGTCAGATAAGGCTCAGAGGAGCCAGTTTGGACCCTGTTGGGGATGCCAGAATCCTTTGGTTACACAGATGAGCTGGGACAGACACATCCTTTGGGGTCAGCACAGTGAGAGAAGCTCAGCCTGGCCTGGAAAATCCCAGGAAGCATCTGGGGGACACTTGGGCACAGCGCTTGTCCCTCCTCACCTTTGCCAGAGCCTGCAGTGCCGGGTGTGCTGGCAGGGAGCACTGTGGCCCCCCGGAAAGCCCTTTCCAGGTGGTTGTGCTGCTTGGCCAGCTGCTCCAGCGTCTCCTCCAGCCGGATCCGCTGATCCCGCTCCTGCTGCAGTGACTTCTGCCACTTCTTCCCGTGCGTTTGTGCCAGGAGCATGAAATCCCGGCAGGCCTGTGGGGAAACCATGCTCAGCATGGAAGTGGGGGCTTTTCCCACTGTGGGATCCTCGGGATGGGGACTCACGTTGATCATGGCGTTGGAGGTGATGCGGAAGAGCGTAGCCCGCTCGTTGACCTGCTTGATCTTGTCCGTGCTCTCCGGGGGGAGCCGCAGGGCCTCGAGCTCGCTGAGGGAGCGCTGCAGGGCCGTGCCGTGCTTGGCAATCAGGTCGTTGCAGGTGCTCAGGTCCTCCACTTTGCTGGATAAAATCCGCAGGGTGTTCTGCAGCTCTGTCTTGTCGGTCTGTGACACCGACTCATCACCGGAGTCGTCTGCGGGGGGAAGGGACCGGGAGTGTGGGATTGTAATGTCACACCAGGAGCTGGTGGTGGGGCTGCCAGGAAGGGCACAGGGGGATCCCCAAACCCCTGAGGTCTGATGGTCCACCTCTGTGCATGCCAGGCTGTTTGGGTCACATATGCATGGACATGGCCATCCCCTTCCAAACTGTCTTGCTGGAGATGCTGGGATTCTGCCCAGGGCACTGGGATCCTGCCCTAGGTCCTGTGGGACCCTGGGATCCTGCCCTAGATACTGTGGGGCACTGGGATCCTGCCCTGGGGGTACTGGGATCATGCCTGGGGGTCACTGGGATCCTGTGCCCTGTGGGGCTGGGATTCTCTTCTCTGGGTATTGGGATCCTGCCCTTGGTCCTGTGAGGCACTGGGATTCTGCCCTGGGGACACTGGGATCCTGTGGAACACTAATATCCTACCCTGAGTCCTCCAAGCACTGGGATCCTGCCCTGGGATTCTTGCCACCTGTGGGGCTCTGGGAACCTGGTACTGGGATCCCACCCTGAGGACACTGACCCTGCCCTGGGCACTGTCAGGCACTGCAGTTTCACCCTGAGTGCACCATGACCCTGCCATGGATACAGGGATTCTGTACCTGACTCCTCCAGCATCTTGACAGCCTTGGCCTTGGCGAGCTCGAGGGCGGTGACCCAGCGCTGCCGCTCCACCTCAGAGCTGGCCTTGAGGTGGTAGGTCTGGGCTCCGCCGTTGGAGATGATGAAATTGCAGGAATCCTCCACGCTGATGTTGGCCGTGGCCAAGTTGATGGTGCCGCGGCACGTGTGGCCCATCTCCGCCTTGGATCTGCACAAGAAGGACACAGTGAGGGAAGGAGAGGACCGGGATCCCCAGGACAAGGCTGCAGGGAGGGTAGGACAGGGCTGGGATCCCCGGGATGAGCCCACGGGGGGCTGTGCAAGGGGCTCGGCATTCCCAGCCCAGCAGCCAGGGCTATTAATAGGGAGGGTTTGCTGGCGCTGGAGTGGGGCCAAGCCAGGGGATGTCGTTTTGGGGGGACAAATCCACAGCTCCCAGGAGTGGCCTCGGGGATCCTGGAGCCTCAGGGATCCGGTGCTTCCCGGATCCTGGCACGGGCTGGGACAAGGGTGAAGTCCCAGCGAGGCCACGCCAGGCTGGCACTCCCCTTCCACGTCACCGGGTGACAGAGGTGACATCCAGCTGGGACACCCCCGGCCCGGCGCCCCCCCGTTGGCGGCGGTGTAACCGGAGCCGACAGCTGCCCGAGGCTCCGGTTCCCCATCAATAATGGAGCGACAAGGCCCCCCCGGCCAGGCTCAGGTGTCCCCGCGGGTAGACAACACACGAGGCCACCGGGAAGAGCCGCCGGGAGGGACAGCGGGATCCGGGAGCTGCGGGAGGCTGAGGGGCTGCAGACCCCCGCCCCCAGCCGCTCTCAAATACCCACGGGGACAGGGATGTGACAATTCGGGGGACAGACAGGTGACAACCACGGGGACAGGGATGTGACAACCGTCCCCCATTCCTGCTGGCACGGACCGGCGGCGGGGAGTGGGCTAACGACCCCCTTCCCCGGCAAAAGCAGCTCCGGTGACCGGGAGGTGACATCCCCCGTGACACGGAGGTGACAGCCGCGGGGACAGGGAGGTGACAGCCGCCCTCCTTCCCAGCTGGCACCGGGGCACCGAGCGCTGTGCCGCACGGTGCGTGGGGCCCACACCCGCTTCCCTCCCGCCGCGGGGGCTCAGCCCAGCGCCAAGGTCACGGGGGGCCCGGGGGGCGGCGGGGCGGCTCCCGGTGCGTACCGGTAGTAGCTGAGCAGCCCATTGCTGAGCACGAACCAGCGGCGCTGGTATCCCTTGATGTAGTTGGTCCATTTGAAGAGCCAACCCTCGCGGGCCGAGCCGGGACCGGCCCCGCCGCCGCCCGTGCCGGTTCCGCCGCCCGCCGACGTTGTCGGTGCCGCCGGTGCCGCTGTCGGGGCGGGCGCCGCCGCGACGCTCGCCGCCGGTGAGGGCAGAGCCGGGGGCGCGCCGGGGGCCGCGGGCAGCGCCGCGGGCCCGGGGGGCGCGGCCGGGCCGGGCCCCGCGCCCGCCGCACGCAGCTCCGCCATCGCCGCCGCCGCCGCCACCGCCCCGCCGCGTTGCCGTCACTCGCCCCGCCCACGTCCGCGCCCCATTGGCGGCCCGGGCGCCGGTTGGGCGGTTCGCGCATTGCGATTAGTCGAGAGCGGACCCCTCGGCTGTCAATCAGGTAGGGAGCCAATGGGAGGTGAGAGAGGCACGCCGCGCGTGCTGACGCCAAGCGGTGAGTCACTCGCCAGTGATTGGCGGAGGGGCGGGGCTTCGCACCAGGCGCGCTGCCATTGGCTGAGACGTAACCACGCCCCCTACCCGCTGCCCACGGAGGAAGTCCCGGGGGTCGACGGTTCGAGACCCGCCTCGGACAGAGCGCGGACACCGCGCGGACACGGCCGGGTCGCGCAGGGGGTGGCACGGGCCCAAAGAAGGAGAGGCCAGGCTGGCAGCCGTATACAATTCATCTTTATTTACAATACCCTATAAAAATGTAAATTTAGAAACTTTATTCTCATTAACCAGAACCAAAAACTGGGAGGGATAGGGAAGGAAAAAAAAAAACAAAAGAAATTACTGCAAGCAAATGAAATTAAGAAAAAAAGCAAAAAAAGAGGGGAAAAAAGCAAAAAGAAAATAAAAAAAAACCAAAACAAAAAAGGAGGAAAAAAGCAATAAAATAAAATAAAAATAATAAATGAACTTTCCACTTGATCTGTCAGAGAAAAAGGACAGGGAAAGATCTGGGAGCAGAGGGGAGGGCTGGTTAATGCCAGGAGGAATTCCGGGGTGTAAAATCCCTAGATGTGCAAATCTCTTGGTTTTTTTTTTTTCTTTTTAAAAGCAAAAAAAAAAAAAAAAAAAAAAAAAAAAAAAAAAGTAAATTTATCCCCCAACCACCACCACCACCTTCCCGAGGAGCAGCACAGCAGAAGCCATCCGGATCTGATCCGGAGGGGACAACACCCGGCTGTGCCCCCCACCCCGGTGCTGCTGGGCTGATCCCGGGGGGAGGGAAGGAGACGAATTTTGGGAAGACGAGGCGAGTGTGCGAAACAAAGTGTGTGAAGTGTGGGGAAGGGCAGGAAGCAGAGCTCAGTGCTTGTGGGAAGGGCTGGAGAAGGAGCAAGGAATGAGCAGAGAACCCCTGGCCATGGATGTGGAGCAAGGGGCTCCCCACTCCCCAGGATCCATAGTAGTGTGTGTGTGTGTGTGTGTGTATGGCGGGTGTGTGTGTGTGTGTTTGGGGGGAAGCAGCAGTTTCTGGGGGTGCAGAGGGAGTCGTGGGGAACTTGGGAGCAGAAGGGAAAGGCAGCACTTTGTGGGAAAGGGGGGAGCAGCCAAACATCCCCCTCTTCCTGCTGATCCAGGGATTGAGGGGCAGATGCGCCCCATGTGCCAGGCTGGGCGTCGGGGGAGGTGTGGGGTGAACCGTGTGCCCTCCATCCATCCTTCCTTCCTTCCATCCTTCCTCTGGAACATTCCAGTGGTGGCGAGGAGCCACGGAGATCTACCGGATCCCCTGCACTAAGCTGGAACCAGGGAACATCAGTGGTGGGATCAGAGGGAGGCAGCAATTCCCCTCTCCCCAAGCTGCTCTTCCCCGCTCCAACCCTTCTCCAGCTGCACCCCCACCTCTGGTTTCCCCCTTCTCCCAGCCCCCTGGTGGCACAGGGCCAGGTTCCCATGGGAAAAGAGGTCTGGCACTCACTGCAATTTCGTCTCCAGCAGGTTCAGCTTCTGCTGGTCAACGTAGCGGGAAAAGAGGGAGATCAGGTTGGAGGGGATGGACACGGGCTTTGCCAAGGCTCCCTGAGGGATCCGCAGCAGCTCCCGGGTCGCCATCAGCATCAGCTCCGTCCTGCCGGAAAAATGGGAGGGAGGAGGGAGCAGTGAGAGGTGTGGGGGGTCCCAGGAACCTGGAGGCTGCCTTTTCCACCCCAAGGGGCTGGGAATGTGGTGACAGTCCAGGCAGGAGCATCCCAGCCCGGGACAGGGAGTTACCATTGGTTGTCCTGCATCAGCTCTGTGTTTGTGTCCGAGCTCTGCAATTCCTCCCCTCGGCTCAGGACCAGGTACAGCAGGGACAGACCAAACTGTGGGGATAGGGAGGGGATCAGTCACCCCCAAGCATTCCTTGAACGAGCTGGAGAATCCCCAACCCTTCCCAACCCTCCTGGAATGCTGGCATGAACAGGAAGATCCCTAGCTGCCTTTGCAGGAATAGGAAAAAGAAAAGACCACAGACCACCCCCAGCCCAGGAGGAATTTACTGGAGCAACATTCCCACCCCAAATTCCAGGACTGGAGCATGGAGCGAAGCGGGACAGACACAGAAGCTGCTACCAGGCTGAAGCAGAGCCTGGGGCCACCCCAGACCGTTAATTAATGTGCCAGACACCCTTGTTAATTAGCGAGGCGAACACCCCAGTGCCAAGAGGCTGCTGGAGCAATTCCCAAGGCTGGGAAGGGGTGGGAATGAGGAGCACCTTGTTTTGGAGCACAGCAGTGAGGTGCAGGTTGGTGGGAGCGGCGGCGCTCTGAGGTAGGTTCGTGAGCTGCTGCACAAGGCTGGTGACTGTTCCCAAGGGAAGGTGGTAGAGGACGTGGGAAAAGGGCCTCAAAAGGCAGGGAAGCACCTGTGGAGAAAGAACACAGTTGGGAGCTCCTCACCTTTCCCTATGCCTGGCTGGAATTGCAAACAGCTTCTCCCACACAAACAGCTTCTCTCTCCAAACCTCCAGCACCCTCCCAGGAAAGGCAGGAACTGCCACCCTGAAGACACACAGAGCCCTCCCAGCCTCTGGAAGCTCACCTCATCCTGAGCATCCTTCTTGATGAGGAAGGGCAGGTTCCTGGCCGTGGCCATGAGCACGTCGGCCGCTTGCTCTGGAGCCAGGAAGGGCAGGATCCGGGCCACCAGGCGCTTTCCTTTCCGGATGCACATGATCTGCATGAAGTGGTCATCGCTCGGCCTGAGGAGGGAAGGAGAAAGGTGTCAACCCCCACCTGGGAGCATCCCAGGGTTATCCCATGGCTGAATCTGCCCCAGCACCGGGTGGAAAACACACCTGGTGTGCCTGAAAAAACATCCCTGGGGTGGGAAAAACTACACAGCAATAACATCCCTAATCCTCAACTCTGCCTGAGGGAGGGGATGGAAGTTGTAACTTTGTAACCACAGTGAAGGTAAAATGGCTAAAAAAGGTTACTTCAGCCCCCTGCAAGAGTCAAACAGATCCACGGAAAACTGGTTTCAGCGGTCCCAGAGTGCTGGAGCTCCCAAATCCTGCTCACCTGTCCTGCCCAGGTGCCTTCCCCCTCAGATTGTCGTACATGTCACAGATCTTCTGCTTCCTCTCTCCCATCAGGGCTGGCCGCTCCCCTTCCAGGCTCAGGAGGTAGCGGCGCTCGTAGTCCTCCACGTCCAGGAGGAGGCTGTACGTCTGCAGGAAGCATGGATCACTCAGGGAACCATGGAATGGGTGGGGCTGGCCCACTTTTGATCCCACCATGGGCCTCTGAGGGTCGGGACGATCCCCCTTAAACTCACCTTCTCAATGGTGACGAGCGTCTGTCGCCTCTTATCCCGAACCTGCTTCTCCTTTGTCTCCTGCCAGGGAGGGAAGAGGGAATCAGGGCCGTGGGAAGCAGCCATGGGGCTGTTGGAAGGGAGGAAGGCCAGGAGGAACTCACATCATCCTCGCTGCGGGATGTCACCACGGCGTCGATCATCTTCCGGGGGTTGTTGACACTGGAGACGGTGAGCTTTCCCAGCGAGCCCTCAAACTGCACTGCAGGAAGGAGGGAGCAGGGAAGCCAAGGGATGAGTCCCCTCAATCCCAGGATAAAAGGAGCCCTGGGGCTGCTGGAGGGCTTTACCTGGCTTGTAGGTCTGCTCCAGCTTGGCCACCTGAGGGGTGATGAGTTTAGTGCGCTCCTTCTTGGGACCGTCACCGTGCACTTCCTCGGCTGCTGCCAACTTCTCCAGCTTCTGGAAGTAATTCTGAGGCAGGGAGAGGAAATGTTGAGTGCCTTCTCCCAAAAAACCATTGGCAATCTCCCTGTCCTCAGCTCCATCATCTTCTCAACATCATCATTTAAGCCACAGCTGAGTCCATCCTCCTCTCCCATCCCTCAGGATGACAGAGATCAGGCTCCTCCTCAGCCCTCTATCAGGACAATGACAAATTTGCTCTCCTTGTGGGGTTCCCAGTCCTTCCCAGCACATCCCAGTTAGCCTGCCTTGCTCCACTGGCACCATGCCAGGACCTCCCCACCCCATCCACCCCATTTTGCAACGGCAGAGCTTTGCTGACTCACATCCTGCACCAGTTCCTCTTCTCTACTGTGACCAGCTCACCCACAGATCCCAAAAAAACTCTGCCAGCTCAGGAGAGGAGCCATAGCTCTCCCACCCCATTCAGTCTCCCAGTGTCCATCCCAGACATTTCCCTCTCTCCCTGGGGATCCTTAAACAGTCCACCTTGCTCCATCTGCTCCAAGTCTGGCTTTTCCCAGCACTGACATTCCCTATCCCCAAACTGGAAAAAAGCAGGAGCAATCCCTCCCTATCCACCTGCTCCACTGCACTGCTTGGATTCCCACAGAGTTCACCACACCATTCCCAGTCAGACCAAAGTCAGCCTTTCCCTGACAAGGATCACTCTTGAGTTTTTCATTTAGCATCTCCCCTGTCTCATTCCAGAAGTTTTATCCTGGCTCTGTCACACTTCTGATGGAGAGGAGCTGCTCCTCTGTTATCCCAGACCTATGAAACCAATGTACCACAAAATCCCCTCACTCCTGGAAATCTCACTCAAAAAGGAGTCAGCTCTTCCCAGGGATGCTGATCCCACCCTGTGCCTCCACCTTCCTCTTCCAGGGAGGAAAACAACCCACTGCCTTTCTCCCAGGATTGACATCCCCTTCCCACCCAATCTCCAACGGCCAGGGGGAAGGTGCTGCTCCGAGTACCTGATAATAATAATCATCCAGGTAGGGATCAGTGCTCTGCAGCTGCATCATTTGGATCTTGGACACCCAGTCCTTTTCTCGCTGCAGCATGAGGTTGGCGTAGGGATCCTTACGGATCTGCTCCTGATGGCTGCTCCGGTGGCCCCCTCGGTCCCCCCCGGAGCCGTTGAGGCTCCGGTGCTGGCTGGCAGGAGAAGAAGGGCACCCGTGAGCACACCGGAGCTACAGGAAGGGACAGAGAGGGGACAGGTGACCCCGGAAGCAGGACACGTCCCCGTGTCGCGTGGCCCCGGCCCCAGCCCCGCACTCACTTGCGGTTCTGCTGCTGGCGCTGGTGCAGGAGCCGGCGGTGCTGGGGATGCAGGTGGGTCGTGTCCGGCCGGAACATCTGGGGCTGCGGCCTGGGGAGGGCGGGAATGGTCAGGGAGGGACGCAGGGAGCGGCTGGGACGCTGGGACAGGGACAGCACCGACCTCAGGTTCTGCAGGTGGGATCCGGGACCTGGAGGGTGCGGCAGCTGCGAGGGGGGCGGGGCGGGGGGAGCCCCGAAAAAGGCACGGAACCCTCCGGCCGGGGACATCATCTGCCCAACTCTGCCCTGGAGCAGCTTGGGATTCACCGAGGGCAGCGGGCTCCCCACCAGCCCGGACACACGGGCAAACTGGCTGGGGGACATTCGGCCGGCCTGCGGGGGCAGAGAGGACACCTGGAGTCAGCCGGGCGGGAAAAGGATCTGGGATGGCCAGTAAGAGCCATGGAGTGCCAGGTCCTGGAGCCACACAGAGAGAAAGGTGGGATAAAGCACAGGAAGGAGCTTTACCTGGGCTCCTCCGAGCAGCTGGGCTCTCTGCAGGTGTGTGAGAACGGGAGAGACGCTGTGGGGGAACGGGTGGCCCAGGAGGGAGGAATTCTGGGGAAAGAGTTGGGAAAAGGGACCCCAGTCACAGACCATGACTAGCAGATGGGACAAACCCCAGGATGGCCAAGCTCCATGGGGTGGGGATGAGCCACAGGAACACAGGAAGGTTTTGGGAGGACTGGTCATCAATCCCCAGAAAGATGGAGGAGGGAAAGCTGGATACCGGAACATTGCAGAGCTGGTTGGGGGACATCCTCTCTCCATAGGGAGCGGGATAACGCTGCTGCATGGTAGCTCGGATGTGGACAGGCTTGGGACACAGGATCTGAGGGGAGGCAAGTGGCACAGTGACTCCCCCTGGGAAGCAGCTTGCACCCTTGGGAGCAGTAGGAAGCTGGGAAGCGAGGAGATACCTGCTGGTTGAAGTTTGGGATGGCGGCCTGTTTGGGGGGGGTGCCGATGGGAATGGCCCGGACAGGGGGGCTCCCGATGATAGGGGAGGAGGAGCGCCGGGGCAGCGCCCGCTCCGAGGGATCCCGCTCCTCATCCCGAGCCTGCAGAGGCCTCTGGGGCAGGGCATAATCCAGCACAGACACCGACGGCATCTCCTGCAGGAGAACGGGAGGGACACCCCCCTGGAGCTACAGGCTGGGACACAGAGGAGGGTGAGTGTCCCCCCTTCCTCCTGCCAGCTCTCCACCTCCATGGGATCTCCACGTGAGGCTGGGCATTCCCGGAGCACACAGACTGCCGAGAACATCCCGTTTGGAATAACAGGGTGTGGGGCGGGAATTCTGGGTCACCTCCCAGCCCGGCAGAGCCAGCAGAGGGTTGGACACGCAGCACTTCAAAGCCTGACTCTTAATGAAACCACAACAACACAAAAATCCTCTGCCTCCAGGCATCAACATTCCCAAATCCTGCTGGGAGCCCTGAAATCCCTCAGATATCACCAGGCATCCCAGAACAGCAGAATTCCACCATCCCAGCCCTCCGGAGTCCGAGGGGTGACAGCTATGAGGGTCCCCCACAAGCCACACACACAGAAGAGGGAAGCAGGACACTTCACTATCCCAAGACCAGTCTATCCCACCCAGCTGGCTGCCACAGGCATTTGGGATCAGCAGGGAAGACCCCCCTGTACCCTGCACCCTACCTGAGCGAGGAGCGGCCCCCGGATGCGCCGCAGCATGGCTGAGCTGTCCCAGATGCTGGAATTCAGCCCTCCAGGCTGCTGCAGAGCACAGGGAGAGTCAGGACGGCGCCATGGGATCCATGCCCACGTCTCCCCGGATCCCCCAGCCCGCTCCCACCTGTGGGGGATCCCTGGTGTGCACGGCCTGCATGATGGCCGGGTCCTCCAGCTCGCTGTCGATGACGAGGCGCGTCAGCCGCTCAGCCAGTGCGTCCTCGGGATCGCCCAGGACGTCCCCGTCGTTCCCAACGGGACCGTCCGGCTCCCGGCTCGAGCCGGCCTTGTCCTCCAGCTCCGCCAGCCGCTCGTGGGCCTCCTGCCAGTCATCATCTGCGAGGGGGCACAGGGTGAGGGCTATGGGCCGGGGGCACCTGTGGGGTCAGGGAGCTCTGGGGGTGACACTCGGGGTCTCACCGACAGCCCCGGCCCCGAAGGTGTCATCGTTGAACTGGTCGATGTCTTCATCCTCCTCCCCCAGGGCCTGGAAGGCATCTTCATCCTCGTCCAGCGGGGAGTCCTCCAGGGACTGGGACAGCCAGGAACGGGGTCAGCCCCACTGAACCTCCCTGACGACCTCCCAACCCATTATACCTATACAATACATCCCCCCACCATCGATATCCCCCCCAGCCCCATTACCGATCCCTGGAAATCGCCCCCAACCCATTACTCCCATGCAGCGACTCCCCCAAGCCATTACATCTCTCCAATGACCCTCCAGACCTAGAGAGTGACCCCTCCCGTTATACGCTACCCCAGCCCGTTACAGGTCCCCACTGTCCCCCAGACTCCTTCTGCCACCCTGGAGCCTCCTCCCAGCCCCTCAGACCCCCTCAGTGACCGCTCTCCCCAACTAATTTTACTTCCCTCGCCCCAGCCCGTTATACCCCCCCCCCCCCCACCCCGTTACACCACCCCGGTGCCGTTCCGGCAGGGTTCTCCCGCAGGCCCCGCGGGGCCCCGCCCGCCCCGGCTCCCCCCGGCCCCTCCCCGCTCACCGGGTACCGGAACATGGCGGCGCCGGCGCCCCCCGCCCGCAGGCTCCGCGCCGCCTGACCAGGCCCCGGGCCCCACCGCGCATGCGCCGCCGCGGGCGCAGCCGCATGACGTCATCCGCCGCCACCGCCCCGTGTCCCACCCGCCCGGTGCACCCGTGGGGCGGGGCCAACGATGACCACGCCCACTATGGACCGCGCCCTCTTAGCGTGTGTTTTTAAAAGGGGCAGCGTCCCTTTTTCTCCCGTGCACGGCGGTGACACGCGTATGGCCCCGCCCGCAGCCATGCCCCCCCAGTGTGACACCGTCCACAGCCCATGCCACCCCATCCACAACCCCAGCAATGCCACCCCATCCACAGCCCCAGCAGTGCCCGCCCAGCCCTGTCCCCACCTGCGTCCCATCCACAGCCATGTCCCCCCGAACACGTGTCCCCTGTCCCCAGCCATGCCTCCCCCAGCCGGGACCCCTGTCGCCAGTCACGACCCTCAGTTGTGTATCCTAAGTGCAGCCGAGTCCTCAAGCCGTCCCCTGTGCCTGCTCATGCCCAGCCGCGTCCCCCAGCCGCGTCCCGAATCCACAGCTGTGTCCCCAGATGTGACCCCTATCCACAGCCTCGTCCCCCCGAGCCGTGTCCCCCGAACCCAGCCATGCCCCCAGCTGTGACCCACACCCACAGCCGTGTCCCCAGCCGTGTCCCAGCCGTGTCCCCAGCCGTGCTCCCTGTCCCCAGCCGTGCTCCCGCTGCGGCCACACGTGGCAGGGGGTGACACGTCCTCACCGTGTGACCCCCGAGGGGGACCAGCTTCCTCATGGCCTCCAAACCCACCCCCCACCCCACCTCTGTCACCTCCCAGGGAGCCCGGGGGCCACCCCCAGCCGCCGCCTGCAGCGGGTCCGCTGTCCCCGCGTGTCCCAGGTGAAGGGGCGGCTCCAGCTCGTCCCTCCCCTCGGCGCCTTCCCTGCGCCCGTCACTGGGGATTAGCGCAGGGACAGCCCCGGGCTTGGGGACAGGCACAGGGGACAGGGCCACCCGCCACCTCGCCTGGATGTAGGAGGCCCGGCCGAGCGGCGAGGACCGAGGGTGACATCGCCCATCCCTGCGCTGGGCGAGCACGGGGACTCCCCCGCGCCCCCCCAGCCTCCGGGGGCACCATGAAGGACCGGCTGGAGCAGCTCAAGGCGGTGAGCGACCCCCGGCGTGGGCAGAGGACAGGGGACACCGGCAGGGGACCCCTCAGGAAAAGGGTGACACCGGCATGGGGGTCCCCGAGACCCCACCCCATGGTGGGCAGGGGCATCACGGGGAGAGGGGACCCCAAAGTCTGTGTGGATGGGGACGTCACGGGGTGGATGTCACCGAAATGCCACCCCACGGTGCTGGGGGTGTCACGGGGATGGGGAGAGCTCAGGGCCCATCCCGTGGTGGGCTGGGGTCTCGGGGACACCCCAATCCATGGTGGGTGGGGACACCACGGGGGGGATGGCACTGAGACCCCACCCTGCTGTGTGTGGGGTGTCACGGGGGTGACCCCATGGCAGGTGGGGGACCCTGAGCCCGCCTCCAACGGGGGGGGTCAGCTGGGAGGGACTGGGGGGTCATCCCTGTGAGGTTTGGGGGCACGCTGGGTGTTTTGGGGTGACGTGACCCCCCCCAGCCAAGTCCTGCCCCCCAACACCATAGGGTGCATCCCCTGGCCTGTGTGGGGTGTCCATCCCGTGGGGATGGCGGTGGATTTGGGGTGCCCACACCCCACTCTGCACCCCACACTTCCCCACTCTGCGCCCCACACGTCCCCGTGTTCCCGCCACCGGCGCCGCTTCCTTCTCCCTTTTCCCGCTCCGCCTGGGGCCCCACTTCCCCCCAGACACTCCTGGGGGGCTCCTCCTGCTCCCCACGGTCCGTGGGGGTCCCAGCAGGCCCCCAGCTCCTGGCCGGGCCCCTAGGCATGGCAGGGAGGCTTGGCAGGGATTTACTGGGATTATGGAGCCATCAGATAAAGCCCTCGGGGGGGGGAGTGAAGGGATTAATTTTATTTTTACTCCAGCAGCAGGAGGAGGGGGTGGAGGGGTCCCAGCCTGGGGTCTGTTCCCATCTCCAGGACACCCCAACAACACCCCCGGGGTGCTGGTGGAGCTGAGGGGGCGAGGGGAGGCAGAAGGGCTAAGGATGAGTTTTGGGAAGGGCTGGATTTGGGAGCACATGGTGGGGGGGCCTGGGCATGACACCAGGGTGAGGGGCAGCAGCCACCTTCGTGCCTCTCAGGGCTGCCCCACACCTGCCGTGGGGCCACGGTTTGGGACATAAACCCTGTCCTGTCCCCATCCCATCACTGTCCCTGTTCCCTCCCTCTGGCCAAGCCCAGCAATCCCTTAATTCCCAGCCACGTGTGGCCAGATGTGAGCTGGGCTCGGCCCCCCCCTGCTCTCCCCCGCTGCAGATGTCCCCCCCTGTGCCACCACATCCCCATGGCTGCTCCCCCTGTGCCCCTGTCACCCCCGGGGGGGGGTCTGGGGGCGCTGGCAGGGCACGGGGTCCCCCCTGAGCACTGTGTCCCAACAGAAGCAGGATGCAGACGATGAGGAGGAGCTGGAGATCGCCGTGGACAACACGGCCTTCATGGATGAGTTCTTCTCAGAGGTGAGAGAGGGCTGGGAGTGGGGATGGGGGGTGTAGGGCTGTCTCCTAACCCACCCCAAAATCCTCCCGGGCGTGCCCAGATTGAGGAGACCCGGCAGAACATCGACAAGATCTCAGAGAACGTGGAGGAAGCCAAGAAGCTCTACAGCATCATCCTCTCAGCCCCCATCCCAGAGCAGAGTGAGTGCTGTCACAGTGTCCCCACAGCCTCCCCTGGTCACGGGGACCCTCCCTGGGGACATTCCCATGGTGGCTCACACCCGTGATCCTGCAGAGACCAAAGATGACCTGGAGCAGCTGACGACAGAGATCAAGAAAATGGCCAACAGTGTCCGTAACAAGCTGAAGAGTGAGTGGCCCTGTCCCCACCGCCGTGTCACGGGTGTCCCTGTCTCCCTGGCACTCTGGGACCATGGGGGCTGGCAGTGGGAAAGGTTCCTCGTGGGTTGAGGTCTGTCTCTCTCTAGGCATGGAGAGGAACATCGAGCAGGACGAGGCACGATCCTCCGCCGACCTCCGGATACGCAAGTCCCAGGTGAGCTCCAGCCAGTGTCCCCAGGTCCCACCTGCCCCCCACGGGCTGGGGATGTGGCATATTCAGGGGTCCCCAACAGCACTCTGTGATCCCAGGCTTTGTGTCCCTCTACCCTGTCCCCAACCCTTTGTCCCGTTGCCCTGTGCTGGGACATGCCACATCCCGAGTCCTGTGGGTCTCGTGCCCCGTGTCCCCATGCCCAGCGCGTTGTCCTGTCCATCCTGGGACCAGGAACGTGCCATGCCCAGAGTGTCACTGATGTGACTTCCCATCCCCACCTCCAGCCCCTCATCTTGTCCCCTGGGCAGTGTCACACCTCTGCCCTCACTCCTGTCCCCTGTGAGAGTGGCCCATAGGGATATGCCATGCCTGGGGTGTTCCACGTCCCCGTCCCCGGGACCAGGTCCGGTCCCCCAGGGTGCCACCATGCCCTGGGTGTCCCTGTCCCCATCATCACGCCCCTGTCGCTGTCCCCAGCACTCGGTCCTGTCCCGCAAGTTCGTGGATGTCATGACCAAGTACAACGAGGCGCAGGTGGATTTCCGGGAGCGGAGCAAGGGCCGGATCCAGCGCCAGCTGGAAATCAGTGCGTGACCCCGGCATCAAACACCACCTCCTCCATGGGAATGGGAGGAGCCAACTCACACAGACCCCACAGACCCCACCCATTTGACCAAGTTTGGTCAAATGGGAGGAGCCAGAGCATACAGACCCCACCCCCTACTTCCCACCTCTCCCCACGTGCCCACAGCCGGCAAGAACACGACGGACGAGGAGCTGGAGGAGATGCTGGAGAGTGGGAACCCCTCCATCTTCACCTCGGGGGTGAGCCCTGATGTGGGGGACACCAGGGGACACGGGGGTGTGTCCCAGGGCCAGGCCTCCCTGCTGACGTGTCCCTGTCCCCACAGATCATGGACTCGCAGATCTCGAAGCAGGCACTGAGCGAGATCGAGGGGAGGCACAAGGACATTGTGCGCCTGGAGAGCAGCATCAAGGAGCTCCACGACATGTTCGTGGACATCGCCATGCTGGTGGAGAACCAGGTACAGGGACACGCAGGGACCTGGCCATAGGGACACAGAGACACGCAGGGTCTGGGGGGACACGGGGACAAGTGGAGGCCTGGGCATGGGGTCACAGGGACAGGCAGGGACCTGGCCATGGGGTCATAGGGATGAGCAGGGGCCTGTGGCCAGTGTGAACAGGGACCTGAGCATGGGGACAAGCAGGAACCTGGGTATGGGGTCGCAGGGATGACCCCATTGTGTATGGGGACATGGATGTGAGCCATGAGGGATTTGGGTGCAGGGTCACAGGGACGAGCAGGGACCTGTGCATAGGGTGACCAGGGGCAAGCAGGGACCCAAGTGGGGGTCACAGGGACCTGCACAGGACCATGGAGTGGCCCAGGGACCTGCACAGGGGGGTCCAGGCATGGAGCAATATGGGCTGGGGTGTGACCACTGCACGTGTTCCCATGGAGCCACCCACCACCCCGTGGTGGCCTGGAGGGGACACAGGAGTGTCCCGCACTCTGTGGTGGTGCTGTCCCCTCTCTCAGCCCCTCTCTGTCCCCCATGCCACGCGAGGAGCCGCTGTGTGCCCCAGGGATGGGTGAGTACCTGCGTGTGTGGGTCTGCCACTTGCTGTGGGCCTGTGTCACCGTGTCTTCACCTTGTCACCTGTCCCTTCTCCCTCAGGGTGGGCTGCTGAATAACACAGAGTCAAGCACGTGGAGCAGAGCACAGAGACAATCTGGTGCCAGGTGGGTGGGTGCCAGCACCCTGGGGTGCTCTCAGTGTCCCCCCCCTCTCTCTGTGTCCCCCGGGTGCTCCATAGGGAGCCATGATCGACCGCATAGAGAACAACATGGACCAGTCTGTGGGATTCGTGGAACGGGCCGTGGCTGACACCAAAAAGGCTGTGAAGTACCAAAGTGAGGCCAGGAGGGTGAGACAGACCAACAGCTCCTTGTCCCCTCCATAGCCCCCAGTGTCCCCTCTGTAGCCCCCAGCATCCCAGAGGTACCCCCAGTGTTGTCCCCTCTGGCCCTCATTGTGCCTTCACATCCCAGTGTTCCTAGCATCCCCCATATCCTCCAGCAGCCCTGAGATCCCTTTATTTCCCTCAGTCACCTCCTGTCCCCCTCAGCCACCCCTCCTATCCCCCAGCTGACCCAAACAACTCCCACCTGCCCCCAGTGACTCCATGGGAGGTTGGCAGCTCTGTCCCTCTCTGTCCCACTGTCCCCCCGAGCCCCCTCCCACCCTCAGGTGTGATGAGCTGGTGAGGACTCAGCCCCTCCTGCCCCATCCCCAGGGCTCTGCAGCACCTTGGTGCCCCCGTGTCCCCCCCTCACAGGACAGGTGTCACCACCCGCAACTCGCCCCTGTTCCCCCAGAAGCTGCTGACTTTGGTGGCAGTGGCCGTGCTCTTGCTGGGGACAGTTGCCCTCATCATTGGACTCTCGGTGGGGCTGAACACGAAATAGCCCCTGGGGCGGGGGTCTGTAAGTGTTGGGGGGCAGGGGACCCCCAATGCGGGGATGCAGAGCCCTGGGGGATCCCGATGCCGTCTCCTGCTTTGGGGGCTCCAGTGCTTTGGGATTTGGGGCTGGGGGTGCTGCCTTCTGGCTTTGGTGATCTGCGGTGCTGGGGGTGTTCTGTGAGGGTCTGCAATGTCTGGGGTCTCTGGTGCTCTGGGGTCTGTGTTTTTGGGGTCTGCAGTGCTCAGACGTCTGTGATGCTCAGGAGTCTCTGGTGCTCAGGGCTCTGTGCTGTTCAGAGTCTGCATTTTTGGTGGTCTGCAGTGCTTGAGGGTCTGTGTTCTTTGGGGGTCCGTGTTGCTCCAGGCTCTGGATTTTGTCTCTTGCCCGCATCCATCTCTGCCATCCCCGCTCCCTCCTCCCTGCTGCAGTCCCCGTCCCCCTTCCTCCAGCTCCCCTTTCCCTCCTCCAGACGCTCCCGACCATCCCAGCGATGTCACCTCCCGGCGGGATCCTCCCTGGCTCTGATCCTGGACCCTCCTCTCCCTGCTCCTCCCGGACCTGCCGCTCCCAGCCCTCCGTGTCCCGGTTCCCGCCGCCGGCTCCAGCACCGCCGCCTTTCCTGCCCGTCCTGCTTTCCCTGGGATCTGTCCCTCATGTCCCCACCGAAGGGGACAGGATTCCGTCCTGGGGACGCGGCGAGGGTTGACAAGGACACAGATCCGAAGGCCGGACGCTCACCCGCGCGGGCATCCCGGTGGAATGAGGGCGGGAATGGGGACAGGACACGGAGTTTGGTGGCACCAGTGTGGTTTGTTGTCACCGCGCTGTGACAGACGGAGCTGTCCCCACCCCCTCTTGGCTTTGCTGTCCGGGCGGGAGGATGTGTTGATCATGGATATTTAACTCCCGCTGTAATAAAATCCCGCCGATCCCGCCCTGCGCCTCCTCTCCGTGCTGGCTCCGGGAACACGCAAAGCCGCCGGCACGGCTCCGGCTCGGCTCCCGGTGCCCGGGGACCTGGGGGCTGGACCGGCCCTGTTTCCCGGTGCTATAGGACACGAGGAGGAAGCGCGGGGCTGGGGACACCCCCAGCTCCCAGGCCCTATCCACACTGTCCCCCCCAAGTTTTTGGGTAAGTCATGGTGTTTGGGCACCTGTCCCAGGGCACGCTGGCACTGTCACCTCCCTGTGCCACACAGAACCAGCTCACACCTGCCCTGCCACCTTCCCTGCACCCTCCCCAGCCCCTGTCCTTGTCCCTTGCCCTATCTCTGTTCATTCTCCCCATTGCCCAGACCCCATCCTTGTTTTCCCCTTCCCCATTCCTTATCCCCTGTCCTCCTGCCCAGCCCATTCCCTGTCCCTGTCCCCTCCCCAGCTGTGTCCCTGCCTCACATTCCCTGTCTCCCCGAGCAGAAGAAGATCATGATCATGTTGTGCTGCATCATCCTTGCCATCATCCTGGCATCCAGCATCGGGAGCATCTTCGCCTGAGCCGCCCACCCGCTGCCCTCCAGGTGACAGGGACAGGGCTGGGGGTGGCACGAGGGGTCCGTGGCACCCCACAATCCCAGGGAGCAGGTTCAACCCTTGCCAGGGTTGGATTCACCCTAAGTGCCACTCTGGGGAGGGATGGGGATGCACTGGGAGCCATGTCCCCTTCCTGAGTGTCACCTCATCCTCCTCCCTGTCACAGGTGGCCTTTCCCCCTCCTGCTCCCCTGCCCGGATGATCCATGGGAGAGACCCCGGCCCAGCCCTGATCCCTGGAGCCCCGAGGACATCCTACGTGTCCCTGGAGGAGTGGAGCCCACCCACTGCACTCCCTGCTGCCCTCCCAGCACCCTCCTCCTCCTCCTCCTCTCGGGTGACAGTCAGTGGCCGCTGTGACAAGCAGCCCCTCCTCGGTGGCACGGAGCGGCCGGAGGGGCCATGTCCCTCCCGGGGGGGGGGGACACAGGGCTCTGCCTTGCCAGGGCGGCCGGAGGAGCCTCTCCCTGTGCTTGGAGCTCCTTGGATGTGCAGCCACCCATGCTGGAGCCTTCCTCCTCAATAAAGAGCTCACCCACACTCTGCCTCCTGGCTCCAACCTGATCCATGGATCCCTCAGGATGCTCCCAGCCCTAAAATCCACTTCAGGTTAGAGAGCCTTGTGCTTCAAACCCCGATCCATTTATCCCCCAGTTCCTGTATTCCCAGCTCCAAAACCCACTCCAGGCTCTTGAAGAAACGTTTAATCCCAAAAGGAATCCCTTCCAGGCGCTCCTCACACCCTGTGCTTCAGGAAAAACTTGCCCCAGTAGCGTCCCTTGAGCCGCAGGTCGTAGGGGCTTAGGTACTTCCTCATCCCCAACATATTGGAGGTCACCACACGCTCGAAAGTCCACGGGTTTTGGTTGTCCAGCCTCCTCTGCTCCTCCTCCTGCCGCATCTCCTGCAGGCTCTCCCGGCTGACGGCCACGGCCGGGAAGGGCAATTTCTGGGCCACGCGGTCGAGGAAGGGCCGCACCTCCCCGAACTCGCAGCGCCCGCCCACCTCCACCACCAGCCTGCCGCTCTTCACCGCTGTCACATAGCGGTCGATGGGGCCCTTCCCGCCGCCCATCCGGTGCCCCAGGCTTTTCCTCGTCACCGACTTGTAGGGGGCGGGCACTCGCCACACGGCGAACATGGATTTGGGATCGATGCTGCGCCCGATGGTCAGGCGGATCATCTCGAAGTGGCCCCAGTGCAGGTACCCCCCGCCCAAAGCCTGTGGGAGGACACGGTGGGACAGCTCAGGGACACGCAATCCCGGCCTCTGGAACACTACCCCGCTCCGTTCCGTGCCTGTTCCCGCTCACCAGGATCCCGTACTGCCCCTGCGTGAAGTCGGTGGCCACCTGGGACGGACCGCGGATGTCACGGAGCCGCCGCGGCTCCCGCCGGACCTTGGGCACCGCCGGCACCTTGTCCATGAACTTCAGTTTCGGCTTCTCGGGGATGGTGATCCCTGCCGGGGAACAGCAGGATCAGCATCCCCGGGATCCCCAGGAACACACCGGGGACTGCCCCCGCCCCGCTGTGCGGGGATCTCCCGCCGTCCATCCCCCTCACCGCTGTAATCCGGAGGCAGCGTCCACTTCTTCAGCCCCGCCCGGGGAACCGCGACGCCGCCGGGACCTGCGGGACAGAGCGGGGGGGTCTCAGGCAGGGCCGGGAGGAGAGGAGAGACCCCCGCGGGGCTTTCCCTTCCCGCTCTAAAGCCACCACAGCCCAGCCGGGAGTGCCACCAAGCCCTCGGTACCTCCCCGGTGTCAGCCCTTCAACGGCCCCCTTGAGCCCCGCCGCCCCCCCCCCCCCCCCGCCAGCCTCAGGCGCCCGGGAAGGTCCTCCCGCCCTTCTGAACCCCCTACAAGGCACGGGCGGCCCCTCAGAGCGCGGCCAAGCCCCCCTGACCTCCCCCGGCCCGCAGCGGCCCCGGGAGCCGCCATCGCCACATCGCCGGGACACGCCGGAAGTACCACAAGGGCGCCGCCATTGGTCCGTCCTTAAACACGCCCCGCCCGCGGTCCGGCCGGGAAACGCGGCGGGAACATTAGTTCCGGATGGAAACGCGGCACATCCCGTTCCCAGCCCCGTACCAGGCCGGGGTCGCCGGCGGAGACACCCCCGAGGGTCCCGAGGGAGGTGCTGGAAGTGGCTTGGATGTGCTCCCAACCTTTGTGCTGGGTTTATGGGGATAGGTTTCATATTCTTCCCAGCAGCTGGCACAGCGCTGGGTTTGGATTCGGGATGGGTGATCTGCGGCCGTGACGTCACAAAAGGGGTGAGCGCTGGGGCGAGGCGGGGCTGTGATGTCACAGGACACGTGCCACCACCCCTGGCTCCCAGTGCGGCCACGATGGGACACGGATGAAGCCATGAGTTTCCTGCTCCCCTCGCTCGTCCTGCTGGTGGCCAGTACGGCCGTCCTGCTGGCCACCCGCATTTGGAAGGCGCGGAAGCGCCTCGGGAGCCGGGCCGGGGCGTCGCGGTGCTGGCGAGCGGCCCCGGGGGCTCCCGGTGCCCCCCGGGCTGAGGAGACCCCTCCCCAGGGCCCGGCTGCCCCGGAGAGCCCCCTGTACATCCCCTGCGGCTGCGGCCCCTGCTGCACCCCCTGTGTGACAGCGGCGCGGGAGCTGCAGGACCTGGTGACGCCGCTGTGGCCCGAGGTGTCCTTCCCGCGGGACTCGGAGATGTGGCAGCTGTCGTGGGAGGATCTGGAGCAGCTGCTGGAGCAAGGCCGCCTGCCCTGCTGCGCCCCCTCCAGCTCCTCGGGGAGCATCCATCCTTCCCGGACTCCGGCTGGAGAAGGTGCCATGGACAGATCTAACTGCTGCGCCCCCTCCAGCTCCTCCGGGAGCATCCATCCTTCCCGGACTCCGGCTGGAGAAGGTGCCATGGACAGATCTCACTGCTCCCTCACAGCCGCGGGCATGAGGAGAAGCCGCTCGACCCTGAGGATGCACGTGGCCAGGAAGAGCCTGGAAGTGAAGCTGAGAGCCCAGCCCCTGGCAGTGCGGCAATCCCAGGAGCGGCTGGGGCAGCGGGAAGCCTCATCCCCTTCCACCGAGAGCCTGCCCGGCTCCGAGAGCCCCGGAGGGAGCTGCCAGAGCCCGGACGCGGAGGAGGCCTCGGACAGATCCTCCACCTCCGCCGGCTCCGCGGATATCAGCGGGGCCCGCTCGGCCCTGAGGATGCACGTGGCCAAGAAGAACCTGGAAGTGAAGCTGGGAGCACGGCCTGCTGCCGTGAGGAACTCCCAGTGGCGGGCGGCACAGCAGGAAGCGTCCCGGAGGCCCTGGAGCCCGACCCGCAGCGCTGCAGGGCGGCCGAGCCGCTCCGAGTCGGAGAAGATCCTCCAGAGGCAACGGGAGCTGGAGTTCCCCCACCTCCGGGGGGCTCCTACAAGCAGGATGAGGCCCCTGCTGGCAGCTCAGATGCTTCTGAGGATGCTCTGTTTTAAATAAATTGGCGTTTCTCCACAGAGTTTGGGCTGGGATGGGGTGTAGGCACACAGTTTGTGGGAACTGGGAGAGGGGCTGGGCCCAGCCTCATCCCCAATGGGCTCGGCTGTGAGCAGCACTGACAGAAATGAGCCATGGAGTGCCCAGGGGCACTGAGCAATCCCCAAAGGGAGCGGAGGGCACACAGGTGCGGTGCATCAACAGGATGGGATAAAAAGCTGGGCTAACAAACAGGGAGGGCAGATGCTTGTCCTCTCTTTTTCCATCCCTGTTTCCAAGGAGGCTCCCAGGGAATGTGCTTTGTGCTGTTCCTTGCAGCCCCAGCCCTGCATGGGATGCTCTGGGTAAGGGGGGGGATTTGGGGGGACCTGGCTGCCCTCCCTGGGGAGAAGGACCATGGGGCTCCCCAAATCCCTGTCACAGCCCTGCGTGTGCTCACCGTGCCTATCTCTGTCACCAGTGGCCACATGTGGTTCTCAGTGCTGGCCACTGTCCTGGGATCCTGCTGGCAGGGATGGTACAGGGATGGGGATCACACTGCAGGTGAGGAATGGGGACACCGTGTGTCCCTGATGGGTGTAGGGTGGCAGAGAGGAGACCCTGTCAGCCCCTGTCACCCCGCTCTGAGCTGGGTGACGCCCCCAGCCCCAATTCTGCTTCTTCCCGCAACATCCAGCACAGGAATGTCCTGCGCTTGGCCAGAGGGCTCTTGGCTGTGGCAGCAGGCCCTTCTGCCTCCCTGTGGAATGTTCCTGCTCCAGGAAGTGGGGATCCCTCCCAGAGCCCCGGATTCCTCTCGGGATCTGCAGCTCTGAGCCTCCCTGTGACCCCCAGGATGAGATCTCTCCATGAGGGATTCCTGGCAGGGGGGTATGGTGTTGTCCGGATCAGGATGGGATACAGGGGTGTCCTCCATGAATTTTGGGGTGCAGGGTGCTATCGTGTGTCCCTCTCACTCCCAGGGTGTTCATTATTCCCTGATTTCAGGTTTAATCCTCTGCCTGGAGCTGTTGGCTCATTCTCCGTGGGGCTGGATGCCCTAAAAATGGGGAATGAAGACATTTTGGGGGGAAAGTGTATGAGATCAGTGTGGGGGAGCCCCTCTACTCCTCCCCTTCTGCAACAGGGGTCTGAGATATTCAGGCCCACCCCTTCCTGGGGAAGGAGATCCAAGGGAAATCAGGACATCACGCCTGGGCAATGCCCAGCTCTGTCCTGGTGCCGCCCCCGCCCGTGCCCCCGCTCTGCGGGGAGGAGCCGCAGGAGCCTAATGGCCCTTGATGGATTTTTCTTCCAGGAATTCGCTGCGGGGTGGTTTTGATTTTTTTTCTCTCTTTTTTTTTTTTTTCCCCTCCTTTTTTATTTCTCCCTTTTTTATTTTTTCCCCTTTCTGCGCTCCTGTAAACACGGCGTGGAGCTGGAATGAGGGGGGGACACGCAGCTTGCGGGGAGCTTTCGGGGGAGGGTTGGCACCCCGATTTCCTTGACTCCCTTGAGTAAGGGTTTGGGATGAGCAGCTCTTCCCGGTGGGGGGAACACGGTGTCCTGGAGCCCTGCCCGGAATGGGGGGATAACACTGGGAATTGCCCACGGAGCCCGGGGAGCCCACGGAGCATCTTCCCACCCCACGGAGCCCCACTTCCCGCCCCTTCCCGCGTTTTGGGGGGCTGTCCCCTCCGTCCCCCCGTGTCCCCCCGTGTCCCCCGTGGGCTGGGCGGTGCCCCGGGGGGGGAATGCCGCAGCCGCTGACGTCACGGTGCTCAGCCAATGGGCGCGGGCTGTGGCGGGGTGGGGCGGGGGCGGCCCCGGTGGGGACCGGGGCTGCTCCGGGGGGTCCCGGTGCCCCCCGCTCTCCTCATGCAGGGCATGGGGAGCCTCCGGCTGGGCAGCCGCGCCGTCATGTACACGGCGGAGACCCTGCCCAAGGGCAAGAACCGCGTCATGGGGGTGAGTTTGGGGGGGCCGGAGGGAGTTCGTGGGGAGAAACGCTTGTAAAATGCCCCCTCAGCCCCTTCCCGGGGGATTCCTGCAGTTCCCTCGGGGGTGCTGTGTCTCTGGAGAGGCGCTGGGATTAAGGCATCCCCCATCCCCAGGGTGGCTCTGTGGGCGGGGGGATTGAGTTGACCCCATTCCCACCCATCCCACTCTTCCAGACCATCCAGATTATGACGGGATTCCTGCACATCGGCTTCGGGATCGTCCTGACCACGCTCACCAATGTCTACACCTCTGTCTTCGTCATCGGAGAGATCCCTTTTCTGGGCGGTGTGTCGGTGCGTGCCGGGGGGCTGCGAAGGGATTCCCACCGGGAAAAGAATGCCTGGGGAGGGGTGGGATGCCCACCAGGAAGGGGATCTCACCAGGGAACAATGCCCACAAAGAAGGGAATCCTGTGAGGGGGGATGCCAGCAGGTGGGACACCCATTGGAAGGGATGCCCACTAGGAATGATGCACCTGCAGCTCCCGAGGCCTTGGCAGCTGGAGAACAAGGGCAGGGGGGGGTCACTGTGTCCCCTGTGCCCTGTTAGTGCCACCTCTGGGCAGGTTTGGGGTGCGTGGGCTGCCCTCAGTGCCAGCTGAGCCCTGTCTCTCCTGCTGCAGTTCATCATCTCCGGGTGCCTCTCCATCGGCGCCGAGAAGAGCCCCACGGAATGCGCAGTGAGTTTTCCCAGGAGCACACCAGGAGTGATCCCATGGGATGGGTGGGGTGTCCCTCTGGGGTTTTAGGGGGGTCTGCCACCCCCCAAACCCCCCGGGTGCCTACAGGTGAAGGGCAGCCAGACCATGAACGTCATCAGTGCCATCTTTGCTCTCCTGGGAATTGTGGCCTTCATCGTGGACCTCAACCTCAACGGGCTCTACCGCTCCAGCTTCAACTACTACGGCTATCTCGTCCTGGTAAAATCCCGCTTGCCAGAATTCCTGCCCCTGGGAATTCCCCTGGGGCCTTTTCTCCAGCCCTCCAGGGGTGTGGTGTCCTTTCCCAAATCCCTGTTGGGGTGGCGGTTTCTCCTCTGCCAGCACGACCTATTTTCAGCTGGTACCTTGGGAGATGAGTCACCCCTGGAAGCATCCATGAGCCGTAAAAGCGGCGGCATGGAGGGCTTGGAGCGAGACCTTGGAGCCGGGCATGCAGAGGGAGGGGAAGGGGGAGCCACTGTGTGGGATTCATCCTCCTGGGTGCTGCTGGGAGTGGGGGGACTGATGGGGTTTTCCCCATCCTGGAGCTCGCAGGGAATGGGATTTCCATCGTGCTGCTCATCTTCACCATCCTGGAATTCTGCATCGCCGTGGCCACTGCCAACTTCTGGTGCCGGGCCACCCGCCTCAGCTCCAACGAGGTAAGATGATGGGGTGGCAGGGATGGGTCCCAAAAGCTGCATCCCATGATCCCAGTGTCTCCCATAATCCTGGTGTTTCCCAGGCCATGCTGATCGTCCCCAGTGCCACCCGTGTGGATCTGGCCGTGCCACCGGCGGAGCTGCCTCAGCCTCCCAGCTACAGCGAGGTGATCCAGGGAATGGCCTGGATAAGGGGTGGAATCAGCATTGGGATGGCTCCTGGGATGACAGTCCCCATCCTGCTGCCATCACTGTCCCCTCCCTGGGAAAACATCCCACCCCAATCCCCAGGGAGCATCCCGGAGCATCCATCCCTCTGCTTTGGGAATGAGGAGGAGATCCCAAACCCCCGTGGGTGGTGGGTCCCCCCAAATCCTGCCCCCTTCCCAAAACACCTGCTGGTCTCTTTGCAGCTGGCTGCTCCTGAAGTCTGACACAGAGGATGTTGGAATGGGATCCTGCCTCCATTGCTCCTAAATCCCAGGGCTACAGCATCCTCCTCCTACTGTGCTGCTGGCTGGGATGCGCTGGTCCCCCCCAAAAGCCAGGGACACCCCCAAATTCCCTGCCCCTCTGCCCCTGGGCCTGGTCTGAGGGGCTCAACTTGCTGGCTGCTGTGGGAAGGGGCTTCTCCAGGGGGGAATCTTGGGCAATTCCTGCCTGTAAACCCCTGGCTGGGGTTCACTCGTGTTGGGGTTCAGGAATTCCTGGTGGTTTGGAGTGACCCCGATGTGTGCCGGGAGCTGGGCAGGTCACCGGAGCATCTACCTCGGCTCGTCCCCTGTTGGCTTCATCTTCTCTTGGGAATAAATGCTCTCTCTGGGCTTGTGTCTCCTGAATTTGGGAATTTTCAGCGTGGGATCAACACTTCCCTCTCACAGAGCTGCTGCCCCTCAGGACACAGGCTCATCCTGCCTGACCTAGGGATACTTGCTCTCTCCTGTGGGAATTCTGTCCCCCTGAACTCCTGGTACCTGCTTGCTTTCCTTGAGGGAAATTCTGCTCCCCTAAACCCTTGGCACCTGCTCCCAAGGGAGTTTTGCTCCTCTAAACTCCTGGTGCCTGCTCTCCCAGGGGAATTCTGCCCCTCAAAATCCCTCTCCGGAGACATTTCCATCCTCCTAAACCCCATACCTGATTCTGAGAGAATTCTGTCCGCATAAACCCCTCAGTACCTGCTCTTCCGAGGGAGTTCTGCCCCTCAAGACCCCTCTCCTGGGGGAATTCTGCCCCTCAAGACCCCTCTCCTGGGGGAATTCTGCCCCTCTAATCCCCTCTCCTGCTGGAATTCCACCCTTCAAACCAGGATACCTTGTCTCCTGGGGGGGAATTCTGCTCCCCAAACACCCTCACTCCCCCATTCCAGCGCGGTCCCGCTATATTTAGCGCGGCTGGAGCAGCCGGGCAGCCGGCGGCGATGCCAGTGACGCCAGCACAGCACATCCCATCCCGGTCCTGCCGCCGCCTCCCGGGAAGCTGCCCCGGGGCTGGAGCTGCTCCGGGAGGTGACACGGGGACACCGGTGTCATGTGCTCCCTGTTCCCACCATCCTGGGAGGCGGGAATGGGGCTGAGGGGTGCTCCCGAACCTTATCCGTGCGGCAATTCCTAAAAAATTCTTTATTTTCGGGGAAGGAAAAGGGCTCTGGGATCATTTTGAACGGGAGCGGGTTTGTCAGCTCCTGACAAGCTCATTTATGGCTCCGCCCCTGATTGTCCTGCATCTGTGGGAACGCTGGTGGGTTTAATGAGGTGGGGATGAGCATCCAGCAGCATTGAGTTATTTAAGGAGCATCCCAAGTTCACGAAACAGACCCCAGTGCTGATTTTCCAAAGGATGGGAACATCCTGGTGAGTTCCCAGTGCTCTGGGGGAGATCCTCTTAGTTTCTGGGCACAGGATCCATCCCAAATTTCCCCTCCAGTGCCAGAGTGGGATCAGTGACCTCCTCCTTGAACGTTCCCTTAGGTTTTGGGGTGACTTCAGTGTTTTCTTTCTCCTTTCCACGCTCCCTGACAATGCTCTGGCTGCTCAGCCAAAGCCTCATGGATTATTCACTCCCTGTCAGTTATTTCTGTTCCCGGCTCTGAAAAAATAATGAGCCTGATCAGTAGGAAAAGCCCCAGGGATTTGGGGAGCAGGATGAACAGGCTGCCTCTGCTCAGCCCGTGGCCACAGCCCATTACAGCCCCGGCTCCTCACCTGCAGCTCCAGAGCATCCCGACCTCTCCTGGCTCCATGGGGACCAGCACGGAGCCATTCCACCTCTCATCCAGTGGTGGTTTCCTGGGAAGGAGGCTTCCTTCTCTTCCACCAGCGTCAGGGTCTGTTTTCCTAGAGTATCCCAGTGTTTAGATGTGGCTTTCCCTGAAAATGCTGGAAAAAGTGTTTAAGGCTCTATGGGAATGTGGGGGCTTTAAATCTATTTTAATTTGTAGGTGGGAATTTGCAGATCCAGGGGAAGTGGAGGCTTCCAGGAGTTGGGAATAGCAGGTGGCAGGGACCACAGAGTTTTTTGTCCTGCTGGTGATGATCCCTAAGGAAAACCAAAACCCTTGGAGGAGCTGGAAAGGAGAACTGTGAGATGGACTGAGGTGTCCCAATGACTCTTCCCCTTGGGAAGAGAAGGATCCAGGGAGACCTTGGCAACTCTTCCAGCGCCTAAAGGTGCCCCAAGAGAGCTGGAGAGGGACTTTAGAAGAGCCTGGAATGCCAGAACAAGGGGGAATGGCTTCCCACTGACATGGGGTGGGTTTAGATGGGATATTGGGAAGAAATTCTTCCCTGTGAGGGTGGTGGAGTGTATTTCCCAGGGAAGCTGTGGCTGCCCCATCCCTGGAAGTGTTTAAGGTCCCATTCCAGGACTGCCAGTGGAAGCTGATGCTGGTGAAGCCCTGGAGAAGTTTTCTGGGACTTTTCTGCAGCCTCAGGAGTTTTCCTGGGAATGAGTGGATCAAAGGCTGGAACATCACGTGCAGGGGTTGATGGACACATCTGGGACAAGGTTTGGGAACAATGTCAGCGTGTCCCAAATGCCAGGTATGGATCACCCCACCAGGCAGTGATGCCCCCCCAACCTCCTGCCTGCTCCATGTTCCAGATTCCCTAATCCAAGACGGACACTGGGATGTTTAATGCCAAAAACCCTAAAACCTTTCCCAGAAAACATGACTTTCCTTCTGGAATCAGTATGGAAAGAGCCCTGTGGGAAGCAGAAACACCTGGAAGCAAAGCAAAATGTTGACTTTTGGTATTTTTATGGGGATATATAAAGTTAGTCCCAGGAAGCAGCAAGTTTCTTTGGAGAGCTTCTCTCCATCGTAATCTATTTTCTTTGGAAAAAAACTCAGGGATTTTGGGGTTGGAAAAGAATTTTGGTTCCACCAGGCTCATAAATTTTGTCCTGTGCTGGTGGGAGGGAATTTGGGAGGGTCTCACTGATCCCCCCTGAGCATCCAGTCAGGCTTCCCCCATCCAAAACTTGCCCTAGAAAATAGGAAAATGAACATTAAAATCCAAGGAATGTGTTTTATATATCTACAAAGCCAAAAATTCCTGCAGAGAAAAGGTTGGAAAGCTCCACCACCCGGCCCTGCTGCTTCCCTGCATCTGCTTCAAAGCTTCACCTCCTCTGGAATCCGCTTCCAAAACAAATCCTGACATCTTACCTTGGGCTCCTGCCATCCCCAGCTGGCCCTGGGTTTATTTAGGAATGGGGAAAGAGCTTTTTCCATGGATCACCCGCTTAGAAAGTGGGGTTTGGGGGGCTGAGGCCAGTCATGGCTGTTACTGGCTGCAAGGCTGGAACTTGAGGAATGCTGTAGGAATCTGGAAAGGCGGATTTGGGAGGAAATCCACCGTGTAGGGTGGTTTTGGCTGGGAATGTGAGCCGTGGATAATTGGTGGAGGATACCCTGGCTGCCTAAAGGCTAAAGAGGGGATCCCAGAATTTCCACGGGGGCTCAAGTGTTCCTTCCTGGGGCTGGAACGAGATCCCTGGGATTGTTAGGATTGGAGTGTTGAGAGGGATGAGGCACCAGCAGGAATTAAAGGCTCTGAGGCATCAGGAATGTGATGAAGAGGCTGAATCTCATCCATGTCCATGTTTTTCCTGGAAAGCTGTGCTGCCAGATGCAGCCCTTTACAAGGCCAAGTGCATGCTTCCATCAGGGATGCAGGATGGAGGAAGGTCATGGGTGGGATGGAGGAATGCCATTGGAGCTGGGATGGAGGCGTGAGCTGCTCCTCTTTGCTCTCCAGGTCTGTTCTTCCAGCTCTTTTTTTGGGATATAATTTGGGCTAGTTTGGAGGGTGACCCATTCCCTGGTGTGTGGGAGCATGGGGAGGGCGCAGAATCCTGGAATGGTTTGGGATGGAATGAACCTTAAGGATCACACAGTTCCACCCCTCTGCCATGGGCAGGGACACCTCCAACTAGCCCAGGTTTTTCCAAGCCGGGTCCAGGGCTGGAAGTCGCTCCGGGGCTCTGGAAGCGCGGTGCTTCCAAACGCGGCCTCTCAGCTCCCTCTAGAGCCAGAGAGAAGGAAAAAACTTCCAGTAGTTGCTCCTGAAACCTGCTCCTGAAACCGTCAGCTGGAGGGTCCTGTCCTTTCCCAGGCAGAGACTGAGGTGATGGGGTGGTGTCAGAATCCTGGACCTAAAAATTCCTGTTCCACCAAGAAATCCCTACCCTGCGCACATAGGACATCCAGGAAACCTAGGGGGTCCTCCAGGTCGGCATGGGGTATCCCAACACTCCTGGAGAAATGGACATGGCTGTTTTCTGGGAGGAGGGAGGGATGGAGGCAGAAAGCGGCCTCTGAATCCCTCGGGATCCCCTCGCCGCGTGTGATGGCTCCGTTGCCAGCCTGATCTCCCATTTCCCATCACAAATAACAGCATCTCCCTTCCCTCTGACTCCTAATGGAATTGGGATGGCCAGAGATCCCTGAATCCCTCCTGTGTATCCTCAGTAGAGACAAACCCACAGAAATGGAGGAGGGAGAATTCCCAAAAATGGCAATAAAGGAGCTTCCTTTATATCAGGGTTTATAAAGTTCCCTACCTCAATATTAGCTTTTCCTGGGAAGTGGGCAAGGTTAGGTTATCAACACCTTGTTAGGTACCAAGCTAATTGCAGGAGCGATTCCCAAGCAAAGCATCCACAATTTGGGATGGAAAAGGGGTCTTGGAGCATCCTGAGGGAAAAGCATCCAACCCTTCCCTGTCCCACCCTCCCTCTTCCCGTGCAGGATTTTGGGAGCCTCTGCTGGCAAAGCCACCTCGTTGAGCAAGAGGGCCCTGACGAGAATTCCATGAGCGATCTTCCCGCAGGGAGCAAAGGGCAGCGGGAGCGTGTGCCTGCCTGGCGGCACCTCCCGGGGATTTTGGGCTGCAAAGGGATCACGGTGAGGAGGAGAAGGAAGGCACCTGGGAATTCCTTCAGCCCCCTGGGCTCATTCCCAGGCCATGGCAGCCACCACGGTGACAGACGCTGGCAGCGTGAGGATCATCACGGAGGTGATCCCGGCCACGGATCCCCGGGCGGCCCAGCTGGCCTCAGGCTCCCAGGCACCTGCCAGGACCTCACTCCAAACACAAGGCTTCCGCAGGGCTCATCCCAAGGTGTTGGGGGTGAGACATGGCCTTCCAGGGGCCCAGCAGGATTGGGGATCTGTAGGGATTGTCCTGCTGGATTCTCCCTGGCTGGGTGGAGGGAATGTTGGGACAGGTGCCTCTCCCAGTCCCTTCCCAGCACTGTGATGTGGGATTGGGGCGGAATGTGCCTCACAGTAATGGGATCGGGATCCATCTCCCTCATCCTTCCCCAGACCATCCACATCTTCACTGGAATTGTCCACATCTGCTTCGGGATCATCCTGACACTGTCGGAGCACGGGAACCCTTCCCTCCCTGTGGCCAGCGGGATCCTCTTCTGGCTGGGGATCCTGGTAAGCTGGGACGAGGACATGGGAATCTCAGGGAATCCTGGTGACAATATCCAATAACCATTCCCCCCCCCCCCATTCTGGGGTGTTTGTGCATCCCTGAACCCCAGTTCCCACTAGGAAGGGTGCCAGGGAAGGGTGCCTTGCTGCTGACACCAATTCCCACTGTTTTCCAAGTAGCTCCTGGTCTCGGGCTCATTGCTGGTGGAAAGTGAAAGGAGAGACAGCCCTGCGCTGGTAAGATCCAGGCTGGGAGGGACAAGGTGTCCCCCCATTCCTTATGTCCCTTCCAGCACCTGCCAGGACCTTTCCACAGCCTGGATTCATCCCACGGGATCCACAGGCCAGTCTCCCCCTCGGGAAGTGCCCAGCTCTCCCACACAGAGCACAGGATGGGGATTGGGGTCACTACGGGGTGAGGGGGATAAAAGGTCCAAAGAGGCTCTCGTGGCCTTTGGAGTCACTGTGGGATGAGGGGGATGAAAGGTCCAAGGAGGCCCTCATGGCTTTGGAATCACTGTGGGATGAGGGGATAAAAGGTCCAGGAGGCCCTCATGGCTTTGGAGTCACTGTGGGATGAGGGGGATGAAAGGTCCAGGAGACCCTCATGGCTTTGGAGTCACTGTGGGATGAGGGGATGAAAGATCCAGGAGGCCCTCATGGCTTTGGAATCACCGTGGGATGAGTGGGACAAAAGGTCCAGGAGGCCCTCATGGCTTAGGAATCACTGTGGGATGAGGGGATGAAAGGTCCAGGAGATCCTCATGGCTTTGGAATCACTATGGGATGAGGGGATAAAAGGTCCAGGAGACCCTTGTGGCCTTTGGAATCACCATGGGATGAGTGGGACAAAAGGTCCAGGAGGCCCTCATGGCTTTGGAATCACTGTGGGATGAGGGGGATGAAAGGTCCAGGAAGCCCTCATGGCTTTGGAATCACTGTGGGATGAGGGGATAAAAGGTCCAGGAGATCCTCATGGCTTAGGAATCACTGTGGGATGAGTGGGACAGAACCAGGTGGCTTCTCCAGGAGATCTGTGATCCCAGTTGGATGATCCCTGTGGGAAGCAGCCCTTCCCAGTGTCACCGGCTGCTTCCCGCAGGTCAAGGCCTGCTGTGTGCTCAGCGTGGGCGTTGTCCTGGGCACGCTGGTGGCCACCGGGATCCATGGCACGGCCATCACCCGGATCACACCTGGCTGCGGGAAACCCGAGCCCTACCGGGCCCGCCCGGAATGGTGCCTCCACATGGAGAGCAAGGTAGGACAGCTGGGATTGCGGGGGAATCCCAGTCTGGGTGGGGTGCTCAAGGATCCCAGTCCTGTCCGGGTGGTGGATATTCCCGTAAAAAACACCTGTCGCTTGTTTTTAGAATTTTAAAGGTTTAATGGTAGTAATAAAATGGTTATAAAAATAGTAATATAATTAGAGTAATAAAAATTTGGACAATTAGGATTAGGACAGTACGAGACAATAAAAACAACGAGTTACGGGGAGGCTGGGTACCTTTTTCTGGGCAAAATACGCCCGAAAAAGGACACACATTAACAGAGGATTAACCCTTAAAAGCAATAGCCTGTTGCATATTCATACATCTCATCCATGATGCATAAATTCCATTCAAACAAAGGATTCTGTCTGGTCAGTGTCAGCTTCTTCCTCTTAATCCTGACAATTGGTTTTTTGCAAATATTAAAATTAATGTTATATGTGATGTGCTAGAAAGTAATGCTGTTTTAATTCTCTTAAGTAGTGTGGTAGATATAATTTTAACAAAATGTTAAAATAGAAACTAGGTAGGTGGGATTTTTTTTTTCTAAAGAAAGGACTTGCAGTGAGATAGCAGTCACAGGACATCTAAATATTTCAGAGAAAGAGAATTTATTGCTCTATTATCAGGAAAAACAAACTTCTTCCTTCCTCATTCGGGCAGGATGATGCCGTCAGGATTATGAGCAAGAAGTTGACATTGACCAGACAGAATCCTATATTTGAATGGAATTTATGCATCATGTATGAGATGTATGAATATGCAACAGGCTATTGTTTTTAAGGGTTAATCCCCTGTTAACGGGTGTCCTTTTTCAGGCTTGTGCTGCCCACAAAAAGGTACCCAGACGTCCGTAACTCTGTTTTTATTGTCTCATATTGTCCTAATTGAAATTGTCCAAATTATTATTACTCTAATTTTATTACTATTTTTATAACCATTTTATTACTATTCAACTTTTAAAATTTTAAAAACAAGCTATTGGGGTTTTTTAACATATATTTAACACACTACTTAAAAGAATTAATACAGCATAACTTTCTAACACAACACATACAACATTCATTTTAATATTTGCCAAAAGCCAATCACAAAACAGGCATTTTTCACGCTCCCGTTCTCCTCCTCCTGGCAGATGCTGAGCAACGGCCTGGATTCCATCCTGGTGCTGCTCGGCCTCCTGGAATTCTGTGCGGCCGTGGCGGTTCTGGCGTTTGGATACGACACAGTCCGGCAGCACACATACACCCAGCTGGTGAGGGAGGCGGGAATCCTGCAAGTCCCGGGAATGCTGATCCACCCCTTCCTCCCTCCCTAGGGCCGCCACAGTGCGGGCATTCCCCTGTTCTTCCCGGAGATTTCCCTGAATTTCCCTGTGTTTGCTTCCCCAGGCGCTGTAGCCACGGCCCAGCCCCGCACGTGGAGCTCCCTGGGATGCCCTCAGCGTGTTCGGTCCCCAATAAAGGCCTCTCCCCCAGCCCGGCCCGCCCGTGTCTCCGGGGATTACTCGGGGTGCGGGGCGGGCTCGGCCCGGGTGTGTTTGGGGGAGTTCGGGGGGTCCCGGTACCGGCGGCCACGGTTGTGGGCGGAGCTGCCCGACACAAAGATGGCGGCCGTACCCGGCACAAAGATGGCGGCCGCTGCAATGTGCGCGGAGGGTGTTGCCCAATACAAAAATGGCTGCCAGGGAGGCTCTCTGGCTTCGCGCTTCCGCGGGGATCGTAGCTCTGACGTCATCTCTCCGCGACGGCGCGGGGCCGCGTGGATCATGGAGGGGGAGAACGGGGGGACCCCGGGGTCGGCACCGGGAGCGACCCCCGAGGGACCCAGCGGGGCCGCCTCGGCTCCGGCCGCGGCTCGGCGGCGGCGGAAAGGCGGCAAGAAGCGGCAGGAGGCGGTGTTCGCCATCCCACGGGGCAAGCCCAAGTCGGGACGCGTGTGGAAGGATCCCGGGAAGAAGAGGTGGGAAGGGAGGCAGGGAATGGGGGCAGTTATTGGGGGGCTCTGGGCTCCAGAAGGGCTCTTTGGGGGATCATGAGGGCTGGGGGAGTTTTGAGGGGGACAGGGTTGTTTGGGAGGCTTGTGAGCGGGTTCCGGAGGTATCCATGGGCTCTAGGAAGGATCCAGAGGTGACAGGGATGACTTGGAGGGGATGCTGAGGATGCCGTGGGATGCTCCGCGCTTCGCGGAGTTTCATGGAACTCTGGAGAGGAGCTGGCCCCGGCTGCATCTCGGGGTGTCTGGGGATCCAACACCCCCCGTGTGGCCGTGCAGGTTCTCCCACATGATCCAGGACAAGGCACTCCGCAGCTCCTGGGCACGGAAAATGAAGGAGAGGCAGGAGAGGAAGCTGGTCCGGGATCTGGCACGGCAACTGGAGGAAGCCAAGCAGAGGGAGAAAGAGGTAATGGGGCTCAGGAGCTGAGAATTCTCATCTTTCCCAAGCACAATCCCATTCTCTGCCCTCTTCCTGGGCCTCAAAGCTGTGGCAGAGCCCAGGAAAAGGGATGGAGAGTTCCTTGTCCTGCTGCCAAATCCAGTCACTGACCGTCACATGCCCCAAGTCACTGACTTGGAATAAACTCCCTGGGTCAATTCCAGCCTCACCCGGGGTGGAAAAGCTGCTGGAATGACAGATTTCACACTTGGCTGGGCTTTGGGTTTAATCCCAGGGGAAGGGATGCTCAGGGAATGCTGTGGTGCCCCTCCCACAGGAAAAGAAGCGGCGGCGGGAGGAGAACCTGAAGCGGCGCCTGGAAAACGAGCGGAAAGCCGAGATTGTCCAAGTGGTGAGTCCCATGTGCCAGCTGGGAACAACCCTGGAGCACCTCACAACCTCCAACCCCCATGGATCAGCCTCCAGTTTGCTCCAGTTCCTCTCCCTGCCTCTGTCTTTGGAGGGGCCTGGGAGGACTGGGAGATTCCCAGTAAAGCTGGGCATGCTGGAAGCGTGTCCCCTGTGTTCTCCCAAGCTGGGGAACACCAGAACTCAGGGATAATGGGGTGGTGGAGTGAGGGAAATGCTGCACTGGTGGGGATCCATGTGGGGAAATTGTGGCTTTTCCATTGGGAAGAGGCTTGGGAGCTCGGGGTGGGTGTCGCAAAGACCTCACGTGTGGGTGAGGATGGGGGTTAGTTTTGGGATAAATCCCTTCCTAGATCCTGAAGGTGGTAGGAGGCTGGGAGCCATCCATGCCCATCCTGCCTCATTCCCACACTTTGCTCCATTCCTGGAAGTGCTCCAGGACAGGGCTTGGAGCACCCTGCACCAGTGGAAAGCATCCCTGCCCACGGCCAGGCAGGGAACTGGATCATCCCTAAGGTCCCTTTCGACCCAAACCATTCCAGCATCCTGTGATTCCATGGAATCTCCTCTCCTTTCCCGTTTCCCAGATCCGGAACCCCCTGAAGCTGAAGAGGGCCAGGAAGAAGCAGCTGAGGCGGGTGGAGAAGCGGGACACGCTGGCCCTGCTCCAGAAGACACCCGTGAGGCGCAGCACAGCCACGGAATGAGGCAGGGTTTGGGATCCTGCTCCTCCCCAGGGGCTTCTCCTCAGCATGCCAGGCAGGAATCACTGCCAGGACTCTCAGTGTTGGACAAACAACGGGACAGAGCTGAGGGAGTGCATTCCAGAGGCACCAGCTGTGGGATCCCCCAGTCCCTGTGGAATCTGGATGTGGCCGGTGCCGGAGGCTGGAACAGAACTTTGCTTTCCCAAATTTGCCTTGTTCTTATAAAAATTAAAAGGAACTGAGACAGATTTGCCTCCAGTGGCTCTGGGGGACTGAGGGCTCCAGGTGGGGCCTTCCCTAAGGCATTCCTAGGATTGGAGTGTGCCATGGCCCCTCGTTCCTTGCAGTTCCCCTTTCTCCAAAGAGGGAATTCCTGCTGGGAATGAGCCCTGGAAGCTGTCAGCAAGGAGGGGGGGCATGGTGTCACACACCCTCCTGTGGGGGGCAAGGCTGGGCATTTGGCAGGGCCTGGAAGTTGGAAATCCACATGGATTTCTTAAGGTTCCTGGTTTTTCTTGGTCCATTGACACCCCTTTCTGCATTCCCGGGGAGGGATGTGGCTGTGAGCTGGGATGGAGGGGATGGGGGGACAAAGGGGTGCATTGGGAGGAAAATGGGACTGCAGGAATCAGCGTGAAGCCCTGGGATAGGAATATGGGGCCCTGGAGCTTCGTCCTGGGGTGGCAATTTAGGGGGGGGCTCTGAATTGGAATGGGATGTGTCCCACTCGTGTCCAGGATGGGGGGAGTGCCACAGGGAAAGTGGGGACTGACAGGAATTTCGGGGTGTGGCCGGTGCCAGTCAAGCACGGGGTCATGGGGCAGGAGGGCTCTGCCCTCGCCATTCCCGGGTTAATGATTTCCAAGGAATCCTCGAGCGTCTCCCTCTGCAGAGCCCACGGCCCAGGCTGTGCCCAGCGGGGTAAGAGAAGGGGAAGCTCGGGCCCTTGGGGGCCGATTTCCTGCTGGGCCGGGTGTGGGAGCACCACGAGTCTCCTCCCAGGGCTGGACCGGGGCCAACGTCCCAGTTCCCAGCCTGCCGTGCTGCACGGAACGGGAGTGGGGTGCGCACAGGACCGGGGGGCTCGGAGCCCCTGGATCCCCACCGTGCTCCTGCTCTAGGGTGGGGAGGAGGAGGATAAGGAGGGGGGGACAGTGGGTGCTGGGAGTGGCGGGGCTGGGAGATACATGGAAAAGGTGTCCCGGCTGCCGGGTGAGTTTTGGAGGAGGGCTGTGGGATCAGAGGGTGGGAGGAGGTGGAGAAGGGAGGGGATGGGGATAGGGAAGCGGAGGACAGGGATCATGGAAGAAGAGGACCAAGGAAGGAGGGGACAAGGACCAGGAAAGAAGGGACAGGGACCACGAGGGGATGTGGGACATGGGAAAGAGGGATAGGGACATGGGAAAGAGTGATGCCAGCAGAACTATCTGGACCTCAAACCCTATCCTGCGGGTCTGCCGTGAGGATCCCTGGGGACAGGCCCCTGCCAGCATCCCCCTCCTGGGCGTGGCAGTCCCTGTGGGACACTCAGGGTGATTCCCATTCCCAGGTGCACCATGGTGGAGGTGACGGTGACGCCGCAGTCCTCGCTGGCCGACCGGCCGGTGCAGATCCATGTGCGGGGACTGTCCCCATCCCAACTTGTCACGCTCCGGGCATGGCTGAAGGACGAGCAGGGCGAGTGCTTCCAATCCCGAGCCTTTTTCCGCGCTGACGGAGCGGGAGAGGTGGATCCCGGGCTCCATGCCGCCCTGGGGGGCAGCTACTCCGGGGTCTGGCCCATGGGGCTCCTGTGGTTCCTGCAGCCCGACACGCTGTTCCGGCGGCTGGTGAAGCGGGATGTGGCCGGCAGCCCCTTTCGCGTGCGGCTGGAAGTGTGGGACGGGCTCAGCCTGGGCACGGATCCCCGAGAGCAGCCGCTGGCATCCTGCGAGGCCGAGCGCTGGTACGTGGGCCCCGGAGTGCAACGGGTGCCCATCCGTGAGGGAAGGGTCCGTGGCGCCCTGTTCCTGCCTCCTGGTGAGCACTGGGCAGCGGGGAATCCCAGGATATCTAACCTAGGGACTGGCAGGGTGCTTGTTCTTGGGAGCCCTTCGGTGCCCAGCCTTGGGACCCCTGGGATAGCCAGCCAGTATTCCCTTGGGATACTGAACCTTGGGAACCCTGGATACTGATACTGAAACATTGGGACCCCTGGGAAACAACACTGTGATTCCTGGGATGCTATAAGATTCCTGGGTTGTCCAGCCCTGGAAGCCCTGGGTTACCAAACCTCAGGACCCCTGGGATGCCCAAAGTTGGGATTCCTGTGTTGTCCAGCTTTGGGATCCTTGAGATATCAAATCTTAGGATCTTGGGACCCCCAGGACACTGGACCTTGTGCCCCCTGGGATGCCCAGCCATGGAACCTCTGAAATGCAGGACAGCAGGGGTGGGTCCCCATCCCTGACGTTCTCCCTGTCTTCCCACAGGTCCGGGCCCCTTTCCCGGAGTCATTGACCTGTTTGGGGGTGCAGGTGGGCTGATTGAGTTCCGGGCAGGGCTCTTGGCCAGCCGGGGCTTTGCCGTGCTGGCCCTCGCCTTCTTCGCCTATGACGACCTGCCCCGAGTCCTGGCCCAGCTGGACCTGGAATATTTTGAGGAAGCGGCAGAGCTGCTGCTCCGGCATCCCAAGGTGAGTCCTGGAGTGTGGAGAAAGCCACCTGTCAGCCAGGATGTGCTTGGGGGCAACTGGACATCCAGGTGACATGGGATTGTCCTGGGGACCAGGAATGTCCTGGGGACATCCTCGTCCTAGTGAACAGGATGTCCAGGTGGCCAGGCTAATGTCCCAGGGTTGTCCTGAGCACCAGGAGTGTCCCAGGGACTGGGGCATATCCCATGAGGACACCCTTGTCGTGGCACACAGGGATGTCCCAGTAAATGTATTATCCCTGTGTATTATCCCAGCTGGCTCCATTTCCTCTTCCTTCAGGTCCGAGGCCCCGGCCTGGGCGTGGTGGGCGTCTCCAAAGGTGCGGAGGTGGCCTTGGCCATGGCCACCTTCCTGCCACAGGTGGTGGCCACAGTGTGGATCAACGGCACGAGCTTCCTGTATGGAAACCCGCTGCTCTACAAGGAGCTGCGCATCCCTGCCATCCCCTACCACACCGAGCGCGTCCTGTTCACCGAGGTGGGAGCCATGGACAACTCGGCCATCTTCGACGACCCCCGGGATGCCGCCCACCGTGCCTCGGCCATCCCGGTGGAGAGGATCCGGGGAAAGGTGCTGTTTGTGGTGGGGGAGGCCGACCGCAGCTTCAACAGCAAGCTCTTCGCCGAGCTGGCCCTGGCGCGGATGCCGCCGGAGAGCGGCCGGATCCTGTCCTACCCTGGCGCTGGGCACCTGATCGAGCCCCCCGGATCCCCCCTGTGCTGCAACTCCGCCATCCGTGGCACTCCCAAGCCCGTGGCGTGGGGAGGAGAGCTCCAGCCCCATGCCCGGGCCCAGGAACATTCCTGGCAGGAGATCCTGCAGTTCTTGGAGCTCCATCTGGGGTCGGTTGCTGCCATGAAGCTGTGAGGGGTGAGGAGAAGGGGTGGTGGTCACCGGGATTGTCACTGCGGGGAATAAAGTGTCACCACTGGTGGCTGCTGCCTGTGCTCCTGGGGGATGATGTGTGGGACAAAGGTTGGACACAGATTGAGGAGATTTGTTGGAAATGTTTGGGAGAGGCATCAGATATATATAGGATACATATGGGATATATATCAGATATATATAGGATGTATACTGGACATGTGGGATAGATATATTGGATATATATATAGGATATATATGGGAAATAGATATAGGATATATATTGGACACATATGGAACATATAAAACCGACAGCCCAGACATATATTGGACATATATAGCACATATATAAAATAGATATTAGACCTATATATATATAAAAATATTATATATATATTTCTTTTATTTATATATATATAAAATATATATATTATATTTATATATATATTTAAGATATATACACACACTCACACACACATATATATACACACATTATATGTATATGACATATATGGGGCACATATAGAACATATATTGGCCATATACCAGCCCACCTGTGGCTCTGAGGCCACACTGCTCTCTCTGCAGTTGCCCTCACTTCCAGAGGATGTTTGAGGGAATCACATCCAGCCCCTGGCTCCTCTGTCTGGGATCCCTGTTCTCCTGGGAGCTGGCGTGACCCCATTCCCACACCCAGGGCATGGGACAGGGAGTGTCTGTGACCTGTCACTCTGGGAAGGGTGGGGAGGGTGATGCGTTGTAATCCGCAGTAAAGATAAATCCCAGAAGGGAAACTTGTGGAAAGGTAGGTACAGGGAATGCACATGGAGGACTTTGGATTCCGTGTGGCACTGCCAGTAGGGCACAGCCAAGGTGCAGCAGGGGTTTGGGGTAACTGGCTGATTTCCAATCCCTCAGGCGTCACTGTGACCATGCCACTGTGTCCCCTGGTCCCGTGGCCATTCCAGGATGGCGTGTCCAGATGTCACTGCTGTCCCCACTAGCTCTGGGGAGGCAGGCACACACCAGCCTTCTCCTTTCCCCCTGGATAACTTGATCCAGATGGGCATCCCGCCTGGCACCAGTTCCATTCCCTGGTCACTGGGACAGCCTCCAAGTGTGGGATAAGCTCGGTTTGTCCCTGGTCACCGTGACACAGCCACAGGAGGTGACCACAGGGCTGGGGCACTGAGGTCACCGGTGGCAGGGGAGCGAGGAGCCCTGGGCAGAGCTCATCCCATGGGATCAGCTGATCCTGATTCCCCCACCCCCCGCATCCCAGCCATCCGGATATAAATCCACACCACGGAGCCCTGTGCTCCGTCCGTGTCACCGCCATGGGACAGAGCTGCTCCTTCCTCCTGCTCCTCTTCCTCCTGTCCCCGTGGCCCAGAGCCACCGTGGCACTCCTGCAGTACCGCCACGACTGCGGAGAGTTGGGAATGCAGCTCCTGGTCTTCCCGCCCCACGGCCGCACCGTCCGCTTCAAGGTTCTGGGTGAGTGGGGGGCTCCCCTTGGGGTGCTGGATTTCTCTGGGATTCCCCTCAGTCCCGGAGTGTTCTGTGGTGATGGTATCCCAAGGGGATGAGCCCAATGACTTGGATGAGCTGTTGCTGCTGCCCAGGGGGTTTCCATGCACATGGATGTGTCACTTCCCTGTGTCCATGGTGTCCCTCCAGACGAGTTTGGCTCCCGCTTTGACGTGGCCAACTGTTCCATCTGCCTCCACTGGCTGAATTCCAGGGAGGACGGCTCTGTCATTTTCTCCTCTGGCTACAAGGGCTGCCACGTCCTGTTCAAGGTGATGCTCCTGTCCCCTCCGTGGTCCCCTCCAGCAGGATGGGGGTGACTGTCCCTCGTGTCCCCCCGCAGGAGAACCGCTACATCCTGCGGGTGCAGCTGGAGGAGCTGCTGTCCAGCGGGATCCCCGTCACCTCCTACGAGGTCAACATGACCTGCCCCAAGCCAGGTGGCTCTGAGATGCTCCCAGATGGAATCCAGGAGAAGACCCGGGACAGTGGAATGGTGTTCTCCCACACTGGCCTGCACCAGGCCTCGGAGTCCTCCCTCACCCTCACAGGATCCCACTTCTCATCCCAAGATCACGTGGAGCAGGTTCACACCGTGGGACAGTACCAGCCCAGCTCAGTGCTTCCCGGGATCCCGCACCATTCCAGTCCAGCCCACTCGGGGCTTCTGTCCCAGCCTGGTGGGGTTCATCCTGTCAACCAAATCCAGGGAAGCTTCTTCCACCCAGCAGTGCAGCCTCCCCAGCCTGGGGGGCAGAGCCAGCCAGGGTTCCTTCGCCCAGTGCTTGTATCCCAAAACCATCCCAGTTTGGGGCATCACGGGGGGCAGACCCAGCCGGGGCACCTGCGTCCAGGGTCTGTATCCCAAAATCAGCCTGGGATGATGCATTCTGTGGGTCAAAACCAGCCAGGGATTCGCCCAGGATCTGTATCCCAAAATCAGCCTGGGATGATGCATTCTGTGGGTCAAAACCAGCCAGGGATTCGCCCAGGATCTGTATCCCAAAATCAGCCTGGGATGATGCATTCTGTGGGTCAAAACCAGCCAGGGATTCGCCCAGGATCTGTATCCCAAAATCAGCCTGGGATGATGCATTCTGTGGGTCAAAACCAGCCAGGAATTCGCCCAGGATCTGTATCCCAAAATCAGCCTGGGATGATGCATTCCATGGGTCAAAACCAGCCAGGGATTCGCCCAGGGTCTGTATCCCAAAATCAGCCTGGGATTCGTCCAGGGTCTGCATCCTACAACCAGCCTGGGAGTCGTCCTGGGTCTGCATCCCACAACCAGCCAGGGATGATGCATCACGGGGGTCAAAACCAACCAGGGATTCGCCCAGGATCTGTATCCCAAAATCAGCCTGGATTGATGCATTCTGTGGGTCAAAACCAACCAGGGATTCGTCCGGGGTCTGTATCCTACAACCAGCCTGGGATTCGCCCAGGGTTTGTATCCCCCAACCAGCCTAGCTTGACCTCCACTGGTGCCCAGACTCCAGCAGGATTCCTGCGCCCGGGAGGTCAGCCCTTAAACCAGCCAGGAATATCTCATCCCAGTCATCCCTCCAGCTCCCAAACTGGGCTCCCAGGCCACTCTGGGCTGCTCCATCCCAGCTCGGCTTTGGTGCACCCAGGACTCTCATCCTGGCCAGGTTTCATCAGCCCTGGACTCCAGGCTGAGCCCCAACCTGGATTGCTGCATCCTGGGATTCACTCCCAGCCCAGCCTGCTGCAGCCCACAGCGCTCTTCTACCCCTCGCCAGGGGCAGGTGAGGCAGGAAGATGGGATGCTGGGACAAAGGGAAACATCCTCGAGGTGCTTTTTCAACCCACATTCCTGCTGTGTCCCCTCTCTGCTTCCCTCCAGGAACGCAGCTGACCCGGGAGCAGTGCCAGGTGCCGGTGGGCCGGATGCCGTGCGTGGCTCCACAGGGACGGGATGCGTGCCTGCAGGCGGGATGCTGCTACGACGACATGGACCGCACCACACCCTGCTATTACGGGAATACCGGTAGGACACCCGGAGGGCACGTCCCAAAAATCCCTCCCCAGTGCCTGGAGAGGGTGCTCAGAGTGATGGAGCCTCTCCGTGGTGTTGCAGCCACCGTGCAGTGCCTGCTGGAGGGACACTTTGTCCTGGTGGTGCCGCGGGGAATGGTGGCCCTGCCGTACAACCTGGACACCGTGCGGCTGGCCAGCGGCCAGGCGGGATGCGAGCCCCGCCACGTGTCCGAGGCCTTCGTCATGTTCCGCTTCCCGGTCACCCACTGTGGCACCACTGTCCAGGTAGGATGGGAAAACCCCGGAGAACCCCCAGGTAGGGGTCACTCCAGGATAGAAGTGCCCCCAGGATGCTCCCAGTCCCTCCAAAACTCCAGGATAAAGGACTCACCCACATGCTGCCTCCTGCTTCAAGTCCTGATCCGTGCATCCTCCAGGATGTTTCCCATTCCAGTGTTCCCTGCACAGGTGATTGACGACATGCTGGTCTATGAGAACCAGCTGATCTCCACCATCGATGTCCAGGGATCCCCCCGTGGTTCTGTCACTCGGGACAGCGTCTACATGTAAGGGAAGAGGGTGGAAAAATCGAGGCAGAGAGCCTGGATTCCCCCTTGGATCAAACCAACCCTCCCTCCTGCCACGTCCCTGGTGGTGTCCCCACAACTTGGGCTGAGGAGGCTGATGGAGGATTTGGGAGTCTCCCACCTTTCTCTCCCTCTTTTCCCCAGCCTCCGAGCTCGGTGCATCTACAACTCCAGCGACCTCCTTCCCTTGGGAGTGGAGGTGGCCGTGCCCCCCACAGCCGTCCCCCTGGCCATGTCGGGCCCGCTGGGGCTCCAGCTGCGCATTGCCACCGGTCAGTGCTTCCCACCCCACTCCCCATCCCGCTCCCCATCCCACTCAACCCCTCCCAACATTCCCACAGATGAATCCTACAGCTCCTACCACTCTGTGGGTGACTTCCCCCTGGTGAGGGTGCTCCGGGACCCCATTTATGTGGAAGTCCGGCTGCTCCAGAAGACGGATCCCAATTTGGTGCTGGTGCTGCACCACTGCTGGGCCTCCCCTGGCTCCCACGCCACGTCCCAGCCCCAGTGGCCCATCCTGGTGGAAGGGTGAGTGGAAAAGGACAGGAAGATGGAAGTGAAGGGGTCACTGTGCTGACACAGTGTCCTTGTTTCCCACCCAGATGTCCCTTCCAAGGGGACAACTACAGGACACGGCTGATTCCGATGGGTCCAGCCTCTCCAGAGCTGCCCTTCCCAAGCCACTACCAACGCTTTGTCATCTCCACCTTTGCCTTTGTGGAGCCCCCAAGAATGGCTGTGCTGGAGGGGGAGGTGAGTGGGATCCCCCTGAATCCATATGTTGGGAATGCCTCAGTGTTGGGAATCTCTCATCCCAACACCCCCAGACACACGCCAGCACTGAGCTCACTTTCAGCTGCCCACAATCCTTTCCTGCTGCAAAGCCCACACTGCTTTTGGGAGGTTCCTCAAAGCTTGGGGATGTTTTTTGGGGGGTCTCTTCAGGCTCGGGGACCCTTTTTGGGGATCCCCAGGTGAGGCTGGCATTCCTGTGGCTCCCAGGTGTACATCTCCTGCAGTGCCTCTGTGTGCCACCTGGCCCAGCCGGAGCCCTGCCGCCCCTCCTGCCAGCTGGGAGTGCCCTCACGTGAGTCTGGGAGCCTCCAGGGGTTTGGGAAGACCTCTACGTGTTCCCCTCTTCCCAAGCCAACCTGCTGCTCCCCACAGGAGCACGGAGGTCTCCGGGAGACAGGAGCACAGGTGACAGCACGGGGACAGTCACATCCCAGGGACGCCTTGTGTTTCCTGAGGTTCCCAAGAGAGGGCGAACTCAGCAGAGAGGCTGAGGAGTAAGTGCCTTCTGCTCCCTAAAAACTCCTTCATCCCAAACACCCCTTCATCCCTCTAAATTATCTCTTCCCCCTCTTCCTCCTTCCAGCTCCAGCCTCTACCTGGATGCTGTTGGATGTCTCTGGGAAAGCTGGAAAAATAAAACTAGTGCAAAACACGTCTCTAAGGGTGGTTTGTCCTTTGGAGGGGAGGAAGAAGGGTCCCTCATCCCCATTCCCAAGCTGCAGCAGCCACAGACCCCCCCAAATCCCACCCTGCTACACCCCAGCCCTTCACAGGAGCCTTTTCCAGCTGGGATGACAGGGAATAATTCTTTATTTCCATACTGAAACTAAGTAACTGCTTACAAAACTGCACAGTCCTCCCTCCCCTCCCTCCCTCCCTCTCTCCCTCCCTCCTTCCACACATCCCGGCCTCTAACTTCCACCAGCACCGGGATTGGGGCTTTTTGTCAAACCACTTACAAGCACAAACAATCTAAAGGCGGAATACACACGGAACTGGGGAAAAAAACTAAACAATAAATCCATGGAGCACGGAGAAGGCAATGTCTGACTTCCCTTACACCAACAGCTACAACAGGGGAGCTTGATAATCCCACATGGATATTCCCACCCACCTCCCACCCCGAATCCCATAAAATCCCAGCCCCACTTCCAGGGCTACAGGCTGTAGAACTTGAGGCTCCGATCCATGCCTGTGGAAGCGATGAACTTGGCATGGTGGCCAAAGGCCACTCCTGTAGTCAGACCACTGTGCTCTGGGGACAGAAAACAATCCATGGTCACAATTCCGAGTGGATTTGTCCCATTCCCGTCCCAGTCACTTCCATGATTCCCAGAACCCCTCACCTGTGAAGTGGAGGATCTCTGTCCACTGCTTGCAGATGTAGATCTGGACATCAGTCCCGCCCAGTGCCAGGTAGGTCCCGCTCTGGTCGAAAATCAGGGATTTCACCTGCAGAGAAGAATCACAACAAGGCATTGAAAAAGCTCCCAAAAAGGCTTTTCTGGGATGCCACAACCCCTGGAGCAGAGAGGGACATCACACACCTCGAAGTTGTTATCCAGCTGCAATGTCTTGAAGTTCTTGAGCTTCCTCAAATCCCAGAGCTTGACAGAGGAGTCGTCGGCTGCCGTGGCCAGGTAGTATCCGTTCTCGGAGAAGGCGATGCTGGTGATGGGGCCCGAGTGTCCCGGGAAGTTGGCCACGTTGGTGCGTTCCTGGGGACAAGGTGGGCACAGGGAATCACAGAGATGGGATGTGGCATCGTTCCCAACTGGCCTGCACGGTCATGGTGTCACCAGCGGCTGCCCTGTAGCTGGAACCTCGGGATTTTTGGAGAAACCTCCAAAAGCATTCCTGCTCCTTGTACTGATCCCCAAACCAAGCTTGGACACCCCAAACCCCTGTTCCCACACATTCCCATCAGCCCTCACCTTCAGATCCCAGATCTTGATTTGGGAATCCATTGTTCCCGTCCCAAAAATGAGCCCATCCGGGTGGAACTGGGCACAGGTGAGAGCTGTGGAGACAGCAGGAGAATGAGACACTTGGGAAGACTCCCAAGAAGGCTGGGAAGAGTTGGAAGGTTGGGAAAGCTCAAGAGGGTTGGGGAGACTCACAGGGTTGGGAAGATACAGGGAGTTGGGAATATTTTGAGAGTTGGGAACTCTCAAGAAGGTTGACGAGATTGGAAGGGTTGGGAAGGCTCAGGAAGGTTGGGAAGGCAACCAACAGCCCTCCAAAGGAGTTCACACGAACTCCAAGAGCCAAGGGATGCCCAGAATGGGGATAATCGATTCCAAGGCTTACCACATCCAGAGCTCTCATCCGTCACCTTGGTGAGGACGCGGCCGGTCTGGATATCCGAGAAAGCCCAGTACTGGGAGAGAGGAAGAGCGTTGGATATGGGAAGGGTGGGAAGCAAAGGTGGGAGCTATGGGATGGGGAGGGATTCACCTGGTCATCCGAGGAGCTGAGCAGGTAATCACCCGTGGCGTGGAGGCTGAGCCCGGTCACGGAGCCCTCGTGGGCACGAACCACTTGGACACAGGAGGCGTTGGGAACAGACCAGATCCGGATTGTGGCGTCGGGAGAAGCTGAGAACACCAAGTCCTGCACAAGGACAACACCAGAAGGTTCACACGGGAAGAATTTGCCTCTCTAAGAGCACCCAGCAGGAGATTCCAGCAGAGGAGGGTGCTGATATCCAGACTTGAGGCATCCTGGAAGTGAGGAAAGAGCCAGACGCACCTGGGATGGGTGGAAGACGACACTGGTGACTTTCTTGGTGTGGCCCTTGAGCGTGGCCAGGATCTGCTCCGAGCTCTTGTCGAACACGATGACGTTTTTGTCGGCTCCACCTGGAAAACCGAGCAGGAAGCGATGGATGGGAATGTGGGGCCAACCAACACCAAATCCACCTGTCTCATGTCCCTTGTCCCCCTTCAAATTCCCCAAAACACAGAGAAAGAGATCCACTCCCAGTTGGGAAACCCCCAGGAAAGCTCCCTTACCAGTGAGGATCTTGTTGGTGTCGGAAGGACACAGATCCAAGGCAAGAATTCCTGGGATGCTGGCGCTGTGCAGCCCCTATGTGAGGGAGAACCTCAAATTACTGCCACAGGCAGCAAAACCTCCCAAACGGAATCAAGAAGCAATTCCCAGCTCCATGAGGGAGTTTCCCTATCCTTTCCCATCCTGGCACTCACCACGTGTGAGGCCACCTGCCGGTACTTGCTGAGCTCCTCTGGCTTCACCAGCTCCTCTGGGACTGTCTTGCCCCTCTGGAAAAAACAGGGATAAACAACAGCCTTGGCTGCAGCACAGCACATCCCAGCTCCCTCCAAATCCTTGGATAAAGCCACTCACCTTCTTACGCTCCGTGGTCAGCACCGTGGCCTTGTCTTGGAGCTGGAAAACAAGAGGAGGGTGGGCACAGAGCAGGAATTCTGAGATGGGGAGATGGAGAGGAGAACACGTGGGACACTGCCCCTACCTTCTGGATGATCTCTGGGGTCATTCCTGCCAGCTCTCCCAGATCCATGGCCTCGCCAGCGCCCTGTGTGGCACAGAGAGAAGGGACATGCAAAGAAAGAATTCGGGAGCAATGAGTGGGAAGAGGGTTGGGAATGAGCGGGAAAAGGGCCGGGATGGGGAGCAGAGACTCACGGCCACGTTGGGCTGCGCTGACGGCACCGCCTGGGGCACAATGAGCCCAGCCTGAGGCTTCAGCGTGGCCAGAGCTGCAGAAACACAACAGGTTTAAAGGGAAACCGGGATAAAGCATTTCCCAGCGCCCCTTCCCGGGAATGCCACGTGTGGGAATGCCGTGCGTGCGTGTCACCTTCTCTGGCGGCAGTGACCTCCTTGGTGAGTCGGGCGATGACCCTGCAGGCGGCGTCGTGCTGGTACAGGGCGTGGGACAGCTCCTGGCGCGTGGTCTGCAGCTGCTGCCGCAGCGTGAAGCTGTGCAGCATCACGGCATCCTGCCGGGGAGCGCCGCCGTCAGCCAGGGAACAGCGCCGGGATCATCCCGGCCCCGGCAGCCCCCTGGCACTCACTCACCCACTCGTCCTGCAGGGCTTTCAGGATGGCTGGGATGCTGGTGGCAGAGGGGGGCTTGGGCCGGATCGGGTGGGCGACTGGAGGAAAGATGGATGCGTCATCCGTGCCCCTGATATCCCTATGGATCACTGCACTCCCATCCCTTACCTTCCCCATTTCACCATCCCTCCTTTACCCCTCTCCTTCCCGGCCTCCACAGCTGAGTTTGGCATGTCAAACCCCAAAACACCTCGGGCACAGCCATTCCCGCCCCGGGAGAGCCACTTTTCCCGGGAGAGTCGCTTTTCCCGGGAGAGCCTTTCCCATGCCCGCTCCCGTTCCCGGCACCTTTGATGTCGATGAGCTGCTCCTCGGACAGCGGCTGGTTGTTGACAGGGTCGGTGCCGTTCTCCGCGATGTATTTCTCGATCAGCCGCCGCTCGTACACGTGGTTGGACACCGGCGACACACACGGGTGCTCCGGGACCTCGTTGGAAACTGCGGGGGAAAGGGAAGGATGGGACGGGTCGGGAACGGGGTTTGGGAACTCCCTGCCCGGTGATCCCCCGGTGACCCCGGCTGTCCCCGCCCCCCAGCCCAGGATCCCCCGTTCGGTAGCGCTCCCCCCCGCACTCCTGCGGCCGCTCTCTCTCCGCACTCACTGGAGCAGATGAGCGCCATGGCGGAGGCCGGGGGGTCGCGGCTCTCCGGTTACGGCCCCGTTGCCCTTCCGAGGCTGTTTCCGGTTCTCCTTTCCGGTCCGGGGTCCCGGTTCCGGTTCCGGTTGGTGCGCGCGGCCCCCGCGCCGCTCCCGAGCGCTCACGCGGGCGCCGCCGCTGCCGGAACCGGAAGCGCTCCCGGCATCCCCCGCGCTCCCCCCGCCGGCGGGAACGGCGCTTCCCGGCGTGCAGCGCGCGGCGCCGCCCGCCTCCGGCTGTTGCCATGGTGACCACACTCCCGGCACGCCCCGCGGCCGTCCCGGGGACTACAGCTCCCGGCGTGCCCCGCGGCGGAGCCGAGGGAAGCCCCGGTGAGGGGGGGTCGGGGGGGACCCCGGGGTGGGGGGTGGAATTCGGGCAAAATTGGGGCAAATTCGGGGAAAGCCGGGGGGGAAATGGAGGCAGAATGGGCGGGAGGCGCTCCAGGGGGGGATAGGCGGGATGAGGAAGGCGCGGGGGGGGTTCCTGGGTGGGATCCCGGTGGGGCCGGGGGGATCCTGCGGGGTAGGGGGGGACAGTGGGAGGTGGGTACAGAGGGGCCTGAGGGGGATCCTGGGGGGATCCCGGAGACCCCGGAGATGTGGGTGGGGTGCGCACATAGGGATTAGGGGCTCTAGTGGGCTTAGGGGAGATCCAGGGAAGTCTGGGGGGATTTTGGGGATCGTGGAGGGTGGAGGGCCCGGGGAGGGGGGCGGGCACAGGGGCGATCGGGGGATTCCAGGGGAATGGGGGGTACTGGGCGGGGCTGGGCACAGTGGGACTGGGGAGATCCCGGGGGGATTGGGGAGAAGTGGGGAGCAGGGGGGGTCTCGGGGATGGCAATGTCCCATCCCGGAGCACCCCGCTCCCTCCTTTGGGAAGGGGTGCCCCCCCTTCCCAGCCAGGCCCGGTGCCCTTGGCTGTGTCCCGCTGACTCTGGTCGATCCCAAAAATAGCCAGGACACCCAGGCCTGTGCTGAGGGGGGGCATGGAACTGGGCTGTGGGGCCTCCAGCCTCCCCTCCTGCTTGGGGGACCCCAAAACCAGCATGTGAACCCCAAAACCAGCAGGATTTCCCCCTCCCAGCACCCCCACATGTCCCTTTCCTAACAGATCCCAGGTTCCAGGATGGGGAGTGCTGTGGGGCACCGGGCCCTGCTGGCCCTGCTACTGTGGATCCCATTCCTCATGGGATCAGCGGGGGACGGAGCCAAGGATGGCCAGGAGGGATTCAGGGGACACACCACCACCTCTGATGACCTGCTGCTCCGGCTGGGAAGATCCACTTGGGACACCCTGGAAAGCTGGGTGGGACACCAGCCCCTGCAGATGGTGGCAGAGGTGGGATCTCAATTCCCAAACCTTCCCTGGGGCTCCTTGTGCAGGGGCACAGGACATTTTCCCACTCCCTTTTCCCCATCTTTCCCCACAGAGCCTCTCCACCACCCTCTGGATCGTTTCCTCTGGGATCTCAGCAGCCCTGAGCACACTCTGTGGGATCCTGGGGGATCTCCTGGCCGCCTCCAGCATCAACGGTGAGTGGAGCTTACCCCGTGGGATGGCTCCTGCCCCCATTCCTGGTGCCACTGCTGACTCTCAGATCCCATTCCCAGGCCACCGACTGGTCCGAGCAGCAGCGCTGGCTCCCGGGGAAGTGCAGAGGGTGCTCCTGTGGGCCGTGGCTGCCCTGGTGGGATCCTGGGTGCTAGCCAAGCTCCGAGGGCTGCTGCTCCCACTGCTCCGTGGCCTGAAGCTTTTCTTCTTCCTGGGAGCCTTCCTGCACGTGGCTGCTTCCCAGGAGAGCCCCACGGTGCAGGCGGGAATGCTGCTGGGCCTGTGGCTGCTCTACACCTTCCTGGGCAGCCTGGTGGCGTCCCCGGATCCCAGCGCCCGGCTGGATGCGGCCGTGAAGAGCCTGGAGTGGAAGGTGGAGGAGCTGCGGCGGCGCCAGAAGTTTGGGGGGCCCCGGAACCGGGAGGATTGAGCCCCCCTAAAGCTTTCCCGAAGCTTGGCTCTGTCATCCCAAGCATCCCAAGCATGTGTCTCCCTGCTCTGCCGAGCCCCCCGCGCCCCTCCTCTGCTTCCCGGTTCTCCCAGGGGTCCTGGGGGCCCCCCATCCCTCTGGGAGCACCCCAAAATCGGGGGCTGTGCCTTGCCACACGTGCCACAAGTGCCTTCACCCCAAAAGCCCCCACACGCCCCAAGAGTGGGAGAAGAGCTCCCACATTCCCACTCGCCAGGGATTTTGGCCCAGCCCAGCTGGCTTGGGGTGCAGAGGGGATCCCATTCCCCGTCCCGGGGGCTCTGCTTGTTTTGGGGTCCCCTCACTGTCAGGTTTTGGGTTTTAAGCTGCTTTTTAAACGGTTTTGATAATGTGGTTTGGAATAAAGACGGATTTATCTGGCCTGGCCCTGCTGCTTTCCCAGGGGAAGGGGGTCAGGCTCAAGCTGGCCCCCCAATCCATTCAGGGTGGGAAGGGAGGAGGAGGAGGAGGAAGGTGGTTTATTCCATGCCGGATCCCACTGCCCTCCAGCTGTTCCTGCTGTGCTTCCCGCTTGCTCCATGCCCCTCAACATACATGTCCTTGTCCTTCCCATGTCCCCAGTATCCATGGTGGAACAGGGAAAGATGGATGGCAGCTGGGGGAAGAATTCCCACCCTCCTGCTCTGCTCCGGGGGTCTCCGTGTAGCCTGGGGTGTCCGGTGCTGGGTGGGGCTGGGAATGGGATGAGGAGCAAGGACTGGGATGGGGATGAAGAGTAGGCATGGGGAATGGGATGAGGGTTGGAATGGGGAGCGAGGATGGTAATGGGGTGAAGATGAGAATGGGGAGCAGGGCTGGGAATAGGAAGTGGGATGGGATGTGGCTCGGGCTGTGGAGCAGGAGCGGGAGCACCGGGCACGGCCGGGCTTTAGGACCCGGCGGGACGAGGCGGCGCCGGTGCCGGTCCCGCCCCGGCCCCATTGTCTCGGCGCGGGGGCGGAGGGACGGGAGGCACCGGCGGAGCGACAGGAGGCACCGGCGGCACCGGCGGCACCGGCACCGGCGGCACCGGTGCACGGACCGAGCCCCCCGCCGGCCATGGCCTCGGCGCCCCGGCTGGTGCTGCTGGCCGCCGCCCTGCTCTGCGCTCCGGGTAAGTGGGAACGGCACCGGGAAAGGCATCGGGAACGGCAGCTGGTACCAGGAACAGCACCGGGCACCGATTCCGACCCCTCCGCACCCCTCTCGCCGTCCTGCCGGGATTCACTCCCGCGTGGACCCGCAACCCGGGTCGATTCTCCCCTTTCCCCACGTTAGGGTCCCTCCGTTCCGCCGGGATCCAGGGAGCCGGGGCGACCTCACCCCCTCCTCCTTCTTCCCCGCGTTCCCCAGGATCCGCATCCCCCATTCCGCGGGGATCCGTGCCCCCTCCACCGCCTGGGATCCCGACGTGGTCACCCGGGGAACGTGGGATCCGCGGGGATCTCGAGGGGGGAATCTCCTCCCAATCCCCACGGGAACCCGCGGCCCGAGGGACTCCCCTTCCCCCCGGATCCCGGGATCTACCTGGGCTCTCCCCCCGCACGCCTAGGTGGGATCAATTCCCGGCCGTGAGGAAGCCCAGCCCGGGCATCCAGGTGGGATCTGCTCCCTGTGATGAGGGATCCCTTTGATCAGGGCACCATGAGCCTGGATCCCACCCTGCAGAACACGGTTCTAACCCTCTCCCCAGTGGGAATGCATTCCCATAGGGAACAGCCAGGACTGGGGGAACCAAGTGGCTCCCCAGTCCTGATGCAGGGATGGGATAACCCCGGAATGGGGCAACCATGGCAGGGGTGACCTCAGAATGTGGTGGCCCAGGCAAGGGGTCACCCTGTGTGCTGCCACAGAGGTGGGCACAAAGACCCCCAGCTGCACACCCCATTCCTGCTGTGTCCCTGCGGGATGTGACACATCTTGTCCCTGCAGTGAGGGGTGACGGGGAGCCCCCGGATCCCGTGTTCCTGCCGGTGGAGCTGGAGGTCCTTGGGGTGCCCGAGTCCTACCGGCTGCAGAGGGTGGATCAGGACGTGGCCCCCAACTCTTCCCTGCACACCCGCTCCGAGACATTCCTGCTGCTCCGTGCTGGATCCCAGCCCCTGTTCCAGGCCACCTACCCCCCGTTCAGCATCCGCCAGGTAACCAAGGGTCCTGTGTCCCCTGGGCTCCCCCAGGGTGTCCCAGCCCCCACCACCATCCTGGTGTCCTTACAGGAGGTGTCCATGGAGAGCCCCCCCGGCTCAGCAGCTTGGGCCATCCGTGCTGTGTCCCTGGAGAGCTCTGTGTCCCCTGCTGAGCCCGTGGCCCGTGTCCTCTTCCATCTGCACGGGCCTGACTGGATGCCTGGGAAGCTGGATTATGCCAGGGCCCGGAATCATCCCAAGGACTGGGACCATCCTGGGCTCTGGGATCACCCTGAAGTCCGGGACCACCCCGGGGGTCAGGGTCACCCCAGGGACTGGGATCATCCCAGGGAGCAGGACCACCCTGGGGTCCAGGATCACCTCAGAAACTGGGATCACCCTGGGGATCGTGACCACCCCAGAGACCAGGACCACCCTGAGCAGCAAGACCACCATGGAGTCCGGGATCACCCCAAGGACTGGCACCACCCTGGGATCCACAATCACCCCAAGTACTGGGACCACCTCAAGGACCAGGACCACCCTGGGAACTGGGATTCTTCAAGGGATTGGGATCACTCCAGAGCTCGGGATCTCCCCTGTGTCACCCTCCACGCTCACCACCGCGGGCGGGTGGCCCGGGGGACATGTCGCCTGCAGGTCAGTGCCACCCTGGGGACCCTGGGGATCCACAGCTCCCCCCAGCCTAATCCCAGGACCCCCTCTCCCCTGCAGGCCCCACTGGGTGTGTGTGTGGTGGAGCTGGAGATCCCTCCACGCTGGTTCTCCCTGGGATCCCTCCATTCCCACCGGAGCCGCCGGCGAGATTCCGACCCCGTGGAGCCTCCGGAGCGCCCAGAGCCGGCCGAGCTGCACTACAGCGTGGGGGAGTGCGGGGGTCGGGAGCAGGAGGCTCCCAGATTCCTGGCAATGCTGGAGCTGCGGGCAGGAGAGCCGGAGCGGCGGCAGGAGGTGCGGCTGGACGAGAAGGTCCTGCTGCGTGTCCCCAATGTCCCCCTGCGGCCCGGGCAGCGCTTCACGGCCACCATCGCCCTGCGCCACAACTTCACCGCCGACAGCCTGACCCTGAGGTGACAGCAGGGACAATGGGGACACTATGGGACACAATGCGTGACACTATGTGAAAGTGTGTGACAGTGTGTGGAAGTGCGTGATTGTGAGTGACACACTGTGACAGTGAGCGACACTGTGTTGACAGTCTGTGACATTGTGTGGCAATGTGTGGCAGTATGTGAACATCTGATACCATGTGCACTGGGTGACATTGTGTGACAGCGTGACTGTGACACTGTGTGACACCATGGGATACTGTGTGACATTGTGTGACAGTGAGTGACACTGTGTGACACTGTGTGACACTGTGTGACTGTGAGTGACGCTGTGTGACAGCGAGTGACACCAAGTGATTGTGGGTGACTCTGTGGGACACCATCTGACACTGTGTGACACTGTTTAACAATGTGTGACATTTTGGGGCATTGTGTGACACCAGTTGACACTGTGTGACACCATGTGCTCCACAGGATCAAGGCCAAGAAGGGCCTACAGGTGGTCTCCGCCCGTCCCACAATTCCCAGCACCTGGAGTGTGCACCTGGAGCGTTCCCGTGGTCCCAAGCATTCCACAACCGTGGTGACGTGCCGGCGGCTCGGGGACATCCCTGCCATCCCTGACAGCTCCAGGTAGGGAATATCCCAATCCCCCCATCCCGGTGGGAATTGTGGGTTGTTCCACCCTGATCCCGGTGTGCTGCCTCAGGGTGTCCGAGCCGACCGAGTTCCTGCACCTGGATGTGGCTGTGGAAAACGGGACCGGGGGGCTGGCGCCGGCGCGGCCCCTCACGTGGCAGGTGGAGTATCCTGGCCAGGATCCCGAGGCACAGAAGGACAAACTGGTCTGGGAAATCCAGGTGTCGGAGCGGGATGTCCGTGCCCTCGTCCCGCTGGTGCAGGTGGGTGTCCCCATCCCATTCCAGCCCTCCATCCCGGGGGAAGCGCCTCCTCATCCCGCTGTGCTTCCAGGAGCTGGAGATCCTGAACACGGCGCCGCTGACCGGGGTCCCGCGCGTTATCCCGGTCAAACTGGTGGCTGTGGAAGCAGGGGGTGCCGTGTCCGAGCTCACGGATCCCGTAGGATGCGAATCTGCTGACAAGCAGGTGCTGCAGGTGAGTCCTGCTATCCCCATTATCCCGCCTCACCCTGGGACATTGCCATGGAATTCCACGTGCCCTTGCAGGTGTCGGATTCCTGCGACCTGGTGTTCGTGGGGGGCAAGGAGAGCCGAGGGGCGCGGGGGGCCCGCGTGGATTTCTGGGTGCGCCGGCTGCGGGCGGAGCTGAGCTTCTCCGTCTGGGCTCCGCTGCTCCCGCTCCGTGTCCAGCTGGGAGACCCCATCCTGGAGCAGCTCCGTGGCTGGAAACTGCCTGGGGGGCCTGACAGGTGAGGCCTGGGAATGGGATGGTGGGAAAAGGGAGATGGGAATGGGGCTGGGACCTGATTTGTGGGGATGCATCAGTGAGCCCCCAACACACGCCTGTGTCCTGGGATTCTCATCACCCTGTCGCGGAATCCCAGTCTCCCTGTCCTGCAATCCCTGTTCCCCTGTCCTTGGAGAACGCCTTGTCACCCCATCCTGGGACTCTCATCACTCTGTCCTTGTCCCCTGTCCCCAGTGCCGTGGTGGAGTCCGAGGACCCCGCGGAGGAGCCGGAGCGGCGGGCGCGGGGCTGCCGGCCCCAGTTCCAGCGCACAGGGCTCCGTGTCCTGGCACACTTTGTGGCCCACCCCCTGGATGGTGGCCGTCACCTGTCCTACCTGCCCGGCCCCGAGTGGCTCCTGGATGTCACCCACCTGGTGGCTGCCCGGACCCATGTCCAGGACCCCCGCGTGGCCTCGCTGGAAGCAGGGGCCGTGGTGGTGGGCCGGGAGCCTGGAGTCACCTCTGTGGAGGTAAACGGGGGTTGTTTGGGGGATCCTGGGAAGATTTGAGGGTGTGTGAAGATTGCAGGGATGGAGCTGGGGGTCTGGAAATTATCCCAGTGGGGGCTGGGCAGGATACAGGGAGGGAGGGAACTGAGGGGCAGGTGCAGGATGGGAAGAGGAAACAGTGGCTGTGAGCAATGTTGGGGGACTCACAAGCTGCTTCCAGGTGCGCTCCCCGCTCTCTGACTCCATCCTGGGGGAGCAGACACTGGTGGTTTCTGAGGAGAAGGTGACGGTGACAGAGCTCCGTGCCCAGGTGGTGGCTGGGCTCTCCTTGTCCCTGCGGACACAGCCGGATCATCCTGGCGTGGTCACCGCCACAGTCCTGGGGACACCCACGCTACGGGCCCTCAAGCAGGTGAGATGGGTGGGGGGTGACCCCAGCCTCCCCGGTGTCCCCCAAACCTCTGCCACCTCGCTTGTCGTCCCGCCAGGAAGCGACCCTGTCCATCTGGCTGTCCTTCTCCGACCACACGCTGGCCCCGCTGGAGCTCTACGGGTGGCACGACGTGGCCTTGACCGTGACGTCCCTCGACCGCGCCGTCGCCACTGTCAGGGGGTCCCCTGGGGTCCCCGCTGCCCACCCGTGGGTGGTGGCCGAGGGGCCGGGCCGGGGGGCCCTGCTCCAGCTCAGCCTGCACCCCCCGGATCCGTGCCGGCGTGGCCGGCACCGCGCGGCCGCCCTGGCCACCGGCACGGCCTGGCTCGAGGTGGGGGTGCCCTCTCCCGGGAGCCCCCGGCCCTTCCCGCGGGCCGAGGGCGCCATGTCCGGGGAAGCGGTGACCGTGGGACAGAGGGACCCCGCGGGCGTGGGGCCAGCAGCCACCAAGCTCCAGGGGTCTTCCTCGGAGGAGGATGAGGATGAAGGCTACGGACGCAACCGTGCCGGCATGGAAGAGGAGGAGGAAGAGGAGGAGGAGATGGTGAAGGCTCCGGAGCGGGTGACTGACCTGGAAATTGGGATGTACGTGCTCCTGGGAGTCTTCTGCCTCGCCATCTTCATCTTCCTCGTCAACTGCATCTTCTTCGTGCTCCGCTACCAGCAGAAGGAGCTGCCCGAGCCGGGCGGGGCCCCCTCGGCCCCACAGCCCCACAACTGGGTCTGGCTGGGCACCGACCAGGAGGAGCTGAGCCGGCAGCTGGATCGGCAGCAGCTGGATCGGCCGCAGCCGGATCGCCGGCAGCCGGAACCCCCGGCATCCCCGGGCCCCCCCTGCGGCTGCGGGGGCCCCCCGGGCTCCGGCGAGGACGGGGCTCCCCCCGGCTCCCCGGCCCCGCCGCCCCGCAAGGAGGGCTCGGCTCCGGGGGGCGGCCGCAGGAAGCGGGTGGAGTTTGTCACCTTTGGGCCCCCCCGTGTCCCCGAGGAGCCCCCCCCGGCCGCCCCCCACGTCCAGTCGATCCTGGTGGCCAGCGAGGACGACATCCGCTGGGTGTGCGAGGACATGGGGCTGCGGGATCCCGAGGAGCTCCGGAGCTACATGGAGAGGATCCGCGGCAGCTCCTGACCCCGAGGAGGCGACTCCCGGACCCCCCAATTCCCGGGCAAACCAGTAAGGGCCCGACCTCCTCCCCGTGCCGTGCTGGGGGGACACCGACCCCCCTTCCCAGCGGGATGGGCCGGGGACCACTGGTGGCCTCCTGGGACCACCCCGAGGTGCCCACAGAGGGTGAGAGGGGGGTCTCCCAGCCCTATCCTTATGGGGGCTGGATCCCGGCGGCAGCGGGGAGGAATTTGGGATGCTCTTACTGCTTTGGGTCTCATTGCGACATGGTGTTCATAGTGGTGATGATGATGGTGGTGATGATTCCTGTGGTCTGATCCCGGGGAGGATCCTGTATCCCCCCCACCTTCACCCCGGCCACGCATCCGTTTTGTACACATTTTTTATCGGGAATGCCCGGGAAGGGGCTGCCAGGGGCTGGTATTTATGGAAAATTTTTAATTCTGACGTTGTTACAAAAATAAAGTATTTAAAAAAAACAATTGGGATTCTCCTCCGTGCCATCTCCTGTGATCCAGGTCCCACCCTGCCCCCATGGCAGTGCCAGGCTCCTAGGAATGGGCGCATGCCCTTGACCTTGGCTCCACGTGGGAGCTGGTCACGGGATTGGATCCAGGGCTGGGCCTGGCCGTGGCCCAGCTGGGGTCACCTTGGGATAAGGCATCTCCTTCCTCCCTCTCCTGCCATCTTCCTCCTCCACCTTTCCAACCCCAACACCAGCCTGATACTGCATGTCCCTGACATTTCCAAATGTCCCCTCAGCCCCTCCCTGTATTAGTGGCCACAGGGATTCTCACTCTTCCAGCTTCCCAGTAAGTCCCATCAATTCCAAGACACCCTGAGTAACAGCAGGAGATCCCCCCACCCCATCACCCTGCTCCCAGCTTCCCCAAACTTCCCAAAACCCTGCTGAGATGGGATGTCTGGAGTCCTGGCCCCCCTTCCCAGCATCCTGGGTCCCCAGGTGTTTAGCTGGATCCCACCCCTCACCCACGGTGGGGATCAATGTCTCCTGGGATGCCCCCCTCCCACCCGTGGAAATTCCAGCCTTATCCCTCTTCTAATATTCCTGGATGGTTCTGGGGTGATCCTGCATGTGCTGGAAGATGCTCAGGATGTGGAGCTGCAGGTAACATTGACTGCAAAAATCAGGGAGAAGAGGGGAATTCCTGGCTCTTCATAACCCCACAGATGTCCCACAGCTTGGGAGCCCCCAAGTTCCCCCAGTGCCACCACCCTAAATCCACAACCCAGAGGCACAAATGAGCTGTGGATCATGATGGCTCCTCCAGATCTGTGTCCCTCGGGCCGGGAGCACCAGACCCACGAGGCTCCCGTGCCCCGGAGGGTCTCTGGGGTCCCCAAAACCCTGTTTCCTCTCTGACAGGGCAGGATGGAGCCACCCCATCACCTCCTCCACCCCAGAGCACTGAGTCGGCTTCCTGCCCACTGCCACAGTCCCGGATCTGCCGGAGCGCGGGGGCACGGCCAAGCCACGTCCCCAGGTTGCTGAGAGAGGGACCCCCCGAATCCCAGAGCCCTGAATCCCATGGGGCCGCCCCGCTGATGGCATGGGGGGGCTCTGTCTGCTCTTGGTGGCTCTTTCTGCCGTGGCACCTGCACAAGGTACGTCACTGTCCCCATCCTGGCCCTTGCTGTCGCTCTCTTGGGACCTTGGGGTGGTGGAGCCACAGATTTGGGGGTCGGGGACCTGCCACCTCCCTGGGATGGGGAGCACTGGGGGTCCTGGGGGGTCCCCAACAGGGGAGTCAGTGGTGGAGGATGCTGCCCCTCAACACACTCGGGGGGAAAGGGATCCCCTGAAAGGATGTCCTAAGGCTTGGGGATTCTCCTAAGGGTTAAGGTCCCCTTGGATTCCCCAAAAGCACCCTGGGAACCCCTAGAAGAGGACCCTATGTCCTTAAAGGTGCTCTCAGAGCCATCCCAGCGACAATCCCTTCAGGAACAGGGTAACGCTCAGGCCCTGAAGCCCATCCTGTCCCTCATGTACCCCCTAGATGGTTTTGGGATGTGATGCCACCTGTCCTCCCCACCCTAGCAGGATTTAGGATTGTTTGGCTGCCAAAAACGCCTGCCAGAGCTGCTTCGAGGCCTCCAATTGATCAGGAAATGGCCCCACCACCCCATCACCCCATTTCCGCCCTTCTCGCGCCTCCTTCGCCACCTGGAGCAGCTCATTCCCACCTTCTCCCCTCATCCCTGGCCTTTTCCTTGAACATTTTAACTCCAATCCACACTGCACCAGCTCTGGTGGCTCTTCCCAGGATTCCCACCCAAAGCAGCCCCTTGGATGCCTCCCTTCTGGGGCTGAATCATTCCCCCTGGAGGAGCCAAATGGGGCATTTTTTCGGGATAATTGGATCATCCACTCACCTGTGGCTCTGGAATGGGTGTAGGCAGGTGGGTACGGACAGGTCCAGCCCCTCTGTGTCTGCAGGGATAACCGGAAGGCGGGAACAACACGGAAGCAGGATGACATCCCAAATTTCAGCTCTTCCTCTGCTGAGTTGAGTCCCGGTATTCCCACATTTAAGGTCAAATTCTCGCAGCAGATCCCACACCAGGACTTAGCCCTGAGAACAGGGATTGATTTTTGGGATGCAGCAGCTCCATGACCACTTTGCCAAAGCCCGGGGGGATTCCCACTGTGCCACTCACAGCTGGGGGAATCCTCTTGGCCACATTTTGGTGTGTTTGGGATGCACCCCTCCAAACTGGGACTCCTGGGGGGCTCCGCTCCTCATCCCTCTGTCCTTTCTCCCCACAGTCCCGACAGGAACAATGGAACCTCCCAGCACTCTGGCAGGGAACACCTCGGTGACTCCAGGTGAGTGTGGGAGGGCGAGTGACATCCCTATACCCATTTTTTGGGAATCTGGGATGACACCAGCTCACCCTTCCCGGTGCATCCCGCAGGTCCCAGAGCGCTGCGGCTGGTGGGTGGCCGGAGCCGCTGCGAGGGCCGTGTGGAGCTGGAGCAGGAGGGGACATGGGGGACGGTGTGTGACGATGGCTGGGACATTTCTGATGCCGACGTCGTGTGCCGCCAGCTGCGGTGCGGCCGCGCCGTGAGAGCCCCCGGCAACGCCACCTTCGGCCGCGGGCACGGCCCCATCCTCCGGGATGAGGTGGGATGCCAAGGACACGAGCGGGACCTCTGGGAATGCCCGGCCGTGCCAGAGCATGACTGCAGCCACAAGGAGGACGCCGGCGTGGTTTGCTCAGGTGCGTTTGGAATATTCCAGAGCTGGGGATGTGCATGGCACATCCTCACCTCTGCGCTCTTCCCGCAGAGCACCAGGAGTGGCGGCTCTCCGGAGGCCGGGATGGGTGTGCCGGCAGGGTGGAGGTGTTTTTCCGAGGCACTTGGAGCACGGTGTGTAACAGCATCTGGTATGACACGGAGGCCACGGTGCTGTGCCGGACGCTGGGATGCGGGGATGTGCTCCAGCGGCCGGCCTTCGCACACACGCTCCCCGGGAAGATGACGTACATATGCGGGAGCCTGCAGCCCACGCTGGCACAGTGCGACTGGATCTTCAACAAATCCGCTCCCTGTTACCAATCCGAGGCTGCTGGGGTCATCTGCAACGGTACCGCATCCTTCCCAATGGGATTTGAGGCACGGCCTGGGTCCGGCTCTTTCCCAAGCATCCAATTTCTGTTCCCGCCCTTCCCAGGTTCCCAGGGTTTGGAGATGCCAACGCCCACAGTGGCTGAGGTGACGCCGCCCAGGAACGTCACTGTCCTGCAGGGTGAGTGTCGGAGCCCTCGGCATTCCCTGGGATCAGGGTACAATTCCCAGGAGGTAAGAGCCATGTGGGATGAGCTCTGTCCGTTCTCTGTCCCAGCCAAGGAGGGGACCCCGACCTTGGGGACACCACCAGGGGACAGTGTCCTCTTTGTCCTGTGTCTGCTGCTGGCTGCACTGCTCCTGCTTTCCGTGCTGGCCTTTTCTGCTGCCCTGCTGAGGCTGAGGAAGAGGAGTGGTAAGGAATTCTGGATCCGGACGTGGAACACAATCTCCACTTTCTGGGCTCAGCTCAGCCATGGAGTGGGTGCATCCCCTTGTCCCCACAGCCATGTCCACCTTGGGAATACCCATGCCAGTCCTGGTGACCCACAGCTCCCAGAGCCCCAACGCACCCTCCAGAATCACCAACGACTACAGGGAGACTCCCACCAGCCTTCCCAAAGGATCAGGTGGGTCTGGCAGGTCCCCCCAGGGGCTGTGGGGCCAGAGGTGCCAGCTGGTGACAGATGCCACATCCCCTTGTCACCCCCCAGACTGTCTGGTCAAAGCCATTTCCAAGGATTCTGATTCCGACTCGGAATATTATGAGTTCAGCAGCAAGCCTCCCATCGCCCTGTCCACCTTCTACAGTGAGCATCCCACTTTCTCTGGGATCCCTGATGCCCTGTCCCGGGATCCCTGTCACCCAGGATGTTCCCACCCCTCTGCCCTTCCCACAGACTCCCTGCGCCAGCATCCCAGGGAGGATCTTCTCCCTCCGAGACCCAGCCAGGACAGGATGGAGCCATTCCCTGAGGATGGTATGGCACAAGGGGGGGTCTATCCCATGGGTGGAAGGGTGGCCATGCCCTTTTCCAATATCTTTATTCCCACATTTTATGCCCTTATTCCCACAGGACTGGCCAGGCCGGGCCCCCCACTCCGCAGCTCCTCCAGCTCATCCTCATCCACGGAGCCCTATTGGAATGGCAGCATTCCCCCTCCTGCCCATGACTATGGCACAGGTGGGAAGTGTGGGAGCAGGGATGGGAGCAGGGATGGGGAGACCCCAAGGATGGGAAAAAGGGATGCAGAGACCACAGGGATGGGGAAGTAATGGGGGTTTAGGGACCCCAAGCAGAGGAGCAGGGATGGGAGCAGGGATAGAGGGACCCCAAGGATGGGAAGATGGATGGGTTCAACCTCAGTGAGGAAATGGGACCCCATGGAGGGGGAGCAGGGCTGGACAGGGCCAGTCAGTGGCTCTGCTCCTCCCAGCTCCCCCAGCGCCCCCAGCAGTGCCCGCCCCAGTGCCCTCCCAGCCCTGGGCACCTGCAGCTCCGGCAGATCCTGATCCCGACGGCAGCTCCAGCACCTCCTCGGGGGAGTGGTACGAGAATGTGCAGGAGAGGGAGCCCCCCGGCGATCCCTCCTCTCATCCAGGTGAGGATCCTGCACTGCTGGTGGGGCACACAGGGAGTTCCAGGCATGCCCAAATGCTCCTGATGGGCTCTGTCTCTGCAGGCTGGTCAGATCCATCCCATCCCTCGGGGGAACACGGCGAGGATCCCGACTTTTTCGAGGGCAGCGACTACGACGACATCCAGGACTCTGCCTACTGAGCCTGTCCCACCACTTCAGAGGCCAAATCTCCTGGAATTCTCTGGCTTTCTCCTCCAGAATTCTCTGTGCTGCCATTAAAAGCTTTTCCCACCGTGTCCCTTGTCCATAGCGGTGTCACCAGCCCCACAGCGAGACTGGGCCACCGAGTGCTCCCACTTGTCCACTAAGTGACACAAAGACAGCCAAATATCCCACTCCCAGCCCACAGGGCCCTGATCCAGCTCCATAGCACCAGGGGTGGAAATTAAACTGCAGGAAGGGCAGACATGGAAGTCCCATGTGTCCCCCCAGAGCTTGCCTACACCCTTCTGGGACAGTCCCCATCCTGGGAACATACTGTCCATAAATCTGGTCCAGGAAGGCTCCAGGGATGCTGGAAGGGAAGCCACTGAGGTGCCACCCCAAACCCACTGGATGGTGCCCTATGAGGGTAGGATACAGCCCCCAAATCCTTCAGCACCTCCCAGTCCATCCATATCTCAGCAGGAAGCTGGAGCCAAGCAGCTTCCTGGAGCCAAGCACCATCCCAGCTTTGGGATTTGGGGTGCTCTCAGCTGGGAGGGGGCACAGCACCCACCCACCACCCCGGGACTGGGACCCCTCTGCCCCTTCCCTGCCGTCCATCCCATCCCAAGCCGGCTGCTCCCACCGCGGCCCTGTCGTCGGATTTCTGCCTCCCCGGGGAGGAGGTCGGGGTTCAGCTGCACCCCAAGTGGAAAATGTGCCCCCCCCCCACATCCTCCAGCTGTTTGCTGAGCGAGAGGCCCCGCACAAAGGAGCCGCAACAACGGAGGAAATCCCAAAATAGCAGCAAAACCCCGACAAAGGGCACGGGCGAGGCGCGGGCTGCGAGCAGAGCGGGCACGGGGGGTGCCCCAGCCCTGCTCCGGCTGCCAGGGGGGCTGGGAGGGAGGTGATGATGCTGGGATCGCTGGGATTGTGGCATGGGCATGCCCGGAGGGATCAATGAATTGCGGGGGTCCTGATGCCCTGGAGGGCTCCCAAAATTCAGGGGTGTGGATGTGCTGGGCAGTCCTGATCAGCGTCCTGAAGGTGCTGATTCCCGGTAGAGCACCAATTCCCTGGGGGTAACAAAGCCCTGGAAGGTACCAAAGCCCTGGGAGGCACCAATTCCCTGGGGATACCAGCATCCTGGGGGCACCAGTTCCCTGGGGACACCAGTGCCCTTGGAGCGTGACAATCCAGCCAAGGTGTCACCTCCATCCCCACACAGCCGCATCAGTGCCGACCGTTCCTCCGAGCTGCTCCCGCCCAGAAAATCCCCCTTTTCCTCATCATTATGATCCCAGCAGCGCGCCGACAGCCGACAAGCCCCTTCCCGCTCGCTCCAAAGGCAGCTCCTGCTTTTTGAAAGGCTCCTCACGGCTGGCAGCGTTGTCAGCACTTCCCAGCGCCCCCCAGACTCCCCCCGGGAAGGGATTCCAATCATCCCGAGCTGCCGCGGCACGCTCAGGATGCTGAGCTGACTCGCAGCGCCCGAGGCAAGGCGGATGCTCGATCTGAAGCCAAATCCTACCCCTGGGATCTCATGGCCTCCAGAGGCTGTCACGGCTCTGAGGGGAGGGCTGGGCCCCAGGCACCCCATATCCATGAGGGTCACACACCTCTGGATAACAGGATCTTTCCTAGAGGCACAGAGTCCTGGGATGTTTGAGGTGAATCCCAAATTTCAGGGTGATTTTGAGGGATTGCAGCTTGCAGACCTTCCACTGAATCCTGAGAGCAGGCCTGGGAATTGCATCCCTTTTCCAGGGAATTTTCAAAGCCAAAGTGGGTGGTGGGCAGCTCCAGGACACACATGTGGGATATTCCAACAGGGCCTGCTCCCATCAGGATCAGCAGAACCTCTGGGATAACAGGGATGGGAACGAGTGCTGGCTACAGGAAGCACCCAGATGCTGAAATTCTACTCCAGGGCTGGGGACTGGAGCATCCGTGGATGCTGGAGCAGGATGGGATGGGAAGTTCCATCCATCTCTCCTTCCAGCAGGAATACCACGGAGTCAATGGAAAACAGCTGCCTCATTAGCATGCCTGACCTGGATTCAGAGCATTTAATTAGGGCACAATCAATTAACGCCTCTGTCCTGGCCAGGTTCAGCACCACTGGTGCCCCACGTGCCCTTGCAGGGGTGTAGGGTGTCCCTGGAATGCCAGAACCTGGGATGTGCCTGGATAAAATCTTCCCCCATCCCATTCCTGGGGGTAACCACAGGGTTTTAGGGGATGCCAAGACGGGCATCAACTGCTCTGTAACCCTGTGGGGCTCGGGGACCCCCAAATCTCCCTTGGCACTGGATATATTCACTACCTCCCTTTCCCAGAGCTTCAGAGACACGGGGATTTGGTGGGGGCTGAACCCCACACGTTTCTCACCCCTTTCCTCTCGTGCTTGGCGGGACCCAGGGAGGTAACAGAGTCTTCAAACGGGCCCAGGGGTGACGTCAAAAAACCACAGAGGGAGGAAAAACAGCCGGTTCCTGTCCGGGCCCCCTCCCTCGCCTGCTCCGGGCCGGGCAGCGGAGGCGGCGGAACCCCCGGAGCCTCCCGTGCCCCCATGGCACCAGCGGAGCCCATGGCAACCCGGCTGCCCATCCTGTGCCTCCTGCTGGGAATATGGGGTGAGTATCAGGCACCCTGACCTCGGCACACCGCGCAGATCTCGTGGCAGAGCCCCCCCGGTTTTCCCGTTCCAGGCGGGATCAGAACCTTGAGTGAGGCACAGTTTGGGGCTTGGGTGGGAAGCACCCTGGTGACCCCCCAAACCCCCACTCACCTCACCCTGGGGGTCCCCAGGGTCCCAAGATTGAGCCAATGGTGCTGAGGGCGGCCAGGTAGCCCCACATCCTCATTCCTTGACAGCTCCCTCCCTTCCCTCCGTCTTCATGGCCCCATTCCCGAACATTCCACCCAGGAGCGGGGCTAATTAGTGGTAATTTGCAGGGCCCTCATCTTTTCTCAGCCCTAAAAATCCCCCAGCGGACAGGTGGGAAGGCAGGAAATCGCCTTTCTCTCCCTAAAATCCCAGTTTCCCCACAAAATCTGCCTTTTCCTCAAAATAACTCTCAATGGGCTGAGCAGCGGAGCCGCTGTCCCAATCTCGGGGTCCGCAGGGTGGGATGCGGGATTGACACCCCATTTCCGCTCTTTCTCGCAGCCATCCCGGACCATGGAGGAGCCACCCAGACCCGTGGAGGTGAGAATTTGGGAGCAGCCCTTTGGGAATGCCTCCACAGCTCCGTGAGCATGGCGGGTGCTGGAGTTGCATCATCCGGAAGCGGCGTCGCGGGGTCCCAGCTCAGGCCCCCCCATTCCCTCGACCCCTCCATGCTCCCATTCCTTGTGCTGCTTTCCCAAGGCCCCCAAAAGGGGCTTTTTCATCGTTCCCAGGGTGAAAACCCTCTGGGAAGGGAAGGAAAGCCCCTAATGATGGCGTTTTCCCGGTGTTTTCCCACAGAATCCATCCTGAGACTCACCAGAGGTGCCTGCCACTGCGCTGGGATACTGGAGGTGAAGAGGGAAAACCAATGGAGACCGATTTGCTGGGAGAGTGTGAGCATGGGCGACCTGGAATGGATCTGCCAGTGGCTGGAGTGTGGACCCCCGGCCTCTGAGCCCTTGGAGCTCATCATTCCCGGTGGGAAAGGGCCACAGAGTCAGCCCACGAGGTGCAGTTCCCCACCTGAATGCCAATGGGAGCTGGAAAACTGCACAGAGCACGTCTTTGTTGCCTGTAGAGGTGAGCCTGAACCCCCAGCCCGGCTGCCTCAATCCCTAGGGATCATCCATGCCCACGTTGGTCCCTCTCTTCTCATTCCAGAGCCAGTGAAAACCACTCCCAAGCCCCCACCGGCACCCCCGACCACCACCCCGGAGCCCACGGGTAAGCACCCCATCCCAAGGAATCCATAGCCTCAAATTTGGGAACTTCCCGCTAAATAATGAGGAAATTGCCATCCCAATCCATAACACTTCCTCTTCCATCACCAATCCCTCTCCAGGACCCCCCAGGCTGCGGCTGGTGGACGGGAATTTCAGCTGTTCCGGCTTCCTGGAGCTGCACAAGCAGGGGCTGTGGGGGGCCGTGGCGAGCATCCCGGACTCCGGGACACATCTGGTCACCCTGATCTGCCAGGAATTGCGCTGTGGCACTGCTGGGAGCAGCCACGGCGAGCCGGACCCAGGGATCCACCTGCCGGTGCGGTGGGAGGCGGTGGATTCCTGCGGGAGCCGTTCCCTGCTGGACTGCTTCAACAGGAGCAGCTCCCGGGGGAAAAGGCCCGCCTTCATCACCTGCTCAGGTGAGAATGGTCCTGGAGCCCCCGTCATTTCCTGCTCCTCCGGTGGGATACCCCGGGGGGATTTTGGGGCCCGGAACTGAGAACCGGTCCCATCCCATCCTGCCCCATGGGCCCCATCCACCCACTCCTGCTCTTCCTCTCCGGGGTGCGAAGGCAAAACAGGAAATCTCAGTTCCCGGCAGTGTCGAGCGCGGCAGTTCCGAGGAGGATGAGCCCTGGAGGGAGAGCAGCCATGGCAGCATCCCAAATTCCAGCTGGGGGTGGGGAACACTGGCAGGCACCAGGTTGTAGGCAGCTCCCTGAGGAACTTGCATGCCTCGGGCATTTCCCTGAGCACCTTCCATGCCTTGAGCATCTCCATGCTCCCATCATCTCCCTGCCTCGGGCAATGCCCTGGATATCTTCCCTGACACAGGCATATCCCTTCTTTTCCATGAGCCTCTTCCCTACTACAGGCATGTCCCTGCCAGAGCATCTTTCCCTTGCCATGAGCATCTCCCAGCCACAGGCCTCTCCCTGTCATTTTCCATGAGTGTTTCCCTGGAAATCAGATCAGTGCCAACTCCATGGCACAGAGAACCAAACCATGAAGCTCGGAGCAGGCTCCTTGTGGGTCGTCCTGCCATCTGTCCCAGCTTGAAATCCCGTGGGATTTGGGAGCTTAATGGGCTGTGGCAGCTGGCAGAGCCGGCTTCCATGCTGCATTTCCCATGGGAAGAGTTCAAAGCCCTTCCTTGCCTGCATCTGGTTTGGTTCAGTCCCTCTGGCATGAGGGGAGATGCTGGGATCATCCTTGTGCCAGGAGCTGGTGCTGGGAGAAGGAGGAGCATGTGCCGGCAGCATCCCTGTGGATATCATCCCTGTCTGCCTGTGGGTCCAACTCCTCTCTCCCTGTGGTTCTGGCTCTTCTTCCCACAGGTCTGACCCATCTCCATGGATATGACTCCCTTCTTCTTGTGGCTGTGACCCCACTCCCTGGATCTGACCCATGTCTTCCCATGGTTCTGATCCCCCTGTATCCACGGATCTGCTCCCTCTCCTCATGGATTTCACCCCTCCCCACGGGTCTGACCCCTCCCTGTGGATCCAACCCCTCTCCCTGTGGATGTGCTCTCTCTCCCACAGATTCCCAGCCGCGGGCCCTGCGGAGGCTGGCAGCCGGCCCCACTCCGTGCGAAGGGGACATCCAGGTGTTCCATGAGGGACAGTGGTGGGATCTGTGCGAATCCAGAGCAGCGCAGAGAGACAGGCGGGGCCAGCAGATCTGCCGGGAGCTGGGCTGCGGGAATCTCACCTCCAGCATGGAAATCCGGGAGCCTCCCTCGATGGGAGTCACCTGTGGGCTTGAACCCCTGCACCTCTGCCAGCCCAAACCTGGGAATACCCGGAGCTGCTCCCGGACCAGAGTTGTGTGTAAGCCATGTAATCTGGGCTAGGAGCTGGAATTCCCACTCCTATGGAATGGGCAGGGATAGGGGGGGACCAAATCCACGTGGGATTTGGGTTCCTGACAGGGTAATGGATATTCACATCTCAGCACCAACCTCCAGCTGGACACATCCAGTGACATCCATGCTCTTTCCAGGCCAGGACTCAAAGCCGCTTCCCACTGGGACATCTGCTGGAACCGTCGTGAGCATCTGCCTGGCCCTGCTCCTTTTCCTCATCCTTTCCCTGATCTGTGGCCCTCCTGCCTATCGGAAGCTGATGAAGAGAAGTAGGGGACAGCCTCGGGATCCTCATCCTTCTTTTCTTCCTTCTCCCGCTCCACCATCCCCATGTGCCGTCTCAGGGCTGGCAGCTCCATGGATGCTTCCCTAAACTCCTTGAGGGGGGGATTTGGCTGCTCAGCCTGACAGATCCCCCTGGCCCATTATCCCCAGACCTGCCCCATTGTCCCCAAGCCTGTCCCACATGGAGTGTGGGAGTGGGAAGAGGGATTAAGCTCCAAGCAGACACAAAAGAACAGGTGGAGGATCCTGGGGCAGGGGGATTATTGGGAAGGGGGGGATTATTTGGGATGACATATGGGGCTGGCGGGGGGGAAGCAGCTGGAGGAAGGATCGGGAAGATCCTTGGAGACACAATTCCCCCTCTCTCTCAGTTTCCAAGAAGAAGCAGCGCCAGTGGATCGGCCCCACAGGACTCAACCAGACGGGTGAGGAGCTGCTCACTGGGGAGCTGGGAATGGGATTTGGAGTTCCTGGGGATGGATCTGGGGTCTGGGTGGGCTGTTCCCCCCGGATGCTGGCACAAGGGCCCTGGATCTCACTTCCTTTTGGAATATAACTCATCCAGGAGATGTGAGCCTGGAGCAGGGACCAGTTTTACTCAGCCCCTTCCAGGGTGGCTTTGTTCCTTCCAAGCTGCTGTTCCAACCCCAAAATCCCAATCCTGCTGTCTTCTCCAGTGTCTTTCCACCGCTCCAGCACCGCTCCCAGGCCTCGGGGACAGGGAGGGGACAATGACTATGCTCAGCCTCCCAAAAAGAGCTCCCAGCTCTCTGCTTACCCAGGTAAGTGCTGGAAGTGGCTCCTTCCCGTTCCTTTCCCGTGGATGTGCATCCAGTGAGGTGCATCCATGCTCTCCACAGCTCTGGAAGCAGCGTGCCGGCGTTCCAACCCTCCGGAAAACTCCTCAGACAGTGACTATGACCTGCACTCCGCCCGCAGGGTGTGATTCCCTGCTTCCCAAAAGAGCTGATCCCACCTCCCACCTCAGCTTTGGGGGCATCCCAGCATTCCAGCACCCTTCCAGGAGCACTTCGCAGCCTCCTCATGGGAGAAAAGGAGGTTTTTGTTTGTTTTTTTTTTAAGCTATTTATAGAAATTTAAGAGGTAGGGGGTGCAAGGAGCCTTTTGGAATAGTGGGATCACCAGCTTCTCCAAACCAGGATAAAGAGTTGGGATGATGGATAAAGGATAGGGATGCAAAGGTGGGAATACTGAGAATGAATCTGAGATATTTAATAACCACTATCTGTAATAAAATTGGGGTTTTTTACTAATTACACCTTGTCCTCTTCCTTCCATTATCCCAGTGTGACTCCAAACCCCCAGTCAGGAGGGAAAAGTGGGACAGGGAAACTCCTTTTCCCTTGGTTTTTATCCCAGGGACAAATGCAAGAAATGCAGGAATTGAAGCAGGCTTGAAAATAGTTCTGGGAGGGGGTGAAAGATTTTAGTGATGGGATCCAAAGGAAATTGGATACCAGGAAGGGATAAAGGGATCAATCCTTATCCGGATGTTCCGTTGTTTCCCAAAGTAACCAGGGCCACGACTCCAGAGTGCAATTAATTCATCCAGTTTTATTACTCTAATTAATCCCAGGGATGGAATTGCTTCCATCAATCCCTCATCCTAGTCCATTAGTAACCATTCCTTATAAATAACTTAAAGGGACACAGGCAGGATTTGAAGGATAAAGTGCTGAGCAAAGCAAATCCCGTTTCCATCGTTTGTCATTCCCTCCGTTTCCAAGTGTTTCCTGAGAAGGGAGATGTGAGGAGCCTGAAAAACCACACAGGAGGTCGGGAATACTGGAGGCTGCCCAGGCCCAGGTGGGAATCACTGACTCCCACTGACAGCCCTGGAATGGTTTGGGTGAAAAGGGATCTTAGGGATCAGCCACTTCCAACCCCTTTCCACTTGCTCCAAGCCCTGTCCAACCTGGCCTCAGATATTTCCAGGGATGGAGCTGCCATGACTTCCCTAGGAAATCTATTCCAGGGTCTCATCACCATCACAGGGGAAGAATTTCTTCGCAAAATCCCACCTAAACCCACCCTTTGACAGGGTAAAACCATTCCCCATTATCCCATCACTCCAAGTCTGTCCAAGTTCTTGTCCAGTTCTTTTGGAGCCCCTCTAGGCACTGGAAGGTGCTCCAAGGTTTCCCTGGAGGTTTCTCCTCTTCAGATTTCTGCTGGTCTGGCTCTGCCTCTTGCTCTGACCTCCGGAGCCGTGACTTATCCCGTGTAATTCCTTTGCACCGACGGATCCAGGAGCAACACTCTGGAATCCCTCCTCTTCCTCAGTCCCAAAAAAAAGGAGGAATCAGCACAGGATGCTCCTCAAAAGTCCTGGATTAGTATCCAGGCCAGGTAGGACGCTGAGGGTTCGGAGGTGGGGGGTATCCAAAGGGTGGGGGAGGCCCAGGATAGGGAGCCTGCGTTGGGATCGGGAAATTCGGGAGAGGGGGCTGAGTGGGGTATGGACACTGCGGTCTCCCTGGTCCAGGTGGGATGTAGGGAGAATATCCTGGTCTGGCAGGGGGAGTAGAGGGTTGGGGAGCAGGATAGGGCAAGGGCTGTGGTGGGCCCCGGGATGGAGACCAGGAAAAGCCTCCCGAGGTGGATTTGGGATACCCTGGTGCAGAGTCAGCAGCAGAAGCCGCTGGATATCCGGGAGCTGGAGCAAGAGGGTAGGGAAAGGAAGACTGGGAGCTGGGCTGGGAGGAAGCCACGTGTCCCACGGTGACCGGGGATCCCGGGAAAGGGGCGGGAGGAAGCGCTCCGTGGGCAGTGGGGCCCGGAGGAAGGGTCGGAGCCGGGCTGTAGGGCAGAGAAAAGGCTGGAGATCCTGATGGGAAGGGTTTTGGTGGATCCGTGGGAATGTGAGGAGGAGGAGGAGGAAGAGGAGGCTGAGAGTCCCTGGTGCGCTCCTGGGATCCCTCCGACTTCCTCACGATCTCCTGCATTTTTTCCACTCGGACCCGGCGCAGGTGGGACAACTTCCTCATCCCGGAAAACTGCTCCAGGAATGTCTCCAGGGCCACCTCTCCCTCCAGGAATCTCTCAGCCATTTTCTGCAAGAGAGAAACAGCCTCGGGTTCATTCCTGCATCTCTCCACTCCAGCCTTGCATCCCTCTGCTCCTCTTCCCTAAAATCCTGATTTAGGTCTCTCCCAGCCACATCCCACACACAAACAAGGATGGATCCAGTTCTTTGGAGAAAACCCAGCAGACTCCAAAGATAATCTGTCACTTTAGGGACTGGGTTAAATTGCAAGTCTTCAGAGGATGAATCACTGGAATTTCCAATGCATTTAAGGCCTAAACTCACCTCAGATTCCTCTTCTATCTTCTGGCTTTCCACCTGGAGGAGATCCAGCAATGTCTGAGGCTGCAGCGCTGCCGAGAATTTCTCTGTGAAAAACAAGGGGGGAAAGAAAAACCAAGGAAAAATCACTATCACAAAACAGAAAACAGGGAAAAACCAGCAAAGAACCCACAGGAAAGGGCTTGGGAACTGCTGATGGAAGGAGGGAAACCCGAGAGGAATAATATCCTCGATCTCTACAGCTGCTGGAAAAAAGAGGGATATCAGTTTTCCAGGAAGCAGAATCCTTCCTGGGCGAAGATGCCAGTGCTCACCCAGCTTTTCCTTCTGCTCCCTGCACCTCCCAGCCAGCTCCTGCAGCTCCTGGTATTTCTTGGAGAGGTCACTGCGCCCCGTCTCCAGCGGTGCCTGGAATTTCAGGTTCTGCTCGGCCAAGCTCCGGTTGGCAGCCAGGGCCATCTCCCTTTCCAGCTGGAGCTCCTGGACCTATGGAATTTGGATTGGTGAGCACGGGAATGGGACAAGGACACCCCGGAGCCACCTCCTGGCACAAACCTCCTGGGATTCCAAAGCCAAGCGCTCGATCTCCTGGGAATCCTCCTGCAGCTCCCGCAGCTCCTCCACTGTCCGGTTCCTCAGTGTATCCATCCTCCCAGATTGCTGGGACATGGAAAGAGGCAAATCAATTCCCAAATTCAATTGGGAATAGGTTTCCAGCTGAAATCCAGGGTGCTTAAAGCCCCTGGAGCAGCTGCACTGAGTTACATTAACTGAGAGGGAGAAACACCATTCCCACTAACTCCTGCTTGGGAAAGGACTTTTCCCCCTTTCCTGAGCTTATCTGGATGGAATTTTGCATGTCCCAGGGTGTTTTGTCAAGGAAAAATCCACCCATAGTCCCAACTTGCAAATTCCAGCTGGATGTCTCCATCCCACTCCAGAATCTGCCTCATTCCAGTCTCCATCCCATCCCACCAAGAAAACTGGGATCTGATCACATCCCACCATGCCCACAGAGCTAGGAAGGACCTCAGGGATCATCTCATTCCACCTTCTTGCCATAGAATTCAGTGAAATTAACCAGAAGATCAGGGCAATTATGGACTTCCTGCACCATATCCATGATTTACCCCAAGTATTCCCAGCTGTCTGATATGTTTAGCAAGTATCCTGTGTGTGGTGTAAATTCCAAGAGGTGGGATGGACTAAGGTGTGAATGTCCTAAAAACCAACGACACACAACACACCTGCGCTGTCCTATTCACTCCAAGCTCTTCTACCTCTCATCCCAAGGATATTACACCGGGAATGCCGCAATAGCCACGCTGAGGCTCAGGGTTGCCCAACCCACGATCCAGACGAACCTGTCCGAGGGAAAAACTGGGAATTAAATCCCGCGCTGCAGGTGTGGGGCAGAAATCACCGGATTTGGGTTTTTTAGGGGGGTATTAGCAATCTTTCATGGAGTTTAAGAGGGACAAGCGGGAACGGTGGGAGTGGGAAAGCTTGGGATGGGGTCTGGGAAGCAGCCGCTGGCGCTCAGGAAACTGGACGCAAAGAGCTGCCCACTTGCAGGGCTGCAGCGCACTCCGTGGCGGGAGCAGCTCCATTACCCCCGTTATCCCGCCGTTATTCCTGTTATTCCCATTCCCGGCCCTCCCCCGGACTCACCAAAGCGCCACCGAGACCCTCCAGTCGCCGCCGCTTCCGGCTTCCGGAGCAAACCGGAAGTGGGCGGAGCCACGCGGGCGGGGCGGGAGGGGTGCCCCCCCCCATCGGGCGTGAGGGGGTGGTTCCTCCCAGCGCCGCCATGTTGGGGGGGGCAGGAGTACGGATCAATTTAATGGCCTTTTTAATCAATAATCGCTCTTTGGCTACCCGCGGGGCTCTCCCCGACTGTAGCTGCTCTAGGAATTATATCCTTCGTGTTTCCGAGGTGTAAGGGGTTCAGGGAGAGCTGGAGAGGGGTTTTGGAGAAGGGCGTGGAGCGATAGGGAAAGGGGGAAAGGCTTCGCATGGCCACAGGGCGGGTTTAAGTTGTAGATCGGGAATATTTCCTTCCCTGTGAGGGTTGCAAAGCGAGATGCCCAGAGAAGCTGCAGTTGCTTCATACCTGCAAGTGTCCGAGGCCAGGTTGGAAGTGGTTTAAGAAGCATATACAGACCTCGGCAATATGCCCAAAATTCATAAAATTTCGGGTTCTTCCAGCCGGATCAAAGCAAATTCCTCTGGAATACCTGGTTGGCTCCTCCTCGCATGACACAGGAATATTCCTGAGAAAGCTCCAGTCCCATCATCCTCTCTACAAACCCAGCTTTTCCAAAACATCCTTGGAAAACACTCTACTTTTCCACCTGTAATTCCCCATTCCCAAAACCCAAGCAAGGATGAGGCAGGGGAAGAGCTCCATGATTTCTGCTCCTTCTGGAGACTTTGGAAGTCTGGGCAAGGTCACCCAGCTGTTCCAGAAGTGCTGGGATCTGGGAAAGGCATCTCTGACCCCATCACCTGAGAGTTGTTGTGGAACAAATGGGAGTCATATGATCCCAAATAATTCTGAGTAAATCAAGGACAATTTGTTCCCAGCGTGGCTGATAACTGGGTCAAACCCCCGGTGCCATGGGAAAGAAAAGAGACTTGACTTGCCAAAGGAAAAAAACGTTTTCCAGGCTTCTTTTGGAACAGTTTCCACAGACCTGGAAAAGCTGGAAAATGCTTAATTAACATTTTATATTAAAACATAAGGTTTGAGGAAAGGGGAAAATTGTGTTTGGATTTGCACGGAAGAAATGGAAAAATACCCATTTGAAAGTGTTATCCAGAAATAAATCTGGGATAAACAGGTGGGTTTGAAAGGATATTTCCAGTAGCTGCTTATTAATATCCTTAATTTCCACAAAAGATGGTTCCACATGTTTTTTTCCCTTGGATGATATCTTAATCCCAGCCAAAATCACCCACAGCAGGTAGGAAAAGGTGACCTGAAGTCAGAAAAGAACCCTGAGGTCCTGTTCTGCCAAATTCCATTCCCACAAGGATCAGCCAACATCCCTGGGCTTCCTTGATAAGTTAATCAAATATTTTTAATCCAATCCTGGAAATTTGACACCTCAGGAGCGTCAGATTTCCCTCCTTTCATCTGACAGCTCCGATAAAGCACGCGTGTGATAAAAGCCTTGAGGGAAGCGACAAGAAAAACTGGGAACAGGGCCTGGAAAAGTTGACTTCATGAATCCATTTCCAAGAAAAGCTCTCTCTCCATAAGGGGAATTTTTTGGGAGGCTGCAGAGATAAAATTAAGGAAGTTTTGTCAGAACGAGTTTCGATGTCCCAAAAGCCTGAAAATCCCTGTTTGTTCCAGAGGGTGAGTCCCATGAAAGTTAAATTCATCCCAAGGGGTGTTTCCACATCAAAAATGACATTAAAAATCTGAATTGTCCGGGTAAAAGCCTAAATTCTGGGAGGGTTTTATTGCCTGGGAATCCTCACCCAGCCCCGGCTGCATCAACTGGGAGGGAAAGCTTCCAGATCCATCTTTCCAGCTGGGGGTTTTTGGGATCTCGGCATACTGTGGTGCCCTCTGGTGCCAAGCAAAGCTGTGGCAGGGAGGCCACCTGCTCCCATCCGCAGAGCTCCCAAGCACCGGGACGGATTATTCCAGGATGCAACATCTCATGCCCTCCATTTCCCCACCAAGGCTGGGAAAATCCAGGATTTCTCTCGCAGGAAGCCATTTCACGCTCTAAAAGGGGTTATTTTCCCATCTTCCCAGATTTCAGTCTGGATTTAATTAGTGCAAAATAGCAATTACCATTTTTTTTTCCCAGTCCTGAGTTCCACAGCTTCTTCCTTCTGTGGATATCATCCATCCAAAAATCCATCCCCGTTGGATCCATTGTTCTGCTTGGATGGGATTTACCAGCAGCACAATAAGCTTGTCCTAGAACTTCCCATAATTGGGCAAATGGTGGGGGTTTTTCCCCATTGAGAAAACTGGAATCCTGATCCCTAAGGGATCAGGAATTCAATGGATAAATAGCTCTGGGAAAGCTTAATATTTTTGTTTTCTCTACTATTCTGGCCAAAAAAGGAGGAAAACTTGGTAACTCCAAAATCTAAAGGGACACATTCCAGGCTGGTTTCTCCAACCTGGCTTAGGACTCTTCCAGGGATGGGGCAGCCACAGTTTCTCTGGAAAATCCATTCCAGGGCCTCACCAGCCTCACAGGTAAGAGGTTCTTCCCAATATCCTGTTTTCCAGTTTGGAGCCATTCCCCTTCTCCTGTCACTCCATTCCCACATCCAAAGTCCCTGAACTGGGGGAAAACTGGGACGAGCTGGGGGAAAGCCAAGCTCTGGATGAAGGTCACAGGAGCGGGATTGGGCAACTTGGCTTCAGTCACATCACCACGTGCTGGATCCATGGCTCCTGAACGGTCACCTTGTCCTGGAGGAGATCAAAGGCTCCCTAAGCTGGACTTGGCATTCCTCCCTTGGAATCAGCCCCATCCCAGCTCAGAATGATAGAAGAACCTGAGGGCATGATGCTAGGTTGCACTGGAGGAGTGAAATGAAGAAGAACCTGGATGGGGAATGTTGGGAGAAAAGGGGTGGAGCACCAGATTATCACCGAGGGGAAAAAAAAGGAGGATGGGATGTGTTGTAGGGGGCTGGAAATGAGAAAGCCTTGGCTGATTCCCAAAATGGAAAATCTGGACCTGGCAGCCTGAAAATCCTTCATGGAGCCTTGGCAAGAGGAGAAGGAGAAGGACCTGGAGAGACCTTGGAGCCTCTTCCAGTACTTTAAGGAGTTCCAGGAGAGCTGGAGAGGGACTTTGCAAAAGGACCTGGAGTGACAGGACAAGGGGGAACGGCTTCCTAGTAGCAGAGGACAGGTTTAGATGGGGATATTGGGAAGAAATTCTTCCTTGAGGAGAGGGTGGTGAGTCATTCCTGGGAATGGAATTCCCAGGGAAGCTGTGCCTGCCCCATTCCTGGAAGCGTCTGGCTCAAACCCTCCAGCAAGGAATTAGAGGGTTCAGGGTACAAACAACCCTGCATTCCCACCAGCTCCCACAGAATAACCGGGAGTGCTTCCTGCCCATCCCAACATACTTGTGGCCTGAATCCCCCCAGGAATACGGGGATCCCCTGGCTTGACATTCCCACCCCCCTTAAGGACATTTTGATAACCATCCCAGGAGCAGTTTGCCTTTCTTATCGGGGCCTCCGGCCAAACACCGGAGCCAGGATATAAGGAGCGGGGCCGGGATCGGAGGCACATTTTCCGTGAGCTCCCACCATGAAGCTGCTCCTGCTCCTCGCCCTGGTGGGCCTGGCCCAGGGCCTCGTGACCAGGTGAGCCCCAGGGGGTCCCCAAAACAGGGATGTGGGATGCGGGGTGATCCCAATGGCACATCCCAGTGATGCATCCCGGTCCCTGTCCACAGGGTGCCCCTGAGGAAGATGAAGTCGCTGCGGCAGAGGCTGCGGGAGCAGGGATTGCTGGAGAGTTACCTGGAGCAGCATCCCTACAACCTGGCTGCCAAGTATTTCCCAGGCATCGCTGTGGAGCCCCTTGAGAACTACATGGATGTGAGGGGCTGGGATTGGGAACTGGGATCAGGGAGCACAGGGGGACACTGGCTCCTTCCTCATCCCATTGGCCTGTTATCCATTCCACTAGTCCCTTCCCCATCTCTGTTAGTTATTCCATTAGCCCCTTATCCATTCTCCTTTCCCCATCCCCTTAACCCTTCCCAATCCCATTCCAACAGGATGAGTACTTTGGCACCATCTCCATTGGGACCCCACCTCAGGAATTCACCGTGGTCTTTGACACCGGCTCCTCCAACCTCTGGGTTCCCTCAGTCTTCTGCTCCAGCCCAGCCTGCAGTAGGTGTCTGGAATGAGTCTGGAATGTGTCCTTTGGGAGTCCTGCATGGCTCTGCCCATCTTTCCCAAGGGACAAATCCCAGGCAATCCCCATCCTTCCCACCCCCACAGGGAACCACAACCGCTTCAATCCTGCGGAATCCTCCACATTCCTCAGCACCAATGACACCCTGTTCATTGCCTACGGCACGGGAAGCATGACCGGAGTCCTGGGATACGACACCGTTGACGTACGGCCAGGAGCTCCAGCCCCCTCATCCCATGGGATCCCACAGGATCCTGCCCAATCCACACCTGTCTCCTTTCTCCCAGGTTGCCGGCATCAACGTCCGCAACCAGATTTTTGGGCTGGCTGAGACAGAGCCAGGGGATTTCTTCTACTACACCCCCTTTGATGGCATCCTGGGATTGGCATTCCCAAGCATTGCCTCCTCTGGAGCCACCCCTGTCTTCGACAACATGATGATGGAAAACCTTGTGGATAGGAATCTTTTCTCTGTCTACCTGAGCAGGTAAATCCCAGCCAAAGCTGCTGAGGATTTCTCCCTTTTCCCTCACACTGGCCCCATTTTCCAATGGAAATGGAGGTGTTGGTGGGCTGGGAACCAGCCCAGATGGATCTCCCTTTCCAGGGACGACAAAGGTGGGAGCTTTGTCCTCTTCGGTGCCATCGATCCCTACTACACCACCAGAGGCATCTCCTGGATCCCTCTCTCTGCTGAAACCTACTGGCAGATCTCCATGGAGAGGTATTTCCAGTATTCCCTGCCCTCCAGACAGTGTTTTGGGGAGTCCAGGCTCACTCTGCATCCCTCTTCCCAGTGTCTCCGTCGGCAGGACTCCAGTGGCCTGTTCCTCGGGATGCCAGGCCATCGTGGATACAGGAACCACTCTGTTGGCTGTTCCTATCCGGGCCTTCCGGACCCTCATGAGGCGCCTTGGTGCCAGCTCCAGTGGTGAGGTGAGGCTCAGGATGCTCCTTAAGACATTTGATCCCAGCTGGAATGGCCACTAACCTGCCGTGTCCTCCCCAGATCAGCTGTGAGGCCATCAGAAGCCTTCCCAGCCTCATCTTCCATATCAATGGCAAAGAATTCCCAGTGCCACCCAGAGCCTACGTGTTAAGGGTGAGCATCCCACTGGGAATGGGTTTGTGGGGAGAGAGGGAGGGATCCAACAGCTGGTGACCACCCCCTTCCATGTCCTTGGAGCAGAGTAACGGGTACTGCAGCCTGGGATTGCAAGGCATGGATGTGCCCACGGAGGAGGGTGAGCTCTGGATCCTGGGGGATGTCTTTATCCGGGAGTATTACGTCATCTTCGACAGGGCCAACAACAAGGTGGGGCTGTCCCGGCTGCCTTGAGCTGGGATGGGAATCCCAGGTGTCCCCAACTCAGTGGCTGGCAGGGCTTGTCCCTTTCCCAGCCCTCCTGCCACCACCGAGGACAATAAAGGTGTGGAGAAGCGCCCCTGTGCCGTGTCTCTCTGAGGAATGCCAACACATCCCTGGGAATGTGGCGTGTCCCTGGTGCCACCCTCTGCTGCACCCACCAAGGATGTCCCTGTGCCCCAAGGATGGTAGCCTGGATGTGGCTCTGCTCATCCCTGAGGAGCTCCCAGCCTGGGGGACCTGGGGCAGGACATGTCCCTCCTGTCCCCAAACCCCACTCAGAGTGAGGGGGGTGAACACCTCCAGCACTGCCCTCATCATCCTGGAAAGCCACTCATCCCAAAATTCCCAGAGGACAAGCCCCAGGGCTCCCCATGCTGGTGGATGCAGGGATGAGGGGACAAGGAATAAATACCAGAGTGACTTTATTGGTGGCAGGGGGACAGCTGCTCCCTCCCCAGGGCCAGGCCTGCTGGTCCTGCAGACCCCCTTTTCCTCCTTTCCTTCATCCTCCTCCTCCTCACGGCGTTCCAGGCACACCTGGCACCTGGAACGTGGGGCTGTCCAATGGCACCGCAGAGGGATCCTCATTCCTGGGGGATCCCTGAACCTCAGGGCTGCCCGTGGCATCTGGGAGGGGTGTGGCCTCACAGAGGGAGTCGGGGGGCACAGTGGGTGCCAAGGGGGATCCAGAGGGACTTGGAGTAGTCGGAGGGGGCATCCCAGGACCCCAAATCCCTGGAGAGGGGCCAACGGGGGGTGTGGTGGGAAGCAGGAGCTGGGCCAGGCGGTAGCGGCGGTGTTGAGGGGTGCCAGGGGGTGAATCTTCAGGGACTGGGGACTGGGATGAGGATGGGGGTGAAGATGGGGACTGGGATGAGGATGGGGGGAAGGATGGGGACTGGGATGAGGATGGCGGTGAAGATGGGGACTGGGATGAGGATGGGGGTGAAGATGGGGACTGGGATGAGGATATGGACATGTCACTGCCCTGCAGCAGGAGCCGGATGTCTGTGGCTGACAGAGGGAGGATTTTGGTCAGCACCCACCTCTTTCCCAGGACCCCCAGTCCGGAGGGGGCACATCCAAGTGCCTGGGGATGGATCTAGGGATCCCATTACCTGGGCAGGGTGGGCAGCAGCCCACGGGCAGTGTGTGGGGCTCAGAGCAGGAGTGGGGGCACGGCCTCTCCTCACAGCTCACCTCTCCAAGCTGGGAAAACAGGGATCAGCCAGCCCAGTGCTTGCTGGGACCCAGTGACACTGGGACAGGCACCATGGACACGGACATCCCATGGGAATGGGCGGGAGGTCTCACCTGGCAGGTGCAGCGGGTACAGGGCTGTCCCTCGGGAATGAAGCTCTGGCCGTTCTCCACCTTCCTGCCCTGGTAGTTGCAGTCTGCAGGGACCAAGGTCCAGAGGGGGTTTCGGAGGGCTCGGGGAGATTTTGGGGGATTCAGGGGAATTTTGAGGACCCGCCCGAGCTCATACCCTCACAGACGGGGCAGCACCGACCCTCGGGGTGGAAGGGGTAGGAGCACACGATGGCACATTCCAGAGGCGAGCAGGCCACCGAGCCCAGCTGCGAGAGACGGGAGAGACCCCCGAGGGCCGGGCGTTAGGAACCCCGGAGCGCCCCCGGAGCTTTTCCCTGCAACGGAGCCAAAAACTGGGCTTCAGCCCACGGGGCGGGAGCCGCAAATCCTCTGGGAATGCCCGGCCCAGCCCTCACCAGGCAGATGCAGCTCAGGCAGGGATCCAGCGCCGACGGGAAGGTCTCGTTGTTGGAAAAGATCCTCCCCATGTAGGTGCAGCCTGCGGGGAGAGGGGCTCAGGCGGTCCCCGGGCGGCTCAAAATCCCGGAATTCCGGGCACGCCCTCACCTGCAGAGCAGTCGGGACAGCACTGCCCGGGAATGCGGATGGGATAAGGACACGTCTCCACACAGTCCGTGCGCTGGCAGCTCACGGAGCCGTCTGCCTGCAGGCGGGAACACCCTGACAGACACCTCGGGATTCCCAAACCCGCCGGATTTGGGGGATTTGAGGCCTGACAGGCCACGGACATCCTGAGGGTGGGAACGGAGCAGGAGCCGTGCGCTGGGGCAGGGATAGGGAAGAGGGAATGAAGCAGAGCAGGTTCTCATTCACCTGGCAGATGCATAACTCACAGGGATCGCCCGGAGACCAGATCTGTCCAACGGGAAACTCCACGCCGTTGTCATCCAGGAAGCAACCTGGGTAGGATCCCTGTTCCCAGCTGTCCTGTAAAACCTACCCTTCCTGTCCCCAGGGGTTCCCTATATTCCACCCTTCCTGTTCCTAGGTATTCCCCATCTCCCATCCTTCCTATCAAGTGTCCCCACATCCCACCTGTGTCCCCCACATCCTACCCTCCCTGTCTCCAGTTGTCCCCCCTCATCCCACCCTGCCTTTCTCCACATCCCATCCCCAAATGTCCCAGCATCCCACTCTCCCCATCCCCCCAAGTGTCCCCCACATCCTCTATCCCAGCTGTTCTTCCCCTGCCATGCCATTCCCGTTTCCCACAGCTTTTCTCCCTCATCCCTCTCCCTGTCCCTCCCTGCCCATTCCCAGCTGTGTCACTCATCCCGACTCACCAGCAGGGGCTGGAAGGTCCCGGCAGGTGGAGCAGCACTGCCCGGGACCCAGCTGCCGCTGGTGCTGGGGACAATCCAGCACAGGGCAGGGAGTGAAGGAACATTCCACCTCTCCTCCCTGGGGACACGGGAATGGGTCACCTGCTGTCCCCACCATCAGCCCCGAGTGAAGCTGGGATGCCCCCAGCAGATGCTGGGAAGCACTGGAGTATCCCCGGGGATCCTCATCCCTGGGGACCTCCCAGCTTTGGGGACCCTCATCCCTGGGGACATCCAGGACTCACCTGGCAGACACAGGTGGTGCAGTCATCCCCATCCAGGCTGAACCGGGCTCCGTGTGCGTATGTGCGTCCTCGGAAATTGCACTTTTCTGGGAAAAGGGGAAGGAGTGGTGCTGGAGAGCCAAGCATGGCTCTTCCCTCACCCCCAGCCGAGCCCGGGGGTACTCACACCCCCAGAGTAGGGGTCCTGGGATCACCTGGAGTGCAGGAGCAGCAGTCAGCCGGAGAGGGGCTGGGGCAGGATCCTGGGGGACATTCCGGGGACAGGCAGGAGACATTCCCGGCCTGTGGAGGGGAACATGGGGCTGGGAAAGAGGACCCTGATTCCCCATGGAGGGATGAGGGAAGGGTGTCATCAGCTCCAGAGCATCCCAATCCATGGTTGAAGCAGGATGCAGGATGAGGGTCCCCAGGGATAAGGGTCTCCAGAGCTGGGAGGTTTCCAGGGATAAAGGGGGATTCTCCCATCCCAATCCAGCTCACCAAGCAGACGCAGACAGTGCAATTCCCATTGGATGGGGAGAAGACATCGCCCTCGGCCCTGGCCACCCCCTCGTGCAGGCACCCTGCAAGCCATGGAGGTCAGGGGCATCCCCTTGGGAATTCAAGGGGGGCCATCCTGGGAATTGGGGGGATCAGAAGGTCGGGACTCACCTGTGCAGGTGGGGCAGCAACCCCCAGCTGGAGCGGGAAGCGGGTGGGAGCAGGGAACGGAGCAGCTCACGGTGTCACAGAGGACTTGTCCCCCCTGCCAGGACATGGGATGAGCCCACCAGGACAATGTGGTGGCTCATCCCAGGTCGGAATGGTGCCAGGGGAAGGGGTGGGAGTATGGGATGCTCACCTGGCAGGTGCAGCTCTGGCAGCCTGGCTCTGTCCAGTGACTGCCGGGCTCCCAAGAGATTCCCCGGTGCCAACAATGATGGGATGATGGGATGGAGGTGCCGGGGGCTCCCATTGCACGTGGAGATGGCTCAGGGGACAAGGATGGGGAGGAGGGAGGGAATTGGGTACCAGGAGCTGCCACAGGGAGGTGGGGAGAGGGGGAGCCCCTCGGGAGCAGGTGGGAGCCAGGAGGGAGCAGGACAAGGGTGGGTGGATGCTGCAGGGATTGCAGGATGGGCGACGGGGCCAGGATAGATTTGGGGTACCCTAGGAAGGAAATCAGGAAGGCAGAGACATCACTTGGGGCTGGCAGGGAGATGGGAGCATCCCACTCTGCTTCTCCAGCCAGGAGAAGGACACGGATACCTTCGCAGGACACCCTGTCTGCGCTGAGCCGGTATCCGGGGCGGCAGGAGCAGCGGAAGCTGCCGGGAATGTTGTGGCAGCTGTGCTGGCAGGAGCGGCGTGTCCCAGGCCGCCGGCACTCATCCACATCTGCGGGATAAGGGAATGTGGCAGGAGGTGCTGCATCCTGGGATGTGGCCCAGGAAAGAGCCAGGAGCACCAGGATGGCCCATGCAGGGATGCGGATGAGGTGGCAGCACCGTGGTCATAGGCTGATAGACACCTCTATCCCTTGGGATTTGTGGCATGATGAGGGAAGGGGGTCTGGGACAGTGCCCACAGGCTCATGGCTACCTGCATCCCTTGGGATTCGTGGCATGGAGAGGGATAAGGGTTAAGCATACATGCAGAGGCTCAGTGACCACCTCCATGCTTGAGATTCATGGCATGGAGAGGGAAGGGGGTGTGGCAGTGTTCAGGATCTCAGAGCCACCTCCATTCCCCGGGAGTGATGGGAAGAGCCCCATCCCAGTGCTCACCCACGCAGGAATGCCGATTCCCATGGAGGTGGTATCCGGGCCGGCAGGAGCAGCGGTAGCTGCCCACACTGTTCTCGCAGCGGTGCTGGCACGGCGTGGCCTGGCATTCATCCGTGTCTGGGGGTTGGGATGAGGGTCAGGATCCCTTGGGAGCCCCAGACGCCCCCCTGGGACCCCACGTACCCCGGCAGCTGCGGCGGTCAGCAGAGAGCTCCCGGCCAGCTCCGCACTCGCAGGCAAAGCCTCCCTCCGTGTTCACGCACGTCCCCTCGCAGGCCGCACTCTGGCACTCATCGATGTCTAGGGGGACACGGGGAACCGTCAGATTTGGGGCGTGGGCACCATGGGGGTGCACACTCCCATCAGGATATACCACTCCCACTCAGCATAGCCATCAGGATAAACCACTCCCACTCCCCACAGCCATCAGGATATACCACTCCCACTCACCATTCCCATCAAGATATACCACTCCCACTCGCCACAGCCATCAGGATATACCACTCCCACTCACCATTCCCATCAGGATATACCACTCCCACTCCCCACAGCCATCAGGATATACCACTCCCACTCCCCACAGCCATCAGGATACACCACTCCCACTCCCATAGCCATCAGGATATACCACTCCCACTCACCATTCCCATCAGGATATACCACTCCCACTCACCATTCCCATCAGGATATACCACTCCCACTCCTCACAGCCATCAGGATATACCACTCCCACTCACCATTCCCATCAGGATATACCACTCCCACTCCCCACAGCCATCAGGATATACCACTCCCACTCCCCACAGCCATCAGGATACACCACTCCCACTCCCATAGCCATCAGGATATACCACTCCCACTCACCATTCCCATCAGGATATACCACTCCCACTCACCATTCCCATCAGGATACACCACTCCCACTCACCATTCCCATCAGGATACACCACTCCCACTCACCATTCCCATCAGGATATACCACTCCCACTCCCCACAGCCATCAGGATATACCACTCCCACTCAGCATTGCCATCAGGATATACCATTCCCACTCATTGCCATCAGGATACTCCACTCCCACTCACCAGTGCAGCGGACACCGTTGGCTGTCTCAGCCATGGAGAAGCCAACAGGACACACGCGGGCAACCTCCTGGCAGCCACCGTGGTTACAGGACAGGTCACAGCCATACTCTCCACAAGTCCCTGGTGGCTCTGGAACACGGACATGGTGTCCACAGGGTACCCATGCCACCCCAGGAGCACCCACTTCCCATCCCACTCCATGGATCCCCCAGGGATGGGGACTGTGCCAGGGAGAGGTGATAAGGAGCCACGGTCACCTCCATCTGCTGGGATTTGTGGCATGGAGAGGGAAGAGGGTTGGGCACGGTGCCCATGGGATTGTGGCCGTCTCTATCCCTTGGGATTCATGGTGTGGAGAGGGGAGGGCATCCAGCATAACCACTTCTGTCCGTACCTGGGCAGGTGATTCCCTGCTCTCCATCCGGGCACATGCAAAGGTTGGGAGCGATGCAGGAACCACCACCGCAGCCAAAGGAGCAGAGCGCTGTGGGAATGGGAACAGGAGCTCTGGGAATGGGAACAGGACCCCCACAAGCCCCCCAGACCCCTGTACTCACGCAGGGTGCACTTCCCGCTGCCCGGAGACAGCATCCAGCCAGGACAACATCCGCTGCCGGAGCCTGGGAAGCAGACGTGGGGCCCCACGCGGCGCCTGTGGGACACCAGAGCCTGAGGCCACCCTGTCCTGAGCCCCCTGCACAGAGCAAAGGTCCCAGGAATGGGAGGACAGGAGGACAACCGGAGAGGTCAGGATGTGCCCACGTACCGGGAAGCAGAGCATGGCACGGATCAGAGGGAGGTAGGATAAGGTGGGACAGAGAGGGGATAACCGCTTCCCAGCCATCCTGAACATCCCAGCGCGTGGTGACGGGAGAAGCGCCCCCCGGCTGGACAGGGATATGGGGAGCAAGACAGGGATGTGGGGAGAAGCACAGGGATGCGGGGAGCAGTGTCATGCACCCCTGGACCCGGGAAGAGGGAGGGAATTGTGGGGTGCCAGCCCCTCCGGCCAGGACCCCTCCGGCTAAGCCCTCCTGCAGCGGGAGGCAGGGATAGACCGAGCCCGGCAGGCTGCCCATCCCAGGTGTAGCTGGAAGAGGGAGAAGGAAAAGGGGGGAATCCAGCTACCTCTCCACGGCAAAGCTGGCCGGCTTCTTCCTCGCGGGATACACCCTGCCCTGGCCGCTGGAGAGGAACAGGGACACACAGGCAGCCTGGAAGAGCAGCTCCACCAACATGACAGGCGGCTCCAGCACGTCCCGGCGCCCGCCTTCCCGCCTGCCTTCCCGCTGGCCCTTGGCCCTGCTCCTCCTCCTCCCGCCGAGCCGGGAACAATGCGGGATTGGAGGGGGGCGAGAGCGGGGGGGGTCGCCAGCGGCACCCACCCACCCCCCCCCAAACCCACACGGGGGCCTGGGGTCACCCCAGGCTTGTCCCGTTCAAGTGGGGCGAGTGGTGGCATCCCGGCCATTCCTGCCCTGGCTGCGTGCCGGGGAACGGGGTCCCCCCCAGGTTTGGGAAGCAGCGGGAAAGGCGTCCCCCCTTCTCTCCTTTCCCACATCTGGCAAAGATCCGGCATGGCCTCTCCCCACCCCTCCTCCTCCTGCTCCTTCTCCTGGAGGCGCTGGGCCGCCTTCCCAGCCCTGCACGGGGACCCACGCGGCGGAGAAAGGGGCCAAGTGGAGCCGGGATGGTGGGATGCATCCAGGAGGGAGAGGGATGCTGTGGGACACCCCACTCTGGTGATCCCCAGATTTCCCCCGGCCCTATGCCCCCATCCCAGGGCAGGGAATGAAGCAAAGGTTCGAGGCAGGTAAATGATTGATCCCATGGAGCAAAAGGCGCTGCTGCCTCCAAAATTCCCAATCCAGCATGGCTTTCTCCCCACAAAATCCTGCCCAAGGGTTGGGATCACCCAGGCAAGACACAGCCCCCTTCCAAATAAAAACCATGCCGGAGGGGGAGGTCACGCTGGCTTTTTAGGAACCCAATGAAGCCATGAGAAGCTCCTGTCCTAAGGGAATGTGATCCCAAATCCCTGGGAGGCAGCTCCAGTGGCAGTGGATAAACAATGATCCAGCCCTAGCCAGCAGCACTTTTATCCCAAATAAAGCAGGGTGCCAACATTGCATTGGCTCCACCATGCCCAGTTTTGGTGGGGAAAAAAGAGAACTGCCAGGACCTGGGCTGAGCTGCTCCCTGGGCCTCCCAAAATTTGGGAACAGGCTGCTCCAGGCAGGTAAACAGAGCCCGAGGCAACAAGAGCAGCAGCACAGAGTCCAAGGTCACGCCCTGCTCCCCCAGCTCTCGGAAGAGATGTCCAAATATAGCCTTGTCCCTGCGGTATCCTCTGAAAACATGGGATGGAAGCGGGAGCCAGGGATGATTCCAGCACGAGCTGTCTCTGGGAGGGAAGGATTTGGGGAAAACCCGCAGGGAATGGGACTTGGGGGGCACTTAACCAGGGGCTACAGGGGAGATCTAGGTGGGAGAGAGCATGGTAAAATCCAGGATAACCCCCAAATTCCATGAGAGATGTGAAGGAGGTGGGAGACCACAAGAACTATTAATGACTAGCCAGAGGCTGGAAAATCCAGCTTTCCCAAAAAATTCCATTACAATCTGCCTCTCAAGGCACTCACAGTGCTACTGGCAACCAGACAAGGAACTAAAATTTCCTACAAATCCAAGAAAAGCCAGAAAAATACACCTGGAAAACAGGCGTTCCCAAGATCCCAGAGCTGAGGACACGGATACCATCATTCCTCAGGACACAGATCTTTCCTCTCGGACTACTTTATTTGGTAAAACTCCGAAATCAGCAACAGCTTAAACTTCCCAGAACTTCCCTCCCTGAGCAAGGCATGGATCCTATGGAGAGAGAGTTATCCCGCTCGGTTCCAGCCTCAGCTGCTCCTCCAGCTTTGACTCCTCTTCCAAAAAACCACAAGGAATCCAAAAAAAAAAGGGAATCGAGGCGAGGGCATCAGATCCCAGTGGATCACCCAAGGAAAGGGACAGTTCTGGGTCCAGCCAATTCATAAATTGCAGAATTCATAAATCCCAGCAGGAGTTGACTGACACCTCCCCAAATTCCTAACAAGCTGTGTCCCCTGCGAGATTCCGTCCCCCTCTGGCCACTACTGCCAGTGCTGGGCACAGCTGGGGAAGGATTCCCTTGCTCCATGTGGAGGGCAGGGGTAGGGAACAATCCCGAGTCCTGCTAATGGATCCGGGTCAGCTCCTCTACGATCTTGATCAGGTCATCCACGGTGGCTTCCCTCTTCATCCCGCTTCCATCGTCAATCTGTACACGGAGAAAAAGGCATTGGAGACATTGGCAGGTGCCAAAAAACATTCCCAGATCATTCAGGAAGGTGTGGATTTAGCACTTCCCAGAGAGACTGTGGCTTCCAGGGCTTCCCCTGGAAGCATCCCAGGCCAGGTTGGACAAGGCTTGGAGCAACATGGTCTAGTGGAGGTGTCTTTAAGTTCCTTCCAACCCAAACCATTCCATAACTCTACAATTCCATGACTTACTGAGCCTGGATTCCTCAGCAAGATCCTTGAAGGATCCAAGGCCACATTCCTAAGCTCACCTGCAGGTTTGCCACCACTTCCTGCATCTTGGGCCTGCTGATGTCCAGGAAGCTCTCAATCAAATCTCCATCAATGAATCCTGTGGCTGGTTCCGTCTTCCGTTCAGTGTGGAACGATCTCCAGGTGCCACTGTCAAGGAGCCAAATCCACAGGGAATAACACCAGCCCTGGACATGGTTAATGGCGGGATGGCAGTGCTGGGTTAATGGCTGGACTATGTGGTCTCAGAGAGATTTCCCATCTTTAATTCCATGATTGCTCAGGGCAATGGCAAACCCACTCCCACCCTCTCCAGTTGGTAAACTCCACCCCGCACAAGCTCCTGGCTGGAATGCTAAAGGATATAAGGAATGCTCAATCTTCCCCACGCTCTTGATGACTTTGTTGAGCCTGTTCTGCATGTCCAGGAGCAGGTTGTACCAGCTTTCCGACAGGGATGTCACCAGGCCTGCACGGGAATAACGGTCATGGGAATGTGGCAGGGGGTGGAGCTGGATGAGCTTCCCAGCCCAAACCACGCCAGGATTCTGCAGGGAATTCTCAGCCCTTGCTCCTTACCGATCATTCCATTGACAGTGCCAAAGAGCACGGATCCCTGGGTGGGTGTGGAAGTCTCTCCCAAGTTCTGCATGACCAGGGATCCGTGGCAGAAGACATTGACGAACTCTCCCAGGTGGGATAATCCCACTTCCTGCAGGTGCTGCCGCTCCTCGTCCGTCGTGGCCGCGCTGGAATTCCAAACACCACTCAGTCCCGGATGGGGGCACTCCAAAACTATCCCTTGCTCCCAAAAGCTGGGAATACTCCTCCAGTTTTCCTGAAGATCCCATAATCCATCCCTCCCAGCATGTGCTGTCCCATCCCATCCCCATCTCATCCAGTTTACCTGTCCTTCTGGCACACGAACAGATTGAAAGCGTTCTCTGCTCCCAAGAAATTATCATCATCCAGGATCTCCACGGCACTCATCCAGTTTGGATTGAAATCCCGGGCAATCTGGAAGGGGCCAAGAAGGGACACGCTGTGTCCAGGTGGCCTGGCCTGGGATCCTGCATCCTCATCCCACCCAACACCAATATCCAGGAGCAAGGCAGGACCCAGCATGTCCCTCTCTGCTCCAGGAAGCAGCAGAGCAGGAAAGGCACTCCTGGAGATGGTCCTAGTCCAAGCGGCACTTGGATAACATCCTGAGAAAGCGTGGAGCAGCCTATGCCAAAGCCACTCCAACAATTTAAACCCCCATTCCAAGTGGACACCAGGCATCCCAGATGGCACCTCCCACCCACCAGGCACCAGCTGTTCTTCCCACAGCCAGTTCCCTGGAAACTGAGGGATCCATCCCTCCAGGAACCACAGGGATCCATGTCAAACCTTATCCAGTCAAGCCAAACTCCTCCTTTTATCCCCTCCAACACCATTCCCTGTGCCCAGAGCTGTCAGAATCGATTCCTGGCACCACCTCCTTACCTCCTCGAAATTCCCTTCCATGGGTTTGTAGGCCAGGAGCAGCACAGAGCGCATGAGGTCTCCCACCAGGATGAAATCCCCCTTGGTTTTCAGGTACAGGGCCATGATGTTGTTGTAGTGGTTGCACTCCGTGCGCAATTCCTTCTCCGCTGTCCACTCATACAGGCGGACCTGTGGGATGGGACACGGATCAGGATTCTCCACATGGGAGCTGGGATATGCTCCTCAACAGACACCTGGCTGACATCCAGATCCACAAGCATGCTCCCAAAAAAAAGTCAGGGCCTTGCCTACCGTGCTGTTGATGCTGGCTAACAGCTTCCCGTTGAATTCCACCATGGAATACACAGCTCCCTTGACCTCCTTCTCAGCCAGGCTCTGCAGCTTCCCTGGAATAAAGCCAGGCATTACTTGGGTTGTTTATCCAAAGAGTAGGAAGTCAAGGGGGTTCAGCCCAGCTGGCCTGAATTTTGTTTCCTAAAAAAACTGTCTCTGAGGGGGACAAGTGACATGGAAAGCAAATCCCAGAATCCAGGGCTGGTGAGGGATTCTCGGGTGTCTCTAGGAGACAGGGGCAAGGAAACACAGCACCTACAGATCCCGACAACAGATTCCTTGGGAAAAACTGCCTGCTCCTGTGACACAAGCTCTTGGGAGCTTGAGGAGCTCATCCCTGATCTCCCACTAAAAAAGCTGGATTTTTCCAGGTGAGAACACCTTGATCTTACCATCGGAGTAGTGGAAGACGACGATCCGGCCCTGCTTGGGCTCCGCTTCCTCGGGATACACCATGGCAGTGCCCACAATGAAGTAGGTGTTGGGATCCTTTCCCAGCTTGCAGGAGACCAGGCTGAGGGCGTACTCATTTTGCAGGAATTGGTGAGCATGGAGCACTGGGGAAAAAAAAAAAGCAGGAAAGGTAGGAACAACTGGGATCCCAAAGTCCTTAAATTGAAAGCTTAAGACATATCCGAGAGATTCCCTGCCCTATTCCCCACCACCTTATGCCCATCAAAAATTGCTCTTCCTTAAATCTTATGGCTGACGTTCCTCCAGGAAAATGCTTTGGCTGAAGCTCCCCATGGCTTCTCCAGGATGGAAAAAGCTGGATTTTGGAATGGGACAGGTACCTTCAAAGGTGTGCTGGTCTATGATGAGCAGGTTGTGCACTTCCACTTCCTCTCCAAAGGATGTCTCATGCGGAGCTGTGCTGCTGGAAAACAGCTTGCTGGTGCTCACACTGCTGGACAAGGCCTGGGAAACAGGAATATCCATCACATCCCAGTGCTACTTGGGATATCCACACAGCCTCAGGTAGCCAGTGACTGGGAAAAGGGATGGGAAGAACAGGTGGAGCAAGGAATGAGTAAAGGGACACACTCCCTGCTCCTGCAGGGCTGAGTGATGGTGTTAATCTGAGTTTACAAAGGGCTGTTTTCCAGGGCTGGATCCTTGGGAAAAGGAAAACTTTGAAGATCACACAGAAGCCTGTATGGGATGTGGAAGGAGAAGCACCCAAAAAAGGGGATCAGGTGGAACAGTGGCTGTGCCACCCCCTCGGAGAGATCCCACCATCCCATTCCTCCCCAGCTGAAGAATGGGACTGGACTCACAGCTTTGGAAAGGAGGACCATCAAGGAAAACCTGGATCAGGAATTCTGATCCCCACAGCATAGGGATGACCCAGTCTGGGATCTCACCTGGGTGCTGGCACTGGGTCTGAGCGCTGTGGTGCCCCCACTGGCATCCTGCACCTCAATCCGGCTGGAGAGCACCCCGAAGCACTGGGATACCTCCTGGTAGCAGATTTTCCTGTGGGACAAACACAGCCATGTTGCTGGGAGAGCCAGGAAAGGCCATTACAAGAGCTTTGGAAGCAACAAGAGCTGTCTGTTTGCTCCTGGGACATCAACATCACCCCAACCCTTGTCCTGTGCAGCAGAGCACCCTGATCCCAGGAATCCTCATCCCAGGAATCCTCACCTGGGCGACTCATAGAGGGGAACAGTGCGGATGTGCAGCTTCTGGATCTCATCAATGGTGCCAATGGTCAGGGTGCTGTTGTTGGCCAGGGCCAAACTTGTGGAAAAAAAAAAATAGTGGAAAACTGGGTGAAACAACAAGAACCTCCCTCTCCTCCATATGCCTTAGGATCAGGAACTCACGGCGGGCTCACCTGTCGGGATATCCGTCGGAATTGAGGGGGCACATGTAGTTGACCTCCTTGAGGTTGACGTTGGAGAAGACCAGCTTGTGGTTGCTGCTGTAGATGACGGTGGGGCGGTCGGAGCAGGCAAACACGTTGGTGGTGGACAAGGAGCGGAATGTCCTCAGCACCGTGGGCTGCGTGCCCAGGGTCACCTTCTTCCTGTCACTCAGCAAGCCTGGATTCAAAGGGAAAAGGGACTGGGATATGCCACAACACCTCAGGGAAAAAAGGATTGCGGGTAAGCACACCCCAGATTTAAGAATCTATCTCCTTCCTCCAGTGTGCTGGAGAAATCCCCCAGCCATAGCCAGTCCTGAGCAAGAGGCTGAGAAAGCAAGGAGGATCTTTCCCAAAAAACTGGAGAGGAAGGGAAAAGGTCACCTGTCTCAAGACTGAGGCCAAAGTAGAAGAGAGCTCCATCCCCCAGGGCACACAGGAGGTAGTGGCTGCTCTCGAAGGTCGTCATCAGGATGGAGCGAGGGATAATCTCTGTGGGAAGCAGGCAAAGGGATGGATGAGGTCACTCAGGACATGGACAGTGACCACTGCCACCCTTGGGAGGCTCCTACCTCCTCCCAGCATCTCCTTGTGCAGCAGCTCGAAGGACGGGAGCTTCAGGATGCGGGCAGAGATGTCGGTCCAGAGCCCGATGGCACAGAGCGGGGACATCCCGTTGGAGTCTCCCAGGGGAGTGATGTCCAGGCAGGCCACCTCGTGCTCCATCTCCGTGCAGCTGGGAGGAAGAAGAGAGGACAGGTGTCTGCCTGGATCCCAAATCCCAGCATCCCAAGAGTCCTCAGGATGTGGGCTCACCTGATCTGCCGGAGCTCCTGGGGCCGGATTTCCAGGTAGTACAAGGCTCTTCCCACGGCCACCACCACCTGGTTGCTGTTGCAGGAAGCGACGCTGATGTTCTTCCCATTGGGCTCTTTCCACTCGCTCACCAGGGATTTGGGCTCCTGGCTGACCAGTCGCACTGAGGCAGATGTGATCTGGGAAGAGAGACAGGAAAAATCATGGAAAATAGTGTCTCCAAGGTGGGTGGCACAGCAGGAACATCCCTCTTTCCATATCCCTTTGAAACATGAGCTCAGGATCCTGTTTGCAGATCCCATCAGCTCAAGGAAGCACTTCAACCTCTGCCCTGGATATGTCACGATCCATATGACACCAGGAGACCATATCCATGTTTACCTCGTGCTGGATTTACCTGGATCAGCTGCTGATGCGCCACGTTGCCACAGAAGAAGGTCTGCTGGTCATCCACAAATCCTGTGAGCTCTGTCTCTTCCACTTCCTCTCCGTTCAACATCAGAACCCTGAGCAGGGAAGGGAATTCCCATTAATTCCTGCACTGACATGGGGCTGAGAGCCTGATCAGCTCATCCCAGCTTTACCTGGTCTGGCCAACAAATGACAGCACCAAGGTGTTGTCCGTCTCCCGGTGTGGATCCGACCTCAGTGGCCACAATCCTGCAAAAAGGAGGCCACAGCTCCTCACAATTCCACATCTCAACCTCATATGTGCCACCATGTCCCCCCTCAGGCTGTGGAACACCTCCCACACCTTTAATTCCTGGCAGGTCAATGCTGGCGTGCTCATGGATCCCGATGCCGTTCCGGATGATCCGCAGCGATCCCTCTTTGAAGGCTCCAGAGCAGGTGACCAGCTGGAGGAAAAGCAGATGGACTTTACCAGCTGTGGCTGGGAAGCTTTCCCACTCATCTCTGGGAGGTCCCACTTCTCATGGAAATGGGGAAGCCATTCTCAAATCATGGAATCCTGGCATGGTTTGGGTTGGAAGGGACCTGTAAGATCCACCAAGGCCAGGCTGGACAGGGCTTAGAGCAACCTGGTCTAGTGGAAGGTGTCCCTGCCCACGGAAAGAGATGATCGTTAAGGTCCCCTCCAACCCAAATTCTGGGATTCTATGGACACACTCAGCCAAAAATTCCCAGCAGTGGGGAGGGAAAAGCAGGAATGTTACCTGGCCTTGGCCTTGCCTCTCCAGGTCCACCACACACATGTCCACAATGGGCCCGAGGTTGGTGAAGGTCTCCATGGCCACCACATAGGATCCCTGCTCATTGCTGTCCACGTTGAGCTGGGAAAAAATATTGGAATAAATTTCTGTCTTTCAAGAAGCAGAAGAGGGAAAGGGTGGGCAAGGAGAAGACAAGAAAATGTATCCACATCTCCAGGTTTTGATGGAAATCGAGTTCTGTGGGAACCCACAGCCAGGAGCTGCCACGTACCTTCACAAGCTGGGAATCTCCAAGCCTGGAGCCAACAAACACCACTCCGTTATCCAGGTAGGTCAGGCACTCTGCAATGGATGTCTGGAAAATGGGAAGAGGCAGGTGACCCACGAGTGGCATGGAAAGGTCCTGGCGCACACACACACACCCACACACACCTTCCACCACTAAGCTGTTATCTATCCAACAGAAAAACTCTGGGTTTGGGAAGCTAATTTAATCACTTCATAAATCCCACAGAGTCCAAGCTCCTCCCAGTACAAGTACCAGGAAAAAAAAAGGGAAGGAGGTGTAAGTTTAAGTGCTCACAGGGAATTTTCCCAACAGTTCAGGGCTGTGTCAAATGTGAAGTATCAGCACCTCCAGCTCCCAAAATTCCCACTAATTCCTGAACAGAGCTTTTCCAGACTTGGGAGAACCCCAGGCAAGTGCCAGGGATGGCCCAGGTGATTCCTACCTCTCCCAGCAGCTCCACACGCAGATCCTTCAAGGTGACAGTGCCGTCCATCTGCTCCTCCTTCTCCAGGAGCAGCATGAAGAGCCTCCCTTCCATGTCTCCCAGCAAATACCGGGATCCATTGGGATCCACACGGTTGTGGCACACGATGGTGCTTTGCTGCAGGGAAAGAAGGGAATTTCAGCATTCCACTGGAACAGCCCCAAACTGGTCCCCAAAAGCTCTGTGCAGGTGACATGCTCCCAGCTCCAGTATCCCACCCATTCCAGAGCTCCAGGAGCAGACTAAGACCTTCAGGCACCAATATTCCTGTTTCCTCCCCCAAGATATTTAGCTTGTGCTTATTTCCATCTTAAAAGGAATTTTGGATGGCAATTCCAGCCCTCTTTCAGCTTGGAACAGCACCTCAGCCATGGCATTGGTGCTCCCTCCTACTATTAAATGTGGGAAGTGGCCTGTTATTCCCACAAAACCCACATGTCCAATTGCTGTCCCGAAATCTTTAAGCCTTTTCTCCTCTGAACAAGTCTCCAAGGGGCTCATCCATGTTTTCCACTGCCTGAAATGAAACCAGGCTCTGCCCTGGAACTGAGCCCAGACCATGCACTAATTCCTAATTAATTCCATTCCCTGGGGCCCAAACAAAATTCCAAGAGCTCTACAGAAAGAGGAGGCACACAGGGATCATGGATGTCCCTCAGCCCCCAAAAACAGTGACCAGGAAGCCAAACCTCTGGAAGTCCGAGTAAGTGGCACTGTTAGCCCACAGCTGGGACAACAGGGGTTTGAATTCCTGTCTGGAAGGCCTGGGAAAGGAGGGATTTTTTTGGGATGTAGTCCTGGATCCCCTCACCTTGATGATGGGAGGAGCGATAGCCAGATATTTATCCCCATTGTGGTAGGTGATGGATTCCTGCCCGATGATAATGGCGCCTCCGAAGGGCTCCGGCACTGCAGGACACACAACAAACATGAGACAACCTGCCTGGAAAGAAGGAGCCATCCAGCCTGGAAAAACATGGGAAGATCTTTTACAAACAAGGCCCAACCTGCAATGACCATGGAGGCTTCGGCCTCCACATTTTCCTGCTTCCAAGGGCCTTTGTTGAATTCCTTCTCCCGCAGGGACACCTCGTATGTCTTCACGTGGCGGCCCTGAGGGTCCTGGGAGAGAAGCAAAAGTGGATGAGATTCCAGAAGTGAGGAGATTCCACCTCACCTCCTGCAAAAACACCCATTCCAGGGAGCTTCTGAGGCTTCTCACCTCCTCATCCTCCCCCACATCCACAAGCCATCATTCTCCCAAATTTTTCCATATATAATTACCCCCTGAGGAAATCCCTGTGCTGGAAAAGACTGGGAAGTATTTTTCCACGGTTTTACAATGATATTACAATGATATGGGAACTGATATTCTGGAATTTGTGTTCCTCTGACAACATGGGAACAAGTGGCATAATGGAGTATCATCCCCTTCTCCAGCTCTTGCAAATGTTCAGGAATTCAGGGGGTTTTATCCTATTTCCCTGTAGTTCAGGACTTCTCAAAAATTATCCCAGCTGCTGCTGTCCTATTCAGACCAAGTCCTGGGATAATGGGTAATAAATGGAGAAAGAATCAAAGAAACAACTTGGAAACATTCTCCTCTCCATAGGCAGGGATCAAAACTATCCAGAGGTTTATGAGCCAGAACTGACATCCTGCCCCTGCTCCAAGGGTTCAAGTTGTTTTGACATGGATTGTGGAATCCTTAAAAGTTGGAAAAGCACTTTTCCAACTGTTCCCCCAAACTCCAGGTATGTGGTGACAAAGTGGTTTTCTCCCTTCAGTAAGTTCGGGGGGATATCCAGCAGGCCAAACAAGGAATGATGGAGCCACTGCTGGCATGAGATTTCAGTTAAGCTTGGGATAGCCTGGAATTTAACACAGGAAAGCTAATTCCTTGCTCAATCAGAACAGCAAAGGCTCTTGGGATCAAAAAGGCATCCAGAGAAGCCCTGGAATGCTCCCTCCATGAAGAGCCAAGTGATGGAGGAGATTATGAATCCCCCTTATACACCTGGAATCCCTCCCAAGAACAGCATGCAGGCCACTGCCTTGTTTCTTAAGGAAAGGCTCAAGTCTCACTATGGGAAACAACTGGTTGTAGATCTTGCTGGAAAGATCCCTAAACTCCTCCTGGGAGGTATAACAAGGAAAATTCCCACCCAAGGCAGAGATGCCCAGGAATCCTGTGGGAAAGCTCTGCTTCCTCCCTCCCAGAGTTGGAAAAAGGCAGTATGAAGGAACATGGACCTGTAGGAGCTGGAATCACCCCTCATTCTGCCCCCCAAAAAGCCTTTGGAAAACCTTGGGAGCCCTTGGCTCCACCTGGGTTATCCGTGGATAAGCAGGCACCTGGTAGACGAAGCAGATGGTGGGAGCTTGGCAGCCATAAAGGAATTTCACATCGATGACCTGGAGCTCTTCCAGGCGGATGTTGAAGGCCTTTAACTCCTTGTTGTCCCGATCCAGGGGGATGACCTTGAAGAGGCCGTCGTAGAGGCGCAGCCCAATCATCCGGCACTCGGGATCAATGATCCCGATGATCCCAGTCTCCGAGGGCCGCCCGATGCGATCCTGAGGGAGAATTCCAGAGAGAGGGGAAAGGGAAAGGGGATTAGTGCCAGGATAATATCCCTGGAAACACGGACAGGGGTTAGCTGCAAGCCCTTAGGTGAGGAATGGCTCCTTGCACACTTCCCAATGGGCTTGAGAATTCCAGCTGGGAAGCCACCAAGCCTAAGGAGGAGACGCCTTTCCAACTGCCTCACCTGGCAGAGCTCCCACACTGCACAGCTTCACCACAAATTCCCACAGGACTTGTTTCCCAGGGAAAATTCGGCCTCACAAGGAGTTTAGGCTTTCATTTTCCTTAAATTTAACTTGTTATTCCACAAGGTCTCCCAAGAATATAGTTGAATCCATAGAGAAACAACTTGGAGCATGGTGGTCTAGTGGAAGGTATCCATGGCAAGGGGTGGAATGAAATGATCTGTAAGTCCTGTCCAACCCACACCATTCCAGGATTCCATGTGCTGGTTTAGATGAGATATTGGGAAGAAATCCTTCTCTATGAGGGTAATGAGGCCCTGGGATGGATTTCCCAGAGAAATTGTGGCTGCCCCATCCCTGGAAGCATTCCACGCCAGGCTGGATGGGGCTTGGAGCAACCAGGGATAGCACAAGGTGTCCTTGCCCACAGAAGAGAACTGGATGAGCTTTAAGGTCTCTTTTCCAACCCAAACCATCCCAGAATTCCACTAATCCTTCCAGAGACCAAGACTAACTCTGGAAACATCCTGTGACCCATCCCAGATCCAGCAGCCAACAAGGAACCACCAACAGACCAGCAGAAATCCAACACCCTGCTGCACCAGGAAGGCAAAACCATCCCTAGGGAAGGGCATTCCCATGCCAGGTGCTGCATCCCCCCTCACCTGCACGTTTCCATGGGCACGGGTGATGATGTCGATGCTATCCCCGTTCTGCTTGTATTCCAGGATGCAGGCATTGTACTTGGCCGTCAGGATGAACAGCAAATCCTTGCTCTCCCCCTGCCCGGAAAAACCCACAGTCAGTGCAAATTCCAGGGGTGGAATTCCCACCCCAGCCTGCCCAGACGGGCACAGCTCCCTCCCTGCTCTGCCACAGCCACCTTGGGGCGGAAGAGCTCCATGACGGCGGTTTTCCCGTACATCCCCACTTCCTTGACGGGCCGGAGCCCCTCGGCCGTCACCACGTAAATCTCCAGCCGGGTGTTTTTGGCAATCAGCAAGTTCAGGTCCTCCGCAGAGGTGAAGTGTCCTGGGAAAACAGGGAAGGAATCCCAGAGGAGGGATCAGCTGGCAGCTCGGGGAGCCAGGCTGCACTTCCACAGCGCCTCCCTGGAGCATCCCAAAACCCCAGCAGCTCCCTTCCACAGTGCTAAATGTTCTCAGCAACTGCTTTCTCTCAGCCTGCACTCCTTCTTTTTCTGCAGAAATGCTCTTACCACTGTCTTTCCTCAGGAATCCTCATTCCTGGGGTCTCGTCTCTTCCCACCACGCCCAGCACTCCAAGGGCTCTTGGAGCTCCTTTAGCTTCCCCAGATCCCACTCTCTCTCACTCCTATTATGGATTTCTGGAGCACTTCGATCCTTCCTCTACCCCAAACTCCCTCAGTATCTCAAAAATCCTCCGGTACCCCAAAACTCTCCGGTAAACAAAATCCCCGGTACTCCCAAAACCCCCCGTACTCCAAAACCCACCCCGTACTCCAAATCCCTTCCCAGTGCCCCAAAACCCCCCCGGGACCCCCAGCGCCCCCCGGCACCTCCATCCCCCCGTGTCCCCCGTACCCCCAGCCCCCCGGTAGCCCATACCCGCGCTCCCACGCCGCCCCAAACAGGGCGCTCCCGTCAACCCCCGCCCCGCCATACCGGTGACGCAGCCATTGACGGCCGTCGGCTTCTGCGCCGTCACCACGTAGTTGTAGGACATGTTGAGGGAACCGGGAGGTCCCGGCGAGGCGCGGGGAAAAGCGGGGGGAACGGAGAGCGCGGCCTCTCCGCCGCCGTCGCCGCCACTTCCGGGAAGTGGGCGCACTGGGCCGCTCTAGCCCGCTGGGAGGACTTGGGAGGAGCAGACGAGAGGAGCCGCTCTAGCCCGCTGGGAGGACTTGGGAGGAGCAGCCGAGAGGAGCCGCTCGCCCGCTGGGAGGACCGCGAGGAGAAGCCGATAAGGGCGGTTGAAGGGCCCCGCCGAGCGCAGGTGTGGACGGGGATGCGCTGGGGGTCTCCCCCTAAACCCGCTGGACCCGCGCTGATCCCACCCTGATCCCACGCCGTATCCCGAAGGGAGGGCCCCGCATGGGAGGGTGCAGCCCCCTCCCTGCAGCTCTGTGCCCCCCGAAACGAGGGGTAGGCGTCCCCGGTGTGAGGGGGGAGCGTGGATCCGTTAAGGGCCTACACTGAGAGGAGATCCCTGAAGGTGGGAGTCCCTCATCACAAAAAAAAAGAGGTCGCTGTTTGGGGTGGGGGGAGTCCCATTCTGATTTCCCGACTCAAAAGGGCGTCCCTCATTGAGGGGGGCGCCGTCACTGTCCTCTCTCATCCCAAAAAGGCGGCCTGTTTACAGGTTATCCCATCCTGGCGCCTCATTCCAAAAGGGCGGGCTGGCTGGGTGCCGGGGGAGTGGCCCCGTTCTGGCGCCTCATTCCAAAAGGAGCTCCCTGCCTGGAGAGGTGTCTCTGTTTAGGAACGACTCCAACGCCAGCCCCATTCCCACCAGACAGACACTCCTCATAGCGTCACCATCACCCCAGACACCATCCCATCCCGCCCCCTTCCCAGCCCCCCTCTCCGGACCGCTGTCCATTTCAGACTGGACCTTGCCCTCTTTGCAGACAGATTCCATCTTCGGCTCCGAGTGCTGCACTCTGCTCCCATGGAGGTGAGCCCGGAGCAGGGGGGTTGGCATTCCTGTGGGGTCAGCGTTCCTCCTTTTCCCATCCCACCGCTCCCAATTTCCCCCACAGATCCCCAAAAAACTGGTGACGACGGTGTCCGGCTGTGCCGATGACGCTCTGGCCGGAGTGGTGGCCTGCAATCCCGGGCTTCGGCTGCTCCAGGGACACCGCGTGGTCCTTCGGGATGACCTGCAGGCCATCCGTGGCCGTGTGGCCCTGCTGTCCGGGGGGGGCTCCGGTCACGAGCCCGCCCATGCAGGTGAGACCCCCCTGTCCCACCTGTACCCCCCACCCACGGACACGGTGCTGAGCCCTCTTCCCTCTCCACAGGCTACGTGGGGAAGGGAATGCTGACCGGAGTGGTGGCCGGAACCATGTTCGCATCCCCATCCGTGGGCAGTATCCTGGCGGCCATCCGGGCTGTGGCACAGGCCGGAGCAGGTTGGGAACACACCGGGGTGAAATTCTGGGGTTCCTCCCCCGAGTGCTGCATCAGTCCCGTTGTCTCCACATTCATCCTGCAGCCGGGATCCTCCTGATTGTGAAGAACTACACCGGGGACCGGCTGAATTTCGGGATGGCCCTGGAGCGGGCGCGGGCGGAGGGGACCGACGTGCGGATGGTGGTGGTGGGCGACGACTGTGCCTTCACCAAGCCAGGGAAAGCCGGGCGCCGCGGGATCTGTGGCACCATCCTCATCCACAAGGTTCTGCTGGGACCCTTTGTGGGGATTTGGGGAATTCTGGGGGGTCGCTCACCTGCTCTGCCCGGGACAGGTGGCGGGAGCTCTGGCCGAGGCAGGAGCGAGCTTGGATGAGGTCGAGAAGAAGGCGATAGCGGCTGCCAAAGTCATGGGTGCGTTGTGTTATCCCATGGGAATGCTGTCCTGTGTCCCCCAGCCCCTGAAGCCCAAAAATCCCCCTAGTTTTAACAGAACATTCCCACCTGCACAGGTACCCTGGGTCTCAGCCTGTCTCCCTGCAGCATCCCAGGATCCAAGCCGTCCTTCCAGCTGGCTGAGGACGAGATGGAGCTGGGGCTGGGTGAGGAGCGGCCCCTTGGTGTCCCTCTTGGGTCCCTGGAGGGTCCGAGTGTCCCTGACCCCCCGGGGAGGCGTCACCAGGGCTGGGATGTGACACGGCCCCATCTCCGTAGGGATCCACGGCGAGGCTGGAGTGCGCAGGATGAAGGTGAGGAGGAAATCCTGCTGCTTCGTCCCCATTCCCAGATCCTCCTATTCCCAGACCTTTCTACTCTGCTCTTCCCCTTCTTTGTGTCCCCTCCAGATGCTGCCAGCAGATAAGGCTGTGGAGACGATGCTGAAGCACATGACGGATCCATCCAGTGCTTCCCACCTGTCCCTGACCTCTGGTGAGCTCCCCAGGACCCTCTGTGCTCCTCCCAATCCCCTGGATCCCAGTCTCACCCTGCCCCCCATCCTGCAGGATCCTCTGTGGTGCTCGTGGTGAACAACTTGGGTGGATTGTCCTGCCTGGAGCTGGGAATTGTGGCTGGAGCTGCTGTGCGCTACCTGGGTGAGGGCAGAGGGGAGCTTGGGGTCCCATTCCCTGGCTCTGGCTGCTCTGGAATGACCCTGTCTCAATCCTGGATCCCGCAGAGAACCAAGGGATCCGCATCGCCCGGGCCTTGGTGGGATCCTTCATGACGGCGATGGAAATGGCCGGAGTCTCCCTCACCCTCATGCTGGTGGATGAGGAGCTGCTCAAGTTGATCGGTGAGTTTCCTGTGGGAATGTGGCCTGGGATTGGGCCACGGGGGTTTCCACATGCTCGGTGATGGGACACAAGGTCGGTGGGATGTCTGGGGGTGGAATTCCTGGCTGCTGAGTGTGCCAGTGAGGATCCAATGGGATCCTGAGCCACCACATGCCTCTGGCTTTTCCAGATGCCAAGACCATGGCCATGGCGTGGCCCAACATTCTTGTGGGACCGGCGACCACCCGGAGGGAGGAGGTGCCAGCACCGATAGAGCCACCCAGGAAGGCAGAGGATGAGACTGGAACTGGTACAGGGCTCCCATCCCTTGTCCCACTCCTCCATGCCCCAGTTTCCCCCGGGAATGTGCAGGATGCATCTCCTCTCCGCAGGGCTCAGCACGGCACGGGTGGAGCGGGTCCTGCAGCGGGTGTGCAGCACCTTGCTGGATATGAAGGAGAAGCTCAACGAGCTGGATCGGGGAGCAGGTGACGGGGACTGCGGCCACACCCACGCCCAAGCGGCCCAAGGTGGGTGTGGGGGACATTGTCCAGGGAATTGTGGGGAGTGCTGCCCCAATGGCACCTCCCAGGAGTGGGGAGTTCCCCAGGACATCCCTTCTTGGGACTAAGGAAACCTGGGTGTCCCTTCCTGTAATTGTATCCTGGAATGTCTCTGCATCCAGGCAGCTTCCCCATGGAACTGAGGGCTGTCCCTGCTTGTCCCCACAAGGCACAGGGGACTGCAAGGCCACCCCCCATCCCATTATCCCTTCTATTTCCACAGCCATCCAGGAATGGATGCGCTCCCGGCCGCCTCCGACTGCCCCAGCCCAGCTGCTCTCCTCCCTGGCTGATGTGGTGCTGGCGCAGATGGGAGGCTCCTCCGGAGTGGTGAGTGGGAATGGGAATGGAAATGGGAATGGGGGAGCACACCTGGGAATGGGGCCATGTTTCCAGGCTGAGATTGATGGTATTCCCAAAGCTCTACGGGCTCTTCCTGACGGCGGCTGCCCAGAGACTGCGTGGCCGCAGCGATTTTGCGGCGTGGGCTGATGCCATGGACGCCGGGATTGAGGCCATGCAGAGGTCAGTGCCGGGGGATGTGGAACCCCAGTGCCCCCTGGGAATCCCAATCCCCCCTGAATTCCCCTGCATCCCGCACAGGTACGGAGGAGCTGCACCAGGAGACCGGACAATGGTGAGTGCTGGAAGAGCCCAGGAGACGAGAAGGCTTCCAGGAAGATGCCAGGGAGTTCCCACCTGGCCTTAGCCCTGGCTCCCAGACTAATTCCCGCTCTTTGCAGCTGGATTCACTGTTTGCAGCTGGACAGGCTCTGCATTCCCTGCGCAATCCCGGTGCTGACCCAATCCAAGTGTTGGCAGCAGCTGTCCAGGTATGGAGAGCTGGGATAGTGGGACAGTGGGACAACTGGATGGGAATCCCTGCCGTTGTCCTGGAGAACACCCTGTTTTCCCCGGCAGAGCGCGGAGGCGGCGGCGGAGGCCACCAGGCACATGGAGGCTGGGGCGGGCAGAGCCAGCTACGTGCACTCATCCCGGCTGGAGCATCCCGATGCCGGGGCTGTGGCAGTGGCAGCAGTGCTGGGAGCAGTGCTGGAGGGGATGCGGGACCCCCTGGGCACTCAGTAACTACAGGGATGTGTATCCCTAAAAGTCTGTGCCTCCTTGTAGTGAACAAAATGGTTATCACAAAAACCCTTGTTTTCACCATGTGACAGGGAGGTATATCCCAACAACCCCCTGTGTTCCTTCAAGGATGTTTCTCAATAAACCTTAGAATGTGACCCCAGTAATCCTCTGTGTCCCTCATGCTATCCTGGAGGGGTGGGATGGTGGAATTTGGGGGTGTGGGCGTGCCCCCCGTTGCTCCAGGCTCAGAAGGGAGATGGGAACAGGAATCCTGTGACTGGGGGAGGAAGGAAACCCAGGGTGTTGAGGGGAAGCCACAGAGCTCACATGGCTCTGGGCACAGGGTCTGGGGGCGAGTCTGAGAAAGGGGCAGAGGAGAAGTGGGGACGGGGTAGAACATGATCCTACATCCCGTGGGGTGACCACGGGGAGCTGTCTCATATGAGCCAGCAAGGACAAGCCCTTGGAAGGGACAGCTTGGCTTAGCCAAGACCTACTCCCAAGCTCCCAGCTCCCAGGCCCTCCCTTGTCCCCAGAGATTTGAGTGACAGAGCCCTGCAGAAGCCAATGTTTTATTCCATGTCCACGAGGTCCCTGAGTGGCTCCACCCTGAGCCAGATCCTGAGGAGTGGGAGTGATAAGGATGCTCCTCGTTGTCCCACCGAGGCTCCGGCAGCTCCAGCTGCAGCATTGAGGGATGGCACCGGCAAGCACTGGGGTTGGGCATGGCCCGGGATCCAGGCAGGAGCTGGCCCGTGGAGGCACAAGGATGCAGCTTGGCAGTGCTGGGAGATCCCTGGGATCAGCGCTCGGCAGAGAGCAGGGGCTGTGGGAGACAGGGATGAGCTGGGGTCCCTCAATCCTTCCCCACCCTCAGGACTGTGCTGGGGGGCAGCTTCCCAGTTCGGCTTCCCAAATCCACCCAGTGCGTCCTGTACCTGGCGGGAGTTCAGGGAGTCGGAATCCGGGCGCTTCCAGCTGGGCCTGGCCAGGGCAGCCACCACCAGCACTCCAAAAATGAGGATGAGGAGCCCCAGGGTATTGGCAAACACGGCCTCAGCCGGCAGGAGCTTGTACGCCATGGTCCCGTTCTTCCTGGAGCAGGGAAGAGAGGCTGGAAATGTTCTGGATACTCCCAAACTCCCCCCCAAACCTTGCAGGGAAGTGTGCAAGGAGCCACACACCTGAGGAAGTGCTCAGTTCCCTTTGCTCTGCGCTGGTCCCTCCCAGATCCAGCCCAAATCCACATCCTGAGCCCCCCACCCCATCCCTGTGAGGGATCTTCCCAAGCCAACCCTCTCCCCTGCCCCTGACTCTCACAGGCTGAAGAAAAGCTTCTCGTTGATTCCCGACACGCAGGAAGCCACGGACAACATGAGGATGGTGGAGCCAAAGAAAACATGGATGGGCTTGTAGAGTGCCCGGAGCCAGGTGGGAGCCCAGGGAAGCAGGAATGCTCCAAAACCCGCTGCCCACTGTGGGAAGAGAACGTGTGGGTGGAAAACTCAGGATGTCGGAGGGATTGGGGAATGCAGGAGGGATTCCCACCTGGCAGGAGAAGAGCAGGACAGTTCCCAGCCCCATCCAGCTGTGCAGTGAGTACATGTTGGGCGTCCCTTGGGAATTATGGAAGCAGAACACGGCCGCCAGCCCCAGCACGGTCAGGACGAATGCTCCCAAAGCCAAGCTGCCGTGCAGCACCTTCCAGGGAAGCTTGGGGCCGCTCCACGTGTTGGGAATGCGGTAAACCAGGGCGGCTGTGAGAAGGAAAAACGGTCAGGAAGGAGCCGTGGCGGGATCCCCGCGCTCCCTCTGCTCACCTGCGCCATAGAGCACCACCAAGCCCGTCACCATCAGCACCGGGTGCCAGTTGAACGTCCGGGAGCTGCCGTCCAGGGAAAAGCCCCCGCGCCAGTGCTGGCACCAGGTGCCCACCATGGCCACGCAGAGCAATCCCAGTGCTCCCAGGAAGGCACAGAAGGGCAGGAAGGGCACGTCCAGCATGGTCAGGGAGCGGTGGTGGCACCTGTGGGTGAGCAAGAAGCCGGCTCAGTCTCCGGATGCGGTCCCAGGGAGGAGCCACGGAAAGGGGAACTGGGAACCCCAGAAGGGTGTGGGGAGGGCCAGCTGTTTCCCAGACTGGGGAAGGTGACAGGGATGGAGCTGCTTCGCAGCCACGGATGGTGGCCCAGCTGCTTCCCAGTCTGGGAATGGTGGCAGGGATGGATCCAGGATGGTGGCACCTGGGGATGATCAGGGTGCCTTTTGGGGCTCTCCGACATTGCCAGGAGGAAACACAGAAAGGGGAACTGGGAACGCTGAGGGGGTGACCAGAGTCCAGCTGTGCCCTGGACTGGAAGGAGGTCAGCGATGGAACAGGATGTGCAGAGCAGAATTCCTGGGCACAGAACCCCAGGGAATAGCAGCGAGGGGCTCTCTGTGTCAGCTGTCATGGTCTCCCTGGCAGAAGCCCGACCGCTCTCATTTGCATGTGATTTGCATGCGCCCCCAGAAATGGGTATTTCTGTCCCCTCCGGGGACGGGGGATGTCCCGACACCCTCAAATCAGCTGCCTCACGGGACACAGCAACAGGAAAGGGGTGGAGACACGCGGCCCTATGGTTCCCCAAAATGCGGGACACAGAGATTCACGGATCTTCCAAATCTGGGGTACTCGGTGCCATGGCTCCCCGAAATCTGGGAACACGTGGCTCCACAGAGCCCGCCCAAACCTGAGGCTCCCCTGGACCTGGAACAAAACGCCCGGCCCTGACACCACCCAACACCCAGACCACGGGGTCCCTCGGCCCCTCCCAACCCCGGAGCCGCCCACCGGCTCTCCCAACCCCGGGGCTGTACCTGGGTCCCACCGCCCCCTCCTCGTCACTGGGCGCCGCCATCTTGGCGAGCGCCGCTCTGCCTGCTCATCTCTATGGTTTTCGCACGCACCCCAATGTGCTGCCACAGAGGGGAGCGGCGGCCAGAGGGCCCAGCGGGTCCTCCAGCCTCCACTTCCGCTTTCACTTCCGGCTCTGGCGGCCGTTTCCATGGGGACCAACATGGCGGCGGCGGGTGAGCGCCCGAGGCGGGGGCACGGCGGGGACCCAGCGGGACCCCCGGGACCGGGACCTCCGGCACCCAGCGGGGTTTAGGCGTATCGGGGGGGCGGGCCTGGGAACGGGGAGAAGGGCGGGGACAGGTGGAGAGGGCGGCGAGAGGGGGCCCGGTGGCTCCGCGGTGGTGGCTGTGAGAAGGGGCGGAGTGACGTGGGATCTGGAGGGGCAGAGAGTGATCTCTTCATCCCCATATCCTGCTCCTTCCCCGTCCTGTCCATCAGTTTCTCGCTCCCATATCCAGCCTTTCTTCCCCTGCACTTCCAGCCGCTTTCCGTCCTTTCCCAGCCCCTTTACCCCCGTCTGTCAACATGTCTGCCCCTCAGGGAATTCAGCCCCCAGCACAGCCCTTTTTCTGCCGGGACACGGGGGATCCCTGTGCCCTCTGGCCCTCTCCAGCCAGGATGATCCCTGAGGGTGCTGTTCCCGTGGGATATGTGTCCCACGAGGGCTGTACCTGCTCCGGTGTCCCGTCTGTCTTTTCTGACTCCTCTCTCCCTGTGCCCAGAGTGGGACATGCCTAAACCTGCTCTGAACTGCCCATGGAGCTGGGAACAGCCAGGAATAACCTGCTTGGACACTGCCTCTTGGGACTGCACGTCTCACTCATCCCTGGATTTCCTCACACAGGGATTGGGGTGAATTTCAGGGGGAAGGAAGACACTGGACGAGAGGGAGGACGCAGCTCATTGGGTTTTCCTGGTTTCTAGGATCCATCCCGATGCCTGTGTTCTCCCTCCAGGTTTGGGATGTCGGGAGAGGCCTTGCTGAGGCCCCCCAGTGCCATGATCCGTTGGGAATGCTGGGGCTGAGGGCTCCAAGCCCCAGGAAGGAGGATGCTCCAGCCTAGCAACTACAGCCTGGTGCTGTTCCTGCAGTTCCTGCTGCTTTCCTACGACCTCTTTGTGAATTCCTTCTCGGAGCTGCTGCGCACGGCTCCGGCCGTGCAGCTCGTCCTCTTCATGTGAGTATAGGGAATGTGGGGAAAGTCCTGGAGGCAGATCCAGGAGATCCAGAACTTCACAATCTCTCTGTTCTCCCGGCAGCATCCAGGACATTGCCATCGTCTTCAATGTCATCATCGTCTTCCTCATGTTCTTCAACACCTACGTGTTCCAGGCAGGATTGGTCAACCTCCTCTTCCATAAGTTTAAGGGAACCATCCTGCTCTCTGCAGCCTACCTGGCGCTCAGCATCTCCTTCCACATCTGGATTATGGTAGGATGGTGTGGGCACAGCTGCTGGATTCTCCCAAGGGCTTTTTCCATGACCCCCAGCTTCCACAGTCCTTCCTCATGGCCTCCCCGTGGAAGGTGTCCCATGGAAGATGTTCCATTCCATGACCCTTGTGGTTAGCATCAGCCTGGAAGTTCCTGCCGAATGCCAGTCCCATCCCAGCTCATTCTTTCCCCAGGAAAAGCCTGTGCTAGCAGCTCCTGGTTTTTCTGGGATTAATCCCTATGCCTGGGGGCAGCTTCCTCCCTTCCCACAGCTCCAAGGGCCGTGCAGGCTCCTGGATCTGTCCTGGCAGCACCTTCCCCTTTTCTTTCCTGAATAAACTCCTTCCTAGCTCCTTCCCAATGGAGCAGTTCCCATCCCCTGGACACCTCCTGAAGTTCCCTCCATTCTGCTGCCCTGGAGCACAGGGAATGTTTGGGGGGTCAGGAGCCACAGCAGCTGCTCTGGTGCTGCCCACGCCGTCCAGGAAGGGGATTTGCAGGGATTTGCAGGGATCTGCAGTCTGAAGCCGGAATAGGTCCGGGCTCAATGCCTAAATCCTCTGAGCTGCTTAACCTTTGGGTTAGGGAGCTTCCCAAACTTCTCCAGGTGTAATTCCTGCCTTGATGTCCCTCCATCCTGCTCAGAACCTTTGGAATGGGGTGAGGGGTCTGGGAGGGCTCAACAAAACTGCTCCAGGGGTTACTCCCAGTTTTCCAACCCCCTCAGAACCTGCGCTGGCGTGACTCCAGCCGCTTCATCTGGACTGAAGGCCTTCAGACCCTGTTCGTTTTCCAGAGGCTGGGTAAGGACTCCAAGGATCAGGGTGGGATCCCACATCCTTTGGGGGTGCTGGGAGCCCTCTCTCATCCCAAAATTCCCTGCAGCGGCCGTGCTTTACTGCTACTTCTACAAGCGGACAGCTGTGCACCTGGGAGACCCCCTCTTCTACCAAGATTCGCTCTGGCTCCGCAAGGAATTTGCCCACTTCCGTGGCTGATGGATCCGCTGGAGTCTCCTTGCACTCCAGTGACTCTTTCGGGGTCGGTTCAGACTTATCCTTTCTCTGGGGTCCAGCCCTTGGGATTTTGGGAGTCAGCGGGAGGCTTGTGGGATATCCCTGCATTTCGGGGCCACAGCCATGGCTGGGACTGGAATATTTTTGGAAACCCTAAAGGAATAAATCGGATGTGTTTTCCAGAGGCTGCTGGGTGTTTGTGCCCACCTGGTGTGACGGCTGCACTCCTTACCTTGTACCCCAGCTCGGCGCTGCACATGCAACCGCCAAATGGGGACATTCTCGTGCTCTGGTGTGGGGTTCCTGGGTTTCAGTGCTCGTGCTCTGGTGTGGGGTTCCTGGGTTTCAGTGAAGCCGCCAAACGAGGACATTCCCGCGTTCCCGTGTGGGATTCCTGTCCCGATGGATATTGGGGGACGGGGTTAGGAGGGAGGGGGACTCGAACCCGCGTGGCAGCGCTCGGTCCTCCAACCATAGAGTAGGTGCGGCTAGAGCGGCACCGCGCGCGCCGCCGAACCACCGAGAGGAGCGGGCGATAGACCGGCTCCGCCCCCACGCTCCGCGCCCTCGCCCTTGGCGCCCCCGTCCGAGCGAGCGCGGCGGCGGCGGTTCCCATGGAGATGGAAGATGGCGCCCAGGGGTGGGAGCAGGACCGGGGGGGAAAAGGGGCATCCCGGAGGGTTACGGGGGGTACCGGGAGGAACCCGGGCTGGGAGCGGCGCTGGGAACAAGGCAGGGGGGCGGCCGAGGAGCTGCAGGGCTCCGGGGGCCGCGCTGCCATGCCCGCCCCGCGCCCCCCCTCATGGCCGCCCCGTGTCCCCTCAGACCGCCATCGCTCCTCGGCTCCGCTGCAGGTCCTGCTCTTCCTCAACGGCTGGTACTGCGCCACATATTTTCTCCTGGAAGCGTTCGTGTTTGTGTACAAAGGTGAGTCCTTTGCTCCAGAACTCTTCCCGATCCCACCGGGACGGGCGGGAATGTGGTGCTGAGGGCGGTACTTTTCCTGCAGTGCTGCTCCTGCCCTATCCCGTCTCCAACTTGGTGTTGGACGTGGTGCTGCTCCTCCTCTACCTCGGCATTGAGGCCACACGCATCTTCTTCGGTGAGTGCCCCTGAATGCCAGAGGATCCACAGGGGGTGCAGAGTTCTGGGACACCCCCAAAGACTTCCCTGGATGTTCCGGTTGGATGGGGCAGGCAGCAACCTGGGCTGGACGAGGGTGTCCCTGCCCATGGGAACGGGACATTTAATTCCCCACCCAAAATCCTCGCATGATTTCCGTGATCTGATCCGAACTCTGTGTTCCACAGGCTCCAAGGGGAACCTGTGCCAGCGGAAGGTGCCGCTGTCCCTCAGCCTGGCACTTACAGTGCCGGCAGCTGTGCTGGCCGTGTACTACCTGCTGCTCCAGACATATTCCCTGCGCCTGGAAGCGTTCCTGAGCGCCATCCTGCTCCTCTTCTATGGCCTGGAGCTGCTCCTGGGCTTCCTGGCGCTCCTCTCCTTCTCCAGGTGCCGCATCCCAGGAACTGGGGGAGCCGGCGCGGGAGCTGCCAGGTTGGTTTGGCACCCACACATCCCTGTCTCTGTCCTTTTCCACAGCACGGATCCCTACTGAGGACACGGCCCAGGGACACAGGGGAGCATCACCCGTGCCAGTTCCACTTCCCAGCCCCGGGAAGGGGGAGGATTCCTCCTTTCCCACTGCCCATTTCACCTGGTGCCACCTGGACACATCCCACCCACCTTTGTTGCTTTTACGTGGACATATCCCTCCCATTTTTCCTGCTTCCCACTTCACCAGGGACCTGCTGGCACATATTCATCCCTCCCTTTTCCCCTGCCCCCTGGACATATCCCTCCCACCTTTCCCATTCTCCAATCCACTTGGACTCCTCAGAGCTTGAGCCAGCTCAAGGTATGAAGAATCCTTTTTTTTTTCTACAACCTTCCAGAATAATTCACTATTTTCCAATAAATATTTATTTTTACTTGGGTGCCCAGGAATGTGGGTCCCCCTGGGAATGCTCAGGTGCTTCCAGCACCTCAGAGCCAGTTTGGGAAGCACAGGAACCCATTGGAGGAAGAAAAGGGTGAGGGACAATGGGTGCACAGACCTCCCAAAATCCCTCCCTTCCCTCATTATCCCAAATCCCACCGTAGGAAGGCAACAGGAGCTCTGTGTAAAAGACTGACAACGTCATCTGAGTTTATTACACAATTCCAACCTATCCAAAGACAAATCTAATCACTGCGAGCAGGAGGGGCGGCGCCTCGCCGGGGCATCCAGGGATTTGCTCTGCAATTTGAGGGGAATCTTTTCCCCCTTCCACTATTTGGAAAGAAACTAAAAATCTGTGGCGGTAAGTAAAAAAAAACCCGGAGCTCTCCTGCCGAGTGCTCCCACCTCATGGGGCTTGGGAAAATCAGGGTGGTTTTTCCTGAATTTGGGTTATTTCAACTTAAAAAGACTTCCAGGGCCTGGGTTTTCCCACCTGAGTGTGATTCCAGCCCTGGAAGTCACCCAGTGTGTCCCGGCTCATCCTGACCCTCCTGGGCTCTCCCTCCCTCTCCTTCTTGGGATTCTGAGGGGACACAAGGGGGTCACAGCCTGCCCTGCCTCTTCCGCTTCCTCTAAAACAAGGAAGGCTCTGCGGGAGAGGCCGGAGCTGCCGTTTAGGTGGGAATGCTGCTGTGGGGAATGTTGGGATAGAGAGGATGACCCCCAACCCAGCTCCAGCCCCTTTTTCCCAGCTCCTGGAGGGTGAAGGGGCAAAGGAGGAGCGTGGCACAGTGTCTCACCAGGGCGATGGGGACACGAGTGTCCCCAGGCAATCCAGAGGGTGGCACGTGGCTCCTGATCCCAGGATCGGGAGCTGTGCATCTCCAAGCCCCCAAGCTGCACAGGGAGGGCTCCATCTCCTCCGTTCCCCCCCAGACTGGGAAGGGCTCACAAACCTCCCTCCATGGAATAAAAGCACCATTTCTCTTTGGGTCCGAGTATCCACGGAGCGGAGCGGGATGGCCCCAGGAAGCAGCAGCAGTGGTGGGGGGGATTCCCAAGGCCACGAGGTGCGGGCGGGGGTCCCGCCCGGAGGGGGCTGCGGTGGCGAGGAAGGGACCGGGATGGGGCGGAGCAGCCTCGGGCACGGCATCCTGGTCGTGGTGAGGAGATAGATAGAGTCCATTAAAAACCACTTCCTGCCAAATTCCTGTCGGGAGAGAGGAGAGGAATAGTGGGAGCGCCCTTCCCTCATCCCTCACGCTTCCAGGAGATTCCCCAGCCTCCCACCTGTCTCAGTGGTGCCGGTCCCTGTCTCTGTCCCTGTCCCGATGCCGCTCGTGCTCCCGGCTCCGCTCCGGGAAATAATCCTCATGCCGATCGTCGCTGTGGAGCAGATCCCGGTGCCGCCGGCTGCTATCGCGGGACCGGCTGGGAGAGCGCTCCCGGGATCGGTGCCTTTTCCTTTGGGAGGAGACAAAACCCAAAGAGTGATTTTTCAGTCGCTCACCTGCAGGGAGGATCCCCTTCTCTGGATCCAGGGGGATACCTGGAGCTGCTGCTGGAGCTGCTGCTGTACGATTTGGCCTCAATTCCATGCAGGCAATCCTTGAGGGAAGAGAGGAGGACGCGGCACCGCTCGTCGCTGGCCACGCGCGACTGCTTGATGACAGCAATGGCTGTGAGCAGCGTCTCGATGGCGTTGCTGTAATCCCCTGAGGAGTGGAGCAGGGGGTCAGGAGCAGGAATCCATCCCGGGATGGGGGACATGAGGAACACGGGAAGTACCTGCGCTGGCGCCGGACACCGCCTTGGAAATGGCGCTGCTGGAGATGGCGCGGTTGCGGTTCATGATCTCCTCAAACTCGCCTTCGCTCAAGGCCGGGATCGGCGGGCCCAGCTCCCGGCTGTCGGCACAGCGGGAACAGGGGTCAGCGGGATCCTCCCTGAGCATCCCAACCCCACTCCTGCCCAGCTCACCTGCTGTGGTTGTAGGGAGCCATGGCCTTGCCGTAGGTATCCGGAGGGGGTCCCAGGGCAGCGGTGGGCGGCGGAAAGAAGGCGGGATTGAGGTGCAGGGCAGGGGGCACGGCCCCTGGCGGGGGCACGGCCAGGGGTGGAGGCAGCCGGGGTGGCGGCGGCAGCAGGTGCTGGTAGGGAATTCCAGGAGGAGGCGGAGGGACTCCAAAAGCAGAGGAGAGGGGAGGCGGGGGGGGCATGGGAGGAGGGGGGAGCCCCATGAGGGGCAGCGCGGGGGGGCGGCTGAAGAAGGGCAGGACCGAGGGGGGCTTCTCCATGCGGGCGGGGGGCAGCGCGTTCTCCGTCGGTGTCGCCCGGCCGTCCACCGCATCCACGGAATCCCGGGAGTGGGCCCGCGGTGGCACACCTGGAAGTGGCACGGGGAAAGAGCTGTGAGGTGCAGCTGGAGGGTGTCCGGGTCTTTGAGACCTCCTGCTCCTCCTCTTCCTCCCACCCCTGGAGGGCTGGAGGTGCCCAGAGAGAGATCCAGCCGGCCACACATAGCCTCCACTTCCATGTGTTTTTCCAAGATGGGCCCAGCTTTCCAGCAAGACCCCGCACAGTGCCCTGGGGACAGGCAGGTCATAGGGACAGGAGCCAAAAGCCACAAGGAATGGTGAGAGATCCCCAAAGCCATCCAGAGACCCGGAGAGCCTGAGATCCACACATGGATTTGGAGAGACCCAAGCGTGGAAGAACATGAGGGGAGAGAACTCAAGTGCTGACAGCAACCAAGCTGCTGCGCTGCTGCTAGAGGAAGGAAAACTCAGCATTCCGAGAGGGTCAAGAAGCCTTGCTCTATCCAAAGAGGCACTGAGGATGAGACAGAAGGGGTGTGACAGGAGCCACGGCTCCCAGCTGTGCCAAAAGGCTGCATGGGAGCTCCACTGTGCCCTGGGGGCAGCCGGAACTCGGCCCAGGGAACACTCCCTGCTCCACCAAAACTGCAGGGCAAGTTGAAACACAGCCTAAGCACCAAGCAGCCGATCCCCTTGGGCACCTGAGCCAAAGGAAGGGAGCGAAGCAACTCTGCTGGGAAGGGGGAGTTTTCCTTGCACAAAACATGCCAAGGGATCTACAACAACCAGAGCTGGCCAAGACCTCCTCGAACATGCTCCTGCCAGGACAATCCCTGCGGATCCCATCGCATCGCTGCGGAGTGAGGCCAGGACCACCTATTGCCATTGAGGGACGCCCACGGCCAGGCCCCAGCTGGAATATTCCTCCAGTGTTGGGCACCTTACCTCCGCAGGGATGGAAAAATTCTGGAGCAGATCCAGAGAGGAGCTACTAATAGATATGGAGGGTCTTAGCTATGCTGAGAGCCTGAAGAGCTTAAGCCCATTCAGTTTGGAGAGGAGGAGGAGGAGGCTACGAGGGATCTTCGCAGTGTGGGAGCACCTAAAAGGGGATCATAAAGACTCGGGTCAGGAGCTAATCCGGCTCAGGAATGGGAAAAACAACCCCCAGACGCTCCTGGCAAGGTTTCCCCCCATCCCGAGGGCTCGCTGGGCTGGGCCTGGCAGCTGATCTGGGGGGAATTTGGGATGTGTGTGAGATGGAACCCCCCGCCCGCCTCACACCTGCGCCGCACTCACGTTTGCGAGCCTGAGCCTCGAACTGCGACAGGTTCTGCCGGGTCGCCAGCCTCACCTCCACCTTGTCTCCATTCAGGATCTTTCCAGGAAGCAGCTCCAGGAGTTTATGGACTGAATTCTCGGAGGCCACCACCACCTCCGCGTACCTGCGCGGGAGAGAAGGAGGTTGAGCCCTGAACCCGCGGCAGAGACCTCGCCCAGACCCTCCTCCTGATCCCATCCCACTGTTCCACGCCCCCTCCTCACTTTTCCATGCTCTTTGGAATGCTCCGTGGACTCCCTGTCCCAGGCAGAAAAAGCGCTGGCTGCTCCCTCACCCTCCAGTAAACAATGGATGTGGCCATGAGGGCCTGGCTCCCATCATTCCCACCAGAAATTCCATTGGCTCTTACCCCTTGGATTGGCCATTGGCTCGGTTCTCCGCAAATTTCAGCTCCACCACGTCATAGACTCCAACGGAGCGGATGGTCTGGATCAGCTGCTGGTCAGTCGTCCACTGAGGGCATAGGGAACAGGCTATGGTATCCATGTCTGTCCGCAGTGTTTCCCCACCCACCTGAGGAATGTCACCCCCAGACATCCTCAGGGAGCTTAAAATCATCTGGAACAAGCCTTGGGAATGGGTAACAGCCACAAGTTCTCCGGACAAGACAAAACTGTTGTCTCCGGACTTCCCAAAACTGTTCCTGCATCCCTGAGCAGGAGAAGGCAACTCAGGAGCAGCACCCCAAAGGCACAGCTTCAAAGGGACATCAGCAGATACCCCAGCCCAGAAGCTCCTCAGGGATACAAATCCCTTTTCCCTGAGGAAAGCCAAGCCCAGCTCACAATCCAGCTCAGCATTGAGGAGGAACAGGCCCCTCGAAATCCCTGCCACTCCCCTAGACAGCCCAGCAGTCCCTCAGAGGTTCCCCAGGAATCCCAAATTTCCCAGGAAGATGAGCTCACCCAGGAGAAGCTCCCGACGTAGACGGCGGCCCTCTTGTTCCGGAGGCCACTGTAGGTGTACAGGATGGCCGGGGGTTTGCTGTTGGGCTTGGGAGATGGCTCCTGACGGATCTCCGGAGGCGCTTCCGAGCTGCTGGAACGCTTTTCCTGGGGCTGGGAGCTGGCTGCTAACACGTCGTCGTAGAGATCCATCTGGTCAGCATTACTGAACTCCGGGTCCTGCTGGGAAAACGTCATGAGATCCTGCCTTGGGAAGGGCTTGGGAAGCCTTCTCTGCTCTTTCCAAACCTGCTGTCCCAATTCCCAAGCGGAATTTCCAAGCCGAGTTCAAAGGTTTAAGGCCCAAATCACTTGGTTTGGGTCTATGCACAGTTGGGAATTACAGCTACCCCTTGCCTGGGCAATCCCAAAAAACAGGATGATGGTCTCTGATTTCATGGAATAATGAAATGGTTGGGGTTGGAATAAGGACCTTAAGGACCATCCCATCCCACCCTCTGCCATGGGACACCTTCCACTATTCCAGGTTGCTCCAAGCCCTGTCCCACCTGGCTTGGAACACTTCCAGGGATGGAGCAGCCACAGTTTCCCTGGAAATCCATTCCAGGGCCTCACCATCCTCACAGGGAAGAAATTCTTCCCAATATCTCATCTAAACCCCCACTGAGCTCCAGCACATTCCAAGGACCAGCCCACTTGGATCCCACACAACAGGACAAGACCCTGTTGCTGCCAACAGGAAGAAATTCCCAATTTGGAGGGCAAGAATTCAGTGGTGGAAACCAAATGGTAGGCAAAACCAAATCCCAAACAGGGATGAGCCTGTTGCTCCTTGGCAACACATGCGTCCCAAAAATCCAACCTGGGAATTCCACACCGCCCTCAAACCATGCCAAGCACCCCAAACTTGCTCATTTTTGGGAAAAAAGCCATTTTTAGGGTATGAGTTCCCACATATTGGATCTGTCCCTTTGGCAGAGGAAGATCAGGAAGCTCCAGAGCTGGGAATTCCAGTGTGTCCTAGATCTGCCTCCCAATTCCCACTCTGTCCCAGGCTATATTTAATTTGGAGTGTCCAGCAAGCGCTGTGTTTACTATGGATACCAGTTCCTCATTCAGATCGTGCCAAGTGTTTCGTCCCACAAAATCACTCTATGAGGATCCGTCCCACAGGAGCTGGTGTGCCACAAAAACCAGAGCTTCTGCTCCCAAATTTTCAATTCCAGGCAGTTTGGACAATGTTTTCTGCTGGAGACAGTCTGAGGGTCAGGGCATTGCAAACATCCTCTTGGGAGCTGGACTTGAGAAGGACACTCAGCACACAGCTTTCCAAGGATTGTGGAAACCCAGGAATCCAAATATCCAACCATTTTCCCTCTCCCTGAACTTTTGCATCCAGCTCTTTCCCTGGAGCTGATAAAAGAATGATTTGAAAAGGGAGCTGTAGTTTTGTGTTCATTTCCCAAAAAAGCTCAAGTGTTTGGTTAATCCAACTCCCACGTTCCCACCTCCACCAGGAGCCTTTGGACACAGCCCAAGGCTGGAAGATTCCCGCCTGGAAGTTTCAGAAAGTCAAGACCAAAAATAGGAAGGAGGGGCTAGAGGAGGAATCCCTTGGAATCCCTCAGTTCTGCTACTTAGGGGATTCAGCTTGGGAGATTTTAGGGATTCTCCTACTCCCCATCCATGCACATTGAGTTGAGGTGAACAGGGATGAAGCTGGGCACTGTTAGAGGGAATCACCACGTGGGAATGTGGGATTTGGAATTACACTGGCATCCCTGGAGTGCCACAGGGACACCACAGCACCTCCCCACTGCTTTAATCCTGGCATGGATTAATTCAAGGTGCTCTCCTGCCACACATCCCAAAGGGAGGAACATGCCAGAGTCATTGGCCAGCATCGTCATTCCAGCTTTGAGAATCCTCCATCCACTTGGTCCTCCCAGGAGATTTCACGGGATATTCTCACCCAGTAACCAGAATAAGCTTCTCTTGATCACTCCAGGAGTTCCTTTCTCCATGGTGATTCCTTCCTTCGGGTGCTTTGCTTCCAGTTTCCATGACTTTTCCTCTTGCCAACTTCTCTCCACAAGCTTTCTATGGCAGTTTCGAATTTTCCAACATCTGCCTTCGCACTTGCTTTCCCATATCCATGAATTCCCTAAAATCTGCTTCTCCAACACCCCCTTCCTTCATCATTTCCTCCTATGAATCTCAGATATTCCTGGGATGGGACAAGCAGCACAAGAACAGCGAGCTCCTGCACAGATTTCCAGCCTGGGTGATCCCATGGATTTGGCTCCTGGTATCCCCTCACTGTGTAATTCCCTGGAAATGCCTCTCCCAGCTGGGATTTCTCATTTTTCCAACCAGGACACAGCTAAGCTCCTAAATCCTAAACATTCCATGACCAGCCACGTGTCACAACCCAGAGGGAAACCCTTTAATCACAGCTGGAGGTGGCAGCCACCGAGATTTGGGAACGATTGGGAATGATCCTTCCCTTTTCCCAGGCACACCAGTTGCATCTTCCACCAGGATCTCTTCCCAAAAGAAAGAGGGGGGGATCTGCACCCCCATCCCAGCCCTCACCTGGGTGAACTCCTCGTCGGCGTAGATGTCAATCAGATCCACTCCCTCGGACATATTTCCAGAGGCGGGAAGAGCGGGAGCCCGGGCTGGGACCGGGCGGAGCCAGGACACGGAAGGTGCTCTGGGAATGGGGGCAGGGGGTCACTGAGGCCCTGGGGACCCGCTGGGGGCGTCCCCCCAAATCCCTGTGTGCCCTAAATCCCATTTCCTCACCCCAGGCACTGTGTCCCCCTAAATCCCCTCTTCCCTCCAAATACCTGTGCCCCCCCCAAAATTCCCTCTGCCTCTCAAATCCCCTCGTCCCCTTAAATCCCCGTGTCCCCCCAAATCCCATGTCCCCCCCAAATCTCTGTGTCCCCCTGAATACCCTCTGCTCCTCAAATCCCTGTGCCCCCCCCAAATGCCATTTCCCTCCAAATCCCGTATCCCCCCAGATCCTTCTCTCCCTCCATATCCTGTCTCCCCCCCAAATCCCTGTTCCCCCCCAAACTCCCTGTGCCCCCACGATCCCCCACTGCCCCCCCCGCTTTTCCGCGCCGCCCCGTCCCCGCCATATGCGGCCCTGCGGAGCGGCGGGGCCCGGGCTAGGGTTTGTGGACAGGGGGAATGTGAGGGGAGGGGGCGGCGGGTCGCGATATGTCGCGATAGGTCGCGCCCCCCACCCCGGGCCCCCCCTCCCCCGATCCCAGCCCCGCGCGCGCCGCCCGCGCTCACCGCCAGCGCCGCCGCGCCCACTTCCGGGCATGGCCACGCCCACTTCCGGCACGCACCGCCCCATCGAGCACGGAGGGGGCGGGGCCAGAGCGGCGCCCGGCAAGATGGCGGCGGCCAGGGTCGGGGGGGAAGGGGGGAAAACTGGGAGGGCAAAGGGAAGGGAAAGGGGAGAGAAAGGAGGGAGAGCGGGAAAAACAGGTTAAAATGGGAGGAAAAGGGTAAAAAGGAGGTAAAAGGGGAAAGGGGGAAAACAGTGGGGAAAGGGAAAAAACGGGGGAAAAGGGAGGGAAAGGGGAAAAAACGGGGGAAAAGGTGGGGAAAGGGGGAAAACGGGGAGAGAAGGGGAAGCAAAAGGAGGGGAAAGAGGTTACTTTGAGAGAGAGGCAGGATGGGAGGAAAATTAGCATATTGATGGTTAAAGGGGAGGAAAAAGGAGGAGAGTGTAAGCAGATAAAAGGGGATTTGGGGAGGAAAAGGAAAGTCTGGGAGATTTATGGGGTCTAGACAGCGGGCTTGGGAGAGGTGGGATTGGGAATCGTGTCCAGTAGGATTTGGAGAGGCCCCTGTGTGCAGGCACTCCCAGGCCTGATATCCCTGTGCTTTCCCTGTTCCCTCCAGCTCTGCTCCCTGCGCCGGCAGCTCCTGCGGCCGCTGATCCCACAGCGCGGCTACCGGGGGGATTCCCCCATGGATTCTGGGAAGGATGTGCTGGAGATCCCGCTGCCCCCCTGGCAGGAGCGTCCGGATGAGCCCCTGGACACCAAGAGAGCCCGGCTGCTGTACGAGAGCAGGAAAAGGGGGATGTTGGAAAACTGCATCCTGCTCAGGTGGGCTTGGCTCTGAGCGTTCCAGGTCCTTTCATTAACAGGGAAGAGTTTGTTGAGGTAGGGCAAAAATCCTTGGGATAAGTTGCTCCAAGATCTTGCTGGTCCAGGATCCAATGATGGAGTAGAGCTGGGAGAGCTCAGTCAGCCAAAATCCTTTGGGAAGGATGTATGTAAATCCTGGGACATGTGAACGCAAGGCCAATTGGATTTGGGGATTGAAGGAGAGATTACAGACATTGAATTGTAGAATTCTGGAATGATTTGGTTGGGAAAGGACCTTAAGGACGCCTTTCACTATCCCAGGTTGCTCCAAGCCCCATCCAGCCTGGCTTGGACGCTTCCAGGGATGCGGCAGCCACAGCTTCTCTGGGAATTCCACTCCAGGGCCTCACTACTCTCTCAGGAAAGAATCCCTTTCCAATATCTCATGTGAACGAGCACATGGAATCCTGGAATGGTTTGGGATGGAAGGCACTAAAGGGTCATCCAGTTTCACCCCCTGCCATGGGTGGGGACACCTTCCACCAGACCAGGCTGAGTAAGGGCATTCCAGAGCTTCTCTGGGAATGCTGGGCAGGTGTTTTCCCACCCACTGAGGTGAGGGAGGACAGGCTGGGGGTCTGTGTTTTCCAGGATCACACTGAGCTGGTCCCTATATCCCAACTCTTCCTTCATCTCCCGCTCATCCCGATCCATCCCTCTCCAGCCTCTTTGCCAAGGAGAACCTGGCGCGCATGAATGAGGAGCAGCTGAACCGCTACGACCGCCTCATCAACGAGCCCAGCAACGACTGGGACATTTATTACTGGGCCACTGGTACGTGTGCCCGTGCCCTGGGACACCGGGGTGGCGCCTGGGCACAGCACAGAGCTGATTTTCCCCTTTTCCCCTCAGAAGCGAAACCCACGCCGGCGGAGTTCGACACTGATGTGATGGCCATGCTGAGGGAATTTGCCAAAAACAGGAACAGGGAGCAGAGGCTCCGACAGCCAGACCTGGAATATCTGTTTGAGCCACCACACTGAGGGAGGGGATGCCTCCGTCCCCATTCCCTGGACTAGCACAGGGACATTGGGCTCTGGACTGGCATTTCCACCTTCCCTATGGTTTTCCTCCTCCCCCAGCAGCCTTTGGACATTCATGGAATGCTGAATAAAGCCCTGACTACTGGCCTTGCCTGGCTGCTGGCCCTGCCCCTCTCCTGCTTTGTGACATTGGGGTCGTGCCCTCCGTGACATTCCCACTCGATCTGGCACATGCCACCTCACTGATATTCCCAATTCCCACTTGCCCCTTTTCCCAGGACCCCCAGGAGGTGACTCCATCCCGGGGCGGGGAGCTGTCGTGGGGCTGGAGCAGGACATTCCCCGTGGTGCCCTCCAGCGACAACCAGGGAGGTTGTCCCACCTCCTGCCCTCCGGTGGCGACAGCCTCCCGGGAGGTCCCCGTTGTCGCGGTTACCAGGAGACAGAGTCGCGTTCCACGGGCACATTCCACAGCTTCCGGGCCTGCCGGGAAGGCCCCGCAGCTCCAGTGCAGCTCCAGCCATGGCGTAGGGCCATACTTCGGGCCATTCCCGGTGCCAGGGGCCCGTTCCCAGAGCCAGGATGCCGTCCCAGCCGCAGGACTCCCCCGCCGCGGGATTGGGGACCGGGTTCCCCATGGTGAAGGGCTCCCCCTCGGAGCTCATGGGCTTCTACGTGACCTCCTACGAGGCGGCCTTTGGGAAGAGGCCCAGGGGGTCACCCCCAAAGGTGAAGGAGGGGCGCGTTTTGGGGATTGAGCCCCCCAGTGACAGGAGCATCCACCCCCTCCTCGGCGTCCACACCGGCTCGGGATACGTCGTCAACAACTACTCAGAGCTCAGATCCCTGCTCTGCCCGCACGTGGAGCGGTAGGTCCCTGCTCCAGGAGTTTGGGGGGCACATTTTGGGATCACTCGGTCACAGCCATTCCCACCACAGCCAGGACACCGACATTTCCACCACGGCCGAGGACTTCAAGGTCTTCGGGCGCCCGGAGTACCAAAGGATCTTGCCCGAGCATGTGGATGATCCACAGTGTCAGTATCCCACTGGCTTCTCCTTTTCCCCCCTCCGTTTCGGGGAGGTGAGAGCCCCAAATACATCCGGGGAATACGGCATCCAGAAGTACTGCGCCACTCCTGCCAAGCCAGGTATGATTCTGGGGTCTTGGAAATCCCAGGGAGAGCTCCAGCCTTTAGTGGGAGGGTTTTGGGGTGTTGAGATCCCAGGGAAAGCTCTATTCCCAGGAGATTCTGGGGTCTTGGTGATCCCAGGGAAAGCTCTGTCCTTAGGAGGATTTTAAGGTGGTAGGATTAGGAGGGTTTGAGGCTCTGGGGATTCCAGGTCTAGCTCCAACATAAGGAAGGTTTTGGGATTATTGATGGTCCCAGAGCCACATCCAACTCTAGGGATTTTGGGATGTCAGTGTTCCTGGAGCCAGACCTCAGGAGGTTTTGGGAGCGTTGAAGACCCCCTGCCCCCCTCAGACACAGTGGGACAGGTGTATTCAGGTAATGCCAGGCTTGGAGACACAGGGGACATCCCTGCTCCATCTGCTCCCCACAGATGTCCCACCAAGGGCGACGGAGCTGTCAGGCGGCATCGGGACCCCTCCAGGGAGTGACCTCACCATGCCAGAGCAGCCTGTGAGCCCTGTTCCCACTGTGCCCCCTGTCCCCCCCACCCCTCAGCAACCCAGGGGACACTTTTCCTATCCCACAGCTTGATGTCGGTGATGGTCGGATGGATTCCTTTTCTGCCACGTGCAGCACTGTAAGCAAAGGGACGGGGTGGCAAGGGCAGGGGACATCCTGACCCAGTGCTCCCAGTGGGCTCTGAAGCAGCAGGAGCTGCCTGGGCATGGGAATGAGCAGGATCTCATCCCTGTGTCCCCACACAGTACCAGCCTGCCATGGGCTACCCAGCCCCCTTCGCCCCCCCGGAGCTCCAGGTGGGACCCAAGGGAGTCACAGCCGTGAAGGTGGGTGCAGCCATGTCCCCTGTCCCATCCCTTTTCCCAAGGAACCCCACTCCCAACTCACTGCATCCCTCAGAAGCCGCTGGGGTATGGCACTATCCAGAACCAGTACCTGATCAAGCACTCACAGATGGCCCCCATAGCACCAGGTGAGTTTGGGGGGGATCGCAGCCCCCAGGAGGAGTGGACACTCCCCTCACCAATCCCTCCTGGATTTTCCAGGCTGGTGGGCACAGACTCCAATCACCTGGGCCCCGAGATCTGTGGAGGGCATCCAGATCCCCAGTCCCAGTGGCTTCAGTACCAACAACCGCCCCACCAACCTGTGGCGCATCGATGACCCCCTGACGTGACCCCCCTCCAAAAAGTGCTGCTGCATCCTGGGAATCCCATCCTCGGCTTTTCCCAAATCCCCGTAGGAGGAATAAAGACCCTGCGAAATGCCATTGGATTGCTCCCTCATTTTGGGGGTTTCCTGCATTCCAAAAGCTGGCAGGAGGTGTTTGGGTGGTCGGTGGGTGTCAGCTGGCCAGCTGCCGCTGGAGGGCTGTACGAGCCCGGCTTTCCAGCTTTCCGAGCCGCCTTTGGGATGACACAGCTGATTTGCGGCAGGAAAATCCGGGCAAGGCTGTGGTGGGAAGCAGGAGGATGAGGAGGAGGAAGGACCCCGCAGGGTGGGCAGCCATGGCACGGGGTGGGGGGGGGGTGGGGGGCACGTGGAGAGGCTTCATCCATATCTTCCCTGGCCATGGGGAACGGGATCTGTGCCCCGGGAAGTGGCTCCCGGAAGGGTCCCAGGGGATTTGAGGAATCACAGAGGGACTCCCCACCAGTTTAAGGACCCTCACCCAGTCAAGGCATCCACACACAGCTCAGGGAGCCCCTCCTGCCAGTTTAGGAATTCCCACCCAGCCCAGGGACCTCACACTTAGTTTAGGGCCTCACGCCGAATTCAGGATGAGGACGCTGATGCCAGGCTGCTGGAAGAGGGGCTGGGGCTGCTGGGATGCGAGGTGGTCCTGCCTGGTTTGGGGACAGAGCCGGGACAAGTGGGACTGGAATGGGGCCGGGTAGGCGTGGGAATGGCGGGGCGGGGCATGAATGGGGCTGGGTGGGCGTGGGAACGGCGGGGCGGGGCATGAATGAAATTGGTGGGCGTGGCCTAAATGGGCGCGAACGGCGGGGCGGGGCATGACTGGGACGGGGCGTGGCCTCCGCCCCGGTGGCGCGGGCTCCCATTGGCCGCCGCGCGTTGCCATGGCCACGGCGTCGCCCTCCCCCCCCACCTCCGCTGCCCCGCCGGGTCCGGTGCAGGTCCCGGTGCCGGTCCCGGTGAGCGATGGGCAGCGGCGGCTCCTCGGGACGCGGGGCCCCGGTGGCGGCCGCCGAGGGCCCCGACGGCGTCGAGCAGCGGCTGGAGGTGCGGGGCCGGCAGATCCCGGCCGAGCTGTGGACTCAGCAGGGGCTGCGGAAGCTCTACCTGAGCGACGCGGGGCTGCGGGAGGTGCCGGACGAGCTGGCGGAGCTGCAGCACCTGCGGACCCTCGCCCTGGACGGCAACGAGCTGATGGAGGTGCCCGAGGCCGTGTGCGACCTGCCCCACCTGGCGCACCTGTACCTGGGCCGCAACGGGCTGCAGTGGCTGCCGCCTTCCTTCGCCCAGCTCCAGAGCCTGCGCTGCCTCTGGATCGAGGGAAACTTCTTGGCGCACTTCCCCCGCGCCCTCCTGGAGCTGCCGGAGCTGCGCAGCCTCCAGCTGGGGGACAACCGGCTGTGCCGGCTGCCCGCGGCGCTGCCCCGCATGGCCGGCCTGCGGGGGCTCTGGCTCTACGGGAACCGCTTCCAGGAGTTCCCGCCCGTGCTGCTGCGCATGGATCACATCCGCGTCCTCGACCTGGACCGCAACCGCATCGCCAGCTTCCCGGACCTCAGCGGCCTCGCCTCCCTGCGCCTCCTGTCCTACGACCACAATCCCGTCCGGCAGCCGCCCTGCGTCGGGGATGAAGTGCAGCTGGTGGGGGACGGGGCGCAGGAATACATGGAAGCGCGGCAGGAGCGGCTGCAGAGCCTGCAGCAACAGGAGGAGGTCGAGGAGAGCACCGAGGCCGCCCCGGTACCCCCGGAGGATGGGCCTGAGGATGGGGAGGGGGAATTTGCGGCCCTGACGGGATCTCCTGAGGAAACGTGAGCCCCTGTCCCCCTGAAGGGGTGCAGAGCCTCCACCTGCCTCCCAGGGAATTCCCATCTAGGGCTGGGAAAGGGAGAAGTTCACAGCCTCCACAAAGAAAAACCTACAGTCTGGGACAGCAGCGTTGTGTCCTGGATTGGCAGGGCTCACAGATCCCAAAGGTTATCCCACCTGAGAGCATCCCACCTACTCCAGGATGCCTTGGATTGGGATACAGCCCCCTTCCCTGAGGGGTGATCCCACACTGCCACCCCATGAGAACGGGACATTTCCACTCCTCCACCTCTGAAAATCCTTTGCTCCTGTTCCAGTGGGCAGCACAGGAAAAAGCAATGCTGGTTACATCCATTCTGTGGATCCCATAATCCTGGAGAGCTCTGAGGTTTGGGAACAAAGGCACAGACCCTGAGAACCCCATCCTGCTGCTGGAATTGGTCTGGGGGAGAGAATTTTCCACCAGGTTCCTCCTGACCATCAGGTTTGGGAAGGAGATGATGGAAATTCCCCCTGGGTTGAAGCACTGCCTGTCTCCAACCTGGACAGGGTTTTGCCTCTCTGGGAAGAGGAGGCTCATCCCTGGCACTCTCTGTCCCAAAACGAGCACCAGATCCAGGGCTGACACCTTATCCTTCCTCTTCCTCTCTCCAAGTGCCTCTTGGACCAAACACAGGCAATAAAAAGCACAAATCCAAGGAATTTGTTGTGAGAGAAAAGTGGTGGGGACCAGCCTCAGGGAAGGGTTTATTTGGGATCCCCTAAAACCAAGTGACTTATCCTAGTGTGCAACCACCAGCTCTTCTTCTTTTGGACATCCAAGGAATCCTGATTCCCTCCATCCATCTCCGAGCTGAGTCGGTGTGGTGGAAAGCTTGGGGATCTGAGGTCTGCAGCTCGCTGGAGGTTTCAAACCACACATCCTCTTTTAATGGCCACGGATTTGGGGCTGGGGCTGGGAGGCAGCCAGAGCTCCTGCCACATCCGCTCCAGCACTGGCAGGGCGGATGCTGCCGGCTTTTCCCTCCACTTGCTATCCCGCAGCAGGAACCACGGCTATTTTGGACTCGTGGAACTTCCTCAGCTGTGGGATCTGCAGGAGCTGTCGGTGCCAGATCCTCCGGGGTAATTTCAGGGATTTGGGATTTAACAGGAGCTTTGAATCAGATCTTCCCAATAGGTACAGACTGTCAATCCCTTTTCCCACCCAGGTACCCATCACTGTAGGGCAGAACATCCTAGGATGCCTTGACATCCCAGGAACACACTCCTGGAATTCTGGGTGCCTCCCAGCCCTTCATGCCATCGATCCAAGGTGATGCTGCTTTATCTGGGAAGACATTGCTGTTAATAACCTAGGAATTATCCATGATCCCCAGGGTGCTGACCCTGGCCAAGACCCTGATGTAGGCAAGATCTGATGCCAGCAGCTCCATGCAGATCCCTGCCAGCCCACCCATTTGGCAGGAATTGGGGTGCAGGTGGCTCTGGATGCCACCAGCCTGTCCCCACGGCTGGGATCAGATCCAGGAGCTCTGACACCTGGGGTAGAGGGGTCCTCCCTTTCTGCAGCCTTTTCTCACCACCCAGCTTTTCCCAAGGAGCCGGGTCGGGATCCAGGCACTGGTGACGATGGTGGTGACACCAGGGCCAGGAGCTGCCGCAGTCGGTGGGAATCTGACAGATTCCGGCTCCGCTCGAGTATTTTGGGGCCGCTGGCACCGGCGAGTCCCCGCTGCCGGCAGTGCATCATCCATACGTCTGTCCCTATATATATCCCTGCCTCCTCTCCCGGCCCCGCGTGCGACGGTTTGTGGCCTCTCCGCAGCTGGGATCACGCTGCTATTTCCATCTGCTCCCGCTGCCTGCCAGCACAAGGCACCGGGATCGGGAATCGCTGCGGATCCGTGCAACAGGAGCGCCCGGATGGCTGCGCTTCCAAAGATTTGGGAGGATAAAGGGAGCCCGGCGTTGGTGTAAGAGCCCAGGCAGAGCCAGGATCGGTTGCACCAATGCCAGTGGCAGCTTGGGAATGCCAAAATTCCCAGGTTTGGCTCAGCTGGAGGTGGAGCAGGTGTAGGTAACAGCCACCTCCCCTCCACGGGGGTGCAGGTAGCAAGGGGACAGTGTTGTCCCCTGCTGTCACATCCAACACTGCATCCTGGGGCCTGAAGGGTGAATCCAGAGGGATCTTATCCTGTGCAGGGAGGACATGGATGGCCCTCCTGCCGTCCCTGCGTTTGGAGTTTCATTTATTTATTTAAGACCAGCATTCTGTGAATTATTTAACAGCCACCAGTGCCTTTTCCATGGCACCAGGACATAGGATATGGTTCCCTGCCTCTTCTTTCCCTTTGGAGTCACATTCCAGTCCCTATCCCATGCCAAGGAGCTCAGCCCAGACCTGAATGGGATGGGAACTCACTTGGCTCCAAGCAGGCTCTGGGGGTCAGTGTTGTTTCTGAAGCCCCCATGGGGATCCTAATGCTAGCAGCATCCAAGACTTTTGGGGAAATACGCAGTGATGGGTGGGATAATACTGTGGGAATGCTCAGGGCTGGGAGGGATAATGCAGGGGGGGATGCTCAGTGCTGGGGGGATGCCCCCCAACTCAACTGTGGTGCTCACCCATGTGTGGTGCCCCCATTCCCACCCCAGGATCCACCCCCTGCATTCCTCCCATCCCACAGATGACTCACGCTGGCAGTTACTGACTGTCCTTTATTACTGAGAGCAGGGGCTGCCTCCAGAAAACGAGGGACCCCACTCCCCAAAAATAGGATTCTTCAAAGGAGACGCCCCGACCCGTGCGCCCCATCCTTGGCATCGCCAGCCGGGCACCCCCCACTCCAGCCGCTCCTCAGCCAGGCCGGGCCGAGCTCTTTATTGGATTTTTATATCTTTTTTCTTTTTTTTTTTTTTTTAATCTTTTTTTTTTTTTGTCCTGTTTTTCTTTATTTTACACACCAGTTGGATGTTACCGTCACATGAAGAAGAGAGAACCTGAACAAGATCACGGCTACGAGCTCTAGAGTTAAAAATGAACACACAAACCCCCGGGGAGCCCGACCGCGGACGAGGAATCCAGCCTGGAAAAGCAGGGTGCCCGAGGGGCCGTGGGGGGCACCCGGCTTGGCACAGCCCTGGCCCTGCCACCTCTTCCCCAGGCATGTAAGTCTCTTCTTTTTATGTTAAAAAAAGAGAGAATATGACAAAAATACAAATGTCCCTAAAAGCGTTGTTATTACTGTAATAGCAGTATTATGACTTCTCTCCAGATTGTCCAAAATCGTCTAAATTGGGGCTGTGAGAGCTGCTGGGAGCCAAGGTTGCCACGGGGGGAGCAGGAAGACTGAGGATGATCTGGTGTCTGCCACGGAGAGCCACCACCGACCCCCTTGTCAGCCCTGTGGGGCTCCCAGGTGGGTCTGTCCCTGTTTTTGGGGGTCCCAGGGAGTGGAGTGGGAAGGGGTCTGGCGTGTGCATCCCAGGGCTCCGTGGGGATGCTGCTGCTGGCACTGATCCTGCCAGGCTGGCTGTCCCAGGGAATGCCACCAGCCCAGGGAATGTCACCTGCCCTCGATGGGGACAACAGCCCTCGCTCCACCCTTTATCCCCAGGGGTGGGCACGGAGCTCCCGGGGCAGCCCCGGCGCCCGGATCAGCCTGGCTGGAAGGGGACCCTGTGGAGCTCTGCATTCCCCCGAGGGGCCCCTTCCAGCCCGGGCTGGGGGTGGGAGGGCAGGACCGGGGTCCCCAGGGCGGCGTAGGGCCCCCCCGCTCCCGCCGAAACCCAAGACGGAGGTAAAGCATCGAACCCGGCTGAAGGCAGTGCACGAAGGAGCCCGCTTTGGATAAGGAACTGTGTCATGGCTTCCGATCCCAGGAAAAGGGGCTGTCCCCTCCCCTCGGTGTCCCCCGCCCGCCCCGGGAGACTCGAGGGGGGCGCGGGGGGAGGAGGTGGGGCAGGGGGGCTCCGTGGCTCCGCTGGCGGCTCCGAGAGGTTTCATGGAGCTGAAAGGGGAGGGAGGAGGGTCCCTCTTGCACCCGCAGCCTGACCCCCTGAAATGGAGGGTGGGGGGCGAGGCCGGGGAGGGGCCGAGGGGCTCCGAGAGCGGGGCTGGAAGCACTCGCAGAAGTCCTGCCCGGTGGTGGGAATAGGGATGGGGGGGAACATCGCTTCTGGCACCTCCTCGGCCGGGGTTGGGGGCGGCTCCGCACCCCCCGCACCCCAGGGACAGGCGAACCCAGGGGCTCGGGGGGGCTCCGTCCCCGTCCTCCCGCAGGGTTCCCGCGAGCCAGGCCGCTGTCCCGCCGGTCCCTGGCCGGGAGCGCCGCAGGAAGGGGCTGGGAGCTGGGAAGGGGGACCCCGAGCCCGCGGTGCGGGGGCGCTCAGGCCTTCAGCTGGTGCCACTGTGCCACCGCCTGCCGCGGGCGGGCGATCATGTCCTTCCAGTGCTTCACCTCGCCGGGACCGCTCTTCCAGGACAGGTAAATCTGCGGGAAACGCATCCCTGGAGCCACCGCGGCCTCTCCATCCCCACCCGTCCCGCTGCCCGGCGCTGACGCCTTCACCCCCAAACTGCTCCAGCCCCGCTTTTCCGGGCTCGGCACGGGGCCGGGCTATTTTTATCCCTCAGTTTTCCATATGGCACCGCGGAAAAGCGCGTGTGCCAGCTCTCGCTGCTGCTGCTGCTGCCACCTCGGGGAGCCAGTGCCACCGCTCCGCGGATCATCGCGGAGAGCCGGGATGGAGCCGAGCTCTCTGCTAATTATGCGATCAAAAGTGATTAGCGAGCCTCAGGCCACGGCGGGGCTTTAACGGAGAGTGGATATCGTGGCCACTGCCTGTCCATCCCTGGAATCAGGCTCTTGGATGTGCCCACACTGGGGATGCTGCTACCTCTGCCCCTGCCCGGCAGCCCGCGATGCTGATCCAGGGATTTATTTAATGGATTTATCCCAACTGCTGAGTTGTCTCGACCCCAGCACAGCGTTTGGGGATCACGGATGGGGATTATGGTGCTCGTTTGTCATCATTGTGCTAATGATGAGCTGGGTGATTTCATGGATAATTCCACCACTCCCGTCCCTGGGAGTAATCCCAGGGGGTGGGATCCATCCCTGTGCTCCATCCCTCCATCCCTGCCTTTCTGGGAGAGCTCCGGCCCTCTGTGGCCATGACACCCAACATGAGGGGTTCACACCGCACTCCACACTGGAGATGGCACCAGGTGCCGGCAGCCCCGGGCCTGGCTGTCCCCAGTTCCCACCTGGGTGTCCCTCAGACGTGTCACCCACCTTGCCGATGACATCATTGCGGCTCAGCCTGTCCTTGTCCATGACGGTGATGACGATGGTGGTCTCGCGCAGCCGCTCCGTGGGGATGTCAAAGGCAAAGGACTCGTTGAAGACGGGGTTCAGGCACCTCTTCATCACCACCGTCTTCTTCTTCTCCACCCGCTTGTCCTTGTACATCAGCCACACCTTCACGTAGGGATCTGGCGGGAGAGGAGCCGCTCTGAGCCCCGGATGGGAGCCAGGGAATGCTGCCAGGGATCGGGGCCAGCCGATGCCGTACCTGAGGTGCCCCCGATGTCCATGGCTTTGAGGTTCCTTGCCTTGATGATGTTCACCACGATGGAATTGGCTGACGGATTGTAGCACAGCGACAGCAGCAGCTCCCCGCGGCTTCCCTGCAGGACACACGTGTTCCCTGAGGACACCCACGACCCCCAGAGCTCCTCTGTGGGAGCTGGATGCTGGCCTGGGACCCTCACCAGAGCAGCCCAAGGGTGGGGTTTGGGAAGGCACGGAAAATCAGGGCAGGACAGGAGGAAATGGGGCCGCCCCCAGTGGGACATTTTCTGGTCTTGCTGGAGGCAGGAGAAGGAAAAATCTTTCATTTTAGGTCTACCTGAAACAGTTTGATTTGACCCATAATGAGACTTTGGGCTACTTAATATAACATTTGGGAAGAGAAAAACCTCTGTCAGATGTTGAAGGAGAAAATGTCCCTGTTGGGATGGAGGGTGGTTCTCTTAGGACACTGCAGGGACAGGGAGTCACCTCCCCTCCCCAAGGGGATGGGGGGGTCCAGGGCCTTACACTGCCATCACTGCAGGGCTTCAGGTCCTTCCAGAAGGTCTGCATCTGGGTCAGGTCCACCTTGTTGAGCGGGATGGACACCTCTCCAATGGGATCGTTGCGGCTGAAGCGGTCGTAGTCCAGGACCTGGAGGTACAGCACCCGCTGCACCACCTTCTCATAGGGGAACCCTGTGGCACAGATGGAAAAGCCAAAGGAGATGAGGAGCAGTTCCAGCACTGCTCCACCCTTGCTGGTGGCAAGACCCTGGCACCGGGTAGAGGATGGGGAGGAGCCCACCGCAGAAGGAGCTGCTGCCACATTAATTCCCACATCTGCACCCACTCATGTGAACATGGAACCTTCCAAACCTTCCCCTACATCCCCTTTATGGGATGCACATCCAGCCTGGCCTCAGTGGCTTGGCCAACCCATCGCATCACTACCAGCCACCACTCCAGTGGCTCGAGCTGAGCTGAACCCCACGAGGCTCCACTCCCACCCTGATCCCCTCCAGCCCATCCCAATCCATACCTTCGAAGAGGAAGGTCTCGTTCCAGTGCGGGTTGAGGTTCTTCCTCTTGACCTTGGTCTCCAGCTTGTGCTTCTTGTCAGGGAGCAGGTAGATCTTGACAAAGGGGTCGCTGGTGCCGCTGAAGTCCTTGGCCGGCAGCTCCTGCGCCTTCATGATCTTCACGGTCAGGGTGGACTCCTGGAAGTTGTAGCCGACGCTGAACTGGATGCGGCCCAGGTTCTCCCGGCTGACGCCTTCGTGGCCCTCGTCATCCTCGGAGCCCGGGGAGAGCTACGGGAGGGGGGCAGAGGGGGGGGGTGAGCGCAGTGCCGGGGACTGGCGGGGACCCGACCCCCGTCCCCCAGACCCCAGCCCCGCCAGCTGTCAGGGGACATCAGCCTCTACCCGGCTTCCCGCTGCCCCCACCGCTTCCGACGGCTCCTGGCTCGACGCCACTCGTCCCGCGGAACGGGAGCTCCAATTAGCCAAATTCCTCCTGACAGCGCATCCCTCACGTGTCCAGCACCGCTCGCTCCCTCGTGCCAGCCTGGGGGACACGTCCGCGCTGCGTCGGCTCGGCCGACGGAGACTTGGCACAGCGGGCGGGGACGTGCCGGAGCGCTTGTGGATGGCGCGGGGAAGAGCTGGGAGTGTTGGATACCGAGCGTGGAGACCCCCAAACCCAGCGCACCCCACCCACCCACCATGAGCATCTCGCTGGTCAGGGAGTTGACCAGGTCGGAGACGGAGGAGTGCGGCTCCGTCTTGCGGTCGGACTCATCGTGCGGCGGCTGCCCCGGTGCCGGTGCCGCATTCCCAGCCTTCCCACCGGCCGGCAACCTGCGGGAAGAGAGGCCTTGGAGGAGAGGGGCCGGGAGCCGAGGGCGAGACAGCGAGGGGCTTCCCGGGCGCCCTCTGCCAGCGGACACTGAGCCAGCGACGGACGCTGCCGGGACACGCGGTGGCTGCAGCCCGCCGGCATCCCGGCCCTGTCCCAGAGCCAGCTGGCGGCCTGACACCTTTGGGGCATGGCAGCAGGTCCCCCTGGCCACGTCCCACGGCGATGGCAGGGACAGTGCGGTCCCCACAGCACCCACGGCTCTGGCTGCTGCTCACACACCAACACCCTGTTATCCCGGTGGGTGCCAGGCACCCACGGGTGCTCCACGTGGGCTCGCTGCCCCCTGCCCTGCTTCCCTGCGGCTGAGACACCCCCTGGCTGTCCCCACACTCGGTGGCTCCCGGGCACAGTGCCAGGCAGGGTGGGCAGCCGGGAGCGGTGGGAGGCAGACGGACAGAGCAGCGATGGAGACAGGTGGGAATGCGCCGAGGCCACGCTGCCATGAGGCACGGGGACAACGGAACACAGGCGCGTGGCGGAGGGGACAGGCAGCCCCGGATGCTCCCATCCCCCCCGCCATGGCTCCTGTCCGAGCTGGGACACGGTGACAAACCACCAGACGGACCGAGAGGCGCAGGGACACACGGGAAGCCACAACATGCCACGGACACACGCCACCACGCCAAGCACACGCAGACACACGGGGAGGGGACATGGGGGAGGCGATGGGGACACCCACACGCACACACGGGATGGCACCCAGGAAGGACCAGAGAGGCCGAGGCAGCTGGGGAGGCAAAATCAGGTTAAAACCAGGGAAAATGAAGGTGGAGGAGCCGGCGGCGCGGCCGCTGAGCGAGGAGGCGCCGGTGGAGCCGGGAATGCCGGCGGAGGTCACGGATAGCGGGAAAGAGAGCGGGAGAGAGCAAAAGAAAGGAGGGAGCAGCGTCGTCCAGCGCCGGCCTGCCGGGAGGGAATGGGAGAGAGGAGCGGGGCGGGTGGACGGACAGACGGAGTCGCCGGGACAGGAGACACGCCGAGGCGCCGCGCTGGAGCCGCCGGGGACAGGCTGGAAGGAAGAAGCTGCGAAACAGGGATGGAGGAGATGTTTTGAGGAAGAAGAGCGGGTGGTCGGCAGCGTCGGGGGGCGGGAGAGAGCCGAGGCTGCCGGAGCGCGTCCCCTCCGCCGGCTGATCCCGCCGCGTCCTGCGGAGTCCAGGGAACGAGGAGCGGGAGGGATGGAGGCGGGGAGTGCCATGCATGTGCTGGGATGGGGTTTCGGAGCAGGGAGCTGCGGCAAGCGGGGAGCAGGGAGCGGGGTCTTGCGGCACAGCCACCCACCCGCCGTGTCCCACGTCCCCGTCCCCTCGGCACGGGGCAGCCGGCGGCCGGCACGGGCTGCCGGTGCTCCCGGCGGGGACCGGCTGCGCAGCGCGACGCCGGGGAGGGAAGTGCTAAAAGATGGAGCGAAACCAAGCGGAGCAGGGTAAAAATAGCCGGCGGGCGAGAACGGTGCCAGTTCATCCGCACGCCGAGCACACGGGGAGGCAGCGCCCGCCGGCTTCACACCTCCTCCCCGCTCCGGAGGGGATGAACACCCGCTCCCGGCGGCTCACGGACCCTCTGCCTCTGCCAGCCAGTGCCGTGGCCGCGGCCGGGCGCCGGTGCCGCGGCTGGATGCGCTGCCGAGCCTGCGGCGCGCCGGGAATGCGGGAGCAGCCGGAGGCGAGGGGCTGTGCCGTGCCGGAGGAGAACGGGGGTTGCGGCATCCTCCCGGCCTGTGGCGCTCGCTCTGACCCCCTGCCACCGCAGCGGCGTCCCCGGGTCCCCGGGGGAGCTGCCCATCCCGCCGGGATGGAGGCGGCAGCAGCGTGTCGGGATGGAACGCGGCTCAGCCCATGCGGCATCGCTTGGGGGGTACCCCCCGTGCCCCCCTGTCCCTGAGCGTGTCCCCCCGCCCCCCCTCCCCGCATGCAGCCAGGGCCGGAAAGGGCAGGAGGGGGAGGGAGGAGGGAGGAGGGAGGAGGAAGGGATGGGGGTCCTCTCGGTGCCGCTGCTCCAGAGGCAGAACCGCGGGTGCCGGTGCCGGGGAGAGCTCAGACGTCCCGGTGCCCGCTGGGCCACCCTGTGCCGCTCCAACCTTCGCGCTCCACGAGGCCAGCCTCCTCCTCCTCCTCCTCCTCCACCCTGGGTGAGGCCCTCGTCTCCTCCTCCTGCGGGACTGGCCTCGTCCTCGCTCATACCTCTTGTCCCCCTGAGCGTTCGCCTGGTTCGGCTGCGTCCCAGCGGGTTGCAGGTCGGGAATATTGGCAAAGTCATCTTGCTCTGAGAGTCCCAGAACCAGGGATAGCACCACCATCCGGCCTTCCCTGCCCGGGCGGCCCCGCCGGCAGCGGGAGAGAGAGAGAAAGAGAGAGGAGAACACAGCGTCAGGCAGGGAACCGGCAGGAGCCGGCGGCGTCCCGCGGATCCCCGGCGGCCAGGGGACCCCGGCTCTCCCCGCCGGCTCCTGCGAGGTGACGGTGGCCGGGATGGGCGCACAGGGCTGTGGGGAGAAAGGCTCCAGGGAGCCCGGCAGGCGTGGATACCCGCGCTGTCCCTCTCCTCCACCGGTCCGGGCAGGGAGGGTGCCAAAATCCTGATGAAAGGGGGGAAAAGATGCCTGGAGGGGCTGGGAATGAGGGAGAGCGTGACAGGAGTGAGGTGCCAGCATCATTCCATGGAGGAAGGGATTGGCGGTGCCATGGCCAGGCTATTTGACCTCTCCGGGTCTGTAACTGCATTTACGCCGCGGCGCCGGGGAGGGTGAACGGGGTGAAAGAGCGAAAGAAAAATCGATGGATGGGGAAAGAGGCGGTGGGAAATGACAGCGGCTCCTCCGCTGGGAAGCAGCGCTGACTCGGCACGTCTGGGCTCTGCGGCTGCTGCTCCCTCTCCGCCAAGTCAGGCTGGAACCAGCACGGGCGCTGGGTAAACAGGGAGAACGTGACCCTCGGGATGACTGGTGAGCCACAGCTCCACATCGGGAAGCCAGGAAATGGAGCTGGGAGGAACCTGGGAGAGCAGAGAGGGGATGGTGGGCAGTGCACCCGAGGGTGCCTGGAGGAAGATTCAACCCTCTCACCAGAGTGGGAAGGGGTGAGATGGGCACCCAAATTTGTGTCTCTCATCTAATCCTGGTGCAGGAAGTGTCAGTTCATGGAGGGCAGGGTCAGTCCTGCATTCCCCTCCAAGTGCCACCAGCCTGCAGAAAGCAAAGCTGGGACCTCAGCATTCCTTTTTCCAGGGTGCCAGGGGGCAAACAGCGGCTGGGGAGGAGCTGGAGAATCCAAGGGAAGATGGAGCCGGGGGGCCCAGCTCTGCAGAGGAGGGACAATGTCATGTGCTGAGGCAGGGTGACAACACGGGACTCGGATTAGTCCCCGGGGTTTGATGCTGGAAATCCAGCGCCGATGGAGGAGGAGATGGGGTTAAGGCGGATTAGAGATCCCACGGCTCCTCTGGCTGGGAATGACATCGGGCCCAACTCACGGTCACCCGGCACGGGACACTCTGCCACCCGCACCGTGACAACTCAGGACAATGTCACTCCCTAGGGACCTCGCTGTGGCCGTCCCCGGGGATGGAAGGGGATGGACTAGGACGTGGCAAAGCACATTGGGGAAGGCACGAGCCCTTCCCTGAGCCCCCCGTGAGCCATGGGGGTCATGGACCTTCCCAAAGGCCAGGGGCAGCGTGTCCCCAAGGGGGTGACAGATGAGCAGCCGCGCCGGGGCAAGTAAAGGAGCAGAGGAGACAGGGATGGGCAGAAGGAAGGAGTAGAGGAGAGAGGGATGGAGAGAGGGCTCTAGAGAGGGATGAGCAGAGGGATAGAGCAGAGCAGAGGCGGGTGGAGAGGAAATGGAGAGAGCAAAGGAGCGGAGGAGAGTGATGGAGAGAGGGGTGGAGAGAGCAAAAGAGCAGAAGGACAGAGCGGTGATGGAGCACAGAGAGCAAAGGAGGGGAAAGGATGGAGAGAGGAATGGACGGGGTGGAGAGGAGAACGCAGAGGGCAGTGATGGCGAACGCACACTTACAGGAAGGACTTCATGTCCAAGCCGCGGTTGCGGATTTGCCCCACCACGTGGTCCCAGCTGCCGGGGTTGGAGCGGCTCCTGCCCCCGGCCATCCGTTGCTTGGAGCCGGCGGCGGTGCCCTGGCGCGCCGGGCCGCCGCCGCGGGAGCCCCGGGAGTTGGCGGCGGCGGCGGAGGAGCCGCTGTGGGCCTGGAGGTGGCCCAGGCTCTGGCTGGTGGTGGGCTGGCTGTGGTTGGCGCGCTGGTGCTGGCTCAGGGGCTGCTGCAGACTTTGCTGGCGCACGAGCGTGCGGGGCCTCTGGAATTTGGGATCGCCTGCTGAGGTGGGGATATACTCAAGGGTAGTGGCTGTGGACAGGGTGGAGTCCTCGAAACTTAGGGAGAGGAAGGGTAGAGGAGAGGAGAGAAAGGAGAAGAAGGTGAAGGGGCAAAATTGGAGGAAGGAAAAGAAGAGAGTTAGAGAGAAGATGCCCCAGCGCAGGGAGCGCTCCGGCGGGAGCCAGCGGGGGCAGCGCCCGGATCCTCCGCCTCTCGCCCGCGGCTCGGCCCTGCCGGCGGCACGAGGGGCTCGGGCCGCCACCATCCTGCCTCCCGGGGGGCTCGCCAGGGCCGGATGCCCACCCGCTCCCGCGGCCGCCGCTCCGCCAGCGCCTTCCCAGCACGCCGGCCGACCTGCTCTGCGGGATAATTAGGCTGCTGCGGGGAGGCAAATCCCGTGGCGCCCGCTCACGTGCTGCCAGCCAGCCCATCCCAGCGTCCCAGTCCCTCCCAGTCCAGCCCAGCACCCAGCAGCGGCGCCGCGGGGGCTCGGCGTCCCTGCCCCTCCGTGCTGGACGCTGCGGGAAAGGGGGAATCCCGCAGCGCCGCGGCGGGGGCCGAACCCCCGTGGTGGTGACATTCCAGCGAGGCGTCCCCAGGGCCAAGCCAGGCTCCAACCGGGGCGGGAGATCATGGGGTTGGGGGGTACGGACGCAGCTCTGGTGGGACACAGAGCCCGGGGTGGACGGGCTTCGTGTGGGCGGCGGAGCGGAGAGAGCAGCGGGATGCCCCAAGGAAGCAGCGCTGGCCATGCAGCACATGCGTGGCGCAGCCCATGCAGCCGCGCCGGATTGCCCACGGCAGCCTGGGAAGCTCGTGGCCACGAGATCAGGGGAGGAAAGTCCTCCCGGGACCACCGCCCGGCACCGAGGGATGGCCTCGAGCGGCAGCCCCCGACCCTGTCCCCGTCCCGGCGCTGCCGGCCGGGACCGCGGGGCGAAGCTGTGCCATCGTGCAGTGCCAGCAGCGGGGACAGAGGGGGAGCGGGGAGGGATAGACAGCTCCAAAAAAAAAAAAAAAGAAACCAAAAAAAAAAAAAGGAGGTGAAGAAAGAGCGAAAGGTGTGAGAAAGAGAGAGAGGAAGAAAGGGAGAGTGGAGAGGAGCGGAGAGCTGGGATGGACGGAGCCCCACGACCGGGGCCAAAGGCACTGCCCGGACGCTGCCGCCCCCCCCCCACCTCCGCGCTGCCGCCGACCTCCTTTCGTTTTCCTATCGAATCCTAAATTAGTTCAATTTACAACCTCTCAGTCACAGGAAACTAAATCTGGCTCCTGTCGGCCCCGCGCCAGCTGGAGGCGCGAGCTCCTCCAGCGCCGTGCCAGGCGGCGCCGCGCCCTGCCCGTGCCCGTGCCCGTGCCCGCATGGATCCCCTGGCACCGGCACTGCCAGACCTCGGCACGGACCCCCGGACACCCCAACCCCGGCGGAGCTGCGCCAAGGGGCTGCTGGAAAACGGGGTGTCCGCCCCGTCCCCTTAACCCTGCCCTTGCCGCCTTGCTCCATCCCATCCGTCTGTCCGGGTGCCCAGCGGGGGGACGGCGGAAGGCTGCGCCACTCCCGCTTTTCCTCGCCTTTCCCTCCTGCTTCCCAGCGCCCGACTGGAGCGCAACAGCCTCACGCCGAACGGGCGGTGTCACCGAGCTGTCCCGGAGTGCCCGGGACCCCCCGGCTGCCGCATCCCAGCGCGGAGAACCGGAGCAGAGACCGGGAACGCCGGACGGAGCCCATAGACGGCACCCCCCGCCAGAGGCACGGCGCTGCCAGCAGTGAAGGGTCTCGCCGAGACCCCCACCCCTGCCTGGAGCCCCGCAGAGCCTGGCAGAGCTCGGATTTTCCCTAAACGTGATCGGTCCCGGACTTTCCCCAACTTTTCTCGGCATCAGGTTGTGGTGCCGGCGCCGGGTCCGGTGGCTGTGCCGGGGGCCAAGGGAGCGCACGGGGGGGAAGATGCCACACACTGTCTCTGATTGTCCCTGAGGGATGGGAGCGTGGGACAGCACCTTCTGCCTTTGGGACACCACCGAGGTGGCGCTGCCTGCCCTGAGAAGCGGAGCTGGGAATGCTGAGCCGCTTCCCACCGGGATTGGGCAGGGCCACCCTCAGCGCTGGGGACAGCGCCCAAAGGTGCTGCTCCTGCCCGGCCGCCTCCTCTGCTGCCCCTGAGCCCAAACACCGCTGGGAGAACGGGAAACGCCTCCTCTCCCTCGGCACGGTGGTCCTGGGGACCTGTTGGCGGCCCCGGGGGCCTGTCGGCGTCCCCCATCCAAGGGCATCCGCAGCGGGGAGCGGGCCCCGGGCCCGCCGGCCGTGGCCGTGCCGTGCCGGACCGTGCCGTGCTCACTCACTTGGACAGGCTGAGCTTCCCTGCGGCCAAGTGGCTCTGCACCGTGTGCCAGCGGCCCCGTGCCGCCTTTCCAGCTCCGGGCTCGCTGTGGGCGGACACGCTGCTCCTCATTCCATCCTCGCCGAGCCGCTGCTTGTCCCCGGGCCGGCCGTCGCGGTCCCCGGACAGCCCGGCGGCGGCCGACGCCGTCAGTTTGGCCCCTGATAACAGAGAGCCACTGGGCCGGGCCGGCGGCCGGACCCCCCCAGACAAACACGAAAGGAGCCGGACGGACACACGGATGGACGTGGAAAACGTGGGGAGCCGTCGGGGAATGAGGGGAGGGCGACAGAGCCGGAGGGGGCAGACGGACAAGAGACGGACAGACAGACAGAGAGAGAAAGAGAGACATCAGCACTGCAAAAAAAAAAAAAAAAGGAGGGGGAGGAATCCTGGCCGCGGGGTGCGCAGGGGGCCTCGGCAAAACATCCAAGAGAAAGGACGGAGGAGGGAGAGGGCTCGGGAAGGAGGGTCCCGCTCGCCGGCAGCCCAGCCCCGGGGGGACCCGTCCCCGCACCGAGGGGGTGCCCCCAACGCGCAACCCCGTCCTGGAGGGAGATCCCGGCCGGCCCCGGGAATGCGGGAAGGAGGGGTTGCTCGTCTCCATGGGACGGCCCATGGGGTGGCGTGCGGGGAGCCCGGGAGCAAGAGGAGGAGGAGAAGGAGGAGGGAAAGGGGGAGGAAGAGGAAGGCGAGTGGGTGCTGCCCATATACTCACTACACGAGGCAAACTCGGTAAGGAGAGACTCACTTGAGGGAAAGGCGCGGATCACCATACGGAGCGTAAGGAGAAATGTTTAGGATAAACTCCTTGGGAGGGTAGGAGCTCCATTTCTGCTGCACTGTGTTGTCATTGTTATTCCAAAAGTCTCTGTCTAGATCGCTACAGCGGCCGGATTCCGGGGGAGAAAGAAAAGGGAAATACAAGAGAGAGAAGCTGAATTCCTGAGAGAGAGAAGGAAAAGCAGCCCTCCGCCCCCGGAGCGCCAGGATCCTGCGGAGAGAGACAGGGAGCCCACCCCTCGGACACCAACACACACACACACACGGGCACGGACAGAAGGATGGATGGATGGATGGATGAAGGAGGGAAAGAGCTGTGGAGAGACAGGAGCGGGCGGCTCCACCGGCTGGGAAGGAGAGAAGGATGTGGGGGGTGACGGAGGCGTCGGCGAGTGCGGTGCCTGCACGGCATTCCCAGATGTGTGTCCGTGCGCCCTCGGCACGCGTGTCCGTGTGTCCTCGCCTGCTCAGCAGCCGGCACCTGGAAGGGCTTGGTTAACCCTGACACTGCTGCGTGTTGGGGAACCTTCTGGATCCCTTCCCTTGTGGATCCCTTCTCTTGCAGATCCCTTCCATTCCAGATCCTTCTGGATCCCTTCCCTTGTGGATCCCTTCCCTTGTGGATCCCTTCCCATGGAACTGGCCTGCTGCCAGCACAGAACCTGGACCTCCTGGCTCTGGGAAGCCACTGGAGCTGCGTGCCAGGGGCTGGGGGGCCCAGCAGCTCCCCGCTGGTGCTGGGAGACTGGAAAAGTCTCCAGTGCCCACCTGTAGCTCCAGGTGGACCCTGGCTGTATGGAATGTGCTGGAGTTTGGGAAAGCTGCCCATGCTATGACATGGGGTGGGATGTGCCTTCCCCTCCATTCCCAGCTCATCCTGGTTGGCTGGAAGCAGCCATCCAGGTGTCCCTGCACCGGGATAACACCCAGGTCAGCCATGGGAGGAAGTTTTCCATAGGCTTATTCCAGGCAGGAATTTTTTCCCTCCTGGTGGTCCAGCTCCCTCCTCCCTGGAGGCCTGCAGAGGGTGTGGAGAGGCTGCGCTGGATCTGGGATGCGCAGGAGGATGCCCTCATCTTCCAGCCTCCACTTCACTCCCTACCCAGCACCGTGGGATGCCCCAGCTTGGCTCTCCTTTCTCCATGGAATGCCCAGGGAATGGAGAGCTGCTCCAGCCCCGATGGGCAGAGCTCAGAATCCACACCCAGGCCCGGAGCATCCCTGGGGACACCGACGTCGATGTTCCCATGACTCCGTCGTGCCCACGGCTCAGTGGGACACACAGGGATGCTGGAGACACCCACCAGCTCTCCCAGTCTTCTGGAGCCCCTCTCCCACTGGGAGAAGGGATGGCCACCTCTGTCTTCCTCTCCCCCCCCATCCTGGCACCTACTTGATGGTTTTCTTTTCGCTGCGGCCTCGGCTGGAATCTGGAGTTCCCACAGTCTCCAGGGAAGTCTTGTAACGCTTTCCCTGTGGAAAAGACAGAAGAAGGGGGTCAGGGGGTCACAGAGGACCCCCAGAGCATCCCAGTGGAAGATGGGAGCAGCCATCACTTAGAGACCTGGATTCTGCTCTTTCCCTTATGGTCTCCAGGCTCCATCCCACCCATCCAGGCAGCAAAATTCCCAAAGGCTCCATCCTTTGGTCCCTGGGGGCTCGTGCCCTGCCTCACCCCAAGGACAGCATGGCCACAGCCACCAGCATCCCATTCCATGGCCTCACTGGGAAGGAGTGGATAATTTTAGGCCTAATTGGGCCTGAATTAATTGAGTTCACCTTTCCCAGCGCCAGGGAAGTGCTGCCATAGGATAATGAAGGTGGAGCTGGCTCCAAACTGGGGCTGGTAATCAGGGCACTCCGGCAGGTTCCGAGTGCTGCTCTGAGCCAGGGTGGGCAGGAGCCAATTAATGCCAATTATCCAACAATTGGGAGCGAGGATGCCCCATGCAGTGCCAGGTGGATGAGGTGGGATGGGAACAGCTGCTGGAGCTGGATGGGGTGGAGAGCCAGCTCTTCCATCCCACTGTCCTGGATCTCAGGAGGCAGGCTTGACCCTGCCTGCCCATGGAATGGGAACGTTTTTCCTTTCTTCTTCCCAGCCTCTTCATATCCACATGGAGCCATCTCCTTGGCTTGCTGGGACACCTGGACCCTCAGCACAGTGTCCTTGGGCAGCCATGGGCTAATCCTGCCAGGAGCTGCAGGGGAACACCTGGACCTCCTTGGATTCCCAAGGGCTAATCCTGCCAGGAACTGTTGGATCTCCTTGGATGCCCAAGGGCTGATGTTGCCAGGAGCTGCAGGGGAACACCTGGACCTCCTTGGATGTCCCTGGGCTAATCCCACCGGGAGGCACGCAGGTGCCTGACCTCGCTGGATGCTCACAGGCCATCCCAGAGGGAATCATCGCCCAGTCCTGTGCTCATCCGTGTCCCCAGCTGCGGCGGCTCGGGGCTCCTGGGGACACGGATGAGCCGCGTGTGCAGGCCCGGAGCCGGCCGGGCTTGGCCGTCATTCCCACACAGCCGCTCCAGCTCCGGGCGCTCTCGAGGGCCGGTCGGGATGCGCCTTCCCGGCCAATTCACACTTCTTTGTTCCTCTGCCAGCTCCAGCCTCCTCCTTTCCAGTGCTTTTTCCTCTCTCTCCCCAAGCCCTGCGTGGCGCCTGGAAGGGCCCTTGCCACCCACCGCCCTCCCGCTGCCTCACCGCCCTGCGGACCCCCTCTCCCATTCCCAAGGGAATGCTGCCTTCCCACGGCTGGGGGTGGGCATCTCCCCGGCGGGAAGCGCCGCTGCCATCGCAGCACTTGACCCAGATTCGATTCCGATGGCGAAGGAAACGTGGCCGAGCACGTCCTGCTCCCGGGAGAGGAGCGGGAGGAGGAGGAGGAGGAGGAGGAAGGATGCGGACGGGCGGGAGCGCTGTCCCAAGCCCCCGGTGGCGGTCGGGGAGGGAAGGAGGGATGCACAGCGGGTGGCAGGGATGGCTCACGGCACCCGGCGCTGCCAGGCAAGGGCTGGCCGCCTTCCCACGGGGCTTTTCCAGGCAGGAGCGTGCCCAGCAGGACAGGGGCCAGCTCGTTCCGGCTCGTCACCAATATATATCCATATATTTGGAAACTTCCCTTTGTGCCACACAAACAGTTTCGCCCAAACATTTCATTAGCACATCCGGAAAAGCCCAAATAAAAGCTGCAGCCGGCAGCTCCGGGGAGCTGCCTCCGCTTGGCTGCTGCTGCCCTGGAAGAGGGAATCGCCCCCTGGCCGGCGGCACGGGGGGGCGCGCCGGGATGCCGGCAGGGTGGGAGGGAAGGCGGACACTCACCATTTTCCGCTGGCACCACTGGCAGATCCCGCAGAGGACGATGGTGACGCTAAGGCTGACGGTGATGATGGCTGAGACCAGGAGGACGTCGCGGGAGGGGGTCCCTGGGGGGAGCAGAGCACAAAGGGGGGGTCACAGCTAAATCCTGGGGTGTCCCTGGCGTGCGCCGGGGCTCAGGGAGGGAAAGCACAGGGAATGTGGTCCAACAGGCTCCAACTCCGTTTTGCAGTGTCCCGTCACGGTGGCACCCTCTTGGCTTCTGACGAATGTGTCCTGGGAGGAATCCAGCCTGAGCACTTCCCGGCCTGAGCACTTCCCGGGAGCTCAGCTTGGAGCTTTAATCCCCACTGGCACCCTGGGAGCGCCGGCAAAGGCCGCGGCCGATGCTTTGTGGGCCAGTCCCACATGGATTCATCCCTAATGGTAGTGCAGACCCACTCCTCCCCAGCCTGGCCTTGGGGGCAACCTTGGGGACCCCAAAAACGTGGGAAGGACCCATCAACCACATCCAGCACTTCTGCTCATGTCCACTCTCCCAGGATGCAGAATGACCACTGTGGGGTGGGAATATGGACCCAAGGCGGCTCGGAGGGGTCCGGTGGGACCCCAAACCGGCTCAGCTTTGTCTCCAGGCAGGACCCCCAGCACAGCATCCCTGTGGATGCTCCGCCTCCCGCCGTGCCCGCTGGGACGGGATTGTCCGTGGCGGGAGCCCCAGCTGGCGGCGGGAGGCGGCGAGGCCGGAGCAGCGCCGGGAGCAGCGGTGCTGCAGTATAAATATTAAACAATAAATGTTAATAATTAATTCGCCCGCAGACCTTGTTATTGTAACGAAAATTCCCGGCGGCTCCGAGGCCGGGGTGAGTCAGAGTGGACCGGGAGGGGGGATCAGGGCTCTGGAATCGCCCCCGGCACGTGCCGAGGCACCCGCAGCTCCCTCATCCCCTCTGGAATCCCACGAGGAAAGGGGGCGGTGGCCGTGAAGGGGAGATTTGTGACAATTCCTTGAGCAGGAGATGAGGGTGGCACGCGGTGGGGGTGGCTTTGGGGACAGGTCCCCCCTGCAGCACCCGCGCTCTCTCCATCCAAAGGCAGCTCCTCCATCGCTCCCGGATCACGAGGAGCCTGTGTATAAAACTCACATAGCAACTGTTGCCTAGGAGGGAATTTGGGACCAGCCCTTAATTTCCAACATTTATAAACCCCGGCTGGATAAGCTGCCGGGGGAATGGGAAGCAGCCGGCACGGCCGGAGAGCTCCGGGCGCCCCTCCTCGGCTGCGACCCCGGCCAGTTCAAGCGGCACCGGGCCTTACTGGGCGGGCTGGGAATTGGGATGAGCTCCGCTTGCCCCGCCGCTTGGTGCTCCCTGCTCCAGCCTGGGAGCACCGTGACCCCTCTGGCGCAGCCCGGAGCTCCAACAGATCCTTCGGTACTCGCGGGGTCAAGTTCATCGTCAAATTAATCTGGAGAGGGGGAATCAAAGGAGAAGGCGAGGGAAGGGGTGGGCACTGCGGAGGCCACCACGGCCGTGGCGGTGTCTGGAGAGGGACATCAGCGAGCGCCGGTTCCCGGGGTCAAATTTCCATTGCCAAGGTGTCACCACCCCCCCTAAACCTGGAGTTCCCCCGTGATCCTGATGGATTCACCGGCGGGATCCTGCCTGGGGGGCTGCAGGGGGTGTCCCTGTGCACAGAGTGGGTCCGGTCCTTCCCGGTGGGATCACGCCGTGTCCCCAGGGCGGGGGGAGTGATCCCGGCCTCCAGGCTGCGCCGCCCTCAGCATGACTTAAATGACTCGTTTTCCAGGCAATTACCGCTCGATTAATTAAAGACTCGGAGCCGCTCGGAGCTCCTGGCGCGTCCCCAGCCCTGAGGCGCGGTGCGGGGGTCCCTGTGCCGGGCGGGATGCGCGGCACGGGATGCCCTGGGGCGGGCGGATCCAGGGGGGACGCGGGGAGCTGCGTGGCGCCGGGACACAGCCCCAGGAGCGGGTGACAAGGTGAAAACGCGACGCTTGTTTACGCCGCCGCTGGCCCTCCTTCCCTGCCGCTCTCCATAAATCTCCGCGGCTGCCAGCGCGGATCCAGGCGGGAGCAAGGAGACGGCTGGGAGGGACTTGGGGGTCCACGGCCATGGGGTCCCTGCGACCCTGTCCCAAATCCCGGCGGTCCTTCGCTGGTCCTGCCTCATCCCGAGGGCGCAGTGAGGGGGGCAGGAGGCGGAGACCACGCGTCGCTCCTCGCAGGGATCGAGGTCCCAATCCTGTCCCACGTGCTGGCAGAGCAGGGGATGCTGCGGAGGCTGGGATGGAAGGGGGTGGAACATCCCTGCGGCTCTTTCATCAGGATTCAATGCCACTTGACGGGATATAATTCCACTTTTCCAGATCGGTATTGATGAGGGGATTACCTGCCTCCTTAGTGCTGCAGCTCTCCAGCGTGGGATTTGTGCTGCGTGAGCCAGGGAAGAGGGTCCCTGTTCCAGGGGGAGAGGGCTCTGGATGCAGGCAGAGGGTCCTCGTGTCAGGGGAGAGGGTCTCTGCCAGTGGAGAGAGTTCTGGATTCGGGGGAAGGGTCTCCATGGCAGATCTAGGACAAGCAGGGAGCCTCCTGCATCTTTCACAGTGCCCACTTCGGAGTGGGAGATGGGGAATGTTTGGGAGACAGGGATGCGGTCACGTGCCTATCCTCCTTTATCCGCCGCTCCTGCCGCCTCGGGATTAGCTGCCTCCGGAGCACGAGCGAGCTCTGGCCTTTATGGATGTGAGGGAACACTTCAAACCCGACCCCGGCACAAGGAGAGGTGCGGAGATCCAAGAGGGATTAGCCCTCTCCAGCGGCTTGTGAGATGCACCCGGGGCTGGGAAGAGCTGCCAGCGCCGACGGATCCCACACATGGCTCAGCTCCGGCGTGTGTGGGAATGGTGGGTGTGGGAGCCATGGCACAGCCCATTCCAGGGGCGCACAGAAGTGTCCCTGAGCATCCTGGTGTCCCTAGGCATCCTGCTGTCCCTGTGCATCCCAGTGTCCCTGGGCATCCTGGTGGTCCTATGCATCCTGGTGGCCCTGCGCATCCCAGCATCTCTGTGCATCCTGGTGTCCCTGTGCATCCTGGCGGCCTTGGGCATCCCAATGATCCTGCATATCCCAGCATCCCTGTGCATCCTGGTGGCCCTGAGCATCCTGGTTGCCCTGGGCATCCTGGTGATCCTGTGCATCTTGGTGGCCTTGGACATCCCAGTGATTCCACACATCCCAGCATCCCTGTGCATCCTGGTGGACCTGTGCATCCTGGTGGCTCTTGGCATCCTGGTGTCCCTGGGCATCTCGATTGCCCTGGATATCCCGGTGTTCCTGTGCGTCTTGGTAGACTTGTGCATCCCAGCGAGCCTGCACATCCCAGCACCACTGTGTGTCCTGGCAGCCATGGGCAACCTGGTGGCCCTGAGAATCCTGGTGGCCCTGGAAATCCTAGTGTCCTTGTGCATCCTGGTGGCCCTGGCATCTTGGTGTCCCTGTGCATCCCAGTGTCCCTGTGCATCCCAGTGTCCCTGTGCAGCCCAGCAGCCTTGGACACCTTGGTGGCTTTGTGGTGCTGGTGGCCCTGTGCACGCTCAGCTCCAGGACAGGCATTGCTTGGGCCCATCAGGCTCATGGGCAGCTCCATCCATTTCCTCCCAATTCCCTGTTTCCCTGTGCCTATCCCAGGATTCAGACCCATCACCTCCAGCCAAAGCCCACAGCCCTGGAGCAAGGCTGGGGAGGCAAAGCCCCTGCAAGGGGCATCCAGAGATGGTTCCAGCTCTCCCAAACAATGACTCCTGCACAGGATGGGGAGGCTGGAATCCCGATGGAGTACCAGAGGCTTTGGATGAGCAAAGGCTTTGGAACAAGCCTCACACCTGTGGCACCACGGCTGGAACCAACCTCTTTGCAGGTGTCCCAGTGACGTTGGCCCTGTCCAGGCTCTCAGGGCCACATTTTTGGATCCAGACTCCAAAATTCCCAGCTTTTGTGGACACTGCATCTCCCTGGCTGCTGCTCAGTATTGCAGCCCCATCTCCTGGAGCATCCTCCCACTCACCCTGTTCCAGCGGCGAGATCCATGGATGCCAAGCACCCTGGGGGGGAAAATCAAAGCTGTGGGGAGCCCCCCCAGGCCAGGCTCCCGCTGAGCTCCCTGGAAGTGGTGATCAAAGCCGACATCCACAGCTCCACACGGAGAAACGGCTCCATGTGCCAAGCCGCCAAACCGGCAGCGGAAACGCGTGCATTCCCGGGAAAAGGGCAGCGGGAGAAGGTGCCAAGCGAGCAGCGCGTCCCCCCGCCCCCTCCCCAACATTCCATCGTGCGCCGTCGTGGTGGTGGCGAGCTGCGGAGCCGGAGCGGGATGTGACGCTGAGCCTGGATGGGGATGGTGGTACCGGGGAGGAGCTCCGGGATGGGAAGGGACAGGGCAGGAATGCGGCGTCGGAGCGGCCCCTCGTGCTGCCAGGCTGCAGGGCCACACGGCACCGAGCGAGGTGGCCGCGTTGTCACGCCGGGGCTCCCCAGATGCTGCCTGCCTGGCGCCAGGCCATTAATTCCTCCTCTTCTCATCCTCCCACTCATTTGCTTGATATTTCCCAAACCTCTTATTTTTAGGATGCAGCTGAAAAGCTGTGAATTTGCAGCTTTCGCTCCTGTGCAGGATCCCGGGCGCGGGGCGGGGGGGAGCCGGCCCGGACCCCCGCGGGCACAGCAGGAATGTGGAATCCAAGCCCTTGGCACAGGGAGAGGGAGAAGGGATGGGCACGGAGGGGGGCGAGGCTTTGCTGCCATCCCTGGAAACAACCCAGTGGGCATTTTGGGAATGCTGCGAGCCAGGCTTGGCGTGTCACGTGGAAGAGCTGGAGGGCTGGGCCAGCTGGGCCCGGCGGTGCCACCTGCCCACGTGCTCCCGGGGGCTCTGGAGATGTGAGGGATCACTGGAAGGCCCACGGCCATCCCGCTGCCCGGCAGGATCCTGGGATGAGCCTCGGGAGACAGGAGCGGTGCCACATCTCAGCACCCCAGGCGTGCTCTGGGCGGGAACGGGCGTCTGCTCCCCATCTGTCTGTCTATCCGTGCATACCCCTCTCCAACACATCCATCAATCTCTTCATTCATCCATCCATCCATCCGTCCATCCATCCCTCGTACACATCTGCCTCTCCATCCAGCCATCTGTCCATCCCCCGGAGCTGTCAATCCGGCCGGCTCTGCCTCCCCCACGCCGAGCTGCCAGTCCTGAGGGGCTTCAGGTGGCAGAGCCCACCAACCCCGGCCCCACCACGGGGGGCTGGGCCAGGTGAACGCCGTCCCAAAACACTGCACAGCTCCGGCCAGATGCTCCCAGGCATTCCCTGTCCCCGCCGGCTGCCGTGCATGGATGAGTCCCTGCTGTGTCCCCTCCAGCCCTGATGCCACCCGTCCCGCGCTCCGCGACCACGGCAAGCAGGAGCTGGGCATGGAGGGAGAATTTGGCAAGGGAAGGCACTCCTTCCCTGGTGCTGGGCTATTTTTGGCCGAGGATTTCCGGAGAGCCGTGTGGTTTCTCTGCCTCGTGGTCCCCACCGTGCCTCTCTTCCTGAGGAGCACCCAGAACCCCACAGCTCCCTCTGATCCCGCGGTTTGCATCCATCTCCATCCCCATCCCCACCAACATCCCCATCCCCATCCCAGCCCCTGCTCCGGAGAGGACGCCGCTGATCCCCTGGCCAGGCTGGTGCTCCACGTCATCCCTGCTCCCAAATGAGCCCTTGGGCATCGCTCCCCACCCCGGAGTCACCCCAGCCCCCCTTCCCTTGGCGCAGGATCCTCTCCTGGCGCTGGAGGAGCGGGCTGGGCTCTCATCCCGAGTGGCACTGCCAGCTCTCGCGCCGTCGCCACTTAGCCTCTCGGCCCGGGGCTCTCCATCATTCCCGAGCCCTTCGGGTGACAGCAGGAGAGAGGGAAGGCAGAGAGCCAGCGGCTCCCAGGGAACAAGGGCGGGCAGGCTCCTCGCAGCCCATCCCGGCTCCAGGAGCCCCCGCTGGCTTCCCCAGCTCCCTGATTCCCCCCGGGCAGTGCCCCCCGGTCACATCACCCGGGACCCACGAGCTGTGACAGCAAGGCCACCGTGGGGACAGGATTCCCGCAGGGAGTTCAGGGATGGCGGATGCTCAGGGTCAGCCCTCAGACCCGGGGGCTGGCGGTGCTGGGAGAGGAAGAGGAGGCTTGGAGGGGAACACATGGAAAGATGGAGAAACGCAGCTCGGAAGGAGGAGGCAGAGGAGGGGAATGAAGGGCCGAAGGCCCCAGAGGAAGGACTGGGTACTCAGATATGGGAAGGTGCCCGGTGTAGGTGGGGGTCGTGGAAATCCTCCAGGAGAGCCTGATCCCGGCGCTGCATGCTCCAGGGACACCCAGGTAGGGTCATCCATGGGGCAGCAGGGATGGTCATCCATAGTGGAACGGGGACAGGGACCCATCGCCACCAGTGTTCCACAACCCCATCCGCAGGGGGAGAGCCGATCGCGCCGCCTTCCCTGGACACCCGGAACACCCCGGGGTGCATCCCACGGGTTGTGCCCCCCTCGGAGGGCCGGGAGCGGGGCTGCTGTGCTGCGCTGTCCCTCCGCCGCCGCGCCGGCTCCGTCCCCGCCGGCGCGACCGCTTCTCTTCAAACCTCATTAACTCCCCCCAAGGTGACCCTCTCCCTCCTGCAGCCAGGCCCGGGGACGCCAGGAGGGGACGGGGCGCTGGGGGGGCACCCGGGGCTGGCAGGCGGGCGCGGAGCCTCCCGTGCCACAGCCACAGCGCGGGCACCCACAGGGATGGGGGATGCTCCGCTCGGCGCATCCCAGCGCGCCGTCCCCCACGCCCAGCCCCACACAGGTCCCCCAGGCCCCCCGGCAGTCACAACCAGGGGGGTCCGGCCCCCTGCTCCACGCTGGGGCTCTGCCCATCATCCCCGCGCTCCGGCGGCTCTCCGGGAGCCGTTCCCTCGCCGGATCCATCCATAATGGATATTGTAGCTGAGCCCCCGGGGGCCGGGGGGTGGCAGCGATATTATCTGCATCTGTCTTCATTCCCCGCTCCCCCCCTCCTTCCTCGGCAGGCGGAAAAGCCGCGAGATCAGGCGCTGGAAAAGCCGCCTCCAGCTCCTCTCCTGCTCCTCGGTCTCAGTGAGACCTCCCTGCCAGACCCCCCACCCGGCGGGGAGCCCCCCAATCCTTGTCCTTGCTGTGCCTCAGCCGTGCTCAGAGGGGTCCTGGGACACGCCAGTGCGGGCGTGGGGAGGCTGAAAGGGTTGGAATTGTTGGCGGCTGCTGGGAGCAAGGAACGCCCACCGTGGGGGGCTCGGCATCTGCGTGGACCCCCCACTGCCAGGGAAAACGGGATGGAGCCGCCGTGGGGGACAAAGGGCCGGGGTGAGGCCGCGGGGGATGCTCCGAGACGCCGGCGGGAGCATCCCTCGGGCTGGAGCCAGGGGCTGGCTGGGAGGGGGACCCCAGAGCGGCGCAGGACGGGGGTCCCGGGTGGGTCGGGGGCTCCCGCTCCGTGTGGGCACCGTGCGGGACGCGAGGCTGCAGCAGGTGCCCAGCGAGGCCCGTGCGCTGCCATCCCTGCGCTCTTTGTCTGCCTTCCCGCCCGTCACGCTCCCTCATCCCGCTCGCAGCCCCTCCGCCGGCCCCCGCCTCGCTGCTCGCCGTGTGCCGGCCCCTCTGGAAGCGCAGCTCTCCTCCCGAGCCCCGGGGAGCTGCTCCCACGGCCGCGCCAGCACCAGGGGCTCCATCGCCCGCTCCGAGGCGGTGCGGGGGGAAAACAGGCAGCTGCTGCCTGGTTATTGATTCACCACCTCCAGCCGCCGCGCGGCTCGGCTCGGAACGCTTCCAGCCGGGAAAGATGGGGACGTGGGGAGCAGGGCCCCCGGCACCCGCTCGCTGCTGCGCTGAGATGAAGCTCTGGGGATGCGAATGTCACCCCAGAGGGGACAGCTGGTGCCAGCAGCGGGGACAGGGATGGGGTGGGGGGAGTCTGGCAGGGCCAAGGGAGCTGTCCGGTGCTCCCAAAGCAAGGGGGACGCGGTGCCTGTGGCACAGAGGGCACCTTTGCAGGCAGCCCCAAGCTCTGCCTGGCGCCTGGACGCGGCTCTCCTGACACAGGGTTCGGCGGTCCCCCAGCAGCACAGCCCCCTGCGGCTCCCCAAAAATGCCTCCAGCTGGCGGGAGCCGCTTTGGGAAGCGCCTCAGCTTGATCCCAATTCCCAACACCCCTCGCCAGCCAAGACCAGACTCCCTCGGGCCTCTCCAACCCCAGAACCAGACCGCCCCAGCAGCACCTCCGGGCTCCGCGTTACCCCCAAATCCCTCTTTCCCTGGGCAGCAAAGTTTCCCGAATTTCCCGGCATCTTCTCCCCCCATGACACGCAGCCAGCGCTGGGGGCCGCAGCCAGTGTCCCCGCACGGTGACACGGAGCAGGGGACGAGGAGGACGAGGCTGGTGCCACCTCGGGCAGCGTTTTGAGGGGACAGCAGGCACTGCTTCAGCCCGGGATGTGGCTTGGCTGGCTCTTCCCAAATCCTGCGGGGGTGTGAGATGACAGCACCCCCTCAGCCTTCAGCAGGGTGGGGGACAGACCCAGCACGTCTGGAAAATCCGGGAAAGGTGGGAACACGCAGGGAAGCAGGCAGTGGCAGGGTGTCTGCACAGGTGTGTGCACCCCCAGCGCCCCACGGCTCCGGGCGCCACGGCACAGCCGCCGCCGCTGACGTGGGAAAACTCCCACGTGACGGGAGCCCCAGCAGCCGGGGAGCACGGGATTTGGGAATTGGGGAGAGGGGCTCTGTCCCCCCAAACCCGGCAGCTCGTGCTCTGCCCTGGGAGCTTCCAGCCTGCCAAGCAGAGCTGGCCATGGCACAACCAGCCATCCAGTGGCCCACCGGCCGCAGACGGGGACATCTGGCAGGGACAAGGGGGACAAACTGGGGGCAGGTGCAAAGTTTGGAGGGGGAACGAGGCAGGAGAAAATCTCGGGCACCGGGAGGGACGGGCAGCCCTGTCAGGCTGCTGCCGGCGGGGACAAGCTGGCATCCCCCCCGTGCCACCCACCTGGGTGACCTTGGGCCAAGCCGTGCCGTGCCGCGCTCCGGGCATCCCTGCGGGGTCGCGGTGGCCCGGGATGGAGCCGCTCCCGGTGGGAGCGCTCAGCCCGCGGGCAGGCACAAAGTTGCCCTCGAAGGCAGCTCGGCCGGAGCCGCCAACCGCCGGGCAGCGGTGACGCCGTCACCTGCCGCGGGTGACAGCGCGTGGCGCGCCCCAGCCCGCCCGATCCCGCAGGCCTGGCACCTGCAGCTCTCCCCGGCGGCGCCCGCTGTCCCCGCGTCCCCGCCGGCACGTCCCCACGCCACCGCAGGACACGCCGTCCTTCTGCCCGCTCCCCGGGCCCCGGGACACGGCCGGGGACGGCCGCCAGGCCCCGCTGATCTGCATCGCTCCGGCAGCATCGCTGTGTCTCCGCACCGGGCTCGGGCACCCCCAAAACGTCCCCGCCAGCGTCCCAGATTCCCTGGTGCGGGGCCGACTGCTGCCTTCCCAGCATGAGCTCAGCAAATCCGCGGCGGAGAAAGCCCCTTCCCCAGCCGCCCACCCCCGCGTGTCCCGGTGTCATTCCGGAGGTGCAGCAGGACGGGGCAGGGGGACCCCCCAGAAGGACGGAGGGGGCGGCAGGTGAGGAGCAGGGATGTGCTGACCGCTGGATGCTGGTCTGGATGGCGGAATTTGGGGCTCACTCGGGGGGTCCGGGGGTTTGCTGGGGGTCTGGGGAGCGGGATGGTGCCCCCGGGGCTTGGGGTGTCCCGGGGGGGATCGGGGGCTCCAGCACCTCCGCAGGGTGAGGAGAGGGGGGATGTGCTGGGTGTTTGTCTGGGCGCCGGCACCCAGAGGGATTTGGGGCTCGCCCCGCGTTTTTTGGGGGGCTGGGGAGCAGGATGCTGCCCGCGGGGGTTGGGGTGTCGCCGGGCGGGGGGTGTCGGTGGCTCCGGCAGCTCCGCAGCGCGGTGACAGCGGCGGCGGTGACTTTCTCCCCAAACTACCGTAACTCCCCGGGAGGCGCGGGGGGAAGCGGGCAGCGACCACGGCGGATCCCCGGGGGGGCGGCGAGCGGTCGGCCACCCCCGGTGCGTGTCCCCGCGTCCTGCGTGTGTCCGTCCCCCCCTCCCCGGCGGCCCGGGGCTCACCTGCGCTGGCAGCCTCCGGGTGCAGGTACATGGTGGCGGGCGGCGGCGGGGCGCGGCGGGGCGGCGGGGCGGCGGCTGCCCGGTGCAGCGGGGCCGCGGCTCATCAGACGGCGGCAGAGGCGGCGGCGGGAGGGGGCGGCGGGGCGGGGGGCGGCGGCGGGGCGGCGGGGGCCCGCATGCGGCGGCGGGGGGCCGGGAGCCCCGCGGAGCCCGTGCTGGCCGCCCGCTGCTGCGGGGTGCGCGCGTGTGCGGGTGCGTGTGCGGGTGCGTGTGCGGGTGTGTGCGGGTGCGTGTGCGGCGCGATCCTGCATCCACTTGCTGCTCGCTGCTGGCGGGATTGGAAACTGCAGCCGCCGGGAAGGGAGGAGGGAGCGGAGCGGCGGGGGGGGCGGGGGGGGGTCGGGATGCGCACGGAGAGAGGGGGACACGCGTGGGGTGGTGACACCGCCCGCGGTGACGCCCCCGCGGGCCCGCACTGACGGCGCCGGTAACGCGGCCGCGGGGCTGCGAACCTCCCGGATCCGCGCGTCGCACCCGCGTGGGGAGGGGGACACGCGTGGCAGGGGCAGGGACGGGCGGGCCGGCACAGGGGTGGCACTCAGGGCCGCGCACTCGTGTTCTCACGGTGGCGCGCCCTGGGAAGGCCGAGCCCGCCCCGGGTCCCCGCGCACACGCGTGGGGCCGCGCTCGGGACCCCTCCGGGCCCTCGCAGGCTCCATGTGCCGCGCTCCGGCGTGATCCAGGCCGGGTTTTGTCGGGGCCGGGGCGCGGCGGGCGCTGCCGGGGCACTGCGGGCGCGGCGGGCGCTGCGGGCGCCGAAAAACACGGAGTGGATTCACAGAGTTCGCTCCCGCTATCCCCCACACCGCCGCGCAAAGGCAATTCCCGGCGAATTCCTGCCCCTCCAGCCGGGCTCCAGGGGTGCTGGCCTGAGGGCCCCCGGGGTGTGAGGGAGCGCGGTCAAGGAGGAGACCCTGCTGATGCAGGATGTGCCCATGGATGGAAGAGGCAGTTGGGGGAAAGATGATGGAGATTGGGGGTTTTCTCCTGGAATTGGGAACCGTGCTGGCTCCCGCTTTCTGCTGGGGTGAGGGGATCAGAGATCCATCCCAGGGTAGGGTGATGGGGTCAGGGACTCATCCCAGGGTGGGGCAATGGGGCTGGGACACTCCCAGGACTAGTGGGAACCTCCAGAGGCAGAGCCCAACCTGGCCTTGTGGAATGGAACTCGGACCAGATGACCTTTAAAGGTCCCTTCCAACCCAAACTGCTGAGAATCAGCTGGAATCTCTCTGGAGTCGTACTGGGCCAGGAAAAAGCAGGAAACCACCGCAACCATGGTTTGGAAGCTCTTTGGGAGACTAAAATGAGACTTTCCTTGCTTCTAGGCTGGGTTTGGAGCAGGGAATGAAGCAGGAAATATCTCCTTATAAAAACCCCGAACTGTCAGACACTGGATTGATGAATGAGGTTGAACTCGGGGCAATGGTGACTCCCCAGTGCCATGGAATTCCCTGGCAGGGGAACAAGGGGTGAGGAGGGATCAGGGATCTGGTCTCATGTTCCTGACTCACACCAGGGGCTCCATCCCGGTGGCCATCCCCGGGGGATAGAGGCCTCTCCCAGCACCTCAGGGCTGGGCCAGGCACATCCCACTTTGGAAAGCCGGCTGGGAGCCGCGTGCCAGGCAAACTCCGGCACGTGTACCCTGGCACAGCTCTTCCAGTGAGGGGGAGCGGTGCCAGCCTGCTGCCAGCCTTCCTGGCACTCCTGATGGGCTGGGAAAAGGGCACCTCTCTGCCCCTCTGTGCTCCAGGCCCGGCGGAGCATCTTCCCGCGGCTACGGAGCTTTGTTTTGTTTTCGGAACGATTTCTGCCCCTGTCATGGCAATCTTCTCGTGGAGCCCTTGGCAGCGGCCCTGGCTTTCACTCCGCTCCTCTCCGCTCGCTTCCCACACACTCCGGCGAGCTCTGAAATCCCCATCCCCGCAGGCACAGACAGCCCGGCAGCTCCGTAACCTCCCGCTCCCACTCAGCCGCTCCCGCCGTCACTTCCAGCGGGGCCGGTGGGCGGGGAGCGCTGCTGAGTCACGGGCCCGGCGCTCGCCCCGGGCCACGCGTGAGCCTCCGACGCCCGCCGCGCCCCGGCACCCGCCCGGGAGCCTTTCCTTCCTCCCAGGCCAGCGTGGAAGGAGCAAGTTGGCCCAAACTAGGGCCCCAGTGCCCTGAACCCTTGGGTAACCTGAGTCGCTGCCATTCCGGATTCCTGGGTGCCCCAATCCCCTGGGTGCCCAAACTGCTGCCATTCCCAGCTCTAGGTGCCCCTAGAGACACCTAGAGACACCTGCATTCCCAAATCCCTGGGTTTATGAGTTCCTACCATCCTGAAGCCTTGGATGCCTGGAGACCCTGCCATTCTAAATCCCTGGGCACACCAAATCCCAAACCATCATGGCCCTGCTGGGCAGGAAGATACTCCAGTGTCTCTAGGATGTCTCCCAAGTGTCCGCTCAGGACTCCCTGGAAAAGGCACATTCTGGTGCTTGGCTGCTCCAGAAGGAGTCATCCTGCTCCTTTCTCCTCATTTTCCCTCTTTTTGGGGGAAGGGAATGGATATTTCCTCTTCTCCCTCCCCACCCAAAGGAGAGAACCTTTCCTTTTGTATTTATTACCCCTCGCTGGAGCTGTTTATCCAAATTAATCTCTGGGTCGAGGCCAAGCCGTGGGTAATTCCATGGAAAACGAGGAAATTTTCGGAGCCTAACGGGAGCAATTACAGGGGGTTAGGAAGCGAACTATCCCTCAAGTCGGACATGAGCGGGCGGTGACCCGGCGCTTGTCACAGCTAATAAAGATGTTAATGAGCCGGCAGCGGCACCCGGCTGCTGCTCCCATTGTTCCCATCCCTCCCTATTCCCGCTCCGCCGCTCCCGGCGCTGCGGAAGCAGGGCCGTGTTTGCCTTCTCTGTGCAAACACAGCGCGGGGCAGAACCGGTCCGGCGGCCCGGCGGGATCCGCCGAGCTGCCCCGGGCGTCTCCCGGTGCGCATCCCGGGAGAGGCCCCCGGGGGGCGCGGGAAGGCGAGCGGCGGGGATTGGCTCCGGGGGGATGCTCATCCTCCCGTGCGTTATTCCATGAGTAAGTGGATAAATGATGGACAAGCTCGCTGGCCCGTGGATGAGCAGCGCAGCGGATCCGCGGGCTGTGGATCTGCGGGGAAGGCTGGAAGCCCCACCGTGGGGGCAGTGGGGAGCGGGGAATGCAGCAGAACCCCAGCCAGGCCTCCCTCACTGAATGGGAATAATTATCCCGGTGACGACTCGGTGTCCTCTGGATATTTTAATTACGGAGGGAGCATCCGTCGTGCGGCAGAGCCGCTCGGCGCCACATTTGCCAAGGGCTCCAAGGGACACTCCCGCCGTCGCCGGCGCTGTTTGCCCTCGGCACATCCTCCCTGTTTGCTCTGCGTGCCTACAGCCCTTTGGAGCTGCTGGAGTTTTCCATGCCTGTGGCACGCCAGCGTGTCCCTGGGCGGGGCCAAGGTGTGGTGGCTCCCAAAAAAAAGGCACGCTGGGAACTTTAGGGTCTTCCAGTTTGAGCCTGAAGCCACCGGGAGTCTGGGTGGAGAGCTTGCGATGCTCCAGCACAGAGCTGGGAGATCACTCATCCAGCCCTGGAGATGCACTGTCCATCCAAGGAATTTATTCGTCCTCTACCAGGCAGAAAAGTATTAAAAGAACAAAATAATTTGAACCAGGAATGTGGCTTATAATTCACGTGGAATGCTGGGGATGGAGAGATATGAGCCAGGGTGGCTGACCATGGGGGATGTCACACATTCCCCATTCTCCTGCCACCTCATCCCTACTCCATGTTGTCACATGGTCCAGTTTGAGGTGTATACAAACCTCAGCTTCCCAATGCTCTTTGTCTTTTGGGATAATTTTAGCTATAAACCCTTCTGGCTGAGCTCTCTGCCATCCTGGAGGCCGCTGCCTTCCCGGTGTTGGGCACCCCTGGCTCCACAGGGATGACCTGGCAGCTGGAACAGGGAGGGAAGCTCTGGGCCCTCTAGCATCACCAGGGTGCCCAGAAAGCCCCGAGGAAAGGTGGGAAAGGCGGCAGGTGGAGGCTGAAGGTCAAGCTGTGGACTTTGCCCCGGAGCAGCTGCTCGGCAGGTGAGACGGGATCCGAGGCTGTGCCACAGGATCCTTCCTGCTGGCTCCCAGCCCGCGGCAGCCACGGGATGCAGGAGAGCCCCGTGTGGAATCAGGAGACTTTGCAGAGAGCTTAGGCTAGGGATGCGTGGATCCTGCCTCCCAAAATCCTGCGGAGACAGGAGGGTTTGTCCTTCCTGCAGCTCACAGCCAGGTCGTGCCGGGGTCCTTCTGCGCAGCCAATTTGGGATCAGGTTTCGATCGATGGAGTCGCTCCAGCCCCGCTGCCCTGACTCAGCAGGGCCCGACTCCCAGAGGCCCTGCTGTGCCTTTGGATCCTCACTGGGAAGGCTGGAACCAGCCGGGAAGGGGTTTGGGAGCGATTGGTGCTCCCAGCACACGGAATGCTGTCCCAGAGGAGGCTGGGAATGGTGACGCAGGGTGTCTGGATGGTCCTGCTCTGCATTCCAGGTGCTGCCAGGGGAAGAGCCATGCTGGGACACAGCCTGGGAGTGGCTCCCCCTCCTTTGAAATCCTGTTGAACCCCATCCTCCCACCGCTGCTTTCCCAGCCCTTCAGCGCCGGCCTTGGATCATCTTTTTTTCATGAGCACCGGCGGTCGATGCCTGGGAAAGGCAGAGCTGGAAGAAGCTGCCCTTGGACACTCTGGCCAGGGAAGGAACAGCACAGGCACTGCCCCTTCCCTGCCCATTCCAAAGTGCTCTGGTGCTGCCAGCATGGAGCCAGGAGCTCTCAGCGCATCCAAAACCACCGCTCTCCGCATCCTGATGTTGGATAATTTGCGGAGCACGGCTCCGTAATGAGTGGTGACCTCTATTAGCCGAGCTCTCCGGCTCCTCAGGAGTTCCCAAAGTGCCTCTCTGGGGTTTTTTTTGGAGGATGGAAAGGCCGAGTCACTGTACAATTAGGGATAAATCATTCCTGCATCAGATGGATGGATGGATGGATGGATGGATGGATGGATGGATGGATGGATGGATGGATGATGACCAGTTTTGATTCTCATGGCTGTGAGGGCAGGGATGAGGTCAGTGGGATGAGGAAAAATCAGATAGAGATAGAAAATGAGGGATTTGCCTGAAAATCAGACAGGAAAGGGCTGGAGAGAGAGACATTCCTGTTGAACCCATTGCCCTGACCAACAGTTTCATGGATTTCTCCCACACCTGGGAATCTTTGCAAAGCCACCTTGGACTCATTGCCTCCCCAGGCATATTTTGGGGTGAACCCTCCTTCCAAAGCCTTGGGAGAGGCCTGGATTTTCCCACTGAAGGCAGCAGCAGGGTGGGCAGAAGTAGCCCAGAGGAAAACAGCTCCAGAAAAGATTCCATCTGGAAATGGGATCCCACGGACCCAGGGTGATGCCAAGATACAGCCATACCCAGTCCTCATCCAGTGGGCACCAAAACCTGGCTCGTGGGAGAAAATCCCACAGAGCCCCACCAGCCTGGTCTGGGCAGGGAAGTGGGGTGAGCGCTGCTTGAATATCCCAAAAAACTCTGGCTGCACCAAGGACTCTGGGAAAACCAGGAATGCTGGGAATTCATGGCAAGCCAGGGGTGGAGGAGCGCAGGAAGGCGATGGCACAGGGGTGATGATCCATGGCCAGCACTGCCACATCCGCTTGTTATCCAAACATCTCCATCCTGCCGCAGGCGCCGGAGCAAAGTCCAGCCCCATGAGAGCAGCAGCAAATCCAGCTGGAAAAGCCTTCAGCACCTGCCTGTGATGGATGCAGAAAGGCAGGATTGGGGGGTGGGAGAAGCAGGGAGGAGGGAGGCTGATCTCACGCCAGCTACAGGAAGAGCCAAGGTGGGAACCCACCTGACATCCCGGCCTGGAGATAAACAGCTGCTTGTAGAGGCACTTAATGGCTGGGAGAAGGGATTTAATGGCCAAGGATTGTTGGGAACAGCTTGTGCCAAAGCCCTCTAACAGCTCCCATGTAATCAGGGACAGAGATGAGTCTTAAGGTTGCTTCCAACCTCAACCATTCTGGGATTACGGGATCTTTGGCTGCTTGGGAAGGGGCCAGTTTCTCAGTGTAAGCAGCACAGCTGAAGATCATGGAATTCTGGAATGGTTGGGGTGGAGAGGGTCTTAAACCTCATCTCATTCCAGCCCCCTGCCATGGGCAGGACACCTTCCACTTGCTCCAAGCCCAATCCAAGCTGTCCTGGAACACTTCCAGGGATGGGACAGCCACAGCTTCTCTGGGCAGCCTGTGCCAGGACCTCCCACAACCTCACAGGGCAACAGAAACTTCATCCCATCCTCTCCGCCAAAAAGATGTTACACAGCATTCCCAATCCCATCTAATCCCTCCTCAACACCATCACCAGAGCCTTTGGCACCCGATTTAGTAGGATGGGAGGATTTGTGTCCTGCAGTGGGAAAGGGCACGCTGGAAAAGGTTCCTTGGAAAAGGACCTACTCCATCCCGAGTCCCCAGTGCTCAGCCCTGATCCAAACACAGCAGCCATCCCAGGAATGCTGTGTTGGATAGGGAGAGCTCCAGCTCTGTGCCAGCTGCTGACAGATGTTGGGACTATCTGCTCCCTGCACGCTTCCAGCAGCCCGCGGCTCCGGAGTCATGCACCGCTGCCGCTCCCCTCCCGCTCCCGCGCTCCCTGAGGCCGGGAGCAGATGTCCGGCACCGGCCACCTCCGGCACGCTCCACAAATTCCCAGCTCCTGGCACGGGCAGCGCCAGATGGGCTTCCCGATGCTCCAGCGCAGTGCGGGAAAGCAATTCCTGCCGCGGCAGGGAGCGCCGGGACGATGAACCCGCTATTCCCACATGGATATGGAGACGTTCCATGGCACAGCAGACTGTCTGAATTCCCAAAAAGGATTTGGAAGGCAGCAGGATCCCGCCAGCGCTGTCGAGCACCTGCTGCCTTCCCTGGATGTGTGATCCTGGTGGGTATTTTGGGAACGGGCCCATTTCATTGCCTGGGTGAGGACTTGCAGCGCTCCGGCAGCGCCTGGCGCTCTTCCTGATTCCTCTCCAAGAGCTGGGAAGGAGAGGGAGGTCTTGGTGTTCCAGAGGCTCCAGAGCCATACCTGTGGCTGAGGTGTGTCTGTTATGTTCAACAGGGGCTTTATTGGGAAGTGGAGACAAGAGCCAGAGGAGGACATTGGGAGGGATTAGACCAGTGGGAGAATTTGCTCCTCCTGCTTTCCTGTGGGGAATTCTCTAGGCATGGAGTCACTCCAGGCTCGGATGGGAGGAGTTGAACAGTGCCAGAACTTAATTGGGGTCTGCTGGGTCTTGGCCTCGTTTGTGGCCTCTGCCCACACTTGGAGGGAATCCTTCCCAGGGGAGTGGGAGAGAGATGGGATGGGATGGGATGGGATGGGATGGGATGGGATGGGATGGGATAAGGGGCAGGAATAGGGTGGGATAGGTTAGGAACAGATGGAAATGGGTGACATGGGATGGGGAGGGATGGGAGTGTAGGAGATGGAATAGGGAGGAATGGGAATGAATGGGAAGGAATGCAATTGAAAGGAATGGCATGTGAAAGAACAGGAACAGATGAGAAGTAATGGGAAAGAATGGGATGGAATAAGATGAGAAAAGAAAGGGATGGGATGGGATGGGATGGGATGGGATGGGATGAGATGAGATGAGATGAGATGAGATGAGATGAGATGAGATGAGATGGGATGGGATTTTTGTGCCCACCTAAGGAGCTCCAAACAGGGTTTTCCCATCCACTACTGGTGTTTGGGGGTTCCAAGTGTGGATGAGCTCCCACTCCCTCATGTCCAGCAGGAACACACCCAGGGCAAGTTATTCCAATTGGGAAGTGCAGAGGGATGCACTGATGCTGAGCTCAGCCCTGCTGGGCTCCAGGGAGTCTCCCCATCCCAGAAGGCTGCGGGAAGGAGGCAGGAGGATGGCACATCCCACAATCCCAGCCTGACTTTCCTCCAGGAACAGGAAAGGCTACTCTTCCCCTTCCTTCCATGCTCATCCTGAGTGTCTCACCCCTTGTGGGCCCCATCCTGCTCCGGGGAACTCCTCCCTGTGTGAGTCATCCCGCCGGGATCCCCCTCCTCAGCCGAGTGTCACCGGCTGACGCAAATCCTCCCACCCCAATCCCAGGTGCCGGATTTAGAACGGCTCCACCGGCGCTGCCAGGGAGGATCCCACAGCCCGGCTGCCAGCAGGAATGGGATGGGCATCCATCCTGGAGGAGCTGGAAGTGCAAATCCCAGGGAAGGGTGGGATGGTTGTGGCTGGACAGGAGCAGGAATGCTGGCGCCCATCTTGGAGATGCTCCCACTTCCCTCATGCCAACACTCTCACCAGGGATGAGATGGGATATGGGGTGGGACGGGAAGAGGAAGGATGGGAAAGAGTTAGATAGGATGAGAAGGAATGGGAAAGAATGGGATGGGCCACTATCCCAGCACACAGGAGATATCCATGTGGAAGCCCCAGGGCAGCAGCACGAGGCAGGAGGAGCTGGAGCAGCTTCTGGAGAACTGTGGTAAAATCCCATTCTGAATCCAGCCCCTCCTGAGTGATTTTCCACAGGAATGAGATGTGGGTCCCGAGATGGGAGAATGGAACTGGAGAATGGAACTGGGGAATGGAATCCCTGGAATGCAGCCCTGGGAATGGCTGTGGAAGGCCAAGGGGAGCCAATGGCACCAGGAGCACTGGGACTGCTGGGATGGGGACCATGAGGAACTCCAGGTGCACTGGGAGGGACAGGACTATTGGGATGCACTGGAAACACCAGGATCCCTGGGAAGAGCACCAGGATGAACTGGGAGCACTGGGAATGTTAGGAGCACTGGAATGCACCAGGAACATTGGGATGCACCGGGAGCACGGAGAACCCTGGGAACAGAGGGGTTTACTGGGAGCACTGGAAGCATAAGGATCCATGAGAGGGATGCTCCCGGAGCACTGGGAGTTCTGGGAACAGAAGGAACACTGGAATGCACTGCAAGCATTGGGATGCATTGGAACTGGGTCCCTTTGGAGCACAAGGGTCCTCCAGGAACACCGGGAACCCTGAGAACAGATGGGATGACCGGGAGGTCTGGAAGCATCAGGATCCCTGGGGGTCCAGGGGCGCTCCAGGAGGACTGGGATGCCTGGGAAGAGGGAGCGCTGGGATGCGGCGGTGCGGTCTGAAAGCTCCTCCTCGTGGCTCCCGGGGAGAACTACCGGGAGAGCCCCGGGGCACGGGCCGGGCACGGAGCGTCCCAGCATCCCGGGAAACATGGGGCCGCGGGAATTCCGCGATGGAACGAATCTCCCCGTTCCCGCAACCACCTGGGATGGGACGGTGCCGCATCCCGGCCCACCTGGCATGGGAACACCACCAGCGGGGACCACTGGCCGCACAGAGCCGCCAACCATCCCGGAAAATCCCGGAGCGCCGCCGGCATGGGGGGATTCTGGGAAGGATTGATGTTAATGCATGGAATGTGATTTCAGGCCACGGTCCTGGCTGATCCAAGTGTGGGAGAGAGGCGGGAGTGGAAAATCACTTCTGCTGCGAGCAGCAATTCCTTTATTTTTCCTTTTGCTGGCAAAGGTATTGAAAATGAGAGGGAGAGAGGACGAATGGGAACATCCAGGACCCTCAGGGCAGCTGCAGCTGCGCTTCCAGACAGCTTTCCATGGATTGCACCTTGTCCCCAGCCCAGCAGCTTGCTGCTCCTCCATGGGAGATGTCCCTAAAGTGGTGGGAATATCCAGGAATCCCTCTTGGGCCTGGCAGCATCAGAGGGATGTCTGGAAGGGAAGGAGCAGGTGGGGGATTGGGGTCGTTTTGGTAACCAGTGGTGGGGTTGTGCTTTGCTCATCACCTCTTGCACCTGATCCATGTGGGATGGGCCACCATTGGGATCACTCCCAGCTCTGTTATTCGGGAAAGGGTCCCACCCCCATTCCATGCTGTGCCCTCCAGTCAGAGCTCCACAAGGAAAAATCAATACCTGACTTCCAAAAAAAGCAGCTGCTGGTGGCTTTTTATAGCAACCTGTCCCATTTGCATCCTCCCTCAGCCCAGGCCCAGGGAGCCCGACCTCTGGCTAAATTAGCTGTGAATTCCCAAGGGAAACAGCCTTGGAAAAGCAGGAAGAGAGCTTGGTTGTGCTGGAATATTCTACCGCAGTCACTCCATCCATTGTTCCTCGCTGGCCGTGGTTTCCACAGGGAGGAAGCTCCCTGATGGGATTGTACCACTCCTGGAGCACTGCTGGGCATGGGATGGGGTGGTTGCCAGCAGTACCAGCCCCTCTCTCCCTTGGGATCACTTCCCAGAGGGAAATTGGGGTGTGGGAAGGAGGAGAATCTGGGATTGCCCCAACCAGGGAGCTCATGCAGGGAGCAGAGAGAGGGATGGCTGGAAAAACCCTGGGATGGGGAGGTGCTGACCCTCTTCCCCTGCAGAAATCCCGCTCCTGCTCCACGGGTGAGGGAGGTGCCAAGGCAGGCAGGCAGAGCACAGGGAATATTTAGGTCACAGTAAATGAGCTCCCTCATTAGAGCCTCTGGAGCTGCACCCACGCGGGGCTGGGGCCTGGAAATCGGGAAGGGGATTTGGACACCCCTGAGTGGGAGGGGAGGATGGATGGGCCCATTATCCCCAGGAAACTGAGGAGGTGGAAGGCATGGCATTGTCAGCTTCGGATGGACAGGCCAGAAACAGTGGGAGGCTCCCAAAACACTTTTAATTCCTGAGAGGTTGGGGTTCTGCCCTTGGTAAAAGCTTTTCCTGTTTTCCCTCCCTGCTCATCCCAGGTGCTGCCCATCAGCCTCACAGCTGGAGTAGGGGTGGGATAAAAGGGGAATTAAGTGGGGCTGGCAGCCGTTTGGAAGTCCGGGTGAGCTCCTGCTGTGCTAGTGGGATGGATGGAGGCTGGGGCCCTGGAGCTGCTGGAAGTGCTTTGGGAGAAGGTGAGTTACTTCCCAGATTGTGTTTGGAGCACGGGGAGGGGCCTGGGGATGGACCAGGATTTTTCCTCCATTTTCTTCCCATGTAAATTTTCCCCTGGCATGGCCAGCAGGTTCAGGGAGGGGATTTTCCCCCTCTCTCCTGCTCTGGTGAGATCTCACCTGGAATGCTGTGTCCAGCTCTGGGTGCCTCACTGTAAGGAGGATGTGGAGCTGCTGGAGAGAGGCCAGAGGAGGCCGTGGAGATGCCAGAGGGATGGACATAGGCTGGGAGAGCCAGAGGTGTCCAGCCTGGAGAAGGGAAGGCTCAAGGGAGGCCATAGAACCCCTTCCAGTGCCTAAAGTGTCTCCAAGAGCTGGAGAGGGACTTTGGAGTGACAGGACAAGGGAGAATGTGTTCCACAGCCAGAGCACCTGTATAGATTGGAGACTGGGAAGGAATTTTTGTCTGTGAGGCTGGTGAGACCCTGGAATGGATTTCCCAGAGAAGCTGTGGCTGGCCTATCCTTGGAAGTGTCTAAGGCCAGGCTGGACAAGACTTGGAGCAACCTGGGATAGTGGAAGGTGTCCTTGGCCATGGCAGAGGGTGGCACTTGATGAGCCTCAAGATCCTTTCCAACCCAAACCACTCCATGATTCCCTGACTCCGGGTATCCCAGTTGGCCCCTGTCAAGGAGAAGAATCCAGCTGGCAGATTCAGGGATGCTCCCCCATAGCTGGGAGGTGTGTCAGGAATTGCTGCCTGATCCGGAGCACAACCAGCAGCAAGAGCACTCCTGAGGATGAGTCAGTGTCCCTGAAAGCCGGGCTGGTGATCCAGCAAAAAACATTTCAAGGAGAGGCTCCTGCAAAGCTCTGCTCTGCATCGGTGACACGATTCCCTGGAGCTGCTGCTCCAGCCCAGCCTCCCCCTGATCCATGGCTGCTCCAGGGGGTTCCAAGGTGTACCCTCACCATGTCCAGCAGAGGGGAGGGCTGGAGCTCTCCCAGCTTTTCCTGTCACCTTGTGCCTATTCCATGTCCCAAGCTGGTGGCACTTCTGCTGGAAGAATCCTGGAGTGGTTTGGGTGGGAAGGGACTTTAAAGATCATCTCCTTCTATCCCCCTGCCATGGGCAGGGACACCTTCCACTATCCCAGGTTGCTCCAAGCCCCATCCAAGCTGGCCTCGGACACTTCCAGGGATCCAGGAACAGCCACAACTTCTGTGGACACCCTGTGCCAGAGCCTCCCCACCCTCACAGGGAGGGATTTCTTCTCAATATCCCATCTAAACCCACCTTTTTTTGGTTTAAAAGAATTCCTGCTTGACTTTCCACTGCTGCATGCCTTAGGAATGCCTGTAGTAGGGATGTGCTGGGATGAGTGGGAAGCAGCACCGGGCAGTGGCTGCGTGTAATTGGTGTCACGGTGAGCAGCTGATGCTGCTGATTTTGGGATGAGTAATTCCAGCAGCTTAATTTGGGAAATCAGGCTCTTTGTGTCTTGCCGGGCTCATTTGCAGGACAGCCCTGGCGCAGCCGGAGTCACTGTGCCGGCAGCCGGACATCTGGAATGCCGGCGTGTCCCTGGCTCTGAGCCTGCCAGGGGTGGCACTGCACAGATCCTTGGCCCTCTTCCCCCAGAAACGGGGATTTGCTGCCTGAGGGGAAGGGAAACCCTCATTAGCACCGGCAGGAGGGACAGAGGGCGTGGAATTCTTTGTGGATGCAGAGGAAAGCAAAGTTTGGGAGAGCATCCTTGGGTTTTTTAGGGTCTGTGTTTAGTGTGGGATCAGGCTCTCCCTGTTTGAGTGTTAAGGCAGTTTTGTTCCTGGAAGACGTTCAGTGTCCCAGGATGAGGAACTTCAGCTTTTCGTCCTCCTTGGAAGTGGCCTGGGTGACACAAATCCATCTGGCCTTACTCCCACAGATTCCACCAGTCAGGAATGGGGATGGGACAAGGATGTGTCCATGGGGTTTGTTCCCTTGGCTCCAGGAGTGCCAGAATCCTCCTTACCCAGAGGTGGATGCTCCCTACAACTCCTACCACCCTATCCCTGGGCATTCCCACTGTGTGGGAATTGAACTGGAGCTGCTGGCAAAGAGGAGGGGGTGTGACCCTCTGAAAAACTCCCTGTTTCTCTGAGGGACTGGGGCAATCTGTGCTTGGTGACATCTCTGAATACTGGGATCACCGGGAGGGAGAAGCAGGAGAGCGGCCGGCCTTGGGACAGCCCATCCCTGCTGCTGTGTTCCGTATCTTCCTGGCTCCTCCAGGCATCTGTTTGTTTGTGTGGGTTTTTCTCAACAGCAGCCAGTGGCAGCTTGGCATGGAATCCAGGAGCTGCTGCTCCGAGCAGCTCCTTGGAATGTGTCTCCAAGATGGAGCTGCCCACACAGCCAGAGGAATGGGCTGGAAGTGCAACTCCCAGCTGGCACTGGCACTTCTCCTCATCTTCTTCCCTTCCTGGGAATCTCTGGTGGCCCAAAGGAAGTCCAGGGGGTGATGGTGGCATGCTCAATGTCCTTCCATCCTTCTGTGGAGCATCAGCTGCCTTGTAATGTTTCCCAGAGAAGCTGTGGATGCTCCATGCTTGGAAGTGCTCTAGGCCAGGTTGAAGAGGGCTTGGAGCAAACTGGGATAGTGGAAGGTGTCCCTGCCCATGGCAGGGAGCTGGAATTCAGTCATCTTTAAGGCCCCTTCCAACACTAACTCTTTTGTGATCCTTGGATTCTGTATCATCCAGGGATTTCCATGTTTTCCATGGCACTGGCTGCTCCTGGCAGGGCTGTGGAGGTGCTGTGTGGCTGGAGCTGAGCAGTGCCGAGGCGGCTGGAGCAAATCCCTCCTCCTCCTCCTCTTGGCAGCAGGAGCAGAGTGATCCTGGGGGTGGATGATCCTGTCCTTGCTGCTCAGGACTTCCCCCAGGTTGTGTAGGATGTGGGATTGCTGGGAATGAGTGCCCAGTGATGGTTCCTTGTGGGATGTTGGTCACTCAATTTTGGGATCTGCAGCTCCGTTTTGGACTGCAGTGGAATTTTTTGGGGTGATTTCAATCCAAGAGATGCCTGTGAACAGGTGGGATGGGGGAGACATAATTGTTGCTGCCAGAGCATTCCCTTCAGAGAGTCCCATGACAGTTTGGGTTGGAAGGGCAGGGACATTTTCCACTATCCCAGGCTGCTCCAAACGCCGGCCAACCTGGCCTTGGACACTTCCAGGGATGGGGCAGCCACAGCTTCTCTGGTAAATCCCTTCCAGGGCCTCACTCCCCTTATGAGGAAGTTTTTCCCAATATCCTACCTAACCCAACCCTCTGGCAGTGGGAAGCCATTCCTGTTGTCCTGTAACTCCAGTTTGTGCAGAGTTCCTCTCCAGCTCTCTTGGAGACCTTTCAGGTGCTTCCTCCCCAAGTCCCTCTGTTTTATGCCCAGTGCCTGGGAACAGCCCGAGGTGGGCAGAAGTTCCCCAAACCCCCCTGATCTTCCTGTTGGATCCCTGAAATCCCAGCCTGGAGCTGCATGGTTCTGGGTGCCTCTGCTTTGGAGCTTCACCACCTTTGCTGCCAAGGGATTCCTTCCTCCCTTTTCTTCCAGCTCCTACTCTCAGAGCCTTGCTTGTGGCCGTCAGGACCTGACAGACTCCTGGCACGTCTCCCACCCCCGTGGCAGCAGCGATTCCCTCCCTCTCCCCCTTTCCCCTTGCCCTGCCACCACACTTGGAGACCTGTTGGGAGGGCTGCGTTTGCCTGGAAATCAACTCCCAGCCTTTTTTTAGAGCCAGAAAAGCCCTGGCACAGACATGACAGCAGCAGAAGCCAAAAGGCTCAGATGGTTTTAAATGTCAGGGAGAGGTGTAAACGGATCTGGGAGACAGCATGTCCAGGAGCCATGAGATTTCACAGACAGCAGCTCCAGAGCCAGCATCCTGCGGTTTTCCCTCTCTGGGAGCCTGGTCACTGTCCTGGAGCCTGCTGGGATTTGCCTGTGGGGTGGTGCTGGTGACCCCTGGAGAAGGGGAGGATGGAGGGCTGGCGGGGGAAGCGCTGGTGATGAGCAGAAGCACAAATGAGCCTTGGCTCCCGCTGCCTCCGTGACCTTTTCCGCTCCAGCGTGATCCGTCCTGACACTCGGGAAGGGGAAGTGGTCATCTGGGCTTGGCCGCTCTGTGCTTGCCTGCTCGGCCCTGCCACTTCCCAAAAAAAAAGAGTTTGGAGTCTCTGAGAGTCAGCAAGTTCCCGGTGCCAGCCATCTGTCCCATTTCCCCTAGCAACCATCCGTCCTTTTCTCCTTCATTAAGTGTCTGAGGCGGATCCTGCCTGGCACAACCTCTCCCGCTTCCCTTTTTGCCTCTCTGGATCGTTCCCATCTCCTGTCACCGTGGCACAGAGTCCTGACATCAGAGCACGCTCCTCTCCCAGGGATTCTTGGACAAAGCTTGGACAGGGGCTGTTTGCTCACATTCCTGCCTACTGTTTTTTTTTTTTTTTCCCCAGACTGATCTTTTCCAGTTCCTGTCCTTCAGGAGCTGTTCAGGCTGGAAAAGACCTCCAAGATCGAGTTCAGCCACCCAGTTCTGCCACGGCCACCATTAATCCATGTCCCCAGATGCCACATCCACCCAGCTTTTAAATCCCTTCAGGAATGGGGACTCCACCTCTTCCCTGGACAGCCTGATTCAACCCTTCCATAAAGGGATTTTCCCTAAAATCCAAAGAGAAATTGCCCTGAGGCAACTTGAGTCTTGTCCCTTGCTCCCTGGGAGCAGAGCCTGACCCCCATCATGGAGAGGGAGCAGGGCCCCCCTGAGCCTCCTCTTCTCTGGGTTAAGATACAATTCCCTGCTGTATTTCATGGACATGTACAGAGGGGATCTGGGAACTTCTCCTTAGGATAATTACTCCAGGTTGTTGGTCTCCAGCCTCTGCTTTGCTCTGAGGTCCCTTTCCTGCCTGGCTGCTGGGCTGTGATCCCAGGTCTCTGCCAGGACTTTGTGGAGGAGCTGTGCTGCAATTTAGGATTTGGGATCTCCATGGGCAGCTGTGTCTCCCGGTGAGAGCTGAGCTTCCCCCTCCGGCAGTTGGGAGCTGGGATGAAGCCAAGTGGGTTAGACAAGGCTTTGAGGTCCGGGAGAAGTGGGGAATGGCTCTGCAGCCTGGTGTGAGGAGCGGGAAAGGAGCCAGCAGCAGAGCCAGGAAGGAATTCTTAATGGGAAACCTCTTGGTTCAGTCCACCTGCCTCCAGAAGCAAGAGCAGGATCCTGAGGAAGCAGAGGAGGGAGGGGTTTGACCTAATGAAATTATCCAAGTGCCTTGGCTCCAGCTGCTGCTCTCCAGTCGCATCCGACTGATGTCCAGAGACGTGGCCTGCGGGGAGGGATCGGATCCTGCGCGGAGCATCCGCATCCTCCGTGCCGTGCCCACATCTGACAGCAGCATTCCAGGCTTCCAGAGAGCCTGGGAGGCTGCAGGTGCTGCCTGGTGAGGGAGAGCTCTCTGACACTGCTTCCCTGGAGTACTGACAGGAACAACACAGCTGATCCGTACATTTCCCTGTCCTGCCACAGCCGTTCCCATCCCAGGAGGTGAGCGGCCTCCTGGAAATCAGGAAGCAGCTCATCCTCGGGGTAAATTCCTGGGCTTTGGAGTCTCGGCCAGGGAAGTTGTGTTCATGCCACAGAGCCCTGGGAAAAGGCCAGCGCTCCTGCTTGTGGGGGTGAAGGCATCCCACATCCCTAAAGCTCCTGCTAAAATCCTGATTCATTCCTGGGCTGGAGCTCTCCTCCCGAAGGAGGATGGAGCCAAGGGCATTCAAAAGGTGGGCGGGGAGGAGGAATAACATGAAGGAATTTTGGCGGGGGTGAAGCAGATGAGGAAAATGACACGTTGTTATTGCACCTGGATTAGCCAGGGCTGGGATGGAGCTGGGAATTCCAGCGGCTGCCAGGGCTGTAAGCACATCCCTGTGACTCAGGGGAGCTCGGGGGATTGCATTTTCCTCCCCTCAAAGCCTTTAGGGTTCATTTCCACACTTTCTTTTCGTTTTTAATTCCCTGCAGAGCAACGAGGCTTTCACAACCTGAGGCGAAAAAAGCTTTGGAAAGATGGGTTTGTCCAAGGGGGAGCGTGGAGGATGCTGGCAAATATCCTGAGAGCCTGGAGCACGGCTTTATCCTCTCATTTTTCCCAAAGGAAAAGCCACCTGGAGCTGCCAGGCAGGAAGATGCCCTGAGCTTTGCTGAGCAGTGGTGAGAAACCCCAGTGAACTGTTATTTAATGGTCCTTTTCCATGGCAATGGCTCCTTCCCAGGGAGAAATTTCTGGGCTGAGGAGTCACAGCTTGGATAATGCTGGATAATGTCCTTGGGAGGGGGAAGTGCTGGCGGGATTGATAGCAAGTCTCCGAGGCTTGGCTTCCAGAGTTAGATCTGGCACCAATTTAGCAAAGCAGCTGGAAAGAGGAGTTTGTGCTTGGAATCGTGAGCAGCGAGGGCTGTGCCGAATTCCAGGATGCAACCTGTGGGAGAAATCCTTTCCAGGCTTTTTCTGTGGAGCCAAACCCAGCCGTGTGAGCACGGGTGTGTTTACTACGTGCCAAGAGTGAGCCCACGGCGTGGGAACCTCTGGGAAAAGGGAGGGATCCCGCTAGGAAAGCGACTTGGAGGCTGGAAAGGGGGTTCCTAAGGATGGGACAGGTCACCAGCCTGTGCAGCTGGAAATGGGAAGAGCTGTGCCCAAGGGAAGGAGCTGGGAATGTGCCGGCCTTGCTCTGCCCTCCTTCCCTGCAGTGGGACCTGGTTCTGCCCACACCTTGGGAATTTGTGGAAGAATTTTTTCCCTGTGAGGGTGTTGAAGCACCTGAATGGATTTCCCAGACAAGCTGTGGCTGCCCCATCCCTGGAAGTGTTCAATACCAGGTTGGCTGGGCCTTGGAGTAACCTGGGGTAGTGGGAAGCGTCCCTGCCCACGGCAGGGGGTGGAATGGGATAATCTTTAGGGCCCTTTCCAACCCAAACCATTCCAGAATTCCATGTCTGATCCCTTCAGGTGCCTGACAGAGGTTTCCCAATTTGTGCCCTGCCTTTGGCATTCCAGCCTCCAGGGTGCCAGCCTGAGCCTGAATTTGGGCTTCCAGCTTATCCCTGGACCAGCTCTCCCTAGGTTTGGCTCTGACTGGGATGTCTCTCCTGTGAATTAAGTGCTTTTTAGGGATTCAGGCTCAGGGGAGGCACAGCAGCCTGAGCCCCCCAAATCCCTTCCCAGAGCTAGAGGAGCCATGGAAAGCCGAGGCAGCTGGAGAGGGAGATTTTTTCAAACATCCAGAGTGCAGGAGAAGCCTCTCCATTAGGGAATGATTTTCAGTGAAGGTTTGAGTGATGCTGTTTCTCTGCAGAGCTGCAGCAGCTGCTCCTGCTGGGGGGACACTGCCAGCTGCTCATCCCTGCTTTGGGAGCTTCCCAGAGGCTGGGAATGACACGGAGGGTCGAGCCAGGAGGTGCTGGCTTGGGGGGCATCGGGGAAGAGCAGGTTTCTGGGGAGATCTGCTGGGATAATGAAGGGCTTGAGGAGCAGGAACAGTCTGGAGGCGCTGGATTAGCAGCGCTTTGGTAGGAGGTGATGGAGGCTGATGCCTCCAGAGAGTCGCGGGTGGGAATCACGCTGGGAAGGGAAGGAGGGAGGGCTGGGAAGGCACAGCCACCATGGAGATGGAAGCAAACACAGGCACTTCCTGCTTGGTGGCATGGGAATGGGGGACAGGGATGCCTGTTGGTGTGGTTTTTAAAAGCGCTTCCCAAATCCTGGTCGGCAGCTGTGTGGTTTGGTGGGAATTTTGTGTGGAATTACGGTCGGCTGCACGGAGGGAGCGGCCTTGGCTTGTGCCAGGGAAGGTTTAGATTGGGTATGGAGGAAAACTCCTCCATGGAAAGGGTTGTCAGGCATTGGAACAGGCTCCAGGGGTGGAGTCCCCATCCCAGGAGGGATTTAAAACCTGTGTGGATGTGGCACTTGGGAACATGGGTTAGTGGGGGCCTTGGAACAGTTGGACTCCGTGATCTTGGAGGGTTTTTCCAACCTCAGTTCTTCAGTAATGATATTCCCTAAAGAGACAGCGAGAGAGGCGCTGGAATTTTTTCCCCTGGAGGAAATGTCAGGATAACGCCGTTGTCCACCTTTCCCTGGTGGCCTGTCCCCTTTGAGAAGGACAAAAGCACCTTCCCACGACAATTGCTGCTGTCACTCCTTGGAATTCAGCCAGCTGGAACAGCCTGGACCTGTGATGGAGCCCGGGCTGGTGTTTGCAGGGTTTGAGGAGCGAGGAGGTGGTTTGGATAACCTGGATGCTGGAATCCCTGCTCCAGGCAGACTGTTGCGCTCCCAGCCCTGCTCAGGCTATTTCCCTGTGATTTATTGTAATCCTAATGGAGCAGCTGAGGGAAATTGGCAGGGTTGGGATGGAGGAGGAGAGGGGCTCGTTACCCTGGGAGTAACGGAGCGTCTGACTCCGACTGGGAGCCCAACAGGAGCAGGATTCCGGAGCAGCGGGATTGGATGTGCTGCGCCTGGGGGCGGTGGCAATGACAACAAACTGAATAATAATATAAAGCTTCCCGTGTTCCCAGCTATTCCTGGAGCCTTGTTCCTTGTCCAAATTCCCTGGAGGAGGGGTTGGTTTGCTTTTACGTTTAGGAGAATCCTTAACCTTGGAATCTGTTGGCTTTTTTTTTCAGGACACCCAGCTGGATGGGTTCTTTGTTGGTTGAATCCTTCCCGGCACATTCCAGGGATCTCCAGAGCTCTGAGGCTGCCTACAGTGGTCCAGCCTTTTCCTGGGAGCTGATATGGAGAATTCCAAGGCTGTGGTGTGGAACAGCCCCGAGCCATATCCATGTGTGGAGGAATGATGCTCCAGCTGGAAGAACAGCACAGAATTCCCTCTCCCTCATATTCCCTGGTCATTCCTGTACAAACAGCACAGATCCATCCAGGGGTGAGTAAGGAATAGCAATTCCTCAAGGCAGTGGGGCCTTTGGAGGTTTCCTTGTGAAATGGTTGGTGATACCCTGATGGAGACACTGCACCTGAGTTATCCAGAGGGATAACCCAGTTTATGGATGTCTGGGATGCTCTAATTCTCCCTTACACCCCTCTGAGGGTGTAGGATTCCCAGGAATGTGTGTACATCACCACACCGTTGCCCTAGGCATTTAAACCCAGACTCAACCCTTTCCCACAGGTTGGGAAGCTCTGAAATGACTGGATTTGCTCCAGAGGCTGGAGGTGGGGACAGATCCATGTGAAAATCAGGGAAAATCACGTCTTTTGTGACAGGCTCAAATTAATTCCTTAATTCCCTTAAATGCTTCGCCACCCGCCCTCCGTGTCATGACAGCGGGGAAAAAAATGGGATTTCTGAGGGCATTAATCCTTCCCTTAATGCTTTAAAAAGCATCCAGTTTATCCAAAACATTCCGAAATTGCCTGTAAATGGTGCCACTGTCATACAGGAGTCAGGGAACCGAGCCCTGGGGGTCACTGGGGTGAATCCTGACCCTGGAGCTGGGCTATAAATGTGGTCTGGCCCTTGCAATTCGGTGGAGCCAGGCTGGAAAGGGGCAGCTGGAGCTGCTGGAAGGCAGAAATCCTGAGCTGTATCGGATTAATCGCCTTGTGTCCCTTAATTGGCAGGATCTGGGCTGGGATGCACTCTATCCCACCCCTTGGAATGCCTTGGATGGCTCCTGATTGTATTTCCATAAATAAAATCATAATTTCCAATCTTCCTGAGCTTCTTCTCTCTGTCTGCTCCAGGTTTTGGGGCTTCCAGGGGTGCCTGCCCAGCCGGGAGTGGATCGTGCCGAAGGGAGACCTTGGAAGTGCCACAGGCTGGATGAAACGATTTGTTGGAATGCTAAATTTGGCAGCAGCTTTTCATCCAAAGCGGAGCCACTTTGCACCTGTCTGGGAAGATAAAGGGACTGGGAATGAGCGTGAGGGGGATTTTTCTGCCTGAACGGGATACAAAGGCCTCGGCACAAATGAATTCCGGAGCTTCAAAGCCTTTCCTGAATGTTTTTCTGCCCCTGTCAGGCTGTTTTATTTCCCAGGTACGGTGATATCACCCAGCAGACCATTTGAAGGCTGCTCCACTTGCTTTAAGGAGGAATGGGCAGGCGAGGATGTGCTGCTATTCCCTGCTGGATCAGCTTTTCTGGGACAGAGATTTTTTTCAATTTTTTTTTTTTTTTTTTTTTTTTTTTTTTTTTTGCTATTTTTCAATGCCTTTTTTTTTGCAGTAGGAGCATCTAAGTTGTGTCCTTGGAAGATGGCAGCTGCCGTGTTCAAAGGGAATCACTGTCCTTCCTCCCAAACCTGGTGGTTGTTGTGGTGTGTCCATCCTCATGAGGGTTTTTTTGGGAAGAGGGGAGTTGGTTGGAAGGGACCTTACAGCTCATCCAGTTCCAGCCCCCCTGCTACAGGCAGGGACACCTTCCACTGTCCCAGGTTACTCCCAGGCTGGTCCAACCTGGTCTGGAACTCTTCCAGGGATGGGGCAGCCACAGCTTCCTGGTGAAATCCATTCCAGGGTCTAACAATTTCTTCCCAATATCCCATCTAACCCTGTTCTCTGTCAGTGGGAGGCCATTCTTTCTTTTCCTGTCCCTCCATACCCTTGTGAATAGGCTCTCTCCATCTTTATTGGGAACATATTTTCCTGACAGGAAAGCACTGCTTTTCCATGCTGGGCATTGAAAGCAGAGTGCTCTCCATGAGGGAGACCACAGTGCTGTGCTGGGTAGTTTTCCAGAGGGAAGAGATGTTGTGAGAGCCCCAGGTGTGGCTGAGGGGAGATTTTATTGCTCCCTGAATTCCCTGATTGAGGGGGAGGAAGGCTGGAACTGGGCTGTGCTCCCAGGTCACAAGTCATAGGACAAGTGGAAATGGCCCCAACTTGTGCCGCGGGAACTTCAGGTAGGACACCAGAAGGAATTTCTTCATGGAAAGGGTGATGATACACTGGAAGGGGCTGGCCAGGGAGGTGGTGGAGTCCCCATCCCCGGAGGTGTTTAAGGAATGACTGGATGTGACACTCGTTGCTCTGGGCTGGGTGACAAGGTGGGGACTGTCACTGGTTGGACTCGGTGTCCCGGGGGTCTTTTCCAAGGGAATTGGTTCCTGTGGGATCCTTCCGTGATTCTAGCGGGTTCTTTCCGTAATAATATGGGTAGGGCAGGTGAGCATGAGCCCAGGAGCGGCCTCTGCCCGCAGCAGGCGGGGTTCCCTGGATCCCACCGAGAATTCCCCGCTGGAATCGCGGCCGGCCCGGCACTGCCCCGCCCCGTGGCGATACCGCCGGGCGCCACCAGGCGGCGCCGCCGCGCCCCGCACCCCCGGTTGCCGTGGCGACCGCAGGTTGCGTAGCGGCCCTTACGCAGTTGACGCAGTGGGCGGCCCCGGCGAGGCGGGGGCGGCCCCGGCAGGGCGGAGGCGGCGTTGGAGAATCGGGGGCCGCAGGGCCCCCGGCATGGAGGAGGCGGCAGCGGCCGCGGCGCTCCCGAGGCGGCGGCAGCGGGAGCGAGGTGAGGGACGGCGATGGGAATGGCGCGGCAGCGGGGGCCGGCGCTGCGGCAGGTGCGGGGGAGCCGGGAGGGCGCTGGCAGGGCCGGGGGAGCGCCCGCCGCCGCCCCCCGCCCCGCTGGGCTGCAGGCCCGTGCCGCCCGAGGGGTCTGTATCCCGCGGGAAGGGCGGCATTCCCGGCGGGAGGGCCCCGCTCCGTGTGGCCTGTGCCCCGTGGGGAGCGGTGGGATTCCACCTGCGCCTCTGGAAAGCCGCCATCCTGGCCCGGGCAGGTGCGAGGCGTGAAGGTGATCCCGCCGTTCGGGAGTCGGGATGCTGCGGTGGGAGGCGGGAGCGGTGCTGCTGGATGTCCAGGGAGGAGAAGCTGCGGTGTGGGTGTGACACAGGGATTCTTGCTCCCAGCTTTTATTACTTCCCGCAGGGAACGGTACCTGACTTGAGCAACGCGGGCGGATGCTGAGCCGTGGCCGTAAAATTCCCAAATTTAGGATCGCAGGCAGCTGCAGAAGTGAGATATCCTTATGAAAGTAAGGGAAATGTCGCTCCGAGATCTTGGAGCTGGGATGCTGCCAGGCTGCTCGGCCAGAATTCCCGCTGTGCCCAATTCTGGGAATTAGTACCTGCTGGTGTATTTGGGACAGGCTTCAGTTGGCACTGGGAATATGGGAATGGGGATTTCCGAGCCTGGTGCATGCCATGGTCCTTAGAGCCTGCTCCAGGTGGGAAATCATGGAATAATTCACCAAGGTGGGATATAGAACCCTGGGACATGAAAGCAGCAAAACTCTGGAGAGTGGTGTTAAAGGAAAGGAGTATTCCAAGGCAGGGATATTCATCTCCCCCTGGATGAAACTTAGTAGGCATGAGTTGCTGCATCCTCCTGGCTGGACAGGGAGATGCATCTGAGTTTTTGTGGTCAGGCTGAGTATTCTTAAATGGGAGATAATGAAATTGTGGGAAGTGGCTCTTGGAAAGCTTCGGACTCTCTGTGATTCTGGCATTGGCTTGGCTGATATGTGTATCCTGTGGACACTGCTGGAAGAAGCTTTCCAAGTCGGAAACCTGAGCTGGGGGAAGGTGTTTGTTGTACCAGGTGTTGGTTTTCAGGGTCATAAAAGTTGCACGGGGGTCTTAAAGCTGCTGGGGAAATTCCAGCAGTGCCAGCTTGGACTAGGAATGGCTAAGGGGGTCGGGAAAACCCAACAGGGACAAGAGATGTGGAAAAGCTTCTGTTACGTGGTAAATGATGCAAATAACCTGGAATTTCTGCAGCCAAAACCCTTCAGCAAGGAGCAGGATAAAATTCCCCCTTTAAGTGGGAATTTAAATCAGAAACTTGGGAATTGGCAGCTCTGCTGTCCAAAATTTTACTCAAGAGGGTCAAAATCAGGGACTTAAGGGTATGGACTATGTACTGCAGGTACTGACTTTGACAGTGCTGACCTAAAAAAATCCTGATTTGACCCGAATTCCGATTTAAATTAAGGCACTGGGCGCTTTTTGCCTGCTACCTGCACAACCAGATCCAAGTCCCAGAGACAGGGAATGCTGTAAATCCCTCTGTGGGTGCTGGGAAAAGGGTGGTGAGAAAGTGAAACTTCTCTGTGCTGTGTCCACCCGTTCCCTTTTCAGAGGGCTGGGAGGGAGCAGTTGTGCAATGATGGGATTTAAGGGAAGTGCTGTGCCAGGAGGGAAAGTGAGAAGGGTGGAAATGCTCCTCCCAATGACCAAAAATGTGAGGAGTAAAAAAATTCCTACGTTTTGGAAACTTTGTTAAAATTCCCTGGACAAACAATTAGAGCAACTAAAAAAACCCTTCTGCTTGAGGGTTTTTTTTTGGACTTTGTGTGGGAATCTCAGTCCTGCTCCTTCTGCTCTCCCTCCCCTTGTAAGTTAATTAATTGAGAGCTGGCTGCTCCAAACGAGGTCACTTGGATTTCGGAGCTGCCCTATCATTGTATGGATTTGCAAAATCAGGATTTACGGCTTGTGTGCCTTAGAAATTTTTCCTTAAAGTGGCATAATCCTGATTTTTGGGGGTCTTTACCAGGCAGCTGGGAGGATGGAGGGAGGAGAAGTGTTCAAATTGGAGGGTGTAAAGCTTGGGAAGCTGCTCAGCTTTGGATGGAGAAGAGTTTGGAGAAGCTTCCAATCATTCCCAGGCCTGGCTGTGATTTATGAAATTTCCTTGGACTAAACCAGCAGGAATTCTCTTCTGTCCCAAACATCCTTGTCCTGTCTGAAGACTTTTTTGGGGGGGGAATTAAACCCTTATACCTCCCCTAGACCACACAACTTTATTCTAGGGAGCCTACACCCTGCTTTTCCTCCCTTCTCATTCCATCTTTCCCAAACAAATGACCCTTGGTTCCACCTCTGCTCCCAACAGTGATCCAGCTGATGAATAAGAGCATCCCGAGTTGGATTGAGCCCTGGAGTTTGAGGAATTTCCAGTTAAAGACGCAGCAGTTGAGATGGGGTGAGTGAAACCATTTTAATCTGCTCTTGGAGCTGCAGGGCTGGAGTTTCCCGGGCATTGGGAGCAGATGAAAGTGGCCTTTGTGCCATGGGAAGTGTGACAAATGGACTTTTGTGGGATCTGCAGAGAGTGCTGGGATGTTTATTCCTGCTGGGATGGATGGGAGTCAATCAGGCTCTTCATTCCAGGCCAGTTGGAGCTAATATTTTTGTTATTTCATACATGATATTATTAATTTAGGTGTGTTTCTATACCTTATTGTGTGGATTTTTAGGGAGAAATCAGAGAAAAAATCCTTGGAAAATTTGCCAGGTGCAGCACCCACCCCGCTTGGAACTTTGAAAATGGAAGAAATTAGAATGTGATCCCTTCTTTTTTTTAAGGGCCAAAAGATTCTTTTCCAAAAGCAACACATTGATCCGGGAATAACCTTCCAGGTTTTGGTAAAAAATGGGAAAGTTTGCCCTGCTGAGGAATATCTTGCCCTGAAATATGGACAAAAATGCTGCTGGACCCTGGCAGGGATTTTGGATGCAGGAAGTAATTCCCAGAGAGTTTCAGGAAAAATGTGCCCTGTACCTTCAGGCATTCCTTCCTCCTTTTCTTTCCTTTCTCCCCTCTTTCCAGTGGAAGGCACATGGATTCCTTACCTCTGGATCTCTTTGGAAAGATGAAATAAAAGAAGCTTTGGATTATTTTCCTCTTCCTTGCAGCAGGAGCAGGAAATCTGCATGGCAGGCAGAGACTGTCAGGAATTCTGTCCTGGGCTCTTAATCCAGGAGTTTCTTCTTTAACTCAAATCCTTGCTTCACTGTCCTTGTGCTCCAGCAGATCCCTGAAAATCCTCATCCTGCCCCATCCATTGGCATTTATCCCTCTCTTTGAGGAGCCTTCTGATCTCCTCTTTGAAGATCTGTGGAATTGCATGAAAATTCCTGGCTTTTTGTTCCCTTCCAGCTGATATTTTGGTTCCTACGTGTTCTCTTGGTGTAGAATTAAAACAAGTGGGTTCCTCAGGGCTGGCTTTGAGCTCAATAGGAATTTTTCCCTGAAAACAGGATACAAGATGTAATTTAGAGCCTTCAATTCCAAGTTTTCCTGTTGTTTTTCATTTGCCATTTCATCAGGAGTCAGTGGTAAATATCCCAGTACAGCTCACTCGTAGCCATCAGTGAATATGGGAATGCCACCTTAAATGAGCATTTTCCACTCCTTTTATCCTCTGGAACCTGTTTCCTTGAGATTTCTTGGCCTGAAGGTTTTATTATCCCCACAGATCTGAGTGATCCTGATTTTACATCCAGGCAGGCTGCAGGACAGAATCCTTATCCTTGTTCTTTTGAAATAAAATGCTGAATCCCTCAGGCCACCTTAAAACATTTGAACTGGATAATGAGAAGAAACAGGAAAATTCAGGACATTCCTATTATAGTTCAGTGCAGCAAATAGAAAATGGGGAGGTTGGGATGGAATTCAGCCCTTTCTTCCCTGAAAGGTGCCTTTTTTCCCTGGAAGGTTCCCATTTGGATGTGTACTGCTGCTCCATGTCTGCTGGAAGTTGGAATTTCCACAGCTTTGCATCCTTTGGGATGAAATTTATTATTCTGCCATGGCTTGTCTTTGCAGCCCAGATCCATGGTGTTGACACAGCCTGGGTGTATTTTTGGAATATGGATTTCAGCTCCAAACTGGGAGCCTCTGGAGGCTTGGCTTTTCCCATTGGGTCTGCTAAATGATCCTGCAAATTGGTGCTGTTTTCTCCCGTGGGAAATGAACTGTTTCACCTCCCAGAAAATCAGAACAAGGCAGGTGCTGCTTAGGAGCTTCCAGCATCTCAGCCAGCAGGGGATTGTCCTGAAAAAACTTTATCCTGCTCTGCTTGGATCCCATGATTAGAATCCTGGAATGATTTGGGTTGGAAGGGGCCTTAAAACTCACCCCACTATCCCAGGTAACTCCAAACCCCATCCAGCCTGGCCTTGGACACTTCCATGGATCCACAACTTCCCTGGGCACCCTATTTCTTGGTGATATCCAGATGCTATAAATGTTCTTCATGTACCTCTGGGCCATGTTTAACCTTTGGAAGCACATTCCCCTTTTTGTGACTCCGGGTTTTTTCCGGCTGATTCAGTTGTTTGTCACCATCTCCATGGCACCAGAGCATCCGCTAATGACAACCAGCATTTCCCTAAATGAGAGCATTCAGAGATGAACTGGATTTTTCCTTGGAGAGAGGAAAACATATGCCCTGTCAGAGGAAGGAGAAAAACTTCCCATAAAAGCAGGAATTTGTGATTTGTGCTGCTCATTTTCTTCCCTGGATAGAGTAGGGAATAACGGAAAATTTTATGGAGAGATTTTGTGCTCTGTGGGATTGCTCTTCCCCCTACATTTGTCAGTTCTCCCTTATTTTCTAGTGGAAAAAGAGACATCCATGTTCCAAAACTGGAAAGATTAGAGCTTTCCTCAAAATTCACTGACAAATCCAGGGGCAATATTCCCTTTCCCTTTGTGGAATTGTGGTGTTAAAACTTCTGCGGGAAGCCACAGGTTGCTTTGTCTGGAAAACCTTCTTCCCTCTAAATTTTGTGGCTATTCCTGGATCAATGTGTTGCTTTGGAAAAGAATCTTTTTTGGCCCTTAAAAAAAAGAAGGGATCACATTTTCTCCCTGAGCTCGTTTGAACACCTCCAGTGCCATAATCAAATTTAACTCAGTAGGAAATGGGTACATCCCCAAATCCAGTGTTATCCATGGTCATTCCAAGGCCTGATAGAGCCTGAGATAAAGGGATTTGTTGCATGGAGCTCTTTGCCTTATGGAATCCCAGCTGGCAAGGAGAATTTCGGGACTCTCTGGGGCCTTGCTCTGACTTTGTGTTCCCCTTGGATGAGGGCGGAGGAATGAGGAGAGGCGAGCTGGGAGGTGGGAAGCACGTGGGAAGCTGCAGAAAATGCTCGGGAATGGGCGGCTGAGTAAGTGTGGAGCCTCCTGGGAATACTGGCAGAGTTGGTGAAATTCCCTTGTGAGGTGGGGAGCAGGAATTTGGGGAGGGAAATCAGGAACATGCCAGTGTTGGAAGTTTCTCTGTTATCTAACGTGTGCGTTTGCTGGATGTGTTTTATTCTGGAGAAAAGGAGGATTGGGAGAACTTCTCATTCCCTACAACTCCATGACTGAATGTGGGAGCCAGGTGGGATTGGGTTTTTCTCCCAGGGAACAAATGACAGGACAGGAGGAAGCAGCCTCAAGCTGCATCAGGGGATGTTTAGGTTGGATATTGGGAATATTTCTTCATGGAAGGGGTTGTAAAGCACTGGAAGATGCTGCCCAGGGCAGCAGGGACTGGTGGAGTCCCCATTCCTGGAGGGATTTAAAATCTGTGTGAATGTGACACTTTGGGACATGGGTTAGTGGGTTGATTGTTGGATTTGATGATCCTAAAAGTCTTTTCCAACTTTAGCAATTCCATGATTGTTGGATTTGATGATCCTAAAAGTCTTGTCCAACCTTAACAATTCCATGATTCTCTATGAGCAGGCCAGGCCCTCCTGAGGGGTTTGATGTTCCCAACTTTTCCCATGTCCTTCATACCATAACCCATGTTTTGTGTCCATGGATTTGCTGGCTCCTTGCATATTTGTTCCCCTGAAACCTGGAACCCTGGTTTCCAGCCATTTCTGGATAGGAACTCCAAGGATTCTCACGATTAGCCTTGATTCCCTGGGACACACAAGGTTTAGTTTGGTCCTCAGGGGGATGATCCTGCCAGACTTTCCTTCTCTTGGGGGGTGACAAGACAGGGAAGTGAACTTTTGGAATTGCGACGTCCGCAAGCTCGGTAAGAACTCGCGGTTCCGGGTTTTTGGGATGCACTGAGGGGATTCAGGCAGCGGAACTGATCCGAGGTGGCTTTTAACGACTCCGGGCTCACCCAGATCCTTCTGGCTCAGGAGAGCGGAAGGGAATGCGCTGTGTTTGTTCACTGGATGCTCATCCCAAGGCTCGGATTAGCTCAGCGTTCCGTGGCAGCTCCAACCGGGTGGACGAGGTGCTGGGGAGGTGTCACCTGGGCAGGCTGAGGAAAAGGCGGAGTCGCCCCAGGGAACGTGGGAATCTCTCCAACACGGAGGATCCTGGACTGTCCTCAGCCAATTATCCTCTAAAACCTTGGGGTGTTGTGCGAGTCAATCATAGGATATCCCAAGTTGGATGGAGCCCACAGGGATCATTGGAATCCAGCTCCTGTTGTCCTTGGTGTTCCCAGCTGTCATTGTATTTATCCTGTCATTTTCCAGATGGTCTCCTCCTTTTTCTTTTCTTGTTAGTTCTTAATTGAGCAACACTTGGAAGCAGGATGTGGATTGAGGAGAGCAAGAGGCACTTCCCACTGTTAAGAAATGAGGCTTCTCATTCTAGAAGAGCCTAGACAGAGGGGTTTTGGAAAACCAGATGGAATGGGAAGAGCTCATCCTGGTTCCTGTTCCTGTAGCTGCAGGATTTTGCCTTTTGTGTGCCAGAGCTGGGAAATGCTGCCCTTTGGAGTGCAAAAAGCGTGGAAGGGTGTGGTCCGAACAATCCGGAACCTTTTCACCTGAAAGCACCTGATTTATGACACCAAAATCCCAATGTTAACGTGGATTTGTTTGGTGACCTGCTCGGCTCTGAGTTCCCTGGGGCTGGGCCAAAACACTCCCTCCTGCCTGGCATGGCAAACACAGCCCTGGAGCCTCTGCTCTGGAGCACGAGGGCTCAGCATTCCCAAAAAACAGTGAGTTGGCCTTTCCGTTCTTCCAGCAGGTGCTGTTTGGCTCAGCCTTAATATTTAGGGAAGTTTTTGAGTGGAGAGTAGGAGCAAATCTCCTTTTCCTTCTGGAATGCTTTCACCATTCCAGTGTGTCAGGGCCTGGAAGTTTTACATGGATAGGAGGAAAGCAGATGGATCTGCTGCCTCAGTGTCCAGAGGTAAAAGGTTTTGTGCCAGAGGGTGTGATACTGGAATTCCTGGTTGTCCAGACCTGGATAAGCAGGAGATCCTGTTCCCAGACAACGTGACCATTTGTTGCTCTGTACTTTAGACAGCTATCCTGGTGTTTGCTCAGCTCCTTACACCTGACTGCAAGGGTTTTCCAAGAAATTTGCATTTCAAATTGGAGTTTTTGTTGAAACTCTGGCTTTTTTTGGGGAGAAAAAGCAACAAATCCCATTAGGAGAGAGGAAAAGGGAGGAATTTAGGACTTGCTGGCCCCCGGGGCTGTGGCTGCTGCTCCCTTTTTGGAGGAGAAATGAGAGAATTATTCTTTTACTTTTCCCAGTGTTTATAGTATTCCAGCTGCTGAGGCTCCATTAGACATTGCTGCTCCTGGAAAAGGAGATGAGGTTGGAAGTTCTCATGTTCCTATGGGAACAGGGACTTGCAAGGCTTGGAGTTCTCATTTATAAGAAGATTTGTCAGGAAAGGTAGGAAAGAGATTTAATTTCTAACTTAAGTGGGAAACCAAGATTCCTTCTCTCTCAGTTGGCTCCTGACTCTGAGTTTTCCCATTCCAGGCTGCTCCGTGGCCTCGGAGTTAATTACAAGTTGGATAAGGAGATGCCCAAATCCGCCCTGCTGGGGTTTTTTGCTGACTCAGCAGCTCAGAGCTCCTTTTTTTAAGGAAGGGAGGGCAGCAAAAAGACCACCCTGAATTCCAGATGCTTGTGGAGCAGGGTTAGGAACCCCCTTGGGATGGCTTTTCCAGGTTAAGCTGTTCCCGAATCTGCTTTTCCCACCTCCTTGGAAGTAGATAAGATGTTCAGGACAGAGAAATCTGGTTTCTTTTTCCCCAGTGCAGCTGTTAAGTGGCTCCCAAGGAGTATGGGACTTTGCCCAGTCCTGTCTGCATGCCTCTTCCTGGGAATATTGCCCCATGTGTGCTCAGAAAGGCTGGAGAGGGGGGAATTCAGGAAAAGAGCTGCGTAGTGTGAGGGAAGAGGAATTGCAGTCCCAAGGTTCACTTGGAAAATGGAAACGGGAAAAAGATGAGAGGTCAATTAAGGAAGAACTGTGGTTTTTAAATGTTTCCAGCCAAATCCAATGGAAAACAGGCACGTGCCATGGGATGGGGCCTGGGTTTCAGTGTGCTGGGATCCTGGCTGAAGCAGCTGTGCAGTTTTTCCCTGTGGGAGTTTCCCTAAAGTTCTTCTGCCACTGCACCATGGCTGGGTTGTGGTCAGCACATCTGGGACTCTTGCCTGAGGGATCCAATCCCTTAATTTGTCATAAATCTGGGATTTGGGACTTCTGCCTGAAGGTTATCATCCCTTATTTTGTAATAATGGGGTTGTCTTTTTTTTCCCTCTAAATTTGGATTTTTGATTAATTAGTGGCTGTTATTAATTATGACTTGGTACTTTAATACTTCAGTTTTCCATGTTTCCAATGCTGCAGAATGGAATTTGAATTCATCTGTCCCTTTGGAGGGCAGGGAAGTGTCAGCTCTCCAGTTAAAGGGGAGCTCTGCCTTCCTTGGAGCCTTTTTCCTTGGAACTATTTTGGGAGCATGACTTCATCTTCCTCCTGGAGCGGGGGAAAAGCCCACCCCAGAAACGTGGGGGATTCAGAGCTTCTGTTCTTCCCTGCAGAAAATCACGGAATTGTGCCTCAGATTTCCCTGAAATGGGGGTGTTGGATGGTTGTAGGAGGGAGAAGGGGTGAGTTGTGTGCTGCTGGTGGACGGATCTGTGTTCTCCAGAGGTCACTCCTTGCTGGCAGCCCAGAGCAGGAATGGGATTCCTGGGTGCTGGCAGCTGAGGGAGGGGCGTTAAAGAGGCAGCTCCCGCTGGCTTTTCCAGTGATTCCAACCCCTTCCCTCCTTGTTTTCTCTTGGATGTTTACCTCTGGATTCTTTGGCTCCCATCCTGGTAATGCTAAACCCTGTGGTGGACTTGGGAAGAGCTGGATGAGGGTGGAGGTGAGATTTTATCCCAACACATTTCAGAGCCTGGATTGTCCCTTCCTATCCCCCTGCTGCTTTCCTGGTGGAAACACAGAATTTTCCCATTTTGCTGTATTGTCTCATTCCTGGGTTATCAGGAAGAGAGGGAAGAAGGGATGTGTGAGCTGCTGGTGCTGGAATTTAAAACTTCCTCATGGAAAAGAATGGGGTCATCCCATTGTCCTTTTCCCCTTTCCCAGCTTCAGTCTGGCAGCTGGAACACCTTGAAAATTCCAGCCAGGAAATCATGTAACTGAGGGGGGAATTATTCCTAGTGTCATTCCATAACCTGTTTCCCTTACTCCAGAGGGAACATTTGATCTTTTGCTGGACACTGATCCCAGCTGGGAGCAACGAATATGGTGGAGGGAGGAAGAAACCTGTGGATGTGGATTTTTTCCAGCTTAAGGAATGCTTGGGTTCATCCTGTGCTGGACAATTCCAGGCTGGAGCTGGATATTCCCTGGGTCTGTGTGCTCTGCTGTTTCCTTCTTTGCAGTAAAAATGAAATCATTCAATATCCATGGGTTCTTTATAAATCCTTAAATATCCATGGGAAGTTGCAAAAACAGGAATGTCAGCAGTTGGAGACATTGGCTGATTTCTTTTTCCCCCACTGGAGAGGGTGTGTTGTCTGTGGAATGTGGGAAAGACTGTCAGGAACCTGGCTGGGAAGATGTATAAGAAGCTCCTGGAATTCTGGGAGCTGTTAGGAGCACTCAACAGATCCCTTCTCCAAGAGACCTTTGGAATTCTCTTGGTATTTTGAAAAAAAATCAAAGCCATCTGACAAGCCAGGTGACAAGTGACACCAGAGTTGTGCCAAGGAAAGTTTTAGGTTGGATACTAGGGAAAAATTCCTTCATGGAAGGAGTTGCAAAGCATTGGAACAGGCTCCAGTGGTGGAATCCCCATTCCTGGAAGGATTTAAGATCTGCATGGATGTGGCACTTGGGATAGTCGTGGTGGCCTTGGCAGTGCTGGGGAATGTTGGACTGGATGATCTTGGAGGGCTTTTCCAACCTGAACAATTCCATGATCCATTTGTCCATGCTGTTGGACACACAGAAGTCTCAGCTTGGCATTTCAGGACAATTTGCCTCTCCCCTGGGCTGTGGGATCCCAGAACATCTCCACAAGGATTCAGGCTAAATTCCTGTTACTCCTTATCAAAAAGACTGGGAATATTTTGCCTTGCTGCCCAGAAGAGAGCTGTAGGAGATCTCAGCTTGGGCCTGTGCTCAGAATTCAAGGCTGAGGGAAGGAACAGGGGGAAAAAGGCACAGGATTGGGACGGAGAAGAGTCAGACCTGGGCAGGGATAATTCCTGATCCCTCAGAGCTTGATTATGATTCTTTAATCAACTGTGTTAATTACAATATCATATTGCTCCCAGGCCTCTGAGCTCTGATCAGGCATGAGGATGTGAACTGAAAAAGATGGAATAAAGGAATTTTTTTCTGTCTTTGGAAGTTCACTTGTCCTGGCAATAACAGAATGAGTCACAAACCCCAACTCTGGTGCCTGTGATCTCTTCCCAGCTGATTAGAACATTCCCACCAAGAACTCTTCCAGGCATTTCCTTTTGAAGCTTAATTGAAAAAGCTCTGGATGATTGGATACTTCATGGTTAATTATAATATAATTAAAGGAAAGCAGGGAAAATCCACACCTGGACAAATCCTGCCGAAGGAATCTCTGCAAAGGCACTCAGTTTAATTACCAGGATGGCCACGCGTTGCCTCGGGAATAAGAGGAAAAAGGAATTTCTTTTCCAGCAGCTTCAAACTGGTTGGGCTAGGAGCCAGGGGCTTGTCCTGAAGTAGATCCCAATGAACAGCTTTTTTCCTTATAATCCTGTTAGGATTATAAATTCAAGTGTGAAATTCATTTGGGATTTGTGTCTGCTGGAGGAGGGGAAATCAATTGCAAAAATGCATCTCTGTGCTGTTGGAGTGGGGATCCTTCCCATTTTCTGAGGATTGCCAACTTCCCTGGACAAGATTTGAGCTCATTTTGTCTTTGGAAAAATGGATTTGCTTTCCTTTGCTTTCCAAAAGCTGCAGAGGTGTTGAGTTCAGTAGAGAGGGATTGGGATCACCTGGCCATGATCCAGAATGTCCAGCAGCCAGGTGGGAAATCCAGGTACAGCCCTGAGGATGATCCTGCTGGGATGTGCTGCAGGAAAGGTGATGTTTTTCCTGTTCAATTCAGACATGGATTGAGGACAGGCTGGGATTGCTGGAAATGTTCAGCCTGGACAAAAGAAAACTCCAGGGAGACCTCAGAGCTTCTTCCAGAGCTTAAAGGGGTTCCAGGAGAGCTGGAGAGGGACTTGGGACAAGGGCCTGGAGAGACAGGACAATGGGAATGGCTTCCCACTGCCAGAGGGCAGGATAGATGGGATATTGGGAGGAGATGCTTCCCAGTGAGGATGCCAAGGCCTTGGAATGGATTTCCCAGAGAAGCTGTGGCTGCCTCATCCCTGGAAGTGTCCAAGACCAGCTTGGACAGGGTTTGGAGCAACCTGGGATAGTGCAAGGTGTCTTTGCTCGTGGCAGGGGCTGGTTGGAATGGGATGAGTTTAAGGTCCCTTCCTACCCGAGCCATCTGGAATTAGGGATAGTTTTAGGAGGAGCACATCCATCTCATTTTCAGGATCCTCCTATCTATATTTTAGGAATCACATGGTTGATTTAGTTTCTGGATCATCTCCTGCTTCTTCTAGTTACCTCCTGCCATAATCTGGCATTCCCCAACTCCAGAGCTGGTGCATTCCCACATGTGGCCAGTTCATTTTTCCTGCTCCCTGTTCACTTGGGAAGGATTGTTCCTGGTTTTCTGTGGTATAACCAATTGTTAGGAACAGTCAGTTCCAATCTGTGCCATTCAGTTTGTGCCTGCACAGCTGCTGGGAGCCAAGGAATGCTTTTCCAGGGATTTCTTCAGCTGTAGCTCTGCTCTTGTCACGTGGGCTCTCTGCTTCTGCCTCACCTCCTTTCACCTCCCTCTTGTCCAGCTTTTCCAAATGAATTCTGGCTCTGGAGCTGGTGGCTGAGAGGGCAGGGACAGCGTCCCTGGAGTAACAACTTTCCAAGCTCCTTCCAAGCTCTGCTGAAGGACTCCCCCATAACAAGGAAAAGCAAGGAGGGCATGGAAACATGGAGAATGGTGGTATCAGGGAGAAAAATCACAGAACAGTTTGGGTTGGAAGGGGTCCGGAATGTGATCCAGTTCCATCCCCCAGCCAGGGGCAGGGACACCTTCCACTATCCCAGGTTGCTCCAAGCCCCATCCAAGCTGGCCTTGGACACTTCCAGGGATGGGGCAGGCACAGCTTCTCTGAGAAATTCAGGGTCTCATCTCCCTCACAAAGAAGAATTTCTTGCCAATATCCCATCTAGTTCCACCCTGTGACAGTGGGAAGCCATTCCCATTGTCCTGTCACCTTTTGCCTTTCTCCAAAGCCCCTCTCCAGCAATCTTGGAATCTCTTCAGGCACTGGAAAGCACTCCATGGTCTCACTGGAGCCTTCCCTTCTCCAGGCTGAGCAAGGTCAGTGTATCAAGGAGACAGCAGGAGTGTCCATTAGGGAATAAGCATGGAAGCAGGAGGAAATGCCGGGTGCTATGGCTGCAGCCAGGAATGTGTGGCTGTGCTTCCTGTGGCACCGAGTTTGCTGGATATCAGAGTGTAGATATAGGAATCAGCAGTTCCAGCTCCAGGATCTGTAGTGATGAATCCACAGGGAGAAACAGGCACAAGGAATCTGTGTCAGCAGGAAAAAGTTGGAGTAAATATGTGTGAGTAATTCCAAGAGTCAGAGCTGGAAAACCTGTGGAAATCGAGGAGATGTAAAGCTGCCTTATGGAATTAAATAATTCCTGAGCTTGAAACTGAATCCCTATCTCCTGGCTGTCCCTGGGGAGCAGCGGGCAGGGCTGGATCCCTGCTGGGGAGGGATGGGTGTTGTGGCTGCCAGGAGAGCACAGATCCCGAGGGCCTGGAGAAAGTGTGGATCAGCCCCACGTGCAGGCTGTGGGTGGTGAGGAGGAGGCATGTGTGTGCTGGGATTTGGAAATGCAGCTCCTGGAGTGTCCAAGGAGAAGGGAATGTGGAAAAATAAATATATTTAAGGCTTAAATATGACACAGGATCAGGGAAGCCTGGGCTTGATCCATCCTTGCTTACATAAGCAAAAGGAAAAGAGGATTCCTGCTTTCCATCACAAATCTGAGATTCAGGAAGAGTCTGGAGAGTTCAGCTTGGCAGGATTCAGCCCAGGATTGCAGTTCTAGGTTGCTTGGTTGTCATTAGGCAAGTGCTGGATGGGTAAGAATTCCTAGGAAAAGGAGAAGGGAGGATTTGGTCTGTTGGTCCTGGTGGTTTGGAGAGGTGTGGGACCACTGCTGTTTGTTCCCTGTGGTGATTCCAACGTCTTTATCCCAAGCACCAGGTGGAAGAAAAGCAGACTGGTAAGTCCCAGGATTTGATTACCATGGGGTGGGAATTTGGGACTTAATTCCATAAACTTGGGAGAGAGTTGGAGGTGCATGTGCTGGGCTGTTGGTGGTTTTCTGTGTGCTCTTCCTCAGTGAGCTCCATGTTCCTAATGGACAATGGGCTTTTTTGGGATAGGATGAGAGAGGAGCTGTTGGGGTGTGGAAGGAGTGAGCTGCTCCCTAGGGTCTCCATGGGGGCTGGAATTTTGGGGTCCTGCAGCACTGGAATAGGTGATTTATTCTTAGGAGCAAGCACTGAGGCAGGAAAAGTTTTCCCAAGCTGTCATTTGGATGAGCTGGAGACTTGGAATCTGCCTCTCCTTTCCTCATTCCCTCCCTCCTTCCCTGCTTCTGCTTTCTTTGGATTTGCACTGTAATTAGCAGTTTTATGGGAGCTGGGGCAGAACTGGAAGCTTCCTTTGGAAAACTGTTCTCCAGGTGGGAATAAAGCAGGATTCTTCTGCTGGGAATGCTCAGCCTGATGATTTCTTTTACTACCAGGGCTATTCCCATGCATTGAGGTGGAAGCCTTGGGATGGGAGGGGCGGAAGCACATCAAGCACATTTCTTGGGAAGTTGCAGCTGGAAATCCAGAGTTAGGCTTGAAATATTCCCTTTGAGCTTAGGAAAAAGGGGAAGAGGATGTTGTCCATGTCCATATCCCAGCCATGAACATTTCTGGGCTGAAATTCCCCCTTCTCTGCTGTTGTGCATTTAAAATTCCCACCTGTACAGGTGTTCCTGTCCTGGCCCTTCCTCAGACAGGACTTTGGTGTTTGATCCTTGCTTCCAGGATAAACATGGAAGTGAAAGTGGATACATTCAGCGTGGAAAGAAGCCCTTGGATAGCAGCAATCCTTTGGATGCTGGTGATTAGTTCACAGGATCTTGCTGGGAAAACACGAATTCAGGGTTTGTTTTTTAATCCATAAATATTCCTGTATGTTCTGGTTTATCAAATGAGCTTACAGAAATAACTGATTCCAGGATGTCATGATGTTGGTTTGATTTTCACTGGAGGCTGGGAAAAATCTGGAATTGGGGCCAAGAAGCAGATTCTGCTTAATCAAGTGCAAGATTGATGCTTTCCACAATATTGGAAAGTGGGAATCTGGGAGGGTTTGGGGAGTTAGAGGAACAGGCAAAGCACAGAAATGGCATTTTCAAGGAATTCATAGCATTCAGGAATGTTCCCTCTTGAACATACTCCCACAGGATGAGGTCCTCAAATAGGCTGTTGGTGGCTTCCACTGGAAGTTTCGCTTGGACTTTGGGAAGTATGACCTCCATGACCTCTTTCCGGGCTGATTTCTAGGAATGTGGGATACAGGCATGTCCTCAGCCAAGGAAACAAGCAGGGACACGATGAGGGAAATAAGCAGGCAGCATCAGGAAAATGGGAATAGATCATGTCCATGTCAGGTTTAGGCTGTTTGAAGCCATTCCCAAGGTTTTTGAGACTGGAAGTGTCACAGATCTAGGATCCCTGTTTTATGAGGACAAATTGTGTTGAGAAAATATGCGTTTGGGTTTAGATTCCCAAAAAACCTTTCCAGATAGCCCTGATTCCCAGCATTTTTGACTTGCAGCTGGGCATGTACCTGCTGAACCACTTAGTCATGGAATATGAGAAGAGGAAAACTCCTGAGATAGCTGTGGGATGTGATGCAGAAAAAAAGGCCAAATTGGGAATGCTGGTGAGCAGGGAGTAGAGTTGGAGGCCCTGGAATTCCACGTGTCCCTCTTTCCCCCTGAGTTCCAGGAGGGAGGGAAATAATCCCTAGTTTAAATTTCCTTAGGATCATTCCTGGGAGATGAGCAGAAGCCAGCATTGCCTCCTATGCCGGCAGATGCACGTGGAGGGAACCTCTCCCTGACGATTCCCATGGCTCTGGAGCCTGGAGCCGCCTCTCCGGATGCGCTTCTCCTCTCCAGCATATTTGTGGGGAGGGGGGAGCAGGGAGGGAGTGCCAAGGAATGGTGTTGACCACACAGTTTTCCCGAGTTTGGCAGGGATTTTGTGTTCTCCCACTTCTTTCGCTCTCCTCGTGTTGGCAGCGGTGGTCCCGGCGCCGCTCCCGGTGGCTTTCCCTGCATGTGACTCATCCCCAGGGAATTCCTGAAGCAATGAGTCAAGTTATTGGGAAAACTGTTTGCCCACTAGTGTAAACTAGGGAGCCAAGAAGCTGCTTGCAGGAAGGAAAAGAGGCAGTTCCTTTGGGAATGACTGGGCTTCTCCTCACTTTTCCTGAAGGCATCGCTTCCAGATGTGCCAGAGCAGGGATGTGCCTCTGAATTCAATATCTCACCTGGATATTTGCTCCTTCTGCTTTTTTTCTGCCTTTTTGGAAAGGAGGCTGAGCTGATAAGCATTCTAGGGTGGAGTAAAACTGTCAGGAATTTGCCAGGATTGTAGTGGAAAATAGATTTCCCTAAAGAAATGAGGTGCCATCCAAAATTCTCCTTGTGTAATTACTGGTCACCTCTTGGATTTGCCCTGGCTGGCTTCATCCAGCCCTTGGAGTTTTGGCTATAAATAACTCAGAGGCTGGAATTTCCAAGTTCTGTGTGTAGCTGTGGGATATTCCAACAAAACCAAGGATCGGTGATTCCCAGTAAATATATCCAGGGAACTGTTGTTCCACACCTGGGAGCAGATTTGGGATGCTGGGAGCATTTATTGCTGTATCCATCACCTCATCCAGCTATTCCTTTTGTATTCCCTACCCCATTCAAACCAAGCTTTCCTTGTTGTAGGGAATTTTATTCCCCTGTAGAACATGGAGTTCTGTTTGAAATCCCAGATTAATTGGAATTTATTACATTTTCCCCCGTGGCAACTTGGCCGTTATTTTTGCCCGAGCTTGGAGTGGTCGGGAAGCTGCCCGTGGGCTCTGCAGGCACAAGCTGTGGGTGGAATTGCGGAGCTGCCGGCATCGAGACAACGATTGGGGGTTGTTTTTAACTCCATTGCTGGCAGCACACTGGGACTGTGTGTGACAGTTCCTTCTCCACTCCCAGATTCCTGAAAAAGTGGTGTCTTCCCTTGTTTCTCAACCAGGTGTTTGTGCAGGATTTGGATTTTCCATAGGCTGATGAGTGTGGAGCTCTGGAGTTTAAGGTGATGCTTTTGTCGAGGTCAAGGAGAAAGGGCCTGGGAATCTTGGAGGTGTGAGTGAGGCTTTTCCATCCCTTTCCAAGCATTATCCTCCCTTTCATTTGGGCAGCTGGAGTATCTCACAGCGATCCCTGGCTTTATAGATTTACCCGTACAAACCTCTTCCTTTATGCCCAGAGATGGTTGCTGAGGTCTGGAATTAATAAAGCCCTGTGGATCCTTCACCAGGGGGGACATGGAAGTGCTGGACCGTGTCCAGGGAAAGGTTTGAAGCACAAGGAGCAGCTGGGGGAGTCAGCCTGCAAAAAATGAGAATCAAGAAGGATCTTCTCACTCTCCACAAATCCCTGACAGGAGGGTGGAGTTGGGTGGGATCAGGCTCTGCTCTCAGGGAATAAGTGGCAGGATGAGAAGAAATTGCCTCAGATTCTACCAGGGGAGGTTTAGGTTGGATATCAGAGAAAATTCCTCAATGGAAGAGGTCTTAAAGCATTGGAGCAGGCTCCAGTAGTGGAATCCCCATACCCGGAGGGATTTAAAAGCCATGTGGATGTGGCATTTGGGGACACGGGATAGAGGTGGCCTTGGAAGTGCTGGAGGAATGATTGGACTTGATCTTGGAGGGCTTTTCCAGCCTTAATGGGGATGCTGTGGACAAATCCTGGCCCATGGGGTGGTGCAGGGATATCCAGTGGAGAGAAACATTTGGATGTGCAGTGTCATTGTTTTCTAGGACTGGGATCCCCCTAGGAACAGTCTCAGAAGCGGTTCCAGTTGTTAGGAGGAGGTTCGTTCCAAAGTGGAAAATTTCCTTGTTTCTTTTTGATTCAGTGAATTCCTTATCGTGCTTTTAACAGGGAACAAGTGCTGGGAGTGGCACTTTGGGATTTGTCCATCCTCTTGCGCTAAATCCATTAGGGTTTGCAAGATAGTCCCATTTTTCCTGAAAACTCCACTGCTGCGGTCAAGTCCATGCCAAGGAGATGCATACTGGAGTCTCCTTTTTAAAAATTAATAATTCCCAATGTAACAGAAAGGAGATGTCGTGCATGTTTGAGGGAAATGTGGGATTCATGAGACCTGTTTCTACCCAGAGCAGGAGAGTTTGGAGTTATGGAAAAAGGGGATAGATTTAACCGAGGAGAAGATGCACCTTGTTGTGTTTATGGCAAAGGGGCTTTGGGAAGGAGTCTGAGGGAGGAATGAGGATGGAGATGGATGGAGATGGATCAGTGCTGGGCTGTCTGGGAAGTGGCTACTCCAGTTCTGTATCTATCACCATTGCAGTTACAAAGAATTTATTCCAGGATTTTGGGGTTAAACTTGTGGGCCAAACAGGTAAGTTCTTGTTCTCTGTGTTTTGAAGGTCAGTTGATACTCTGAGATTATTTTGGGAATTTGTGTCAGTGGGCAGTGCTGGAGTTCCAGATCCAAGCTGATCCCATTAGTTCTGTCCCGATGACATTGTGGAGGTGACTGTGGTGCCGTGGCCTTATCCCGAGGGAGCCACATCCAAAGTGTGCCAAGCCACAGGAGGCTCTTTGAACCTTTCCTGTCTCCAAGCTTCACTCCCTGGCTCTGCTGCTGACTCTTTTTATTCCATTCTCCTTGGAAAATGGGAGATTATCAAGGAGAATCTTCAAAGTGGCCATGAAGATATCCCAAAATTCGAATCCCCCAAATTGATTTTTGCCAGTGATCTCTGCCTGGGATTTGCTTATAAATATGTGTCTTAAATGTTCCATGAATCCATGGGATATTCCTTAAAGTAGGGGTCTGTTCCCTTAATCACCTCCGGTGAGGGCAGAGCTCTCCTCACAAGCTTCCGGCAGCTGCTGTGCCTTCTTCCCCCTGGGAAGAGCTTTCCCTGCAATTCCTGCAGGCACTGCTTGCAGCAGATACTTCCTGCCCCTTGCAAATGGCAGAAAGGATTTGCCTTCCTTTGGTGCCATGGAATTTGTCCCCTCTTGGTATTCAGTGCTGGAATGGTTTGGTTTAGAAAGGACATGGAATGCTCATCCCATTCTACCCCCTGCTTTGGACAAGGACACTTCCCACTATCCCAGGTTGCTCCAAGCTTTGTCCAGCCTGGACTTGTGACTTCTAGGCTTGAGGCAGCCACAGCTTCTCTGGAAAATGCATTCCAGGGCCTCACCACTCTCACAGGGAAGGATTTCTTCCCAATATCTAATCCAAACCCCCGCCATGTGAGTGGGAAGCCATTCCCCCTTGTCTTGTCCCTCCGTGTCCTATTCCAAAGGCTCTTTTCAGCTCTCTTGGAGCCCCCTTAGGCACTGGAAGAGGCTCTAAGGCTCCCTGGAGCTTTCTCCTCTCTGGGCTGAGCCATCCCAGCTCTCCCAGCCTGACTTGAGAGCAGAGCTGCTCCATGCAAATTCCTCTGGCCAGCTTCAGGACATTCTGTATGGATATGACCCATCCCCCTTCTCCCTGGAAGGCGAGAACAATTCCCAGATTGTGAGAAACCAACTCAGAAACAGAAGGAGCCTCATTTAAAACCCTTCAGAACAGCTGGATGGGGCCTGATGGGGTTGGTTCCAAGCTGGAATTGATGATTTCCGTCAAGTCCAGTAAGTGCTTGGTGGGAGCAAGGGTTCTGGGAGCTGCAAGGGAATGATCCAGCCTGGAATGGGAAGCCCATATTCCATGTGGGACATGTTGGTGAGGGAAGAAGTGTTTGGGGTGATTGATGGGGCCACAATTCTGTTGGTTAGGGAAGTGAACTGTCTGTTATCCTGCAGAGTGAAAAAGCAGGATGCAGCATCCATGCTGTGCCCTTAGGACAGGTGTCTCCAGCACCTGGGCAAGGTGACCTGGGTGTGCTCTCAGGGAGAAGGGAAGCACCTCTGCTCTGGAACAGAAAATCACTCCTGAGGAAAAGCTGCTATGGGAGCTGGCAGGACACAAAGCTCTTTTGGTTCTGGTTTTCCAGCTGCATTTCCTAAGAAATTGAGCTGGGAGCTGGCAGGCCTGGGCTTGAACTTCCCAGTGGGACAGCAGGTTGGGACTGGGACATTCCCAAGGAACATGGTGACATTTCAGCCAGGGAAAGGGATCCTGGGAGGGGCAGCATTCTGGGACATGGTGCTGGATTTCTGTGGGACAGCAAAGGGCTCTGACCTTTAGCAACACCTGCAACCATCCACTGAGACCTACAAATCCAATTTTTTTGTGAGTTCCGTAGCCCTGAGCAGTGAAGGCAAACATCTGGCTTGTTTAGAGGGAATTTCCTTGGGTGAGTCACCCTGGAGGACTCTGGAATTTGCAGAGGCCAGCTGGAAGAGGGTGCTGGCAGAGATGAGACGGGATTGCTTTGTCATACCTGGGTCTTGTGAAAGTGCCTCCAGGTGCCTGAGGGAGAAGGTAGGGAAGGAATATTGGGATAGCATAGCTTCCTCCATGCAGACATCCCCAGGGATCTGGCAGAGGGAGAAAAAACTCCCAGCAGATCTGATTTCAGCCTGGGTTTGGCCTCCCATCTTTTGCTCTGGACAGCAGGAGGTTGGGAACCAGGGGAGGTTTTGGGGTGATGGAAGTGGGAGTCCTGAGTTAGCCTGTGGATGTAGGGATGGGTAATTGCAGGGGATTGTGAACCTGCGGTTGCAGGGATGGGGAATTGCAGGAGGGGGATTTGCAGGGGGTTATGGACCTGTGGATGCATGCAGGGATGGGGAATTGTAGGTGGTTGTAAGTATGTGGATGCAGGACTGGGAATTTGCAGGGGGTTGTGAGCCTGTGCATGCAGGAATGGAGAATTGCAGGGATTTGCAGGGGCTTGTGAGTCTGTGGATACCGAAATGGGGATTTGCAGAGAGTTAGTAAGTATGTGGATGCAGGACTGGAAATTCGCAGGGGGTGGTGAGCCTGTGGATGCAGGGATAGGGAATTGCAGGGAGAGGGATTTGCAGGGGGTTATGAACCTGTGGATGCAGGGATGGAGAATTGCAGGGAGAGGGAGTTACAGGAGGTTTATGAACCTGTGGATGCAGGGATGGAGAATTGCAGGGTTGGGGATTTGCAGGGGGTTGTGAGCCTGTGGATGCAGGAATGGGGATTTGCAGGGACGGGGAATTACAGAGGTTTGTGAACCTTTGGATATAAGGGTGGGGAATCGCAGGGGGTTGTGAGGCTGTGGATGCAGAGATGAGGATTGCAGGGGGTTGGAACATTGGGTTGTGTGGGTGCCTCGGGAATCTGCGATTCTGGGAGCTTGGAGCAAATCCTGCCTGGATTTGGGTGGAGGGAGTGGGTGACTCCGGGGGTGTTGCTGAGCTGTGGGTGGGCTCCTGGCATGCAGGATCCAGGCACAGCCTTTTTCCTTCAGCTTTATTTCCTGGTGTACTTCTCCCTAAGGAGGCTCATGTCAGATGGGATGGGCTGTTGGATTAGCCTAAGACTCCGAGGTTTATCTGGAATGTTTTCTCACTGTAGCGTTTTTCTCCCTTGCTCTTTTCCCTAAGCCTTTCCCTACAGACAGCTAATTCTCCCCTTCCCCCACATCCTGTCATAGCCCAGAGCATGTCACAAGGAATTAACGGCTGGAAAGGCCGGGAGAGGCTCCTCTGGAACAGTCTCTCCTTTCTGTGCCCGGGGTGGCCCCCTCTGTGTGTCCCTTTTGTGTCCCATCCAAGTCCCCTCCCCCTGGCCATTCACTGGGAGAGTCGGTGGCCAGGAGCCTTTCCCAGCCCGATGCCATGGCTGTGTCCGAGGGCTCCCGGCAGCGCTCCCGTTTTCTCGGTGGGAAGAGGGAGGAGGTTTGTGCCGCTCCAGGGTTTTCCTCCTCTCCCGGCTCCGCATCTCTGACAGCATCGCCCGCTCTCGCTCCCAGTCCTCCTTCCCACAATCCACGTACAATCTCCTCAGAATAGGGATGATGTCACTTCCTTCCAGAGGGTGCTGGGGGGTGTGGAAGGGGGGAGTCACGACCTCTGGCTCTCGGCATTCCCGGTGGATAAATGAGGTGCAGGGAGGGAGTTGCTCTGAGGATGATGCCCGGCTCTGTCGGCAGGCAGATCCCAGTTCCCATGCCGTGCTTCCCTTTGCCGAGTGGGATTTTCAATGGCTGCAGGAAGAGTTTGCTGTTCCCTCCTGAGCTTGTGATGCCTGTCTCCCTGGATATGCACTTTTCCTGAAATACCCCTCTGGGAGAGAAGGATGCGCAGCGGCTGGACCACATGCCATGTAAGGTTCCTGCTTCCCTAGGTCTTGCCCGGCTCTGAGGGGGCTCCTTGTGCATGTGCTTCCCTTTTTTCAGTGTTGGGAGCTTGGGGCTGCTTGTACTGGGATTCAGCTTTCAAGATCCTGGGAATGTTTGGCTCTTTCCAGCAGTTTTAGGGACAGTGTGAGGGTTCTTGCTGTCACAGAGCCGGGGTCAGTGGTCTCAGGGTTCCTTGCACTCCAGCCTTCCGGTCCTCCCAGTTCCTCTGCTGGATCGTATCTTCAGCATCTTAGAACAGTTCCTGGGATATGCTGTGCTGGGATGAAGCTGAAGAGTCCTCACAGTGAGAGTTTTTTCTGGTGGGTTTTCCAGTCTCAGGTCTTCCATCATCTCCCTCCTTTCTAAAGCAGGGGCAAAGCCCCAAACCTCCTGGTTTAAATTCAGGAATCTTTGGGAATAAATTGGGAATGTTCCTGCCCTGGGAGCCTGGTAAGTGGAGTGACAGTTCCACAGTGAGTATTCCCTTATGTGACAGTGAGTGACAGGCTTCTCCGCTCTGTCCCCATCTGTTGCCGTGGATCAGGAATCCACATTGGATATTTGTTGCTGTCATTGATATCCTGCTTCTCAAACTGGGAGAGGGTGCTGGGAACTGGGAGAGCCCAACTGGAGGGGTGGAAGAGTTCCGGAGGGCGCGTTGGTGGGATGCAGCTGAGGGATGACGGGAACGGAGCTGGGCTGGGAAGTGCAGGAGGTGTATCCAGGGTTTGTGATATCCCAGCTATCCTGGGTGGTGAATGACAGGCACGACGGGGCTGGGAGGGAGTCTCCAGATGGCCAGAGAAGTGAAGGTAGAGCTGCAATGTACCCAGTGCTCTGATTATTCTGTGCTGAGGAAGTGGGAATCCAAATGGCGTTGGAATTTCGCATTTGCTTTGTTTGTGGAATGGAGCATTTCCTTCAACTGAGTGACAGGCTGGAAGATGCCTGTTAACTATGGAATCTCCTGGAATTTGAGGGGATTGTGTAGATTTTCAGTAATGAGTGGCTGAAATGGGTTGGAAGATCCATCCCAGTGGCTGTGGGTGTTGGCACAGGAGAGGAGACTCTGGATTTGGGATATTCTGGGAAGTCATGGGGTAACCACACCTGACAGCTGGGTTGGATTTAGTGGGAAAGGGCAGGAATTGGTGCCATGGGCTGTCTCAGACCCAACATTTGTGTTATGTGGAAGGTTCAACTTAGTTAAAATCATGAGCAACCTGGACTGGTGGGAGCTGTCCAAACCCATGACAGGGAGATGGAACTGGATCATCTTCAAGCTCCCTTCCTATCCAGGCTATGCTGGAATTCTAAGGATGTCCTCCCCTTTCTAATTTGTTTTACCCACAGCACTAAGTTAGGGGCATCATATCCAAGTGTGGGGTTTTTTTTGCCTGGTACAGGAAGTATTACAGGTGATATTTCCTTGAGAATGCTGTTGGAAATCCTGTTGTAACTAATGGGTGAGGACACTTGGTTGTTTGGTGTTGGGTTCCCAGAGGCAAAAATCCAAGAGCACTTGGGGATTTGCAAGTGCCGCTTTGGAATAGCGTGGCCACTGCAGGTGGAGCACTCCAGCAACAGTGCGTGCCTGTGGGAATTGGGAGGTTGGTGGAGTTGGGAGCTGAGATGGACCAACTGGGAGAGCTTGGAGCAGAGAGGCACAAGTGAGGTGGAGCATTCCCTGCGAGCACAGCTGAGAAGTGGGACAGGGATTAGGGCATGGAAAGAGGGACAGGATTAATCCTCCGATCCAGAAATCCCTGGTGTCTGTGGAAAGAGTGCAGAGACACCATCCTGGATTTGGCAAAACCAAGGAAAATTCCTGGTAGTGGGTCAGTTCCTGGTAGTTGAACCAGGAAGGCAGGAATGGGATAAGGTGTGCTGCCAGAGTCCCTCTGGAGCAGTTTGGAGTATGGCCAGCTGGGATGGAGTGGGATGGCTGTGCTGGAGGAGGCTGGAGCGCCCTGTGCAGTCTCGTGACTTTGCACCACTCCTGTTTCTATTTTCCAAAGGGTTTGGGAAGCCCTAAAAATAGGAGCACAAACAAAACCCAGGGAGGAACAGCAGCTCCTCAGTCTTCCACCTTGGAATTGGTCATGCCTGTCAGGGCCGGTGCGGATGCGATGGAGATGTGGAGCTGGCAAGATGCTCCTGCTGGTCCAGGGGGAGATCTCTTAGGAGCCAATATCCTCACTGAAAGTGCTGTTGGGAGCCAGTCTATGGTTCCCCAGATGCTGTCACTGGCTGTTAATGGATATTTTGGCTTCCTGAGCCAAGTGTGGGGGGGAGAATTGTTGGACAACAACAGCCTGGCAGCAGGTTTGTGCATGGAAAAACACAGTAACAGGGTTTTCCAGAGATGTGAGGCCAGGATGACCTGTCCCAAATCCCACAGTGGTTGCTCACCATCACAGCCTAACAGGATTCCAGGTAATCCCATGAAGTGGATCTGGATGAGTTACACACCGGCTTCACCTAATACTTCCCACTCCTTCAAATCCCAGCCCTCCTTCCCGAGCATGCCATGCCCCCTGGTGCTGGAAGGAAGCAGCTCTGTGATAAACCAGGATGGCTCCCAGGTTGTGGGGCTCTCCAGAGGGGACTGGAGAGGATCAGCAGCAGCTTTGCTTCCATTCTTTTCCAGGAGGTGAGTGCTGTGCCTGCTGAACTTCCCGGGACCCGCCAGCCATGCCAGGGATTGTCGTGTTCCGCCGGCGCTGGTCTGTGGGCAGCGATGACCTGGTTCTGCCAGCCGTCTTCCTCTTCCTCCTTCACACCACCTGGTAAGTGAGAAGGGCACAAGGATGCTTGGAATTCACCCAGGAATTCTTCTGGCTGTTTCTGGCATGGCTGGAAATTCTCCCTGCGCTTCTACATGGGGCCAGAAAGTTTGGTTGGGGCATTCCTGATGAACACCATTTTTCCAGCTTCTATTTTTGTAGCTTAGCTCTGTTTCAAGTTCTAGCCTAGTTCCAAAGAGCCTGACCAGAGCTTTTTGTTATCCTCCTGTGCCGCCTAAGATTCTCCACTGGAATTTAGGACCGTGTTTCTGTACAGAAGCTCAGGAAAAACAGGCATGGAATTCTGGAATGGTTTGCGTTGGAAGAGGCCTTAAAGACCATCCAGTTCCAACCCCCTGCCATGGGCAGGGACGGCTCCCACTAGGTTGCTCCAAACCCTGTCTAACTTGATCTTGAACACTTCCAAGGGATGTGGCAGCCACGACTTCTCTGGAGTGGCAAATCCCATGGGATAATGTGGCATGGATGAAATGGTTCTGCTGGGGGTAACAGGGCCTCTGGATGGCCGGGGGGATTTGGGGCCCAAATGAAGAGTAATGTAAGGAGCTGTGGGACACTGAGGAGGGAAGAGCTGTGGGATATTCCATGGTTTATTTGGCTTTCCTGCCCGGCAGGTTTGTGATCCTCTCAGTGGTGCTCTTCGGGCTGGTGTACAATCCCAACGAGACGTGCTCCCTGAACCTGGTGGACCACGGCCGGGGCTACCTGGGAATCCTGCTGAGCTGCATGATTGCCGAGCTGGCCATCATCTGGCTCAGCATGCGTGGGAGCATCCTGTACACGGAGCCGCGGGATTCCATGCAGTACGTCCTCTATGTGCGACTGGGTAAGCGGCCGGAGCCTCCCCATTTCCCTGTGCTCTGCCCTGGAGCCTCCTCTCCCTGCCTCTGGCACAGCCAGATGGCTGCCAGGATGTGCCGTGCATCCCGATGAATCCATAGGCTGCGCCTTGTCACGGCTGTCAGACTGGCAGGTGATGTCCCAAATATAGCCTCATTTTCCTCTCATGGAATCTGCTCCCCTTCTGTCTCTCTTTTCCCCCACTACGTTTTCCAAGGATAGAGACATAAATCCCAAAGGTTCTGACCCCGAGGTGTTGCCTCTTGACTCACTTGATCCATCCTTCCAGGCACTGGGAGCAAAAGAGGTTTTCTACCTGCTCACTCCCTTTTTCTTCCTATAAGCAATTCCTGTCTCGCTCCCTCTCCAGAAACTAGAGCAGGGAAGAGAATTATTCCTTGATCCCTCATTCCCTTTTAGCTTGTTTTTCCTGGATTCTGTTGCCTTCCAGGTACAGAAATTTAATCAGATTTTTCTGTGCCAAATGAAAGGTTTTAAGAGAAAAATCTTTGGGGATGCAGAGCCAAACTCATTCCAAACAAATCATCCTGTGGATTTGCATCCCTGCTTTTTGCCGGGTTGTTTTCCTGCAGAATCCACTGAAAAAAGGATAACCTTGCATGAAAGCTCAGTCTGGAAGACTTGGAATGCTCAGTGCAAGTCATTAACGCAAACAGCAAACAAATCTCCCTCTCCAGCTTCCCAGCCAGTCTCCCTAGGGAAGCATGGAGAGCCTGGCAGTTTGTGTTAAAACCACACTAAGTGAGGCAAAGGAGGTAGGGAGAATCCAAAGAAAGGTTTTCCTGCCCCCCAAAACATCCCTTCTTCTTCCTTAAACTCTCTGTATGCTCAGGAGTGGGATTTCCTCTGGATGTTGGGTCTTGTATTCCCTTTTTCCTGGGTATTTTGCTCCTGGTGGTTGATCAGTTGTGCTGATGGAAGTGGGAGCGTGACCAGTGCGTGGGCAAGGTCCATGTGACTATCCCAATTTAAGCATGTGCTGTTTAATGCAGAGGAATTTAGGGAATTAACTCTAATGTGAACCTGGGAATGTCTCATCCCTGCTCCTGCTGCTGCTCCTGTCCTGCAGCAGGCAAAGGGGAGAGGAGCCAAAGAAAGCAAAACCTAACTCAGGCATAAATTTGGTTTATCAGGAACCAGTCCTAGCCCTGATTCCTTGCCCAGGAAAGCTCTGTCTCCTGGAACTGGTCTTTCCAGGTCTGTAGCAAAGCCACTTATGGAAAGATTCTGTGCCAGCAGGAGATAAGGAGGGTGAGTTGGATAAGCCAGGCTGGATTTAGTCTCAGCTCCACCAAAATTTAGGCAATCCAAAGCAAGGTATTCACCTTCTCCACACCTGATTGCCCACGTGTCCTTTGGAATTCTGGGGAGAAAGTGGGAGGATGGGCACTTCAGAGCAGTTTCCCAGCTTTCTTGTTCCAGGGAAGCACTGTTAATCCCGTTTCTAGTTTTCTGTCAGTCACATGCAAAACTGAGGAGCTCCTTAAGCGCTGTCTCCTTGGAACTGTTATGGGAAGGGCTGCAAAGGTGCTGAGAATGTTTGCTAAGCATAGCAAGCAGGATTAATCCTGGATCCACACACTCACATATTTTGGATCCGTGAGTCAGGCCAGCTGTCTGAGGTAGTTAAGGTTTGGGTCCTGTCATTCCTACTGCCTTAAGGGAGTCTTTCCAGCAGCGTGGGAGGAAGGTCTGGATCTCTGATTCATACCTGTGACACAACCAAGGGCACTGACCCCTCCACGATCCCATTTTTTCGGAGCCGTTTGGAACATGTCACACTTTAGGCTCATCTCCTTATACATCCCCTTCCAAAACATTTTTATACCTATTCCTTGTGAGAAAATGAGGAGAGGAGCTCATCCTTAGGGAAAAGGCTGCTGTCATCCTTGCTGTTCCCGTTTTTTCCAGCGATCCTGGTGATTGAGTTCGTGTACGCCATCGTGGGCATCGTGTGGCTGACACAGTACTACACCTCCTGCAACGACATCACAGCCAAGAGTGTCACCCTGGGTACGGACTGGAATGTGGCCTGGGAGCATTCCGATGGATTGGCGGGCATCCTTCATTCCCCTGTGCCCATTGACTCTGGGAAGTGGCTGGGAGCTGTCAATGTGGGGCTTGTTTTCCTGTTTATTGCTCAGAACAGTCGTTCCATTCATCCGCCTGTGCTGCCGGCACTCAGGCAGGGATCTGTGTTCCCAGGGAAGGGCAGTCTGTAAATTCTGCTTTTGCCCTTCAGAATGGTTTTACTGTTTTCCTGGAAGCCTTTCCCAGTCTCCTGGTGGGGATGATGTTAATGGTGCAGTCCCGGATACTCAGGGAGCATTTAATGGCCCCATAAAACAGCCGGAAGACTCATCCAGCTGTGGCTTAAAAGCCTTTCCAGAGGATTTCCTTTTGGGGTGGGAAGTAAGGGCCAGAGCACGTGACTCCTGTTTTTTTTTTTTTGTTTTTTTTTTTTCAGGAATGGTGGTGTGCAACTGGGTGGTGATCCTGAGCGTGTGCATCACTGTGCTGTGTGTCTTCGATCCCACGGGACGCACCTTCGTCAAGCTCCGCGCCACCAAGCGCCGGCAGCGCAACCTAAGGACCTACAACCTCAGGTGAGGAAGCATTCCGTGGGATCCCAGAATTCCAGGGTGCCTTGGGTGCAAGGGACCTTAAAGATCATTGAATTCCAGCCCCCTGTCATGTGCAGGGATGCTTTCCACTAGGAAAGGTAGCTCCAGTCCAGCCTTTGGTGCTTCCAAGAATGGGGCATCCATAGCTTCTCTGGGAAATCTGTTCCAGGGACGCACCACCCTCACAGGGAAGCATCACTTCCCAATATCCCATCTCTCTCTTTGTCAGTGGGAAGCCATTTCCCATTGTCCTGTCCCTCCAGCTCCTTGTCCAAAGTCCCTCTCCAGCTCTCTTGGATCCACTTTAGGCCCTTTAGATCTTTCCAGAGCCTTCTCTTGTCCAGGCTGAACATTCCCAGCTCTCCCAACCTTGTCTTCACAGCAGACTGAATTTCCCTTCTATCCAAGGACACAAACATTTAAGGAAAGAACCAATGAAGGGTTTCAGCATTACCAGTGCTGTGTCCTTATGGCTACAGGAACCCAAAATCCTCATCAAGCCAGGGAATTCCAGGATGGTTTGGTCTGGAAGGGATCTTAAAGCCCTTTAAGCCATGGGCAGTGACACCTTCCACTATACCAGGTTGTTCCAAGCTCTGTCCAATCTGTCCTGGAACACTTCCAGGGATGGGGCAACTACAGCTTCACAGGGCAAGGTTTCTGGAAGGGTGTCCTGATTTTTTGGGATCTTGCCCTCCTCTTTGCCTTGCTGCAGGGACCATTCTGCTCCGCTGAAGGGGATTTGGGAGGATGCAGCTCCTTGTCAGGTGCTGTGTGTGGGCACCTGCATCCAAAGGAGGCAAAGCCATGCAGAATCCAGCTGGATTCTGCCTTAATTACTGGATTTGTGGATCCTCATGGACCCTGCTGACCACAACAACCTGTTTGTCCATATCCCATAGCAGCATTTTCCGTGGAAACAGTGAATGTGTGCGTAAATTTTCCCTACTTCGAGGCAGCATCTCCTTCCAAATCCCCTTTCTTCCTTTATTTTCCTCTCCAAAATCCAACCTTTTGCCCTGAGGTTTCTCCTATTTAGTCTTGGCCAAGGAACAATTCCATTTGTGTTGGCAGTTGAATCTTTTAATTAAGAGTTGATTCCATCTTGGAGCTCCCCAGATGGGGAGAGAAAAAGCTTTTTTTCACCAAGCAAAGCTTTTTCTGAAGGATTTTTTTCCAGTAGGGGACAACACAAACAGGCTTTGTTTCCTTTGATTTGTGACTGTCCTTGAGGAATGTGGCTTTGGAGGGCATCGGGATCCGAGGGATAAAAAATGAGGCTTTCAAAAACCACTCCATAAATATCCCATTTTTCATTGGGTTTGTGTATTTTTCTGTATTCCAATGACTTGGAATGAGGTCCCTTTTGAGGGGAAACTGGGCTTTTCTAAGGATAGTGCATCAAGTTCTGTGAGAAGGAGCCTGGGTTTTTTTATGGAATGCCAGATATTCCTCCTGACCTTTCCACTGTGTTACAGTGGCCTGAAATATTTGGAATTAGTGCCTAGCATGGTGATTGCTGCTTGGAATCAGGACATTCCTGGGAAGATAAGATGGATGATGCTGTGGATGTAGTACTGCATCCAAGGAAAAAATTCTTCCCTATGAGAGTGGTGAGGCACTGGAATGGTTTTCCCAGAGCAGCTGTAGCTCCTCCATCCCTGGAAATGTCCAAGGCTGGATGGGGCTTGGAGCAATCTGGGGCAGTGGGAGCTGTCCCCGCCCATGGCAGGGGCTGAAACTGGATAAGCTTTGTGGTCCCTTCCATCCCAAACCATTCCAGAATTCTTGATGGATTTTTCCAAAGCAAATCTGAGCTCCACAGCTTGCACAAGTAAATTCAAACCAACCCCAAAATTTTCTCCTCTGTGGGGAATTTTGAGATCCCAGAAAGCTGAGTGAAGGCCTTTCTCCCTTGGCTGGGTTTTTCCCTCCAGGCCTGCAGTATTTATGGAGAACTTGTTCCTGCTGTTCATGGATTTTCCCTCTGGAAAGGGAATGTTAACAGCTGTTAACAAGCAAACGCTGTGGGCTATGATGTGAAAAACAAACATCAAATGTGACTGTTCACTGCTCAAACAATTGCTTCCAAAGGATACATACCAAACTTCTCCCTCTTGCTGAAAGAAATCCTTTCCAATGAATAGATGAGGAAGTTCTCTGCCTGGCTGGATTGTGTCCCACGATGGTTTTCCTTTCCCAGTGGCATCATGGTGTGTGTGGGTTGGGAAAAAGAAACAACCCAATAAAAGGCTTGGCTTGCTGTGCCAAGGCTTTTCCATGGAGCTTTGGAGCTCCTGCTGAACGTGTGGAAGTTAGAAAGAAAGAATTTGGGAAAAGATGGAGGGAAAACAGCTCAGAGTGCACTTGGTTGTTGAACCCCGCCAGGGAAATTCTGGAGTTCTTTGGAATCTGGGGGAGCAAAGCCCTGCTGCCACTCATATTCCCATTCCTTTTCTGAAAGGTTATGGAGAGCTGTTTTCAGATACTCAGGCACAAACTGATGGATCCCTGTGGGATCTGCTCCTTCCATTTCAAGCAAATATTCCTTTGCCAGCATCTTTTCCTTCCAGGTGTAAACCACTTTCTGGGCTTGAGCTTATCCTGATGGGATACCCTGCTAGAAAATGGAGTGGTGTTTTATTTTGGATTGCTCTGACCTGGATTAAATCTATGTTTCCCTAAAAAAAAGAGGAGCTGTGGACTTCAGGGATCTTGGCACTCTGGCACGGAGTCAGTCCCTACTTCTGTGGCAGGGGGTGGAGCACAATGATCCTAAAAGTCCTTTCCAACCCAAAGCATTCCTTGATTCTGTGATTGGGGAAAATTGCATGTCTGAAATGCTCAGGGTCTCTTGTGCCATTCCCACGACCTCACCCTGAGGTAACTTTTTCCTCCTAAGTGGTTGCACATCCTGGCACATGGAGCAGCTGCCAGGTTGCAACAGGGACTTCATTCCATGCATCCCATTCAGGCAGGATGGATGTTTGGATACCAGGTATCCAAACACAGTGCTTGATCCTGTGGATTCACACTTCTCTGGAGCATATCCAGGGAGCTGGGGCAGGAGCTGGGGCACCAGGGGTGGCTGAGGGAACTCAGGGGGCTCAGCCTGGGGAAAAGGAGGATTGGGAGAACCTTATCCCATTTTTCCAGGGTGTGTCACTCCATGTTGGGTCCTACACCATGTTCTACCTCTCCTCACATTCCTGCTCTCCCCTTTATTCCCAGACACCGCCTGGAAGAGGGACAAGCCAGCAGCTGGACACGCAGGCTCAAAGTGTTCCTCTGCTGCACACGGACAAAGGACTCCCAGTCGGTGGGTACCAAAACTCTCCTATTGGGAATCAAAATATCAGTGGGAGAAATCCCTGTTTTCCCTCAGGTTAGGGTCACATTTGGCAGCACTTCCTGGGAAGCTCCCATTTCCCTTTATCATCCCCCTCCTGAGCACTTTATTCTGTTGTTTCCATCGGTCTCACCCCCTTAAGGAGGAGAATTTGGAAATGGGAAAACAAAAACGTGGAAGAATCACCAAAATCCTTCTGGATCTCCTGACAATCAAAAGCTGTCTAATCCATAGATCCACATGAAGGTCACTGGGAATTTTCATGTGCTACCATTGGGATTTTCCCTTGCTGTTCTCTAGCAGGGAAGGGTAAAGGCCTTGAAACTCCTTCCCCAAAGGTTATCATTCCATTCTCCTTAGAATCACTAGGAGCAGGTTTGTGCCTGAGGGTGGGATTCACCAGCATTCCTGAGGACCTGCTGGAGAGGCAGGTCAAACTTTGGTGCTGGAAAAAGTTTCTTTTGATTTAACTAAGTTAGTTAAAATTCTGAGGATTTGAGGACTCCTGAAGGAGCCAGCAGAACTAGGGAATTGTTCCCAAAGGGAGGAGAAAGTCATAAAAATCAGGAGATTTGTGTGCTTGCAGACACTGAGCTCTGAATTAGTTACAACCTCTCAGGGAAAAAGCTGGGATTTATCAAGGACATTCCAACAAAACCAGCAGTGGCCAAAAAATCCGCCCAGACGTTTAACTCCAGTTAGAAGGGCATGGAAAATGACAGGGAAAACACCAAGGGACCGACCACAGCCGCCGTGTCCTCACTAAATATAGCCCAGAGTTCGTGCTCCAAAAGGATGCAGCAGGAAAAGGAGCACATTGGAAGGGATGTGAACGTGGAGAGGAAGAGAAATGAGACTGGGATTGGAAGCTCCAAAGGGAAAGTGGAAAAATAAAGGAGAGTCAGGTGAACGTTTGTACTTCCCAGGTGATGAATTGGATTAACAGCATTTCTTAGGGAGTGCTGTGGAATTGTCCAGAGGTGCAGCTTCCAGAGTGTGGAAGGCTGCAGGAATTGTCACAGCCCTTGTGCAGAAATCCAGCACCATGTCTCAGAATGCCCCTCCCAGGATCCCTTTCCCTTGCTGAAATGCCACCATGTTCCTTGGGAATGTCCTTCTGGGAAGTTCAAGCCCAGGCCTGCCAGCTCCCAGCTTATCTGCTTGGGAAATCCATCTGGAAATCCATCTGGAGAACTGAGACCAAGGGAGCTTTGTGCCCTGGCAGCTCCCACAGCAGCTTTTCCTTGGTGCTCCAGAGCAGAGGCTCTTCCCTTCTCCCTGAGAGCACATCCAGGTCACCTTGCTAAGGTGCTGGAGACTCCTGCCCTGAGGGCACAGCATGGATGCTGCATCCTGGGAGAGAGAGCCCTGGCAGGCAGCTGAATGCCCTGAACAATGCTCATTTTATTCAGTTTTGCAAAGTATTCCAAATATTTCGAGTTCTTTTTAACAAACTTTCCATTTTGCAGTAACTGTTACTTTTTTTTGTTAAGGTTGGAATAAAAGTGGATTCCAAATGCCTCACATTCCTCGTGCTGTTGAATTTCCACTTTACATCCAGCTTTTGAGCAATTTCCAGCCTCTTTTCTCTGCAGGAGCAAGCCCTGATGTTGTGTCCTGGCATGGCAGCGTGTGGAATGAATGAGCACGTAATGGATCAGAAATTAATCCATTGCTGCCCATCCCAACCCCATGGAAAAAAAAATGTAGCAGCAGAGGATCATTGTCCTCTGGGCTGGAAAAGTGTTTTATGGAATGGACATGGCTTTGGGGAAAGGATCTGGGGTGAAGTCTGAAGCCTCAGAGCCTTCAGGGTTTGTAGCAGAGCACTCCAGGTGGACAAACAGGAATAATGTCAGGTGTTCCCAGAAAAAGCTGTTCCTTTGGAGCGGAAAATATGCACTGAACTTCCATCAGGGCCTTTTTTTGTCACAGCATCCAGGGCTGGAGCTGCCACTTTGGATTAATGGGTGTTTGTCCTGTTTCCTTTGGAGGCTCTTGGCATTTCTTGTGAGCTCACAGGAGCCATGCTAGGATTGATGAGGTCAGGATTTCAAGGATACTGCGGTTGGAATGCCGTTGGCTTTCCAAAGGCACTGCTGGCACAGAGAGTTGGCACCTGGAGCCCCAGTTCTTAATGGGGATTTAACTGGCTTTTGTAGGGAAGTGAAAAATGACAGAAAGTCATCCCACATGCCAGGAGTTTGGCAGGGATAAAAGGATGTAGGTCATTCCTGCAGGGAAGAGAGGGGATTTACTGTCTTGATGGTCAAAGAAGGGAGAGGAGAAATCCCGTCCTGGAGTACTCAGGGTTTCCACAACACCCCAGTCTTGTGGGTTTTGATGCTGGATAAAGGATACTATGAAAACACGGGATAAAGGTTCAGGTAAGGCTATGATCATCCTTGCAGGAAAAGTTTTGGATGGCAGGAGTCAAATATGGATCATTGGTGGGTACAGCTCCACATTTTGTTGCTCCAGCCTCTGGATCATCCTTGTCTTTAGGCTGGAGTAATGACAGGTCAGCACTGACCCACATTCCAGCCCCTCTCCAGCCTCCCAAAATATTCTCCTGTAAGGTCTTGTGGGTTTTTTTTCCTGTAGCACTGAGCAAAAAGTGGAAAAAGGACATTTCTCTTCAAAATATTTGTTCCTTTGCTCCAGGGCTTTGCTTGACCCTCTCGGGTCACTTCCCTTTCTGTCCCTCCATTTTTGGGTTTGGTCACCTTCATTCTGGGAATTTTGCATTCAGTGTCTCGGTTTTTACTTTTCATGCCTTTGTGCTTGGGTGTCATCCAAAATAAACCTGGAAAAGCCTGGCAATATGGGCAAAAGGATCCCAGGTCTGGGATAAATTTGGGCAGAAGGAGCCCAGGTCTGGAATAAGTACAGGCAAGTTGAATGTGGGCAAAAGGGTCTCAGGTCTGAGGTAAATGTGGGGAAAGGTTCCCAGGTTTGGGTTAAGTTTGGGCAACACGATCTCAGTTCTGGGATAAATATGGGAAAAAGGATCTCAGGGCAAAGTTAGAGTTGAAGAGACTCTTCAATAGGACAAAATTAGTGTTTTTTCCTCCTGGAATGGCCCTTATTCTGCTTTAGAGGAGAAAGGATGATTCTGAGGTAGCACTGAATTGGGATTTGCTTGGTTTTAATCCCATTTTCTCTGTTCTGTTTAATAGAGAGAGCCATACCCATTCCCTTTCCCTCCCTGTGTCTTGTGTGAGCTGTTTGGATGTCAAGGTGCCCACACACGGCACAAATCCAGCCCCCGAGTGAGACTGTGGAAAACAAACAGGACACAATAATCATGTGATTAGTCCAGATCTGGCATTCCCTGCAGGAATCTTGCGCCTGTTTTGGGAGGCTGAGCTCCAGAAATGAGTCCAGTTCTCACTCTGTGTCCTGTTTTGAGGCTTCCCACACTCGAGCTCCTCCTCCTCCTCCTCCTCCAAGCCCTCTCTCCCTGGCTTTTGCAGGATGCCTACTCCGAGATCGCCTACCTTTTTGCGGAATTTTTCCGGGACCTGGACATCGTCCCCTCCGACATCATCGCGGGGCTGGTTCTGCTGCGGCAGCGGCAGCGCGCCAAGCGCAACGCCGTGCTGGACGAGGTGGGCAAACCTGGCAATCCCTGCAATCCCAGCTGCTCTGGGATTCCCTGGGAAACAGCTGCAGGGCTCTGCCCACCTCATCTCCGGGCTGTTCTCACTCACTGAGGTGGGAAAGAAAAATTATGGTGAACTTGAGCAGCTTTCCAGGAGTTTTTCCCTGTCAAAGGGCTCAGCTGGTGCTGAGGCAAGTTTGGAATCTGGATTGATCCTTTCCAGGCAGGTGATACAGAAGGTGCTCTTGATGCCAAAACACCTCCAAAGGGGTTGTAGGTACTTGGAAATTAATGGGAAGATTATTCCCACTGTACAAAGATATGGAGAAGACTCCAGAAATCTGCAGGGGTAAAAAATGCTAAAATTTCCAAAATTCCTGAATTTCCAAGCCGCTATACACATTTTCAAATTGTCAAGCCAGTAGGAGGTGGATTTATTTTATTGGAGTTTTTCCCTTGATTTGGCATTCAGGTTACAGAAGGAAATTCCCAGTTTTCCAGGCTGCTGATGAGGTTTGCACATTGTCAGCCCAGTAGGAAATTGATTTATTTTAATGGGTTTTTTCTTCCTTGAGTTGGGATTCAAATCAGACAGGAATAAAAACATTGGAAGTATTTGAGGGGCCTGGTTGAGATATTTGAGAGTGGATTTTTGTCTTGCTGTCACACAGAGGAATTTTTCTGTTTATTTGTGGCTTCCAGGCAAACAATGACATTTTAGCTTTCCTGTCTGGAATGCCAGTGACCAGGAACACCAAATACCTGGATCTGAAGAATGCGGTAAGTCACTGGGATGTGGAATCCTCCAAACCCACCTGTGATCCTCGTTTTCTTTTCCTCACTGGCTTCTCTTATGCCTTTCTGCCCCTCTTTGAAATAATCCAAGAAATTCCATGAGAATGGAATAAAACTTAATCTCTGGAGGCTTGATGAGGTGATACTGCTGCAAGAGAGTCAGCACTGTTATCCCTGATTTATTCCAGATTTTGATTCATCCCTGATTTTGGTTTATCCCTAATTTATCTCTGATTTAGAGTTGTCTGATTTATCCCTGATTTTGATCTATCCCTGATTTTGATTTTCCTGCAAAATTTCCACCCCTTCATTATCCCCCTGCCATTTCCCCCTTCAGCTCTTCCTCCAATTTACTTCTGATTTCTCTCTGATTTTCCCCTCTGATTATCCTGCTGTGTTTAACTCCAACCCCTGATCCAGCTCATTGGAATAACTGAGCTTTTATAGGATGCAACTGCTTCACATTGGCTTTGTGGCCCTCTCCAGGCATCCTCTGATCTGCTGGAAAGGGGATATTTAGGGAGCTCATTTCCAAATCTGCAGGAAGCAGCTTCCTTGGCAGCATGGTGGGATACCCAGAGAATTCCTCAGGAAATCAGGCAGAGGAATCTCCGGGAGGGGGTGGCTCTTGCCTGGCATCCCCACCTCGCTCTCCTCAGTCACCACAGCGCAGCTGGGAGAGGGGGCTGGCACTCAGCACGTGCCTAACCATGGAAAAAGGGAATGGAGGGGGAATTCTAAGAGATGTCAGGCTCAGGGAGTCCCGTGTCTTCCAGCAAGAGATGCAGCGGTACCGGGAGGTGTGCTACTACATGCTCTTCGCCTTGGCTGCCTATGGATGGCCCATTTACCTCATGAGGAAACCCACATGTGGACTCTGCCGCCTGGCCAGATCCTGCACGTGAGTGCCCACCCTCATCCCTTTTTTCCTGCCTGGTTTTCCCATGTTTAGAAAAACCCTTTGTTCTTCTCCCCACGTTTATTTCATCCCCTTGGTGCTTCCTCCCTGCTCGATTTCTTTTCTGCCTTTTTTTCCTCATGTTTTTTCTTTCCATCTCTCTGGGCTTCATATTCCAAAGGCTTTCTGAATCCCTTCCAGTTCCTAGTATGTAAACCAGCCTGTCCTCTGCTCCATTCTCTCTGGAGCATGGAACAGCCAGCAGAGACAACTCACCTGGCACAATGCCACATCCAAAAAGAGCTTCTTGGAGCTTTTAAAAAATCAGGGGGTTGACATTTGGGTCCTGATTTAAAGACCTCCTAGACTGGCCTGGCTTGGGCTGTGCTCCCTCAGATTAATTGGATTTTTCCAGCTCAGAATTTTTGCCCCAGTGCAAGAGTTTGTTTCCAGCTGCCAGAATTCTATCACTGGATTCAATTTGGGGACGAGCTTTTGGCACTTCCTGGGCTATTGGGAGAAGTGTGATTCCTTGGGAATACTTTTATTTGTGAGAGAGAAAGAAGGAAAATCAACCTGCGCTTCTCTTTTTATTTTGGGATGATTCTAAACTCGTTTTTTTCCCTAAAAATAAACCTGGAGCTCGGTCAGTGTTGGCTTTTCCATGTTGAGGCACTGGAAAACTGTGCTTCCAAGGATAGCATCCTTTGAGGAGCCGTCCCATCCCATAATCCTTGGATTCCTTGGGGACTGGCTGCATTGTAGCTCTCTCTGGTGCTCAAAAGGAAAACTGCACCTGATCCCAGATTCCGAGGCTGTTTCACGGTTTTATCCTTCACTTGGCACTCGCTGCCGTCGAGATGAGGTTTGGAGGGCCCACCTTTCCCTTTCCTCTAGGAATGCTACTCCAAATCCAGCCTTTTCCCCTCAAGGCCGTGCTTCCTCCCCGCAGGTGCTGCTGCCTGTGCCCGTCACGGCCGCGCTACGCTCCCGGCGTCACCATCGAGGAGGACAATTGCTGTGGCTGCAACGCCATCGCCATCCGCCGCCACTTCCTGGACGAGAACATGACCTCCGTGGACATTGTCTACACTTCCTGCCACGATGCTGTAAGGGCAACCCCAGACCCCCTTCCCCATGGGATTTACCCCCTTCCAGCTGCAGAGGGACGAAGAAGGGAAATGAAACCTTTTTCTCTTCCATTTACATCAAAAAATTCTGTGATTCGGACACAAAGCCTGTCACGCGCTCTTGTCTCCTTTTCCCCGAGGATAATCCAACAGGAATGTCTCTCCTGATCTCTTCCAGGTTTATGAAACCCCTTTCTACGTGGCTGTGGACCATGACAAGAAGAAGGTAGTCATCAGCATCCGGGGAACTCTGTCCCCAAAAGTAAGTGGGATATGCAGTGGCTTCCTTGGTGGATATTCCAGAGAGGTGGAGCCCTTCCCAGTTTGGAATCCTGACTTGGATTTGACTCACCTGAAGCAAGGTGACTGCTTTTCTTTCAGGATGCCCTGACAGATCTGACGGGGGACGCAGAGCGCCTGCCAGTTGAGGGGCACCACGGAACATGGCTGGGACACAAGGTGGGGAAAACAAAGGGAAAATGATCCCAAACCAAACAAAATGCCATGGGTTTTTTTAATTATTTCACTTTTTAATTATAAACCCCCAAATGGTCTTAATTACTTGAAAAAGAAGTTACAGAAAGGGCTTTGAGGTATTAAATAATTAGTGGGAACAGTTAAAATCACTGGGCGTGTAATTAAAAACTCCGTGCAAGTAGAGAATTCCAAATTCGGAAAGGCATCATGGAGACCCACAATGAAATTCCTGGAACCACTCAAACGACTTTTTCTTCCAACGACCTTTAAGGAATTTTCAATCAAAGCCTGAGAATGTGCTTAAAATTCTGCTGTGATGGGAACATCCTCAAAGGATACTGGCAGAACTCGGATCCGTGAAATTAGATGGGTGCTCTGTGTCTGTGAGCAGCTCTGGGCTGGCTAAATCCATTTATTCCAGAGCTGACCTTTGCCCCTGTCTGGCAAAGGAACTACGTGCTGAGTTTTTAAGATGATCAGGAATTTGGCAGCTTCCAAAGCTGCAGTGCCAGGTTGGGAAAGGAAAATCCAGAGTGAAGGTTGGAAGGAATGGAGCAGTTGCTGGAAGTGCTGCTGGGGGGAAGGAGGTGTTGCTCAAGGTGGGATGTGGAGCTTGGAAGTCCTTGGAAGCCATGAGTTGGGAACTCCGGCTTGCCTCATGGTGTCCTGCTGGAATACCAGACCTCTTCCCTGTGCTTTAGGAAATAGACCCATGGAATCCTGGGGTGGTTTGGGTTGGAAGGGACTTCAAAGATCCTGTTCTAACCCTTGCCACAGGCTGGGGCACCTTGGAGGGTGGCTTTTGGAGCAACCTGTATTAGTGAAAGGTGTCTCTACTCATGGGACTGGGATGGGCTTTTAGGTCCTTTCCAATCCAAACCACTCCAGAATTCCATGATTCAATGAAAATCCAGGAATAGACCCTTGCAGAAATTGGCTTTGCTTTTGATCTTTATATGAAAATATTCCTCCACTGGCGACTTCCATGAAACATTATCAGTTTATTCCCTTTGTTCCAGACAGAGCTTTTATTTGTCCTTTGTGTTATTTCTTTTTTGGGATTGCTGCCAGGAGAGAAATATTCACTTTCTCTGGAATTATTATCAATATTAATCTACAGACAATAATGTGCTGTTGATTCCTGAGGGAAAACTAAGGGAGATAATGGAATTTTAAATGCATTTTTAATGTCCAGGAGTCAAGTTTAATATCCAAACAAATCCAATGTCTTACTTACACATTTAATTTGGAAACAAGGACTTGGCTACGTGGGAGCTTTCCCAGGATTTGTTTCATTTGGGGTGTTTTCCTGCTAATTCTGTCCCACCCATCCCCGGGGGTGTCTGTCAGCCATCCTAAAATTCCAAGTCTTGATGTTTACACGAAATTTTTTATCACTCCACAGCTCCAATGTCACAGTTAAAAAAATATTTATCAGGCCTCTGAGCTATTCTGGATCAAAAAATAGAGCTGGAACTAAAGTTTAGGGATTAGAATGCCAAAAAAAAAAGGGATTATAACTCAAAGAAGAATCCAACTTCACTATTTTTACAATAAAGTCCACTGATTTTATAACAAAGTTAATTTTAAAAATAATCCTCAGCCAAAGGGGTGAATCCAGATTTAATTGTTGAACTCCCAGGACAAAGTTAGTGAAAATAGGATGTTACAGAGCTTTGTTTCCTGGTGTTGAGCCAACCAGGAGGACAAGGGAGCTGCTGGAAAGTCCTGGAAGCTCAGCCATGATCCCAGTAATGAGAATTTCCAACATTTTTCTCTCATAAATAGACTCTTCTGGGGGTTTTCCCCCAAAATCTCAAATATCCCAGAGCAGTTTTGTGCCTTTGGGATGCAAAAAATGCAGAATATTTCCATTCCCTTTCTCTAAATGCCTGATCCATTTAGTTATTTATGTGTGAACTTGCAAAATTAAGCCCAAATAGTTTTATTAACTTCAAATTGGATTTGTTTCTCAAAGAATTTATGGATGCTACATCCCTGACAGTGTCCAAGACCAGGTTAGATAATGCTTGGAGCAACCTGGGTTAATGGAACATGTCCCTGTCCGTGGAATGGGATGATCCTTAAGGTCCCTTTCAACCCAAACCAGGATTCCAGGAATTTTAGGGAATTTTTCCAATGGTGAATCTAAATGGAAGTTTACAGTCTCATTCCATAATAATTAAAATCCCTGTCTCCATTAGGATATAATTACCAAAAACACATCCCAGGGGCTGACTAACATCCCAGCAGTGACATCACCGTGGATTTGGGTCACGCTCTCTAAAAATAGAATCCCAAATTCACTGTGGGAATTTAGATCAGTGGCCTGCTGCTCACTTTTCATTAGGATTGGGAGTGGAGACTCTTCTGGAAGCTGGGGAGGAGCTGGGACAAGGTACAACCACTGTGGTGCTTTTTGGTGGTGGCAGCATGCCATTTATCTCATTTCCATGGAGTGGGGTCTCCTTTGTCCTGCTTCCCCTCTTCAGTATCCAGATTGGGGTCAAAGACATCTCAGATACTGAGGACCTGGAAAAATCCATGTTTCTTTGCTTTCTTTTCCTCACTGGCTTCTCTTATGCCTTTCTGCCCCTCTTTGAAACAACCCAAGAAATTCCATAAGGATGGAATAAAACTTGGTCTCTGGAGGCTTGATGAGGTGATATTGCTGCAAGAGAGTCAGCACTGTTGTCCCTGATTCAGATTTATCCCTGATTTAGTTTTCTCACCCAATTTTCCCACCAAATTTCTACCCCCTCATTTTCCCCTCACCATTTTCCCCCTCAGCTCTTCCTCTGATTTACCTCTGATTTCTCCCTGATGTTTCCCTGATTTTTCCCTCTCATTATCCTGCTGTGTTTTAACTCCAACCCCCAGTCCAGCTCTCCAGGATAACTGAGGTTTTATGTATTATTATTTACATATATTTTTCTTTGGTTTTGGAGCCAGGAATCCTTTCCTATCTCTGAGATGAAGAGTGAGCCCCCAATAACATTCCCATTGTACTCACACCATTTTAAGATAGGGATTTAAAGGAAAACAGCCAAGGAGATTATTTTCCCCATGCCCCTGCCCCCCCAGTTTTTGGAGTTCAGACGCACTTCCCACTGAGTTAAACTGTAGCATTATCAGGAATTTATGCCAGAAACCAAATTCCAGTTGCTTGTTTATAATTGGCAATTGCATGGATTACATTTGGAATCACCACACAGATAGAGAAACACTCCTCAGCAGAGACAAGGGATGTTTGGACCCAGATATGATCTTACCCATCTTCCAGCACTCCTTGACTTCTAGGGAATAAAAACTTTTAATAATTTGGGATGAATGTCCTCTGACAGCCAAATCCCCTTAATACTGATGGCTGGAGAAGGCAGGAACTAATTCCTTGTGCTGCCACATTTCCCTTTGGTGTTTGAATCATTATCTCTATTAGAATGATTCACACTTTTATTCTCAGATTTAAATTGAAAACTCCTTCCCAGATTTACCTGGAGTAGGATAATTTGGCTTTAAAACAACCAATATTTAGAATATCCACGTCTATTTCTCTGTTCTGCCCAAGGTCCCTTGGCCTGAAGTACCAAATCCACAATCCTGTGTTTAAGTTAATTGGATTTGGGGTAGTTTTCCCCCTAAAAGCCCAAGATTAGGCCCTTGGAGTGTTCATTAATTAAGAACTGCCTTTGTTCCTTAAACACCAAAACTTTGGAAATGCAGAGGGGAATCAGTTCTCCCTCCATCCTGATCCATACTGAGGGACATTCCAGAGCTTCCTCACCTTCTGGATGTTCAGATCCCATTTACATCCTGCCGTGTGTTCCTGCTTCCCACAGGGAATGGTGCTGTCTGCTGAATACATCAAGAAGAAGCTGGAGCAGGAGATGGTGCTGTCCCAGGCTTTTGGGCGGGATTTGGTGAGTATGTGTTGTCTCTGGACAGAGGATGAGATTTCCATAAAACCCTGGGTTTTAGGGGAATCTCTGTGTCCCTGAGTCAGTTGTATTCATTTCTCAGCTCTTCCTTTAATTCCTGGATCTCCAGCTAGTTACTCATTTAGTGGAATGGTTTGAGTTGGAGGGACCTTAAAGCTCATCCCATTCCACCCCCTGCCATGGGCAGAGAACATTCCACAAGATCAGGTTGCTCCAAGCCCCATCCAGACTTCCTGCAAGGCTTTTTTATTTTGGAAGCACCAATAGTGCAGAGCTCCTGATTGTTTTCTTTTTCCTGAGGCAGGAAGTCCCACATGGTGGCAATGAAGGACAGGGAGCATTAAAACCAAATCAGCAGGAACTAAAATCCCATTTTTATGGAGATTTTCTTTGGAATGCGGTGGTGACTGTCCCTGTGGGCACATTCCTGGTGGCAGGGAGATGTCACAGGACTCAAGGGGGATGTTGGGAAGCAGCTTACCTTGGTTTATATGTTGGAAATAGTTGCTGAAGTGCTGCCTTGGGATATTTGGTGGATGGAGGGAGAGATAAACCAGCATCCAGCTTTTGGGGATGGAGCTTCATTCTTCTCTGCCTAGAAAGGGAAAATGGGAGTTGTTCTGTTACTCAGGAGGAATATTTCCTGGCTTTAGGTCCATAAGTGCCATCCCAGGTCCCACCAGCCCAGGACCTTGTTTCTGACAGTTGCCAAGGACAGATATTCCAGAGAAAAGTGTCCATTGAGGTTTAGAGACACTTTCTGTGTGGGCTTGGATGTTATCAGGAGGGACAAAAAGCTCCCATCAAATCCTAAGTAATTCAGATAGCTGGTGTGCCTTTCCTTTTTCTTCCCACCTTCTTTCTTTCAGGAAAGTCCCAGTAGGCCAAATGCAGAATCCAATAAGTGAATGAATTCCAGCCTCCAGTGAGGCCCTGGCACAGGTTTCCCAGAAAAGCTGTGTCTGCCCTGTCCCTGGAAGTGTTCCAGCATTGGTTGGATGGGGCTTGGAGCAGCCTGGGCTAGTGGAAGGTGTCCCTGCCCGTGGCAGGGTGTGGAATGGAATGATCTCTTCCTTCCTTTCCAACCTAAACCATTCCAGGATTCTGTGATGATTCCATGATTCAGAACAAGCAAGGAGCCATTCAGCTGGAATCTGGAGTGCTCATGTATAGAAACAGACTCCAAAACTGGGGAAAGGGAGAGATTTGGGGGATAAGTTCAATTTCATTTCCAACCTGACCTCGATTCCTTGTTGTTTCCATGTTTTTTAGGGAAGAGGAACAAAACACTATGGCCTGATTGTGGTTGGCCATTCCCTTGGAGCTGGCACAGCTGCCATCCTGTCCTTCCTGCTGCGTCCCCAGTATCCATCCCTGAAGTGCTTTGCTTATTCCCCCCCAGGTGGGCTGCTCAGGTAGGTGTTGGGATACACTGGATCCTGCTTGTGAGGCTCTAGGGAGCAGTGAAATGGACAAGGCAGCCTGGAGAAGCTGAGTGTTTCCTCTGGGATATAGCTTGGTATTCAAGTTAGGATGGCAAATGACCACTTTCCCAAATATTCTGGTTTATAACTGAATTATCCATGGGTGTAAATTTAATGGGAAATGAGTGCAATTTCCTTACTCTTTGCCCCCTCCCACTGAATAGATGGAAATAAAGGAGATACTTGACCAAATGCAGGTGTCTGCAGCAGTTGATCCAGTTGTTTGGACTCCTTTTCCAAAGAAATTGGAATTGGGATGTGATTTCTGCCATTCTGCAGCCTAAAATTGCTCACAGGGATTGTTCTGGTTTCCCTCCCTTGGCCATGGGGCAAAACCAGGAAGAGATTAATTGTGAATCCCTCCCATTATAAATGGGAACAGACCTTCTGGTCATGTCATTCCCAAACCAAACGTCCCATTGGATTGCCGGGAAGTGAGAGAAGGTCTTCCTGGTCCTGACAGACACCATGGGGATCCTTGGAATCAGCTATGGATCATGAGAAGCTTCTCCTGATAGTTTCTGCATCATATTCCAGGAGCAGCCAAGGGTTTTAAACCATCCCGCTGCTGAATCTGGATGCTGGCATTCCTTGTTGTAGTATTCCCAGGTCTTCTGCAGCCCCAGAGCTACAGAGCAGGATATTTCAGGAGAGTTGTACAACCTTCTGCTCCAAACTTCCACTCCTGGATGCCTTGGTAGCTCCTGACTTGTGTCATGCCCAGGATCATCCCTAGGTCAGTGAGGCAGCCTCTGCCCATGGTGACTGGTTGGGAATATCACCAGGAAATTCAGAGTGGGAATCTTGATTTCTTTATTCTTGTCTCACAAGTCAGGTTGCTGCAGAAATTTGCCATTTGAATTCCCCCAAATATCGGGGTGTTTCATCCTACATTGTAGCTTCAGGAGCACGAAATATCTTCTTCCTTGGCTGTCCCACCATTCCCAGACTATTGGAAAATGACTATGAGGCATTCAGTTCAAGCATTTCCTTTCCCAGCTATATCCAGAGTCTTGTGCAGGTGAATGATTGGGCCATAGGATGTGGAGATCAGACTTTTCTGCCACAAGGCACAAATTCCCAAAGCCTGGAGCTTGGACTGGGGTCTGTGCCCCTGCTTTCCCTGCCACTGAATTGGGAATGAAACACTGTTTGCTTCTTCTTGCTCCTGTTTCTCTTCTAGTGAGGATGCCATGGAGTATTCCAAGGAGTTTGTGACTGCAGTGGTGCTTGGCAAAGATCTGGTGCCCAGGCAAGTGGAGGAGTGTCTGAATTCCTTGATCAATCTCTGCTGTTCTGTCCTGAATAATGTTTCCTGTCTGAAACACGTGGATCATCTCTGTCTCCAGCTTCCTCATTTTCCTGTCCTTTCATTGTTCCCTGTGTCTGTGTTTTACCTGGACACCTTTGTTGGGGTTTTTATGGACAAATCCCTCCTGTTTGAAGGAAAAGGGGGAATGTCCTACCTCTGGAATCCTCCCTTATGGTACCTGGAATATCAGGTGTGCCACCTTCTTGGTTTCCTCTGTTATCTTGGCCTTGTCCCGGATGTGCTGCCACCTCATTTGGACCAGTTTGTCCCAAAATCCCTGTTCCATGTCACCTCATCTCTAAACCAGCTCATTCCTTGTGCCTTGGCATTCCTCACCTTCCTCATCTCCTGGGATACGTTCTGCTGAGCAGGGATTTGGAACAGGAGCCAGGCAACCTGGGATTTACCTGGGCGCCATGATCCTGTCCTTCCTGTCATCTGCTCAGTGATGTCATTGAGCTCCAGGACACTTTTCCAACTCATCTGTTCCGTGCCATCTTTGTCGTCACCTCCCTCCTTCCCTGTTCACTGATCTTGTCCTTGCTATTGTCCTGGTAATTCCCTGGGCCTATCACTCCTGACTCCTGCTCCTGGGTGATGCCACAACCCACCTCTGAATCCATCTGCTCCATGTTGTATCTTTTTAATGTCCTTTTTAACACAATGCCTTGTTTACTGTGCTCCATATCCTTCTTGTCCTGTTCCCTGCCCAGGTGTTGTGAACACATTTCTCCCTCTTCCATATCCATAATTTTCTTATTTTTCAGACTCCCTTCTTCTTTTCCAGAATCATATCTTAATCCCTTCTAGAATCACATCTTCCTCTTTTCCATAGCCACACCTTTTTTTTCCAGAGTCACATCTTCCTCTTTTCCATGGTCACATCTTCCTCTCTTCCAGGATTGGGCTCTCTCAGCTGGAGGGATTTCGCCGGCAGCTCCTGGATGTTCTCCAAAGAAGCACCAAACCAAAGGTAAGAGGAAAGAACCAACACCTGGAGATGTCTCTGAGCAGGGATGGGGAATTTTAGTGGCAAGAAGGGTGGGTTTCCTCCAGGCCTCCTCAGGATCATTATTTAGGGAACCAGAAGAATGATGGAAAAAGCTGGAGAGCTCAGTGGGATCATTCTGGCTCACTTGCTGAAACTTCACCATCACAGATACCAAATAACTGAGCAAGGAATTTGCTGTCTGAGCCTCTTTTAAAGTCTGTATTCCAAGTGTGGATTTTCCTGGCCAGTTGAAACCAGGAACAGGGTGGAAGTCCACACCTGTGCTTGTCAGAACATTGGGGTGATGCTGTTTCAGGATAAATGGTCTGCTCATGTCTTGGAGATAGGAAATGTGGAAAGTTGTCCCTCCCCAGTCTTTACCATTGCACCAAGATGGAAAAAACCCCCATAAAATATGAAGATTTTTAGGGATAATACGTGATGGAATTTACCTGGAGAGGGTATATAGTTGGGGAAAGAAAATCAACTTTCAGAAACATTTGGATCATCTCTGTATCCAGCTTCCCTGTTTTCCTGTCCTTGTATTGTTCCTTATTTATTCCCAGTGTCACTGTGTTCCTGGACACCTCTGTTGGTGTGTTGGTTTCACACACCTTCCTTAGGCAAATCCCTCCTTTGTGAAAGAAAACTGGGAATATCCTGCCTCTGGAATTTTTTAAACCTCTCTTACGAGAGATCTTACGAGGCAATTCTGTTTTGGATTTTTTTTTTTCCCTCTCCTCAAATTCTCCCTCCTCTCTCTCTCTTTGTGGGAACAGTGGCGGATCATTGTGGGGGCTACCAAGTGCATTCCCAAATCCGAGCTTCCCGAGGAGCCAGAGGAGAACTCAGTGACAAACAACCGGCTCTGGACGCATCCCAGTGACCTGACCATCGCCCTGAGTGCCAGCACCCCCCTGTACCCCCCTGGCCGCATCATCCACGTGGTGCACAACCACCCTGCTGAGCAGTGCTGGTCAGTCCCGCAGTTCCTCCTGGAATTCTGGATGCAAAACTCTCCCTGACACAAGGAGAAGGGGGTTTTCTTCCCTGCTGTCTCACGGGGACAGTGGTTGTGGCTGTGCTGGCGGAGTTACAGAATGGTTTGGGTTGGAAGGGACTGTGGAGATCATGGGCAGGGATGCCTTCCACCAGACCAGGTTGCTCCAAGCCCAGTCCAGCCTAGATTTGAACACTTCCAGGGATGGGGCAGCCACAGCTTCCCTTGGAAATCCATCCCATTTTTCCAGTCTCGCCAGCCTCACAGGGAAGAGTTTCTTCCAATATCTAATCTAAACCAGCACGTGGAATGCTGCAATGGTTCAGGTTGGAAGGGGCTTAAGGATCATCCAGTTCCAGCCCCTGCCATGGGCAAGGACAACTTCTATCATCCCAGGTTGCTCCAAGCCCATCCAACCTGGCCTGGAACACTTCCAGGGATAGGGCAGCCACAGCTTCTCTGGGAAGCCTATGCCAGGGCCTCTGCACCCTCATGGGGAAGAATTTTTTCCCAATATCCCATCTAAACCCACCCTCTTTCAGCTTAATGCTACTCCCCCTTTTCCCATTATTCCAGGCCCTTGTCCAAAGTCCCTTTCCTCTTTAGATGATGATTAGCCCATGGATAATCATGTCCCTGTAAAGCAGGATTTTGGAGCAATATGTATTTTAACAGCTCCTCCCTCTGTTTTTCCTCTTTTTCTCCCTCTGCATCCTGCTGTTTTCACATGCCAAAACACTGCCCTGCTCTTTCATCCCATTTTCCTGTTGTCTGGACCCCTTTTCCAGCTGCTGTGAGCAGGAGGATCCCACCTACTTTGCCATTTGGGGGGACAACAAGGCCTTCAACGAGGTGATCATCTCCCCGGCCATGCTGCACGAACACCTCCCCTACGTGGTCATGGAAGGGCTCAACAAGGTAAGGCAGGGAATTGTCATCCCAAAAACCACTGTGACAGACCAGGCTTGGCCTGGGAATGCTGCTGGTTAAATACACCAGGCTGTTTATTTTGGAGAAGAGAAGGAAAGGGGATGCTCCTGGTCAGTCTTGCCCAGGGTATTGGGAGTGGAGTGTGACAAGGTCTGGGAATGGAATTCCCAGTCCCAGAAGCTCCTGTTTCCAAATTTAACATCAGAATAACATGAGGTTGGGTGGTGATGGTTCATTCCAGGAGCTCCTATTAAATTGGAGCCCAGGTGACATGCAGGGATGTGTCAGGATTTATCCATCTAATCCTTTATCTCCCTGTGCTTCCAGAGGGCTCTGGGAAGAAAGAGGCCAGTCCAGCTGTTTGAAAGCCTCCAGTCAATCCCTGCTGTTCCTCTGCTTTCTTTGAACAGGTCTTGGAGAACTACAACAAGGGGAAAACAGCTCTGCTTTCTGCAGCCAAAGTGATGGTCAGTCCTACAGAAGTGGATCTCACCCCAGAGCTGATATTTCAGAGCCAGCCCTTGCCCAGCTGCCCCACCGTGCAGATTGGAACTGGAGCCATCCCAGTGGACAGAAGGAACAGCAGTACCAAGTAAGGAGAGATTTTATATAGAATATTAAAAATATTAATAAATACCCACAGGAGTGGGTCCTCTTCCTCTTGGAGCATTGTGATCCGTGTTTGTGGGAAATACAGATCCATGGGCCTTTGTGGGAATTAAAACTTCAGGATGTCTTGAGGAATATCAGGGGGAAAATCCCTTGTGTTGCTTAGGAATTTGACTGCAACTGCCTTTTTTTTTTTTTCCTTATCCAGACAGGTGAGGTTTTCCTAAGGTAAAACTTGGAGCCAAGTTTGCCTTGGTTTGGTTTAGAAGGGATTTAAGGATCATCCAGTTCCAACCTCTGACATGGGTAGGGACACCTTCTACCAGCCCAGGTTGCTCCAAGCCCCGTCCAACCTGGAGCACCATCAGGGATAGTCCACAGCCTCTCTGGACAGGAGAGAAGGATTTAGTGAGCCAGGAAAAAAGGGAGAAGGGCAAGAACTGGAGTTTGCAGAGGGAGAATCCATTTGTGGTATTTCCAGCTGGGAGGATGGAGCGAGAAGAGATTCCCCGGAGCTGTGGATGCCTCTGGTTGGAGGAGCTGTGTGAGGAACCCTCAGATCCTCTAGCTGTTCTGGAATTCTGCAGCCTTGTGTTCTCTGTTTCCCATTGCAGGAGCAAATCCCATTCGGAAATCAGCCTGGAGGGATTCTATGAGACGAAACCGCTTTCTCCCGTGCAGAAGGACCCCGTGGAGCTGCTTCTCCTGGACACCAAGGAACGTCTCTCCGTGGAGCTCCAGGACCGCCGTGCTCCTCTGGCCACCATGGAGAGCCTCTCGGACAACGAATCCATCTACAGCTTCGATTCCCGGCGCTCCTCCGGCTTCCGAAGCATCCGGGGCTCCCCCAGCCTCCATGCGGTCATGGAGAAGGACGAGACGCACTGCTTTTATATAGACCCCGTTATCCCCGAGGAAAACCCTTCCCTCAGCTCCCGGACAGAGCTGCTGGCTGCTGACAGCCTCTCCAAGCATTCCCAGGAGACACAGCCCCCGGAAAACATCCTCAACAGCGGCGGCACCACCCCCCAGCGCCGCTGCAGCGCCGAGGGCACCGGGAGCGACGGGGAGCGCGCGTCCTCGTCCCCTCGGGAAGAGCCCCCGCTCCACAACGGCCGCCTGGCCGACGTTCCCAGTCCCCAGGTGCTGGAATTCGCTGAGTTCATCGACAGCCTCTTCAACCTGGACAGCAAAAGCAGCTCCTTCCAGGACATTTACTGCATGATGGTGTCGGACAGCTCCAGCGACTTTGCGGAGATTCCCAAATCCGTCAGCGACCAGGAGATCCTGCTGAGGGCACAGTACGAGCCCAACTTAGTCCCAAAGCCCCCGAGGTTGTTTGCGGGCTCGACAGATCCCTCGTCGGGGATCTCCGTGTCACCCTCCTTCCCCCTTAGCTCATCCGGAGAACTCATGGATATCACTCCCACGGGTGGTGAGCAGCCAGGAATGCCTGGCCACAGACAAAATCCGGACTTCCACCCCTTCTGGACACGTAACCAGCCCTGCCAAGCAGGACGACCTCATGATTTCAGCCCTTTAGTGCAGGGGAAAGGGGTGGAATGATCCCAGTGGGATAATCCATGGAGGAGGCTGTCATCGGGCAGTTGGGATCAGAGGAGACAGCTGGAAAAATCCTTTCTGGGGTGACCCAGTGGTGGTGTCTGGAGGATGGATTGTGCTGGCATCCTGTGCTTGGAGCTGGGAGAAGCTTTGCCCCATGGGGCCTGAGAGGGTCTGAGGCACTTAAAGTTCCCTACCTCAGCCTGTCTCATTCCAGAGGCAGATTCCTTGCCCTGGGGCACCTGCTGAGTTTGGGAGTGAGATACCTGGATAGATGGAAGCAGGAGGGAGCCGGGGCAGATCCCTCTCCTCGGGACCGAGCCGGTGGTTTTGGGAAATGAGCGGATTGAGACTTTGGGCCCTGTTGCACTACCATGGATCCGGCCCAAGATCCAATTCGGCACACTTCCATGGGGATTGCTTTTGTAGGACACTCCTGTTTTAAAGCCATTGGGGCTGTATTCCCCCCAAATCCAGTCTCCCCTTCCCGGCCAGGCGCAGCAGGAATGGGGCTGGCACCGTGGTTTCTCTCCCCCGAGCACTCCTGAGAGGGAAGGACGCTGTTCCCAAGAGCCCAATCCCTCTGCCTTTGGCAGAAAGTTCTCCTGGATATCACCCCCATCCCTCCTTGGTTCCCTGGACCCCTCCAAGCTGGCGACATTCCCGTGGGACTGCCAGGATTCTCATCTCAGAGCTGCATGGATGTGGATGGATCAACTGCAAGATGCACCTGGCATTATTTTCCAGGCCCCTGTGGAGTCTGGGAGTCTCTCCTGGATCCCTGGGGGTCCTCACACCACCCATATGCAGCATCCGTGGATCAGTGCCAGCCTCTGTCATTGGGAATTCAGGGAAAAGATGGACTTTTTCCCAGTGTTGCAATCTCTTGTATGTTTACAGAGCTGCTGAGCTGGTTGGAAGGTATTTATTAAGGAAACAGGGAGGCTTTCCTGAAGGAAAATCCATGGTCATCCTCTTCTTCCCATGCTGTTCCCTCTGGGGACTGAGGGAAGAGAGGATAGCAGGCAGAATTCCAAGCCCCCTGCTTCCCAAGTGGCTTGGATTCGGGGGTAACTGCCTGCCCCCTCTCCCCACCTGCACAATTCCATGTAGGAAAGCTTGAGCAAGTTAGGAAAACTACCTGAGCCTCTGGGCCCAGAGGAGCCTGCTCCGCCTCTCCAGGCAGGTTTTCCAGTGATGGGAGCAGGAGGAAAACTACCTATTGTAGGAAATGAAACATTCTTGGGACCTGGAAAAGGCCTTGAATTGCCACAACTCCCCCTCAAAGCTCAGCAGTTACTGATGGCTCTCCCTGGAAAAGAAATTCCTGGTTTAACTTCCTTAGAATCCTGTGGTTGCTCCCTTTTCCCCTTCTTAGCAGTGCTGTTTCCATTGTAGGAGGATGCTGTGCTTTCCAGGAGCTCAGTTCCTGGCAAATCCCAGGCTTCGTGTTCTCCCTGTGGGCTGTGGAAGCACTGGGATGGGGCAGGGCTGTGCTTCCTGGGAGCCAGTGGGATCCAGTGCCATTGAGGAGCACTTTATAACCACTGTGCATTGATGTAAATCATCCTGGGTGCACGGAATTCCACTGGATTCTGGGTCCAAGTGCTGATATCCCACTCCATCCACTGTGGGATGCTCCAGCCCCTGCTCCTCACCCATTTCAGAGCCTTCAGAAGTGCTTGAAGTGGCCAGGAAAACATTATCCCTGTGGTTTAAGGTTCCAAAGGTGACCTTTCCCTGAGTGGAATCAGAGGGAGGAAGCCCCTCTGGATCCAGAGGGATTTGGAGAAGGAAAAATCCTTTTATTCTGAGCAACCAGAAGTCCTTTTTGTTTTTGTAGGTCCTTAAAAAAGGAGCAGGGAGCAGGTGGTTTGGGAGCACAGCACAGGGTAAGGAGGAATTCCTGCACTCAGGAAACACTACCGAGGTGATTTTTTGGGAATACGCACAAAAATCTGGGAAGGTTTGAGGGGAAAAGGGGAGCTGAGGGGCAGGGAGGCCGGGGCTAGCGGGCTAGCTCCCCTTCTGGCCCAGGAGTTGGGATAAGGAGCTCATTCCTGCCCTTATTCCCAGCAGGAATTAACCCTTAGCACTAAGGCAGAGCTTGGGATCTGCAAAGCACTTTAAAACACTAAGGAAAATGATCATCTCTGTCCCTGGGAGTGACATGGATACCTGGGATTAGATGGAACTACTGGTGGGAGGTGCCTCCAGGTGAGGAAAAGTGGAATATCTCCCTCCTAAAACGATTCCAGTGGGAACCTGCTGATGTTCCATGGCTCAAATGTTGCACTAGAAAGTTCCTTCCCTGACTTTCCTCTGCTGTGTCCTGGAAGACTCAGTCGTTGGGTGACTGTTTCCTTCTTTGTGCCATTGGAACTGTATCCCATAGGAATGGCCTTCCCTTGCCTTGACAGGAAGCAGTCTGGAATGCTGCAGTTTTTTTGCTCTGTGATTACTGGACCCTGGAAAACCTGGAAACACGTAATTCCTGGGAGCTGGGCTTGCCACAGGTCAAGGAGTAAAGGCACAAAAGAGCCCCTTGAAGGTTCTCATTGTATCCCATCATGGATAATTCCTGGTTTTTGTTGACAAACAGATCTGTTCCCAGTCCTTCCAAATGAAATTCACATTGTTAGAATTATTTCTGCTTTAAATGTCTCTGTGTCTTGATCCCCATTACTGTGTCTTGATCCCCAGCATTCCATGTCTCCATTCCCATCACTCCTTTGCTATCTGGGCATTTGGAAAGGCTGATCTCCCAAATCCTCCTGGAAAAGCACACCTGGAATGCTGAAATAAATGTTAAAGCTGCAGCTACCTCCTTCATCTGTACTGTACACACTTCCTGCTTTCTCTTCCTGCTCTGTCTTTGGGAATACGAAGCATCTCCAGTTTTCCAAATCTTTTGACTTCTGCTTCTTTCTCTTCAGCTTTGTGCCTTCTGATCTTCGGATATTCCCATGGTACTCCAACAGGATGTTCCACCCTCTGCAGAGGCAGTGCTGGAAGTGCCTGACACCCCAGACTGACCAACAGGTCACCCATCCCATGCCTCATCCCTAAAATCCATTCTGGTCCTTCTTCCTTGGACTGAGTGACCTTTGAAGGTCCTTTCCAACACTGCTGAGTGTTGGTATTCCAAGAGTTTCTCTGCAGAGGAATGGAGATGAGGCTCTTCTGCACCAGTAAATTGATTTTATTGTTGCTTTCGTTGCATCAGTGCCAAAAATTTGGGAAGGATCCTGCAGTGCTGAGGCTATACCAGCTCTTTTCCAATATTTATCATTGCTTCTTCTCCATTGGGGCTGCCTTCTCCATTTGGAATATTCATTTCCTCCTAAAACTTCCCTCTTTTCTTTGCTCCCTGTGCTTCTCACCTGTTTCAGGAGCCACCTCATCCCTCCCATCTCTCAGGGTGCTGATGGCTCATTCCACATCCTTGGTAGCACATGGGAAAAATGGGAAAACTGTTCCAAAGCAGTTAAATGAGATTCTTGAAACTTTTTAGGAACTTTTTTTCCAAAGCAAACAGGATTTGTGGGAGGTATTTTGGTCTCTGCAGAGGGCTGGGATGGCAGATGGCGGGGAGTGTGGTTATAGAATTCCAGTGATTCCCAGTTCTGTTCTTTTAGGATGCTAGATTCCAGGAGCAGTTGATAGTCCCATGCAGGATTAAAGTGGGAAATCTGTTTCCAAGGGCACGTAAGAAGGAGGAAAAGCTCCAAGCGTGGGGATGCAGGATGAATATCTAACACATTCTCCATGCACTTTGATGTTTTCTCAGCTTTTGCTGCTCTTTTCCTGCAGGCAGATAATATTATTTCCATGGACTCGCCCACACAGCTTTCATTTACAAATTGGGACATAGGAATAATCAGGATTACTCCTGGCAATGGGAATTAGGTAGGATTAATTATTGCTGGAATGGGTGTGTTTGGATTTGTGTTTTGAGGCTGTATCCAAGAGCCTCCATTGGGCAGCAGAGCCCTTCTGTGTTTGCCTTGGGAATTGCTGGGTTGGAGCTCCCCTCCATGCTGGGTTTATCCTTATCCATTCTGGGATATTCTTCCCTTGGCAGTAGGACATTCTGGCTTTGCAGGATGGGAGCAGGAATATTTAATTCCAATGGGTTTAGGGATAGTGGTTGTAACTGCAGCCTTTGAGTAGCATTGCCAAGGGACGTGTGGATTCCTCATTCCTGGAAATATTCCAGGCCAGGTTGGATAAAGCTTGGAATAACCTGGGCTACGAAAAGATGTCCCTGCCCACGGCAGTGGGTGGGAGCTTCCAAATGATTCTAGAATTCTGTGATTCCCTGTTTGCAGTGTTAGAGTGCTGCAGGAAAGGGAAGGTTGGAATTCCAGCAGCACCTCTGCATGGATTGCTCTGCTGAGAAATCCCTCTGAAGGAAGCAGTTGGAAAGCACTGCCTGGAACTGGGCTCGTTGCTTTGTTCCCAGAGCCTGTGCAGTGCTGATTTTTGGGAAGAGCTGCTGGATTTCGGGAAGAGCCTCATTTCTTGTGCCAAAGCTCCCTCTCATGGCTCCTGTGTGGAGGAAGCAATGCTGCCTGGATCCTGCTGGAGGCAAACGCGGCCTATCCTTGGCAGCTGTGGGAAGGAGGAGAGGAGGGAATATTGCAGCTGGAAGCTGGCATTCAGTCTGGGAGCCCTTTGCTCTCCAGTCAGACCCACGGGGGAGTTGTGGATGGAGAGAGGGATGGGAAGGGGGCTGGATCAGCAGTCACTGATGTCCTTCCCCTTCTTCCAGATCCGAGGAGCTGCTTAAGGGCTGGAAATTCCAAATAGCCAAGGATTAGGTCAATTCCTTGCTTTGTCATAGGGAATCATCGTCAGCCTCCAAGTGCTTTGCTGTCTCCATTCCCATTGTTTTTTCCATGTTTTTTGAGTTCATACCTCTTGTGCCTTTGTTCTCCCTGGCTTCAAGGTCCCAATTTCTGGGATCAGACATCTCCCACCTTACTTTCCCACTTCTCTGGGAGTATGGAAGTGTGGCCAAGGTCTGGCAGGAGCTGCCCTTGCTCCTGAGCTCTCCCATTCTGCCTCAGCCAGGACTTCCCACACCTTCCCACTTTTCCTTGCTGCCTGAGGTTGTATCCAAGTGCCAAAAGCAAATCTTGACCTGAGGCAGGCGATTTCCTCTGACCCACGCCAAGTTTCTCCCTGGCTCTGGAGCAGCTCCCTGGGAATTCTTCCTGCTTTCCTTGTTGTGTCCAATCCCTCTGATGTCACTGTGTCACACCATGCTGCGTGTCCTGACTTTCCCACCTTCCCAGCACACCTGTGGGATGAGGGATGACTCCCTGTCTTCAACCTCTTGATTCCTGAAAATGCTTGCAGCACAGGGACAAGCCTTGACACTGTTTTTTCTTTGCATTCCACTTCCCTGCTTCCCATCCTGGGCTTTGTGCAGTTCCAATGGCTCAGAGTCAGAAGTCCCAGCTGGGGTGGCACGGGCCTATCCTGCTGGGATATTCACTTTTAGGAAGTTTGTGTGCAGAGGGATCCTGGCAGGGGTTTTTCCTAGGACACTGCCACACCCTTTGGGTCCTCACTCCTTTCCTGGGATGTCCCCAGCGCTTGGTGGTGGCAAAGTGGCCTCACCTGCAGCTCCAGCTTCCCACCTTTCCCTCCACAAGTCCAGGGAATACTCTCGAGCTCCTGTCCTGGCACTATGTGGAATTCCTATTGGCACAGGGATATTTGGGGATGGGCTGTGCCTCCCTGTCTGGAATGTTGAGCCCTGTGAGCCCCTTTCCTTTGGCTCTGCCTCTGGAAAAGCCCTTCCTGCCTGTCACCTGTGTCCCATCTCGTGCTGGGGCAGCTCAGAGCAGGATACCTCTGGATTCATTTCCTGCTGGATCCTAATTGCCTCCTTGGAGCTGAAGCCTTTGGCATTTTTGGGAGAAGCAACCCTTCCAGGGAGCTCTGAGGCACTCCCACTGCTTCTGGCAGGGCTTGGAGCACTTGGATATGCAACTGGGGGGGGAAAACAGCCCAGCATCCTGCGTCCCCATGCTCATCCTGGGAATGCTGCCCTCTGAATCCCTGCTCCGAGCTGCCCCAGCATGAAGATTCCAAGGAAACTGAAGCACTCCTCATGTGCCCTTCATTCTCCACGTGACTTTTTTTGTACCTCTGTACGAAAGATCTGAACTAATCCCGCTGTAAAGAAAGATCGGATGAATTATAACCTAATTCCAGAAACATGGATGTATATAAATTTTCTGTATATTCTATGGCACTCTGTATAAAATGGATGTTGGAAGCATGGCTGGAGTATGTGACTGTTCCCAAGGATGTCCTGGACACGGATGGTTGGGAATTGCCTGAGGTTTCTGCCTTAAAGGGTGGTGAGTGAGGTGGGAAGGACACCAAGAATTGGGTATGTGGCTTTTGGGAAGGATCCAGGGAATCACTGGGGGCTGGTTGGTTCTTCAGCTCTCTCTGCTCTGGATCTCAGACTCTGAAGTGGAAAAACACTTAGGGGACCATCCAGAGCTTGTGGATTTGCCATCCCATGGCCAGGTTGGAGCAGGCTGGAAGTTGTCCTGGAAGTAGTGGAAGGTGTCCCTGCCCATGGCAGGGATGGAACTGGATCTTTACAGTCCCTTCCCACCCAAACTGTTCCAGGATTCCATGATCCCTGTCCCTTGAGATGAGTTCTAGGAATTTCTCCTCCTGTGGAGAAGGAAATTAAGGAAGGAACGGGATGCTTTGAGTTATTCCAAGTTAAATTCAACCTGGCCTATAAAAAGAAGGATTTTAGTGCTAACAGGGAATTTTTTGGGAGTGGATGGGAATTACAGGGATAGAAGGAGAGCATGTGTGCTCTCAATCAAGGATATATCCCAAATATTCAATCTATTGGATTTTCCAGCCTGAACAGTGTGGAGATCTCCCCTTTGGAGGAACATGGAGGTGCTGGGATCCTTCTGTGAGCTGGGCGAGTCCAAACTGGGATTTTCCCAGTGTCCCACAGGACATGGCTCTGGAGTTGTAAGGCAGGATCTCACTGCCTGAGGGCTGTTCCCAGCTGAATAATTCCACATAATTCATATTCTGGAAAAGGGAAAAGCTGCATTTATGGCTTACAGCATTGGGGAATAAGGGCAGGAGAAGTCCTGGAGCTTGCTGACCAGCCAGGAGAAATCCAGGGAGAAAAGGAATGCCTGGAAGTGTGTAATCCTATTAATGGCTGCATGGAATTGTTTTTTATGGCTGCTCCTGAAGGGACTATCAGGGAATTAAGAGCTCAAAGGTGGCTGAACTACTGAGTTCCTATAAAAATGCCTATAAAAAGTGCTGGAATGTTGAAGTGCCTGATGTTTTGGGATGGTTTTGTGGGATTTTTTTTCCCTACCCAGAGCTATATCAGCCTCATAAAAGGATATTGGCTCTTCTGGAAACCCTTCCTCTCCTGGGGAAGGAAAACATCCAACTCTGGTTGCTGTCCTTGGATAAACACGGAATAATCCATGTTTAGGAGAGGCTGCTTTAATTCAGTTTTTAAGGATGAAAATATATGGATATGGGCACAGCAGGAGTGGGGGATGCTGCTATAAAACCTATTAAAAGCCTTCCTTGGGGATGTAGTCGTGTTTTCCAGAGAGATTCTCCAGCTGCTGGGTGTGTTGGTGGCCTTAGGAAAAAATCCCAGTTTATTGAGAAAAGTTGTTTCCAATCCATTGAGAAAATATCCAGAATTACAGAAAAACCCCTAAATTTCTAACAGTTTTTGAAGTGTTCCCTAGCAAGCAAAGAAAATGGGGGAAATAATGGGAATATTTAATTAACTAAAGCTGGGATCTAATTGTTAATTAATTCAATGGAAACTAGCATGGCACAAATAGTTCCTCAGGGTTTTTCCAGGGATTCCAGGTTGTATTTCTATTGGAAAAGAGGGAAAGGAAACAGTGATCTGAGGGTGATGGTCCGGCTGTAATTCCTGGCCTGCTCCAGCAGCATTTGTATTTTCCTGCCTCCTCAGCAATGTCTCCTTGAATTTTCCATCAATCTGTACTCATCCTTCCTGCCACAGAACTTCCTTGGAAAGCACATCCAGCCCTTGTGGCCTTGTTTGTCCTGGTAGAGTGGACAGGGGTTTTCCATAGAGCCTGGATGTCCTTTTTGGGAGTGGGTGGGTGACACTTCCCTGCTCCAGGCCTGGGTTCAGTCCTTGCACTTGCAGCTCCAGAGGTGTCCCAGGACATGTGTGTTCCTTCCTGGGGATAGTCCTTTATTCCTTGATGAATCAATGGAGGTGTTCTCTCTGTCTGGGGAACAAACCCTTTGGAGTTAATGGGTAACCAGGCAGGGATTGATCCGCACAGGTGTCCTGCCAGGAGCAGATAACCAAGGGAGCTCTGCTTCCGCCTCCAGCAGGGCGGGAGCTTCCCTGGGGGTTGGAAAGGATTTCCCAGAGAAGCTGTGGCTGCTTCATCACTGGGAGTGTCAAGCCCAGGTTGGACAAAGCTTGAAGCAACCTGGGCTAGTGGAAGGTGTGGATGGAATGGGATGAGCTTTGAGGTCCCTTCCCACCCAAACCATCTGGGATTTGGGGTGGTTTCTGAGTAGGAGATTCCAAGTATTCCAGCATCTCCAACAGTGGCACAACAGCTTCCTTGGGACTTGGTCCCCCCAGGAGAAATAGATGTTATATCCATTGGATATCCCTGGATCCATGATCCTGGCTCGGCTGAGCCTCATGTGAGGCAGGTCAATGATTACGGCGCCCTTCCAGAGACTGAGGTGTCCGTGCTCAGAGCTGGTGGAAAAACTTTAAAAATGGACTCCAAATCCTTCCAGTCATGCCTGGTAGTCTCAGCTGGAGGTTGGGATGTGGGCAGGGATGGAGTAAGGGAGGGGGAAATTCCTGAATTATTGTTTTGTTAGAAACTGGACTTTGAAATTCGGCGCCGGAGGGAGCCCCGGCCGCACCTTCCATGAGTAATATCCCGAAGAACATCTCTCCACGCCTTCCTGGCTCGTGCTGCCTGCGAGCCACGTGGGACAGGGAGAGCAGGGTTTGCAGGGAGATTACCCAGAGGGGATTGGGAAGGGGGAGAAATGTGGGAAATGTGGAGGGCAGGAGAAAGGAAAACCAATCAGGGACTGTGTTTGGACCATTTGGAGCTGCTTCCCTATGGACCAAAGCAATACCTTGGATTTTTTGGGACTCAGAGCTCTCTAGGATCCTTTGGGGATCACACATCCCTGAAGTGCTGCATTCCCAGCTCACTGCAGGAAGGGAGCTGGACCATCCCTTATAGATGAGGTTGGCTCCCTCCCTTGGTGTGTTTTTCCAATGGGTCTTTTCCCTTTTACCAGGTCTGGGAAGGGGAAGAGCAGCATTCCTTGGGAGTGGGAGCTGAGCAGGACTGGGAGGCAGGAGGAAAACTCAGGTGAGAAGGATGTGGATCATCCACACCTCGATTTAGGCACCGGGAGAGGAGAAAAGATGGGAAGGAGAGAAGATTCCTTAGGGATATGTCCAGAGGAGGATGTTCTGGAAATGGCAGCCACTTTGTGAGGGCAGAACCCTCAAATTTGAGGATTTGAATCCTTAATGAGCCATTCCCAAAGGGATTTTCCTGTCTGGTAAGGGGTGTGTGGCACCCTGGAGCTGTCTCACGAGAGGTTGGGATTTGGGAATGTTAACATTGTCCCTAAGAAAAGGACAGAAACGTCCTATTTTTGTTGTAAATTAGTTGTCCCACAGGATTTTTACGCTTTAGGATGGGCAATCCCAGGCCAAGCCTGACATGGTCAATCCAGAGGGATCCAAATCCAGACTCAGGGTCCTTTCCCAAGTTTTTTGATCATCCTTGGACCTGGCTATATGGTCTAACACCATCACAGACAGGAACTTGTGGAAGTGCTGGTGGAACTGGATGGGCTTTAAGGTCCCTTCCCACCCAAACCATTCCAGGATTCCATGATACCTGTCCCTCAAGATCAGTTCTAGGAATCTGTCCTTCAGTGGAGAAGGAAATTAAGGAAGGAACTTGATGCTTTGAGTTATCCCCAGTTAAAGTCATCCTGCCATATAAAAAGAAGGATTTTAGTGCAAATAAAGTTGAGTACAAGGGAATTTTTGGGATTGGACGGGAATGACAGGGAGAGAAGAGGAGGATGAATCCACTCAGTCAAGAATATATCCCAGATATTCAATTATGTTGGATATATGAGTCAGAATAGTGTGGAAATCTGCCCTTTGGATGCTGGGATCTTTCTGCAAGGAAGGTGAGTCCCAACTGGGGTTTTCCCAGTGTCCTACAGGGTGAGGGACACAGGGAGATGGCTCTGGAATGGTAAAGCAGATTCTCATGGCCTGGGGCTATTCCCAGCTGAAGAATTCCATGGATGAGCTTTAAGTTACTCCCAAGGCAAGCCATTCCAGGATTCTGGGATTCTAAATCTCAGAGTGATGGAATGTGATTCTACAAATCAAATGATGATTTTATGAATCCATAAGAGTATGGGAAATGATTCCATGGATTTCAGGATCCTAAATGACAGAATCATGCATTCTAGGATTCAATATCCTGAGTTGGAAAAGGCCCCCAAGGATCATCCAATCCAATTTTGACTTTAGTGCTGGGTTTAATCTTTATTTAAGTAAAATATTACGGACCAACATCTAACAGGATTTAGGCTGGGCTGGCACTCAGCTTCCCAGGAAAAATCCATTTTCCCTTAATTTCCTTTCCTTCCCACGCAGCTTGTGCCCGAAACAGGGGGCTGAGAGCAGGAACAAGGGGAGCAGGGAATAACAATTGTCTTAATGTGGAGAGAGAGAGGAGAAAAAAGGGCTCGTTCTCTCCATCCCGAAATAATAGACCCATTACTGTCCCCAATCCTCAATCCCCCTCCTCTCCCGGGAGAAGAATTGGTCACTGCACAGCTGTGGGAGCAGGATAAATATATTTATATATCCCGGAGAATCTGCCCTTCTCAATTGGGATGTGGGGCTGGACAATCCCTCATTGTGCCCTGGCTGGCCCGCAGCAGAAAGGCCCCACAGTTTGGGGCTGGCAGGGCCCCGGCGCTCCGAGAACTCGGAACTTCATGGACATTATTCCCGGCGGGCCCTTATTTATTTGATTGGAGTCATTACGGGGTGGGAGGGGTGGGGGGGAGTACTGGGGATTGTGGGAACATCTGGGGAGCACAAACCACAGCTGGGCCTTGCCCTGAGGGGGCAGGGGTTGGGGTTTGGGGTGGGATGTGGGGCCGGATTTGGGGCTGGATTCGAATTATTTGGGGCTGGATTTGGGTGATTTGGGGCTGGATTTGGTGCTTGGGGCTGATCTAGGGTGATTTGAGGTTGGATTTTGGTGGTGTGCAGCTGGACTTTGATGATGTAGGGCTGAATTTGGTGCTTGGGGCTGGATTTGGTGATTTCTGGCTGGATTTGGATGATTTGGGGCTGGATTTGAATGATTTGGGGCTGGATTTGCTGGTTGGAGCTGATTTAGGGTGATTTGAGGTTGGATTTTGGTGGTGTGCAGCTGGATTTTGATGATGTAGGGCTGAATTTGGTGCTTGGGGCTGGTTTAGGGTGATTTGGGACTGGATTTTGGTGATTTCCAGCCAGATTTGGGTGATTTGGGGCTGGATTTGGTGCTTGGGGCTGATCTAGGGTGACTTGAGGTTGGATTTTGGTGGTGTGCAGCTGGATTTTGATGATGTAGGGCTTAATTTGGTTCTTGGACCTGGTTTAGGGTGACTTGGGGCTGGATTTGGGTGATTTGCGGCTGAATTTGGTGTTTAGGGTGATTTGGGGTCTCTTTAGGGTGATTTGGAGTTGGATTTGGGTGACTTGAGGACTAATTTTTGGTGGATTTAGGACTGGATGCCAGTGATTTGGGGCTAGATTTGTGACTGGATTTTGGTGGTTTTCAGCTGGATTTTGATGATTTAGGGCTGGATTTTCTGTTTGGGGCTGGTTTAGGCTGATTTGTGACTGGATTTTGATGACTTAGGGCTGGATTTGGTATTTAGAGTGTTTTGGGGCTGGATTTTGGTGATTTGAGGTTGGATTTTGATGATTTGGGGCTGTTTTAGGGTGATCTGCAGCTGGAATTTTGGTGATTTGCAGTTGGTTTTGTGGTCTGTGGCGGGAATGTGAGGCTGGATTTTGGGGATTTCCTGGTTTTGTAATTTGTGTCTGGATTTCAGTGATTTGTGTCTTTTTAAAAAACAGGGTTCCAGTGATTTGTGGCTGTTTTTGGAATTTCTGGGAGGATTTTGGTGGTTTGTGGTTGGATTTTGTGCCTCAGGACTGGTTTTATGAACAGGTTTGCTGGTTTGTGGCTGCATTTTTGTCCTTTGTGGCAGGTTCAGGGTTTTGTGGTTGGGTTTTTGTAGTTTCTGGATAGATTTTGGCCATTTGTGGCTGGATTTTTTATGGTTTGTGGCTCTTTTTTGGCACCTTATTACTTTGGGGACAGATTTTGGTGCTTTGAGGGTGTTTTTCAGTGATTTCTGGCCAGATTTTGGTGGCTTGTGCCTGTCTTTTTTGGTGCCTTGTGACTTTGCTTTGTGCAAGTCACAAAGCAAAGATTTTGGTGTAAGATTTTTCTGCTTTGTGCACAAATTTTGGTGCTTTGTGAGTGTTTTTGTGCTCTGTGAACAGACTTTGGTACATTGTGGATTTTTTTATGGTTTCTGGATGGATTTTGGTAGCTTATGACGTTTGGTGGCTTGTGGCCATATTTTAGTTCTCTATAACTTTTTGTTGTTGTTGTTGTTGTTTATGGACAGATTTTGGTACTTTTGGGCTGGATTTTTGGTGGATTGGGGCTCTTTTTTTTTTCTTAGTGCTTTGTGGCTGCGTTTTTGATGCTTTGTCAATGCTTTTTTCCAGTGGTTTGTGGCTGGATTTTGGCAGCTTTTGGCTGATTTTTTGGTGCCTTAGCACTTTGCTTTGTGGCAGATTTTGGTGTTTTGAGAGGGATTTAGATGCTTTGTGCACAAATTTTGGTGCTTTGTGAGGGAGGGTTGGTGCTTTGTGAGAGATTTTGGTGCTTAGTGCAGAAATTTTACTGCTTTGTGAAGGATTTTTGTGCCTTGTGGACAAATTTGAGTTCTTTGTGGCTCTTTTTGCAGTTTGGTGGACAAATTTTGATTGTTTGTGCCTGCCTTTTTGTTTTGTTTACTGGTGATTTTTGGCTCATTAATTTTGGTGCTTTGTGCACAGATGATAATTTAGTGGCTGGATTTGGGGGCTTTTGTGGCTGTTTTTGGGGGGCTTCAGTGGCTGGGCATTTGGGGCTTTAGTAGCCGGGTTTTGGGGTTTTAGTGGCTGGGGTTTGGGGGGCTTTAGTGGCTGGGATTTGGGGGCTTTAGTGGCTGGGGGTTTGAGCCTTTAGTGGCTGGGTTTTGAGGTTTTAGTGGCTGGGTTTTGGGGCTTTAGTAGCCAGTTTTTGGGGGCTTTATTGGCTGGTTTTTGGGGGCTGTAGTAGCCGATTTTGGGGGATTTTAGTGGCTGGTTTTTGGGGGCTTTAGAGGCTGGGTTTTGGGGCTTTAGTGGCTGAGGTTTGGGGGCTTTAGTGGCTGGGTTTTGGGGGGCTTTAGTAGCCAGTTTTTGGGACTGTAGTGGCCGGTTTTCAGGGGCTTTAGTGGCTGGGGTTTTGGGGCTTTAGTGTCCAGTTTTTGGGGCTTTAGTAGCCAGGTTTTGGGAGCTTTAGTAGCTGGTTTTGGGGGGCTTTAGTGGCTGCTTTTGGGGGCTTTAGTGGCTGGGTTTTGGGGGGCTTTAGTAGCCGGTGTTTGGGGCTTTAGTGGCTGGGGTTTTGGGGCTTTAGTGTCCAGTTTTTGGGGCTTTAGTAGCCAGGTTTTGGGAGCTTTAGTAGCTGGTTTTGGGGGGCTTTAGTGGCCGGCTTTTGGGGGCTTTAGTGGCTGGGTTTTGGGGGGCTTTAGTAGCTGGTGTTTGGGGCTTTAGTGGCTGGGGTTTTGGCGCTTTAGTGGCTGGGTTTTTGGGGGTTTAGTAGCCGGTTTTTGGGGGTATTATTGGCTGGTTTTTGGGGACCATAGTAGCCGATTTTGGGGGTTTTAGTGGCAGGTTTTTGGGGGCTTTAGTGGCTGGGTTTTGGGGCTTTAGTGGCTAGTTTTTGGGGGGCTTTAGTGGCTGGGTTTTTGAGGCCTTTAGTGGCTGAGTTTTGGGGTTTTAGCAGCTGGGTTTTGAGGCTTTAGTGGCCGGCTTTTGGGGGCTTTATTGCCTGGTTTTGGGGGCTTTATTGCCAGGTTTTTGGGGGCTGTAGTAGCCGATTTTGGGGGGTTTTAGAGGCTGGTTTTTGGGGGCTTTAGTGGCCAGCTTTTGGGGGCTTTAGTAGCTGGTTTTGGGGAGCTTTAGTAGCTAGTTTTGGGTGGCTTTAGTGGCTGGGTTTTGGAGGCTTTATTGGCTAGGTTTTGGGGGGCTTTAGTAGCTGGGTTTTGGGGCTTTAGTGGCTGGGTTTTGGGGGCTTTAGTGGCTGGGTTTTTGGGGGCTTTAGTGGCTGGGTTTTGGGGTTTTAGCGGCTGGGTTTTGGGGCTTTAGTAGCCGGCTTTTGGGGGCTTTATTGCCTGTTTTTGGGGGGCTTTATTGCCTGGTTTTAGGGGGCTGTAGTAGCCGATTTTGGGGGGTTTTAGGGGCTGCTTTTTGGGGGCTTTAGAGGCTGGGTTTTGGGGCTTTAGTGGCTGGGGTTTGGGGGGCTTTATTAGCTGGTTTTTGGGACTGTAGTGGCCGGTTTTCAGGGGCTTTAGTGGCTGGGTTTTTGGGGCTTTAGTGGCTGGGTTTTGGAGGGCTTTAGTGGCTGGGTTTTGGAGGGCTTTAGTGGCTGGTTTTTGATGGCTGCTTTGGGGCTTTAGTGGCTTGTGACTTGGTGCTGTTTTTTGGCGGCTCGTGGCCGCTTTTTAGCGCTTCCTGACCGGATTTTTTAGTCCGCAGGTTCCTCCCGGTGCCTGGCGAGCCTTTTTAGGCGACTTTCGGCAACCCCGCGACTCGGCGGCGTCGCCCAAGCCTGTCGGCGGGGGTGCCCCGATCGCGGTGCCGGGCGGAGGAGGAGCGGCGGGCGGGGAAGGGCAGGCACAGGGGGAAAGAGGGAGGGAAGCAGGGAAGGAGGGAGGAGCGGCCGCAGCAGCCCGAGGAGTCCGGGGCAGCGCTCGGCGGACGCCGATGGGCATCGGGCGGCTGCGCTGGGCAGCGGGAGCCCGGCGCTGAGAGCGGGGCTCGGCGCTCGCACGGGGCTCGGACGGGGCTCGGGGGTCGCGGCGGGGCCGCCCGGGCCGGGGCGATGCCCCCCTGCAGCCGCTCGGACTGAGCCGGGGCCGGCCCGTGCATGGCCCAGCCATGGAGGTGGTGGACGAGACGGAGGCTCTGCAGCGCTTCTTTGAAGGTAACGGGGGCAGCGCCGTCCCACAGGGCCGGCCCGCTCCGGGATCAGCCTTGGAATGGGCTGGGAGGGAAGGGAGCTTCAGGCTCATCCAGTGCCGCCCCGTGCCCTGGGCACGGACACCTCCCGCCAGCCCGGGTTGCTCCCAGCCCCAGCCGCTGCCAGGGATGGGGCAGCCACAACTTCGCTGGGAAACCCGTTCAGGGGACTCAGCACCCTCACAGGGAGGAGTTCCTTCCCAACATCCCGTCTAACCCTGTTCTCTGGCGGTGGGAAGCCATTCCCCCTTGTCCTGTCACTCCAGGCCCTCTGTCAAAGTCCCTCTCCTGCTCTCCTGGAGTCCCTTTAGGCACTGGAAGGGGCTCCAAAGGTCTCCCTGGAACTTTCCCTTCTTCAGGCTAAACAATCCCAGCTCTCCCAGCCTGGCTCCGTACCATCCTAGCCAGCTCTGGAATGGCACAGATCCCTGTCCTGGGACAGCTGTGCATCCTCCAGTGCACACCGTGGGTGCCAAGCTGGATATCCTGGGAGTTGTGTTGTGCCGTGCCTTAGATTCCCGCTGCAACCCCAGCAAGGACCTTGGAATGTCCCTCACCATCCTTGGAGCAGGCTCATGGCAGTGGCTCTGGCCTATGGATCCCAGATCTTTTCTGGAGCCTGGATGCTTGTGGACACCACATGTCTGTGGATCACTCTCCTTCCCACCAGGGTGAAAAAGTGATTGGGAAGAGAACTTGGCCTCTGTTGGATGAAATGTGGCTGCTCATGGCTGAACTGGGGTGTGTTGGGAGCCTGATCCCATTGTTGTTCCTGCCTCGGCTCCATGTTCCCTTCCCTGCTCTGCGCTTCTTGGCACGCTCTGCTCTTCCTTGTGGAGTGGCTGGTTCCTTCTCTTTCCCCCTCGTTGCTTTGTTTCCCTCCCTTGTTTTCCAGTGGGTCGCTTGCCAGGCCCAGGTTTGGTTGCCATGGGCTGTGTCCTTTGGGATGAGCCCCTGGCACATGGAGGGAGTAATGTGCCCATCCTGGCGACGCTCCGTTGCCCCAACAGGTCATGGGGTGGATCCCGATCCATGGGTCAGCTCTGGAGTTGGGATCCCCTTTGGAGCAGTGGGACTGTGCAGTGAGCCCCAGAGGCTGCTGGGGCTGGGGCAGGACAGTGGTGTCCCTGTGGATTCTTTGGTTGGTAGAAAGATTTATCCTGGAAAGTGGGAGCAGAAGATGCTCTTGGGAGTGAGTGGAAGCTCAAGCTGCTTCCTCCTTGCTTCCCCCTCTCCTGGCATCCATGTGACCTCTCAGTAAGGCATCTCTTCTTCAAAGGAAGAAGCACCCCCTGTTAGTTCCAGCCATGATCCCAGATTCCCAAGAGCCCCAGGATTAGCAAGGATGGGAAGCCTCACCACGAGGGCTCTTATCGGCCGCTCCCAGCCCATGTTCCCTGCAGCCTTCTGGGCTTTCCTTTGTTTTAGGATTTCAATTGGGCCAAGCTCCTAAATCCTCCTTTCCCACTTCCCATCCTGGGGGTGCTGAGCACCTCCTGGGAGTCCTGCAGAGCTCTGGCTCAGCATCCCAATGTTATTTATGGACCAGCTCTCCGTCTCTTCAGCTAGAGACATGGAATTTCTCCCTCACCCCAGAGCATCTTTATTATAACATGGAGATTTTTTTCTTTTACTGTTTTCCTGTTCTTTCCGGGTGTTGGGGGTGATCCTGCTTGAGCAAGATGACTCCAAGAGATCCCTGACAACTTCAGCCATCCTGGGATTCTTCCTGTCTATTTTCCTCCTTTCTTTTTTCTTCCTTTTCTCCCCCTTTTTCCTCCTCTTTCTCCCTTTTTCCTCCTCCTTTTTCCCTTTTTTAATCTTTTTTTCCTTTCTTTTTCTCTTGAATCAAAACCATCCTGTCCCTGTAAAAATCCAGGATCAAGGAAACTGTGCCTGAAGGATATTTCTTACCCTCTGCTATAAAATCCTTCTTAAAACCTCTCTGAGCCAAATATTCCATGGAGCACGACTTTGTTTGGGCAGCTCGATCCCTTTCCCGCTGTTATTCCGGAGCATCTGTTCCGACACGGAGCTGGAGGGGGAGAAGGGAAGAGAAGAAAATTTTGCCACCAGGAATTGCTGCTCGGTTTTTCCCTCTTGTGCCAGGTTTAATTGTTGTGCTCCGAGGAATTCTGAGGCCAGAGTGATCCTCTGTTTTTTTGGGAGTGAAGGTCAAGGCCTTAAATCATGGCATGGAGTTGGATTTACTCTGGAATCTGGCCCTCCTGAGGAATTAATGGGTTTTGGATGTGGTAAACAATAGATCTGTTAGAATTTAATGATTTACAGGAATGAATTAATTGTCCCATCACTCCTTTTAAATTTATCACTGAATTCCCATCATCAGGAAATCATTTTCCAACCTATTTTTTGCTTGGAGTGAAATATTTTCTTCTTCCTACGGATCATCCCATCCCTGAAGAGATTTCTTCCTGCAGACTGAGAAGCCTGGAATAACTTGGGAATTCTCGTTCCTCTGCTTGACTCTGATTTTCCCAGGATCTGAGCCTGCTGTAAGCAATCATAGAAAATTTAGGCAGAATCCCTGAGCCCTTGGTATTTCCCAGTGTCAGACAAGGATTAACCGGACTCCTCATGGAGTTGTTTGGGAGTGGGGGCTGTGCTGGTGGAGCTGGGGAAGAACTGGTGCCTGTGGTCATTCCAAAACCTGGGATTTGGCTGGTCCCATCTGCAGAGCCAGGCTTGTTTTGGGAAGAAAATATTCCCAAAATCCCAAGTCTGATTGGTGCCCCTAGTTTTCTCGACTGTGAGAGATGGACCTGGATTTTCATAAGTTTTCCTTGGTGTTTGCTTGGGCAGGATTTCCTTATTTCCTTGGCTATTTTTGTTTTCCTGGGTATCCTTTGTTTTCCTGGATATCCTTGTTTTCCTGGATATCCTTATTTCCTTGTGTATTTTTGTTTCCTAGGCATCCTTGTTTTCCTGGGTATATTTATTTCCATGGATGTCTTTGTTTTCCTGGGTACCCTTTGTTTTCCTGGGTATCCTTGTGTCCCTAGATATCCTTGTTTTCCTGGATATATTTACTTCCATGGATATCCGTGTTTCCCTGGGTATCCTTGTTTTCCCAGAGATCCTTGTTTCCCTGGAATGTGGCTGTCTGCTCTTTGAGGGTGAGATCTGAGGTGTGTGAGAATGGAGAAGCAGAAAAGTGATGGGAAGGATCCCAGGCTTTACTCTGGTATTTGGGATACGCTAGGGAAAAGTCTCTGAGGGAAAAGATGTATTGGGAATAACTTCAGGCTTTCCTGGGATGAAGGTGCTGGGAATGCAATCCTGCCTTTCCATATTGAGTGTCCTCAAGCTGGGCTTCTCCTGTGTTGGGAAGATTCTTGTTGTCCTCAGGCACATGGTGGAATTTTTGAGGTTGTCCTACGCAGGGCCGGGAGATGGACTTGGATGATCCTCATGGATCATCCCTTCCCACTCTTCCCAAACTCCGTGGTTTGTGTTAGCACAGCTGATCCATGTGTTTGGAGGTGCCCAGGACCATCCTGCTGAGGAGAGCTGAGGCAGAAATCCTGGAGCAGTGAGCGTGGGATGCTGGGGGGTTCTGGCAGGGGAGGGAAAGGAGATTTCCATGGGTTTGGGAGTGTTCCTGGAGCGTTTGTGTTTGGATTCAAAGGAGAAGGAGGGAGTTGACAGCGTCTGACCCTTGGCTGGCATCCTGCTCCCAACCTTTCCCTTGCTCCCGCCCGCCCCTGCCTCAGGGAAACGCTTACGCCACGGCTCAGCTATTTGGGATCCCTCTCCCGGCTAATTTATGAGATAAGGGCTCAGGGAAGAATGTACAGCGGGAAGGATGTTCGGAGCGGGGCCGGCGGGGGCTGGGAAGCGGGAATTTGGGAAAGGAGCAGAGAAAGGAGAACGAGTGCTGCAAGTTGAGCAGGTTTGAGGTCGAGGTGGAGCTGGGAAAGACAAGAGTTGGTTCAGCAGAAGGGGAAGGTTTCCATGAAGATTATCCAGCAGCTCCATGGGTATTCATGGAGCACAAGTGCCTGAAACACTGGGAATGTTGTCTGTGGAGCAGCCATGTGCCCGTGCAGGGATTGCTGGGCTGTGTGTGCCCTCTGAGCTCAGAGTGACTCGGAGTGGATGGTTTTGCCTATGGGAATGTTTGGGTATATGTGTTCATGGGATCCTGGGATGATTTGGGTGGGAAGGGACCTTAAGGATCATTCAGTCCCACATGGGTAGGGATACCTTCCACTATCCCAGGTTGTTCCAAGCCCCAGCCAACCTGGTCTTGGACATTCCAGAGATGGAGCAGCCACAGCTCCTCTGGGAAATCCATTCCAGGGCCTCACCATCCTCCCAGGGAAGAATTTCTTCCTAATATCCTGTCTAAACCCTCTCTCTATCATCCACAACTTCTCTGGACAACCTGTTCCCCGTGTTCCTGGTGTTGGTAACACTACTGGTGATTTTGATTGTGGAGCAGTTGGTGCCTGTGAGGAGGAGGTGTTGCCCTGCAGAAAGAGGTCTGGAACATTTCCCTCTTTTCCTTGGAAGAAGGAATATCGAATACTGGAGCTCAGGCAGTGAGGTGACCCCAGGACAGCTGGGATTGCCCCTTGTCCCCCATGCTGGGCCATAAGGGGGATTTGGTGGTGGTGGGAATGAGTGGAGAAGGAATTCGCTGGTCGGATTCCTGCTGGTGTAAACCAGCACATCCATGAGAATTCAGGGACTGCCCCCAAGTCTTCCTGTTGCTTTGAGGAAAACTGGGAGCAGAAAGGGCAGGATGACAGTGGAACCTGGGGGATCTGTCCTGGTGTCCCGTGTTTCGGTTTCCTAGGCTTGACATAGAAATGCAACTACACGGATCAGGACATCCCTTTTCATGGAATGCCTTAAAAAACCGGCTCTTTTGGGGCTTCCTGCTCACTGGTCACCCTCTGCCTGCCCCCAAATCCATTCCCGAGGCTTGATGCTGGGGAGAGCTTTTCCCACACGGAGCTGCTGTGTCAGGGGGAGAACACCTTGGAAAAGCCCAGCGTGATCCCAGCCGGGGGGAGCTCCTGGCTGCGGGAGGAGCGGCTGGGGGATGAGGTGGCGGCGCAGGTGACAGTCACTGCGGGGCCTGGCTGGCGCTGGGGAAGGTAAGAGGCTTTGCCCGGAGTTCTTTGGGAGCCGGGAGTCAGCCCGTGCCGGAATGGGCGCGGGGCAGCTGGTACAGCACTAACACATGACCGTCCCTGCGGGTAATCCCCTCGCGGTCCCAAATCCCACCGCGGAGCAGCGGCCGCCCGGCTGCCTCCCCGGCCCTCCCACTCTTCCCGGAGGGAATAGAAAAACCAGCAGGCAGCAGCAGCCCTGGGAGCTGGAGGAGCTGAGCTCAGGGAATAATGACACAGGGAGAGAGCAGGGATACGGCGGGAGCTTGACGTCGGCTCTCACCATGCTCAGGATGCGCTGGATCCGAGCAGGTAATGGCATGGATCCCCCAGCCCTTCCGTGGCTTGCCTTGCTTTCCCCTCTGCCTCTCCATCTCTCTTCCCAGTGGGATTGTTCCCTGGTTCTCCTCTCTCTCCCCTCTGTTTGAAGCTTCTCTGCCTGCCCTGCCTGGTCAGCCCTCAACAGGAGCAGGTGACTTGAGGATGCTGCTGAGTCCAGCTCAATTCCAGGGCCTGAGCAGAGCAAGGAAGAGACAAAAACATTCCCTTGAGCTCATCACCACACGCAGGTGGCATTCCTGGACACTGGGGGAAAGCTGCTACATCCATCCCAATAGGAGATTCCTGGAGTCTCTTCAGCCAAAGGACTCATCCTCATCCACTCCTCAGGGAAAGGCTAGTGCCAAACGCCGCCGCTGCTGGCATGGTCTTGTGATGGTTTTGCTGGTGTTTCTCCCTCCCATTTCCCCAAAACTTCTTTATCCTGGACTCCAAAACTCCTTAATCCTGGGAAAAGGGCAAGAGACATCCAGGTGGAGTAAGGCCAGAGAGCTGTTCATGAGAGGGTGGATCCGTAAAGCCTGATAAAGGGCAGGCTGGGGTTTGAAAGGTGTCAGCACGAGGCTCCATGAGAGGAACTTTGCCCGTGTCCTGGGTAATGCCCCTTCCGTAGGCTGGTGCCCTGGGAGCAATGCCCGGGCACAGACAGGGAGAAACTTCAGGAAGAGGTGGCACTTGGGGCAGGTTAGAAGGAGTCATGCTGGAGGTGTGACCAGCATGGAAACGGTGACACAGAGATCTGGCTGAGCCCGAGTGTGGGGTGGGGTGTGGAAGGGCTGCTGCTTGCTGGGAGATGGGAAAGGAATCCTGGTCAAGGAGGAGCCGTGGGATGCCGGACAGACAAGTTTCCCTCTGCTTCCTCACCCTTATCAGGGAGAGCCCTTCCAGGACAGAGTCATCCCAGCTGCCAGAAAGAGGGAATTAAATGGCTCCTGGGCATGGTTATTTCAAGGAAGAGAGATGGGATCCTGCTCTGCTCTCCTTCTTCTGGATAGGGGCTTTCTGGATTCCTCCTAGTGGGAATGGCTGGAGTGATCTGGTGGTGAGGGTGGTGGAGCAGGTTGTCCACGGAAGCTTTGGTTGCCCCATCTCTGGAGTTGTCCAAGGCCAGCTTGGCTGGGGCTTGGAGCAACCTGAGGTAGTGGAAGGTGTCCCTGCCCATGGCAGAGAGTGGATTATCCTTACAGTTGCTTCCAACTCAAGCTATTCCAGGACTCCATGATCCAGAGCTGGGAGCTGTGCTGGGAAGGTGCAGTTGAACCCGTGGGCACTTCCCAGCCGATGCCTTGGATCCCTCTCGTGTGTCCCAGCCTGAGGATGGCGTTGCTCTGGCGCAGCTTTGCCGCCCTTGCCGGGGAACCCTCCTGCCTCTTCCCAGTGGTGCTGCTGATTGGACTTTGCACTCTCCGATAAGAATCCCGGGACACTGAATGTGCCTGAGGAATGATTAACCAGCGTGTGCCGTGCCAGAGGACAAGGGAGCAGCTGTGGCTGGAGACACAAACAGGAACAGTCTCGTGGCTTTTGGGGCCGAGCCGGCGCGCTCTGGGTGCCCATCCTGTGCTCCAGCGGCATTCAGGAGGGACAGCCATCAACATGGGGCATTTCAGAGGGATACCAGGGCTAGGGATGGACAGACAGTGGCAGAGAGCCAGGGAGGTGTCCTGCAGCTGTGGAGGGTAAATGGGAACTCTGAGAAGTGGAGGGTGAATTGATCCCTGGAAGTGTCCAAGGCCAGGTTGGACAGGAGCTCTGAGCAGCCTGGGCCAGTGCCAGGTGTCCCTGTCCAAGGCAAGGAATGGAACTTGAATGAGCTTTAAGGTCCCATTCAACCCAAACTACTCCAGGATTCTATGACTGGACACCACGCTTGGCTATCCAGTGGCTCTCACTTTTGTTTTCATGGATATATCCTTTTATTCCGACTGACTGCCATGCTTGGCATGCCCTTGCTTATCCAACAGATCTTCCTGTTCTTCCTGCATAGCAGGACATGTAATCATGGAATGCTTTTGGAAGGGGCATTAAGGATCATCCAGTTCCACTCCCATCCATGGCATTTTCTCCCTGATTTGGTGGTGGTGGATGGTGTGGCCAGCCCAGGATCCCACACTCCAGGCTGGCGTTCAAGGCACATTTGAAGGAAAGGCCTCCTTCCCAAGGGAAAATGTGACGTGACACTCAGGGTCCACCACTTATCTCACTGAACTTTGGCTGCTTTGGGGCAGGTACTCCAAACAGGGAGAGGGAAAGGTGGGAAGAGTGGCCAGGCCTGGCTGCAGATGGAGTGGACAGAATTCTTGTGGAATTCCCCATCCACAAATGTTCCCAAGTGCGAACACTTGTGTATTTCCCTGGGTTTTGTGGTGGTGGGGAGGAGAACTGGTTGGAAAAGCCAAGGCTGGAGTTTTAAACAGACTCAGAGTGCTTGGATTCAGCCTGGGTGTAAAAACCAGGCATTCAAGGGATTTTTGCTGGGATTGATTTGATTTTCCCTGGGTTTTTTTTTTTTTTTTTCCATGAGGTCTTTGATTCCACCCCAACTTTGCTATGGAGTGGCAAATTGTTCTGGTTTTCCTACCCAAGTAGGTTGGTGGGGAGGAGACAGTCCAGAGGTTGTGGGGTGGGCATGGAACAGGACTTTTGGAAGACTCAGGTGTGATATCCAAAAAACTGGAGGTTTCATTCATTGATTTATAGAATCCTGGAATGGTTTAGGTTGGAATGGACCTTAAATCCCATCTTGTTTCATGGGCAGAGACACCTTCCACTATCTCAGGTTTCTCCAAGCCCCGTCCAACCTGGCCTTGAACACTTCCAGAGGTTGAGGCATCCACATAATTTATGACTTTTAATCCTGAATGCCGTTTGCTCAAAATCCACATAAACAGGAAAGCAAACATCTTATCAGCCTGCTGGATCTTGTCTTATCTCCTGTGTTGTGACTAGCCAGGGTTTATGGACATTGATTCGTGGAAGCATTAAAAAGGATGCTTTGACTTTATTGGGAATGAAACACCTGCTTAAGTAAAGGAAAACTTGAAAACAGAGTTTTATAAGGGTCATCAAACCTCTTTACAGTTGGCTGCTTGCTGATAATGCGGTCAGTGCTCCTCTCCTGAACAGACATGGGGTTTTCCCAGATGAGATCCCATCTATCCCAAAATCCTGGGATTCTGGGCAGGGGGAAATCAAATCCTACCTGTCCATGTCCCCTCGGTTCTGTCTTGTTTTAATTCAGGTTTTGGGAAGGGGTATTGGAATGGAGAGGTTGATCTATAGAGAAGGCCTAGCCTGGATTGGACAGGGCTTAGAGTAACCTGGACTAGTGGGAGGTGTCCCTGTCCATGGAAAAGGTGGCAGTGGATGATCCTTAAGGTCCCTTCCAGCCCAACATATGCTGGGTGATAAATGATGTTCCAAAACTGACCTGACGGTGTTGAGGAGCCAGAGGGATACAGGGAATAGCCCTGTGAGGACCTGCAGGCTGGGAACAACGTTCACAGCCTGGGATGAGGAGTTTGGATGCTGGAAGTTGTGTTGGTGTTCTCGGAAAGAAGAGCTGGACAAACTCAACCCAGCAGGATGGGCTGTGGAATGTCAAGGTAGGGACCGTTCCTATTTCCTGGTATGTAGTGTGGCTCTGGACATCTCCTGGGTATCTGTGGATGGAACAGTTCAGGAATGATCACTGAGACGGATTTTTACAGGATTTCCACCCCCTAAAAGGTCAGTTTTAAGTAGGAAAACCCTGCAGGATCACGGAGTTGAACCATTCCCTATTCTCATGTTGTTTAGGTGTTTTTCCTTCATTGCCAGTTGTGTTGCAGCAAGGATTAGCTCTGGAGGTTTTTCCCCACTGCCACAGAGAGTTTATCCATGAGATTGAGGTCACCATCCCTGTTTTTCCAGGAGAAAAACCTCTTTTCCACCTCTTCCTTTCTTGTATCCGTATAATCCCTTGCAGAGGCGATTGAACAGAAACAAGAGGCCTGGAATCTTGGGAGTTTCTTTCACCCATGTGAGCAGAGATCATGGAATCGTGGAGTCATTTAGGTTGGAAAAGCCTCCTGGGATCATCCAGTCCAACCATTCCCCTTCTGTTGCACTACCAAGGCCACCACTATCCTGTGTCCCCAAGTGCCACATCCACAGAGATTTTAAATCCCTCCAGGGATGGGAACTCCACCACTGGAGCCTGTGCCAGTGCTCTAAAACCCTTTCCATGAAGGAATTTCCCCTAATATCCAACCTAAACTTCCCCTGGTGCATTTTGAGGCCATTTCCTTTTGTTGTGTCCCACATTCCTTGGGAGCAGAGCCTGACCCCTACGTGGCTCCTTGTCAGGAGTTGTGCAGACCAAGAAGATCCCCTTGGAATGTTTTTAACCTCGATCCCTTCCTGGGGGTCACTGCCTGGAAAATCTTTGTGCCTGGTATTAAATTTGGACATTACTCATTCCCACCCATTCCCAAGCAACCTCCTGGTCCTCTCCTCCCTATGGCACATCCTCAGGTATCGTGCCAGGAGTCTTCCCTCTGGATTTGGGGCTCTCCAGCCAGCCCAGCACTTTGAAGTGATCCTGGGAACACCCAGGGAGCACACGGGATGGATGGAATCCAAGCAGCACGTTTGGTATCTCAGCTGTATTGTCTGGGAAGTGTTTGCTAAATCCCTGGAGCAGGAAATATGTTCCAGGATGGCTCAGAGTTGGTCAGAAAAGGCAAACAAGGGTTGTTTTTTAAAAAAAAAAAAAGAAACCTCAGTTGCCTGTGAAAAGTGGATGTGGGAATAGCCAGCATGGCAGTAGTCCCTAGGGAATTTAGAGGTTTTAATAGTGAGTTCAGTTGTGTGGAATCCTGGAAGAGTTTGATTTGGAAGGGACCTTAAAGACCATCCAGTCCAGCCCCTGCCATTGGACCATGGAGACAGAAATGACAGCCCTGGACCTGTCCCACTTGTGTTGGTCATGTTGGATCCTGGGAAAAGTGGGACCCTCCTTGGGAGCTTTGTGCCAGGTGGCTGGGGAAGCTTTTGACACCCCTTGTGATGATTTTCTTGTGAGACAACTCTGGAGCAAATGTCCCAGCTGCGTGAGCAGCAGGAAAACCCTGGTGACCCAACATTCCTCCTTGTGAAAGATCCGTGGTGGTTGCACAAAACGTGGGGTGGCCCTTCCCAAGCCCTGGAAAAAGTCCCATCTAGATAAATGGGTCTGCTTTTTCCTCCCAGTCTCCTCTGGAGATTGTCCAGCCTGGACAGACCTGGGTGCCTCCCAGTTGGAAGGGAGGGAATGATGTGTTCAATCTGGACACGGTGTTCCCGGCGATGCTTGGCTGCCTCTGCTCCTGTATCCTGGTGCTGTTCTATTCTTAATCTCCCTCCCTAAGGATTGTTTTGTGCTGGAGGGGTTTCCAGGAGAGGCAGCACCTCTCAAAATCCTAAGTTATCCCAAGTTCCCTCTGTGTGTAGTGTGGGTGTCTTAGAGTTGGGCTGATCGTGGCTCATCCTGGCTCTCCAGATTCCCTGAGAGCCTTTCCAGAGCCACAGTGTTGCCCTGCAGCCAGGTCAGTGTCCAGGGACTGCATCCCTGGGTTCTTTGCTTGGAACTAGGAGAGCAGCAGGATCACAGCTCAGGATCTGCCATCAACGTTGTCAACTCCTTTTGTGGTTCCCTGAGCGTTCCCTCTCCTGGTCATTGCCAACATGGGAAAGCTCTGGGCAGCTGGATCAAGTCTCTTCTTGATACTGGTGTGTAGTTGCTAATTATATTATTAATTTTTTATCCATTCTGGCAATAATTCTCTCTGAGGGAATGGTGTGGGATATGGATATGGACCTTCACCACCACGGCAATGTCCAGGAACTCATCCACATCATGTTATCCTATGGAAAATGTCCCTCCTGTCCCCCCAAAGCTGCAGCCTGGATAAAACAAGGTCAGGTGAGGCACCTCAGCAGCAGGGATCCTCAGGAGCTTTTCCCCATCCCTGTTGTCCCCAAGGATGAGGGACAGCCAGCCTCGTACAGCCGGATGAAGTGGCCTCCTGCGGTCCTGTTGTCCCTGCTCCAGCACCCTCATCTCGGGAAGGGAGATAAAGGCGTTGTCTCCAAACAAACAGGGCAATGTGCCCCCCTGGGCAGGCACCTTGGAGCCTCCCAAATGGAGCCGCTGTTCCTGCCCTCGGAGAGCATGAATGGACAAGCGCGGCATTGACGGCCGCGGGGACAGGGACAAACGCGCCTCTGTGTCCCTCCTCACACCTTCCCCTCCTCCTCCTCGGCCCCCGTTCTCCCAGGACAATGGCTCCATCCATGCCAAGGTTCACAGCTGGCAAGGGCGGGGGAAAGGCCAGGACAAGGGTGGGGAGCTGCCAGGAGAAAGGGATGCAGGAGGGAGGACGGCTTTGGTGAGGGGAGATGAGGGGAAATTCCAGGAGGGTTGGAGGAGAGAAGGTGCTCAGAGGGAGGGCTCAGGGAAGTTTGGGAAGGAGGATCATCCTTTCTGCCTCCTCTTCCTGCAGTTTCCCAAGGAACATGCCCATGACCCGCCGTGGCACAGCAGGATGATTTCCTCTGGCTCCTCACACTTCCTGTGCCTTGGGATGTCTCCCACCAACACTTTGTCCTCTTGGGAATGGGGAATGGAGGGTATTATCTCCTTACCCCTTAGTTTGGGGTGCGTCCCAGGGCCTTGTCCACCTCAACCAAAGGTGCTTTTGCAAAGTATAATTATCTGTGGATGTTAACTAAGGAGTTGTGGGATTATGTAGCAGCAGAGAGAGCTTTCCAGGGAACGGGGAGATGCTGCTGCCTCTGGACACTGGGTATTTAGGGAATCCTGGAATGGTTTGGGTGGGAAAGCACCTTAAAGATCATCCAGTTCCAGCCCCCTACCATGGGTTTGGTTGTACTTCCCACCAGGCCAGTTCATTATTCCAAGTGTTTTGCCTCTGGAGCTGGCTCACTGTTACCCAGGTTGTTGCTCCTGAGTCTCCCATGTAAATCTCTTTTCTCTCTCAGTCTGAGGCTTTGGCTAAATCCCACTGTCCTGTATCCCTGTCCCTGATCACTGCTTTCCCTGCACCCTGCCCTGTCTGGCATGGGATAGTTTCTCGAGGAATGCAGAGGGGTTGAATTTGGGATATTGGCTGGGAGCTCACCAAGGACTCCCAGGAAGGAGGGAGTCAGGTACTGGGAACAATCCTGGCCCCTCCATGCAGAACGTTTGGTGGGATGTGTCTGTTCCAAGCCTGTATCCATTGCTCTGTTGATTAGTTCATTTTAATTCAATGACAACCAAATTCACACAAACCCCCAAATCCTTACCTGTCAGTTTGGTGTTTTCCCTGGGATCTTATCCCATAGAACCCCAGAGCTCATCCGTGGCTGTGGAATTAGTTGTAAATTGGACCTTGTGTTTTTTTTGATCCGGTATGAGCAGGGGATGCAGGAGCTGCCCCTTTGCTTTGGAAGGACAGGGCTGTCCTTGGGGATGGGCTGGTTTCCTGGGAATGTCCCCAGTATGGGACACGGTGGGGGTGGATGATCCTCAGCATTGCCTGGGACAGTCCCACCTTCTGTGATGGGAAGGGCCATGGGCTGGGTTGGGATGTGTAGGGATACATCCCAAAGGTGTCCTAATCCAAAGAAAGCTGCTCAAGGGTGATATTCCTGGGGGGAGCAAAGGATGACAGTAATGGCATGAGGAGGGGCTGTGGGTCAGAGATAAGGTGTGGGATCCCCTGGAAATGCCTTGGACAGCCAGGACTTTGCTCCGGGGTGGTCTTTGGGGAGCTGTGGGAGCACTGGCTCCGTGTCCTGCTCCGGTTACAGGAGCCCCGTTTGGGGGCTGGTTATCATCCCAGTCAGGTAATAAAGAGCATTAATTAAGCAGGAATGCTGGGCTGGGATCCAGGGGGAGCCAGGGGCTCCTCCAGGGTCACCAGAAGGGATAGAAGCTGCCCAGGGTTGGGCATGTGTGGCAATAGGGATGTCATCCTGCTGTTCCTTATGGAAGCAGCTTTGTCCAGGTGTGCATCCCAAGTCTCTGGATTTGCTGAGGTGGCAGGCACGGGAGGGATGCTATTCCCAGCTGGAGCAGCTCCTCCCTGTGTGGCAGAGCCGTCCAGGATGGGAAGAAGCTCCGAAGCCGAGCGCTGGCCCTGCGGCTCCCCGGGCTTAGGCGGTGTTTGGTTTGTTTGCCACGGCGCGGATTCCTGGTGCTCGCGGCCAGGCCAGCAGCCAATCCTCCCGGGCCGAAGGATAAACACGGCAGGAGGGAGAAGGGGGTGAGGAGCGGCGCGGGGCCCCGGGAATGTGCCGATGCTGCAGCCTGGCCCCAGGATTGCACAACCCAGCCCCGGTGCACGGACACAGGCACGATGAGCCCAGGGAGTGCCAGGGCTCTCTCGCCAAGCACCGGCGCTGCTGTGGCATCCCAGGTCATTCCTGGTGGAGCTTCGTGCTCTGTCACCTGCTCATCCATGTATCCCACTGATGCTCCAGCACGTGCTGGAGGACCATTAGGAGAGGGACTACATGGAACCAGAAGCTCCTGGGGTTTCCTGATCCTATTCCACCGTGCACCAGTTTGGGTATTTTTTCACCTCCCAGGCTGTTCCACACCTCAGTTTTCCCTGAAAATTCTCTGGTACATGCCTCCAATGGCACTGGGAAGCTCTGGGCTTGGCACAGCCTCGTCTCCTGCTCTTTCTCCTCCTCCTCTCCAGTGTCCCCCCACCCCTGGCTGATGTTCCCCAGCCCCTGCAGAGTGCTGACCTCGTCGTCATCTCCAGCTTCCCACATCTGGTTCGTGTTAGCGCATCCCGGGATGAAGTTCTCCAGCTCTCTCCCTTCCTCCCACCCCCAGGTGACCCAGGCAGGATTAGGGGTGATTTGAAGACAGGCAACAGAGTAGGAATTGAAGAGGGAGGGGGGGACTGTTATAAATAGAAATTCCATAAACTTCTCAGCCTATCACTCCAGGAAAATTCCGGGTTAAATCCCTCAGACCTGTAAATATGACAGTTCACAGAGGCAAAGCTCCGTTAACTCTTTCCAAGCCCTATGGCCCTGTGCCCATCTCTGGGAGCACCCAAAACTGGGACAAGGAGCTGGGAAGGTGCCACCAGGAGGGACGAGCTGGTTGGAGCCGGGGCAGGGAGGGGGCAGCAGGGTGGGAAGCACCTCTGTTAGGATGTGGAGCGTGTTTGAAGGTTTGGGGAAGGCAGAGAAAACCAGTCCAAACATTGGGATTCCTGACATTCTCACACGTCCGGGGGCCTCAGCCTGCCCGGCTCCGCTCACAAGGAGGGTGCTGAGGGTTTTAACTTCTTGTTCTTCAGGCAGAGGTTGGCGTTTTTTGGGATCACCATGGCTCTTTTCCCGGAGAAGTGTTGGAAAGTGGAGCGGTGACATGGTGGGAGAGCAGGGTGGCAATGCCAGGGACAGGAGAAGGGCAGGATGTAGGGACCTGGCAGGTTTGGGATGGATGAGCTCAATGCTTTCCTGGGCTCCTCCATCTTTCTTTGCTGGGATGAGATGTGGGAGCCTGTCCCATGCAGAGCCATGTGGGTGTTGAGCTTCCCTCCTTGGTGGCTTCCCACTAATCCCCACTTGGGAGGGGGAGGGAATGCCGGTCCCCTTGGGATCTCGTGACTATGGAGCAGTATTAGCTTTTAATTAATCACCTAAGCTGGCTTTGGTCAGAGCCTGGCTGCATGGAAGCTCCGGGCAGTGGGACATTCCTTGTCCCTGCCTTGATATCCCTGGATTTGTGCAAATCCCACTGTCCTGGAGCAGAGGAAGGTCCTTGATTTCTGGTGGGCAGCCACATCTCCCCCGTGAGCCCTGACGCACCTCTCGCGTCACTGGGCTTATCTTGCCCTCCCCAAGGTGACTTCGAGGAGGCAAAGGAATCCTGGAATGGTTTGAGTTGGAAGGACTGTGAAGCTCATCCTGTACTTTCTTGCCATGGGCAGGGACACCTTCCAGTGTGTTGCTCCAAGTCCCATCCAACCTGGCCTGGAACACTTCTAGGGATGGGGCAGCCACAGCTTCTCTGGTCAGAAAATTGGAAAGCACAGCATCCTGCTGTCTATAGAGGGCTGCTCATCCTTCACATCCTGGAGGGTTCCTGGGCTTCTCTTCCACCATGGAGGAGCTCCTGGAGTTTGGAGGTCTGAGGGAAACCTGCTGGGACTTTTGGACTTTTCTTGGACAGGCTGAGTCACAAAAATTGGCCAAGTGCTCTTTCTGCTGCTTTGATCATGGATCCCAGTGCCAAAACTTGGGATGAAGACAAGTTTCCTGATGGCCTTTGGGGTGGGTGTTTGCCACAGGCATGCTGTGATTTATAGTCCAGGGCTTTTTTGCTAAGAGGGAGGCAACGGAGCACAGGGAGGATTCCCACTCTCCTGGAGTGCTCATCCCTGGCAGGAGGTTTTGGGGGATGTTACAGGATGACTGTGAGGGCTTGAAGAGGTGCCTTGGGAGATGTGTTTGTGGTGAAGTGTTGGGAGTGGGCTGTGGCAGAGATCCCTAGGGATGAGCGAGGGACATGGATGGCTATCAATGAGCTCCCATAACTCCAAGGACAAGAGGCTGGAGCTACCACATCCAAGGAACTTCAGGGCAGGATGTGGCTGCCACAGTGGAGGGACAGAAGCAAACCCTGGGCTCCCCTGGGATCTGCAAATCCATACAGGACGTGCTGGCACACTGGAGATCCCAGAGGCTGTGCCTGCTCCATCCTCTCCTCACCTCAGTGCTCACCTGGAAGCAGCATCATGTGTCCCTCCTCCAGATGTTCACATCCTGCTCCTGTGTTCACGTGCAGGAACACCCTCACCCTGTCCCCCAGGTCTCTGCGCTCTGCCACGGAGATATCCCAAAAATGAACGGTTCCCTGGGATTTTCCCCCTCTCCAGGCAAGGTTTCTAAGGCAGAACTCCCTGTATCCACACACACCCTGTCCGCTTGGCAGAATTCCTAGCTGGATTTATTTCTGCCGATTTGCCTGTCTTGGTATGAAAGGGATTTGCAGAGGGAGAGCTGCAATTGGCCGGGGTGGGCTGGAGCCCCCCGGGCTGGCCTTTGCGGATCAGCAAGTGACCTTTCCCGGGAACCTGGGGGATCCAGGCGGGCAGGGGCTTCTCCTGGGCTTTCACGTGGGGTCTTTCAGGATGGTCTTTCACTGACTTCCTTATCAGAGCAGGAGGAGTTGGATCTTCTCTTCCACTTTCTTGGCAGTGCCTTTGGCACCGTGGGCTGGCTCCGGCCCCGGCGGCCTCTGGGCTCCCACTTGGGAGAGACAGATAAAGGAAGGATTTTCTGTCAACAAAACCCTGCCCAGCTTCCCTGGAACAGGGCAGGGAGGAGAGGAGGAGCCCTCTGGAGAAAGGGCAGGGAAATCCACCGCCTGCCCGTGGAGCAGAGGGGAGAGAGGAAGGTCGGGAGTTGATCCAGGTTGTGGTGGAGAATTCCAGTGTTCTGCAAAGGGTCCAAAGGGAATCATAGAATGTCTTGAGTTGGAGGGGATCCCAAAGGATCTGGTTCCTACCATGTGTCTGTGTCCCTGCCCTGGCTTGTCCCATGTGCCCCATCTCCTGGGATGAGGCTTTACACTAGGATGCAGTGGGTATGGACAGCTGGCAATGCCTGGGGATCTGCTGATCTAGTGAGTCATCCCTGCCCATGGTGGGGGGGTTGGAATGAGATGATCTTTAAGGTCCCTTCCAACCCATTCCATTATTCCTCGATTCTCAGATCAGTTCCTTGACTGTATAAGGGTCTGGTGGTGTTTCCAAGGCCCTTTCCTGTCCTTCTCCTGGCTCATGCTTCCACCTCCTCTCCCCTCCAGGCCACGACATTAATGGAGCTCTGGAGCCATCCAACATTGACACCAGCATCCTGGAAGAGTACATCAGCAAGGAAGACTCGCCAGAGATGTAAGTGCTTCCCTTGCTCTGCAGTAGGAATGGTGGGTGTTCCTTGTAATTTTCCATGGAGAGATCACAGAATCCTGGAATGGTTTGGGTGGGAAGGAACCTTTGGGTCAGAAGGGATGAAGCCCACCTGGTTCCACCCCTGCCAGGGGCAGGACACCTTCCACTATTCCAGGTTACTCGAAGCTCTGCCCAGCCTGTCCTGGAACACTTTCAGGGATGGGACAGCCACAGCTTCTCTGGAAACCTGTTGAGCAGTTTCCAGCCCTAAAATTTGAGGAATCATTTAGGAATCACCTCTGCCCTTCCGGAATCTTCCTGGATTGATCTTTGTTCCTTTATCATTCCCAGCTCTTTTTCCTGTCTCTTCCTGGCTTCTTACCCTCAAGTTTTCCCGATCATTTTTTTCCCCCTCTCTTTATCCACCCCTGAGAACCCCTTAAACACTTTTCCTTAATCTGAGCACTGGGAGCTCAGATTAAATCCCCGGGACAACATGAGTTTGCAGAAGGGAAGGATCTCCCTGTGTACCCCAGCTTTGGGAAGGAGGATGGAGTAGACCTGGAGAGCACCAAGGGAATCTGGGAGCAGGGTGGGGATCTTTGGCATAGCTGGTCTGCAAAGCACAGTGAGCAGATCCTGCTGGCTACACATTCCTTGAGCTTGCTGTCCTGGGCACTTCAGAACTTCCTGGGTGGCTTTTGGACTCTTCCATCATTCTCTCTGTCTTGTTGCCCTGATGTTTTCCCGTTTTCTCCCTCAGCTGCTTCCCTGAGATCCCTGCTCCCGCCAGCTACACGCACCCCCAGCCCTCCAGCTCCGCCAGCATCCCCGCTCCTCCCGGCAGCTCCATCGGCAGCGTGAGCAATCCCTCTCCCAGCCCTGCCCTCCACCTCCCTGCAGCCAGCAGCCAGCTCCCCATCCGCCATGGTCCCCTCCTGGCCAATCCCTGCGGAGCCGCCTACGGAGCCCACCTCAACTGCAACAACAACAACGGCATGGTGGTGCCCAAGGGCTTCCTGGCTGGGCACTGCCTGAACAACGTGGTGCCTCCAATCAAATCAGAGCCCAAGGCCTCCTACGCACCTGGGTGAGTGGGGGTGGGATAAGGGTGGGTGCTGGGATGGAGGCTTCTCCAGGCTCGTGGCACCTGGAGGGTCCCACGGAGCTGTGGCAGCGTGGCTCTGTGGTAAGTCCTTGGTTTTGGGCGAGTGGAGTGAGTGGAGCTTCCCAAAAGGTTTTTTGGGATCATCCCCCATGCCATTGTAGAGTACTGGATACCTCTGCTGGACGTCTGCAGGTGGGAGAACATTGGAGCATTTTTTAAGGAGGAAGAGACACAGAATAAACTGGAACAAGACAAGATTCAGTCTCTGGGATGGAGCTCAGCCTCTGGGATGTTGCCATGACTACCCCAGAGGATAATTCACTACACGGGACAGGGAGATGTTCTTCTCATGGCCTGATGTTGTAGATGCTTTGCTCCAGAGACAGAGAAGATGGATCTGAGCTGGATGTGTCCTGTTCAACAAGCTCTGGAGAAGAGGAAGGGCAAGTTTTGAGGTTGCTGATGGACCCAGCTGGAGAGTTATTCCCAAGGGGAGAAAGGATGTGGCTCAAGCTCTCCAGGATGGAAGGAAGGGATCAGTAACATTCCACGGTGCTGTGCTGTGCTCCAGCCTGGATCTTTAGAAGGCTCTGGACAGCCTTCTCCCATGGGATGGATTATGGATGTAAGGACAGTGAGGCCAGGATGGCTCTTCTCCCTCTGCCTTGTGCCCTCTAGTGTTGCCAGCAAGCACAACGTGGGGATTCCCAAATTTGGGAACACTCAGTCAACAACTTTCACCCTTTGGATGAACTTGGAAAGACATCCCAGAAACTTAAAAGAAAAAACCTGCCTTTTTTTTTATTCCCAGACCACGGGGTTTTCCCTTGCAGTAATCCCAGAAGAATACCTGGAGCTTAGGAGGAATCAAAGGCATGAAGTGATGCCTTGTTATGTCCTTTTCGTCTGGATGCATCTGGAATTCTGCAGGATGTCATGAGTAAGGATCACACCTTGCTGTCAGAGGTGGAGACCTCGTTTGGATGTAGCTGAACTGGATCGGCTTTGATGGCAGCATTCCCTCGGCATCCCAGAATGACTCTTCCCCCTTACACCAGGCTTTTTCCAGTGGAGAATCATGGAATATCCGGGAAGGGACGCATAAGGATAACGGAGTCTACTTCCTGGCCCAAGCATCCCATCATGTGCTTAGGGACAATGTGGTGGATAGCAACAAACCCTTTCCTTGGACTGGGCACAGCCACACTACCTCCCAGTGGGAATTCTGCAGTGTCCACCTTGTTCAGCCTCCTGGATTCCTTGAATTGTGCTGTTCCCTTTGGTTATTGGCTGAGACTTGGCTTGCTGGTGCATAAATCCTGATAAATCCATAGGAAATACAGTACGAACTCAGATCCCACATGGCAAGGAGCCTGGAAATAAGGCTGGGAATAAGTGCTCCAGCCAGGCATGGGAAGGGGACGGATGGAAAGGTGCTCCAAGAGAAGGTGGAGGATGAGGGAAGTATGGCAAGGGGTTTTTTGGGATCACCCTACCTCGTCCTTCTCCAGTCCCTGCTGTGTGCAACTTCCCATGAAGAATTCAGTCAATGGGCCTTGGGCTTCTCTGATCCAGGAAGATTCTGTATCATCGTTCCCAGCTGGAATTGTGGGTACTGTCAGGAGCAGAGTTGGAGCAGTGTGTCCTGTGCTTTTCCTCCCTTTCCCAAAATTCATTTGCTTTTCAGCTGGCTTTCATCCAGGAAGCACTGAGATTTGTCTGGGATTACTTCACATCCATAAAGTTGATGGGGTAGGATGGGTGAATGGAAGAGAATTCCTGTGGAAAATGGGAATGTGCCATGGTCTCCCTCCCTGTCCCTGCTGTGCCACCACACATGACCTGGTCCTGCCATCCCATCCATGGATATGCTGGAAAAGGCAGCTGGGAGCTCCCACTTTTTTTTTTTTTTTTTTATTGTATTTCACAGTCAGGCCAAATCGTGCTCCTGGTGATGTTGGAATATATCCAGGGGAATACAGCAGGAACTGTGGTGGTGCTTAGGTTTGTACAGGCAAAATCTGTTCCATGGGCTTCCCAGAGCCTCCCATTTCATAGAATCATGGAATTGTTTGGATGTGAAGGGACCGTAAAGCCCATCCAGTCCCAGCACTTGCCGTGGGCAGGGACACGTCCCACTATCCCAGGTTGGTCCAAGCCTTTTCCAACCTGGCCTGGAACAGCTTCCCGGGATGGAGAGAGAGCTCTGTGCATTCCACTTGTATCACTGTCCTTTCCATGGGAAGCACACCTTTCGCTGGGAAGCAGATAAATTTGTTTGGCTTCTTTTCCCTGGAATTCTCGCTGTCAGCTCAACAGAACATCCCTGTTCCTGAGCTCCCGTGGAACCCATGACAGTGATGGACACACGCAGGGTGTCTGGGATCTGCTGCAGCTGCACCTGGGATTCCCCTGCCAGATCCTGGAGGGTGCTTGAATCCTCCTGTACCTCTTGGTTGTGCTGGAAGCTAGATTAAAATTACTTTCCCTTCTCTTTTCCCATTGCTCCACAGCACTTTGCCGGACTCTCCCCCAGATTCCGGATCAGAAGCCTACTCCCCTCAGCAGGTGAATGGTAAGTGCTTCAAAAAAGGGAGAAGGGGGGGAAAAAAAAATCCTAATCCAAACCCCAAATCCAGCATCCACCCCCTTTTTATTCCGTGAAAGTGGTTGGCTCTGCAATCTTTATCAGCCGGGAGAAAACAGGCGGCTGCACTACGTGGGGAGATTATCAGTTAGTAAATATCCCTCAGCTTTCGCCCATTGTTCCGCTCCCGGCTGTGGAAAGGGGGAGAGGGACCGGCACAGAAGGAGAGCTGGGAGTCCACGGACACGGAATCCGTGGTGGGAATCCAGAATCCACGGACACTGAATCCGTGGTGGGAATCCGTGGGCGCGGGGAGAGCGTGGCAGGGTGGGATGTGGAGCCCGCCATCCCCCTCGTCCTGCCCTCTGCCTCGGGAACACGGAGCGGGAGCGCGTCCCTGACATGGAACCTGGCTCTGGGAAGCAGCCATGAACCCGCCATTCTCCAGTAAGTTCCTTCCCAGCCTTTCCCTCCCCTCCAGCTGATCCCGAAGATCTCCCGTTCCCACTTAAATGGCCCAGGGAGCTGGGACCCCCTCCAGGGTGTCTGCAAGGTGTTCCTGGCTTCCCCCAGAAAAGCCACCGAGGGTTGTTTGGTCCCTCTGGTGACCTTCACTGTTCTACCATGGAAAAACTCCTTGGGAAGGAAGGAGGGAAGGTTGTCCTGGTCTCCCTTCCCCCTCGGCAGGAGCACCCTCTTCCCCAGGCTCCAGCCCAGTCCCCACCGGGAACAGCGCCTGCTCCTCTTTTTTTTTTTTTTTTTTTTTTTTTTTTTTTTTTGATGGAAGAGGTCAAGAGTTCTGTTTATCTTGCTAAAAAAAATCCCTGGAATTCCTCCTGGCCCTTCCTTAAATATAACAAAGAGGCCGGGCTGCTCACCATGGGGAGAGTGGCTTTGGAGTGCTCGGAGCTCAGTTGGGAAGGAGAGGAGGCTCCGGAGGGCACCCACAAAGCTGGGATCACATTCCTGGAGATGATTTTCCCTGAGCTTAGGAATGCCTTGGGCAAGCACATCACTTGCCTATCCTTGGCTGGGCTGTCCCTGAGGCAGCTCCCAATGGAAGGCTGGCCCAGGATTGAGCCTGGAAGGAGAAGTCCGGTTCCATGTGCATGGAAAAGGCACTGAGAGGTCCCAGTGGGAAGTAGAACACCTTAGAGGGAGCAGGATGGGTGAAAGCAGCCCTGCCCTGGCAGCCTTCGGCAGGAGGACCCCGCACAAACACATTCCAATTTTCCAGACCTTCTGACGGGAGGAGTTTTCCCATTCCTGGTCAAGCGCTTTGGCCTCATTACTCAACCCCTGCCTGGGTGTTCTGAGGCCAAAGTCCATCCAGCTCAGATCCAACAGATCCTTCCCTGCCGTCCCTCTTGGTGTTCCCAGAGGCTGTGCCTGGCTTGGCCAGTCCCTGGATGCGTTTTCCAGCCGGTTTTCCACATTGGAGCATGAAGAAGCTTTGTCTTGCATTTAAAACAAAGTCACTGTCTCTTCCTACCCCGTGGTTTCCTCACATCCCAGGAGTCAGTCCCTTATTCCTGCTGGGATTGTGATGGTCTGTGGGGACACCTGAAGGCATGGGTTGATGCAAATATCAGGGAAAGGCTGGAAAAACAGATGGGCTTTGTCCTGGTGAAGAAAAAGGAGGCTGGAGAAGGACTTTGGACAAGGGCATGGAATGTCAGGACAGGGGGAAATGGCTTCCCACTACCAGAGGGACATTGGAAAGGAATTCTTCCCTGTGAGGGCAATGAGGCACTGGAATGGATTTCCCAGAGAAGTTGTGGCTGCCTCATCCCTGGAAGTGTTCCAGGCCAGATTGGACATGCATTGGAGCAACCTGGGATAATGCAAGGTGTCCCTGCCCATGGAGGAGAGTGGATCTGGAATGCTGAGGTGTTGAGGAGCAGAGCAGGAAGGGACATGGATTTGCATGTGCCTCCACACCCAAAACATTTCTGTTGGTGCTGGTGTAGTCAAATCCACCCTAATTATAGAATGGCTTTAGTATCCCATTCCAAATGGAGGAGGAGAAAGGTGGAATCACATTTGAATGTCCCTTTTTATCTATTTAAATTCTGGGATCAAAGTCTTCTCTTGGTTTCAGTTAACATGTTTAAAGTACCCCCTCAGAAATCCTCCCTGGAAGTGCTGGGGGTGTTCAGGTAATTCCATTGACTCTTATCCCTCACTGTCCCATGGAATGATAGAATCTTGGAATGGTTTGGGTGGAAAAGGACCTTAAGACTCATCCCATTCCAACCCCCTGCTATGGACAGGGGCACTTTCCCTAGCCCAGGTTGTTCCAAGCCTCATCCAGCGTGAGAATCCAAGATAACTGGGTCAGTAGGATCAAGACACTCCTGACTTTGGCTCTTTCTCCCTTTCCAGATCCTCACCTCCTCCGGACCATGACTCCCGAAAATATGTGTCACATGACTCCCCCTTCCCGCCTGGAGCACCCTCCTCCTCCGCCGCCTCCTCCTCCCCCCCCTCACCTCCAGGGTCCCCCTCCGCCACCCCCACCGCCCCCTCACCCCCTCCAACCACAGCACAATTCCCACTTTCCCGGCCTGCAGCGGGATATGTTCCTGAAGGCCGAGCCCCTGATGCCTCCGTACAGCGTCGGGCCGGGAATGGCGCCCGCCGAGCTCCACCATGCCCAGCAATCCCAGATGCTGCACCAGCTCCTCCAGCAGCACGGAGCAGAGTAAGGCCTGGGAATGGCGAGGGTGAGGGAATGGGAGCTGGAGGTGTGTGGATTGCCTGAAGTGTGGGGTTGGGTGGTAGGAAGAAACAAGGGAAGTCTGTGGAAGGTTCCCTGCCAATGGAGAGGGATTGGAACTGGATGAGCTTTAAGGTGTCATCCAACCCAAACCATTCTAGGATTCTGTTTTAATTCCATTCTGGAATTAAAGATGTGCCTCAGCACAAGTAGTGACACATACTCAGCAGTGTGGGATAAGGTGGGACAGTGCTGCGGGAATGTTGTTTTCCTCGTGAGATCCCACTTGTCCTGGCTGTGGGATTGTCACCTCCCGACTCTCCGTTCCCTGCTGAGCATTCCCGCGGTATCCGCAGCCTCCCGGTGCATCCCGCCAAGAAGCGGAAACACTCCGAGTCCCCCCCCAACACCCTCAATGCCCAGATGCTCAACGGGCTGATCAAGCAGGAGCCGGGAATGGGATCGGTGCCGCTGAACCCCGACCGCGTCCAGACGCCGCCCTGGCACCAGCCGGGACCGCTCTCTCCAGGTACCCCCGTTATTCCCTGAATTCCAGCCCTGGGCCAGGGCCGTGGGAGGAGGGAGGATGGCTGCCGGAGTTTGCCAGCCTCTGGGATTCACCCTGGATTTGGTGCTGCCCCAGCAGAAGGAGGGAAGCTTCAGGCAGTGCCCGTCGCTTCCTTGGGCTCCCACCCCTCTGGATACTCAGCCCGGTGAGTAAAATCGGGATTTAATCCATTTTAACTGTTCCCCACAGGCCTGATTCAGGATAATGACAGCTTGAACGGCTCCTACCTGGATCCCAACTTCCAGTCCATCAAGTGGCAGCCACACCAGCAGAACAAGTGGGCAACTCTGTACGATGCCAACTACAAGGAGCTGTGAGTAATTCCCTCACCACTGGGGAAAGTGGGATTCACATTCCTTGTGCAAGTGGCAAGCCACTGGGGTTGGGAGCATCCCACTGGAAATATGGGATAAAGATCTGCCTGGGTTAGGCTTTGTGGTGGAGGTAATGCTCCCCATTGCCCCTTCCCTACTGGGAATGTTGCTCCTCCACACCTTTTATGGATAATTAAGGAATAGCAGAAGGCATTTCAGCAGCTTTGGTAACAATTCCAGAGCCACTCAGACCTTGCTCACCATGGAGGGCTTTATTGGCAAATCTGGCCTTGTCCTGAGGAAAATTGGGATGAGCAGCACCTTTTCTCCCTCCCTAGGTTTACCAGGGTCCTGGATTTTAAATTTACGATTGAGAAATCCTAGTGTGGGAGGCTGGAGGTCATCCAGAGCCACTTCAGGGCAGCTTGAGCAGTGTGGAAAGGACCTGGAGGATTGGGAGTGGTTGGGGGTCAGAGGAGGAAGGAAAAATAGGGAAGGGATTTAGGAAATCTAGGAAGTGGCAGACAGACTGGAGAGGAAGGTTGGGATGATCAAGACAGGGAAGAGAGAAGTAGGAAGATGGGCTGGGAATTGAGGCAGCAGAGGGTGGAGACACAACACCGGGAAGGAGGAGTGCTCAGGAGAAAACCACTCTGGATCCTCCCTGCATTCCTGGGAGGTGACAAAGAGCTGGCAAGCAGTGGGATGGCTTCCAGGAACCTCTCAGGGACCCTCTGTTCCCTCCCAATTCCCTCCCTCCTCTTTCCACACAGCCAGCTGGGGTCCTGTGGGGGACGTGGAGCAGGGAATGTTCTGGTACCTGTGGACAGCCCTGGACTATGATCACACTTTGCCTGGGAATGGTAGCCAAGGACTCCAAGGGTTGGGGCAGAGTCCCAGCTTTCCCACAAAATCTGCTCATCCAGTCTTTATCCCATCTTTCATGGTGGTGCCAGGGCAGGGAATTCTCTGCTGGAACTGGTGCCCTCTTTTGGACTCTGAGGCTGTTTTCCCACCCCACAGCAGGAGAGGGATAATTTGGGCAGGCAATTCCTTCTGGTTTACTAAATCATTCCCATAAAAAAAAATATCAGCAGCTCCAAAGCCATCCTGCACCTTTCCCTGCTCTCCACTACCAGTTTGCTCCCTCTGGATAGTGGGGAAAGCTGAGCATCTCCCATGGATCCTGTCCCCAAATTCCTCTTCCATGTGCAGGAATTCCACTGCCACCTCCTCTGACCTCTGTCTGGAGATGTCACCTCTTATCCTTTGGTTTTCCAGCCTCCCTTTTCCTTCTCACTGCTTCCTGCTCTGGGAAAATGTTTTTCCATCCCAAACACATCGCAGCCTGCCCCATGCCATTTCCAGGCATTTCTATCCCAGCTCCAGAGATTTTCCATGCACCCTGCTGTCCCCAAGTGGATTGGCAGAAACAAACTCCATTATATTTTCTGCTGGACACAAAGGAGTTGCTGGAGAACATCTACAAAAACAGCCCTGCCCTTTGGATCTTGGGATCACTTCCCTAATGCCTGCTTTCAGGATTTAGGGTAAAAGCCAGAGCAAACCCACTCCTGGGGCATTGAGGTCGTCATGCTGTTGTGTAAGGAATAAATTCCATTGAGGTGACTCCATGGGGATTTGAGGAAGCCACATGGGCTTTGTTGTGGTGCTGGATTTGAGCAGAATTAAGGGTTAAAGGTTGACCGATTAATTTTTAGCTCCACGTTACCTCAGGGGACTCTTCCTGCTCCTGCCCAAGCTGGACCTGCATCTTTTTTTAAATGGAACATCCCTTCATTCTCCTGGTGCAGCACTTTCCTGGGGTAATCTGTGAGAAACACACAAAAAAAGTCCATCTTTCCTTGCTCCTATAATGGCATTTTCTAGGTTGGTTCATTCAGATTTGACAGGTGGGAATTATCTCCTTCTTTTCTGCTTTTGGGTGTCCTCAGCAAACGAGCAGCATCCTCATCAGGATCCATAATTATTCCCCCAATTTAGCTTCCAAGGAGCAGCTATTCCCAGTCTGGTTTCTGCTGGAAGCTGTCCCCAGTCTCGGTGTGCTGTTTGAGTTCCCTCTGATCCAGGTGCCCAAAACCTTTTCACCAGCCTCAGGAATGTGAATCATCTGAATTATCTGATTTTTCCTACTCTTGATCCTAAGAAGAGAGTCCAGAGAGGAGGTGAAGGAGGGAGACCATGGGAAGCTGTCCAGGTTCTTACCAGATTCTTGGGAGCGATTACAGGGCAAAAAATACAATTAATGCTATTCCATGTTTTCCTCCCTTTGCACACAAAAAATTAGGTTCCATAAGGGGATGGGGTAGGGATTAGGTTCCATTCCAGGGCCGTGTCTCAGGTTTTGCCAAGGAATCTGTGTTGTTGAAGGAGACAGAAATCCCTGGATTAATTTTATGGATAACATACAATGTTTTTGGCCTTTTGCTCTGATTTTGTGGTTTTAGGTTCAGTGAACATTTCCAGGGATGAGCTGGTTTCCAGCAGCAGAGCCAAAGAGGCCTGGAACCAGGCAATTCCCTAATTTACTCCTGGGAGAAGGAGCCATTCATCTCCCTGACAGCGGGCTCTGATAAATTCCAGCTCCCTCCTCCCTCTCCCAGTTTGAGGGAAGGCAGCTGGGAATAGTGCAGCCCTTCATGGAAACAGCTCCATGCTGAGGCCAGAGCCTTGGAACTGGGAAAATGGGAAGGTGCTGTTCTTTTCCCATCCAGCAAACTGGTGCTCTCCCAGAACTAATCCTGGGGTTTTGGGGTTGCACCCCTTGGCTGGTAGAAGTGTCAGGATAAACAACTCCAAACTTGGCAGTGCTGCACATCCTGGATCTCACCAGGGGAATGGAGGCCAGTCGTGGTCCAGACCTGCTGGATGTTTTTTGGGATGTGTGATATGGGGTGCTGGTGATGGATCATGGATGTGTCCTGGGAAGCTGAAGGGAATGCATAGTGTGGACACACAGGTGGGATTGTGTGGGAGAGATGACAGTGTCCTGCTGCTCAGCTGGAGTTTGTATCCTGGAAGCAAAAGAAATCAGGGAATGCATGGAACTAGGGAATGTCTTTGGATTAGGGGTCTCCCAATATTATGTCTTAGGAGTGGTTTAGAAATGGGGAAACCTGGATGGACAGAGTGAAGGAAGGAATGGGGGAACACGAGCATCCCTCTGCCATCCTGCGCTTGGCCAAATCCCAATACAATTCCCTGTGGGGAGTTTGTAACCCCTTACCCTCACTGGGATTGGGAAAAACCTCCTGTGATCCTGCCCTTCTGTCCTGCCTTAATCCGCCCCTGTCAGTGGGGATGTTCGGGATCAAATAATCCATTTGACCCCAGACCTTTTATTCCTAACACTTTGCCCTTTGGCCCCTGCCCTGTCCCTGGAAAAGCCAGCATGGAAAGCAGCTTCTTCCCTCTGATCAATCCCAGTGCAGGGATCCCAATTTGGGGGATGCAGCAGCACAGCCATTGGAAAAATTGGAAAAATCACTGAAAAGGAACCTCTGAAAGGGGATTGTGGAAGACCTGGGATTTCCAGAAGGCCAAGGAGTGGGGAGCCTGCCTGTCTCCCTTCTGTCAGCACACATTTAGCAGCTGTCAGTTTTCCAATTTGGGAAGCATCCATGGTTTGGAAGTTCAGACAGACCCTTTCTCTCCTTGACTTTGCCAGTTAAAAAACACTGGGAAGAGTGGTGAACGCTTGGGAGCCCTAAAAACAGCTGGGAATGGCTTTGCTTGGGTCCCCTTGGGATGTGGGTGCTTGGGTCAGCTTCAGCTGCGTGTCCCAGTCAGGAATATCCAGATGGATAAGCCAGGGCTGAGGCTGGGAGGAGGTTGGGGAATTCCTCTCGTGCCTCTGGGCTAAGGTAGTGCTCTGCTCCCACCGCCTGGTTTGTGTCTGGAGCAGGGCACAGCATTCCCAACTCCCTGAGGCGTAAGGAGTGAGTAGTTCCTCGTGGCTATCCCAGAATTAGTCATGGCAGCCTGGAATCACCCCCAGCTCTCATCCACATTAACTCCTCAGGTGATTGGAGGGGGAGAATAGTTTTATTCCAGAAAAAAAGGAGGGATACCGGTGAAGAATCCCTATCTCCTGCTTCCCAGAGTCTCCTGAGGTCTGCCACATTTCTTGCTGTCAGTCTGTCCACCTCCCCTCCTGTTGCTCCGGTCCTCCTGGAGGTGGAAGTCAGAAGTGGTTTGGTTTTGGGGGGAAAGTTCTCCATAATTTTTAAGCCTGAGATCCAAGGCTGGGCTGAGCTCCCCCTTTATCTTACCTTACCTATCTTATCTTACCCTGTTCCTTAATTAAAAACAATGGGATTTGGGTGTTCTGTGGGATGGGAGGCAGCTCCTTTCCCCCCTTCCGAGGGCCCACCAGCCCAGGACTGGGCTTTGTGGATGGTGAGGAAAACGGACTCACAGCAAAGGCCACATATTTTCCTGATTCCCATGGAAACCAGCCCATTAAGGAGATGTAGATTAAACCTTTCCAGCTGGTGTGTGTTCATGGAACAGCCAGGACCCCTCCTCCTCCCTCGCTCTCCTCCTCCAGACCTGTCCACTGGGAAAGCTGGACACTTTTCCGCAGGAGCCAGAGCAGGTGGTTGTGATTTCAACTGGAATTTGGGAGGGTACAGCTGATAGAAGGTAACATTGGGAATGCCACAAGGTGTGGGTCAGTCTGAGCTGCTACTCCCATGTTAAAGGGATGCTCCAGGCTTTGGGCAGATTTTGGAACTTGGGATCTCCATATTCATTCCCAGTTGAATGGGAGGAGCTGTAGAATCATGTGTGTTGGAAGGGACCTTATGGATCATCCAGTGATGATCCATGGGCAGGGACGCCTTCCGCTAACCCAGATTGCTCCAAGCCCCATCCAGCCTGGCATGGAACCCTTCCGGGGATGGGATATCCACAGTTTCTGTGGGAAATTGCTGTTCTCAGCTGCTCCCTCTCCCCAGCCCGATGCTCACGTACCGCGTGGATGCCGACAAGGGCTTCAACTTCTCCGTGGGAGACGACGCCTTCGTGTGCCAGAAGAAGAACCACTTCCAGGTCACCGTGTACATCGGAATGCTCGGCGACCCCAAGTACGTGAAGACCCCCGAGGGCCTGAAACCCTTGGAGTGCTTCTACCTGAAGCTGCACGGAGTGAAGGTGAGAGGGAGCTGAGGGACCGTGGTGAATCCAGCAGGGAAAAGAGGGGCTGGGAGGTGGCTGGGGACAGGTAACAGCACCACTTCATGCAGTAGATGGATGTGTGGAGTCACACAATCATGGAATGGGATAGGTTGGAAAAGCCCTCTAGGATCATGGAGTCCAGCCCTTCCCCCAGCACTGCCAAGGCCACCACTAATCCATGTCCCCAAGTGCCACATCCACACTGCTTTTAAATCCCTCTAGGAATGGTGATTCTACCACTGCCCTGGGCAGCTTGTTTCAATGTCTGACCACTCTTTCCATGAAGGAGTTTTCCCTGATATCCAATCTAAACATCCCCTGAGGCCATTGAAATACAAGTGCTAAGATGGACTCAGTCTGGCTATCTTCAGGATTGCTTCCCACTCACCTTTGACTCCAGTGGGAACTTCGGGAGGATCCTTTCACCCTCAACTTTTTTGACACTTGGATAATGCCCACACTCAGGCTGGGTGTTCAGTCAGATGTACCCTGTCATGGAAGGGTGGGCAGGGAGCTGGGAGGGAGGAGGCGGGAAGGGGAAGGTCTCTGTGTTCTGTGCCACATTCCCAAATCCTTCTCTCCAGCTCGAGGCCTTGAACCAGTCCATCAACATCGAGCAGTCACAGTCGGACCGCAGCAAACGGCCCTTCAACCCCGTCACGTGAGTGTATCCTTGTGGGAATGAGCTTCCTGTGCTTCCAGGGAATAAGCAACAGCAGGAGAAGGTGGGGAAATGGTGGAGTTGGAGGTCTCCCACTCCACTGTGTGAGTGTCACACTCTCTAGTTTTCTCCTGTTTTTCTCCCTTCGCATTCCCAACCCTGCTCTGTGCCCAGGTCATAGACTGGTGGAGCAGGCCAGGAGATGACCATTCCCAAAAAAGCTCTCCTCTCCAGGCTGTGGCTCCAGCCTCTCCATACCTGGTTCCTCAGGGCATGAAGTATGTGTGGCAGGTCCCAAGATAGGACCAGTGCGCAGCTGGGAATGAGGGAAGAGTGTTGTTGGGTTCAAGGCCTCCAGGTGCAGGAAAACTGTGTACTCCCCACCTAAGGAGGGAAGTGGAAAAAGATAGGCACCATTCTCAGATAGCTGCCATTCTCACTCATTGCTTTGTTTTCCTTTCCTTCCAGGGTGAACCTCCCCCCAGAGCAGGTCACCAAGGTCACTGTGGGGCGGCTGCACTTCAGCGAGACCACGGCCAACAACATGAGGAAAAAAGGCAAACCCAACCCGGACCAGAGGTGAGGGAGAATGCAGGGATCTCCTTCAGAACATCCTGAGAATCCTGTGGATCTGCCTGTCCCTGGGTTGGGCAGAGTGGCTGGCGTGGGATGTGGGAATAGGGCTTGGGTTGCAGACACCAGAAGGGTGTCCCTGGTCTGGGAGGGGTTGGGCACACCCAGCACAAGGAGAGGGGGTGCTGCAAGCCCTCTGTGGTGCCCAGTGCTCCAGAGGGGACGGAGATCCGGCTCTTCCCAGCACAGGATGTGTCCCTGAGCTGTGACCCTCTGCAGGTACTTCATGCTGGTGGTGGCCCTGCAGGCACATGCCCAGAATCAGAACTACACGCTGGCAGCCCACATCTCCGAGCGGATCATCGTCCGGGTAAATCCCTGTCTTCTCCCACACTCCTTTGCTGCACCATCCTGGGCTGTTTCCCACACTCCACATCCACAAAATGTGATTTCCCACCTTTCCCACCTCCTCCAAACTCTCCCTGCCTTGCTTGTAGCTTTCCCTGTCCACACTTGGGTTCTGGCTTCAGACTTTCCATACCCGGTTGAAGAGCCTGTTACAGGATAAGGAAGGAACCCTGTTCTCCAAATGGGATCAGTGTCCAATAGAATTGGTTGGGAGTGAGGGAAGAGTGTTACTGGAACTCTGCAACAGGAACAAGAAGATGCAGGAAAATTGGGCACTCGCCCAGAACATCACTTTTTCATGTCCTAAGACAGGGGAGCAGGATAACAAGGGCACCATTCCCAGGCTCTCCCAGGGTTTTGCTGGAGCACTCAGCTCCAAAACATCCATGAAAGCAGGTAGTAAACCCCAAACAGGGACCTCAGACAAGAAGTCCACGATGGATTAGGCAGCTTCCAGGATGTCCAGCGCATCCAGAATTTCAAGGAATTGCGGGCAGCCTGGAATGCTCTGAGTTTGGGACCCAGGAGTATCACCCATGTCACTTGGTTTCCTGCTGTACTGAGTGGCTGGAACACTGATAGCTGGGACAACAGCTGAAGGAAGCAAGGATATTCCTTTAGGGAGAGGAGAAGGAGAAGGGTGGGCCAACCTTCCCTATCTCTGCTTCCCAACGTTCTCCTCCCTGCTTTTCAGTCAGTCCCTGTTGTCCCATTTCTCCACAGGCTTCCAACCCGGGGCAGTTTGAGAGTGACAGTGACGTGCTGTGGCAGCGGGCGCAGCTCCCGGACACCGTGTTCCACCACGGCCGTGTGGGAATCAACACGGACCGCCCGGATGAGGCCCTGGTGGTCCACGGCAACGTGAAGGTCATGGGGTCCCTGATGCACCCTTCGGATGTCCGAGTGAAAGAGGACATCCAGGAGGTGGGAACTTGGGAAGCAGGGTGGGCTTGGAGGCTGAAGAACTCCAATTATTCTTTCATGTCCCTTCCACCACGGGATATTCCATGATCCTATGACTGCAGAGCAGATGGGAGATGCCTTAGGATTCTTTCTGTGCCAGACACAGCCAGTCCAGTGTCTTAGGGAATATTGACTCTTCCAGTGTTAATCAGAAGCAGCAAACAGTGGGAAAAAGGTGGAAAATGAGTGGAAAAAAGGTCAAGGTGGCAGGTACCACACTGGGGCTTGCCAGAGCCTGGGTGAGAGGCTTGACTCTGCTCTGAATTCCTCTCTGCTGGATTTGGCTGTCCAGAAAAGCTGGATATAACTCTGTCACCTGTTTTTGGGAACTGTCTCTTCCCTGTGTCTGGTTCTGCAAGGAGACTCAGTCTCCTGATTTCCCTATCCAAGAATCTTGTCCTGACTTGGACATTAACTCCAGTGTTTGTCCTTATGGCTGCTCAGAGCAGGGTTCAGGGCCATCTCCCAAAGGAATTCCCATGGGCCATAATGGGTTGTCCTGCTTGGATGCAGAGTGGTGGGGATTTGAGAAGTAATATCCCACTGGGAATTCCATGTGCCTGTTTTGTCCCAGGTGGACACCACGGAGCAGCTGAAGCGGATCTCCAGGATGAGGCTGGTGCACTACAACTACAAACCTGAGTTTGCAGCCACAGTGGGCATTGACAGCACCTCTGAGACAGGTACATCCTATGGGAATACGCCTGTGAGACGAGAATGTCCCATGGGAATATGCCTCTGACACAGGAATGTCCCACAGGAATTCCCTGTTTTTCCCAGGGGCTGGACCCAGCTCTGTACCAGGGCAGCCCTCCAGGTGTGGGGTGGGCAAGAAGGGCCTTCTAACCCCCCAAAATAAGGAATCTAATGAAATAAGAATTCTATTCTAATGAAATAGAATTTGGGGAGCAGCCTTGTCCGACCATCCTCTGCCCTTGAGGGTCTCCAAGGAGCTCTGCACAGCTTGGAATGAGAATCCAGGGGGTGCAGGGTGATCCCATCTCACTCTACTGTTCTATCTCCACATCTCCAGGTGTCATCGCTCAGGAAGTGAAGGAGATTCTGCCAGAAGCTGTGAAGGACACTGGGGACCTGGTCTTTTCCAATGGGAAAACTCTGGAGAACTTCCTGGTGGTGAACAAGGTTGGTGGCTGCCAAGAGGCTGGGGAAGCTGGCTCGAGGGAATTGTGGAGCTGGATATGGGAGAGGGAAGGTGGGATGCCTGGGAAATGCTCCCAGATGAGTTTTAGACCTGGCTGGTCTTCCAGAAGTCGGGAGCAGCCCTGGGTGGATATCGGACACCGGCAGGGAGGAACCAGCCTGATGCTGGTGAAATTTGGCGGCATCTCCCTCGGGAAGGGCTCCTTGTTGGCAGCTTCCTGCTGGGAGGCTCCCAGTCCTAATCTCCCCTTTCTAGATAAGATAAGGTGCTTATGTCAGGATAACCTGGAGCACCTGGTTTCCTGACCTTTCCCAACCTGTGGCAGCCTGGTTGCTGCTCTGGGAATCAAGGGGACAGTCTCCCATGGCACACATGGAGGGCGTGAATCATCCAGGTCCAGGTGTGCCTCAGCCTGCTGGCCTGATTCCCTGGCAGGAGCGGATCTTCATGGAGAACGTGGGAGCCGTGAAGGAGCTGTGCAAGCTCACGGATAACCTGGAGACACGGATCGATGAGCTGGAAAGGTGGAGCCACAAGCTGGCCAAGCTCAAGAGGCTGGACAGCATGAAGTCAACCGTGAGCTCTGGAGCTTTCAGGTACCTGTGGAGCCAGAGGGAATGTCCCCTTTCATCCCAGGAAGTTCCAAGGGGCGGCTCGGATTGGGAACAGGGAGATGAGGAAGGACTGGGATGTTGGCTGGTGTTGTTTGGCCTGGAGTGGATTAAAGAGCTGAGCTTGAGGAGGTTTGGAATTCCCACAGAACCAGCCCAACAACACCCAGGATGAAATAGTCTCCATGTTTCCCTAAAGTCAGTGGCTTTGTCATGGCAAAGAGTTTCCCATGCTTCCAAAATCTCCTTCCTGACCCTGCTTATGCCAGTTTTGGGGCAAAGCACCAAAAGGGTTTGTGACTGTCACACCACAAAAACGTCTTTTTCCTCCCAGAAGTTCCCATTTTTGCCTTGGAATTGCTTGGAAAGCTATCCCTGCCCAGCTCAGCTCCATCCATTCCTCCTTTTCCTTGCAGCCAAACTGGGAGCCAGTTCAGCCGGGCAGGAAGCGTCCCCCACAAAAAGAGACCCCACAAAGTTGCCAGCAAGGTAAGAGATGGATCCCAAAGGAGCAGTGCCAGGAGCAGAGAAGGCTCAGCCTGGAGAAAAGGAGGATCAGGGGGAACCTCACTGTCCACAAATTCCTGGAAGGAGGTTGGAGCCAGGAGATTTGGCTCTGCTCCCTGCTTGATCCAAGAGGAAACAGCCCCAGGTTGTGCCAGGGGAGGGCTAGGCTGGATATTAGGGAATATTTCTTCATGGGAAGGGCTGTCAGGCACTGGAGCTGGCTCCAGTGGTGGAGTCCCCATTGCTGGTGGGATTTAAAAACCCTGTGGATGTGGCACTTGGGGACATGGATTAGTGGTGGCCTTGGCAGTGCAGGAGGTTGGGTTGGTCTCCATGATCCTAGAGGGCTTTTCCAACCGCAGTTTTCCCATGATCTTCCTTTCTGTCTCTTAATGAAGACATTAAATGACTTCTAAACTTGGGGAGTTGAGGATTTTCAGGGAGGCAGGAAGAGAGCTCAGGATGGGCTGGGGGAGATCCGTGCAAGGACCAGGGCAGTGAGGGATCTCTGCTGATCCAGGGGGTCCTGAATGAGCTGATCCAGGATTTTTTCCACCGCAGTCTCCATCGGTTGTCCCGGAGCAGGCCTGCATCAGCCAGCGCTTCCTTCAGGGCACCATCATTGCCCTGGTCATCATCATGGCATTCAGGTGAGATCCAACTCCTGGCCTTCTGCATCCAGCTCATCCATTGGGACCGTGCCATCCATGGGGTATGCAGTGAGGGGCTGTGGGTCTATGGCTTCTTCCAGAGAATCCTGGAATGCCTTGGGTTGGAAGAGACCTTAAAGTTCATCTGGTTCCAACCCCCTGCCATAAGCTGGGAACTTCCACTATCCCAGGTTGCTCTGGCCTGGCTGTTAGCACTTCCAGGGATGGGGCATCCATCTCTCCTGAGCTGAAATCCTGTGGAAGTGGATCGATCCCATGCCCTGTCCTTGCTCCCTGCTCCTCCTCAGCCTGTCCTTCTCTCTTTTCCAGCGTGGTGTCCATGTCCACGCTCTACGTGCTGAGCCTGCGCAGCGAGGAGGATCTCGTGGACATCGATGGGTGGGTATTTCGGGAATCACTGGGAGGGATGAGGACACCTGGGAGAGGCTGGAGCACAGAGACTGGGATTGCTGAGCACAGTTCCAGAGCTGCAGACCCTGCCAAGCACAGCCACACATCCCAGTCTGATGGTGGCTGAATTATCTGGAGCAAGAAGTGAAGAACAGAGAAGGAAAAGGGAATCTCTTTTTAGGATGTGCTGGATGTTCCTTGGATGCCTCCAGCTGAACTAAAACAGCCTCATCCCACTGGTGCAGCAGGGCTGGATCAGCTTTGGGAGCTTGTGTAACCTGATAATGAGTCTCTTTTTCTCCCTTTCTTTTCCCTCTCCCATTTTTCTCCCTCCTCTCCTCCTCACATCTCTCATCCAACCCATTTTCCTTACACTTTGTCTTTGATTTCCCCATTTTTGTCTTTTCCTTCCCATTGTCTTCCATATCCTCTATGATTCCCTGTCCTCCTGGTCATCTTCCCACTTTCCTGCTCTCCTTGTCTCCCTGCACTGTCCTGTAGCTCCTTTGCTGTACCCACTGCCTGTCTCCTGGCCCTCTTTCGGCACGGGGGTCCCGGAATTCCGGTCGCTCTGTGTCCACGGTATGTGACTGTTTCATTATTTCATTATTTAATTCTTTCGTCCCTTCTCTTAATTCCTCCTTTTTCTTCCTGCACCACGAAAGGCCAAGAAACTGGAAACAGAGGAAGGGATGTGAGACTTCCAGTGGAATTGCAGGAGGAAGGGTTATGGGTCTTGTCAGGGAAGGGGAATTAGGAGTGGGAGATGGAAAAATCAGTTGGTTAAAGGTTAAATAAAGAAATTGCATCCTGCAGGGAGTGCAGGAGCAAGATAAAACTGTAAGAAGGGATGAGGCAGTGGAGGAACTTCAGGGATAAGGGTTAGTTTAGACTGGGATGAAGATAAAGCTCCAGAGGCTTGTGCCCATATTCTCTTTGAAGACTGGCATTGAGTCTCCTTTCACCTGGAAAAAAAATCCCTCTATTTAAACAAATCTTGGAGATGACAAAGTGGTTTTTAAATTCCTCTAAATGAGTGAAGCCCTGTTAATCCCACAGAAATCTGGAGTGATGCTCAGGGACAGGTAAGACATGGACACAGGTGTCCAGAAGTGCTCTTTCTCCCAGGTCTGCAGAAAGATTCCCTCCCTTTCCCATCTCCCTAACCCTCACGAGATGCCTGTGGTGTCCTCAGCTCAGGTCTCGCATAGCTGCAGTGAAACACCTGGAATTCTGTGGGATGAATTTGGGAGTGGGGGGATTGTGTGTGTTTCTGAGGAACATGATGAGGAACAGCAAGGAATAAGGGGCACATTCCTTAGGGAATGGTGAGAGCTTGAAGCCTGTGGATTCCCAAGCACCTAAATCCACCCAGGAGATTCCTGATGGGAGTCAAATCCACCGTGTACACCATGTTCCAGGGAGGTTGCTGAGATATCCTCTGAATCAGCTGGGACTTTTCCCTGCCAGACATGGAACAGCCACACCATTCCCTGTGGAATTTCTGAGCTCTCCGTGCTGTTGTCATGGCTCGTGTGCCTTTCTCCTGCCTTTCCCGGATCACTCTGTTCTCCTCCACATCTCCACTTACTCCATGTCCCTCTTCCATTGTCCTACTGCAGCCACCGTTCTCCCCACCTACAAGTGACCCCAGTGTCCACACCCAGGAGGTTTCCAGCATCTTTTCCTGCATTCCAGGTCAAGCCAGAACATTGACAAGACGCAGATCGTGCGATCCACGGCCACATCCAACGGGGCCAGTAGCAGGACCCCCCCAGAGCACGGTGGGTGATGGATTGGGATGGCTCTGGTTTCATGGAAGGGCTGCAGGACACCGGGTGCTGCTGCTGTTCCATCCTTTGACTTATTTATTCCCTGTGTCCCTGCAGTCCCAGATGAGACACATGGAGTAGCCCTTGGCATTCCCGGTCGCGGTGTGCTGGCCTGTTTCAGCCCTCCCTGTTTTTCCACATGCTGCTCCATTGCTCCCACTGCCATCTCCTCCACTGTCCCCTCAGAGACCAGCCCTGCCCATGCCACCAACCGGACAGGTGAGGGCCAGCCCAGATTCCCAGAAATGCTGGGACATCTCCAAGGTTTGTGTCACCTCATGTCCTCCTTGTATTCCTTGTGAGGAGGTCTCCTCAGTCTCCTCCAGGATGAACAATTCCAGCCCCTTCTCCCCTCCAAATCCTCTTTCCACTCCTTTGGAAGCTCTCTAATAGCTGATCCCCTTTCTATCCTTATCCTTGGATGTGTCCTTTATATCCTTCTCTGCCCGTGTGGTGCAGTTTGGGTCCTGTTGCCAGGGGTGTGTGGGAGCTGGAAAGGATTTGGAGCTTCCCATGTTGCTAGCAAAAAGTCATGGGAAGCTACACCAGGCACAGCTCACCTGAGCAGCCCTACCTTGAGGTCTGACCTCATTCCCTCAATCCATCATCAGCTCCATCAGGCACGGAGGGAATGGAAGCACAGACTCCTGGAATGCTTTGGGTCAGAAGGGACCTTAAATCCCATCTAGTTCCACCCCTGCCATGGGCAGGGAACCTTCAACTATCCCAGGTAGCTCCAAGTCCTGTCCAACCTGGCCTGGAACACTTCCAGGGATTCAGGGGCAGCCGCAGCTTCTCTGGGCAACCTGGGGAGCATCAGGAGGTGACATGGGGACAGGGTGATCCCAGTGCTCCCAGCCTTTCTCTGCCTCTCAGCACAACCTTCTCTCCCATTTTTCCCGCAGACCAAAGCCAGCCCTCCCTCCTGCCAGTGACAAATATCAAAGCCAAATCCAGGGGCATCACCGGGAAATCCACCTCCTACACCAAGTGGCCAAAGACTCCTGACAGGTCTCAGAGCTTCGGCAGCCCCAATGCCAGCCCCTCCTCCCCCTTCTCCCACATCCAGGGCAAATCCAAGTACATCTCCAACCTCTCGCTCTCCCGCAGCAACTCCCGGCAGCAGCGCAGCCTCCGGCAGCCGGTGAGCGAGCGGCCCCGCACGGAGCAGCCCGGCACGGATGGTACGTGGATCCCATCTTCTTTCCCTTCCAGCCTCGGGATTTTCCACCCTTTGCTGTTCCTAAACACCCTGTTCTCTCCCTGCTAGGGCCGAGCCCGGTGCTGCAATCCATCCGGATCCTGGAGATCAACCTGGCCATCCATTCCCAGTACTGCGCCGCTGCTGATGCCTGCAGGTGAGTCAGGAGGGCTGGCTGGTGGCACTTTAGTGGGAGCAGCAAATAGGAAAATCTGAGAGTTTTTCAAGATTTTCTTGGGTGTTTCCTGCCATCACCTCGTGCTGCTCCATGGGAAAAGGAGCTGGTGCTCCCAGCTTTCCGTCAGGGATTGTGTTTGGTGGTGGGCTCGTCCTTGGGACATTGGGAAGTTCTTCCCTCTGAGTTCTCAGCCTTGCAGGGATTTTGAGTCCTGTCCTGATTTTCCCACAGCCTGGTGACATCTAATGTTCTTTCTGTGTTCCCAGGACTGGGAATTTCAGCTACCGCATCCCTGTGAGCCAGCAGACGGCTGTGAACACCAACCTGACCCTGGAGATGAAGTGAGTGCCCATGGTTCATGTCCTTTGGGAGCCCCTGGAGTGGCTGATGTGGCCATGGTGTCTCCATGGGAAAGGGACACTTGTTCCCCCTTCCAGGCTCTCACGGTGTCCTCTCTTCCCAGCTCCTCTTCCACTGTGTCCATCTCCCTTTGTGACCTTGTCTCCAGTGATCCCTGCCAGGATGCTGTGAGCAGGAACAGCTCCACCAACTCCACAGATGCACAGGTAGGGAGAAGGGGACAGCTCACAAAATACACATGGAATCACTGAGGTTGGAAAAGTCCAGCCATTCCCCCAGCACTGCCGAGGCCACCATGTACCCAGGCGCCACATCCACACGGCTTTTAAATCCCTCCAGGAGTGGGGACTCTTCTGCTGTACTGGGCAGCCCTTCCCATGAAGGAATTTTCCCTAATACCCAACTTAAACCTCCCCTGGCACAGCTTGAGGCCATTTCCTCTCATCCTGTCCTTTGTTCCCTGGGAGCAGAACCTGATCCCATCTGGCTGCCCTCTCCTGTCAGGGAGTTATGCAGAACTTCCAGTAGGTCCATCTGGACCATCTCTACTTCCAGTAGAGCCAGAAGGTCCATCTGGAGCCTCCTTTCCTCCCGGCTGAGCCCCTCCAGCTCCCAGAGCCCTTCCACATCCTACTTGTGCTCTAGGAAACATCCATGGGGTCACATGACAGCGGGAGGCTGTGGATTTCCTCATAGATCCAGCCTGGAGGCCATCTCCCAAGCTGATGGCTGACCAGCTGTTCCCCTTCCCTCCCCAGGACACCTCGCACCGCTGGCCCCTGGTGATGCTGTCCTTCCAGGAGTTTTCCTACCACTTCCGAGTGGCGCAGCCGGTGAGTACCTGCAGCTTGTCCAGGGCCATGTGGAAGGAGAGAAATGGGGGATTTATGAAATGTGGGAAATGCAGGAGCTTCCCACAGTCCTGTGGGTGGTAGGAGGATAATCTGTCCCTGCCCCAGCCCGCAATCCAGGCAGAATTCCGCCCTTGGAGTGGCACCCCTCTCTCTCTAAGCTGCTTTTCCCATTCCTAGGGCCGAGCCGACTGCAGCACTTCCCTGGAGCAGCTGGGACACCTCTTCACTGACTATTACTTCCAGTTCTACTGGCTCTGTGAGTGAGTCCCGGCAGCACCAGTGCCCTCTGCTCGGAGACAGGAGGGGAACTGGTGCCACTGGGAGCCTCCCGAATTCCCTGCTCCGCTGGCCCCCAGCCCCGCCTCATCCCCGTGTCCTGCGGCAGCTCCGGAGCTGGAATGGTGATGGCTGGAGACACTGAAGCTCAGGACAGACAGGACCTAAAAGCCAGCACCAGCCCCTGTGGTGGCTCCTGGGGGGACCTCGCACCGATTCCCAGCATCCCACACCCCTCTCCTTCCCTTAGGGGGATGTTTGTGTCCTCCATCACTTCCCCCTCCCCTTCCAACACTGGATTTGGAAGCATCACACCGGACTGAGCGTGGACAGCTCTGCCACATCTCAGAGGGGCGCTCCTTCCATGGACAGGAGCCCCACCTGGTGCTCCCAGATGTCCCACATCAGTTCTTCACAACACTGGAATTGCTTCAACACTGGAGCCCTTTCCAAGAGCCAAACGCTGGAGTTTGGCCTGGAAAGGATGGCTGTGCCTGGACCTACTGGAAGTTTTACACTGGAGTTGCTGTTCCTTCTGCTTGGCCCAGGGCCACTTCCCACAGACTTCCCAGAGACTCCTGGACCTGCCAATGGACACGTTCCTCTAGGAACAACCGGAGAAGGAGCAGCTTCGACATCATCCCCCCTCTTCTTTGTGCTCTTAAGTCCCATATCCATGTGGGATGTCCAGGTCTGGATGGATAAAACCCCCACTCAAGCTGCTGCTGAGGCCATGCCACACCTGGGGACACTTGTCCCCAAGCCAGGGGTGACAAATGACCAGCACTTACCCACGTTTAGTGTGGTAGGATCCGTTTTTATCCGCTTTGAAGCGGCGTGTGCGGAGCTGCCTGGTCGGCTCTGGAGCCAGTGCCAAGCTCTGCCCAGATGTGCAGCACTGGCAAAGCCTGGAGTGCCCTGCAGAGCAAGGCCAAGTCCCTGGGAGCACCAGGATCTGTGTCCAGGCAGGATCTCTGCCTCAGGAGAGAGGTGGTGTTCTCCCAAAAGTTGGCGTGGCAGCAGCTGCGGCCTGTCCCTGCCCTCACAGATCTGTGCTGGGGGGATTTGGGATATTCTACTGTTACAAGTCCTTAAATTGCTAAACTACTGAATTCTTGTGGGGTTTAAGCTGTGAAAAAACAGGAATTTCCTTCTGGCCCCATTGAGCCACGTGTGTCCTGTGGGAAAGCCAAGTGGCTCCCTGTGCTTCCTCCTCCCCGTCCTGCTCCTTGTGCTACAGAGGAGTTGTCTGCATTCCTGGAGGCCCAGCCACCTCCAGGGTATTCCAAGATGGATTTCCCTGAGGAAACAAGTGAGGGGGGAATGCCACATGCTGATCCTAAGGACACTCTAAAGCTGCTCTGGTAAAACAGAGATGGGTTTTATCCAGGTAAAGTGATGGTTCCTGGGCACGTCTGGTTTTATCTCCCATCATCCCCTCCTGAGCTTATCCCAGCAAAGCAGCCCTGAAATTCCTGGTGATGTCACTTGGATTTGGCATCTGCCCCCAAGAACTGTTTTAGGGAGGTTTCAAGGCCTGAATTATAGTTACTAAAATCTGCTGAATCCTGGGAAGCAGGGAATAGTGGCTGAGCAGGACATTATGAGCAGCCAAGCAGTTGGAAATCCCAGTTTTGGGAAGCTCATTGGGACAACAGGATGCCCCAAGGCCTGGGAATACCTATGCACAAGCAGGGGTAATCCATGCTCAGCAGGATTCTTGGTTTTTCCCTAAAACTGGGAAGGAAACACCTGGATGTAGCTGAGTGCTTTTCCCTCCACCTGTCCTGAGTGATTTTTCCTGGTTTTAAACTGGGAAGTGACTTCCTTGGCAGGTTTGTTGTTCCCTTGGCAATCAGTGGCCCAGGCTGGCACATCCTTCCTCAGGTGAGTGATGCTGAGCTGGGATAAAAGCTCCTGGAAGAAGAAACAGGGAATGCTGGGGGGCCAGAGCCTGCAATCACCACCCCCCTCAGCCAAGACACTCCAGTACATTCCACCCCATTCCTGAGGGAAGGAATCAATCAGTGGTGGCCCAAGAGGAGTCGGGATTTCTCAGGTGTCCCCAGGATGCTCAGCCATGGGATTTAGGGAGATTGCCAACAAACCAAGTGCCTGGAAACATCTCTAGTGCCTTTTTCCTTACAGAACAGCCCCAAGGAACAGTGTTTTCCCACATATATTCCCAAATGCTGCCTCAGACATGGTGCCCGGGTGGTTTAACTGGGATGTGGCAATTCCTGGAGTGCCAAAGCCAGCCCTACCCACACAGAGCTGGCAGCTAATCCCTGGGATTAGGAGAGGACAGGGATTCAGGATGAAGTTTTTAGTGTCAGTAGTACCTTATGTCTTAAAGTGGCACAGGTTGCCCTGAGAAGTTTTGGATGTTCCATCCCTGGAAGTGTTCCAGGACCGGTTGGATGGGTTTGGAGCTGCCTGGACTAGTGGAAGGTATCCCAGTTCATGGCAGGGAGTGGGATTGAGTGGGCTTTAAGGTCCCTTCCCACCCAAACCATTCCAGGATTCCATGATAAAAATCATCCATCGGCCGATGCCCAGCGAGGCAGCAACGAGCTCCAAAGGGGCTCAGAATTATAAAATAAAGGAGTCATGGAATTGCTTCCAGGCCCGTGGAAACAGCTGTCTGCATGGATTTCCCCCCCAAAAAGCATCTCCTCCCCTTCCCTGTCCCCAATCAGTACCAAGAGAGTTCACAATCAGGCCTTTCCCTGCGTGGGACGGAGGGAATTCTGAGCCCACCTTTCCAGCTTGGGGAAATCCCTCCCCATCCAGCGCAAAGAGACATTCCTGGCGGGAAGGAAGACAAAAGGGTGGAGAAGGAGGCTGTTTGGGAGTTGTTTCAAAAGCAAATTCCCAACTCTTCTGTCCTACTGTTGGAGCTTAAAGCCTGTAAATAGAGACTATGGCACCACTGGAAGAATTAAGGAAAAAAACACCACGTAAAGCACTAATTTTGTTGGTTTAAATGTTGCTGCCACAGCTTTAATCACTGTATTTTGCCAGCCAGTTCGTAGAGTTGCATTTGTAGCAGGTTATTATTGATTCCTGGTTTTTATTTGTAGGGAACAAGCGTGGTTTCCCTCTTTTCTTCCTGATTTATATTTATATTTTGCTGAATTTGAGGGCTGAGTTTCCGGATTCCCCGGATTTTTTTGTTTGTTTGTTTTGTTTTGCTTATTTAGACTTTGTTTTATGCTGGAGGTAAATGTGCCCATATGAATAAAATATATAAATACTGCTTTGTATCCAAGGATGGCTCCTGGTGCTTTCCTCCTTTTCTGAGGGAATAACTCAGGTGAATGGCTGTAAAACTGCCCACAGGATGGAGGAAATTCCAAGTCTTTAATCAGTGTAAGTTTCTGGATATGCCCAGTCATGGTTCTTTGGAATGGGGATAAAAAGGAGAAAGGAAGGAGGAAAAAGAAAGGAAGAAAGGGAAAGAAATTAGGAAGGGAAAATGAAGGAAGTAGGAGAAAAAATGAAGAAAATAAAGAAGAAAAAGAATGGTTAAATGGACAAAGGGAAAAGGAAAAAGAAAGCAGGACAAAGAAAGGAGAAAGAAGAAAAAAGGACGGGAAAAAAGAAGAAAGGAAGAAAAAAGAAAGGAAAAGGAAAACCTGCCTCTGACATCACATTGCTCACTTCAGAGGGCAGATTCAGATCCAGAAGGATCCAAAAGTCCACATAAGGAAATCTCCCTTCCCAAATAGGAAATCAGGGCTTGGATTTGTGATTTGGAGGTGGAATGGTTTGAAAGCTGGGCTAAAATTCCAACCTGCCTCTTGCAGACATATAAATCAATTCCTTGTTTCTAGGCCAGGCAGTTAATTCAGGAATTAATGAAGGGCACATCCAGCACCACAAAACTCCTGGTTAAGGATAAGAACAGGCACAGCATTCCCACAAAAAGGGTGAGGAGATGTGACGGGCAAAGAAGGCCGAGGGATTAAAAGCAGATTTAGGATTTATTTTGCACAGCCTGGCTGCACCAGGACACAAGGTGGCAGTGGAACACCTGTGACCACACACAGCACAGAAATCTGGGATAACACTGGCCACGTCCCAAAGTACCCAAGATCCCAAAGATCTTATGCCAATATGGAGAAACGGAGGCTCAGGAGGGACATTTCCACTCTGCTCAACTCCATGCCAGGAGTGTGCAGCCAGGTAGGATTGGTCTCTTCTCCCAGGGAAAGTGACAAGACAAGAGGAAACAGCCTCAAGCTGTACCCGGAGAGGTTTAGGTTGGGCATTAGCAAAAATTCATTCGTGGAAAGGGTTTTAGAGCACTGGAACAGGCTCCACAGGTGGAGTCCCCATCCCTGGAGGGATTTAAAAGCTGTTGGCTGTGGCACTTGGGGACATGGGTTAGTGGTGGCCTTGGCAGTGCTGGAGGAGTGGTTGGACTGGGTGATCCTAGAGGGCTTTTCTACGCTTAGACTTCCCCTAATTCTACCCAAGCCCTTTGGAAAAGCCAGGTTAAAAAAAAAAAAAAAGAAAAAAAAGAAAAAAAGACAAACCAGCAGTCCCCAGTCAGGTGTGTCACAGAGCCACCTTTATTCACCTGTGGGTCCCTGCCTGTAGCAGACCACACCTGCTACAGGCGTTTTCTCCTTGAAATACAAAAGAAATATAAAAAGAGCTTCCCCGAATCCCCCATCCAGGCCCCCGGGGGGTTCAGACGTAGATCCCGACCCAGAGCAGCAGGAAGAGGACGCCGAAGCCCATGAAGAGCGATGCCACCAGCGAGATCAGCAGCTCCTTGTAGATGTCCCGGGTGTACTTGGTGGATGTCACCTCGTAGCTGCCAGGCCGGGAGTTAAGGTGATAAAACAGAGGCACAGCAAGGCGAGGGGACCCCCACCCGCTCCCCGGCCCCTGGGAATTAGGGCGATAATCCGGGATTGGAAGGCACAGCAAGGGGACCTTGCGCTCAGCCGCGGGGATACACGAAGAACCAGGCGGTGAAGAACATGCCGATGGCCAGCAGCACCACGGTGAGGTGCGGGAACACGGCCGGGTTCACCGGGCTCGTGTATCTGCTCATCGCCTCCAGCTCCTGCGGGGACACGGCGGTGTTCAGCGGGGCCGGGCCGCCATCGGGCCGGGCCCCCTGTGGCAAGCCCCGGTTCCCCCCATCTCCGCCCTCACCATGTCGCCGGTCCCTGCTGCGACACGTCGGCTCCGCTCCCGCCGCCGCACGTCCGCCCCCCTCCGCCGCCGGAAGTGGAAGTGAGGGCGGGAACGAGGCGCCGCGAGCGCGAGCCGCTTCCCCATTGGCCGGTGGCGGCTCCCGGCGGGCTCGGCGGCGGAGCGCGGGAGCGGCGGCGCGCGAGCGGCCAGGTAATGGCTGAGGGATAACGGGGGGATCTGAGGGGAAACGGGGGCTCTGAGGGGTAATGGCGGCTGAGGGATAACGGAGATCTGAGGGGAAATGGGGGCTCTGAGGGGGAATGGCGGCTGAGGGGGAACGGGGGCCCTGAGGGGAGTAATGGTGGCTGAGGGAAACGGAGGATCTGAGGCGGACGGAAGAGAGGTTGATGGCAGGCCCGGGGAGCTGGGAAATAAGGAGATAAGAATAGGGAGGTGATGGGGTCTAGATGGTTGTAATGGTGGAGATAATTGAATTTTGGGGAGGGGGATTAGGATGGGAGAGGCAGAATTTGGAAGGGGAGTAATGATGGGCCGAGAGGGAGTGGTGAGGGATTAAGGTGGCCTGAGGCAAGATTCGAGATAAGGGCTGCCAGTAGAGGCCGAGTGATGGTTTGCAGGGGAAGCACTGCTCTGTTTGCTTCCCCCTCTTTGGGGGGCCCAACATTCCTCATGCAGAGCCCACTTTTCCCTTTTCCCTTCCCCAGGATGGGAATTCATGGCTTGGCCAAGCTTATCGCCGACGTGGCTCCCGGGGCCATCCGGGAGAACGACATCAAGTCCTACTTTGGCCGGAAAGTGGCCATTGACGCCTCCATGAGCATCTACCAGTTCCTGATAGCCGTGCGGCAGGGAGCTGACGTGCTCCAGAACGAGGATGGGGAGACCACCAGCCACCTGATGGGGATGTTCTACCGCACCATCCGCATGGTGGAGAACGGCATCAAGCCGGTGTACGTGTTCGACGGGAAGCCCCCGCAGCTGAAATCCGGGGAGCTGGCCAAGCGCACGGAGCGCCGGGCCGAGGCGGAGAAGCACCTGCAGGAAGCGCAGGAGGCCGGGGAGGAGGAGAACATCGAGAAGTACAGCAAGAGGCTGGTCAAGGTGACCCCGCAGCACACGCAGGAGTGCAAGAAGCTGCTGACCCTGATGGGAATTCCCTACGTGGAGGCACCCGGCGAGGCAGAGGCCAGCTGTGCCGCCCTGGTGAAGGCTGGGAAGGTGTATGCCGCCGCCACAGAGGACATGGATTGCCTCACCTTCGGCAGCCCCGTGCTGATGCGGCACCTCACGGCCAGCGAGACCAAGAAGCTGCCCATCCAGGAGTTCCACCTGAACCGGATCCTGCAGGATCTGCAGCTGACCTGGGAGCAGTTTGTGGACCTGTGCATCCTGCTGGGCTGCGACTACTGCGGCAGCATCCGCGGCATCGGGCCGAAGCGCGCCGTGGAGCTCATCCGGGAGCACAAATCCATCGAGAGGATCGTGCAGCAGCTCGACACCAAGAAGTACCCCCTGCCTGAGAACTGGCTGCACAAGGAGGCCCAGAAGCTCTTCCTGGAGCCCGATGTGATCGACCCCGAGGCCGTGGAGCTGAAGTGGAGCGAGCCGGACGAGGAGCAGCTGGTGCAGTTCATGTGCGGGGAGAAGCAGTTCAACGAGGAGCGCATCCGCAACGGCGTCAAGAGGCTGAGCAAGAGCCGCCAGGGGAGCACCCAGGGCCGGCTCGACGACTTCTTCAAGGTCACCGGCTCCATCACCTCGGCCAAGCGCAAGGAGCCGGAGCCCAAGGGAGGGGCCAAGAAGAAAGCCAAGACCAACTCCAAGCCCAACGGCACCCCGGCCACAAAGACTAAAAAGGCAAAATAACCGCGCCGGGCGCCCACAGACCTCTGGGATTGGGTTTTTGGGGGGCTTAATGAGGAATTTTAGACTAATGACAGTTGTGTGTCAGTGCTGTGTGTTAGTGCTGGGAAGGAATGGGTGAGGCCAGCAGAGTGGAACAGCTTCTGGGCACAAACGCACCCAGATTTCAGAATTCCAAAGCTGAACAGCTCCAGAGCAGACTCAGGACAAATTAGGTTTCAGCCTGATCCCATCCATCCCAGAAAAGGTAGATGCAAGCAGAAACTGGAAAGATAGGAGTGGAAGGCAAGCTGGAATTGGGAAGGAGGCTTCAAGTAATGAGGTAAAATTCTTCCTTTAAAGAGAGATCATTAAGGTTTTTCCTTCCCTTTTCATGGTCGCTCTCCTTATTCAAAACCCAGTTGTGATCTCAATTCCAGCCATGTCCTGGCCATCTTTTAGTGGGTAATCCAGGGAAAGCTAAGCCCAGATTGCAGCTCTCCCAGCCTGAAATTTGCTTAGAAATGCTTAAAAATAAAAATACCCATAAGCCTAGAACTGCAGCCTCTTAGTCCCTGAATTCCAGAGGCATTTTTCTGTGTTGTACACACTTACAAGTCCCCAGATGGGAATTAAAACTTTTTATTTCTTATTTTATTCTGTATTTTCTGTTGTGTTTTGCTTGTCAGAGTCACGGGATGGGTTTTGTTTTCAGAATAAAATTTGAACACAAAGACACCGTTTCTCTTTCTCCAGAGAAGTGGCTTAAACCATGTTTTTAAATGAAAATCCCAGTTTTAGAGGGAATTCTGTAACAGCCGAAAAACCATTTGGAGTCTGGAATACAAAGAATTCCAGTTTTGAGCTCTCTGGATGCTTCATAGACATCAAAATCCGTGAGTCTGCTCTTTGCCAGTTTGGACAATAAGAAGCTGGCTTGTTTTGTGGGGAAATGAATATTTAATATTTATTATGAATTAATCTTGCTAAAATTGGGATTTATGTTTCCTTGCTGTGGATTCTCTTACATGTTTCAATCTATAATTGTTTTTTCCCCAGAAGTTTTTAAATTAAGTATTTCTTTTTTATCTCCAGATATCTTTATAGGTACAGGAATGGTTTTGTGGTGGAGGGATAAAAAATTATTTTAAAATAATAATATCTGGAAATAAGTCTGGGAAATTTACCAATTCTAAAAGGTGCTTTTCCACCACCCTCTCTCTACCTGGTGCTTTGTGGTATTTCACTCCATTTTTCCTCCATTCCTCATTCCAGACAAAGATTCCCACTGCTTCTGACACTGACATTATTATTAATGAATTCCAGCTCCACTCTTTATCCTTGGATAAATGCTGTGGGAAGCTAGGGACCCAGCAGAGGCAATCAGAGAGGGCACAGGGGATTTGGGGCTCTCAGGTGTGGGAAGACTGGAATACTTTTCCACCTTTCCCCTTTTTTCCACCTCTTAGTTCTAATTAAATGAATTTTCAACTTCTTCATCCCAGTTTTCCAGCTGGCTGGACCATGCCCCATGTGTTACCCACAGCATTCCCACCCTCAATCCAAGCCCAGTATGTGCCAGCTTCTGGGAAGAAAGGAACGCTGTCCCAGTGGAAAGCAGAACAGTGGGAACTCCCAGACAGCTTTTGAGGAAACCCTGAGTTTATCCAGCAGGAAGAATGCTATGGAGTGTGCCTGCTGGTGCCACGAGCTGCATCCTTGATCCGTGACAGCCATCTCTTGAGAGCTCCCTTGCATTCCCGTTCCCGCCGGAGCCTCTTGTCCAGTGCTGCCCTGATGGTTTTCTCCTGTGGCACTCCCTGGGAGCCGTGCATTGGGCAGCAGCGGCTCAGGGACACTTGCTGCTGGGAATGCTTTGCTGGAATGGCTTGGGCTCCCCGTTGTATTTCCAGGCTTTTCATGGCTGTGGGTATCTGGTGAGTTCTGTGGATAGCCACGGCTCCGAGGCAGCAGGGAGACCTGTCCATGTGGGCTCCTCCATCTGGAGTCCAGCAGATCTCATGGAGGCTCTGGCAGGGATGGAGACCTTTGCCATAAATATCCCAGGTGGGGAGATCTTCCTTAGCCTTGTGCTCCGCAGCCAGGTCCAGGGACCGTTCCTGACATGGAACCAGCTGCCTTTGCTGCCGGAGCCTCTTGTCCAGTAGCGTGCGGAGAGTCTGCCGAGACGGCTCCACCGCAGGATCCTGGGAGCCATGGATTGGGCACCAGTGGCTCCAGGACACTTCCACTTGCTTCTTGGCAGGAACAGGCCAGGTCCCAGCTGGAGCACAACACAGGTCACAGAGGGTCTGGATGGAAATGGAGGAGCCTTTCCGAGGGATGGACATTTTTGGAAGCGGGGAGGATCTCAGACAGCGTCGGGTTCTGCGGAGGACTGAGCCTTTTCCAGCGGCACATGTTTTCCGGCAGATCAGGGCTCTTGTTGGGCTCCTGGAAGGCTGGAGGCTCTCAGAGGAGCTGGAGCAGCTGGAGGGGGCGCAGCAGGGCAGGCGGCCTTGCTCCAGCAGCTGCTCCAGATCCTCCCACGACAGCTGCCACATCTCCGAGTCCCGCGGGAAGGACACCTCGGGCCACAGCGGCGTCACCAGGTCCTGCAGCTCCCGCGCCGCTGTCACACAGGGGGTGCAGCAGGGGCCGCAGCCGCAGGGGATGTACAGGGGGCTCTCCGGGGCAGCCGGGCCCTGGGGAGGGGTCTCCTCAGCCCGGGGGGCACCGGGAGCCCCCGGGGCCGCTCGGCAGCACCGCGACGCCCCAGCCCGGCTCCCGAGGCGCTTCCGCGCCTTCCAAATGCGGGTGGCCAGCAGGACGGCCGTACTGGCCACCAGCAGGACAAGCGAGGGGAGCAGGAAACTCATGGCTTCATCCGTGTCCCATCATGGCTGCACTGGGAGCCAGGGGTGGTGGCACGTGTCCTGTAGAGATACGGTGCTGATGTCACAGCGCTGCGGGGGGGTCACCTGTGTGACATCACAGCCCCGCCTTGCCCCAGTGCTCACGGCTCTGGGCACCCCAGCGCTTCCAGGGGCGAGGGGCTCCATGTGGGCAATGATGGCCCTTTGGAGCAGAACAGATTGAAAGATTCTCAGGCAAGTAGGATACAGTGATGAGGAGGAGGATGATGGTCTCACCTCCTGGCTGACAGAACCGGGGACATGGATTGTCCCATGGGACACTGCAAGGTGCTGCAGGAGGAAAAGCTCAGTAACCACCAAAAGATGTCTGTGTTATCCACAGCATTCCCATCCTGAATCCAAGCCCAGGGCTGTGCCACACACTGCGAAGAAAATGAACCCTGTGAATCCTACTAAAAGCAAATAACCAAACCACTGAGGCAGAGCAGTGTGTTTTCTGTGGAGCATGTTGGTGATGGAGAACTGCATCAAGATGGGATTTAGCAGGGGGGAGAGGGGCAGACTGGGTACCCAGGACATCCTGTGTGGCACAGGGCAGGAATGTCATCTGCAGTTGAACACCTGATATCCTACACCAGCTGTGGCCCTGCCACATGATGCCAGCTTATCTCTGTGGTCACGGAAGGACATGGAGGGTGGCACCATCACCATGGGTTGAGTCTGACTGGTTTGATATCTGGGATAAATCCACATGTACTGGAGATTGTGGAAGGTGGTGGATGCTGGTTCTTGGGCTCTTGGGAAGAATTTGGATCCCGTCCCTCCCAGCCCCTTCTGGAGACAGTGTCTGTGGAAGCATAGAATGGTTTGGGTGGGAAGGGTCCAGCTGGGAGCAGGTGTCCAGGCTGAAGGTCTGGCTGGACAAGGCCCAGTGGGAGTAGGGAATGGGGCTGGCTGGAGAGCAGTTGGGACCCAGCTGGGAGGTGCTGATGACTCCTGGCCAGAGATGGAGTCACACAATCGAGATAAGAATCAGCTGCAACCCCAGGCCACCTCCTGCGGATTTCAGGGGGAGAATTGCAACTGCTGGCCTGAGGCTGGTGCTAATTGGGGTCGTAATAATCAAATGGAGATAATTGTATCTGATTAATGCCATGAGAGCTTGTGTGGGGATCAGAATAGGTTGAACTGAAGCACAGCAATGTGCCTGGAGCAACAAGCCCGTGGCTGCTGGGGAAAGGCTTTGTGGATGCCCAAGAGGGAATTGACTCCATGGAGTTTGGGTGAGGCTGTGCTTGTGTGCTGGGGAAGAGAAGGAGAGGCGCTGAGCTCATGGAATTAAGCAGGAAGGAAGACAGAAGGGATGTCAGCTGTGTTATCTCCCAGAGACACACACACACACACACAGGGACATGCTGGAATGTCACTTTATTGCTCCATGGAGGGGTCCAGGGTGTCTTGGTGACATCAGTAGGTGCTGAAGATGGCCTGGATGTGCTCCCAGTTTTTCGGTTTGTAGGTGCCAACCCCTGCAGCAGAGGGACGTGTGAGGCTGGGACATGGAGATCCCAACCACAGCCCCTTGTGCCCCACACCCCCCTGGGTGCTCACCTTCCTGGAGGCGACTCCAGCAGCTGAAGAACTGCCAGTAGGTCCTTTCGGTTTCATTGCCAGCCAGCCCGTGGATGGAGGTCACAAAGGGACCCCAAGATGTCTTCTTTGTCTTGAAGCTGCCGGCAAAGGGAGTGAGCTCAGAGCTGGGTGGGGGTATGCAAACACCTCCCCTTCTCTCCCACCCTCTGGCTCTCACCAAAAGATGTCAGGTTTCTCATTCCTTGCCACCTTCATCACGTGGAGCAGCGTGGAGTCATCTGGGACACACACCGAGGTGGAGTAGTGGAAGTAATTCTTCAGCGTGTTGGTGATGGAGAACTGCACCGTGATGGAAGCTGCGGGTGGGGAGAGGGGCAGGGTGGGCACCTGGCACACCCCGCCTGGCATAGGGCAGGAGCGTCACCCCCACGGGGTCAGCTCCAGGTTGGAATTGCAGTCGTCCCCAGCATGGGACACAGGGGCAGCTGTTGGCATGGGGACATTCCGTTGGTGGCAGCACAGCCCCACCTACCTGCGTTCAGGTATGACCTGCCCACCAGGGGAGGCAGCACCTGGGCTATGGCCATGGGCTGGTGGTAGTCGTGGTTGTAGACCACGCTGAAGGCCTGGGCACGGTCCCACTTCCGAGGGGCGTAAAACTCACCCGAGATCTCCAGAGCCTGTGGAAGAGGTGGAATGTGGCACAAGCAGCCTGGGAGTGGAACTGTGACCCCGGAGCCCCTGTCCATACCTGCAGGGCCAGCCCCATGCTGTAGATATTCCCGATCATGCCATCGTGCCTTTCTTGCTCATCCAGAAAATCGTTGGTCACTGCCTTTAGTGCGTCATGGATCAGGTGCTGCTTGTCTGTGTGGTTGTAGGCGCACACCAGTGCCAGTACCGCCATGGCCCGCGTGTCTGTGGGATCCCAGTGTCACTGTCAGCACCCCGGAGACACCTCTGGGAGTGGAGGGGGCACAGTGGGGCTGGAGGATTCCCTTACCCACATCGGGAGAGCTCTGATGTTTCAGCAACTCCTCGGCCACAGCCTTGACTGCATCTTGGTTGTCATATTCCTTCACCAGGCACAGGGCCAGGATGTCCAGGCTCTCTGTGTACCAGGTGATCACTGCAAGGTAAAGAGGGGTGAGCTGATGGGGTGCAGTGAGGGTGACACCCCCCAGTCCCCCCAGTCCTTCCCTCACATCCCTGTGTACCGTTTTTGCTTATCTCCTCATTCATTTTCTGCTTTAGGATGGGGATCAGGTTGATAGTCTTCCCCCTGGCATGGACACTTCGGGGGTCCTGGCAGGAGGAGAGGAGGGCGAGGACGTACAAAGCCACTTGTCCCGAGGTCAGGTCTGTGGGAACAAGAGGACAGAGTGGTGGGATGGGATGTGGTGTCCTGGGAGCTGACGGTGCTGAGCCTGCAGTACGGGGTCTGCTGGGATCAGGTGCACCCCGCCCCTGCTCTGGGTTCTCTCCCTTCCCCACCTGTCTGGGCTCTCTCCACTGCATCCTTCTTTATCTCCTGGAGCAGCCAGCTGTGGACATGGCCGTGGGTGGCTCCAGCCAGGTTCATGGCCAGCAGGATGCTGGGGTTCGGTGGCTCATCTGACTTGACAGATTTCTCCATGCGCTGCAGCAGCTTCTGGACCAGGTGGTCGTGGGTGACTGTAGCCTGGCACCCCTCTGCCACTGAGGGCAGGTCACCAGGAGCCCTGTGCATCATCCACTCGTCCCCCTGCAATGTCACCGGTCTGTCTGCGGTGCCACTGCAGGAGGACGGACACTCACCGCAGGCCTGCGTGACCGTGGCACTTGCCAGGGCCAGCAGGACTGCGATGCTGTAAGCCATGCTGGGCATCCTCTGTCCTCAGGAGAGCTGATCCACTCAGGGCAGCAGAGTCCTGCAGGCACTCATCGCTCCAGCTGTGCCCTCTGCTTTTATCTGATCCTGGTGCCATCCTGTGGTCACTGCCCACTCACACTTCCTGTGGCACTTCCACATGGTGCCAGCTTATCTGTGTGGTCACGGAAGGACCTGGAGGGTGACACAATCGCTATGGATTGAGTCTGACTGGATGCTCCTGTGTGACTGGTTTGATATCTGGGATAAATCCACATGTACTGGAGATTGTGGAAGGTGGTGGATGCTGGTTCTTGGGCTCTTGGGAAGAATTTGGATCCCGTCCCTCCCAGCCCCTTCTGGAGACAGTGTCTGTGGAAGCACAGAATGGTTTGGGTGGGAAGCTGGGAGCAGGTGTCCAGGCTGAAGGTCTGGCTGGACAAGGCCCAGTGGGAGTAGGGAATGGGGCTGGCTGGAGAGCAGTTGGGACCCAGCTGGGAGGTGCTGATGACTCCTGGCCAGAGATGGAGTCACACAATCGAGATAAGAATCAGCTGCAACCCCAGGCCACCTCCTGCGGATTTCCGGGGCGGGGGGGAAATGCAACTGCTGACCTGAGGCTGGTGCTAATTGGGGTCGTAATAATCAAATGGAGATAATTGTATCTGATTAATCTCATGAGAGCTTGTGTGGGGATCAGAATAGGTTGAACTGAAGCACAGCATTGTGCCTGGAGCAACAAGCCCGTGGCTGCTGGGGAAAGGCTTTGTGGATGCCCAAGAGGGAATTGACTCCATGGAGTTTGGGTGAGGCTGTGCTTGTGTGTGGTGCTGGGGAAGAGAAGGAGAGGCGCTGAGCTCATGGAATTAAGCAGGAAGGAAGACAGAAGGGATGTCAGCTGTGTTATCTCCCAGAGACACACACACACACAGAGGGATATGCTGGAATGTCACTTTATTGCTCCATGGAGGGGTCCAGGGTGTCTTGGTGGCATCAGTAGGTGCTGAAGACGGCCTGGATGTGCTCCCCATCGTGTGGTTTGTAGGTTCCAACCCCTGCAGCAGAGGGATGTGTGAGGCTGGGACATGGAGATCCCAACCACAGGCTCCCCTGCACCATCCCTGGCCCTCTCCCCCACCTTCATCGAGGGCATTCCCAGCACTGAGGAACTGCCAGTAGGTCCTGTCCTCCGTGCTGCCAGCCAGCCCGTGGATGGAGGTCACATAGGGACCCCAGGATGTCTGCTCCGTCTGGAAGCTGTGGGAGAATTGAGGAGGCTCAGGCCTGCGTGGGGAAATGGCAAATCCCACCTCCAAAGCCACCCTGGCTCTCACCTAAAGGTTTGGGGGTCCTTCTTTGCTGCCTCCTCCATCACCCGGAGCAGAGTGGAGCCACTTGGGACTTCCACCGAGGTGCAGTTGTGGAAGTGTTTTCCCTGGAGCGTGTTGGTGATGCAGTAATGCACCTGGATGGGGGCTGTGCAGGGAGAGCACAGCAGGGTGGGCACCTGGCACACCCTCAGTGGCCACAGGGTGGGAACATCATCCCTGCGGGGTCTGGGCGACTCCAGGTGGGATCAGCATACCTCTGGGAATGCTGTGGGTCCCCAGCACTGGGGGCAGGGGCAGCTGTCCGCCTGGGGACATATTCCTGGTGGCAGCACAGTCCAGGCCAGCCACATCCAGGTAGGACCTGCCCACCAGGGCTGGCAGCACCTGGGCAATGGCCATGGGCTGCTGGTAGTCATGGGCATACACCCTGGAGAAGGCCTGGGCACAGTCCCACTCCCGGGGGGCGTAAAACTTCCTTGTGGCCTCCAGTGCCTGTGGAGCGGGTGGGATGTGGAATGGCACATCTGGAAATGGGACCAGGTGGCCGCAATTCCACACTCCCCTGGCACCTCCCCTACCTGCAGGGCCAGCCCCATGCTGTAGATATTCCCAATCATGCCATTCCTCTCCTCCTGCTCATCCAGGAAGCTGTTGCTCACTGTCTGAAGTGCCTCCCAGAGCAGATCCCGCACGTCTTGGAGCTCTACTTGGTCGTAGACGCAGGCCAGCGCCAGTGCCACCATGGCCTGGGTGTCTGTGGGGTGCTGGAGTCACTGCCAAGGCTCGGGATAGACTGCAGGAGTGGGAATGTGGGAGCAGAGGAGTTCCTTACCCACAGAGATGGGTCTGTCGGGGTTCAGCACCTGCTTGGCCAGGGCCACTGATGGCCCTTGAGCACCGCCTGCCTCAGCCAGGCACAGGGCCAGGGTGTCCAGGCCCACACTGTACAGGGTGGTTTTGGGAATCCCCTCGGCCTCTGAAAGCAAAGAGTGGCAAGATGACAGGGTATGGGGACAATGACAGCCCCAGACCCCCAAGCCCCAACAAACCCAGTTTGGCCATCTCCTCATCTGTTTTCTGCTGCAGGACACTGATCAGGTCGAGGGTCTGCTCCAGGGCATGGACACGCTGGGGATCCTGGCAGGAGGAGAGGAGGGCGAGGACGTGCAGAGCCACCTGTCCTGAGGTCATGTCTGTGGGGATAAGGGGGTAGCCAGGCTGTGCTGAGCTGGGCACCCCAAGAGCTGGCGGAAACCTGGTCCCCCGGGAGCTGGTGCCTTCCCTCCTTTCCCTCCCTACCTTTCGGGGCTCTCCTCACTGCTTCCTCCTTGATCTCCTGGAGCAGCCACTTGTGGGTGGGACCGTCACTGTCCCCCCCAGCCAGGTTCATGGCCAGCAGGACACTGGGATTCGCCGCCTCCTCGAAATTTACAGATTCCTCCATGCGCTGGAGCAGCTGGGAGACCTTATCCTGCGGGGCCACTGGAAAGAGGGGGAAGTCAGTGGGATCCTGTGTCCCATCCGTGGTCTCTCCTGGTTCTCTGTGGGTGGCTGACACTCACCACAGTCCTCGGTGGCTGTGCAGCCCAGCAGGGCCAGCAGGACCCCAATGCCCAAACCCATTCCAAGCATCCTTGTGGAGCCAGCTGACCCACTCAGGGTGGCAGAGTCCTGTGGGAATTCGGCTCTCTGGGCGTCCTCTCTGCTTTTAGCTGTTCCCAGTGTCCTTGTCCCGCTCCCTGCCCTCCCCCAGCTGCCCTGGCTCTGCCAAGCACTGCTGGCTTATCTGTGTGTCCAGGGGGGGAGGGAGGGCAGTGGTTTTCCATTTGGGTTCACTGGGGACCACTTGGACCACTTCAGTATCCATGAGGCTGTGATGTTGTATGGGATTTACCCCAGTATGTCCCAGAAGGAACCACCTCAATCTTCCACCCAAGGTCCTGGAAGCCTGAGGAGCTCCATTGCTGGCTGGACATTCTCCAGCTGTATCCCGCTTGGACTTTTCCAGGAAACTCTAGCCTTGATAATGTAACTTCAGTACCAGGAAAACTGGTGGAGAAGGTCATACTGGGCCCTGCTGGGAAAGCAATTCAAGGACAGTGCCTGCGTCAGACACAGGCGGCTCAGGAGAACGGAGAGAAATTCCCACCTAACTGGTTTCTTATCCTGCTGCCATAAGGTCTCCCAGCTCAGAGGTGATGGGAAGGCAGAGCCTGTTCATTTTTGGGATTGTAGCAGGAGTTTTGGCCTTGTCCCTCATAGAATCCTTCTGGAGGTGTCTAGCTGTGAGATGAGCAGGGACAGGGTGTGCTGGATTTACCTGGGATAGGGAACTTTTTGTTTCCTGCAGTTGGATTCAGAATGGTAATGGTGCAGATAACACACGGGAGGTTTGGTGGTTGCTGAGTGGGGCTTGCCCTCCTCAAGCACTTTGCAGTGTCCCCTGGGACAATCCAGGATGAGGCACCATCCTCAGGGACATTCCCTGTGCCTTCTATGGGCTGGGAAGAAAAAGGGATGGGGGGGTCTGGAGGGTGATGGTGTCACTGGGCACAGCCCATTGTGGTGGAGGACCCAGTGAGTGAGGGATGAGGGGGCCCGAGCGAGATCCCTCCAAAAAAGGGAGGTTACAGCCCCAAAAGGCCTGAAAATTCATGGAGGGTTTGTGTGTAAAATACTGGAAACTGCAAATATTCCCATTTTTGTATATTCTGAGAAATTTTAATGCATTTAAAAGCTGATTCCGAAATAAAACCCTGTGTCTGCTGTGTTATAGACAGGCTATAGACTGTAAGGAATTCTGATTACGGACCTAGAGGGTTTGAAAATACAAACATATTTCTCTATCCGAGGCCGAGGCCGGGGCTGCTCCCGGAAGGAAACGCCGCAGGCCCGGGAGCGCAGGCGCGGAGCCGGGAGCGGCGATGGCGGAGCCCGGGGAGCGGCGGGGCCGGGCCGGGGCACCGGGGGCGGCGGTGCCGGGCTCGGAGGTGAGCGGGGAACGGGGACAGCCCCGAGCGGGGAACGGGGATCGCTGCCCTGTTGCAGGGATCGCTGTCCCGTCCCGGGACCCGGAGCGGGACGGCGGCAGCAGCGGGAGATGCGGGCAGGGGACACCGGAGCTGCCTCGGCCGAGCGGGGCCCGCGGCGTCGCTGCGGGGCGGATTCTGTAGGGGCCAAAATGAACATTTTGGGGTGAAATCTGAATTAATGTGCAAGGGCCAGAATGCACAGTCGAGGTAAGGATGAGGTGGTCGGTGCTCTCCGGCGGGACCAGCTCGGGCTGGCTCTGTGTTGCTGTGAATAATTTGCGTTATGGAAGGAGACAGCTGAGACTGCCGCGGGAATCCAGGGCTGGAGCCGGGAAGGAAACCTGGTCTGACCGCGGGAAGGGGAGCGGGGGGTCAGGCGGGGCTTCCGTCGGTCACTGGAGCCGCCGCCGTGAGGATGTATAGCGAGATATAAGGGACGTACTGATTGTAGGGTTACCGATAACGATACATAACGGAGCTACAGAACGATCGTATGAGATATAAACAAAACTCCCCCATCGTCATCCTTCTCCCAGCCCCGCTGCGTTTTCAGGATCTTGGGGAAGAGCCGGGCTCTGGACAAGGCTCCCGAGCACAGCGGGGAATTCTTGGGGTCCTGTGCCGGGCCAGGATTTGTCTCGATGCTCCCCGCGGGTCCCTTTCGGCTCAGGAGATGCCGCGATCCCGTGCCTTGGAGGGTGAAACCAGGGGGATCGGGGGGATTTGCCCGCGGTGTTCGCGCCCCGCCGGCTCAGGGCGGCTCCAAGGCGCGGCCGGCCCGGGACAGCGGCACCGGCCGGGCTGGGAGCGCCCGGTGCTGCCGCCGCGTGGGGAGCGCCCGGAACTGCAGCCCGGGGCAGCGCCGGACCGCGGGAACGGCGGGGAGCGGCACCCCGGGAATGCCGAGGCATCCTGGGAATGCTGGGGCACCTCGGGAATGCCGGGGCATCCCTGGGAATGCTGAGGCACCTCGGGAATGCTGAGAAATCCCTCGAGTGCTGGGGCATCCCAGGGAGTGCCGAGGTGTCCCAGGGAATGTTGAGGCACCACAGGGAATGCTGAGGTGTCCCAGGGAATGCTGAGGCATCCCATGCCCGGGGCACTCGGCAGCACATCCCTGATGTGGTGCAGAGAAAGGAAAGTCCTGGGTTAGTGGGAGAATGTTTCTGGTATGGAACTGGGAGAGGTGCTGATCATCCCATGGAATCAGGAGCTGCTTTGGCTTGGAAGGGAGCACAAGATCATTGACACTCTCTTGTCTGATTGCACAGCCAAGAACATCCCAAAGTGCCTCCTCACCCTCGTGGACAGCAGGAATGTCTTCCATGGGTCCTGTTTAGGAATGGCAGTGACTGTTGGGAGCTCTGGCAGGAGCACCTGGACGCCAGGTAAGAGCAGCAATGGGATCATTCCAGCTGCTGCTGGAGGTGGTTTTCTCTATTTACGATAGAGAAATATATATTTACGATAATTAGATAATATATGCTATATGATATATTAGATATTATATATTTTATATATAGAGAGAGAATTATATATTTACGATAGAGAATCTATATTATGATTTTCCTCTCATTGATCCTTTCACAGGAATTTTCCTGGGCCTGTTTGAGAGTAATTCCAAGAATTTGGAAATAGTTGAAAAACAGAGGGGGAAAACTGTGAAGCTGATCCCTTCCTAGTAATTCCAAACTTCTCCCACAACACCATTCTGGGGGAAACCTGATTAGGGGACAAAGATGCAGAGGAACAAATGCTGTAAACTCCCCTTGGCTCTCCAGCAGAGCAAACCTGCCAGTAATCCCAGCTGATGTCTCTGAGAAACTGTGGGATCATAAGGATTTCCAGGAAAGCTAAACAAGGACAGAGATGAGGGAATAAGCTTCCAAAGAATGATTCCTGTATGTTGGATGCTCCCTCATATATATCTGAATAATTTTGAAATAGTTCATTTAATAAAACATCTAAATTTGGAAAATTAAATTTGAGAGGAAACAACACAAAATTAATGCAGGGAGAGATGGTGGAATCATCCTGGAATGGTTTGGGCTGGAAGCCTCATCTCTGAGCCTGTCCTGGGCTGGCTCCTGTCCTTCAGCCACTGCAGGTGAACATGGAAGTGATGGAGATGTGCAGGGAATGCTGCTTGGTTTTCCCTGCCTCTGGCAATCTGGCCATTCAAAAGACTAATTGACCTCTTCCAGCAGGAAGACATTTAAACAAGAGGTGCCAAAAAGAATTGGAGCTTCTGCACAATGAAAGCTGCAAGAATCCAACTTCAGATCCCCTGGATTGTCACCGGTCCAACTTCCATGGACTGGTCACCATGGCCAGGAGTGTCCAGTCCTGCTGGAAATGCACGGGACCAGGATGTCATTTTCACTTTATGTTGGTGAAGACCCTCTGGGTGACCCCCAGTGCCTGGAAGGACCAGACTGGGCTCCCAGGGCACTAATTCCAGGAGTTCTGTTTTTGGGAATAGCACAGGAGCCTTTCCCTTGCCCAGAGGAGCAGCAAGTGCCTCAAATCCCCAGGATGGACCACCGAGAAAATAACAGGAATATGAAAATCTCCCACACTGGGAGTTTGTGGTGCTCTGGATTACATTTTGGATTTTAAATGTTAAAGGAGGGTGTGGAGGGGCTTTTCTCTCTCTCCTGTTCATTATTGTTCTCACTGCTCTTGTTGCTATCACTGTTATTATCAGTTGTCGTTAATATTAAATTATTATATTTGACTGGTTTCCATTTTTAAACTGTTCTGAGCTGGATTTTTGTCTCTGGTCTCTTCCCCATCCCACTGGGGGTGAGGGAGCTGCTGCTGGGGCCCAGCTGGGTCTGCCCCTGGCCCGGGGCACTTCTGGGGGCTCTGAATGCGACGGACTGGAGCAGTTTTGGGGCTCACAAAGAGACACCCGTGCTGCATTTTGGGGGCTCAAAACTGGGCTCATTAGGCCAAGTACAGAAAGAGACACTAAGGACTGGTTTGGGGGGCTTGAAACCAAGGTGCCTCAGACAGCATTTGGGATCTCAGAGAGACCAAGTTCTGCATTTTAGAGGCGTCAAGCAGAGACCATGGCCTGTGTTTGGGAGGTCTTGAAACCGGGGTCAATCAGTGTTTGGGCTTCACCAAGAGGGATGTAAGTGCTGCATTTTGTAGGACTGGAGTGAAAGGCCAAACGCCGCGTTTTGGTGCTCCAGGCGGCTCTTTCGGCCAGGGCCAGTCCGTGTCTCTGGGCTCGGAGCTGTGCCTCGGGCCCAGCCCAAAGCCGGGCTCCCCCGGCCGCAGCAGAGCTCCGGAGCAGCGGCCGAGCGCCGCGGGCGGGGCTGGCGGCGGAGCCCCGGGGCCGCGTTCGGGGCTCAGCACGGAGCCCGGCCCGGCGCGTCGGGCTGAGCGCGGCATCCCGGGGACTGCTCGGGCCCGGCCCCAGCGCCCGTCCCGGAGCGGCTCCTGCCGGTGCCGGTGCCGGTGCCGGCCCCAAGCCACCTCAGTGCTGCGGGACCGGGACCCGCAGCCCGCCCGGCGGGGGAGAGGTGGCACCGCCCGGACACCCGGAGACACCGGCGGGACCCGGAGCCGAGGCCCCGGCCCGGCCCAGGTGAGAGGGGCGGGGCCGGCAGCGACGGTCCCGCCGCTATCCCGGGGCTCAGGGGCGGTCCCGGGCTCAGGGGCGGGGCCGGGCCTGGCTCAGGTGCGCGGGGTGGGGCCCAACTCAGGTGCGCAGGGCGGGCCCGGCTCAGGTGTGCGGGGCCCCAGCGCGGCTGCGCGGGCCGGGGCCGAGGTGATTTAATCCCCGGAAATGGCCGCCGGCGTCATTTGCTCACCCGGAGCTCGGTGGGGCTGTGGCTGGGCTGGGCTCTCCCGGCGGCGATTTCCCTTTTTCTTTCCCCTCTTTCTCCTGCCCTTATCCTCCTCTTTCTTTCCCCCCCTTATCTCCTCTTTTCTATCCCTCCAGCTTTTTTCTCCCTCCCCCCCTTCCCCTCTCTCCCTTCCAGCTCCCCGTGCCCTCTCCCTGCTTCCCAGCCCTCTCTCGCCGTTCCCCTGCACATCCGCGACCCCCCGTTCCTTTCACCCCTCTCCCAACCCTCTCCCCAGCCCGGCCCCCCTCTCTTCCCCCTCTCTTGCCCCTGTACCCCTCCTCTGTCCATCATCTCTCCCCCCCACCCGGCCTTTCCTTTCCCCCTGCTTCTCCCCAACCCTTCTCCGTTCCTCACCTCATCGCTCCCTGTTCCCTTCCTCTGTCCCCCTGTTCCCGTCCTCTGTCCCTCTCTCCCTCTTTCCCCCGCAGCCACGGGGCTCGGGGCGCCGCAGAATAAAGCCCAGAGGGCCGGAGCCGGCGCCCCCGCTGTCCCTGGAGCCCCCACACGGGGCCGGACCCGCTCGGCGGGTCCCCCCATTGCAGTGCAATGCACCGGCCGACACCGCCGGGGTTCCGGCTGTCCCTGCATCACACTGGGGGTCCCCGGGGCGGGGGAAAGGAGGGAAGGGGTTTGGGGTACGGGGGGTAGGGCCCCCTCCGGAGGAGGGGGTCCCTGGGAGGGGGGGCGGGGCGGGCCCCGTCTCCCGGAACGGGGCCCGGGAGGGGGTGGGGGGGAAGCCGAGGGGGTCATGTCACTCTGCAGCGTGAACACACATTGAGATCACCGGACAGACAAACGGCCCCTCCCGTTCTGCCCCCCCACCCCACGCGCCCCCCTCCCTTCCCCCGGGCCCCGGTCCGGAGGAGGGGGTCCAGGGCAGGGGGCGGGGCCTGGAGGGGGAAGTGCCCCCTCCGCCCCGCCTCCTCTCCCGGACCCCCTTCTCCAGAGGGGGCCCTAGTCATCCACCCCAACCCCCCCCCCCACCCTCCCAACCCCCCTCCCCCCCCCGGGCCGCCTCCTGGGGAGGGGGCCCTGCCTACCACACCCCCCCCGCCCCCCAGATTCCCCCGGGACCCCCAGTGTGATGTAGGGACAGCCGGAACCCCGGCGGTGTCGGGCGGTGCATTGCACTGCAATGGGGGGACCCGCCGAGCGGGTCCGGCCCCGTGTGGGGGCTCCAGGGACAGCTGGGCCGCCGGCTCCGGCCCTCTGGGCTTTATTCTGCGGCGCCCCGAGCCCCGCGGCTGCGGGGGAAAGACGGAGAGAAGGACAGAGGACGGGAACAGGGGGACAGAGGGGGTGGTTGGGATGGGTCAAGGATGGAGGGCAGGTGGGGGGGGCCGGGGTGTGCAGGGAGGGGGGCAGGGCAGGTGGGGTGGCGGGGGCAGGACGGGCGGAGGATGGAGCACAGGTGGGGGGGTCAAGGTGAAGAAGGAAAACAGGGGGAGGTGGAGGAGGAGGATGGGTGAAGGAAGGAGGGGAAGGAGGAATTGGGGGGAAGGAGGATGAGGGAGCAGGTGGGAGCCGGGCTGGGGAGGGAAGGAAGCGTGGAGGAAGGAGGGGTAGGGCAGGGTTGGGGTGTGCAGGGGGATAGGAAGGGTAGGGGGGACCGGCCCGGGAGGGAGCGGTTTGTGGGGGAGGGAGGGGAGGGCTAGGGGGGAGAGGGAGGCGGGGGAGGGGGGGGGAGAGGGAGGAAGGGAAGGAGAGAGGGAAGGTATTGAGAAAAAGAGGTTAAAAAAAGCGTAAAAGAAAAGAAACAAAAATATATGGAGCCCGCGCGGACGCAACCTTCCCCTCCGCGCGTCGAGGGGGCAAATGGCGCCAGCGACCATTCCCGGGGTTTAAATCCTCTCGGCCCCGCCCCGCGCACCTGAGCCGGCCCCGCCCCTCACACCTGAGCCGGCCCCGCCCCGCCCGCGCCCAGAAATCCCCGCGGATCCGCGCCCGCTCCGCTTTGTGCGGTGGATGCTCATCCCGGGATGCGGTGGGGCCGTCCCTGGAGCGCTGTGCGGAGCCCCGGACCGGGGGCTGCTCCCGGTGCTGCGCGGAGCTCGAGGCGCTGAGGTGGGGCCGGGAACAGGACCCGGGCCTGGGGATTCGGGTCCGGGTCCTGCCCGTATCTGCTGGGGGTCCCGGGCTAAGCTGCTTCTCCGTTGCGGGGCTGCAGAACCGAGGCGGGATTGGGGCTGGGACCGGGAATCGGGATCGCCGCGGGCTGGAAGAGCCGCTCCGGGACAGGCACGGACCGAGCCCGGTGCTGCCGCTCCCGCTTGGACCGCGGCTGCTGTGGGGCTGCTCCCGCTGCGGCTCCGGGCAGGTCCCGCTGCTGCCGTGGGGAGCCGGGGCTGTGCCGGTGCCGGGCCCGGCGGGAGAGCGGCGCATTCCCGGGGCAGGCGCTGGATCGCGGCTGGAAGCGGGCGGGGCGCGGGGACCGCCCGTGCCGGCCCCGGGACCCCTCAGGCCCCGCCGCTCCCTCAGCGCCGCCGCCCCGCGGGGCGCCCCCTGGCGGACACGGAGCGGTGCTGCGAGCGCGGCGGCCCCCGGGGCGCGCTCCCGGCCCGGCCCCCGCGGGGATGCGGAGCCCCCTCAGCCCCGGGACCCCCAAGGCCACCGCGCGCAGAGCGGGACCCGGACCCCGTGCCCGCACCCCCGGGGCTCTCGCCCGCCGCGTCCCCGCGGAACGAGCGGGGCTGCATCGCCGCGGGCCGGAGGAGCCGCTCCGGGCCGGGCGCTGGGGCCGAGCCCGGTGCTGCCGCTCCTGCTCCGACTGTGCCGGGTGCGGGACGGGCCCTGCCCGGGCTCGGTTCTGCTCGGGCCGCTCACCCAAAACCTGCCAGGTCAGACCTGATGCTCTTCCTCCCCCCCTGCACTTTCTTTGTGGCTCACACTCTCCAAAGCAAAAAAACCTCTGGGCTTAATAAGCCAGTGAAAACTGTTTACTCTTTATTTCCAGGTCATCAGATATCCTGAGTGGGAAGGGACACACCAGGAGCACCAGGTTGAACCCTTATGTGAAGGGCTCAGCTGGGGACTGAACCCACAACCTGGGCATTTTCAGCACCCTGCTCCAATAAAGCCAATCTCAGGTCACAGCAGTGTCCTGCCTGAGATGGAAATGCCAAATGCCAGCAGGGCAATTCCTTTGCCAGTGCTGCTTTACACACCAGCCCCTGGAACGTCCATAGGGCAGAGCTCCATAGCCAGCACCTGACCATGGAACAACACAGGTGAACAGCTGTGTGACAGCACAAAACTCTTCCAATAGCCCTGGTTTTCTGCCCTTTCTGGCATTTCCTAAATAGCTGTAAAGGTGCTGATTCCGTGTCCCTTTCCAGGGAGAAACGAGCAAGACAAGTCCTGAGGGTTCCCTTGGTCCAAGGCCGAAGTTCTTCTGCAGTGTCAGGGCTGGTCCCGCCTGCAGAGGGGCGTTTCCTGCAGGTGAGTGCTCACAGCCCAAAATCACGGTGGGGGCTGAGCCTGGCGCTGCTGCTCAGGCCCGGAGCTGCACGGAGCCCTCGGGGACTCCTGCTCCCTGCCAGGAACGTTCCTCGGTGCTCCCTCCGTGTGTCCCAGCTGGCCGGGAGCGCGGGGCGGGAGGAGGCCGAGCCCCAGGGGGGAACCAGCCCCTCCTGTCCTTGGTGCCTGCAGGGGAGGAGCTGTGCCTCAGTGTCCTGCCCGTGCAGGCAGCGTGCCAGGCGCACCCCGGGGCGGGCGCTGGGATACCCGGGCAGCGCTGGGATGGGCACGGATCAAGGGCTGCCCGCGGCTCCTGGGCCAGGGGCTGCTCTGAACGGGCCCCCGGAGATGCTGCAGCCCGGACAGAGCCCCCTGACATCCCAAAAACACCCCAAGGAACAGCTGCCATTGCCTGGGAGTGCTGCACGCTGGGCTTGCAGAGGAGCTCAGACAGCAATTCCCGGTGCCACCTCCGGGAGCTCCCACACAGCCACCAGGTATGTCCCAGCCACCCCAGTCCCTTCCCTTCCAGCCTGGGGACATCCTCCAGCAGCAGCCTTAAAGCCAAGGGAATTCCCCTCACAGAAATTCAATCCCAAGCAAGGCCCTCGGAGATGCCTTAAAACAAAAGGTTAGAGTTAGATGAAGTTTTGTCTGGATGAGGTTTGGAGTTTTTCAGGGAGCCAGCTGGAACTGCAGAACTGCTGGGAAGCTTGCACAGGTGGGTCACACTGCAGGTGCCCTGCAGGCAGGGATGTGCATCCCTTTCCTCAGGGAAAAGAGCTCCCAGAGGCCAGTGCTGACCTCTGCTGCTGTAAAACATTCTCGAGCCCAGGAATTCCAGGGAACTCTGTCAAGTGCCCACAGGAACATGGGTGGTGCTGGGGGAATGAATAAATAACCAAGGGTTATAAATAGCAAATGCTATGGAATATCAACCTGTCCTTGTCCTGATCCCACTGAGCTCCCTTGGAGCCTCTGCTGGTTCCTGGCACAGCTGGTGTTAAATGGCAGCTCTGTGTGGGAATATCCATGCTGCGTGAGGATATCCATGGATATCCATGCTGCATGAGGCACTGGGAGGTTATTCCAGCAGGGAATTCAGGGCCATAGCTATAATTCATCTAAACAGCAAAGCTGAACCCCAAATCTGGGCACCACACAGGGAACAATCTTTGTGCTGCCCTGCCAGCCAAAGCCCCTGGGCTGGGAAATTTCAGCAGCCAAATGTATGGAATAATCTAAATGCCAGCATCCCCCAAAGGGACAATCCAGTCACCTCCATTTGCTCCCAGAGTGTCCAGTCTGTTCCCCATGGGTGCCCTGGTGACACCAGGAGGTTCCTCTGCCCACAGGGCCTTTCTCCTGCCCCTCTCCAGTCCAAGGCCTCTTCTCCCTTCCCCACCAGCTGCTGCCAGGGAAGGAGGACACAGCAAGTCCCGAGTTTACCTCAAAACAGTCCTTCCCTCACCTGGAGATTACCTGAGATTTCCCCCCCAAAATTTTCCCTGTCTGTCCCCTTCTGATTTCCTCACTTTTTACAAGAAAGCATTCTTTTTCTAATCTGGGGATTACCACAAACTTTATTCCCATTATTTTCCCTACCTGTCCACTCCCTATTTCCTCATTTCCACCTCAATGTTTTCATTCTTTACCCTACAGATGCTTTCAGTTTTCCCTCCCAATAATTTCCCTACCTGTCCATAACTGGTTACCTCAGTTTACCCCATCAAGTGCATCCTCTCTGCTACAGATCACCTCAGATTTTAACCCTGAATTTTCCCTACCTCTCTACCACTGAGTACCTCATTTTTACCTTAAAATATTAATTTTCTACCACGGAGATTCCCTCAAGTTTTATCCCCAGATTTACCCACCTGTCCACAGCAATTCCCTCAGTTTACCTCAGGATGTCCCTGCTCTCTCCTAGAGAAAATCTCACATTTTAGCCCTCAATTTTCCCTACCTGCCCAGTACTGATTACCTCCTTTTCACCACAAAATATCCATTGTTTCCTCTACAGATTAACTCAGATTTTTATTACCAAAATGTCCATTTTGTCCCGTATTTACCAACTAGATTTTAAAACCAAAACCACACGGGTTATGTCTCTTATCCCCAAAATGTTCATTCTGTTCCCTACAAATTATGTCAGATTTTTTTCCCAAAACCACTTATTGTTTCTACATAATTTCCTCAGGGTTTGCCCCCCGAATTCTACCTAATGTTGACTACTGATCATTTCTACCTCAAGATGTTCATTCTCTGCCCTACAGATCTTCCCAAGTTTTACCCCCAAAATTTCCTTGCCTACCCCCCGTGACTGCCTCAGTTTATGTCAGTGTTCACTCTCTCCCTTGAGATTTACTCTGGTTTTACTCCCAAAATTTTCTGTAACTGTCCACAACTCATTACCTAATTTTTGCCTGAGAATATTAATTCTCAACCTTTAGATTATTTCAAGTTTTTCCCCCCAAAATTCCCATCCACTATGGATTCCCTCATTTTTCCTCAATGATTTCCTCATTTACCCCCAAAATTTTCCATGTGTGCCTTATTTTTTACTTCAAAATGTTCACTCTACAGATTATTCTATGTAATTTTTATCCAAAAATTTCCCCATCTGCCCACAACTGATTCCCTCACGTTACCTCAGCATGTTCATGCTCTCCCCTAGAAATTATCTCAGATTTAGTCCCCAGATTTTCCCTACATGCTCAGTACTCATAATCTCATTTTTCCCCCAGTGTGTTCATTCTCTGCTTTTGAGATTTTGTCAAGTTTTGCCTCCAAAATTTTCCTTGTCTACTACTGAGTACCTAATTTTTACTCCAATATACTCTCTCTGTCCCCTACAGATTGCATTGAGTTTTACCCCCAAAATTTTCCTTCCTGTACAATATTGATTAGCTCTTTTCTACTCCAAAAAATTTGCATTCTCTCCCCTAAACATCACCTCAGCTTTTCCCTCAAAAATGCCACCTTGCTCCCATTGACATCCCCTCACATTTTCCTACACAAACAGTTCTTGTGTCCCCTCTCAACTGTCCCAGGCTTTCAGCTAAAAATGTCACCTCTGACCCCTCTGAGTAATCCCAGGTTTTCCCAGTTAGGAGCTGCAAGGAATTCAGGCAGGGCAAAGGACAGCAGGGAATTCTGTAAATTCAAAGCCAGAAAGAGAAGATCTACCAGCAACGGGGAAAGGTTTCAGAAAACATTTCTGCAATTACTAATTAATAATTATTTCCAATTCCCAGTGAGAAGAACATGGACTCACCACCATCAAGGCCTGGCAGTTCCCTGCAGCGAGAGCTCAGTGCACATCCACAGAGGCAATTCCAGCATCTGAAAGGAAGAAAAGAAGAAAAAGGTCATTTCTTCTTTTTCAAAGTTATTTCAAGTTCTCAGACCCAAACCAACCTTTGCCCTTGATTTTGGCTGGGTGATTCCTGAGCAGTGGGCACAGGTCCTGTCATTCATGCTGATGGGAGTGATGCTTTCTGGGGAAATCAGCTGATTTCCAAAGTTCACTGCCTGCCCCATGTCTGATCTGCACAGGAGAAAACCTCTTGCATGAAGGGATTTTGCTCCATCTGATCCCATCTGCCCAGGCTGTTCCATGGATGTTGCTGGGCTGGGGCAGCACAGGCAGATGCAGCTCTCAGCTCTCTCTGCTCCAAACACGGCTCTGGGCTCTTTGCAAACTCCTCTGCTGTGAAGTTTTCTCCAGGAGAACTCAAGGAATGGCTCACAGCAGGTGGAGATTAAATTATCACACAGGGAAGTAAAGGATAAATATTCCTGTAAGAGCCTTTGGGATCTGCTGGGTGAATTGGGAAGGGGACATTCATTCCCTGCAGTGCCAATGCACAACAACCTCCAGCACAGAGCACAGACTGTCAGGTGGGGTCTGAAAGCACCTCTTGGACAAACCTCATTGTTATTCTTCCTTTCAGGACTTCTGCAATCCAACCCTGAAGCTGAGAAGCCCAAAAGCTCTGGAGTCTGTCTGCTCTGGAACAAAAGGATCCTCCCAGGGGTGAGGCACATTCCCAGCAAACACTCCCAGCACGGCACAGAGGCACCACTGGAGCTCCTGCTGGGGCTGGGAAGGGCTGCCAGGAGGACACAGCCCCCAGGGGGGTGGCAGTGGCAGTGGCAGCAGCAAATTGCCACGGTCTGATGGCACAACAGAGAGACAAAGGCCAGCAGTGCCCACGGGAGCTGCAGGTTTAACTCTGCTCCCTGCGCTGCCACATCCCGGCAGGAAATCCCCAGGGGGGACAGAAACTCTCAGGGTGCACAAAATGCAGCATCTGTGACCCTGATCCTGCCTGGGCTCAGCGTGGGGGGCCAACCCCCCCAAGGTCAGCACTGCCCTGCCCTGGATCAGTCCCAGACACTGCCCCAGCTCCCAGCTGCTCCCGGGGCTGCCACCACATTCCTGACAAGGTGACAAAGGCCACAACTGCGCTGGCACGAGCACAGACCCATCACTCCATCCAGGTCCTCCCAAAGCTCCCCATCTGTGCTTTGGCCAGTGCCTGTCCCCCAGCCCTGCAATCCAGGAAGTTTGAATGCTGGAGTCTGGAGTTTTAATGCTGCACTTCTTCCCTTCAGTGTTATTTTCAGGAAGTAACAAACCCACCACAGTGCAAGGGAAAAAAAAGGTGATTTAAGGAATCTTTTACTCACACGCTCCTCACTTTACCCCTCACAACCACCCCAGCACGAAACAGACATTCAGGAATTAGTGTTCAGTAGCTGCCATTGGAGTTTTAAGGGATACCAACAAAGCCTTGATAAATATGTGGGGAATTCCACAACATGTTTTCCTTCCCCATCCGTGTCAGCATCCAGCACAATTCCCTGTTGCTGTTTGGTCCCCAGGAGCGGCAAGAGGAATGTCAGTCGTCGGCTTCACCTCCTCGGTGTCGCCTCATTAGTCCAGGAGATAATTAATTCAAAGAGAATTCATCTGGTCAGTGGCAGAAGATCATCACAGCGAAACATCATCCTTCCCACAGGATATTCCCACCCCTGTGGGCAGTTCTCTGATCAAGAACTACTTCCCAAACTCAGTCATTCCACTTAAACCACAGCAGCACAGTTTGGAGGGACAGAAGTTTTCAGCCTTGTGTGAACGAAGTGAAGACAGAAACATCACTGGGAGAAAATCCTGAAGTTTAAAATCCTATTCCTCACTTCTTTGACTAACGAATCTCTTAAAATCCAGTCTGGATTGTCCAGAAAAGTTCCTTGGTCCCACTTGGAAACTGATCTCCCCAAAACCCATTAAACAGTTATTACAACTTATTCCATTAATTAGTATGGAAAAGACAATACAAATAAACTGGCAAAAAATTTGGCTCAAGTTTTCCTCAGGAATGAATTGGGAGCTCACCAGCAAGGATCTCTGACAGATAGAGAGTGTGATATAAAAGATATATGTGCATACATATATATAATATATATAAATAAATATATATTTATACACACACATAAAAATATATAATACATATTTATACCACAAAGTATCTATCTCACATATATCTGCCGTATATGTATATACACACACACATATATATAATCACAAATGTTTTTATATCACAAACTCTACCTATAAACATTCCCCCCTTTTTTTCAGGAATGTAACATTTTTAGGGATTCTAAAATCAAACACATGCAGTGCTCTGCAAAGGAAAATAAATCACTATTTTATCCCATTAATGCCAAGATGTTTTCCTGGATGTGCTGCTGGGTGTTTTCCTCTATGCTCTTGTTGCTTATCCATGAAGTGTACTTGGAATTGTCAAGATGATGAAATCCATTTGGAATTTTACTGTCTCTCCAGTGGGATGAGTTTTCCAAAATTATTCCTTACAGACTAAGCGCATCTCCTCAAGTTCCTTCTCACTTTCTGCATCCTGGAAATGCAAGAGGGAAATTCATAAATGCTCAATTAAAACAAATACAAAACACCATTTCCCTTCTTTTCCTCCAAGCATGTCGTGGAGTCCTGGGATGGCTTGGGTTGCAAAGGACCTTAAATCCCATCCAGTTCCTGGGCAGGGACACCTTCCATAGCTCAGGATGCTCCAAGCCTTGGACACTTCCAGGGATGGGGCAGCCACAGCTTCTCTGGGCAACCTGTGCCAGCACCCTCACAGGGAAGGATTTCCTCCTAATACCTGATCCAAGCATAATCTCTTTTTCAGTTTGAGGCCATTCCCCCTTTTACTGTCATTCCAACCGTTGTAAATTGTCTCTCTCCCTATTTCCTGCCACTGGAAGGCCACAATTAGGGCAGCACAAACCTCTCAGCCCAATTCTCTCAGGCTTCCCTCATGGCAGAGGTGCTCCATGCCTCCCAACCAATTTGTTGTGCCCTGGCTGGGATGCCACAGGGTGGAGCAGAGGTGCAGAATCCATTTTTACCTCTTTGGTGTACCCTGGCAGCTCCGCGGCGAGGTCCATCCACAGCACGGCCGCCGAGGTGTTCCCGAGCTCCCTGTAGCACTGGAAGGGAAATGCCCATGGGAGAGGGGTTGTATGGGAGAAAACAGACAGCAAATGGAACTGGGCAACTGCTAAAAAGAGCTGTTTCTGCCTCTTCACCCTTTGCACTGGCATCTCCTGCAGTATCCGTCAGCCACCACGCCTCAGAAGCACCACCAGATCTTGGAATACTAAATATATTTGACTCTTTCTTTTTGGGGAAGGAGATTGGGTTTTGTTTGGACATTTTAAGGTGTCTCTGTAGTTTTCACCCTTTTCAAAGCTCTACTTTGATTTGCTGTTTCCCCTCTTCCTCACACCATTTTCTCCCCAAACCTCTCTCCTGGGAGCACATAGTTCCCCAGCCTGTTGAAAATGTAATAAATGTTATCTACAGGAGTCTCAGGTCCCAAAATAGGCATGAAATATTCTCCATGTGACCAGCAGCTGAGGCACAGTGATCCCTCTGGGAACAGGAAGATTTTGAGTGCCCAGAGAGTCTTGGGGGTGTTTGGAGACCATGAAATGCATCCAGGAAAAGGAAGTGGATGCTAGAAACCCCTCAGCAAGAGGGCTCAAGACTCCCATGCTGGACAGGGAAAGAGAAATCCTTTATCCTTTACTTCTCCCCATGATTCTCTGGCTTTACCACCACAGAAGTCGTGGTGGGGAAGGATTAAACCTCCAGCCCAGAGCTGCCAAGTCACCATTCCTGCTTTATAAAGAATTTTATCTGTTAAAAACCAGAGATGCTCCACTGGCTGACTCAAAGGCAAAACCCCTGAATTTTAAAGCCTCTGTACAAAGTGATTTGGCCTAAAAAGATTTAAAGGATAAAAGGAAATATTATCATCCTACAAAATTTTGCTCCTGCATGGAGTATTTTCCACCTTGTCAGCACTTTACAGCCAAAGGTGATTTTTAATACAAATATTTCTTACCCTCTGAACAAACAAGAAGTGAGTGGTTACCTTGGCAATGTAAACTCTTCCTGCTTTGGAAAACCCTGGGCTCAGCTCCTCGACCTACAGGAACAGAGGCAGGGCGTGACAGGGAAGAGCAGACATTAGGACATGCAAGGACACAGTTAATTCTTACATCAGGCTCACTGCAGCTTTTAAAGAAAAAAAAATAGATGGCAGGAAGGAGAATCCTAATACATAAAGCACTATGCCCCTGAAACCTTCAAGCAGTTGTCTGGAAAAGTTTGAAATGGAAAAGTCAGCCAGGCTTTAAGTAAAATATTCTGAGGGAGGAGCTGCAGCTCCCAGACCCTGGAAGCACAGCCCAGATGTATCCAGCACTGAGCAATGAATTGCTGTGCAGCCTTAGAAAGGAAAACCAACCCCCTAAACCAATTTTCAATACTTTGGGCTGCAATTCTAACATCTTCAACATCCCATTCTTCTGTCTGGCTATTCTGGAATGGACACTTCTCATCAGCTTTCCTTCACCCACATCCCAGGCCTTGGGAAAGCACCAGGGAGGGATCCAAGCAGCCCAGTGCCATCCCTGTCAGCTGTGCATGGCAGTGATGCTGTTCCTGTCAGCTGTGCAGGGCAGTGATGCTGTTCCTGTGAGCTGTGCAGTCAGTGCTGCCCCTCCCTGGCCCATTCCCACCTTTCCTCACCCTCAGGAAGTTCTGCAGCGCGTCCTGCACCGTGGCTGTCAGGGGAGTCTCGAACAGCGCCGACACCGTCCTCTTCTCCAGCCAGCCCAGGTGGGCAACCTGCATGGACAAAAGGACAACCTGGCCTGTCCATCCAACAACACCAGCACAGGAACAAGGGCCTGCCCAGTCCCTCAAGAGCTGCTCCTGCAGCAGGGAGGAAGCCAAACCCCTTGGCAGCGTGGGAATATTCCCATGGAGTATCCAAATCCGGCCGCAGAATTTAATCTGATTTGCTTTGCCTTGTCCCAGGTCAGTTTTTGCAGTTCCACACATCTGGCATTTGGATGGCCCCAAATCTCAACCTGCCACGCTGCAGCCACACCAGTCCCCACCTGTGTTCTCCCTTCTCCCAGCCTAAACCTTCCACAGGAACCTGCTCCCCTCCACCCTGTGCTTCCTCGGGAGAGGCAGGCTGAAGCCTTCCCACATGATAACCAAGGGATCATTTAGGCTGAAAAAACCCTCCCAGCCCATGGAGGCCAATTTGTGACAATCCCCATCTTGTCACCCAGCCCAGAGCACTGAATGCCATCTCCAGGCATTCCCTGAACACCTCCAGGGATGGGGAATCCACCAGCTCCCTCTGACAATACCCTCTTTAATCCTGTATAATTCCAACAATGCAAACTAGATGAAGCACTACCATACTTCTCCACCCGTGGTTTTATTCCACAGCTTCACCAGCTCCAAGCTGAGCATGAAGGAATGATCTTTTTCCAGGAAAAGAGCCAGGAGCTCCCAGCAGTTCAGCTCAGGGTTGCTCTGTAGTCCCCACTGTCAATTATCCCAGCTACAATCCCTGCACTGTGGCTCCATTCCCAACAAAGTGCTTTCCAATGGCACAAATGGAACAGCAACAGTCACTGCAGACTTTTATTCCCTTTTTTAGGCTCTAAATCTGACTGAGAGCTTGGCATTTGACTCCAAGCTTTTCCCTGTCGGGAAGCATAAAGTAGCTGGCACATGCTGCCAGTGCCTCCAATTCTGTGTGTGGCAGGGGCAGGGGGACATCCAACTCATCACACACCAACACTGTGAGCAGAAGCTCCTCAGATGGCCTTGACCACATCCCAGAGGATGGAAGGAAGGTTGTTTTTACCAAGCAAAGCACTGGGAACAAGAAGCTTGCACCTCGGGCTTTTCCTAACCCACCCTTTGCCATTTCCCCTCCCATGGCACCAGCAGTGACTAAAAAGCCCAGGTTGGAGCTCTGAACCCTTCAGAGGCTGCCCAAGGGGAGAGAATAAATTCTCTTACGTGGTAACACCACCTGCCCAGCAGATAGTAGAGCTGTGGGTCCTGTGGCTTCAGGGCAATGGCCTTGTCAATGTGTTCCTGTGGGAAAGCAGCACCAGCACGTGTCACATCTTTGTCAAAAGCAAGTAAAATACCCCCCAGAGCAGGTGGAGAAAGAGGAGAGGAAGGAATCCATAATTTAAGTGTCACAAACAGTAAAATTCGACTGGATTCAGTGAGCACAGAAAAGCAGCATTTCTCCAGCCTCATGGACAGGAATTTCTGCACACATACACACAGAGAAGCTGCCCTGCATTTTATTCCTGCTCCAGAGCTCTGCCAAAACCTCACTGATCATGCCAAAGGCTGATGGGGAAACAATAACCTGTGGCCTGTTCCATGTCCTTTTCGCCTGGAACATCCACAAGGCATCATAGATCATTCCTAGTAATAATACTAGGAATAAAAAAAGGGAATTGGAGGCAAATGAAATCCTCTTTGAGCAGTAACTGCTCCCTGGGAGCGTGCAGGTTGCTCACAGGCACATACTGCAGACAAGCTGGTGCTGTGTGTTGTCACCACATAATCATTCCATTTTTCAAGCTCTAAGTCTCATCCTTTACCTAAATTCATTTGCAAGATTTCTTTTTTTTTTTTTTTTTGTAATTACAGTGTCTAAAACTGCAGAGTCACTCCCAAAAGGCATGGCTGGAATCAGCCTCCTCATCCCTGGCACCTCTGAAATCTACTGCTTCCCTCAGAAGAACTGGAGCCAATGTTCCCAATTTCCTGCTGCAGAAATGAGTGTTGTTTGATACTCACACAGAGCCCAGAACCTCCTGGCCACTCACCTTGAAAACATATCCAGCCTGGATGCGCTTGGAAATGCTCTCCTGCTCCGACACCTGCCCACAAAGGATGGCAAACCTGCATGGGGAGACACCTGCATGAGCCAGCTGGGGCAGAATCCACACTGAATCCACATTTTCCTGCTGTCCATGGCTGCAGAAGGAAGATCTACAAGTGCTCAAAGCCAGGCTGGACAGAGCTTGGAGCAGCCTGGGATAGTGGAAGGTGTCCCCACCCATGGCAGGGGTGGAATGGGATGAGCTTTAAGGTTCCTTTCAGCCCAAACCATCCCAGGATTCTGTGAAGTGCATTAAAGCTTCACACCTTAGTAGGGAAAACAAGGAATACAGCACATCCCTCACAGGGAAGAGACATAAGGAGCAAAAATGTGGCAGCCAGGAGGGAAGGAGCTGGAAGGATGAGGCAGCCAGAGGGGTTGGGTGTGACACAAACTCACTGCTCTGATGGCTAAAAACCAGGAGCAGCACACTTCCACACCTGGAATTGTTTCAATGAGCAGGGAAAGCTGTGCCAGGACCCAGAGCAGGGCAGAGTGAAGTTACTGCAGCAAGAGGCAGACTAAGAACAGCTCTAATGAATGAAATGCAGGGCACAGCAACCTCCCTACACACAGCCCAGCTGCAGCACACGGGGCTCTACTTCCAGGGAAACACTTGGAAAACCTACCCACATCCTGCAGCTGGGAAGCAGAATGACACCTGCTCAGTGTTGGAAGTGCAAAGCCATTTAGTTTTGTCCAGTGAGAGACCTTGAGCTGAGAGCCTGAGAAGCAAGGCCCCAGCAAAAGCAGCTATTGCACGAGCTGTGAAATTCAAAATTAATTCCCTGTGGATTTGCACCCTCCCACCTCACCACCCTGCATCACAGTGGTTCCAAACCTCCCTCCTTGAATCATTTCCCAAGAAACAACAGCTCAGAGAGCTCTCAAGTGGGACAGAACTTGCAGATGGAAGTTTGGCCTCTCTTATCCTGCCTGGGCTCTGGGAGTGGAGGACATTTCCATCCCTTCTCTGAGTTTGGTTCAAAAAATACCAAGTGGAACAGAGAGACAAATCAATAAGATGGCTCATTCTTGCAAAAAATAAAGCTGAAAAGCAGAAAGATGCAAATAAAAATCTCCTTTCCTACACCCACACCCCAGTGCTGCCACAGATAGCGATATCCCAAAGGATCCTTTGGGATGATTAACCACAGCAGATGTGCAGGAATCTGTCAGGAGACCTTTAAATCTCCAATTACACTTTCCTCAGAGTCACAAAATCCCACAAATCCCCTCACACCTCACTGTGTCTCCAGTGTGTAACTTACAGCACAAAGTCACGATTCCTGAACAATTTAACATTTTGCCTTAAATCTCTTCCTTTAATTTGCTGACTTTCTTGTAGAAAAGATCTAGATCAGCTCTAAAATTCTTATTTTTCATGGTAATGGAAAGGATTACCAGATCAGTGGGTTATGGGACAAAAATCTTTTCCTGCTGCTGGGGCTCCACAGCCCCATTCTGTTGTGTGCAGATGATGGGGTAAGTGTTTTTAGGATCTTCTCCAATTTGTTTCCCAACAAACACCAGCCTGGACTAAACAGCCCTAACCACAACATGACAGGGGTTGAGAAATACAAGCCAATAAAAAGCTTATTTTCTAAGATCATGAGATAAAATATTCCTAGACAATAAATCACACAGTTGTTTTCATGTCAAATATAAATTCCAGGGGTTTTTTAACAGCCTGGTGAAATGTTGATGCCATAAAAGCAGCAGTAAATTAAATTTCAGTCCTATTTTGGTGCCATGAAACAAACTAAAAAATATATATGGGAAGAGACACCTGATCTGATTTTCACTGTATTCCCAGGAAAGATGATTGTTCCCAACCCAGCTGTGCTGATCCCAGGTTCAGGGCCACTGGACTGTGGGGGATTTTCACACCCACAGCTCTTCTGGGATTTTAGGCTCTGCTTTCGCCTGTTCTCTCTCCTGCTTGTTCAGCTTGGCAGGATGGAGTCATTTATTCCAGCTCATTCCCTGGGATGCCTCGGGCTGAGCATCACCAGAGCACTGTGGAGTGCAGGGGGGCTGAGCAGCAGCACCAGGAGAGAATAAAAATGATGATGATGGGGATTTTCATCCCCTGTAACCACTGGGTGCCCTGTGCATCACTGCTCAGATCCATCCAGAGCTCTCCTCAGGACATCCCTTGATTAATTAGTAGCCAGACTCCTCATTAAGCTGCTGACACACCAGGAATCTCAGCTCAGGATTTCCCCATTTATTAGAAAATAAACTCTGTGGAAGCAGGAACCCCCAGCTGAGAGAGCCTGATCTTCCAGCTTAAATCTCCAGGATTTAAGGACTTTTTGGGTTCTGCACTCTGACTTCCCTGGAAGCAGCACTCTGCCATGGAATACAGAGCCTCCAGCACCTCCCCTCCACAGTCAGGGGGCTCTGCTAGCCCACACACACCTCTTTGCTCTTTTAACCACCTCCAAGACAGTTTTCCCAATATTTTGTGGGCATTCCCAGTTTTCTACCTTCCTGTGCACTGGGTAGATGTATGTGAGTCCCTGCACTTGAGTAAGGGGACAGGGAATTAGCAGGCAGGTATTTAGACTGCAGCAACCAAAAATTAAAATAAGAATTTATGTGGGAATTAGTGCTCTGGAGAGACAGCAGAATTCCCAGTGACTCCACCTGAAATTAATGACCAGCTGATCCTGAAGAGTTGGGGAAAGAAAGCTTTGGCTCTTCCAAGGGGAGACAAGATGGAGGCTCATGCTCCCCCTTCCTTAGAGTCCACAAACATCCATATGGGAGAGCTCCTGGATTCTGGATGTTCACATTTCTGAATCCACCTTCCAGGGCAGACAAGTCAGGGGGCTGCATACAGACAGCTCTAATTCCATGTTATTTTCCCTCCACTACATTCTGAACTATCTCCTAACACATATTCCTACAGTTGCTCCTGCTCTATATGACACTAACAGCAAATTCCCTGTTTCCTCTGCCTGCAGAACAGAAAATGCTCAGCTCATAAATCCAGAATCTGGCTCAGAACTGGCCAGATCTGGGCAGTGATGCAGCAGGAGTGAAATCCTGAAGCAGTGCCAGGTGTTAAATGAAAGCATCCCCCAGGCATATCCAGAATGCTGGGACTTTGCAAAAATTCAGGATCTGCCCACGGACAGCCAGATGTACCCACAGAACTGAAAAGGGCTGGTGATCAGGATGTTCCACCACACTGCCAGACTCTCCAGAAGAAAGGGCACATTCTGCAGACTCATCCAAGCCAATCCCACTTCTCCACAACACACAGGATAACCCCAAGGGGGCTGCAGCTTACGATTCCTCCCACAGCAAGGGCTTTCAGCAGGCAGTGCTTCATTTCCAGGCAAGATGTGCAACTCAAACTACAGCTCCTGACACAGCACCTGCACCATTTTCCCCAGGTTTCTCTGAAATCCCTCTGGTTGCACTCCCAGTATCACTTTTAGCAAGAGGAATAGAAGCCAAGGCAAATCACAGCTCGGTCTCCTTTCCTGATCCCTAAAGCTGCTGCCCTGTGCTTGCAGTTGTGCTGCAAACACCTTCTGGGAATGGGCTGGGAACTCTAAAAGGCCACAGCTGCTTCTCAATTAATTTCTGAAAGGTCTGTGCAGCCACTGATGCTAGCTCCATCCATCCATCCATCCATCCATCCATAAAAGCAAGAACAGACTTGGGAACTTGCTCTGTCCTATTCAAGAGCTGAAATCAGCTCATGGAGAAATCACTTTAAATGGATAAAAGCTCCACCTGCTCAGGGATGTCTGACAATCCAAGCAGAGGAGGGCTCTGGTGTCCAAATCCAAGGTAAGAACCAGGTCATTGTGAGTCAGGAGCAGAGAGGCTCTAAGATCATTCCCTGGGAATCCCTCACTTCCCACACACAGATCTACTTCTAAGGCACTACATGCATTTAATGCCCCAACACATTTCCCAAGGGAACATCCCAAGGGCAGCGTGGGCTGAATCAGCCCCTCTGGACAGGGCTGGCTTGTTGTGCAGCCCTGACCAAATTCCTGCTCCATTGTGCCCGGAGATGGCTCCCTTGGCTCCGGCCAGCTTCCAACAGCACCAGCCACAAGCAGAGCATTGTCCCACACTCCATGGCCAGAGCAGAGCCATGAAAGCCTCTCCTTTGTACTTGGGCAGGTCCCAAAGGCAGGCCAGACACAGCCCCACACACTTACTGCTTCCCCTGGCACTCCTGAGAAACCACTTTTCCTCCTGCTGTCAAATCCTTCCAAGCCCAAAAGGAGCTGTAGCCAGCAGTACAGCTTCCCAGCAGAAATCCCTTCCCTCCCCAGTTATTTCATTTCTTTGTTTCTTTAAAATGTCAGGGATGACTAAACAACAACGAGGCACTGAGAGGAGAAATCTTTCCTTGCAATGGTAACTATAGGCAAAGTACCTCTTGTCTTCCTCAGCGTCTCAAAAAACTCAGAATGATGTGGGCAGCAGGAGGAAATAACAAGCACAAAACACAATGAATAAGCACCAAAAGCCAGCACAATTTCATCTGAAGGAATCCACAAACTTTCAAGAGGCAACTGATAAAACAGAAAATCAACATGAAATTATAAACACAGAGAAAAAACTCAGCCCAGGAATTCTCGGACCATCAGGCTTCACACAGCCTGTGTGGAGAGGCAGCAAAATAACTGGGAATATTTCTATTAAAGTGGCCATTTGGGATGCAGTGGGAAAGAGAAAATGCTGGTGTGTGCTGGTGTGTGTAGAAGAAAGAATGAAAAGAACCATCACACCAGCACAAAGCCATGCCACTCTCCCAGCCTGTGTCCTGCACTGAATCCCTCCACTTTTGTCTGAAAAATTACAAGGAAGAGGGAGAAGAATACTGGAAAGACAACATGAGTGGTTAGAGATAATAAATTATTCCCCTGTGACAGAAGATAACAAAGGATTCTTCAGCAAGGAAATTAGTCACTAGAGAGAAATATGACAGAACAAAACTGTAATTTAAATAAATGTGAACAAATGTTCTCTGATCGCTTCCCCCAAGAGCTGGGCCATCAAACCCAACCCAAAAAAGCTTTAAAACCTCTGCTGCTTTTTCCCCCCAGGGTAAATTCAATTAGCATAAAGAAAGACTGCAATTAAGTCAGCTTGTGACCACTTCAGAGCTGGGAAGGGAATAATTTCCTGTTCTATTCATGGCAGAAAATAGTGATTTGTGTGCTGATAAAGGGAGCTACATATTCACTCCCAAGAAATCCCACACCTCCCACGTGCTCCTCTGCTGCTTCCTTCCTCCAGCTGCCCTGGAGGATTGGAAGTAAGATGTAGCTGTGCAGAAAGGAGCCTTATCCCTGTTTGGGAAAGGGGTCTGAGGGACCAAGAATTGTCACAGACTTGGAATTCCAAGGCAAAACTGTCAATATTTGGACACTGGAGTAGAACCTGGCTTTGTAAAATACAAATTTTAAGATTCACCCTGGCAACTAAACCCCATTCATTCAAAAATGTTAAGCCAGCAGATAAGAGCCCAGCACCATGGTCTGCTGGAGATTTTCCTGCTCCCAAATTCCTCCTTCCAATCAAAGCTTTAATTGAGAGCAGTAATTCATTACCAACAGATGAAATACAGCTTAAGATGATAAAGATGCCAGTAGTTCAAAACAAATCTTCAAGCAAATTTACTCATTGCAAGAGCACAGATCTAGTTTGGCAGAGACACTCAGCAACCTCTTTTCCAATAATTTTCATTAAAGATGAAAAAAATCCCTTTTATTCTAATTTAAGTGCTGTCAATCCTTCAGTGCAACTGCTGACAAACACCATTCACAGAGGAATTCACCAGAGTAATAGAAAAGAAACAGAAACAGTTCCCTTATCTCCAGATATCTGTGCCACTCCTCAAACTCTCTTTTGGAGTAATTTTTATAAAGGACATGTAAAAATCCCCCACACAAGCTGAAGCACAGGCTGCTCACCCAGGCTGCTGAAGGGAGCAAGGTCCTCCCCCCTCTCCCACCTCCTCCCTGAAACCCTGTGCAGAAATGTTGGTCACCACAGCCTGGCTGAACTGCAGATCATCTCTTCTTTTACCATGGCACAAATACATAAAATACCTGTTTAAATAAAAAACTGCCACGTGCTGCTGTGTCCCTTCATGTCCAAGCCAAGGGCCCTGCAGGGGGATCAGAGCAGAGACAGCACTGCCAGAAAACACTTCCAGGAGACTCTAAAAGCCTGTCTGCTCAGAGTGATGGATCTCCTTCCTCCAGAATTAAGTGGAAAATAGGGAATTTGGCAGAGCACCAAGCCCACACTCCCAGGCCTGGTTGATAGAGTCAAACACATCCCCTCTTGCCTCAAAAGCAGCTCCACTTGGGAGCTTCTCCTCCAGAACTCTTCAGAGAGAAATTCATAATTAAGTTGCTGTACGACACCCCAAATTTATTCCTACCATCACAACCAAACCTACTGTCTGTCAAGTCATTCCTTACACCAAGTAAGCAAAGCTGTTAAAAATGGCTTTTTATGGAAAAACACCACCAGTGTGGCACAGTGCAAATAACAGCAAAGTTTGTGGGGGGTTTGTATTTTCTTTTTTTTTAACTGCAGCTCAGCTCACAAAAACCTCCAGGTCCTTTTCCTATGCTTCTTAAAAGCAAGAAGAGAAAAGTCACTTACCACTGGTGGCACTCAGCACTCTGATCCCAATTCTGCAAGGCAAGTTCCAGCTCTTCCTTCCCTGGAACAAAAAAAAAGGAGTCAGAGGTAAGAAATTCAGTTATTTCTCTCCCAGTTTCTTTCTCTGAGGCTGTCAGAGTAATAGAATAGCATAAAAGTCATATATTTGTCAATTTGATAATGCATTTGGCTTGGAAACATCCCATACATAATTTTATGCTCTGGCAGGTTCAAAAAGCTGAAAACTAAGCACCTATTGATGGTCAAAAGGGCAATATAAAACTTAGAATTCCATGTTTAAATGACTCCACTGATTCCCAGGAAAGAGTAATTATATTAGCTACATTATTAAGTAACTCTATTTAGTTATTTGCATACTAAACAAGACAGAAATTATTTAAATTTGTATTTTTTATTGCACATCTTAACGGTAATAAGGATGATTTTTTCTCTATTCTGACTCACCTAAAATCTTGCAGACACCTTTGAGGTGGTAAAGAACAAAGAGGCAATGAAATCAAATAGAATTTTAAAATAGGTATTGTTTTTATATATGCACATGCTGGCAACAGAGAAAATCCAATGTGTTACAGCAAAGCTTGTTTATTTTATATTTATGGTTTATTTTAGTATCACAGAGAAATGGATGACAGGTTTGAGACACAACTTTCCCAGCTCTAAGCAGGTCTCAGCCTATTTAGACTCTTCCACAAAGCTCCATTTTTAAACACAAAAATTTCGTTTAAAGCGCTGCTTCCCACCAGATTCTAGGGAAACCCAATAAAACCACGGCCCTGCCGGCAGGTGGAGGGGCTGTGCCAGTCCTCCTTTGGGGCAGCAGGAACTCCTTACCCCCTGTGGCATAGGACCTCCTCTCGTCCTTGTCCTCTGTCAGCTCCCACATGTCGCAGTGCGCCCGCGCCAGGCGCCACAGGAACTCGCGCTGCCCCGCGTACTGCAGGGAACACAAACACCCCACACCAGGTCAGCAGCCAGGGCTGAGCAGGGCACTCACAGCTCAGGTCATGCAGGGATCTTTCTAAGCCTTAAAATGCCCCAGTTCCAAAGGAAGCAAAGTGGAACCACAGCGAGGGAGAGTTTAGAACTCAGCACTGCAGAAGAGTTCCCCGTGCTGGGAATTGCAGGGGCACCTTCAGTGCTGTGCCCAGCTCTGGGCTTCTCAAGTCAGAAAGGCAGTGAGGGAGGGGATGGGGCATGTCCAGGGAAGGGAACAGAGTTAGGGGGACTCAGCCTGGAGAAAAGGAGGCTCAGGAGGGGCCTTTTCCCTCTCCACAACTCCCCGACAGGAAGGGGCAGTCAGGGGGATCTGGGCTCTGCTCCCAATAAACAAGGGATAGGACAAGAGGAAATGGCCTAAAGTTGTGCCAGAGCAGGTTTAGGTTGGACACCAGGAACAATTTATTCCTGGAAAGGGTGGTCAGGCAATGGAAGGGGCTGCCCAGGGAAGTGGCAGAGCTCCCATCACTGGAAGTTTCTAAGGAATGAGTAGACATGGCACTCAGTGCTCTGGGCTGGGTGACAAGGTGGGGATCATTTCCAGGTTGCACTTTGAGTGAAGAAACCCCTCCTGACATCCAAGCTGACCCTCCCCCGGTGCTGGAAAATACAACAAGGCACCTATACCGCCAGCTTGTTGTTGAGGAGCAGCTGGAAGCCCTCTCTCCTGTCCTGCTCATCCCCGCTGTGCAGGCGGTCAGCCTGCTCCAGGAGCTGCCCCAGCCCCTCCTCCAGCGACATCTCTGAGGACAGAGGGCTCTGATCCTCGAGGGGCAGCTCCACCGAGTCCCCGACGGTGTCACAGCTCTGATCCTCGGGGGGCAGCTCCAGCGAGTCCCTGTGCAAGCTCCTCATGGTGTCACAGCTGTCACCCTTGGGGGGCAGCTCCAGCGAGTCCCTGTGCAGGCGCTTCACGATGTCACAGCTCTCGTGCTCAAGGGGCAGCTCCAGTGAGTCCCTGTGCAGGTTCCTGATGGTGTCACAGCTGTCATCCTCGGGGGGCAGCTCCAGGGAGTCCCTGCGCATGGTCCTGACGGTGTCACAGCTCACCTCGTCCTCGCTCTCCCGCTCCGACTCCCGCTCCGATTCCCGGTCGTAGTCGGACTCAGCGTTGGCTGTGGTGTAACTTTGGGGGAAGAAAACATCACCAAAGCGGTTTGAGGAGTGGAGAGGAAGAGCATCTCGGGTTATCCCAGAGAAAACTGCATAACCCAAGTGTCTCACACAACCTCATTTCTTGTATCACCCTCAGAAAGCTGAAGGATGTCCCAAGTCAGTTCTGAGCAACCTGGACTATGGAAGGCGTCCCTGCCCAGGGCAGGAGTGGCACTGGATGAGCTTTAAGGTCCCTTCCCACCCAAACCATTCCAGGATTCTAACTGTCCCCACCTCCCCTGCACACCCTGTCAGCTGCTCCTAACCTCAAGGATCCTGAAAGTGGAGAAAATTAAGCTTCCCCAGCATTAAAGCTGGGAATTTAAAATTTGAAATTTAAACCATGGTTACACAGTGGTACCACAGCAGGAGTGAGTCTACTTACAGAGCTGATTTCTTTTCAAACAAGACTATCTGTCTTGTTTGGAAAGGAATCCAATCCTCACCTTCACCTGCAAGCTCTTAACTACAGAACAGGCAGAAATCAGCCAGTCATTTCAAAATGCCCACTTGAACACGAGGCCTTTGTTGATTTAAGTCAGTAACTGCCCAAGAGAACTTGAGCAGTTCTGCTGAATCTGAGTTCCCTGCACTTTGGGGGCACTGGGTACCTCCAGCTGTGCTTCCCTCTGTCCTGGCTGATTGCTCCTCCCAGGGACAGCCCTGTGGCCCTGCCTTTGTCTGGGGACACAGATATGTGACCACAGCCCCTATCTGAAGGAGGCAGTGACAGGGCTTTGCCCACACACAGATAACAAGGCGTGTTTGGCTATCAAAGTTTCCTGAGAACCAACCCTAATTCCCAGGAATTCCCCTCTCTGCTCCCTCAAACCCTCATCCAGACTTTCAAAACCCCACCATGTCGTCCTGAAACATAGGCAAGAAATAAAGCATCAGCCTCACACTGCAAAGGCAGGAAAGCAAGAATGCCATGCTGGAGATGACACTGAATTAATGGATAACCAACACAAGGGTAGGTGACTCAGGTACGGCTCTGCCTCACATTAAAACCCTCATTTATTTACATTTCTTTATATTAATGGCATTATTAGTTCTCTAGACTACTTCATTTCCAGTAATTAAACATAAACTACTCAAATTCCCTGATTTCCCCATCCTAATCCCCAACATTTTACTGGCAGCTGCCAAGATTTCAGCCCTTCAACTCAAAAACCAACCGTGCTTTCTGCCAGACAGCCCCTACCAGGTTCTGCCAGCTCAAAAAGACAAGGAAACCCAAAGTTTTCAGGGAGATTAAGGGATTTAGGTGTTATTAGCCTGTTTTTCTGAGTTTACAATGATGGAAAGCTCTGGAATGCTTTAATGTGGCAATCCTGAAGGAAAACAGCCCATGGGAAGAGGAGGTGAAGAAGCCCAAAGCCACACAGGGAAATTAAGCAGCACAATCTCCCTGAAAACCCCTGGAAGATTTTTGGGAATTGTGTCTGAAATTGGAGAAGCTGCTCATGCCCATGTGGTTCACAAAATAAGGCTGAAACTGGGGGTTCTCTGTTCTGAATTCCACTGAAAGAATTCAGCAATGAACACCCAGCTGGAATCCACCAGTTTGCAACCGGCTCATTCCTCCTCCCAGTGCCTGCTCCAAAGCTTCAAATAGGTTTTTTCCAAAATTTCCATTTCCTACCCTGAAAATGCTACTTTTCAAGCACATTCACATCCCTAGCAAACAACACTACAGGCAGCTGGTCCTGGCCTGACTGACATTTTTTACACCTTTCTGTGTAGGACCAAAGTGAGGCATTACCTAAGATCCCAGTTTTAAATCAGGTGAGAGCTGCTAATCCACCAATCTCCACACTGGTCATTACAGCTAATTACAGATGTTAATTAAAAGGTAAGGACTTCACCAACCACCACTGGATTCTCCATAAATTAATGAGGTTTTGAAGTGAAATACACCCCTGTCCCCTCAGGAGGTGCCTTTTCTGTAACTCTGAATTCTTGGCCTCTGTCAGAAGTCACAAATCTCTATGATTTGAGGACAGCCAGGGCTGGGATGTGTGGCCAAAACCCCCTTTTCCAGCAGGTTTACACAAACCATTGTCCCCCTGGTGACTCAGTGCATCTGCTCTTACCCAAACACCCAAGCCCTGCCTTCAGAACCAACTCCACAGTTCTAAAATCTGTTTTGCACCCTTGTTACCTATTACACCACCATGAATCACTCCCTCCCTAATTTCCCTCCCCTCCCAACACCCACCTGAGCTGAATGAAGCTCTATTACCCAAATCATATCACCCTCACCAGCTCCAGTTATTAGAGACAAACATGAGCTTTGGGCAGTCACAAATCCCTGTTCTTTGTCCTGGCAAGAAAAATCCCTGCTGAAATGCCAGCTGGCACCAGCCCCCAGATCATTTGGCTGCCCAAATTCCCCCATTGCTCTAAAAATGAAATGCTCCCACTGCTCTAAAATCCCTCTTTAAATGACATTTCATCCCAACTACTCTGGGAAAACGCATATAGCAGCACCACCTGTTTCTGGACACACTTCCATACCCCAAAAGCTACAGAAGTGGTCAGATTCAGGCACAGAGGAGCAGCATTGCCTCAGAAATTCAGCAGTCACAGGTGCAGGAGAACTTGTTACCTGACTATATAAGGTGCAGCTATACTGGCATTTTTAATTATGTTCTTACACCACACACCACACAGATTTTTCTGTCATGTACATGGCCTGGAGTTGGAATTGGATGATCCTCCTGGGTCCCTTCCACCTCAGGATATTCACTGATCTGACAATTTGATCATTTTAATGTAATATAATATCAATTGTCTGGAAATTTGATTACCAAACTCTCTCACTCCATTTACAGGCTGGACTCGTACCTCCCTTACTTCTGCAAGGTTCCTTAATCAAATTGTTTCTTTAAAACCCCTCAATTTTTTTTCCTTTCTCTTAAAGGATCATTTCAGATTTCTCAGTCTGGCCTTGGGAGTAACACAAGTACTGTAACAAAAGCAAATTAAGACAGGCTGCAGGGGAAGAAAATTCCCTTCTTTGTGTTCTAAACTGCCCAGATGTGGCACCAAATCCCCTAAAACATCTGTCCCAGTCTTTCCTTACCCTCCTTCACTCTCTCCATCATCTGTGTTGGGATTCCTTGAGCTGGTGGTGAAATAAATGGAGCTGGAGCCTGTGGAGTCACTTCTCTCCCTGGAGAAGGGAAACTTCCTCCGGCGAGCCACACGCTGGGTTTCTTCCAAATGGGTCCTGGAGGGAAAGAAAAAGGAAGAGAAATAAATATTTGGTAGTGAAATATCTGCCATTCCCCTTCTCCTCTCCAGCAGACTCCACCCCATTCCCTTTCCAGGCAAAAAATTCATGAGGTGATTCACTCCTGTTTATACAAACTCAAATGGAGCTGATAGTGTATTCTGTATAATATACATAACATCTATGAATATATTAAATATATATATTATATATTATACTACATTAAAATATATAGAATTATATATTATACTATATATAATATATAGTATACAATATAATATATCTAATATAATGCATTCTATAATATATATTATATAATATACAATTATACAATATATAATGTATCATATATAATTAAAATTATATCTATCATATAATACAATGTATGATTGCATTATGTATTAATGTATTATTATATAATAATATATACATACTATTATACATTATTTATATTATATATAATACATATTATATATTATCTATTTTATATATTATAACATATATTATCTATATAAAATATATATGTGCTATATATTACATATATATACATTATATACCATATAGTATATAATGTACATTGTATAATATACAATATACAGTTATGTAATATATACTGTACATTTAATGTATCATTATATAACATACACAATATAACAAAATGTATCTACTATAATATATCTGCAGATAAACAAAGCCTCCTCCATGGACAATCTGTACAGAATCCATAGATGGGATGTTCATCCAGCCCCTGCAACAAAAACTGGAGTGACAGAACAGGTTCAGACTGGAAGAGGGCGAAATTTAGGTTGGATTTAGGGACTGGATCTTTCCCTGTGAGGGTGGTGCAGCACTGGAATGGATTTCCCAGAGAAGCTGTTGCTGTTCCATCCCTGGAAGCATTCCAAACCAGGCTGGAAGGGCTTGCAGCAGCCTGGGCTAGAGGAAGGGTCCCTGCCATGGGTGGGTGGGCTCTGAGGTCCCTCCCAGCCCAGGCATTCCCAGCTCCAGGCATGCTGTGGCTGTCTCCCAGCAGAGAGGGGCAGTACCTGACTTCATCCACGATCTCCACCGCCAGGTCCTGCAGGCTGTTCCGCAGCTCCTCCACCTCCTTCCTCAGCTCGGCCACGTTCCTCACCACGAAGTCCAGGCGCTCCAGCAGCTCCAGCTGCTCGTCCTGCCTCAGCAGCAGGGGGCTGCTCATGGCTTCATTGGCTCCATCTCCCCCCACTGGGAGCAGAGCCCCAGGCACGGCCTCGCCTGCAGCACAGCACAAGGAGGGTCACATCCCAGGGGAAAGGATTCCAGGGGAGGGAAATGTGGCCATGGCTCTGCTGGCAGGGGATGGGGGACTTGGTGTTGGTAGGGACACCAAGGGGATCAGCAGCTCTGCTGCAGGGAAAGGCTGGCAGAGCTGGGACTGTTCAGCCTGGAAAAGTGAAGGCTCTGCACTGACCCAACTGCCCCTTGAAGGAGGCTGAAGGAAAAATGGAAAAGAGACTCTTTGCAAGGGCCTGGAGTGAAAGGACAAAGGGGAATAACTCCAAACTAGAAAAGAGGAGATTTAGATGGGATATGGAAGGAATCTTTCCCTGTGAGGGTGCTGAGGCCCTGGCACAGCTTGCCCAGAGCAGCTGTGGCTGCCCTATCCCTGGCAGTGTCCAAGGCCAGGCTGGATGGGGCTTGGAGCAGCCTGGGATAGTGGAAGGTGTCCTTGCCCAAGGCAGGGGGTAGGACTGGATGAGCTCTAAGGTCCCTTCCCTCCCACACCATTCCAAGATCCCATTATTCTATGATCCCTGTAAAAACATGGTTTCGTTTTCTGTTCCCAAAGTTTTGCACAGACATGGATGAAACCCAGCAAGTTCAGCGTTCCAAACCAGCACTTCTAAAAGCCCAGCACCCCAAACCTCACTTCCCCCTATCCCGGTCCCACTCCCCCCTATTCCAGCCCAGCTCCCCCACTCCATCCCATCCCATTCCCCGCATTCAATCCCTATTCTCCCCTAGTCCAGCCTCATTCTTCCTCTTCCAACCCCATTTCCCATAGTACAACCCCACTCTCCTCGTTTCAACCCCATTCTTCCAACTCTAATTGCGTTTTCCACTTTTCCTATTCCAACCTCATTCCACTTCCTCCATTGCAGCTCCGTGCCTTCCTATCCCATGTGCCCCATTCCAGCCCCATATCTCTATTCCAACCCCATTCCATTTGCTCCATTCCAGCTCCGTGCCTCCCTATCCCATGTGCCCCATTCCCACCCCAGCTCTAGCCCCATTCCTCTCTATTCCAACCCCATTCCATTTCTCCTATTCCAGCTCCCTGACTCCCTATCCCATGTGCCCCATTCCCACCCCAGCTCTAGCCCCATTCCTCCCTATTCCAACCCCATTCCCCGCATCCCGACCCGGCTCCCCCGCCGCTCCATCCCGCTCGTACCGAGGCGCGGCTGCACCGCCGCCTCCTTGGAGCGGCGGCGCATGACCCAGAGCACACCGAGGCAGAAGCCGGCGCCCGCCGCCAGCCCCAGGGCCATCCCCAGCCGGGACCCGGCCCGGGCCGGCTCCGCCACCGGCACCGCCATGGCCGCTCCGGCCGCGCGGCACCGCCCGCGGCGCGCCGTGATGGCGTCACTGAGACGCGACGGCGGGGAGGGAAGGGGGTGATGTATGAGTGCCTGACGTCATCGGCGAGGCCACGCCCACGGCGCACAAACGTAGTGGCGATCCCCGGACATGGCGGGGACACGAACCCGGCCCCGGAGCCGGGCTGCCCTCCGCGGGGGTCACCTCCCTCCCATAGGCCCCCAATCCGCGGAATGTCCCGGGAAAAAACCCCCAGGGCCGCCGGCTGCCACCTGCTGCCACCGCGGCAGCTGTCCCGCCGTGGTGACAACACCTCGGCCTGGGGTTGCAGGGGACAGGCCGGCGGCGCAGGGGACAGGCCGGGTGTCCTCGCACAGCTGGGTTTGGGGTTCAGCTTGCAGCAGTGAGGGACAAACGTGCCCCAAAAAATGGGAGTTTGGGGCGCCCCCAAGTCTGGGGAGGTGGGCGGGACAGAGTTATTGTAGGGAGGGAGCTGGGCACAGAGCCAGCGGGTTTTGGGATGAGATAATGGATTTTAGGTGGAATAGGCCAAGGAGATGGGCATGGCCAAACAATAATCTCAAGCTTTTGGGGTAGGAATTCTTCATTCTACAGGAAATGTGGTGGGATCCCCCAGGAAGAATTTCTTAACCCCTGAATCACTGAAATTAGAAATACCTTTTTCTGGAAGAGCCAAAGGATTCCTTAAAGAAAGGTGCCAGTCAGGAGAGGGGAAAACCCTCTGTGTGTGCTCCCCACTCCTGGGGGTTTGGGTCACTGCTGGATTTGGGCAGAGCCAAAGAACCTTTTGCCTCCCTTTGTCTGAATTATTGGGAGCAATTCCAAGCCAGCCCAGTGCAAGGAGAGCTGGGAGCAGCCAGCTCGGAGCCAGAGTGTGATAAGGTGCTTTGGGATGATGGATGAGATGTGCCTGCCTCCCAGATTTTTGGTATCTCCTCAATAAATTCAATATTAAAATGTTACGTATAGCTCTGCTCTCATTTCCTCTTTTTTCCTTCCTATCTTTTTCCCCCAGGAAAGAGCCACATAAGAGTCAGACCCAAAGCTGGGCAGGCTGCCAGAACCCTGGCTAGTCTTTCTTTAATTTCTGGAAAGGTCTGGATTTTATATCCATATCATTCCCTGCATAACCACAGAGCACACGTGCCCAGCAGAGGTCCAGAGAGGTCATGGATTATGGGAATTCTGTCAAAATCCAACCCAGCTGGGTGAAACGTGCCCTTGGTTCATTGGGCAACAGGTTTGCACTGGGACAGGAGAGCAATGAGCAAACATTCCAGCTGTTCCAGGACTTGGGAAAGAGGCTCTGCTGAGGATGGGAATGATGAAAACAAGCTGATGTTTAACCCGTGGGGGGAGGTATCCCACAGGGAACTCCTGATGGACATACTGGGATTTGTGGGACGTGCTTTAGGAAGAGGAGACCAACAGCCTCTGGGGTTTCTTCATGTCACCACACCCAACAAACATGTCAGTGACAATGTCAATAATAACAATTAACAGCAACAACAATAATAATTACAACAACAACAACAATTAATAATTAATAACACAGCAATAATAACGGATATGCAGCACCTCTGCCTGTCCCAATCTCAGGAAATGGAACTTCCCCAATTATGAAGGAATTTAAATCCCCTGTGTTCTCAGATAATAACAGTAGAAAGAGAGATTTTTCCCAAAAAATGTTGGAAATGCTGAACATTCTCCTTCAGGGAAATGTTTGGTCAGACTGTGGGTTGGGAGTGGGGCGCACCTGCCTGGCTCCTGCTCCACCATCTCCCAGTCCTCCCTGCTGTTATTTCCTGGTCCTTTATCTCCCTGCTATTAATTTCCGTTTTCTTCGTCTCCCTTATCCATCATCTCCCAGTCCATCATCTCCTGGTTCATTGCCTCCCCCCTCATCATCTCCTGTCCTCCACATCCCTGCTCATCATCTCCTGCTCCATCCTCTCCCTGCTCATCACCTCCTGCTCCTCACCTTCTGTCCCCTCCTGCTCCATCTCCTTCCAGCCCCTCACCTCCTGCCCATCCCTTGTTGGGACGGCAGCGCCGAGATCCCTCGGGATCCCTCGGAGCCCCTGGGTGCCTCCCGTCCCCCCCCAGCCCCCCCGAGCCCTCCGGACCGGGAGCCTTTTCCCCCCGGCGCCCGGGGGCGGTGGTGGCGGGGCGGGACCGGGGCCGGCCCCGGGCAGGTCCCCCTGGAACGGCGGCGGGAGCCGCGGAGCGGAGATGCCGTACCTGCTCATTAGCACCCAAATCCGCCTGGTGAGTCCCGCCGGGACCCCCGGGGGTGGGGAATAGCGGGGGGCGGGCAGGGACAGACCGGGGCGAGGGGTGAGACCTGCTCAGCCCGCGGTGCCACTGGTGCGATCCCGGCATGGGCTGGCCCTGCTGCTGCTGGGGGGGTCGGGGGGTGATGCAGGTTTGGGGGACCCCAGCACGGCCTGTGAGAGCTCCCCGTGAGAGCCCCCGGTGCCCCCACCCCAAACCCTCCTGTCCCAAAGAGTGACTCACTTGGGAAACTTGCGGCAGGACCCCAGGAATGCCAAAGGGACGGCCCCTCTTGTCCTCGCAGTTGGTTTTCCCTCGTCCCCAAAGAGCCATTCCAGGGTGGAAAACGCGGCTAAGGGAGTGGGCACGGCTGGGGCACACGGGAGCTGAACAGTGGCTGGAATCTCTGGCTGGGATCAGTGTCCAGGAGCGCTGGTGGGATCGCTGCTGTCCCTGCCAAATAAAGCCACAAAGCAAACGTTACTCCCCGGCACTGGCAGCACCCACATCCTGCAGGACTCTGTAGGAGCCCACAGCTCTGTGTTTATCTGGGGTTTCCCTTTTCCCGACATCCAGAAGCCTGGATCTGCTGCTGTGGTTTGGGGCAGGAAGCAGGGAAACAGTGAGACAAGTGGGACAGTGAAAACAGCAAATGAGCAAAGGGGGGGAGTTGTGATGGACACAGCAGTGGATTGGGAATGGGGACGTGTGGGGATGCTGCAGCACCAAAGCATCTGCTGGCAGTGGCATTTGGGCTTGTACAAGTTGACTGAGTGATTATGGATGAAGTACAGGAAGGGACACATGGATTATTGGCACTGGAGGGAACAGCCTGGAGAAGCAGGACTGTCTGCCCTCCAGAGACTTTGGAAGCTCTGCTCTTTGCCAAAGGGGCAAAGCAAACATTTCCAGTGTGAAACCTGGCATTGAGCTGAGGCTGGAACCTTCCTGGGTGAGCAGCTGCACCTTCCTGGCAGTGGCCCGGACTGAGGGCCCCTGCTGGGGACAGGGGGTGGCCGTGTCACCACATGTCACTCACCACTCTGTGCCTGTCCCACAGGAGGCTGGGCCCACCATGGTGGGTGACGAGCACTCGGATCCCCACCTGATGAGCATCCTGGGGGCCACAAAGAGGAGCACACTGGGGAACAACTTGTAAGTCCTTCTCTCCTTATTTTCCTAAGAAATGCAGAAAATTTTCACTCCTGGAATCCCCCACAGCACCTTCCAGCTGTACAGTTAATCCCAGGACTCCCATGTGTCCTGTTATTGAGGAAATGCTGCCTGCTTTTTCACTTGGTGTTTTACTTTCCTTTGCTCTGACCGGGTTGTAGCACCTGACCCCCCTTTCCCTCTCTTGATGCCATCCCTGCCTTGCTCTGACTGTGCCTTTCTTGGTGCTGAGACACCAGAATGCTCACCCAGTTCTGTCCATCCATCCCTCCCAGCCGCAGTCTGTCTGTCCATCCCACTCCACTCTCCAGTGCAGCTGAAGGCTTCACCTGAGCCAGCCCTTCCCAATAGCTCCCAAATCTTTTCCATAGGCAGCTGAGCCCTGGGGTTGGAGCTGTTTCCCATTGTGTCACCCTGACTCCCAACCCCTCCACAGGCATGTTCCCAAGCTGTGGATATTTGACACTTCTCCCACCTCTGACCACACCGAGTTTGACCCCAGCCTTTGGCCAAGTGCCACTCAGAGATGTGACCAGCATCTTTCTCATGATTTGGCTCACCTTTTTTTCTTTTTTTTTCCTCACTTGATAGCTCACTTCCTGGTTTTCCCTGGGGTGAGGAAAAAAAAAAACAAAACCACAATGGCAAAGCAAAGCAAACCCCCAAATGCAAAAGAACTTGACAGAGAGGAGCACCTCAATTCCTGCTGTGTCCCATGTGCTGTGGTGTGGAGTAGGAGAAGGAAGAAAAGGAGGAGTAGGAGAAGGAGGAGGCATTGAAACTGAAGGTGCAACTCATCCCAAAAGTTCCCCAGCTTCTGTCCATGGAGCTGGGAAAACCCTCCTGCTCAGCACCAGCCTGGCCAACACCAAGGGCTGGATCCTTGGCTGCTGCAGCGTTAAAAACCTGAGTGGGGTGGGAAAAGTTAATAATGAGGAGATAAAATGTAACTATTGAGGGCCCCCCCATCCCGGGTTTGCCGCGCTGATCCCTCTCCGTGCTGCTATTCCCAAGCCCGTGGGTGGGGCAGAGATTGGCAGCAGCGCCAGAGTCGTGCTGCCACCCGCCGTGCGGAGCCCGGAGTTATGCAACGGGATGGGAGAGAGAAACGCAACAGGCTCCAAGAACTGGATCCTGAGAGATTTGGGCAAGGATCCCTGGGATTCAGGTGGAAAAGGAAGGCAAAGACAGATAAAAGCCTCTGTGGTGCCTGCCCCAGCAGCTGGGGGAGCCGCAGCACTGTAAGGAACAGAAGCACCACATTCTGTCTGTTCTGGAGAAGGGATGTGAGCTTCCTATGGGATCTCCCTGCTGGATTCACCATCTTTCTCTCCTCCCCATGGCCCGGAGCGTTTTGAGCTCCTCTTGCCCCACCTGCTCCTTGGCATGGCCTGTGTCACAGCTGGGAACTCCGCTGTGTCCCTGCGGCACATCCCTGCAGGACATCCCTGCGGCACAGCACGTCCCTCCCCACTGCTCAGGCACACGGGGGAAGTCCCCTGGCTGGAATGTGGCTGCTGGCACTCCCGGGAGCACAGCCACGTGCCAGCCCAGCCGCCTCCTCCAGAATCCCAGCCACAGCTGGGAGCTCCAGGATCTGCACTGTGGCCAAGCAGGATTTTCCATCCCCAATTCCTTCATGAGCAGAGCCTGGCTATGGATGCTGGAAACCCCCTTCCTGCAGCACCTTGGGCCCCAGAAGTGTAGCCATGACCTTGTAAGGGAGCCTGAAGGAAAACCTCAAGCAGCACAGAGCTGCTGGGAAACTGGGATATACAGGTGAAGCTGAAATCCCTGTAATGAGGGAGTGCACAGATCCTGTTCCGCAGCTCTGCACAGACACACAGCCCCTCATTAAGTCCCACAAGGTGTGGGGAGCAGGGATGTGGTCCCTGCCCTCTCACTCAGGGTCGGAGCCCTTGGGGCAGCCAGGTGGGGCAAGGGATGAGGAGGGGGGATTTACCTGGAAAAAAAGGCTTTGCAGGTATCCCAGCCCCTCCATCCTGACTGGATGCACATGGAGATGGCAGCAGATCTGATACCCACAGTGTGCAATCTTCATTTCCCTCAACACATAGATGGAATAAAGCCCTGGAAACTCTTACCTCCTGCTTTTAGCTCAGTTACTCCATTTTTTAGGTTTCTACAAATCCCTGCCTCTGCTACTTCCTCTGAATAGTGGGAATATTTACTAGCTCCCACTGCAAATCTGAAGGGTATGTGGCAACCCTCCTGGAGAAAGAACAGACTTCAAAGACACTTATAATAATGCACATTATCTTTACACCACATCTATAATTACAGCCAAGTACAGTCTGTCTTGAGAAACTGGAAAATCTCTCACATCTCAGGTTATTTCATGCTTTAAAGCACTCCCAGCTCCAGCATGGGTCTGAAATCCAAGCAGGAGAAGCTTTGGAAAGGCTTTTGGATCTTTTTTTATCATTATTAGTAGGAAAAGCAGGAGAAGCTTTGTTCAGGTGCCCAAACAGGATCCCCAGAGATCCTGCAGCCCATCATTATCTGCTTATCCGGCACTGTGAGTCAGCTACAGCTGAGCAGCTCTGGGCCTTATCCCAAAGTCATGTCAGAGCAGAGGCTGGCACATCCAGTGCAAAGGTCCCACTGGCCAGCTCAGCTCAGCTCAGCTGTTCCCAGCCAATTCAGCCCAGTCTGTGCCTGATCCCCACACTGGGGAGCAGTGTCACAGCCCTGGAGCTTCTGGGATCGAGGGGTAGGAATGTGGGAATGTGCTCCAAGTACAGAGCCAGCACAAACCACTGGGGAATCAGAGCTGGACAAGGATCCCAGTGTCAGCTCCCAGGCACTGCTGGAATAGAGGAGTTTGGGCTCCACCTTGCCTGGCACATCCATGCAGGATGGATGACTACTGGCTTTCCAAAGGTTTCCCACCTGCCTGAAAGCATCACTTTGTTCCAATCCCCAAATTCGAAGAGTCTCTCAAACCCACCCATCTCACAGACATACTCTGGGGGTAGAACACTGGGATTTCATTCCTTAGAAACATCTGAATCATTCCTCTCCTCCTCCATGAATTCCCAGCTATGCTAAAAACGTGCTCAACTGTGTTTACCAGTGAACCCTCTGCTACAGTGTCAGCCCAGTTACTGAGCAGCAAGTGGCTCTGGACACCAGCCCCTGAGCCACATTCCCATTCAACCTGATCCTTCCCTCCTGGACAGGATTCCTGTGGTTTGGCACCTCCGGCTGTGCCTTCCCCCGGGGTTAACCAAGGCCCTGTTTCACACACGCCTGTGCCAGGTGTGGCTGCTGGTCTTAGAGGGATCAGGAGCAAGGCAGGCTCACTTCCAGCAGGAAATTCCCATCTCTTCCTCCCCCCGCTCACCTTATTCCCATCTCTCCCGGGTGCAGCTGTGAGTACTATGTGAACGACGCTCCGCGCGTGGTCCTGGACAAGCTGGAGAGCCTCGGCTACCGCGTGGTCAGCATGACCGGCGTGGGCCAGACCCTGGTCTGGTGCCTCCACAGGGAATAGCCAGGGAGAATCCTGCCTTCCACCCGGACCACATCCTGCTGGAGATCATCTTATAGGACTGGCAGCAAACTTTCCCCCCTTAATTCCTTCCTGTCCCAGACTCCAGGCGCTCGGACAGGGGGAGGAATGGTGCAGAGGCAGAGCTGGACCCAGTGGAATTTTGCCATCCCTTTTCTGTTTCCCAAGAGCAGGGGGAGGAAGGTATGCCCAGAATCTGGCAGAGGGAACAGATGGCTCCAGCTCTGCCTTCAGTGGGATGGCAGTCTGGCAAATTCCAGCTTTTTACATTTTAATCATGTATTAAGCATGCCCTGGAGGAAGCTCAGTAACAGCCCTGTTTGCCTGCCTTCTCCTGGGCCAGGGGGTTAGGGAGGGGCAGCAAGCATGGACACCATCCCATCTCATCTCATCCCTGAAATCCAAGAGGGAACCACTAAATCTACTCCCAGTGCTCTGAGAATCCCTTCCCTTGGCAGCAAGGCCTGCTTCCATTTCAGCAACACCACCGATCTTCCAGATCCCAGACTGCCATCCAAGCCTAACATGGGATTCCCAAAATAACACAGAAAGTGGTGTTGTGTGACTATTCCAGGTGCAGGCTCGAATTCCAACACTGCTGGAATGTTTGGGACTGTGAACGGATCCTGCTATGGGGGTAACACCAATAAAACATTGCTCCAAAGAGACCAATGTCCTTCTGTGGGTTGTTTAAAGCTGTTGCCAAATCCCTCTGGATGCACAGCTCCTGAACGAGCTTTCAGGAATGAAAAGCCCCAAGGTTTGGTGTTCTGATGGCACCTCTCACACCTTGTCCCATGGGATGGGGCAGCTGCTCTGGGCACACACACTGCCAGGGTAACACCTGCACTCTGTGAAACTCAGGCAGCCATTCCTTCCCCAAATTTGGAACGGTATAAGGGCTGCAGTCCCTGGGAGTTTCTATTCCCACAATACCTTTAGAAAAAAGGAGGTTTATTGACTTAAATAAAGAAACAGCTCTGAGGGGACGGAGGGGTGGGAAGAATCCATACTCTCATGCTAAGTGTGAGACTTTTCCTCCTCGTCTTCCCGCTGGAGCTGCTCGATGAGCTGCTGCCTCTCGGCCGCCTGGCGCATCCTCATCATCACCAGGCTCTCGTAGTCCCGCTCCGACACCACCGACGCCTGGAAGGGAGCAGAAAACACACACAGCCCATCAGGGGCAGCACAGGCTCCCAGACTTCCCCAAATCCCCCTCACAACACCAGCGTTCCAGGCAGGAAATGGTTTGATCCCACAGAAATTGGGTGAGGTGGGTGAAAGCTGCCTGGCTACAGGAAATAATCAGGAATTAAAATTATTATTAAAAATAACCAGCAATGAGTGTGGTTGGTGAGGAAAGCAGGACAGACGTGAAGCCAGCATTCCATGAGGCTGGATGGGAAATTATTCCGGATGACAAGATCACCCTGCACCTACAATGTTGGTGCCCGAAGTCCAGCATACACTTCACCTGTTACAAAGGCTAATGCCATAAAAAAATCAAACCTTTGTGGATGAGTCATGGAAGTGACTAACTTCCAACTGTTTGACAGCGCTGAGGCCTTGGCAAAGGTTGCCCAGAGAAGCTGTGCTGCCCCTGGATCCTTGAAAATGTTCCAGGCCAGGTTGGACAGGACTTGGAACAACCTGAGATAGTGGAAGGTGTCCCTGCCCTGGGATGGACTTTAAGGTCCCTTCCCACTCAAACCATTCCATGATTCTAACAGCTGCAATCAATGATCTTGGAGGTCTTTTCCACCACAGACAATTCCCCGATTCTAAGCAGAAGCAGAAAGAAAACCACTGGGGATGTTCCCAAACCTGACACAGGAATGCAACAGTTTCCCAAAGCTCCCAGAGCCTCCCTGCTGCGTGTGGCAGCAACTGTCACGTCAAGGCAGTTGATTGCAGACTCTGCCTAATGAACGTGGGCAGCAGATGACAGCTGCTCCGGTGCTTTGGCGCTGCTTCCAAAGCCATTCCACACTAGTAGGTGGCCGTGCTATTTTGGATATATGAAAGCACTGCAAGGCTTGGAAACATCCAGCTCATTCCTTGACAGTTCAGGTGGAAATAACAGTTTCTTGACAGAAGGTGAATGGGAAAAAACCCCTTCATACTCCTTTTTCTAGGAAGTGGGTTAAGTGGTGATCACAGAGAATCATGGAATCCCAGAATGGTTTGGGTGGGAAGGGATCCCAAACATCATTTGGTTCCAACCTCGTGCCATAGGCAGGGTTGGAACCCAGGCTAGCTCCAGCCTGGTTTTGGACACTTCCAGGGATGGGGCAGCCACAGCTTCTCCACATATTGAAGGATTTCTTAGGAAGCAGAGGGATACAAAGGCAATAGAATGCCTAAATAAGTTTCTGCATGGAAATATGGGCAAGTGCAATTCTTATCCTTATCCTGTGCCAGCAAAGTGGTTCCTCCGGCTGCAAGGACACAATGAAAGCCCATAACAGATAAGGAACATCAAGAGGGAAATTAAGAGTCTAATTGGTATCTTAGGAGCCACCTGAGCAAAATGACCTTTGGGTACTGGCAGCAGCAGTGTCTGAGAAAGCACCGATGGTATCAGCCCTCAGCCAGGATCCTTCCAAGCCCCATCCACCAACCCCAGGAATTTGCTGGGCTGGATGGAAGAGGCTGCCTGAGACTTATGCAGATGAATCACCCACACAAACCTGAAGCCCCACCTCACACTGGGATTATAATTTACAACAGCCAGGAAATTATTTGCAGCCTGGCTTGGGAGCTCTGCTGACACAAGGAGCCTTCAGAGTGGCGGGAGGAAGAACAGCCTGATCCAGGTGGGCTCCCAGCACGTGCTCCTGGGTGCCTGAGCGTGGGCTGAGGCTCCACCACTCCACACACCTGCTTCCTGCAATCCTGGCAATTACCAATGGAGTGAAACCCAGTTTCTGACGTGACTGACTCAGCAAGGGCTTGGCTCAAAACAAACACATCCACGCAGGGAGCTGCAGCCCAGGAAGCAGTGACGGGTGGCACATGAAGGGACGGCGGCGGCAGCGCTGGGGAGTTTTGGCATTCTGGGTCCAACCTGGCTGAATTCCTGGACTCCTGGCTGAGCTCTCCCTGGACTTGCTTCTTCATCCTGGTCTCCGAGTGCTCCAGCAGCTTCTCCTCTCCACTTCAGGACTCCGGGCTGCTCCAACAGGGTGTAAGTCTCTCCTGCACTCCATTCTCCCAACGTTGTCTCCTGCACTGTCGCCTTCTGCATCCCCCTTCTCCCGTATTCCCTGGGTTCCTTCGGTGGGACTGAGTCACCGTCTTGTTCCCAGCCACCCACGGCGCTTTTCCGGCGGTGCCCCTCCGCAGAAGGTGCGTGGTTACCATGGCACCCGAGTGCCCTTCTGTTCTAGATGCCAGATTAGATCTGTTCTCATGGTGACTGTGCCTCTGCTGTTCCCCACCAGCCCGGAGCCGCAGCACACGTTTAACGAGCTCGCTCACACACCGCCGCTCCTCTCCACTCCAGGGGGAGACTCCTTCAGATCCGAGACAAGCCAAGTGCTCCTTGCCACAGTGTGGAGTTTGCATTTCCTGCACTACCAGCCTCTCTGTGCTCCTTGCAGCTCCAGGAACGGGGCAGGAAGAGGTTGATCCTGTTGTGTGGCTCTCTGCTGATCCCTGGGCTCCTGCCTGTGAGGAGCCAGCGTTCCTGCTCCTCGCTGCCTTTCCTCACCATGGATACTTGGCGCAGGGGGTCCCTCAAGTCCACCACCTTCTTCCGACGCTTCTCCCTCAGGAGACACAAAAAACTGGGCAACCAAGTCATCATCCTGAACCAGAACAGCCACACTCTGGACACGGACGGCCAGAAGAGGGAATGCTTGAGGGATCTGAAGGACAAGTCTGAGTACCTGTCCTGTCAGAGCGAGCAGAACCTGGCCAAGGCACAAGCCCCTCCCAAGCCTCCCCGGCTGTACCTGGACAGTTCCAGCTGCCCCAACATCATCGACCACACAGATTCCCACTCCGACCTCTCCTTTTCCGATGCTGCTCCGTACCACAATGGCACTTCCACGAACAAGGACCAGGCTACGGACCATGGCACCTCAGAGGCAGGTCTCCCCAACAGCACCACTCTTCCTGAGCTGGCTGACCCCTTCCTGTCCTTCAAAGTGGATTTGGGGCTATCTCTCCTCGAGGACGTGCTGCAGACCCTCAGGAAACAGAACCCGAGGGATTACGCCATTTGAAGGTATTCACTGTCCATCACATCCCAGTTACTCACTGCTGCTGCCAGTTCCTCCCATTCCAGCAGGAGGAAGGATACTGGAGCATGCCTGTTGTGTGTGGCCTGTTTTGTTGTCCTTGCCTCACCTACCACAGAGCATCCTTGTCCTTGCCAAGGAATCCTCTGGAGCAGAGCTCACGGGCTCTGTGCTCAGGTGAGAGCACTGTCTGCTGTCTCATGGCCAACTTTCCACTCTCCATCCTGGGAATTTCCCACCCCGGACTGCGCGTCCCATCCTCAGGGAAGACTGGCATTTTTTGAGAAAGACTTATTTTGGGGATGTGACACTGTGGGGCAGGGACACACAGGGATTTGGCATGGATCACTTGTGGAACAGCAGGCAGCCTGCAAGGAGGCAGCAGCACTGCACCCCGAAGCCAAAGCTTTGAGGGCTGAGAGACAGGAACTGGGGCTTCTCCTCCCACCATGTTTGGATGTGAAAGCTCAGAGCTGTTCCTCCATTTTTTCTCTTCCTCTTTGTGGGTTTCTTTTCCCTTAACTCCAGTGCAGGTGGCACTCCCAGCCTGGAAACAGGTAAGCATCCAAGTAGGCTCCTGATACAGCACCAGCAGTGGATTTATCCTCCTGGCAGGAGAAGAGATGTCTCTGACACTGCTGCCTCACGCATGCACTGAGCTCCCAGCTGTACAGACATAGAAGAATAAATGTATCTGTGACTGAAGTGTCTGGTTGCCTCATTTCATTGGGAACAAGCCACAGAAATCCCAGGCACCAGGAGCACAGGCTGTCTGGAGTGGCCCAGGTCCATTCTCCCTGGCACTGCAGGGTTTTATGATGGGGGGAGGACACTTGTGTGGCTCTGAGGGAAGGACAAAGCAGCTGGGACTTGATTTTCTACTGAGGAGAGTTCACACAGCTCAGGGCAAGACAGGAACAGCTGCCCACCCTGAGCTGGACAGTGGGAAAGGCTGTGCCAGGCTGAGAACATTTTGGGCAGCACCAGAACAAACTGCTAAAAGAAACTACCAGTTCTTAGCTTTTTTACTATTAGGGCTCTTTTAAAAAACAACAATAATAAAACCTCCATGCCCCTAGATCACCAGGAGCTTTGGAAGTGGCACAGCAAAGTGCAGAGACACTCCAGGGAAGGCACAGCTGCCTGTTACCCTGTGAGATTCACCTCCCAAAGTCAGATATAGGAAATAAACCTTCTGAAACCTCTGAGGGAGCTTAGAACAGGTACAAGAACACCAGGCAGGAGGCTCTTCTCAGGGCTGAATGGCTGAGGAGCCCTGGCAGGGAGATTCCATTGCAGGAACAGGGAAAATCTTCCTCAAACTGAGCTCTGCATGCTGTTGGAATGGCAAAACAAGCTCTCTGCAGCCACTGTGTGCTTTGAACCATCACACAGCCACTGCTCTCAATAGCCTGGAGTAATACTGTCCAAGCCACAGCTTCTGAATTCCAAGGGGAACTGGAGCCTGCTTGGCTGCAGCAGCTCTCCAGGAACTGCTGCACAATGTGCACCTGTTGCTGTAGGAGACAACAAGGCTGTGGAAGATGAGCAGCTTCCACCTGGGAACTGCTCCCAAACCCCCTGGCTGGGGTCTGGCTGTCCTTTACCTGTGGATTTTGGCTCTCAGGTCCTGGCTGGCTCTCCCAGGCAGGGAGCACTGGCTGCCTGTCCCAGACAGGGAGCAGAGGATGAGTAGTGAGCGTGTTGCCATGAGAACACTGCAGGCTTGGGCTGTTTCCTGAAGCAGAGCAGCAGAGTGGGAACAAAACGGGGGTGGATTCAGACAAAAACAGAGGGGGGAAGCGAATAGGAAGCAAGGGCAGCTTAAATCAGAATGAGGTAAGTGCAGCCTGGAAGCAAGAACGTGGAGCCTGGTGCCTGGGAAGAGGCAGAGGGAACAGGGATCGGGGAGCTCACTCTGCACACTCCTGAACTGGAGAGCACAAGCTAAGTCAGCTGGAAGCACATCAGCCAAGAGGAGCTGTAAACACAGTGAAGGTTTTAGGAGCATCCCAGTGGATGCAGCAGGAGGATTTGGGGAGGGTCTGGAGTGGGAAAACAGCAAAGAGATCAGCTTGAAGATGCAAGGCTGCAGTTCAGTCCCAGAAAGTGCAGCTTCTTACAGCTGAAAGCAGCAGAAAGGACAGCAAAGCAGCAGCTGTGCAGCTGCTGGGCAGGATGCAGGTCCCTGGCAGCAGCTCCTCAGCATTCCCAGAGCCAGGTGGGATTGAGGAGCTGTGCTGGGCAGAGCTGAGTCACCAGCACTGTGTGTGCTGCTTTCCTGCTCTCCCTGCTGCCCCACCACACTAATCCTGCACCGCAGGCAGACGCTGCACTTCCACACTAACAAGCTCTGGGCAGGGAAACAGGCCAAGACAAACTCAGGGATCTGAACCCACAGAGGCTGGAAGCCACTACCAAAGCTCCAACAGCAACCCCTTTAGCAGGAATGAGCCAGTTCTCACTCTCAGCTATTGAGAAATTCTCAAATAACATGCTTTGGATTCTGCTTTTTGCCCCAGTTCCCTTCCTAACACTCTGGTGAATCTCCTGTGGCTGCAGGACTCTCCCTGGTCCTACATGGACAGGATAACAATCAGGTGTTTTGATGCAAAATTGCAAATAATATAAATAAAATACTTAATGAAACATCAAGACAGTGAATGCACTGAACAATCTCACAAGCTTAAAATATTTAGGGAGTGAAAACACAAAAGGATATCTAGTTTGATATTGCTCCTGCAGTCTCTAAGAACAGAGGTTTGCTTCCAGTACAGAAGCTTCCTCCTCCTGGGAATGCAGTGAGCAAACAAGGCTCTCTAAAGGAACCTTTCAGCAGCTCTCACTCAGAGGATTCCAAAAATCCCATCAGAATGGCACTGGAGGCTTTGGGCTGAGCAAGGAACATCCTTGCTCTTCACTTGGGAGAAAGGGAATGTGTGAAGATCCAAACAGCTTCCAGTGTGCTGCTGCCCAGGCAGGAGGTCCTTTAGAAAGCCACTGATCCAGCACAGAAAGGGCTGCTGGGAAAGCCAGGCCTGGCCCCAAGAGCTTCTATCTGACAGCACTCTGAGATTTAGGTGGTTCCAGCACCAGATTTCCATCTCCTTACCTGTGAGCTCCTGGGCTGGCTGGTGCTGTCAGGGAGGACGGTGCTGGGGCGGCTCTGGGGCTGGCCCTCCAGCCAGGAAATCTTCAGGGGGTTATTTAGCAGGCCAACTTCATTCTTCACAGCCATCTCCTGGCAGGGAAAACACCCTTCCATCACCACCTGAATTGCAGATCCCACTGCCTTCCCTCACAAGTCCTTAAGAATCCCAGAATGGCCTCAAGGCCAAGTAGGGCACAAACAAGATCTATCTCTGGAAGGGTCCAAGGCCAGGCTGGAAGGGGCTTGGAGCAACCTGGGATTGTGGATGGTGTCCCTGCCCATGGCTGGGGACTTGAAATGGATGGTCTTTTAAGTTCCCTTCAAATGCAAATCATTCTATGGTTCCACTCTGTAAGATTTTAAGGATCTTTCCAAACCAAACCATTCCATGACTCTCAGATTTCACAGCTGCCCTACATGAGAAGAACCTTCATGGTCCATACCCCTGCCAGCACTTTTGATATACAGGTCACACACAGCTCTGGGGGGTTTTATCATTTGGATATGAGTGAAAAAAAAGCTAACAAGGAAACACTCATACAGCCCAAGCTCACGTAACTACTAAAATTTAGGGTAACTGATGACTTCTGCTCCCACAGCCACATGAATTATTGTAACTCACAGTGAGTCAAGACATTTTGGGTTGTTTTTCACTGCAAATGCCTGATATCACCTCCAAAACACATAAGCCCAACTCCAAGGCATTTCACCTTCAGAGAGAGCTGAGTAAGTGCTCAGTGCCCGATTTTTAAGGCAGTGCCTCTTCCCTCAGCCTGTTCCATGCACAACCTGTTTATGTGCCTGATCTCTGGGTTTGTGCCTCCAGCTGTGCCACTCCCTCCGTGCCTTTTGACTCTCATTACCCTTCTCCACTGCCTTAATGACAGGGCAGTGTCCTGGCTGTCACCTATCCTGTGCCACCCCCAGCACGGGCTCTGCACACTCACAGCTGCCTTCACTGTGGCAAATTCCACCACTGCACTCCCAGTCTTCCTGCTGGAGATCAACAAATTGAGCACATCACCATACTGTGGGAAGAAAGAAAGGAAGGGAAGTTAATTACAGAGCCAGGAGAGATGTCAAGTTCAGTTATCAAATGAACACAAGAGAAAACCTGTGTTTCCACAGACACGAGGCTTGAGCTGTCACCATTTCTGTCCCTCCAGGAAATAATCTGGGAAGGCATGGAGCTACACACTTGGCTCCCCAGTGCAAGAGGGCTGCTGAGCTCAGAGGGAAAAGATGCCAGGGTGGGATTGATCAGATCAAAGGCTTGTCTGTGCCTGCCTCTGCACTTGCCACAGCAGGGATGTGGAGTGCTTCAAGTGAAGGACGAGTGCACCACAACCACACAGCCAGACTAAGTGGGCAGGAGGCATCCAGTGGGAAGAGTGTGCAGTTGTTCTGCTGGGAAACAGCTCCCAGCTCAGGGATCAAAGGATCCAACTTGGTTCAAAGGCTGGATTTGATGATTTAAGAGATCTTTTCCAACCTTAATGACTCATGATCGTGCTGATGAGCTCTGAAAACTGCATAAGAAAGCTGAACAGGGAAGGAAATGAGCCACTCCAGCTTAAAAGGGCATGGAGTGACAGGACACAGGGAATAGCTTCAAACCAGCTGTTTAGATCAGATTACCTGTTTAGATTAGATAATTAGGATAAAATCCTTCCCTGTGAGGGTACTGAGGCCCTGGCACAGGTTGCCCAGAGGAGCTGAGGCTGTCCCATCCCTGGAAGTGTCCACGGCCAGGCTGGACAGGGCTTGGAGCAACCTGGGATAGTGGTGTCCCTGCCTGTGGCAAGGGATGGAACTGAATCATTTTTAAGGTCCCTTCCCACCCAAACCATTCCATGATCCTGTGATACGGAGCTTCCCAGAACTCACTGTCCTTACAGCACTGGGATCAGGGGAAGACCCAGTAATACACAGGGAAGAGTGTCAGACAGGACCTTTTGCAGGATCTGCAGCAGCACATCTTTGGAGTATCCCCCTCCAGTCTCATCTTCCTTCCTGCATTTCCACCTGAGCTGGGGAACAAACGGCAGGAGTTAATTTTTCCCGTTTGGATGTGCTGCCTGCTCAAGCAGCTCCCACCCCCCTGCACATTCATCACGTCTGCTATTTCCAGCCACACTCCCAGGCCTGCCAAGACAGTGATCTCAGCCATGGGAGTGAGCACAGGGAACAAACTGTTTGGGGAACAGGGAGAAACGCTGCTCACTGGAATAAAAAAAGATCGCACTTGAAAGGATGCTAATGGCTCTGCCAGGGTAATTAGCAGATGTTTCCCTGTGCTTAAAGCACAGACAGCTCAATCCCAGGCTCAGAAATCTGGAGCAGACAAAGAAAAGGTAAGTGAGGAAGGAATTCTAACAGCAAGGACAGGAGCTGTTCACCTGATGATGCACATTCCATGGAGGAATTTCATCTCCAGTATAAAAAAGGATGCGCCAGATCAGCGGGATTGACATTTCCCTTTTGTTTTCCACCATGTTCTATCAGTTTTCACCAAAACACAGCTTTTTAAGGATGTCTTACCTTGAGCTTAGGAGTTATTTTGCCTTCTGCTCCATTTCTTTCCTGCTTGCCTAAAGAAAGAAAATTTTTTTAAAAAATGAAAGGACATGGGTGAAAATTCCTCAGCATTTTGCACAATTTTTTTCCCTGAGAACACACACATGATGAAACACTTTGGGATTTCCACTGGACCATTCCAGTCCCAAAAATCTCGTGCAACAGGAACTGCAGCACAGACTGAATACTCCATGGGAGCATTTTTCCCTTTTAGGAAGCACAGACTTGCCAGGATCAAGGCTAGAAACAGGTCAGCAAAAACACAAGCAGGAGACATGTTCTGAGGCATTTTTCCCTGCAAGACAGTTGGAAAAATTCAGGGTGGATAGCTGCCAAAGAGCTGCAGGTGCTCCCCGTGCTCACCTCGGCTGTGCTGCTCCCTTTCCAGGCGGATCTGCTCCCTGACCAGCCTCTGCTGCTCCTCCAGCTGCCGGGAGCCCTCCTCCCGCAGGCGGATTATCTGCGGCACAGGGAACACAGCACGGGCACCTGAGGCACAGAGCCAGGGCTGCAATACCACCTGGACACTTCCAAGGACAGCCTGGGCCTCACACCCATCTCCTGGGACATCCCTCCTGCTGGATCCCCTGGGACAGTTCCAAACGGAGCAGCCTGGTCTGGTGGAAGGGATCCCTGAGCATGGCAGGGGCTGGAACTGGATGGGCTGTAAGGTCCCTTCCCACTCAAACCATTCCAGGATTCTCTGATTCACAGAGCCTTTTAATCCCAAAGGTTAAAGGACTGCTCTACAGAGATTTTTTTTTTTGTACCTTGAGAGGAATAGCAGATTTGTCTTTACAAACAAGCTGTAGGTCTGCTGGTAGATAAAACTAGCACTGGGAGATAAAAGAAACAATGGGAAGGATTCCACTGATTGATGAATGGAAAAAGATATTTGCTTCTACAAATAAACTTTAGGTTTGCTGAGAAATTAAATTAGACATTGAAAGATGAAAGAAACAATGGGGAAGAAAACCCCCTAAATTCTGTAAGAATTAAAAATTAAAAGGGGGGGTTATACATTAGAGGGAAATCTTTGGTATCAGGTGTATTGGGAAGTCTGTACCTCTCAAGTAGCTCAGCCACTGGGGAAAGAGAGAAGGGAAATGGGGCCAAGAAATTAGGATAAAAAAGGAGGCTGTGTCCTCCAAAAATTTGAGAGATCCCAGGACAATGCCCCATGGCCTCTCCTTTTATTCAAATAAAGTCAAAGGACTCCTCTGTCTCCTTTTTAGACATAAACCTCTGGTGTTTGTGGATTAATTTTCCTGACAACCTCATCCCATGGATTTCATCATGAATGGAAATACTTCCAGCAATTCTTCTCAAAAACAGCAGAGAACTAAGAATTTATCCTTACTTCTTCTTCTAATGATCTCGTTATCCTGATTTCCTCCTCTTCGTTCTCCTGGGACTGGGCTTCCCGTTCTCTGGCTTCAAGATCTGCAGAGAAAGAAACAAAATTAAAACAATTCAAAGAGAACTTGAATGTTCCTTGCTGGCCAGAGGAAGATGGATAGATCACAAACTTGGCTGCAGCTATACCAATATCCTGACAGTTCTGCTGCCTCTCCTCTGGTCCCACACACCAAAGGAGCCTTAACAGTCCTCAACCCCCTAATTCCCACAGCAGGACCAAATTCCCTCTTTCCCAGAGCAGGACCAACCCAACTATGGCTGTGAGAAGATTCCAGGTCTACTGGACTGTACTAGGGATGAAGAAACCAGAGTCATCCCCCATGGACTGACCCCTGTGGAAGGAGAAATGCAAACAACCAGCTAGGGGAGACCTCAGGAGAAGGTGAGAGTTTGATTTTCTTACCAAGCTTTACTTTCTTCCTCTTCTCATCGAGTTTCTGTGTCCTTGCTGCAGCCTCCTTCTTCGCCCTCCTCACCCTGTCATAGGCTGCCTGCCAAGGAACCAGCACAACAGTGGGAAACTAGAGAAACCAGGAGAGAAACTGGAAAACCGGGAATACAGTGACATCAGGGACTGAAACCCTGCCAGCAGGGCTGAAGCATCTGCTGCTTCTTGGATTACAAGCTTTGCCAGTACTTGAAAAGAGGAGCTCATGGTTTTAGCTTCTATCACCTGGAATCAACACTTTTCCCTCTCCTGAGCTTATTTGGAGAGAGTTCCTTGCTCATTTTTTTGGTTTTATTCTTTCCAGGGACATTTCCAGGTTCTCTTAGGCCTTGGGCAGTGGGTCCTCGGGCACTTCCCCACAGCCCCAGAAGGATCCAAGCTCTCCTGTGTCCCTCAGACAGCAGAGCTTGGAGCCTCAGGAACTGCATCCAGGTATTACTCACTTGTCAGCCCCTGACTCAACAGGAATGGCAGATGTTGCCATGGGAATTTGGTGTTCCTCAATCAGGGATGGTGTTATTAAATGGGATATGCCCCAGCCCAGCACATTATTAATGGCAGAATCTCAGGGCAGAGCTGCTCCCAGCAGCAAATCCCAAACACCACATTTCTCCAAGCTTTTACCTGGCATCTGAGATTTGATCTCATGGAAAAGCAGGGGGAATAACAGAGTAACAGCTGAGATTTGTATTCATGGAGCCTCTGTCGGAGCAGAGAGCAGGACAGGCAGGATCACAGTTCCCAGCACCACCCCAAAATCATCCCCCCCTTGCCCAGGGAGCATCCTTACCCTGGCTGCTGCATCTGTGAGCACGGCCAAGGCCTGGGACAGCTGGTGGAAAATTTCCGCTGGGAACGACAAGAAAGAAGGGCAAGGTGAGGGAAACCAGGTGAGGGACCTGGGGGAAGAACCAGGAAAGACAATTCCTGCAGGAAGGTCTCTCCAAGGAACAAAAATCACCTCTGCAACAGATTTGTAAGCCAACCTCCACCCTCAACTCAAAGGTGTTACACAAACTTGAGAGTAAATAAAGAACCAAAAAACTGGGATTGTTTCATTTTAAGAGAAATCTTGGAACACACAAACTTAATTTTTCTTACTGATTCTTTTCATTTTGGGTTGCAATATCTCCTTCACGCCACATTTAGCTGAAGCTCACAATTTCCTTCTCCCTCTCAGTCCTTTTCCTTCAACAAGAAGTCCAGCTTATGTTGTACTGAAAGTTGTTGCATTACAGCCATCTATCCTTAAAAAGTCTTTCCTCTTGTCCCATTACAAGCATTGGCAAATTGTATTTGTTTTTTATAAAGATGCGTTATCAGTCTTGATACACAAAATACAAAGTAACTGCTAATTCTACAACCTCCATTCACAGCAATCCCTCACTGCAGGCACCTGAAACTCCTCCTTGCCCTGCCCACAGATAAAAGGATTTATGGAGTGCTGGTGAAGTTTGGACTGTGAGAGATACAGATCAAAGCAGTGTCCAAACAGGCAAAGGTTTAGAGGGCTGCAGCTGTAATTTCAGCACTGACTTATTGCTGGTGTTTCTAAACTCAGCAGGGATCGTTCAGCCTTAAAAAGCAAAGTTAACATCAACAGAAGTAACTCCCAGCCCTGTGTTCATCCCCAGGGACACCCACCCAGCAATCCCCTCAGCACTTAGGGAAGAAGAGGCACTTCCAGGAGCCTGGAAAAAGGAAAACTGCAGCAGGAAGAGTTGCCCCATCTCTCTCACCTGCCCGGGGGTTGTCGGGGTTCTTGTCTGGGTGGCAGGTGAGGGCCTTCTGCCGGAACGCTGTCTTCACCTGCAGGAAAACTGCTGTCTTCACTGGGGGAAAACTGCTTTGGTTCTGACAAAAAAAGCAACCTGGAAACCCAAAATAATCCCTGTGTTCAAGGGAAACCCACTGGGCCCGGGACATGGATGTGTCTGGAAGGAGTTGGAGCATTTAAAAGCTGTTTTGGCTTCCAGGTGTCTTGTGTAGTAGTTAAACCTCAGGATTAAAAAATGGGAGAGGGGGAAGAAGGGGGAGAATGAAAACAAAAAGGAGAGAAGGAAAAAGGGGAGAAGAACACAAAAAAGGAGGAGAGAGGGGGAAAAGGGGGAGAAGAAAAATATGGAAGAAGGAAACCGAAGAGGGAAAAAGAAATTAAAAAGGAAGAAGGAAAAGGGAAAGGGAAAGGAAAAGGGAAAAAGGAAAGATGGGGGGGGGGGGAGGGGGAGATGATAAAAAAATGGAGGAAGGGAAAAAGCCCAGAAAGAGAACCAAAAAGAGGGCAAGGGAACCAAAAAAGGGAAAGGAAAAGAAGAGGGAAAGAAAAACAAACGGGGAAAGGAAGAGAAGTGGAAAAAAATAAAAGAGGTAAAGAGAACGAGAAATGGAGAAATGGAGGGAAAAAAGTGGAAAGGAAGAAAAAAAAAAGGGAGAAGGAAAAAAGGAAGGCACTTTATTCCACTCCCTACCAATTCCCTGCTACAACAAGCAGAAAAGTTGTGTCCCGGCCCCACCTGGTGGACAAAGCTCCCGGGATTGGGAATGTGCAGGAAAAGCCCTGCAGATGATCCCATCTCCTGCACTAGAGTCCAGCTGAGGGACAGGAGTCTCCTCGCTGGGCTCTAACCTCCAACTTCCCATGTCAGCCAAGAATTCTGCCACCCTGTCCCATCCAACCCCGCTCTCTGGCAGTGGGCAGCCATTCCCTTTTTATCCTGCTATTCCCGGCCCTTGGCCCGAGCCCCTCTGCAGCTCGCTCGGAGCTTCCTTCCTGTGTTTAGCACTGACTAACAACTAAACTCAATTAAAAACCACAAACGTGTAATTGCAACACCACAAAATTAACTACGTGACTTTTGGGCGCTCGGACAAACGTCTGACAACAGGATTTTTGGATCAACACGGGAATTTCCCTTCTGGAAGCACATAAACAAAGTGAGAACAACATGTCCCAGACCAACCCCGCAGTTCTCTCTTCCTCCAAAGGCGGGTTCCGTCCCGCAGGATTGAGGGGTCAACTGGGGGAACGAGGTCAATTCAAGTAAAAGTGAGATATGACAACGCCAATATCAGCAAAACCGGGATTTTCCCGTTTGCCAGCCCCGGTCCCGCAGCAGCGCTTGGAGCAGTCCCTCAGCCCAGCGCGGGAGAGCAGCGTCGCGCCGGGAACCCGCTGCTCCCGAGGACACCGGGAAAGGGTGGAAGAGGGAGAAGGAGTCCGTCCCGAGCCGTCCGCGCCCCTCACCTCCTTCTCGGACGCCTTCTCGCCGATCCCCAGCAGCCCGTAGAGGTCCCGCTCCAGCAGCTCCTTATCCACCGCCATCTTCGCTCTTCCCGGTTCCGCTCCTGGCGCCGCGGTCGCTGGGAAATGTAGTCCCCGCGCGCAACCGTGCCACGTGCTGCCTGGGAAGGTTGGACTACAAGCACCGTGATGCACCGCGCTGCCTCAGAGGACGGGAACCGTCGGCTTGCGCAGCGCCCTGCTGGGTGTGCTGGGTGTTGTAGTTCTTTACCGGCGGCTGAGAGCGGGGATAAACTAGAGGAAAACTACAAGTCCCGTGGGGCCGTGCGCGGGATTGAGTCCTTAGGGGTAACAGCACGTGGGTCCCGCTGTCCCCCAAGGTCACCACTGACCGTGTCCCCAAGTGCCGCAGAGGGATCCACACCCATGCGCTAAATCCCTCCAGGAATGGCAGTCCACCCCCTCCCCGGGAAGCCTGTGGTAGTAGGGGGTGGTGCGAGCCCAGCTACAGCCTGTTCCCAAAAACATACTTGTTTTTGTTGTCACCAAAAAACATCCATCTCAGCTCCTTGGGAGATTCTTGTCTTCTTATTGATCTAAAATACCTCCCTTTCCCCCCACTGCTCTAAGAAGGAAGCACTGTAGACGAAAGCCGATCCAATTATTCCCATACACAGGAGACAGAGTTTTTCAGCCCTTATTCCTTTATTCTCATGGGATTTGTGTCCTCACGGCTGAAGGTTACTTAACTTACTTTATCAACAACAGCAACAAACCTGAGATCAACCTGAGATCATGACGAAAACTGGACAGCCATGACTGCAGTAAAATAAATTGTTTCAAAGAGCTTTCAAAGAGCATTCTTAGCCAGTAGTGCAATAAACTGAAAGATTTCTGGTGTGTCTCCATGGATCCTCACCTAAGCAGCGCCTCAGCTCTCATGGTGCAGACCCAAGTCATCGTCAGTGTTGTTCCAAGCCCTGCTCCGTTGCCACCTCCTTCTTCTTGATGAGAATCCTGGAGTGCTTTGTGCTCAAAGGGACCTTAAAGATCATCCAGTGCCACCCCGTGCCATGGGCAGGGACACCTTCCACTAGCCCAGGTTGCTCCAAACCCTGTCCAGCCTGACCTGGAATGCTTCCAGGGATGGGACAGCCACAGCTGCTCTGGGCAACCTGTGCCAGGGCCTCACCCCTGAACAGGGAAGGATTTCTTCCCAGTATTTCACCTAAATCTCCCCTTTTCCATTTTGGAGCCATTCCCCTTGTCCTAACCCTGCAGTTCCTGATGAGTTGTAGCCCTGGCCATGCTGAGGCTACCTGTGGCCATCGTGGTGCCACTTTGGGCACCTCCTGTGGCCTCTCCTTGAGGATCCCACTCCTGTGACACCTTCTTGCCCTACGAGGCACCAAACTTACCCCCCAACACCTGTCCCTAAACCCAAGCACAGCACCTCAGCCCTTCGGGGCTGTCCCAGGCCTCAACAGTGGCCCTTTGTGACAGCACCATCAATGACGTCACAGCAGCCACGGGACACGGGCCATGTCACAGAAGCAGCAGAGGGGGCCCAGAGCCGCAATCCCATGGTGAGAGCCGTGGGATGCAAACACCGCTATTCCAGCCCCACCACGGCCCCGCTGTTGAGGTGTGGGACAGCCCCAGAGGGCCGAGGGGCCGCGGGGTTTCGGGGAGAACTACCTGCAAACTGACTTTGTGCCTCTTGCAGGGCGAGATGTCATCGAGAGAGGACACTCCGGAGCCCAGCACCAGCCAGGCTGCCAGCACCAGCCAGGCTGCCAGCACCAGCCAGGCCGCTGAGGCCGCGCTGCCAGACGACAGCCGGGCGGAGGAGGCCTCATGCCCAGAGTGCCGGCACATCAGCACGGCCTGCTCCAGCTCCTGCCGGCACTGCTTCTGCCAGCTGTGCCTGTGGGACTGGAGCCTGGGCGAGGCCACGTGCCCGCGGTGCCAGCGGCCCACGCGCCACCCCTACCCCCAGCACGTGGCCCTGTACCACGAGGTGCAGGACCGCGTGTACGACAGGAAGCGGAGACGGCGCGGCCAGTCCGCGCGGAGCTGGTCCTTCGGGCCCTCAGAGAGGAGGCCCAGGAGATCCGTGAGGTGGCCCCATGATGGCCACCGGCAGTCCCGGCACCGCCGAGGCAGCGACTCCCCGAGGAGGAGGCGGTGGCAGCACCAGAGGAGGGCTTGGGAGGACACACCTGAAGAGGGACAAACTCCAAGGGTGGAGTGGGCCATCCCGGTCTCCTCGCAGGGACAGCGATCCTGGCGCAGGTCCCGCAGGTCATGGAGCCAGCAGGAACGGTCCTGGGGCCGCCGCAGGTGGAGCAGGGGCAGGGAGCGTTCCCGTGGCTGGGACAGGTCCTCCAGGAGAGAGCAGGACATGCAGACAGGCTCCCCGGAGCACTCTGCGAGGCATAGGCGCTGGAGGAGCTGGGATGGTGATGACAGACACCCCCCAGGGCCCCAACACGATGTCCCCTCAGACAGGAGCGAGACACGCCAGTCGGAAGACTCTGATTCCTCTGAACAGCACACAAGGAGGAGGCAAAGCCAGGGCAGATCCCACAGGAGAGGGCAGAACTCCCAGGCAGGCTCCCAGAGAACGGTGCCCTACGAGCACTTCAGAAACCAGAGGCGCTGGAGGAGCTGGGATGCTGATGGCAGACACAGTCCACAGCCCTACCATGACACTCCCTTGAGGAGGAGTGACAGACACCAGTGGGAAGACTGGGGCTCCTCCAGGCAACAGCATGCGACAAGGAGCCGAACCCGGGGCAGATCCTACAGGAGAAACCAGAACTTCCGGAGAGCCTCCCAGGGAAGGGTGCCCCGCAACCACTCCACAGGTCACAGGCAGTGGAGGAGGTGGAATGATCACCAGGGACAAGCTCCAAGGTCCCAGCGGGACAACCCGGGCGCCTCAGGGAGGAGCCGGCGCAGGAGCGGGAGCCGTGCCGGGCACAGGGACACATAGCCCACCCTCCCAAAATGGGAATTCCCACACTCAGGCTCGGCCCAGGGTGTCCAGGCAGGCTTTGGTGATCTCCCAGGATGGAGCCACCAGATCCCCATCCTGGACATCCAGGGCTTGACTTGCTGCAAATAAACAAATGCCACTTGAGCCAGCACCCCCTTTCTTCTTTTTGTGTTTTTGTCACCTCAGGATCCTCCACAGGTGTTTTGGAGCATCCCACACCCTTGGGTTGCCCTCATGTGTTTCATCCTTTCCTTCTGTGAGCTCTCCCAGCATGATTAAGTGCCTCTGTAGATCAAGGAATGAGCTGAGGGGCTCTTCCCATCTCCATGCCCTCACAGCTTTTCCATGGTTGAACCTGACTTGGCTTTTGCCTTTGCTTTCCCTTCAGTTTTATCCATGGAAGCTTTGCTGGGAGAAGTTGGTACCCCTCAGCACTTTTTCAGTGAAGCCACAGCTTGGTGCAGGAATATTTTCCCCAAAAACCCATAGTGTGGCTGATACAAATCAGTGCTGGAGATACCCAAGCCCAGCTCCAGGACCAAAACTTGCCCTAAACTTCCCTCTCAGCTGTCATCCAGCCCCTGTCCCCAAATGCCAGCCTTTGGAATCACCCCACTAACCTGCAGTGTCCCATTGATCTTCAATTTGGGGTGTCAGCATAGCTGATCATCCCCCTAGATGCATATTCAGCAATGTGGGATGTGGATTTTGCCTATGGATACATTCTCTGCTGGAAGGAAGGAGCCTGGTCACACTGGATCCCTCTTGCACTGCAAGAAATAATTGGGGAAAAAGCCATAAAATTCAACAAAGAGTGAAAAGCAGGAGCCTGGGCACACAGGAGGTGGGCAAGGATCCTTGATATCCACATGGCTCTGGTAGAGCCACTCCTCTGCTTGAACAAGTTTCTTTTTCTTCCACAGAAACCTGCTTTAAATACACCTGGAATTCATTCATTTTCCCAAATATACCCAGAAAATGGGCTCTTACTACCTGGAAATCACACACAGCCTCAGGTGGGAGAAGCACTGCTCAGCACAGGAGGTGGCCACACACAGCACCAAAACCACCCTGGCAGTTTTCCCCTAGATTTAATTTTTTTTCATTAAATACAAAACTTCTCCTCAGGTATAAGCTGATGTTTGTTCTTCTCCTGGAAAATCCTCTCCCTGCCTCTCTGAGCATAGTTCCAGGGACCTGGAAATACTGGATATGCCACCTAAACACACACACACACAAATATTTCACCAGGAAAACCCTGGAAAAAAATGCAGCATTCAGTGTGGATGGATGTTGGTGGCAGAGCCACTACTGTAGGGTAACAACGAGTAAGAAAATTCAGACAATTTCTGCTGAAGTAAAAAACAAAACAAAACCAAAAAAAGGATCTGGGAAAAGTGCAAAGAGGCTGGAGGTCTGAGGGGAGTGCTGTCCCTGGAGGTCTCTGTCCCAGAGCCTGGATTCAGGAGGTCTTTACAAACACTGGCACCTCGGCCAGGCTGGCAGAGTAATTTCTGAGCGTGGTGCCACCATCAAACACTCGAGCAGTGTTGGTGTCCAGCCAGAGGTGCCCCTCTCCTGGCAGGTAGATGTCCCTCCACGTTTGTCCCTTTTCTGTTATTGGAGCCACCAGGACCTGCAGGGAGAAGGAAAAGAAAGAAGAAAGAACTTCAGCAGAGGGAGGATATGCCAGGATGTGCATGTTGATGGTCATCAGGGAATCCTGGAATGGTTTGGGTGGGAAGAGACCTTAAAAAGCATCCAGTCCCACCCCTTGCCATGGACAGGACATCTTCCTCTAGCTCAGGTTGCTCCAAGCCCCATCCAACCTGGCCCTGGACACTTCCAGGGATGGGGCAGCCACAGCTTCTATGGACACCCTGTGCCAGGGCTTCAGCACCATCACTGGGAATTCCTTCCCAATCCCATCTATCCCTGCCTTCTGTCAGTTTAGAAGTATTAATGCAGTGCAATGACATTCCTTTGGCTGGGATTGGGTTCATTCCTGCCTGCAGCTGCCCCAAGATTCTATCCAGTTTATATTTTTGAAAACCAGAACAAAAAATCCCCAGTGATAGAGCCAATGTAATCCCACCTCCAGGGAGCAATTTGCCCCCTTGTTTCATGGGAAAAGCAGTTCTCAAAAGCAGTTCCCAGCATACTGAGACTCTTTATTCCTGCTAAATCCTTTCACTTCCAAAGCTGATAGAGGGTTTTGGTGCCCTAAATAAGAGTTTCATGAGGAAAGCCAAGCTTTTCCAAAAAGCAAAAACCCCAAAACCCACAAAACTCAGCTACGTTGGCTTGGATTGAAATCTGCTCAAATCCAAGTCCTGGTTTGTACTTGGGCAGAGCTGAATTTACAGGAGTAATGCAGAATTCCCACCTCATCTCCAATGAGGAACTCATCCTCTATGGTGAATGCAACGGGATCCGTGGGGCTGAGCCACCAGGCAGGACGGAAGATGGGGTATCCCAAACTCTGCCACTCCTCACTGTATTTTAGCAGCAGTGGCACGACAAAGTCCCGGTGCCTCTGGATGCACTGGCGGGTCAAATTCAGGACCTGCAGGTGGAGGACAAATCCATGAGGAGCCCAGTGTCCAGGAAACAGCAAAGCAGGGAAAACTCCCAAAAATAAATAATTGAAAATTTAATTTAATAGTTAAAAAGTAAAGCATGCGTTCCCTTGGGAAGAGAAATTACTGAATTGGATTGTCCTGATCAAGTTATGGTGCAAATGGGGTTGATATTGGATATTAATTGATTTGGATATAAATTGATATGGATATTAATTGGATTAATTTGATATATTGTATATATTTGGAGATTAATTGATTGGGATATAAATCCATTGATAATACATTTAAATCCATTGATAACGGACTTAAAACAATTGGACTTAAATGTGTTTAAATCCACAGGTAATTGTTATAAGTCGGCTGGATTTAAATCTATTGATAGCAGATGTGAACACATTGGATTTGAATAGATTTAAATCCGTTGTTAATGAATATAAATCCATTGGATTTAAATTTATTTAAATGCATTGAAAATAGTTATGGATCCATTGGATTTCAGTGGATTTAAATACATTGATAATAGATATGAATCTATTAGATTTAAATGTACTTCAGTTGATTTATGTTGAACATGAATCAATTGGATATAAATGGATTTAAGTCTATTATAATATAATATAATGTGATAATGAATATAAACCCATTGGATTTAAATAGATTGAAACCAATTGATTTCTGTCCATTGGATTTAAGTGAATTTAAATCCATTGACAGTGCATATAAACCCATGATTGAAATGCATGTACATCTATTGATAATGGATAGTAATTAATTGTATTTAAATGGATTTACATCCCTTAATAAAGGATCTTAATAAATTTGATTTAAATTCCACTGATAATGCATATGAATCTATTTAATTGAAATATAATTAAATCCATTGATAACGGACACAAATCCATTAGATTTAAATCCACTGGTGCTTGAATCTAAACCCACTGATAATGGATTTATTCCCACTTCAGTGGGAAGCTGAGGACAGCAGCTGGCAGGAGGTCCCTGCCAGGCCTTCCATGACTTTTGGGGCATTGGCCATGTCAGAATCCTGGTGTGGGACACGTACCCAGGTGTCACAGCAGAGCCAGGGCGGGGTCCCAAAGGCCATCACGGGCAGGAATGTCACAATCTGCAGCCACCTCACAAACAGCTCCGGGTCCCCCAGGGTGGCTCCAGCCTCGCTCCCTCCTGCAGGAACATGGGGCTGGAGTGAGGGCCTCCCATAGCATGGAAAAGTTCTGGGGAAACCTCAGAGCTCCTTCCAGTGCCTACAGCATCACCATCACTCTGAAAACCTGGTACAGCTTGCCTAGAAATGGCACAAATCCCCCAGCACGGAGGGCTCACCCAGCCATCCACAAATTCCTGTTTCCTCCAGAGGCTTTTCCCAGCTCTTGCAGCTCCCAGGCTGTTGGGACACAACCTCCTGCCCAGCTCTCTCTGCGCAGGAGGATCTGTGCCCCCATTCACGCAAGCCAAGAGCTCCAGCACCTCTTTGGGAAGCAAACTCCCATGCTGGGATTGCTTGAGCCTCATTTTCTAAGGAAAACAAGCGAAAAATAGAAGCCAAATTGAAATATTGCTCTCAACCCCTGTTTCAGGGCTGTTGTTTAGGTCATCTCTCCATGTTTGACACTTATGCACAGCCCCTGCACACTCAGGGCATGTTTTAACCACCACTAACTCCATCAGCTCCAAGAAAAAAAGGGAAATGGATCCACTTGGCCTCAATTAAAGGTTGTTTCTTGCCATTTTATAATGCTTTTATTTCAAGGTTTCTGCAGCCATTTTGCTTTGGAGCAGAAATACAGACTTGGAGCAGAGCTGCTGGGGTTTTAGGAACTTCCATTCCCCAGCCAGGAGCCTGGGGATGCAGATCCTCCCTGTGCCAGGTGGGATTTAGCCCAAGCCAAGCCCCTCAGGGGTGGGCTGTGGTGGAACTCTGGGAAGGGCATCCCCAGAGACCCGGCTGCTGCTGGCGCTGCCTGGCAATATTTACAGCATATTCTTTTGGTTTTAGTCCCTCACTTTTTTTCCCTGGTAACATTCATCCCAATCAAGCCAACACAACAGAAAATCGGGGAGAAAAATGCTCCAAGCCTTCCCAGAGCACACCTAAGGTGCTAATGTACCTCCTGTGCCTGGAAAAAGGCTGCAAAATTCACTGCAGGGAAGCCAGAAATAGGGGGGGAAATGGAAAACAAATCCTTACCTATTGCATCAGGGATGAAGAAGTTGTAGCCCAGGAGGCTGTAGTGCAGCACGGAGGGGATGAGCCCCTTCAGCCCAGCGTGGCTCCAGTCAGAGCGCAGGGGGCTCATCTGGACAAACAGCGGGAGGTGACTGGATCTGGAGAAACAGCACAAACCCTTCAAGGTGAAATTCCACAATGCCCAGCTGGCTTTGGAGTCACTGGGGCCAGATTATAGTCCCAGAAGTGTTTGAGTGGGTAGAGACATTAAAGCCATCCAGTCCCACCCCCTGCCAAGGGCAGGGACAACTTCGACAATCCCAGGCTGCTCCAAGCCCCATCCAACCTGGCCCTGGACACTTCCAGGGATGGGGCAGCCACAGCTTCCCTGGGCACCCTGTGCCAGGCTGCACCGTCCTCACATCCCAAGGATCACTCCAGCATGCTGCCCTAGCCCAGTTCCTCACCCCTTCACTTCCCTGGGTGCCAAGAAACATCTGGGAATACCAAGAACGAATTCCAAGCACCATCCCCCAGCAAGCTCTTGTGTCCATCAGCTCCAGCAAGGCCTCTCCCTGGTGCCCACCTGCTCCCAGAGCTGATGATGGTTCCATTGCCCAGTGTCGCCAGCGCTGCCGCCAGCACCTCGGTGTATCTGTCACCCTCCAGCTCGGCAGGAGCAGGGACATCCTGCTCCAGGAAGGAATTGCCCTCCACTCCCTCGAAGGCCACGTAGGTGGCCCCCAGTGCCTGCCGCAGGCGCCGGGCACGAGCCAGGTACCAGCCCAGCGCTGCCTCGCTGGTGACATTCAGGCGGGCGCAGAGCTGCCCCTTCCAGGTGGTCAGCAGCGGGATCTGTGGAGGGGGAGGATGGAAATCCCTGTCAGATCCATAGAAAGTCCTGCTGATTCCATGGGGGATGCCATGCTGCCCCCATCCCACCCTGCATTGTCATGGTGCAGTGCATCAAAGTGAAACTCTCCCTCAACCCCCTTGAAAACCCCTGAGCTGGTGGCAAAGGGATCATTAAAATGACCACACAGAGTGGAGCTGAGGAATCTTCTGAACACTGGAAATGGAAATTTTAAAGTTGCTTCCATAGGAACGAGGAGAGACACTGCTTTCCCCAGCACTGCTGTGTCCCAGCACAGTGGGATTGGGCTGTGTCCCTTGATAAAATAATAAACCCGAGGGGGTTTATTCGGCTTTAATTTTGTTTTGGGGGCTGAGGGGTCCCGTACCAAGTTGGCCCCTGGTCGGGGTTGGCGGCTGAGCCAGTATCCCGCGGCCTCGCCGCCGCTCAGGGAGCGCAGGAAGAGCGGGGAGGTGACACCAGCGTATGGGGACAGCGTGATGGAGAGCTCCAGAGGTTCCACCAGCGCCAGGGCCTGCCTCTTCCTGCGCCCCGAGGGCACCAGGTCCTGCGGGCGGGAAGGGCGGGAATAAGTGGTTTGTGGGAGAGGAGCACCATGCTCCCCACGTGCCCGGAGGGTGGCAGGGTGGCCATACCGTGGCAGCGAGGACAGCCGTGCCGTGCTCCCCCAGGGCCACGACGCCCTCCTGAAGACGATGCCGCTTCAGCCTCCTCACTAGTGACCTCAGGCCTCGCTTGATTTTGGCGGCAGAACCCTCTGGGCCGTGGTAGCGCCAGATTGGAGACCTGCGGGGTGGGAAATCCCTGGTGAGGTGCTTGGGAGAGCGAGCAGGACATTCAGAAGGATTCCCACCATCAGGAGAAGGAGCACTCACCCCAGGAGCGCGGTGTCCGGCGGTGTCCGAGCCGCTCCCGCCGGAGCGCTGGCCGTGTGCCGGCGGGCGGCCGCCACATCGGTGCTGACACAGAGCTGGTAGTGCAGGGGCTCTGCTCGCCCTGCCAGCGTCTCCAGGCAGAACTGCTGGTGGCTCTCCAGAGACAGGAGAAGGGACACGTCAGGAGCCACTGTCACCGTCACTCCTTTGGGAGAAAAGTGGGAAAACGGTGTCTCAGCAAGCACACGGCTGCTCACGGTCCTGGGAGCTGCAGGGATGAGCAGAACCTGACTGCTGCCAAGGCCTCCTGGGCTGATCCCACCACAGATCCATCCATGCCAACCATCCCCACCCTGCTCCTGCTGTTCCCTTGTAGAGTCCAAAATGCCTTTCAAGGGCTGGATTTCTCCCTTTCCTGGCCATTTTGCTCGGCATTCAGCAGGGCAAGGCAGCTGCAGGTCAATTGGATTAATGTGGGGTAATACCTGAATTTTAGTGTTCTGCAGAATAATCCAAATATACCCCAAAAAATGACGCCAGCTGCTGAACTCCTGCCTGAATCCAGCATCCCACAGCGACATCAGGGATCCACAATCCGCTCAAGTGGAGCTGGGGATGCAGCAATGGGCACAGGTCTGGGCTTAAAAAGAAACCAGGCACACCAAGAGCACGGGATGTCCCAGGAGTGACTTGGGCCACTCATCCTCAGGCACTCAGCTTCAATATCAGCTTTCCCACAGGGATGAGGCAATGTGGGATCCATCCCATATTCCCTGTTGCTGCTACATCTGCAGGATATTTTATTCCCAGAGACATCTACACTACTCTTAAACCAGCTGCTTTAGAGGCGAGGAGAGGGGCAGAGAAGCACAGGGATGAAGCTGTTGGGCCCTGGCCAGGGAAGGAGGTGATTACCTGTGGATCCCAGGAAGTACCTCTCCAGGAGGGGCCCGAAGCCGTCGGGGTTTTTGCTGAGGTCGCCGCTCACCAAGGGCTGCGCGGGGCTCTCGGCACCATTGAGGGGCCAGCGCTGGGCACGGATGCTTGGCCCTCCATACCAGGAGACATTGGCCATGGAAAAACAATCCTGCAGCCAGAAAAACATCATCAAAGAGGGAGGAATACTCAGGGGGAGCAGGAAAGCCAGACTTGGAGCAAACTGTGCTAGTGGCAGGTGTCCCTTTTACAGCGTAAAATTATGGTTTCATTTAAAAAACAAAGGAAAAGCAAGGCGTGCTTCTCAAAGCCTGCCAGTTTTTGCTGGAGGAGCACAAATAAAACCAATCTGACACAACAATCATACTTCGGCACTCCATCACAGTTATCAAACACCTCTGAGTCGCAGGTGAAAAGATGCTGCAAAGGTGTGAGCAAAGAGACTCTGCAGGGGTGAGTGGGAGAGGACAATGGAGGGAGAAATTCAAGGAAACAGCTTTAAAATGCACTGAGGGCACTTTCAGAATCCCAGTTGGAAAATCTATGTATTTTGGTTTGTTGGTTTGTTTGGGTTTTTTTTTTTTTTTGTTTGGCCAGGTTTTTTTGGTTTGGTCAGGTTTTTCTTGTTTGGTCAGGTTTTTTTGGTTTGGTGAGGTTTTTTATTTGTTTGGTATTTTCGTTCAGTGGTTTTTTCTCTGTTTTTTTTTTTTTTCCTCTGCTTTACTTAAAAACCACATTAAGCTCTCCAACTGCCTTCTCAGAGTTTCTGGAGTCAATCAGCAAGTGCAGCTGTCCCCAGCTGAGCTCTCACAGAAAGCTTTTAGCCCCATCTTGAGCTCTCACCTTGATGGCACCAGTGCCCTGAAGGTGACACATCCTCCCTCCCAAGGCACAGCTTCCCTCTTTCCGAAGGGCTGATGACAAGAGTTTCCCTCAAGAGACTCAATGTGGAGATTTGGGCACTTCTCATGGGCCTGGCAGGGCCCTGGGATGGGGGACATCCCCATCCTTGACCCGCCTCCTGCCAGAAATCATCAGCTTTCACTTCAAAGCTCCTCAAACTTTCCCCTTTCTGCCAAATCGAGGGATAAGCAGGACTTAGCGTCCTCGTGACTTCCCAGGCAGGATGGGCTTCCCCGAAAGCCCAGAGATCTGGGGCCATGAAGGGGGCCTGGGGTGGCAGAGGGGACCCAGAGACCCCTCACTCAACCCATCCCACCTTTATTCCCAATCCCAAGGCTTCGAAGCCTCCTGGAGTCCTGAGCTCGGGGGCGCAGAGAGGTTAAGTCTCTCCAAGGGGTGGGGAGAGGAGATGTAAATTATTAAAGTGGAAACCCTGGAGGCTCAGAATAGCTGTACCAGGTGTCAGCTGAACTCGTTACACCAGCTGGGAAAGAGGGAAAACAGTCTGTTCTGAACTCAGATTTCGCTGGATCATATTTTCCAATGGTTTGGGTTTTTTTTTTTAAACAAGTGGGGAGAAGCCTGTTCTGTCTCACTCATCCTCTCAAATGCCTCACACCAATGTCAGTGGAGGAGACTGAGGGTTTGCGCTCAGGGAACGCCTTCCACCCACCCAGAACGGTGCCAACAGGTGATTTACGGCTAAAGGGGAATAATCCTCCATCCCAGAGAATCCCATCCCGCTTCCCTCCCTGTTCTGAGGGCTCCCCACAACTGGACACCCTGCTCTGACAGCGTGTCTCCTTCCCCTCCTAAGGCTCCTTCCCAGAGTCTGCTTTTATTTAACTGAGGGAGAAAGCAGGGAATGGTACCAAAAATGTTCGCAGCAGCGGACACGGATTATTCCCATCCCGCGGGAGCTGCCCATTGTGTCTGTGCTGGAAGAGACCTTCCCGAGGCTCTCGCCAGCATTGTCATCTCCAGTGGGTATTTACTCTGTCTCCATATAAACACAGTTCTCTCACCCGGGGTCACCAGCGTGGCACCGCCACAGGGTTTTGGGGCTCAGCTTCGGAGCACGATGCTTCCTAAAGGTTTTCCCCACCTGGCACCTTCCAGATGTGGAAGGCAGGGAGCCACAGTGCGACCACATAACCGAGCTGGGGGATGATGGTGAGGCCAGAGCCGCCCTTGTTGGATCCCAAAGGGTTCGGAGCCGGCCGGAGGGGTCCCCGTTACCTTCAGGGTCACGTCGGGGCGCAGCGGGGTCCAGCGGACACTGTAGCACTCTGTTCCAGGGGCTGCCGGCGGCTCCAGGGACAGTCGGAGCTCGGCGTCCTCCTCCCAGGAGTAGCAGAACTGGCGGCCGTCGTGCCAGCAGCGGTCGCGGGGCGGCGGGGGCTCGGTGGCCGGCACGCTGCCCACGGCGATGGCCAGCACGGGCCGGCCGGCCGGCAGCGCCCGCAGCAGCAGCGCCCCGCGGCCGCGCTCCCACAGCATCCCCGCGTCCCGGCCCCGCAGCACCCACTCCTCCGGCGGCTGCTCCAGAGCCTGCCACGAGATGATGCCGATGGTCATGGCGAAGAAGACGGCCACGCCGAGGCAGCCCACGGCGCCTTTCCAGGGCTCCGTCATCTCCCTGAAGCTCAGGGTCCAGGTGGACTCCGGGATTTGGCCGGTGTGGCGGGAGAGGGGCATGGTGAGATCGCAGGGATGCGGCGGCTCCGCTGCTCTCCCCTCCTGCAGCGGCACAGGAAAGAAAACCCTCTGTGATAGCTCCACAAGAGCTTCTGGGATGGCTCCAAAAGATCCTCTGGGATAGCTCCAAAAGCATGCACAAAAAATTAATGAATGTAATGTATATATAATGAAATTTTAAAAATAGTTTAAAAGAGGGAAAGCTGCCTCTCGGTTCTGTCTGCACTGTTCCCGAGGTAAGGGGAGTCCCTTCCACAGCCTCCTCCAGAGCAAATCCCACTGCTGGGCTCTGTGACGGTGGCTCAGCCCCCAAAGCCAGGGGCTCAGCCCCTTGGCACAGCCAGCAGCACCCAGTGACACCGAGGAGGAGGAGGAGGAGGTGTCACACGTGGCCCAGAGCCCGGGAGGAGATGGGGCCACAGACAATGGGAATCGGGGCCGCGCTCCAGCCTCGGCTGCTCCGTGGGGTTTGGCATCGCTTCCCTACTCGGTTTGGAAGCAGCAGCAAATACCCAGGGGTGCAGGAAAACATCCCAGGGTGGGTCGAGAAAGGAGGGGATGCACCATCCTCCTTCCATCTCCTCTCTCTCTTCCCTGGAAAAGCGTTTGGATGATGCACAGAGCAAAACCGCCTGTGGGCAGGGTGTGGGGCCTGGGTGAGCCCAGGGGAACGGGCGCTGCTGTCCCTCCAGGTGCGGGGTCACTGTGGGGACAGCTTCATGGTGTGGCACTGGCCTGTCCCTGCATCCCAGGCCCCATCCCACTGTCCAATGGCAGGCTGGGAATGGTGCCACCTCCCCGGCACAGCCACCCCTACACGCCCCGTCACCCCCTTACCTAAAGGCAGGTTCGGAGATGCTGTCACAGCCCCCGAAGTGTCCTCGATGTTTTTCCCAGCGCTTTTCCCACCAGCAGCAGGTTTTCCTCCTCTTTCCCAGGGCAGTTTTCTCTCCTGGCCGTGTCTCAGATCTGTGGAGCTGAAGGAACTTGATCCAGACTAACCCAGGAGCGTTACTTAAGCCAAGCTCCCTCCCTCCCTCTGGCCCTCCCGCCTGCTCCCCCGCAGCCCGCACGTAGCCACAGGTGGCTGCATCCCCAGCAGGGGCAGGACATTAAAATATTCCCTTTTCAAGGCTTTTATCTAAAGAAGAATATTTTTAAAGGAGGGGAGATTTTTTGCCAGCTTGCTGAGGTGGCTCTGGTTGAGTCTACTCCACAGCTGGGAACGCACATGTGAATCCCCCTGGGAGTGTTGAGCCTCCTCGTTCTCCTGCTTTGGCTTTTGTTGCTGTTATTATCCAATTTTGGGGGATTTTATCCCTGTTCCTAGTTCACATGAGCCACTGGACCTTCCCTTAGATTAACTCCAGAGCTGCAGCTGAGGGTGCTGCCTGCATCCAAAACCACAGGGAAGTCACTTCCCAGGACACTTGAAATCCCCACTGGTACAAAAACTCTGGAAATCTGAGATATCCATCAACTTTTCCATGCTCCAGTCCCCATTCACAGTCATCTCACCATTTCTACAGGTGATCAGGGAATACGGGGATTTCCCAAGTGATATTACAACCTGTTGGCTGCCAAGATATAAAAAAAAAATTGGGATTTAAAAGTGTTTCCTCATCCTGCATCCAGGCAAAACCCCAGCAATCCCAAGGCCAAAGCCCTGCTCACCCCAGACTTCAGGAGAGTCCCAGGACTGCCAAATCCACCAGGAAAATTCTCATCTGTGGCCCAAATAAGCCCTTGGATGGGGGCTTTCCTCTCCAGGATTAATTTTTTATTGCAGGTGGGACAACATTCAGTGTTGGATGGAGGGCAAAATGGTGGATTGAATCAGGACAAGAAGGAACTCCAGGGCAGGTGAGGAAGTGGATCCAGGATAAGGAGAAAGGATGAAAAAAGCTCAGATTTGAGCCTGAAGACCATGAGGTTCATCTGACATGGGCTGGGCATCCCCTGGGAATGGAGTCAGGAGAGGTTATGGCAAAGCTGTAGGTGATGGACTCATGGGACCCCAAAGCTATGTAAAATAAAGAGAAAAATTGGAAAATAAAAGGAATGAGGAGTGTTCCTTCCATCAGGGGTGTTAGAGGCACTTGAGGGGCCCAACACTCCCCATGACCTGGAAAGGGGGAGCAAGAGAAGTGAAAAAACCCCGTGGTCACTCAGAGCTGCTCACCCACAGCATCACTGGAGCCAATGGAATTACTTGTGAGGCTTTACAGATCCATGTGCCTCAGGGAGAGCTCAGTTTGGCTGCAAAACCTGCAGAAACAGGGCAAAGGAGGGGAAAAAAGGGATCTTTGGGATGGTCTGGGATCCTGGTACACCAGGAAGGTTCAATGCTCTGTCCAAGGGAGGGAAAGGGACGTGGAAGGAGCACCCAAAAGCTGCCCAAGGATTGGCAATTCCCTGTTTCCCACCATGAAATGGGCTGGGAGGGGGGCAGCTGATGAGGTTGTTTGGCTGCAGCAGCTAAAGGCAAAGCTCTGTCACATGGCACAAGATTAAATCACATCCATGGAATGGCAGAGGGGCCCTCAAGGTGGGATTAGGGAAACCCGGGATGGCGCGGGTGCAGTGGGATAAGCAGGGACAGGGGGCCGTGTCTAGGAGGGACAGCAGGAAATGGAGGTGGTTTGAAAAACCTTTTTTCTTAAAAAGCAGCTCAAATCCCAGAGAAAAATCCTGCTGGAGCTTGTAGCAACTCAGTATTTGGCCAAGTTTGGGCCCCTCAACTCTGCACGTGGCCTGGGGGTTTGGGCCGAGCCCGCTCTCTCCCTCCCAGAACTCCTGGGTTTTGGGAGGAGGAATGGATCTCTGAGTTTTCCTGCCCATCACAAATCTCAGCATGAACTGGCTCCCACGAGCAGACTGAAACCTCCCTTCATCTCCCTCCCACTGCCAACAAAAACCACTTAGCCTTCACTGGCCACAGGAAAAAAAAAATATTTCGGGGTGGCTCCCTGGATTCCACGAGGGTGTCCTGACCCTCTGCTTCCAGAGGGGTTTTTTAAAAACATTTTTACATCTCCTCCTATGCAGAATGGAGCATCTTTTCCCTCTTCATGACTTTTCAGGGTTGAAAAGACCTTGACGTTTGCTTTTTTATATCCAATGGGTCTTTCCAGGCTCCAAGGTTGCTGAGGGACCTTGATGTGGTGGCAGGTCTCCCTTCCCATGGCAGGGAGTTGGAACTGGATGAGCTTTAAGGCTCCTTCCAACCCAAACCATTCCAGGATTGAGGGATTTGCCAAGGCTCCAGGTTTGTGGGATGTGGACAATGGGTGGACAATTCCCAGGGAAGGGATGGAGTGGGAGACTGGGAACACATTTAACTCACCAGCATCCATAACCAGGGTTTGAGAACCTGAGCTTTTTGGTGGAACACCCAGAAAACAGGGACTAAGGGTTATTCCCACTGGGATTTAGGATCACTGTCCCCTAAGAGAGACTTCCATCACTGCATACCCTGTGGGTCACACTCGTTTCCAGAGTTCTGTCATCACCTTTTGGGCTGGCTGGAAAAAGAGAGAGCACAGAGAGCCACAGGGATTTTCCTCTTTTCTGGGGTTGCACTTGGGAAGGCACAGCCCTTTCCTTCAATATTTTCCTACAGCCTTTAAGCACCAGCAATTATAGCCTCAGCTTCCCAGCCAGACCCTCCTGAGGTTTCTGGTTTGGGATTTCTTAAATATTATTATTTAAAAAAAAAATACAGGAAAAGTGTGTGGGTTGGCCAAGAGCAAATGAAAACTGGTGGGAGCAGCCTCCAGGACTTGGCATTTCTCCTCCATTTCTCCCAGTGGGGAGCAGCCTCACCCCAAAACTCTCCATGTTGAATAGATCCCACAGTCCCTCAAAAGCCTACACCAAACTCTCAGTTTTATCCATTTATCCATGATATCTCTGAGCTGGGAGACATAGTGATGAGCCAGAGTGGATTCCCTGAAGCTGGCAGCATGGATGGGTATGGATTTCCCACCTTCCTGCTCTCCCAGAGTTTATCCAAAGGGAAAAGATACCTTCAGAATCCATCCTGGAATAAAACAGCTGATGTGCCATGGTGGGTGTTCTCCTTGGGTTTTCCTTCCACTTGCAGTTCCCAGCCTTGCCTTTCAGGGCCAGCAAAAGCCTTTGGCTGTGCTGGAATCTCTTGGAGAGCTTTGGGCTCCTTATTAGAGCGGAGCTCACTTTAAAAGGAAAAAAAAAGCAAAAAGAGTGATTTGGTTCCTAAATTCCCAAAACCTCAGCCCAGATTTCCTCCTGGAAAGCAATCCCAGATTTCCATGAACTCCACAGCTGTTTATAAAGGAAAAAAGGAGCAGCAGGACTTGCACTGACAACGTGGCCTTATAAACAGCATCAGCCCTTGGAAGCAACCATTGTCCCTTCCCATCCCAACTGTGTGCCCTGAACCAGCAATGCCTGGATTTGGGAGCTCCTTGAGTCCTTCCACAGCCCATCCAGGCTTTCAGGAGGGTCTCATGCCAAGCAGCAGATTTTGGGCTGGGGAACAGCCTGGAGCACCTGAGATAATCCACGGATGGATAATTTTCCAGCTGGAAAGTCACCAACTCCAGGTGCCAGTTTTGGGATGGAAACAGCCCTTGTGTGCCCTTTGCCCCCCTGGTCCCTTCAGGCAAAGCCTGGTATTTTGGGGACACCAAACCCAAGTTCCTAATGCACAGTATTCTGTAAAATTTCTAATCTGGGTAGAGAGGAGCCCCCTGTGCTGAGGAAAATGCCCTTCATGGGGCCCTCACCCCCCTGCACCTCCAAACCCAGCCCAGGTACCTTAAATCCAGGGAACTGAAGCACCCAGCCAGCCTCAGTGCTCCTGCTCTGAGCTCAAATCCTCAGAGGAGGGTGAGGCTGCTGGTTTGGGATCTCCAAAGGCAGCACCTGCTTGGAAAGGGCTGGTGGCAATTCCACTGAACCCACCACTCCCAGGAGCAGAGCTGTGGTGAGGCCAGACCCGTGTGCTGCTCCTGCAAGGGAAGCCTTCAAAGAGCCCCAAACCTCTATTTTTTTAAATTAAAACAAGGCACAACTGATGATAAAAGCTGAGGCTGTGAAGAGAGAGCAGTTGCACCCCACAACCTCAGCCCAGGATTTTGGTTTTCCAGGAAACCCCTTGGCAGAAGGGACAAAGGGGGGCCTGGCGTGCCAGGGAGCTGCTGGAGGTGAGCACAGCGAGGGAGCTCTTGGAAAGGACCTTTCTGCTTCATCTGCCTCTCCCGAGCTTCCCAGAAATCTGGTGAGCAGATTTGCAGCCTGCCTGCTGCCAAATTCAATCCCAGCCCTGGAGATGCTGTTTGGATAATGATGAGACCAAAATTCTTCAGCTTCTCTCTGTGGAGCTGAGCCACCGCAGGCTGGAAAGGTGCAGGACAGCCCTCAGGACACTCACCTGTCCCCAGAGAGGTGGCACTTCCAGCCACACACAGGAACATGCACCCAGGGGATCAGCATGGGATACCCCAGCTCCATCCATCCCTGTTCCCTGGGGGAGTTCTCAGCAGCATCCCCCAGGCCTGGTGCTCTCCAAGGACAGTTGTGGTTTTTGGGGAGGGCTCCAAAGCCAACCAAAGCCTCACTCCCAGCTTCCATTCCCAACCCCCCTGAGGGGCACTGCCCTGCTGGGCAGAGAGGAGGGTGCAGGTCCCACATCCCCACAGGTGCCTCCAAGGGGCTCCAAGGAGGGTCTGGGCACCTCCTTTTTCCCAGGCACCTGGCTTGGACTCACCTGCCCAGGGCTCTGAAACTCCAGGCTCTGCTCCAAGTAAGGCTTAGACCTTCACCTTCTTACTCATCATCTTCTTTTTCTTCTTGTTTTTGTTCTTCCACCTCCTCCTTCTCCCCTGCCCAGTCCCTGCAGACCTCTCACCATAGGAATTTAGGATTTATGCCCCCCAGAATCCCCCCCACATAAACCTCTCCCCACCCCAATGAATGCTGCATCCTCAAGACCTTCCTTTATAAGGGAGAGGAAACTGCCCCTGGAGAGCCATTAGAGGCTTCCAGTGATTAGCAATTACCAGTCCTGAAGAGCTGCCCCTGCCTCTCCTAACGAGGTTTGGTGCTAATTATAGCAGGCAGAGCCAGGAGCCCTGGTGAGGGGCCGTGGCAGCGACCACATGGAGCCTTCTGGATTCCTTGGGATGTAAAAATGGGCTGGGGTTACTCCAGGACAGCGATCCCCTCCACTGCCAGGAGCTCTGGGGATGCTGTTCCAGGGCTGGCCTGGCTTCCTGCTCATCAGCTGCTCCTGTCTCATCCATCACTTGCAATAATTCCTGCTGAATATTGCGGGATTCCGCCGTGCCCAGCTCCAGCCAGCAGCTAAATCCATCCCCCTTGGACCAGCCTTGGGGATATTTGGGAACTGAGCAACGTGGAATGAGAGCACCCAAATCCTTCATTTGTCAGGCTCAAGTGTGTGTTCAGCGTCCCAGTGGAGTTTAATCCCTCCTGAGCTCTTCTCTGCCCATCCCAGCACTTCCCAAAGTGGCTCTTCTCCAGCCAGGGCAGCAACACCCAACCCAGCTGCTGGAAAACAAACTCCCAACCCAGCTCCCAGTGTTCAACTCCCTTGGGAATGCCATAAACCCCCTAAAAATAAATAAACAACACCTCCCTCCCCTGACCTTGTCCACCCTCTGAGGCTTTTAGCCCCGTTTGGGCTCTGCCCATACACAGAGCCCTGAGCGAATTTTAATTCACTAAATTCAATTTAATTCAACAAAATTGGGATTTTAATCAAGGTGCTGAGAAGGAGCAGCCCCAAATTGCTTTCCCAGCCCAGCTCTTTGATGGGGCTCATTTTCCCCCCAAAAGGAGAATGTGGGTGTACGGAGAGAAATGGAATAGAATTAATCCTTGAAACCCCCTGGGTAGACACAAGCAGCTCCAGGAAACACCTCTGGGAGCTGTAGGAGGGCAAAGGGTGCCTGAGAGGGTTCTGGAGCAGGCTGGGGAGGTGGAATGAGTGGCTTCCCAGGCTGTGACCCTCCAGGGAATCCTTTTAGGGGTGGAGAGACCAGGAGGGCATATGGTGCCAGAGCTCAGGGAGAGGACCAGAGGGATGCCCAGCCCTAATTTAAGGATGATCCCACACCATGCACTCCTTTCCTAAAGCTCTCTGAAATAACCTATCCTGGGAGTGCCACAGGTGGTTGGGAACTCGGATTTTATTGTCACAGGACACGGCAGCAGACAATGGGGTCAGTCACAACAGAGGGGACAGGGGAGTCACACCACAGGGTCCCAGCACAGCCACCCCGAGCAGCCACACAGCCCCAACACCCAGAGGGAGGGAAGGAACATGGGCCACAAGTCCGGCTCCTTCCCACAGCTTTCCTGCCCCATCCCTGTGCAAAACAACAACTCCTCAGGCCACGCTGGTTTTCCCTCTGGGAACAGGGCAGCTGATGAGGAGACAGAGGGGGACCTGCAAGCGGCTTCTGGAATCAGCTCTGTGCTACTGAGCACAGCCTGGATGGGCTGGAAGGGTTGGAGGATCCAGGGGTTTTACTCACCAGCCACGCTGAGGAAGCAGGTTCCATCCCCAGGGAATGGCTGATGCCAGCCCAGGAGCCAGCACAGCCCTCGGGGTCACCCAGCATGGTGGGTGCTGGATTTGGGGTGCAGATACACCCAGCCAGTTCAGGGGAGGGGGAAAGCCCCCCCAGACGTGCCTGCGCTGGGTCTGAGCCCCACCAAAACACGGCTGAGCTTCCCTCCAAGGGCTGTCCCAACACCACTGAGTCACCTCAGCTATGCCAGAGGGGGAGGAGGGAAAAAAAGGGATCAGATGGATGAGGAAAACCTTCCCTGCTGGCACAAAGCCCCCTGTAAGAAGAACCCAGGGGCTTTTGTAGCCCAGTGCCACCCTCTGCAGTCCTGCCCTTCCCCTCCAGAGAGACGGCACAGCCCCAGCAGCCGCCCCCATCCCGGACGTGAGCCGGGCGCTCACTCGGGAATGTAGTCCCTGAAGGAGTTAAAGCTGAGGCTCCTGCCCGCGGAGTTCAGGCTGGAGCTGGCCTGCATTTTGGGAATCTTCTCCATGAGCTTGGACACTGTCCTCCTCTTGAAGGAGCCCGGGGAGAAGTGGCCCTGCCTGAGCAGCTCCTGGTAGAGGCTGCTGAACACCGCCACCGGCTCCTCGTAGCTGTCCCGCGTGGAGATCTCGTAGAAAGGAATCTTGAGGGCTTTGGAGAGGTTCTCCCCGTCCTCGGTGGACACCATCCTGTCGAACTGCAGGTCCTTCTTGTTGCCCACGATGACCACGGGGGGCTGCTCGGCGCCGCCGCCGCTGCGCTTGGGGCTGGCGTGCAGGTGGTTGATGAGGAAGCAGAGCCGCATCACCTCGTCGAAGCTGCAGCGGTCGGTCACCGAGTACACCACGGCAAAGCCATCGCCCCACTTGATCTTCTCCTCGATCTGCAGGGAGTCCTCCTCCTGCCGGGGCACGCACAGGCTCCCGTCAGCACCGCTGGAATGCCGGCGCTGCTGGATGCAACCCCGGCGAACCTCCCGGGGGCGCCGTCCCCATGGAGGCTGAGAAGGAGCAGCCCCAAATTGCTTTCCCGGCCCAGACCTTTGATGGGGCTCATTCCCCCTGCCCACAGGAGAATGTGGTTGTATGAAGAGAAATGGAATATAATTCCCTCGAAGGGAAACCCCTTGGATAGACAAAAGCAGCACCAGGAAACACCTCTGGAGCTGAAGGAGGGAAAAGGGACAGCAGCACCAGCAGCCCAGGGCAGGGATGGGGTGGCTTAGGCAGTGTGGCAGGTGGGGACAGCCATCAGCCCCGTCCTGGCATGGATACTGGGGTAATCTGTGCTCCCTTGAGCTGCCAGGATGCTCCACTGGCAGAGGAAGCACAGTTATGCCCCGCATGGGAATGGGGGAATAGTTACCTGAAGGGAATGGGAATGGAGGAATATATGACACTGTAATATATTAATAATATATTACACTATAATATAACTGAGGTTAGACATAAATTCACCAAAACACCCTTTTCCTGAGGTGACCACCATGATGTTCCAGACAGCAGGAATTAGCCCAGTGGAAGAGCAGGGGCTGCCTTCCCTGGTAGGCTGCTCTGCTCCGTGTTGTTTTCCCAGCTGAGCTCACCTGTCCGGCTGTGTCAAGGATCTCGAAGTGCACCATCTCCCCATCGATGACAGCCACGTGCCTGTAGATCATTTCTGGGCAGGACACACAGGGAAGGTGTGTGAGAGAACCCCCAGGGAGCAGCCACAGCCCAGGTGGCTTCAGTCACCTGGGTGGGTGGCTGAGAGGGCAGCAGTGACCAAAGTGTGGGAGCAACAAGAGAGGGAGAGGGGCTCCATAGGAGAGAGGGAGGAGGGGATATTTGTGGGACATTCCAGCAGGGACATGGCTTCAGTGCTCAAAAAACAACCCAAATGCAAGAAAAAAACACCCCAAAATCCTAGAATTCAGGAGAGCACAGGCTCCAGAGGATTAGATACCTCCTGTCCTTTAAAATCCACCTCCCAGCAGATTGGGAAGGAATTCAAGGAACTGAGCAGGAACTGCTGGTTTGATGGTTGGACTCTCAGAGGTCTTTGCCAACCTAAATGATTCTGTGATCTTATGATGCTGCAGGATTCCACAACCCCATGACTGAGCCTGCAGCACTTCCCTGTGCAATCCAAAGGCTCATCCCAATAGGTTTTGCCTAAATAAGACCAGAAAGGGAAAAAGGCATGCAGGACCCAGGGAGGTGTCAGGATGTCTGTGAGCTGCCTGGCTGGTTGAGGAGGAAGAAGAGGGAATATGGTGAATTTGGGGCCAGAGTTGGCTCTGCCATGGTGACAGCCCCAAGGAAAAGGAGTTTTCCTACCTAGGGTTGGGTCATAGTCTCCAATGAATCTCCTGGTGATGAATCGTACGGTCAGCGCTGGAAAAAAAAAAAACACAATGAACCCTGTTGGAGTTGTCAGTCATCTGGACTAATCTTTCCTCCTTGCAAGGGCAAAGGAGCAGCAGGAGCAGCCACAGCTCAAGCAATTAAACCCCCTCATCTGATTACACATCTCCCTGCACCAGAGCCCAGCAAGGCAAAGCCCAAATTGCTAGCAAAATCCTCCCTGGTGCCTTTGGCCCTAACATTTTTTCCTTTCCAAGGAGGCTGCTTTGGAAATGCAGTGCTGATGCCTGGAGAGGGAATTTCTGGACAAAGCCATGGTTGGGAGGGTGAAGAGAGTGCAGGACTGGAGAGAGAAGTGGTGCTTGAGCCCTTTGAGGTGTTAATGACAATAATGGAGATGGGAGTAAAAGGTGGTGGAGAGGCTGAGAGCTGGCTTGGAAAGGCAACAGAAGTGGAAAGTGAAATTAGTGGAACAGGGGAAAAAAACAGGGTGGGGGGAAACCCCGAAAGAGCTAGGCAGGAGCACAGAGCCAGGAGGGAGAAGAGGAAAGGAAAACACACCAGGAGTGTGGCAGAAGGATAGACCTCACCAGAACCAGCATGTAGTGAAAACCCCTCCAGAAACAAAAGGGGAAATGAAAAGCCAACACCAAGCTGGAGCAACCCTGGAGCAACACTCAGAGCTCCCTTTCCTCTGCAACCCAGGGTCAGTTTGTCCCAGCTGCCCACCAGCAGATGTTGCTGGTGTCCTGCCTGCCCTCACAGACCCACACCAAGCCCATCAGGATCTGTGTGTCTATCCCAGGAATGTGGCACTCCACATGGGCCAGGCTTAAATAACCACAGAAAGGGAAAGGGATGCAGGAACTTCTGCCTCTCACACCTGCTTGGCACCTCTTTGGGGACATCACCATCCTCTCACCCCCCCAGTCTGTCTCTGGGTTTCAAACCTGCACAGCAGGGAAGGGATTTGAAGAAAAAAGCAGATAATTTAGCCAAACTGCTTGGAGGAGATAACCAGGCATCCTGCAGGAGGCACCTACAGGCACCTTCAAAGAGGACACGGAGTTATCAGGGGGGAGCGGGGCGAGGCAGGCTTGGTCTCTAGAAAGCACCTGATTGTGTGTCATATGTCAGGCAGCCACCCAAAGCTGGAGCACATGGTGTGGGATGAGAAGAGGAGCCAATTAGATTGATTAAAAATTGGCTGGAGCGCAGGAACACGAGGGGAGCTGCCAGTGGGGGAAGCGGCCGCAGGCGGAGCGGCCGTGGCCACCCAGCCTTATAAGGAGCTTTTTCTCCCCATCCTAATCATCAGTCACCTCGGGAAGGGCTTTCCTTGGAACTGAAAGGGTTAATTGTGACTTAAACGTGGGGTGGGGGCTCAAGGGGTGATTTACCTGCCACGGAGTCAGGCTGGCACCGTGGGATAGCACCAGGCATGTGCCCACGTGCTGCCCTGTTTGTGCCGCTGCGGAACGGCCCCAGCACCGATCCATCTTCACTCCACGTGCTGCAGGCAGAGCTCTGCTCTGGATTATGGTGGAGTTTACGCTGGGCAGTGGCAGCAGAGGAGAGCACAGGCCCCAGCTGGGCTGGATTTCCAGCCCCCGCTGCTGATTCACACAGCCCTGATCCTTAAACCACACAGCTGCACCCAAACCCACCCCTGCTCAGAGGGTCTGGGACCTCGGATCTCCAGATCCTGAAGGTTTCCAAACTGCTCCAAAAAACCCCAAATTCCTGCTGAGAATCAAGGGTTATCTTTCCCTTTTGCAGCTGCCCGCATGGGATTTGCCCTTTGGTTGTTCCCACCCCTCAATTCTCCCAACCTGGCTCTGTATCCCGTGGTTGCAGCAGCTCATCCTGGGGATGAGTGGGGTCCTGCCAGGATAGGAGCTTGGCAGCTCTGGGATGAAATCCACCTTCAGTCTCCCCTGCTTCACACCCTGCCCAGGAGAGATGTCACCCCCACCTTGGGGACACATCTGACTCCCCTGTCGTCCCCACAGGAGCTGAAGCAATGATGCTGCTGCTCTTGGCTCCTTCCTCGCCTCTCCCACACTCAATTCATCACCTGGGATGTCACCTGCCAGCTGGGCAGGGACAGCAGGACAGGTGTCCTCATCCCCAGCACAGGGGCTGGCGGGCAGCAGGACCCAGGAGCTGGGGCACTGCCCTCGGGGAAGGTGACACGATGTCCCCTGGCAGGGGAGGACGTGTGGAACAGCGCCCAGGGGACACAGATGGGGAGGGACACACTCAGGGGGCTCCATGCCTGCCGTTCCCGGGGGCTGTTCCCTATTTCTGGCACACTCCAGCTCTTCTCTGCACAAGCCATGGATCAATTATCCCCCTGTGCCCTGACTCCATGGCCTGTGTCACTGTCCCACTGTCACAGACCCCACTGCAAGGTACACATGCTGACAGCCAACCTGAACTGGAGCAACTTTTAAAGACGCTCAGCACAATCCCACCCTAAGGAGGAGGCACAAAAATCCCACACCTGCCCACAGGAGGGGCCCAAAGCTGCCAGGAAGCCGCTGTGTGCCGGGTCGGATGGCCAGCAGCAGGGAGACTCACGTGTTTGGGGTGGGGGTGACACAAGGGCTTCGCACATCCCCTAAAACCATCTGCTCCATCGGGGCCAAACACCTCCAGGGACCCCCCAGGGTTCAGGGTACTCTGGAGCTGAGCCCCATCCCGTGTTCCTGCCTTGCTCAGGGAGAGCTGGGAGCTGCTGCCTTCAGTTTAATCAGGGAATAAGGATTTTTCATTAATGCCGGTTGCTGTCCATGGAAACACAATTCCAGCAGCTCCGACAGCCCGGCACAGGTGCCACAGCTGCGGTGCCTTCCCTTTTCCAGAGGGGCAGGACATTCCCTGTCCCCAAGGGCACGGCAGCATAGCTTTGTCCTACCAGGCTTTGCATGGATCACTGCAATGTAGATCCATATCTTTCCCTGCCTCTGATCCCAGTCCTGGCACTCCGAGTGCTGCCGGGGACACCTTTGCCCCCTCTGAGTACTCACAGCTCGGGATGGAGGAGTGGGAAGCAGGGAAGGATGGTCCACAGGAAGGAAGGAAGGAAGGGGGTGAAGAAGGGAGCTGAGGGAGCTCCCAGTACAATATCCCAAATCTCCACCTCAGCAGGCACAGACGGAGAGCGCTGAACACGGCGCATGGAAAGGGAGTTCTCCCGAGGGAAAACAGCCCGGTGCTGCGGAGGAGGCTCCGCACAGCTGCTGTGACCGCTGGGAATGAGCAGCAAGCTCCTCACACCCGGGAAAACCCAATCCCGGCTTTTAGGAAAGTTCTCCCCGTCAGTGATGTCCATGCCGCATCCCCACGCAGCCGGGGACCCCTCGGGCAAGGGAAACGAGCCCTGGTGCAAAGTGTCCATGTGGGAAACTCGAGGGGAAGGAAACTCAGTGCCCTTAAACCCCACGGGCTGGGGGGGCACAGGGAGAATGTCCCTCGTCCCGGCTTCCCAAGGGACATGGGAAGGTTGGTACCTCTGGCTGGCAGGAAGAATACCGGGGGATGCCAGAGGGGTGCCAAGGCATAGCAGAGGGATGCAGGAAGATGCCAGAGAGCTGCTGGGGGATGCCAGAGGGATGCGGGGGATACCGAGGGACACCGGGGGGAATTCCGGGGAGCCCCGTCCTACCTGTCTTGCCCACGGCGCTCTGTCCCAGCACGACGAGGCGCAGGGTGCGGGCCGGGCTGAGGCTCACGGAGCGGCGCAGGGGCCGCGGGAAGCTCATCCCGGAGCCGGGCCGGGGCTGCCCCGGGATCCGCCGATCCCCGCTCCGCCGGGCGCTGCTCCGGCAGCTCCGCCCCGGGGGCCGGGCTGGGCTCAGCCCCGGGCGGGCCCGGCTGATGCCCTCCTTCTCCTCCTCCTCCTCCCTGGCCAGCAGAGGCGGTCGTCATCCCGTCCCGGGGGCGGTTCGGGAGCTGTGCCTCAGTTTCCCCGCAGGCAGCAGCGCCGGGCAGCGCTTCCCGGACAGGGAGAGGTGCTCCCCGCAAAGGGGCAAAGGCACGGTTGGACGGGGCTCGGAGCCACCTGGGCTATGGAAGGTGTCCCTGCGCATGGCAGGGGGTGGCACTGGATGGGCTGTGAGGTCCCTTCCGTCCCAAACCTTCCTGGCATTCCCTGAGTCTGTAAGAGTGAGGAAAGAGGGAAGTGGTGCAACACCTCCCCAGCCAGAGCAACACAGCCAGAGTGCTGCCTGCCCCCAAACCTCTGCCTGAAAGCATAATTGTCCCCTTGTTTGTGCACCAGACAAGATAGTAAAGATAAGAGGAGCTGATTTAGCCATGGCCTTCCCCCCTGTCCCACAAGCAGGGTGAGGAATGAATCCTGGCTCAGCACAAACCAGCCACTAAATCCCCATGGATATTCAAGAGCAAGGACACCACACCAGGCCTGGAACTGAACTTGGTGTGTTTTGGGGCAGCAGCACCACCAGGCTGTTAAGCAGCAGTGTGAGAGAGTACCCAGGTGTGCAGGGAACACGTAACAGCTCAGAGCAGTACCTGGAGCTGGCATGAATGTGCCTTGGGCATCCTGGGAAGAAGGAACAAGCCTGGCAACACCCTGAGCAGCATCTTGACTCACTGCATCGGACCCCAGAATGCTTCTGACCCGTGGAATGCAGATCTCAGGTGACACCAGTGCTGCAAAAAATGGAGCTGGGAGAAGGGACCTGGCCAAGGGTGTGGAAGCTTCAAAAACCCACATCAGGGACTCAGCCCCTTTTCCAAAGGCTGCAGTCATTTCTCTGGCACAGGGATGTCTCAGCCTGACCATCTGGGGTGACTTGGCACAGCCCACTTGGTGCTTAAGGGAACATGAACCCACCTGGTATTTATAGCCCCTATCAGGTGTCCAAAGGGAACGTCCTGGTGCCCACAGGGACATCAGCACTCAACCAGCCACAGGGTTATCGGGATCACAGCTGCTGCCAGCGGGATCAGGGCTGGAGGGAGGCCTCTGGATAACACAGGGACTGTCATGGAGAGCCTGGAGAGCCAGCAGACCTCTCCCAGAAACCCATTTTGCCATCACATGTGTCTTCCTTGTGCATCAGCCCCTGGAAACAGCCCTGCTCCAGCTTCTCCAAAGGCAAAAATCAGGCTCATGACTACATCTGGGGCCCAGAAAACAACAGCGAGGCAATAAACAGATTTTGGGACAAAAGCTGATTCCCAGCTGGGGAACGGGGGGGCGTCAAGAAAAAGAAATCTCCTTTACATTCCTTCCCTATTTTTAGCCCCGTTTCCTACGGAAATGAGATATCTGCAATCAAGTCCTCTTCTTGCCTGATCCTCTCCAAGACCAGTTTTAATGCATTGCCTGATTCCAGGCAAACAAGGGAGAAGCCACAGAGAAAACCCCTTTTCCTGCAAGCTGTGTGACAACAAATGGGCAAATTTCATGGAAAATCGACCCTTGCACTTTGGAAGGCAGGAACTGGCTGGGGGAATGCAGAGTAACAATTCCTGCTGCCCCAGGTTCCTGCTGTGCTCGCCTCAGGTGCAGCACCTTGGCAGCACAGCCCTGGCAGCTGGGCAGTCACACTTGCCTTAATTCCAAGTGTGTTAACAGCACATGGATTCTTGGGGAGGAGGGAACAAAGGGACAAGAAGGGTGGAGTTAAAACGGAAGCACAGCTGCACTCATGCCACAGGCTTCCAATGTCACCTCGGGAAAATCAGCTCAATTCCCACCACCTCCATATCCACTACGACCTTCCAATCCAAGACCAGCTTCTCCAGAAAAATCTATCCCTGGATTCTTTAGGAAAAGGATCAGTGTGAGTCCTGGGGCTGGGGAGTTGGTGTCCCTGACAGCACAGCTGGGAGAAACTCCTGCTCCTCAGGCACAGCGTGGTGGAAACCACATGCGTGTTCCCACAGGAGCACTCAGCACCACGTCCCACGTTTGCCAGGGAATGTTTGGCTGTGGGAACAGGATTTTATCACCGGTGATTGCTGCATGATCCACCTCCGGCGCTCAGCAGCTCAGCCAGGTGGGAAAGGTGCAGGAGATATTGAGTCCTGGTGAAATATTTGTGGTCAGGCTCCTCCGTACTTGCCGGCCCTTCAAGACACAAGGAGTCTGCTCTGGGAACCAAGCCAGAGGCTCCCATGAATCACAGCCTTGCAAACAGAAAATCAGCTGAAGTGGAAAGCTGGCCTAGAGCAAAGAGCCAAATCCCCTCAGGCCATAGCCTCGGGTCAGGGGGATCCCATTCCATGGTCCAAACCACTTCCCTACTGGATATCAGCTGTTTTGAGAGCTGCCCAGAAGCTGAGCTTTGAGGCTCTTGAAACTGGGCAATGGTGTTTTCTTACTAAGGAAGATAAAGTAACACCAGTCCCTTTTCTCTCCGTGAGATGATCCAAATGCCAACAGACCCATGAAGGAGCCAACTCCAGTTCAAAAATGACGGAGGTATCGCAAACTTTGGTTCCCCAAGGCTTAGCTCCTCTCCCAAGCTTCCATTTGAAGGGCTCAAACCCTTTTCCAGCTCACCCACCACATTCAATTGACACTTCTTAATTACTGCACAGACATTCCTGTGTGCAGCTCCATCAGGGAATGCCCTCCAAGGATATAACCAAAGTCACACTGCCCTGCCCATAAATATATTTTGGGTTGCTGTAGCAAACCCAGCACACCCAAGAGTCCTGCCAGCCTTCAGCCCCTCACCTTCCTTGATTCACTCTGTTCCTTCTGACACAAATCCTGCTGTGAAACCTATACATTCACAAGGCACAGGGACACAGATCCCAGCTGCTTCTCCATTTGCTATAAATAGGGAGAGGGAAAACAGATGGAAGGTCCCATGTCCAGGCATGCCAGCCACTGCTGGACTCCTCCATGTGGGATTTGCATTAACACAGACCCACTGGGATCACGTTCCCTTTCTTTTTTTAATAAAAGGCTATTTTTTAGGTCACAGGAGATAATAAAACCTCTAGTGCAAGAGAAATCCAACCAACAGAGTGTCCTGATGTCCTGTTCTGTCTGCCGCTGGAGCGGATTCCGACACGCGGCTGGATCACGCTGAGAAAACAAATCTGGCTCCACGTCAGAGCTCAAAGGCTCCTTCCCAAAGCTGTGAGGGATAAAAAACACAGGGAAGGGGCAAATTAACAGCACCTCCCTCCCGCTCCAGGGCCTGAACAAAGTGTCCCCAGAGCTTCGCCACTGGATAAACACCGGCAGCCCACGGCTGGCAGAGCATGAGATCCAAATGTCCTGACGGAGCTGCTAAATCCCTCTTCTGCCCCGTGGCTTCCAAAGAGAGTGTCCTGCACTTTGTTTTCCCGCAGGAGCTGGCTGTTGGGAAGGAGGGCACAGCCACAGGCCCCGTCTGTCAGGCTCCATCACACTCCACAAACAGCTCCTCACGGCGGGAAGCTTCCCGCTGCGGGAATGGCTTTGCTGGGGAAGCTGATTTTAGAACACAGAGCACTGTGCTGAGGGAAGGAAGATAAATCCCATCGTGGAAGTAACTTAAACCTCCAGAAATGCTGCAAAAAGCGATCCTGTGGGATGGCCAGAATGGTGCTGCTTTACCTTCAACCACAAGAAGGATTCTATGTGAAACACAAGTCAGAGCCCCTTGAAGCTGCAACATCCAGAGCACTGGAGGGGTTTGGAACAGCACCAGCCTTTGAAATGATGGAAACCTCACTCCAAAGAACTCCTAAAAGCAGCTGGAGCTAACGGGGAGGGAAAAACCTGGAGCCACAAAGGAATTCCGGTGCCATAGGCCACTCTTGAAAGGGCAGAGGAGGAGGGCTGGGCTTAGTGCATGGCACATGGAAATCAGGGATTCAGCTTCTCCCGGAGAGGTGAGGGCAAGGAGGGGTCTCAGGGGACACACACCTGGGATCCAGGGAGGAGCAGGGCCAGGGATGTGCTTGGCATTCCTGCCCCAAACAAGGGATGCCGTGGGGAGCAGCAAGGGCACCTCCCGAATCCTTCCCGCCAGCCATTCCCGAGCAAAACTCGCAGCTGGCGAGAAAACAAGGCTTCCTTCTGATGGGAAATGTCAGGGCTGCGGAGCCGGCTGTCCTGCTGCCGCCGAGCCCTGCCGGCATTCTTGGAAAGCACAGCGGGAACAGCACAGGCAGCGGCTTTGTGGCCAGCGGGCAGGGATCAGCGCTGGAATTCACTCCCAGTTCCTAGCACATGCCCTCTGCTCGGCTCTCCAGCCTCCCTCCCTGCCTCCCGGGGGGGGGACAGACGCCACAGGGGTGGCCGGAGCCCAGGCCTGCTTCTTGTCTGACCCATGTGGATCTTCAGCTCTGGGCAAAGCATCTCAAATTCCACCCGGATCTGTTCGGTCCTGGCAGAGAAATTTTCACTGTGGATCAGTGCTTAAGGAAAAATAAAAATCCTTGAGCTTTCTCAACCTATTTTGTTGAGAAATTCCTGCTCTTAAACTGTTTCAGTGCTATTTAGCACCAGGAAGGGTGACAAAGATCACCCCCCTGACACATGAAGCCCCTGTGACTTCATCCCTGAGAGCTGGGCATTCCTGCTTCCACTTGGAATGACAAAAGGCTTTTGATTCAAATTCTCCTGAAGAAAGCATTAAAATAATCCCTTTTTACCTCAGTCTGAATAAATAATTCCAACAAAACCTGCTTCTTTTGCATTATAAACTTTTTTAAACCAAAAACTTCCTGATACTGGTTGGATTTCCCTTTCCTGATTTTTTTGTCACCCCAAAAGGCTGTGAAACCACCCCAATTTTGTGTAGTATCTCACTTGGATCAGAACTACATTCCCAAGGGCTTTTTGGGGGATCAGACTCACAGAACTTAAGCCCTTTGCTTTTCCTTTGACTCCACAGCAGCCTCTGCCCTCAGTACTGTTGAGCCCAGAATCCCGTGTTATTACCAAGTGTTTCTTCCTATTTGGGAAGGACAGAACATTCCTGCTACATCCCCTGGAAGCCAAGACATGCTGTTTCTTAGCCCCAGCACCGAAACACAGAGGGACTGAGGGTTTCCAGTCCAATTCCTTGGGCTGGCAACGCCGCTTCCGCTGTGGACCGGGAACAGCCTGCATCCGGAGGCTGTGGTCCCTGTGCCAGCCCATGGCACACTCTGCCTGCTGCTGGGATCTGCTGGTCCCAGCATGGAACTGCAATCACCTGTTGGAGAAGGGGAACAGGTGGGAGATTGTTTTTGGAGGGGCCTCCGCACCCTTTCAGTTTGGAAAAGTTTGGGAATGAGGATGTGACAATCCAGGCTGTCCCCGCCTCCACGTCCCATCAGCTGCTGAAAACTGTGTGTGTTTAACCTCAGCAGCAGGGAAAGAGCAGCATTCCCAGGGACTATTTGTGCCAGAGGATCTGAAATGGGGAGGGCTGAGGCCACCCCTGCAGATCCAGCTGTCTCCAGTGGCTGAAGAACCAGCTCAGCCCTCGCACACCTGGATTCTTTTCCAGCAGCCACCACAGCCTGAAGTGATCTCCCAAAGGAATTGTGAGACTGGACAGCCAGACCAGCACCAGATGGAACAAAACTCCCATTTCCCTCAGCACAGGGCTCTGGCAACCTTTGGCCCAGGGGGAGCCATGGTGGGACTGCAAAGGACACCCAAATGTGGTTTTATTCCCAATGTGAAGCAAGGTACTCCCTAGGGAAGTGACAGGGTGAGCAGGGCCTGTTATCCCTTCCCATGGTGGCTATTAGGAACCCCATAGTACAAGAAACTCCAGGAAACTTTCCTCCTGGTGGATATCCAGCCCCAAAACACCAGCAGACCTCAGCAGGATCCACCTGGCCTTGTATGTGCTGCTCAGGAAAGGACAGTGCTCAATGTGCAGCCACAGAAGAGGGGAAACACCAGGATCTAGACATGGAATACACTCAGCAGGTCAAAACTCAACTCTGAAATAGGCACAAAGTCTCTCCTGAGCCACCAGTGTCTCATTTTGATGGTGCTACACACACACACACAATTTATTGCTGCTCACCTTCAAGAGGGGAATTTTTCAGCTCTACTTCCCAGTGCTAATGGTTAAGAAGGATTTTCACCCCTTGGCACAATCTGGGAGTAGCTTTGAGACCCTGCAGTCACCTGGTTCCACTGCCCTCTTCAGTCCCATGGGCTGTGCCCCAGGATATTCCCTGGAGCCACACAATGCCAGCAACTACATGACCACAATTCCTAAAATTCAGGAGGTGTGGAGGCAAAAAAATCCATTAGGCATGAAAAGGCTGGACAACCAGCAATGGATTCTGGGTAGTTTAAAACTCCTGGCAAATAAACACCAGCAAGGCTGAAGCAACAGTTTAAAAAATATTTCATTATTTTAAAAAGAAAGAGATTTCCATTTCCCACCACACAGAGATTTCCATTTCCCATCACAACAAGAAGTCCAGAATTTCCCAGTGCTGAGGCAGCTTTATTTCCACAATTGCCTGGAGCAGCAGTGATTCCCAGAACACCTCCCCAGTCAGGACAAGCAGGGGTAGATCTCGATGGTGTTGATCCTGAGGACGGTCTGGGGGTTTGCAATGACTGAAAAAGAAGGAAAAAGGGGGGAAAAAAGGATCAGGTAACAGCATAAACCTGGTGTCTACCTCGTGCCAGGGCTCCTGCTGGCAGACAGCAGCATTCCATGGGGATGCCAATGACAGCGAGTCCCAGAGGGCAGCTTGGCCAAGGCTTTACCATCCATCCCATATGAAAATAGCTGTAATTCCTCCCTCTCTCAGAGAAGGAAGAGACATTTGGCAACCAAAACCTGGGCAGGACCCTGTTTGGGCTTGCTGGGAGCTGTGATGACACATCCAAATTCAAGGCTTTGGGGAGACACTGGGATTGCTCTCCCGCCCAGGAAGTTTAGGGAACACTGAGGGAATATTAAATCCTCTGTGGGTGCACCTGGGAGAGGGGCTGGCCCCGAGGGGCTCTGGGGACATGGAGAACGAGGCCCCTCGGAGCCAGCCCCTCTCCTGGGCCCCTTCCCCAGGTCCTTGTGCTGGGATTCCTCCCCTCCCACATCCAGCAGGGAAGGAGAGGTGTCCTTTCCCCCTTACTTTTCTTCCTCTGGAAGTTGTGTCTCCTCCAGAAGCGCATGTTGACCTTGGGCCACGACTCCGTCTTCTCAATCACCGTGGCCTCCACACGGACCAGGTCCTTCCTTAAAAAGGAGTAGTAGAAGCACCAGGATTTAGTTATTTACATCCTATCATTGTCACTGCTAGAAAGGAAGGGACTGTTTCCAAGCTAACAATGATTTATTGCTCAGATCAACACCAATCTCAGAGGGTGTGACATTTTAGAGATATATTCAGCCATAGCTCAAGAGCAGTCACAAATTTCATTGCTACAAGGTAATATATTAACTTCCTACCTCAACAGACAGTAGCCACAGGGTTTATTTTACTTTTCTAACTTATCACCCTTACTTACTCCTGCTGCACTGCAGATACTTTTATCCAATGGATTTCTGACTCACAGGCACACATGTTTTTTTGTTAGGGGAAAACCACAAGTTTTTATTTTAACTTTTTTCAACTACACCCTTATATTACAAACTCTTCACTATCTTATCAGTACAGTTTCTCACTTACTTAAGGTATATTCTCACCTACAACTACAGAAATATAAGTTTATTATTTTTTGGTTTAACATCTTTGTATTGTGTTTTCACATCAATCTAAGATTTCTTTAAGGCTGTAGATCAAATTTTTTAGTGTCTATGGAAGTTTCTGTTTTTCTGATTCTCACAACGTCCTACTCTTGGGCAGCAGGTTTCTGGGAGAAGAGACAAAGGGAAAACAATCCTGGGAATTCCAGATCCTCCCTGGGAAGAGGGCCACCTGCCCAGGCACAGCCAAAAGCCTCCAGGTGCTGTACCTGGCTCAGGTGTGACAGGTCACAACTTTCCTGTCATGTGAGGGATGAGATCTTCCAGCAGACACAGGGACCTGCAGGAACTTGTAAGATTGAGGCAAGATAAATTCCCCTGGCACCTCCAGGTGATGTCATGAGCCCTGCTTTGGTTTTGGCACAGGATGAGCCCATCCCTGCTCCTGGTAAACAAGAAATCCTTCCTCCCCCTCTAAAGCATCACAGGCAGCTGGAAGAAAATCTCACCTTGTTGGAAATGCTATAACTTTCCCAATAATTTTGAAATTAATTGTTTTAATGAACCATAAGCAATTTTCCACTGTAGCCAGTGTTTAGCAAGGCTTGCTATAAAGCTGCTGCTGCTGGAACACAGTTTTGGGGAAAATTACATTAAATTACTAAGTTTTGCTAAAACAACTGTAATCAACCTTGATATGCTTCAAGGGCCTCAGAAGGTGAGAACCCCCAGGCAGGATCCAGAAGGGAGCTTTGCATAGGGGGTTTTTTAGTCAGCAGCCACAGGGAAGGAGGAGGAGCTGCTCTTCCATGCACAGCACTCCAGAATTCCATTAAAAGCTCGTTAAGTTTGCCACAGGAAGACATTTAAAGACCATTTTGCTGACAAACGGCTCTGTCTGCACTTGAGGGGGGCAGAGGGGGAAGCCCATCCAGCTGAAATTGTTCCAGCAAGGTCACTGGGAGGCCAAAGGCTTCAGACAGCCACCACTCTTTAAAATTCACCCTGGGGGTGTGATTAAATCAGAGATTGGATCCTGGAGGAAACTGATTTATCTGCAGTTAGTGACCAGCCCAGGAGAAAAAGGGATATAAAATAACACAGATTTTAAGAAACCACTGTGTGACCCCGACATCCCAGCTCCAGGATTTGCTCCAGATCCAGCACCACTGAACCACACACAAACCCTGCAACCCTGAGGGAGGAGAAACCAGAAAGCAAACTGCACTCCAGCCCTGGTTTACCACTAATCTGGGACTAAACTTCCTGGATTCAGGGCCCTGAAGGGTTCTCTGTGGGACTCAGCTCTAGGAACTACTGGCAGGAGGCTGAAGCACAACAGAAAGCAACTTGCTGGGGAAGAGCTTGTGGGTAGGACAAGTTCTCAGCAAAACAGAGCCCAAGGAAAAAAAAATAAAAATATCTATCAAACGTTTTAGGTATGACTGGAATGTCCATAAAAATAAGAAGGGGGTCACACATTTCCCAGAGCCTGACACAGCTGGGCCTGCAGCCTTCAGCAGCAAAATGTTCCACGGATTGGATTTTTGCAGGAGGTGAGAAAAACTCAGGATGAAACCTCATGAGCTGGGCTCAAAGGTGCTGTCAAGAGGCAGAAAAAAAGATCCAGGCAAGCTCCAAGCCCAGAGGATGCTAACTCTTGGATCACAGCTGCAGCTGCCAGGCTTGCTCCCTGCAGGACTGAATCTCAGCCCAGCTGGCTGGGACAAGAACAGCTCCAAAGCCTTTGGCACTTCACTGCACAAAGGGGCAGGTAGCAGGAGAAACAGCGAGCTTTCCTAGAGGGAAAATTCCCATCAGCTCTGTTTTGTCTAGAAATAAGCCAAACTTTCCCTGCACTCGTGCCTAGCACAGGTTCCAGCCCTTGTGCCAGCCGGGGCTGGCAGCGACTTGGACAAACACGGAGCCCAAGAGATTCCAGAGCAGGAGCCAGCCAGAAGCTCCCAGAATAGCCTCCAGCATGCAGATGGGCTGTGCTAGGATTTAAAGAAGTGTCATCCTGTGGGGTATCAGAGGAGCAAAGCCTGTCCAGCTGTCCCAAACAGGACACTTTGGGAGCCTACAGGAAGCAGCTCCGGTGAAGTCTCGGGCTGTGAGCGCTCACTGGGTGTTTATTTATACAACAACAGAACACAGAACTGCCTGTCTTCTCATCCAGCCTCTCCTCTCCTCCCCAAAGTGTCTGTGGGCTAGGGGATTGTGTGAGAGAACTGCAGTGTACATTGCTGGTGACACCCTTTTCCCTTCCCCCTTTTCCTCATCCCGTATGGGAGAGCTCGGATTTGAGGGGTTCCCTCAGCTCACAGGGTGATGGCATCTCCCCCTCAGCCTTCTCTTCCTGGCCAGCCTCCTCCTCCTCCCACTGACTCCCTTCAGCCACAGGCCCTGGAGGCCAGGCCAGATGTGCAGCCTGGTCTGCCTCAAGCAGCTGCCAACACTTCCCACACCCTCACAGCACCTGCAGGAGGAGCCAACAGCTGGTTTTCTTCCTATCCTGGAGCTCCTGGCTATGCCCTACCAAATGCAGCACAAAGAGCTGCCAACAACCACCCCAGGGCCCCTGGATCAGCTGGGGAATGAAGCTGCTCCTCAGCTGCCTGACATGGCACATCCCAAAACTAAAAGCCCCTTTCTAGTGCTAAAAATGAGATTTTCCTTCCTAAAGCCTTCCCCACAGGCAGGATCTGGCAGTAATTCAGAGAATCCTGATGATCTGCTATTCCAGATCCACTTCCAGGGCTGCCACAAGGACTGGCAGCTCCCAGAATCCTGTCCAACACAGACACCTGAGGCAGGTACCACCAGTGCCACTCGAGCCATGTTACCACTGCACAAATAACTCCTAAATACCACCAGCAGTAACACCTGGCCCACACCCCCCTTTCTTTTGGGAAGGAAAAGTCCTGTACAACAAAAATTCCTACAGTAGTGGGATGCAGGCAGTGCCAAGGGATCAACTTCTCCCAAGTTCTGTGACTGCTGGATTATGTGATTAAAAAGAAGGGAAAAATTAGGAATACTGAAATTAGGGTTAAGGCCTGCTGGAGTAAGTCAATGGCAAAGGGAAAAGGGTTAAAAAGCCAACTCAAGGGATTAAGAAAAAGGATTTCTAGCTTATTTCAATATGACCACCACCAAAATCAGGGTAGAGATGCTGAAGAGCAGCATGTCCTGCTAGTCTGTGCAAGCAGGAAAAGATCCCCCTGAGGTGAATACCCAGGAGCTACCTCAGAACTGAGACCTGCTGCCCTCCCAGCACTGGGGTGGGGACACTCACCAGAGGCTGATGAGCTGTTTTACTGGTGATTCTTTCAAAAGCCACGAGGCTGGGATCAAAGTTAGTGCTGATAAATCCCAGTTTCAGGGACTGCAGAGCCCTGAAGCCACAACTAAGTACAAAAATGTCATATAACTCCTTTATGAAGCATCTTACCCCAGCAGCGGCCTTCCAATGAGCGTGAAGTCATCAGCACCAACCAGCAAAACCTGGGGGAAATAAATCAGGCACAAATCACTGCTCATTGTCCTGGCAGAAATGCAAACAAGACCTTTCAAATTCTACAGCCATAAAGGAGTCAAAGTGCTTCAAACCAGGCCTTCCCACATTTCAAACCTGACACTAACTGGAGGGGTAGTGAGGAAAGCTGCTAACAGGCTGCAGACAGAGCCATTACTCTTCCAGAGAGCTCATCCCACTCAAACAGGCTGCACAAGTATCTTTCTCCATGATCAGAACACACTGAACCTCTCTGTCCTGGCTTACCAGCAGGCATAAAAAATTATGGAAAGCAATCAGGGAAGAAGAATAACCTGCCTCGTGTGGGATCTGGACAAATGGCAGCTCCTAAACCACTGCGTTTTTACAGCAATTGCTACAAATCCCAGTGGAGAAACAATTCCCTCATTCTCCTCTGTAAGGTCTGCAGATGGGGAATAAAGAAATGAACATCTGGGGGTTCATTTCAGCCACATCTAAAGGAACAGGCAGGATAAAAGAGGATGCAGTAGCAAGAGACTGCATTTCACTGAAATCATCGAGTTTGGAAGGAACCTTCAAGGTCATGGAGTCCAACCATCAAACCCAGAAGTACCACAATCTTCCCTAAACCATGTCCCCTCAAGTGCCACATCTGGAGCCACTTCTCCCAGGGCTGCCTCACAAATCCTCTGGCAGCACTTAAAAACCACACAGAGTCATGAGAAGTCCTGGTTTTTGTTTTAGACAAAAAAAAAAAAACAAACCAAAAAAGGGCTCTGGTGTTCAGGCAAATTTTCTCCATCACTCCCATCCAGATCTTTGCCTTCTGAGCTGGCTACAGCACAGAAATCTCTCCTCTCTGCTGCACGCAGGGATGTGGGGACATAGATGAGGACATTCCTAAAAAGCTGCTTCAAAACTGGGCTTCAAAGCAATGGATGAGCACAAAAACTCCACAGCTCTCCTTAATTACTTGCTTAGCTCTAACAAACAACAGGAAGGTGAAGCCAACAGAATCCCACTCCATAATATTTCCCTTCAGCCTGGATTAATGAGCCTCTGCAAGTCCCTGCTGGCTGTCCAAGGCTGAGGATAAAGATATTAATTGGATCTTGGCAATTCTCCCCTCTGTGCCCCATCCCTCTGCCTCCACCCGGCCCAGCACGATAAGGATCTTGCAGAGCCCTGAGGAGTTTACAGTCCCTCTGGGAGACCTGCAAGGATTTAAGAGGTTGGACTCGCTGATCTTAGAGGTCTTTTCCAGCCTAAATGACTCTGTGATCCAGGGTGCTGGACTCTCAAGGCAAACACAGGCTTTTGCTGCCGGCTCTGGAAACAACAACTGTCATTTTCTTTTTTTGGAAGGAGTTAGGACAACAAAAATCTGTCTCCCCACAGAGTCTGGCAAGACTCACTCCAGCCCTGTTGAACAGAAATCACAATAATATCTGAAACTGGAACGAAACCAAGGGAATTGGAACAAAACAAAGGGCTGGAATGAAGGTGGGAGACCCCCAGGAGCACTTCGGGACGTGGCGTTAAAACCAGCGATGGGTTTTGCCTGCAGGAACATTCGCAGGGAACCTGCTCTGGTTTTTTTTTTTCACCTTTTCCATGCGGATCCGGTCTCCACACTCGGCCTCCAGGACGTTGTCCATCATGATGAGGTCCTCACTGGTGATTTTCCACTGCTTGCTGGCAAAGTGCACGACGGCGAAGAGGCGCCCGTAGTGCCCGGCCGCGATCAGCCCGTTCACCTTCTGCACCACCTCTGCTGGCAAACAGGGCCAGCATCAGGGCAGTACACCCAGGGAGCTGGGAAAGGCTGGGAAAACTCACCCAGCCACCCTGCTCCCCCCCCCCCCCAGCACTCTTATCTCCTGGGAATCTTCAAGCAAGGATCAACAGCAGCGTTGCTTCCCAGATGTGTGAGCCTCCCTTTCTTAAAATTAATGATTTATTTGTATTTTAGGTGCTGGCAAAGCCACACATAAGTAAACATCTTGTATACACTGTGCAGCTTCTCTACACTGCTGACTCTCAGCCCATTCCTCAGGCGTCCCAAAATACACTGTAGCTGGATATAAAGCATTCCAGAAAAGAGCTCTTGTCCATGCACCCTGTGTTTGGAGGAAATTCCCTCCATTTCCAAGTCATATGCAGACAGCCCAGGGCTCTGAGTGGTGCCTAAGGCACAGAGGAACATTGGGAAGAGCCTGGCAGAGTACCAGGGAAAGCCTGGCCCCACAAGTTGTACCTGCAGCAAGGACAAGAGACCTGTCCCTTGCTCTTTCCCAGAAAAACCTCTTCCCACGTGCATGCAGAGTGGTGCCAGGAGCAGGACAGAGCCCAGAGACCAGGTCCTGCACATGGACAAACTCCATTCCCTGTGATCAGCTTCCTGGGCAGTGAATCCACGCCCAGTTTTTATGGGAACACCAAAAGGTGTTGCTGCCTGACACCATCCCACTGCCAAACAGCAGCTTCCCACCCTCCCGAGCTGCTCAGAAAAACACATTAAAAAGTGGCTGAATCATTTTTGGGTTTTTTTCCTTGGAATGCAAACAGAACATCCCTTTGGGACAGACAGGAATCCAGCAGCCAGGCAAACCCAACCCAATCCTTACAGGAATGCTCAGAAAAGGTCCAAGCTTCAAGCCCTAGAATTCAAACTTAAAGGTACAGGCAGGAACACAAATTATTTGCAGGGCAGGAGCTGCTGCAATTCCCACCAGGATAAAGAGTTGTTGATAACTCTCCCAACACCTCCAGTGCCAGGAAACATCAAGTGATTGCTGCCTTGGATCTCAGCACCATGTGGAGAGACTCATCCTAAAATATCCGGGGCTGTTTCCATGGGCAGCAGGAGGCAGAACTGGAAAGCTCCTGCTGCTGTTCCCTTTGGATGAGCACAGCCAGGAGAGAAGGATGCAATGCTTAGCAGCAGCAGGGGGCAGTGGCATGGGAGCAGGATGGCAGCAATCCCTGAGGGTGGGACCCTGCTCCCCACAGGGCTGGCAGGGAGCAGTTTGTGGTTCACTGATGGGTTATTTCTCACACAGGGACAGGCACCCATCTGTCACCTGAGTGATTGTTGATACCTGACTTCTCATCACAGAGAAAAAGCAGGATCAGAACAGGCCAGCAGGAGATGTGGAGCAGGAGGCTCTCTCCAAAGCACACCCCTCAGTCAGGGACACTCCAGCCAGTGATGGGGGACATCTGCAGGGAGGTGGGCTCAGATCTTGTCAGCCCAGAGCACTGAGTGCCACATCCAGTCATTCCCTGCACACCCCCAGGGGTGGGGACTCCAAACCTCCCTGGGCAGCCCCTCACAGTGCCTGACAGCCCTTCCCAGGAAGAAATTCCTCCTGATGTCCAACTTGCCTCTTCCCTGGCACAGCCTGAGGCTGTTTCCTCTCACCCAGCAGTCCTGACAAGCTGAGGGGACAGGGACACGACCCCCAGTGTTCCGTCACGCTGTGTCCCACCTCTGCAGGTCTGTCCTGTGCCCACCACCCAACTGCTCCTGCTGGCTGGATGTTCTGTTTCGTGCACCAAAATACACCAGCTCTCCGTGTGCCCACCATCCAACTGCTCCTGCTGGCTTTGATTTAGCCAGTGAATGGAAAACAACTCGTTCCTCCTGCCCAAAATGCTTCTTCTCTCATGCTTTAATTTTTTTAAATACAGTGTTCCGTGCCACACATCACATCAGGTAAGGCTCCTCTGGGAAAAGCTGCCCTAAACTAAGGAGAAATAATATTGTACCCAAATCTCCCAAACCTGGAGAGCAGCTGGAGCACAATTCCAGTGACACTAAAACACATGAGAAATTAAATTAAAAAAAAAAAAAAGAAGTGAAGAGCTGAAACTTCCAACTGAAGACATTTATGCTCAAGGCAGTGCTGGAAGACCAGATCTGAGACCTTTACCTGCATGATACTTGGCTTCTTCCACTGGATCTGGAAGTTTCACTTCAGGCCATGGGGGCGAAGTCAGGGAAGTTTTGGCAACAAGTCTGTGAAGGACAAGGTAAAATTCACTGCAGCAAGCAGAAACTGCCAAGAGATGGAAAACAGGGAGAGGAAAGAAGGAAAAAGGAGATGGAGTAGAACTGGATATTACAAACACCACAACTCACAAGGCATCAGATTACAGTTAACAATTAGGCAAGAATCTACAATAGCACAAAAGCAATCTTAGATACAAAGAAGTGGGAGATTTGCCTTGGAAAACTTCATGAGATGAACATGAAAGGACACGGTTTCTGGAATCTGAAAATTTAGTAGATTTTGTCAATACCATCCCAAAACAAAAAGCAAATACCATCCCCCTCAGCAGTGGGCAGTTCAGGTTTTCCTGCATGCAGAAATCCACACTTGGCCTAAGCAACACAGGATGCACCAAATGCATAAAATATTCAGGAATAAACATGACACGTAGTGGAAAAAAGCAAAATGGAGTCAAAATCCTTTGCAATGACTGATTTACTCTGTAACCCTGAGCCAAACATCCCAAAGGGCTTTAATTCAACAGGAACTGCAAGCACCTCTGAGCACACAACCACAGGCACTGAGGCCTCACATGGTTTATTGAGATTTTGGGTGCTGCATCACCCAGGCAGGGATCCAAAATCTCTGATCCTTGAGGATGAGCAGGAAGAGGGAACAGTACATCCTGCCATCCTCCCTGGCAGGAACTCTCTGCTCCTGCAGTGTCCCCTCCTGGTCACAGCCAGCAGCAGCTCCTCAGTCCTGCAGGAGATCCCAGCACAGGGAATGGAATAAAGGCACAACAAGAGATCCCAAAGGGATGGAAAAAGCAAAGCCTGAAGGTGTCATTGGAAGAGGTGTCACAGGATTCCTGAATGGTTTGCCTTGGAAGGGATGTTAAAGCTCATCCAGTCACAACCCAAGGCAGGGACAGTTTCCACCAGACCAGGTTTCTCCAAGCCCTGTTCAACCAGGCCTTGAATATTTACAGGGATGGGACAAAAAAACCCAAAAACAATTAAAAAAAAAAAAACAAAACCAAAAAAACACCCCAAAACAAACAAAAAAAACCAAACAAAAACAAAAACAAAAAGACCAAAAACAAACAAACAAACAAAAAAAACCCCCAAAAATGAAAGGAAGCATCCTTCTGGGAAAGGTGACTGAAGGTAGGCAGAGCCCAAAACACTGGGGAGTGACCAAGGGGCAGCCAAATCTCCTTCCCAGAGGAAAGCCAGCTGCTCTCCCAGCCTGGAAGCAGAGCAGCATTCCAGGGAGAAGAGGCAAAGTGATGGATGTGTGACATTACCCTGCCTGTGGGGATGAGCTCTGGGAGCTCCGGTGCCGGACCGCAGCTGAGAGCAGCGAGGCTGAAAGGGAGAAAAAGAGAATTAAACATAGACAGCAGCTGCTGGGCTTTTGCAGAATTCCAGAATCATTCAGGCTGGAAAAGTCCTCCCAGACCATCGAGTCCAGCCTGTGACTGGTCACCACCTTGTCACCCAGCCCAGAGCACAGAGTGACATGGCCAGGCATTCCTGGGACACCTCCAGGGATGGGAACTCCAGCACCTCCCTGGGCAGCCCCTTCCCAGCCTCGAAAGGAGACTGATAAAATCCCTACTCCCTCCTATCCCTTGGATTTTGAAGGGTTTATGCCAAGGTGCAAAGAACTGTGTAAAGCTCATTCTCCTTTTTGTTAACACTCCCTGACTTTCGGGCTGCTCCGAGGCTGATGCTGGGAAAGACCCGGATCCCTTCCACCTCTGGGAAGAGCTCCAGGGCCCATCCTGCAGGTGCAGGGCAGGGATGCAGAGGAGGCAGCTCTGGGGACCCTGACTCCTGCCAGCCTCCTTCCTTCCCTCCTTCCATGCCAGCAACAGCAGAGCACAGCCCTCCCATCCTTGCTTTCCTCCCAGCGCCTGGCAGAGCATCTTCCTTCATTCCTTCTTCCACTCCTTCCTTCCCAGCAGCAGCACGCAGAGCTCCTTCCTTGCATCCATATCAGAAGCAGGCAGAGCATTTTCCTTTCCTTCTTTCCTTCCTCCCTTCCTTTCCCCCCAGCAGCAGCAATAGCCCAGTCCGGCCGTCCATCCATCCATCCCTCCTTTCCAGCAAAAATCAAAGCTTCTTCCTTTTCCTTCTTCCCCCCTTCCCAGCAGCAGGCAGAGCTCCTTCCTTCCTCCCTGCTTTCCCTGTCAGCGGCAGGGGCAGAGATTGTTCCTCCCTGTCCCCGTTCCCGGTCCCGTTCCCGGTCCCCGCTCACCTCCCGCCCGCCGCGCTCGCGCCGCCGCCATCGCGGTGACCTCGCGCCGGACGCGGAACCGCGGGGGCGGGGCCCGGCGCGCGCAGGGGGCGGGGCCCGGCGCGCGCAGGGGGCGGGGCCCGGCCGGCCGAGGGGGCGGGGCCTGCGCGGGGCCGAGGGGGCCATGGCGGCCGAGGCGGCGGAGCGGCACCTGGGGCTGCTGCGGGACGAGCGGGAGGCAGAGGTGGCCCAGAGCAGGTGCGGCACACGCGGCACCGGCACTGACCGACGGGGACACGGCACAGACCGCCGAGGGGTTACGGGGCGGCCGCAGCCGGGGACACGTGGGGCTGGGGGGGCACGGGAGCGCTGTCACCCCTGGGGAACACTGAGGGACCCCTCCTCTGGGACCCGCTGTCACCTATGGAAACCCCAAGAGATCCTCCCCTGGTGCCCCCTTGTCACCTCTAGGAAACTGTCCTGTCACCGGTGGGAACACTGCTGGAGTCCCACCGCTCTAACCAGCCCACCCCTATAGGAACCCCAGCCCACAGGGCTCTGATCCATGGGGAATCCTGGTGGGCTTACCTTCACATCACCCTCTTAGATGGCCTTGCTGGGATACAGACACTTACCCAGCCAGGAGGATGGAGGTGCCAGGACAAGGTCACTCTGCTCTGTCCCCTGAAGCTGTGACCCTCAGCCTCACCCCATGGTGTTCCCACCTGTGTGTGGTTCCCAGGGCATGGCAGGAGAGCATCTCCCTGAAGGAATTGCAGCGGAGAGGCGTCTGCTTGCTCAAGCTCCAGGTCAGCAGCCAGAGAACCGGCCTCTACGGGCGTCTCCTCGTGACATTCCAGCCCAGGAAGCAGGACTCGGACACTGAGCTGCCCTCCAACAGCTTTGGGCCTGGTCAGTGACACTGCTATCATTCCAAAGAAAGAAATCATACGGCCTAAAATGGTTTGGGTTGGAAAGGACCTTAAAGCCCATCCATTCCCACCCTCTGCCATGGGCAGAGACACCTTCCCCTATCCCAGGCTGCTCCAAGCCCCATCCAGCCTGGCCGTGGACACTTCCAGGGATGGGGCAGCTGCAGCTTCCCTGGACAGTGACACATTTACCCCACCTCACTCTCCCTTCCAACCTCTGCAGGGGACATTGTGGGGCTCTATGAGTCGGCTGGACAGGGGGACCCGCTGTGCACGGGCGTGGTGACACGTGTCACCCCCAAGGCAGTGACGGTGGCCCTGGAGGAGGCCCGGGATGGGGAGCTGGCCCTGGACCACGAGCGCTCCTTCCGCCTGCTCAAGCTGGCCAACGATGTCACCTACAACAGGCTCAAAAGGTGAGGGCTCACCCCGGCTCACTCTGCCCAGCAGGATGGGGAGTACCAAGTTTAGTCTGGAAAAGCCTTCCCAGTCCCTTCCCAGCTTGGATTTGTCATTCCAGAGCCTCCCAACAGCCCCAACAGTTTACCCACCTGCTGTCTGGTCCTGCTCTTCCCTTTCCCTCTCCAGGCTGTCTTTTGGTCCTGTTGCATCACCTCTGGAACACTCTGGGTTCTCTGTAGGGCCTTTTCCATCCTGGCAGGATGGGTGAACAGCTCCTTGCTGGATAAACATCCCAAAAAAGCACATTTGGCTGTACCAAACAGGGACAATGGCAAGTGGAAGCCTGACCAGCACAGGGATGTGTGTGCAAGGGTTGGGAGATGCAGGAATTGTGTGGGATTTGTCTTGTGGGGTAGCATTGCTCAGCTGTGGAATATTGTGGTCCTTACTCACAGCCTGTCTCTGGGCACTTGGGAGTCTCCAAAGAATTCCTGCTGTGTCTGTAACCTGGATTTCCCCTTCTTTGGCAGAGCTCTAACTGCACTCAAGCAGTACCGGGGTGGCCCAGCCTCCGACCTGATCGATGTCCTCTTCTTCGCCTCTGCTCCCAGGGCGTTCCCTGAAACAAGTAAGGATTCCTTTTTTATCAAGCTTGATGGGCATCCTTGGGAATTGCCCACGAGAGCACAAATAGCTCTGATCCCTGTTTTTATCCACACATGCTCCAGAAAAGACCCCAGTGTTCAGTGTGAGTCATCAGTGGGGCTGCCACTGGTAGCATTGTGTTCATACTGGTCTGTACTGGGCACACTTTCCTCATGGAAAGGACCTTGATAAAAACTTGGATATGAGTAGTGTCCACTCTGTTGTGCTTCTTAGGAAGAAACAAAGATTAAATTACACAGCTTCACCTTTTGGGGAGAGCAAAGCCTCTGATCAGCAGCTGTGTCAGATATCAACACCTGCTAATGGATATTATCCCTTGGCAGAAGGGAAGGGTGCAAAAATCAGGGAGTGAGGCCTGAGGGTGGGCTGTGTCTATGCCATGTACGGAGCTCAGGGCTGCTCTCCCCCCTCGTGCCATCCATCCCTTCCAGGGTTCTGCCCCTTTTCCTCCCCTCCACAGCTCCCTGCACTGTTTGTCTTCCTTGGAGTCCTGGATTTGGCTGCCCACTATGGTTTGCCTCTCTCCCATCCCCTCTAGCCAGGCTTGACTTCTGATAGGATGTGCCAGGGACAAAAAATGGATTCTAATGAGTCCTATCCCCATTTCTCTAAGCATTGATCCCAGTCTGAGTCAAACCTTTTAGCCCTTTGGCTGCTGGGGGACCTTGGTGCACTCAAAGTTTTAATATTAAATAAAAGAATTAAATTTTTATCAATCAACTTTCCTCAACAGTGCTTTTACCCCTGAGGGAGCAGAAGTGCCTCTAATGAAGGAAAGCTCCTTTTCACTACATGACTCAGCTGTGCCAGGCTGGGCAGAGATGAATTTTCCATCTGCTCAGCACTGGGAATATTGATGGGTAGATGGAGGCATGTTAGACAGACAGAGGAGGTGCAATATGAACTCCAAGGCCTTGCAGTCACTCCTCCCTTCAGAGCTGCTTTCTCCTCACCTGGAGAGATGTTGTACCAGCCAGGAATTAAGGGATAATAACTTGGAATAAGCCTGCCCTGAGCTGAAGGGCTCTGCCAGGCAAACTTTACAGCACTCAGGCAGCTTTTCCATGTCACAGGCTCTCCTTCCATGACCAAGCACCCATTAGCCTGGTTTCTTTGGGCATGTGTCTCATCCCATCCATTACCTGGTTTCAAACAAGCCCATCAGCAGCAGGCTGAGTCAATAAGCCCTGGACAGCTCCTGAAATTGGCTGTCTAGACACACATCTGTGTCAGCACCGCTCAGGGATGCCAGATGAGCTCACCTCCCTCAGAAACCAGGGAGCCACAGCTTGGGGACAGGGCAAAACCCACTCCAGCAGGTGCAGCGTGCAGCAGCAGAAGCCTGAATCTGATTTTTTTGTTTTGTGGGGGACAAGATGAGAATCCTAATTTTTCCATCAGGAAATCTTGTAGGTGGGTTCTGACACCGCTGTGCATTTCAGTAATTAATTACCAGACAGCAGCAGCCCAACACAGCACATCAAAGCCCAGGTCCTTTCAAAACACTTAAATATGCAACAATAAATTCCCTTGGCATAAGACAAAAACATAGGACAGGCTGTAGGAAGAATAACCTCAGGAATATCCAAAAGGAAAGGAAGGGATCTCCAGTGGGTAGCTGGGACCTGCAGCAAAGATTGGGACTGGCACAAAGCACTTCCACACCTCACCTTGATGCCTCCAGGAAGGCTCCAAGGGGGAGAACAATTTTTCCAGAAAGAGCAGACTCTGAACTGAGCAGGAATTTTGCCCTTATCAGACCCCCTGGGAAGCAGAATCCAGGTGCTCACCCATCAAAAGTGCCCTCCTTGTCTCCCTTCCACTTTGATCTGCACCCATGGCCCTGCTTGAGCTTCCACACCTGAAATCTCCTCCAAACAATCCTCCCCTGCTCCCAGCATCCATGTGGGATCCCTGCACCCCTACATTTAGGGAATGGGGGGAGTGGAGAGGCTTTTCTTGCCAGCAGAGGCCAGCATTGCTCTGCTTGCTGTGCTCCTCCTGGCCATCCAAGAGGGACATGTCCCTTTTCCCTTTGGAAAGCAGGTTCTGTTGTACCTGTGCAGGTTGGTGATAGCTGCCAGCTCTCTCCTGTGCTCCTGGGCTGGAGAAATGAATGCTCATTTTTGTTCCTGGCTCCAGAAGGCCTGGCTTGTGTCCAGCTCTGCCCATGGCCGTCAAAACATTTGTGAAGGGAAAGAAGCAATCCTGGTGGAAAGGCAGGAATGTCCCCAGAAAAAGCCAACCTGGCAGCAGGGCACTGGGGAAGCACCAGGGGTTTCCAGCAAGGCTTTTTTGGCACAAGTCACTTGCAAAAATAACTTGAAATGCTCCTCATCCCTCTGCCCTGTGACACCTCTTGTCATCACAGGGGCCATGGAGAGGCCTCTGAGACTTTTGGGGAAGACAAACAGTCCAGACAACTCAGCTGCCAGATATTTCCTCTGGAGAACAGGGGAAGTTCTGAGCCAGGCTGAAGAACCCAGCTGGATTTTGTCCAGCAGTGTTGGCTGCAGTGAGGTTGTACCAGGGAGGAGCTGCTGGGGGTGGGGGTCTGAATTGATCTTGGTCAGAAATATACCTTGGAAAGGGCTTCCACCTCTGGAAAACCTGGGCTCTTTCCCCCAGGAAGGGATGTTTCCATCCATTTTTGGTGCAAAGACCCCTTTCCTGGGCCTGGATATCACCCCTCCAACCCACTGCCTAGGCAGAGCTGCTGGAACTGTGCAGAAAAGCATCTCAGTTCCTGGGAATGTTGGGGCACCAGCCTGGTTGGCCAAGGAAATTTGGTTTTCAGCACTAATAAATGAAACTGTGCATCAGGGCACAATTACCTGGCCACCAGCAAGACACATTCCAGGGATTTCTTCAGGTGAGGATACCTGGAGCCCAGCTGCTGCAGGGAGAAGAGTTTGGAGGAGCCACAGCATCCCATAAGAGGCTCTTCCCTCCTCCCCACCAGTGTGGCCAGCCCAGGAGAGGCACCCTGCCAGCCTTCCCACACAGCAGCTCCTGGCAGCCCGTGGTTGGGAGGGATGAGAGTGGGCACAGGCCTGGAGAAGCTCCTTGGCTCATCCTTGAGAAAGGAAGCATCAATGACTCCCACATCCCAGCTGTTCCTCACTGTGGGAAAAGCCTCTCAGGTTTGAAGCTATTCCTGCTTTTCTCCCAGCCCATGGGATGCTTCCTGGTCTTGTCTTAGTCATTAACACACTCACCCAAAATTTACATATGAGCCAAGAGGCAGAGTGACAGCAAAAAGCGCCTTCAGCCCCATTTCTCTCTTCATCATCACCTTCTCAATGAGTATCTTGTTTAACCTCGTTTGGTGGTGGCCACACACAGGTTGACCTGCCTAAAACCAGAAGAAACTGCCATGTTTTTAATCCAGCCTTTAATGCAAAGGGAGGGATGAGGCACATGATGCCCAGCAGGGAAGGATGCCCAGAGATGGGTCTTATATAAGCTTTTGTGGGAACGTTATTTTCGGGAAACCTCGGTGTAATGAGTCATCATCCCTGCTGTAATTAACTCCCATAATGAACAGGGAGATTAGCATTAGGATTAGGGGGGGGGGGGGGGGGAAGAGAATAAATTTGGGCTTAAATGAGATCAATCTGGGAGGTTAAAAAGCAGCTTTTGAGAATTCAGTCTCTGCAGTGAAACCAATTCTCCTCTAATGCGATTTGCATATTCTTTTCTCTTTTTTCCTCCCTTATTAAAGCAGAAATGAGTTTTAATTTTATCATTTAAATTGTTCTTTGTACCTTTTCCTGCCTTCATTCCCTGTCTTGGTTGGCCACCCCAGGGCTGCTCTGTTCTGCTCACAGACTCTGTAGGTTTTTCAGCTTTTTTCACCAGTTTTTCAGCTGGTGCTGCATTAGGTTTGTTCACTGGCAGGGATTTGTTTGCCAAATCTGCCACTTCCTCCCCAATTTTCATTGAGGATTTCACTAAAGGTGCTGGTTCTCCTGCAAAACAAACCCAGAGCTCCCTCCAGAGCCTACCTGTTTGATACTGGGGAAGATAAATGCCTCTTAAATTGTGGGAATTCCAGCACTGACTGGCTGAAGCCAAGTGTCAGGGCCGGGTAGGGGATGGGGAAGCATGGATGGAGGATGGGGAGGGAGCCTGTTTAAAAAGCTTATTTTTACCTTCTGGGGTCTTCCAGCCCACTCAGTGCTTTCCTCCCAAGGTTCTCCTCATTACCAAGTGGGTTTGGACCTGCTGCAGAGAGTGCCACATATATCTGAATTTGTGCTTCTCAGCCTTTTCCCTGCTGGGGCTGAGGTCCCAGTGACTCTCCTGCTGTCTCCCCAGAGCCTCTGGAGTTCTTCAATGCCTCTCTGGATGAGTCTCAGAGGGAAGCTGTGTCCTTCTCCCTGGCTCAGAGGGAGCTGGCCATCATCCACGGGCCTCCGGGCACAGGGAAAACCACGACCCTGGTGGAGATCATCCTGCAGGCTGTGCAGCAGGGCCTGAAGGTGAGGCTCACTGCCAGGGCTCTGCCGACAGGGACCACCTCAGGTGGCCACCAGTGATCATTTCTGGTTGTGTGAAGGCCTCAGAGCAGCCTTCCAGCCCAAGGGAAGATTTACAGGGATTCCTCATCAGGAACTGGGGTGGTACCACAAGGGGAAATGGCTTCAAATGGGAAGAGGGGAAATTTAGGTTGGATATTGGGAAGAAATCCTTCCCTGTGAGGGTGGTGGGACCCTGGCACAGGTTGCCCAGAGAAGCTGTGGCCGTCCTATCCCTGGAAATGTCCAAGGCCAGGCTGGATGGGGTTTGGAGCACCCTGGGCTAGTGGAAGGTGTCCGGGTTGCTGTGTGGGCTTTAAGGTCCCACCCAAACCATTCCAGTTTTCTATAATTATTTCACACACTCCTGGGCTTTGTGGCAGCTGGAGCAGCTCCTGTTGGATCTGTGCTAATCCAGAGCCTGGCTTGGCTTGCAGGGACCAGGCACTTCCCCACCAGCTCCGAGGAGGTGCTGATGAGCTCAGGCTTGGGGTTCAGTGGGGCCCCTACAGAAGTGCTGCAAAGCAAGGAGGGAATTACCTGTGGTGATGCCAGTGCTGTATTCCCAAGAGAAGCTCTCTGGTCTCCCTCTCTCTGCTCGGACACCCCCTGCTCCAGCCCGTGGGTGCCCTCAGAGGTGCCCAGGCCGTGTCTGTCCCCGCAGGTGCTGTGCTGTGCCCCGTCCAACGTGGCCGTGGATAACCTGGTGGAGCGGCTGGCGGGCTGCAGGGCGCGGCTGCTGCGGCTGGGCCACCCCGCCCGCCTGCTGCAGCCCATCCAGCAGCACTGCCTGGACGCCGTGCTGGCCCGAGGGGACAACGCCCACATCGTGGCTGACATCAGGAGGGACATCGACCACGCCTGGGTGCGTGCCCCTGCCGGGGGGAGTGTGTGCAGCCCGGAGTGATCCCATGAGAAGGGCAGATACCAAGGGGAGGTTCTTCCCTGGGAGGGTGGGGAGGCCCTGGAATGGATGGTTTAGAGAAGCTCTGGCTGCCCCATCCCTGGAAGTGTCCAAGGCTTGGAGCAGCCTGGGCTAGTGGAAGGTGTCCTTGCCTTTATGAGATGATCCATGAGGTCTCTCCTAACCCATTTTGGGATTTTTTGGGGGGGACTTTTCTAAACCATGTTGGGATTCTCTGATCTTCATGTGCTGGAGGGCAGAACTCACTCCTGCCTGAATCCCTCATGGAAGTGGGAAAATTCCAGTCCCTGCTGCTGCCCCTCACATCACCCGTCTGCCCTGATCCGTGCCCTCCTCTTTACCAGGGAAACATTCCCATCATTAATTCACTTCCTAACAAGCTGTCTGCCTGTCCTGATACTCCCTCCCACTCTCAGCCACCTCAAGTAGAAAGCAGAGCACATTTTAAAATGCATCCTTAATTTCTTCTTTCTCACCCTAATTTTCCTAACATTCTCTTACAACATAGCTCTGGTACTTGGGGTGAGGATTTGATGGTAATTAGGTTATTTTCCTTCCCTTTTCTGGTGGCAGCACTGTCCAAAAGCCTTTTTTTCTTCTTCTTCTTAATTTATTTTCCATCTTTCTCACTGGTGATTAATTTTCACTTTCAAGCCTTGGGAGGAGTGTGTCACAGAAGCTGCCCTTGGCTGCAGAGAGCTCATCTCCAAGGTCCTGACCCATCTTTTCTTCCTCCTGCCTGTGTTTCTCCACTGCCACATTCTCTACTTTTCCCTGGAACAATTTCTCCCTTTGCAGCTCCATGTTTTGACTCTTCTCTCTCCTTCCCTTCACCCCAGCCCACAGAAGAAGCAGTAACAGAAATTAAAATTTTATGGCATTTCCTACCCCTTTGTGCCTCCTTCCCTCACCTGGCTTTGAGATTCCCAGGACCTCAGCTTCTGGATACTCCTTGCCCCAGCAAGATTTCAGCCCCACAGCACTTGAGAAAGAAATGCAGCACAGATCCAGGGCCAGTCCAGCTCCAGGGATGCTGAGCAGGATCAGGGAGCAGTCCAGGAGGATGAGGCAGGGAACCCAGGGAAGAAGGCAGGCTCACTCCATGAGCTGGCCTTAAATAGACTCCCAGACCTATGAGGACATGAGAGAGCTCATATGAGGCAGGTGGGGATGATTAGAACTGATATTCCTGATCCCTAACTAGGAATGGGTGACATCCAGACTGATCTCATCCTCAGGGCCCATGATCCCACACCTGCAATTCCTGAGCCCATTTTGATGACACCTGTCAGATACATGGAGGTTTCACAGTTTTAAATACCCATGAATTCAGCTGAAGGGGGGCTGAGGTGATCTGTGTTAGACCCTGGAAAATGCATCCATCCATCCATCCATCCATCCATGGCATGACTTTAGGAACCAGCCCGTCTTACTCTTTTGGCTGCCTATAAGAGCTTCTGCCTGCAGCCTTTGCATCCTTTCCAGCCTCACCTCCAGGGAAGTAATCCCAGTTTCCATCTGGGATTGCTCAGTGACCCATAGCTGAGCTGTGCTCCCATGGCTGCTGCTCTGGCAATGCTGGTGCCCAGTGCTGGTGGGTTGGGGTGGTAGATACATTTAATACCTGCTAAAAAAAGCCCTGGGCCCATCTGGATTCTTTCCAGCAGCTCAGAGAGGCCAGTTTGAGGTGGCAGAGCTGCTGCTGGGGCTTGGGGAGCCCTCCTCCTTCCAGAAGGGCTCTGCTTCCTCAGAATAAGCTAGGAAATCCCAGTCCCCAAGACCCCTCTTCCCAAACATTCCTCCCTCCCAGGTGCTTTGGCAGGTCAGAGACACAGCCAGAACTGAGTGGCAGCAATTGGCTCTATCCAAATTTTTCTGTTTTCCAGGCAAAAACCAAAAAGGCTCAAGACAAGGGAGAGAGAAGTCATTTTCTGGGTGAGATCAAGACCCTGAGGAAGGAGCTGAAGGAGAGAGAAGAGGCTGCCATGGCTGCAGCTCTCAGCCAGGCCAGCGTTGTCCTTGCCACCAACACAGGTGTGACATCCTCCTGCTGGTGTTTTCCCTCCCTTTGCCAGCTAAACCAGGTGCTCTGCAGGGCAGCTGTCCTGGGATGGCTGGCACACTTGGTCCCAGCTCCTGGGAGCTCAGCAAAGTCTCCCAAACCCCTCCCCAGTGGGATTCTCCCAGCTTCCACTGTGGCACAGGATGTTGTTGAGCACAGAAGATGGATCTGGAAGGGCCCCTGTTAGCTCTGAGTAGGAGCAGGGAGTGCAGTGAGTAAACAAGTGCTGCTGGAGGTGTGCAATCTGCTCCCCACGGCATAAATCACATGGGATTGCTTCCCTGCTTGGACCCTTGCCAGGACTGATGAAACCCAACACGTGTTTCCAGAGCCTGCTCCCAGGCTGCCTGTGGCTGCTTCTGCACTCACCCAAACGCTGTCACACAGGATTTTAGGGAGCAGGTCCAGGTGTCCATCAGGCAGCTGCAGCTGGGAAGGTTTGACATGTGTGGAAGGGCTTTACTGGCTCAGGTTTTTCACACTTAAAATCTTCAGATCTGGTTGCTCAAGGGTCATTTGTTGAAAGAAAACATCAATAATTTTAGGTCATAAAACAGCAAGTTACTGGAGTGAAGGTTAGTGGACAGATAAATCCTTCTATGTCTTGGTCCCTGGGAGTTGGCCTCTCACTTCTTTTCACTTGCCTGAAAGAAAGGAGGAGATTTCCCAGTAAAACTGGTGGTTTTGTTGATCAGCTGTTATTCTCTCTGGAACTGGAGCTTCCCAGCCGGCTGGGGAAGTGGCAAAAGTCAAGTTATGACTGTACAACTCACCAGAGCAAATTCATAAGGCTGGAAAACAGTTTTGGAAGGAGAACAGTGTCTTTGGTGGCAAACTGGAATGTCTGAAGTGATGCAGAGCTGCAGAGGCAGCAGGATTTACAGTGGCAAAGCCAAATCCCCACTCTCAGAGCTGCAATAGCACAGGAGCTTTGGAAAAAACATTTCTGTAAATAAAAATCCCCTAGTCTGGGAGACTGGCTTCTTCACCCTGCCCTCCTCCTTTTGCATGCTCCTTCTTTGTGAACTGCAGGGAGATTTGTACACCCCTGGAATTCAGATTTCTGATCAATGTATGGATCAGTATCAGTAGGTCTGCGTTAGAGCAGGATGTCTGTAAGGAGACAAATGTTACAAATGGACTTCTGATGTCAAAAATTAGCCCTTGCTGTGGCTGTGTGGTTCCAGTCTCCTTTCCCTCTTCCCAGTGCCACCGGGACGAGCAGAGTCAGCCCATCTCCCCTTCTCAGGTGGGAGTTACCAGACAGGTGAACCTCCAGTGCCTCACACTCTGAGTGCTGGTCAGGAGGAGTTTTGTTGGCACTGAGGGGCAGCAGGAAGGTGGGTGTTCCTTGCTCTGCTCCAGATGAAGCACTGGAGCATATTGCTCTCTTTGGCATCTGGGCTTCACTGCTGTTCCCAAAGATACTTGGAAGCTTCTGGGCCCAGATGCCAGGGGAAAAAAAGGACAAAGAGGAGCTGGCAAAAACAATCCCGACTTACACATATCAATGGATTCGTGTTTGGCAGGGCTGAATTCCTACATCTCTGCAAAGATACATTATTTCACTTGCCTCAGCCACTATTACAGCTTGTGAGGTTTGTTTCCAGAGCAGGTTCCTCACTCTTCCTTGCTCCCCTGCTCACTTGGGAACCTTCTCCTTCCACCAGGTGCTTCCTCGGACGGCCCCCTGAAGCTGCTGCCTGAAACCCACTTTGACCTGGTGGTGATTGATGAGTGTGCCCAGGCTCTGGAAGCCAGCTGCTGGATCCCTCTGCTGAAAGCTCCCAAGTGCATCCTGGCTGGGGATCACAAGCAGCTGCCCCCCACCATCATCTCCCACAGGTAAAAATCCTGGATCCACCCTTTCTTTGTGCAGCTTCTGAATCCTGGTGGTTGGAGACATTTCATGGTGGAGATCTGTGCTGCCTGCAGGCTCTATGGAATGCACTTGGGCTCATCCTCAGGCTAATCCAAGTATTTCCTTTAATTCTGCTTCTGTGGTTTCCACATTTATTTATTTAATGTATTAATATGTGAATTGGCCCAGAGAGATGCTGCATTATCACACACCTCAGGGATTATAAAACCTCCCAGTCCCTACAACGTGGATAATAAGAACAGTTAGTTTGTGGAAAAAGATCTGTGGATAGTGCAAATTGCCTGTGCTTCCAGGGGATGCTGCAAAGAGTACTGAGGAATCTTTCAGTAATTTAAAACATAAATGTGCTCGTGTTTATCTAGTTTAGGCAGCTCCAGATCTGGAATTACTGAACCACAGAAGCAGAGAAATAGGCCTGACTTCATAAACATCCTCTCCTGCTTTCAGAAAATAATGAGCAAGACACATATCTGCCACCTCACTTGGATTTTGAACACAGGAAATGAAAAATCCAAGGCAGGCAGCAGCTTCCAGCACATGGCCAAGAGATAGTGAGAACAACATTCAGGGGCTGCAGCATCCTCTCATTTTACCTCTCTCAGATGCCCAAATGCTTGCTGTTCTGCAGATGTTGGCAGGTGATAAATACATGCTCAACTGCCTGGAAGTGTCCAGAGGCTGGTGAGCTCCAAAAGCCTCTCCAGAGCCCTCCACTCTTGGTGTCCTGCTGTTTATTCCCTGGGAATTTGCAGGCTGGCTCTCCATGCCTGGATTTTCCAAGCAAGGCACTTTTTGGAGTAGTATCTTGTTGGTAGCAAGAAGAAATCGGCCATTTGGTCCTTCTAATTTCAGAGTTGTTATTATTTTCTGTGAGTGGTGCATAAAGTTCCTCTTTTCCCCCAGAAAAACTTCATGATAGCTCCATAATGCTCCATAGTGCCCATCCAGCTGCATCCACCTCAGCAGCCTCAACCTGGCTTCTCCCCAGCCTGTCAGATTAAGGGCAAAACACAGTAAAAATCCCAGCTCTGTTATCTGGAATGGGGCTGACACTCAGCTGGTGTCACTTTTGGCTCCCTCTTTTGAGACAAAAGCAGTTTTTCTTCACTCCAGAAACATTGTAGCAGCTGCTTTTATTCTGCTCTGTCACGGTGGCTGCTGCCAGGAGCCTTGGCTGGAGCTGGAGGCAAAAAAAGCTCCTCCAGGATCCCCTCCTGCTCCTGCTTGAAGAGTTGTGCTTTTCTCTCCATCAACTTTGACTTGGTGGCCTTGGCAGTGCTGGGGGAACATCAGACTCCATGATCTTAAAAATCTTTTCCAGCCTGAACAACTGTGATGGAAATGAACGGGATGCTGAGCCCGTTCTGGGCTTTCCACATTCCCAGCAGGCCCAGGAAGCAGCGCAGTGGCAGATCCCTTTCACCTCCTTCTGTGGGTATTTCCAGAGCTCCCACAAAGGCCCCAAATCACCTGCCAGCTCCTCTGTGGTTCAGGGGAAGCAAGGAGCTATTTCCAGGGATGATTCATGCAGAGGACTCCAACCCTTCCACCCACCTTCCCCTTCTCCATTGATGACAGCGGGCCTGGAGTGGGTGGGCTCCTATTTTTGGGGCCACGGGGAAGGGTCTGAAGATATCTGGGATGAATCCAGGCTGGCAGGAGGCTCAGCTGTTACTACTGCAGGGGAAGTCAGCCCTGCTCAGGCAGGAAGCCTCTGTCCAGCAGGAATGCTGTGGGACTCTATCCACCTTCCTGTTACCTGCTTGTTCCTCCATGGAATCAGCATTTACCTGTTCCTACCAGCAGTGACCCCCTGAGGCCTAGGGAATGTTTGACAGAGGGTCTGAAGGCTCCTCTTCCCTGCTTTCTGACACACCTGGAGGTGTCCCAGGATGCAGAGGGCATCCCCACACACACCTTACAGTCCATGCTGGAAAATTCCAGCCCCCTCCAATTCCTCCTCGGCAGCTCCAGCCCAGGCTCATAGGCAGCAGCTTCCATCTTGGAGATCCTCCTCCTGCCATTTGTCCTTGTCCCTGTGGGCATCTCCATGCCCGGGCAGTCCCTGCAGTCTGTCAGGAACATTTGTCTGCCTTGTTGGAGCCCTCATTCCATCCTTTTCCCCATGAATTTGTTTCCATATCAGAGCTCCGATGTATTAATTTGGTTTTACTCCCCTCAGATACTGGCAGATGCTTATCAAACCTCTTGTTCTCTACAAACACAGGGATATTTTGCCATCTTGTTTGTCCATGGTCAGTCTGGATGTCTGCACCATCCCAAATCCATGTGCTGATTCACATGGCAGGTCTGAATGGGCTTCCTTTCACTTTGTCACTGAAGTACCAGGTCTTGGGTTTCTCTGGTAGCTTCCTCAGCTGAAATGTCCTGGGACACATACATGAATTTTTACTTGCCTGAAAGAAAGAGGGAGATTTCCTTCTCCCAGTAAAACTGGTGTATAACTTCTCTCTGGAGTTCCTGAGGTGGGAAAACACAGTGACCTCCTTCTCCAGACTTTTCCAGCCAAATCCAGTGTGTACTGCAGGGATCAGTCACACCAGCATCTCCTGTCTCAGGGATGAATAAGAAAAAATAAGCCATGGCTGAAGACACAGCTCCAGCCTTCCATAGGAAACAATTCCTGGCTTTCTCCTAGTACTGATCATTCTGTACACGTACAGAGCAGGCTGGCCAAGCACAGCATTTCCTGCAGGCAAAACAAGGTGAAACCATGTTAGCAACAAATCCTGCTTGCTGTGGGCTGGGTTTGGGAATTCTGCCTTTCCCAGCTGTACTTTAGGTACTTTAAAGTAGATATTCCCAAGCATCCCATGCATGGTTCTGTCTGTCCAACTTATCCCAGTTTTATTTCTCTAAAGCAATCAATAGGCAAAAAACATCTGCTCAGGGCACTCAGGATTTCCTTGGCAGAGAAATCAACCGCCATAGGAATTAATTGAGTGGTGAAATAACAGAAAATTATTAACAGGTGAAACATTTCTGAGCAGATTAATTCCTCATTATTAATTCAGCATATAACCTCCTGTGGATCCCTGTGGTGGGAATGCTGCTGGAAGAGTAGGGAACAGCATTATTCCTGAGGTTTGCTCTGAGGTTTAGTGGCTGTTTCAGGCATGTGTTTTCACCTGCGTGCCAACAACTCTCCCTGCTTAATTTCCTTCCTGTCCCAGAGATCCAGGCTCCACGGGCAGAGTGGAGCTTGGAGAATCAAGTTAATTTTTGATGTCTGGAATGCATCCCCCAACCCCACATCTTGCTGTGTCCCCTCATCCCATCTACCCCAGCCCCCCTCTGGCACACTGCTGCCTCCCACATCCTGCCCGGTCCATCCAGAGGTTATTCCCCATTTTTTGCCTGCGTGCTGCATCCTCTGATTCAGCGAGGAGGAGAGCTAATGAGGCCCGGCTTCTTGGAAAGATTTGTCCTTAATTGTCCCTTCTGCAGGTTTAATGACTTGGCAGTGTCTTGTCACATTTCCCAAGTGCCTGTGGTGAGCGTGGCAGGGCTGGCTGGTGCCACAGCAATGCGCTCGCTGTGGGGCCGTGTAGCGCTGGAATTCCCCCGGCAGGGATTGGATGCCTGCTGTGCCCCAGAGCCTGATGGAAAGCATTTTCCTGAGCTGCTCCCTGCCATCATTCCATCATCTTCATGCTGCTTCCTTGTGTCTGGCAGCCACCAGCACGCTCAGTGTCAGCCTCAGTATGAAAAATCTCTGTACGCGCACAGAATCCAAGGGCAACGACTTCCATCCTTCTTCCTCAGACGGTGTCTCCCAACAAACCCTCTGTGAGGCCAGGAGGAAGCAAAAGGCTGAATTCTGTAGGAATTTGATTCATATTCATATTGCCACATATATGAGCAAGGAGCGCTGCTGGATGTGATGGGGATTTAGTGTGTGAAGAAGCAAGGAGTGCAGTGCATCCATGTCTTAGTCCAGGGTGAGTGGCCAGGGAAGGATGGAAATACTGGAATAGCAGGGGATCTTGATGAAAGCAGCAAGGGTTGGCTCTGTGGGCACCAGGCATTCCAAAATTTGGGGTGGAGCTCTGATCCTATTGCAGTGGGTGATGCTGATGCTGTGGCTGAGTTTGCAGTAACACCAGTGTAGCCTTACACTGATGACACTGATGGATCACGGAATCATGGAATCACTGAACTTGAGAATGACCTCCAGAACCACCACAGGATCCCCCCTGTGATCGATCCCCACCTCTTCAACCAGACCAGAGCACTGAGTTCCACATCCAGTTGTTCCTTGGACACCTCCAGGGGCGGTGGTGACTCCAGAGGCCAGGGGCAGGATCCGTGTCCAAGCTTCTCTGATCTCTGAGTCTGTCCCTGAGGGTCCGACAGACAGCACTGCTGGCACCCTGGTGGAACAGGGGTGACAGCGCCACCCCAGGGGAGCCGCACGAAGGTGCTGAGCAGGGCTGGAGCACGGCTGCTCCCAGAGCATTCCCACTGACCCTCTGCACCGCCTGTGCCGGGAGGGGCTGGCTGAGCCCCATCCCGCCCTGGGGGATGGATGGACACTCCCACTCTGAGGTGCTTCTCCGTGCAGGGCCGCGGCCGAGGGGCTGTCCCTGAGCCTGCAGGAGCGGCTGGCGGGGCACTACGGGGAGCGGGCGGTGCGGATGCTGACGGTGCAGTACCGCATGCACCGCCTCATCATGGAATGGGCGTCCTCGGAGCTCTACGGCGGCCGCCTCAGCGCACACCCCTCCGTGGCACAGCACCTGCTCAGGTGGGTTCCTGCTCTCTGCTGCTGCGGGAGCTGAAATGTCCTTTTCATCCTCGTTTGTCCCTTCCCTGCGGAGTTTTCCGCTCCTCCTGAGGTTGGGGCAGTGTTTTTGTTTCAGCCATTGTTTCATCGAGGAGACGTTAGTGGAGGGTTTGTCCTTTTTGCTCTGTAACCAGAAGTGATGCAGACTTGTCTTCTGTGTCCTCCTTTGCTATGATAATCGTGGAATCCCAGAATGGGTTGGAAGGTTGGAAGCCCACTCAGTCCCATGCCACAGGCAGGGACACCTTCCACTAGACCAGACTGCTCCATGTCCCATCCAGCCTGGCTCTTCCAGGGATGGGGCAGCCACAGCTTGGGTGGATATTGCTGTAACAGCAGCACTGGTAACTGGCCCTTTCCCACGTACCTTGTGCAGGGACCTGCCAGGTGTCTCTGACACAGAAGAGACCAGCATTCCCTTGCTGCTCATAGACACTGCTGGCTGTGGCCTGTTTGAGCTGGAAGTGGAGGATGAACAGTCCAAAGGGAATCCAGGTACCAGAATGGATGGACTGAGGTGCTCAGCCCACCGCAGGCTTGACCACGTCCCAGAGATGTTTCCATGGGGTCCCAGAGAGCCTTGCTTAGCTGAGAGATCTTCCCTCCAAAAATCCTCAACCTCCAGGGACTCTGAGCTGTGTTGGAGCTCTGGTGATAGTGTCCAGCTTTTGGGTGGCCTCTCCGGCTGCCATGTCCCCTTGCAAGGACATTTCTCCATGCTGAGGGCTGGGACAGGGTGGAGAATCCCTCTGGAGGTGCTTTACACCAAGGAAGGGCAAATAGCAGCAGGCAAAGCACAGACCTGTTTTGGGAAGGCCATGGATAAAGCTCAGAATTACCTCCCAGTCTTCTGCTCATTCCATGAAATCCTGTCTGGTTCTTCTGCATGAATTTTCCTAGGACACCGAGTTCTGCTTCTTTTCAGCTGAAAAAGTGGATTTCATTACAGAGCTTGAGTGCAAAGTCAGGCTGAAAAACACAAGGGCAGTTTTTACCAGTTTAATTATCTTTTACCTTCTCTTTGACCCCCACCATCATTTGAGTGCCTCATTTTTCCATGCACCATTCGCAGAGTCCTGCTGAACACAACAGGCTCTTGTGCCCTCATGGAGAGCCAAAAATCCTGGTCTGAGAGAACTCAGGGATTTGGAGCAGAGGATTAGAGGCACATCTCCCCAAATTTGGGAGGCAGCCTTTTGGCACAGCTCACTGCAGAGTCTTGATGTTTATTGCTGTGTTTTGCTGCAAAGCAGAAGCCCAGCCAGTGAACCATGAAATAATTCATACAGGATTTCATTTTTCCCCTTAGATCCCTCTGAACCAGGCACCATTTCAGATAACCATTTCATGGCAGCCTTTCCTGCTGTTTTGGGGGAGGTGGGCACATTGCTCTGGCCTCTGTCCCCTGTCACACTCTGTCCCTGTCCCAGGGGAGGTCCAGCTGGTGGGGATGCACGTCCAGGCCTTGGTGGACGCTGGTGTGAAGGCCAAGGACATCGCGGTGGTGGCCCCCTACAACCTCCAGGTGAGCTGTCCCTGTCCTGGCATCCCCCTGTCCCTGCACACAGAGCACCACGAGACCCCAGAGAGCTGCAGAGCCAAATGTAACCAACATTTGGCACCAACTCCTGCACCTTCGAGCAGCTTGGGGCCATGGAGGGAAGAGCTGTTAGTGAGGTGTTCTCCTCACAGCCCTCAGGAGGTTTGGGAGGGAGGGATGCCCCCCAAAACCCTGCTGTTTGAATCCTTTCCACCCATGTATTTCCTTTAAAAGCTACCCTTGGCCTGTTTCTCAGGTGGACATGCTCAGACAGCACCTTTGCCACAGCCACCCCGAGCTGGAAATTAAATCAGTGGATGGTTTCCAGGGCAGGGAGAAGGAGGCAGTGATCCTGTCCTTTGTCAGATCCAACAAGAAAGGTAAGACCTCACTGCTGGAGCATTGCTCCCCTGGGAATGGGGAGGAAGTCGTGTAGCCAAGTGCTGTGGTTTAGTTGCAGTGCTCTAACACTTGGCTCTGGATGGATTTACTGGCAAACCCTCCCTTTTCAGGCTTTTTTGTTTAATTAATGAATATATGTGCTGTCAGGGCTGCAGGGGAGGCTCCTGTGCTACAGCAGTTCCAGGACTGCTCAGTTTGAAGGTTCCCTGACCCCTGAGGCCTCAGAAATTATTAAAACCAGCGCCCTAAGAACGTCACATCCCATTAGCCCTACATTTAGGGGAGTTGGGGGGGAATTTCTTGGGTTTTGAGCCCATTTTGGGTGAGTTCCCTGCAGAAAGTGAGCAGGAGCTGGCATCCCAAGCTGTGCATGGAAAATGCTGCTTTTGGGAGCAAAATCTAGAGCAGAAAATCAAGTTCTTTGCTATCAGCAGCTGCAGTGGAAGTTAATAGCTGGAAAAAAGCTGCTGCCCTGGGGGCACAAGGCTCCTGTGTAGGGAGCTGAAAGGTTTGATGGAGCTGGCTCAGTAGGATTGTTCTGTGATCACCTCTGTTCCATGCTGGGATCAATTCCCTTTCCAAACCCACAGTCCTGTGCTGCTGGAGGTCAAATGCTGAGGGCTGGAAGGGGAAAAAAAGGGGGAGAACATGCATGGAAGGAGGAGATGCCTCTTTTTCCAAACCTAGAGGAGGAAAAGCAGCCTTTTGGTGAGAATGGAGGTGGGGACAGCACTAAGAATAGTCCTGATCGAGGAGTGACTCACCCCTGTGCTGGTGGGAGCTGGTGGCCCTGGGAGGGTGAGTGTCCCACAGCCCCTTCTCCTGCTCAGGGAGAGGCCAAAGCTCAGGTGTGGGGCAGGAATTGCTTTCCTGGGGGCACAGGGAGGCTTCTCCTTGACCTGTCCCTCTGCAGCCATTCCTGCTCCAGCAGGAAATCTTGATTTAAGAGGAAATTTTTCCCTGTGAGGGTGCTGAGGCCCTGGCACAGGTTGCCCAGAGAAGCTGTGGCTGCCCCATCCCTGGAAATGTCCAAGGCCAGGTTGGACAGGGCTTGGAGCCTGGGATAATGGAAGGTATCCCTGGCAGGGAGTGGAACTGGATGGGCCTTAAGGTCCTTCCCAACCCAAACCATTCCAGGATTGAAAGAGTTGGATTTGCCCCTGCAGCTGGGTTAAACCTCATCAGAGAGACTGGGAATTGTTCCCCGAGCTGCAGAGCAGGGAGAGGGGCTCCCCCTCAGCCTGCCCCTCAAAGGCAGCACAGAAGAGGCTGCTGAGGCAGAGCCAGGCTGGGCACTGCTCTGGCAGAGGCATTAATCTCTTCCTGCCTGGCCTGCTCGCTGTTCCCTGGAGCTGGGAGCTCGCAGCCACCCACGCTCCGCTCGCGCTGCCTGATCCTGCCTGAGTCATCCCGGCACTGCCGGCTCTCGTGCTGTCTGTGAGCAGAGCAAAACCTCCCAAGTGACTGTTCCTACAGACCCCAGGGAATTTGGGAGCAGGGGGGAGCTCTGTAGGACAGGGGGGAGCAATTTACCTGCAGTCTCTCCTGTGTTGCAAGGTGAGCCTTTTCCACACTGCTCCATCTTGTGTTTGCTCCCAGCTCCGAGCTGAGCTCGTGTCATGGGCCAGGCAGGGAGATATTTCCCCTTTCCATGTGCCTTCCATCCTCTTCCCTGCCCTAGGAAGCAGGGAACCTGCAGGGAGCCTGTGCAACACAGGTAGCAAGAGGAACAGCTGTGAGCAGAGCTCCATCGCACCCTCCAGCCAATAAATCCTTGGATCCCTTGGACCAAACCCCTGCTTGGAGGGCATAGGATCCCCCTCTACCTGTCCCGCTACCTGACAGGTTCCCTGTCCCCTGTGGCATGCCTTCCCTCCTGTTTTCCCAGGTGAGGTGGGCTTCCTGGCCGAGGAGCGGCGCATCAACGTGGCGGTGACGCGGGCGCGGCGCCAGGTGGCCGTGGTGTGTGACAGCCACACCGTGGGCAGCCGCCCCTTCCTGCGGCGCCTGCTGGACCACCTGGCCCAGCACGGCCTCGTGCGCTCTGCCTTCGAGTACCTGGATGACCTCGTGCCCCAAAACTACCCCAGGGAGAGCCAGGCCCAGCGCCAGCAGGGCCCCAAAGCACCAGGCCCCAAAGCACGGCCGGCTCCGGCTGGGAAGATCAAGGCGGCAGCAGGCGGAACAGGGAGCCAGAAACCGGGAGCACGGAGCTCCCCGAGCGCTGCCACAGCTGGGAGGGAAAGCTCAGGGTCAAAGGAGGGTGGGGACAGGTTCAGGGCCATGCTGGTGGCCTTCCTGGCGAGCAGCGAGGCACAGCTGGATTTCCCAACGTCCCTGAATTCCCACGACCGGATGCTGGTCCACGTGCTGGCAGAGGAGTACGGGCTGCAGCACCTGAGCTCTGGGGAGGGCCGGGACAGGTACATCAGTGTCCGTAAGAGATTCCCCAAGCAGCCCACGCTGCCCTCTGAGCCCCCACTGCCCTCTGAGCCCTCACTGCCCTCGGAGCCCCTTCCTGAGCCCCCGCTGCCCTCGGAGCCCCTTCCTGAGCCCCCGCTGCCCTCCGAGGCCCTTCCTGAGCCCCAGCATCCCCACGGGAACACCCCTGACCCTGCGGAGCCAAAGGAAAGCAACAAGAGCTCAGGGAAAGTGGATCTGAAATCCCTGCACCTGGAGAGAGTCCAGAGGGAGAAAGCCAGGCGGGAGGAGGCAGCCAGGAAGGTGCAGGAGCCCAGGAGTGGCAGAAGGAAAAAGGACAAGAGTGAAGCCAAAGGTGGGTGAAGCTTTTTGTAACCAGCAGAGTTAATGCTCTTCCTTGAATGGGTCTTAGTCCCGGTGGGTTTGCTCCAGAGTTTGGGATTTGGGCATGGAGCATGTGGCTCTTGGAAAGCTGCAAGGAGATGGGAACTAGCTGCAGCATCCAGGTTTGGATACCTGGAAGCACATTCTGTAAGTGAGAGGAAAAACACTGGAGACCCTTTCCCAGGAAAGAGTCTCAGGAATCACATGGGAGGCTCCCAAGAGTGGGGAGAGGAGCTGAGGGCAGTACCTGCCCACACTGAAGGATGTAAAGGCAGAGGCTGTCCTGGGGCTGCAGGAGGGTGGGTTTGTTCCCAGGCCCCAATCCAGGTGTGTGCTCACCTTTCCCAGGAAAGCCGGCGATCGGGAGCGCGGCCGGAGAGGATTTCGATGCTCTGATCTCCGCTGCCATGGAAGCTGACAGGACCTGTGGCTTCCCCCGCTGCAAGGCCTCTGTCACCACCCTGGGTCAGCTCTGCCACCACTGCCAGAGGCTCTTCTGCCTCAGCCACCACATCCCCGAGGTAAGGAGGGGCAGGATGGGCTCAGCCTGGGAATTTTCCCTGTGGAGCTCTCTGGGAAGGGGTTCCTTGCAGGGAGTTTGAGCAGAGCCCTCCCTGTCAGAGCCTGTGCTGAGCTCAGGTACACAGGGCTGGCAGGTGCTGACACCTCGGCTCTGCTCACCTCTTCCTGAGGGCTGTTCTGTTTTCCTCTCATTTTGTGCCCTTCTTTACTATTTTCTGGAACTTACACTCTGTGTGGATAAAGTGAGGCAGAGAGCAGAAATGGAGAAGCACAAGTGTCAGGCTGAAGCGAACCTGGACTCAATTCCCAGCACTTTGCAGGTTCCCTCTGCATTCTAAGGATAATCTCAGCCCTTTTCAGATTGTCTCTGTGTCCTTGTTCCTCACCCTGTGGAACCCCCAGGAGCTCAGCAGCCCTATAAATCCTTGGCAAGCTTTTCCCTCTGTCAAGAGGTATCTGTTTCCATGGCAAGGAATAGTTGTATTTATGGTCACTCACATCCAGGGGATGGAAATTTATTCCCTGCAGAATGGCCTCTCCCTGCTGAATTTTGACAAGACTCCAAGAATTGTAGGGATTCAAGTCGATGTCAGCCCTGGGAAGGGCTGACAGCTCTGAGGGAAACAGGCTGGGACCTCACTCCATGGAAACATAAATGACTTTGGGATGGGCCAAGAAAAGGGATCAGATTTTAGGATCTCACCTGTGAGAGATAATTGCAGTGTTGGACTTGGCTCATTAAAGCAGCAGATTCATGGCTAAAAAAGGTCTCCCATTCCCCAAAACCCCTTTCCTAGTTCACTGGAAAGGAGGTGGAAGGAGCCACCTGAACCATCCCAAAGGATGATTTACCTGCTGTTCAGAGCCCAGGGCCTGGATCTTTGTATTTCATTCTGTGTGGGAGGAGCTATAAAAGATGATTTTATAAAACACAGAATAATAAACATTAATTCTTAATTATAAACAATAAGTATAAGAATAAATATATAAAAATAAAGAATAAATCTATAAAAATATAGAATCTAAATATAAAATTAAATTAAATAAAAATAAAATGAAAATACATAGAAATAAAATAAATAGTAAACAATGGTAATAATAAACAGTAGTAGTACAGTGATAAATAAAATAAATAAAAAATATAAATATATATAAATAAATAAAATCAATAGTAAACAATGGTAACAAAATTATCAATTGAAATTATAAAAGTATGTAAGTATATAAAGCAATATAACAGCACAATCATATAATAATATATAACGTAATGATAACAATGGCTGTAAATGATGGGAGGTGATTTCAGGGGGATGCAAAGCAGGAATTCCCAAAGGAATTCCAGGCTCAGGGAGTGGCAGCCCCTGGCTCCCAGGTGGGTGATCCATGCCCGTTCTCTCCGCAGGTGCATGGCTGTGGGGACAAGGCCAAGGCGCAGGCCCGGCAGCGGATCAGCCGGGAGGGGATCCTGTACCCCGGCAGCGGCTCCAAGGACAAATCCCTGGATCCCACCAGGCGAGCCCACCTCCAGCGCCGCCTGGACCAGAAGCTCAGTGAGCTGACAGGCCAGAGGAAGGGCAAAAAGAAAGACAAGGAGAAATGAGGGACCTGAATCCTGCTTTTTTAACCTCAAAGCCACAGCTCAGCCCCGCCGGGGCAAAGCTGCTGTGCTGGGCCTGGGTGGAATAGGGAGCTCCATTCTGAGGGGGGAACCTGGAGCTGGGAGCCTTCCCGAGGCGCAGGGCAGAGGCAGGGGAGGGAGAGATGCTGCATTGTCCTGGTTATCCCTATGGACACAGTGATGGATGCACTCAGGGGCCAGAGCACGCTGGTGAAATGGACATTAAACACCCAAAGCTGTCACTGTCACATCGGTCCCTGCAGCAGCACATGATGGATGCCTGGGAACAGGAACGTGGGAGGCATGGAAAACCCTGGGTGACCCTGTGCTCCAGGGAGGATGGCTGAGGAAATGGATGTGTTCCAGCCCAGCAATCCTCTGGCTGTGCTCGGAGCTGGAGGGGCCCAGCCTGTCTGCAGCCATTCTGCAGCCATTCCCTCCCCACCTGGGCCAGGGGCTCAGGAGGGGGCTCAGCCCTGCTCCAGGTGTGCCTGGGGATGGGAATGGGGATGGGTTTGGGTCTCGAGCCCAAACCATGCTGGCACCATGAGGAACTGCTCCAGCACATGGAACCATTTCCCTGGGAGAGCCATCCTATGCCACTGGGAGGTCTCTCCCACCTTACTGCTGCCTGTCCCTTCCCAGACCTGACATGCTCTTCCCACAGAGCTCCTTGGAGGCTGATTCCCACTGGGAAAGCCCAGAGTGACAGCAGGTACAGCCATATGAGCTTTGCAAGTGGGAGGGAGATTTGTGTCCATCCTAGACCTTTTCCTGATCCTTCACACAGGGTCCATCTATCCCACCCCCAAAATAACTCCAGCAGAATTTTTTTGTCCCCAGGATGAAGGAGAAGGTGCAGAGGTGCCTCCAGATAGGAATGGCTGGAGAGGAGCACTATAAAAATGCCTAACCCCCACATTCCCCATCCTTTTGGAGCTAAACATCACAGATTCCAGCACCCATGGAAGTCACTCACCTCATCCCAAGCTCAGCAGTTGGCAGGAGCTGCCAGACAGCCAAGGATTTCTGTGTCCATCTCTTCCCCAAATACTTGGCTGTAGGATAGCTAATAAGCAAATTTCCCCCCAAACCTCGTGGGCTGTGAGTACTGGCTGTGAACAACTTCCCACAAAAACTTCCTCATCCTTCAGAAAACCTCATCCTTCAAACCCCTCCATGCTTGGCTCGTGCCTTGGGGCTGTGCATCAGCCATGGAGGGATGGCACTGGCTCCCCTGGCAGCAGGTGGGACAGGGAGAGGTGGGGAGGAGGAAGTGTGGGAGAAGGGAATCTGGGCACCAGTGAGTGGAGATGGGCAGGGGGAGGAGCCAGAGCAGAGGGGGATGATGGAACAGGGATATCACAGCCGTGTCCCAAAGGGAAGGTCAGGCAGCAGAGATGGGAAGGGAAAAGTGCCACCAGCTCAGGGGATAACTCACCTTGGAGTTACTTTTTAATCAGGGAAAAACAGATAAATGGCTCATTCACAGCTTTTTCCCTGCTCAGGTCATCCAAGCAGCCACATCCCAGCCCATGCTCATCCCGTGGTGCCAATTCCATGGCACAGGGTCCCAGACACTCCCACATTTCCCAGCCTGGCTTGCCACCAGCGTCCTGCAGGCAGGGAAAAGCCAAGGCTCCAGGCAAGGAGGAATGTGGCCCCAGTGCATCCTCTGCTCTCCAGCCTGTGCCATGAGGGGCTCCATCACCTTCCACAAACCAGGGTGGGAATTAGCCCCCCAAAAATCCCAAAACTGGCTTGGGCCAGAGCCCAGCAGCAGAGAGGATCCACACAGGCTTCCTTCTGAAACAGGAGTTGGGCTTAAAAATGGTAAAATTAGGGACCTTTCCCACCTGTCTTGGGTCAAAAGGCCAAGATGTTCCTCTCTATGCCCAAATCTTGGATAAAACAAGTTATAGGGTAAGTCACAGCTTAAGTCCAGGATTAGAGGCTGGAAAAAACAATCCCCAGTTGTGAGAGTTGTGTTAAGGAGCAGGAATTTGGAGTGCTGTCCTGAGCACTCTGAGGGTGAGTTTGGGTTGGAAGAGTGGCTGGGGTGGGAAAAGCTGTCCCCGATCCTCCTGGACCTTTAGGGGATGATTCCCAGCATGGATGTCACCTCAAACCCAAGAGGTTGGAAACCAATCCCTGCCTGTGCAGCCAGTGGAGATGGGCAGGGATTTACTGTGCGGGGGAACAGATGGAGGAGAAGCTGTATGTAACAATTGATTTTCTGCTGTTATTGCTCCCTTTTTCCATTCTCACTGGAAACATTCCAACCCTGGCACAGTGCACCAAAGTCGCTACAAAAGATCCCCTCAGGATCGCCACCCACGCCAGGCTGGCTTTTGTCACCCCCCTCATGATTCGCACCCAAGAACCACTTTCCAAAGGAATCCCACCCAAAAACCACCTTCCAAAGGAATCCCCCCTCTCCCTCGCTCAGAGTCCCTCTTTGAGGATTCCGTGGATTTCGGGGCCTTCGGGAGCACACGGAAAGCTCGGGAGCCGCAGTTTGGGGAGGTTCCTGCTGGTTTTGGTCCATTTGGCTCCTTCCTGGCAGCTCTGGCCCGGTGCATGTGGGGATGACCCGGAACGTGCCCACGGAGCCGCTCTCTCCGTGCTCCGGCTGTTTTGGGCCCCTCAGCAGCTCGGCCTTGTGGGTGCCACCAAGTCCCTGCTCCGGGCCTGCTGTCCCCAGGATCCGGGGATCCTAATTCCTGCGGAGCGGGTGCCACATGGAGACGGGCTTGCGGAGCGTGGCCAGCATCTGGTTCCAGTGCGTGGTGCCCATGCCGCTGGCCGCCGGCCCGATCAGCACGTGGCCCGTGTTGTCACCGCGCCCGTCCTCGCCGCTCTCAGCCACCGTCACGCGCAGGGACAGCTCCTGGCGGGCACGGGGCTGTCACCACACACACACAGACCCAGCCAGACACGTGTCCCTGTGCCCTCTGCATGGGGACATGCACCCACCAGGCCAGCACATCCGTGTGTCACCACCCAGCCTGCCATAGCCCAAATACAGATGGCCCTCTGTGCCCCCTCCCTGTTCAAACCCACCCAATCCCTAAATACCCACCCTCGTATACCCCCCACACTTACACTTCCCCTTTTTTTTACTCCACATCCCCTAAACCCATCTTTGATGTTCAAACCCACCCCCTGTTCATGAAGGACCCCAAATCCCTGAATACCCACTCTCATATACCCCTCACACTTACACATCCCCCTCTTTTTACCCCACATCCCCTAAACCCATCTTTGCCCCATCCACATACCAAACCAGCCCTGTGCACCCTGCTATATCCCAAACCACACATCCATATCCTCCCAAAGAGTCCTACCCCACACTCATCCCCCCTCCAGCAGCCATATCCACACATCCACACCTCTCCAAACAGCCCCCACACAACCCTATACCCCAACAACAGCCCCCACACATCCCTATACCCCACAATAGCCCCCACACATCCACCCCAAACCAGATCCACACACACCCACAACCCTCACAGCCCCCAGGATCACCCCCAGGAGCTCCCCAGCAGTGGGTTTGGGGAGCCTCAGGAGCCCTGGGATGTGCCCCCCTTCCCAGCTCCCCCATGATGGGCCAGACCTGGAGCACGATGGCGGGCACGGAGAAGATCATGGCCTCGTTGAACACAGGGTTGGTGTCTCCCCTCTTCACCGCTGTCTTCTTCTTGCTGATCTTCCTCCCGTCCTGCAGCAGGTACACCTTGACGAAGGGATCTGCTCGCAGGGCAGGAGAGGGATCAGTCCCATGTGTCCCCAGCCATGTGGAGAAAGCGGGGGGACCTTTCTGGTGGCCCTTCCCAGCGGGTCTGTCCTCACAGGGAGCCACTCCCATGTAACAAACAGGATAAATCAGGACAAACCCCACCTTGGAGCCCCCCTCACCTGCGGTCACCTTCCCATTGCTCCACACCAGGTTCTTGGCTTTGACCACCACCACCGTGAGCCGCTCGGCCGTGGGCAGGTAGCTCAGGGAGAGCAGGATCTCCCCCACCGTGTCCACCGCCTGAGGGACACCACAGTCAGGACACAACCACGTCCCACACCCCGGCTGGGGTACGGGACACTGCTGGCTCACCTTGTTGGTGTCCTGCAGGTAGAGCCAGGCGTTGAAGGGACGCGTGGCCAGCTCCAGGTCGGAGAGCTTGAGCTCGGCCACACCCGTGCTGACGCTGCGCTCATCCTCGTCCACACCGAAGACGGAGAAGCGCAGGCTGTTCTCCTCCAGCGCCGCCGGGTCCAGCGGCACCGAGAAGCGCTCGTCGAAGGCCACGGAGTAGGAGCTCCTCTGGATCTGCCGTGGGAAGCGGGGGTAGCCCTGGCACGCCTGGGGCTGGGGGCTGCAGCCCTGCTCTGCCCCATCTCGTGGGGATTGCAGGGAGCACGCCCCATCCGACAGGGAGGATTTATTCCCGACCTGACCGCAGCAACTGCTCGGCCACTGGGGTGAAAACAGGGCTGTGACCTGCCCTAGTCACTGTTAATTATTTTAATTAGAGAATCAGCGTTTGCTCAGTGCTCTCGGATAGATCCCAAGCCCCTGGGAGTGCAGATGCACATGCAGCTTGGCCATATCAGGTGACAGGATTTATAGCTACAAGGTGCAACCCCCAGCCCTTCTCCAAGCAGAATCAACTCCTGAATGTGCCCAGTGGGAATGGAGCTGTGTCCCTGTGTCAGGTCGTTCCCTGGGAGCAGAGGCAGCAGCAGCTCCCATGGCTCATCCTGCTGGTGCTGATCCCAAAGAACTGGCTGAGGGGAAATGCTCTGAAGTCATGGATTTAGGGATTTTTTTTTCCCCTACTCCAGCCCTGTTTCAGCACCCAAGATGTCACAGGCAAACCAGGGGTTTGTCCCATGGGATGGAAAGCTGCAGCCTTGGATAGCATGGAGCAAAGTGGAACCACCAGCTCCTCAAAGCCACCCAAATCTGGGTGAAGTAGGGACCTCTCTGTGGGGCTGTGTCACCCCAAAACCCTGCAGCAAAGGGCTCATCTCCTCCAAGGACTCAGTCTGCTCCTAACCCTGCTCTATCCCTGGCATAAAGGACACAAAGGCTGCACCTGCCATCCCTGCCTTCTCAGTCCATGCTCTCCCACTGGACACCACCAACCTCCAGAGCTCCTGGGGAATGAAGTTCCTCTGTGTGAAGAGCAGATTTTAAAGCCCTACAGATTTTACAGACTGTCTGTCTGCAGCCCACGCTGTATTTTGGGAGCTCTGGATCAAGTACAACCAAACAGGAGCTGCTATTTAAAAACCCTCCAGAAGCACTGGGAAAAAAAAGTGGCTGGGCCTTTATCCATGGCCTTGGGGCAGCTGAGGAGGTAAATTGTGCTGGTGAATTATAAATAATGACACTAAATAATAAATATCTCCAGAGCATAAATAAAGAGCCAGAGATTTGGATGGGAAAATGGTCTAAAAGGGCACTGTGGAAATGTTTTGGAGGCAGCAGCCAGTTTATGGGGATGGAATGGCACCTCCACCCCAGTGGAGAGGTGCCTTAATGGGGACCAAATTCCCACTCCTTTCTTGAATATCCTGATTAAATCAAACTGACTCTGCAATAGAGGAACTGCTGGAAGAAAACTGAGGCTCCTGCTTTCTAAAAGCAGATTTTGAGGCACTTAAAAAGGGAGGTTTTGCCCCAGATCCAACCCTGGTTATGGCTGTCAGTGCTGCCACATGGATTTTCTGCTGCCACGTCCTTTGTGGGGAGGGAAAAGCCCTGGGGCTGCCGTGGGAAGGAGAGGGACTGTGGGGACTCAGGGGACTGTGGGGGCATGGCAAGACACCAGCAGCAGCTGCCCAAACTCCCACTGCCCACCAAATCCCACCCCAGGCCCCTTCCTCTATGTGCCACAGCGTCCCTTCCCCAGCAGGGACAGCCAAGCAGGAAAACCTGCCACCAGCCACACTTGGAGATGACAAAGTCAGCCCAAACCCCAGCCAAAGGGGAGACATTCCTCCCTCTGCCAGGTTTCTGATATGCAAACCCACCTGGGACATCCCTCAAAATCCTGTGCCAATCCAGAGCTCTCTGCTCCCAAATCCCATCACTGCTGTGGGGAGCTGAGACCCACCCCAAAATCCCATGTCAGCCACATCCAGCCTGGAATTCCATACACCCAAACCCCACTATTTCCTTGGGGAGCTGATATCCCCCAAATCCTATGCCAACCATTCCTCACCCTGGCATGCCTGGAGCTCCCAAACCCCACCATTTCCTTGGAGAGCTGATATTCCCCAGATTCTGTGCCAACCATTCCTGATCCTGGCGTGCCTCGATCAGGAATGGTTGGCACAGGTGTTTCTCATATGCAAACCCACCTGGGACATCCCTCAAAATCCTGTGCCAATCCAGAGCTCTCTGCTCCCAAATCCCATCACTGCTGTGGGGAGTTGAGACGCACCCCAAAATCCCATGTCAGCCACATCCAGCCTGGAATTCCATGCACCCAAACCCTATGGCTGCACTGGGGAATGGATATCTCTCAAATTCTGTGCCAAACCATTCCTGATCCTGGCATGCCTGGCCCTCCCTGCTCCCAAACCTCACAATTTCCTTGGGGAATGAGGCCAGGGGATGCTGCCACCCAAACCCCCGGGGTGACCCAGGTGTGCGCAGGGCTCTGGCGGGGAAGGAGGGGCTCACCCGGGAGATGCCGACGATCTGCTCGGCCGGCAGGAGGCTGATCCGCATGAAGCACGACTCGAAGCGCGCGTCCTCCTTCTCCAGCAGGTCCTTGCCCTGCAGCAGCGTGACGTGCAGGGCGGCCGCCCTCGCGTCGTACTCCATGCACACCTCCACCTGCCCCACCGTGAAATCCTGCCCGAAGTTGTTCCCGATGGACGAGATGGAGTTGAGGGAGTCGGCCGAGATGGATTTCCGCAGGGGGCCGTAGTGGGCCAGGCCCAGGTCTCTGCCCATCAGCTCCAGGCTGCCCAGCTCCTGGATGCTCTCCAAGGTGTCCTCTGCCCTCAGGCTGCTCTTGCGGGACAAAGAGCTCCGGCCTGGAGCCCGCTGCGAACCCGGGGCCAGCCCCCGCTGCCAGGGAAAGGAGAGCAGGCACTGCCCAATCCATCCCATCCCTCCGTGCCGAGCCAGACAGCTGGGCTTCTCCTATCCCATCCCAATCCCATCCCTCCGTGCCGAGCAGGACAGCTGGGCTTCTCCGGCGCCTCCTTGGACGCATCCCGGCCCCTGCCTGGCCTCAAGCTGCCGCGGCAGCGAGCCCGGAGCTTCCCGCAGCTCCCGGCTCCAGCCATCCCCCCAAAAGCTCCAGCAGCACCAGGCTGCTGCCTGTGGCCGTTCCACCCCGCGAAGGGATCCAGGAGATGTTCCCACCCCTCCAGCATCCCGCAAAGGGAAGGAGACAGAGGCAGCTTCCCCCCTTACCTTGTTCCTGATGTCCGGGCACGCCGCTCCGTACTTCTGCTCCAGGTACCGGTAGTCATAGTTGGGGAACGGGGAAGGGGCCGGGTAGCTCCCGGAGCGCCACAGCTTCCACAGGTTGATGGCTGCGATTCCCAGCAGCGCCAAGGCTCCGGCAGCGTAGAGCCCGATCTCCCACCGCGGCGGGCTGGAGGCCACTGCGGGGGACGGGGGGACAGGGGCTGGTCACAACCCCGGCAAGGAGCTTCAGCCTCGGCTGCTCCCACGCCGGCAACCCGGCTCCGAGCCGAGGAGCGGATAAACCGCAGCCCCCAACCCGGTGGCTGCAGACGGGTCGGGCAGAGCTCTGCCAGCCAGAAATGCCGGCCCAGGCTCGGCTTTCCCGGGAGATGAAGTTCTCCTGCGTCCCCGCTTCCCAGCGAGTGGCCGTGTCACTCCCCAGGTGCCGGGGGCCCCTTTGCTCTATCCCACTGGCAGATGTGCCCGGCGCACATCTGCATCGCCCTCGGCCCAGGAAAAGCCGGGAGAAGGGAAAAACCAAAGGGAAAAGCTGCTGGAAACAGGCAGAGCCCCGCGGGGAGGGAGCGGCGGGCTGGGCTGCGAGCGGTTCCTGCTGCATTGCACCAGCCTCCATCGCCGCCGCGCCGAACCGGCACCGAGCGCCCCGTGCGACACGGGAGAGACAGGGGGAAACGGGAGAGACAGGGGGAAACGGGAGGAGGATTCCTCATCCCGGAGCGCTGCCGCGGAGTCCCCCGGCAGCAGCACGCCGCAGCGCTCCCTCCTTCGGAGCCGGAAAAAGCCCGAAGCCAGGCTGAACTCCCACATCGCATCCGAGCGCAGGGACAACCTGCTGCTCCCCCCAGCCCTCCTCCAGCAGGAACAGCAGAAGGAGCTGAGCATTCCCAGCCAAAGCGAATTGGATCCCGGGAGCAGCCCACAGGGAGCTCTGAGGTTAAACATTGGGATGGGACCCGTCTCCTGCTTCATCCAAAGCCCTAAAGGGCTCTGCTCTATCCCTGCATCCCGGCCAAGGATGCTGTGGGAAGCAGTTGGAGGTTTCCCGTGCCAGAGCTCCCAGGCTCCTGCTATGGTGGAGGGGCAAAATTGGGAATTAAAATAAAAATAGCAGGATAATCTTGTGCTGGCTCCTACCTCTGAGGAACTCCAGGTGCAAATCCCAGCTGGACTGGAACCTGCTTCCCCCTCATCCCTGCCCGTTTCTGAGGGCTGAGCGCTCAGGTTGGAAAACTTGGAGATTTTAAGGGTTTTACTCCGCTTTAGGAAACAAAACCCAGCGGGCACGTGGAGCAGAGGGTTCTCCCCATGGAAAGCAGCGAGGACCAGGCTCAAAACAAGCTCGGTGTGAGCGCCAGCAGCTCTGCCCCAAACCCTTCCCGGGCTCCCTGGGGAGGACTCACCACTGAAGCGGGATCTGCTCACGTGCCCGGTGTCCATGGCAAACGCTCCCTGCGAGGGGACAGCCTGGAATGCGTGAGACACAGCACACAGCGTTAGGATGAAGGGGGAGAACTCAAAGATCCAATGCCTGGTGATTTTCCAGCAGGGACGCTCCATCACTTCTCCCCCTCCATTGCTCCCGGCCCTGGCTCCCCTCGCAGGCGCTGGAGCCTCTCAGGCACCGGCAGGAGCTGCAGGAGGGACGGGAACCCTCGGGAAGGTGCAGAGCCGCTCGATTTACCTCGGGAGCCTCTAAACAAGCGACATTCCCAAGCTCTCTGTGTGCGGCATCCCCCCTCCAGGAGCCCTCAAAGTCCTTTGCTGCTTTTCCAGCTGAAACCTTCCTTTGCCTCCTGCTGTTTCCCAGCCTCTCCCGAGGTTTTGCCCTGGGCCCAGCCGAGGGGGGCAGCCCCATTCCCCCATTTTGGGGGTCACTGAGGGGTTTAGGGGATGTTGTTCTCCAGGAATCAGCTCCTGCAGTGGGAAAGCTCTGTTGCCTTCCCCCACAAAAAAGGTTTTTCCCAGTCAGGTCGAAAGGAAGCTGCTCTCCCAGGCAGATCCCAGCACAGGCACCAGGGATGCTAAGGGGGATTTACCCAAGCCAGCTACTCCTGCTATGAAAAGGGGAAGTTGGGATCCCCAAAAACACCCAACAAGCAAATCCAATGGGAACTGACCAGCATCTCCTGTTCCCTGGCATCCCTGCTGGGGAATCACAGACCATGGAGAGCTGGCAGGATCCCACAGAACCTCACAGGGACACAACCTCAGCACTGCACCTAAACCCCCCCATCACCTCCCTCAGAGCCCCCCAGCCCTTCTCCAGAATTCCCAAAGCCCACTCAGGGAGCTGGCCTGGCCTCAGATTCTGCAATGTTTGGGCCCCACTTTCCAGCATCCCTTGGGTGCTCAGAGCCTCAGGCACTGGGTGGGGGTGATCAACTCCCCCCAAAACCATCCAGGCTTGGACTTTAACAGACAAAAGTGGGAATTTCATGGCATGGAATATCAGCTGTGCTGGCCTGTCCCCCTCTGCAGGGGCACAGGGCCCATCCCTGGGATAACAGGAGGAAGGGGAGCCCTGATTGTGACCCGAAGTGACAGCGATGCTGGGATGGAGCTGGGACATGCCCAGTTCCTGCTCACCTCCTCCCTCTGGCACAAACCTCCCTGTGCAATGGATAAACCAGTCCTGCCCTGGCTGGGAACATGCTGAGCTCATGTCGTGGGCTGAGCTCAGCTCAGGGCCCACTTTGCTGTTTAGAGCTGAAAATTGACATTTTAACAAAGCAATGTGATGGAGATTTACCCTAAACTGCCTCTTTTTGTGCCCTGGAAAGCCCCTGTGCCCAAGCAAGGTGCTCTGATCCTCTCCCTGCTTCCCAATTATTTTTAATATAAGAACAGCAAAGTTTTCAGGACTGACTTTCCCTGCAGGAGGACAAACATCTCCTTTAAACCCCCTCCATCTCTTCCCAATTTCCTCTGGAAATTAGAAGGAATTCCAAATTTTTCTTTCCTTTCAGAGCTTCTCTCCCCAAAACCTCCCTCTCTAATGAGCTCTAAGCAGCAAGTTAAGCAGATTTCCAAGGCATCACCTGGAAAGAGACTGCAGTGCTCAGCCCTGGGATGAAACCCAGAGGTATTTTCCTACTAGGAAAACAGCATCAATCTCTCCTGAGCGAGGAAACGGGGGTGGAGGTGCTCAGGGAAGGATTTATGGCTTTTTTTTTGTTAACTGAGCTCTTCCCTGGAGTGTTGCACTGAGCTGCTCTGACACCCCCCTGACCTGCTGCTCAAATCCCTGGGAAATCAAGCCTGAGGCATTGGGAAGAAGCACTGCTCTCCCGCTGCTGGCAGCACAGGGATTGATGGGTTTTTCACCCCCAGACCTCAGGATCAAGCTGCAGAGCCCCGGTTTGGGGTGCAGAGCCCCGGTTTGGGGCGCAGAGCCCTCTCCATCCATCCCAACACTCCAATGCCAGGGTCAGGGCAGCTTCATTTTCCTTGGGATCTGCTGCAGAGCTCAGGTCCCTTTTCCTGCTTGGAGGGACAATAAAACAGCTCCAGGAGGGAGACAAAAACAGCACCAAAGCCACCTGTCCCCCCAGAAAAGGGTCCCCCCCATCCTTCACGGGGTTGTCACCTCGCTGCTGCCAAGGCCACGGGCACAGAAACCCCAACTGCTGTCCCCAAAGCACCTGGGCCAGCCTGGCTAAGACCCCCGGAGCACGCTGCAGTCCCCAGACATCCCGGCCCGGGTTCCAGCGATGTCCCTGCCCATCCTCGCTGCCTGTCCTGCCCCAGGCAGCCGGGGCCGGGGCGCTGAGCGCTCCCGCAGCGCTGCTCGGCCAGCCCAGCCCAGCCCAGCGCCCTCCAGCCCTGCACCCCCTCCAGCCGCAGGGCAGCAAGCGGCACGGACCGAGTTTGCTCCTGGCACCAATAAAGACGCATCCCAAACTTGCCAGAACAGAAGGATTTGGGCTCTGCTCTCCCCCATCGCCCCCCCGCAGGGGACACATCCCACCCAAACCGGGGCCCCCCGCGCTTTACCTGGACAGGTACAAATCCTCAGGGATCGGCGGGGCGGCCCCGGCATCCGCCGAGCTGTGTCCGCTCCCTCGGGCCAGGGGGGACCCTGCGACCCCCGGGGCCCGCCCGGCCGGCGCTGGGCACCGGGCAGAGCCCCCCGCGCCGCCCGGGGCTCCCCAGCTCAGCCCCGGGATCCAGGGGTCTCCCCAACCGCGGGATGCTCCCCGGCCCCCCGTGGGTCCAGAGGCCAGCCCTGGGATCCGGGATGGATCCGGGATGGATCGGGATGATCCGGGATGCCCCCCCGGAGCCGGGATGCTCCCGGCGGTGCGGGACCGGGAGCGGCTCCGCTCCCTCGCCCAGCCCAGCCCGGGGCGGAGCCGCCGCTCATCCGTGCCATGAGCGGGGCGGTCTCTGCGCTCGCCAGACCCTCCCCGGGGCTTGGCTGAACCCAGCCCGAACCCCCCGGCAGAGCCTGGGCACCCCCGGGGGGCTCTCACTCTGGTTTGCCTGCCAGGCTCCCAGCTCTCCTGAGGAAGCTGCCATAAAAATAATAATAAAAATTTAAAAAATTTTAAAAACAAACCCAAAACCAAAAAAACTACAAAATCCACCTCAAACCCCTGCAAATGCACCCTAAATCCCAGCCAGGAGTGAGGAGGGACAATGCCAGATTCCTCATCCCACACCAGAGACCCTCTGCTGTGTGCTTGGCCATACCAGGTTTCCCTAAATCCCCAAATCCCCCTTCCCAGGGACTCCCTGGTCCATCCCATTGCCTCTCTGCATCTCCAGCTGCTCCTCCCTATGGACCCTGAGGAGTGTTTCTCCCCATGGGGTCCCATGTCCTCTCTCCAGTTCCCTCAAGGGCTGCAGAGCCCCTTGGGGTCTCTGGATCTCCACCCCAAAGCCGAATCCTTGGGGTCTCCCTCATCCCAAACAGCTCCAGCTGTGTGTCCCTCCTGCCACGGGGACACCTGGGGCTGTCCAGCAAGGACTTGGCTTTGGATCTTCCCAAGAAAAACCATCAGATCCCTCTCCCTGTGCAGCAGAAAGTGGAACCTTTAGGTATCTGGCCCTGAAAGCCCCTTGGAGAGTGTGGCTCCATGCCCACCACACCACCACCATTGGAAAGACTGTGCCTTCACACCCTCCTGAGGGATCTTCCCTTTCCCTCACATCCATGGCTTGAGCCACCTCACCTTAATGCCAGGCGACCTCCAGGGCACCAAGGAGCAATTTCAGACAGCAGGAGAAATCCTTTCATCAGAGAAAATGGAGTAATTGCGATTTTGTGGGGAAAAAACACCCACACGATCTGGGAAAAGTGGGGTCAGAGGCCATGGAGCAGCGTGACATTCCAGAGGCCCTGTAACTCCCAGGAACACCCACATCCAGCCACGGGGCCAGCTCAGTGCTGGCTGCAGGTTCCCTGCTCTGGAAAGATCCAGGGAGGGCAGCACTGGGAGATGCTCCCCTGATTTCCTGGTAGAAGTTCATTTCCAGGGAGAAAACACAGCAAGTTTTGACTGTACCCAAAACACTGCCTGAGTGGGAGAGCAGCCAAGGCTCCTTCCCATCAGGCTTCCTGGCTCTTCCTCTGGGCACAGCTGGAGAAGAGCAGGCCATGGTCCTTCCCCACTTCCCAAAGTTCCTCTGGGATGTGGCAGGATGTCCCTCTACAGGACAGCTCAGGTCCAGCACCCTCCTGCACGGCACCTCAGGGCTCACCACTCCACACTCTGGGCAAAAGTGACCCCTAGAGCTGTTCCAGATGGGATTGGGTTCCAAAGCACAGGCTGAGGTTTGGAAATTCCCAAGCTGGGCACCTGGATTCACCCAGCCTCACACGGACACCAACTCACCCATTAAAACCCCTCCTTTTTAAAGCCAACACTTACCTTTGGCCAAGCTCTCCATGAAATCAGTGTGACCACAGGTGGGAGACTTGCTCCAGGTGAGCTGGACACTCCCGAGTGTGGAAGCAGGAGCTGGTACCTCTGCCCCCCCACAGGCAGGGTCCCATTTTAGGCCACACCAAACATTATTCCCATGAGGAATCTTGGCTTCCTTCCACCTCTTCCCCGTGAGGCTGCTTTGAGCACTGCTCCCAGACACTCACAAAAGGATTCCTAAATCCAAGTGAGTTTGCAATAAGCAGAGCCCACCTTTTTCCCTGAAAACCTGGACACATTCCTTACCCTAAGGCCCAGCATCCATGCACCCATCCTGTGTGCTGGAGGGGACACAGCCCAAGCTCCCCCTCAGCCCCCTGGCTCTGTGTGAGGTGACAAGAGAGGACACACAAAACACACCGTCCCAAAGGACAAACTAGCACTCAGAACTGCATGGACAGGATCCAGACTGTCCCTGGGATCCCCTGGATGCAGACAGATGAGTCAGTGGATCATGTATGAGGTCAAAGCTCCCGGATCTTTCTGGACATTCTTCACCAGGTGTTGCCAGCACAGGTAAGTGGCCCTTTGGTGGGAGGGGGGTGCAGACAAGTCCCCCTGTGTCACCTGGCCACATCCCCAGCTGGGGATTCCCAACTTCCCACTTTTTATAGGTGGAAAACATTTGAGACACTAAAGCTGGGAGAAATGCAGATGTTTGCTGTCACTCCCGTACAGGACAAAACCAGATTAAAAACCCAGACGTGTGCTGGGCAGCAGTTCTGCAAGAAGTTTGGGGTTGCACTCTTGGAATTGTACCGTGGTGTTTGTGTCATTTTCCTCTGGATAAACACTTCCCTGAAAAGCAGCCAGGGTGGATTAAGCAGTGTCAGGGTGACGTCAGTGCCCGGGACAGTGACGTGAGGGCTCGGAGCAGAGGGGACAGAATCCGTGTGGATCAGTGGAGCTCTCACATTTTGGAATAATGACCTGGGGAAACAAAGCAGCCCAGGCTTCCAATTCCCCTCCCAGGATGCTGAGTCACCAGCAGAAATGCTGCCTGGCTCAGGATGCTCCCTGGCTGTGCTGTGCCAGGGACTGCTGGTGGCAGGGGGACAGAGATGGGGGTGTGGCACTGCAGGGATCAGCTTTCCCAGAAACCCCTCGCTCTGGAGCTGTCCTGGAAGGAACAGGGCAGTGACAAAGGGTGGCAGAGCCTGATGTGCCCCTGTCAGACCCCAGAGCAAAGCCCCTGCAGCAAGGACACAAACCCAGCAGAGGATAAAGCAAAGAATTCCAGACTGATGGGACACTCCCGGTTTCTGCTTGTGACACATTTTACTCCGCAGAGCAAAGGCAGGTTGACCTTTCTCACTTCACCTTCCCTTACATTTAAGAGATGACCGAGACTAAAAGAGAAATTAAAAATAAGAGCTAAGGAGAAGTTGTCAGTCTCCCCAGAGCTGGGACACACCACCCACGTGCTGCAGGCCACTCCAGGGCACTGGAAGTCAGAGGGATGCCCCGTGGAGGGGCTGGAACAGCAGTGCAGTGTGGTACATCCTGTGCAAGGAACGCAGCTTGGCCACACGTCCCCGTGTACCCGCGGTCACCCAGTCCTCCTCCGCAGCTCCAGGGAGTTCCAGCAGGAAGAACAGAATTCATTTCCCGTGCCTGGTCTCTGTAGACTCCAGAACAAGTGTTCCTAATGCCCAAAGGCCCCACGGAGCTCTGGGTTCCCTGGGAATGGAGCAGCAGATCCCTGTGTGCCGTGCTCTGAGCCCCATCTCCACACGCGGATCCCAGGCAGGCACACAGCACCAGGGGAAGGCCCTGCCCCGTGTGCAGGGTCAGCACTGACCTCCCCCACACACACCTCCTCTGGCCCTGCCCTGCTGACACCAGGAGAGAGGGGGGCTGTGCCAGTGCCATCCTCCCCGTGAGGATTCCCACACGCTGGAACGCTAACAAGGACAATGAGGAGTTAGGTAGGATAAGGTTGGGACTGTGCACCAGGGCACCACGAGTTCCTGTCAGCCCCGTGTCCATGCTCAGAGCTTCCTCTCCCGCAGCTTGCTCCCGTTGGGCTCCTCCAGCAGGGCTGAGTGTCCGTCCCCGTTGCTCAGGCATTTGTCCTTCTCGTGCCTGTGCTCCTGCCTGTGCTCCTGCTTCTGCCGCCGGATCTCCTTGTAGCGCAGGGTGATGTCCCTGCAACACACACAGCACACAGCTCCAGCCTGCAGGAGCACACCAAGGGAGCCTCTCTGCACCGAGCTTCTGGGGGTAACAACTCACTGGAGCCTCTGGCTGGGCATTGCTACCACTGCTGATGGCACTGATTCACTGGCACTTTGTGTTTCTGGCTGGTGTCCTGGCTCTTCCCACCTCTTCCAGAGCACAAGAGCCAATCCTGCAGGAGCAGCCACTGCTGCCCCCTCCACACAGCATTGCACTTCAAACAGCTGTGGAATGATTTGGGTTGAAAGGGATCCTAAAGCCCTTCCCGTTCCACCCCCTGCCATGGGCAACCTTCCACTATCCCAGGCTGCTCCATCCAACCCAGCCTTGGACACTTCCAGGGATCCAGGGGCAGCCACAGCTTCTCTGGGCAGCCTGCGCCAGGGCTTCACCACCCTCATTTTTCCCCACACCACACCCAACCATGCTCTCTGTCAGTGCAGAGCCATTCCCCCTTGTCCTGCCCCTCCAGCCCCTGATATGTGCAGAGCCATTCCCTCTTGTCTCATCCCTCCAGCCCCTGATATGCAGAGCCATTCCCCCTTGTCTCATCCCTCCAGCCCCTGATATGTGCAGAACCATTCCCCCTTGTCCTGTCCCTCCAGTCCCTGATATGTGCAGAGCCATTCCCCCTTGTCTCATCCCTCCAGCCCCTGATATGTGCAGAGCCATTCCCTCTTGTCCTGTCCCTCCAGCCCCTGATATGCAGAGCTCCTCTCCAGCTTCCATAACTGGAAGGCTGCTAATTCCTTAGGCCCTGTGCAGCTCCTTTCCATGATCCAGACAGGAAGCTGCCAGGATCAGGCCCAGGGAGCTCCCTGTTTATTTCAGAACCTGCACCCACCCAGGAGAGCTCTCCTCTCTCCCCAGGCACTCCCAGAGGGCACATTTGAGGACAGGGGTTGAACAAATCCTCCCAAACCCCGGGCCAGCCCCGCTCACCGGATGAAGAAGCGCCAGGCTGTCCAGGTGAGCACCAGGATAATCCCCAGGATCCAGCACTGGGTGATGTAGAAGGGCAGGGAGAGGGTGAGCGTGTAGGGGTCGTACTTGACCACGATCAGGAACTCCGTGGCAGTAATAGCAGCAACCAGCCAGGCCTGCTGGCCCAGCTTCTTGTGGAACTTCCTGCAGGAGAAACACAGAGAAGAACATCTCATTGCTGTACAACTGGGGATGGGGAGAAATCTGCACAAAAAGACAGCTGGGGCAGTGATTTCATTCAGCTTGGCACAGTCCTACAAGTCTAGTTCAGATCACACATGCACTAAGGCTCTGTAGGATGACACTTTCACGTTGGTGTTACTTCAGTTTCCTTTCAGAGGCTCTAAAAGTGAGAAAAGTTACACTTCATCACCAAACAATGCAGGGAAGTGTCCCCATTCCCAGGTAAACCCACATGAAAAAATTCTCTGACCAGCCTGAGACCAGCTGATGTTCAGGGTATGGCTCCAAACAGGAGCACACACAAGGCCCAGAGCCATATTTGACACCAAAGTGTAATTCAAGCTACACCAAACCATCCAAATACACTGGGAAAAAGTACGGAATAAATCAAATGTAGGTGAGTGCTGATGCAGAGGGGATGAGTGCATTCCTTCTTAAAAGGTATCCTGCCTGGATCAGCTCAGATGAAAGGGCTGCAGAAACTGCTCCAGGTGGTGACAGATGAAATGGGCAGAGACCAGCCCTAACCCACAGGCAGAGAGATGAAAAGAGAAGCAGCAGATCTCTCACAGGGAATTCCAGTTGCTGGGATGATGAGGGCAGCTTTCTGCTCTGCTGGGCTGCTTCCTCGTGTGCCATCCTTTCCCTGACAACAGAATCAAAGATAACCCCAACAGAAGAGCTGGCCAGCCCCTAAGGCTGCCGAGGAAGAGAGCTGGTTTCCTGCCCTAATATTCAGGAAAGATGTGTAAGATTTTTCCTGTGATGAAGGAGATAAAAATTCATGGCCTTGATGCAGACTCCTTGGAGATGAGAGGAAGACTCCAATCAGGAATGTGTGATGAACTCAAATGCTACAAATGCATCAAGACACTCCTGGCCAGGAACATTTCACACATCCAGTCCTCAGGAACTCAGAGGCAGCGAGTGGTGTGTGAGGGCTGGAGAAAGCTTCACCCCTCTTCTGGGACTGTCACAATTCCAGGCACTACATTGTCACCATGCTCAGCCCAAGGTCCTGCAAGCAAAGCCCCAGACCTTCCTGCAGATACTCAGAATGCTGAATGGGGAAAAGAATTCTTCACGTTGGAATTTGACTGCTTTCTAGACCCAGCATTGCAGGGCTGGCTGAAGAGACCTCCTCAGTTCATCCCAGACAATCCCAGCACCACCAGAAAAGGCACTGAGCCACATTTTTGTCAAGGAAGGACAATGGAATATTCCAATCTTTGAGCATTAAGAGCTTCCAAAGGGAAAAGGTCAGCAAGGTTTCCTACATGATGTAAGCCAGGAGCCTCTGGTACAGCCTGCTCTTCCCAGCAGGAATAATGCACTGACTTTTGTAAATACAACCCTGGAACAAATCATTCTTCCCCTGCTCTCCCCCTACAACACCATGGGAAGAATCCTGAAGGATTCTTGGCTTGAAATGATGTGCAAGTGAAGCCGGTAAATGGGGGCACATCCTCTCTGCCAGGATGGCCTGGAATGGAGGAAGGGATTACAAACCCCTCTGCAGAGAAGGTGCCAGGTAAGAGCTCAGCTCAGCTCTGCCCTGCTGCAGGAGCAGCCTAATGTCAGCTCTGAGGGGCATCAAGCAGAGCCAGGAGCCCCAGGATGTGGGGGCAGTCACCTCCCCCAGCAGGGAACACGGCAGGAGGTGGTGGCAGTGACAGGGATGCCCAGCTCAGGACGAGCCGCTCCGGCTCGTGGAAAGAACAACAATCAGAGCCAGGGATGAGGTACTGGCCAGGAATGGCTCTCCCAAATTCCAGTGTTATGCCACGTGGTAGGACAGAGGGCAAAGGAGCTTTTCCAACCCCAACACAAGAAGATGAATGGTGCTAAGGAGAGGAGCTCAGCAGCGAGGCAGAGACTCTTCTTACCTGTGAGTTGGAGGCACGTCCCAAACCAGTAGGTCCAGCACCAAGGGCAGGCCATCCTGCCCCTGCGCAATGTCCTGAACTCCGACTAAGCAATGTGGGCTGGCCCTTCTTCCCAGTTCTAGGAGTCAAAGCCTTGCAAGGGAAACTGATCTTCAGACCATGTTGGAACCCTAAATTCTGAACACAGACACTTTGTTGCGTTGGTCAGCGACAGACAATGAACACCCCTGGAAGCCAGGCGGTGCCTTAGGCTGAGGATGTGGGCTCAGGCAGGTTGTGACATTAAAAGAAAAGGTGATTTTGAGAACAAAGCTTTCTCAGCTCTCACATGGTCTGCAGAAACAAAAGCAGCGAGGACAAATATGATGCTGAGGTGGGAACGGTCTCAAGTACATGCACTGCTGTGTGTGGTGCCTCACCCGCAGCACATCCTGCTACCCAGGGCCTCTGGCCTGCAAGAGGATGCCAGGAGAGCTCCAGAGGGCCAGGGGGAAGAAGGTTCAAGGAAAGAAGTGTCTTTAAGAATCACATTTTTTTAATCTGGGCCCTGATGTCCCCAGAGGGCACATCCAAGGACTGCAGTTCCTGGCTCTCGGTCTGGAATCGGAGCGCAGCGCTCTGCCCACGAGCCAGGGGCACTCCAGCTCATTTCCACATTCCCTTCTCCACAGAGAGATCATGTACCAGACACTGAGGTTAACACAGTGCACACACAATGCCCTTAACAACAGCTGCTCTCTGACCAGGGGGAGTGAGAGTGGTACCTCCAAAACAAAGGAACACGAAGCGGATGCTTTGGGATTAGCCTTTTTGTCCCTGACAAGCTGAACTGAACTGGTGCCCGAGATGGATGCCAGCAAGCTGGAGCAAGTTCAAAACAAAGCACGTGGAGCTCAACATGGGAAATACAGAGAGCTGGGGCTTACGGGTCATCCATGAAGTCGTAGATCTCCCTCATGGCCACTCCTCCCACGTTGACAAAAAACACCAGGCGAAGCAGCACCAGGTAGTGTTCAGGGGGCATCCACAGCACAAACTTCAGGTAAAACGTGTTCAGCTCTGCCAATAAAAACTGGGGAGGGGGGAACATTGGAATTACATTTGGAAATACCACTGGATGGAGTATGGAATGCCCCTCTCTTCTTGAATGGCTCCCCCTGTGCGTTTCTCAGCATCTCTGAGTGAACCATCAGCACCAACCCAAAACCGACTGGGCTTTTAAACATTTCCTCTACTTTGGAAGAGGCACTAAAAATCACAACAAAAAGCTGGACAAGCAGTACCCTCAAATTTCAGGCAAGATTTTCAAACAGAGAGACCAAAGTACCTGCACAAACGCTGAGGGTAAATCCCCAAAGCACAGCTTTTCCTTTTCCTGTCCTTCAAAATCCAGCTGAGGGAGCCCCACCACAACAAGAGGCATGAGCTGCACATCCTGGGGGGCTGGGCTGGGTTGTTTTTCTCAGTTATATAAACTCACCCTCAAAGCCAACTTGGGAAAGTTGATTATAAATTAAGAGCAAAATGTTCTCTCCAGCAGCTGCCCTGGCAATGTGCTTAAGGGAGCAGTGAGACACCAGATTGTCACTTCAAAAGAAGTGATAACAAAGGGCACTAAGCCTTGCTGAAACCCAAGGAGTGAGCCAGAACCTGAAGCTGCTTAGAACCTGTCAGCTGAACCGGGGATGTGCTAAAAGAAACATAATCCCACAGTTCAGTATGAATTCACTGGGATCTCTGTTACAGCAGCACCTAAACCCCCATTTCTTCAGGGTGCAACCAGCAACCTTTTGGGGAAACATCTATCTTATTTATATTATACTCTTTCAGTCCTCCCACAGAGCAGGCCTGGTGTGCCATGTGAGCTTGGCCAATGTGTCCTGCAACAGGAATCAGGTGCTGGGAGCTTGTTCTGGCAAAACACAGAGCTCTGCCCTGCGCCACTGAACCTGGTTCATGCCCAGTGCCCCTGGATCACCACCAGTGTCACGGGGATGGATTTAGTTAAATTTCACAGCTGCTGGGCTGAGATAAGTTTGAGTTGCTAAAAGCAGAACCAAGTGACACCCCATGGATGGCACAAAGGCCAAAGTCCCCTGGCTGGCAAAGGGGCAGAAATGGGAAAAAGGAAGGGTAAACTGGGCAGTTTAATGCCTGTCAGTCACGTGGGTGACAAGTTCAGCTTCACAGACACTGGTATGAATTTCAGATGCTGCATTCCCAGCATAAAACAATTCCACCCACTCAGGTGCTGTGTGTGCAGTGAAATGTAAAAAAATTAAAATTCTAGGAGAGTTGAATGATTTAGGCAGATCTGTGCTTCAGGAATGAGCTCAGAGGAGCCAGAGGCCTTGGATACAGCCCCTTCCAGCTGTAATGTGACCTGTAGCTGCATAAAACTGAGGGATTTGAGCTACTTTCACCCAGAGCCAGTGCTCTGGGGAGCAGCACCTTGCTGAGAACCCAAAGATCCCAGTTCAGATTGCTCCCATTGCCAGAACAGTGGGCAGCAAGCAAGGACAACCCTTACTGCATTGAATCTGTCACTTGTCCCAGAGACACAGCCCCTGTTCTGCAGGACTGGGAAGGGACCCCTGCTGGCCTCAGCTTCAGGAACATCCCCAGAGCTGCAGCTTGAGTGGCAGGACCTGGAAGCAGGGCACAGGAGGGCCAGAGAGGTGTCCTCACCACGAAGATGATGCCACAGACGGCGAGCCACCTGCGCAGGCTGGAGGCCGGCTTCCACTCGAACTTCACCCAGCTGTAGGGGGTGAACTGGAACACAATCCTCTTCATCTTGCCTCTGGAAAAAAGCAAAATAACCACTGCAGCCTGAAGGGAAAGCAGGCAAGAGGCATCTGCCAGTGTTCCCATTTGAGACACCAGTTCAGATATGCAAAATGCCTCCGTTTACTCCATTAAAATCACAACTTAATGAGACTAGCTCTGAGCTTGTTATTTTAATTATCAATTTAAGCTTTAATATACTACACCCACTGTTGTGAGCAGTTCTGCTCTGCTCAGCAAAGACACTACAGAGCACGATGGGTCATTACTGGTACACAACTACAAGGGGTTTATTAAATTTTAATTCCCAGTGTCCCAGTTCCTGTGAAGTTCTGGCTACTAGGGAATGCAAAAAGACCAAACAGATCCTTGCTGTGAATGGGAGTATGATGCCAGCTTGGATTCCTGTTCTTCCTTAAACCATTTCATCAAATAAAAATTTTTTTTTTTTTTTTTTTAAATCAAAAAAATTTGATTTAAAAAAAATCAAATCAAATAAGCTCATTTCCACAGGATGCCCTCAGTCCCAGCAATCAGGCAATGTTTGAGACACACAGGTGGATTTCCAATAATGCCATTCACAAGGTGAATAAAACTCTCCAACAAACCTCCCTGCAGCAATAAGTCACCGGATTCTGGAGCCACCTGGGAATTCTTTAATCCATATTAACCCAAACAGAACAACCAAGCTCTTAAACAGGGGCCCAGCCTTTGTGCTGTGCCTGTGGAGTTTCCTCCTCCCCAACTTACTTGTAGGTTGGAATGTTCCAGAGCCCTTGCCACTTGTAGGTTTTCAAGGAAAGCCAGGACAGGGTCTTCATCCCACAGTAAATTCCTAACCCGTTACATAAGATCACATCCATTATCCACTGGAAGGAGAAACACAGGAATGATGCTGGGGAAGGAACACTAGAGCTTGGCAAAGGGAATCACTACAGGCACAGCCCTGCATTCCAAGGAGTGGGACAGAGTTAATCCCACAGGTTTTCTGAAGGTTAAATAGCTTGGTTTGATGTCTCTAATAATGCACTGACTTTTGAAAATACAGCCATGGAGCAAATGACTCCAAGCTTGGGTCTTTCCCAAAATCCATGCAAACACAGACCCAGAGCTGTGTGCCCTGACTGCAGGGAATGTTGGTCACTCTGGCACCAACTTAGACCTCACAGGAAAATAAAACACAACTTTAAAGAGTGTCCCTTTAAGCTCACACCAAGTTTTGCCTTTTTCTGAATTTCAGACTTTATTGCTTTATTATTTGCTTTATCAGCAAAGATTTGAAAATGTTCAGGTACAACTTTAGATCCTCCCTGTGGTGTGAAACAAACTCAAACAAATATTTAACCGTGTCCAAGTGTTTGTAAGACACAAAATGACAGAAACGGTGACAAGCACGTCACAAACTCAACAGGGAGCAGTCACACACGTGATACAACTCAGCTCTCCTCACTTCCCAGCCCCTCCTGTAAAATCTGTATTCCCAAACAAACCCTGATTCCTGCAGTACGTACGTGATCCCACCAGCATTCACTGAAGTTTGGGAGCTGGTGCTCCAGGCTGTACTCCAGGAACTCAAACATGACACTGATGATCATGCACATCCACCAGTCCCGAATCATCAGAGTCTGAAGGGAGAAAAGAGCCTTTTAAACAGCTGCTAAAAAACACCTACAGTTGTCTCCAGTATCCAGAAAAGGATCAGGAAACTCAGGACAATGTTATTTTTGTGATATGATGGTCCAAATGCTCACAGGCCTCTCAATTTATCACCATTACCTGCACAAGACACCGGAATGACACTGAAGAAAATCACCTCCACCCCAGCCAAAATCAGCACAGGAATACAGATTATGATAAATTCTGGTAAAATGGGATTCAGCAGGAGGGAAATGAGTTAAATGCATGGAATTACTGGGTGCTCAACCACCACAGACAGCATCGTTCTTACAGTGCTCAGAAAAAGCTTTTCAGAGCCTTTTATGGGCTCTAAATGACTCCAAAGCCACAATAATTTCTGATGAATGAGGCCCATTCATTCTCAATATTGCCACCCTGGAGCTTTGAGATTTGGGGGAAAAAATCCAAACACAAGCCCATCTCTGTTTATGGAGACAACACACTCACCCTCCAGCTTTTAATAGAGAAATAGGTTAATATTTAACATATTTAAGAGAAAAATATGCTGTGGCTCTGAGGAAATCCAGCAACCAGTCTCCTTCCAGCTGGGCAGCCCAGCTTCTAATGTAATTTTCTTGGAAAAAAAAGGACTCAAGTTATGCAAATTGAGAATTCAGTTCATTAACAGAACAAGCTGAAGTCCAGGTCTCCCCATGCCCAGCAAGTTCACCTCTGGTTTTGAGGTGAACCACTCACAGAACATATCTGCACTGTTAAATGAAAATACAAACCAACAGTTCCAGCTTGTTTTAGAACAGCCAGGCTCTGTCAGTTTGTTATTAGAACAGCAAACACAAACAAGGTCTGCAGGGGGCAAAATCTCCTGAGCCAGTCAGCCTGCTTGGGTTAAAAAAGGTAATATTTAGACCAAAGTAATCAGCAAAACATTGTTGAATGTTCTGCCAGAGACAGGCACAGCTGGAATTCCTTCTGCAGTTGCTTGATAGGAACTAAAAAGTAACAAGAATTAAACCACTGCCCACTTAATGGTTTAAAATCCTGATCTGATGCCAGTGGGGAAAGCAGCAGCAACAACATCTTCCTTTGGGAATATCACTGTCACTGCCAGCCCCACACTCCACTTCCAAAGGTTGTTCCACCATTTCTGCTGCTACAGGAATTAAGTTCTTTATTGATCTGACCCCAGGATGAATCCCTGTGGAGAAGGAAGGAGCCTGTTGATGCAACAAAGCTCTGGAAATAAATGAGGTGGTCTAACATGGGCAGGAGATGGGAAAAAAAAAAGGCTTTTCACATATTGATATGTATTTCCATGTATTACAAACAGCCTGGTTTAAGTGGCCAAGGCCTGGCACCACAAAAGCAGCAGCAGTGAGGCTTTGGGAACAGAGGAGCAGAGCTCCTAAGTTGAAATGGGTCATTCTTACCTTCAGGTACCACCCAAAAAAGTGAGCAGGAACAAATCCATCCAGCTTGTCCTGAAAACCAAAAAGAGAGTGAAGATCACAGCCTTTTTATTTTTTCTCCAAGAAAAATGCAGCAATAAACATCTGTTTTTCCCACACATGAATACTTGCACTCCTTCATCAGGAAGGAATTTAGCAGAGCTTCTTAAACCTTACCAGCCCTGCCAGTCCCTGGACACAGTGCCTTTCCCTCTACTGTTATCAGATCCCAGTTATTCCAGTTTTGGATGCACTGAAGATTTACAGGGTAGACCCAAGGTATTTGGGGGCTCCTCACTCCATGCAAGGAGGGAGCTGTAAATCACCATCATTCCTTTGCCCTGGAATTTCTGCCAGTGAGAAACCTGATGGCTTTTAGGTCTCAGAAAAGTCCTGCACTAGTGGAAGGTGTCCTTGCCCATGGCAGGGGAGGGGTTACATAATCTTTCCAACCCAAACCATTCTGGGATTTGGTGGTGCAGCTTTAGGGCTTTGTCCTCCAGGTGACTGAGGAGAAGAATCCTTAAGCACACCAAGAAATCCAAACTCTGAGGGGAAAATTTGACACCAAGGAGCTGAGAAAGAAGAGCTGTTGAACCCTGGGCAACCAGGTAATTGGGATCCAAAAGACACACCCCCACCTGATGGACAGGAAAGGTCAAGAGAAGAGAAATGAAGAAGCTGGAGAGTCACTCGCAGGCTGTGCTCTGATTCAGCACTCAGCCAGACCCACAGCTGCGCTCTGAAGAGTTCAGTTAGGCAGCTTTTCACCCAAAACCAGCCTCCTGAGCGAGTTTGCTCCTTACCCAGATGTTGTGGAAGGGATCAGTTGCATTGCCAGGGTCATAAATGAGGCAGTTGCCCCCGTAGTCTCTCTCAGGCAGAGGAACCCCCAGGTGGGGGTCGATGTACTTCATGAACTGCCGCCCGTCCTGCACCGTCTGCAGGGAACACAAACCAGGACCCCTGAAGGACTCAGGCACAATTAAGAATTAACCCTTTTTCAAATTCCTTGAGGAACAATTGTTGAAATAAAGCCAGGCACGCACCTGACTTGGAGCCTTTAATCCTAAATATTAAGGGGAAAAAATGGCTACAGAATGACCTTAAAGATGAAAAATCAGTGATCTTTAGTGCTTTACCCCAAGCCACCTCTCTGTGTTCCCCATCTCTCCCAGAGGCTTCACACAGCTCATCCTTCCCAACAACCCATTTCCAGTAAGGTCCCATGCAAACAGCAAAGAGAAATTATCAAAATGACCAAAATGTGAACTCATCTGTCACTAAATCAGCCCCACATTTGCTGAGCATTTACTTCCCAATGGAATCACTCAGTGTTGTGCTCAAGGCTCGAACCCGCAATATCTGTGACAGGCAGCAAAGCTGGACAAAGCCAAAATTAATTAATTGAGTAATAATAAAATTACAGAAAAAACTGCTGAACTCTGGGACAAGTTTCAGCCGTGAGCAAGCTTGGATTTGCTGTCAGGAAGTTCAGCCACCTGCAGACTCAGCAGAATTTAACCTTATTTAAACCTGGGCAAGGCAATGATGTATTTTTAGTGGAGAGCTGAGCAACAGCAGGGAGTTCCTTAACCACTAAATCTCTGCTGACACCACACGCTGCCACAGGGAAGAAAAGCCATTCCAGGCTCTTCTGTTGGAATTCAGAACTACACCAATAAAAAATCACTCAGTCTGACTGCAGCTCCTCAGGAGTATCATGCTCAAGGATGGCTGGGAAAAAAGTGCGTGGCCAGTCCCACTTTCTCAAAGCTCACATGGCCTCTAGAAGCAAAACTTTAAAAAAAAAAGCATTCCCCACCCTTCTTTCACACAAAATGATTTTTAGAGCTGCCTGATGAATATATTGTCTCAAAATATTTAAATTTAACTTCTGAGAATTGTACAAGTCAGGAGGAAGTTCTCAGTTTACTAAAGGACAAGATATGGTAAAATGTTTAATTTGGAAGCACCAAGGGCATATCTTTCTATGAAAAACCTCCTCCTCAGCTCCTGTCACCACACAAAGCTGGGTGTGAAGTTTTGGTTTATTGCAAAACCCCCACACCTACAAAGAACCTGTCACTCCAGGTGAAAGATATTTCCAAGGTGAAACCAGGTGAACTCCCCCTGAGTCACACATGGCCCAGCAGGGCAGAGACTGGCCTGTGAAACACCAGCTGCTCAACATGAATTCCCTCACCAGCTCATCTAACACCACTCCAACAGTGTCTACCCTGGTTGAGGGTGACTGGAGGTCACAGCAGGTGAAATATTTTTATATTATCATTTCCCTCAGCCTCCCAGTCTCATTAAACAGCCTAATGATTCCATCTCACAAAACCAAGCATCTCCTGTAGTCAGCAGGAAAAAAAACCACAAAGGAGTTGATCCCCACGTGGAAGTGGCATTTAGGAGCTGGAGGTGTCAGTCACTTACCTGGAAGAGGATGAAGATGAGGAAGAGCTCATAGACCACGCTGACACACAGCCAAAACCTCCAGTAAGCTGCAGAGAGACACAGGGGATGTCAGCAGCAGCTTGGGAGCAAGCCATAAGATATTTATTCATTTATTTCAGTATCACAGAATCCTGGAATGCTTTGTGTTGGGAGGGACTGAAAGCCCATCTCACTCCACCCCTGCCATGGGCAGGGACACCTTCCACTGTCCCAGGCTGCTCCACACCCAACCTGGCCTGGAACACTTCCAGGGATGGGGCAGCCACAGCTTCTCAGAAAACCAATTCCATTTCAAGAGATGCTCCCACCATGGAATTACAATTCCCAGCTCCAAAGCACCTCCCAAAGGCTCCCCACCCTCCCTCAGGGATACAACCAGAAAGGATCCCCAGCTCCCACACAGGTTGCTGTGTAAGTTTGCTGGAACTGCTCAGGCACTGACCTGGATCTGGGAGAAGGGATCCAGGTCCAGAACACTCCAACCCAACAAACTCAGCAGTTAAGAAGCTGAAGGAAAGGAATGTTCCACCTGCAGTGCTTTCCAGCAGTCCCTAGAGGAGAACCTGATCTTTCCTGAGCTTTCTCCCTGGTCTCAGGTGACCTGGGCTGCACCAAACACACCCAAGGCAGGCTGGAGTCGTGTTCAGCAGCCCAGCTTTGGCCTGGGGACAAGGTCGTGTCCCCACAGGGCAGAAAGCATTTCAAAACCCCAAAGATAACTCCACTTTTACTTGCAATGACATCAAAAACAAGCAGACCAAAGGTTCAGCAAGGCCTGTCCATAAGGGAAGCCATGCAAAGCTCAGCTGCTGCTGGGAGCCCTCCCCAGATGTGTGATTACAGATGTGCACACACCCAGCTACACCTGAACCAGAGGGTGCCCAAATTCCAGTGTCTGCACGCTGCCAGGCTCAGCCCTGGGTTCACAGCCCATCCTGGATGGGGTTTGTGCCCCACGGGCTCATCCATGCTCCTGATCCATCCAGACACTGCTGGGATGGGAACTGAACTCCCTCAATACTTCTGTCTCCTGCCCTGAGAGGCTGATGCAGAGTCAGGGTGGGTACACACACAGCTCCAGCAGTTCTCCCTACCCAGATCCAAAAATTCCACACAAGGGAATTCAGGGAAACTCACAACATTCTGGGTGGACACTGAAATTCCAGAAATGCCACGCAGCATTCTTGGGATGAGAGCTGCCTTCATGTGTTTCCTGGTTATAAATGGAGTTCTCCTTCCTCGGGTCCATGGGGGAGATGCAGAGGAATCCCAGCAGGGTTTGCCAGGAAACCAAGACCCTCAAGTCTGCCTTGGGAATTTCTCTCTGTTAATTCCAAGGCAATGTAGGCCCTTTGATGTTCAAAGCAGGGCCAGGCATAAATTACACAAGAATGAAACAAACAGAGGCTTACAAACAGAGTTATCAGCTCAGAACCCCAAATCAACTCCCCATGGAGATCCTCAGGAGATGTTTTCTCCCAGAACACGTCTTTATCCAGCTCAGCATCAAGTAGGAAATAAATTATTTTAAAAAAACCCGAAACAACAAAAAACAATAAGGAAAAAAAAAATCAAAAATATCAACAAATTCCACACATTTTTAAAAGCAGCCTCTGACACCATCATTAAAAAAGACCACAATGTGGAAAGTGAAACATTTTTGCAGCAAACCTGCTAAATTAAATTCATCAGAATCACTTATTTTACATTTCTGGGAAATAAAAAAGAAAAAAAGGAAAATAAAAAAGGCAGGCGTGGCCTGCAGAAGAGCAGTTCAGTGCTCTGTGACAGCTTTCACCCACTTGTCTTTCCAAAAAGCATCTTAGGAAAAACCAAACAGCAAAAAAAAAATATCCTCCATTGGTCACAGGATGATTTGGAAGAGAGGAACCTCTTCCTAAACTGGTACCACATTCAAGCGAGCAGGGAAAATTAACCTTTCATCACCACACTTCTCTCACCTTTAAATGTCACTGCCAGATATCAAAAAATACCTTTTTTTCTAACCCATAAACCTTGCACCGGAGATTTTACACTGCTCACAGTCAGCAAAGTGACAGATTGGTCCTGAAAGTGATGTAGACACAGAAAGCAGAGAAATCTAAATCCTTGTCTGAGCTTTTATTCCCCTCTGTACACAGGGCTGTGGCAGCTGCTGAGCAGGCTCGGAATAAAAAGAAAATTAAAAATGGAGATCTGGTTCTGATTTAGAGCTGTGGTTTCTCCCCAGCTCACAAAGGTTCTGAACACACCCAGGACCTGCACCCCAAATGTTTTCAAGGCTGTACAAACACTCTTCCCTCTCCTGCTGGGTCAGGCTCAGCTTTAGCTGTAAGGTTATTTTTGGCACATCTCCAATGCTTGTTTTCCTTTAATTCTCTTCCCATTTTGCTTCCCTCCAATCAGGGTTTTCCCCCGGAGTGAGGAGGTCCCCACTAATCACTGACACACCTGATAACCCAGTGATTCCTGGGATCAAACATTAAACATTTGGGAACAGGGCATGAACACCCCAGCAAGCTGAATCCAACCAGCCCTTCCCTATTTCTGCTCAGAGCCTGGCCCACTCTGCCTGAGGGGCTAAATGAGTAAAAAATACAAAAATCTGGGTTGTTTGCCCAAGGAAAACACTTGCCCTGGAGCTGCTCCTTCCAGTGCCACCAGTGCTGCCCTTGCCTGCACATTCCCACTGTCCCAGTCCTCGATCCCACAGGTTACTCCAGACCCTCACAACTGGCTCCCTGACCAGCTCATCCTGTCACACAGCCTCTGTTAAGTCAAAATAACTCCTGGCAAAGGTTGGGAATATTAAAAGCTGCTTCTCAGGGCATTAATAACTGTCATGGAAAATTTCTTTGGAATGACAGCATGGATGTGTTATCTTGACAGGCAATAAAGCATCCCTGGGCTCCTACAGTAGCAGCTCCAGAAGAGGAGCTGGCAAGGAGAAGGAAGAATATCTCTTATCTGCAAATCCTAAGGAGAGAGGCTACTGATGCTGGCTGTATCCAGGATTAGTTCTACCAGGAAATGCTGCCCAAATTTGGCTGCTCACCCACCAATAAATAAATGGATCCTCAAGCAGAGTTTAAGACCTGTCCCTTGCACTGTACTGCTCCCCTGGGGCTGAAGCAGTGAAGGTTTGGATAGAACCACAGCCAGTGGAAAATGGGATAACAGCAGGGCAAGTTGGTAAAGTCTTGTCTAAAGTCATACCTACTGATTTCCATGACAATCCTACATTTCTGAATTACAGGGAGGCAACTGGTGTCTGTCCATGCAGCAAATTATTAGACTGGAGAAAACAGGGGCCTGTGTGGAATCAACAGGGAAATGGCAAAGCTGGATGAGCCCCTGGCTAAAGCTGGGAATGCTGAGAAGGCAACCAAAAAAAGAAATAAAGCCACCAGTCTGGACAGGTGCCACTAAGGTAGTGGCTGGCATCAGTTTCCTTAATGGCCTTAATGAAAAGTAGGTTAATGACACACAGCAGGAGCAGCAGGGAAGGCAGGGACAGCAGAGAAGATGATCCCAAGGGACTGGAGTGACAGAGGAGCTCCTAACACAGCTCCACGCTCTGGAAGCAGGAATTTGGAAGCATCACATTATCACAGAAATCCCCAGAATAACCCTGCAGCTCTGGAGAGGACATTTGAAAGCAGAAAGCTCAGAACAAAGCCAGAATGTTATGGGGAAATGTTACAGTGAGGGCAAGACTAAAAGCCAAACTTCCCTGCTTTGTTCTAGGGAATAACACCAGCCCAGACAAACCCTCAAAAACAGGGTGCACCCAAGTGTCACTGGGGTCCTCAAAAGGAGCAACTGGTTTTCCAGAAGGAATCACAATTAACTGGAACAGAAGGAAAGACTAAAACTTGCTATTTAATAAGAAAGGCAAATTTATTATCAGGTGTGCTGAGGGCACTGCTCTGGAGCCACCCCTGCTTTGGCTGAGAGTTGTAGGGTGGCTGCTGGGTTAAATTTCTGGCATAAAACCCAGCTTTATTTGGCTGTAGGAGAGCCCAGTGCTTTCAGGAATATTATTTAAGTCTACATGAATTCCCTTAATTCTTCCTCTTTCAACGATTCACATCTAAAAACAGGCAAGAGATCAAAGCCATTTAAATATTTTCATGTTTCACCTGCTATTTCATTACCTGGAAGAGGTTTGTGTTGTGCTTTCAAGACTTCCAGCCTTACAAGAAACCTTTAAAATCATAATCAAGGGCCTCTAATCTCCCATGGAAAATGGACATGGAGCTCAGGAAGTGCTCCTGCACCAGATAAAAGGTCACAAGTGCAGTCCCAGCACAGAGAGGAGAAAAAAAAAATGAGGATAAACAAGGGAAGTTCAGGTTTAAGAAGCTGGCAGTTCTCACAGAGCTTTTTAGCTACAACAGGAAGCCAAAGCAGGGAGATCCACACAGACCTGCAGGCTCCATGGAAGCCCAGCAGGGTGGTTATGGAGGAGCCTCCATGATCAGTGCAGTGCTGAGGAACCTGTGATTACTGAAATTACAACTTACCTGCTCTCCAGGCAACACAAACATTTACCTCCCTGCCAGAGCAGGCAGCTGCTCAGGAGGATTTGAGTGAGCCCAGCAAGGTGAATTTACCTGGGTGAGGTCTTGAGAATGGTCCATCTTTAGCTTGTGTCACCCCAAAACACAAGAAAACCAAAATACTGGCGACGATTCCTCTGCAAGGAAAAGCAGAACACTCTGGGTTATTGCCTCATCCTCCTCCTGAGACTGCAAATTATGTTCTCTGATGAAAGAAATGTCTGGCCCTTGTTCCTTAACTGCTGAATGTGTCCCTCTTAAATGGATCCAGGCACCATCCAGAAAAAAACAGCCAAAAAAAGGCTGAGGATCACAGCAAGTCCAACACTTCCCTGTGTCTGGGAGCAGCTTTTATTCCCTCTGGCTCACAAAGACACACAGGATTTAGCAGCGAGACAGTTCTCACTGTTCCACCACATTTCCATGGAATTTAAAAAGGAGCTGTCAGACTTGTCACCACTCCAAAACAGCTTCTAAACCAATTAAAGACAAGCAGGAGCTTTCCAGGCCACACCAGCACTGCTGCTATTTCAAGAGCTGGAACCATAACACAGAGCCTAAGGAACATAACAGAGATTTTAAATAAAAATAAATTATCAGACCAGAAACCCAAAGACCTACAACCCTGGGCATGTTCCTTTAGTTTTAATGGATTAAATGGCATAAAGCAATCCAAAAGTGCTCTTTTTAGTGCACTTCAGCTCCCACTGGATCCTGCTTGCTGTCTCACTTCACCTGCTTAAGAGCTGGCTGAAAGGATGGACAACTGGGAAAGAGCTCATTCCATGTTTGCAGAAAATGATGCAACCCCTGACTGCAAATAAAATGGCTCAGTCTGCAGAAATCACACAAAATACCCAGTCATTTTGCTGCCAGACAGAAATTGTTACAAACCAGAAGCAACAGGAGACTGTTTGTGCTTTAAACACGTCAAAAAACCTTTCAAAATAGAAGACTAAAGGATTTACAGAAACTATTTTGTAACATTCACCTCCGAGTATAAATGTTTGTGCTTCCTAAAAATAAAAATGGGGTTTAGTTAACAGATGTAACTCAGTAATTTTGCTTGCTTTAAACACTGGGAAGCACACTAGAATTAGGTGCTGAATGGATCTGTGAATAGACAGTTCCATGGGGATTTCCAAAGATCTGGAGGGCAAAAACCCTTTCAGCTGACCTCCAATAATGAGAATATTCTGCATTTTGAGGCCCTGGCTGCATCTGGAAGCTGCAGTCCTGTGTGGTGTGACAAGCTCAGCCATGAACTGAGGGGTCCAGACCACTGCTCTGGCCTTGGGAGGGTTCCAATTCCAAAGCTGGAATTCCAATTTTCAATTCCAAAGCTGGAACTCAAATCCTGGATCCAAATCACCACAGGAGCTCAGATGTGCTCCTTCCTCTAAACCCCTCTCTTGGCCCAAGAGCTGCTGTGCTGAAATATGCTGGAGATCCAGATACATTCACTTACTTCAAGTTCACCACAGGAAGTTTGGAAGCAAATCACAGATTTGCATAAATAACCACAACAGCTCAATTTTTTCTCAGTGGTAACAAAACTTTCCCTCTTATCCTCATTAATTTACCTTCCAATGCCTCAGCAGCAGCCTGGCCTGAGGCAGGAATGCTCCAGCCCCTGAGAGGGGCTCTCCTCTCCTCACCTGGCTGGACACAGCCAATGGATTTTTCTGAGCAGCAAATCAGGAAGGCACCAAACAGCAAAGTGTGCCCACAAAAATCATTTTAGCACTTAACCAAAAAAAAAAAAAAAAATAGAAAAAAGGGAGAGGCTGGCAGCAGCTCCATCAGCACAAACAAACAAACTCTTGTTTGTGCTGAGAGTCGATTCAGACACACAGGACAATGAGGAGCTGTGTATGGCCCTTTGTCCTGGGATTCAAGGAGGCAGCTCCCACTCCCTGTTCCCTCCCGGGCTGGATCCATGCTGGCACAGCTGGTACAACCCCCTCGGGGCACCACAAGCCCTGGAAGAGAGCTCTGGCCTCCTGCTGCCTCCATTTCCCTGTGGGTGCTCAGCCAGAGCAGCAGGAGATCAGCATGCAAATCCACACATCCCTGGATCTGTCCCCATGGAAAGCAGGGATTGCCAAGAGCTGTGTAAAAAAATCATCTCAAGAGAGACATTTCCCAGCTGGAAATTCAATGTACAGCCCTGAAGCACACCGGTGGTTTTAAACCTGAATGTGTTTTTATGGAAAAAAAAAATAATGTCTTTTTTCCCCCCAAGACACCCTGCTCAGCATTCCAAATATTTGGGAGCTGTGGATTTCTTCTGTGGTATGCAGAGGAGGTGCTCAGGGTTTATCTGGCTACACTCAGAGCTGGAGCTGAGTCCAGGCTGAACAGAGGAGAATGTCACAGCTGTCAGTCAGGATGAGCTATCCCATGGCTGGAAGAACAGTGGGAATAAAGCTCTCACAATCAGACAGGTCCACAGCACAACCTCTCCTTGCCTAACAAAGGAAATGTTCCACAGTTCTTACACGGGGGCAGTCTGACCACGTGTGGGATCCCAATGAACTTTTACTACATTTACAGATAAAAAACTCTTGCAACCTTATCTTAAAAAAAAAAAACCACCCTAAACAATCCTCCTTTAATTGTTTCAGAAGTCCTGTGACTGATGCAAACACCAACATCAGCCACGGACACCACACCCGGTGAGCTCAGAGGTTCCTGCTCTCACTCAGGTCTTGTCCATCACTTCTCCTGTGAGTGATTCCACAAATCCACCTCTCACCCTGCTCCTGCCAGTGACTGCACAGAGCATTTTATAAGGTGACAAAATCCTGATTTTACAGGGGGGAAGGTGGGACCATCCCACGACTCCAGTCCGGGAAACACAGAGCCAGCAAATTTGGGAAGCTCACCCCAATTCACTGCTCTGAGCACCTCACAGCAGCTCACAAGGACACCTCAGGCAGGGAATGGAGACAAAGGAGGTTGGAGCCTTTGGAAGTGAGTATTTCAGACACTGCTCCACTGTCAGTGTGCAGGAGGTGGAAATAAAAGCCCGTGACAGCTCCAGACTCTGCTCCCCGGTGACAAAACCCCCCCTGGTCATTAGGCACCAAGTGTTCCCGAGGAACACCGGCACACAGGGACAGCCTCGTGCTGGGTGGGGCTGGAACTGCAGCACAACACAGCTCCACACCACGACTGACAAAGGTCTCTGGGCAGGGTGAGGGATTTTTAATTATGGATGCAAATGTAAAAAATCTGTGATAATTTGGGCTATGGATACACTGATGCACACTGTGCTCATCTTATCCTGCTCTGAAATACCCCCTTTTGTCCAGAGATACATGAAACATGGAATATTTGGAAGATCATGTCCAAGCCTCAGGATGCTCCTTTTCAAGGATTTTTGTGCCAAGACCTTGCAGAGCTGCAGCAGTGAGCAAAGCCCACTTGCTGCCCCTTTCTTGGCATGATGCTGTAAATTGATTTTAACAACTGGGCACTGGATAAGCACACAACAACTTGTGTTTCCTGAGAGAAAGATCCACCTGCTGACTAATCTTCCCTGGGTTTGTTTTGATTAAGGCAGCCGAGGCTCTAAGCTCAATAATAAGATATTCCACTGAGTCACCTTAGCTCTGTATTACTCCCTAAGGATGCATCATCACTTCTCTTTCAGCTCTTCCCAATTCTGAGTGGCCATTCCAGGCCACACCACCCCTCCAGCCTGGCCTCCCTCATTGTGCTTGGGAACAAAATGGCATTTGTTCACACAGCAACCTTCCAGAACCTTTCCCAGCTCCAGACACCTTCCAGCTTGTCCCATGTCACCCCCACGTGTGAAATCCCAGCTCTCAGTGGGAGTTTCATTACCCCCAGGCATTGTGTAACCGCCAGAACAACAGCCAAGATTATCTCAGGAAATACCACAATTCCTGCATCTCCAGGACAATGGATGCTATATCCTGAGTCACTTCAGAAATGTACAAGAAGAGGGGAAAAACCCCTTCAATAGCAAGGGGAAAAATTTCATTATATTTAAGAAACCAGACTGGTAGAAAACAATTATTTTCTTGCTTCTAGCAATGATGCTTTGCAGCATATCTTTAAAACATATTTAGCTTTTTAAAACACCACTTTCCTACCTCCATTTTCTTCCCTGTTGTATTTTAAAAGGGGAGAAATTCGACCACATTGGATCAGTTTAAATTACAGTAGGAATTGACCACACATGTAAGATTCATTCTTATTTCCCCAGAGCTTCCCTCTGGGCTACACGTTCTCACAGCAATTTTCAACAACAAACAAAGATTTGTATTGAAATCTTGAACAGAATTTTACAAAAAGCATTTGAGCCAGAAAAATTTAGTCACAGCCCTCAGCATTTTGAAGTGATGGTTATTTTAAGGAAAGGTTATTTTTAAGAAAAGGCTATTTTAAGAAACAGCAACAGAACCCTTGCCAAAGAAATCCAGCCAGGAGGCTTTAGCAAGCTTTTTGTATTTTGCTTTACATCACACCACAGAGCAGCCACAGGCCTGACAGTGACACTAAACTGATTAGAAATTGAATTCAATGATCAGCATCAGAAGAAGCTTACAGACTTATGACTGGTTTTGTAACTTCCTAAGGGAACAGGCACTTCCACAAGGGAGCACAGGGGTCACTGGAGGTCCCTTTTCCAAAACACACCTGGGAATATTCAGATATTCCTGAGATATTCACCTCTTTGTGTTGTAGGCTGTGTCCTGGGGAGTCTCTTCCAGCAGGGTAACGTAGCCCAGAGCACACGTGAGGATGAACAGGACTGTCAGGGTATGAGCTCTCCTGAAATTCAGAACAGAGAAAAATGACATTAAACAACAGGAAAACTCCCATCTCACCCTGCCAGTGCAGCATCAGGAGGTCAAAATCACAGCCAGCAGTCAGGAATATTGAGGTTTTCTGTATTGGAGAGCACAGAGAGCAGAACTTACAGCAGCACTGCATGTGATCAGCAGCAGCTTGGAAAAAACCAGCACCCAGTGCAAACACCCAAATTTAAACAGCTCCAGGTGTCTCCCCAGGTTTGGCAGGTCCACACCTGACATTGCTGCTCTATTTCACAGCCTACTAATCAAAATTGCAGCTGAGGGAACAGGCCCTTGAGAGCAACCAAAGGGAATTCACTCCAGACATGGGAATTACACAAGAAAAACTAGTCATTAAAAATTAAAAAAAAATCTCTAAAGGAGAACAGTTGCTGTTGATGCCACCTCAAGATGTCGGATTTCCAGGGATATTCCTACAGTTTCAGGGCACTTAGCACAAGAGGTTCCTGTGGGAACAGCCATGACAGCAAAGCTGGGTGGCTGTTCCACAGCAGTAAAACATCCTCATCCATGGGAGCCCAGAGGTTTATATGGATTTTGGTGAAGCACTCAGGGAGAAATTCTTCTGGCACAGGTTTCCCAGAGAAGCTGTGGCTGCCCTATCCCTGGAAGTGCCCAAGGCCAGGTTGGACTGGGCTTGGAGCAACCTGGGATAGTGGAAGGTGTCCCTGCCCTTGGGACTACATGAACTTTAAGGTCCCTTCCAGCCCAAATCATTCCAGGATTTGGTGATTCCATGGAAGGAGAGCGAGCAGAGCACACCCACCCACACCCTGAACCCCCTGATCACCACACAGAGAATATTCTTAGAGTGTCTGCATCTTTTCTTACTTCAAGTTGAAAATTCCCTTCTTAATGAGGAGCGACTTACTGTTTTCATTGGAAAACTCCTCTGGCCCCAGCTGGGAAGCATGGGAACTCTGTCCAAGTAAGGCCAAAGGACATGCCATGAGTTTTGGTTTACAGGATAACATCCCTTAACACAAACTAATAAAAAACCCACCTATAAAGAGGAAGCTGAAAGGAGGACAAAACTTGTAAAACAAAGAGTCTGTATGTGAAATATTTGGCACTATTTCCATTTTCTTTATATATTCCTTTGTAAGAAGCAGCTCACATCCCATCTCCAAGTCATTCCAAGGTTTGTATATTCAGGTTGCATGGTGCACAATAAACCTTGGAATTTCCAAACCACCCACTGGCTTCCTTGAAACAATCCCACAATAACCCCCCCTAAAACTGCTCAGAAAGTCCAAGAAAGGTTGCTAGTGAACCAAAACTCCATCCTGCTGCAAGCCCCACATTCTCCACAGCATCCCTGCGATCCCACACAGGCAATACCTCATAAGCAGACACAATCCTCTTCTGTCCCTCCCAGAACAGAGTTTGGCATTGAAGGCTCTCCTTCCTCGTGGTCCTGAGGACACAGACCACCAGCTCCAGCAGAAAACCACCAGGACCCACGAGCACTTCCAGGATCAGCAAGGAAGCCGTGCGCCAAAACCCAGGGAAAAGCTTGGGAGCTGCAAGCTCCTGCTCGGCAGCTGCATCTTCCCAGGTGCCAGGACAGGTGATTCAGCCATCAGAGCTCACGTGGGGCCTGCCCTGGATCCTGCAGGAGCTGGAGCACTAAACCCAGCCTCTCCCAGGACTGCCTCTGCCAGGAGGCAGGACAGCAGCACAGAGCCCACACTCCAATCACACCCCATTACCTGCGGATGGAATGAATGGATTCTGCGGCCAACACCAGACAGGTTACATGAACTCTGGGCTATTTTGGTATCTCAGGCCTTGTTTTGCTGTCTGGTTTTAAAACTTATTATGGTTTTGTTATATTGTTACACAGTTATACCTATTGTTACAGAGTTATAGATTTTATGTATTATTTATAATAGTTACATTGTTGGTTATTTTTGAAGACGCTACGAAAACAAATCTGGAATCCCACCTTGCTGTTTCACCACCTGAGCACCCACACCATGTCAGCTGCTTTTTCAATGCATTCAGATCCCATAAATTGCCAAAAAATCAGTTATCACAGGTCCTCCCTCGGACAAACACCTTGAGAACCCCTCTACAAGCAGCACAAGGGTGATCCAGCCGCGTTCCTCCCTGTGAGGATCTTGTAGGACAGTGGAGGGTCAGTGTTGGGGAGCCCCATGCATTTCCCATTTCCCATTTGTTTTTGGTGCCACAGCCACCAGCCTGAAGCCCAACCAGCTGCCCTGTTTCAGGAGAAACAAGAGGCTGCTCTCTCATCACTTCCCTTGCAGCTCAGCACTCATCTCCAGATGCTGCCAGATTCCCTCCTAGCAGGTTTCCAAGGTAAAGGTGCTTCCAGCACAGCGTGAATTCCAGGAGCTAGGATGAAAGACTCTGGAGATGGGTTTGACTTCAGGGAAGAGCAAGTTGGCAGCCCTGGCAGAGAGCTGAGAGCAGTGACACAGCAATGAGAGGGAGCATAGCATCACACAAACCCACTTCAGAGAGGAAAACAAGTCAGGAAATATGGATGTACACCATGTCTTCTCACAGCCTGGGAGTCCAAAAATAAAATAAAATTCCACAAAAAGGAGCAGCTCTCCTGAAGGAAGGGCTTGTCTGAGAGATCAGGATGAATCTGATGGCACAAGGGGATTGTTTTCATCTCCACACACACTTTAAAATAATGCACCAGGGGAAGGAGAGCTAAGAACAAGCCAGCAAGGTAAGCAAGGCAGGAATTACATGGGAAGGCTTATGTTCTCCTGGCCTGGAGCCTGGGAGGCTGAAAAGAGCTAAGCTGGGAATCTTCCCCTTAGAATTACACACAGGAGCTTGGGCAACACGCCCGAAGCAAAGGGGGTACAAACTGCAGCCAGATCTGGGAGGCTTCACATCAAAAACTGCAAAGCAGTGCCTGATGTACCTGAGAACAAAAATCTAAGGCCAGGGAGAGAACTCACAACAAATCCCAAACTGTTAAAAAGGTGGAATATTAAGTGGTTTATTTTTCTGCCTTTCTGCACCACACATTTGGCTCTTTCCCCACTCAAGCCCTGGGAGATTGAGATGAAATAAATCGTGTTTGTTTTCACACAAGCCCTTGCCCTGCTAATTCAAACACCAAGTGAGATCAAGTGAAGCTCTCCCGCACTGCAGATCACAAAAAAGTGGTTTTTTTCCTAGTTAATAGGATTAAGTTTGATCCCAACTTCTCTTTTTCATGCTAGGTCATTCTCCTGTCACACTGAGACGCTGCAGGTCTGTCAAGAAAATGACTACAAGCTCTTTTATTTTCCAGCTGAAGTCTATGACAGAAATGATGCAAGGGAATTGTTTAAACATGTCATTTTTGGGAGATTCTGGCAGATCCCTGGGTGAAAAGGAGAGAGTACCACCCAGGAGCAGGCGGCCCAATGGCCTCATTCAATCTCCCACAAATTAAAATCAGCTTAAGCAGGAACCACACCCTTGTTATCCATGGCTTGTTTGTCACCAGTGATGCAACAACTTCATTAAACCCAATAACAATCACTGGAACACAATGCAAAGAATTTATTTATTAATATTTTGGTCAGTCCTCTTAAGTGGAACAAAATTCCAAAGGAGAGCCAGTCCAGTTTGCCCCTTGGGTTAAAAAAGTTGCATTAATTGCAGCTGCTGGTGAAAGGATCTGTCAGCAGACCCAAAAATCTGTCAGTGACTTTTTCATTACTTAATTCTTTATTCCAAATAATGGCAAATTCATTAAACCATTCTTGGAAGAGATTTTTAAATGGATGTCAAAGCTCTGTACCCTCCATAAACCAACAATTCACCTGGAACTTCTAAGAAAATATGGCAAACAGTACAAAAAACCCTTTCCTCCAAAAGCAGCAGACGGTTGTGTCAAGAAGAAGACACAAGAAAATACAACAACAATTAATCCTAATTTAAAACTAAATTAATTTTTATTTGAAATAAAAATTGTAACTAACAGGCAAACTGTTGCAGATAGACAGGCGGTTTGGACAACTTCAAGTCAAACCCAACCATACAAATATCCCTGCTGGTTTTAAACTCTATGTTATGTTTTAAATTCTGTTTAAACCCTCAGAGTCCATAGAACAGTCCCTATTCTTAGAGCAGTCGCAGATCTTCGGCACATCCCTGAAGTCACCCGAGGCCGATTAAATTTCCGCACAGACTTGTGACACTCCAAAATAGCAACCTGCCTTTTCCTTGCCATCTCCCCAAAGAAGCCCAGGAGCACAAACCTCCAGAGACCCAGAACCACAGGTCAACAGCAAAGCCTCAGCAAATCTAGGGTTTTCCTTCCACTGAGGAGGAAAGACCGAGTTCGCAGAGTTCCCGAAGTTTCCATCGGTTCCACAGAGCTTGCAAGTTCTACAAATCCACTATTTCGATTATTAAACTTTTTTTTACTTAAACCTATGGAAATGTGCATCTTGATAGATAGTTTAGGGCAGTTCTACCGAGACAAGTGACAGGGAATTACAGGGAACATTCTCTGAGCGCATTTTTCCCTGCTCTCCTTAATACTTTGGGAATGTGTTTACTAAAAAAAAAAAAAAAAAGAATACAGAGACCTGATATCTAGATGGGACACTGAACGCTGACAGGTCCTCTCACAAAGATATTCCTTCTGCATTTCCAGCTTACTTGGCAGAACTATGCAGCCTTTCCTTTGAGGAAAAGGCAATGCCATTCCCATAGCACAATTCCCAAGGCACAGGCCCTCTCATCCATGACCAGCTGGCAAATGTGGCTTAGTGGGATTGCACAAGCCTGGATGTCCCTGCTCCCTGCCCAGGGCATTCCCACAGGCTGGAAAAGGCATGGCAGGGTGACCCAGGGCTCTGGAGCAATGCTCCTTTTCTCCAGTGCAGTGAATCCTGAGCAGCGCCATCAAAGCAGGGAAAAATCCCAAGTTCAGCTCCCAGTAAACTCCAGGAATGCTGCCTTGGAAGTGCCACAGCCACCCCCCTCAGAAGAGGGCACGGAGAGCAGCTCCTGCCAACCTGTGGATATTCCATCTCCCTAATCTCTCTTCTGGATAAATCCCCACCTCTTCCTGCAGACCGCCCTTAGCAGATCCCGGGTATTTCAGAGACAAGAGCAATCTCCACAAGGAATGGGTAAGGAATGTTTTGGGTTGAGTAGCAATCCCTTCTTTCCAACACCAGCTGGTTTGCCCACACATATCCTCACTTCCCAGGCCATCTGGGAAGAGTCACAACACTGAGCACACCGAGAGGAACATGCCAGCAGGGACTGCCTCTTCCTTAGCTGCAAATTCCACGCTTTTTGCACAAGAAGGTGGAAAAAATTCCTACAAATGCTGCCATTAGCCTATAGGGTCACTGCCATTCCCTCCTTTTTAGTTCTTTTCTTATTAATTTTAACATCCTGAGCTCCACAGATCTCTGCTGCCACACCATGACCTTGGGAATTAATATCACATCCATGTGCTGGCAACGTGAGATTATTAGTGTGAGAGATAAAACACGTTAATAATCAAAAGGTGCCATGAAAGCTAATGAAATCCAAATTAAAGTTAAGGCTTTGAAAAAGCAATTAACCCACTGAGTCACAATGTGGTGGCAAAAGTGCAGCTGGCACCTCCCAACACCCTCAAATCAAGACTGGATGGACATTTTCCTGGAAAACCTTCTTGGGTTAAAGACAAGCTATGAAATATCTGCAGAAATTTTAGGAGAACATCACACACAATATCCAACTAAATGACCCCAGAACAAGCAGGGCTTTGTGTGAAAGCAGCTGCTGAAGGCACACAAACAAGAACAATCCAAGGTGCTGGAAACAACAGGGAACATGTTCCAGTGGCTTGCCAGGAAAGCTTGGCATTCCCAGCTCCCCACTAGGAAATCAGTTCAGGGATAAATGATACAGAAACCACGGATCTGCCTCAGAAAGCTTCCTCCTGTTCCCTTTCCTTGGCATTTCCTAGTGGCAAAGGGAGTGCCAGGTTATGCTGACTGAGCAGGTTCCCACAAGGGAGTATTTTCCAGTTCCAAGTCTTTTATATGGAATAAGACCAGAGATATCAGCACACAAGTGGTTTTCCAAAGTTCCAAACAGATTTTAAAGAGCAGGAAGCCAGCTAGGAAGCTCCACCTTTCCCAAGGACCACATTTACAGCAGGAAAATCACCTCTGCAAATTAAACTACTCCTGGAATGATTTCTGTGTCCACAGATCCCAAATCCTCTCATTTTCCCAAAAGGAGCGAGCCACAAGAGTAATCTTATCCCTAATTCCTGAACTCCAAAGAAAAAGCGCATTCCATGCTTTCCCAAAGTCACAGGGCAGCCAGTCTTAAAAATCTCCCTTTCCTGTGGCCACCTCCACAGCATGAGAGGAGTCCCAAGGGTCACGGGAAGAAAATCATTCCCCTGGATCACCTTTATTCTTGGACACGGTAGGAACTGAGTCATTGCCAAAGGATACTCTAACACATACAGGGCAAAAGTAACAGGAGGAAAAACCTTGGGACTTTTCCAGGTGTTAAAACTCCCCGTTGCCAGCACAAGCTACGAGGGAAAAGAAAACTGGATAAATAGGGAAGTTAAGAAACACACTTGTCCATGCTGCCCTCCTGGAAGGGACCACCTGACACAGACAGAACAAGGCACACATCCAGATTTCCAAAGGAACAACCCACATGGCCACACTAACTGCACTACAGCGTTTATCCTGGGGTGACAGCCCTGTCACCACCACTACCAAAAGCTGCAACGAGGCGAGATTCTACAGCAAAGCCAGGTATTTTAAGGCTTCACAAAACAGCTGGCAGGAGCCACCTGAAGGAGGGAGTGAGGAAAGGACAGCTTTACCCATTTTCCATTTAAAGGTTGGCACCGGGATCCCGCGATTTGCTCAGCCTACACGTGGTGTGCCCACCGGGAAAGGTCCTTTTTTTGTCCCCGAGAGCACAGGGACCAGCAGCATCCCAGTGCTCCTCCGCAGCTTGCACTGGCAGGAATGTCACCTCCTTCATCGGGATCAACACCCTCGGCTCCGCTGCTGCCCAGATTGGCAGGGTGAGAGCCAAGTGCCCTCCCCTCCCACTCCTCCATGCCAGGCTCCAGACAAATCCCATCGCCCTCAGCTCGGATTCCAAACCTTCGGTGCCGGCTGGGTTTTCTCCACGGAAAGGGACGCGTGTTTAATGCACAGAAAAACACCTCTGCCTACACAGACAGCGTGCTGCTGAGGGGATTTATGGAACAACTCCAGCAAGGCTGGGATCTAGGAGCACTTTTCCAGGTACGAACACACTTCTTCCTCCAAAGACTGAATTTAACAAACAGCTGATTTTCTCTGCTGGCCCAAAACAAGGAGCCGTGACTTTCTGCACCCATTTTATGGACTGAGATACACAAAAACACACAATGCCTGCCCAGCAGGAGTGGGGCACGACAACTTCACCTTTCTGCCAGGATCACTGGGAGGAAAATAGGAAAAAGCCCCTTCCAAGATTAAGGGAGAGGAGAGAAGGAGGTGGAGTCCATGTAAACCTTGCTGATAACTGGAATCAGGCAGGAATGCTTGCCTGAACACAGAGGGCTCTCAAGGTACTGGAAAACACCTCCAAAGCACCAGCAGGCAGAACAAGCCGCCAGGCTCAGCCCTAAAGGTCCTGCTCCTGGAAAAGTGGGGACCAGGACTGGGAAAAGAGGCGCGACTGCCAAAAGCCAGGCCCGAATTCCCGTTAAATTGCCAGGAAACAATTAGCGGTAGGGCCACACCAGGGAAACACTTGCAGCCGATTGCAGCACCGGTATCAGCGAGAGAAGAGGCACGTAAACAGCAGATAACGGGGAGCAGATAACTCGGGCATCCCATTCCTTGGGGCCCCCTCCATATCCCGTTCCTTAGGGTCCCCCATAGCCTATTCCCAGCCCCTCCATATCCTATTCCTTAGGGTCCCCCATATCCTATTCCCAGCCCCTCCATATCCCATTCCTTAGGGACCCCCACATCCCATTCCCAGCCCCTCCATATCCCATTCCCCATCCCCTCCACATCCCATTCCTTAGGGTCCCCCATATCCCATTCCTTAGGGTCCCCCCGGCCCACGCGGAGGCCCCCGAGCCATGCCCGGCGCCTCTCACCAGAAGAACGTGTTGGTGCCGTCGTCGTACACCTCGGACTCGGTGCTGCGGCGGAGTCCGGCGCCGTCCCGCTCGGTCCCGGGGGCGCCGCCGTTGGGCTGCGCGGGGGGCGGCGGCGGCGGCGGCTGCTGCTCCTCCAGCGCGGCCTTGCCCACGTTCCCGCCGTGCGCCCGCCGCTCGCCGCGCCTCATGGCGGCGGGGGGCACGGGCACGGGCGGGGGGCACCGGGGGTGGCGGGGGGACGCCCCGGGGGACGCGGGCCGGGGCCGGGGCCGCGGCGGGAGGGGCGGGGCGGGCGGGGCCGCGCGGCGGGAGGCGTGACGCGGCGTGCGCGCGACCCCGCGCCGGCGCGTGCGCGGGGCGGCGGAGCCCGGGGAGGGCGGGGCCGGGCAGGGCGTCGTTTCCCCCCCCTCCGTTGCCGTGGCAACCGCGCGGCCGCCCGACCTCCCCACCGGCGACCGCCAGGCGGCGCCCTGAGGCGGAGCCGCCGCCCCTCATGGACGGGGCCCGGGCCCCTCAGGGAGCCGGAGGGCGGCAATTAAACAAAATGTTTAAACAAAATATTTAAACAAAATGTCTGCGTTCCGCGCACAACCCTCAACGAAACCCCGGAATAAAAGCGTCCTTTGCCAGGCTGCCCTGCGGCCCTCGAGTACCCCACGTTGGGTACCCCATGCCTGATGCCGTGGCTGTCCCGACTCCCACGTCTTTGTGCGATGAAATGTTAAATGTGTGCGTTTTGCTGGCGAAATAAAATGTGTTTTCCTTGGCGAAAGGTTTTGTTCCCACCCGGAGGGTCTGGCCAGGGCTGGGGGTGCTTGCAGGGGGCCGCTGTGCCCTTGGATTTGAAGAACTCTAAAATCCCTCAGCCCTTCCCAAATTACCTTGGCCAGGCTCCTCATCCGGAATGCGCCACGCTGATCCCGGACGGCAGGCATGGAGCCCCGACTTTCTGGAAGGATCTTGGCATGGCAGCAAGCTCCAGGAATACTGTGTGGAGGGAAGGCAGAGTCCTGTGGGAGCAGAGAAATGAAACAGGGAAGGAAATTAGAGGAAACATTAACAGGATGGCAAATAATCAAGACAAGCTTTAAAGGTCCCTTCCCACCCAAAGCTATTCCATGGTTCTGTGAATTACATAGAACAGGTGCAGAGTTAGATGGGACATTGGGAAGAATTCCTTCCGTGTCTGAAAAATGCATGTATTTTATGATTGGCTTTCACAAATATTAAAATGAATATTATACATGTTGTGTTAGAAAGTAATGCTGTATTAATTCTCTTAAGTACTGTGTTAAATATAGTTTTAGGTTATAAAAAATGTTAAAATAGAAACTATGCTATGTAGGATACTTTTTTTTAAGAAAGGACTCACAGCGAGATAGCAGCCACAGGACACCTAAATCTATCAAAGAATTTATTGCCCTCTTATCCAAAGAAACTAATTTCTTCCCACCTCCAAGGTGCTGTTAGGATTCAGAGGAAGAAGCTGATGATGACCAGACAGAATCCTGTATTTTAATGGAATTTATGCATCATGTATGAAGTGTATGAATATGCACCAGGCTATTGTTTTTAAGGGTTAATCCTCTGTTAACGGGTATCCTTTTTCTGACTCGTGCTGCCCAGAAAAAGGCACCCGGACATCCGTAACTCTTTGTATTTATTGTCTCATATTGTCCTAATTCAATTTGTCCAAATTGTTATTACTCTAATTGTATTACTATTTTTTATAACCATTTTATTACTATTAAACTTTTAAAATTTTAAAAATGAGTGATTGGCGTTTTTCCCACCGCCCAAAGCTATTCCATGGTTCTGTGAATTACATAGAACAGGGAGTAGGAAGGAAGAATTCCTTCCCCGTGCGGGGCTCAGGCCCCGGCACAGATTTCCCAGGGAAGCCGTGCCTGCTTCGTCTCTGGAAGTGTCCAAGGGCAGGCTGGAAAAGGCTTGGAGCAGCCTGGGATAGCGAAGGTGTCCCTGCCCATGGACAGGCTTGGATGTCCCTCCCAGTCCCAGGCACCCCAGGATTCTGGGATTCTGTGGAATTACGGAGTGGCCACAGGAGGGCAGGAGCGGGCTGGGCGAGGAGCGGGCAAACGCCAGCCGAACACAGCGCTGGGACAGATAAAGGACATCTCTGTCCGCCGCACAATCCCCCCTCCAGCCTAAAACACATCCCACGATGCTTTATGAGAGCGGGAGGCACTCACCTCGTTCCAAGGGATCGCAGAATATCCCGAGTTGGAAGGGATCCATAAGGATCAGCCAGCCCAGCTCCTGCCCAGACACCACAACAATCCCATTGTGTGCCTGAGATCATTGCCAAATGCTCCTGGGGCTCCGGCAGCCTTGGGGCCGTGACCATTCCCTGGGGAGCCTGCTCAGTGCCCGACCACCCTCTGGGGTAAGAACCTTCTCCTAATATTCAGTCTAAGCCTTCCCTGCTTGGAATGAGCATCCAGTACTTTAATTACAAGCAGGGTTTCACCCCAAACCACATCCTCTGCTCTAACATTGACTGTAGCTCCAAGGATACCCATGGATTCAAACAGACCAGGATTTGGGTGAAAACACCCCCAGGTTTATGAGAGAACACAGATATCTGCTGCCATTTTAGCACCATCCTGAATCAGTGCCTCCCTGTCCCAAAGCATTGCTGCCAGGCAGGGGATGGACAGGGAGCCTCTATCCAGCCACAGTGGTTTCACACACAAAACCCTTCAGCAGTCTCCTCAGGTGGGAATCACCACCTCCACATCCAGGCAGGACTAACAGCTCGGGGAGTGCTCCTGGAGCTTCCCTGCCAGTGCTCAGTGCAGGTCAAATCGCTGCCCAAAGCAGATGGAGTCCAGTGGGTTCAGGTGTGTGACCAACCCAGCAGCCACCGAGCTGATCACATCCTAAATAATTTCCTCTGCTCCCACAGGGTTTGTGTGGTTCCATCCCCACTTTCAGCTTTTCCTGCTGCTGTACTCGGCCCCAGTCACCCGAGAGCAGCAAATGCAGGAGGGGAGGGAAGCACTGGAAGAGGGACAGCATCAACTTGCTCACCTGCCTTGCTGCAAATGCGGCCAAATCCTGCCCAGGCAAAACCGAATTCCTCCTAAACAGGAGCAGCAGCAGCAGCATGGTCTCCTCCGGGTGCCATGAAAAATCCTGCAGGGGCTGGATACACCTCAGCCAAAGCCAACCTGCAGGCACAGACTCACCTTCCCCACTGGCTGTGACATCCATGGGCTTTGGGAACTGCTGCTGGGTGCATGACCTCCTGGGCTGCTCAGAGAGCTGAGCCCTGCTCAGGAAGAAGCAGGAGCATGGGAGGAGTGCCACAGCTGTTCCTCCCACAGATAACCCCATTTCCCTGGAGCATGGCAGCGCTCCCATTGCAAAGGCCTTTGCCCTGCTGGAAAGCACCGCCTGGCAGGGCTTCACTCTCTCTGGGTAAACACACACACTCTCCCAGAGATACAGCCTGCTCTCCACTCCCAGCTCATGGATCACCCCTGGGAGGCTAAAGGTCTGCCCACACCTTGGTTTCACACACAGCAGGATATTGGGAAGATAACTCTTTTATCCCCCCCAATAATCCCCAGGTCTGGTTTGACACCTGTTCAAGGCACTTGGCAAAGCCACAGGTGATGGTGGCTTAACTGGGAGCGCCACTCTGGAAATGCTGGCTGCCTTTCCTAGCAGAACACAGCTGGATTACCACCCACAGGACTTGGTTTATTTTCTAGCAGCCCACAGGAATGCTGTTGGAGGGCACAAGGGAAGCCAGAGCAGTTACTGACCCTCCTGTTATTCCCAGGAAATGCTCTTCTTATTTGTAAATGAAAGCAACAACCCCCACCCCTCCCCCCTCCCCCCCCCCCTGCAAAGAAAACAGGTGTAAGGCAAGATCTGACTTACATGTAACATTTTCACTCACTTTTTATAATAAGAGTTATTCCCTGTTCCAAGCCAGATGTCCAGATGGGAGTTGATTCTTTCCCCCTGCTCTGCTCAGGTAAGACCCTACCTGAACTCCTGCATCCAGCTCCAGGGTCCCCAGCACAGGAAGGACATGGACCCGTTGGGGCGAGTCCAGGGGAGGGACACAAAGCTGATCAGAGGGATGGAGCAGCTCTGCCATGAGGAAAGGCTGAGAGGATTGGGGTTGCTCAGCCTGGAGAAGAAAAGGTTTGGAGTAATATGATTGTCCCTTCCAGTACCTGAAGGGAGCCTGCAAGGCAGCTGGAGAAGGGCTTTGGACAAGGGCTTGGAGTGACAGGATAAGGGGAATGGCTTCCCACTGCCATAGAGCAGGGTTAGATGGGATATTGGGAAGAAATCCTTCCCTGTGAGGGTGCTGAGGCCCTGGCACAGGCTGCCCAGAGAAGCCATAGGAGTGTTCAAGGTCAGGCTGACAGCACCAACCATTACACGTGGGAAGAAAACAGCACCCGACTCCCACAGCCGTTTTACCAACCAGCGAGGCGTCAAGAGGAGATTTCTAGAGCTTTCCAGAGCTCCTGATAGTATCTCCTTTTGGCCAGTTCATGGCACCTCTTGGGCATGTCACAGGGTGCCACACACAGCGCTGGCACCACGAGGGGCAGAGGGGAAAGCAGCAGCACCCGGGAGCTGGCAGGAGGAGCTCGGCACTGTTACCTGTGTGGGGCGGTTCTGGGCTTGCCACTCCTCTGGGCGAGGGTGAAGGGCAGCTCCCTCACCTCCTCCCGATATCTGCCCACTGCTAGGCACAGGCAGCTCCCTCCCAAGGCAGGCACGAGTGCCACACGGAAGTCACAGCACCACTCGGTTCACATGAGACCTCTGAGACCTCGGGCCAAGGAGCTGGGCAAGGAAACCACAGCCTGAGAGAGCCCAGGAGCCTCCAGCCCATCCTGCACGCCAGCCCTCTCCTTAGGGATCTGCCCCGAGAGGACAGAGGGGCACCGAGGGAGGCTCTCCGCTTCACCATGCAGGTAGGAACAGAAACTGCCCTGATATTCCCAGGATTCTGCTTTTCAGCACCTCTGAGCACCTGTGGCTTGGAAACACAGGACACACTAACCTCCAGTCTCTACCACTCAACTGCTTTCAGCCTTTAAGGTACAAAATCCCTACCACAGGTGTGAGACAGGGAAAGCAGGGCGTGCTGCCGGTCCCATGCACCATCCCAAGGTGCAGTGGGATCACACTGGCCCCACATGTTGGTCCCAGAGCACGGATCAGGGGAGGATGGTATGGATGGAGCTTAGGTAAACCTAGGAATGAGCACTGCAGAGGTGACAGCCCCAGGTGTTGCAGCAGCACCTGGAATGCAGCAAGGGCAGAGGGGGAGCTGTGATCTTTTTCTTCTCTAATCTGGAAGAAAAGATGTGGGGTTTTTTCCCTGGGAAAAGCCAGGCAAACTCTCCAAATTCAGGGCAGGTAGTAAAAGTACAGCTCTGCCTGTGCAAGCAAAGGCTGTCCCACTTTGCAGCAAGCCATGGGCTAAGGTGGAAGTGCTCCAAGGGAAGATGAGTAAGAAACATCCTGGAGATAAAACCAATTTGATCATCTCAATGTGGGTGAGGGAACCACCCAACCCCACACCAATTCATGACTGGAAAGGAAAACAAGGATGCCAGATCCTATCCAGGTCCTTGTCCTGAGTTACTCACACTGGTGACTGTGCACAGCCCAGGGGCGCCTGCGGCCATTCCCAGAAGGAACTCTCAGGGCAGTGGGTTACCTGGCCAGGGACAAGGACCAGTGGTACACCTTGGAGGCACAGAAACCCTTTACAATATGGAAATTCCTGCTTCCCATTGTGCCAGTCACATTTACACCTTTGCACAGCAGCATGTCCACATCCTGTTCCACAGGGCAGGAAGGAGTGAAAATGAAACTGTCCTTCCCAAGAGCAGGGATAGAGCCCAGGGCTCCTGTAACCACTGCAGAGCCCAGGTGGCCTTACCTGCACCTGATCCCACTGCCCTGTGAGGCCAGAGCACAGCAGCCATTGTCAGACAGCATCCCTAATTCCCAGGAAAAAACAATTACTTGTGAGAGTAGCAGTGATCCAAAGTCCCTGCCCTCTGAGGCTGTCCCTGCCTTCCCATCAGGAACTGCAGCAGCAGGACAAGGGGGATGGCTTCAAACTGCCAGAGGGCAGAATTATATGGGATATTGGGAATAAATCCTTCACTGGGAGGGTGGTGGGGCCCTGGAATGGATTTCCCAGAGATGCTGTGGCTGTCCCATCCCTGGAAGTGTCCAAAGCCAGGCTGGAAAGGCTTGGAGCAACCTGGGCCAGTGGAAGGTATCCGTGCTCATGGGAGAAGGTGAAACTGGACAGGCTTTAAGGTCCCTTCCACCCAAGCCACTGTGGGATTCTACACACACCCCATATGGCCCCAAAAGCCAGCTGGGCACCTGCACGGCAGCCTGAGCCCCAGCAGCCACTGGGATGAATCCAACATCCCGTTTGTGAGTCACCTTGGTAACCTCCCAGCCTCTTCCCAAGGAAGTGGGTGTGCTGGCTGGGATGCTCACATGCCCAAGCAGGACCATCCCTACAGGTGTTGGAGTTGGGAGCCACCTGGGAATGGACGGTATGATGCCAGCAGGTCCCTTCACCTCATCTCAAGCTTTACTGGGAACAGCAGCAGGAGAAGTGTGCCAAGGTGGCATTAGGAACACCCCAAAACGTTCCCATACCCAAAGGATGCTTCCTCTCTACATCCATCTGCAAGATCACAGGTGGCACCGGCAGGGAATTGCTGCAGGATGAGGCTGGTGCACATGGGGGCTGAGAGAAACCAGCCAGGCAGGGATGAGCCAACACAAGAGCAGAGTGTGCCAGGCCAGATCCATGCCAGCATCAGAGCACTGGCAGTGGGCAGATCCCTGAGAGGCTCCCACCCCCTCTCCTGCACCCAGAGAGGAGCTCAGACTGGGATACAGGGAACTGCTGTACCTAATCCTGCCCCCCACGCCTGGCTAGAGCAGATGACAGCACCAGAACTCTCCCCCTGCCCCTTGCTGTAATCTGGGGTACCTTTTATCCAAGAGAAGTTCTGGCTCTGGTTACAACAGCACCTCTGGGGGAGAGCACCCCTCTTCTCAAGCCCTCCCACTTCTCATTCTTATCAGTCAGCCTCCTCATGGCTCCTGTGCTCTGGCTGATCCATGTGATCGAGCATCTGGCAGAATATCTCAGGCCTTTCCTCATCCCGGCCTCTCTGCTCCCATGGCCTCATTCTCCAGTGAAAGCTCGGGATGCAGATCTTACATCAGGGCACAGTTACACCACCATGGCTCTGCTGCCAAGATTACAGCTGGAGGAACTCGTCTGGCTGGCTGCTCTTTTAGGTCACAGTGTCTCTGGTGACACCAAGTGACAGTATCCCCATCCTTGGAATTCCCACTCCCCTTCCCGCTGCGGTGCTGCGTCACCTTCCTTTGGGAATAGCAGCATAACTGTGGGGACACACCACAAAGCACACCAAAGCGTGGGAAAAAACCCCACAGGGGCAGCTGATGGCTCAAGGTGAAGGAGAGCAGGGTTAGCTGGGATACTGGGAAGAAATTCTTCCCTGTGGGGGTGCTGAGGCCCTGGCACAGGGGGCACAGGGATTCCATCCTGTGCCATCCCTGGAAGTGTCCAAGACCAGATTGGAGCAACCTGGTCTAGTGGAAAATGTCCCTGGGGGGACTGGATGGGTGTGAAGGTCCTTTCCAACACCAACCACTCCATGATGTTTGCTTTGTGCTCCCCCACATCTGCACCCTTGGGTGTCTGAGTGTAATTACCTGTACCCAGGAAGGTGGGAGCTGCACAGCTGCTCTCTCCAGAGCCACTCACACACAGAAGGGGAACAGGCAAAAGCCAGAGTTCAAGCAGTGCTTGGACAACACTCCTAGGCACATGGATGCCTGGGGTGGTCCTGTGCAGGGCCAGGAGCTGGATTCAATTATCCTTGTGAGTCCCTTCCAATTTGGAATATTCTATGATTTTATGATCAGCAGCTCATCCTCCCCCTCTCTGTCCCTTGGCTGCAGCCTGAGGTATCCAACAGGTTTTCCAAGGAATTTTTTCACCTGTTTTCCTGCAAAGTTGTGCCAGCCTCCAAGTGTCTGTGCTCCACTCTCCCTTTACTGGAATTTAAAACTACCTTCCCCATCCTCCCAAAAAAAACCAAAAACCTGTGACCTATCTGACAGGAACAACTGACAAATGGAAAAGGCTGATTAAAGCCTGTAAAATCCACTGTAGCATGAAGAGAGAGGGTGAAAGGTAAACATTTCCCAGTACAAATATCAGGGCATCAGGTGAAAGAGCTGAGAGAGGCTTTTTCTCCTGGTCCAGATCCCGATCCCTCAGAGCCCCAGGGCACAGCTGGGCATGAGGAGTTTTAGGGGAGGCTGCACACCCTCCCAGGGCAGCAGTCCCTGCAGCATTCCTAAACACAAATCCCTGGCTGGCTTGGCCAGACCCCAAACTGATGATCAGGAACATGTGGGAGAATATTTCACACCAGCTGCTCTTACCTTCCTCCCGGGGCATCTCTTGGAGGCTGCTGGAAGAGGAAAACACAAGATCTCCCAGGGAATCTGCTGAAGGCTTCACTTAACTGCTTTTCTTTTCACCAGGATGAAATTCTGCTGACTCCCTGCAGGGAATCCCCTGCTGAGGACACGGACTCCTTTGCCTCCCCGGTAAGCTCTGCTCCTTCTGCATCTGCAGCCCAGCTCAGAGAGGGGACAAATCCCCATTTCCCTCGCTCATTCCCAGCTCCCCTCTACACAGCCACAATGGGGGTCTAAACCTCTGAGAGGCTGGAGGTGACAAGGAGAGCTCTCAGCTTTCCATCCCTAGTAATTCCCTGCTGGTTTTGTGGGCAGAATGAAGAGAAGTGGGATTTTGTCCTGGTGAGTGACATCCACGACGTGGGCAGTGAGAAGGAGATCAAGAGGAATAAGTTCCTGTATGAGCTGAGCAAAAAAGGCTTCACCATCAAGGTGAGAGGCTCTGGGAGGAAAAGGCAGCAGATACTTGGCCTGACTTGGGCTCCTGCATCCCAGGAAACGGGAGAGGCCTGAACCATTGAGCTGTTCACCACATCCAAGCTGGAAAATGACCCACTTGCTCAACCAGCAGAGAAAGACCCCAGCCCCAGGACTCACACAGCCCCCAGCCCTTCCAACTCTTGCTCTTCCCTGCCTCTCTGGCTCTGTTTTAACAGCCCTTCTCTTCCCCTCACCAGAAAATCGAGGACACAAAGCTCTTTTATGGAGTCCGTGCCCCGCCGCACATCTTCTGGAAATACCAGTGTCTCCTGACGAACCCCAACAGCAGGCAGCAAAACTCCAGTGCCTACCAGGACGTCCCAATGACCACCAGGTTGGTGCTGAGCTGATTTTCAGCATCCTGCATTCACTGTTCTCCACACCAGCATCCACTTTCCACTCAGTTCACAGCCGTCCCAGCCTTTTCATTTTCCACAGAACCTTCCTTCGCCTCCCACGTGCAAAGCTGATAGCTGCCCACATTTCTCCTTCCTTTGCTTCCCTGGATTTTAGTGCACACCTTCTCCCTTCTCTGCCCTGTTTTTCTGAGCCACACAACACAAGTCTGTATCCCAGAGCAGCCTTTAAGCAGAGTTTCTCCTTGTTCAGGATACGGGTTGTGCACTTCATTCTCCAGAACACTGTGACGTCCGACTTAGGTAAGGGAATGGGGATCACAGGGGTGATGCTTAACCTGGATCTGCAGGAAGAATCCTGCCCAAGAATCCTGGGCACTGGCATCCCAGCTGCCTTGCCATCCTGGGGAGAGCAGAAAAGGGGGGAGCTCAGACAAGTCAATTTGCTGCTGCATCCAGAGGCTGGGAGGTTTGGACTGCAGGAACCAGCAGTTCCTCTGCCCTGTCTCCCCAAAACCCTAAGCCTAACCCTGTCCCTTCTGCTCTGCTCCCAGAGAAGCTGCATGACCTGATGAAGAAGAAGGTGTTCGAGGCAGCCTTTCCCCTGCACAAGGTGAGGCTGAGCACACAGTGCCTGGGAGGAAAATCCAGGAGATGTGGGGGAGCAGGATGGGGTGGGGGGGACCTGTGGGTGACTGGGGCTGCACCAAGAGCTCGCTGGGTGAAGGGCACAGCAAAGCTCCTGGCAGCTGCCCTGCAGCTGGGCAGGGCACTAAGGCTGCCCTGATGTTCCTGCATCCAACCAACTTCTCTGCTCTCCAGAAAGAAGAGATAAGGGAAATACTAAAGAAGAAGTGGGCTCGCTGGAGAGTTCTATTTAAGGAACAGCCAATTGAGCAGATCAGGTAACACAGGCACAAGAGGCAGATCTTTCCAACCAGGAGGTCCCAACTGAAACCCAGAGAGCTCAATGCCCTTTGCCAGGTTCCTGCATTGTCTTAAAAATCATTAGCTTGAATCTGGCTCTTCTCAGAAGCACTGGGCTGCCTCTGCAGCTTCCAAAGCTCTTAGCCTAAGGGTTATCCCTGCAGCTCCGAGCTCCATCTGCTAATCCTGCAGCATCAAACAACCCCCGGGTCTCTGAGGACTGTAATGAACCTGTTTAGTTTCCAGCCACATTCAGAAGGCAGAAGAGGTGGGAATGGAGCATCAGTGTTGCACAGCCAGCCCAAGGCTGAACTCGGGGCAGTAAAGGCAACATGGGGCTCCTACAACCACATGAAATCCCAGGGAAGAGCACGGCTCTTGTTTCTGAAAACTAACTCTGTGGGTAGGGGGGCAAAAAGAATGTGTTACTTTATAAACCTGCCAGGGGCTCGGGTAGAGAGGGGAGATCTTACAATAGAGGTGCACCTCTGACAGCTGGCATGGGATACAGGGCTCCCAGTCCCTCTGTCAGTTGGTCATTTCTTATCCACGACTCCCACCTGCCCCCCAACACCATAAAAACTGAGATACTGCCACCACGGGCATTTTCTAGTGACTCCCAAAATCTGATCTCCTACCTCACCTTTCCTCCTAGGTGCTATTTTGGAGAGAAGGTGGCCTTGTACTTTGCCTGGCTGGGCTGGTACACCTACCTGCTGATTTTTGCTGCCGTGGCTGGGCTGGCAACTGTGGCAGCCGGGGCTACTGTTTTCAGTTCCAGCCAGGTGAGGTAAGGCCCTTGGGAATGCCAAATGCACATCCCACCCAGCTCTGCAGGTGGCTCTGAGGCACCCTTGTCCCCCTTGGCTTCTCTTCTCCTTTCTTCCAGCAAGGAGATCTGTGATGCCAACAACACCATCATGTGCCCGCTCTGTGACCAGAACTGCTCGTTCTGGCTCCTCTCTGACACCTGCACCTATGCCAAGGTAGGGAACCCCCTTTCCCGGGCAAGGTAAAGGTAAAGGATGGGGAAACACTCCCAGCTCATCCTGCTCCCACATCACTAAAAAGAAGCCCCACCCCAGATCGTTTTGCCCTCCCGTAGCACCTTTACCTGTCTCGGGGGAGATGAGCATGCCAAGACCCCGAGGTACCACAGCCCCTGCACGTCAGTGCCCCCTCACACTCTTCCCTCATCTCTTGCAGGTCACCCACATGATTGATAATGAGGCCACAGTGGTGTTTGCCATGTTCATGGCCATCTGGGGTAGGTGTCCATGCCTGGGTGCCCAGCATGTGTGGTTGGGAGAGGGAGCAGAAGGTGGAAAAAGGAACAACAACACAGCTTCACCCTTTGGGAGGGGTTTATATCTCCTACACTTCTAGAACCTTCAGCTACCCTTCCAGACACAGCAAGAGACAAAACCACCCTGGTGATATCCTCCACCTCCCCAAACCTTTCTTACCTGAAGCTTCTGCTCAGCATAACCTCTCCAAAGGCACCCAGCAATTTTCCAGCAGCTGCCTATAAATGGCCACAACCCCAGGAAGGAGGGGCCTCCAGACTCCTCCTCCACCTTCCCAAATCACTGCAGGGCCTCGCATTTGCTGTGGGATGATGGGATCTCATCACTGCCTTAGTTACACGCCCATCTGGCTTTATGTTCCCTGACCAGCCACCTCGGGAGTGGGCTGGGTGTCCCACCTGCAAAGCCATGGCACAGTCCTGAGTGTGTCCATGGGCTGGCTCACACAGGGACACAATCAGGATCATCCATCCAATTAACATAAGGGTGGTTGGAATTGGAGCTGGAGAGGTGTAGCCTTGCCAGGGTGCAGTTCAGGACACCCATTCCACCTGAAAAGTGACTTATCCCAAATTCCCTCTGGACACACTAGACCAGGCCAGAGAAACCTCACCTGCACCATCCCTGTTCCCTCACTGCTTCTTGTCCAGGGTCCTTCCAGGTCACCAAGGCAGAGAGGGGACTGCCTGTCAATGGGCCAAGGGCAGTCCAGGCTGGTTTGCCAGCAGGTTGGATGTGATGTGACCCTCTGGGAGACAGAGAAGTGGCATTCAGAGCCATTCCTAAGTGTCACTGCGCTTTCTCCTTCCCAATCCAGCCACTGTATTCCTGGAGCTGTGGAAGAGGGAGAGAGCCAATGTGGTCACCAGCTGGGACCTGTACGGGTGGGATGAGGAAGAGGTGAGGACATCATCTTTCCTGCTCAGTGCTTCCCCTTTCAGGGCAGGAGTCACCTGGATCTCCAAAGGACACATCAGGGGGGTCCCTTGCCCAGACTGAACTCGATCAGGCTTGGCCTGATTGTGGGTTGGGTGCTCACCCCTGTCCTTCTCCAGCACGGCTCATCCCATATGTCCACTGCCACAAGGGACACAAAGCACTGCTGGGTCCTTTCTTTCCCATTTTTGACTTGAATATATAATTTTCTGAAGGAGGAGCTGGCTTTGCAGCTGATCAATAACTCCCAGCACGAACCCCGGCTGTACCAGCACTCCTACCTGCGCAGCACCATCGTCCTCATCTTGGCCCTGCTCATGGTACGTGCCGGCTGACAACGGGAACGTTTGGTTTAAGGGCACATGGGCAAAGAAGCAAAGGCACAGATCAGGTTTTTGGGACACTTCCATGCCCAAAAAGGGCACATCCACAAGGATCCTGGGGGTTCCTCATGCTCACACCTCACTGTGCTGACAGCAGGGGCCACCCATCCTTCGGGGACAGGGGCTGAAGGCTCTGCTCTTGCAGGGAGGATCAAGGAGGTGACATGGAGAGCAGGAAGAGACAAATCCCAATGCACTTGTCCCTGCTGTGGGTCAATGGAGATTGGCTCAGGTGGAGACATAGAATCCTGGAATCACAAAATGTTAAGGCTTGGAAGGGACCTTATTTAGTCCCAAACCCCATGCCATGGGCAGGGACACCCCCACTACTCCAGGTTGTTCAAGGCCTTGAACACTGCCAGCATTGGGGCACTCACAACATCCCTGGGAAGCCTGTTCCAGTATCCCCCCACCCTCACAGGGAAGAATTTCTTCCCAACATCCAGCCTAAATTTCCCCTCCTTCAGTTTGTACCCGTTACTCCTTGTCCCATCACTACACCCACCTCACAAACTCGTCGGCCTCCACCAAAGGGCCCTGGTTTGCCTTTGAGGGGCGATGGAGCACTGCCCTGCGTGGCTCCTGAGCCCTCCTGTCGCTCCCCACAGATCATGGTGCTGATTGGCATTGCCCACGCACTCGTCATCTACCGGGCGATGGCCGTGGCGGTGTTCACGCAGAGCAACACGAGCCTGCTGAGCAAGCACGCCGACATCGTCGCCGTGATGACGGGGGCCGTGCTACACTACCTCACCATCGTCATCATGAGCAAGGTGGGGAGACACACAGCCTGCCTGGCAGCATTTCCCCATGGCCAGCTTCCCTCCCTGCTCATTGCATCCCTCTGTCCTGCAGGTCAACTGGAACGTGGCCCTCTTTCTCTGCGACCTGGGTAAGGGAAATGAACGGGGTGTGTCCCACCTGCAGTGCCCAGCCAGCCTCCCATCCCCTTCCCTGCCTCCACCAGCACAAGGCAGTTCCAGACAGGGGAACCAGCAGCCCCCCAGCACACACTTACCTGTGCCCACATGCTGTCCCACAGCCAGCTCTGCAGGGCTGAGACCTGGCCTGAGCAGGAAGCCACCCCAGCTCCAGGAGAGGTCACAACATGAAATTCCTCTCAGCTCTAAGGCCCTTTCTCCCTCAGCTCATGGCTCTGAGGGACCCCCCTGCTTGGCTGGACTTACTTCCCTCAGAGGGCTCAGGTGGAGGGCAGGGAAGGCTTCAACAGCAGCAGATGCCCTTTGGACCTTCGGAGCTGTGGTGGCACCCATGGGGGAGCAGGGCAAGGTCCCACTGCTCTATGAGCAAGCCCCTGGGCATTGTTTCCCTTTCCTAGAGAAACCACGGACCTTCTCCCAGCGTGAGAACAGCTTCACCGTGAAGATCTTCCTCTTTCAGTTCTTCACACACTTCTCCTCGCTCATCTACATTGCCTTCTTCCTGGGACGGTGAGTGGAGAGCACCGGGCAGCCAGGGCTTGGGGTGGCTGTTCCTGACTCTCCCCAGGGTGCACGGACAGCCCAGCCCCTCTGCCCTCCCCGCCAGGCACAGGGACCCCATCTGGGACTCAGGAGGGCCATGACCCCATGGGTGTCACTGTTGCTTCCTTGCTCAGGGTCAATGGCCGCCCAGGGCACTACGTGCGCATCGCTGGCCACTGGAGGCTGGAGGAGGTGAGGCACCCACTGACCCCACAAACAACTCCTCCTCTTCCTTCCCCTACTGCCCAGGCAGCCTCTGGGAAGCTCAGCTGTCTCCCATAGCACCTGCCAAAGGGTCCCTCGGGCCCACCACCCCCTGCTCACAGGCCACTACCCCTGTCTTGTTGTCCCCTCCAGTGCCACCCTAGCGGCTGCATCACCGACCTCTTCATCCAGATGGCTGTCATCATGGTGCTCAAGCAGACCATCAGCAACATCATGGAGTATCTCATCCCGTAAGCTCCCACACTGGCACTTTCCACGGAGAGGAACCCTGGCCTTCTTCCTTTTCCCCTTCCTCCAGGGATGTGCTGGCAGCAGCCCAGCCATGCTGTCCTCTGCAGGCAGCCACACAAACCCCTCTCTCCCACTGCAGCTTGATATCCCACCAGCTACGGAAGAAGAAAAAGCACCCCCAGAGGAGAAGTCTGATGTTAGGAGAGGAGGAGGAGGCAGAGGACCCCTGCAAAAGGCAGTGGCTGAATAACTATGAACTCAACGAGGTCAATGTCTTCAGCTTGTTCAACGAGTACCTGGAGATAGGTAGGTGGGGCAGATCCTTGGCTGGGGAGCGATGGATGCTTGGGAGACCATACACAAATAAGGAGCCACAGCTCCACACCCAGTCCCAATCTGAGAGCCCTGGGACACCAAGATCATTCCCAAATGAGAGAGCAAGAAACTGTGCTAGCCTTTGGGCCTACTTCAGACCTCCTCTCCTTCCAGAGCCATGGCTGTAACCCCAGGGTGTGCCTGTGCCTGGCTGGCTCAACTATCCCCACAGATCCCACTCTCTGACAGCCCTGTGCGAGCTGGGCATCCCCAAGATGTGGCATCCTTCCACCCCTGCAAACCTCTCTGACCCAAGCCACAAAGCAGAACAAACCCAAGCAGAGAGGGACGTCCCCTCTGTGGTGGCTTCACTCCAGCACCTGTGTTTGCCCTCCTCAGTGATCCAATACAGCTTCACCACCATCTTCGTGGCAGCCTTTCCCCTGGCCCCGCTGCTGGCCCTCGTCAACAACGTCATCGAGATCCACATGGACGCCATCAAGATGATGCGGCTGCGGCGGCGCATGGTGCCCAGGAAGGCCAAGGACATCGGTGAGAGGGGTCCTGCCAGCACCAGCCTGAGCCCCTGAGCCCCCATGGCTTTGGGACAGCACAGGAGAGCCACGGGTGGGAGAAGGACAAGCTGCTTCAAGCTCTGCCAGGGGCTGAAGCGCAGCTTGGAGGCTTCCTTCCTTGACCTGGCCATGCTGAAGCTGTCCCTGAGCTGGAATGGTGGCAGTGAGCTGGCAGAGGGACCTCACTGGCTGCTCCTCTCTCCCACAGGGATCTGGCTGCAGGTCCTAGAGGCCATTGGCATCCTGGCTGTCATCGGGAATGGGCTGGTGATCGCCATCACCTCCGACTTCATCCCTGTGCAGGTCTACAAGTACATGTACAGCCCCTGCACGAGGGAGAACCACACCAGCATGGAGTGAGTTCAGCTCTGAGACAGTCCCTGCCCGCAGCATCCCCACAGTCCTGTCCCCACAGTCCTGTCCCCTCCTGCCTCAGTGCCACCACTGCAGGAGCACAAGACAGCTGAGCTGTCCCCCAAAGCAAGGTGTGGGGGCAAAGGGGAGCAGGGGAACATTCCCATATGGCATCATCACATCATCCCTATGGTGGGTAAACTGACTGGAAAGGGCAGTGTGTAACACTGGAGAGCTACAGGATTCCCAGGATGCAGGCACGTGCTCTCTCCTGCCCTCCCCCTGTTTCTCCAAGCCTCAGCTGACTGACCCAGTTCAAACTGGGCAGAAACCTCTGAGCCCTCTACTTCCACCAGGTTTTGTGAAAGCGGGCAGTGAGAGCCCCAGATGGGTTCTGCTTCCCCAGAAAAGGAGGCACAATCTGTGCTCAACCTGGTCCTTCCCCACAGCTGCTCCACTGGCTACATCAACAACAGCCTCTCCATATTCCACATCCGGGACTTCGAGGCTCACACCAAGGTTCTGCCAGAATTTAAAGGGGAACGGATCAAGGAGTGCAGGTAAGAGCAGCCCCCTGCCATCCCCTGTCCCTCACCGTGACATCCAGGCCAGAATGGACAGGCCTGGGCTGGCACTGACGGAGCGGTGCTGCAGGTACCGGGATTACCGCAATGCTGACGACTACACCCACACCGTCCAGTTCTGGCACATCTTCGCAGCCCGGCTCGCCTTCCTCATCCTCTTCGAGGTGAGCACCCAGGGAGGCAGGAGAGGGCTGGGAAAGGGGGTGGATCAGTGCCTCGTGCCCGGGCAGGGAGCCCCTGACTGCCTTTGCTTCCCACAGCACGTGGCTCTGTGCGTGAAGCTGATCGCAGCCTGGTACATCCCCGATGTCCCCCAGAGGGTCAAGAATAAAATTCTGACGGGAAAACACGACAATCTCCGTAATGAACTGAGGTGAGTATACCCTGGAAAGTGCCAGGGGTTGCCAGGTTTCAGATCTCTCTATTCTGGAGCCCGTCTTCCTTCAGAAAAAGAAAAGCTCCGAGTTAAAACAAGAAGCGATTTTGACCAGGGAAGGATTTGGTCCAATTTTTCCATCTAAACTTTGTTTAAAGAGAAAGGATTAAGTATTTCTGCAGGAAACAGAACCATTGTAGCTGCCCCAGTGCTGCTGTCCCATACTGACTAAGCCCTGCTCAGCCTGACCCATGGCCACCGTGTCCCAGCTGCCGCCCATAATCCCAATGGGAGCAGATAGTGGGGTTCAGGAAACACCTGCATCTCGGTTTGGAAAAACAGGTGTGTGCTAAGGAAGGCAGGAGCCTTCCTTGAAATGGAAAAGGTCAACCCCCTCCCTCCAAATTATTATAATTTTGAAATTTAAGGGCTCTCAGGCAAAGATATGGGAATAGGAACAACAGTTCTTTAACAGGAAAACTAAAAATATGAATGTCATAGTACAAAAAAAAACCAAACCACTGACAGAGTCAGAATACGATCTGACCCCCTGTGGGTCAGGGTGCTGGCAACAGTCCCATTAAATGGTGGCTGCAGCCCTCCTGCAGTGCCAGCTGTGGTTCTGTTGAAGCAGGGAGCCTGTACAAGGGTGGAGTTTTCCTCTGAAGGTCCAGCAGTGGTGTAGATAGTCCAGGTCTTCCTCTGGGAATCCAGTGGGAAAAGGGGGGCAGTGGTGTTCTCTGATTATATCCAGGTGGGAATGCTTGGCTCCTCCCCCTGGGCAGAGCATCTCCCAATGGGATGATGTAATTTTATCAGTCATGCAATGAAATTCAATGGCCCATTAACAGAAGATATTTCCCGGAGGGAGGATTGGCTGTGGGTGAGATAAAGAAAAACTGCCCAATTAACAGGAGATAACTGCCCCACCTCTAACAGATGGCAAATAGAATACACACCCCCACTAACATCTTCCAAACTAAGACAAACTATCATGGTTTGACGCTGGCCAAACTCCAGGCACCCACAAAAGCCACTCACTCACCCTCCCCTGCCACAGCTGGGCAGAGGAGAGAAAAAAGTAGCAAAGGGTTCATGAGTTGAGATAAGGACCAGGAGAAAACACTCCAGGGGCAGAACAGGCTCAACTTAGAAGTACAAAGTGAATTTATAACTAACAAAATCAGAGGAGGATAATGAGAAGTAAAATAAGCCCTTAAAAACACCTTTGCTTCCCCCAACCCTTCCCTCCTTCCCACTGACAGTGCAGGGGACAGGGCACGGGGGTTTTGGTCAGTTCATCACCCAAGGTTTTCTTCCACTGCTCAGGGAGATGAGTCCTTCCCCTGCTACACCATGGGGTTCCTTCCCACAGGAGAGAGTTCTCTGCAACCCTCTCCACCACGGCTCCAATCTCACGAGCAGGAATCCTCCCAAAACTGCTGCAATGTGAGTCCCTCCCATGGGCACGCAGTCCTCCTAAAGCTGCTGTGGTGTGGGTCACTCTTCCACAGGCTCAGTCCTTCAAGGACAGGCTGCTCCAGCTTGGAAGCAGGGCCCCCTCTCTCCACCAGGACTCTCCTGGGTCACAGCCTCCTCCAGGCACCCACCTGCTCCAGCCTGGGCATCTCCTGCACGGGTTGTGAGTGGACCTCTGCATCCCCTGTGGATCCCCATGGGCTGCAGGGACACAGCTGCTTCACCATGGGCTGCAGGGACACAGCTGCCTCGCCGTGGTCTCACCACAGTCTGCAGAGGAATCTCAGCTCCAGCGCCTGGAGTGGCTCTTCCCCCTCCTTCTGCACTGACCTTGGTGTCTGCATGTTTCCCTCACATGTTCTCACCTCCTCCTCTTCTCTGGCTCGCAAAAAAACCTGCGCCCCTTTTTTGTTTTTATTTTCTTCTTAAATACGTTATCAACATCTCCATCTCTAATTGGCCCAGCCTTGTCCAGCAGCATGTCCATCCTCAGAGCCATCAGGGATTGGCTCTGCCAGACAGGGTGGAAGCTTCCAGCAGCTTCTCACATAAGTCACCTCTGTGCCCCCACACTACCAAAACCCAGGCTGTGCAAAACCAACCCAACACCACACTGTCACAGCTTTCCATCTCTGCCATCCTACTGACTGTGGGATTTCCCACCAACAGGGGTTCCCCACCAACAGCCTGTCATTCTTTCTCCATCTATTTTGGGGAAGAGGCCCTGCTCCTACTGGGAGTGTTTTCCCACACCTCCCAGCTCAGACAGTTCCCTTCCCGACACCTCTCTCCTCTCTCCCCAGCACGGCAGAATACTCCACCGAGGTGTAGCCACCACTCCACCAAGGAGAACACGGACTCGAGCCCCTTTCCCAGCCTGGCAGTGCCAGGGGTGCCGGATGAACCCCAGGACACGGTGCCACATGTCCCATCTGGACCTGAGCTGGGAAGTGATGACAAGGACAGTGGCTTCACAGGAGCAGGCTTCTCTCTGACTTGGGAAGGAAGGATGCTGTGGCAGAGCCGGGATGTGCCTCCGCGGCACGGGGAGTGGCTGGGACAGAGCCGTGGTGCTGGGGACAAGCCCAGGGGCAGCCCCAGGATTGCTGTGCTGCAGGACATCACCTGGGTCCTTGTCACTCACTTCCTTAAGCACAGGAAACAGCGCTTACCTCGTTCCAGCCTCCCACTCCAGCCCTTTTGCTGCACTTTGGCCTCTTTTTCCACTGCCTTCCGTGACCTCCTCGCTCTCCCACCACCGGGGCACTTGAGTCCCTCTTTCCCCAAACTCCTCCCTGTGTGTCAGGACCCCCTCGCGGCTGCAGCTCCGTCCGGCTGTCTCCATGGCGGAGGGATTCACCGGGAAAACGCCGCTGTTATCTCGCCTCTAGCTCCGGGCTCAGCCGGGTCCTGAGAGCTGTTCCTGGCTCAGCAGCCACCAGCCATCGGTAAATAAATACAGCACCGTCATGGACAACTGCCTGGTATTGCTCCTGCCTTCCTCCTCTGCCGCCCCAAATCATCCTCCAAAACCTTTCCTTGTCTTAGTGGGGACAAAATCACAGCGGGTGGCAGCTGCAGTGTCCACGCTGAAGGCTGAGTGGGAGCTGGCTGGTGGGACACCAAGATTTGGCCAGGCACAGTGGGAACAGAGCCTGGTAAATGTGCCAGCATAATGGAAGCACATGGGGGAAATGGAAAAAACACAGCAAATTCCAAATGATAGGGTTATCCCACCTTTCCCTTTAGAGACATCACCACTGGCTGCCCCCACGACTCCAGACAGAACGAGTTTGTCTGCAGCAGGAACAGGGGTGACACCCCAGGACTGGACAGGTGCCACAGCTCAGGGGGCTCTGACAGGGGAGCCCAGAAGCAGAACTGGGGAGCAGCCCCCTCCTTTCCTCCTTTCCCACCTGTAGTGACCCCAGCCTGGATGACACCCCGTGGCACTGCCCCTGTGCCACGAGGGTCCTGCCACAGACACTTCCCAGGGTGTCAGTCCTGGGGGCTGCGCCCTGGAGGTGACACACCCCAGGCAGGACTGCAGGGAAAGGCACCAGGGTTAACTCAGCCTCAAAACTTCGCTCCCAAGAGCATGGAAAGCCACAAACAACCCCACAGGGAACAGAAAGGAGCTTGCTGAGCCCCCAGGCTTGTCCTGGTTTTGCACCATTGTGACCAAAAGTGGATCTGCTCCTCCATGTAACTTGCCTACCACAGGGATAACCCTGATGGACAAGAAAGATCTTATCAGCTCCTGGTTTGCTCCCAAGCCTCCCCACACCCCTGCCATCCCCGCAACCTGGGCATCTTCCATGCAATCCTTCACCATCCCACAAATCCAACAGATTTACACAGGATTTTCCAGCTGATGCATCACAGTGCTCATGAGAAGAGGGAAGCCCTCAGAAAAGGCTGCTCCAATATCTGCTGCCCCAAACATACAGCCAGTGGCTGTGGGGCCCAGGAACAGGGGATTCTCCCCAGAGATGTCCCTTTCCCTCCCACAACAAGCCAACGGCACTGGTAGCTTATACCCTAAAGAATGAGGAGTCAGAGTCTGAGTGTTTCTCCATGGGAGCAGGCCCAGAGTCCAACCTGTGACCTGTTTATTTATATATACATAGTTATTCAATATACATCTACGTATATTTATGTATTATTAAATATAATACTGTATTATATACATATATATATGGAAATACATACACTGCACCTGTGTCCCTCTTCTCTTCTCGGCCTCAAATCACATGCTGGTTGATGTTTTTCTGGTTCAGGCTGGTGTTTGTCCAGGAGCTGCTGGTGCTGCTGTGACCACATCCATGATCCATGCCTGGGGCGTGCCGAGGCTCTAATCACCCCCATGGTAATTAGCACAGGGAATATCTGCTCTCCACAGTGGCCACGGCCGGATCTGGCTCCCCACGGCCAGTGCCAGCTGGAGCAACCACCTCCAGCACCAGCTTCCTCTGGCAAAAAGGCTCTAAAGGCACGGAGAGAAGGAAAGGGAGGAGAAGGAAACAAACAGGAGCCCCCACAGCTCATGGCAGGTTTCTCCTCGCCCTGACACCTCTGTGAACTGTTCCAGCCTGGAAAACCGGGGGCTCCTCCTTGGCCCCCAAGCCTTGTGACACCTGCTGGGTGTGTTGCTGTCCCCCTTCTCTCTTCTCTTCTCTTCTCCCCTCCCCTGAAGCCGGAGCTGTTGGATTCTCTCCCGCAGGTTCAGGTGGAGGTGGAGCAGCGGGAGGGAGGGACAGCCAGCCCTTCCCATGGGCCTGGCGCCCGGGATTGGGGCAGCGGGAGCGCCGGCCGAGGGCAGGGGCTGAACTGGGAGGAGAAATAGATAAACTATTAAAACAGAAAGGGAAAAAAAAAGGAGAGAAATTCCAAGCACTGATCTGGCCGGTCGGGTCGGCTCAAGCGGGAGGCGACGAGCAGGAAGCCTGCGGCTGGGGAAGCTCCAAAGGTAAATGCAGCTCTGTTCTGCTTTTCTTTCCATGCCGAAGCCGCCCCAGATGAGGTCAGCAGGGTTTCACCTTCACCCCATTCCCTGTGCATTCCCGTTCTGGCTCTCCTTCGCTCTCCATCCCGCTCCCTGCCTCGGCACACCCACCCCACAGCTCCCTCGCCAGGGTGTTCCCTTTCCCTGCTTGCTTTCTCCAGGGAATGCCGTGCCCAGCCGTCATTCACCACCCCACAACGTCCACACGGTCCTCTGCCTCAAATCTGGGGTGTCCCCACTGCCAGGATGTGGGAAATGGGAGCCACTGCTGCCCGTTAGCTGGTGCTCCTCCCTCCCTGGCCCTCGGCAGCCCCAGCACCCACTCCCTGCCATCCAACACTCTTCTTCCCTGGACCAAAGGGCTCCAGGGGCCTCCCCACACCCCCTGGCCAGGCTGCAGTTTGTTGGAGCTTCCTTATTCCGACCATCAGAGGAAATGGCTTAGGAGTGACCCATCCAGGAGCAGAGCTGGAGCATCACACCAGGCAGAGACAGCCCCGTGCCACCTCATGAACGTCTCCCACCCTTTCCCCATATGAAATCCAGGTGGGCTGGCTCGTCTCCATCCCATCCTCTTCCTTCCCTGGCCATGGAGAAACTCAGTTAATCTTTTAGGTATAAATCACTTCCAGCTGGTCAAGCTGAACACATACTGGGCGTCTCTGGCGTACCTTGATCCCTGGTTTCGCCCCACGCCTGGCACTAGGCTGCTCCAGAGGGAAGCACCGTGCCTGCATCCCTGCTCCAAGCCAGAGCACACACCTCCCCTTCCCATTGCACTCCCACAAACACGGGGGGACCAGCCCTGCTCCCACCCAAAATCAGAGTGCAGCCAGGAGCGCTGAAGCTCCACAGCAAAGAGGAGCCCTGGGAGAGGCTTTCACCACTCCTGACTCCCAGAGTTAGGCCGGGTGTTTACCATGGAAACACGGGCACCGTGATATCCCTGAGACTCCCACCCCAGCCCCAGCACCACCCGCATCACCCACATCAGGTGTGTGGGGACAGAGCCCCAGCCTTGCCAGGCTCTGCTCCCAGTACCTGCCTCTTCCCACGGGGCCATCGCAGTGATGCCAGCTGGGGGGGTCCCTGTGTGCCATCCCTGTGCTCCCTGCTTGCCTGGAATGCTGTGCAGCTGTGCCAATCCCCAATCCCTGGGCACAGCCACAGGGTAGCAACGTGCCAAGGCTCCCAACACGCCAGGGAGCTCTCCAGGTGGGAGCTGCGTTTCTATAAACAAACCAGACCGCTGGTAATTAGCAGGTTCAAGGGCATGTCAGGCTGGAGGCAGCTCTGCAGCCCAGGCAGGGGGTTGGCAGGTGAAGGAGGTACTGCTGAGACCCCCAAAGCTGGGGTTTCCCATGACTGAGCTCATTTCTCCACCTTGGTTTTGGATTTGGGCTGAAGCCACATTTTTTTAAACAACCTGCAACCCCCAGCTGGTCATTAATCACCTCCCACACATAAATTCAGGGTTGGGAAAGCCAGGCTGGGAGTCAGTGCGGGGAGGGCAGGTGACACAGTGGCCACCAGGCTGTGGGTGGGACGTGGCTTTGGCTTCACCGCAGAGCAGCACCCGCCGCCCCCAGTGGAATCACCCCCACCCGATGGGGGTGGCCGGGCCCTCCCTGTGCCAGCCCTGAGGAGCTGCTCCCGGTGTGTCCCAGGCCCAGCCCGCCCTGTGGCAGAGGCAGGTGGACTTTGTCCCCCCCGGGAGACGCCACGTGAGATGCTGGCAGCGCCCGCGCCTGTCATCTGAGCGCGCCATGGCAGGTAGGCAAAATCCAACTTCTCCCCTGTTTTCAGCTGGGAAGGATCCCCGTGCAAGCTCAGCTGGGGGTCCTGCTCTGGTGTCACCTCTTAGGGCACCGAGCGTCCTTCCCAGCCCCCCAAACCGGCTCAGCATGTTGCTAAACAGCCACCAACAGCACTCGCTGCAGGACCCCCAAGGCACAGCTTGTTTTTCCGGGATGGCTACAGCTGTCGTGTGCCCTGGGGGGAGCTGGATCAGCTTTCCTATCCAAACCCCCTCCCCTCTGTGCCCCCAGACCTTTGCAGCGTGCCCCCCGAAATCCTGGTGCCGGCTGCCAACGAGACGCTGGAGCTGGTGCTGGGGAGCCAGGTCGAGCTGAACTGCACCGTGCGCTGGACGGGCACCGAGCACTGCCAGCCCATTCCCACCTGGAGCAAGGATGGGCAGTGGCTGGGCAGTGGCAGCAGCCAGGACACTGTCTGGTAAGGAGCCTGCCCTGGAGACATCCATCCACCTGCTTTTGGGGGCTGTCACCACACGGCCTGACCCACAGCATCCCCCACGTCCTGTCAGGTCTGGCCAAAACTCCTCGGAGCAGCTCCTGGCCAGCGTCCTGCAGCTCAACCTCACCCAGGATGCCGATTTCGGGGTGTTTGCCTGCTGGATCAGCAATGCCACGGCCACCTTCACCCTGAGGCAAGCAGGTAGGGACCCGCTGGTGACAGGGAGGGGGCATCCCACAGAGAGCCCAGGTGCAGGGGGGGATTGAGGAGAGTGATAGGGGACCTGCTGCTTCTCCCACATCGGGTGCAAACCTGCACCAAACCCAGGTGTGCTGCTCACCATGCCTTTCCCTGTCCTGGCAGAGGCGGTGGGGCACGTGCCAGCGGTGCTGGCAGCCCTCCTGGTGCTGGTGCTCCTGGTGCTCCTGGCTGTGCTCTACGTCCAGTGCCGCCTGAACGCGCTCCTCTGGTACCGGGATCACTACGGGGAGCTGGAGATCAACGGTGAGCCAGAGGTGTTCCCGCTGGGAACAGCCTCCTGTGGCCTGGGAGGGCTCACACAGCCCTTCCCACGTTATCCCTGCTCCGTGGATCTCCCCAGATGGGAAGCTGTACGATGCCTACGTGTCCCACGCCAATGCCCCCGATGACCGAAAGTTCATCCACTTCATCGTGAAGCCGCAGCTGGAAAACCGCCACGGCTACAAGCTCTTCCTGGACCAGCAGAACATCCTGCCCAACTCAGGTAGGCACCAGGCAGGGCTGGGCAGGGGGTGGCACAGGCGCCTGGGCGCTTTGACACCCTTTTTGGCCACAGAGCCATCAGCTGACCTCATCATGAATGTCAGCCGGTGCCGGCGCCTCATCGTGGTGCTCTCTGTGGCGTACCTGGAGCAGGAGTGGTGCAACAGCAGCTTCAGGTAGGAGCACAGCAGATTCCACAGGAGGAGAGAGGGGCTGCCGGGTCCCTCACCCTCCTATCACCCACTTGTCTCGCAGGGAAGGGCTCTGGAGGCTGCTGGAGCTTTCCAGGAAACCCATCTTCATCGTCTTTGAGAGCCAGTACCGGGAGATCATTCACCCCGCCATCACCCTGCTGAAGCAGCACCGAAGCGCAGTGACCCTGCTGGTGTGGAGAGCCGGCTCCATGGTGAGTGCTGAGCAGGATCCTGACCCTCCCCAGAGCCCCCTTTCCCTCCCCAGCACCCCCAGTGCCAGCCTCCCTGCAGCCCTTTGAGGCTGCCCCATGGTGAGAGCAGACAGGACCCTTCCCACCAGCACCACCTTCCATTCCCAGTTCCCCATTTCGGGTCAGCCTCCCTGCTGCCCTCTGGGGCTGCGCCCCGAGCTCCAGAGCTAAAGAGCAGGTTGGGGCACTCACCTTTTGAAGGACATGTAAAAACACAACCAGAAGAGCCCCAGATCTGGGAGCTCATCCCCCAAACCTGCGTGGTCAGGACCCTGTGACACTCCAAGGTCTCCCCAGGCTCAGCTCCCCGCGCGGAGGTTTGGCCCAGGGCCACTCCGGCCATTTCGGGGCCAGGCTGGCAGCCGGAGCCCTGGGAGCGTTCCGGCAGGTCGGGCCGGTTTCTCCGCCGGCGCCTGGCACGGTGCCACGCCGGAGCACAGCCCTCAGCCCTCACCTTGGCCGAGATCCCAGCGCCGGGGAGAGCGAGCCGAGCCCGTGGAACCCCGCGGCGCCGTGCTCCGCTGGCCCCGGCCCGGCTCATCCCCTCCGGGCCCCTGCAGACCCCATCGTCGGACTTCTGGAAGGAGCTGTGCCTGGCCCTGCCACGCAAGGCGTCCTTCCCGGTGGGAAGGAGCGTGGGGGACCCGCAGACCCAGCTGCAGGAGGACAAGGACCCCATGCTGATCCTGCACAGCAGCTACCTGGACAGCGCGGGGGACCTGGACCCCGATGGGGATCTCGGCACAGGTCCGTGTCCCCGCTGCTTCTCCCGAGGGGCCAGATGCGCGCTGGACGTCACTCCTGTGGCGGCAGGGTGGGTCCAGCCCCTTCCCCCTCCAGCTAAACCCATCTCCCTGCTCCTGCCAGGCCTCCGAGGGCGCGTCTTCGGCAGCCCCCCGCCCCCGCGCCTCGGCGGGCCCGGCGCTCCCAGGGCTCCGGCCTCCAGCGGGATGGAGGAGGCACAGCCGCGGGATGGGCAGCGCTCCGAGCTCGACGTCTCGGATCTGGGGTCGCGCAATTACGGCGCCCGCACGGACTTCTACTGCCTGGTGACAGAGGATGACATCTGAGCAGGACCACAGGTGTCCCCCAGCCCTGTGGGGACACACACAGACCAGGTCAGGGCTGAGAAGCCCGGAGTTATGATGGGATCAGAGCCATGGCCGTGCTGGGAAAGCAGGAGCTGGCTCCAGAGTGGAGAACTGGAAAACCATCACCAGGAGCACCCTGCCCATAATACCTCAGTGCCACCCCTGGGCACCACCCAGGTGGCTGGGCCGTGTCCCTTGCCGTAGGTGGCAGGTATGTTCTTCCTGCATGATGGACAGTGCTGAGATGGGTGATGCTCTCTGAGGAACAACGTGTCCCAGCCCCAGGGAGTGCCCAACAGAAGTGGTGGCAGCACCTCTGTCCCATATGGAAACCCCCGTGACAATAAAAGGCTGCTGCACCCACTGCGTCTGTCCATGATGGGGACACAGGTGACACGGAGAGGGGGTGGTTCCTCACCACAGGCAGTGCTTTGATCTGTTCTTCGCACACCAGTGTCCCTGTCGCACTACCTTGGAGCCATGCCAGGCACAGAGCCTCACCCTGTGCTGGTGTCCCCATGGCACTGCTGTCACCAGGACACTGTCCCCCGTCTCCCAGGTGACATCCAAATGCAAGTGCAGGTGGGCATCACTCAAGGCCTTTATTTCAGGGATACACAGGGCGTGGGGGGTTGTACACAGAGAGCTGCAGAGCCAAACACCCCGTGCCCCGAGCCTGGATCGAGCCGGTGCCGCTCACCATGGGGGCTGCTCCAGCCCCTCCGCCCACTCCCCCCATCCTCCCACCCCTCTACCTACTCTACATCATCCCCCCGGGGTGCCCTGTGCCCCCCAAGCCTGGGGGCTCCCCCAGTCCCAAATCCACCGGCAGCCCAAAGCCACCCCCAGCCCAGCCATGTGTCCCCTCCCGGCCACCACTGTGGCACAGAGAGCTCTGGACCCGTCTGCACCCTGCATGGGGACACCAGGGACATCTCCCCACCCACGGGGTGACACTGCTCAGCAAACACGACCCAGACAGCCCTGCCCGGATCCTGCTGTGCCAGCAGGGCCCAGCCCTGGCAGCAGCTGGTGAGGAGCCACTCTGCCACACTGGGACAGTCTCCACAGGGTGACAGATGGGGCCCTGAAGCTCTTCCAGGCTTCCTGCAGTGAGGGCACACAGCCCATCAGACACGACCCCCTGCCCACCCTCCACAGCAAAGGGGGAATGCAGCGCTGCCACAGCGTCACATCCCAGCTCCCTGCAGCCACTGTGCCACCCCATAAACTGTGGGAAGCCACCTCAGAGCCCTCCAAGCCCCCAAGCCATGCAAAGCTCCATCCCCACCCAGCCAGGGCAGAACAAAAGTGTAACCTGCAGCACATCCCACTCTGGCACAGGGCATGGACACCCCCGGCCCCACAGCTCAGGGAGCTGGGATGAAGCACCCCCAGAAGCCCCCTTGCCCCAGAATTGCTCTACAGGAACCTCCCCAGCTCCCTACAGCTGCTGCCCCCCTGTGAAGCCAGGACAAGCCAAGTTTTGCAGACAGCTGCCTGAGCGTGGGGAGAGCCCCCAAGGGGTGCCATGGGGCAACACTCCCCCTAACTGGGGCCCCACAGCAGAGCCAAAAGCAGCTGCTGGGTTTAAGGCTGGGCAGGAGGGAGGACAAGTGTCCCCCAGCCAGGGAAGGGGACCCAGCAGAGGGGGAAGGCACGTGGGATGTAGGGATTAGGCTACAGAGTGGGGGTCTGGCAGCGAGCAGCCTCCCCACGGCATGGCACGGCTGGCAGCACGGAGCATCCCAGCAAGGAATTCCAGCTCCCAGGGTGTCCTCACAGGCTGAGGAAGTCCTCCTTCCGGTACCCTTTCTGCAAGGAGACAGCCCCATCAGGCACAGGGAGCCCCTGTGCTCTGGCTCTGATGGGCCACACCGTCCCCACACCACCCAGAGCACAGGGACAACGCTGTGGGATGGCCCCACACCTGGGGAAAAGCGGCCGTGGAGTGGGGCCCCACCATAGCCTGGGAAGCATTTGGGTGGTATGGCTCTGCAGGATGAATCCCCTGGCCTTGATTCCCTAGGGATCCCCCCACTGGCTGTGGGAGGCTCTGGAATGGGTACGTACCATCTTGAAGTCCCGGTGGAGCTTGGTGTACTGCCACATGTTTCCCAGGAGGCTGGCGGCGGCTCGGGAGGACTTCTCGTTGTCCGAGCTGGGAAAGGGACGGGATGCCGTGAGGTTTTGGGGACCACTGAGCGTGGGACAGTGCCCATCAGCCCAAGGAGACCACCCCAGAGGGGTCTGGAGGGATCTGGGGCCTGGTGAGGGTGGGGAGAGGCAGGAGGTGAATGGCTGGATCCTACAATAACGGGCAGGAGCAGGGAGAGGTCCCTGATGGGAAAAGGCAGCTATGATGACGGTGGCATGTCCTTAGAGGGTGACAAAGGGCTGGCAGGTGGCCACGAGGCCACTCTGGGCTAGTCCGGGGACTCCCAACACCAAGGCTTGGGAAAGGAAACTTGTGACCCTCTTCCACTGTGTGGGAGCAGGGAGGGAGAGGAGAGCAGGACAGGAGGCCGGGTGTGAGCTGGGACACGCAGCTCCCACCTGTCCCGTCGCTTCTTGATGAAGAAGAGCTTCCTGAGGCCGTCGAAGTAGACGATGTCGCGGGCGGCCATGGGGCTCTCCACCACCAGGTTGTTGAGCACTGCGATGATGTTCACGATGACATCAGCGGGCGGGGCCTTGTCCCCGACACTCCCTGGCAGCTTCTCGATCAGGTGGCTGACCACCTTGGTGGCTGTGGGCAAAGGGAACATGAGGGCTGGAGGGACAGAGCCGTGTCTGGAAGCAGGGGATGGAGCAGCCCGCCGATGCAGGGATGCAGCAGGCAGGATGGGATTGGGATGTGGCTGGAGATAACAGGAGGCAAAGGAAAAGATTGGGAAGCACCTCCCAGCCCTGGGTGATCCCCAGCACTCACACATCTCGTCCTTGTTGCGGGCGTGGCGGGACAGGTTGCGGATGAGGCCGGTGAGGGAGCGCAGCTGGTGGTGGTCGGCAGTGCGGACGCGGTCCAGCACGGGATTCAGGATGCGCTCCTGCTCCAGCGCCAGCCGGCTCAGCACACCTGCCCACTGCAAGGCAAACAGCCCCTTGGAGACCCCACCAGCCCTCTGCTCCTCCTCCCCCCACTCACTGGGAGCAGGTTGGGATGAATCCTGCCCAGGTGCCCCCCTCCCACAGGGCTGTGGTGGGCAGGATGTGGGACCCCGGTATCCCCAGGCCTCACCCTGCGGTCCCCGGCCGTGATGTTCTGCAGGGCACCCGAGGCTGCCTCCGTTGTGTGCTTGTTGAGCTCACAGCGCTGCAGCAGCCGGTTGTAGATGCCCACGATCTGCGGGTTCCAGAGCCACTCCATGCCCTTGGGGTCCTTGGAGACCTCCGTGAAGGTGACGATGTCCGCGTTCAGGTAGTGCTGAGGGACAGGGGCATTGTTAGACTCTGGGGATGTCCCCTCCTCAGTGTCCCTCACTGCCAGTGCTGTCTTTTCCAAACCTGCCTGGCCTGAACTGCTGGGCAGGGAGCTGGCAGGTCACCCTGGCTACATCATGCCCCATGGCATGGAAAAGCAGGGGTTCAGCACCTGATTCACCCCAAACACCTGATTCACCCTCTGCTGAGCTCACCCGTGTGTCCCACCCACCAGCTAAGGCCGGCGTCCACCTCCGCCCTGGCATCACCTCTGCTGCCAGCGTTTCCCAGTGCCAGCCCCACCCCGGTGACACGGCCAGGATGTGCCCCCACTGACCTCCCGGGCTTTCTTGCTCTGGGGGCTGAAGCAGCCCACCAGCTCTCCTGTCACTGTGCCGCCGGCGTTCCTGCGGTGGCCCTCGAGGCGCTGGAGCGAGGACGGGGGCATCTCGTCGTACAAGCGGTAGGAGAGGTTGCGCAGGACACAGACAGCGTTCTCCACGCTCTGGGGGGCACAGGGGACACGAGGGTGTCATCCCTGGGCCACCTGCAGGGTGTGTCCTGCTGGCACAGGGGCTCTGTAGCAGAGTCATGACACTGGGTGTGCCCAGTGAGCCCAGCTGGTGGACTCCATGGAGCTGGGCTGGTTGTCCCAGCATCACACCAAGATGTGCCTTTGCACAACAGGGTGGGGGAGCAGCACCTCAGCTCCTCTAGGACCACCTCGGGGCTCACCTTGTCCTCCGACTTGCCCACCTCCAGGGAGCTGTTCACATAGTGGATCATGGAGTCCACCAGCCCATGGCACTCACGCATCTTCTGCCGGGTCTGCTGGCTGGCAGAGCTCAGGTTCCTGCATGGGAACAGGGTTCTGTCATGGAGAGAAGGGGACTCCCCACAGCCACCCCTTCCTGAGCCCAAAAAAGAGCCCTGCAGACAGTGCTCCTGTCTCTCCCTCCCTCCAAAAACTTTGCTCCCAGTGGGAGGACCTGAAGGAGATACCTGAGGAAGCCCGTGGAGTTATAAAAGATCTCTGCCTCTGAGGGGTTCTGCTGGATGACACCCGAGGCCCCCAGCCCAGAGAGAGGGACCAGGACCAGATCTGTGAGCTGCTCCAGTGTATCCCGGGCCAGGCGATCCTTCAGGTTGTCACTGGAGGACAGATTCCACAGGATCCCTGCAGAGAGGGGGACCCTCAGTACTGGAACAGCTGGAGAGCACACCCACCCCAACTGCCCTCCCCAGGGAGGTGGTGACAACCAAGCAAAGGGATCATCCCCATGGAGCTCTGCTCACATGAGGGGAGTAGAGGTCACCTCCAGGGGAGGAGGACCCCCGCCCACCCCACCATTATCCCCAACCTGTGACATTCTTGCGGAGCTCGTCGTCGGGCTCCCGCAGGGTGCGCATCAGCTCGTAGATGCCGTTCTCCTCCACCAGCGCCAGCTTGTTCTCAGCATTGTCGTAGATGAGGTTGCGCATGGCGCCGGTGGCGTGGCGCTGCACCTCCTGGTTCGGGCTGTTGAACAGCTTCACCAGCTTGGGCATGGCCTGCAGGCTGCGGGCCTGGGGGACAGCCCGGGGGGTCAGACATGCTGCGTTCCCAGGCTCCCTCTGGCCCCTGCATCTGCCCATGGTGTTGGAGGGGCTAGGAAACCCCCTGTTCCTGCTGGGAAACCCCCTGCTCCCTCCGGGAAACCCCTGCTCCCATTGGGAAACCCCCTGCTCCCTCTGGGAAACCCCCGCTCCTGCTGGGAAAACCTCTTCTCCCACCCTTCTGGGGGCTCACCTGCTTCTTGGCGCTGCTGTCGCTGTAGCACTTGTGCTGCAGGTAGGCAGCACCCAGCACCTGCAGGTTGGGGTCAGTGGCGATCAGGTACTTCACTGCTGAGGGCAGGTCGATGTCATCAAACCTGGAACCACAGCTGGGTGAATCCCAGAAGAGTATCCCACAGAACCCTCCACCTCTGCACCCCACCATGTCCCCACCATCTCCAAGGAGTCCCACCAACCCATCTCCTTCCCAGTGTGCTCTGGGCATGGGACTCCATTCCCAGTGGGATGAGCATCATCCTCCTGCTATGTCTCAGGATGTGTCCATGTAGGAACCAGGATCAGGGGCAGGACACACTTGGAGGTCAGCCTGTGCGGTGGTCAAAGCTGCGCCCACCATTCCACCCCTCTTCCCAACATCCCTTGTGCCCAGTGGGAGCTGGAGGGGTTCGCCCTCCTCCAGCAGGGTGGGACACACTCCTCCCACAGTGGGGACAAGGACCAGGACACCCTGGAGCAGCCCCCGGCCCTCACCCGCCAGCGTGGTGCCCGAGCAGCGTGCTGTGCCCGTTGTACATCTCCATGGCGCGCGGCTCCCCGAGGTGGTGGCCGGACTCGGCCAGGCTGCGCACGGAGGGGGCGCGGGAGCTGTGCTCCCCCAGCCCAAGGAAGGCGCCGCCGGCTCCCGCGGGCACGGTGCCGAAGGAGCCGGCGCTCAGCCGGGAGCGGTTGTTGCTCTGGAAGCGCTGCAGCGTGCGCATGGCGGGTGCACGGATGGTGCGGCTCGGCGGGCCCTCGGCGCCGTCCAGCCAGTCGCAGGCGGCCTTGGCGGCCGTGCCGCCGCTCAGCTGCCGCTCGAAGGCGAAGGAGCGGCCGAAGCCGCCGCTGGCCTGGCTCTTGTAGAGCTGCCGGTGCCCCGGCGCGTCCAGCTGCTCCGACAGGACGCTGTAGCGGTCATCGGCGAGCGGGACGGGCCCGTCGGCCAGGCGCAGGGAGCGCAGCGACAGCGTGTCCAGGTTCTGCCGGCAGCGGAAGTTGCGCTCGTGGAAGGAGCTGGGCCGCGGCGAGGCGCCGGCCGCCTGCGAGGCCGCGTAGCCGGGCACGTACGCACGGCCCTTGGGCAGGCCCCCGTTGCTGATGGTGGCCATGCGCTTGTGCGGGGTCAGGTCCACGGCCGAGCGTGAGGACCAGCCGCTGCCCCGCAGCGTGCCGAAATCCTTCTTGGCCAGCGGCTGGTACAGCTGCAGCGGGGAAAAGATGGAAGGTTAGGAGTCCATGCCTCCACCAGGGGAGCGGGGACCTCTCCTCAGCGCAGCCCCGAGGCCATGGGCAGGGGACAGAGCCCTGGTGGGTACGTACCGAGGCCTTGGGGTCCACCCCATTGCTCTGGGAGCGGGAGCTGAAGGAGGAGCGCAGGGTCGAGCTGTACTGACCGCCTGCAGGACAGCCACAGAGGAGGCAGAGTGAGCAAGGGCAGGGCAGGAAGGGATCTGCAGATCAAAGATCGCCCCGGCTCATGCCAGGGGGACCTGCTGCGGGAACCGTGGCACCACAAGCAGAGGTGGGGGGACAAAGCGGGGGAGGAGGCCGCCTTCACCTGCCCGCTGGCCACGGGGAGCCGAGGTGGCCTCCCCACCCTGCCTGTGCCCCGGCGGCGAGGGCACTAATTGCCACCTTGGCGGGGACGCCGCGGCGCAGCCCGGTCCCCCCTGCCGCGGCTGGATCAGCAGCACAGGCATCCACCAGAGCCAGTCCCTGGGAACGGCACCTGGAAGCCCAGAGCCCCCCACGGCACCCCACGCTGCCCATCTGCCCTGCCACCGCCCCAGGGCCGCCGGCGGGACACGACAGGGACCAGACAGGACAGGGACGCCGCCAGCACTGGCGGTGCCAGGAGAGTGACTCACGCCTGGGGCAGCCCTCGGGGTGTCAGAGGGGTCTGTCCCCAGCACTGGGGTCCCCAGCGCGGGGGTCGGGGCTCGGGGGATCCCGGCGGTGCCGGGCGGGGCGGCAGGGCGGAGGCCGCCGGCGCAGACGTTAAATGGAGGAGCTGGAGCCCGGCCAGCGCCGCCGCTCAGGGCTGGGGGGGCTCTGCCAGGGCGGGAAAATCCTCCCCCTTGCCAGCCCAAAGCGGGGCGTGGGACCCCAGCAGCGCAAAGGCCTCCAAGGACAGGTGGGGGAATTGAGGCAGGACCCCGAGTGGGGTAAAACGAGCCCACGCCGGGGCTGAGCTACCCCCGGTCCCAGCGCTGGAGATGCTCGGGGGCACTGGGGGGACTCGGTCAGGGTGGAGGGCACCCCCCAACCCGCAGCCAGGGTTCCCCCAGAGCCCAGTTCCGACCGAGGGGTTCCCACCCCCCTTCCCACCGCGTGTTCCCAGGGGCTCCCGGGAGGGTCTCCCACCTCTGGTGCCGTCGGCGAGGTCCTCGGGGCGGGCGGGCGCTTGTCCCCGCAGCATCATGCGGATGCGGACCTGCTCCTGGACACGGGCGCTGCGCAGCCGCTGGGCCTCGGCCGCCTCCCGGCCACGCTCGTCCAGCTGCCGGTCCGAGGGCAAGGCCAGCGAGCAGACGCCGGCCTCGGGCTGCAGGGCCGACAGCAGGAAGGCTGCGTTAGTCTCCTGCATGGTGCCGAGGGGCCGCGGCCAGCCCGGCCGCCCTGCGCAGGTGAGCGGCGGCAGTGGCGGCGTTCCGGCGTTCCCCAGCCGTAGGGAGGCTCCGTCCCGGCCCGTCCGTCCCGCCCCGCCGCCACGCCTCGCCGGGAAAAGGAGGGGGCCCCACCGGGGCCACTGTCACCATTGACAGCATCACCATTGTCACCGCCACAGGTGGAGGTGCTCAGGGGTGGCCTCGGGGATGAGGTCGTCCAGGGGTCTGGGGGTCCTACCTTGGGAAAAGCCAGGATCCCCTCAGACAGTCAGCCCCTGACTCCTGGGCAGCCACACGGTGAGCCCCAGACCCCTACACTGTCCCATCAATGAGCCCAAGACCCCCAGGAAACCCCCCAGAAGAGCCCTGGGCCCCCACAAAGCCTCCCCATTGATCTCTGCCACTGAACCCTGGACACCCACATTGTTTCTCCAGTGAGCCCTGGAGGCTCATATGCTCTCCTAGGAGAGCCCCAGACCCCTGGAGAACCTTCCTGCTGACCTCCAGAGACTCACAGGGCCCTGCCACTGAGCCCCAGACCCCTACAATGTCCCTCCAATGAGCTCAAGACCCCCAGGAAACCTCTGAGGAGAGTGCTCTGGACCCCCATGTGACCTTTCTGTCCAGCTCTAGACCCCCAGACTGTCACTCCAGTGAGCCCCAGACCCCCACATGGGGTCCCAGGAGTGTCCCAGACCACCAGGGAGACCCCTCAACCAGCCCTGACCACAAAACTCCAGGCCACCTCCACAGGGACCACCAGATCACTCAAGCCACAATCCAGGAGCGCTCTGGACCCCCATCTGTCACAGGGGTCCAGCCTGGAGTGGGCCCTCCCTGCTTTGCTTTTCAAATCAGCCGGGGAATGAAAGAACAACAATAATAAAAAAGGGGCGGCTGAGCGCCGCGGGCCCGCGCTGACGAACGCGGTGACTCAGGCCCCGCTGCCACCACCGCAGGTACTAATTAGCCTCGCCCCACCTGCCGAGCCGCCCCATGGCAGCCACACCGGGGACACCCCGTCCCCCCGGCCTGCCGTGCTCGGGGTCAGCTCCCCAAATCCCTCCGGCTGTCCCGCAGCCCCCGAGCGGCTCATTCCCGACCGAGCTGTGGCCGTTCCTAGCCCCTGCTCGGGGTCACGGTGGCTCGGTGTCACCGGCCGGGCGTTTCGGGGTGAGCGTGGCCTGGCTCTGCGGCCAGCTCTGGCTCAGCGCTTGGCGTCACCGCTCCGGCAGCGACAGCGGCGCTGCGGGCTGGGCCGGGTTTACAACACCCGGCGGTGACACCGTGTGCGCTTCGGTCGGGGGTGAAAAGGGCGGCTGTCCCCGAGGAATGTGCCGCCGTCAGCAGGAGCCGCGGCAGGGGCGGGGTGGCGAGAGCTGCGGGACAGCATTTTGGGGTGACAGTCCCCCGATGGCCCCCAAAATGCCCCGTGGTGGCACCATCCCGATGTGGCAAGGACCAGCGTGGGGGTAACCCACCTCCCTAACTCTGGGGTTTGTGGGAGCCCCCTGTTGCCCAGGGGCCACGCCTGGACCTTTTGGGGTACAGCACCCAGGAAAGCCCCCGAGCCCCCCTCTTGTCCCAGCGCGGCACCACCCCATGGGCGCACCGAGTTTGGCAGGGCTCGGCGGGCGCTCCCAGCCCTCGGAGCCCGGATGAATCACGGGTTCCCCCCGCAGCGGGCGGAGGGGGTGGATCGCTCCCTATGCAAGCCAACACTTGCCCGCCGTCCCCGAGCCAGGATCCCGGGGGATCGGGGCCATCCCAGCAGCCCCCCAGCTCCGGGGGACGGAGAGGCTCCGGAGACAACCCTAAGCCCACTAGCACCTCCACCTTCCCCCAGTTCTGCCTCCCTCCCAAACCCGCATTCCCCCCAGCATAACACTGCCCTGCAGCTGACAAATGGAAATTTGGGGGTCCGGGGGGATTCAAGGAGTGCTTGGAGCTGGAATGGGCAGCGCTTGCCTCATCAAGCAGCTCGTTAATTGGGGAAGGTCGGACAGGAGGGGGATACACCCGGGGGCTTAGAAACAGCAAATCAGCACAAAGAAAACGTTTGAAGCAAAATTGAGGGATTCCCGAGGGGATCCGACCGCAGCTGGAATGACACAGAGTGAAATTAACCCAGTCCGGGGTCTCTACAGCAGCCGCTGAGCCCCCCAGCCTGGAGCCACCTCTGTCACTTCCCCGCGGGGTGACAGAGCCACATGGCCGGGGAGCCCCGGCTCCCGGGAGCGCCGCGTCCTCTCCCACCCCCGAGCAGCACCGAGTGCCCGTGTCCCCACGCCGGGGTGCCCCGGGCTGGCCGTGCCCGCAGGGCCGTCGATGTCGGGGCGGGGAGCGGCCGCGGTGGCGGCGCGCAGCCCGGACACCGCGCACACGTGCCAGGAGCCACGCTGGGGACAGCGAGGCACAGGGAGGGAGCGAGGGAAAAGCCGCCTGGCCGCAGCTGGCCGCTGTTGGGTAGCCACCAGACCCACACGTCGGAGCCCCAGACCTCCGGCAGCACCCCGGCCAGTGGAAAGGGACAGGGTGCGCGGCAGGGCGAGTGACACCGGCTCTCCCCAGGGACCCGCGGTGGGGACAGTGGGGACGGTGGTGACGATGGCCGCGGGAGTGGCGGGCACGTACCTGGCTGGGTGGCCCCGGAGGGCAGCTGTCCTGCAGCATCCTCGGGCGGGCAGGTGCACCCCTGGGTGCTGCGGGGCGCGGGTGGGCGCCGGCGTCTGCGGCGGGCGTGGGGCGTGCGGGCCCGCCCCGCACCTCGCCCAACCAGTCTCCTCGCCGGGGTTTTGCATGGAACCCGCTCACCTCCCCGCTGAGGCTGCCATCTCGGGGCTCACCGGGGCTCCTCAAAATCCTCAGCGCAGCCGGGGGTCCGGGAGGGGCAGCCCCCACAGCAAAGCCACGTCTCAGACACTTTCGTGATGCTGCAAAGAGTCCCCAGGGATCCTCACCGCCACCATGGCTGTGATCCAATGTGTCCTTCCCACCACATCCCCCTGAACACCCAGCTCGGGGCACCCGTGGGTGTAACAGGGAGGGCTTGGGGGTGTCAGAAGGAGAAGATGGAGGAGAGGCAGAGTTTGGGGGGCACAGACATTGTTTGGGAGGCAGGGGGCTCGCCCTGGTTTGCAGGGAGCGTGTTTGTGTGCGTGGGATGGAGCAGGAGCCCTTTGAAGCCAGATAAGCTGAGAGGGAGCGTTTGAAACGGGCCAAACCAGTTTGGGGGGTCACCACTTAGCTCCTACCACCACTAACCCAGGCCCCCCACCACACCCCACACCCACCAGGGAATGCCAGGAAGGAGCCCCCCAGCAAAACCCAGTGCAGGGCAGGAGGTGCCAGGATTCTCCACATGCTGTCACATGTGACCCGTTCTCAGCCCGGGTGTGTCAGGGGGACCCTGTGCTCCCCCCAGCCTCCACAACCTCCCCTCTCAGGTCCATGGCTGGAGCAGCCCCTCAGCGAGGGAACTCCAGGCTGGAGTTCGCCTCCATCACCCCCGACAAGCCCCGACATCTTCGCAGTGTCCCCGCAGGGCAGGGAGGGCCAGGGCTGATCCTCCAGAGTGGGGACCTGCCCGCACCCCGCTGTCACCTGGGGCTCCAACACCTGGCCCGGGAGAGGCTCCCTGTGGCTCCTGCCGTCCCCATGATCCCTGTGTCAACCCGTGGCCACAGCTCAGCCACCACCGGAGAAACAAACCCTCTGGCGTTGTGCTGATGGCCCTGTCCCAAGCAGACACCATCAGCTGGCCCCAAACTGTCCCCAGCACCAGTGGGGATGGCACTGCTGGCACCATCCCCTCCCAGCACCAGCGGCAGCTCTGGATTAGCTGGGCCCGGTGCCTGCTCTGATGGTGGTGGCTTTTGGAGCTCTCCGAGCTGGGAAGCTGCTGGAAAAGCTGTGCCTTAAGGCCAGGCAGGTTTTGGGATGGGACTGGTGGCCCGGGGGCCGTGGGGCCACCCGCTCTGCCCAGCCACAGAGCAGCTCCCAGCACAGCGAGTACAGCCCTCACCCACAACAAAGCCTTCCCAAAGTGCTGCAAAAAAACAGGGAGCAGGGCAAGGAGAGGGGAGAAACAACTCCTGCCTGCCAGGACCATCCCTTCCCAACAGAGCCTGGGGCCACAGCTACCAAATTTGGGACAAAAAGCCCCCAGCTTGGCTGTTTGCTGATGGTACGTGGGTGGCTGAGCCCCCCTTTTCCACCCTCACCTCAAACCTGGGATGCTCGGAGCGAGCATGAAACACCTGGGGGTTTTCCAAGACTATTTCAGGGAGGAGCCCAGGGGATTTGAGAAACAGGGAACCTGGCTGAGGAGCAGGAGCCCATGGCAGGTGGGACACGGCAGAACCCTCGAGACACCCACCACGGGAAGCACCAGCACAGGGCTGGGACAGGGGTGGGCAGGGACGAGTGTGCCAGGACATGCACAGGGAACCAGGGCAGCCCTCCCTGGAGCTGGGTGGAGCCCAGGTGTGGGGCGGAGGCTCAGCAAGCCCGGGCGTGTGGCCGGGCATCAAACAGGGTGCAGCCTCCTCCTCCTCCTCGCATGGAAACAGCACGGAACGCTGCTGCCCACTCCCACCCCAGAGAGGGGACCAAGGGACAAAGGCCAGCCTGGCTCCCATGCCCTGCATCCCTAGTCCAGGTGTGGGGGTGATGGAGCAGAGGGAAATCTCAGCCAAGACATTGATTTTAATTTTTTAAGAATAAAAAAAAGACCAAACCAAACAGACAAAAACTTCCTGAAAACAGCTTCCTACCTCATAATTTCACAGAAATTAGCTTGGAAATGTCATCTGCCCGTACCTGCTCCAGGCTCTGCCTGATCCCCCCCCCAGCCCAGCCCGCCCTGGCACAGGTAGTGCCAGCCTCAGGGCTTTGCCCCCCACCCACAGACTGTCCCCAGTGCCAGATGCCCCCCTCCCTCTGTGGGTCCTGGAAGGGGAACAGGAGGGTTTGGGCAGCCCCCGTGGGTTCTTTGCCCTCCCCAAAGCTCAGCTGCCCAGCCTGACAAGGGGACGAGGTACTGGGTATTTCAGGGAGGGGCAACGCAGGAAAGGAGCTGCAAAGGGATCCTGGATGTCACAATTGCACCTCCAGTGTCCCCAGCCTGGCATAGCCCTCCAGGACCCAGCAAAGCCCCCGGGACCCACCGGCACTAAGGAGTTAATGAATTCATTGCTGACTAAATTAGACCTTAAGGACAAAACCACTGCCACCACCCTGTCCCTCCCCGCTGTCCCTCCCCAGGAAAGCCACAGCGGGCACTGGTGACCCCGTGGTGGCACGGTGGCCGTGGTGGCAGGGGACAGGCAGGTGCCGGGGGTCAGGGGCTTCAGGCTGGGCTCAGCACTACTCCTTGGAGGGCTTCTTGCTGCGGGTGTTCCACATGCCGCGCTTGGAGTGGTAGTAGTGGTAAAAGTTCCTGAGGCGCAAGCGCTCCACCTCCAGCCCGCTCTGGAGCACCCTGCGGATGGAGGGACGGAGCTCAGGGATGGAGGGACACGGCTCAGGGATGGATGGATGGATGGATGGATGGATGGATGGATGGATGGATGGATGGATGGATGGACAGGGCTCAGGGGATGGATGGAAGGAGGGACAGGGCTCAGAGCTCAGGTGTGGAGGGATAAAGGAACAGGGCTCAGGAATGGATGTATAGAGGGACAGGTCTTGGGATGGATGTACAGGGTTCAGGGATGGACGGATAGAGGGACAGGACTCAAGGATGGATGGACAGGGCTCAGGGATGGAGGGCTGGATGGAGGGACAGGGCTCAGGGATGGAGGGCTGGATGGAGGGACAGGGCTCAGGGGATAGATGGATGGATGGATGGATGGATGGATGGATGGATGGATGGATGGATGGACGGACAAGGATCAGGGGTGGAGGGAGAGGGCTCCCTGCAGATGGAGGAAAGAGGGATGGGGCTCAAGGGACAGAGGGACAAAGGGACAGAGCTCAGGGGATGGATGAAAGAAGGGATGGGGTTCAAGAAACGGACGGACAGAGGGACAAAGCTCCAGATGGATGGAGAGATGGATGTGGCCTTCCCAAAGGGAAGTTTTCCCCTTCACCACCCCATCACCCAGCCCCCAGCCAGCTTGATGGATGTGCTCAAATCCACGTGGCCGACCCTGATCCCAGGGGTTTAGGGGCTGCAGGACCCCCAGGCTTACCTGTCCAGGAGCTCCCAGTCCTCCCCGCCCCAGCGGTCCCGGAACTCCTCCGTGTTCATCCCTCCCACACGGTCAAAGTCCGACTTGTAGATGCCAAAGAGACCAAAGCCGTTCACCTCCCAGTAGCCTGGAGAGGGGGGGGAGCAATGAGGTGAGGGGTGGGGGCACCCCCAAATGCCCATCTCATCCCCTCTGTGCTCTCCCCACCACCTGGGAGCCACAGGGATCCTCCATGCCAACCCCTCTTCCCACCCATCCCCATCTGTGCCAGCTCCTGCAGAGGTGCACCAGGCAATGGCCTGGTTTTGGGGTGCTCCCAGCTGGAAAGGGGTCCCTGCTCACCATTGGGCTCCCGTGGGGAGCTGCCACAGCTCAGCCTCATGACGATGGGGGCGTAGGCCAGCTTCCCCTCCACGCAGTGCTTCCGGATGCTGTCCAGGATGTTGGCAGGGAAATGGATGTGCAGGTCGCACAGGAAGACGATGCTGTGCTCGTCCTGGGAGGGAACATACACACACGGGTCAGGGGAATCAGAGAGGAAGAGCCCTGGGAGAGAAGCCTCAGGCAGAGCTGGGCCCTGTCCCCACTCACCTCCACCATGTCCACACCGGCCTGGAGCCCGGCAGAGCGCTCAAAGTTCCCCGTGCGCCGCAGGTACTGGAACCTGGGGAGAGAGGACAGGGCAGGTAGCACTGGGGACAGACAGGGACAGCCAGGAGGGACAGGAACCACCAGCATGGGGAAAGATGCCTTCTCAGGAAAGCCCAGGTGCTACGGCTCAAGCTGAGGGTTCCCCCATAGAGTCAAGTTTCTGCACCCCCAAATCCACGTGGAAAAGTAGTTTAAACCCCCAAAATGAGGAGGAGGGAAGGGGCAGTGAGGCAGGGGCTGTGCAGGTGGGGAAGGAGCAGCAGGCTCTGTGTGTGAGCACCTTTCCCATGGCAGGGAGGCCCCCAGACCCCGAGGCTGCAGGTGGGAGTTACCGGGGCAGCCGGGCATCCCGCAGGGCCTTCTCCACATCCATGTCCTCGCTGTCAAAGTCCACCAGGATGACGTTGAAGTTGGCGTCCCCCGTGGCTCCATAGAGGCCGGCCATGTCCGAGATGAACTGCTGCACCCAGCGGGCCTGGTTCTTCACTGCCGGAGACACGTCCCTCAGGCTCACAGGGGGACCCTCAACCTCTCCCCCCAGCCCAACCAGCCCCTTCTGAGGAGAGGTGACACCCCCATCCTGCTAGAGGCTGCTGAGGGAGCAGGACAGACCCCAGAGAGCCGCGTCCTGTCGTCACCTACCCGGCACCACGAAGTGCACCATGACGTCCTGCCTCCAGCTGAGCCGCAGCGGCCGGCACAGCACGGATTTTCCATAGAGGATGCTCCAAGCACTGGGCTGGGGCTCGGTGGCCCCCAGAGCCAGCCCGTCGGGGTTGGCCTCGGCACTGTCGTCCTGCTTGCCCTGGTGCAGGAGGACGTAGACGTACTCGGAGAGCCGCACCGTGCGCTGGCCCCGCTCCGCCAGCTCCAGCTCCAGCAGGTACCGGTTCCCCCGCGCCGTGTCCCGCCGCTTCTCCACGTTGATGATCCTCAGGAGGGTGTAGATCCTGCCGGGAAAAGAGAAGCCTTGAAATCGCCGCCATCCTGAGCTCTGCTCCCCGCGATCCAGGACCCCCCCCCGAATTCCCGCTGGCGTTCCCGCTCCCCCCGTACCCCCCGTTCTTCTCGTTGAGCCTCTCCATGTACTGGGCCACCACGTCCACCACCTCGCTCTCGGCCAGCTGCAGGTTTCCCGACACGTTGCAGCGCAGGTCGTTCCAGTCGGAGCGCAGCAGCTCGAAGTCCACGGAGCTGACGCTGAATGTCCGCTGCCAGTTGATGGACTCCTCCAGCCAGCCCTGCTGCAGCTCCCCCGCCTCGTAGGAATAGTCCGACACCTCTTCCTCCTCATCCTCCTCCTCCTCCTGGCCCTTTCCCTCCTGCTGCTGCGACGCCGTGGTCTCTGACACCTTCAGAAAGGATGTCACCCTCGTCCCCTCGGAGCGGGTGGCCTCAGATGAGTTGTAGCTGGCAGTGGCTGCTGTCCTGCCCGGAGCAGGGGTCGTGTCCTCATGGCTGAAGAGCCCCTCGGTCCCCAGGGCCAGGAGGCCGGGCAGCACCCGCTGCTTGGGCGGCCGCTCCCACCTCCTGCCGCTCTTCCGCCTGGCAGGGTCCCTCTCCCTGGAGATGTTGCCCAGGAGCCAGGGGCTCCGGCGGCCAGGGAGGGCCCGGAGCTTGCTGGGGGCGATAGGATGCTTCTGCGGGGTCCTGGAGCGGAGGTGGACTCTCCTCACAAGCTTTGGATACAGGAAAATGCCGGGGAAGGCCGGCTCCTGAGCCGGGGCTTTGCGCTTCCTGGGCTGCAGCCGGGTCACGTAGACCTTCTCCTGGCTTTTCCGGGGCTTCTTGTCCTCGCTGGGAGCTGCTGGCCTGCTGGGACTTGGCGTTTTGGCTTTGCCACCAAAGATGGGCACGGAGAGGTGGGGCTGGAGGTGCTTTGGAGACGCCGCCGGCAGCCCCAGCTCATCCTCCTCACCCTCATCCTGGGGCAGCCAACGGAGCGCCCGGCGTGGGCCCCGCTCCGGCGCAGGATCCCCCTGGAGGGCGGCCGGGGGGCTGGGGGTGCCCCACGTGCCCCCAAGCTGCCCAGGGGTGCTCCACGCGCCCCCCAGCTGCCCGGGGGTGCCCAGCCCGGCCTGTGCCCGGCCCCGCTGCCGGCGGAAGCTGTAATAGTCCAGGTCATCTCCGTAAGCCCCGGTGACCGGCGCCAGATCCTTCCCTTTGGCTCTGGGCACCGGCCCAAAGCTCCGCTCCTTGGCCTCAGGAGGGGCATCTGTGGGCTCAGGGCTGTCCGCTCCTTCCTCTTCCTCCTCCTCGTCCTCCAGGAAATCTAGGGAGCAAAGGCAGAGATCAATACCCTGAGGCAGAGCCTGATCCCAGTAGGAGAGGAACCTGAGAGCGGTTGAGGTGAGGGAGCAGAGCTGGGGCACCAGGGGATGCCCACCCAGGGCTGGCCGCTCCAGTTGCTGCCACTTATCCCCACCTCAAATCTTGGCACCAATCCCCCTTCATCCAGGAGCAAACCCGACCTGCCAGGGCTTTGCCAAACTACAAATTGACCAAGGCAGGTTCTGAACAGCCTCTGGTTCCCCAGGAACACCCCCAGGCTCCACGGACATCCCCAGACTCCACACTGGGTCTGGTTCCTGCTGCCCACTGCCGAGGCCAACCCAAGAGATGTTGGAGGGAGAGCAAATCCCAATCCAGTGTCCTGCTTCCCACACCCCACACCACCCTGTTGTCATGCCGAGCAGGATGCTCAGAGGGGTGCTCTGAGGGATGCTGCTCTGCACAGCCCAGCCCTCCTGCAGCCTCTGGCACCACTGGAGTCACTCCAATGAACCACAGCTCCTAGGGGATGAGCTGCCAGCAGCGGGAATGCCGGGAGTTCGGCCCCGTGCCCAGCCATGCCTCACTGTGACTCACTGTCAGGGCCAAGGAAGAGAAACGCTCGCTGCCGTGGATCCTCCTCCTCCTCATCCATCTTCATGTACTTGTAGAACCCAAACCTGGGGATGGAGAGGGAGGGTGAGGGCTTGGGAGAAGGGAGGAGCGAGGAGGTTCCCAAATCCAGGAGCGCTGCCAGCACTCAAGCTGCTGCACGCCTGGGAGATGGGGAAAGAGCCAGCCTGGGGTGGCCCTCTCATGGGGGACAGGGACACATGGCTGAGGATGCATCATTTCAGCACTGCCGACATCAGCCCCCTCTGCACAGCACCCCAAAATCCCAGCCCCCAGTACCTACTTTTCCAGGTAGAGGGGGGACTCCCTGTAGAAGCACTTGTTCTCCGTCTCCATGTGAGTGAGGCGTGTGAAGTCGTTGGGATACACGAACGAGAGGTAGACCTGAGGGGTAAATGGTGCTGTGCCACCCTGAGGAGCTGGGGACCCGAGGCCACCACCAACACCAAAGTGACCCCCAGCACCTCAAACACAGGGATTTAACCCCAACTCTCCCAGGCTGTGCCGTGCAAGCTCAGCCTGACCCTCCAGCAAGGGATGCTTCCTGCTGCATTTTAACCAGATGGGAACATCTCTGCCCTGGGCACTGCCATGTGCCCGTGGGAGCGTGGCCCTGTCCCCAGGGAGACACTTACGAACTGCAGGCCCTGGTAGCGGGCGATGGGGAAATCCTTCACCACGTAGGTGGGGCTGTAGGCACAGGGCACCAGCACGTTCTCCACGCGGGACGCCTCGATGGCAGGGGCTGTGGAGAAGCCCAGAGCATCCCAACGTGTTCCCACACACCCCAGCAGAGATGCCTCCCCTCAAGAGATGGGCAGAGGCTGGCAGGGATGACCCAGGTGCCCACAGCAGCCTTTGTCCTCCCCCAAACCTCGCTGGGGATCAGCATGGATGCATCCTCGGGCACTCACTGAGGAAGAAGGTGTCCCTGGGGTCAGCCTTGAGCATGTCAGCCCCATGCTCGTCCTGCTGGGCCTCCCAGAGGTGGCTCCCACTGTGGCTGGCCAAGGTCTGTGGGATGTGCTCCACATGGTTCATCTTCAGGGATGACTCATCTGCGGAACAGGGCCGGGCTGAGCCCCCGGGCACACCCTCCAAGGGGGCCTTCCCCAACCCCTCCTGCTCCTAGGGAAAGCAATGTTACCCTCCCAGCCATCTCAGAGACCCTGTGACTAATCAGCATAATGATTATTGCATCTACTAATGAGGACAGGACGAGGGCACAGCTGATCCCAGCCAGGCCTCCTGCTCCGATTACCACGGCTTCAAAAAGGAGGGGATGCTCAGGGCTGTAACTCCCAAGGACACACAGGGGTTAAACCTTGGATGTCCTTCCTGCAGGTACCTGCAACACGAGGTGGTTTGCCTCCTACCCAGGCATGAGGGTGGCATGTCACCCTTGGCCACCAACCAGCCCCCAGGAGGTCACCGTGCTCCTGTCACCTCGACCATGCTCCCATGGGTGCTCCCTTCCCTGCTGCAGAGCCACAGGGAAGCAGGATCCCCCTTCCCAAGCCCCAAATTCTTCTTCTTATGGCAGGGAAAGGCTTCCCAAATGTGTCCCTGCAGCTGGCTGGGGTTGGGCTGAAGCCCCTGGAAAGGTCCAGAAGGAGGGAGGAAGGATGGAAGGAAGGGAGAGAGGAAAGGGAGGAAAGGGGAGGAAAGGAGGAGCTCTGCCTGCTGCTGGCAGCCCCCAGCAGGGAGGGGCTCCCCAGGGCTGCCATGGCTTTGCCTCAGGGTGCTGCTGGGTCGGAGGGAGCCGGGAAGCAGGAAGGAGAAGCAGGAAGAGCCGGTGCTGAGGGACAGGGATTTATCTGCACATCATCCATCTCACGGGCACCTGCATCAGCACCACTGGCACCCCTCATCCCTCTTGTCCCCACGGATGCTGCTTGCTGCCTGCCCCCTCCTCCTTATCAACACCTCCCAGAGCAGGAGTGATGGCAGCTCCCGCTCCATGTGGAGCGCCGGGGCAGGGCCCATCCATCACGGCCTTCCCTGCTGCCAGGGCAGGGGCAGGAAGCAGAAGATCTATAGATTTAATTAAACCCTCCGCCATCCATCCCCGCTTCCACGACAGCTCCTCGTAACTCAGGGCCAGGCCCCGGAGCCAGAGGGGTCTTGGCAGGCAGGATGAGGCTGGAGCACCAGCAGAGCTGGGCTTCCACGCTGTGCTGATTCCACATCCCATTTTTAGCAGCATCTCATCTTGCTCCCAGCATCAATCCTACCCACTGCAGCCCTCCTTACACCAGGCAGAAATCCAGTGGGGGGATTCAGAGGCTGAGATGTCCCCCCAGGACCCAATTTCCTGGGGGTTCTGCTTTCCTTCCCATCTCTCTCAGCACATGCAGCCTCTGGAGAGCCTGCTGGCTGTGGCACCTGGCCCTTACCTGTGTACAAGGAGATGTAGGAGGAGTCAATCACCTCAAACTTCAGGCTGGGGAGGAAAACTCGCCACTGGGAAAAAAATAAAAGCAGATGGGGAATGAGCAGGGGGGTGGCAGGGGTCAGGATGCAGCTGCCCAACCCCAGCACCCCAGGATGGGTCCTCCCTGTGCACAGCTCCCAGAAAATTCCCTGCAGAAGAGGAGCAAGAGAGAGGTCTGATCCTGCCCCATTTCCCACAGGGTTTGGGATTAGCAGGGTTCTCTGCAGGGTTGGAGAGGGAAAGGCTCCTGTGGGTAGGATACAGGCTCATGCTGGTTCCCTCTGGGACTGCCACAAGTCCTGTGACCAAAGGGCTCCTTTCCTCACTCCAGTGCTTTATAAAGAAGAGTTTGCCTTGATTTAAGAGGGTCTCCAGAGCTGCCTGCCCTGATTTAACTCCAGCATCTTAAAAGCCAGTCTGGAGCCCTTGTCGGGACAAGCCCTTCAATGCCCCCGGGGCGAGACACATCAGGGTCCTGCTTTTGTTGTGGATGCTGTTGTTGTCTCTCTCTGCACAGCTGAGAGGTTTTTCTGCACGGCTGAAAGGCTTCACTCCCTCCCTCCAGCAAAAACATCCCATCTCAGAAACATCTCCCCCATCTATTTGCTTTCCCCACTATTTGTTTTTGCCCAAAGAAACGCAGATCTTATCAGGATAGAGGGGATGGGGAGGAGGGAGGGGGGGAGGAGGGAGGGAGGGAGGGAGGGAGGCAGCCAGCGAGGAAGGGGTGTAGCTGGCCTCCCTGATGCTTTGCTGGCACCAGTTTGATTCCAGTGATTAATGAGTTCTTGGGAGAAAGGAAACCTTTGCTAACGAGCCAACATCTTGCCCTCAGTCAGCCTGAGCCCCTGACACACGCTCCAGGCTTTGCCAGGGCTGTGCTGCCAAGGCAGACAAGTTCAGATTCGAAACCCATGGTAATTCCAAGGGGGAAAAAGAAGGAAACAGGGAATGGCTCCATCGTCTGGGCCACCTCTCTCCCACTGCTGGGATGCAGCCAGCAAGGTGGGACCTGCCTGTCTGGGCTCTTCCTGCCCATGGGAGTCCACGGCAGGACCACCAGCAGGAAAGGAGAACAGCATTCCATGCATCCCAGTGTTGGAATGACCAGGGAAACAGTGACACTGACTTGTCCCCACTGGTAGCCGTAGGAGGGGGAAACCTGGCTTTGCTCCAGGATAAAGCCCTTGGGGACACACATGGGAAAAGCCCTGGCACTGGCTCTCTGGTCCTGGAAGGAGCCTGGCATGGGGGGGGTGGGCATTTACTCACCCCAACCTCCACGTGGTCCGAGCCCCGGTCATCCTGCTTGTGCAGCAGCTCAAAGTAGTAACGTCGGGAGGACATGAGGCTGCAGGGGAGGGGACACAGCTGTCAGAGCCCAGGGCCAGCCTGGGAAAGCCTCCCTGTCCTGCCCATGGGTGGGTAAAACCTTCCTGAGGCAAGGAGACAGGGAGCTGGGGAGGGTGTCTGCTCCCCATCCCAGTGCTGAGGGCTTTTGGGGACTGGGGGGACATTGTGACATCCCTGCCCTCATCTCATCACCTGCCCCTTCAAACCATGGATCTGGGGTCCAGCCCAGCCCCACGTGCCTTTTGGGAAAGGAGCACGGCCCAGGGAGGTCGGAGGCAGCACCTGCACGTCCCAGACTCCATCCCCACGGGATGATCCCCATGGACACACGGACACACTCACCGCAGGGGCTTGGACACCTGTGAGCTGAACTTGGTGAACTCTCCGGGTGCCGTCCACTCAGTGCCCAGCTGGGAAGGAAGGAGGAGCATGAGAGCAGCAGGACAGCACACCAAAGCCCACCAGCTCCGCATTACAGGAATTAACCCCAGGGAAATCCGGGAATAAATATTAAATCTCCTGGTCTTTGGCAGCTCCAACCAAGAAGGGACCAAGGGGCTCCTTTGGAAGCCAAGCCAGGCCTGGCCAGGGATGGGAGCAGACAGAAACAGCCCGGCATTCCCAAAGGAGCAGAGAGGCAGGAGAGCTGCCCCCAGCACAGGCACACACGGATCCCTCCCCCTGGAGCAGGGCAAGGCAGAGGTGGTGCCATACCTTGCCCACAAATGCAGCCAGTCGGGAATTGGAGGGACTGTCGTCGGAGCTGAGCCAGAACTCTGAGTTGTCATCTGATGCCACAGAAAACTGGAAATCCCCTGCAGAGAGCCATGGAGAGGGTCACCATGAGGGACATAGGGACCCTGGTGGTGTGGGATTGATCCTACTGCCTCGTGGTGACATGGGGAACAGGGATGGGGCCACCCCAGACCTCACGTCATGGCTCTGTCCTGAATGGGATCAGGGATTTGCCTCCCTTCAAAGCCACAGGAAAAGGGGCTTTGCTCCAGAAGAACCCTCCTGCCCAGGAGCCAGGATTTGGGGCCCATCTCCAAGAGCCTTTCTGTGCTCCTGTGGCCAGGAAGGGGAAGGGCACAGCGTCTCCACATTGCTGCATGGAGGAAAAGGCCACGCTCCGTCACTCACCATCCTTGAAGGGATGGATGTAGCCAAAAATCCTCAGCCCGTAGTTCTTCCACTTGGGAGACACAGCCAGCTTCTTCACCGTGGTCCGGGTCTGCCAAGGAGACGAGCATGGATCACCTCCTCCATGGATCACCTCCTCCATGGTACCCTGGCCTCCCACACCCACAGAGGGGGCCCCATCACCTCCAGCTGGGAATCACCTCCCCAAGCCAAGCCCTGCAAGCCAAGGTCCTGAGGAGGAGCAGTGGCACCTAGGGAGGGATGTGTGGACTTTCCCACCAACCCTGAGCACCTGTCCCAGGACTCACGTGGGGGAAGAGCGGGAAGTGGAGGTTCTTCCTCAGGTGCCTCACGGCCCCGCCACACCAGTCCTCAAAGACGTGCAGGTTTGCCTTCCCTTTGTACTGTGGGAGAGGAGAGGGGGCTGAGTGGGGCTCCTCCTCCTCCCCCATGCCCTCCCAGGCTGCTGCCCTCACCCACCTGCTCGTTCCAGGGCAAGGCCTGCTTGGTCAGGTTGAGCTTGGGGTGGGCGCTGGCTCGGCTGGAGCGCTGCTGGCCTCTGGAAAACCAGGCATCCACGTCCTGCCCGTCGCTCTGTGGAGGCACAGAGAGACAGAAGGGATGGGTGATCAGGGCCAGCATATCCTGTGCCTGTGGGATGTCTCTGTGTACCCATGGCACAGGCTGCCCAGAGAAGCCGTGGCTGTCCCATCTCTGAAAAAGCTCAAGGCCAGGCTGGACAGGGCTTGGAGCAATCTGGGCTAGCCAAAGGTGTCCTTACCCATGGCAGGGACTGCAACAGATCCCTTCCAACCTCAAACCATTCCAGGATTCCACGATCTAAACACCTCATTTTGAGCCTTGCCTAACCAAGGCAAAAGATTTCACGGCTCAGGGCAAAGGAAAGCAGGAGGAGGCACAAAAATATTGGCAAGGTGTCCCAGGCAGCAGTTTCAAAATGTTCCAGCTAAACTTGTTTCCCTTCCTCTGCCAAAGCTGCTCCAAAACAGTGAGTTTTCTGTTCATCCAAAATGTTTGGCCAGTCTTGGGGGCTTCTGAAATTTTGGGCTCTTTTTCTAAAAGCACAGAGGTAGCAGGATGCCTCTCCACTCCTCCTCTTCCTTTAAAGGGGATTAGGTTAATCCCATTGCTTGTATCTCGTAATTTAGAGATTAAGTGAGCATTTACCTGCCTCCAGCTCGCTGATGGGTGACAAGGAAGAGCCAGGTACTTCTGGAGCCCCTCCAGAGCATTCCCCTCTTCCTCCACCCCGCACTGTCACCACAGCACAGCACATTTGGATGCACAGTGCCAGGGAAATAATTAGCAAACTGCCTAAACAAACTCATTAGAGCCCTGGAGGAGGGAGCAGTGCCCTTGGAAGACCTCAGCAGGGAGGGTTTTGTGCCAGGCTCACTGGAAGGATTCTCCGTCCTCCCAGGAAAAGCCAGGATGCAATTCCTGCTGTGCCCTCTGTCCTTACCCAGCACCAGCCTGTGCCTGCTCTGGGCACCTGAGGTTCCCCCTTTGTCCATCTGTCCCTTATTTCTGAGGAGTTGGGATAGGGCAGGGAATACCCCGTGGCTTCCCCCTTCCTCCATCCCACCTGGCTGTCCTGCTATGAGGCCTCTTGGTGACAACAGGTTGGACAGGGGACAGCAGGGCCTTGGTGACCTGCTGGACAGGGGACAGCAGGGTGTCCCGTGGCTACAATTCCAAGTGCCTCCTGCTTGGAGGCTCCACCTGGGATTTAGTGGCTCTCCAGACTGGACAGAGCAGAACACACAAGAGCAGGTGGCTCTGCCCAGAACAGCAGGAATTGCAGAGCAGATGAAGCTGGGTCCTGCCCAGGGAAGCTGTGACAGGGCACATGGAGCGCAGTGTGGGACATGGGGGGGATATCTCACCCCATTTCAATGGGATATTAGAGGGTTTATCCACTGTGAGGGCTGCTGGGCAGAGCCAGAGGTTCTGATGCACCCCCAAACCCTTGGATGCCCTCAGCTGGACGAGACCTGGAGTACTCTGCCCTCAGTGACCTCCCCAGGCCCCTCCTGCCCCGTTACCATGGGATCTTCCTCGCGGCTCTCGCTGGAATCCTCGGCTTTCCTGCGCCGCACCGGGGCCGCCGGCCGCCTCCCGGGATCCGTCACCTCCCCCAGCCTCTCTCCATCTGCCAGGGAGCACAGGGGGTCACACCACAGCCCCCCATCCTGCACCTCTCCCGGGGACACCCCTGTCCCCCCACTGGGGAGGGGAGGTGCTGGCACTGGGGACAGGGACACGGAAAGGGGGGCCCTGGCTGCAATTCCCCCCATTCCATTTGCACTAAGCAGCTTTGCAGCAGCTCATCAGCAGCAGGTTTAATTACACCCCCCACAGCTCCCAGCCCTTTACATAAGAGATACTGGGATGAACTGCTGGGGTCTTGCTCCCCTTCCATGCATCCCTGCTTCCTGCCCCTCCAAATCCCAGCTCTCCTGAAGCATCCCGTGGCTCTGCCAGGAGCACCCCAGCCCCAAACCCTCTCAGATATAATCTCCTCAAACCATGTCCCTCTTCAAAATCACACTCACATCAAAACCAGACCCATCAGGTTCATTAATGTGCTGAGTTAATTACCCCCAACTTTTGAGTCCCCTCTGCAGCTCCTTTTCCTTGGGTAGGGAATTTTAAACTATGCCCACTTCCCCTAAAACAACGGGGCAGACTTGGAAAATGTTACTCTGGGGGGGACATCCTCTTTTTCTGCCATCCCCAAAACCCAGGGGGATCCACAGTTCAATCCAGAGTCAAGGGAAGCTCAAGGCAATGCTTGGAGAGGTGAGTGTCCAAGAACCACCTCCACAAACACCTGAGGCTCCCCAAAAACCAGCAACGAGGGGGAGCCCCAGGTGTGCCCAGCAGTGACCCCCCCCACCATGGGAATTGCGGAAAGGGCTCACAGACCCACTCCCAAGGGTATGGAAAGATGTCCCTGTGCCTCCACACCCTCCTTCCCACCCCCAGCGAGTCCTGGGGGCTCCCACTCCCCAGAATGGAACAGCCTCAGTGACCACTAGGGCCAGGGAGAGGCTGGGGGTGCCCGGAGCCCCCCACCTCCCACACCATTGGTATTCCAGAGGCTGCGCAGCCGGCGTCTCCTTGGAGATGGCAGCACAAATCCCATCCCCACGGCAGGGACAGGAAATTAAGCTCTAAAGCCCCTTCTTCTGCTCCCAGCCATTCTTCAGCCCCTGGCAGCCCCAGCTGGCTCCTGGCAGCTCCCCAGGCTGCTCCCTCCCCTCTCCCAGCCTCATTCCCGCAGCCATCCATCCCTCTTCCCTGGGCAGGAGGGTGATGGGAGCGGTGGGACACAAGGACAGCAGCATTCCCACATTCCCAGCGCTCTGATCCGAGCATCCATCACGGCCAGGAGGAGCTCGGCGCCCCCAGGGGACCTGCCCAGGGCTGGGAGTGGCTCTGTGGTACCCCCTCAGGGAGTCTCTCCCAGCCTTGGAGGAGATAAACCTGCCTCCCATGGGATCCTGTGGGATTTGCCATGGACAGAATTCCCTGGATGCAACCTGAGCTAGAACCCTCCCTGGCTGCATCCACAGGGACGGCTGGATGTGGCCATCCTGCTTTGCTCTACTCCATGTCAGGACTGTGAATTGGTGGGAGATTATTTGATATAAAGTGGGTAAAAACTAGGAGTTAATCCAAGCTGGGCAGGCTCATCCTTGGAGCTCTCAGGTCCCAAAGCCACAAGCCCCCTGCTTGCTCCCCATCCCTTCCGAGGGGCTCCCACATCCAGGGAGGAACAAAAGCACCAGCAACGCTCCAGAAAAGGCTTCTGGGCTTCCCTGGCAATTTAAATATCGGAAAGTGGCTTCTGGTCAGGCTCTGGGGACCTGGGAACTGGTGCCACGGGGATAAGGGGTGGGGATGGGCAGTACCTGGTGCCAATGAGCAACACTGCTCCCAAAAATCCCGAGTTCCTTGGTCCCAGCCACAGCCCTGCGGGAGGAGCAGCTCAGAGGCAGGAGAAGAAGAGGAGGAAGAAGGATTCCAGCTCCTCCCAGCATCCCAGCAGGATGCAGAGCAGCACTGCTGTGTCCATTCCCTCGGCCAGCCTCCCTCAAGGACCAGAGAGGGCAGGACAGGGACAGGGGAAGCTCTGAGGACAAGCAGGGACCACTGCCAGTGGGATGGGGATGCTCAGGGAAGGAAGGGAAGCACTAAAAGCTCTTCCCTGGAGCGACGCTGATGCTTTGGGAGCAGCGAGGAGGGGGCAGGAAGCACAAACCATGGCACAAAGCAGCTCTGAGTCACAGCAGCCTCCAGACAGGGAGCCAGGATGCTCATCCTGGGGAGGAGGCCACGGATACCAGGGACCCAGGCAGGGCATGGAGCGATGCCTCCCATGGGAGAAGTGTATCCCGTTATCCCGGCCCTGTAACTCCGCTGGGAAGCACAGAGAGCCTTTCACATCCCACCTCCCTCCTCCTCCTCCCCAGCTCCAAACACAGCTCCTTTCTTCCAGGCCGGGGTTTCTCCTGGCCCTTTTCCAAGCCCTGCGACATGGAGGGGGGGAGGTGACATCTAAACCCCGACACAGCTGCAGCAGAGGTGGTGGCAGCAGAGGTGGTGGCGGTGCCTTCCTTAAACCCAGAGGTTCCATTCCCAAAATCTCCCCCTCAGAGCAGGAGCATCCCTGCAGGAGCCTCCGAATGAGGTGCTGAGTAATTACAATTAGCCAGGAAGGAATCAATGCCACAAATCCCCCTGTCAGTGCCACAGAAACACAGGACAGAAACCCCTGACAGAGAGTGGTGGCACGGGCTGGGGGACAGCCGGTGACACCAATGGCGCCGAGGGAAATGGGGTTTGTGACCACCCAGGACACCCCTGCCCTGCCTTCCCCAGGCACTGCTGCCTGCTGGCACCTGTCACTGCTGTGCTGAGGGAACTGGAGCAGCCAGGGGGGATTTCTGCTGCCTCCCCCATTCCTTGGCTGCTGTTTTCCCACTCCGTGGCAGCGCTCTCAGCTGGAGCCATGGAAATCGATGCGGAATCGCTCTGGCTGCTGATGGAGCTGCCATGAGACCACTCCAGCTGACAAACGCCCACCAGGAGAGGCAGCTCCGACACTTCCACGCTCATAATCAGCATCTCAAATCCCTCCCAGGATTGGACAGCTCCCAGACTCCCTGACTGTGCATCCAGTGCCCCTCAGCCCCACCTGCTCCAGCCCCAGGGAGAGCTGGAGCAGCTCCCACGGGACCCTGCTCCATCCCAACAGGGATGATGCTCCACTCACAGCCCCCAGCACAAAGATTTGGCTTCCTGGGATGCAGCCTCTGGAGAAGGTCACAGTGAAATGCTGGGAATTTTAGGGTGCGTTTCACCCCAGAAACATTCCAGCCTCTGAGCTCCACATTGCCTGTGGGGTCACCATCCCAGTTCCAGCCTCCCAGCCTCTTCCAGCAGCTGGCTCCCACCTGGCTCCTCACCCAGCCAGAATCCCTGTCCTGCCAGTGCCAGGGCCCCTGACACCCCAGGGGGCTGCTCAGCCCTTCCCAAGGAGCAGCTCTGGAGAGCCCCAGCTGCAGGCACAGGGAAGGGATGGAGGGGAGATCCAGGGCAGATTCCAAACACCAACACAAAGAGCTCCTGGTGCTTGGGAAAAGCCATCCCTCACCTCCCCTGACTCCAAGGGATGGTTTTGGGGACCCTCCTGGTGCCAAGGGGGCCAGGTCACTGCCAGGCTGGGGACAGGTGCCACCCCGGGGTGCAACTTGTGCCCCTGAAGAGGCACATTTTTGATTCTGAAAAACCCAAAACAGGCAGGTGCCAACGTTTTCCCATTGGGCACCCCAGAGGAGCAGGGAATGACGCCTGGGGCTGTCCAGGAAGGGATTCCCATGTGGAAAAAGGACCCCAGCGACACTCAAACCAACCTTTCCCAGCAGGGATAGGAGAGTGGGGTGATGCCAGCAGAAGAAAGAGCAGCTCCCAGCCCAGTCCCAAATCCCACTGCCCTTCATCTTCAAAGGGCTCTCTCATCCCCTTCCCAACCTGCTCCTGGCATCCCTGACAAAAAGGACGAGCCCCACAGCAGCTGCAGCATTCCAGGATCCCAATTAAAATCAAAGGATCTGCAGAGATGGATCCCAGAGGGACACATTACCCCAAACCTCCTCCCTCCTGCTCTCCCCAAAGACGGGAGGGAGAAGAGCCAAGGACAGGACACAGAGCATCCATCCCCATGATCCATGCCTCAGGATCAGGGGGTTTGGGAGCCCTCTGGACCATGGCAGAGGGGTGAGCCAGGCCATGCCATGCCCAGCAGGCAGAGAGAGCCCCACTCCATCCCTGACCTGGCTTTATCCCCCCTGAGCACCCATCCTGTGCTCCCCCAGTCCTCACTCCAGGCTAAACCCCAGCAAACCCCAAAACTCCTCTGCCAGCCACTTCAGGGCTTTATTACCTTTTTCTCCCAGTTCTTTTTTCCTTTTCCATCCTTTCCCTCCCCACCTGGCACATCCCTGTTTCCACCCCATTGCCTCGGCGGATTTCCAGCCGGGAGAGCTGGAAATGGCCTCATTATTTCCACTGAGGAATCCTGTGCTCAATTAGCCAGAGAAGGGTAATTATCTGCTTGGAGAAGATGAGGAAAAGCGGGGGATGTTTTATCAGGGAGCAGCCCAGCCCCCGGATGCTCCAGGTGTCACCAATGGCTGGGACATGGGGAGCCCTGGGATAATCCCACGGGGATAATGTTCCCAACCCCACCTGGCTGGGTCTGCCCCACTTTACACCCCCACAAAACTGCCTAAAATCCTTGTGCCCTGCACCTGCAGCCTCCAGCTGCTCACTGACATCCTGTTTAATGAGTAATTAACCTTTTTCCTTGTTAATTAACCGGGTAGCACCCCTGGCACAGAGAGACAGGTCCTGGCTCATGGTGGTCAAATCCAAAAGTCATCTCCAGACTCCTTTGGGGTGATGCTGTTCCCCTAAACCCTTGCAACAAGTTTTTTTCCTTAATATGGCTTATTTCCTATGACCTATTTGGGATTTTTTTGTTTGTTTTGTTGGTTTTTTTTTTCACATGTTTTTCCACCTAAAACACTCCCTGCCTCTCCCACTCTGGCAGCAGCAGGATGAGGGTCTATCTGTGCATGGCCAAACCCTTCCCAAGCTCCATCCAACCCCTTTCCATCACCTCCTGTGAAAAAAGGCCGAATGGGGTCTAAACTCTGCCTTTCCCACACCTTCACCCGGGTTTTAGGAGCCCACTGGAAAATCCCAGTGCAAGGAGCATTCCAGCTGTGTCCAGCTTTCCCTGGAGAATCCCCAACCTCACCCAGGGAAGGTGCCTGTGTTCCCCACAGCAAGGGGCAACATTTTCCCCTCCCAATGTACTTTCCCATCTCTCTCCCCACCTCCCAGAGACCCCGTTCTCCACCAAAGCCCAGCTCCCCTCATTCCCACTTTGCAGCCATCGCATCCCCTCCCTTCCACTGCAAAAGCTCTGGAGCATCCCGAGAGCCGGCCGGGATGCAGGGTACACAGGGACAGCAGGGACGGGCACCTGGGAGCATCCCTGTGCATCCTGCCGCCAGCAAAACCACGGCTCGCCCCTCACACCCGCGGGGACCCCGATCCATGGTGTTCCCAGGGATGGGGACAGCGATCCCAAGCCAGGGTCTGGCCAGAGGACACCCAGACATCCCGAACAGCAGCGGGGTCGGGGGAAGCAGCTCGGGATGGTGGTGGGAATACTGGGAAAAAACCCTGGAAACATCGGGAAAAACCCCCTGGGAACACCGGGAAAACCCCCCAGGAACTCCGGGAAAACCCCCCGGGAGCACCGGGCAGACCCTGCGGCTCTCCCGGCACGGAGGATCCCGCAGGGAAGCGGCAGCCCCCGGGGCTCCCCCTCCCTCTCTCCCTCCCAGCCTCATTTCCTGCCTCGCTCATTCCCATTATCCCGATTTCACCGTGAGGCCCAAAATTTTGCAGGCTCATGCTGCTGCTCCGCTCGGAAACTTTGGGTTTTCCAGCGGGGAGGCTTCGCCAACCTCCGGGATCGCTGGGACCCCCTCGGGAAAGGCTTTCCCTCCCTCCACAGGCGCCACATCCCGGCCCCTTGGCGTTTTTTTAGGACAAATTTTTTAGGCGAGGTCGGTCCCGGCGAGAACGCCACGGCTCAAGTTTCACCCGGCAAATATCGCGAGTGGCTTTGTGCCTCCCCGGGCTGCCCAGGGACAGCTGGCCCGGGAAAACCTGGTTTTATCCCCCCTGGGGAAAACCGGGAGCGGCTGGACACGAACCGAGCCTCGGGGCACCTGTCCCTCCGGAGCATCCCGGAATCCATCCCGGCTGCTACCCGAGGGAGGGAGGCAGAAAAATGGAATTTTGGTTTTTTTGCGGTAGAGGAGTACAGGCTGAGAAAGTGCTGGGATGGGATCGGGAGGGTTGGGAAAGGATGGGAACATTGGGAAGGGATGGGAGAGAAGAGATTGTCCCTTCCAGCAGGGCGAGCGGCTATAAATGGCCTCTTTGTCATCTCAGCCAAGGCAGCGGGTGGAAAAATGAGGACGGAGCGGCTCGAGGGGGGACAATGAATGTCCCGGCCGGTTTGGGGGCCCTCCTGGGTGTCCCCTCCTCCCGAAGGTCCAACGCCGGGGCGCGGAGCCCACGGAGGGGTCCCGCTCGCCCCAAACCCACGCGAGTGATGCGGGACAGAAGCGCAGCGCTGCAAAGGGGGGGTGCTCCGGGTCCCCAGCGTGGCAGAGGGGCCCCCAAACCCCTCGGGGACCCCCGAACCCCAGGTGCTCTGAGAGCACAGTGCGGGGGGAGCCTCGGCGCTCCATGGGGACCCCCAAACCCCAGATGCTCCGGTACCCCAGACTGGCTGGGGAGATCCACCATCCCTTGGGGACCCCCAAAGCCCCCCGAGGCCCCGCTCCGAGGGCTGCCGGGGACCCCCCCGCCCCCGTTACCTTTGCCGTAGGCGAAGGGGAGGCGCAGGGCGCGGCCCTGGCGCACCAGGCTGATGTGCAGGTAGGTGAACCAGGCGGCCGAGGTGAGCAGCGCCAGCAGCAGCAGCAGCTTCAGCTGCTTCCGGAGCTTTTTCACCGGGAGCCGCGGCATCCTGCCGCCCGCATCGCCCCCCGCCGCCGCCGCCGCCGCCACCACCGCCGCCGCCGGGCTAACCCCGGCCCATGGGGCCCCCCGCCCGTCCAGCCCGCGCGCTCCGGGCCGGCCGCGGGGTGGCTGCGGCTCGTGGGGCCGGGGCTCGGTGCGGGGCTCGGCGGCCCCGGACCCGCCGGTGCATCGCCCCCCCCCGCGCCGCGCCCGCGGGGGGAATGAATGAGCGGGCGCTGCGCGCGGCCACGCCCCCGACCAGGAGCGACGGCCCCTCCGGCCAATCGCAGCGCGCCCGCCGCGGGCTCTCCGCCAATGGGCGCGCCGGGAGGGCGGGGCCTGCGGAGGCGCCGCGCGTCTCCACGCCAACGGTCCGGCAGCCCCGCGGGGCGCCGCGGGCGCGACCATGAGGGGCGCGGGGGGAAACCGAGTCCCCGGGGCCGTGCCCGGCCCTGCGCGGCGGGAGAGCGGGGCGGCGGCGAGGCAGAACAGAACGGGGTATCCGCGCCGAGGGGTCGGAGGGGTCGGCGCCATTAGCGACGCAGGCCTCGGCGGGGTCAACCCCGACCCCTCCCCCCCGGGGCGCGGATGGTACGTTCCCGCCCGTCAGTGGCGGGGTCTGCAGCGCCCGGGCCGGTCCGCAGGGGGGCGCTACCCGCAGGCACGGACCCCACCGGGATCGTCCCGGGAAGATGAGCGCGGGCATCCCCGGGATCAGGGGCGGGATCCCGGGATCATCCCGGGAAGATGACTGCGGGCATCCCCGGGATCAGGGGCGGGATCAGGGCCGGGATCCCGGGATCATCCCGGGCAGATGAGCGCGGGAATCCCCGGGATCAGGGGCGGGATCCCAGGATCGTCCCGGGAAGATGAGTGCGGGGATCCCGGGGAGCATCTCCCCGCTGGGTGCGGGGATGCCATGGGGGGCCAGCGACCCCCCGACTCCCACTCGCTGCGAGTCCCATGCGGGCTGGATCCCCAGATCCTCCCTGCCGGGCGCCGAGATCCCCAGGATCCCCCCGGCTGGATCCCCAGGATGCCCCTGGCTGGATGCAGAGACCCCGGGTCACGGCTCTGTGCCCTCTGCTCAGCCCGACCGCAACTCGGTGCCCCGATCTGCGGTCTGGTTCTTCCCCCTGCAGCTCAGGGCTGGAAAATAACGGGACTTTTTCCCTCCTCCGCCATCCCACAGGTTGAGGCAGCGTCCCCGCCCTGCTGCGGCTCAGTCTGGGGGTGAAAGCACGGGAGAAATCCGTCACTAAAGGAAGAAACACACCCACGGCTGGGGAAACTAGAGGGCACCAATGCCCTGGGCTGCGATTCCAAGAAACCGAGTCCCAATTTCCAGGGCGGAAATGTTCGTTCGGTTTATTTAATCAGAAACACTCCCGGAGTTGCTAGGAAAAGGTTCCAGGACGGCTTATCCTGCGGATTCCTGTGCTTTAACACAGTCCAAACACACCGTGAAGCCTGAGAGGGGGGTTCCTTTAAGGGCGTGCAGCCCGAGCTTTCCAGGGATCCCAAATGTCATCCCCAAAAAGTGGCAGCCCCTGGCTTCAACCCTGTGTTTGTGGGAGATGGAGGTGGGCTTGGGGTTCCAGCAGGATTTGGGGATTTCACAGGGATTAGGGACAGAGAAAGAATGGGAAAGAAGGGGAAAGGAAAAGGGGATAATGAAGGGGCCAAGGGAAAAAAGGGGAAATTAAGGGGGCAAAGAAAGGGGGAAAAGTGAGGAAAAAAGAGGAAGGAAAGAACAGGGGAAGGAAAGAAGCAGGAAAAGAAGGGACAAAACAGGGGAAAAGGGAAGAAAGGGACAACACAGGTGGCCAAAAAAAAAAAATAAGGAAAGAATGGAATAAAGGATGAAGGGAAGATAGGGGGCGAAAAGGGTGATAAGGGGGTAAAGAAAGAAAAGTGAAAGAAAACGGTGAAGCAAGAAGTGGCAAAGAACAGGTAAAGTTGGAGATAAAGAAGGAAGCTGGCAATAAAGGGGCAACAAAAGAAGCGGGGAAATGAGTAAAGAGAGGGATTAAGTAAGGAACGAGGAAAGGGGGCCCGGGGTTTCCCCGGCGCCGAGGAGGAGTCTCCTGTGCCCTTACAGGGGCGTCCGGAGGGGCGGTCTGTTCCCGCTCCGTCCGAAATCTCGGGGAAACGAAACCGCTGCGCTGCGCCCGCCCCGCGGCGCCTCCACCTCCCGGAGCACCACACGTACCCCAGGTGCCACCACAGCTGTCCCCCAAGCCCGAGGCATGCAGCCGCCAGTTCCGCCCTACGAGGTGCTGCCGAACGAGGTGAGCATGGAGGAGATGCCCCGGAGCACCACGGTGATGGTGGAGGAGACGCAGCAGCCGCCGCCGCCGCGGGACCACCTGGTGTGGTCCCTGTTCACCACCCTGTACGGCAACTTCTGCTGCCTCGGCCTCCTGGCGTTCGTCTTCTCCGTCAAGGTGAGGGGCCCGGGGGACAGCGGGGGTGGGGGCGGCCGCGGGGACACCCACCGAGTCCCGGACCTCAGGGACACCCACCGGGCCCCCAGCCCGGGATACCCCGTGCACCCCACTGAGCTCCCGGCCCCAGGGTGACCGTGGACCCCACAAACCCCAGACCAGAGGGTGCCCCAGGGACCCCACAGAGTCCCCTCTTCCTGGAGCACTGATCCCACAGAGTCCTGGATGCGAGTTCTGCAGGGTTTTGGGTTGGGAGGGCAGTGGGCACCTCAGGGTACCCCCGGTGTTTTTGGGGGGGGGGGGGGGCGTTCAGCCCGATCTGGCGCCTCCAGCACCTCTCCCACAGCTCTGAGCCCCCCGGGACCCCCCCACCCCACTGGCCCTGACTCTGCCTCTGCCTGCCCCCAGTCCAGGGACCGCAAAGTGCTGGGTGACTACAGCGGGGCCCTGAGCTACGGCTCCACGGCCAAGTACCTGAACATCACGGCCCTGGTGATCAACATCATCATCGTCGTCCTCGTCATCGTCTTCGTCTCCCTGGCCTTAGCCGGGGTCTTCAGCCCCCGCCCATACGGGGTGTACGGGTACGGGGGGCACCGGTAGAGCCCCGCTTGAGTGCCTGCCTGCCTTGCCCTCGGGCTGTGCTTCCCTCCCCGGCTCCCGTCCGGGGCTGGAGCCGCAATCCACGACAATCCACGTGCCTCGCCCGGAGCCCGCTGCTCTCCTGTCCCTCGTCCCTCCCCACTCGGAGCTTTTGTGGTGGCTGCCCTGGCTGGAACTGTCTGGCGATGGACACGGCTCCCCCGAGAGCAGCTGAGCGCCCCAACCCTGCCACAGCTTGCTTGGAGCCCCAGCTGCCTCAAAACAATTCTGAGGAGAGGCACCTGGTTCAGAGAAACCCTGCTCCACTGAAATAAAAGTTTCTTTCACTTTTGCCGTGTCTTGTTCTCGTGTCATTGAGGATGTGGTTTGGGGTTTGTTGTACAGCAGCTCGGCAGGATGAGAAACAGGGTCAGCCCGTGGGATGTGCCTGGGGGAGGTGGTGTTTGAGGGTCCCCAGGACCAGGGGAGAAATGAGAATCTTGACTCCATGCTTCAGAAGGGTGATTTATTATTTTATTATATATAGTATATATTTTTAGAAGTTTACACTAAAACTATAATAAAGAAAGAGAAAGGAGACATCAGAAGGCTAGCAAGGAAAAGAATGATAACAAAATCTTGTGACTGACCAGAGACACAACACAGCTAGACCTGTAATTGGTCATCAAGTAGAAACAATTCACATGAGACCAATCAAAGATGCACCTGCCATATTCCACAGCAGCAGATAATTATTGTTTACATTTCTTTTCTGAGGCTTCTCAGGAGAAAAATCCTAGTAAAAGGATTTTCATAAAGTATGTCAGTGACACCCGAGGGGGGTGGAAACCATCCCCCATCTTGGAGACACAGCTCAGGGGACATCCCAGGCACCCTGAACCTGGATCCTGCATCCGCACAGTGAAGCTCTTGGAAGGGTCACACCGAGGGTCAGGTGGAACCTGATCCCTGCTGGGTGTCACCAGGAGCACCCCCATCCTCACCGGCCCTCAGGAGGGGCTGGCAGCGAGCAGAGCTGAAGGCAGGGTGGCTTTGTGGGGGCAGGAGGTGCAAAGGGCTTGAGCAGGATGAGCTGGCATGGGACTGAGCAGGGCTGGAGAGGCTCCCAGAGGGAGGGGCCGGTGGGTTCTGCACCTCCATCCCAAATCACCCCCTGCAGCCAGGGGAGCTGGGATGCGGCTGTGGGATGCTCACAGCCCCCATCCCACGTGCCTGGAGCCCGGTTTGCCAGGGCACAGCTGCCCATCTGCCCGCAGCAGGAAGCAGGGCATGAATTCCGTGTCGCCCGGCTGGCATGCGCAGCCTTCGCTTCCACTATCAACTCATCCCAGCCCGGCAGCTCCCTCCCTTTGTGCTCCAGATTCCCTCCTCATTCCGCAGGGGAGAGAGAACTGTGGCCAGAGGGAGCCATACCAAGCACCAGGGTCTCTGTCACAGGTTGGGAGGGCTGGCAGGGCGGGATCCTCGCGCCTCGGGGCTGCCACACGTGTCACTGCCTGCCCGGCCCCTGTCACTGCTTGCCCAGCCCGTGTCACTGCCTGCCCAGCCCCGTATCACTCCCTGCCCGGCCCCTGTCACTCCCTGCCCAGCGAGCCCGGGGTGACCCCGGAGGGGACGTGGGAAGCCCTGGCCCCAGCCCATGTGGCAGAGCCTCGGCTCTGGCCTGGCTCCCCCTTCCCCTCTGCACCCCTCACCCCGGCAGGGCCCGGTCCTGGGGGCTGGGGCCCCACAAGGAGGGGAACAAAAGCGCGATTTTCCCTCTCCCCACGAACATGGGGCTCCTGCCAAGACACCACTCCTAAGATGTCAGAAATCCCACTCACAAACACAGCAGATATTTGTTGCAGGATCCCTGGCACTGAGCCTCCGGTGAATCATTTTCTGCTCTGCTTTTTTCCCGGAAAACACTGGCTCCTTGCTGCAAAAGGAATCTGCTGCCTGCCCGGAACCAGGCTTGGCCTGCCCAAAATCAGCACAGCCAATAGGAACTCAGGCCAACAAAGGCCACTGCTCCAAGATCCCCATTTCTTCCTTCTCCATGTTTTTATCAACAGTTTCCGGCGCAAATCCAAAGGGCAGCCCCACGCAAGCCGACATGGAAAAAATTGGCTCTTTCACATCCCAAAACAGCCACAGGCAAAGCCTGCCTCCCTCCTGTGACCACGCCAGGCTGCCACGGACAGCTCCCTGCAGCCCACCTGCCACCGAAACTCGGGAGGAGAATAAAAACCCTCCAACACGATGTTTGTAGCGACAGAGAATGAGGCATTAGTTTGTCCTGGAGCGGACATGCCATTGAAAACATTCCCATCCACGCATAGTTCCTTACGTGGTGTTTCCCATGTCTATACGGACAAAAAGCCAAAGAGATTCCCGTTCAGGGGTCTTAAAATTACACTTAAGAACTACACTTACACATAAGAATTACAGTTCTTAGTATTAGATCTCCTCTCGGTTCTTGATCCCTTCGCCTTCGAACCTCATTTTTCGGTTCTCTCAATTATTCATTTCCCAGACAGGGAGGTGATGTTCGTTAATGGTCGCTAATGGTAGCTAATATTCGCTAATGTTCTGTAATGCGCTTATGGCAACTCCCAATCTGTGCATGTTCAGATCATCGGCTCTCTCCCGATGAACAGAACCTTTCGAAGAAAAACTTGATTTCCCCTCCCCCTTGGCACAGGCGAACAAACTCCTGATTAATGTTACATTAAAAAATTAAAATTTGTATAATTTCAAACATCCCCAACCCTCTCCTCAAGTCCCCTCGGAGTCCTCAGGGTTCCTCCAAGTCTCCTTAAGCCCCCCAGGGTCCCCAGAGCTGCCCTGCACCCCCAGACTGCGTGGGCTGGGGGTCTCAGAGGGCCGTGCCCCCCTCCCTCTGCGGGGCGGTGCGGGGCCGGTCCCCCGCCCTGAGCGAGCTCCGTTCCCGTTCCAGGCGTTCATTCCCGGTCATGGAGCCCAAGCAGGCGGACGTGTCCATCCCATTGCAGTCCTCCGGGTGGGGGGCGGCCGCCCCCGGCCCCCGCTCCGAGCCGCGGCCCCGGGACTACGTGCTCTGGTCGGTGTTCAATGTGCTGCTGTGGTCCGCGCTGGGCGGACTGGGCTGCTGCGGCTTCCCCGCGCTCGTCTACTCCGTCAAGGTGAGGGAGGGGTCGGGGACCCCCGCCAGACGCCCCGGATCAAGCCCTGATCGGCCCCGGTACCCCCATCCAGACTGACCCCCAGCCAGCCCCTCCCGGGTCTTCCGTCCCCCGACCGAGCCGGGCACGGGACCCCCGACGTGTCCCGGCTCCCTCCCCACCTCCGGAGCCCCCGACCCAGCCCGAGCCGGACCTTCGCCTCACCCGGGGATCCCCCAGCCCTCCCTGACGCCCCCCGCTCCTCTCCCCCTGCCCACCTCCCTCCAAACCCCTCTCCCATCTCCGATCCCCAGATCCCCTCTCCCATCCCGGACCCCCAGTCTGGTCTCCCATCCCTGATGCCAGCCCCGCCTGGGACCCCCAAAGCCACACTGTGCCCACCCCGGGACCCCCAAAGCCTTGTGTCCCCCCTGGGACCCCCAAAGCCACGCTGTGCCCACCCCGGGACCCCCAAAGCCGTGTCCCCCCTGGGACCCCCAAAGCTGTGTGTCCCCCCTGGTACCCCCAAAACCGTGTCCCCCCCGAGTGCCGGCACTGCGGGGCAGTGCCCGCTGCCCTCGCCCCGTGCCCCGGGTGACACACACGTCCCTGGGGTCCCAGCACAACCTCGCGGCCACCCCGGGGGCTTGGCCACCCAGTCGGTGTCGCACACGGCCCGAGCCCCCCGCTTGCCCCCCAGGCCCGTGACTGTAAGCAGGTGGGGGACCTGGAGGGCGCCCGGCGCCACAGCCACCGCGCCAGGGTGGTGAACATCGTCTGCTCCGTGGCGGTCGCCGTCGTCTGGATCATCTTCATCGGCATCGCCGCCACCTTGATGTCCAGATTCAGGGACACCTGACCAGCGCCCGCCCCACCCGCGGGGTGCTCCCTCCCTCCTCCTGCCTCCAAAATGTGCCCGCTCGGGGCGCGGGGGCGCAGGGAGTGACCCCGGTGCCCTCGCTGTCCCTGCACGGCCGCGGGAGGGGAGGGGACGGGGCGGCCAGGCTGGGGCGTGGGGGACAAGGGACAGCCCCCCACTCCCCCCCTTGGCTCTGCTCACGCGCTCCCTGGCACCTGTGACACACCTGTCGGTCACCGCTGCCCCCGGTGGAGTTCGTCCCCTCGCTGTCACCTCCTTCACCGGGGGACATCGCAGAGAGTCCTCGGGCATCTTTGCGACGTCCTCCTCCTCCTCCTGCTCCTGCTCCTCTCCCTGCCTCCATCCTGCCACGGAGCAGGGCGCTTCCAGCCCAAATCCCAGGGAAGTTTCTTCCCAACATCTGGGATGTTATAGATACATATTATAATATTGGCTTTTCGCAAATATTAAAATAGATTTTATATGTGTAGTGTTATAACAAAGTTATACACTACACATTTAATATGTGTAGTGTATAACTCTGTTACAAAGGTATAGCTTTTATTTCTGCTGTTAATTAAGCTTGGACATAGTAGTAAAACAGCTAAGATAAGCGTGCTTCTGTTTAAATGCCTGCTTAGATGAGATAACATCCAATAAACAAATAAAAAAGACACCTGCTTACAGCTATACCAACTATCAACCCTCACCATCTAGAGACAGGGTGGGCCAAACCAAAACTAAAAATAATAATAACAAAAAACCTAAAACCACAACCAAAAAACACACATACTCTAAGAAAGTAAAACAAAAACCGGGTCATACTAAACAATTCGTAAAATATGCAAACTAGTTTAAGAAAAAAGTTTACTATACATCAGAGTCTATAAATATACAACAGGCTGATGTTAGAAAAAACGTGTTTAAGAAGTGTCTCCTGAGACAACGGTGTGCTCTTAACTGAGTACCAAGACACACCCAGCCATAATCTTTACTCTATGTTCCTTATCTCCTAGTATCCTTTATTAAACTTTTTAAATTTTTACAAGAGAGTAAAAGTGTTTTCCACATTGGAGACGGCAGACAAAGGAAATTACAGCCCCTCCGCGCGTCCTGGCTGCAGCCCTGTGTGCCCCCCGCTGCCGGGGAGCCCCGTGGGTGCGGCTCTTCCACCTTTCCATACCAACTTCCCATTTCACCCATCCCGCAGCCCAACAGTGCTGCCGAGGGGGGTCAGTCCTGCCCAGCTCACCTGGAGGGGGGCTGCAGGTACCTGTGCCAGCCAGCGCCGCGCAGCTCCCGGAGCGCCCCTCCTGCGGGGCCGGAGCCGCCCGTGCTCCTCATCCCGGGAGGAAGGCTGGCTATTAAAAGCCCGTGGGTTCGCCATCCCAGCCCGGCCTGCGGGCCAACCACATCCCTCAGGGCTGTAATTTCCCAGGTTTATATTTAGCGGAGCAAGGATATAAAATGGGCGCGGGCCGCCGGAGCCGCGGGGTTCCTCTCCGTGCCCATCATGGACACCTCGGACCCGCGGGAGGAGCGGTGGCCCCCCAAGCGGGGTCTGCCCCCCGCCGCCCCCCAAGCGCCCCGCGACCACCTGGTCTGGGCCATCTTCAACACCCTCTACATGAACTTCTGCTGCCTGGGCTTCGTGGCGCTCGCCTTCGCCGTCAAGGTACGGCCCCGGCGGCGCCGGAGCGCTCGGGGGCTCCGGGAGGGATGGGAGGGATGCCCAAGGAGGCAGCGAGCGCTTGGGAAATCTCCCGGAGGGGCTGGGGCGGGCAGATCCCAACGCTCCCCACAGGCGGTGGCACCTGCCGCTGGTGAATCCTCCCTGCTTTTCCTGCCACTGACTCCGGAGGCTGTGGGACAGCCGTGGATAACCACAGCCCCCTGCCCAGCACCCGAGGAGCAGCTGCTTGATTCTAAAAAGCGCCATGGGGGTCGTGATTTCACCACAACTCCCCCGGCAGGAGCAGCTCCAGCTGTGAAAAAATGGGAATAAGCAGGGACTGGGGTCGGAGAGACTCTGGAGGAAAAAGGAGGGAAAAGCCCAGCTCCAGCTGGACTAGACTGGGACAGAAAAATGGCAACAAGCATGGACTGTGGTCAGAGAGGCTCTGGAGGTAGAAGGAGGGAAAATCCCAGCTCCAGCTGGACTAGACTGGGATAGAAAAATAGGGACAGGCAGGGGCTGGAGCCAGAGAGGTTCTGGATGAAGCAAGGAGGAAAACACAAGTGGGAAAGGATGTGGGGCCAGAGGGGAGCCTGGGATGGATGGATGGATGGATGGATGGATGGATGGATGGATGGATGGATGGATGGATGGATGGATGGATGGATGGATGGATGGATGGATGGATGGATTGTGGGTTGGAAGTGGAACAAATCCCTGGAGCAGGAAGGGCTGTGGGAAAGAGCTGCAAGAGGGGGCTGTGGGAAGGATTTCTCCAAAGGGGCTGAGGGAAGAGTCTCTCCTCGGCTGTTGCAGGCTCGGGACAGGAAAGTGTCCGGGGATGTGGAAGCTGCTCGTCACTTCAGCTCCAAGGCGCGGTGCTACAACGCCCTGGCCACGGCGGGCAGCGTGGTGCTGCCCCTGCTGCTCGGGGCCCTCATTGTCACCGGCGTCATCCACCTCTCCAAGCTGGCCCAGGAGTCCGTGGGCTTCTTCACCTACCAGTTCAGCGGCAGCGATGATGAGGACCAGTGATCCCGGGGGAGGGCTGGTGGCACCTCCTCTGTGTCCCTGGTGGCCCCCCCCAAAAGGCCACCACCCCTGTCTGCCACCCCACCCCCCAAGCCCAGTTATTTTTGTTTATCCTGTGGGATTTTTTACCTCCTGTTATCCCGTGTGGAGCCCCAGTTTCTGTGGTTGCTATTTAAATCATTAAATGCTTCACACAGCGTGAGTTTCTGCGTGTGGGAAGGGGCAGAGGGGTGCCAAAGGGAAAACATAAATTGGGATTTTTGGCTCTGATGGGGCTCCTGGCAGCCAGGAGACACCATTGTTCCCACAGCCTTTACGGCCACCTTTGGCCCCAGGACTGAGGAGGGGAGGAAGCAGAGACAGTCTTGGGTCTCATGGGATGAAGCAAATGGGGAGTCCTCTCCTCACCCCAAATGGAGCTGAGACCTGCAAACTCATTACAGCAACGCTGATATCCCCAGCCAGGACAGGCAGGAGTTGGGAGGCACTCCCAGTGCTCCCTGCTCTCCGTGCCTGGGCTGCAGACTGCTCATTTTGGGATAAAAGACCCCCTTTTTGAGGCTGAACCCCCTTCAGTGCCAACTAGCCCTGGCTCAGAGCGGGGCTGTATCCCAGCCCCATCCAAATCCCAATCCTGGTGCAGTGCACAGGGCTGGGGACAGCACGGTCCCTTTGTCGTGCCAAGAGCTGCCGCTAATTAGGGGCTGGCGGCTCTGATGAGGCGGGAGCAGGACCCGAGTAATTACAGGGCAGCGGGAAAGTGCCAGCTCCAGCCCTAAGCATTCCCAGATGCCTCGGGGCACGGAGCAGCCGCGGGGCTTTTTATAACCTGGGCCGAGATTCCTGGGGTTGGCTTGGCCAGGACAGACCCTCGGGGCAGGGAACGCCCCCGGCATTCCCTGAATCCCACCCAGGACGGGGACACGGAGGGGAGGAGGCTGTGCAGCCCGGAGCCAGGGGCTGGGAGCAGCAAGCCCGCCCTGTGCAGGCACGGGAATTCCTCGGGGACCCAAAAACCGTGTCCCAGGGCAAACCCACAGCAGCTCTCTGCTCGCCCCGAGGCCGCTCAGGCTGCCCTTGCCACCATCTGACAGGATAATGCTACAGATCTCTGGTGTCCAGGCTTCCTGCAGCCCTTCAGATGCCAAGTGTGAAAGGATTTAACTCCAGAAGTGTTGAAAAGAGAGGGAATAATGTAGATAAGGGTTTAAAAACATGTGAGGGATGTTACGCACCAAATAACTGCAGTGGAGCTGTGTGCTGCCCACGCGGGGTCAAAAGGTTTTTTGCTGCATATTTGGGAGTAATACTTAGTGCCAAAACATCGTTCATCTGGTGAAACAGCACTGGCTGAGCCTCCACAGTCCTTTGAGCCCACGGAGCAACACATGGGGAAGGCAAGGAGCAAGGCAGGACATGCTGGAGGAGCTGGAGTCAGGATCCTGGAGTCAGGAATGGGCTTCCTTACAGACACAAACATGTTGAAAGCATAAACAGCTCCGGGGTGCTCAGCAAACACGTTTGAAAGGGTCATTTTCAGGCTTGGTTTCCTCTCCTGCGCCGAGTAAGAGATGTGTGGAGGGGAGTGGGGGGCTCAGACGTGGTGACAGCTCTGGCCATGGTGACAGCTCCAGCCCCCTGGCCCCCTGGGGCCACCAGGACAGGTGGCACACACAGTCCTGGCGGGGCAAAGGGCTCCTGGCACAGCCTGGCACCCCCTTTCCACCCACTGTTACCTTCCCCCTGCACCAACATCCCGGATCTGCTGCTCCAGAGGGCAGCACCCGGATCAGGTAGGGTTCAGGGGGTGCTGCTGGTTGACCTCTGGATCCATCCAGGCGCTGTGGGGAAGGAGACACTCTGCCCTGCAACAGAAAAGCTTTGTGTGAGGTGTGGGAATGGTTTCTCCCCAAATTATTTCAGGGAGCAGATGCAGGCAGTGCTGCCATACCTTTCCACAGGGGAAAGCGCTGTCCTGACTCCAGCACAGCTTCCAGGGGACAGGCTGGAGGGTCCCAGGAGGCCTCAGTCACTTCCATCCTGATCTTCTCCCTGGTGATGGTGACTTCCAGCCTGTTGCCCAAGTAGGAGATGCTGGAGAGTTTCAGCTTGGTGATACCCTCGGGAAAGGCGGGATCGAAGAGGAGGCTGGACTTTGTGATCCTGGAAAGGCAGGAGCAGTCAGGGGGGGAACAGCAGGAGGCACAGAGGAGCCCAGCTTAGGGTCAGGGAGCAACCACCTCTCCAGGCATCACCAGAAGGGTCTGGGAGGGTCCTCAGTGCACCCCAGGATCTCTGGGCAAACCCCAGACACACTGAGGGAGCACCTGGGGAGGAGCTGCTGGGGCTGTGATTCCCAAGACATTCCTGCCCCAGCCCAGTTCCACAGCTGGGGCCTGGGCTTTCCAGGTCTCATGTTTAAAAAACTCAGCCCAGTTCCATCTCAGAGCTTGGCTCCAGCAGCAGCTGTGCTGGCAGAGCTTGGGGAATGCCCTGCTCCTGCTCCCAGAGCAGGGAACCCTCAGACACCCACCTCAGCTCCCATTCCCATGGGATGGAGGGATGGGAGCTCAGCAGGAAATGCTGGCACAGAGAGCTCCCAAGGCTCAGAGACAGAGATGGATGCAGTGCTTGACCCAAGGCCTTGGAGAAGAGGCTTGAAGGTTTAGAAAAGAAAAGTGAAACTGACACGAAGTAAGAATTAAGATTTGTAGTTCCAGCAGAAACGTGTTTTAAGTAAGCAGAAATATGCCTCATGGAAGTGAATAAATATGTTAGGCAAGAGTGTAGAAAATTTTAAAGTCTATCATATAACTTGTTATAGAGCTGGCAAAAAGTAGAAGATCCAGCAATAAGTGTCTGGAGACTTGTATGATTGGATAAAAAGAACATTGCATCAGAATCCTGTAAAATGTAGCAATGATTTCCAGCAGTTTGCTATCATTTCCTGTCATTTGTAGCGATGATAGCAAATTAATGACTGGGTTATGAACATCCTAGTGAGCTTTGTAGAAGAAGCTGATTAAGGAATATATAAGATATGATAAGAAATATATGATAAGAAATATATAAAAGACATTGTAAATAAAGTTAAAACGGTTTCTGATGTGCTGGCACTGAACGTAGGTCCCAGCCTTCCATGAGACTGATTTTGCAATAAATAAACCATCTTTTAATTGCCTCATCAGTTGACCCTGTCTGCTGTGTATCCCAGCAGCGCTCCTTCCCCAGAAACAATGGAACAAACATCCCAGCTCTCTCTCCAGCCTGAGCCAAGGCCAAGCTGCCTGTGTGGGCGTTGGCTTTGGGTGAGGAAAAACAACAGCCCCTCTTGTCCCCGGCCCAAATCCTGGCGCACCAAAGCTCTCCACCAGCAGCTCCAGAAGGCTGAGAGGGCTTCAGGGGCTGGAGGGGGCTCAGGGGAGGTTTGGGGGCCTGGGGAGCCCCAGCACTGCACAGGATCCATGTCCTATGCAGGGAAAGGCAGGACTGTGGTTGCACAATGTCACCGCCACCTCTGGAATTTGGCCAGAGCCACAAAGCTGTGGCTTGAGCCTGTGCCACAAGGGGCCTGACCCAGCACACACTGGGCACCTGGAGACCTCCCAGCTTGGCCAAAGCCCAGATTTCCAGCTGGGAATACGGCAGCTCACACCCAGCTCCACCAGGGAATGGGGAACGGGTGGCTTTTCCAGTTGGGAATAGGGCAGCTCACACCCAGCTCTGCCAAGGAACGGGGAGGGTTTCCCAGCAGCTCTGGCCACACACATGGAGTGAAAACACATAGTTAGGGCTGGAAGTTTTTAGTGGGAATCAAAAGGCTTGATCCAGCCTCAATTAAACCAGGAATAGGCTGAAGAGACAGTGGTTCCAGGGTGGAAACCACCACAGCTCTGAAATTACATGAACAGCTCCATGTTTTCCCAGGATATTTTAAAGCTGAGGTGATGCCTGCTCAGCACTTTGCTCCAGGGAGGCTCCCAGAACCCCTGTGAGCAGGGAGGCCCCAGGGAGGCTGCAGGAGGTGTTTCCTCACCACATCCAAAGGAGGCAGGAGGATGTTGCTGCTGAAGCAGAGATGTCCTGGATTGTCAAGCAAATTGTATTCTATTTACCGTCTGTATGGCAGCTGTCTTCTGTTAAGTGGGCAGTTTTCCTTATCTCTTCCATAACTATTCCGAGGAGACATCTGCTGATAACAGGCTATTGAATGTCACTGCACGGCTGATAAGAACTATAACATCCCATTGTGAGATGCTCTGCCCAGAGGGGAGAGACAAGCACTCCTACTGGAGATAAAATGTGGAGATTCTGGAACACCAGCACGGCTTCTCCATTGGATTTTCCCAGAGGAACAGCTGCCTTTTCTTCCACTGGATCTTCAGAGGAAGACTGCATCCTTTTCTACAGGATCCCTGCTCCAGCAGAACCACACCTGACACTGCAGGAGGGCTGCAGCCACAATTCCAATGGGACTGCTACCAACACCCTGACCCACCCACAGGGTGTCAGGTTGTATTCTGACTCTGTCAGTGTTGTTCTAGTTTACTGCATTGGTTGTTTTATATTTCTATTTTCTTCCCTATTAAAGAACTGTTATTTCCTGCTCCTATATTTTTTGCCTGAGACCCCCTTAATTTAAAATTTATAGCAATTTGGAGGGTGGAGGGGTGGTTTACATTTTCCATTTCAGGGGAGGCTCCTGCCTTCCTTGGCAGGCACCTGTCTTTCCAAACCAAGACAAGAGAACAGGCTTAGGGAATGGCATTTTGCTTCCCAAATATGACCTGTCATGACCCTCTTACCTGTTCCCAGCTTCGCTCCAGCCAAACAGGGACATTTTAAGGGACAGGTGGTTGCTTGGGAGTTAAAACTGACACAACAGGTCTCACCTGAACCCCGTGAAGCCGAAGAGGAGGACCTGCAGGAATCCACCCATCCCTGTCAGGAAGTTCACAGCTCCCGACCCATCCGAGTTCTCCACCCAGACCTGACCAGCAGGAGAAAGAGATGATGCAGGATTTGATTTGGGATGCTCCAGGCAGTTCTGCGGGTTTCAATCCCATTGTCACCTGCCTGGGAGCAGGAGGGATCTGCAGCCTCTCCACTCACCTTGAAAGGCTCCGTGATGTTGCTGAAGCACTTTTCCAGCTGGCTCCAGGCTCTCTGCAGCTCCTTCAGCTCCAGCCAGCCCACGGCAAACATGCTCTGCCGGAGGGGGAACGGCGACAGCTGCGGTGGAGCAGCACCACCTCCCCACCCCTCCCTCCAGAGCGAGCAGTTCCAGGGCACATCCCAGCTCTGCACTGTGCCCTGGATGGAGCCCCCCGCTCCCAGGAGTGAGTCCCAGGCTGGGCTCTGCCCTCTCCTCACCCAGGTCATGGCTGGCCCGGCCGGGTCGGTGACGGGCTCGTACATCTCCAGGTCGTTCCTCCGCACCTCGGCACTCATGGGATGCATCAGTGGGAACCCCAGCAGGACCACATCTGCCTGCTTCACCGGCTCACCTGGGGACAGGGCTGCTCAGACAGTTCCCAAATTTCCCAAGTTTTCGAGCCCACTGATGAGAAACAACCCAGTGAGGCAGGAAAACCACTCCTGTTGCACTGCAGCAATAGCAGGGACTCTTCTTCTGCCATTCCCAATGGAATTCTGATCCTTCCAGGATTAAAAGTGTGGTCCATGGGCTGTGTCACCTCCATGGGCTCCTGCCCCTGCCTCCCCACTCACCTGGGCTGTAGCCATCGTACTCAGGGTGATATTTCCTCTCCTCATCAAAGGGCACTTTGATTTTCCTGGCACGTTCCTCCCACTCCTCTGGCACTGGGAGCAGCAGGTCCCGAGCCAAGCCAGCGGCAAAATTTAAGCTGGAAAGAAGGAGGAACAAGGTTTTATGTCAGGGATGGGTGATGGTGGGAGGAGAGAGGGGACAGAAGGAGTTACGAGTAAAAGCTGCTGTGGAAGAACAAGGGGCAGAGATTGAGCCAGGGATAACAGCTTCCATCGTGGAGCTGGGAGCTCCTTTCCCAGACTGTGGGTGTCTGCAGCTGGCCAACAGCACAGACACCGCATGGAATGCCCAGGGAGAAGCCCTGCCGTGAATGGAGATCCCTCCCAGCCCCACGTGGGCACTGAACAGGTCGGAGGAGCTGGGGGAGCTCCCACTCTTCCTGTGACTGCAGAGGGGTGTGAGGAGAGGGAGGAAGGATCCCCTCGGGAGCCCCACTGCTCCCATCCCTACAGAGTGCCAGGTGGAAGAGCAGAGAGCCAGGCCAGGCTCCCAGGTGAGATTCCAAACATTACCTGCGCCGGGCCACGGCGTTGGTGTAGGCAGAGTTATCCACCTGGCTGTGGTACTCGTCTGGGGGCATGACACCTGCGGGGACAGCAGGGGACACTTGGCACCCCAGCACACCCAGGGTTGCTCTGGGCCCCTCCTTGGGGACACAGGTGGGGAAGGGGACCCTGCTGCCCGTCTGGATCCTGCTGGCAGGATCCCACACAGTCCCAGCAGGATGCTCAGTGGAGAACACGCACGGTGCTGCGTGGGAAATGGAAAGATAGAAACTTCCACAGACTCAGGAAGGTTTAGTTTGCAGCCTTGGAAGGAGCTTGGATTGATGTAAACATAAAGTATGCAGACATGAAGTAGAAAAATCATAAACTTATGCTTCTATAGTTATAAGTAAGAATAAGCCGTAAGTAAGAAACTATTGATAAGATGGTGAAGGGTTTATAGGGTAAGAGTGTAACTGTATAGAATAAGCTAAGAGTCTAGATGTTACAATGGGGGGGGGTGTGTGTGTGTGTACATAAAATAACAGCCTGGTGGTTAAAAGTATCCACACTGCAGTAACAGTAAGTAAAGGTGACAGGTTAGAAAAGCAAAACAAACTCTGTAGTAAGGGTCCATTGGATAAGAAAGTTATACATCATCTTGTTGCACTGCGTTACATATTGTCTTGTAAAGTTACATATTGTTTTGTGACAAGAACTTTTGACTGTCTGGAGCTATGGCTGACTGCTTGCTGTCTCAAAATCTCATGGCCTCTGAGACTGATGTTTATTTAAAGAATAAATTGTCTTTAGTTCTTTAGACTGATTTTAGTCCCATGCCTTTAATTAATGCAGTGATAGTGACAGTGCTGAAACAGGAACAACCCGGGATGCAGCTCTGGCTGGTGCGTGCAGGCACCTCATCCTCAGGGCAGCCTGAAGGGCACCTTCAAGCCACAGAATCCCAGGGTGGTTTGGGTTGCCTCATCCAGTTCCACACTCCTGCCACGGTCAGGGACACCCTCCACTAGACCAGGTGACTCCAAACCTCTGCTTTCCACCCCATTCCCATGGCGGAGGTACCTCTGATGTGGTAGAGCTGCTCCTCCTCACTCCACACCATCCTGCTGCACCAGTACCGAGCCACGGCTTCCACCAGCTCCCAGCCCTCATCCTCCCGGAACAGCTTCAGGTCCTGGGGGAATGACAGGGGCATGAGGGAGACTCCACCAGACCCAAAGCCAGCAGGAGGATGGAGAGGAGCTCTGAGGAGATGGAGGGAGCAGGAGGAAAGACTGGCCTGGTTTGAGCCAACAGGATTCTGAGACGCCCACAGGAGCAAGGACAGAGCAGGCAGGGCTGCAGGAGGGAGCCTGCAGAGCAGAGAGAGCAGAATTCCTCAGGGAAAGTACAGTGACAGTGTCCAGGTGTCCAGCCACCGGGCCATCAGGTGGAGCACTGTCCCTTTACCTGCGTGGTGCAGTAATACTGCTCGAAGGCCATCAGGACATCCCCGGTGATGTGGATTTCCTGGGCTCCGTAGATCTCCTCAGGACACACCTCCCGGCCAGTGGCTGCGCTCTCCCACGGGAACTTCGCGCCCTGCCGAGAGAAGGCATCCATGAGCACATCGCCCTGTGCTGCGCCCGCTGAAACAGCCCTGGACTGCCCTGGGGACAGGGGTTGGTGCCACCCCAGCCCGGGACTGCCCTGGGGACAGGGGCTGATGCCACCTCAGCCCGGGATTGCCCTGGGGACAGGAGCTGGTGCCACCCCCGCCCGGTGTCCTCTGGGAACAGGGGCTGGTGCCACCCCAGCCCGGGACTGCCCTGGGGACAGGGGTAGGTGCCACCCCAGCCCGGGACTGCCCTGGGGACAGGGGCTGATGCCACCTCAGCCCGGGATTGCCCTGGGGACAGGAGCTGGTGCCACCCCCGCCCGGTGTCCTCTGGGGACAGGGGCTGGTGCCACCCCAGCCCGGGACTGCCCTGGGGACAGGGGTAGGTGCCACCCCCTCCCGGTGTCCCCTGGGGACAGGGGCTGATGCCACCTCAGCCCGGGATTGCCCTGGGGACAGGAGCTGGTGCCACCCCCGCCCGGTGTCCTCTGGGGACAGGGGCTGGTGCCACCCCAGCCCGGGACTGCCCTGGGGACAGGGACAGGTCCCACCCCCTCCCGGTGTCCCCTGGGGACAGGGACAGGTGCCACCCCCTCCCGGTGTCCCTGTCGCACCTCGTAGCCCTGCTCGCGCGCGTTGCGCCTGGCGCCCTCCAGCGTGCGGATGCGGTACTGCAGGATGGCGCGGGCAGCCCCGGGATGCAGCAGCAGGATATTCGGGAACATCCAGGTGTCCTGCGGGGCCGCGCGGCGGGATTGGCTGGGGGGAAGCGTCCGAATGCTCCCGCCAGCTCCACCCTTCAAGTCCATCCTCATCCCGATCGAAGGATGGAGTCTCCTCCATCCGACTCGCCGTGCCAAGCCCCTAGGTCAGCACGGCCCCCCTCACCTGGTCCCAGAAGACGTGACCCCAGTAGTCCTCGCCGCGGGTGCCGTTGGACAAGCCGCCGGGGCTGATGCCGTGGAAGGGGACTCCGGGGCTGTCCCGGGGCGGGAGGGCGCTCAGCAGGTAGTAGAGGCAGCCGTGGAGCGCCTGGCGCAGGGCCAGGGGCCCGTCCAGCTCCACGGAGCAGCCCCGGCGCAGCGCGGCCCAGGCGCGGACGTGGGAGCGGTGCAGGGAGCCCGCGGCCGCCAGGGACAGCCCCGCGCTGTAGCTGCGCTTCGCCTCCTCCTCGCTCCCGGCCACCGCCGTCAGGAACTGCCAGCACCGCTCCCGCTCCTCCTCGCCCAGCGTCAGCGACTGCGGGATGGGGGTCCACAGCATGTGCACAGTGGGACGGGGGCCCCCCTCCACCTCCGGAACCAGCGTCTGCCCGTAGATGTAGCTGTGGGAGATGGGAAGCGATTGGGGAAGGTGTTTCTTCCCAATGTCCTATCTAACCCTACCCTCTGGCAGTGGGAAGCCATCACAAACGGTCTCTTGTTCCCAGGAATCCTGGTGTAGAGGTCACATCCTACAAATCTCCTGTTTTCCTTCCTTGGAATCACATCTAGACTCCATCACCTTCACTGCCCTCACACATCAGAGTGAGGGATAACTCTGGAGTTGCAAGTAATACAAATATTTCTGCGCTTCATTTCAGGGCGGTTTTTATATACCAGCCAGGATGAAACAGGTGTGAGAAACCTCCACATCCCTTACCATTCCAGACCCACACCATTCCAACCCCATATCCCTCCACCATTCCAACCTCATGCCCCTCACCATTCCAGCCTCACCATTCCAGCCCCAAAACCATCACCATTCTGTCCCCACGCCCCTCACCATTCCAGCCCCACAACCCTCACCATGCTATCTCCACACCCCTCACCATTCCAGCCTCACCATTCCAGCCCCACTCCAGCCTTACACCTCCAGTTTATTCCCAGGGGAGAGTAGGGCACTGCACCACAGCCCATGGAGGGTGGGCTCAGGGCAGGGACCCCAATCCCCCACACTCACTGCGCTCCCTGGAAGTCTGGGCCTGAGCTCAAGTGCAGGTCCTGGCTCTGTGGCACGAACAGGCTCTGGAGCTGGATGGTGACGGGGTGAGTGGAGCCATCCAAGCGCCGGATGGTGACACTGGAGGCCATCAGGTGCACCAGGGAGTGGTGGGCGAACAGCTGGTGGGTGGCCGTGTAGCCAGGGGACTGAATCGTGTGGCTGAAGGTCCCTGCAAGCACAGCCAGAGCCACCAGCCTTTGGAAACACTTGGATCCTGCCCTATCTACTGGTTCCTACTGGCCAGGGAATTGCTTTTCCCTGGGATCAGATCCAGTTGTGGACTGGACAACACTGCTGTCAGCGAGCCTGGCCAAATTGCTGAGGGACAGTCTGTGCCATCAAACGTGATTAAAGAGCGTGTGCCGAGTCTGGCCCCAGCAGGGATAGAGCTACAGCCTGCAAATCACTTATTCCCACACAAAAGAGGGATTTTCCGCTTGTTCCAGAGGAGCAGCGCCCCGAGGTGAACAGAGAACGGGGAGAAGAAAGATGTGACTGAGCACAAGAGGCAGCAGAAGCAGAGAGAACCGAGCCTCGGCAGAGCCCCGGGGGAGGTGCCGGCTCCCTGCTCACCTGTCCAGGTGTTGAGGGTGAAGCTCTGGGCGGGGCTGCGGGCTCCGGGCGCTGCCATGCGCAGCCCCAGCGGGCTGGGGACATCGGCGCGGTGCGTGTCCCCCGCGGCACCGCTGTACACGCCGGCGGCGTGCAGGATGTCCCGGAACACGCGGGTGCCCAGGAAGGCGTTGGTCACCGTGGGCAGCAGCCGCGGGTCCTCGGGCAGGGCCATGGCCGTGAACACGCCGGGGTCGCCCTCGCCATCGGCCATGGCCCACCTGGGGAGCCGCAGGGATGGGATGAGAGCTGAGGGGACAAAGTCAGCTCCCTATCACACCCCCGTGCCTGCCACCAGCGGTCTCTGCTCCTTTTAGTGTCCCCTCTGGTCACCTCTAGCGGTTTTCCCCCATCCCAGCTTCCTCCCAGCCCGGGGGTGCATCCCCTCTACTCCCTCAGCCCATCTCCAGCTGTCCCAAATCCTGACGGATGAAGGATGAAGATCACAGCTTCATCACTTCTCAGCCTCCTCCCTCTTCCTCTGCTGCTGGGATGGGGTCGCACCAGTTTCTCCCAACACACAGATCCACCTTCCCCATCTGGCCTCCTCTTCCTCCCAGTGCTGATCCGTGACACTTCGAAAAGTTCCTGATACTTCCCCCTCTGTTATCTCACTGCACCCCTCTGTTCCCCCTCACTCCTGCATCTCCAGCTCAGCCTCCTGGGGCAGGACCTTTCAATCCCACTGATTTATACATAAAACTATATTTATGTATCACGTACAAACATATATATAATTACAGACTAAAGATATGTACAGATACAGACGTGCACAAGCAGCCCCTGACAAAAGGTAGCTGCAGCTGGCTCCTGGCAATGCCGGGCACAGGAAAAACACAGGAATGACGAAATGAGGCTCGGAGAGACTCTGAGCAGAGCTGGCAATCCAGCCGAGGTGACACAGGGGCAAGGAGGGTGCCCAGCCCCCAAATCCCTCTCTAACAGCAGCCGGATGCAGGAACGCCCAAGCTCAGCTCGGTTTCCTCACCGAGACCGAGCTGGGAGGAAAATCCTGCCTTCGGGAAAGTGAAAAATACCGACCCAGCCCAAGCCCCAGGGTGCAGAAGGGAGGAGGTGGGTCTTGCCTTCTGTCCCGAGGCCAGGCTGAGCCTGTGCAGGCGGAGAGAGGCTGCTCCAGGCAAGGACGGAAGTTGCCCAACCGAGAAAGAAGGAAGGAAATCGCTTTTTTCCCCCTCTGTCTCCTTAAGAAGAAATAGTTGGAAAAATGATCCTGGACACGCAGGTGTTTGTCCAGCTGAGCTGCGTGCCCGCGGAGAGAGCGTGGCACTCCTGGGGCTGCTCTGTGCCTGGGGAGGAGGAACTGAAAGAGGAAAACCGAGTCTGATGAGTTGTGATCCTAAAGCCGCTGGCAGAGAGCCGGGTTAGCAGCACACCCCACTGACCTCCCGTGCCCCCAGCCATGCTCTGACCCTTTCCCTTGCCTGTTTCCAGGGAGGACAAAAATTCCATCTGGACTTTGGCTTTGGCACGCTTTTCCCAGCCCCTTCCAGCTGATCCCATCCTGGTGGGTCAGGGATCCACGGCTGGAGCTGCAGATGGACGCCACTGGCTGCTCTGAGCAGCCTCTGGTGCTCACCGGGATCCAGCACTTACAGGACTGGCTTAACACACATCTGTCCTGTGCTGTAAATCCATGGAAAAGCCCCCTGGAGCCTGGCTGGGTCAGTCCTGCAGCAGCCAATGCCCCAGGGATGTCTTGTGGCATCCCAAGCCTGAGTAGTAACACTTGCTCCCAGCTCTACTCCTTCGTATTCCAGGGTCTAATCCCAACTGGGTTCCTCACAAGCAGCTGCTGATTCCAGCACAGGCTGAGTCCTGTGGCAAGGGCAGGAATATCCATCCCCTGGGCATCCATAGGGGTTCTGAGGCACTGGAATCCCCCTCCAGCAGCCACCAGCACTCAGGGACAAGCTGGTCCTTCCCCACGTGATCCCAGTGGCATGCACCCCACTTCCTTCCCTTTATCAGAGGAATTTGGAAACAGCCCTTTCCAGTGAGCCCTTTCTCACTGAATGGTCTTTCAAGTGTAATAAAGTTTATAAAAGCCCACAGAAAAGGAGGTACAAGAAGAGAGTTTTGCTCCAAAGGAAGAGTTTTGCTCTAAGGGAAAAGGCCCCTCCAAGAGGAGGTCTCTGCTCTCCAGCAGAGTGTCTCAGTGTCCCCCTGTGCTGGCTGGGGACAGTTTTTGGTCTCAGAGTCCTGGCAGTGCTAAGGAGAAAAAAATCTGAAAACAATGAAGGGTAGAAAAACTAAGCAGAGAGCAACTTGGGCAAACCTGTCTGTGTCAGGCTGTTCCTCCCTGTGCCCCTGGAGCTGTGCCAAGGAGTGGCAGGGGGGTGGTGGCAGCAGTGACAGTGACAAGCAGGGCAGCTGCAGAGCGAGAAGGAGCAGCGGGATCACCCTGAGAGCGCCATGAAGGGTTTCCAGAGGGGCTCCCAGCTCCTGGCAGCTGCACTCCGGATCAGCCGGGTCCCCCGGGCACAGCTCCGCTCCCACCCCCCCGAGCACCCGCTCTCTCCTGGTGTGAGTATTCTGGGGGGCTGAAAAAGTGGGAACAGCCCACACGGAGGGGCCCAAACCCTCTGTGTCAGGGCCAAATTGTTTTGGAATGGGGGTGGAAGCAAAAGGGGAGGGGGAGGAAAAGAAGGAATGAGCCCTCAAGCTCCAGCCCACATCCCCACAGTGTCCATGCCCTGCTCTCCCTGCCCCCCAGCTCCTGCTTCTGCTTGATTTTGTCCTTTCAGCCTCTTTTTTATCCTTTGAGGTTTGGGGGTCCCCTGCAGCCCAGGGGAAGGGGCAGCAGTGACACTGGTGATCCCTCAGAGCCAGACCCTGCCCCCCTATCCTGGGACAGTCCCCACGGGACAGGACCTGCTGTCACCGCAGCGCCCAAGGTCCCTCTGACAGCCCCCCTGTGGGGACAGCCTCCCCCAAACCAGACCCTCCCAGGCTGGGTGAAACAAGCTGGGGAAAATGAGCTTTCCCCCAAAATCCTGCCTGATTCCCCCTTCACCCCTTTATTTGGGGTTTTCCCTCTGCTGCCTTCCCAAGGTCTTCAAGAAAGGAGCTGCAGGAGCCTGGAGAGGTTTTTTCCAAGCAAAGAAATCAAAGGAAGATGTCAGTGTGGGAGGTTAATGCTGTCCTGGCTGCTCTGGGGGAACGAGGGGCTGCTGCTGGCTGCAGTTCCCATCCCAAAGTCACCTGAAAGTCAGGAACACTGCAGGCCCCGGCCACTGCCTCAAGGTCATGCACTGCTCTGGAGTCCCAGAGGAACAAACCTGGAGAGCACCAGCCCCATCCACTGCCAGTGGGAACAGCTCTGCTCCCCACAGCTCCCTCCACAGCCCCAGGGCAGGTGCCAAAGCCTGGGAAGAGCACGGGGAAGTCAGCTGGGTGTGGTGTTGGATGGCAGCAGCGCAGCCATTTCGGGAGCCCTGTGCTATGGCCGTGGTGCATCCATGCCACTAATTCCTGCTCCTTGTCCCCCTCAGGAACAAGCTGTGGCCTTCAGCCTGATGTTCTCATCCTTCCTGCTGCCCACAGCCTGGGTCCTGAGCAACATCTACAACTACAGGAGCAGGCCCGAGTGAGGAGTGGCAGGAGCAGCCTGATCCCTGCTGAGAGCATCCCCAGGGAAGAGGCCTCGGGACAGAGCCTCGCCAGGATGGAACCCCCTGAACCTGCTCATTAAAATCCACCTTTGCATCCAACAAGGGCTCACTGGGTTTGCTCCATCCTGTAGGGAAGGAACCAGAGCTGTGCCCGCTGTCCTGATGACAGCACTCCCTCAAGGGCAGCCAGCAGGTCCCAATGGGAAGGCACATTCCCTATGGAGCCTCTAACACCTGCAGCACTGCGTGCACCCAGTCACCTCTCCCAACACAAGCAAGGAAGCCATTCCGAGGTATTTTCCTGGCAGGAAAACATTCCAAGGCTGTAAATGACATTAAAAGGGTGCCATGGGCTGGGGGCTGCATGCCTGTCCACTCCCTGCCTTGCAGGAGGGGCCTCTCCACCCACCACATCCCAAATTACCTGTGCCAGGGAAGCAGCCAACACGTGGAAGGTTTGGGCAGCGAGGGGCACTTCCAGGTGTCCTGGAAAAGCCTCTAGAGCTGTCACAGTTCCACAGATCTGACCATCATTCCCAGGAACTGCACAGAGCTTCACAGTCAGGAGAGTGTACCCACAGCATGGGAGTTGTTAGAATGCTCCTGGGAGAAGCTGGTACTGCTTCCCACAGTGACATTCCAGGTTTTGGATGCTGATCTCAAGCAACAGCAGCCCCGTAATTCAATGACTCCAGTGGAGTTTCCTTAATTCCCTAAAGTGTAGTGATAGCCGTGGGAATGAGAGTGAGATCTGACATGACACTGGGAAGGAGACTGTGCTCCTTAAAGCCTCCTCCTGTCCTCAGCTATGAAATAAAGGGAATATTTTCCTGATTGGAACACGCACTTCTTCCCCACGCTCTCCTGAAGTCAGTAGAAGTGGCACCAGGAGTAAGCCTTGAAAGACAGGATGCAGCAGGAATTGGGCAAGTCGAGCCAAGTGGCTGGGCAGGGAAGAGGCAGGGAAGAGGCAGGCACTGGACACTGAACAGCTCCATCCAGGAGGGAATTTCAGCCAGAAGGGCCTGGAGAGCAGCAGGACGAAGGTGAGCAGGGACAGACTCCAGCAATTCCATTTTGTCCTGTTTTCCAAAGTTTGTCTCCCTTGTGTGAGGCATGTCTGCACCATGCTCCCTTCTTTCTCTTGCTGGATCAATACCCTCAGTCAAGGCAGGAAAAGCACAAAAATTCCAGCAATGCCATTTGTTGATAACACCAGAGAACCAAACTGGTGAGGAAAGCTCCTGAATCCCAGGAGTGGCAGGGCCTGACCACAGAAACAGGTTTTCAAAGGAATCATCAGCAGCTCAGCTGCCAGGGATGGAGATGACACAGAATTCCCAAAAAGGGAAGGCAGAGACGTTTATTCCGGCAATGCCGCTGCACCTCACCTGAGCACAAAGCGTTGGTGAAAGACACCCACCCCTCACGTGTATGGACACACCCACTAACCAGGAATCCCGGGAAAACCCTTGGATGGAGCAAACACTCCCTCTGCTGCAGATGAGGACGGGCGGAGGGAAGCAGGGTCAGGGGAAGAAGAGGATTTGGGGAAGAAGATTTGGGGAATGCTGCCTCAGGCTGCTGCAGGGGCAGGGGGAAAGGGCAGCAGGACAGGCTGTGTCCCCTAAGGCCAAGACCCCTTGGATCCTGCACTAGGATCCCACCCTCCTGCAGCAGCTGGAGGCAGGAGGGATCAGGAGTGATCCATCCCCTCAGAGCCACTCCTGCCAGCAGAGGGAAAGCTTGGCTCGAGCACCAAAGGGTCACACAGCAAAAGGCCACGTCCTCCTGCTCGCCACATCCCAGGCTGCTCCTGCTCTGCCCACCCACCCCTCCAAGGATTCAGTACAGTCAGTGCTCTGAGTGCTGCTGGCCTCAGGAGCAGCAGGAATCTCTCTCTCCTCTATGTCAGGATGTCGTGGGCTTGGTGCTCCACCAGCATCTCCATGCTCCGCACGTCCGTGCACCAGAACTCCAGGCGATCCTTCATCCCCTTGATCTGCAAGGCAAGGCCACAGGGACAGAGTGCCTCAGCTCCTGGGAGTGCCCACAGGCTCCTTCTCACACCTGAGAGCTCAAACCATCCCTCAGAGGCCCATTCACTGAGAAAGGGAGATGCCCCATCCCTGGAAGTGTTCCAGGCCAGGTTGGATGGGGCTTGGAACAACCTGGTCTAGTGGAAGGTGTCCCCGCCCATGGATGGGCTTTAAGGTCCCTCCCAACCCAAACCATCCTGGGATTCTGGGATTAACAGCTTCTACCAGCACATCAGCAAGGGTTAAACTGAAATGCACCAAAGGAATTGTCTGCAGCTGGAATTCCAGGCACTCATTTTGGGTTTGAAGGTAAAGACACCCTGCACAGTCTCCTTAAGTGTTACAAGGATGAACCTGAGCAGCTCAACAGCTCCATTATATCCTGGACTTCTCTCTTCCCAAGAGGAATGTGCCTCCTACATCCCCAAAACTCCCAGAGGTAGTTTAGTGTATTTAGGATTGAGGCCTGGATCCTTCTGGAAAACACAGCCATGGCTTCTGTGTTCCATGGCGTTTGCGTGGCTTTCACAAGGGAGGTGCCAGCCCTGTCCTGTCCCACCTCCTGGAAGGTTTCTGGGTGAAACACCCCAGGGGCAAAGCCAAGCCCCCAAGGAGGCTCATTCCCAAGCCATGACTCATCCCAGGTCACCTCACCCAGCCCAGCTGGAGCTGGTGGCCATTACCTGCTGCAGGTCCAGCACCCGTGGCTGCACCCATGTCATGTGCACCCTCTTGTCCACTTCATCAATGCTGCCCTTCACCAGCCCCACTGAGAGCGCCTTCATCACCAGCAGCTCCACCTGGGAACACAGATAATCCTGGGAAATGACCCAGATCACCCCATTTTCCCCCTGAGTTGAATAAAACTTGGCATCTTCACATGAGATCCCCTCAGAATCAGGGCAGCAGCTCTCGCAGTTGTCCCCTTTCAGGTGACAGAACCTCAGCAAAGAGGAGTTCTTCTCCCTAAAACCTTTCCCTAAAACTGGATTTTAGGGGTTTTTTAGTTCTTTTTCCCCTAAAAAACTAGAGTTATTTTCTTTTCTCTGAAATCCAAGGAAGAGCAAGGCATTTGGAAAAAGCCAAAAACCCCAGCTGTCCCCAGGCAGCAGGTGGGAGTTGGTCTCTTCTCCCAGGGAGCAAGCGACAGGACAAAAGGAAATTGCACCAGGGGAGGTTCAGGTTGAACATCAGGAAGAATTTCTCCATGGGAAGGGCTGTCAGGCACTGGAAGGAGCTGCCCAGGGAGGTGCTGAAGTCCCCATTCCTGGAGGTGTCCAAGGAATGACTGGATGTGGCACTCAGTGCTCCAGGCGCAGGTTGGGCTTGAAGATCTCAGAGCTTTTTTCCAGCCTAAATGATCCTGGGATTCTGTGTGGTTCAGGTCTATCCAGGTACTCTCAGAGCTCCAGAACCTGGACATTACCGAGGGTGTGTAACCCCAAACTCACCTCGTTGACAGTGACTTTGGCACTCTTGGCAATCTCCTCGAAGGTGAGCTGGCGGTGGTTGGCCGGGCGGGTGAAAGTCATCTGGATCCAGGGAAAAAACAACAAAAAAACAACCCCCAGAGGGCTTTAGGGATTCCCACAGCTCACAGAGCCTTCCCCAAACTGCCCTGCCCAGTCTCACTTTGCACTGGCAACTGCATTTCTCACGTTTAATCAATATAAGTCAAGCAAGAATGTTTTACATTAGCATGGTGACAACTGAGCCTTCCAGTGACAGGAAGGGACTGTTTCAGGCTATCCATCAGGGAAAGGACCCTCTGACCTTGGGAAACAAAAATGTTGTACTCTGTTCTACAAGTCTTTTTTTATCCTGGAACATACTGCAGATACCATCCCTGAAGGATTGCTCTCCCCCTCCTCCATACCACAGAATGAACACCTTCCACTATCCCAGGCTGCTTCAAGCTCTGTCCAACCTGGCCTTGGACATTTCCAGGGATGGGGCAGGCACAGCTTCTCTGGGCACCTGTGCCAGGGCCTCAGCACTCCCACAGGGAAGAATTTCTTCCCAATATCCCACCTAACCTTCTGTCAGAGAAGCCATTCCCCCTTGTCCTGGCACTCCACACAAGAGCCCCCTGGAGTTAGGGACAAGCAGCTCAGCACGAGGTGTTTTCCCTCATGGCACCTGCTCGTGGCTCCATCTACAGGTCAAATCCACACTGAACTTCCTGTATCCAGGAGTTCCTGCGGGTGGGTGACCAGACACACTGAGCACATCCCAACTCACCTCCATGAGACACAACAGCTGGATCTTCTGCAGCAGGAGCGCTTCGTTGGCAGCCAGGTCGGGCTGTGAGGGGAGAAAAGGCACCAAATCAGGTCAGGATTACATTTTCTCCTCATCCTGGGGCAGAACAGCAGGAATAAATCCCTGAGAGGGTTCATTTAAGAGGAAGGAGGCCACCACAGCCCACCCACCAGCCAGGAATGGTTCCAGAAAACAATCCAAGTGCCACTGAACTCACAAATCCACTGCTAAGCCAGTGATTCCTGCTGTAGCCAGTGCAGGTAACATCCAATATCACTGTTTCTCCCCACAGTTCCCAGAACGGGAGTGAAAACCACTGTTTTCCACTGGAAGCACTCCAGAGGGAAGCCAAAAGAAAACTAATTATGTGTATCAAGATGGAATAACCACTCCTAGGCTCCAACCAGAACCGTACCAGTGCTCCAGAGCCAGGAATGAGGCAAAGCTGATTAAGAAAAAGTCCACAGACTCCAAGTGTCAGGTGGAACTCCCAAGCCTGGGCCTTGAGCAGTCCCAGAGCCCTCACCTGCTGCCCCCAGGCCGACTTGAGGGCCTGGAAGGTCTCCACATTGCCGCTGTTGAAGGCGAAGAGGGTGTCAATGAGCCACTGCCGGTCTGTGCTGCGCAGGGACTCCAGCACGGGGTGCATCAGCTGCAGGGACAGGCAGGAGGCTGTCAGCAGGGGAACACCAGCTCCTGGGGCTCCAGGGATGAAGGGATGTGGCAGCACTCACCAGCTCCCCAAAGTTGTAGACGCCTTCTCCCAGCAGCCCGGCCAGCCCCAGGGTGAAGGCTCTCTCCTGCTGCTCTGATACTGGAAAAAAAAACAAAACAAAAATAATTTGGATAAAAATAATACCCAGACAAAAACCACTACAGATAAAAAAATACTCTAACCAAAAATAATTGGGATAGGAAAAAAATAAAGCCAAAAATAATTTGGATAAAGCACCACTTAAAGCTCCACTGAGCCCTCCTTCACCTACATTAAACTATTCCCAGCCCTCATCTTCCCCCACACCATCTGAAATTCAGGAGCCTGCAGCAACCACAGCACAACAGGGCTCCTTTTTGAATCTAGAGTGAAGATTTTTGGGAATTGGAACAAACTTGTCCTTCTGGGAGGAACATTCCCCCTTTTCCCCCAGTGCAATTCAGGAGCAGCTCCTCGGGGGTCACTCCTCAGTCCAGCCACACCTCGGATCCACCACAGCACAGCCAAAATGACAGAGAGGGAAAATCTCAGCCAGGGCACTTATTTGGGCTGGGGGGGATGAGGCAGAGCGTGGAAGGTGGGATGTCCCCTGGGAAGGAATTACCTGGCAGGTCCTTGACCTCGATGCAGCCCAGGAAGCGCAGCGCATCCTTGTAGTAGGCGGCGTGGTTGCCCACAGTCTGGTAGTACTTGCTGGAGAGGTCGTAGAAGCGGCTGTGCACTGATGTCACCCCAGGGAGGGTGTTCAGCATCTCCTCCACCTCCTCAATGGTCTCCTGGGAAGGACAAGACCTGCCTCTTACAGCTCCCAGCTCTGAGGATGGTAGCCTTCATGAGGGATCCCTGGTGACATCCCAGGGAAAGCCACCATGGCTCCCACACCCTTCCCTGTGGGGGTGCCGAGGCCCTGGCACAGGGTGCCCAGAGAAGCTGTGGATGATCCACTCCTGGAAGTGTCCAAGGCCAGGGTGGAGTAACCTGGGACACTGCAAGGAGTACCTGCCCATGACTGGGTGATCTTCAAAATCTTTTCCAACCCAAACCCATCCCTCAGCACTTGCTCTAAGAGAACCAAAGCTGCTTCGTGTTGCTGTGATATTTTCTGAAAAATCCCTTTGCCAGGATTTTTCTCCTAAGAAGCTGAAAAACCTCAGAGGAAAAGAAGAACAATAATTATCTGCTGCTGTGGAATGCAACAGGTGCATCTTTGATTGGTCCATGTTGGATGTTTCTAATTAATGGCCAATCACAGGCACCTGGCTCAGACTCTCTGAAAGCCATAAGCTTTTATTATTCATTCTTTTCTATTCCTTTCAAGCCTTCTGATAAAATCCTTTCTTCTATTCTTTTAGTACAGTTTTAATATATAATTTTCTTTTAATATAATATATATAATAAAATAATAAATCAGCCTTCTGAAACATGGAGTCAAGATTCTCGTCTCTTCCCTTGTCCTAGGACCCCTGCAAACACAACCACAGCCCTGCCTGAAAAACACCATTTCAGGTTTAAAAGATGGTTCTAAAACCAGCCAAGGATGACAAACCCCATGTGCTTCACTCAGGTAACAACACCACAGGTCACCGTGAGCAGCTCCCCCATCCTGGTGAGCTCAAAAGCTCCTCAGGGCTGGGAGCTGGGATAACCAAAGAATGTCCAGCACCCCAAAGCTCCCCATATCCCAGGCCACCCCTCACCTTGGTGACCTGCAGGTCCCCGATGTTGAGCTTGAGGGCCCCGATGGCTGTTTTGCACAGGATCACGGCCTCGTCGCTGCTCTTCACCTGCAGGGACACAGGGACCTGTTCAGAGTGTCACCTGCAGCCAGGTGTGCTCCAGGGGCTGGGTAAATGCCACTTGTGACCATACTCCTGCATTCAAATCCCCGTGGAAAGGTGCTGCTCTCCAGCACAGGTGACACACATGGCAGTGACTCCTGGCCTGAGGAGAAACTCAGCAAGAGCAACTTCCAACTTACCTTTTCCCGGGTCTTCTCCAGAAAAGTCAGGGCTACGTTGGGATCTGGAGTAGAGGGAAAAACAGATTTAAATAAGCAGCTCTCATGGAGCTAAACCTCGCCTACCAAGCCACCCTTGACAAGATTCCTGATGGCTGGGATATGGGTTTTCCATGGTATACCCTCAGCCTGCAGCAGTTGCTGCCAAGGTAAGCTGGGCTTTTCCTCACCAACCCCCACTCCAGGGAAGCTGTGGACTTGCTACTCTGGGAATCAACAACAACTTAAGCTTTCTAAGCCAGCACTTTCCCTTCCCAACGCAGCAGAAGCACAACAACTTCCCATCCAAGACTGACCCATCCCTGGCCATCTTCCAGAGGTCACAACAGGACAGGGAAGAGGGGAGGACACGCACCTGTCATCTGCCGGACCACGTGCAGGATAATCTCCACCAGGGACAGGGGGTTCACCCTGCAGAGAGCAGCTCATAGTCAGCACCTCCCCAAGTGGCCCCCAAGCCCCCCAGGCGACCCCCAAGCCCCCCCAGGTGGCCCCCAGTGACTCACCTGTGCTCAAACTCGCTGATGAAGTTCTCGTAGAGCTGCGGGGACAAGGACAGGGACACTCAGGGCAAAGGACACCCCAGTTCAGAGCTCCTCAGCATTATTTTCTCTCTATTCCAGCTCATTTGAACATTGCTGGAAGCGTTGGACAGGGCTCTGAGCCATCTGGGCTAGTGGAAGGTGTCCCTTCCAGGGAGGGTGGAACATGATGATCCTCGAGGTCTACTCTAACCCACAACATTCAAATCCCTCAATCCTATGATTTTTCCAGAAAATTTGGCATCCATTACAGAAATTCCAGCACTGCTCAGAACCCAGAACTACTCATGTTATCTAATCCTATTCCCATAGGCTTCTTCCAGTGGACATCCATCCTGCACTTACAAAAGCTCTTGCAAAAATACGGAACCAAAAAAAAATCTCCTCACAACTCGCAAAAATAAAAATTTTACGTAAGCAAAGTAAAGAATCACTTTAAAGCTTCTGAACCCGAGACATTTAACTTTAGCAGAATTTCCACACAGTCGCCAGCGCAAACACTCCAGGAGCCGAACCCACCCAGGTCAGTAATTCTCCAAGAGAATTAGGAAAGAGAAAAGCCCCAGGCTGATTTTTCCTGGTACAAAAAGCCAGGAAAGCCGGGAAGAGTCCGCTCACCTTGATGAGCCCATCTCCCTGGGCGAAGCAGGGGTCCTGCACGAAGTCCAGCACCTGCAGAGTGAGCTGGTGCCATAGCCTGGGGACACAGAACAGCCCCGTGAGCCCAGCGCCGCCGAACCGTGCCGCATCCCGGGCCGCGCCGAGCCGGGACTGACGAGGGCGCGGACCGGGAGCTGGGACCCCCCGGCAGGGGCAAACACGGCCGGAGTCACCTCCCGGGCGGCTAAAGGGACGCGGGCCCAGCCGGGCCCCTCAGCCGAAGGGAGGAGGGCAGCGGGACCCGGGACGGGCGATCCCCCCGCTCCCCGTCCCCGCTCACTTCTTGTTGTAGAGCTCCTCGAGGCGGTGCCACACGGCGGCCTGGCCCGGCCCCGCGCTCTGGCTCTGCTGCAGGAAGCCCGGCACGTCCTTCATGGCGGCAGCGGCGGGGCCCGGACGGAGCCGGGGCCGGGACCGGGTCGGGGCCGGACGGGAGCGGAGCGAGGAGGCCGCGCCGTCCCCGCGGTGCGCACTCACTTCCGGCCGCGCGGGGCCCGCCGGGTACCGTAACGCCCCGCGCCCGCCGCCGCCGCGCACTCGCCCCGCGCCGCTCCCGCCGCGCCCCGCGGTCGCCACGGCAACGCCGCCGCGCCGCCGACCCCCGGGCCTTCCCCCGCCGCCTCTCCCCGCGCCCGCCCCGCCGGACCCAGCCCGGGCGGGGTGAGCGGCGGCGGGCGGCGGGAGTGCGGGCGCGCACGCTCGCGGCAGTGCGGTAGCGGCGATGGAGCGCGGGGCGCGGGCGCTGCTGGCGGCCGGTGAGCGCCGGGGCCGGGGGGAGCCCCGGGAGCCCCGGGCCGCCCCCAGCACCGCTCTGCTCTCTTGCAGCCTGGAGGAGCCTGTGGGAGCGCGGGCCCTGCCATGGCGGCAGCGCGGCACCGGCCGCCCGATGCGGCGGGCGCGGGACGGGGCTGGCCGGCGGCGGAACCGGGAGGTAGGTGGGGAATGCCCGGCTGGGGGCTGGAACAGCCCTGCGGGAACGGGAGCACGGGAATCGGTGCTGGGAGGGGATGTGCTCCCGTGATGGAGGGTGTCCCGTCCCTGTCTAAGCAGGGACAGCACTGTGGGAGCCAGGGCTGGCCTGGGAGCCCGGAGATCCCAGGGATCTGTCAGGGAAAGATCAGTGGTTTTCCAAGAATGTGAGTTCAGCTCCCCGGGAACCCTGTCGGACAGGGCAGAGCCGTATCCTTGTGACAGCAGGGAAAGGCAGTGCGGTGTCACATCCCCGGGAAGGCGCTGTCACATCGCTGTGACAGTAGGGTAAGGCAGGGTCACAGCCCTGGGAAAGCAGAGCCACATCCCTGTGACAGCAGGGAAAGGCAGTGCAGGGAACTCTTCCCTAGGAACTCAGTGTCACACATCCCAGGGAAGGCAGCGTTACATCCCTTGAAAGGCAGAGCTATGGCCCTGTGACAGCAGGCTAAGGCAGTGCAGTGTCACATCCTGGGAAAGAAATGTCATGTCCCTGCAAAGGAACTGTCACATCCTGAGGAAGGCAGAGTTGACCACCCTGGGCCCTGGAAACACTTCCAGCTCTGTCCTTACTCCTCGGGCTTGCCAAGCTCTCCTGGCTCTCTCCCCATGCCTGCTCTGGACTGTGCACAATGCCCTGCTCCAGCAGCACTAATTTTCTAGGAGAAGCTGTTCCCTGCTACTAATGACTGTTCCTGAACTGCTAATGACTGTTCCCAGATGATAATGGCTGTTCCCAGCCCAGCTGGGCACAGGGCTGTGATTACTTTGGACAAGGACACACAGAGCCCAAGTGGGGAACAGGGACAGAACAGTGTCTGTGCTCACCTGGGCAGGGTGACACATCACCCTGAGAGAAACTTGCTGATCTCAGGACACAGCAGGGTCTCCTGGATCCCAGAGGAGTGTAAATCAACACTGAGCCTGGTGATTCCCAGTGGGTCCAGCCTTCTGTCCATCCCTGTCCAAAAAAACCCCATCACAGGAATACTGGTGATTTGGTATTTTAGATCCACATAAGGAATTGCTGAGGGATGCATCTGCTCCAGGGTTTGAGTCTAACAGCCAAGCTTTCTCCTAGTGAAGCCCAAGCACAATCCTGCCCAGAGAAGAGCTTTCTGTGGAATTTTTGGGGGGATTTTCTCCTCCCTGAGCCAAAGTCACTGTCAGTTCTCTCAGTGCTGTGCTTCCCCCTGTGCCGAGCAGGACCCAAGGCTCCAGGCCCTTCTGTGTGAGCGCAGCTGCCAGAGCCATTTTGGGCAGGTGGGGAGGTGACAAGGGGAAGGAGAAGCTCACCTTGAAGGACGTGGCCGAGCTGCTCCGGAAGAAGGAATGTCGACGCGTGGTGGTGATGGCCGGCGCCGGGATCAGCACGCCCAGCGGCATCCCGGACTTCAGGTGAGGCCTCTGTGTCCTTGGAGGGCTGAGGTCTTGTCCATGGAAAGGGCAATTAAACATTGGATGGGGCTGCCCAGGGAGGTGCTGGAGCCACCATCCCTGGAGGTGTGTGAGGAACAATGGGATGTGACACTCATGTGGACATGGCAGTCATGCCCGTGTTGACAAGGTGATGATGCACCACAGGCTGGACAGTTTGGTGCTCTTGGAGGTGTCTTCCAACCTCATTGATCCTGGGATTCTGTCTCCAACCCAGGTCTCACTGCAGCCCCTCTCAGCTGCCCCCTGTCCCCACAGGTCCCCCGGGAGCGGGCTATATAGCAACCTGGAGCAGTATGACATCCCCTACCCTGAGGCCATCTTTGAGCTGGGGTATTTCTTTGTCAACCCCAAGCCCTTCTTCACCCTGGCCAAGGAGCTCTATCCTGGAAACTACCGCCCCAATTCCGCCCACTATTTCCTCCGGCTGCTGCACGACAAGGGGCTGCTCCTGCGCCTCTACACCCAGAACATCGACGGGCTGGAGAGAGGTGAGCTCCCTCTTCCCAGCTCCAGCAGCAGCACCAGGAGCTGAGGGGAGAAGCAGGATTGGGGACATGGACACAGGGAATTTCTGGGTCACTCCTTTCCCACACACTGTATTCCAGTGGCTGGGATCCCTCCTGACAGGCTGGTGGAAGCCCACGGCACCTTTGCCACTGCCACCTGTACGGTGTGTCAGAGGAACTTCCCCGGAGAGGACTTCAGGGTGAGTGAGCCCAGCCGGGCATCAACACAATTAACACAAGGAGGCATTAATTATTACAGCAATGGCAGGTCCAAACCTGTTCTTTTGCCCTCGGGGACAAGAGGTTTCTGGAGAAGACCGGGTTTGGGGTTGGGTGTTGCTCTGAGGACACGTGGTGGTTCTGAACCCCTGTGACAGGCAGGTTTGGAGTCTCGCCTTTCATGGGGTCAGGGTCCCTGTGACAGGCAGTTTTGGGGTCTCTCCTTTCAGGGAGATGTCATGGGGGACAGGATCCCTCGCTGCCCTGTCTGCACTGGAGTTGTCAAGCCTGACATCGTGTTCTTCGGCGAGCAGCTCCCACAGCGCTTCCTCCTGCACCTCACAGACTTCCCCATGGCAGACCTGCTCTTCGTCATCGGGACATCACTGGAGGTCTGGGAATAAGGGAAACCCCTGGGAAAAACCCACATGGAAAACAGGGCCTGAAGGGACTCCAGAGAGGGCTTAGAGAAAGTGAGAAAATGGGTTAGGGAGGTGAAATTTGAGGTGGAAGGTAAGAAATAGGGTGGAGGTGCTCTGAGAGATCCTCTGGAAAGCTGAGGAAAGGCCACCAGCTAACTGGTGACACTGTGACCTGTTCAGAGCCGGGGTGGCTGAGCAGTTCCAAGCCGAGAGTGCCAGGAACAGGTGGCCCTGGCAGGGTGACTGTCCCTGTGTGACCTGGTTCCCCCTCAGGTGGAGCCCTTTGCCAGCCTGGCCGGGGCCATGCGCAGCTCCGTGCCACGGGTGCTCATCAACCGGGAGCTCGTGGGCCCCTTTGCGTGGCAGCAGCGTCACAACGACGTGGCCCAGCTCGGGGACGTGGTCGGCGGCGTCGAGAGGCTGGTGGAGCTGCTGGGCTGGAATGAGGAGATGCAAATGCTGATCCAGAAGGAGAAAGAGAAGGTGGGAAGAGGCTCAGACCCCCCAGCTCCCCCCTCAGCCCTTCTGTTTCCTGTGCTGGAATTTTGCACGGGAGTGGGTTTGTGCTTGCTGGGGTCACATTGCACAGAAAAGTGCAATAGAAGCTCCATTCCAACCCAAACCTGAGTGCTGTTTCACAGCCAGCATGCCAGGACAGAGCCCTGTGGGCTGAATGTGTCTGTGGGAAGACATGGATCTGCCAGTCCCAGATGAGTTAGGAACATGGAAAAGGACAGGATTTGGGCTGAAAGCAGGGACTGAGAAGCTTCCAGTTACATCACCTGGTGTGTGATTTGTTCTCAGACAAACCCTGTAGCTGGAGGTGCAGATTCCAGGGGGTGGGAGTAACCACACAGGAAATGCCCTTGGCCAGCAGTGCTCAACAGGGGCAGCAGAGCCTCAACACAAAACTGGCATGTTCCATAGGGAGCACTTCCCTCAGCTCTGAGGAGCTGGAAACTCTCACCTCTACAGTCCCTTCATGGCTGTGCTTCCACTTCCAGAGGTTCTCCTGGAGCAATAAGCTATAGGAGAGAGGGAAAGGAGGCTCCATTGTGCTGAGACCCAAACAATACTGCTGTGGCTGGACAGGGAGTGGGGTTCCTGCTCCACTTGGCAGTGATGAATCCTTAAATCGACTTTTTTTCCCCACCATTCTCACATCTGTAACCTTCTGGGATCTTCAGGAGTGAGAAATTGCAGGGGAACAAGTTCATAATTACTTGGAGCTCAGTGCTGATGTTAATTACTACATTCCTTTAGACCACTGGGAGGTTTTTTCCACATTTGACATCAAACACAGATGGTGTTTTTTAGGCATACATTGTCCAAACATGACTTCATAAAATCTGGCTTCGAGATTCCAATTGTAACATCCAGGTTGTTCTTACTTCCCTCAGATTATGCAACAGGAATGAGTAGGAATTCTTAGCCTTTTTGCCAGGTTTTTCATTTTTCAGTACCAACATTTTGGGGACCAGCCAACCCTTGGCTTGATGCTTGCACTGCTCTGAATCCCTGAGGGATAATGCTGATGTAACAGTGATGGAGGAAAACCAGTTGCTTGGAGCAACATGGACTAGTGGAAAGTGTCCCTGTCCATGGCCAGGAGTGGGACTGGATGAGCTTTAAGGTCCCTTCCAGGCCAAACCATCCTGGGATTCCAGGATTCTGTGGGGATGGTGCTGAGGCTGGAATGTTAGATGCTCCCTGGCAAGCACTGTGGTCTCTGTTTCCAGCTGGATGCCAAGGACAAGTAGGAGGGTGCTCCTGTCACCCCTCAGCACATCACTCGAGGATCTCCAGCCATGAGTGTCACCAGCAAGTGTCCGAGGGCCTGGGGGCTTGTGCCAGCACACTGACGAGCTCTGTGGCTGCAGTTGGCTGTCTGGATCTCCCTCTTTCAGAGCTATCCATACCAGAGCCCCTCAGAGGCACTGGTTCCATGGAACAGGAGCTGGAATGCCATGAAGGTCAGGCCAGGACAGCCTGGAGAGTGTTTTCCAGCTCCCACTGGGCTGAGCATCCAGTTCCTGTCACAGCTCCTCCCCAGCCACTGTTCCCTTGGCTGTGATCCTCAGCTGCTGCAGGCTCTGTTTAGTCTTCCATAAAATCTCTGCTAATCAAGGGACAAGCCAGGGGCGGGGGGGCTGCCCCCCAATTCCCATTCCAGATCAAGCTGCTGGGGAATTTTTGAATCACTGGAGTGTTAATTATTTAATAATAAAGAGATAATTCATTTCTGGATGTCACCAGAGGGGTTTTCTGTAAAGTCACATCTGTCCCCACTACTATTTCTTTCACCTGCTTTTTGGTACCTTTTTTCCTCTCACACAAGTGCCTTTCCCTGCTGTAGATGCCATCCTGGGGGGTGGCAGTGTCACAGGGCTGCAGCCACATCCTGCTCTGTCCCACACCTGCCACAACACAAAGCAGAGCCTTGTGGCACATCCACACTGGAAATGGTGGGGACTTAGTTTTTAACCATCCCCTGTTGCCTCCAATACAGAGTTCCATGATTCTATTAACACCTCCTCCCAAAACACCCAGTGCCAAGCTCAGCCCCTGCTCCAGGGCATTCCAGGCCAGGCTTGACAGCTGTTCTTAGGGATTTCAGCACTCTGGAAAATTGAAACAATATCAGAAGCAGATGCATTAAAAACACCAACCCCCCCCCCTTTTCCTTTTGCACGTAAAGCTTGGGAAAGTTTCATCAGCTGGGAAGGGATCGGGGTCTGTGCCTGCACACAGAAGGGCTGGGGAGGAGGAGTGGGGGGGTTTGCTAGTTAAAAAAAAAGAGAAACAGAATTGGCCTAAAAGCTCACACTGTGACACAGCAGGGCTGTCCTCAGCCCAGCAGCCTGGAATGGCACCTGGGGGTCAGTCAGGAACTAAACAGAAACACAATTATCCAGGTTGGGAAATATCTCCAAAATCACTGAGTCCAACCTTTGACTGATCCCTACCTTGTCACCAGCCCAGAGCACTGAGTGCCACATCCAGGCTTTCCCTGGACACCTCTAGGGATAGGGACTCCACCACACCCCGGGGAAGCCCTTTCCAATGCCTGACAGCCCTTTCCATGATGAAATTCTTACTGATGTTCAACCTGAACCACCCCTCGCAGAACTTGAGGCCGTTTCCTCTTCTCCCATCCCTTGTTCCCTGGGAGCTGCACCCTCCTGTCAGGTTGTTGTGGAGAAGGTCCCCCCTGAGCCTCCTTTTCTCCAGGCTGAGCCCCCTCAGCTCCTTGTGCTCCAGACCCTTCCCTCCCTTAGACATGCTTCAGCCCCTCAGTATCCTCCTGGCCATGAGGGGCCTAGAGCTGGACACAGCACTCGAGGGTTTCCTCAACAAACTCCAGTTTCCTCAGCAGTGGAAACTGGAAAACCAAACAAAGCACTCCTCCAGCTCTTCACCTCCTGGACCATCCCCAGCTCCTAAGGATACATGGGCAGAAGACCTGGGATGCTGTGCCACAGGGATTTCATTGCTGGGAGGAATCAATGCCACACTCCCACGTGTCAGGTTGGCTTTATTCTAGCATCACTTGTGCATTCCTACTCGTGACAGGAGGTTTGGGAACTTAGATACATGAGACAAATGAGAAGATTTTTCTTTCCAAAGAAAACAGGAATAAAAATAAAGATAAATCTACACCAGGCCCAACAGCAGCCCCTGGGGGACACAGCGACCTGGGCACAGCAAGGATGAGCCAAGGACAGAGCACAGGTATTGGCTTTTTGTCTGGAAAGCAGGTGGGGAGAGGCAAATGCCCAAACCCAGCTGGGTGGTGACAGGGACAATGCCCAGTGCCAGGGAAGGGACACTGGAGTGTTCCCAGCAGCTGCCCACACGCTCTCTCCTGCAGCCAATGCAATGCTGGAATCTTCCACGGCCTCACCAGCTCTGCTCACCCACGCGTTCTGGGTGTGCACAGACACGGATACAGCCACCTGCACCATGCCCTGCAGATCCCACTCCCACTGGAGGCCCACACCCCTCTCTGGCAGTCCCCCTTCCCATGGCATTCCTGGGGAGCAGCCCCCACTCTGGGGCTGGGCACACACACAGCCACAGGAGGCTCTGCGGATCACTGAACCCTGATGAAGTGGCAGGAAGAGCCTCCCCCTGCCACTTCTTCCCAAACAGCACATATTTAAAAACCGAAAATCCTACTGGAGAGTCCTGGAAGCAATTTGGAGTGTGAAATCCTCAAGGTTGCTGACAGGAGAGACCGAGGTGGAGCCAGGTCACGGAGACCTCTGGAAGGAGAGGCTATGGAGCTGGGAAGGAGGCAGTGTTCCATGTGGTGGGCTGTGAGGGGTCCAGGCTGGATCCAGATCCCACAGGGAGAGTCCTGGCGCAGTGCCAGCCCCTGGGTGCAGCACCAGTTCCGAGGGAGAGCGGCTGGAGCTGCCTCAGTCCAGCCCCAGGTCCGAGTCGGAGGACGAGCGCTCGTCGGCGATGTTGCGGATGGCGTTCTCCATGGGCGCCAGGTTGCCGCTTGGGGTGATGCCCATGGGCTGGATCACCTTCTCCCTGCAGCCAGGAGGAGAGGGGAGGGGTAAGGCTGAAGCACAGCATGGGAACAAACCAGGAATATGGTAGCAAGGTGGGGCTTGGGGAAATGGCCTGGAACACCCTTGGCACCACTAAAGATCCCTTCTGAGAAGTGGGAACAGTGCCAGCCCTAAAAATTCCAGCATGGCAAAACAATGGCCTGGAAGCACAATCCTATTCCCTGGAATAGGCTCCTTTCTAGAGTTCTGTTCTGCGTGGTTCAGGATTCCCAGAGGAAAACTAACACTGGTGTCCACGTTCCTTTCCCTCCAACACAGGATGGACTTCCCTCCTTAACTCTTGAAAGCCTGAACTCAGCTGGGCTCCTGTGGGTCAGAGGTAACTGGAGAAAGCACTCCAATAGGGAAGGAGGCTGGTGGCGTTGGCTGCCATCTGTCCCAAAAATGCTGCTTCCCCCTGAGCTGCATTGCCAGGACAGAGGCTGCTGTCCTTCCCAAGCACCTGGACAAAGCTAGAGAGCAGCAGGTACTCAGGAATAGCACAGGCACAGCAAGGAATTCCACAGCATCCCATCATGCCAAAGCTGGAGGAGCTGGCAGTGCTTCCCTTGCATGTCATGGAGCCATGCTGAGGGAAGAATTTCCCCACATATCCCCTGCCACTCCGGCTCCTAGATCCCTCCAGGCCTTGGGAACACAGCCAGAGGAACGTTTGTGACAGATGTACCCTCTGACACACACATGTCCCAGTACCTGGACAACTTGTCAAACATGTTGACCAATTTCATGGCTTCATGCTCCTTCTGCTCCTCCGTCATCCCTTCCATGGGGTTGGGCAGCTTCTCCTCCACACGTCCCGTCACAGGGTTGATGCTGCACAGAGAGCAGTGAGACCAGGGTTCAGGAGGGGACAGCAGGTGACAAAGGGCTGTTTGGAATCCTTCTGAGCCTCATGGAGCAGAGGAATGGCACAGCAGGACTGGCTGTCACTGCTGCTTGTGCCTCAAGCTCTAAGTGCCACCCCAGTGCTACTGGGGATTTTGACCTGCATCCTTACAAACACCTCCCTTTCCTCTAACATCCCCTTCTGCCAATGCCACAGTGCCACTGGAAATGAGGTACATGAGGGCAGGTGACATTGCCTCCCTCTCCTCAAGGCAGGAGACAAAAGCTAATGGAGAAAATCCCAACAAACCCAACCTGCAGGGACACTGAACAGTGTGTGGGGGATGCATGGGTGGGCACAGGCCTGGAACCCCCACCCTCAAGATACCACCCACTGCAGAGGAAAAGGAGGAAGGGAAAGAGAAAGAGAGGGAAGGGAAAGAGAGGAACCAAGAACCAGCTGGGTGTAGCAACACTGAGCTCTGGAGAGGGGTAGGAAAAATGGGCACTTCCACTCATGCTGCACGTGGATGAGCAGAGCAGGGAGACGGCAGCAGGTGCGTGAAGAGATAAAGCAGGAGAGGGAGAAGGGAATCTCTAGAGGAAGAGTGGATCTCTTTACTTGGGCTTTGCCTCTTTGTACTCCTCCGTGTCCGTGTCTTCATCCTCCGAGTATTCCCCCTCTTCCCGGCCGCCGGCCATGAGGCCCCGTGCTGCCAGCAGCCCCGCAGCGTTCCCGTAGCCCGTGTACTTCACAAACCGGGACACTGCCAGGAAAAGGGATAGAGACCACCCTGTGCTCCACTCCTGTGTTCCCACCAGCTCCAGCAGCACATTTTGCCATGTCTCCAGGCCATGGAAGTGCTGACAGGGAGCAAGGCCCGTGCGTGGGAGCTGAACTTGGGGCAAGCTGTGTGCAGGGTGCAGGGGTGCTCCAGCACAACCTGTCCCTCACCGCTGGTCTGAGGGACACCACCTCCTTCCCACAGAGCTCCTGGAGCTCTCCCCATTTCCCCACTCAGCAGGGCTGTCCTGAGGGAAGGCAGCAGCCCTGCAGAGGGTCCCCATCTCAGGGTCTCCCTGTGGAAGCCCCCAGGACTCACCACTCTCCTTGCAGAGCACGAAGAGGAACTCAGCGGCGCAGTGCTTGACGTCGGTGTCAATGTGTGTCATGAGCCTCACCAGCTTGTTCCGCAGGGAATTCCCCACCTCCGGTCGGTTCCGCACGTCCCGCAGTGGCGGCAGCACCTGCGGGGCCACAGCGAGGGTGACAGGTCACTGTGGCTACCAAAGCCACCCACAGCAGAGGTGTCTGGGGGGTGGCCACAAGCAGGGCTCTGCTCGCCTCCCCTCAGGGCAGCACCTCCGAACGCAGGGCTGAGCACAGCATACCCTGGCCTTCAGGAACTTCCTGGTCTGCCGGTGGACTCGGGCACTCTCCGTCAGCAGGTTCAGCACAGGGGTCAAGCTCTCCTTCAGCTTGTGGCCCTGCAGGAACATCCCCACAAGGAGCAGCACGTCAGTCATGCTGAGCTCAGCTTGTCTGGCTCATGCTGGAGAACATGAGCACAGATCATCAGGGAGACGGACGGACACAGAGCTTCCCAACCTCTGCCATAGGCATTCAGTGCCCTCTTCTTCCCCACACCACCTGCTGTGGCACAGGCAGTGCAGAAATATTTGGGCAGGGCATCCAGGGCAGAGAAGCGCAATGGTAAGATCTGGAGGCCCTTTGGAACAACTCCAGAGGCTGAAAACTGCAGTCAGCTTAAAAATAACATGAACTCAGTTTTGCAGAACTGCCTGCTGGATCACTGCTGAGTGAAACAGGGTTGATTTGTCAGTCACCCAGTTAATTACCAGCTAATCATCCACTGTTCCACCAATCTCACCGCCTGCAGCCCTCAAAGCAATGGCAGTCACCTTCCCAGTTCAGGGATGTTGGTTTAGTCCCACCAACCACAGCTCTGCTAAAAGCTGTCCCTCCTACAAAGGGCTAACTTCAAACCAAGCGTGCTGCTCCCACCAGGCTCTTCCAGGCTGAGGGAAAGCTGCCCTGGACCCGTGGACAGAAGCAGCCCCACCACCCACCCTGTCCAGGCGGCGCTCCAGGAAGTCCAGGAGGATGCTGACCGCATCCATGTTGACGCCCATGTACTCCAGCGAGCCCGGCCGCACTTTGGGAGTCAGGAGCACATCCAGACACTTCAGGGGCAGGTTGCCCAGCAGGTTGACTGTGTGGCTGCACGTGTGAAAGAGAAGAGAAGTGAACACACAGTGATGGAGCTTTGCTCACAGAAGTTCTTCAGCTCTGGAGAAATGAAGGCACGTCATTAACTTGCAGGAGTGTGAGGACCCTGCAAGCCAAGTTTTCCTGGAGCATCTCAAGCTCCTCACACCACTGAAAGGGGATAACTTCAGATGCTTCTTGGGTAGCTAACTATATGCTGAGAGTCCAAAGTGACATCTGAGAACCCACACATCTTGACACAGAGCCAAGCAGGACCAATCTGGGTGGTCCAAAGTCTGTCTCTGGAGTCTCCTGTGTCACTCCTAATCCTGATGTTCCACACCAGCACTGCTTGGGATCCCCCCAGCTATGTATTCTTGGGGACAGGGTGGTGTCACCTGCTCCAAGCTGAAACCCCTGCATCAATAACGCTTGGCAACATGACACAGCCAATTTCTCAGCACGGCTTAAGACTAATTAAGGCCATGTCATGGATGTTTTAAAGCAGCTTCTTCTCTGGCCAGTTGCCCACTGAGGTGGATGTCACCATTGGGACAGCCTGACACAGAACACGGAACAAGACCTCAGGGGTCAGGAGGTCATGGCACTCCCACATGGCATTCCCAGGGCAGGAAAGGCTGTTTCTGAGTTCAGCAGCATGAGGGATCCCCAAGCTAAACCCAAAAGCTGCTGGTCAGCAGAGTCCCTCCCAATCACCCAGGGTCAGGCAGGATCTGCCTGGGGGAGCTGGGGAAATTCCAGGTGAAGCTCCTCCCAACACAGACCTGTGGAACTCCTCGGTGCGGTCCTCACCATCGGCAGAGATCATGAGGCAGTGGCGCAGGAGGGCACCCAAGTGCCTGTACAAAGCAGCATCTTCCTAGCCCCAGCATGGAGAGAGGAACACCTTGGTCAGCAAAGGGCATCCCACACATCCCAGAGCCTGCAGCCCATTCCCCCCGCCAGCAGCCTGATCATGGACTGCAGGGTGTTCCAGGGAAAGCAGACTCTCAATTTTCCATTTGGGAATGCTAAAAGCACAGGCAAAGTAAGGGATAACACTGCAATGGACAGAGGCAGTGCTCTAAGGACACCCGAGTCCCCCACCACCCTGAGGGTGCACAAGGACCAATCTGGGACATGAGAAAATACAAGGGAGGAGAAAACCTGCAAAGCCAGAGCCCAGAGACACGTGAATACCATTAGCCCAAGGAGCTCACCTCATCCACCTCCCTCTTGCTGGAATCAAAGGTGATGTTGAAGAGCACTTTGAGGATCTCCATGGCTCGCTCTGTCTCCTGCCGAGGCAAAGGTGGGAGCAGTCCCTCCTCAGTGGCGACTTCGTAGGGGTCCAACCACTTGACCCCGAGGGTCAGCTCCAGGGTGTCTGTCATGAGGCTGATTCCCCGGAGCTCCTGGGCGAGCTGCTGCCGGATGTCCACCCTGAGGGCCGTCAGCAGGAAGAGCAGGCGCAGGTCGAAGAACTTGATGTCGTGAGGAAGACTCCGCTCGTTGTAGAGCTTGATGCGCCGCGCCAGCCCCACCACCAGCCGCCCCTCCGCCGTCAGCTCCTGCGCCATGGCGCTGCTGAACACAATGTTGCACAGGCATTTCAGGGATTCCAGGATTACATCCAAGTCCGGCACCTCCCGGATGAGCTCCTCGGAGTAATCGATGCCGGCGTGTCTGGCGAGGGTCTTCAGGCCCTCCTTGGTGGTGAAGGGGTCGAGGCAGTGCTTGTCCCGGGACAGGATGCGGATGCTCTCCAGGCAGGTGACCTGGCAGGATGGCTGCAGTTCCCTCTCCAAAAACTTGATCAGCAGCTGGGCCATTTTCTGTGGAGTTGGAAACAAGCAATGCCTTGGATACTGACACTTCCCAGGGCTCCCTACGGCCCTGGCATACTCTGCCCTGGACAACAGCAGTGTCACCTGGGCCTGTTCAGGTGTGCACTCAGGAAGTGCCTGGCTCTGGCATTGATCCTGACCAGTTTGGGCAAGAACAACCAGGAAAAAATGTCTTGCAGAGGGTGTTGGGTGCAAAGGGAGAGCACAAACAGCGCACTGCTGTAGCTCTGTCCTGGCGAGGATGGCTCAGGCTGACAGGGCCGACCTGCCCACTGCACAAGGGAGGGACACGGGACCCAAGGGATGTGAGGAGAGCACCTGATGCCTTGGGAAAAGAGGTGAAGAGACCTCAGGAGACTCAAATAAGCAGCATCTCCTTAATTTCAGTGCTGTCTGGAGACCTACTGGCCCAGATCTTCCATGGGTACAGACTGGCAGAGCCCCACTAACACAATTCACAGGAGCTGCAAAGCTCATGGGGAACAGTGAGTCATGGAGCAGCACAAGAACACAGGTAAGGCCTCACAGACACAGGCAGCTCAGGCTGAACCACTTGTGGCAGCACTTCACATCACACCAGTAACCCACACACACTGCTGGGGGAGCCCACTAGACCTTAAACACAACACAGCTCAGAGCATGGGTCTTTCTGTGGTGTTACAAGAGTGAAAGAACCCAAAAAATGAGGTTTGTAACTGGCTTAACAGCCCCATTGGTTACACTTCAAAATAATCAGAGAATCATTAAGGTTGGAATCATTAATCATAACCATCCAGGCTGGAAAACACCTCCAAGACCATCAAGTTCAACCTATGACCAATCAGCACCTTCACAACCAGGCCAGAGCATGGAAGAGTCATTCCTTGACTACCTCCAGAGATGGATGATGGCTACACCACCTCCCTGGGCAGCCTCTTCCAAAGCCTAACCACCCTTTCCATGAAGAAATTCCTCCTGATATCCCACCTGACTCTCCCCTGGTGAAATGAAACTACTGAGGGAAGGATGAAGGGTTCAGTCCTTAATGTGAGGCTGGTGGTGTGCCCCACACTCACATCCTGGGGAAAATGATGAAGTACAGCTGTTCCTCTTCTCCTTCCTCACAGGGAGACAAAGTTTCAGATACTGTCCCAGCAACCAAAGCCTCAGGCTGGCTCAGGGGAAAGGGATCTCAGGGTGTGTGCCTGAAGCTGAACCATCTGAACATCCAAGCACCAGGAACTAGTGGTGATGTGCATCTCATATTTCATGGCAGACACGCTAAAAGTGGGACACTGTGCCTGAAGCCACGTCCTGTGTGACTGTCCCAGCTCACACAGCAGGTTAGTGCAAGGCAAAGAGCTCAGATCTCATCAGAACCAGTCACACGTTTCAGGCTGTGCCTGGAACACTCCATGTGGCAGCAGCTGGCCCTGGCACAGCCAAAGGAGGTCCTGCTCTCCACCCAGGTCACCTGGCCTGCACTTGCTGTGCTAACAGGCATTGGCACCATCCACCAATGTGGACTGACCACAGAACTGAGCCAGCTGGAAAACAATCCAGGGAAAACAGTCATTTTCATGGCAGAACAGCCAGGCTGAGGCCTGCCCTGTCACAAAGTGCCACAGGAGCAGGAATGAGCAGGCAGTGTCCTTCCCTCCACGTGCCAGATTACACCAGCTCAAAGGATTTGCTAATACACAGCTCTTGGCAAATCCCACTGCTGGCTCCCAGGGGAGCCCCTCACCCTCCCCCAGAGCCAGCACTGCTGTGATCCCTGTCCAGAGGCACCAGAGATCACATCCATGGCTGGGACTATATGGATCATGGAACCATTGCTAGTGTCAGAAGGATGCTGACCTTTATCCAAAACCACCAACTATGTTTGGTTTGGACAAACTGTTTTTTCCACTGATGGAAAAAACAGAGCCAGACACTACAAGCACACAATTCCCTAACCAAGTCAATGGAAAACTCTCAGTTCTTCTCCTGTGGGAGCTGCTTGCCAAGCCCAGTTGGACATGAGCACAGAGCAGCAGATTTACACACTGACCAGAGGAGGAAAGCAAGCAGCATGTGCCTACCTTCCTCTCTTCCCGCTCCTCATCCTCAAAGATGAAGCACTGAGACTTCTGTGGGAAAAACAAAATCAATCAGAAAGAGGAATAGGTTAAAACACCATGGGACCAGAGCAGAGCCACTTAGCTGGAAAGCAGCAGGTCCAAAACATGCTGCAACAGCAAACACACCATCTCCAGACAGTCTCCCCCACACCATGGGCACCACCCCTGGATCCACAGCACCAGTGCAGTGCCACAGGCCAGCTGACAGATGGATTTAGTTTAAATACTGCAGCAGCACAGTGGGTATTCATCCCAATCCCAATATCCTATAAGAGCCGGTAATTCCCCTGCTCAGTGATACCACTGAGCTGCGCCTACACGTCCTCCCCTTGATATTTATTATTCCTTTTCCTGCCCCAAAGAAGGCCTGTCTCCTTGGTACATGGGAATGGATCCTTCTGGTTAGCCAGGCTATTCTTTAAACACAAGGGACTTGATCTCCACATTCCATCCTGCCCCTATGCTAACAAACACTCCTGATCTCCATTCACTGTGTTTCTCTCGCTATTTCATTTGTTCTTCACTGCCAGTCTCCTTCCTGACCAAACCTGCCCCCATGGAACTGGAGATCATAGGTGCCTGGGGAGAAGCAGCACCTCCCAGTCATTGAGGCAATCCTTGTTCATAGCAAGAGAGCATTTGATGCCACCTTGGAGAACAAAAACATTTAAAATCCATAAAACACTGATTATGTGTGTGCAGTCACCGAGAGCCCAGGGTTGTGTCCAGCCTGGAGGCAGCAATGGACACAGTGCCTGGAGCAGCCCCAGGTGTGGGGGCAGGATAGGTGTACTCCAGCCAGGCTGTGTGTGAGCTGATCCATCCACACTACCAGGAGCTGATGGCTCAGTCCAGGCACCACTGTGCTCCACAAGCAGGCTGCTTGTTCTTCCCTCAGCACATCCTTTTTTCAGGCTGTAATCCCAATTGGAGATATTCTGACCACACCTGGGGTTTTGCTTTAGCTATCATATATTCCCAGCAAGCAAAAACCGTGTGCACAACAGTGAATTAAAACAAATCTTTAGGAAAAGCATACAGAAGCATCAGCCTTGCAGCACAAGCAATGCCAGGCCGTGCCAGGTTTATCTGCAGTTTCATAATCCTCTTTGACTGCTCCATTTCCTCCAGATGGGCCAGCAAACCCTGTGCTTGCAGTTCCGTAGGCTTGATACCCCAGGAAGGGCCCAGCTGGGGGAATCCAACAGGAAATATCTTGTTTTGGGGGCACACAGACACTGTTTGCACTCCGAGGATGCTGGTGCTGCATCTGCTGCTGGTGCTGTTAATCCTCAGTGCTGTTCTTAACAGATAACTGCTCCTTCTTGGGCAATATCTCCCCATTCCAAATCCGACTGTCAGGAATAGTTCCACACTCTCTCTCTCACACACACTCTTGCAAAATATTCCTCAGGTTTTCCCTCCTGGCTTCCACCTACTCCAGCCTGGTGCAGAGTGAGTCAGAGTGATCCACAGGGCCAGCCCCTCTCAGGGGAAACCTCCAAAGGAAATTTCCCTGACAACCAGAGTCTGTTTCAAACAGGACTTCAGAGAGCCATAGAATATCCTGAGCTGGAAGGAACTCACACAATCCATGCAGTCCAGCTCCTGGCCCTGTGCAGACACCATTACAATCCCACCCTGTGCCCAAGAGCACTGTCCAAACATTCCCGGAGCTCTGGCAGCCTTGGGGCTGTGCCCATTCCCTGGGGAGCCTACTCAGTGCCCAACGACCCTCTGGGGGAAAGAACCTTTTCCTGATATCCAACCTAAACCTCTCCAGCTGTTCCCTTGGGTCCTGTCACTGGTCAGAGAGCAGAGACTGGAGCTGCCCTTCCGCTGCACCTCAGGAGGAAGCTGTAAAAGGCTGAGATCTCCCTTCAGTCTCCTTTCTCCAAGCAGAGATTTACCACCATGGATAATCTTTTCCTACTTTAAGGCTAGAAATGCTCCCATCTCTGCTTCCAGATCATTGGGGTTTGAAATTCTACATTCATTATTTACTGCCTTCAGAGCCGTGCCCATAGGAGATCCCAGCAGTCACCTCCAACCATCTTTTGACTTGCAAATCCCAACATCCTTTCACCTGCAGCTCCTTCCTGGGCTCTCTCAGCACCTCCAAAACTGCCTTAACAAAAAGCTCCTCCTACTGAGTCCTCACCCTAACTCTTGTTTCCCAGTCAGGCTTTCTTGGGATCTGGATAACAATTTTTCAGGAGTCCCTGAGCAGAGGGAAGCATTGATGCTCACTCACCTCTTGGTTGTAGACCTGGAGCACCTTGAGAACCGTGTCCTGCTCCCCACTTTCCAGCGTGGATACCACAGCCTGGAGCTCCATTATCCCAACAGCTCAGCTACAGCACAGCCCAGAGGAAGGGGAATGAGAGGATTTCCAGGGTGATGGAAAAGCAGCTCGGCACACAGACCTCTGAGAGGGAAGAGAGAAAGGGGTGGAGAGAGCAAGGAGGGAAAAAACACAACACAAAAAAATCCCAAGTGATATTGCTCACACTGCTGCATCCATAAAAGTGGAGCAGATGGATAACCCGAGCAAAGCCAGCAGCCAGCTTCCTCTCTCTCTCTCCTGCTAATCCTCTTCTTCCTCGATTTGCTTTTCAATGTTTAATATATGCCCTCCCAGGAAAGCACTCAGGGAAAACCTTCCCCCCACCAGCGGTGGATTAACGTGGAGCAGATAACAGCAGCTCCCTGAAATAGCTCCCCGCCTCCTCCTCCTCCTCCTCGCCTGCCCTGATTTCTGCTGCCGCACAGGGGGGAAAATAACAAATAAAGCCAGAAACATTCCCGTGGAGTGACAAGGGATGGAGCGGCGAGGCAGCCGGGCGGGAGAGCATCCTCCGGCTGCAGGCGGAGCTACCTTGGCAGGTGGTGGGAAGCAGACCGGGGAGGGTTTGGTGGCGGCTTGGATGATGGCCGGTCCCTGCAGGCGCGGCCAAAAGGCGCGTCCGGAGCCCCCGGGAGAGGATGTCCCTTCCGACACTGCCAGCGAGCAGATGCGCAGCTTCGCGGGATTATTTTGGACACGGCACCGGTTTAGCGGCTCACGGTGCTGGGACGTGGCTCGCAGTGTGGGGAAATCCAGCAGATTTGGGCTCGGACATGTGTTCGGCTTCCGTGTTGCCATGAGGATAGGGCTGAGCTGGTCACACCAAGCTCAACAAACCGGGATCGCAGGCCAGGGCCCCCGCGGCTTGGGAATCACACGGGTTGTCCCCTCCTGCCCACACAGCCCCAGAAGAGCTTTTCGAGGGGACCCAAAGAGGCAGATCCTACATTTTGGAAGGCAGAAAGCCGCGGAGACAGAGGCTGGGCTGGCCCGGGGCAGGGACACAGCATTCCCATGCACAGGGGCTGGGATGCAGGGGATCCACCTCTGCTTTTGGGGGATGGCATGACATGAACCAATAGACCATTGGGCATATCCCTATTTCCATACTCCTACTGCTGCCTCACACTGCCACCTCCTTCCTCCACCATCTGGGTAAATTCCAAAGCCCGGTTTTGTCCCCATAACCCTGTTTATGGCCCTAAACCCCCACTTCCCCCCCAAACATCTATTTTCGTCTCAAGCCCCTATTTTTTCCCCCAAACCTTTCTTTTTATCCCAAGCCCCTATTTTCCCCCCAAACCTCTACTTTCCACCCCTAATTATTTTTCCAAAACTTCTTTTCGTCCCTAGCCCCCTATTCTTGTCCCCAAAGCCCCGTTTTTGTCCCCAATCCCCCCGTTTTTTGTCACCAAGCCGCTGTTTCCCCCCCCAGCCCCCTGTCCCTCCCCTGTGCCCGGCAGGGCGCTGGCCGTACCTGCGGCCCGGGATCCCTCGGGGGCAGTTCCAGCCCTTCCGCCCCGGCCCGGGCAAGCTGCCCGAGGGTCCCGGTGCCGGGGGGAAGGAGGAGGAGGAGAAGGAGGAAGAGCGGGCGGACATTTCGTGGCGGCTCCGCCCGGCGGGGCGGGACGCGCCGGTGCAGCCATGGCGGAGCGGGGCCGAGGTGAGGGGACGAGGGACAGCGACAGGGACAGGTTTGGGGGGCAGAAGGGGCTGGAGCGGGTCAGAAGGAGGAGGAACTCCCGATCCCACTGAACCCCACGGCGCCTCTTGCAGTGCCCCGATTTCTCCCCTATAACCTGGGAATAGCCCCCCCCCCTCCATAGACCTTAATTGCCTACCTGGGCCCCCTTTGGGGTCCTGGGCTGCCCCCCCAAAACCCTTAATTGTCCCCTTGAACCCCTAAGTGCCCCTTTGAGTCCCCAGCTTCCCCCATAGCCTCTAGTTGCCCCGGAACCCCTAATCCCCCCCCGGACCCCACCTGCCCCACAATGGGGGGAGCAATGCCGAGAGACCCCAACACGGCCGAGGGGCAAAGGGCCCCGGATTTGCCGGGTTTCACCCAAATCTCACCCCTGGATGTCACTGGCCGTGGAACCCCCACAGCTACTGCTGGGCCACCGCCGCAATTGAGGGTGCAAGTTTGGGTTTTCACCCTGGCACGTTGGGGGGAAGTCTGTGGTGTTTTGGTCACATTTTTGGAGGGTTCCACGGCACAAACCGTGCGAGGAGGGAATGTGACAGGAACAGAGCTGTGCTGTGGAGGGCAGGCATGATGTGTGCTCCTTGTTCTTCTCCCCAGGGCAGAGTCCGAGCGCCATGGAGGACCTGCTAGACGTGGAGAACAAGCGGATGGCTGACAGCCTGGCCAGCAAGGTGACCAGGCTGAAGTCGGTGAGTGCCGAGGTCACAGCAGGTGCTGAGCTGAAAGACAGGCTCTGATTACCTGGGAGTCCTGCAGGGGATCACAGAGCCATGGAAAGGTTTGGGTTGGAAAGGACCTTAAGGTTCATACAGTCCCACCCCTTCCCACAGGCAGGAGCACCTTTCACTAGACCAGGTTGCTCCAAGCCCTATGCAACCTGAACACAGGGGTGCTGCTAAGCTCACCTCCTCAGGGAAATATTCATGACAAAAAGGCAGGTAGATTAATTTTGGAAAATACCTGTGTCTCTGTGTAGCTGTTCTCAAAGCTGGTTTGCTCCTATTAACATCAAACACTTTGATTTAAGCTTTAAGCTCTAAATTATTATTAGAGGTTTAGTACAAACCATGAAAGAAGGCAATGACTCACTGCTGTCACATTATTGCAGGGGTTCCATATAGTTGTCTCCTTATTGTAAAAGTTTCCTACCTTCTTGATGTTTCTCATGGGCATCTCCTCAGAGCACTGACTCTTTCTTCTTCACAAAGTAGCCCACTAACTCCCATTCCCTTCTCAACCACCCACCTCTCTCTTTTATAGCACTCTTCTTCTCATTGCTTACAGCTGTGGCCTGTTAAAGTCAAGCCTGTTCCTAATCTTTGATAGTTGGCCCAGCTGCAACTCCTTAGGGATAAGATTACTTTCTACACTATCTTTATTTTCTTATATTCTATCCCCCTACAGTTTGCTCCTATTAACATCGAACACTTTGATTTAGAGCTGTAAGCTCTAAATTATTTTTAAAAGTTTAGTACAAACTATGAAAGAAGTCGATGACTCACTGTGTAAAAGGGCAGGCTGAATTCCTGCCATTGTGTCCCAGGGTTTAAACTCCCCTCTCTAGCTGGCAGATGTGACAGCCAAACTTTATTTTCAGAGCTGGAAAACTTCACCTGCCTGACAGGAAAATTCCATTTTCCTTGTTCCTGCACCAGACAAGCCCCTATGTGTCTGTTGGAGCTGGGAAAGCAGCAGCTTGTTTTAATAATTTGCATTTCAGATTTTAGAGGTTCTCTGGACATTAAAAGCTCACTAATGCCCATTTCCTGCCTTGCCCTGCAGCTGGCTCTGGATATTGACAAAGATGCTGAGGAACAGAACCGCTACCTGGATGGCATGGTAAGGACTTGGAAGACAGGACACAGGGCTTTCTGTGCAAATCAGGGAACTGGGATGAGAGGTGGGACAGCAAAAGCCCTGAAGGGAGAAGCCCTAAATCAGCACCGGGATTGTTGGGGTGTCCCGTGCAGGGCTTGGAGCTGGACTGGCTCCTCCCTGTGAGTCCCTCAGGACTCGGAATGTTCCCTTGGGAAACTCGGGAAGTTCCATAATTCTACAAGGCCTCCAAGATGTCCTTTCCCACCAGGACTCGGATTTCCTGAGCGTGACAGGGCTGCTGACGGGCAGCGTGAAGCGCTTCTCGGGCATGGCACGCTCCGGCCGCGACAACCGCCGGCTTCTCCTGGCCGTGTCCGTGGCCCTCGTCCTCATCTTCTTCATCCTCTACTACCTGGTGTCCCGGGCGGGGACCTGAGCCCGGCCTGGGACGTGCCACAGGCTGGACCCCACCGTCCAGAGACCTGCCCACACGTTTTCCAGAGGAGCCTCCAGCCACACCTCCACCTTCCCAGTGATTTTCCTCCCTCATCGCTCCGGCTGGACCCAGACTGCTCTTCCAAAACAAGTTTGGCTCCAAAGGGATCTTTGTGTCTAATGGGATTTTGGGGTCATGGCTCTGGCCGTGACCTCCTGCCTTGTCCACATCCCATGGGCTGTTTCTAAAGGTCACTTCCACATCACTTCCTTCAGTGAAAACCAGGAACTAACAAATCCGGGGACTTGTGGATACTCCATAGCGCAGCTGAGCTCTGCGAGCTGTAGGATTTAGGATGCTGACTTAGGGGATTTGGGAGTACCAATATGTGACTGACATTCCATGTGGCCACTCTCCATTTCCCTGGGCTGAAAGGAATTCTGTGCTGTGCTGCTTTCGGGTGGAACTGGCAATGGATCTGGGCCTGGATACTCTCAGATTGTGGCAGGGGAGCAGGACTTTCATTAAATCCTGGCTTGGTTTTCTTTATCGTCCTTGTGGGTAAACCAGGCTGGACCCTGTGGGAAGGGAGGGCCACAGTCCATAACCACACGGATTTGCACTTGTGTGGCATCTTCCAGAACCTTCCCACACATGTGCAAATTTAGTTGCTAAATCAGAGTAAAGAAATCCGGTGGCAGAAGGTCCAGTTAATTGTGGTTACTGTGCCACTCTGGTTTTAGAGTACCTTGGGGAGATGTAGTGCCAATAAAGCAGAGGTTGAGGTGAGGTGGAATTCCCCTCTCAGTGCTGTCAGGAGTGGGGGAATCAAGGAGGGATTTGCTGATTTGTTTATGCATTTAGAAGGTACAAAAGGAACCCCTGCCTTGCTTATTTCCTTCTCTCTTCCTGTAACAGCCAGGGCTCAGCCATTCCTTCTCCTCTGATTTAGACTCTCTAGCAAATCCTCTTCATGGATGGATGGCTGAGTGTTCCTTTGCTTTCTCCCTATTCCCACTAGGAATTCCTTTGCCCTTGGGCTGACTTGGGTACACACCTATGAAGGGAATGTTGTCCCACGTACCAAACTGCTCACAAAACACACCCTGGCTGGATTAGGTGTGCTTTTTTCCGTGTTTGGGAAAAAAAACATGCAGGAAAGGCGAGGAGCAAGGAGGACCAGGAACTTCCTCTGGCTCTTCCTGCTTTCCTGGTGCTACGTGGCAGCTCTGGGCTCTTCCCTTTGGGAAGAATCAATGTCCTGTGATTCCTGGAGCAGGTGACTCCCGATGAAAGGACCCTGGAGCAGCCCGGCCCTCACTCTGGCGGGGTTTCTTTAGCCTTTTCTGCTGTAAATAAAGCTGATTTTAGATCTTTTAGTCCAGATGTTTGTTCCTTGTGCAAGGTGCAATGTCAGTCACCTGGCTCTATCTGCGACCTCACAGCCCAATTCCAGTGTCACCCGGAGCCACCCCGGGGCTGGAGCGGGACCCTCGGGTGGGGGACTCACAGGGACACTGGGGAGGCCTGCGGACAGGTGGACAGTGGTGAAAAGGGACGGTGAGAGACACGGGCCCCGGGTTGGGGAGCCGGCGGCCTCTCACCCCTCGAGGGTTGGTGTCTCCATCCATGTCTGCGTCCTCACGGCAGTCCTTGTCCCCAGGGCGCAGCAGGACACGGGCCGCGCCCGCTCCGTCCCCGTGGCAGCCGCCCCAGGCCCCGGTAACGGGGCCCCGCCACGTCCGGCCCCGCTGCCCCGTCGCCATGGCAACCGGGTGTCGCATCGGAAGTGGCGTACGGGACAGACCGGAAGTGGCCCCTGGGGCGGAAGCGGCGGCGCGATGGCGGCGGCGACAGCGGGGAGCGGGGCCGGGAGCGGGGCCGCAGGCAGCCCCGAGGCCACCGGCGGGAGCACCGGGGGCGGCGGGTGGCGGCGTCCCCACGGGCCGCTCCAGCGCTACTATGGCCCGTCCACTGCCGAGGCGGCCGAGGCGCCCCCGGACCCCACCGACATCAACGGGCCCCACTTCGACCCGGAGGTGTTCATGACCAAGGTGGGCAGGGAGACCCCTCCCGCGGGCACCCCCTCGCACCTTGGCGAGGGCTCCGAGGGGCCCCGGGAAGTCCCCGCGGGACCACGTCACGAGAGATCTCGATGGGTGGCCCCGACCCTGGCGGGGCAGGACCACAGGGTCCCCAGAACCTTCGGGGCCCCAAGATCCTGAGGGGATCTCAGAAAGGGCCTGTTCGAGCGCCTTATGGATGTGCTCCCCTGGGGATACTGACTCCGTGCGGGAATGATGCTGAGGTGCTCGGCAGCAGCTGGATCGGGACAGTTAGCACTGCGCGGGGGGCAGCCCTGGAGGGCAGGGAACGCTCCTGGGGAACACTTCCATATCCCGGGAGGAATCCACAGGGGACAGTCAGGGATCCTGCAGGGCAGCTGAGGGTCTCAGACGTACTATGGAGGGCAGTTGATCTCAACTGGGGGGCTCCAGAGGGGGCAGTGGAGGGAAGCAGGGGCAGATATGCGTCCGTTGTCCCCTCAGGTGCGCAGCGAGTGTCCCCTGGGGCAGCTCCTGGCCCGCGAGGCCGCGCTGAGCCGGGAGATCCGCGCCCTGGACAGTGACATGCAGACCCTGCTCTACGAGAACTACAACAAGTTCATCTCCGCCACTGGTGAGCTGTTCCCTCTGGAGCCTGCTGATGGCAGCAGTGGGAAATGGGAGTTTGGGAGGGTTCACTCTGAAATCTGCTGATGCAGAAATGGGGATTTGGAGGTGTTCCCTCTGGCAGCACTGGGAAGCTCCCCTGGGGCATGTGGTGGTTCACTCTAGAGAGCAACCACTGACAGCCATGGCAATAACCAGCCTTCTCTGGGGGGTTATGGCTGTGCTGTGTTAATCCTGGACGGGATGGGGAGGTCCCGGATAGCTGAGGGACCTGGCACTTGGCTCTTGTCCCCCAGACACCATCCGGAAGATGAAGGTGGATTTCCGGCACATGGAGGCAGAGATGGATGACCTGGCGGCAAACATGGCAGCCATCAGTGCCTCGAGCGCCCGCGTCAGCGCTGCGCTGCAGGACCGGCACCGCCGCGGCGCCCAGCTGGCCGGTACGGAGTGGGGCCATGCCGGGGGCACATTTATTTGGGGCAGAGGGGCAGATCTGTGGGGTAGAGGTCCAGCAGATGGTCCCACAGCTGTGCCTCATGCTGCTCCCGCTGTGTCCCCCTCTGCTGATGCCGTGTCCTTGCAGGGGTGCAGGCGCTGCTGCGGAAGCTGCAGGCGCTGGTGGAGGTGCCGGGGCGGCTGCGGCGCTGGGCAGGGACGGAGCCGGCGCGGGCCCTGCGCTGCCATGCCCGCGCCCGCGCCGTGCTCCGCCACTACCGGCACCTGCCCTCCTTCCGTGCCATCGAGGACGAGAGCCACGCCATCATGGCCGAGCTGGCCCAGCGCCTCCGCACACGCCTCCGGTGCGTTCACCCAGAGCCTGCTGATGGCAGCGCTGGGAAATGCGGGTTTGTGGGTGCTCACTCTGGAGCCTGATGATGACTCCTATTGCTTATTTACTGTTTTCTGCTGTGTTGCTGTTAACAATCCTGGCCAGCAGGGAGGAGACGCTGGACCCCAAGGAACTCACCGAGTGCGTGGAGATGCTGCTGCAGCTGGAGGAGCCGGCCGAGGAGCTGAGCGAGGAGTTCCTGAGCCAGGCAGGCGCACGCCTCGAGGCTGAGCTGGCGGCGCTGGAGGCCGAGCTGCCCGTGGCCGACACCTCAGGCACGGCCACCACGCCGCCACCGCCCGCCTCCGACATCCTGGACTTCGTGGACCGCGGCAGCTCGGCCTTCGTGGGCACGCTGTGCCAGCTGGCCGGCTCGTACCGCGCACTCTTTGGCGGGGACACGGGGCGCCTGGAGCCCTTCGCCGCCGCGCTGGCCACCCGCTACTTCGCGCTGCTGGAGCGGCGGCTGGCACTGGAGCGCGGCCTGGGCGACACGTCCCTGCTGGTGCGGGCGCTCGACCGCTTCCACCGCCGGCTGCGTGCACTGCTGGAGCTGCTGCCCGCGGGCGCCGATGCCGCCGCTGCGCTGGTGGCCCGGGCTGCCCGTGAGCGCGTCGACCGCTACCTGCGTGCCCTGCAGACCTTCTTCCTGGGCTGCTTGGGTGACGTGCGCCAGGCGCTGGCTGCCCCTCGGCCCCCCGGCAAGGAGGGGCCCGGCCTGCCCGACTTGCTGGCCACACTGGCCGCCTCTGTGCTGGGCCAGCTCAAGGCTGTGCTGGCCTACGTGCAGCTCTTCACCGCCAGGGATGTCGCCTTCGCCAGCCTGCCCTACTTCAAGGTGAGGTAACACGGGGTGGGGTGCTTTGGGGGGACAGGCTGAGGAGGCTAGGGGCATTTTAGGGGTCACTGGAGCAATCTGTGGCACACAGTAGGTTGGGGGTCATACAGGGTGGTTTGGAGCCTGTACAGGCCAGGTTTGGGGTGTGACCCACCCCCCCATTTGTGGCACAGGGGGAGTTCTGTGTGACAGCAGTGCGTGAGGGACTGGTGGTGGCCTTCGTGCGCTGGCTGTGCCGCACTGCCCGTGGCTTCGCTGATGGCCCGGCTGAGCGGGGAGCTCCCGCTGCCCCCCCAGCCCTGCTGCTGCTCCTCGCCCGTCTCTGCCTGGACTACGAGAACTCTACCATCAGCTACATCCTCACCCTCACTGATGAGCAGTTCCCGCCACAGGTGAGCCTCTAAATGGCCCTAAGGGGATCCTGCATGTCCCTAAGAGATTTTTAGGGGCGTTCTGTCGCCTCAAGAGCCCCTGAAGCCCTGAGGACCTGTAAGAGCGGCAGTGATGCTGCTTCAGGCAGAATGTCCCACCTGTCCCCAATGACCCTGTGCCCCCAGCATATCAGATGTAGACTCACAGGGAGGGCATCTCCACGTGTCCCCATGCCCCTCCTGTTGCCAGCAGTGGCAGTGCAGCAGAGGAGGCGCGGGGCTGATGGTGCCTCTGTGTGTCCCCAGGACTCGGGGCCAGCGGTGACGCCGGGGCCGGCGCTGTGTGCGGAGGCGCGGGCGGCGGCGCAGCGGCTGCTGGATCACTACGTGCAGGTGCAGGGTGCGGCCGTGGCGCAGATGCTGCGCAAGAGCGTCGAGACGCGCGACTGGCTGGGCACCGTGGAGCCGCGCAACGTGCGCGCCGTCATGAAGCGCGTGGTGGAGGACATCACCGCCATCGACGTGCAGGTCAGCCGACACCCCGGCTGAGGGGGTTGCCCAAGGTCCTTGTGTGCCCCTTTGGAGATTCTGGAAGGGTGTGGGAGGCTCACAAAGACTTGGAAGGATGCTGGGTGGTTTGGGGGGTCCCAGGAGGGGGTTGTGGGTGCTGAAGGTGTGGTGCCACCCGCAGGTGGGGCAGCTCTTCGAGGAGGGGGTGAGGCGGGCGCAGAGCAGTGATTCCAGCCGGCGCGCCTTCTCCGTCTACAGCAGCTCGCGGGCACCCGGCCGCTATGCCCCCAGCTACACCCCCAGGTCAGCTCCACCACCCCCGGGTCACCCTGGGCTCCCTGTGTCAGTCACTGCTTGGGCCACCCGGGCACCCCTGGGCTCCCTGTCGCTCCTTGAGTATCCACTGCATGTCCCCTGTCACCCTCTTCACAATCCCAGACTGTCCCAGACTGTCTTGACAGCCCTTAGCTGTCCCCATATCCCCAGACTGTCTCATCACAATCCGTTTGTCCCAACAATCTCTGTGTTCTTACAACTGTCCCAGAATCCCCTGGTGATCCCCATCATCCTTGTGTCCTTCAGTTGTCTTGTCCCCCCATGTCCTGGAACCATCTTCACATTCCCCTGCCTTTCTGTCCCCAAAAGCATCCCTGCATCCTCTGATCCTCTCCATGGCTCCTAAGGATCCCTATGTCCCTGTACCCACATCCCTGGCTATGTCAAGTCCCTGATTGTTCCTGTGTCCATGTCCTCAGTGCCCCCATGGACACCCACCTGCTCAGCAACATCCAGAAACTTTTCTCTGAGCGCATTGACATCTTCAGCCCTGTTGAGTTCAACAAGGTGAGGTCATGGGGACACCACCATGTCCCTAAACATCCCCAGAGGTCCCAAAGTGCCCACCTTCCCACTGGCACATGCCCCTGGTGTCAGGGCTCAGGGAGTTGCTGGGAGCTGATGTCCAGGACAAGGGTGTCCCCAGTGTCCCCTGCCCTAGGACTCTGGGGGGAGGAAAGGGATCACTGTGGGATCAGTGTAGCGACCAGGCCAAGGGTGTCCATGTGCCACATTCCCGTGCTCAGGACTTCCCTGGGGAGTGGCAGCCAGGATGAGGGCCCAACATCCCATGTGGACACCATCCCTCCGCCCACGTGCCCCATGTCCCCACTGTCCCCTGCCACAGGTGTCGGTGCTGACGGGGATCATCAAGATCAGCCTGAAGACGCTGCTGGAGTGCGTGCGGCTGCGCACGCTGGGGCGCTTCGGGCTGCAGCAGGTGCAGGTGGACGGGCACTACCTGCAGCTCTACCTGTGGCGCTTCGCCTCCGACGAGCGCGTGGTGCAGGGGCTGCTGGACGAGGTGGCTGCCAGCGCCGCCCACCGCTGCCTCGACCCCGTCCCCATGGAGCACAGCGTCGTCGAGCTCATCTGCGAGCGCGGCTAGGATCAGGGACAGGGACGTGCCACACCCGGGGCCTGTTAGACCTCTGGGAACACTCCTGGGCCCTCTGAGTCCCTGCATATAAGAGGGCACTCTGTGTGTCCTTCCCAACATGAGTGTCCTCACAAGGATGTCCTTGTCACACCATGTTGTTCAAACCCCCCCTCCCCACTGCTTCCCAAGCCCAGTGACACAGTGTCATCCCCTCACCCTGGTGACATCCCCTCGTGCCTGGAGACAGCCCCTTTGTCACTAATAAATTATGTGTGAGTTGAATTGGGTGTTGTGTCCCTGTGACATCCCTCTGTGCCTGGAGGGTGGGAGCTGGCCCTGCACACAGTGGGGTCCCACCTGCAGCTGGGCTGACAGCACGAGGACAGGGGCTGGGCACTGAGCAATGTCCCCAGTGGACCCACAGCCACGAGGGCCCCAAACTTTAAAAATCAGCCTCCAAAAATCAGCCTTAAAAATCAAAAGCCTCCATGGATGCTACAAAGTGCTGGGGAACCCACAGGGACTAAGATCTTCCATAGGAGATCAGAAGTTCTCCCCAGATAGTATATTCTTGCCTCAAGGAATCAGCACAAAAGAGACAGACTCCAAACCCTCAATTTCTGTAACAAAAAGCTGAGAGGAGCCCAGAGATGATTAAACTCACTTTATCCAACAGCGTTTGGCCAACTCAGAAGCTTTTGTACAAGAAATCGCGGTCGCACAGATACAGACCTGGATGCACAGGACAGCCAATGGAAACACAGGCACTCCATGGGTACAGACAGCAATAGCCAGACCTGGATCTACAGAGCAACCCTAGCAGCACAGACACTCCACAGATACAGATCTGCACATACAGAGCAGCCCCAGCATACAGACACCAGTGTATTAAAATACAAAAATTTTTAAATTTAATTTAAAAACAAAATTTAATTTTTGTTTTGAAGAACATCTTCTGGCACACTGCGTTGGCTACAGACTCACAGGATCATGTCCCCTCACACAAAGCACAGTATCTACAGGGGTTTTACAGGGCTGGGCTGGGTGCAGAAGGAATGACTAAACCACCACGGACTCCTGGGATGGGAAGGCTGAGCTGGAATTTTTGGTTCAATGAAATTAGGTTGGCCAGAGTCCTGCTAGCAGTGGCTCGCTGAATAGGAAGTGCTAAACAGGCTGAGACAACGAGCTAATGCTGAGCCACAGCCAAGGGGGAACAAGAGGGATTAAGGTTAAAAACATCCTCTCAAATCCCATATGGCCTCACAGATGGAATTTCACTGAGAAACAAAAAAAATCTGCCAAAACCCTTGCAGAGTTTCTCCTATCAAGGCCTAGAGCTGGCTCACGCGCAGGTCCTCGGGGACATGGTCACACCTTGGTCACCTCTCTCCACAGCTGGCAGAACGTCACTGAGACCCTCACGGTGTTCCTGCCCCAGCTGTGCCAACGTCAGCCGTGCCCAGTTGATGGACACCACCACACAGGTGGGGACAGAGAGACAAATCCCATTGGGATTGCAGGAGATGAAGAGCACACCGGGAAACACCTTCCTGAGAAGAGCAGGCCAGACTGTGCCCTGGTGCAGTGGTCCCTGGCTGTCACTGACCTCGAGGGCAGCACAGACGCACAGAGGAACGGCAGGGCCTGCCAGGCCTGTGTGACAGAGAGGGGGGGAATCCCACAGCTTCAGGTGACACCCCTCACCCGCTGAAGGTCTGAGTCCATGCCAGCTCCAAGCTAAGAGAGAGACACTTCCTGGGGCAGCACCTCGTGGCTTGGCCTGACAGAAACCGGCCCCGCAAACCAAGGCGCAGGAACCCAGGAAAAGCTGCCATTTATTCAATGCTAGAACCTAAATATTAAAGTGAAGAGTGACTCCTTCCTCACCTGGAGACAGGAAGGCACACCTGCTGCACACCTGCGCTCACCTCAGGGCTTCTTGAGGCCGCAGGGCAGCCCCAGGGCTGGCTTGGCCGCCACGGTGGGCGGGGAGTGCCACACGGCCGAGCTGGTGCGCTTGAAGTAGCGGGGTTTGTTCTTGTAGAAGATGTCCTCCAGCTTGGGGCTGGGGATGGCCCCGAACAGCGCGTCCACGTCAGGGGGGTTGTAGTACTGCCGGATCACAGCCTGGCTGAGCAGATTCCCTGCAGGAACAGATGAGGCTTGTGTTAATTTTGTTCATTGGGATCGCTGTGTAGGCTGTTGTACGTGGCGTGTCCCCACTCTGCTCATCTCTCATCACTCCAAGGCAGCTTAGCTGTGCATTTGTCCCCATCATGTTGTGACAAGATCCCCAAGTAGTGGAGGAGCCCCTGATTCCACATTCCACATAGAATCATGGAATGGTTTGGGTTGGAAGGGATTTTAAAACTCATCCAAGTTCCAACACCCTGCCATAGGCAGGGACACGTTCCACTAGACGAGGGTTACTCCAAGCCCCTGTCCAGTCTTGGACACAGCAGGACTCATTTCATGCTGGAGTACTTTAAACTCCTCCAGGCAGGAGGAGCTGGGCAAAACCCCACAGCAGCTCCCACAGTCTGCTGGGGGTCCTGGACACACACATCCCCTCCCACACACATACCAGTGGCCCAGGCAGGGACAGGCTTGCGTGGCTGGCTCTCATCATCTGTTGAGTCGTCGCTGTTCAGGTCCATCCCATAGTCATTGGAGCTTGTCAAAGACACCTTGAGGTCCTTCCTGCTCTGAGGAGTCATCTCGTACGAGTTGCAGGCAGGGGAGTTCTAGAAGGGAATTCCACAGGTGTTGGGTGCAGCAGCACATCAGGCTCCAAGCTACAGCAGGACCAGCTTGCTCCCCCCACCTCCTGCTCTGTCACCTCAGAGCAAACCCTGAGTCTGGCAGTTCTCAAGTTTGGACCCGAGAGCTTGACCCAAGTTCCAAAGTTGTGACCCAATGATGGCTGTGCATGGCTTCTCCTGTTTAATTAGGCTGATTAATTTGCCATCTGTGGCATGAGCACACAGCAGTAGATGAATCTAACGGGTCTAATAGAACCGAACTCCACTCCAGCCAAGCCAAGGTTAGCTGGAAGTTTTATGTCACTGGAGCAGAGTCACATGCCCTAAACACTCTGCAACTCAACTTTTGAGCTTGATTAATGATATAAAACTGCTAACTGCTGTACAGAGAAGCTGCCCATCAGCTCAGCCAAATCGAGCTCACACTAATGGGAGCTGCACAGGCAGAAAGTGTAAGGGCAGGAGAAAACCTTCAACTGCGAATTTCAGTTTTTTTTCAACTGGAAATTTTCAGCAGAAATGCTATTTTCATTCAGTAAATGAGTCTCTGGAGAGTTGGACACAGTTGTCCTTCCCCACCAGAGACCTCCTTCATGGCTTTGTGTCTAGTATCATAAACTCCCACCCACTGGTCCTGCACTTTAGGCTTAGGACTCTGAACACTGCAAGGAGACAAGAGCTTCCTGTTTGTTGTCAGTGCTCAGGACATGAACACACACCCGCAGGATTCTCCGGAGCCAAACCACCACCATTCCACGTCGCTGTGCTGCCATCTTGTGGCTGACCCCAAATTTGACCTGAAATAAAACTTGCAGCACTTTCTGCCCCTGAGGTCCTTCCGGTATTTAAGAGGCATTTAAGACAGCTCCAACACTTGCTGTCTTACCCACAGCCAGGAATCCTGTCCAATCCCTCCTGCTTCCTTCCCTCTGTCACTGAAATATGCACAGTCAGCCCTAGATAACCAGGATTTAAAGAATTCCTGTGTTATTGGAAAGGCAGATAAAGGCAGAGGGTGGAACAGCCCGAGGCAAGAGTGGGTCAGTGCTGGGACTGAACTCTGCTGTCACCCCTAAGGACTCATCCCCAGTTACCTCCTTGTTCTCCTGGAGCGGTGCCCGGGCATTGTCTTTGGCCTTTTGCTCCTCTGACAGTTTCTTCTGCTCTTCCTCCTGCTTCTTCTTCTCAGCCAGTAACTTCTGCTCCCTCTGCCAGGTGACACCCACAGGATTACCCTTAGGGACTACACTGCCAACCCAGCCACTCATCTTTGTGGCAGGCAAAATATTCAAGCAACTCATTACAGCTGTTCCTCGTCCTGCTGAGGAGCACTTGGGACCTGGTGCAGCTTCCTCAGGACACAAACACACTGACCCCCATGCCAGAGCATCAGCTGCCTTTCCCTGACAAAGCCACGGCCTCCCACCTTGGAAAACTTGCTGCTGACTTTATCTTGGGGCTATAAAAGCCAGAAACCAACTGACCACCTGCACAAGTCTGTGCTACTGCTCTTGGCCTCCTTCTAGACTAGTATTTTTAGAGCCCAAGTCTCCCCATGGTACCGTAACCGTGCCACACAGGTCTGACTTCCTGCTCAGAAGTGTCCCAGTAGGTCTTCAGGGCTGCCCACAGCATCCCAGCTGAGCTGCTCCAACAGCAACAGCTGCTGAGGCCAGACTGTGTGGCTCCATCCCTTCCCAGAAATCAATCACTCACCTCCTTCTTCTCCATCTCCATCCGGAGCCGCTCCTTAGCAGCCGCTTCTTCCTTCTGCAGGCGGGCAGCCCTCTCCTGCTGCTCCCGGAGCCTGGGAACCACGGCACAGGCCCTCACTCCCAGAGCCACACCAGGGCCCTCCCACGCTCACAGCTCTTCAGGCACTCCCCACCACACCCCTGACATCCCTGAGCCCAGAGTTCCTCCTCGGCAGCTCAGCACCAGCAGCAGCCCAGAGCTGTGCTGCCAGATCACTGCAGCTCCAGCCTTCCACTCCTGCCCTCTGCTGTGGCTGTGTTTCAACCCCGTCCCAGGATTTGGTACATAAATGGGGATTTTGCCTTACTTTTCTGCCTGGATCCGCTCCTGCTCCCTCTTCCTCTCCAGTTCTCTCTCTGCAGCCAGCTGTCTCTCCCGCTCCTGCTCCGCCTGCCTCTGCTCAGCGATCCTCCGGGCACGCTCCTGCTCCTCTTCCCTCTTCCTCTGCATCAGCTCCCTGCGCCGCCGTTCCTCCTCCTCCTGGAAGCACAGGCAGGAGTCACTCACCTGACAGGAGCAGGCTCCAGGGGAAGCAGCAGGAACCTCTCACTTGACCCAAATTCCCATCGCTACATGGCAGGGAAACATCCTGGGGGTAAATTCCCAGTGCCCAAGGCAGGTGGATGCCCTGTCCAGCTCTGCCTGTGGGACAGAACAGGCCCACACAACAGACACACACACCTGCTGCAGAGCTCTTTGTCTCCTGGCCTCCTCCTCTTGTCTGCGCCGGGCCTCAGCTTCCTCCATTTTCCTGGCAGCCACTCTCTTCTTGATCTTCTCCTCTGCCAGCCTTTCTTCCCTCACCTGGAGCACACACAGACCCAGTCTCAGGTAGGACAGCACAGCAGGACTCCTCACAGGGCAAACCCTCCCTCCTTTTCCCTCAGCAACCAAGGGGGCCTGTGCTCTGTTTTAAAAAGGTCATACTTAGGGCAATGACCTTGTTTTGCATCTTCTCAGGAAGAGCTGACCATTGGAATATAACCTCAGAGCCATGCAACCAGACAGGCAGCTGGGGATAATTAAAGCAGACAAATGACCACTAGGTCCCTGCACAAATTGCCTGGAAGTCTGGGATCTGAGGAAGGCTCTGGAGGAAGGATGTTTGCTTTCCCCTGTCCAGCTAGCTATTAGTCAGCTGGGAAAAGCAGCAAATAAAACCTTGGGGCCATCAGGCCACCTTTATCTACTGCAAGCCCTTCTCCCATCTACCAGAGCATTAATAAAGCTCATTTAGATTTCTGATTATGGAAAAACAGGAGTTCAGCTGTCATTTGCTGTAGCCAAAGAAAGGCTGTCCCTAGGATCATCAGGGCTCTGGAAAGTTCTTTATTCAACTACTCTTTGGTTCAGCCTCTGGAATCCAAGCAGCCTCCGTGCCCCTCTTTCCAGAGAGCACATTTCTGTGGTGCCAACTGCCTCAGTGGCTACTGATTGTCCCAAATAAGCTCTGCAGGGGCTTTACCTTCTCGGTCTTCTCATCCAACAGCGCAATCTTCTGCTCGAGCCTCCTCTTCCTCTCCTTCTCCATCTCCTCCGCCCGCTCCCGGGTTTGCAGCACCTTGCGCAGGCGTTCCTCGCGCTTCCTGAGGACACAGCCCGGCTCACCAGCATGTTCCAGCCAGGTGAGCTCCCCCCAGCCCAGCACAAGGCCAAAGAGACACAGTAGGAAATTCAATGGCCCAAATTCCACATTCATTTTAGCACCAGCCATGCTTAAGCTCTCAAGACAAAAAGCTGCACCAGTGGGCAGCAAGGACAGTCAATGCTTTGAATCAGCATTCCAGGGATACCCCAAGGACAAGCACTGCCTGTGTCCACAGGAGTTTCTGCTGCTTGCACAGTTCCTGCAAGATAAAACACCTGGACACAGGAACCTACAGGTGGCCAAGAGCAGTGTGACCACATCTACTCACAGCTTCGCTTCTCCAAGTCGCCGTTTCCTCTCCTCCTCCACCTTCTGCCTTCTCAGCTGCTCAGCTTCTTGCTTCTTCCGCAGAGTCTCCAGCTTCTGCCTCTCCTTCTCCTGAGGGGAATTGAATGTCATTGTACCCACTGGCCAGGGCTCTATCCCACCTCAGCTGCTTTGGGCAAGGGGCCAGAGGTGACAGCCAGGAGCTGCAGGCAGGAATATGGGATGGTGACAGCCCTGGAGCAGAGCTCAGGCAGCCTGTGACCTGGTCATGAATGGACAAAGGCAAGGAAAATACTGGTGTGACTCTCAGGGAGCAAGAGGAGAAGCTGGAGTGTTGAAACAGGAGCACACACAGCTCTGGAAGCCCAGGCAGCATCCTCAGGGACTGCAGGCAGGCAGCCCCGTGCTTTCTTTTGGTGCAAAGGAGCCACCAAGCAGCGCTAATGGCTGGCACGGCTCCCGCTCCCTGCGGCGAGCGCGGGGACAGATGGTGCTCCAGGAAACACCTTGAGCTCCCGCTGGCGCCTGCACCTCCCACCAGGCTCGCTCTGGGGGTGAACCACCAGCACCCCCAGAGCTCCCAGCCTGCTCTGGCACGCAGCCAGAACCAGGGGCTTTCTCCTCATTCTCCTGACCCAGCCCAGGCACGCTGTCAGCCAGGGGAGCGAGATCCAGCCACCATTACAACCACAGCAAATGGACTGACATCAACCCACTCCATGCCAAAGCAGGCCTGGTCTCAGCACAGACCCAGAGATCAGCACAGGCATTATCCATGGGAATCCTTACACTGGGCTCCATGCTGTAAGTGCTTGGTGCTGTCAGCATCCAAACTGGTTAATATAAAACTAACAATTAAATCTTATTGCTCTGCTGCTATTTAGTTATGTTTAGCTCCCACATGGAAAATCCCCGAGGGGGAGCTGCCTGCACTGGAATGAAACCTAAATCATTCCACGAACTGACAGCAGCAGAGGAAGCACTCTCTAGCCACAAGACTCTTTTCTCATCCTATTAACTCCTTTGTAGTACTGACACTAACATCAGCAGGGGCCCAGTGAGATTGAAGCTGGAGTCTTTCACTGCTTCCCAGTGGCCTTCCCTGACCTGCTGGAGCACAGCCAGCCTCTGAGCAGCGCTCTAGGAAGCTCTGCCATTAGGCTGCTAGATGCAGGAATACCAATTCCTGCATCCTGCCATCCCCCCTTTCTCCCTCTCAGCTCTCTTGCAAGGTGAAACCAGCCCCAGAGCTGCCTACTTTGCAGGTGAGTTGTTGGGTATCAGGAGTATGAGCAATTCCTGCTTGGCACACGCTTCCATTGTGGCTCTGAGTGAATCCAAGAAGACATACCCTCGTCTAAAACCAGCTTTCAAATCCCTCCCTCCCAAACTGCTTCTGCCTTGGAAAACCAGGGCCTTGGAAAGCTCCCTGGGGTAGTGCAGGAGCACCTGCCTGCAGCCAGCCAAGGTGTTGCTGCTGGTCCCAACAGGATCCATCAGTGATACTGATGCCTGCTCAATCTGGACACCAGCAATTGTCTGACTGGCCTCACATCCAGGACAGCCTGATGTTTTCTCCTGCCTCAAGGATTTGGAAAACCTCCAAAGTTTGAATTTAAGAGGTATTTGGTCAATCTCACTCATGAGAGAAGTCCTAGAAAGGAGACCTGGGATCAGGCCAGGTCTCCTTCTCCTTAGAGAAGGAGACCTGGTTTCAGTTATCAATACAACTCAACATTCACAATCCACTCGATTTCTGTTTCCCAGTTTTCATCTCTGTTACTTGCCAATAGCTCAGGAGAACGATGCAGGAATAAAGCTTGGAGTTCAAACTGGAATTCTTCAGTAAGCTGACTAACCACAATTTTATTTATTTAAGTGTAAACAGAGCCCTTCAAATCACTCAGTTTCAAATGGGCTGCAAAGCTCCTCTCATAGCTGTGCTTTAAATTAGGCACTTAATGAAACCACCGTGTACTGGCTTAGAGCAGAGCCTCCTCTTACCTTGGGATCAGCCTGGAGAGGGGTGTTGTACCTGATGAAGGATTTTATGACTCCATTCCTCCCCACAGAGCTCGGTGTCATGAGGAGCTGGTTCTTCTGCACAGTGTGCAGGAACGTTTTGAATGGACGCACCACCTGAGGAAGGAACAGCAAAGTGTGAGTGGGCTGGGTAAAAAAGGGTCTTGATGAGGCATTCCAGGGTTACAAGGATCTCACCTTGCTGGCTGGGAGGACTGGGGATGGGGTCTTTTTCCTGAGAGGAGACAGCCCTCCCTCCTCTGCCTGCTGGTGGTCGTAGCGCTCATCCACGGCTCTCTTGTAGCTCGGCTTCCTCCTGTGAGACAGCACAGGCTGTGAGACACTCCAGGCAAATCCTCCTCATGCCTCCAAGTCAGGGCTGGAAAGGGCCATGAACCATCCTGGCCTTGAGAGAGATTCCAGTGTGGGCAGGCCCTGGCACAGGTTGCCCAGGGAAGCGGTGGCTGCCCCATGCCTGGAAGTGTCCAAGGCCAGATTGGCTGGGGCTTGGAGCAACCTGGGATAGTTGAAGGTGTTCCTGCCTAAGGGAGAGGGTGGCACTGGATGGGCTTTAATGTCCCTTCAAATCCAAATCACTCTGTAATTCCAAGATCGTGCATGCACAGTTAGCCAATAAATAAAATCCTAATGCAATAGAAAATAAAAATTAAATCATACAATCATGGAGGCAGGAAAAACTCATTTGCAGAAGTTTCACAAATACTAAAGGCCAGTGAACAACATCCCAGCACTGAACCTGTTTGGAACAGGGCCACAGCTTGCCTGAGACACTTCCAACCAGGACATACCTGGCACTCTGGGGTGGCTCCAGGGTCCCCCCATTCTTATTTAAGTTGTTTTCTGAAAGAGAACAGTTACACAGTGAGTTCTAGCAGGAAAAATCCCCCCAGCACAAGTCTGACAGCAGAGAAGGGATGTAGCAGCTCTCTGAACAGCAAAACCACCTGCAGGAGTGGGCACAGCAGGACCTGGCTCACACGGCACCATTCCCACCTGGAAACTCCAGACAAAGCAGAGCTGCCTAAAGCTGTCTTGAGTTCTGCACAACTTCAGCAACAGAGCTCAAGTGGGCCTCCCACAACCCTCCAGCTTCATTACAACCATCCCCATGTGCTTGCCAGGATGGAAATAACTCCAGCACAGAGTTTTCTCGCTGCTAATTGTCTGAAACAAATCCCTGCTCATCAAACATTAATTAATCTTTCAAAATGAGCTCTCAAATTAACCAGTCAATCTTTCCAGCTTCCCAGCCAGCCTCCCAAAATGATAACTTCCCAAAGTGCTGCCCCCAAACCCTCTGGAATTACCACTGCTGTTCTGCTCCTGGGGCTGCCCGTGTTTGCTGACTGTGTGGGAGCGAAGGGACATCCGAGGGTTTTGGGATTCCTGTGGGAAAAGAAAAGGGGTTTCAGGACAATCACACATGGAAACTGTTCATGGTTCAGACTGTGGGGTGGCTCTGACACGGGTACGGAAAGACAGGGGCGCTACCAGGGAATGCCAAACCAGCTCTTGGCAAAGCCCTGGATGCTGCATCACCAGGAGAGGCAGGGACATTAACACAAGCATCTGCACTGCTTAAACTCAACCAGCTCATCAACTATTTAGGCCAGGAGCCTTCCAAGCTCTAAATCTGTGCTGCTGGAGCTCTGGCCAGAGCCAGCATATCCATATCCCCGAGTAGTGACGAGTGGGGAGCCTGGAGACAGCAGGCAAATGGCTCATTTCCATGATTTATCTGTTTGTGATGGGATACCCATCGCTGCTCTGCCTCTGCACTTAGGCTCTGCTGGGATAATGGGCTGTGGTTCTGGAATTGCTCTCTCCTAGCAGCACCAGCATTACCTCCTGGTCAGCACTTCATAGTGCTGCACTGGGAAGAGAAGAAAAGGGATTGATGGAGAATCCATCCTCTCCAATTGCTTCTCCAGGGTCTAGAAAAACTGACTTTTTTTGAGTTTCTGCACACCCATAATAGTTCTCCTTGTTTTCAGGTCACTGCTCTGCTCCATTAATTCAGGCTGTGCTTACTGAAATTTATTCCGGACTAAACACTGACATGATGGCAGGGTTACTTCCTCAGTGAGGATTGTGGAGGGAAGGGTGTTGACCTCAATAATATTCACAAATTTCCATGTAAGTCCAAACTGAAAAGTGTTCAACTACCTGCAGGACTGACCAAAAGGTCAAAAGAAGCTTTAAAAATACAGCATGCAAACCATGACACCAGCTGAACCAAACTTCCCTGAACTATAAGTTTTTTTTATCTGTAAAGACTGGGGACTGAATCTTCACACAATGATCTCTAGCAAGCGGTTAAGAAGGAAGAGCCAAGCTGGACTCAACCCTGAGGTCAGGCTAAGGATGATGTGCAACAATTTCAACATATTTAGGAAAATGACAGGAAAGTCAGAGAATCTTGGCAAACATCTGAGCTTGTAACACCCTTCTGACAGAGCACCTGCACCCAAAGCTATGGCTCACACGTGCTCATTTCCCAAAGAAAACTTTGCTGGTTTTGGTTTTGCTGCTTCTGAAATGTTGTGATTAAGACTTTCCCTAGTCTGAGAACCAGAATCACGGAGGCTCAGATGGGCTCATGCACCTCTAAGCCAGATGCTCTGTGCCTTCCTCACTCACTGCCATGGGGACAGGTTACAAAGTCTGACAACCTACAGCCAGAGCTCCCAAATTTCCCAATAAGCTGTAATTCCACACATTTTTCTCCCAAATCCACACAGGCACAAATGCTTTTAATCCCTGTCCAAGTCTTACCAGCTTGGAGGGGGTGGAGGGTCCAGGAGGAGGCCTAGGAAAAAAAAGAAAGACAAAAGGGGCTGTGCTTAGCAAAACTGAGGAAACTGGGAAGCCACTTGGATTTTACACCAAGAATAGCAGTGAAATAGTCCTGCAAGCAGGGTAGTGAGGATAAATAAATCAATCAATAAATAAATAACTGAAAGCATTCTCACCCAGTTTTGACAACGGTTTCCTCATCCTCTGGCACACTTATGGAGCTGGAGGCTGTGGGAGAGGAGAAAACACACCTGAGCTGTAAGGCTGGGCTGCAGCCAAGGATCTGGAAGGACAAGGAGCTGCAGACATTACAGGAGGGTTTGTCCTGCCCTGGGGCAGGGTGGGGCACGGGAGCACGCCCAGGTGGCACTGCAGGAACATGGCCAGCAGTTCCAATGCAGGAAAGCAGTTTTCAATTATGGATGAGTTCAGGGGGATATTCCATGAGGCAGCATTAATAGGCCTTGGGCTTATCTGCAGGACCTGACTGGACATCAACAGCAGTTAGAGCCAGTCTTATTCACAGTGGGAATGCTGCTTCCCATGCCAGCATTCCAGCTGGCTCTGCTGCACTGAGCTCAGGAGCTCTGTCACAGCCAGAACCTGCCACAAATAACCACAGAATCAAACAATCAGAGACTGGTTGGGGTGGGAAGGGACCTTAAAGCTCATCCAGTCCCACCCCCTGCCTTGAACAGGGACACCTTGCACTAGCCCAGGTTGCTCCAAGCCCTGTCCAACGTGGCCTTGGACACTTCCAGGGGTGGGGCAGCCACAGCTTCTCCATCAACACATGCCAGTACCTCGCCTCCCTCAAACAGAGGATTTCTTTCCACATATCCCACCTAAATTTCCCCTTTTTCAGTTTGAACCCATTTCCCCTTGTCCTGTCACTCCAGTTCCTGATGAAGAGTCTCTCTCCAGCTTTTTTGTTTAATAATTCCAGCAGTTTAGATGAGACTAAATCTGCCTCTGCCACCAACTGTAAAATTGTGGGAGACTTTCAATCTACAAAGTCCAGCCTCAAAATTCCCTTCTCAAGCAAAATCTAGAACCAGCAGCCAGATCCAGCTAAGGAGAAGAGAACTGGTGGGAATTTCACCTTGCAAGAAACAGGAAGGGCTTTAGGAGAATCCATAATCCCTTTTGGCTCCCCAAATCCTTTTCAGCTTTGCCAGCTGTCCCCACAGAAATGGGAAGACCAGCAGACCAGAGGAGCTGTGGCTGCCCCATCTCTGGAAGCACCCAAGGTCAGGTTAGATGGGGCTTGGAATGACCTGGGTGATCAGGTCCTTCCAACCCAAACCATCCTGGGATTCCAAGATTAACAACTTCTCACAGCAAATCAGCAATGGTTAAAGCTACACTGAAATGGAGACACTGAGGCTGATCTCCCAGGTGATTTACAAGGCTGAAGTCAGTCACCTGGCTTTCTATGCTCATGGGGGGTTCCAAAAAGCCAGGGAGGACTTCCATGAGGAACTGCAGCCTGTCTAGCCCCGGAAGCTCAGCTGCCTCCCCCACACTGAAGACCCAGGAAGCAGAATGTCCCCTATGACACCCAAACTCACCATCCACAGAGCTGGAGGACACGGATCTCTTCTGAGTCGCCCTCTTCTTGCCCGCTGCCCTGGCGGTGGATGCCCGGATCATGCTCTCCCTCTTGCTGGCCAGGGAGTATTTCTCTGCCAGGGAGGTTCTGCGGCTCAGGGAGGGTTTCCCCATCAGGCTCCGGCGCACGGAGCGGCGGCTGAGCCTGGAGCCGGTCGGAGTCCCCGGGTTGCTCCTCAGAGGCTGGGAAGGCTCCTGAGCCCGGCTGTGTTCCCGTGGGGAGCCATCCCCCTCCTTCAGTCCAGCCCTTGGGCTCAGGATGACGGTGACATTGGCTGCCCTGCCTGGCTGTGGCTCGGGAGTACAGGGCACCACCAGCTCAGGGGCTGTGGGCACCACTGGTGATTTGGGAGCATCATGTTCCTCGGGAGAGCCGATCCCTGAGCTCGTGGGGAGCAGCTCTGCCGGCTTTGCCCCACTCCTCTGGAGAGGCACTGCAGTACCAACGTGGTCAGCTTCCACCCAGGGATCCTTCCCTGCTGCCTGCAGGGCAGTAGGGGTCTCAGGAACCACCTTGGAGCTTATGGCAGAGGCTGCAGCCCGGGACCGTGTCACACGCTGTGGTGGAGAGTCTTCCTTGGCCTCGGCCCTGCTGAGTTCCAGGTTTTCTTTGTTCTTGAGTCGCTGAGAACATCGCACAGAAGGTCTGCTGCTGCCGTTCCTCCTCCTGGAGAGGCTGATCACAGGAACAGTGGGTGAGATGGGAACAGGAGTCGGGAACAGCCCCGAGTCGTTCCATGCACACACAGGCATGGAGCTAAACACCTAGGATGGGCCCAGGAGACACAGGGCTGCACAAAGCAGCTAACGCAGACAGCAATCAAGGGATGCAATAGCTTTAAGCAGAAAGATAATAGACAGAGACACGGGGACATAGAACCAGGCAACAATAAAAGCACTTCTCGTGAGAATCTAAATCCAATGTTTTCGGCCGACAGCGCCCCAAACACAGGGTCTGACCAGAGCGGGACAAAGGAAGGGAAGCTCCCCCTGGACAAAGCAGAGCATCACCAGGACGAGGTCCGTGGAGGGCATTGTTTCCCTGAACCCTTGGCACCAGGTCTGTTCAGCCTCGCACGGGCTCCCTGCCTTCTCCAGGCCCCGAGGACACCCTCTGCGCTCCCCCATCCCCGCTCCCGCCGCCCCTCACCGCTTCCTGCCGGGCTCCTGCTCTTCCTGTAAGGCCGACAGCCGCTTCCTCCGCTGCCGTTTCTTCTGCGACGGCGTCTTGGGCATCAGCTCGAGCTCCTCGCTGTAGTTGCTAGAGAGAAAGGGGAGATCAAGGCGGGATCAACGCGAAGGGCGGCCGGTAGGGGCCGGGGCCTAGCGGGGTATGCAGGTACCTGACAAACATCTTGACCGCCTCCTCGTAGATCTCATCCAGCCACACCATATCGGTCTCGTCCACCTGCCGCAGGAACTGGGCCAGACGCCGGTCGCCCTCTGAGGGCAGCTCCATCGTCCGCGCCGCGAGCTCCGCATACCCCATCACCGCCGCGGCCCCCTTCGCCGCCATCGCTACAGCGCCAACGGCCGCGCGCGCGCGCGGCACACCGTTCAAACGCGGCCCCGCCCCCCGTCACAGCCAATCACCGCCCGCCGCCCCCCCCACGGCCCCTCCTTCCCATTGGCTGCCAAGGAAAGGGCTCGCACTCGGTGCCGCTCTGCTAGGCCGTCTCTATGCTCCTGGAGGACTCGGCTCCGGAGGCGGGGCTTGAGGAGGCGGGGCCACAGGCGGCTCGTTTTAATAGCTGAGGGTGACGGACGGGAAAACCAACCAATAAAACTCCGGCTCTTGAGAGGTGTGGGCTGTGATTGGCGGAGGCCGGGTATAACCTCGGGGTGCGAAGGACCGGCCTATGCTGTGAGGGTGTGGCGAGTGGACGAGGCGGCGGCGGCGGTAGGAGGAGGAGGAGCAGCAGCTGTGGTCGGGCGCCGAGCGAGTGCCCTGGAGGGTCTGGGGAGCTTGGGAGGCATCTAAATCCCGGTCTGTGTTCACACTCTCCCGGTACCTGCGTCTCTCTTTCCCACGTTGAGGGGCGTCGTGGCTGCCCCCCCCCCTCCCATTAGCCTTGTTCTCTCTCTCTATGTTCCCAGGCAAGGCGATGGCGGAGGGTCCCCAGCTGCTGCTGGAAGTGTGCGGGCAGGGGCTGTCCCGCCTTCTCTCCAACGCCCAGCACAAACACCTGGCCTGGCTGCGGGAGGTGGAGGAGCAGGGCATGAGGATGCTCAAGAGGTAGGGGCTGCCCTGAGGGGACCCCGCTGGCCACACCAGCTGGGTGTGAGGGGTTTGATGTGGGCAGTGGGGCAAGCAATCTGTGCTCTGCCTCTTCTGCCTCACAGCAGCTTCAGGGATGAGCCCATGCTCTTGCCCAAAACGCCGTCGCAGAGGAGGAAGCTCAGGAAAAGGCAGTCCTCCTGGATAAGGGAGGAAAACAAGGAGCTGAGCAGGAGGAGGTAGGTGGGTCAGCTTGCTCTGGCTCCGCCTCATGGTGTTTGGATGAAACAAAACAGTGCCTGCGTTCCCTGAGTTATCAAAGGGGCGTATTGGGATTGCTCACTGTTTGATTCTGGTGAGAGTTTGGGATAAAGTTGGCCACTTTCCTTCACTATTTTTTTTTTCTGGTCATAGTTGAAGAAGAATAAACACTCTATTTTCTTGTCTGTTTACATTTGTGTTTTGTCTCACTGGGTTTGTCTTTTGGGCTCAGGTTGCTGCTCCTGGTGTTCACTCCCTAAGCCTCTGTGTCAGTGTCTGGAAAACTTGGGAAAGGGATGTGTTGCCAGCACCATGTCTGAGTTGGCAGGCAGGGAGACTACAAGGGTTTATGGAGGGACTGAAGTGGAAGTTCCAAGTGATTTGCTTAGAGCCCACGCCACTTTTAAAGCTGCCCAAACCTGATCCATTGGTGTTTTAGGGCACTAAAATCGTGCTGACTGTGGTGAGAAGCCCACAGGAGGAAGACTTAGAGGTGGGAGACTGTCAGGAAGCAGACATGGAGGGTGGGGAGAGCAGCAGGAATAGCGGGAGCGTGGGAGGTTTGTGTGTGTGCGGGGAGAGCAGGAAAAGCAGCACTGCGGATTGGAGCAGGGAGAGCTCCAGGCCCTGCTCTAGGTGCTCAGGTCATGCCTTCCCCAGGGGGCAGCCCAGCGAACTCCTGTTGGTGTTTTCCCTCCTTTAAATTTGGTTTGAGAAGATCTGCTGATGTCAGCAGGAAGGTGACACACCATGTGTCCCTCTGTAGGGGCTGTCCTCTGCCATGTGCTGCTCCCAGGGCCGGGTTTAAAGCCAGCTCTTGATGTAGGGCTGGATGCACCTTTCCCACTGTTACTTCTCCACACCTGACTGTCTGTGTGGCACGGCCCTTGTGTGTGAGCTCCCATCTGGGCTGTGTCCATGTGCCTCTCCCCAGGGATAGAATGGGCTGTGAGGGGGAACGGTGGAGTGGAGAAGCAGCTGCAGCTTCACTTTCACTCCATCTGCTTTTCCCTCCAAAACTTGCTTGGCAGTGGATGACTCCTTCATAGTTTCCTTCAAAATTCTTTTCCCTTAAGGTTATCCAGAAGAAGGAGTGGTGTCAAGCTGCAGTCTTCCAGCCTGAACTCCCAGCAGTGCCAGAGCCAGGAGCAGCCCCAGAGCCGTGGCTGTGAGGGGCAGGATGTGTCCGTGCCCGGCTGTGCTCCGGGATCTCAGGCTGGCATCACACCCCAGCTCCCAGCTCTGCCCAGGAAGCAGCCTGAGGAATCACGTGTTCCCATGGTAGATCTGGATTGCCAGGAGTGTCCCCAGGCTGCTGCTGGGGGTGATGCAGCCCCTCCAGCAGTTTTGGGGGAGCAGCTGCCTGTGGTGGATGCAGCAGCTGAGCTCCAGGATATCCCTGGAGTCCCTGGGATCCTGGCTGAACAGCCAGGAAGGGATGGGGAGCAGGACCCCAGGAGAGCCAGCACCTCCACTCCCAAGGCCACTCAGAATGGTGATCCTGCTGCACTCCAAGGAGATGGATCTCCTCAGGACCTCGAGGCACTGCTTTTCCGGGACTCCCCCAGTAAAAGTGCAGCACAGAAATCCAGGACACGCCGCCGGAGCGGGCTGGGCGCCCCCCGCAAGAGCCATAGGGCTTCTCTGGCAGAAAAGTGCTCCCTGGCCAGCAGGAGGGAGAACATCATCCGGAGATCCATCAGCAAGGCCAGGAAGGCAGCGGCTCGAGAATCCTCCTCAGCCTCCAGCAGAGTGAGCTGTGAGTCCCTGCACTGCTTCCATGTGGGAATGGAGCGCTTTTGTGTGTGGAGCGGCTCATCCCTGCCTCCAGGTCCCCCCAAGTCTCCTGTCTTTGTGGGATCCTGGCGTGCAGCTTCAAGCAAGGGTGTTGCTGCAGCAGGGGGAGTTGGGGTACACAGGTTGGGAACGGACAAAAAGCACAATTGTGGAAAGGAGAGGGTGGCCAGGCTGGTTCCAGCCATGTGTGCCTTTGGATTGGGAGAGACTGCTCTATTCCCTGGGGAAGAGCTTTAATTTATGGTATCTGCCAGCCCTCTGAAAAATCAATAAGGCTGAAAGTGCAGCCCTGAAGTTAGGCTGCAGTGGGCAGAGGAGCTCAAATGCTTTTTGGGCAAGGATAGCAGAGACTCAAACTAGCTGTGTCACCAGAGGAACGGGGGTTGTGGAGCCTGGGCTATTCCCAGTAGCTCCAAATCCCTTGTATCAGCTATTCCTGCTGCTCCTGACAGGGTTTGGCTCTTTGGGCTTTCCAGAACCATTGCTGCTGCAGGCAAACGGGCTGTGGTGGAGCATGGAGGCCTCTGGAATTCAGCTTTGTCAGCCTTGAGTCACGCTGTATCCAGGCATTTGTTATAACACTTGGAGCGAAGGGGTGTGATGGGGGGGTGGAATGAGTCTGGAATCAGCCCAAACCCCCTGGATCCCTGCACCAGAGCGTGCAGGGAGGCAGGAGCTGCAGCCAATGGCCTGGGAATGCTGGCTGTGACACAGGCAGCTGGAGCAGGCTGCAGGCAGCAGAGCTGCTGCCTCAGTGCTGCTCTGCCTCCCCAGCCCACTCCAGATTCAGTGACACTTGAGGGAGGTGTGGTGCTGGTGGGGAAAGCAGAGCAATCCATGTTCCTGGGAGGAAGCCTGAGCTCTTCTATGTGCACCCTGTGGCTGTTGGGAGCCTGGGAGTGAAATCCCAGCTCCACTCTACTTTCCTCTGCAGGTCAGAGCTCCTTGGAGGCTTTTGTGGAAGAGGATGTGACCAGCACAAGGTGAGGATACTGTGTAAGGCAGGTGGGAAGGGATCCCAGCATTCCCTGTGAGGACACTCTGGGTGGCTTTTCTGTCACAGACTTTGTCAGGGACTGCTCAGATGTTGTCACTGGGGGCTGGGTGAGATTTCAGGTTGTGCTGTTCAGGCACAGTGAGATTGAGTCCTTCACTAGGGTGGCTGGTGGTGTGTCCTGGGGTTCCTGGAACTCCTGGCTGCCACTAGCCCTGCAATGCTGGTGGCTATTCAGGTCTGCTCTGGGGAAGGGACAGCCCAAGGCTGTCAAGAGTCCCCTCCTTTCCTGCTCCTGGGGCCCAAGGTGGTTATGGGGTGTTCAGCAGCACAGTGGGACAGTCCCTCAGAGGAATTTACAGCCCAGCCTTGATGTGCCTGGCTGGAACAGCCTCTGGATGTGCTTAGGAACCTGCACCTTCCTTGGAGTCCCATACACTGCTTCCATCACCTATAACTCGCCTTCAGAGAGAATTTAAATTATTAAAACAGCTTTTCCTTCACAGGCCTGAGCTGGAGCCAAATTCCCCGAGGGAGAAGGTGAGTTCCAAGGAACAACCTCAGACTGTGTGGATGCCTTCTTGCTGAGTCAGCACCTTTGCTGAGGTTGTCACTGGATGTGGGGATGTGGCTGATGTCCCAAAATGAGCCATCACAGCCTTCACTGGGAGGGAAGCAGACCCCACCTGAGCTAGCAGCTGGCTTTTCCAGGGCAGCAGGTCCCTGCTAGCCTTGTTCTTTGGAGCAGCTGTGCCAAGGGAATGCTTGTCCTCTTTCCCTGCAGGCTCCTGGAGATGTCCTTGTTCCAAGCACAAGTCCCCGAGCTGCCAGCCCTCCTGCACAGCACCTGTCCCCTCTGGAGCAACAAGCAGGGAATGCTGCAGGTAACTTCTGGGTGGTCTTGCTTTCCTTGCATGAAACCCTGAGAACACACAGATCTCAGGGTCAGTGGGAGCATTCCTGGGAAATAAGGGATTTGTGTTGAAACTGATCCACTTCTGACCAGTCGAGGAAGTTTTCCAGGTAAAGTTTGGGTCTCCTGGAGAGGTGAGACATCAGTTAGGTGGGTAAGGACATGTAAATGTGTCCAAGCTGTGAGACAAACACTGCCCTGTCCAGCTTCAGTCTGTGCAACGAGTGAGTGGGGACATTTGGGAAGGAGCTCCTGGAGCTGGAGTCTTCCACAGTGTCATGCCCTTTCCCTCTGGGGTTGCATTACGTGAAGATTTAGAGGTCCTGATTATTTTCTGTGCCTCTGAGCAAGAAGGAGGAGTTGGGGTTGGGGGGGGTTTTGTTCCCTGTGAACTGCAGGATGTGATAAGCTGCTGGAGCTGGAATGGAGGAAACAGTCCCTGGAGGGAGTTGGATGCCTCACACATGGCACTGACTGCAGGTTTCTCCACAGGAAGCCATGTAAATCCCAGGAGTGAGCCCCAGAAGAGCCAGGAACAGCCCCACTGTGCCAAGCGCCTGGAGAGCTCCTCCCGCACGTGGTAGGAGACACTGCAAGGAGCAGGGATGAGCCAGGGGTTTGGAAGGACTCAGGTTTAGCATTTTAAGTAATTTGTGCTAAAACGGGGTGGGGGGCTTCTTTCCCTGCCTTCCTCTCCCAAATTCCAGTAGCTCTGAAACCTCCTTTGGCCAGATCCTGTGTCTTGGAAGTCCCTTGTGGCTTTTGGAGCCTTGTTTGGGTCTGGCATGGGGAGGAGCACCCAAGGTCCTGCACAAACCAGCAGAGGTGCCCTAGCACAGTTAGCTCAGAGCTGGGAGGTGACTTCAAGGGCTCCTGAGGTGCAAGTGACTGACCTGGTTATTTTTGTCTGTGTGAGTGTCTGGAATACCTGATGTGTCTCCTCACTATGTGTTGCTGGGGAGGTTTTGGGAGAAAGATGTAATAGCCAGTAAATCCCTCTGGGGAGTGTGCCAGCCACTTCATGTCCCTCCTGCTGATGCCACCAGGATGAAAGGCTGCAAGCAAGCCCTGGGTGTCCTGTGGCATGGGCAGCAGATGGGGGGCCGGGTCCTTTCCCCTTTGGATGAGAAGCACAAGACCTTGGCAAACCAGGCTCCAGCATCTCCCTCTCCAGCCAGCAAGGTGAGTGGTGCCACAGCCCTGTGCTTCCTGTGCCAGGCAGGCCCTGAGCTCCCTCCCTCTCTCTCCTCAGGCTGTCAGGCCACTGAAGAACTTCCTGCAGGGACAAGGGGGTGGCATCAAGGACTTCATCAAGCGCAAGACTCCCACCCGGTCCCACCTGAAGGTGCGTCATGTCTGAGGGGTGGGAGGAGAATAGGCTGCGTGTGCTGGTGTTAATTCCAGACGTTTAATTGTGTTTTTATGCCCTTTCTCTGCAGGGAGACTTTGTTGTAAGTATGGCACCTTATCCATGGGGCTGACATGCTGACCACACTCTCCCCTCATGCCAATGTCCAGCAGCCCTCTGGCCACACCAGTGGTGAGGTGACAGGATCTCTGTGCAGGTGTTTTCTGCTGGGACTGGGGATAGCTGGGAGCTTCTGGCCTCTGAGCCAGGCTGCACTGTGCTGCCTCTCCACCATTTTCCTGGCTCCTGGGGCAGGTGATCACCTACAGCAGGGGTGTGCTGTTCTTTTCCAAAGATCTCTGCAGCTGAAGGAGTGAGGTTTTTCCTTCTCTCCCTCTGCTTGCATTGGATAATCCCTGTTGCAAGATATGTGTTGTCTCCCCATCCTGGTGTCGAGGTGAATAACTCCAACAGTGCCTGTGTGTACCAGGCTGCCTGAGGGGAGACACAGCCCCCAGCACCTGGTACAGTCTGAGCTCTTCTCCCTTCAGGAGAAGGAGAGGCAGAGACTGGAGAACCTCCGGAAGAAGCAGGAGGCTGAGGAACAGAGGAAGAAGAAAGTGGAGGAGGAGAAGAGACAGCGTCAGGCAGAAATGAAGCAGTGAGTTGGGCTCCTTTCCCCCTGCTCTTTCCTTGGTCAGCACAGACTTGTCTTGTGTTCCCCCTTGGAATGAGCACTTTGGGAGCAGGCAGGGCTGATGGCCCCTCTTGCCCACGCTGCCCAGGAAGAGGGAAGAGCGTCTGAGGAAGGCCCTGCAGGCGCGAGAGCGTGCAGAACAGATGGAGGAAAAGAAGAAAAAGCGGATGGAGCAGAAGATCCTGCAGAGTGATGAGAAGGTGAGAAGGCTGAGTGGGCTTTGGGCATCTCTGAGAGCTGTGAGACCACGAGGTGTGAGCAGGGCCCTGACAAGCTCCGTGCATGCCAGAATTCCTTCTGACAAGGGGAGGCTTTTGTTCTCCATCTGTCTGCACATTCCTGTTGGGACAGGCCCTGTTCACGCTGCTCTGCGTTCAGGGAACGTGGCACAGCCCTGCAGGTGACAGCCTCACCTGGCCCACGTGCTTGGACTGGAGTGTGTGACTCAGTAGGGGGTGCATTTGGGTCAGGTTTGGGTTTCAGAGCCTGACCTGGCCCTTTTTGGGGGGGCAGGCTGGCCTGGTGGCAGTGCTGCTGCTGTGTAATGGCTGTGAAGGGCTGAGGGAGCTGTTCCTGAGGGCCCAGAGCCTGAGCAGCCTCTGGGTGAAGTCTGTCTGCTCACTTTGGGCTGGACTGAAGGGACCTTTGGAAAGGTCAGCTTTGGAAAACGAGGAATCATGTTCCTTTCATCCCTTCCCAAACCCTGAGTGGACAAATGGGCACCCACTGCTGGGTCCTCAGTCTGCTTATCTCCCAAGCTCCAGACCTCCCTCCAAGGCTGTGAAGTGTGTCCTTGGAGCACTGGAGCTGACAGGTTTGGCTTTCCCAGTTGCATACCTCACAGGTGAGGGAAGAGAAGGCAGCAGAGGAGCGGAGCAAGAGGAAAGGGTCCAAGAAACACGGGGAAGCGGAGGCATGGAAACAGAAAGCCCTGAGAGGGGTAAGAGCAACTCAGGACCCTCTTGCACATGGAGAACGACAGGGACAGCAGGGACCTGCTGTATTGGTGTGGCTGGTGGGGTGGGGACAGGTCACTGCCTGCTTCTGCAGGGATCTTGGGGTCTGGGCTGCCAGATTTTTGTTCAGGCACCTGATGTTGGGTTGGGGCACAAGGGAGAAACATTCCAGCTGCTGGAGCCTCGCAGGGTTTTTCTGTTGTTTCTTCAGGAGGAAAATGCGCAGCAAGAACCACTGGAGAAAAGAAGAGAAGATGAAGTGAAGGAAAGAGGGAAAACAGTTTTGGAACTGAAGAACCTTCTGGAGCAGAAACAGCTGGGACAAGTGAAGGAGAGGTGTGAGCTGGTGCCTGTCCTGGAGAAGGGAATTGGCCACGGCTGTGGGGAAGCAGTAGGTGTAAATGTGATGTTGCACCTGGGCTCTGGGGCTGCCTGGAGGTTGGGGAGCCGGAGCAGGAGGCCATGAGAAGGTGAGGGACAGCTAGGCATGCTTCCCTCTCTAAATCCTTTCTTTTCCCCCAGGTACCCCAAGCAGCGAGGGAAGGAGAAGCCCCCCCAAGCACAGCAGGAACCAGCAGCATTGGCTGGCAAGGCCACCAAGGTGGGGTTGGAGTGTTCTGGGAGCAGTTCCTCTACACACAGCACACAGGCTGGGCTCAGCATCAGTGTTTTCCAAGTGCTGCATTGCTGGGATGTCGTTTAGAGGACCAAATGCAATAAAACTAATGATGTTTATTGTACAGAGGTGCTGTGCAGGAACAAGCCAAGCTCGCAAGTGAGCCCTCAGCCCTGTCATGGTATGGGGACAGTCATGAAATGGCACTTTGAAGAACACCTCAAAGAGCATTCACTGATCCTAAAACCAATGGTGAGAAGGCTCACCATTGGAGATTCTAGGAAATCTCTAGTGGAAATTAGAGACTTATTAACGTTTTACTGCCACATTTCCTCATTGTGCCCAAAGGATGTGACCCTCAAACCTCAGGTGCCACATGGCTCTGTGTCACTTCATTTGCACTCACACAAAGAACATTGGGGCTTTGAGTCAGGGTTATTGGTCTTGAAATATCACATTAACATTTGCTTTCACTCTCTACTCTTAAATTCATTGCTTCATTAGTGAAAAATCAATGCCCCAAATGGTTCTTCCTCTTCAGGATCAATTCTTCCTCCTGTGTGGGCTCCTGCTGCACTCCTTCCCTCAGTCCCTGGCACTTGGATTCTTTTGTGCTGTATAAATTTAATTTAAGGTCTGAATCCTTCCTGTGCTGCCAGCAGCAGGTCCAGAATGAATCTGGCAAAGCTTTCCAGGCAGGAGAAAATGGCTGAGCAGCACAGGAGGGGAAACTCCTGGAGAAATGGTTTGGGTCAAAAAGAAACTGCAGCAGTTAATTTTTTCCTCTTTATTAGGGGAAAGGAAGTCCCAAAAAGCTGGCTTTTGGGCCTGGGCTGGAGAAAAGATATGAGCCACCAGAATCATTTTTCCCAGCTCTTAACGTCTGGCTCCAAGCAGAGAGGGTGAGTGTGGGCTCCAAAGAGCCAGGCTGGACCTGAGTAGGGACAGGTTTGGCTTCATCTGGCAGTCTTGGATTTGGGATTATTTCTGTAGAAGAAGCCGCAGAGGCACTGAGGGCTGGATGTTGCCAGAGCTGCTGCCGAGAACACAGCTCTGTGGCAGAGCTTGCTCTGTGTGAGTGAGGAATTACTTCATTCCCGTGTCTTACAGGAGGCTGACGGTCAGCAGCAGCCGAGAGAGGAGAAAAAACCCATTCCACCAGCAGCCCCTGGGACGTGGCCGAACAAAGCCGTCAAGGTGAGCCCTAGCCCCGGCACAACCCTCGGGTGGCCCCCGCCTGCTGTGGCCACTTGTCCCCCGCGGCACAGCCATGGCACGGTGGAGCAGCTGGAAAAACAAGTGGCTGGAGGCGGAAAAGATGCTGGAAGCGGCCACGGGAGGGCAGCAGGGCCTGAGGCGACGTCCCGGGAGTGTCCCTGGGCAGCCAGGCTTGTGCCAGCTGCAGATGCGGAGCCCTGCATCAGAGCTGGGATGCAACGCCGTCTCTGCCGGGAATCTGCTGTGGTCTCCGTCCTGGCTGTGTCAGAGCTCCAGTGAGGAAAAACCAAAGGGTTTAAGTGTGGAGTTGAGTGCTGGGACATGCACAGTGTGCTTTTCCCAGGTTTTTCCACAGAAAACAGGAGGGGAGGGAGTGTGAAGAGCAGGTGTCAAGGCACGGAGCCCAGTGACAGTTTTGTGTTGGTTAAGGATTTGAGCACTTTGGCGCTCTGGTGGCCATCCCAGCCATGGTAGTGCTGCTCCCCTTGCTCATCACTGCTCTCTGTGTGGTTTCAGAAATCCCTCTCCACATCCTGCCTCGGGTCCCTGGAGGGTGCTCAGGAACCAGCATCGCCCCTGGCCAATGAGAACAGCTACGGGCTGGATCTGAACAGTGACGACTCCACAGATGATGAGAGCAACCCTCGGAAGCCCATCCCTGCCTGGGCTGATGGTAGGTGCCAGCTCTGGACTGGCTTCTTTTCCCTCCTGCCCTGGAGCTTTCCAGCCTTGCTTGGAGCCATCCCAGAGTGCAGCCCAGGAGTGTGTGCACCTCTGGCAGCTCCCAGCTGTGTGTGCTGAGGGGATCAGCACTGCTTTCTGTGAGTTCTCATGGGCTGAGGTGGGGGCACAGCCCTAGCTCCTGAGGACAAGCGGGGTGTGGTGGCAGTGGGATGTGTCCCACCGCTCCTGCCTGGCCGGTGGCTCTCAGAGGGGAAGGGGGAGTGCCGGTCCCGCGGGCCTGCAGCCGTGTGCTGTTCCCGTTGTTCCCGCAGGGGCGCAGCTCCAGCAGGCCATCGTGCACCAGTACTACCACCCGGTGGACCTGAACGCGCTGTTCGGGGCCATCCCCAGCCCCAAGCTGGAGGACATCTTCTACAAGAGCAAACCCCGCTACTTCAAGCGCACCAGCTCGGCCGTGTGGCACTCCCCGCCCGGCCCCTCCTGCGGCCCCTCCTGCTCCTTCCAGAGCTGAACCAAGGTGGTTTCTAGGCTCTGTGTTCTACTTGCCCTGTATTGACAATTTTAACTTTGTATTCTTCTTTTGTACAGAAATAAAGTTTTTATTCAAGTCCACACTCACTGGGTGTGTCTCCTTCCCTGTACCTTGGTGACTGTTGCTTTTGCCTTGCAGAAATCACAGTTGCTAATCTGCAACCAGAGCCATTTCCTAGTCTGCCTCATTTCCTATTCACTTAGGATATTCCCTTGCACAAGGAAGCTTGGAAATTGCTTTAAGGAAGATCAGGTTTTTAAATCATTGAGGAGATAATGTTTTTGTAACCCTTTTTTAGATATTTACTGTATTTATGTATTTATCTATACTGTCTTAATTATCTGCAATTCCTTTTCCTTCAACAATTCCTGTGCACTCATCTTAGTCTGAGCCAGAATCTTCTTCCTGCTGTTGGAAAAATCTATCTGGACAATTTAAGCAGTGGCTAATGCCTCCTCACCCCTTTTTTTTTTTTTTCTAATGGGAAAAGGAAGCCCAGGCTCACCTCTGGATCCTGCTGTGGCAGGATCAATGGGACAGCCTGTCATGAGCAGGAGCTGGGTGGATTTGGGAATGGTGAGGAAGGGGATGGTTCCCCAGGGATTTTTCAGTGTGGCAGCTTTGACCCCCCACCCTCAGCAGCAGAACTGCAGTCATCCCACTCCTTCTTTCTTCCTTTCCCAAGCCTGAGTGCACATGGATTGACAGGAGCAGGGATGGATTGAAACAGAAAAGGCTCTGGCTGTAAGGTAGATTTACGGAGCCAGAATCCCTGGAGCTGTCCTGCCACAGAAAGAGGCTGGAAGTGCTTGGAGTGCTCGGTCCCAGAGCCAATGCTCACCCAAGGGGCCTTTTGTCCCAGGAATGCTTTTTGGATGGGATCAGGCACGGAGTTCATGGGTAAGGTGGGGAGGACAGCCAGGCTCCTTCCCACCCCAGAGGGCAGCATTTGTCCCCCGGCTTCCTCAGGGACGATGCCCCACAAGCACCATGTCCCCATGGCCACCTCCACAGGGGCTTGGGCGAGGAGGACACGAGCTCTGCTGCAGCCCAGCGCCAGTCAGGACCATTTCCCAGTTTCTTTGGTGCCAGTGGAGCCCGGAACAGTGGGGGAGTGGAAAAAACCCTCGGCGCCAACAGCTGCTGGCAGGGATGCGCTGCCAGGCTCCGGGCTGAGCGCTAATGAGGTGTCTGTGCTGCCGCTGGCTCTGCTCGGCTCCTGGAGCCCGCTGGGAGCCCGGGCCTCACGCTCCAGGAGCTCCCAGGAGCTTGCAGGGAGCTGGGAGCAGTGCTGGTTAATGCCTCCCCAGGAGAGGCGGCTGTGCCGTCTGTCTGCCAGCTCCACACCAGGGAGGATCCATCCCATGGGATGTGGGGAGCAAAAGGCCCCCCAGCACCGGCATCGGGCTCCAGTGCCAGCTGGAAAAAGGAGCAGCTCCATGAAATCAGCAGGAGAGAATCGAGCAGGGATCCCCTAGACGTGGGCGGGCTGGATGTGGAAGTGCCTCCTTCCTAGAAATGCTGGAGCCATGGTGTTGCACCATTCCAGGAGCAAACCGTGGACATCCCTGTGATCCCAAAGGGCCGTTCTCAGGTGGGAGGGGGCAGGTGGCTGACCCCACTGTGTCCCTGCAAACGGAGAAGGGAAAGGGAATGTTTCAGCTTGCGTGAAGCAAAATAATCCACGTCAACCTGAGGCATTTTCCAGGGCTGTGAGCACAGCAGGAGCACAGAAGGGTGACAGTGCCCCTTGAATCCCAGCAGTCCCTTTGGATCCTAGAGCTCCCCTTAGATCCCGGCTGCCTCGTTTCTCCCCTCTGCCGCCACGTCATCTGTTTCTGTTTTCAGTGCCTGGGAACCCCTGATTCACCCCATCCCACGAGGATGCTTCCCGGGGCTGGGAGAGAGTGGGAGGGCTGGGGATCGGGACAGGGGAGCAGGATGGAGCCTTCTTCCTGCTCCATCCCTGCCGGGTGCCTGGGCCGTGCGGGTGCGGGTCCCCCGGCCTGGGCAGGGGGTCCCTGAGGCGGGGGGCACCTCCGCCCGCCGCTGTCTCCCCGGCTCGGCGGCTCCGCATCCCGCTCTCCTGTTGCTCAGAGATGTGGAGGCAGTTGCTAAGAGACACCGACACGTCAGTATCTGGCCCTAAGGAAAAAAAGAGGAAAAAAAAAAAAAAAAGAGACAGAGAAAGAGAGAGACAAGGGAGGACGAGGAGGAGGAGGGGAGGAAGGAGGTGGGGAAAGACCTGCTCCCATCGCCGGGCTCGCAGCAGCCTTGGCCGCCGCTGCCGAAGCCCAGCTCCCGACTTGGCGGCCTCCGGGGTGTGGCCGGCCACCGGGGACCCCGCCATCCCCATCTGGAGCCCTGCACATCGCCCCTCCGGACCCCACATCACCGCAGGGAGCCAGGCCCTGCTCCCTCCCTGGCCAGTGAGTACCCCGGGGCAGCCCGGCCTCACCGGAGGGGTCGGGGCTCTGTGGGGATGGGAGGTGACCGGGGTAAGGTGGGCCGGTGGGAGAGGATGGAGCTGGGGGTGCGGGCGAGGGAGGATGGAGCAGACACGGTCAGGTGGTGGGGGGCGAGGGCAGGCCTGGGGGGACCCCGGTGGGTGCCGGGAATGGGGATCTTCCCCCGGGAGAGAGGCGGGGAGGGTGTCCCTGGCACCGAGCTCAGCTCGTGGTGGCGGGGGACTGGGGGGGGCTGGCGGGGGGCCGTGGAGCAGCACCTCTGCTCTGCCCACCACCAGCCAAGATGGGCTGGCCAAGGTCAGCAGGTCTGGAGGGGCCTTTTCTGCCTGGAATCCCGGGGGGATGCTTGGAGGAGTGACTCTGGCCCGGGGGGCACGGGGAGGCTGTGGGTGCCCCAGAGGCCATGCCGGGCTGCAGCAGCGGCGGCCTCCCCGGCGGGGCGTGCGGCCGGCACGGCTTCCCCCCCTCTGCTCTTCCTCGCAGGCAGCTGGTGACGGCCCGACGCCGGCCCCGCCGGTGCCCCCGGAGGGGTTGGCATTGCCCCCCGGATGCCGCCGGGATGCCGGGAACGTCGCCGTGACCGCCGCCAGCCCGGCCCCGCGGCCGGCCGCCGGCAGCCCTCGGCGTGAGCGGGCGGGCGGGATGGCCCCCGGCGCCCCGTGAGGGCCGCGGCCACGAGGCCATGCTGCTGGGCCCCTGGCTGCTGGCGGCGGCGGCGGCGGGTGGCGGCGGCGGGCGCGGGCTGCCCGGTGCTGTGCAGCTGCCGCGGGCAGGCGGTGGACTGCAGCGGGCAGCGGCTCTTCTCCGTGCCCCCCGAGCTGCCGCTGGACACCGGCAACCTGAGCCTGGCCCACAACCGCATCGCCAGCATCCCGCCGGGCTACCTGGGCTGCTACGGGCAGCTGCGCGCCCTCGACCTGCGCAACAACTCGCTGGCGGCACTGCCGGCCGGGCTGTTCCGCGGCGCCCGGCGGCTGGCGCACCTAGATCTGAGCTACAACAACTTCAGCCTGGTGCCCGCGGACATGTTCCGCGAGGCCAGTGCGCTGCTGCGCCTCGACCTCAGCCACAACCCGGGGCTGCGCCGCGTCCACCCGCAGGCCTTCCGCGGCCTGGCCCAGCTGCGGGAGCTGGACCTCAGCTACGGCGGCCTGGCCGCCCTCAGCCTCGACGCCCTGGAGGGGCTGCCCGGCCTCGTGGGGCTGCGCCTGGGGGGCAACCCCTGGCTCTGCGGCTGCGCCATGGAGCCGCTCCTCAAGTGGCTGCGGGGCCGCATCCAGCGCTGCTCCTCGGGTAGGTGCTGCCAGGACCCCTGTGCCCCGTCCCACACGGGGGCTGGCGGCCGGGCTGACGCCATCTCCATCCTTCCATCCTGCAGATTCGCAGCAGGCGGAGTGCTGGGCTCCCCCCGAGGTGGCGGGGGCCCCGCTGCTGTCGCTGACGGAGGAGAGCTTCCAGGCCTGCCACCTGACGCTGACCCTCGATGACTATCTCTTCATCGCCTTCGTCGGCTTCGTCGTCTCCATCGCCTCGGTGGCCACCAACTTCCTGCTGGGCATCACGGCCAACTGCTGCCACCGCTGGAGCAAGGCCAGCGAGGACGAGGACGTTTAGGGACCACCGCTGCCACCACTGCCGATTGACCCCCGCCCCGGCCACCCCCCCGGCCCGGCCGCCCCCGCGGGGACACCAGACTGTGCCTTGTCCGCGTCCCCTCCTGCCGCCCCCCCCGTGCTGGGGTGGTCCTCGAGACGCCGGGGACACCAGGGGACAGCCCTGCTTCCTTCTGCCCCAAGGTGGGGAGTTTTTGCACCCCTCCCATCACCGTGAGCTTGGACCCCCTCCTGTGCTGTTCCCACTGCCCAGGACTGGTTGAGGCAGCGATTTGGGAATCCCCTGGGAACCCCCTCACCTCTGCCTGGAAGAGACAGAGGACAAAGTGTGTGTGCCCCATAGCCACTCTCCTGGGGGCATCGAGGAAATCCCTGCTTTCAGCCCCAAAGCAGCGCCGCTGGAGCCCCCCCAAATCCTGCACATACTCTCCAGCCTCCCCAAAAATCCAGGGGACCAGGAAGCATTGCTGACACCCAGCTCGTCACCACTGTTCCAGGGCATGCCTGCACCTTGCTGGTGACATCAGGATGTGCTGGAACAGCACCGGGACCACCAAGCCTGGCAGTAGGATGGACTCTGACATCTCCAGGGGATAGGATCTCCCAAGGATGGCACCTTCCAGGGACTGCATCTCCCAGAGATGACATCTGCCTCCTCTTCGGGGCCAACCCGGGCACCAGCATTGCCCACCCTGGGGGAGGTTTGGGAGGTGGAAGGAGCTCTAAAAAAGGGCAAAACAAGAAAAAACAAGCAAAAAGCAGAAAGCCAACGACCCTCTGTCCAGCAGGGACAGCCATGTCCCCAGTGCCTGTGTCACTTGTCCCTGGTGTCTGTGTCACCCTGTCACTGTGGGAGCACATCAGTGAGGAGCAGGACTGGGGTCACCTGAGGGCTGCTTTGTCTCTTCCTCTGTCCCCCATGGAGGCTGAGTGCATGGGGAGGGGGGTTTGGTTTAACCCCAGCCCACCCCAAAAGGGCTCCTGCTGCACCCCAGCCTCAGCACTGCCCCCAGGAAAGGGAGCTTGGCCTCTGCCTTCTCTATTTTGTCTGGGGTTTTATTATTTTCCTTTCAGTGAGTCCAAGAACCCCTCTGCTCCACACCCCCTGCACCCCCCACAACACCTGCACCCCAGCCACATGGGTATGGAGCATCCACCTGCATCCCACCAGCTCCTTCCTCTGCCTCACCTCATCCTTTTCTTTTTGTATTTATATTTATGTTTTATTTTCCTTCTCTTTTGTTTTTTCCTTGTCTTTTGATTTTCTTGTTTCTCTATCCCTTTCCTTTCCTTTCCTTTCCTTTCCTTTCCTTTCCTTTCCTTTCCTTTCCTTTCCTTTCCTTTCCTTTCCTTTCCTTTCCTTTCCTTTCCTTTCCTTTCCTTTCCTTTCCTTTCCTTTCCTTTTCTCCCCTTGTCTTCTATCTTAGACTTTTTTCTCTTTTCTCTTCTCTTCTCTTCTCTTCTCTTCTCTTCTCTTCTCTTCTCTTCTCTTCTCTTCTCTTCTCTTCTCTTCTCTTCTCTTCTCTCTTCCCTTTTCCTTATCCTTTTCCTTTTCTTTTTTCTTTCCCTTTTTCCTTTCTTTTCTTTTCCTTTCCTTTTTCTCTCTTCTCCCCCGACCCCGCTCTTTGTACGTTTTGTAACCGCGGGTTTTGTACCACGGGGCACTTTTTCAGCGCCAAACCTCGACAATAAAGAGTGTCAGCGCAGCCGGGGCCGGGACACGCGTGTGGCGGGGGGACACGCGTGTGTGACAGGGACGTGCGTGTGAGGGGACACTGTGTGTGTGTGACAGGGACATGTGTGTGGCAGACACCCGGCTGCGTGCAGCGGGCACAGGCAGCGTCCCGCAGCCTGCAGAAGGCATCAGCCGCGCTCTTCCCTCCAGCGCTTCCTGTTATTCCTCCGGCAGCATCTCCCGGCCCCGGCGGGGCCCAGCTGTGGCCGCCGGGTCACCTCCGCGTCCCCCCCTCCCCGGGACCCCCCTCGGGGCGGGCGGGGGGACGCGGCCCCGTCCCGCCTGGCCGGAGCCCAGAGGTCGGGCAGCAGCTGTGCCGCGTCCGGCCGCGCCGGCGGCCGCGGGGGAGTGGTGGGGGCAGCGGCCGTCAGTGGCACCCCCGAACCCTGGCATTGCCCTGCCATCCCTCTTTCCATGCGCCCATCGTTCCCTTCCTCCCATCCATCCATCCATCCATCCACACAATACAATCCCACCTCCCATCCCAACCGCCCCCCCACCAAAACTGGCCCCCCATCTTTTCCACTCCTTTTCCTCTCTCTGTCCTCCCCCTCTGTCCTCAATCCTCCAGGGTCACACGGGGCCCACCAGACCTTCGGGGGTCCCCTCATATTGCGGGGGGAGGGGGGGGGGTTGGACCGGTAGGGACACACCGAGGCAGGGACCCTCCCGAAATGCCACCCCCGGCAGCCGCCGCTCCCACCCCACAGTGACAAAAGTTTCTGAGCCCTGGGTGGGGTGCCAAAGCTTTCCCGCGGCTTTGGCAAATCCGAGTTTTCCCGGCACAAACGGGAGCTGCAGCCTCCCCACCCACGCAGTCCCCCCCCTCCGTTTGCTTTGGGGCGGGAGGTGTGAAGGAGCCCGAGCCGGGCTGTAAACACGGAGGTCACTTCAAAGGGGACGCCCGGGGACATCCTTAGCACCACCAGATTATTTCGGCACCCCCGGGCGGGATGCGAGGTGGGGGGAGGTCGGGGGGCTGAACATCCCGTTTGGCAGCTTGGAAAAGTGCAGTGGGGGGAGAGCTGTGGTGTTGGGAGGGGACCTGTCCCCATCCTTGCCCCAATTCCTATCTCTGATGCATCCATCCTTCCCGGAGCCCACTTTTACTCCGTGTGCAGAATATTCTCTGTTTTCCCAGTGTCACATTCCCACAACCACGGTTTGGGGAAACCTGACCGTGCCCCCCGGCCCTGTAGTGTCCCCAAGGCATGGCATTGTGGAGTTTGAGGGCTCCCTGAGGACCACAGCCATCCCCCACTCCCCAACCATCCTTTCCAAGGATGCTCCCCATCCCCCCGTGCCTGCTGTCCCCCTCTATCTTCCCTCCTCATCTTCCCCAGGCACTCTCAGGAAGGCAACACCTTCCTTATCTTCTTCCGACGGGTGGTCCGGCCCTGCTGCCCCTCACCCCCAGCTCCGGCCTTGTTATTTTCTGGAGCGTCCCTGCATTTCTCCCCAGAGACTCCTCAACCAAACATTTCCCTCCTGGAAGGGAAAGGGAAATCTCCAAGACGCGGATAGAAAGTCGGCAGCTCCGTCTCCGCTGGCCGGGCGCCTGCGGCCATTTCCGCGCCCGGCGGCTGAGCCGGACGGGGGGAGGCAGCAAAGCCGACACCCCCACAGGACTGGGGTGTTTGGGGTGATGGAGGGATGGAGGGAAAGAGGAGGTTGGGATGGAGGCATGGGCAAAGGAAGGGAGACAAGGGAAAAAATGTAGAATCACAAAGGTTGAAACACCTTTATGATCAAGTCCAACCATCAACCCAGTAATGCCCCTGTAACCCCAAAACCATTTACCCACGGATGGATGGAGTGATGGATGGATGGATGGATGGATGGATGGATGGATGGATGGATGGATGGATGGATGGATGAGGGGACTGTTGGACTGATGGATGTACAGCTGGATCGACAGATGGATGAGAGATATCCAGGGGTCTCTCCAGGCTGAGGGAGCCTGGATGGCACTGGAATGTAAACACACTTTGGGACATGTCCCTGGATGCAACATTCCCACTCCTCAAGCCCCGTCAACCCTTAGACCAAACCAGATCCATCTGGAAACTCCCCAGAACGCTCAAGGAGGCTCCCACCCCTCCAGCTGGGGGGCTGTGCAGTCCCCAACCCCGTGGCCACCCCCTCTGTTCCTTCTCTCTGGACTAAGGACTGTCCCCATACAGGGAGACCCTGGGCGGTGGCCCCCAAACACGGTGGGGGCCGGCAGGAAGGCGGAGGCAGCTCCCTCGACGGGAAGCATCCCAAGGAACCCAGTAATGATCCCGCATCCTTTCCAAGAGAGAACAAAGGCTGAGGAGATAGCATAGTTCATCACCGATAAATGAAGGATGTAAATAGCAAATAGGGGGAAGATTTATTTCGAGCAGAGCCTCAGGAAACGGCGGGGGCTGGGAGGGGGGAAATGGGACAGGAGCCATTTGCTGGCTCATCCAAATCCTGGTTGGGGTGAGCCAGGGTTCTGCCCGGTACCCAAATCTCCCATCGACGCCCAGAGGATCCTGTGTCCCTCTTCATACCCTGAGGGTCCCTTGTCCCCATCTGCACCCGGGGAGTCTCATGTCCCCATCCCTCAGGTTTGGGTGTTTCGCAGCACCAGGTCCTGTTTGCACACCCGGGTGAGTCACCCGGGGCTCGTCCCAGACTCAGATAAGGAAAAAAAGCCAAAAAATGGGATATTGGATTTCAGTGCTGCTGCCTGATACAATCACGGCTGGGGCCTGGGGCAGCCAGGTGCCCACCCCACAGGGTCAAACACCCCCACCCCGGTGCTGCAATGCCCCGAAGGGTTGGGATGGAGGTTTTCCTGCGTTTCCCAAAGTGTTGCTAAGGTAGAGACCAGGAGAATCCGTCCCAGGCAGAGTTGCCCCGTAGCGCACATACTCTCCCCCCACACACACACTGCGCTCTCGCTCATGGACATCCTCCATCCTCCACACCCCCACCCCTCCATCCTCCCTTCCACCACATCCCCCCAGCCCCCCGAGGGAACTGCGCACACCCTGCTCCTTTTTTAACCAAAAATTCATTTATTTGTCACAAAACACAAAGCCTTGGGGGTGCCGGGGGAGCCGCCCCCTCCTGAGCCCCCCAGGGGCTCCTCCCCGGCTGTGCCTCAGTTTCCCCTTCCCGCGAGCAGGGCTTTCCAGCGGGGCATCCCCAAAGCAAGCCAGGCTTTGGGGCGAGGCGGAGGGGGGTGTTCCCCCCGAGGAGACCAGCTCGGGGGGCGCCGGGGGCGGTCGGGGAGGGGCTCAGGAGCGGAAGAGCGTCTCCTGGGTGGCGGGGTCCAGCTTGCCCCCCGGGCCGGGGCCCCCCTTGCCGCCGGGGGGGTGGCTGTGCCCCGAGGAGTAGCTGGCGGAGCGCTCGGGGCCGGTGCCGGGGGTCCGGCAGCAGAGCAGGGCGGCGCAGGCGTGGCGGAAGCGGGGGTCGAAGAAGGCGTAGAGGAAGGGGTTGAGGCAGCTGTTGATGTAGGCGATGCCCGTGCAGTAGGGATGGAGGTTGTTGAGGAAGGTGTGGAGGGCGCAGGACCAGGGCAGCACCTCCAGGTCCATCAGCACGTAGAGGGTCTTGACCAGGTGGAAGGGCAGCCAGCAGCCCCCGAAGGCGGCCACCAGCACCGTGATGATGGTGAGCAGCCGCTTGCGCTTGCGGGGCCCCTCGGCCCGCTCCCGGCGGAAGTGAGTGGCCACGGTGCGGGCGATGAAGAAGTAGCAGGTCAGCATCACGGCGAACGGGGCCACGAAGCCCAGGGCGGTGGAGGAGAGCCCCAGCCCCACCTCCCAGGCGCCCTCGGTCCCCTGCGCAGCCAGGTCCCCGTAGTCCATGTAGCAGGTGATCTTGGTGTCCCCGCCGAGGGCGGCCGCCCGCCGCAGCACGAGGGCGGGCAGGGCCAGCAGGGCGGCCAGCAGCCACAGCGCCACCGTGGCCACCAGCCCGCTGACCCGCGAGCGCAGCTTGGCCGTGGCCAGCGGCCGCACGATGGCCAGGTAGCGGTCGAAGCTGAGGCCGGTGAGGCAGAAGACGCTGGCGTACATGTTGACGAACACCAGGTAGCTGCTGACCTTGCAGGCGGCCGTGCCGAAGGGCCAGTGGTAGCCCAGCCAGGCGTAGGCGGCCCACAGGGGCAGGGTGACCACGAAGGTGAGGTCGGCCACGGCCAGGTTGGCGATGAAGGTGTCGGCCGAGCGCCGGCGGTCGCGGCCGCCCTTGAAGACGGTCCAGAGGACGAGCCCGTTGCCGGTGGTGCCCAGCAGGAAGACCAGCAGGTAGATGGTGGGCAGCAGGGCCAGCGAGGGGCCCCACTCCGCGTACTCGCAGTCCGTATCGTTGTCGAAGCCGTAGGTGTAGGCGTCCGTCGTCTCCTCCATCCCGGCGCTGGGCTCCGCTCCGCTCAGCTCATCCCGGGCTCACCCGCTCCTGCGGCCCCGGAGCGAATCCCACCGCGTTACCTCCCCTTCCTCCTCCTCCCCGCCCTCCTCTTGGAGGGGACGGGCAGGACAGGGCAGGAGGCAGGGCCGGGGGGAGCCCCCGTGGGAAACTTCACAGCTCCCCCCACCTCCATCTGGCTCTGCCCGGGGGGTTTTACCGAGCTCTCACCCGCGTGTCAACGCGCCGACCCCCGAGATAACCCCGGCCTCGCCACGCCCGGGGGGTTCGGTCGCCCACCACGGCGGCGTTCGGGGCTGGGATCCGGCTCTGGGGAGCTCAGGAACGGGGGGGCTCCGGCCAGCATTTGGGGTTTCACCTCGGGGTGCCGCATTCAGCGCCGGGGTGTCACACATCGGGGCTGCATTTCGCACGGGCAGTGTCACATCGGGCACTTGGCGGCGGGGGGGTCGCTCTGGGGGTTGGTGTCACACTAGAGGGAGTGGCACTGCCGGGGGAAGGGTGTGTGTTCGGCATTTTGCATTTGGCATTTTGCATTTGGCACTTGGGATTCCCCGTTTTGCTGCCAGCTTTGCCTCGCTGTGCGCACAGCGGTGGCTCCGGGGGGTCCCCCAGAGCCGGGGCTCCACTTTGAGCACAAAGTGCCAAGGAGATTTGTGCATTTACTAAAAATCCTGGGCGGGGAGGGGGTTCTGGGACCCCTCACGCTGTAAAATGACCATTTTAGGGCAGCAGCTGCCGCAGGACCGGCTGCTACCGGAGCTCTCGGTGTGTCCCAGCTCCGCGGGTTGCTGATGGAGCGGCAACGCTGAGCCAAGAGGGAACAAACTCCCCCCACCCCACAAATAAACATTGGGGGGAGGAGGGAAGCCCCCCGAGGTGGTCTGGGATTGTCCCACTGGGACTGAACTCTCACAGTTCCAGCTCTGGGGAAAAGAACCGAAGAAGCCGAGCGGGACTTTGCAGAGTGAGATCTGAAGGGCCACAAATCCCCCGGGACACGCAGAGGGGGCTGGGCTGGGCTGGGGCTATAAGGGGGGATTAAGCACGGGAGGGGCTGTGGGAAGGGGCAGGTTTAACAGCCCAGTGCAGGGATGGAGTTTGGTGGGGGGGCACAGAGCCCCCGGGACCCCCTACTGGCTCAGTGGGGCCCTTCTACCAGCAAAGAGGTGTGAAGGAGGGGTTGTGGGGGGAATTCAGTGGCTGAAATAGGGGGGGAAAGCTCACAGGAGCTCCAAAATGAGACAGAGTGGTGTAGGGGGGAAAGGGGTCCGTAAATGGGGGTGCAGGTTAGGGGACCCCGGGGATGGGGACACCAAACCAGACACCCAGAGCTGCAGCGTCAGCCGGGAGAGAAAACCAGGCTGGAGATAAGGAGCGATCCCGTATCTCAGTGCCGGGACAGCCGGCATGCGGGGAGAGAGGTATGAAAGCCAGAAACTGCTGAAACGGGTGGCAGAACCGCGAGGATGGCCAGTTCCAGCTCAAATCCCAAGCTGGAATGAAGAAGGGCCGGAACCCCGCAGTCCCCAGCGCAGACACGGCTCGAGCCTTTCCGCTAATTAGCAACATTAACGGGGAAACACCGGCACTGCTAATGAGCCCCCCGGGATCGCAGCGAGGCTCCCCGGGCCGCTCCCGCCCTGGCCGGAGCCCCGTTAATGAGCAGGACCGCTAATGAGCGGTTCTATTAATTACTATTAATAACGCTCCCAGCTATCTGTGTCCTAATTGGAACACGGCACAAGTATCCATTTCCAGCCGCCGCACACCAATCCGTTTCCTGTCACTTCCCGTTCCAAAAGCTGCGGGTTGAGTGTCCCGGTCACCCCCTCGCTGTCCTGGAAGCTGGGGTGCCTCACCCTCGGTGCCACCCAGGGGGTCCCTTGGTCTCGGCGCCGGGGACGGAGCCCCTCAGGCTGGGTTTGTGGTGGGTGGGTGGGTGGCCAGGGCTGGGCTGATAAGGAATCCATGGGGCTGATAAGGAGCCCCGCTATCTGCAGCGGGGGGAGGGCAGGAGCCGCTCTCCCTGCGGGGCGGGGGCTGCCCTGGGCACCAGCGAGGGGTTCGGGACCCTCGCTTGGCATCCCCAGGAATGAACCCCAGGACTTGGGACCAGCGGCTCCATTGGGAGCAAGCCAGGCTCACGGCGTCCCTCCCCACTGGCTCTGCAGGGGGAATTGCAATGGGAGCTCCCAACGGGGCGGGATGAGGAGCCAGAGCTCACCCCCCTCACCCCATCCCGAGCAGGAAGGGCAGCGCTTGGCCCTGCACGAGGAGCGATCCGGGAGCTTCCTCCGAATCCACAGAGTTACTCACATCCGACCGAGGAAGTGACAGCCCTAGGGCACAGCTCCTGTCCCTCTGAGCCCCCTTCCCTTCCACGGGCTGCGCTGCGGGCACGGCGCTCCTCCTGTTGGCAGCTCCCCCCGCGGTGTCCCCCGTCCCAGGGACAGCACCCTCATCCCTCTTCCCTCTGCTCCCGCACCCCAACCCTGCCCGTCGGTCCCCCAAAAACCATCCCGCACCCCCAAGGCTGGACACGGGTGGGTGCTGCGAGCCACGGGTTTATTGGGGGGCATGGGGTGGCAAGGACAGGGAGGTGCTGCGTGAGGGGCACCCTGGGGGCAAGGGACAGGGCTGGGGCACCTCGTATGGACACTGGGGACACTGAGATGTACACGGGGTGGGCACTGGGGACAGTCAGATGCTGATGGGGCTCACAGGGAGAGCACTGGGGACTGGGTGGGCAATAGGAGCCTGACAGGGGTCCTGGCGAGCCCCTCCCCAGGCCGTGGGCTGCCCCACAGATGGTGGACAGGCGGGGCTGCCCCATGGCCCCCGGGGCTAGAGGCCGAGGGAGAAGGTGCCCGAGTCGGTGGATTGCTTGTCCCGGGAGCAGGTCCCCAGCGCCCCGGGGGGACATGCTGAGGGGGGTGGCGGGCACGCCGGCCTCTGACACCTGTGGGGCAGGGGACAGAGGCACTGGGTGAGTCATCGCAGCTGGGGGGGCCGATCGAGCCCCCAGAGGTGTCCCCATCCCCAGGGCACCCCAGCCCCATGTCTGACCTCCTCGAACTTGCGGGCCTTGTAGTGCTCAGCGCCCTTAAGGAAGTTGAGCAGGATGATGTCGCACAGCACCGTGCCCTAGGGGCAGCAGCGTTGGGGTGAGGGGCCTCACGCTGTGGAGCACCCCCGTACCCCCACAGAGCTAGGCCGCTGTCACCTTGCAGCTGTGCTGTGTCCCCATGCCCCGTGGCCATGGAATTTCCCCCTTGTGCCCTGGGAGGTGTCACCACTCCGGGGCTGAGAACATTCCCGACTCACCACACCGATGGAGGTGAAAGCAGCCACCGTGTTGATGAGGGTGGGGACGATGCCGAACTTGCCGGCCTGGGGGAGCAGAGCCCTTGTTGGCCAGGGTCCCCAAGCCCCCTGTGACCCCACAAGTCCCCGGCCCCACACGTACACTGCCATACACCAGGACATCGAAGCGGATCCCAAAGGCCTTGATGAGGGTGCGGCGCTCGGAGCCGTCGGGCCAGCGGTAGTACCGGGCATGCCTGCGGTGACACGGGGACATGGGGACAGGAGCCATGCCAGGCAGTGCACACCCCTGTGCCGTGCGTGTCCTGGCCATACCTGAAGTTGTATCCAGGGGCAGGGGTCCGGGCCAGGCTGTCCAGGCGGGTGAAGGAGTAGCGGGGCAGGCAGCGCTCCCAGGCCCGGTCCAGGTCACACACCCACCCGATCTTGATCCCCAGCACCCCCCCCTGTCCCAGCCCCGCATCAGCACCACGGACCCTGGCCCCATGGCGCCAAGTCCCCACAGTTTCACATTCCTGCATCCCACGGCCCTGTGCTCCATGTCCTATGAACCCACATCCCACATTCTCATCTCCCCAAGCTCCACATGCCCCTGCACCCCATGTCTCAAATCTTCATGTCTGTACATCCCATGTCCCCGTGTCACACATCCCAAACCCCATCCATGTCCCTGTGTCAAGCCCCACATCATCACTCTGTCCCCTGTTCCTGTATCCCCATGTCCTGTTCCCAGTATCCCTCGTCTCTGAATCCCATGTCCCCATGTTATGCAAGCCCGTGTCCCCATCTTCCGTGTCCACATCCCACCACTCCATATCCCCCCATCCCATGTCCCATGTCCCCAAGTCCCACATCCCATATTTCCGTGTCCCCAAGTCCCATGTTCCTATACCCTTCCATCCCATGCACTTGTACCCCTGTGTCCCTACACCCACACCATTGCCCCCCCGTGCCTCCCGTGTCCCCTGTGTCCCCGCTCACGGTGGCAGCCAGCGCAGGGAAGTCCTGTCCAGCCAGACGTGCCACGTCCCCCAGGCGCAGGATGGGGCACAGGGGCTGCAGCTGTGGGTGGAAGCGACACCGGCCCAGCTCCACCCCACTGCCAGGGGGTGGCAGGTTGGTCCTGGGGACACAGGGGGACACGGGGGACACGGAGGGATGTGCCATCAGGCAGCAGTCTGGGGTTCATGGACCCCCATCCCAGTATCCCCCCACCATCTTGTCCCCATGTCCCCTGTCCACATGTCCCTGTGTTACCCCACACGCTGTCCTTATGTCCCCCCGTGTATCCCCATGGCTTGTGCCACTCACTTCTCAAAGCCAAAGAGCGGGAAGCGGATGCTGTTCTTGATGAGGAGGGTGAAGTTCTCAGCTTCCAGCATGACGGGGCTGGAGGAAGGGGGGTGACACTGAGGACACGGCAGGAGGCATGTCCCCTGCTCCTCCCTGTGTCCCCTCAGCCCCACTTACACGTCAACAGTGTCCACCTCGGGCGGGCACCAGCCCTGGATCTCGCAGGTGCGCAGGGTCGCATTGTAGGGGACACAGCGCCCTGTCAGCAGCCCTGAGACCCCCAACCCTGTCAGCACACCTGGCACCTCGGCCCCCTGAACTCTGCCAGCACCCCTGGGACCCCTCTACTCCCGTCAGTACCCTCGGGGCATCTCTGAGACCCCAGACCCCCGTCAGTACTCCTGGGATCCCCTTACCCCTATCAGTACCCTCGGGAGCACCCCTAAGACCCCAGACCCCCGTCAGTACCCCTGCGACCCCCGGACCACTTCCAGTACCCCCGGGAGCGTCCCTGAGACCCCAGACCCCCGCCAGCACCTCTGGGACCCCCGGACCGCCGTCAGACCCACGGGAGCACCCCTGAGACCCCAGACCCCCGTCAGCACCCTGGGGATCCCCGGACCCGCTTTGGCACCCCTGGGACCCTGAACCCCCAGCTCCCCAGACCTCCAGCTCCAGAGCCCCGGGTCCCCCAGCCCCCCGAGCCCACCGAGGGTCCCTCACTCCCGCCCCTGGTGGCTCCCCGCGGTCCCTCGGTCCCCTGAGCCCCCGTTCCCAGCGGGTCCCCACCGTTGCTCGTGCCCGGGCTCAGCTCCCGGCAGTCCCGGTCCGCCGAGCAGTGGAACGCGGCTTCGCTCTGCGGGGCGGGGGTCAGCGGACGGGGGGCTCATCGAGGGGTCCCCCCGAGCGCCCCCTGCCCGCCCGCACCTCCGGGCACACGCCCTGCGCCTGGTCCTCGGTCCGGATCTGCTTGGTGACCACCACGAACACCGAGGTGCCCTGCGGGACGTCGCTGTCACACGACCCGTCCGGAACTGAGGCGGCCCCGCGCCCCTCAGCGACCCCTCCGGTCCCCGGTGCTCACCTGGGGGGGCGTGACGTAGTCGGCCGTGTCCATCACCTGCCCCGCGTAGCGCCCCACGCCCTTCACCTTGGTGACCACGGAGGACTCGATGGCGGTGTCCCGCACCTGGTACGCTTTCTCATGGAGGAACACCCAGCTGGGACAGCACCGCGGGTGACGCTGGGGACAGCCACCCCCGGACACCACCGGCACCCCCCTGGCCCCTCCTACCTCCCCCGGACCTGCCGTGACCCCCGGACCTGCCAGCGCCAGCGGCTGCCAGTCCCCGACTGCCACTTGTTATTCCCCCCGTGGCTGCTGTCACCTCCGGGAGCACTCGGGGACAGGGACCCCAGCGCGGATCATCCCCTTCTGTCATTCCCTGGGGCTGAGCGGCTTCTCTGCCCCTCGGTGTCACCCACGCTGTCCCCGTCATCCACTTGTCAAATTCCTGGGTTTGAGAGCATCCGAGATGCTCTCCTGGCTGTCCCCCTTGTGTCACCCGTAACGACACTTTGCTGTCCCCATCATGTCACCTGCACTGCCACCCTCCTGTCACCCGCACCAGCACGCTCTCTGGCTGTCCCCATCGTGTCACCTGCTCCGGCGCACCTGAATTCTCAGCACTGACACATTGTCACCCGCTCTCCCGTCCCTCCTCTGCTCCCGGCCTGGCCACCCCCTCACCCCGCACCGCTGCCCGGTGTCCCGTCGCTGTGACCCCATGCCCCACGCCGTCATCCCTGGGTGTCACCTGCAGCAGCAAGTGGCAGTCACCGCGCTGCCGGGAAGGGGTTCGGGGGTGTGTCCCGGGGGATGTCCCGGGGCGGGCTGTCCCGGAGGTGCCCAGAGAGTGTCCCGGCGGCTGCCGGGGGGGCTCACCCGACGAAGTAGGCGAGAATGAGGAGCTGGACGCCGCGGTTGACGACGCCCACCACCCAGCTCTTCACCACCACCGACTTGGTGGTCTCGTAGGAGAAGAAGTCGCTCACCCAGCGGGTGCGAGAGCGCGGGAGGGACATGGGCAGCGCGGGGGCGGCCGGAGACGGGGCTGCGGGCAGGGAAAGGCAGGGCGGCGGGCAGGGCTGCGGGAACCGAGGGGGATGCGGGCAGGGCAGGGCAGGGCAGGGGTGCGGGCAGTGAGCGGGGATGCGGGCAGGGCAGGGCAGGGCGGGCGCGGGTGCAGGCAGGGATACCGGCAGGGGCACGGGCAGCGCGCGGGTACCGGAGGGTGTGGGCAGCACCCGCAGGGGTGCGGGCAGTGAGGGCGGTGCGGGCGGGCGGGCGGAGGCGGGGGCAGGGCGGGGGCCGGGGGCGGGAGCACGGCCCGGGGGGACGGAGGGATCGCCCCCCCATTCCTGAGAGGATGGAGGGACGCAGGCCGGGTCCTTCCCCGGGGTCCCTATGGGGGCGAGCCCCAAAGGGGGGACCCATTCGAGCAGCGGGGAGTTCCACATTGGGATGCACGTGGTGGGTGCGCCCCAGACTGGGGATGCCTGGTTTGGGGGGAAACCTCTGTCGGGGAGCACGGTGGGGGAGCCCCGTGCGAGCGGTTTCGGGGGTGCCCCACTCTGGGCCGCCCCATTGTCCGGTTCCAACACTTTGGGGCGCCCCGGGTTTGGTGGGAGGGGGGGGTGTCCCCACACGAGGTAACGTCACGGGGCTCGCCCCATGCTGGCCAATGGGGTCTCTTCCCCTTCTCGCTATGGTTCCGGGCGGGGCAGAGTGGCAGGTGGGGGGCGGAGTCCCGGCCGCTCTGACCCCGCCCCGGCCACTCGGTGGGCGTGGCCTCCGTCGCGCTGCTGGCCCGTCCCCGGTGCGGCGGAGAGCGCTGCACGGGCCCGCCCAACCGCCAGGGGGCGCCAGCGCGGACCGGCGCCATGGCGGAAGTCCGAGCGACTTCCGGCGGCGGTGGCTCCGCGCGGTTCGCGCTGCGCAGGCGGGAAAAGCGGCAGCGGCGGCAGCGGTGCGGGGGGGGCTGGCGGGCTTACCGGGGGAGGGGGAGTGTCTCGGTCTCGCGGGGGGAGCCCGGAGTCAGGCCAGGCCGGGCTGAGATGGGGGAACGGGCCTGAGATGGAAGTGGGCTCGGGGTGGGTGGGCAGGCCCGGGGTTGGGGGGAGGCCCGGGGGGCGCTTGGGAGCTCGGGCTCGGCAGGAATTTAGGGGTGCGGTGGGTGGTTTGGGGTGCGGAGAGGCCACATCAGGGAGGGGAAGGGTAGGGGTGGGGGGAGTCGAGAGATGCGATGACACAGCGGTGGCCGAGGGCTGCGGGAAGGGGCGGCCCTGGGGCCGCGCCACAGCTGGGGAAGAGGCGAGGTGGGCCGGGGGTCGCCTCCGTCAGTGAGTCAGAGGCAGCGTCCGGAGCAGGGGCAGCCTGGCGGGTGAGGTTTGGTTTTGGGGGCGCTGGGGAGCGCCAGGAACCTGTCGCCAGCCCGGCTCACCTGCTGTCCTCCCCCACAGCTGCCGTGGGTGACTCCTGTGCCGCTGCCCCGGGCATGCCGGGCTGGGGGCGCTGCTGAACGCCCCTGAGATCGTCCCCGTCCCCTCCCACACCCTGCAGCCACCATGGCCGACACGCTGGAGTTCAACGAGATCTACCAGGAGGTGAAGGGGTCCATGGTAAGCGAGGGGACATGGGGATGGCCCCAGGGGCACTTCCAGCGTTGGTGTGTGCATGGGGGGAGCGAATCCTGTGCGGCGAGGAGGATGAAGCTGTGGCTGGTTGGGGGTTTTGGTGGTGTGGGTGCCTGGAGCACCCAACGGGGCTGTAGTTCCTCCATGGGGCCGAGTCCCCTCATGCCCAGCTGTCCCACAGAATGATGGGCGGCTGCGGCTGAGCCGGCAGGGCGTCATCTTCAAGAACAGCAAGACAGGGAAGGTGGACAACATCCAGGCCTCAGAGCTGGCCGAGGGCGTGTGGCGGCGCGTGGCGCTGGGGCACGGCCTCAAGCTGCTCACCAAGAACGGCCACGTCTACAAGTATGACGGGTTCCGGGAGTCGGTGAGTCCCTGCTCCCACTGCCTTGGCCCTGTCCCAGATCCAGCTGTGCTCCCTGCCAGCCCCAGGGCTGCTCTGGCCACTGCATCTCCATGCCCAGGGGCTGTGTGTCACCCGGGGCTCTGGGCACTGCTGGTTCCTGATGGTGTTGCCTCCCTCTTGCCCCACCCAGGAGTTTGACAAGCTCTCAGATTTCTTCAAGGCCCACTATTGTCTGGAGCTTGCGGAGAAGGATCTCTGTGTGAAGGGCTGGAACTGGGGCACAGTGAGGTTTGGAGGTGAGTTCCAGTGGCAGCCTGAGGCCTTGGGGTGGGATATTCCCACCAGTGTGGCTGTTCTGCAGCCACAACCATTCCCTTAGGAGCAGCTGCTTTCTAGGGATGTCCTCAGGGACAGTGGGGACAATTGCTGTCTCAGGAGAGCCGGAGGGCCCTGAATCCCAGGGGGCTGTGCTTGATATGGAATCTGCACAGGTGTGCCATTTTCAGGGAGCCAGGGAGCTGGTGGATGTGCTTCCAGCTCAGGGACCAGGACACATGGGGTCAGATAATTCCTTTTTGTCTGTTTCTGATCAGTGTCAATTTCCAGTGATGCAGCCAGAAGGGAGAAAGCCTGTGGATTTTGGAGGGCGGGAGTGCAGTGATGAGAGCAGAGGCACTGATGGATTTTGGGGGAGGAGCAAGACTGTAGCTGGAGATGGGATTTGTGGGGCACAGCTCTGAGCTGGCTGTGGTGTCCCCGCAGGGCAGCTGCTGTCCTTCGACATCGGGGAGCAGCCGGTGTTCGAGATCCCGCTCAGCAACGTGTCTCAGTGCACCACAGGCAAGAACGAGGTGACGCTGGAGTTCCACCAGAACGACGACGCCGAGGTCTCCCTCATGGAGGTCCGGTTCTACGTGCCCCCCACCCAGGAGGACGGCGTGGACCCCGTGGAGGTGCGTGGGGGCGGCAGGAGGGCGGGGGCTGGCGGCGAGGGACCCTTTGTGACTGCTCCCCCGGCAGGCCTTCGCCCAGAACGTGCTGTCCAAGGCGGATGTGATCCAGGCCACCGGAGATGCCATCTGCATCTTCCGGGAGCTGCAGTGCCTGACGCCGCGTGGGCGCTACGACATCCGCATCTACCCCACCTTCCTGCACCTGCACGGCAAGACCTTCGACTACAAGATCCCCTACACCACCGTGCTGCGTCTCTTCCTGCTTCCACACAAGGACCAGCGCCAGATGTTCTTCGTGGTGAGTGGGAATGGCTCAGCCCTCTCCTGGAAGGGCACTGGGGTCCTCTAGGGGGGTTTTTTGTCTTCATCTCCTCTTCTCTTTCCAGATCAGCCTGGACCCCCCAATAAAGCAAGGCCAGACCCGATACCACTTCCTGATTCTGCTCTTCTCTAAGGATGAGGACATCTCCCTGACCCTCAACATGAATGAGTGAGCTCCCTGATGCCACGCTGCCCTCCGTGGATCCTGAGGGAGCTCCTTACACCCCAGACCCTGTTCTCACCTCTGCCCTCCTTCCCTCCACACAGGGAGGAGGTGGAGAAGCGCTTTGAGGGGCGGCTCACCAAGAACATGTCAGGGTCCCTCTATGAGATGGTCAGCCGGGTGATGAAGGCACTGGTGAACCGCAAGATCACCGTGCCTGGAAACTTCCAGGGGTGAGCAGCTGCTTGGCCAGTCCCTCTCTTTCCACTTCATTCCCATGGCTGGGGGAAGGGGTTCTGTGTGTGATTCATGCTGGGGAGAAGGGCCTGTCTGCCAGGGCTGGGCATGGGAAGGATGTTTGTCCCCACGGATAGCACTGTTTGTCCTGCAGACACTCCGGAGCCCAGTGCATCACCTGCTCCTACAAGGCCAGCTCAGGGCTGCTGTACCCTCTGGAGAGGGGCTTCATCTACGTGCACAAGCCCCCCGTGCACATCCGCTTCGACGAGATCTCCTTCGTCAACTTCGCCCGCGGCACCACCACCACCCGCTCCTTCGACTTTGAGATCGAGACCAAGCAGGGCACCCAGTACACCTTCAGCAGCATCGAGAGGTGGGTGTGGGCTGTGGGGCCAGCCTGGCTGTGCCCGCTGGGGCCCCCTGGCACCCCTGGCCCGACTGTGCCCTCTCCCCCAGGGAGGAGTACGGGAAGCTCTTCGACTTCGTCAATGCCAAGAAGCTGAACATCAAGAACCGGGGCCTGAAGGAGGTATCAGCACACAGGGCTGGGCTTGTGCCCAGTGGTGCTGCCCTCTCCCAGAATCCAGCTGCTTTTCCCTCCTTTTTTCACCTCTCATTTCTCTCCTTGCCCTTGTAGAGGAAAAAGGTCCGTGAGATATCCCTTCCTCTTTCTCCTCCTTCTCCTGGTGCAGGTTTCCTGTGCATGACTGTGGTGGTCTCTGACTAACCCAGTAACCCCAGTGTGGTGTGCAGGGGCCCCGCTAACCCCCATAACTGCTCTGCCCCTCTCTCCGGGGCCCTGAGGAGGGAAGGAGGGGACATGGCTCTGTCTGTGCCCTAGCCTGTGCATGCCCAAGGCTGTGCTCACCCAGGGCTGTGTTCCAGAGGGGAGCACAGGGAGTAACTCTCATCTTGCCTCTCTGCAGGGAATGAAGCAGAGCTATGATGAATATGCTGATTCTGATGAGGACCAGCATGATGCCTACTTGGAGAGGATGAAAGAGGAGGGCAAGATCCGGGAGGAGAATGCCAATGACAGCAGTGATGGCTCTGGGGAGGAGACAGGTAAGGGCTGGGGCTGTGAGGGACTGCCATGGTGCTCCAGCTTCTGCTCCCCATGATGATCTGTAACACTGAGCCCTCACTTTCTCCTCCAGACTCATCCTTCAACCCTGGAGAAGAGGATGATGATGTGGCTGAAGAGTGAGTAGAGGCCAGTCAGGGCTTTATCCAAAAGCCCCATGGGAAGGTGCTGTTCTAGGGCTATGTGAGCGCTGAGAGATGCTCACAGCATAACTGGGATCACCTGGATTTGGGAATGTACAGCCCTGGGTTTGGGAGTGTTGGGCAGCTGGGGCTGTTCTGGGCTCGCTTCATTGTAATGGCATCAGGCGGTATGAGAAAGTTCTGGAAGGGCTCCAGGGGGGGCCTTGGCTGCATTTTTTGGGAAAGGGAACAGTTGGGAGGAGGGTTAAAGCCCCAGGCTGGGGTGAGGATGGGTGAGAGTTGTGAAGCTGAGCCCTGGCGCCTCAAGGGCTCCGAATGTGCAGGAAGCAGAACACAATGAGCCATGTTCGTGGAAGGCCACTCCCCCGAGGGCTGCTAACGGGAGCAGGGCAGCTCCAGCCCAGGCAGCCTCAGGGCTCTGGTGTCTGGGGGTAGCTCTGAGGCCGGTGCCCCTGCACAGGTTCGACAGCAATGCCTCGGCCAGTTCCTCCAGCGGTGATGGCGACAGCGACCGTGACGACAAGAAACCGGCCAAGAAGGCCAAGATCGTCAAGGACCGCAAGCCCCGCAAGAAACAGCCCGAGGTGAGTGGCTCCTGTGGGAGCAGGACCGGCTCCTGTGGGAGCAGGACCAGCTCCTGGAGCGGGGTCAGGCAGGTCACAGCCCCACCTGAGCTGCCTCACCTCAGCCTCTGCAGCACTCACCAGTGCCCTGGCCAGAGCTGGTGTCTGGCCTGGTATTGCTGAATCCAGCTGGATCCAGGCTGAGCCTCTCCCGAGGGCACGTTGTTGCCATGCCCAGCCTATCCTGGTTGTTGTTGGGCTGTTCTCCAGCAGCCTGACCCCCAGCTGTGACCCTTCAGCCCCACTCCCCAGCTGGATTACTGGGGTTGCAGAGGCAAGCAGAGCCTAGTCCCGAGGTGTTGGGTGAGGGGTGCATTGGGCTTCCACGGGTGTTCTCCACCTACCAGAGCAAGAAGGGGAAGGACCCCAATGCTCCCAAGCGCCCAATGTCGGCCTACATGCTCTGGCTGAATGCCAGCCGGGAGAAGATCAAGTCGGACCACCCTGGCATCAGCATCACTGATCTGTCCAAGAAGGCTGGGGAGCTCTGGAAGGCCATGTCCAAGGAGAAGAAGGAGGTGAGGGGTGGGAGGCCCAGGGTAGAGCTGGGCCTGGTACAGGAGGGGAGGCTGGCTATGCTTCCTTGTTCCTGGGAGCTGGGAGTTGCACAGATGGGGAGTTGGGAAGGAGTGGGGACATCCTCGGGCTGGTGAGGTGGGTGATGAGGAGTGGGAGCAGGGTGGGGTGCAGGTGGGTGCTGGAGGATGGTGGAGGAGGAGGGGTGGCCTTGCTGACCCTGTGCTCTGGCTGCAGGAGTGGGATCGGAAGGCGGAAGATGCCAGGCGGGACTACGAGAAGGCCATGAAGGAATACAGTGTGGGCAGCAAGGCTGACAGCCACAGGGGGTAAGTGTGCTACCAAGGGGCTGGCAGGGCTTGCCCCCCCAAAATCAGGCTGTTCCCAAGGCCAGCCAAGTAACGTGGCTCCTCTCCCCTCTGCTCACCCAACCCCGTGCAGGGAGAGGTCAAAGAAGAAGAAGAAGAAGCAGGAGAAGCAGGTGAAGGGGAAAGGGGACAAGAAAGGCGCCACCTCCAAGTCCTCATCCTCCAAGTCCCCGGCTAAGGGCATGAGTGACAGTTTCAAGAGCAAGGAGTTCGTGTCCAGCGATGAGAGCTCCTCTGCAGAGAGCAAGAAGGAGGTGGGGTCACAACTGGGGGAGGTCCTGGTCCCTTTTCCCTAGGGAACATCTGCCTGTGAGGGTCCCAGCCCCTCTTCCTTGGGGAACATCCTGCTGGTTTCCGCTGGAGAGGCTGGATGCCTCTGGTACTTCATGTCCTTGGGGACATCCCTTGGCGTGTCCCCAAGTCACCACCATCACCCTGTCCCCGCTGTAGTGGGGGATACTGCCCTGCCTTCACTGTCCCCTGCTGACCTCTCTGTCCCCCGCCTGCAGGACTCGGAGGAGGAGGGAGCTGCCAGCCCGCCCCCCAGCTCGGAGGACTCTGCCTCAGGCTCGGATTAGCGCCATCCCAGCTGGCTCCAGGCTGGATCCCAGAGGAGAGGACTGGGCAGGCCAGCCCCGCGGCAGGGACCAGGGTCCCGGGCTCTGGATGGCTCCCACCTGGGAGCATGGCCTGGTTCCCCTGTCCCCCCAGCACCCCGTGGTGGCAGGAGGTGCCTCCTCAGTCCCTCACCGTTGTATTCCATCAATTTATTTTTTCTAAACACTTGGCTTTCTCTCCTTTCCTTTCCTTCCCTCGTTGGTTTTTTTTGGTGTTGTTTTTTTGTATTTTGGGTCTGTTCACATGGCAACTCGGGTTGAATAAAAAAAAAAAACCCACTGATGATGTTTGTGTGGGTGTGGGGCTGGCTCCCCCTTCCCTCCTTCCTTCCTGCAGCCATCCGGGAGCTCATTCCCCTCCTTGAACCGCTTCCAGGGCTGACTTCACTCTCTCCCCACCCTCCATTAGCGGCCCCCAGCCCCTGCTCAGCCATCAGGGCTCCTAATTACAGCCCCTCGCTCGATCCTGATGCCATTTGGGGGTTTTTCTACCTCCCTCGTGAGGGGGTTGATCCGATTAAGGCCTGTTTCCCCTCCGGTGTTGATTGCAGCCGATTCCCGGTCTGGAACCAGCCCCGGGGGGACCCCATGGCTGCCTGTTCCCCCCTCCTTCCACTGCCTTTACCGGTACCGCTGGGATGGGGCTACGGGGAAGCAGGAGTCTCCCGGGGCAGGAGCCAGCCGCGTGTCCGCGGTGGGCACAGGGGACCCTGGATGCTCGAATGGTGGGGAGGCTCTATTGTCTCAGCAACCTCCGCCTAAATACGCGTTACCGCCCCTCTGGCGGCAGCTCCGCGCGTGAAGGACCCCGGGAATGGGATACTTTGCAATCGGGGGGATCCTGCTCGGCTGTTTGGGCCCCCGAGGGTGACTGGGACAGTGCTGGAGGTCTCCGGCGTGCCCCCACCCCCATTTCGGAGGACTCTCCGGCCGCCCCTCTCTATGGTCCGCCCGCCACGCGGCGCCGTTCTGCCCCGCCCCGCTCCGCCGCCGGAGGCGTGGCCGGATCGCTCATGAATATGCATGACAGCGGCGGTGGAGGGTGAGTGGGGGTCTCGCCGCCGGCATGGGGCTACGGGTAACCGGAATTCCCCCCGGGCCCGTGGCGCCCGCCCGGGGGACCACACGGCTTCGGCCCTACCGGGCAACATGGGCCCGGGACCCCCGAATTGAGTGGGGGGCTTCGTTGTCATGGGGACGGCGCTAGGCCGCGGTCGCGGCCTACTCAGCCACTCGATCGGAGGCTTCGTTGCCGTGGCAACGAGGCTAGGCCGCGCTGGCGGAGGACCCCGGGGGGCCGGACCCGCATCCCGGGGCCCCGCCGCCATCCCGGGCTGGGAAACGGGCCGGATGGTCGCCAGATGTGGGCTGTGGCGGCGGTTCCCCCGTGGAAGGCGAGGGGAGGGGGGTCTTGGGGAGGGTGGACCCCGGCGGGGCAGGAGGGAGCGAGGCGGGGAGAGGAGGGCGGCGGGGGGAGGGCAGGGGAGAGAGGGCAGGGCCGGGAGGAGGCACCGAGCGGGTTTTTCCTGTCCCCGCAGCCCCGGTGAGTCACGGGAGAGGCGGCGGCGGCAGCGTGAGACCCGTGGGGACAGTAACCCCTCCTCCCCGCCCGCTCTGCGCCCCCCACGTGTGTCCCCGGCCCGCCCCCGACATGAGGCTGCTGTGGGGAAGGTGAGTGGGACACCCGCGGCCCTTGAGAGGGGCTGGCCGAGGGTCTCGGGGGACCGGGCGGTGCCTCCTGGGCTGCCGGGGGCTCGGGGGGGCCGGGAGTGACCTGGGCAGGGAGCTGAGATGGGGATTGCGGCAAACTGGGGCCCAGCTCGGCGCTGGGGGTTTGGCGAAGGTCGGTGAGAGTGACACGTGTGTGCTGGGACAGGTTAGCGCAGGGTCACACAGGTAAAGGAGCGGCCCCGCGGCGTTAGGGGCTGTCGTGTGGGGTCCCTGTGGTTACGGGGGTGGCGTTGGGACCATGTCTGGCTCTGCTGCTGGTGCCAGGCTGGCTCAGGTGAGCCGGGGCCAATGTACTAAGGGTGGCACCACGGTGTGATCACCGTTGGGCACAGCTGGACAAGGGCTTGGCACGGGGCCCCGCGGGGTGGTTGAGTTCCCTCAGGCTCGGGGCGCTCCCCAAAACCATTCTCCCTTTCTCCCCAGAGGCTGACCCCGTGCTGAGCCCCCCACTTCCCTGCGTCACCATGGCCTCCCAGCCGCAGCCCCTGCCCCCCGCCGTGCCCTGCACCTCCCCTGCCGGCCCTGCAGGGACCGGGCTGGCCGCCAGCCCCGATAAAGGTCAGTACCCCGGGCTGGGGGACACCGGGGCGGGGGGGTTGCTGGGGCAGCCCCCCGAGGGCTGTTCCCGGTTTGGGGGGGCCACACCACTCTGCTGACCCCGTCCCCTCCCTTGCTCTCTGCAGGCAGCGCACGCCCCAAGCCACCGGTGCGGCCCAAGCCCCGCGTGCTGCCCAAGCCGGCCGTGCCCGCCAAGCCCCCGGTGCCGCCCCCCACGCCGGGCCCGCGGCACCCCCGGCCCGAGCTGCCCTCGGCCGAGAAGATGAACCGCCTGGCCGGGCCCCAGCCCTACAGCGGGGCAGGTGCGGGGGGGCCCCTCCGGCGCCCCTCCTTCACTGTCAGATCACCCGAGACCCCCAACGGGAAGGGGCCCTCGTCGCCCTCGGTCACAGGCACTGAGGAGGAGGTGCCGCCGGCCCCGCCAACCCCCTCGCGCAAGGGCCCGGCGCCCTTCAAGGTGACGCCGGTGCCGGTGGCCGCCAGGCCGGAGCGGTTCCCGGGCACCACTGTGGAGGAGATCCTGGCCAAGATGGACAGCAGGGAGGGCCCGGGCAGCCCAGACCGAGCCTGGCTCTCGCCCTTCTGCACCGACCCCTCCTCCCGCTTCGGCTCCAAGACCTTTGTTGCGTTCCGGAAGCGTCCCAGCGGGGAGGCAGATGGAGACCCTGCCAGTGAAGCCCCCCAGATGCCCCGACCTGTGGCAGGCGAGCTGGGAATGGGGGATGATGGACACCCTGTGGCTGAGATGAGGTGAGGGCACAGGGACCAACGCCGGGAGCAGTGGCAGTGGGAACAGGGGATATCACTCCCAGCCATCCCAGGCTTGGGAATGTAACGGAGCTGAGGTCTGGTCGCCGGCACAGGGCCCGGGTTCCTCCCGCTCCTGAGCCACAGTGCCTCAAGCTGCCTCCGTGGGAAGGCCAGAGTGGCTGGTGCCAACCGCAGAATGGGCTGTCCCGGGCCAGAAGCTGCCTGAGGGCGGGCTCTGAGCCAGCCCCTGGGCTGGGAGTTACAGACAGGGGGTCGCTCCCCCAGGAAATGCTCCTGATTTTCCAGCCTTGCTATTTTTTCCCTGCTGGGCCATGCTAGGGCACAGGGAGCAGTCATATCGGCAGGACTCCCAGCTGCAGGATGTCCTGGGCTAGGGCCAGGGCTTGGCCACGATCCCGAGAGCCAGGCACCTTAGGGAGAGCTGGGCGGGGGCTGCTCTGAGCCACAGTGTGAGAAACTCGCTCCCAAAGGACCGAAAACTTTCCGGAAGGGGAGTTGGGGCCACTTTGCCTCCTTTCCCTCGCAGCCCAAGCCGGAGACTGTGCAGCTGTGGCAGGGCCCGACCCCTTGTACCCTGCATCCGTGAAGGGTGGTGGGAGAATAGCACTGAAGCACACAGTGGGATTTACCCCCTTCCCCTTCTCTCTCCACAGTAGCTCCCCCCCAGCCGGGCCAAGCTGTGCCGGGGACCCCTGTGGACGCCGGAGGCCACCGTCCCCTCCTGACGTGAGTGCTGGCCTCGCCCTCCGGCGCCATGGCGGCTCCGCTCCTGGGCTCTCTCCTTCGGGGCTCTCCTGTCTCCTCCGGGGCTCCCTCTCTGCGGGGTGCGTGTCTCTCCTTTCTCCTTGGGGTGCTGGCTGTCCCTTCCTGGGGGGGGTCAGGGCCGCCTGTGCAAAAAGCCCGGTGTGGGGCCCGGGGCTGTGGGGGTGGTGTGTGCCAGCAGCAGTGCCAGGCGTGGGCAGGGAGCAGCCGTGAGTCACCAGCTGGGGTTTGGTGACCCGGCAGGTATGTGGCAGGGCAGGCCTCACGGGCACCTCGCCAGCCCCTTTCCCTGTGCCGTGCTCACTCAGGGCGGTGACCGGGATACCGGGCCATGGTGACACTGCAGGTGGCAGCCTGGGCAGCGGCACCAGGTCACCCCAGCAAGGGGGCAAACCCCAGCAGTGCTGGGCAGGAGGATGCCAGCCATAGGCAGTGCAGGGGGCTGTGCTGGGGGCTCTGACTTCTTCCTGCTTCATTTCTTGTCTCCGTCTGTCCAGGCGCTCTGGGGGCTGCAGGGGGCCGGGCAGGGAGTGGGGCTGGGGTGCCGGGAGCCGCCCTGGCTGAGTCACACGGGAGCAGCCTGGTTCTGGCACGCAGCTGGGCACTTCCTGCCCCGGGTGCAGGGAGGGGAGCAGGGCTGGAGGGAGGGACCCTCCAGAGGTTTGGGGGGCTGGTTTTTGGATGGATGATGTTTGGAGGTGCCTTTTGAGTGACATGACCCCCTGCTGGCTTTTTTCCACAGCTTTCCACTCTACAGCTGGGTGCCCTTGGACCCCCAGGCTCCCCAAGGCCTCCCACCTGCCCAGCCCCAGCCCCAGGAGCTCCTTTCCAGCCTGCTGAGCCCTCTGCCCCAGCCCCTGGCTCCCCTGATGCCCCCCCTGAGCTCCTGGCCCCTGACTCCCCCACACTGCCCCCCGGATCCCCTGAATCCCCCACTCGGCCTCCAGTCGAGGTCCCTGTCACCTCCATCCAGGCCCCGGGCGCTCCCTCGGCCACCGATCCCCAGCTCAGTGTCTCTCGTTCCCCTGGCTCCCCACACACCCCAGGGGAGGGATCCCCTGGCACTGCCAGCCCCCCTGGCACTCCTGAACTGCCCCCACGAGTCACCTGCCCCCCTGGCTCTCCCGAGGCTGCTGCTGAGTACCTGGGCCCCCCCAGCCCACCCCTTGCCAAAGCCTCTCGTCCCCCAGGCTCCCCAGAGGGACCTGATGACTCCACAGTGTCCCCACAGTTCCATGAGAGTCCTGATTTCACCCCCCCTTCCCGCGATGTGGGGCTCCGGCGCTCCTCAGAGGGAGTGCTGCGGCCCCCGCCCACAGGGCAGGGCCTGGGGGAGCTGGGGGGCTCACTGAGTGCCCTGCCCCGGGCTGGAGACCTCCTGTCAGAGCCCTCCCTGGGCAGCGAGTCCGGCTGGAGCCTTTCCCAGTCCTTTGAGTGGACATTCCCGTCGCGGGGGGCACGCTTGCCAGCCTTCCCTCCCCGCTCCCCCATCCGGGAGACACCCGACTCGGGGCTCTCCGAAGAGGGGGAATCTGATGGGGAGGCTGCAGCCCCCAGCCCTCCAAAGGACAGCAGGGCTGAAGGACCTGGCAGCCAGCAGACAGAGGGGGCTCCATGCCCAGGGGGTCCCGTGGCACAGCAAGAGGCTGAGCACTCAGCAGAGGAGGAGGAGGAGGAAAGGGAGGCAGAGCAGGATGCTCCCATGTCCCACTCCCCACTTCGTGTGACAGAGCCTGGCCAGCAGCCAGCTGAGCCTGAGTCCCCCACCCAGCCCAGCCTTACCACAGCTGGCCCCCTAGATCCAGCCCCACCAGATCCAGCTGCTCCAGCTGACTCAGCCTGGGCAGGTGATGGCCCCAAGAGCCTGCAGGGTCCTGGGGGCCCAGGCCAGGTTGAAAAACCCTCGCAGGAGCCTGACCCCCACGCTGACCCAGGCTGGCTGACAGAACTGTTGGAGTCACCTGGAGTCCACAGCTCTCCAGAGGTGAGGGGTGTGGGGGGCTCTGTGGGGTCGGTGTGGGCTGGGCTCCTCCTCCCTGCCCTCCATGGAGCAGTGGGATGGGATAGGATGGACAGGGGGGTCAGTGGAGGCTGAGCAGGACTGTGTGCTGAGGGGCAGGTGGTGGGATCTGCCCCCTCCCTGGGATGAGCCCCGCTGTGCTGTGTCCCCGAGGTGTTCCCCTCCTCCCCAGCTCCGCTGCTGTGGGAGCCGGGGCTGCACTCCCCTCGAACTCCTCTCTCCTTTCTAACCTCTTTCCCCCTCTAAGTCCTCTCCTCTTTATTCCACCAGAACCTGCTGGGCTGGTCACGGAAGGACCTGTGCAGTGAGTTCGGCATTGGCCACCCTCGCCAGGGCAGCAGCTTTGACTGGAGCAACCCAGGTGCATCCAGGGAGAGAGACTGGCCTGTTGAGACCAAGCGGGACCAGGAATTTGGGACCAAATCCAGCTGGGACAGCAGCCACAGCAACAAGGACAGCACTGCCCGTGAGAGCTGGAGTGGTGACTACAGAGCAGCGGAGCTGATGGGGGACACGAAACTGGGCTGCAGCGACTGGTCCCAGTCCCTTGGCACTGGGAAGAGCTGCCCACAGGATCCAGACTTCAGTGCCAGCGCAGCTGAGTGGGGCCAGGGCTACGGCAGCACAGAGGAGCATGGCACCAGACAGGCCAACTGGAGCAGTGGCCTTGGCGCGGGACACGTCCAGCAGCTGGACAAGGAGCCACACTCCGGGCAGCCCACCTGGGCAGACAGGTACAGCGACAGGGACACGGAGATGAAGGACAGGGAACTCACCCCAGACTGGGCCAGTAAATACAGCAGCCAGGATGCTGGGAGCAAGGACAAGAATTTAACGCTGGGCTGGGCTGGCAGATCCAGCACTGGGGACAGCCCAGATAAGGAGCTCAGCCCCAGCCGGCCAGCCTGGGATAGGAGGTATAACCCCAGAGACATGGAGAGCCAGGACAGGGAGTTCAGCCCCAGCCGGCCTGCCTGGACTGGTGAAATCAGGGACATGGAAAGCCAGGACAGGGAGTTCAGCCCCAGCAGGCCAGCCTGGGATGACAGATCCAGCAGCAGGGACATGGAGAGCCAGGACCAGGAGTTCAGCCCCAGCAGGTCAGCCTGGGATGACAGATCCAGCAGCAGGGACACGGAGAGCCGGGACCAGGAATTCAACTCCAGCAGGCCAGCCTGGGATGACAGATCCAGCAGCAGGGACATGGAGAGCCGGAACCAGGAATTCAACCCCAGCAGGCCAGCCTGGGATGACAGATCCAGCATCAAGGAGATGGAGAGCCAGGACCAGGAGTTCAGCCCCAGCAGGCCAGCCTGGGATGACAGATCCAGCATCAAAGAGATGGAGAGCCAGGACCAGGAGTTCAGCCCCAGCAGGCCAACCTGGGATGACAGATCCAGCACCAAGGGCATGGAGAGCCAGGACCAAGAGTTCAGCCCCAGCAGGCTGGCTGAAGCCAGTGAATGCAGTACCAGGGACTTGGAAACCCAGAATGAGTTCAGTCCCAGCAGAGCTGCCTGGGGTGACAGATCCAGCACCAAGGACATGGAGACCCAGGACAGTGAATTCACATCCAGCAGAGCAGCTGGGGATGGCAGGCACAGCACTGGGGACACAGAGACCCGGAATGGGGAGTTCAGCCCCAGCAGAAGTGTCTGGTATGACAGATCCAGCACCAGGGATGTGGAGGCGCAGGACAGAGAGTTGAGCCCCAGTGGAGCAGCCTGGGATGGGCAGCACAGCTCTGTGACCCCCATGGAGGAAGAGCAGGAGCGGGTCCCAGCCCGGCTGAGCTGGCCTGGTGAGGGTGGCATCGGACAGAGTGGGCTGGTCAGGGTTGGTGAGCAGGACATGCCCAGCTCCCACCGCCCCGAGCCCCCGGCCCAGGAGCCCACCTGGGACAGTGCCCACCAGCAGGAGCGTCACAGCTCTGGCAGCAGGAACGGGGCTGAGGAGATTGGAGCAGCTGAGTGCCAGAGCCAGTTTGGTGTCATTGGGACAGAGCGGGTGGCAGATCCCTGCAGTGCCAGAGCCTCGGATGGCTCCATGTCCGGGGTCCTGCCACAGCCCCGGGCAGGCTTGCACAGGGATCTCTCTCTGGACATGGGCAATGCCCGCTGGAGCCAGGACCTGGACAGCTGGAGTGTGGAGCCACAGGATGCTGAGGCCAGGCGCCAGGAGTGGGCGAGTGCCTTCAGCGCCCGCTGCGCCGCCCGCAGCTGGGACCTTGGTGCGGGGGAGCGGAGCGTGGGAGGGGACACCGGCGCAGAGCACGGGTAAGGAGGGCACCGGTGGTGGCAGGGAGGGAGCAGCTTCCCCTGTGGCAGACGGAGGGGTTTGGGTCAGGGCTTATGTCACCTGGGGCAAGAGCAACTCTGAGATTTTGTCCCCCAAGCAGGTCGGCCCCCAGCCCTTCAATGGGTGACATTCCAGCTGATTGCCCAGTTGTGGAGCCCCCCTGGAGTGAGTCACCCAGCCCCTCTGAGGAGGAGAGGCATCCCCCTGAACCAGCCACTGCCCCACAGAGCCCCATGGTCCCCCCTGTGCTGCCAGAGGCTGCCAGTGGCATCCCAATGGACACAGGAAGTGAGGAACTGCCCTCGGACCACCCAGATGGGGAGAGCTCCTCGAGCTGGGGGGAACAGCGGCTCTCACTGACTACCCCCCAGCCCGAGGGGTCCATGGAGCAGGGACAGGAATTTCCTCTTCTGGAGGTGAGTGGAAGTGGGGACATTCCAGTCACCCTATATGGCCTGGGACACAGCATGTGTCTGTGGATGGGGCTCTCAGACCCTGCTGGCCCCATGGACAGCCATGGATTGAGGGCCCCCAGCACTGCTGTGGGGGCTGTGGGTGTGCTAGCTGGGTGTGGGGTCCCTGGGCTCCCTGTGCCAGCTGTGACCTGTCCCCTGGGCTCGGCAGGACACGGAGCTCCTGGACAGCAGCGTGTTCCGCTGCAAGGCCAGCCTGGGCCGCAAGCGCCAGCACCGGGCACCGTCCCTGCGCCCCACCACCACCGAGGGGGAGAGCTGGATCTTCCGGGACTCCACAGGTGAGCCCAGCAGGGATGGAGGTGGGAGCAGGGTGTCTGTCCTGGCACAGTGTCGTGGTGACACTGTCCCTGTGTCCCCACAGAGCCCCGGCCAGCCCCCGCAGCATCCTCCGACGAGGAGGCAGCAGAGGAGCCCCGGAGCCGGCGGATGCGTGGCTCATCCTTGGGCAGGGGGGTTAAGGTGCCGCTCTTTCCTGGCCTCAGTGCCTCTGCTATCAAGGTGAGTCCCTTGGACTCCTGGCTGCAGGGTGGAAGGGAGGGTGGAACCCAGGGAGACTAAGACAGGGTGGGGCTGGGGCCTGGCTAAAGACAGGGAGAAGGCAGTGGGGGGATTTGGGGGACACAGCACTGTGTTTCTCCCTGACCTCTCTCTCTGCCCCCAGGCCAAGCTGAGGGGTCGCAACCGCTCGGCCGAGGAGGGGACATCTTCAGGGGACAGCAAGGGGACCCCTCCTAAAGACCCCCATGTGCAGCGCTCCAAGTCCTGCAAGATCCCTGGTGTGAGTGGGAAACCCCCAGCCCTGCCCCCCAAGCCAGAGAAATCCTCAGGGTGAGTGTGGGGCCAGCATCCTCCTCATGGAGGCAAAAGGGGGGGCTGAGGGGTCTGTCTGGGTCCCAGGACTGGTTTTGGGTGGCTCATGCTGAAACTCTGCCAATACCCCAGATCCGAGGCCTCTCCCCCCCACTGGCTGCAGGCCCTGAAGCTGAAAAGGAAGAAGCCTTGAGCAGGGTGAGTGTGGGATTTCAGGCAGTGCTGGGGACACCCCCCAGCTCAGGCTTCCCCATGTCTGCACTGCTGGGGGTAGCCCCCTCCGTCCTCTCTGCTCTGGCTGGGTCCCCCCAGGCTGGGTCATCCCTGGGGGGGCCCTGCAGGGTCCTTACTCCTTCCCCCTGTGTCACTTCCAGGCTCGCTCCGACGCTGAAGCCCGCTGTCCCTGGACCAGGGCTGTCCCGTCCCGTGGACACACACACACACACACACACACACACACACACACACACCTATGCACTTTGTACGAGCTTGCAGGGTCCCTGTCTTTCTAGCACCTCCTCCCTAACCCCCCACTGTACCCCATCCCCTTGGTCCCCCAAGGCCCTGGGGGTGGGCACAAGCCCCCCCTTCCCCTCCACCCTGCTCGTGTATGGCCCCGGACACAGGGCAACGGGTCCAGCTCGTGGTGCCACTGCCACAGACAATAAAACCTCGCTGGTCAGTTCAGAGAGTCCTGACTCTTCTCCTGGGCCATGGGCAGGGATCACAGAGATCCTTGATGAGGACCCTGCCGCTGCCATTTCCAACACAGGAGCTGTGCAGGAAAGGAGGGACACCTCCAAAACCCCTTTGTGCCCACTCTGGCTGCACCCAGCCTGGCCCTGCCCGAACACCAAGTGGGTGCTGACAGCAAGACTTTATTATACTCCGAGGGAGGGGGTGCAGCCTCCTGCAGGGGAGCAGCAGTAGTGGAGGACCCAGAGGGGCTGAGCCCCTCATATCTCGCAGATGAAGGGCAGCTGCCTCTCGCAGTGCACGCTCCTCCAGAGCCCATCTGGGGAGAGAAGAGAGGGGATCAGCCCATGGCCCACCAGTACCCCCACCCCCCGGACCCCCCCTTGAGCCCCCACTGACTGTTGGTGCAGAGGGCGGTGCAGAAGCGGCGGCCGGGCAGGGGGTGTCCTGGCACCCACCGGCTGTAGTTCCAGGGGCTCCGGTCAGTCCAGTGGCAGTTCGGGAATGGGACCTGCCAGGGGAGAAAGGGTGTGGGGACCCCCAGCAGTGGGGGACAGTGGGATGGGAATGGGACATCCAGGGTGGGCATTAGGGATACTGGGACAAGGCTGGAGCATCCAGGTGGGCACTGGGGTGGAGTTGTGGCTCTCTTGGTGGGCACTGAGAGCACTGGGAATGGGATCGAGGAACTCAGGTTGTGCACTGGAAATTGTGGCACGGGGCTGGGACACCCGGGGTGGGCACTGGGGACACTGGGAGGAGACAGGGTGCCCCGAGGCCAGGGTGGGGAGCGCGAGGCGGGGTCCTTACGGCGGGCTGGCTGACGGCACCGATCCAGACCAGGCCGGCATTGGTGTGCCGGCGCGCCAGGAGCAGCAGGAAGGTGTTGGTGCGGGAATCGTGGATCGAGGCCAAGCGCCCGCGGAAGCGCTGGGTACAGATGCGCTGCAGGGACACAGGTGTCACGAAGGGCACCGGTGCCCCCACCCCAAGCCCCCTCCCAACCCACTGCACCCCATCCCACCTGGGCATGGCAGAAGCTCTGGCAGCGGGGGATGATGACGTAGCGGCAGGTGGCGGTGCCCGGCATGCTGGGGACACCGGGTGTCTGCTTCTCACTGCCCCCCCGGCACCCGCTGAACTCCTCGGGCATCTCCAGCTCTGTCATGTCCTCCTCATCCTCCACCGCAGGGCTGGCAAGAGCTGTGGACACTAGCTGGGTCACCCTGGGATCATGAGTGTCCCCAGGGTGTCCCTGTGGGCAGGTGGGGGTGTGGGGGGTACTCACCGGAGCGGCTGACGGGAACTGTGCCCAGCAGGGCCAGGGCAATCAGCAGGCAGGGCCGCATGGCACAGGGACACTGGGGACACTAATAACACCCTTGGGAGATCCCAGAGCGCCATCACTCTCGGCCACCCTGGGGACATACCCATGCCACCCCCAGCATCACCCTGTCTTCCCCATGTCCCCTCAGAACCCCCCATATCCCCACTGTCCCTCCGGCATCCCTGGTCCCACCCCATGCCCCGTCCCCCCTGCCACCCCCAATGCCATCCCCAGAGACCCCAGCCCTCCTGTCCCCACCATCGGCCCAGTTCCTCACTTCCCACCCTTGGGTCACTCCCTCCCCTGGGCATTCTGTGCCATTCTGTCCCCCACCATGCCCCCTCCACCCCTGGCACCCCAGAGCCCCCCAGTGCCAGACCCAGGAACCCCCAGCCCTGGCAGCTGAGGGCTGAGCCCACCCCTGTGTCCCTGTCTCCTCTCCTCACCTGGCACTTGGGGGGCTTTGGCCACTGCCACCCTTATATTGGTGACAGGGACACGTGCCCCCAACCACAGTCTTGTGACATCCCCAACCACCAACTGCTGGGGACATGGTGGGGGACACTCCAGGAGGGCTCTGCCAGCGCCCTGCCCAGCCCGTGCCACAGCCTGGGGTGTGCTTGGTCCAGGGGAGGGGCTGTGGGGTTTGGGGTGCAGGGTGTGGGGAGGGGGCTGTGGGAGTTTGGGGTGCAGGTTGACAGTACAGGGGCTCAGGAAGGTTGGGGTACAGCGGCTGGAGGGGTTGGGATGCAGGGGTGCACAGGGTGTGGGGAGGGGGCTGTGGGAGTTTGGGGTGCAGGTTGACAGTACAGGGGCTCAGGAAGGTTGGGGTACAGCGGCTGGAGGGGTTGGGATGCAGGGGTGCACAGGGTGTGGGGAGGGAGCTGTGGGAGTTCGGGGTGCAGGTTGGCAGGAGAGCGGCTCAGGGAGGTTGGGGTGCAGGGGCTGGAGGGGTTGGGGTGCAGGGGTGCACAGGTTGTGGAGATAAGGATTGGGGTGCAGAGTCCTCGGGGGGCTGTGGGTGCTCAGTTGCAGGCCAGGGGAATGGGAGATTATGGGGAGCTCAAGGGGCTCTGTGGGCAAACGGCCAGGCCGGACCCCGGGGGCCACGGCCGTTGGAAAGGAAACGGCCCTTGGGCAAGCGTGGCCGGCAGGAGATGGTATCAGCACCCCAACATCCCCTGTGCCCCCCAGCACCCCCACCCCAGCCCGTGCTGCACCCCATACACCCGCCTTGCACCCCTCAAACTGGAGCAGCCCCCACCCCTACACACCCGAACCTGCCTTGGGCACCCCCGTGCACCCCCCAACCTGCAGCCCCCCCTCCCTGGGGGCCAAGGACTCCCTCCCCCGCAGTGTCACCCCAATGTCCCCGTGGTGTCCCCAGGGCCAGGCTGGGTGGCGCAAGGCTGTGGTGGTGACATGTGGCTTTGTCCCCGCTATAAGGGGGATAACGGGCAGAGCCCCCCAGACCCCAGGTGAGGAGCAGGGATGGGGACAGGGACATGGAGGAGGACATGGGAGTGGGCTCAGCCCCTGGCTGCTGGGGTGGGCATTTGTGAGGCTGGGACAAGGGTGTTGGGGGACACGGGGGTCTCTGGGATGCCAGGAGTACATGGGAGTGGCACAGGGGATGGTGGAGGGACAGTGGGGGTATGGGGCACAGAGGGGCAGCATGGGGTGAGGGACACAAGGTGGAACTAGGGGTGGCAGTAGGGCCACAGAGAGAATAGACTGTTACCAAGGTTGGCAGAGGGGCTCTGGACCATGGTGAGGGGTGACAGGGTGACAGGGCTGTGGCATCTCCAGAGGGTGCTGGTGGTATCCCCAGTGTCCCTGCGTGTCCCACTGCCATGTGGCCGTGCCTGCTGCTCGCTCTCGCCCTACTGGGCACTGTCCCTGCCAGCCACCCTGGTGAGTGTCCCCCACATCCCTGCCCGCTCCTGGGGACACCCTCAGTCCCTGCCACCCCAGTGCCATGCCCTCACCGCCAGTGCCACACGCCTGGGGCTGGCGGTGGGTGGCAAAGGGACCCCCGGTACCAACCCTCCCCCTGCTGTGCCTGCAGCCCCCCGCCAGCCCCCGGGGGTCCCCGCTGGTGACACCACGCAGCTGCACTACACCGTGGTGAAGAAGATGCGCACCTACTCGGGCGCCCAGGTGAGGGGACATGGGGCACAGGGTTGCACCAGGACGCCAAGCTGTGCCTGTGCCACGGCAGCACCGCCGGGAGGTGCCTGTGGGCACAGGTGAGTGCCTGGTGCCAGCCCGTGCCCGTCCCGCAGCGCTACTGCCAGGACGTGTACCGGGGCCAGCTGGCCTCCGTGCACAGCGCTGCCCGCAACCAGGAGCTGCAGAAACTGGCACGAACCTACCACATCGTCTTGTCACCCTGGATTGGAGCTGTCACCAGCCGCAGGGTGAGGACAAGGGGCTGCTAGGGGTGCTGGGGGGTGGCCAGGAGACCAGCTGGAGGCTGCTTTGGGGGATGAGGGTCTGGGGCTGCTTTGTGGGGGACGAGCCTGGGGCTGGAGGCTGGGTTTTGAGGCATGAGGGGCTGGCTATTAGTTGCTGGGGCTGATTTTTGGGGTCGAGGGGCTGGGGATGGGTAGTGGGGGCTCTCCCTGGGGACTGAGGTGTTGGCACAGCAGGTAGGGCAGTGGGAGTCCAAGTGGGAGGACTCCAGCCCCTGGAACTACGCGAACTGGGCGCCCACCCACCCCTTGCACATCGTCACCACCTGCACCACCCTCAGCGTCCGAGGTAAGGTGACCCAGCCACTGTATCCAGGCTTGGGGGGTGCTGGGGAGGGGAGCACAGGCTGCTGGGGCATTGGAGGAACATTGGGAGGGCACTGTGGGGAGGGGGCTTCAGGGCACTGGGTGAGCTGAGGGCAGCACCGAAGGCACTGGGAGGGGTTACAGGGCACTGGGGGAGGCAAGGGGGGGTAGAGGGGGCACAGGAAGTGGTTGCAGGGTACTGAGGGGCCCTAGGAACCAGCCATGACCCTGACACTGTCCTTGTCCCCAGATGGGCTCTGGCGAAGCCGCTTCTGCCTCCAGCTGCGCCCCTTCATCTGCCAGTACTGAGCCCCTGGCACTGCCATGGCAGCCCAGTTCCTTCCCCAGTAAAGCAGAGCAGCCCTGAGCCGTGTCTGTGTGTGCCAGGGGCCTGGGGACGGGGCTGGGGGCTCGTGGGGGCAGCAGAGCGAGCGGAGGGGGCAGCAATGTTTATTATCCCCACCCCACTGGCACAGCACCCCCCGGCCGGTACAAAAATGGTGTTCTGGGTGTGGGGCTCAGTGTGGGGTCTCGGCGTGGATCTCAGTGCTGGGCGGGGCTGCCAGGGGGGTGCCAGCCATGCCCAGCTCCTTGGCTCGCCGCTGGCACTCGCGGGCCACCACCACAGGGCTGACAAAGGCCACCAGCACCACGGTGATGAGCCCCAAGTTCATCTGCAAAAGGGAAAAGTGTCAGGGCAGGGGTCAGGGGGGCCATTCCCCCATCCCCTGTGTTAGGCCAGGACACTTGGGGCAGCACCTCCATTTCCCCAGGAGCAGGACCCCCATTTCTCATGGCATAACACCTCACCATTCCTGGGGGAAGGACTCCATCCCTCCCAGGGTAGATTCCCATTTCCCCATGTGGCAGGACCCCCATTTCCCCGTGGGCAGGACCAGGATCCCCATTGTCCCAAGGGACGAAACCCCCATTTCCCCATGTGGCAAGCCCCCTTCCCTCCCAGGGCAGGACCTCCATTTCCCCGTGGAGCAGCCCCCCAGCCCTCACTCGGGGGGCACACTCACATAGAAGGGGTCCCCCTGGAGCGGCCCCTGCACCAGGGCGACACAGGGGTACTGCAGCAGGGCCACCAGCGCCGACAGTGCCATGGCCAGCCCGTAGAGCTTCCCGAAGTGCTGCGGGGGAAACCTGCCAGGCACCCACGTCACCAACGGGCACCTCCTGGCACCCCCACCCTGGCACCCTCCTGAGCCCCGACACCTCCACTGTGTCACCTGCCACCCTCCAACGCCACCGCCATCCCCTGCCACGCCATGCCGACCATGGCACCCTGCCTGTCCCCTGCTACACCCACAACGACCCTGCCACCGTGCCCTGCCACGCGGAGCCCTTCGTCCCCCGAGGCCGTCCCCAGTCACTCACGCGATGGCCAGGAAGGCGGCGTTGCCGCCGTACAGGAAGGAGCGGCTGATGACCTGCATCACGAAGGTGCCGAACTGGGCGGGCAGGACAGGCACGGCGGCGAGCACGGAGAACAGCAGGCACAGCGCCACCGTCACCACCAGCGACAGCACGGCCGACCGCAGGTCTGCCAGCGCGGCCAGGGTCCCTGTGGGCATGGGGGTCACGGCATGGGGACGCGGCTCCCCACTCCAGAGGCCGCGGGCTCGGGCACGGTGGTGGTAGCAGCAATGAGGACACAGGGGACAGGGAGCACAGGACTGGGAGGGGTGTTACCCCCATAGTGTGGGTAAAGGAGTGCTTCTGTTTGGGGTGAAGGGCCGTGGGGGTCAATTACCCGCGGGGCATGGGCTGGGGGCTCAGTTACCCTCGGGACGGGGGCCCTTTCCCCGCTTGTGCCGGTCGAGGATGAGGCCGTTCCAGGGGGCACAGAGCACCCCGCAGAGCTGCGTGAAGGCGAAGGCGTTGGTGTACGTGCTCACTGTGGGGAGACAGCGTCAGGCGGGCAGGGCCAGCCCCGGGGGTCCCCGCCGTGTCCCCCCACCGTGATGCCGTACCCAGGGCGTGGTCCCCATGCGCCAGGTGCTCGAGCTGCGGGTTGAGGGTGCCGATGAACAGGTAATGGCGCAGCTGCATCACCGAGAGCCAGGCCACGTGCCAGGCGAAGAGCCACGAGCAGGCACAGGCCCGGAATGGTGTCCCGGGGGCGTCCCCACCTGTGCAGGTGTCAGGGCAGGGCACATACAGACACACCCACCCAGGCCACACCCACACCTTGTCCCTGCCACCCACTGGGGCCTCACAGCCACCGGTATGACCCTGCCCATTCAGATATGTCGCCGTATCCACTCTTTGACCACGCCTACGCGCCACCACACCCAGCACTCCCTCATTTGCATATCCTTTCCGGCATCCACCTGCGCCCATCAACAGCCACGCCCACCCACCAGAAGGCCACACCCATCTATTTGCATATGTATCGTGTCCTCCAACCAGGCCATGCACAGCCACGCCCCCATGTCGCACCCCTTATTTACATAGCACCGCCCACATCCAGCTGTGGCCGCGCCCACCCAGTAAAACCCCTCCCCAAATATAAGCCCCACTCCACCGAGCAGATTCCCCCTCCGGCACCTCGAGCTATGGGGGGTTCCAGCGGTGTCTCCTCGGGTCCGGCCTCCCCCGGGGATTGCTTGTCCTTGTGGGCTCGGTAGGAGCGGGAACGGCCCCAGCACTGCAGCCTGTGGCAGCGCCTGTGTCACCCTGCGTCCCCCTGTTGGGGCTGGACCTGCCCAGGCGACAGGACCTGCCGCCCGCAGGGTGGCACCCAGCCCCCTCTCCCCAGAGCCCCCAGAGGCAGGGCGCAGGCACCCCCATACCCATAGTCGTAGTCGGGGGGCAGCGGGTAGGGGATGCGGCTGCGAGGCATCAGGAAGAGGGTGCGCAGGAGGTGCCAGGCACTGCAGGCTGCCAGGAAGAGGAACATGGCCCGCAGGGACAGCCCCTGCTCGTATAGCAGCTGGGGACAAGGACGGAGTCAGGGACAGAGACAGGCTGCCAGCAGCCACCTGCTCAAGCCTTAGGTGTGCCCCCATATGTGGTCCCAGCAGTGACTCAGCTGTGTCCCACACTGTGTCCCCAATACGTCTGTGGATGTGACCCAGCTGTTCCCAGCTCTGTCCTCCCCTGCCACCACTGCCACGTCCCTCGCACCCACCTTGATGATGAGGAAGATGGCGGAGGAGGAGTCGAAGGCCCCGTTGTAGAGGGTGATGATGATGGAGCGGTAGTTCCCGAACAGGTTCCCCACCTGGCACCGAGAGACCCGTGTGCCATCAGAGCCCTCCCATGCCACGCAGGGTGGGTGCTGGGCAGGCATCAGGGTGCAGGGGGAACCCACCTGCATGTTGGTGAGGATGAGGAGGATGCCACCCACCGACAGCATGGACATGGCCGGGAAGAGCAGCACTGCCAGCTCTGGGGACACAGGGGTCAGTGGGGACAGGGGTTACTGAAGACAGGGCTGGGGACCCCCTGGCCACAGGGACTCACCTGGGGTGGAGAAGGCGACGAGCAGGGTCCCGCCAGTGTAGAGGGAGCTAAAGGGGACAGCGGTGACACGTGGGGACAGGAATCACAGGTGATTCCCCTCCCCGAGCCCTGTGGGAGCCAGGCCACCCCAATGGCCCCCATTCTCGGCAGCCCCAGCCGTGTCCCCCGTGTCCCCTGGCGCAGGGCTCACATGGCGATGAGGCGCGCGGCCGTGGTGCCGAAGCGGTCAAAGACGACGCCCATGGGGAAGGTCATGAAGTTGTTCATGAAGGAGCCGATGGTGAAGACCAGGGAGAACTGCTCATCCTGCCCACTGCAGTCTGGGAATGGCCACAAGTGGGGCATGGGGACACGGAGACACGGGCATGGGGACACCGGGAATACCACGGGTGTGGGGATGCAGGCACCCGGGGACATGGGTCAGCAGAGACGCAGGGGACACCGGGCATGTGGGGACACCACGGACACGATGGTACTGGAGACATGGACTGGGGCACAGCAGGCACGCAGGCTTGGAGACAGCGGGGACAGCAGGGCATCAGGACACCGCAGACAGCAAAGACACAGGCACAGTGGGGACATGGGACAGCTCGGGACAGCGGGGTCACGAGTCAGGGGACCATGGGGACACGGGGGGGTCCATACCAGACCCCAGGGTGAGGTTGGGGCCGGGGGTGGTGGAGGGCTGGCACAGCCCCTCGAAGTAGCCCAGGTCCTTGAGGACGAAGACGAGGGAGGCCCAGCCAAAGATGATGCCACAGAAGGCGCCGCACTCCAGCAGCCCTGACAGGAGCGTCCCCAGGCGCTTGGCCAGCCCCGCGCCCCCCGCCATGGCCCCAGCCCAGGCGGCCACGGGCCTGGCACCAGCCCGGGGCGTCTTCACCAAGCCTGTGGGTGACAAAGGGCGGGTGTCGCACTGTGCTGGCACCCACCGGGGCCACAGGGACACCTGGGTGCACAGGGACACCTGGGCAAAGGGCACCGCGGCTCCAGTTCTGCCCTTGTCCCTGGCCACAGCAGCTGGCACCTGTGTCCCCCCATATGCCAGGGCTCAGGGCAGGGCAGCCGGGCCTTGCACACATGGGGACAGCTGGTGACATGTGGCACACGGCCATTGACAGACACACACACAGGTTTGCAGGGGCACACACAGATTTGTGGGCACACACACACATTTGTAAGCACACACACAGCTGTTCACAGGCACACACACAGCTTCATACACATGCACACCTGCACCGTGCCTGCTGATTCCTGTCCTGCACCCCTCACCCACCTGCACGAGGCCAGGCCCTCCTGTTGTCACTGTCACCTTCACCGCTGCCCTGCAGTCTGACCCCTGGCAGCATGGCTGGGTCACATCTCCACACCCCCAGTGACTCCCCCCCAATCTCCTGGGAGCACACTTGGGTCCCCCAGGCTGCTGGTCCCTGATAGTGCCTTGGGCCCCCTGATAGCACCTCGGGCCCCCCGATGGGGGCTCAGTCCCCTCACTGTGTCAGGAGCCCCCTGTGCTGTCCATATTGCCCCGAGCCAGCCTGGCCCAGGACCTGGCACAGCCACAGGGACACTGGCACACTGCTGGGCACCCTGGTGTGAGCACTGGGGACACCACAACAACACAGCTCACCCCAGGGACACCAGCACCCTGCTGGGGACCTGGCACGGCCCTTGGGAAACTGGCACTCTTCCTGGTGACGCTGGCACAGCCCCTGGGGACATTGGCACCCCCTCAGGGACACCAACACACCCTCCCCCCCAGGGCCTGGCACAGTGCTTGGGAATCTGGGACAATCCCTGGAGATGCTGGCACAGGGACACAGGCATGCTGCAGGGGACAGTCACACACTCCCCAAGGACCCAGCACAGCCCCTGGGGCTCTCCCTTGGGGACCCTGGCACAGCCCTCAGGGACACTGTCACACCTCTGGGACGCTGCCACCCCCGGGGGATCCTGTCATGTCCCCAGGAATCCCCTCACACTGCTGGAGACCGTGACATGTCTCCTGGGGACGCTGCTGCCCCAAGAACTGCACTGCACTGGGGCTGTCACCGTGCTGGGGCTGACAACAGGTCACCCCACATTGCAGCTGGGACTCCCCGTGACCCACAGCCGGGTGCCAAGGGCACCAAAGCCACGTCACCGCCAGCTCACTGTCCTCCGTGTCGCCCCATCTCCCTCAGCCACACACAGCCCGGCTCTGCTGCACAGAGCCCTGCCACCGTGTCACTGCCCAGGGCCTGTCGCTGTCCTGCAGTAATGAGGGTAATGAGCCTCATTACAGTGACCAGCAGCTAAAGATTAACCTGCACAGAGCCGGGGGAGGGGGGCCCGGGGGGGCCTGTACTGCTCTTAGCCACTCAGGTGGCTAAAAATAGCACAGGCAGGGGCTGTGACAGCAGCTGGGGGACACCAGGGCTCCCTGACATGTGGGGGTCACCCCGAGCCACTCACTGTGGGTGCCAGCCACTGGGCCTGGCTGGGGTGTCTTGGACACGCTGTCCCTGCCAGCCACACAGGTGTGTCCCACAGCAGTGACCCCCCCATATTGGTGAGACCCCCCCCATACTGGTGAGCCCTCCACAAGGGAGCAGGGGGCTCCGGCTCGGGTCGGGGGCTCGTAGCATCAGTGACTCTGTCCCCTCTGTCCCTGCCGTGTCCCCCCAGCTCCCCCCGGGCCGTGAAGGGGCAGGGGGGTGTCACAGGACCTCTGGGGGCTGCCCTAGGGCTGGGCGCCCTGCCCACCCCGCTGCCCCTGCGGGACGCGGTGTCCTGGGGCGAGCACTGCCCGCGGCACCCGGAGCAGGGGCAGCCCCGGCCGCGGGGACTTGGCCCGCACACGTGTGGCGGGGGGACACTCGTGGTCCCGGCGGTGAGCAGCCGTGGGGCTCCGCCGTGCCGGGCCCCCGAGCCTCCCCCACGGCCCCGGGGCCGACGCGGCTCCGCCACGCGAACCCCGGCACCGCCCTGTGCACCCCGGGCATCCCGGACACCCCGGACACCCCGGACACCCTGGGCATCCCGGACACCCCGGGCACGCCGGACACCCCCGACACCCGCACCGCGCCCACGCCAAGCCCAGCCCCGCAGGCCACGGGGCCAAGGCCCTCGGTCCTTCCGCATCCTCCCGTCTCGGTCACAACCCCCTCCCGCCGCCGCTCCGTGTCCATCCGGGCCCCTCCGCGCCCCGCGGCTCCTCCCGCCGCATCCCCGCGCCGCTCACCAGCCTCCCGCCCGGCCCGGCGGGGAGGGGACCGGGCTCTCCCCGCCCCGGCGCTCCCGGTGCTCCCGGCGCTCTCGGTGCCCCCGATGCCGCGGCCCCTCCCGCCCCCCGCTCACCGCGGGCGGAGCGGAGCTGCCGGGCCTGGCCGGGCCCCGCCCCCGGGCCCCGCGGTTCGGGGGGGGCGCGGGAGGCGGCCTCGGTGGAGCGGCCCCGGTCACCCGTGGGTCCGCCCAGGAGGGGCCGTCCCGGCACGGAGCCCTTCCCCGGCGCCGCCCGTACGCCCCCCGCGGGTGCGCCCTCGGCACATCCAGGTGTGACAGCTCACCTGCCGCTCCCAAGGTGCGCTCCCGGTGGCGCCACCCTTGGATCGCCCTTCTGGTCACTCTCGGGCCAGTTCTCAGTGATGCTTGGGTCACCCCTTAGGCCATTCCCGCACACGCCAGGATACCCTTGGGCTATCCCAAGGCCCCTCCTGCTGTGCCATCCCAGAGCCATTCCCGTGCCATCCCGCTGTGTTGTGCTGTGTCCCCTGCCTGTCCCCGGTCCCCCACCCCCTGCCTTCGCCCCGCCCAGGACACTGCTGTCCCTCCTGTCACCCTCCCCTCCACATTCTCTCCTCTGTCGCTCTGTCCGTCCACCAGTGCTTGCAGCCAGCCGGTCTGTCCCCACCTGTCCCCACTGCTGCAGCCTCTCATCTGCTCTGCCAGCTGCCCTTCTGTCTGTTCATCACCCGTCCATCTGTCCATCACCCATCCATCTGTCTGTCATCCATCCATCTGTCCATCATCCGTCTGTCTGTCACCTGTCCATCTGTCCCCCTCCAATCACAACTCTATCCATCCCATCCATCTGTCCCACAACCATCCAGCTGCCCATTACCTGCCCTTCCCTCCACCTGTCCATCTGTCTGTCCTCCCCATCCTTCACCCATCTCTCCATTCGTCCACCCCATCTCCACACGTTCTCCGTGCATGTCTGTCCATCTGTCCTCCTCTCCTTATGTCCACCTGTCCATCAATCCATCCTCCACCTCTCTGTCCACCCATCTGTCCCCTCCTTCCATCCATCCTCCACCGTCCATCCGTCTGTCCGTCCCCTCCCTACCCACCCCGTCCCAGCTCCCCGGCGGGGGGGCACCAGCACCCAGAGCAGCCCCCCCGGGCGGGCTCCCCCTCCCCGTTCCAGACCGGCGCTGTCCGGCCGGGGGCTCGGCACCGGGCTGGGGGCACGGGCGGGGGGAGCGGATGGCGGCCCCTGAGTCAGCCCCGCGCCGCCCACGCCCCCTCCCACGGCTGCCGCCGCACCAGCTTGTGGCATTTCGCTCGCCGGAGACGGCGCCGCAAACACGCGCCGGTGCCAGCCGGTGCCGGTGCCGCCTCAGCCCGCGCGGCCACGCGTGTCCCCCCACGCGCGGCACCGGCGCGGGGCCCGCGCGTCCCGCACCGCCGCCACCCGCTCTGCCCCGGGCCGGGCGGCGCCGCGGCGGCACCACGGACAGCGCCGGTCGGTCCGGCACCGCGAACAGCGCCGCGGTCCTGCGTGGGTGCGGACACCGCCCCCCGCGCCCTCCCGGCGGCTCGCTGGGTGCGGGGCTCCCGGCCCCGCCGCACCCACCCCGGGGACAGCCCCCGCCGGGTCCCGCCGTCCATGGGGGCACCAAAGCCCGGCGCCGGTCCGGGGATCGTGGGGCAGAGGGAGGGAGGGACGGACGGACAGACGGACAGACGGATGGACGGAGACCACCTCCGTGTCCCGCGGTCACAGCTCCCCACGCGAGCCCCGCGCCCTTTCCCCGCGGGGGGAGCGCATCACACCCCGTGTCCCCGTTGGGGGTCCCCCTCTTGAGTCCCGCAGGGCGTGGCCCTCGTGGAAGCCCGCAGCTCGTCCCCCCCCGTCCCCGCGGTCCCCGCTGTCCCCGCCGGGAGTCCCTGTGCCCACCCCTGTCCCGCCTGGGGCGGGCCAGCCCGGGAAGGGTTAAACGGCGGGGCCGGCGCGGGGGGCGGAGCGGCCGCCCCGGGATAAGGCGCGGCGCGGGGAGGGCTCAGCCCCACGGAGCCGCGGGCAGAGCCGCGCCGAGCCCACCCGTGCCCGAGCCCGAGCCCACCCGTGCCATGCCCCGGGGCGGCGGCGGCTGCTGCTGCTCCCGGCGGCGCGGCGGGGGCGAAGGGGGCGAGCAGCCCCCCCCGGCACCGGCCATGACCCCGCGGGTGGGCAGCGCCTGAGCGGCCGCCCCGCCATGCGGCCCCCCACGGCTCGGGACCTGCCCCCAGGTAGGCGCGGGGTCGGGCGGGGTCCCGCGGGTGTCGGGCGGACCCTGGGGTGCCACCCGGAGACCTCGGTCCCGGCTCGGGGCGCCCCACGGCGCTCGGGGTGCGGGCGCCCCGGGGTGAGCGGGGAGCCCCCGGTGCGCGGGGACCCCGCGGCCGCCCCGGAACGCGCGGCCCGGCGCGGGGGCGCAGTCCCGGGGCACCCCAGGTTGAGTCCCCCCGCGAACCCCGGCGCGAGGGTGGCCCCCGACTCACGAGCTGCTGCTGCCAGCCCAGCCCGAGGTGTGGCTGTCTCACGACCCGCGGGGTGGCCGGTGCCACCCCGGGACCCCCAGCCTGGCGTGGCAGTGCCCCATGACACGTGGGTACTCGCTGCCATCCCGGGCACCCCGGGGCAGTGCGGGGCGCCCCACGAACCCCGGCACGCCCTGTGCAGCACCGGCGTGCGCAGCCCGGCTTCTGAGCGCTCCACGATCCACGGGGTACCCGGTGCCACCCCGAGAGCCCCAGCCCGGAGTGTGGGTACCCCACGATGCCCAGCGGGGTGTGCCCCCTACTCAGGGGGTACGCGGTATCACCCCTGGACCCCCAGCGCGGCGCGGAGACGCCCCACGGTTCCCCGAGTGGCACCGCGGGGAGCCGGGAGCGCCCGGGTCACGCCGCGGGTGGGTGCCGCGGGTCTGTGGGGTACCCGCAACTACCGGGGTGGGGGGGTTTGGCACCCGGGGGGGGGAAGCTGAGAACCGGTGACTTCAGCTCCCAACTGAGTCAGCCCGCGGCGTGGGGGAGTGACAGATGGGACGCGGGTGGGGGGCGCACGCCGGCACGGGGCGCCGGGGGAGGGGGGCGGCGCTGAGCAGATGCGCCGGACGCCTCCGTGGGTGGCTGGGGGGTGGGCACCCCCCCAACTCGCGGAGCACCGGCAGAGGGGAAGGGAGGGAAGGGGGCGGTGGGACCCCTCGGTGCATCTCCGGTGTGACCTCCGGTGCACCGGAGGGTCCCACCGCCCCCCTCCTTCCTCTCCCCTCCCCCGGCAGCGGCGACTGGGCGCATCCACGCATCCCCGGGCGTGGATCCAGGCCGCCGGGCTGAATTATGGATGAAGCTCTCGGGTTGCAGCCTGAGGGGGGGATGGACACGGGTGGGGGGGGGGGGGGGGGGGAAGGGGGGGATGCTGAACACCCGGAGCGGCGGCGCGTGTCGTCAGCCCGCGCCCACGCGTGCCCCGCCCCACACGTGGCCGCGGCACGCGCGCACGTGGCACCGCCCCGTTTGGGGAGGGGGCACGGACCCCCCCCCAGAGTGGGGTGAGGGGGGTCCCAAGGGTCTGTGACCCCGCGAGGGGTTCTGGTGGACCGTGGGGCGGGCACGGTCCCACGGAAGTGTGGGCACGGCAGAGGGGGTCAGGGAGCTTTGGGGGTCCCTGGGGAGCGTGGCCCCAGTAGCAGGAGCAGCCCCAGAAGGTCGCAGGTGGACAGCCAATGTTTGAGGTGCCCGGCCTTGGTGCTGTGCGGCAGCACAGCCCTGGGGGGTCTCTGGGGACCGCAGTGCTATGGGCTGATGTGGGTCTGGGGGCTGCGAGGGGCTCTCAGTGCTATGGGGTGTCATGACCTTGGGATTTTCCTAGGGCTCTGTGGTCCTAAGGATCTGCTAGGGGACCATGGCTGTGTGGCTGGACATGGCCTTGAGGGGTCCCTGGGGAGGAGACATGGCCCTCAGGGGCCTCCTGGGGGCCATGGCCCTGTGGGTGGGCACAGTCCCCTGCCTCGGTGTGTCCAGCCCTACAGGGTGGTGATGACCTTGGCGTTCTCCTGGGGAACCGTGGCCCTATGGAGCTGGTGTGGCTTTGGAGGGCTGCTAGGAGTGCCCGGCCCTTTGGGGTTGTCATGACCTTGGGGTTCTTCTGGGCAAACACGGCCCTAAGGGTGGGCACAGTCCTGGGGGCCTCCTTGGGGTGCCCAACCTTATAGAACGATCAGAACCTTGGGACTCTCCTAAGGAACCATGGCTTGATGGGGTGGGCACGGCTCTGGGGGGCTCCCAGAGCTGTCCGTGGTCCCCGGGACATTCCTGGAGTGCCGCGGCCAGACGGGTGGGCACGGCCCGGGGAGGGCACAGCTCTGCGGGCTGCGGCGGCCGGGGGGCTGCGGCGGCCGGGGGGCTGCGGGGGGCGGGCGGCGCGGGGGTCGGGGACGCGGGTGCCCCGCGCTGACGCCCCGCTGTGCCCTCAGGCGGGCGCCCGGCGGCCCTGCTGCTGCTGGCGGCGCTGGTGTGGGTGCCCGGCGGGGCTCCCGCCTGCCCCGCGCTCTGCACCTGCTACGTCTCGCCGCCCACCGTCAGCTGCCAGGCCAACAACTTCTCCTCGGTGCCCGCGGGGCTCCCGCCCGGCGCCCGCCGCCTCTTCCTGCAGAACAACGTCATCGGGGCGCTGCGGGCGGGCACCTTCGGGCCCAGCACCGTCACCCTCTGGCTCTACTCCAACAACATCTCCTCCATCCAGCCGGGCACCTTCCGCCACCTGCCCGCCCTGGAGGAGCTCGACCTGGGTGACAACCCGCACCTCCGCGTCCTGGCCCCCGACACCTTCCACGGCCTCCACCGCCTCCAGGCCCTGCACCTGTACCGGTGCCGGCTGGCCAACCTGCCCAGCGGCATCTTCCGCGGCCTCCGCAGCCTCCAGTACCTCTACCTGCAGGAGAACGGGCTGCTCTACCTCCAGGTGGGTGAGCAGGGGGGCACAGAGGTGGGACTGGGCAGGGTGATGGGTGACAAGCCATGGAGACAGGATGTGGGATAAGGCGACGCTGACATGGCCATAATGCGGGGCAGGGACAGGCGATGCTGAAGGGAGCAGGGCGATGGCCGTGGGGCAGGACCATGGGTGACCCCAGCACGGCAGGGACGTGGGACAAGGTCTTGCACGATGTTCACAGAGCAGGGACACAGGAGAGGGTGACGGGTGATGCTGGCAGAACAAGGCCCCATGGCAGGGCTCTGTGGGGCCCACACCAGTGTCTCTCCAGCTGATGCCCACGAGGCAGGGCCACAGAGCAGCACAGTGGGCCCCCACCCCACGCCCACCCCTCTCCCGTTCCCCGCAGGACGATCTCTTTGCCGACCTGGCCAACCTGAGCCACCTCTTCCTGCACGGCAACCGGCTGCGGGCGCTGTCCGAGGGCGTCTTCCGGGGGCTCTCGAGCCTGGACCGCCTGCTGCTGCACGCCAACCGGCTGGCAGCCATCCACCGCCGCGCCTTCGGCGGGCTGGCGCGCCTCACCATCCTCTACCTGTTCAACAACAGCCTGGTGGCCCTGCCCGGGGACCCGCTGGCCGCGCTGCCCTCGCTGCAGTTCCTGCGCCTCAACGCCAACCCCTGGGCCTGCGACTGCCGTGCGCGCCCGCTCTGGGCCTGGTTCCGCCGCACTCGCGTCTCCAGCTCGCCGGTGCCGTGCGCCAGCCCCCCGCACCGCCGCGGCACCGACCTGCGCCACCTGCGCCCCCGCGACTTCGACGCCTGCCCCGAGGAGGACGACGACGACGAGGAGGAGATGGAAGATGGCAACGGCAGCAACGGGGTGGCGGTGATGGGCACCCCGGGGCGGGCGCTGGGTCGGCCCGGCACCCTCCCGGCCGCGCCGCCCTCCGCCTTCTACCGCGACGGGCTGCCCCCCCACGACCTGCGGGGACCCCAGCCCCGGCCGCCCCCCCCCGTCCCGTGACTCCCGCGGGCCCCCCGAGGACGCCAGCTGCCCCCACGACCCCTGCGCCCCCATGGCCGCCGCCGCGCCCCGCCGGCCCCCCCGCCCTCCTGCCCCTCCTGGCTCTGATCCTGCCCCGACTCTGAGCCCCCCTCGGCGCCCATGGGGGTCCCGGCTCCTCGGGGCGCCCGTGCCCCCCTTCTCCCCAGGGGAGGCCTCAAGAACTGTGGGGAACAGCCGGCGGGGGGGGGGGCCGCAGGATGCAGAAGAGAGTCCCTTCCCATCCTGAGCGGGAAAAACCCCCAACAGGAACCAAAAGGTGGGAAATTATTTATTAAAAATGGTCTTATTTTGGGGAGAGCGGGGCCTGGCTGATGTGGGTGGGCCACTGTCGATCCAGGTCACCGCCTGCCGCTCCTGAAATATTGATGGAGCGGCGGGTGGCAGGGCAGCGAGGCGTGCAGGGCGCTGCGGGAGGGACGGATGGACGGACGGACACCCGCTGCGGGACACACACCCCCCGACACGGGCCGCACGCCCGGCGCCACCGCGGGGCCGGTGACACGCAGGCTGCCGTGACGGCGACACCCCGCACCCCGGGCAGAGTGCTGGCGGGTGTCACGGGAGCCGCGGAGCCACCCCCGCGCCCTGCACTGCCTGACCCACTTCCCGCAGGCACACGGATGGAGCACACGGATGGAGCGCACACTGCCGGGCTGCGGGCACAGGGACAGCGCCCACCCCCTGCGCTCGGTCCCTCTGGGCGTGTGTTACACACACCCCAGGGCTGCCCCTCCGTGGGTGTTCCTTACACAAAGTGGGGTGTCCCTCAGCGGGTGTAACTCGCTGGGTGTCCGTGTCCCCCAGGGCCCTTGTCCCCTCCAGGTGTCCCCAAGGTGTGTGGGGTGTCTGTCTGTGTGTGTGCAGACTGTCCCCACGTGGGTGTCCCCATGCCCCCTCCCCTGTGGTCTTTGGCTGTCCCCACGTGATCCTTGCCCAGGCAGAGGTGTCCCTGGGTTGTCCCCACGTGGTCCCATCTGTGTATCCTCAAACAGGGCTGGGTGTTCTGGGAGTGTCCCTGCGAGGGTGTCCCGGCGCCCTGCCCCTCGGGAGCTGTGTCCCTGTGCAGGGCCCCTCGGCTGTCCCCTGTGGTGACCCCCAGCACAGACAGACAGGGAGGGGCTGAGCCCTGTCCCACCCCACTGGGGATTACAAGGGGCTCAGCCCAGCTCTGCCTAATCCGGGGGATTACACGGGCTGGGCCCAGCCGGGGGGGCACCCAGGGGTGCCCCCCACAAGGACAGAGCACGTGGCAGCTGGGGACAACAAGGGGGGCTCCCAGCAGCAACCACGGGCACCACGTACCCCAACACACGGCTACAGGGTGGGTTTGGGGGGCGAGGGGAGCACAGCAGACGCTCAGGTTTATTGGTGTGATGGGTGGGGGCTCAGGCGGTGCCGCTGCCCTGCTGCATCCGCTTGAGCAGCTCCTCGTCCTGCAGCGACAGCTCCGTCAGCTTCTTGCCCATCCGCTCGTGCACCTCCAGGTACTTGGCCACGCAGCGGTCCAGGCACACGCATTCCCCTTTGGACAGCTCCGACTCCTTGTAGAACGGCGGGACGCACTTGCGGTGGCACGCCTGGGTCATCCTGCACGGACCGCACCGTGCCTGAGCCCCGCGCCGGCCGGGATCCGGCCCCGCAGCCCAGCACACCCCGTACCCCGCCATCGCCACCCCCGGGACCCTGATCCCGCACCCCAACATCTCCTGTGCCTCGCCATCACCACCCCCGGGACCCCGCACCCCAACATCTTCTGTAACCCGCCATCGCCACCCCGGGACCCAGCCCCGCACCTCAGCCCCCGCCGTTATCGCCATCCCCGGCACCCCCAGCCCTTGCACCCAAACACCTCCTGCACCCGCATCATCACCGAGCGGGACCCCGGCCTCTGCACCCCAACAAGCCCAGTATCCCCCGTCATCGCCACCCGGGCACCCCTAGGACCCCCCACCGTCCCCACCCTCAGGCATCCTCCGGCTCCCCTCCCCATTTCCCGGGTGTCTCCTAGGACGCCCCGCACTCCCCTACAGCCCCAGGGTCCCCCATTGCCTCTGACACCCGCTAGTGTCCCCCAAGCCACGGACAACCCCCGGTATCCCAGCGCCCCCAGTGCTCTCTCCCGGCGGGCCTCACCGGTTGTACATGTCGGCCATCATCTCAACCTCCAGCTCGGCCGCCAGCTGCTGAGCCCGTAGCGGATCCATGGCGGCCAGCACCGGCCCCTCTCGTTCTCGGTCCCGATCACGGTCCCTTTGGGCCCGATCCCGCTCGGATCCGCCCCGTTGGACCCGCACGGTCCCGCTCGGTCCGGGACCCGGCGGCGGCTCCCTGCAGGAACCACGTGGGCGCCGCGCTTCCGCCCACCCGCGCAGCGGGCCCGCCCCACCGCCGGCGCCGGCCAATGGCGTGCAGGAGGAGGCGGGACGAGGGCTGCGCCTCGGTCGCTGATTGGTCCAGCGGAAGGGGCGTGGCGGCCGCTGCGGCCGAGGGGCGGGAGGGGAGCGGCGGAGCGCGCGCTCGGCCCGGCCTTTGCCCTACAGGGGGCGGGGTCACTGAAAGGGGGCGTGTCCACGCCGGAGAGGGTGTGGCCACCGCCGGGACCTCACTCGGTCATGGCCGGGGGGCTTCGGGTCCCTCCCTGTGTGTCCCCTGTTCCTCGTGTCCCCGGGTCCTCCTGTGTCCCGCCGTCCTGCCCGGGCTGTCCTCGTGTGACCTGTGTCCCCGCGTGTCTGTGTCCCCCATTGTCCCCTGGAGTCTGCTCCGCCCGCGCTGCCCGTGTCCCCGGTGTGTGCCCCGTGTGCCCGTGTCCCTGTTGTGTCCCCCGAACACCCCCGCGTGTCTGCGTTCGCCACCTCGCCCGCGTGCCTGTGACCCCCAAGTCTCCCTGTCCCTGCCCAGGGTGTCCGTGTCCCCTGTGCCCCTCGGGTCGCACGGCACGGTTCGGTCCCTTCCCCGTGCGGTGTCGCCGCTGTCCGGGAGGGGCTGTCGGCGCGTTCCCCCTCCCCAGCCGTGCCCTGGTGTCCGGCCCGGCCCCACGCGTGCCCCGCGAGTGGGCGGTGAGTGAAGGCGGCACCTGCCCCCGCCGGGTAAAAATAGCGCCGGGCGGGGGGGCCGGGGCGCAGCAGGGGCGGCGGAGCGGGAGCAGCCGGAGGGTACGGGCCGAGGGGCTCGGGGGGCTCCGGGAGCACCGGGGCCACGGGAGCACCGGGGCTACGGGAGCGGCCGGGAGGGTGCGGGCTGGGGGGCACCGGGGAGGAGCACCGGAGGGCAGCAAGGGAGACCGGGAAGGGGTTATAGGGGGCCGGCAGTGGGAACGGGAGGGCAGGGAGAAGACATGTGGGGCCGGGAGGGGGACATGGCGGGGCCGGGATGGGATCTGGGTGCTCGGGAGGGGACATGGGGACAGGAGGGGGCACGGGGGGACTGAAGTGGGGCATGAGGGCAGTGGGAGGGTTGGTTTGGGGCTTGGGGGGCTGCAGGAAGACGTGAAGGGGCCGAGCTCTGCTGTTGGGGTGCCGGGATGGGGCATGGAGGGGCCGGAGTGGGGCAACTGGGGTGCCCAGCGTAGGAGCGGCAGGGCTGGGGGAGGGCATGGGGACAGGGACGGGGACAGGAGGGGGCTTAGCCGGGCTGGGGGGCTCTGGGGGGGCACGGGCAAGCTCATGGCGTCATCGGGGGCACCCCAGTGACAGCCCTGTGCCCCTGCAGCAGTGACCGCAGCAACATGGAGGCTCTGGGAGACGCTGAAACCCCCACCTCGGACACCCCCACTTCGGAAACTCCCATTTCGACAAATCCCGCCGCTAGCACCCCCGCCTCGGACAACCCCACCGCGACCCCCCGGCACCCCCACCTCGGACACCCCCACCTCGGACACCCCCACCCCCGGCACCCCCACCCCCGGCACCCTCACCTCGAGTAGCCCGACCCCCGGCACCCCCACCCGCAGTAGCCCCACCCCGGACACCCCCACCCCGGACACCCCCTCTGACCCCACCGCGGGGCCGGGGCAGGGCAGCGGGGAGGCGACGACTCCCGGGGGTGGGGAGGAGGCTCGGGAAGCGGGGGGGCGATGGGGGGGACACGAACACGGGGGGCTCAGGGGAGGGTACGGGGGGCTCAGGGGGGTGCGCGGGGGGAGAGGCTGCCGGGAATGGCGGGGCAGAAGCGCCTCAGGGTGCCGGGGGCGATGCCGAGGAGGCCGGGGATGGTGCTGGCGATGCCGGGGCAGGGACAGCCGGGGGCACCGGAGGGGGTACCGAGGAGGGCACCGAAGGAAAAGCGGAGCCGGCAGCAGCGGGCAGCTCCCAGCGCCGACAGGTGAGGAGGGCTTGGGAGGGAGGTGGCGGCACAGCCAGGGCAGGAGGCGGTGGGGAGGGCAGCTGCGGTACGGATGGGGACAGGGGTGGCTTTACTGGGGCAGGGTGAGAGTGCCAGGGCCAGGATGACAGTGCCAGGGACATTGTGTGAGTGACACTGACCGTGCTGGCAGTGCCACCCTCCCTGTGCTTACAGGAACCCACTTGGCTTCAGGACGAGGACGACGAGCTGTGGCCTGAGTTCCCTCCCTGCTCGTCCCCAGAGGGGGCCACCAGCCCCACATCCCCCATGTCCCCCACGTCCCCCACATCCCCTACGTCCCCCATGTCCCCTACATCTCCCGCGTCTCCTACGTCCCCAATGTCCCCAGCATCCCCAGTGTCCCCCACAGGTAAGAGTCATTTGGGCAATGGCACTCGAATGTCCTGGGGTCACTGCTGCCCCACAGTGTCCCTCCTCCCCAAGGAGAGGACCTTGAGCCCCAGGGATGCCCGGGGCGGGGTGTGGGTACCCTCTTCCAGCCCTCTGACCCCTCCTCTCTCCTTGCAGCTGGCACCGCTGAGGACACGGGCGGCAGCACGAGGTGTGTCCCCACGGGTGGCGCCCCAGTACCCCACGGCAGGGATGGCGCCCCACAGAGCTCTGCTCATGGCTGTCCCACCCGTGTGTGTCTGCAGGGCTGCTCCAGCAGGGGGGACACGGGACAAGGCAGCTCCCGGCTCGACGGGACAGAGGCTGAGGCTGGAGGGGGCCGGGGGACGGCCACGAGTGGGGACCCGGGCACAGGGGCGCAGCGCCATCCTGGAGAAGTTTGGAGGGTGAGGGGGCCTGGCCCCGTGGGGGCAGGAGGGGCACTGAGGGAATGGGGGACCCGGGGTTTTTTGGAGGCTGTAGGACAGCCAGGGACAGTGGGATAGATGGGCCATGGAGCAGTGGGGATGTTGGAAGGCCGTGAGGCAATGGGAGGTGCAGGGGAAATTAGGGGGCATGGCAGGGCCATGGGGCAGTGGGGCAGTTGTGGGGCACAGGGCAATGGAGTCACGGGGGAACTGGGGCTCTGTGGAGCAGTGGTGGTGCAGGGGGAACATGGGGCAAGCAGGGAGGGTATGGGACAGAGGGGGTATTGGGGGGCATGGGGCAATGAGGGGTACAGGGAGGAATGGGGTGTCCACAGAGCAGTGGGGGGTGGGACAGGGGGGGCGTTGGGGGTTCAGAGCCACGGGGCAATGCGGTCACAGAGGGGCTGGGGTCCCTATGAAGGACGGGGGGTGGGGATCCCACATCCTAGGTCCCCCCAGGGCTGCCAAGGGCCCAGCCCCACACCTGCGGCGCTCGGGGGGGGCCGCCACGGTCAAGACGATGCTGCTGGAGTGGTGCCGCGCCCGCACCCGCGGGTACCCGGTGAGTGCCGGCGGGGGGCGGCGGGAGGGTCCGGGGGGGGAGCCCGGGCGTGGCCTGACCCCCCTGTCTGCGCAGAACGTGGACGTGCAGAACTTCTCGGGGAGCTGGGGCAGCGGCCTGGCGTTCTGCGCCCTCCTGCACAGCTTCTTCCCCGACGCCTTCGACTTTGCCGCGCTGGAGCCCAACGCCCGCCGGGACAACTTCGCCTTGGCCTTCGCCACCGCCGAGTGCGTGAGCGCAGCGCCGGCCCCTCGGTGCCGCCGGCCACCCCCGGCCGGTGCCGGTGACCGCTGTGTCCCTTCCCGCAGGGAGCGAGCGGGCTGTGCCCCGCTGCTGGAGGTGGAGGACATGGTGCGGCTGCCGGTGCCCGACGCCAAGTGCGTGTACACCTACGTGCAGGAGCTGTACCGCTGCCTGGTGGCCAAGGGGCTCGTCAAGACCAAGAAACGCTGACAGGGAGGGTCCCCCTCAGCCCCCCAGCTCTGCCACCCCCCTCCTCATCCCCTGCTCTGTCCCCCAGCAGTAAAGGCCGTGGTTCCAGGCGGTGGTGGTTTCGTCTCTGGATGGAGGAACGCTGGCCCCAAGCAAGTGTGTGGGCACTGTCACCAGGTTGGGACACAGCCCTGGCTCTGCCACCAGGAGGGTGACATATCCCCCAGGGCTGGCACGTGGAGGGCAGCGACTCCCGGAGCCCCCCACCCTCCCAGTGAGGCACCTCGGAGCCGGAGCAGGTGATGGAGAGAATTTATTGCCTCATGCGCGGGGGTCGGGGCGCGGCTCGGCGTGGAGCCGGGTGTGTTCCTCTGCCAGGCGCCGGAACTCCTCGGGGCGCTCCTGCAGCTCCCGGGCCACGTCCGGCCGCAGCAGCCGCCCGGGGTCTGGGCTGTCCAGCTGCAGCAGCAGGTCCTGGAGCACTGCAGGGGCACGGGGCTCAGAGGGCCGCCCACCCCCTGCGCTGTGCCCCTGTCCCCGCCGTGCCCACCTTGGATGGCGCGGGTGGTGGGCTCCCAGTGCCCGTGGGTGGTGAGGGGCTGGCAGATGCGGCCCTCGAGGTCCACGCTAGGGTGGTAGATGGGCGTGCGGAGGGTGGTGCAGGGCGGCTCCAGCGGGTGGTTGGGGGAGAAGGTCAGCTCGAAGCGGAAGGCCCCTGTGTTGTATGGGGGGTTGTTCTGCCGGGATATGGGGGCACCTCAGCCCCCTCTGCCGCAGCGTCCATCGCGGGGGGGAGGCCTGTCCAGCCCTGATACCCAGTGCCCCCCGTAGAGACTCCCCTGTACCAGCCCGAGCCCCTCAGGAGGGGAACCTCCACCCAGTGTGCCCAGCTCAGGACCTGCAGCGTCCTCAGAGGGGCCCTCCCCAGTTCTGTCCCAAGGGGGACCCTCACTCAGTGAGACAGCCCCGTCCCAAGGGGGACCCTCACTCAGTGAGACAGCCCCGTCCCAAGTGTCAGCCCGCTCCCTCCCATGCCCCCAGGGGCACATCCTTCCTCAAGCCCGCATGTCCCCCAAGCGCAGGGGACCCCCACGGCCCCGCTCTCCAGGACACCACGCAGCCCCCCGTGCCCCCCGTTCCCTGTCCCCACGCACGGGCAGGAGAAGTCCCGTCCAGCGCCGCACGTTCCCGTCCAGCGGCCGCACGTCGCGGGCCCCCTCCCAGCTCCGCACCTCCTCCAGCTCCTGCGGGAAGGGGTGGGGCAGTTGTGGGCGGAGGTGTGTCCCCAGAGACCCCTCCATAGGGTAATCCCCCTCCCGGGACACCCCCCTCTGGGCGGGGCCGCCTGCAGACCCCGCCTAAACAGGCAGGGTTTATATACCGGGCACACTTTTATGGACGGGGACGGAATTCTGGACCCACCCCTGGGCGGGGCCGCCCCGCCGGGGAAACGAAACTGAAACGTGCCGGGGTATTTGTCACCCCCGCACCGGAGACCCTGCACCCCGGTACTGCTTCCCTCGCACCTCGCCATCGGGACCCCCGGCACGGACACCCGCAGCACTGCCTCTCCCCGGTACCGGGACCCCTCACCGGGCACTGACATCCCCCAGCACCGCCTCTCCCGCACCCCGCCACCGGGACCCCCGCCCCGGCACGGACACCCGCAGCACTGCCTCTCCCCAGTACCGGGACCTCCTCACCGGGCACTGACACCCCTCGGCACGGCTTCTCTCGCACCCTGCTACCGGGACCCCCCTCACCGGGCGCTTACATTCCCCAGCACCGCCTCTCCCGCACCCCGGTACCAGTATCCCCGCACTGGCACTAACACTCCCCAGAACCTCCTTTTGCACCCCGGTACCGGGACCCGCGCCCGGCGAGCTCGGCTCCCCCGGTCCCCGCTCCGGTGCGGACACCAGGACCCCGGCGCCGGTACCGCAGCGGCACCGGACTCCTGGTCCCGTCCCGGTACCCCCCGATGCCCACCTTGGCGATCCGCCCGGCCATGGTGATCGGTGCCCGGTGCCACGGGGATGGGCTCCGTGGGGTCACGCCTCCGGGCGGGCGGGACGAGATTCTGCGGCCGCGCCCCCGGCACGGGTGGGTGGGGACGGACGGGCCGGGGGCGGCCGGCGACCCCCGTCACCGCGGGGCTCCCGGGGCCGGTGGGTGACAGACACCCGGCACCCCGCGCAGACGGGCGGCTGACGGGAGCAAAACGGGACGCGGGGGCCCATCCCGGCTGCCCCCGCACCCCCCTGCCCGCCCCCGCATTACCGGCCGTGTCCCGGCTGATTTACGGGAACCTCCTTAATTTTTAACCAGGCAGGGTCAGAGCGGGCCAGATCTCCCGGCGCCGCTGGACACGCAGGGACCGACCTGCCGGGCACCCAGGTGGGCCCGGGGCGCTGCCGCCTCCCACCCCCCACAGCCGGTCCAACCAGGGGGACAGAGCGGGGTACCCCGGGTGGGGCTGCACGGGGTGGGGGTACGGGTGGTGCAGGGAGTGGGGTGCGGGGTGCCGGGGTGGGGGATGCTGGGTGTCTGTCCTTGACCTGTGCCCTCCCGCCAGCATGGCCATCAAGACACTCTGGCTGCCTCTGGCGTGGCTAGTGGCCACAGCCACGGTCACTGTCACCCCGGTAAGTGTGGTTCAGGGACACGGGCTCCCTGTGCCCGACACCCCTCCTCGTCCGAGTCCCGCACGCGGGTGCCTCATGCCCCCCTCACACAAGTCCCTGTGCCCAGGTGCTCGCTCTGGAGGCCTCTCCCAGCTGGATGCCACTGCTCAGAGAGCCCCCGACACCGCCTGTGCCCCCTGTGCCCCCTGCTCGTACCCCGGCCCCCTCACAGGACGTGCCCACCCCCAGCGCTCACCCCGAGGAGCTGCCGGGCTGGGTTGTCACAGATGTCCCCAGCCCCAGCCCCGCAGCGCCGGAGGGAGCACTGGAGTGGCTGGACACCGCAACCAATGGCTGGAGTGTCACAGATGTCCCCAGCCCCGCAGCGCCGGAGGGGGCACTGGAGGAGCTGGACACCGCATCCATTGGCACCACGGCAGTGCCCACGCCCGGCACCAGCGCCCCGCCGTGCCCTGGGGATGAGGAGCCGACCGAAACCTGCGGGGCACCCACGGGGGAGCAGCGGGCTGCCGTGGCCGAGGCTCTGGGCACCTTTGCCCTCCGCTTCTACCAGCGCATGGCAGAGGAGGCCGAGCCCGACGCCAACCTGCTCTTCTCCCCCATCAACGTCGCCATGGGACTCTCGCACCTGCTGCTGGGTGAGGGGCTGCCCTCGGGCACCGGCGCCGCCGTGTCACCGCTGTCCCAGCCGGGGCACCGAGCCGAGCTTCCCCTGTGCCCGCAGGCGCCCGCGGAGAAACCCAGGAGCGTCTGGCCGCCCTCCTGGCGTACCCGCCGGGGCTGCACTGCGTGCACGGCGCCCTGCAGCAGCTGGCCAGCACGCCAGGCCTCTTCTCGGCAGCCCAGATCTTCCACCACCCAGGTGAGGCGGGCACTGGGTGCCGGTGGGGCGCCGCTGCCCGCCGGGCACCCGGGCTGACACTGGACCGTGCCGCCGCACAGAGCTGCAGCTCCGGCCCCGCTTCCTCAACGACTCCCTGCGCTTCTACGGCGCCCGCCCGTACGCCCTGAGCGGCAACGAGAGCCTGGACCTGCAGCGCATCAACGCCTGGGTGCGGGAGGCCAGCAAGGGGCTGCTGCCCTCGCTGCTTTCCGCGCTGCCCCCCGAGCCCAGCCTGCTGCTGCTCAGTGCCGTCCACCTGCGCGGTACGGCCCCGCCATCCCCCCGGGCATCCCCCAGACATACCCCCGGGACATCCCTCCGGGCATCCCCTCGCCATCCCCCCGCCATCCCTCGGGAATCCCCCCGGGCATCCCCCGGCCACGGTGCGCGGGGCTGAGGCCGCCCCGCGCGGCTCCCCCGGTGCCCCCGGTGCCCCAGCCGCGGTGCCGTGTCCCCGCAGCCGCCTGGCGCACGCCGCTGGACCGCAAGAAGACGGTGCTGCTGCCCTTCCTGCGGCCCGGGCAGCGCCCCCGCAAGGTGCCCACCATGACCAGCGCCAAGTACCCCGTGGCCACCTTCACCGACTCCCGCCTGCGGGCCCAGGTAGCCCCACCACGTGCTGGGGGTCTGGGGGGTCACTGCTGGGGGGATAATGGCATGATGTCACTCCAGTGGCACTAAGGAGGAGTGCCAGGCTGTGATATAACTCCTGCGGCGCTCGGGGAGGATGCCAGGCTGATGTCACTGCCCTGGCACTGAAAGGGGCACAGGCTGTGACCTCGCTCCCCTGGGACTTTGAGGGACGCCAGGCTGGCACCTCTCTGGTGGCACCGTGGGGGTGGCGGTCCCTGGGGTCTCGCAGTGGCCCTTAGTGGGGGTCTGCCCCACAGGTGGGGCGGCTGGAGCTGCACGGGGGGCTGAGCCTCGTGGTGCTGATGCCGCGGGAGCCCCTGGAGCCTCTGGAGAGCCTGGAGCGGGCGCTGGACCCCGCCACCTTCCTGGCGCTGCTGCGGCGGGCGGCCCGCACCTCGCCCCGGGCCACCGCGCTGTCCCTGCCCCGCCTGCGCCTCGACCTCGCCCTGGACGTGGTGCCTCTGGTCCACGACATGGGTAAGGACACCTCTGGTGGCACCACAGGGGCTGGCTGGGCCGCGGGGTCACATCGCTCCCGATGCGGTGACCTTCCTCCCTGCGGGACCCCAAGGGCCCCTCCCCTCCCCTGGGGGTCACTTTCCCCAGGGTCCCCAAAGGCCACCATGTCCCCGGTATCCCCTGAGTCTCCCCCACACTGCCGTGTCCCTGGTGTCCCCCATGTCCCCAGTGCCCCGGATGTTCCCCGCTCCCCCCAGCGCCCCTAAATGTCCCCTTACATCCCAGTATCCCTAAACTATCCCCAGCGGCGTGAACATGCCCCATCTCCCCGGTGTTCCCCAATCCCTGAGTGTCCCCTGGCGCCCCCCAGTGTCCCCGTTGTGTCCCCGTGTCTCCTCTGTCCCCACTGTCCCTCGTGTCCCCGCGTCTCCATGTCCCCGTCCCTCCGGTTTTCTCCGGATCCCCCGTGCTCCCGGGTCCCCCCGGTGTCCCCTCGGCCCCCGCTGCCCCCGTGTTCGGCGGGAGTGGCGCTGAGGCCGGTGCCGCAGATTTCGGGCTGTTCCTGGACGCGGAGCTGTGCGGGCTGGCGCGGGGCCCGGCCGCGGTGGACACGGCGCGGCACCGGGCGGTGCTGGCGCTGGACGAGGCCGGCGTGGAGGCGGCGGCGGCCATGGCCACCTCGGTGGCGCGCTCGGCCCTGGTGTTGGAGGCCCTGCGCCCCTTCCTCTTCGTCCTCTGGCACAACACCGGCGACTTCCCCGTCTTCATGGGCCGTCTCAGCGACCCCCAGCCCTGACTCTGCTCCTCCTGTCCCTGTCCTCCCTCCTCCCATCCCTCCATCCTTCCCTCCAGCCTCCTCCCCTCCCTCCTCCCTTCATCCCTGCCTCCTCCTCTACTTGCTTCCCTCCTTCCCTCTCTCCTTTACCCCTTTCCTCTCTCTCTCTTCCCATCCTTCCTTCCCTCTTCCCTCCCTTCATCCCTTCCTCCTCCTTCTCCTCTCCTCTCCTCTCCTCTCCTCTCCTCTCCTCTCCTCTCCTCTCCTCTCCTCTCCTCTCCTCTCCTCTCCTCTCCTCTCCTCTCCTCTCCTCTCCTCTCCTCTCCTCTCCTCTCCTCTCCTCTCCTCTCCTCTCCTCTCCTCTCCTCTCCTCTCCTCTCCTCTCCTCTCCTCTCCTCTCCTCTCCCTCTCCCTTCACACTTCCCAGGGCACCCGGGGGGTCCCTGCCCCTCCCGTGCCTCAGTTTCCCCGCCAGCTCGGGGTCCCAATAAATGCACCAACCATCTCTTGCCTCCTGCGTGTGAGGAGGGGAAGGGACAGGCTGGGGCCACCAGGGACCCTGCTCTGTGCCAGGCTGTGTGCCAGGGCGAGCCGGGTGGTGGCAGCGCAGGGGAGCAGGTGACAACGAGAACCTTCCTAAAAAACAGCGCCTTTATTGCCCTAGAAAAGCCCCGCGACCCCCGGGGCTGGTGCCACCCGGGGGGCGCCGGGGGGCACAGCGAAGGTGCCAAGGAGGGGCTCACCCAGCGCGCCCCCCGGTGCCCCCCAGTCCCAGCCGCGGCCCCGCCTCAGTCCCAGCCGTTCTCCTTCACCATGTGCGACATCTCGATGATGAACTTCCCCTCCTTGTACTTCTGGCTGCTCTCGAACGCCTGCTCCTGGGGGGGGACACACACACAGTGTCACCCCCGTGTCCCCATGGGCACTGCCTTCCCCAGGCCTTGGGGGTGTCCTCAGCAAAGGGTTGGGGTGCCCAGAGCAGGGACTGGGTGCCCGGGGATACCCATGGAAAAGGCTGAGGTGCCCAGAGCAGGATTTGCGGTGCCTAGGGATGACCATGGAAAGGGTTGCAATGCCAGGGCAGGGATTGGGGTGCCCAGAGCAGGGTTTGGGGTGCCTAGGGATGACCATGGAAAGGGTTGCAATGCCAGGGCAGGGATTGGGGTACCCAGAGCAGGATTTGGGGTGCCTAGGGATGACCATGGAAAGGGTTGGGGTGCCCAGAGCAGGATTTCGGGTGCCCAGGGATGACCATGGAAAGGGTTGCAATGCCAGGGCAGGGATTGGGGTGCCCAGAGCAGGGTTTGGGGTGCCCGGGGATAACCATGGATAGGGTTGGAGTGCCCAGAGCAGGGTTTGGGGTGCCCAGAGCAGGGGTTGTGGCCCCCGGGCAGTGCCCGCAGTAGGTGGGGGTCCCAGCTGGGGGGCACTCACGTATTTCCAGCCCAGAGTGGTCTTGCAGCTCTGGCAGAAGATGTCGGCCACAGAGTGCAGCCCCGTCAGCAGCAGGCGCTGCTCGGCCGGCCCGCAGCCCACGTTCACCCTGCACCGAGAGCGGGGCTCCCACCGGCTCGGCACGGCCGGCCCGGGCACCCCCGGGCTCCCCCTCCCACTGCCAGCCCCGGTGCCCCGGTACTCACACGGAGTTGAACAGGTAGGCACGGCCGTGGCTGCCCTGGAAGGACTGTGGGGACACGGCCGGTGTCACCGGTGGGACCCCCACGTCCCCCTCATCCCTCCCTCCCTGTCCTGCTCCCATCCCGCCGCACTGCCACCGGCCTGGGGACACCGCGGGGGACACCTGCCAGCCCGGAGACACCGAGGGGGACACCTGCCACCTCCGTGGGAGCCATACGGGTCACCCGCCACCGCCAGCACACCGTGCCTTGGCAGGAGGGGGTGGGGATGCTTCAAATACTCTGGGAACACGGCGAGGGGACACCCGCTGTCCTAGGACACCCCGGGGACGCGGCGAGGGGGACTCCCGCTGTCGCAGCAGACGAGGGACGGAGCCCGCCCGGCCCGGGGGTGACGGTGGCACCTTGGAGATGAGCTCCTCGTGGCGGGCCAGGTGCGCCCGGCAGTGCACGCAGCTGTAGGTGCGGTGCGAGCGCGGCAGGTAACTGCGGAAGGTGCGCGGCGGCAGGCGGGCGGCGGGCGGCAGGCGGCGGCGGCCCGGGCCCGGGGGCGGCATGGCCGGGGGCAGCGCCCCGGGGGGCACCGCGCAGCCCCCGCACAGCCGCTCGCACGGGAAGCAGCGCAGCAACGCGCCCAGAGACGCCGTCCCGCCCGGCCGGGCTCGGGGGGCTCCGCCGGGGCCCCCCGGCAGAAGGAGGCGGAAAAGGGGGGCGGCCTGCCAAGGGGGAAAGGGGGCGGTGAGGGGCGACCCCTCCTCAGCCTCCCAGGCGTGGGCGCTCCGCGAAAGGAGCCGGCTGAGAGCGGGCGGAGTGACACCGGGACAGTCGGGGGGCACCGGAACTGGGGAGAGGGGGGGAGTCCCAGGATGGGTCTGGGGTCTCTTCTCGAAGCGTGGGGGAGTCCCCGGGAGTCCCTGGGGAAGTGATGGGGGTCCTGAGGGGGAGAACTGCGGGTACCGAGCGGGGGGAATAGGGAAACGGGAGAAGGATGGTGGGAGTCCCGACGGGAGATGGTGGGGGTCCTCACGGGGCGGGGTGTGCGATGAGCGGGGTCCCAAGGGGCCGGCTGGGGGTCCCGGGAGAGGTGCCGGGGGTCCCCGGTAGGTGGGAGGATGCCGGGGAGGATGTTTGCGGCGGCGGTGAAGGAGGACAGGGATGTCGCCGTGGGCGGGGGGGCAATGTCAGGAGCACTGCGGGACACGACGGGGGCTCGATAGGGCTGTGGGGGTCTCGGGGGGACACGATGGGGGGGGTACCGGGTTCCGTGACTTCCCGGGGGCCGGGGCCGCTCACCGCCCGTCGCTGTCCCCGCCGCTGCCGCCGCGGTCGCCGCTGTCCCCGGGGCGGTCGCGGGGGGGCCCTGCGTGCCCGGGAGCCGCATCACGGCACCGTGACTCATCCCGCGGCCGTGACGTCACCGGCCGCCACTGCCGCCGTGACGTCGCCGCATGGCACTCCTACGTCAGCCCGGCCGCCGGGGATGCGCTGCGACCCCCGGGGCATCTCTCGTTCCCTCATGGCCTCCCGCATTCCCGTGGATATCCCGTCCCTCCGGCCCCCCTGTCCCCCGTGACCCCCTGTGTCCTTAGTGTCCCGCCTTGTCCCCAGTGTCGCTCCGTGTGTCCCTGTCCCCCCGGGTCCCCCCATGTTCTGCCTCGTCCCCAGTGTCCCTCCGTGTGTCCCCGTCCCCCCGTCCCCTCATGTCCCCCGGGTGCCCCCCCCGCCCGTGAGATGTAAATCAGGTGGGGCGGGCGGGACTGGGTGTAAATGTCGTGCGAACGTCATGCAAACGATCCTGGGACTGATCGGGGAAGAGGGGGAGCCCCACTGTGATGAGATGCAAACTCGACGAGGGGCCGCGGGCTATATGCAAATGAGATGCAAACGAGCCGCGAGAACCTGACAGGACACGCCCCCTCCCCACGTGACGCCAGCGTTCCACGTGACCCGGGGCACCCGCGCTGCCGGCGCGCCGCTCTGACGTCACTTCCGTCGCGGCCGCGGCCGCCGGGGGACACCGGGCCCGGGACCCCCGCGTCGCCGTCATGGCGGACGACGGCGGCGAGGAGAAGAAGCAGGTGGCCAAGTTCGAGCTGGAGCGGGAGACGGAGCTGCGGTTCGAGGTGGAGGCGGGGCAGACGGTGCAGCTGGAGCTGCTGACCGGCATGGCCGAGGTGTTCGGCACCGAGCTCACCCGCAACAAGAAGTTCACGTTCGACGCGGGCGCCAAGGTGGCCGTGTTCACGTGGCACGGCTGCACCGTGCAGCTCAGCGGCCGCACCGAGGTGGCCTACGTGTCGCGGGACACGCCGATGCTCCTGTACCTGAACACGCACACGGCGCTGGAGCAAATGCGGCGCCAGGCCGAGCGGGAGGACGAGCGCGGGCCCCGCGTCATGGTGGTAGGGCCCACCGACGTGGGCAAGACCACCGTGTGCCGCCTGCTGCTCAACTACGCCGTGCGCCTGGGCCGCCGGCCCACCTTCGTGGAGCTGGACGTGGGACAGGGCTCGGTGTCCATCCCCGGCACTATGGGCGCGCTGTACATCGAGCGCCCGGCCGATGTGGAGGAGGGTTTCTCCCTGCAGGCCCCCCTCGTGTACCACTTCGGCTCCACCACGCCCGGCACCAACATCAAGCTCTACAACAAGGTGAGCACGGTGGGCTCGGCCCGGTTCGGGTCTGGCCCCGGAGTTCGCCGGGCTTTCCCTGCAGGGTGTCTGAATCCCCGGGGTGTATTTGGGGACAGCAGAACGTGTTTTAAAAACAACCTTGTGCACGGCCAGTCACCCCTTCCCAGCAATGGGATGAGATAGGAGGACATGAAGTTGATGAAGGAAGCTGGAGCACCTCCCCTATGGAGATGGGTTGGGAGAGGTGGGGCAGTTCAGCCTGGAGGAGGGAAGTTTGTGCCCTGTCCTCAGAACAACCTTTTCCATCCTGAGGGCCTACGGGGAATCTGGATAGGGATTCTTGTCAGGATCTGGAGCGATAGGGTGGGGTGGAATGGGTTCACGGTGAGAGGAGAAGTTTAGGCTGGATATTGGGGAGAAATTCTTTTAGTGTGAGGACGGTGAAGCCCTTCAGGGTTGCCTAGAGAGGCTGTGGATGCCCCATCCCTGGAACTGCCCCAGGCCAGGTTGGATGGGGCTTGGAGGAACCTGTGGGCTGGTGGAAGGTGTCCCTGCCGTAGGGAACTGGTTGGGCTTTAACATCTATTCCAAGCCAGACCGTTCCACAGTTTTGGGTGGCTGCCCAGAATGGTGGCCTTGAGGGTTCAGAAGGAGCTGGGGACAGCGTGGGGACAGCATGGGGACATGGGTGCCTGGGTGTGACCCCTCCTCCCGCAGATCACGTCGTGCCTGGCCGACGTCTTCAACCAGCGCTGCGAGGTGAACCGGCGGGCGTCCGTCAGCGGCTGCGTCATCAACACCTGCGGCTGGGTCAAGAGCTCGGGCTACCAGGCGCTCGTGCATGCCGCCTCCGCCTTTGAGGTGGACGTGGTGGTGGTGCTGGACCAGGAGCGCCTCTACAACGAGCTCAAGCGGGACCTGCCCCACTTTGTGCGCACCGTGCTGCTGCCCAAGTCCGGCGGCGTGGTGGAGCGCTCCAAGGACTTCCGCCGGGAGTGCCGGGACGAGCGCATCCGCGAGTACTTCTACGGCTTCCGCGGCTGCTTCTACCCCCACGCCTTCGACGTCAAGTTCTCCGACGTCAAGATCTACAAGGTGGGCGCTCCCACCATCCCGGACTCGTGCCTGCCGCTGGGAATGTCGCAGGAGGACAACCAGCTGAAGCTGGTGCCGGTGACGCCCGGGCGGGACATGGTGCACCACCTGCTGAGCGTCAGCACCGCTGACAGCCCCGACGACAACATCTCCGAGACCAGCGTGGCTGGCTTCATTGTGGTCACCGGCGTGGACCTGGAGCGCCAGGTCTTCACCGTGCTGTCCCCGGCCCCGCGCCCCCTCCCCAAGAACTTCCTGCTCATCATGGATATTCGCTTCATGGACCTCAAGTAGGGGAGGGGCGGGATGTGCCCCCCTCCTCCTCCTCCTCCCCCCTGTGCCCCCTCCTTGTCCCCCCAGCGCGGTGTGACCCTGGTACAGCACCCGCCCTTCGGTTTTATACTTTTTGTACGATTTGCTATTAAATCTGGAAGCCTTTGCCGCTGGTGAGCGTTTGCTGAGGGTGGGGGGTCTCCGAGGGGAGTGGGGATTGCCGGCCCCGGGCTCCTCCCACGCCTGAAGTGCGAGAGCCCGGTCCCGTCCGCCCTCCGTCCGCCCCCTCCGGCCCCTAGTGTGGTACGTCCCGCGCACGCGCCGAGCCTCCGGCCGTGGCCCCGCCCACGGCGGCGGGAGCGCGCACGCCCGCCCCGCGGCCCCTGCGCATGCGCGCCGCCGCTGCCGGGGCGGGCCGGCGGAAGGCGGCCAATGGAGGCATCCGGGGGGGGCGCGGTGCGCACGCGCGCGCGTGACGTCCCGCCCGCCGCAGCCGCCGCCGTCCGTGCCCGGAGCTGCCGCCGCGCGCGGCCTCCTGCCGGTGAGTCACGTGGGCCGCGCGACCCCGCCGGGACCCCACCACTCCGGCACCGCCGCCGCCTCCCCGGCCCGCCGCTCCCTCGCGCCCTTCGCCGGGGCCCGTCCGCGACCGCCCCCGCCCCGCCGCTGCCCCCGCGGCTCCCCCCTCGCACGGCTCGGGCTCTGCCCCGGTGCCCCCTCACCGCGCCGCGGACCCTCCTCCCCGGCGCCCCAGCGGGCACCGACCCCTGCCCGGCCCGCCCGTCTGGCCGCGGCCCCGCTCCGCCGTTCCGCACGGCCGCCTGCCCGATGGTCGCGGTGCCTCTGCCCGGGAGCGCCGCTTCCTCCTGCCCCGGCTGCCGTGCCCGCTGCCCCGCCGCCACCGCGACCTTCTCCTGTGCCGCGGGGAGCCGGGCCGGGGGGTTCGTGAGCGGCGGTGCGGGGCCGGCGGGGAGCGGTGCCCCGCGGGCTGGGGCCGCCCCTGCGCACGGTGCGGGGTGAGCGCTCCGGAGCGGGGCTCGTTCCCCGCCTGGAAACCGCCTGGGGCCCGGGAGCGGCCACAGGGAGCGCCCGGGGGACTGTCCCGCACCCGGCGTGTCCCCGGTGCCCCCGGGAACGCCGCCACCGCGCTGTTGTGGGGCACCGGAGCGCGGCCTCTATGCCGCGGCCCAAGGGGGACCCGTGTTTACAGCACGGCCTCTCCTCACGGCACCGTCCCTGCTCCCGGTGCGGGGCACTAGAACGGCTGCAGCCTGGCCTCCCCTCAGAGGGAATTCCCGGATTCCCGAATACCCGAGCTGTGCCCGAGGTTCCACCCCGCTCACCGCGCCGATTCGGGAGGGGATCGGCTGCCCCTATGCTCCCCGTGGCTCTGGGAAGTGGCTCCCCCAGATCTACCGGCTCCCGCCCCGGCACAGAGCTGGATTTGGGCTTCAGAGATCCCCTGCACCTAGGGGATTCTCGGGATTTTTGGGGTGTGTAAAGTACAACTGGAGCCTTGTTCCGATCAAAGCCAGAGTTATCATGGAGCCTCTTTCTGAGCTTAATCCAGTCACCACCGTCCCTCGGCCGGGCCCGAGTGCTGCCTTAGCAGGCGTTTATTCCTGCTGGTTCCCAGGCCAGGAGCCCCATCTGGGAATGGAGAGGGTGGTGATGGGGTGGGTCCAAGGGGAGACCTTGAACTCCCCTGTGAGGGGCCTGTCTGGGGACATTCCCACCTGTCGCTATGCCTGGTGTCTCCTAACACAGTGACAAGAGGCTGGCGCTGTCCTTGCTCGCTGTGGGGCCCGTTGGGATGTGGCCTCAATGGATGAGGCATTGTTCCTCCTGCTTTGGCCATAAAATGGGGCTAATCCCCTGTAAAGCAGCGAGATGGGCTGCGGAAGGAGGATGGGAGCGGTGTAAGCCCTGGGCAGGAGATAAGCAGGGAGTGATTCCAGCCTTCTGGCTGTCTGCAGTGGAGTATTTCTCCATGTTCTGTGTTGATCCTTCTGTACTTCCACCTGGGAGAAAGGCAGGTGTGCAGGGTGCACCTGGAGCCGAGGGGGGCCAAACACACATTGCTGTGCATCTTCCTTTGGAATTGACAGCAGGGAGGTGTCCCCTGGGGCAGGTGCTCCAGGACACAGGGCAGTGACTGGTTGGCATCTCACGCTGGCATTGCTCCAGCCACAGTGCCAGGTTTGGGAAAATTTGCACTTTCTCTGGTGGATTTTGGAGTGTGAATTGTTAGCTGGCTGTGCAAGGACAGGGTGAGCAGAGGGAGCTGCAGAGGGAGGAGGGATTTCCTTGTTCCATGGATGCCCCTCACTCACGGTGCCAGGCAGTGAGCTCTGGAAGGGCTCTGTGGAACTCGGGGCTGCAGCTGATCCAAACAAAGTGGGAACAGGTGAAGCACATCCCATCTATCTCCCTTGCAGCCGGGATCTGCCCTGTCGGGGAGTTGCCTCACGTGGAAGGAATTGTTTGTGTGTTTGCCCTGTGCCATGGGAACTCTGCTGGATCGGGGCAGGTCCACCGGGAGCTGTGGGTTTGGGAGCCGGTGACCAAGAGGGAACTCTGTCTGTCCTGCCTGTGCCGTGGGTCCCAGGGCTGGCAGGAGCCATGTGGTTGATGCCGAGGTGCATTTCCTCCTTCCCGGGCAGGAGCAGAGTGAGGAGCTGGAGTGAGGGAGGAGGGAATGTTGGGAGCTGGGGACACGTGTGTCCCCGTCCCAGCAGAGGTGGGGAGCACTTCCTGCTCCAGAAGGGACAAGGCATGGAGCACCTGGCTGCATGTGGGAAGGATGGAGAGGGGCTGGAGCAGATGAGCAGAGTGGGGTGGGATGCAGGGAAGGAGGAGCACAGGGCTGGGAGGGGAGTAAAGGGAGGAAATCAGTGAGGCTTTACAGGGCCTTGAACCAAGAAAAGGAGATGCAGGCTCAGAGAAATGGAAAGTGGCAGCAACTGTGCTTGCACATATCCCGAGGGAGGGAATTTGGAATTAAAAGAAATCCCCAGAAATGGAGGTGAAGGAAACAGGAGCAGCTCCCCTGTAGGAGTGGAGGGAAACCCTGGAGAGTGGAGATGACTGCTCCAGAGGTGACTGAGCAGAGCAGAACTGGGAAAGTGTTCCAAAAAGGAGGTGCTGGGATGGGAAAACCAGGTGGAATTTCTGAGGGAGAGGGAAGGGGGAGTGAACAGTGACACAGGCGCTGGGGGAGGAAGGAGCAGGGCAGGTCTGGAGGAGCAGCAGGAGAGGAGGAGTTGCTGGGCTGGAATTGGCAGAGGGAAAGGAATGGGAGGCAAGAGCAGAAAGGAATTAGAGACAAGAGCAGGGCCCATGTAGGCCACAGGTAAGCAAGATGAGCTGGGGGCTCTTTGGAGCAGGGAAGTCTGTGAGTGGCCTTGGTGGGTAGGGACAAAGTGACCAGTGAGACAGAAGATTTGGGGCAAAGGTGGAGGGAAAGGAAGGGTTGGTTGACCAGAAGTGGGCAGGTTGTGGGGCTGGGAAGGAATATGTGTGTTTGGAAGAATTGGGGCCTGAATTAGTGTAATCTGTGGGAATCTGGGGTGGATTTTCCTTGTGTTTCTCCTGGACCTCTTAAGGATTGCAGAGCAGAGATCTCACACTTTGACAGCTTTTCCTCTGGGCCTCTGCAGCAGGGCTGGGGCTGGTGAGTCCTGTGGGGTCTCAGCACGCCGGGGAATCAGGAAGGCATTCTGGGGAGCAGTGAGGTGGCTCTGGGAGCCGGGATAGGCTCCTGTTTGATGAGTTGTAGGGTAATTCCAGGCACAGGCAGCTAGAGCAGGGATGCATTTGCATCGCTTCTCGCTGGGTTGTCACTAATAAGAGCACAGGGGGCTTTCCCCTGCTCGTGGGTACCTGATTCCATGGGGAGCTGGCTGTGGCACGCACCGCTCCGCAGGGATCGCCCTGTGGAAGAGCTCCTGGATCTCTGGCTGGGAGGGCTGGGGCAGAGCAGGGCCACGAGGCGCATGCCCACGGCGCCCTGCGAGGGCAGGGTGGGGATCTCCGGAGGAGGAATTATCAGGGAACAGCTCCTTCTGCCTGGCAGCGTCTGTTTGAGCCCGAGGTGTGGCCGTGCCTCCATGGCTGAGCGGAGCGTTCAAAAGGCCGGGTGCTCAGGGAGCAGATTGCTCCTGCTAAAGCAATCAGCCGTGATGTCAGGCCTGCACTTCCGATAGCCCATCCCTGGAATTGCTGTTGGGCTCGGCTCTGTGGGGTGTTGGGCTCTTCCCCAAACAGGCAGAGCTGGGCTGGGAAACTGCTGCTCTCCAGGGAACTCTGGCCCTGCTATGGAAAACAGCTTTCCCTGGTGTTACTGTTCGGTTTGCTCCGCTCAGGAGCTGCTGCCAGGTGAAACCTGCACATTCCCTGCTGGGCAGAGCCTCAGCCCCACGTTTCCTCTCGCTCCCAAGGGCAGGGAAGCCTTGGGGTGGGAAGTTGAGCTTTGGTCCTGCAGAGGCCGAGTGGCAGGAGCTGTTCCTGGGTGAGTCAGGCAGAGTGGCCGTGAGCTGGGGCTGAGCCCACTTGGTGGTAACACATCCTTGTCATTAAAGCTGCCTTTAATTGGGTGCCGCAGCTCTCCCAACCTTCACTCGCGTTTAGTCAGCGCTAGAGAGTTCCCTGCCCACCCTGAAGGAGAAATTGGGGAGGCAGAGAAAGCTGGAAGGGAGAAAGGAGTGAGCTGCAGGCTGTGCTTGGACCTGCAGTGCCACGGAGGCAGCAAGGGGAGGGTGGGTGACAGACGGTGACAAGGTGAGGACTGGTGGCTGTGGCAGCAGGAACTGGTGGGATATGATGGATGATGGGCTGGTGGCTGCTTGGGGCAGGTCAGGGCCATGGGCAGGGACACCTTCCACTATCCCAGGCTGCTCCAAGCCCCATCCAGCCTGACCCTGGACACTTCCAGGAATGTGGCGTCCACAGCTCCTCTAGGCAACCTGTGCCAGGGCCTCACCACCCTCACAGGGAAGAATTTCTTCCCAATATCCCATCCAACCCTGAGCTCTGTGATTCCAAATCCACTCCTCCTTGTCCTGGCGCTGCAGTTTCTGATGAATCCAGAGCTGCAAAGGCCACCTCTGATCATGGGATTGGTGTTTTCCATGGGCCTCTCCTGTCTCCTGCCCTCCAGGGAAGGGGGTGAGATTCCTGGGTGTTTTTTCCTCCTGTGGTCTCCACCCTTATGTTAAATCCTGGAGTCTCTGCTCAGCCCCTGCCCCTCAGGGAGCCAGCACTCGCTGGTGCTGGGATTTCAGATGGAGCTGCAGGAAGGAATTCACGGTGTCCCTCCAGTCCTTCCAGGACTCAGGGTGGGTTTCTCGTTGGTTGAGGGGGAGGCTTGGAGTTCCTGCAGCAGCCAATGCCCCTGGGCTGGGACGGGAGACGCCGTGGCCAGGCTGCTGTGGGCTAATGACAGCCGGCTCCATCCCTTCTCTCCCATGCTAATTTCTGTTGCTGTTGTTTTCCAGGTGAGCTGTGGCGCACCAGACCTCGAGTTTTAATGGTTTTATGTAGTTTTTTTTTTAAAGACTGATGGATGGATGGATGGATGAATGAAGAAGGATTTTAACGAAGGAAGGGGAAGGGAAAAATGGAGCTGTTTGGAACAAACTGAGGTTTCTCCCTGCACTGCCCGGGCCATGGGTGAGACAGAGCTGCTCAGCACCCCTTCTACCCTTTGGTGTCTCCTGGGGTTGTAAAGGAGCTCCCTGAACACCCCCTTCCTGTTCACCTGCTGGGAAATGGTTGCTGCAGAGAAGATTTAATGAAATTCCTGTCGCTCCTCAACCGCCGAGTGGATACTGAGCCCATGGAAGGGCCTGGGGGATCAGGAGAAAGGAGCAAGTAGGAAAACTCACAATCCGCCAGACCTTCCCCTCCACCCCCCTCGAAAAAAAGGATTTACAGCTCAACCTTGCACCAGCTGTTCCTCGGCTTTAACAGACAAGAGAGAAATAAATAAAATTAAACGGCCACCGCCAGCCAGCCCCAGATCCCGGTGAAATCAGGGAGAGTGTTTCCGTGACCCCTCCAGCGAGGGGAGGAGGAGGAGGAGGCACGGCAGCTCCGTGAGGAAGCTGGGATTGCTTGGAGACCACCCCCTCCTCCCGTGCAGCACCGGGGGCTGTGGCACAGCAGAGGCGGATTAAAAAGGAGAAGTGGCTGCCCTGAGGCTCCCGGAGTGGCTTTTTTGCAAGCAGTTTGCTGATCCTGTGCTCTTCTCCGGGTGCTGGCTGGGTGGGAAGCACCCTGCCCGAGCCTGGGGAATTCCCTCCCTTCAGAGCCTACCTGTGGGAGTCCTGCTCCCTGTGGGCTGCTGCCTGGACTGAGGCTTGGAAGGGCTCTCAGCATTCCCACTCCAACGGTTGTCCTAAACCCAAATCCCCTTCTCTGTTGTGAATTTTTAATGTTTTTAACCCTCCTTCCCTGGGCCCGGGAGCTCTCACGGGGCAGAGTTTAGAGTGGGCTCCTCTCCTGGGCCTCCTGCTCCAGACCCTTCTCCAGACTGTCCGCCCCGGTCGGAGCTCGCCCCAGGAGCAGGCGTGGGGGCAGGGTAGGGGTCAGTCCCTGTCCCCCTCCCCTTCTCATCCTGCTCTGAGTCCCCTGGGGCCTGGGCTATGCTGCGGGGCGGACCCCCCACCACAGCTCCAACATGCCAGCAGCCTCTGGAAAGAGATTCAAACCCAGCAAGTACGTCCCGGTCTCCGCTGCTGCCATCTTCCTAGTGGGAGCCACCACCCTCTTCTTCGCCTTCACGTGAGTCCCAGCTGCTGGGCCAGAGCGGGGAGGGCCGGCAAGGACGGGGACAGGAGCTGGGATTTCCTCCCAGAGGGAAGGGGGCTGTTGTGCTCTGGGTGCTGCAGCCACAGCGGGAGCCATTTCATTCCATGAGTTTTCCCAGGGGAAGCCATGTGCTGGCGGTCCTGGTGAGGCACCATTCAGCTCCAGGTCCGCTGGGTTGGGAGCTGGTTTGTGACCTGCAGGTGGAAAAGTCATGGATCACTTTCTCCTTTGGAGCCAGGCGAGGTGGATTGGTGGGCTGGGGCAGGACACGTGTTATTTTCAGTTTCGTAATCGATTTGTGAGCCACAAAGGAAAGTTCAGGGAGGGGAACTCTGACCCCTGTGCTGATCACTCACTGTGTTCTGTCCCCTGCCCTGGGACAATGAGGGTTCCATGTCCCTGGAGAGGGCCCCAGGGAAATGGCCAGCAGGTCACTGGGGCCTGGGGGGGCCCACCGGGCTGGGAGATGGTGCTGGGTGCTAGAGAGTTGTGGTGACATCCCTCGGCTGCTGCTCTTCCTGCCCTGTGACACGTGCCTCGGTGATGTGCTCAGGGGGGTGACAGGCAGGGCAGCAGAACCTCGAGGTGCTGAGGGAGCCCAGCAGAGGGTGGCTCAGCTGGGCTGGCACCATGGCACAGTGTGCCAGGCAGGAAAGCCAGAGCATGGCAGCTGGAATGGCTACCAGATCCTGCAGGGCATCCCCGGGGTCTCAGCGGGTGTGTGTTTGGGGTCCTGGCAGGGTGTCGGTCCTTCCTGCACCCTCTGCTTCAGGGAGCCTCTCCCACTCCCTGGGCTTTTCCTGCTGGGGCCACAGGAATCAGCTGGAGCTGCGGGAAGCCAAAGGGACAGGTGCCATGGCTGCTGCCACTCCCTGAGAAGGAGCCATTGGTGGCGGGAAGGTCACTGTGGCTTTGGTGACGGGGGAACTTGACAACTGGGCAGGGACAGGGGAACTTGACAACCCAAGAGGGGAGCGGGGTTGGTTTGCCCCGTCCAGTGCTTGGTGCAGCTGGCAGTGTCACTCAGCAGCATGTGGCTGTCCCGTGCTGGGACACCAAGCGGTCACCAGGCTCCCAGGCTCGGGGTTTGGCTGCTCCAGGCTGCCAGATGCCTGTGGAAGTCGCTGACTCTTGCTGCTGTGCCAGGGGGATGAAGGAGAAGCAGAGGGAACATGCGGTGCCCTCCGAGCTGCGTGTGCCACCCCGTGTGTGACCTTAGGGCACAGGCTGGCTCTGGCTTGGCACGGTGGCTGCTGGACAGCTGGACCCCGAGCCCATCCCGGCCACGGTGCCAGCAGCACCGGGAGCAGCCGCTTATCAGCGGGAGTGAGAGGCAGCGCCGGCGCTGTGGAGCAGGTTTGGCTGGGGCAGGAGCACCTGGGCAGGTCGCTGTAATTGCAGGTCAGCGATGTTGTTTATCCGACTGCAGAACATCCCATTAAAGCCCGGGCACGGCGTTCACACGCTCCCTGCGGGATGGATCCTTTGGGGCAGGGTCTGCCTGGTGCTGGAGCAGATTGGCAGGGATGTGGGGCTCCAGGTTTGCCTCCTGCGTGGTCCTGGGGGCCACTGTGGCCCTTCCCTGCCTGACCCCCTTCTCCCTGTCAGCATCCGACCTAAGGCTGGTCCTTTGGGAAGTGCAGTGGAAGCTCTGGGGGCGGGCCCTGGGAGACGTCCCCTGGGAGACGTCCCCAAAACAGGAAGCAGCCAGGGGTTGGCACGGCTCTTAAGAGTCCAGTTGTGTTGCTTCCAGCCTATCCACTGGATGCCTTTTGGTCCATCCAGGATTTGTGTCTCTGGGCCAAGAACTCTCTTTAATTGATTAATTTAATTAGGAGCTGCTGCTGCTGCCGAGCACGTGGCAGTGGAAATGAGGCCGGTTGCCCTGGAAGGAGGGGTGGCAGGAGGGGAGATGTTCCCACCTCCCCCTGGGATGAGTGGGGGTCCCAGACTTGCTGGGCTCTCAGACTGGTGCTGATTTAGGATGGAAATTCCCCCTTGGGGTCCATTTGTCCATTCCCGAGTCTCCCCACTGGGCTGGTCCCAGCTCCTGGTGCAGTTGGCTCTCAGGTTCCCTGTCCCCTCCCTGGGGCTGGCAGTGCCACTGGGACACAGTGCCATGCCCGCTCTCAGTCCGATCCAAACTTGCATGAGGGTGAGCAGGGATTGTGTTTGTGCCAGGGCCTTTGGAGAGCCCATGGGTCAGAGCCCAGGGAGCAGGCAGAGAGGGAAGGCTGTGCCTGGGAGAGTGCAGGGGCTGGGGAGGGGATGCCAGCAGGGAGGGACTGGCTTCTCCGGGTGTGACTGGTAGCAAGAAGCCCAACTCATCTCGCTGTGACTCATGGTGCCCGAGGTTCCCCGAGTCTTCTCATGTGCTGCCAGGGACAAGTCCCAACAGCTCCTCTGGCCATGAGCGTGTTGCATCCCGATCCTGAGGGGAAGCCCGATGGGTGCTGCAGGACCTGCGTGGCTGGTGATGGGGAGGAGCCTCCCTCCTGCTCCTGCTGCTCCTGCCCCGTGTGCCCCGGGCTCAAGGCAGGGCCTGCAGCCCTGCACTCCCTGTCCAGGAGAGCAAAAGGCAGGAGGAACACCTCACTCTCCTGATAAGGAGGTTCCCTAGGGATGGGCAGCACCTTTGCTCCCTGCAGAGAACCCTGATCCCTGCAGCGGGTGGGGATGGTCCCAGGAGGTGACTCCCTGGTTTTGGGGTCACCAGCATGGTGCCACTGGCTCTGTGGGGATTCCCAGGGCACAGGGTCCCTGCATGTGAGGAAGCCAGGAAGGCAGCAGGTCCTGGTGTTCCCTATGGAGGGTGTTCTGCTTGCCCTGGCCCGTGAATCCCACCCAGGGGGTCTCATCAGTGTGTCTGAGTCCAGGGACCTGCTGGGCACTGTCCTGCTCTGGGAGCTGTGTGTCCCTCCAGGAAGGGCGGGCTGCTGGCACAGCACAGAGATGTTCCCTTCCCCTGGTCCTTCCCTCTCTATGTGCCCCAGAGCTTTCTGAGGCAGCTGGATCCTTCCCTGCCTCCCTGGGCTCTGTCTCTCAGGATCCAGGCTGTGTGCTTGGCTCAGCCTGGCTGTTGGCTGTTCCCTGTGTGGGATGACTGCCCGGGCATGGGTCTTCCTGGCTCCCCTCCATCTCTTTCAAGCAAAGGTTTGGGCTGGGATTTCCCTTCCTGGAAAGAGAAGCTCCTTCCATGGGGTTTCTGGAAGAGCATTTCCTACTTTTAGGGCTCCTCTGAGCCCCCTGGCCCTCTCTGTCTAGCAGAGAGCAGAGCCAGTGAGGCTTCTCTCAAGTGGAGTAGGAGTTCAGCTCAGGGACATGGGATCCTTGGTTCTGTTGTGTCCTCACTCTCCACAACCCCCTGACAGGAGGGTGTGGCCAGGTGAGGCTGATCTCTTCTCCCAAGGAACAAGTGATGGGACAAGAGAAAGGAACCTCAGGTGGTGCCAGGAGAGGTTTAATTTGGATGTTGGGGAGAATTTCCTCATGGAAAGGGTTGTTCAGCCCAGGGCAGTGGTGGAGTCACCAACAAACATGTGGCTGTGGCACTTGGGGACACGGTTCAGTGGTGGCCCTGACAGTGCTGGGGAAGCAGTTAGAATCTGTTGGAGGGTTTTTCCAACCTGAACAATTCTGTGATTCCATGACTCTGATTTGTCCCTTGCTTGGGTTGTGGCCTGGCACTGTCACTTAGGTCCTGTGCCTCCAGCACTGCTCTCCGAGGGTTTTGGGGCACAGATTGGAGAGGACTCCTCCTCTCCAGCCCGTCCCATCTGGGAGAATCCGCCTGGCTGGCTTCCAGTGCAGGCAGCAGGGCCGGCAGGGCCGGTGCCGCTCCAGGAGCTGCTCCCCAGCCCAGGGCACAGCTCGGGGGGCTGGGCCAGGAGATGCCATTCGGGAAATGCCATCCCGGGAGATGCCAGCCTGATATGGAGCAGGGAGGCAGCACCCAGGGTGCCCAGCAGGGTGGCTCCTCAGGAATGAGGGGGAAGAGGCTTTGGGGAAGGTGGTCCGCAGGAGTAGCTTGGTGTGGTGTGGGGCCAGAGGGGCCAGAGAGGAGGAGAAGGAGGAGAAGAGGAATGTGCTGGGTGGCTTGGCCATGCTGTCCTCCTTCCCAGGGATGTCTTCCAACCAAAAGTCTGCCCTCCTGCTCTCTCACCTCTGTGCCTGGATGGGGACAGCCTCAGCCTTGGCCTGTCAGAGCAGGTCCCACTGATGCTTCCCGGCCTCCCTGGGGCACAGAGCGGTGCCCAGTGCTGGGAGCGCCCTGCCCGCCTCACCCTCGCTGCTGCCAGGTGTGTGCTGGAAGGGTGTGCCCACTTCTCCTGCCCTGCCCCTGGCACAGCTGCTGCTCCTCACCTGGGGGTGCCCCCTGCCCTCCTCAGGGCCCTGAACTGGGACAGAGCCCTGCACCAGCTGGAGCCTTGGCATAGCTCTCGGAGCTGCTGTGACAAGGACGGGGCTGCCTCACCCGGCGATGGGACCCGTCTCTGTGGGTGGTGGTGGAGGAGGGGACAGGGCCAGCGCCTGCCCCTTCACCCCAGCCTGTGGGGGATTACAGCGCTGGCACCATATGTCACCCTGCCTGCCCAGCCCCACGCTGCTCCAGCCACCTAAATCCATCGGCACTTAGCCCAGTGGGGGGAAGAGAGGGACAGATGCTGCCCTAGATCTGTGGGATTTAATCCCAGCAGCAAAGCAGATTAGGGAATTACGCTGGCGCCTGCAAGGGGGAAGCCCACTGTCCTGAGCCTTCCTGCTGGGGCAGGATGGAGCAGGGTGATTCCCTCACTGCCCTCCCACGGCCTTTTTGGAGGAGCTGGGTGCTGGCTGGGGTCTCCGTGTCCTGCTGGAGCTGTCCCTGGGATATGAGGAGCATGAGTGCCTCTGGAGGCACCAGAGTTGGTGCTGGTTTCGTGTCCCCTCCCTCACAGGGTCCCCTGTGCCCCTGAGCAGCTGGTGGGGCACAGGGAGGATGACATCCTGCTTTCTGGCAAGTCACCTGGGTGCCCCCCATGCCATTGGCCTGGTTTTTCCTGTGCCAGCACTACTGCTCTGTGGGACCCTCCAGTGGGGTCCCAAAGGGGAATTTTGCTCCCTGAAGGATGGCTGGAGCACGTCCCACTGTGACCCCCAGGTGCTCCCCAGGCTGTGCTGTAGAAGTGGTTGCAGTGTGGGTGCGGGATGCACTGCTGGGAGGTGGTGGGAGTGACACAAGTGAGGGTCAGAGAGTCTCACAGCTGCTGTGCCCGCAGGTGCCCAGGTCTCAGTATCTACGTATCCCCCATCATCCCTGCCTACAATGCCGTCGTCTTCCTCTTCGTGCTGGCCAACTTCAGCATGGCCACCTTCATGGACCCAGGCATATTCCCACGAGGTGAGTCTGGCTCTGGCCGGCAGGAGCTGCCTCCTTGCACCCTCCCTCCAAGGTAAAGGGGATTTCTGGGTCCCAAAAAGCTGGCCAGGAGCCTTCCTCGCCCTACCCGGTGGGATCAGGCAGTGACAAGCGCTACAGGGATGGGTTCAGCATCCCGTGTTGGGTCCTTGGGACTCAGGCAGTGTCAGGATTCTGGGACAGGGCCTGGCAGAGCCCCCCCAGCCTGTGTTTGGGGTCCCTGGCTGTCCCTGTGTCAGGTGACAGGAGCGTGATGCCAGGAGCCTTTGGCTCAGGCAGGCAGAAGCCCATCATGGCTGGGCCCTGACACCATGCCGGGGTGTCCCCATCAGCTGAGGAGGACGAGGACAAAGAGGACGATTTCCGGGCCCCGCTGTACAAGACGGTGGAGATCAAGGGCATCCAGGTGCGCATGAAGTGGTGCGCGACCTGCCGCTTCTACCGCCCGCCGCGCTGCTCCCACTGCAGCGTCTGCGACAACTGCGTGGAGGTGAGGAGCTGCCGGGGCCTCTGCCAGCCCCCTGCAGGGCAGGGAGCCCCCCCAGCACCCCCTCACCGAGCCCCATCCCTCACAGGAGTTCGACCACCACTGCCCCTGGGTCAACAACTGCATCGGGCGGCGCAACTACCGCTACTTCTTCCTGTTCCTGCTGTCGCTCACCACGCACATCATGGGTGTCTTCGGCTTCGGGCTGCTCTACGTCCTGTACCAGGTGGAGGAGCTCTCCGGTGTCCGCATGGCCGTCACGTATCCTCCTGGGCAGTGTGGGTGGGCAGGGCGTGCTGGGATCTGAGGGCGGCGCGGTGCCGAGCGGGGCAGTGGCTGCTCCTTAGCTGGCTGTGGCAGGATGGTGGTGATGTGCGTGGCTGGGCTCTTCTTCATTCCCGTCGCTGGCCTGACAGGCTTCCACGTGGTGCTCGTGGCCAGGGGCCGCACTACCAATGAACAGGTACATCCGAGGGACTATGAGGGGACTGCCTGCCTGGCCAGGCCACCTACGGATACATTTTGGGATTTCCTGGGAGAGCATGGATCTGGATGGGTTGGATTAAAGCTGGGGGAGGCCCCTGAGCTGGGGAGGTAGAGCACAGCGTGACTGAGAGGCAGTTGCATTCATGGGAGTGCAGTCAGAGGATGGAGCCAGGCGGGCACTTCTGGGACCCAGGAGGTGAAATTGAGGAGACCCACCCCTCTCAAGGGGGGTCTGAGCACTACAACAGGCACTAGGAAAAGGAGCTGGATCTCGAAATATCTCTGTCCTGGTCCTGAGGGGGTGTCCTCAGGGAGCTGGCTTGGCTGGCAATGACACTCCTTTGTCCCACAGGTGACGGGCAAGTTCCGCGGGGGCGTCAATCCCTTCACCAACGGTTGCTGTAAGAACGTCAGCCGGGTCCTCTGCAGCTCCCCGGCGCCCAGGTGAGCCTGGCCTCTGCATCCCTGGGAAAACTGCCCCATCCCAGGCTCCAGGCCATGACCTTCCTCCCCCCATCCCCAGGTACCTCGGGCGCCCGAAGGCCGAGCAGACAGTGCTGGTGAGACCCCCGTTCCTGCGGCCCGAGGTGTCGGACGGTCAGATCACTGTCAAGATCATGGACAATGGTATCCAGACAGAGCTGAAAAGGACGAAGGTGAGGAAGGTGGGGACCAGCGCTGCCTGCGCTGGGGCCCTCCACGGATCCCAGGGGTGCAAGGCTGCATCCGTGAGTAGAGAACCGAGAGCCTGGTCACGTTCCCTGTCCCAATCCGTGTTGTCTTGTTCTATGTCCCCGTGGAATGGAAACTGTCCCCCTCCCATGTGGCAATGACCACATGAGGCTTTGCCCTTCCATTGCCCTTACTGCTCCCATCCTTCCCCACTCTCTGGAGGTTCCCCCTCCTTGGCACTTCCAGCACCCACCTGGGGCATGCACTGCCCTCTGTTCTGTCGGATGCCCGGGAGGCAGCAGGAGCCCCCAGTGCCGCTGTCCGTGCCCTGCCAGCCCGGGGGGGCTGAGGCCTTGGCCCCTCCTGACCCTGCCTGCGCTTTGTCTCTGCAGTCCAAGGGGAGCCTGGAGGTGACAGAGAGCCAGTCTGCTGACGCCGAGCCGCCACCCCCACCTAAGCCTGACCTCAGCCGCTACACGGGCCTGAGGACACACTTAACCCTGGCCACCACTGAGGGTAAGGAGGGCACCAGGGCCCTGGCAGCCGCTGGGAGGGGAGCCCAGGGCTGCACAAGGCAGGCCAAGAGCCAGGGCCGTAGGGCAGACCTGGAGCACACCGGCATTCCTGGGCTGGTGTATGTGGGTCCTTGCACTTTGAGAAGCCTGCAGGGGATGCTCAGAGTCGGCTCTGCCCTGCTGGAGGCCGAGCCAGCATGGCACTGTCTGGAGCCACCAGGAGCTGTGCCTTGCAGCTGCCACGCTGCCAGGATGGAGGAGGCGAAGTGGTGGTGGGCCTGGCTCAGCGGCACAGAGCGTCTGTGGCTGGCTCCGTGTGGGCCTGGCCAGAGGTGGGATGTGATGGGCAGAGCCTGTGGCAGCTGCTTTCTGCAGCAGCTGGAGACCCCACAGCTCTCCCGGCCCTGCCTGGGGTCTGCTGCCCGCTGAGGGCTATGGTGTGTGTGCTTCCCATGGAGCTCCCTGACACCCCCGTGCCGTGCACCCCCAGGGTGTAACCCAGCCGGGGCTGCCGCAGGGGCACGGAAGTGCCAGCCCCACACACGTGGCTGTGGGGACATCCCTTCCTCCCGGTCTGTCTCTCCCACCCCGGTGCACCTCCACTGCAGCCTATCCCTGTCCCTGGTCTGTCCGCCCCAGGCTCGGAGTCGGTTCTGAGGCAGGGAGGGTGGGGCTCGGCGCGTTCCCTGCCCGCAGCCGCCCTGAGCGTGCCCCTCTCTCCCGGTGCAGACAGCAGCTTGCTAGGCAAGGACAGCCCCCCGACTCCCACCATGTACAAGTACCGGCCCGGTTACAGCAGCAGCAGCAGCTCGGCCGCCCTGCCCCACTCCACAAGCGCCAAGGTAAGGCTGAGACCAGCGCGGGGGACCAGCCCCATGGGGATGCCACCCCGTTCCTGGTGTGGGAAGAAGGGTTTAGGGCATGCATTGGGAGCTCCACAGGGGCCCCAAGGTCATTCTGTGGGTAACTGGTGCCCCTCTGCCCCTCAGCTGAGCCGAGTGAACAGCCTGAAGGAGCCCAACTCCATTTGTGACAGCGGCCACAAGCCCAGCTACCGCTCGGAGCCAAGCCTGGAACCCGAGAGCTTCCGCTCTCCCACCTTTGGCAAGAGCTTCCACTTTGACCCTCTCTCCAGTGGCTCCCGCTCCTCCAGCCTCAAATCGGCCCAGGGTACAGGCTTTGAGACAGGCCACCTGCAGTCCATCCGCTCGGAGGGCACCACCTCCACCTCCTACAAGAGCCTGGTGAACCAGACGCGCAACGGCAGCCTCTCCTACGACAGCCTGCTCACGCCCTCCGACAGCCCCGACTTCGAGTCGGTGCAGGCGGGCCCGGAGCCCGAGCCGCCCGTGGGCTACACCTCGCCCTTCCTGTCGGCCCGCATTGCCCAGCAGCGAGAGACCGACCTGCACGGCCGCTTCGCCAGCGCCGCCTCCCCCAAGCACTCGGTGCCTCGCGAGCCCTCGCCCGTGCGCTATGACAATCTCTCCCGCCACATCGTGGCCTCCATCCAGGAGCGGGAGAAGCTGCTGCAGCAGCCGCTGGCCCCGGGCCGGGAGGAGGACGCGGGGCTGGCGGACTCGGGCATCCAGTCGACACCAGGCTCCAGCAACGCCCCCCGCACCAGCTCCTCCTCGGACGATTCGAAGCGCTCGCCCCTGGGCAAGAACCCGCTCACCCGCCCGGCCCTGCCCCGCTTCGGCAAGCCCGAGCCCCCCCCGGCGCTGCGGGTGCGCTCGCTGGGCTCCCCCGACCAGCCCGCCACCCCCCACCTGGGCAAATCCGTGTCTTACAGCAGCCAAAAAACAGCCTCTCAGGCCGGCGGCCCCGAGACCGAGGAGGTGGCCTTGCAGCCCTTACTGGCACCAAAGTGAGTACTGTGATGGCACAGGGGTGTCTCTGGCCTGTGGGCGACGCTTGCCCTGTGTCCCTCCAAGCCCCTGGGGCAGCAGAACAGCACTCCCTGGGGAGAGATCTTGGGAAGAGCAAGAGAAATCTTCCGGCTCTTCCAAGAACACAGCTGGTGCCCCCCACACCTCCTCAGTCACCCCGTGGGCCCCTCAGAATCTGGAATGGGTGCTGGTGGTCCCTGGGGTGGGCAGGGCTGTGGCAACGCTGGGTGCCAGCAACCTGTTCCCTCTCCTGACCCCATGTCCGTGCTTCCTTCCCACAGGGACGAGGTGCAGATGAGAACAGCCTACAGCAAGTCCAACGGGCAGCCCAAGAGCCTGGGCTCGGCCCCACCGGGCTCGGGGCCGGTGCCCCTCAGCAGCCCCACCCGCGGAGGTGTCAAGAAGGTCTCTGGTGTGGGGGGCACCACCTACGAGATCTCGGTATGAGGGGCAGAGCCGCCACCCCCCTCCCCTCCTCCCCGGCGGCCCCAGGGACCTGCCGTGCCCAGACGCTTGTGGACTCCCGGGAGAGCCAGGCGGGTCCCCCCTGCTCCTCCCTCTGCCCCCCGGGCCACGGGGGCCGGCACACACCCGCGGGGGGCTCGGGGAGGGCTTGGGGAAGGGGGAGCCGCAGCCCCGGCACCGCCTCGGCTGCGCCAGCCACTTGTGGGCCTTGTGCAATCACCCGCTCGCCTGGCGTGGTAGGAACGGATTGTTTTTAAACCAGAATACTTTTTTTTATTATTATTGTTACGGATTCTATTTTTTTTCTCTTTCCGAGTTACCAGGTGTGTGTATATATAAATATCTATATATATAAATATAAATATTAAAAAAAAAAAGAAGCAGAAATTATATATCTTACCAGAGAGAGGAAGAAACTACCCTGCTCAGGGCCTGGGCCCCCTGCACCTTGTCCCTGTCCCCAGAGGAGGGACATGGGGCTGCCTCCTGCAGCCATGGAAGGAGCTGTGGTAGGTGCTGGGTGTCACTGTTCCCTCCCTGAAGGGAGCCAGGGGGTGCCAGGCACCCACCCTCGGACACTCCCCTCCCTGATCCGTGGTGTCTGCAGCCTCCAGCCACCTTGGAGGGCCCAGGGCGGAGGCAGGGTGGGGGCAGCACCCCCACACTCCCAGCCCGAGCTGGCACAAAGGCCCCAGCATCCCCCACCCGCAGTTTTTGCTCTTTGTTCTCTTTCCCCAGGGGCTGTGATCGGGGCCGGGGGGTGGGGGGTTGTTGGTTTTGTTGCCTTTTTTTATTTCTGTTAATGATTCCGAGGAGGTTTCTTGCTGTCGCAGGGGTGTTTTTATTTCCGCTCGCTCGGGGAAGAGGCAGGTGCATCCCCGAAAAGCAATATTTTCTCATCACATGCCAAAAAAACGCAGCCAAGGAGCCCTGTGCTCCCTGTCCCCAAAGCCCTGCCGGCACTACCGGACTCTTTCTCTACGGCAATAGCTCCCGTGGCCCCGCACAGCCACGCCAGGGTTTTTTATTATTATCAGCCATTTTAAAAACAAGGAATAAAAGGATATTTAATGAGCCAGCCCAGGGCCGTGCGTGTGCTTTGTTTGGTGTCCAGGGATGGAGCAGCCCCTCCAGAGCTCCTGATTCTCAGGGTCTTAGCCTTCCCCCCCTGCCATCCCGAGGGAGAGAAGGGAAGGGGGTCTGGTAAGAGCTGAGCCTGGCTCACTTTTGGGGAGGCTCTGACTTGAGGCAAACTCTGCTCCCACAGAAGGTAAGGATTTTCCAGGCATGGGAAAAGAGGCTCCAGGGGAGGTGTCGTGGGTGCTGGTGAGGTTTGGGATTCAAAGGAGGGCACCCTGCACGCTCCAGGGACACTTTGGTTCGGGCTCCACCGTGACAGCCAAGGGTCACAGCAGCCACGGCCACCAGCCCCTCCTCAGAGCAGACTTTAAAAGGTGACTAAAAAAGAGGCTTTGATGCTCCAGGTTCTTCAGGTACAAAAGCCCGAGGTCAACACCCACAAAGTCCGTGCCCCTGGTCCTGGGGGGCTGCAGGGGTGTCCTCTTAGCCAGGGGGGACAGGCCAGCCCCGTGTCCCTGGGGTCAGCTAGGGCTATTCCCCTGGGCCGGGGGATCCCCAGGGCATCGCCGGCGTGGCCTCACCGTAAGCTGCTGCTGGCCTGGGAGCCGCCCACCCCCGGGTGCTCTGGGCTGTGCCGGTTCTGTGGAGGAAGGACAAACAGAGCCTGTGAGAGCTGCTGGGCAGCAGCCCCTTGGGGATGGCCACTCACAGAGCCTCTCGGAGGTCCACGGGCTGGACACTGCACCCCAGCCTTGCCACTCACCTTCTTTTTCTTCTTCTCTTTCTTCTTCCTCTTCCGCTCTGGATCCTCCTCTTTTTTCTTCTTTTTCTTCTTGTGGTCGGAGTCCGAGGGAGTTTCTGGAGAAGCAGAAGCCCCGGATGAGCCGATGCTCTGCTGGTGCTGAAGGGGGAGCAGGGGGGCAGCTATGGCACCCTTACCTGGGGGGACGGGGTCCTGCGTGCGGCTCTGTTTGTGCTTGTGCTTGTTCTTCTTTTTAGGCGGCTGGATGTGCATCAGCCGGCACTGCTCGGGCAGCTGAGGAGAAAAGGGGCTGGTCAGGCTATGCCTCCCACCCCGCCGGCTGCCTCCCACCCCCCCGGCTCCAGGCCCCGGGGCTCACCGGGCCGGCGTGCAGGCGGAAGCCGGTCAGCATGGCCCCCGTGAGCGGGGTGAAGGAGCTGCCACAGATGGGCGGCTTCTCGATAAGTGAGCGCAGGCTGCTGCTGTCGTGGGAGCCAGGCAGGTCGATCATGCCGGGCAGGTCGGGGAGGAAGTTGCTGAGCTTCTCCTTCACCTTCTTCCCGCAGAACTTGTTGTAGGCGTGCTCCAGGTTATAGTGTGTGATCAGGTTGGTGCTGCCCGTCAGCTCCGTAGTGCCTGTGCGGCCGCGGGAAGAGTTAGGGAGCGGGAAATACCCCGACGACACCCCAGGCCCCTCTTCCCGGCCGAGCTTGGGCTCCGGGACCCCCTGTACCCCCCGAGCACCAGGATCCCGGCCCCGGGGACCCCCCCCGCCGCCCACTTCCCCACCGGACCGCGCGTTGCGTGACACCGCCCCCGCAGCCTCATTGGCTCCTGGCACCGTCAGTTCCCCCTGCGGCCGCGTCCTGCCGCGCTGATTGGCCGATTGAGGCACCAGCCCCGCCCCGCGGCCCGCCCGCACCTGGCAGCTCCCGCAGCAGGTAGAAGGGGCCGGCGGCGGCCTTGCGGGCCGCGTCCTCGCCCGGCGGCGGCGCGGCGGCTGAGGCAGCGGGCGGCGGTGCGGCCCCGGCGCCGGGAGGCTTGGCGGGCCCGAATCCGAGCGCGGCGGCGGCGGCGGGCGGCGGCTCCGCCGCGCCGAACAGCGCCGAGAAGTTCTCCATATTCCCGGCGTGCCCCGCGCGGGGCTGCCCCGCCCCGCCATTGGCCGAGCACCACCCCTACACCGTCCTGCCTCCCGTTGCTATGGGAGACTCGTTCCAGCCTTCTGATTGGTCGCTGCTCTCTCTGTTCTCATTGGCCTGCGGCGCACGGGAGCGGCCGCCTCACCGCTCACCATTGGCCGGCGCGGGGAGGCCCCGCCCCCCGGCAGTGAGCGGGGCGGAGGGAAGATGGCGGTGGTGGCGCCGCTGCTGGCGCTTCTGTGGGGGCTGCCCGGGCTCTGCCGATGGCTCGCCCAGCCCTACTACCCGCTCTCTGCGCTGCTCGCCGCCGCTTTCCTGCTCGTGCGCAAGGTCCCGCCGCTCTGCCGTGGGCTGCCCTCGCAGCGGGAGGATGGTAACCCGTGTGACTTTGACTGGGTGAGGCGGTGCGGCCTGTCCCCGGGCCTGTCCCCGCATCCCTAGGCTGTCCCCGGGCCTGTCCCCACACCCCCGGCCCTGGCTTGGCTCCCCTCCTGCTCTCACAACACCCCGACCTGGCTGAGGGAGGAGATGCCCGGTAGCCCCTAGCGTTCCTCTGCGGTGTTCCCATACAGCTGAGAGCCCCCAGGCACCGGTCGAGCCCATTGCCACAGGGCAGCCCCTTTGCTCGCTGTTCTCCCCCGGGAGGGATGGGGGCTCTGGGCTCTGGCAGAGCCTTGGGGTCCCTGTGCCAGGCCAGGCCAGGCATGGCTCCAGGGTGTCCTGAGCACTTCCAGCTCATGCTGTCCCTTCTCTGTGCCAGAGGGAGGTGGAGATCCTCATGTTCCTCAGCGCCATTGTCATGATGAAGAACCGGCGCTCCAGTGAGTCAGGGGGACTTGGGGGGCTGGGGCTGATGGGGTCTCCTCCAAGGAGCTGAGTGGGGTGGTGTCTGGAGGACGAGACCCAGCCCTCGCTGAAGTTACCTCCAGCCTTCTGGGGGCATCTGGCCCCATCCCTTATTCCTGTCTCCACATCACAGTCACCGTGGAGCAGCACATTGGGAATATCTTCATGTTCAGCAAAGTGGCCAACGCCATCCTGTTCTTCCGCCTCGACATCCGCATGGGGCTGCTCTACCTCACGCTCTGCATAGGTGAGCCTGCATGTCTTCCTGCCTTGTTCTGGCTCTGCCTGGCCCTCTTGCCACTGGGGGGCTCAGGAATGATGGCTTTCATTCCAGTGTTCCTGATGACCTGCAAGCCACCCCTTTACATGGGCCCTGAATACATCAAGTACTTCAGTGACAAGACCATTGATGTGAGTATTTCCCCAACCCTGGGGCTTTTGGGGGGCTCTGCCCACCCCACCCTAAGCCCATGCCCCTCTGGCAGGAGGAGCTGGAGAGGGACAAGCGGGTGACATGGATCGTTGAGTTCTTTGCCAACTGGTCCAGTGAGTGCCAGTCCTTTGCCCCCATCTTCGCCGACCTCTCTCTCAAGTGAGTGGCACCCACTGGAATCTTGGTGCGCAACGGGGCCTGTGGTCCCGTGTGTCCCTCACAGCCATGTGTCCCCATCCTGCCCAGGTACAACTGCTCAGGACTCCAGTTTGGGAAGGTGGATGTTGGCCGGTACACGGATGTCAGCACCAGGTGTGGGGAACGCAGCGTGGGCAAGCAGGGCTCACTCTGGGGCGGTCCCTGTGACCCTCCAGCCCCCTCAGGCTGCCCGAGGGTCACTGTGGGCTTGTCCTCACACAGGTACAAGGTCAGCACCTCGCCTCTCACCAAGCAGCTGCCCACCCTCATCCTCTTCCAAGGCGGGACAGAGATCATGCGGCGTCCACAGATCGATAAGAAGGGCCGAGCTGTGTCCTGGACCTTCTCTGAGGTGTGTGGGACCCTCCAGCCCTCTGCTCCCCTGCCTAGCCTGTGCCTGGGAAGAAGGGGGAGCAAGAGGTCCCAGCGGTGCTGATGCTACCTCTTGGCCACAGGAGAATGTGATCCGGGAGTTCAATCTCAACGAGCTCTACCAGAAGGCCAAGAAGCAGCAGAAGCCGCGGGAGGAGGGGCCTGAGGAGCCCCAAGCCGTGCCGGCGGCTGCGCCTCAGGAGACCAAGAAGGACAAGTAGAAGCTGCCCTGTACTGTCGCCCATCACTATGTCACCATCATCCTGGTGGCAGCGGCCCCGCGGGCCTACCCAGCCCTGCCCGGAGCCGCTCTCCGAGGGGACTTATCCCGACTGAGCCCCGGGAAAGCCGCGGTGCCCCCCGGCCCTGTGCGGGCAGGGCGGTAGGAGGGGCCCCGCCTCGGTTAACGCTCGCTCACATCCATCGCTGACAATAAACGGTCCGTGCTGTGCCTGTGTCCCGTGTCCGTGTCCGTGACCCCGGTCCCGGGCCGCGTATGGGGGCGGGGCCCTGTGGAGCCCGCGTGCTCTGATTGGCTGGGGCGGCGCGGGCGGAACCGGAGCCCACCGGGGGGCTCTGGGGCCCTTCTCGGCCCCGCCCCTTCCGGCCCCGCCTCCTCCGGCGGCGCGCGCTCCCGGCACGTGGCCAGCGGCAGGTAGGAGGCGGCCCTGCCGCTCCCGCCCCGCGTCTTTTCCCCCCGCTTCCCCGGGACCCGGCGTCTGTTCCTCCGCCTCTTCCCCGGGACCCCGCTTCCCCACTCTCCCCAGCCGTACACTGCGCCGCCATCCCTGCGGAGCCGCTTCCCGCCCCCCCCCAGCAGGATCCCGGCGGGTCCCCCATTTCCCCCAGTGGCGCACCGCCAGGGACTGGCTCCTCCTGGCCCTCTCCCACAGCAGTGTCCGCACAGGGACCCACCTTTCACTCCCCTGACAGCGGGGTACCTGAGATCTCTTCCCACCCCAGAGCGGCGTTCCTGGAGCCCCCTTCCTGCTCCGGCGTAGGCTCCACCGCCTTGGCTCTCCCAGGATGGCTCCCCGCAGGAGGAAGCGCGGAGCCCAGCAGCCGGCGGCGGCCGACGCACCGGAGACGGTGGGAGCCCCTCAGAAGCGGGCGCGGGCCCAGGCCCAGGACGAGGGCAGCCCCGGGGATGCCGGCCCCCGTGTGGTCATCGAGCACTGGTGAGCAGCCGAGGTGCCGAGGGTGGTGCGGGGCCCTGGGGTGCCCCCCGGGTCGCTGACCGCCGTGTCCCCACAGCAAGAGCTGACGTGTGTTCGGGCGCAACGCGGCGGCGGTGAGCGCGGCCCTGCGCGGGGCCATGGCCCAGCTGCCCGTCGACATCAACCCCCGGCCGCCGCGCAGGAACAGCTTCGAGGTGTCCCTGGTGAAGGAGGACGGCAGCAGTAAGTGCTGGGCTGGGGGCGGCGGGGGCTCCCCGGCACCCCTGACCCCCTAATCCCCCTTATCTCTGCAGCCGTGGAGCTGTGGAGCGGTATCAGCAAGGGGCCCCCCCCGCAAGCTGAAGTTTCCCCAGCCGGAGACTGTGGTGGAAGCCCTGAAGAGCAACTTTGCGTAGAGACATTGGCCAGGTGAACGGGGATGGGACTGACATGGGATTGGGATGGGATGGGACCAACAGGGACCGACTTCCCTCTCTCCACAGCCGAGCCAGGACCAGTGCAGGCGGCATGAGCATCCATGAAGAGGCGAGACCAAGTGGGGGGCACCTGCCAGCCCCAGTCCCGTCTCTGATGCTGCAGCTCTGCCACTGCCAGACCCCTGGTTCCCTCCATATCCCGTTATCCCCCCAATCTCCAATAAAGTTCGGTACTCCACAGCACAGCTCCAGCCGTTTATTCCAAGGACATGCAGCCCAAGGGGTGCAGGCACTGTTGGGGGGATACGGAGCCCAGCCCACCCTAAGTGAGGACATCCACCTCCTCTTCTGATTCAGATGAGGGACTGGGCCAGAGGCAGAGTGTGCCAGGGGGCAGGAACAGCTCCCCTGTCCCCACATCCACCTCCTCCTCCTCCTCCTTGCTGTCACTTCCTGGGGTCCCTGGGGGTGCTGCCTGCTGGCAGCCCTGCGGGGACACAGGGGAGTCCCCACACTGCTGCATCCCGTTGGCACTGGAGGCCTGCCGGGGTGGGGAGCACTCACTTACCTGCTCCCGTGCATCCTCATCCCGGGGGGGCTGTGCTTCTGTCCCCCCCACATCCCCTGCCAGCACTGGTGGAGGCACAGGAGGGGGCTGCACCTCCCGCACCACCTCCCAGCACCCCCAGCGCTCCACCTTCCGCAGCCTCATCCGCCCGATGGGGCTGGGCTGTGAGTGCCCCACAGACTGTGGCTGCCTCTGGGGGGACACCCCAGAGCTGGCACTGCCAGGCTCAGCTGTCTGAGGTGCCACCACGGGGGAGACTTCCTGGGTGGAGTGCAGGCAGGAGCGGTCGAGCTGCCTCTGGGGTCCCAGTCTCACCAGGCGTCCTCCCCAGAGCTGCAGTGACTCGAGCTCGGTGACACGGAGGCGGCGGGCAGCTGCCAGCACCTCGTGCACCTCCTCGTGCGTGACCTCCAGCTCGGCAGTGTAGAAGAAGCGCACCAGCTTGCGCAGCACCCCGATCTTCAGCCCCGCCAGCTCCAGCGCCACCCTGCAACCCTGGGGGGGCAGCTCCCGGCCCAGCTGCTCCATGAAGAAGGGGCTGCAGACGGAGAGAACACTGCAGTGGGCCACCACTGCCTCGCCTGCAAAGCAACAGTGGCTGTTACTGCCCTGCAGCCCTTCCTGCTCACGCCAGTGTTTCCTGGGGGGTTGCTGAGACCCTGCCCGCAGCTCCCTCGGCGATGCTGCCCGCTCACCTTCAGCCCACAGGACCACATCGCAGAAGACGTCGGCTCGCTGCTGCTGCTGGTAGAGGTGCTGGAAGGCGGTGCGCAGCAGGCGGGTGCTGCGGTACAGCAGCTGCGGCGCGGCTGTGGGAGAACCCATGGCCGTCCTGCAGGGACACACAGCGTCGTGCTGGGGACGCGGGGACCAGCGCCTGCCTGCCCTCTTCGGGCTGTCACAACGGTTTGGGCCTGGAATGTGGCGGGGCCGATGTCTGCAGAGCCCCGTGTGTTCATGACCAGCCCGGCAGCGCCGCGGGACAGCCGCGATGTCCCCGCACTGTCCCGGTGTCCGCCCCGACCTCCGCGCGTCCGCCAGGGGGCGCCACAGCGGGCGGCGTGAGGCCGTCGCAGCCTGAGGCGCCCCCGGCCAGGCCTCGCCGCCCGGCCCAGGCCCGCTGCGTACCTGCCGAGGGGGGCGCGGCCCGCCGCCGAATCGCCCCGAGGGTGAGTCCCGAGCTCGCGGCGCGGACGCGGGGGATGGTGACCGGGACTGGGGCCCTGGGCGCCCTCGCTTCGCGCCCGCGGCCTCACGTGGCGCGGCGGCCTCGGCCCACCCATTGTCCCGCCCGCCGGCAGCCGCAGCCCGGCAGCCAATGGCGGCGTGGCGGGAACGGCGTGGTGGCGGCGGCGGCGGGGAGCGCGCTGGGCGGCACCGGAGGGCACCGGGAGCGCTGCTCGGCGCAGACCCGCCTGCTGTGACCGACCCGTTCCCGCAGCCCTCCCGCAGCCGCGCTATCCCTGCTCTGCCCAGGCGCTGGAGGCACCGCTCGGGTTTTGCCGTGTGATGGCGGCTGCGCTGAGGGCAGCCTGGGTGCCCCTCATCCCTCCCTCATCCTCATCGGGCCACGGACACGACAGCCAGGCCAGGGCTGCTTGTGGTCACTGCAGTGGTGGCATCGAAAAACACGAGGTCGATAATGGGGAAGGTGCTGTGTAGCACCTGCTGTCTGGAGCAGCTCTGGGTTTGAGGGCGCAGAGCCCCGCGATGGACCTTGGTTTGAATTTTCAGGCTCCACTGTGCCCTCTCATGTGAGGAACGGTGTTTTCGTGCCCCAGGCTCCTGAAGGGGAGGATTGATGGTACTTTGGAAGGCATCCTTCAAGCAGGCAATGCTGCCCACTTAATTTGAAAGTATTTTGTCACTTTATAAAGCACCCATTGTACAAACATCTGCGTCAGTCACTCCACATACACGAACAAAGATTATAATCCATCCCCATCGCCTGGAGACAGTGGCTGTTCCTACAAACAACCCAAGTGGGTGGAAGTTTCAGGAGCTGCAGAAGGACAGGAGCCTAAATGTCGCCATAGAGTTTAAATCTACAAAGTCTTCAAATGTGGTCTTGCAGAGGGATTTTCATCTGGTTGGACATGTGAGGGTGGTTCTTCTTCTCTGTTTTTGCAAAATGGACACAAACCAAGGAGGAAAGTGGCTGGTGCCAGGCCTGGGCCAGAGGCCTTTGAGGTCACTGGCAGCCTGTCACTGCCCCCGGGTGGCTTGGAGCCCAGCCCAGAATACCAAGGGATGCAGCAAAACAAGTAATTTCATATCAAAGTGCTATCATATGCTCACAAAAATAGATGGAAAATAGAGATGTTTCCTCCCCCACTCCTTGCAATCCTTTGGAATTACAATGATCGGAGCTGTCGCCTGGAAAGCCTGACCTCACTGGGAGTGCCTGGATCCAGATGCCATGCAGTGCCCTGTGACAGTGAGTGGGACCACAGTGGGACAGGGGGCAGCCACATTCCAGCGAGCAGGGCTGGGGTGCTGGGGTTTTAATGTTTCAGCACTAAACCCTGTCAGGCAAATCCCCCACTCCACTGTACCCCAACAGCTGCAGTACTGCTCCCCCCCCCACCAGTGGCCTTGTCTGCCCTTAAAATTCACTGATACTCGAACTGGCAACCAAGCAACCACTCCCATTGTAGGTACACAAAAGAGGCCTTTTATGAGTGTAATTTTTACTGGTATCCAAAGCCAAATAACGTAGAGTGGAAAAATCACCAGCAGCCTTTGGTCCCTCTCTCTAAACTCCATTTCTGCTACCAGATTTTCCTGGAAAAAAGTATGGGATTGCAGTTTTCACTGCAAAACGTGTCAGACCCTGAATCCTTCTGTCCACCTTCAGGTGCTCAGAGGCTGCAGACCTGCAGCACAGCTGGTGTCCTTGGCCATTGGCTCATGGCTGGGCACAACCCTGCGTGACTCAGAGGGTTGGGAATGTCCAGCAGGGCTTATCTCCTGGTGGGATTCACTGCAGAGGGGAAGGCAAGGCCTAAACTGTGCTGGCTGTTCAAGCTCCCTGTGCTATTGATAGGAGGGGAGGCCTCCTCACAGGACAAATCTCGTCTTTCCAGTGTCTCCCAAGCCCTCAAATCAGCAGTTTCTGAGCCAGTTTCTGTAAGAGAAGGGAAATTCCCATCTCAAGTCTCATAGCCAGGATCATTTTCAGCTATGTTGCCTTTGCCTGTGTTGCAGGACAGGACCTGCCTGTGAGTCCCTGCTCTCCAGAGGGACCTTGGACCCTGCACACCAGCAAAAGGGATGGATGAAGGCAAGATCTGAGGCTGGGAGAGAGGAAGGAGAGACAGTAAGTGGCAATAGATCCTTGTGGGGCTGGGAGGGAGGGAGATTTCTGTGCACACTTCAGTCACGATGTACCAGGAATTTGACAATCCAACAGCACAACAGGATGCAGCCAGGCTGAAAGCAGGATGGTCTGTGGGCATGGAAGAGCCCAACACGGTGTGAGGCTGGTGGGAAGCAGGGACAACACCAAGCACATGGAGCTGCCCTGGGAAGGTGTCAGGGTGGGCTCGCTTTGTGGCCTGGCATCTTCCAGTTGGAGCTGGAAAGCTCCTTCAGGCGCCACTTCCCTCCTTCTCCCCGTTCGTTCGTGAGTCGCTTCACCCCCTGGTGCCGCACTTCCCCTCCTGCGGGGAGGGACAACGACCTGTCGGGATTCCCATAGGAAAGGGGCTGCGGAAGGGCCTTGTTATCCTGACCTGGAACAATGCAGGCCATCCCCCTGAGCTGCCTGTGTGGACCTGGAGACGGCAGCCTCCCCTTCCTGCTGCCCTCGGCTGCCGGGAGCACGGGCCTGCCTTGTAAACAAATTGTCTTGCTCTGTTCCGGTGGCAGCTGCACTTCTGGGCGTCTCATCTGGGAAAGGCATCAGCTGTAGGATGAAAGGGGATGTGCAAGATGTTATTACAAGCAATTACTGTAAAAGAGGGGAAACTTTCCCATGCTAGGAACACATCTCTCTTCTTCCCAGAACGCAGTGGGACAGGCTCCTCTGCCCCAGGAGTTATAGTGAAACAAGAGTGTGATCTGCTGCAGAGTGAGCTGAAGCTGCAGGATCAGGGTCCAGCCTGCCTTCCAAAGTAAGCATGCGCTGCCAGGTGTTCCAGTTGTCAGGGCAGGGCTGGGGCAGGGCCAGTGCCTGGATAAACCCCGTGCACCTCGATCCTGGGGACAGGAGGCACTCCCCCAGTGTCAGAGCTGTGTTTGTTAGAGCACCGTTAGTCTTTGAAGAGGGCAGAGGGAGGGTGTCACTGTGCTGGGACCATGCATGAACCTCTGAGACCCTGCTGACCCAGCTGCCCAGGCAGAGGCCTTGGAGGATGTGTCATTGGTGCTGGGATGGAGGAGGAAGGTGTTTCTGATGCTTTTTCCCTTAGGGAGAGCTGTCCCTTGGGAGGTGTCAGGTGAGCAAGGACTCTTCCTCCCAGAAGGAATTTTGAGAGCACCTCTTCTTCCTCCTTGTTCCTGAGACTCAGGGGATTGGGCTCACCTTCCTCTTTGTGTGGGCCAAGAGGAATGGAGGGCAGATGGGGATTATTTCTAATCTGGGAGCTGTTCTCACTTGAGACACAAGACTGAGAGGGGACTCAGCTTGCTCGTTTTGGGTGACAACGAGGATGAAGGGATGCAGAGACAAGGTCTCACTTGCCTGCTATGGAATGGAGAGACCCTCTCTTCCCTGGGAGATGTGGGCCAGCTCTCCCTCTGCTGCCAGCTGGTTGGATGGTCTATTTTACAAACAAAGCAGCAGGGAGGGTTTGGGGGTCCCACGCCCAGATCATCTCCCTAGATGTGCCCTTTGTATGCATCAAATCCCATTTCGCCTCATCACACTTTTCTGCACCACCTTTACCAATCCCCACTGAGCTCAGGATCACCTCCTTTACACCTCCATCCTCACGCTGTTATCACATCCTCCCTGCCTTCCAGTGCATATTTACGCCAGGAATCACCTTGTCCCACCCAAAACCGTCTCCAGCTCTTTTCCTGTATCATTATCTCACTAAGAGTTTGGCAGTGATGATCAGGCAGGGTTCTCCCCGGTTGCTGACCAGGGACGAGGCAGAAAACCTTCGGTGGACCTGGACTTCTCCCAGGTGAGCAGCCGGGAACACGCGATGGGGCTGGCCCGGCGTTACTTCCTTGCTTCCCAGGGAAGGGGAACCCTTCCACTATTGAGGATGAGCTGTGGCTGGGGTCCACCAGCACCTGCTCCCTAGAGCCAGAGGGGACCGGGTAACCTTCCGGGGACGTATTGCAGCCCATCCTGCCACGGAATCTTGCTCCTGGGCAAGTTCCACCCTGGACGGGGTAACCTGTTTTCCCGCCGCTCCAGAGGGACCAGCCGGAGGAGGCTCTACTCCGAGGGTGTCCCATAGAGCCCCTTGCCGCACCATGCCGGGACAGACCCGGACCTTGAGGAGAAGCTGGTCTGCTCCCGGGCGCCATGGCCCCGAGGTGGAGCCCATGTGAGGGTAGACCCCAGTTTGAAGCACATACACCGCTGGGGCACATTCCATTGGGCTGGAGCACGCGGAGAACACACCGTCCTCGGGACAGACCCCACCGGGACATCCGCCCCGGCCCCGCCCCGGTCCCGCCCGTCCTTGTCGCGCTGCTGACGCCGGGGGCGGCCCCGCTCCCGCCCCGCCCCGCCCGCCGGACCAACTTCCATTTTAGGTGCGGGAGCGGCGCGGGCGCACGGCGGGACCCGACCGACCCCGCGCTCCGCGCGCACCGCCCCGCGCCGCCCGGCGGGACCCGGCCTGACCCGCGCCGCCGCCGCACCCGGCGCCCGCCTCGCCTCTCGCCTCGCCGCCGCGGCGGGACCCGCGGAGCGGAGCGGGCCGGGCGGCCGTGCCGCCGCCGCGGGGCGGGACCGCCCCCCCTCGCCCGTCCGCCGAGGAGCCCGGCCACGGTGAGTCTCGATCGCGGCGTCCGTGCCGCCGCTCAGGGGGCAGAGGGGAGGGAGCAGAGCCGGTGCGGGCCGGCGCCTGCCGGGCGCCGCACACCCCCGCGGCGGCGGCGGGGCGGGACGGGCCGGTCCTCGCCCGGCGGGGCCGGATCGGGGCTCGGCCGCGCTCTCCTGCCGGGGCCGGTCGGTACCGGGCCCCGGGAGTCCCGTCCTGCTCGGGAGCCCGTGCCAGGCGCGGCCGCGCCCCGCGGGACCGGTGGGGCGGCGGGGCCCGGCCCTGGCGGGGGCGCTGGCGGCGCCCGGGAGCCCGCGGGGAGCGACACAAAGGCGGTTGGGCCGGGCGGCCGCCCCGCTCCCCGCCCGGGGCCGCCGCCGCTCGCCCTGCCCGGAACAAAGGCGGCCCGTGTGCCAGCTTCCCGCGGCCGGCACCGGCGGGCCCCCCCCGCCCTCGGGCGGGGATCGGGGCTGGGTCCCCTCCGCGGGGTCTCGGCCGGAGCAGGGTCCGGTTCTCCGTCTGTGCGTCCGGCCGCCCGGTTCGGCTCTGCCGGTGTGCGCAGCGTCTCCTCGCCCGGTGTGTCGTTCGCCTGCGCCTTTGTTCTGCCGGGGAAGGGGACGGTGTGCCCGGGGGGGGTCAAGTGTGCGGGTGGGGCTGCGGCTCCTCCTAATGGAATCGCTCTGAGCTTCAAAACAGCCCGACAGGCCCGTCCGCCCGAGCTCACAAGCGACACCGACACGCTTCCCGAGGAGGCAGGACGGTGCTGGAGCCGGCCTCGGGGGTCTGCTCAGCCGCCGGTTCGTTCTGACTCTCCCTTGGCCACACTGTCATTTAGCGACAGCCCGGCTGCCTCCCTCTTACCCAGCGCTCGTCGTGCCTTCTCCTGTGACCGTCCCCGGCATCGCTTTGCCCTGCACGGTGGGCATTCCTATGCCTCCTCGGAGCGTTGCAGAGAGGAGACTTAGCTTGGACTGAGAAAGTTTGGGTGCTTCTCAGTCATGAGGGCTGCTGGCATCTGCGAGCCACCCGCGGGCTGGCAGAAGAGAGGTGGGGCACCTCCGTTATGGCCCTTGGCTTTGGGCGAGGGAGCCTGGGCAACAAAGCTTCCTCTGATTGTTGGAGAGAGGGGTGGACCTCCTGGAGTGCCTCCCTCTCTCTCTAAGGGAGCCAGTGACAATGGGGCTCACAGGGCGATTTCTGGGGGGCCTGGGCTGTCCTGTGACCAGCAGGAGCTGGAGGATCCTCTCCCAGGGTTGTGGCACCCAGGGTTCTGCCCAGCTCCTGGTGAGCCAGAGGGAAGCATCTGGGTGCATGGAGCCTTGTGATGGTGTTGAACTGTAGCTACCTGTAGTTTCGCTGATGCCCTCCCTGCGCTGCACAGATGCTTTTGGACTTGACTGTCCAGGTCTTTGGTGTGGAGAATTGAGCTTGTCCTTAGCTTTGCAGGCGTGCTGGGTTCCTGTAAGCCATGCTCACAGCTGCTGTTTGAAGTTTCAACTTCCATGCCCTCTCTCCTGGCTGTGGAAAGGTGGGGTCAGCGGCTGGCTGGTGACTCCCAGGCTCCAGCCTATGCTGGAGCTCCTGCCAATGGAGTAGGGCCGTGTCCGCCAGGTCAATGGCAGGAGCCTGGGCAGGAAAATTATTAGTTGTCTTCTCCGGAGTTACCTTGTCTGCTCCATCCTGCTCCCAGGGCTTTCTTGAGGCAGGTTATTTACGTACTGGTGTTTGCTCATGCTCTGTCAACAGCATAAAGGCAGTTTTTAAGGTTCTGCTCTTCCACTTGACTGAGTTTGGCTGGACTCTTGAGTGTGCAGATGACTGTCCTTTGCCGTGTGCAGCATTGCTGGAATCTCGTGCGGAACCTTCCTGGAAGCGGTGGGAGGATGAAAGCGCTCGCTCAGTGGAGCATGCTGGGCTTGCCTGGGCTGCCGCAGAGGGGTGAGCCTCCTCCCTTCCGACGCAGAGGTCAGGGCCTGATCGTTGTGGTTGAGGAGCCCTTGAGGCCATCCCTTCTCTAAAGATGGGCTGGGAGTCAGATGAATGGTCCAGCCCAGACCGCGGAGCCAGCGTCTGTCCCTGGATTGCCTCTCATTTCTTTCCTCCTCCAGCCTCTGGCATGGAGATAAGACCTTGGCCCATTGTATCTGCAGTGGAGGTGGCTTTAGGACACCCAGAAAATAATAGTGTGGCTTGGATCGTGCCTGGAAGGCTGTTGGCTTCTCAAAATAGCTTACCAGTGTCTGTGGCCTTAGGGAGAAAGTGCTGGGTAAAGCTCTTGGTTTCCCTTCCCAACAACCCCTCAAAACTGTCTCTCATTTACTGCTGGCAGGGACAAAGCCCTTTCCCAAGACTGTGGTGATGCTGTCTCCAGGGAAGTACAGAGCTCTCCTGGCTCTGAGCACTCGTGTCCCTGCAGCACCGTGGCTGTGTCCTATCCCTGCCTCGCTGACAGGGAGAAGCGGAACCCGGAGCTGGTTTGGGTCAATAGAAGACAGCAGGTGTTGCCTGGATGTGATGACAAAGGCCGAACCTGGGCAATTCAGGCACTCCTCTGTGTGTGACACAGGGCTTGGCCAGCAGAGGAGGTTGTCCTCTGGCACGGAGTTCAGGAATGTGCCTTAGTGCTAGGCTGTCAGAAAGGAGTTGGATTTACAGGCTCTTGACCAAAGTCCTCGAGTTCTCTGAGGTAGCCACAACCTTTTCTTTGCTTTATATCATCTGAGGAGGCTGTTTGGGGGAGGAAATGGTTTCTTAGAGCCAGTTCTTGTGCTGGAAACTCCCAACAGCAAGTTGATGAGTCTGTCCAGCTCTTGCCTGTCTTGTGCTTGTTGCTAATCCGCCTTCCTTCCCTCCAGGAAGGCTGCTGGTGTTGGTTTGGCACAGGAGTGCCTGTCCCTCTGCCCTGTCCAGTGACTGCTGCCTGCGGGGCCTGGCCTCTGGATTAATGTGCTCTGTTGTGTTCCCGTGTGCCTTCAGCCTGTTGGGGGGCTCTGGGGTGGCAGTGGGTGCAGTGTGATCCTCCTGTTTCCCTTTGCCTGTGGAGGAAGCAACTTTTCCCTGTGAGAAATGCTGCTTCCTTGTGGTGGCCTGTGCAAGGAGGGGTGAGATGAGTTGGCTCTGCAGGGTGTGGGGGCAAACCAGTGACTAAGGAGCGCAAGCTGCCAGGCGTGGTGCCAGGATGGGCCAACCCTTAACCAGGGTGCCAGTCACCTTTGCTTTCCTCTGCTCTTCCCAGCCCTGAGCAGCTGCTGGTCGGAGGTTGCAGTGGGACATCTGCCATGGGTCCAAGTACGGACCTTGGACTGAGGTGGGAACAACTGGTCCCTGCTGCCCAGCCCTCCATGCTGGCTCTTGCTGCCTTGAGGGAGATGTGCTTCCCTGCCAGGGGGTGCTCATAGGAGTGCTGGGTGCCCAGGAACTTGTGCCAGTGTCCCTAACCTCACACTGCAGGTCTGTGGTGACTTTGCACTGCAGAGCTCTTACCTACTGCAAGAATGCTTGTGCCAGTGCAGGCCTGAGGACCTAAGCCAGGCTTACACCGTGTTTGATTTTAGCAGGCCTGTGCCCAGATATTTGTGCTGATGGGACAGGGAATTTCTGCTGTGGTACCAGTCTTGGTGGGGTGCTTGTCCAGGTGTGCCGAGCTTTCCAGCACGAACAGGGAAGGGTTCAGGCAAATTGGGCTAAGGACCAAGCCCTGGGAAGAGCTCTCCTGTAGCCTGGCCAGGGTGCTGGTGCTCTGGAAACATCTGCAGCTCCAGGGCTTGTATGAGATGCCCCTGGATGGGCTGGGATTGGTGGCAGCAGTGTGCTGGGCTCCTGTGTGTGAGTGCAGGAGCATTTCCCGTACCTCCATCCTGTCCCTGACTGCTCCGGTTCCTCTGGGCGTTGGCCTTGGTCACAGCAAATGCTGCTCAAAGTTCACTGGCCCTCCTGGGCACACCTGAGCTGTATCTGCCACTGCTGGGTGCCCGAGGGTTGGGCTGTGGGCACCAGGTGTGGTGAGAAAGCAGCCAGAGTGGGCAATGGGTGGGCAGCTCTCCCTTCTCGCCTCATCTCACACAGCTTTTGCAGCTGTGAAAGCACCTCCTGCACAGGAGAGAGGTTACCTGGGGGAGAGAGCAAGGTGGCCCCATGTGTGAGTTGGATGGCCTTGGACTGGATGAATGTGGGGAACTGGTTCCCGCCCATGGAGGAGGAGGAAGGCGTCTGGCTGTCCCCAGACAATCCCTTTTCCTCTCAGCCCCATCTCGTGTGGTGCTGGGGCTGGTCCGTTCCGAGAAGAGCCCCTGGCTCTCTCAGCTGCTTCCCGGTGCTCCCGGTCCAGGCCCGGTCGGGAAGGGGAGGCGGTGCTGCTGGGCTGCGTGTGGGTATCTGCTGTGGGTGGGAGGGAGGGAGTGTGTGGAACTGCAAAGACGAGTTTTTCCGACCTGGAAGGGTGGGTCACCGGGGGTGTTTGCATGCTGCTGGCAGGCCCCTTGCCCAGTGGAGTAACACATTCCTGCGAGCGTGTTGCTGCATGCAGGGCTGCTGCTTGCCATGCTTGGCTTGGCTGCGGGCAGGTCGGCTTGCTCCAGGGGGAGAGATGTTGTCCCCCTCCTGCTCACTCGGGTCTGAGGGGGAGGAGGTGAAGAGCCCAGGGTGTTTCTGGGAGAAATCCTCTCTGATGTGGGGGGCCTGCTTCTCCAGGTTGGCTTTGTGCCATCCTTACTCTCTCTTCTCTTTTTTGCCTGCTTTTACCTCCAGAGCACACTAGTGTGGCAGTGCCCCCTGCTCTCCCCTGATCTCTGCCCAGGGTCTGTCTCCAGCAGCTGGCTGCAGTGGAGAACCACTCGCTTCCCTTCTCCGTGCTCCTTTTGGCAGCAAGAGGAGCTGCCCTGTGACGGGCAGGTGGATGGGCCTGCAGAGCAAAGCTCTGGCAGCAATGAGAGCTTTGAGGGGAATTCATGCTTGGTTTCCCGGGGTGCCCTGTCCTGCCTTCAGGAGCCTTGGCAGCCCCACAGTGTCAGGGAGCTCTGAGGGAGTTGTGCAGACAAGGAGATGATGAGGTGTGTGAGGGAGGCTGGAGAGCTGGCTTAGGGACTGCGTGTTGTGCTGGGGTTGTGGTGTTGATGCTGCCGTAGCTCTGCAGGTAACCAGCCCACCTCTGGGGCATGGCAGGCACAGCCAGAGCCTCGAGGGGTTGGAAAACATCTTCCACCCTCTCATCCTAGGATGCTCCCAGCCCTGGACAGGAATGTGATAGCACTACCCTCGGATGTGTTCCCTGGAGGCAGACTGCTTCCAGCAAGCTGGAAGGCCAGGCATCTGTTCTCCTGGTTGAGCTATGCTGGCCTCCTGGCTGGCCCAGCTGGCTGAGGCTGGGCTGGTGCTGGTGCCCATGCCTGGCATTTCCAGCCTGGTTCCAGATCTGGTATGCAGGCCAGGGGCAGTGGGGAGTGGCCCTTGGCAGGACGTCGTGTTTAGAAACTTGCAGGAAAGGGAAGCCACGATGTCATCTCCCGTCTGACCAGGAAGCGCAGGTTTCCTTCCCTTTGGCTCGCACAGGAGCCTGGGAAGGTGCTTCTCAGTGAGAGCTGGGGGTGCAAATAATTTGGGCAGGGGGCTGGGTAGGATGGAGTCCTGCTGCCTGCTGTCCTGTTTGTCCCTTGTTGCTCTGTGTGAGTGCTGACTCCTGCTAGCCTGTGTGTGCACCTTGTGGGGCCTTGGAGCGCTCTGGGGGACTTGCTGTCACCCTGCTGCAGCACCCCCTGTCCCCACCTTCAGCCGTGATTCACTCCCTGGCTCCTGCCTGATGCCTCTCCAGTGGCTTTCCTTCACCCATTCATTACAGCCCTTGGCAGGGCCCTCGGAGCCATCTCCAGCTGAAGCAGGTACCTGATGAGGTCATTCTGAGCCGGGGCGTTCAGCCCAGCCCCGCGTGGTTTGTGCTCTGACTCAGCCCGTGGCCGCCCTACCTGCTCGGGGAGTCCGGGCTGGCTGGGGCGAGGGGGGGCAGGGGGTCCCACTCCTGGGCCGCACCCTCAGGCCAGCTCGTCTTAATCTCTGCAATTCCCTCCTGGCCACTCCCTCACCAAATGCTACTTCACCTGTTTGCTCAGTGTGGGCAGGGGAGGGTGTCTCCTGCAAGAGGGAAGGGTGCCCTGTCTGCCTCAGGGGTGCCCGGGTACCCTTTGGGTGGGGAGACCCTAGGTGGGGTTGCTGGGAGGCCCTGTCTCCTACCCTTCTCCCCGCTCCTGGTCATGGCTCTTTGGTGACTTGCTGGAAAGGCAGACAGTGCTGACTGACTGCCCCCAGTGGTGCAGGTCCTGTGCTGGTGCCAGTGAGATTGCTCTGTCCTCCCAGACCCTGCTCCTTTGTCCACTGGTTGGAGCAGGGCCTGGAAGCCAGGACCAGTTCCTGGGGCTGCAGGTGTGGGACAGGAAATGATCTCAAGTGACTTCCTTGGGAAGAGGGCTGTGGGAAGGGCTCTATGCCTGGGAAGGGTCCCAGATCCATGTGTCTGAGTGCTGGGCTGGCACAGGTAGCTGTAGGTGCTTGTCCCCGTGGCCTGACCAAGGGAAGCTGCCCCTAATCCTGCTGGGAATGTTGGCCACCAGACTGCGGCCTCTCTGCTTGGGCATAGCCAGCCGCACTTGTGAGCTCTGGAGTAGCTCATGTGCCCCTGGGATGGGGAGCTAGAGAGAGCAGTTCCCCCCATCTGCCAGGCCCTCGGCTTGGGCAGGCAGCCTCGTGTCTCACTGAGGGGACTTTGCTCCCTGGCCTCTGCCAATATGGCCCTTATCTCTAGTGTGTTTGTTTTCCCTGCGGGAGAGAGGCAGCTGAATGGGAAAGTTGAGCCCAGCTGAGGGTGGGGGGACGGGTGAAGGGCAGGGACATTGGCATGGCTGGAGCCTGGGGGGCCGCGTTGACCTTCAGCTCAGCGCCAGCGTCTACTGAGCATTGTGGCCGTGGGGACAGCTCATGTCCCCCGTCGAGGTGGCCGCTGTTCCTTGGGTAGAGCAGGGGGCTGCCCTGCAGTCCCCCCAGCTCACCTGCTCGCCCCGGGCCGCGGTGGCAGAGCCGGGGGCTGCTGCCTCCCCCTGCCCAGGAGCCGCTGGGTGAAGCAGGAGCCCGCTGGCTTGCCGGAGCGTGGCCTGCCCCGGGAATGCTCTGGCCCCATTCCCAGAATCCGGCGCTGGGTGTTTGTTTGCTGCTGCGCCCCCGAGGTCTGGTGCTACTGTGACAGGAAGCGGGGACGCCGGGGGGAGGGAGGCCGGCCGCCGGCTGGGGATGTGCCTGTGAAATCCCTTTGTCCCTGCCGAGCGCTCAGCTGCGAATTCCCACAGCGAGGAGAGAGCCGCCTTTGTGCTGCTGCAGGGCTCCCGACATGTGAATCTCCTGGGCCCTCGGGTGTGAGCCGAGGGGCTGGTGCTGAGAGGTGGCAGGGACCCTGCTTGCTACTGTCCCCAGGGTGGGGACCCTCGCAGCAGTGCCCCGTGGCAGCAGGGCTGCTGAGGTGTCCCTGGGCAGTGGGATGCAGCAGGATGTTGCTGGCAGGAAGGCTCCGGCCATCCCGCTTGGGGGCTGCGGGTGGACAGAGTCTCTGCCTGCAGCCCAGCGGCTTGGCTGCCCTCCTGCGCCCCTCTCCTCCCTGCAAATGCCCAGGGAAGCTCATCTCCCTTGCTCTCGCCATGGTGCTCCATCCAGCCGGTGCAGAGGGTCGGCAGCTTCCCGGCTCTCCTGGAGGGAAGGAGCTCCTGGCATGCTGTGTCCCGGGCTGTGCTCAGAGGGGGGTGAGTGGCCCCCGGCGTGCCTGGGAGGGACAGCTGCCCCGCCGCAGGATTGCTGGCATTCCAGCAGAACAATCCCAGCTCTCCGCAGCCGACTCTGCGCTGCTCCGTGCTCGGCTGCTTCACTCTGTACCCTGCTGGGGTGGCACCGGTCCGGTGACCTCAGCGCAGCCAGGGACAGATCCCTTCCCCGGGGGATTTCCCGTGTTTCACAACCATCATCGGCTGTGTCCAGACCCGTCCTGCTGACCCGATGGGTATCTCCGTTCTCAGCCCCCTGCCCTGGCTCAGGGAACGACCCACGCTCCTGCTTCCTCCCCTCCAGCCCCACCCTGTCCTTATCGCTCCCTCCTCATCCTGCTCCCTGGCTGCCGGCCCGCTCCCTTATAAGGTGCGATCTGCGCCCGGCTTGCATCTCCAGGTGACTCCCCTCTCCTAAGGGAGGCTTTCCCAACCCATCCCGGCTACGTGGCCATCATCCCTGGCACTGGGGGCGGCAGGTGAGGTAGGCCAGGTGGCGATCCCGCTGCCAGTCCAACCAGTTGGGTGTGAAGGGCGGAGGAGGAACGGCTCCATGCCTGTCCCTGCCCGCGGCGCCACTCCTGGGTGTTCACCCGCCGGGCTCCTGCCGTGACCGGCACCTGGGGCACGGCTCCCCCGGGGAAGGTGTGGCTGGGCTGGAGCAGGGGCAGGCAGGCGCCCAAGGCGGTGTCCAACCTGCTGCGGAGCTGCCCTTTCCTGGCCATGTGCCAGTCTGCCCAAAGTCCGCTGTGCTCTGTGACCTGCCAGGAGGAAGAGCCCTCCTGGGGGCCAGGGCAGGAGGTGGGGGAACCTCTCCCCTGATGTAGGCTCTAGCAGGGCCAGAGTAGGCTGGGGAATGGGAGCAAGGGGCCTCACTCAACCTGGCAGCAAAGGTGTGTCAGCCTGGGCAGGAGTCCCTCGAGGGTGGGCTGCTCTGAGGTGATGGCTGTGGGCACCTTCCTACCTCTGGGGTTGGGAGAGAAACAGCCAAAACTCTCCCTCACCTGCACAGGGATATGGGATCTGCTGCCCATCACCAGCTGTCCTGCTTCCCCCCATGGCCTGAGGGCCGTGGGTGTTCTGAGCTGGACATAGGAGCAGGTGAGCTTGGGCCTGTGGTCTCCCCTCCCATGCTGCTTCAGCCAGGCTGAGGTCTGAGGGTTGATGTGTGAGCCTGGACCCTGTGCTTGGCATGGGGAAAGATGCCAAGGATGCTGGCTCATTTATTTTTTAGGTAATTGAGACTGACCAGAAGCCTGTAGTGAATTAGCAGGGCTGTGAGCCTGTGCAGGGCAAGTGCACTGCAAGCACTCGGACAATTGCAGGCTTGAATTATTGATGGAGTTTCTGTTTTTCCTAAGTGCATCATAATAGGCAGCTGGAACCAGGAGAATTTGTTACTTCCTCTCTCTCTGGGGTGGGATCTGGTGCTGAGAGCTTTCGGAGAGTGGGCAGCCAGCTGGCTCTCCTCAGGCCCTCAGGCTGAGAGAGAAAGGCCACTTATTGGAGTGGATTTGGGGACTGTGTTGCAAAATTCCTCAGGACGAGCATCAATCTTTGTCAGCCTGGCAGGTGGGTCTGGCCCAGTAGCCCCACAGGGGCTCAGCCAGCCTGGATGAGGGGCTGTGTCCATCCTGACTCTGGAGCTGGAGAAGGGCTGTCCTCGTGCTTCGTGGTGTGGGGGGCTGCCAAGGGTGTCTGACCATGGTGACAAACCTTGCCATGTGCTGGACAGGTGTCTGCGGGTCACAAACAAGCAGTGAAGCTGTGTGAAGGGCTGGGATGTAGCAGACAGAGCTGATGCAGCTCTGTTCCCCCTCCCTGGTGGCAGCAGGATGATGGCAGTGTGTCCCATAGCAGGGTGCTGGGGCGGGGATGATGTGGCAGAGGAAATTCTGACTTTGTAGGTGCTTGGGTTGGACTTTGCCCAACCCAAGTGTTCTGTGCTGAGGCAGCAGCCTTAGCCCCAGGGATCCCAAGACCTTTGGGTGACAGCTTTCCAGGGACTCGGGGCATGGGGCAGGGCTGGAGCAGGTTGTTGGAAGAATCCACGTAGACGACTGTGCCGGGGATCGCCTGTGCTGCAGCGGTGCTGCCTGTCAAGCTTCCAGTCTGAGTCTTATCTGCCGGATCTTGTCCATTTTCCCTGGCCTGTGGAGTACAATTCCCCATCTGCTGGTTTGGTCTGGGCCCCGTGGCAGACTCCAGGCAAACACTTCTGGTCGGGAGCCTTCAAGGCCTCGACTCCGTCCTCTGGCAGAGGAGGGTGCAGGTGAACTCTAGGTGGGTATGTCTGTGGTTTGGCCCTGGAAATTTGTTTTTCCAGGCAAAGGATTTATTCTGTGGGAAGGCACTTCTGCTGGAGAAGCTGGCATGAGATGTTTTGGAAGAACCTGCTGTGGCACAGCTGGCTGCAGCAGAAGAGCTGTGGAGGGCTCAGGGTTTAAGGTGCCTGTCTGATTGTATCCTAGCCTTTATCCATTGGGAAAAATGTGGTGGGGAAGTTCCATGCACACAGGTGGGCTGGGAAGTGCTTCCTGGCCAGCAAGGGGGCTCTGCTCCCCAAGCTCTGTGACATCTCTCCAGTGGACCCGCTCTGGCTTTGGGACCTGTGGGCACAGCACAGGGTGGGGTTGGTGCCAGGAATTTGGGAGATAAAGCCAGGGGGGTTTAGGTGTGAAACTTCCTGGGTTGCTGCATTGTTCCCTGGGTCCCCTCGTACTGATTGCTGGGGGGACTGAGAGGATTCTGCCCCTGGGGTGAAGCTGCTCAGGGTGTGCTCTGTCCTTAGGCTTTTTGGTTTGCCCTGAACTGAGCCAGCTGAAATATTTTTGGCTTGCTGGGGTTTTTAAGTAACGGGTGTGTCAGCAAGTGCCTCTCTCATGATGAAAAGGCTTTCATGAGCCATCCTCAGAGCTGGTCAGGGTCTGGCTCTGGAGAATGCTCTGTAGTTGGATCTTCAGAGGCTGGGGGGGGAGGAGGAGGGGAATGGGCACAAAGCGATCCCTGGAATTTCACCCTTGCGGGTTCCTGTGTACTTGGCTTTGCACTGTCACGAGTAGCTCACTGGCTGGAGAGAGCAGGATGCATAGCTGAGGCTCTCCCCTTCCTGCCCTCCCTGTCTCATTCCAGAGATGGCCACTGAGTGCCCGGGACAGCATCAGGATGTGTCAAAAGGGGCCCTATCCCTGAATGTGGGGCAGGTTCCTCACTGCTGGGAGGTGTATGGCCAAGTTTGGGTTTGTGTGCCAAACCCAGGGAATGGCCGTGCTCCAGCCGGGATGGTGCTGGCTGTGTCTGAGGAGACAGCTCTTGCTGACCTCTCTGGACCTGGCACTGCCTCTCTGTAATTATGTCTTTAATCCCAGATCGATGAAGACAGTGGCTGGAACCAGAGTAGAGGGAGCTGGTCTGTCCTGGTGGTGGAGGAAAACTGGGAGAGACCCTGTTCTGCTGGCGCTTCTTGCCCGTTATGGAGCTGTGTCCAGTGCTCAGGGCAGGAATGACAGCTGTGTAGGCAGTGCAGCCCCCACCCTGGCAGTGAGTCTCTCTGTTTAACATGGCCTGATCCTGCTGGGAGGCCCTCAGGTGGCCCCTCCTTGAGCATCCACTGGAGCCGGAGGGTGCGGGACCTGTCCTGTTCCTTCCCTTGCTGTTGTGTTTACTCCCTGTGGAAGGGACGGGAAGGAAACAGCCTCACAGCTGCTCTAGCCCCTTATCTGGGGCCCTTACAGCCCTGCAAGTTTCATTGTTAGTGTCCATGTTTCCCAGCCCCATTCCCAGGGATGTGCAGAGGTGGGGATTTGGGGCTGGGGTGTTCCTGTGGGCTCTGTGGGCCCTGCCTGGCAGCCATGTGGGAACAAGGGGGCTCCTGTATCTCCTGTCCATGCTTCCCACAGATCCAGACCCTGCTAGTCTACACTTGCTGCAGGGATGATCCTCTTCATGAGACCAGACCAGCCAAGTCTCTCCTTGCACGCAGGGAGCCTCTGCCCTCCTGTGCCCTAAAAATCTGCCACTTCTGCATTGGGACAGGTGAGGGCTGGCCAGGGAGCACAGCTGCTTTGACAAGGCCATGTTGTAGAGGATTGCTTCTCCACAGTTCCCCTCTTTCACAGGGTTTGCTGAAATACCACTCTGGAAACAAGTCCCATTAAGCCAGGGGGACTACTGGCTGAGATTTTGGATGCTACAGTTGCATAGGGTGTCTGGGGTGGCAGGACTGCTCTGTGTCCTGCTGGACAACACTGGGATGTGGCAAGGATGCGCTCCCCTTCCATCAGGGGGTCCTGGAAAGGCTGAAGATCTGTGCCCCTGCTTACAGTGGGTGGTAGCCCACCAGAGATAGGGAATGTTACTCATGGATGAGAGCTGGGATGTATCAGCACTGTTCTGGGAGGCACCAACTCTCTCCTTTGGAGAATCCTGCAAATCCACAGGGCAGGGGAGTAGCAAGGAAGGGCCAGAGCCATCCCTGCATTTCCATACAAGGCTTGGGAGCTGATCTGTTGGAAAAACCTCAGGGAGTACCTGTTGCAAGGTGGGAGGGGTGGAAAGCTGCATACATGAGCCAGGAGTAATGTTTGGGAGCCTCCAAAAGCTTGCTTGGGCTCCGGAGGATGGTGTGCTGTGTTCTCCCTGGAGGGGGTGTGCGGGGTGTGCCACAGCTCCTTCTCCTGCTGGGCACCACGTAGGCACACGTAGAGCAGCTGGATTTTTTTATTGATGAAGGCAGATGACAGAGTGGTAGTGACCAGATGGTGGAACGTGCTGTGGGCGCCCTCCAAAGCACTTGGAAAACATCCACCCTGCGTGGCCGGGCTCCCTTGTGGCGGTGCCACCGTGGCTGACACGCGAGGGAGGCTTTGGGGAGCAGAGCCACAGGAGGAGTGGGGAGGGGTTTGATAGGTCAGAAGACTTTACTGAGCTGCTGTGCACCAGCGTGTGCTGCAGGATGGGTCTGGAGGGGCTGCAGGAGGTGGCAGGAGCAGGGATGCTGCCTGTGCGAGCTCTCAGCGCCGGGTCGTCCTTATCGGCCCTCTGGGGCGGTGGCACCGGGGAGGGGAGTGGGCAGAGCCGCTGTTGGAGACCGTGGGAAAGCAGCCTCTGTGCTGCCTGCCCGGCTCGAGCGAGTCCCCACATGCCTGCCATGACTGCACAGCTTTGGGAAAACCTCTCGGGCTTGCAGGGACTCGGCCGGGCTGCGCGGGAGGGGTGGAGGCTGAGCCCGGGCCACTCCTCTCCGCCTCTGCCGTTTCTCCGTCGGTGGGAACAGTGAGGGGTGCTGGAGTCTCCGTGGAGCTCGGGGGCTGTTGTGGGAGCAGCGCCGCGTTTGCCACCCCACCAGCCGAGACCCATCCCTCAGAGGGGAGGGGGTGGGAGAGAGGTGCCCGTTTCCCAGTTCCGTGCCCACCCTACCTCCTGTTTAGGGCTTCTTGTGTGTGATTTTGACCTGCTCCCGCTGTCCCTGCAGCTCTCTTCCCTCCTGCTTCCTCACTGTGGTGGCTGGGCTGTTTCTCCCATGACTCTCTGCGTCTAGACCTGGCTGTCCGTGCCTTTGCCAATCAAACCTGAGCTTCCTCCTCTGACAGGTCTGTATGGAAGAATATTGCTTTTCTGTACCAAAATGTTGATTATGCCTCACTTGCTGTTCTCCTTTGGGTGGGGATATTGGAGGGGTCCAGGCCAAAGCCCATCCCCAGGCCTGTGGGCTGAGGATCCTTTGAGGGAGAGCCTGGTGGATACCTGGAGGGTGGTGAGTTTTGGCAGCAGTCAGAGGGGCTCATGTGATCCCCCTAAAGGATTCATTCCATCCTCTTTCCTGGCTAGGAAGGAGCTATGGAGCCAAGGCTGTCTCCCCATTTCTTACCATACTAGGGAGGAGGGAGCGGATAAGTAGCATGGCCCTCTCCCTCCGCCCTTCCCTGGAGGAAGCAGTAGGATGTGGGTCACTTCTCATTCTTCAGGAGTGTCCCCTGCCCCACCCTGGGGACATGCCCTCCCCTCCTGCACTGTCTGCCCGCAGCTTTTCCTTGTCCATGAGGTGTTCCCTCAGCCCACAGCAGCTTTTCTAAACCTGGCTCAGCCTCAGCTGTTTGCTGTGCTGGGGGGACCTTCCGTTCCCACAGTGCCACTTTTCCAAGCTTTAATGCTGGGGCAGTTTGCTGCTGAGTCCTGCTCCAGGACCCTCTTGCCAGCTCTCTGGTGATGGGTGGGAGCGGGTGTTAATGCCATAAGATTTTTTTTTTCCTGTTCTGAAAATCTGTCTTAATGAAATCAGTCTCTTCTGACCGCTCTTCTCTCCTCCTTTCCTCCCCCAAAATCATGTGCAGTGAAGAGAGGGGCTCCTGCCCTTCTGGCTCATTTTTCCCACCCTCACCTTGACACCAAGCCGCCTCTGCTTGTGCCTCCCCGCGCCCCCTGCCCTGCCCACCCTGGGCACCCGTCACCCATGGACGACTCGGAAGTGGAGTCGACCGCCAGCATCCTTGCCTCTGTCAAGGAGCAGGAGGCACAGTTCGAGAAGCTGACCCGGGCCCTGGAGGAGGAGCGGCGCCATGTCTCAGCCCAGCTGGAGCGAGTCCGGGTCTCCCCACAGGACGCCGGCCCGGGCTTGGCCAACGGCACGCTCACCCGGCGGCACCAGGTAAAACACGCCCTTGGCACAGGGGCGTGCACAGGCTCCTGGAGCCCCCGGAGCTGCCTCCCCTCCTGGAGCCCTCCTTGGATACGGGAGGTGGAGGAGGGCCTGGCTGTTCTTGTGGCACTGGTGTACTGGAGGCGGTCTGGGGGTGTGCAACCACCCTTGGCAGACAGAGGCTTCAGGAGAGAAGGTGCCAGTCTGGAGGGTCTTGCTGCCAGGTCGGCTCTGCTCTGGTTTTGGGAAGGGCAGAGGTTGACTGTGCTCAGTTCCAGGGCATCTCTGCTCCCCATCCCTCTCGGCTGCTTGGAGGGCAGCTGAAATGCTGAGGCTGGGGTGTGCGTCTCCCTCTGTGTGTGACAAAGGGCAAATCCCTGGACTCTGTCTGTCCCCACATGGCCAAACCAGGATGGGGAGACACCTTCTCTACAGGGTTGGAAATGTGGTTTCATCTGCCTTGGCTTGAGGCGTCTCCTCACTTTATCAGACTCAGTCTTGGAGAGGGGTGTTTGGAGGGCTGGTGCATGGTGGTGTGCAGGAGCCAGGTGCCTTTCTGCCTGTGGAAGGTGGTGGTGCCAGGAGGGATCTGTGGGGCAGGGCAGTGTGGACAGAGTTCAAATGTCAAACAGCACCACCCTGTGATTCTCTCACCGTGTGGTTCTCTCAGGCCCGGGGGGCCTCTGGGGTCACTGGTGACTCCTGTGTCAGGAGATGTGGAAGGTGTCTGGGGCCCTGCTAGGGAGCAGGGAAGGGTCGTGGCAATTCCATGAGGAGCGTGCGGGAGAGCTGGTTTGTTGGGCTCCTGACTCTTGCCCAGGCTGACCTAGAGGAGATTTGCTGCATGTGGCACAGACCCCTGAGGAGGGTGTTCCTCTGCTGGGGGTCTCTTGGGGTGCATGGTGGGTGTCTGCCAGATGCATGAGATGGGCTGCTCAGGGCCCTGCAGGGAAGTGAGGATGGAGATCAGTGTAGTAACAGGCCTGCTGCCCTGCTGTGTTTCAGAACGGACGTTTCCTGGGCGATGCTGACCTGGAAAGGCAGAAATACTCAGATCTGAAGCTCAACGGGCCACAGGTAGGGGGAGCTCAGCCCTCTGGCTGAGGGCAGCCTGCTTGTTGTGGGAAGGTGCAGGACAGTGCCCCAGTGTCCCCATTCCAACTGGGAGAGGGTGATTTGGGCTCCTCATGTGGCCACCCTGGCTTAAAGGTACCTTTTTCCAAAAGGTATCAGGGCTCCCTGTGAAGAAAGATCTCTCGTCCAGCTGACACCAGGAAGGCCCAGATTGGTGACAGGACCTGACTGCCTGTCGCTTTCTCCCCTCAGGACCACAGCCACCTCTTGTACAGCACAATCCCCAGGATGCAGGACCCGGGCCAGATCGTGGAGGAGACGTACACCATGGAGGAGGACCCAGAAGGGGCCATGTCAGTCGTGTCTGTGGAGACATCAGATGATGGGACAACTCGGCGTACAGAGACCACGGTACGGGCCTGGGGACACCATGGAGGGACAGGGCATGGTGAGGGACCCTGGTGGCTGGGTGCTCTGCCATGAGCTGAAACAGGGTGTGAAATGTACCTGAAGTAAAATGCGGGGCTGGAAGGGGAATCTGGGAACATGGAGACATGATGGGTTTCCTGCATGTGTGTCACCCCTTCCAGGTGAAGAAAGTGGTGAAGACTGTGACCACCCGGACGGTGCAGCAGGTGCCGGTGGGGCCCGATGGGCTGCCTTTGGAAACGTCCCCTGTCACCAGCAACTACGTCCAGACCATGGACAGGAACTTCCGCAAGAATGGCAACGGGGGCCCCGGCAGCTACCTGGGCCAGGCGGGCACGGCCACCCTCCCTCGCAACTACCACTACCCCGACGGCTACGGCCGCCCCTATGAGGACGGGTACCCGGGCAGCGACCACAGCTACGGCAGCCTGTCCCGCGTCACCCGCATCGACGAGCGCTACCGCCCCTCCATAGACACCTACCGGGCCCCCAGCCGCCAGGACATCTACGGCCCCCAGCCCCAGGTGCGTGTTGGGGGCAGCAACATGGACCTCAACCATTTCCACCCCGAGCCCTACGGCCTGGAGGATGACCAGCGCAGCGTGGGCTTCGAAGATGTGGACTACGGGCTCATGTCTGACTATGGCACGGCCAGGAGGGCGGGCACCCCGTCTGATGCTCGGCGGAGGCTCAGGTACGTGGCAGGAGTCTCTAGGTGCTCTGGGTGGTCCCTTGAACTTTACCATCCTTGGAGGAAGGAGGACCATGGACACAACACTGTGAGCTGAGTCAGACGCAGCTCACACAGGAGAAAACTTGCATCCGCTTCTAATTGTCTGCTTAATTAGTGGTTAGACCTGGGTGCTAATTGAGCTGGTCGTCCTGCAGCCAGGAGTTCCAGTGGGCAGCTGGATGTAGCTCCAGGCCCTTCCCTCTATGCCACCACGGCTGTGTGTGCCCCAGTGTGGCACATTCCTCTGGGAGCGGTGCCTGTGTGGGTTGTGTGTCGGGAGCAGCTGCAGTCCCGTGATTGTGCTCTCCTTGAGCCCTGGGAAGGGGAGCTTAGCCCAGGCTGGGGTGAGCAGGGCTCAGTTCCTGCACAGCCCGACCCTGCTGCAGGGCAGGGTGGGAGAAGCTGCTCAACCTGTTTGGCAGCAGCAGCTTCTCCCCCTTGTGTGTCTGTGGTGATGGCTGCTCCTCCAGTTTGCTGGGCTATGCTGCCCTCAGAGGCCGGAGCAGGGTCCTGGTGGTCCTTCTTGCCCTGCCAAGCATTCAGGATGTCACCTGCATGAGGCTATGACCCCTGCCCATTGGTCTGTCGTGCCAGCTGTCCCTGCACAAACGCTGCTTCCTGCTTTGCTTCTGGCTGGGCTGTCAGCAGGACTTTGGGCAGATTTGAGGGGTGGTGAGGTAGCATGGATCAAGGGGCTTAGACAGAGTCCTGGAGATGGAGAAGGGACTGTGCCAGCACCTCCTGAGTGGGCCCAGGCAGACAGGTAAGTCTTAGCACAGGCAGCCTAAGATCCTGGGACATAAAAGAGAGGCAGCAGGGAGAGACCTGGGGGAAAGGAGGCTCTTGCCCCAGCCCCTGTGGAGCTCTCCCTGATCCAGGTGCATGCTATAAATCCATGGTAGGTAGCTCTTGGCTGCCAGAGGGACTGAAGGAGCAGCTTTGTCTGTCCTTGTGGCTGGTGCCAGCACAAGTGCTTCTGGGCTGTGGTGAGCCAGTCGGGGCAGTTGCTCACCCAGATGGATTTGCTCGGCCTCCTCGCTTTGTGCAACTTGTGCCGGCTGGAGGAGGGCAGGCAGGGCTGCTCCAGGCTTCTTCCTCCTTGGGCAGCCTAGGACAAGCCAGTGTTGGCAGTTTTGAGCACATGGCCATCAGGGAGCATGTTGGGCAGAAGGTGTTACACAAGTAACCCCTGGCTGCTTGTCCAGACAGAGACTCTGGCTTGTGTACTTTCCCTGGGCTGTGTCCTGGGTGGCCTTTGAGACTGTGAGTCCTCTCTGCCGTGCAGGAAGGTGTCTGTGCTCCTGCTCCTCCATGTCCTGGAGGAAGGGGGTTACAGGAGTCAAGTGCAGGAACTGCAGCCAGGTGGGAGACTGGGGTATGTGGGTCACAGAGGTCAGCTCTGTTGGTGTTGCAGGAATGGCTCAGGGTATGAAAGATGGGTTGGTGGGCCCCTGAGCCAGCTCTCCCTCTCCCCGGGCAGAGTGATAAAGATCACAGCAATCTGTGGAATCCATGTGCTGTTGAACTTGGCTTGTCCCCCGCCTTCTCAGTTACTGTCCACACTGGCTGCCCAGCTCACAGGAATGGGAACAGGGAGAGCAGCGTCCCCCCTGCCTCAGAGATGTTTGTCTTGAGCAGGAGCCTGGCTGTTAACGACTTCCTTTGGGGAGGCAGCTCGCCAGGCACGCGGAGCCTGAGGAGCGCCCTGAGCTGTGGGACCCTGTGCGTGCTGGCTGCCACCGGCTGCAGAGAGCTCCAGCCCCTGCTCTGGGGTTATGTCAGAGCTCCCTCTCTGCAGGGAAGAGGGTCCTTCCCATTCCCTGCCTGTCCCATCTTGCCTGGAGGAGATCCTGCACAATTGCAGGGTGGGATTCAGCACCACAGTGGGCCGGGAACTCCCTTTTGGGGAGCGTGAGTCTTGGCACAGGAGTGGGATCAGCTGCCAGTTGTGTTGGAAGGTGTTGGTGGCTGTGTCTCGCTCCAGCCTCGTGCTGCTGCTGCTCCTTGGCACCTCTGAGCAGCCAGGCATGGGTCATGTCCCCACTGGGACCTGCTGGAAGCCAGCCTGGCAGCCTGCTGCCACACCACGGCTGTGCCACAGTGCCCAGGATTGTGTGACTGTGGAAGTGACTCTAAAGCTGGTGGCTTGGGCAATTCCTGTACCAGAGGCTGTAGGAAGGGAAGTGATGGCAGCAGCAGGACCTTGCCACCATCCTTGTCAGGATACTCAGGGGCAGGAACTGCCTGTGCCTGATCCAGGAGCTCCAGAGGTGCATGAGCAGCCCCTGGGGCAGGTGTGAGCTGAAGTGGAGGTACAAATCTCTCCTTAGGTCTTGCTTGAATGTGCTCTGTGCTCTCACAGCAGGGATGACTGAGCTATCCCCTCCCATCTCTTTCTGCTGAAAAACTACTGGATTCCTCTGCCTGGGTGGGGGAAGGATTATAGTGCCAGTGACTGCGAAAATGGGAGAATCTGGGATTTGAGAGGTGTATGTTCTGGGGGTGGGAAATGTTACTTTGGCATGCGGGCCAGTAGTTACACTTAAACTTCTATGTGCTTGTTTGGGCTCATTCCCAGTGCTGCCAGTCCGTGGGTGAGCTGTTCCTGGCCAGGGCAGGGTCTGGGACCATGGCTCTTCCCCGAGCCTGTCCTGGGAGCCACGAGGTTGATCCCTGGAGCCTGTGTGGCTCTTGGTGCCCAACTCAGCCTGTCCCCAGGACAGCAGCACACCTTGCCTGTGGGGCTGGCTCTTGCCTGTGCAGGAGTCAGAGACCAAGATCCATCTTCATCCCTTCTGGTGGGCCGGAAGGGGCACTGCCTCCCCCTGGTCCAGGATTGTGCTCAGATGCCCTCTGCCCTCTCTCCTAGGAGCTATGAAGACATGCTGGTGGATGAAGTGGCCCCCGACCGGTACTACTGGGCCCCGCTGGCGCAGCACGAGCGGGGCAGCCTGGCCAGCCTGGACAGCCTGCGGAAAGGGGGCCCGGCCCCGGGGAACTGGCGCCAGCCGGAGCTGCCGGAGGTCATTGCCATGCTGAGCTTCCGCCTGGACGCCGTCAAGTCCAACGCGGCCGCCTACCTGCAACACCTGTGCTACCGCAACGACAAGGTGAAGACGGAGGTGCGGCGGCTGAAGGGCATCCCCGTGCTCGTGGGGCTGCTGGATCACCCCAAGAAGGAGGTGCACTACGGTGCCTGTGGAGCTCTCAAGAACATCTCCTTCGGCAAGGACCAGGATAACAAGATCGCCATCAAGAACTGCGATGGGGTGCCCGCGCTGGTGCGCCTGCTGCGCAAGGCCCACGACATGGACCTCACCGAGGTCATCACAGGTAGTGGCTCCAGGGAGGGCAGCGCAGGCTGGCACCTGGGGTGGGGTCTGTGGTCAGGGGCCAGGTGCTCACCTTCCACTTGTGGCCTTGCAGGGACGCTGTGGAACCTGTCCTCGCACGACTCCATCAAGATGGCCATCGTGGATCATGCACTACATGCCCTGACCGATGAGGTGGTCATTCCCCGCTCCGGCTGGGAGCGAGAGCCCAACGAGGATTCCAAACCCCGCCATATAGAGTGGGAGTCGGTGCTCACCAACACTGCTGGCTGCCTTAGGTATGGATCTGGCAGAGCACTGGCCTGGGTTTGGACTGCAACACTCCTGGGCTGTTCTGGCACTTGTAGAGGACTGTGGAGCAGCTGCTCTCATAAGACAGCTGTTGGTGGTGCAGGCCTTGAGTTTGGAGGCGTTTACCCTCAGTGAGGGGAGCTACATACAGGAGCTGTTTTCTCTTGAGTGTGTGGGATGTGGGCTGTCCCTTGCCTGCCCTCAGCTGTCTCTCCCATGAGGGTTCTCTTCTGCCTGCCAGGAATGTGAGCTCGGAGCGGAGCGAGGCTCGTCGGAAGCTGCGAGAATGTGACGGGTTGGTGGATGCCCTGATCTACATCGTGCAGTCTGAGATCGGCCAGAAGGACTCTGACAGCAAGGTACCACAGCAGGATTGGTGTTGGGAAAGGGAAAGCCTGCGTGGGGTGCACCTGGCACTCAGCCTGCAGTTTGGGTTGGAATGTTGGCCTTCCAACAGAAGCCTGATTGTATCACTCATCCCCACACCACTGTCACCTGACTCAGGGCTTCCTGATCAGCCTGGATAAGGTCTTGGCTTGAATTTTCTTTGAGCTTTGAGCTGAAGGCTGGGCCAGGCCCTTGCTCACAGACCTGGAGTGCTGCTCCCTGTCTCTGAAACAGACACTCTGGTTCTCTCGCCAGCTGGTGGAGAACTGTGTGTGCCTGCTGAGGAACCTGTCCTACCAAGTCCACCGTGAGATCCCCCACGCTGAGCGCTACCAGGAGACGCCCCTTGTCCCTGCCAACAACGCTGGGCCCCACAATGCCAGCTGCTTTGGGGCCAAGAAGGGCAAAGGTTTGTGTGCCAGCAGCAGGGAAGGAGGGGGGGGAGCAGAGACAGGTGTTGAGGGTGGTCTGGGGTCTTTGTGCTCCTACTCGGGCATCTCGTGTGAAGCCTGAAGGGCAGCTTTCTCTGGAGGCGCAGTGATCCCTGCTTCCCTGGCTCTGGGAGCTGTTGCTTGGCTTGCCCAAATCGTTTGACACAAGCTGTGGTGGGTGTCTGTGGTGGCGGGATGGTGATGGGTACATGTCCACTAATTCCACGCCTTCCCTTTTCTCCTGTGTTGCCCCTTCCCCTTCCCTTTGCTTTCTTGCCAAATGATCTGCCCCATGACGCTGTCGGCACTTCTCTCCTCCTGCCTCCCCTCTCTCTTGTCCTTCTCTCCGCCTCACCAATAGACGAGTGGTTCTCCAGAGGTGAGTGCGCTCTTGGTTTTACTTTTTCCATGGTTTAATTGGGTGCTTTCTCCAGCTCTCTTTGCCCCCCTCCCCTAGCTGGGCACATTCTGCCTGCAGTGTGGCTAATGTCCCCAGTGTCCCCTCCTGCCACACACTGGTCGCTTGGCTTCAGCTCGCCTCTGGGCTTGTTCCTGCAAGTGGCAAAGAGCTGTTGGGCCAAGGCAGGTGGGGAGGAGTCTCACACCTCTCCACTTGCCCTTTGAAGGTAAAAAGCTCCCAGAAGACCCCGGTGCCGACACAGTGGATTTTCCCAAAAGAACAACTCCAGCCAAAGGTATGCTCCTTGAGTGATTATGCAGGACCTGGTGTCAGGGCAGCTTTTGCTACAGCAGCCGGGGAGACAAGCGAGTGAGAGGAGCTGTTTCCCATTGAAGTGAGCCTCTCCAATGGGCAGAAGATGGGTTTGGAGCAGGAATGCCCAAGGCCCTGTTAAAACGTGAGCTCTGCCAGTATACCTGTGAAAATCTTGTGCATGGATGAGGTCAGCAGGCTCAGGACAGGCTTCAGAGGGAAATACTGCCCCAGGGGCTGAGGGACAGCACAGTGACACAGCCCTCTGTGGTGGTCTCAGACCTCCCAGCACAGTTGCCCTCTTGTCTGCTCTTCACTCCTGGGCATGAAGAACAGGCATGTGTTAAAGCTAAAATATCTGTGTTAAATTTTTCCCCATCCATGAGAATGAGGAAAGGTCATTCCCAGAAGCCTCTGGGGACAAGTGTCTCACTACATGTGAATCACAGCCCCTGACCAAGCAGTGGCTGAGGTTTCTGGTACCCTGGGGCAGCCTGGCCCTCTCTGTGCCAAGAATCCCACTCTCTAGGAGCCTCGGTAGAAGCTTCCAGCTTCATCTGCCCAGCTGTGCCCCTTTGAACTAGGCAGACACTAGCAGAGCCATTGGATAAAGCCTTCCTACCGTTGTCCTCCTGGCAGGCTACGAGCTCCTCTTCCAGCCAGAAGTGGTGCGGATATACATCTCCCTCCTGAAGGAAAGCAAGACTCCAGCCATCCTGGAGGCTTCAGCAGGAGCCATCCAAAACCTGTGCGCTGGCAGCTGGACGGTGAGCGCCCGTGGAGCTGGGGGTGTGACAGGGAAGGGGAGCTGGGAGCACCACCGTGGGGCTGGCAGCGGTGTCCCAGCCCCGGGTGACACGGTGGCCCTGTGCCTCCCCACAGTATGGCCGGTACATCCGCTCAGCCCTGCGCCAGGAGAAGGGGCTCTCCGCCATCGCCGACCTCCTGCCCCACGACAGCGAGCGCGTGGTGAAAGCGGCGTCCGGGGCCCTGCGCAACCTGGCCGTGGACCTGCGCAACAAGGAGCTCATCGGTGAGGGTGGCGCGCTCCCCATATCCGTGCAGGCTGGGCAGGAGCTTCCTCCTTCTCCTCTTGGCTCCTGGGGAAGTGTGTGGGCACAGCATCAGCCCTGCCTCTGTCTGCTGCCCTCACCCAGAGCAGAGAGTGCTGAGCTCTGCAGAGAGGGAACAGCAAAACAGGTCACCTGTCAGTGGTTTTCCCTTCAGACCTGTTCTGTGCTTGCTCACGCCCAGCTCTTTATCCTTCCCAGGCAAACATGCCATCCCCAACCTAGTGAAGAACCTGCCTGGAGGCCAGCAGACCCCTGCCAAAAATCTCTCTGAGGATACAGTGGTGTCAATCCTCAACACCATCAATGAAGTGATCGTGGACAACCTCGAGGCAGCCAAAAAGCTCCGGGAAACACAGGGGATCGAGAAGCTTGTGCTGATCAACAAATCTGGGTAGGTTCTGCTCAAAGGATGATGCCAGCAGTGGAGAGGGGCTTCACCTCTTTCTAGGAACTGCTCAGAGAGAGGTTTCCAAACATCTCTTCCTTCACCTCTTTCTAGGAACCGCTCAGAGAGAGAAGTCCGGGCAGCTGCCCTTGTCTTGCAGACAGTCTGGGGCTATAAGGAACTGCGGAAGCCCCTTGAGAAGGAAGGCTGGAAGAAGTCAGATTTCCAGGTGCGGGGATGCCCTGTGGTGGCCAGGGTGGTAGGTGGGATCCTGCAGTAGGGAGAAGGGTGTTCCTGGAGCTTGGCAGGAACTTTGGCCTTTGGCTCTTCACCTTGCTGGTGGCACTGGGCACCCATGGAGGTGTCCCTGTGCTGTTTTACAGCCACTGGCCAGCAGGAAGTCTCTGTTAGGAGCACTCTGTAAGGTGTCCTGTCCTGTGTCCCACATGAGCATGAGGCAGGAATTTTGTCACTCTAAGTGCTGCTGTGGCAGTGTTGAAGAACAGGATTCTCCCAGGCTCAGTTTCCTTCCTGAAAGCAGGGATTGCCTGTGCTGTTGGAGGGCCAGGCTCTGCCCCAGTCCAGGCAGGCCCCCCACTCTGATGGGGATGCAGTGGGGGCTTTGGCACCTTCTGCTTACTTTGGGCTCCCGCTCAAGGGCTGTGGGAGGGTTCCTGGATTTGTGCTGGTGCTGGAGGGCTGGAATGTGCTGGTGAGGAAGGAACCTGTGGGCCCAGGATCTGAGTGGTCACTGTCTGTTGCTGTAGGTGAACCTGAGCAATGCTTCTCGGACCCAGGGGGGCAACTCCTTTGATGACAGCACCTTGCCTCTCATCGACAGGAACCAAAAAACAGGTATGTGCTTGCCTTCAACATCTGTGCCTGCCATCATCCCTCTGCCTTGTGGGTACTTGGGGCACCTGGTGTTTGTCCTCTCCCTTGTTCTTCAGCTATGGCTTCCCTGGCAGCCTCAGCTGCTCACACAGGGCTGTTAGTATGGGCCTTGGGTGGCTTTTCTGGCCATCAGTTTGGGCCTTAGATGGCTTCTTGGGGCTGGGCCTGGGCTCCCCCAGGTGGGGCAGGGAGCAGTTCCAGACTGCAGGAGCTGTTCCTGATGTGCTCTCCTGTGCTTGTAGACAAGAAATCCTCCCGGGAGGAGATCCAGATGAGCAACATGGGACCAGGTAGGAGAGGGACTCCCTCTGGGTATGGGGGGGAGCAGGGCAGTGTGCACATCTCCTGTGGGGGTGGTGCAGCCCCCCCATGGAGGTGGCACGACTGACTGACTGTCCCCTCTCCTGCTCCAGACAACTATTCCACACTCAACGAGAGGGACCACAGCAGGACGCTGGACCGATCCGGTGACCTCGGAGAGATGGATCCGGTGAAGGCAGCGCCATTGATGGTGAGCAGCTCTCTTTAACTCGGGAACAGTGGGATGGATGGGTGCAGGAAATGCCACGTCACTGTCCTGTCTGCCAGAGGAGAGGAGAGCTGGGCTCCCACAACTAACACCCCCCATGCCATGGGCCCCTACTAACCGCATGTGTCTGCAGCAGGAGGAGGGGCAGGAGTCGCAGCCTGAGGTAGAGGAGGAGGAGGAGGAGAAGGAGGAAGATGCTGCTGTGCCCTCCCCCATGTTGGTATGTCCCACGGTGTCCTGCCCAATCTGACAGTGGTGACAGATCCTGCTGTGCTCTTAGGGGTGCTTGGCCAGCCAAATCCTGCTCCAATCACTGCTGCTGCAATCACTGGTGCTGTGATCCTGCCTCCACCCTCACTCCCTCTCCAGCCTTAACACTTGTCCCTCTCTCTCTCCCCACAGCAGAAGATCTAGCTGGCCTCCCTGCCTCTGTTCCATTTGGGTTGATAATATATTATATATATAAATATATAACTCTTCATGGTGGAATGGACCGACTTTTACCTTGTCTTATTGTTGGAATTTTGCTGGACTCTCTGTGCCAACCATCCAGCCAAACGCCTGGGCCGGGTCCCCAGGGCAGCCTGGGCCACTCGGTCTCCTCCGGGCCGCTGCACCTCCCTGTTCTGGGACACCACCACTGAGAACTCCTCCTCCCGTCCTCCACCACCTCCTTCCTCCTGAGAGTAAAACCTTCCTGCCTGACTCTGCCGGATCAGCCGGCGTGGATGCTGCACAAGGACTCGGATCTCTGCCTTGACCAGGAGCTGCCTTCTCTCCCACGCCTTCCCCCTGCTCCGAGGTGTCTTGCAGGGACAGGGACTGGGACCTCACTTGCTGCCGCCTTGTTTTTGGTTTGGTTTTGTTGCCTATAGGATATATTTTTTCGTGTGGGATCACTCTTCAACCAGCGCCGTGGGGACAGCAGGAGCATCCCTCCTCCCTGAGGGCTGCAGGACTAGGGGCTGGAGGCACAGGGGCCAGGGGAAGGAAAACCAGCAATAATGTCTCTTGCTTTGCTCTAGATGAGGCTTTGGGGGCATGGGAAGGGAGATCCAGCTCTGGATCCTGCAGAGGGGTCTGGATGGGGCCCTGGCTCCCACCCAGTGCCTGTGTGAGGAGGATCCTTCTGTGAGGAAGGAGGTCAGTGCTTGTGGCATGGGCCAGGGTCCCCGCGGAGGGAGGAGATGCGGCAGGGTTTTGGGGAGAGCAGGCGGCTCGGGGCGCACTGTGCCGGGCACCTGGAGCTGGGATCCCGCGGCGCTGCCCCGCTGACTTTATCTTGACACGTGCCTTTCTTTTGCCACTGTGAAATAGCTCTTTGAATCGTACTGTCCAGCTGCTTCCCTGGGAAAGGGGAGTTTCCTGGCCTTCCTGCAGGGCTGAGCTCTTCCCTTCCCTGCTGGGAGCCTTACCTGTCTGCAGTGGGGCTGGGAGCCTCTTCTGGGGGGAGCCCAACCCCCCTGCCCTCGCTGAGAGGGTGCGGGGTGCTCATCTGCATCCTGGCCTGGGCTGCCACCGGAGTTGGGATGTGCTCCTCCTCCTCCTCCTCTGGCTGTGGTGCTGGGGCACATCCATGTGCTGTGATCTTTTGGGGGGCCCTGGGGCTCCCTGTGCAACTGGAAGCCTCTGTAGGAGGCTGCAAACTGGAGCAGGAGCCCTCCCAGCCCTGGGCTTCCCCCAGGGTGGGCTCTTGGGGCACGGGGAGGTGGCAGGGGCAGAGCTGGTGCCTTGCTCCTGCCACACTTCCCCCCCAGCTCTGGCTGGGCCTGCCCTGCTTCCAGCCCCACCTCAGCTCAGTTGGGTTTTGTTCTGGGATCTAACTCTTCTCTTTTCCTTTAAATATGTAAAACACTAATTCCTTTTTTAATTTTTAATTCCAAATGAACCAAAAAACCAGCATCCCCCTTCTCTCCTCCTTGGCCCTGGTAGGGAGGGGGGCCAAGGAGGTGGGGAGAGGGAAGCACCAAGCCGTTCCTTGTCTGATTCCTGTGCACACTCTTGTAACGCTTTTAAAACAAAATGATTTTTTTATATAAATAAAGTTTTTAAAGTGTGATGTGTGCCTGCCCCTTTGGTCTTTCTTTGCTGCTGGACTCAGCTGCTTTTTCCAGGAGTGGTGCTGTCTCCATGGCTCCCAGAGGTGTCACTTTGTGACAAACCATGTGGTATTTCCCACCCCTCACACCTTGCCTTGTCCCCAAAGCCACCAGTAAGCAGAGAGAAGGCAGTTACCAGGTATTTTATTGCTTCAGGTCCAAGGAGCAATGCCAGGGATGTCTTGCAGGGAGGGGGGCAAGGAATGATGCCTGGCTTGGCAGAAGCAAAGCTGGGGACAGTTGGCTGAGTGGGACCAGCACCAGGCATGTTAATGGGTGGGATGTGATGTGTGTTTGGGTCAGCAGGGACAGTGCCAGGCACGTTGATGCTGGGGCTATCCAGGCAGGGAGGCTGCGTGCTGGGCACCTGGGGCTCACACAAAGAGCTTGTCGTGGCAGGCCTGGCAGTACATCTTGTCGCCGCGCTCGCAGAAGGTGCCCTTGTGCAGCCGGCCCAGGCAGTAGGAGCAGACGAAGTGCTCGGGGTGGTACCTGCGCCCCGCGGCCGTGATGCAGCGCCCGGTGACGGGGCGGCCGCAGCCGTGGCAGATGCTGCCCTGCCGCTGGTGGAAGTGCAGCTCGCAGTAGGGCCTCCCCTCCAGCTCGAAGAAGGAGCCGCCGCTGAAGCCAGTTAGGCACTCCTGGGGGAAGGAGAGGGGAAGGCTGGCGTGGCCCTGGGAACACCCCCAGTACGTGCATCCCTGCCGTCCCACTCACCGTGCACACGAAGCACTCGGCGTGCCAGACACCCTGCAGGGCTGACAGGTAGTTGTCGATGACAGGGCGCTCACAGCCCTGGCATTTGGGGGCGAACATGGCCAGGAAGTCCTGGTGGCAGTACGGCTTCCCGTTGTGCTCCAGGAACCCTGCGGGGAGGAGATTGGGATGGGTGCCCACCTGGGGATGGCTCACACTGGGGACAGTGGGACATGGATACACAGGTAGCCAGGATAGGAGGCAAGGGAGAGACCGTGGGGAGCTGTCAGATGGGGCAATCAGTGCAAGAGCAGGGGATACCTGGGATGGGGGCAGGACCCCCACACCTGTTCTTTGGCACATACCCTCATCTCCAAACACCTTCCCACAGTGGGTGCAGAAGAAGTGCTCAGGGTGCCATGTCTGCTCCAGGGCCGTGAGGACTTTCTGCAGGAAAAGCCGAGGTGAGGGGGCCGGTGGTGGCTGGGGGAGGCCAGGGGCGGGTCACTCACTCACTCACTCACTCACTCACTCACCTCGCGGATGGGGCCGGCGCAGTAGGCGCAGCGAGGGGAGAAAGCCTGGTGATAATCCTCCTCGCAGAACGCCTGCCCACCCTGCTCGAAGAAGGGCCCCTTGTCCAGCTCCTGCCCGCAGCGGGCACAGGTGAAGTGCTCGGGGTGCCAGGTTTTGCCCAGGGCTGTGAGCACCTGTGAGGAGGAGGCACAGGGGCTCTGAGGTTGGCTCCGGGGGATGCCCAGGGGTGCCAGGCTGGCAGTGAGAGCTCACCTTGCCAGCGATGGGCTTGCGGCAGGAGGCGCAGACGCCGGCAGGTGCGGCCATGATGCCCAGCTCCTGCAGGTCCCGTGTGAGGCTGTCCAGCATGTTGTCCAGTAAGGACTCCGTGGGCACGCCAGCTCCCTGCCCTGCAGCTGCCAGCTGCCGGGAAGGAGCATGGTGAGGTCTGGGTGAGGGCCAAACCCCCCAGCCTGGTGCCCCAGGGCCGAGGCTCACCTTGCTCTGCGTGTGGCCCAGGTCAGCCAGGAGCTCATCCAGCTGCCGGGCGGCCTCCGTGTGTGGGGGTGAGGAGAGCAGCGGCTTTGGGACTGGCACAGGGGTGCTGGGCATGGCAGAGAGGGGAGATGCTGTGGCATCCACCCCAAGGCCAAGACCAAGACCCCCTCCACCTCTGCCAACACAGCCCTTTCCCACAGGCCACCACAGGGAACACTGCAGGTATGCAGGATACAATCTGTCCCAGGTGACCCTGGATGGCAAATCCCAGGAAGGAACAGACAGCCCCAGATGGCTTTGCCCTCCCATGGCTGTTTTTACCTGTACACTGAATCCAAACCTTCTCCTGGAGGCTGAGCTTGAGGTGGCAGTGGCACCTGAAAGGACAAGCCCTTGTGGCAGAGCCCTCAGGGTGCTCCCCTGGCAGCTTCCCCTGCCCAGCTCCACCACCCCATCATGAGCTGAGGGGCCCTGTGCCCAGGCATTACCTTCAGGGTACCATGCTGGGCATCCTGGCAGGAGCTTGGTCCCTGCAGTGCACAGTCCTTGGAGGCCAGGCAGGAGCTCTGCTCCAGTTCTTCCAGCAAAGCATCTGCACAGAGACACCCAGGTCAAGCCCCACAGCCACCAGCTGCCCACCCTGTGGTCTTGTACCACTCCCAAAATCTAAGGAGCAAAAGGAGGGTCACAGCAGCTCCTGCTGGCCAGCTGCCAGCCCCAAAGGGCCCTGAGCACCCTCCCCGAGGCCCCCATGCCTGTGCAGGATGTGCCCACCTTCCCAAAGAGTGTGAGTGAGGCAGAGTCCTGCCTCCCCACACCATCCCTGACCAGCAAAGAAACCTCTGCCAGTCCTCAGCTTGACTCAGCATAAGCCCTGGCAGGGAAAAGCTCACCCTGGGCCCATCCTGCATGTCCAGAGCACCACTTCCCCCAAGGTGGGCTGAGCACTTTCCTCTTTCACCTCTCTGCCTTGGCTGTCCCTGACACTGGGAACAGGCAATGCCCCCAGCAGTGTGGCTGCTCCCCTGAGCCCAGCTCCCCACCCCAGGCCAGGGATGGCTCCCAGCTCCCGCTGGGTGCAGCCAGGGCTGTGGCGCTGCCTCAGCCCATTTCCTGCTCTGAGGCTGGCTCCATTTTTGGCCAAGTGCTCGCTTGACCACTGTCCCCATCGTTCCTGTGGGGGGGGGGAGGCACAGGAGGGAGCAGGGCTCCAAGGCTGCCCCTCTGTGTCATCCCCTCCCGGCCCTGAGGTACAGGAAGGAAGAGGCTCCCCGGAGTTGCCAAAAATGTGACCCCAAACCAGGCCTGGCTGCAGGATCAGCTCTGGAGAGGCCCAACTTACCCAAATCCTCCATCCTGCCTTGGTGTGAGGTCCCAGGGCTGGGGCAGCCCCCCGAGGTGCTGAGATGGCAGCAGAGGCTGCGCCAGCTCTGTTCCGGTCTCGCCTCCACCCCCCGCGCCGGGGTTTGTCACCCAGGGTTTCCTCTGTGGGCTGCACACACCACGTGTGACGGGCACAGCTGGGGCACAGGGAGCCACAAACAGCCCAGGCGGGGGCTGCAGAGGGGAGAAACTGGCCTAGGGGCCGCCCAAGGAGCTCCAGGAGCCAGGATGTGATGTCCTGCTGACCCAAGCCCTGTGCAGAAGCCACCGGCCACAAGGGATGTGTGACAAGGGATGATGTCCCTGTGCTGGGTGGAAATGGCTTTGTGGCAGCATGATGGAGCAGTGCTGTCACCTTCCAGCAGAGCCTTGCCTTTGGGGGACACTTCTGGAGCCTCGTCATCGATTCCCAGGTAACAGCAAATCCCTTTTTGGCAGAGAAATCTCCTGGCACTGCTGGGAGCAGACAGTGGATGTGGAAACAGCTCCAAGGAACTGGGGGAATGCTAATGCCAGAGGTGGGTGCACATGGCTTGGTGTGTGTTTTGGGCTTTTGTTTGGTGTTTGGAGGAGGCAGCACCTGGTAGGTGACCAACAACATCTCTGTCACCTTGGCCACCAGCCGTGACAAAGTGTCACCAGGCCCTGTCTTGGCTCCTCTTTAGCCCAGCCAGAAAAAACCTCAGGAGCAAAGGCTGAGAACCACAGCCCCCATCCAGCACCCACAGGGGTCAGGCTGGCCCTGCCTTGGCCCTGCTCCTGGGCACTGCTGAACACCCACGGGTGGGACAGGCTGGAGCTGAGCCCCTCAGCCGCCACCTCAGGGTCACTTCATTCCTGACTCCATTTTGTCGCCTGCTCACAGCAGGGACATCCAGCCCAGCCCCGCCTCAGGAAAAGGCCCCGGGGCCACCAACCCGAAGTGTCCGGGCTGTTTCAGGCCAGGAATGCTGAGAGCCCCCCAAAGCCCAGAGGAGGCACTGCTGCTGTCACTACTGCGGCTGCCTGGCCGTGGCATCCTGGTGTCAGGCCTTCCCTTTCTGCACTCCACAGAACCTTCCTGCCTGCAGAAGGTTTTGGACTATTTTTAGCTTTCTCAGTGATTTAGTGATGTATTAGCCTGAGTGCACACGAGCATCCAGAACTGGAATAACTTAAAACTTGTCCTTACAGAACCCAGAGGCCAGAGGCTGAGCTGTGCCCTGCCCTGAGCTCTGCTCCACTGTTGCAACAAGAATTAAGTGACCTCAGCCTTGCCTGCAGAGGGGAAATCAGTCATGACCACAGCAGGGACAGGCTGGCACGGGGCTGACAAAAAGCAGGGACAGGAGGAATCCCTGTGCAAGGATCCCAAGGTTTTCTTTAATGCAAGGACATTCTCCTCCTTGCCAGTGTCTGGCTCAGGGGAACGTGGTTCTCCACAGTGAGGGGGTTTATTGGCACTCTCTCAGGAACTGTTGGACACACTTTTGTTTTCTAGGAACATGGCAGAGCTCAGGATTTGAAATGCAGAAGAAAGGATTTGAAATGCAGAAGCAGAAGGGAGCAGCAGGCGCTCGGAGCCCTCTCACTGCTGGGAACCAGTTCAGCAAACAGGATTTTCCAGCTCAACGCTGCAGACTCTTTGAACCCCGGTGATTTTTGCTTTTCGTCTCCCGAGGGAGGATGAGGAGCACCTTGTTCTGGGGAAGTGTTACCCTTTGTTCTCCTGTCATAAAGCACTGGGTAAGATCGGCCAAACCCTCCTCTCCAGAGCACACCCCAGTCCTGCTCCCCAAGGTCCTGGCCTGGTGTCACATCTTGCTCAGTCCAAAAGCCACCGAGGCGGCTGGGACAGCAGGGAAGGTGACAGAGTGGTGACCGTGACAAAACCCGCTCCCGGGTGGTGCCTTCAGCGTCTGCGGGGGCGAAGTTTTGGGGTTTTGGTGTGGGTTCAATGTGTTAGTGCAGTTCCTGTGGGACAGTCAGGTGCTGCTGGGGTTGTTCTGGGGAGGGACTCGGTCCTTGGAGACCACGGGGGGAGGGTGCCCCGGCACAGCCGCTCCCGGGGCTCCTGCTCAGGCGCCGTTCGCGGGGGGGACACCGCCGGGAACGGGGAACTGGCGCTGCCTCATCTCGGTGGAACTACAACTCCCGGCAGGCCCCACGCATGCGCGGCCGGGGGACGGAAGCGGGCGGGGCCAGGGCTGTGTGCCCCGCCCCCCTTGCGCCGGCCACCATTTTGTCACCGACTTTCACCCGCCGCCCGACGGGGCGTTTTTTTTTTCTTAAAGGAGAAGCCGTAGCAAAAAGCGGCCGGGCCGCCAGGCCCCGCCGGTACTACGGGCGGCGCCGCAGCCCCGCGGCACGGAGCAGCCGCGTGGGGCGAGCCGGCGAGCGGCTTCCCCTGCCAGGCCTCGCCCGAGGGGCAAAGGGGCCCGGGGGCAGGCGGAGGGGCGCAGGCAGCGGCGGCGGTAGGGAGCCCTGCGGAGCCAGGGCCTGGGCGGCGGCCGCGCGGCGGACGGGCGGTCCGGGCGGAGGGGCCTGCGGGGCGGCGGCCGCGGGGGCCGCGCTCGAGTGGGCGCCGAGCGGGGCCGGCCGGGGGGGGAGCGGGAGCGCGAGCGCAGCGGCCGTGGCAGCGCCTGCGCGAGAGGCGGCGCGATTCCGGGGCGCGCGCGGGAGCAGCGCGCTGATTGGCCGCTCGGCGGTGGGGGGGCGGGCCCCGCCCCGGCCGTGGCGCCCATTGGCCAGGCGGCGCGCGAGCGGCGGGGAAAGGCGTGAGCGCGGCGGGCGGGGGCACTCGAGCCTGAGGGGCAGGGCCGTTCCCCGAGTCCCGCCCGCGGATTGGTGGACGCGGGCAGGAGGCGGGGCGCAGGGGCCGCGCGTGAAGGCGGGCGGCGGACGCTGATTGGCCGTGGGCGGCGGGGGCGGGCGTGCCCGGCCGAGGGTGGAGCGCGGCCGTCCCGGCCCCGCCGCCGCTGCCGCCGCCCCGATGCCGGCGGGCACCGAGCAGCCGGGGGGCGCCGCCGCCGAGCCGCCGCCCGCCCCGGGACCGCCGCCCGCCGCAGACCGACCGCCGGCTTCGGGCCGCCGCCGTCCGCCGCCGCCGCCCGCCGCCGATCAGGAGGAGGAGTCCGGCGGCAGCCGGGTGCTGAGGGGCGGCCGGGAGCGCGGCCGCGCCGCTTCGGCCGCGGGGGGAGCTGCAGCAGCCGCCGCCGCCGCCGCGTCCCGCCGCCGTAAGGCCGAGTATCCCCGACGTCGGCGGAGCAGCCCCGGGGCGCGGCCCGCCGCCGAGCAGCCCGCCGCCGAGACGCCGCCCGCGGCCAGGAAGGCCCCCCGGGCCGGGTGAGTCCCTGCAGCGCCGGCTCCGCCCGCGCCTTCCGGGGGTCGCGGCCCGGGGGGCGGGAGATGCGACCTCTGCCCGACCCGCGCGAACGGGCCCAGGCCCCGGGGCCGCCTCTGGCTGCGGGGTGCCCCGCGCCGCCGCCCCTTTGTTCCGGCCGGGCTGGGCCGGCCCCACCGGTCCCTTCCCAGGAAGGGCCGTGTCCCGGGAATCGCCGGCTGCGCAGCGCCCTCGGGCAGCGGCCGCTGTCCCGGTGCCCCGCGGCGCTAACGCGGTCTGGCTCCCTCTGCCAAAGGTCCGGTTGAGGGAGGCGGTGGGATCCTCCTTCCCGGGAGGAGAGGCTGCATTCGCTGCACCTTCGGTCCTGAGCGGGACACTGGAGCCTTCGGAAGTGCAGCTGCTCTCCCCTGTTCTAAACACACAACACCCCTGGATCACTCCTAATTGTCCTGGGCATGGCTGGGCCTCTGCTGCTGGATATTCCTGTAGTTCCCCTCAGCTTCCTGCGGCTGAAATCTACCTTGGCATGAGGGGTTGAAAAAAATGATCCGATAGAGAGGCACCAGGACTTTGGGGAATTGGGGCTCATCTCCACGTTATTCAGTTCCTTGTTGCTGCCCATCCCATAGAGTCTGGCTCTTACACTTGCTTTTGTGTTTTTTTCAGGTCCACAGATAAAGTCGCTGGTAAAGGTAAGAGTTGAATTGTTCACTCCTGGTGTTGTGTTCCTTCTAGAAAGTCTGGGCTGTCCCATGGTTTAGCCCAATCCTCTTTTTGGATCTTCCTTTTAAAGAATATTTTAGTGCTGGGTAATGTGCGATTTCTTTCTGAGTCTCTCTCAAGACTGTGGAACTGTGATAAGCCTCTGCTGCTGCTGTTGGCACATGCCCCACCTGCAAAATCTCACTGTCCCAAAAAGCACTCGGGTTTTCCATGGCTGTTGGAGCATGAGGCTGAGCTGCTCCGTGGTTTGACAGCTCTTGTTGCACAGCAGTCCCAAGTAGTCGGCAAATCCTGGGTTCACTTCTGTTCTGTGCTCAGGAGTATAGGAGTAGATCCTCAGAAGACCTGGGATAGTTGTGTGGAAATCAGAGTATTCAGATATTCACACTTCTTGTTTTCTAACTTTAGTGGATCATGGGGTTTTTAGGCTGATGTCTTCAGGGGTAAAAGAGAAAATTATTTAGAACTGGGGGCATGAGTAGTGTTGGAACACAAAAGCCCCAGGGGTGGGGATCTGCAACCTGTAGCAGAGCTTTTGTTTTCCAGTGCACACTGTGAACTTTGTGCACATATTTAACAATTTCTCGTTTTAAAAAAAAGCCCAAAAAGAAAAAAAAAAAAAAAAAAAAAAAAAAAAAAAGAAAAATTTAGAGGGCTTTGCTCCTTACCTGGTGATGACTTCTGAAACAGATCCAAGTAGAGGGCTTTGTGTAGTGTGTTTTTGATCTGGCACCAGAGAATTGTGGCAGAATGAAGCCCCGAGGAAAGGAGGTCACACACCTGTGCCGGTGAATTCCCTTTCTGCTGGAGCTGCCTGGGTTTGTTTGCCAGCAGCTCTGTCTCGGAGGCTGCTGTTATTCTTGTGTTTTGGTAACTCTTTAGCTTTCCTCCTACAAGTCTTTATTCCGTTTGGGTGTGGAAATCCATCGCAGTTCCAGCTGGCAAGGTGGTGTTTTACAGACTGAAGCAGAATTAACCAATGTGTGTTGAGTCCAGATCTTGCTTGTGTGTATTTACCCCTCACTGTGTGCAGGATGGACAGTGTAATGTCAGAGCTTCAGGCTTTTATGTCAAAGCACAGTTGCTGAAATGTCTAAAAAAGTTTAGCTTTGTATGTGTATAGAGTTAAGACTTGGTTTTTGGTTTAAGGAGAAATATTTATTGGCAATGGTAGAAAACAGGCAGAATATTTCCATTTTTACCTCAGGAAGTGAAAGTTGTCAGACTGAAATTCCCGGATGTGGGGGCTCTCTGCACTCGAGCCATTTTAGCCTTTTACTTGGCCTCTGAGAGTTTCAGCTGTGCTTCAAGGTGAGACTGGAAAAAGTGTTTGTTAAACTTCTGGGGCTCTTTTTTTCCCAATCAGATTTCCAGCCAAAGTGATGGTAGGGATAGTTGCGTGGAAATTGGCACGGGGAAGCGCTGACTTCTGGGCCAGAGGAAATCTGTGCTGTGGGGGGTGGGGGTTGTTTGTTTCTGGTTTGTTTTTTAGTCTACAGGAGCACAGAAGTGAGGAAGCTGCACTCCTGTGTCCTGGCTGCACACTGGATGGAGCCCTTGTGCACCTTGTGCTGCTAGAGAGAACCTGGAAATGGGCTGAGGAGTGTCTTGCTCCTCCTTCCTTCCTTAGACAGGTTGTGCAGGAGCAGGAGGGGCTTCTCCCTCCTCCTCCTGTTGGGCTTTATCAGAGAATTTTGAAGGAGCCAGACCAGTGTAAGCAAGCAGCAGCTTTCCTTGCACAACAGGGTTTTTGGTAGCCAGGAGCCTCCTGTGAGCCTGGAAGGCAAAATCTCATTTGTCCTTTCCTCCTGCTTGGAGCTGGGATAAGGTGCTGAGTGGTTCTGGTGAAGGTTTGGAATTCTGTGTTTGTGTTCCCTGATACAGAATTGATTTTTTTTTTTTTTTCCATTGCAGTATTAGCCTTTACTGCCATCTGCTAAATCCAGTTGGGAATATTCCCTGGTACAGCCATGGTACAAAGCCATGGGATCAGGCTTCTCCTGCATCCCCTGGGCAGTTCTGGCTGTGCAGGTCTGACGGGGAGTTTGGAGGGAGATGAGAGCCCAAGGTGTGTGTGTTGTGTTGTGTCGCAGCCCGAGTGTGACAGTCACCACGGGGAGCTGCAGCGTCAGCCTGTGCTCCCTGGCTATTCCCTGTTGCCTGCTTAGTCATGCAGTTGCAGGATTTCCCAACGTGTGCCTGCAGGAATATTGGATGCATAAGTAGAACGTTTAATCTCAGCTTACAAATGAATTTGTGTAGCTGCAGTTGCTGTGTAGCAGAATTCACGTCTGCCTTCCCACAGCGCTCTGTATCCTTGTGGGAATAATTTTCATTTCAGTCAGGAGAGTCACCTCCCTGGAAGCCTGTTCTCAAATCCAAGGGTTTTGATAAGAAAATAGTTAGGTTTGGCAAATTTAAAAAAAGATGGAAAACTTTGAGACTCAGGAAGTGGCAAATGGGTTTGTACAGAGAGGACTCACATTATACCTGAGAGTTTTATTCTTAATGCTTCATGCTCCTTTTGGGAGCATTGCTTTCCCTTAAGGCTTTGTCAGTGTTTGGAGAAAGTAATGTCATTATTTAAAATCAAACCTTATAAAAATGCACTGAATTTAAATAGCTCTGACTGCCCAAACCCTCCTAGGATTTTCCTGTATCCCATCTGTACAGTTCCACAGTGCTCTGGTGGGGAAGAGCCCTTTGGATGGAGCTTTGCACTTGGATATTTTTCCTAAATTTCATTTTTGTCCATGCCATTATGAAAGCAGGTGTTTGGTGCCTTATCTGCTGTGTGGTTGCTTCCTTAAATCCCAGAGATGTGCTTATGTTGTGGTGCATTTATTTTTATAGAAGCTTTTTAACTTAGCAATTAATAGTTTATTTTCTTTTCACCTAATTGCACACGTGTATTTTCTGAAATTGTCTGCAGGGTCAGTAAGAAGCTTCCAAATGCCTTATAAATCAAAGTTCAGCTCTGATAAAAAGCAGAGCAGTGCCCAGTGTCATGTCCTTTGGTTGTCTAAACAAAGCCACAACTTCACTGTGAGTGTCCTTCCAGGTTTCCTTTTCTTGTCCCTTCTCCCAGGGTCTGGCATTCGCTCACGATTTTTAATCTATTTTTGATTAAGGAAAGAGAGACAAAAACTTACACCACTCTAGGACTTCCCATATTTTGGGCAAGGGCTTTGGTGATGGCTGATTCCGGCTGTTCTTGCAGCTGAACACTTAACAGTTGACAGAAGTTTCCTGGTGCAGCCCTGACCCTTGGATAGGGACCAGGGACCATCTTGGGGGGGTCTGGAGTCAGAAGGTTTTTCAGCTCCTGGCTCTGTGTCACTGTGAGCTCTGTGGCAAGGTAAATAATTGATACCTCTCCTAAGGATGGCGTTTGGGAGGTACCTGGGTATCTCAGCATGTAAAAATGCCCTGAATCTGTTAGACAGCTGAAGCAGAGGAAGTAAAAGGAGAAATCCTGGCAAAAGGCTTATCCAAGACCTTCACTTGAGAGGAGGGAAGCACAGCTGCTGGGTGAGGAGTGTGCTCTGTCCAGGTGTGTTCTGAGGCAGGTGTGCTTCAGCTCTGCAAACCTGATTTTTAAAATTATAATTATTATCAGCTGAATGCCTGATCTTCCAAGGGAATACAGCTCTTCCAGAGCAGCAGACTGTGCTATCCCTGGCAACACAGTAGTGGTTGAGGGAGGAATTTATAGAGGATGGTTTCAAGTGTCTTTGGGTTTGGTTTAGCATTCAAAAATGAGATGTTCACCACGAGGACTGAGAACATGCAGCAGTCACCTTGAGATCTGCTAAAGAAAGCCAGGAGGGTGCAGTTCATGCTCTGATGGTGAGGTTTATACGTGCAAGACAGCAGCTTGATGGTTTACAACACAGTGTGATGCCTCACATCCGGGATTCCAGTCAGGCTTTTCCAGCCAAATGTTGCTTATTCCCACCCTGTTAATCAAGGATCAGACAGTGAGTAATGCAAAGCAAACTACATGCTAGGAGAAAAAGGATCATTTGGTTCAGAAGGCTTGATGCAAAACTGGAGATTGCAGGCTGGGAGGAATCAGAGAGGTTGTGGATTGCTCATCCCTGGAAGTATCCAAGGTCAGGTTGGGCAGGGCTTGGAGCAGCCTGAGCTAGGGGAAGGTGTTGGTGCCTATGGCAGGGGTTGGAATGAGCTGATTGAAGGTCCCTTCCAACCCAAACCATTCTGTGACCAGCTGTAACATTTCAAAGGGCCTTGAGTTCATGAAGGCTCAGTGTCACAGCAAGTGCCAAAAAGTGAGATCAAATGAACTGTACCTGGGAATTTTAGTTTTTAAGGGATTAACTTGCTCACAAGACATTTCAGCCAGTTCTGTTATCTTGCCAAAGCATGTTTGGAGACCAGCCATGAACCAAAAGAAAACCACCTGTACAAGCTGTAAATAAGTGTGGAGGCCTCAGGCTAACAGCATTTGTGATGCTTTTTGCTCTAGCACAGCGCCAGAAACATCCAGCTCACATCCCTCAGGGATATTGCCAGGTGTACAATTCCAATGAAGTATATGTTTGGGGAATTCTCTAAACATGACTTTTCACATGGCCCAACTTTGAAGCTGGCCTTTCATAAAGCACTTGCTGAGCTTTATGAGTGTCCCTTGTGCTTAGAGCCAGCAAATCATTTTGTTAGAAGCCTTTATCCAAGGGAAATACAAGCTGCTTTTGAATATTAGCATCTTTCCTTAGAGGGAATGTGAGGAGAGTTTTAAGGGAAGGTCTACTGAGGTGAGGGCCTGGGGAGTGTCCTGGCTCAGCACAGAGGGCTGAGCAGGTTCCCACAGCAGGCAGTGACACCTTGGGTTTTAGCTTTTATATTTTTCAGATTCTCTGCTACCTGGTATGTAACTCTGAAACTTCATATTAGGTGTTAGTAAGTTCTCTTCACAGGGTAGTTTGACAAAACAATCCCTTCCCAGCTAGAGAATCAAGGACAGACATTACCCAAAAAGCAGAAACAACAGTGAAGAGAAGGGGGCAAGCCAGGGGGATGAGGCTTCATGACCTGGAGCTGTAACTGGACAATTGAACCCAATATGTAGATGAACCAAAACTTAGAGAAGTGTAAAAAACTCGTGACCAGGAACCATTCTTGGATTCATCCTGGGTGTAGCCTTGGCCAGGCTCTGGCCCTGACCCGGCCCTGCCAGTGTATCCTCCTGGCAAGATACACTGCCCAAGGTGTATCCTTTTGAGGTCTTTCAATAAATACCTATTTTGTCTATTTAGCTCTGTCTAGTGTCTGTTCCAGATCAGCCTTTCTAGGCGTGAACAGGGGGCTGCCGTGATTTAAGGTGTGATTTAATGAAGGGATTTAGGTGTTTTGTACTCTGATGAAGCACACTGCGCTGTCTGTTTCAGCTCCCAAAGAAGAAAAGGAGGAGGAGGAGGAAGTGTCCGGCACGCTCGGCCATGGCTCTCCTGTGGGCACGGCGCGGCCCAGCCGGAGCTGGCGCAGCAGCCGGACAGCGGCGGCTGCCCGCCAGCGCGACCCCGAGAACGCGCGCACCTCCAGAGCCAAGGCTGCCTCCCTGCAGCTCATCTGCAAGTCAGAGCCCAACGCCGACCAGCTGGAGTACGGTACGTGCCACGGAAGGCCCGGGGACAGCCAGGGCTGGGGGTGTCACTCTGGGCGTGTGGCTGTGCTGGCGTGGTGCTGCTTGTCATGGGTGCCTTCTGCCACCAGCACTCCCGGCTCTGAATGTCGACGGAGGTACCGTGAGACAGATGAGCTCACTGCAGCGAACACACTTTGAAACCTAATGGTGACTTTTCCTTTCAGTGGTCACAGACGAGCATCAGTCTCCAGATGGAGTCAGGTAGGACATCTTATTTTGTGGTGTTTCTTCCTATTTGGTGTCTCAAGTCAATTGAAAGTAAATGTTAGTGTGAAATGATCCATGGGACTGACGGTCGCTCTGTCTCCTTTGGCCCCTTGCTGTTGCAGTTCCAGTGTGCACAGATGTCGGGAGATACTGTGGAGAAATGGATAGTAAGATTTGATCTGGGCATTCCACCTGGTAGCTTTGTTGCTGTGGGTGGGTGGGTTCAGGTCATGACACATCTCTGCCTGGCCTGTTCTGGTTGTCACTGTGCTCCTTGGTCAATGCAGGCTGGTACCTTTCCCCAGTCATGCTGGGTGAGGAAGTGCAGTGTAATGGTGTCCTTCCCATGCTGGGGAATGGTGCATAGATATTATTCTTGCAGTAGTGGCCAAGCTGTTGCTGCCAAAGTCCTCTCTTCTCCTTTTCTCCCAACAGTGATGATGATGAGGAGATGCTCATCAGTGAGGAAGAAGTTCCCTTCAAAGATGATCCCAGAGATGAGACCTACAAGCCCCACCTAGAGAAGTATATTGGATTATGTACTTACTGGGGGTTTAGACCAAAAAATATGGGCATGTTACCTGAATTAGCTTAAATGCCCCAAAGCACCTGTGCTAGTTGATCTGCTGGAATGGTTCTAAACCTTGCCTGCATTGGCCAGAACTGTTGTCTCCGGGAATGAAGCCTTTAGAGCCTTGCTGGCTGCTGGGTACTTCCCTAAGCCTGGTTCTTATTTCTGCTTGAAAGTGGGACTTGAAGAACAGACCTGAACTTGGGTCTCCAGTTTTTGTTGAAATCTTTGTAAAAAGCAGGCAGTGGGAAGAGTATTGGAGTAAGGTGTTGTATTTGTGTCTTTGTAGGGAAGCACCAAAGCAAAGGAGAAAAGCTAGCAAGGGGAAGGAGGAAAAAGAAAGGCAGAAAGAGATTAAAGTGGAAGTGAAAGAAGAGAATGAGTTTCAGGAGGATGAAGAACCACCAAGGAAGTAAGTAAACTCTGCAGTTACAGATGCCAGTGTGTGCTGTGTGTTTTGCATTCTTGCTGGTGTACAACAGTGTTTAATTGTTGTTGGTTCTCCCCATCCCCCTCCTCCTCCTCTGGGCCTGACAGCTGATGGGGCAGCACTATTTATCCTGTGCCATCACATCTTGCCTGTCTTCAGCTACAGAAAAATCAGAGTTTAGCTTAAGTGGAGGGGTTTTTCATCATCCTGTGGTTAGTCAGCCTCCCTGGGTGTGACCACACAGTGGGAAATACTTCAGGGTGCCCTTACAATGGGTTCCTTGTGATGCCTCAAGTAGATCCCGAAAGCCAGTGGGAGAGGGCAGCATTCCTGCTGGGGGCAGACACTGGGATGTCTTGTCACTGCAATACCTTATGTGTGTGGTAAGTGTCCTTTTTGTACAGTTAGGACTTCACCAGAGGTCAGGAAAATCAGCTGTTTTCCCCTTTCTTTCAAGAAGTAAACAATAAACTTTTGGCACCCAGTCAGTCACCAGTGGCTGACACCTTCTGTTGTGTGCTGTCCCTGGAACTCATGGCTGAAGCATTCCTCCTGGCAACACAGGGAGATGGGTTTATGTGACTGTGTCAGAGCCATTCTTTGGGATAATGTGAGGGGAAAAAAAGAAAAAGGAGCTGGTTTTGTGCCTCAGCTCCTCTCTGAGTGGTTGGAACAGCCCGAGCTCCCTCTGCTGACCTGCTGCACACTTGTGGTGTAATTTCTCTTGCTGTTCCTGAGCTGCTGCTGATTCACAGTGGAGAGGAGTGAGGAGGCTGATATTTTGAGAACATTTTTGTCTGTTGGAGACTGCTTTCTGAGGCTTGAGGTTTTGTTGTTTGAATCAGACACTACTTTCTGTGCGTAATAAAACCTGTGGCTCTTCTGAGGGCTTGGCTTGAATGCTGAGTGTGTGTTCAGCGTGTTCCTGGCTTGCCATCAATACAGATGTCTCAGCAGAGTCTAGAAAATACTTCCATCAATCTGTTCCAAGTGTCTCTGCAGCAATGGGATCAGGCAGGCAGAGCTGGGCAGAGCTGTGGCTTGGGAGGCTGCAGTTTACATGTGAGCACAGGTCTGCTCAGACACAGCCTAGATTTTTGTCTTGACAGGTACAGAGGCTGCTGTGGCTAATTCAGAGCCCTGTAAAATAGCTGCTGGATCATTAATCCTGTTCTTCCTGATCAGGCAGATGAATGTTTTCCTATGATGTGGAATGTTCCCCAGCAGAGCAGAGGAAACAGGGTGCACTGTCAGTTCTAGACCGTGTTGGCAAAATACGTGTTTATGAAAAATAAAGTAGGAAATGGGAAGTATTGAGAGAGCAAACCATGTGAAGCATTTATTTCTCTGGAATTCTCCATCTTTTAAATCTGTCTCCAACTCGCACTCAGTTTTTTTCCTAGACCATGCAGTTAATGAGGCAATACAGCATACACTTCAAGGTCTCTGCCCACTGCTAATGTAAAGAAGCTTCTCTCAGTTCTGTTTCTGTATCCCTGTTACAGGAGGGGAAGGAGGAGAAAGGATGACAAGAGCCCGAGGCTGCCCAAGAGAAGGTAAGTGGTCCTCTCAACCCAGTTGTGTTCTGCAGACTTGCTTCCCTTGTGTCCTACATGCAGACAAGGATTGTCCCAAAGCCATCTCTCTGCCTTAAAGGGAATAAAAACCAAAAACAGCAGCATGCCTTGTCTTCCCTCTTCTCCTTCCCCTGTAGGTGTTGGTTTAGTTTCTTCCAAGTGAACCAGCCCCCTGCCCACTTCTCAGTTGATCCTTCCTATGGCATTGCCCAGCAATAAGGAATTGCTTTGTCAGTTGTGGGTCTCCTGAGGTTTTCCCAGCTCTAGGGAGAGCCCTCAAGTAGTGGCAGGAGAAGAGGTGGCTTTTGGACAGCAACTGTGTCACAGCCCAGGCTGGGATTTTGGAGCAATGGTGCTTTGCTGTGCTTGCACTTATTATTTGTGGCATGAGACACATCAGCCCCTCACAGACACAGAGAACTGTGATTCTAAATAGAATATATATAGAATCTTTATCTATAGAATCACCTGACCATAGAAGCAGCCAAGCACTCTGCCCCTCTCCTTGCTGATTTCCCAGGAAGAAGCCCCCGATCCAGTATGTGCGCTGTGAGATGGAAGGCTGCGGCACGGTCCTGGCTCACCCGCGGTACCTGCAGGTTGGTGGGGCTGTCCACTTCCTCTGTGGCACGTGGGAGGGCAGGAAAGGGGTGCTTGGAACAGGCAGCTAAGCCTCCACTGGCACTCACACCCCTTCCTGATGCTGTCATTTTGGAAGGCTTCATTGTGGCCAGTTGTAGCTGTGTGTGTGTGTCTGTCAGGTTGCTGGATGTCCATGTATGTTTTATTTTCCAGTGGGGATCTAACCTTGAGTGAACCTCAGCTGTTCACTCAGCCATGAACAGTGTGCAAACTTCCACTCTTTCTTTCCAGCATCACATAAAATATCAGCACTTACTGAAGAAAAAATACGTGTGTCCTCATCCCTCCTGCGGTCGGCTGTTCCGGCTCCAGAAGCAGCTCCTGCGGCACGCCAAGCATCACACAGGTACAGAGGGGTGGGAAATAGATGCAAACTCCTCTTCAGGTCAGTGAACAGATAGAGGGAAAATGGAAAAGCCTCTGGGACTTCTGCAGAGAGTGAAGCCAAGTCAGGTGGCATAGATTTGCAGCAGCAGCAGGGTATTACTGTCTTCTGGATTATCATCTTTTAAGCAAATGAAAGAAATACACTATAGAGGTTTTAATTGTCCTTCTGGCAGGCATCACTCAGGGGCTCTGTAGAGGAATAAGCCTCAACAGATAAAAGTCTAACTTATCCCAATTTGCCAGTCTTTCAGTTTTGGTTGGAGTGCATAATTAGCTCTTAGGAGAGTCTTAATCGTGCCTCGCCTCTCCAGATCTGCGGCTGTGGTGTGTTGTGGGACACCTCCTCCTCCCAGAACTTGTAGCTCTGCTCCTTCTTGGGCAGCTTTATCTGCACTGCCTAAGATTGGGAAAGGGGGCAGGTCTGTGGGAGAGGAGTGCTGCAACTGGTGTTGTCTTTCAGATCAAAGGGATTACATCTGCGAGTACTGTGCCCGGGCCTTCAAGAGCTCCCACAACTTGGCAGTGCACCGGATGATCCACACGGGCGAGAAGCCCTTGCAGTGAGTACCTCTGCCTGTGCCTCGCCCTCCTGCACTGAGGGACCCCCAAAACACCCATTTCAGAGCAGCTCTGAAGTAAGGCTGGAGCCTGCTCCTGGTGTCGCAGCTCTCTTTGAACACGCACTTGAGTCTCCTGCTCCTCGGGGCCGTGTCGTGGTGTGGATCTGGGGAAAGTAAGCCCTCAGTAAATAAAATCAGAGCTGGAGCTGCAGTGACATTAGCGAGCCCCTGCTGTTCTCCTGAGCTGTCACCTCACTACTGTTGTCCTTATGAGCATGTGTGGATGTCCCTTTGTTGTGACCTCCTCATTGTCCCCTCCCAGGTGTGAGATCTGTGGATTCACCTGCCGGCAGAAGGCTTCCCTCAACTGGCACATGAAGAAGCATGATGCAGACTCCTTCTACCAATTCTCCTGCAATATTTGTGGCAAGAAATTCGAGAAGAAGGACAGCGTGGTGGCCCACAAAGCCAAGAGTCACCCCGAAGTGCTCATTGCTGAAGCACTGGCTGCCAACGCGGGTGCCCTGATCACCAGCACCGATATCCTGGGCACTAATCCCGAGGCCATTGTGCCACCCACAGATGGCCAGGGCCTCCCGCTGCTCCCCGACCCCCTGGGCAGTGCTCCCCCGGCAGATTGCCTGCTGCTGAGCCCAGAGGGGATGCCAAAGCCCTACTGTGGCGGGGCAGAGCGAGTGAGCCTGGTGGCTGACGGCAAGCTCTTCGTGGGCAGCGGCAGCAGCGCGAACCCAGAGGGGCTGGTCATGAACACAGAGATGCTGGGAGCCAGCACGGAGGTGCTCATTGAAGATTCAGACTCCACTGGACCCTAGTGGCAGGGGAGCACCTGGGTGCTGGGACAGTTGGGACTCTGTATTTAAAAGGAAAAGGAAAAAGAAAAAAAGGAGGAGGCACTTACTGAAAGAGAGGAAAGTTAAACAAAACTTACAATACTAGTAAATAACTGAAGGGTCTGCTCCCCTCCAGCGCGGATCACAGCACATCCTCTTTCTCCCAACCACTTCTCTCTCTCCCACGGCCCCTTTGTGGAAAGGGGCACGTGCTGCCATTGCCAGAGCAAGTTGGATCGAGCGGCGGATTTCTCCAAGGGAGGGGGCACTGCCGAAACCCCTCGCTCTACCCCAAAGCAGTTGTTGCCTTTCTGGCTCCTTGGCATGGCCCCACTGGCAAACTAAAATGCGTTGGACGTGCTCTGGAGAAGTTCCTTAGGACTCCCTCTGCCCCTGGTCCCGACTTCTATGCACCACTGCACTCTGGTCCTTGCAGTCTCCTCCTTCCTGGCCGGGGCTGGGAGTTTGGCACTTTAGCCCCTCGGCAGGGTGAGCTGTGAAGCAGCAGTGCACATCCCGCTCCCACCACGCTCCCCTGCTCCAGCCCTGGCAGGAAGTGGAGGGAGGGAACGCCCTGGCTCATAGATCATGTTTGCTTGGAGAGGCCCGGGGGCTACAGGAGCCCTGCGTGGGAGAGGCAAGGAGGAGCATCCCAGTTTGACGACAGTAATTTGCACTTTGAACATGCTTCGTTTTTGTGTTGTGGTAACAAGATTCCTTATTTATTGTTTAAAAAAGGGTCGGTATTTTTTAGTTCTGTTCTTAGGGGCGGGGGTGGAAGGGGTTCAGGCTGTTTCCCAGTAGGCTCCAGTGCAGGGAGCTCCAGTGCCATTGTGCCAGCAGCTGGGAGAGCTGAGGTGAAGACAGCGCTCTGGAGTCAGATGTGTCTTGCAGCTTTTGCAGAGTAGAGGGAGAGCCCCTGGAGAAGAGCCTGTGTGCAGTGGGAGTCTCTGCAGCAACGTGTTAGCAGGAGGATGAGGTGAGTGATGGGCTGTCTCTCCCTCCCTCCCAGCTCCGGGCGAGCTCCTTGCATTAAATGCCTGTTTTGCCTCCAGCCTTCTGGGGAAGGACTTTGTTAGCCAGGAACTTGTTCTTGTGACTCTTGGGACAGCCGTGAGCTACTTGCTGCTGGGGGATGTGGTGCTCCTCATCCAGCTCTGCCTCTCCTTTCCAGGTCTAGACAAAGACGCAGTTAGCAGGGACTGGATATGGTTTTCTCAGGCTTGTTTATCCAAGGCAATAGATTGATGTGGGACTACGGGGCTGTCAGCTTTTCTCCCTGCCCTCATTTTGAGGGGGGATTGTGTAGCCGTGTTCTGAAAGCTTCTGCACAGACACCCCAGCTTTCCCTGAAATGTGGCGGGTCAGGTGTTGCCTGCTGGTGTAGTTAGGGCAGCTTTGAGCCCTTGGAAAAGTTTACATAGGATAAGATGTGTCTGCTATGGAGACTTGGAATTTTTTTTTTGCTCTTCTCTGAAACTTTGTGTGGAGATTCAGTGGCCTTGAATTCATAGCGGTTTTGGAAGAGGTGAAGAATAACCTGTTTTTTTGTTTATTTGCTTGTTTTTTGGTTGGGTTTCTGGGGTTGGGAGCAGAGCTGAAGTATCTTGTCTGAGCACAAGATCAGCTGAGTTGGTCTGTAGCACACAGCAGCTTGTTGAAATCGAGTACCTGGGGGTCTGGAAAACCGCAATAAAATGTGGAATTTAATTGGATTAACAGGAAACTGACTCTGAACACCCACTCTGTCCCCTGTGACGCCTGGAAATCCAGCTGTGGCCCAAACATGCTGGCTTTTCTCAGGCTGTTTGTCCTGGTTTGCCCCCTCTCCCCCTCCCTTCCTCCTCCCCCTTGCACTGATACCTTTGTCAGAGCAAGTCGAAGCACTTCCTGGTGTAGGGGCGGATCGCGGCTGAGCAGTCGGGTGTCCTGTGCCCTGGGTGTGGGCATCCCGTGGTCACGCTGTGGCAGCAGCCTGGCTCACGGGAGGGCCCAGCACACCTGGTGGCAGGTCGGTAGTAGAATGGTGTTAAACTAAATCAGTTCCTTCAGTTGAGATGATCCAGTGTCTTGCTTGGATTGCTTTACTGTGGTTTCCAGTAGGAAACTTTTCTGGGTGGCAGCTGGTCCCCTCCCCTTGCAGGCTAGAGAGGGGCAGCACTCTGGGGACACTTGGTGGCCCTCGGGGCAGGTTGGCTTTGTCCTTCTGACATGGTGCTGCTGGAGCTGTGTCTCTGCTGGCCCCTGTGCCTGTGGGAGGTGCAGGGTGGGCAGAGCCTTGCACAGAACACTAAAGGAGAGCTCGGGGGTTTGTTGGTCGAGGGATGGCACTAAAAGGCCTTTGGGCCAAGGGCTTGCTCACCTCTGGTGACCCAGCACTTGGCACCAGGCTGGGGGAGGCTGCCTCATCCCATGTCCACCCCAATGGAGCAGGGTTTGCCCCTGGCTGCACTTCTGGGATGCAAAATCAAACATTTCCTTTGCTTCCCAGCCTGGACACCTCTGATCCCTGCCGCTCCCTGCCTTGCCCTTCCATGACACCTCTTGTAGCTCTCCCTTTTCTTTTTCTGGCCGTGGCCAGGTGCCTGTCTGTCCTCTAACCACAGCCTGCTCGCCCCTGATGCAGGAGAGATGTGTAGCTCCCCTCCCATGCCCCTCTGAAGCCCTAAAACTGACACAGCCCTCCTGCAGCTCCTCCTCCCCTCGATGTTTCTCCTTCACTCGCATGCAGTTTGCTTCAATAAATTATTGTAGTAGTTTGCAATAAACTTTTTTGTATTTTTTTCCCCTGTATTTATTTTTTTTTCTCCTCCCGGGGAGGGATTGGAGGGGGCACAAGGCCCTTTGGCACGGGCAGCACTTGAGGGGCCCTGGGCCATTGGGCTGGGGCTGGGGGCTGCTGTGGCCAGGGGCTCTCCAAGCTCAGCAGCTTCTGCAGTAGCCACGGGGTGGCAAGGAGCCTACTGGGCATATGGGGACCGCCCAGCCCTGGAACCCCTAGCCAGGCACACTGTGGTATTCATGGGAAGCTGCTTTTCAACTCCTGGGGTTTTTCTCACTCTTGATCTGGGTAATGCATAACCAAAATAAACATACTGAGGAAAAACCAACCCAACCCGAAGGGCTGTTTTTGTCTTGGTGTGTGCAGCTCACCTGTGGGGCGGCTGGTGTTGTTCTGGGGTGGTTGGGATATCTTTCCTTATCTGCAGCCCCTCTTTAGGGCAGGACCCCTCTGGGGAAAGGGGGTTAAAAGCATCTGGCACAGATCCTACTGCCAGGGTTTGAGTTGCAGTTTGGCTTGGGGCTGCTGCGGAATCTCCAGCCTGGGGGCTGCCCTCAAGCATTGCTTGGCCTTGCTCAGGCTCCAGCCGGCTCCCGGGCTGAGGTGTTGAGCAATGTCCGGGCTTTGCTCACCTCTTCCCGGCAGTGGTTTCCCGCGCTCTGGAATGAGCCGAGGGCTTAGCGTGCTGCTAATCTCGCTGTGTGGCTGGGAGGGAGGAGTGGGTCAGCCGGGGCTGGGAGCCTGTTGCTGCTGCGCCAGACAGTTCTGGGCAAGGCACTTGGAGTAGCGATGCGTGGGGGAATTAGGGAAATAATCTGTCGCTGTTGATCCCAGAGGCGGGAATTTGCAGCGTGGTGCCAGGCCCCAGGCACGGAAGAGGGGGAGAACCAGGCCAGCGGACGTATGAGCGGAGCTCCCGGCTGGAATGCACCAGCTCAGCAAGGGATTGTCCTCGCCGGGCCGGGCGGCTGCTACTGTGCCCGGAGCCTGGTGGCCGTGACAGCTGCCCGGACCATGGCGGCCGCAGAGAGCCCCTCCGCTGCCCTCCGGCGCCGCGACCTCTGCAGCCGCGGCATCCGCCTGGCCGGCAAGATGCGCGCGGATGTCGTCGACCTCCTGGACGCCTACGTGAGTTTGCCCTGCTCCCTCTGGGTGCCGCGGGGCTGGGAGCACTGCTGGGATCTGGGAGCTGTGCTGGGGTGTGAGGACTGACCCACGGCAGGGATGGGGCTCGGAGTCCTGCTGGATCCGGGCCTGCTCACACCTGGGTGAGACTCTGGCAGCTCGGGCTGCTCTGACACCCGCAGGACTCGGGGCTGGGGATTCCCCCACGTCGGTCCTGCCTTGCTGATCCCCGGCGGGTCTCACCCTGCAGGTGGAGCAGCAGGGCTTGGACGCCTCGGCCAGTGTGGCGGCAGTGGAGGGGGTGCCGCTGGCGGCGGTGGAGCGCTGGGACGAGCAGACGGGCACGCAGCGGCTGCTGGAGAACCTGGCGGCCTACCGGGCCTTCCGCGCCCTGCTGGCCCAGATGCTGGAGGAGCAGCGGGAGCAGCTGGGCGAGGCCGACGCGGGCCTGGGCCGGGCGCTGGCGGCTGTCCTGCTCCAGGTCTCGGCCTTTGCCTACCACCTCGAGGAGCTGCTGCGGCTGGAGAGCCGCGGGGTCCCCGGCGAGGAGGGGGATGAGGAGGAGGAGGAGGAGGATGGGCCGCCGCCCCCGCCGCGCCTCAGCCTCTTCGAGCAGAAGCTGCGGGGCCTGGGCGTGCTGCGGGAGCTGGCCCAGTGGGCCGTGAGGTCCGTGCGGGACCTGCGGCAGCTCGCCAAGCCCAGCCCGGCCACCGGCGCAGCCCCCGGCCTGGCTGAGAGCCCCTGAAGGCAAGCACAGGGTGGGCGGATTGGGTGCCCCTGGGGCTCCTCGCCCACCCTCTCAGAGGGCAGCTGAGAGTGAAGGAGGGGACGTGGAGGAAAGGGACCATGCCATTAATTCCCATGCTTTTAATGCTCCTCCCTTTGGGGAAACTGAGGCACAGGCCGCAGTCTACCCTGGAGGGAGCAGGGATCCTCAGGGGTCCTTGGGCTCTTCCTGGGGGGCGGTTGAATTATCCCCCAGGAAACAGCTTTGCTGCTCAGCCCAGGGCCTGGAGGCATGAGGCACTGCCCTTCTCTTTGGAATTTGGATGCTGCCTATGGCAGGCAGGTGCTGCCTATGGCAGGCAGGTGCTGCCTTAGGGCTCTTGTGGATGCAGGGCAGGAGCCAAGGGACAGAAAAGCATCACCGGGTGAAAGGAGTCTTGGGACCTGACCCCCAACTGCAAGGCACAAGGCTTGGCCTCCTGCACGTGGACTCTCCTTCTGCCCAGCTTGGTTGGCTGCTCATTCAATTTCTGCTCTAACTGCTTGGGGGCTTTTTGGGGAGGGGGGGGGAGCAATCAGGAGGGGGAATTCTTAATTGCTTGGACATGATAATGGAGAGAATCTTTTAACTGAAAGGGGATTTTTTAGCTGTGATTCAGAAGCCCCTCTGCAAGGGGGTTAGTGCCTGCAGGGCTTATTTTAGGACTGGGAATGGCATGGGAGAATCTAAGAGCCGCAACCACATCGTTCATCCTGTGGAGTGCTGGGATGTTTCACAGCTTCCCAGGCCACGGTTCTCCTGCCAACTGGATGTGATCGCTGCCGTGTGAATAAAAGGGCTGGGAGATCTAACCAGGGTGATGTACTTCTTGGGGGAGGTGGGGCAGCTCACCAGGGAGGCTGGGCTGCCCAGTTCCCTCTCCAGGGGAGGGTCCATCCCAGTGGGGTGAGAGGTTTGGGGGAATGTGACCCACTGGGAGGTCATGGGGGAGACGAAGGAGATGGTGGGAGGATGAAGAGGAGATGGTGGGTCACTGGGGTTGTGCCCTGTCCTGGTGTGGCCCTTCCTTCTTCCCTGGCCTGTGAGAGGGCAGGCAGCATGGGGGGAGACCGGGGCCACAGAGCAGGGAGGAGGCTGGGGACGTGCCCAGCCAGCCCTGCACAAAGCGGCTTTGTGGTGGCAGGTTGGGACAGCACCGGGCACCGCGCCTGCCCCAGCACCAGCAGCCTCTGCATGGGCACAGGGCCTCTGGGAGAAAAAGAACAGCCCCAGGCTGAGCCCCTAGTGCCATCCTGCCCACTCCACCGACCCCACAGGGCTGCAGGGTTGGGGCAAGGGTGGTTTGATGGGGTCTTTTGATGGTTTTTTATCAGTGGTGCCTGAGAGGAAGAACTTGCACCTTCTTCATTGCCACTTGCTGCCTGCCCTCAGCTGCCTGCAGCTCAGACTGGATTATTTCAATCTTTATGCTTCCCTGCACTGGGGAATAACAATTTATGGCCATTATTTTTTTCAGGATTAGTCAAAGTCTCTTTTCTGACAAGTATTTTTCTTGCCTGCTGCTGTGTGCTTGAAGCCACCTTGCTCTTCTCCCCTTGCACCCTCCAGCTCAGCAGTGGCTGGGTGCTCACCCCCTCCTCACCTTCCCGGGGGTGGCCAGGGACATCTGCAGTGTGTCCTTGAACCTCACCACCTGACCAGGTGGGAACAGACCTCTTTTCTCCGGCAGCACAGGCCGGGTACGAGGTGACCTTCAGATCCCAGGGAGCCGGCCAAGGCTGCAACCCGATCCTCCCACTTCGGCTGCTGGCAGAGAGCTCAGCTCGGTTCTGCACTCGCACTCCAGGGTGAAAGCAGCAATGGAGATCCAAGGTGGACAGTGGTGTTGCCCCAGGGATTTCCCTGGGCTTTTGCAATCTTCCTTACTCCTTCCCTGTTACCTTGCCAGCTGGGTGCACCTGAATTTGTGGAGCAGCCACCGCACTCAGGAATGGCCACCCTACCCAGAAACAATGGGAAAAAGCAATCCATTAATCCAAACCTCCAGGCTTTGGCTGAGTGAGAGGCTCCAGCTCTGGGCCTTTCCCTGCCAGCCAGCCCCCGCCATGCCGTGCAGAGGCGGTGACGTCTGAGCTGGCTGGGGTTTAATGCTATTTTTCAGCTGCAGCCCTGAGGGAATCACCAGTGAAGTGATTTGGCGAGGACAAGGGCGCCCGACAGCTGAGCTCCCGTGGTGCCAGGAGGCCCTTGGATTTGCTCTGCCATGGATTGAAGTTAAGTTGATCCGAGTGGCTGAAGGCAAACGAAGCTGTTCATTTTGGAATCAGAAATTAGGAGTTTGAGGGGAGGACAGTTGTACCTGTGTGGTTGATGCTGCTGAGGACGCTGGCCATGGCCTTCTGCAAACTGGGAACCCACCAAAACCATCCAGCTTTGTGCTTTGGGAAGAGAGAAGGGATTTGTAATGTTGGTGGGAACAGGGAACTGGGAGTAGGGGGAGGGAGGGAGGGGTGCACTCCCAAATTGCAGCAGGGATGCAGCCACCAAAAGCAACCCGTGGACGTGTTTAATTTCAAAATAATAAATGTTTTTAGGGCTTAATATGTGGCTGGGCACACTCTGTGGGGTTGGAAAGGCTTCGAGCTGGCTGAGGCTGCTCCCTGACCTCAGGCCTTGGTGCTGGGTGAGAATGGATTTGCTCCTTGCCCAGAGGGCGGTGGGATTCTGTGCTGGTCCCACTGCTTCACCCACAGTCCCTCACCAGTGTTGCCATGCTGGCTTCTGACTTCTTGATCCTGAGCTGGAGCTGAGGTGGGTGGATATTCACCAACACTTTCCTTTTTTAATAGCAGGAAAGCCTTTTCCTCCTGTCTGAGTCAGTGGAAAGGATTTCCCCGGGTTTCCCCCGTCGTAGCCTTGGCTGCACTTGTCTGCCTCAAAGGAGCAGGTGAAAACCCAGAGGAGTGGCTCTCTGTGGCTGTGCTGCTTTCCTGGGAAGGGCCAGGAGACCTCCCTTCTTGCAGGAAAATATGCCTCGAGCGTAGCCCCATGTGTATATCCAAGTGTGAGCTGGAAAAAGGAGAACTTTTGTGGTTCACCTCATCCTCTCTCACCACGGCGCCCGCCAGCTGGCATCACCGCAGTTAGTCCCCACCTGTTCCCCTCTTCCTTCCCTTCGTTTTTTCCTCTCTTTTGGATCTTGTCTAATGGTTTCTCACCACAAGTGCCTCTGGCAGGCACTCAGCAGGATGGGCAGTGCCTGGGAAACAGGTTTGTCCGGAGAGGAGCCCTGCCACCTGCCTGGGGATGAGCTGCCTGCAGGCTGAGGTGGACCATGGACTGGGGGATTTCCTGCACTGCCAAACCTGGGGCACAGGGGCAATTTGTACATTTCTCCCGAATCAGGAAAGTCCAGGTGTTTCACATACAAGGAAATCAGTGTTAGGTGTGTCTGAGCACAGGAGCACAAAAGGAGGTGAGACCAGTCTGTCACCAATATCCTGCCATTCAGGGCTGTCCTGGGAAGCTGCTTATGGGGCTCCGTGGAAGAACAAGCTCAGGAATGTTTTTCTGGCCTGCTGGGAAGGGCCAGCACTGGCTGCTCCTGATCTGAGGGTTGCACAGGGTTGTGCACGTCACAGCAGGGGCAGCCAGGCAGCTGGGAGAGCTGGGGTGCAGGAGCTGCACAGACATGAGGCAATTTTGGGCTTTGAAACAATTTTTGTGTGTCATGGGTCAGGGGCAAGAGCAGCCTGGGGGGGGCCACTTCCTGAAGAAGCTCTTGGACCACATTTCTATGACACAGCACATGGAGCAGTTTCCCTGTGACCCACCAGCACCCTGAGTCACTGCTGGCAGGCAGCGACTGGGGGGTCCCCAAAAGGATGGGTGCACACCAGGGGCTCCCAGGGCTGCACACCTGGTTAGGAGTACGGGGGGGGCTGCAGGGTGGGGGTACAGGGGCACTGGGAGGGTTTCCAGGGGAGCAGGGTGGGGGTACAGGGACTACAGGGACAGTGGGGACCGAGCGGACCCGGGATGCAGGACAGGGATACGGGGACAGTGGGAGGTGCCGGGGTGCAGCACAGGGATAACGGGGACAGTGGGAGGTGTCGGGGTGCAGGATGGGGGTACCGGGACAGGCGCGGGATGGGTCCCTCGCCCCCCACGGGTCGCTCGGTGCCACCGGGGCGGGGCGCGCTGACGTGGCGCGGTGCCGCCCCCGGCCCGGGGCGCTCGGTGCGGGCGGGGCCGGGCGGAGCGGGCCGGGAGCGGCGCCGCGGGTGCGCGCAGGGGCGAGCGAGGGGCGGCCCGGCCGTGCGCGGCTCCGGCCCCGGGCGGGGGCGGGCAGAGCCCTGCGCCGCGCCGAGCATGCGAGAGCCGCCGGGGCGGGCGGCAGCGGCGCAGCCAGCCGGGGCCGCGGCCGGGGCGGCAGAGCCATGCTGCTGGCCTCGGCCGTGGTGGTGTGGGAATGGCTGAACGAGCACGGGCGCTGGCGGCCCTACAGCCCGGCCGTCAGCCACCACATCGAGGCGGTGGCCCGCGCCGGGCCGCGGGCGGGCGGCAGCGTGGTGCTGGGCCAGGCCGACAGCCGCCTGGCGCCCTACATCATCGACCTGCAGTCCATGCACCAGTTCCGCCAGGACACCGGTGAGTCGGCCCCGCGGCCCGGCCGTGCTCGGCGCTCCCGCCCGCAGCGGCCCCGCGCGGCGGCACGGCCGGCGGGGCGGGCGGGAGGGGGGTCCCGGTGCCCCCCGCTCCGGGGCCGTGCGGGGCTGCACCGAGCGGCGCTGCCGGGCCCCGCCGTGCCCGATCCCGCCGCGATGTCAGCTCGCCCGTGTCCTCCCACCTGATCCCCGGGTCCTCGCCCTGCCCTCCCTGTCCATCCTGCCCGCGCTTCCCTGGTCCCCCCCGGGGTCGTGCTGCCCGCCCTCCTCGCTGCTGCAGCGCCCCGGGCCCTCTTGCACCCACCCCATCCTTCTCCCTTCAGGGGAGCTCGTCTCCTGCACACCCTTCCAGGGCCGTGCCCCGCTCTCTGTGCTAGATCTGAGCCGCCATTGACCTAGAGCTGGATGGCACTTGGGTGACAGATCCTGCATCCCGGGGGGAATGGCAGCCCCAGGGCAGGGACACAAGCAGGTGCAGGGATGCTCAGGGAGGGCACGGGCAGGTGGATGGGTCCCCAGCGTGATGGGGCTGTCTGTCCACCTCCTCCTGGGGTTGCCTGGGATGTGGGGCAGAAGCACCCACGGCAGGGCATTAGCATGAGGGGTTGTGATCCCCAACACCCCCGTAATGGCCAGTGTGCTTTGTCCCTGGGGTGCAGCAGAGCGCCAGACACCCTCCTTTGTCCCTCTTTCCCCAGCAGCCCTGGGGGCCGGCGGCGACCCTCCCCTGCCCGTGGGTGTGGGGACAAGGGACCTCTGCGAGCAGGGTGGCTGGGGGCCAGCTTCTGAGGGCTATTGTTGCCCAGGGTGGAGGACTGAAAGGGAGATTGTTCTGTCTCTCCCTGGGTTGCTGGGGATGTTGGTATTTTGGGTCATTAAACAGCTCTGATTTGGGGGGGTCGCGACCCTGGCAGGCCCTGAATAGCTATTGTTCCCTTTCTTCCCCTGTTGAATGGGAGGCCGGCTGGCGGCGAGGGGCTGGGGGAACACACAGCATTCCCACACTGCTGCCTGGGGACCGCCAGATGCTGCATGCTGCCGCCAGATTAGGATAAATCACTGCCCCGCTCCCCTTGGCTTTTCTGCCCCGGGTACCCCTTGGCAGGGCAGGGCGGGTGGGTTGGCTTGGCTGGGGTGTAGCTGCACCCCATGTCCCTTTGGCAGGGGGCTGATAAACACCTTTTCCTTCTTATCCCACTCGTGTCCCTGTGGGACCTGCGGTGGCGGCTGTTCTCCGCGGAGAGGTGGGGGTGAGAAAGGACTGAAATTCTTGGAGGCTTTGCAGGACACGTGGTGAAAAGCCGAAGCAGCAGACTTGTTATTGCTTCTCTTTGAGTGCTTTCTTGTTCCTCACGCTGGGCTGAGCCATGGGGATCTGCAGAGGGACCTGGAGGCAGTGGTGCTTGTCCCACCTGTTACCAGACACCTCTGTGTGTTAGTGACATGCACAGGATGGGCCCCCAGTACCATGCACACCCAGCCCTGCCCTGCTGTGACGCATCCCAAAGAGGAAGCCTTTCTCCTCATTGTAGGAGTTCCCAAAATTTGTGTCCATGCTTCGAATGCATCCTAGTTGATTGGGAGTGGTGGGAAAGGAAACGCCTAGCCAAAATAAGCATGCAAAGCACAAAGCCTTGGTGCTTTGTGCTGTCATCCTACTCCTGATGTTTGCTGATGGGGCAGCGGGAGTTGGGCACAGGGCCCCGCTCAAACTCCTTAGCTTGGCCTCACAGGGATTTTCTCTGTGAGGAAAATCAGTTGCCACAGTCGGGGTTTTCATCGGGGCCAGTTTGGCAGCTGCAGATGGTGGGGCTGGCACAGGCCCCGCTCCCCTACGTGCGTGAGGACCTGTGTGTCACTGCTTGGGGGCTCAGAGCTACCCCTCAAATCTTTTATTCACCTGTTCCAGCCCAGAGCTGGGAGGAAGACAGGCACTGCAGGACTTGGGTGCCCTAATGCCTGGTTTCATCAAGCTCCTGCGGGAGGCCCCTGGGAGCAGGCTGGAGCAGCCAAGCTTGTGGTTCTGTGTTTCCCCATCAGGCCATGCTTGGCCTGTGGGCCAGTGGGAATGAAATCTGCCCTTCCCTTCAGCCCAGTTGCAATGGGGAGGCACCCCCGGGCTGTGAGGTGTAGGAGCTCCCTGCCCTCTGGGGAAACTGAGCCACACCGGTCCCCTGGCAGGGCGGGGACAGCAGCAGAGCCGGAAAGCCGTGCTGTCCCCGCGTGGAATGGCACCGGCAGGGCAGGTTGGGGTGGTTTCGCTGCCTGCCCACGGGTGGGTGCTGGCGCCAGGGTCTGACGGCATCTGTCACCCTCCCTCAGGCACCATCCGGCCCGTCCGGCGCAGCTACTACGACCCGTCCTCGGCGCCGGGCAAGGGAGTGGTCTGGGAGTGGGAGAATGACAGCGGCACGTGGACGCCCTACGACATGGACGTGGGCATCACCATCCAGCGCGCCTACGAGAAGCAGCACCCCTGGGTGGACCTGAGCGCCATCGGCTTCTGCTACGTCATCGACTTCGCCACCATGGGCCAGATCAACCGGCAGACCCAGCGCAAGCGCCGCGTCCGCCGCCGCCTCGACATGGTCTACCCGCTGGTGTCGGGCACGCTGCCCAAGTCACAGTCGTGGCCGGCCAGCCCCGGGGCGGCGGCCGCCCCGCCGGTGCCCGCCTGCACGTGTCCCCAGTGCCTGCTGGTCATGAGCGTCAAAGCCGCCGCCGCTGCCGGCCCCGGCACCTCCACGCTGCAGCCCCGCAAAGCCGCCCCCGCAAAGCCGCCGGCTGCCCCCAAGCCCCCGGTGCCCGCGGCGGGGCCGAAGGCGCCAGACGGCGTGGCCGCGGTGCGCGGCTCGCTGAAGCCGCTGGCGGCGCAGGGGGGCCGGCGGCAGGCGGCCAGCACGCCCGCCCTGAGCTCGGCCGGCGCCTCCGGCAGCCCCCCCGGCGGCGTGGGCAGCGGCAAAGGCTCCCGGGCCAGCCTCGGCACCCTGAACCGCAGCCACCTGCAGCGCCTGGCCATCGCCCAGTCCCGCGTGCTCATCGCCTCCGGGTGAGTCCCGCGGGCTGCCGGGCTGGAGAAGGGGATGGCACACGCTTTTCCCCCTCCCCAGGGCTCTGCAGGGGCTGCAGCCCTCACTGCAGGGGTCTGTCACCCCTGAGTGTGGTGGGAGACCTTTGGTGGTGCCCAGCCTCCCGTGTAGGGTAGTGGGTTCTGCTGGGCCCCTCGCCTTCCCCACAGGTGCCTGGGGACCAGAGCAGGGATGGGGTGGCTCCTGCATCTCAATGAAGAGGCTGAGGCTGCTCTTTCTCTTGGAGTCAGGGGTTGGGTGGGGGACTGCGAAAGGCCCAAAGAAAAGCCATTCAGGCCCCATGAGAAGAGGTCCCTCCAGACCCCACCCTCCAAAGACATTTTTTTGTGATGGGGTGGACATTTAATGGGCCTGTTTCTCCCCTTTGTCTGGCTCTGCCGTCAGCCTTCTGTCACAGCCTGGCCCTTTTCCTCTCCCTCTCCATTCTCCCCCTTCCCTCTGCTCCTGACCTGCCGGGAAACTTTCCCATGGAAGAGAGCCCCAAGGGGAGGGGGGAAAGAGCTGTGGCAGTGACGTGGCTGTAGGAGAAAAGAGGAAAAGAAACAACAGACTGGCCCGGGGAGCTGTTACAAAAAGGGGCCATGAATGGAGATGCAGTCAGGGTTTCTAAAGCGCCAGAGAAAAGGCGGTGGTGGGGCAGGGAGGGGCACGTTGCCCCGTCGGGGGATTCTCTTTTTCCAGCCAGGGCCTGTGCAGTTGCTCAGGCAACTGTTGTGTCACCCCTGGGCCCTGTGGGGACGTGGGTGCCTCCTGCCTGTCCTGACGTGGTCTGTGCTGGCTCCCCTCAGGGTCCCCACCGTCCCTGTGAAGAACCTCACTGGCTCCAGCCCTGTCAACCCAGCACTGGCAGGTGAGGATGGGGCCGCAGCGGGTGCTGCTTCCCCCAGGGTGGGAGGACAAACAGCCCCACTGGGGCAGGTTTTGGGAAGCATCTGAGTTTCAGGGTGTTTTCCTCAGTGCCATTTGTTCCCTCCTTGCGCAGGGATCACGGGGATCCTCATGAGCGCGGCCGGGCTGCCCGTGTGCCTGACCCGACCCCCCAAGCTGGTGCTGCACCCCCCGCCCGTCAGCAAGAGCGAGATCCAGTCCATCCCCGGCATCTCCCACTCCTGCCGCAAGACCACCAAGAAACAGGCCAAGAAGGGTAAAAGAGATGTCCCTCCTGCCCTTCCTGGTTCCCCTGTGCCCCATCCCTTCTGCAGCCCCTGGCAGTGGGTTTCTCCCATCCTTTGACCCTCGCTCTCTCGCAGGTAAAACCCCGGAGGAGGTGCTGAAGAAATACCTGCAGAAGGTGCGGCATCCGCCAGATGAGGTGCGAGCAGCAGGGCTGTGCCAGGGGCTTTGCCCTGGGATGAGGGGCTGGGGACACACGCAATGCCACCCCGTGTGGCTCTGCCCTGTCCCCAGAGAGGGGCTGTGTGCTGCGTGCACGGCCCCCGCAGGGTGACAGCCCACCTCAGCGCTGGGTGCCGGTCCCTGGGTGAGAGCAGGGCAGCCATCAGCGCCCATCCCTCTGATCCCCGTCCTCCCTGTGGCACTGCAGGACTGCACCATCTGCATGGAGCGCCTCTCTGCCCCCTCTGGCTACAAGGGGCCTCAGCCGGCTGTCAAGCCTGACCTCGTGGGGAAGCTGGTCAAGTGCAGCCACGTCTTCCACCTCCACTGCCTGGTGGCCATGTACAACAACGGCAACAAGGTGAGAACCTGCGGCCCCAGGGACCCCCAGCTCAGCCACCTCTGCTGAGCTCCACGAGCTCTCCGTGGGACAGAGCTCCAGCCTGGCTGCCCTGGAGGACTCCTGAGCTCCCACCCTGACTCAGAGTTTAATTTTTATCAGCAGCAAGCACTTTGGGGACTGCTAAATCAGAAGTCAGGGTTGTGTGGGTTTGTTTCCCCCACTATGCCCAGATTTTTGTGCTTGTTTTCCTTGCCAGGGTGGACTTTGATCCCTGCATGTTTGAGCAGAGCTATCTGGAATTTGGTGCCAGGCAGTGCTTCTCCAGCCATGGGAGAGCTTTTGCAAATACCCCTCGTGCTTGACATTCCCTGGAAAACGCATTGTTTGGAGATTTTCAATATTTTTTATATTTCCCTCTTTGAAAAAACAAAGCAAAACAAAGCACCAATTCAGAGCTAGGGAAAGCAATGGGGAGTGGAAAACTGATGGGGAAGAGAAATGCAGACCTCAGGTTTTTGGTTGAAGTTGGACAGTGCATTCTCCCAGCCCTACCTCAGGTTCCTGAGAGTTTTTGAAATTATATTTTTCCCAATTAAAACAATGTTCAGTGCTGCTCAGGGACTCAGTACCTGGCGTGTCTCAGTGCTGGAGATTCTGGTTTCACCATGTCCCCCTTTCTCCCACTCTCAGGATGGGAGTCTGCAGTGTCCCACCTGCAAAACCATCTATGGGGTGAAGACAGGGACGCAGCCTCCCGGGAAGATGGAATATCACATCATCCCCCACGCGCTGCCCGGCCACGCCGACTGCAAAACCATCCGCATCATCTACAACATCCCCCCGGGGGTGCAGGTGGGTCTGGGGGGGCCACCTGGGGGGTCTGGCGGCCCTTGTCACGGCTCTGTCACCCCCGGGTCCTGCTGCAGCTCATGACTTGGCTCAGAAGCTGCTTGTCCATAAGGATGTTGTGGGAAGTGTGGGGTGTATCTGTGTGAAAGTGCTGTCCCTGTCAGCTTGTTGGCAGGGGGATGGTGGCCATCAGTGCCCACCAAGGCTTGGGGAGTTGCCCTGTGCCCAGAGATTGCTTTTGAGCTCCAGAAGGGTTTTCTTTTCCTTTCCACATTGCAGGGACCAGAGCATCCAAACCCTGGGAAGAGCTTCACAGCCCGTGGCTTCCCCCGGCACTGCTACCTGCCAGACAGCGAGAAGGGCAGGAAGGTGAGGCGTGCCTGGGTGGGAAAAGCAAGCATGGCTTAAGCAGGGGAATGTGGGTGGAGGTTTAGCCCACAGCCCATCCAGCAGGCTCTGCAGGAGCCCTGTGACCTTCCCCTGCAGTCTCAGCAGCCTGGTCCCTCTGTTCTGCCTGGGGCAGGAGGCTGTGCTGGGATGCTCCAGGAGGCCTTGCCTGTGGGCTGCCCACGTGGCTGTACCTGCTTTGCTGCCTGCCCCATTCCTGGCCTCCACAGGTACTGAAGTTGCTGCTGGTGGCCTGGGATCGGCGCCTCATCTTCGCCATCGGGACCTCCAGCACCACGGGCGAGTCGGACACGGTGATCTGGAACGAGATCCACCACAAGACAGAGTTCGGCTCCAACCTCACTGGCCACGGCTACCCCGACATCAACTACCTGGACAATGTCCTGGCCGAGCTGGCAGCCCAGGGCATCACTGAGGAGAGCCTGGCACAGGAGAAGGACTGAGACTGTGGCGAGGAGGCAAGGAAAGGGTTGCCTGTGCTGGCACCCACCAGGATAAAGCTGCTGGAGATACCTGCCTGGGGGCTTTCCAGGGCACACCTGGAGGCCCCTGCTCCCAGTGGCAGCCACGCAGTGCCCCAGGCTGGCTGGGAATGTGGGAGAAGGTCCTTTTGGCCGTCCCCTTCACTCCTGCAGGGCGGGAACATCCCCATACACAGCTGTGGGCCTTCAGGCTGGCTTGGCCGCCCCTCTGGATGGTGTTCTGTCCTCGCTGTCACTGTGCTGAGGGCGTGGGGAGTGCCAGGCTCCCCTCTCTCTCCTCATCTGTGCCAGTCCCAGCCTGACCCAACACCCCTGCCACCCACCTGGGGCTGGGACCTGACTTGGGGTGGGAGCTGGGGCCACAGGAGTCCCCCTTGCTCTGCCTCGTCCCTCTGACGTTTGTTTGTCCGTTCGTTCTGTCCGGTACCTCCCCACTGGTCTCCTGTGTCTGTGGAGGTTGGGGGGCCTGGGCTGCCTCAGCTGCCCCCAGCCCTGCCCCCCTGCTCCTCTTGGCTGTGTCTGAGCTGTGCCCTGCAGGGTCCCCGTGCCCCTCTGCATGCCAGGGAGGGGCTGGTGGGTGGTAGGAAGTGTGTGTGGGGGGACAGTGACATCCCACCCCCCCGCAGTGGGTTCCTTGAACTGTTCGTATGGGGGCGTCCCCACGTTGGAATTTCTATATACCTCGTGTTTTGGGGTTTTGTCGTATATATGTACATATAGGGGGGCATCTGGGGAGGCAGCCTGGGAGAACGTGGTGCTGCAGCCGAGCTGGGGCTGGGCACAGTGGTGCCCTGGGGTTGGGACAGGGGCTATGTGGCCCCCTACCCCGACAGAGCTCTGCCCCATGGGAGGGCTGTCACTTGTGGGTCCCCATGGGGCCGCGTGCAGGTGGGGTGAGAAGTGTCCCCCTTCCTGCCCCTGGAGAGGCCTTGGGGAGAGGTCTGCAGGGGAAGGTGCTTGGTGAAGGGTTGGTGTGGGCTGGGCCAGGAGGGTGGTGTGGGTAGGAGAGTGCGGGTGATGGGGGTGGGGGAAGTGTGTTCCAAGGCTCTGGGGGTCCCTGTCAGCCCCCTGGGGTGACTGGGCCTCGGAGAGCCCGGGTGGAAGGTTAGGAATGAGTCTGTGGGGTCCCTTCCATCCCAAACCAGGGGTTCATGGGGCCTCTCAGAGCCACCTGTGCTGGGTGCTGGGGGTTCCCTGGCCCTCTGCGCTGGTGGGAGGGGGGCCCATCCTGCTGTGCATCGTTCTGTTGTCGTTGCTGTTTTTCCTCTCCGTGGCCTGGAGGGTCCGTCACCCCCACGGCCACCCCGTGGAGGGGCTGGGGGTCAATAAAGCGGATGGCAGGGGACTCTGGCGGTCCCTGCACGGCCTGGCCTCTCCGTTGTCTTCTGTCAGTCATCTGTGTGGCCAGGCGAGCCAGGGGCACTGTGGGCAGGGCCAGCACCCCGAGCCCCCGATTTCCCTTTGCACCTATCTGTGCCCAGCCGCCCTCAGCGTGGGTTGTTATCTTCTACCTCAAGGGAGAAACCCTCTTTCCCTAGGCACACGCCCCTGTTTGGGTGGCTCTCAGCCGTGTGATTTCTCCTCCACTGCACGCCCTGGGTTTTCCCCAGTGCAGACAAAGCCTGTCTGGAGCTATGCAAAACCCTCTGGGCGAGAGGGGGGAGGGTCCCCCACCTCCGCGGTGCCAGCCCGATGGCTTTTACTGTGAGTAAGTCTTTCCACAACGTGACTTTTTTTCCTTTTTTTAATGCTCTGTTGACTACACGATGAGTTGCTGGCTGAAATAAAACTGCTCCGTGCCTCTCTGCATGCGTGTGTATATCTATCCCGATAGATATACATGGAGATAGGGGTTGCAGCTTGCAGCATGCAGGATTTGGGAGACCGCCCTCCCCGGGGCCCCTCCGCTCCCTCCTTTTCCCGTGGGTTTGGGGATTTGCGCCACAGGGGGAGGGGGCACTCAGGGCACCGTCCCCTCCATCTCCTGCTGGTACCCCTCGCCCACACTCAGCACCGTGCTGTGCTCGGGGCTGGCGGGGGCCGGGCTGTCCCCTGTGCCCAGCTCGCGGTACCCCCCTGGCCCTGTAGCGCCGGTGGCCGTACCAGGCTGTCCCCAGGCCGGTGGCCAGCCCGGCCAGCACGGCCACGGTGACTCCGGCCACCTCTCCCCCTGACAGCCCCCGGCCCCCGACCATGTCGGCCGCGTGCTGCGCCTCCTCGGGCCGTGCCAGCCGCCACACGTGGCTCTGGCCGTCCCTCACCCAGGCGCTGTCCCCGTCCCGCACCAGCAGCGTGTCCACGGCCGGCAGGTTGGCGGGGCGCCGGGTGAAGGGGGGCAGGCGGGCGGGCGGCAGCGAGCCCCCGGTGAGGAGCCCGGCCTGGACGCAGAACTGCACCTGGCAGCTGTCGCTGATGAGTGCCAGGTGCTGGCTGAAGCCCGGGGGACAGCCCTTGGCGTGAGCGTCCTCAGCCGTGCCCTGGTGCTGCCCGGCCAGGGGGTTCCCGGCCTGGCAGCTGAAGAAGCCCCCAAAGGGCACCGCGTACTCGGCCCCCGCCTCGTAATCCTGGCTCACGCACACTCTGAGCTCGCCAAAGAGCTTCAGTGGGAAGAACCCCGATGGACAGGACGGGGCTCCGGTGATGGGGTTGGCGCTGTGGGTGCTGAACAGCCCCCCAAAGAGATACCCCGAGTTCGGAGCCACCGGCCCGCTCGCGGCGCACCAGTAGGCGCTGAACTGCACGCGGGAGAGCCAGAAGACGTCCTGGCACTCGCGGTGGCAGAAGATGCCCAGGGTGCACTTGTTGTGGCACTCCAGGTGGCTGTGACCCTCCTCCCGCTCCTGCATGCCCAGCAGCACTGGGGTGTAGGTGGCGGGGCAGGAGAAGGCCCCGGTGAGGGGGTTCCTCTGCTCCAGCGCCCGGCACAGCGCGCCGGTGTCGGGACCACCCAGGCCCACGCACTCCTGGAAGACTCCCCCGAAGGTGAAGTTGGCCATGGTGCCCTCGCAGGAGCCGTCGTCAGTGTTGGCGTGGAAGTTGAAGTTGGGCGAGGAGGGGTCGGTGCAGCCCGGGGCGGTATTGAAGGTGTAGTAGCGGCGGATGGCGAGCTCCACGCGCCGGGCCAGCCTCCGCACCGTGGGCACCGGCAGCTCCGGCAGCGCGCTCGGCTTGATGAAGTAGTACAGGGGCAGCCCCGAGCGGTCCAGGGCCACCAGCTGGTTTTGAATCCTCTCCTGCCACGTCTTCAGGGTGATGCCTGGGTAAAAGGGGGCCCCACCGATGCTCTCCACCCTGGAGTTGGTGCGGTTGTCCAGGTACTGCTTGGTGAAGCCCGAGCTGACGTCCAGGGATTCCTTGGTTCCCACATTGACAATGCTGTGGAAGGCCACACCGGCTGAGGCAGTGACGGTGCTCCGTGTGGCCCAGCTGTCCTTCAGGAAAGTAGCTTTGATCTGGTCCTCCTGCACCAGGGTGGCTCCTGCATCCACAGAGGTGATGGTGTGGGTGCCGTAGTTAAGCACCAGCACCTCGGCCAGGAAATCGGCCATCTGGGTCTGGTTGTTCTCCAGGTGGCTGGCGATGGTCAGCAGCTGCTTCTTGAAGGCCTTGTCCAGGGCCGCCTCGGGGTCGATCTTGGCCGTGTAAACCAGGTTCCTGACCTGCACCCGGGTGGTGAAGGCCTTGTCTCTCACCTGGTGGGTCTTGGTGCGGTGGAAGTCGCTGGAGAATTTGCCGTTTATGGCGGAGAAGAGGGACAGCTCCAGGTTGATGGAGGCAGAGGTGATGCTCTGGTAATCCTTCCAGGACTCGATGATCTCGGAGTTGATGTCCAGGTTGCTCTGCTTGCGGGGGATGGTGAAGATCTCGTCTGGGATGAGGTAAGATCCATCTTCTGTGGTCTTGCACTGTGAGTAGCCCAGGTTGATGACTCTGCCCATATCCAAATTCCTGAGGTTATCCCAGCCACCCCCCGGCAGAACTTCCAGACTTGAGAGATTCAAGGTCTTTCTGCACACCCCAAACCCTGAAGAGGACGAGAGTTCCTGGGGCTGCTCAGCCCCTATCACCCATGCCAGCAGTGCCCAGGTGAGTGAGGCACTCCCTAGCCCCCAGCCCATGGCCGAGCCGGTGCTGGGCACTCACCAGTCAGAGCGGAGGGACCGGAGCTGGGAAAACGAGCTGGCTGAGGGAATTGACAAAAGGGAAAGGAGAAGTGAGAACTGAGGCATGTGAGAAATGACAGAGGGGAAACCAAGACCAGGGGGTGGGGAGCAGGAAGGTGTCTGTCCCTCCCTCTGCCCCACCAGGGACTCTCTGCAGCCTCCTCTGCCCCACTCCTGTCCTGCCCCCAGGGTCTGCAGTGTCACCAGCCGGGGACAGCACCTCCTGCTCGGGAATGCTGAGCCACAGGTGCTGAGGGCACTGATCCAGCTCTGCCCAGCTGCTGCTTGGCTGGGCTTTGGATTCAGCAGCACAGGGCAGGTGCTGCAAGTTTTGGGGAATAAACAGTAAAGGAAGTTTCTGCTGTGAAAACAGTGACTCTTTCCATACAGACAGATTCACTTCCCCTGGTTTTGCTCCTGAGTTCCTCTTTGCAGGACACTTCTGCCTGGGAGGAGGCTGAAGTGACAGCTGTGATGGAGGCATAGGGACTGTAGGTGCCTGTGTTTTTTGGCAGGATAATGCCAGGAGTGTGGGGTGAAGAGGTAACAGGAACGCCATTGTGTTGGGGAAGATGAAACAGGAAAGCCTTATGAATATGATTGCCTGGCAAAAGATTTTGAGAATATAGAAACTATAAGCGAGACTGAAATGAAAGCAAGCTTTGAGATACCTTCGTTACTGAACAACTAGAAAACAATGGTGGGGCCAGCTGAAGGTAATCTCCTTTTGATGAAACAATACCCTGTGCTTGCAGGCAGGTCCAAGGGTCAGAGCAGACCCCACTAGCTTGGCAGAAGGGCCCCAAAGAGGAGTTTTTAGGGTTTAAAATGTAGCACAGTATGGCAATGTAATGATTCTTATAGGCTGTATGTAAATGCTATAAGATTTGTATATTGTACTAGACTGGTTAGTGAGAATTAGAATATTCAGCAGAGAAGAAGATTTATTGTATTGTAATGGGAACCTCGCTCTCTTACTCCCTCACTCTCTCACCCTCTCATCTTCTCTACCCCTCTCTTCTCTTGGGCCTGCTCTGAGCTGTGGCTGGCAGCTCCCAGCCGGGCCCTGCACCCAGGCCCTTTGCAATAAACCCCAAATTCCATGCCCTGGCTTCACAGATCTCTCGTGTCCGTCCGTCCTGACCGTCTGTCCTACCCCCTGAAGCTCCTACAGGGATGTTCTTGCTGTCTCCAGCCCCTGCAGTAGCTGGAAAACCCTTGTGCAGGGATTCTCATCTGCACTAGGATGTGCAGCCTGTGTGGGCACCTCCCCTAAAACCTGCCCACCGTGCCATGGAGGCAGTGGGATGTTACAGTTTTCCCCCAACACTCTGATGTGGTGCTCTGAATTAACCAATTCCTGCCTGGCTTCCAATGGTGAGATGCCCATCAATTCCATGGATTCTCTCCTGGGCAGAGGTCCCTGCTAGCAGTGTGACACCAAGAACCTCACAGCTGAGGGTGACCAGGGGTTTTGGGGACGGAGAGTTTAATGGCATCAGCTGGCACCTGTGCCACTTGATGCAAAAGGAAATCCAAGACTTCTCCAGAGGGACTGGTTTTCCTGGGTATGTGTAAACAGAGACACCTTTTAACCATCAAGTGAATGAGGTTTGGGGCTGTGTTTCCAGTTTACTTTTTAAATTTCTAGGTTTTATTTCTGCTTCCCTAGCTGGGGCAGATGTGCAGGAGCAGTGCAAGGGCTGGAGCTGCTGGGTGGCTCTGGGAGCATGGATTCCATCACAGCCCAGCCATGTCTGGGAAGGCCTAGGGAAGGGATCAAACATCTCCTGGAATTGAGGAGTCCTCTGCCTGGAGTGGAGGAAGACCGTGGTGGGGCCTGAGGGGGAAGATGGGACACCACCCTTGGGGACACTTCCTGTGCCATGGGGCTGCTGGCAGCCTGTGGGACAGGAGCTGGGGGGACTCCAACACTTTGGGGGGCTGCCCTGCCCTCGATTCCCCCCCCCTTTTTTCGGGGTATGTCCATGAGCTTCTTATGGAAGCACTGAGCTGCTGGCCAGGGCACTTGGACTCGTTTTGTGCCTTCTCTGGGAGTGAGGAAAAAGAGAAGAAGTGTGTGAGTCTGCGAGGTGATGGTGTCATTTGGGGCACCCCAATGTCTGTGGTGGGGGAGCTGGTGAGTGGGGCATGAGGGGGAAACAGGTGGGATACCCCCAAAAAAGGAGGGTTATAGCCGCAAAATGCCTGAAAAATCATTTATGTGTAAAACAGTAGAAAATGTAGAGAGTATTTTATATATATAGAAAAAAACACTTTTATTTCAAGATAAATCTGCTGTGTTATAGATCGGATTTCAGACTGTTAAGAAAATTAATCCACAAACACCAGAGGTTTATGTCCAAAAAGGAGACAGAGGAGTCCTTTGACTTTATTTGAATAAAGGGAGAGGCCATGGGGCATTCCCCTGGGATCTCTCAAATTTTTGGAGGATGCAGCCTCCCTTTTTATCCTAATTTCTTGGCCCCATTTCCCTTCTCTCTTTCCCCAGTGGCTGAGCTACTTGAGAGGTACAGACTTCCCAATACAGCTGATACCAAAGATTTCCCTCTAATGTATAACCCTCCCTTTTAATTTTTAATTCTTACAGAATTTAGGGGTTTTTCTTCCCCATTGTTTCTTTCATCTCTCAATGTCTAATTTCATTTATCAGCAAATCTAAGGCTTATTTGTAAAAGCAAATGTCTTTTTCCATTCATCAATCAGTTGAATCCTTCCCATTGTTTCTTTTATCTTCCAGTGCTAGTTTTATCTACCAGCAGACCCACAGCTTGTTTGTAAAGACAAATCCGCCATTCCTCTCAAGACTGTAAAGAATTCTGACTATGGATCCATAGGGCTTGAAAATAAAAATACAATGTTTTAGATCTATAAATGAAACAATAAAGGGCTTTTAAAAGTTAGAGAAGATTATCTGTATGAAGGACCTAGAAACAGCTCTGTGTACGCGGAGCTCTTTCTCCCTGCTCCCGCTGGAACACCCAAAATCCGAGATCCGGGATTCACTGAAATTGGGATTTATTGGCACCCCTAAAACCGCTGCGCATGCGCGATGGCCGCGGCTCCCTCAGTGCTGCCGTCTTGTGGACACACCTGATACTGCAGCTCCGAGCGCTTCCCGCGGCTCCGCCGGCACCGGGACCGGGACCGGGACCGGGAGTGGGACTTGGAGCTGGGCTGGGACCGGGACATGGAGCTGGGCCGGGACAACGACGGGGACTGGCTGTGCGAGGGCGCGGGGCTCTCGGCCGGGGCCGCTCCCGGTAGGAACCGCGGCCGCTGTGCCGGGAGCGCAGGCGCGGAGCCGGGAGGGGCGATGGCGGAGCCCGGGGAGCGGCGGGGCCGGGCCGGGGCACCGGGAGCGGCTGCGGCGGGCTCGGAGGTGAGCGGGGAACGGGACGGGCTGGAGCGACCGGGGAAAATGGGGGGAGTCGGTGTCCCGATGAATGGATCCGAGTTGCTGGGGAGGGCTCGGTGTGGCAGGGCAGGGAAAGCTGGTTAAAGGATAAAGACACAGAGGAACAAGTGTTGTGAACCCCCCTCGCTCTCTGACAGAGCAAACCTTCCAGTAATCCCAGTACATCTCTCTGAGAGACTCTGGGATCATATGGTCTTCCAGGAAAGCAAAACAAGGACAGAGACGAGGGAATAGGCTTCCGGTTAATAATGATTTGATGGTTGTAGGAATGATTCTTGTATGTTTTACACTCCTCTTTTAACTCCTGGAATATTTTTTAAAGTTATTCCTTTAACAAACTAAATTTGAAAGGAAATGGTGGAAAATAAATGCATGGAGAGATCATGGAGTCCCCAAATGGTTTGAGTGGGAAGGGATATTAAGGATCATTTCATTCCATCCCCTGACATTCCATCCATAGCCCAGGGTGCTCCACGCCCCATCCAGCCTGGCCTTGGACACTTACAGGGATGGAGCAGCCACGATTTCTCTGGGTTTATGGGCACAAGAGGGGATTTCCAGCAGGAGCTGAGGCATTTCCTTTGCTCTGTCCAGCCCCAGCAGGGCTGTGGGAGGCAGAGGATGTGGCAGCAGGAGCTTTGCCCACTGCCCCGGGGGAGTCTCTGCTGTCCCAGCCCCAGCAGAGCAAACGTTTGTGGTTTCACATCCCGTTCCAAGGAACTGCCGAGGCAGGAACGGGGATGGGCACGGAGCAGGGACGGTGCCAGGCACAGGGTGACATCCAGAGGGTGCCACCAGCCCGTCCCTGCTGCCCAGGCTGGGATGAGCAGGCTGGTGACTGTCCCTGTGTTTGCTCTGCAGGGTGAGGAAGCCAACCCTGGCGAGGAGGAAGATGAGGAGGTGTGAGAGGATGGAGACAGCGGCCACCAAAGGCTGGGGAAGGCCCAGCTCCAGGTAGGAGATGCTGCCTTCCAAGGAGAGGGACTTGTGTGTCCCACTGGAATTTGGGGTGTGAGGCCAATGGAACAAAGGGGTTGATTCCATTTTCTTACTCAGATTCTCATGCGCCTTAGGAGGAAATTGTGGAAAGGTAATTTTAGTGTGTTTGCACTGGGTTTGAAGGAATGTGTCCCCTAGGGCAGAAATCCCTGCACAGCTTCTGTGTCGCCCCATGGTTCATCTGAACAGTCCATAGGCTGCGTCTCCTTGTTTCTTCCTTCTCCAGGCTCTGGATGAAGTCCTTCCTTTCTCAAGGAAAGGGAAAGCCAGCAGGATGTGAACCAGAGGTGGTGCTTTAGGAAAGCTCCTCCAGCCTGGGAAGGGCTTTTGGCTCCAGACACGTTCCCAGTGCCCAGGAGCAGCAGGACCTGTGCTGTTCCCAGCAGGTGAGGCAGAGGTGCCTTTCCTTCCTTCCCTGCTGCACTTTGGCTTTTTGAGGGCTCTCTGGGGGTCTGAGGGAGAAGTTCTTTGTCACTCCAGGGCAGAATTAGCCCTGGTCCCACTAAAAGCAGGAGAAATCATTTTATCCTTGTTTTTGGATATACATTTTGTGTTTTCTCTCTGTTGCTGACACCGTGTGGTGAAGCAGCAGCTCCCAACCTTGTGTGTGCTGCTCCCAGTTTTGTTCATAGCTGGTAAACAAGAAACGGTAATTTGCTGCCCTGTGGTAATTGGATTAAGGACAAGGCCTCCCTCTTTGTTTAATATTCCAGAGAAAAGCTGCCAAGGAAGAAAGGAAGAGCTTCCCTCGGTGAAAACCTTCTCATTCCCACGCTGGGTTTGCGCACACAGGAGGCTCCATCCCTGCTGGAATCCAGTCACAGCCCCCAGATCAATGTGCACTTTAAGGTCTCACAGCCTGACCAGGACAATCTCCTGCCTCTGGACATGGAAAATCAGTTTTTCATTGTTACATTACCAGCTCCAGGTAATTATGAAGTGGTGTAATGGTTTTTAACTTGTGCACATGGAGGAAATTCACTGAGCAGCCAACAATGCTCTGCCTTCATGGGCAACCCTGTGGGTCTGGGATCTTGATTTGTGGGTGTGAAATCTCCTCACAGAATCCTCTGAGGCTGAAACAAAGACAAGGAACCTTCTGTGATTGAAAGAGCCAGAGCAAGTTGTTGTGGGAAAGGAAAATTAAATATGGTAAGTGCTAAAACCTTTTTTCTTCCTGACCTCTGTACTTGACCTCTGTTCCTGGGAATGGGTCAGCTCTGGAAATTTTCTGGAGACACTGAGGAATGATCCCTGGTCTGCTGAAAAGTGGGAAAATCCTGCTGGCAATTGCAGCCCCTGCGGGAGGGCAAAAAGAGCAGGACCTCAGTCTGTGATTGTGTGAGAAATAAGGGAGGGACTAATCTATGGATCACCCTGTGCCTCAGGGCACCAGGAAAAGCCCTTGACCTAAAAACTGAAGTGCTGTTCCACAGGGAACCTGGAATTAGGCTCATCCCAGCTTCCCTTCCAGAGCTGGAGGAACACCCCACAATGCTGTTTGAGACATTCCTGACTGGAACTGGGGCCAGCAGGGCACTTTGCTGTTTTCCTGTAGGATATGGGCTGTGACATGAATTGGCTCCAACAGGGCCCTGGGATCTGTGGCAGGGACAACTCCCAGAGCCAGACAGGGAAGGGGACCTTCACCTACACTCCTAAAAAGCTGAGAAGGGAAAACACCTGCCTGCAGCTGGCTACAGCTCCTGCAGCTCTTGGGTTTCTGGCACACTCAGGGACATGGGATAATGCCAGAATCATTCAAACCTTGGGAATAATGGAATTAATACCACCCCTTGAGCTCCTGCCCATCGGCCACTGGCTGCAGATGGCTGTGGAAGTGATGGAGGCATTCAGGAAATGCTGATTGTTTTTCCCTTGCTTTGGCAATGTGGTCAGCAAAAATACTAATTGAGCTCTTCCAGCAGGGAAACATTTAAGCAAGAGGTGCTGAAAAGAATTGGACTTTCTGATTTTAAGTCTCCAACTTAAAATCCTCTTTGTATTGTCGCTGGTCCGATTTTCATGGACTGGTCATTGGGGCCAGGAGTGTCCAATCCTGCTGGAAATGCATTGGACCAGGATGTTGTTTCCACTTTATACAGGTAAAGACTCTCTGGGTCACCCCCAGTCACTGGAAAGACTGGACTGGACTCCCAGGGCACTAATTCCAGGGGTTCTGTTTTTGGGAATAGCACAGGAGCTGTTCCCTTGCCCAGAGGAGTAGCAAGTGCCTCAAGTCCCCAGAATGGACCACAGAGAAAATAACAGGAATATGGAAATCCCCCACACTGGGAGTTTGTGGTGCTCTAAATGACTTTTGGATTTATAATGTTAAAGGGGGGCTGTGGAATGGCTTCTCTCCTTTTTATTGTTATTGTTATCACTGCTCTTGTTGCTATCACTGTTATATGTTGTCATCAATATTAAATTATACTTGTCTTGGTTTCCATTATTAAACTGTTCTGAGCTGGATTTTTGTCTCTGGTCTCTTCCCCATCCCACTGGGGGTGAGGGAGCTGCTGCTGGGGCCCAGCTGGGTCTGCCCCTGGCCCGGGGCACTTCTGGGGGCTCTGAATGCGATGGACTGGAGCAGTTTTGGGGCTCACAAAGAGACACCCGTGCTGCGATGTGGGGGCTCAAACCTGGGCTCATTTGGCCAAGTACAGAAAGAGACACTAAGGGCTGGTTTGGGGGGCTTGAAACCAAGGTGCCTCAGGCAGCATTTGGGATCTGAGAGAGACCAAGTTCTGCCTTTCAGAGGCGTGAAGCAGAGACCATGGCCTGTGTTTGGGAGGTCTTGAAAGCGGGGTCAGTCAGTGTTTGGGCTTCACCAAGAGAGATTTAAGTGCTGCATTTTGTTGGAGTGGAGTGAAAGGCCAAACGCCGCGTTTTGGTGCTCCAGGCGGCTCTTTCGGCCAGGGCCAGTCCGTGTCTCTGGGCTCGGAGCCGTTTCTCGGGCTCAGCCCAAAGCCGGGCTCCCCCGGCCGCAGCAGAGCTCCGGAGCAGCGGCCGAGCGCCGCGGGCGGGGCTGGCGGCGGAGCCCCGGGGCCGCGTTCGGGGCTCAGCGCGGAGCCCGGCCCGGCGCGTCGGGCTGAGCGCGGCATCCCGGGGACTGCTCGGGCCCGGCCCCAGCGCCCGTCCCGGAGCGGCTCCTGCCGGTGCCGGCCCCAAGCCCCCTCAGTGCTGCGGGACCCGCAGCCCGCCCGGCGGGGGAGAGCCGGCACCGCCCGGACCCCCGGAGACACCGGCGGGACCCGGAGCCGCGGCCCCGGCCCGGCCCAGGTGAGAGGGGCGGGGCCGGCAGCGACGGTCCCGCCGCTATCCCGGGGCTCAGGGGCGGTCCCGGGCTCAGGGGCGGTCCCGGGCTCAGGGGCGGGGCCGGCCCCGGCTCAGGTGTGCAGGGCCCCAGCGCGGCTGCGCGGGCCGGGGCCGAGGTTATTTAATCCCCGGAAATCGCCGCCAGCGCCATTAACGCACCCGGAGCTCGCTGGGTGTGTGGCTGCGCTGGGCTCTCCCGGCGGCGATTTCCCTTTTTCTTTCCCCTCTTTCTCCTGCCCTTATCCTCCTCTTTCTTTCCCCCCCTTATCTCCTCTTTTCTATCCCTCCAGCTTTTTTCTCCCTCCCCCCCATCCCCCCTCTCCGTTCCAGCCTCCCCTGCCCTCTCTCGCCGTTCCCCTACACATCCCCGAACCCCCGTTCCTTTCACCCCTCTCCCAACCCTCTCCCCAGCCCGATCCCCCTCTCTTCCTCCTCTCTTCCCCCTGTACCCCTCCACTGCCCATCATTTCTCCCCCCAGCCGGCCTTTCCCTTTCCCCCTGCTTCTCCCCAACCCTTCTCCGTTCCTCACCTCATCCCTCCCTGTTCCCCTCCTCTGTCCCCCTGTTCCCGTCCTCTGTCCCCCTCTCCCTCTTTCCCCCGCAGCCGCGGGGCTCGGGGCGCCGCAGAATAAAGCCCAGAGGGCCGGAGCCGGCGGCCCCGCTGTCCCCGCTGTCCCCCACACGGGGCCGGACCCGCTCGGCGGGTCCCCCCATTGCAGTGCAATACACCGGCCGACACCGCCGGGGTTCCGGCTGTCCCTGCATCACACTGGGGGTCCCCGGGGCGGGGAGTGGGGGGGGGGGGGGTTAGGCAGGGCCCCCTCCTCAGGAGGGGGCCCGGGGGGGAAGGAGGGATGGGGGTAGGGGGGTAGGGCCCCCTCCGGAGGAGGGGGTCCGGGGGTGGGGTCTGGAGGGGGGAGTGCCCCCTTCCCCGGACCCCCTCCTCCGGACGGGGCTCGGCCCGGCCCCCTCCCAGGGACCCCTCCTCCGGACCGGGGCCCAAGGGGGCGGGTGGGGTGGGGGGAAGCAGAGGGGGTCATGTCACTCAGCAGAGTGAACACACACAGAGATCACCGGACAGACAAACGGCCCCTCCCGTTCGGCGCACCCGCGCCCCCTCCCTCCCTCCGGGCCCCGCTCCGGGGAAGGGGCGGGGTCCAGGGGAGGGGGCCGGGCCTGCAGGGGGGAGTGCCCCCTCCACCCCGCCCCGTCTCCCGGACGCCCTCCTCCGGAGGGGGCCCTACCCCCCCACCCCGCTCGGACCCCCTCCTGAGGAGGGGGCCCTACCTAACCCCCCGCCCCGGGGACCCCCAGTGTGATGTAGGGACAGCCGGAACCCCGGCGGTGTCGGCCGGTGCATTGTACTGCAATGGGGGGACCCGCCGAGCGGGTCCGGCCCCGTGTGTGGGCTCCAGGGACAGCGGGGGCGCCGGCTCCGGCCCTCTGGGCTTTATTCTGCGGCGCCCCGAGCCCCGCGGCTGCGGGGGAAAGACGGAGAGAGGGACAGAGGACGGGAACAGGGGGACAGAGGGGGTGGTCGGGGTGGGTCAAGGATGGAGGGCAGGTCGGGGGGCGGGGGGGTGCAGGGGGGCAGGGCAGGTGGGGTGGGGGGGCAGGACGGGCGGAGGATGGAGGACGAGGATGGAGGACAGGTGGGGGGCGTCAAAGTGAAGAAGGAAAACAGTGGGAGGTGGAGAAGGAGGATGGGTGAAAGAAGGAGGGGAAGGAGGAATTGGGAGGACGGGAAGGAGGATGAGGAGGCAGGTGGGAGCCGGGCTGGGGAGGGAAGGAAGCGTGGAGGAAGGAGGGGTAGGGCAGGGTTGGGGTGTGCAGGGGGATAGGAAGGGTAGGGGGGACCGGCCCGGGAGGGAGCGGCTTGGGGGGAGGGAGGGGAGGGCTAGGGGGGAGAGGGAGGGGAGGAGGAGAGCGGGGGGAGGAAGGGAAGGAGAGAGGGAAGGTATTGAGAAACAGAGGTTAAAAAAAGCATACAAAAAAAGAAACAAAAATATATGGAGACAAGAAAAGAAACAAAAATATATGGAGCCTTCGCGGACGCAACACTCCCCTCCGAGCGTCGAGGGGGCAAATGTCGCCGGCGGCGATTCCGGGGGTTTAAATCCTCTCGGCCCCGCCCCGCGCAGCCGCGCTGGGTCCCCGCGCACCTGAGCCGGCCCCGCCCCTCACACCTGAGCCGGCCCCGCCCCGCCCGCGCCCGTAAATCCCGGCGGATCCGCGCCCGCTCCGCTTTGTGCGGTGGATGCTCATCCCGGGATGCGGTGGGGCCGTCCCTGGAGCGCTGTGCGGAGCCCTGGACCGGGGGCAGCTCCCGGTGCTGCGCGGAGCTCGAGGCGCTGAGGTGGGGTCGGGAACAGGACCCGGGCCTGGGGATTCGGGTCCGGGTCCTGCCGGTGTCTGCTGGGGGTCCCGGGCTGAGCCGCTTCTCCGTTGCGGGGCTGCAGAACCGAGGCGGGATTGGGGCTGGGACCGGGAATCGGGATCGCCGCGGTTTGGAAGAGCCGCTCCGGGACGGGCACGGACCGAGCCCGGTGCTGCCGCTACCGCTTGGACCGCGGCTGCTGTGGGGCTGCTCCCGCTGCGGCTCCGGGCAGGTCCCGCTGCTGCCGTGGGGAGCCGGGGCTGTGCCGGTGCCGGGCCCGGCGGGAGAGCGGCGCATTCCCGGGGCAGGCGCTGGATCGCGGCTGGAAGCGGGCGGGGCGCGGGAACCGCCCGTGCCGGCCCCGGGACCCCTCAGGCCCCGCCGCTCCCTCAGCGCCGCCGCCCCGCGGGGCGCCCCTTGGCGGACACGGAGCGGTGCTGCGAGCGCGGCGGCCCCCGGGGCGCGCTCCCGGCCCGGCCCCCGCGGGGATGCGGAGCCCCCTCAGCCCCGGGACCCCCAAGGCCACCGCGCGCAGAGCGGGACCCGGACCCCGTGCCCGCACCCCCGGGGCTCTCGCCCGCCGCGTCCCCGCGGAACGAGCGGGGCTGCATCGCCGCGGGCCGGAGGAGCCGCTCCGAGCCGGGCGCTGGGGCCGAGCCCGGCGCTGCCGCTCCTGCCCCGACTGTGCCGGGTACGGGACGGGGCCTGCCCGGGCTCAGTTCTGCTCGGGCCGCTCACCCGAAACCTGCCAGGTCAGACCTGATGCTCTCCCTCCTTTCCCCCACTTTCACTATGGCTCACACTCTCCAATACAAAAAACCTCTAGGTTCAAAAAGCCAGTGAAAACTGTTTATTCTTTATTTCCAGAATTATTCATCAGATATCCTGAGTGGGAAGGGACACACCAGGAGCACCAAGTTGAACCCTTATGTGAAGGGCTCAGCTGGGGACTGAACCCACAACCTGGGCATTTTCAGCACCCTGCTCCAATAAAGCCAATCTCAGGTCACAGCAGTGTCCTGCCTGAGATGGAATTGCCAAATGCCAGCAGGGCAATTCCTTTGCCAGTGCTGCTTTACACACCAGCCCCTGGAACGTCCATAGGGCAGAGCTCCATAGCCAGCACCTGACCATGGAACAACACAGGTGAACAGTTGTGTGACAGCACAAAACTCTTCCAATAGCCCTGGTTTTCTGCCCTTTCTGGCATTTCCTAAATAGCTGTAAAGGTGCTGATTCCGTGTCCCTTTCCAGGGAGAAACGAGCAAGACAAGTCCTGAGAGCTCCCTTGGTCCAAGGCCGAAGTTCTTCTGCAGTGTCAGGGCTGGTCCCGCCTGCAGAGGGGCGTTTCCTGCAGGTGAGTGCTCAGAGCCCAAAATCACGGTGGGGGCTGAGCCCGGCGCTGCTGCTCAGGCCCGGAGCTGCACGGAGCCCTCGGGGACTCCTGCTCCCTGCCAGGAACGTTCCTCGGTGCTCCCTCCGTGTGTCCCAGCTGGACGGGAACGCGGGGCGGGAGGAGGCCGAGCCCCGGGGGGGAACCAGCCCCTCCTGTCCTTGGTGCCTGCAGGGGAGGAGCTGTGCCTCAGTGTCCTGCCCGTGCAGGCAGCGTGCCAGGTGCACCCCGGGGCGGGCGCTGGGATGCCCGGGCAGCGCTGGGATGGGCACGGATCAAGGGCTGCCCGCGGCTCCTGGGCCAGGGGCTGCTCTGAACGGGCCCCCGGAGATGCTGCAGCCCGGACAGAGCCCCCTGACATCCCAAAAACACCCCAAGGAACAGCTGCCATTGCCTGGGAGTGCTGCACGCTGGGCTTGCAGAGGAGCTCAGACAGCAATTCCCGGTGCCACCTCCTGGAGCTCCCACACAGCCACCAGGTGTGTCCCAGCCACCCCAGTCCCTTCCCTTCCGGCCTGGGGACATCCTCCAGCAGCAGCCTTAAAGCCAAGGGAATTCCCCTTACAGAAATTCAATCCCAAGCAAGGCCCTCGGAGATGCCTTAAAACAAAAGGTTAGAGTTAGATGAAGTTTTGTCTGGATGAGGTTTGGAGTTTTTCAGGGAGCCAGCTGGAACTGCACAACTGCTGGGAAGCTTGCGCAGGTGGGTCACTCTGCAGGTGCCCTGCAGGCAGGGATGTGCATCCCTTTCCTCAGGGAAAAGAGCTCCCAGAGGCCAGTGCCGAGGCTCTGGAATGAGCTCAGCGCCTGCAGGGAGAGGTGTCCTCCCCTGGGCACAGGGGCTGCCTCGGCAGGGCCGGGAGCGCGTCCGGCCCCGCCCTCGGCCGCTGCAAAACATCAGCGGGAGCCCGAGCCCAGGGGTGGAGTCCACGGAATTCCAGGGAACTCTGTCAAATGCCCCCGGGAACATGGGTAGAATGAACATTTTAAGGTAAAAATGAGGTTATAGGTAGAAGACAGATGGAAAATTTTGTGGGGAAGTGTTTGGCTGGGTATGAGGGTTAAAAATAGCAAATGCTATGGAATATCAACCTGTCCTTGTCCTGATCCCACTGAGCTTCCTTGGAGCCTCTGCTGGTTCCTGGCACAGTGGTCTTAAATAGGCAGCTCTGTGTGGGAATATCCATGCTGCATGAGGCACTGTGAGGTTATTCCAGCAGGAATTCAGCAGGGAATGGGGGGGGCTACAGGTGTAATTCCTCTAAACGAGCAAAGCTGATACTGAACCCCAAATCTGGGCACCACACAGGGAACAATCTTTGTGCAGCCCTGCCAGCCAAAGCCCTGGGTTAGGAAACTACAGCAGCCAATTTTTATTTTTACAAGAAAGCATTCTACTCTGGAGATTACCACAAGACTTACCCTAAAAATCTTCCCTACCTGTCCACTCCCTATTTCCTCATTTCCACCTCAATATTTTCATTCTTTACCCTACAGATGCTTTCAGTTTTCCCTCCCAATAATTTCCCTACCTGTCCATAACTGGTTACCTCAGTTTACCTCAACAAATGCATCCTCTCTGCTACAGATCACCTCAGATTTTACCCCTGAATTTTCCCTACCTCTCTACCACTGAGTACCTCATTTTTACCTTAAAATACTAAATTTGTACCATGGATATTCCCTCAGGTTTTATCCCCAGATTTACCCACCTGTCCACAGCAATTCCCTCAGTTTACCTCAGGACGTCCCTGCTCTCTCCTAGAGAAAATCTCACATTTTAGCCCTCAATTTTCCCTACCTGCCCAGTACTGATTACCTCCTTTTCACCTCAAAATATCCATTGTTTCCTCTACAGATTAACTCAGATTTTATTACAAAATGTCAATTTTGTCCCCTATTTACCAACTAGATTTTAAAACCAAAACCACACGGGTTATGTCTCTTATCCCCAAAATGTTCACTCTGTCCCCTACAAATTATGTCAGATTTTTTTCCCAAAACCACTTATTGTTCCTACATAATTACCTCAGGGTTTGCCCCCCGAATTCTACCTAATGTTGACTACTGATCATTTCTACCTCAAGATGTTCATTCTCTGCCCTACAGATCTTCCCAAGTTTTACCCCCAAAATTTCCTTGCCTACCCCCCGTGACTGCCTCAGTTTATGTCAGTGTTCACTCTCTCCCTTGAGATTTACTCTGGTTTTACTCCCAAAATTTTCCTTACCTGTCCATAACTTATTACCTCATTTTTACCTGAAAATAGTAATTCTCAGCCTTTAGATTATTTCAAGTTTTACCCCCTAAAATTCCCGTCCACTACTGATTCCCTCATTTTTCCTTCAATATATTAATTTTCTATTATGTAGCTTCTCTCAAGATTTAACCCCCTAATTCTCCATCTGTCTACTACTGATGATCTCATTTTTACCTCAAAATGTTTGTTCTCTGCCCTACAGATTATTTAATATTATTTTTGCCCCTCAAAATTTCCCCATCTGCCCACAACTGATTCCCTCACGTTACCTCAGCATGTTCATGCTCTCCCCTAGAATTATCTCAGATTTAGCACCCAAAATTTTCCCTACGTGCTCAGTACTCATCATCGCATTTTTCCCTCAGTGTGTTCATTCTCTGCTTTTGAGATTTTGTCAAGTTTTTGCCTCCAAAATTTTCCTTGTCTACTACGGAATACCTCATTTTTACTCCAATATATTAATTCTGTCCCCTACAGTTTGCATCGAGTTTTACCCCCAAAATTTTCCTTCTCGTACAGTATTGACTAGCTCTTTTCTACTCGAAAAAATTTGCATTCTCTCCCCTAAACATCACCTCAGCTTTTCCCTCAAAAATGCCACTTTGCTCCCATTGACATCCCCTCACATTTTCCTACACAAACAGTTCTTGTGTCCCCTCTCAACTGTCCCAGGTTTTCAGCTAAAAATGTCACCTCTGTCCCCTCTGAGTCATCCCAGGTTTTCCCAGTTAGGAGCTGCAAGGAATTCAGGCAGGGTAAAGGACAGCAGGGAATTCTGTAAATTCAAAGCCAGAAAGAGAAGATCTACCAGCAAAGGGGAAAGGTTTCAGAAAACATTTCTGCAATTACTAATTAATAATTATTTCCAATTCCCGGTGAGAAGAACATGAACTCACCACCATCAAGGCCTGGCAGTTCCCTGCAGCGAGAGCTCAGTGCACATCCACAGAGGCAATTCCAGCATCTGAAAGGAAGAAAAGAAGAAAAAGGTAATTTCTTCTCTTTCAAAGTTATTTCAAGTTCTCAGACCCAAACCAACCTTTGCCCTTGGTTTTGGCTGGGTGATTCCTGAGCAGTGGGCACAGGTCCTGTCATTCATGCTGATGGGAGTGATGCTTTCTGGGGAAATCAGCTGATTTCCAAAGTTCACTGCCTGCCCCATGCCTGATCTGCACAGGAGAAAACCTCTTGCATGAAGGGATTTTGCTCCATCTGATCCCATCTGCCCAGGCTGTTCCATGGATGTTGCTGGGCTGGGGCAGCACAGGCAGATGCAGCTCTCAGCTCTCTCTGCTCCAAACACAGCTCTGGGCTCTTTGCAAACTCTTCTGCTGTGAGGTTTTCTCCAGGAGAACTCAAGGAATGGCTCACAGCAGGTGGAGATTAAATTATCACACAGGGAAGTGAAGGATAAATATTCCTGTAAAAGCCTTTGAGATCTGCTGGGCTGAATTGGGAAGGGGACATTCATTCCCTGCAGTGCCAATGCACAACAACCTCCAGCACAAAGCACAGACTGTCGGGGGGGTCTGAAAGCACCACTTGGACAAACCTCATTGTTATTCTTCCTTTCAGGACTTCTGCAATCCAACCCTGAAGCTGAGAAGCCCAAAAGCTCTGGAGTCTGTCTGCTCTGGAACAAAAGGATCCTCCCAGGGGTGAGGCACATTCCCAGCAAACACTCCCAACACGGCACAGAGGCACCACTGGAGCTCCTGCTGGGGCTGGGAAGGGCTGCCAGGAGGACACAGCCCCCAGGGGGGTGGCAGTGGCAGCAGCAAATTGCCACGGTCTGATGGCACAACAGAGAGACAAAGGCCAGCAGTGCCCACGGGAGCTGCAGGTTTAACTCTGCTCCCTGCGCGGCCACATCCCGGCAGGAAATCCCCAGGGGGGACAGAAACTCTCAGGGTGCACAAAATGCAGCATCTGTGACCCTGATCCTGCCTGGGCTCAGCGTGGGGGGCCAACCCCCCCAAGGTCAGCACTGCCCTGCCCTGGATCAGTTCCAGACACTGCCCCAGCTCCCAGCTGCTCCCGGGGCTGCCACCACATTCCTGACAAGGTGACAAAGGTGACAAAGGCCCCTTTGGGCAGGGCTCTCTCTGGGTCTCAGGCGTTGGGGACTGCAGGGACCAGGGCAGAGACAGCCTGGGACCAGGGCAGATCCCTCTGGGTTTGTGGCACTCTGGGGACAGCTGGGGACTCACCCCACATCACGGGCAGGATCAGGGACCCTCCACTGCAGCTGGAGCCCGTTGGGTTTGGCTGCTCAAACTCCAAAGCTATGGGCAAAGATGGGATGAGTTAAGTGGTTTTTCCTGTCCTGAAAGAGAGGAGAAAATGGAAATTGGGTCCAATCTGGAAGTCAAAGGCTCCTGGCTTTCCTACTTCTGTTCTTATTGCTCATTCCATAAAAAATGAAAGGTGACACTGAATAAAAATGCACCTTGTCAACATTTTTATTCCCTACTATTTTAATACATAAAAAGGATGCCTATTTTTTCTTATCACATTCTTTGCCTAATTTTAACAGAACCATTTTCATTCCAGGCCCCACTTGTGAGTTCCTGAATCCTGTGCTATTGGACTTTGGACAAAGGAAGAGAAGGATCTATTCCACATGGGTGTCATCCAGCAGGGAACAGCCCCTGTGCCAGCCCCAGCCTGGGCTGAGCACGCTGCCTCACTCCCCCATTCTGCACCCTGGCTCCAATCCAGACTGAGTCTCCCCCCATTTTCCATGTCTAGAGACAGGAAATTGTCCCGGCCAGGCTGTGAGACCTTAAAGTGCACATTGATCTGGGGGCTGTGACTGGATTCCAGCAGGGAATTCATGGTCCTACAAATGAAAACTATTCCAGGAAGCAGCACTGACAAGGTTGGGAGCTGCTGCTTCACCACACGGTGTCAGCAACAGAGAGAAAACACAAAATTTATATCCAGAAACAAGGATAAAATGATTTCTCCTGCTTTTAGTGGGACCAGGGCTAATTCTGCCCTGGAGTGACAAAGAACTTCTCCCTCAGACCCCCAGAGAGCCCTCAAAAAGCCAAAGTGCTCAGGGAAGGAAGGAAAGGCACCTCTGCCTCACCTGCTGGGAACAGCACAGGTCCTGCTGCTCCTGGGCACTGGGAACGTGTCTGGAGCCAAAAGCCCTTCCCAGGCTGGAGGGGCTTTCCTAAAGCACCACCTCTGGGAAGCAAAGGGCTGTGGAAGACATGGAGTGGGGGTTTACAATAATAGTAACAATAACATAAACAATAATAACATAATAATAAGGAAGAGCAGCTAAGGAAGCAGCAATAATTCCAAGGGAGCAGGGAGGATGCTGAGCTTTAAATGAGATTTGAGTGAGGCAGCATCTCCTGGGCTCTCTGAAGCACAGCTCCAGGTCTGGGATTCCAGGAGCAGTGCAAACTCCCACTGTCCAATCCCTGGATTTGCCTCCTGCCAGCACTGGGCACCTTGGCCATGTTTGGCTCAAGTGCTCCAGTGCTGCTGCCTGGAGGGATTGGGAAAATGGGCATTAAACCCCTTCCCACAGGACTGGCTCCGAGCTCTGGCTGGGGAAAGCATTGGGCACCTCTGGCATTCCAGTGAAATCAGTTTCCATCATTGTGAAGATACCCTGAATAAACCCAGGGCACATAAATAAACCTTTCTCCATAAGGACAGCCCCAGGGAATACACAGTCATTCCTATGCCTGGTCAAACAAACAGCAGCCAGTTTTTGGGGAGAGACTCCAGACTCTTGTCTCCTTCCCTCTCTGTAAAACACTTGCAGAGGCTTTGGAGTTCACACAAACTTCTCAGGATTTGGATATTTCATTTAAATTCCACTCATATACTAAGGGATTTCAAGTACCCTAAAGGCACCTCCACTCACTTTTTAATTTTAAGCCCTCTGCCACAGATGAATTGGGATGTTCTTTTGTTAGAAACACCCCACCTTCCTTAGGCATCTCCATGTGGGAGATAAAATAAATGTGGACAAGAGTTTGGAATGCAGCTTCTAGGTCAAGCTCCCTGCTAGGAAATGACTCCAGCTCTCTGCTGCCTTGGGCTGTTTCAAACACAGCCTGGCCCACGTGAGAAAATGGAATCAACCCCTTTGTTCCATTGGCCTCACACCCCAAATTCCAGCGGGACAGACAAGTCCCTCTCCTTGGAAGGCAGCATCTCCTACCTGGAGCTGGGCCTTCCCCAGCCTTTGGTGGCCGCTGTCTCCATCCTCCCACACCTCCTCATCTTCCTCCTTGCCAGGGTTGGCTTCCTCACCCTGCAGAGCAAACACAGGGACAGTCACCAGCCTGCTCACCCCAGCCTGGGCAGCAGGGACGGGCTGGTGGCACCCTCTGGATGTCACCCTGTGCCCATCCCCGTTCCTGCCTCGGCAGCTCCTTGGAACGGGATGTGAAACCACAAACGTTTGCTCTGCTGGGGCTGGGACAGCAGAGACTCCCCCGGGGCAGTGGGCAAAGCTCCTGCTGCCACATCCTCTGCCTCCCACAGCCCTGCTGGGGCTTGGCAGAACAAAGGAAACACCTCAGCTCCTCCTGGAAATCCCTTCCTGTGCCCATAAACCCAGAGAAATCGTGGCTGCTCCATCCCTGGAAGTGTCCAAGGCCAGGCTGGATGGGGCGTGGAGCACCCTGGGCTATGGATGGAATGGCAGGGGATGGAATAAAATGATCCTTAAGGCCCCTTCCCACTCAAACCATTTGGGGATTCCATGATCTCTCCATGCATTTATTTTGCACCATTTCCTTTCAAATTTAGTTTGTTAAAGGAATAACTTTAAAAATATTCCAGGAGTTAAAAGAGGAGTGTGAAACATACAAGAATCATTCCTACAACCATCAAATCATTATTAACCGGAAGCCTATTCCCTCGTCTCTGTCCTTGTTTTGCTTTCCTGGAAGACCATATGATCCCAGAGTCTCTCAGAGAGATGTACTGGGATTACTGGAAGGTTTGCTGTGTCAGAGAGCGAGGGGGGTTTACAACACTTGTTCCTCTGCATCTTTATCCTTTAACCAGCTTTCCCCCAGAATGGTGTTGTGGGAGAAGTTTGGAATTACTAGAAATGGATCAGGTTCACATTTTTGCCCCACTGTTTCCCAACTACTTCCAAAGTTCTGGAATTACCCTCACATGACACCTAGAAAACAACTGTGAAAGCATCAATCACAGAAATATCTTGAAAAGAGAAAACCACATCCAGCAGCAGCCAAAACAATCTCATTTCTGTTTTTACCTGGTCTCCAGGCACTCCTGCCAGAGCTCAGCACAGCCACTGCCATTCCACGAGCCTCAGGAGGCAGTTTTGGACGTGTTCTTTGCCGTGAGATGGGACAACAGAGTCCAGAGGTTTTCGTCGTCCCTTCCAAGTCACCCCACGAGCCCATGGTAAGAGCGGGTGGGGCTCCAGCGAGGGCGGGGGGCGCCGGCTCCGGCTCTCTGGGCTTCATTCTCCGGTGCCCGAGCCCTGGCTGCGGGGAAGGAGGGTGAGAGACGGAGGATCGGGGGAGGAGGTGCGGTGAGGGAGCGGGAGGATGGACAGGATAGAGGTAGAGGGGCAAGAGAGGGGAGACGGGTGCGGGAGTGGAGTAGGGAGGGTCGGGGATGTGCAGGGGATCAGGGAGAGAGGGTGCAGAGGGCTGGCGAAGGGGGAGAGGAAGGGCGGGGTGGGAGGGAGAAAGGAACTGGAGGGGTAGGAAAGCAGAGATAAAGGGGAAACGAAAGAGGGGGGATACGGGCAGGAGAAGGAGAGGGGTAAAGGAGAGGGATACCCGCCGGGAGAGCCCAACCCGGCTGCAGCCTCTTTGCCCTCCGGGTGAGCCAATGGCGCTGGAGCCGATTTCCAGGGATTAAATCACCTCGGCCCCGCCCCGCGCAGCGCCGCTGGAGCCCCGCGCACCTGAGCCGGGCCCGCCCCGCGCACCTGAGCCGGACCCGCCCCGCCCGGAACCGCCCGGCACCGCCCGGGACCATAGTGTTGATGGGTGGTTGTTTCTCCATCACATGGGCAAGAAACTCATGTGGGACCTATAAGGGATGGATACATGGTCTTGAATCTCCCTAAGAAATCTGTTATTTTTACACCTGAACAGTTAGGGTACTTATCGTACTATAAAACCCATAACACCTTCATAAAGATGTATAAATCCAAGCAGAGCACAAGTATAATATGGTGTCTTACATGTTTCAGCTATTCCATTAAGGCTTATCATACAAGTGTTTATCTGAACTTACACAAATCAAGGGGAAACCCGACACTCCCATCTCTGCCCTTCATTACAGCAACCACTCTGTGCAAAAAGGAATACAATTTCTGCCCCAGCACTGCTACTGGGCCATTTCTGCAGCCTCAGTTGTAGTTATAGCTCAAAATTTGTTCCTTGGAATTTGATGGTGAGCTACTGTTATTGTTGATTGGATAAAATATGTATTTATAAAAAGGAAAGACCATAATTTGCTTAAAACCTGTTTGATGGAGTTGATCCTGTTTCTTTAAAATTCCATTTACTGCTTTTGTCAGCTTTATTTCCATGAGGACTCAGCAACCAACTCATGAAAAAATATATTGCATAAACTAGAATAAAATCTAATTTACTTTCTTTTTTGAAGGAAAAGGAATCCCTTTTGGGGCTAAGGCTGCTCAATATTTAAGGGGAATCAATTTAAAACAGGTCTTTTTTCTCTGACTGTTTGTCATTTGGAAGTTTATAGATGCTAGATCACTCTGCTATCCTACATACAAAGAGAAGGGTCTCCAGTTCTCTTCAATCCCTTCAAAACTAAACCAAGTGTCCTCCCTACTCTGGCAAGGCATGTGCCAAAAGCATTTTTCTCTCAGAAGCAAAAAAAAACCTCAAAAGGATGCATTTGCTGTCAGTTATGCCAATGACACTTGATGAAATCTGTAAGGTTATTCAGTTCTAATTGGAGACAGAATTTGACCAGAAATTAATTTTCAGACACCTGGGATTTTTCAGACTGTTTCTGTTACTTCCTGCAGGTAAAATGTCTGTATTTACTTGATTTTTCCAATTCCCTGCTCACACCTGCTGATTTCAATTCGGTTTTAGAGTTTCCCCTGGCAGCTGAGAGGCTTCTTTTCCTTCTAGAGGCTAAAATGAAGGTGAAACAGGCACATGCCAGGTCTGCGTTATGTCAGGAGAGGGTGCTCGAAGCTGGCAAGCTGTGAGGATCCTCTCCCTTGGCATTTGTGCCACTCCCGGCTGTAAAACCTCAAATCCACATTTTTAACAGCCACACTGAAACTGCTCTTTCTCCCCATGCAGATTTGCTGACCAGCTTTTTATAGCTTTGCATTACAAGTATTAAAAAAGTATCATTCTAAGCTGGTACAGAGATAAAAACAGAGCTTGACTGAGGATGGGATGAGAGATTTCTTATATCTACCTGTAGAGTTAAACTTCCAAAAACACTTGAATATCTTTGGAGTGTAAGGATGTAGATATTTATTTGCCATCAAAAACCACCTAAGCTGATCCAATTTTCTAAAAACATTTCTATCAGTACATTTTTCTTTCTTATGCAGATGTTTATAAATGATTGTTGTACAAGGATGCAAGAACTCTGTCACCCTTCCCAGCCTCAGCAGACAAACCAAGATATACAGATGGGAGTTCAAGCTCACATGGACTTGAACTTAAAAGGTCCAATTTTCTTCTTGTTCCTTACACAGTTTTCTTAATTTTTTTCCAAAAAGACAGGAGTCAAGAACACAGGATCTGGAGGCTTTAACAGGCAATGGCTGGAAGCAGCTGAGCTCTGCCAGCTGCCAAGTTTTATTATTGTGTTGTGCTTCTCCTCACAACCACCACCACCTTCCACAGACACAATATTTACTAAACATCATCTCCTTTGAAATTAAACACCCATAACCCTAAAAACACCAAATCCCGTGGCTGTATGCCCTGATGAGCCCTGGGAGAAAACAAAGACTGTTTTGATGGGACCAGTCCCATTCCAAGAGCATGGGAAGCACACTGGTGAGGAGAAGGAAAGCACCAAGAGCTGAACACAGATTGCAGTCATAGGGAGCTCATAAATCAGTGTGCCAGCAGAAATCCAGAGTACCCAGCAGCAGAGGGAGTGCAGACAGACAGCAGAGCACTGTCAGGAATGGACCACACACAGCACAGCCACCAAGGAAACGGAGCAGGGGAGAAGCACTCCAGCTTCTACCCACATCAGCAACCCTCCCACGAGCAGCACCAGCACAGGGGGCAGGCTCCTCCTCAGCCTTGCTGGTGGCCAGAGGTGTTGGGTTAGCAGCGAGCAGCTGCCAGACAGTTCTCATAATCCTGTGGAAAATGCATCCTGGAGATAGCCCAAAGCTGCTGGAAGGATTCCTCATATGGCAAACACTGGCTGCACTCCCCACCCTCCATTACCACACTGTAATTCCCGGGCAAACGGCTTTGCTGCAGGAAGTAGGAAAGCTTCCCAGGTTCTGGGCTTGATCTGCAGCACAAACACAGCTCCTGAAGTCCAGGAGGCCAGGAAAGCATTCCTCACAGACAGGAGAGCAGGAGTGAGCATGGGAACACTGGGACTGGGACATATATGGCCCAAGAGGATAAAGGACTCCCTGGGAATCACACATGCCCTGATGTTCCTGCAGATCCCAGCAGTCACTCTTTTGTTTCTTTCTCCAGGAGCAGCATAAATCTTGTGCTGATGATCAGAAGATGCAAATGCACACAGCCATGCTCTCAGCTGGTGGAAACCAGCCCAGCTTTTGGCTGCCAGCTGGAGAAGAGGTTATTTGATGGGAGATGCAAACCTAGACAAGAGCATTAAATATTTCCTTCCCTCTGCTAGCTGGAAACAGAGTGCTGACTTGGCACTTGAAGACAATATCTCAGGAGCTCTTTGGCTGACAGATAACAGACAGCTAAAGTACTGCACAATTAGTGGGTTTATGACACAGAATATTGATGACAAAGTCCTTCATGTGATCAGTCCATGTTTACCAATGACAAAGGAAACAGCAGGTCCTGAGCGTGGAACCTCCTGCTGGCAGGACAAGGGCCTGGTGGCACATTCCAGATGTTTGTGCTGGGAGAACAGAGCAGAGCCAAGCCCTGAAGGAGCACCTGCATAGTCACAGGAGCACCTGCAGGCTTGGAGGGACTTGCTGACACCCTGCTGCACCACCCCTAAAGGGAAGAGCCAAACAACACTGGACTGTGCAACTTGACTGCTCCTGTGAGCTGGGCTGGCTGCTGCCAAGCCAGGTCAGCTGCAGCTCTGCTGAGCCTGCAGCCAGTTTAGGAAAGGTTGTGCCAAGGGACCCAGGGGGAACAGGCAGGAAGGTGGAAAGATGAATTGCTTCCCCTGGAAATCCTAAGTGATATTCCAAGCTCTCACTAAAGGGTTAAATTAACTGTAATCTCTTCTGGCCTTATTTGCTGCATTCAGACAAGCAAGATAGATAACCTCAGCCTTCTGCATTCCAGTTTTCCCCCTGAGCAGAAAGATGGGCTTCACATCAGTGAAGGAGCTGAAATTGTCCCATTTTTGGAGGTGTGTACCCAGTTTCCTTTATATCTCAGTGTCATCTGTCCCTGCAGCTGTGTGAGACATGTTGGCTGTCACCTCTGCTGCTGGGAGTGATGAGTTCTCTGAGGAAAAGGACACTCCCAGCCCTCGGTGGTGACCATCTGTGTCAGAACCTTCTTCCTCCTCCTCCTCATTCTTCTGCACATCTTGGTCACTGTCATCATCATCATTATCATCATCTGCTGCATTGTCCTCAATCACTTCAACCCTCTCTCCAGCCTCGGGGTCCACATCAGTCTTAAACCACACAGCTTTGTAGCCATCATCTGCCACGTGCCTGTCTGTTTTGAGGATTGACTTCACTTCTCTCTCCTGTCCAGCCTCTTCCTCCTGTTCTTCCTCTTCTTTCTCTTCCTGGTCAAAGATGACAGTGGAAGCTATGGAGCTCTTTGGGAGACTCTCTGTTTCCTCTGCAATGGAGAAGTGCGAGGCAAGTGCTGGCTGCTCTGGCACAGGAGTCTCTGTCTGGACACTTCTGTTTTCTGATGTCTGATGCTGCTTGGTGCTCACATCTGGCTGTTCATCTTCCTGGTAATATTTGTTCTGGTGACCCTCAGAGATTTTCTTGGAAAACTACAGGAGGAGAGACACATTGTGACTGTAGGGACAGGAAAAGAAATGAGGAGCAGCAGGGAAGGGCTGACTGCAGTAACTGAGCTCCTGCTCAAGAAAGTTCAGCTTGGTTTGCAGTTAGACCTATTTGAAGCCAGGGAAAGATGCAGATCCCTGGAAGAGACATTTTTAATTGGCTCAATTTCTGGAGTTTTCTCAGATAAGCAGGCTCATTCTCCAGGAGGGCTGAGCACCAACACCACACGCATGGTGGTTTTTACCCAGCCCATTCTGCAGTGGGATTTCCCTCACTCAGGGTGAAGGACTTTTGTTACCCACCTGAGCTATGTGCTCTGCTCTCAGGTCTAGGCTCCTGGCAGGCCCAGCCTGTGGCACAGACCAACAGCTGGTCAGACAAACTACACCCTAAACTTGCAGTGACCAACCTGCCAGGGACCTGAGAGGTCAAAAATTAAATAGCTCAGGGGCAGACAAGTGTCTGAGCCCAGGCTTTGGGGTCAGATATGAAGGAATTCTCCTCTCCTTTGACTATGGAGGATGAACTGTGGTTTATACCTCAGACAGGGGTTTTTCAGAGACCGACCCTGATGTGTGCCACTTTTATCCTAGATTTTGTTCTTCATGGAGCTGTGGTGCTCTCCTTACCATGTCTGCTCATCATCCACCACACAGCTCCTGCCTCAGGGGCAGAAGGAACAGCAGCAAATACCACCAAAGTGGTGCTACCTCTGCAGACTTTGTCTTGGGAGTGATTCACCACCTTCACACAAATGTGTGGTACTTGGGCAGCCCATCCATACTTCAAAGCTTCCTCAGATCCCACTTTCTAACTCTTAGAAGTTCAGGTACAAACAAGGCACTTACCTTTTTCTTCACCAGGTATTTGAAAGATTTTCTGTGCCATCTACTGGATTTCCATACCAGCATTCCAAGGAAGACTAAGGCAATTAACAGCAGTGCTGCTAATGTGCCCCCTAAGATGGCCATGTCCTGAGCAGAGTACATCTTGTCAGAGGGGGTTACAGCTGCGAGGAAAACAAAGCAGTGTTACAAAGCCAAAAACTGGCAGCCAGCATTTCCCAACAAAACCCTTCACTGTGGGAGAAGCTCCAATCAATTTTTGAAAGGCAAGGAAGCATCCTGTGCTTCAGAATATGACAGTCATATATCTGATACCACAGAAAATCTTTTTTTGCTATCCTAACAGCAGAGGACTTATTTTTAAATTACACAGAATATTGTCATTTCCAATAAATTCCATGAAGTGGAAATAGCAGCCATTTACAGGACAGTGACTTTTACCCTGTGATTTAACTAAGTTAATAAACACCTGACTGCATCAGGCAAGCTGATACTACATGGAGTAAAGTTATTTAGTTCTTTGACTTCCCCACTTTACCCTTTTATACCAGAATGCAAAATGAGCTTTGATTGTATGTCTGTCTGTGTGTGAAAATTCAAAGCTTCCTTTCATCTGGAACATCCTCTCCAATACAGATGAGCACATCAAAATAAGAAACAAAAAACCAGAATAGGAAATAGGAAAAGCATTAGAAGGTCCCCAGGACAAGAAAACCTTTCTTGCCTTTTTGTAACTGTAGCAATATTGCCCAGTCTGCTCAGGAGCAGCTTCTGCTTCCAGCCACTGGTCAGTGTCAGGTGTTTGTACAGAGTCTGACACCAGAGTGGAAAGACAGTACCATTCTCAGCTTTGCTTGGTGGTGGTGGTGGGATTCTTTAAATTTTCCAGTTTCATTTTGTAGTGTAAATGACTCTCATTAATGATTAATGAAACAAGGTTTTGTTCTCCTGCTGACCTGTTTATTATAATGGAATTGGATTATTCCCTCTGCATTTGATTCCGCCCTCAGTTTATCATTAACACCTTAGCAAGGATTTAGGACTTCAGGGAATTTTTGCTGTTTAATTCTGTCTCCTGGGGAGCTGCAGCCCACAGAGAGTCTCAGAGCTGTGTAATTCTGCAGATTCGACAGCACCATTGCTTGGTGTGGCTTAAGCAGCAAGGGCAAAATATCAAAGTTGCTCAGAAGTGTTGGTGCGTGCTTGGAGCATTTATAACTCTGTGAGCTCACACGTGGACTAGTTTTATGCTGGGCTGTGCCCTTAAATGGGGATTCAGTGACTTTTTGCTGTGAAGTAGCACTGCCTTTAGGGAATCCAAATTTACACCCAGGAACTCACTTGTTTTTCCCACCCCACAATGGTGGTGATCAGAGGGTGAAGTGATAGAACTTCACTCACACATCATTATGAAGAATCCAGTGGAGTCTGGGCATTATCTGCCTATCCTAACATAAAATTTCATTGCTATTGGTTCAGCTTAACTCAGAGCATAAGAAGTTTAATGAACTTCAATCCTAATTTATTTATAAGACCAATGTAAGAGTCATTTCTCAGCAGTATGGAAGTGTGAGATGATTTCACATTGACAAGGTTAAACAGTAGCCAGAGGGTTATGTATGAAGTCTCATGTCTCTCTTATTACTCATGGGCTGTTTCTCCTGTAAGACCACAAAATTCTGGTGTAAAAGACCCTGACTTGTCCTGACCTGAGTCAGGCTCATGACCTGAGCCTTGGCTCATGGGCAAGCCTGGCTTTGGGGTGTGCCAGCTGCCCTCTGCTCTGCCTCAGAAAGGCAAGAACATTGCAGTTTGCTCTGTGTGTGGCTAAAAAGGAGCAATGATGTACCAAGGTCTCCTTTGCCATGAAAAGACATCCTGGGTTATTTCCCAGCATGAACCAATCCCAGTTTTAGCTTTGGAACAACAAGAAAAGACACCCCAATACACAGCACCACTAAAGTCTCAGGAGGCTTTTCAAGGCATGTTGTGACTATGCTCTGAGAATGTTGAATGTATTTTCTCTCTTAAAGCCACCAGAGAACCTCCTGTAGGGTTGGGGTTGGCCTAGCCCTGGCCCACAGACCTCAGCAGGTGACGCATCATGGCCAATTTGCCACAGAAATAGAAAAGACTCTCCAGAGTACAAAACAGACACCCCCCCCACCCCAGCCTACCTGTGGCAAGGATGATCTCCACCACAATTATGGTGCTTGCCTGCTGCAGGCTCAACACATCTTTTCCAACAGCCTATGGGAACATGGGAAAGAGATGGCTTAGGGACTTCCTGATCTCCATCTCACTCTCAAGGACTGTGGGGGGCCCTTGTACCTTGTCCCTGTTGTCACCACAGCTGTTCACTGTGGCTGGACAGCCTGGTCACAGGGGAACAAGAGCTCTGAGGATTCCCTGCCCTGGGAGTGGATGAGCTGAACCATGTCCCTGCTCTGTGTTCAGCTCCAGCATGGTGCAGAGCACAGGTTCTGAGGCAGTGTGGGGCAGGAGCAGCAGGTGCTGGCACTTCTCTGTGCCTGTCTGTGAAACCTAGCAATGCTGGTGCCAGGCTGGTTCAGACAGCCCCACAGGACATGGCACAATGCCAGGAAAGCCTTGGGCAGGCATGTGGGCAAAGGGAACATCCAGCTTCTTACAAGTCTAAAGTTATTGACTTCTTCTTTAACCCAAGCAAAAAGGAGGATTTGAATTCCTCCTTTCCACACCCCTGGCAAAATACCCAAGAAAGGTGCCCTACCTGGATGGTCACAGTTCCTGGGGATTCCAGCACCTTGTTGGTCAGGATGAGCCCATCCCTGGTTGCAATGAAATCGGTGCTGTTTTTGAGATAGTACTCGATGTTGGGGTTGACTTTCTGAAAGGCCAGAGAGAGTGGGTGATCAAACCACACTGTGCTTCACATGCATCTTCCCAACAACCCCTTGGCAGGATCTGTCCAAAACACCTGAGGTCCGAGCAGATGTGGAGAGTAACAAATAAACCTGGGCTGAGCAGGTGAAAAAGGCTGAACTCAACTGCATTCACCCTGTTGCTCAGAGGCCAAAAACATATCACAAAAACATTAAAAAAAGTAAAAATCCCAAGTCTTAATCCAGCTTGTGTTGGCAATTTTAGTACTTGCCCAAGCAAATGATGTGTGTGGGACTGGCTTTGGAAGAGGGGAGTCCTTCTCCTCATGACATTACACCATAAGTGGTTCAGGTATCTGTGCAATTCCCAAGGGAATATAACATGGAAGGAACACTAGAGGACAACATGTTTGCCTCTCCACTCCTCCCCTCCCTAGTGTTTCCTGATCCTGCTTTAAGCCTGAAGCAGTGAGACAGAGCACAGAGCAGTTTCTTACATCAGGGAAATCCTGATCCATTGCTGTTATCACCAGGGGGGTGGAAGGATCTCCAGCTTGGTAGACGAAGCTTCGCTGGGGCAGCCCAACAAACACCGTCCCGTTGTAGACCCGCTTCTCAAAGTAGGGTGGAAAGTTGCTTTTATTGATGACCTTGATCTCTACAGTGGCTACAGAGTATTTCCTAACATTGCTGACCTGGGTGGCCTGGAGAGGAAGAGAGAGAGATGTCAGACTTCTGCCCCTGATGAGACATTAAAGGACAGGATCTGAAGCCTTCATCAACTCAGCAGAATGTGCCCAGGGTGAATTTCATTTGCTGTCTCCACCCACACCTGAGGGGAAACTCTCAACTGCTGCAGGAGCTTTGCTTGTGGGTTGGTGCAGGATGAACCCACAGGTCAAACACTGGGCCCTTCAAAAGAAAGGGAGTAACTGAGTTATTTTTGAGGTCACTGACTCCTGTCACAGCCAGGCTGCTGCTTCCTGGAAATCCAGCTGTGCTGGGTGGGTGGCTGTAATGTCATCACTTACCATAACTTGCAACAGAAAGGAATCCGGGGAAGTCACTATTTTGTTCATGGTTAGATTCCCTGTGTTTGCATCTACTGAGAACACTTCGTTTGTATTCCCTAGAGAAAATGCAAAGACAATTCAACCATCAGATTCCTTCATAAAGTGACCTGGAGCTCACAGACTCATTCTACCACATCTTAATGAAAATACCCTCAAGGAATTTTCCTTGGGTAAATACCATTTACCCAAGTTAAAATGCTGTTTTCTTTGCTTGCCTGGCTGCTCCAAAGACTGGGAGTGATGGCCAGCCACACAGAGGGACACATTAGATATGTGTGAACCCAATTAAATGAGGCAAAACAACAAAGCTTTGCATTTCCAGTAGCTAGGCCCACAGACTGTCAGTCTAAAGTATGATAAATGCCCAGAGCCTCTGGTGGAATTTGAGGACTGAAAATCTCCATCTAGTTCCCAGTCTGTTCTGGGAATGCTTATTTCTCTCTACGGGTTACAAAGGGAATCTAGACACAAACCTTGTATTTATATACAGGTAGAAATCAGATTCCTACATCTGTGTGGGAATAATAAAAATACCTATGCTGGATACATGTTGTAAGATAAGCAGAATTTTAAGTTCTGTTCCTCACCCTGAGACACTGTGGGTTCTCTGTTGACAGGGATCTGAGTCACTGATGTGGGGAGTGAGGTCACATTCCATCCAAGTGCCAGTGGAATTTAATGTTTTTTAATACATTTGGCATCAGGAGGATATTCACAACTGTGCTGCCATGAGGTATAATAGGTAAAGGGAGAGGAACTTCACTTGACCAATATGACCTTTGTCTTGATCCTTTTGGAACCAAGACTAAAACAGGGCAGATGAGAAAGCTACAATATGTTGGGGAATAAAAACATAATTCTGGGCAATGAATAGAGATTAGGCTGATAATGGGGAATTTTAGGTACAGCTCAAAGACTGCATGAAATTAGCATGACCAGATTGACAAAATCACAGCTAAAAGCTTAAACATAAAACATGTCTCATCTCACAAAAAATCAGAATCTTTTTGAAATTGATTTCATTGAGATTATTTTGTGGGACTGCAATTCTTTTTTTTTCTTCCTCTCTGTACAGTCTGTTTCTTCTACTTAATCAACAGCATTCTGTGGCTCTAGTTATATTTCTGTGGCAGAAACAGAGGGGCAAATCCCAGGCCCTCTCTCTTGGCAGGTACCACAGGAGACATGAGCAATGTTCCTTGTGGAAGGTGACAAGGTCTACTCACCCCCAACAATCCTGTACACGATCCTGTCACTGATGGTGTAGTCAGGGTCGACAGCATGGATGGGTCCTGGCTCCAGGAGGAGAGGGTCTGCCTGCAACAGCAAGGCAAACAATCACACACCACAAGGACCAGATCAGCAACTGGAGCTCTCCCAGCCCAGGGCAGATCCCATGGGTCTGCATGGACAGAATGGGATTTATTGCTGGGAGGTGTCTGTGACAGGGTGAAGGTGAGACAGCCTTGAGCTGGTGTTCCAGCTCTTGCCTCTTCTCTCCTGTAGGAGCAGAGACAAGCAGTGCTTCTTGGGGTGGGGGATGACAAAGGCTCCCTGTTCTGCTGAATCATCTGCATTATACTGGAGACCAGCACAAGTTCATGGAAATGGTTCAGTGCTTCCCAGTGGGAACAGCCCAGGGGCACTGTCTGAGCCCTCCTGCTCACCGACATCTCGGAGATGTTGACCCTGCCGGAGTAGGGGCTGCTGATGCAGACGCTGGTGTCATTGTGGAGCTGGGTGCAGGGCAGGAACCAGGGTGCCCGGGTGTCACTCTGCTTGATGGTGATGGTTATTGTTGCAGTGGTCGTGTTGGTGGGCTCAGGGCTGGTCACAGGCCTGTCCTGCCCCCAAGGCAAAGCACACTCATGAGACACAAGTTTCACTGCCAAAACAAGGGCCCATCTGCCAAAAGCAGTGGACTGGGGCCCTTTAGCTATTGTCACTTCATTCTGTTTAATTAGAAATTCATGTGAGAGTAGCTAAAGCAGTAAGTTATCTTGTTCTGCTGACAAAAGTGGGCTGACTGCAGGTCTGTCCCTGGAATTATGGAGAGGGAAAGGCTGCTCCAAATGCACCCCCCCGTCCAGTCTCCTCCCTCCCTCCTGTTATCCCAGAGATGTCCCATCCAGACTCATCCTTCAGATAAGAGGGACCATGCAAACGAGGCATTCTGTTCTTCCCAAACCACTTACCCTTGCATACAAGAGCAACGTTGTTGAATTAAATTTGTCATAGTCCAATGCTGTTTGTAAATAAATTTCCGGGTTATTAACTCCTCTTATGGCAAAATAACCGTCTGTGTTCTGGCAAGGGAAAAGGAAAAATCCTATATCAGACTCAATTATAGACACATTCCAAATCCTGCTCATTGCTATCTTTGTCATCCTAACTGGACCTTTAGTCCTGGGGACCTGGATGGAGGGGCACTGTAGGAATGTCTGATCTACTTGATTTTTGGCACTGCACACTGGAGTTGCCTAGCTTGTCAGAAAGTTTTGTTCTTGTGAATTTCCTCTCACAGAACACCTGCTTTGACTGTCCACCTGCTCAGCAGCTTCTGGATTAAATCTATCACTTCATTTATTTCCTATATTTAGCAAGTTGCCTACAATCCTTGGTTTTGGGTCCCTAATAGCCAACAATCTCACTTCCATGCACAAAAGAGGTCAAAGATGGCTCAGCCCTGGAGAGCTGGCAGGATCACCTGCCTTAGCCTAATACAGCTGGACTGAAAGAAACTGTAAAGCTGAGTTGAAGTATCATGCGTTGCATTTTACTCTATAACCTTCTGCACTTGCTTTGGTTCTCCTTTAATCTTATGCCTCTGAATTTCTAAATCTCTCTGAATTTACACCAATGTGAATGCAAAGTTTGATCCCAGAGCTGAAAAACTGGTGGTTTCTGTTCACAGAAACTTAAATTCCTTGGGGATATAGAGGTAACAGAGGCACTGTCGGCTCTCTCCACAACACTTTTCAAAAATGCAAACATACATTTGGTTTTTCTCTTGAATTTCCTTTTGATTTTAGTTTACAGCCAGCCCTTGCTGGCATTGGTTTAACTGTGTGCACAATGCATTTCCTGTGCTGCTGTTAGCAGCTAGGGCAAAGACTGCTTTCCCCATCAGATCTGCAATTCTGAGCTCCCTGAGGTACAAAGGTCTCCTGATATGTTTACAGATCATGCCAACAAGACTTCCCCGAATCATTACAGTTCTGAACATTCTAGATGAAAGTTTAATCTGTACAGTGCATTAAAAGTGTGAGCCATAAGAGAATTCAATACCTGCAACATTGATGGCTCTGTTCTGCTAACCAAATCAATGTTTGAGTTTTGTAAAGGTCGAGTGAGTTAAATGCAGTGACCTTCTCCTCAAAGCTGGGGCTCTTCTGAATCCAGCTTCTTCAGAGCTACTGTTTGTCCCCAGAGCTGCTCACCTGCACTGTAGTGGTGAGTTCATAGTAGATGGTGTCCAGGTCAGCGTCAGTAGCAGTTACTTCTTCACGGGCTACAATGACTGCGTCCACTTCTGTATCCTGAAATTAACACATCGTTGTAGTTATTGTCTGTGTGAAATGGATTGAAGTCCTCTCCCTGCTGACACTTCCTCAGTCCCACAGCACTCAGTGAGCAGTGCCCTCTTCCCTTCCCAAAACCCCTTACCTCTGGGATTTGCCTGGTGATGTTTGGCTGTGGAAACACCGGGGAGTTATCGTTCTTGTTCAGAATGGTGACTAGGATTGGCAAGGAATCGCTCTGCTGAATGGGAAAATTGAAGAATCAAAGACAAAAATAGACTGTTGGAGCTGATCCTGCTTTGCAGAGTGACCAGAGGGGATGGTGTAAGGATGGGGGCCAGATGGGGCTAGGGTTTGCAGCCAGCCCATGTCCTGGGCAGGACTGTGGGCTTGTTGCCACCTCCTCCCCACTGGCAGAGCCTTGGCGCTCTCTGTGGCTCTGAGAACAGTGTGTCTGTCCACAAAGAGAAGGACAACTGCCCATCCCAGTGTGAGCATTAGGAAGAGCAGAGGGAAGCAGGTGCTGCCTGCAATGCCTTGTCCCAGGGCTCAGCCGTGGGAGAGCACTCACCTGGCCAGCAGGGTCCTTGCAGGTCAGGGACAGCAGCAGCGCAGGGTCTTCCTGCATGAAAAACAAACCCCCTCACTGTAGAAACAGCCCAAGAGAACAACCTCTGGCTAAAGCAAATGAGCCAAATTCATGGTTTGCTGAGTCAGAAATGCTGCTGGGCTTTATCTTATTTTCAGGTTTATCTAACTTTGCCTTTCTTTCCTTAACGCTGGGATCTTGTTTATGATGATATCAAAGCAGACCCATCTTCCAGGCGCTCTCCCTTCAGTTCCTGTAAGGTGTTGGCAGAGCTAATCTACCATTCTCTCTCCCCTCAGGTGAATTCAAACAGATTTCTTTTTAAATTGAATAAATCAGAAGCATTCTATGCAGCAAGTACAGTGGCACCTGCGGGGTGTTAACTCAGGTTGTTGCTCTTCACTCAAGTAAAAGTGGGGTTTTATATTGAAAGGGAACTTAAGGATGCCTGTGGCTGTATACAGAGCACTCCAGGGAGCTAAAATAATGTAGCAGCCACCTAAGTGAACACAATGACCTTTTATACTGCCTTTCTGCTTCACACAAGATGACAGAATCCCAGAATGATTTGGTTTGGAAAGAACCTTAAAGCTCATCTCATTCCAACCTCCTGCCATGGACAGGGACACCTTTCACTATCCCAGGTTACTCCAAGCCTCATCCAGACTGGCCTTGGAGACTTCCAGGGATGGAACAGCCACAGTTTCTCTGGGAAACCTGTGCCAGGTCCTCAGCACCCTCACAGTGAAGAATTTCTTCCCAGTATTCCATGTAACCCCGCCCTCTGGCAGTTTGAAGTCAGTCCTCTTTATCCTGTCATTCTAGGCCCTTTTAAATGGTCTCTCTCCATCTATTTTGTAGGCCCCCAAATTCACACAACTGAAACAACTTATTTCTTCTAGAAACAGGTTAAGAATCCCTGGAAGCCCAAGACTCCAAACTGAAACTCATTGCACCCCATCCTTACAGCCAGCCAGCTGAAGGCTTACCTCATAGTCCACACACTTTGTCAGCCGCAGCTCGGAGCCCTCAATGGTGAAGAACTGGCCATCGGGGTAACTGGGATCAATTGTTAGGGTGAAACCTGGCTGCACGTGGATGGTAGCCACCACAAGAGGACACTCATTTTCAGGGACACTTGGGCTGTTGTTACTGACAGAACATCCTGGAAAAACACACAAATAAGATGCAAAATTACCCAAGGATTCGCATTTGCAAGCTGTGGAGCAAAGGGATTTTGGAGCAACCTCCCACCTGTAACAGGGCCACCCCCTCCCACGGGAGACATTCCTCAAAGACATGGACCTTGTGAAAGAGCTTACCTGGTTCCTGTGCCGAAATCTGAGCCAAGAGGGGCAGCAGGAAGAGTGCAGACATGAGAAGCCAGTGAGGAATAACCATGGTGAGCTGGCAGTTGGTGAAAAATTCCTTTTTCCAACTAAGCTGATCTCCCTGTTCTGCCCTGTGCCCTTGTTTGCATTCACCACTTTATGGCACCAAGAGACACCAGCTGGTTGTGGATTGCTGTGGTTCAACCTTTGCCTCTTTGCCCCATTGGATGACTTATTGAAGGATTTACCAGTCATGGAACACGATGACACATAAATCCTTGCTGCTTCTTTTTTCCTCTGGGTCTTTCCTATCCTAAACTATCTGTGGCAACAAGGACATATTTGAAGCAGTTCAGAACTCAGAGCCAAGCCCTTGCCCAGCTGAGCATGCAGGACAAGGGCTGGTCCTTGGGAACTGCCTGTTTACTCCAGTCTCCCACAAGAAAGGGGGAAAATTTGGTTTCTGATGTGCCAGAGATGGGGTCTGTATCCTTCAAGGAGAACAAGTGGATCTCCCAGCAGTGACAAGGCTCACCTGCAGCCCAGGGAATGCCCAGCAACTTTGTAGGGAAAACAGATCTCCTTTTACTGGTGGCTGCTCCTTGTAGAGATGCTTCCCAGAATCTCCTTCCAGGACATTCCACACCAGGAGATCTTCAACTATTTGAATCTCAGCAGCTTCCTGAAGTTTTCAGGGGACCTCTGCTCTCACTTATCTTTTAAAATTCATTCTGATTTCAGGAAGTTCTCAGATGCTGTGCCTCAGCCAGGTGGTTATTAGCAGCTTACTGAAATCCAGGCTGTCAATACTCCTTCCAAAAGTATTCCAAAAGGAATCTTTCCTAGCAGAGACTTCCTATGGATCAAAATGAACAACTGCCAAGGCTTGTTCAGCTCCTCAGTAAGGGAATGGTGCTTAGGTGTGCATTTGAGTTAGAACAGCTCCTCTTGCAGGTGTCAGGTCCATCATAGATGCTGAAAACTGCTGGAGCAGGATGGGCTGGGCAGAGCTGCACAGCACAGCACAGGATTGCAGCTGAAGATCCTTATTTTAGAGCTGCTCTCCAAAATCCATTTGTTTTACAGGAAAGCTGGTGTGGCTGTTCCATAAAAGGGGGGAAATCTGTCTGTGTGGCAGAAGGACAGTACAGGAACCTCATTAAGTGGTGGGAACAAATTATTCCTCTTGGAGCTTTATCTTTAGTGGCTGTGACAAAACTGGGCCACCACCTCCAGGGCAGAATGGAGAGGATATTTTACAGTGAGTATCTCTGTTATGTAGGTCTCAGAACATTTCTTTGCCATAAAACCTAACATCTGGCTTTGTTCCCTGATTCTGACCTCTGTGCACAGCTGCACTGTAGGCACTCTCCAGTCCCAGCCAGATGTCCCACCATGCTTCATGTGGGGAATCCTGGCAAAATGCTCCACCCCTGCATTCCTAATAATCCTAGACCTTGTAATGGAACCATCCTTATTCCAGTTTCCCAAAGAGCAGCCAAGGCACAGGCACAGCTAACCATTTTTATTTGGGATCAGCAGCAGGCAGCCAGATGCCAACACAGAGTGGAAGGGATGTGCTTCACCCAGGCTCCATCTACTGACAGCAATACACACCCACACGCATTTCACTTTGGATAATCTCAGAGGTTTCATTGGTTTTTGACTGCTTTACAGGATTATTTTTATTTATTTGCCTATCTCAAGAATTTTTCCTAAGCAAGAGCTTTCCTGTTTATTTTCAAGGCCATACATGTGCAAAGCTGTCTCCTTGGCTGTTTCTTTTCTTTAACCTTCATTCAGAACCATCTGTATCTTCCTTCATGTCTGCAACCAGCTGCTTAGAGAAGGGACAAACGTACTGGCTGGTAATGGCAGCAGCCTCCCTGGCATCTCTGTCCGAGTGGCTGTGGGAAGGGAAAAATCAGGGTAAAAAAAAAAAAAAAAAAGGAAAAAAGAATTATTTCTGGGAGCATGAACTGCAGGAAGTGTGACAAGGCCACCTTGTGACATTCCAGGATGACTCCAAAGAGCAGGTCATGATCCCCATAGAGGGACCATGGCTGCCTGCTGCCAGGCACTCTACAAATGCACAGTGGTGTTTCTCCTCCATTGTGGCACAAGAGGTACTAAGGGCCAGTTTATTCCTCCTCATTACAGTGGTTTAAGAGTGAGATGTCTAAGGGAAAGTTGTTGGGCATTAGAAAAAGACAATGTCAGGGTGCTGGGACAGCCCATCCTGAGGTGTGTGTTTCAATCAGCAGCTGAATTCAGACAGGGTAGCAAAGGCTTTCTTTCAATGTTACCCATTAGATCACATTTCCTAATGAGATGAATAATTGCTTCAATCCAGAATGACAACTCTTAGGAAATTATTAAGAAAATATATTATTTTGCTTCCCTGGGTTTTACTGTTTTAACAACTGTCTTTTCTATGGCTGTTCATAAAAGCCTTCTTTTGGCTTCAGTATTGTGGGGCTCAGAGTCACACAGGTGACCAATCCCTCCCACCTACCTGGTGTTCAGAAAGCTCTGGTATAACCAGAGAAAGCAAAGTTCCTCAGGTTTGTTTACTCCCTCTCTCCCCTGCATGTCAGTGTTGACTGGGCCAGGAGAGCTGGTTTAGACAAAGAAAATTAGTAATAATTCAAAACCCCAAACCACAGTTTATGTCACCAAGCCACCACCACTGCAGAGCAGCACTTGCAGCTTGTGTTGTGACTGCTGCTGTGCTCACAGACATGGCCTCAGTGGGGGCTGCTGGCCCAGTGTGGCAGTGAGAGCCTGGGTGGGACTGGGACACCAGAGGTTCCCTCTCACCTGCGCTTGCGGCCCATGAGGTTTTGGATGAATTTCTGAACCTGGGCATTGCCTCTCATCTTGCTGTACTCACTGGTGAACAGCCCATCCGAGTGCCTCAGGGACCTGTGTGGGGACAACACGGGACAGCAGCTGCACCTCCCAGCCATGTGGGACTCCCCATGAGGCACAGCAATGCCTCTCCTGGACAGCTCAGCTCCATGGGCAGCCCCTCAGGGCAGGGATCCCACACCCTGCTGGAGACTTCCCTGCCCCAGGAGGGTGGGTGTGGCTGGTGCTCACCTGTCCTTGAGGCCCACCAGGTGCTTGACCAACTGCTGCACGTAGGCGTTGCCGTTCATCTTGCTGAGCTCGCTGTGGAAGAGCCCGTCTGCGTGGCGCTCCATCCTGTGGGTTGGAACAGGGAAAAGGGGGGGGTCAAAAGGTTTAAAATGGTTCAAAACCACACAAGAACAGCATTAAACACTGCTGCCTCAAGACAAGAGAGTCCCAAACACACATGGGCAAGAATTCGTACCACTTTGGCAAAGTTTCACAAAAATAGGGGGAAAAAGGGAGTTTTAAAAAATACCTTTGTTAAACATCACACAGGAAAATGACCTGCCCTTGCTTTTACTGATATAATCACCTTGCCACAAGGATGTGGGAATGTGGGGTTATTGATGATTCAGCACAAAAGAGTAGGACAAGAGGCTGGAGAAGTAATAAACAAATATCCAGAGACACAAAGCTGAAGAGCACTTAGGAAAGAACAGCAAAGACCAGCCCTTGCAGGTGACTCCCTTGGTGAACCTGGTGAACTTACAGGGTTGGCTATTTCTGGTTATGTTTTCATGGGACCAGGCTGTTGGAAACAGAAACTCTCACCTTTATCAGGCAGTGCAAGTCCACAGGAGAAAAACAGACTCCAAAGTGTCCTTGTAACTGTGTGTTGTTTTGGGGTCACAAATGTTCTTCTGAATTAAATAAAATTAACTTTCTCATCCTTAAGCAAGAAAAACATTTACAGTATTTGCACTCATTTAACTAAATCTGTTTAGGGAAGAAGAAGATCCACAAGCAAGCAGATGCAAGTTCAAGAAAGCAGCAAAAAGGCTGGGTTTTCAGCTAGCAGGCTCTTTGAACAAAAACCATGGAGAAAAAGAAAGCAGAGTCCCGAAAAAGGCTTACCTCTCCCAGGATGGCAGAGATGCTGAGAAGTGGGACAGGACAATCATGGGAATAATTACTTGCCACAGAGCTGTCATCATGGAAACCATGTTCTCTCCTGAAATAAAGCATGAAGTTTTGTGAGCAGCAGGACAAGTGGCCTTGGTGTATATCTGGTGCAGTTCACATGCCCCACACAGACAGGGCTGGAAACACCACCACTGTAACTAAATAAAGCAGGAATTCCTGCCAGCAGAGATAAACACCTGGAGACATCTGCAAGGGGGCTTTCGGACAAAAAAAAAATTACATATGATAAATAAAATTTGTTCACATATAGAGGAAGGGCTCGTGTGTGCCCATATCCACCTATCCTCTAACCTTTCAAGAAGGAAAAATGAAATAACACAGATCTGCAGTCACAGCAGACCCTCCTATTTTGTTTTCTCACTGAAATAAAAAGAAAAGTACATTTTGTTCATCACAAACCATGGCATGTTTCCTCCCTTTATTCCCAGATTCTTTCCCCTTTTATTCCCAGGTGCTCACCCTTCCTCAAGGATCACGCAGCAGCTCTACCTGTAATTTGTAATACACTCCTTTATTTTTTATCTTCTTCCTGCAAAGAAACAAACCTTCATCACTGTCCTGCAGTCTCTCAAGATGGCACTTGCAAACCCCAAATCAAATCCTCCCACTCGGTTTTTACTTTATTCTGAAGCTAAACAGTACAAAGAACATGAAAGGAGAATGTCCAAGAATTCGGGAATACTTTCTAGTCCCTCCTTCTGGGACTGTTTGCTGCTCTGGAGGCACTGCAAGATGAGAAGAGGCACAAGGAGAAAGGACAAGAGTGAGGGATTTATACAGAAATTTATTCACTGCAAACCACAGGGCAAATATTTAATGAGGGCTGCAAAGCAAACATGTGAGAGGATGAAGGAGCCATAAGCTTCATCTCACACATACTTTGAGCTTTAGTGTTGTGTTTTCCTGCCTGATCCAGCTTTGAGGGGATGGAATAGTAAAGCAAGAAGGACATTTCAAAGATCAGCATCTTACTGGAATCCAAACAAGGCAGACTCCACAGTCGGAGGAGCTGAAAACAGCCACCAAAACCACAGCATCCCTGGGCAAGGGGCACCTGAATCCTGAGCCTGTCCTTCTATCTGCCCAACAGCTGTCACACAATCCCTTGACCCCAGGATCTCACCTCAGCATTTGGCCTCTCATGGGCTGGCATTTCTCTGGGACACCATATTTAGGAGACCATTTAAAACCCCATCCCTGGCTCCAGAGCTTCCCCTCTCTTCACAATCTTTCTAGCTGCTAATCTGGTGATCAACTTCTCTTTTCTCTTTCTGGACGTAATTTTGTGTTCCCTGGGTAGACCATATTTGCTTGCTGAAGTTCCCAAGAGCAGTGATAGCTGTTGGGGAACTTTTCCTTCCTATCAATAATGATTTTTAAAATTACCCACACCCCAAGAAGCAAGTAGATCTCCAGTGTCATCACTGAAGGGCTGTTTAACCTTAGCAGGACACTTCCAAGGTTATAATTTCCTCCCCACTGATGCTGGTTTTAAATGACTGCAAACTCTTTGGCCAGCTGGGACCTTTAGCTGAAAGAACTACAACCTGAGCCAGGCTGGGAGCCCTGAGGAGGGAAACCCCCATATTCCAGCACTGCTGCTCAGGACATGGATGGCCTCATGGCAATGGCTCAGTGAGGCATCACAGAGGTCTGAAATCCACCCAAAGTGAGAGAGAGGGGAAGGCAGCCCATGCAGCACACTCACCCCAGCAGGACTCACCGGGTTGCTCTGGGCTCACAGCAGATGCTCCACTGCCTGCTCCTCTTGGGGACCCCTATAAATCTGCAGCCTTATCAGAAGCAATTATTTGAGTAAAGATATGGATATGAGCAATCATAATTAACAGCAAATAATGCAGCGGGGTTGGAATGTCCCTTTAATTACCTGATCAGGTCATTCACAGCAATTTGATGGAATATTTCTGCTGATGGATAATAATTCCTGCTTCTGCCTATAATGACATTTGTTGGGCAAACATCCTTGTACCAATTGATTCACTATGATTGTCATAATTATTTCCTGGCTTTAATTACCTCTTGATAGGAGCTTAATCTGTTCTTGTAATTTCATCCTGGCTTGGGGTGTTTGCAATTGCCAGGATCTGTCAGGGAGTCCCTGTGTGCAGCAGTGATTTGGCTGAACAATGTGTCACTTTTTAGGGCAAGAATTGCCTGATCAGTAGGATCAGGGCTCACTTTTCCATGAGGGGGCAACAACCTTTTGAACTGTGGTTTTAGCTGGGAAAGGTCTGCCAAGTACAAATTGTCACAGCATCTAAAAAGCCAGCATACTTATACAAGTATGGAAAACATCCTGAATAAATTCCCTGCCATTGCTGAGGTTTGGCTGGTCTCAAATACTGCAGCTAAAGGTGACTCAGAAATAGAGGAAGAAAATAAGATTACCCTTTCTCTCCTTCTTTGTACGGTATAAAGTAGCTTGAAAGGAATAAGGAATAATAATGGTAAAAAAAATTAATCTTCCAACTGGAGAAATGGGAGCTTATCTACTTATCCTCTTCCTTGGAAAAGCAAAGGGCGTCCTCATGACTAGAGGACTCGAAGGGACAAGATTTCCCCCATCATCTTTCTCTTTGGAGAATGCCCCAGGGCCTGATGAGCAGAACCTCAGTCCTCCAGCTTGTGAGTGCAGGCTGCAGCCAGAGCCCTGCACCAGGGACAGGGAAAACAGCAGGGACACTCCAGGTCCCATTCCAGGCCTGGAGCATTGAGACATGCCATGGTCAGCACTAGGACAGGGGAGCCCATTTCCTCCTCTGGGACCTGCTCTGGTCCAGGCATTTCCCAAACACTTTCCTCTCCTCTCTGAACCTGCTTTCTCCAGCTGTAGCCTTCTGCCTCTGCTTCTGCCTGCAGTGGTGCCAGTAGCTTCAGGTTTATAAAAGAGGCTGGATAAGATGTAGGGAGGTAAAAATTACTAATGTGATTTTCCTTCCTTGGCAAACAACCTCAGTGGGTCTGAAATGCCTCCAAGCTCTGGGGAAACTCAGTTTGCCACGAGAGGACAGAGAGGTTGGAATGACAAAGTGGCCCCACGATGGCAGCAGAGGGTGTATAACAGGACACTAAAAGGTTCTGGGGACTGGAAGAACACGAAATAAGTAACCTGATTAAGTATTTTGCAACAAACAATGAGGTTTCCCTCCAGCAGCAGGGGCAGAGTGAAAAGGTGATGGGGTAGAAAATGGTGTGGCTATGCCCAGCACTGCTGCAACTTAATGCAGGTGACAAATGTGGGCTCGAGCTCCAGCACAGCTCTGAAAGCCTCTGATGAGGATATTCAGGGCCATGAAGAGAGCTCAAAAGCATTTTCAAACTGAAATTTATAACTGAATAAACCAGAGCCCAAACCAATTCCTCAGTCCTGAAACAACATCTGATTCTCTTTAACCAGAATTTACATCAAACTCTCATCAGAAGACATTATGGAAATAGGAGTAATAAAGAATCCTGCTTAACAATATCAGTTGAAAGGAGCTTTGTGAATTTGCACCTTGATTCTCCATTTGTGTGAACACTCCAAGTCCCAGCAGGAGAGTGGAGATTCCCCTTGCCTGCATCCAGCAGGCACGAAGCAGGATTAAATCATCCATTTAGATGAAATCTATAACCCATTATCTATGTGCAGCATCACTGCAGAGAAAAGCTTTCAGCTATTTTCTGGCTCTAAGAATGACAGAGGAAATGAGTGGCCTCACCTGATCCCTGCTGCTGTACCACTGCCACGCCTGCAGGTGTGGGAAGTCTGGGCTGGACTGATCCCAGCCCCTGGCTGCCCTGACTGACCTGTCCATGGCACAGGAATTGTAACAAAGAGTCACAAACAGGTGACACTGAGCAGTGCTAAGGCTGTGCACACACACTCCTTGAAGACAGCAGGGAGAATTGCCCCAGGACAAGATGGAGAAGAGATCTATGAGCTTTGGGGCCATCCCTGAGCTGCCCTGGGGACGCTGCCAGGTGTAAAGCCATCAGGATCTTTGTGCAGTCACTTGTGCTTAGGCTTGACACCGACTGACATGCCCAGTGTGCAGAGACCTGTGAGGGGATGCATTAAGTAAATCCAGTTGCCACGGGTGCCAGGGCTATTCCCAGTAACCATGCTGATGCCTGGGACACCCTCGTGCCAACAGAGAGCAAAGATTATGAAACACATGGACCATCCCCCTTCAACACCCAGGCTATGGTTACTGCTCTGTCTCAAAGGCATCAGAGCTGAGAAGGGAACTGAGGAAGGTCTTTTTGCTCCTCTTTACAGTGGGAGGGGTCACCAAAGCTGCAGTGTGAAAGGCAGCATCTTAGAGCCATGTTGTGACAGTGTTCACAGGGGTTTTCAGGTGAGGAAAGAGATGAGAATGTTGACCCTATGTTCAGAAGGCTTGTTTTATTATTTTATGATATACATTACATTAAAACTCTACTAAAAATAATAGAAGGAAAAGCTTCATCTCAGAAGGCTAGCTAAGCTAAGAATAGAAAGGAATGAATAATAAAGGTTTGTGTCTCGGACAGAGAGTCTAAGCTAACTGGGCTGTGATTGGCCATTAATTGTAAACATCCAAGATGGGCCAACCACAGATGCACCTGTTGCATTCCACAGCAGCAGATAACCATTGTTTACATTTTGTTCCTGAAGCCTCTCATCTTCTCAGGAAGAAAAATCCTAAGAAAGGATTTTTAATGAAAAGATGTCTGCGACACCATGTTAAATGCTTTAGCCCCAAATTTGGCAGTATTTGAGAGAACATGTGAGCCTGGCCTTTTTTAATGTTGGAGGTAAATACAAGAAACTGCATTTCAGAAAAGAGAGGATTTCATCACAGAGCTACCTATCCTAGCCCACAGCATAGGGAGGATGTGGGCAGGCTCTCCAAAATCAGCACTCAGAGCTCTGGGAGAGGTGGAGGGTGGGTCATTCTGAGTTGTGAAGGGGAGGAATTCCCATTCACCCTTCAAAGTAATTGATGCAGGACATCAGAAAATATTTTTCCCTGGTGAAGCAGTGTGGATGCATTCAGAGGCCCCCTCCAGAGAGCATTAAAAACAGGCTGGAAAAATGCTGCTATTGTCAAGTGGACATAGTTGCTCCTGCCTTGGACAAGGAAAGCCCATCCAGCCTTTGGGATTGCTGTTTATTCAGGGCAGTCCTTCCAAAGTTTGCCCAATCCTTGCCAGCCTGTCCAGAACCCAAACCCCAGGATTTGCTGGAGCTACTCTTCTTCCTAGAGACGCCTTGACTAGCCAAAACACATCCCAAAATCTTACAGCCATCCTTTGCACCATGGCTTTGAGATGGTAAAATGCACAAGGGTTAAGCCAGGCCAAGAAGGTTGTGGGAGGACCATGTCATGCTCCCCACATGTCCAGCAATGGTGTCCCAAGTCCTGATGGAGCTGTCCAGGTGCAGCTGACCTTTGGGGAGCCCAGCACAGGCTGTGCCCCATGCAATGGCAGCACCAGCCCATGGCAGGGGAGTTTATTGAGGTCAGATGGTACTAGGAACTGCATGGCTAAATCCTTCCTACGTAAAATACCCTTTAATCAGCTTACAGGGTGTTCAAGAACTTCTACCTCCCCCATTCCCTTTTTCCCCTTCCTGTGTCTGTGTCAGGCCATGTGGGCAGTGGGGATTGGCTCTGTGTGTTTGCAGGTAAGCCTGGCCCACGCCACTGCGATGACGGTGATGCTCCTTCAGCTGAGAGCAGATTGGAGGCGATTCCTTGCATCACTCCCTGGTCTGTAAGAGAAAGGACCCTAATTGGAATAAAGGGATTGGAGGATTTAGCCTTCTAAATGCTCCTTTCTTGCACAGGATGCTTTCAGGAGTGGTTTTAATCTTTACCACCTGATTTCATGATTTTGGCTGCAAGAGTGAAGAGTGGGATGGAAGGAAGAGGCAAGTAGGACAGCCCAGGTGGGCTTGGAAGAAGAAGGAAGATCACAGGCCCATGTGGTCAAGGAACCTCAGAAAAACACTTACTCCAATCTCAAAGGGGCAAATTAAGCTGAGAAGGTGTGTAGATCCAGGATATGTGTGTCTCTCTTTGTACCTACTTGTTCCTGAGTTCCACAGGCTTGGATTGCCTGTATCTCTCCCCTGCTTTGTTTGACTGAAATATGTACCTTTCTGCATTTGCACCAGTTTAAAATGAAAACCAGATGTGAAGGACAAAAGCACAAAATGTCACATACCTGGAGTTGTGCCTGCTTGGTCTGAAGTCAGGAGGGAAGGTGCTGGACATGCTGGTGACATCCATGGCTGGCAGCATTATCCAGGGGCAAGGACAGCAAAACATTTGCCAGGAGCTCTGGGTTGTGCTGGACCAGATCTCAAGTCATTTTGGTCAAAGTTGTATCAGCTTCCTGCCAAACCCTTGGGTGAAATCTGCAGTAAACTCCAGCTTTTTTGAAGGAAAAAAAGTAAATATTACGTGTTGGTGCAAACTGAAAAAAAAAAGAAAAAGTCCTCAAATGCTTAAAACATTTTGCTAAGAATTGGGAAGAACAAGGGGAAAATTATCCTGCTGGAGCAGGAGTGGTACCTTGGGTGCTGGCAGGGTGCCTTGGCTCTCCTGAGTACAGGATAAGAGATAAGAGGTGCTTTGGAAGTGAGAAGATCTCTTCTGAAGGAAGCAGGGATAGGTGCTAAGCCAGAGGGTCTCCTGGGATGCCTCCCTAGGGATGCTGATGAGCCAGATCCATCCTGCAGCAGAAACACCTGTGACAAGCCTTTAATCTGGAATGGCTGCCATGAGGCACTTCCCTCCTGCAAGCAAATAAAGGAATCATGGAATCATTGAGGCTGGAAAGGACCTCCAAGACTATCAACTCCAATCTGTGCCCCCACCTCGTCACCCAGCACAGAGCACTGAGTGCCACATCCAGTTGTTCCTTGTCCACCTCCAGGGATGGGGTCTCCACCACCTCCCTGGGCAGCCCCTTCCATTGCCTGACCACCTTTTCCATGAGGAAATTCTTCCTGAGAAGAAATTCTTCCTGCCTGCTTTGGGAATAGTTGCTCTAGGAGGAAAGAAGGGCTGGTTTTACTGTGATCCAGAAAAGAAAAAGCCAAGCTCAGGGCACAGCTCTTTTTACAGGAAGAAGGGAACTCTGTTTTCCAATCCTATGAGTGCATCATGCCTGTTGCCCTGTCACCAAGGAAGCCCAAAGTAGTTTTTAAAGACAAGCTGTCACTCCCATCAACCACCTGCTGGAATTTAACACCCCATGGAACGCCTTCCAAAGCTTCCCTGGTTTTCCCTGGGTTGGTTTTCCCACCCAAGTGGGAAAAAAAACCCCAAACCTGCCGCCGGGTTATGTTCCCAGGGTGGAACAACACATCCCAGTGCAGGCATCACCAAAAGGGCAGGAAAACTAAAAAACTCCCCAGTAACATTTTTAGTGTTAGAGAATCAAGGCATTGCTTCATTCTGGCCAGGATGTGCAGCAGAAATCATTTCATCCACACATTGCCTGGGTTGTGCAGAGAAAGTCATGCTTTGATCCTTTAACACGGGGACACGACCACACAGGATTGTTTGGTTTCCTCCCCAGGCTGCTCTGGCCACCCTTGCCCTGCTGGCCCAGCGCTGCCTCCCGCCCAGCTGGAAGCTCCCTGTACCTGCAGTGCAGGAGCACTGAGCACGCTCACACTTCCCTTGTGTCCTGCCTTATCACGGCTCTAATTGGCATCAGCGCTGTAATCTCAGCCTCCAGCTGTTTGTGTGTCTGGGGAAGAGGAGAAAGCACTTCGGGGAATTAGTTTGAATTAGAAGAATTAGAATGTGCGCTGTGGCCAGCTGTCCCAGGTGTGCCATCACAGCAGCTCCTGGCACAGCTGCCTGGGCTGCATTTTGGCTCATCCCTCCCTGACTTTGTCAGGGACCTGAAGGGACGCCCTTTCCAGTAAACAAGAGCAGGCTTTGTCAGGATGAGCATGGAGGGAGGTGCACTTACAGGTGCTTGCTGCTCCCAGTTACGCCTTTCCCTGCCTTTCCTGCTTGTGTTGTCTTCCACTTCTCTCCCTGCCCAGGAGGTTTTTCCCAACAAGTGGGTCTAATAAGCTCAGGCATGTTTCACACCCAGTAGGAGCTCTTGAGTTATATTATTTTGATCTGTCCTGAGGCACAAACCCTTGTATCTCATCGAGTCACCATTGTGTGAGATCAATTATGTGGTTAAGCCAAAACCAGGCATCCACAAAAACATCTAGTTTTGACTCCAAGCAAACAGAGATAGAAAATGCAGCCATTTTTCCATAGTTTCACCCCCCACAGATAACCACTAGCATTAGTTTTTACATCTTACATGGGTTTATCATAACTTACCAGAATGGTAAATGTCAAGAGATCCATTCAGCATGTAAATAAATCCCTGCAGCTTCTTGGAGGACTGGGAGAGTCTGGAAAGCCCAGAGAGCTGAGCCATCTTCTTCCCTCTGTTGCAAAAGCTCACCTGAGAAGGGGGATGCTGCCTCTGCTTCTTTTTTGAGAAATGCATTACAGGAGATTGGAAACCAGGATGGCTTTGTTGCCTTTGAGTGTCTCACAGAAAATTGCCAGGCTGAATATAGCAAATAATAGGAACACGATTGGCCTTGAAAGCTCTTTGTTTTCGTCCCTTTGTCCTGAACCTGAATGCAGCCAGGAGAGCTGATGCTATCAGGGCACTATTCATCAGCTGACTTTGGCACATCTGTCCTGAAACTTTGGCAGCCACATTGTTCCCCTTTTCTATTTAAATTTGTAGTGCCTCAGATGTGAAAAATTATGGCGATAAAAGTTCCATCTCCTTGTGGAGACTCTGACAGATGTCTCACTTCGTAAACTTCCTGATCCTTTGAACTGGCTGGGAATCAAATCATCCATTAATTTATCCTGGGGGAGTCTCTGCAGGACTCCTTCTGGCTCCTTGGCAGTCCAGTTTCCTTTGTTCAGGGACCAGCTCCACCACAGCCATAAACCACACTGCTTGTCTCCCAGAGTTTCTTTTCCAAACACTCCAAAACACTCAAAAAAGACAGATCTCCCGCTGGTTTGTTGGTTTGGGTGTTTTTCTGGTGCTGCCCTCTTCCTGACACCAGGAGCAGCTGTGAGATGGGGAATGAGGACACTGCAGGCTGTGCATCCAAACAAAAAAGGCTTGCTCCAAAACACCAACCACATCAGACCCTCTCCAAAGGTACTCTAAGCATTCCTAGTCCATCACTCCAGCATAACTCCTCCTGCTTTCCATGAGGGTGACCCATTACTCTGTCCTTTGTCATCTGTTTTTTGTGCAGTGACACGACATGACTTTGGATATGCTCATGTAAGACAGACTTTCCTTCTCCTCTGCTAGGAGAGCAGCTCCTCTTATCCAAGAAAGGAATTGTGTTTACTGTCTGTAGCCTGTTTGTCATGGAAGCACTGTCCTAATTAGTGTTTTGCATGGCTACTCACTTCTGGAAGTCAAAAGCATTATTTCACATTAGTTTAAGCCTCTCCAGGATTAAACTAGTTTAGGATTAAGGCTCTGTTAGTCTGGAATATGAGCTTCCACACAGATAATTAAGAGTCATTCAGCACTAACTCACAGGGAAAATTGAGATAATGAATGTAAATTAATTGTTAAAGGGGATTAGAGGAATGCCACTAATCCCTGTGGGAAGGCAGGAGGACAGCAGTCGCATTTCTATCCTGCACTCTTGGCTGCTCAGGTGGTTTAAACATAAATAAATTAAGAGTATTTTGTCCACACAGTTTCATTAATGAAACTGTGGGCTTCGTCCATTAATGAAACTTCAGGACCTCCTTTTACTAGTTTAACTTAATTTCTCAGAATAAAAAGGGTTCTAGTGAAAGTGGTTCTGCTGTCCCAGCCCCTCACTGAGTGAGGGCTGTGTCAGGAGTCAGGCTTAAGGGAACAAAGCCAGGCAGGAAAAGCTGTGACCAGATGATGGAAACCATTTTCCTTGTCTGAACTTGCCAGCAGATGAGGTATCACCAAGCTTCAAACCTGGCAGATGTGCAACCATGCTTGTGTCCTCCTGAGTCCAACAGAAACCATTCCCAAAAGGAATGTAGAGATACAGGTATGTGAGTACCTACTCCACTGCTGGTGACAAACAGATCTAGATGTGGTCCCACTCAGGCCAGGTGGAATAGTCTCTCCTGTCTCTGTACACTAGAAGAGGGAGATGACTGGAGAAACAAATCCATGGGTATTGGGATCAACATGAGGATGGTCAACCTTCACTGGGATGGGAGATAAGGGTGGTACAACTCTGTAGTTACTAAAGACATGGCATTCTTCCTGGCTTTAGAAAAGACCTGGAAGCCCCACGTCTGGAGGCAGAATTTAGCCAACCAGACTGTTGTCCAAGTGCTTAAACCAAGGGAATTTTCTCCTACTTATGTATGAAATTGCAGAGCCACAGCAGCTGGACAAAACAGACTGTGTGGATCAGCTGCTGTTGGTCCAGTCCAGGGGAAGGACAGTGCTTGGATCTGTGTCCCAAGGCTGACACCACGGCTGTGGCCTTTCCATGCTGCGCATGCTGGGGGGTAACTGTGACCCTTTCCAAAAAAGAGTAAGGGAACTTGGGGCAGCAAGGGCAGGGTTTGGAGAGAGGATTTCTTCCACAAGTCTCAATAGCTTGGATGAAACTCTGATAGCTGCAGCCTATAAACAGATCTTAGAAGTAATTTGTCTCATAAAAATCTTCCAATAATGTATTTTTCCTTTCCATGCAGTATAAATGTCCCTTTACTGCTATGCCTTTCTTCTCACTGCCTTCTACAAACACCAGGCTGACCAGAATGCTTACCTGGCATTAACATCTGGGCAGAGGTTTGGTGGCACAGCTGCAGAGATGCCCACAGAGTCTGTGTCAGCTCCCACATCTCCCAAGTCATCTGGGCTAGAAATGGAAGGTCACACCTCCCCATACCTCCTGATCCTGCAGGTGCATAGGTACCCCTCAAACAGCATTTTTCTCTCATTCTGTAGTAAAACACCCCAGCCCCCATATTCAACTCATGACTTGCCACACCATCTTTGCTCCCACACTTGCTGCCCATCTGGTTTCTTCCTATATCCTACATTTCTGCAGTTGTTTATTCCTGCCCAAGCATGGATAAGGTGCAAAATTGCTTTTGAAGTGCATCCTGCATTTGCCAACTTATCAAGAGCACTTTGAATCCCTACTCTCCACTCCAAGATGCCCTCAGCATCCTGTCTTGGCAGTATCTTTAAATTTCATTATGGACTGTCTGGATCTTCACTCAGCTTAATTACAAACTCCTAAACATTACCAGATTCCACACACACATCAGAATAAAATTTCCCAGTTATTCACCCGACCTGTACTAATTCCAATTCTTTCCTCTAACATTGCTTAAGAAAACAGCCCCATGTAAGAACGCAGCAAGACCATGTGAGAACATAGCAAGAGCTCTGCAGTGCTCGGGACACCGGGAGCCAGCCCCCCCGCCCCGCCACCCCTTAAGCCGCTTGGTGACCCAGTTGTCCCCGCGGGGCCGGGACCGGGACCGGGCGGGGCGGCGGCGGAGGCTCCTCCCGCGGCTCGGCGGGCAGCTCCCGGCGGCCGGCCCGGCTCCGTGCGCGGGGCTGCGGGGCAGCGCCGCGGGGCCATGGGCAACGGCACCGCCGGACCCCCGCCCGCCGTACCCGGCCACAGCATCGCCGCCCTGGTGCTCGGCATCCTCCTCATCCTCCTCATCGTCGGCGGCAACGGTCTCGTCTGTCTGAGCGTCTGCACGGAGCGGGCGCTCAAGACCACCACCAACTACTTCATCGTCAGCCTCGCCGTGGCCGATCTGCTGCTCGCCGTCCTCGTCCTGCCCCTCTACGTCTACTCCGAGGTGAGACAGCCCGGGGACTCCGGGGGACGGCGGGCTGGGGCTTGCGTGCCCGCCGAGCCTCCAGGTTACGAGGCAGCGAGGGGGCAAGAGACTAAGTACCGAGGGTCCAAGACGCTCTCTGGGTTTGCTCCCCACCGCCACCCCCCCGGTCCGGGAGTGCTCGCCCCTGGGACAGCCCTGCCCCCCGGGATGTAGCGGTCAGACCTCCCCGGCTCTTACCTGCGAGCGTCATGGCATCGCACAGCGCTGCGGGACCGCGGGTGGCGGGATGCGGAGCCGGCTCCGTGCGAGTTCTGGGATCCCGTCCGAACCGCGCCGAGTAGAGATGCCCCGAGCGGAGGCGCACCGGGGTGCTGTCCCTTGGCTTGCACGCTGTCCCTCGGCTTGCACGCTTCCAGGCTGCCGTCAGCAAATGGATAGGAAGAGACAGGTGCTGTGTTCTGTTTGGCATAAAGTGAGCCTTGGTGATAAAGGGAGATCTTTAGCATCTTTAGCCAGGAAATAACTTTCCATGTTGGCTGAGAAGGAGAAGCTGTCTTTTCTGGGGGCTGGATGGGATTTGGTCACCCTGCACCAAGGTGGCTTTGGTTGATAGGTTGTTGGCTTGGCACAGGCCTGACCCAGCATGCGATGGCAGTCATGGAGAGCCAGCTCAGGGACATGGGGCAGAGTTGCTGTTCACTCCCAAAACCTGTTCACCCTCAAGACTGTGACAGCTGAAGGAAAGAACAGGCTCTCCTGAGGCTGAGTTGTTCTCTCTGTAACATTTACTGCCAGGGACAAATAAACCATTGTGGTTGCAGGGGGATGTTTTAGAACCTATTGGTACCAGCTGGTGGCTCTTCCCTGCTCAAGAGAATGAAAGCATCCACTGGGCCAAATAGCAGGTTTTTCTACCCATCCTGGTAATAGCTGGTAGTGTGAATCTTCTTCCCAGCTGTGGAATACCATCTCTCCTCTTGTCCTCTTTCACAAGCCATGCAGAGCACCCCATGGCTCAGCAGGCCCTGACTGTGCAGGCCTGTACTCCCCTAAGCAAGGCAGGCTGCAGATTAGAGCTTAGAATGGTCTCTACCTCGTCCTAGGATTTTGCAGGACACTGTGACCTCTCTGGAGACAGGTATTGTGGAGCAGCAGGTTCATCTGGGGACCCATGAGAAGAACCAAGGAAGAACTGGAGCATTAGGTTCCCTCTTTTTCCACTGTGGTCTTGGTTTTTGTGGATTTGCTTTTCCCTCATTACCTCTTTTTTGCTGGGGTTAGAAAGGCACATTCTTCATCATTCTTCTCAGCTACTTTTTGCTAATTGGGATCCCTTTTCTTCCTTCCTCTTTCTGTTGTCTCTCGATGCCTTCAGTCCCCAGGTCTCTCTATGGGCAGTCATCAACACCAGAGTGGTTTCCTTTTGCCTGCAGGTGGGAGTTTTGCTGGAATAGATAAAATGCAGGTTAACATATTCTGGGGTACCTCTGAAAATGCTTCCAATGGGGCAGGAGTATTTCTTGAGTACCACAGACATTCTACAAGTTCTGGATTCTCAGGTAACAGGTGTTCATGCCTGTATGAGTTTTAAAAACTGGTACTGTCCAGCTTGTGATGACACTTGGTACATTCACTTCCATGGCTGTTCATAAACATCAGTTCTGTGAGGGAATTCTTCCATGTCTCTGCTCCCAGGATATTAAACATGGGGAATGAAGGTGCTGTATGACAGAAGTCTTTCCCTCCCATCCTCTGCAGCTCCTGCAGCCAGGCAGGCATGCAGAGGCACAAAACAGTACAGGCACCAGGATTTGCACTCCTGCAGCTCAGAGGGAATGCATGGAGCAGGTGAGGGAAGTGCTGAACAGAGAGAGAGAGAGGGAGAGAGAGCGAAAGAGAGAGAGGGAGAGCCTTGAGCTGGCAGTGAGGCTTTGATGTGTAGAGCAACTCCAGCTCTAGTGTTGCAGCAGTTCCCATTCCATGCCTGGAAGCTTCTCTGTGGGCTCAGAGTCTGCAGGTGCCCATTTTCACTTTAATTGTCTTCTGTACACCGGTGCAGGATTTCCAGCTCATTTTGTTCTGAGATAAGGAAAAGGGAGAGTAACCACTGAATCCATGCCAGAGGACAGAATTTTTGTTGTTTCTTTTTTCTTTTTTCTTGGAGGCAAAACTCAGAATTAGATGTTGGGATGCAAGATGCAGGGTGTAGTGATTGCTCTTTAAAACCAGCTTGGTTTCAGCTTGCACTCTGCACTGAAAATATGGACTGGACAGTCCTGAATGTTCACCTCAATCTTCATTCTTGGTGTGGGGTTTTAGTTTTGTTGTTTTAAACTTTAGTACAACTCCTGATGCAGTAAAGGTGGACTCTGAGGGCCTATTGGAAAACTCAAAAACCAGCTGAGGCAGTGGATTTTTGCTTTTTAGCAGGAACAGAACAATAAACTGAGCATTTTTTCATTCAGGAGAAATTTGCTCACCTTGTGCTGTTTTCCTGTGAGGTGGCATCTTGTGTTCCAGTTTTGGAAACATTCTCCAAATCAGAGCTTTAGAAGACAGCTGGGGGGACTTAACTTTTGAGGTGACATCTGACATCCTCACAAAGAACAGATCTCCTCCAAGCCCCAGTGGGGATGGGATTCCTTCCTGTGGGATGTGGGTGATCCTTTGCTGCTGTTCACTGAAGGTGGAGCACAGTGGGAGAGCCCTTGATCTGGGCTTTTATTTCTGGTTGTTAAGAAAGCTCATTTCAGACACTGGCAGCAATTATGGACACATATTTTCCTTCCACTGGACTCATCCAAATATAGAACAAAGACATATTCCTATGTTTCCAGTTGTAACTACCACACAGCTGCCTGCCCTGGTGGGCAGAAGGCACTTACCTTCCTGCCTGCTTGGGAATCTGAGGTCTTAGCAGTGTGATGGGGAGAGGTAATGGTAACTTCCATGGGGAAGTTGCACTGCTCTCCTGCCAGCCTTGGCTTTCTGATGAGTGTGTCACTTTCCAGCAATCAGTCCAGTGCCAGAAAGGCAGGGATGATGGGAAACAAGGAGGAAGGAGATGACCTGGAGCACTCTTAGGCATTAACTGTTATTCCTGAGGAGCAGAGTTCTGCTTTCATGTGAAGAGAGGCCATGAGAAGATCCCAGAGAGTCCCTGGAGCATTGGTAGCACCGAAACAGGGGTTACCTGAGGAAGCAGAGCTATGGAGTTACTGCAGGATATCCCTTGGCTCTGGCTGGCTTTGGGAGGGAGCTGCATGGCTCCACAGGCTTGCCTTGTGAGGCAAGCTTCCCCTTCCCAGAGACTGTGAAAATGGCAGGAGTCCCAAAGTGTCTGGGATACTTGCAGGAGTTTATACAGTCCTCATCAAGTGGAGGCATCCCAGCAATTATGGCAGGCGCCAGGACAAGCTCCACACGTGGACTGTGCTGTGGAGCACACCTGTACCTGTACCTGCTGCTCCTGTGATCAGCTCTCTGCTAATCCCTGCCGAGCAGCAGAGCCGTGGAACAGGCCTGAGCCAGGAAGCTGCTGGCAGGAGCTGAGGGTGTTGGTTATGTAAACATCTTTGCCACTAAGACCTGAGTAAGTGATTACGGAAAAGAGGAAACAGTTTGAGCAGATTTGCATGTTTACCTGGCTCCTTCTCCAGGTCAGGGAAGATGAGTGCTCCCAGCAGTCATGATGATGGAGCAGCCAGTAGAAATCTCATGGGCTATCTTCTTATTTTGCTGAGGGTGATGGGTTCTACCCAAAACGTTCAGGTTGTCACTGGATTGGTATCAAAACATCTATTTTCTTGCAGTTTTTTCTGTGTGCCTGTGATGCAGCTCTTCTAATAAGAGGCCAGACCTCTACCCTCTCCAAATTTCCCCTGGCTCTCTGAATGCATGTCAGCTTGTTTGCAGCAGGATTTGGGATTAGTCTTTCCTAGAATGTTACAGTTTTAGTGGAAATAGATGTTATTCTGGGCCTGGCTGATGTCTGAGCCACACAAAGTACCAGGGAGGTGAGACAGGCCAGCAGTCACAAACCAGTGCTTAGGGTTTTTTTTTTCAGATACCAGTAATTGGGAGAGGTGCCTTGGAATTCTTGGCCCTCATAATGTCTCAGATGGATGATGAGGCTTTTCCACAATTTCTGAAAAACCCTGACCTCAATGATTTAAGAAATAACATCAGAGCAGACATGCGGCACCTCTGTCTTATGTCCCACTCCCTCTTCTTCCTCTCCCCTTGCAGGCTGCATTGTGTATTCTGGGGACTGTGACAGTTGTCACAACTCATGACAAAAAGCCCCAAGTCAGTTTCTGGTGGACATGGAGACAATTCTTTGGCTCTGATGCTGGACTTGGCCCACTGGCAAGGACTGTTCCTCTTCCAACTCATGTCAAAGCCTTCTCACTCCATGCCATGTCTTGGAGCCATGGCTGCACTGAGGCAGATAGATAGTTGTTCAAAGTCCAGATGGGCATCTCCTAATTCCCTTTCAGGCTCCTGCTGTTCCCTGCATGTGGCAGGAGTGAGACAAGGGCTGGTATCAGAGGAAATAGAACTAAAAACTTTGGCTTTGTCCTGGCTCCTGCCCTCAGGAGCTTTTCTGGCATCAGGCTGGTTTAGAAGGCAGTTTTCCTTACAAATCAGCTATGCTGAGGAATAAGGATACCAGAATGGGCTGACTAGGAAGGCAGTTGCAAGGGTGTTTGAGAAGCCAAGTCTGTCTTCTGCCATCCACCATCCTCTAAAAACTTCTGCACTGTATTCTGGAAAAGTGGAGAACCCAAAGAGCTGTTGTAGGTTCAGTTGCTCTGGAGCACTTAAAGGAAGCTTGAGCTGTTTGTGATCCCTAAATCTTTACACTGTGTACCTTGATGGGCTAATCTGCTGCAGCCTCCTGGAATTAGGTACTCCTTAATCACATGGCCCAGCAAAGCCTCTTATCCAAAGTTACTCTCCCATCAGAGGGGTCCTTGGCACGTTTTGCCAAGGTGGGCAGGTGACAAACACCACAGAATGGGAAGTTCTCTCCTAGCACCTCCTCCAAAACCGAGTCTTGGGGGTTGGTGGGTAAAGGGAAGAGTTTATAGCATTTTCCAAGTGCCCAACTTTAATCTCACATGATCCAATGGTGCTGCAGACCGAGAGCCTTTGTCCTTTTCAGAATCAATTAGCTCCCCCAAATCACAAATAGATTTGGAAAAATGCAGGCCAAAATCAAATTTTTCTCTCTCATAAGCTCAACCGAACCTGTCAAGATCCCAGTGAGCTTGGCAGAAATTCGGCTTTTGATGATTCAGGTCCCAAATTCAGTTTGGAGTGTCTGCATTGTGCTAGAAAATAAGCTGACTGAAGCACACAGGTCTGACTCCAGAGCTCCCCCGGAGGTATCTCAAGGAGATGCTGTACAAAAATAGCAAAACAGTTACTTCAGAGACTCCTTTGGCTTTACAGCTCCTCTAATCATAATCCTGTGCTTGACATCATTACTGGCTGATATTAATCCCTGCAGAGCTGCCTGCCCTGTGGCTGGCGGGGCCTGGGGTTCAGCACCTTCCAGGTGTTCTGTGGAGTGTGTTCCCCACGTGGCTCTACTCTGTGCTGGGATGAATGAAACCAGAACCTGTTGTTTAGCACCAGTACAGGAACAAATTCATACCTGCTTCCTGAAACCTGCAACATTAAAGGGCAGCAACATTAGACTCTATGAGCACTGGCTGACTATTGCTGTAGAGAAAAAAGTCCCTGTTTTTTTTATATATATATATAAATAATTTTTATGCAGCACATTTTCTATAGATAAAAATATATAATAAATTATATATATTAGGTGATGGACATTATCTGTAGATAAACAGATACATAGAAAAGATACATAGAAAATTAAATATATTACTTGCAGCAATGTGTATACTATAGTAATATCTATAATATATATTTTAATAAAAACATATAGAAAGTACAGATAGTGTTTGGTATTTTGCAATATCAAAATAAAGTGTTTGAATCAGACATGACAAGGGGCCATTGCTACTGAACACTTTTTTCAAGCTAAAATCATACTTGTTTGTACATTTTATTGGGTTTTTAACCCGTGTCTGTAGAGGGACCCAATGGAATTTTCCTCACAGTCTCAAACTCTGAGGAAAAATTCCCTGCTGCCTTGTGGTGACAGCCTATTGAGCTACCTGGCTTACCTGTGCAGGTGCAAGCAAACTGATAGGTCTCTGCCTGTGCTCAAGGAGCTCATGGGAATAATGGCACAGGAATGGGATCAAGGTGCTGTATCAGCCTAAAAAGTATCAGCCTATTTCTGTATCAGCCTAAAAAGTCCTTTAATGTTAAAAGAACAAGCTGGGTTTGAACCTGGTTGAGACAAGCACTCGATTGGAACAAAGTGTTGCAAGTAGGTTTTGGTTGTATGAGCATCAGCCATTGCTGTCTTCTGTCTGTCCTGCTGCCTGTCCTGCGCTATGGGCTGTGCAGAGCTTGTGCTGGCTGGCTGAGACATGACCAAGCTGAAAATCACCAAGAATGGCAGAGTCAACACTTCCAGGTGGTTCAGAGCACCAACACCAGTCCCTGCTGCTCTGCCCTGGTGCCCGTGACTGTGGGGAGAGAATCAGAGGTTGTTACTCACTGCCTGGACCTGGTCTCCAGAGGCTGGACTTGTGCTTGGCCTGCCAGGATGGAACAGTTGTGTAACACAGAGGAACTGTTCACATCATCTGCACACAGGGGCTTGGAGCGGCTGGGAGGCAGAAGTGGAAGAGGAGCTTTGTGCTCTGTCTCCTGCTTGCCTGGGGACTGAGCTCAGGATGCTGTGCAGCCAATATTGCTTTGTTGGGGAGATCTTGGGGTCTTGAATTGGGGGTTTGAGGAGTTTGGGGGTACATCACCTCATGCAAGGCAGTGGAACGTCCTGTGTCCATTTCTCTGCCCAGCATGCCTCACTTGGCTGTACTGATGGTCTGAGGGCTCAGTTCTCCAGACAGGCCAGAACCACAAGCCCTGAGCAGGCTGTGGGCTCTGTGTGGGGCTGATTCCCACGTGCTGCTGCTGCACTGGGAGCATTGTGCTATGGGAGGAGCACTCAGGTTTGGCCTGCTTGTTTGGAGCAAACATGAGTGGCTGAGGCACCCAGGCATGGCCGTGTTCCTGTCATTTTAAAGGACACAGCATCTGCTGACCCCAGGGATCTTTTCAGTTCCAGGGAGGAGTGTGGTCCCTCAGCACGGTGCTGTGCGATGCCCTGATGACCATGGACGTGATGCTGTGCACGGCCTCCATCTTCAACCTGTGTGCTATCAGTGTGGATCGGTGAGTGGCTTCCTGCTCTGGCTGTGCCTGGCAGCACACTGCTTCCATAGGCCCTTGCCAGTGTCCCAGGCAGGGAGGATTCTGCCCTCCCCTAAGGAGGCTGTTCTGCCCGAACATCCTCCACCATCAGGTTTGTGTCCCATTGGTGGAGGCCAAGCTGAAACTTGTTGTGTGATGATCCAGACCTGTCCCTTGGCTGTTGTGATTGTAGCCCAGACCTCAGCTGTTAGTAAAGTAAATTAATGGGGGGAAGGACAGTGGCAAGGAGTTTGGGGTCCCTTGGTTACATTACCACGATGCCACCACACCAGGACTGACTCACCCAGGGCTGTGTTGGCAGGTTCATCGCTGTTCAAATCCCACTCAACTACAACCGGCGGCAGATCGACCTGCGGCAGCTGATCCTTATATCCACCACCTGGATATTCGCCTTTGCTGTGGCATCCCCAGTCATATTTGGCCTCAACAATGTCCCAGACCGGGACCCCAGCTTGTGCCAACTGGAGGATGACAACTACATCGTGTATTCCTCCATCTGCTCCTTCTTCATCCCATGCCCTGTCATGCTGGTTCTGTACTGTGGCATGTTCCAAGGACTCAAGCGCTGGGAAGAAGCCCGGAAGGCCAAGCTGAGAGGCTGCATCTATGGAGCCAACAGGAAGCTGTATCACCCCCCAACCTTGATGGAGAGAGAGCAGACCCGGCTGGGGGTGCTGGAGTGCAGCCCCTATGCCCGTGCTGGCCTCCCTGGGGAGTGTGGGATGAACAGTGGGATCCAGACTGTGTCCTACCCACACCTCAGGTACCCGCACCCAGGACACGGGCGCAAGCGGGCCAAGATCAATGGTCGGGAGCGCAAGGCCATGCGGGTGCTGCCGGTCGTTGTCGGTGAGTGGCTCTCAGGGATGGCTGAGGAGAGTGGGAAATGTGCCACCTTGTCACACCACAGCACTCAGACTGGCAGGACCTGGGTGAATCCAGAGCAGTGCCAAAACCCACCACCCTTGGTAAATAACACATGCATTGTCTATAATGCAACCTCCCTCCAAGGCAAATCCGTGACTCCCAATACCTTACATTCAAAGCCAAAGCGAGACTAACTTAAGACTTTTTATCAATGTTTAGGACAGGAATAACATCCCAAGTTTTTGTCTGGGCATAAGCCCAGCTCCACATGTCAGCACAACTGCTGCCTTTTCCCTGAGTGCCCAAGCTGTGTCTGTCTTTTTTGTCTCAGACTTTGTTAAATGAAACCCTTTTGAACATTCACATCACCTTCTCTCTTTATTGTCCTCCTGGCAGGTGCTTTCCTCTTCTGCTGGACACCTTTTTTTGTGGTGCACATTACCAGGGCGCTCTGCAAGTCCTGCTCCATCCCCCCTCAAGTCACCAGCACTGTCACTTGGCTGGGCTACGTCAACAGTGCTCTCAACCCCATCATTTACACCGTGTTCAATGCCGAGTTCAGGAACTTCTTCCGCAAAGTCTTGCACCTCTTCTGCTGAGCCCTCTGTGCAGGAGGAACCACTGGGTCATTTTTTGTATAGTTCATTAAAGATCTATTTCTGCCTCTGGTCTGCTGTCTTTATTGGGGATAAGGGGAGGATGAGGAGAGCTGGCAGCTGAAGGAAGGGACTCCCCAGGTCCTTGTAGTAAGGTGTTACAGGTGAGGGCCAGTGGATGCAGCTTGAATCCTCTTTCCAGTGAAACTGCCAAGTGTAGCCTCTTCTTTAACACTTGCTGTTTGATGTAAGCACGGATAATAATTGTAATTTCTAATATTCTGGCTTCTGAGGTGGTATTAACAGGGCTGTAAGGTGACATGGATACGAGTCTGGGGGGAAAAAGGCTGTTAAACTCATTTCCCAGATGTCCACATACCGGACAAGGGTACCAAGCTCATTTCCAGATGTCCATATGCCAGGTGAGGGTGAATCTACCTATGCAATCTCCTTTCCCCTTATCCTTGATAATTTTAAACCCAAAACCTGATTTCACTCATATTTAACAAGGTTCTTACAAAAGGCACCATAATGTTATTGCCAGTGCTCCAAAATTTCCTGTGAAGCCACGCAATTCCTGCCAGGAACTATTTCCAGCCTCAGGAAAAAATCCTTCATACCTTTAGGTGAACCTGCATGCAGTGACAGCCACAGTGGCCAGTGGGACAGGTGATGCTCGTCACTGAGGCTCAGAGGGAAGAAAAAGAATACTGCAGAAAATTGCAGTCTTCCAAGTAATGATTTTGTACAGGATTGTTGCTTTCCAGGAGGGAATTTGCTTGGAAGCAAAACGGAAAGGGGATGTCTACAGTGTTCCTTTGACTAAAAATAGCAAGTGCTCAATTTCTCACCAGCAAACAGACTCAATTCCCATGATTGTGTTGTGCGTTTCTGAGCTGTCACATGATGGGTTGGAGCACAGCTGCCCCAGGTATCAGGGCACCATGGGCTTTCCGGAGGTGCTGTTTCAGTGCTGTCTTTGCTGCATCTGAATGCAGGATGCAAGAAACCCTGTAAATGAGCTGTGTTATTGTGGGCTCAATCAAGACTGTCTTCTCAATTAACAATTGTCTCCAAGTTCTAGACAATGGGCAATCAGCATTTAACTGTGAGCAGAAACCATTCCCAAGACTCAAGTATTACTTCAGAAAGCAGGAGTGAGCATTTTGCTGTGGGAATGAAAGGAGTTGCCTTTTCTTTCCTTCCCAGGAGTATCACAGAAAATTTCTGTTCCCATCCTGCCTCAGTTCCTGCTTGGATTTCGTTGTAAGCGTGGTTCCTTCTCAAAGAGCTGCACACTGTGGCCACCAGCTCCTCATCCTCTATGGCACTGTACTGCTGCCCCCTGGGCCTGCTCAGCTCTGTGTTAAAAGGAGTAACTTTCCCAGGAAATAGCCAGGAAGTAACACTCATCACCTGCCACCGACTGTGGGAGCCCTGTCACCTCCCTCCATGGGAGAATGAGGACCAATGCCCCTCAGGAGCTGGTGCTGCTGGCAAACCCACCAAGGGCACTTCTGAGAGACGCCCCTGAGAGATGGAAAACCAGCTCCTACTGCCTTGGAACACATGGAATGCAATCTAGCAGACCTTTAAGATGCAAAGTGGAAGGAATAAATTTGTCAGAAACCTCTGGTCTTTTCCCTGGAGTTCACCTTTGAGTCTTTTCCATGGCATTTTTCTCTCTTTTTAAGTTTCCTGTAAGTCAGGATAGAATTTTCAGTTTGACAGCATTTGTGATGTTAGGTTGGGTCACTCTGTGGTTCAGGTGACCCTGCCTGGAGCAGGAACTGAACAGCCATCCTCATTCACCATCACCAAACTGGAGCAAACAAGAGCCAGGACAAGTGACCTCTCACAAGGACTGTGACCCCTAAACCAGAGCAAACAATAGTGACCCTTCATGGAGGTTGTGACCCCTAATGGAGGCTATGCCTGGAGCTAAGAACAAACCCAACCAAACAACCAGAGGCTTGTGCACCTGTCAAAACTCCTCTGAAATCTCCAATCACAAACAAAGGTTTAACTTAATTAACAAATAAAGGATTAATTTAACAATTGAAATAGTAGATTATTAATTAAAATTATTTTGTTGCAGTGAACAAAGCCAGTAATTTCCTAATGGTCAGCACATCTCTAATTAGCAGCTCCTACAGGGCAGAGACAGGAGAGCCCCGTATCCATCTGTGCTCACCTTGGGCTTGATCCCATCTGATTCTGGCCAGCCGGATGCTATGAGTGACATTCCAGGCATGCTGTGGAATGAAGCTGTGCTTCCCTGTGGAGAAAATACCTCCCAGGTAGACAGGGAGTACAGACACACATGCAGCTGTTGGTGCACTCACCCGAGCAGTTACCTGTACCACAAAGTGCTGCCCGGGGAATGAAGGGTAACCACTGGGCACACTTGTGCTTTCAGTGCATTTTATTTAACAACATGTTATTTTTCAACTATATTTAAGTGGAGAAGTCCAATGTGTTCCAGATTTGCCCAGCACAGAGGGAACACGGGAAACCCAAAAATCCTTTCAATGCCAAACTAAGAACTTGTACCGACTTTGTCAAGGCAATTAATAAACCAGCCAAAGATTTGTTTTTCTTCTCTAATGAAAGGTAGGGAGGCCCCAGTAGGAGGAAGCATTGGCAGATCTCCTTGCAGCACCTGCTTCAGATCCATCTCAAAAGAGATGAGGAGACTGCTATAATCCACATGGTGGAGGACCCAGTCAGGCAAAGGCAAAGCCTCCCAAAGCCAGTTGGGGCTGGGATGGAAGGGAGAGGGTTCCAGATGAGGTTTTCACAGTCTCTGTATTATCCAAAGCTTTGGAAGGGGATTGGGAATAGACAAGTGCTGTCACAGTATCAAAAAATCAATGAAAGTCAGTCTGCTAGTGAGAAGAGTGCTGTTGGCACAGGACAGACCGTTCCCGCCGGTCATCGACCCAGTTGGCCCCGTGTGTCCATGAACGGCTGTGGAGCCCTCACACTGTGACCTTCTCCATCACATTGTCCGGGACGTGCACCTCGTCCCCTTGCACCGTCACCGTGGCTGACTGGCCACAGATGTGCTGGTGGTCCTTCCAGTCCTGCCAGGGGAGAGCAGACGGAAAGGCTGTGAGCAGAACAGGCCCTTGGAGAAGGGCCCTCCCTGTGTGAGAAGCACTCTCTCTCCACAAACCAGATCAATGATGGAGGATAGAGGAGCCATGCACTGGATCAATGTAAGAGGTGGAATCAGACTAAGCAGAATGCTGCCATCTCCACACAAACCACAATCCAGGATATCAGTGTCAGTCAGATGGAAAATTTACTAAAACTGAGTCAGAACCTCGACTTAAAGCCTCTCCTGAAAGGCAGCTCTCAACACTGAGTGCTCCCGAGGGACAGCACTGTGCTGGATCTTAGCTCAGCTAGGACAGGAACAGATTCCTTCTGGAACTAACTGAATTCAGGACAGCTTGACTCAGCCTGAACCTGGCCACCCAACAGAGCTGTAATGGCTAAACTGAACTATCCTTCTCTCCAAGCAAGGGCCAAGTGTCACTGTAAGGAACTGGTGTGAAACATGACACACAGCAGCTTCCTCCACTGTACTTCACACTGTTCCCACCTCCCAAGTTCACAATTGTAGAATCTGTCCCACTGTACCACCTGCAGCATCACAAACAATGGAAAGGAGAACTATGTCCTCAGTGCCATGGCAGGAGTAGCAGGGAAGGAATGAAGCAGCATGAAGGGGCTGTAAAAGCACTCCCAGCTCCCCACAGTTCCCAGTGAGGTGTCCATGTTTCATTTCTAGTGTCACTTGGATCTTTTGGGTCACCTTTTGGAAGGTGTGTGCAAACCTGGGGACGCTCTCTACCCTTTTAACCCTGTCCTGACTTGCAGACGTGCCCCATCACTACAGCCTTGTTGGTGATCCCACTGGCAGGGTGGCTTTGGGGTGCTTAACCCATGCAAGGCTCTGTTCTGACTGCCTGGCTCTGCTGTCTGTTCCTCCCTCCGTACTGACACCCATCAGGTGACAGCCCAAGCAGCCTGGCTGTCCCCAGGGTCACACAGCCCCCTCTGGGGAACTGAATCCCAAGTCACAAGCAAGCTGATACCTTCCGCTGGCAGAACGTGGAACAGTAGTTGACTTTGTGGCATCCTGTGCACTCATTGGTGGCCTCCCGCCCGCAGTTGACGCAGGATTGCTGAGGGAAGGGATGGAGAGGGACAAGTCACACAGAGACAAACCAGGGGCATCACCAAGCTGCAACAGCAGTGCTGAGATGGCTGGAATGCCAGAGCAGTGGGAAAGCTCCCATTTCCCAAAATAGGCTCAGCACACAACTCACAACAAACAGGCCCAGTGGCCTCTGGATACACCCTCGGAGACCCACTCTCCTTGCTCTTTTAGCAGGAAATGAAATTTCATTTGGAAAATGAAATGCACCTGGTTTTCTTTCTGTTGGGCAGGAAGCCCTCCAAAACTGTGTGGACACTGAGTGGTCATGGAAACCCATCCCCACCACCCCAGGGAAACCTCCCTCCAGATAGGTCTGGTATCCATCAGTCAGGTAACTACAGGAGTCGGGTGTATCCCAGCCAGACATGTCAGGCTGTGCACAGGCTGTTGACATACAAGCTCTGAGGTTATCCCAAATTTAAACGTTTAAAGGCAGATTTCATTGGCGGTTTTGTTGGGTTTATAATCCTGTTGATGTTTAAGAGGAGGGACAACAGAATAAGAATACAGATGGGACCCTTCAGGTATTTTCCCCCAGTTTTAGGGAGGAAAAAGGCATCTGGTTCTATGGGATATGTTCCTTGGTCCCTTCCCAGTCACGACTACATAAGGAGTGTACCAAGAGGGAAACAGGAGTCAAATTAAGAAGGCTCTAACAGAAACTAGGATTTAAATCCAGAAGCAAGGTGAGATAGGATACACAGGTGAAAAATCACACCTGCTTTTTAAGTGATGTTTTTGTGTCTATCGCTTTAATCTTATTTTGGTAACATCAATTAACATAACCTGTATGTTTAGGTGGAAACATCATTGAACTGCCACCAAAATAAGCACTTCACAGAGCATTCCACTTCCAGTTCATTAAATGCCTGACAAATCATTAGCACGTCAGCAGCAGTGACAAGAAGTGTTGCTGGGCTGTGAAGTATTGTGGGCTCATTACTTCCTCCAGGCTTCTCTCTTTGAGCAAAACCACCCCAAAAATCAGTGCTCTGATTAACACCTTCTTTCACACCTTTCCATGTACCTGCAGTGAACAGCTGGTGACACTGAACTGTGTTTGTGCTCCTGATGTGCAGCTGTGGATTTGGGACACCAAAAATAGCCTAAAGCTGTGATATGGGACTTGCAAAGCCTGCCCTGAGGGGACACTTGACTGGGGCTGTTTGTAACTGGAAAATGTGGAAAATACACAGGGCATGGTTGTACCTGCAGATATGAAAGAGAACTGAGCAACACAGCTCTGAGGGCTTCAGTCATGGGTCCAGAACTAACTCCCATTCCAAAAACCAGAGGAAGTTGTGGAGTTATGAAAACCAGCTCACAGGACAGAAAGGAAGCAAATTCTCTTCCTGTCACAGCTCACCCACCAGAGCTGCAGCACCACCATTCAGAGTTGAGGGAGACTGATGAACCTGGCCAGGTGAAGAAGCATAGAAATCTGGAATGCTTTGGAAAGCGGAGACACTGCTTGGAGCACTGGCCAAGGGAGGGAAGGGCTCAGATCCTTTGCCAGAAGGCCAGACACAGAGCACAGGATTCCACAGCAATGACAAAACCTCTGAGTCTTTTAAATGGAATAAGACAAAGACCAAAAGGCTCTTCACAACATGAGACATCCCCAACCTACCTTGATGATGATTTCTGTCTTCCCATCCACATCCTCTGTTTGTTGGAATAGCTGGCTCTGGTATTGCTGCAAGGAGAACACACCAGACATGTCATTTCCCAGCCAGAGCATGATGTGAGTGGTTGGAAAGGGTCCTGGGATGGAGGGTCCCTATGCTGAGCTGTGTCTGCCCAGCCCCATGCTGCAGTTGCAACAGGACAGGGTGACCCCTCACTCCTCACTTCTAGGAGAGGGACACTGTCACCTGATGTGGAGACAGGGCCAGGAGCCTGTGAAAAAACGGCCTGAGGTGACAAACTGCCAGTTCAGTACAGCATTTCCTCCAAGCCCAGCTCCCCACTCCATCCAGCCACACACTTGTCCTTAAACTGGGGGGGTTTAACTGCAACTCCCCCACACATGGGAACTGGGAAACAAGCACAAGAAACATGAGGAAAACACCAAGGTAACAGGGCCAAGTGGCACATTCTGGGGCCAAATTTTGGGTCAAGTCCAGTGATCCTAATTCACAAAGAGGCAAAGGAGTCTGGAAGGAAGGTACAGCCCACCAAAAAGGATTAGGAGGAAAAGAAAAGCCAAACAAAATTAACACACCTTAGACTTTAGGAGCAGCACTAACCATAATCAGTACTCCTCCTTGAAACAGAAGAGTGAGAGGGCTGTAGAACAAGTTGTGACTCCATCAGTCCTCTGGAGGTGATGTTCCCAGCCCGCTTTGACTGCCTGGCAGAATCACTTCACACCAACTCAAGCCCAACCAGGTGCTGCTGTACCTGTTGCAGCTGCAACACACTCAGCAATGAGGGACAGAAGTCCCAAACTAATGGCATCCAAACTCAATCCCAAATTAATTATGTGCTAACCCTGGCTTAAATGTATTTGGAACAGTTAAAAAGTCCAAAAAAGCTGAATCCCTTCCTCCAGGCCAAGCAGGTTCATCCAGGAGTTGACTCAACACATAAGGAGATTAAAGGCTTAATTTACAAGTGTATGACCTGAGAGTACAGTATTTATTCTCCTGTGAAACCACAACCTTCAAAACCTTGATATTACTGTGTCAGAAATTAAATTTAAAAACTCCAGGTAGATGGAGGTGGAGGCAGAGAAGCCTCTTGCTGTGGCCTGCCAGGGGTGTGATTTGGTTTTGTCCTATTTGACAAGGCAATTCCAGCCATGCACAAACCATGGAGAAGGAAAAGGTGTGATAAGAGAGAGGAACAAGCCAGACACACTCAGATCTCTCACAGAAACAGCTCCACAAAATCCAGAATCTCCAATTCCCAAGAGTATCACTGCTAGTTTGGAGTACACAAGCCACTGTCTGCTGACCAGAGCCATATTTCTTAACTGTCCAACCCTTTTTAGATTAATTTCATACTCTCCAGCCCTGAATTGGTTTAATCTTTCTTAAAAAGCATTCAGATGCCCCAGCTGTTTGCTGATTTAATTTTCCACCTGCTTTCAAACGGGCAGGGCTCCAGAAGCATGTCTGCTTTACAGAGGGCTATTCCAATTAAAACATTTGTGGGATTTCAACACTCATTTTCTTCAACTTGTACAGAAAATACAATTAATGCATTTCCTGAATCTCTTTATTATTCCCCAGCAATTCTGGCACAGTATTTAGTGAGTATGTGTAATGTCCCCATCCTAAAGTTTATCTGATATAAACATTGGATTAATGCACACTCAGAAAAATTACATTGCCCAAGAACACCAACATGTCAGTCCTGCCTTTAATCTCTTCATTTTGGGCTGGATCTGCAAATGTCAAATATCTATTGCAAGAGACACTGAGCCTTTGTTACTCCACTCACCCTAAATTCCCACATGTCTTTCCCCTACGAAAAAATGCAGTAAAGCCTACATGGAGATATTAACCAGGGGATCAGATACTCAACCACAACCTAATTACTAATGATACTCCAGAACTGTTTCTTAACAGCCACATGAAATTCAACCAGAGCAGTTGTATTTAACTAATCTCACACAAAATGCAGCAATTCAGAAAAACCTTATAAATCTCTCCATATTTCCATTTTTTGCAATATCATGATGCATTTTGGAAGTTCGTATAAACATGGAGCTGGAGGGCTCCTGGTTCACTTTTCTTTTGGGATATCATTCCCCAGGACTTCTAAGTAACACAAATGTAACCTTACTCAGTGACTCCTAACACTTTGCAAACTTGCACATGAGCTCTCTGGGAAGGAAGCGTTATTTTCATCTGAGGCACAGTGAGGCCAAGGACGTACCCAGGGACATCAAAATTACTTGTGGGAAAGATGGAAACAAAATTTGAAGGAGATCCTCAGTCTTGAAATTTGCTCAACAAACCATGACCCTTGAACAAATTTACAGAAATTAAGAAGTACAAAGAAAGCAACTGAGTGTGTGTCAGAACTGCCAAAATACTAAACTATGTGCTAAAAAACTTCCCTGCTGGTGAAGCCTTTATCTCCAGCATTTGGAACAGTTCCTTCAAAAGGGATAAGGATGTTCCCAGCCCTAACACAGGGCTGAGATGGTACAAGGAGGGAGGCAAAGTGTAAACCCCTCACATCAGAGACACTTCAGAGCTGTGTGGGTCCCACAACCACTGACACTGCCCAGCACAGAGCATAGCTCCTGCTATTTAAAGCTAAGGCAACCTAACTGCTGCTCTATGGGAGCAGGACAGCTCATTTGTGCTATTTAATGACTAGAAAGCTCATTAAATAATAAATACAATACTGAAACACACTCTAGTGAGTTTGTAACATACAAGGAGGCACCTAAGTTTGTGTATCCAGTTGGGAACCAGCTTGTTTCTATCAGATCTCTACAATACTGCTCTGTACTAAGTCACTTTTCCAGGAAGAGCTGAGCCTGCAGCTCTGTTATCATCTCATCTGTAGCCCAGCCTCACTCTGCAGCTCTGACACAAGGACTCCACCAGGAAAGGCTCCCCCTGTTTGCTCACCCTTGGAAGTTCTGTCAGTGGAATAACGAACTAAGTGCTAATTAAGCACCAAATTCCTTTGTAAAAAATCCCCTACCCGAAGGCCATGAAAGCCTCTCTGTCTGCTTCTCATATACCTTAAGTGCCCAAAAAAGCCACGGGACCATACACATACTCAGAGTGGGAAACTGAGTTACAAACCACTAGGAAATTGGGGAAGGCCCTTTGACCAACACAAAAGCAGAGCCAATTTTTTGACCTTTAGTGTAATTGCTTCCCTATATCCAGGAACACAGTGTTTTGTCCATATATGGAATTCACAAGCAGGAATTAATTCAGAGACAGGTACTTGTGGTACTGTCTGGATGGTTCCAGCAGCCAGCACAGCTTAGAATTGTCTGGATGATAAAAAATATCAGCATGAGTATTGTGGTTTCACCACAGTGCACAAGTGTGGTGCTTCCCATTACACACTGAGAATGGTGAGACACAAGTGGTGTAACTGGGCATGCAGCAGTTCCTGGGAAAGGGGTTTTGTCTGGAAATCATGTGCTCATCCTTCCCATGTCAAGGCAGCTTTAATCCATACAAAGGAGGAATTCTAACTCCCATTCCCAGGACAAGAAGTAACTAGAAGAACATTAAAGAGAGCTGGTTTTGGATGAGAGGGTGTGGAGAAGGGACTGAATAACCATTCCAGAAACCACTGTGAGGATAAACAGAAGGGAAGAAGCACATAGACTGGAAAGAAAAAGCAGAGTGAAGCTAAACAAAAGCAGATGTTTATCACTCAACTGTGCCAAAGCTTCCAATATTTCAGTGTCCCACACTCTGTGCAGTTTTCCAGCAGTAGCCAGCCCAGCTGGGCAGCAGCACCAGCACCTGTTCTAGAGGAGGGAGGCAAGGAAGGATTAGACTCCCAATATATCACACACCTGCACATCAAAGATGCATCATATGGGAGAGGTTAGCAGAGCCAACAAGGCAAAGAATATCAAAGAGGCTACAAGGACTGTCCTAGGGGTCCTCAGCTTCCAGCAAAGTCTTCCCACACCTCTCTTCCAGGCCTGTTGCTGCACACTCACGCCTATGGATTCAGTAGAAAGCTGATGTTAGCACAATGCTGATGGCACCAGCAGGAAAGTGGTGTTTGGGAAGGGAATCCAGCAGCTACAGTTGGTGACACCAGTTCCAACACTGCCCCCACCTCTCTCTCCCCAGTTCACACCAGCTGTGGATCTGTGGGAGAGGGACAGCACCTTCAGGATGAAGCTATACTTGGGTGCATGCATGAACTGGTAGTCAGAAGGATCCAAGATCCCTACCATGCATCAGTTACATAGAAGAAGAGGAGGGAGAAAAGGGCAGTCCTTGTGGATAATCCCTGTCCACAAGAGAGAGAAGATGGGAACCAGTCAGGGCTCCTCAGAGGCCAGGCAGCCTGCCAGTCCTACCACCAGGCCTCGTGAGTCAGCTTTGCTTGCACAGTTCTCACCAAAACACCTCTAAAGTTTACTGCTTATCTTCCCGAGAGGGATCAATCTGATTTTTATTTATGGTTTGACGTATGTTACACGAGGTGAAGAATTCCTGTAAGATATACATGTCTGTACACGTACTGGTAACCCTGTTCCTGCAAGGGCTTCGCCAGGCAGCCAATCAGGGCCGAAAACACCTCCATGATCAGGCTGTCAGCGACCCGCCCCACTTGCAGGTAGGGCAAAGGCTCGGATTCCCATGAACAATGTCCGTACAATAGGGCTGTGGAAGGAGCCTTAGCACATAAAAGTGGGTGTGACAAAATGGCGAGACCTTTTTCTTTGGGTTTCTTGGAGGCATCAGAGGCTCGCTGGGAGAGTTACCTTGGTCCTTCTTCCCCCCTACCCCTCACCTTTTCCTCCCTGTTGTCCTGCTTCCCTACCCCTACCTGCTTTGCCCTGCTCCTGCCAACCAGCTCATTGCCGCGACGACCTTGTGCTCCGCTGCCTCCACGACGGAGCGGGTGCCGCCGCAGCCCGCTGCCTCCACAACCGGCTGCCTCCACCGCGCTTCCCAGGCGCCGCCGCAGCCGCCTGCGCCCAGCTGGGACCGCTGCCGCGGTGTTTGCGCGCTGCCCGCCCCGCCATCCCGCCACAGCACTCAGCCCGTAGCCACCAGCCTGGCGTCACCGCCTGCACCCAGACAAGCCCGCAGCTGCCGCCTGCAGCCGCCAAGAGCCCGCAGCCGCCGCCGCTCACAGAAGCCGCGCAGGGCGGCTCGCTGCCGCTGCCGGGGACACGCTGCTGCTGCCGCTGCTGCCGTGCGAAGATTGCGCCCGAGCACGGACAAAAGCCGCGGGGTCTCGCCGCGCCTTGCAACACGCACGCTCCGCCTGCTGAGCTGGCGCTGACAGAGCACCGGCGTGCTTGCGGTAAGGCTGTCCCTGTCTTCTGTTTCTTTCTCCGTCTCTCTTTTCTCCTCTCTGCTCTCTTTTCTATGTCTCTTCTGTAGGACGCTTACCCTTATTTATATTCAGATATAATATTGCCGCATTTGTGCTTTATTTTCATCTGAGAAATCTATCAAAAAGAATCCTCCCCGACTCCCTCTTTTACCTTGGGACAGAACACTTCCCCATAAACTCTGTGTTAAGCTGTTCCACATATCCTATTGAAAGCCCAGCTCACCTGACAGCAGCCACTGCACTGCTGAACACTCACCAGCTTCCTCAGATCAGGACTCAGTGCCCACACCCCATAACTTTATGCACAGGTGATGGGAGAGCTCAGGATCGTGACACCAAACAGTCTGTACAACCAGCCAGCTGCCCACAGCTCCTGGAATCCCAGAGAACTTTATTCCTTTCCCCAGGATACAAATAACTTGGGAAGATTTCTCTCGCTAACATTGCTTTCAAGGCTTGGAGAAACAATTTCCAGTATCACTGCTCCAGCCAGAAACTACTCTGCTCACTACTCAGCCCCAAAGGTGCCCATGGCTGAGCCGCTGTGGCACAGTTACCTCTTTCCTCTCCACATCAGCCTGGATCTTGGCCTGTGTGACAGCAGCCTCACGGAAGGAGGAGCTGGCCTGCTTGGCCTGCTCAATCAGAGTCTTCAGCTGCTGTGCTGTGCTGAGCAGGGAATTGACCATCTCCTCCAGGTAGAGCCAGCTGCGCTGCTCCGTCACCTCCAGCCCGTTCACCACCGACGGCGACATGGCTTTGGTGGGCGTCGGGGGGGGCACTGCCAGGGCAGGCAGAGACGTCAACACTGGACATGAGGAACAAAAGAGAATATACAGACAGTCAGGGTGTTTCATTTCCATGAAGTGGTGGTGGTGGCAGGGTGTTGGTTTTTGTGGTTTTTCTGTGGTGTTTGGTTTCTTTTTTTAAATGTGGTTTTCAGAATTTCCAGCCAGGAAGGTGTTTGTTAAACAGATTGTTCCTTCTGCAACATCAAGTGCACATCTGTGCAGAACAAGTCCACGGGACAAGAATGCCTCCTCTTGACCTGGATGACCCTAGGAAGAGTTTAACACCTGCCAGCACCGCTGTGGAGAAGCACCATGATGCAGTGAAAGCAGCATTCCCAGGAACTCCTCCACCACTGCCAACATTTCCCTCAGCCATGGCTAGGTAAGGTCAGAGTAAGTCACTCAGTGACCCAATACTTTACAGAAACATCCTGATGATCCTCCCCAGATGTCAATTCTCAGGCTGCAAACCACAAAACTCAAGTACTGATCCACATCACACTCTGTGCTTCCTGAAATCTGACCTTTACATAACCCTGGCCAGACACTGGACTTAACCCCAGACAGTCACCATTACCTCCATGTGAGTGTATTTCAAATATGGACTTCCTAAAACCATGGGTTGGGAAGCCCTTTAATAACCCTGCAATTACTGTGTCACTGCACCAGCTACTTTTCATGTCAGGTTTGCATATACACTGGGAGATCAGAGTATGACAAAATTAAATCCAGACCCAGAACTCCACAGAACTTCCTACACAGCGTAAGCTCAGCTTAGGTAACATTCCAGGAAGAAATGTTATCTGGCTTTCCTTTTCCAAAATGTAATTCTAGCAATAAATACTCACCATCTGCCATAAAATTCAGTCCAAGACATTCACATCTACCAACACTGACCTCGACATTTCTCACTCAATTCTTTACTGGCACAAAGACGGTACGACCAGCCTCAGGGTTGTGCAGACTTCTTACCTCAAAACACCCTTAATTAAAACAGTAATTTTAATGAACTTGCACACGAGTAGCGTGGAACTATTTGCGCTTAGATATGAGTACGAGATAAACCTGTCTTTTTTATCAAGGTCTGTTTGCACAAAAGCCTTTCTCACTCTCCATTTCCAGCACAATATTTATCCCTGCCTGGCATTTGATAACGTATCAAACAGGAGCTACTTCCCATTCCTCATTTTGGCAAGTACATCAGGCAAGAGAAAGCATTCACGGGTGAAAAAACAATCAATGCTTAATTAGCAACATCAAGATCTGACTAAGTCTTAAACACAAGAAGATCTGACTCTGGAGATCAGGAATATCCTGTGCCACTCCAAATAAATAAATAAGGGTCATACAGAGGGGATTGAAAACTGACACTAAACCTGGTCAAAAGTACCCCCAGCACACATCACTGGAGTAAAGGGATGTCTAGAAAAGCTTCTGTGGCATGATTTTAATAGGGTTTGTTCTCCTCAGATGGAACACTAAATAAATGTTCAGCCACAGCGCCCAAAGAGGACAAATGTCTGGAAGCAAAAACTTTAGGAACGGCAGGGAATGCAAGACAACTCATGATGCAGAATCACAGCAGCCACCTCTGGCAGAATCAATAAATCAAAGCTCTCAATAAAGAGTGAAAAATTTCCCACAAAGGGGAAACCTGCTTGTCCAAATCTTAGTATCTGTAAAACTCACAAGCAAAATAGAGCAAAGTTTAATTTTCTGCCCCAGTCTTTACCTTTGCAGAGAAAGATGGGAGGAAATTGAGGCACAGGGAGAACAAACATACCGATTTTGGGATGAGACGTTGGCAGTGCAGCCTCAGGGAAAGGTGAGATCTGGCAGTTTTCCTGGTAACTGGGATAGTGAGGCTCTGGATGAGACACCCGGCAAGGCTGCTGGACGTTGGTGTCCTGAACTGTAGGAGAACAAGGGCATTGGAATTACTAACACACCTGTCAGGTGTTTCTTATGCTGCATTCACCCCTATGTTTTTATGTTTTATACAAGTTCCTGCACTCAGTGGTAATTCCCAAGGGTTGAAAATGTGGAACAGCAGCAGGATCTCACACAGTCAGCAAGCAAGGAATCCTGGCCCTGGCTCCACCATGCTCTGCTTTCACCTTTAGAGGCACAGGCTCCTTGGCTCCATCCCACATATTGAAATATTCACGATCATCACAGAGCTCCAAACTCTGGTTCTTGGGGCAAGATCATTCCCCCAGGAGAGCTCACAACCCAAAGCATGACTCAAACTGAGAGAACTGAAATGTATATCATGCATTTATATTTTGTTTGACTTATCCTGGCATTTTTCACTCCATTCAACCCTCACCTAGTTCGGGTTTTTTTGATAGTATTTTAGGTTAAATGAGGATTAAAAAAGTAAAATTACAGAGATGAACATAAATCCTAGGAACTAAGCAGAGGTGAACATTAGCAGCTGCCACACCTGGGAAAAGCTTCTCCTCTGGTGCAACTGCTAAGATTTCAAACTGCTGAAATGATCTCACAGGAAAGACAGTATCTTATGCAGTGTCTCCTTTGAGAAATAAATCCTTTGTGTTGCATTCAAAATGTCCCTTCCTACAGCAGTGGGCATCCAAACCTCTTTTCCTCCTCCCCACGGCTGTCTAGGAGACAGCTGAGCTCTTACCAGTGGCTCCAGTGAAAACATCCCCCTGTGCTGGGCTCTCTGAGATGATGGCCGTGGCCTCCACGGTGGACGCGCGGTCGAAGGTCAGCGCCCCGGAGGTTGTGATCTGTCCAGAGGGAGTCACGGTGACTGGAAACATTAAAGCACTTCCATAATTAACACTCAGGGCAGAGGACATGCCTGTCCAGCTGTTTGTTGTTATCCCTGTGGTGCACCACCCCAGCTCAGGGGACTCACAGATCACCAGCCTGGGATAACCCAGTTTGGATCACACCTGTGACCAGTGCAGTTGGAAAGGGGAATAAAAACCCCAAGGGGTTTCTGAAAGCTCTGCTGTCCTTCCAAGGCTCTGGGGGAACAAGGCCAAAACGTTCACTTACAACCTAATACCTCCCAAATCACCACATTTGCAGTTATTTTATGAACTATAACTTAACACTTCCCATAAAGATTCAGTGAGGCCACACACCCCATCAGTTTCTGGCTATTTTTTGACAATTTTAGCGAGAGTGTTTGTTGTTACTTAAATCAACATAACAACTTGTGGATTACAGCTAATTCCATGACAGCTGGGCAATTTTAGCTGTTTATCTACACAAAGTGATAGAATGTGTTCAGCCAATGCAAGGAACAAGGCACAAAATCCTTCTGGATAATTGTACCTGAGTGGCTTGTGAATGTTTAAAACCCATTTTAAAGAGGATTATTTAACTGGTACCATTAACTGGTGATGGTCTGGTTCTGTGGAACACAATAATAAAATTTTAAAATACTATAGCTACTAACTCCTAAGTGAAGTATTTGGCCACCAAAACAAGAAGTTCTCTCTTCCAGTGCCAGCATGAGAGAACAGGCAGCCTCACAGCACCTCACATAACAAACCAATACAGACTAAACCCATATTGACTAAAAAAACCAAAGCCATAAAACAATTCTGCAGAATCCTTGCGTGTTTCTCCTCCTACTGTTGCTGATGATCTAATCTTACTTTTTTGTTCTTTTTTTAGATTTTTGTTGCTTCCTCCTTGACTCACTTTGCACTGTTACCTGCAGATGATGCCAGTGTGCTGAGAGCAGGAGGACATATGGATGTGACTGGGGATGTGTGAGCTGGATCAGCTTGCAAATTAATTCCTGTTCTCACACAGATAATTTGCCAATCAAACCAGTAACTGACAAAGCTGAATGTTGGAGAGGGATGTGCAGATCAAAGCATCACCTTCTGCCTCCTTCATTAACGACTTTCAGGCTGGGGATTTCACTCCAGCTGCTTCCAGGCTATTTTGCAAGGAATAGCACAAATCTTACTCCAGCTTCTAAGGGACACAAAGAAGCTCAGAGGATGGAATAGGGATTTCTGGCAGAGCAGAGAAGGGCCAGCCTCCCCCAAACCTAATTCCAACAGGAAATTTCTCAGTTGTTATTTGTGAAAAATCAACCTGAAATCCACTAAGGATCCAGGCCAGGATCCCATAATTCTCCCGCCACTGAGAGCAGGTACAGGGGGCAATATAATCATAAACTATAACCACAGAATCCTGAAATGCTTGGCCTTGGAAGGGACCTTAAGGTCATCTCCTTCCACCACCCTACCATGGGCAGGGGAACCTTCTACTAAACCAGGCTGCTCCAAGCCCCATCCAACCTGGCCATGAACAATTCCAGGCACAGGACATAACCCAAACCTCTCTCAGCACAAAATATGAAACCTACTGTTCATGGCACAAGGATGTCACAATCCTTAACCCTGAGTCTCCTGGAGGTCTAGAGCTGCCCTTTTTCCTATTCAATTTGTGTTCAGATGTGGCAACACCGTGCTACTTCCTATAAAATAGGAAGTGCCACTGAGACAATAAAATCATCCAATGAAAAGAATGTGACCAAAAAAAGGACACTTTTCTCAGCTGGCCAGTTCCAAGGGGCCACTAACAGATATAAAACACCTAGCAGGGCAACTCTCCAAAGGAAGAAAGCAATTTTTACCAGGAGAAAAGAACCTACACGTAGTTGCAGCAGTGGCTGGAAGCAGAGTGATGTTTTTGGAACAATTCTTCTTCACTGGAGTTGCCGGTATTTCGTTTTCTTTTTTCCGCCTTTTATATGGCACAAAGAGTCGTATAGGGCCACTCTGGGTAGAAAAACACCAGAAAGAAAATGAAAAGAAAAAGGAAAAGGTATTAGCTAAGGCACCTCTTCGGAGACTTTGGTTTTACTCTCATCTTTCCAGAAACAGCAGCACAGATCCCCATGGATGATGTGTGGTTTGCAACAATAGACCAAAGCACTTAAAAGTTTTCTGAACAAAAAGAACTTTGAATAAAAAAGAAAAGTTAAACTCAGCTCCCTCCAGCTGAAGAGTCACAAATTCAACATCTTCCCACTATTATTTAAGGAGCAGAACTGGGCAGATAATCAGCTGCTGGCCAAGGTGGTGGAAGAAAAGAGAAAAAGAGGAAGAAGTTCCAGGCTAGAAAACAAGCACATCAGTCAGTTCATAGCAGAAAAGAAAGGCAAAGCACCAGATCAAGCTAAAATCTTCTGCTTCTGCTTCAGGATTTAAATCTCATTTTTGAAACAAACTAGCAAAAAAATCAAACCACTAATCAACTAACAAAAAACCCCAAGTAGTTTTAAAATGAAAATACTGACCTATCATAAGATTATGTTACTTCTTTACAAAAATATTTTTCCAACTCAAAACATTGTGAAATTTGAGTAAAAAATCATGAATAGCACTGACATCCCCAAAAGGCATTTGGATAGATATATTAATTAGAACATGAAAAAAAAAAAAAGAAAAAAAGCACTAAGTAGGATCTACTTTTACTGAGGGTCTGCAATAATGCCAGCAGTTCCTTTTCTCCTTTCTGCACAGGGCAGCGACAAAGCACTTGTCCCTGAACACTCATGTGTCAGGGCACTCAATTCCCAGGACACTCATGACTTGCTCACCCAAGAGCTGTGGCAGCTTGACTGGTTAATTTGTCCAACAAAAATAATTAGTTCCTAAAGTAATGGATGTAAAGCCTCCCACTCACCAGGGTCATGTCGTCACAGCAAGCGGCACAAGTACACGAGGCAGCATGGGGATTTAAAATCCCATCCTGGAATCAGAGGTCACCAGTTCAGCATGAGAGTCACAAAAATCACCCAGAGCACACCTTGATCCTGCTAAAAAATGTGGATGGCTCCCAGAGTGGTACCCATTCCTTCCTGGATGCTGGGCAGTAACAGAGAGGCCAGCTGCCCACACCAGTGCAATGGGGTGAGAGGATCAGAGAAGAGAAAAGGAAAACGAAACCTCTTCCACCCCCAAAGGCCAGGATATATGAATTTGAGACTTGATTTCTGCTCAAACAGAAATCAACTGTCAGACTAGTGGCAATGCCAAGCTCTCCAGGAGACTCAAATAATGAATGGTGAAAATGAAGAACATGTGGCAGGGAAAGACATTGAAGGAGATCAGGCTACTGAATTACAGTATCACAGGTGACAGCTCAACTCCTGTGAGACAGCTCAAGGCTGGGCTTCACCCTGCAGAAACTCTTTCCAGTATAAACAAGATTCCCAGTGTGCTATTTGAGACATATCAAAACCAATTCCCCTACTTCACTGCCTCTCAACCAAACCAAGCACTGCTCCTGGTGCCATCAGCACCTGGCTCCAGCTGCCCCTTCCTGCAGAAAGGAGGGAGCAAACTTAACCGTACGTGGATAAGGCACTGCAGGGGCCGCCCGGCGTAGCGGATGCTCCTTTTCCAGTCCTTGCTGCTGGCTCGCCCTGCCATGGCTTCGAACTCCGTGGGGCTGTACCAGTTGTCCCCTTGCTTAATGCACCTGCCCCGGCCTCCTGAAGTAAAGCAACAAAAGACACTGTCAGTCCAGGTTAAGGATAATTCTGCCACTTCTCTAAAGAAGAAAAGGTGAAAATTGCTGGACAAAATAGCAGTTATATCTGTAAGAATCACTAAATATGCCCATTGCTCTCGGGTAACTACATCCATTTATTATCATGGCTGTGACAATGATGGGCATGTTCAGAGCTCCAACTCTGGGTCTCAAAAGGCTGTAAAAATTACTCCTCCACAAGAAAGAAAAGTCTTTATTGGACAAACACCACAAATTTAAGTCTTTCCTTGATTTGCCCTTAAATTTCTGATGTTTTTTGTGTTTGTAGTGGGTTTAGAAGAAAACTTTCTGTCCACAAAGCAAGCACTGCACTGGGCAGCCAGGCTGGCTGGAAATTTCTGCTGCAGCTTCCCCAGCTTCCCCACAGGGATAAAAGACATGAGGAAGCGCTCAGGAGCCCCGTGAAGAGAAAAAATTATTTGCATTCCCGCAGGGATTCTTCAGAGTTTTGCAAAAACACAAGTCTACTCATGAGACAAAAAAATCATTAAAGGAGTGAGCCTGTTACTGAAGAGACTCACTGCATGGCAGCCTGGATATTTGCAGGTTTAAGAAAAAGTTAAAAACCCTCTGAAGAAAAAGCAAAACAAAAGGGAACAGTAAAATCAAAAGGCACTGGGCTGTCTTGGAAACTCTCTTGGTTTTTTTTCCTGTCACAATCAGCCTGATTAAAAGAAGAGTAGAGAAGGAAGAGAAGGAGCTGTGCCACCCCTCAGCCTGGTGGCAGTTACCTGAGCCCAGCCTGTTCTTGTATAGAATGCCGCTGATATTCCGGCACCGCACCGGGAGCTCGTTCTCGTACACGGACGGGTCCCAGTTGTACTTGGTTCCACTCTTCCCCTGGACGGCTGTCAAAGGGGTAGGAGGAGACTGTGGTCCTTGGAGGAAAGAGAAAAGAAAGGTGTCAAGAACCAAAAGGCAGAATTGTCTATCTCATGCTTGGCTGGGTTGACTGGAGCAGCTGGAATGCCCCCACAATGAAAGAGCACAAAAAGCTCAGCCTGAACTGAGAAGGGCTGATAATTAAGCAAAGAGGACCTGAGGAAACAGGCTCTAACAGGGAACAAATACTGAGACTGTGACCTGATCCTTACACCACGTGTAAGCTACGGTGTAAGGAGCTGGTTGGAGATTCCCCTTCCCAGAGCCCGTCCTTTGGGAAGCTTTGGAGCACTGAAGGTTTGCTGTGCCATCTCGTGGGCAGCAAGGAAACTGCCAGGCAGCCCTGAACAAAACCTCAGCGACAGAGACACTGAAGTATCAGCCTGAATGGACATGAAAATGTACTCCAGAGCCTTGGAAAGAACACGTGCAGAACTGGGAGACTCAGATTTTTATTAACCATGTTACAATTATCTGTGTGCCCTTGGGGGTGGGATGAGTGTAGAAAGCCTGGTAACAGGGCAAGATTTTTCAAGCAGCTTCTTTGCCAGGGTTAGGGCAAAGAACGAAGAAATTAAACACATATCTGACAGGAAAAAAATTAAAAAACAAAAAAAGCATTCTTTCATTCCCAAGAAATACACAAAATACTGTGTGAGGACTTGATATCTTAAAAGTCTTTTCCAATCTGAACAACTTTATAGTTTTTAAAAGAGGAGAAAGCATCCTTATAAAATTATGCACATATTTTTAGATTCCAGAAAGATGAGTGGAGTAGAAGCCATCCCTCTGGGAGAGTGACCCACCAGAAGCAGACTGTCTTAATACCTGGTGTGAGAGGTGCTGAAGGCCCCTTGATCCCAGTGGTTTCGACGATGCTGCCATCCGTGTGCACCACTATCAGAGTGGCTTTCTCAGGGTTCAAGCTGTCCCCAATTTGGAGGGCTGTTCTCCCAGACTGCAGAAGAAATAAAGAGTTTAAATTGATTAAAACACTTCAACACAAATAGATTTCACAGGCACCCCAAAACTCCAATCAGTATGGCAGTTATTAGGTTAATTTTTGAGTTTCTGAAGCAAATACAAAGATTTCATGTTCCAGGTTACCAGCTCTGTTACTGGACAAATACGTGGGGGTGGAAAGGTAAAAAAGTTAGGAATAAAACCCCTGTATGTCCCTCAGCTAATGGGTTTGTAGTTTAATGCCTGGATATTACAATGGAAACAAGTCTTTGACCTTAGTATAGCTCTTCATTTACACTGAGAAACTTTGTCAAAGCCCTCAAATGAAAGGACAGACTTACCAACACGTGTCCTGAAATTGAAGCTGCATTGGCCACAGATGTGGTGAAAACATTGTCTGCAGAGGCCCCCACGTTGGCTACTGTCACTGTTGTGACTTCTGGAACGGAAAACAGGGTTAATTTAATTTCCTGCTTCATGCAGAGAGCCTGATGAACATCCCAAAAATTCCTTCTTCCTTCCTTTCTAAATTAATTTTATTTTTCATTGCACCTGTAAATTGTTATGAACACAATCATTCTGATTTCTATTAATCTTTGGGTTCAACAGGCTTTAACCTTCATGAAACCAGGGCAGTCACTATCAGTGTGTGATGAACTAAGGGAAAACTAAGCATGGCACCTGTACTAGGGATACTCCACGCTGTGGTGCTTTTATTTAAATAGGAGTGACTGGCAGACATCAGGATAAATTGAACAACAGATTCTACCTCTGTCATGTATTAATTCCCATGGTGCCATGGCCTGTGCACGTCGCCCAGTTAAGAGCCGACAACCGCACAGCCCAGCGTTTCTGTGGTATTCAGCGCTTGGCCTGGCTCAAATCTCTGGGTTCCCACGTGGGTGAGGGGGAAAGAACGACAGCCGCTGGGGCGGCCGAAGGGCTCTGGTCTCTGTGGCACCGCAGCTCGGCTGCACGACGCTGCTGTGTGACTGGGCGCGCTTGGCGGTGGGGACACGGGGCCGTGGCTCAGGCGCACCAGGCGCCTCCCGCTCTTTACTGTGCGTGAAGGGGCGGAGTGTGGGATTCGGCGAGGGGGTGGGAGCGCTCCCTGAGGGAGCTCGCTGTCCCAGCCCGAGCCCCGGGGGCTGTGTGGGGCCCGGAGCCCGGGTTGCGGGAGCCCCGGGCGGGCTGAGGGAGCGCTGCCCGCCCTGACCTGCGAAGGCAGCGGCGGCGGCGGCCTCGTCGGCGCTTGGCATTGGAGGTGCTCCCATCTGGATGTGCTCGGCGTCTGCCGCCATCACCGTTACCGCCTCCTCCTGCTCCGCCTCCCCCTCCGCTGCCTGCGGCGGCTCCCGCTGCTGCCCCGGTCCCGCGGGCAAATCGAGCTGTCCGGCGGCCGAGGTGCCGTCGCGCTGCTCCATGCGCGGGGCCGGGGGTGGCCGAGCCCGCTCCGCCTCCCCCCCCGGGCGCGCCTGAGGGGGGTCCTGCGGGCAGGGGGGACCGGCGAGCCGAGCGCAGCCGAGCCTGCTCGACCGCTGACGAGCGTATTCGGGGCCTTTCGACCGAGTTCCGATGAGGCCCGAAGCGGCCCGAGCCGCTCGGGCCCCGTGCGAAGGCGGCCGGCGCGCGCGCTCCCTGCTGGCTGGCCAATGGGGCGCGGCCGAGTCCGCGCGGCGCGGCCCGAAGCGGTACCTGACGGATCGGGTGAGACCCGAGCCCGCCCGAACGCGGCCGAGTCCCCGAGTGGTGCGGGCCGGCGAGGCGAAGAGTCCCGAGCGCGCTCGAGCAGTGTCCGATCTCAGCCGAAGGCGGTAGCGAGGAGCGCCGATGTGTGCCGAGTCCTCTCCGATCGCGCCCGAGCTCCGCTCGCCGGCCCGAACGGAGACGCCCGAACGGGCAGCGCCCGAATCCGCCCGAATGCGACCGAACCGGGCCGAACGCTCCGATCGCGCCCGAAGGCGGGTGGGCGGTGCGAGTGGCCGCGCGGGGGCTGCTGGGACGGCGGAGGACCGGCGGGCGGGGCGGGGGCGTCAAGATGGCGGTGCCGAGCCGAGGTGAGCGGTGTCACGATAGCAACACGACAGCGACACTACAGCCCTTTCCGGGACACCGGAGGGGGCTGTCTCCCACCGAGCTAGAGGTGATCTCTCGCGGGGGGCCACGACTAGAGCGAGGCGGGGCCGAGGTCGATCCCAGCCCTGTTGGCATATCGCGACAATTCCGACACGCTGGGGAGATCCCGGTGGCGCCGCGAGCCGGAGCTTGGCGCATGTGCGGGCTGAGGAGCACTTTGACCCCGGGAAAGACGCTTTCCTGAGGCCGAGAGACGCATCGTGAAATCCAGATCTTTGCTTCAGTTTAGGAACTGCTGGGATTCAGAGGAGAAAACTTTCATCCTTAGTGTGGTCAAAATCATTAATTTCCAAGTCTTTCGCCGAGGTCAGAGTTTACTCCCAAAAATGTAAATTTTTGGCTGGAGTAGATAAAGGTGGCTGAGAAAATTGGTGCTGAATTCATTAAAAAAAATCCCAATCCCAGGACTGCGGAGTGAGGTGCTCTGGGCGATGCTAACCGCATCTCTACCTTTAATAAAGTTTTATGTTAAAAATTAAACCTTTCTGTTAGAAAATGGGCCATGTTCCACCTCAAATCCCCATTCTCAGTGTCCCTCACTCTAAAATCAGCACCAGGCTGGATAGATAACCAAGATTTTGGTGGGTAAAGCACTGAAATTATATATTCAGGCTGTTTAATGATCCCTTTTGGCTCTGGTGTGCTGGGGGGTTCAGGGTTTATCCCTGTGCAATGTCCCGCTCGCTCTGAGGGAGGCAGCACATCCTCAGCAGCTGTGGCTGCTGCCATCCTGGCCTGGAACAGCTGCAGGAGGCGCACTGCCCTCTCCTGGGAAAGGATTAAGGAAAGAAGAGTTGGGGGAACTGACCTGAGGGAATTCACTCGGAGTTCCCTGTGGGAATTCCATCACATTGACTATCATACAATTCAGCATCAGTGATGTAGCTGCAGTTTTGGATGTTGAATGAACATGGAATCATGGAATCCTGGAATGGTTTGGGTTGGAAGAGACCTTGAAGCTCACCCAGCCCCTGCCATGGGCAGGGACACCTTCCACTATCTTAGGCTGCTCCAAGCCCCGTCCAGCCTGGCCCTGGACACTGCCAGGGATGGGGCAGCCACAGCTTCCCTGGGCACCCTGTGCCAGGGCCTCAGCACCCTCACAGGGAAGAACAACTTCCCAGTATCAAAGCAATTCCCCCTTGTCCTGTCACTCCCAAGTGACAGGATGAGTGCTGGGAGCCCCCAGTCCCTGTACAGAGAGCTGAGAGGAGAGGATCAGGTCCAGGAGACATTTCAGATCATGGACACATGAATCACCTAAAATCATGTGCCTGTTCCCACTGTGTTCCCAAACTGGACACCTTAATTAGCTGCCTGGAGTTAGGGGGAATTAATTTGGACCTAAATGCATAAAACTCTGAGGTTAAGAGGACAGTGAGCTCAGGAATCCAGGGATGAGGATGGTGGTGTGACAATGATGAGCTGTCCCTGAAGAAACAGATGAAATGGCCTTTCACAGTTTTTACTCTCCCTGGAACAGAAATCCCAGCTGTGCAATTCCTCATGTTTCTGAGAGAGGCCAAGAATATTAATGAGGAACTCAAGAGGTGCTTTAGTAGGTTGGTGCCATCCTGTTGCATGGGAATTTTATGTGATTTTTGCAGAAAATAATACGGATAAAAGTGAAATGTGTTGGTTGGATCATTGGGAATACTTGCTTTGATTTCTGTGGGCCGTCAGAACACACTGAGGTTGGATGTGGAATGACTTTTTGAAGGGAACTGGTTTGGAGAGATGACATTTAGAGGAACCCGGGAGCCCTGTGTTCTCCACAAACTTTCTCACAATTTACAAGCAAATGGATCCCATATTCACCTCCTTCCTGCATAGTTAGAGGGGATGAAGTGTCATCTGCTAGGAAAGGACAGGATGAACAAGTTCTGGATAATGCCTGTGCACTCTCCTTCAGGCTTTCAAAGAGCCTAAAGTTCCTCAATGAAAGTGGCTTTTCCCAGTAGGGATTTTCCCCAAATTATTTGAGATTTCATCTACTTGAAAAGGTTATTTTTGGAACCTGAAGTCCAAGAAAGAAATGTTCCTGGGAGATGAAAAAAGAGATTCCTCTCAGAATTTAGATACCATTGTTAGAATGTTTCTGGATTTAGATGTATTTTCTTCTCTTTGTTTTCTCCTTCTCCATGGAAAGGAAGAACATCAGAGATTGTATCCTTTCTGTACCACTGCTCCCTCCATGCAAGACTCCTGGAGAAGATTGCCTCACGTGGATTCCTGTCTTGTGTCCAGTAGCTCTGCACACTGCTCGTCTGTGCTCCTGAATTTTCTGTCAGTGTCATCCACAGGAAGCACAACTGGGACCACGTTGCTTCCAATGGAAGATGTTTAGTGCAGGTTTAGCTGGGATTTGCTCCTGATGGGCTCCTGCAGAAACCCCTGTAGCCCCCGTGCAGTCATGATTTAACCCATTTTCTTTGGAAAGGAGGTTAAAAATTGCATTTATGGACTGGTGGACACACCCCCTGCATCACGGCTCACAGACAGCTGACACAGCTGACAAGGGGTAGTAAAAGCAGCCCTCAGTAGTAACTTCCTCCTCTCTTAAAGTAAGTTACCCCACCTTTACTCCTGCCAAGATCCAAGTAACCTCCAAGGAGGAGACACCCTTAGCTCTGGAGATTTCCATGCTTAGAACCTATCTAGTAATTTTTTTTTGCTCCACCTTCCATCAACTGGAAAAACCCCAAAACCTGGTTCTGTGTTAATAAAATGAGCTGCTCTGGGAACTGGAATCCATCCACGGCGTGTGGGTGGGTTTAGAAGTGGGATGGGCAGTTCCTGTAAAAGATGCCTGGGATGAAATCCCTGCTTGGAGATATTTGTAGGATTTGAAAAAGGCTGGGGGAGAGAGGGGAGTGAATTAAGGCTGTTTCTTAGGAATTTGCATCTCAAAGCTGAGCTCAGACAGGTACGGAGCAAAGCATTTCCATGCTGTGGGCAGGAGCAAGGCCTGGCTGCTGCACAGAGCCACCTCTTCTCCAAACACAAGTTTGATGGAGTTTGCCAACTCTCTGTCAACTTCCTCAAGGCTGACTAAGAAGTGTAGAAGTAGTCTGGGGCACTGTACACATGCATCCCCCCTGCTTCCTCAGGCTAACGGATGCCCCACTGCAGTCCAAATAAAATTCCTTAGAAATGGAACTGAAGCCAAGCCTGAAACAGCAGGCTTTTATCCCAGGCCATGGTGTTCACAGCCTCAAGTTCCTTCCTGAACCCTCCCCACAGCCAGGCGTAGCTGGACCATTCAGTATACAGAGGGAGTGCAGTGTATTTTGGGGTTACTGGGAAATGGTGTTTTTGTGGAATAGATCCCACCTCATTGCTAGGAGAAATCCTTAACAACAGTTCTCAGCTGTCATCGCTTCCCTTACACATCCTGCTTTATGTAAATGGGGTTTATTACATCTTCTACTTCTTGGCAACTCTTGCAATGATTATTTACAAAAGTAAGTTGCAGGTATTGTCCCCAGAGCAGGCTGTGCTGATGCACAGCTGGGTTTTGTCCTGCTGTGTCTTCCTGCTTTATTTACTCTGGTTTATTCTCCAGGTCAGGTTTTCAGTTATCCAGATGATTTTTTGGCTCCTGATCTTGCCGTGCTTTTCCTTATGGCCATTCTGGAAGTGCCTCGATTGTACTTGGGTAGGTCATGTTATCAGTGCAACTGGAATGTAATCTGTAAACAGAATGAATCATTTGGAAATGGAAGCTGTCAGTTGAGCAGATATTTGGAGACCCCTACACCTTTCCTTTCTCTCCTGAGAACACCTGCAAGCACCAACACCTTCCTTTCACTAAGACAGAAGGGTGGGAAGGGCCTCCTGACCTTGTCCAGAGCTTGCTAAAACTTCTTCAAGTCCAATTTTTAAAGAAACCCAAATCACTGTTAAAATCTGCTTAATATTCCAAAGGCATTTATGCAGGGTGGGGCCCTTGAATCAATCTGAGTGGCTTTAGGGTTGGATTTATTCCGCTGCTTTAAATCTCTCTGTGTATTTATGGAGCCTGATCCATTAATAAAGAGGTGGGTTTCAACTCTAATGTAGTTAGACACCAAAATCTACTGAGCTGAGCTTGGAAATAAGCTGCAAAGAAGAGAGAAGGACAGCTTCTCCACAATGCCAGTCATCTGGAACAGGAATTGATTAGAAGGGAATAAGACTTGAAAATGGATTGGACTCCAGGAGTGCACTGAGGTCACCATGTTGAGTTTGGGGCTGGGGGGCTCAGGAAGAGTTTGATGGTTGAAGCTGAGTGCTCAGAAGGATGCAGCTTCAGAAGTTATTCTGTGTGGCAAGAAGAGGTGCCCTGGCTGTGATTATCAACCGATGAACTTATTTAGATTAACTTCGGTTAGTTTTCCTGTTTTGAAATGGATTGTCCATTGGTGCAGGGCCCGTTGTTTGATTGCTGGCAGAGCTTTGATTCAGGCTGGTATTTCAATATATCTTGAGCTTTTTTAGGACTCAGTAAGAGCAAAGTCAGAACCAGGGCCTTTTTTGAGCAGGAATATTCTTGAGTTACAGCTTCAGCTGTTGTGAGAACAAATTGGACTTTTGGTTTCTGTTTCCTTGCAGGTTTCAAGGGTAACCTGACAGAAGAAGAGGCGCCGCTGGGGCTGAGCCTGGGGCTCACGGTGGGCAGCGTGCTGCTGTGTGTGTACCTGCTGCTGTGGCAGAGCTACGTGCTGTGGGCAGATGTGCTCCTCAACGCCGTGCTGCTCGCGGCCTACGGGCTTGAGTCGGCGCTCAAGGTCACGGCCATCGCTGCCTTTGTCAGCTGAGCCCGGCCCTTCCCACACGCCTGCCACACATTCCTTCTCTGAAAGAGTGGGGCTTCATTTCCACTGCTGAATTCCTTTGTATAGAAAAACCCTGGAAAGCTTCTCTCTGATTAAATGAGAAGTTTTGGGGACATAGATGTCCCGCCCAGGAGCTGTGTGGTGCTGTCCACCATTGGCTTATTTATGGGCAAAGGCAAGGGGTGAATTGCAAAAAACTTAACACTCTGGCATTCACCAGGGCTCAGTACTAAATATCCATTCCCAGCACAGGACAGGAGGCAGTGCTGCTGGCATGGTGGCAGTGTTCATGGCACGGGAGCAAAATGCAGCCCAAGTGACACAGAAGCGAATCAGGCCAGGGCTCACTTGTGCCTTGCCACGCACACGTCCGTGTTTGAGGGCACAACTGCTCTGCTGCTCTCATTTGTGTTTCCAGACCTCAGCTGTAATTTCCCTGACTTTAGTAGGGCAGAACCTGATGTATCCCAGCGGGGGAGAGTGGAACTGGGTTTTGTGCATACCTGGAGAGCCAAGCCACAAGGTTTGGCAGCCAGTTCTTACTATGTGAGGGGATGTTTGGTTAGACAGGATGGATTTAAAATGAACAAAACCATTCACCATTCATTCTCCCTTCTGTCCTGTTTAAAAGTCCAACAGAATGTTGGCAGTTTTGTTTCTATTCGGTGTTAAATGTGCTTATTTCTACTATTTTGCAAAAATTACTATATTCACGTCTGTCTTAACTTCTGACTGGTTCAAGTGCAGAGTTTTTACTGTCTCGAAAGTATGTGTTAATGGAAAGCTTTGGGAGTTCCTGGGTTTTTGAAGAAGCCTATTTTCTATTCAGAATTTCCTATTTTTGTATTTATTCATTCATTCAAATAAATAATGGTTTAGATCTAAGGAGTGTTTGAAATGCAGAGCATCTTGTTCAGATCTTGTGTTCCAGCTAAGTCATCCAAAGGAAGAGTTGGGCAAGCCTGGATGTGTGTGGAAGCCTCTTCTGATCCTGATCCTGCTGCTGTGTGTAGCCCCTTCTGCCCTGGGAAGGTCTGAGCTAATTTGCAATCACCAGGGGCTGAAAATTGTGGAGTGCAGGCCTGAGGCACCTCAGCCACGGCGCACTTTGCTTTCTGGTGGGGGTAGAAAGGGATGAAAGACACAGAAGTTCTGTGGAAAGGCCCAGTTTCATCTCTCAGTCATTCAGTGCTTGGACTTGATCATCACAGAGGGCTTTTCCAACCTTAAGGATTCTGGTACCTAGAGGGGGCTTACAAGAGAGGGACCTTTCACAAGAGCATGTAGTGACAGGACAAGGGGGAGTGGTGTCAAGCCAAAAGAGGATTGGTTTCGATGAGATACCAGCTAGAAATTTGTGACTCAGAGGGTGCTGAGGCCCTGGCACAGGTTGCCCAGAGAAGCTGTGGCTGCTCCTGGATTCCTGGAAATGTCCAAGGCCAGGCTGAATGGGACTTGCAGCAATGTGATTTAGTGGAAGGTGTCCCTGCCCTTGGCAGGGGGATAGAAGGAGATGAGGTTTAAAGTCCCATCCAACCCTAACCTTTCTACTCCCAGGCCAGGTAACAGCAAGTTCTGTTCACATTCCACCACCTGGCAGTCACAGTCAGAGTACCCACTGGCACAAATCCCCTTGGACAGGTTCTGCTAAGCCAGGGCACAGCCAGCCCTTTGCTGCTCCCACAGAAACATCACCGCAGCAGAACTGGGGCTAAGGAGCACCCAGGAAATGGAACAACCAAATGTTTCTGTGCTTAGTCTGCCTGAATGGAGCCCCCACCTATTTGTCCTCCCAGATTTGCTTGGCATGATGGAATGTGCCATCACATGCTTGTTCCAAGGAGTGACCAACATAGCGAGCTGTCCCTGCCCCATTAACGATCTAAGCACACAAGCAAAACTCTTCCTGGATAGGCACAAAAAAAAGCACAAACTTTTCCTGGTGTTTGCACCTGCCTTACACAAAGGTCTGCCCACAGAACAACTGACAGGTTCTAAAAGGAATATTGCAAAGTGGAATTTTTACCTGAATGCAGGTGATACAGCAAACAGGGTCACACAGGTTAATGTTGAGTCACAGCTCCTGTGCTTCACCTTCTTGAGTGATCACCACAAAAAAAATAAACACAAAATATGAATTATAAAACATGGTGAACCCTTTGCTCCCTTCCCATCACCCAGGTGTAAAACAAGGATCAGCAGAGAGTGCCCGCACTTGGTGATAGTGAGGCATGGGGTAAATATGCACACAGGATAACAAACATTAATTTTTTGGCTCGTTTCAGGGCAGGGCCTGATGGCTGCAACTGCTCAGAGCCCTGGCTGGCTGTCAGTGCCTGCTGGGCTCAACTGGCACCAGCTTGGACTTTCATTCTCACAAGGGCAGGACAGCTCTGGTTTCAGTTTTCCAATTCCAGATAAAATTGTCCATGAACTCTTTTGAGGGGTACTGCTGCTGTTGACAGCCCTGCACTCTATGATGAAGAATGAAGCCTGGAAGCTTCAGACAACTCCTTCATCCCAAGTATTTCCAGGCTTTCAGTGGGAATTGTCAATGTGTTGGTGTCCCTGATTTTATAGTGGCATCTCTTGATGCTGAGGTGGTACAAAGACCCAAAGGGAATCAGCTTCAGAGAGTTTCCCTAACCAGGAGCTCCTTTCCAAACTGTTCCCACTGCTTGGAAAAGCAGGGCAGACATAGTGAAGCCATTGATGACATTTGCCAGACATACAATCGCTGGAGCTTTTAATTACGAGGCCCAGCCCTTCTGAAACAGGACAAGCAAGTTGGATGCAAACAGCATTAAAAATTTAGAGGAACACATATTTTGAGGAGCTGGGTTTGGGTGGTGTTTACTTGACAAGTCTTTGTTCTCGAGCCATCACAGGGGTGTCTGCCGCCAACCTGATTTAAAAGGCTGATCCCAAGAGGCAAGCCAGCCTCCCGGGATTTCCAAATTGGAGATACTGGGAGATAGGATGTTATGGGTCCATGACTTTATGATGTCCCTCTGGAGTGGCCTGGTGCTCCAGTGAAGGAGGGAGGCCGAGGACATGCACGCAGTTGATTCCACACCTGGGAGCCACGCCAGGAACCACCACCATACCACAGGGTGATTCCCTCCTGCCAAACCATTCCATGATTCTCCAGTTGCCTCTGGCCCACCCTCACCGGCACCAGCTGTCAGGTGGGACAGCTGGGAAGGTGTAATAAGCTCTGCTGTGGTTTTCTTCTCTGCCCAGAGGAAAAGTTGCTGCCTCTGCAGAGCAGTTAAGAGATTTGCTGTGGGGCACAGCAGCTCACAGTAGCCCTGTCTTCATTGTGAATGTGGAGCTGGATAGGAAGCAGTGCCTTAAAACACCATCCTGTCAACTCCCTGTTTGCATCCCAGGAAAGTCAGCCCAGCCCAGCAGTCCTGCTGAAATACCCCAGTGATGCGTTTCAGGGAGTAGGGATCCCCTGCACAAAACCTTCTGGCTGCTGAGGCTCACAAGGCTCCAGCACGGCTGACATTCCCACTGCATTTCTCTTGTGTTGGACTGATATTACTTCTGCCTGGTACAGCAGGCATTCCCTAAATCCTGCCTTTCCTAGGGCTGGCCGTGTTTTCACAATCTATCCCCGGGGATCCTGATGAGGATGACGGGGCACTGGGTGGGAGTGTCACACCAAGTATCGCTTCGTGTTCTCCCGCAGCAGGAGAGGCCGTGGTGCTGTCAAAGCCGAGCTGCAGAAATGCCGGCTGTCAGCAGGGAGCTGCTCTCCCCCTGCCCGCCCGGCTCACCCGGCCGCATTCCTCCCACAGGAACTCACCGGGGCGGCTCCTCCGTGCGTGCGGCGCCTGGACACGGGCCAAGCCCCGCGCTGGGCAGAAGCCCCTCAAAGAAACCCACAGCAGCGGGAAACTCAGCAAATGTAAAGCTAAAGAGTTTGGGCTTCTCCCAAACTGCTGTCCTGAGGGGGAAGCTTTTCCTTGTTTCTTTCCCTAGTGTCGCAGTTCAGCTGTTTCCTCCCAGGGCCAGCAACATGGGGTCTCACTTCACATGGACATGGCAGGGGTTCAACACACAGCATGGGCATGGTGCGGAAGCCTGCAGACACGTGGACTTCCACAAAAACACTCTCAAAAGCCTCCGTTTTGGGAGAGGAATGGCTAACCACAATGAACCCACCCTGCCATGGACACATCGGTATGATTCAGCTGATAACCTTCCCTGCCAAGCACATCTTCCACTATCCCAGGTTGTTCCAAGCCCTGTCTAACCTGGCTTTGAACAATTCCAGAGATGGGGCAGCCACAGCTTCTCTGTGCCAGAGCCTCAGCATCCCCACAGGGAAGAATATATTCCAAATATCCCATCTAAATCTACTCTTTCATTGAAGAGTGGGGTCAAAACAAGGGGGTTTATGGCCACATAAGCCCAAGGAGCGCAGTGCCACAGAGGGGGTACCCCAAAGGGGACTCTGCTCCGCACCCCTGATTGCTTTGGGGAAAGTGAGAGAAAGGACGCTTTGGCTTTTCCCTCCGTCTCCCAGCACCTTTCCTTGCCGCAGACGTCGGGACAGAGAGCAGGCAGGGGCGATGCTGGAGGAAAACAAGCCGCGAGCCAGCGCTGAGGAGAGCCCTGGGCTGCACAAAAGGTGCCTTGTTCCCCCCATGAGGCGGTCGGGCAGCACGTCCCCTCCCTCACCGGCGATGGAAAACTGAGCTCCAAACACTCCTTCACCTCCCCTCGCCACCTTCACCCTTCCCATTGGGTACAAAATGTTCTCGGGAGCAAGAAACCCGAAGTTTAACACGTCCCTCCTGGGCTCTCGGTCGCCTTGCCTGGGGAGTGGGCGAAGGCTGCAGCAGCCCCCGGCGCTCCCGGGGCCAGCGGCTCCTGGTTATACAGTAACCTGTTGCTCCGGGTCCCAGCTCCACCTCTCGCTGCCTCCACATCCCTCCCCTCCTCTCTCCTCTGCCAAGGAACCTCTGTCACCTGCTCTCAGACACCCGCGGCGAGCGGCACCGGCAGGAAAGGGCAGCGGGGAGCCACGGCACGGGGACCCCCAGGCCGGGGCGCCGGGTGGGCTCTGCCTCCCACTCTCCTTCAGCCTTCGGGGCACCGGGCTCACAGCCTGTGCGGGCAGGACACGGAGCTTGACTGCTGGAGAATGGCAGCAGGATTTAACTAGGAAGACACGGGAAACTGGGAGAGAACTCAAGGGAGGTGAGCGAACTGCGGGAAACGAGAGCGGCTTCTCAGCACCGGTGAGTCCCTCTTTGCAAATCCTAAAACTTCATCCCCCTCCCCAGCTTTTATCCACTTCAAAAGTCTGTCTGATTCTGCTGTGGAGGGAGAATGGCTGGAGAGTGGTTGTGGCTGGGAGAACTATCAGTGTAGTTTTCTGTTGTTTTAGTTTAAAAATATGAAAAAACGTACTTTTCCCAGCATTGTGTTTTCTGAGTTTTTCCCTCGTCCCGGTGATTCCCCGCCGGGTGAGATCCAGTAGGTGGCACTTTCTTGGCAGCAAAATGTCCATTTGGCACAGAACGAGGCATTCTTTTCTGTTCCTAATGAAGTCTGGATACGTAGTTTTGAGCAGCTGTTTGTTTGTAAACCTCGAGGTTTCCTCTTTTGGGGAAATGTGTAGAATTTCAGGCCGTTCCCCGCCGGGCTCCTCAAAGAGCTGCTGGTTTTGGTGGGCCAGCTCTCCTTACCCCTCATCCTGGTAGGATTTGCCACCCGATTTCAGCACTGAGGGAAGCTCGGAGCTGCCCTGTTTCCTCGCGTGACAGCTCTGCCTCCTGATGAGATTTCATCTACGTTAACGAGTCACAGCATTCCCATCCCCTTTCTCTTATTTTCCTGGAAAATGCTGGTGCAAACTCCACTGAGGACAAGGCTCAGGGACAAATGATGTGACTGACATTATTTTCAAATATTGGAAATAACTGTGACACAGCTCAGTAGTAAAATCCGGTGATTGCCCTGCTGTAATTAGGGCAACAGGGAGTTAACGCTTGTGTTGCTGGGCTGCTCCAAAAGCAGGGATCAGATCCATTGGTAGTTGCTCATCAGGAGTGCCAGAACTTGGCTGGCATGTGCCCCAAAAAAGGAGTTTTTCTGAGTAAAGAAGTGACAGACAGAGGCTCAGCCCCCAGCTGATACAGCAAGGACCCACGCACGGTTTTGCTCACGGATGCCACAGGCAACAGCGCATTCCTGGCTCCGTTTTGCTCTGTGAGTTTTTGGTTAATTAAGAAGGAAAATTAGTCCTTCACAGACAGAAAGGGCAGGCAGCAGTGCTGAACCAAGGAGCCCTTTAAAAGAGGGCTGGGAAGAGGGACTTGGGATCCACTGTGGGAGGGTGTCTGTGAGAGACAAGGTCGTTGGTTGGCCATGTTTAAAACCAAGGCTTGAGCTGGTGTTTGGGACAACACTACAGCTCAGATCCACTGTGGTCAGGCCTGCATTGTTCCTGCTGCTGGTTTCCGCAGCTGAAGCCTTGGGAAAGAGCTCGTGTTCTTCCAACTGTGTTTCAGCTCTCCAGGTGGTCTAAGGCAGGATCTACTCTGCTGTACTCATCAGGGCAGGGGGGCTTTGTCATGTAATCATAGAGCTTAGAGGAACAGGGGATGTTTTTGGGCACCTGAGGAAAAGTTTGGCACCGGCATTGTTGAACTGGCTGTTGGTGAAGTCCCGGGAAGGGAGCAGCTGTGAGCGATGCTGGAGAATGGCTGTGACGTGCGCACACTGCTCCTGTGGGGCCATGAGCAGTTTGCCAAGACAAGCTCTCAGTCCTTGGCTTTGTGCCCCTCTGCCCTCACCCCCCATGTCAGGGTGGGCACAGACACCATGAGAGAGGAGGGCAGCAGGGATCCTGCTAAACACCAGGAGGAAATGTCTTCTGAACCACAGGATAGGTATCGCAGGGGCAGACAGAATGTGCCTTCAGTGCTCACCTTTACTGACTGCAAACCACTCACTATCAGTCAGAGTGACAAAGCCCAGCCTTGAGCCTGAAATAGCCCTGCAGGTTGTTGCTCCTGGGTCTCCATCTGCCCAACTCCCATGGATGGTGTGATGGGTCAAGGGTAGGACTAGATGATCTCGAAGGTCTCTTCCAACCACGATGATTCTGTGAAAGACACTGCTGAGCAGGTGCTGTCTTTGGTGATGTCACAGCAGCCACCATTTTGTCAGGCTGTGACAAATTGTCATGGCCGCCTGCCTGGATTCATCCAAGGGCGTGAAGAGACAGGCAAGGGTTGTACAGGAAGAACCCTGGCCTGCTTGCTCTGCTCTGGTCATTCGGCCAGGCTGTGGGTACTGAGAGGAGACCCTGCTGGGGCATGGTCGCAGGACCAAACCTGCCAGAGGTTTGTTGGCATCTGCACCTGGATGAGATGGCTTGGAATGTGCTGGAAAACAAAATGCTTTTCATAGGGTCACAGGATGATTCTGGAAAAGAAAGATTCAGAAGAGACACTAAGGCACTGTAGGACTCGGGAGGTTTCAATCCTTTTGGCAAAAAAGAAAGGAGTGAAACAGGGAGAACAAATGCGTTGGCTTGTGTGGGCTTGAGAAACATCCATATGAAATAAGTCCTGAGTGCGTGGGGGACTCTTGGAGTATTATTCCCAGAGGGCTGGATCTGGGACTGCTGCTTTGGAGCACTTTCTGTCATACTCTTGGCTTTCTCCCTTCCATGCCATGGTCTCTCTGAAGTGCTGGGCCAGGGCAGGTTTGTGGTTTTGAAGAAGAATCAGTGTTTTAGTCCTTGAACAGGGCTGATCAGGGCTCATGACTCCTTTCCACAAGCGCAGTCAGCAGCGCTGCCCTTCCCTCCAGGGTGGACAGGAATGCACGGCCTTTAGCCTGCGAGTTTGGTGTCACTGGCAATAAAACAATCACCCTTGGAAAATTCTTGAGCCTAGCCTAGTGACCCCCAAGCAGAAGTGCCAAGTAAAGTCCACTGCTACAGCTTGTTGGAGCGACAGGGATGACCTCCTGCACTCTGCTAGAGCTTTACCAGCAGCTCGGTGTCTGCCTGACATCCCATGGAGTGCCAGCAGATCTAACAGCACTTGGCTCTGCCAGCATGGACTCCTGAACCACCTGTTTGGCCAAGGCACTGCAGGTGCCCAGAAACACCCATCTACCTGCCCAAGAGGTGTTTATGTTTCCCACTGCAAGGGAGGGGAAGGGTGGAAAGGAAGGAAACCCTCCCTGCTCATCTGACTGCATTGCAGGGGAGTCCTTGCACCATCAGAAATGGTGCCAGGCACTGTACCACACCTGAGAGATGCAGGACATGAGATCCAAGGAGGCCCAGGAGGCCTGAGAGCACAGTTTGGCTCTGGATCTCCACCTGCCCACAAGACCATAGTTAGGAATGCAGTAGAGCAGAAGGATTTTCATGGTGTGGGGAGGCTGTGAACAGCATATCTGTCTGCTTGCAGTGGGTTTAATATGTCAGGGTCAGGGAAAAATATGCTGTCACCCATCCCTAAAATATTTAGGTGTTAAGAGAAAAAGGAAAGGGATCCAGGGAGACCTGCTCCCACATGGACATGGCCACCTCTGCACATAGGTGAGGGTTTGTCTTTTCCCAAGGCAGAGAGAGTTTTCCTTTCTCCTGGGCTGGTGACAGTACCGCCTCCAAAATTGAAATGCACGATGCCAGGGGGGTAACCAAAAAAGTCCTGGCATTTTACTTCCTGGTAATGCGGATAAATTAGGAAGAATTGCAATTAAGAAGGGAGAGAAGGGTGTGTAGCTGAGCTGGACCGGTTTGGAGATATTTCCCATTCACCTGAGCTGCAATTCCCCAAGAGAGCCCAGCCCTTGTTCCCATTCTCCAAGTGCTCCCAAGGGCGTTTCTGCAACGTGCTCACTGCCACTGAGGATCTGCCGTGGAACAGAACAAAAGCTTCCCACCCCCGGGAAGAAGTGGGGAGTCACAGGCTCTGCCTGCTCAGCTGCCCTGGGACAGGGACTGAAGCGCCCAGACAAGCTGCTGGGGCCCTGATGCTGGTTGGAAGCACCAGCTGAGGCCGGGAGGTGCCTGTTCCTGCAGGCACAGTGGGATGCAGGGACCCTCACAAGGGAAGAGGCTGGTGGCAGAGGCTGGCCTGCTCTAGCCTGTCTGGCACAGAGCTCGACCCTTCCTGGGATGCTTTGTGCTCTTACATCCATCCCTGCATTCAGAGGAGGGTCCAAACGAACCCCTCTCACCAGCATCTCCCCCAAAGGTTCTCCTTGTCTGGCTGAGATGTGCAAACACATCTCACATGTGAGAAATCCTCATCTCCAGTGCCAGGGACACATTCCCCCATCCAGTCCACACTTGGGGTTTCACCTGTTGAGGTATTAGCCCACCTGTTCACCTCTTCTTTCCCACTCCCTGGGCAGTGCCATAGCTTCTAGCAGCAATTTCAGCTGTAATGGAGGAGCTGAGCACCCTCAGGGTGACAGGATGGGATTTTGCAACAGCCTTGGCTGTCGTGATGGGCAGGTGTGGCACAAATGAGCCCTTATGGGCCTCCAACCTAGCCTTGCCCCAGGTGAAGGCAGAACTTTCCATGGCTGGTGGAACAGGAACACTCCACATTTGTGGTCTGAGGTCTTTCAGCACTGCCTTGGAGTGGGACAGAAAGAATTTTCTGGTTATTATTTTTGGTTATTTATTTTTGGTTTCTGGTTGGGGCACTGACCCCCAAAAGCTTTCATGATTTGAATTTCAGTTTAGTCCTTCCTGTTCCTTTTTTCTTTTTTCCCTTCCTCTGTCTTATCAGTCTCAACTTGTCCAGATCTATATCCTACAAAGGTAAAGTGCAGCCCATCCAAATGGCAATAAACCAAAGTTCAGGCACCACAGCTGATTCAGAAAGTGAAGTAGTGCTGCTGGTGGGATGGCGATTGGGATCAGGCTGAGTCAACACCACCCTCCCACAGACTGTTTACACCTAACTTCCCTGTTGCTCAGGATGGACAGAAGTGGGAATCATCTGGGAGCTGAGAATCTCTTCATGACTTACAAATGTTGACTGCTGGAACTAGAGCTGAGGGTGGCTCAAGATTCCCTCATCAGCAAATACAAGGTGAATCCCAAACCTGACCCACCTCCCTGGTGTGGACATGCCAGCAGCTTGTCCTAGTCTGTCACTCATTCCTCACTGCCACCATCAGGACTCTCTTGGGTCAATCCTTGTCCCACCAGTGCTGCCAGCCAGAATTGTGACTTGTGGATACAAACTCTTCCAAGTACTCCAAACTCCTCTGTGCCCTTTTCACAAGGGCATGGAGTGACAGGACAAGGTAGAGTGGCCTTAAGCTGAAGGAGGGTGGCTTTACATTAAATTTTGGGAAGAATTTTTTCCCTGTGAGGGTGCTTAGGCTCTGGCACAGGTTGCCCAGAGAAGCTGTGGTTGCTCAATCCTTGGAAGCGCTCAAGGCCAGGCTAGACAGGGCTTGGAGCAACCTGGCCTAGTGGAAGGGAGGGACAGGGCATGGTCCATTTCCCATAAAGGGAAATGGAACTTTTTCCAGCCCGAACCATTCAATTTGTGACATGATAAATCAGGTTTGAGGCTTTCAGTGGTGACACTATGGAGGTAAAGCAGTGACTTCACTGTCTGTGCTGAGATAAACAAAGAGGTGTCCATTTGCCTGAGCCCGAGACAATCCTTTTATCAGCAAATTCATTTCATAAAAACACCAGGGAGAGGAGAAGAGAGAAAGGTAATTTGCACCCACGATATCCCTTAATAAATCATAGGCTGGAGCCTACTCTCATTCCTGACACTGCTGCCTCTTAATTATAGCTGTGTTCAGCTGAGGAGACAGAGGAGGAGAGCTGGGCTCTTTGCAGAAGGGAGCACTAATTAAAACCTCTTTTCTCTGGGAAGATATTCATGTCTTCCTCTGGGGCAGAAGCAAATGGCCTCGTCTGTGGCCATTCCTGCGGGTTAACCTGTAACTCTGACTTTCACACAGCCAGGCAGTTTGTCCTGTTTTTGGTACCTGCTGCTCTCAGCATGGCTTCTGGGCTGAGATATGGGACTTTTAAAAGTCCTTGAAAAAGGAAAAAGGAAGAGCAATAATATGTACCCAGGCAGCCTGTGCAGGAGTGGAGGTAAGGTTAGGTAGTAGGAGTGGCTCCTCAGTCCAGGTACAGACGACAAAAGGGATTTGCACACTATTCCCTGATATGTGACACAGGCAGGATTTCTGAGATGGAGAGGGTACCCCAGACTGCACCCAAACAAATCCTCTGATTGGAGTATGTGGACTTTAACAGGCATGATCCACTTCCCTATGAGAGGAGAGTCCACGCCCTCAGGCTGGTGGGGGAAGGAGTCTTGCACCGCCCGGTAGCTGCACACCCGCATCTCTGCCTGATCTCCCGATGGGTTTGAGACCTGGTCATGCAGGCAGGCACATTCCTGATTCACTTCTTTTTCAGTTCAGGAGAACAGAAACCCTGCCAAACTGTGGGAGGGGAGTGGTACATCTGAGCCATGGAAATGACACTTTGATCCACTGAGGTCAAAGGGCTGATTTTATGATTCTATCTATTTATTCTATGTTTCCATGATTCCCAAAGAGAGTAAGTTAGGAATCTCCAGCTGCCCTGCAGAGTTTCCATAGCAGGGAACCCAACTGGTGAAGGAAGGCTCTAGTCCAGCATCCAGGTACATGCTCACTCCAACCCAGCATTCAAGTCAGAGTCAAAACACAAGGAAAATATTGGGTTGGATTTTTCCCCCTTGTTTGTTTTGCAACAGACGGTGCAGGGCAGGAGTGTAAAAGTAGCATGAAAGACTCTCAGAGATAACTTCAAGACTGTCAGGTTTGCTGTGAGTTGCTACTGCTTGGAAAATAGTTTGATAAAGTTTCAGAAGCTTAACAAAAGCCAGAAAAGCTGTGCCTCTGTCAGAGAAGCTGCTGCACGGAGCGAGGCAGGAGCAGGTTCAACAGGATAAATTGAGAGCAAATGTACCAGAGCTGTGCTCATTCCTGGTCTCTGCCAGAACGAGCAGGTAACACCCAAGGTGTGGTTGGGCCATCGGCTGCCCGAGCAAACTCTTGACAAGAAAGCACCTTTTGCTGCTGCTGCGTTCTCTCTGAGCTTAAAAACAAACCAGAAGCAGCTCCTGTATCTGTGACTTCAGCCCTGAAACTTTCAGTGCTCTTCAGCTTGGGAGAGGGACACTGAGATGCTGCTCCCCTTGAGATCTGTGATACAGCCTGTGGCATGGAGACAGGGAATGAGGGACCAGCTGCTTCCTGCTGGCAGAGCTGGGGGGCATCCTATGAAACCAGCAGCTGGTGAGTGCAGCAGGAACAAAAGGAGGTGGCTGAGAACACCGTGCAGAGCCAAGCATGCAGCATCCTGCCACAGGCCATTCAGGATATCCAGAGTTTACAGAGCTTAGACAAATGCAGTTGGAGAAATTCAGCGATGGAAGAGGGCACAGGAGCTCTTCACTCACACTGCTGGAGGCTGGGAGATGCAGAGAGGCTTCCTGTGCTTCCGTCCTGTTCCTGGCTTCTCCTCCAGGTATCCATGAGTGCTGCAGCCGTGTGTGCCCCCAGCCTGCCACCAAGCAGAACTGAGGGCAGGTGATGGGAGAGGTGACAGACCACCCCACATTCAGGCAGCTGCTCCTGGCTCCTCTGAGCCAAGGGGGGGATGGAAGGGAGGAGAGGAGCTCTGGCCTCAGTGACTGCTCAGTGGAAGGAAATGTTGTACAGGTTTAGTCAGAGCCCAGGAAGGGAGGCCTGAAATCAGCCAAGCAGCCAAAGCCCTGCCACAGCCACGTGCAAACCAGACCAGACAGGTCCCAGAACATCTGCTCCACACCTGGCACGAGCCTGGAGACACTCCTGCTCCCTGATCCCTTCTCCCTGCCTGCCAACAGCTGGTGAGCAAACAGTCAGAGGTGAGAAGGATGATGTGGAGCAGGAGAAGGTTAGGGGGGAGATCTGGGCTGCCACCATCCTCAGCAGTCCCTGGTATTGTCTTAGAGCTGCTTCCAACATGATCTGCCCTTGCCAGGTGCCTGTGGCTGCCAGGATGCTGCTCAGAGAGGCCTTGTTCTGCTCCAGTGCCACGTGTGTGATGGACACACAGCTCCTTCTCTTGGAATCCTCCTGACAACTCAAGCTAAAGGAGCACTTGGGTAGCTCATGCCATCCCTGAGCATCCATGAGCTCAGCTGTAGGCCTCCAGGGCAGGATTCAGGAACACCTGGCTGAGGAGCACCAGGAACAGCCCTTTGTCCTTCCCAAACCACAGATATTCCTGTGCTCTCAGGGCCACCTGCCCCTCCCTTCAGAACAACCTTCCCGGAATATACCAGGTTCTCCAGTGTGCATGTTTAGGCACAACTCTGCTTCTGCCAGCCTTTCTCTGCTCCAGAGGGGTTGCATAAACCTGTGGCTCATTCAAGGATCCGACCCCAGTGACAGTCAGGCCAGCAAGGAGAGTTCAGTGGTTTTAAACCCCAGGTCATGGTAAGCACCACCTGGCTCCCCTTTGGCTGCAGGAGCACCCACGTGGCCTGTGTTGGCCCCACTGTGTGCCAGCTGCCCTGATCCCTCCACACACACCTTGCCCACCTGGTATAAAAGGGATTTCTTGCTCCTTTCACCCCCTCCTCTGAGGATTACAGGGTTATCCAGGCCAGGAGGCACCTCAGGAGATCTCCAGTCCAACCTCAAGCAGGGTCAGCTCTGAAATCAGAGCAGGCTGCACAGTTCACTCCTGCTGTTGTTGAAAATCTCCAAGAATGAGATGGCACAACCTCCCTGGGCAAACTTGCTCCATAGTGCTGGGGTTCCCAGAGCAGAAACCCTGTCCTTCATGTGCCCTGCACAGCTTTAGCCTTTGCAACTGGAAATCTCCATGCCAAAGACCCTGTGGGCACACAGTAGTGGCCAGGGAAGCCTTTCCTCTCTAAGGCACTGCAGGAAACTCTTCTCTCCCCTTCCCAGCCCTGGACTCAGTCTGGTTCCTCCTAGCCCAGCTCAGACTCCCATCCCAGCCTCTGCATGGACCAATTGTGCTTTTTCCTCCTCGCCCTTGCAAGAGATTAAATTTTTTTTTTGTGGCAAGATTGTTAAAACAATTCTGCACCGCAAGATTAGAAACTGCCATTTGAATTATTTTGATAAACCCAGCCTCACACATCCTTCTATTCTATACAGAACAAAGGGCAAAGGGAATGGGGTTTATTTTGGTTTTGGAATGAGCTCTCCTGGGACTGTTTTGGTTACTGGGTAACTGGATGTTCAGGCTGAAAAACCCTTCTGTGGTCTCATCCACAGCTTCACTGAAAGCCCAAACATTGGAAATCAACTCGGTGATTTCCTGTGACTGTACATCTTGTCTTTTGACCCCAGAAACAGAGCAGGGCATCCTTCAGCTGGGTCTGAGTACTTTGAAGCAGAACTTGTTTTGTATCATCACTGAATATTGTGGTTCCTATAGGGACTCTGTGAAAATCCAAAAATCTCAGCATTTTGCATGTAAAACAAATCAACAATGGACAGGAAAAGTCCCTTTGCATGAACTCCCATTTCTGCCTTTCAGAGGTGAATGGGAAGGGATAAATCACCATTTTTCCATTTAAAAATTTATCTACCATGATAATATATATGAAAATACCAACTACAGAAGGAAAAAACTACATTAGACTGCTACTAAAAAAGCTCAAGTGATATTTTCAGACCAAAAGCTGACCTGAGCCCCACCACATCTCCAGGAGCCACCACTGAGCTGGTTAAACTGGATGTTTTTCTGCAGTGACACTCAGAGCCGACTTTCCATGTGCCAAGTTTAGCTCAAATGAATTGTTACAAATAGCCAAAAATACCCAGGCAGGATATGAGTAGGAAGCACAACATAGGATGGGAAGAGATAGCAGTGAATGTTGTCATCATTAGCTTAAAAAGGCTGGAAAAGCCTTAAATATCAAATGAGATTTTTAAGAGATGAATGTCCTCCCTTAATTCTTCTGCCCCACCCTCCCAACAAAAAGCCTAGGATGAGTTTTAGAGCAGGAAATGAAAATTACTGATACTTCCCAAGCCCCAAACCCCTATTGCTATGGACAAAGATTTGAAACAGGAGCAGAGTGGAATAGCTCCTCCCTGGTATGGGCAGAGGGAGATGGGCTACAGCCCTCTCCCTTTCTCTGGGGAAAAATGGGATGTTGTGACCTTCCTACTAGGCAGAAAAGGATTTTTAGTTCAGATTGACCAATTACTTTTGCAGATTTACCAATCTTCATCAGAGAGTTTGAGCTGACATTGCTAGAGACAAAGTGAAGCTAAACCTGGCCCCAACGTGGCTCTGAGCCTAATAACAGCTTTTCTCTAATAGAGAAAAAGCTTTGGCACACCAACTGCCCTGCTACATGCCTGAATTTCTGCCAGGGAAGTGAATCAGCATTTCAGGGAGTAACCAAAAATGCCCTTCCTTAGGAGGAGGTAGTGGAAAGGTCCCTTGGATCTCAGCTACTCTGTCTGGTCATGAACCAGTGAGCATGGGGAGTGCACTGACAAACCAGACTCCCTCTTGCCCCTCCTGAGGGGATGAGGAACCAGCCAGACCCCCAGCTTTGCTTGGTGCTTTTCAGCCCAGTTTGGGCTGGCAGTAGCTAGGCAAGGATGGTCAGGTGTATCATGCTCTGCCTGGGGCTAAAGGTTGGGAATTACTGTGGAAAATGAATCTGCCTGCCAAATGCATCTGTTAGGCTTTACAGCTGTCCTGTTAGGAGTAAGGAGGCAGGAATGCTGAGGCTGGCTTGTAGGGATTGCACAGGATTGATGTGAGGAGGGCACTGTGTTCTTACACATTACAGCAATCATCTAATGGAAAATTAAGACACTTGAGTGATTAGCTCAAACAGCAAGGTCAACCTGTCTCCTACCTGTACACCCACACCTAGTGAGAAATTATTGACCAGGACCACCCAAGGGTATCAGCATGGTCCCCGTTGGACCAGGCAGCTTTGAAGGTTCTGGAAGCAGTCTTGTTGTGGGTGCTTTGAATAAACAGAGCATCACCTTCCAGCACGGATGTGACAGTCCTGAGCTTTGTTCCTGGAAATCCCTCCCTGACAAACACCACTCCACTGTGCTTCTGTCCATCAGAGCTGTGACATTACTGTGGGAAGCAGTAGGGACACAACAGGAACCCTCACAACTCCATCCAAGCTTCAGCACATCCTCATAGATTCTGGGATGGTTTGGGTTGGAAGGGACCTTTAAAGCCCACCCAGCTCCACTCCCTGCCATGGGCAGGGACACCTTCCCTTAGACCAGGGTGCTCCAAGCCCCATCCAGCCTGGCCGTGGACACTTCCAGGGCTGGGCAGTCTGCAACCCCCACCAGTGCCAGCCTTTCACCGAGTCTCCCATCTGTTCCACAGATGCCTTCGAGCTTGGAAAAGCCATCAGAGAAATATTCCAGCTCTGCAGGAGGTGCACATGAGGAACAGCTCTGGGAGCTGGTGCCTGCAGCCAGGAACACGAGCATACAGCCAGTTTCAGGATTTTGGTGTTTTGCCTGAACACAGATTAATGCCCTTCTCCAGGCTGGGCTCGGCTGCTATCCGTCCTGCTCTGGAATATGACACGCACAGGCAGTCACTCCCTATTTTTACTGGCCTGATCTCTGAGTCCTGATTTTTAGACAGAGCAAAGAAAAATCTTCCCTTTCATCAAAAGTATGAAATCCTTCCCATGTCTAAAAATCACAGCTTTAAACCCCTTGCTGCTAGTGAACCAGTGCCCAGAGTACAGCACCAGGCTGGGAAAAGGGGATAATTTTGGGGGGATGTGAGTTGAATAAGGCGCAGAGCAGAGAAACCTTCAGCATGACAACAACCAGTGCTTTCTTCAGCAAACTTTTTGGATACCAGGCATGCTACACCCACAGGTCCTGGGGCTCTGGAGCCATCCAGCCTTTCCCTTGCATCCTGCCTAGACAGTCCCACGGCCAGCTCCAGCCTCCCACAGCTCCTTGGCTCCCACCTCCCAGGAGCTGGGTGGTGCTAGGGACAGGATTAGCTCACAGAAGGTGTGGGCACAAAACAAAAACAGGACAGAGGGGAAAAAGCTACAAATTTCCTCACAAAACTCCTCTCTTCCCAGGAAGCCAAGGGAACACGTCATGCTGGTTTTTCTTCCTGGGCAGTACAAGTGACTCACATGACACTTTCTCCCTGTTGGGTAGTTTTGAACTGGGGTCTTTTAATTTAAATCATTTAATGAGGTTTTATGTAAGGAATGCTCATTCATCTTCCTCCATCTTTCCAAAGGTATCCATTAATATTTAATGTGCTGTTTCAGGCCTGGCTCTCTAGCTTTCTAAACTGCAGCCCAAGCATGGATAATGCTCACCTTGGAACCCCTGGCAAGACACACAGCAAGCCCAAACCTGCTCCCTGTTTTCCTTCCACCCAGCTCCTGCAGAATTCCTCCAACAGAGAGAAAAGGTGTAAATCCAGGAGCTGTGACTTGGCACCAGGACTCTGTAAACAAGTCTTTCTGAGGGGTGGTGGAGCCAGTTTCCATTTTTTTCCCAAGATCTTGAAAACTGTGGCCATTTGTGCATTTTCCCTGGGTATTTATAGAGCAGGGCGCTGTCCAGACCTTTTGGTTGTAGCTCTGGGAGGAAGGTTTTACTTTCTGGCAGGAATATTTGGTTGGTTCAGATCTTTCCTTTCCCACTCCAGCTTGCGGGCACCAAGGGCCTCCAGTGCCACTGGACTCTGGACTGGGACCTAAATTAAGGTCTGCTTGTGGATCGCCATGGACACATTTTCTCTATAGGCAGTTCATGAATCTCCAATCAGAAATATGTAAATATTGGCACTTTTGTAGTGCCAGTTTGTGTTCCTGAACTCCCAAGGCTCCATTTCAGCCCCGTGGAGACCAACAGGAAATCCAGATGGGATTCAAAGGGGGGTCAGGGTCCACCAAAGCTGGTATGGGGGTGGCTGTAGGTCTGAGATGCCTCAGTCCAAATGAGTGGCTGCCACTTCTGCTGTGGAGGCTGAAGAACACTTGGTTCCTCTCTGCCCAGACCTGTTGGGCTGGGTTATATTTATCCAGGTGCTTGTCTTCTGGAGAATCTCCACAATGTGAACAATTTGATGTGCAGTGCAGGGAGTGTATCCTTCAGACACCTGGCAGGTTGTACCTGGGGACTGCCTCTGCTGGAATGTGGCATATGCCACACACACCCTGGAGCTCCACTCCCCTCCTTCCATAGGCTTCTGTCTTTCCAAAGGGACCCATGATCCTGAGTGGCTCCATCACTGTAAAGGTAACTTGAAAGGGTGGAAGAAGGAAAAAACAGAGGACTTGCCATTTCCAAGTAGTGGTGTTCTGACTTGGTCCTGCTGAACAACCAAGGCCTGATTTTGCAAAAACAGGGTTTGGAAATTTTGGATGGGACAAGATCTTGGCTTGCTTCTCCAAGGAGAAACAACAACCTGTTCCTCTGTTTGGCTGTCAGCCTCTCTGCTCTGGATTTGCATTTCCTGATGCTTTCTGACTAACCCAAAGATTATTTTTTTAAAGAATGCATGTTCCTGGCAGAGACCCTGAGTTTCTCCTGGTGAGCTCTGAAGCCATCCTTACGGGCAGGTTCAGAAAAGCAACTAAAAGCAGGGGAAGGGTGGTTCCAGGAGGCTGCACCAGCAGACCAGAGACCCATGTGAAGTTCTCAAGTCAAGCACAGCTCCTGGGGGCCCTCTCACAACCACTTTGAGAGATCTAAACCAGTTTCTGTGAATTTAGGACTCTTCGTGTCTCATGAGGAGCCCTGAGCACACATATCCCAGTGCCACACTAACACCCAAAAGGTGTTTTGTTAGTGGATTGATGTGGGATTGTGGCCTTCCCTACCTGCCAGCTCCTTCTATACCATCAGAGGGTAGGGTAGATTGTGGGAACTGGTGGGAGCTGTCTGGAGCAGGAGCAGTGTAGGACACACACACCACAGTGCCTGTGCTCCCTTTGCTCTCCTGTGAATCCAAGCAGCCCAAGCTGTACAGCACAGCCCATCAAACAGCTTTCTCCAGTGTGACATTGCTGTAGGAAAACACTCAGCAGCCCTAACAGACAGCTTTTGTGAGCCTGAGAAGTCTGAGAGATAACATCGTGTGGTGGCCAGCTCATGTTTCTTCCTGACGCTTATACTGCCAAGGCTGTTGCCAGTCCAGCATTTCTGCCTGGCCCATCCCCCTGGCACAGGATACACACACAGACGGCAGGGCTACATTGAACCGCTCACCCCAGGCAGGATCCCAGGGGGCATTTCCATCCCAGGGATCTCCCCAGTGCCCAAGCCCCACTACCTCATTGTGCAGAGATTCCCTTCAGCATGGCTGATGGGGAATTCGGAAGTCCTGTTGCCCCAGACAGATTTCAGTGGGATGACTGATGGAAACACAGGCCAGGGTTAGAATATGGTTGGAAAAACTTGCTGTTACTCCTGGGTCGCTTAGTTTAGGGTTTTTGGGGGTTTTGCCATGTTTTTCTACTGTTCCAGCAAAAACTGTTCTGTTCTGACCACCATAAATCCTTGCTGCTACAATCACATCCTAATATTCTCTGATACCAACAAACCCAGTCTCAGTTTTAAAGGTCTTAGACCCATGAAGAGAAAAACCCACAAACACCAGATGCTGCTGTTATTAACAGTGATGATAATAATAATAATAGCCCTAAAAACCCCACTAGTATTTCACATTTGCACATTGTCCAATCTTTACCCAGAATCCAGAATTTTTCATGTCCTTTCCATGCCCTATAAGAAGTCTGACCACAGCAGATAAGGGAGAACTATACCTAATAAAAATAAAGTAAAACAATAACAGAGATCAGCCCAGAGAGGAGAAAGAGATATTACTTTTTCCCTTCACAAAGTTCTTCTCCACCCTTGGAGAAGAGGGATCAATGTCACAGCTCCCTCTTCAAAGAGACTCAGAGAAAGCCAAAACAATGCATGGCCAGCTTCCATTTGCTATAAAAGTACAGAAATGTGGTGCAGACAATGCCAGGCTCCTGCCACGGCTCCATGTGTCTTTGGGAGGATATTTGACCTCCAAGGATAAGACTGGCCGGAAAGTCAGGGAGTGGGGCTTCCTGTGCTTTAAAGTACAACATGTCTTCACCCACCTTGATGGCCTTCAGCACTGATTTGTGCTGGCCTCCCTAAGTCCCTCTGGGACTTCCTGGCCTGCACCAGATCAAGGTGCTAGGCTTTAGCCATGCAGTTTAGCTTCCCTGTAGTTTCTCCAGTAGGCAGAAGACTGAATTTGAGCCTGGCTTAGCTCCTGGAGTCCATGTGTCATTCCATACCATGCTCATGTGCAAGGCTCAGCTGCCTTGCTTGGTGACCCAAGCAGAGAGTCTGCCCTACACCAGCAAAAGGGTGGGAGATGGTCTTGAAATTGGCTTTGATTAGGCTGACTCAAAGTTAATACCTGCACAGCCACACACTGCATGGTGACACTTGTGTCTCGCCTCCCTTCCTACGCTGCTCCCGCTGAAGAAGGAGGAGGCAGCAGAACCCTCTGATCAGGGCAGGGAGAAGACAACATCTGGCTGAGGCTGCAGACTGTGGGAGCTCTTAAGGATGCTCCCAAGGGGAGAGAGAACCTGGAGAAGGCCAGCCCACAGCTTCATCTCTCACGTCTTGGTTCTGTCCACATTTCAGGTGAAGTGCTCCTAGCCCTCTTTCACCTTTCACAAGCCCAGCTGCCTCTTGAATTTAGCAGATTCATTAGAAAGTCTCCAACCCCTTAGGAATGTGCCCTTCCCCCCTGCAGTCTTCCAGTTCAGATTCAATTAATATCCGGCAATTAAGGCTGAATTAAAAGCTTTGGCATGAGGCTCCATCCTGGTTTCACTTGGCCAGCACCACACCACGCCTTCGCTGTGACCAGCACAAGGCTGAGCACGGCCACGGCCTGAACGCAGTGGGGAGAGCTGAGCAAAGGGCAAATAGGAAAATAGCAGGAATAAACAAAGAAAAGGGAGCCCAGCATGATAAGGACCTGCTGACTTGGCAGGTGTGTGCACTGCTTCCAGTTTCATGGCCTCTTTGGGACACAGGCACCCTGGAGGAGATGAAGCCTTCCAGGTTAGCTTATCATTTGAGGACACCAGCTGATCTCATCAGGACTTTATTAATCACGATGAGATGAAGAATTCAAGGCTGGTCCTGCCTCACCCATGAAGCCAGACTCCTCTGCCACTGCCATGGAGTCTGCACCTCTGGCAGCCACCCTGGATTGCCCCAGATGGGCTCCTCAAAGAGCAGATCCCAGAGAATTATTTTTTGGACACAGCATAGGAAGGAGAAATAAAAACCAGGGTGACCTTAGCTGGATCCCTGGTTCCTCCTGGTGCTTCACAGCTGGGGCTGGGACAGGTCTGAGCTCCATGGGCCAAACATAGTGACACATTCCTGCTGGAGTAACCTGGATTTCAGTACATTAGGATGTGGCCCTGGGGCAGCAACAAAAAGGGAGCCAGAAATATGACACTAATATGCAGAAACACTCCCATCTATCATCAGCTGTGGGACTCAAGTGATTGGGTGGTGCAGAGTAAACAGAACAGAGCGGGGGTTTTAAGAGCCCAAGTTCTCTTTTCCAGGTATCTTATGCTAATGCACACAGAGATCCAGGAGATAGGAACAGTTTGAGGAATGTAAAAGGAAACCAGCAGACGGCTATTAACAGAGGAAAAATTCACAGGTATCCAAGCTTGGGCACAGGGATGGGTTTTATTACACTCAGAGGGGTTGGCAGACCACCAAGTTTCTATTCTAATTGATTATGAATTTATATCTCTTATAGGTGTGCATAGAGATTTCAGTATCAACCACAAGAGAGACAAAAAAGAGGGAATTTAACATACTAGCTACTTAAATGCACTTGAGGGTCCTTTCTGGCAGTGTGTCCATGCTGAGTGTGTTGCTATGAGAGAGAACAGGCTGAAAGTTGTAAGGGCTGAGCCCAAAACATGGTGGGGTTCTCCATGCAGTGTGTGTACACCCAAGTACTTCACCAGCATCCTCATAAATGCATCTCTCTGACATCCCACTGACAGTTCTGATAAGATCAGTGAGAAAACTCTCTCTGCCCTCACCTCAGGGTGAAACACACAGAGCAAAATACCACAAGTGTTCCAACACGAGGAATAAATGCGGATACGTAAGGAATCCAGGGCAGCTCTGCTGCTGATACAACAAGCCCTACAGCAGATAGTCAGCCTCCAGAGGGGAAATCCCAGGTGTCGGGGATGACTCCAAAGTATTCCCTGGGGATTACACACACTTTAGCCTAGATTTAGTGAAGACAAACCCTTGGAGGAAGCTCCACTGCCTGCCCACGGCTGCCATGGCAGCCCTTGGCACATGCCAAGCACACTCAGGAGTTTCTTTGCAGGAAATCCCACTGAGGAATTTTTTCCTTTAGGCCAGCAACAAGTATTTCAAAGCCAAACCTTTGAATTCTGACAACCTTATCATGAGGTAAGCAGGGTCTGACCCAGGCACAGAAGTGCCCCTGAACTTTCCAAAAGAGATTTAAAAAAATTTTAGGACGTTGCCTTGGCTTCCCTTCAGCTCACACATGCAGCAGAGGTGAAGAGCTTGGATACCAAAACAAACAATTCTCCAAGATCTTATTTTATCTTGTTTTCAGGATTTGTCTCTCTTCCCTTGCAGTTCTGCTGTCAGAACAGTGCCTGGATCTCACTCACATCTTCTCCCACATTCTAATTCTCACTGGAAAGAAGAGGAAAATGATCTGTGCTGATCCTCTCTGCCTTTCACTAACCACTCAGTGCAGTACATTTTCCTTCATCCCTGAGCTGCCAGTGGAGCAGCATTCAGTTATCCCATTTTTCTTTATGTGGTCAATCCCCTTGTAAAGATAATTTAACAGCTGGTGTAGAGCTTAAAATTACCACATAACAAAAGCTAATGGCACTCATGAAAAATGACTTGGGACACACAGCCATAAGCATGTGGGCACAGGCATCTGGAACAGACCATGGAGGCAAAGGGCACCTCAGTCCCTGTTTAACCTTAGGCAGGACAGTGCTGCTGGAAAAAGATGTGCTGGAATGTCACAAAGTTGGGGTGTGCCTGGAATGGAAGAGCAAGAGGGAGAGGTGGAAATAGGTTTTGAAAAAACATCCTGGGGTGTGTCACCTTCAGCCTAGGTCGGAGCAGTGAGAGGTGACTGAACAGGGAGGAAACACCCTTGTACTCACCTGACTGCTTCATCTGCTTGGAGACCCCAGCTTGGAGGCAGGGAGGGCAGGATGCACACAGATAAATCACCTGAGAGCCTATTCTATAACCACTGACCCTGTCTCTTGTGCTTCTGCTGCAGTTGCCTGGCCTGTGAAGCAACATGAGTCACAAGGGATCCCTCAACAGCAACCCCGGCTCAACGAAGTAAGGATCTCCCTGCGCCACTCCTTCCTACCGGTCAGGGGATACTCCAGGCAGTCCCACTCATCCCCAAAGTCCCTGGTGTCTGTTTCACCCCTCCTGGGCACCTCACAAGATGGCACTTCCTCACACATCACCTGCCCTGTGCACTGGGGTTTGATAATGGCACATTCGGTGGAGAGAGCAGAGGGACACCCAGGAGCCTCTCCACCAGCAGCCCATGGCAATCTCCCAGTGGAGCCAGAGCCACCAACTCTCTCCCTCCTTCCTGCACTGGGTATGAGCACCTGATCCGTGGCCTGCCCTCAGGGGACACAGTGACAGAGCACAAAGCAGCCCCTGGGCACCCGTGGGCTCACTGCTCTGTGTGGGACAGCCCAACCACAGCACCTCAGATCCCAGCTGGCTCCTCCTCTGCCAGAGAAAACTGTTATCTCTTGGGTGCTCCTTCCTACCCATGACCCATGTACAGGGGGTTGTCCTACATCTACTGCTTAGAGACTTGACACCCCAAAACTCAACTGTTTACACACAATTCCCCCTTCCCTTACATGGGATATGTTCAAGGGGTACATGTCCAACATGTCCATTGAGAAAGGATCATCACCTTGGCTCTTGCACTGCCTCAGGTTCAGGTGGACTCAGGGATAACATGGAGGGGGTCTCCCTGTAACTCCCACTTATGGCACACTGGGAGCTGCTGTCCTTAACCCAGCCCCTCCGGAGTGCTGTCCTTCCAGGGGACACTGTGAAGGTAACTCTAGTGGGGACAGGCCTGGCTGGGCTGCTCCGTGTCCTGTTTCCACCGCTGGGTTCAGTGACATGTGCCTGTGGTGTGGATAACGGGTAGGGTTGCACCGGAGCCGCCGGCACAGCCCACAAGGAAATGCTGTGCAAGGAAGGGAAGGGCTGGTCCCTCTAGGCACTGCAGAGCTGCTGTGTGAAAACTGATGTTAAAAATATTTGGGAGCTGATGGTTGATTTGCACCTTCTTCCTTTTTCAGTGGCAGCATGGGCAAAGCCGAGGGAGCCTCCAAGCTGAGTGCAAAGGACCTGTATGGTGAGTTGTGACTGCAAACATATCCCAAGTTACCCATGGCAAAGGCACCTCTGGAGAGCTGGATGTGGATGCAGGGGAGCTTTAGGCTGGAACTCAGTCAAAGCCACGTGAATCCAGAGTTCTATACACAACAGGCTGGCCTGACCTGGCAGCAAAAAGACACCTCACATCTGTGCTGACACTTCCCACACTGGGACAGTTGGGATTTTGTGGGAGCAGAACGTTGCTTCCCTTACCCAGATCCTCCCTAGGTCTGTTAGCAAGATCACCTGATAAAGGGCCTCACAAAAGAAAGACTGTCCTCAGCAGGTTAATGATTATCCTCTTCTAACTACTTAGTGAACCATGAAAATTCCATGCCCTTTGGCTCTTTGGAAGTGCAGGGAATGGGCAGGATGGGTGTTTGTGCACAGTCTGAGAGGCAGCTTGTTTGGGTTCAGCACATTTAGGTATCAATAACAGTTATTCCTGATCTCAGCAGATCCAAGTACGCCAGGTGAAAATGTGGCCTCTGGGGTGGGCAGAGCAAGCATAAATTGTGTGAGAAATCACCTTCCCCAGTTATTTCCTGGGTAAGAAGCTGGAGGTTGTCTGGGCTAACACATGCAGGTTTTGGGGTGTCCGAGCCTGCCAGCTCTCCCACCTGAGAGCTGTGGATTTACCTGGATGATGTTTAATTGGGAAGGAACAAGGCTGTGTGTGCTTTTCCTTGGATTTTTCTATTTGATCAGGTATTGTCGTTGGTGAGGTTTATTTGTCCCTGAGAAGTGACTCCCTTTGCCCAAGGCTGGAGATTTATCCATGTGGAGTGGCCTGGAGCAGTGTCCAGAGAGGGCAACCTCACCTGGGGAGAAGATGGATGGCAGGGGTTGTATTTAGTGCTAAACAAAGCCACTGTTAATGTCAATTAGCTCCCAAGAAATGAAACATGAGGATAATGGCAGAGCAGAAATTTGGCTGTTTGTGGCCTGGATGCTGCAGGGTAGATGGGTGCCAAGCAGGGGTTTGAACTGTGTCAGTCACTTCTGGAGATGGAAGGACACATGATGAAAGAAGCAAGAGGATGAGGTGTGGGAATTTTGGGTGCACACAGGGCTGCTAGGGCAGACAAACTCCTCCTGCCTCCAAGGCAGTGCACATTCCTTTGGCTGTGCACTGACACTGGCACATCGTCTCAGGGGCAGGAGGGCTGCAGCTTCCAGGTAAACAGCCCTACAGAAGCACACTGTGTAAAAATGTGTAAAAACGTGTAAAAATGAATCTGGGAGCTCACAACGGGATTAAAGCCAAGCAGATTTGCAGGCTGGCACCCATGGGTGCAGGAAACCCAGGGCTCCAGCCACCAGAATTCCAGAGGGGGATCTAATGGTGCCATGGCACAGGGAGTGCCCCTCAATCCTGTGCCACAAAAGCCAGTGCAGGGAAAGGCTGACAGACTGCCTTGGAAACAAACACAGCTCTCAAATAAGCACTTTTCAACACAGAATTTCATATTCCACATTTTTTTGTACGAACACACCTCAAAAACAAATTCACCAGGGCTGGGACCTCTCTGACCAAATTCCAGCAAACCTGAAATGAGGACTCTATGTCCCTGGGCCAAATCCTCAGGAGGAGTAAAGCAGCTGCCTGCTATTTCCCTGCCACTACTGAAATACAGATTGAGCTCTGATTCCCTGCACAAATCAGTGCCTCTTGGCCAGCCCAGCCCCTGGCATGAGCACATCCAGAGGGATTTTGCTTGGCAGCACTTGAAACCCACCCGCTAATTCAGCAAAAGACACTCAGCACGTGTAAACCAATATTTAAATGTCTTGGTCCCTTTCCCACTCGGATCCTCCCTCCCCCAGCATTAATTTCTGCTGTGAGCTGGCACATTTGGGGATAGAGGGCAAGCAAGAACTAAAATTCCAGGGAGAATTATGTTTCATAATGAAACAAATCACACCAAGCCGAGCTGGCCTTGATTATGTGATTACAACACTGCTGAGGGATGTGTGGAGCTGACAAGACTTTTCATATTTCTATTTTCCTCCCGTGCAATCAGGCTGGACCCTCAACCTGTGTACACTGCCAGACCTTCAAGAAGTGAGTGCAGTGACTCCCAAATTCCCAGCACACAGGCATCCACTCATTTAAAGCTCTCTGGGTTATGATGGCTCCAATGCACACAGGTGTCTAAATATTATTTCTAAATGAACAAGGCCTTTGGTTTACCTTTCTAAAGATGCTTTTTCTACAGTAATACTGGCTTAACATGACAGTGGTGCCAACTGTGGGTACAAAAGTGCTACCTGAGGGCCAAGGTGTCCCCAGTATCAACAGGGACTTATTGGGAATATTAAACCCACCTCAGGGGAGACCCTGAATAGGGATATTTAAAATTGTTGTGGTGAGGCTGGAACACAGCAGCAGCTTCAGGCTGTGCACAGGAAAGCACCTGGATGGTGAAGGTGGAGGTTCACTCTGGGGGACCTCCAGGGCATAGTGTGAAGGTCCTCACAGGACACAGCCTCATCACACAGCTGTTGATGGGTGGGGAAAGCTCTGGTGTCACATTTGCCTGCTGAAATTGCTTTGACCAACAAATATATTGCCTACCACTGTGTATTCTTCACTGTGGTGAGCGCAGAGGGATGAGGGGAGATGACCAAAGGGAATTCTACAATGAAACTGACTTAAAGCCCCAAGATACCCTCCCCTGGCTCTGTTCCTAGCAGAGTTTGATATGTTTTCCAGCTGCTCTGCCATCCTCACTGGAGTTTCCTGGCTCTCGTGGGAGGAGGACATTCATCTTTTCCTCCCCCCTTAGTAAAACAGCACCACATTCGTTCAGCTCCACATTCTGGAGGAGTCTGTGGCTGCAGGGAGCAGTCCCACCTTAGCTGGCAGCAGGGGATGGCTGGCCCCTCTCAGGTTGCCACCTCTCCCCACACAGCCACCAGCTGAATAAATGTTAATGCACACCATAAATAAATTAGGCTGCTTCTCTGCTTACGGGTGTCCATTCTGAGCCCAGATGAAAGCCTGGGGGGGGGGGAACCCAGGCTCCAGCAGAACCCATGAAGGACTGGCAGGAAGTATTTCTTTCTGCACAGCATTTCCCACAGCAGGAAAGCTGCTGCCACCCCTTTCTGAGGTGACTCCCAGTGGGCTTCTGCAGGTGTTCCCCTCAGCTGCTTCCAGAGCTGTCAAACAGCACTGGCTGGCTCTCCTGATGGATTAGGCAGCATAGCAGGAGAAGTTCAGGGCAGTTTGATGATTGCAGTGATTTCTGATAGGGCTGTGGGGAGGAGCAGCTCATTTCTGTTTGGTTGCTGTCTGTCCCTGTGGTGCTCAGCCTCCTTCCAGGGTCTGTGAGACCCTGCCAGCTGGTTCCAGCCTGTCCACCCACCCTCCATGCACTCATTTCTGGGAAAGAACCAGACTTGATAGGGCACAGGGCTGGAAAAGGGGTTTTGGAGCAATGAGTTAGGCTGGAGAAGCGCAGTGCTGATGCCGATCACTTGACACCACACACCTGTAACCCAAGCCAGGCTGTGGCACTATAACAGGACACCAGGCACTATCACAAAGAGAGGAGCCACTTCCTGCCCAGTGTGGCCCTGCACAGGGATCATCTCCCCGGGGAGCCACGGGCAGAGAGGCTCCACTGGTGCCAACATCACCCCTGAGCCACTGGCAGCTGCTTGGCACTGGCCAGGCAGAACACACCAATGGAGAAGAAGCAACTTACCTTTAATGGTCATGAACCAACTCCTGGGGATCTCACAGATCTGCTTGTATCCCAACAGGGCCTCCAGCCCCAGCCACATGGAGAGGTCTTTGAGATGAGACCTCCAGCCCTGAGCACAGTGCCCAGACTGTAATTCCCTGCTGCTGGCTCTCCCACACCCTGCCCAAACCATGAACTTGTTCACAATCCCAGCTGGAGGCCACATGGCTGTCACATCGTTATTGACAGGAGCACTGAGGGATCGTTCCTTCCCCACAACCTTTAGGAGAGGATTTGTGCAGGATTTAACACACACTGGTATTGCCTGCAAGAGACAACTCTGGCAGGAGCAGTGGCCTGCCAAGGCTGCTCAGCCACACTGCTGAGTCAAGATGACCAGGTCCATACCTAAATCCACAGCGACTCAGAACAGTGCCACTCACTGTCATATCTTTAAAGATTTCATCATACTGGAGAAAAAGCCTGAGGTTCAGCAGAGATCCAGCCCTCTTGCCCAGGTCACTAATTCCTCCTGTCCCCTCCTGCCAGCCCTGAATAACTCCCTTGTCCTTCCCCCTGCTCCCTTGGTGCCATTCCAGCTCCCTTCTTCACATCCCCTTTCCCACCTGAGATTCCAGCTTCAGATTACCCTGCTCCACTTTGACACTGTGTGTGTGGGTGACCCTTCCATTCAATGCCCTGGACACTTAATACAGCAACTGGAAACAGGGCTGGAAGAAAAACTGGAAGCCAACAATCCTGTTGGTTCCTGCAGATCAACCCCCACTGGTGGGTGAGACAGGGACCACACTGGCTCAGTTCAGCCATGACTGGAGCTACTGGGAAGAGCAGACACTGCTCCAGGTGCTGCTGGCCAGGAGTTTGGGATGGCAGTTAGTGACAGGGATGCTGTGGAGAGGGATCTCCCATCTCTGATGCTGTTCAGCATCTCCAGTGACCCTTTTTCTTTGTCACCTTGATACTGCTAAGGACAAGTTTTCACCTTTCATGGAGTAACTGCATAGTGCTCACACAGAGGAACCTTTTTCTAAATGAAAATGGGGTTTTGGATATGCCCAAGTAGCCTGGGAACTAAAGTTATGATAGTTCATAAAAATAACAACCAAAAAAAAGGAGGAACTTTTCCTTATGAATTTCTTTCAAGATTCAAAGAAAGCGAATTAATTAAATCAGGATTCCCCCAGTCTTACTATCTTCAATCAAAAAATGTCATTACCAGCTACAGAAAGCTGAGAAAACACCACTTTGGGCTTTTTGGTGAAAAATAATTTAGCAGGTTTCTTCCAGGTCTGGTTGTAAAGGCAAAAGGGAATATCTCTACTGGTGAACTATAGCTCTCAATGCCCTGATTATCCTGCTCCAAGCAGCCCGCTGGACACACTGAACACAAACACACACTGTTCCTCCATGTACTCAGTCCTTGCACAACCCAGGAGCTGTGCCAGGTTTTTATTTGCTTTCCTAGAGTGGGTTGTGTCTTCAGCTAATAAAGCAGGAATGCGAGCACTTGGGGCTGAGCTGTGGCAAATATGAAGCGTGCCGAGCAGGAATTCAGCCGTGTGGAACCTGGAGCCACTGCTCCCTGCTGCCACAGCCCATTCACACCTCAATGAGAGCTGTCCATTCACCAAGAGCTTCCAGATCCATCTGCACACACAGCCATGAAGGAGAGCTGACCAGGCAGACATTCCCAGTGCCACAGGAACCAGTACAGCCCAGCTCCAGCAGTTTAGCAAGTACCACAGATCTAACAGCAAACCCAGGGAGCTTGATGCTCCCTAGACTGCAAAGATATCCCAAAATGGAGCTCCCTCTGTGCTGGCCAGAGAGACAGGGAAGAAGCAAGGCAGGACCTGCAGATTCTCCCCCGTCAGGTACCTCAGGCACAGCAGGTCAGTGCAAGGCCCAAAAGCAGATCCTTGACTAACCCTGGGTAACCTGGAGCAGGCAGTAGGAACCTGGCAGATGCTGTGTTCAAGTGCCACATCTGGCCCCAGGCTGGGATTCTGGAATGGAGGTTATTCCATACTGCTGCTCTGTAAGCCAGCCTGGCAGGTTTCTGTGGCTGCCATGAGCACACAGAGCATTTGCTGCCCCATTTCTGCTCAGCAGGCTGGTCCTGACCTGCCATTTGGCACAGAGCAGCTCACACTATGCTGGCAGGTTCCTATAAACAGTGTGTGCACTGCTAGATAATGTACAGATAACGTAAAGATTATATAAGGAACTGGCAAGCTCCAGAAGTAACCACCAGGACTTCCCTTAGGCTGCTGTAATGGATGTGGGGGCTGGGGAGGTGGGCAGTGTGGTTCAGGGAATGGAGGAGAGGTCCTTGGTATGGCACTGGCAGGGAAAACAAATCCAAAGCCTCTCATTCCTCAGAGACTGCTCCGTACTTGCCCATACATCCCCCTGTCTTCTGCTGTGCCTTCTGCCCAGAAACAGCTGTAAACAAATGTGGGGAGGGACAGGGAGGATCAGGTAGGATCCTGTGTGGTAAAACTAATTAATCAGAGAAGGATGTGCCTGGAGGGGAGGCAGAGGCCACTGGCAGGTTGTACTGGGGGTGCTGTGCCCCTCTGGCTTGACAGAGGCTGTGCATGGAGAAAGACAAGCCTGCTCCTGCCCTCCTTGGCACTGCTCAGCATTCCCAGAGACCTTAACCAATTATCCCAGCTGTAAGCTGGGCCCACGGGCAGTTTATCCCGCTAGTTGATCTCCTGTGCTCACTGAACGTTCACAGCCACGTCCCAGCTCCCTGCTAAATAAGGTTTTGCATGGAAATGGGGAGGGAACTTGGCACTGAAGATGTGCTTTGGCTTCCTGGACCAAGCTGATAACCCCAGCCCTCCAGGATGTGCATCGATCCTGCTTTTTCTCCTGATTTATTACTCTCTTTCATCCTTTCCACTCCTTAGCATAAAGCCAAACAGGACTCTTTCCCTGCCAGGCAAGATTTTAGTATCATTACTGGGATTTCAGCCCAGCACTGTTTTGAGCCCTCAGGTACCCCCTTGTACCTCTGCAGTGGTCTCAGCTCTTCCCATTTCCTCACTGGTGCCAGTGGGAAACACCATTCCCACAGCACTGTTTATCTGTAAGATAGCAATGGTAGATAACATTTGTTGCTATTTTGCCCACTCATCTGGGTGTAAGGCAAGATTAAAGCTACCTGTTAGTAGAGAATTGAAGTGAATTCTGTTAAAGAACCATTTATAGGGTTCTTTTCCCTCAAAGGATTGTCTTAGGGATCACTGACCCAGACCCTGAGAGGCAAGAGATGAGACAATTTGCCAGAGGCTGTGCATGTCCCACATGTTATCCATGCTCAAGGCACTCAGGGCTTTCTGGATTCCCCATCCCATACATACAGCAAGTGTCTGGGATCAGCACAACTGCTCTTCAGGCCACAGGGGATCCCACCAGCACCTGTCAGGATACCCATGCTACGAGTTGGGTTTTTTCCTTGCCAGACACAAAAAGGACAGGACAAAGCTCTATTGTTTTTCCATCTCTTTGGCTCTCTTAGCAGACAAAAGGGAAAAAAGACAGTGGTCACAGTGGGTTCATGCCAGCTTTATCACCTCTGGATGTTTGCTGTACCGGTGCCACAGCCCTGGAGCTCTCCCTGCCCTTTGCCTGTGTTACATCCAGAGTCCTTCACTGCCACAGACTCTGAAGGTCATAGCAGGAGATAAACAGAGGTGCAGATGGGTGTCTGAGCTAATTTGGGGAAATCATCACTATATTTCTGCAGTGGTCATCTATCACATCAGGATTATGCAAATTCTCCACATCCTGGGGCCAGGTTAGGGGTCAGATAACACCTGAAGGTGCCCAGGTCCTGTTGCAGGACACTGTAGAAATGCCAAGTGTCCCGGTGTGAGGTGTCAGATGAAGCAGGAGGAAATGAGCTCCTCCTGCTGCTGCTGCTGCTAACAGGCCAGCGTGCACTCATACAAAATTCAACAGGTCAGGGACAAAGCTGTGCAGAAGGACAGGGTGGAGCCACACAGGACAGCTGACCTGCCTTCTGAGGTATGGCTGGCTAGGGACCTGGGCAAGGCAAAGGATCCCCCTTGATCAAGAAGTCAAAGAGCCACAGATTTTGCTATAGGCATCATTCACAGAATGCCAGAATGGTTTGAGTTGGAAGGGACCTTAAACCTTATCTCATTCCATCTCCTGCCATGGACAGGGACACCTTCCACTGTCCCAGGTCACTCCAAGTCTGGCCCAGTCTGGCCATGGACACTTCCAGGGATCAGGCAGCCACAGCTTCTTTAGGCAACTTGTGCCAGGGCCTCAGCTCCCTCACAGGGAAGAACTTCTTCCTGAAAGCATTTTCGGATCACCCAGCCCAGCCAAATTTAATCAAAGACAAATAATGATGCATGTTGGAAAGCCCTGCAGTATTTCACCACGTTGTTTTGAGTAAATAAACCAAAAAACACTCATTTTCTTTAAAGCACCCACACTCCTTGGATAGATGTGCCCCAAATCTGACTCCTTCATGATCGGCAGCCTGGTTCTTTAATTCTTCCTGTGTTTAATTTGAAACCAAGTGCTAGAAAAGAAGGAGATTTCAGTGTTCTGGCACCCTGCTGTCCCCAGAAACTCTGGCTGGTTCCAGACCTCGTGGTCTTATTTGCAGATGCCAGCAGGACTAAAAGTTTCCATGGGTGTGGGGGCCAGGTAGAAGCCAAGGAGACAGAAGGGATTTCAGGAGAACATGCAGAAACACCCCATTTCTTGCCCTGGGCAGCTCCTGGGACATCACTTGAATGACATAGGGAGACAAAATAGAGGCACTTTGTTCTAGTTCTGTGGCTTCTGGAGGTAATGCAGAAATTCCCCCAGGGAAAAATCAACAGAGGGAGGGGGAAACATCTGCATTTCTCCCTGTCCCAGGGCTTGCTGCTGTCTGAACAAGGCTGCAAAGGGCTAAAGAGGCCTTTGCTCTCTTGCACTCACTGAGTGCAGATGATGGGAAGTTGGGCTATGCAGAGTTCTGAGGTTTTGGCCAGCCCCCAAAACTTCCAAGGACTTCTCTGAAGATTTTCTCAGCAGTGCATACTGAGATCTCCCCTGACTGTCACACGTGCAGCTTCTTTGAGCTTGGAGGAAGGGGAAAAGGCATTGGAAGGGATCCCAGAGAGTCTGAGGGCAACCAGCTGCTGCCCTGACCACTGCTACAGCTCCATGGGCTGTTTTCCTACCAGGAACACAGACCTGTGCTAACCTCCCACTGGAAACCTCATCCCCCTGGTATTCCTTCCCTCCCTCAGGGACTACCAGTTCCCCACATAGCTCCTCACCCTTCCTCTCAGGGCTGGAGACATTTGCCTGTCCGAATGTAAACTCCCTTTGTTTCCAGACCACCCACTTCAGCCTTTTCCACTCCCTTTGGAAAAGGAGGAGATGGGATGTCTTAAAACCCAAATCCGTCTCCATCCCACATGAATGCGGTGTTCTCATTTCCATCAGTGTCATCTATTTACATGAGAAATGCTTGGGGAGGAAATTGAGGTTACTGAGAGGAAAAAAGTGCCTCACATCAGCCCCAAATCCCTGTGGGATGCGCTGCCTGTGCCCTACCCCAGACCTTGCCCCACATTGCAAGTAGGACAGACTGCAATTAAAGCCCCCAGCAAACAGAAAGTGCCACTGAGCCTTTCCTGCCAGCCTGAGGTGGGAAGGGGCTGGGCTGCAATATTAATTTGTTTATTCAAGGTCACTCTGGAATGGCTGAGCAGGGAGCTGGGCTGGGTGTCTGAGGTCTTTCCCCTGAACCATCCTCACTCCACCTCTGAGCTGGTGCTGGTGGTATATGAGACACAGGCTCAGAGCCCTTCAGTCTCCATTAGTATTGGCCTCTGCCAGTATTCCTACCAATAAATCAAGAAATCACTTCTACTGGGGAACATCCACCACTCCAGGGCTGTCAGCAGTCGGGCACAGAGGCAAAACACTGCTGTGTTTTCAGCCACAGGCACGGAGCTACAGGTGTGAAGTATTCCTGTGTCCTGCCAATCGATGGCACAGCCTAAAGAGTGGTAGGGTAAGTGTTGAAAAGCTTTAGAAATCGTCTTGAAGTAGCTTCTACCCACCCTTGCCAGGCTCCAAAGAAGAGCAGCGGCATCTTTACATGATCTTTATCACTGGGATATCTCTGGGTCTCAGTACGCTCCCCAAGCCGTGGGCAGGATTGTGCTCAGCCCCGTGCACCAAGAGGAGCTCGATTTAAAAGCTCTTGGCTGGCCAAGGAGAAAAGGTGAAATCCCCAAGGCAAAGCTCAAGGAAAGGCAATGCTTGTTCTGGAGAGACACCTGCTGGCAGCGCCCGCGGAGCCCGAGCTGGAAGCTTGGGGACTGTGAGAAAGAGGTGTAATTCTCAGATCCAAAGATAAACAACCAATGCTTCTTTTCTTGTTTCTTACAGAACAAAGGAAAAAATACTCCAACTCCAACATCATTATGCACGAGACTTCCCAGTACCATGTCCAGGTAAGCACACACACGCAGTGGAGTGCTAGGGGGCTGAGAGGCCGAGGTCAGTGATAGGTGCCTCTAGTGCAGTGTGTTCCCTGTGTTCTGGACCTTTAGGAGGCCAAGGGCGAGTTGGGAACCTCCTTACCATGAAAGTCTCAAGTCACTGAGTAAAGGAGAATGGGGGGGAGAAAGAAGATTTCAATAAACAAGGGGAATTCTGTACAAGGAAAGAGGAAATGGAGAAGTTGTTGTCTTCTCCCTCCTCTGTGTTTGAAGGAGAGCATGAAATGCTGTCCATCCTGTCACCCTGTGCTTTAAGCCCTTCTGATCAGCACAGACAGGTTAAAAGCAGAGTTCCCATGGTGGTTACTGGAACTTAGTTTTCCAAACAACAGAGACCACATGGACTATCAGCTTTCAGCTCTCCTCAGCTACTGTGTCCTCTCAGGTAACACAAACCCCTTCACACAAGACAGGCAATATGCCAAATCCATCTCCCACTGCCACAGACACCCATCCCAAAAAAGAGAAGCCAGCCTGGCCATCCTGAGCTTGGCAATTCCTGTAATGCAACTTGGTAGTGCAGGACTCCATGGAGGAGGTAGGGCCCTTCATCACTGAAAACTGAGCAAGGCAAGACAGGAGAACACTTCCTCAGGTTCATATTTAGGAGATGGGGCCCTTTGAAAGCCTACATTTAGACTTGAAAAGTGCGTGTTTGGAAAGAGGTCCTGGTTTCCATCGGAGAAACCAGCTCAGTGGCTCAGAAGTCACTCATGGATGCAGAGAAGGGACTTTAAACAGTGACATGTAAATTAATTCTTTATTAATTATGCCATAAGCCACCCGTTTGTCAGTCTCTCCCCTGAACTTTGACCAAGGCAAACAGGATTGCAGTGGCAGGCAGTGACATAGAACGAGGTTTCCTCACAGGAGGCATTTTATACCTTTTGAAGTAATCAGATCAAAGTTTAATGGTGGGTGGAGTCGTTGCCCATTCTAATAAAAGTTGCTGTATTTGAATGTCTATCTGGATGAAAAGGGGTTTTAAGAGATAAAACATAGACAGCAACAAGCTTCTCTTTCTCAATCCACCCATATTTACAGAAAACGGAAAGCAGAAAAATATTCTAATGATTGAGTCAGACAAGTAGCTTCCCCTCCATGAAAACTGATTGAACAGCAAAGGAATTTATGAAGCTTGTAAAGGTGGTGGAGAAAATAATAGAAGAGATAAAAATGCCTGTCATCTTGAGTAAACCCATACCCTCACTGCTCTGAAAGAAAAGGGCTTGTCACCTCTGCACAGATAAAACTGACTTGGCAAATACCTTCCCATGCACTGTTTTACAAATACAGTAACATACACCCAGCATGTTTTTCATTCGTGATTGCATTCCTAATCTCAGCTTTCAGCTCACACACCTGCCAGGAGTTCTGTTTAGACAGTGCCTCACCCCATACCTTTGCTTGATGAACACAGGAATGGGCCTTGCATTGTCCTCTGCTCTGCTCCTTCCTCCAGTCTTTGGGAAACATCTCACAGCAAGTGGGTCACCACAAACCCTATACAGCCCTAATCCCCCAGAGCATGTTTAAAGATTTTCTGCTAGGTCTACCAGTGCTTTAAATCCGTGCCTTTCCCTGCATCCACCTTGTGTGGAGCCAACTGCAACAACAGTTCCTGCCTGTGCTTCCTCACAACCATCCAAGGCTCTGTGCTCTGAGTGCACACATCCCTCTCAGGTCCATCTGGTCTGTGCCAGACCCCAACATCCACAGCTTCTCCAAGTCCCACAGCAGCACATGCTCTAGCAGCATCAGCTTTTGCTGCTTCTTAATCTGCTTCCCACTTTGCATTTACTTGGGCTTTTACAAGGAGAAAGGAATTATTTCCCAACAACTTCATCATCCTCCTCCATGGCCCATTGATGCCCATGTCAACTGTGGACACAACCCACTGGGTTACTGAATCAGCTCATGAGTGCATCAGCACCAGAAAGAAGCTACTTGATCCCTAGAATGGTTATTTCTGATCACTGGGAGAAAGCAGGAAGATACAGGATCAAGGGGAGAAAAGCCAGGCAAAACACATCCAGTTACTACAAATTTCCCATCACTTTAGGACTTGCTTTAAAACGCCCCCTCTTTTTCCAGCTCTTGCTTTGAAACCAGGATGTGTGCCTCAAAGAGAAGCAGGCATTTCACTGCTGCCCTCCCCACAAACTCTGAATGCCTGGCAGGACCTTTTTTGGGTGGCCACACTGCTGTCCCTGGCCCCCTAGGGCAGCTCTACCTGCAGCACCTTGTGATTCCCCTGCTCCAGGGGTTAATCTGCCCCTGGTTCTCCAGCTTAGCTACTGCTGCTGAAGTGCTTGTTCTGTACCCTGCTGAGCAAGGAAACCAGGATGAGAGGATCGTGCTGGTGGATGGGCCTTTAATACTCCAGGGACAAGAGAAAAAGTTGGGATCTGGCCCTATAAGCCTCCAAGGGCTGCAGGCCCTTGGATTACATAGATGCTTAGTCAGGCCTGTAACTCATCCATGCAAAAACCTGCTTTTGTCTGCTGGAGAAAGTTGGTACAGACAGGGAAAAGCTTCAGCTGCTTTTTGACAGTGAGGCATGTTCCCCTTCCCTTCTTACCAAGAACATAGCTGGGCAACAAAAGAACAAGGTGAAACAGAACCTTGTTTCTTCCTGAGGTTTTTTTTCCTTTGCTGTTGTCACCTGAACATGTGGCCTGGCTGTGCTGTCTCTGCCGCAGGGACAACAGCTGGGCAGACAGCGTGGCTGCTCTGAGTCCCAGCTTTTCCTGCCTTGCAGTGCCCTCTGCTGTTACACACAGCCAGTTCTTCCATCCGCAGGAAGCAGCACTTGCTCACCTGGACTTGTGGAGTTGCCTTCACCCACTTGCCGGTGGGGACACAACATTTGGATGTGACACACTTCTGCTTTCCACAGCTGCCTCCCTGCCCACCATTCCCTTCCTATGGAGTCCCAGGGGCCCACCAAAGCTGCAAGTGCTGCCTCATTACACAAACTCTGCACATACAGGTGCCAAGTGCAAGGCTTGGATCATCACACACTTCAGGGTGCAGTTGGAGCAGGGATGGGAAAGCAGCTTGGATGGCTGTGCTGTAGCTGAGCTGCTCCTGGCCCAAGTGCTCACACAAGGTGGGGAAGGAAGGGAGGACAGCACGGAAGCCTGGCTGATGGGAAAAGACCATGGACTGGGTTTACAGGATAGGTGAAGGGAGGAAGGAATACCAGGATAACCAAGCAAAACCACAGGGCGGGACAGAGAGAAACAGCAAAAAATCCTTTCCTACAGTCAGCAACACCCATTTTCACTACTATGAGGGCTGATTTGGGTATTTTTGGGAAGAAGGTAACCCCAACCCTAAGGGGGGCTTAAAGGGCTGGTGTAGAGTGAGCTGCCAGGTTTGGAGCTCCTGCAGGCTTTGCAGCATAGAAGCTCTTCAGAGTAGCTGTTCCCAGAGCTTCCCAGGGACCCCACACATTGCATGGATCCCACTTGGCATGGAGGACCAACACTTATCCATGGTTTGTGTGAGCTCTTTGCCTGGCACAAATCCCACACAAAGCAGGTTTGCTACACAAGACAAGCAAAACACAAGTGCTTTTATAGCTTGGCAAGCAAAGCATTAGTTTGACTGCCATAGTTCTACTTCCAAGCTAGGTTCAGAGGGGCCTGGGGAGTAACTCATGTGTGTGAAGCATTTGTCCTGCTGGACAGGGATCAGAGCTGCTAGAATTGATGAGAGTAATATAAAAGTAGTGAAACTGGTTATGAAAACCCATTATGAAACCCAAATCTTTCACTGCCACAACCAGGCTGGTACCAACAACCAAAACTGTTTTGTGCAGCAACAACTTCATGCCTGAGCTCTAAGAAACTACAAACAGTAATTGAAGCCTCTAGAGATGCTTTCATCACCAATTTATACACCCCAAAAAACATTTTCCACCTGTTTTTGTCTGCTTTCTCTCCCCAACTTCAGCACTTGGCCACTTTCATCATGGACAAGAGTGAGTCCATCACGACAGTGGATGATGCAATCCGGAAACTCATCCTGCTCAACTCCAAAGAGAAGATCTGGACACAGGAGATGCTGCTGCAAGTGAACGACAAGTCCATCCGGCTGCTGGACTGTGAGACACAGGTACCTGGAGCCCTGTGGGACTGACCCCAGACTGAAGTGTGGGGTGCAGTGAGTGCCCTTTCCATTCTGCCTGGGAAAGGGCAAGTTCTAAGGAACACAAACAAGGGCGAATCACTACTGAAATCCTCTCCTGGATTAGAGTCAGCCCTGCAGCATGGGAAGAGGATGGTTTTAGCAATGACAAATTAAGGAAGATCAGCCCAGGGATCACAGGAGTTCCTGCACAGCACCATTCCCTCTCAGTTCAGTAGTTCCCCATTGCCTGACACCTTCCCCCTTCTCTTGCAGGAGGAGCTGGAGGACTTTCCCCTGCCAACAGTGCAGCACTGCCAGACAGTGCTCAATCAGATGCGCTATTCCTCCATCCTCCTGCTCGTGTGTCAGGATTCTGAGCAGCACAAACCTGACATCCACTTCTTCAACTGTGACGAGGTGGAGGTAAGCAGAGCCCTCCTGCTTGCTGTGAAACAGAACAAAACACACTTCTTGCTGTCTGCCCTTTCCCCCTTCCTCCAATCCTTCCTAAAGCCAAGCCCTTAAAAACATCCCTGTTTTATTCTTAAGGCGGAGATGGTTCATGAGGACATAGAGAGTGCCCTGGCAGACCACAAGCACGGGAAGAAGATACGGCCACAGACACTCAAGTAAGTGCTGCGGGATACAGCTGGGAGCAACAACAATAAACCTCTGTTTCCAGTGGTTTAGTCACACTCCAGTCTCTTGGAAGTGGGATCTGCGACCACTGATGGGTTTGTTCTGTATCACTTTCTTTGCAGGGCAAACCAGGAAAAGATCAAGCAGAGACAATCCATCCTCCCCCCACCTCAAGGACCGGCTCCCATCCCAATCCAGCATGACATGCGAGGCTCAGCGATGAACAGGAACAGGGTGGCACCTCCTTCCCAGCATGATCCAGGTACTGCGAGCACTCAGGAAGTCTGTCCTGGGGATGGGAGACTAACTCAGACAGCCAACTTTCCTGAAGCGGTCTGTGGTGAAAATAAGTGTTGTACCCACTGGGCATCTTCTGCTCAACAAATAAAATCTCCCAGAAACTCCTTGTAACAGCACCCTTATTTGGGGGATACAGAAATGCCAAAAAAGCAAAAACCCCCTCATAAGCTATCACATGAAATTTGAACCAGGCATTGGTGATCTAAAATGTACAGACAAGACATTTGGTTAGAAAGACAAATTCCTGGCTCTGCTGACTTCACAGGAGACAAGATTTCACCCTTGAAAATCAACTTGTTTTCATGAATTCTTGTAAAGTAAGTGTGGAAATTCAGATCTGAACTCACCCCTCTTATGTGCTCATCTAAAGTCTGATTCCATCCTGACTTCAGCCCATTTGAGTTGGCTTGGAAAAACCTGGTATTTTCCTTTGGAGAAAGAAGTAACAGAAGTAAGTTCCTAGGAACAGAAACAAGCTCTTTCTCTTACAAAAGATCAAAGTGATGAACAAACTGTAAGCACTTTTTACCCCTGCCTATTATACCACCTTATCTTAGCATTCATTTCTAGTTTCAAGGAAAACGCATAATAGGATCCTATAACACATCCAAAACACTCATTTGTTGGGATGGCTTCTGAAGCCAAGCAACTGCTCTGGCTGCTGAATGGAGAACGTATTTCAGGCCCAGTTCTGCATCATAAAAGGAACATCTCTATTTCTCAGCTGGACCATGAATAAACATCTCTACTCTGATGAAAAGCAGCCACTCTAACCTCTGCCCTTCCAAGGGTGCTCACATCAGCGGAGATGGGAATTCCTTTAGGCAGGATTTCTGGCTCTGTGTGCATAGAGCCTGGCAGGAGAGCAGATGACAGGAGAAAGTCTTGAATGAGGCCTGTTTGCTGAGATTCCATCTCCATGAAACACCTTCCTGCTTTTCCTACAAAACCTGTCCTCAGGGATGGGGTACCTCATCCCCACATTTATGGATGCTCTGGACTTGTCACGGTCCTTTGCCAAAACTGCCTCCCCAGTTCTCCCACTTGGCAGATCCTACTGTGCTGGCCCTTTCCAAGCCCCTGCCCTGAGCTGACACCGTTTGCTTTGCATGAGGGGCCAACCCAGCGATTCCTCCCACTGGAATATCCCCCCCACACTGGGCGTGTGGCTTCTGGAAGTCAGGAGGTGCCTTGGGTTTGGATTTTTTGCAGGATGATTGGTATTTAGCACTTGTTACAAACATTATTCCTGAGCTGCCCTCACAACCCAGAACAAACATCCAAGCTTGAAGCTACCATCCCACAGACCCCTGTCTTTGATGGAGCCTATTTCCAACCCCTGGTAGTAAATCTGTTTTTCTCTCCCTGGTTTGCAGACTATGACCGACGAAGCTCTGGCTCTCATGATCATGAGGAATCCCGCGCCATGTTAGCACAGAAGATTGAAAAGGAAACGGTGGGTGACAGGGACACTGCCCAGTCCATAGGCAGGAGCAGAGGCAGGGAGCAAGGGAGAGGGAGCAGAGGCAGGGAGCAGACATTTAATGCATCATCTAGGCATTTTTCCAATTGATACCTGTTGTGCATAAAGATAAGATAGCCAAAAGCAAGTCTCCATCACCGCATCAGTGACAATGTAACAATGTCCTCTGACCTGAGGCAGCTCTGCTGATTCCAGCTCTGCTCCTCCCCATCCCACTTTTCCAGCTGTCCATTAGGAGGGGTCACTTGTCCCCTTGGTAAGGACAGCACACAGCCAGGCCCAGCAGCTCTGTGCTAGCAAAGGGAAGCATTGAGCTGCATTTCATGCCTGCATTACTCACTCGTGTCCATTCTCCCGGGAAATGCAGCAGGCCTGGGATTCAGGCTCCCAGCTGTGTGCAGCCCAGGCTCACTTTCATGTTGGTCCCTTGGGTTTCTGTCCTCACAGCAAATCCTGAACTGCACCCTGGATGACATTGAAGTGTTCGTCGCCCGGCTCCAGAAGGCTGCAGAGGCATTCCGACAGCTCAACCAAAGGAAGAAAGGGAAGAAGAACAAGAAGAAAGGGCCAGCAGGTGCAGTGCAGCAGCCACAACAAATGGGGAGCACAGGGGGGTCATGGATGAAGGTGGGGGGGACACCTCAGCTCCTGGCCCAGCAAGGCTGGATCGATGCCACGGCACAGCCACAGATCCAGGCACACAAGTTTGGGAGGTGCTACTCTCTGGGGGCACCTCTGGCAGAGCATGCACAGGGAGTTTGCCTTTCCCCGAACCCCTGATTTTCAGTAATTCTGGTCTCAACACCCATTTCTGCTGTGCCTTCTGCATGGCAGGCAGATGGAAGGGGATTCCCTTCCCAAAGGGAATGCTGTCACTAATGTGTCCTTCTCTGTCCCTTCTCCTGGCAGAGGGAATGCTGACCCTCCGAGCAAGACCCCCGAGCGAGGCCGAGTTCATCGACTGCTTCCAGAAAACCAAACTGGCTTTTAACCTCTTGGTAAGACACAGAGTTTCCATCCCATGCAGGGACAGGGCTTTCTTTTCCCTGTGAATCCCAGCAGTGAGTGTTTAGAGTGAAACTTGAACGGAAAACACTGACGAGGGACAACAGTGTGAATTCCGGGTTCTTCAGAACTCAGGACAAACATTGTGTCGAGCTTGTGCAGTTTTTCTGGGACAAGCTGTTAAACCAAAACCAGAAGCACCAGTCCAGGAAGGGACACAGAAGCCAGAGGGTTGCAGCACCCATCTTTTCAGATCCAGGCCTGGGGAGTCTCTGCTTGACAGTAACTGAAGTCCCCCATTGCCCCAATATTCCTGACCCTTCTCTCCCCTGCCAGACCCTCTGTATTGTGAAGGGGATGAAAAGAGCATAAAGATGTTCCCAGTGCTACCAGCTCTGCTCAGTGAAACACAAGAGACTAGGAAGCTAACAAGGCAGCAGGAATTCTGCCAGTTGTGACCAAACTTGTCCAGCAAACACATCATCCAAGCTCCTTCCTGGGCAGTCATTAATAAGGAAACCCCAGAGACTGGGTTTGCAGGACACCAGGCTCCAGCCTTTTCTTTGAGAAGCAAATATGGATAATTTGTGCCTGCTCAGGATCAGAAGGAGCAGCTTATCCCCTGGAAAGAGCCCAGGGTTAAGCGTGGAGCAGAGCTGGGAATCCGTGGTGGATCCATGCCACATTCCTCACCACATAGCTGCTAAGTCCCTGGGAAGTGCCCATTCACTGTGTCACCCTGCTGCCAGCAGTTGTTTCTCACTTCCCACTCCACATTAATGCTTAATCTCCAGCATTTCAAACGCTTTTCATTTCTGTAGGAGCAGGGAACCTGTCTCTCATGGCAGCAGTGCCAGGAGCCCAGGACAGAAGGATCTTAAATGGAAGCACAAACTGGAGAGGTTTCTCACCACAGCTCGGCTGATTGCTGCTACCAAACCCAGTTCTTACAGTAAATTAATCCCAGGTGTTTGCTCCTCCATTCTGCCACAGTTCACCTCAAACATAACAGGATTTGGAGCCTTTCAGTGGCCAGGGCAGCTCCAAGTGCCACAGGCAAGACCTTGGTGGAGACTTTCCCTTGTCAGCAATTGCAAAGGGACCCTCAAAACACCTATCCTGTTTTCATTCATGGAACTAGTGCGATTCTCAACCCTGCAAGAGGCAGAAGCAACCATAACCCTGGCCTTTCCTCCCTAGGACTTTCAAAATAAGCCAACGTTTGTGTGTCTGTTCCACAATTACCTTCCAAGGCACTGATTTAACAGAGAGGGTACTCCACGCATCCAGAAATTCATCAGTAATTAGAAATGGACACAAAATTAAAATAAATTATTCCTACTCCTCCATCCCTTACTCTTCTCATCAGCCAGCAACACTCCATCCATATGACAGAGAAGAGAAGGAACACTCAGGTTAGGGTTAAACTGTGTTTCTCTTTCCAGGCCAAACTGAGGAAGCACATCCAGAACCCCAGTGCTTCGGAGCTGGTGCATTTCCTATTTGGGCCACTGGAACTGGTAAATCTTATTCCCAGGTCTCACTGGGAACTCCCTTTTTATTTCTACTTCACACTTACAAGCAGACACATTGTGCAGAAGGGTTAGAAAACTGCTCACACCTGGCCACAGCTTTCTCAGGAACTTTCAGAAGTGATGTTGATTGTTCCTGGCCTCTGATCTGGTTTGCAGCTTGAAGTAAATACAGGAACCCCAGCAAATATGAATCTTTCCATCTAATCAAAAAAGCATTACTGTGAGCAAAAGGGGCAGTGAGCTGGGGTTCCCACTGGGAATCTGTCTGGTTTCACCATCAGGCAATTGCACTGAAAATGCTTGGAAGCAGAAATCCCGACTTGAAAAAGGAGCCAGAAAGGATACAGGAATAGCAAGATATTTTCCATTTTCTGAAGTGTCAGCTTGTGACAATTCACTTGTCTGTAGCAACAGCTCATTTATAGATCAGATCTTATTTTGACTCCAATCTAAAAAAATTTTATGTTCCCCTGAACTGTCCAGTCTCCTTCAAAGACTTAGTTAGGTTGATGTTTCTTGAGGTGACTGAGCTGATCCAAGGACCAGCTTTGTCTTTGATTCCTGCTCCTCTGTGTGTCCCTGGTTTGACATTTTTGCAAGTTCTCTCCTCTTCGTGTGGTTTGTGTGTGACCCAGATCATCAATAGCTGTGGTGGCCCCGAGCTGGCCCGGTCTGTCCTCAGTCCACTGCTTTCTAAAGATGCCACCGATTTCCTGAGAGGACACCTGACACCCAAAGAGATAAACCTCTGGGATTCCCTGGGGGAGACATGGACCAGATCCAGGTGAGGACAGAGCTGCCATCTCCCCCGGCTCCCCAGGCAGAGGGGATGCTTGGATGCTCCTGCTTCTCCTTTGGGAGGATGCTCCCAAAGACACATTCCTGTGAATGTCACCTGATATTCCCACTTTGTGTCCTAGAGCTGAGTGGCCCCGAGATGCAAACATCCCCACCTACATCCCCAAATTCCGCAATGGCTGGGAACCACCCACAGAAATCTTCCGTGGAGCTCCCTGGGAAATAGACATCGGACACTTGCAAGAGGAGGTTAGTCCTGTGTCCCTGGGGATCCTCTCTTCCCTCTCCCTCCCCCTTTTCCATAGAGATGGAGCTGAGGGGGGTGTGGTAGTGTACAACAAGTAGTTGGATGAAAACTCAATTGGATCTGGTCTCTCCAACAACCAGAGCATTAAATATGGAAAGCAAATTGTGAGGCTGGAAGAGGGCAGCAATAATCAGCCTCTCCCAACTCAAGGCAACAGGACCCTACAATATCCCTGAGCTCCAGGGACACAGGCTTCCCTGAAGAACATCTTGACCAAAAGCTGCCAGGCCATGACTCATCTCCCAGTATATGCCTCTCCTTTTCTCTGATCAGCTTTCCCCTTTCCTGGTAACACTGACTCCATGTCTGCCTTTCCAGCTCTCCTCAGCCAATGGATATCCTTACCGGAACTCCTCACTCAAGCGTGGCCAGACGGCTGAGCAGACACAGCCTGGGGATGCCTTCAAACAGAATGTCACTCCACATGGAAATAGGTAATGGATCTGCACCCCTGGAGCTTCAGCTCCTACCTTGGAACCTCATGGACACACATAGACACATATGGTGACACTGGGAAGTTTGGGCATCCTGGAGACAACTCCCTACCACTATTAATAACCTCCAAGAGAAGACAAAGATCAGCTGAGGGATTATTCCTATGAGCATTGTCTGCTGTTTAACCCCCTGCAGCTCTGCAAGGAAAGGAATCTCAGGTGTTTTTCCACCACAGGAGACAAAAATACTGGCTGACTTCATCAGTCCATCCATAGTTTTTTTTCCCAACATCAGCCCACCAAAGTGACTTTCAGGATCAGGTTCCAAAGGTGCTGCACTGTGCTTTGGCTCTGCACATGTGTAGAGATATTGGAATCATGGAATTACAGAATGGATTGGGTGGGACGGTACCTCCAAGATTACCCAGTTCCAACCCCCTGCCAGGGCCAGGGACACCTTCCACTATCCCAGGTTGCTCCAAGATCTGTCCAACCTGGCCTTGAACACTTCCTAGGATGGGGCAGCCACCTTTTCTGGGCAACCTGTGCCAGGGCCTCCCCACCCTCAGAGGGAAGAATTTCTTCCCAATATGCATCTAAACCCACCCTTTGGCAGTGGGAAGCCATTCCCCCTTGTCCTGTCACTCCAGCCTCTTCCCCAAAGTCCCTCTCCAGCTCTCTTGGAGTCTCCTTAGGCACTGGAAAGGGCTCTAAGGGTTCCCTGGAACTTTCTCTTCTCCAGGTTGAACATTCCCAGTTCTTCCAGCCTGTCTGTGTAATGCTCTAGCCCTTGGAGCACTTCCTGGCCCTTCCTGGCCTCCTCTGGACACCCTTGAGGATCTCTCCATTCCTCCCAGAGCCATTGCAGGCTGCACAGACAGAAGCTGCTTACAGGGGGAATCTGCCCTAAGGGAAGGGCACGCACAAAACTTGCCCTGTTGCAAACACAGGGCCAGGGAAGAGCAGCCCAAGCTCCCAGCGCTGCTGGAAAACATTTCAGCTGAAGAAGGAGCTTTGTTTCACTGGAGACAGCAGCTGCCTCTTGGCTTTACACACAACCAAAGGCAACCCCACTGATTAGAGGTTGAATAAAATAATATATCCCAGTCCTGCCCACCTCTCCCCCAGGGAACTGACAGGGCACTGGGTTCAGACAACTCTTCTTAATGAGACAGAATTCTAGAAAATGGAGAAAAACCCCTCCCCTTTCTTCAGAAGTCTCAGAAAGTTCACTTCCAAACCCAGAACCAACCAGGCCACTCTTTTGCCTCAGGCTTTTTCCCAAGGGAAAGATGGCTCTTCCACCTTTCAACAGCTTCAATGCTCATTTTCCATCACCAGTTACTCCTTGGTACAAAATCTTCATCAAAGTACTTTTAGTTCAGAGTTTGGAGGCTCCATCTACTTCCTTGTTTACATGAGCTCACACCTTGAAAATTGTCACATCTCTTGAGTGTCACCAAACTCTTCCAGACTTCCATATGAATCCTCTGTTGTGACTTGACAGAACACTTTGCAGGGATTTGAGTCAAGGTTTCAGCTGACCATCCATTTTTCTGTCATCAGCTCTAGTCTTGGAAAAAAGCCCTCAAGCCAGACTGTTTTTCCATGGTTTTCTGTTCTAGTCTAAAAGATTTATAAGCTTTACTACAAGAATTTAAATCCACAGCAAAAGACCTTAAATCCACTTATATCAGCAAAATAATAATTTTTTTTCTCATTTACCCTATCGCTGGTCCTGGTAGGAACATCAGGTGGTAGAGATGCAGTGTGGAACAGGGAAAGGATAATTTCTCTTCTCCAATTTCAATTTTCTTGGCCTTGTAATTGGATGGGCCTTCACTAAAACTCCGGTTTTTCTCTCCTGCAGGAATTTTGAGGCCCAGGGAGTGGCTATGCCCAGGAGATTTGCCAAAATCCGCTACGATTTCACTGCGCGAAACGCCAACGAGCTCTCGGTGCTGAAGGATGAAATCCTGGAGGTACGTGAGCGCTCCTGGGAAAGGTGTGTCCCCTCCCCTTCCCAGGGGCAGCAGAGAGCTCAGGATAGCAGCCAGCACCAATTCCATTTCCCCTGGTGGTGTGTGAGCAGTGACACAGAGCTTTGCTCCAGTCCAAGCTGGCACAGGCTGCCTGTGCTGGGCTGTGTCACCTCCTCAGCTCAAGCACATCGGTCCCATCCAAACCACGGTGAGGAGGGAGGACAACAACTCCCTGTCCTGCCCTGCTCATCCCCTGCTGGGTCTGTGCTCCTTATTACCACTTCTCCCTCCATGAGGAATTGTTTTCTCTGAAAAACATCTTTTTAATAACCTTTCTCTTCCTGCAGCTGGAGAATGTGGGACTAACACTGATCTGTGACTAACATGACTTGGGCTAACACTGATCTGTGACCTGGGAAAAGGTTTCTGTGCAAAATGTAGCTTTTAAAAAAATTATTTATTTATTTTAACACAAAAAGGCAACAGAAACTCAGTCATTGGAAAAAAAAGAGCTGGAGAAACAGGGACGTTACATAGCAACTATGAGTTCTTCATCACCCAGAGGTGCTCTCCTCTTCATCCTTATGATAAATTCTGATGCCTTCCAGGAAAAGCTTCAATCCTGGATTACATCTGAGAGCAGCAGATCTAATCAGAGCTCCTGGCCTCAGTGATGTCCTTCTGGCAACTTCACCTTCACCAACTGCATCCTGGTTGTATATGCCTGAAATCCCATGTTCCCACTAGCAGATTTATTTTTGTCCCTCTCTCAGGTGTTGGAAGATAATAAGCAATGGTGGAAGTTGCTCAACCGGAGTGGGCAGGCTGGTTACGTTCCATACAATATCCTGGATGTGGTGACACTGGAAGAGCTTGAACAGGTCTGTAGTCAGGTGGTACCTGACTGGTACCAGCTGCAGGGCACAATCTGCCTCTGGGAATAATCTTGTCATTAGATCTCCCTGGATTTCTTAGAATGCTATGCACAAGTCAGGATGAACCCTCAGAAGTAAACAAAGTCAGGAGATTCCTGAATCTTCTATGATAAAACTCCCATTTTGCCATCACCGCTTTCCCAAATAAGGCCTGTCCTTCCCATTTGTGCAGCAGCCTCCTGTCTTCCAAGTTTTTCCATGTCAGGCTTTTTGCTGGGGATTAAATTAAAGATGGACACTTCCCTCACCCAGTTCAGTTCAGCAGCAGGACACATCACTCCAGTGGAGGCAGATGGAAATGCCATTTAAGTGAGAATTAAGTGAATACTGCAACTTGCACTACAGAAATGTGGAGCTGGAGTGTTCTGAACACCCTAGGAAAGCATGGAATTGCTTCCCAGTTTTGGTATTGCAGAGTTTGGACAAAGCCAAAGGGGGCCCAGCAAGCTTCTGGATAAATCCTTGCTAGTTTAATCAAAATGTGAAAAAACTTCCCAGTCTACTCCAGGCCCTTGGCAGTGGTCACGCTTCACATCCCAGCTATGGAGCATTGAGGCTTTGCCTTCCAGTGGGATTGAACATGTTTGGCATGTTTAGAATTCCCTCATGCAAACTACAGACTTTGCTTTGGGTTCTTCATTCCAAGAAATTAACTTCTTCCATGCAGTTCCACCTGAGGTCTCACCAGTCCCGTATCAGCACAAGGACAACATGGCTGTTTATCTCTTAAATGAAAATGAAAAATGGCAGAAAAAAGTCTTACTTTTTTTTTTGTCCCCCCCTTTCTAAGCAGTCTAACCAGAGGTACAAAGGAGACCTGAGCCCCAGAGGCTATGGCCCATCCAGTCCAACTCACAAGCTGCCTGCCAGCTACGCCGGGGATAAGTGGGGCAGTGAGATGTTATCACGCAACTCTACACAGGACGCCAAAGAACGTACGTGTGTGTCCTGCTCTGTGTCCCACGCTGGGGTCCCCTGGGTTTGGGTGCTCTGGAGACCAGACCTACCCAAGGGGCTCCCCTGCACCCTTCAGTGATCAGAAATAGAACAGTACCATGTCTAGAGGCCATTGCAGGTAGGACAAGAGCCAAGAGTGCAGCCCTGGAGCTTGTGACACTTCCCAGGCTCTCGGGCCGCCCGGGACAAGCAGGGCAATAAGTGATCACCCCGTTCCTCCTTCCTCCAGCTTGACCTTCCTCCTACCAAGGCCTTTCTGTTCCAAAGCATTTAAATGTGTCTAAGGAAGAGCTCAGGTCAATCCCCTTCTCTCCCTTCCTTTTGCTCATATCCTGCCACACATGTAATGCCTGCCTGGCTGGTTCCTTTATTTGGTTCCACAGAATTCCCAGCCAAACAGGAGATCCCTCCTTCACCCTGGACATGTTGTGGGGGTCACAGAGCAGGAGTGGGACCAGGGGCCCCACTCTCCTCACCCCTTGTCCCACCCTGTCCACTCTTGGAAGCAGGAGCCCTTCTGGGACAATGGAAAGCTCCTCAATACAAGGACACAAATCTTTCATAACACCGAGTTATTCGCCACAGTCCTCAGGAGTTTCATGGGGAAAGTGACACTGGATGAAGTGTCACTGGAGTTTTCCCAGAATCACAGGGACCTTCAAGCTCATCTCATCATGAGTGTGTTCCTCACTCCCAGTTTGTGCTTCCTGATGCTTCTGTTCCGCTGTGGAGCAAAACCTGGAGCTCTGGGATCAGCAAATCACTGACTAGAAGTAGCAGAGAGGACTGAAAAGGTCTCAATCCCAACTCTCCAATTGTAGATTCTCACAGTTCTGTCCTTCCAGATCAGGCAACAGCCAAGGGGTGATGGGAGGAAAACAAATGGCAACACAGGGGCTCAGGAAAAGGGGAACCACTTTTCTGGGCTGATTTTAAATAAAATTGCTGAGCTACATCCCCATTTTCTTTACAATTTCCCCACCAACACATTTAATGGGATTTTTCACTGAAGATTTGATTTCATTCCCTACCTGTTTCTGCAGAACTTATTCACCAAATGGATGAGCTGAACGACGAGCTGCTAAAGAAGATCACAAACAATAAAATTCAGCCTCCCCACAGGAATTTCAAAGTGGAAAAGCCTCAGCAAGTTTTTGTGCCCCTCACCTTTGAATCCAGCACTGAAGAAGTCAAAGCCTGGCTAGAGGCCAAGTCATTCAGCAAAGAGTAAGATTTGCTCTGTTGCCACATGAAACGCTCGTCCTTCCCTGGAGAAGGAGCTGGGGAGGCTGCTGGCACCATCTCACCTGGGACAAGTCACTGGGATTTACCTACAGAGCCTGTGGTGTAAATTAGATTTCAACCCTATTAAATCCAGGCTCTATAACCAGGATTTTCAGAGCCCAAACTCACTCCTTTTCTTTCTTATAAACACTTTCTTGGAGAAAAAGAATCCACAAATTAAACCCACGGCCTGAGATGCCACTGGAATCACAGCTGCCAGCCTGGCACAGCCCCAGGGCCTGTGATACGACCCCGGTGCAGCTCCCAGCCTCCCATCTCCCACTCCTCACCTCTGGCACGGGGCACTGCAGCACAACCATCATCCCCCACTTTGTGTCTCCCCAGGACCGTGGAACACCTGGGCATCCTCACCGGAGCTCAGCTCTTCTCCCTCAACAGAGAGGAGCTGAAGAAGGTGTGTGGTGATGAGGGGAACAGAGTGTACAGCAAGATCACGGTGGAGAAAAACCAGCTGGAGGTGAGTGTTTTTCTGGATAATTCCTGCTGGAATGGGGGGGCTGTACCAGCAGTGTCAGATAGCTCATTGAACAGGCATTTTAAGAAACACAACTGGGGGAAAAAATGCAACCAAACCTACACAACAATAAAATACACATAAAATTCTGAAGTGTCTTTTAAGCTAAAAGGCCCCAAATCCATAAGATCCCCATTTCCACTAATTAATCTGCTTTTTACTGATATCACTCATCCCTTTGAAACTAGCTCTCCTCCCAGAGCATTCACTGAATACTGTAATTTAACTACAGCTTGAAGTTCAAATCCAAACTTCCTGTTTTGTTTCCATTCCAGAAAAGCAGAGGAGAGTCAGAGCTCCAAGAAATCATGAAGCGCCGCCAGGAAAGGATTGATTCTGCTAATTAAAGTCTCTCTGCTTTATTTCAGCTCTTAGCCCTAAGTAGTGCAGAAAAAAAGGGAATGAAAGCAATGATTCCCGGCCCAGGCCGGAGGCAGCAGAGCTCCCCTTGGGCTCCAGCTGCCATCAGAGTGACAATTCCTCAAACACTGTTGGGAAGGGTTGACAATAAGACCATATCCCACTGGGAAAGGTGTTTTAATTTTGCATGAAGTATTTTTTTTATAACTATGTATTTTATACTGAAATTTTCCGTGCATGCGATCGGAGCAGGATTCCCACGGGGCTGGATGTACGACAAGGGCTGCATTCAAACAAAGACCCCCAGAGCTTTTCTCCAAGGGCTGTCCCTGCTCCCAGCCCTCGCTGGCAGAGCAGGCCTGGCACACAGCTCAGGAGGGGCCAGCTCAGGGCCTGGAGCCTGCACCACGGGAATGAGGCTGCAGGAACAACCCTGCAGTGCTTTGGGTTTAAGGGAAGGACATTAAAGCTCATCCTGTTCCACCGCCATCATGGGCAGGGACGCCTTTCCCAAGCCCAAGTTGTTCAAATCCTGTCCAGCCTGGCCTTGGACACTTCCAGGGATGGGGAGTAACAATCCCTCTGGGTAGCCTAAGGCAGCCCCATTTCCATTTCCTCCTCAGTGCAGGTGGCCCCTGCAGCCCATGAGCACAGCCCGGTGACAGCTCCCTGTCCCCCTCCTGTCCCCCTGTGCCCCTTCACTGGACAAGGCTGGAATGGCAACACACATTCCCAAAGTCCGGCTGCTTCCTTAAATCCACAGACCAGTTAGTGCTGTCTCTGAAATGAGCTCTCAGTGCCTAGAAAGGAGCAGGAGTGACAAACAAAGGGATCTGAACGTGGACATAGGTGAGCTCCACCTGCCCAGTGCTGCTGATGCACAGGCCTGGGCTCAGGGCAGCTGTGCAGCCCTTCCCTGGGCCACTGATCCTGCTCTGGAATGTTGTGGGGCTGCCAAACTCGGCCTCAAACCAGGAGAAGATAAGCCCTGACCATTTGTTCCCGTCCTAGGCACGCCCACAGCCCTTCCCAGGGTGTTCGTCACTCGTCCCCACCTTCACCTTTTCACTGTACAAAGTCAGCTGAAATGATTCCCAAATAGCTGAAACCCCAAGGCACACTGGGAAAGGCAGGTTTAACTCCAAATAAATGGGCACAAAGAAAAAAAATCTAATTTAGCACAGGTTGTTGCTCTTGACTTCCTGTTTTTCTTCATAAAGTTATGTTCATTTATACTTAACAATCTGTAAATAGGGGGTGAGGAAAATCTCTCTCCCTAGAGGCAGAATTAGTGATTATGCTTCCAAAATTTATTCACAATTTCAAAACTCAAGCAAGCAGCGTAGTTCCTGTCCATAGCAAGTTTGGCACACTGCATTTCTATCTCTGTTTAAGTGACAGACCAACCTGATTGCAAAGCAGTGAAGCAAACACAGCTCCAGAGCTGCCCACGGCCCAGGGACAGTTGGCTTTTCTCTCTCAGCACTGCTCAGTCTTTGCCCAAATTTGTGTCTGTCCTTGCACATTTAATGGAAAAAGCTTTAACACAGCATTGGGGAATTCATGTCTCAATCTCAGAGCACCAGAGCACCTCAGTTTTGGCTTTATTCCTGACTGTCACCGATGGATAATCTGTTTTCTTCATCTGAAAGAGGACGCTGCTGGCACCAGCAGAATCAGGGTGCAGGCAGGGGGGGATCCTGAGTTTAGTCACAGCCCTGCTGGGATCTGAGAAGGGCACTCACCTTGTCAGGGAGGGATGAAGAGGACAATCCTCCTGAGAAGCCCTGGCTCTGGAAGAGGGTGAAGGGAAGCAGGATGGCAAGCACAGGAGGTGAAAAAGTTTCTAAAATGAAAATAAAAACAAATGTTGAGCTAGGAAACACCCCACCTTCTAGTCCTGGGGTGTAGAGGAAAGCAAATCACAGGGAATTACAGTTATCTGGGATTTTAACAGGAGTGTACACGATAGCTCTGTAAAGCTGGGAGCCACAGAAACACTTCCCAACACAAATATCTCAGCAGACTTTACTGCAGAGGTCACTTTTACAAATTTCCATGCGACTGAGCTGCTGTTCTGTTTGTACTGCCTGCAGATACTGCTATAAAGTACTGTACATTGATGTAACTGAGCGAAGGAGGCAATGATATAACCATGCACTGTACAAGAGTTATTAAAATAGTTAAGTTATACTTATACATCCATGTCTGTCTCTTTCACTGGGTTCTCATAATGGTTTGTCACTGACAGTCTGAGAAACTCAGCAAAAGGACTGAAACCACACATTTCCTTTTGGGTTTGGGGATTGACATTCAATAGGAAGGGTGTTATGGCCTGGATAGCTGTGTTTCAAATACAGGGGTAAACTATGACAAGGCTGTACAAAAGCAACAGTTGGACCCAATGGTCCATTGGAACACCTGAACAGGTCCTGGCAGGGGCACAGCATTGCCCCCAGGTCCTGCAGCACAGCTGTTTGTACTTCAGGGCTTCTATCTTTTGGTACAGATCCACTGGAATTTAACTTCATAATTTGGCAAGAATTAACATTAACCTAAGAGTTCAAGGGCATCACCTGTGTGTGATCTCAGTTAGTATAACTGGGGTTTGGGGGAGAAAAACTGCTTTAGAGGTGTGATCAAACCTCTGTAGAACCCTGTCAGGATTAAGGGCAGCAGACCAGGTATGTTGCTAAAAATTACAGAAATTATTTACTTGAATTAATAACAAGGACTAAAAGACCTTAATTAATTACTCCTGAGCATAGGGGCTGTAAGTGCTGGCACAGGGCACCTTGTGTGAAAGAATATTGCAGCAATGACATTCAACACCACCAATTACCGGAACAAACTGTCACTGACCCAGAACAACAGCCACAGGAAAATCTCCATCTCTGCCCAGAGCAGGGGCCTTGGGGGGTGTCTGCCTCAGAGAGGCTCTACAGACTTGTGGAAACACAGAGCCTTTGACCGACACCACCATGTCTAGAAGAGGCTGTTTGTGTTATTTTCTCGACCATTTTCTCGTTTCATGTCTTCCCCGGGCCGAGGCCATGAACGATCTCCCCGAGAGCCTGACGCAACAGCCGCTCCCGCCGCTCACCAGGGCCGGGTCAGGGTTCGGGTTCGGCGGGGGCACCCTCAGAGCCGGGCCCGCGCCCTGCCTTTTCAGGGGGCCTCTCGCCTCAGCGACCAGCACAGAGGCTGCCTCGCCACCGCCTGCTGCCGCCTCCTGCTCGCCCGCAGTGCCTCTAACCAACACCACGTCCCCACCAGAATATCTTTCTGGGCATGGCGTCAATTCTTGGCGCCATTCTTTCCCTACTCAAAGCGTATGCGCGAAACGTCGCCATATTGGAAAGGGCACCATCCGCCTAAGCCGCCATCTTAGGTGTGGCGAGTACCCCCGAAATCCGCCATCTTGTGTTCTGGCAGAAGTCACTTCTGGTGATGTCCGCCATCATAGGTGTGGTATCACGTGAGTTCTACCCATACCCGCCATCTTGTGTCTTGGAAGAAGTCACTTCTGGTGATGTCCGCCATCATAGGTGTGGTATCACGTGAGTTCTACCCATACCCGCCATCTGGTGTCTTGGAAGAAGTCACTTCCGGTGATGTCCGCCATCTTAGGTGTGGTATCACGTGAGTTCTGCCCAGACCCGCCATCTTTTGTGCTGGCAGCAGTCGGGTCCGACCGGTTCCGCCACCTCCGGCCCGGGCCGCCCTCTTGGGCGTTGCCGAATTTGATTTGCGGCCAGCTCCGCCCCCTTGGGAGTGACGTTTGTCGCTGTCCGTCGTACACAGAGAAACACTCACACACACACACGTGCGCTCACATCACAGCGCCGCGCAGCTCGACGGAGCCCCGTCCGGCACCGCCCCGCCCCGCCTGCTGTCCCCAGCCCTGGGTCTCTCATGAGTTTCTGTCCCATGAAACGCAGAAACAACCTCCCATCAACCCCAACAACCTCTTCTGTGCATACAAAAGCTTCATTAGTCACAAGCACCACAAAGGCCTCCAGAGTCTGTGAGTCAAGGGCAGTTGTGAAAAAAACTCTGCTTTCTGCTCATTCAGTTTTCCTTATGACAAATACCTCTGTTAGTGACCACATTTCCAACAACAGCTAACCTATGTTCCTGGCAGGATATTCCTGTACAAGTCCATTACAATTTCTTTTTGCAGCTGCCTCATGCGTCAGCGTTTGCAGATCCCGAATGCAGAGGGGAACAGGACATCTGTAGCCTTGAGACCCTGCAGATGTTGGATTTTAAGATCTCAACTCTCAGAGAGGCGAACGGGCAGTCCCGGCTCATTGCAGTTCCCCGCAGGAACACGAGGGAGTGCTGCAGGACAGGCTGTCAGCGTGTGGCCTCTTCCGGCACTCACCCTCTGCTCCCGTTGTTTCTTCTGAGCTCTTCCCTCAGCCCTGTCAACGAGCGCAGGAAAAATCTTGTCTCACTCCCTGGTCGTGCTCCGGCACTGGAAGCAGTGATGACATATTCATAAAATCCTGGAATGTTCCGGGTGGGAAGGGACCTTGAAGCCCATTCCATTCCACCCTCTGCAATGAACAGCGACACCTTCCACTATCCCCGGTTGCTCCAAGCCCCGTCCAACCTGGCCTTGGACGCTTCCAGTCCCTCCAGGCTCCTGTGTATTACTGCAGCCTATCAGACTAATGAGTTGTTTCTTGGAATGCTGTTGGAGAGAAGGTAATTGATGAGGCTGAGGATCACATTAACACATACACTTCTGGGAGCGGCAAACTATGTATTTTTCACCCAAAAAGTGAGGGGTTTTTGTGACACTAAAGCAGAACTCATCTCCAGTTGCATGAAGTAAGTGAGAAAAACTGATGGGATGAATTTAAGACAGAGAAATAACGTGGAGAATCAGCAAGTGCCAGCGGCTATCAGATTGAAAGGGCGAGAACACACTCGAGCAGGAATAGGAGTATGCCTTTCAGATGAGACTAACTGCGAGCGCATTGATTTTAAAATTACTTTTTTTTGCCCACCGGCTGGCCCTGGTGAGATGAAAACTACATTTCCCGTGACGCTCTGGGGCGACGCAGGACGGCGTCCCCAATCAGGGGGCGGGGAGAGGGGCGTGGCCGATGGGGAGGCGGGAGAGGCTTGAATATTAAGGCGGCGGCATTACTTGGCTAGTTTACTGGCGGAAGGTGCTTTGTCGGCTTTGGCGGTTCGCGCGGCTTGGACCTGGTATGGTTCATCCGGCTGGGTGGGAGGCGGGTCCGGGAAGGGTTGGCGGAGCCTGTGGCGCTCTGGGCTGAGGCGGCCTGAGGAGCTGTGAGGTCCGTGCGGGGGTGAGGGCTGAGATGCTGTGGGGTTAAAGGTATGCAGGGCTGAGGGGTCCATGGAGGACGGAGGCGGTCTCAGGGGCTGTGAGATACACGGGGCTGAGGTTTGTCGGATCCATGAGGGTTGCGCGTCTGTGGGGTCGGAGATGGGGGCTGAGGGGCTGTGGAGTCTGTGAGGGGCCCTCGGGTATCAGTGGAGAGTCTCTGAGGGGCTGTGAAGTTCGGGGAACTGATAGCTGCCGTGGCCTTGAGAGTCGCTCGGGGAGCCGTGAGGTGTGTAGGGCTTGTGTGGTTGTGGGGGGCTGAGGCATTGCTGTGGGGCTCAGGGGCTCTAAGTACTGAGGTGCGCGGGACTGACGGCTGCGGGGATTCGCGAGGGGCGCGCAGCTGAGGGCCGTGGGGTGCGCGGGGCTGAGGGGCACGGGGAGATCGTGAGGAGCTGAGGCTTTGTGAGGTGTGTGTTGCTGTGGGTGTCTCTGGGGGTCTATGAGGGCCTGTGAGGTGCGTGGGGCGGAGTGGCTGTGTCTGTGTGGGTTCCGTGAGGGGTTTTAGGGTATGAGGTATTTGGCCCTCGCGGCTGTGGCGCTCTGAGGCGTGTTTTTCTGCCCGGCCAGCGCGGGGTGCCCGGTCCCGGCGTGGGGCGATGCGTCCCGGGGCACCAACAGCCTCGGCTCCCGTCGGTGCCCGCGGGGAGTCCCCCCCACTCTGCCCCGCCGCCCCAGGCAGGGGTCGAGGCTCGGCTGTGCCCCCGCCTGCTGCAGCCGCTCGTCGAACTGGTGAAGGACCAGCGGGTCCCGACTAAGCCTGGCTGAGGCTCCCCCTGGCCGGAGCGCAGCCGTCGGCAGCTCCTGTGAAGAGGATGGGGGGGATCTCGGGCCAGGGAAAGGAGCAATCACCGGGGAGGGAGATGGCTTAATCTTAGTGGCTTTTGCTGGTAATATTGCCTGCTTGCGGTTCTTCGCTGTCAGGATGGGTGCTTTTTTCATATATTTCCCGTAGGGGGAATTAAACCCCTAAGTCTCTCTAAAATTTGGGTATCTGAGCGGTGTGTTTTGGCTGCTCAGAAATTCAGGGTGAATGGGCTTAGGAGAGCTGTCTCTGCCAGGTTTCAGGTCAGTACCCAGCTGTACAGGTGTCCATTTCTTTTTAAGTGCAGGATTAAATGAGAGGTGGTTGTGTCCCAGGAGACAGCCACTCCCTCCTGAAAAGGGAGAATGTGCAGCTCCTCTGGCAGGGGCAGGAGATGTCCAGCCTGCAGAAAGAAATTGGTGCAGGACCTTAGAAATCCAGCAGGGTAAGGTGGCTGAAAATGGACGGGGAAAAGAGAGGAAGTTGCGTGGAAGTTGATGACTTCTAAACCTCAAAGCAGAGGTCCCCCTTGCCTGTGGTTTGTCTCTCTTGCAAATACAGATTAAATTGCAGAATTGTGTAATTGTTTGGATTAGGGGGAACCTTACAGATCATCTGGTTTCACCTTGCACTAGCCCAGGTTGCCCCAAGCCCCATGCAACCTGGCCTTGGGCATTCCCAAGGACGGATCAGCCGCAGCTTCTGTGTGCCAAGCTGTGCCAGGGCCTCAGCATCCTCCCAGGGGAGAATTTCTTCCCGATATCTCATCCAAAGCCACCCTCGTTTGGCTTAAGGCCGTTCCCCCTTGTCCTGTCACTGCATGCCCTTATGAACGGTTGCTGTCCTAAAGCGTCCCTGGCCATGTGTTCTCTGTTCAAGTTTAGCAGGCTGATATTGCTTGAATAAGGTTGAAAAACTCTGTGGAGTTTTAAACTCAAGAACAGGAAATTCTTGGTAAGCAGAAGAATTGGCAGAGGTGGCCTGCTGAAATGTTTGGAGGGTAGCAAAGGAATGTAAGAGGCAAAACATGAGCCAGAGAAGGGGAGAGAAGGCAGGCATTAGTAAATCTGTAAGATAGCAATGTAAGAGTTGAATTATTTTGGAAACTAGAACCTGAAGGAAGAACTTGTTGGCTGTGTTGTGCAAAGAAGGGCTGTGCAGCATTCTGCAAGTCTTGTTTTGAAGTGCTTGTGAGGAAAAGAGAAGAGCGCAGATCAAAAGAATTCAAGTGCAGTATCAATGGAATATTTATCCTGGCAATAGGATGACAGAGAGGAGCTTCCAATGGCTTAAACTAGACATCAGAAGGAACAGCTGTGCTGCAGGTGCTCCGGCTGTTGTGGAGAAGTGATGGAAGAGCTTGTGTGAAGGGAATCAATCCTGTGAGATCAGGTTTGTTTCATAGGTGCTTGGATAAGCCCCAGTGTTGGCATGTTCTTTGTAGCTGAGAAAAGGAGAATAAGAAGGCACGAGGCTGATGCCTGGATTCCCTGGGGTGACTTTATGGTGCTTGTGTCCCCAGTGGTCTGTTCTCTTGGTCACGTGGGGTGGAACACAAACTTTTCCAGACCATGTTAGAATGATAATGTAAAAGCAAAGCTTTCCTTGAAAGCCTTCAGGTACACAGTATGGCAAAACCCAGTGCTCAGAATTCGGTCCTTAAAATTGATAGGATTGGGCAATTGGAATACCTGCTCAATATTGTCCAATGAGAGAAGCAGTTGGTGAGGTAATCTCCTCTCTGGCTTCTGCCCTCCCCAATTACCTTTATCATGCCAGCGATTATGTGGTGCAAAATAAAATGTCCTTGGAGAAGTACCAGGCAAGAGATAACAGAATTTTAGGAATGTGTCAATAAGGGCCTGTTCTCTGTGGGAAAGAAATGTGGGGGGAACTACTGGAAGTTACACTGAGGCATTTAACAGTCTACAGAACTCCAAATACATGAAGAATACATAAAAGCTAAAAACTTCAGGCATTGAGATAGCAAAAGTATTTTCATCTTTTCAGTATGGACATTGTTATAAGTGGAGCTTGGTAAGAAAAACTCGAATGAGGGAGGTATGCAACCAGGCTAAAATTCTTGGAAAGTCCAGGAACATTCTTTCCAGATAGAAAACAGTTTGGTTAAATGTGAGGAATTAAGCCCACTCTTTAAGAGTTTAATAAATTATTTAGAAAGGATAAAACATAAAGCAAAAGATACAGGCACCTGTACACACCCCTTCTTCAGCCCAGGGTCCTTTCTAGTGTTATAGGTGCATTACTTCCTCAGATTTTGTTGTAGAGCTCTTTGGGGCTCTTTGACCACACTTCTTATTTCAGGTATCTGTTGCATTTGCACAATTCAATAATTGCAGCCTTTAGCAGTCTGCAGGGATCTTCTGATGGTCTGGTGATGGCTCTTTAACCTTGGTGCTTTTGTGGTTTTTGTTTCTCTACTTATGCTATTTTGAATGTATGATTTGCAGCAGCATATCTTAAAATACATCTTTTGCAAGCCCGCTTACGTCTTGTGAAAGCCTTGCTTCTCCATTTGCATTGCCCATAACCTATTGCTAATTTTTCCATTCTGAAAAACAGTTTAAAACTTAAAATAATTATTTGCAAGGAGTTGCAATTCTATAATTAAAACATATAAATAGTAGCAGGAGCCAACTACTACATAGCCATTTATAACATAATTGAATGGAAAAGTTCAGTAAATCACAGGCTTAATATAGCTGAGAAGAGTGAAGAGGAATTATAATATAAATTTCTTTTACCTATCTCTTTGTACTGTTTAAAACATTCATTCTGGTCTCGGAATGCTTCCATATTTCTTTTATTGTCTGCCCTTAGAGTAGTCTCTGCTCCCCTCTTAATGAAATTTCTTAGATTTAATTAAATAAAATATCCTGTTTCTGGCAGAAGAGGCAAGGATGTTTAATTCTACTCCATTGAAGGGCAGTACAGAAATAACCTTTGGTGAATGCTCTGACATATTAAAACCTGCCCAGAGAAGAAGGGAGTTGTCTTACTGCTGGTTTCAAGATGCCTCAGGAAGCAGTTTGGGAAATGATGGAAAAGAGGAGTGAGTATTCCCACCATGTAACTTATATTGTGCTGAAGAGTCTCAGGGAAATGAAATAGGCAGATGAGAGTAGTGTGTTGCCAGACTAAATTCCGCCTCTTCTCTCTTTACTAATGGACCTCTGTGGGGGGCAGGGGAGCAGTAGAACAAAAAGTACTGCACAGTCAGTCATCTTGCACCTGGTGGGCCCGAAGCCCTGGGAACAGCAAACAGAAACATAAATGTGAAACCAGAAAATTGCTGTGCTTTGTCTAAAGCAAATCATGCAGGTCTGTGGTTAAGCAATGTTACCAGGAAACATACATATTGTGGTTATCGCTTTGGCAGTGGAAAATTCTACCTAAAGCTGTAAGAGTACATAAACTGAGCTGTAGAAACAATAAATTGGCTTCTTGCTTGCACCAAGCAGAGCCCCTCTCTCAGTCACTGTCAGATCTCAGAAACTGTGAAGGGATTTTTGTGGTGCTGCAATGGCCTCTGATGGGAAAATTGAGAAAAAAACCAAACTCTGAGTCTGGAGGCTGTTGATGGACAGGATAATGAATATTATAGAATTGGGACAATTTTGGCTGTAAAATGAGAACTGTGTGTGATAAATGGATATGATTCGTTCTTACTAAATTGTAACTATATCATTATTTTAGAAAATAATTGTTATAAAGTAATAAAGTAGGATTGAGATAAGCAAGATCCCAAAACGGAATCGGCCTTGGCATGAACAGAGTTCTTTGTTGCATGTGAAAAACAGGATACAGGATGTAAAATTGAGATGAGCAAGATCCCAAAACGGAATCGGCCTTGGTGTGAACAGAGTTCTTTGTTGCATGTGAAAAACAGGATACAGGATGTAAAATTGAGATAAGCAAGATCCCGAAACAGAGCTGAGCTGGGACGATTCCAGGTGAGGAATCCAAGTTGTGGTTTTATCTATGAAATAATAAGGCTTATTTGGAACATAATGCTTACTTCCACAACACACAGCTTAGTGTGCATGTGCAGCCTGTAAAGGTTATTCAGAGGACAGCAAGGAAGATGGCGGGCCTGCCTCTGAAAAGACCACGAAAAAGCCAGCAGACCCTGTAGCAACAAATGAGCATGTGCTATGCAGTATAGTGACATAGATTTCAAGAACTGAAAATAGGAGGAGATTTATGGAGAAATACTGATGAATGTGAATTAGCATACAGTATAGAAGTGTAGTTTAGGTTACTTTGTTTCATACGTGGGTCAGGGTGAGAAGCCCTCCCCATACCCCAGTCAGTTTTGCTTGTGCTTTATACAAACCTTAATCATACTTAATTAATCACAGCCACATTTTTTATTTGATTATATTGAATATACTTGATTGTATGATATATGTTATGGAATAATTCGTGCCTGTGTAAAATATTCATGAAATAAGTTGTGCTTGTACAAAAAATTCTTAAAGATTTAAAACCACAAGCCGCAGCCTGAGAAAGAGATTGCTTCACAAATTGTGAAATCACAGACTGCAGCCAAGAGAAAAAAACTAATTAGCAAATGAAAAGACGTGGCTCTGTGCAGAGATGGGCCCTTTCCCAGGACAGTCCAGAGACACCCAATTGATGAATACCCTTGTTAAGTATCTATGATCAAGACAGTCAGAGTAGTCAAAGGTGTGCATCCCAATACCAGCACAATCAGCATTCATCACTTTCCAGAAACTATTTTGTCCAGCCCAGCACAGAGAAGAGGAAACTACATGAATATGAGAAGCGACAAGAATAGGAGAAACTCTGCCTCAGGAAAAAAAAAACATATAAAACTAGCCCAGCAGAGACATGTTATAAATAAGAAGCTTGACTAGGCCAATATTCAAGCAGCAATCAATTTATTAATTAATATGCTAAAGTATGATTAATACAGCGCTGGGTACAGCGGGGGAAGTTTTCCCTCCAACTGCACACGGATAGTTGGGGCCTACAGGTATTTATAGGAGTATTCATAAACTTTCTCAGCAGTTTCTAGTCCAATTTTTACTCATCAGCAGTTTCTAGTCCAAATTTTTACGTCACAAGTCTGTACACTATTATGATTTAGTTTATCTCAGGATGAATCCCAGAAAAGGAGTATCCCCAGATGGTGGTGGTCTGGTTTCCAAAAGAAGAAAGATGAATCCCATCTGGTGAAGTCCAGCTCCCCAGATGTGGGTCCACATTTTAATTGCAAAAACTATAAATCTCATAACAGTGATCTCCAGCTTCCCTTGGTCGAAACTATAAATCCTTGAGTTGATGTTCATCTTCCTTTCTCAAGCTGTTTTTCTCTGCTTTATTAAGGCGTGAGATAAGCATATTTCCTTTATATATATTCCAAAGCTATAGTTTCAAGAATACAAGCAATATTCTAAAATTATGCTTCAAAAGGTTATTATTGCAGAACTCTTTAAGGATTAACTACAAGCAAAAAGCAACATCCTGTGAAAAACGCCAATCACTTGCTTTTGAAATTGTTAAAAGTTTAATAGTAATAAAATGGTTATAAAAATAGTAATACAATTAGAGTCATAATAATTTGGACAATTTAAATCAGGACAATATGAGACAATAAAAGCAAAGAGTTACAGACGTCCGGGTACCTTTTTCTGGGCATCATGAGCCCGAAAAAGGACACCCGTAACAAAGGATTAACCCTTAAAAACAACCGCCTGTTGCATATTCATACACTTCATACATGATGCATAAATTCCATTCAAACACAGAATTCTGTCTGGTCAGTGTCAACCTCTTCCTTCTAATCCTAACAGTGCCTTCAAGATGGGAAGAAGTTCGTTTCTTCTGATAAGAAGGCAATAAATTCCCTTTCTCTGAAAGATTTAGGTGTCCTTTGGCTGCTATCTCGCTGCAAGTCCATTCTGTTAAACAAAGCATCCTACATAGCACAGTTTCTATTTTAACAATTTTTATAACCTAAAACTATATTTAACACAGTACTTAAGAGAGAGAATTAATACAGCATTACTTCCTAACACAACTCGTATAATACTCATTTTAATATTTGCGAAAAGCCAATCATAAAATACATGCATTTTTCACAATCCTCAACGCTTTAATTCCAATGCTCCTAAAGCAGCCAAGGTTAATTGCAAACAAAAGATAGGTTCAAAGGCCTTCTTCCATGCTTTACTTTCCTCAGTTATTATTAGAATTCGCAAATATCCCATTGTCTGTCTCCACACATATCACAATCACAAATACACACATTGCCTGTACGTACCTGACACGAAACACAGCTTTGCGTTTCACAGACAGCACTGGTGAGCAGAGGGGATCTGAAGCCCTGGGGTTTGGATCTGTGTTCACCCAGCGCCGATCCCAGGCTCAACGCTGCCCCTTTGATTGTGGCTATCGGAGACCGAATCCTGGTCGAGAAATAAATTTTATTATTGATTTGGCTTTATAATTTATTATTTGTAATAATTGTATTCATTCCTATAAAATTGCAGTTCAATTAAAATTGCTGCTAAATTAAATTTTGCTGTTTATTAATTAGATGTACAGAACTTCATTCATAACACTGTTAAGGGGTTTTTGTGGTGCTGCAATGGCCTGTGATGGGAAAACTGAGAAAAAAACAAACTCCAAGTCTGGAGGTTGTTGGTGGACAGGGAGTGAATATTATCATAGAATTGGGACAATCTTGGCTGTAAAATGACAGCTGTAGCATCTGTGGAAAATAAGGAATACCCAGCCTGACTAGGATAATGTGTATAAATACATCTTCCTCAATATATATAAACATTCCCTCAGAATAAGAGGCACTGTGGCTGGTGAGGACGTGCAGGAGGAGCCTTTTAGGTGCCAGTGTTCAGCTGGTGGGCTGTGACTGTCAGAAGGGAATTTGATTTGGAAAAGTCTCCATTGTGATGGGTTAAGTCTCAAGTTTGTTCATCAAAGTTGCTAAACAGGGAAGCCAGTAATAGAAATAAAACCACAAGAAGAAAGCAATAGGCTAACTATTGCAAAATAAATGTCATAAGGCTTAAACCACAATATGTCATGAGCTAATATGTTGAAAGGCTGGATATGCAATATGTACCTATATGCAGCTACACAGCTGTATATGGTAAAAGGCTACTGAATGTAACAGGCAGGGACAGGCGTTTCGGAAGATTCCGGGATGTCACGGAGAGTTACAGAAACCCTCTACCCCTCTTCCCCAGAGATAATGATCACCCTGGAATGCAGCCAGACTAGAAACCCCCCTAACATAGAAGATACCAGTAACTTTCCACCCCTGCACCAACCCCAGAGCACAACCAAGCCCCTTTTCTGACGTAGGAGACCCCCCAAACTCTAAAACCCCTAGAGATCAGTTAATAAAGGCCTTTGAACCGTCCACCACGTTGGTGTCAGCGTCGTCACTGGCCCGAGTGACCCAAGGAGGATTTGGGGTCACCGTGCTGATTCTTGGAACCAGGTCGCCCGCCTTCCAAATCAGAAGGTGACAACTGAAGAATCATCAAAACTCCGAAGAAGAACACAGGAGCCTTCCTCCAACGACCACCAGAAGGAAGAAAATGACCCCCTAGCAACTATTGGCACAGACGCACAGTACACCGGAAGATCACGCAATGGGGATGGATAAAAGAAGGACTTGAGCCACCAAAGCGTGTGGCCCGTGGCGGAGCTGGAGACTCCCGGGGTACACCAAGCGCTCCCGGGTAGGGGAAAACCCTGGAGAGGCTTTCACCTGGCGTTGAACTTGCTTGCTATCGCTTGCTCTAATTAAATAAATTTCTATTAATTGGATTAAACGACTAGTGGCTCATTCCACTACCAACCTATAGGTGATTGGTTCCTCACCGAACTTATAACATCCATCAAGTTTAATTTTCTATGTAAGAAAGTGCCCAAATGAGCAGTAGATGAGGCAAAGGGAGATGCAGAATGCAGAGGGATGTGGAGACTGAAATGAATCCCTGTGTTGTTGATGTTGCCTTTCCTTCCACAGTGTCCTCGCAGCACTGTGAGCTCTGGCTTGGAAGTGCCCCACCCCGTGCCCAGTTTCACCCCCTATGTGGACGAGTCAGCTCAGCCACAAATGATGTGAGTCTTGAGTTTGAGGTGGGGGGATTGCATCTGGAATTCTCAAAGCTGCTTCCTAAAAGTGGGACTTGTTTTGCCGAGTACTTAAGCCTCTCTTGCAGCTGGAAGAATTTAAGAATCTGTCGACCTGGAAGCAATTAGTGCTGCAGCTTGAAGACAGAGGCTTCAGCAGAGGTTGCATAAGGACATGGGGAGTGTTCAGTGCTGCTCATGATGTGGGGGCCTATATCATATTCATGTATGCTAATGAGTTTAATAGCTCAGCTCCGTGTGTTTACACAAAAGCACAAGCTCTGTGTCTTAGGGTGCTGTTTGCTGTGAAGCAGCCCCAAATGGAGGCAGATTTGTGGCTGGTTTTTTTCTGTCTTGGGAACTCTGTGCTCAGCATATCTGGAGTTTTATTGTGCAATAAGCTTGTCAGAGTTGCCATGCCAACAGTGTTGCTTAGGTCGTGGAGGAGTGAGTGTGCTGCTTGTACAGTGCTCCCTGAAATGCTGATAAATCCCAGGAGATGAGGTGGTTTAGTTAGAGCAGAGGAAAACACATTCTTTTGCAAGGTTGCTCTACCTTTCTGTGGCTAAGGATGGCCAGGGAATGGACAGGCTCCTTCTGAGAGAGGAGTGGCAAAGACTGTTTGGTAGTACAGACAGTTCCCAGAGGTTGGAATTGCATGGAACCAAGGAATGCTGAGAGGTGGTGAGCAGCAGGGATTGCATGTGGACTACAGAGTGGCTCTGCCCATGGTTGTGCCATGGTTTAGTTGGCAAATGTGTAAAATCTGCATTCCTGTTTAAACTGAAGGACTATTTCTTTCTCCTGGAAGTCAGTGATGCCACATGATCACTGGGGTAAATCTCTTGGCATGCCCATTTCTCTGGGATGAAGATTTGTTACTTACCAAGGCAGCAGCTTTTCATAGCAGGGAGAGGGACAGAGTGGGTAGAACTGAGCACCAGGCTAAGTTATCTCTAAGGAACTTAGGCAGAGACTTGGACTGTAGGTTTAGATAATGTAGTTGAAATCTTATAAGTACTTTTTTTTTTCTGTCTTTGAATCCATTTCCTCATGGTACAATGGACACCTGCTAGGGACAGTAATTTTAAGACTGGTTATTAGTTATTTTAAGTAATGTTGGATATGCTATTTTGAAAGAACTGTGGATCTGATAAGAGTCTCTTGGTTTTTCTTTAGAGATGTAGGTTGGCTTCCCCCACTGACTGTTGTTCCATTTTCCTTTATAGTTGATGAATCCTCTACTTTGACAAATCAGAATATAAGGTAGGATTATTCAAGACCTGAATTTCAGAGGGAAGGCAAATGGAAGCATCAAACCCTTGCTGTAGCAGCTGAAATAGCTGTTAGCTGCATGGATGGGGAGGGGGTTGTGTTTTGTGGTAATTTTTATTTCACTAGTCAGAGTCTTTGATGAGGAAATAGTCTTCTGTTCTTCAACCTAGAACTATTTAAGCTGCTTTATGAACTTGCTTCATTCTGGAGAGCTGTATCTGTTGCTTACTGCTAGTTCTGTAGTTGAAATTGGTTGATTGGAATGATCAATAGACTTACACTCTTGAGTGGAATTTGTTGGAGATGGGCAGCTGCTCTAATAAATTTGTAACTGTCTGTAACTTCTTCTTAGTTGTGCAGCAGATCGTGCCCATCAGAAAAGTGCCCGTCAGCCTCTGGCTGTTCGTAATCCTGTGGATTCTCTGAGTGCCAAGGAAAGCACGGCAGCAGCAGCAGGAGCAGGAGCCTGTGTAAGGAAACACTTGAGCCCATGGCAGATTTCGTGCCCAGGAGACACCAAGGCAGCCCGTGCTGCTGTGAGACTGAGTCAGCTTGGCTGGGCTGGCATCACGTGTGAACAGCAAGGATTCTAAAGTGCTGCCTGGCATGGCAGTAACTGAAGGGGGTGATGATGAGATTGTACTGGAAATATCATGTTGTGGAAGTGTTGCAGGCCCGGTTGGATGGGGCTTGGAGCAACGTGCACTTGTGGAAGGTGTCCCTTGCCATGGTGAGGGGTGGAAGTCGATGGTCTTTAAGGTCCCTTCTGACCCAGGCCATTCTGGGATTCTGTGCTAAGTAGAATTCCTGAAGGCTGAAAGTCCTATTCGTGTTGGAAGATGGTGGAGTGGAAGAAAGGGAAGAGAAATGTTCAGGTTTTACATAAAAGAAAGATTTGTCATAAAATCTGGAGGCTTCCACTGTCTTTTCTGGTTTTTTGCAGGATGAGCTGAATGGAATTGAACGCTTGAGTGAGGATGCAATTGTGACCGGCTCCTACAAGAACAAGACGCTTTGTGCCAACCCAGAGGACACGTGTGACTTTAACAGGGCTGCCCACCTGGCCTCAACGCCCTTTCACGGGGTGGTAGCTCAGAGAGTCCCAGCTCCTGCTTTCTCTCAGGGCAAACTGAAGGAAGATAGTCCAGAATCCAAGAATGCGTCTCTGACTCAGAAGGCATCTGTGGATGCAGGAGCATACAGTGAAGCGCGGAGAGCTGCAAAGGTCAAGGCTTAAGATTAAGGAGGTGAGCCTCTGGGGACGATGGGATCTCAAGTGTCAACCAAAGAAAAAGCCAAAGTGTCAGCAGGAGAAAAAGTTATAGTCAATCTATGGACCCTTATGTTGGACCACCGAGGGATAAAATATGATAAAAAGGCTCTTCATACTTTACTGCAGTGGTGTAGGAACCATGGGATAGATGCCACCATAGAAACCGCATTTATTGTTAAAAACTGGGAACGGGCTGGTGAATTGATTTTTGAATCAGCCTCTCGAGGTGATGAGACTGCTAAAAATATTATGACTTCCTGGAGGGTGGTGCTGGATTCCTTGAAACTTGAGCAAAGTGCAAAACCAGCAGCTGAGGCACCGCAGGCTCCACCTGCCAAGACACCCAGTGACAGTGGAGCTCAGGAGGGCGCGCTTGGGGGAGTAGGTGCCACATCGAGTTTGCGAGTGGAAAGGACGGCTGAAAAACGAGAAGGGAAGCGGCTGTCATCCACACCTACCATCCCTGCAACTCCACCTGCGCCGTGTGCACCTGCACCCCCACGTCCTGCACCCCCAGTTAGCACAAAGCCATTCTCTCCTCCTCTGCCTACGGATGACCAGAGTGATGATAAACTTCTGCCAACAGCCCCTCCAGTGCTTGATAGGTCCAATCGCAACCTCGGCATGGAAATAGGAGCTGGGAGCCAAGCGGCACTTGGTGCTGAGAGTTCCAGCAGGGAGCTGCCAGCACCCAGAGTGGCAGGATGCCACACTCCATTTTTTCCACAGCCAATACCTGAGACGCCCAAGGAATCCCCTCTATTAGTAGATTTGTGGGATCCTAAGAGGGGAAGCCCAAGTTGTCGCCCCGCTGCTGGCCCTCAGGAGGATGTTTTTACCATGAAACCAGTGTCAGCTACTAACTCAGGATATGACCGGGTTAGATTTTGGCATTATTTTAAATTAGACAGCATTGCTCGTGGGGATCTTGAGCTTGCTGAACGACTTTCTGTACCAAATCCCCAGCTGTTCTTGAGTGGCCAAGAGCTTGTGAGTGGGACGACTGGGGCTACTATCTCAGCATACAATCCAGTTAGCTTTTGGCAACGTATGAAATTAAAGGCACTTGATCGTGGAGATTATGAAGTTGCTGAACTAATTTCTGTACCTATGTTCCCACGGTCCTTAGATGACCAAGAGGAGCAAAACAATTGGACTGCATCTTATATAAAAGTTGTTTTTAAAATTCTCTCCCAGTTACGCCAACTAGCTACCCAACATGGACTGGGGTCTCCGGTTGTAACAAGGATGTTACGGCTTCTAGCTGAATGTGAAATGACACCCTTTGATATCAAGCAAATAGGGAGGTTGCTCTGTACCCCAAAGGAATATGCGATGTTTCAGTTCACCTGGCAGCAAAATGTGGAAGATCAAGGGCTGTGTAGTTTAGCGGTGCCGCAGCAAGATCCATGCTTTGGGGCAGGGGTCTCTCAGCTTCTGGGATGGCCTCCCATAAATAACCCACAGTTACAAGCACGCCTGAATCCTTTGATATTGGCACAGGCAAGAGATTTAGGAATACAGGCCCTGATGGAAGTTGGAAAAATGGCATTGGTAACACCAACTCAGAGTTACATAAAAATTAAGCAGGGCCCCGAAGAGCCTTATAAGCAATTTATAGAACGATTAAAAGATGCAATGGAAAAGCAAATAGCAGATGATGTTGCAAAAAATTTGTTGATACTGACATTGGCACGAAGCAATGCAAATGAAGACTGCAAGAAAGCTATAGACCTATTACCAGAAAGAAATCCATCCTTAGATGAAATGATGGATGCATGTGCTCATGTTGGAACTGCATCTTATAAAATGGCTGTGTTAGCTGATTGCTTGGCAGCTGCTCTAAGGTCGTGTGTATGCTATGGATGCGGGCAACTAGGCCACATGAAAGCAAATTGTCCCCATAGGTACAACTCATGGGGGACACGCCAGAAATGGAGACATGTGCCTGTAGTGGGAAACTGTTACCGATGCGGAAAACCCGGTCATTTTGCCAAGCAATGCAAGTCTAAATTCCACGCTAATGGACAGCCTCTTAGTGGACAGGGAAACAGGAACAGGAGTGCTAAAGGGAGATACTTGCAGACATGAGCACCTTCCCATCCTCCAGTGCAGGCCTATGCGACCAGCTCACAGGGACAAGAAGAGGATCTGCTGATGTGGATGTTTCTGTCGCTGGCATTATAACTTAGAGACTCATTGAAGGTATAGAAAATCCCCATGAGGACCATGGGCCTACTGGGGAAGGATTAAGTACATTATTATTAGGATGATCAAGAGCAATGTTACAGGTTTTTTTTGTCCACCCTGGAGTTACAGATACAGACTATACTGGACAAATATTTGCTATGGTATCAACCCCTACTCCTGTATCCATTCCAGCTAAAAGTTGTATTGTTCAACTTGTACCTTTTAAGTCTTGTGTTCCTGAAACAGACTCAAAGCTGTGAGGAAACTGAAGCTTTGTCTTGATGGGGGAACCTGAAGTATACTGGACTCAGGTCATATCTGATCGAGGACCAAACGTGGTTTGTACTCTTACAATGCCTCAGGCAAATCCATCCCACATCAAGGTCAGTGGGATGATTGATACTGGAGCAGATGTTATGATCATATCTGTTAACACATGGCCTCAGTCATGGCCCACCATAGCTGTAGGATCTGTTGCTGGCCTTGGAGGTACTACACAAAGTTACTTGAGTAGTAAGCCTGTGTTAGTTAAAAATCCAGAAGAACAGACAGCCACGATCCATCCCTATATTACTGCTGTGCCACTCACCAATGGGGAAGGGATGTCTTGTCAGCACGGGGGGTTTGGCTGGGAACAGCTTTTTAACAGGGGCCACTGTGCTGAAGGGCATAAATCATCCTACATTAGCCTTAAAATGACTCACTGAAGGACCTGTGTGGGTTGATCGGTGGCACCTTGAAAAAGAAGAAAAACTGAACGCTCTTTAATTGTTGGTTAAAGAGCAATTAAATCAAGGTCATATTGAGCCATCAACAAGTCCATGGAACACCCCTGTGTTTGTGATTAAAAAGAAATCTGCTAAATGGAAGTTATTCCATGACTTAAGAACAATTAATACACTTACGGAAAGTATGGGTGCTTTACAGCCTGGAATGCCATCCCCTGCTATGATACCTGCTACCTGGGACATTTTGATTGTTGATTTAAAAGACTGTTTCTTTACCATTCCTTTATGTCTTGATGATATCCCAAATTTGTATTTACAGTGCTCTCTGTCAATCATGCAGCAAAGAAGGCCTTTTACAGATTCAGTCAAAATTGATGCAAGTACTGCAAGAAGCGCCTAAAGAGGTGCAACAGCAACCCCCATGGAAATACGTAGGAGTTAAAGTGTTACATCAGATAATACAACCACAAACAATTAAATTTTCAACCAAGATCCAAACATTAAATGATGCACAAAAACTTTTAGGTATCATCAGCTGGTTATGACCCTATTTAGGTTAACTACCCCACATTTATCACCCTTGTTTAGTATTCTTAAAGGTGACCCTGAGTTAACTTCCCTAGTGTTCTGGTTTAGCATAGCTTATTTTTTAGTAAAACCTGTTTTGCCCTCCTCCTAATCCTTATCTCACAACAGAAAATGAGTAAATAATTCTAGTGGGTGCACTGGCTTTTGACCACTGCTAGACCCACTTCGTTAATTGGTGCATTGGCCAGAAAACTTGGATTGGCAAACCAAAACCATTACACTTTATAGGTGTTTCTGCCTGGTTACTGAAACCACTGCATCTTTTGGTGCAGAATACATGGCAATTGGGGAAAGCTGTGAGATAATTAGGAGAAATAAAGGGCAAAGCAAGTATTAAGCAATAAGTTTAAATAGAATGATAGTGGAAAATTTATATTGTAATTATAGCGAAATGTCTAGGGGTGGAGGTTAGTGTAAGAAATTTTTTTCCTTCTGTTTAGTAATGTTTATTGTTCTAATTAGAAGTTGCATGTTGAATGTAGCTTTGATAGATTTTAAATGTGTATTCACAGAGACAAGGGGTGGAGAATGTTGTGGTTTAACATAGGTTGGTTTTTAGGTAAAGAGAAAATCCATCAGTTATGGAAGTGATTCTCTGTGAGGACTGCTAAAAGCTTCCTCTGGGCCCATCAGAACCAATCATCTGGCTAGTTTTGAATATTGACACCTTGTTAAACCACTTAAGGAAGCTGAACACATCCCTGTGTAATCACATCTAAAAACAAACAAAACCAAGGAAAAGCTGTCTTGCTTCCAGCTTTTGAACACGTCACTGGACACTTGTCAGGCCAGGCCACGCTTCACCACATGGCCCACGTGACCTGGCAGGGCTGGGCCGGGCCTTGCTCTGCTGCAGCACTGGCCACACCATTAAAGTGATAATGGCCCTGGCTGTATCTCTGAGAAAACTCATCAATTCTTGCAATTATGGGGCATGTCACATCTCACTGGCATTCCTCATTCCCCTACAGGCCAAGCTATTGTTGAGCTCGCCCATGGCACTTTGAAGTGCATTCTTGAAGAACAAAAAGGGACAATGTCTGGTGAAACCCCACAAAGTAGGGTGGCCAAAGCTCTGTATACACCGAATCACTTTATGATAGTGCAAAACTCCCAAAATCCTCTTATTTTAAATATTTTTTTTTGTCATTGCAGTCCTCTAATGACATCCAGTTGCCCAAGCCTGAGGTATGGGTAGGGACCTCATTATCAGCAAGCGGGAAGGTCCTTGGGACCTTGTCACTTGAGGGCACAGGTGGGCTTGTGTTCCTGCCGATTCAGGAATGCCATGGGTACCTGCCCAGTGCCCTGCTCTAGGCTCTGCTCTGCATCACAACCAGCAACGCCTCCCTGAGGGCCCCTTGCTGATGCTGTGGAACAGAAACAGTGTTTGGGTATCAGTTGCTCTGTGCATTGAATCAGATGCAATTTTGTGCATCTATGGCGCCACCAGAACAACCTTTTCACACCTGCTCAGTGGGGATACCCTTGAATGGCACACAGAGCATACAAGTAACTCAAAATATTGTCAAAATGCGATGCTCTTCACAGAACAATTGTAATACTAAAGTCCACTGTAGGGAACTATGGGATATTTGGGATGACAGTTTACCTGTTGCTTCACTTAAACCCCAAGAGTCAGACATTTCAGGGACATTATCAGCAGAAGGATGTGTATTTTTTAATTACACACCAGAACATGATATGTGGGACAGAAGTGGAACAGGAAAGCAAAATGTTACTCCCAGTAGTTTCTGGATTAAATAGATTGGCTTGCTTTGTAGCAAAAAGAGTAAATGAAACTTCCTTAATTTTGAGTGCTATGGCTGTAGATGTAGATAGCATGCAGCATGCTGTTGATTTTCTTTTGTTAGCTCACGGACATAGTTATGAAGAGTTTGATGGCATGTGTTATAGGAGGATTTTCTGGGATAGATCACTGGCTGGAAGAGTTGGATTTATCAGGCTGGGTGAAGAGCCTCATTCAAACTGGGCTTATGATTTTTTGTATTGCCATAATTATTTTGTACATTGTGCCATGTTTGTTATTCTGTCTGCAAAGGGCTCTGAGAGGATGATAAAGACCACCTTGGTAGTTGAAATACAAAAATGGGGAACTGTGATGGCCAACAGCTGACCTGAAGGCCTCACAGACACAAGTAACCTTGACTTTGACTTGATCAGCCTGTACCTGTGAGAAGTGGAAGTCTTTAAGGAAGAAAACAATGAGAAGCTGAAGGACTTAACTGCAAGGAATGGATGCTGGCCAATTTTTGACAAGCGCGTATGGAGGCAGCTATTGGCCAGTGAGCTGGGTGGCAACAAGTGACCAGCCTACTGGGATTGAACTGCTGCTTTTGAAAACCATATAAATATGGGCTGTGAGCAATAAAGATCACTATTCCTCCTTGAACCTTGGAATGTTGTGTCCATCTCTGCTGTGATACAAAAGGATATGGGAAGTGTTCAGTGTTGCTCATGATGTGGGACCTATATCATATTGTATATACTATTTAGCTTAATAGCTGAGCTCATTGTGTTTATACAAAATCACAAGCTACCTGTCTTGGGGTGCTGTTTGCTGTGAAGCAGCCCCAAACGGAGGCAGATTTGTGGCTGTTTTTTTTCTGTCTTGGGAACTCTGTGCTCAGCATATCTGGAGTTTTATTCTGAAATAAGCTGTTGGAGTTGCTATGCCAATAGTGCTGCTTAGGTGGAGGAGTGAGATGAAAAAGGACTCTGCAGATACAATGTGAATCAAGAAAAAGCCATTTATTGTGCTTCTAAATGTTCTTTATATTTCCTTCTCATCTTGGTCATACAGTCATGCATTGCTTAATTGGTAGCTCTGCTTTGTCCACGCATCTCTTGATTGGTAGCTCTACTTTGACCATCAGGCAGGCACGCATCTTTTTCTTAATCAAATGGCTAGATGCTGATAAGGTGTCATTTTACTTAGGTGGACACCCCCATATTTGTCACTAACTTTGCTGCTGCTTCTTTCTTCCTGCAACATCAGCTTTTCTATTCACAAAGACGGCCTTGTTCTTTAGTTCCAGAAGGTTAGGCTGGTTCATTAAGTACATGTCCCTTTTCCTGTAAATATGATCCCAGAGTGGTAGAGTGAGTGTGCTGCTTGTACAGTGCTCCCTGAAATGCTGATAAATCCCAGGAGATGAGGTGGTTTAGTTAGAGCAGAGGAAAACACATTCTTTTGCAAGGTTGCTCTTCCTTTCTGTGGCTAAGTATGGCCAGGGAACGGACAGGCTCCTTCTGAGAGAGGAGTGGCAAAGACTGTTTGGTATTACAGACAGTTCCCAGAGGTTGGAATTGCATGGAACCAAGGAATGCTGAGAGGTGGTGAGCAGCAGGGATTGCATGTGGACTACAGAGTGGCTCTGCCCATGGCTGTGCCATGGTTTAGTTGGCAAATGTGTAAAATCTGCATTCCTGTTTAAACTGAAGGACGGTTTCTTTCTCCTGGAAGTCAGTGATGCCACATGATCACTGGGGTAAATCTCTTGGCATGCCCATTTCTCTGGGATGAAGATTTGTTACTTACCAAGGCAGCAGCTTTTCATAGCAGGGAGAGGGACAGAGTGGGTAGAACTGAGCACCAGGCTAAGTTATCTCTAAGGAACTTAGGCAGAGACTTGGACTGTAGGTTTAGATAATGTAGTTGAAATCTTATAAGTACTTTTTTTTTCTGTCTTTGAATCCATTTCCTCATGGTACAATGGACACCTGCTAGGGACAGTAGTTTTAAGACTGGTTACTAATTATTTTAACTAATGTTGGATATGGTGTTTGAAAGAACTGTGGATATGATAAGAGTCTCTTGGTTTTTCTTTAGAGATGTAGATCTGTTTCCACAACGGGCTCCTGTTCCATTTTCCTTTGTATTTGATGAATCCTCTACTTTGTCAAATCAGAATTTGTCTACGGTAAGATTATTCAAGACCTGGAATTCAGAGGGAAGGCAAATGGAAGCATCAAACCCTTGCTGTAGCAGCTGAAATAACTGTTAGCTGCATGGATGGGGAGGGGTTTGTGTTTTGTGGTAATTTTTATTTCATTAGTCAGAGTCCCTGATGAGGAAATAAATTTCTGTTCTTCAACCTAGAACTATTTAAGCTGCTCTATGAATTTGCTTCATTCTGGAGAGCTGTATCTGTTGCTTACTGCTAGTTCTGTAGTTGAAATTGGTTGATTGGAATGATCAATAGACTTACACTCTTGAGTGGAATTTGTTGGAGATGGGCAGCTGCTCTAATGAATTTGTAACTGTCTGTAACTTCTTCTTAGTTGTGCAGCAGATTGTGCCCGTCAGAAAAGTGCCCGTCAGCCTCTGGCTGTTCGTAATCCTGTGGATTCTCTGAGTGCCAAGGAAAGCACGGCAGCAGCAGCAGGAGCAGGAGCCTGTGTAAGGAAACACTTGAGCCCATGGCAGATTTCGTGCCCAGGAGACACCAAGGCAGCCCGTGCTGCTGTGAGACTGAGTCAGCTTGGCTGGGCTGGCATCACGTGTGAACAGCAAGGATTCTAAAGTGCTGCCTGGCATGGCAGTAATTGAAGGGGGTGATGATGAGATTGTACTGGAAATATCATGTTGTGGCTGTGGCTGCCTTGTCCCAGGAAGTGTTGCAGGCCCGGTTGGATGGGGCTTGGAGCAACGTGCACTTGTGGAAGGTGTCCCTTGCCATGGTGAGGGGTGGAAGTCGATGGTCTTTAAGGTCCCTTCTGACCCAGGCCATTCTGGGATTCTGTGCTAAGTAGAATTCCTGAAGGCTGAAAGTCCTATTCGTGTTGGAAGATGGTGGAGTGGAAGAAAGGGAAGAGAAATGTTCAGGTTTTACATAAAAGAAAGATTTGTCATAAAATCTGGAGGCTTCCACTGTCTTTTCTGGTTTTTTGCAGGATGAGCTGAATGGAATTGAACGCTTGAGTGAGGATGCAATTGTGACCGGCTCCTACAAGAACAAGACGCTTTGTGCCAACCCAGAGGACACGTGTGACTTTAACAGGGCTGCCCACCTGGCCTCAACGCCCTTTCACGGGGTGGTAGCTCAGAGAGTCCCAGCTCCTGCTTTCTCTCAGGGCGAACTGAAGGAAGATAGTCCAGAATCCAAGAGTGCGCCTCCGAATCAGGAGACACCGGTGGGTGAAGAGGCGTACACTGAAGTTCTCGGTGTAAAGAAACTGAGATAATTTACAGTAAAAGACCTTAAGCCCCTTCTTCTGCATGTGTTTCATTTTGTGGTTTTAGTGTTTCTGAGGAAGGAGTTTTTTGAAAAGACCAGAATATTGTGGAGAGAGCCATTTCTTTAGCTTAGTGTCCATTTTGCCTTGAGCAGATTGAAGAGGTAATAACAAGCCCTCTTGTCTTCTTGCATTAGTGCTGTGGGACTTTAGTACTAGGGTTTTTTTTAACCAAATAACTTTCAAGGAAAGTAATAAATGCTTTCTGTCCTCATTATCAAATAGGAAAAGCAGAATCACTATTTCCTTTTTATACTTGTAGAGAGAAGGTGATTAATGGGACTAAGCATCTTATTAACACAGCCTTACACTTCTGGGTGCCACTTTTGGCAGTGTCAAACCATTTATTTTTCAGGGATACCCAAAAGTTGAGGTTTTCTATGGCACTAAAGTGGGAAACACATCGCTAGTTGCATGAGGTGAGCACCTCAGGAAAAATGTCAAGATGAATTTAAGACAGAGAAATAATGTGGAGAATCAGTGAGTTCCAGCGGTTAGCAGAGGGAAAGGCGGGAACATACGGGAGCAGGAACAGGAGTTTGTCTTTCAGATTAGATTAACTGCGAGCGCAGTATTTATAAAATTTTTTATTATTTCCCCGCCGGCGCCGCAGGTCAGACGGGAACTACATTTCCCGTGATGCCCCGGGACGACGCAGGACGGCGCTAATCAGGCGGGGCGGGGCGCGGCCAATGGGGAGGTGGGAGAGGTTTGAATTCTGAGGCGGTGCCGCCGTTACGGCTGTAGTGCTGCTGGGGTTCTGTGTTGGTACGGGCGGTCCTCGCCGCCGGGACCTGCGTGCGGTACGTCTGGCTGGGGGGGTTCGCGGGACTGGGCCGACCTGCAGTGCTGAAGGCTGAGGCGGCCTGAAGTACATTGGGGTTCGTGAAGGATGAGGCCGGGTGGGGTGAGACGCGCGCGGCGGTTGAGGGTTGTGGTGTCCCTGAGGGACCCAGGCGGCCTCAGGGGCTGGGAAGTGCGCGAAACTGAGGATTGTTTGGTCCGTGAGGGGCGTGAGCCTGTGGGGCTGGCGTCGGCTGGGGGCTTGTGAAGTCTGTGAGGGGCTGTGGGCCGTGACGGGCCCTCGAGGATCTGGAGGGGCTGTGAAGTCCATGAGGAGATGCAAGGTGCTCGGGGCTCATGGTTGTGGGGTCTCTAAGGGACTGAGGCGGCCTTCGGTGCTGGGAGGTGCGTGGAGCTGTGGGGTCCTTGAGAGGCGCTCGACGATCCATGAGGGGCTATGGGATCCCGGTGGGGTTGAGGAGCCGTGAGGTGTGAATAGGGTTTGAGGAGCTGTGGGGAGCTGTGGCATTCCTGTCTGGCTGAGGGGCTCTAAGTACTGAGGTGCGCGGGCCTGACGGCTGCGGGATTTGTGAGGGTCGTGGGGTGAAGAGCACTGGGAGATCCGTGAGGGGCTGTGGTCTGTGAGGTGTGTGGGGCTTTGGCTGTGTCTGGGGGCCTGCGAGGGGCTGAGAGCGGAGGCGGCCTGAGGGGCTGTGGGGGTCCGTGAGGGGCTGTGAGGTGCGTGGGGCGGAGGAGCTGTGTCTGTGTGGGATCCGTGAGGGGCTTTAGGGTATGAGGTATTTGGCGCTCGCGGCTGTGGCGCTCTGAGGCGTGTTTTTCTGCCCGGCCAGCGCGGGGTGCCCGGTCCCGGCGTGGGGCGATGCGTCCCGGGGCACCAACAGCCTCGGCTCCCGTCGGTGCCCGCGGGGAGTCCCCCCCACTCTGCCCCGCCGCCCCAGGCAGGGGTCGAGGCTCGGCTGTGCCCCCGCCTGCTGCAGCCGCTCGTCGAACTGGTGAAGGACCAGCGGGTCCCGACTAAGCCTGGCTGAGGCTCCCCCTGGCCGGAGCGCAGCCGTCGGCAGCTCCTGTGAAGAGGATGGGGGGGATCTCGGGCCAGGGAAAGGAGCAATCACCGGGGAGGGAGATGGCTTAATCTTAGTGGCTTTTGCTGGTAATATTGCCTGCTTGCGGTTCTTCGCTGTCAGGATGGGTGCTTTTTTCATATATTTCCCGTAGGGGGAATTAAACCCCTAAGTCCCTCTAAAATTTGGGTATCTGAGCGGTGTGTTTTGGCTGCTCAGAAATTCAGGGTGAATGGGCTTAGGAAAGCTGCCAGGTTTCAGGTCAGTACCCAGCTGTACAGGTGTCGATTTCTTTTTAAGTGCAGGATTAAAGAAGAAGCGTTCAGGATTGGAGAAGTGGTCATGTCCCAGGAGGACAGCCATGAGTGGGAGCTGAGCAAGGAGAATGTGCAGCCCCTCAGGCAGGGACGGGTGATGTCCAGCTTGCAAGAGGCACTGTCTCAGCAGGACTCTTCCAGCCACACTGCTGTGCAGCTTAAAAAACAGTAAGTGATGTTATAACAGCTCCTTTCCCTTTATCTTCCTCCTTCCTCATTTTATCTGTGTCTTCTTTAACTGTACCAATCTCATAGGCATTAAAAAAGGCATAAAAGAAGTTAAGTAATTGATGTCTGTGCTTTTAACTCGCTCTAGGATTTTAGAACTACTCAGTGCAGGTGTTGTGTAGTACAGACTTCAACTTTTTCATTTTGCAATGGAGCATTTAAACAGCAAACACTAGAGAGATTTGGCTGTGCTTTTTAATTAATAATTAACTCTTAATTTGCAATATACAAGATCAACTTACAGTGATACAAATGTATTTATTGGATTAATAATATTATGTTTTAGGGAGTTTGAAGCAGAAATACGATTTTATTCTGGAGATGATCCTCTGGATGTGTGGGAGCGGTAAGTTTTTCTTTATTTCAGAAAAAAGAGTTAAATGGTCACATATCCTTGTAAAAGCAAGGGAAACACATTCTAATTTAATAAGAAACTCATTGAAAGCTAAGTTTTATAATTGTTTTCAATTACTATATTGTGTTTCAATATTATGCCTATTTTTTCTTATATTTTACAGATGATTATTAAGAACTGACTTGCTATGAACACATTCTGTCTCTAGGTACATCAGGTGGACAGAGCAGGCCTTCCCTGGGGGTGGCAAGGATGGCAACCTGGCAGCAGTTCTGGAAAGGGCTGTGCAAGCCCTCCACGGGCAGCAGCAATACTACCAAGATCCTCGCTATCTTAATCTCTGGCTCAAGTTTGTGAGTGTTTTGGGAACATCTCTTGGGTGCTGCTTTTCCTTGGGTCCTTTTCCTGTTGTCTGCACACAGCTAAGTTGATTCTAGTGACAAGAGTCCAGCAGTGTTGTACAACGAGTGCAATATTGGATGGATTTTTCTGCAAATGTTACTCTTGAATTCTGCTTCTCATTTCCAGGCTATTTTTTAGAGTTGTTCACTTTGGACAGCCACAAACTCTAGAAGTTTTTGTTTTGAAAAAACTGCCTTGAATAGAGTTCAAATATTTATTTAAGGAGAAAGAGAAGTGATTTAAAGATACAACATCTAAAATATATCTGTCCTACTAGATATTTCAGCTTCTAGCTGTATTCTATCCCCATCTTTTTGAACTCCAAAGCAAGCTAAGTGTGTTCTGGTCCTGTCCTGTCTCTCCATTGCTGTAATTTTTGTTGTCCATTTTTTTACAAGGCAGCTTTTCCCCATCTTTAGCTTGCTGAGGTAATCTACCAGTTCTAAAAGTGGCAAGGAATATGCTATACTTCATCTGAAGCTAAAATATCTGTTCATTCTCAGCAATACTATTATGGTGCAATTCAATCATTGAATTACCTTGCATTCAAATAAGAAATTATAAAATTCTGTGTATTGGCCTTAGAGCTGTTCCTGTCAGACTTGTATTGAAATCATGGGGGTCTTGCTGGAGGCATTGAAATGCAGATTTTGCCTGGTACCCCCTGCAGTGCCGTGTGGTTACTGACATCCTTGGGTCATTGCAGGGCGATTGCTGCAACGAGCCCTTGGACCTGTACAGTTACCTGCACAGCCAGGAGATCGGCACCACGCTGGCCCCGCTCTACATCACCTGGGCAGAGGCGCTCGAGGCCAGGGGCAGCTTCAGAAAAGCAGATCTGATATTCCAGGAAGGACTCCAGCGCAAGGCTGAACCTTTGGACAAACTCCAGGCTCATCACAAGTAAGGGAAAAGCTCAGGTGCTCACCTGGGTTCCCGGGATAGGGAAGGTTATGCTGACTTCTCCAATGTTTTTTTTCTAGGCAGTTTCAGGCCCGTGTTTCTCGGCAGACACTACTGGCACTTGAGGATAGTCCTGATGGAGACAATATGGGATTGCTGGAAATTGCAGAGCCTCAGAGAAGTTCGCTGGCAGATCTCAAAGGCAGAGGGAAGAAGAAAGTGAGAGCCCCCATTAGTCGTGTGGGAGATGCAGTTAAAGGTACATTAAAGAGCTAAAAAACCTGTTACTGAAGGAACTTAATCTCTTTATAGTGAGATTTGCAGTTGAATGTGGCTGTGGTTAATTGACATAAATCTTCCTGCTTATAGTCATGAACCCAAACAGAAGCTCCCAGCCTCAGGCCTCTCTACAGCTTCCAAATGCTCCAAGTTTTGCTGTATTTGATGAAAATTCTGTGTCTGGACCTGAGATTCCTACACTTACAGCACAGTCATGGCCAGCACCTCCAGTTCCCAGGGCCAAGGAGAATGAACTCAGCGCAGGACCGTGGAACTCTGGCAGGGTAAGGAGGCTCAAAATGAATGGGGAAAAGAGAGGAAGGTGTGTGGAAGTTGATGACTTCTGATTGCTGAAACAGAGGTTGTCTCTTTCTCCCTTGCCTGTGGTTTGTGTCTATTGCAAATACAGATTTAATGATAGAATGGTGAAATTGTTTGGATTAGGGGGAACCTTATAGATATCTGGTTTCACCTTGCACTAGCCCAGGTTGCCCCAAGCCCCATGCAACCTGGCCTTGGGCATTACCAAGGACGGATCAGCCGCAGCTTCTGTGTGCCAACCTGTGCCAGGGCCTCAGCATCCTCCCAGGGAAGAATTTCTTCCCGATATCTCATCCAAAGCCACCCTCGTTTGGCTTAAGGCCGTTCCCCCTTGTACTGTCACTGCATGCCCTTGTGAATGGTTGCTGTCCTAAAGCATCCTTGGCCATGTGTTCTCTGTTCAAGTTTAGCAGGCTGATATTGCTTGAATAAGGTTGAAAAACTCTGTGGAGTTTTAAACTCAAGAACAGGAAATTCTTGGTAAGCAGAAGAATTGGCAGAGGTGGCCTGCTGAAATGTTTGGAGGGTAGCAAAGGAATGTAAGAGGTAAAACATGAGCCAGAGAAGGGGAGAGAAGGCAGACATTAGTAAATCTGTAAGATAGCAATGTAAGAGTTGAATTATTTTGGAAACTAGAACCTGAAGGAAGAACTTGTTGGCTGTGTTGTGCAAAGAAGGGCTGTGCAGCATTCTGCAAGTCTTGTTTTGAAGTGCTTGTGAGGAAAAGAGAAGAGCGCAGATCAAAAGAATTCAAGTGCAGTATCAATGGAATATTTATCCTGGCAATAGGATGACAGGGAGGAGCTTCCAATGGCTTAAACTAGACATCAGAAGGAACAGCTGTGCTGCAGGTGCTCAGGCTGTTGTGGAGAAGTGATGGAAGAGCTTGTGTGAAGGGAATCAATCCTGTGAGATCAGGTTTGTTTCATAGGTGCTTGGATAAGCCCCAGTGTTGGCATGTTCTTTGTAGCTGAGAAAAGGAGAATAGGAAGGCACGAGGCTGATGCCTGGATTCCCTGGGGTGACTTTATGGTGCTTGTGTCCCCAGTGGTCTGTTCTCTTGGTCACGTGGGGTGGAACACAAACTTTTCCAGACCATGTTAGAATGATAATGTAAAAGCAAAGCTTTCCTTGAAAGCCTTCAGGTACACAGTATGGCAAAACCCAGTGCTCAGAATTCGGTCCTTAAAATTGATATGATTGGGCAATTGGAGTATCTGGCCAATGTTGTCCAATGAGAGAAGCAGTTGGTGAGGTAATTTTCTCCCTGGCATCTGCCCTCTTCCCCTACTCTTATTATGCCAGTGATTGCAAAATAAAATGTCCTTGGAGAAGTACCAGGCAAGAGATCACAGAATTTTAGGAATGTGTCAATAAGGGCCTGTTCTCTGTGGGAAAGAAATGTGGGGGGAACTACTGGAAGTTACACTGAGGCATTTAACAGTCTACAGAACTCCAAATACATGAAGAATACATAAAAGCTAAAAAAAACTTCAGGCATTGAGATAACAAAAGTATTTTCATCTTTTCAATATGGACATTCTTATAAGCGGAGCTTGGTAAGAAAAACTCGAATGAGGGAGGGATGCAACCAGGCTAAAATTCTTGGGAAGTCCAGGATCATTATTTTCAGATAGAAAGCAGTTTGGTTGCATGAATGGAAAAGTTAACAAAATCTTAGATTTAATATAACTGAGAAGATTGAGGAAGAATTCTTAATATAAAATTTATTTTGCCAGTCTCTTTGTGCTGTTTAAAACATTCATTCTGGACTCCAAATGCTTCCATATTTCTTTTAATGTCTGCCCTTAGAGTAGTCTCTGCTCCCCTCTTAATGAAATTTCTTAGATTTAATTAAATAAAATATCCTGTATCTGGCAGAAGAGGCAAGGATGTTTAATTCTACTCCATTGAAGGGCAGTACAAAAATAACCTTTGGTGAATGCTCTGACATATTAAAACCTGCCCAGAGAAGAAGGGAGTTGTCTTACTGCTGGTTTCAAGATGCCTCAGGAAGCAGTTTGGGAAATGATGGAAAAGAGGAATGAGTTTGTGAAGTATTCCCACCATATAAATTTTTTTGGTCTGAAGAGTCTCAGGGAAATGAAATAGGCAGATGAGAGTAGTGTGTAGCCAGACTAAATTCCACCTCTTCTCTTTACTAATGGACCCGAGAAACTGTTAAGGGATTTTTGTGGTGCTGCAATGGCCTGTGATGGGAAAACTGAGAAAAAAACAAACTCCAAGTCTGGAGGTTGTTGGTGGACAGGGAGTGAATATTATCATAGAATTGGGACAATCTTGGCTGTAAAATGACAGCTGTAGCATCTGTGGAAAATAAGAAATACCCAGCCTGACCAGGATAATGTGTATATATATATCTTCCTCAATATATATAAACATTCCCTCAGAATAAGAGGCACTGGGGCTGGTGGGGACGTGCAGGAGGAGCCTTGGGACGTGCAGGAACCCAACCAGTGTTCAGCTGGTGGGCTGTGACTGTGTCAGAAGGGAATTCGATTTGGAAAAGTCTCCATCAAGTTTAATTTTCTATGTAAGAAAGTGCCCAAATGAGCAGTAGATGAGGCAAAGGGAGATGCAGAATGCAGAGGGATGTGGAGACTGAAATGAATCCCTGTGTTGTTGATGTTGCCTTTCCTTCCACAGCGTCCTCGCAGCACTGTGAGCTCTGGCTTGGAAGTGCCCCACCCCGTGCCCAGTTTCACCCCCTATGTGGACGAGTCAGCTCAGCCACAAATGATGTGAGTCTTGAGTTTGAGGTGGGGGGATTGCATCTGGAATTCTCAAAGCTGCTTCCTAAAAGTGGGACTTGTTTTGCCGAGTACTTAAGCCTCTCTTGCAGCTGGAAGAATTTAAGAATCTGTCAGCCTGGAAGCAATTAGTGCTGCAGCTTGAAGACAGAGGCTTCAGCAGAGGTTGCATAAGGACATGGGGAGTGTTCAGTGCTGCTCATGATGTGGGGGCCTATATCATATTCATGTATGCTAATGAGTTTAATAGCTTAGCTCCGTGTGTTTACACAAAAGCACAAGCTCTGTGTCTTAGGGTGCTGTTTGCTGTGAAGCAGCCCCAATGGAGGCAGATTTGTGGCTGTTTTTTTCTGTCTTGGGAACTCTGTGCTCAGCATATCTGGAGTTTTATTGTGCAATAAGCTGTCAGAGTTGCCATGCCAACAGTGTTGCTTAGGTCGTGGAGGAGTGAGTGTGCTGCTTGTACAGTGCTCCCTGAAATGCTGATAAATCCCAGGAGATGAGGTTGGTTTAGTTAGAGCAGAGGAAAACACATTCTTTTGCAAGGTTGCTCTTCCTTTCTGTGGCTAAGGATGTCCAGGGAATGGACAGGCTCCTTCTGAGAGAGGAGTGGCAAAGACTGGTAGTACAGACAGTTCCCAGAGGTTGGAATTGCATGGAAGCAAGGAATGCTGAGAGGTGGTGAGCAGCAGGGATTGCATGTGGACTGCAGAGTGGCTCTGCCCATGGCTGTGCCATGGTTTAGTTGGCAAATGTGTAAAATCTGCATTCCTGTTTAAACTGAAGGACTATTTCTTTCTCCTGGAAGTCAGTGATGCCACATCACAGGGGAAATCTCTTGGCATGCCCATTTCTCTGGGATGAAGATTTGTTACTTACCAAGGCAGCAGCTTTTCATAGCAGGGAGAGGGACAGAGTGAGTAAAACTGAGCACCAGGCTAAGTTATCTCTAAGGGACTTAGGCAGAGACTTGGTATTTAGGTTTAAGTTATGTGCTTGAAATCTTAAAAGTAGATTTTGGGGTTTTTTTCTGTCTTTGAATCCATTTCCTTATGATACTATTATTACCTGCCAAATGTGGAAGTGATATGCTGAAACTGTTTAAATGTGATGCAAATCATGCCATCAGCTGTCATCCAGGGTTCTTGGCAGAAGGACCCTGTTGGGATCTTGGTATTGATCCCCACACTCCTCCAATACAGCTTTATAACTCCAAATATTCAGAGCACCTCTTTGCCTTATGATCACTCTCAGATTTGAGTGTATCCAGCTCAAGTCAGCTGGATTGCTGATGTTTGTAAAGCTGTACCAGCATTGCTTCTTCTCTCCTGGAATCAGCATGTAGGTTTCATCTGGACCAAGAATGTCCATTTTTAAGTCCCTTTTCTCCTGTATCCATTTTCTCCCAGATAATCATCCTACAAACCAGAGTTTAGGGACTTGTCATACCTGTGGTCACACAGTTCAATGGAACGAAATTGAACAGATCCTGCTGCAGAATGCTGGGCAGTTCAGACATCATAAGAATTTTATTTGTTTTTGACTGTACCTTATAGACACTTTAGGTTGGATTTGTCTTGTTTTCTTCGTTGTTGTTTGTTTTGTTTTAGTTATCACACAGTTCTGAGTAGTTTGGTGTTACTCATTCCAATTTTCTCATGTATTTTTTGTAAGCATGGAATAGAATGTCTTTACACTACTCCAAAACTAGGTTCTTAAACTAGTCCTGTTGTCTCCAATGCCTGCTTTTCTGTGCTACAGTGAAGTTAACAAAGCTTAAGTAATAAATTCCTGCTTTTTCAGGACTCCCTGCAAAATTGAGCCCAGCATAAACCGCGTGTTAAGTACTCGCAAACCTGAGGAGCGGGAGGACCCCCTGCAGCGAGTGCAGCATCAGCAACAGGCTGCTCAGGCAAACAAAGAGATGGTGATGTACTGCAAAGACAAAGTTTATGCTGGAGTGGATGAATTCTCTTTTGAAGAGATCCGAGCTGAAATCTACAGAAAGAAAGCGAGAAAGAAAGATGAGGGTATGTTCTAAAGTGGGCTGGAGCAAGTAAGGCATTCCAGATGGAATCATAAAATTGTGTTTGCTTCTGTTACTGCAGCTGCTTCTCTATTTCTACAGGAGTAGTTGTTTAGCTGCTGTGAGATACAGTAACACATTCAACAGCTTTATGTGGAAGCTGTGGGACAGGGAAAGACCACCAGAAGTTTTGGCCCCTTGACAATTTAGGCTGCAGCCACCAATTGTATGTGAAATAGGCATTGGGCCTTAGAGGTGTTTTTTCCTTAGATGAAATACAAGCCATAGAACGGAAGAAGGAAGAAATACAAAGGAAAATTGAGGAGCTGGAAAAGAAATTAAAGAAGAAAGAAGATAACAAGCAGCAACAACCACACGAACAGGTATTTTCCTCGTTTAATTGCAAATAGCTGCAATTTTAAATAAAAGTACCCAAGAAAGCCAAAAGGAAGAATTTCTGATAGTATTCTAACACATTTTAAACTTCTTTTGAAAGAATTCTTCACTACTAAATTATATTCTCTATCTCTTCCTCCTCTGTTTCCAAAACAATGCCTTCACAGTAAGTACTTTAAATAATGAAACAGAGTTGTGACTTTGTAAGCTACTGAACTGCTTACATATGCCTTGATAGTTGCAGGGTAACTAAAATCTCCTATGAAAGTATAAATATGGTTGCAAAGAGTAAATGATGCCTTTTAACTTCACTATGCAATAAAAATAGACTTTACTTTCTTCATGCAGGTAAGCTAAGTACAAATAAAACTGGCTGAAGGCAACCATTTTCTATCAATGTTTTAATGGCTACATGGGATTATCTTCATGTTTTTGAACCTTTTTGCCTGGCTTGCAATTCTGTAGAACTTGCAACCACTTGCAAGCATTTCTGTAGGCTTGGAACCACTGTAGAACTGAAATGTCACTTTGTTTCCACAGGCAGCAGAGGTAATGGCAGCTTCCACACCTTTGGGAATGCAAGGATTTACTTTTCCCAGTGCAAAAGAATATGGGGAGAAACAGCCTCAGTCACAAAGGTAATAGAGGGGTTTTTGTGACAGCAGGGAGAACACTTGTGAGGCTATGTAGGTACAATTAGTAACATGGATCACTAGCAGCCTGTTTTCTCAGGTAGAATGGAATATAGCCTTGGCATCAGCCTGTAACCAGCATCTGTGTTCTTTCTGCATCTGTTTGATTATTTGTCTGAGGGATCTTAACTTCTTGCAAGAAGCATTTGTCATTTTGGCTAGCCTTTTTTACAGAGTTTATTTAGGTTTTCTGAAGGTCTATAGAATACAAACGCATTTATTTTATCTTTTTCACAGTGAATTCCAGGTCTATGAAGATACTCAGCTACATAAACCAACTTGTTCTGAGGGTAAGTAGTCAAGTTTTTTACCATTAACAAGAAAGTCTGTTTAAAGGGAAGTGTTGCATGAATACCAAGAAGGCAGCAAAGTAAAACCCAAAGCTTAGGTGGACTAGAAGAATGACAGTGTGTGTGCTAGTAGTGCCTTTTACCTTATTGAGCAAATCATGGAGCATCTGAGATCTGAGAACTGTCACTATTTGAAAGGACTTTCAAGAAGAAGAAGAGCATTTTTCTTTCAGTAGCTGGAAAGTTTTCTTCCATCTTTTATGTTTGCAGTCTCAGTAACATTTCAGAAGAGTTTAATGCTATTATGAGATTGATAACTACCTTAAGTCCTTTCCCTCAGAGATTTGGCAAAGGGAATGCATCCCAAAATTGTATATTGTTGATTTTGGTAAGTTTTGTTGGGAAGGTCAAATCCTGAAGAACTTCTGATCAGAGTTGATTTTCTTGTTGTTGACAGTGGTTATCCAGACTCCTGATGAATCCCCAGACTGCCACAATGGAAATAAATTTTTAAACTCTTAAGGAGAAAGAGAGGAATAAGACAGTCTTGCAGAAAAATGTACAATTTCTGAAGCATAGTTTAAACACAGCAAGTTAGCTCACATAATATGGTGGTAAAGGGGTGGTTCATTAACGTGGCAAAACCAAACCATTTTTAATGGGTTTCTTTATATGCCAGCTCTGTAACTTCCTGTTAGGAGCAGTACTTTTAGAACTGCATATTAACTATTTTCAGTAATGTTGGATATGCTATTTTGGAAGAACTGTGGATATGATAGAGTCTCTTGGTTTTTCTTTACAGGTGTAGGTTTGCTTCCCCCACTGGCTGCTGTTCCATTTTTCTCTATATTTGATGAATCCTCTACTTTGACAAATCAGAATACAAGGTAGAATTATTCAAGACCTGCATTTCAGAGGGAAGCCAAACAGAAGCATCAAACCCTTGCTGTAGCAGCTGAAATAGCTGTTTCTTGTAGGGGTGTGTGGGAGTGTGTGTTTTGTTTTGTTTATCTTGGTATTTTTTATTTGATTAGTCAGAGTCCCTGATGAGGAAATAGTCTTCTGTTCTTCAACCTAGAACTATTTAAGCTGCTCTGTGAACTTGCTTCATTCTGGAGAGCTGTAACTTGCTTCATTCTGGAGAGCTGTATCTGTTGCTTACTGCTAGTTCTGTAGTTGAAATTGGTTGATTGGAATGATCAATAGACTTACACTCTTGAGTGGAATTTGTTGGAGATGGGCAGCTGCTCTAATGAATTTGTAACTGTCTGTAACTTCTTCTTAGTTGTGCAGCAGATTGTGCCCGTCAGAAAAGTGCCCGTCAGCCTCTGGCTGTTCGTAATCCTGTGGATTCTCTGAGTGCCAAGGAAAGCACGGCAGCAGCAGCAGGAGCAGGAGCCTGTGTAAGGAAACACTTGAGCCCATGGCAGATTTCGTGCCCAGGAGACACCAAGGCAGCCCGTGCTGCTGTGAGACTGAGTCAGCTTGGCTGGGCTGGCATCACGTGTGAACAGCAAGGATTCTAAAGTGCTGCCTGGCATGGCAGTAATTGAAGGGGGTGATGATGAGATTGTACTGGAAATATCATGTTGTGGCTGTGGCTGCCTTGTCCCAGGAAGTGTTGCAGGCCCGGTTGGATGGGGCTTGGAGCAACGTGCACTTGTGGAAGGTGTCCCTTGCCATGGTGAGGGGTGGAAGTCGATGGTCTTTAAGGTCCCTTCTGACCCAGGCCATTCTGGGATTCTGTGCTAAGCAGAATTCCTGAAGGCTGAAATTCCTATTCATGTTGGAAGATGGTGGAGTGGAAGAAAGGGAAGAGAAATGTTCAGGTTTTACATAAAAGAAAGATTTGTCATAAAATCTGGAGGCTTCCACTGTCTTTTCTGGTTTTTTGCAGGATGAGCTGAATGGAATTGAACGCTTGAGTGAGGATGCAATTGTGACCGGCTCCTACAAGAACAAGACGCTTTGTGCCAACCCAGAGGACACGTGTGACTTTAACAGGGCTGCCCACCTGGCCTCAACGCCCTTTCACGGGGTGGTAGCTCAGAGAGTCCCAGCTCCTGCTTTCTCTCAGGGCGAACTGAAGGAAGATAGTCCAGAATCCAAGAGTGCGCCTCCCAATCAGGAGACACCGGTGGGTGAAGAGGCGTACACTGAAGTTCTCGGTGTAAAGAAACTGAGGTAATTTACAGTAAAGGATGTAGAGCCCCTTCCCCTGCATGCATTTAATATTGTGGTTTTAGTGTTTCTGAGGAAGGAGTTTTTTGAAAAGACCAGAATATTGTGGAGAGAGCCATTTCTTTAGCTCAGGGTCCATTTTGCCTTGAGCAGATTGAAGAGGTAATAGCAAGCCCACTTGGTGGGACTTAAGTACAAATTTTTTTAACCAAATAACTTGCAGGGAAAGTAATAAATGCTTTCTGTCCTCATTATCAAACATGAAGAGCAGAATCATCAGTTCCTTTTATACTATTGGCTCCTGTACTTATTTTGACTATATAAAATGATTATAGTGTTTATACTTTAGTTCTTCTACAGAGTAAAAATGCTGGAGAGAAGAAAAACCTTTTTTTATAATTGTGAAGAAAAGTCATCTGGCATATGGGAGTTTCTTAATCTAGAGCTGAGTTGATTTGCTAGCTCTTAGGATGTAAACATGTATACCATGCTGAATGTGTTTTTTACTCAGGAGTTTCCTTGAAAACCTTGCCGATTATAATTAGGAAGAAATATTTCCCACCCAACCCTTCACTGCTTTGAAAGCACTGAAACTGCGTAGCAAAAGTAGTGATAAATATTCAGGATGTCTTCTTTTGGAGGAGTTAAATTTGGTGGAAAAGAAGATTAATGAAATCATGAAATCAGACTAAGATTCTGGGTATAATCAATCTGAAAACTGAAATGAAGCTCTGACATGACTTCCCATGCTAGGGATGGGAAAGAAATTCTTCATGTTAATTAAATCTGGGTGTGCACAGTATCCTCTCCTAGTCCCCAGGGTGATGTTAACTACAACTTGTATCTTTGCTTAGTATGAGTTCTTGATGGCTTTATTTACAGCCCCATCATGGAAGCAAGCCTGGAAGATACTCACTCATCGGGTGCTTCGGTCTCAGGAGGTTCTCTGTCCTCTGTTACACAAACATCTGCTATTAAATACCTGCAGATCAGTGAGAAACTGGAGCTGGCTCAGACCTTGCCTGCTGAAGGGGTTACTGGTTAGTACTAAACTGAATTTCACTCACAACAAATAACTTGCACCTGTCACTAAATGTGGGGTTTTTTCTGTCCTTCCCACTCTGCTTTGTGTGTTTCCCATTACTATGACTGGTGACTGAACTTGTCTCCCTTGTCTGAAGCAGCAGTGAGGTGCAGTACAGGATGCTTGTCAGCACCCAAAGCATGTCAGTATTAAGGTGACAGAGAAGTTACTTAGGGTGGTAAAGCAGGCAGTCTGTGGGAGTAATGAGGTCAAATTCCAAAATTAAAAATTTGGACTGGATGGCAGTAATAACTGCTAACATAGCTTTGTTTTGGTCTTTCTTTTTTCTCTGTCTTCATATTGTGTGTCTCCTGATGTGCTGATAAGCCACCACTTTGGAAGGAATGAATAGGAATTTGGAGTCTAGTGCAAGTTGCATAATTTTGGTTTAAATCTGCATTTTAACTATGCTGTAAACTGCTGTGCTGCTTCACAGTATCCTTATTCCTATTGATGGAAAGCAGTACTGATACTTAAATTGTCAATTTCTTTGCTTATTTTTCTTCCAGTTAAAGGCATTTGTTTCTTTCTGTTCTAAATATTTAGATTGCAGTTAGAACGGAAATGGTCACAAAAAGCCTTCAAAATCTGGCCTGTGGAATTAGATGTGTGTTGGATGATGGTGTTCAAGGTGTTTAACCTTCTTTGACTCCTTTGGTTTTGGCTTATGATGCTTTATTAGAATTGTGTATTTGAAATTTCAGTATATCTACTCTGGAGAGTTGTGTTCTTACGTGCCTGAAGTCTATTTTATGATGAAGCATGCTTGGGACTTGAAAGGAAAATACAATTAGAAATCATGTCACTTAAATAGCTGGGATATTTTGGATGGATTTTTGTCTTGTTTTTATCCTATGTTCTAAACTTTAGAGCAAGATGAAAAATCTCTTCAGAAAAAAAGAAAGCATTTGTCAGATGTTTTAATGGTCTTTTCTTAAACTTTGGATCCTTACAGTTCTTTTGTTTCTTGATTTCTTCACATCTCCCTTGAACTGCAGCTCTCACCCTGGATATAGTAATTCTTAATACTGTGTAAAAAATAAAAGTTACTTCAGATGTCTGTCAGTTTATTCCCACAAAATATACCAGTAAATTTCCTAGGTTTGTGATGGCAAAAGCTTGGAACACATTGTAGCCTCCAGCCTACACTATTTCCTGACTCTCTCACAGAATTGCTTCCTGAGCAGTACTTACTGCAATGCTCTTCACATCAGTGTGGGCATAAAGTAGATAGTCTGGTTCTTACATGTGTACTGTGAAAGTTTAAAATCTTCTCCCTCATTTCAGCCATGGCATTTGGGAGAAGGCAGTAGAGGCTATCTAGTTCTTGAGTTTTATCTCAAATGGTAAAGCACAGTAAACATTGAGACTATCTTGGTTTTTCCAGATCAACTCATCTATTGAATGACCTTATGTTCTGTTGAGAAGGAAAATAAGTCCAGTCCTACAGGTGTCTTCCACGACATAAAAGCCAATCAATTCTTAGCATTGCCAAGAACAACAGAGTTGGAGTCCAGCTTTGTTTTCCTTTTCTTACATAAAACCTCTGCTATAATCAAAGGACTAAATTTCCCTAAACCCCAAACTAATCACTTGCTATGGGCATAGATTTAAAAAAGGAGTCTTGATTTGCAGAATGAGTTTGAATTCTGCTGTGGGTGAAATAATTCAGAGCTTTGTCTCTTGTGAAATACACATTTTGCATGATGCTACAGTAGAATCCTTGAGACCTCATGATAAAAGTCTGTAAGGCAGTTTTGAAGACAAGGGTCACATTGACTTCCTAGAGCTATTGCAAAGAGATGAGTTGACTTGCTAAGAAGTGAATAGTAAATCAGAATGTGAATCAAAAGTTTCCAGTATCCAGCTTACTTCTACTGACAGATAGAACCAGATTGCAGAGAGTTAACACAATTTCAGCTCATCTCTACATGTTGTTTGTTTTCTTAGATGATGATGTGGCTCAGTTCCTGTGGAGCCCTGAACAGCGTAAAAAGCTTTTAGGTTCTGTGCTGTCATCACTGACTGCTTCTCCAGATTTTCACTTGGAGGCTGGAGCTCTGCCTCACATGGAGGCTGAGAAAGACATTGAGCTGGGTAGGTGTGCCAGACCCTTTGCAGTGCAGAGTTTGTGCTCTAATGGGTTTGAATTATGGCTCATATCCACCCTCTTAGTTTTATGTGCCGCAGGTGGGGAATGACTTGGGAAGAGCTATTTACTGTGACAGTTTATGAATGTAAACTTTCAACACAGGAAATGAGACTTACTGCATCAAAATGGAATATTGGAACGATGAAGAATACAAGATGTTTTTTGCCATTCCAACTGGATGCATTTTCCAGTGGGATGCAAAGGGATTTGCAATAAAGGTAACACACATGATGGTTATTGTACAAGAAGTGTGAACTGGTAAAATCTCATCCATTAATATAAACTCTTAATTTCTGAATTCCATGCAAGAAGTTTGCTACTTTGAGTCCTCTTCCTAATTGAGGATATAGATTAAAAGTTTCTGACTGTGAAAAATGTCTTCCTTGATCAGGTGGGAGGGGGAAAAAAAAGAGGATGAGAAGAATATGAAAATGAGCAATTTTCACTTTATTCCAAAAATAAATGTTCTTCTTATGTACCTTCTTGTAGGTGTATTCTCAGCCTGTGCCTTGGGATTTTTATATCACCCTTGAGTTACAGAAGCGTTTGAATTCTGACTTTGACCAGAGCTTCAGTGAGAATTGCAGCTGTTACCTGTACCAGGACGGCTGTGCCATTGTGCACAAGGATACAAATTGCTTCACACTGAGGGTCAGTAGGGACAAACCAGGGACAGTTGGAAGGTCCAAACTCCTGCTTGGGTGCCAGTAGTGAGTTTGGAGTGGTGTTATGCTCCTTGCTGAAGAGCTTCTCCTGTCTAATCCTGCAATACAGATGCTCTGGGCTTTATCTGTATACAAATCAGGGCTGTCTGTTAATGCCTCAGATGGGTCTGGTTTCTCATCCATAGATCATGTGCTTCTCCAAGACAATCTTGAACCAATTTTTCACATTTTCTGTCTTTGTGAGTCATAAAGAACTGGAGCCAAAAACCACATGTTATTCCACAGCCAGATTTGCATCTAAAGCTGTTGTTTAATTTGACCTCTTTCAATACATTCCAGTCAGCTACAGCAAGGTCATAGCAATTAATGTCTTGCTGAATGATTCGCACTTTAAGTCTTGTAAGTGCATTTTGAATTGTTGCATACAAATAGGACTGAAATTCAGTAGTGATTTCAGTCTTCAGTTCAATTTCCTCCTCCTGGTCTTTTGTCCAGTTTTGAATAATAATGTTTCCTAGCTTACAGTTCTTGTAATTCTGTCTGGGCAAAATCTGATTATAGTGAATTTATAGTGGGACTGTTACCTCTGTACAAATGAATAATGAAACAAAAATGAGCTATAAATATTTCACCTAATCGAAGGTAGAAGGGTACAAACACAGATGTTTATTCTCTTTTCAGGATATTCTCCGTGACCGTAAGTTCATCACAAAGGAAATCATCTTCTTGGTTGTTCATGATCTTCTGCATGTGGTAGAGAAGCTGCACAAAGCTGAGATTGTCCATGGAGATCTGAGGCCAGAGGTGTTCTTTCTGGGAGACAGGTTTGTCTCTGCCTGTCATTATGGGAGGGTACAGAACAGTCATTTCAGCTACAGCTCCCGTGCTGCTGTAACTTCTACCCTTGAGCTGAAGCACTAAGGCCTGAACAGCAGGCCCTGAGCCAAAGCTGATCTCTAGATGACCTTCCAACCAAATGTTGTATTTGTATCTACTCATTAACAAAGACTCATTAGCAGTATCATCTATGTATCCACTCATTGTCAAAACATGTATTCACTTTCCTGTATTTAGAAACCAGATAAGGCCACACCTGGGTTTTGGGGGTATAGGAGAAAAGGCAACTCTCTGGGTTGCTCCTTGAGCCCTGGCCAGGCTTTGGGAGGAACCCAGGAGGAGGCTGACCCCAGATGTTCCTGCACTGGAAGTGGTGTCAGTTTGTTTATTGTCCCCTGGTCAAACTGGGCCCTGTCCGAGCACAGTTGGAATCCTCTTTGCCTGTGGATGGATGCACCCGTTGGAATTCCCAATTCTGGGAGGGGATCTCCAGTGCTTGGCTGTGACAGGGTCCCCCAGCTGCTGTGTGGCTCTGGAGGGTGGTGAAGTGTTTGAGTGTAACTGGTGCTGTATTTTAATTGCTGCAGGCAATCCTTGGCAGCAGTGATGAGGTGCATTGCTGAACTTCTCGTGTAATTCTTTAAGGTCTTGCATTATAGAAAATTACACTATTCCTTAAGTTGGTTTCTGTGCCTCTTGTGCTGAACCTGCTCACTGGCAAAACAGGCCTAATTCTGCAGTCCAGGTTTTTTAGGCTCCAGTGTATTCTGATAAGAGTTATTATACTTAATATAATAAAGTTGTTATACTTAATTTAGGAATAAGCCTTCTTGTAGAAATAGTATACATTGATGTTGTAAAACTTATGCTCAACAAAATAGTTTCGCTATTACCTGTGTTTTTAAGTTTCTGCTTTACCAAGTTTCTGGACTGCTAATGCAAGTCACAATATAGTTAGTAACTTGCCTTTACATACTTGAAACCCAGGAGATTAGAAGACAGAAGACAGGTGGGACTGGAATATCCAGATAATCTAAACAAAGTGTTCAGCTTCCTCTGCAGTCCAACTTGTACCTTAATGCACCGACCTAATTTTCTTCTTTAAGCTCTTTCCCATGTTATGTTAACAAAGTCACGTATCCCTTGGAATGTGATCTGTGAACTAAGTGTGGTGATGTCTGGAAATAAAGCACAAACTTTTCCAGACCATGTTAGAATGATAATACAAAAGCAAACCTTTGCTTGAAGGTTGTGTGCCTTCAGGTAAACAATATGGCAAAAACCAGTGCCCCAAATTAGATCCTTGCAATTGATAGGATTAGGCAATTAGAATATCTGGTCAATATTGTCCAATTAGAGGAGCAGTTGGTTAGGTAATCTCCTCCCTGGGTTCTGCCCTCCTCTCCTACCTTTATTATGCCAGTGATTACCTGGTACAAAAGTCCTTGGAGAACTTACAAGCACGACAACAAAATTTTAGGAATGTGTCAATAAGTGCCTGCTCATTGTGGGAAGGAAAGCTGGAAAAGTACTAGAAATTACACTGAGCCATTTAACAGTCTACAGAACTACAAATCCATGAAAAATACATAAAAGCTAAAAACTTCAGTCATCAGTGGGAAGCCAGTAACCAGAATGTCTGATGAATCAGATATAATTCCATTACATAAATTCACTGGGGCTGTTCTTAGTTATCATTGATATATTAAAAATAGCTATTAAATTTAAATTTACTTTGAGCTTATATAACATACATACTCCAAACATATTTTACTTATAATTTCTTTGTGATTATTAATAACTTATTTACATAATTATTTATAAATTACATACCTGTACTGTGCAAGTTCTAATATTTTCTTCACATCCTGCAATGGGTTGTCTTGCACATTCCTTAGGATGCTGCGACCTGTTTTGGAAGTCACTGATCTAATAGTGGCTTGATGGACTTGGATACCTCCTGCTGTATTTCTCTGTGGCAAATACAAAACAAACAACTGCCAAAAATTTAGAGTAATGGTTTGAGGGTTTTTCAGATAGCAAAAGGACAAGTGCATAGTACAAAATAAGCTCAGAGCATACAAGTATGTAAGAAGAGTAGTCATGAGAGCTTGATATGTGGATATTGTTGGCTTGGCAGTTGTCAATAGAGAGATTCCTCCCTGCCCTTCTGGTTTGTCCTTCCTCAGCTGTAGACTAGGAGAAGTTTGTAGAAGTATTATCAAGCTTAATTATATTTTTGTATCAAGTATTCTGAGATTTAGATGGAGAGGGAGAAGTGTAAAACATTACATTGATTCCAAATTGATTCTTGCCTTTTTGCTTTTATCTATTCTCTATATTCTTCACATATGTATATTTGTAGCTTTGTAGCCTATTATTGCATTCATAGCTAGCATTTAACCTACTTTATTAGACAGAAAGACAAAATAAATTCCCCAGTGGCTCCAAGCCCCAGGGTCCAAGGTTAGGCTCTCTGAGAACCACGGCTGAAAACCAGCTCTTCATGACACATATTCATAAACAAAGTTTAGTTCCCATCTGAGGGGGGTTGTTCAGAAATGGGTAGAACCAGGAGGAATTACCTCATCACCTATGTCTCTAATTGAGGATTCTTGTCAGTTATGCTAATTTGCTAAACTTATAAAAATTGTATTTGCTTTGTTATGTGTGCATCTTCAGCGCTTTTCATCTGGCGTGTTGTGCACCATAAGGATCCTTCCAAAGATAACCCTTTTCTATCACCTGTGTCTGGCTCATCATTTCAGGACCAGTGAAAAGGCATCACACTACTCCCACAGTCCACAGACTTTGTTTCAGATAACTGTGACAAATACAAAAATAGCATCATCCTCAACTCTTTATTGTTTCCTGTTGCTTACTGTGGAGACAGCACTATCATCCCTAAGCTCCCTGCTGTGAGCTCTTGCCATCCAGGGCAGCCCTAGCAGCAGTAGTTCTGACAGCAGCCATCGGAGGGGAGTATTGACATGGCTAAGACTCACCTTCACTGTGCTGTTATATTGAATTCTAAAAGAAAGAAAAAGTTTGTTGGATTGTCTTCTGCCTAATGTGGTTCTTCCGCTCAGGATCTGCGATGCATTTTCTAATGAGGAGGTGCCAAATGCTCTGAAGGTGGTGGATTTCTCTCACAGTCTGGATTTGAGGGTACTGCCTCGAGTCAGCTTGCCCTATAACTTTCCCACAGCTCAGACCCCTCATGGACAACAGCTTCTGGCAGAAAGTTCTCTTCCTTATCAGGTGAGTCTGTATTTAGTAGGATATCTTAATTTCTGTGTTTCCTTTACAAAACCTATTTTCCTAAGTTAAAATTTACAAGTGCTGTGGAAAGCTCTGATCAATAAATACCAAATAAAGAGAATTTTGCATCTGAGGGACTCTTTGGCATTAAGTGAAAGGATTAGCAGTGCTGTTCAGTGATTGTAGCTACTGTATTTATTTAGAAACCTACACTGAAATCAGAATTTTACCTTTTCAAGTTTTCTTGCTTAACAGGTCTCTGGAAGATTCTGGTGTAAAGATGCTTCTGACTTAAATGTGTGAAAGCAGTAAGAGCAGGAAGTGATAGACATTGAATTTTGTGGTGTTTGTTGTGATTACAGGTAGACTTGGTTGGCATTGCAGATATAGTCCATTTGCTGTTGTTCGGGGATCATATCCAGGTCTATCAGGAGAATTCCATCTGGAAAATCAGCCAAAACTTATCAAAGTAAGTCCTTTTGCAGAAGGGGCTGCTGGGAAAGAAGAGACCTCTAACTTCATTTTCTTTATAGTGATACTATCTTCAGAGGTTATACTGTACTATTTTCAGAGCTTGAAATATACAGCAACTTGGGGCTGGTTTTGCCAAAAAGTGTTAGTTTTGTGGGGCCTGAAATTCTGAAGTTGTTGGACTTGTTCACTGGTAGCTTCAATGCTGTGTAGGAGACAATTTGAAGTTGAATATGAATAATCTGGTTGAGATGATTTTGCTTTTTCCATCCTTTCAGATGAGACTGACTTAGTCAGCACCTTACAGATCAAGCTTGGAGAAGTTTGTAAGTGGGTGGGTGGTGAGAGGGGCAAAGATCACATGAGCATGTTGCCTCAGAAATGGATTCGTTTGGTGTTCTGCTTTTTTTTTCATTCTACTAAGACACTGATGGCAGGGTGTAACAGATGTAGAAACAGTACACTTGTGCAGCAAAAAAAAAAATTTAAAACTGTCATCTAAGATGCAAGTGTGCAAACAGCTGCTGTTTGGAAGCTGCTGTTTGTCTCGGGTATGTTTGCTCTCTTTTAGCTGCATGTTTTGACTATCAGTCTGCTCTGCCTTCCTGTGCCCTTTGTTTGTTCTTAGGCTGAACAGTTGTTTATTTTGTTAGGCACATACCGCAGGTTTTCTTGCCTTGGCATTTCATAAGGATTTTCCAGAACTCTGCACTCGTGACAGCAGTTGCTGGACAGGTATCTGATTCAGGATCATGGATCACTCCTAGGACCATTGCTTTAAGAAAACCCACTACCAGCGTGGGAGTTGTCCAGTTCCCTAGCAACCTGCACTGCTTACATTTCCCAGTTTGCTGTATTCAGCCTTTGGAAAAAATCCAATCTTCTTAAACTATATACAGAGGAAAAAATGTCTTTTTTTTTTTTTTTAACGGGTATATGTCTGGTTTCCTACTATGATATCCTTTGTTCAATTCTGAGAGAGATTAAATTGAGCTACTGCAGATGAAGCCACATAAAGCCTGAGTTGAGAAGGCTGGGACATGGTGTCAGGGACATGATCAGGATGTGGGTTTGGGAAAAAGAGCAGTAGCTGTCTGGATAACTGGAGCAAGAGGAATAGTAAGTGTGAGTTGGGAAGGATAGGGCTGTCTGTCCGTCAGTGGAGTTGGGAGGGGAGAAGTATATTGGAAAGGAATTGTAGTCAAAGCTGGGGATGCCGGATTGAAAAAATTAGGATTTTGGGCTGAGGTAGGAATTGGAGGGAGTCTTGAGGAATGAGACCTGTGAAGGGTACAGGAGACGCAGCAGGAAGAAGATAAAATCTGGGCACAAGTTTTGTGGAGCTGGAACCAGGCTGTAATGGCTTCTTGCTCCCCTGCATGCATCAGTTCATAATTTGGGAGTTCAGAGTACAAATAAGGAATTTCTTTTCCACACCTCTCTTCTGCTTTGCTTCTGAAAGTGTTATAGACTTATCATTGATTATCTATCCTTACTTTTCAATATCAGTTATTCCAATAAATGTCTGCATAAGTGCTTCAGTTACACATTGTACTGAAGTCTTATATCAAAAGTGTAAATGAGCTATTTCATTATGTGGGAATAAGGAATTTGCACTGAATCCATTTCCATTCACACATGGATCTTTTAGTCTGTCTAGTTCTTATTGATTGATGACATTTGCTCTAGTCAGTTTGAAGCTTTCAAGTAATCTGTGACAAGCAAATTCACTGCTGCAGGGAGCCTTCATCCACCAGAAGAGGCTCCACAACTGAGTATTCCCTGGGAGAAGAGTCAGCTGGTGGAGATCAGTTTTGCTCTTCATCCTGTGCATACAGCCACACGTGCTGGTGACACTGAAACATGCCAAAGACACAGGATTCTTCTTCCAGTTGTTTTTAATAATTCTACTTTTGTAAAGATGACATTGCTTCTGTCTTTTGTGTTGAAAGTTCTCCAAGTGATTTTTTTATTTCTTTGAGATTCATTTGAGTTTGTTTGGTGGTTTGTTTTGGGGTATTTTTTTTCAAGGATTTTATTGACAGAATAACTTTCCTCAGAAAAGGTTCTGAGAATTCAGGTATTGACAGCTAGAAATAAGGCTTCTTGCTACAAGGCTGACTGGTGTTAAATACAACAACCATGACCCTCTTATCAAGGAAGCTTTTTAAACAGGATTTAATTATTTTTATTAAATAAATGTGGATATAGCAGAATGATTGCAAGAGCTACTGATTTTACTACTAGTTCAGCAAAATACTGAAGCAGTGGGGAATTGCAGGGTAGAGCACAACATTTTTCTTCCAAGGTCAATGGCTTTCAATAAAAGAACCCACTTAAAAGGTGACAGAAGGAATGGAAACCACTGAAACACTGTGGTAGATATTTAGGAGAAGGTAGAATGTAAATTGTGATCAAGTTGGTTTTTTCATCTCCAAGTATAATGCTGACAGCCTGTGTTTTAGGGAAGGGCTTTTACCATTATTAAAGAATGGATATGGTGAATTTTTCTGTTTTCACTACTATTTTAGGAAACTTCATTTGTGCAGGTTTATGTGAGGCAGGATATAGAAGCTGCATTTGAATTTTTAGGACTATTTTTGTCACTCAGAACTCTTGACACCTCCTTAGCAACACTTCATCTCCTCTGCCACACCTCTTGCTCATCTAATCCCACAAAGAAAATGGACTCAAGTCTTGTATATTGTTTTCTTGGTTAGGTTCTTGCATTGACTTAATTATTTTAGCAAATATAAGAGTTACCAGCGAAACAGCACAAATAGTACAGGCTGGATTCATTCTGAGACTGGCTGCTGCTGTTTTGTGAGTCACTTAGATAAAGCAAAGGCAGATAATTTGTTTCAAAGCCACTGTAACTCCTAGCTCGAGGGAGAAAAATGCTTCAGTAGTCAGTAGCAGTGCAAGACTGAAGAACAAAGGGTTTGCTCTAATATCAGTTTTCTGAGACTTAAATGAGTCACTTAACCTTTTTATTCGTGTTGTGTGGGTACATCTGGGAGAGAGGGGATTTATTACTATTAATTGTCTCCAAAATATTATCTGTACAGAACTCTGGCAGATGGAAGGCGGGGTAAAAAGGAAGCAAAACTGGCTCTAAACCACCTTTTTCTTTTTCTTGCAGCTTTCCTTTAATATTGCCCTGTTAACTTAGCTTACAAGTGGGTAAATAAGATTTACCTCTGCCCTTTATTCATGAAAGGAGTTTCCCAAGTTGTTTGGTTCAAAAATGTTCTTGATAATCCCTGTAAACTAAAACTGCTGTGGCTTAGTGTGAATGATGGTAGTGGTCAGGTATGCTAGTAGAGGTAACTGTATAAACATTTGCTTTAGACCTGTGTAGTTACTATCCAGAAATCTATTGGAGAAAGAGAATGGGGTCCATACATATAAAATGAGTATCACATTCCTAGTTTTCCTTTATATTTACTCAGGTGAGTGAAATTATTATTTCAGGCATGGTTCTCCCAGGATGTTTGGTGCTGAATATAAATGGAGACCTTGATAGACATGTTGTATGTATGTGTGTGTGTGTGTATTGTTCCACTGAATGCTGCTCTGTTTGTTTTAGGACCCCTGACAGTGATTTCTGGAGTAAACTTTTTGAGAGAATTCTGAATGCAGATGGTAAGTCCACAGTACCTCTGCTGAGGGAGTTAAGAGAGGAAATCAGTGAAATGTTTGACAGCTCTTTCAAAGAAAGACTTTTGTTGACCTTAGCTGCTGTGGGAGAAACTTTCCTCCTGGTGAACTTCCAGTGACTTCATAGAAAACAAACACATTTTGTATTCTAGAGAAGAATTTGTTGTTGCTTTCTTATGTTTTCAAATGTAAACATGAGAGTGATTGGAGCCATTTCTGCAATACTTCACATGGGACTTGCTCAAGAATGTTTCTGTTGTATGAGTGTATGGAAAACCTCCTGAGCCTCTACATGAACCTTTTTGTGTCGAAGCAGTTTGTGAGAGAAAATTCTTTGTCTTAACTGCCACCTCCCCTTCTTGTACAGCTCCTTAAAAATTTAACACCTAACTTGTACCACACTCTTTGAAATGTCTTTGTCCTGCATTCAGTTGGTGTTTTAATTGGTGTTTAATCAATAAAGTTGTGTTTTGGTAGCGAGAATCATATTTAACATTGCTATCAAATGGTTTCAAAAGGCTTCATTTAGAATCCATGCAGGAGTGCTGCTGCCTGACTGGGAATATTTTGTGGCTGCTGGATGCAAATGCCCCTCATTTGGTGGCAGCTTTCATAACCACATGGGATTTCCTGGACACTTGAATACAGCTTGAATGATTCTACTTGGAATGTGTTCTTGTAGAAAGTTGTCATAAGAAGAAGTAGATGAAGTCAGAAGTGGAAAAGCTGCACACATAAACCATTTTTCTTCTTAAGGCAAGAGTTTTGTTTACTTTTGTAAGGGCTGGAGTTCCTGACTGGATTTGAGCATCCCTGAAATCTCAGTTTGCCCTCAGTGATGTGTTGGCAGGCTTTTGTGGGAAGTTTTGTGGATAGTTATATGTGTTAACCTTTTATGTACTGCATTGCTGAAACCAGTACAAAGGCTTCATTTTATTCAAGACAACAGAATTTACCAGATCCAAACCCATGGTGGTACTATGTACTTGAAGTGAAGGGAAACTTCTCAGGCTTGGGATTTACTTCCTTACAGCTTCCCCCACACAGGAAAGTGAGAGTAGACAACTGCATCATTAGCAATTTCTTCTCCCTAAGAAGCCAAATGGACAGTGTTTTTTCATTTTGTTGAATTCTCCAGCCATGGTTCTGTTTGGTTCTCCCCCTTTGTGTTACCTTCAAATTTTGGGGTGGAACTCAGTTTTGTCTTTTCCTCATTGCTTCAAGCCACCTTCTTTTTCTGCTTTTTTCCTGCATATTCCATCACTGTTCCTCTTTGGCCTGTCTTATTTTTGCTGTCTTGGATTCCTAATGCCTTTTTTACACTTTCTCTGAGAGGGTTATATATTCTAATTCAGGAATAGGACCTAAATGCCCTAGTAGACCAGCTTTAATATCGAATGTAAACTGCTGCTGAAGAATTTATTTTGGTCCATTAATGCCTTAATTAATGCTTCTTGTATTACATTGATTAGTCATCTGTTGAGCTAGCAGATAAACAATGCTCTGTCTCTAACCAGGGTTTAGAGCCAAGATCACTGGTAGAGCAATCAGGAATCCAATACATAGCTAACTTCTGCTAGCTCTAAAAAGATGCCATGATTGTTCTTTTATTTAACTGAAATTTTTTTCCTTTTGCTGATCCTTTAACTGCCTTTTAGACAAAATCTGGGGAATCTCACTTGCTGTCCTCTTACTTGTAACTTTTTCAGTCTATATCCTGCAGCCCTGAGCTGAATACCAGGTAGATTAGGAAGAGAAGGCTCCTAACAAAGTATCAGTCATCCCAAGGACTTCTCAGACAAGGCATGTTTGTAGCCAGTACAGAACAACTTCTGTGTGTCTAATTCACACAGAAAGCTTTTGAAGACAGACTGAACAGAGATAAGAGCTCTCAGCAGAAGTTCAGTAGAGGAAATCTGTTCTTCAGGTCTTTAGAATATGTAAGTGAACCTATTTGTCTTTACTTAAATGAGATCTAAATCAAAGCTGCAATACTCCACTATTACTTTTTTGTTGGCATCTGTTTTCTTTCCAAACAAAAAGTGTGCTAATCCTTCTCTGTCTAATATGGCTCCCTATGATCAGTTACTCTTCATGTACATCCCAGACAACACAAAACTGCCCTCCAGTAGTGTAAAAACAGAAACAGCAATGGCATTGTAAATTTCTCCATAATAAACACACACAAGTAACGAAGAGGAGCAAGCAGGTACAACAAGAACCAGCAGTCATCTCTTCTGGTGTTTGTTCCCACTTCTGCTTCAATGAACTCTGCCTCTCTGCTGCACAGGTCAGTGTCTGCCTCCCCTGTGCCATGAGCTGATTGCACCAACATGTAACAGGAGCTCAGGGAGCTCTTGGGACATCCCTGTTGTCTGTTCAAGTAACTGCCTCTAACCTCAAAGAAGCTTTTCCTGAACATCACTTTTGGAATTGTTGTGTAACACACAGGTGCTCTGTGACCTTGCAGGCTGGGATTGCCATAGACTTGTCATGAAGTAGGAGACACACCAGCCTTGCCTGCAGGATATTTGGAGATGAAAACAATCTTAATATTTTCTGAGGGAAAAGAGGCATTTATAAATCCTGTCATGACAAAATGTTCCACACCAGGTAGAGGGTAAAATGAAATTGTGTGACAGACAGATGTAGAAGTCCTAGTTGAGGGTATCATTAAAAAATAGAATGATGGAATCTGGGCTATGGAAAACTTTAATGCCTATTATATAAATAAAAGTGCACAAAGGAAAATAGGAATGTGATGGGTCATGGTTGTACCAGGTTGCTTGGGAACACAACTTGACCAGAGATACAAGAGGGATGTCTGGAAGATATCTGCAGGCTTTACCTGCTTTGATTCAGAAACTGAAATAATCAAATTATTAATGTCCACTGTGTTAAGCAAAAAGGGGTCTAGAAATATTTGCAGGAAATCACTGAGCAGACAAAAATGCTAAAGGTAAAAAATGGGGGCTGATTTAATCTGCTTGAGCTGTGGATGGGACAAAGCCCACAGGTGGCAGCGATTTTCTTCTCCTTAAGCTCTGGAAGCTGCAGCTGGAGTTGATTGTGCTGTTTCTAAGGGCTCATCACCAAGATCATTGCTTGCACCTGTGAAATACAGGTGGTCCAGGTTACCTCCTTAGTGGCTCTTAGTGGAGTGACCAATGATGTTACAGAACATAATTGCTTTTTAAGGTACACCTGCAAGCATTTAAAAAGCCGTTGTGATCTCTGAAACTCACTTTATTTGCTCACTTAACATCTGAAGAGATTTTAAGAAAGCTTGAGGAAAGGTGAGGAGTACTGATCGTCTGCTGATCTTCAAAGGTAGGTGATTTGTAGATTTAAAATCCTAACTCTGAGATAATTGGGAAATCTCCTAAAATTTATCAGATAAGTGCACTCAGAATATATATATGTGAGACTTTTGCAGCCTGGGGTTTGTGTTCAATAAAAAGATCAAGAAAACCTCAGAAGAGAAAGATGCACCTGATAACTGGTACATTATCAGAAGTGTAAGCCTGAGCTTGTGCTAGCAGATAAAATGATTTCACAGAATAAACTAGGATTTTTAGGGTTTTCCAGAGTAAACTAGAAGGGACAGGCAATTGAGGAGAGTTATAAGGATGTTGTGAGGTTATGCAGGGACAAAATTAAAAGGGCCAAAGCCCAACTAAAACTTAATCTGGGTACTGCTGTGAAAGACAGTATAAAAATGCTTCTATAAATAAAGGAGCAACAAAAAGGGCTGAGAAGAATCTCCATTCTTATGGGATTTAAGGCACTCTTTAGAAAAAAGTGGTTGAGTCAGTGTCCCTGGCAGGATTTAAATAATATATACAGGTGGCATTTGGGGATGACCTGGTTTAGTAGTGACCTTGGTGGTGCTGGGTGGGCTCATGGAGATCTTTTCCAACCTTAATGATTCTATTATTTAAAGAAGACAAATCACACCTTCTATATGAGCATCAGCAAGTAATTCTGTATTTTTCTTCTGCTCTGCTGCTGCTTTCCCAAATAATATTCCAAAATGCATTTGAGCTAAGGTGCAGCACTCCCTGCTGTGCCCCAGTGATTTCCCCAAGGATGCCTCGATGTACAAAAGCTGAGTTCTTATTTGAAGTGAGTTATTTGCCTGTGGGTGGTTGGAGTCTTTCCTTTAGCCTTGGGCTATGGGCACTGCAGTCACATGGATGTGCCTGTGTTTGTACAGATCACCCTTAAAGCTTGTCAAGGAGCACTGAGCTCCTTTAACAGTGTCATTCTTTTGCTTCTTACTATTTTACACTTTTTGCCCCTCTGCTCAGTTAATCCAGCTGAAGCTGGATGCTGTTTGGAAGCTTAGAAATATGAAGGTTTCATTTCCATAATAGTTTAAATTATTAAACAACGTGAATATCAAGGTCATTCAGTAAAGACTGAGGAACAATGTTCATTTGTTGGTTCTAGAAATATTTGTTCCCTGCTTTCCTTTTGTAATAACTATGATCCAAAGCTATTTAATTATTGACCTCATGGTTCCAGCTGGTGTGGAAGTGTGATTTACCAAGCAGGATCAGGAGCTGGATGACACAATACTGACAAAAGACAAATGTTAGTGTGCAGTTTCTAGGCCTGAGCTGGTGGGTTTTTTTCCCAGTGCTTTGGATTCTCTTGATTTTTCAGTATCTTGGGTTGTATATTTCCCTGAAGTTAAACTAGTAATGTACTTTGTAGTGCGATACTTTATATTATCATTCACTCGGGAATCACTTTGTAGGGAAAAAAAAAGTTGGAATATTGCAGAATTCAGTACTGGTATGCTTCCTTGATATGCAGTAAAGGCACTGGACTGTTCTGCATCTACCCCAAAAGAGCCAAACTGGATTAGTACTTTACCTGTATGTGAACTGAACTGGCATATTCCAAGTGCATTCTAAAATTATTATTTTTGTTCCTCTCTAAGTTCTTTATCCTCCTTTTTCTCTCCTCTGTGTTTTGCCATTTTTACATGCACTAAACATTAGTTCTGTAAGAATTGTGTTGATCTGCAAACCCCACACAGCCAAGGCCAAACTAATAGTCACAGGATCCTTGGGGGTCCCTTCCAGCTCAGGCTGTTCTGTGATTCCATGAGTTATCACTGAATGGTTATAAGCAGTATGAAGCCTTTACATAAACCAGGGTCTCTGTCCCCTCTCTTTTTGTGACATCTCTTTCCTTCCACAAGTAGTTGTATCTCAGTAATGCTGCAGAGATTTTCAAGGCAGAAGTTACTCTACAAACATGAATGTTGTTTAACCTCAAACCAGTCAGGGGCTGGGAAAGATAAATCTAGCTGTAATGAATGAAGTCCGAAAGCTGACAGCATTCAGGAATCTCACAGGCTTGGGATATTTTCTGACAAGAAAATTCATTTCTGAAACCTGTTGACAGAAACATCAAGAATGGAGCTGCTGTCTTTGCTTCCACCCACCTCAGCAAAGAGTGGGGGAAGAGAAGCAGCTCTTATAAATAGCTGGGTTCCTGTTGTATTTGTAAGTTCGGTGCTTTTTGTGTCAATGACATCACCCTCTTCTCCATGGCAACCCCCTACGATGTCAAAACTGCAGGGCACCATCAGAGGAACTCAGACCAGCAGATTAACAGGTTGAATCAAGATGATTTAACTGCAAAATAGTGCAGGGGCAACAGAAGGAGGTGGGAAACAAAAAAAGAGGCTACTGGCAGCTCTCTTACACTGGAAAACAAGCATGTCTAGTGTCTGGTTCCCCAAACTCTGCCCTATCTCTCTTTCCAAGTCCTTGTCAGGAGGGGGTTGGTGGAGGGCAGGCAGGAATCTTATTCCCGATCTTCAGTGTGTCTGGAGAGCACAACTACAGGTGACTAAGCAGGAGGAGTATGACTGACTCACTCCTGAATTATTTCTCACTCCTCTTCCCCCTCCCATCTATTCTGTTTGTTTTTTAGCTTTCACCCAACAGCTCAGATTTTTCCCCAGGCTCTGATGAGGAAGAATTAGCAGCAGGCTTTCTTGTTACCTAATGTTCACAAAAATGTGCTTGTGGTTATCCAGGTGAGGAAATAGAAGCCAACTCCAAGAACAAGAAAAATGAATTGGCTCTTGAATACAGCACCTTTATCTGGGAGGAAAAAAAACCAAAAAACAGTTCTTCTCTTTTCTGAGTGTTGTGTAGGAAATACTGAAGTAACTGACATGCCAGGAAGCTGTAAATAACTGGCTTCTTTATCAGGATACCTATGGAAAATACCTAATTGCCTCCCTGGCAGCCCTGCTGGTGTTGATTTCTAAACTGACTGCATTGGGGAGAAGCCATAGCACTTGCTGTCTTGATTAAAACATTGGATTCTGCTGGGTTGCATTTGGGACTCAAGGATCAGGAATATAATGGTTACAGCTGCAGAGTTTCAGCCAGTATGAGCTGTTTCAATCAGCTTAATAAATCTGTCCTCATTTACATCCCTGTGAAGTCTGAAACCATAGAACAGTTTACCTTCCTTCTCAGGGTGCCAGGTGAACTGTTGCTGAAACCTAGCCTGCAGAAGTGTCAACTTTGTATTAGCTTTTGCAATTTTTGAAATTGCATTACTTGGGACCCAGGCAAGTTATGTAAGACCAGCACAATGCCCAGAGTCCTGACATCCACAAAAAGACGTGGCAATGCTCCCCACACAGAGAAACAAGTCTGTGATGGAATGACACTTTATTTGCCACTTGTGGCCTGCAGTTTACAGGGCATGAGATTCTTTAATCACAGATTCTCAAAGTGTAAGGCTGCTATGTCTGTAGCTCTCTCCTCACCCCAGTGTGATGCTAAGCCTGTGTTTTCCAGGCTTGGTTGAGGGGAAAATGCATGGAGTCTGTACACACCAGAATCTTGATTAGTATCTTGCTTTTGCCTTTTGTGCAAAATGCCACTCAAGGCACTGTGCCATCCTCTTTGCTGAGCTCACAGCATCAGCCCACGATAAAAAAAGGTCCCAGAAAACATTGACTCACTGCATCCCAGCATCCTGACGAGGCTATGTGTCTGCAATGAGATCTCAGCCGGAACTGCAAGGTTTCAATGGAATTGGTGTTTGTGAGGCTGTTTTACCTTCCCTGAGTTGTGCTACCACCTGTACTGCCTGCCGGGAACAGGGGTGGGAGCACTGGGATCACTGCCCAGCACCTGGCAAGGGGCAGTGCTGCTGAGGAAGCAGCTGGAGCCGGGGGGTTTGCATGTGCATGAGGAGTTTTCTGCAGAAGCTTTAAGACTAAATTGCTGAGAATTTTTGCCTGAAGCAAGGGATGTTTCCCGTATTTAAGACAAGCAGCAACCTGCAGTCAGAAGGAAGAAGGGACTGAATTTACTCCAGAAGTATTTCTCTGGGATCTTTTTTCAAGGTAAGCCTGCTTTTGCCGGAGGTAGATGGGGCAACAAGGTTCAGCATTCTGAACACTGAAACTAAAATGACTTCTTGCATTTTTGTTACTTTCCCGGTCTATAGAACTCAGATAAATGTATTATGTCTCTGGTACTCCCTTTTTAGGCTGAAAAATCAACCAATAAGAGCTAATTTTCTGAGGTCTGAAGCCATAAAAATGGGTGGGACAGAATTTTTTTAACACTGCCTTGTGCCTGTGGTGTTTTTAACACTGCCTGTGTTCTAGTGGTGAATAAATGCCAGGGACTGTGCCTCTAAAACATACATTTAAGTAGCAGAATTATGGGTATTGAAAGAACAGTAGGTGAATGAAAATAAAATTTACTAAATAGACATCAGCTTATGGTTTATTAATTTAGTGATTTTCAACATTGCTAGATTATTTGTTGTTCTGTAGGAGGTGAAATGAAGATGGTTCCTACCTTGGGAATTTGGACTTAAAGTTTTTTAATTGGCAAGGTTTGAAGAAATGCTGTTGAAACCTAGAGCAAGGAGATAAGATTTTTTTTTTTCAATTTGTATGACACCTGAACAATCAGTTTATGGCTGTTGAAAACTACTGGTTGAGAGGCCAGAAAGTAGTAGAGAGCTTGTCCTAGCTGCAGGAAAAGCCTGTTAAAGGTAGGGAAAAAAATACCTTGAATGTACAGAGATGGCTCTGAAAAAAACTGGTAAAACATAAAAAATGTTTGATTATCAGTGTCCCTTCCTTATACTGAAAGGATTCCTAGCTGGGAACCCTCCAGCCTGAAAAATGTGTGCTTAGGTCATGGGTATAAATGACAGTCCTTGATGGGAGTACAGCAGAGCATGGATTTGGCAGAGCTGCTGGAGCCATGGAGGGAAGGCACTTCCTGAGCCCAGAAGTGCAGGGCAGAGCATCCACACTTTCTCTTTGCATGCTAATGGTGCTAATACGTGAATGCAGTTCCATTTTGCTCTTGGAAAAGGAATAATATGTGCTCATAAAACAAAACCACCTTCTGGTTAGGGAAATAACTATAGTCAGTAAACTTTTGGAAAAAAGCCTTGTCGAGTCTGTGAAGAGAGAAATCAAAATAATTTGTTGCCTCTTCTTTTCCCTAGGGAAGGTGGGAACCAAAGAGTGCCTTGAGGGAATTTGTGCCCTGGGCAGGCTGCAGAATGGCTGGCTGAGGTTCCCTGGGGAAGGGCACCTGTGCCCAATGTTGAGGCAGGGGCTGGTGGCCAGGAGGGCCGTGGTGCCAGCAGTGGTTGTGTAACGTTGTGCTGTGTCCGCAGCTGTCGCTGCCAGGCACTGGATCAGCTCATGCACTTGGATGTAGTTGCTGCAGCTTGATTCCACTCTGTAGAAATAGTTGAGGATATTCCTGCCAACTTCCAAGTCAGGAGTCATCAGTTCTGCCTCTGTCACTTGGGGAGCATGAATGAATAACTCTTAAATCATTAATCTAGGGCAGCTTCCAAGAATCCTGTGTGCCCAAGTCTGAAATACATTGGGATCAGATTCATTATCCAGGGACAGCAAAGACTTTGAAGAGGTGCTTACCCAGGGGTGGCTGTGCTGCACTTCAAACTCCCAAAGAAAATCACAACATGAGAGGGTAGGGGGGAGCAAAGGAAGTGGAAGCAAGGCTCCAGAGGAGCAGGGAAATTAGAAAAGGACAGTAGTAGCCACATGCTGTGGACTGGTGGACAGACCAGCACAGCAGCCTTTGGGGGATTATGGAAGCTGCTGCTGTTGCTTTTGGCAGTGCCACTTGACATACTTTTAAACTGGAATACTGCATAGCCAGTATTAAACATCAGGTTGTCTTCCATGGGATGGTTCTTTATATCTGGTAAAACCTTGAGTTTTGGCTGACAATGACTTGGTGGTAGAGGGGGGCTTTTTTGAGTTCCGGAGAGAACCGTGGTAGGATGGATAAATAAGAGGAAACAAGTGATGCTGCTATAGACTGCAAAGCACAGCAACCTAGATAAAGGTGATCCTAATTGAGGAGGAGGAGCATTGGTATTTAATTAAAACTACTCCTAAAACCCAGGTTCTTAGCAGTAAAATAAATAATAGCAGGACATGAGTAATTCCTCTCAGGGGGAATGTCAGAGACAAAATTACACTAATGTAGTAATAAGAGGGGGCTGTGTGCAATTGCTCAGAGGAACAGAAACAGGGCAGAATGATTTTTCCCTGCTAAGAAATTCAAATGTGGTTCAAGTGAAAAGGGACAGATGCTGGTTAAAGCACATGCTCCTCGGGCCACTTCCAAAGACAGAGCTGAGTTTCTGAGCTGGATGTTCTTGCAGGACTTGGCAATCCCAGCACAGAGACTGAGCTCCCTCTCTACTTTAAGAAATGATGGCAAGTTCTGTGTGTCACTTGCACTCCTGCTGCTCAGTCAGGGTGTTTTCAGTGAATTAAAAACAAGTATTTGTGACCCAGACTTAGGACAGCTGTGTCCCATGTTGTGCATCTGAAGGCAAGAAAGAATATTAAGCAGTTTTTGTTTCCTTATTTCCCTCCCACTCCTCATTTTCGATCATCTTAGAGTTCTGTCTGTGTTTGTGAAGCTGTGATGCCCATTTTGGGGAGGTGGTTAAATAGTGTGAACTCATTAACCACTCTTGATTGAGTAACAACCAGTGACATAACATTGTTTCTTCTCCATAACTGCCTTGCATAATGCTGCATTTCAGTTTTGGTTACTCCTTCCATTTCATGCTTTTCATTTCTGTGACATCCATCTGTTTACCAGACAAGGTTGGGGGGGGAGGGTGAGGGGGGTGGAAATAATCTCGGAATACAAAAAGAAAAACCCATACAAGTGAGGCTGGTTAGGGCTTGGAGGAGCCTGATCTATTGGAAGGTTCCCTGCCCATGGAAGGGGGCTGGAACTAGATGATCTTTAAGGTCTCTTCCAACCCAGACTATTCTGTGATTCTGTGGGTATATATTGAAGAACAGAGGCATTGGGACACTGAATGAGAACTGCTGTTGCAGCAAGAGAAGATCCTGGATGCTTGGGGACCAGGAAAGCAGGTAGTAGAACCTTTTTCCTTTTGTGTTCTTCCTTTCCTCTCCCTTTTACCCTATCTGTGAAAACAACCAACCAACTACCCTCAGCTCTCCCCCAGAACCCCCAAGTTTAGTCAAAGGACAGAGTAAGATGATAGTAGCTTGTGGTAGATGTGGAAGGCAATTTTTAACCTGTTCTGAAAAATCAATTTAGCTAAACTGTAGCTTTGAGCAGTGTCATTTTTGGTGGAGACCCAGCTGAGATAATGCAGCAGCATCCCCTGGCCAGGGGCAGGTGACCTGCTCATATGGCATGGAGAGAATGTAAAGACAAGATTGTGTCATTGTTAAAATGAAACATGGCATTGCAAACTAGACAGCAAATGGTACTCAGCACCTTGAGCAGGGACAGTGACTCCATAAGTTGATAATGTCAACTTGATGGCTCTGAGCTCAATTGTTTGCCCCTGAGAATTGGTTAAATAGAGTTGACTGTCTGTAGGGTCAGTGTTCTCTTATTGATGGCCTTCTAGTTTTTTTACTTTCTTCCCTGCCAAGTATTGTGGGAACCTTTTTACCCCACCTGTGTCAACATTTGAGTCTTCTAAATCTGTGACTTTTCAAGGCACAGAAGGAGCTGAGGGTCTTTACCGCACAGCTGGAAAGCTGTGCTTAGAGGAGGAGAAGAAGGGTGCAAGTCTGTCCTTAATCTGGGCCAGGAACAGAGGAGTTAACATGTAGTGGCCAGAAGGCACTACACAGATCTTAAAATAACCAAGAACAGGATAATTTGGCTTAAAAAACCATCTGGGTCTTGATTCAGTGCTCATTAAAATTCATAGTAGCCTTATGATTGGCTTCTGGAAGAATTAAGCAGGGTGTTACACTTCATAATGAGTACTTTGGGCCTTGGCCAAGAAAGTACATCACTGCATACAATAATGCTAGAAATTAACTTCTTTCCTGTAACATCCAGCTTAGAATGAGGATCTTTCTAGCACTTGTGGAAGTCAGTGGAAAAGCTCTGGTTTCAAGGGATTTTGGATTGCATCCGAAGAACAGATGTTACAGCTGACTTTGGGAAGAAGTCTCTCTGGGCAAGTCATCTCTGAGCTGGTCATGCTGCAGCAAGCTGTCCACAGTCTGCAGCCATCAGAACTCCTGAGTGTGCAGGGAAAGGAGAAAAGTCAGATTGCAAACCTAGCACTGGGATGGAGTAACTGGGGCCTAAAAGGAAAAACACCTGCTTGTGTTTATTTAATTAGAAACCTAAATGTATTAACTAATGGCACAAATAGCTTAAAATCTTGTGGCACCTCATCAGCCATGAGATGATGTCAATAGACAAAATGCTCCTGTCTGTGACTGCTGCTGAGAAAACCTCCTGATTTCTGCCTCTTTCTTATAGAATACTGTTCGGTATTAAAGGAAAGAAAATAATTCTGCTTGCTCCCAAACCAGAAATTTGCAAAGCTCTTTGGGCTTTTGTGTTCTCTTCCAAGTTCTAAATACATTCCCCCAAAGCATCTCACAACAGCAGTCTGGGTCACATAAAGCTGAACCAATAACTTATTTAAGGAATACTACCTTTTATTCATTTAAAGACATGTTTTTAAAGAGTCTGTTAGAACTTGGGGTCACCTGAATTTTCTGGCTACTCCTAACCTGTGGTCTGGGATCACCTTCAGTGGTCTGTGGCTGTGCTTAGACTGGGACTGCTACTTGTGGAAATAAGAAAATGAAGGAATTTTCCAGATAAATACTCAAGTATTTCTGCAGGACATCTTTGGTCACAACTGTTACCCAGGCTTTCAATTTTCATTAACATTCTCAAGGACTAAATTTAAAAATGGTAATTTTAAGTGTTAAGAAGCCTTTTTTCCCCCCAAAGATCACATATGGAATGGAGACAAGCTAGTTAATATTTTTTGTGTTGGAATGTATTTTTAAAAATTTATTTATTTATAGAATTTATTTGGCACCTCAGAGAGCATGTGAACAAGAAAAGGAGTTTTTCTGGATTAGTAGTTTGAGGAATGGTGATTAAGTAGAAGATCAACTAAGATCAACTGAAGTTTTTCAGTTATTTTTACTAGCCTTGGAATCTCAAAATGTGCAGATCAGGAAACATTACATCTTATTTACAACTTAAATGGCTATGTCTTATGTTGCTCTTCTTTAAGGATGATGGTGATGATGGAGATTTTCTTTAATCTTTAGATATACACACACACACATTTGTGTATATCAGTGGACTAGTTTCTGGTGTCATGTTGAAGAGGATTCTGGTTGAATTGTTCCACCATGGTTCCCCTGTCTCAGCAGCCAGCAGGATCTAGACTCCTTCCAAAGGACAGGCATTCACTCTGCCAAGTGCCAGCAGGTCCATGTGCTCAGGCTGTGCCTGTGCTCAGTTTGGCCTCCCTTAATTGTAGGGTAGGGCTGTGGAAGAAAAATGTTCCTACAGTATCAGAGACAGCCGGCATGTTCCAGTCCTTTCTAACGTGCATTGCCCGACTGTGTGCATGCTTTAGTTCCTTATTGTGGAATCTGACAGCCTTAGTAGTTGCACAGATGTTTTGGGTAGTTTGGAAACTTGTTTTTAATGGAGACCGTGGTAGTTGAACTTCACTGTTTGCCCACTAGTCTGTGCTGTGCTGAAACCGGTACCTCAGAACAACCAGCACCTCCTTCTGGCTTGGGCAGTATTCAGGCTATTAAAAATTCCAGCCTAAATGAAGGATAGAGGAGATTGCTGAGGATAGAGAAAGCAAGATTTGTGTAACTACTATCAGGAAAGACCAAAACTCACTCTTAGGGGAGGTAGGAATTAACTTGTTCCTCTGTCGTAGCAGTTAGAATGCAAGACAAGGATGTCTCAGCTACCATTTTTCTGTGTTATATCAATAAATCTCTAAGTGGGGATTATAATAATTTAATCCTTTGCAACCCCTCCTGTGGACTCCAGAGCATTCGCTGCTTGTGGAGATAAGGGAAACCGAGGGTTCAGCATTGTGACATGCTGCTCTCAGTGGCAGAACAAGAAGGTCCAGTTCCTGCATTGCAGGTTGCGACTGCTGTGTTGTGGCATGACTTCGTGCAGCTGAACCATAGGCCAGGCTCCTGAGACAACCAGAGCTTGAAAATAAATAATAGTAAAAAAAAACCCCAAAAAACAAAACAAAACAAAAAGCAAAAAAAAAAACAAACCAAAAAAAACAAAAAAAAAAAACCAAAAAACCCAACCAGGTTTAACCCTTCAACTGCCTCCTACTTCTAGGGAGAAGAAACCAAATACTTGATCCAGTGTCAGCAGCTGGAAGGGATTGAAATACATTTTGGATACTTGTTCCCATTGCAGATGTCAGCCCTTCCCTTCTTCCACAGAGAGGAATAGCTGCCCTGCCTCTATCAGCCTTCCCCCCAAAAAATGTCACCCACGCACCACTATAGGTCAAAGCCCTCTCCTGTACTTGCTGTAGGGAAGCTGCTGCTGGGAGGTGACGCCTCTTCCCTGGCATGGGATTAGCAGTGCATCTTCCTGATTTTCCTGGGCTGAATGCTTTCAGGGTAAGGCTGAGTTGGGTGCAAGGACAGTTGTTCCCTGCCTCCACACGGCTGCAAGTGGGATGGGAAACCTGTGCTGCATGGAGGCACGTGCTTGGATTTTGACAAGCATAGGCTCCAACCCTCAAATTATTCTAAGCTCTGCAGAGTAGGGTTTGAATGTACCCAGAGGTAGAGTGACTAATGGCAGCAAATGGTGTTAGACTTCTGCAGCCGTTATTTTAGCCACTAGGAATTCGCTGGATTCTGGCTAATACTTCAGCGATAGCTGACTGACCTAGTTATTTAGAACAGAGGCTGCGGTCTGTATTTCTCTGGTGCCAGCGAGGGATTTCAATCTGCATTTCTATAGCATCCTTAAGGATCGCAGCATGCTTGGAAAAACAACAGATTAAGCCGCCTCTGTTCTGGGGGAGTAGAGCATTGTCACAGTCATTTTAGCAGCATGCAGAATGCCTTTCCCAAGGTGACCTGGGAATCCGTAGGCAATGTTGGCTCTCTGCTGTGATGTCGCCATTGCAGGACTGATCATCATGGTTTTTGTGGGAAGCAGAAGCACCTTTTGTGGAGGGTGGCGCAGCCTTGTGAGGTGGACTATGATGTTACTTCTGTTATAACCAAATAAGTCTGTGAATTTATACAAGTAAAAGATCTGGAAGACGTGTGAGGTGGCTGTGTTCCAAGCTGTATTGATATTATCTGCAGGAACATCTACCAAGCCACAGGAATTTAACCAGTAGCAAAATAGCATGTGCTGTGTTCAGGTGATCTTCTTGAGCTTTAACTTCAGTTTCTCATCAGAGCAGGAGTTAAAATTTTCAAAGAGTCTGATGTTTTCTTACCCTCTCTAAGCTTACCTGCTTTCTTCGCTGAAACAGTTGTCAGGCACTGGGGCACTGCACCAGGGCAGTGGTGGAGTTCTCATCCTTGAGGTGTTCAAAGAAGGACTGGATGTGGCGCTCAGTGCTCTGGTCTGGTTGACAAGGTGATGATGGGTCCAAGGTCAGACTTGATGATCTTAGAGGTCTTTTCCAACCTTAATGATTCTGTGCTTCTTACCTCTGGCGTTCTGCAAATTTGGCAGGATTTGCAGGTCCTTGTGCTGTTTCCTTGCTGGCCACGCTTTGCTCCACTACAGGAGGTGTTTGGCTCAGGAGAGCCTGGCTGTAACCCATTGTGAGCCTGAAGCAGGACAAATTCCCTTCTTCCATGTGCCCCAATCTACATTGTTTGGCATAGGGTAAAGAGAGACTCTCAGCTCCCCACTGCCCTGCCAGATAGGCGTGTGGGGATGAGTCCAGATCTTTGACAGCACTCAGAGTTCTGGCAGAAGCAATGGACTTGCTCAATGAACTTCCACTTCTTCAGCTCTCATGCATTTGTGTTTTGTTTTGAATTGGAAAAACCCTCTTCTGGTTTAGACTGTAAACCTTGGATAAAAACACTGGGTGAGCTCATGCAGCTGGAGTACAAGCAGGGCTTTGTCCTGCTGGCATCTCAGGATCCTGCCTGGATAATGGTAGCAACGCATAGTAAGCAGGAGGATAACCCAAACACTGGAGCTGGCTATCCAGGTAATGCTCTCTTGGAATGTTCTGCCCACCTCCAAATGGGATACCCTTAAGGAAAGGTGGCTAAACTGTAAGTACCTATTTAAAGTGAAACTGCCTCTGGATTGCTCCCTCCTTATCTGCAGTCCTGGCTTGACTGTCATGTGTTGATTATGAGACTCCCAGACTTGATTCCTATCTCTGGTTGGTTCTGATGTGCGAATTTGCAACACACCCTTTCTCCTAGTGACCCCTTTGTCCCAATCCTCAAGTATATTCTTTTACTTCCCTGGCCAGCTTCTCTAGATTTACAGAACCATGAAAGAGAAGGAAGGGATTCTGTGTGGAAGAGCATTTCTGCTTCCTATCTGATCCCTGAGCACAGGGAAGACTTGATGGAAAGTCTGGTCTTGAGCCACAGCCTGGCTTCATAGGTGGAATTGCTGTAGTTCTTACTGGGATTTCATGAATGTATCAGATTTCCTGTGCCTTGGTGTTAGGTTTTCTCCTGGAAGCTGTGTTGAATACAGATCCATTTTCCTTAGCAGTTTGCTCAGTTTCCACAAGCTTCAGACAGGTGAGCAGGTATGTTTCTCCTGGCTGAGGTTGAAGACAGACATTGTATATGGTACAGTTGGCCTGGCTGTCTCGGACTTTTTATTTTTTAAGTTAAAAGTCCCCAGTTTTGCCTGTTGGAATAGGAAAACATTTAATAATGGGGTTTTCATCACAAAATCTTCCTCCAGTGGTGATTAAAAGGAACCTATTGCAGCAGCAGCGCAGGATGTGAGATCCTGGAGCTCTCCTAGCGCAGTGATGTGGCTGGGCAGGATGAGGAACAAGGTGAGATCAGCACTTTGGATCTGAAATTTGCTTTGCTTTGTGTCTGGGGAGGGGACATGGAATATGGAATGGCCTTTGCTGGGAAGATAAATCAGTCAGGCTGCAATGCAGACATTTAGTCAACGTACCCTGCAGCACTTGTTGCTGCCAGGAATGGCTGTCCCGGAGACTGACGGGACCTGAGAGAGCAGCCGTAGGAGGAGTGGGGCGTGTATCGTGTGTTTATATAAATGCGCCAGTATAATTATTTATATTGTCTTGTGCAATTCTGTAGCTAAGAAGAGAGCAGTGGGCAGGCAAGGAGCAGTAAAATGTCTAATGAAGGGATAGTTGCTGAAGGGGAAAATTAGAGACGTGTCACTTTTACTGGGAAATTTTTCTTCAAAGTGTGCAGGACTACTGGGACCAAACTTGTGAATATAAAGACTGGAAAGTGTCCTAATTTTTCATTAAGATTGTAGGCAGCAGAGGTTCACACTGATTCAGAACTGCCTTGGTTTCATCTAAGCTTGTGCCTTGACAAGTAAAATCAGGCTCTGCCATTTATAACAAACTCAAATCTTGTTCTAGAGGACTGTGCAAGCATGTAAGCCAGGAAATAAATACAATACTCACGCATGCAAATGTGGAGCTCCAAGGCTGGATGACTCCTTGTAGACTGTAGAGGCTCTTTGTGTGTGATGCTCCCCACGCCATGGTTGTGCAGATGACTCCGCGCTGCCTGGCACGGCAGCAAAGCCCAGGTGCACAGATGACAGGGATGGTTTGCCATCCACACCTACTAGGTTCACACTCTGCTTCCTCATCCCTGATCCTCCACCACACTGCTCTGTCCCGTGAGTTCCAGTGCGCTGGGAAAGAATGCTGTCCCCCTTTGTTATTCACTATGATTTTTTACTATTAAGGGGAACTTTCCTTCTTTTGATTACATCTGTGTATGGGGCCTGCCCTGTAGGAGGGAGAAGCTAATCCCCAGACAGAAAGGAACCTGGCTAGCTCTATTTCCTATACCCTGGGGAGGGAACAGGCAGGAAACCTGGGTCACTGTGGCAGGCAGGGACCTGCAGTGTAATGTAGAAGCAGTGACTGCATGTTCAGGAACCAACCTTCCACAACTTAGCCAGCAGGTTGGGAAATGAGGATTAGGAACCTCAGATCATCAGCTCCAAAAGATTGTTTCTATAAACTTTGGTTCTGTTCCTTCTCCATGATAGTACTTTAGAGCTCATGAATTCCAACTACAGCTGAGACTGAGGTGGTTGTACAAAGATACTGCAGCCGTTTTAGTTGGAACGGACAGGTAGGGAGGAAAAGGGGAATGGGGGGAACAGGGCTAAAAGGTCACTGGGCTGGCTCATCACTGTGGGACAAGCCACTCCCAGCAATAATAATGACCGCCTAATGATTATTTGTAGCATGTCTCTCATTTATTTAAGGGTGGTTCAACAAAACCAATGTTATAAAAAAACCCCTAAAAAGTCACAGGGGTGGGTTTTTATGGCTTATATTTCTGTTCTTTGGACCTAAAAATATCTGAGGGTTAAGCCAGCATTGTCAGTGGTTTGGATAGGCCAAGAATCCTCCTTGTTTGCAGTGGAGCAAGGGCAGCTGATGAGTTTGCTGCCATGAACTCTAAATGCTCCAGGCTGTAATCCCCAAAGTGTCCTCTGATGATGGCCCAGTCACCAAGCCCAGGCAGCACTGCCAGAGCTGGTGTCCTGCTGCTTGTGGAAAGTCTATTTCCAGTAGTCAGTAAACCCTGAGGCACAGGCAGCACAACTGAATTAGAGGGTGATTCCAGACTCCAGACCTGGCAGCACTGACTCATGGCGAGGACAGGGGAAAAGTAAAAGCGCCAGGTCATGTGCTGCTCATCTGCAATGCAAATAAATAGGATGAATTCTTCTACAGCGAGCCATAAAGCAAGCAATCAAAGCTTTCCTTCCTGGAATGACAAGGGATTGGTGGCAGGTCCTGAAATGTGCAGCTAGGCGACACAGGCGGAGATGTCGGGTTTGTTAGAAGCTTCAGCAGCTCCCGGCCCCGAGGCTGTGGAGCTTAGAGAGAAAAGCTGACGAGTGGAGCTTTAATAAGTCACAGTGAAGTGGGGTGTGAAAAAGGGCGGAGGGGAATAGGAGATGATCTCCTCAAAGTTCTTGCCTGAGACACGACACATCGGGGTGCCCAGGTGTGACTCTGAGCTCTTTCTCATCCCCTCTAGGGACCAAGAGAGTAGACTGTGAGAAGAAGGCGGGATGGTCCCAAGAGACCCTGCTGTTGGCATCTGTTGTTTTCCGTGGAACAGGAATCTGAGTCTTCTCTACGCTGAGCGCTCCTGTGTCCCATCTGCTACCACACCCTGAAATCAAACTCGGCAGCTTAGGTGAATCAGGCACTGTACAAACATGTCAGACTTGCCTCCACCCCTTTTTCTTCTCCCGCTTTCTCCTGCCGTCTTTCTCTCTCAAGTTTATCGACGTGTCAGCGGATTCCAGTGGCGGGGCATTCGCACTTCATCTCTGGTCACGGAGCAATGAGGAGTCAGGGGTAAGCGCCCTCCCATAGATTTGGGGATCAACATTGATTTGCTTGCTTGCTTTAAAGCCAGAACAACCGTCCTAATGGCCGCTGTTTCGTGGGATTTGTTCCCTGTGTTTACGGAGGACTGGGTTTGTCAGTTTAAACTAAGTCTCTGCTTCCCAGTGGCTGTGCTGCCTCGGCTTAACCCCTTCTCTTCGGAGCTGAGCCGTGCCACTGCCACGGATTAGTGTAACGATCACACGTGTGTTGGCAGTGCCCGCCTGGGGTGAAGTGGGAGTGGAATAGTTCAGGGGGTCATACATTTTTTTTCTCTCAAGGGATGTTTCTGGAAGAGAAGAAAAACTGGGAGCTGGATTCCTTTGGGAAGGAGTTTGCTTCATCTTTACTCCTATAGCCCAGCAACACCGTCCTCCAATCGGCTTTGCTGCATGACAGTGGGAGAGTTTACCTCCAGACCCTTCTTTCTCCTCTCCCTTGGAACTGTCCACCACTAGCATTGTTGCAACAGGACTGCCAGTAAGATCTTGTGGTTTTTACTTTCTAGGGTCTATGAGGTGGGACAACGTGTGGGGCTGAGGTCTGGCGGTTTAGCCAACTGACACTCAGGAGGATGGGGAATGTGGAGGGAAAATGCCTTGTTCACTCTCGCAGGGTGATGCTCTTAAAACCTTGGGGTGAAGAAGGGGTTAAAAATTACTCGGGATGATGCTTGAGAGAGCAGACAGCATGTCAGGAACATGCATACCCATCGCCTTTACAGGAGACGGAGCAATATCTGCTCTTAAGTATCTTCAATCTGCAAGGACCCTCACCATACCTTACAGTGAGGTCTAGTTAAACCCTTCCTGTGCGTATTCCCGACCTTCTGGCAGCTGTGCTGGCCAGGATCCTTTCAGAACACCTCCTGAAGCTATGCTGGAGTACTCGTGTGGGGCTAGATGTGTGTGTTTTGGCTGGCTGAAAGCTGCCTAATCTTGTTCTATTTAAGTTACAATATAAAGATTTATTGTGCATTTGTATTTAATTATTTTTGTCAGGTAACCAGTGCATACAGGCAGGTATTTGCAGTGACAGAAAACAGTCCTGTCTGTTAATATTTGCTTTCTTCTTTGCCAGGGCATTAATGCTTTAATGTATTTGGGGACAGAGCACTGAAAAAACAGAAGAGCAATTTGTGTCTGGTGAGTGTGAGCTCTCAGGTGAAGCTGGGGCGTGTACGGAGAGTATGAGACCTTTGGCCACTCTTTGTCTGCTTTTCTGAGTTCTCTGTTTGGGTACAACCTGTCAGCCCCTAACACAGCTGCTGGGGAAGGGAAGCTGCTGCCTTGCTCTCTCTCCAGCCCTGTCCCACGGAATAATCTCATTCCTGATGATGTGATGAAGTTTTATATTGCTTTTAACATTCAGTGCTGCCTTGGTATGTACATCCTGCATGCTGTGTGAGCAATGATTTATGAATCTAGTAGCAAAGCTGATCAAATAGGGGAAAGCACTATCAGCAAATAGCTTGCTGGATTAGTAACTGTGCTCCCAGATGGAAAGTCTGCTCTGTGCACAGGGGCTGTTTCTGTCTAGCTGGGTGTGAGTGTGGATGTACCTGGGAAGACCACCCTGGGTCCTGCTGCCAAGACTTGCAAAGTGAGAAACAACGCTTGCTTGGCCACAAAATGGTTTTTGTTCCCAAGAAGAATGAAATTAAGGAGAATTCTTTAAAGTTTGGCTGTCCGGCCTCCAATCTGGAAAAAAAGAGCTCTTTTTAACCTACTTCTGTAATATGCTTAGGGAAATTCACAGGCAGAGAAAAGAGCTAAATATTTGTGTAAATTGCTTTAAACAAAATTGCTTAAAGCAGCTTGGACTAGCTTAGCCCAACTGCAAGTAAAAAACACACAGCCAGGCTCTGAGCTCTGTATTGCACTTGACGGTTTTTTGGGCACCCACAGGGGGATTCTACTGAAGTTCCATCCTGTTCAGAGCAGCACATGAGCACTGTACCTGGATGGGACACAAGTGAGCAGGAGTAGCTGAAGGCTCACCAGGAGTTGTGCTGCTCAGCACTGAGGGCTGCAGAGAGCCCAGCAACCTCTGACACCTTGTCAGGGGGGGTTCTGGACTGGGGAGCAGCTTCCTTGTCTGTGGCACGAACGCCGCTCCTGCACCAATCTTGCTGACTTTGAGTTATAATGTCACAGACTTAGTGCAATGGAGCACAAAATCAGCACTTGGCTGCTACAGGTCTTGTTTTTAAAAAATTCCTCATTATGGTTTCTTAAGCTGCAGGATTACCATGTGGTTCAAGGACTAATGCACTGCCATGTGGTGTTACCAATGGTACGGTTGTTCTTAGACTGACCCTCCATTTGTCTGGAAAAAAAGAACAGTGGGAATGGAGGGTGCCCAGAGACTGAAAGTAGAAATCTGTTTCCCTCAAAATGTTTCAGGAAATTACACTTTCCCTAGGGCTCAGCCATTTAACTTGTAGTGTTAGTAATTAGATTATTTTGTAATTAATTGATGAACGAAATGTAGCTGTAGCCAATAGCAGTCATTTATCTCGTGTTAGGAGTGCACCTCAGGTTTAACATACTGAGGGCTGTGTGAACACTCACAATTGTGGCAAACTGAGCAGGATAACTGATATTCCCTGGGAGAAGACTTGTCTGTTGTAATTTAAATTTGCATCTCGGTGTTGGCAGCAGTGAGCAGGAAGGCACTCAGAGTCAGGCAGGTTGTGGGGTTAAGCAAATCTGTCCTTCCATGTTTTGGGAGGCATTGCCTGGGCTGGAGTTTTCCCATCAGTTATCCTGTGGGGACAACACAAGCAAACTGTCTTGCAGGCTGCTGACAGCAATTAAATATATTTGTATCTCTCTTTGGGAGAACATGACGAGCATAACTAGGGACTGAGATTGTTTAGTGTTGTCTGGAAAGAAGTTTAACTCTTGCATCTCTATACTTGGCTCATCTGGGGAATTGCTGGGGTGTCTCTGTCAGCCCTTTGCTGTGCTACTGGAGCGAGTATGGTGATCCAGGATGATGGTCACCAGTGCCTCTGCTGGGACAGGTCTGCTTGTGAGAATCCAACCCTGCTCCCTGAGTGTGTGACTCTTCCTGCATACAGTAAAATCTGTGCTGTGCCCATTTGCACATGGAGCTGCAGCTTCCCTCTTGTAGCCCTGTGTGCCAGAGGCAGCTGGGTCTGTGAGCAGTGCAAGAGCGTGCTGAGGTTCCAGGGCTCACATGGAGCTGCAGGATGCGGCACCCAGTGTTGCAGCCCAGTGCCTTGGCTCCTTCCCCTGCCATGTGACCCCACATGCCAGATGTGGCCCCTTGGCTTGTCCCAATGTAACCTCTTGTCTGATATGCAAGATGTTGCTATTCATGTGGATTTTTGGAGACAGGACCTTAAATGTTCTTATTCTAATCTCAGTAGTACTTTTATGCTGGTTTTGAATGGATCTGTCGCACAAGACAGTGAAGAGTGAAACCCTGAATCCATCAAGCCCTGTCTTGAAGCTCTGTGGTGCTTTGGATTAACAGCAAAATACAGCAACCTGGTTTTAACCCTGATGCATCCTTCATAGCAAAATAATGTGGGGAAATCCATGTGGAACAATGCAGCTGCTCTTTGGACAGGGGTCAGGGAGGGGATGTGGGTGTGAGTTGAGTGTCAGAGGCACAGCTTAGCATGGCTTGGTATAGCCAGAACAGGACGTGAGCCACATGAATCACAGAAAAGGTGGGAGAGAAGGGTCAGAGTTGTTGTGGCTTTGGTCTCAGCCTGGTGACCTGCAGCACACGTCCTGCTGGCTCTGCGTGCCAAGGACACGATGAGTGATCCGCCTTCCCTAGTGCTGCAGCAGCGTTTGGTGGCTGTACCCTCTCACACACTGAGCTCAAGGGGGAGAGACTGGTCTTGTATTGAAGGCACTGCTACTGAGGTTTGGGCATGATTTCTGTCTGTGCTGCTTAGTTCTGTCAAGGCTTCTGGACCTACATGCTGGTGTCAAGATGAAACCTGTGGTCAGAGCGTGTCTTGGCCTCCATGGGGCCCTGCACCCATGTTTTCCATCCAAGCCAGGGTGTGTTGGGCCTGGATCTGGCCTTGATATAAAGTTAAAAAGCAGCCAGGAGACATAGCTCAAAGATGTTGTAGATCTGCTCATCTAGACATAGGTGGGAAGAAACAGGGCTAGTAATTTTTTTTGTCTCATCTGCAAATGAGGATAATAATTCCCTTTCCTCACCTTTAGTCTGTTTAGATGAAACCTCTAGAGGGTGGGGCCTGACTTCAGAGACAGACACAATAGGATGGTGACTTCAGCTGGGATTTCTAGGGGACTGTAAATAATGGAAAACTTTGTTATTTATTAAGGGATAAAGCCCATTAACATTTGGTACATGCCTGTGCTGGTTTTGTAAAGTTCAAGAGGTCTTTTCTTTGCAAGTGCTTCTATATGTGTCCCAGAATGAATTTGGTACGGTATAACTAAAACCTATCTAAAAGTATGTAACCCAGTAGTGTCCCAAACAAGCTGAGCAAATAGGTATTCACTGGGATTTAGTCCTAATTTATGAGCAAGGAAATGGAGCAGGGGAGAGAGAAGCAGCACCTTCAGACCCTGCTCAGTGGAGGCATGGCCAAAAATGTCAAGCCAGTTGTCCTGTTCTTCTCATTCCTCAGAAATAAACCCACCAATATAACAAATATGTCTTTCCCTAAGCTTATTTCTAATGTAATATTAATCTGTGCTCTCATGTGTGTTTGGGCAGGATTTAGAGCATTACATCAGTTTGCTGTGCTGTTGCTTTGCTCCAACATGCAGCTTTGCTATGGGGGGCTGGTGAGGGAGAAAGGAAAGAAGGAAAGGACTTGCAATGAGGAAAGGGATAGCACAGCTAGGAAATATTCACTCTTCCTTTAGGAGGAAAAAAAATACTTCAATCAATATTTCTAAAACTAGAATTGCAGAAAAATGTAGAAGGTGTCAGGGCAGTGCTCTTAGATCCCATTTCAGATTTTGGACCGTTTGACTTTTCTTTTTCCCTTTCACTGACCCTTGTTGCCATTCTCTGCTGTGTGAAGTCACATTCGAGTTTGTCAGCTCTTCAGGGACCTAACCTGGCATTTCCCTTTATTTGCAAACTGCTGTGATAGTTTATGGCTTATTATAAATACTAAGAGTGTTGGAAACCTCAGGAAGGCAAACATGAGTATTTTAGAAGGTACGGGATGCAGTGAAATTCCATGCGTGCATATTCACACATACATTTGTGTGAACACATGCGTATGACATGCATAGGTAATGGCCTAGTTAACCTGTAATCCATTTCAAATGCAGCACATGACAGTGACCTGAGTAGCAGAGTATGGAAATACATTTTTCCTTTTACTTGGTGTGTTCTCTGGGACCTTCATCTTCCCACTGCAAACTCAATCTGCATATTGCAGTTCCTCAGGTCCTGTAGGAAGAGTCCTCCTTCTCTCCCTCTCCTCTTGGAGCTGGCCAGAGCAGTTTGGCAGATCAGCTGTGGGAGGACTTGGAAATGATGGGAATGGCTTTCTTGAGCTCAGGGACCAAGCGTTATCTCTCGTCCGGGGCAGGAGGAATGTAGGGAACTGCGTCCAGATCTGCGATAGCGACGCAATGAGCTGATGAGCGATTTCAGTGCTGCAGCAAGGAGGGGGAGGGAGAGCTTATTTTTAACTGGAAACTGCACAAGTGAGACTGAAGTAGCTCTGTGCTGCCGTGCTATCATCAAGTGCATGTGTGAGTGAGGGAGGGTATGAGCACGGCTCCGTACGGCGCGGTGTCCTAGTGGAACGTGTGGCTGGACGTGAGCAGGGTGGAGGCAGGTCGGGTGAAAAGGCAGTGCATGCTGCTGCCTTTGTCTGGGCGCTGGAACGAGCCACTCCTGATAACATTTATCTACTTCTTTTCTTTTTTTTTTTTCTTCCCCTCCGGGTGATGTTGCTTCTTTTCTGTGCCCTCCTCCTCGGGTTGCCTGTCTCCCAACCATTCCTCTCTCCCTTACTAACACTCATTCCCCTTCCATCCTTAATCTTCCCACCCCTTCCTCTCATCTGAGGCTGACCCCTCTCTCTTCTTGCCCCTCCTTCCCAGCTGATCCCTCCCCCTGCTCTGGATCTGCTGGCTGTGGGATTTTTTCTCGTGCTCACTGGCAGATGTGACAGCTTTTGGAACTGTATCATCCAGGAACAGCTATATCTGGAGTTGAAAAACCTAACGTGGTTTCCCAGGCAGCAGGAATGGATCGCTGAGAGAATTTCAATCTCCGACTGCTTTTGTCTTGTGGTAGTGACTTTTATTATTTATGTTTGTGACATTTCTTACAGTACAGTTGTCAGCACTGAATGAAAAACTAAATTCTAGTAGATTATTATAAAATCAGTGTCACAGAATTTGTGTTGTTATATTAAAGGGATGTTGTCTATGTTTAAATACAGGTTTGGCTTGATTTACACAATTTTATATGCATAAAATGTTCTTATGAATTTCTTACTGACTTAGAAAAGGCCTGGTTTATGTGTTTTATTTAACAATAAATATTCTTTAGCTGGGCATTGGAAATACAAGTAAATAGATCTTGCATGAAAACCACAAAGTGAAAGGAGACTGGTTAAATACAGATCTCCTCAATGAGATGCAAAACCTACCAAGATTATTAGAATTCATTGGATTTCAAATAACTATTTTTAGTGTATGTATTTCATTTGATCCTAATGCAGTTTACCTTTAAACCACCTGTCTGATCTCTTTATAATCAGGGATTGATGCTGACCATGTAGAGCAAATGCCACTGGTTGCCCAGGGGTGTGTTGTATTTGGAGCTGATTACATTTTGTTGTTTTTAAGCTGTCTGTTTTAAGCCAATAAGGCAGAGGCAGGCCATGCCAACCAGTCACTTAAAACTGACCAGGAACTCAGTAAGTGCTCCTTTCTGGGTTTTGGAAGCATGCTTTTGGCTATGGGATCCAACTGTAGTCCACATGTTGATTGTCAGGGATAGGGATTTTATGTAAATATACAAATGTAGTGTTGTGTTTATGCTTCTGCAAGCTGAGATGGTGAAATAGAGCCACTGTTCTGGTTGGGGCCAGCCAAAATATCAACTGGGCTTTAAAATTTTGCATTTTGAAATACTTAAGCCAGAATCATTCTTGTTATGAGGAAATGGTTCAGAAAATCACTGATGCTACAAGTGCTAATGATTGTGGCATTTGTAGCACCCTGTTTTACAGGACCCTTTGCCACATGAAGTACTTAAAAGGCAAACTTAAGACTGTCTGCTGTGCCCTGGGTATCCTCTCATTATGAAGCTGTGAGAGTAGGAGCAGAAGAAGAGGTACTAGTTGAAATAGTAAGATCCCTGGGATTGCTGTGGCTGGGTTAAGGTGGATCAAGAGCTGTCATAACTCACATGTAGTCAAGGGTCCAGAACTGACCCACTTGCTGTAATACTACAGAGATACGCCCTGCGTTCCTTGGAGGTTCTCAAGCTCCTCAGCAGCTCCAGCTGTTGATTTGAGCACTAGTAACACCACGAGCTATTAGAGTATCTTTCCTTTCTGGGATTGTCTGCACTTTTTTTTTCCTTAAAGAATTGCCCTCTGACTTTAGTCTTGATTATTAGTTAATAAGCAGCACCTAAGGGGCCTGAGAGATGAATCACTGTGTTTGAGGAGCTGCAATACAGACCTGGAGCACAGACACCCTTCCCATAAGCTCTCCATTAAGATCTATTTGGGTTTTCATTGGAGCTTGTTCTAAGCAAAGATTATTCTGGCTGAAAATATCTTCTAGGCAGAGCAGTTGCTTCCAGCCTCTTTTGTAAGCTTTTTGGCTTTTTTCTTTTCTTTCTGAACCTTTTGTTTTCTTTTTCACCTGTGAGGTATCTTTAGTAGGCTGTTGAAATGGACAGTGCGTGTGAAGTTGGTGTTTCACCAAGGATAGATTGCATGAATGGGGAGTTAGATGGAGCAAAGTCCTTCGCTGCCATACAAACACTTCCTATCCCTGTGACTGCAGGGTCATTGTAACCAAATTGGGAGCCATTGTGTATTGGATTTTCAATCCAATCCCAGTCTAGCACCAGGGAGCAAAGTCATTGTTCAGGTGGTGGCTGCACTTTGCTCCCTAAACAAGTTTAGAGTGGGACAATCTGGGAAATGTTTGACATAGATTTCACTGGGATGTGCTGATTTTGGAGACTGGTGTCCTCCAGAAGTGTGTTCATGTCTACACTGCAGTGGGTTATCTCTCTATGCGGTCTGTCTCTCTGACCCTTGTAAATATTTACTCAGCACAAATAGTTGGAAGCTGAGGTCCTGTACAGGGGAAGAGTGACTGCTACAAAGTTGAAGATTAAGTGGCAAAAATCCTAAGCCTGGTGTCAGGGAAGAGAGGACATTCATGGCTGTAAGCAGTGTTAGTGGGAGGCAAATGCCAATAGGAATGTTGTCTTTGGAAAAGGAAGAGTACATAAATATTGTTATTTTTGTTTATTGGCAGATGTTAATTGCTTTAAAAAACCTGTACAGCTTTTTCCTAAAGCAGTAAATAGAGTCAAAGAACATTTCAGAGGAAAAGGGACCTTGAAATGTGCAGCCCAACCCCCCTGCTCAAGGCAGGGTCAGCTTGGAGGGTCAGGCTGGATTACTCAGGGCTTTGGCTTTGAGAGCAAACCCCTGAGGATGGAGCCTGCCCAGCCTGTCTGGACAGGCTGCTGCTCCAATGTTGGACTCTCCTGGTCACAGGAAAGCTTTTCCTTCTATGCTGTTGGGACCACTCCTATTTTGATTTATGCCTGTCTGTCTCTCACTCCCACCACTCCCCACTGTGAAAAACCTGGCTCTCCATAGAAAATCTCCTTACCTCACCCTATCTTCCCTGTCTGGTTTCTGTGAAGAGATTGTGTCAATCCACTGCAGTCCTCCAGCTTTGCCACCTCTCGTCTGCATGCATAACTCTGGTTCTTCCTTTTCTTTCATATCTTCCCAATTTCAGAAAGGTCCAATCTCTGAGCTTTCTAAGTATCTTTTTTGGTTATAAATTTGTTTATAAATTCTTAATTCAGATTTTGAAGTCTCCTGTGTTTGGGTATATTTCAGTGTTAGGTGCTTTTGGCTTGTTGCACTTGCGCTGGCTGTTCACACAAGCTGTCTCTCTCAAGCCCCCAAGGGAAAAGAATCTTAGTTTTTAATTTTAGCTTCTTCAGCTACCTGCTGACAGAGTTTGATTTCCACCTACCACCTCCTCCCTCCCTCCCGAGCCCTCTGTCTAAGCAAGAAAAACTCAGATCCAGAGTCAGTCTCTGGCAGCTCTTCCTTTGGCAACAGCTCTGCTGTCTTTAAATGGGAACCAAGTAGATATTACTTACTTGGAGTAAGCAGTGGGAAGACAACCTGAGCCCTGTTCATTGCCACCTTAAATTTGAGGCTTGTGGTGGAATCAATGCTGTTTAACTGGGTGGATTCCAAAGCCATTTAATGTAGGTATAAGCAGGTAAAATATAAATATGTATCTCTTAATTACTTTTAAAATAGTTTTATCAGGCAATATGAATTTGTAAAAATAAGGGAAGTCACTAGAAATCCCATCTGAGCCACAAAACTGCAAGGTGGCCTTGGGCAAAATCATTGCTCTCTTAGTGCCTGTTTCCTCATCTATAAAAGCAGGTGATCAACTCCTGATAAAGTGCTTTTCACTGGGAAGTGTTCTCAATACAACACAATTATCCCATAGAGTTGATGTGTGATTTCACTGCTTGGGCACTTCAGCGCTAGGCAGGCACTGACTGTGTTGCCTTCTCCCCCTCAGGCATCATGTTCCGGAAGAAGAAGAAGAAACGCCCGGAGATCTCGGCCCCACAGAACTTTGAGCACCGTGTCCACACCTCATTTGACCCAAAGGAGGGCAAATTTGTGGGCCTGCCACCTCAATGGCAGAATATTCTGGACACGCTGAGGCGCCCCAAGCCAGTGGTAGACCCTTCAAGAATCACAAGGATGCAGCTCCAGCCTATGAAGGTGAGGGAGGCAAACAGTTTTTTCCTGTTCCTCAGGGAGTTGCCTCCAAGCTAGGCACTGCTTCTGGTGCCTCATGAATGGGACTAAGGGTGGGATCTGTATGGAATTCAGTGGATAACAGGCTTTGATAGCACAAGGTGATAGTAACTTCATCAGGAATATGGACAGTGGGTCCTGACCTGTTGCTTTTGAAATAACCAGCTGGCTGCCTGTCACAGTGATGGGGACCTGTGAAAGCTCCTGTGGTAGCTGACAGGACCCAGGATGCGTTCAGTTGTTGTACAGGGAAGCCAAGAGAAGAATTTGTGGAGAGACCTGTTTTAGAAGGCTTGTCATTCTTGTGGGTGAGCAAATTTGGCTGGTAATTAAGTTGCCAGGGAAGCCAAAGTGGGAGAGAGAGCAATGTAGCAGTGCCTTGCTGTTCATGGACAAGTGAGGAACACAAGGACTAAACTAGGGTCTGGGCTAAAAGGGTTAATCAACCAGCATTTTAATGGAAAGTGGGAAATAGTAATGGAACAATGTCCTTCAGTAAGAAAAAAGAAGTGATTCCTGTAGATGGGTGGGTTTAGATGGCTGCTGGTACTGGCATCTGGAGACTGTGTAAGTGACAGCAGGAACGTGCTGTGGGAAAAGGCAACTTCATGGTGACCTCTCAGGAAAGGAAATGAAAGATGGTGACAGAAATATTGTGCTTAAAATCTTGCTTGCTTGGGAGAAGTTTTTGTTCCCAGTTAAAAAAAAAAAAACAAAACAAAACCAAAAAAACCCTGCAGGGGCCTAAAACCTGAAAGGTGTGCTGTAAAACGAGATGTTGCTACTTGGGTTTTAGGAGGGATATAAAAAAGAATTGACTATCTGATGAATATATTTAGCTTTTTGTGTACAGGTGCTTAAAGCATGGGGAATAAAGAGGACTATATTTGGTATAATGTAAGCTTCGGTACATAATCAAACCTACAAATGAAATGGCTCATCAGGATCTTGGACCAGAATGCTGGTTTATAAAGGAAAAACTTGCTGAGGAAGAATAGGTGGGAAAAAAAAAAGACAGGAGGTATTGCCTGGTGTCCTGAATGCGCTTTGAGGTTCAAAATATAGTAGAGGATAGGAACACAATCCAGAGGAGAGATAAAATGTGTAATAAGAGACCAACTTGGTTAGATCAGGAGCTCTGTAATGAGCTTAAACTGCGGGAGGATTGCTCAGAAGAGTGGAAACTAGGTCAAGTTATAAAGGGCAAAGAGAAAAGAAATTCATGTAGGAGCAAAACTGGAAGGGCAATGCACAAAAAGAGATGTTATTCTCAAAGAACATAAAGGGCACTGAGGACACATCATGAGGGCAATGAGGAGGAGAAGAAGGATGAAGGAAAGAATTTGTTCACTGCGGGTTTTGGAAGAAAGTTAACAGATGATACCGAGAATTCCTAAGTGTTTAATGATTTTTCTCTGGTCTTCATTAAGTGTGATCAGTGGGCTGACAATTAGCATGAGGATGAAGGGATGAGAATGCAGACCAGAATAAGAAGAGAACAGGAACAGAAATGAGACTTAGCTAAGAAGTTGCATATTTTCAAGTCAGCTGGGCCTAATGAAATTCAAGGAATTGCAGATCAGTCAGAATAATTTCTATCCCCAGAAAGAGACTGGAACAAATAAGCAAGTAATCTATTTGCAACCACTTCCAAGGAGATAGCAGGGTAATAGCTGGCAGCCAGTATGGATTTATCAAGAAAAGAATTACGTCAAGCAACCCAATTTTCATTAATCACAGGGTAGGGGGCTTTGGGTCAGGGAGAGGGATAGCACTCCCCTGTATCTTGACTTCAGGGAGCCTCTGGGCACTGCACCGATGGCGTTTCCAGAGCAAGCCAAGTTTCCTCAAGTATTAGGCCACGGATGCTCAAAAAATAGTGAGGCATCATTGTTGAAACAGAAATGTATGTGAAGAGATTTCCTGGAGTTTGCCCTGAGCCTTATTCTGGTCAGGACTTTCATGTCTGACTTACTAAACCCGAGGATGGTAAAAGCTGAAAGGAGGTGCAAATCCTTTAGAGAACAAGGACAGAATACCCAACAGGCTTTAAAAAACTAAAGAATCATCTTAAACTAACACTGTTGTTCCCAGTAATTCCAAATGCAGGCACTTTCATGGACTGCATAACAAAGCTGACTGTTTCTGGTAAACTCCATTTGAATTAACTCTGATTCCATGATACCAATCAATTAGATTTTTTTTTCAAGTGCTAGTTGGCCAAGCCCTTGTATATAGCCCTGGATTTAATTATCATAGTAGTTCCTGGGTTTGTGTGTAGCTTACAAAAAGGTGCTTTTCTTACTAGAATTTCTCAGTTTTGGTCAGCAAGGCATGAACTATGTAAGAGCACTCCATATACATTTGGCTCAAATTTGGATGTTTCCTCATTAATCTGATGCAATGCTTAAACACAGCAGCAAAGCAAGATTAACTCCCATCTTCCCTGTCTGCTGGGGCTAGGTCTGACTTCATGGGAGTGACCTGAGTCTAATTCTAGGGAGTTTTAGCTAGAAGGGGAGAAGAGCACTGCAGGGGATTTTCTGGAGAGGCCATAACATGTTGTTGGGGGCTTCTTGTTTTGAGAATACCCATGTCTTTCTGGAATTACTTTTGTCCATTTTGGACAAAAAGTTCATGTCCCCAGCAGATTGTTCCGTGACAGCAGCTGGGCTGTAGAGGAAGGAGTGTGTGTGTGGTGAGAGAGTAGGAGTGAAGACCAGAATTTCCAGCTGCAGCTGGTGTGTGTGCCATGGAGTGAGTTGAGTTGTCCTTTCTTCACCCTGTTGAACAAAAATCTTCTGCCTTTCGTTCTCAGACGCTGAGCAAACCAGGTGCTCGTTTGTGCGCTGTGGTGGTGTTCTCTTGAAATTACTGGAGCTACTGTGTTGCACCAGCTAAGTGTTAGTCTCAGTGTAATTAATTCAGCATGTTTAGAAGATCCCTGGAGCTCAGTTAGCAAACAGAAGATTGCTGTCACTCCAGGGAAGAACTTTCCTCAAGCAGAGGTTCAGGAAAGTGTAGGAGTGATCCTGTGCTGCGAATTTCTGTGGAGAAATGGAACATTTTGGTTCCCAGCACTAGAAAAGCTTCTGTAAGCTTTTCAGTTCCAGAAAAAAACAAGGTAGAACACTGCCTAATATACCAACAGCTCCAAGTGTCCTACTGTACAGAGCTGGTGCCTGTTTGGATGGAAGCCTTGTTTTTCAGTGTTTGCTTACAAGGCAGTTGTGAGCTGCTGTGACCCTTTGTTCATCATTTTTAATTATAATAGCTTGGCAGAGTAGAGCAGGGAGGCAGAGTTGGAACAGCACAGTCTGCAGTGGTCAGGATTGGGATGTATTAGCAGAAATTGTAGAGAAGCAGACTGAGGGACGCTGATTACAACGCTATTGAGAGTGCTTCAGGGGAGACATGAACCTTGTGTTGGCACAGCAAAGGTGAGTTTTGCAAATGGAGCTTGCAGCATGCTGGAACTTCTGAGAACTAATATTTCAGGAGCTTGGTGAGTGCGTTAGTGATGTATGTAGTGTCACACAGTTTCAGCACGAGAAAGCCAGGAGTGTTGAAATATCCCAGTTTTGCTCTAACGTAGTCTTTTAGAATGTGAGCACAACAGCAGAATTGACTGTTCTGGCTGACAGCACTGCTGCTCTGACAGCAGGGTGTAACCCAAGGACTTTTATTTTCCCTCAGTAAAGGACATTGAAACAAAAGACAAAAATTGGTAATTTTTCCTGAATTCCTTGAGTTGTCTTTGGCTATATGTACAAAATCTAACCTTTGACAAGACAAATTGAACTTTGATTCTTACAACTCTGACTTGTTTCTCACCTTCCCTGTGTTTCCCAGACCGTGGTGCGGGGCAGCACTGTGGAAGTGGAAGGCTACATCTCTGGGTTGCTCAATGACATCCAGAAGCTTTCTGCCATCAGCTCGAACACTCTGAGAGGCAGGAGCCCCACCAGCAGGAGGAGAGCCCAGTCCCTCGGGCTCCTGGGAGATGAGAGACCCCCAGACATGTACCTTCAGAGTCCTGAAGGAGACTGGGCAGACAAGTATGGGAACTACCTCAACTGCAATGGTGGGTCCAAGGTGGCCCGGAGGCAGACCATGTGGCCGGATTACAAACCCCGCCTGGAAGGGCAGTCTCATCCCAACGGGATGGTGACAAAAGCCCTGTCCCTGGGGCCCTCGGAGTTCCAGGACGCCGATGGCAGCTGTCTGCAGCGCTCCTCTGGGCTGCACCACGTGCCCACTGTGCCAGGGGAGAGCGAGACGGCCATGAAGAGCCCAGAAGAGGGCTGGCTTCAGCGCCAGCCCAGCGCCAGACCCTCGGGGGAGGGCAGCCCCAACTCCAAATCACGGGAGAACAGCCTGAAGAGGAGGCTCTTGCGCAGCGTGTTCCCCTCTTCCAGCACCTCAAACAAGCCAGGCCCTCCCCTGCAGATCAAGGTAAGAGTTATTCACTGGACTGCAGTGTTGACTTTACAGTTCCAGAGGTTACATATGCAGCCAATTTAATTGCAAACATCGGGTAACCATCTGTTCTTGTTATGATTAATGTTGGAATCAAAATAGTCCTGAGCAGAGGAAATGTGTGGTCCGCCTGAGCTCCACGAGATGCTGCAAGGCACAGCTCAGGATGGCAGCCAGAAGGTTTGGCGGAGCTGCAGGAGCGTGGGCTGGGAAGGACGAGGGGTCTTAGTCACTGCCTTCTGTGAGGTAAAGGCATAACTGCAATGCCATTCTACTGGCCCCAAAAAGCCTTTGCCATTTGGGAAATTGCCACGATTTGCATTAGCAGTGTATCCTTCGGCCTGTGTAAACCAGAACTAACTTGGGGGAGTGTGTTGGTTATAGCTCTGTCTACCGGGCCACTACAGCAGCAGGGTTTGCAGCAGCACCCACGGCGCTGTCACACAGGAAGTCAGACTGTTGGATTTTGTAAAGGGTGGGACAGCTCATAGCTACAGCTCCCCCAGGAAAGCTGTCCTGAATGGATGACTCATTTCTTGTTAAACTGAAAATCTCTAGTTCCTGGTACAGGATAGGAAATGCAGCTATTGCTGCATTTCCATTCTGGGCTGACCCAGCATCCATCTTCTGTGCATGGCTTCAAAGCTGATGTTGGGCCTGGCTGATTCCCAACAGCTGTGAACTGGGAGGATGATGACAGGAACCACTGTCCAAACCAGCCTGACTGTTCTGAAGGGTGTTGCAAGGAGGAGATGTCTCCAATCCAGTTTCTTGCAGTTTGTATAAGGATCCAGGCTCAAGGCTTTGGGCACAGTGGGTTTCCTTTCCAAGGGAGAGGATTTTGAAAGAAGGCAGTCCTTGTGTAATACAAACTGCACTTATTGCTGTCTCAGTGACTCTGGGCTGATTTAAACTGCTTTGAGGCCTGTCCCCTGAGTACCTAGAACTGGCCAGTTCTCTCTTCCCCAGAGTATCTTTGCCATGCTCAGCCCTTCCAGAAGCAGGACCAGAAGTTGACAGCCAAGTGAATGTGCTTGGGAGTGTGTGAACTCCAGCTGTTTGTCAGAGGAGAGGAATAGGGAAGACCTTTAGGACTAATCTATTTCCCTACTCCAGTGAGGGATCTGTGCCATTGTTGTGTATCTAAGATGTTCTTACCAGTCTCTGATGATGAACACCTGAGTCTCCTGCTCTAATGGAGCTGCTGATGTGTAAGAAGTGTGTAACTGCAGATTAAAGGAGCAGTAATATAACTGAATCATGGAATCCCAGACTGGTTTGGGTTGGCAGAGACCTCAATGTCATTGGGTTCCACGCCCCTACCATGGGCAGGGACACCTTCCACTAGACCAGGCTGCTCCAGCCTGGTCTTGAACACTTCCAGAGATGGAGCATCCACCACTTGGCTGGGTAGCTGGCTGAAATGAAAAGGTGGTGCCTTGAAAAGCACCATGGTAAGTTTGAATGCACCTTCCTTATGAAGGGAAGGAGTGGTAGAACCAGTGACACCTCAAAATGTCCCAAGACAGAGAACATGTACATGGGGACTGTCAAATTACAGGAGCAGGAAATAAGACTTATATGTGGTTAAGCAAACATGTGTGAGCTTGCATGCATGTTTTGTGCCCTTCTGCGTGCTCTGGGTTATGTAAAACGTGTGTTTTTTCTCTCTTCTGAGACAAAACAAGATTTGGGAAGTAAATTCTGTGTTGCTGTGAGCATGTCAGCACAGGACTGCAGGGGTGGAGCTGGTGTACAGGGAGGAAGGAGCTCCTGACAGGCAGTTGTGTTTGTGCTGTGCCCTGATGCTGCTAAATCGTGTTTTCCAGGGCCTCTCTGTGTGTGGGGCTTATGCAGATTCTGCTCTTGACAAAAATCCTTGATTAAAACCCAAAGTGCATAGAATTAAATCCTACACAATTATTCCCTGTCTGAGACAGGGAAAATGAGTGCTCTTGTAAAAAATTCTTGATTGGCAGTTTTCAGTTCCCATGCCCATATTATTAACTTTATTAATAATCTCTCTGAATTGTGAGAGAGAAAAAGCTTTTTGCTTTGAAGTTTCTGTTTTGCCCTATAATATAAATGATGGGTTTGCTCTTTCTGAAGTTGCTTCTTTGACAGATCTACTATTATTTTGCATATATTTATATACATATACTTTGTATATTTTACATATGTACATATATAATGTATTTTGTACCTCACCTGCTAAATGTTGTTGATTTTAATTAATCAGCATTTCCAGGGTGAGTATTAGCACGACAGTGTTTATCCTTCCTGGCATGGGAATGCGTATCCTGAAGCCACATTCCCACAGGCTGTGATCTTACTACATCTCCTACACTAAATAGGGTTGGGCCTACTTGTCATTTGAGTGGGAGGTCTCCAAAAACCTTGAGCATTGCTAATCCAAATTCACTGCAGGTCAGTTTTAAGCCAGCAAGGGGGCAGGTGGGTCTGTGTAGCAGGAGTCTTATGTTGGCTGCCTCCAGCTGTCCTGGTGCCTGGTGCTTTTCCCAAAGTGGAGAGCTAATTCCATGCTTGATCGACAGGAATGCTCTGCAGGTACCAGTGGAAAGTGCAGAGAGTGTTTTCAGTAGGCAGAGTGTAATTACCCAAAGGGAATTAGGCCAAGACTTCAAAGTGATTTACAGCCTTGGCATGAATCCCCTTTCCTTTTATACAAAGGAAGATCAGAGGCATGGAGGGATAAAGGATTTTCAAATTCTCTGCAGCACAGGTTGCCCCTGAATTTTGGTGGCAAGGTTGGAATGCTTTTTAGCAGCTGGGGTTTTTTTCTGTGGGTTTTGTGTCTTGGTGGTTTTTTTCAAGCATGTTCCCTTTAACCTGCCTCAATTTGGAGGCCGCTAAAGCATAGCACCCATTCCCTAAGGGATTCTTGAAGATCTTGCATCTAAGGAGATCTTCATCCAAGCCATGTGTTGGACAGATCTGGAGACAAGAACCTGAAGCTTTTGACTCCAGTCTGCTCCAAGGTGTGCTAGGGCGGAGTGGGATGACACAGAAATGATTTCTCACCTCTCTCCTTGTTAACCCAACCATCGCTTTGTTTTTCCTCTTTGTTCTTCTTGAAGCCTAATGCTTTCTTCAAGCCCCAAGAGTGGGGTTGCCCCCACAGCCCTGCAGCCAAAGCCCAGTCTCTGCCCCCAGACCAACCTGCCTCTGAGTTCCCCAGGATGATCTCCGAAGCTGGGACCCCCCAGAAGTCCCCAACAGCAGAGAAGGCTGTGGCAGTGCCACCAGGCCGGCCCTCGCCAGCAGGGTCCCCCAGGAACCGGCAGACCCAGACCAGTTCCAGCAACCTCCACCTGCCCCAGGACTCTGCTGGGAAGGGGCAGCCAGCCAGTGAGGACCCTGTGGTTGTGACTCACGAGCAGTTCAAAGCTGCCCTCAGGATGGTTGTGGACCAGGGAGATCCCAGGGCACTGCTGGAAAATTACATCAAGATTGGGGAAGGCTCCACAGGAATTGTGTGCATCGCTCGGGAGAAGCACTCGGGGCGCCAGGTGGCTGTGAAAATGATGGACCTGAGGAAGCAGCAGCGCCGGGAGCTCCTCTTCAATGAGGTGAGAGTGCTGGAGACAGTGGGATTCTGCTGTCCTCGTTGGAACCATCAGTGTGGCAAAAGGAAGGGAAGAGCAGGATCATCTTCCTTTTAGTAGTGTTATGCTCATACACATAACAGCTATTGCTGGGGGGTGGAGGCTCTGCGCTGTAGTTGCAGGACTGTGTGTGCTCACTTGGTTGGCTAAGATGAAGTGTGGTGAGTGATTTTGTGGTGGTCACTTGTCCACTGTGGTTTTACAGGTGGTGATAATGAGGGACTATCAACATGTCAACGTCGTGGAGATGTACAAGAGCTACCTCGTGGGAGAAGAGCTCTGGGTGCTGATGGAGTTCCTGCAGGGAGGAGCCCTCACAGACATCGTGTCTCAGATCAGGTATAAAGCAAAATCCCAGACATCAATATGGGAGAGCAAGGACAGCAGAGTGGGGATTTCTGGGACAAATTGGTTCCCTCAGAGATCTTGTGTTTGCAGTGCCCTGAAACTACTACAGTTTATAACTGTTATCAATTTTGAATATGTGATAATACTTCTGATGTAGAAGGGACTAATTTAAAGTACTGATCCCTTTAGATACCCACTAGTCATCTCCTTGATGACCTTCCCTGTAAAACACACTACTTATATAAAGTGTTTACTATATCTATTGAATCCTGGCCAGGAACTTCATTGAATAAGTATTAAAGAAATAGTTTTCAGTGGTGCAACCTTAGCCACAAATTCAACCTCACTAACTTCTCTGGAGAAGTGCAGCAGAGCCTTGAGATCTGGACTCCTTCCCAAATTTCATTGCCTAAAGATAGCAGCTACTGGACACTCTCCTAAATTTGTTTCCTTATCTACACTGCTTCATATTCAATAGTACCCAAAGCATTTCTGTAGGGCAAATAAGTTGTTCTCAGATGGCCTCTGGTCCCTCTCAGAAGGTGTTCTGATGATGCAGTTATGGTGATTGTGTCTTACCCACGACTCTGGAGCACCCTCCTCCTGCTTCAGAGCAGTCCTGCAAGGCTGGAAACTGGGACAGAGAATGCCAGTGGAAAGACTGACCAAGAAGGTCTGTAGGATGAGAGTTTCTTTTTTGGAAGATTCAGGATCTTAACTGGATTATAGTTAGGCAGTATTGATAGCACTAATTGCATTCAGTTTTTAAAAAACCATAGTATACCTTTAGTTCACATATGTGCTTGGCCTAGGTCCTGTGGTGAGTTTAAGGCATGTATCTTACTCTGCTTGGTGGATTTAAGGCATGTATCTTACTCTGCTTGGTGGATTTAAGGCATGTATCTTGCTCTGTTGGGTTCTGAGTTTTGGAAGTACAATTTTGAGAGGCATCAGGAGCCACATTGTCCTCTGTAGCCTCCACAACCCCACTTGGAAGGAGTGCCCTGGAGACACTTACCTAGGCAAGCCCTTCCAGAATTGAGTTCAGAGGCATCTCAGGGTCTGCAAGCCAACATTGAATTCTGAGGAGTGCTCAGTTACAGCTTTCAGGGCCAATGAAACTCTTGTAGCTTTTGGCTAGTACTGAATTGCACATAAAAAGTGACGAAGAGCTTTATGAAGGGTCTATGTAATTATGTCCACCAGTGAGACCTCAGCCCAGATTTGTTTAAAGAAGCTTGCTTTAAACCTGTTAGTGAATGCTTTTTTTTTACCTCATGATGGAAGAAGGATCTGTTATAACCATAACATTTATCAGAAGTAAGCTGCAAACTTTTATCAGTTTTTCCTAGCAAGGAAAATGCCATCATTGCAGTCATTAAACTTTTGCTGAGGGGAATAAGTGATTTACATCTCCAGGAGTGAGGTAATCCTCCAGTAATCTGTTTTACACTATGCAGTCACTTGACTGAAACCAAATTCCATACGTGACAGGGTGAAAGTGCACCTCTTGTGATCTTTGGGCACCCCAGGGCTTTCAGGTGGGTTAGCTCAGGCACTGTGAAAGGAAAAGCACTGTTCCTAAAGGCATTGGGTTCTGTGCTGGGAAATGCCACAGGTAACCTTTGTCCCTCTCCCTTTTCAGATTAAATCTTAAAGGCAGAAGTAGCCCCCTGACATCCCTCAGATTTGGTTGCCATCAGTGTGGCACAGTGCAGCTACAACCTTGTAGCTCTCCTGGTTAGGAAGAATAAGGTGTAGGATGCCAAACAAGCAGCACAAGTGTAGATTTCTCAGCTGATGGTATAGGAATTGTTACAGGTTTAAAAGGTACTGTTCACTGCACACTTCTGCCTTCTGAGTGCTCTCTTCTCCTTAGGCTCACTTGCAGATCCAAATTTGAGGAGGTTTCATTTCTGTCCTCCACCAGGGGTTGTTCAGAACAACTGCTAGAGACAGGCTGAGAATCTACAGTACTCAAATTGGTACTTTGCAATAATTTACTTCTAGCATTGCTCAGTGTAAACATGCAGAGCTGTCACTGTCCCCAGGTACAGGAGAGAACTTTCATTTCTACCATTTTCACTTGATTGTGAAGGTTTCTGTATTGCTATTCTAAACAACAGCAGCTTCTAAAGAGGGGCTTCTTGGGGCTCACATTCCATGTGCTAACAGTGGTAGAAATCAGTAGTGCCTTCCCTGCTTCTAGCCTGTGCTATCTTTAGTTAGGTGTGAGTGTACCCCAAGTGTCTGCAAATACCTAAAGGATCCTAAAGGATCCCTGTATTCGCTGTCAAATTATGCATTTGGATGTTTTGTGGATACAGTTGCACAATAAGCCTTGTGAATAATGTCTTTACTGTGTTTGCTTAAAAAAAGCTGTCTCACCAGTTACTGCAGCACCTTGGCATCAAGCAGCACTGCTGCCTGTCAGAACTGCTTGAAACAGCATCTTGCAGAATGAATTTAGGTAAAGAACTCGAAGTGCAATTTCTCAATATTAAACCTATGAAAACTTTTAAATTGTCACCCATCAAGTAAAAAATGTTTTCCTCAGTAGCAGACATTGAAGAATGGTGAAGGTGAGATGATGATTGTCAAGGGGAACCAAAGTGTCTGTGTTTAAACCCCTGTGCCCCTGTGAAGGAGCACTGTGCTCTGCACAGTTTAAGTGTCCTGTCTGTAATTGCAGGCTGAACGAGGAGCAGATTGCCACAGTGTGTGAGTCGGTGCTGCAGGCTCTGTCCTATCTCCACTCTCAGGGGGTCATTCACCGAGACATCAAGAGCGACTCCATTCTTCTGACGTTGGATGGCAGGGTGTGTTTCCTCAGACAAATTGTTTCCTGTCTTCTGCTGCTGCAGCTTCTGTCTCTTACTTCCTTTCTGTTCCCCATCTCTTGTTTTCCCTTTGTGTTTTTACTCTCTTTGTCATCTTTGTCTGCAGCATTTCCCTCTATGTTGTTTAAGGCTTATTTTTAAGGTTGGTTGCTTTTCTCTTTGTACAGGTCAAACTCTCTGATTTTGGCTTCTGTGCTCAGATCAGTAAAGATGTACCTAAAAGAAAATCCCTGGTGGGTACTCCTTATTGGATGGCTCCAGAAGTCATTGCAAGGATACCATACACCACCGAGGTAAGGGACCACCTCCCTAATAGCAGGAGAGCAAGTAATAGTCTGAAGTGTCACAGGAAAATAACTATTGGCTTTTCTAGGAAGTCTCTAGATTCTATTTAGAAAATAAGCCCAACTATGACTACAGCTTTGATGGTGATAACATCAATATTTCCTAAATCAGTAGAAAACCAGATTGTTCTGCTTCTAGGAACAAGGCATCAACTTCTTCTAGTTTTGCGCCTAAAGCTTGGTCTAGACTTTCGTCTCCTGTGGACGAATGCAAGCAAGGAGCAGCCTGTGACATTATAGGGATCAGTAAATCAATTCCATAAAGGTGGTGGAGGGGGGCAGATGTGAGCTCTGAGAGGCTCACCTCAGGGAAAGCAGACATGGGAACTCTGGAGTTCTGGGCAGGTGGCAGCAGACTGACTAGTTTTGTTTACCAACCAGCCAGGTACAAGCAGTTACTTGCACACCTTTACATGTTGCAACACCAGTACGGCTCAGTCCTGGGTGCAAAATTGACTTTGTGAAACTTCTGTAAGGAGCCCAAAAGCATTAAGGGCATCAGTGTTGGACTGTCAGTACCATTTGTCATGGGTGGGGTGTTGTGGTCTTTGTGAAAGCAACAAAACAAAGACCTGCTCCTCTGGAGTGTGTGACATTGTCTCCCACAGGTGGATATCTGGTCGCTGGGGATCATGGTCATAGAGATGGTAGATGGAGAACCCCCCTACTTCAGTGATTCTCCAGTCCAGGCAATGAAGAGACTCCGGGACAGCCCTCCTCCCAAACTGAAAAACTTCCACAGGGTGAGCATGCTGCCAGACACTTGTAAGCCTGATGGTTATCATGGGCAAATATCCGTATCAGCTGTTCCCAGTACAGCTGGCTGTGGAAATGGTCTTGCTAGGACATGTTTCTTGGGGAGCAGCTTTGGCCTCGGGGTCTTAGTGGCTGCAAGCTGCTGCTGACAGCTGGTGGCTGCTTTAGGAAACAGCCCTGGCAGTGTGAAGGCACCTGGGCATAAATGGGGAGTGCAGGTCAGAGCTGCTCCAGGTGTACCCAGCAGTTCCCAGCTTACTGATGTTGATTGAGTAGCTTATCTTCCAGGGAAGGGAACAGGAGGATCCCTGCTCATGAGAGTTTTCAGCTTCATGGCCTTCAGGACTACAAAGGATGCATTATGGTCAGAGCAGGTGAGCTCAGGACAGATGCAAACTCATGGAGACACTGCAGCAGCTCAGAAGATGAACTTGGCTCCATGGTTTCTTAGGAAAAAGTAGCAGTGATATAAGAAATAGTGATCACCTTTCAGTGCCTGCTTAAAGAAGTCTTCCTTTCATTCCACGCCCAACCTCTGAGCTCAAACAGCTTCTGCAGCATCCTGAGCTACCCAGCCTTTCCAATTAATCAGAGCATCTGCAGCTGCTAAAACTGAATTATTTAAGAGAGTAGACTGCTGAACTAACAGCACACATTCCAGCATCAACAGCTGTTCTTTCCTTTTTGCCTTAGCAACACTAATTAAAATTTCACGGTCACATTCTGGACCTGGTGCTTGGTCTCCTTGGGCAGTGTAAAACCACCCTGGTCTGGGTCACGCCTTGCTTGCTGACATGGGCATGCCACAGGCTGTGACAGCCAGAGCTGGTTACAGTCTTGCTCTGCTCCACTTCGTACTGGGAAGCAGACTGGTTTCCAGCAGACCGATTTACAGGCTGGTGGGCATCCTCCCCAGTGTGCTGCTGGAGTGCAGCTCCAGCTGTGGATCCAGCCTTCCATTCTGGTGCCCATTCATGCCTCACTGTGGTCGGTGACTGCAGTTCTGGGGTCAGCAGGTTAAAGGGATGTGACCTAGAATAATCCCTGCTGCGTTGCTAAAGCATGGGCAGATTTATAGACAGGGATACAGGCTGGATCCTGGTACTCGTCCTGAGCTGTGTGGTGCCTTCTCCAGCAATCCCAAGTGAAGTCATCCAAAGCACTCCTGAGATGAGCAATATTTCAGTGTGAACAGTATTTCAGGATTCTACTAAGGGAACCAGAGCTGGGAAAATGCCCCCAGTCTAAACTGGATGTAATTATCAGTATTACAATAAATAAATGTATGCCAAGATAATTTTTTAATTCCATTGTAATGATGCAGAGGATTAAACCAGTCAGAGATGTGCAGGGTCATGAAGTGATGCTTGGGGCTGCCTACTACCAGGCTTTTACACCTCTTGCAAAGGACAAACCTGTGAGGTCATTCAGCTTTTTGGTACTGGTGCTGCAGCTTCTTCATCTTCTTGTACCATTAGCATGAGGGTTTTTCAGGCTCTCAGAACCTTGGGGAGAACTGTAGCTATAGGACATGAAAGAACACAATTGCACACCGCTGTTCTCAAGGTGAAGATAGAAGGGAAGTTTATTTTCTGGCTCTAACATTTATAGTTTTCCAAAAGTGACAGTGGATTGGAGAGTGAAAGTGCCACCTCTCCTATGACACTGGACAAACTAACAGTCTGTCAACTTTCTTCTCTTCTATAAAGGAATGCAAAGCAATGAACTATCTACAGAAAGTGTGTGAGAAAGTTTGCTACAAAAATATCAACACTAGAAGGCTTAGAAAATCTTAAAAATCAGGGTGACAGAGAACTCTTATTTAACTACCTTTCCATAATCTGTGACCAGTAAAAGAACAGATTGATGCCCCCTTCCCACTCAAGGAAGTGTGCCCAGATAGCAGGAGTCCTGCAGAGTTTTTGAGCTGAAATCCAGGAAAGTTTAAGTAACAAAATGGGAAGCAGAAGTAATTCAAATGGAAGGATGTGGCAGGTAGTCTTAGTTTAATTGACTGTATCCCATTCAAAAGAAAACAGCCTAAGTGTTGTGCCTAGCAGTGGCAGAAAGTTATGTCCATAGCATAAAAAGCATGTGACCCGTGTCACATTGCTGGAAAAACAGGGATACAGACTGGGAATGTGCAGGATCCTTTTAACCATGCCCACCTTGGCAGCCTGGTGTTGCATGAGCTGTGCCTGGTCCCTTTGCAGGGTTGACTTGGTTGGTTGCTTTTTCACAGACCTCCCCAGTTCTGAGAGACTTCTTGGAGAGGATGTTGACACGGGATCCATTGGAAAGAGCAACAGCACAAGAACTTCTGGATCACCCCTTTTTGCTCCAGACAGGACTTCCGGAGTGCTTGGTGCCCCTTATCCAACAGTACAGGAAACGCACCTCCACCTGCTGACTTTATATGAGGGGAAACTCTAGGAAAAAGGAATGTTTATAAAAGAAATATATAGAAAAAATTAAGAGCCCAGGCAGTCTCAACCTGTGAATGGTGCTTGGAACTTGCCAGTGATTGTTTTGGAGGACAAATGTGAATCCTGTCCATGCATCCTCAGCCTCCTGTGGCTTCTCCATTGCTGAAGACAATCAATACAGACTGGATCTGAGTGAGACCAAGTCTGTCTCAAGGATAAAGCGGGTATTCCATGGCTTGCGGATCGCTGCTGCTGAAGGATGGCATTCGAAAGCGGAGTCTGAAGTTGTGTTTCTGAGTGTCTGTGGGTTTCTGCACACCCAGGCTGCTGACTACTGAGCTGGAACGATATTTCCCACTTAGAAATGTGATCTTTGTTTCCTTCATTGTGCACTGGAGCCATGAGCTGACTCACTTTGGGGCACAGACCCCTTTAAACTGTCAATGCACAAAGACCTTTTTTTTTTCCTCTGAGACCTTTTCACAGATTATTTTAATTTCCTTTGGTTAAATATGGACCTAGAAACCTGCACACACTTCCTTAGGGAGCAGATGTGATATGTATATATTTGTTTCTAAGTGGCTCTCTTGCATCAACATGCTTCTCTTTTGCTGCAGAATGTGTATGGTTTAGTGGTCAATCTTGAATCCATTTCATGATTTTAAACTTTTGGAGGGGGAAACCCTTGGATATAGTCCTCAAAGTGGACTCTATGAAGACCAGGTGCTCTTACCACCAGGATCTTATGGTTAAAAATTCACCATTTGCAACACCTTGTGTGCTGGTTGGAATGTGAACAACATGCTCCTGTGGCTTGCTTTCCCAGTCCTTTCTCTCTGGAGAGGCTGAGAAGTGCTGCCCTGGGGCAGTTATTGGGTAGCATTTTGGGGATGCTGTAGGAGACCAAATGGAAATATTTGAGCTATCCTGCATATCCCAGGATTGATTTTTGTGTTTGTGTGCTGCTGTCTGGCTATTGGTCTGCCCTTCCCCGACATCCCTTTAATCTGGAAGGTTTCTGGTTGTCTAAACAGCTCTTTCAGTTATTTTGACGTAGTTTTAGGTATTTTGTATGCTGCACTCTCTGATCAGTGAGATCCTCAAGGTAATTGGACTCTAGGTCGGGATTAACATTGTACAGTGATGGTGTGTGTGTTGTGAGGCCTCCAGAATATATTTGTAGATGTGGAGCTGGGATCTTGTTTTGAAACTCCAGATACCAAGATTTTGGACTTTAGTTATTCTCAGGACAGTCCTGCTGTCTCAGAAACTGACCTCAGAACTGCGTTTTCTTCAGAAGATGTTCATAACCTCTGTCCTCTGCTATTTGCTCCAGCTACAGATCCTGCTTCAAAATTGAAGCCATGGTTGATTACTTGAAGTAATTTGGGATGGAATTCATCTGCACTGCTGCCAGGCATCAGAGGGTGGGCACCCAGTCTGCCGAATATGTAGGTTGGCTCTGTAGCCCGTGGGGAGAGGAACACCCCTGGGGGAACAACTCCAGAGGTGGTTCATCCCCTTGGTTCAGACATCTGCTGAAGGACAAAACCACTCTCTCTCTCACCCATGGCAGGTAGAGAGGTCATAGGGGGTTTCTGTAAACTGGATGTCTAAGTTTGGGCCGATGGAGTTGGTTGAAATTAATTAATTAAGCTCCTCCTTAGCTGCACTGGAAAATTTTTGATGTAAAATGTTTCTGTATTCCAGATATATTGCTTTTTTAATGCAAAAAAGCAGGGCTTGGAAAAGATTTATAATTTGAAACAAACAGTCCTGCTTGTCTTTAGTTGTGAATCCTTTGCACTTGTGTTTTAAATTAAAGTAGTTCTTGATTTATTCATAAACCTGTTAAAGTGTTGAGATGCTTAAAAATGTGTCTGTAGTTCAGAGATCCGAGTGTGAACCTTGGAGTCTGCTCTGACTTCCCTGTTCTGTGGCTATATGGCTTCTAAAACAAGAGGAGACTGGGGCAGGAGCCTGGATCCTGAGTCCTGAAACAAAGGGTTGTGGGAGACAGGGATGACAGGTTTAGCATTTGACACCATTTTATACTTTAGCCCAAATCTAACTAAACACAGTGAGGGAAGGTCCTGGAAAAATTGCCTTCAAGTATCTTATAAAATTTTAAAATCTCATTACCATATTTCTGAGGAATGCAGAAAGGATCCATCTTCCTGTGCTGTGTAGAATTAAATTCCTGCTTCTTATGTTTCTCTCTTTGCAGTTCATGCATGGCCCAGCACCAATTAACTGCTCCATTACTTAGATGAGCGTGGAATCAAACATAAATCCTAAAATAAATCTAGATTAGCTGAGAGATTGAAGCTCCGTCTCCAGGGCTGACAGCTCCTTCCCCAGGAACCAGGCAGCCAGGCAGGAGCATGAGGATGCAGAGCAGGTTTGGAATTTGTATTGCAGTAGTGTTCAGGTCGGGATTTCATGTATGCTTGGTGACATCTGATTGTACAACAAGGTGTAGCCTCTTCTCTGACGAGCTCAGAGCCTACTCAGTGGGTAATTATGCTCAGAGATGCTGTTTTCTCTGAGTATCTTTCCTTTTCTACAAGGGTGCACTCGTGTCTCAGGGTTTGCTGCTGTTCAATGTCATGTTTCCCCTGAATCCTTCCCTTTAATTTTCCTTCCTGTCAGCTTTGCTGGTATAGAGCCTTTTTCCTTGCTGGCATAGCTCTGGCAATCAGCATCCAGGAGGCCTTTGAAGATGGCACATGGTATTTATATGAACAATTTGCTGAATCAAACAGGGAGTCTGTCAGTGCTGTCACATCCCAATTGCACTGGTTTATCTATAATGGTGCCTGTCTCCCTCCAACAGGCCTCTGATGTTGGATGCAGCAGCTTATTATCCCATTTCTTTTGGAACCAAACAAATCTTTGTGTAGAGGCCCCTGTTTTTTAACCAGTGGCAACAGAAGGACCTTGGTTCAAATGAGGTTCCTGAATTTGACATTGTTCAGTTTGGTTTGAGACATTGTTTGAGACAAGAGCCACCCTTCCCCTGCAGACTGGGGAGAGCTGCTGGCTCTGCCCTGACCAGGTTATAAACGGGATAACAAGTAATAATCTAGATAATCTTGGGGAATCTTGACATGTGAGATACATGTGGGGCAGTGAGAGTATCTCTAAAATGGAATAGATACTGTGCAGCAGCTCCTTCCCTGAGTGCCTTAGGCACATCAGCAGTACCTTTGCTATGGAGGTAAAAAGGAGTGGGGTCATTTAGGTACAGTGTCTCCTGTTTGTGTCCCTTGCTGGGGTTGGAGTCCTCCTCTGCTTTAGACATCCCCATTTTCTAGTTTTTAATTATCTAGTACAATGGTTGGCCTCACTTAAATATTTTGGGCGCAGGATGGGATCTAAGATATGCCATTTAAAAGATGAAAATTTGGAAAGGATCAGAGATTGTACCTGAATCTGCTGCTGTTGAGTGTCTGACTAGATGTTGTTGTCTCAATTGCCATTGAACTGGAGTTCTATGTGTAATGACAGGCCTGATGAGAGGCCTGTCTGAGCAAAATACCACATTGCCCTGTGCTTGGCAGGTAAGTGAAAACACAGGCAGGGCTGCACAGGAAGGCATTTTCAAGGATATCTCAATCCTGTGGGAAGAAATAGTGCTGGAAAATCATGATGGCCTCTCCCCTCTGGAGTCTGTGAGTAACCAAACCATGGTGTGACTGAATCGTGCTGCTGGAGGGATGGTTGGGTTCAAGATGTGCTCAGGAACCCTTGCAGTAACATTTGGTTTAGTGCCTTTATTTATTATGCTTTATTATTTATTTGTTTGTCCATTTCCCATCTTGCAGAACTTTCCCCCATTTTGTGCAGACAGACAGGGAGGCGTTGGAGGCACCGCGGCACACGGGCTCAGAGGCACCCTGGGGGGGAAGGGGGTGATGCAGAGTATGGTCTGTGCTTCATGGGAGCCCTGGCTTTGCTTTTAGTGATGCTTCTGTATGCATGCTGAAAAGTACGTTTAGCACTGAGGTGAAATCTGTGTAAAAGATTACAGCTGTTTTTCATGAAATTTGGCATTAACCCCTGTGCTAGTGTTGGGTTCCATAACAGAAGGGTTGCAGTGCAGAAACTGTGAGGGGGTTGTAAGGGCACGAGTTGTTATGGTGGGTTTCCTTGCTCAGGTTTCAAACATCAGTGGACATTAATGCTACGAATTCTACGTGCTGAAGTTCCCTGTGTCATAGTCCAGCTGAGCTCTGGTCAATTTTGAAATGCCCGTGCCTCAAGGAGCCCCCTGCAGAGCATTTTGCTCCAGTGCCTTGTCAGGCCTTGCTTTGGCCTCTGGGTGTGTGCTGTTCAGAGCTGTGGGGGCACTGATGCTCTGCATGGGGGAGGGACAGAGGAGCTCAGCTTGAGGAGGGCAGAGCAATGGGTTCTGCTGGCTCTCAGATGGCTCCTGGGGGGGCAGTTGAAGCAAGGTAAGAATTAGAGGTCTCCAGACTGGAAAGTGAAGCTGTTTGGGAATTGTGGCAGGATGGAGGGAAGGAGACTGTAGTGGTGCTGTCCAGTGTCACAGCTTGTGCTGGTGCTGTTGGTAGGAGCAGCCTGTGAGCCTGAACCTGGCCAGCCTGACTTGGAGTGTTTATTCTGTCACGTGTTCTGTGAAGGGACAGAGCATGTCCTGCCTGCCACTGTCCCTGTGCAACAGAATACTCAGGGTGTGGCCCTGGAGGAAGGAAAACTCCTGCAAATCCTGGCCCTGCTGTTGTGTCCTGGCTTTCCATGTGTCTCTCTCTGACTCAGGTTTATTCTGCCAGATTCATTTCCAGAGAAGCTTTGAGGGAAAAAAACCAGCCCTGGAACTTTGGCAGTGTGTGGAAAAGAGGCCACCCTGTGCCCATGTTCTGGTCTGACACTGGTGTCTGGGTTCCCTCCAGGAAGAGATGGGACACATTTTCCTTTAAAATAACCTCTAAAAAGCTCCTCTGGAGGGGTTTGAGTGGTCACAGCTGGTGACACACTGGTGTAGAATGCAGGGCACTGTGCTCTGCTTTGGAACTGCCAGTGCTGCCTCTCCAGATTTAAGGTAAAATCTCCAACTGCTCCTGGCTGGAGCTGGACCTTGCTGACATGTTAGCTCTCTGATGAGGAAGGGCCTCAAACACCACAGGGACACAGAGAGGTGGACAGACAACCACACAGGAACGTGGACACAGAGACTCACAGACAGATATGTGCACACAGACACACATGGAACAGAGATACACACCCACATGGGCACACAGGGACACACACATGGACACAGCCACACAGGCCCAGACACTGTGACGTTGACATGAATAGACAGATGTGAGACACAGGGACATGGACAGACACACAGGAGACAGAAGCAAAGATTGACACACATACCTGGCTACAGAGACACAGACATGCAGACACACACATGTGCTTGCAGACATGGACAGACAGACAGACATGGACACATTGAGATGCATGAATACAAAGACAGACATGAACACACACACAGGTACAGAGAAATACACAGGGACACAGCTGGATAGATGGACACAGACAGACATGTGGACACACACACAGTCTCACACTGAGACATGGATCACACACACACATATGTGGACATACAGACACAAATGGACAGACACCAGACACACAAACATGGACACATGCAGATGGACACGTGCATACTTAGACACATAGACACACACATGAACACAGGGACATGGATACAGCTACACAGACACCTGGACACAGACATGGAGATGGACACACACACCCTAAGTGCTGCTAAGTAACAACTGACGCTGTTGTTTAAGAACTGCTATGTTTTATTTTTTTTAGAAAATAAATAGCTCAGAAATGTACAATCCATAATTCCAGTACTCTGGTGACACCACAGGGGAGAGGTGGACTCTTGTTGGGTGTTCAGACTAGGCTTGGAACATGCTGTCTCACACCTGCTTGACCTGGGGTTTGGTTTGTTTTATAGCAGCATTTTTAACTGTTTATTAATGCAGCTTCAGATGTAACTGTTCTCCTGTAGGACACACAGCATGGTGTGGGTTTGCTGTGACTGAGCCCACTTCCCACCCCTATCCCCACCTGTGGTGTCTCTTTGTATCAGTGTTTAGGTTTGTTTATTGCTGTTTCATTGAACCGTGTGGAAGATGTTAGGAGGAGTTGGACTGATGTGAAGAGATGCATGTGAGGAATGATGAGGGAGCTGACTCTAAAAACTGTTCAGAATGCAAAGTAAATATTCCTGTAGCTGCTGCTGTGATGCCAACAGGGAGTTGGTCTGCAGGCACAGGCCCTTTCCCACTGCTGAAATACCTCAGGGCTCAGGCTGGGGAACACAGAAGGTGCAGCACTCTGAAGGGTGAGCTCTCCAGACTGCTTCCAGACATCTGGAATAATGTGGTACATTCCTGAAGGATTTCAGGAGCTCCCCAGAATGGAAAAGGGATGGCAGTACTTTGTGAAGCTCGTTGTTACTTCACCATACAACTTCTTGCAATGAACAGTAAGGAAGGGCCTCATCTCAGAATATGCTCTCTTCTATCTCCACATCCATTGCAGCTCCTGAGGGCTCAGTCATTGCCAGTGTAAGCCTGGACACCTCTGCCACTGGGATATTTGCTTCCAGTTGATCTGTAGAGCCTTGTTCTCCCTCAGGAATGCTCTGACCTGCTTCCTTCCCAGTCTGTGGCTCTCCAGGAAAGCTGGCTTTGGTGTAGTTCTTCACCATCTCCTGAACCTCCATGTTCAGAGCTCTCAACTTCTCCTCATATTCCACCTGTACCTGCTGCTGGAGCTGCAAATGGAGAATCAGGTCATTCCCACACACTGGAGTCAAGCAGAGAGAGCAGGAGCTCTGGGATGAGCTGTTCGTCCTTCTGGGGTCTGTGTGGGTTCTCTCATCCACTTTCTCACCCCCTGGGAATGGGTGGGCTGAGAGCAGCCATCAAGATTGATTCTCTAGGGTTTGGACTTCTTGTGCCAAGGAACAGCCCTGACCCTAAACATTATTCTTACCTGGCTTTCTCTCTCCTTGATGGACTGAAGATTTGCTGCCTGCTTCTCCTCCAGTTTCTGCTGGAACCTGTCAGTCTTCTCTGTCATCTTTAAAAAGAATAAATTAATCCCCCTCAAGTTCCAGTTTTATAAGCAAGGGCTTTGGATATCCCAAGCTCAGCCTAGCAGGGTGGGCCAGGAGCAGCAGCCTGGATTTAGGGACACCACGACAACCTGGCAGGTTGAGTGCACATGGGCATATGGGACATAGGGATAGGGATGCAGACATACAGGGGGATACACACAGAGATATATGGATACGCACACTTGCATAAGGACAGACACCCGGACACACACAGACACAGGGATACCTGAAGTCACACACAGACAATCAGACACAGCTACACATGGACAGACACACAGGTGGACACATGGCCACTCAGACACACATACGTGGACAGAGATGGACAAATGGACTCAAGTGCTGACACTCACAGACAGACATGGACTGGCACTGGGTCTTCAAAGGGCAGAGCAGCTGGGGTCCTTGAGGTGTCTTTCCTCCCACCAGGCTTTCCCATTGCTCCCAAGTTGTGGGTTACAAATGCCCTGGACACTGAGTTCCCCTGAGCACCCCCTCCCCTGCAGAACCCAGAGCTGCTGGGGCAGCCTGACCCCCCTGCACTCACCCGTTTGACTGTCTGCACCACTTCCTGAATGTGGGAATTATTAATTTCTTTCTTCAACCTTTAAAGAAAATTATAAAACCCTGTAAAATCCAGCTCTTCTCCTTCCATAAAACCCATTTGTCAGGACTGATCAGTTCTATAGTGATCGACAGGTGTGTTACATCCCCACTCCGTCCTACCACAGCGAGAAGCTGCTGTACTTCTACAAAGGACAAATAAAACACCACTCAGAGTTGGCTGAGCCATAAGGCAAATAACTGGATGCAAAATTCTACTTTCTCATCTTCCAAGTCAGCAGGAGACCCTGCATGGGCAGAGCCCAGGAACATCCACTCCCCCACCTCTCCTGAGCAGCCTTGTCATTGGTATTCCTCAGCATGGCCTGGACCCGCTCCACTCTCTTTGCCTCCATCCGCTTCTTAATGTCTTTAATGTTGCTGTGGGGAAAAGAGAGGAGATACAGCCTGGTTACCAGCCCCAGACAGCAGAGCAGTCCTCCATCCACAGCCCTCTGGAGTGTTCCACTGTCCAGAAACACCAAATGTGGGAGACTGTGCAGCAGGAGGCCTGGAGTCTCAAGGATATTTTAAGTCCTGAGTCAGGATATGTCCTGGCCCAGCAGTGGAGGCAGCACATGCTAAAGGCAAGTGTAAGAAAGAACAAATGTACAGGAAATTTTCCCTCCTCCACCTTCCCAGTTTCCAGTCTATCCTCCAGTGTCTATGCAGGTATCATGTTCCACGATGTCACTTGTACTTTAGAGTTTACCTTCACTTTTGGATTTCACCGCTCTTTGCTGTGAGAGGAATAGCACTTAATTTATACACAATGTGACAGACATACCCGAGACATTCACTTGATGTCCCATCCTTCTTTCCACTGAGAAACAGTAAGCAATCACTTCCCTCTTCCAGACCATTCATGATTTATACATTCCTGTCACATTCCCTCAAACATCTGTTCTCCTAGCTGTCCCATTTAATTCCTTTTTGTGCACAAATTCCTCCCCAGTGCTGGCTGTTCTTCTTGTCCTTTCAAAGACTTTATTTGAGATGGCACACTGAGAAAGGGACAGCTCTATGCAGATGGATCCAGTGGCACAAGGCTGACTCAATCTTTTTTTTGTTTCCCTGTACAATCCCAAAATCCTGTTTGCCACTTTGGCCACTGCAGAGCTGGGAATGAAGAACATCCACAGCAGCTGAAGATTTCTTACCTGAGTGCCAAAACCAGTGCACTGATGGGCTCTGGCCAGGGTTTTCCATTCACATTATTGTGTATTTATTCCTGCTGAACTGAACTGCCTTTTCACTGCCTGTTACTGCAGATCTTGAACTCTTTCTGGAGCTTCTCCCAGCCAGGGAGATGTGACAGTACTAATGACATCCTACTGTCAGCAAACCATTACCTGGATACTCACCTGTTTCCTTAGACTTGCATGAGTATGCTGAATAGCTGAGTAAAGAGACTCTGGCTTGGTACAGGACACAAAAAGAGGCAGTTTTCTATGAATTCGCAACTAAAGACTGAGACAGCATTTAATAGGAAGTAGGAATGAGTGAGGATTCCAGCTTCAAGGACAAAGTTCTTGTAAGAACAAATGGATACATTTCTGGCTAGAAACTGGTCAATTGATTCTGCCAGTTTGTTTAAATACTGGAGCCAAGATGCTCAATTCACTTAGAAGATAGAGCAGATCTCTGGAAGGGATTAATGTGAGGTCACCACTGTAAGAGACAGAGGTGGCAGTCAGGGACCAGCAGTGTATTTCCTATTCTTCCCCATCAGTGGCTCCAGGCTGCTCACTGCAGATCGAACACTGTATCCTGCTTGGTGCCTCATGGCAGGAACACTGTTCTGGGGATCACAAGAGGCATCTTCCCCCATACCACTGTGTGAGATCCCTTGTCACATCCCCCTGCCTCAGTTTCTCACCATCCTCCCTCCCTGGCTGCAGAGCAGAGCTGTGAGATTAGCAGAAAGTGCTGCCTGGAGCAGAACCTGGCATTGTTTGTGATTCCACTGCCATATTTACCTTTCTGATGTGTCCCTCAGCACCCGCAGCTCAGCTGCCTGCTTCTCCCTGGCCAGCTCCAGGATCCTGGCAACTTGCTGTTTAAGGGATGAACACAAGACCAAAAGGGACAAAGCAGGATGAGACACTGCACCTCATCTGTATTCAGTTGCACCCAAGCCAGCTGTACACCTCCCTGCACTGAATTCCAGGAGCCACAAATTCTGAAACCCCGAGGCTCAATGCAAACACTGGCACAGGTGTGAGCTCAGTTGTACATGCAGGCCCCACTGTACCAGTGGACTGCACTTGTGAGACAGGAAGGTTTCATCCCTGGCTCCTCTCCCAGGTAAGAAACCTGATTCCCAGATGAGCCAGTGCCCAAGTGTTATCTTCCCCTCAGGGATGCACACAGCTTGCAAGAGGCCTGTCAAGCCTAAGGTGCACCAGGAAACTGAAGATTTAAGATATATCAGTGCAAATTCCTTCAGAAAACACTAATGGGAAAAGGCTTCCCAAGCCTGGAATCACTCCCCTTTCATTGGAACAGATAGCATATGCTGGATTTACCATCACCACCATCCCACGGCCTGCACTCTGTCCCCAGGCACCACCGTGGCTCCTTCTGGCTTTGGCTGAGCTCAGCCTGCAGGACTCCCCTCACCTGGACTCTGGCTTCCACCAAGTCAAACAGCAGAACATGCTCTGATGGTGCCACTGGTGAGCCCTCAGCCCACCCCCACATCACCCCAGCTCCTGGGATCCTGGAGAGGTGGCACCTGGCAAGGTGTGAAACCACTAAACACCACATTAACTCCATGCTAAGGCATCAGAAGAGCTGGAGCGGATGGAGCATGAGGTGCTCCAGGGCAATGCTACTCTTGTTTTAAAAAATAGCAGACATAAGCTTCATGTCTTCATTCTCAGTTACCTGGAGTGTGCATGTGTCAGGTATGTTCTGGGCCCATATTCCCAAGCTCAGTTGAGTGAATAACTTGGGATTTTGGGGCTGTCCCAGGACACGTTTTCAGGTGACATTCGCAGCCCTCACCTCGGTAGCGTGCTGCTCTTTCTTCCTTCGGATGCGATTGTGGTGCTCCTCCCCAAGGTGGATGAGGTCCCTCTCCAGCCTCTCCCTCAGCTCCACGAGCCAGTGGCAATCAATGCTCTCTGCTGCTTTTACAGGATTTGCACTGGTACCAGCATCACTTGGGGTCACGCTCCTGCAGAACAGGAACAGGGGCCATGCTGCTTCTCGCCACACCAATACAACCCCAACCTTCCTGCCCACCCTCAGTGAGAGCAACCCAGGGACGTGCACATGCCTGCACTGCTCCATCTTCCCGCAGAGAAGGGAAGGCCATGTTTCCCTGGGGATCCTTGTTTTGCTTTGGGAAGGTGACCCCAGGCTGTGGTTACCTCTTCTTCTGTGTTTTCCTTGTGCGCATTGCCTTTTTTTTGTCCCCAGGGCAGGCTAGCTCTGAAAAGAGCACGGAGTATTTCTGCAGCAGCTCCTCCCTCTGTTTGCTTCCCTTCCACTCCAGCTCCCTCAGCTCCTTCTCCTGCCTCTTCAGCAGCTTCAGGAAGCGCTTCTTCTGCTGCAGCTCAGCAAGGGTGATTGTCTCAGGCTCTGAAACACAAAATAAAAAGGCTGAACAGTGGCAGCTCCTTCCCAAGGCTTGGAGTGGGGAAACTGGAGCATAGAGCTCCAATACAAGTGCCTCGATCACCACACACAAACCAGAGCCCCCTCTGCTCCACACCTTGGGATGCCTCTCCCCAGGTACATATTCTGTCCTAGCAAACCTTTTTCTTTAGGAATAACTTCTAAAAAAGCAATGTACATAACAGTAATTTGCCAATATATCCTGAGTGAAACAGGTTTCCTCTTGTGCCTTCAGTTCAGTTTTGAGGCACAACTAGGCCTTGTGTTTGCAGGAATCGGCATCACACTGCATTCAGGCACCCAGAAGCAGGTGAACAACATGTTGCACAGGGGGTGCAGCTGTGCTGAAGGAAACCTGTCCTGGAGCCCCAAGATTCCTGGGATTTATCTTTAGTGCTGGCTACACCAGGAAGGGTTGGGACAAGTCTTTTTAATGTGGAAATATAAGATGACAGGCAGGGCCTCAGCCCAGGTGACCAGCATGAGGAGTTACCTGCCATCTGCATTACTTCCAACACGGCTTCATCCTTGGTGAACACTGCTGCTCCTGAAATCCCAAAAGAAATTCCTGTTAATGTCCCATCTTTGATGTCCAGGTTGGAAACAGACAGAGGAGAGCTCACCGGAACACAGCCCAGTGAAGAATGTTGGTGTCAGTACAAAAGAATTAATTAAACTGCCAAGATGCTTAAATGCTCGGAAACTCTTGGAAACTTACCTGTGGAGCTGTTAAAAGGAGAAATGCTGGGTTTCCTAGTGGAGCCTATCACCCCATTAGTCTCAGCAGTTGAGAGGTTTGTCTGTGTGCCAGGCTTCTAAAACAAACATCAGAGATAAATGAAAACTCCATTATTTCAAGCTAAATCCATGCAAGGTGCTCTAGAGCACAGAACCTGGAAAAACTCACTTCCCCTGAGGTATCCTTGAGCTTCATCAAGCACTTGTCCTGCAGGTTGAAGAACTTGATGGGGTTGGAGAGGGCAATAGTGAGATCTGGAAACAGAGAGCAGGGCTTGGCTTGGATAGCAAACAACTCATGGACTCATTTCCCTGCGCAGTGCAGGATGCTGTGAAGAAGGAATAGTTTGTGTTCTCTGCTTGTAACCAAAGTCTCCCTGACAGCACAAGGGAGGGAGGAAGGGAACCTCCTTCCCCTCAGTGCCAGTCCAAGGCCATGGCTCACAACTGATGTTCAGGGTAGCTCTGTGAGGTGATTTTGGGAACTCTGCTCCCAAAAGCCAGGGCCAGGTTAAGGTTTTTTCCACCTGCACAGCTGCTTGCTCCAATTCCAGCCCAACATTGTATAAACCTCATCTTTTTTAATAAAAATGTGATAAATCAAGTTTCTCAGGATTTCCCCAGTGAATAAGGTTCATTTGTATGAACACAGGGAGGAGAGAGCAAACATGAGAAGTATTCACAAGAGCTCCTGTGGCTGATGCTGTTGCACTCTGGTTTGGTCATGACAGTTGATCCCTCTGGTGAGGCTTCTGTCACATCCAGTTCTGACCCTTCTCAAAGGAAGGTCCCCATATCTCAGTACCACCAAGAACCTCCCTTCTCTTCCAATAAGAAAGAGCATCACTCCTAAAACCTCCCTAAAGCCCCTGATCTCTGCAACCCCTGAGAGATGTCACCTATTCCCTCAAGGAAATGTCTCCCTGCCTCTGAACAAGGGTAGGGCTGAGCCATTCCACACTGGAGCCTGGTCCGCCTGCACTGCACCTCAGGTGGGAGCCAGGCACAGCTGGGAGCCTCCATGCTCTTCCCAAGGCAGCGAGGCTGTGACAGGATGCTGGCATGCACTCAAGTCCCACCCTGACAAGGAATCGAGGGTGCAGCAGGAAAGCACTTCCCATGCTGGAAAAATACTTCTGAATCAGAGTCTGGAAGAGGCCAGAAGTAGTCCCCCCACATTCCAGCACTCCCTACCTGCCCAAGCATCTGGCACGTAGTCCTTGATCTCCAGGAACACGAAGAGGGCGGGCATGGTGAGCGGCATGTTGCTCTCGCTGCGCAGGCACACGTGGTGGTAGCCTGGGGCACAGAGGGCAGGGAGTTGAGCTGGTGGCATCCTGTCTCTCCCTGTCTGCTCCAGCAGCCCAAGGCTCCTCTTTACAGGAGGAGCCTGTATATTATGGGATAAAGCCAAAGGTGTAACAAGATGGATTTCAAGGTTCCTCTGCCTATGGGCACGGAGATTAAGGAGCAAAGTATGCAGCTGCTTGTACGGTCTTTATGGCTGGACCGGTCTGAAGGGCACAAAAGCTGCAGGAATTTCCACTGATTTACCTGGGTGCATGGCGATGATGGGAATGATACGCTGGCCAATGAACTTCCCTCCTTCTTCCCAAGCCACAATTTTGAGAGACGCCAACTCAGGCATCATGATCTAAGGGAAAAGCAGAGTAAGGCACCAGTGTCCTCACCTCACTCCTGAGAGCAGCATCCTCCTCCTTCCAACCAAACAATTCCATCTCTTCCAGGATGGCACTGCCATTCTGGAAATTGTAATCCTTATAATTTAAGGACACAGTTTATCATAGACATCATAGCTGAATGCCCAGAAACTCCACCAAACAGTCTTCTCAGCCTGCCCAGGATCACAGGTTACCTAGACAAAAACAGGGCAACAAACCCTCCAAACCACTGCTTCCAGGAAGAACTCACCGGAATGAACTGGAATGGATAGTTTAGCAAACATGGTAACATTGTTAATAAAGGCTCTTGACTCCCTCCTTCCCTGTATTCTTGTGCCATTAAATGATTTCAAAATTATTCTGCCAGGAGTGAAGCCTCAGAGTGTTTCTGAAAGGAGGATATTTTAGCCAAGTAGGCTGAAAATATCTGTAGCTTCATACTGTGCCTGACAGATGAATTGTATAATGTATACTTGACTTATCTTCCCTGTGCCCTGCAGCTGGATTGGTGATCACTGAATTCCTGGGGAGAGGCAGGGCAGCTTTCCATGTTCTGGCACAACTGAAAACTGGTCCCATTACTGCTCCAGCTTGGCTGTTTCTCATTGACAGTTAAACCACAGAAATTCAGTTCCTTTCTGATGCTGGAAGTTTTCCAAACTGATTGGTCTGAAGAGGGCATCATAGAGGGGAGACTTTGGATGCTTGTTATCTCCAGAACCATTCTCAGCTATCCCGTGTCTGTTCTGGGAAATACTGATGCAGAGTTGTTTTGGATATTGTTGTTTGGATGTTACCCGAGTGTCCAAAGCCAGGCCTGAGGTCTCCAGAGGGGAGTCCCTTCTGCTGGCACTGACCTCTGCCAAGGCAGCACTCATGGCCATCAGGAGCTTTAAGGATTCTCTGCCAAAATTACTATCAAATGTTCTCACCTTTTCAAAAACAAAAGCCTCCTCCTTCCACACAGGGTTAATGGAGTTGGCTGTGGAGGTCAGTTTGGTTCTGTGTTTGCGTTTGGCATCCCTTGGCAGCCCAAGGAGCTCCACTTCCACGTAGGTCTTTACGCTGCGGTCTGAGAGGAACTGACCAGAGAGTACCTATGAACAACACAAACCAAGTTAGCAACTGCTGGGAAGAATAAAACAGAGGGACCCCCCCATTCCTTCACCCTAAAGTCACTCTCCCACTCCAAAACAGCTTTTATGCTCCAGCTCTTCTTTTACCTTCAGCTCTATTTCTTGCTTCAGCACTTCCTCTCTCCCTACCAGCACAGCCTTGGCTCCCTCTGCACGGCAGATGCTCATTTTCCATTTTCATGTGATTATGATTAATTTAAAATAGTGACAAGCCTGGGAGTTGCCACAGTAACGCTTTCTCACAGGACTCCACGGGCTCATGTGGCACTAAGAGTCCCCCTGGGTGACAGAGGACAGGGTCCCCAGGCTGTACTTGCCGTGACACTGACAGTAGTGGCCACCAGCCCGTCGATGCGGTCCACGGAGAAGGGGTCCAGCTGCTTGTCGGGGCGCCGCATGAACTCGTGCTTGAGCAGGTACCCACACTGCCCGTTGAACTCAAACAGGGCCATGTTCTGCTGCATGGGGACATCTTAGAGCAGAGCAACACAGTGAGACAGGGCTGGGGGGGACAGGCAGCCTGTGTGCTGGGAGGGAGCTGAAAGCTGCCGGAAGCTCCCAGCCCCTGCCAGCCCATGGCTCGCAAAGCCATCTTGAAAACTAATTAAGCCTCCCAGCACCCTACAGGGAAAAGTATTACAGCAGCTGTTGTAAGGAAGGGAAGTGGTTTACTTGTGCTTGCACCTTAAGTCATGGGCAGAACTAAATTAAAACCTGGTTTAAGGAGCACCTGTTATTTTTGGGTGGGAATAAGTAACTGTTCGAGTTTCTCTGCTCCTTCCCCCTTTCATTTTGGGCCTCCTCTGAGGCCATCTTCTTTCTGACACTACTGAGGACACTGCCTGGTGGTCGCTGCACCTGCCTGCACTGTCATCCTCTTCAGAGCCAACCTTCCACTCGCTCCCTTTTGTCTCCTATGCTCTATACATAACACAGCCCTCTGAGGAAGGAAGAGGGGTAAGGTACAGCTTTCTCTCAAGGCTTTTCTTTCCTTCTTATGCTGGTTGTACAGCAAAGAAAGGCCTTTCCTCCCTGGTCAGGTCAAAATCCTGGAAATAATGGCACAGACAGGTCAGTGCTGTGGCCAGATGGAGCTCTGCCTCTTCCTTGTAGAGGTAGAAACTTGGGGGATGGGAGCTGCAGGTGCCCTCGTGGATATGATTGAGTGTGACACTGTGGAAAAGGACAGCCAGGGACAGTGCCCGGACACAGGGTGACAGCAGTCCATATGTGTGCATGTGTGTATGCCAGGTCTGTGCTGGGCATGAAAAAGTGCTGTAAGCCTGTGGGAGATCAAATCAGAGGAGAACAGCACTTTGGGAAAAGGCACCTGGAACAATGACCAGGGAAATGGCAGAAAAGGAGGAGACAGAGACCAGGAGCACCTGGGGATCAGCAGTGCCTGACCTCACCTGCTCGGAGGCTGGAGCACACCCTGACACTCACCCATGGTCTGGAAGTTGAGTGCCACCATCTGACAGCCGACATTCCAGAACATCTGGGGCTGGTAATTGGAGGAGTCCATCCGGGTGCCTTTGGGGTAAATGCGGCTCATCTGCCACTTGTTGTATCTACAGGCTCTATAGGAAACACTGTTCCTGTTATGCCCTGGGGCCAGCCGCATATTCCCATTATAAAAACTGTTGGAGCTCTGCTACCAAATACTCAGAGCCTTCCAGACAAAACCCCAGGGAGGCTCAGGCTCCCTGTCCATGCACTTTTCACTTAAGGACAAGCATCTGCAGCTTTGACATTGGCTACAGTAGGATGCATCCTGTCAAGAATCTCCCTCACACTCCAAGCACCCAGGGGCACTGGGAAAGGGCTGCCAAAAGGATACTCTACAAACTGCACGGGGAACTTGCTCACTAGATCACAAGCCTTGGTCTCGGTGAAGGAAGAGATGACGTAACTCCGGTTCTTCTCTAGAAACAGGAGATTGCATTCAGGAGCAAGGCACGCCCAGCCCCGTTCTGCACGGGCGACTGACAGAGGCAGGAAGCACTTGGCCTGCATTCCAAAGGGACTGAGGCTGACTTACTGGCAGAGACCTCGAAGGAGTTGAATTTGATGGGCTGTATGTAGTTAACCAGGCTGGACATCTCCTCGTATGCCGTCACTTCCAGGCCAGCCGTGCCCTGAGCAGAGAACAATTCAAAAGGGAACAATGAAGAGACCTTCCCTGGAGATGAAACAAACTGCACCAGGGCCTCTCAGTCAAAGAGCTCTGGTGGCTGCCCTGACCAGAGTGCTCCAGTTTCTCTGGCTCCCCAGTCCTACAGCTCCATGGTGGGCAGGGGCACAGGATCTCCGTGTGGCTGGGCAAAAATGGAATTAAGGCACATGGAGAGGTTCCAGGGAGGATGTACGAAGCCCAGGATCTCTTTGACCCCTCAGAACAAAGAGTCTGGGATAAACAAGGATGTTGCTTTTCCACCTCTCCAAAGGATACCAGGGAGATGGAAATGGGAAACAGACCTTTTATTCAAGGGAATGCTGATCTCCTCCCTCCCCCTTCAGCAGCAGCCCTTTCAGTAACAATTTCTCAGACCAAGGGTAAGCCTCTCCAACACCCCCAAGGCAAACAGTTATCTCCAAATCATGCACAGTCAGCAGTAACTCCTCTGCCACATTCTTTATGCTTGCAACAAAATTTTTCTTTTTCAGTTTTTACTGCAAAGGTCTTGCCCTGTGGGGAATGGAAAGTTCCCCACAGACCCTTTGCACTTTGGGTTCATCTCTATTCAATAGGGTGAGACCCCAGAGAAAAGTGGAAGCCAGCAAAAATCAAAACAGAAAAGGAAAAGAACCAACAGTGACAGTACCTCATCTGACTGCATCTTTTTAATTTCCTCTTCATCCAGATTTCTGAGCTGTTCGTCCTCTTCCTCTGGCTCCTCTTCAGCCACATCACCTGCCCAGACTAAGCACACGGGCCCTTATCAGTGGTATGGATCAGGAGGACACAGACAGGATCCTGGCAGTGGAGAGCTCTCCCAAACCTCACCACCAAGTAATGCTGGAACGCTGAGGGGAAGAATCCTACCATTTTACTGGCCAAATCCAAAGATGAACTGGTACACTGAGGATGAGCACACCCAAGAGACCAAACCATTCCTGCTGCAGGCTCCCCTCACACTCAGGAGCAACAATCACTGGGTGTTTCCCCTCCTAGGTCACATATATTTGCGGGAATAAATGCCCATTTCCAGGTGTTCTGCAGTGCTGCTCACCTTGTCCTCACATGACATCGTGTGCTCTTACCATGACAGGGACTGTTCCACCACAGAGGCCCTGTGCCCAAGAGGTGACAGGAAGGGAGGAGAGAGGGGCTGAAGGTTTTATGAACCTCCAAGACCCTCATGGTGAAGAACTAGGCTGTGGTGAATTTGTGGTTATCAGAGAGCTACAAGCAGTAACAAATTATTCCCCTTCCCTCAACCCAAAAGCCAGAGTGTATCAGTGGATCACTAAGGGATGATGGGCAGGTAAATGATCTCATTTGGTTGGACTAAGTGTTCAAAGTATTCTGAAGATTTAATTTCTCTTCCAATTTTCTGCTGCTGCTTGGAATAACTGATTTAATGACTAATGCTGGCTTGTCCCAAGCTCACCAAGTATTGAGTGATTTAGAAGGCTTTGCCCATCAGTTGTCTTAGACCCCTTTCCCTTCAGGCATACCAGTATCTTCAGCATCCACAGAGGTTGACTGCTCAGTGGTTTCTGGTTCCACATTCCTCCCTTTCTTCAAAGAGTTCTGCCTCTTCTCAGACATAGATTGGTTCTTTTTGTTTTTAATCAAGATTTTCCTTAAGAGGTCCTTAGGACTTGGGAGAGGAACTCCTGGCTTCAGCTGTAACAGATAAACCTCATCACAGAATTCAAACACTCACCTCTCCTGTCCCCCTGGCTAATTGCCAGTGCACAGACACATCTCTCACCCACTATACTCCTAACTTCCTCCATCTGCCAGCTAGATTAATGCAGATTTTTCCTAAGATTTCACCTGTGGTTTCAGACCAGCATTTTGCACCTCTCAGGCTCTGCCATGGTGCCTACCCACCCATCCTGCTAAAAAAAAAACCTAGATGGCCTGAAGGCATCCACATACCTCTGGCTTCCCATTCCACCTACTTCTCTCATTATATCCCAGATCCTCAGTCCCTCCTCAGTACTCAAGCCACATTTAAACACTGCCTGCAGCAGATTTAAAAAAGATCCCAGAGGAGGTGGCTCAAGACAAGGACATGTGACAGACTGCACAGACAGCAAAGGCCTGTAAATAGCTTAGCTGATCTCTTGAACTGTTCCCCCCCTCATCCCTCTGTTCCTATTGCCTGGACATGGGGCTGGACAGTGGGCAGTAGCTGCTGACTCGCTGCTTCTTTCCAGCTCTTCTCTGGGTCTCAGTGCTTTCAAACAGATCTTTGGGGCAGGTGCCTCAGCTATCCCTCCTCTGTGCATCCCAGGGATCTGTGCCCTGCAGAACACAGATCCTGCTCAGATGTTCAAAACCATGTCTCCTGGCAGGGCAGTTGTGTCACCAAAGGTGTCACTGGGGCCACAGAAATACCTGTTGTATAAATAAGTTGAAGACTGAGGTCAAGCAGAGGGGGGACCTTTCCTCAGCTATTCCAAGCACATGACACTGACCTGCCCACCTATGCCTGGAAGGGAATATTTCTAGGCTAGAAGCAGGATTAGGCCTTTGCTCCTGTTTCCAAGTGCTGGCAGACAGAGCTGGACCAGTGTCACATAGAGAACATACCTGGTACCCTTGGTACATCCTTGGCCACCCAGAGCTCAGTGCCCAGAGCCCCTCAGGTGACAGAGTGCTAAGCAAGAGTTTTCCACCTATCTCTATGAACCAGGATCCATGTCCATGGCATTCTGTCTGTTGTTGTGGCACCTCCCAGCACCAGGAGTGACCAGGTTTTCCAGAAAGGCCTCGCCAGTGGCCTCCTGCCCCAGCTCCCTCATACCGGGTATTTCTCCAGTGGCTCTGTCAGCAGCATGTCTCCAAAAATTGTTCGGCAGTACTCGGCCATCTTTGCCTGCTGCTTGGGCCTAAGAGAGATCAAGCAGGCATGAAGAGGAAAGCAAATGCCCAAAATCAGAGTTTGGCATGAACAAAAGATGTCCATGTCCTCTATCCAGAAAACTATCTCAGCTATGCAGATGTTAAGGCCCCATTCCCAAGCCAACTCCTATGTTCATACTCTGTAATCCTAAGGTAAAAGGCTGCACAACTGTGATCACCCCACTCTGCAGGTTAAGGCTCACCTTTCAGCTCTGACCCACCTTCAGATGCTTCAGAGACCTCAATTAATGCTTCACTTCAGCTCAGCACTCACTTAAAACCCAGCATCCCTTGCCTGTGTATTTTCTGCTCTGGACACAGCAGCTAATTCTCCTGATCACCAAATACTCACGAGTCCACGTGGTTCTCGAAGGACAGGATCACAGGATACGGAGATGTTTTAAAAGCACTTTCTGCAATGGCCTCGATGGCATCCTGAGGGAGAGGCCATGGTCAGAGAGAAGCTCAGCAGTCATTAATTTAATAACAGAGACACAGCTGACCTCCCACTGAACAGACTCCATAACTGTCTCTCAAGAGCTCCTTTCAAAGTCACTAAACTTCTCCCAGTAAGAAGGTGAGAGGTGTCATCTTTTTCACACCTGTCCAGAGGATCCATGCTGAGCTAAACTCAACAGCTTGCACCAAAATGAAGCTGAAGATGCAGCAAGGTGAGATTTTGATTTTGCTACACAGGTCAGTGTACACATCACTGCACATGAGAGCGTGTGGCCAGAGGGACAAACCCTTGCCCCAAGCACCTTGAACTGGCACAGAAAGGTGTGTGCAGCACCACATTAAACCACTGCAAACTCTATCCATACTTACCTCTGAACCTGCCCAATTTTCTATCATTTGCTGCTTATAAAATCCTTTTGCCTGGCAGCAAAGAGAGCTGGAGTGTTCAGTTACCAGCTGTGCTGACATTTCAAATGCAAATACCATGGAAACCTTTTCAGCATTAATGATGTAAGAAAAAATAATATTTTCCCCAAGCCCCTGTTAAACTGCCGCAAACTTTCCACTGTTTTCCTTTCTGGTCCTGCTAATTGGTAAAGAAGTGCCATTTGCTCCTTTGCAATTAAGAGTCCCCTGATCATCCCAAATCCTGGATCAGCCATGACCTCAGCAAGGAGGGAGGCTGCCACAGCTGCTCCTCCATGGACCACTGGGAGTCTGTCACAGAAGCCTCAAGGCTCTCAGGAAGAACCTCAGACAATGCTACTAAAAGGCCACAGGAGTTGTAGTGGAAGGAAGGACTATGTGTTATGTAAAACCAAAACCCAGCACATGCTGTGTTAGCAGGTTACAATTTCCTTGAGGAACGGTCCCAGGCTTCAGCAGCACTCTACAATTATAGCAGCTACAAATGCCATTATTTCTGTTCCATCTGCAGTGAACTGCTGTGCAAAAAGCAGCAGTGATAGCACAGGGGTTTGGAAATAACTGAGTCTGAGGACAATACCTCTGACCTTAAGGACTGTTTTGGTTTGTTGGTTTTTTCCCCTTCACACATAAATATTTTAGTAATAGTGAAGTGTGGGAATTGGGGGGAAGATACAGAAGAAAAATAAAGAGCTGGAAAAAAACATCTAAAGCACTCCTACCTGTTGGCAGCAGCTGTGTAAAGGAGTGCAGAAAAAAAGTCAGTGTGATGCCTTTATTTGTAACTTGCAAGCTGTGGATAAATGCCCTGTACTGCCTGGCTTTGTGCTGTGCTTCCAAAGGCTGGGAGCTGAATCCTCAGGGAAGCCAGCTGCTCCACAAAATACATTCCAACACTCAGGTCATTAGGAAGGAATTGAACCCTGTTCTTTCAAAAGCCTCCACTTGAGGCAGTCAGCCATAGAAACCTGCTGCAGACCAGAAGATTAACTCATTTAACTGTGTTTTCTAAAAGCCATCCTGTTCACTCCTCTGATGTGCCTCTGCCTATGAACCCACCAGCCTCATGCGAGTTCTGCATCCATCCTGTGGCACAGCCCTGTGTACAGACACACCTCTGCTCAGCCATCTCTCCATGGCTTCTGCCTGACTTCCCACATCTCCCTCATCCATCCATCCATCCATCCATCCATCCATCCATCCACCCATCCTCATCTAGCTATCAACCTCTCTCCTACTCCTCCCATTCCAAAATTGTACAAACTCAGCCTAGTGCTTATCTGTTCACTTTTCCTTCTACCCACACATTCATTCACTTGTCACCTCGCCATCAATCTTTTCCTCTCAAACATCCTCAGCCATCTGGCTCCCTCAGCAATCAGTCTAAAAGCAGACAGGGGAAAGCATCCACGGAGAAAGCTCTTCACTACCTTGAAGAGGATCTCAGTTGTCATGGTGAAGCCGTGGGTGATGATGGGCTCCTCATCTGGGGGCCGGCCCTTCCAGCAGTCCAGCTCCACGCAGCGGCAGCCGGCCAGCAGCGTCTGCCTGTACATTTCAGGAGAGGACGTCCCAGAAAACTGCCCAGCTGCAGGAGAGAGGCTCAGTGTTAGCGACTCACACAGGACAGCTCCTGCACACACAGGGGCAACGGGAGTCTCTGCTGGCCTTCAGCAGGTGGATGCAGCAGACTGACAAGATGGTTTTGGTTGCAGGGTAACACTGCTTCATGTCTCACAGCATTTAGAGTCAGCCCAGCCCTCAAATCCCCTAGGGCACACACATCTGCCAGGCTGATTGGGTCGCTCCCCTGTCCCTGGGTGTGCCTACCCTGGCACAGCCCTACCTGTCAGATAGGTGTTGTGTGAGGAATTGATGTAGTAGTGCGAGAGTGGCTGGGTCATGTCCTGGTACAGCATCAGCTTGTCCAGCACTATAAGGTTGTTCTCGGGGCCACAGAGGAACCACACCATCCCCTCTGGAGACAGCTGCCCTGCATGGCAAACAGAGCTGTTCAGGGTCGCCAAATAGAATGATTCTGGCCCCTCTTTGGAAGTGGAAAGAGAGTTGTGGGAACAACAGGGAGCTGTAGGAAGCAGGCTGGCTGCTCCCCTGGGAAGCAGGATGGCAGAGGGCACATGATCTTCTGTTCTGTCGTCCCACCTGTGTAGCGAGAGCTTTGGGCTGAACAAGACTCACCTCTCTGGATGTTAAACCCACTGGGCTCATACTTCTCTATCAGGCTCTGCACCTGCTCAGGTTTGGCTGGTGGGAAGAGGATGTCATTGAGGCGAGTGTCACGCTGCTTCTTGTTGATGAACTTTGCCAGGTGATCTTTGGTCATGTAGGGTTTTGCTTTTAGATGGCTGCAGTGAGAGAATCACAGAGGGGCAGAGGTAAGGCTTGGGAATTACCCCAGAAATCTTTTCACATAGGAGAGGTTGATCCTTCCTCAGGTTGATCCTTCCTCTGGGCCCATATATTTCAGGGTCCTGTAGCACACTGAGATCTCATCCTTTTTATTCAGGCCGTGAGTGAAGGCATTAAGTGACCTGGGATCCTTCCCTTCTAAGGCCGAAGGCCAGACAAACCCCATGACACTAAATCCCCTCCTTCCTATCTTTTACCACAAGAGACCAAGTTTTGGGCTGTGGCTCAAGGGAAACTTACTGTGAGGTAAATATCTCATCAATCTCAGGCCGTGGACACAGATTCATGAGGAATGTCTTGTACACTGTCTCAGGGAAGTCCTCGGGGTTGATGGCATCATTCTGAGAATGCAATGAAGATGTGTCAGGACCACAAACCCGGGACAGCTCGTACCTGTCATGAACACCCACAGCTCAGCACTTGGCTGTGACAGCCCCAGTAATGACTGGAACATCTGGCCAGGTGTTGCTCCTCCTTGTGCCACACAGTGCACATGCTGGAGGCACAAGTGTTACTGGAAGACACTAAGAGCTGATACCAGCAGGCCAGAGTTAAGGCTTGGCAGTGGTAGGGTAAGGTAAACAACTATGAGCATCTTGGCTGATGGTTTTTCACAGCCAAAGGCATCCTAGTCAGGGCAGGGAAACAGATCTTTCACCAGCTCAAGAGACTTCTGGATACCCAGAGAAACCCTTACCTTGCCATTTGGCAGATGACAAGCTCTTAATGCTTCTTCCACTCTCTTCTTGTCTGCAGGGAACATCTGAAAAATACTGACCAGACAGGCAAACAAGCATCACCAAGGGGCAGGACAGAGGCTGGGGGGGCTGGAGCTGCAGGCAGTGCAGGACACTCCACATACACAGCAAGGGAAACAGGCAAGACAACTGTAAGCATGAACCAGCGAAGACAGACAGTGTTTTTCCAGGGCAGTAACTGAGGGACTGACTTTGATAAACCTACACAGCATTTTCTGACTGCTGATTTAAAGCAGAAGTTCTGTATTTCTGCTATGGACTCTGTAAGAGCCCTGTCACTCAAAATCCCTCTCCTGTCCTTTTCTGCCCTCTTGGAGGTGCTTCCTATGGTACTGTGGAGAAGTAACAATAACTTAACTTTTCCTCCTTTTAGAACATCCCTGTCAACAGCACCATGGTCTCCACCATGGAAAAATCCACCTGGATTTATAAGTGCATGGAGGCACTTAACAGCCTCAGTTCTGTTAAGTTCCTGGAGTCACAGGTGCTCACAGCAAACAGCAGAACAAGGAGTGCCCTGTGCTGCCAGGTGGGAGTGCCTGGTGGGGACTGCAGCAGCTCATGCAAACCCTGCCCTTTGCAAGGCAAAACTGCAGCAGCCTTGGTATGATTCCAGAGGGATTTACATATTTAAAGGAAAGGCAAATACTTGTGGAATTTTCAGAATTTTAGGAGTTTTGAAAGCCTCACGTTTACCTGTAACCTTTACTGGAATTTTTTTACCCTACAGTACTGAGTATTTTTATAAACCTTGCTCTTAATGTGGACTATTTAATGGTCTGCATTTTTACCATTCTGCAAGAAATGGGCACTGAGGAGAGGTACATCCTGTATCAGATATTTTTTTCTAGCTTGTTCCAGAGGAATAAGCTGGTTTCTCCCTGCAGCAATGCTACCTTGCTTGCATTTTAAAGATTAATTCAAAGCATTCTTCCCTAGTGTGCTATTCATTATAGACCTACACATTTTTAACAGCCCTTTGATGAATATTCTGGTTTCTGACAATGAAATTCTGCAGGTTGGTGGTTTAGAAAACAAATAACAAAAAATGTTTCGTGTTGAATAAAGCTCAGCCCTCCAGGAGCCCATTTAGTCAGCACAGCCCTAATCCAGCACAGCTCTGCCTTACAACACACCCTGGAGACTGTATTTATTTGGGGTAATTAGTGCTCACCTCTTGTGATGCTGTAACACAGCACAGACCTAGAGCAGAGTGGTTCAGAACTTCCCAAATGCACTGTCTGCAGCTTCTTATTCTTAAAACAAAAGGTAATTTATGGACCCAAAAGGGAATTCAACATGGCAGTGCTGCTTTTTGTCATTCTATGAGCTAAATCAACACAGAGGAACCACAGGACCAGCCCTGGAGCAATTTTTCTTGGGAAGACACTGAATGGCACAAAATCAATTCCAGATTCATGCTACATAGTGCAGGGGAGAAGGGACAGGCTGGGCTTTGTTTCCCATTCTAATGGGAGCCCTACCTGATGCACAAGGCCAAGCTGGGGACAGGGAAGGACAAATCTCCATCTGTTCTGCTCCTAAACCAGCACTAACACTGGCCCAGGGGCTGCTTCACTCTCATGCACATCCAGAGCAAAGGCTGAGGGATGGAGGAAGTGGGGAAGGACTGGAATACTCACACAGGGAGAAAGGAGACAAGAAAAGCAAGGGAGCCCTGCTGCAGGTGACTGGGGAGTGCAGCAAAGAGCTCTCCATACGGAGAACTCCTCACAGGAACGGGAAACAATCCTACACCTCATCCACCTTTCAGCTAAGGTTTGCGAAATAATCTGTGATCAGAATTTTACCAAAGTTACTTTGTTTTGTTGGTTTTTTCTTGGCAACAAGCAGGAAATTATATATGTGCTATTTAAGCCATTTCTTGCTGTAGATGAAGGCCACAAAGTCTCCTTTCCAGACTCAAATTATGTGTCACCTATGGCAGTGCAGCAGGAGCACTTCCACGGCCTGGACACAGAGGGAACGTTCTCCTCCTCTTAGGTGCAGGAAGAGCAGACAGCTGGAGCCACTGAGTAACCATCCTCTCACCAGTTGCTCTGCCTGTAGTCTGAACACACAATGAAACAAATATCCACACTCACTTCCTGACAGGAATCTTTCCCTCTTCATTCAGCTGCAACTTCAGCTTCACCAGACTGTGAAAAAAAACCGAAACAAGATTACAAAAATGCGTTTGTACCATCTTAAGAGATCCTACTAAGTGAGAGGAAAGGAAAAACATGTAATTGGGAAAAAAATCTAACAGTGAACTGAAAATGGGGATCCTACAGACCATCAGCTTAACCTTGGCATGACCCAGGCCTTGGTCTGGAGGCTGCCAAGGGACCTGGATGCTTTGAAGTCTTTTTTTTTTTTTCAAGTTCTGTCAGAAAGAGCAGGACATGGAAACTTTTTCTTTCAGAGAAAAAAGTTACTCAGAAAGGACTTACATTTTCTCTAGGAAGGAGGAGCGGGGAGCGTTGTACGTGAGGGGATTCCGGGCAATGGCCATAATATCCTCAGCCCAGTCCTGCAACAAACACGGCAGAGCCAGTTGGGCACTACTGAACTGCTCCAAGAAGTACATAGTAAACATGGAAAGGGCACAGAATCCTGGAATCATTGGGTTGGAAGGGACCTTAAAGCCCATCCAGTGCCACATGCTGCCATGGGCAGAGACACCTTCTGTTATTCCAGGGTGCTCCAAGCCCCATCTGACCTTCAACACTTCCAGGAATGGGACAGCCACACTTCTCTGGGCAACCTGTGCCAGGGCCCCTCACCCTCACAGGGAAGAAATTCTTCTCACATCCAATCAAAATCTAGTTTGATCTTCCAGTTTAAAACTCTTACCCCTTATTCTGTCTGAGACTTCTGGGGTTGACTCCATCACCTTCCTCCTGCCTACAAACACTAAGTGCTGAAACTTTTCTACTTCTCAGCTGCCTATTCATCCATACAAAACACAACAATGACCAGTCTTCTACTGGTCCTTCTCTGTGCAGGGCAGAAGCTTCTACAACTTTGGAGATACCACATCTGAGTGGAACATAAACCTGCCTGTTTATAACCTTGTCAGTGATGCTGCAAGAGCTCAGCATTATGTTTAAACTCTTATATTATCATGTCTCCTCCTCTCCTTTCCTGCTCCCCACTGAATGCCCCAATCCTTAGAGGTTCCCAGTACTTCCAAGACCTCAGGCCCTGATACCTTGCAAATATCCTCCTTGTAGGACACAAAGTTATGGAAAGTGAGGTCAACCATATCAGAACCAGATACAATTGTCAGGTTCTTCAGCAGGAAGGTGTTGTAAGGGTGATCCAAGTTAAAAACATCTCGGAGCTTCAGGGACTGCAAAAGAAACAGAACACATGGGAGTAACTGGAGAATGAGGAAAAACTATACCCAAAAAAACCAGACCCCAGTACACACATTAGTTCAGATTCTCAGAAAGCATCTCAAGGGTTGAAAAATTGCTTAGTGCAATCTTCCTTTCCTTGGCTTTCCTTATTTTTTTATCTTTATTCTGGAGTCTGCATTACCGTATCCTCCATGGGACAAATCACCATAACTAACATCCCTGCACAAGCCTGAAAAAGTCAAAGCTGGAGACTGCTTTTAAAGAAATTTCTTCTGAAACTTCAGGCTGGACTTGCAAACAAGCAGGGGAGGGTTTGGTCTGCTTGTGCCAGAGGTTTGTAACCAGCTGATTTTATCAAAACCCACACACTAGAAAGTGTATTAGTGTGACACCCTTACATGTAACTTCCCTCCGCAAGAAAGATGTTTTTTGGGACCCCCTGTCACTTCAGAGTTGGCTTCTTCCCCTCCAAGCCCCATTTTCTGCTGCTGTCAGTTGGTAGTAGTGGTTTTTTCCATAGCAATTCCAGTACCCTACAGCAATGGCTCACCAGAGACTTGTTTGGTTAAGTGTAAGGCTCATCCGATTAGTGGTACTTGGATTGCAGCACCATATGAAAGTATTTATAGGATGCTTTAAATTATTCATCATTTTCTGCATTCCTATGCATGGTGTCACTGAGCCAAGGTATCCAAGGTATCCTAGAGTTTTACTGATGGTGCTATTTATAATGGGAAGATAAAAATTTCCATTCCTAGAATAAAGCACAGGAATCCCTTATCTAACGTGCAGGACAAATCCCTGTTCAAGCAAACAGGGAGCTGTCAGAGCACCTGCTCTCCTTTAGAAACAGGGCAAATCCACAATCTAGAATTGTTAGAGCAGATCAGACTTGGAAGTTAAACTGGAGCTGGAATCTGAGAGCACCTTTAGGTTTCAGCACCTTTAGGTTTCAGCACCACGTCGCACACACAGCTGCATACACATTTTATAAGGAACTACAGAATTTTTTTGCTTAAATTTTCCTAATTTCTGAAGCATTTGCAATTTTGTCACATCAGTAGCAAACAGGCATCTTTAAGAAAAACAGGGCAGGGTGGATTGTAACTCTGGATCATCTGACTGCTGTCTCTTATTTTGGAAAAGCACCTCTCCAAGGGGGTAACTCTGAAACCTGTTTAATCTCAGAACATTTGGAGGGAGGGAAGGGAAGGAATATGATTTGCCTATTTTCTACAAGAGAATTTCTAAAATGGCTCCTTCTTGCCTCGTGAGCCATTTTCTTTCACAGAACTGAGCTCCACCAAACACCCACATCTCCTTCCCGTGCTCGTGGCAACTCCTTGTTGGAGCTCAACTTTCCAGTGCCAGCAGCAAAATGTTGGGATTTTAACTCCAAACTTGACTTCATCTTGCAAATGCACCAGCATCTGTTCAACTCCAGGGCTGTACAGGAGAGGAGGCCCAAACAATGGTGCACTTGTGGTTGTGCTGAACTCATTTCCTGTATTTGTTATCTGGGGCTCCGCCCACCCCTTCCTTCTCTGCATGCTACTCTCGGTACTCTCTAGCAGACATTTGTCACCTGGCTCTCTCCAGACCTCTCTGTCCAGGCCATGTCCCCAGCAAACCAAGCACTTTTGCTCTTATCCAGGCAGTGATGCATCCAACAGCCAAGGAAGATGTGAAGAGAGGTCCAGAGACTGTGTGCAGGAGCTCTGAACCTGATGCCACATGGTGGCTCTTTGACAACCTGCACTTCTTAAGTGCCTTGTGCCACAGCTTCACTCTGGGATTACTCACTTTGCCTTGCAGGTAGCCATAAAGGAAAAATAGGAACTGCTGCATGAAAAGCAGGACGCACATATTAGCCATGCAAATCAGAAGGGAAACACTCTTAGCAAATCCCCTTTAAAAAAGCTAGATAAGCAGAAAACAACCTAGTAGCAGAGTGGCTGAAATATGGAGTCAGCTGGAGTTTCATGTCCCACCCTCCTGATTTCCCTAAAGTCCTCAGCTGTACAGAGATCCATAGCCCAGAGAGAAGCAAATTCTCATGCAAATATAAACAAAGAGTCAGAGACAGACACAGGACAGAGAGGGACAGTCCTTTCTCTGCTTGAGAGGGGGCAGAGCCGACTGACTGCAGGACCTGTTGGTTCGCTGTGCCCTGACAGCTGTGTCTTGTGGCACAAGGACAACAAATCTTCTCTTTTGGAGAAGAGAGCTCTTGTTTGGTTGCCAGAAAGGAAAAAGGAAGCCCCAAGATATTTGGGGGATGCCTTTAACTCTGAAGGTAACACTCCTGTCCGTTTTAGCCTTGCTGCTCCATGCTGGAGATATTGGCTGTGGAATGGGGAGGGTCAGCCTGTCCCTGTGCTAAGCATTTTAGGGACACAGGCAGACAAAAATCCACAGTGAAGCACTCTCAGCCCTCAGTGTTTTACCTAAAGGAACTGGAAAATCAGCAGCTCAGAGTCCCAGGCACAGAACAGCCCATGGTGTTCTGCAATCCAGCAGGACATGCTGCCAGGGACAGGAGAATGTGTGGCCCCGGAATTCACTGCACAACGATGGCAGAAGCAGGAGGGCCCAGCATGGCAAAGGTCATCACTCACATATGCCCATTTCCTTGCTCAGCTCCTGCTCCACTGCCCTTAAATCCTTTGCCAGACACAGGCTGGTACCTGCCTCTCTCTTGCACGCTCATAGATTGGTGCCTCCTTACAGCTCCATATGATCACTCTCCAGTCGGAGGGATGGAGTTAGACTTAGTTCAGCTCCGTCCTGGGCTCACAAGTTGCTCAATCCCAATGCCAGAGCTGGTCAGTCCCTGTGCTGCAGCAGAACCACTGACCACCCACAGTGTTTAGAGCCTGTGGCTCACAGCCACAGCTCAGCTCTGAGGGCACTGTGATTGTCCTGCAGGGTTCCTGAACATTCCCACTGGCTTCAACTTTATCGTCTCAAAACATGATGAGTGAAATACCTTGGTATTGTTTTCTTCCTGTACATGTGCAGTTCAGGCTGTAGCTCCAGGTTCAACACCAACAGAATGAGGACAGACCATGAAGCTGGTTTATAATCATGACAATCAGAAAGTACAACTTTTGTTTTTATTAAAAAATATGTCTGTCTCAAAGCCAATGCCTCCTGAAACATCTAAACAAACCCCAAGACACAGCCAATAGCCAGAAGTCTGGCCTAAAACATCACGTATTTTGGCCTTTATTATTATTAGATTCTCTGTCAGCATTCCAGGATCTTGGTGCCTTAAAAAAGAAACCACAAGAAGCCCCACAAATGGAGCAGCCCTTATTGTTCCTCATTACTGAAAAGAAAACACAGACCTGATTGTAAATAACAGCCCAATCTGTATCAGCACACTGCTGCACTACAGTCAATAGCTTTTTAATCTTGTCTCTTTGCTGTTCAAAGGCACTGCTCATTCTTATCTTTATTATTCTCTTGAACACATGCCAAAGTTCGCTCTGCCCCACTTAAAAAAAAAAAAAAATCCGCGAAGAAAAGTCACGGCAGAAACGCAGAGCCACTCTCAAAGAACATCGCAGGGGAGGGTGAGCAGGGGAGCCCTGCGTAGGAGGGGCCGGGGAAGATTCTGCTCTGTGGTGAGGCAAGGACTGGGGAAGGCAGGCAAGGGCCATTTCCATTTGGAGGTTGCTTCTACGGCTGGCAGCCCTTGGTGAGTCCCTTTTCACGCTTCACCTGCTCCCTAAGCATCCCTAACCATGGATGGGGTTCCAGCTGTGACCTGTGCTGGCAGTGCCACGGCAGCAGGTCTCTTCTCAAGTGGTTTTTCACGTGGTTGCTTTGCTCTTATTATTCTTGCTGTGGGTAAAGGTTACAAAGAAAAACCCCAAACCTCTGAGCAGGCAGTGGTGGGAAATTGCTACTCAACGCAGGGAGCTCCCAACACCCACAGTGAGCCACCCCCTTCCAGGGAGACTCCTCCGTGCCATGGGACTGGAAAACTGAGGGCAGGTTACACCCTTGAGCCGCAGCCCAAACCTGCACAGCCCCTGGTTGTGGAAAGCAGTGGCACAGATGCTCTCCATACAGCACTGTCCTTCCTCTGGACTTCTTTCAGTAGGAAAACCAGGCCACAAGCTTTGCCTCAGAGCAGCTGCAGATTGACTGGGGCATCACTTGCCTAGAAGGGGAAAGGATGTTCCTTTTATTGCTGGTGCCATCCACTGTTCCTCCTACAGCTGTGACCCTGCTCTTCTTGTCCTAATCCTTGTCCTAAACAAGGCCGATGGCTCATTTCTTCTTTACCTTCAGGCAGTGAAACAAGTTAACTCTTTGTATTAATTCCAACAGTTCTATTCTACAACCATTCCAAGCCACTATTTCATAACAGGGCAGAACACCCATGTTCATTCTTCCACCTCTAAACAGATTTTTATTTGCTTCACCACACCAGTTTTTTATATTAATGCCTTTTGTAACAACGCCCCAGACACAGCTGCCCCATGTGGAGGGTGTGGTGGTTCATGTGAAGAATTTTTCCCTGCTTTCTGCATTCCTTTGTGAACTTCTGCTCTCAGGACAGCCAAATGCACACGACCCTGCCCTGAGGGCTTTAAGCCAGAGGCATCAAGGATAGCAGAGCTATGTGTAAGTAACAATCTTCCAGACCCAGATGGCACATCTTGGTTCAACATCCCTTTGGTGCCCACATAAGGCCTCCCTATCCACAAGGAAAAGATGGATAAGGAGCCCATCTACTGCATTTTACTACATGTTATCACAGAATTCCAGAAAACTCCCTGAAATAAAAAGGGGACTTACTTCAAATAAGTCTCTGTAAAATGCAGAATTCAAAGAGCACTTGGGATTTTCACAGCAGAGGTTGTCATCAAGTGCATCACTTCTGCCCACTGAGAATACTTAATAAATCAGTCAGTGCTTGACCCTTGCTTCGTTGTTCTTCAAAAATAAGCTGCAGCCAATTCCCATGGCTCTAAAATCCCATCCCTGGCCTATTACAACAACTGGAACAGAACAGCTCCATCCAGGTGCCTAGGGAAAAGCACTGGAACAGGGCATATGCACTGGCACTTCTTTGACACATTCCTGCAGCTCCCAGCAATCTGGGATTCAGCAGCTTCCTAACCCAGAGGCATTATCTCACATTTAATAACCTCCTAAGGGCATTTCCTTCTTATACTGACTTTTTATACTCACATTTCCATGACTGGGCAGGAAGCATTACCAATGGCGTGGTGATCTGAGATGGGAGAGCAGCAGCAGCACCTCCTGCTTGTGCCACTCCTACCTCTGGAAAATTCCACCTTATATGGAGATCCTGCACTGGAAGAAACCCTGAGTAATTGCTTCAAACTCTGAGTAAGTGCTTCGTGCTCCCCTTCTCCATTCAACTGCTGGTATTACAGCACTCCACATCCCATTCATCTTACTCCTTCTGCCAGAACACAGTCCCTCCTACTCAGATGCTCTGCCCCCAGCAGCCACTTCATTCCTTTGTTATTCCTGCTGCTCTTCCATACCTTTTCTAGTTCTCACTAAACTTGAGAGTGCACTAGAATTGCACATAAATATGGATCAATTTGGGGTGTACACAATAGCACAACTTCCTAATGATTTCCTTATAATCTCAAAGATACAATTTACTTTTAGGAGGCAAATACTGCTGAACACTACATTGATATTTTACCATACACCCACAATGTTTTCTGAGTAGCAACAGTCAACTCAGGGCCTGTTATTATAGAAGGATGAGGGATTTTTTCTGTATGCATCGCCTGATTTTTATCTGTATAAAATGTATCACTCATTAGATCATGCATTCAATCAGCAATTCAAGGTCTTCCTACAAACCAGCCTGATTTTATTCCCCCAAGTAACTCTGTACCATTGACAAACTGTCTTCTCTTGGTGCTCTCCAATTAGTCTTCCTTAACTAATTCTTAAAATCTAGGACATCTCCAGCCTTCTGTTACCACCAGGACATCCAGCCATGGCCTCAGTGCTTCCCCCAGTGATTTATTATCTATATCAAAGATCAATTCATTTTGTCAACAGGTTATTTCTCAAAGTTTAACACCCTAGAAAAGACTATCTCCTTTAAGTCAGCCTCTTAGTGTGTCCTATCTGGAGGGCAGCACCAACTCAAACAGCCCCAAATATTTTATTCTCTCAAATGAAAATCCAACCTCTGACAGCATTTTTAAAGCACAATTCCCACAAAACAAGTTGCTGACAAAGTTTTAGGCTCATTGAAAACTGAAGTATGTTCCAGTCTAGTGAGTTTCTAAGGAGAAAGGCAGTTTCTTTGAAGGAAATATGATTTTTATGGTGGGCATTGTTCTTGAGCTCTGCTGTGCCTTTAGCGCCCACCTTTTTATGGTATTTTGAAAAATACTGGTCCTGGGGAGCTCTGAATAGACATTTTCAGAGCAGATTGAGAAAACAGCCACACAACTTATGCAAAAGGCTGCTTGAGGCTCAGGAGATATTGCAAAACCTTTCCCTTTTGCCTTAGAGAGTCACCTATGTCACCACATGATGCATCAGCTTTACTTCTTTGGTCTCTTTTCCACCTTTGTGCTTTACTGCAGTTTTCTGCTTGCCTTTTCCATACATGGAGAAGTTAAAAACAAAGTCCCAGAAGCAAAGTCCTAACAAGGGCTGCAAGAATCTTCAATTATAACTGAAATTGAGAAAAAAGCCCTGATCACATGCAAATGTAAAAATATATGGGGGGGGAAAGAAACAAACCACTTTTTCTGAAAATGCATTTTCTTCCCTTTAAAGGGAAGATCCCAGCACACACTGTTGGAATGGCACTGTAACTCCAGGTTTGTGGGCACCCTGTGTATCCTTACACAAGAGCAGCTCCAGTGTCTCAGTGCAGGAGCATCTGAGTCTCCAGCAGGACTTAGCAGTGCAGTAGGGCACTTGGAAGGGGAATTGGTTCTCCTGGCTTTCTGACATATTCCGTCCAATGAGCCCATCTAACATAGCCTGGAAGTGCTGCTTTTGGGAGCACAGAGGGCCCCTGGGAGGTCAGGGACAAGAGTCAAGATGGGTTTTCTGTATTTACATAGCTGTGATGGAAGGAGATGAGATCCTCTCTAGCTTCTTCCTACAGAAATCCAGGACAAACTGCCTGAGCCCACCAAAACCTCAGGCAGCCCTGCCTTCCCACTGAAACACAGGACAGAAAGAAGCTGTGGCCTCACCTTGGGCATTTTGGCAAATCGCCCTGCTCGTGTGTCTCGGATGCTGGTGATATCCAGAATTTCTCTTTCCTACAAACAGAATTAGGACAAAAAAAAAATGAGGAAAGACAAAGGAGGAAGGAAAGCACTCCCTGGCTTAGTGTCTTTCCCTGTGGAAGAGCTCTCCCAGCAGGAACAAGGCAGGGAGGGAAGCCATTCCTACAGAGGACACTGCACAGCCTTCCCCAGGCAGTCCCTCTGTGTCCTCACTACTGGCTTGCTGTCTTGTTTGTTCTTTTAATATCCAACCTGAATTTCCTTCCTCTGTTACTAATTTTTCTTCTCACCATGGATCTGGAAAACAAATTATACTTGTTGCAGCAGATAATATTATTTTCCAAGATCACATTACAGGACAAAGTGGATGCCATGTCTTCTGGCTGTATCCCCATTTTATTGTTAAGCAGGAAATAATTTTACTCCTAATCCCACTCCTGAGTCTCTAGTACAAAAGCAGTTCAGTTTACTTTAGCTGCTAACCAACAGCATTTTCCAGGAATGTGAGACCCCTTCCAGTCTGGCTTTCCTTGTGGCAGCTATGCTTCCTTCTCCCAGCCCCTTTCCCAGGTATCCCAATGAAGTATCTCCCTTTCCATGGCGACACCAGCTCCCCTTGCCTCACTCTGTGCTCCACTTCCTCCTGCAGGCACCCTTAGAGCAGATATTCTACTGCCCAAGTGGACTTTGAATGCAGAACAGGAGTGACAGAGACATCAAGGGGTGTGACAGTCCCCAGCATTGTGACACTGTTCTCAGGGGATGTGGCTGTGGCAGCGCCTGGTCCCAGCTGGCACTGGGCACAATCTCTGGAAAGGCAGAGCCCACCCAAACCCACCAGGTCCCTGGCCGGGCCTGGGCAGGACTGTCTGACTGCCATGGCATGTAGGGCAGGCGGAGGAAGTAGAGCTGAACCACAGCCTGCTCTGGAAAGCAGAAGTAAGGCCAGCCTTCCACCTCCCTCTCCATCATTTGATGTACTCATCAGTGAGGAACTGAATTCTCTTTCCTCCATCTGTTATCTCTCCCTTTCCTCCAGCAGTCTGCAAACATCACCCTGAGCACAACTTGCTCTCCAGACTCCATGTAGGCCCTAAATCACTACGGTCACTACTTTTTTAATTAAAAAGTCTAAAAGCCCAATGAGTCAGTTAATGGCCCCACTGCACAGGTTAGGAGAATCCTGTATCTTGGTGGGTGATAGGTATATCAGCACTGGTTTTTTATTGATATCAGTAAAACTGTTCTTCATGAAGTCCTTTGAAGAACACATAACAAGCTTTGCAGGAGTCAAAAAAGGTGAAAGCGTGAAAGGCACAGAAAGGCCACACTCACACCTTCAGTTCTTGTACTTTGCTGGTGCTGTGAAGACCAACCTGCCACTGAGCATATCTCACTCCTTGGTGGGTGTCCCTACTAGGAGGAATAAGTGTGGCAGTTTGCTCCCAAGTGCAGGACTCGAGCACTTGCAGTGTTGTCATCTCACACAAACCTGAGCTGGCTGGTTGGAGCCCGAAGCTGTTCAGCCTCAGCACTTACCGTGCTCTGATAGGTCCAGTACACGTAAAAGCCCTGGGGATCCACTCGGAGAATCACAGGAGAAGCATTCGATGTTTCCTGACAGAAAAAAACAGCACAAGAATGTTGGTATCTTGGGTGACTTGGAGAAAACATCCTGGGATACAAGGTTCCCAGTTCAAATACAGACCCAGCAGGTGAACACCCTCTGGGATTTATGAAAATGAACCCAAGGATTTTAGGACGTCTCCACAGTGACACCTGTGATGCTCTGGAAGCTGCATCCTGGGTCTCACCTAACCTGTACATTTAACACGAACAGCTCTCTTGGAGTTTTCTACATAAAGAACTGAGATAACAAAGTATCTGGAGAGTCAATTAATTTTTTCATTTGATAAGTCTTCTTTGACCTGCTCCATTCTACAAGCTCAGGAGTAACCCCATCCAAGCAGAGAAAGCATTCATCCATGGCATCTCCCATCCAGGTGTTTGTGCAGATTATGTGGGCTCTTTGTCAGGAAGGCTTCAAGGAGGGGATACATCAATGCAGCATCATTATGCTGCTTTAGATGGGGATTCTGAAACTCCACATATAGTCTCTACACTGACTATAGAAAGAAGCAGCTACACAAACACCCACACCAGAGGCTGCAATGAGATGAAATCATTTGGGGCTGATCCTGAACCCCACACAGCCATTTCTGGGAAGGAGCCAGATTCAATTCAGGAAGCTGAAACACATCACTGCTAATATGAAACCAGTAATGAAATCTGGAAGTTGTACTTGTCTGTTGGCCTCAGATTCTTCAGTTTTTTACTCAACTCATACTTCACTCTAGTGTGTGTATCTACATTTTCAGGGACCTCCATTCCATACACAACATTTGCAGTAAAGTGCTCATCGCACAGCACATTGTGTGTGGTCCTTTTACTGCCTCTTGTCTTCCCCTGCTGTGCCAGGGCCAGCACCAGCCTGCCCAGCACCATGTCCATGTTCCCAGAGCTCTTGGCTGCTCCCTGCACACATGGCCATGGAGAGCAGAACAGGCCCCACAGTACCACCACAGAGGATTGTGCCATGTTCTAGATTACCCTTATCTCCCACCAAGCAGCTTTCTGGAGGGCAAGCTGAGGCTGCAAGGAAGCTGCTGCCTGCCAGACTCCTAGGCAGGGCCAGGCCTGCCAGGGGATGCAGGCAGCCTTTCCAATGGGGCAGCTCCTGGCAGCAAAGGAAATGGGGAATCCTACAGAAGATGGTCTGGCAGCCAGCCTGGTTGCTTCTCACTCTGTGGGGCAAAAAGCAAGCACTGTCTGCTAAAATCCTGTAATGCATAATCTTTCCGAGATAGGAACAGTTTTGACTCTACTATGAGGACTCAGAGGCAGCACAGAGCCATACCCATACCCATCTGCCCTGCTCAAGAGGTCAGCTACTGCCTTGTGCCCTGCCTGGGGTTCTGACAGGGTTCCCAGCTGGTTCTTTAACTCAGCTACCACCCATGTAGCAGAACTTCACCTCTTCAATCTGTTTAGGAGCCCCAGCTTGCTGAATGCTGACCAAAGCACTGCAGAGCTGCTCCTTACCCCGAGGTCCTCCAACTAACTCCATGGGACAGGTCAGAACAGTCCTGCCTGTCAGGGACCCATTGCTCTCTCCTCTAGACAGAGCCTTACCAAAGCTGGACAAGGTGAGGCTCTGTAGAAGAAGCGTGGGTTTGCTTTTTTGCTGGAAGGCTCTAGTTCAGTCCCAAGCTGAATAGTGATTTAAGAGGCCAGCCTGATCTTCCTGAACTCCTTTGCCTCACTTATCCTGGAGAGAGTTCAAAACTGTTACCAACAGTACAGTCGTGTCAATTGAAAAAGATACAAAAAACTTAACACTCATGAATTCTAAAGTGCAGCAGTCCTGCAATCTGGAGCTCTCACCATCATCCTCTGCAGCCTAGTCTAACCAAGGATTGGGAAAGCCCAATGTGATGGAGCAATGTGACCAGAACAGCCCACTCATGGAGAAGCCTTTCTTTATTGGTGGAGATCAGGCCTGTAAACTACTTAGTCGAGGCAAGCACTTAGAAATGTTTACAAATATATAAACCTTAAGGAAAGATCCAGATGGGAACTGAGCTCACTAATCAACAGCTACAGCAGGAAATAAACACTTGGTGGGTCTTGGAAGCCCAACTGACTCACATTGGTTTTCAGGGGACCCTAACCCAGGAATACCCAGTGATGTACTTAACAGCTTCCAATTCTTGGGAGAATGGCCCCCAAGGACTGAACACAAAGTCATCAGCAATTTTAGACAAGTTTGGCTACTGTTATTCTGAGAAAGCAGACTTCAAATTCTGAGAAGCCCCAAGTGCACTCTGCAGGGAGTAGGCCCACAGGAAAGAGGAAGGCTGTGCTTTTCACTGTACCCCGGTGTCATCCTCCTGTTTATGTACTGCTCACAGGGGAACTGGCAGCCATATTCCAACTCCTATTCCTCACATCCATCCTTCCTGCCAGCTGCACAGTACACTGTTCTCATTCTCAGTGCTGCTGGACCACCCCACTGATGTTGAGCACAGGTGATCCACTCCCCCACATGCGCCTTTGGGACTTTACACTCTATTCTAGCTTCATAACCACAAAAGTGCTAATCCCTCCTGCACTGCTGCTGCAGGCTCCTTCTGATCTTCTCATTTGCAACACCACATGAACCACCTCCCCAGGCCCCTGTGAACAACAATAATCTGGGCTTTCGCCCTTTTATCAACATCCATGCCCAACAGCAGACAGTCCATCTCCAGACAGCACAGATGGGCAGCTGCTCTTCTCCTGCTCAGGTCTGTAGGTGCTGGGGTAAGCACTCCTTTGCCTCCTTAGAAAGTGAGGAGGGGAACCCTTACATTCCAATGAACTGCTGCTGCTCTACACTTTCTTCCCCTCACACAGAAAGGCAGTGACTGCAAAGCAGCTGTTTTGAAGGTATAGAGGACAATGAGCTGGAGAGAGCAGCAGCTTGCTGCAGCACCCTGAGGCTTCAGCCCTGCTAAAGCACAGGCCCTTTGCTCTTCAGTCATTCCCAGACCCAGGGGCCGGGCAGGCGTGGGAGGACATGGCTCACCCCCGATCCACTCAGGCTACAGGGCCATAAGAGGAAGCAACTTGGAGCCTGATTTCATCTCTATCTGAAAAGTGCAATGTGTGCTTTTTGCTCTGGAGTAGATCCTACCCTACTCCTTATGCTCCTCCAGAAAGTCCAAATGTGCCATTTGCATATCACCACACAGACACTCCCAGCAGCGACCACCTTCCTCAGGGCTGGACCTTGTGTCCTATGCCAGGAGTTGCACACACAGACCCAGAGCACACTCGCTCCGTTTGTTTCCATCCTCCACTATAAGAGATGTAGAACACATATCCCCAGCCCCTTACACACACACAACATCCCCTTAACTTCAGTCCTCAGCTTTCCTGTTCTTCCCAGTTCCCTCCCCCCATCTAGAGATCTCTGCTGTCAGGTGGGATACCACACTGAACACAGGCTCCCAGCCTCCCCACAAACCGTGACCCAACCAGTGTCTCCCTGCCACCACAGGCACAGCCCAGGGAAAGAACACCCCAGTACTCACATCATCCCATTTGATGAAGCGGTCACCCTTGCACAGGTAGTCCTTCACCTTCGTGGGCTGCAGGACAGGGTTCAGCACAGACATGGTCCTGCAGATGTGCTCCTCAGCTACCACAAGCAAGAGCAACTGCACAGCTCACTCCTCCTTAGCCCCCTCTCCTCTATCTCTGCCTCTCACGTGGCAGGGCATTCTGCCATGGCCTCTGTTGGCATCGGAGAGCAAACAACCTCTTATATCCCAGCCCAATTTAGGAGGGGCAGGGACAGGCAGGCGAGGAACGATGAATCTGCATTGTAAATCAACAGCTCTCCAGGCAAGCAGAGCCTCACCCGAGGTCACCCAGAGGAAGGCTGGCGATGGCTGGGGTGCTGCTGGGCACAAACACCCACCGTCCCTCCGGGAGGGATCCACTCCTTGGAGCTGTGCTGGTGAGGCACCCGGCTCGGTGAACTTCCGCAACTCAACTTCCTTAAATGCTCTCTCGACGAAGTACAGGCATTGCCAGAACGCTCCAACTGCTTCAGCAGCTGTGGTTACGGAGCAGCTCAGCTCTGGCTACAAGCAGACTGCCCCCTTCATGCAAGAGGCCAGATGTCCCAGGAAACAAACTGCTTCCTTGCTCTGGACAGATGCCATTTCTGAGGCCACTCACTGCACTGTCCAGTCTTAAACAGTTTTCCTTTCTCTTATGGGCTCTTCTGAATGTCAGCCTCAAAGTGAGACAGACCAGCAGGGCAGCTGGAAATTCCCCAGATGAAATGAAACATTCCCAGAGTCCCAGGAACTGCACTATTCCACACACTCACTTGGCTCTGTGGCAGATATGGGGGACACAGAACAGGAGAGGTGGGCAAGATGGGGATTATAGTGACAAAGCAGCAGGGAAGGGACCAAAACCAGAACAGGTTAGAGGCAAACAGGGCCAAAACAAGTCTCCGCTTCTGACCTTGGAACAAAGGAATTCCATGTGGGCTGCAGAGGAGGAAAGGAGCTCCACTGGCTGATGGGCACTGGCTAACCTAGAGAGCAGCTTATGAAAAGGCCTGACATGGCCAAGATCAAATTTAGTCAGAGGCAGAGCTCCACAACTAATTACAAGTGGAAATAACTGTGCTATGATTGCTGTGGATTCCCAGGCACACGGTGGGATGTCATCCTCACCTCCTATCAAAGCCAAGAATGCCATGGCTCAAAAGGGACAAGCTGCTGGCAAAAGTAGCACAGAAAAGGTGGAGAACAAACCCCCCCCCAACTCTGTAAGAGGAGCCAGCTGCATGTTTTGTTCTTTCCTTTCTTCCCAGCCCTGATATGATGAGTCTGGCACTTCGGAGCAGCCTGGACAGCTGGGGAATGGTCACTGAAGGAATCCTAAGGGCATTCTCAGGTGCTACTGGCATGAGGCAGGAGAGATAAAATGGAACTTTAGCAAGTGCTCCAACTGTAAAACAATAAAAGCAGGAATCAGAGCTCCCTGCTGCAAGAAAAGAGAACCCTGAGCAAACACATCATCCTTTGTCTTTCAAGGGGTCTGCCAAAAAAACCCCTGGGAATAAGAGAGCTTCCGCATTTCCAGCTACCATGGCATTTTCTGCACTTATCAATCTTGCACTTACAGGAATTGGCTATCCAACAGAAGGCAGTTGGCTCTCTTTCCTTAGCGTCACTGGGATATTCCAGGCCCAGCCAAGCCAGTGTCACCAGGATCCCACAATCAGGAAAAGTGGTTACTCCCAAGGAGAGAAACAGAAGATGATAAAGAGTGCAGTGAGAGTCAAAGTTCTCTACACTCACCTGATCTCTTCTGCAAGGCCAGAGCAGCTTCAGGTTTGCTTCCCTTTACATTAGGGAGCAGCAATGGAGAGAACAGAGAGCATTAATCTTGCTCAGAGATGCTGCAGTCCTCCCAGCCTCTGGAACACTGACAGCACTGCAGGAAGGCCCTGGAGATCACAGCTGCAAAGCAGTGAGAGGTGGGATGAGCTTTGCCACCTGGTACTGCCAAGGGCAGGTGAGATCAGTCATAGCTACTGGATCCCATGGCTTGACTGGTACTGTCAGTTATCACAGCTTTGTGAACCAAGTGTGCTTCCTGCCAGGGCCTCACTGAGAGGCTGCTTCTGTCCTTCTCTCACACCCAGATACTCATCAGCTTTCTCTGCCTCATGAACAAAGTAAGCAAGAATCCTGCCACAGCTTAACTCTACATGTCACTCAAGGTCAGCTTCCCCTAAGGAATAAAACCTTAATTCAGTGAATAATGAAATCATATTTGAGACTCAACTAAACACAAGCAGCATGAAGATCAGTGCCCAAGTTGGTGGCTGCCCTGCAAGGCCACGTGATGCCCAACAGCAAGGGCCAAACCCCCACTTGCACAAAGGTTGTCACAAAAGCTGCAGCTCCCTTCCTCTTGCCCGGCCCAACCTCCTTATCTTCCACTTCATACTCCTTGCTCTGTAGGAGCCTCTGTACCTTGCATGCAGAGATGGCTGATGGAACCCTGATAGGACAGAGCAGCAGTCCTGCCCTCTGCAGAGAGCTGCACATCAGAGCAGGCACGAACAGCAGCACTTGAGCAGTATTTGTTTATTCAAAGCATCCTTTATTCTCTCTCTCCTGTAAGGCACATCACCTAGTGCACACTTGTCCCACATCCCTTTCTCCTTGCTTTCCTCCCACACCTTCCCAGCCAGGCTACCCACCACTTACTACAATAGTTTCAATATGCAAACATTTCCCTTTTTTAAATTTAATATTCTTCCTTCTCTCCCTGTGCTACCTATCCAGCAGCCTGTACCCTCAGTGCATGCAGCAGCAAGGCAGGCAGCATCACCCTTCAGACAAGGTTTAGGAGACAAGGTTTCCAGACACTCATTTAAGCCACACCGTTAAACCTCCTTCCTGACTTCCAGCAAATTACTGTAACCTCCACCCCAGCTTACTCCTGGCACAGAAAATCTGTAAGAAATCTCTCCCAGCATTGTTAGGATGGGGAGAATTACTTTGCGATGTGTAATGCTGTCCTCTAGTGAAGAGCTGTGACACTGCACATCAGCAATGAACTCCCAGCTCTGCAAATGCCAGCCCATCCCACTGCTTCTGTGGCTGCTCTGCCCTCACAGCGCTGGCAATCCGGAAAGGATTAACAATACCATTAAGACCACAAAGACAGTATTTTTGTACCGCCCTGGAGAGCAGAATTGCTGAGTGTGTGTACAGGGACATATCTTGTGTCCCATTTCGAGCCGAAACCACAAGGCCAAGGACTCCTGACAGCTCTCAGCATGACTCTTCAGCTTGATCTGCAAAAGTCAGAGGACAGTGGACTATGGCACAGAGAAGTGGCCAAAGATCCCACAAAACCATAAAAGCAGTGAGGTCTTGTGCAAAAAAACCCCAAATCCCAAGAAACTATCTGTCCAACCACCAAGACATGGTTAGGCCTGTAATTAACTGCTCACTGGGCAGTGTGTTGTGTTTACAGCACTGACAGTTTTCAGCATGTTTCCAAGCAGCACAGTGGGGCTGCAAGCAGGATCACATTTAAACATCCCATATATTCCTGCAGTGCCAGGTCACTGCTGCCCAGGGCTGGCTGAACCAGCCATTCCTGACTGCTGGGGGAAAAACAAGACTTTCCAAGATAGGTCATTAACAGGAAAAGGAAGCATGAGGAGCAGTGGCACACAAACAACATGCCCATCATGGTACACTTCGGTAGCAGAGTAACAAGAAGAGGAAAGCAACTTGTACCACACCTGGAGGTGAATGCAGCCTGTTCCTGCCTGTATTCACCTCCAGTACAAACCACTGCAGAGGAAATCAGGATACTGGGGGAGAAAGCCCTATTGTGCTCTTAAGCTCATCCACATTTACTTCCCACTGCACCAGCCCAACTTACTCTGTTTCCCTACTCGGTTCATGAAACTGAACAGGTGTCAGCCATAGTCTTCCCTTCACTTCTCCACATGCTAGCCCAAAGCTCTCATTTCTGTAATATCCAGCCTCAGCCTAGAGCATTCTCCTCCTCCCTGCAAAGGCCTTTGCACAGCTCAGACAGATGTCCCAGGCATCCCATCCAGTATTCTGCTACTCTCAGAAGCATGGAGAGAATCGATCTCAGGCCAGCAATCTTCCCTTAATTAAGTTTTCCCTATCCTGCAGCACAGGGGAAGCTATTCACTGACTGCAATTGTGGGAAATCAGTAACACAGGTTCATTTAGCTACATCCTTCAGGAGCCCTTGGAGAAAAAACAAACATCCCACTGCAAGAGGTAGCAGCAAAATTCAAGCTCTCTAGTGGATCCTCAGACATGAGAAGTCAAAATTAAAGGAGCTGATAAAGAAAAGGAGCCTGCAGAGCAGTTTTTGGAGTGGTGGGAGGAAGGCTGTTTAGGGACTCTGCAGCTCTCCTTCCTTGGCAGGAGTCCCTGGGGGTATCATGTACCCCTGACTCTGTCTCCAAGTGACCTCTTTTGTGCTCTTTAGGAAGAATCCTAGAGAGGGATAATTTGCAAGCTGTGTCTAGTGTCAAACATAGTCACCGACTTTACAAGACCCCAGAGGTCCAGTTTTGTACCACAGGAATTCACTCAGAGCACAGCTTGGTGTTTTTGCTAAAACCCCAAGGACAAAGCAAGCACCATTACTGCAGCTCCTTTAGGGATGGTTGTTAGCAAGGAGCTCTCTTTAGGAAAGAGGGCACAGACCTGCTCACAGCTGCCTGCAGAGAAGCTCACACGCAGTTACTTGTCCACAATAAAATGAAAAGCCTTCACCTGACCTTGGCAAAAGCCAAGACTTCACACTTAATGAACACAAGCCTGCTCCTACTCAAAGCCCTGAGAGCAAAGAATTGGCAGGGAGAAGAGAGCCTTAAGAATACTGAATTTCTTGAATATTACCATGGAATTGTGTGTTTTAGGAAGGGCAAGTCTCCACTGCAGCATGAGTGAGTCACAAATAAATGCAGCAGGGAGGTGAGGCTGTTGGGCTGAAGGCAGAACATCGCAAGCCCATCACACTCTGTACATTTGCTGAGAATGTTCCAACAGTTCCCCTGCACATCCAGCCTTATCCAGTTCCTAAACAGGGAAAGGCGAATGTTTTGGGAATGAACAGATACATCTATCATATTGCTAATGGTATTGGTTGATATGAGTGGATATCTGGTTGGAAGGTTCATCAAGAGGTCAGCTTTGGCTCAGGGCCCGCTGTTCAGGCCTCAGTACTTCAACCCGACAAGCACCAGGCAAAAACTGTCGAGACCTCACTCAGCTGCAGAGGCATTCTCAGTTCATGTCAACCCTCTGCCTCTGAACTGGAATTAAGCAAGAGCATAGGGAAGGGACTTGTGGCAGGTAGTAACTCATCATTTCACCTGCTGAACCAAAAAAGAGGAGGAGCTGGAGCAAACCCATCACTGAGGGAAAACGCATTGAAAAATTACTAGAAAATCCATTTTGTAGGAAGTGCTATAAATTCGCTTTCCAAGAATTACAATTATTTTGCAGCTGCTCCATTTATTCCATAACATGTCTTCTTGGGGAAGCCTCTGGGTTATAGGCAGTTCTCCAGTTGCTGTAGACTCCTCCAGATCTACAAGTCCTGGTTTACAAGAAGTTTTTGCTGCAACCACTACACCTGACTGACCTCAGATTGAGGGGAGGGAGAAAACGATTGCAGAACGCACAACTACATCATTCCAAAAAGTAATTTTCTTGCACCATAAAGAAAAAAAACTAATTTATGTCCCAAATCACCATTTTAGTTGCCTTTTGAACAAGACAATAGAACAATTTTGTAGGGAACTAACACCTGTGGAGTAAGGTGAAGCCATAACTGAAGAGGAGGTTTAGATTGTATCAATAACGGGCTTGGGAAGAGCCAGATTTGGACAAACCTAAGGCAGGCTTTCCCTCTAAAAAACTGCCGCTTGGCTCAGGCACCCTTGCAACCTCACAGAGGTGCAGGCAGCACATACCTGCATCAGGGAGAGCGCAAAAAGTAACTCCGTCGGGAAGCCTAGGTAGAGAGGAGACTCCTGACCTCCTCCAGCGCTGGGCACGTTCCAGGAGGCCGTGCCAGAAGCCTTCCTGCGGCACGGCGAGCGCTGCCCATGTCCCTGAAGCACCCCTCCCCGCCCACCCCTCACTCCGGGGCGGGTAAAGGGTGCGGTGACACGGGCGCCGGGGGAGGGGGCTCATTTTAAAGGTGGCCCAGGCTCCTCCTCCTGCCCGCCCCTCTCCTCTCCTCCCCTGCCCTCCTCCCCTCCTGTCGTTCCCACCCCTCAGGGCGGGGTTGCCCCCTACGCTCCGCCCCTCGCCCCCGGCGGGGCAGCGCGGGCAGCGGCACCGGTGGCAGCACGGGCGGTACCGGCATGTCCTGAGCGGCGGCGGCGGCCGATCCGGGCCGGAGCCAGCACGGAGGGCTCGGTGGAGCAGCGGGCCAAGGGCCGGGCCCCCATGAAGGAGAAGGAGGCGGGCGCGGAGCGGGGCAAGCCCGCCACTTACACCGGGGACAAGAAGGCGCGCATGGCGGCCAAGACCAACAAGAAGTGGGTGCGCCTGGCCACCGTGCTGGCCTACGTGCTCTCCGTCTCGCTGGCCGCCATCGTGCTCGCCGTCTACTACAGCCTCATCTGGCAGCCGGTGCGCGGCAGCGGCGGCTCCTCCAGCCCCGGCCCCGGCGCCGCCGCCACCCCCGCGCAGCTCCGCGCCGCGCCCGCCGGACCTACGGCGGGGCCTCCGCCCGCGCCGCCGCGCACCGGCCCCGGCCCCGCCGTCACCGCCCCGCCGGCCGCGTCCCCCTCGCCCGCGGCCGGGAGCGGGCCGGGAGCCGGCAGCCCCTGAGCCGGGCGGGCCGCGGGAGGCCGCGCGCCGCCGGGGATGCGGCCGCGGGGCTCGGCCGAGGATGGAGACCGATGGCTCGCCCGTCCCTGCGGCACCGTGCAGCGCCCGTGGAGACTGACTGGAGACTGACCTGGAGACTGACTCGGCCCCGTTTGGACTCGGTGGAACTGCGGTATCTTCTTTTCCCCCCGATTTTTCCTCAAAAGGGAATTTTGTGGCTTCGTTTTCTTCCTCACCAGGGCTAGCTTCTCTCCCTTTGAACCCGCATTGAATTCCTGCGCTGTTTATGCCAGTCTGTTACCTATACAAGGATATCGGTGTCCAAAATTCCTCGCTATTTACAGGATCAGCTGGGAACAATACGAATTTAGAGGCTGTAATCCATTGTTGAAGTAAAAACAGTTTTGTTTAACGATGAGCATAAACTTATTTAAAATATGTGGAAGGTAAATTGACTTGTTTACTATATTAAAATATTTTCCCAATATGAAAGTCTCTGTAACAAAGTATGTTCTCTTCGGTGGTGGGAGGAGGAATGCTGAACTGGAAGGGGTCTGAGTAGCAAAAATTTGGCCACTGCCATGGGCAGCTATGGTACATGATGTTGATTCATTTATTAGTGGTCTCTGTAGGTGAGGCTGGAGAAACCTCTGTGCATGGCTAATTGTGGAATCGAAGCAGTGGTGCTGGAAACGTTTGATCAGTGCTGGCAGAGCAGGCAGAGCTGTGGCAGTGGGTGCTGGTGGGCTCTGAGCTGCGGCGTGGTTGTACCCGCGGTTGTGCCCTCGTGCTGCTGCCTGCAAGGGATGGCAGCGCTCACAGATCGTCCCCGCACCTCTGGGGCATGCAGAACCAGGGTAGGTCTGACCCAGGCAGCTCCCGGTGAGTCCTGGGAAGGCTGTCCTCCCAGCTCCATGGTTTCCTGCCCTGTGGTCCTCAGAAATCTTCTATTCCTTGATGAGCAGGGTGAAGAAATGGCCTTTAATGACTCTGGGATGTGAGATATAAACTAGGAAACCGTAAGAGCCATGTTGTTTCAAGCTGCTTCTTTCCAGATGGATGGATTCAGCTGAATCTGTGAGGCTGCCAGGCTGTGGTGCATCCCTATGAAAGAATCACAGCAGTTTCAGATTCCTTCTGCTGAGGGATGCAAATGTGGTGTAACGTGGCGTACGTATTTGAGTTGTGCAGGTCACAAAGGTACTATAAAATACAGCATTTGGCTGCTTGAAAAGAGCTATTTCATATCAAAATTGGAGTTTGGGACTGTGGTGGTTTGTTAAGGCTGCATCATCAGCTGGGCATTGCCTTTACACCATCTGAGAAAGGTAGAACCAGGAGCAGAGGGTTTGCAGGGAGAAATGAGATGAATGGAGAGTGATTTGTTATCTTTTCACCCTCTTTTCCAGTTTTCTGGGGAGCATGCAGGGAATGCTTTGTGTTGTTGGAACAAAAAGCTGATGGGAAGGACAAAATGATCCCGCTTAGTCACTTTAGCCAAAATCATGGGATCACTGCCACCCTCCTGCGGGGCAGGTGGAAGAGCTGGAAGTACTGTGTCAGCAGATGGGTGCCCTGCAGCTGTCACCTCCTGAGGTGCTTCTCTGCTCTCCCTGTTCATCTGCAGGGGGAAGGCTGAGTGTCCCAGAGCAGCACCGGCTCCAGGCCCCACGGGTGTCTGTTCTGTGAGTGGGGGACTGTGTTCCTTTGGTGGTTCTGCCTGCAGCATGTTGATCCTTCTGTGGGGCTGCTCACACCCACAGTAATTCTGGTCCTGGTGACATCAGTGCCTTGCTGGCCTTAGGGTACACCTTTGATTGTGGGGCAAAGTTCCTGCAGCTTCCCAAGGGAGCAATGAATGACAGAGAAACCAAGTTCATTGTGGTGCCAGCTGAGTTTAGTCTGCTTCTCAGCTCAGGTGGTAATGCAGAACCAGTTGGGAAGTGTCTCTGAGGAGGAGCTTGTGTTTAACTTGTAAAACCTTGGAGATAAGCTGCGTGCAATGACATGGATACTGGGATTTCTCTGCTGCTAGCCTGCAGCTTGGAGCTGGTGACTTTGTGTGCTGAGTGCCCAGGGCCTCCTGGCATCCTTCACTTTAACTACAGTTGCTCTCAGAAGACTAATAGAGCCTGGCTGTGTGGTGCAGAGGGGAGAGGAAGTGAATGGAATTAAATGGGCTGCGTGGCCCTCTTCCAACCTGTCGTGTAACTGCTGAGAGATGCCTTGTACTCGGGAGCAGGAACAACCTAAAGTTCTTTACCTGGTTTGTGGTTTTGGTAGCAAAGGATCTCTGGGACAGAGACAGTGCTCAGATCCACTGGATCAAAGGGAACAGGCCCTTCACTGATGGCTGCCTCCCCTTCTGGTGCTAAAAATAGTTGATGAGCCAGTACAAGGATGGTTGTGGCTGTCTGCATTCCTGTAGGAAAGTGCAGGCCTGGTGAGTTCCCAGACTGTGTTTTTGCATCTTCTCCTCTGCTGACAAACAGATTTCAGTGAAATGCTGCTATTTCTGTGCCTGTTACAACTGGCTTTGGAGCATCCTGGGGCTTCACTCCGGTTGTACTGAGTGTGTGAGGGAGGGGAAGCTGCCTGGGGAAGATGCAGAAGAGTTGTGTGCTGCCGGCCTAATGGCCAGGGAGCTCTGGTGATTGCAGCAGCCTGGTTTTCCAAATCTTCTGGACCTATATTCATCAGCTTTCAATCTTTTCCCCATCCTTTTCCTAGCCAGGAGTCATAGCCCTCTGGAGGCAGATGTGTTTCCATTGGGATGCTGTTGTCAGCGTGTGATGAGCCGTTGCTGTGCTTCTTACCCTTGTCATGACAGACTGTCGAAGAAATCAGTGACTAAGTGTACTTTGCAAATACTCTAGTAACAAAAATGGCTCATCTGGACTGGTTTCTAGATGTAAGCTAACTTAAAATTCAGGGCACTAGGGATTTCTTGGGAAGTAGATTGGCTGCAACAGATACTTGGACTGGGAATTTTTGCATTATGTTGCTATCATTGTACTGAGACAGTCATCTGCATCTCAGCAGAATTGCTTTAGTGCCCTAAAATGGTGCAGTCACCAGTCTGGGGTAAAGCTGAGGTTTAAAAGGCAGATGGTTGTGTCGTCTGTTGTGTTACTTCAGCTCCAGTTCACCCTTTCCCTTCGTTGCTCCTCAAAAAAATAATAAAATTCAGGTTCACTTAGTGTGATTGTATCAGGCACGACAAGGCACATGGTTGGGGTTGTGTGTTGCTTCCCAGGTAGAAATTACTGTAACCTTGTGATTCAAGATGTTGATTCCTTTGAATTGCTGGGGAAGGTTATTCCCTTCACACAGCTGCTGTCCTGCATGTCACCTACCAACAGAGCTGTGCCATGTTCCTATGTGTGCATGTCAGTGAGGAAGGAAGACATCTGGAAGTCAGTTGGATGAAGGAAATACTCAAATGTGAGTGAAATACCTTAAAGCTTTTTGATTTTGTTGTAGACATCTAATACCTGCCCTCTGCCTGTGCAGACTGGTCTTGTCCAAATGAGTCCAGTTTGTCCAAGGAGAGCATTTAGTGTAACTCACATGCAGAGGGACCAGAAGGAAGGGAAATAGCAGGAAAAAGAGTTACTGGAGCATGTAATCAGCTCCAGCAGCTGGCTCACGTTTCCATCTCTAAAAGCTCTTTTTTCCCCGTGCGCGTTCTCTTGCGGGCTCATCTGATGCAATGCACATCATCTTAATCCCAGATTCCTGTGCAGTATTTCTGACAGGGAGTCTTGGCTTAATCCCTGAGTGTAGCTGAAAAGCAGTTTGTGTGTTGTAGGGATGATAACAAAACCAGTGGCTGCTTCTGGCCATCGGGGATTTCCCCCAGAGAAGTCAAAGCTGATCTCGGTGGGCTGCTCAGGGGGTGTTACCAACAGCTGGCTCTGAGTCCTGGAGCTGCTGGAGCACACAGAGAGGGGAATGGCATAAGAAACAGTCATACCTGAGCTGGAGCATGTAGCTAAGGGGATGAAGCTTGGCTTGTGGCTGTTCCACACGTGTTGAGAGGCAGTTTTGGGAAAACTGGCCAGGTGCTGTGTCACTGCACTGGGATGGTGTGAGCAGGAATCAGCCATGGACTTCCAGTGTTGCCTGCCAGTGCTGCAGAGCCTGGGAGCTGGCTGAGCTGTTGCTGTACAACCTTTCCAGGGAAGGCAGCAGGCTGCCTGAACTTCCTGAACTTCCCAGCCGTGCTGTATCCTTCTGTTGCTCTGGGCCTCCCATTGACTTGAAAAGAACTAATTACTGTATTATGCACTTTTAATACAAAGTTGATAGCCAAGTGCTAGTGTTCTCTGCCACTTGTAACCAGTTTATCTGGAGGAAGATCGTTGTGGAAAACCAGTGAAATTTTCTGTCATTTTTATATCTAGAGACTCTGTATTGGGCTTTACTGGTTAGTGGTCTGTGTGTATGCTCCTGCTGCAGGTATTGGACTTGTTGAGGTAGGAATGGAGAGCTGAACTGCCATCAGGATTTTGTGTAATTGCCTGCTTCAGTAATTACTTTGGAAACAAGTATCTCCAACTTTATCCAAATGCATTTTTGTCCTTGGCTTGAAGTTTCTTAAATTACCTTCTTTATGCAAGAGCTGACTCACTAGTCTGGGATCAGTTCTGATAGTTTTAGCTACAGAGTGGCTGTGTTGAAATTGAATTCTAAACTTTTAAGGAAAAGAACACTGTCTAGTGGCCAGCTGATCTTTCGTTTGAAGGAAAAAGCATTCTGCCTGGGAGTGCTGCTGCTTCCCTTGTGTCTGGAAAAGCTGGAACAATTTCCACGGAATCCCTGAGCTACCAGCCATTGCTGGGAAGGAACAAGTCCTGTGCAGGCAGGTGACTCTGAACTCTGTGAGCTGTCCTTGCATTTGCTTGCAGGAAAAGTGCAATGGTGATGAGGTGGTGGCTCTGATGCCTCAATGAAAAAGTGATCCTCATCTTCCTGGCATTGTTGCAGGGTGCTTTTGTGGTGAGGAAGCTGAGCTAGCCCAGGAGTTTGGTGCTTCCTGAAGGAATCAGTGCTCTGAACTGGAGCTGTTGCTCTAAAAGGCAGAGATTACTGATTCCGTTTAGAAATCTCTACATGAGGAACTGAGAAATAGTAAGACACAGGAGGTTTTTCCTCATTCCAACTTTTATTTCATATAAATAATCCCTCTACATCAGATTTGTCAACTTTTCAGTTTTTTCTCTCACCATAAAGAAGAAACAGCTAAGCCACAGTTGTCTGAAAAATCACAACCCAGGCACCAAACAAAGTGCATTGAGCAAAGTGTTAATGAGCAGGAAAAAATACACTTAGAACAGGCACAAGCTGTCCAGTCCCATTCCCAGAGCCTGGATTGGACTCAGTCCTTCCTGGGCATCATTACCTGCAAAGTCACTCAGAAGAAAGGAAAAAAAGGAGGGAACGGAGGACCAGTGATGGGTTTTCCTTTCAGAATGGAGTCTAGGGCAGTAAGGTTTTTTATCTTTCAACACAGTCCTGGACCAGGGCAATGTAAAATTCCTGCCTGGCCATGTGTCCAACTGTTCCTGGGGCACAACAGCTCTTGAACTGAGACTGTGTGTTCCATGGATCATGAGGGAAGCTGGCTCCTGGGAAATGCTGGTAATAACTCAGTCTGACTGGACCAAGAGTCAGGTCAGAGACCTGATGTATAAAGTAATAATGAATTAAAAAACTAAACAATAGCAAACAGGTTTTTGAGCCAGTCAGATAAGGAAAATCAGCCTTTAACAGTGATGGAGAAGCTCCAGGACCTGGAGCAGTTTTACAATTTATCTGTTCTTTTATCTGTTGGATAAGTCCAAATAAACCCAGTCTGGGCTTTGGTGGGGTGGAGATGTTTCTACTGATAAAACACAAAAGCTGCATGCTCTGTTTCTTGATAATACCTGGTGTAATGCCAGTAAAATCTCCTGAATTTGGCACATGGAGGAAATTCCCAGGCTTGTGCTTCATGATAGGTGTCACGGGTCTAAGTCACGTGGGAAAACAAATGTTTGTCTGTGCAAATATTAGTTTATTAAAGCAGCATAGAGTATTTCAGTCCACACGTGCCAACCTGATCTCCAGGGCAGTCTGCCAGCCTGGTCAGCCAACATCCTGCAGGATATTCCAGACAGTCTCCACATATACCTGTCCCAGGGACGCTTACTCTGGCATCAGATTTTAGAGCAGCCTTGAAGTGAGAGTGATGCTCACTCTGCCCTGTCATTCAGAAGTCAGAAATTATGTTGTGTTATTCCTTGTGCCTTCTCCTTAACTGATAGCTGTATTCCAGCTGGGTCCTAGCTTGCTGTAACTGGAAAGCCAAGCAGCTAGAATTCCTGCATGTTTGTGCTTGTAAAGCTCCTCCAGATCCTCCATTTGAAAGGTATCTTTAAGGCCAGGTCAGAAGGTCTGCAGAGCAGCTTAGAGAGGATTCCTGCTCTCTTAATGAAACACAAGGCTATGGAAGGCACAACCAGGAAGGTGAAAATGTTTAATACAAAAGTCTTGGCCCTCCAGCTCCAGTTTGGCCTGGGTCCTGCTGCCAACTGCTTTGGGCAGTGTGGTGGAGGAGGAAGATTATTGTGCTGTCCCCCTCCTTGCTGTGCTGCAGGGATGCCCAGTTATGCTTGGGAAGGGGGCACAGAGTTTGCTGGGTTATGCACGCACCTGGTCACCCAAGCAGGCACCTTCCTTGGCACAAAGCACTGTCCTGATGTGCTCCTCAGCCTCTAAAAGGGGAGGACAGCTGGAGGCTCTTCAAGCAGGAGGTGCTGGCTTGATCTGTGCTTGTCAGAAGTGCTCCGTCCATCCATCCATCCATCCATCCTGCTCATGCCCCGCAGCCCCTGCCACTACCATACACCTCTGCCAACACTTCAACCATGTGGAAACCTCTAGTACAAGAGCTCTGAACACAACTTCTTCACCCACCTACTGAACTACACCCTAACACCTCACCCCTCTGCTTTGCCAGTCACCTCTTCCTGCTGTTCCAGTTGCTGGCACAGCCCCTGGCACATGCCTCCAGCCTTTGGGAAAAAACAGCGTGTGTGCCCAGAAACCCAAGCCATAAGTTTAAAAAGAATTAGTCATTAAATAAAATAAAGTGCATCCAGTAGACATTTCCTTGGCTTGCCACGCAGCTGCAATATATGCCAAACAAATAGATAAGTGATGGTGTTTTCTCTGTAGGGTGGGAGTGTGTGCACCCTTCCCTGTCCTTTGACACACAGATAGGGAGGGGGGATGCTAGAACTGTGAGTGGGCGGTGATGGGGACCCCACGTTGTGAATGGTGCTGAAGGGCACTGCATAGGTGCTGAAAGCTGATTTCATAGAAGGTAAAAGAGTGAGGACAAGCTTGTGCTCCTCTTCTCCTCCACTGCCTCCAGCACGTTATCCTGTGAAACAAGAGCAGAGACAGCCGCAGGATTATCAGTCTCCAGGGAACTGCTGAGCTGTAAATTAAAATGTCTGCTGAGTTCCACCCTGCCCTTCCTGCACGGCTGGGGCTGCTTGGGAGGCACCACTGGGGCATAACCCAGATACCTGCTGCCAAATCAGAACAGGAGCAGTGGAGGCTCTGCAGCCCAGGGGACAAGCTGACTGTACCAGTTTGGATTAAACACTCTCAGTCCTCCTTTGGGATACATCAACTTTACTCTTTCCTTATATCTCAGGAACAGCAATCCTGATGTGTTCCTGTGTGTGCTGGTTCAGCACCTGGAGCACCAAGAGAAGAGGCTGATTTCAGGTAGGGCTTTGTGATCCTTCCTGGTGAATCTGGCCCGGGTGTGCACTTCTGAACCTCAAGAGCAGAGGCCAAATCAGCTTTTCCTAATGAAAAACTATCCTGTGAGTGGAGCCTGCTGTCCTAGAGCTGCTTCCAGACCAGACATGCTAAATTTAATTGGGAAAGGCAGAATTTTTATTCTTTTCTAGTTGCCAGATGCTTGGGTGCTGCTCAGAATTGCTGAGCTGACATTTTCCTGCATCCATGTTTAAATCCGTAGATCTGCCTTTTGCTGATGCAGATTTCAGCACCCAAAGCTCCCAAGAAAGGGCAGAGAGAGTGGTATAAAAAAGAAGAGATTAAATCCTCCAAAGGCAGGAGAGGTCACAGGAAACTTGGCTTGCATAAAAAAGAAACTTCTCAAGGAATTATCTAAAGACACAGCCACATATATTTAATAAGGAACTGCACTGAAATCAGACCCGAGGTGCTGACACAACTGATGCTGTGTACAGCTGAGATGAGATTGTTGCTGGAGACTTAATTCCTTCTCCTGTCTGTGTGCAGCAGTGAGGGCTGGCTGTGTCCTGCTGCCGAGGGCTGCTCAGTGCTGTGGCAGCACACTGGGATTTAATGAGAGTGGGAAGGGGCAGAAGCAGACTGTCAGTCACACTTGGTGGTCCAGATATTTTAAAGTAATGTGGTTTATGAGTCTGAGCTGACTCTAGCACGAGTTCTTCTATTGTGGATCTGGTTTGTCACTGATGCTTTCAGAAGGCTCCGACTGTGTTTCAGTGCTGGGAGACAATTCCCTTTCCTGCTTTGCAGTACTATCCTTTCAATACAGACACCTTCTTCCCATGCATGAGTGAGTCTTTACAGCCAAGACACTGGTGGGCTTTAAAGTCATTACTTCTCTTGGTAATTAGCCATAGTGATTAGCCTTTCTCACATTTCCCACTGTATCCTCTTTCCCATACGTAACTCCAGGGCCAATGGGCAATGGAGCAGCTGCGGGCTGGCTGTGAGCTGGGGCTCAGGGCACCAATGCCACCTTGTGCTGCCTGGGCTCTGCCACTAGAGTGGGAATTGTGTGGTGGCAGAATTCCCTCTGTGTGTCAGTGTCACAGGAAAAGACTGTCACAGATCACTGCTGTCTGTCTCACACCTCCCAGCCTGGCTGGCTGGGCGATGTCACTGGGATGGCCTTCGCAGCCAAGCCAACAGCAGGTCCTTGTGGGACCTACTGGTCAGGCCCCATGTGATGGAGGGATGTGCAGAACTCCCTGAAGCTGCAGCTGAACATAGCTGATGAAGGTCTGGGATAGCAGGAACAACTGTGGGATATGAGAGCAACTCCATTCCTAGTGTTTGGAATGGCAGCAGCCTGCCCATCAGAGCCCTGAGTTATGTTTAGATGTGTTAAGCTGCAGTAAGTGGCCCTCAGGATTCAGCCATGGCAAGCTTCCAATTGCTCTGGAAGCCACCTTTTCCTTATTTTCCCATATTTATTCCTGGGCTTCTCCAATACATTGGTCCCTGCCCCAGCATTGTGTTCTGGCTTGGATGTTTCTTCCCCTTTGCTGATGTTCACTACCCACATATCCACAGAGATCACAATTCCACTGCTTTCTGCCTTCATTTTCCTAGATTAAACAACATTCCCTCAACAGCCCTGAAGCCTTCCCTGTGTGTCCCTAGTCTCTTGCACCATTTTCACAGAATCCCTGTGTTTTCCAATGTTAACACTGTCCTCCCATGTTGTGCCATCACTCCAGAGATATGGAGACAACTATGTCAAGTCCCACTCCCTGACTGCATAAAGACCAAGCTCTCCACTTAGGTGGTACTCAGAGGTGCTCTAGGAATTTAAAATGCCCATGGCATGAGGATGGGCTCCAGAGGGTGGTGTGGACTGCAGGAAGGACCAGGGAAGTCAATGCTATTCAAGGCAAGCCTTGACCCTGCCAATCCTAGGCCAACTCCCCAAACATACCAGCAGATGTACCTTCCTGTCTCCTGAACCTCAAGGAAGCTGGTTGTCCTTCGGCAGCTCCACAGCTGTTTTGGGAAGTGCTGGTTTCTGCTTGTGCTGTTTCCTGCACCAACCTTGGGCGCTGGTTTGCATCAGAGCCGACCTCTGCTGACCTCCTCGGTCCTGCAGCACTCAGGCCCTGCCTGCCCCACTCCTGTTTACGTCAGCCAGTGCTGCAAGGTCAGATCCCTGGAGCTGCTCTGGAAATCTACCCCCAGCTGCATTTTCTCTAAAGATGTTAAGATTAATTTTCTCAAGAGAATTCAGGGAAAAGCTTCTGTGGTTTTTGTGTATCGTTTACTTCTCTGGGACTTGTTGGATGTTCTCCAGGGATTCCAGTCCTGCACTTCGAGTAAATATTTATTCCTTGTTATTTGAAGCGAAGGATGAAAGCCCCACCACACTCTCTGCACAGCATCTCCCACTGATTTGAAGGTGCTGGAGATTTTTAGTGCCATAAATAGACATTGGGAGGGGGAGCTGTGAAACCCACGTGGTGGCTGCACAGGGCTGCAGTTGTGCAGGAAGGGATGTGAGATCTGCATTTAATGTGAGTAGGACACAGGCCCCATGAACCAGGCAGGGGGCCAGCACATCGTTATCACTGAGTACAGATGTTTCCAGCTGTTACATATACCTGCTGAGCTCTGAAGTGGACTCAGGGCCCTATTACCAAACCATGGGAATCTCCATCGCAGGGATGAAAATGGACTACTCTAATTTATTGTTTCCTCTTGGTTGGTGTCTAATTAAAGTTATCCTGAGCAACCAAAGTAGTCATTAATTCCTCCATCCTCTAATTTGGTGGGAATTTTGGTAGATTGGAGAGGCGTGGCTGGACAGTAGTCTCCCACTATGTCCATCCAGGTGTTTCATAACATACTCCTAAATGCTGTCGGAATTAATTTCCCTCACTTGAAGGAATTTTAGTTCAAACATAGAACCAGCTCCTGCTGGTTCTTGATGTTTTGTGTTTTTGAAATCACTATGACGCTTGCACTTCTCCCTGCCTTTTATATGGATTGGATTATAGGGGAAGTCTTTGTTAGCAGCTTAGCCACTTCATCCCTAATCTCATTTGTACCTCTGGGAGGAATACTGAGCAACACCGGGGGACACATTGCTGTGTAGGGTCTGCAGAAAAGCTTCTGGAATCCGGGAAAGGCACTTGGTGGGGGAATCTGCCTGCCTGGCTCTGAGCAGCTCATTGCCACCAGTGCCTACTTATGGAACAGAGCTGCTGCCTCTGTGAAGGAGAGAGGCACGAGTATCCTGAGAGCCACTCCCATGTTAGGCAGGCTGGATTGTGTTCTGGGAATACTCATCTCTGTTTAGTATGATGTTCTGCTCTGTGGGACACAGCCTGGAAAAAACACACCTTGCAAAGAGCCCCTACCCTCTCTCCTTTCCCCTTCCTCCTAATTTCTACCTTAACTTTGTGCTTGTCATCCTTTGTTCCTTCTCCTGGCTTTGCATTTGCCTTGATGGAAGAAAAATTGTTTGTGTAAAACCTGGAGCATTGCTCCATAACTGGCTCTGTTCTCCCTCCCTTCTGTTTGGTTCATGGGCCTTTACACCAGGAATCATCTCACCCTGTGTGTTTATACTGCCCTGCACATCAGTGTCACCATGTGTAATTCAAAGTGTAGCACTCACAGACCTTCTACCGGAAGAGAATCCCACACACAGTAGCCTTCTCCTGAGCTCTGCCCACGAGGTGGACCCCTATGGCTTTGCAAGTGTTTTGGGGAAGGACCACAATGACCTCAAGTTGTGATCACCCCAGAGACAGAAATAAACTCATCCCACTGCAGTTATTCCTCCCATCCTTTCTAAGGTCATAGTTTCCCAAGAATAGATCAGTATGTGCCCTAACTAATGTGTGTCATCAACCAACTTCAGCAGCCCAGTTTTCTGTCTAAATTTTTCTGTCTGACTTTGCATTCCTTCCCCACCCACTGCAGGACAGGCCTTTTGATCCACAGATTTAATTACCTTAGAGATCCATAGCACTGCTAACGAACATTTCTAAACAGTTATCTGATATGATGACTTTGTATCACAGAAAATGGAGTTGTGGTCCTGTACTATGGCTGAGAGCATTAATGAGATGACTCACCTTATGTCTCAGGCAAGCCGGGGCAATCTGCTAGTTGTGAGTGTCCCCACTGTCCTTGTCCTTGCAGTCCTCAGGCTGGTCCCCTTCCCCAGACTGGGATTTTGCCATGTCCTGCTCAGGCACAACAGCCTTGTCAGAGCTGGCTTTCCCTGGGGGCAAAGGCTCGTGATGTTCAGTGCCTTCAGCATCTTCACTTCCTTTCAGTGCAAGTGCCTGTCCCTCAAGAGCAGTGGTTTGGGTCACTTCTTCCCCTCCTTTGCTCACCAGCTGTCCTTGGTCTGCATCCAGTCTGTCTCCTGCTGCTGTGTCGAGCTTTCCTCCGTGGCTATTGGAAGAGTTCTCAGAGGACTCCTGATCTGAAACTGGCTGCTTCTCCAACCCGGCTCCATCTACATTCACTCCCATGGGCAGTGACAAGGTCTCCTCGCTGCCAGGCCTGGTGCCTTGCAGAGTGTTCTGAAGGCTGCTCTGTGAAGCAGTGCTGTCAGTGCTCTCCTTCTCCTGGGAGATGTTGGCAGTGCCAGGCTTCCCATTGGCATCTTCCCCAACACTTTCCTTGGTTGTCTTGGGCCCTGGCTCTGAGTCCCCAGCGCTGGCCACAGACACCTCTGTGCTGCAGCCCCTCACTCCCCTCTGCTCCTCCTTCTGGCCATTCTGGGCAGGCTGGACCTTCCCATTTCGCAGTCGCTGTGAGGAGGAGGCCCCGTGATCCTGGAGGCTTGGCTGCTTCCCCTTTTCCTCCAGCTCAGCTGTGCAGTTCTCTTCCACCCCCTCGTCACCTCTGCTCTTTTGCCTGTCCATACCAAGGCTCCTCTGAGAAACAAAGGACATATTAAGTTCAGCTTATTAAAATACCAGTGTATTGTATTTCTAGTCTGTGGTGGTTCTGAAAACCTGAGGAAAAAGGATGTAAAAGGATGTAGGTGGAGAAGTGTTCAGGGACCAGAATAGGTGAGGTGGTTGTGCTGACAGAGGGTCAGGGTAAGAAGTGAAGCTGCTGTCACACCAGGCCAGGTGAGGATGTGAGCAGTGTTAGTGGTGAGTACAGTCTCACCACTAACAGAAGTCTCCCAGCTCTGGAATAGATTAGAGATTCCAGTATTTCTGATAGTGCATGTGTTTAGAAAACTCAGCTGCCAGCCTGCATCTCAGGAACTGACCTGGCCATCAAGGTCATCCTTCACAAGAGACATGTCCTCGCCTTCTTTTGCATCCCATCTGTCAAGAAAAAGTAATCAGAATTTAGGCCTTGAAGTTCTTACAAAGCCAGTGTCCCTTGCCTGACACCCAGAAAGGGATTCCTTCCAGGGCCATGTATTCCTTGTCAAAGCCCCTTGTCCAGGCCTATCCAGAGACACTCATTTGAGACCACTGAATCTTAATGAACCGGTTGTTGTGATTCTAATTGCAATGAACACATGAACTCAAATTGCCAGAACAGACAGTTGAGTCAGACTATGAAGATAAGAGTTTGCTTGTGCTAATGCCTGCCACAGTCTGGGACTGCTTGCCTGACAGTGCCCAAGTGTCCCAGGTCTCCACGACAGCAATCACAGAGGCAGATACTGAAGGTTAAAATTACTTTGAAGAAGCTTGGAAGTCAGAGAGACTATTTACAAGGGCTTGCAGTGACAGGACAAGGGCCAGTGGCTTCCACTGACATAGGGAAGTGTTAGGTGGGATATTCTTCCATGTGAGTGTGGTGAGGCCCTGGCACAGGTTGCCTCTTCATGACTAGGCAGGGAGTGAGGTGTGGATGTGCACACCATGGCAGTGCTGCCAGTTTCTCACCTTCTGGCTCTGCCTGTCAGTCTGTCCTTCCCCTTGGCTCGGCTGCTCACAGCAGGCACTGCTTTTGGCCCAGGGTCGCTCACATTCACTCCATGATGTCCTCCACCTAGAAAACAGGTAGGAATGCCATGCAAAAGCAGGCAGAAGCAGCTGATGGACCACTGAACAGGCCAACACCCTTGTAATCTTGGACAGACCTCTGAGGTGGGAAGCCTTTGAAGCTGTGTGCATAATGCACATGTATTTTCTAAAGTAATGAAGACAAATCAAGAATTTAGGGTGTTTCTTTTTGTGTATTTTTAATTCCAAATTCCAATTCTAACTTTAAGTCTTATTCCTTGGATACAGTCTTACTTGTGCTGTTCTTGGAAAACTTCTCCCCTGCACACAGCTATGAGAGCAGCCATGTGGTGCGTTCCAAAAGGCTCTCCAAATCTCCAAGTGTCTGGGAAGAGCACTCTCCCTGAAGGATATCAGAGGTGCTGGCATTTAGTGGGATGACATAACACAATCCTATGGTTTACTCACCTCTCCCATCCGCAGTAAAGGACCTGTGCTGGAATTTCCTTGCATTCCTTCCCCCTGCAAGGACGCAACAAAGGATGCACCAAAGTGAGTGAGGCTCTGTAATGGACGGGCAGAAAAAACCTGATGTTCAAATAGGGTGTCATGAGGGAAAGCTTTGTTTTGCCAGTCCATCTCCTGAGAAACAGGAATCAGGATGGACTTATGTTCATAAAGAAGCCAGCATGTGCCATAGGGATCAGAGATGATGTGCTCTGGAATAGGACTGCCTCTTAAAGGAGTGTGTGGGAAAGGAGGCAGGGCTGCGCCTCCACACTGTGTTGTACCAGCTTACAGAAGCCACTGCTCTCCCTGGGAAGGTCCAAAGCTCTAGCACCCAGCTGCTCAAATCCCATCCCCCGAGCCCTCTGCCCAGCAGGGAGGGCTGAGCCCCCAGCTCAGAGGCATTTGCCCAGGAAAGCAGAGCTTCACAGCTGACAGCCACGACAGCTTCTGTGGCACTGGGATGCGCACGATCAGCGTTCACTAGCGTCAGGACAGAGTCTAGGTGTCCCTTGCCAACCTTTCTTACTGCTGGGATTATCCAAGGCTGGCTCCCCATCCTTAACAAAGTCCTCTTCAAACCTGCAGGTTAAAAACAGGCATTGTCAGACCTGACCATCCTCCTCCAGTGTGCAAAGCGTGGGCAGGAGCCCTTGGCACGATGCAAGCTCCGGCCTTTGGCCCTTCTGCAGCTGCCCACAGGCAAACCTGTGCAGGTTTCTCAGCAGCAGCTGAAGCAGCGTGTGCTAACTGAGGCTGTGAGGTAGTTCTACCCCAAAGAACAACCTCTAAAACCTTTACATCAGTACCCATACATATAAATTAAATGTTATGAACCTCCTATAGATGTAGGGTATACTACTATCTATAGATGTATAGATGTAGCTGTACTATACTCAAATGCAGCTTCCCAAGCTTCCAAATACAGTATGAAGTAGCTTCAGGATTTGCCATCTCAAATCAGACCATTTGGTTGGCTTCTAGCCCTGCTTGTTTTATATTATGGCTTTTCTCTTAAAAATGGATTTTTGGAAAAACAGTAGGGCTCAGGGCTGTCTTGACATCAACACTCAGCAGCCACTTCAGTCAATTCACCCCTAATTATTGGGGTCTCAGCGACTGAAAATTGATGTGTTTGGTTCCATTCCTCAGCCAAAGGATTGTCCCACCTACCTGTCCTTGTGCAAACTGTTCTATCACCAAACTTTTGTAACAGTCTCTAACTCCTCACCCTACCAGAAGCTTTTCCTGCTACAGGAGCCAAGTCATCCTCCAAAGCTCTCTAGCTGGTGTGACCCAGCTGAACCAGCACAGTCAGAGGGACAGTGATTAAGGCAGGGATGTGTCCAGCCCCATTCCCAGCTGTCCCACATTGCTGTTCTCAGCATTGTCCCTGTATGACACGGGTGGCCTTTTGAAGTGACCCCCTTGCCCTGCAGTGTCCGAAGAGGCTCAGTTTGTGGAGTGGGGAAGATTTAGGCATGTTGGGCTCTCCTGTGCTTAAAAAGGACAAAGAAGTGGGGGCAGTTAGAGAACCTGTGGACTAGCAATGCAAGTTTGTCCATCCAGGTTTCTGGAAGAGCACCTGTACCCTCCTGCCATTGGATTTGTTTTTGTGGAAATGGAGAGGATCCTTCAGATGCAGACTGAACCTTGGTTCGTGCTCCCCTCCCTCCTACAGTCTATATCCTGGTTGGACCAAAGGCAGGCAGTCTTTGTCAGCACATGGTATCCCCTCTCAGGAGAGCTCATACTAGGAAGAAAACATGAGAATCACTCTGATACCAGATCCCACTTATGGGCATGGTCTGGGGAGGAAGAGGCAGCAGTATGGATTTGGTCAGGCACATGACAGCATGGGATTCCTAAGTATCTGCACAAGATTCCACCACTGGCTTTAGGCCTGCTGCAGGCAAAGCACCCTGGGACAGGGAAGGACCTACATGTGCTCCGACTTCTCCACATCCCAAGCCCGTCGCCACTCGCCCTTGGCATTCTTGTGGCGTGCCAGGCGCTCCAGGTCAATCTGGTCTCGCTCCCTCTTCCAGCGGATGTACTCCGAGCGCTCCCGGCCACTCATGGGGAAACTCGGGTCTCCAGGGCTCTTCTGGACTGGCTTCCCACCATCCTAGTGGAGGGAAAAGAGTTTCTGGTTAATAAAACTGTCTGAAACAGCTGCATTCAGGGTACTTTGTACTGTCACCACCACAAATACTCAGGAATATTTGAAAACAACTTTGGACAAGGTCAGCTCCTTTCTCTGAAGTGCTGTGTGCACACCAGGACTCTGCTTTACCCAAAGCCTAAATACACTGGGGCTTTCTGGCTCTACAGAAGGGAAAACTGAGGCAGGAAGCTTTGCTAAGGTTTACTTATGGCATAGAGTGCTTGCAACATCTCTCAACAGGGTTTGAATGATGAGTCCCCCACCCTGAAGGCTTTGGGATACATAAGTTGAAGTTATGCCTGTGAAGTCCTTCACAGTGAGAAGGCAGGGAAGGAAGCCAGCCTTGTGTGACCACCAGGCATCCATGGGAGCCCACAGTCACTGAGCTGTGGCCAACCCTGTGCTCAAGAGCAGCATTCCCAGAGCAAAGGGGCTCTTTACCTTCACTGCTGTCAGGCTCCTGGTTTATCACTCCTCATGACAGACTGGTTAAGGGCTGACACTGCTCAAAAATTTAAAGCTTAATGGAAAGACAATTCAGAGCTGATGGAGCATGTGGGGGGGGAAGTAGCCCAGCTGTCAGGTTAATGGATGAGGTGGAAGCAGGAGCCGACAGGCTGTGGTGTGTTGTCAAGCAACAGTGTGTAGGGAATAGCTTAGTGCAGAGCTGAGTCCTGGGGTGCTAATTACCAGCAGATAATTCATCACCTCATACACGTGTCCTTCCATGCCAGCCACCTTCACACCTTCCCCAAAGAGGAATTAACTCCTCAGCCCTGCACTGCGGGTAAGAGAAGCAGCAGGAAGAAGGGACTGAAAGGCCTGTTACCAAGGTGACTCACCTGCGTGGGCCGGAGCTGGGGTGGCACCAATTGCTCCTCCATTCCTCAGCTGGCAGGAGCTGGGGACCTGATACCGTGTCCCCAAGGAGGGAGAAATGAGGGGGTCCTGCCAGAATAGATCCTGATGCATCCATTAAGCCAAAAGCAAAGGAAGGACTGAGGCTGATGCCTGTGCTCTCTTTTGGGGAGAGGCAGAAATGGCTGGGGGCCTATGGAGCAGGAGGAGTCGGTCCCTCACCTCATTACAGCGTAGCTGTGGTTAGCTGGACCACAGGCTATCATGCTCCCCCTTCCTGCTCTGGGGGGCTCAGCTGGAATTAGTGTCTAAGAGCCCATCTGTGTCCTCCTAATGAATCACACTGAGGTGGGGTTATTCTATTTGTGCTCCATTAATTAAAGCATCTGCAGGCTCGAGGGAGCCAGCATGTCTCCAGGCTTTGCATTAAACAGTCAGTGGGAAGGCCTGTGCTTTAATTTACCTCCATCCTACTCAGCTCCTGCTGAAGTGAGGAGCTGTAGCTAATACAGCCTGAGCTTTTCAATCCACAAGGAAATAGTTTTGAGAGAGGAAACAGCCAAAACTGTGCTGCCACAGAGGTGAGCATGTTACCCTTCCTAACATTCCTATATGTGAAGGGCTTGAGCAGCCATGACAAGGTGTGGAGGCAGGTCCTTGTCACCTTTCCAGTGCTGCTTGCTCCAGGTGTGTCAGCTGCTCAGCAAAGCTTTGTATGATGAGAGTGATGAACAGCGGGAGCCACATCAGAGCACAAGGCTGCTTCACAGAATTACAGGATGGTTTGCGTCTCAAGAGACCTCAAAGGTCATCTTCCTTTAGTATTATGGTGGGAAGGCACATTCTACTGATTTCCTCTTCCAAGACAAAGGTCCTCACAAAGGGACCTGGGTCCCACTCACCTTCCGGCTGTGCTCACTTTCTGGGCCTCTGTCACTCTCTGATCTCCTCTTCTCTGCTGTTCTCCGCTCTTCTCCCTGCAAGAGAACGGACACAGGAATTATTTCAGGATTAAGCAAGGATTCCTCGCAGGGGAATCAGCACCTGAACCTATGCTGACCAGGACATGTAAGAACTTCTCAGAAAAGATCAGCAAGAGAGGAAGGATTTTTTCTGGGGCCTCAAATCAAACTGATGTAGAAAAAAAAGAAGTCAGAAAGCAAGGAGTGCATGAGAAAAGCATTCCCAGAGGTCGCTCCTTCTCCCAGGCTGGAAGCAGAGTGGTGTCCTGCATGGTCCTGTTTCTTTCCAAGGCAGACCAAGTTTCAGGTACCTTTACAGATTTGGGCCATTTTAGAATTCCATTGTACAAGATCTGGATAGCTACAAACAGCAGCTATCTGGTGCAGCTACAACCCAGCATGGTCAAACTAGGAGTGATTTCAGTCCCTGGCAAACATGTCATCCTTCTACCACGGTGCATCCCTGCTCCCATGGGGTTTATCCGTGCTGCCACCAGGTTGGCAAGCTCTGCTCTGGTGTTGATATTCCCCAGCCTGGCAGGAGGTGACAATCAGCCTCTGTTTCTTAGTGAGCTACAAGCACCAAACACAGGCCAAGCCAGGGGTTCTCTGTCCCCACACATGATGAATAATTGAGACAGAGCCATGTCAGAGGCCAGGGTGAGATTGCAGTGGGTCTTAACAAAACAGTCTGCAGAGCATAAGGATCTTTTAGGAAAGGCTTCCTGCCTGGTTAGACAGCTACAGGGCTAGGGCTGTGGGGGGCTGAGTTTGTCCTGCTGCCATTTTGCAGTGCCAAGCAGAACTGAAACACAAAGAGGAACGTGGCAGCACGAACTGCCAGCTCAGCCCTTCCAGAAAGCAGCAGCATGGTGAGGTCCAGCCCAGGCTGGAAACAGGACTTTTATTCCATGCATTCACCAGACACAGCTTTAGTTTTACAGGGAAACTTGGGATATCAGTCTTGATACCTGCAGCTCTGCCTAATCTCCTAAGGCAACAAATGCTGCTGCAGCTTGTTCTCATGTATCCCATGGAATCATGCAGGGAATGAGCTGGGGACACATTTTTGGGGGATTGCCCATACATGCTAAGTCTGAGGCAGGTGGGAAGTGTGGCCATATAGTTCATGGACTGTCACTGCACTTGGTGCATGACAACTTCACTGGTCTGACTCATAGCTCCAGTACAGATGGAGGTTTGTTCAAATAGATACTTGGAAATAACAAGGAAAATTTTAGCTATATTGTCCTGGGATTTCTCTGCAAAGATTTAGGAAAAATGCAGAGGGGTCTGTGCTCAGAGAAGCTGCCCCTCACCACATCCTGCCTGTTGGAAAAGGGGATATGGTGAAAGATGACACTGGGGATTTATTTCAAAATGTTGCTGTTAAAACATATATAACCAAAAATGCTCCCTCTGGACTCAAAATCACCTGCTCTGGCAGCCCTGTTTGAAAAACTCTGTAGTGAGAGATTGAATGACTCTCTGCAGTCCCAAACTGAGCATTTACTGAGAGATTAAACAGCAGAAATCTGGAAACTTTGCTCTCCAGGGCCCTACATCCCAGTGGCTGTCCCATTTGGAATGGTCGCTCATCAGTGCCCACCACAAACCTGGGTGACAGAGACACTCCACAACCCTTCATCCTTTTACACCCTCACTGCAAGCCAGCTGCCTTTTGCCTTAGTCTGCTTCTATTTTTGCTTCTCAGAGGGCACTGCGGAAAATGGAGAAGACCACAAAAATGTAGTTCTTTTGTACCAGGACAGCAGGTCTGAGCTGTGCAGAGAACAGTCAGCTTGGCTCTTGCACTGGCTCAGAAGCAGAATTCCTGTTGTCCTGCTGTCCCAGAACTGCTTCTCCTGTTACCACACACCCAGGCCAAGAGGGAGCAAAACATGTTTTTCTATTCCTTCTCCTCTCTGCCCCCAAAATAAAGAAAAATGACATGGACATTATCATTCCTAGTGTAACTGTTCCTGCAGAGCAGGAGGAGGACACAAAAGCCTGAAGCAGTCAAGGAAGATTATGATTGTTTATCCTGAGGTTCCTGCCAAGATTTCTCGGTTTCTCAGTCCAGAATGGCCAAGGTGGGGCAGAGCCTGCTCCAAACCAGCCCTGGGATCCCAAGTGCCTTCTGCCACTGGGTCTTTCTGACTCCCTGGCACACACATTCCCAGCTAATGTCACTGTGCAGTGGTGACAGTACTGATGCCATTATCCAGCCTAGCACTGGTTTGTACTAACAGGTCTCCAGAAGCTTTGACATGCTTCCACATCTCTGGGCTAGTTCAATGTCTTCTTTTTTTAAAAATAAGGACTATCAGAGGAGTTAAATAAATCTTTTGGTACCCACCTCTCCAGGCACGTGTCAGCACCACAACTGGCATTTCTTCTTGAAGAAATGAGGAGATTTTTGTAGAAGCTTAAAGCCGTTTTTCTAGTGCTCAGATTCCCCACTGGGCAGGATTTTTGAAACTAGTACATGAGAGGATTTTTTTATAACTCTTTTGAAAAATCTGCCTCCTTAATTGTGCTGCCTGAAGGGAGCTAAGACTTTTCAGCCACCCTCTCTGCCTATTTCCCCCTCCCATCTGCAATGTAAAAGCAAGTGTTTCTCCTGCCACAGGTTTGCAAGCACCAAGTCCGACTCCTCTGTGTTAGTCCCTGAAAGCAGCTTTTGTGTCTCTTGATTACAGTCATTTCTGATACACCATCCTGGGAAGCTCTGTTAATAAAAGGACAATTTAAAAGCCCTGAAGCTCTATCAACTGCCCATTTAAAAGATGATTTGTAACCTGTTAATTAACCATTGTGCTCCACTGGTCCTGGGCTGCTGGCTCCCAGCTCTAATGTACTAATGAGCCTGAAACACTGCCAAAGCATGGAGTGGCTTTTTAGGGCTAAAAATGAAGGATTGTCTCCAGCCCTATATGCAGGAGACCCCTGAGGCAGCTTTAGGGGCAGCCAGGCAGAGATGGGTCCCAGATGTGGCACTTCCAAGCCAGCAGCAGCACTGGAGGTCATGAAGCTGCAGCAGTAGAGCGATGGACTCTGCAAGGAGACAGGATAATTTGGTCCCTTCAGCCCTGTGGGCTAACAGAGAGTGAAAGAGTCTTTCTGCTTATGGCACTAGAGCTGTCTCAGAAAAGGAGATCATGAAAGCATCTTTTTTCCCTTGCATTTCCTTTGGTAGTTCTTATCTCAGCTCTGCTGAAGTCTGGGACTGACAGCGTGGGGTTAGCCAGAAGCACCATGGGCAGCAAGAATGGGAGCAGTTTTCCTCTTTGGAGATTTTTTGTTTTGTTTTGTTAGTTTGGGCTTTTTTTCTTTATTGAATTTCATCACGAATAAAAATAGAGAAAATGTGTGGTAATGAGGACACCCATCAAGTACTTTAATTGGATAAATATGATACGTGCACAGAGGAGGAAGCAAATTTGACAGTGGCCAGGCTACTGGAGGGGGAGTGATGAATGTGATTCTTCCTCCTGGATCTTTGTGGGAACCCCAAAAGAGCAGGGAACCAGCTGGGGCACAAAGTAAAAAGGCCCAAAGGATGAACCATGCTGTGGTTAATGAGGGACTGAAAGTAAATCCTTGAGTCGGGTCCCAGCTCAGGTCCTAACACAGAGCTACCCAGCCACTGACGCCCCACCAGGCTCTCCAGCAGCTGATCGATTTGGGCACGAAAATGAAGTTTCTCTTTTAACAACTGATTAAAGGATAGAAAAGTGGCAAGAAAATGGTGGTTTCCATGGCAGAAGATTAGCAGGAGTGTGCCACTGGAGCATGGGCTGCTCAACATGCTCATAAATGGTCTGGAAAAGGAGCTGAAGAGAGGGATGACAGTTTGCTGATGATACTAAATCATCCAGGGCAAAGAATGTAATTTGCCCGGAAAGAGCTGCGAAAGATCTCTTGACATTGAATGCCTGCATCATAAAATTACAGCTGAAATTCAATATCAGTAATACAAAATAACTCACACAGAGAAAAATGTCCCTTCTTGTATACACACACAGTAATGAGTCCTGAGCTATGATTAACAGTCAGGAATGAAATTTTGGTGTTACTGTGACTAGTTCTCTAAAAATGTTAGCTCAATTATTTAGGAAAAAAAAAAGCAAAGAAAATGCAAACTTGTTGGGAGAAGAATAGAGAACAAACCAGAACATTGTTATGTCACTGAGTACATCCTGGAGAGCCCGCAGCTGGAATACCATGTGCAGTTCTGGTCTGCTTGTACTGAAAGAATATGGTAAAAATAACAAAAGCACAAATGGGGACAATGAGAATGATCAGAAATAAAGAACAGTCCTCAGCAGACAAGTCTAAATAGGGGCAATCTCTTAAGTTACGTGAGATAGCTGAAGGGAGACGTGAAACAGGTCGATAAAATCATTTGTGCCTTGGGAAGTGACCTGGGAATGATCTATTCACTACATTCCCTGATGCAGGAACAGCAAATGGAGCTGTCAGGGAACATGGCTGAACAAGTCTGGGATTCTAAGCTTCCATGATTCTATGGCTTTAGCCAGTGCTTTGAGGCCAGTATGAGCAAGGCATTACCAAAACCACATGGATGCTCAGCCTCAAATTTCATATTCCATAATAAATCCAGATAAGAGATGACCTTCCAGGGCAGTCCATACTCTTATGAGACCACAGGATCTAAAGCCAAGACCCAGGCACTCCTCCTGCTGCTCTCTCCTAGTACAGCCCCAGCCTTGATGACCTCAGAGACAAGTGTTTAAACAGGCCCAGCAGAGAGCAGAAGACAGTTGCCTGGCATATTACAAAAGTACATTTGACAAGCTTAAGGGCAGAAACAGCACAGTCAGGTCAATCTCATTACATCCAGGAATGTTGGTGATGAAGTCTGTCATGGGGACTTCTGGGGTTACCAGTGGCTCAATCAGGCAGCTCATTTGAGCTTTATGGCATTCAAAACACAGCTTGGCAGCCACAAGAAAGGAGCACCTGAACTCCTGGAACCTAGGTAAGCCCTGGGGAGGAGGAGAAGCTGAAGATAAGCGTGGGTAGTAGCAGCAAATGGTTGGCACTATTCCAGAGAGGGGCTGCAGATGTCTCCCAGCATTCCTGGGTGGTTGGTAGCTACACCAAGTGTGTTTTCCTACACAGTCTCCGACCCTGTTTGCTGCAGGCATTCTTTCTTATCTGTGAAAGTTTCCAAAGAGGAAAATAGCACATGCCTCTGTCTGTGTAAAGAGAAAGGTATTTGTAAAGAAGTATTTGAAATATGTTTCAAAGATTAACAAAGTTCAGCCAGTTCACTCAGCAGGTGATAACCAGGCACAGCAGGATGTGGTTCAGAGGCAGATATAGCCCAGCTCTGTTAACGTTTAAGTGGTGCAGTGAGTCAGGAGGACACTGCTCCTGTCCCAGTCTGCTGTGTGGCTTCAAAGAAAAGCTGGTAAGAGACAAGATGAGATTCATGCCCCATATCTGGCAGTGCTTTCATCAATCCTTCCAAAGCAGCATCTGTTGATGAACTCAGTGTGTTTAGGAGGCTTCTAGCTTTAGCTAGGATCACAGGGGAGGGGAAAGATCATGGCTTTCTTCTTTCACAGGAGTGGAAGGCAGAGATATGGAGATAAGCTGCACTATTAACATAGAGTGTCTCTCAACATCCTGTGGCTAGGCTCTCCTCATGCCAGCAGAAGTGGATGCCACGGATAGGTTACAGGCCAGTCACTAGCACTGTATTTACCTTTTCCTTGTTGTCCATGGTGATGGCAATCTGCATCCTCCTTCCCCGTCGGAAAGCCACCAAATGGTCCATCTCCTCCTCGCTCAGGTCCGGCACTCGGCCCGGGCCAGGGAAGCTCTCGGTGCGTTTCTCGCTGATGATCCTCTTGCCCTGGAAGGCGCAGGCTCAGTTAAGGACACCCCCATTAGCCCTCCTAGGAGAGTGGCCATCCCAAACTGCAAAGGATTTTGGGCTGGCAGAACAGAAAATGAGCAGAACAGTCAGACCCGTTGGCTTATAAAGCTGCCACCCCACTGTAAGGGATCTGTGATATTACAGAGGTGTGTTTAGCTGAGCACAACACCAGCATGGTGGGATTTACCCTGCTTGGATAATCTGCAGCATGAACACTGAAGGATGGTTTTCTTTTAAGCTTGTGTCTGTGTCTCAGAAAAAAATGTGAGGTTGTCCCCTCCCCATACAACATGTCCCAATAAAATGTGAGGCTACCTTAGAGCATAAGCCTAGAAGGTGGAGGAGAAGGGGAACAGTGGGGTTCCTTCTCTTCAACTGTGTCCATATAGCAGTTACTCCCCTGAAGTATTTAAGCATTTGATAATTCATCGATTCATAGTCATTGTGTGTTTGTATTTCTGAAATTATTTATTCAGCAGTGGAATACTTAAGAAAGCTGGTATATAAGCTCCTTGAGCAAGGGCAGTTTACCCCTCTCAGATATTATTTACAGCTGTCTGTATTAGTGTCATGACTTCACTACATGGATTTACATCTGTTTCTTATTTTGTTAATGATCTTTGTTGCTGGCTGATGTCCTGCCAGTGCCCTCAGCCATCAATTCCACAAAATGAGCACATCTTTTGTACAAAAAGATACTAATTCTTTTTCTCATTTAAAAGTATCATCTTTCAGGCCAGTCATGTGCCTTTTTATTTTTGCCTTACAAGGAAATGAGAGACTTAATAAGTCATATCTATCATTATCTCTGATCTTTTTCTTTTCTCGTCATCCATGTGAAGTCTGCTCAACTTCACCAGGGATGAAGGAACCTCAGCAGCTTCCCTCTCTAAAGGATGGTGCATTTTACTCTGTTTTCCACCCTGAGCTTTCACATTTACTGGAGTCTTGATTTAAAAGGTGCTCAAAATCTCCAAGGAAACTTTAGTGAAACTCGGGAACTTTTTGTTGCTACGAAATTGTTTTTAAAAACAAAAAGCACACCCAGACCTCTGATTTGCTGGGAAGACATGCAATCAGGGCCTTTGCCATGACATGTGATACCAAGAAGCCTCACATTAACCTCATTTTCCCTCGGCTCTGCCAGGAGTGCAGATGTTAGCGAGGAGAGAGCCTTCCTGTTCACAGCCTCCATCAGCATGACCTTTTTTACGGCTTCTCAGTCATCGGGCTTCCTAGCACATGATAAATGTTTTAGGAGACACTGGAGTATTTCCAGCAGCAGAACCTCAGTCTCTTGTTTATTCATCTTTCACATTTGTGTGATTTTGCTGTTTCAGCAGAGATAGTTCTTGAGTCAGCCTGATGCAGGGGAGAGGAGTGGTCTGGCTCTGCCTGTCCTGTGTAGCCCCAGATGAACAAACATGGTGGGAACCTTTTTACATATTCCCTTGGGGATTTCTAGCTCTGCTTTTGAGTTCAGTAATTCTAGGCTGTACTGCTGAGGTGAGAGCCTGAACTGGAGACTGGCCTGGCTCTGCCCTACCCAGAGCACTTGTATGAGGTGTTTGGCATTCTACTTAACATAATTTTCTTATTAAGAAAGTAAGCCCGGAGATGGTTTAGAAGGCAACAGCAAGCTATTAATCCACAAGTTGTACATCAAGCATTTATTCATCTTAAGTCAACAGCTGTTCTCTAGAGCTCTTCAGTGTTTAGGTGTTGATGGCTCATCCTTTAGACATGTAACAGGGTCACAGATACCTCCTGCAAGGGAGGTCTGGCACTGGGAGGATATTTGAAGGTGACTTCATCACTTGCTGTCTGAGAGTCCCTCATGAGACCCAACGCAAAGAACCTTGTGCCCAAACACCTCGAGCACAACAGAGGCCTCAAAGAACGTTACTGAATTACAGGGAGGTGACGCCATCCCTGGGCTACTGGATGTTAAAAGGCATGGTGTGAAGGCTGGTGTGTTGGCAAAGCCTTTAACCCTGCATTTATTGAGCAGATGGCAAGGAAGACTCAAAGAAAATACAGGAAACAGCTATTTAACATAGATGTGGCAGCTAGACACATCCAGGCTGGGAGACCACCAGATTTTCTGTGTAATACCCTTTGCTCTCCCTCCCTTTAACACTCCTTCCCTCCTTTCTTCCCTCCCTCCCCATTTTGCTTCTGCCTGAGCTGCCTTGCCTGAAGGCACATTCTGCTCAATGTGTCTGCTGACATGTGTCTTCTTTCCTTGTTTCCTATTTTAACAGTCTGGGTGATCTCTCAGCCTGCTTGTCCCACATTGGGAAATCCTGGTCCTTGGTGCCCCAGCTCCCAGAGTGAGAGATGTCATATGAGGAGAGCACCCATGCAGAGCCAAGAGGGACAGAGAGCAGGTCTACAGCCACAGCGCCTGGCAAAGCCAACTCCTCCCCTCCACAGGGCTTGTCCTGGGTCATTCCCTGCCTGACAGAGATCTGGGACGCTGGCACCAGCTCTTTAGCTTAGTCAGAACTACACCACTCCCCATACAGAGTCACTGTAAGGTGAGATGTGCCCATCTCATGCCTGAGGCATGCCCCAGATTGCAGAGGCAGTGTTAAAAATACTCATCTGAGGTGTGCCAGGAAAAAGAACAGGGGAACAAAGGAAACTCCCGGACTTATGTCCATTTTGTGAAACTTTCCAGCTGGCTTTCCTTTGGGGCATCTTGCTTGACTATGATTTAGGTTATTGATGATTGGATATGAGTGGTTTTCTGCACAGCCGAGGATCTCTGGTTCTGGGACCTTGCAGTGGTCACAGGAAGGATGGTGGTGCCTCATTCAGTCCCACCAGTGTCACCAAGCAAGCCCCTCTTTCCAGGCACAGCAGTACAGTTTAACACCAGAGTGGCCCAGGAGGGCAGTAAGTTGACTGATCCCTTAGAAAGGGAACTGGTTCCACCTGGCTGGGTGGAGGGTGTTGCTGAGCGGGCTACTGAGACCTGAGGGCTGATTCCTGGGAATCAAATATAGAGAGGGAAGCATGTGGTAGCTCTGAGGTTGTGCTGAAGAACTGTGAAATGAGAGAAAACAAGCAGCAAGGGAACTGTTCCCTTTGGATGTGACACGCTGGACAGAAAGCTCAAGTGAGAGGCAGAACAGAAGCTCCTTTGTAAGTCAAGAGGCTGCAGTGTGATAGCAATCCTCTTCCCTACTCACCTTTGCTTTGTTGTCCATGGTAACAGCCAGCTGCATCCTCTTCCCCATCCTGAATGTGAACATATGATCTGCTTCCTCCTCCTCCTCCTCCTCTTCCTCACTGCCAATGCCAAACCCAGGGCTTGTAGGACAGGGGCTTCCCCTTTTCTCACTCACCACCCTTTTGTCCTGGAAAATGAACCACTTCCATTAGCAAATCCAGACCCTTGACTCAGGGATGTGATTCCCTTCCCCAAACACACCTGCACACAAGCGGGAAGGCAGCTACAGAACAGCCCTTGCCCCCAGGAAGTTCTCTGTGCCCGGCACACTGCTGCGACATTCCTGGGGAACAAGGGGCTTGTTGTCTGCTCAGCAGCAAAACCCACAAAGACAGCAGGGCTAAAAAATCCTTTGCACTTACAAATCTGACATTTCAGACTAAAATGCCAGAGTTATGGGAAAGAAATGCCATCCTCATCTCTTTCTGCAGCACACTGAGTTAGCTTGGGAAAGCCTAAGTCCTGCTGAAGGTGGCCTTGGAAGCCAAGTGGATGGCTGAGGGTGGTGCTCACCATCGAGAGGGCTGGGCTATCTTGTCCATAGTGTTCAGTCTGGGTAATTGCATCTTTCAGGTCCTGTATGAGAGAAAAATGTGTGCAGCAGCGCACCCCGAGAGAGGCAAGGGCCGTGGCCAGGGTGGGAGGGGAGAAATGCACTGGCCTGGATCCAACAACCCAGAGTGCTGAAAGCAGGGTGGGCTGGCTCAGCAGGCTCTGCATGAGCGCTGGCAGAAAAGTTCACCAAGGGGTTAAGGCAGGACTGGCTTCCCAAGCCCCATGCTGCCAGGATGGGTGGACAGAGCTTATCAGATTTGATCCAATTAGGAAGGAAACCTGGGACTCACAGTCTCTGGCCCAGGGCCACTTGCTTTGCTCACTCCCAAAGCCTAAGGAGACCGTAAGTTTTCCCAGCCTATGGCATTGTCAGAGGCACTCCTGATGCCTCCAGTGACACACACACATACACCTGATATACTCTGCCTACACATTTGCAGTGATGCTGACACCTGGGACCTGTCAAGGACCAAGTTTGCCTGTTTACACCCCCAATCATCTGCCAGTTATCTCTTTGTGCATGGGTAGAGGTACCTGGGCATGGCTGGAAACGTATGTGCAGCACCTAAAATCACTCTCATCACACATCTCTGCAGAATTCACACACACTTTTCAGGGCTTAGGATGTATTTCCTGTGCTCAAAGAACTTTGTTGTGGATGGTCTCTCTCAGAAATGCCACTTTGCAGGAGCAGGACTGGAGTGAGAGCTGGCCCATGGTGAAGGAGAGGCACTACTTACGTTGTGAGCTTTGGTGATGGTAATAGTGAGTCCATCCTGCTTGGGCCTCCTGGAGGTAACAGCCATTCCCTCCTGTTCCGCTCGCTTTTTGTCCTCTTCTATTTCCTGAAACACAGATACCCCTTATCACAGGCCTGTACCTGGATGTTGTTCATTTTCCTGTTTAATACTGCTAAATGGACCCACCTCCACCTCTAAGAGGGAGTGGACCAACTTGTGTCCCAGTTATGGGATGCAGACAGAGGAAGGTGGCAGTGGGCGAGGAGATGCTGCAGCAGTGCGGAAAGTGTCAGTGTCTGTTCTCTGAAGCAACTCAAAAATTGTAGTTAAAGGCTAAGGTAAAGCCTAAGCTAAAGGCAGAGCTCTACCCACCTGCTCTGAGTGTTTCCAATACAAACATGCTATCTGTGTAACACAGTCATTCTGACTGTGCTGACAATCTTCTTTACACTGTGAGTTGAGGACCCCAGATCAGAGCTGGGGATGGTAAGGACTCACCTGGTACCTTCGTATCAGTGCTTCGTTTTTTTTCCGCAAAGCCAAGATTTTCTTATCAAGTTCAACATCTTTCTGCTCTTTCTTCCTTAACACAGCATCATCCACAGCAGCATCCTGGAAACACAAGGAGCAAAGCTCTTCTCAGTCATTTTACCAACAGGATGAAACCTGCTCCTTCTGATTGGACAAGATGGGAAGTGAAAGAGTCTTTCCCATCACTTCTCCCTGACTTTTCCTGACAGAATTCACCTTTCCTTTTCTCACAATTTTTGTTCAGCAATGAGGTAGTTTGAGCAAAGCGCTGCTGCCCCACTTTGATGGCTGTCAGTGGGCTCCAGAGTTAACACCCTGCTTATCTGCATGCAGTACGTGACCCTCACCTTCACGTGTTCTCAGGCACCAGTGAGAGAAAGGTAGCAGAACCTGCTCATGACACAGACTGCAGCTCCTGCACCAGCCCATCTCCATTGGCGTCCTCTGTGAGGGGTATCTGATCTAACAGCCCCTGCCAAGGGCTGCTTCACCAGGACTCAGGGACACAGGCACACATCTGTGTCCCGGTGGGATGACAAGAACATTTAAACTGCCTCCACACATTCTTCTGCTGGACAATGGGATTTTGTCAAGATCTGTGGGAAACAAATGGCTTTTCCATTGCCATTCATCATCGGATATGCGACAGGTGAGCATATTGCCTTTGTGGGTGGATACAGTTCCATGGGCATTTTGCAAGACCGATTAAAGCCAAATTCGGTGTTTACCTGAACAGAAGCTGTTCTGGGAGCACTAAATTGGCAGGTTCGCTGTTTACTGAGCTCTGGGGTGTTGGCTGCTGAGGGTGGGATCAAAGTGGTGCATGCCCTCAAACACACCCCTTTTATCTTCAGATTCTTTTGAAGGAGAACTGGCAGAGCTGCCGGCTTGAGAAAAAATTTAAAATTTCTGCAGAGGTTTTATTCGTGCTCTTCTCTTTTTAAGGCAAAAAATGGAAAAGGCCTGTCAGGCTGTCCTCCCTCTGCCCATTTGTCAGCATTTTGTCTACTGCAAGACGGCTGGTATCGGGGGGGAGGGAGTCCTTCCATTTCCAGCTGGAAACAAGTCGCTGGAAGGAAAGTTTGCTGGTGTTCAGCACTTCTCCTTCCCTTTATTAACGAAGCCATTATGGTGTTTCTCTGTGCACAACCTGTTTCAGCAAATGCTGGGAAGCTGTGGGCGGGAGGGGTCGCTCACCCGCACACCCGGGCCCCGTGGCCGAAGCGCTGGGCAGTGTGTGGAGCCCACGCTCAGCTCCCAGGGGCTCACCCATTGTACACTTCAGCCCAGTCAGCGTTTGCTCGTCAGCTGCCGCTCCGAGCCAGCCGATAACAGGGGGCCGGGCCCTGTCCTCCCTTTCTGGAACGAACCCGCTGCTCCAGCCCGTGCTGGAGCTGATGCTCAGGATGGAAAGTGGCTCCACCGTGCCCTCCCCAGAGTAAAGCTCTTCCGGGGAGCCAAGGTGCCCGTATGTCACCGCGACAGAGAGTTATAAATGGCTTTGGCAGAACAAACGTGCGATGGCTTTGAATCAGCAATCAGCTGAACCCAAAGCCTCCCCGAGAGCAGGGCACAGCCACAGAACGAGAGGCCTCCTTCTATTGCAAATTAAAATGTCACAAAAGGAGAAAACTGAAAGCTATCGGCTTTAGGCTTCAGTTAAATGACGACATCCCGTTGTGTCACAGCCCCTCTCCTAAGTGGCACACACACTGGCTACGCAGCTCCTTGGGGGCTGGAGGGACACCTCGCTCCAGACTGTCTCTGCGTGCAGTGTTTTCCCATACACTTCTACGATCGCCTGCTTCTACAGCCAGACCTCGGAGACAGCAGGGTTGGGAAAGTGTGAATGGCGGGGGGTGGGGGGGAAGGGGACAGGAGCGGCCCGCACTAACGTTCTTCTGCTTAAGCAAATGTATCCGCTCTTTTTAAGAAATATCCTCTTCCTTGACAGCTGCAGCTGAAGCCCTCACCAGCACAGGCACCATCCAGCACTGCCTGCGTTTCTGTTTGTTATCTGCCTCCCGGGAGACACCTTATTCTGAGCCAGCCACCACAACCTGCCCCGGCGAGGGATGTAAACCCCGGCACCCAAAATGCGCTCCCCCCAGCACCCCTCCCGCGGTGCGGTACGGCTTGTTTGCTCCCCGTGCCTGCTGGCAGACAGCGAGGCAAGAAAACAAAGCGACAGCCGCCGAAAGGCCACCCTGAAGGAAGCGAGTGCAAGTCCTTGCGTGGCCTTTTGGGGTGAGGGACCCCAGCGCCCCCGCCCCTCCCAGGCCCCGCGCAGGCAGCACTCACAGCTCGGTGCATGTTGGACATCGGCGGCGCAGCCCGGCGGATTCCAGAGCAGAGCTAAAAGAGGAGAGCCATCAGACGGCCTTTCTCAGCACTGGTTGCACAGCATACAAGATCATGTTTTGATTACAAAAGCCTCGTCTGGGCTCCCAGCCAAGAGCACTGGCTGCCTAATATACCAAGCACAGACAGGGTTTGGAGTGCCTGTGTCCTCCTCTCCAATCTCACTCTCTTTTTAAAAGAAACACTCCCCCTTTTCCCCCCTCCTGACTCCTTTTAACTTCCTGATGCCACAAACCCTCGTTCAAAGTGGGAAAAGCCGGCTGAACAATGACGGATGGATCAGGCAAACAGCTTGGCTTCGCTGCGTGGCCATTCACGGGGTCGTGTTGTTTGTTATGCATGGCTGGCTCCACGCCTGGCGGGGCCGGGAAATATCTGGGGTCCTGCATATCTTGTGAGTGTGAGCGTGTGCACGAGCCTGCATGGGAAAACATGGGTCAGATTTGCCTTATTCTGTTTAATTTCAGTATTCTCTGGGAATTATTTCCCCGCTGTTAAAGTGGGCCTTTCTTTCAGGAAGGAACAGAAGAGTGCTGTGGGGTGGGCATCACCAGCTGGCAGCAGGACTAGCAGGAAGCACACAGCCAAAGCCGAGGGACTCCTATAAGTCCCTGTCTGAAAGCTGCCAAAACAACCCTCAGGAGAGTCACAAGTAGCAACGGGGCTTTGAGGGAACAGCATTCAGCTGCTGCATCTTGAGTCACCACATGAACCCTTACCTCACCATAGGATATCCTGAGTTGGAAGGAACCCACAGGATCATCCAGCCCAACTCCTGCCTCTGCCCAGACACCACAACAATCCCACGCTGTGTTTGGGAGCATTGTTCAAACCCTCCTGGAGTTCTGGCAGCTTTGGGGCTGTGCCCACTCCCTGGGGAGCCTCCTCAGTGCCTGACCACCCTCTGGGGGAAAGAAACTTTTCCTGATATCTAGCCTAACCCTCCCATGACACAGCTCCAGCTGTTCCCTTGGCTCCTGCTCCTGGTCACAGAGATCAGAGTTGCCCTCCCACTGCCCCTTGTGAGGAAGCTGCAGACCCCAATGAGTCTCCTCCAGGCTGAACAAACCTCAGCCATGTGTCCTGGCCATGTGCTACATTCTCCCTCAGCACAGATTGGCTGCCCTCTCCCTCCATCCTGAGGGACACAGATCGAGTGTGAGGCAAACAGGAGATGGAAGTACACCAGGGAATGTTTTGTTGCCCAAGGATTGATGCACAGCCCCCCCTTAATGTGGGCCCTTCTGTGTTCATATGTTAAAAAAACCAAACTGGTCCACTGCTGCCCACTGTCCATTCTAAACCTTTAAGCAGTTCAACTCCTCACCAAATCCGAGAAAACTGACCTGAAACCTGGAGTAGTTGAAGAGAAATCTGCCAAAGACTTTGCAGAACTCAGAATTTGGTCCCTTCTTTGCACACTTGGACAACACGGCTCAGGCACTAAGGAGCTGGAAGCACAGCTTAGTAAAAGCTCTTGGAAGGACAGACTGACCTATATTAATTAGTAGGTACTCAATGATGAAAGGAAATTGAAACCATTTCCAAGGCAGTGCTTCTGGATTCAGGCTTGATGAAGGAAATGAAGACTCAGCTGTGGGCAGAAAATGGGGAAAAAGAGCTTTGCTGGGGCCCAAGAGCTTGTCAAGACGTTTGTAGTGGGCACAGCTATGCAGGAGATGCAGAGTCATGTGGAGCTTTACCTTGACCTGGGAACGGAGGGGAACTGTGGGACGGCACTGCCTTGGTTTTCCAAGCTGGCACACTCTCTTTTGAGGGCAGAGTGATATCCCATTTTTAGCTGGGCTGGAGGCCACAGGGACAAGGTCACCCAGGACTGGGTTGAGTCAGGGAGTCAGCGTTCATGGAAACACTGAAGCCTTCATCAGCACAGGCATCATCCAGCACTGCCTGCGTTTCTGTTTGTTATCTGCCTCCTGGGAGGCACCTGGTCCTGACCAGCCATCACAACTTGCCCTGGCCAGGGATGTAAACCCCAGCACCAAAAATGTGTCCCCCCAGCACCCCTCCTGCAGTGCAGTATGGCTTATTTGCTCCCTGTGCCTGCTGGCAGCCAGGAAAGGGAAGAAAATAAAGTGACAGTCACTGAAAGGCCACCCTGAAGGAAGTGCAAGTCCCTGTGTGGCCTTTTGGGGTGCATTATCCTCTTTGTGAGGTGGTCATGGCTCTTGCCTCAAGGACACTGCAGATTATGTTGATGCTGAGGTTCAGGTTAAAACAGACACCATTACTCCAAACTCCAAGGCCAGGTTCTGTATGCAGTGCTGGGTGAGCACCACATGCAGCTGGGTCTGTTGTCATGCTCAAATTATCAAGGCTTAAGCCAACTGCTCACAAGGAGTTTCTCCAGACTTCCCCAGACCTCACAGTCATGGCATCCTATGTCCCTGCCATTCCTGGCCGTGTGATGAAGCTCTTCCAGCAATGAGCAGTGCCATGAACCAGGGGTGAAGATCCCTAAAACACCTTTGCCTTTGCTGATGTTGCTTGAGAGCTGCATTTCCCTCCAGGGCAGTCTCAGCTGCTCCTGACCTCAATACAAAGAGCTGACATGTCTCAGCTGTCCTTTACCATGTCTGAGTGGTATAAATGACAGGCACCTACTTCTGCATCATCATCTGAGATCAATGGGAATCCTCAGTGAACACTGCAGACACAGAAACCCACGAGCAAAAGGGCCCAGTCAAGGAAGCAGCTTCTGCAGCTGCAGCAGTGAGGCAAAACAGGCTGGTTTGGGGACCTGACGTGCCCTTGGGACAGTCAGAGGAGGAAACAGAACCCTATGAATGTGCCAAGATTTATGGGATTATGAATATGCATGTACATTTAATTATTCCCAGCACTGTGACCAGAAAGGGCTGCAGTAACACCACAGCTGTCCCCAGTAAAAAGCTGTCAAAACGCCTGATTTTCTCTTAAGTGCAATGTCAATCCCAAAACTGGCACTGCCTTCCAATGAGGTCTGTGCCTACATCAAGCTATGGGAAATCCTTCTGGATCATCATCCAGGCACCAGGGATTCCAACACCCAGAGGTTTGCCTTTGGGAAGGAGAGGAGCTAGAAAAGGTTCCTATTCTCCTGCTCTAGTGAGTGGGGTGTGCTGGATGCATGACATTTTGGGAGTCCTGCAGGACTTCAGGACACACTGAATCCTGTTCACACCAACACTCCCACCTGGGTGGCTGCAGGACACCAATCCTGCTCTCTCCAGCCGTTGGTGGCAGCGCTTCCCACATGCAGCAGCTTGACAGAGTACTTCAGACAACAAGTGTATCCTGCACCCATGTGCAACAGGAAGGACATCTGGAGAAACCAGCCTCATTACTCACTCAGCAATTTGTACACCACACCTAGAGTTAATCTCTTTATTCTTTCAAATCCCAGAAGACCTGCTGGGGTGGTCTAATTCTGGGCTCTCTTGTGCTCTGGCTGGTGCCATCTCTGAAACTGCTCAGCACAGTGGGCACATGAAGTGTACCCAGGCTGGCTCTGTGGTTTCTGTATCATGGATCTGTCAGCTCTTGCTAACCTCAGGCTGCCCCTGAAGAAGTCACTGGGGTGCACAGCAGCTTCCTTCAGGAAAGCCTGGAAGCTGGAGGAATCAAAAGGATATAAAGGGGTCTTTTCTGCATTGCCCTGCTGTGGCTGCATTGCACAGGGGCTCAGCTGACTGTCCTTAAGCACAGCCTCCAGCTGCCTACCTGGAGCCCTCACTCTCCACTTGGGCCAAAGTTTTCTGGAGATTTTTCTGGGGCCAAGGAAGGAAAGCAGGGCAATGACCTCTCCATTTTGTGCTTGTGACAGTGAAATAGTCCCTTTCTCTAATTGTGTGCTGCAAGGCCTTTCAGTTTTGGCACAAAGAACCATCCCTGACAGGAGTCTGCCATCTCCCTCCTCCAGGACAGCACTCAGCATCTGGCACAAAGTTTTGCCCCATATTTTATCGGTAAGACTCTGTCTCTCTGCCTTACACAAAGAGTGAAGGAAAGAATCTGATTCTTCAAAAAATGCAAACTTGCCTGCCCTGAGAAGTATTCCTGGCATCCCTTCATCAGCCCTTCCACTGAAAGGATGAAATCCCTTCAGCTTGAAATCCTCTCTCCTTTTCCTTTTGCTCTCTGTGAAACTCCTCCAGAGCCACTCAGTCCCATGCTGCCACTTTTCCCAAGTGCACTTCACCCAGCCTTATCCTGGCTCCTCTCCATTTTTTGCATGACCGCTATCGAGTCAACAGATGGCACTCGGGAACTGCTGGGAGGATCTGGGAAGCAGCTGCCAAAAGCCCACTGAAAGAGCTGAAGTCTGGATGCTGTGGGAGGCTGTTTCTGTATTATGTGTCAGGACTGCAGATAAGGCACAGGGCCGAGTCTCAAGGCACGGCTGTGTGCAGCAATGTGCTGCCCGAGGCTCCTGAGCTGAACTAGCAATCCTTCTCCAGGCCTTGGATAGAGAGAGGGATGGGAACACAATGTATCAAAGAAGAGCTGCGGGAGGCCTGGAGGCATACTTCCTACCAAACACGCAATAAGGCAATTCCTCTTGCCTCCCTTGCCTCCTCCAGCTCTGGTCCTTCAAACAGCCGCACTGCTGGATTAAAAAGGGTTGAGGTGTTTCCTCCAGCCAGGAGAAAGGTCAGCATATTTCCTAGACTGGGAAGAAGGCAGGAACCTTAAATGGGCTTTAGCTGGAGAGACTCATGGGGATCAAATAGCTGCTGAGACATTTGTTTTGAAATGAATCAAAATTAAAACTACCAAAGACAGTTAAAGGACGTAATGGCAGCTTGGTCCTGCTTAAAAGCAGTAAGGGTCATAGCTGCCTGTTGGTACTTCCACAGGCATACCAATCACGTTTCAGCACAGAAACATCTCAGGATGTGCAGAGCAGCCCTCTTCCCATTTGGAACAAGACATCCCCTCTTTTCCCCTTCCCTGTGCATCATTGCAGCCTGCAGGGTCCTGCCTCAAGTCCTGTGGGTGAGTTCTGTGCATGCCTGTGTTTAATGCCACCATGAAAAACCCATAATCTTGTCAGCTCTCCCAATATTTTCTTCTCCTGAAAACTTGTCATTCCAGTATAAGACCTCTGAAGTGGTCATAGGCTGAGCAAATGAAAAATTAATCTGTCCACTTAGTTTTTCTCAGTGGCAGACACACTTAGCAGGGACAAATACAGGTTTGCTGACCTTGTTCACTACCCAGCCTTCAGATGTAGGACACAGGACCCAGCCTTGAGAGGGTGTGAGGATGTGGAAAGTGGCCGGGACAGCCAGTCAGGCAGGTTTTTTCATCTTTTATGGAAATGTAGCCCTTGGGGAAAGCATGGAATGCTGCAGACAGCAACTTGTTTGCCCTGTCATCAGCCGGGGCCCAGGGAGGTTCCCCATTCCAGCCCATGGCTTCAGCCCAGATCCAGGAGGACACGGACAGCCCAGTGACCTGGGCTCACAAGCTGCAAATGAGCAGCCAGGAGCCAGCTTGCTCTTGACACGGTCACATGCCCTTTGTGAACTCCAAAAACTCACAATTATTCTATGTATGGCTGCTTTGGGGCTACACAAATGATAGTGACCCACTTTGAGTCTGATGCAAGAAGAAAAAAGTGGCAAATTCGGGGCCTCTCATCCCAGCCAAACTCCATTAAAGCCTAACAAACCATCTCATTTCCCTTTGCCAGCAGAACTCAAAAGCAAGCTCCAGAGACCAACCTTGGCTCCAGGGTTTGAGCTGGACTGAAGAATCTCCCTGGGCTCCAGCGGCGCCACTTCACACGGATGCTGCATGGATTCTGACTGGGCTCAGCAGGAAGACTGGCTTTGCTTGTGCAGAGGGTCAAGGTGTGCAGCTGATGGGGAGCACAAACACAGGAAGGACCAGCCTGCACGAGGCCCAGAGGTGCCTGGGAAGGGAGGAGATGAAAAGGGGAGTCAAGGTGGCAATTAAATATTAAAGGACTAGTTCAACAATAATTAGTACTTGTGTGAAGGGAAGGGGTGGAGGTGCCTGGAAAATAGAATAGATCTTTCCAATAATGTTAGAGTGAATATAAAAGCAAACCTTTACTTGAAAGCTTGCAAGTACACTATATGGCAAAAATCACACATGTTATAGTAATTGTACAATTTTTATAAGGTTAGTCAATTAGTATACTTATATACTGTCCACTTAAAAGGTTAGTTGATTAGGTAATAATTCCTGGGGTGTCCACTGGAAGCAGTCCAGAGCTTTCTTTTGCCCCACTTTTGTCTGGTTCAGATTCTGGTTGGAAAACAGAACGTCCTTGTAGTTTGTTCTCCTCTTGAAATAAGACTACACAATATTTAGGTTTATAAAGTTAGCCTATTGTTCCTAAATGTAGGGAAGAAAGTGAGGAAAACTACTAGAAGCTACAGCCATGCTTTAGCAATCTACAAAGCTACAAATATATTAAAAATATAAAAAGCTGACAATCTTAGGCATCACTTGAAGCACTTGCAGACTTGCTGGGCTGTGCCTGGCTGCTGAGAGCTTCACTCAAGTGGCAGAAAACTTCTGAAAGTGCAAAAATCCCTGCTCCAACAGGATGGAAATCATAATTCAAGAGGGTGATACCTTTCTCTGGGCAACCATTTTTTGTCCCTGAGTGAGATCCTGAGCCAGGTGATTCTCCTTTGGGAATGTGGACATTTTGTTGGCCCTTCTGACTTGATCTCTGCAGAAAAGGCTGAGGGGTTGCCCAGGCCTAGAGACATTGTGCAGTCCAAACACATGGGATTAGGGTGGGCTACAATACAATTAAGGTTTCAGAACTGGGTTTGTAAAAAGGAAAAGTTCCATTTTCTTTCTCCCTGGAATATTTTGTTCCCTTCAGTACTTTCAGAAGGAATTGATTAAAAACACTCTTCCTTTGCCCTGTTGTTATTGAAACCTTTTGATAAGAAAAGTTTGGAGCAAACATTTAAAGATGCCTTTTTCTGGAAGCAACAGATGAAATACTTGGAGCATTTCTGAAGCGCAGTTACTAACCAAAAAAACAAAAAGCAGAATCATTTCAACAAACATGAGAAGTGTAAGCTTTCCACTCTGCTCATATATCTGCTCTTGAGCCAAAAGAACTGGTTTTCATCCCCCCCAAGGCTCTGATCCTCCTGAAATGAGCCATTTTGGCCAGTTTCCTCGGCAAAATGTCAACTGGGCCATCTCTGGATGACACTGACACGCTAGCACTGGTACCATTGGGACCTTGTTTAGGCTGTGAAGGTATTGTAACAGGCAGTTAGTCAAGGTGTGTCACATATCCCAGTGCCTTCTCTGGCCTTCCCCAGGCTGAGAATTTATGTCCCAAATGTCACAGGAAGAATATTTATGTACAAAGGATGAATTAGTCTGGGATATCTAAGGATGCTTGGAGGGAACTGGCTCACTGTCAGTCACGCTTGGAAATGGTGTGAACATATGGGCGGCTTCAGAGCGAATGTGGCTGCACTCCCAGCACACAGCACAGGAAAAATGGGACAATATTGCCACAGTGAGACTTCCCCTGCCAAGACAAAGTAGACTTGGGTCTCCATGGGCCTCCTGCCCCTTCAAACACACTGTAAATTCAGCACATCTCTTATTTGCTTCAGTTTGCAATGTACCAGTGCCCAGAAACATAACTGCCATATACCTGCAACCTTCTCAGCCCTGGTACTGGGTCAACAACTATTCAGAGCTTTCCAGCACTGCAGGAGCCTTGCAGAAGCCTGAGAAAGAGAGAAGAGCCCTGCATGGATCTCTCCTCTGTGTGCAGCATGTGGGCCATGCTCCAGCACACACCCTGGGCAGAAATGATGACTGACAACCAAAACCGACCTGCGAGCGTAATTCCTGAGCCCTTTTCAACCTCACGCCTCAAAATGGTGTATACTGGGGAAGATGCTTCTTATCAACACAGACAACTGCACAGATTTTGGAAGGTGATGGTTCCTCCAAGCCCATCCCAGTACAGACTGGTCACAAACAGCACTGAACAAATAGGCACTAAATCTTATTCTTTTAGGTAGCTATACTCCTAAGAACTCAAAATTTTGGTTTTGCAGCTATGAACAAGGAAAAGGCCATAACAGACCAGTAGCAAGGAGGAAAAAGGTGGGCTCTGTGGAGTGCAAACACCTGCAGAGACACGTCCTTCTGTGCACAATGACATTGTATGTGCTGTGCTGCTGGGACAGCATCAAATTAAATTGGCTGTGTAGAGGAGACCCAGGATACGTCTAGGCCTTTCTCTTCAGGCACCCAGCACCAATGGCTTTGGTGTAAAATGTAAACGTTCAGTCAAACAGCTCTGTCTCAGGTCCTGGCACTGAAACCATGACTAAAGTACTTTATATCTCTAAATTAATCCCTCCTGAAGTTTCAGGAGGTGGGCAGGTACATTCACCTGTAAAATAAGCTCTGCACAGTGAAATGACTGGGCCTCAGTTGGCTAATGCAGTGCTGCCCCCGCCAGAGAGCTGTTCTCTGGCTAAGGAAGCAATTTCAGTGGTTGAGACAATGGGAGGTTTATGCAGCAGGAACAGCCAGGACTGCTGCTGTACCCATGGAAATCTTCCAGCACGGGAGGTGTCTGGCACACTGTCACTGGCTTCGAGCAGCAGAAATACCCTGGCTATTTCATTGCTCCAGTGAGCAGTGACAAACCAGGGTTCATAAGCTGGCTGCAGATCCATGAGCCATTGCACATTGCCTGGAAACCAGCAGTCTGCTGCAATCCGAGGCAGCTGCGCAATGCTTTGGTCGCAATGACTTCAAGGGCTTGGGTGTCCATGAAACTCATGACATGAGTGTTTTTGCACTGTGCAAAACACCATGGTGGTGTCACCACTTCAAGCTGTCAGCTTTGAGCATGGTTTCCCTGAGATTTGGAGTAGTGTTGCCTGCAGAAAAAGAGGCAGGTTTGCATCCCAATCCACAGAGACTGCTCCGGACCACTTGGCCTCCATCCTGCTGACTTACTCATCGTGGTTTGCCAGGCACTATGAAAGAAAGAGTTCCTCTGGGTGAAGGATGTTCATATCTTGATGGAATTGTCTTGTGGGAAGCATTTATGTTCCTAGTTCCTAAAATAGTTTGGGAACCCCGTTTATGTGTTGTTCCTGCTCACTGTTAGGTTGTGTCTGTAAGGAGAGGAAATCTTGGGATCACACATGCCTCCCCTAGAATGACACTGAGATCTGCCCCACCAGTCTCAAGCTGGCCAAGCACAGGGAGGTCACAGAGTGGCAATATTCCAAATGACACAACACATTAAGGAGAGCATCAGCTTCCGGCTGATGGGAGAGGCAGCTCCTCCTCTGCTGCACTGCAGGGGCAGGAGCCAAGCAGGTTTGAAGTAAGGGACTCCTGGATTCCTGGATTTGGCCACCATAGCTGGGCCCCCAACCCTGGCAGTGCAGCAGCAGCAGCCCCAGGAGGGATGTGGGCAACCCTGCTGCTGTCTGGGGCAGTGCTTTGCAGCCAGCTGGGAGCACAAGCCCTGCTGTAGCCCCTGGCTAAGGGCAATGAAAAATAATTAATCCATGTGTTGAATACCTTGCAGCAGTACAGAGGAAACCTGCCAAGCTGTGGGAGTGAGGAAGCGTGATCACCCCCACTTACCAGACAAGGAGTTCGCACCTCGGGCTGAGCCAAACTAAAGCTGTAAGATATGCCTGTCTGTCAGAAGCAGTGGGATGTTTGGAATCCAGCTGATTCCCACCATCCTTGCAGCTCCCATGGCTCTATTAATATCATTACTGTTGCAAGAATTTTTATTTAGCATCGGGAAAAATGAAAAGGAAATATCACCTATGTCCTTGTCACCACATTAAAGCTAGCTAATCTTTTCAGCAGATACCAGGTTTCAGTCTTTCCTGCTGGGCCACACCAATACAAGCTGCTCTGGAGCTGTTCCTTGCAGTGGATCTGATCCTACCAGGCAAGTGACATTTCTGTGGCTAAGGCTCAGAACAGCAGGCTTTTCCCCTGCGGCCCTGCCCAGAAGAGAGCACCACGCTGGGCCAGGGACACTGCCTGCAGGCGGTCCTCAAAACTCCCTCCTGCTGGGTTCAGAGAAATGTCCGCCTTCGGTGGGAGAGTCACCCACCCTGGCATTAAGAAAAGCTTTTTGTTCTTTAAACTGCCTCGGGCATTTAAGCCATTAAGGCAGGAAGGGCTTACTCTAAGCAGCTAGAGGATTAGTGGAAGTTATAGGATACTCTCCACTCTAATACTTTCCCTTTTTGCTTCAGCTGTTCTGTATGTGTGAGGCAAAAAGGATGCTACCCTCATAAGAAAGAAGGTCACTACCACTGTGAGGTCCACAGACACGGCTACGAGGAAGAAGAAGGTCACAGCCATCCCTACAGCCACACAAAGGATGATGACAAGGCAGAGAAGGTCGCTGTCACTCCCATGGCCATACACACAGCCACGAGAAAGCCCCAAGCCCTTCCTACACGAGTCATTGGCATGGTTATTGGCATGAAATCAGCTACAGAAGGAGCAGCCACCTTCGACCAGCTCTGTGGGAAGCTCTCCCCGTGCACAAGGAGACACGTGTGGCTACTACCCTGCTCAGAGCAATGTCATAGTATGGATAGACAAGGACTGAAGGATCCTGCAAGGAGGTGGACATGCCTGACCTCCTTGTATTCTCCATGCTTTCAACTCAGTTGTTTTAAACCTACCACCTATTTCAAAAGATCATTTACCTATTTAATGCTTCTAAAAGCCAACAATTCAAAACGCTGCCCTGCACCTGCCACACAGGGCCAGGAGCACTTCTGGGAGCATTCCCAGCCCGGGCCAAGCAGGAGCACAACTAACTGCCGGGATGAGGGAATATTTTCTCCCAAAGGATGCCCGGTGCCCCGAGCTCCTGTTCCGCACCCTTAAGCTCAGCCCCATCCCCGACAGCCAGACTGGCCCGGGGGTTACAGTTCCCCCCGCAGCTCTCCTGGTGCCGGCGGCTGCGCCCCCGTGCCCGCCCCCGCGCCGGGCCCGCCTCCGCGGCCGCGCAAGCGCCGCGCCGAGCCGGGCAGAGCCCAGCCGGGCAAAGCCGAACCGAGCCGAGCCGCACCGAGTCAAGTCGAGTCGAGCTGCGCCGAGCCGAGCCGGGCCAGGTAGAAAGGCGCCGAATCGGGCAGAGCCGCGCCGCGCCGCACTGAGTCGAGCCGAGCCGGGCAGAGCCGGGACGCGCCGGGGCGCCACCGCCACCACCGCTCCGGAGTGTTCAGCACCGCGGGCACGGACAGCGCCCGCCGCCGGCCATGGAGGCCGCGCCCGCCCCGCCGCCCGGGGAGCCGCGGCCCGAGGGGACGGGCCGCGGTCGCGACCCCGCCTCGCCCAGGTAGGAGCTGCGGGATTGGGACAGGGGCGCAGAGCCGGTGCCCCGGCGGGTGAGAACTGCCGCCCTGCCGCCACCACCGGTTCTGTGTGTGGAGGTGGTCGGTGCCACCGGGTTTTTTTGGGACCAGGGTCCCCCAGTCTTGCCGAGGTGTGTCCCATCCTCCCACCGGAGGTGCAGACAGAGTCCCTCGTAGCCTGCCCAGCTGCCCACCCGCGATTCGGGCTCTGGCGACGTGTGCTGCCCAGCCGGCGTCCTGGTTGCTCCTGCCCTGGGGCCAGGACCACCACGCATAGCTATTCGTGCCGGGGGGGCTTCCTGGTTTGGCCTCCCGGGCAGGTTTCGATCCTGCAACATGGTGTGCTCTCCCTTCTGCAGCAACGGGAGAGCTATTGTTGGGAAGCTCAGCGTGTTTCAGACAGAGCCTTATTGCAATCAGCTGTGGGCAAACATGGGTTTCAGTCCAAAGATCTCCTCCATAAACTCCCACATCCCTCATCCCCCTGTGCCATATGCTCCCTTACCTGGTGTCTTAAGCCAGATTAGCAGCCACAACCATCAACATTTTCTGGAAACATCAACAAGCCCATAATCATGAGCAAGGAGCCATCCCATATTCACAAGTACATTGGCATGTGTTAGACCAGGGCAATCTGAAGACCTAAGCTCTTCAGATTCTGCTTGACAGAGCACACCCCGAGGTCAGCAGCACACAAATCCTTTCTGAAAGCCCAAGGGTTCCATTTCTGTCGGGTACAGGATACTCACGCTGAGGGAGCCCCACCCACCCAGGAGCACTGGCAGGGCACTCACTGCTCGTCAGACAGCTCTGATGTCCCCGGCCAGAGGCTGCCGTGCCTGGGGGTCTCAGTCTCCTGCGACTCTCACACAGTCCAGCACTGGTTTAGACCTTGCTCATTCAATGGGGGCAAAGCTGTTACTGGAGCCATTTTCTTTGCTTGTCTGAGTACTCCTTGGCCATTCAGACAGGTCTTAAAATGAACAGTGCAGCCTGCAAGAGGTAAGATACAGAGAGTTAAGCCACCTGACACAGATGCATTTCGAATTTCACCCATGCTGCTCACTCAGTCTTAGCTCTGTGGTCTCCACCTTCTGCCCTAGCCAAGGTGGCTCTTCATCATCAGTGCTCACTGCATCAGCTAAAAACCACAGATGCCAGAAAACACCACTTTCCTCCTGGCCTCTTTCAGCCTGGGACACTAAGGTGGGGATTTTATTTTCCTTTCCCTTTCCATTTCACTCCTTTTTTTACCTTCAAAACAAGGCTTAGCAAATATGATTTTCCCAGTGCAGACAGAGCTGTTCTGGCACTGAAGGCTGGGTGGGAACCTTGAGCCCTCTGTCTCTGGCTCTATCCCAGCACAAACACCTGTACCCACAGCAGCAGCAACAGCTGCCTGGCGTAAAGGTAAGGCTGTTTGCACAAGTCAGTGGAAAGGTTTATAAAACTAAACTTTTCCTGGCAGACTACGTGGGAAGCAGAGTTTTGCAGTCTCATTAATTTTTCATGATGATTTAACATACTCAGGAGTCTCACTGACAAAAAAAAACTGTAGGTCTTCTCAAGGGTATGCACGATCCTGCTGCTAGACTGAAAAAGCAAAACAAAAGAACTCTGCAGGAATTGTTCAGTGCACAAGGATTTGCTGCAGCCAGAGGAGGAGATGGATTGCTCAGGAGTGCCTGTCTCTCCCTGTCAGGGAGACAGGGAGCTAGATAACGAGGTGACAGTGAAACGCAATGAACCCTTCCCTAATCCCAGGGAAAGGGCATTCTTATCTCCTTAGAAAGTACAAGGAAAAAAGCTCTTTTTCTCAAGAGCTCCACTGCAGTTTTGCTGGTGGTATGTTCAAAGAAAAATTTAAATTCCATTATAAAAGCACATTCTTAAAAAGTCATTTACAGCTCTCCAGGAAAAAGCTATTAGTCTAGATGGAAGCTGACCTATAGCACATGGATTTAATCCAGAAAGAATTCATATTTCTTTTTCATTGGGGAACACTTGCACAGCTGATATGCAAACAAACTCTGCTAGAGGAAGGAAAAAAAGGGGAAAGAGAAACAAACTAGCTTTTTTTTTTTTTCTGAATGAAATTTTGTGGCACTTAATGTCTAATTGAGCAAAGGTTCTTGATGAAAAAGGGCTCTGGTTGTAGGCAAGGTACAGACTTTTGCCATTTTTCTACTTGTTTTTATTCCCCCTTGAGATTCCTCTGGCAACAGGAGAAGTTGTAGTTTGAGTCAGGCATCAGACAGCTCCATTCACTCGGTAGGTGTTTCCCATCTTTCATATGCAAAGTGCTTCTTTCTTGATCCTCTCTTTAGTATGCAAAGGGGGAAATGATCTATTAAAAAAAAAAAAAAAAGCAGTGCTTATAGAAATGGGTTTGGTGATGAGGGTAGAATTAGGCAGAGAAAGGGGCCATTCCTGCAAAAGGCTGAATATTTTTGGCCCATTACCCTCTCAGAACCTCTCCTGCTGCTCTGGCTTAGGGGGGACAGCAAGACCAGGGAGAGCCAAAAACTGGAGTTGCTTAGGAAAAGGAAGGTGATCATATGCTACTATTTCCCTGCCTGCAAAGCTTCCTCCAGCCCAACTCGGCTCTGTGTGCTGCAGAACGAAACCATCCTGAGGGGAATGTGCTGGGAGCAAGAAGCCAACATGGCATGTTTCCAGTAAAGCACCCTGCTAGGGCCGAGTGAGCAGCTAAAGCCTAAAGCCATTCTCTGTGGGGCAGGAGGATGCTGGTCTCTGGAAGAGGGGCATAATCCCTGCCAGGAGGGTGGACTGACAGCATACAGCCCTTGGCTCCTGCCACAAACCCTGTATCCCACCACTGCTCCACATCCCTGCAGACCTGGAATGGCAGAAAACTGTCTCCTTAGAAATCCTGACCTTCTCTTTCCTGTTTCCTTGTGGGAAGAAGCTCCAGTTCGTTTGCTGGGTCCCCCACATAATGTGGGGTGTTTATGCTCTGCTACTCATCTCAGAGAAGCACTGCTGCACTCAGAGTGGCTTGGGCAGGTCCAAATTGGATTATTATTCTGTCTAGGCATCTCAGGGCAAGAGGCAGGGAAGCAAACAGTGAAAGCAACACAGCTCACTGGTGTGGGTAACAGGAGCAGTTAACCCTCGTCCATCCTTTCCCTTATATCCCTTCTTTTCTCCTTTCCCAGCATCTTTCTGGTTGCATCCAGCTGAGCCTGGAAAAGAAAATGGAGGCTGTCAGCTGCCTCTGTAGGCTTTTCTGCAGCCGAGACACCATTTCTGCCTGTTTAATCCCAAAGATATCAAATATCTGACACAGTCCAGAGTGGGAATGAATCTTAAAAATAGAAGTCTTTGTCAGTGTCAGCATGGCAAGCAGAGTCCAGTGTGGTGCTCTGCCCTTTTCTCCTCATGCCTGACAGCAAACAGACATCAAAAATCCCCAGAAACATTTTTCTAACACAGTTCAGAGTCCTGAGGGCCCAAAAAAGTAATAGTGACATGGTTTCAGGCAAAGAAGGAGCAGCCTACGTGTCTGGTGCAGACCTCAGCAGACCAAAGGTTAAGCTCACCAGCACTACAGCTAATTGGGAGAGCAGCAAGTGGAGACTCGAACTCTGCCGAGCTGCCAGCAGTGATTATCCAAACCCATCATTATTTGCAAGCTCCAGGTTTCCCTGGAGATTGTGGATAGCCAAGGTCACATCGTCATGGAGTTGGAGAGGGGTGAGCATAAGGGAACTCATATCCAGAGGGTGATTGACAGAGCTGTAATTGTTTAGTCTGAGAAAGAGATAATGGAGAGAAGTCACGAGTGAATGATCCAAACTTGCCAAAGTTATTCCAGAATCTGAAGTCACTGAGCAGGTCAGGGATTGAGATAGGAAACGACATGTGGGAGAAGAGCAGAACTTGACAGCATTTCACAGCAAAGATGGTAAACAAGGAGAGTGTGATTTTGTGTGAAATATTAGACTCAACGTTACCAACGTATGTGCAGAAAACCCGGAGGCAATCTGCAATATCCAAGAGTTTGGCATCTGCTTTCCCCACCAGGAGGTTTTGTAGCCGAGGGGTTTGTGGAGGAAGAATTTGTCATTGCATGGTCTCCTGCCTCTCCCTGACCACATTCAAAGTGTATTTTGTAAAAGCCCTTTTGTTCTGTCCTGTGTCACATACTCACTCTCAGATGAGGCAGACAGGCTAATTAAGTCATGAAAAGCCTCTGGTCCCAGATTACTGTGCAGATACAGTAGTTTAAAGGGATAAGAATTTTGCTTTTCCTTTGAAAAAAAAAAAAATCTGAAATATATTACAAGTGTAGGAATACCAAAACACAAGATGTCAGTGCAGCAGTGTCTTTATGAATTATTATGCACTGTAGAACATCACCTATTTAAAGCGTGCAGCTAGGGAAAACAACAGGATCAAGGTCGAGGAAAAAGAGTAACTTAGAGGCAACAAAAAGGGAGTCAGAAAAGGTCTGGACCTTGTCAAAGCCTAACACTACCATGACCTCAGCTCTGATGAAAATTCCCTGCAGTACAAAACAACAAACCCCAAAGTCACTGGACACATGGGAGGAGTGGGATGATTTACACTTAAAGCTTGAGAGTGTGGCTTAAGGACCCTCCAGGTCAGCTGTCCCAAGCAGCCTCTGCCCCTGCAGCTCACCAGCACTGTAGGGGACATGGCGGTTTAGCATCCTCCCCTCAGGCTGCCGCTATAATTAGTAGAGAATGACTAATTGAAGGTGTAATTTTATGTGTTGACTGCCACGCACTCTGATCTTTCCCTGCTCTGTCTGCAGCACTCCTGCCCCGTGCTGCACCTGTATCCCTCGCCAGGCTCTGATGGGGCTGTAAGAACCCCAAACAAGATTTCAGATTGCATCTCCTGAGCAGCTTTGCTGGCTCTGCATTTGTAATCTCATATATGAGAATTGTGGAATCTCCTGTTGTGAACTACCTTTACACAGAGCTCTAACACAAATCACACGCTTGAAAGGCCAGGTAATCCTGTCACTAATCCACCTGGGACAGGACAGCAAGGACTTCAAGCCTATTGTTGATGTTATTTGACAAGTTCTGTGGGTGACTGGGATATCATTGTCACAGTTCAGGAGCTTCTGCTTTGCCAGCTGCTCTCCCTCTTGCTGTTTTGAACCAGCTCAGTACCAGTACCTTGATTGCAGCTTAGAGGCAAATGAGCACTGGAACTGCTGGGGACAACCTTATCTCAACCTTATCTCACTGAGGTGAGATAAGGTGTGTGCACACACCTGTCTGCTGGTTTTCTGACACCTGCTTCAGCACAGACACCACATCAATTATGGCTTCTGAAGTCAGGACCCAGGAATGTGCTATCTGTGTCTGTAACTGCTGCAGCTTTCATTAGGCTTAGAAACTAAATGTAGCATTGGATGGTGGTTAATCAGGCAAGATTTCTCTGTTGCTGCTCCCTGGACTAGTACAATGTGCAAGTGAAGCTACGTGTGATGCCTGTGCCATGAGTGTCCACATTGGCAGTGGTGTAGCTGCTACCACAAACATGACCCTGCTGTAATGATTTTAATGAAATAGGCCCATTTGGTACAATCATGAAATATAGTTTATCAGTGTTGATAAACTCAGCTGATGTTGGAAAGTACACAGCACAGACTGCCAAGGCCAGTATGTCCTGCTTTCTGAAAAAAATAGCAATTTTCAAGCAATACTGAGCTAATAGTATTCTCCAAATTCTTTTGTCTTTAAAAATCTTATGCCAGTTAACTTTGGGTGCAATTCTAGAGACATGTAATCACTAAAATTCTGCCCTTTTCCAAGGCTGTGAGAAAAATATAAAAGATATCCTTTCCCCAACTTTTTACCTTCATTTTTTCCCACATCACACCAGGTGCCTTAGGCTAAAGTTCATCTCACTGCTGTCTTGTTCCAACACTCATAATTCTTTGATGACTTGAGACATTTTGTGATTCTGGCTGGCCTGAACTGTTTGTCCTTTTTAATCCTGGACGCCAGGCACTGCAGCAAGACACATCATTGAGCTGTAAGAGGCCATGGCACGTGCTCTGGACAAGGACCAGAAACTGCTGGTGTTTGCATCTCTTGGGACAGTAATTCCTAAAGCAATTTTGGGGTCATAAGGACCTCAGTCTATGGTGTGTGAAGGGGTTTTTGGTGTCACACATACTAAGCAATCCCTCAAAGTATTATTCAAACTTTCTCAAAGCTAGTAAAACCTCTCAGGCTCCATAAATAAAGAACTATAGGAATGAAATAATGTTTTACATTCCTTGGAGGGAAGAAAGTGTATCCTGCAGAAACCTCATTACTTGGGAACTAGAGTCTGCAAATGTTTTGTCTAAGTAAATTCAGCAACCAGAGGATAGTCAAGTTTCAAAGGATCTATAGAGATCCCAGTCCATTCCCTTCCTACAAGGTAAGACCAATAAAATTTGTTGCTGTCATCCTTGGGAGATGTGTGTCTGAAAAGTTCCTGAAGAGCCCAGTGGAGCATGCAGGACATGGGAGCCATTAAGGAATGTGCCAGGCTGGAGGCTGAAGGCCCTGTTAGATGTCACAGCCCTCAGGTTCACTGCTCAGCTGTGTCAGTGCCAGGGATGACTCACTCTCCTGCTGACCCAACATGGAGCAGTGCCAGTCCTCCTGCAGAGCAATCACACTAATTAATCCTCCCAAGGAGTGCAGATAATTGAGTGGCTTCTTCATATGCAGATTCCTTTCATTTCTGTTTGTCCAGACTTCTGTAATTTCTCTGGGTCCTCAGTTAAGATGCTCCTGGCACAGTGAAATATCCCAGAGAATTTTTGGGTGGGATATTACCCAATTTTTCAAACTTTTGAAGCAACACACACAAAGGATGGATTACAGAATTCTCCATCGCTTGGGATCCCTGAATGAGTCATGGATGTCTTTATAAAAAGCATAATCCAGTTCAGCCCTTAGGCAGACTCCTGGTAGAGGATACAGTGGGTGAGGTTTGACATTTGTGTTATGTGGGAGTCTGTAAGCATCTCCAGTTTTTGGGATGCAACTCCCCAGCGCAGCCTTTCAACCTCTCCCATTTTACCTTTCCCTTCATTTCTCTCATAGGGAAAAACAAAATGCAGGACCTTGCCAGACCTGCCTTGCCATGCCAGAGATTGGGAATGTTGAGCTCAGCTACAGTGGCACTTCCTGGGAAAAAATCTGCCCAGTCCATCACTGCCCCATTCCTGCATCCCCTGGGCTGGGAGAAGACAACCTGCCCTCCTCCAGCCACACGCTTGGGCCAGTCTCCACCCAGTCCAATGGCCAGGTGCCAGCCAGCTCCCAGGACGCACAGCAGCAACACCCGTACTACCCCTGCACCCAGGAGGAGTCCCGAGGCAGCTACGGCCTGCCCTCGCTCCCTGGGCATGGCGAGGGGCCCGTGCTGTGTTCCCACCTCTCCAGTGGTGATCTTGTGCCAGCCTCCCACCCCGAGGCCTCGGAAACACCCTGGAAGCAGTGGTCCCCCGGGCAGCGGCGGCCGATGCAACATCACGTTGTCACAGTCAGGTAAGAGGCACAGGCCAGACTTGGAGGGGGGAAGTGGGAGGGATGAGCAGAGTCTGAGCTGTGATGGATGAAATGTGGGTTTTGCTCTTCAGCTTGGGGCAGTAGCTGCTCCAAAACACACGGAAGGATCCAGTTGGCTCTCTACCTCTGTGTGGGCGTACAGAGAGCAGCCATTCCCATGCCAGGGAGAGGTGGGATTTCCTTCTCAAGGGAGTGGCTGGCTAAAGCCAAGGTCACTCAGTCACTCCTAGGTCATGCAGCTGTGAATAGGCCCATCTTTCTTTACTTCTGTATTTTCTCCCTTTGCACTCCAAGCCACCCAGCTGCTAGTCCTTTATCTTGGCAGAGTTCTCAGTGGTGGGAATAGAGTTTGTTCTTTTCCTGCCCCCACAGAAGCTGCTGCCAGTGCTGGGAGGGAGTGGCAGCCGAGGGTAATAAGCGCTGGCTACAGCTGAGCAGTGAGAGATAGAAAAGGGGCGAACATTATTTGGCTTTCCAGGTTGGGCAGCAACCAGTGTATGAATTCTTTGTTGTCCATGAGAGAATCCATTTGTGTGCAGAGCCTGGGTAACAAGAGCCTGAGCTACAACCTCTGCTCTTTCCAGCCAGCACCATCCTTCCTCCTGAGTGTGCTTTTTAGGGTCCACTCCTGGCACAAGAGATCATGATCCCTTCACTGCTGTAGCCATAGCCATTTAATCCTGATAAAAGATGGCACAGGATTCCTTTCTTGCCTGTGTACAGCATTGCAGTGTTAGGCACAAAGGCCCTTTAGAGTCTCATTTTCCAGCCATTTACACAGGATTTAATTTGCTTGTGTTTGTGTAGAGGAACTGCAGTCAAGGGAGCCTGGGTCCTTTCTATGAATCGTTTTCCTGGATCCTTTTTCTGGATCCTTTTTCACTCATGTGCTATCAACAAAATTGCCAACCAGATACTCTGTAACAGGTTATTTAAGCAGGAAGCACAACTGGATTGTAAATCCCTGGCAGAGTGTGCAGCACCAGCAGTCAGAAAAGTGATAACATAATAATGCCAGAATGAGGTTTTTAATCCAAGCAAATCTGCTTGAAGAGCTATTGTGAGGGAATTAGCACAGGATGGGCAGTGTACTGCTGGAGAGAGACCTCGCTTTGATAATCTGGGGAGGCTTTTGCTCTGCTCCTCTCTGTCCCCAATCTACAGAGCATTAGCGTGACAAGCAAAACACAGAATCATTTATTACATGAGCCACCTGGAGTGACTCTGCCATGGGGAGCTCTCCTCCACTGCTTCTCCATTTCTCCCACCCATAACAAGGCTAGGAAGGATGAGCTGCCTCAAGGTTGGCTGCTGCAAGGCGGGGGGACCATCTGCCCAACAGATATTGGAGTGCAGCAGGACCTTCTCCCAGGCTAAGCAGGAGTGTAGGAGGGTGAGAGGAGGAGGGAGCACTGGCTGAGCAGAGCCTGGCACAGCTGTGGAAGGAGGTGGGAGCAGTTCTGTGGAAGCTGTGACCAAGCCAAGGCCGTGCCAGACTGGGGCATATTTCAAGGGGACATTTCAGTGCAGAGAGAGAGAGCAGAACAAAAGGTCCAGGAGATACCTGACCCAACAAGATGCAGCTTTTCTGCCAGGATGCTGGTGGAAGGCTTGTCCTCAGGGATTCATCAACAAACTTTGGATCCCCTGGGGAAGGCTTCTTTATTCCCCCTCTTAGAGCCCTTCAAGTAGGAGTAACAAATGCTCCTCTGTGAACAAAATCCAAATCAAATATTTTTAGCAGCTCCACTGGCTTTCTGCTCTTATAGCCTGAAAAGACAGTCCTTGGAGGGACCCAGGAAACAAATGAGTCACCTTTTTGGTGAGCTGAGCTAAAGAGAAAATAAAAACTAACTATAGTTGTTGCTAGCCCAGCTCATGCTACCAAACCTCATTTGAAAAAGAGGTTTGCTTTTGTCAAGAAACACTTTAGGAAGTGCAGGAAAAGCACTTAAACCAGACAGATTTTAATGGATTTCTATAGGACTGCATTGCTAATGTCCAGTACTCTCTGGAAGGTTTTCTGAGAGGGACTAAAGGAGTGACTACATGGCTTCCCATCCTGTTTGGTTAAAATGGGAGAGGAAAAGGCTCTATTATTCATTAAACTAATTCACACAGTGACAGAACTGTGTCAGCACTGGCTCACCTTGGTGCTTACAGTGCTGCAAGGGTTAATCTGCTCAGGGATCAGCACTGGGCTTCCCAGGAAAATAATAAATGAACACATCTTTTTTCCTTTCTGTCTGCAGACATGACAAAGCTTTCAGGATGCCAAAAAGGTATGTTTAACAGCAAAAGCTTCTTGTCCTTGTACCCTGTGATCAGTGCTCTCCTGTCCTGCTATTAGGAGAAGCAGAGTGCTACTGCTGGTGACATCCCAGCAGGCCCAGCTCCAGAGGCAAGGTCAGCGCTCCTGGGGCTTTCCACTCCTTGGAAAAATCTCCATTTGCTTGTGAGATCAATTTAACCTGCATTAATGAATAGTAACGCTGTCTCAGGAGCTGTTCTTGGGCAGGTGCCTGGCTCTAACCCATACAGTAGCTATATATATATATATATATATAAAATAATTCTATATGTGTGTGTGTGTGTGTGTGTGTGTAAGATTAATCCAGCTTGTCTTATCAGAGGAATAATAAGGAAAAGAGCCCATCCATGAAATAAACTCATCTTTTCAAAAGACAGAAAATTTTAAATACATTTATAAAAATTAAAATAATTTGATTGCCTTCTACTTCTGTTTAAAATCTGACTTTTGTAAACTATTGCTTCTGGATGGTTTGGATAAGCACCTTCTGTCATCAGCGACTGCAGCTGATTTTTTTTCTTTTTTCTGGTAATTGGACATGGAAATATCCAAAATAGCCTCCAGAAAATAGCTACTCTAATGAGTGAAGAGCAGTTTTGTTCATTTTTATAGTAAAGACTTCATCTACGAAAACGAACTCGATAAGGCAATTGTAAATTGAAAAAAAAAAAGGCAAAATAACAAAAAAATCAAAAGTCATGTGAAAAGCTGCTTGAAGTGCTTGTGATGACTTCTAATTATGAAATAGCTGCGGTGGAGTCCCAGGCAAAAGGGGGAAAAGAGCAGGGAAGGAGAAACATTCCATCTCAAATAGAGTTCATAACTATTCCACTTGCCTTCACAAATATTTGTCAGCTATTTTTGAACAAAGAATTTCTTATATTTCAGAAGTACATCAGAACACAAAAGAACTAGCCTGCCAAACCAGAGCAGGAACCCATTCTGCTATCTTACATCTCAACTGATATTTCTGAGGAAGACAAAAATCTTGACACAGTAAAACTTGCACTGGTAAAAAATGTGAGAGAGTAACTTTCATAGATCATCCTATATGTGAGTCAGTTTGTCCCAAAGGAAAAATAGAACTTGGAGAGAAAATTTTATACAAGCTCCTGAAGAACAAAAGTAACTGACAAATAATACTTGGGCCAGAGCAAGCTGCTTCCCTGGAAGGGTTTTGATGTCATCAAAATTTTGTGATACATCATTAAAATCGAATGTATTCTAGTGAGTATGTATGAATTTAGAGCAATGTCTAAATACACTAATTTAGACCAATGACAGTGGGCTTGCTTGGGTCAGTTACCTTCAAGGACTCTTCAGAATTATCCAAAGATTTCTCAGGGTCCAGTTTGGAAATCTGTAGCCTAAACTGTTGCAGCCACCAGCTGACATTGCACAATCTGGGGGAAATTAAGAGGCTCTTTCTAAATGCAATCTTTGAACTTAAATGTTTAAAGCTTCATTTTGCTTGAGGACACAAGAGTCTGGTTTTTATTATTTCTGATTGAAAAAGCTGGAAAACGCAGAGAGGCAAAATGTAATTACCCGAGTTAATTAGAGCTGCCTGCAAATATCCAGTTAGAGGTGTAATATCTTCATTAGTAGCTGCACTAGAGCCTCCAAGCTTCACAGTAAATAACTGTGCAAACCAGAAACCCTGATTTTTTCCTTCCAGTTACTCACAGCTCATTGGCTCAGCAGCAGGTTTTGTGCTCAGAGCAGAAGCATCTCACCAGCTGCATTTTTTCTCCTCCTGTTGTGTGCAGTTACTCACAGCTGATGGCGGAGTGGCCGCTGGCCGTGCTGGTGCTGTGCTCCGTGGCGGCGGCGATCTGCACCGCGGCTGGGCTGCTGGTTGGGAACCTGCCTGACTTTTCAGAGCCCCTGATGGTAAGTGCCTACAGCTCAGGGATCAGTAGGAATGTAAGGAAAGTCCACACCCAACCAGTGATATCAATCATCCCTTCAAGATGAGCAGAATGCGCCAGTCCTGCACAGCTGCCCCTGACACACAGGGAGAACACAGCCCATGCTCATCCCTCAGCCACGCTCCAGTGCCCTCACTCTAGTGTGGAGACAATGCCAACACAAACTGGGATTGCTCCCTTTGCTCCCTTTCCAAAGCTGGAAGGCTGGGATTGCCCACAGTGAATAGCTAGGCTTGGCAGAGACCAGATAGAGGAGCTGGCTTTGGCTCCTACAGTCTGTGCATGAGGCTTTTGGAGAGCATGCCCTGTTCTGAGCACTATGCACATGGAATGTTTTCCATGAGGAATGCCACGTTCCCTGAAATCATTCCTGCCTCTGGCTTATGGAGGAATCTTGAGAAAATTAGAATACACTAGAGTTTGTCCACAAAAAGGAGAATTGGTGCCATTTCTGTAAGGGACTACTACACTTAAAAAGGAGGAGAAATTCTTAGGAGATCAGGGAGAGATAACTGTAGCCATTGTTGACAGGAAGGGAAAGAGAAAAGGTTCATATATTTTCTCTTATCTCTGGGATGCAGTATTTCCAGGGAAAGTTCAATTTGTGTATCTCTCCAAGATGCAGTAGTCTCCTACAGTTTCCATGTGCTGGAGGAGGCCTAAGGACAGCTGAGCTGTGACAAAGCCCTTTTCCTTGGTGCAGGGCTTCGAGCCACGGGACACTGACATTGGCAGGAAGCTCATTGTGTGGAGGAATATCGAGAGCCATACAGGCTACAAGAAGACTCTTTCCCTTTCTCCCTATGCCAAGAAGAAAAGGTATTTATTTGAGCTTGGTTTGGGGGATTTGAGGAACGTGTTGGTTGTAAAGTCACATATTCAATATTCCAAAATATTTATGTGAATTCCATACATCCTATGCTTAAAAGCAACTGAGGCATTGGAGGGTTCGAAGTCCTTGTGCCTGCAATGGATTTCGGCTCCCTATTGCTGTGTCTGGCACCAGAGCCTTGTCAGTGAATGTAACTCCCAGCCAGACACTGTCTTGTTAATAATCACAGTTATTAACAATAATCTGCCCTCTTGCTAGCTATGATGACCTTGGCATTGGCAGAGGACAGAAGGCTGCTCAGGGAGAACAAGCAGCGAGGACACGGAGAATGGTGGAAACCATCTATGGAGCAGATGGATTCTTCTGTGGTCCCCCAGGTGATTGAAATCTTGATGAGGCAGTAAATACTGCACACCCAGAACTCAGCTGAAAGAACTGCCAGAGTTCAGGACACAGGGAATACTCTGAATTTGCTCTAAGCAAGCAGTGTGTGCAATTCCACCTGTGAGAGCTCTGACAGTGCCCTCACAGCACTTCCTATTTCAGTGGTCACAAAAGGCTGGTTCAGGAATTCTGAAGAGTTGTTTGTCCTTCTTAACTCTTTGCCATATTTCTTGTTTTCCCTTTAGAAATATACTTTGCAAGCACACATTAAAGGACCAATGTTTTCACCATTTACCCATATCAAAAGTGAATACTGTTGAAAAAACAGCACATGCCCTGCTTGCTGTCTGCTCCCTCCCCTTGTCTGCTCCCTCTCCCTCTCTGTTCCTTCCTTCTTTTCTTCTTGAAAAATGTACATGGCAGTAAAATCTGGAGACAAAACCAGAAAACTCCAACACCCCCCAGATTTGTCCCAAAATGGGCACTAGTAAGTAGAAAGAAGAACAGCAATAAGGTATTTTTGTTCTGTTCCCTGCCTTCTATCTACCTCTGGATACAAGTCACACACCAAACCCACAGGTCCTTGGGGGTTTTTGGCTGAGCTTAAGCTCCTCCTTTGTTCCAGGGATGGATGAAGAACCAGATGCCAGCAGTCACTTAAGGCACGCTGACATTTGATTTTGAAAATGCCCTGATGCTGCTGACCTATTTCAAGGAGCAGGGGTGAGGTCACACAAGGCACATGCTCACTACTTCTTGTGACCTGCTTCCCTCCAGGGAGCCCTCCAGAGCAGTCCTACAGACAGAGATATATATTTATTTTTTCTGTGAAGACAAAGTCTACTCCAAACAGCCTGGCTGATTCATCTTCATTACCTCATTTTATGATTTTTTTTTTTCTTCTTCTTTATTTCAGAAAAGAGCTATTCCCAGCTGGTATTTATGTCCACAACTGCTGGGAGCTTATGGAACTTGCAAGCAATTCAGTCTATGTGTCAAATGGAACAAGACAAGGTCAGTGATGGCAGGAAGAACACATGTACAGGCTGTCTCTTTTCTGTCTGCTGCAATCTTTGATGTCTTGCTGAGAGGATGCCAGACACAAAACAAGCTATGCAACAGGTTTCACCTGAAGGATTCCAAAACATTTCACCTACTTGGCAATACAGGGATGATCCCACCTGCCAGTTGCAAATTAAACAAGAATAAATGGAGACTGAACAGGAGCTGGTCCAGAAGCTAAAGGTGTCTATCAGAAGCTGCTGAGGATTTTGGGCAGCAGAACATAATTACAGAAATTGAGCTACCAGCTTGGAGACTGGTGGCAAGTTTTGTAAGTGGGAAGTTTAATTGGATGAGCTGTATTTGCTATAGGAGCCAAAATTTCAAATCTGCAGTTATAAAATAAAAATAATGGACAGGGTTTAATTTTTGCAAAAGGCTACCAACTTTCCAAAACTTTGGTGTTTGGGATTTGTCCCTGGGAGGATGGCCAGGGATTGGTGGTACACCTTGCATAAAGGGGAAAGAGGGAAAAGAGGAGAGGAGAGGAGAGGAGAGGAGAGGAGAGGAGAGGACAGGACAGGACAGGACAGGACAAGAGAATTACTGCAGTGAGTAAGGAACACTGAGGCTGCAAGGGAAGGTCTGACCTGATGCCCCCTCATGTTTTTCAGATACGCTCCCACGTGCATTTTAGAGACCTCTGCCAGCGCACTGAAGCCAATGAATGCTGCCCAAGCTGGTCCCTGGGGAACTACATTGCTGTCCTGTACAACAGGTCTTCGTGTCTGGAAATAACCCAAGGGGACATCTCCCACACCCTGGCCCTGCTCCGTGCCTGTGCTCCAGACTATCACCGAGGTGTCCTCACTCCCTCCTGCATAGGGCCCGAAGCTGCCAGACAGAAACACTCTCAGTGTGCCCAAGTCCCAGAAAAATGTACCCGCTTCAATGCCATCTACCAGCTGCTTCACTTCCTGGTTGACAGGGACTTTCTCAGTCCCCAGACAATAGAGTACCAAGTGCCCTCTCTGAAATACAGCCTGCTTTTCCTGCCTACAAGAAAAGGTGCATCTATGATGGGGATCTACTTAGACAACCTTGAAACCTGGAATCTGTTTGATAACTACACATCTATCACTGGAATGGACCTGGGCCTTAAACAGAAACTATTCCAGCACTACCTTTTACTCGATACTAAGTATCCAGTCCTGGCAATATTAGCTATTTTTCTAAGCATTTCTTTTTATTTACGCTCAGTGTTTATTACCCTGATGGTCTTGCTCGCTGTTGTCAGTTCTTTGATGATCTCCTACTTCTTGTACAAGGTGGCCTTCAGATTCACCTATTTCCCTTTTGTAAACCTGACGGCAGTCATCATTCTCAGCAGCATTTGTGCCAACCACACTTTTGTCTTCTTCGACCTGTGGAACCTCAGCAAGAGCCAGAACCCTTCCGCTGGGCTTGCTCAGTGGGTGAGTCAAACCATGCACCATTTTGCCTATCTCATGCTGGCCTCGTGCTTCACAACTGGTGCTGCCTTCTACGCCAGCTACATCAGCAACATCACAGCCATCCGCTGCTTCGCTGTCTACATGGGCACCTCGGTGCTGGTGAACCTGGTTTTCATGATGAGCTGGCTGCCCTCTTCAGCCGTGCTCTACGAGCGCTACATCGCATCGACCTGCATTTACAAGCCAGAAGCCTACTGGAACAACAGCAGCCACAAGAGAGTGGCTCTCTCCGTCCATTACATCCTCCGGGCTCTCCAGAACACACTGTCTGAAACCTCCAAGCTGCTCTTTGAAAAGCTTCTGCCGTGCGGGGTCATCAAGTTTCGGTACATCTGGATCTGCTGGTTTGCTGCCTTAGCCATAGGAGGTGCCTACATTTCCTGTTCCAACCCCAAACTCAAACTCCCGACTCTGGAGACATCGTCCGTCCAAGTGTTCAGGCTGAGCCATCCCTTTGAGAGGTACGATTCCGAGTACTGCCACCAGTTCATGTTTGAGAGGCTGGAGCACGGAGAAGGGCAGCGTATGCCTGTCACCGTAGTCTGGGGCATTCTGCCTGTGGATAATGGGGACCATTTCAATCCAAAAAGCAATGGCACCCTAGTGACAGACACCACCTTTACCATCCAAAACCCTGATGCCCAGAAGTGGCTCCTCGAATTCTGCCAAAAAGTGAAGAACAAAACTTTCTATTACCCTGATGCAGAACAGAAATCTACTGTGTGCTTCATGGAGGAGTTCCTCAGGTGGATGAACAGTCGCCAGTGCTCCCAGCGAGACCACAGCTTCAACCTTTGCTGTAACCAGTTCTCCTTCCCTTACAGAAGCGAAGTCTTCCTGCACTGCATCAAAATGATGCTCCTGGAAGAGGGCAGGGAAGGGGTAGAAACATATGATATGGGCCTCAGGTTTGATGGGGAGGGAAATGTCGCTGCCTTAGTGCTGCAGTTTCAAACTATTTATCATTATACCTTCAACTACAGCAGAGCCAAACAATTCTATGAGGAAATCAGCCTCTGGATAACAGAGGAAATGAAAACTGCCCCTGTGGGGCTTCAGAACGGATGGTTTACCAGTAAACTAGAGCTGTACAACCTCCAGCACAGTCTCAGCACAGAAACCATGGTGGTCATGGGGCTCTCCATAGCCATTTCCTTCGTGGTGCTGCTGCTCACGACCTGGAACGTTCTCCTTAGCGTTTTCTCCGTTACTGCCATTGCAGGCACCGTCCTGGTAACCACTGGCCTCTTGGTCCTCTTGGAGTGGCAGCTCAACGCAGTGGAGTCTCTCTTCATTTCAGCTGCAGTAGGTCTCTCTGTTGACTTCACTGTCAACTACTGCATCTCCTATCACCTGTGCCCCCATTCCGACCGCCTGAGCCGAGTGGCCTTTTCCCTGAAGCAGATGAGCTGTGCCACAGCCATGGCAGCTTCTGCTCTCTTCTCTGCAGGGGTCATTATGCTGCCTGCCACGGTCCTGGCGTACAGGAAGCTGGGCATATTCATCATGATGATCAATTGTATCAGCTGTGGGTTTGCCAGCCTCTTCTTCCAGTCGCTCTGCTGCTTCTTCGGCCCGGAGAAGAATTGTGGGCAGATCCTCTGGCCTTGTGCTCACACCATGAAAGACTACTCTGATGACTCCGGGCCAAACGGAAACTTTGCCTGTGGGGGCAGCGAGAAGCAAAACCGGTTGCGGAAGGTCCAGGAGTCCAACACTGCAAACGAGCAATATGAGCTCCAACCCTTGTCCAGGAAACTCAGCGACAGTTTTGACAACAGCACTTCCACAAGCAAGCTGTCCAACCGGCCCTCTGTGCTCTCTGAAGACATACAAGTTGAAGACAACAGATGTCCTCGAGTGGGAACGCACCCCTCCCTGGAAAGAGAGAGACAGAGTCTGCAGGATACGCTCGGAGACCAGCAGGTCAGCCTGTGCCAGTGTCCCGCCTTGCAAACTTCCTCTCCTTACAAGCACAGCACCTCAGAAACAGAAATTCACAGGGAGAGACTCTGCCGAGATTGCCGCTGTCAAAAGTACGGTCTGAAAGCATGGGATGGGTCTGGGCTGGACCCCATCCAGCCAGCTGGCATGAAAGAAGAAGGGCAGCTCAATAAATCCCAGTGCTCCAGTGACACTGCCCAGCAGCAGTCAGATTATACCTCAGACCACAGCCCTCTCCCTGCTGCTGACATCTACAAAATTCACAGATGCCTTTGTTCTCTTGGCAGCTCTTTTGATATGCTCAACATCTCCAGTGAGACGTCAATCAGTGATTTTGAGCAAGGCCTGAAGCTCGCTGAATCAGCCAGTTCCTGTCCCGATGCCTTAGAGCTGTCCGACTCCTACGGTACCGCGGAGCGAGGTTACCTGAACGGGAAGAGAGATACCCTGCGGCTGGACCTGAGGGAGACTGTCTTTGATGTCTCTCCAGCTGCATCACAGCAGAACAGCTCTTCGTGGAAAAATCGGTTTGGATTGGGGAACGAAGGGCCGGTCGTGCTGCCCAACAGCCAGCCAGACATGCCTGATGTCTGGATCAAACGATCCAGTGCACAAAGTTCTGGTTACAATAGCTGAGACCTCGCAGAAAGCAAAGCTGCTGCCAGGGAAAGGGGAAGCCTGAATGTCCTTAGATCTGTAAATATCAATTTTTTCCTCCCACCTCTCCTAGAGCTGAGACTGAGACTATTTCTTAGTATTTCAGCTGTGCAAAACATGTGTTTTCACAGGAATCAGCAGATCTGATGCCAGTGAGGATGTGAGAGCCATCATGATGGACTACAAGCCCTTTGACTTCCAGTGTGTGGTGCCATGTTCACAGCTGTTCACAGGACTTACCGAGTACACCTGGTTTGTCATTTCCTACAAGGTGATTAGGCTTTGTTTGCTTGAGATAAATAATTAAGTTCCCCAGGTATTTAATGACAGAGAAAGAGAGCTCATGTAAAAAAAAAAAAAAAAAAAAAAAAAAATTCAAAAATCCCAAAACTGAACTACTGAAAATCTAGGTATCAAGTGAAGTGTGTTGTGAATAATAAAAAATAAAGTATTTAATTTTCTATTTTATGCAAAGTCCAGATCTACAGACCCCAGCAAAATAGCTCAGATATTACAAAAAGTCCTGTCAAGACTTCTGAGTTGACACAGCCTCTTCCTGACTGTGCAGGAGGCTGCAGAATCCAGCCCAAATCTATTTCCAGTAACAACTTCTGCTTGTTTTATCGGAAGGAATTCTAATACTGCCAAAGATTTTCAATGTGAATTTCCTCCTTGAGGGATTAAGTCCTTGTCCCTCCCAGACTCAGGTGCCTTGTTGTGTCCTCTTTACAGAGTGCTTCCACTCAAGGCATTCCCCTCAAACATGCAACTTTTTAAAATTCACATAACTGGTGAATCTTGAATTTTAGGGTTCTTCCCCCCTCTACCAGAAACAATCAGGAAAAGAAACGTTTATTTGCCCTTATTTGTTGAAAAATAAAACATTCTCTCTACAAGTTGACATACAATAAATGCTTATAACAACCTTTCCTAAATCTGTGTGATGCTTCATTGTCACCAAGAGCACTGTGCTTATTCATCTTTTAAGTGCCCAATATATTTTCCAAAGGGAAGTACACATCCTAAAAATACTTATTCTTCTGACATCCACGTGTTATCCCTGTGCTGTGGGAGACAGCAACTCCCTGATATCCATTAGGGACATGGACTTTTAAAGCTAATACCAGAGTTTGTAACATGTCAAACACGTCAGTTGCATGGTTCTGTATTTTTCACGTTTCAGTTTTAGGGTTTTATCCTGAGATTGTCATAGTGAATGTTCAGATGGGTATTGAGGCAGCCAAAGCCACCCTCGGGCTGGAGTTGCAGCATCCTCCTCAAGGAGCTGCTCCCCTTTGCCATCGGGACAGACTGCCCATCCATTAAGAAAACCATGTTAGCAAACACTGCAAAAATGTCTTTAAGTCGGGAAACATTTCATACAGAGGCTTCATTTCATCTTGCAGCATTAGAGGACAATTTTAGTACCTCACACACCAGCAGCACCGGCACCCTCACAGCTTTTGACTCCTGCACGTCCGCACTGACGGCCACAAACCTCTTGATCTTCGGGCTTCGAGTGCCCAAACCACAGGGTGAGGCAGTGAGAGGCAGTGGGAAGCAGTGGAGGAAGGAAAGAAGGAAAGAAAGAAGGAAGGAAGGAAGGAACTGCGCTCCGCCTTTCCCTGAGGGCAGGAGCCTCGCCCACGGCTGTTGCCCCCGTAATGGCCGCCAACGCCTCCCCTGAGGGAGGGGGCGCGAGGCAGAAACGGCGCGAGGCAGACGGGGCACGAGCGAAAAGCGGCGCGAGGCAGACGGGGCCCGAGCGAAAAGCGGCGCGAGCCCCCACGCCCTCAATGCCCGCCCGCCCGCTCGCGCCTCCCTGCTCCGTGCGCTCGCTGCCTGCGCCGCACCCCCGCGCATGCGCGGACCCGCCCAACCGTCCCGGCGCTCCTGTTTGAACTCCAGAGGGGAGCGCGGCCGCCATGGACGGGCGGCTCTCTCGTATCCCCGTGCACTCCCGGCTCCACCACCCTGAGCCGTCTGCAGGTGAGTGCGGGACACGGACGGGCACCCGGGGGGCACGGCTGGCACGGCTGGCGGGGTTCGGCCGAGGGGTGCAGCCGGGCGCCGGCGTTAGGGTGCTCCATCGCTGCCTGGCTACGTGGTGGCTGTTCCAAAATCTAATTAGAAGCTTTATTCCACTGTTTGGTCCCTGTTTAGGACTTAAGTTAACGCTCAGCCTGCTGTGTGTACCCTCCACCGGCTAAAGGCAGCGGCCTCTTGATGCGAAAGATGCTTAATTCACAGTTTCTTACTTTTCTAAATCTTTAAATGCTGCTTACAGCACTTTATAGCATTTTATAAGCGGAAGACACCCAGGCTTAGCGTTAAAAACATGGGAGCTGGGCTGTATCGGTGGAAACTCTGCGTTGCACTAATGTAAATGTGTGCATGGGTGTTTAATTTGAAAAATACTTAACTTGAGGGAGAAAAAGCAACTTCCTAAACTCACTGAGTGAACAAAGCTTTATATACTTAAACAGTTGTGATTTAGGAGAAACAAACTCTACATAAAAAGCTACTTTTCTATCTTATTTTAGCAGCTATTCACTCGTAGCAAAATATGGAGATCTCATAACAGACTTTCATGTGGGTTGTGTTTGTTTTGCTTCCAGCACTGAACAACAACCTTGTGGCACGATGTCTGCTTGATGTTGAGACTTTCTTTATTGTGTATTATCATTTCAAATTCTCATTAGAGCTAGCCTGGTGATTGTATTTTAACACTGTATACATCTGACCTGTTTCTGGCTTATTCTGGCTTATTTTACCCTTGGTCCTGGGTAAAACCTGAAGTCTACTCTTAGTTACTTCTACCTCTACTTCTATCTAGAAGTCTCCATTCTAGCCAGATATAACTGCTTTACCTTAAAGGCTTAAGAGACCTTAAAGGAGGTTACTTCTACTCTGTGGTGTTTTCACAGCTGTCTTTTCCTCACAGAATTGCAAATGAATTTTCTTTCAAAGAGAAAACGTGTCAACAGAACATCAGAGCCAGAGCTCAGCGTGGTTCCCAGTCTTCACTTTGCCTCAAACGTTCCAGCAGACAGTGTCTTCAAGCCTGCAAACCAAGGGTAAACAAAGCAAAATATTGATGGATTTATTTGGCAGATGTCCTAAAGATGGCTCATTTTGCACATTTTGTCAAACTAACAGGCTTGGTAATCTGCAAGAACATTGTAGTCTTCTGGTAATTTTATTTTATCTCTCTTTTAAGGTTGCCTAAGTCTGAGAAGAAAGTGGAACCAGTTTCAAAGAAGATAGTGGCAAGACGGTATGTGCCTCCCATCTCTGTTAGTTGTCCTTGTGCTGTGGTCTTCTCCTGTGAAGGCTGCTGATGAGCTCTCACCCATGTGCAACTTTCCTGCCAAGTTTGCTAATTAAATCTGTTGGTCAGAACAAATGCTTAAAAAAGGTTAAAGGGAAATTAGGAGGTGTGCAACACTGGTATTTTTGCCCCTGAGTCTCTGTTCTTTAACTCCACAGCCCTCTCGGCAGATACCAACTAGAAGCAGAGCTGAAAAACAAGAATCAATTGGTGGAAACACTCAAACAACAATTAGCAAGAGCAGGGGTAAGGATAGGAGAGAAAAATAAATAAATTGTTGAGTAATTTCTGCATTCTGATCCATACAGAGTCATGTTAAGGATTGTTTTGCTTTTATTCTTGTCTTCATCAGAATATCTTTGTATTCTTCTGGACAAGTTGAGTTGTTTGTCTTTGTATCTTCTGCAAGTTGTTTTCCCATCTGCTCAGCTCTGGGGAGGCCAAACTGGGAATATTTTGTCTGGTTCTGGGCTCTTGGTACAAAAGAGATATGAATGTACTGGACAGAGTCCAAGAAAGGGCCACAAAGGAACTGGAGGAAAGGCTGATAGAGCTGGAACTGTTCAGGGACTTGTGTTTCAAACAGACCTGATTTTGTGGAATCAGGTTTAGAGTCAGAATTGGCACTTCATTATTCCCTGGCTCTCAGAGGTATCTCTAGGATATGCTTAGTATCACTTCTGTCATGTACAGGAGGCCCACCTGGTAACGTACAGCTGTAAAATCTCACTTTATTTTCTAGTTCTCGATCTGTGGGATGATCATTCCTCTCATGTCACAGCTTGATTTTCTTAAGAACCTCTGAGACTTCCTATGAAATGTTCCCAAAGCTTCTGACAGTATCAGGCAGATCACCCTAATCCACATGCTTATTGATTGTCTTGGAGAATTGCATTCAACTTGGGAGGTTGATCAGCTTATCCAATTGCCTGGTAATATCTGGATTGTGTAGGGAATAATGCTGTGGCTGAAAGACCTGAGATACCCTTTTCTTCACCATGTTTATATTCTCTTTAGTGCATGCATTGTTTACATAAATGAAAGGGAGCACAAGAAAAGATAGAGTTGCCTAAAAGGAATTTGCCCATGATCAGATTTTTCTAGTAATTGCTCTGGTGTGTGGATGTAATAAATGTATTACTCCTGTCAAGAAGCAGGAGCAAGGACCTGCAACAGCCTCATTTGCTGTGGTGCTAGGGACAGAAGGCAATGTCTGATTCTTGGTGCCAAGTGCAGTACTGTGAATTTGTTTGTGTCAGTATTACTAAGGAGAAGAAAATCTCGTTGGGAACTTGCCTCATTTACAACCTATGTTAACCAGGGCACTCTCAAGTTAAGGGAGTTAAAGAAGGAGAACGAGAGGCTGGTCCATGAGGTTGAGAAGCTCAAGAAAATTCAGGAGACTTGCATGACGATTTTAGAAAGCAGAAACATCAATCCTGGTAAGGAGTTTGCACTTTGCTTACATCCTGGTACTCCTCCAGAATATTTTTTTTTTCCTTCTGTTGTGACTATTCATAAGAAATTTGGACTGTGCTTCCTTTTTAAGGGAATACTGCTGGAGTTCTAGGGTTTGGGGGAGTTTTTTGTGGCTTAAGTGAAGAACTGCTTCCTGTAGTAAGCCCTGGCCTGGATAAACTAACTTATTATTTCTTGCTGTAGAGAGTCACTTTGAAAAGCTGTTTGTTCTCAGACTTAGGTGTACATTAGAGGTTCACTAATGCAGCTCCTGAATTCCTTACAGGCAGCAACATAGAGGAGGAGAAAGAGATGCATGCGTGCCGGGAAAAGACAACAGTAAGAAAAGCTTGAACTGGGCTTTGAGGGGTCTGTGTGCCCCCACCCTTCCCTCCTGATGCTAAAACAGCTGAGACTCACATTTATTTGCATCATATTAAAAGTCATTTTCCTTTTGACTCTTCAGATGCTAACTAGCAAGGTCACAGAAGAATTGATGCTATTTTGTCACGGAGCTGCAAAAGAGAAGGAGATGCTTGAGGTAAGACTGACTCAACCTGGCAGTGAGCATCAGACCCTCAGGGAGGTTATTTTGGCCCTCCCAATTCTCTTTTATTCCACATGAGCCAGATGGAAACCTGCAGTATTCCTCTTTTAAGATAAACACACTTGTTAAGGAAACTGTTACTCCTCTTTTAAATAGAGGGATCTGTGACGGTGGTCACAGAGGTTTTTTAGAGGATGGAAGAGTCAGGATCTTGATTCTATGATCAGAAGGCTTGATTTATTATATTATGATATATGTATAACATTATAACTATACTACATAGGAATAGGAAAGGAAAGGAGCTTCTTCAGAAGCTGGCTAAGCTAAGAATAGAATACAAAGAATAACAAAGATCTGTCTCTTGGCAGAAAGCAAGAGCAGCTCTGCCATGAGTGGTCAGTAGATCCAAACAACCACAGGGGACCAATCACGGATCCACCTGATGCATTCCACAGCAGCAGATAATAATTGTTTGCATTTGTTACTGAGCTTCTCAGCTCTAGCAGGAAAAATCCTAAGAAAGGATTTTTCACAAAAGATGTCTGCGACAGGGATCCACCAGCCTGGTTGTTATTCTGGAGGTCAGAGAATTTATTTAAATTGGAAACTGTTGCAGACCAGTGACCCTGGCTAATCTCTGGGAAAACTGAGAAGTGTGCAAGCACAAGTGGCTTCAATAATTACCGATATAGACACCAAAATAGTCATTAAATTTCAGTTCTACAATTCTTAAGAAGACCTAGAGCTAAAATATAATTGTTATAGGAGACTTCCTAAATTTTGGCCATAGATAAATTTACATTTTCCTCAAGCAATCAAGGTAAAAGAAATCCCAGATTTATCTTAGTTTAGTAGGAAGAGCTCAGATGCTTTAGGACTTGGCTTTTCTGTTCCTTACTCTGGTGTTAGTAAAATGTGCTGTGCACTGACCTCTCCACAGACATCCATGGCCAAGTGGAAATCAGCACAAGAGGAGAACCAGCACGCCCTGGAGAAGCACTCCGACTTCCAAGCTCAAATTAAGGAATGGAAAACCAAACTTGAAGCGCTGGAGAAGCTCCTGGCAATGTGAGGCACGAGGATGGACTGGGATTTTTGCTCTTTGACCCCTAGTTCAGTGGTCCCTGTTTGTCAAGCCTGGTTCCTGCGTTTGGTGATCCAGACGCCGAGCTGTGGCTGCTCCCCGGCGGGGTAGGGACGGACGGGGGGCTGAGGCAGCAGCGATGGCCGGTCAGCCTTGTGTCGGGCGTTCGCCGCTCTGCTCCGGTGTCGGATGTTCGTGGGTTTTAGTTCAATAAAGGTGCTCCAAGGACGTGGGCTCGGCCGCGGTCGCGCCGGGGGGCGGGCGCCGGGGCGGGGCGGGGCGCTCCGGGGCCGGGCCGCGCCTGCGCGCGGGGCCGCGGCGGGGAGCGGCCATGGCGGCGGCGGTGCTGGGGCGCGCGGCGGGCGGGGCGCGGCGGTGGCGGGCGCTGGCGGTCCCGCGGCGCGGCGGCGCGGGGCTGGCGGTGGACGACACGGTGAACGGGCTGAGCGCCGAGCAGCGCCAGGTACGGCCGGGCCGGGCCGCTCCGCGCCGCGCGCGGGGGTGTGGCGGGGCGGGCGGGCGCCGATTGGCCGCGGCCGGGCCGGGCCGCCCAATCCCCGCGCGAGCGGCGGGGGCGCGGTGCTCCCGGACGCGCGGCCCGCGGCCTCGCCACGGAACGCCGCACCGCCTAAGGGAACGGCCCCGGCCTCCGCCTGAGGCCTGCTGGATGGGCGATAATCGGCAGAAACGTGATCCTCAAAGGAACAATTCGGGGTCGCGGCACATCCTCCCAAACGGAGTGTTGCAGCTCTCCCAGCTTGCTCTCCTGCCCAATGGGGCACTTAAAGGTTTAGGATAATTCTTGGAACTCGTTGCGAGTTGCGGTTTTACTGCAAGGGGACACGCAGGGGCAGCGCATCTCTGTTCTGGTGACCAGTGACGGGAGCCAGGGAAGGGCAAGAGCTGGGTCAGGGGCCGTTTAGGCTGGGTATCGGGAAAAGGCTCTTCCTCCAGAGTGGTCAGGCACTGAAACAGCTCCTCAGGGAATCATCATAGCCCTAAAGCTACTGGAGCTCAAGGAGCATTTGGACAACACTCTCAGGCACAGGGTGAGATTGTTGGGGTTTCCTGTACAGGGCTGGGAGTTGGACGTTTCTCTAAAAACACTGGGAAAAACAAGACTCTTACGCTGTCTTTGGTGTTAGTGTGTAAGGCATTACTTTATTCTTGTCCAAGACATGTTTGTGTGGCTGACAAAATTCTGATTTTTGTCCATACAAAAATCCCAAGACACAAAACCTTTTCACTTACACATATTTAGCAAACAAAAGTTTATTGGTTCTGAGTTGCATCATTCTCTTTATTAATTAGTGTTCTGTCCTCTATTGATTATTGATTTCTCACTCTTCATGCTTATCTGGCCGACTTTCTTTAGTCCTTTTATAATTTTTTTCTCAAATTGGGGGTTTCCAGCTTTCTAGGCTTCAGTCTTGTCTGTGTCTTCTGGTTTTTTCAACGCGTCTTTGAAAGGCCATAAATTTAAGATCCCAGGTGTCCAGTCTTCAACTTCCTTAGGCTTTATTTATTGGAGTTTCTCAGGATTAGTTTTAGCAAACCTAAGGTTTCAGTGATTTAATGATCAAAGTAAATGTCTGTGAAAAAGGAAGTTAACTAATGTTGACTACAAGTAGGCATGCTTACAATTAATTAAAACAGCTAATGAGACATCAGTTAGGAAAGTTACATAATTTCCAACAGACTGATGATCCTTGTGGGTCCCTTCCAGCTCAGAGTGTTCTATGATCCTTAGCTTTGCTGTGTTCTGTGTGCAGCAGCAGCCAAGTGCTGACCATTCCAGATGTATTCCCTTCTGCCCCAGGGTTTGGAGTGAAGGGCAGTGTCTTCCCAGGACTGTTCCACACAGGCTCCTGCTAGTGAAACACTGGAGCTACAGCCTCCTTTCCAGACAATTCTGATGGTGCAAGCACATGGATGTGCAAAATAAACTTACTTGTTCTTCTTTCTTGCTTCAAAATTATTCCTTGCCATGATTGTGTTCATGTTTATGGCCTTATCAGCTCAAACTGACATTTCTTTGTACTATTATATTCAGCAGATGTAAAAGAAGATGCAAAATTTTCATCTTGTTCCTATCTGTCTGATAGAAAAGCTAAAAAGAAAAAAAAATCAGAAATAATCTTCCGTAATATTAGTGAAATTGTGAATTAAAGGCAATATAACTGTTATAAACTGGCTTAGGGTGTCAGGGCTGCCTGTCTGACTTCATCCTCAATCTCTAATTGATTAAGACTTTTTTTTTATGGTTTTAAGCTTGTCTTAATTTATTTTAAGCTCTTTGCCCAAGTATAATGCAGTCAGCTTTGCCACAGTGGAAAGATATCTAATGTATTTTGGCGTTCTCTTTAGGTATATAAATCTAGCAATGTAGAAGAAGCTTGTTTGCTAGTACTGGAATCCAGGGTCTGTGTGACTTTGGAAATTTAACATATCTTCTCAGTTGTGAAAAGGAGGAGGCTTAGGTTTTGGTGGTCAGAGAAAGACAGAGGAGTGTGGGCATATTCTGGTTTGTTGTTCTTGCCCCTTATACAGGTTCTGATTTAACAGCTCAGGGTTTCAGTCTCTAAAATTGTTGCTTCATCAGAATTAATGTGTGGGAATAAAGAACCAAAAAGAAAAAAAAAAAACATTGTTCAATTTGACCATAAAATCAAGACCAAGTTTTTAAATCTACCTGTTAAAAACATGTAAGATACTGTATACATTTTGTTAGTATGCTTATAGACTTCTGTAGCATACATATAAGTGTTCAGAGTATAAAATTTAGAAAAATATTTTGAGTTTTTAACACTTGGATCAATGAACATTCCTGGCTTTATCAAATTTCCCCACTGTAGAAGGTAGTAAGGTAGGTAATGTAGTTCTAGCTTGACACACAAACATGTTTTAATTAGTATCCCTGCTTATTGCAGGCATCTGCACGCCATTAAATGATGCTGTAAGCAGCTGTGGGATGGGTTAGCACAGTATAAACTCAGTTCATCAGCTTCCAAAGTTCCCTGCCCAAAAATATGCCTGAAACCCCAGTGCAGGCAGGAGTTCAGGAACATTCTCTCATGTCAGGGTACAGTTAAGGTTAAATGCTGAGAGGGACTAAAGTACATGAAGTCCTTTTTAAAAGACTAAAGAAATTACCCTCTGATGTGGTATTTCAGCCAGTTACCTGAACCACGGATTTCCTTATGGTCTTGTGCTTCTGGGTTTGGGATGCTGGAGCAGCCTGGTGAGGGAATGTTGGCAGGACCAGGGGAAGATGACAATATATTGCTGAGATGTAATGGATGTGTTTTTCCTCCCCTCTTTTCCCAGCTTAGACAGACCATGACAAAGTTCTGCCAAGAGCATTTGGCTCCAAAGGCCCAACAGATTGACCAGGAAAACGAATTCAAAGGCATGCGGGCAAGTATTTCATGTGTGGTTCTGAAAGCCTGTCTGGGCTTTGATCTCTGCATTAGTCCAGACAATCCCAAACCACACCACAGGAACATGTGCATTAACTTTTCAAACTTAAAAGCCACAGAGAAAACCTTTTTTTGATTTCCTGTTTTAGCATTTGTTACCAATGCAACCTGGGGCAGAACCCAGTGATAATCATAATAGATTGATAATGGTCTCGTTTGGATTCTTATCATGGGATTCCTGCCTGTCTGTTCTGGCTCCTTCCCCAAGTGTGCTTTGTATACTCCTGGCTCAGTCCCTTTCTTGGACATGAATTTCCTCTTCAGATTTGCTGTGAAAATACTGTGTACAAATGCTGAAACTTGCCTTTCTAATAAACCCAACAAATCCTGTGCCACAGGGTGCTTTGATTGATGGAAATGAGAGATCTGACTATTGGTTTTTATAAGCTCCACCAGACTCAAAAAGCTCTAAACATCTGCCAGCATTTCCTAGAGCTCTGATGTTGACATTTCCAGGGCTGTATGTGCAGCTTTGAAGTGAAGTGTATAAATTTAGCCTGGCATTCCAGATGTCATCCAGAGCTATTGTATGATACTTTTTGAAGTCTCTGATAATTATGGCCGGACACCAAGGCCACGTGAGGAGCACTCACCTATGTGTCCACCACATAGCAGAGGAAAGAGGCAGCAAGGAGGTGGGCCTCCCTGGTGACAACATCCTTTGCTACTGCATTTTGTCATGGCTGTGGCATTCCCATTTTTTTAATCTCCCCCAAGGATGCTTACTTGGCTTTAGTTGCCAGCTCCTGTTTTACTGGAAGAGTTTTAAAGTCCCATAATTCATATTATGGCACTTTAGCTTCATATTTCCAGGGTTTTGGTAATGGATAGTTTATACTGTTACACAAAAATTTTCATTGGAGTGGGCAAAGAGTTAAATCCTCGGAGGTGTCCTTCCAGATTTAAATTTAGGCTTGTGAATTTTCACTGAATTCCACAAACTCCTCCTGTGTGTAGCCTAGCTAGTGTCCTTAAATATGTGTGGTTTCTCAGTTCTGAGGATAGAGCTGCACTGGGGGAGGAACAGGAATTAGGGTTGTATTTGCCTCATTCTTGTGATATCTCACAGATAAACAGATGTGTCCAGTGAGCTACCTGGGGAAAGTTGTTATGCTGATGCCCAGGCTGCCAGTTTGTGCTGATTTCTTGTTCTATATTTGTAGGACTTTTGGAAGAAACTTGGAGAATTGGGAGTTCTGGGAATCACAGCCCCTGGTAAGTTTCTTTCGATCTTTTGCCTTCTGATGGGTGACACTTCAAACAAATGAGAGACCACTTAAACTCTCACTTTCCAGTTCACAACAGCCTTCCTTGTCTGTGATGTGGCATCCATTTTGTCCTATCTTTGTGTTTAAAAAAACTTTCTCAACTGTATTTCTTCTTCTCTGACTTTGGATCCTTTTTCATTGTTAGACAAAATGCCTTTCACAATTTAAAAGCACTACTCAGAAATGGTTTCTCCAGATGTAACATATGTAGCTCAAACGTATTTGTGCCTTTCTAATGTGAAGCAAGTTTTGAAGAATGAGAGTTAGAGATAAAAGTATCCCAGAACAAACATCCATCTGTAATGGGAGAAGTTAAAGGCTCTAAAATAATGCCCTGAAAAGCTGTGATAAGTAATGGGGAGTGACCACAGCCAACCAGTCGGAAAAAAATCAGGGGAAATCTTATTCAGCCTTGAGCAGGTTAGTGAAAAGTGTTGTGATGAGTGTTACAGATGAGTGTGATCATGCTGAATGCACCAAGGCAGGGTAATGAGGAGAAGCCCTTAGTGGAGAAAAGCGGCTGATGGGGCCTTTCTTTCCCCATGGAAAAGTCTGTTTGCTGGATGTGGCTGTGCAAAGGCTCTGCAGAATCCAGCTGAATAGCAATGCGTCCGAATAATGCCTCTGCCTCGCTTTCAGTGCTGAAAGACTCTGCATTTCTGCTTTCTCTCCCTCCTCTTCCCCATTTACTGCTGCTCCTGTTTTTCCTCACTCTTACCTTCTTTCTTCTTTGATGTTGTGCCTGAGGCTTACAGCAGTTTCCCACACTATAAATAAGCCATCCCCTCACAAGTCCTGTCCTTCTTGATTTCCTCAAAGGTTTACCTCTCAAACCCTCCTATGCCCAGGATTTTTCACTTTATTTTGGATTGTAGAGTTGCGTTTTTCTTTATTGATGTTGGTTTTGTTGGAGGAGAGTGGGATTTAGGATGTAAAGATCGTGTGGAATCTTAGGAGGGTGTACACAATTAAATGGCCTGTTTGGGTGCCAGTGCACCAAGTCTATTAAGGGAACATTTTGAATAACAGTGCTGTTTGATTTCTCCTAAAACTAAGATGTGTGGTGTTTGTGACTTTTCATTTGTTTTATAAAGTGGAAAGTGAAGAAATGTAAATATATCGTTTCCATGGAATGATAATACAGGCATATCTTGTACAAAGAGTAGCTTTGAAAGTACAGCATCATTTGAACACACCATAGTTTGTGTTATATGAGATGTCCAGCAGGATCACTTTCCTGTTCCTCTTGCAGTGCAAAGCAATCCTGGATTTGTGCTGCACAGTTACCTCACCTTTCTTGAGGCAAAAGCACCAAACCCAACCATTATATAGGAATTTCATAAAAAACTCTCTTGTTTTGGCATACATGAGAAATTGTTAAGCCCATCTTTTATGATACTGACAGCAAACCCCTAAACTTGGGTTTGTGGTAGGGAGAGATTTTAGAGGATAAAGTACCCTGCAGATAAAAGCAGGAGTCAAAATGAGGGACATGGGAGGAAAGGCTGTGTGTGTAACACCAGTGGCTGTGGTGTTAATTTGAGGAATTTGGGACAGCAGCCCCTTGGAGCTGTACCCTTTGGTCACTCTGAGCACAGACAGAGATTTGCGCTTACCTTGTTGCTCTTGCTTGCAGCCTCCACATTGATGACAAGTAAGTGCTCCAAACTTATCTCTCCAGCTGCTTCTTGGCATTCATGTCCTCTTGTAGTGCTTCTCTTAGCAGTACAACCACTTGTTTCCTACCTGGAGAACAAAGCTTTTAGGCTGGGAGGTGACTGTATTTGTGTGTCTATAAACGTGTTTAGAGGGACGTGTGTATGTTTATGTAGGCTGTTGGCTCCTCAAGACTGTTACATATTTCTCAGCCTTCTCTTTTTACCTGCCATCTCTCTCCCTGTTCTACTGTGTGATTTTAATCTTTACTATTAGTTTTAGGCTCAACTCCATGTGCCTAGCTGGGGTCTCAGTGCTGCTCTGTCTCGCTTCATCCTCTCTTGAAATCTACGTGGTTGTCACTGACAAATTACATTTATGGGTCATTCTCGTTCTCAGTTGGCCACTCATCAAAATTCTGGTGTCCTGCATATTTGTAGGCTTAGAAAAGTCCTTAGTGTCACATTTTTGAGCATTTTGAGAATTTCTCATTTGTTTAGGGGCAAACATACATGGATTTTACGAACCTTGCCTGTGTTCCTTTGTTCTCACCTTAAGGAGGTTGCAACTTGGTGATTTAATCTTTGTGACAATACTAAGGTTGATAAGAAGGACTCATTATTACTCAATGTGAATAGCATGTTCAAGATGTGTTGTTGTGCATGTTCTACATATAAACTATGTTATACGAGTCAATTGTGGATTATGCTGAAGACAAAATATCCCTGTGACTTTAAGATGAGAAAAATGAAATTCAGAAAGGATGGGGAAAGCCAGAAGTGCCCAGCTTGGGGATGGCAACAGTCAAACCCAGAAGCATTCTCAGTGTCTTGGATTTCATTGCAGACTGAGCCCAGCCCTGGGATCTTGTGCACGTGGTGGGTAACATGAGCTTTTTGCTCTCTTCCCAGCGGAATACGGTGGCTCTGCCCTGGGGTACCTGGACCACGTGCTGGTGATGGAGGAGATCTCCCGAGCGTCAGCGTCCGTGGGGCTCAGCTACGGGGCCCACTCCAACCTGTGCATCAACCAGCTCGTGCGCAACGCCAACGAGGCCCAGAAGCACAAGTACCTGCCCAAGGTATGGGCTGGAGGAGGGGCAGCACTGCAAAGCTTTTGGGTCCTGGCTGCAAGGATGGCATCTTTTAAGCACCAGCAGATTTCAGTGACCAAACCTTAGGAAATACTGAATGTGCCAAACTTGCCCTTCTCTGGCTTGTTAGTTTTTGTCCTATTAATCCATACTGACCTCATCCCATGTCCTTGTCCTTGTCTGCAGGCAGCACAGCCCAGCTCTCTGGAGCTGTGTTACTAAGGGAGGCTTTGAGGTGACATTGGAGAATATTCTTTCAAATTCCCAAATTCAAATCACTTTGAGATCTCTGAATGAAAGTCACTGCTTTCCTATTTTATGTTCTCCATTTCTCACTGCCGAAATGCCTGGTTTGGCTGTTAATTAACTACATGTGAAACTTCATCATCACTTGGGGCAATTGATGTTGCAACTCAGAAGTGCATTAATTAGATTTCCGTTTTTAAATGCATATAAAAACAATGAGCACATTGAATCCCAGCTACTGAGATTATCAGTGAAATTATCAGCACAAGAAACTTGATTTAAGCAACATGCAATGTACAGTGTCACTTCCTCAAAGCACTGTGCAGCCTGCAAATGTGTAACCCCAAATTGTCCTCCTTTGTCAGGTGTATTTTCATGCTTCATTCTCTGCCTTTCAATGAGATGTGAAGTCACTTCAGCTCTGACTTGTTTTGGCTCCTGACAGAGCACTTTAAATGTACTGAACTAGATTTGAGCGCTTCATTGGGACTTCTGTGGCAATGCACTGATGGATTGAATTGGTTGAACATATTTTAAGCATAGAGTCGTCTTTTTTAAAAAAAGTAGAGATCAAAAGGAGGAGAAGATGGATGAAAGTACACAGGGAGGGGAAAAAAGGCAAGGAGAAAAGGGCAGGATGAAATAACAGTGAAGCAGAAGCAACAGCTCTGCCAGAGCCTGGTGTGAGCAGGCACAGGAGGAGGGTCCATCTGCTGTTGTGGGGTGAGTGTGGGGAGACTGGCCCATGAGAAGATTGCAGAGAACTTTCCCATCCCTTTTCACCCCCTCATTGGCCTCTGTGTTCACCAGCTCCTGTTTGTGTAAAAGGGCAGCAGAAAGCCCAGGCAGGAGCTGGGGACAGGCATATGGCTGCCTGCATGGTTCCTTGGCACCTTCCTCATGTGTTGTGCAAGCAGGGCTGTGCTTGTGTAGCTCAGACAGAGCTGAGTCACCCTTCTCATCCCTCTGGGATTTGGTTCTGTTCCTTCGTGCAGTGCAAGGGAGCTCCTTGCTCGGGCTGTGCCGGGAACTGCAGCTCTTAAACGTTTGAGTTCCTGCGGATCACAGCAACTGTGGAGGTTCAGTGCAGGAAAACAGGCCAGGGGACTAAAGAGGGAACACAAACCATGCTGCTGGTCTTCATCTTTTGCTAATATTTGTCATTTCTTCCAGCTAATCAGCGGGGAACACATTGGAGCCTTGGCCATGAGCGAGCCAAATGCTGGCTCTGATGTTGTGTCCATGAAGTTGAAAGCAGACAAGAAAGGTAAAGCCTGTCCTGTGCTGCCCAGGGAGGTGCTGAAGGCCACATCCCTGGAGGTGTTCAAAAAACATTTGGCCATGGCACTCAGTGCTCTGGTCTGGTTCACAAGGTGGTGATGGGCCAAAGATTGGACTCGATGATCTTGGAGGCCTTTTCCAACCTAAGTGATTCTGGGAAGCCTGTTAGGGAATAAATGGAGTGGGAAATACCAGTGTTACTGTCATGAGCTAACAGATTTCATCTCTTGGCTTCCAGGAGACTTCTTTGTTTTGAATGGGAACAAATTCTGGATCACCAACGGGCCGGATGCAGATGTTCTCATCGTCTACGCTAAAACTGACATGAACGCTGTCCCGGCCTCCCAAGGCATAACCGCCTTCATCGTGGAGAGGGTAGGGTCAGTCATTCCCACAGGGTTTTAAAGCAGAATCCTTCACCTTAACAGCTTCATTTGGAAGTCAGCTGGTTTTCCTTCCATAGCTGCCAGTGTCTTCCTCAAAGTCAAACTACTTTCTGCCTTTCAGGCAGAAAAGGAACATTTAATAAAACAGAATCTGAGATCAGTAAACATTCTGATGGACATAACTTCATTATTAGAACAGTTCAGTTCCTGGCACAGCTTCCAACCCTTGCTGTAGGAGAGCCTGTGTTGGCAGCTGTCCAAATAAATAACTTATTTATTTGCTGTTTATGTGCTTTAGAAAATGTGTGCGCAGGGTTCATATGTGTGTGTTTCTCTGTCCATTTGCTTTCTCTGCACTTAGACCTGGTCTTGTTCTTAGGTCACTTTATCTCCCTCCTGGCACCCTACACATGTTCCTGTGGTCAGGGGAATTTCACAGATCTCTCATGAGATTTTTTTAGTCTGTTGGAACTGAGATGTGAAATGTATTTTTACTGCCTTGACTTTGCAGGGAATGCCAGGTTTCAGGACAGCCCAGAAGCTGGATAAGCTGGGAATGAGAGGGTCTAATACCTGTGAATTGATCTTTGAAGACTGCAAGGTCCCCGGTGAGTTGGGTTCAAATCATGGTGGTTTCCTGTGTTCTTGATCAGATAAATTGGATCACTAATTACACACATGTTCAGCCTGTGACCTGGAGGGCTTTGCAGATGCTTATCTCCTCTCTGGCAGCCTCTGAGGGAGCTGATGGGACTGGAAAAGTGCAATCTGCTGGATTGCAGGGAGGGAGCACATCGTTTGTCAGGTCACTGCTCTTTCACCCTTACAGACCTAGTTCTTAACCACAGCTTCTCCAAAGCCTTGCTGAAGTTTCCCAAGAAACTTGTTTCCATTAGAGCTCCTGTCTTGTATGGAGCTGAGCTACTTTGCCCTAAAGGTTTTTTCACTGGAGACTTTCCAACAGGCTTTGTAACACTTCTGAGTTCTTTTGGGGCCAGGGCCTGAAAATGGATATCCTTTCCCCTGTTAGTTAGCACAACAGAGGCCTCTGTAATAGCCACTTGAATAACAAGTATTTGTTATTTTAGTGGCAATTTTTGTTGATAGAAAAAATCCAGCCTTTTTAGAGCAAATGGAGAAGATGTCTTATCATGAAAATCCTGATTGCACATTTGCAGAGCAAGGAGTTCTCCTGCTCCCCATATACACCTAGAGTGGAAGAGTTTCAGCTGAAACCTAACATTTCTAACTGTGTTGGATCCCTCCACCCTGAAATCATAAAGGCCAGTGCCCCGGTGCTCTGATCATGTCCCAGGAGTCATCCACAGGGAACAGCATGTTCTTGTGGAAAGAGGATGATGACATGGAGAAGCACATCACTGCAGTGATGGAAGTTAATGCGTTTGGCATTCTGGCCATTAATGCTCCTTCTAATCTTTGGCTTTGGAAGCTGAAAGAGTTTTTTCCAGGAAATTTTTCAGGCTATTCAGTCATTTTTCATAGAATCCCAGGATGGTTTGGGCTGGAAGGAACCTTAAGCTCATCCAGTCCTACCCCCTGCCATGGGCAGGGACACCTTCCACTAGCCCAGGCTGCTCCTCTCCCCAGTGAACACAGGCCCTCAGTGAGCAGCTTGTCTAAGTTTTACACATAAATGAATCACTTTTCCTTTGCTCTTTGCAGCTGAAAATGTCTTGGGGACACTGAGCAAAGGAGTCTATGTTCTGATGAGTGGATTGGACCTGGAGAGGCTCGTGCTGTCCGGGGGCCCCCTGGGGTAAGGGATTGTCATCTTTTGTAGGTCATAAGGCCAGAAGGGTCCAGGGTGATCACCAAACCTGGTGGGGATCCCTTGGGGCCTGGATAGGATGGATCCTGGATGGAGAATTAGGTTACTGGGGCAGCAGAAGAGAAGAGGCTGGGTCAGATGTAGGAAGGAAGCAAGGTGTGAGGAGGTCCCATGGCTGCTGGGTGTCCCAGTCAAAACCAGCACTGAACTCCAGCACCAGCACAGCTGCTCAACTGGGCTCTCCTCAAGATCCTCAGGACCCTCTCAGCAGCCGCTGCTCACTCAAATGTGCTCTGAGCTCTCATCCCTGAGCTCTCAGCTCCTCATGCAGTGGTTTTCCAATTTGAAGGCATCTCTGTGGAGCCCCAAGTGAGGAGCAAGGGATGAGAGAAGCAATGCCAGAAAGAACGTTTGCAAGTCTGCCTGCCAGAGTCCGCTGATCCTCAAGAGCAGGCTTTGGAAATTATCAGTCTTGATAAAAAAAAAATTTCCAGAGGTACAAATCTGCTTCAGTCCCCAGTTGCTGGCTTGTGTATCCCTGTGTTACTACTCAGGGAATAACCAGCACATTTGTGTTATCAATTCCTTAGAATCTAACACACTATCCAGAGATTCACAAGCTGGTTCGTTTTTCATTTATTCAATCCCTAAGCTCCCTAGTAATTATTGGCACCCTACAGTCCTTTTGTCCTCCTGAGTGGTCTCTCTGGGCTAATCCTCTTGTGGAAAGATCAACTTCCACAAAGCATGAGGAGGATTTTTTCCCCTCCTTGTTCTTACCTGTGCTTTTTTTTATGGTATTGACTGTTATTCCTTGAGTTGTGGAGCTCTGGAGGTAAGAGGAGCACAAACTGGTTGTGGTTGTGAGAAAACTTTTCAAATCTCAGTTCCCTGAATTAAAAGGTCAGACCTTTCCACAAGATGTCCCAAATGAGCACTGGGGAGAAATATGGCACCTTTGGATTTTATTTTTGGCCTTGTTTGCATGGAGCTGTAGGAAGAGAGCAGGATATCACTTCAGCTCTGAGAACCTTTTTGCCTTGGGTTACATTTCCAAAGTTGAATCATTATTAATTAATAGTTCCACTGTTTCCCTTCTCCCTCTTCTCTTCTTAGGCTCATGCAAGCTGTTCTTGACCACGCAGTTCCATACCTGCATGTCAGAGAAGCATTTGGACAGAAAATTGGTCACTTCCAGGTGAGGCAGGAAAGGAATTTTTGTCCTCTTTTCTCTTTAAAACTGAGAAGACTGAGACTTTGTTGTGGTGGAGACTTTGCACAGAGAAGGTGACCTGCTGTTTATGCTGGGGCTGCACTATGTGATAATGAGCAGCCTGGGCTAGTGGAAGGCTCCTGCTCATGGCAAGGAGATGGAATTGGATGTACTTTAAGGTCCCTTCCAACTCAAGGAATCCTGAGATTCTGTGATGTGGTGAGAAGGTGGAAAGACCTCTGAGCCTGCTCCCCTGAGATCACTGTTGGTGGGTGAGGGACTGTAGCTGATATCTAGGGGTCTGTGGTTAACAGAACCTCCAGCTCCCTCATGTCTGCTGGGTTCATGTCTCCTCCTGTGTCTAGTTCCTCTGAGGTATTTTGGGGAGTGGGTGGTTCCCCTCACCCCTGTTAATTAATGTCCCTTGTCTTTGGGCTGTGCAGCTCATGCAGGGCAAGATGGCAGACATGTACACGCGGCTCATGGCCTGCCGGCAGTACGTCTACAACGTGGCCAGAGCCTGTGACCAAGGCCACTTCAATGCCAAGGTGAGCTCAACTCCTACCTGGGCTGAGTGTCCTGGGGCAATTCCTCCAGTCCCAGGGCCTAAGCTGGGGGGAACCTCTGTACAACGAGTCCCCACAGCCCAATGGGTCTTTTTTTCACACCCAAAATACCTTTTTCCACTCACAAATTAAAAGCAAACCTCCTTTTACGAGGCAAGAGATTTAGCAGCATCAATAGGTGTTTATTGGAAGCCCAGACGGATGTCCTGGTTGTTGTAAGGGCTGTAGCAATTGTTAGAGGTGTTGTCACCTCCACCTGTCACCATGCCCCTGTTGGAGAAGGATGTTGAGTGTTTAACAGTGGGAGCACAAATCTCTGCATCCCAAAACAAATCATTCTGGTCTCCTGGGGGATTGATGGGCCTTTGTGAGTGAGCCATCTTCTCTGGTGCACTTTTTATTTTTTTTCTTCTTCTGTCTTCATGTGGCCTTTGCAGACCTGCTGTGAGTGTTCTGTAATAACAGGGACACTACTGGACCTCCCTGTCCCTGTGCTTTGTATTCAAGTAGTTCAGGGTTCTTGGCAGGTGTCTGTAGAGTGATGGCAGCATGAGGGCAGCACAGGGACTGGAGATGGGCAGGTGACACCTTTCCTGACTGTCCCTTTTGACTGTCCCGTAGGACTGCGCCGGAGTGATCCTGTACTCAGCAGAGTGTGCGACGCAGGTGGCCCTGGATGGGATCCAGTGCCTGGGTGAGTCACTGATGGCTGAACAGAGCCAAGCACAGTGCAAGAACATTTCCCTCTGCTGTCCCACGCTGAAATCAGGGACAAGGAGTGACTTGTGTCTTTTTTTGTGTGGCAGGTGGGAACGGTTACATCAATGACTACCCCATGGGGCGCTTCCTGCGCGACGCCAAACTCTACGAGATCGGGGCGGGCACCAGCGAGGTGCGCAGGCTCGTCATCGGCAGGGCCTTCAATGCCACCTTCAAGTAATGCCACCACTGCAGAGGCAGCACCTCGACCACCATGAGGCCTTGACCATGAGGCTGGAGCGCACAACTCGGCTTCTTCCTGCCTGCCATTCCAGCTTTGTCACTTGTGGAGTCCCCTCTGCCTGCTCTGGGAACAGATGCTGCTGGATTGGGCTTGGACAAAATGAATCAGAGGGTACATGGAAGAAGAAGTGTTTTTTCTCTTTTGTGATCATCCTGATTCATGGTGTTCATGAGCTGTTGATTCTCAAGTTTTGCAAGGCATATTTTCTTCCCCCCCCACCAGGCAGGCTAGCAAAGGGTGTGCAGCCACTGCACACAGAAAGTCAACCCAAATCCACCAAAATGGACAATGAGGGAACAACTTTGTTCTTACCAAAAAGCCCTGAGTGCCATTAAACAGTTAGAATTTAGCATATTGCCATTGGAAGGTGAAACTTCCTACTGTGACCTTCCAATGGGACTATGCCTTCCATTTTGGGAACCTGACACCAACCATATTGAGGGGTTGCTGTCATGAACGCTTAAAGTCATCTGTGCACAAGCAGCGTTTTAGGTGCTGATTCCTAAAGCCTCCTTAAATCCCATGGGTGTTGCTTTGCAGAATTCCTTTCCTATTTGCAGCTTTCCTATTCTGGCTTCTTCTGGAGTTATTTGGGTCCAGGCCCAAGTCCTTGCTGCGCTGACTGACTGCTCCCACCAGGTCATTCTCTCAGAGTCGTCACCATCCGTCACTCTGGGGACAAGCTAACACATCAGAGCTGTGTTGTGACATCTGTGAATGAAGCAGGCAGAAAGAGCTGATTTCTTTGGGGTTTGGTTCCTTCTGAAGGTTGTTGTTTTGGCCAAGCCTGTCCTCACACTCCAACTGTGGGCAGCTGAGCAATGTCTTTGTGAGTGATCTCAGTGCATCTTGTATCCAGCAAATCGGGGCTTATTCAGCTTTTTAAAGGAAATTGCCCAGCATCCTGCCAGCCTTTAAGTGTGAATCACAAATGGAAATGGGCTGCTGGAAATGTGATTGAACAGTTAATTAAACCGTTGCCATGTAGGCAGCTCCCACCAGTTTTAACAAAACTCACCTTCAACTGTGTGTATTTTTTTGGTTATAGTTGACTCTTGTCTATACCAGGTGACAGTAGACTAGAATTTTGAAATGCCACAGATTGAAGACAGTTCACTTCTCTGGATTGCCAGGTAGGTCACCAAGAGTTTATAAAAGTCACAAAGAGTCAGAAAAAGCTTCTGAAGTCCTGGTGGTAGCACCTTCCTCCAAAGCTTCATATTTATTCAGCCTCAGTGGGTGGCTGTCACTCAGGAAGTGTCCCAGGGTTTAATTTTCAGCCTAAATCTCTGAATAGAGGGTGGACAGAGGTGCTTTGTCAGGAATATTTTGTTGACCTGCATCTGAAAATGCTGTGGAAGTGAACCTTGAGGTGCACTTCATACAGGAGATACTCAGTGCATTGGTGTCCACGGATGTAAGAATTTAGTTATGTGACCAGACATTTATGTTTTGTCACAAAATTAATCTTGGACCACTGTTAAGATCCATTCCTGCCAGAGGAACTTTTCTAGGGAGTGTCAGAGCCTTGACAGGATGGTGTGAGATTCAGATTGTTAAAATTAGGTTTTCTAAGGTGGAAGGAACCCAGAGATTTTTAAACCTGTCCTTCAGCATTGGAGAGGTCTGGTTTTAATACACATAATAAATAATGCCTTCACTTTCCAGGCTCATCAGCACCTTGGAGTTGGAGGTAAAATGAATCAATATCTAACAGATCTTGGGACAGGGGCAGGGACAGATTCATAAATCCTCAGCAGGGTTGTTTTATTCAAATCTCACTCCCTTCCACAGCAGCTGCCTTGGGAAAGGGATGGGAGAGCTTTTTTGGGAAGAAGAGGGTTAATCCTTATACTAAACTAATAAAATAAGCTTTTGCTGTGGCCTGTGCTCTTGGGGGGGCCCCAGCAGAGGGGAAGTAAAGGCTCTGCTACCCACCAAAGCACATCCAGGCTGGCAGCAGCAACAGCCACGGTGTTGCTTTCCCTGCCTATCCTTCTGTCTTCCTAACCACAGCTTTTTCCCATAATTCTCATTTAAAAGAAATACATTTACAGAGATCATGCAGGCTGTGCTTTAGCTCCTCTGGAGAGCAGCAGAGCTAACAGGGAAAACACAGGGGGCTCTGCTGCTGGATATCATCTGAATGGTTTCTGCTGTGGATATGTGATGGAAATTGCCCTGGCCTGACAGCCTTTGGCTGGTGGCAGGGCTGGATGTGCTGCATCTTCCCTGTTTTTCAAGATCCTTGCCCTGTTTGCAGTGGGCTGGCTGCTGAGCAGAGAAGGCATGGAGAGCAGTGGGGGGAATTATTCATGAAGATATGCAGTGGGTTGACCCTGGCTGGGTGCCAGGCACCCACCAAAGCTTATCACTGCCCTCCACAGCTGGACAGGGAGCGAAAATATAACAAAGGTTCATGGGTTGAGATAAGGATTGGAAGAGATCCCTCACCCAAAGCTGTCAGGCAAAACTGACTCCAATTAGAGATGTTAATTGAATTTATTACTAACAAAATCAGAGCACGATAATGAAAGGTAAAAAAAAACCTCAAAAACATCTTCCCTCCTTCCCTTCTCTAACTCCTCCCACCACAGCAGCACAGGGAGACGGAAGTGGTGGTTACAGTCAGTTCATCACAAGTTGTTTCTGCTACCACTCAGGGAGAGGAGTCCTTCCCGTGCTCCAGCTTGGGGTCCCTCCCATGGGCGACAGCTCTCCATGAACTGTTGCATTGTGGGTCATTCTTCCACAGAATAACGGGGTCAGTCCTTCAGACTCAGCCTGCTCCAAGGTGGATCCCCCACAGGTTCACAAGTCCTACCAGGAAACCTGCTCCAGCGTGGGCTCCTCTCTCCACGGGTCTGCAGGTCCCTGGACAGGCATGGCTTTCCTACAGGTTCACAGCCTCTTCTCAGGCATCCCCCTGCTCCAGTGTGGGGTCCTCCACAGGCTGCTGGTGGATCTCTACACACCCATGGCCCTCTGTGGGCTGCAGGGGGACAACCTGCTGCACCGTGCTCTGTGCCACAGGCTGTAGGGGAATCTCAGCTTGCACCTGGAGCAGCTCCTGCCCCTCCTTCTGCACCGCACCTTGCTATTTGCAGGGCAGTTCCTCTCACACATTCTCACCCTACTCCTATCTAGACCCAATTCTATCTGCCTAATAAGTTTCTTCTTCTTAAAACGTCATCCCAGAGGTGTCACCACCATTCCCGATTGGCTCAGCCTTGGCGCATCCATCTTGGAGCTGCCTGGAATGGGCTCTGCTGGATGTGGGGAAACCTCTGGCAGCTTCTCACAGAAGCCACCCCTGTAGCCCTCTGGCTACCAAAACCTGGCCGTGGAAATCCAGTGCAAGATAACAGAGTTTAGTTCAGCAGTGTGGGATTTGGAATGAGGTTCACTTACTGACAGGAAAAGAGGGCATAGCCTCAAGCTGCGCTGGGGAAGGTCAGGTGGGATATAAAGAAGAGTTTCGTTACAGAAAGAGTTGTTAGGCACTGAAAGGGGCTGTCCAGGTAGTGGTGGAGTCTCCATCCCTGGAGGTGTTCAAGGAATGACTGGACATGGTACTCAGTGCTCTGGGCTGGGTGACAAAGTGGGGGTCAGGCACAGGTTGGACTCGGTGATCAGCTTGTAGTAGAAAAGCTGGGCTCACACTGAGCTGGGGCACTGCCAGTGTTTGATCCAGAAACTCAAGGGAAAAGTGGAGGGAAGATGGGCTTGGACATCTCCGGTGTTCTGCCTCATGCTTCCAGGCCAGAAGGGACCACATATTCCAGTTTTGGACAGAGCTTGAATTTAAACAGAGGCTGTGTTTGGGGGGGCTGCCCACAGTGTGAGGGACCTGTTTGCTTTATTCACACACAAGGGACATGGTGTTAAAATCAGTTTGTGAGGTAAAACTGCTGCAGAGGGTCTGTGGGGCCAGCTGGGCTTACAGCCCCTTTGTCCCGGGAGCCATGGGCCCGTCATGGGGCTGGGCTGTGGTTAAAGCAAATCTTGCCTTGTCAAGAGAGGTCAAACCACACCAAGAGGTACAGGATGTGGGAGAGGAACTCGTGTTTGCACAGCACCTCAGGCAAGGCAGTGGCTCTCCCCGGTCCTCCACAGGGTCCTGGCTACAGTGGTTTACCTCCCAGAAAAGATGTCCTGAGCCCTGCTGGGACTGCCAGATGGGATTCCCAGCCTACTGCATTGCTGTGGGACCACTGTCTCCCTCTCAGCAGCTCCCTGGAGAGCCCCTCTGTCCCCTGTCCTGTCCCACTGGCTGTCCCTCCTGCTTTCTGGGCAGTGGGGAGTGCGTGTGCTTGTGCATATGTGTGACAGAGGATGTAGTTTCTTGCCTGTGGAGCTAGTCCATGAGAGGAAGGGAGGCTTTGGTAACCTGTGGGAAGGATGATGTTTCCCTCCCGTGCTGGGCTTTGAGCAATTTCAATACAGGGTGACACATAACAAAAGTGTCATTGCGTCCTGATTTCACTGTACAGAGATGTGCTGAAGCCAAGCCCTGCGGTGATGCTCCATCCCTGTTCACGAGCCTCCCTCCTGCTCCTGCCTCCTTCCTGCAGCCCAGCACGATGTGTTATTCAAAATCCCTGTGTGTTTAGACTCCCGCTCGCCTCAGCCTCCCCGGGGCTCCGGGCAGCACTCGCTGCGGTTCAACGCCGCTGCCGGAGCAGGGACCTGCTGCTGTGTCACCTCCGTGCTGCTCATGGGGGTGATGAGTCGGTTTCTTTCCCAGGCTGGAGTGAGAGCCCACGGAGCCACACGTACCCGCTGTCACGGATGCAGGCAGAGGGGACGCGATCCCTGCATCCCAGCCGCTCTGTCCCTGCGTCCTGGCCGGCAGCTGCCCACTCCTCCCGCACAGCTGTGCCGGCCACGCTCCCTTCGCAGCGAGGCACCCGCTCCTCCCAGCCACGGCACCGCAGGAAGATTAGAAAGAGATTTCTTTTCAATCTATACAAGAATTCACAACTGTGAAGGGGAGACAAAAACATTCTTGAGCCGAGGGCACAATATTGTGCGAGGGAGGCCCGGGGGGGCTGCGGGATTACTGTAGCGCAGCCCAGGGTCGCCCCGCTTGCACCTGCTGTTTGCTGAAAGGCTGATGCTGAGCAACAAGCAGCTGATGCTGAGGCCCAGTTGTCAGCCTGAATGGGGGAAAAAAGGCTGGAGCAGCGTGCTCGCCAAAGGGAAATGGCAGGCGGCCCAGTGCCAGCGGGAGGAGGGAGCCGCCGGGGGGGGACGGCAGCCGGCTCCCCCTTGGCACGTGGAGCTCCGGGCAGAGCCGGAGGTGTGGGTCTGTCTGGGGAGCTGTCATTCCAAAGGAATCCAGGAGAAACGGGATGATCCTGAACCTCTGAAGAGGCTGAGGTCGGGAGCATGAGCTCTCCCCAAAGCACCCTGCTGGCTGCAGCGCTAATCTGCCACAATGGGCAGGAGACGGATGTTCCCACCAAACCCGAAACTGAAGCAGCGCTGCTGCAGAGCACCCTAGCCTTGGCCACTGCTGTTCCCCAGGAAGGAGGAAAGGTACTTTTCAGGAAGAATTTCTTCATGGAAAGGGCTGTCCAGAATTGTAATGGGCTCCCCATGGAAGTGGTGGAGTCAGCATCCCTGTAGGTGTTCAAGGAACAACTGGATGTGGCACTCAGTGCTCTGGTCTGGTTGACAAGGTGGGGATTGGTCACCGGTTGAACTGGATGATCTTTGACATCTTTTCCAGCCTAAATAATTTTGGGATTCTCTGATCCTGCTGTTTCTGCTCACAGCCCCTGGTCTGGTAGGGACAATGACAGTCAGACAGATGTTCCCTGCAGCACGAGGGTCAGAGTGGTACTCGGATCATTCAGCATTGTCACCCAGAGGTACTGAGGCACCTTGATCTCTCTGGGCTCTACAATGAGCACTGAATCACTCTGCTCAGCTCATCCATGGAACATCACTTCTGCCCCCAGCACTGTCCACATGGGGCAGAGCAGAGAGAGAACGCTGAAGGGTGTCTCAGTGGGCTGAGGGGTTCAGCACAAGCACAGGCCCCTCTTGCGTGTGGCTGTCTGGTGGCAGAACTGGGACTGGCCTGAGGAGGGTTTTCCAGCCCTCTGCTGCAGCTGCCTCCCCGAAGAGAGGGCAGGAGTGAGCGTGTTTTCCTGCAGCTGTTGGCAAGATGAAGATAATCCACGTGCCCCGGGTGTCTGCAGGATGAAGGGGGCTGTATTGGATCGATGTTCCTCCCGTGAGCCAACTGGTGCCAGGGGCATTAGGAAACAGCCTGTGCCCTCTCTGTGCCTTGTGGCAGAGCTTGGAGCTTCTCCGGAGGGACAGCAAGCCCAGTGTTGGTCTGAAGGAACAGAAAGAGTGGTAGCTGCCTGCTGAGTGCAATGCAGAGGAGAAAAGCAAATGGTTATTTTTGCAGCCCAGCAGAGTTCCTACTGTGATTTAGCACCTGGATACTCCTGCTGGCATGAGGAGAGGGAGCTGCAGAGAGGGGATGGCATGGCCCCATCCCTGCCACGCAGACACACTCAGGAAATCCCCAGGGATGATTTTTTTTGCTTGGGCATAGCTGAAGCTTCCAGCACGGGGAGCCCCATGCAGCTCCCCTAGGCCCCACTTCCTGAAAGAGCTGGTGTCACGTCAGCGCTGAACATGCTCACCCGGGGCTGGTGTTCCCAAGAGCCAGCGTTTCCAACACAGCTCCACAGAGCTCCCTTGTGGGACCATAATGGTGTGTGGAACTGGAGGCTGGTAAGGTCTTTCCTGGTTCTTTATGGGGATCATCTCCTGCTCTGGGGGCAGCCCTGGCTCTCACATCCTTGCTGAGATGGGACATCACTCCCTTTGCAGGGATCACTGTGTCCACAGGAGTAGCCACTGTCTGCCTGGGACTTGGCACTGGTTTCTGCCTTGCAGCATGCAGGAGCACCCACCCTCCTGTGTACCTACTCAGCTTGTCTTGCAAAACTGGAAGTCTTCCTGCAGTTCCCACAGTCTGCTTTTGTTCTTGGAAAACCTCCTTCATCTCTATTTTCTCCATGGCAGCATCTCCCAGGAGTCATAAGCAGGATCGAGCCCTTTTTGCCTGGTGTCCTTTCCTCACAGGTCAGAACCTCAGCACCCCTGAGTGCCCCAAAACTGCTGCTGGCAGCATACTGGATCCCCCTTCCTCTGCCACCAGTCCTGGCTCTGGCTGGAGGTGAACATCCTCAGAGGAAGGAATCCTTTGCTTCCTGCTTTTTGCTGGATTTGCCTTTGCTCCCAGGCCAGTGTGCACCTGGAGAGAGGCTGTGCTCTGGCTTGGAGCTCATGCCAGGAAGCTGCCAGGAGCCACAGACAGGCAGATGATTGAAAAGCCAACACGTTCCAACAGGGCTTGCTAAGTTGGAAAAAACCTGGTTTTGGTGAAATGCAAAAAATGCTGCAAGTTCAGGCAGGTCCCACCCCTGGGCTGTGGTTTGTGAGGGCATGGGTGGCACTGAGCCCTCAAAACTTAGGTCCTTGGAAGGGCACAGAGCAGAACCAGCCACAGCATCCCTGGGACGAGAGGGCTCATGGATTAGCAAGATCTTGGATTGCAGAGAATCCTTACCTCCATGGCAGCTGTGGGTTTGCTAGGGGAATTTATTTACCCCTGCCAGGTGAGCATCTTCCCCTCCGGAAGGACTGGGCCATGCTAAAGTGTTAATTAACTTGCCCAGGGTCACCAGGATTGTCTGTAGCAGAGAAGAGCAAAAATCCTGTGAGCTCCTGAGTCACCATCACTTTTGATCAATCTTGTGATTAAAAAATACAGTTTGGTCTAGGTCTGGACTTCGTGTACAGCCATCAATGATTATTACATATTTCTCTGTGGAATTAAAATGCATTTAAACGTTCAACATATTCCCTTCCCTCCCACAGCCCCAGGATAACCCAAGCAGGCTTATTTCAACTACAGGTGGACCAAGATCAAAATCAGCCTCATTTTCCTCTCCCTGCCTGATATTGAGGTAGGATAAAGAGGTAGAAAAGCCACAGAACAGCCAAAAAGGAAAGGCTGAGCACAGTCTGCATGGAGGCAAGTCACTGCTGCTCAGACCAGTATCTTTAATTGCTGCATCTCTTCTGCCTGTGCCCAAGGAGCTGATCCCAGGTGACTCCAACAGACAATGTCATTTAAATCAATTATCTCCCTATTTGGAGCCATCCACCCTCTCCCTCCTTCACCATACAGCCACAAGCCCCATAATTTATTCATCCTCGGCTGCACTTAAACATCTGCTCCACTGCCATTTGAGTTTGGCAGAGCATTAGCTTTAAAATTTCATGAAACATAGTGCAGGTGGCAAAATCAGAAATTAAGGATTATAATCACGGCAAAGCCAGGTTTGTGAGCTGACTCCAGCTCAGGACAAGAGACGCCAGGAGAACTCCTGGGGATTTAATGCCCCTCAGGTGTTCAAATCACATTTTTATTCCCTTTTCCCAAAGGTTGGGGGGATTTTTACATCACCACTACTCTTTAAGTGGATGTTAAAGTGAGGGGAGCATCTTGTGCTCATTGCTCCTTGGGTTTTGTTGCTCCATTGCTGCTGCCAGAAAATTTTCCTGGCCAGAGGGTTGTTTTTGAAGGCTGATGTGTCCCCTGAAAGGTGTATGAAGACATCTTTGCCCACCAAATTGGGATTATCAGGATTTAATGACATCCTCCACCCCAGCTCTGCTTGTGGGAAGAAAGAACCATGCTGGAACTGTGCCACAGTTCCCTCTCCACCCCTAGGGACAGGCCACAAAGTAGGGATGAGGTGCTGGAGCTGGTTTTAAGAAAAAATCAGAAATCCATACGTCCCCAATCCCTGCTTTCACCACAGAGCCACAACCCTCTAAAACACACTGGTTATCCGCAGTGGTTCCCTGTGTTTATAGCTAATGGAGAGAGCTTTGGAAAGAAAATATTTGCTTTAGCAATTCCTCTTTCATCTATTAACCCAGTTTTTATCGTTGCACAGAGCTGGGTTGGAGGGATAAGGGACCAGGAGGGAGGGCAGGGGGTGGCTGGGGAGGTTAGAAGGAATTGAGAGACCTCTGTGCCTCTGGATCTAGCAGTGATGATGCTGAGGAGCTTCAGGATCCAGCAATTTCTGAGCCATCAGACAGCCTGTCCCACGGAGGAGATCAACTCCTACTCCTCTTCCCAAGTGTTAAGAGGAAGACCAAGGGGATTATTCAGTGCTCAGCTGTACTTTGATGCCTGGGAAGCTTCTGGAGTACGGGAGGTTTTAGATCTATTGAAGCACCTGGCAGATAACCAGGTGATAAAAGAGCCAGCATGCATTTGTCACACAGAGATCACATCAAACCCTTGAATCCCCCTCTTTGCTGAAGAAACTGGATGAGACATATCCTGACTTTAGGAAGGCTTTAGACCTCGTGTGACATTTTGGGAAGGAAACAAGGCTGTTTGGGCTGAACACAGACCCACTGTGCTGCATGGCTTGCTGGAAAATTCTCTGCCAAAGGCACAGCCAAGCTCCAGCCTTGGCAGGGCTCTGAGGGGCTTCCCTCCACACCAGCCTCCTGTTTTGGTCCCCCGTGTTCAATCTCCCTGGATCAAGGATGTTATTTTAAAGAGAGCAACCAGTCAGCTCTCCAAATCCAGTCCCTATGCAGCAGGAAGGACTTGCCTGGACACCACCACATCTCAGTGCTGGGTGAGGAGGCACCATTCTGAGCAGTCCAGGGTAGCACAGGTTCTAATGTGACAGAAAACAGCTCAAGGATGTTTGGTACAGAGATGATCCACTCAGACCCAAATTTAGGGCAAGGCATAGGAGTAAACATGCACTGATGAAATTTTCAGGTTATGCTTTGAAGTCTCAAGGATAGGAGAAAGGGAGGAGCCATCCTCAAGGGTTTGGGACTTCAGTTTTATTGGGTTTATGGAAGGAAAACAAGCGGGGGGAAAGAAGGTGGCTTTTAACCAGCTTTATCTCCGCAGGTTTGGACAAGGCTCCCATCAGGATCTGCCTTGTTTCCCATTTTAGCTTTGAAATTCCTACAGCTCTGGATTCTCACAGGGCAAACTGAACTTCACACTAAGTAACACTTTTTAGCAACTTTTCCTACCATAACCTTGGAAAGGTTCTTTTATGGAGCGGGGTCTGGCTTGAACCTGTACCAGTGTTCTGAGCAGATCAGTGCCCCTGGTTTTGGGGATAAGCCAGGGCTGGTGCAATCTCTGACCACAGTGGTGGAATAAGGAGGATTTATCAGGGTTGCTGCTCTAAGGTTAAGTTTGGGAAGCTCTTACCACACCAGCCCCTCAGACCCAAATGCATTCTCAGCAGCCCCTGGGGATTTTTGTACTTCAAAAGCCTCCACTAGATCCTGCCTAAGCCCAGGCACAGACTCGAGGCTGGAAGGAGCCCTGGGAATAGCTTCCTGGGCAGGAGCCTGATTTGGGGTGTCACGTGGGTAAAGAGCTGGGAACAGCAGGATGGGACCTGGATGTGGATGGGCAGTACTGCAGAAGGCTCTATACAGGACAACCACAGTGGGACTGTAAGTACCTGAGGACCCCAAGGTACAGATCCAGGACTTCCATGTACACCCAGTGAGCCAGGCTTGCCCAGGGCTTCATTTCCAATTCAGAAACCAGGTCCCTGTGAGTGTGGAGCTGTCACTTTGATGGAGTGATCTGTAGCTTCCCTGGCTAATTGTCAAAGCACAGCACTCAATCCAGGGCACTCTTCCCTTGGGAAAGTGGCTTCTCCTACCTGAACTGGCAGGAGAGCAGCCCCAGGAATTGGGAACATTGCATCATTCCCATGGCAACAGCCTGGAAGGCTGCGAATGGAGAATTATGACTTTGTTCCCCGTTCTGGCACGAGGAGAAGCTGGGCTTTACAGGATTAAGCAGATCCCAGCTCAAACATCCAGGGTACCACTGGAGGGAATAATGAATAGTAATAGCAGAATAAATGGGTTTTGATCCAAGGCTCTGTCCAAACAGTATGAACAACCCACTTTGTTTAAGTTTGGTCGGTTTCCAGGCCGAGTGTGAACCCGCTGGGGGTTTCTGAGCTGGGACACGAGCAAGGCTGTGCCACCATTCACTTCATGGACACTTCTGAGGAATAAACTTGTCATTAAATGTGTGGCAAAGAATTATCAGTATCATCCAGGGTCTCCTGAATTAAAGTTCCCTTTACTCCAGGCTCCTTTGTATCTCAAAAGAGCAGAAATCTTCACACTGCAGGAATACTTTGGTGAACTACAAGTCCTCACGTGAGGATCTAATGAGGATACTTGGGTTAATGACTATTTTTGCAAGGGCTGCAGCAGCCAGGACTTTGGGATAAGCCTGTGGCTGAGCCCAGATCTGTGGCCACCTGCAGCCATGGGGCCCACATCCTCCTCTGCAGCAGTTCCCCCATTTTCCAGCACCCTTTTCATCACTCACTCCATCCCATGGGAAGATCCTGCCATTGGACGTGTGGACAAGACCTCAACACCAATGGCTGTGGTAGCTCTGCCTGTTTTCCAGCTGTTTGAGCATGGCTGTGCCTCCCCTGCTATGGTGTCTCTGCACCAGGGTTTTTCTCTGCTCTCCCCACAGCTCCAGCACTTGCTCGATGACTGACAGCCCTGTGCAGCCCTGTCCCTCAAAACCCATCCTGTGTTTCAAAGCCTGGAGGAAATGGTGCACTGACCCTTCCTTATTTCCTTTCCTTTTTCTCTCTCACTGCTATCAAACAAGAGTGAGGAAAGATGTAGGAAAGGAAATTAAGGAGGTGCTGCCACCCAGGGCACAGCATTTTCCCCAGCCAATTGCACATGCTCCAGATCCCTCCCCAGTCCAGATGACTCTCCACAGCAGATCCAAATCCCTGAGCACTGCCTGATTTGCTTCTCATAGTAGTCCCCATCACCGGGCAAACCCTCCTCTGCTCCTGTCTCTCTTTTTCTGAGTATTTGTTATTTTAAGCCAACCCCTCAGGGATTCAATTTCTGTGCAGAATGTGGGGATTTAGCCACACAGCCCATGTTAATGCTAATAGGATTATCATAGAATCATGGAATCATTTAGGTTGGAAAAGACCTTTAAGACCATCGAGTCCAACCGTTCCCCTGGCACTTGCAAGGCCACCACTAAACCTTGTCCCTAAGAGGGAGATTTGCATGGGGGAGCTCCAAATCTTCCCACCAATGCCTGATGGATGGCCAACAAGGAATGGAGATGCAGCAGCTTCAGACTGTGAGTATTGAGCCCAAATTCAACCCCCAACCCCTGGGATGAAGCAGAGGATTAACAGATATGTGTGTGTGTGTTTCCCCCAACACTGAGATGTTGTTATTGTCTTAATGAAGATTTTGGAGCTTTTCCTGATGTCCCACAAAAAGCCCGTGGAGATATCAGTTCCTCCTTGTGCTGATCTTGCCTCCAGCTGCTGAAAGGAATGAAAAACAATGCTAAGGGCTGAAAATATCTCTGAATGGGACTCTGGGTGGGCCTCAGGGTGCTGAACATCTTTGAGACTTTGAGGACAAGGAAACAGTAAAGCATCCAGTAGTGGTGTTTCCTTTTCACATAGGAAATTAGGAATGTCCCTGTGTCCCTGTGCTGGCAGGAGTGTGAAGGAGCAGACACATCTCCCCCACTGAGGAATGTCCCTGTCTGCACGTCTGCGTGCTGGCACGAGCTCCCACCCACCTGAGGGACACAAAAGAGAGATGAAGATTTCCTGCTGATCCAGCTGTTTCTCTGGAAATGCAGATTGGCTGAGTGGTGCCTTTGGGATTTCTTATTAGGTTTTTCCTATATTAATTCTGTGCAAGGAGTTGTACAAGCAGCCATGGGTTTGTTCCCACTGATTTTTCCAAGCAGACCACAGCTGAAGTGTTTGCCCCAGCCCAACAACCCGCAGAGGGGTGAAGGACCGGTGCTGGTTCTGCCACAGCCCATCCCACAGCACAGATGGTCCCATAATTGCCTCTTGCTTTCCCATCCTGACTTTCTGGGACATGTGTTTTGCATTGTGATCCCCTCAGCCTCCCTGGTTTTGTGAATCACACTTCATAAAGGAATGGCTACCTTGGGAACTCAAGGCAGGACATTTATTCTTCCTGTGCATGCGAGTTTGTCACTCCCTGCCAGTTTGTCACTCCCAGCCCAGCTCATAAAGCAGAGTCTTTGCTTTTAATCCTGATTTTGCAATGTACTGAAGTACACACATTCACCTCTCTCCACTGTAACACTCAGGGATGTTCTTAACTCTTAGTCCTGGGATTTTTCTGCTTTAATTCAATCCAGTCTCATTTCCTTACTGTGCTGGTCCCCACTGAGCTATGTTCATTGTCCCTCTGTTTTCACCCTCCATCAATAAATTATATATGTTTTATCTATTATATATTCTTTACTAAAGCGCTTTAAAGTGTTAAGATGAGAGGCAAAATAAGAAATAGAACACAGCAATCCCCTTTCATTTGCTGAACTTCCTTGGCACTGCTGCTTCATAGACAATATAGGTTACAAACAGCATGAACTTTTCTAAAACTAAAATAACATAAATTAAAATAAATGATAAATCAAACCTTAGTTGTAGCAACAGCACCAAAAAGCTGCAGATGATTCCCTGAGACACCAATAGAGTAATTTGGATTTTTCCAGGTAGGTAATGAGATCCTGTGTGACAGCTCTGTGCTGGCAGAGCCCTCTCCTCCAGCCTGAATCCCTTCTGGCTTCTTCCGGTGGAAAAAGGGGAATATTTCACCCAGCTAAAAATGAGCAAATGCTGATGTTTAAACAGAAATCTCAGAGGAAGCTGTCTCTGTAACCACAGCTGGTTTGCTGCAGACCTGAACACTCACAGCCAATTTGCTTTTTTTGGTGTAATAGAATTCCAAGTCAGTCCATGGAGCTCCACCAGGGATTCATTTGGCCTTTTGCAGTTACCGGGTTAACCCTGGAAGGGGGAAGGAAAGGAGGGGACCACCAAAACCCATCTCTTTGCCAGCAAGCCAGTGCAGCACCAGCACCTTTTTTGTGGAGATATCAGGAGGGATGGGATCACACAGCTGGATTTGGGGATGTTTCTTGGTGGGGGATATGCCTGGAAAGGGCAGGATCCCTATGGGATGCAGCTGAGATGTGCTGATTTAAAAAAAAACTTTTTAACCCAGCCCTGTCACTGCAGCCAGACAGGGGCCACATAAAGACCCAAGGATGGGTTCATCCCCATCTGTGGCCACCAGAAGGTGGGGCTGGCCATCCTCCCCCTCGCAGATGTGCCTGCAGCCAAGTCCTTCCCTGAGGCCCAACCAAGGAACCAGTTGGTGCAGGATCCTCCACACTGCTGCTCTTAGTGTGTCAGCTTACTCAGATTAAGGTTGTTGCTTAAGCTTCCATGCCTATTTGCAAGCTGCCAGGACAATGGATGCTCTCCATCAGTTTGTGGCTGTGCAGGAAGCTCAGGTGTTCCCAGGGACGCACTGCCTCCCCACCTGGATTAAAAAGAGCTGCTGCCAACCTCCTGCCATCACGGGCACCAGAGCTCCAGGCTCCCTCTCTCTGTCCTTGCAGCACTGCTGGGGGATTTTCCTCTTGAATTTCCTGTGACTTTTTAAAACTCACCATAGTTGTTCCTGAAAGTCAGAGAGTTCTGAGTGTGCAGTGCAAACACCCTTCTGCCAGCCTGACCCACAGTGAGCTGCTGGGGCTCTTCCCATTCTCCTGGGGACAACTAAAGTTTTTACTCCTGACATTTAAAATCAGAAAAGATCCCTTTCCCTGTTTTCCCTGTGTTAATGGTGAAATCCTCTTTTTCCTTCTTTCCCTTTAGCTGTGGCTCAGCTGTGTGTGCCTGTCCCACCCCATACCCAGAGGTAAGGTGTGCAATGAGGGACAATCTCTCAATCCCTGCTGGTTCCTGTCCCAGCTCCCCCACAGCCAAGGGGCTTTACAACCCCTTTTACCAACAGGTACTACCTCAGCAAGGTGCTGCCACAGTCCAAATTGTGAGCTGGGCACAAATATTCTTATTGTGCTACTGTTCAAGCAGTCTATAGCCCTGGATGTTATCCCTTTCCCAAAAAACAGGGCAGAATTTGGAGTAGGAAGATCTCATGTTGGGGTTTTGGTGATTTGTTCTTCCCAGTTAATATGGGGAGGAAAAGCCCAAATGCTGCATCTCGGCTGTGTCGCTGCCTGACAGAGGCTGGAGCCCGGCAGACACACAAACACATTGTTCTGGAATCAGCAATTAGCTTCCCATTTTTCCCCCTCATCCCTCTGAGAAAGGGACAAGGAAAAGCCCCACTTGAGAATAAATTAGTATCTCAAAAGAGAGGGAGCTCTGCAGATGGCTCCGTTGTGCTTCACTCCTGTGCAGCTCTGGAGCACTCATCTCCCCATCCTCAACCTGTCCGTTTTCCAGATGTTCTCCTATTCCAGACACCTGGAAGAGGGAAGGTGGCCTCACATCCACTTTCCCCAAAAAGCAGCTGTTAAATGATATTTGTCATCAAACTTCAGCATTAATTTTGCCCAAGTGTTTCCCTCTGGAACACTGTGGCACTGTGGGTTGAGTTGCAGGGGGGTTTCAGAACTTTGGAATTCCCAGATTCTTCACTTTTCTGCTCAAATATAATTGTGTTTAGATATGGGAGTCTGAGGTGGTAGATTTTGGAAGTCACTTGAACACATCTAACAACTGGAGTTAAGTGTGCTCTGTGTAACACCAAAATTGAACTCTGATCTCAGAGTTCTGCGATTTCCCTCCTCTTCCTGTGGCTCACAGCAGAGGGGAAAACTCCAATAAAATATCATTTTTAGGGAACAATTTGGCAGCACCATGAGCTGCCTTCACTTTTCAGGTGGAGAGCAGCTCTGGTCTGAGGAGACAGAACTTTTGTGCTTGTGGAGTGGCTCTTGGTGATGTCCAGCTGCATTAAATAGAGCCTGGGAAATTGCATCCAAAGGGAGGAAGTGAAATGGGGTAATCACAGAATATCCTGAAGTGGAAAGGATGCACAAGGATCATCCAAGTCCAACTCATAAACAATATCAGAGAGTTTTTAAGGAGAGTTGCCCTACTGCACCTTGAGGGCTTCCAGGGGTGAAGCTGTTAAGTTTACTTATTTTTCCCTGCTCCATCACCAATGACTGGTATTTGTTTCAGGAATCAGTGTCTCCAAATAGCTGAATTTCCTCTCAAGCTTCTCCTGTGTAACATCTGGATCCTGCAATAATCATAGCAGTGCTTGATCCTGCTGTTGTTTGCAAGATCCCTGTGGACCACCGGAACAAGGCAGGAAGTATTTCAGGCTCTTAAGTCTCCTGCAGTTTAGCTGAATTTCAAGCAGATCATCAGGGTCTCACTCTTATTGTGTGTGTATTTATCTCCTGGAGCCCCATGGGTTGCTTGTTCCACGTGCCAGTTCCTTCCCAGCTGTTTCCCAAATTTAAAAGAAATATGACAAATTTGGTACTGGAACAGGCTCCTCAGGGAAGAGGTCAGAGCTCCAAGCCTGAGAGAGCTCAAGAAGTGTTTGGACAATGCTCTCAGGCACATGGTAGGATTTTGGGGCTGTCCTGTGCAGGACTAGGAGTGGGGCTCGATTCCTGTGGATCCAGCTCAGGAGATTCCATGATTCTATGGAAAAACCCCATTCTGCAACTGATGGAGAGGCTTTCGTGATGGGGACTGAGGTACTGCTAAACATACTGATCAAATAACTTCTGTGGCTTATTGGGTCTGCTTTAGGGCTTTAACTAATTTGTCCAGGAAAACATGGGGTTTTCCAGATGTTCCCACTGCTGCCATGTCTCACCTGTCGGTAAGACCATAGAAGCTATGGACACCTGAGTGTCCAGTGAGGACAGGTTCTGTGGGGAAGCTCTGGGACACGTGAGAACTCCCTGTTGGCCTTTTTTCTCCTAAAATGCAACGGGATATTCCCCTAGTGCTGACTCACAAGGCTGTTCAGGGCCAGCCACCACACAGCGGGTGTCCGTGGCCTTTCCAGTGCCCATCTCGGGGTGACAATGATGGGCGCTCAAGCCCGCTCTGCCTTTTGCCTCTCCTCCCTGGCAGCTCTCAGCGGAGCTCCCGCCGGACCCCTGGGACATACAACTTTCCCCGAGTTTGGACGCAGGGCTCGGTGTGAGTGTGACCGCCCCCGGGATGCGCCGGCCACACCCGCGAGGTGTGAGGGTGACTCGGGCGCCTCTGAGGGACCCACGGGGGGGCCCTGAGTGGCACGCGAGGCCGCCTCACGCCCCCGTCCTGTGAGGGAATCGCGGCCACTGGGGGCTACCCCAGAGCTCCGGCGGGGCGCTTATCCCGGTTTTCCCGGTTATCCCGCGCCACTGGCGAGCGGCGGCAGAGTGGGGGGCTCCGTGAGGAGAGTGGGGGGGCGCCGAGGGGGGCTCGGGGCGGGGGCGGGCGCGGCGGCGATTGGCCGGCGGCGGCGGGGAGAGGCGGCCGTGATTGGCCGGCGCGGCGGGGCGAGCGGCGGGCGGCGGGCGGCGATTGGCTGCGGACGAGGAAGCAGGAAGGAGGCCGGAGGCGCTCGCGGCTTGCGGGGAGTTCGCGGCGGCGGCGGCGCCCCCGGTCCCTCCTTCGGTCCCTTCTCCGCCCCCTCCTCCGCCCCTCCCGGCCCCTCCGCCGCCCGCTCCGGCCTCCGCCCGCCCGCTCCGCGACGCCCCGCGGCCAGGGGCGGGCGGCGGCGGTGGCGCCTCGTCCCCATCCCGCAGCCGAGGAGGCGGCGGCGCTGACGCAGCAGCAGCGCGGAGCTCGGGACTCGCGGCGCTCCCGCCGCTGGATTTCTCCCCCCCGGGGCCTGCGGCAGCCTCCCGGTGAGTCCACACGCGGTCCTCGCGGCGCCGGCTCGTCCCTCCGCCCCCGGGAACTCCGCCGGGCCGGGAGCAGGTGCCGCCGCCCCGGGGTTTGGGGGGCGGCGGGTACGCGGGGCCACCGGGAACTTCCCGCGGCGGCGGGGAAGCGCCGGGAGGGCACGGCGGGCTCGGTAGCGGGTGGGCCGGGCCGGGCCGTCGTTACCCCGCGCGGTCCCACCGGTGCGAGGCCGGATCGGCCCCGCCGAACCCCCCCGGGCTCCTCCGCCCCTGCCGCTCGGGCAGCACAAAGGCGGCGGGGCCGGGCGGGGGGGCCCGGGGGAGTTGCGGGGCTCGTGGTCCCGGGGGGCTCCTCGCCCCAGGGGCTGCTCGCCTCGGCATCGCCGGATCGGGGGCGATTCCCAGGGAAAGCCGTCGCTGTCCTCGGCCCCTCCGGATCTCGGAGCTGAACCGGCGCTGCCCGGCCGGGAGTTGGCACAGGACGGGCTGGCTGGGGTTGGTGTTTTGGGGCTCCCCACGCCCGAGCGGGGCGATGAGCCCCTCCCCTGAGGGTTGAGCGGTTGAGTGCGTCGAGTTCCCGATGGTTTGCAGGATGTGATGCCGGGCGGGCTGTGCGCCCCGTGTCCCTGTCAAGCAGGTACCATCGAGCCTCTTTGGGGGACAGCAGAGCAGTTTTCATTTCCATCGTGATTTTTCCCACTTGCCGTGCGCTCCCCGTGGCTCTGGACATCTCTCCTTTCCTGCCGGCTGCTCCGGTGGCCCACGGCTTGTTTCCTCTTCTCCTTTTGTGTAGCGGTGGCTCCTAATGGAGGCAGCTCCGCTGGCTCCCTCTTTTCCAGCTGCTTCTATAAGGCGCAGGAGCCAGCACATGTGACTGGGCAGATCTCGGGAAGACTAGCAAGTGCTCCCCGGGCTCCTGCTCGACAGCCAGCCCCAACGCGGGGATACCCACACCCCGATGTCCCTTTCCCTGCCCCGGCACAGGGAGACACAGGAACCCCTTCTCTTTCACAAGAGCAGCCATGAAAACTTTAAAAATACGAGCATTTGGGATCTATTCTGTTTGCCTCTCCCCCTCCCCTCTCTCTTTCCACAAAATGCTTATCTGAAAGAGGTTCTGGTTGTGTTTTGTTTTAAAGAATCCAGCTGCCCCTCGTGCTCGCTCTCCATCTGAAGTCATCATTGTCAGGAGCAGGCGAACCTCAAAGCGAGAGGCTTTGCCGGGCTTTTGCTTGCCTGGTTAATTGATCTGTCCATCAGTTTGCCACAATTAGCGAGTGCTTGCTCCACGCTGAGGGGCTCTCTGGTGTTCTGGGGGGCTCGGGGTTTTATTTTAAGGCTTCTGGTCCTCGTGGTTGTGAGAAAGAGTGACACGAGCTGCGTGATAGACTGATGCTTTTGAAATCTTAATGTGATTTAAATACCAGCACGCTGCTGATCGCTTTAACAGAAATATCCTGCTCACATATTCATCCCGGGCCATCTTTCACGTTTGTCATGTCCTGGCTACCTGAATTGTTCCCATGCTTCAGCTGGAACTGTCTAAATGTTTGCTGGTGATAGGAAATTGTGCATTAGTGTGATTTACCAGGATGTTTTGGATTTAAACATTGATTTCTGTTTGTTTTGCTCATGAACTCAGTGCAGCATTTCCAACAGCTTTCCAGCTGGAGCAGAGCAGAGAAGTGTAGTGCTACTGATAGGTGTAAAATCAGCTGGAAAACACCAAGCCTGCAGGGAAAAATAATTCCCTGAACTTTGTGCCAGTGGATCCTTTCTGGATGCTTTGTTTGCTGGGGATTGATGGTGACAGTTGCACAGAACAATAAGATGCAACTTAGATATGTGGGATTTGGGGGGAAAATAGTTACACCCTTGTGTCTTGAGGCAGAAATGTTATTTTGGAGGCCACTGATGTGTTCTCATCCAACTGAATCATTCAGTTAAGTGTTGGTGCTCTGTCCTTCTTGCCAGTTCGTCTGCATCACCTTTCTGTTTCCACTCTGGAAGCCTCAGTGTTTATTTGGCTTTTTAACCAGTATCACGGGACAGTTGGGGTTGGAAGGGCCTCTGGAGACCATCCCCACCTAGAGCAGGTGACACAGAAATGTGTCCAGGAGGGTTTGGAATGCCTCCAGAGAGGGAGACAGCCTGAGCAGCCTGTTCCTGTGCTCTGCCACACTCAGTGGAAAGTTCTTCCTCCTGCTGAGGTGGAACTTGTTGTGTTTTAGGTGATGCAGGTTAATTTTGTGGTGTTGTTAATCGCTGTTGTGTGACTCGGAGGCTCTGTGGGACACGTGTGCTGGTCCAGTCTCTGGAGATCCGATTTAGGGAGAGCCATGCCGTGATTTGGGGGGAAATCCACCCTTCAGCAAAGCTTTTCTAATGCTGCTGCAACACTAAAAATAAGCCCTTAGTAGCAAATCTGTCCAAAGTAAACAATTGAAAAATAATTAGGAGTGGTAGGCAAAGGCATGCTCGCTGCTTGGCATCATGTTCAGATCACAAGCAAATGAATGAATGATGAGATCTGGTTCTGCAAAAACAGGAAGGTGTGCTCAGAGATGTGCAAATATCACATCCAGAAGGAGCTGTGTGGGGCTTTTTTTGCCCCATCTCCCAGTTAGTTGTCTCCATTTGGACATCAGGAGGGATTTCTTCATGTAAAGGGTTGTCAGGCACTGGAAAGGGCTGACAGCAGGGAGGTGGTGGAATGCCCATCCCTGCAGGTGTTCAAGGAAGGACTGGATGTGCCATTCAGTGCTCTGGGCTGGGTGACAAGGTGGTGGTTGGTCGCAGGTTGGACTCGATGATCTCAGAGTTCTTTTCCAAGCTCATTGGTTCTGGGATCTCAGTTAACCAGGGGATACAACTCGTGGAGTCAGCAGCAGAACAGCCTTGGCGTCACACCCAACCAGCCGAACCAAGTCATAACTCTCATGTTGATAATAATAAATGGAACAGTGTTCAGATGACTGGGAAATACAGGGGAAAAAAAACCCAACCAAAAATAAGCTGCCCAAAGAAGTAATAAATCTGAAAATAGCTTCAAACACAAGCTGTGAGCTGGCAGGGGCTGGGGTGGCTGGGCTGTGACAGAGAGGGATGTGCTTCGATCCCGGGGGATTTCCCCATCTGAGGGCTCTGACCGTCTGGTTTGCTCTCCTGCTTGAACTCACAGTGTGAGTGATGATTTATGTGCCTTTTCCAGCAGCTCATAGGTGAGCTGGTTATATTCCCAGCTGCAGATTTGGGCTGTCTTGAGCTATTCTCCAAGTGTGAAGTCTGGAAGACATTGCAGTTTTGGATGCAGACAGTGTTTAAAGGGAAGAACAGGGGATGTTTTGTGGAGGATGCTCAGAAGGAATTGTTCCTTGTGCTTCAGCATGAGGACTGGAGGCTTTGGGTCCTCCAGCCATGATCACAGCTGTCCAGCATGGCAGCTCCTCTTTTATTGAGAGCAAAGACATGGATTTAATGGCAGAAAATATTGAAATTTGTGACTAGATTGTTGTTCTCAGTGAATGAGTTACCTGTAAGAAGACCATCACAATTTAACTCTCTGTGCTTTCAAACTTGTACTGGCACCTGATATCCTTGAAATGGGGAGAACACACTTAAATTTGATACTACTGGTTTTATGTCCTTTAAGACAGAAAGAAACAAGATTGTATGGGACAATGCCATAACTTTGTCCAGTTATTGCCCAGATTTGCTATTTTAGCATGGAGCTTTATTATAAATAAAGTAGAATAGAGTCACAGTAATATTTCATGTGAATTAAAAAAACCTCTTCCATTAGGAGAACAAGACACTGGAAAACTTGATCATGCAATAAAGTGAAATGAGGGACTGAAGTTACTAAAAAGAGAAGCCAAGGGTATAATTAAGAAGAACAAATATAAATCTGGTTTAAAATCAACTCATTTGGGCCCTGTCAATATTTGTGCCATTGGGGTTTAATTGATCTGTTCCAAGTTACTTTTTCTCTGGCCATGTGGGTGAAACCCCTATAAAATTAGAGTATGGAGAGCTGGCAGGATATAAGAAGTGCAGTCAGCTGAGGGAACTGAACCTGAACCTCTTTGTGAAATCTCTGGTCTCTCAAAATTATAATTGTATAATTTCCAAAGAATAATTTGATTTAAATCATAGTGGAAATCCCTCAGTGGGGATGGCAGTGCTGCTCTGCTTCTGGAGAAAAGCAGCTGAAAATGAGGATGGCTGCCCTGGAGGAGCAGTTGTTTTCCCTTCAATCTGCTACTTATTGATACACATAAATTTCAGGACATCTTCCACAGAGGGCGGGTGGTTATTAACTCCACATGGGTCAAAAATAATTCAGGGGACGCTGTTGATTTTGGCCTGATTGTGAGTGATGCTCACATTTGGCAGTGCTGGGTTCTTGCTGGCTGATGACAGGGGAAGGCACGGATGTGTTTTTCCTTGAATCAAACCGTGTGGGAATGAGCGATGGAACGCCCTGCGAGCCTGGTGGCACCGGGCAGTCCCCCCTGGGGTCTGAGCCGTGCCGGTAGCGTGCAGCTAAATAAACACTATTAAATGGGGAGGGAAAGTGTGTCACTCCCCGGGAGCACGCCGTGCTCAGGGCCCTGCCGCTGCGCTTTTCCCACGTGGCGCGGCCGGGAATGCCGCTTTTATCACCTCTTGTAGCAGCTCTGGCTTAGATTAGAGGTGCATTTTCAGGAGAGGTGTTTGACCGGACCCTGTCCGAGCCTGCTTGGAATCCCTCGGTTTGTCATTCTCCTTCCTTCACCGTTTAAAATTCCCAGTGCTTTTGGAGACTTGGCAGCTCGGGATTTTGAGGGGTGTTTGCTGTCACACGTGCAGCCAGGCACCGTGACAGGAGTCTGGTGGCATTGGCAGGGTGTCAGCTCATCCCATGGGATGGTGATGCTGAGAGCGGGGAGGCTTTGGGATCCGTGTGTCTCGTGGCTCCCTCCTTCCTCTGCCAGGGAAGGGGATGCAGCCCAGGTGGGAATTTTCTCCTGCTGTATTCCCTGGGCTCTGCCCTGTTGTGGACAGAAGCGCTCCGGGAAAAGGCACGTGGAGAGCGGGTGGGATTTGTGTTGAACGTGTGGTGCTCAGGAATAAGATGATGCTTGGGCTCAGCTGCCGGGTGCTGCATTCCTCGTGTCCCAGTTCTCCTAAACAAAGGTATGACTAAAGAAAATGATGATTTTTAGGTTTCCCCCCTTTGTAAGGCACATCACAGGAGCGCTCACTGGCACCCATTGTTCTTCCAGCAGTTTTTGAAGGGCTTTCTCATGCTCAGCTTTGAAACTCTACAGCTCAGCAGCCTTGATTTTTTTTTTTTTTAATGAAAGATCTTGGCTTTTAGAGGCTGCCTGTATCTCAATATTTCAAATTATTTACGAGGCTCTTAGAAATAAAAAGCAGACGTTTTCCTCTCATTGATTGGAATAAAACTGCTTTGCTGGCAGCTGATTCTTTAGTGTCTGAATTATCATCCTTGAAATAAAATCTCAGTGCTAGGGAAGCATCGAGATCCCAGGCATTGCTTCCTACTTAGACCGTGCCTGGCCTTCTATTGTTCCTGCCTGTGGCCTGTGGGAAGCACGGAAAATCGGGAGCTTCAGCCAGCCTTCCCGCAGCACAGCATTATCCGGTGCTCGTCTTCATTGTGTCTCCGGGTGCGTGCGGAATACCTGGAACAGGCTTAAATCGGCAGCGGGGGAGAGCAATGGGCAGTTCCGGGCTGCGAGGGAAGGGTGGCCGGGCTGCGCTGAGTTTCGGAGGCAGGAGGGGCGGGCGGAGCAGCCGCGGGGAGCGCGGCCGCCGGCGGATGCGGCTGGAGCTGGGAGCACCCCCGCGCTCCCGGTTGCACATCCTCGCCGGGAGAGTTGGGTGAACTGACGAGCATCCTAACGGGAAGCGGACCGGGACCACGACCCTGAAATCCCTTCGGGAGCGCTGCCTCTGTTAGGGCACTTGGCAGGTTGAGCGTGTTCTCGCTGGCTCACGGTTGGGAATTCTGTGAAAAAGAGCAGGATTTGAGGCGGGGTGGAGAGGAGCATCGAGGTCTCTGCCGAGGGAGGGTGGAGAGGCGCCGGGGGAAATGCAGGCAATGAGGATTAAGCTGCAATAATCACATATTGATAAATATGAATGGTTTGGAAGGAGAGAAAGCAGGAAAGTGCAGGCTTGTGGAGGGAACTAGTGGGCAGCAGGAGGTTTATTTTTAAAGAATAAAAAACTCGTAAGAAACAGATGCAAGAGGCATGTTTGTGTTTGTTCCTTTGTTCAGCTCAGCCAAAGTCAGTGGAAGGATTCAAGGTTGGAGATGGCTCAGAGTAAGGAGACAGAGCAACTCTCTCCAAGGTGAGCAGGATAGTAAAGGAAAAGGATTTGGCAGTTATAATCACGTGTAGACAGAGAAAAAAGAGATTTTATTAAAATGCTGGCCAAATGCCAGGTGTCAGAGCAGATACAGAAATGCTGAGTTGGGCAGGTAAATCCCAACCCGGGAATTCCTTAGGTTTCAGCAAATGGCATAAGCAACGGAAGCAAACCAGGCATTTTGGGGATTTATTCCTTAAAAATTACTTGGTAACCCTGACTCTGTGACATGTCCCTAATTCCTGGAGGTGGTGATTACCTGGAGATGGCCCCTGCAATAACCAAGCATGTGGTGGGCAGAGCTCCTGGTGAGGGGGAATATGCAGTGCCTGCTGGCTGCCCCCCTGTTCCTTCCCAAGAACTCTGTCATCTTGTCCTTCTTAGGTGCTGGATTTCATCAGGGATCTCTAGGGATGTAGTTATGTGGGATTTCTACTGTCCTCCTTGTGTTTTGGTTGGAAAGAGGCGAATCCTTTCCAATCCTGTTAGGGTAGACAGGGTGGTTGGGAAGCGATGTTTAGCCAACCTTAAAAAAAAAAAAAAAAAGCTGTTTTCATTTTCGTTTCTTCACGGTTCTGTTTCTTCTCATATAGGGGAAGAGGACCCAGGGAATAATTCCCACTTGAGAATAAATTGCCAGCTTTGCTGGAAGTGCAGTCCTGCCACCTCTGGGGCTGTAGAGGAGTGGTACAAACCCTGTCCCTCTCGGTGTCTGTGGGTCAGGATCAGTTACCAGGAACAACTTCAGCCTAGGGATGAAGTTTTGGATGCAAGTGGCTTAATTACAGTGCGAATGGAGCATCGCTGTCTGTGCTCTGCCCACATGTGATCTGCTGCAGTTCTCCTGCCTGAAACCACTAATGAGCTTAAGAACTCCCCTGTTTTCCCAGCGCTTAACAAAAATTAAATCCTTCCCTCCCAACAAAACTGGTCGCATGCTCAGCCCGCTGCTTTCATCAGGAACAATGGGTGAGCGCTGACCTTCCTGAGATGCCACCTCAGAGCTCGTTACTGAATAATTAGGTGATCCTTCCCCTTCCCACAAAGCTCGGGGGCTGTTTTTTGTATTGATAACGTGACATATCCCAAGGCTCGGCCTTGAATTTCAGGCGCTGGGCTGTTCCAAACTCCATCTGTCCACTAAGTGAATGTCAATCCAATTTAAGCTTGCATATGTTTCCAAGGAAACCATGGGAGGCAGTGGGGAGAAATGGATCATGGAAGGGCAGGGAGGCTAGCGCAGCAGCAGCGCTTTGACTTTTCACTATTTAAATATAATTAAACCCCAGTTCACTGTAATAACCCTATATCGAGCAGTGTCTGGAGGCCTTGAGGGTCAAATGGTTGATCTTGGAGTAGCCTGTGTTATGTGTAAAACAAACACAATGAATTTAAAAATAAGCAAGGAAAGTGGCTTCAGGTGCTTCTGTGAGGCCTCAGTCCAGGTCGTAGAGCTCTGCATCTTCTTATGTAGATCCCAGAATCATTTAGGTTGGAAAAGACCTCCAAGATCATCAGGGTCTAGCTGTGGCTGATCACCGGCTTGTCAACCAGACCAGAGCACTGAGTGCCATGTCCAGTCATTCCTTAGATGCCTCTAGGAGTGGTGACTCCACTACTGTCCTGGGCAGCCACTTGCAATGCTTGAAATCATGGGTTTGGGTAGTGAGGTCCTAATTTTCTTTCTCTCAGACTGGAGAGCTCATGCAGCCATATAAAAACCTGTCCAGCCCTCAGCTGATCAAAGCAAGCTGTGAGTGGACCCAAAGGAGTCATCATATGTGTATTTAGACCCCCACGAAAATATAAATGGAAAGTGTTTAGATAAATTGAGGACCAGTGTCCCTGTCAAGTTGAAAGGGCCAGGTTGGATGAGTCTTGGAGCAGCCTAGGTGAGTGGCAGGTGTCCCTGCCTGTGGGGGTTGGAGTGGATGATCACTGGGGTCCCTGCCCACCCAGATCATTCCAGGATAAAACATCTTAATGCTGCACACTGATGTACTTGTGTTTGGAGGGCAGTAACTGTGACAGACCTTGCCTGGGGAGCAGGCAAGTTGGTGGATATTCAGATATTTGCTCCTGATCCCTCAGGTAAGCTGCAGGTGCTGTGGCTCCCTAAAAGCTCATCCTTCACCAGAGGTGTGAGAACTTCCAGGCACAGCCCAGCTCGTGTAGAGGCACGGAAGGAAAGCTGTGAGGTGACACTGAGCAGGAGGCCCCAGAGGTAATTTGGGGTCTGTTCCTTTTGCAAACCTCGTGTCAACCCCAGCAGAGACCTGACAGAAGTTGTGGCATCCTCTAGGAAGTGTCACTCAGCTCTGCTGGTGCTCCCATGTGTGGGGCAAAGTTGTAAGTGGGGTGGAAAGCAGCAGAGCTGGAGACTCAAACGTGGACTTTGTGCTTGGTTTCTGTTCAGAAGAAATGAGGGTTCCCCCGCCCCATTTCCAGGAATTCATCTTGAGCTGGGAGTTTAAATGCTGCAGAAAGCCAGGGCTGTAAGTCTGCCTGGCTTTCTGAAGCAAAGCATGTTTCTACCTGCTAATACAGCTGTTAAATAAAATGTTTATCTTAGTTATTGAAATGAAGAGCGAGGAGCTAGCTTTGGATCTCTAAAATGGGATATTATCTGTCATTTTACTTTGAAGAATGCTTCTGCCTTAAAATGTTTTACTGTGACAAATAGCTGTAGCTGAAATTCTGGTGTCTGGGGATATCCTGCATGGATACATCTCTCCTTGTGCACTGTAACTGCAATCTGAGGCAGAAACTCCTCAGCTCTGAGCTCTTTGCAGCTGTTGTCCAGCATTGGATCCTCTTTGGATCAAATCTCCTGAGATTTGGACTGCCAGCAGCAAAACTGGCCGAGGGGAGGCGTGTGCTGGGCACGGGCACTGGGAATTGTCCTTGGGTGGAGCTGTGGGATAGCAGGGGGTTCTGCCTGCTTGGGGGGACTTTGCAGCACATTCCTCCTTATCAGCTGTTTACCCTTCCACTCTGGGCACAGCCTGGGAAAGCAGAGCTTGCTGCAGCTTGCTTGGATCTTCCAGCAGCTCCTAGAAGCTTCCTACCAGCTCTCCCGACATTTGACCGGTAGCTGCGAGCGTCTCCCGCTGCCACTTTGGCTCTGCTTCAGCTGGCAGCTCGTGCAGCTCAGGAATCCCTCTGGGATCGCCGCTCCACTCGTATTCCCCATGGTCTGGCTTCACACATTGTCTCCTTGTGCCCCATTCCTTGGAGCCTGGCTCTCTGAACCGTGTGCATCTTTTACCCTTGTGGTCCTGTGCAGGTGACTGGGATGGATGAGGACAGTTTTCCCTTCCCCATCCCTCTAACCCATGTATTGAGCACCTCAGTGTGCAATCAATGTTGTCAGATCCTGTAGCTGATAATTAAGGGGATGATTCAGATTCTTTTTTTGTTTCTCTGCTTGTCAGTGCTAGGAGTTCCTCAAAAGTTTTGCTGTTTTCTGCCCTACAATTAATATTCTCCTTGAGGCTGGAGGAAGCACATTGGGGTGGTTTTGCAGTATCAGAGCACCATTTGGCAGAACAGTACTTGGAGGACTCTTCTCCCTGCTTCTCAGCACACCTGGATGTTTTGAAGTCACAGCCTGACTTCAAGGGATCTTCCTGAAAATTATTTGGAGCACCTGTGGCATTTCCATAAAACTAGGCTGCACTGTTTAAAAGCTTTGTGGTTCCCCAGAGGAAGTTGTAATTAGGCTCCTTTGCCAGAGAGCTGATGGTTTATCCTCTGGAGTTCCCACTGGCTCCATGGTGACCTGCACTGCTGGGAGAATAGAAACATTCAGCATCCCCTCCAGAATTCAACCCAGAGCTCTTGAGACCAAGGCTGTGACTTAGTCACTGCTCTTAACCATTCCTGACACTCTTAAGTTTATTTCCTTCCTGGCTGTGCAAGGTGCAGTGAAATCCAAGGAATATTTCAATGTGATGGAGTCTGTAAGACCCACCTTATTGAAGAAGTCTGATCCTAGCCCTGGCTAGGAGAGCTGAGTGTGTTTAATTGCTGCCTTTCCGAACGGCCGAGCGGCATCACGCCCGTGTGGGTCGATAAATGCGCCTTAATGAGTGCATATAAACCAGATCACTCCCAGCGCGGGCTGCAAACCCTGTCCAGTCTGTTTAAAGGTGCTATTTGTTGCCTTGACTGATCAAACCTGGGGCACAAGCAAAGGTGTGTGTTTAAATACACCTCTAACGATGTGGGTAAGGGATGAAAGAGCTGGGGCAGCTCCTAATGGGAGTTAAACGGGCTCTCATGGAAGCAGCGTTCCAGCAAGCTGGGTTTCTCCTTGTCTGAAGTGGCTGAATTGCCTGTGTTTGGCTTGTGGTTCCTGGGATTTTAACATGTTACAACATCCAGCTTCTGCTTGAGTTTTCTCTCACCAGATTTCTGATCTGTGCCAGCTGCTGGTTCCTAGAAACGCTCCTCTGGGTCAACTTGGGACCTTTGGCAGCACCGAGTCCCCTGCTTCCTGGGCTTAAATGATCTAATTGGACCCAAACTTAAATGATTCCTCTGCTAACACCCTAGGAATTAAGGAGCTTGTTCTCCTTGGAGGTGTCAGCTGTTGCAGCACAATTCAGCAGTGCTACATTTCCTCGGACTGACCTAGTACCTGAAACCAGTTGAGTTGTGAAATTTTAAGTGGAACTTCTTCGCTTACTTTTTGAGTTACTGATTTGTAAATACTGTCTCTGGCACTAATGAGAGGGAGGAAAGGGTTTAAAGCAGGTTTAGGTAGGCTTGGCAGTTCTGCCTTGGCTAAAACTGTGTCACCAGAAGATGTGTGAATATACACCTGTATTTGTGGTGGTGATTGGTCCTGAAGGGAAAAAAAAAAAAGTGTTTTTTTTATTTTGTGAAGGGAAAAAAAAATCATGTGTTTTCAAGCCACATCTAGACTTTTATTCCAGGAGTTCCCAAACCATTCTATGATTCATGGAATGCCAGAATGTTTTGGGTGGGAAGGGACCTTAAAGCTTATCCATTTCCACCCCCTATAATGGGCAGGGACACCTTCCACCAACCTGTGCCAGGGCCTCACCACCCTCACAGGGAAGAATTAGATTCTCTGATTCTAGTTCAAATCCAGTAAGGTTGGCTCTGGATTTAAGCTCTGCTCAGCATTCAGTGCAGCACTGTGGTTTACAAGACATCAGGGAAGGAGAGGGTTTGGTTCCAGGAATTGCAGTGGGAATGCAAGAGTTCTATAAAGTCTTTCTTTGACTTGAGTTTTGGATTGGGATTGAAACTCTCAAGTGGAAAAATGCTCAGCATAACTCATCCTCTGTCACCTTTGTCCTCTGCTGGGAACATGTGGGGTTAAAGCTGGTGTTTCAAGTGAAGATCAGAAAGTGAGAATAAAGAAGTTGAAAGTCTGTTTTCTTTTAAAATGTCTGTTAAACTTTGAATAGAAAGAGGAATCAAAACCTTTGATGAAGGAAATCCCAAGAGCTGTTTTGCTGTATGGAAAACTTGCAACCCAGCTGAGGTTGAAGTGGTGTGCTACTACTTATTAAACCATATAGAAACAGAAGGTATTTCCAAATGTAAGATGATACTGTCTGAAGTACTTATTTTAGAACTGAAAATAATTCAGGTAGCAGTTTTAGTCTGAGGAGGTAGTTCTGGTCAGTGTATTTCAACTGGAGATGAGTCAGAACACAAGAATCCTCGAAAATGCTACATGAACTTGTTTTTTAACAGAACTTAGTTTTGCCTACTTGGGTTTAAAGCTTCTGTGAATTTAAGTCGAGGTTATAAACATGCATGTCTGTTACATTTTCAAATTCAGGCTACCTTTTGCACTCCTCAGAGATGATAATTCCTAGAGTCCCTACCTGGAACCATAGTGTGAAGGATTTGGTCACTGAGGTGGGGCACAGGCAATTTTGAGGGACATTGAGGTGAGGAAAATAAGATGAAGATTATTTAAAGGGGAAAAATATGTTTAAATCAAACATTTAGTTAAATGTCATGTAGAAGGAATGCCTTGCCCTTCCCTGAATTTCTTGCATTTCTTTTATCTCCCCTAAAGCCAGTTTTGAACTTGTGGAGTAGGAATGTGTTGTCTTTGGATCCTGAGGGTGCCGTGCCGACAGTTCCCAGTCAGGAGAGAGTGAATGGAGACCTTTGTGGGAGAGATGGACCCGAGGGAGGAGAAGGGAAATCCACGTCCAGAGATAGGATGGCAGTGACAGCTCCGTGACATGGAGAGGAGCTGGCAGGGATGCACCTGCCCTTGAAATTCCCACAGGCAGCACAGTTTGCAGCCGCACGTGTAGAACACAGAATCACGGCGCAGCTTGAATTATTTAGGCTCAGCAGCTTGAAGGAAGCTCCTAAAGCAGTCGTGGAAGGGTGTGATTATAATATATAGAAGAGCTTTAATATTTACTATAGAAAAACCTTACACCTTGTTCTTCAAAATAAAGCCTTGGGAATAATTTGTTATTCCATTTTGCCCGTGGAGCAGGAAGGGTGCCAGAGCTATCTGAGCAAAGTGACGTGTGATTGATATTTTACCAGACTCAGCCTTCTGCCGCGAAGGAATCGAGTTTGCATTTTGCATATATGAAAAATCAGATGAGCAGGGCTTGTGTGGGTTATTTTTTTAAAAAACCTTGATTGGCAAAGCTTGTGCTTTTTCTATAAACACGACTGCAAAACCTGTCCCGGAATATTTTTGACTTGGTTTTTCAAACTACTTATAGGCATGTTTTAGGGTGTTGTTGGCATAGCTGTCACATGGCAGCTTTGTACAGAACCTATTTAAAGTTCTAACAGGCAATTCTGTGTTACAGAAAGGGGTGGTATTTAATAGATCTGGTATTTTATAGAGTCAGAGAATCCTGGAATTATTTGGGTTGGAAGGGTCCTTCAGGGTCATCTCATTCCACACCCTGCTACAGGCAGGGACACCTTCCACCATCCCAGATTCCTTCAAGCTCTGTCCAACCTGGCCTTGGACACTTCCAGGGATGGAGCAGCCACAGCTTCTCTGGGTTCATCTGTGCCAGGGCCTTCCCACCCTCACAGGGAAGAATTTCCTCCCAATATCCTGTCTAACCCTGTGCTCTGGCAGTGAGAAGCCATTCTCCCTTATCCTGGCACTACCTGCTCTTTCAAAAGTCCCTTTCCTTCTTGTTGCTGCTCTTCCCTGGGATATTTCAGGGCTGCAATCCCTGTGTAAGCTTCAGCCTTGTCGTTTTTCCAAGTGTCTGGTGTGCACCTCCCATCCTTTCCCATGTTTCTCTTGCCTAATCTCTGGACTCTGAATGCCTTCATTAAAAGGAAACCTTAGTAACTAGTTCACTGGGGAGTGATGCAGCAAAAGCCAAGTGTCAAAGCATCTCTTTCCATCAAATTGTCAGCCTGGAGACACGCTCAGCCTCATTTCCACCCCCCCACATCCTTGTACTTACCTGCAAATGCCAGGGAATTCCTTTGCCCTACCCAGGCTTTCCTGTGCAGCAGCATGCTTAGGGCTGCTTATCCATGGCTCTCCATGGGTTGCTGCTGCTGCTACAGCTGGGAGGCTCCTGTGGGAAGCACAAGTGATGGATGCTGTTTGGGAATTGCCATATGCTCTATCACACTCTAGAATCCATTAATTCCAAATTTCCTTCTCCTCCTGGTGCATCCCTCCCTAACTTGTTGAAAAGCAAAGAAAATACATCCCCTCTTGAGAGTAGCAAGGTAGTAATGTTATCCATCTCTGAGCAAACTAAGGGCACAGAAACAAATCCTGGTCTCTGCTTCCAGTTTTTTCCTGGCTTTGGAGTGGGTTTGGAGTTTTGGGGACGCAAGGATAGCTTTGCCTGTAAGTGCAGCTTTTGCAGCTCTTCTGCGCAGAGTGAGTATGAAACTGTGCCTGTGCCGTTGCCTCTCGAGCTCTGACCCCACTCAAGCCAATGTCAGTGGAATTTGGAAGGCTGTGAAGAGCAGAAGAGGCACCAGAGAGACACACGGAACAATGCTGCTTTATGTTGGGGTCACAAGCAAAAGGGCTTGTGACAGCTCTTGGGGTGGAAGTCTGCAGTTCTTCAAGGCTGTAGGAAATGGTTTTGCCAGTGTTGATCACGGGTGTTCAGTGACGGCTTTGCTTTCAGAAACTTGGGGTTTGCTTTAATACCAGTATGTGCCAGACCCCAAAGCTTTGGGGCTCCAAACTTCGTCGGGGTTTGGTGCCTGATGTTGGAGTTGCTGAGGTCACTTATCAGTCCCCACATTCGTTTTTCACTTCATCATTTCCTGGCTGTTTTGCTGGGGGCAGCCTGTCGCTGGCAACGTGACACAGTGTTGCAGCTTCTTACCATCGGTGAAGGGAAAGGGAAAGCCGGTGCCTTTGAGAAAGATGTGCTTTTCCCAGGGTTGTGTTAATTGCCCAAACAACCTGCCCTGTTGTGGATTTTGAGGAAATACCCTGTGACTCTCCCCCACGCTTGTACATTGTTCAATTCCACTGGTGTTTTCCCACTTTCTCCCTTATTTCGTCCCTTCTTTTCCCACCCCATTTTCACTCCCATTTCCCCCCACTTTTTCAATTTTCCCCCCACTTTTGCACTCCCCATTTCTTTGCACTCCCCATTTCTTTTCCCTTTCTTTTTATCCTGCTCTTCTTTTTCCCCCCTCTGCTTTTTCCCCTGTTTTTTCCCCTTTCCTCTTCCCTGAGAATGCCGCTTGCTGAGGCTGCGGAGAATGTGAGAACAGCCAGAGAAATGTAATTTTGGCTTCCCCAGACAGAGCACTGCCACTAGGCAAGATCTGAAACCAGATAACCGAGGCTGAGCCAGACCTTCCCAAGGAATCAGCCGGGGAGCTCCTCGGGGGTGTTCCCAGCTGTGGCTCCGGGCAGCGCGGGTCAGGCTGCGCCCGGCCGGATTCGCTCCCTGTCGGACACATTCGGCACTCGGGGAGTGGAGCCCCGGGCTCTCACTGCAGTTGTCTGTGATTTATCACGGCCACACACGGGCTGCAGAGCTCCCAGCCGGGTGGTGGAGCACACACAGGCTTTCGCAACCGGGGGATAATTACGGGCGTTGGAGCAGGGAGTGAAGCAGAGCCCAGTCCGGGACAGCTCCCAGAGATCCTCTCGGCTGTGCCGGAGTTGCCCCACATCCCTTTTTATGAGCCTTTTGGAAGCTGTCGAGGCTGCGTGTCTGCATGGCTTTTCAGGAGCTGCTGGCAGTGAATCATAGAATCCTCAAATGGTTTGAATTGGAAGGGATCTTAAAGATCCATCCCCCTGCCATGGCCAGCGACACCTTCCACTATTTCAGGTTGCTCCAAGCCCCATCCATCCCTTCCAGGGATCCAGGGGCAGCCACAGCTTCTCTGAGCAACCTGTGCCAGTGCCTGAGCACCCTCACAGGGAAGAATTTCTTCCCAGTATCCCATTTAACCCCGCTCTGGTACAGTGGTCAGAGCTATGCTGATGAGTGAGAGAAGCCAGCCCTTGCTGCAGCCTAATGAGCTCTGTATAAACAGTTTCCTCCAGAGCATGTGAATGATGGAGCTTTCAATGGATCTCAGGAGAAAAATCAGGACTGGACCCTGGGAAGACAAACTGTAGCTTCCAACAGCTACAGATTTTCTGAATGTTTGAGAGGGAGGCGATGTTTCCACTGACAGGACGTGCATAGCATTCAAGGAACTCAGCCTGGGATACCTGATGCTGCTGCGATTTATCCGGATTTCCCAAAGCTCCTGCAAGGCTTCTTCCATGCAGCACGTTCCTTAGAGCGCTGGGAATTACTCGCCTGCAAAAGCAGCAGGGAGGAAGGAGCCAATCCTCCAGATACTCACAGTTGTAGGGCTGTTGTCACAGCAGAAGCTGTTCCAATGGAAATGGATAGACAGGATTCAAGTAGATGGGGCTGAGAGTCATCGGAGTGGTGCCGTGCGTGGAGAGGAGGATTGGTGTTGTCGTAACTCTTTGTGTGTTATTGAAGTGCCAAATGGATTAGGAGCTTTAAAAGCTTTAATTTCTGTGCTTTTGGCATCGTCTCTTGGAACGCGCGCATCTCCGTAGTGAAGCTCTGGAGAGGAAATGGGGCTTGAAGGGGTAGTCCCAGACTAGTTTCTTCTAATTTCACTTGCAATCAAGTGCTGGAGAGAGAGAGACAGATGCTGCAGCTGCATGATTACAGAACATGCAGCTGTTATCCCACTTGCTTCTTTTCCTGCTAATGAGGCATCAACTCTCTCCTGAGTTTGCTGTTTGGGTAATGGTTTTATTCTAGCACGAAACTAGAAGTGGTTTTAATTTTTCTTTACTCTGATCTGGTTTGGGTTCAGCAGCTAGAAAGATGGTTTTTCAGAACCAGTCTGGTTTGAGGAAGGAGTTGCCCAGAGAAGCTGTGGCTGTCCCGTTCCTGGAAGTGTTCAAGGCCAGGTTGGATGGGGTTTGGAGCAACTTGGGCCAGTGGAAGGTGTCCCTGCCCATGGCAGGGAGTTGGAATGGGATGAGCTTTAAGGTCCCTTCCAATCCAAACCATTCTGTGATTTGTATGATAAGGAGGCAGCAATTCCAGCTAGCTTTAAAGTGCTTGGTGGACTCTGCGTGCAGCTGGATAGACTGAGCTGCTTGAAACTTTAATTTCCAACACCTCAATGTCTTCTCACCATTAATCCAGTTCCTCAGCCACGAGCAATAAATGGGTGGTTCTGATTTAAGTATCTTTCAGTTCTTCACATTGTCTCGCACTTTCTTGGAGGCTTCTGGGCACAGGCAGCTTTTCTGTGCTTTGTGAAGCAGTACAAAGGTGGAGAGAGGATGAAGAGCTCTGCCATTCTCCCTTCCCAGCTGGCAGGAGCACAATACTCGCTGGAAGGAAGCTCGGCAGGACTCTAATTTTGAGGAATGCTGCATTTGCCTGTCAGAGGGCTGAGTTTGAGCTGTGTTCAAAAGCTCTGTCTCTGTGTTGTGCTGAGGGAAGAGGAGAGATTGCTGGATCCCAGGTGAGCTGGGAACAGGGGCATCCCCCTCACAAAGCAATCCATGCAGTGCAGGTGATTGTGGAGGTGTGGAAAAACCTCTGAGTAGTCCATTCTGAGGATAGGTTTTGTTCCATAGGTGCTGGCACTGAATCATGGAATCCTGCAATGGATTGGGTTGGAAGGGATCTTAAAGCTCAAACAGTTCCACCCCCTGCCATGGGCAGGGAGACCTTCCACTATCCAAGGTTGCTCCAAGCCCCATCTAACTTAGCCTTGGACCCTGCCAGGGATGGGGCAGGCACAGCTTCTTTGGGCAGCCTGTGTCAGGGTCTCACCACCCTCACAGGGAGTTTATTCCTAATATGCCATCTAACCCACCCCTCTGTCAGGGTGGAGCCATTCCCCCTTGTCCTGTCACTCCAGGCCCTCTCTAGCTTTCCTGTAGGCCTCTTCAGCTGCTGGAATGGACAGTTAGGCCACCTCAAAGCTTCTCCAGGTTGAACAATCCCTGTTCTCTTGCACCCCCTTCCTTTAGTCTCTCCCAGCCTTTTCCTAACTTTAGAGCATCTATGGCATGAACAGTCACAGCTACAGCACCCAGTTTTTAGCAGTTACACCAAATCATGAGAACACAAATCCCCCAGGATGTGTGGTGCTAGGCTGGGTCAGGCTCCTGCCTGTGGAAACCTGAGAAGAACAAGGTGCCTGATGCTGGGTTTAAGGCAAACCATGGTTTTTATTTTCAGATTTTTACCAGAGGCTGAGTCTCTCAGTAGGGACAGTAGAAAATAGGATGAAAGTTGCAAGGAAATCACTGGTCCATATAGCCTGGGAAGAGTTGTCCTCCCCAGGGCACATTCTGAATGCAGGATACCTGTTCTGCCTCTGCCAAATCCTGCTCTGCCTGATCCATTTTTAAAAATTGTACTCCTCTTCCAAACTCCAGAGGTTGCATGTGGTCAGTTTAGTGTTCAATTCAATTCAGTTCAGTTCTGCAGGAAATTCTGTCTGACTTGATCCTCCTAATTCCCAGAGCCTGATTTTCTAATAAGAAAAATGTAGACACATATAAGTGTTTGTTCCCCACCAAGCTCTCCTCCTGGGGCACCAGCCATGGGATATACCCTGTTTAAGGGAGTGGAGGAACTCAGTCACCCCAAAAACACATTGCCAAGAGGATGACATCTAAAAAAGCACCGTGCAAACCCCAGCGGGTTTCAATTCCTGAATTTCCCTTAGTTAATGCATATATAAGTAAGGCAATTAAAACACATTGGGCTTATTTCAAATAGATAATCTAATTATCAGCTTGATTAAACCATATCAAATGAACAGTTCTTGTAATTCGGGAGCTTTGTTCTAATCACTGCCAAAGCAGTAGGAGCTTTAATTAAAAGCCTCAAAAGTGGCAGACCAGTGTCAATTGAGGGGAGTTACAGCCTGAATCCTGATTGCGGGGAAGAGCAAACCCATCCTAGGTGGATGCTGATAAAAAGATCAGCTCTTTGCTGCCAATAAATGGAATTTGACCATTTTGTAAATACCATTGAATGAAAGTAATTGTCCTTTGCTGCTGTTTCTGGTGCTCAGAGACAGACTTCATTAAATCTACTCCACTATCACTCATTTACACTGACATTTTTAATGTCTGTAGGTTGGTATCACCCAGCCATATCCTGTCTCAGCCTTGGTCCTCCAAGCTGTAGACTGCAGAATTTCTTAATTAAAAACTGGGCGCTGGATAACTCAGGAAGCCCAGGCTTCTTTTTCCTGCCATGAATGTATCTTTGGGGCCCGTCTGCCCATTGTGATTTGGTATTCAATGCCCACAACTTTTATAAATACAACTATAGGGAATGACAAGAGCAGTGGGCAGCCAGGTTCCAACCTGCACAGAGATTTGCATGTATTTAATTTATTAATGTTGGCAGGTCTCTGCTTAATAGCCCAGGTTTTCTTTTCACCTGAGTAGGTGGACTTTTTATTTTTCTTTTGCCTAATTGTCTCAGAAAATGAAACTGGAACAGCCTGCCTGTATCAACATGCAGGCAGTCACAGGCCGGGGGTTATTTCTGCTCTGTGCCCTGGACCAGCCTTCAGATTTTGGAGGTTTGATGGGAATTTTTAAGGTGTTAGGAACAGCATCAGTGGAGGAGGGAACTGGGTGGACAGCTCTCTGTCCGGACCCAGCTTTTCCCCATTTGCCATCACCACCTTGCTTTTAATTACTGTCGTGTTCCATGGCTTAATATTAAACCACATTTAATTGCATCCTGTCTCTTAATTGGCTTTACTGGCCATCACCCAAATAGATTCTGCTGTATAGAAACAAGCTTCCCCAAATATTTCCTAATTGGCAGTTGGTGCTTTGTGAGGAGATGAGACCCTCTCAGCGATATTAATAGATGTTTTCTCCCGTTCGTTCCCAGGATTGGACATTGATCCTATGACGCATGCCCGGAAAAAACAACTTTTCCTTCTGAAACATCCAGCTGGTTCTGCTGGCCAGGCCTCGTCGCCAACAGGCAGCAGGAGGATGGACAGGGCCAACGCAGAGCAGCGGGATGGAGATGCCTCGAAGGCTCCAAAGTGTCCCAGTGGGTTTGTAGGGAATAACAAAAGCAAGAGTTTGCGCGAAGTGCGAAAGACGTACCCGCTGCGGAGGCGGCTGCTCCCCTCGGTGAGCAAAAAGACCTGCAAGGTCCTCCTCACCAGGCTGGAGGATGTGGCTGGCTCTCTGTCCAAGCAGACCCCGAGCTGTAAAAAAAAGCACCTTGCCAGCTGGGTTGAGGGTTTGGGATCTGCTTTGTTCTCGGAACAAGTTCAGCCTGTGGGAGCGGGCAAGAGTGACTCATCCGGGGAGAAGTGCACAGTAACTTATCCTGGGCCGGAGCAGGACTTTGATCCTGCTCCCTCGGAGCCCAGGAAGCGCCGGCTGGCCTCGCTGAACGCCGAGGCGGTGAACAACCTCCTGTTCGAACGGGACGATGGCTTGTTATCCGGCAGGCGCTTCCGCAGGGACTCTGGGAAGGCTGCTGGGGACTGTACCCTCAAGGGCTTGCAGTGCAAAGCCGGTGACAACTGGCCTGCCCTGGAAAAACCGGCTGTGAAAACAGGGAAAGGAAAGAACCGGCATGAGGCCAGTCAGAAATGCAATAGCTGTGAGCATTCGCTGGATGAGGTCTTTGATGATGGGGCAAAGAGGGAGGATGGTGCCATCTCCTACCATCCCACCCCAAAGAGACTGGCCAGCCTGAATGCTGTGGCCTTCCTAAAGCTGACCCACGAGAAAGACCACCCCCTGAAACAGAGGAGTAAATCGGATGGGGAGGGAAAGTCTGAGAACCACTGTTCGAAATCTACACTCAAATGGGCCAAAGCCGGACGGAAGAACTGTGTCAAATCCAAGAAGGAAGTGGCTAGCTTAAAAATGGATGGGCAGCACGGCTGGCAAGGCCAGACCCTGGGCACGTTTGGGAAAGGGGAGCAGCGGGACTCTTCCAGGCTCTATGGGACAACAGAGCCCGTCCCCTACGAGTCACTGTCTGGCTCCTACGCCAGCACGGAGGGCTTCTACCACAGACTGCCTTTGCTCATGGGAGGACAAGCTTCCATGAAGCCGGAGTATGGAAGACCTGGAGAGAAATCCCCAACCCCCAAACAGGAATTTCATCAGCCTTCCTTTCCCGTGCAGCAGTTCCCTCCCTTGCCTGTGCCCGGGAATCACGCGGATTGTGGATGTCTCTTTGAATCCTCAGATCTGACTCCGTTGAACGGGTTTTATGTTTATTACGGCCAAAGCGGATACAGTGGCTATTCCCCCTGCTCCATTTATCCCAAGGACGAGCTGTCGCAGGCTGCGACCTGCGAGGGGCTCCTGGTATCTTCCGGTTCCTTGCCATCAGGTGCTCATTTCCAGCCCCTGCACTGGTGCAGCTCTCCGTACTGCTGCGGGGAGGGAGCAGCCGTGAGCAGCTACAGCGTCTGCGGCGTGGTGCATGTGCCGGAGGGCAGGATCGGCAGCGTGCATGCGGGACGGAGCAGCTACCCCTACAAAATGCCTTTTGCAGCAGGTAAGGTGCAAAGTGCACGCAAATCCCGGCTGGCGTTCCTGGGAGAAGAGGGTGGCTCGGCGCGGTGCCTGCTTGCCTGGAGGCTGGTTCCCTCTGCGAGCAGTTCTCAGCTCCACAGCCGAGCTGCGGCTTGGAAGGGATCCGCCTTCCACCTCCCCTTCTCCCGTTTTTTTGCCCGGGGGGTTTTTCCCACTGAAAGGTCTTGTTGGTGTGGAAAGCAGAGAATCGGTGAAAGGATTTTGGCAGCGAGAAGTTGACTCACGGTTTGTCACGCTGGAGCTGAGGCTGAGCTTTGATCTGTGTAAAACGAGCAGGGTTCAGTTCCTGCACGCCATCCCGCTGTGCCACGCTGAGCTGAGGGTGGGGAGCACACCAGGATGAGTTACTCCTCCCGTCCCAAAGCCTCACTCTGGGGGCTGAGGCATCCCCTCAGAGCCTGTGGAAAAGCAGGCATTGCCTCTGCTGTTAGACTCTAGTAGTGCCAGCTGGGGGCTGCAGGCTTTTTGGATTCCATGGATTGATCAGAGCTGGCAGGGCTGCATAGAGAGTTTCACTGTGGTGGTCTAAGTGCCAGGCACGCTGTTAGTTTGGGAATTCTTGAGCCCATCTTTGCTCTCTGTCTGACAATGAAGCGCTGGAATGAGGAGGGGTGAGGGGGTATGGAAATATCTTTATCGGCGTGGCTCTCCTCTGTCCCCGCCTGCTTTTCAGACTTCCTGTTTTATCTTGGAGCTTTGCCTCTGCCATTGAAAAATATCTTTTTAAATATTTAAAAGTGGAGTACTGTGTGGGGGTTATCAGACACCGGTGCTGTGTGTAACGCCAGGCTGGACAGTGCTGCAAACAGTTGGTCTGTAGAGGAGGCTGCTCTCCAGCTGCTGGGAGTGCCAACGTGGGATCTTTCCACTAACCACGTGTTCCAGCCAAGAGCTGGCATGACTTACCCACTGAGAACAGATTTTCAGGTAGGTGGATGGAGTTTTGGTTCAAGCGAGGCTTTGTCATCTTCCGTTGTAGGAAGCTGCTGAAGCTCAGGAGTGTTTGGTTGAAGTGTAATTTCTATTTTCCTGAAATATCCCTGCTGTCATGGTGCTGCTTCCTACAGCAGCAGCCAGACAGGGCTTGCTGGTGGCTTCAGAGCTCTTGAAAGGGGAATGCTCACAAGACAACCAGCTCAGCAGTGTGTTCTTGCCTGACAGTTTTTGTGTAGTGCCCCGAGGTCATACCAGTCTACTTTGTTCCTCAGCTTTTGCATGCTAGTGCCTCTGATTTTGTGCAGTCAGAAGGATGCAGGCAGTGCAGACAGAGTATTTTCCAGAGCTCAGTTCTCCCTGTGATTTCTCCTGGTGCTGGTGAGGACAGCAGCAGTTCCAGGAGTGGGTATTTGCTAGTGTGTCACCGTGCTGCTGAGATCTCCCTTGCTGGGGACAACTTAGATTTAAAAACCTATAACACCAGAATCATTGAGATTTTGGTTTGTGGATTGAAGAATATAAGGAGGTCTCAGAGAATATTAATGGTGCCTTAGGGATTGATTTCTATATAATTATGCACCTCTGAAATATTTTCCTTCTCTGGAGTGAACTGAAGGAGCACTTTGGCTGCAAGCAGCAGGCTCCCATCAGACAGGGATCCAGCCTGACATGCCAAATGCTGTGTGTTACATCTGTCTGATTTGGTGTCTTCCAGGTGTTTGTAGGGAAATATCAGTGTCTGTGTGGTACAAATCGAGGGGCTGGGCTGTGATCTTGGGCAGTGGTTGGGCAGTGTGGAAGCAGAGTGGTGGAGAGGAGCTGAGACAGGCTGTGAGAGCTGCTTTAGTGCCAGTGCCGTTGGAGAGGCTGGAAGTGTGTGTGACCAAGGAAGGAGTCCCAGGGGTGTCAGCAAGAGCAGTTCTGCACCAGGGCTCTGACGTTCAGTAAAGATTTTTGTGAAGCTTTATCTTGCTCTAGCTCAAGCTTAAAAGTTGCTTTTGTAAGCAAAATACCTGAAAGGTGATTCCTTGTTCCATGTGTCTTGTGCCTGCCAGTGCCTGGGGTTCTTGTGGCATTTGCTACATGGGGTTGATTTGATTTGATTGATTGATTGATTGATTAGGATGATCTGTGGCATCCCTTGCACTCACAGCTCCAGAGTGGCTTGGCTGAAGCCCTTAGGGAGGGTAAGGTGGGGAGGCAGGAGTCCCAGCAGTTCTTTGACTGGAGCTGTGTGGCTTTGGGTAGAATTCTCTCTTCAGATTTGTAAGCTCTGGTCTGAGGCATCTCCTGGAGCCTGACTGGAGCTGTGCTTCAGTCACCCCAAAAAGCACAGTCTCCCATTAGGGAACAGGGTGCATGGTGTATTGGTCCAGGAGCTCTGTTCCTGCTGATAGGGCATAATTACAATTGGTTCTTCCCTTGGCCTGGGTTGAGACTTGTTTGTGACTCCTGAGTGGAACAATGTATTTCTGGGATGCTCTGAGAGGCAGCGTCAGCCAAATTCCAACCTGCTGAGGTTCCTGTGACTGCTGCAGGGACACAGTTTTGCTGAGGATGCAGCATCTTGTGGTTGTGTTCCACCTTGTTTCATCTTTCTGGACTTAATTTGGAGAATCTTCTCAATTTTCCCTGATTAGTAGAATTTGGCTTTTTGAAAGAAGCTGTCTGCTTTTGGCAGCGTGATTTAATCCTTCTCATTGTTTCGATAAGCCTTTTATTTCTTTTATACATATTGACAGGCTGGAACTGCTTTGGACACTGGCCAGCCTTGTGTGTATTCCTGGCTGGCATTACTTGGGATTCAGATGGGTTTGTTGTGGTGCAGTGTCATCTGCGGAGCACTGGAACACGCAAGCTCGGAAATGGCTTTGCTTTTACAATCCAGTGACAGTGCAAAATGAAATTACAGCCTGGAGAGTCTTTACAGCTATAATGCAATAAAGGGGATTTCGGGCAAAAGCGGCCACGGTGTGGGACAGTCCCGGCTGTGTAGTTGCTTTATGTTCCAGATGAGATCCGTGACTCGTTTCTTCCCTTCCCTTAGAAGGCTGCAAGTCTCTGGACCAGCTGAACCTCACAATCCCGGTGGCAGGACACCCCGCGTCGCCTGCCCACCCGCTCTCAGGATGTCCCGTGCCCAGCGTGCCGCCAGCTGCAGAGCCCGTTCCTCACCTGCAGACCCCCAACTCTGACCCTCAGACCATGGCCCGAGAATGTCCTCAGAGCTCCAAGCCCCCCAGCGGCTCCAAGTCGGGGCTGCGGAATACTCCAGGCTGCCTGCACGCCTCCAACAGCAAAGCGGCGGGCGGCCACTCCCACCCCAAGCAGCAGCGGATCGGGCGGCGCAGAGCCACCAACGGCTGGATCCCCGTGGGCACGGCCTGCGAGAAGGCCGTCTACGTCGTGGTAGGTGTCTGAGCACTGGGGCTGGGCGGGGACGGCCGCCTGGGAACCTCCAGGCATGAAGGCTTGGGAGTTGTGGGGCCCTCTTCCATCTGGAGATGGTCACTAGGTGCTGTCTAGAACCTCCCGGTGGAATTCTGATGGGAGCAGAGGCACTGCTGGCTCTGTTCCCTGCATGTCCTGGTGTTACCTTGCACGGTGTGGTTTGGGAGGGGAGGAGAACCTGCTGCTCCTGTGCTGGCCTCAGCTCAAAGGTGACGGATCCTCCCAGCTCTGGCATGTACAAGGGTGGCACCTGAGGCACATGGGAGTCCATCCTACTGGGATCATCCTCCAGCTGCTTTCTCTTGGGTAGGGCAAACCTGTCTGAGAAGCTGAGGGTTGTTGTAGCCTCAGTTATAAGGGGCACATCTAGCGGCAGCTCTCATAAGGTGGCTCTCACTTAGGGTATCTGTAGCCCCACAAGGATTTCCCAGCACACAGAGGACTGAGACAGTATAGTGGCTCCCAGGTGGAATTTTTCTAGCAACCAAAATCCCCTTTCTTGTAACTTGCATGGTGGCACAACCAGTTGCTTCTCCAGGGATTTCCTGTCTGTACTTTCCCATTTGTTGCGTTCAGGGGCAGAGACTGCTTCCTGTAAGATGGGAGATTTCCTGCCAGAGAATTCAATTAGGTCCAGTCAAGTCTGTTTCAATTGTGAGAGAAGGCAATATCCTTCATCTTATTAAAGCATAAGAGCTTGAAAGGGGCCCCACGTGGTGTCTGGGAAGGTGGGACAAGGCACTGAAGTGCAGTAGATGTCAGGAGGAAGGAGGGCCATGGTCCAGGCAGGATCTGTGCTGCTGCTTGGTGTGGTGGCACAACCTCAGGCTGCTGAGAGCAGCAGCCAGGGCAAGTTTTGGAGCTTTAGTCTTTGGGACCGTGTCCAGGTGCCAAGGACTGTGCCAGAATGAAGCCTGTCAAGGCCAGGGACTGGCCTTGTGCATCCATCCTTCAGGCTGTCACGCCCCAAAGGAGCAGCAAGGCGTTAATCTCCTTAAGATGCTTCCAATCCTGCCTGGGAGATCTGGCAGGAGGTTAAACCATCCTGCTCAGGCACTCTGAAATGAAACTCAGAGCAAAAGCAAGCTGAAAACGCTTGGTTCATAGTCCCAAAAGTGATTATTTTGTACTGTCAGAGGGTACAAAGGAATCATTGGCAGTCCTGCTAAGGAAGGCTTTGTGCCATGGCCTCCCTGCCACTCCCTGCCCTGCTTTTGTCAAATACCTCATGTTTTATTGGTTTTTTCCATGTTTGTATCAGAGAAACAGCATTCAAAACAGTTTTCTGTGCCTTTGAATGGGAAGGAGCAGCAAGCCTCCAGGTAGGCAGGTGGAAAGGTGATTTTCCTGAAGATTGTGGTTTTGCGTGCAGAATGGAAGGAGCGAGTGTGTTTTCATTTGAAATCAGAGTATTAATTTCAGCAATTAGGGCTTTTGTGAGTTGTGCTGTCCCCCTGGTGAGCCAGCACTATGGAGGAGGACCATGAAGTCGCCCTTTGCCTGCTGACTGGGTTGTTTTGGTTCCTGTGTGTGCAGAACGAGCCGGAGCCGGCCGTGCGCAAGAGCTACCAGGCTGTGGAGAGGGATGGGGAGATCATCCGGGTGCGGGACACCGTGCTCCTCAAATCCGGGCCCCGCAAGAAATCCATGCCCTACGTCGCCAAGATCTCTGCACTCTGGGAGGACCCCAAGACAGGTACTGTGCCAGCAGAGTATGTGTGTGTGTGTGCTCGACAGAGAGAGCTGGAAGCGGGGAGGGAATGGATCTAGGGAGAGCTGCAGGCTGGTTCGGGTATCAGGGTGATGGAGAGGAGATGAGCACCATGGCTTCCATTTGGATTGTTTAGGAACTGAAATGCTCCTTAATCACTCATCTGGGGCTGATAAATGGAAATCTTCCTGGATATGGAAGCACGGAATATTTGCCAAGTGCCCATCTTAGCAGCCCTCTCCTGTATTATTTCATTGCTCAAACATCGGGGGAGCTTCTGTTTGCTCCAATCCAACATCTGGTCTGGGAGCTGTTGGGAACAGGGCTCTTCTGCAGCAGCTCTGATGGACCCCAGTAGAGCTGGGGATGGGAGTTGTGGGGCCTTATGGTGGGATCTGGTGTCTGACTGGCAATCCCTGAGCCAAGGCTGCTGAGCCAAATGCTTTAAAGTAGAGGTCATGCTTTAAAGGGGGAAAAGAAACCCCAAAAATTCTGTGTAAAAGACACAAATCGAGGCGTGGTGAGGCCCAGTGTGGTTGTGTCAGTGCACCAGCAATTCTGCCTTGAACCTGGGAATCAATGCTGCAAGTTCCCACCTTTGGATGAGCATCTTTTCCAGCTTGTGTGCTGAATGGATTTTTTTTTTGCAGGTGAAAACATTCAATTTTTGAATCTTTGGGGAGTTTTTTGTGCCTGACTTCCTTGGGATATTGTAACCTGAGTAGAAGGAGGCGAAAGTGTAGTGGAAAAGCGACTCCATGCAGCTTCTTGCTGTAACAAAGGGACACCTAGTTCAGCATGAAATATTTATCAGCCACAGCTGCCTCTCCGTGAGCACTGTGGGAATGAAAGGGATGGAGCAGCAGGAGGAAGCCGGGAATGAGTAGGAAAACACTCGGAGAAAGCTGAGGCTTGACTTGTTTTCATCTGTGCTGTTGCAGGGGAGCTGATGATGAGCCTCCTGTGGTATTACAGACCAGAGCACACTCAGGGAGGCCGCAACCCCAGCATGCACCAGGTGAGTCCCCGTGGGGCAGGGCATCCCGGGCTCTCTGTGCTCCTGCAGGAGAGGGGCACTGCCCCAACATCTCCCTGCATTCCTGGGTGGCCTCCAGCTCAGTACAGCAGAGCGCTCTTGGCTGTGATGCAGCTGCTGCCAGATGTGTTGAGTGGTGGTGTCCTATAGTTGGACTTTTCCCCCAGATTTGTTGTCCTGTGGAGAAAATCTGGGCTCTCAAAAAAGCTGCTGAGTTCCTTACGTGGAGGCTCTAACAGAAACTGCTGAGTGTTGATGTTTCTCCCTTTAATCTGAGAAAATTCCACATACTAAGTAAAAAGTAATTTTGACTGTTACCTTAAGAATAAGGAAGAATAAGTTTATACAGAATCAAGATCAGACACCTTTCCAAAAGCACATTCTAATTCCTACAGGACTGCAGAGCCTGATGCAAAAGCTCCTGCTGCCATTTTGCAGGAAACTGAAGTCCCTGTGTCATGTGCTGCCTTTTAATAAATCCCTTAATCTGCTTCTTAAACTCCAAAAACGTGTTAGTTTTGTACAGAAACGTGGATGCATCATCCTTGGCCTGCATAGATTTATGCTGAGAACTAAAGTCTGGCTTGAGGATGCTGTGCCAGGATAATGGAGTTGCTTTTTAAAGGAAAAAACGTGTGAATCACTGTGACTTCACGCCTTGCTCTGCTTTGCATGGGCTTGTGTTGGGTGACAGAACAAGCTGGTTTTAACTGGGACTGAAGAATTCACTGCTGTGTTCAACCCAATTTTAAAAGCTTTCTTAATTTCCATTACTTTTTAAAATAAAAAGGGAGGGAGTGTTTGAGAGCAGCCAGGGAATTGTAACTGCTTCATTTGCAGGGTACAGGTAAGTTTCTAAACCAAAATGTGGCACTTTATAAATGAAAGGTGAGTGTATCCAGTTGTGTTTCAGTCCAGGGAGAATGCCAGGAGGAATTAAGCCACGTTTTTGCAAACCCATTTAAATTACACAATTCTTCAAACAAGAGAGAGCTTGGGCTGAGGGCTGGGCCAGGCTTGCCAGGGTGACTCAGGTAGTTTTGACTCCAGGAGTAAACCAGAACCCCAAGGTGCAGAAGGCAGGTGTGGCATTCCCAGTGTCCCTATCAACCCTGTCCCCAGATGTTCACCCTTTTGTGAGTTTTCCCTTCCAGCAAAGCAGAAAGGGAGCCTGCAGGGAGTGCTTCCAGACTTGTGCAGGGCATCCATGTTCCCAGAGATCATCTCTGCTGATCTAACCATACCTGAAATTCCTCTCAGAGGCTCTATCTGGGTTACCTTGTGTATAACCAATCCTGCCTGCTGTAGAGCCAAATTCCCTAAATTACTCTGGGAAAACTTGAAGAGAAGCTTGCCAGTAGAGGTTGTGGCTGATCCTCCCTGGATGTGTTCCAGGCCAAGTTGGATGGGGCTTGAAGCAACCTGGGCTAGTGGAAGGTGTCCCTGCCCATGGCAGGCGGTGGAATGAGATGATCCTTAAGGCCTCTACCAACCCAAACCGTAGCAGGATTCTATTCCATGATTCTGAAAAAGGCTGTTGCTGCTTCTCTCACTAAACCAGCCTTTTTAATTTAATTGGGAGGAGGAAGCAGTTGGATAAAAAGGGTTTCTTTATGTTTTTAAGATATAAAGATGGATTAGAGCATTCAGGAGGAAAGGGGAGACTGAGGGGGGCAGCCAGCCATGGCCTTGCTGCTGAAGAGCTTTGTGACATTGGAAGTTCATGGAGTATTGGAGCACTTAGTCTCATAAAATGTGCTGGGCAGGGTGAGCAGAGGACTGGGAGAGTCCTCTGCTCGCTGTTACTGGATAAAACGTGGTGCACAGAGCACATGGCAGATATCTGGGTTACGTGGGACACTGGCTCTGAAGAGTATTCACCATGGGCATGCTTTGGTGACTCCACGTTAAGGTGATGGGTGAAGGTGCAGAGCTCCCCATTCCCTCTCTGATTGGGCAAGGGTGTGGAGCTGGCCGTGCCTCCCGGGGCTCCGGGCCAGCTGGGTGACCTGTCTGTCCCCTCCTCTCCTCGCACAGAATGAGATCTTTGCGTCGCGGCACCAGGACGAGAACAGCGTCGCCTGCATCGAGGAGAAGTGCTACGTGCTGACCTTCGCAGAGTACTGCAGGTAGGTGGAGCTCTGAACCTGCTGCACTTCCCAAAGCTCCCCCTGCCTCCAGCCTCTCTCACCCTGCCTATTCCAGCCAGCCCAGCTGTCCCAGCCTGCGGGCTGTGGTGTGGCTGGAGCTGGGGTAGTGACACTTGCTCTGCTGCAGGCAGGGGGCTTCTCCTGCTCCAGATCCATTTCATGTCTGGATTGTGTAGGATCATGGAATCTTTTGGGTTGGAAAATAACCCTTAAGACCATCGCGTCCAGCTGTTCCCCTGGAGCTGCCAAGGCCACCACTGGCCTGTGCCCCCAAGTCCCACATCCACATAGCTTTTAAATCCCTCCAGGGATGGGGACTCCACCACAGCCTGGCCACCCTTTCCCTGAAGGAATTCTCCCAATATCCAACCTAAATCTCCCCTGGTGCAACTTGAGACTGCTTCCTCTCAACCTGTTCGTTGTTCTCTGGGAGCAGAGCCTGACAGGCTCTGGCTGCACCCTCCTGTCAAGGAGTTGTGGAGAGCCAGAGGTCCCCCCTGAGCCTCCTTTTCTACAGGCTGAGCCCCTCCCAGCTTCCTCAGCTACTCCTGGTGCTCCAAACCCTTCCCCAGCCTCTTTGTGCTCCTCTCAAGGGACTCCCAAATATTGATGCTTGTATGACCACTGCATGTGGTTTCAAGGAAGACAGGAACAGGTGTACAGGAAAATATGGAACTTGGAGCTGAAAACTAAGTGAGCTAGGAAGAGATCCTATATGTCTGTCCCTTGTTGGACACAGGTGCCAGACAAAAAACCTGCTGATACAAGTGCCAGTATTCATACTGGACACCACATCCTGGGATTTTGGCAGCAGCACCCCTTGGTGCAGTGACTTGGGCTGTTATAGTTGAGCTGTTGGTGATTGAATTGCAACTTTGTCAGTAGGAACTTCCCAGCATCCATATTCCAGCCTGCCATCCTGTGATGGGTGCACAGAGCTGAAGGAAAATGGGAATTGGATTGGCACAAACCCATAAGGCAAACCAGTGCTTTAAATCTCAGTTCTGCTGGGTGCATCTTGTGGTCTGTGCAGCCCTGCCATGGAGGGGATGCCTGAGGCCTCCTCCTCAGCCTGGTCCTTGCCCAGGGCTCTGCTCTTGGAATTTCTAAACACAAACTGGTGTACAAACTCTTTAGAAGTTGAATTTTGATCTTTCTTCTGAGAACACTTAAAAACCCCAAACAAACAAAAAAACCCAACCTAACCCCAAGAATAACAAACCAAGAAAAGCCAACCAAACAAAATCCCCCATCCCCAAGCTTTGGATCAAAGCAGTTCCTTTCCATTCTAACACCCCAGTCTTCTGGAACAGCTACTGGCAGGAATTCTTTCATGCTCTTATGGGTCAGGTCACCTTTGAGAGATGTTCCCTGAAGGCATCCTGAATTCTTTGTTTTCCTAAACATTGGTTCATAAGCATTTAATAGGGGCTAATTAGCAAAAATTAGGCCAAAGCATTAAAAACAAGGTTTTAAACCTTTTTTTCTTTAAATTGCTATCATATTTGGTGCTGTACGATATCCACCAGTATGGAAATACAAACTTGTGTTGCTTCCTGCAGGAGTTCTCTTTGAACAAAGCTTTGTCCACATTCCTTCCCTTCCCCTTATCCCCCAGCAGCTGCAGTTGTGGCTCCCAGCAGGACACAGGCAGCAGGAGAGGGAATGAGTTCATGGTCCCCAGCACAGGAAGGACATGGACCTGTTGGAGCGAGTCCAGAGGAGGCCATCAGGTTGATCAGAGGGATGGAGCACCTCTCCTATGAGGAAAGGCTGAGAGAATAGGGATTTGTTCATCCCAAAAAAGTGAAGGCTTTGGAGTGACCTAATTTCCCCTTCAAGTACCTCAAGGGAGCCTACAGGAAAAATGGAGAAAGACTGTTTACAAGGGCCTGAAGTGCCAGGACAAGGGGGAATGACTTCACACTGCCAAAGGGCAGGGATAGATGGGATATTAGGAATAAATTCTTCCCTCTGAGGGTGGTGAGGCCCTGGCTCAGAGAAGCTCTGGCTGCTCCATCACTGGCAGGGTCCATGTGGAACCTAGTGAAAGGTTTCTGCCCTTGGCAGGGGTGGGACTGGATGTGCCTTAATGTCCCTTCCAACCCAAAGCATTCCACGATCCTCTGATAACTCTTCCGATGTGATTGCCCTGCAGATTTTGTGCCTTGGCAAAGCGTCGAGTCGAAGGGATCCCGGGCAGGAAAACCATCATGGTTCCTCCCTCGGAGGAGTATTCCACCCCTCTGCACCGCAAGGTGCCCGAGGACACGGACCCCGAGCTGGTTTTCCTCTGTCGTCACGTCTATGACTTCAGGCACGGGCGCATCCTGAAGAACCCACAGTAGCGCAGCCTTGGCTCGGAGCGGGCGGCGCCGGAGCGCCCACCATGGCCTGGGACACCTGTGCACTGTCACCCACCTCATGCTGCTGCAGGTGGGAGCGCCCAGCGCTCCACCCTGGGACTGGGAGCGTGCGAGGAGCGGAGCCCCTGGAGGGGGAGGCAGCAGCTGAAAGCACAGCACTTCATTAAAAGCATAAATGAAAATATATACGTAAAAAAAATAAATATATGTATATAGATATAGGGATTTGCATAAGTAAATCTATATCTATATATGTATGTAGAGCTGCATCTATTGGGAGGGTTTGCAGGGGATAAAAGACAGGAAGCAGTGCAGAGCCATGGCTGGGGGAACACCGCCAAGGTGCAGGAGGGATGTGTCAGTGCGGTGTTTGTGGAGTCTGGCTGGGACAGTCGGGGGTTTTCAGGCCCTGAACTGAGCCCAGCTCTTGGCAGAGCACAGGAGAGTCTCCTTGGTTCCACAGGACAGACTCTGAGGATTCCCATGGTGAGAGCTTCAAAATGCAGCTTGGGGAGCTGCCTGGGTGCAGAGTGGCCTTGTGTCATGCTTGGATAGGTGTTGCTCCACCAGGGGAAGAGGTGACCCCTGTTCTCCCCTGTCTTTCCCCTCACCTCACCACCTAGACTGGGGCTTGGAGCCTGCTCCATGGTGGAGCAGAGGGAGCTGGCAAGGTGGCAAGTGTCACACCGCAGTGTAGGGTTAGAGCTGGTCCTCTCCCAGGTGTCCTGACTGAGCCCACAGGATTTTATGTCCCATTCCCAAGGCCCAGTACTCACTGGCACTCGTCACTTGGAAGCTTGGAGCTCACAAAGTGGGCTCTGATGGGGAGAACCATGTTTTCTCTTCTGTGTGTTGCTCTTCCTCTGATGGCTCAGGGGGCCCTGGATTTTCTCTTTCTTCCCAGTTTGTTTCCTGTAATGTCGTTTACAGACCCTGCTTGTCCCCATGTGTCTGCAGTGGGAAGAAGCCAGAGGGGGAAGTGGCAAACCCTTTTCTTGCGTGTTTTTGGCTTTTTAAAATTCCTTCCCCATGTGACTGTCCTGATCCTTGGAGTGCTGTTGAAGCCGTCAGCAGCCTCTCCCCCTCCAAACTCATCCCGGTGTCCGAGCAAGCTCACCAAAGTGGCTTTGTGGCTCCTGAAAGGACCTGAGCATCGGGAAAGGTTCGCATGGACCATGTGAGCCCGCAGGTCCTGCCTCTTGCCTTACCTGTACAGATCCCAGACAGACCTTAGATCCCAGACAGACCTTAGCTTATCTCAACGCTAACTTGGAGTTAATCCCAAAGCAAACCAAAGGACAGTGTCACATCCTGGGGAGTCACTGCACCAGGCTGGGAGCCCAGCCCGAGATTGCACTAACTTAAGCAGAACTGACCCCGTGCCACCCACATTCCTGCTGGCTGGAGCTGCTCACTGAAACGAGGGATCTGCGTTTTCCCAGTCTTTTGGGGCTTCTGAACTTGTGTTCCACGGTGGAAGTGTCCATTCTGCTTTAATGTCCTGTCAGTGGAAGCAGCATTCCCTGTACTCCCTGGGGACACAGGGCTTGTCACCTTGCTCCAGTGGCCACACACCTGCCTGGCTTGGAGAGAAAGCCCATGGCATCCAGTTCCTTACATGGAATAGTTCAGGCATGCAGGAGTTCTCCAGAGATTTGCTCTACATACCAAAGAGGGGAACGTGTCTGGAGGTGATGGCTGGAGGGGATGACAAGGTCTGGCGCCTGCCACAGCGGGCAGGCATCTCCCTGCAGCTGGTGGATGATTCCTGCTGGAAAATTCCTGTTTATTCCCACCTGCATAGCCCAGGGAGAACACCCAGCTCCAAGAAGGGGGATCCCAGGTGTGCAAGCAAGAATTGTTGGGTGAAGCATCTTCTCTCACTTATACCTCAAGATACTGTTGGTGTCAAAGGGATTGCCCAGATCTCTCCTGAACAATTCGCTTTGCACTGGGGGTCTCTTGGAATGACGTGGTGGGGCTGCGTTGGGTTGAGAAGTGGTGGCACTGTGGGGACACTTGGATGAAGGGGTGCAAGGAGGCATTGGAGATCATGGTCTCTGATGCTTCTGGGGGAGGATATGAAGTGGTTTTCCCCTGAGCAGGGAGGGAGGATGCTGGAGAAGTGGAGCTGCTCCTGCCCGTGACACGGAGGGAATGGCAGCTGCCAGGCCATGGGGGGAGTGCAGCAGCTGCACCCCACAGTGAGTGGGAGGTGATGGGAAGCTCTAAAACCACGTGTTTGGTTTCATGGTGACTCCTTTGTCCCTGAACCTGAAGCAGGAGAGCTGCTGTGGCCATTTCTCCCCGGCATTGCTTTGGACACAGAATGCTGCAAGACCCACCAGCCAGGTGAGCCTGAGCACTGCTGCAGCTGGGCCTAGGTGTGAGACCCAGCCTTGGAAACACAGTAACTCACTGAAATTCCTCCTTCTGCCCCATCTCCCCCTGCTCCCACCTTGTCCTGGCTCCTCTCCAGGTAGCAGGGAAGTTATCCTTGCCCTGGGTCCGTAACGGGCTCCGGTCCAGCTCTGGAGAGGACAAACCTGAACTCCTCATGTTGAATCTGCTTCAGGCCATGAACATTGAGGTTCACGTGGTTGCTGATGCTGTTGTGCAAACAGCATGTAAATGAACTGAAATGTCTTATCCCTAATGAAAAGATTTCCTGCTTTTTTAATCTATTAGATATGGAAATATTTTTTGAAACTGAAAAATGCAGTCGGTAGAATTTAAATTGAAGCGTAATACATGTAAAATATATTTTAGTTGATAATTTTGTAAAATGCACTTTTTTGTGTCTCTTCCCTGGTTTCCCAGATCTGTATTTCATTGTTTACAGATGGAATGAGAACATTCCCTATTCCCTCCTTCTGTGAGAAAGATATATTAGAAGTAATTCTTAAAAAATAAATTTGAAAAATCGTATTGATTTAGAAAACAAACCAGTGCTGGACTGTTCTTCCCATTCCTGCATGAGCTTCCCACCTGGACCTGGTGGTTGGAGGAGTTAGGAGTGCTTGGGATCAGATGTGGGGTGCTCATGGTTGTGGGATGAGCGATTTGTTGGGTTATCCATGGAAATAGAGCCAGTGGCAACAGGATAGGCAGGGATTGACTGACTTTTCTCCAGTCTGCTCTTGACAGCCGCAGTCAATGGAGTATTTGAGTCTCTGCTGTCCAAGCAGGGCAGGTGGTGGTGACAGATCTTGTATCAGCTAGGCTTTAGGAGCCCTGAAGGAAGCATTTGGGAATGTTCCTTTGGAAAAGTGTCTTGCTTGGAATGCTCTCTCCACCAGCTTCTGCCATCTGAGTGTCACAGCCCCGTGGCACCAAGTGCCACGTGCACCCTGAGGAAGGTCCAATAGCCAAGCCATCTACACAGACATCCAAAGGGGCCAGAAGGATTCCAAGTGGGAGAAGAGCAGACAGGAGTCAAATAACCTGCTTGAGGAGCAATGAGGAGCACGGTTGACAGGAGTCAAATAACCTGCTTGAGGAGCAATGGGAGTACCTGGTGGGAGTGTCTGCTGCCCCATGCAGGTGAGAGCTGTTCAGGGGTGCTCCCAGCCAGTGACTGAGCTTGGGGGTGCAAGGCTGAAGGCACAGGCAGGTGCAGGGGCATTGCAGGGGCTGCTGCACACTCATCCTCAGGGGGAGTGGCTCTCGTGGCCCTGGGTGGTGACACAGCCACTCCCACACAGTCCTGAGCCATGGCTCCTCTGGAGCTGTCCCACAGGCTCTTCCTTGACTTTCATGATTTCCATTCCACGTTGAGATGTTCTGCTGCTTCCTGGAGCTATGGCTCTTGCACACCTGGGGAGGGAGGGGATGAGTTCTGGCAACAAAATGGGCAGAAGGCAAGAGTAATGTCTGACATGGAATTAGCTCCTAATTTCAGAGAAGGGAGCAGGGGACACATGTGGCTTGTGGCCTCAATGCACATTAGCTGGGCATGGCAGAACTGCATCCATAGCCCTTGGATAATCCATTAGACCCCAGCTGCATCTTTTGAAAATTTGCAGCATCTTTCACTTCCAGGTCACCTTGAGCAGGAGATTCTGAGATGGTCCTGTTGGATGAGCTGGGGCTGCTCAGTCCCTGTTCCCCTGCAGCCCTGCTGGCATCACACCTGTTCTTAAATTCCTGATTGAATTTCTTCCTAGGATTAGGAATTTTGCTAGAGGATCCTTGCCTTTTGCTTCCTGCTCCCAGCCTTGTCAGCACAGCTTCTCGCAGGGAGCTGCCAGAAGCACAGACCTGGAGAAGCAGATCAGAGCAAGAGAATTCCTGAAAAAGGAAACCACAGTGATGGAGTGAATTCATCTGGAAATTTTCCTTCCAAGGGGAGGAAGGAGCTCGCCCAGGGACGTGTACATTTGTGAGCTGCTGTGGGATTACTGAGCATGATATTCCCAACCCCATGGCCTAGGATTTCTGCTGAAGAACCAATTTGAGATTTCCCAGTTGGATTTAATGTGACCTGGTCCCTGGGAGCCATCAGTGATGTGGGTGCCAGAAATGGAACAGAAACCTGCCCCCTGTGTGTGACCCATGACCGGCTCTCGTGCTTATCCAGGTGTTGATGCCCCCTCAGAGAGGTCCTTTAGAAAGACAACCAAGAAGAAGCTTTTCCATCCCCTCTCCTCCTGCGTGGTGAGCTGTCACCAGAAGGATAATCTGTGGCGGGCTGAAAAGTTGGGATTAATGTCAAACAAAATTGGATTTACTGTTGAAATCTGCTACCCGAGGGAGGCGCACAGAGCCGTATCCAGCTCTCCTGGATCTGACATTCAGCAAACTGCTCTTGTGTCATGACTGACACTGCCATGACTGTTCTGCTTCCACTGTGGCAGAGTCCTTTTGGCCACAGGTTGTCCTTGGAGTGCCCCATGCATCGGGAAGGCGTGGGCTCACCGGCTGGAAAGCGTGAGGTGTGTGGCCATTGGAATCCCGCCCAGCTTTGGCCAGCTGGGCATCCCATGGCAGGTTTTGATGATGAGCAGTGGTTCAGGTACCTGGCAGAGCCAACCTGCTGTGTCCCATTTCCCTCATTTCCACGTGTGGTGTCTGAAGTTGACAGAGCCTTGTGGCAATTGCAGGGAGAAGGAGGCACTTGGGGTGCTGGCAAGGAGCTGTTTGGGCTATGGGCACTTCCGGAGGCTTTGGATAAGGTTTGAGCACGAGGATGAGCATGCTGAGAGAGTGAGAGTTGTTGAAAAGTGCATCCTGACCTTTGGGAATCAATTCTTTGAGAAGCACAGCAGTGTTCTGCAGATTCAGGGATGCTGGCTTGGCTCTTTGTTCTGCTTTGAAGCAGCCCTTTTTTCCAGGGAAAGTGCCAGCTGGTCTCCTGATGCTGCTGTTGGGAGCCTTCTTGGGGTTTCCTCACCTCACTCCCCACATGTCCCAGCCAAGCAGATCCAGAGCAGCATCCAGGACTGGCTGAAATGTCTTCCCACCAGGAGTGAAAGCCACAAGCTCCTGCTTGCATTTAACTGGGACTTTAATGCTGCTAATTATAATTGGCTGTAATTGTGCCAAAATCCCTGCGAGCCAAGAGACAGGAGCAGTTGGGACTGTCACGTGAATGTGACAGAGTGCTCCAGCCCCACCCAGCTCTATCCCTGCCCATGGAGGAGCTGTGCAGGGAGTGGGATTTGTCCCATCACTAGTGGCAGGAGCAGCCCTGGCAGGGTTGGTGCTGTGCAGGGAAAAGGGACACACATCCCCTTAACCTGGTGGCTTCAGGGACCTGAGTGTGGGCAATTTTTTGTTTTACTGTGCCCTTCTCACCCCATCCATGTGGGATAAACACTTGGCTCAGCAAGCTGGAGGCTTGAGGGGAGGGAGATAATGGATAACTGCTCATTAATCCCTGCATGCCAGCGTTGGCTCTTGCTGCTCTGTGCTGCTCCAAATGCTGCAGTGGCAGCACAGGGAGCCCCCAGCTCTGTTGGCACAGGCTCCATCCATGGGAAAGCAGCCGCAGCCTCGCAGAGCCACTCTTGGAATGGCTCCTGCACTGCCTGTGTCACTTAAAGCTGAATTAAAATGAGGTTGAGCTTTTTGTGTTCTTCTCCAGCTGCTGCTCCTGCCATGGCTGCATTCCTGTGCCCAAAACCTCAGGGTCCTGGAGCAGCAGTGTGAAGAACCATTTTTCTGGAAACATCAAGCTGGGCATTCCTGGAGGCTCTTTCCTGTGATAAAGCCCTTGGCAGAAAGGTAATTCCTATGTGGCCCTTGGGAAGGGCCTGTGATAAAGCCCTTGGCAGAAAGGTAATTCCTATGTGGCCCTTGGGAAGGGAACTGTGCTGAGGAGTCACATGGGGACTGGCCAGGACTGTACTGCTTGAGCTTCCTGCAAAACCCCAAAATCCAGCTAAATCACCCCTTTGTATGTGAATTTTCCTTAAATTCCAAACGCCAGCCTGGAAAACATGTTGAGAGCTCAGCAGGGCCACTGGGAGTGGCACTGGGCAATGCAAGGGACTGAGGCCAAAAGCAGGAAGAAAAGGAAAACAACAAGCCCAAGAATCAGGGGAACAGAGGAGGAACCAGGTGAGCACTGCCAGGTGTGCTGGGAAAGGCGTCCAACCTCCATCCATGCATTCCATATGGGATGGGACTCACCAAGGCAGTGGGAAGTTGCAGCACAGCACTCAGTGCCGGCCTCAGGGTTGTAATTAATAGTGGGAGATGCTGATTAATAATTGGAGGTGGTAAAAAGGGATACCTGGACTGGGATGAGGCCGAGGGGCTGGCACAGAGCGAGGGGTCTCTGGAAGCGCGGCGTTGCCATAGGGATCCAACAGCTTCTCCGTCAGAGCCTCCGGCGAGAGCAGTTAATCCATTTTTAAGAGGAAAGGATATTTAATAAAGGGAACCATTTAAACTGGATTTACAAGGCACACTGAATGGAGGCCCCATTTATTCCGTGACTTCATATTTAATTTTAATATCTCTATAAACCCCTCCAGAGTGTTCTGCACAAACAAGCCGGAGCCAGAGCGGTTCGACCGCCCAGTGATTCTTAAAAGCAAATCAATTTAACAGGGCTGGAAAAAACCTGCCTCTCCAGGAATATTCTTCCTTTCTCAGAAGGAGCACTGGAATAGCTGTATTAGAAAACAACAAACAAGCTCTTCTGATGGAGAGGGATTTTTGAAAGGATATGGTGCAAAGCGGGGTTGGGAGCCCCCACAGCAAGCCAGGTTGCTGGGAATTTGCTTTGTTGCTCTGTTTTCTCTGCGCTCATAAATAATGTAATTAATAATCATAGAACTTCATCAATAATCCAGTTTTTTCTGTAGCCGTGCTCGCTGCTGTTCCCGTGCTGCTGCCTGAGCAGGGATGCAGTGACTGTAAAAGTCCATACAAGAGCTGGGTTAGGGACGATGGCACCTGGCAGCATTTAGCACTCCATAAGTGAGAAAAGGACAGGAAGGCAGCCAGATTTCCCACGAGGAAGCAGTTTGTGGCTGTTCCCAGAGCGTTTCTGCTTCCCACACTGGGAATGTTGTGGTTTTGGAAGAATCAAGTTCTCTGGGAAGAGCTGGTGAGAAAACTGCCTTCTCCCTCTGCAGCAGGTAAACTCTCCTGCTCCTCCTGCACCTTGCTCAGGGCACAGAGCAAATTCCCTGGCTTTCCTTTGTCCCTGGAACATGTCTTTTTTATTTCTTTTTACTATGTAGAGATTGTGCTGCACAAAGCTGGCTCTGACTTCTCCATCTTTTGGGTGGTCCCTGAACCCAGATTTAAGGAGCAGAGCAGGTGGCCCTGGCCACCACATCCCAGGCAGCCTGTGCAGTGGTTTGTGCTCTGAGACCACAGAATGTTCCCTCACCTCCACTTAACCCCTTTTTCCTCCTCTTTTTCCTTCCACACAAATGAGCTCCCTAGCAGGAAACAGCATCCTCTGCTACCCTGGGTCACGGATGGAGATGGATTTCTCAAGGAGCAGACTCTGGACTGCTCAGAGTGAGGGTAATTTAGCTATCAGATGTTTCTCCCTGTCCCAGGCTGGGGGATGTTTCTCCCTATCACAGCAAAAGATCCACGAGTGGGATTGGATTCGTAGCACATCAGATAATTAGTCCATAAAAAAGAAATTACATGGCGTGTTAACGAGCACAGTTGAATTTTGTTCTTGCCTCCCTGCGAGATGAAGGCTGAGACTCCCCATGGAATTGCTTTCCTCCGGGGACCTCCCTGTCTCAGGAATGTGATGTCCCAAAAGCAGCCCCACAGGTTCATGGGGGTCTGGAAACCAGGATCCAGGCAGGCAGCAGTCTTCCATTTCTAGGGGCAGACCCCTTGCTCCCAACTCATTTTTTTCCTAATATTTGAGCAAATTTTCTTGCAATTTAACTTTCCCAATTAGTTTTCTCCTAAAATCTGGAAATAATGCAACTTTTTTTTTTTTAATTGGTAGAGAGAGGGAAAAAAACATTTTCATCACTCTTTAACAGAAATCCTCAGTCTTCTGTAGTCCAGAGCAAGAGGAGGCACAAATGGACTGATTTATTTCATTCTTCCTGATGTTTATTTTAAATTAATCCTGTTGGGACAGATGTCAGGCCAGAATTCTTGCTGGAATCACTTATCTTCTTTGATCTAATTAACAATGGCTCATGTTTTATAATAACTCATTTTTCTAATAATTAATTTTTCATGAGTGATGGGATTCACTTACTCTTTGCTCTTTGCCTTCCCCTAGATCCTGCATTTCCTCCCTCATTTTTCTTCCTTTCATTTTCCAAACCACCTTGATGCTGATACATTTCAGGCTTGAAAACACTGGAAATAACTTTCCAAATATGCTGCATTTAGAGAAAATTTCAGATTAATGCTACATGTTTATTCATTAAAAGCACCAGTAAGATCCTGCTGTGCACACACAGGGAATTTAACGTGGAAAAACAAATTGAGTGTGTACATAAGTATGTGTCAGTAATAATAAAATAGGAATGATGCTGCTGTGATTAATTGACCCAGGATTTCCGACTGGAATTTACAGTGGACTTGATGATAAACCCTCAGACTTTCCTTGGGAAGTGCCCCTGGAATACTCAGGAAAATGCTTTTAGGGATTACACGGCAATTTAAATAACATGCTGCCTAGGATGGCCTGAAGGCACAAACCTCCCGTTCCTATAAAATTCACGTTACAAATGGAAAACCTTATCAAGAAGAATAAGAAACAGACCAGAATGTTGAGAAGTTTTCTGCAGTACCACAGCTGAAGATTGCGCCTGATGATCTTGGAGGTCTTTTCCAATTTCTGGGATTCTGCGAGTCAGCCAGCCTGGACTCCACACAGATGGCACCATTCTTCCGATGTCTGACTGTCCCCTCCAGGATAAATTTGTCCATGTTTCCGTTCAGCTTATCCCAAAAACTTCCCAGCAGCCATCCACCATCAGTCTCCAATATCCCAGTCAAATACTTTCCCTGGGGCAAAGCACGTCCTTCACAGGCCATTATCACTCCTAGCACATGGAAGGATGTTACAAACCTAAACAGGCTTCAGTCGAATGGGTCCTTATCGGTCCCATTGCCTTGGGGACAATGATTGCTGGTGTCAGGGATGCGATGCTGCAGTTTTTGGAGGTGTTGGAGCAGATTCAGTCCTCGTCCTGCTGCCTGTGAAACCACAGAAGCATTAATTGCCTACAAATTCCAGCAGGAACTTCACACACACAGAGTCACGACTTCATTACAGCCCCGCAGGAGCCGCCTGGGAGCCTCGGGAAACTCCGTGTAAAGAGCAGCAGATAGACCTGGAATGAGTTAAGAGACTCGGAGACTCTCCTGCGACACGGGTTTGGGAGCTGTGTTGGATTTAATGTGTGTTTGTACTGAGCGCTGGTGGTAAAACCCCGGCTGGCTGCGGCTCCGAGGATGTGTGTGTGTGCATCCAGCAGCCCTGGGCTCAGAGGGATCAGAGGGATCACAGATGGGTCAGCGGGAGGATAAAGGGTGCAACAAGGGAGCTGTGGGTGTTACTGGCTTAAAATTGGATACACTCAGCCTGGCAATGGGCTTTGCATGCCAACCTGATTTTTGGGGGGGAAGATGTGGGAGCGGGAGAATAACTGGGCGAGCTCTGCCCGTGGCGCTGGCGCCTGTGGCATTCCTGCCCTCGCTCCGACCTCCGGAGTGTGTGACAGCCCGGGGGGATGCGGGTCCGAGCAGTGTCTGCCAGCCCTGCTGGCCGCCTGCCCCGCAGCCTCCGCTGTCTGTGCCATCCCCGGCGAGCGGGATCCGCTCCGGCTCGCTCCCTGCCTCCCCACCCCAAATCCAGAGGGGAAGAGCGAGCAGTGCCTGCTGCTTCTCCTGGCCCTAAGGAGCTGGACCGCCCGGGATGGCTCCATTGGAAAGCGATTCCACAGTGCGCAGCGGAGCAGGGAAAGCAGAACGGAGTCCAGCGTGAGGAACTGAGTGAGGATCTGAGCTCAGAGCAAGGTCTTTGCAAGTCCAGCCAACTGCTCATAGCAATGAATTTAGAAGCAGATCCGTCAGCACAAAGTTTTACTTGAAAACAGTGATTCTTGTGTTTGACCATCTCCTTGGAATTACTCAGTGTATTCATCCAGAGTGTTTGACTTTGTTTAAAAAGGCTTTTTCCCCAGAGATAAGAAACTCTGCCTCGGTAGTGAGCTGATTGTGCAGCGGCTTCTGTGCTTATCCTCTTGGATAAGAGGCTTTATTATACCAAATTACGGGATAATCTCTGGACACGCAGACACAGCATCGGATCTCTCCTCCTTTGCTTGTTTTACTTTTTGATCCAGAGCTGCTCAAACCAATCCAGGGGGTCTCCTCTGACAGGAATCACCGTCCTGTTTCTTTTCTGGGAAGCTGGCATCTGCCCAAACTGATGTTTTTTCAATAAACCTTCTTTCTCTTGCTCAGCTTTTCCAGAGGCCTCACCCGTTTGTCCTTTTTGCGGTTCTTCAGACCAAAATAAATATCTGATCTCACCCCAAAGGCCAGCAGAGCCTTGGCAGGGCATTTGTGATGACATCAGTGTCCAGCCTTACTCCGAGCTGGAAGGACAGGGGTGTCCCTCAGTCTTTCTCTCCAGCCCCTCTGGGAACTGGGCTTTTCCTTGTCACACTGACATATATTCCTGATTTCTGACAGCCAAGGTGAGTTCTGCAGCCTTCCTTAAACCTGTGTGTGCCTAAATGCTGCTGGGAGACTAACTCAGTGTAAGGTGGTTGATATTACAATGTAACATAATAATAATAATAATAATAATAATAATAATAATAATAATAATAATAATGTAATTTAATGTTGTTTTTCTGCTCGTGTAAGTAAATAGTGAGGAAAAGGCCCAGAGATTTACTGCTCCTGTTATGCAGGGTGGAGGCTGTGGTGCTCTTAAGGTGAGTATTGGGGTTTGGAGGCATTTTGAAGAGGGCTGGGAAGTACAAAAAACTTTTTATACCTGTAAGTGGGAATTTTAGGGATGAGGCTGCTGCTCCAGCCCCTAGTAGTAGATCACACAGAGGCCTGGCAGAGCATTTCCCTGGGAAGGGCTGTGTGGGTTTCCCTTCTTCCACAGAAGAGAGAACCAAACCCTTCCATCATTGTGGTGTGTTGTATAAACTTGTAGGCAAACCACAGCGGCCTGAAGTTGGGTTTCCTCGGTGACATTTTATTTGCTAAATGTGCTTTTGAAGGGATGGATCTGTCTGGGAAATATATTCCCATAGTTTTGCACATTCTGAACATGAGGCGGCTTTTAACTGCTTTGGAAATCAAATCAGTGCTCACTCTGGGTGTTAATTAGGCACACTGAGTGTAACCACAATTAATTTTCCCTGGTGGCACAGGGTTTAGCCCTGCAAACCAGCCCCTGAACCCTGTATTTGCTTGGCTGTGCTGTTCCTATAGAGACTCTGCATCCCACCCCATGCCTTTGCTCTTGAGACCAGTCCTTAAATCCGGGTTCCCTTTGGAAAATAGCCCCTCTGACCTCGTGGGCAGTTTCCTGTTTCTCTGCATTTCCAGAACCAGTGGACTATCCTGTACAACTGCTCCTGACCTAGAGATATTAGTGGGGAATAGGAACAAAAAGGAATAAGCAGTGCCAGACTAACACGCCTTCGAAGAAATAAAAATTCCCCTTGGCTGCTTTGGAGTTTGCTGCAATCAGGCTTTTTCCCCAGGAGGAGGGATTGATTTTTGTCTCAGTGACACAGATTATATACGTTGGCACGGCTTCAGTTTGGGCTGGTGTTGTGATCGGATCAGGACCTGCCCTCTGAAATGAGAGCAGGAATCTGATAACACTTCGTGTGTGCAGCTTTGCTGGTGGCAGGTCGGATATCGGTCTCTTCCTAGAGCTAATGCTGTATTTACATCCAAATAAAACTGGGAAATGTGCAATAATCTAGCTGCAGGCTCTCACGCTGCGCTCCAAGTGCTTTGTCTGCCTTGGCTGACAAAATGCTCTTGGCTCCTGATCAAAGGAAAGTAAGTGGAAGCTGGTTTTCTCTTGATGTTAAGAAAGCTCCTGACAGAGAGTCCCTGCAAGGCTGGTTAAGAGCCCAGGCCCCGTGGTAGGCTAGGAAAACTCATTGAAGGAAAATGCGGAGAACAATGGCAGTGTGGAATGGGCTGTGTGAGGAAATGGCATCCTGATGGCTGGGTTAGTGCCGCAGGCAGCCAGGGGATGGCCTGGAGCAGCAGGTGAGCGGCTGGGGTCATTCACAGAGGTGCTCTGGGGGAAATGCCTGCCGAGAGTTGGGAAATCCCTCCCTCTGGCTCTCGGTGTGGCACAGCCTCCCCGGCTCAGCACATAGCCAGTGTCTGCCCCTCCTCCAGGTGCTAAACCTGTGCAGGAATTACAGAATTCTGGAATTCCTTTAAGTGGAGCACAATGCCTAATTATGGATAGTTTGGCCTGGTATTGTAAAAACCATCCGTTATCACTGCACAAGGCCACAGAAGCACTGGAATGTGAACTGTGCTGCCAGCAGCGCCCAGAACCTCGGAGCAAACCTGGTGAGCTGTTTGAAATGACACTTCGGTGTATTCTGGGGTGAGAGCAGTGTGAAGTGTTGCTCAGGCCTGACTGACATCCCGACGTGCCGAGGTGCTGGTGGAGGGATGGCTCTGGACCCACTCCAGAGGGATGATCTTTGGGAATAAGTGCTCTGAGGAGCAGCTGAGGGAGCGGGGGGCTCAGCCTGGAGAAAAGGAGGCTGAGGGGGACGTCCTCACTCTCTACAGCGCCCTGACAGAAAGGTACAGCCAGGTGGGGGTCAGGCTCTGCTCACAGGGAACAAGGGACAGTACAGGAAATCACCACAAGTTGCACCAGGGGAGGGTAAGGTTGGACATCAGGAGGAATTTTTTTTCGTGTAAAAGGATGTCGAGTACTGACTGGAAGGGGCCGCCCACGGAGGCGGTGGAGTCCCCAAACCTGCAGGTGTTCAAGGAATGACTGGACACGGCACTCAGTGCTCTGGGCTGGGTGAGAATCAGTCACAGGTTGGACTCAGTGGTCTGCAGGGTCTTTCCCAACCTGATGATTCTGTGATTTAGTGGTTAGAGGGCTGGAGCAGTTTTGCTCTGGAGCCAGGCTGGGAGAACAGGGGATATTCAGCCTGGAGAAAACTCCAGAGTGACTTGAAAGCCTTTTCCAGTGACTAAAGGGCTCCAAGAGAGCTGGGGAGGGATTGGGACAAGAGATTAAGGGACAGGACAAAGAAAAACGGCTTCCCACTGCCAGAGTGCAGAGTTAGGTGGGAGATTCGGAAGAAGTTCTTCCCTGGGAGAGTGCTGAGGCTCTGGCACAGGTTGTCCAGAGAAGCCGTGGCTGTGCCTCGATCTCTGCAAGTGTCCAAGGCCAGGCTTGGCCTCTGTGACGGGGCTTGGAGCAGCCTGGGCGGGTGGGAGGTGTCACTGCTCACGGCACGGGCCGGCACTGAACGAGCCCTCAGGTCCCCTGCAGTCCAGCTGCTCGGTCATCCCGTGACTGCGCCGTCCCCGCCGCAGGGCCCCGGGCGGGGCGGGCTCAGTGCGGGGCGGTCCCGCCGCCTCTTCCGCCCCGCGCCCGCCCCGCCCCGCCGAGCCCGGCTCCGCCCGCAGCCCCGCAGAGCCGGCCCGGCCCGGGAGCTCCCGGCCATGCAACCCCGCGGTCCCGGCCCCGCCGAGCCCCGTCGGGCGGTCCTGCCGGGCCGCAGCCGGGCGCGCTCCCGGGGCGCGGCGGGCGCGGCGCTCCTGCCCTCCATGCTGATGTTCGGCGTCATCCTGGCCTCCAGCGGGCTCCTGCTCATGATCGAGCGCGGCATCCTCGCCCAGGTCGGGCCGCCGCCGCTGCACCCGCCGGCGGGGCCGTCGCGGCGGGACGGGCGGGACTCGGCGGCGGAGCTGGAGCTGGAGGTGCTGCGGGACACGCGGAACCGCACGATCCGCACCCTGTGCGGCCAGCGCTCCATGCCCCGCAGCGTCTGGGAGCTGCCACCCGGGCAGCGCCGCACGGTGCTCCGGCACCTCCTGGTCAGCGACAAGTACCGCTTCCTCTACTGCTACGTGCCCAAGGTGGCCTGCTCCAACTGGAAGCGCGTCCTGAAGGTGCTGGACGGGGCTCTAGAGAGCGTGGACGTGAAGGGGAAGATGGACCACCAGAGCGACCTGGTGTTCCTGGACGACATGAAGCCGGAGGAGATCAGCTACCGCCTGAAGCACTACTACAAGTTCATCTTCGTGCGGAACCCGATGGAGAGGCTGCTCTCGGCCTACCGCAACAAATTCGGGGAGATCAAGGAGTACCAGCTGAAGTACGGTGTGGAGATCGTCCGGCGCTACCGGAAGAACGGCGGGAACTCGGCCGGGGACGACGTGTCCTTCTCCGAGTTCCTGCAGTACCTGCTGGACGAGGACGTGGAACGCATGAACGAGCACTGGATGCCCATCTACAACCTGTGCCAGCCCTGCGCTGTCAGGTACGACTTCATCGGCTCCTACGAGCGGCTGCACGCCGACGCCAACCACGTGCTGGAGCACATCCAGTCGCCCTCGTCCGTCCGCTTCCCGGAGCGCCAGGCCTGGTACAAGCCCGTCACGGCCGAGACGCTGCACTACTACCTGTGCAACACCCAGCGTCGCCTGATCAGAGAGCTCCTCCCGAAATACATCCTGGACTTCTCCCTCTTCGCCTACCCCCTGCCCAACATCACCAGCGAGTTCTGCAGGCACTGAGCGGTTCCTGTCGAGAGACGGTGGGGGTTCTGCCTTGGCTGCAAGGATTTGCTTGCACGGCCCTTGGTGCTGTGTGAAGCACGCTCCTCTATGCATTATTTCCTGATTTTATACTTTTCAAGCACTGTTTGTATGAAATACTCTTTACTGCCTTCACTTCTTAGGATACTTTTTGTACTTCTCTGACTTTCCCGTGTACATACGCCACTGGCTCGAGCACAGTAGCTTTTGTATCTCTATTTTGCTCTAAATCCTTTTTTTATGCCACAACGTGGAGAATTCCTGCAAGGAATCTGAGAAATTTATATATTTTAAGTAATTTTGTTCCCTTTTTTGGTTTTGTACTGGACGTTGGTTGAATTGAGATCATAACGTGGCACTTGATGCACTAAAAATTAGTGTTGTTAAACCAGTTCCAGGTGGGATTTGGGTATAAGTAGGAAAAAACGGTAAACCAGGCCCCATTTATCCTTTATTTTTTCATTGTAGATGGTACTGAAATGAGGCTGGTCATTTTTTCTGTGTCAGTAGCACCTCTGATTTTTATTTTTATTATTATTATTTACCATTGAAATATAATTAGGGTTAGGATAATACCCCTTTTTTGGGTGATTCTGGGAGTACAACTATTTACCCAACATCACGTATCAGATGCAATATCAAGCCGTCCCATTCTGCTCTTTTCTCTGAATTGAAGCAATACAGACTCGGGATAAGATCAAAGCCCATCCTGGTCCTTAGGATGGAAAACAAATCCCATTGGCCACATGCCGGCTTCAGCCTCGTGGGTCCCTGCATGGAAGCCACTGTGGAAAAACCCTTTGTCCAGCCATGTTTGAAAAAAAAAAGGCAATTTGTGGATTGATTTTTCCTCCTTTAATAGCTGTGCATACCCTTTTTATAGCTTTTCTATTTAATTATGGCTCTGAAATGGTAAAAGTTTGGGAGATAAGACAGGATGTTGTTCTTGGAAGGCTGTGTCCTCATTTCTAATAAAGTTTTTATATGAATTAGCCTGTTAGTGCTTTTCCTTGGGATTGTTTTGTGTCCTTGGGGAGGCCTCTGCCCCTCATGCTGAGCCACAACACAAAGGTGGGATGAATTGGTTGTTCCTGTCGTGATTAATTAATGTTTTAATTGCCATAGCAGCACCAACACATGGAGAAGGGACACATTGGAGGCAAAGACATAACAGGACACAGGGAAATGGGATGAAAAGCAGCAAAATGGGCTCCTAATTGCTGTGGAGTTAGTACAAAGTGATTTTGGAGCTGGCAAGTTCCTGGGATTCCTCTCTTCATTTTCTTTCCCCATTTTTGAGGTGTTTTCTTCAGGATTTTAACATTGTCTGAAAGAAGGGCATGGAGCCATATCCAAGCCCATTGTTTGGGTAAGTGGCCAAGGACAGTTTGGGCTGAGGGATTTTTACCTTTGCTGAGGAGGCTGTGGCTGGGTGTGAGGGCAATTGCTGGAATATTCATGGATTTGAGCTCCTGGCCATGTCCTGGATCTGTGGGCACTGATCCCAGGCCAAAAATGGGTCAGAAATTGGCTTTTCTCTCTTTGTGCCCACTATGAGATCAGCAGCATTCCTGTCTGTCCCCAGGGATTTTGGTGCCCGGTGCTGGAAGAACTGGAGATCTGTCCTCCAGCTAAAGGCACCAGATCCGTCTGGGAATCGGATTTTGGGTTGTAAAACAGATGCTGCTGAGGGGGGGTGGGCTGAGCTGTAATTAAACCTGACCTCCAGGTCTCCCTAACTAGGAGTAAGTTGGTGAGACTTTGCTATCTTTGCTTCTGGGAACATTTCCCGCTTGTTTGGTAATTTGATTTTTAATTAAATGTTTATTTCTCAGTAATTTTAAAGGTTTATGCTGCTTGTTTGTTTATCTGCTGCAGCTTCTGTTCTCAATATTAAATTTCTGTCTCTTGTCCCCTTAATCTAATTTATTGTGCACAGGATTTTGCTTTTCTCAGACTCTCTCTCTCCCTTTCTGAGCATCAATGATCACCTTTTTCTCTTCAAATAAAGCAAAAAGGCTGCCACCTCCTTGTACCTTCCCATGAAGAGGATTTTAATTCAGGTAGAGCCTTGTAGCTTGGAAAGAAGTTTGTCTGCAGGTCAGCAAAAATGAGAAATCTATCAGGTTTCCATTGTTTGGGCTTCTTTTTGTCTGTGACCAATGGTACAATTATCCGTGGCAGCTTTGTACAAGTAGAGTGAAAAAAAAGAAGTCAGTTCCTTCTGCAGCTGTATCATTTCTTTCCTTTGTCAGGTGTTTCTCCAGGGTGGAATAAATCAGGAGGAGATTCCAGAGCTGACAGCAGGCGCTGGAGGTGAGAGGTGCTGAGCAGGATTCAGCCATCCCCTGGAGCATGGGGAAAGGGATGACAGCTGCAGGAGCAGGGAGGAAAACATGAAGTTCTGAACTGGTTTGGATCTGCTCCAGTCTGGCAGCTCCTTTTCCCACCTTTCCATCCCTACATGTGCAGTTATCCTTCAGAATCAAAAGGGAATCTTTCCTCTTTTGAATTCTATTTTGCTAATCCTCAGTTCTGCACTGAATGCCCCAAACTTCCCTGGTTTTGGCATCGGGGTTTCTCCCTGCTTTTTCCTCACTTGCTTATTCCAATTTTTTGCTGATAAATCTCATCCCTGACCCCACTGCTCTCATGTTTTCCCTGTAGAACCCTGTCCAGGGATGTGGAGACAGTCCAACAGTTTAATTCCACCTCATGACACAGAAACCTTCTGTTTCCCTTTGAAGTACCACAATGTTACTGTATTTTGTCATTAGTCACTTCTCCTGCTCGGTTTTTGGAATTTGGAGCTGGTTTGGTGTTCCCCTGCGCGCCAGGGAGTGAGACAGGTTAGGAACCTTTGCTGTTCCAAAAATCTCACTTCAGGTGTCATCTTTTTTACTAATTCCAGCATTACACCTGCAAAGCCTCGTTCCACCCTTTCCAAACCCCAAGCTGTTGGCTTTTGGCAGTGTGACTCTGGGAAGGGGTTTGGAACACGTTCCCTCTGGTCCTCATGCCCAACTCAGGGTGTATGTCAGGTTTCTCCTTTTTCCTGTGGGTCTTGTGTGGATTTTGCAGAAATAACCGACTTCCTGGCCAGGCACTGGGGCTGAAATAAACACATTAAGGCTGCCAGTCACCAAGCTGGCTGTAAGCCATGACCCCGGATCTAGCGAGAATAAAGCTTTGGGAATGGCGGCGGGAGCGAGCGGTGCCAGGGACGGCTGCCCTGACGCCTGCAGACGGCATCACACCAGCCTGGCTTCTGCTCCTCTTGGCTCCCAGCCTCCCTCCTGATGGGCGAGGGTCACCACGGGCTGTGGACCTTGCTTGGAGCACGAACATCCTTGGGATGTTTCTTCTCTCGCAGGCAGGAATTTCAAAGAGCCGAAAGAAAGCATCTCCAATGGGTCTACTGTGTGTCGAGATATTTTGGTATTCATAGAATCCCGGAATGGTTTGGGTTGGAAGAGACCTTAAAGATCGTCAAGTTCCAGCCCGCTTCCATGGGTGGGTTTGAGAGGGTGTCAGGCACATCCCTGGATGAGGCTGTTTGTAAAGCAAGGATATGAGGGAGGCTGGGATGAAAAGCGCCGTGCCCAAGCGCTGCCCCCGCCCTGCACCCCTCGGCTTTTATCGCAGCTATTTTGCATGTGAATGAGAACTTTCCCACTTCCTTCTGGGGCTTGAATCGGCGAACGGGGAGTTGTTAAAAAATCTCCAGTCTTCAGCCCCGACAAAGGATGGTTGCCATGGAAATAATGGAAGTTGCATCGTGAGCAAAATATGTCCAGGCCCGGTGCCAGCGGGAGGGAGGAGGGAACACCTTGTCGGTCAGGAACCTTCTGTCAGGGCCCATGTGCCTCCACGTGGTGTTCCTTGTCGTTGGCAGTTTGTGCTTTGGGTTAAAAGAGGAGAAATCAGAAGTGTCGTGACTGGATGGGAAGGGCTTGTAGAACTTCATCTGCTCTTTCCACCGGTGCTGGTGCCACCAAATCAGCAGAGCTGCCCCACACTCAGGATCCCAAAGGAGCCGAAGCTGGAACTCCATCTCAGGTAACAGGCAGGAGTCTCCTGTCTCAGCTATATCCAGCCTCTTCTTCGTGTCCAGGAATCTTCCAGGTGTGTTTTCCTCTTGCCCCTACAGACAGACAAGGTGGCTTCCTTTTCTTCTGGGGAAAAAGCACCTTTGGATTTTGAACTCTCCAAAAGCCTTTTATTTGCAGACCCACAGCGATAACCCGCATTTTCTGTTGCTTTCAGCAAATCTTAAGGTGATTTCGAGCCAAGAGGCTTGAGGAATTTGCTTTATACCTCTCCAAAGTGCTAATGGGAGCCTCAGAATCCTTGCTGAGCTATGAGAGGGACTAAAATAAATCTCCATCAGGGTTTATCCATGAGCTGCAGAGCTCTTTGGTGAGGCCCAGAATCAGTGAGGGAACTGCACTTTTCAGTGGCTCTGGTAGTGGTATTTGCTGGTGGGAGCTGGAATGGGGAGCACCAGGGCACCTTGGGGCCTAAGCACATCCTTCTGCTGTCCTGAAAGCACCGGGGGCTTGGGAAGAAGCTCAAAGCAACCAGCAAAATCCTGTTTATTGTTGTTGGGGAGCATCAGGTGAGCAGGAAAACAGGCATGTGTGAACCAGCAGCAACACACAGGTGCCTGAGGAAACCCCTGTTGAAGCTGCTGCTCTTTGAAGGAATTTTAAGGTGCTAGAGCGAGGAGTGAAGGATAAAGAGCATGGCTGGGTGTAGGCTCAGATCCCTGCCACCAGTAGAGCAGAATTCAGAAGGTTCAGGCTCATTTCTAAACTGGGAAAGTGCCAAGCAGGGGAAAGCAGCAAAGGCTTGAGATTTAAAATGTGAAAACAGAGTAAATACCTATAAATATCTGGGTCCCCATGCTACTTTTTCTTCCCACACCTCAATCCCACCTCCTGCTCATTGGCAAGTCCTAGTGGATGTTAAGCTGATGAGAGCCCCGTGACCCTGACCTTTGGGGAGAATGCCAGAATGATTTTGGTGGAAACAGACCTTAAAAATCATCCAGTCCCACCTCCTGCCATGGGCAGGGATACCTTCCACTACACCAGGTTGCTCCAAGCCCCATCCAGAATGAAGGTGTTCTGTGGGAGGCTTTTAGGGGCTGGGAGCTTTGAAGGAAGCAGCAGCTGGGATGAGGAGCTGGGGACACTTGGGGTGGCCGTGGAGCCATCTGGTTTGTGGCAGAGTCCTGGCAGCAGGACAGGGCTGGGGGGTCTGTCCCGCTGAGTGCTCACAAAGAGCCCCTGGAGCCAGGACTGCAGGACGGCAGCAAATTCCTGGCGCTGACAGGACGATGCTGCAGAGACCCGGAGTCCGAGGGCACCGCGGCCGCCCCGGGCGCTCGGCTCCGCGCCGGAGCCTTCCCCGGAGCAGGAATCCACCCTCCGCTCGCTGGCTACAGACAATTCCGAATAAAACATCGCTTTCACCGAGTCTTGCAACAGCAGGGGTGAGCCCTGCAGCGTTTCAGTGGGTCTTTGAAGACTGTAAGTGGTAAGTGTCCCCCGGGGGGGCTGGGGCAGCTGCCTTGGTGGGGACACGGTGCCACGGCCCCATCCCGGCCTGTCACATCCCTCCCTTCCCTGCTCCAGCCTGGGATGCTCCTGCACACGCCATCCCTGCCACCCCTCTGATCCCCCAGGGCTCAGCTCTGCCTGTTTGCTCAGTGTTTAACACAACCCCAGCCCTGCCGTGGCTCCCAATTCCAAACCTGCCCCGTTGGAGCTTTGTCTTTCCAGGGGGCTCTGCCAGCTGCTCTCCCCATCCACAGGCGGCCCAGGAGGGCTGGGCAGAATTCCCGGTCCCACAGGGACTGCTGGCAGGAAGCAATCTGGCAGACAACATGTTTAGAGGAGACTGATGTCTCGCAGCCACCGAACCATTTAATTGCCAATAAACACAGCCCACATGTAAATAATTATGGAGACCCAGGAACTGTGTCATCTTCCGTGGAAGTAGGGAGCTGTCAGCCTGGAAACACCCCATGGCAAAGGGAGAAATTAAGATTTCTTGTTAATGCAGGAGGGAGGAGCATCACTAAACCTGCCTGGATATTTCCAGGTGTTGCTTTGGGCTCAGGATGGCCCAGGAGGTGATGGTTCCTGATGAACTGAGAAGGACCAGGCTGTGCCTTGGGGTGAGTTTGAGGGTAAATCTTGAAAATTCATCCATTTGATTCACCAGGCTCTCATTGCAACCCAGTGGGATTATTGCAATATCTTTTTTTTGGGGGGGGCACATTTTTGGGATAAAGAGCTGCGAGGGTCCTAGTTCAGAACTTTGGAGCTTTATTAACATTCTGCACATTCTCAGCAATGCAGACTTTCCCTTCAGAGCCCTGGTAAAATCTGTAGGGACCCTTTGTTCCCCTGCTAGGACATCCCATCCCATCCCAACCCAGCCCCTCCCTTGAGCAAGGACACCTTCCACCATCCCAGGTTGCTCCAAGCTCTGTCCAACCTGGCCTTGGACACTTCCAGGGATGGGGCAGCCACAGCTTCTCTGGGTGATCTGTGCCAGGGTCTCAGCACCCTCACAGGGAAGAATTTCTTCCCAATCTCCCATGCTGCCCTCTGGCAGTGGGAAGCCATTCCCCCTTGTCACTCCAGGCTCATATCGAAAATCCCTCTGCAGCTCTCTGGGAGCCCCTTGAGGCACAGGAAAGGGCTCCAAGGTTTCCCTGGAGCCTTAGGCATCCCCACTGCCATCTTTCACCCCCTGAGCCTGCCCTGGTTCCATTCCTGGAGCGGGAGGGTGTCACCACGCAGAGCCCCCCACTGTCACCACCAGAGAAGCCGCCGATCCAGTCATTTGGCTTTTCCCAGGGGGGTTGATGGTTCCTATGGCAACCAAGAGCCGCTCAGCAGCGCTTCCCTGCGTGGCAATCAGCGCTCACCTCATCTGTGGAATTAGTGTGTGGCCCCGGCCCCATCCCGCTCATCACAGCCGGCACATGGCTGGAGACACCCCCTGTGTGGGGGATCTGCCTGCAGCATCACCCCCAGTTCTCTGCTGCCAGGGGCTGTGGGATGACTCCATCCATCCCTGCTGCAGGAAACGCCTGTGTCTCCCTCATTGCTCCCAAAACTGGATATTAACCTGCAGTCAAAATGAAGCTTTGAGTGGGAGGGTTTTGGGGTGTCTCCCAAGCCTGCTCCATCTTTGGCGTGCTGGAGAGTCCCAGGCAGTGCCACCAAGCCAGGGATGCGTCTGTAGGTTTTTGGAGACTGGCACAAGGCACCCCATCCTTCATCATCCCCTCGGGGAGCAATGGAGAAGCAAGTCTGGTAAATGCCAGATTGGTCCCCGAGCTGGGGCACGGTGACCGTGGTGTGTGACTAAGGAGATTCTTGGCATCTGCAGCGGGAGCGGGATGATGGAGAAAACAGATGAATGAGGAGTAAACTGGGGTTTAGGAAATCTTGGTTAATTTGCTGCAGCGAGAGCTCGCTATGCTCACAGAAATTAAAGCGTGAGCGCTCGCAGCGATGGAGGAGGAGGAGGAGGCACTGGGGGAATACGGCATGAGTCGGAAGTGGGTACATCCATAAATCACCTGTGGTGCTTGCAATAATTCAACAACGCTGGGAGATCCAGCAGTTCACAGAGAGGTGATGTCCATGGGAAGGTGCCCAGTGTGCCTGACCCAGTGGGATCCAGCCCCCAGGTGTCCAGGGCCAGGTTGGATGGGGCTTGGAGCAACCTGGGCTGCTGAAAGGCGTCCCTTCCCATGGCAGGGGGTGGGACTGGGTGGGATTTAAGGTCCCTTCCATCCCAAACCAGGACCTGTTTCCGGTCATTACTGTGAGCCTGAGCTGTATCAACTGTGCTTTTAGCCAAAAGAAGTGAAAATAAGCCTGATTTACTCATGTACGTGTCGCAAACCTGCCTCTTTAACCAGAGCCAAGAGCTGGGAAGAGAGTTTGCCACGGTTTGTACAGCCCATGGAATCTGCTCAGAGAAATGCAAAAGATATTTTGCAAGCCCTGTCAAGGAAATGAGAAGCAGTGGCTTGAGTCAGAATGTTATTCACAATAAACCAGGAAATAATGATAACAATAATAACAACAATAACAATAATAACAATAATAACAATAACAACAATAACAACAGCAATAATAATAATAATAATAATAATAATAATAATAATAATAATAATAGTAAATGAACCAGCAATTTCTAAGCTTTTTCCAGATCCACAAATAAAATTTGCCCAATGATCCTGGCTCAGTGGAAGAGCTTTTCTCTTCTGGATTTTTGTCATCACTGGTGACATCCAGACAGAACAAACACAGCAAGAGGGGGACTAAAAGTCAATGGAAAATTACCTGGCTAATTTTGTTTGCTATGCCTGATTTGGAGACAGAGGAGGATATTTCTAGGAGTACACATGAAAACAGTGTTGATCTTTTGTGTGCATTTAGAGCTGATCCTCATCTCAATTCATTCTGCAGGGCAGGACAAAGGGCCTCATCATCTGCAGCCATGGGAGAAACCTGGATGGGGACCAAATAATGGGAATAATACCTTGCTTGTAGGTAAGCTCTTTGAATAATCATCTCTTGAGTGCTTTTGAGAGAACATCACTGGAATAAATTATATTATCTGCCCCAATTATATTATCTGCCCCTTAACACTGTAAACACCTGAACAGGCTGAACAATATTTCCCTTCCCGGGCTGTGTCCTGGCAGATGGGAGAGCTACAGGCACCAAATCCTGGTAGAGAAGAGGGTCACAGAATGGAAATTTTTAGGTTGGAAAAGATCTTTAAGATCCTAGAGTCCAACTGTTATCAACCATATTTCAACCAACAAGAGAGTTTGTGAGGAAGAAGCAGCCTCAGGGAGAATATTGTGCAAAGCTCTCAATAATTGAGGATGATTTAACAAAAATATTCCCTTTATACCCCCTGGTTCCTGGGAGAAAAGCTTCGAGCAGCTTCCTGAGGAAAGCTCTGCAGAATCAGCCTTCAAACATGTTTTTCTCTCTCATTTATCTGATTAATTTACTTTCATTAAGAAAACCAACCATGTTCTCCTTTATATACCCAGTTTCTGTGAATCACAGACTACAGCTCCAGGATTTCTGTATTTATTCTCAGAAGTAACTCAGCTTTTAGCTCACCCTCCCGAAACTGTGTTTTCCCTTTTCCTGCAGGTAATTCGGGTAATCAGCAAAACATCTAAACAGGGGGACCTGAGGGTGGGGGTTTTCTTTCCTAGTGCTCAATAACTGCAAATTCTAGTCTAGGCTGCAAACATGGAAGAGGGAACCTCATTCTCTTTGTGGATCACTTCTCCAGGATGGATGTGTGGATTTTAAATGGTCCTGCAGATAAATACAGTGATGGGAATGAGAGGTGGTGGAGTTGAAAGGAAAAAAAGGCTAAGAAGAGTAATTTAGGGAAACTTAGGGCTTTTAATTAAGAGTGAAGTAATAGACATTGCGATGGGATGAAACGGAGAGAGAAGGAATCAACACCAGCAGTGACCAGACAAGGGGAAATGGTTTCAGTCAGACAGAGGGCAGGGTTAAATGGGATACTGGGAAGAAATCCTTGGCTCCAAGGATGGTGAGGCTCTTGTACAGGTTGCCCAGAGAAGCTGTGGCTGCTCCATCCCTGGAAGTGTCCAAGGCCAGTCTGTATGGGGCTTGGAGCAACTTGGTCCAACACTAATCCCAGCTTTACCCCCAAGGATCTGCCACTGCCCAGGACTGGGACAGTGCACATGCAAGCTGGCATGTTCCTGGGATGTGGCTGAGCTGCAGTCAAGGGTTTCTGGGTTTTGTGGGATTCACACCAACACACACACACACAGCCCAAGCTCTTGAAGCCTTTATTACAGGAAGGACAAACAGGGACCTTCTGCCTTGCTTGGGTCCTCTGGGATGAGCGGCCCCAGGCCCAGGGGAGCTGCAGGAAGCTGAGGAGGGAGCTGCTCTGAGGCAGCACGACAGAGTCCCTGGCACAACCTTGGATGGGTCCCTGTCTCTGCTGGTCACCCCACAAATGATCATGATCCCTTCTAGGGCCACCATGAGGGCCTCAGCAGGAAGGTGAGTGAGCTGGTGGGTGGGTGTAAGGGGAGTGGATGAGGGATCCTGTTGGGGCCCAGCCAGCTGTGTCTGCACTGGATGCTCCCCAGCTGCTGGCAGAAGCAGGGATGCTGGCCAGTGCCATGGGCAGGTTCTGTGCAGGGCTGAGGATCTGTTGCTGGGGGTTTTGAAGTCCTGTCCTTGGGCACAAGGAGCAGTGGGAGGTCATGGCTCGGACCCACAGAGCAGGGCAGCTGGGAGCTGCCATGGCTCTGAGCTGTGGTACCTGTGGGAGTGCTGGTGCCTGTGGACTGTTCCCAAGGGCTTCTCCTGGGAAATCAAGAGGTTAAAACCTAGATGGTAATTGGGTGTAAGGAGATGCTGCCTTCTGCATGTGCTGCTTGCACAGACGAGCCTGAGAGGCCAGAGAGGCACTTCAGACACCGAGGAGCACTGACAAGCAAACCCGCCCTTCATCTAGCAGCTTCTGGGGTAGAACAGCCTGACACTGGGATTCCCACCTCCACTGCAGGGCCCTGAACATGGACAAACACCAAGCTAAACTTCCCTGGGAGCATAATTTAGGACACCATTCCCAGCAAACTCATCACATGAGATCTTTTGAGTCCTACTTGGCCATGAAAAGCAGTGATGACTTCATGCAGCAGTGCCCTGCTGCATCTGCACCTTTGGCTGGAGAAACTGGGATGCCCTGTCTGGTTACGGGGGCAGCTCCTCCAGCAGGCCAAGCAGGTTATGAAAGTCACACTCATTCCAAACAGCCATCTGCTGTCAGCAGCCACGTGTCCCCATCTGCACCTGCAGAATGCACATTGTCCTACATTGTCCCCTCACCAGTAAGTCACAATTTTAAAGGATAAATGCACAGCAATTTCATGGCTCCCTGTGCAAGTCGACCTCTTCCGTGGCACAAAGTGCTGCCTGTTGCTTAGGAACAATCTATATCCTACTAAAATGAAGATGTGCTCTCTCCAAAGAGTTTTTTACACAATGGGTGTTTGCCTTGCTCAGACACTGACCCACCTCCTGCATAAACCATGGGGGGAAGCCTCTATGCTCCAAATGTAGCACTGGACACCTACTACACCCAGCCAGGATTCGGGATAGAGGGATATGACCTAGCCGTGGTTTGGGATGTGGGGCTGTGCAAACCCGATCCCTCAAGGTCCTCTGGCTAAGGTAACCTGGACTGCAAAGCTATCTTGTCCGAGGCCCCGGTTGGAGCATCAGCCAGGGTGGAGCAGGTGTTGAAGCGGGAAGCCTTGCAGGACGTGCTCCTGGAGCTCTGCTTCTTGCGGTAGAAGTAGCTGCTGAGGTGGGACCAGAACTTGTCGTGGAGGGAGGCGTAGATGAAGGGGTTGTAGCAGGCGGAGCTCATGGCGATCAGGTGGCACGAGACCTGGATGACGTTGACGTACCTCTTGTCCAGGATGGTGAACTCCTCGTCGATGTCCCGGATGAAGTTGACCACCTGCAGGGGCAGCCAGCAGACGGCAAAGCAGACCACGGAGATGGTGAGCACCCGGAAGGTCTTGTGCTTGGTCCTGGTCCACTTGTCCCGGCAGTGATAGGCGGCGCCCGGCACGTTCCTCCTGCGCAGGTGGTAGGTGATGGCACAGAAGGAGATGGACACGGCCAGCAGCGGGAGCATGTAGGAGAGCAGCAGCATCAGGCACGAGTACAGCAGCCGCTCCCTCTCCTCGTGCTTCCAGAACTCCTCGCAGATGATCATGTCGTGGCCGATGGCATTGAGGTCCAGGTAGTGGGTGTGCAGCGAGGTGGGCACGGAGGCCGCGATGGAGAGCAGCCAAATGCAGGCCACGAGGCCAGCGCAGGCCCTGCGGCCGATCCGCCTGCGGATGGGGTATGCCACCACCACGTAGCGGTCAATGGCGATGGCCGTGAGGGACAGCACCGACACGAAGACGGTGGCGGCCTGCAGCAGGGTGACAAAGTGGCACATGAACATGCCGAAGAGCCAGCCCCGCTCCTCGAAGGCGTAGGACGCGGTGAGGGGGACGCAGGCCAGGCACATGATGAAGTCGGCCACGGCCAGGTTCCCGATCAGGAAGTTGGTGGTGCAGTGCAGCTTCTTGGTGAGGGCGATGAGGAGGATGAGGAAGAGGTTCCCGATGCACGCCACCACCACCAGCGTGGCATAGAGCGGGATGAAGAGTGGCTTCAGCTCCAAGAGCAGGTCCAGGCCCGTGAAGATCAGGGCTGAGTCGTTGTGCCAGGAGTCATTGGGCAGCTGAGCCATGGGAGCCCCTGTGGCAGATGCAGTTTCTCCACAACTCAAACACAGATGAGCCTGTGAGCTCTGGAGGGAACATAAATACATTTGGGCTGAACTTCTGGGCAGAAGGATCTGTCCCAAGTCTGGACCTCTTGCACAGCCCTGCACTGAGGCACTACTGGCTTGTTTAAATGACTTGCTTAAGAGTGAAGATGCCCTGTGACAGACACAGAGGAGCTCTGGTCTGATGGAGGAGAGTCTCATGGAGGAGAGTTGGGAAGCTGGCTGTGAAATAGTGAAGCAGCCAGCACAGATCTGTGGGGAGCTGACAGTTTGGGACAGGCAGCAGGACCCAGAAATCAGCTCGAGAAACCTCATGGAGAGTTTCCACCTGGAAACTGAGCTGAGCTGACTTAAGGCAGAAAAAAGAGACATTCCTGCATTTCTTGCTTTTTATTTTTCCCAGTTAATTCCACCCTGACCCACCAGCCCCATGGCACCTGGCTGGGCAGGGAAAGGAGCATTCTTTCCATCCCCTGCACTCCTGTGTCTCTCCCAGCCAGCTCACACTACCCCAACCCATCCCACTGGGTTCTTTTATCCCCTTGGTTATATCCTCATCACCCTTGGAGCTTTGGCTTCTCCTGTCTTTCCCTGTTCCTGCTGTGATGTGAGAGAGGGAAGGAGGGAGTGCCTGGCTCCCTGGGCACCTCTACAAACCCACTCAGGGGGAATGAGGTAAAATGTATTCCAGCAGAAAGTGTATGGAAATTAAGAGTTCCCCTTCAGGACCCTCCTTTCAAGTCCCACACTGTCAAAAATTATTGTTTGATCCCCCTTGCCAGGATCTGGACAGCCTTTTCCCCCCAGTGGAGAGTCAAATCAGCATTAATTAAGAAAACCTTGTAATTAACCGAGGGATATTGAGGTTTTCTACATCCCAGCTGCACTCACAGGGCGCATGCTGTGATACCACAGCTCCAGGTCCCCGTGCCCTGCCTGGGGCAGGAGCACAAAATCCATCAGGAAACTTGCAGCTGAGGAGCCAAAATGCTCATTAACTTACAGAATGAAAATTCTGAAGCTCAATTAAATTCTTTAATTCTGCTTCGTGTACCCACGAGAGTCAAACCAGCCCTTCTGTGTGCGCATCGCCAGGCTCCTGCTCCCTCCCCGATAAATGCTGAACCCCGCGGCTCCGGCTGGGGTTTGGGGGATCCAGGGTGTGGCTGCGGGACCCCCTGTCCCGGTCCGGAGCTCTTACCTGCCGAGGGGTCCGGGGTGCTCGGGGCCGGGAGCCGCCCGCTGCCCGCCGATGTTCCCGTGAGGATGAGGAGGAGCGTTCCCCTCGCAGGGTGTTCACCGGGAGACTCCGGCACAGCCGATCTCAGCCGGGCTTTTGTGATGTGGGGCTTTTGTTGTCTTGCTTTGTCTTTATTTATTTTTTTTTTCCCGCTGCCTGAGCCTTTCAGTCCCGGAGGAACAGGACGTTCCCACCCCCGGCGCTCGGTGTTCCAGGTACCCGGGGGGACGCGCACATCCCACCGCAGGTGGAGCCGCATCCCGCCCCCCGGCCCGGCGGGGAGCACCGGAGGGCTGCGGGGAGCCCCTCCCTCGCCCTCGGGGCCGGATTCAGGCACATTCTCCCGGCAGGGAAGGAGGGGAAGGCGCGGAGAGGACGGGGCGGGCGGGCGCAGCGACCCCGCGGAGCTCCCGGAGTCGGCAGCGCCCGCCCCGTCGGGGGGTCCCGGCCCGGGGACGAGGGAAGAGCGGGGGAAAGTGGGGTGAGGGCAGAGTAGGGTGAGGGCAGAGTGGGGTTCGGGTGGCCCAGCCGTAGGGTGATGGGCACCCAGCCCCGGGGTGCTGATGGCCCAGCTGGGGGCGCAAGTGTAGGATGGGGTGAGGGCGGTCCAGCCATTGTGAATTGCCCCAAATGAGAAAGGCTGACCCTGGTACCCTTACTTTAATAAGGGAAAATGATAAATAATGATCACCCACTGGAATTTTGGGGGATAAGAGGAATGGAAATTTGCAGAGCAGCCACAGAAAATTGAGTGTTTTGGTGCAAGAGGGTGATTAATTCATCCCAATCTGATGGAGCTGGGCTGGTTATTAAAGCGGGCTGAGCCGATCAAGAGGAGACTGCTCACCCCTGTCGAATAATCAGCAGGAAGAAAATCATCTTTGTCTCCATATCAGTGCCTGACGAGAGCTGCTGTTAATTTTAAAGAGCAGAACAATCAGATTAGGAGAGCCAGAGGTTGGTTTGAGAGGAAAGCTGGGCTTTGGAGCTGACTGCAGGATGATGAGTCCAGTCCAAGGCAGGCACAGGCCCCATCCACACCCAGATGCACCATGGCCAGGGTGACCTGGCTGCAGCACTGGGAGCCCTTCCCTCTGCACAGGCTCATCCTGGAAAAGCCTTCTTTGACATCAGCTTTGCTGCCTCCAGAGCCTGCAGAATAAATCACTCCCAGAGCTCATATTGCCCCGCCCCAGGTCCTGGCTCAGGGATACAAACCCAAGGATGGGTTTGAAAGCTGCAGCCCACCCTGATGGACAAGCTGGAGGTGCTGGAGGCCCCTCCTGTGGCATCCTGGTGTCCCTCCCATCCCGTACAGATGATGGACAGGAATCAGTTTGCTGTGAATTTTATTCTTTTCCATGTCAAGGGGTGGTTTTTAGAAATAACCAAAAATCCCTGAGACCCTGTAAATTCCAAAGGATGATGGAATATTTAATGGCCATAAGCTTTAGGAGGGAAGGTTTGGAGTGGATAGTGGGAAAAAATCCTTCCCTGTGAGGGTGCTGAGGCCCTGGCACAGGTGCCCAGAGAAGCTGTGGCTGCCCCATCCCTGGCAGTGTCCAAGGCCAGGTTGGACAGGGCTTGGAGCAGCCTGGGATAGTGGAAATTGTCCCTACCCACAGCACAGGGTGGAACTGGATGAGCTTTGAGGTCCCTTCCAACCCCAAACTATGCTAGAATTCTGTGATTCTCAGCAGCACCACAGGGTGCTGCCAGCTCATGCTTCTGTGAGACTGATTCCTTTAGCTCAAGCTTGTGGAGAACCACGTTTTTTCCCATTTGGATGGATGGAAGTCTACCCTTGCTGCCCAGAGAGCTCTGTCAGCCCTGCCCTCTCCTTGCTCTGACAAGGCAGCAGGTGAATTGTGTTAGGTACTTTATTCTGCCCCATTTTGAAAGCAAACCCCTGCCAGGCTGGGGCTGCATCACCACATGGGCTCTCCACTGGCTTCCAGGGGTGCAGAAACGCTGCTTCATGCGGAGAAAAATGTAAAATAATGCCTTTAAAAGGTACAAAGGGGCAAGGGGCTGCTGTTTCCTTTGTGATTTACTCATTTATCCTGCCTGAAAGTCATTCCCTGTATCTGCCTGTGCTTCATGGCCTGGACCTGATGCCACCAGGCACCACAGCTGCAAATCTGCCTGTGCTACTGAGGATGGGCCCCTTCTCTGTCCCAGAGATGTCACTGATGTCCCCTCTGGGTTAAATTGTTAAAAACAGGCTGCCCAGGGCAAGGGTAGAGTGCCCAGCCCCTGGGGGATTTTAAAGCCATGTGGCTGTGGCACTTGGGGACACGGGTGGGCTCAGCTGCGCTGGGCTTGGATTCAATGATCCCAGAGGGTTTTTCCAGCCTCAACAATTCTCCCTCTGTGGGAGTTATTTCCACACATAGGAAGATTGGTGTTGGTGTTGATGTAGAAGCAAAACCCACCCCTAAGGAGGTTGCTGCTTTTACCAGCAAGAGTTGGTTTGGTGCAGAGGAGCTCATCAGTCTGTTTTTCCCAAAATAAACCCAAATATTGGGAGGTAAAGCTCTTGCTACTCGAATCACATGTGTCATCACCAAGTGCAACAACATTGCTTGGACACATCACACTCCTATTTACAGATTCAGCGGTTTTGCAAAAAAGTTTTAAAGGGTTTTTTTATGGTGATTTAAGTACAGACTCACCTCAAGTCTATACTCTGAGTTATAATTTAATTATATATAATTATATTTATGTAACTACATTTATTATATATGGGAGGGGAAAAAAAGTTAACTCTACATTAGGGATTCATTTAAGGAAATTATTGCTCAACCTTTACAATGATCAGTTGGATTTTCTTTTGCCCCACATGTTTCCATAGAGCAGGTCAGAGAATCTTGGAATGGTTATTATTTTTACGAGTAAAATGATAAGAGCTGTTCCCTCAGGTCCCTTCTCCAAAGGAAATGCCTGGTGATATGGATATGGAATCATTTCAGCACAGTTCTTTTGGGTACATTTCTTCCTCAAATATGTTTAAGAACAGATAAGATAATATAAAGCATCCTCACAGTGCTTGCTACCCATAAGAAGAATTTTATTGACTGGGAAATAGGCTGGGGACAGAGAAATTGCTGCTTTCTCTCTCTGCACAAACTGTTTCTGGGAACAGCTCAGAATTCTGCATCTTTGTCACAGCTTTGTCACATCAGGTGAGAGAGATCTGCACAAGGACACAGACTTAACATAACAGAGGACAGTTAAAGGATAAATTAAAAGGGACATTTAATGAGCAAACCAGCAAGACACGAGGCTTGTGCATCACTGGCACTCAGATGATTCACCCCATTCCTCAAGGTTTAAAAAACAAGGGATTGTTTTAATGGAGAATTCTGAGCCTGACATTTTTGAGAGTGAGCTGGGGTGGGAATTACACTAGGGAAGCTGATGGTGGGAACAACCTCTGAATTGTGACACGGTGACTAAGAGAGCAGCACTTCTTTTTGGGTACAGAGACAGGAAACTGGGAGGCTCCAGCAAAAATTTACTCCTAAAAAAGTATTTTCAAACAGGTACATAAATGAACATGGCATGAATCCGGCGAGGATTAACTCCTAGAACCACAATTTCCCCCTAAGAAGCTCTGACAGACTGTGCTGCTTCCCTCTACCGACCCCCAGTGTTGGTGCCGAGGCAGAACACACAGATCAGCGAAAAATCAGCACAATATCACAGATTCTTGGATTAGTAAAAGGAAATAACCCTCTGAAGAGTTAAGCAGGGTGAAAAAAACCAATTAAATAGTAAATATATTTCAAGTCAGAGAATTCTATGCAATTCTGTGATGAAAACAAGTTGTTTGTAGCCTCCCTGGCTACCCCTATTGGTTTCCCAATACAGAATCTCATCTGATCTTTTTCTGGAGAGGCTGAACAGGTACAAAACGACCAACAAGAGGAAAAATACTCCCCCTACAGTCTGTAATAGAGATTTTGGGCAATAAAGTGGGATATTAGGGGGTACATTACACAGAGGAATGTGAAATAGCTACAATGTCAATGACACCATCAATTTATTGACTGCAGTGAGATCTTCCTTCAGTGGCCCAAATTCACAGAGGTGGGAAATATCCATCTTCTTCCTGGCACAGCCTGGGGCCAAGTCAGACTGAAACAGTGAAGATCTGGAGAAACAACCAAAATGGATTTGGCAGGAGAGGAAAAAAATGCCCAGCTGAGTAATGAAAAGGTAAAAGACAGGACCAAAGCGGCTCAGTGGTTTCTCTGCTCTATTCTAGACCGTGATGTTTTCTGATGCTTCTCCACAACTGCTTTTGTTGTTGTTGTTTAATGTGCCTCCTGATGGATTCCAAACAATCCACATCCAGGCTGGAATGATGAGGTGGCTGCAGGCTGGAGAAGATCCACGTGAGGTTTTGGTACAGGTGCTCCCTCTCGTCCCTACCAGTGCCAGCCACTGCCTGCAGAAGTCCAGAGCTGGGATTTGTTGCACTGGGGGCTCTTTCTTTTAAAAATTACTTCTTCAATCACTGACTATTTGCTCTGTGCCCCCCTTCCTGCTATTCCTATGGCTGGGCACATCTTCCTGGGGGCTGGGACAAGAGGCAGCCCGGGCAGGGCCGGGGGCTCTCACTGCTCGGCAGCCGGAGGCTCCTCCTCGGCCTCCAGCTTCTCCGGCTGCGGCTCGGGCGGGATGAGGCACTGCACCTCCTCGGAGCTGATGGCCACCTTGTCAGGCTGCAGCCAGCGCTTCAGGTGCTCCAGCGTGCTGGGGACAGCAAAGGGACACCGTGAGACCAGGGAGGGACAGAGCCGCACAGGAGAAGCGACGGGAAAAGCCTCCACAGGCAATTCCTGCCCCCCTGCAGGTATTCCCATTCCCACAGGTGAGGTCTGGTGTGGATAGATCCTGGTGCCACAGGGACAAGCAGGATCTGTCACTCTCCAAAGCCATTCCCTGCAGGTGGGCCTTTGAAAGTGTGGTTAGAACAGGTTTTATGCTCTGATTTCTCTCAGTGTAAAGGACCAGCAGAGGAAACCTTTCAGCCTTTACACACCTGAAGTTCTCCTCTGCCTCTCTAGCCAAAGACTCCAACTCCATCAGACAGAGGGCAGGGTTGGATGGGATATGGAAAGAATTCCTTCCCTGTGAGGGTGCTGAGGGCCTGGCACAGGGTGCCCAGAGAAGCTGTGGCCGTCCCATCCCTGGAAATGTTCAAAGCCAGGCTGGATGGGGTTTGGAGTAGCCTGGGATAGTGGAAGGTGTCCCTGCCCAGGGTAGGTGGGTGGCACTGGATGGGCCTTAAGGTCCCTTCCAGTCCAAACCAATCTGTGATTCCAGAAGTTTCCAGCTTTCTGGGCTGGAAGTAAAAAACCTCTTGATCAAACAAACCAATACCCCAGCTGCCTCTTGGTGATGAAGATCAGGAAATATGGGGGGGAAGGGTAGGGAACAAAAACAAAGCTGGAAGAATATCTCAAAATGTGTGAGCATTAATAGCACTGGAAGGTTAAAAAACCAATATAATCCCAACTCTCTAATATCATAATTCAGTGCACTTAAAAGTTAAGGCTTCTTTCATTACATTGGTGGGTGAGACTCAAAACTTCAGCACCATTCAGAGTGACCTGGAACTTCACAGTTAAATTCTAGGGACTGAAACTCTTTCATGGATAACATCCCCACCCTTTAAAAACAGCAGAAAGAGCCCATAAAAGCTTGGTTTTAAACATAAATCGCATTGAGGTTTCTTTGGGGACCAAAGAAACCATCTGAAACCTCCTTATAAACAGGGATTACTTTTCATAGTTCTGGCTTAAGTAGATTTTCTTGAAGGGAGAGAAATAATCTTCTTGTCATCCAGAAGCAATCATGAAAAATGTCAGCTGAGAAATGAGGAATTTGGAGAGCATTCCATGTGATTGGGAATGGGAGATTGCTTAGGGAAAGGGCTCCCATCTTACTTCTGACATCACCTGTGAGAGGGCAGTGGGGGAGAGAGCAGAAGCACTGTAAGAGAGGCAGGGAAGGGAAATCTCATCCCAGGACTGGCACCAAGCCCAAATCCCCATCTGAGACATACTGAACATCCCCTCCTCTGCTCCATTCCTTCCCTACCCTACGTGTGAGGAGGGAAATCACTGAGTAGGTCCCAGGTGCTTCCAGGCAGTCCGAGGGGTGCAAAGATGAGAAAGAAGCACTGGGAGCTCAAACCCTACGTGCTCGTGTTCCCTCTGGCACCACCCAATGGGTATTTCTATGTAATGTCCTGACAAAACCTTCTTCCAGCTTTTGAGGGGTAAGTGGTGATCCCTTCCCTCTAATTTGCTTGTTACCTCTCATCAGCATCGTGGCCCTCAACATAACATTCTGCCTCAAACTTCTCCTGCAGGAACCTGTCCCAGCACTCCTTCTTGGCCTGGGACAGCGTGCGCAGCATGTCCTTGGAGGTCACCTCCTGGGACAGGCCTTTGATCCTCATCAGTCTTCTCTCTGTGAGGGGAACAGGGGATTTTATTACCTTGGTTATGGGTTTTTTTCTGGAAGGAGAGAAGAGAAGGATCTGGACTTCTATATCAAAAAGTAAGTTAAATTAACTTTTCAAGACTAATTTCTATTTTAAAAGTAATTTTCTCCCTGTATTTCAAGCCTGCCTGGCTTCCTTTCCTACATATGCACAAGATGGTTTTTTCAGGTGATGCTTCTGAAGGAAATAAGGTTTGTGCAATCAGCCAGCTCTGCCTGTTTGGGGTTTTAATAACTTTCACACTTACTGCTCAGCTCCCATGAAATCACACAGGATGACACAGATCTCACAGGCACCGAATTCCCACAATTTCCATGCAAATTGGAAAATAAATCACTCTCATTGCACTACTTGGTGTGCTGTGAAACAGCAACAAAGGCATGATTAAAGTTCTGGCAGAAATAAGAGCTTAAAAAGCCACTTCTGCCACCTGTTCTGTTGCTGTGTGCAGCCTCCTACTTATTGCCGAGGGTAAAAACCATCTTTTTTCAGCTTTTGCTTTATAAAAAGTTTCTTTCTGTGCCAGAGATGAAGAAGCTCTGACTGAGCTTCACCTTTCCACTGCTGCACTTGAAGAAAATTACTCAGATTCTGTGTATTTAAACTGGAAGACTTTTGGACCACAGCACCGGCACCACAAACACAGAGCTGTCACCAGGCAGACACTCACCCAGGGATGCTAAATACACCTCTGAGTCCTTCAGGGGTGCCCAGGGCTTCAGGGCAGGTTGGGAAGAGCCACCCGATCCGCTGCCCTCGGCGTAGGAATCCATGAAGGAGTCTGTGAAAGCATCGCCAGCGTCCTTGTGCTCGGGATGTGGCAGACAGGAGCAGATCTCAGCCCAGAGGTCCTCGCTGGACCGGGTCACCACGGAGTCCACGCTCTCGATCATCCTCATCCTGGGATCCTGCCACGGGGGGAACAAACGGTGAGCGCCGAGCCGCCCGCCCAGGCCTCCGCCACCCCCCTCCCTCTGCCCAAGTCACTCCAGCGGACATTCCAGGTAATTCCCATCCCACCAGGACTCCCGACCGCTCTGCAGGGAGCGATGTCCCCGCGGCTGCCCGTGAGGCGGAGGGGCCGCCCCGCTCCTGCACCCACCGCCCGCGCTCCGGGCACCGCGGCAGCTCCGCCCGCGGCTCGCCGGCCCCGGCCCTGGCCAATCACCGCCGCCACCGGGCCCGGCTCTGACCAATCACTGCCATCACCGGCCCCGGGCCTGACCAATCACCGCCGCCATTGGCGGAGCGGGGGCGCCCATTGGTCCGCAGGGTGGGGGCCGCTGACGCCGCCGCGCCGCCATGTTGGCAGAGGGCGGAAGTTGTGTCGGGCGGCGCAGGCGAGGGCGGTGTGACATCTCCGAGGCGCTGCCGCCCGTGCTGTGGTTCAGCGAGGCCGGGATGTGCTCCAGCGCCACACGGGGAGCTCCGGCGGGGCTCTGAACCACCTCCTCTCTCCGCAGACCGCTGCCGTGTCCGTGGGATGAGCCAGCTGCCGTGCGGCGCCGTGCTGGCACTCATGGGGCTGCTCTTCGCCAGGACCATGGCCTGGACATCCAGCGGGAAAACGCACGCGGAGCTGGTCAACAACCTGTACAGTGAGTGCCGACAGCATCCCTTGGAATGTCAGTGCACGGATATTTAATGGCTGTGTATGGATATTTAGTGTCACGTCCTGTGACGCTGCTCACTCGGAAGGGTTGGGGTTCATGTTCCTGAATTTCGGCACTTGCCCCGGCCTGAACTCGTTCTATTTATAGCTGGAAACAAAGTGCTATGGCAGGAGGGGCAGGAGCGCCTCTCCACACCTTCCTTCCCTGCCTCTGGAAGTGTGTGGCGCCCTTTAGAGTGCTGCAGCTCGGTGTTCGAGCCCGGCGGTGCAGCCGAGTGTCCCGCACATCCAGGCTCTGCCCGAGGGCTGGAATGGTGCCCGGTGCCAGGACAGCGGGCTGGAACACACATAAAAATAGCTGTAAACTTCCCCAGAATTCCCGCAGAAAGGTGTGAAGGGATGTTGGATGTCTCTGCGGCCGTGGCCCTTGAGTTCACTGCTGTAACCTGAGCCGGAGTCTCCGTTTCTCGCTGTGAAACGTGACTCCGGTTCACTCCCGTTACACTTGGCAGTGCCAGAGGCATTGTGGCTGCAGGTGGCCACCCTCTGGAGCTGGGCTGGTGGCTGAGCTCCAGCAGGAATGGGAAAGGATGTCCTTCCATCGGCGTTTGGTTTGCTCTCTCTCTCAGATCCCTCATTAATACCCCCAGATCCATGAACTCCCTGAAGTGTGAACTTCCCCTTTCAAATTTCTTCTTGCTGGAATGCCCAAAATTTCAGTCCTGCCTGTCTCTTTTTTCCTTCTTTCCCAGAAAAAGGGATCGTTAAGTCTCAGCGAGTCTTTGATGTACTGTTGGCCACGGACAGAGGTCACTACATCAAGTATTTCCCATACATGGATTCTCCTCAATCCATTGGTGAGTCACTTCTGGCAAAACATCTGCTGTCAGCAGGGTACAAGGTGCCTTGGCAGGTACTCCATGGTTGTGCTGTGGAATCCTTATCCCTGGAAGTGTCCAAGGCCAGGTTGGATGGGCCTTGGAGTAGCCTGGTCTAACGGAAGGTGTCCCCACGCATGGGAGGGACTGGGACTGGATGAGCTTTAAGGTCCCTTCCAACTCAAATCATCCTGTGATTCTGTGAAAGGAGACAAGTGTTTTCCTATTTTGGGGGGAAGGTGGGGGAGAATTAGGAACTGTTCCCATTGGGAATTTTATACCCTGTCAAATTACTTGTGTCACCTGTTTCCTTTTAGGCTACAAGGCTACGATCAGCGCCCCGCACATGGTAAGGTGAAAACTCCTCACTTTCAACAGCAATGGAGGGAATTGTTTATTTCTCTTTTTTTATTTAATTTTTCTGAAAGTAGAAAACTGAAACATCCCATGGACATGATTATCCTGCTTGCTTCTTTAGGGATTTTTCTTCTGTAGAGGAGTTTCCCCGGTACTTTTTCAGTTGCTTTAAAAGTGTGCTTAGATGGGAATTCCATGCTGTCCCTTTTTTTGCATGAAACCTTTTTTCCTGCTGTTTCATATCTAATTCCTGAGCCACTGCCTAAATGATGTCCTGGAAAAGATCCAGGTCTGACACCTGAGTTTTGCTCTGGAAGTGTCAGGCATGAGCCAGGTGTGCTGTGATTAAATCAGAAAACAAGAAAAGGTGTTGGAAGAGGAGACTAACCCCGGGATGTTTCCCTCTTCCTTGTCCTGGGTGTCCCTGCAGCACGCCCACGCGCTGGAGCTGCTCAAGGATCAGCTGGTGGAAGGTGCCAAGGCGCTGGATGTGGGATCTGGGAGTGGATACCTCACTGCATGCTTCGCCAGGATGGTGAGCTCACGGCACTCTATTCCCAGCCTGGAAAGCACATCCCTTAATTAGCTGCTGTAACTGGGACTACTCAGCCCTAAAACCAAGGAAGGGGCACAGGGCTTGCACCTCCTCCTCAGAACCTCTGCTCTGGAGCTTCTTCCTGGAGATTCCCCAGTTCCCACTGAAACCTGCCATCTCTTCCATATGGGAGGCATCAGGTGTTTGACTGATGTTTTTTGCAGACTGGCCCGACGGGAAAAGCTGTGGGTGTGGAGCACATCAAGGAGCTGGTGCACGAATCCATCCGGAACGTCCAAGAGGATGATCCGACGCTGCTCAGCTCCGGCCGCGTGAAGCTTGTGGGTGAGCTCCCTGCAGCCCCGGGGTTTTCCCCTTGGCTCTGCTCCTCGCAGCCCTTCCAGTTTGTGTTGATGCTTTGAGTTGTTATGACACAACCCAAGTGTTCCCTGGGTGCTTTCTGTCTGTAGTTGGAGATGGCAGACAGGGATACCCCGAGGAAGCTCCTTACGATGCCATCCACGTGGGAGCAGCCGCGGCCACTGTCCCCAAGGAGGTAAGAGAGGCCATGCTGGGTGTCCCTAGAGAAAATATGTGGGGTTTTTTTGCCACTGCTGACTGGGATGTCTCGGTGCTGCAGCTGCTGAAGGAGCTGAAGCCGGGCGGACGGCTGATAGTGCCTGTGGGGCCCGAGGGGGCGAACCAGGTGCTGATGCAGTACGACAAGACCAGCGAGGGGCACATCGTGGAGACCCAGCTCATGGGCGTCATCTACGTCCCTCTCACAGACAAGGAGAAGCAGTGGCCTCGGTAAAACCTGCTCTTCCCTGAGGAACACTCTTCCTCTCTCTCTGAGCTTGCTCTCCTTGGCTTTGCTGACCGAGTCCTGGATCCCTGGCAGATGCTGTTTGTGGAAAAAAAAAAAGGAGAGAACAGCTTGGCAAAGCAGGGGGTATTTTCTGTCTGATAGAGCTTGCAGAGTTTTATTTCCTCTTTTTCTGGAGCTTATGTGTGTGTTTAAATTCCGTGCGATGCTGGCACAGAACTGAGGGAGTAGTAACTGCTGGTTTTCCTTTGCCTCAGGGATGACCTCTGACACATGGATGGATATCTCTAAAGGCACCTCAGAAAGCTCATGAGAGAGACTTAGGCCTGTAGATGGTCAGTATGGTTTTGCTTTTTAATGGAAATTTCATCAATGGATAAAGGGAAGTTCTGCTTCAGAGGAGCTCATTCTGGAGGGATGGAGAACAGGGACAGGACCAGGGAAGGCTCTTGGAGGCTGTGGCAGCTTCCAGGGAGCGGATCCAGACAACTCCAGCTTTTCTCTCTGATAAACTCTAGATAACATCAGATCACAGAGAATTCTGACAGCAGACAGGAATACCTAAAGCTTCACTAAAACCACTTTAATATCGACTACTCTGCCTAATGCTTGGCGAAAATAAGTCACAATTAGTGTCTCGGAGCAGCAATGTACCCTGACTTGTCAGTTTTTGAAATACGGGAGCGTGTTCTCTTCCTGCCTGCACCAACTAATTTAATGATGGGCAGCAACACTGGATTTTGAGTATATGAAAAATGCTTGGTTTTTTTCTGTTTGGAGTTTTGAAAAGTATTCATTTCTGGACTTGACCCTCTTTCGGGTTACGAAAAATGTGCATTGCTTGGCTCTTTCGATTGGGGGTATAAAAAATGCTCATGTTTCGGCTTTTCCCTGACGCGTCCCTCCCGCAGGCGGTGACTGAGGAGGCTCACAATGGGCAGGCCGTCTGCGGTGAGGCTCGAGGGTTATTTGTGGAGCAGTTCTGAGGGGTGAAACTGCTGGGAGGTAAAAATATAAATAAATCAATAAATAAATAAAGGCGCTCTCGCTCCACCGTCGCCTCCGCCTTACTATGCGCTGTGGCGGGGGGAACGGAACGGGGGCGCCGGGGGCGTGGCCTGGCGGGGCCGGCCCGCGCTGATTGGCCCGCGCCGCCCGGCGCAGCGCGATGCGTCACGGCGTGCGGCGCGCGGTGTGGTCGGCGTGGGTGCGCGCGGCGGGGATCCGGGTGCGGCCGCTGTCGCCGCCCCGCGGGGACATGGCCGAGCCGGGACCCGGCACCGGCCGAGCCCGGGACGAGGAGCCGGGCCCCGCCGGCAAGGATGAGGCGGCGCCGGCCGCCAAGAAGCGGCGGCTGGCGGGCGGCGAGCGGTACGTGCCGCCGCCACGGAAGCTGAACCCCGGCGTGAGCTTCGGCGCCGAGCACTTCGCCGAGACCTCGTACTACTTCGAGGGCGGCCTGCGCAAGGTGCGCCCCTACTACTTCGACTTCCGGACCTACTGCAAGGGGCGCTGGGTGGGCCGCAGCCTGCTGCACGTCTTCGACACCGAGTTCCGAGCGCAGCCCCTCTCCTATTACCGCGCCGCCGCCCGCGCCGGCCGCCTGCGCCTTAACGAGGAGCCCGTGCGCGACCTGGACATCGTGCTCAAGGTGCGCGGGCCCGGGGTGGGATCGTGGGCTGGGGGCAGAGCCCGGCCTGCCCCAAGCCGTGAGCATCACCCCGTGAGCGGTGTGATCATATAACACAGGGCCAGGAGTTGGACTCGATAATCCTGATGGGTTCCTTTCAATTCGACGTATTTTATGATTCTGTGAACTCTCTGGAGGGGGTGAAGGGGAAATCGGGGCTCCCGGGGAATCCCTGCCTTACTGGATTCGGGAATGTGTGGATCCTACAGCCCTACACGTGCCTCACGGCTTCCTTCGCCCTTAGGAATGGGAATGCCGTATGGGCAGGTGATGGGATTTGCATGGTGACACACACACTTGTTATCCTAAATCCGAGATCCCGGGAGAAAGGGACTTTAATTCTTCTCCCACGATGTCAAGTCCCTGTTTGTGGCCGGGTGGGTGGTCGCAGGAGCCGGATTCAGGCTGACTGTCCATACCCCTTCCAGAACAACGACTTCCTCAGGCACACGGTGCATCGGCACGAGCCGCCGGTCACCGCCCAGCCCATCCGCATCCTGACGGAGGACGACGAGGTGGTGGTGGTGGACAAGCCCTCGTCGCTGCCCGTGCACCCCTGCGGCAGGTTCCGGCACAACACGGTCATCTTCATCCTGGGCAAGGAGCACGGCCTGCGGGAGCTGCACACCCTGCACCGCCTGGACCGCATGACCTCGGGCGTGCTCATGTTCGCCAAGACCGTCGCCGTGTCCAAGCGCATCGACGAGCAGGTCCGGCAGAGGCAGGTGAGGGCTGTGAGCTGCTGCTGTGCTCCACAGTCAGCTGGGCTTGCTCTCTAGGTGAGCTCAAGTTCTCCAGACAGCTCATGGTTGTGTTGGTGTTCTTATCTGGTGCTTCTTGTCCCTAATAGGCCAAAGAGAGAGTAAAAATTGGGTTTGGTGATACTGGATTGGAAGGGAGCTCCTAAAAAAATTTAATTTCTTTTGGTAATCCTCGTGTGAGAATATTAGAATGAAAACTCTAAAAATTTAACTGCTTTTGATATTGGATTGAAAGGTATCTCATAAAAATTTAGTTCAATGTGGTAATTTAATTTCATTTAGTAATGCTGGACTAAAAGAGATCTCCTACAGGTTTATTTTGATTTGGTAATATTTAATTGTAAAGGGTCTCCTAAAACTTTAATTGATTTTGGTAATTTTAGGTTGGAAGTTATCTCCTAAAAATTTAAATGATTGCAGTAATATTGGGTTGAAGTGGATCAACTTTCTTAAGGGATTGTGCAAACTTACTGGGGTCATGCAGACCAGTTAGAGATGCAATTTATTTGTGAGTGGATATATGTCAACTATCCACCACTTTCTTAATTTTAAGAATCCCATTTTTCCAGAGTCTTTTGATCCAAACAGAACTTTCTCCAAGACTGGCTTTAGGGTTGTAAGCCAAAAGCTGTGGAGAGATGGCTCCTGAATTTAAAACAAGGCAAATAGACCAGGCCTTTCTGCTCCTGATTTCCCAACTAGCTGAGGAAAATATATGGGGAAATTTGGCTTTTAAGTAGCTGATTGCATATTTTTCCCTTTCCTGTTGTAATAAAATGCCACCTCGGGATGTATTTTACTGAGGGGAGAAGGAGGAGGAGAAGCAAGGCTGGAGCTTGGGTGTGTTTCCCCTGTGTTTCCTGAGCCTTCCTCTTGTGTCTCCTGGCAGCTGGAGAAGGAGTACGTGTGCCGGGTGGTGGGGGAGTTCCCGAAGCACGAGGTGGTCTGTGAGGAGCCCATCCTCGTGGTTTCCTACAAGGTGGGCGTGTGCCGTGTGGATGCCAAGGGGAAGCCATGCCAGACGCTCTTCCAGCGGCTCAGCTACAACGGCAGCAGCAGCGTGGTGAGGTGCCTGCCGCGCACGGGCCGCACGCACCAGATCCGCGTGCACCTGCAGTTCCTGGGACACCCCATCCTCAACGATCCCATCTACAACATGGAGGCCTGGGGACCGGACAGGGGCAAGGGCGGGAGGATCAGCAAGACGGACGAGGAGCTGCTGAAGGCGCTGGTAGAGGAGCATCGCTCCAAACAGAGCCTGGAGGTCTTGGGTATCGGGGAGGAGGACTTGAACTCTGCTGGTGAAAGTAAAGACTGTGGGAATTCAGATGACTGCACAAAGTCTGCGGAGACTGAGCCTGTAAATGGGAATTCCTGCCCTGCTGAGGACGAGAAGGATCTGGAGAGGAATGACATAGCATCTTGTCCACTGAACTCTGATCCCAACCTGGAACCGCTTGATAAAGACAAAGAGCTCAGTTTGTGTGGGAATCAGGATGGGCAGGCTGGGGAGAAGGGTTGGGAAGAGAAGGACCCTTTGTGTGTGGAGTGCAGGACGAGCAGGCGGGACCCCTCTCCCAAGGAGCTGGTGATGTTCCTGCACGCCCTGCGCTACAAGGGCGCCGACTTTGAGTACTGCTCCAGCATGCCCGAGTGGGCCATGGAGGACTGGCAGGAGTGACCAGGACACCCAGCACCTGCAGACCCTGCTGGCCGGGACAGCAGAGACCAAAGACTGACTTTGCATTGTGGTTGAGGTGAACAAAGTGTGCCTTGAGCTGGGCTGGGAGGGATCAGTGGGGCTGGAGAGTTATCCTATTTCCCAAAGGTGCTGTGAAAGATGAGCAGGGAAGCAAGGCTAAAACAGAAGTTTTATATTGCCTTTTAGTGAACTGGCACTTGAGGGAAACAAGGAACAAACTCTGCTCAGCACAGGCAGCTTTGCCTTCACCTCAATGGATTCTGGATCAATTATCCACATGGATAATGAAGTGTATGCACTAAAAGTCAAAAATTGATTTTTCTTCCAGCCTGCTGTGTTCCTGTGTCTTACAGTAGGAGCTGCTGGATGTCATGTCATAAAAAAACCTGTTTTTATTGTATTTTGTTGTCAGATTGATTTCAAAATGACAAGATTACTCCTGAGAACACTGTGAGGTAAAACCAGGACACTGTGATCTGTTTTGTGCCTGCTATTTGTCAGCAAGATCCACTTGCCTTTGAAATCACCAACATTCATTCAAATAATTACTTAAGTTAGTAGTTCTGGGTGCAGGTATTGGGCCTGGTTTTGGAGGTACTGTACCCCAAATTTTGTCTTGGAGAGATTTTTTAATATCACTTCAGCATGACAGTCAGATTTCAAGAAAAACAAAAGCAGTTTTATGAAGCAGAAGACTTCTTTTAAAATAATTTTATGTGAATGATTAATATCACCATAGTTCTTATTTTCATTAGTGTTTACACAGTTGATTCTTGGCTTCTGGGAGGGTTTTTATATTTTTTATATTAATTTTGGAGATCTCAGATGGCCAACCCACAGGAATTAGTTCCTTCCTCCTAAAATCACTTGATGATGTCACCAGGGTCAGGATGTATCTACCAAATCACAATAAACCATTGCTTGCTTCTTGTAGCCCACAGGAGCTAAATCCTGTCTTTCTCTGCTGGATCATCAAGCTGATGTTGAATATTTCCATAAAAATTCACTCAGGTTTAAGCTTTGCTCTTCCACATCCTGACAGTGGTTTCGTGATTCTAATTTAATTCCAGGTATTTAGGGAGGTGATGCTAAAAATCAGCGTTATCCACATTTTTGATGCATTGGAATACACCTTTCATGGAAATAAATGGAACTTGGGCACCTTTGGTGTATTAAAAAGGGTGGCTGGAGCTGTTACTGAACTTGGATGCAGGGGAATGGGGCTAGACCTAGGGATGACAGTTAACTTGGGACACATTAAAGTCTAATTTATGCTTGGAGGTTTTTTGGTAAGAAATTTCTGTAACAAAATAAGGCTCTGTCAGGGATTTTCCTGACTGGCATTGGGGCCAAAGGGCCTGATGAGGAACTGGAGCTCAGCAGTGCTTTTTCCTCTTTTCCTGGAATAATGGCTGCAACTGGCAACTTTTAATTTCCTGGTCAAGAAACCCCTGGGCTTCTGTTTCCAAGATTCTTTGAACTACGAAGATTTAGGATTTTTTTCACAAGGATACTACATTTTATTTTATTTCATTTAATTTCATTTTTATTTTATTTTATTTTTTATTTTTAAAATTATTTTTATTTTTCATTTTATTTTTATTTTAGATTTATTTATTTAGATTTATTTTATTTATTTATTTTTAAATTTTATTTATTTTATTTTATTTATCTTAATTTGTCAAAACTGTGTTTGATGTTTTGTTAGCTGGAAAAATGTTGCTCTTGGAGATTCCCTGTGATAAATTCCCATCTGAGATTGGGTCTGAGGTAAGTACTGGGTCCTGGTTGTTGGCATAAAGTTTTCCATACAAAATCCTGGAAGATTCTGGAAGAATTCTTTTCCTTAGTACACCTTTACTTGGACATGCCTTGACAGTGCTGGGTTAGCTTTGGACTTGATCCTAGGCAATCCTGTAATTTTTTTCTTTATCAGGAGAATGTCTGTCTCACTGTGCTAAAGCACTTTTCCATACAAATAAACCCTCCTGGCAAACTTCCCTGTGCCTTGGCCTGTCCCTGTGCAGGTCTGGCTGGAATCAGCCCCTGAGCACTCACCTTCCACACAGTAAGGAAGTGTGCTGCTGTCCAGTTGTGCTTTACATTGTGTTTGGGAACCTTTTGTGAGGCTGCACTGTTGTGATCCAGCCACTCTGCCCAGGGTTGGGTATGATCTAATTTCTAGAAGGATTTAAGTGTAGTTGAAATTTTGGCAGCATGTGCAGGGAGGGCTCAGAGCTGTCACAGCAGAGCTGGGAGATGTCCCTTCTCCTGGAAGCTCTGAGTTTCACTAACTTCTACTTCCAGGCCTCCAATTCCAGATTTTTTTTTTTAAGTGAACCATGGATGGCTTAGGCAGAGAGGAAAAGTTTTCCTGTATCTTGTCAATACACTCATTTACGCTTTTTCAATTGTCATAACTTTGTGGAAGACAAAGCAGTAATTATCTGAGGAGAACTGGATGTCATTTTCAGTGAGGGGCTGGAACCTTAAAGCCCATCCAGTCCCACTCCCCTGCCATGGGCAGGGACATCTTCTGCTGTCCCAGCTTGTTCCAAGCCCTGTCCAAGCTGGCCTTGGACACTTCCAGGGATCCAGAGACAGCCTTAGCTTCTCTGGGCAAACCTGTGCCAGGGGCTTCTCACCCTCCCAGGGAAGAATTTCTTCACAATATCCCATCTAAATCTCTTTTCCAGTTCAGAGCCATTTCCCCTTGTCCCAAGTCCATCTCTTGGAGCCCCTTTAGGCACTGGAAGGGGCTCAGAGGGTTCCCTGGAGCCTCCTCCTTTCCAGGCTGAACAATCCCAGCTCTCTCAGCCTTTCCTCATAGGAGAGATCTTCCATCCCTCTTATTCTTACTCAGAGCTTTCACGAAGGACCCAGCCAACCCTAATAGGATGTTTTGTTGGGACCCCAGAGGAGGTGGAGATTAAAAGTGATTTGTCCCCAGTGGCACAGCTGGAATGCTCTGAGGAAGGAGGTAAATCAGGATACCCCATGGAGAGGCACCACAGGAACCTGGATACGGGGTGAGACCCTTCAGTCCCTTGTGACACTCTGTGCTGGCTGTGATCCCTAAATTCTGTGGGACGCTATCCTGGGTGACCCCTGGATCCCTCATGACACTCCCTCCTGGTTGTGACTCCCAGAATCTGTGGGATGCTCTATCCTGCCTTGTGACCCTGAATCCCTCAGGATGCTGTGTCCTGTCTGCCGCCTCCGCTTTTCCTTCTTCCCATAAGGGCCGAAAGGAGAAGAGGAAGGGAGAGGTCCCCTTGGAAATGTTAGGAAAAAAAAATTTTGTGTGAGGGAAAAACTTTCGTTTCCCGACGAGGATGGGATTCGAACCCACGCGTGCAGAGCACAATGGATTAGCAGTCCATCGCCTTAACCACTCGGCCACCTCGTCACAGCGACTTCTTCCTCACCGGATCTATTAGGAAGTACATCCACAGCCTCCATCATCTCTTCCCGCCTGCTTTTCCCTTGCGCGACGGCACCGGTTACGCGGCCCTGCGCGGGCACAGCGCGGAGCGAAGCCTCCACGCCGCGACCGAGCATCCTGCAGAGCCGGTGAGGTACCGCGCCACTCCCGTCACCGCATCTGCGGGCGTGCGGGCCGCGCGAGACACCGAAATGGCAGCAGCGGGGCGACCGGCGGAGGTCACCATGTTGTACGGCACAAGGGGGCACCATGTTGTACGGCACAAGGGGGCAGCCGTCCTGTACGGCGCCAATGTGTCGTCACGGCGCGGGGCGGGCGGTTGAATTTGAACGGGGCGGCGGCGGCCGGGGAGCGGGAACCGGGGCCGGGGACCCGGAAACCGGGATTCGGGAGCGGGGGGCCCCGAGCGGGAGGTAAGAGCGGCCGAGCGGTCCCATCGGAGGAGAGGCGGCGCGGGATTGGCGGCCGCCGTTGCCAGGGGCTAGGGCCGGGCGGGCGCTGCGGGGAAGGAGCGCGGGAGAAGGCGGGCGGCGCTGCCCCGGGAGCGGCGGGGTGGAAGCGGGGATGAGGCGGTGCCACCTGCGGTGGGCGCGGAGCGTGTGGGGAACCCCCCGATAAGGGCGGCAATTAATGTCTGGGGAACGCGTTAATGTGGTGTAATTAATGCAGAGGTGATTAATACGGCGTTTGTGATCTATGAGTGGTTGGCGCCTGGGCTGTGTGGGCTCTAAAGCGAGGGCGCGGGGACAAAAAGCGACGGAAACAGAGATGATATGGGTTTATCCTAATGGAGAAGAGGCCGAGGAGGGGCGGGATGGGCGGCAGGGGTGGACTGAAGTGTTGTGGAACCATTCCCGTGTTCGCAGAGTCAAACGGGGGAATAAAAAGTGTGTTTGTGGGGGGGTCTTCATCAGCACAGCTCGCCCCTCAAGGATTGTAGCGGACCTTGAAGCAGGATTAGAGAAGAACACTTAAGGAAAGTGTTTGGGAAGTGAATTTCAGATTAATATCCCCAATAGCAGAGCGATCAGGGCTTTTATAGCTCCAGGCTTATCTCCCACAGCGATCTTCCCTGTCCTTCCCTTCTTTGTGTGTTCAGCCTGGCCGACGGTGGGTTTAGATGGGATATCGGGAAGGAATTGTTCCCTGCATTGGGAAAATTAGTTCATGAGGTTTTTTATGTCTAAAAAGGAGACAGAGGAGTCACGTAGCTTTATTCATGAATAAAGAGAGAGGCTATGGGCCATTTTCCATGGGGTGTCTCAAATTGCTGGAGAATGCAGCCTCCTTTTTATCCTGAGTTACCTTTCCCCATTGGCTGAGGTACTTGAGACATACAGACTTCCTGAATTGCCTCATACAGACCCTCTTCTAATGTGCACCCTGGTCCCCTCATTTTCTTTGTATATTTGTTCTTTTTCCCCAAGTCCAGGAATTTAGCAGCACCTTGGATAAGCAACAGTTTGTGTCAATAAGTAACAATCTCCTGTTGCTTAACTCATCTCTCATTCTCTGGCTTAGGCAGACTCATAGTTTGTAAAAACACATTCCTTTTATTCCTTTCAGGAGGGTTTTAAGAGAATTGAGCCATGCTTTTCTGGTTGTATCTAGAGAAGGAACAAAACGCTACAGACACAAGCTGAAATACCAGAAACTCAGTTTAGAGTGAGAGGGAAAATGTCTTGTATGTGTCAGAGCAAACATTGTCTAGGATAAGGTTCGATCATTTGTCTCCCAGCATTTACCAGAATCTTAACTTTAAATAAAAGGTCAGATAACCAGTAATACTTAAATTGTTAGCATAGCTGTTTTCTATCATGACATAAAATAGGAAATATATCTCTGATGTGAATATAACAGGAGAACATTGACTTGAGAGGCCTGTTGTACTTCAGAGCATTTCTGTGACTGGAGAAGGATGGAGAGGGAAAAACACAGAAAAAACACAGCATCCAAAGCTAATATCAGTTTATAGGGTTTATGCAGTTTTCCTACTGAGGCTCATTAATGGTTTTGTGTTTTGGTGCCGTATTTTATAGGAAAAGCTTATCCTTCAGCAATGGACAAGATTTACACAGACCCTAACATGGAAATGTGAGTTGAAACCCCCTAAGAACTTTACTGTGGTATAAATATTGCCCTTTAAAGGCAAAACCTTTTGTAATGCACTTCAACATCCCTTGAATGAAATGTGTTTTCCATTGTGATGAAGACCAGGGAGTTTCTTTGGTGTTTGGTGAGGGGATTTCATAGTGGTGGGTTGTCAGGAGATGAACTGTCCATGGGACTGGGGGGGCAATCTGCTGAGTTTTCCAAAGCTTATCCTGGGAACCAGTGCTGAAATGATCAACCTGTTCCAAGCACATTGTTTATTTAATTTCACACTTGTAAAAATAACAGAGAAATCAATTTATTAACCTCAAGACCGTGGCAGGACCATTCAGGAAATGTACCTTGGTGCTACTTTGTGACCTTTATACTGATGCCTGGAAATAGAACACAGACTTTTCCAGGCTATATAATGATAATATAAAAGCAAAACTTTACTTGGGAGCCTTCAGGTACATAATGTGGTGAAAAACAGTGCCCCCAATTAGATCCTTGCAATTTATAAGATGGAGCAATTAGAGTGTCTGGCCAATATTGTCCAATTGGAGGAGCAGTTGGTTAGGTAATCTCCCTGCTGCCTTCTGCCCTTCTACCCTACCTTTATTATGCCAGTGATTGCATGGTGCAAAATAAAAATGTCCTTGGAGAAGTAACAGGCAAGACAAAAAAAAATTTTAAGAATGTGTCAATAAGGGCCTGTTCCCTGTGGGAATGAAAGGTGGGGAAGTACAGGAAGTTACACTGAGGCATTTAACAGTCTACAAAGCTACAAATACATGAAAAATACATAAAAGCTAAAAACTTTAGGCATTGATACCTGCTTCCTTTTCCCCCTGCAGAGATAACACAGAGCACATCAGAAGGAAGCGACTGTCCTCCGTGAGTAACCTTCAGTATTCCTCAAAATAAAACTGTGTGAGAGGGGAAAGGAGCCAAGGGAAGCTGACAGAGGAACTTCCTTGCTCTTGGGAGTTGAAGAAAAGCATTCCAAAAGATCCTGTCAGTCCTGAGAGGATTGACTGGGGCACTGCTGCCTCTTAGAAACTCTCTTCAGCCAAGAAACCAGCTCTTGGAGCTGCAGCTGGACTCTCAGTTGCATTTTCTTTCAGAATTTTCTGTTATCTTCTTTCAGATTTTAAAGGCTCCACGAAATCCTCTGGATGATCTGGGAAATGGGAATGAAAGGACAGAGGTAGGTCTACCATGCCCTTTCCTACCAATCCCCCTCAGTGTTTTCCTGACTCAGCTGTGTCACTGTAATAATGCAGGTGGTTTTAATGCACCATTTTTGATAACAATATTCATACAGCACTTTTGTTTGATTGTGTGTTTCCTGGGAGCTGTGCCTGTCATGGGTAGCAAGCTGTTGTGTTTTTTGTTTGCAGGACATCCATGGAGAGAGGCGCAGGAGGAGCTCGCGCAGGGTCAGCTTCGCCAGCACCATCAAGTGAGGGAGCTGCACACCCACACCCCTTCCTCAGCCAGAAAATTCAGGGAGTGACATCCCTTCCCCCTGAAATTGTCCTCACTGAGTATTCACAAATTACTGCAAGCAGCAGGAAGATTGTTATATCGAGTTGGGTCCAACCCTGAGAGCCATTATTCATTTTCCTGCCTGAAAAAAAATCCAGTTCAGTGAAGTTCATACTGTTAGGAATTTCTGTTTTCCATTCGTGCATCTTAAATGTCATAACAGCATCTTCTCCCTGAAAATTACAGCTGGGTTCAGTACATTTCTGGCTTTTGATATCTCGTTTCAGAACATGTATAATGTATATAAATTAGTGCTGAATTTTTTTAAAAAATTTGCTTTTAGAGATGGTTTTTTGTTTTTAAAAACTGGTTGTTTTGTTCTTAGCTGCAGAGTCTTCCAGCAAGATCTTAAGAATGGCACATCAGAGACAGAGAATACAGGTAAAACTCCTTTTTCTTTTCCTGACAGGCTTCCCAGACTATGAGCAACAAGATTTTAGCTTGAATTTAAGAAATCAGAACTTTTCCATCTGGGGAAGGAACAACGTTGTCAGCTCTTTGTCCTGGCCTGGCTGAAAACTCCTTAGTCACAGAGTTCTTGTCTTGGGAAGACACATCAGGAGTGACAACTTCAGAACATTGTTTTCTGTGCACTTCACTCTTGTCTCATACTGAGTCAGAATTGTGTGGGTTGGGCAAAACCTTTAAGATAATCAAGTACAACTGTGATCATGCTTCTCACATTGTGATGTTGTCATTTTCTTATTTTTAGGGTGTTCAGCAGATGGGAAGGATGATACCTTGACTAATCAGTAAGTATCATGTCTGATAGATATTTGTTATTATTCAATGTTTATTACCAAGTGTTTTCCTCAGAAAAAGATAAAGCATTAGTCTGGCCTCAAAGCTCTTGTAGATAAAGCACAGTGGTGGGATCTGTAAAATTAAAAACACTTGGTGGTAAAATAACTTTGTATGTGAGAAGGGGAATTTCACAGAGCCATAGATGCTATGAAAAATAAAGAATTTATCTTTCTTGTCATTTAAAAATTAAAATACCTCTGTATGTTGAGCAGTGGTTTGTGGCATAATAGATAATTTCATGGGAAAGATAAGATTGTGATCAAATTAGAATATATTGAAGATAAATAAGCAGTGTCTGGTGCCTGCTGCCCAGATCCACATGAGCTCTGCCACAGAATTCTGTGCAGCACAATTCTCTGCCTCTTCAGTTTACAGGTAAAGGTTTGAAACCTTTTAACAAACTGTTTCTCAAACCCACCTTTTGTAGGAATGAAGACCCTGGAGCTGTTCCATGTGAGATCACTGGTGAGTTTGAGAACAGATTTAATAACTAAATGACTGTTTATTTAAAGCTGTTGATTATGTTTAAGAAATTTTAATGTGCCTAGAGCAATCCCCCTGCCTTGGGAGAGCTCACTCTGGATGGGCTTTGTCCCTTGGAGTTGTTTACAAGGATCCTGTTACGGAAGTCTGGGTGGCCCTTCGAGGTGCTGAAGGGAATAATGAAAATATTTTTCAAAATATATTTGGGTTTAATTGTGTTTATTTACTCAGAGCATTGAGCTTCAGCTCAGTGGATAAAATAATAAGTAAACAGCACAAAAACTGGAGTATTCCCTTTCTTTCCACAGGGATGAACACTTTGCTTCATGCCCCCATCCAGGCCTTGGGGCAGCAGACTGAGGTATGTGAAGGCTTTAATTTTTTGGTGCTGAAAGTACCAGTGTCCAAAATACATCACAAGAATCTGTGTAGTAAAGATTAAAAATGTTAACTGCCTTTGTATTCACATAAAATTCTCTTGAAACTGAGTATTCTATGTTTTGAAGTGTGTCCTAATCTGATAGTCATTGGACTGCAACATAAATAACTCTTGCTTCTGAAATTCCTTTATAACTTCTCAGTAATGAACTAGTTCCTCCATTCTTGTCTGCTTTGCAAGCCTTCATGAGCCTCACTTACTTTTTTTGCTAATATAAGTTTTAAAGACAAGTGTAATAATCACATATTCATATGATCACAATTATATTTTGCAAAAGTAAGGCCAACTAACCAGTCAGAGAAAATACAAATACTTTAAATATTTTATTTAACTAGTTACTTTCTAATTCTGCCTTTAATTCTCTGCTAGATGCAGCAACCAGTTCTTACCTTATTTGATCATCTGATTTAGCAGTCACATTTGGAATGTGCACACAACAAGAATTATTGTTTAAATTTAAATAACTGCATATTTCATGTTTGTGTAACAGTAATAGCTCTAAAGCTAGTCTGTTTTATAAGGTCCCATGTCATAGAAGTTACATTCTGTAATTTGCCAAAATCTTGCACTAACTTTAAGACTACATTTTTCTTCCAAGAAATTAATATAGTTTATATTATTGCTATAAATATGTAATTATTTATAATTTTCATCTAGATGTAATAAATAATAATTCCCTAGAAAATCATATCCTATCCTAAAACAATAGGATTTGCATATCTACATAAAAACTCCACAGTGTGAGTCAGTCTTGCTGTTTAATGTGTGGTTCTTGTTTTATCCACATGTGGTGAGCTCAGGGTTCAATTCCTTCCACTCTGAGTGCAGTGTAGGTCACCAGGGGGATTTGATATGGTCCCTTCCACCTCTCCTGGGTTGGTCCAAAACTCCAGGTTCTGATGGACACCAGATCTTCTGCTTTGAAGGGATGTACAGGCGAGTCTGGTCCCAATGATTTCTTGGTAACAATGTACCTTTTAAAACTTAGAAGAGTTAATTTTAATACTATTATATTAATTTCAGTAAAATTTTATGGCTTTCCTTGCCTTGTTGGTGTGGCATGGGAAAATTTCTGGGCATCCAGAGAAAGTACCAAAATACTAAAATGTACCAGCCCCTCATTCTGCCTGGGCAGTTCTGAAAATTCAGTTTGCAAATAATTAGCTGGTAAATTCCTCTGTTTAACTAGCCTTGGAGGTGGCCTTCCTTCCTTGAGATTATTTTGCAAAACAAATTACTTGTTTTTCAGTAACTGATCTTAATTTCTGTCATCTTTGTGCTTACTAAATTCCTTTATACATTAACTACTATATTTTCTATTTCCTGAAGTGTTTCTTGATGGTTTTAGTTCTGTTATCTTACACATTAATTTGGAGGTGCAATTACTCACCTACATGAATTTACTAATCACTTGCTGGGATTTTCCATGGCTTCCAATAGTGGGGCTAACTGCCTGTCCTGATTTGGATTTTGTTCCCAGACATTCAACTTTTTGCTAGGTATTAGTGCAAGGATACCTTTTTCAGTAACTTCTCTTGCTGTTCTGTCAGCTAATTGAGTCCCTGTATTAACTGGGGAGCCTCCAACTGATGGCCTTGACAAGGACATCCTGCTGGCAATATCCAATGTCCTCCTTTTTGCCCCAAACCAGCTGTGCCCATGGGGGGCACATATCAGCTTTTGTGCTTCTCTGTAGCTACCACTGCTCTCAGGTGACTGGGTCACCTTCCCTTGCACTGTCCAATTGTTTGGACAGGCTGCTTCCATGGCCCCAAACACCAGCCAGTGCCCCCAGTGCCAGGTGCATCCTTTCATGCACAGATAACTCAAATGGTTTGGTTCAAGAGTGGGGCTCCCACTGCCAGGATTGGCATTAAGGTTATTTCAGGGCTTTTCAGGTGCTCTGGCTTTCAGGAGTCCAAACCAAGTATTTTTGGTGGAGGGCCATGCAAGGGTTTTGCCAGTACCCCATAATTGCAGTCCATAAGTGACACCATCCATCCATACAAAGAAGGCTCATAGTCCTTGGCTCTGGAGTCTGGCAAATGGCTTCTTTTCAGCTGCTTCCCAAGCTGCTTTTTTTTTTCCCTGCAAGATCTCACAACTAAAATATGTTACTGCTTCCTTGCTTATTTGTGCCATTTTGTTTGACACCCTGTATCCAGACAGTTCTAAGAAATGTAGCAGACTTATAGTAGCATTGAGTCACTTACATTCAGTCTTGATTGCTGGCAGAATACTTTCCAATTTTATGTGCTGCCAAGAGTATGTACAGATTAGCTACCACTGGATGAATATCAGGAACTTTTCATTAATGGCCCTTAAATCTATAACTGATAATATTGATGTGTTATATTCTGATTCATATTCTTTCAATATTCTAAAATTTTTTTTAAGTCTCTCCAGCTTCCCCTTGCCTCTGACTTAATAGGATATTGGTTTTGCTTTACCAGTCTGGCTTCAGCTTTGAGAGTAATCCTCACCATTTGGCCACCTTGGATCATCCAGGCTTCTCAGTTGCCCATACCATCAGGGTTACAGCATTCTCTGCCTCCTCTGGGATTTTGTCCAACTCTTCTTAGTCCTACAGCATAAAAATCTTTGCCATGATGGCTTTTGATTCTGGTGTTTCAATTTGTATTTGCCCATCCTAGAAAGTTATTTGAACATCCAATTTTCCCAATTAATCTCTCCCCAGCAAGGGGATTGAGCATTCAGGAGTATACAGACTGGTGTTTCCCCCACTGTTTTACTAATTTAAGTAGTAATCATTGTAAAAAAGGCCTGTTCTCTTTCCTCCCTGTTGCCCCCACAACACTTACAGGTTCTGAGCTAAGTTTTCCTCTGCACATATTCAGTACTGAATAAGTTGTTTCTGTATCAATTAACAAATTTACCTTTTCATTGCCAGCAATAATGTAACCAGGGCTCAGCTAAGGATGATTCCCCTGGTTCCTTTAGGGGGATTTTTCATTTTCACTTATGGTCTTGGGCTTGATAGCTTGAAAAACCTGGTTTAGGTTCTTTGTTTGATTTGCCTGGCTTGGGGACACTCCCTTTTCCAGTGTCCCCTTTTTTTACAAATTTCCAAATACATTTCAGCTATCAACTATCACAAAACAAAGTGCCAAATACATTTCAGACAGTGATTATCACAATGCAAACTGCCAGATATACTTCAGCCACTAATTACTACAAGTTACTAAAGTATACTTTATACAATTAACCAATTGTTTCTGACTGAGGGGAGTCCTATTTATGGTTTCAAGCACTTTAGCAGCTCTTGTCCAGATTTTCCCTTTAAACTCCTGCCACCTTTCTCCATGACATTAAATCCACTATTAAAAACAAGGCTACTGGACCATAATTCCCAACCACCTGCTGGAGGGGAGCCATCAAACTTTCCTGGCATCTCTCCCAACATCTCCTTGCTGCCTTCTAGCCTGTCCCACAATCAGATCAAAATCCTCCTATCCCCTAAAACATTCTTTCTGTTCCAGTCCACTTTTCCAACACTCACTTATGTGTCTAACTGTATTCCCTGGTGATTCATGATTCACCCCCTTTATTCTTTGCCACAGAGCAACCATCAGCTCTAAATCATCCTCCTCTTCTTCTTGCCTGCACTTTAAGCACCTCTTTTAACCCTTTGCCTTTCTTTCCCTTTTCAAGTGTACAAGGAATTTCATCCCACTTATTTTCCATTCTATGAAACAACATAAATTGCAATGTTTATTATACTGCAAGGTTCTATCCTTAGGCCACATCTCTTGATCTTCCTGTGTATAAAGTGGCCACCACTAATTACAAACTTTTTAAAGTTCTCCTTCTTACACAATGGGTATTGAGCAGTTCCAGGCCAGTAGTTTTTGGAGAGTAAATGTTGTGATAATTCACCAGGTATAGACAATTTATCATCTGGTAACAAATATATTCATTATGCTTGATAAAATATAATATATCTCATTACAATTTCCCCCCACTGCTATCATACTGGAAGTGCTTTCTGTTCAAGAGACTAAAATCTCCCTTATCAGTGGTGAAAAAGTCTTTTGAAACATCCAGTGTGCTGTTTTGGAGCAGGTGGACAATAAACTGATGGAAATAAAAGGTGGAAATCATGTTGTAGAGAAATAGAAAATACTGATCCATAAGCCTCAGTAAGTGATCTGTGCTTGCTAAGATGTGGCTACATGTGACGTGTAAGATGAAACACGTTTTGTTAAAAGCCATTTAAATGTTATATATTTGCATAATTTAGTCATTGCCCTTTCCTCAAATATGTTACTGCTTATCAGGGAGGCCTGAAATTAACAGGTTGGTTTTTTTTTAAAAAAAAGTCTTATAGAGCTAAAATCTTAGGACTTTTGTTAATCAGCATTAGCTGACTTCTGTTTTAAATAGAATAAACCACTGATCATTTGTTCTAAGTGCCAGCCACTGAATTCTCCTTTTTTTTGTTGTTTTTCAGTGGCATGGCATGGACCACGCTGCTCCAAGGACAGACAGGCAGGACACCACCCTCCTGTTCTCAGAGGAGAATGAGATGGAGATGACAGCCAGTCACACAGCCATGATCTCACGGAACCTCAGCACCCACCAGCCCGACAGAACCGAGAAAATAGACATCACCTCCTTCCTGGCTAAGCTGAACTCCAGCCAGGGGAAGACAGAAACCAGCAAGGAACTGAGTTTGCTGTCTGACTCCACAAACCATCCAGGCCCGTCTTTGGAACAGAAGGAAGAAGCCACTGCTGTGAAAAAAATAGATTTCAATGAATTTCTGCTGAGACTGAAGTCAAACAATCCTGCTGAGAGACCTGACAAGGACGATGTTTGCTGTGTCCCTTCCCAAGGCTCGGGAGATGTGACACAGCTGTCTGGGGAATTGGGCTATTCCCATGAGCCTCTGGACACCTGCAACGTGACAAGAGTGTTTCGAGGCAGAGAAGGTGGGATGGAGATGACAAAATGTGAGGCAGCTGACGTTAGAATTCCATTCCCTGGTGTCAATGAGGTTCCAGCAGGGCAGTGGGAGTGTGGGGATGTTACCCAGGCGTTTCCAGATGAGGGCATGGACGTGACAACCAGTCACACTGCAAAGGTGTCCTTTGCCCTCTCCGCCGTCGGGAACCAAACGCTCAACTTCCAAAAGGATTTCCCACCCACAGAGTTAGATAATTCTGCGTTCAGGAGAGCATCTAATCCCAGCTTAAATGTTCAGCAGGACCCTCAGCTTTGTGCAGACAGGAAAGCAGCAAGTGCTGAAGGCAGAGGAGAGCCCCCAGTGCTGCGAGCTGGGAAGCAGGAGGCCGGGGCATTGTCTGCCATCCAGGGATCTGTGTCATCTGAGACCATCTTCCGAGGGGACAAAACCATTGTGTTCTCCAAGTGTGATGACATGGAAATTACTGGGAATTACACAGACATCATCTATGAGGTCAGCACCACAGAACAGAGCAGTTCATGTCATAAAACTTGTGAAAAGCCAGTGAGTACCAACCCTCCGCTGGCAGGGAGCAGATCCCTGGCACGTGGTGGCATCCCAGAGGGTCTGGCACCTGGAGATAATCCTGCTGCTGGGCCCTGTAAAAACAGTGCACTTGAACTGCCTTCAGCCTCAGGTGGACACATGGAAAACGTGTGTCAAGCTTGTGGTCCTGTTGCAGCCAGCTCTGGGTTTGGCTCATATACACGTTTTGTGGCTGGTGGTGTTCCAAAGAGCAGGTTTGATCCCTCTGCAAACCCCCAGCTTGTTTTTTCAGGTGAGAAGACAGTAATATTTGGAGGAGAAGACATGGACTTGGCTAAAACCTTTGTTAAGGATGGTGGAGAGAATGTTGATAATGAACATCCCACTGCAGTGTTCACCTCTGTCACGTGCAAACCTCATTTCCTGGGCAACAGATCCATGTCTTCGAATGTAACTGAGCAGGAAGAAATGGAAATAACAAGATGCCACACTGTTTTCTTTGATGGTCAAAGCAGTGGGATAACAACAGAGCCAAAACAAATGCCCTGTAAAATCATTCCAAGAAAGAACCAGAACAAAACAGTCACTGAGGGTGACATATCTGCATATTCTGTAGATATGGACAAGGAAAATGTTGAAGTGAGGAATATTGATAGGAATATTAAAAGGAGCCAGGCTATGGAGAGGAATGCTCAAGATCTTCAGATGATAATGGTTGATAAGAACCTTGGAAAAACCAAATTCCAGGCAAGTGGTCTGAGTTCCTGTGCCAAGAGCATGTGTCTGCTACAAGAGCAAAACAGAGGAGTCCCCGAGAATGTTGTCACTAACACTGGTGCATCCCTGTCTTTGCAAAGCCAAGAAGTTGTATCACAGCCTCTGGGAAAAAACCTTCAAAGCCCCTCAGATTTCTGTACAAATGACACAACAGGCGTGTTTTTAGGTGACCAAAGCATGGACATAACCAAAGCTCATCCTGCTGCCTTTGAGATTGCTCCTGTTAACACAGAACAGGGATCCAATAATTATAATCAAAACACTGCAGTATCCAAGCAGCTGCAAAACCAACCCTTCCCACTTTCCAGTCGTCATGGTGTGGATATTGTGAGTCAAACTGCAGCAGTGGAATGTGGGGACTTGAAAATGAACACCAGCAAGCAAATTGTTACTGCTTTGGCTCCAAGCAGTTCATTTGCTTTTAGTAACAATCCTGCTTCCTCGGGAATGAGAGGAAATGAACAGTCTGAGACAGTAATAGGAATAAATGCAGAGGGCCAAAACTCAGAGAGGCAAGAGAAACCCCAGCCTGTGAGGGCAGTAAGCAAAGTATTGCCAACCCAAGGAGACTCTGACAGACATTTTTCCATGGGTAAAACAGATTCTTCAAGAGAGGATTTAGAAACTCCTCCCTCAGCTCATGGGCTGCTGCAGAGGGATGCAGAAGAACCAGTGTGGGGCAGGACATCTGAGGCACCCAAGGAAAGTTCCCAGTTGTCTTTCTCTGGAGAAAAGTCTGTTGTATTTCCCCACGGTGAAAATATGGACATGACTGGCAGGAGTGTGGTGATGGTTCCAGTTTACACCGTCAGAGTTTTGTCACAAAACAAAGCAGCACCTGGATGCTTTGGTCAAGATGGAAATGAAACAAAGTCCTTGGAAAAAGGGGTCACCACGACAGCGCCGGCGGAGCAGGACAGGCAGGAGGCTGCACGTGGCAGAGCCGTCAGTTTTGCTCTGGCTGAGGACATGGAGATCACCACAACTCACACAGGGTGGCACAGACTGCCCATCCCAGCCATTCCTGCTGACAAAACCATTGTGTTTGCCCACGACCAGGAGGACATGGACATCACTGCATCCCACACTGTTGCTGTCAGTAAGAACATCTGCGGGTTTGAGGCCCAGCAGGTGCCCCACACAAACACCCAGCAGCCACCACAGCACATGCATGGTGAGCTGGTGCCCTGCAGAGATGAAACAGATTCCTCACAATATGCCACAAAACCTCTTCCCTCTTCTGTTTCATCAGTCTCAGCATTTCCTAGTGAGAAAGGAGCTACCCAGGTCCCCAGTGGCACAACACCACATTCCATTTATTCTGCCTCCCTTCAGGAAGGTATTATGGATGTGGGGGCACCACATGATCATGGCCTTCCCACAGATAATTCTGTCCCTCTAAGCAGAGAGCAGGATCTCACACCACCAGAAAAACTGCAGTCAAAGGGCGTATCTTTGGAGTTCCCAAGTAAGGGCCCTGTGGATCACAGGGAAGAAAATGGGAGTTTGGGATCCTGTGTTGCCTTTCCCATGCAGGGATCAGATCCTTGGAAGGGTCATCCAGATGCCCCTGGTACTCAGAGAAACCAGCTAGTGGAAGAGGATTCATCTCAGCCTGGAGATTCAGATTTGGGCTTGACTGGAGCAAACCTCATTCCGGCTGCTAACAAGGAGTCCGAGAAAAATGAGGAGCTGTCAGCTGAAGGGGAGGCATCTCCAAAAGATTTCCAAATAAACTCTGAACAAACTAGGCAGCCTTTGGTCAGTGACAGTTCAGGGGATCAGACACAAGCCACTCTTCCACCAGCACCTTCAGGTGTTATAGGTGTTTGTTCAAAACTGTTGGGTTTGACAAGGAAATCTATTTCTGTTTCCAAAACTGCTTCTTCTGACCAGTTGCCCAATTCCTCAGCTCAGCTAGAGGATACCCTGAAGTTGGGAAAAAACACTATCACTGAAGCAAAGAACTTCTCTGAGCCCAAAAAGCAGGAGAACACAGGTCTGGAATCTGGAGCTGATCCCATAGGGATGGCACCAAAGGATAAATATCCAGGAATAAATATCCCTCTGGGTATATTCCAGCCTAAATTACCAAACAAGAGAAATCGTGTTTCCAGTGCGCAGGACATAAATACAAAATCAGACAGAGTAGAAGCCCCAGTTCCAGCAAACACCAGTGAAACCCCAGGTAACAAGTCCAGCAGGCAGAACTTCAGTCCTTTTCAGTTCATAGCAGAAGAATTTCTCCCTGTGTGCCTGGAGGAAATGGATTCCAATGAATCTATCAGCTCCGAACTCATGGAAAATGCTTGGGATGATAAAAATAAGAAACAAATCCCCCACTCTGAAACCGATCCATTTGAAGGGACAAAAGCTTGCAACATGAAAAGAGCTTTAGGACAAGCTGAGGAGGATGCCCAAAGCCCAAAGAAGGTCAAGAGGGATCAACATGTGGATGTTGGGGCCTCTCAGGACTTGGAGGTGAGCTTGGTCCCTCACTGTAAGGATACGGGAACACCACCAGGGCTTAAGGTTGGGGGCTGTAAGTGGATCTGTTAGTAGGTGTTCTTGTTTTCCATAACCACCAGTTTGCTGTCATTCTCCTGTGTGATTCCCTGTGGTTTTCATTTTTTTGCCAAGTCAGAAGGATCAGGCAAAACAGGCAGAATGAGGGATTTGCCAATTTTAAACCATTCTCTGCATAGTATTCCTTTAATCCTTTCAAGGAACAGCTACAGTAAACCATTGATCCAGTTAGGTTGTCTTATGTAACTAAATTTTTTTTTTTTTTAATTTGCTAATAACAGGTGACTTTTGATGTGCCCCAGGACCAAGCAGAAGCTGATGAAGCTGATGAAGCTGCAGAGCCTCCACATCTCTCAGCTAAAAGCCCTGGGTGTCCCCATGCCAGCACCAGCAGCTCCCTGGATTCTGTCAAGGCTGACATAGAGTCCACAAGTGAGAGACCATTTGTGATAAGAGTCCCAAACCTTGTGTTCTTTGCCCTGTAAGGGTGTTATTAACCCACCAATATTTCCCCTTTCTGTTTTGTTTTCCCAGTCCAGCGCAGCAGCCAGGTGGAATCCCAGCTTCTCACGGACAGCATTTGTGAAGAAAATTTATGGGAGGTATGGACAGGGCTGGAAGACAGCAATTTCCTGTCCTAACAGGAAAAAAACTCCTGTGTTTTTACACTAGTGAGCATGCTGTCTTGAAAAATGGACTTACCTGTATGTTTTTTCTCAAATGCACAGAAATTTCAGAGTGGTGCTATCACGGTTGGGGAGTTTTTTACCCTTCTTCAAGTGCATGTTGTGATTCAGAAGCCCAGACACAGCCAGCTTCCAGCCAGTGTGAGTGGAACAATATAACTGACCTTAGATAATACTCCTTTGTTGGTTTGGGTTTTAAATTTTAGCAAGTCAGACATCTTTAAACGAAAACCAGAACAGATTTCCATCTCTAAACCAAATAACATATATTCAGGATTACTGTTCTTGGATAAATATGCTAATTCTTGCTTTTAAAATTTGTTTTAAGGATAATAAATTTGATAGAATTAGAAGCTCAGTCTGACCTTTTCACTTTATCTTTTCACTGTGTCCATCAGCCACTACTGCCTGCAGCTACTCTGAGCTCCTCCTGCCTGCTCTACTCTCTCCTTTAGAAATGCTTCACTATGATATTGCTGCTTCAATTCCCTCACCTTAAGAAAGGGGAAGAAATACAGAAGTCTGCCTTCTAAATCCTTCTATTTTTTATTTAAAATACTCTCCTAGCTTAGTTACAGTTTAATTTACAAATGTACTCCTACAAAGTTGTCTCTAAGTATTCATCAGGCTTAATAACACTGCTACTGTGGATTAGTGGCTGATAAAAAGCAGATACCACCCCCACAAAAGCCCCTGAAATCTTTCTCTGAAGGAGTGGAAATAAATTAATGTCAGTGATTTATGAGCTTTACTATACAGGCAGCTTGCTGAAATACCCCCCTCATATTTATTTGAGGAATAAAGCTCCATAAGGCTTCCCTAAGGCTTGGGGGCTTTAATTCTGAATTAAGCATGACTTTGAATTAAGCATTGCTTTGTTGGGGAGCACTCTTTTCTCTGCATAACATATAATATTTTCAAGTCTTCATCTAAAAGGGAGACCTCTTTCAGTAATATTTAATTTCATTGTTTTGAGCTCTAATGATAAGGCACATATCCCAAAAGGAAGCCTGTGCTCTGGTGTGAGGAAACACAAGTTGTGAAAGTAGAATTGAAATGACTGGAAGTTACTATTTCTGAAAAAGATGGATTTTTTTTTCTTCTTTTTCTTCCTACTTTTCCCTGTGTTTTTCCTCAGTGTGCAGTCAGTGCACCTCCCACTGCAGAAGATCTCATCTACAGCCAGTACGTTCACCGGCCCAAGCTGAGGATTTACAAGGAGGATTGCCAGGACCTGTCTCAGAAAATAGTGGAGTGAGTGCTTTTCCAGTCACACAGTTTATCAGTAATTCCATTTTTTCAGGTCTGGGTGTGTGGAAATGGCCTGAAGAAAGTTAGTATATTACATAAAGGAAAAGTAAAAATATAGTTAGTAGTTTATTATGGATTTAGAAATGAATTGTGTAAATATCACCATGCTGTTTTATGTGTTCAGTGAAATTGCTGCAAGACTTTCAACTTTTTTTTCCCTATATTTCAGGTTAAAACCACATGTGACTGTCCTGGATCAGCCCCTGGTGAACGTGATCAGGAGTTTGTGGGAAGTAATGAGAACATGCACTGATGAAGAGGTAATGCTGCATGGAGAGAATGTGTGTAATGAAGAAGTGAGGTTAATTGATTTATTCACATCACATAAGAACCAGAATGGTCACAAAATAACAACAGGTGAAACAAGGCAAAATATTTTCTCAATGGAAATCTGCTGAGAACTTACTGCATGTCAAGAGAATGCAAGGAAATGTGTCCTTTGAAATATATTAAAGGGAAAAGAAGTGACTCACAGTTACTGCATAGAAAACCCAGAAAATTTATAAAAGTATCCTACAAGAATTGAGATCAAGGTGGATCAAGAGATTTTGTTTTCTGTGATTCTAATGCCAAGAATAAAGATCTATTCCTTGAAAATAAAGTCTAAATTGTTTAGAGACACAGTATTTTTCATAATTCATTGTTAGTTTGGCATGGGGATGTCACTGAGGTTGGGTGCTGAGCTAGACTCAGGAAGGATTATATTTCCATTCACTTTCTCTTCTGTATTTCCCATTCATCACAGCTGAGTAAGTTTGGAGCAGAACTGAACAAGATGAAGTCCTGTTTCTCCAAGGAGGCTAAAATCTTGTCTCACAACGAGAAGGAGACATTGTACAGGAAATTGCTGCAGAGTGCTGAGGTAAGGAGCAACAGGGCTGCAGGCATTTGCCTTTAAAAAATCACTTCTACCACATTTCTTATCTTTAAATGTATAGGAGCTTAATTATAAGTGCATACTCTGATGGAAGTTTCTTTCTTATTAATACATTTCCCTTTTATTTATATGCAAATATGACACTGGGACAGTGACATTCTTGCAGTTACTTGTAGGAACTCTCTGCCTAAGAGTTCTGGTGATTAGCAGAGTGAAAAATGGGAGCATTAAAGGAAACACCACCAAAAATTAGCTCTTTTTACTGTAGCAAGACCAGTGTTAAGTAGGGAAGTAGTAGTAGCAAGTATTTAGGAAGAAATCCTCCCCTGTGAGGGTGCTGAGGTCCTGGCACAGGTGTGCCCAGGGAAGCTGTGGCTGCCCCTGGATTCCTGGCAGTGTCCAAGGCCAGGCTGGATGGGACTTGGAGCAAGCTGGGATAGTGGAATGTGTCCCTGCCCATAGCAGGGGGTTGGAATTGGATGATCTTTAAAACCCTTTCCAACACAAACCATTCAGGGGTTCTCTGATAAGTAACAAGGAGGGGCACAAATAATGCATTGTGCCAGGGATCAAAAGATGTGTATATACCAAAGCTCTAGACTCTGCAAGCATTTAGTAATTTCTTATTATTGACTACTCCCCCATGGTTTGTCCACTGCCTCTTCCCTCTAATGACGATAAATTTCACAAACTGCTTTAATTAATTAGCAAGCAAAGAGCCCCGTGGTGATCCCAGAAAAAAAAATCAGCTTTTAAAATAATATCACTTATTCAAGTACAATTTTCCCATCTTAGGAGCAATACAGAAAGCTCCAATCAAGAATGGAAAAGGTGGATGAATGGATGAAGGAGGCAGAGAGCTCCGTGGTTGCTTTGAAATCAGGTGTGTGTTTCCAAAGAAGTGGCCAATATGCTGCTTTCTCTTTTTTCTGCACAGCTGCTGTTTAAAAGGTCAGTTTGTGGTTGTTTGATAAAAGCTGCAGTCAGAACTTGGCATTACTGTGTCATGATGCTCTGTAGTTGCAATTCTTTTTCTCCAAGGCCTGAGTAGAAATCAAATTGCACAATAGCAGCTCTAAAACAGTGCAATAAAACAAGTCTTGCTTGTTAACACTTTTGAGGTTTTTAGTAGATACTTTTCCATGGTTTTGTATATTTTTTAAGTTAACTTTGAAGTGCTGAGATTTCTAGAGCCTACAAACAAACAAAAGTAACTCTAAGTATGGAATCTGGAAGTTCTGCACAGACCTGACACTTCTTTCCTACAGATTCTTTTTGGGATAAAAAGGAAGCTGGCTGCAGTGCTGGAACAGCAGGAGAGCAGAATGTACAGGAAGGTAATGGAACCAGCTGAATGCACTTTTTATTTGGTGTTTGGGAACCTGGGGAGGGTGATGCTCAAACCCCCACCCCAATGCATTAACTCTGAGAGGGATGCAGACACTGCTGCTGTCTTTCCTGCATTGCCCATGGCTAGTTACATAGGTGTTAGAGGATGAAAAGGACTGGTTTCTCCCTGGGAAAAGGGAATTTAGAACTTGCTACCTGAAGAGTATGTGCTCATTATCATATTCAGCACTTTATTGTCCAATAATTATAAGCTTTAACTCCATAAGAACAGTGAGTGCACAGCAAATTAAGGCTGCCTGTGCTGCTCTTTTCTCTCATTTTTTTCTTTTTCTCTCCTTTTCCTCTTTGCTTTAGAATTGCAAAGCATCACAGCCCAAGAGGAGGAACTTCTGAGGTAAGATGTCAAGGAGGATTTAAGAATCAGCTGCACACCCAGATTTTAGAGGGTTGGTCTGTTTTTTAAGCACTGTACCACATCCCATGAGATTGGTTTATCCTTACAGAGAACTGTCACAGATGGATGCTGAGGATGAGCTTGGTTTGGCTGAGATGGAGAAGCTCAAGAACACTGAAAGGGCCTACCTGGAAATCCTGGAGAAATATGAGTAAGGAAAACACTTCCAGGTTTTAATTTTTAATAGCTGTTTCTAGGGGCTCATATTTGTACTGGAGTGTGTTTGGGTTTGGTTTTCCTTGTTTTTTTATGTGGGAAGTCTTGGAATGCCCATCTCTTTGCAGTGGTACTCTGTGTTCAGGGTTTCTACATCCAACTCTCCTTCAGTCACCAAACTGACATTTATATAAAAATTATTGTAATATGCTTGCATTCCCAAGAGACCCTTATATTCTGTTGGAATTAAAGACTCTTTGGCTTTGGAAAATTTCATTGCTGTATGATGTGGTAAGAGCTGCAAGAACATTTAATACTCTGATGTTTGTCCCTCAGAAGTCGTTTGGGTTGGTTGGTTGAAACTTGGGGTGATGGTGGATTTTTTTTCCCCTTTTCAGCTTCACTGAGTGGGAGCTGACAGAATGGAGTGAGCAGCAAGCTGTCTTTAATTTCCTTTATGATTCTGTGACACTCACAGTTGTGTTTGGACCCCCAATAGGTGAGTCACAAAATAGGTAGGTTTGTTTTATGGAATTTCAGTGATAGAGAATAGAAACCTAAAATGTCCATATTTGTAAAGATCTGCTGAAAGGAAGTAGGAAATAGAAAACATACTACAGTGTGTAAGCTGAGAGAAGTGGCTTTGAATATGTTTTTCATATGAAAGTTCAGAGACTTGTGTAATGCATGGCTGTTTCTGAAGGTGAAGAGCTGTAACTCCAGAACTAAGCATGGAAATAACTGGAATTTTTTGAATTTCCTTTCTCAGATGATGAGTTTTTTGCTGCACATCCTTCCAGGAGCATCATGAGCCTGGACTTTGAATCTTTCCTGGATGGTGAGATTTCTGAATATTGTGAAAGTAGCAGCCCTGCTAATCTTTTGTTGGGAAGACGAAATATGTGCTCCATCTTCTAATGCTTTATGAAATGGCTTTTCAAAGATTTCTGGTTGTCTTTTGTGTTGCAGAGGAGCAAGCTCCACCCTCTTCATGTTTAGTCCAAAAACTCATCTTCCAGTTTATTGAAAATCAGGGATGCTGGCAGAAGAAGTGTCCCAAACTGTGCTACTTGCCCCAGGTAACATTCCAGGGAAACGTAGAAGATTCTGAAAAAAAATCCAGTTATTATTTTCTGCAACAGAGAAAATAGGGCTGAGCTGAGAAGCAAAGCACCTTAATGAAAGCTTCAGGAATGCAAACCAAAATCTGCTTCAGGAATATTCTGAGGTGTGAGGGGAAATATCTGCCTCTGAAGGCAGGAGTCCTAAAAGCTGAAGTTTATTTAAAAAAACATTTTTTTCCTTAAAAAAATTGAGCTGAAGGTCATTTTGCCTCCTAAAGAATGTAGGTTTAAATTGCCAAGCCAAACTTTTGTGTTGCTGTGTGGCTGTTGGCAAAGCTGAAAGGACAAATTTAAAGCAAAAAATATACAATTTCATTTTTCCATCCAAACTGAGGTAGCAGTTAAACCACGTTTATTTTTTATACTTTCTAGGATGAGTTATGTGTTCAAGCATCACGTGGTCACCCCCTGAGTCCTGATGTTCCTTTCTGATTGCCCCCCCAGGCTCTCTTTGACATCTCCTTGGTGGTGAATCGCTGCAGAATCTTGGGAGATGAGTTGGAATTTCTGCAGAGATGGGGAGCAAAATTCCAGCTCCTAGAGACAGATATCAAAGACACAGAGTGAGTAAATTCAGAAAATTGTGATGGGATTGTTGGGGTGTCCTGTGCAGGGCCAGGAGCTGGACTTTGATGATCCTTGTGTGGGTCCTTTCTGACTCAGGATGTTCCCTGGTTCAATAAGATGGAGTTCACAGCAGCCTTAAAAGGGAGTTTCCAGATAATCAGAAGCAAAACACTGAAATAGTTTCAATTTCGTTTTCTTAAAAGTGACATTTTATGTTGCTGTTTTTAAGAACAATTTAATTTATCTTCACACAATTGCACTGTAGTGTCCCAGTGCATGGAAATTAGGCTGTTCATGGATTTGTTGATTTTAGGACTATCAGACAGCCTCTCCTTCCTTACTGTTTTCCTGCTTGACTTGCCTTTCTTAAATACTGATGCCAAATTGTAGCAATGCAAAGGAAACAGAGCCAAGAGCTTATCCGTAGCTTAGGGCTTTGTTTTCTTTAATCTTGTGTTTGCCTCAGCCAAGCAGAATCAGTCATGGAAGGAGGGATGCACTGAAACTGAAGTTTACTTTTTTTACTCTCTATTTTCCCTTGCTACTTTCTAATTTTGTGGCATGCCCCAATGGTACAACACAAATACAATTTCACCTCATCCTTCCATTACTGATCTATATCTTTAATTAAGGGGTGCCCAATTATAAACTTGCTCTGCCCACCTTGGTGTTGTTTCAGAGGTTATTCTAATTTTGTAGCTCCCTTTGCAAGAGTGCCAAAAACCCCATGGAGCTGGAGGTAAATCAGTCCCACTTAAAGCATTAGAAAACCTTAACTGCCTGTGAATGTTTCATGTTAACTAGAAAACATGTTTTTAGTCTCTATTCTACCATAATTTCTTGATGGTTTTGTGAATTATTTGTACATTAACTTTTTCTGTGGGGGAAGTTGGGGGTTTACATTCTGAAGTGTTGTTAAAGTGTGAAGGGCCTTTTTTATCTTATTCCTGAAGTTCTTGTGGGTCTCTGCTGGAACTCTTTAGAAGTGACTGTTCTTGTTGCATCAGTGACATCACTTATTATTGCATCACTCATATTGCATCACTTACCACTTATTTCTGCTCCTGGCACTAATTCCAAGGTGGAAGTAGCCCATTTGACTGTTGTGCATGGATCTTTGTGTTTATTTCCACAGGGTGAAGCTCCTGTTCTCCTCTTCAGTGGCTTTTGCAAAGTTTGATTTGACTCTGGCTCTCTCTCATGATTACCCATCTGCTGTGCTTCCCTTCAGGGTCCAAACCCACATTGGGGATATCGGGTGAGCTGGCAGAGCTGTGACTCCATCCCAAAGCTGGGATGGGGGATTGAACACTCAGGATCCCCTCCAACATGTGTGATAATTTTATCTTCCACAGGGAGAAGGAAGTTGCTGCTGTTCTCTCCAGAGTTCCAGCTGGTCACCACTATCTGCAGAGAGCAGTCACCTCCATCCATCAGAATCTGCTCCAGGGTCCCAGATGATCTGCTGCATCCACAGGCAGGACTGAAGCAGTCAAAATGGGTGGTCTGTGAGTTTGGTCTAAATAGAATTCCAGCTGTGTCTCCCTGAAATGGGAATGCTGTCACCCACTCAGCTCTAGAATTCCTGCCTATTTAGTGTCCTTGTGGCTTAGACCAAGCAGAGCCCTTGGTGTAGGCCACGAGTTTTACAAGGGCAGGGGTGTCTAAAGAGGAGAAGAAGGAAATTCCTTGATCCCTTTTAAGTTCAAGGTGCTTTTATCTTCTGCCAGTCACTGGTGGTCATTCCTAGCACAGATAGTCATGTTTGGATAGCCATTCCAAGCATGGATATTCTTCTGCCATACCTCATTAATTTTGTCATTTCCAGAGCACTTGGAAAAAGCAATGATGAGCATTCTCTAAATTATTACAACTGGAATTTACTCTTGCTGTCATTATTTCACTACCACATACAATTTAACAGATCCCACCACATCTGGTGTTTATCCATTGCCTGGCACCCCTCCCAGGCCTGACACTATCCCTGCATCTGATTAATTAACCAGTTAACCTGTAGCAATTCACCCCAGAAACCAAAGTCAGAAATATTTTTGGAATTAAGGCTAAAAATCCCTGTGCTTGCCCACAGACTTTGGGATGCAACAGCCTCATATCCATCACTGTGATTTCCTGGCAGAAGTTAGTTCTTTATTCAGTGCCTTAGTCCAGCCCTATCTCTGTGTGCTGGGGCACTCTCCCAGTTTGGAATGCCATGGAATTCTAGTGAGGAGACTGAACTCCTTAAACTTGGGAGTATCTGTGAGCTCTAGCTTGGTTTTGTGTATAATTTTGTGTATTATGTGGGTCTTGCTGTTGGAACTGATCTCGCCCTGTGTTACTGAGCCAAAGCACCAACCCCGGCTCAGCTCTCAGTTCTGCAGCTGCAAATCTTTGTACCCTGTAAAATATGTTGAATTTAAAAATGTTTTCCTGTATTTTAGTGTTTATATATTTTGTCTTTTTACAAAGTTTGTGTCTGTTTGAAAAGTGGAAGTTTAATAAAGATTGGATTTATCACTTTTCCTGTTTCAAATGGAGATTATGGGCTGCTCTATTTAAACTGGTGAGTCAAAATTCAATACTAAGTTAATTTCAAAATATTGTAATAATTATGTTAAATACTTGGGAAGGCTTTTTTCCCTTTTTTTCCCTTGCCTTTTATAGTGCTACTTTTCTATATCCTGGCTTTTCTCAAGAATTTATTGTATTTTAGTTAGGAAGATAGCACCCAAATCATTCTCAACTTAGGCTCTATACCTGGAATTTGGAATTTCCCCAGGCCATTCTCTGTGCATCAGGAACTAGCAGAGAGTGCTGGGGCAATTCTCCAGGAGCATTATCCACCTTTTTTTTTTTGTAGTTTTTTGTCTGGTTTTCTTTCAGTGTATTTACACACTAAAGCATCAATAACTAAAGACTCAAGTGAGTTTTTGGTGGAGTTTATTATATTGTTCTGAGTATTGAATCAAAGCAGCAGGTAAAGCCACACATTTGTAGTAAGAAAGGGAGGTTGGGCAGAAATCATTCCATTATCCAGCTTTAAAAAATCATGGAAAACTTCATTTCCATGTGCCAAGAATCAGCAGCTCCACTCTGTGCAAGACTTCAAGGCAACAGGATTCCATCAAAGTCATGGGATGGATCTTCCAGTGTGGAATTGCAACCTCTGCTCCAGATGTGTCTCCATCTCCAGCTGCCTGGTCTTGGGTTCTGAGGAATTGTCGCTGCTCAGGAATTGCGTGGGCTGCTGGATTTATGGGGGCACGGGGTTGTGCTTCAAAAGGGAAAAGAAAAGGAAGAAAATAAGAGAAGGAAAATAATAATAGAAAATAATGGAAAGGAGAGAGAAGCAAAAGGAAAAGAGAAAAAAAGGAAAAGGGGGGAAGGAGAAGGAAAAGCAGGGGGCGGGGAAGAGAAAAAGAAAGCGGGAAAAGAAGGGCAAAAAGAAAAGGGGGAAAGAGAGAAGGAAAAGAAAAATGGTTAAAGGAAACAAAAAGGAAGACAAGAAAGAAAGAGGAGGGAAAGGGGATTAGAAAGGAAGGCCGCGGTGCCCCGGGGCCGCTGCCCATGACCCCGACGCCGCTCCCCGCCCGATCCCGGTTCCCGTTCCCGCGCTCCCCTTTAACGCGTTCCTGGGGGCGGGGCGGCGCCTGCGCAGAGCGGTCACGTGAGGCGGCGGCGGGAGCGCTCGAACGGCCGGAGCGGGGGTCGCGGTGAGGGACGGGAATGGGGATGGGCCCGGGCCCGGGCACGGGCACGGGAACGGGTTGGGATGGGCTGAGGCGGGCGGGACGGGCCCGGGGCCGCCGGACCCCCGACGCCTCTCGGGGCCCTCCCCGGCGCCTCCACGGTGCGGGAGCCTGAGGGCGTTGGCGGCGGAGGGTGGGCAGGCCTTCAGCTGTGGGCAGCCATGGGGGGCGGTAAACAAAGGGCTGGGGTTGAGCACAGTTAGGGGACACGGCATGGGGAGCCCAGAGAGCTCCAGATCGCCGGTGGGCGGTACCTGGGAGGTGCTGCTGGCCGGGCCCCGGTAAAGTTGGGATTGTGGAATGCCAGAATGGCCATGAAGTTCCACCCTCTGCCATGGACAGCTACACCTTCCGCTATCCAAACTTGCTCCAGCCCCGCCCAGCCTGGCACTGGTCACTTCCAGGGATTCAGGGACAGCCACAGCTTTTCTGTGCCAAAGCCTCAGTACCCTTACAGGGAAGAATTTCTTCCCCGTATTTAATGTAAATTTCCCCTCTGTCAGTTTGAATCCATTCCCACTTGTCCTGTCATTATTATATTCAAACTGTGTGTTATATCCCAGGTGTGTGAATTCCCTTGTATCCTTCAGTTTCCCATGACAGCTCCTGCTTGCCATCCTGCTCAGCAATCCCAGGCGTGGTGCAGATCCTCTGCAGGGTCTTCCAGCCCTTTCCAAGGTGTTTGTGGCAGCCCCGAGGGCAAGCTCTGGGGCACAGCCCAGCCCCAACATCAGGGGCCAGTTCAGAGGGCTTTTCCAGCTTTAAGAACTCCATGATTCTGATTTATGTGACCACATAACTTACTGCTAAAAGGGAACACTGAAATGTCTGGTTCCTTCCAGGGGCTGTCCTGGTCCCTCGCTGCCATGGCCATGCAGATGCAGCTGGAGGCCAGCGCAGACACCTCAGCAGAGGAGGAGAGCCTTGGGCCACAGCTCATATCCAGGTTGGAGGTAGGTGAGGAGTTACCTCTGGAGGAAGTTTTGGCACAGTTTCTTTTTGCATCTTTCTGTAGATGCACTCGCTGCTCTTTTTCCTAGAATGGAATCCTGTGATTGTTTGGGTTGGAAGGAACCTTAAAAGCTCATCCCATTCCATCCCCTGCCATGGGCAGGGACACCTTTCACTATCCCAGGTTGCTCCCAGCCCCATCCATCCTGGACTTGAGCATTTCCAGGCTTTCTACCAGGGTCTCACCACCTCACCAAGGAGGAATTCCTTACTAATACCCAACCTGAACCTTTTTATTTAAAAGCAAGGTGACACCGAAAACTCTGTTGCTAAATTCTTACTTGTGTTCTGTTAAAAAAAACCAAACAAACAAAAAACTCAGAAATACCCAAAAATACCAACAGGTGTAATTTTTCCTCTCTCCCTTGGTCCCTCTCTCCCAGCAATGTGGCATAAATGCCAATGATGTGAAGAAGCTGGAAGAAGCTGGATTTCACACAGTGGAGGCCGTGGCTTATGCGCCGAAGAAGGAGCTGCTGAGCATTAAAGGCATCAGCGAAGCCAAAGCTGACAAAATCTTGGTAAGGATGTCCTGGAACTTTAACCCAAGATATTCCACAGGTTTATTTCTGCTGGCTGAAAGCGTTGTGGTGAATTTGGAAGGTGCCCAAAGGGCAGTAAGAGGTGATTAGAGGTGTGACATGACTTGTGATGGGAAAACGCACCAGGACAGGACTGAACTGAACAGGTTGGGGGAATAGGGGAGAATATTTCCATAAAACACACAAAAGGATGGTTGGAGCTTTTTCTTGGAGCAGAATTTCAGTTCTGTTCATAGTGCAAGGTCTATGAAATGTGCATGGAATGAAATGTGCACCGCTCCACAAGGCAGGAAATATTAATTATTTTGGGATTAACAAATGGCATTAACTCCTCTGGCACTGCTCAATTGGGTTTTCCCTCAGGCTGAGGCAGCCAAACTGGTTCCCATGGGCTTCACCACGGCCACAGAATTCCACCAGCGGCGGTCAGAGATCATCCAGATCACCACTGGCTCCAAAGAGCTGGATAAGCTGCTCCAAGGTCAGCATTTTAGTATTTCTCTTCCCTGCTTAATCTCACTTACTGGGATGGGGTTTTGCCATGAGTGGGATCCTTGCACAGAACCATGTAAGGCAAGTCCTGGTTAGATGAAAAACCTCTAGGACTGCTCTTGAATAATTGCTTTCATTTTAGAAGCTGCAGAAATAGTTTTTAGTTCTTTTAAGTCATGATGCAAGATCCAGAGCTGTCCATTTTTGGATGTTTCTGTTTTTTTTAAATCCATGATGCGTTTAGGGAAAACAAAACCAGGCATCACCATCTCCCCATTCCTCTGGTAATCTAAAAATGAAAACAAGTAATTTCAGCTCTTCAGCATCTTCAAAAACACCCATGAACTTCTTAACCACAGCATGAACAAACCTCATGATGACAAACAATTTTCCCTCTTAGCTGTGAAGCTTTCAACCAAATTCAGTGTTTAACTGAGTCTCTGTAAATGTAATATTTTATGTGTGACATAGATACATAGATCATACATGTAGCATGTGACCTTTTGATTTTTTTTTAATAATTATTATTGTTATTTTCCCTTCAGGAGGAGTAGAAACAGGGTCCATAACAGAATTATTCGGGGAATTCCGTACTGGGAAGACGCAGCTGTGTCACACCCTGGCTGTCACCTGTCAGGTAGGGGTTCACCTCATCACAATCCAATATTCAGACCCCACAGCCTTGGGATGTTTGCTAATTTGGGCACTTCCTTTTACTTTCCAAGTGTTTATTGCTGTCTAGAAATTTCTATTCCCTAAAATATTAGAGGCTTGGACTTAATTTGATCATTGAGTTGACTCCCTGAACTTCCCAGCTCAAAGCTGAGCACCTGTCATCTTGTGTAGAGTCATGGAATGCTGGAATGGTTTGGGTGGGAAGGGACCTTAAAGCCCATCCAGTTCCATGGACAGGGACACCTTCCACTAGCCCAGCTCACTTGAAGCCCCATCCAGCCTGGCCTTGGACGCTTCAGGGATCCAGGGGCAGCCACAGCTTCTCTGGGCAACCTATGCCAGGGCCTCAGCACCCTCCCAGGGAAGAATTTCTTCCCAATATCTCATGTATCCCTGCCCTGTGTTAGTAGGAAGCCATTCCCTCTTGTGCTGGCACTCCAGGGTGACAGGGAAGGTGTCAGCAGCGATGGGGACCAGGGATCTTTCACTTTTCCCAGCTAAATGGGACTTTAACCACAATAACTTGGGATGTTATTTGTTGTATGAGCTCAGTGAGGGCATGTGGCAGTATCTGCTGTATTTATGGATGCTTTATTCCCTGTTCATTCCCCTCCTTCTCCTTAGCTCCCCATGGACCGCGGTGGTGGCGAGGGAAAAGCCATGTACATCGACACGGAGGGGACCTTCCGTCCAGAGCGGCTCCTGGCCGTGGCTGAAAGGTCAGTGAGTGGGAGACACGAATAGATGGACTCACAACTCAGCTGGAAAATGTTTTCCACAGATCCTGGAGGCTGATTTGGCAGGTGTTCCCTTTGGAAAGGTCTAGTGTTGCCATTCTTCTCCTCTTCTTGCCGCTCTTTCCCCAGAGCTCTCGTGTCATTGTCCCTTGGCATGAGGTGATTTCCCTGTCTTTTGCTACTGGGAGGGACTGGGAGCTTCCCAAGTAGCTGGGACAGGACTGGCTGGGTTCTGTTTACTCTTTCTGAAGGGAATTTAATTTAATCCTGCTAGCTTCTCCCACAGCATGGACTGCTCCCATGTTCCCTGTCACCAGGGAGTATTTAGCAGCCAAGCAAAGGAGAGGAATTGAAATGATTGCAGCAGGCACAGGTGTGTCTGTGCTGGCCATGTACAGAGTGTCCTTGGAATCAGGGAATTTTTCAGGTCGGAGGAGCCCTGGGAGATCCCTGTGCACAACCACTGCCTGGTGCTTCTGAGCCCACCACTCTCCCATGTCCCCAGGTGCCACATCCACCTGGCTTTAGATCCCTCCAGGGATGGAGCCTCCACTGCCAGGGCTGGACAGCCTTTCCTCTTAGAGACTTCCCAATATTCAGCCTAAACCTCCCCTAGTATCACATGAGGCCATTTCCTCTTATCCATATCAAATGGTTCCAATAATTCCATTCTCTTTTCGTGACCACAGGTTGCATTTTTTTCCATCTGTTTTTATCTCTGCTGGGGACGTTTTTCTTCCAGTCTTTTGGCAAAGTTCCTGTCTAACTGCTATGGATGAAATTGTCACTCAAGGTTTATCCCTTTATTTTCCCTGATTTTGCAGGTATGGCCTGTCTGGCAGCGATGTCCTGGACAATGTGGCCTATGCTCGGGGCTTTAACACCGACCACCAGACCCAGCTGCTGTACCAGGCCTCGGCCATGATGGCTGATTCACGGTAATTACTCTGATTTCATGGATTTTGTTCCCACATGGGATTAGCCTTTGATTCTCCAGGGAGCCAGCTTGCTCCATGGGCAGTCAGCTCTCAGCAGCACATCTTGCTGCTGGAATTCTGGGTGCCAGCAACTTCCTCCAGCTGATGTGGCTGCACAAACACAGGGAATTCATGGTTCCTCAGTGCCAGCCCGAGGAGCAAGTTGGAAGCTCAGTTCAGAGCTGTGGTTAGAAGCAGTGCTGATGATTTCCACGCTGCCAGGAGAGCTGTGCAGGCAGCTTGGGCTTGGAACCAGGACTTAGAGCCCTGCCTGCCCTTTGCAGGTACGCGCTGCTGATCGTGGACAGCGCCACGGCCCTGTACCGCACGGATTACTCGGGAAGGGGCGAGCTCTCCGCCAGGCAGATGCACCTGGCCAGGTTCCTGCGGATGCTGCTGCGCCTGGCCGACGAGGTGAGCATCCCCTGGGCTGTATGGTGTGGGCTGGTGCTGGCCAAACACCAGGCACCCACGAAATCTGCTCACTCACCCTCCTCTACAGCTGGACACAGGAGAGAAAATGTAATGAAGGGTTTGTGAGTTGAGGTAAGGACTGGGAGAAAACACTCATCAATTAGCAGCAAGAGAAAAACAGGCTCAGCTTAGAGATTTGAAGTGACGTCATTACTTAGAAAATCAGAGCAGGATAACTAGAAGTAAAATAAGCTCTTAAAAAAACAGCTTATCCCCACTTCTCCCTCTTTCCCAGCTCTACCTCCTATGCCAGTGGCACAATGAGATGGGAATGGGGGGGATTTGGTCAGTTCATCCACCCAAGGCTTCTCCCACTGCTGAGGGAGAAAAGGTCCCAAGGGCTTTGTCTCCACCTCTGCTCCCATTGGTTTGGAGAGGCTGGATCCCTCACTTATGGACACCAAGAGTGCCCCTGTGTCCTTTTCCCTGCTTTTCTGTTCTGATTGTGGGAAATAATTTGTTTTGGGTTGTTTCTCCTGCAGTTTGGCGTGGCCGTCGTCATCACAAACCAGGTGGTGGCACAGGTAGATGGAGCTGCCATGTTCGCTGCAGATCCCAAAAAGCCCATTGGAGGCAATATCATTGCTCATGCTTCCACCACCAGGTGAGACAAGAGATGGTCATATCCCACGAGCCTGGGCTGGGAATGTTTTATGGAATTGGCCAAGTAGCTTTTACTTCTGGGGTTTCCAGTCTGTCCATGGCAGGCCCAGCCTGTGCTTCAGCTCAGTGCCACTCTGGGCCCTCAGTCCATGGGGAAATAAACATCTTAGGCAGTTCCTACAGCTCTGTTTACTCCTTTCTGCATTAGGATGATTTTCTGGGAGTCCATCCTGACCTGTTTCCTTCCCTCTCCCTGTCAGGCTGTACCTGCGGAAAGGCCGAGGTGAGACCAGGATCTGTAAAATCTACGACTCTCCGTGTCTTCCCGAGGCCGAAGCTATGTTTGCTATCAATGCCGATGGAGTGGGAGATGCTAAAGACTGAAAACTCCTTTTCTTCCTCTGAATCCCAAGGCTCTGTGTCTGTAAGAGGCTCCTTTCCTGGTGGCACCTTAGGGATACTTCCCAAAGCAGCGAGCAGAGGAAGCTGTGCCCTGCCAGCCTGGGAAGCGTCGGGACACACCGAGCTCAGGCGCGGCTGTTGGGAAGAGATTCCCTTGGCTGCAAACACAGGTGAGGGCCATGTGCTTCCTCAGTAACATTCCCAGAGCACCAGTCCCTGTGTGTTTCCCTGGATCCCACCGTGGTGCAGCAGAATCTTGGTGGCCACAGCTGGGAACTTCGCAAATTGGAAGCAGAGCTGAAGGGTTTGTCCACTAAGAGAAGTGGTGATTTATAAACCAAAGCTGAGTGATATTCCACACCAGGGATTTGGGATTGGTGGTGGTCCCAATCCATCATCTTTCTGTTCATTTTCTTTTGGATGCTGCAGCCTGCTGGGCTGGGGGAGCTGTTCATTTGCATTTAATTTTCTGTATTCTGTTAATTCTCCATGGAAATCTGCTTTTAATAAAAAGGCTCTTGATGATGTCCCAGGTTCCTGGGATTCACAGGTGTGTGTTCAGACCAAGGAATGTTCTGGCTGGCAGAAGCAGCACCAGTCTCCCAGGAATCTCAGTCTGGGTTTGTCTTTGCTCCCAGTTCTCCTCAGTTTGAGGTGCAGTGCAGCCCTGCCCTGTGGATCTCCTAGAAGAGTTTTGGGATTAAAAAGGTTCTTTCCAATTCTGCAGTTTTTCTCTAGAACTTGATTAACAAGAATAATGTGATCTTGATGTGATCTTAATTGGTTCTTTTGCATTGATTAATTAAAGCAGATCATTGAGAAGGGGCTTGAGCACCCCTTGGTTGGAGCTGGCAGTTCTTTATTGTCTCTTCATTCTTTGAATTTATTTTAATTATTTCTTAAGCAATTACTACAGTTAAGATACACAGTGAGGAGAACAGCATTGCTGCCCAGCTGGATTGGGAAATCCAAGTGCAATTCCTTGGAGAGATTGAGGCAATGGGGAGCTGAGCCTCAGGCTGGGTTTTGGCAGCAGGAACTGGCTGAGGAGTGGAGAGGGGAGATCCCCAAAAATTGGTTAAAGCCAATTCTGTTGGGTTTGGGTGCTCCCACCCCAAAAAAGAATCCTGGTTAAAGGGGACTTGAAGAAGCAACAGGATGTGCTGGGGAGGCTGTGCTGGAACCCCCAACCTCTGGCCAGGAATGCTGGGCAGTGCCAGGTTCACAGGGACACTACGGAGGGGCTGTGCTGGGATCCCCAAATTCCAGCCAGGAATGCTGGGCAGTGCCAGGTTCACAGGGACACTACGGAGGGGCTGTATTTGGATCCCCAAATTCCAGCCAGGAATGCTGGGTGCTGCCAGACCTTTGGGACACTGCCTGATCCACAGACATTTCCCATTGTGTTCTCTCGTGCTCAGCACCTGGCGGTCCATTGGAGTCCCACAGGCTGGAAATGCCATGCGAACACCTGGAATCGCAGCCGATCACACAGAAGCCAGTCCGGGAAAGGAAATGAGCTGTTCCTCAGATGGATTTTTCCCAATGTGTTTTAATTTAAAGCAGAACATCGCCCGCCCCTCCCACCTACCTCGACGCCATAGTCTTTATTTTTGGGGTTTCTCTATGAGAATTATCTGCCTACGCTGGATAAAAAATTCCGAAAATATTCCTACGGCGCTCCGGGGACCGGCGGCGTTTGGAGGGTCCCGGGGCCGTGGCGGGACCGCGCCCGGAGCCCAGGCGGGGCCGCAGCCGGATCAGGAGCGGCAGCGCCGGGCTCCGCCCCAGCGCCCGTCCCGGAGCGGCTCCTCCCGCCCGCGGCGAGCCCGGTCTCCATGCCATCCCCAGTCCCGCCCCGGTCCTCCTGCCCCGGGACCCCCAGCGGACACGGGCCCGAAGCCCCGGTCCTCCGGCCCCGGGACCCCCAGCGGACATGGGCCCGAAGCCCCGGTCCCGGGGCCGGGAGCAGCCATGAGGGGCGGGCCCGGCCCAGGTGAGAGGGGCGAGGCCGCGAGCGATGGTCCCGCCCTCACCGCGGGCAGGGCGGGGCTCCGTGAGGCGGGGCCCGGGGGCGGGGCCGGGCCCGGCTCAGGTGTGAGGGGCGGGCCCGGCTCAGGTGCGCGGGGCCCCAGCGCGGCTGCGCGGGGCGAGGCCGAGGTGATTAAATCCCCGGAGCTCTCCTCTACCGCCATTTGCTCATTCAGAGCTCGGTGCGGGCGGCGGCTCCGTGTCCGCCGTCCTCAGGTGGGGCGCGGGGTCTTCGGCCTCCCCTCCTGTCCCCCCCTCTACCCCTCCTTCCTTCTCCCCGTGCTCCCCTGCTTTCTCTCCCTTTCCCCCTCCTCCCTCTCTCCCCCAAACCCTCCTCGCCTTTCTTCCCAGACTCCCATACTCCTTCCTCTCCTGTCCCTGCCCGCTTAATCCCTTCTATTCGCGGTTTGTCCTCTGTCCACGTTCTCTCTCTTCCCTTCTCTGTCCACGTTCCTTCTCTTCCCTTCTGGCCTTTCCCTTCTCCTCCCGCTTTCCTCCGTGCCCCGATCCCCCGTCCCTACCCCTCCTCACCCTTCTCATCTCCTCCATCTCTCCTCTCTCCCCGTCCTCCCCTCTCCTCCCCTCTCCCCTCTCCTTCGTTCCCCGCAGCCGCGGGGCTCGGGGCGCCGCAGAATAAAGCCCAGAGGGCCGGAGGCGGCGCCCCCGCTGTCCCTGGAGCCCCCACACGGGGCCGGACCCGCTCGGCGGGTCCCCCCATTGCAGTGCAATGCAGCGCCCGACACCGCCGGGGTTCCGGCTGTCTCTACATCACACTGGGGGTCCCGGGGGGGGCGGGGGTTGGGGGGCGGGGAGGTGGTTTGGTAGGGCACCCTCCTCAGGAGGGGACCCGGGGGGGAGGGGGGAGTAGGAGTTGGGGGGGTAGGGCCCCCTCCCGGGGAGGGGGCGGGACGGAGGGGGAATCCCCCCTCCAGGCCCCGCCCCCTCCCCTGGACTCCCTCGTCCGAACCAGGGCCCGGGGAAAGGGGGGGGGAAAGGGGGGGGGGGAAAGGGGGGGGGGGGCGGGTGGGGTGGGAGGGAAGGAGAGGGAGTCACGTCACTCTGCAGCGTAAACACACACAGAGATCACCGGACCCGTTCTGCCCCCCCACCCGCCCCCCCGGGCCCCGGTCCGGAGGGGGTCCAGGGGAGGGAGCGGGGCCTGGAGGGGGGAGTGCATTCCCGGGGCAGGCGCTGGATCGCGGCTGGAAGCGGGCGGGGCGCGGGGACCGCCCGTGCCGGCCCCGGGACCCCTCAGGCCCCGCCGCTCCCTGAGCGCCGCCGCCCCGCGGGGCGCCCCCTGGCGGACACGGAGCGGTGCTGCGAGCGCGGCGGCCCCCGGGGCGCGCTCCCGGCCCGGCCCCCGCGGGGATGCGGAGCCCCCTCAGCCCCGGGACCCCCAAGGCCACCGCGCGCAGAGCGGGACCCGGACCCCGTGCCCGCACCCCCGGGGCTCTCGCCCGCCGCGTCCCCGCGGAACGAGCGGGGCTGCATCGCCGCGGGCCGGAGGAGCCGCTCCGAGCCGGGCGCTGGGGCCGAGCCCGGCGCTGCCGCTCCTGCCCCGACTGTGCCGGGTGCGGGACGGGCCCTGCCCGGGCTCGGTTCTGCTCGGGCCGCTCACCCGACACCTGCCAGGTCAGACCTGATGCTCTCCCTCCTCTCCCCGCTTTCCCTGTGGCTCGTGCTCTCCAATGCAAAAACCTCTGGGTTTAAAAAGCCAGTGAGAACTGTTCATTCTTTATTTCCAGAGCACAGGATATTCTTAGTTAGAAAGAGCCTCGAGGATCGTCAAGTCAAATGATTGTAGGTGACTGGCCCATGTGGGCATTAAACTCGGAATCCTGGCCTTCTCAGCACCCTGCTCCAAGCACCTGAGCCAATCTCAGGGTCACGAGAAAGGTCCTGCCTGGGATGGGAATGGCGGCTGCCAGCAAGGGAATGCCCGTGCAAATCAGCAAATGTTCTGCTAATACTGGTTTGCACACCACCCTCTGGAAGGGCTCTAGAGTAGAACTGGCCGGCATCTGACACAACAGCACAAACTCTTGCCATTATCCTGATTTCCTGCCTTTCCCAGCATTTCCTAAATAGCTGTAAAGGCGCTGATGCCATGTTCCTTTCCAGGGAGAAACGAGCAAGACAAGTCCTGAGAGCTCCCTTGGTCCAAGGCCGAAGTTCTTCTGCAGTGTCAGGGCTGGTCCCGCCTGCAGAGGGGCGTTTCCTGCAGGTGAATGCTCACAGCCCAAAATCACGGTGGGGGCTGAGCCCGGCGCTGCTGCTCAGGCCCGGAGCTGCACGGAGCCCTCGGGGACTCCTGCTCCCTGCCAGGAACGTTCCTCGGTGCTCCCTCCGTGTGTCCCAGCTGGCCGGGAACGCGGGGCGGGAGGAGGCCGAGCCCCAGGGGGGAACCAGCCCCTCCTGTCCTTGGTGCCTGCAGGGGAGGAGCTGTGCCTCAGTGTCCTGCCCGTGCAGGCAGCGTGCCAGGCGCACCCCGGGGCGGGCGCTGGGATGCCCGGGCAGCGCTGGGATGGGCACGGATCAAGGGCTGCCCGCGGCTCCTGGGCCAGGGGCTGCTCTGAACGGGCCCCCGGAGATGCTGCAGCCCAGACAGAGCCCCCTGACATCCCAAAAACACCCCAAGGAACAGCTGCCATTGCCTGGGAGTGCTGCACGCTGGGACTGCAGAGGAGCTCAGACAGCAATTCCCGGTGCCACCTCCTGGAGCTCCCACACAGCCACCAGGTGTGTCCCAGCCACCCCAGTCCCTTCCCTTCCAGCCTGGGAACATCCTCCAGCAGCAGCCTTAAAGCCAAGGGAATTCTCCTCACAGAAATTCAATCCCAAGCAAGGCCCTCGGAGATGCCTTAAAACAAAAGGTTAGAGTTAGATGAAGTTTTGTCTGGATGAGGTTTGGAGTTTTTCAGGGAGCCAGCTGGAACTGCACAGCTGCTGGGAAGCTTGCGCAGGTGGGTCACTCTGCAGGTGCCCTGCAGGCAGGGATGTGCATCCCTTTCCTCAGGGAAAAGAGCTTCCAGAGGCCACTCCCGACCTCTGCTGCTGTAAAACATCAGCGGGAGCCCGAGCCCAGGGGTGGAGTCCATGGAATTCCAGGGAACTCTGTCAAGTTCATGGGAACATGGGTGGTGCTGAGGGATGAATAAATAGCCAAGGGGTAGAAATAGCAAATGCTATGGAATATCAACCTATCCTTGTCCTGATCCCACTGAGCTCCCTTGGAGCCTCTGCTGGTTCCTGGCACAGCTGGTGTTAAATAGGCAGCTCTGTGTGGGAATATCCATACTGCATGAGGATATCCATGGATATCCATGCTGCATGAAGCACTGGGAGGTTATTCCAGCAGGAATTCAGGGCTATAGCTATAATTCATCTAAACAGCAAAGCTGAACCCCAAATCTGGGCACCACACAGGGAACAATCTTTGTGCTGCCCTGCCAGCCAAAGCCCCTGGGCTGGGAAGTTTTAGCAGCCAAATGTATGGAATTCTCGAAATCCCAGCTACCAGCATTTTATCCTCTATATATTACCTATTTTTAAAACAAAAAAAACCACACAGGTTTTGTCTATCTCATCCACTAAATGTTCATTCTGTCCTGTACAAATTATATCAGATATTTCCTCAAAAATATTTCTACAGATTATTTCAAGTTTTACCCCCAAGGTCTTCCCTACATGTCTACTACTAGTTATCTAATTTTTACCTCAAAATACTAATTCTCCGTCCTGTAAAAAATATCAATTTCTACACCCCAAATTTTCATTACCTCTCTACAAGTGATTACCTCAGTTTACCTCATGATGATCATTCTCTTCCCTGGGGAATAGTTCACATTCCCCCACAAATATTCCCTGTCCCCTTCTGATTTCCTCACTTTTTACAAGAAAACATTCTTTCTCTACTCTGGAGATTACCAAAGATTTACCCTAAAAATTTTCCCTACCTGTCCTCAACCTATTATTCCATTTCCACCTCAATATTTTCATTCTTCATCCTACAGCTGCTTTCAGTTTTCCCTCCCAATAATTTCCCTACCTGTCCATAACTGGTTACCTCAGTTTACCCTAACAAATGCATCCTCTCTGCTACAGATCACCTCAGATTTTACCCTTGAAATTTTCCCTACCTCTCCACCACTGGGTACCTCATTTTCACCTCAAAATACTCATTTTCTACCATGGCAAATCCCTCAAGTTTTGCCCCCCAAATTTACCCACCTGTCCACAGCAATTTTACCTCAGAATGTTCCTGCTCTTTCCAAAAGATAATCTCACACTTTACTCCCTCAATTTTCCCTACCTACCCAGTACTGATTACCTCATTTTTACCTCAAAATATTAATTCTTTCACCCACAGATTAGCTCACTTTTTGTTACCAAAATGCCTATTTTGTCCCCTGTATACTAACTAGGTTTTAAAACCAAAACCACACAAGTTATGTCTGTCTTATCACCAAATTCTGTCCCCTACATATCACATCAGTTTTCCTCAAAAACATTTCTTTTTACTTATTAGCTCAGGGTTTGCCCCCCAAATTCTCCCTAGCTGGTCAACTCCTGATCACTTCATTTCTCCCTCAAGATGTTCATTCTCTGCCCTACAGATCTTCCCAAGTTTTACCCCCAAAATTTCCTTGCCTACCTCTACTGACTGCCTCAGTTTATGTCAGTGTTCACTCTTTCCCTCGAGATTTACTCTAGTTTTACTCCCAAAATTTTCCTTACCTGTCCCCAAATTTATTACCTCATTTTTACCTTTAAATATTTATTCTCAACCTTTAGATTATTTTGTTGTTCCTCTACCTGTCCACTACTGATTCCCTCATTCTCCCTTCACTATATTTTCTACTGTGTAGCTTGTCTCATTATTTATCCCCTAATTCTCCATCTGTCTACTACTGATGATCTCACTTTTACCTCAAAATGTTTGTTCTCTGCCCTACAGATTATTTAATATTATTTTTGCCCCTCAAAATTTCCCTATCTGCCCACAACTGATTCCCTCATGTTACCTCAGCATGTTCATGCTCTCCCCTAGAATTATCTCAGATTTAGCACCCAAAATTTTCCCTACATGATAAGTACTCATCACCTCATTTTCCCCTCAAAGCGTTCATTGTCTACTCTTGAGATTTTGCCAAATTTTGTCTCCAAAATTTTCCTTACTTAAAAATTAGTACCTCATTTTTACTCCAATATATTAATTCTGTCCCCTACAGATTACATTGAGTTTTACCCCCAAAATTTTCCTTCCTATACAGTATTGACTAGCTCTTTTCTACTCTGAAATTTGCATTCTCTCCCCTAAACATCACCTCAGCTTTTCCCTCAAAAATGCCACCTTGCTCCCATTGACATCCCCTCACATTTTCCTACACAAACAGTTCTTGTGTCCCCTCTCAACTGTCCCAGGCTTTCAGCTAAAATTGTCATCTCTGTACCCTCTGAGTCATCCCAGGTTTTCCCAGTTAGGAGCTGCAAGGAATTCAGGCAGGGCAAAGGACAGCAGGGAATTCTGTAAATTCAAAGCCAGAAAGAGAAGATCTACCAGCAAAGGGGAAAGGTTTCAGAAAACATTTCTGCAATTACTAATTAATAATTATTTCCAATTCCCAGTGAGAAGAACATGAACTCACCACCATCAAGGCCTGGCAGTTCCCTGCAGCGAGAGCTCAGTGCACATCCACAGAGGCAATTCCAGCATCTGAAAGGAAGAAAAGAAGAAGAAAAAGCTGATTTCTTCTCTTTCAAAGTTATTTCAGTTTTTGGGGAGAGACTCCAGACTCTTGTCTCCCTCCCTGGCTGTAAAACACTTGCAGAGGCTCTGGAGTTCACACAAGATTGTCAGGATCTGGATATTTCATTTAAATTCCACTCATATACTAAGGGATTTGAAGTGTCCTAAAGGCACCTCCACTCACACTTTAATTTTAAGCCCTCTGCCACAGATGAATTGGGATGTTCTTTTGTTAGAAACACCCCACCTTCCCTAACCATCTCCATGTGGGAGATAAAATAAATGTGGACAAAAGTTCAGAAGGCAGCTTCCAAGTCAAGTTCCCTGCTAGGAAATTACTCCAACTCTAGGAAGCTACTGTGACACAGATCAGAGGAACACCTTGAAAAGAAACGCACACCCCGCAGCAGGCAGAACAATCCCATTTCTGATTTTACCTGGTCTCCAGGTGCTCTGCCAGAGCTCCCACCAGCCGTTCCCATTCCCGGACAATCCCGGACAGCACCACGGAAAGTTCTGACAGTGTCCATGAGGCCGAGGAGTCAGACGCGTTCTTTGCTGCAGAATCGGAAAGCGAGAGTTTAGATGCTCTCTGCGTGCTTTCCGAACCAAATTCGATGCCAGGAACATCCTCCCGCTCACCCAGACCCCGCCCGTCCCCCTTTCCCCCCCGGCCGGGGACGGCGCCTGCAGTCCCGGGCGCTCCCACACGGCGGCAGCACTGAGGCACAGGCGGGAACGCCCCCCCCGCCACCACCCGGCATGACCGGGCTGCGCATGCGCACTGCAGTGAGACTAATTCCGCTCCGAGCCCCTGGGTGCAGTACCGCGTTCCGCCCGCAGAGGGCAGCACGGGCGCGCCGCCCGCCGCGCTGAGTCCCGGGCGGAGCCGCTGGAAAAGGGGAATTTTTGGGGCATCAAAGAGGGAAATACCGCACCAGGACAGATCATCAGGAAATTGCAAGGCTTCTTCTTAGTGCTCCTCCAACCATTCGTGCATGGAAGTCCACGATTTTCCCAGTACCTGCTGGAAAAATCGCAATTTTCCTTGTTTTCTGAGTGTTCCCCATCCAGGCTGAGCACTTGAGGAATAAATACCTGCTCTCCATGTCCTAAGAAGAGCTTGTCTAGGTGAAAGCACTAGGAATAAGAGCCAGGATTTGTCTCACCTCACTGTGCTCTAGATGTGATTCTTCATTTAGAGATAAAAAGATAAATTCAGGCTCCATCTTGCCGCTCACCAGGGAGAGATCAACAGCTCCTAAAATCCCACTCTGTGACAGACAGAATAAATAAACATTGATTTTTCTCCTGAATAACATTAATCATGGCTTGACAGAGTTACACTAGAGAGTAAACCGAGGGGAGGCACCGCAGGCTCCTGCCAAATGGATCCAAACCTGGAAATCATCATTATTGGATAAACCTTGGCTGAAGAGCTGAGCCCCATCCCCAGAAGCTGACATCCCATTTCACATGTCGCACAAGCCGTGTGTCTGGTCTCCTGGTCCTGTAATGAGGAATTAGAGCAGCTTTTCATCACCCACAAGGAGGTGCTGGAGGGAAGGGAACACCAGGACGGTGCTGGAGCTGTCACAGATAATGAAAATCGAGCGGTTTGGGGGCTGAGTCCTCCCCGGGGGCAGCCCCCACCTGCCTGGATCTGGAAATCTGCCCGGTCAGAAAACTGACTCCAATGTTTTGATTAATCCAAGTTCAGCCTCTTTTTTTCTTACTCAACGAACCTTTGCTTAGTGGAAGGATGGGAGACACAGAATGGAAATGAATTCAGTTAAAAAGCAGGACCACATTTCATCCCTGCTGAGAGGCTGGTGTGGAATATTCATCCCTGCCCTCCTGGGGTGAGGATCTCCATCATGGCACCTGCTTTCCTACTCAAATTCCATAAGATCCTTGTGCAGGGCAGTAGAGGACCTCCCAACAGGCTGTACTAGGATTCACCAGGATCAGCCCATCCAGCCTGGCCTTGGACACTGCCAGAGATCCAGGGGCAGCCACAGCTGCTCTGGGCACCCTGTGCCACCACCCTCCCAAGGAAGGATTTCTTCCCTATACCCAATACAAACATACCTGGAGGAAGATTTTGGCTCCTCTTTCCTCCCAGGTGCAGCTGGAGCAGGTTTTCATATGCTGTGACATCTCAGGTAGAATTAGATGAATCAACACGCTCAGGGGTAGCCCAGAAGAGGATGTGCCATGTCCCAGTGAGACCAACACAGGGTGACACAGAATCCTGGGATGGTTTGGGAATTGGTTATTCTGGAAGAAGCTCCTTGAGAGGAGACCTGTACTGATAAATAAATAAAGTTCAATCAGTTTCAGAAAGTTAAATGGAAACTTGAGGGTTGATTTCCTACTTCTATATACATATATAACATATTTGTAATTTTTTATTATTTTATATATTAACAAGCATATAAAATAATTTCAATATAATAATATTTATTTATTTTAATATATAAATAAAATGTTTATATATAATTTCTTAATATATAAAAAGCATTTTTTTCTTAGAAATACACAATTATATATCTACAAATTTATCTCTTGGAATATGTAACTGATCTATAGGCATCACAGGGAATTAAGAATAATTGATGTAGGAAATCAAGATTCAGAAGTTGGGAGACAGCCTAGGATTTGGAGAAGCATTCCAACTGCAAACAGGGATAAAGAGAAAACCCTTCAGGAACTCTCCTGCTGCTGTAAATTGTTTTTACACTTCCTGGTGATGATTATAGTCTGAATTTAAGCCCTTGAGGCTCAAATTGACTCTTCAGCCTGTGCCCGGAGCATGCCTGCTCTGAATAAATCCTGCATTTCCCATGTGACTGTGTCACCCTGCCACTCTTCACCACCAGGCAGCAAGTGGAGAAATCCGTGCCATTTTTCCATTTAAAAGTGTTTTAAATAGATCAGATGAGTCAAAGCCCCCAAACACATTGTTGTCTCCATCAGGGGAACCTGTGGTGACTCATTCAAAGCCTACAAAGAGAGAGGATGAGATGGGCTGAGATGACTCAAGTCCTGAAACCTGGGAGCAGGAATAATCAGAAAACTGCAGCTGAGGTGGAAAATCAGCCTTTCCTGGGTGGAAAGAGACACACTGGAGAGGAGATGGTGTGGGAGGTTTGGACAACATCAGGAGGTTTGGAGGCATCGAAGGAGCCGGGTGTGCCTAAATCCAGCACACAGAATTATGGAATCCTGGAATGGAATGGGTTGGAAGGGATCCTAAAGCTGATTTTGTTCCACCCCTGCCATGGGCAGGGACACCTTCCACTCTCCCAGGCTGCTCCAAGCCCTGTCCAAGCTGGCCTTGGACACCTGTGCCAGGGCCAGAGAATTGCGGATGCCCTGTCCCTGGAAGGGATGAGATTTTGCAGGAGGGAGGGAGATGTTCTTATTTAGAGACAAAAAATACAATAACAAATACAATAACACCATGCCTTAATTTTCCACATTAATTAATGTTGCATTAAATTGACAACAGACACCGTTGAAGTGATTTCCAATCAATTTGGGTCAATTAAAATGAGACCAGCATTGCTGATTGCTAGTTCATCCATGTGCAGCTTCAAAGGAAAACCACCCCCCTCCTAATTTAAGACTGTTGCCATCCAGCAAAAAATTGTCCCAAAACCACTTAAAGTCCCACCTTTTAGTTAATGGCATCTTGAGTCAAGATACTCACAGGTCCTTGAGCTGAAGTCCTCAAGCCCCATCGGTCTCACCAGAACCAGGAAGTTTTTCCTGTTCCATCCTCTAAAGTGGCTGGAAGATTTTAACTTTCACACCTTCCCCACATGAGCAGTTGCCAAAGGGTCTCTGAAGCAGCTGAAAAGAGAATGAGCCTTCCCCAGAGGTCCTGGGATCCATGCTGGGGTTTTAGGGCTGGGATCCCCATGGCACATTGGAATGGATGCCCCAGAGATGGAGCGATGCTGCTCACGTGCACAGTGGTGTCAGCAGGAGTGAAGCAAAACCAAACTGGTTTGTTGGAGACTTGAGTTTGAAAGATTTTTAAAATTATTCTCTATTTCTACATTACCTTTTAATCATACATAATTATATTTGTATAATATGTCTTTTATTCATTATACGTGGGAAGGGAAAAAACATTAAGTAATGGACATATTAAAGGAAAATTGTTGCTTTATCTTAGCAATTATCAATTTTCTTTAGTACTACACATTCCTTAGAGCAAATGGAACCTGGAATTGTTTGGATTGGAAGGGACCTTAAAGACCATCCAGTTCCATCCCCTGCCATAGGCATGGACACCTTTTACTAGGCCAGGGTGCTCCAAGCTCTGGCCAATGCAGCCTTGGACACTTCCAGGGTATAACTTTGCCTGCTAAAATTCTCTTCCTCTTTCCTCAATCAGGGCTTTAAAAATGTAAGAAAAAAAATTTAAACCTAATAAATAAAATAAATAGAGCCAACTGCTGCTCGAGTGTTGCCCACTCTTACCTAACAGATACATGTGTTTCTGGTTCAGAAATTAGTATTGTCACTTCCTGCCTTCTCACTTCCCTCTCGACCCCGCCGTGCCGGCTGTTCACCGCTCCCTGTGAAACAGGGTCAATTCCTCTTCTCCCCTCACTGCCCCCCAAGCAGCTTTCACTTCCCCATTCCAGCCGAGTCAGAGGCTCATTGCAAGGAGTCATCTGACTGTGTGCCACCGGTCTTCTCCTTCTCCATCCTGGTGGCCACCACAACCTCCACAGCTCTGTCCAGCCTGTCCTGCTGTCTGGGGCAGTTATTACCCATGAGAAAGATTCACTGCTTACCTTTTTTGACATTTTTTCTGGCTCCCATTTGGGATCAAAAAAGTTCATTTTGAAAAGCCATTTTGTGCCACGTGCTTCAGCATGGGCTCAGGAGACCCACCTGCAGTCATCTTCACCGGCCATAGAATCTTGGAATGGCTTGGACTGGAAAAGACCTTAAAGCTCATCCAGTTCCACCCAGGAGGTCCAGGAGCTGCGGATGAGCCCTGGCAGGTCTGATCCTGCGCAGAGCTGAGCCCCCTCCATCCTCCTGCCCGCTGTCAGCTCTGCCTCTCTCACACCTCCTCATCTGGCGCTCGATACCGGCCCCGCAGCCAAGCCCGGCTGACAGCGGGAGATGGATGGGGCTGAGCCGGCCCCGCGGGGCACGGACACGTGTGGGGGATGCGGGGGAACCTGGGGAGGTGGTGCCTCCACGCTTCACATCAGTCCTGGCCCTGGTTCCAAATGCAGGAGCTGCCCGGGCTGCCCCCTTGGCTGCCCCACAGGGACACAGGGTCCCCTCTGTGTTATGATGTTCAAGTGCTGAACCCAAGGCTGGACAGAAGGCTGAGCCCCACTTGGGAGAAAATGTCCAGCTCTGTGCAGAGCAGGGAGGGAGTTCAGGCCAGTGCTGCCATCACTGGAATCCCAACAGGTACAGAAAGCCATCAGCATCCCCACAAGGACATCCCCTCGTCCTCCAGACCCTCTCCCAGAGCCTCAGCATCCCTCATCCCTCAAGAACACACTCCATGGTGCGCTATGAGACAGTGTCCATGGCCGCAGTGCAGTTTGGAGGGAAGTAGGGGGGCTCTGGAGCAACCCCTCTGCTTTTCCTGGTGTCTGCCCCATCCTGGTGTCCATCACCTCCCACAAAGAGCCCTCAGCCCCGCGGCGCCTGCTTGTCCCCATCCATCTCCTGTTGTCACTGCAAGGAGGGGGTCCCAGCGCCAGGGCAACGACTGGACCCACCTTGGGGGGGTTATGGGGAGGGGGAAGCTCGTTCCTCCCTCTGGAGCTGCAGAGGCTCGGCTGGAGCAGTGGATCTTTGCCAATGCTTCAACACCTCACTGTAGTTTTCAATATCAGGTGGTGACGGCCACATACAGAGAGGGACTTTGCCTGGGGGAGCCCTCACCTCCCCCACTCAGATCTGTGATATGAAGGGATAAGAAGACCCCAAGAAAGATGTCCCTGCCCAGCCTGGGGCATCCCAAGCCCTGTTTGGGGACTGGGGGTGCTCCAAGCGGTGCCACCGCTCACGTCCCGTCCATCATCACCGCGTCAGGGCGCGAAGGCAGGCTGGGCAAGGGGGCCGTGCTCCAGCCCCCAAGGACCACCTCGGCTCCAGCCCCCGCCTCTCCATCCCTGAGCTGGGGCATAAAACCCCCGGCAGGCTACAGGGACACTGCAGAGCCAGCACTGCGCTGGGAGAGGGCTTTGGCAGGGTCCCACTGCCACCATGCCGGGGAACGGAGCCACAGACGCCTCCTGCCCTGCCACCACACCCACGGCAGGTAAAACCCACCCATGACAACAGCCCCTGCACCCATGGTGGGGTCCTGTGGTAGTTTGGGGTGTGGGGGGATGGGGATAAAACCTCACTGTGGTAGGGGACAGGAGACCCTGTTCCTGCCATCATCTCCATGGAGGGAGGGTGTGATGGGGTGGCCCTGCACGGGGTCTGCTCCCCCTGACCAACATCCCTTCAACCCTCTGCCAGCCTTCCTGGGGGGCCCGGGTGAGGGGTCTCCATGCACCTCCGTCCTCGGGTGGGCTGGCGACGGGCCGGGGGCCAGTGGCAAGAACCGGCACGTGTGCCACGCTGCGGCACGGCTGGAGATGGGCAGCCTCTGGGAGGAGTTCAACCGCCTGGGCACTGAGATGATCGTCACCAAGGCAGGCAGGTGGGAACCGGAGTGGCCTGGAGGGCTGCAAAGGTGGGGGGAGCACCCCCCTCCCACCCCCCTCCCTGTGCAGGAGGATGTTCCCAACCTTTCAGGTGAAGCTTTCGGGGCTGGATCCGTTGGCTGACTACGTCCTGCTCATGGATTTCATCCCGCTGGATGACAAGAGATACAGGTGGGGATGGGGCAATGGGGGCAGGGGATGAGATCTGGGGGTGCTGAGCCCCTCCCTGCCCTGCAGATATGCCTTCCACAGCTCATCCTGGCTGGCGGCGGGCCGGGCCGAGCCGGCGGCTCCTGGCCGCGTCCACTTCCACCCCGACTCCCCCGCCAAGGGTGCCCAGTGGATGCGGCAGATCGTGTCCTTCGACAAGCTCAAGCTGACCAACAACCTCCTGGATGACAACGGCCACGTGAGGACCCTGCTGCGGGCTGGGTGGTGGGGGAGACACAATGCATCCCTGCCTGGGGGGGGTCCTGCCACCTCCTCTTTCCCACCCCTAGATCATCCTCAACTCCATGCACCGCTACCAGCCCCGCTTCCACGTCGTGTTTGTGGACCCGCGGCGTGACAGCGAGCGCTTCGCCCACCAGAACTTCAAGTCCTTCAGCTTCCCCGAGACCCAGTTCATGGCAGTGACAGCCTACCAGAACCACCGGGTGAGCACCAGCCAGACGGAAACTGGGGCCCCTCCCAGGGATTCCCTGACCCCGCTCCCCTCCGCAGATCACCCAGCTGAAGATTGCCAGCAATCCTTTTGCCAAAGGATTTCGGGACGGTGACCCCGAGCCATGGTAAGGCGCGCCTGGACGTTGTCCCCCCACCATGGTGAGGATGGCAGCTCCCTGAGCCCCCACCCCACGTCTCTTGCAGGTGTGGGGCACCGGCAGGGTCCCTGCTGGGGGCCATGCCCCGTGCCCGGGCCACCCCGCTGCCCCCCCGCCCCGAGAAGCAGGAGAAAGGTAGGGGGACTGCAGGGGGGGCCGAGCCCCTGCTGCTGCCTCTCCCCCCTGCAGGGGCTCCACGCAGCCATGGGGCTCTGGCTGCTGCCCCCCAACAGCCAGCAGCACCCCCCAGTTTCCCCGAGCTCCCTGCACCCACCTTCCAGCCCCTCACCTGCCCCCCTGGTGTCTATGTGGGAGCCAAACCCCGCACCCTGCCCTACCCCCTGCCCGCCTTCCCCCAGCTCAGCACCTACGGCCCCACCGCAGCCCCCACCTTTGGCTACGGCCAGCAGTGACAGGGGGCACCCCCAAGCACCCCCTGCACCTCCTACCCAAGCAATGGCAAGGCAGAGCTGGGGGGAGGCACAGGAATGGCTTTATTCACCACCAAGGAGGCTCCAGGGGTCCAGTGGGGGGGAATTTGGGGCACAGCCCATGTTCCAAGCTCCTGGAATCCCCTTGGCATGGCTATTCCCAGGTGTCCGGGGCGAAGGCAAAGGGGCACAGCTTGTACCCGGCACCCACGTAGAACTTATTCTGGAACTCCACCCTGGCAAGAAGAGGGGGTTGAGGAGTGCTCTGGGGGGTCTGTCACCACTCCTCCAAGACCCCCCCCAGGAACCCATCAGCTTTGGGGGCTCACCAATGCAGGCGCAGGGCATGGAGGAAGGCAGAGAGCCCCTCCATCACCAGCAGGATGGCCACGGTCAGCACGGCGAAGGCAGCGAAGACGGGCACCAGCACCACACCGCCCACGTAGCTCAGCCCCACAAAGCCATTCCGCATCACCATGGTCCATAGGACCTCCGAGAGCTCTGGGAACGGGAGGGACAAGAGCAGGAGGGGGGAGTGAGGGTCTGCCTGGGTCTGAGTGGGACGGGGGGGCACCGAGGGGACTCACGGGCATGTGCCAGGCTGAGTGCCCAGAGCCGCAGGTAGGACGCGGTGTTGGAGACACAGCCCAGGCAGTACTCGATGGTGTGGATCGCCTGATGCATGAAGATTTCGGCGAAGTCCAAGTGCTGCAGGGAGGGGAGGGGATGGGATGTGGGACATCAGCTGGGTGCACAGACACCCTCATCCCACCACCAAAGCCTGCCTGGATGCCCCTTACCTTGGCGTCAGGGCTGTGCCCTCCACTCTCTACATCCTCTGTGGTGGCATTGACAGAGTTCCCAGCCTCCTGCCCCTCCAGCAGCGGCTCCTGTTCCCCCGTGGTCAGCGGCTGCACCGGGACAGCGCCCACAGTGAGACCTCCTTGTGATGCCCAGGGAGCCCCCCATGGCCCCTGGCCTTACCGTCCTTGGGGCACCCTGCCGGCACCACTGGTACAGCGGTGTCCCCAGGAGCAGGACGGGCACTGACGCCAACGCCAGCACCACTAGCACCATCTGCACTGGCACCTGGGGCACAAGGACAGCATTTTGGGGTCTACCCCCACTCCTGACATCCGCTCTCCCAGCCAGGGTGAGGAGTAGCTGCCTGCCAGAGCGGTGGGTGGTACCTGCCCCGGGTAGAGCGGGAGGTTCTCGGCATTGGAGGTGAAGAGGAACATGTCGATGAAGTGGATGAGGATGCTGGGGGCCACCCTCGAGTCAGCAGCACTGAACTTGATCCACTTGTAGAAGATGAGGAAGACCAGGTAGCCAAAAAGAGCCAGGAGGAAAATCATCTCTGGGAGGAACTCCAAGACCAGCCGGTGCCGCTGCTGGAAGTGCCTGGGTGGGAGGACATTGGCCGTGCTCAGCCTGTCCCTTCCCACCCACGCACATCCTCAGCACTCACCGAGGTACAGGGGTACAACTGGGGTACCCCAGTTGCCCCCTCATCCCACCCAGGTGAGTCCAATCCTGGTCCCCTTGGCATGACCAGAGCTCGTGGGTGCAGCCCAGGGACTCACACGTGGTTGAAGACTCCCAGCACGACGCCGAAGCCCATGTGCACGATGCCCAGCACCACTGACATCTTCATCTTGAAGGAGTTGAGGAAGTTGAGGTGGTTGGTGGCCAAGCTCCAGATCTGTCACAAACAAGGTGGGTGAGACTCTGAACCACCCCATAGAGGGTCCCACCTCGTTGTCATCCCCATGGGACACTCACTGGATCGATCCCAAACGGATAGGGCCCTTGGAAGACACCGGTGACATTGGGGTCCAGGGTGAGCGAGGGGTGGGTGGCGAGGTACGCAGAGCTGGGGGCAGAGCAAAGTTGTCAGTGCCAGCAGGGAGATGGGGACCCAGGCAGGTGGCATGGGGGTGGGACCCCACCTCCAGGAGGAGTGGTTGGCCATGGTGGCCACGCTCCAGGCAGAGGGGAAGATGACAGCGGCTTTGCTGAAGCACTCGTTGTAGATGAAGCCGGTGTAGATGGAGAAGGCACCCATGAGCAAGATGAGGTAGCGCCCCTCAAAGAATGTCAGCCAGATCTAGGGGGGCAAACATGGCTCCCATGTCCCATATTACCTCCCCTGCCCCACACCACTCCCTTCCCACAGCACCACCCTGACCCATACTGACCCTGTCCTGAGCCACCAGCCCCATCCTGTATCATCCAGCCCCATCCCACATCCCCAACCATGTCCCACCCCTCCAACCCCGCTCCGTGCCCCCGGGCCATCCCATGTCCGTAACTGTGTCCGTCCCACCCCTCCGTCGTGCCCCCACCTCGTTGGTGCCCTGCCGCAGGCGGGGGCTGTCCTCGTACAGCACCATCCAGAGCGCAAAGAGGAACATGAGCAGCCCGTGCCCCACGTCCCCAAACATGATGGCAAAGATGAAGGGGAAGGTGATGATGGCGTAGGGTGCTGTGGGACACAGGGACTGCGTTACACGAGGTGTCCTCCCCTCTCAGCCCTGGGCTCAGGGGGTGCCAGGGGGCCTTACCGGGGTTCACCTCCTGGTAGCTGGCCACCCCGTAGGCGTCCACGATGCTCTGGAAGCCGGCAGTAAACTTGTTGGTGCGGATGAGGGTGGGGGGGCTCTCTGAGGTGGGGACGCGCTGCACGAAGCACTCCACACTGGAGCCACTCTGGTACTGCGGGAACAGCACCCAGAACCTGATCCTGGCACCCCCGGCACTCCCCTGCCCAGCACGTGGAGCCTGTCCCTGGCACCCCACCCCACAACACCCCCCTCCCTGGCACCAGCCCCCAGCACCTGGAGCCTGTTCTTGGCACCCACCCCACAATCCCCCCCAGCCTGGCACATGCTCCACCATGATGAGGGGACATAGGGACACCAAGCAACCTCTGGCACAAAGACATGGAAACACAGAACAACCCCTGGCATGAGGACATGGGGACACCAACAAACCCTTGAGATGAAAACATGGGACACCAAGAAACCCAGGGACAAGGACACGGGAACACAGAGCAACTGCTGACACAAGGACAACTGAGCAACCCAAGAACAGGAACATGTGTACACTGAACAATCCCTGGTGCAAGGACAGGGGGACACAGAGCCACTCACAGATCCCTGGCGCAGGGCATCCTGCACTTGGGTGAGGTCCCGCACAGGGCACCAGACCTCGGCAATGAGGCACTTCTTGGTGACATCGAAGCTGCACTGGTTGAGGACGAGGTAGATGGCCTTCATCTTCTGCACCTGCACACGCCAGGTAGGCAGCACCTGCGCCACCTTGTCCAGCACCTCCGCCAGGTACTTCTCCGTCTCCTCCAGCGTCTGCGGGCACCTGTGTCAGGGATGGCAATCCAAGCGTGGCCCCCACATCCCCTCATGGCACCCAGCTCACCACGCTGAGCTCCTGGATCTGTCCATGCAGCCTGGTAATGGCCTCCGTCCTGCTGGCCTCACTCTCTGGGTAGGTATACACCTGGCAGTGGAAGCTGGGACAGAGGGACATCACCGTGTCAGGGGTGTCAGGGCTGCCCAGCCCGGCCCCACAGCAGGGTCCAGAGTGGGTGTTACTAAATAAACCCCCCTGTGGGGGATACATGGCCACTCACCAGTCCGAGATCTTGCGGATCTTCTGCCCAATCTGTTCGCCCCAGTAGGAGATGAGGAAGATGACCCAGGTGATGCTCTCGCCCTGGGGACAGCACAGTCGGTGTCACTCTGGTGTCCCAGCTCCCACAGCCGTGCCAGCCCGCCCCCGGGTGCTGCCTCACCGTGGCCGGGTCCTCCATTGGCTCGGGCATCTCCACGAAGGAGGCCACCAGGTACCCGCGGCAGGCGCGCCACAGCAGCCGCTCGAAGGCCGTCACTCGCCACGGGTGGATGACACCGGCCACAAAGCTGCAGAGACACAGCAGGAGTGCTGGGATAGGCAAACCACCCCATGGTTGCACCGCTGCCCCAGAGGTCATCTCCAAGACTTATCCCGCAGGTTCCCAGTTGTCCCATGGCCACACCTTTGCCCCAGAACCCCTCTCCATCCCCTGCCCCACACCCTTCTCCCTCTCACCTGATCTTGCGCTCGAGGTGCTGGCGCACAGAGGGGTCGAGGATGGGCTCACGCTCCGAGAGCGCCGGTGGCCGTGGCGGGGAGCCCAGGGGGGCCTGCGGCGAGGTGGAGCAGAGGGATGAGCCTGGGGGAAACTGAGGCACAAGGCAGCACCCCCAGGTGGGCGGGGACCCCCGGACCCACCGGCAGGCTGGTGAAGCGCTGTCCCTCGCGCAGGACGTGCAGGCACTGCCGCAGGTCCCGCAGGCGGCCGCGCAGGGACGCGCGGCTCCGGCTGACCTCCCGCAGCTCCTGCGCCAGCTGCTCCGACTGCTCCTGCACCCGCAGCGCTTCCCGCGCCGCCGGCGCCCGCGGGCTCTCGGGACACGGCCCCGGCACCCGCCCCGCGGCGCGCAGCTCCTGCTGCAGGAAGGCTGGAGAACGGGGAGTCACGGTCAGACCGAGGGGCCGAACCGGGCGTTCCCCTGAGAAGCCCCCGCGAAGTCAGCCCGCGGCACTCACTGAAGGTTTTCTCCATCTCCTCGCAGCGCCGCACCTCGCCCACGAAGCGCCGCTGGAAGGGGCTCACTTTGGGGTTCAGCTGCGGGGATACAGTCAAGGCATGGCCCCACATTGGACTGGGGGGTTCAGCACGCCGGGGGAACAGGCAGCCCAGGCACCAAACCCAGCCTGACCAACTTCCCTGTTCCCACGGCACCCTAGAACACCCACCCCAAACCCGAGCAGACCAAACCCAGTGCACCCAGGCTCACCCAGCCGAACCCCCTGCACCCCAGACACCCCAAAACGCCCCCAGTCCCTTACTCACGTCTCTGAACTCCAGCAGCCCGCGCTCCCCCAGCTCGCTGATGCAGCTGTAGGCAGAAGCCGACTGCAGGAAGAGCTGGGCCAAGCAAACCTCCTCGCTGCGGAACAGGGACCCCATGGCCCCCCCCCGAGACGCCCGGTCCGACCCGGGGTGCGGAGGCGTCAGGGCACGCACCTGGGGATGGGACAGAACGGAACAGGAGGGAATGGGGTGGGATGAGAATGGGACACTGAGAGCTTCCTCAGGCGTGAGGGCGGGAAAGGGGGACAACAGGGCAGAGGTCGCCCCGCTGTCCCGGCGGCTGCGGAGACGGAACCGGGCTGTGACCGTGGGAAGCCGGCCCGCTCAGGCACACGCGGCTGCGCCCAGCACCCGGCTGCCAAAGTACTTTCGAAACCCCCCCTTCCCCTGCCCCATTCAGCTGCCTCTGAGTCAGGGCCAGCGCATTCCCCGCCCCGGGACCGCCCCGGGCCGGACCCTCTCCGGACCCACACGGCCGTGCCCCCCCCGCACCAAGCTCGGCCGGGATCCAGCACTTCCTCTTCCCCAGGAAGAGCCCGGCCCCGGGGAGGGACCGGCCGGCGCGGCCCCGCCGCCCCCAGGGAAACCCGTTCCCCGGGACATACCGCACACCGCACCGCCTGGGGAGCGGCCCCTCGGAGACAAGACCCTCGCAGCGTCCCCCGAGGAGGACGGAAATGGGAAACATTTCCAGGAGCCGGGCGGAGCCGGAAAACCGCCCGCGAGAATCAGCAGGACCCCCGCACCCGTGTGAGGCCGGACTGTTAGTGAGTAATTACTCCAAACAATCCCCATTTGTGCAGGAGCCAGCGTGCTTTGCTGGGGCCAGATTGACATCCCTGGAGAGAAGAGGTTTGGGGTGCTACTGCCCAATCTGCATAACACAAAGGGGGTGAACTATCACTGCCTGCATCCTGCAAGGCGCAATCGGCCTTCTCGTCACGCTCTGGCTCTCCCTTGCACAACTGGCTCAGTTCTAATGCTTCCCCTCCGGAAGAAAGAAGGCTGAACTGCGCCGCCGTGAGAGGCAGCTGAAAAGGGAATCACTGAGCATCAATGACCCCCGAAGCGCTCCCAGATTAATTTCTGAGGTCTTTCACCAGAGGACTGAAACCTGGGCATTCCCCCCGAGCCTGATTGCATTTTAACCCATGAGGCTTTGTGTTTTGTGGGCTTCTTCCCCCACTGCTGACAGATCCAGACCATCACTTTGACCAAGGGACAACTATTGCAACAATCAAGTCACAAGATCTGCCAGGGGTGATTTGTTTTTACCCTTATCTTTCAGTTCTTTTTTTCTCTTTTCCCTTAGACATTTCTTTGAAGTAATAATTTTTTATGTTTTCATGTAGCCGTATTGCTGTAGATAATAATGACCAAAACACCCACATACCTGCTTTCCATTGCCACTCAACTGTTCTAAAATAAACCCTACATATACATACTTACCAATCATTAAGAGTCCTTTCACTCTAATCTGCCCCTGTGTTACTCTCACCTTTGAGGGACAAGTCCTAACAACTGGGATCTCTCTGCTGGGATCACTGGGACCACTGTGAGACCACAGATTTGCCAGGCACCCCATGCTGGCCCACACACCAGCATCACTGGGACACCCATCCAGTACCACCAGAGGCTCCCCCACTGGTGCCATCAGGACCCTCTGCTGGGATCACCCGGATCACAGGCATCACTGGGACCCTCATACCAGTACTACTGTGAGCACCCCTTGCCAGGATCACCAGGCCCCCCCACCCTGGCTGCCCTCAGAAGCTGGAAATGACCCTCCCAGATTCCTAAATCCCCCCCAGCACTGCTCCTCCATCCTTGTCTGCTCCACCTCCCACACCTTTCCCTGCAAACCACCCCCTACCCCAGCATTGGTGCCAGCAGCCCCAGGACCCACATCCTCCTCCCCAAAACACAACCCCACACCCAGGGGTGGGGTCCCCCCAGGAGTCAGGGGCTCTGACCCCAACGCTGGAAAGGAAAAGACACAGAGTTATGGGAAGGGGCTGACACCCACAGTGCCAGCAGAGGGGGAGAACCCCCAAACACTTTATTTGGGGGGCGGGTGGGGCTGTCACCGGTACAAGTAATCAGCCTGGATGTTGGCTGCAATCTCAGCCTCCCACTTGTCGCCGTTGTTGAGCAGCTTCTCCTTGTTGTAGAGCAGCTCCTCGTGCGTCTCCGTCGAGAACTCGAAGTTGGGGCCCTGCCAGGGCGGAACGGGGTCACCCTTGGGGTCACCATGGCGGGAAAGGGGAGTCCCTGCAGGCCCCACTCACCTCCACGATGGCATCCACAGGACAGGCCTCCTGGCAGAACCCGCAGTAGATGCACTTGGTCATGTCGATGTCGTAGCGCGTGGTGCGGCGGCTGCCGTCGGCGCGGGGCTCGGCCTCGATGGTGATGGCCTGGCACGGGGACACCGTCACGGCCAGAGCCCCGGGTGAGGAGGAGGAGGAGGAGGAGGAAGTCTCACCTGTGCCGGGCACACGGCCTCGCAGAGCTTGCAGGCGATGCAGCGCTCCTCCCCGGACGGGTACCGGCGCAGCGCGTGCTCCCCACGGAACCGCGGGCTCAGCGGGCCCTTCTCAAACGGGTAATTGATGGTGGCCGGCTCACGGAAAAGGTAGCTCAGGGTCATGGCCAGGCCTGCGGGAGAGAAAGAGGGGTTATGGCATATTTAGGAAGCGGGGGGTCACCCCACAAATGAGGAGGGAGAGCAGGGTCTCACCTCGGACGAGCTCGGTCCAGAGCAGGGTCTGGGCGGCGCGGTCAGTGATGGATCGCATGTCCATGGCCGGCTCCCGGATGTTGACATACTCTGCGGGAAGATGGGAGCTGTGCCCACCCTGCAGAGCCCTGGGGTGGGAGCTGAACCCCCAGGGGGGTGGCATGGCTGTACTCACTGTAACAATCCCTGGGGGTGCTGGTGCTGAGCGGGCGCAAGGAGCCCAGAGGGGCCAGGGGGCCTGGGGAGGGACAGGAGGGAGAGTCAGCAGGGTCACAATGGGGTTTGGGGGGTTCAGGAGGTTGGGGATTCCTGGGTGGCCTCACCTGCACGGGCAGCCTGGTACAGCAGTCGCAGTGCTGCCATGGCCGATCCTGGAGGGCAGAAGGAACCTCAGCAACTACCAGTAAGGGACTGGGGCTGGGGCTGCCAGGGGCCCCCATGGGGGACACTGGGACCCTGATCCCCACTCCTCCACCCAAAGAGACCCAGACCCCCAGGCACTCCTGTCCCAACACTCCTCAAGGGACTCCAAGTGCTTTTCCCTAGGGACCTAAGCATCCTGTTTCTTTTGCCAGCCCCTCTCAAGGCACCCAGGCATCCTGTCCCTCCTTGCAGCCCCCTCTTAAGAGACCCAAGTGTATCCCCCAATATCTTGTCTACGCCCTAAAAGGGACCCAGCTGTTCCCCCAGGGGACCCGGGCATCCACGCCCCACGCTCCAGGGACACCCAGATGTCCCTTCCTCATCCCAACCCTAAGGATCCAGGGGCCCTCATGTCCTGCCTCTTTCAAGGGACCCACGTGTCCCCCCATCCCCGTCCCCATGTCCCTCCCCGTCGCCCCGCATCCACTTGAGCACCCCCGCGGGACCGATCTTTCCTGTCACCCCCCAAGTCCCCGCTCAGCCTGTGTGTGTCCCTTTGGAGAGGATGGCGGCGGAGGGTAGCACAGTGTCCGGGCCGCCCCCTCTGCCCCAGGCGGATTTGGGCGGCCACTACACGCCACCGGGAGTGACCGCAGCCCCAGGCCGACCCCCGGGCCCCCCAGGCTGCCCCCCTGGCCCCCCTCCTCCCACCTCACCTGCCCCAAGGGCCCTCCGCCGTCCTGACCCCTGGTCGCCCCCGCGGGCACTGCGCATGCGCTTGCGGCTGCGCGTCGTGGGCGGGGCGAGCGACGGCCGACGCGCTTCTCATTAGTGAGAGGACGGGGAGGGCGGGGAGAAAGAGGGAGAAGCGTCGCTGATTGGGCGGAGCGCGCCCGTGCTGCGCGGCGATTGGTGGGACGGGAGGGGGCGCGTCCGAAGGGGGGGCGGAAGCGGAAGCGCGGGTTCACGCGGAGGCACGCGGTTGCGGTGCTGGCGCGGAGCCTCCCGCTCTTCCAGGGCTTCCCGAGCCTCCGGAGCTTTGCGTCCGGTTTCTGGAACAGCTCGGGCCACGGTTCCCGGACGGTCTCGCAGCTGGAGCGGCCCAGATACTTGGATTCACTACAAAGTCCGGCTCCGCCTCTGGCGGGCTCAGCGCTGGCCTCGACCCCTCAGGCCCGGCACAGTCCCTGGAGGCGGGCATCAGGGATGTTTCCCCTTCCCTATTAAACTGTCTTTATCTCAGCTGCCTCGTCCAGTTCTCTCCATCCGCCCACCCGGGGAAATCCCCGTGGGATTCAGCCACGACAACCCACAGCCCAGCAGGAACGGGTATCCCTTTACCGGCCCAACCAGCCCCGCAAATGGAGCAGCATGGAGCGAAGGAAGCTGGGATCATGGAGCAGGATAAACTGGGAACACAGGGCAAAGGACACTGATATCATGGGGCAAAGGACACTGGGATCATAGAGCAGGAGAAACCAGGATCATCCCAGCTCAAGGATTTAGGATTAGGGAGTTGTTGTGGACCTTCTCAAGGCAGAGTACACAATGAGGGGCACAGGAGACCCCTCTGCTCTGGTGGTACCAGTGGAAATAAAGCCCCAAACAACCAGAAAAGAGGAATATGGGACTGGAATGGAGGAAGATGTGGGGAACAAGGGACTCTTGGGGTGAATAGGGGTGCAGGGAAGTGAAAGGGAAGCACACAGGATGTTGAGAAACACCTTTGATTGCACCTGAGCACCAGGACCAGCAGCAAGAGATGTCCCAAGTGGGTACACTCTGAGTGGGATGTGGAGACCCTCAGAGCAGGGTACAGTCACTCTTACGTGTCACCTTTAAAGTGGCCTGGATGACCCCAAATTTCCTCTGGGTGTAGGGGGGATAGCGCGGGGCGTTGAGGGACTCCCGGCCCATCCCGCGCTTCAGGCACCCACGGGGGTGGGAGAAGGTGTCAAAGCTGAACTTCCCGTGGTGCGTTCCCAGGCCGCTGTTCCCTGCAATACACAGCGCAGGACCCCGGTGGGGAGCTGGATCTGGCCATCCTTTGGGTCAAAGAACCCAAAATTAGGCTCCCAGCTCTGTGAAAGCAGCACCACCCCTTCATCCAGCTGCTTTCCAAGCCATGGATGAGCTTCTCAGGAATGTGACCCAAAGAGGACCACGAGGTGACCCAGTGCACACCCAAGCTGATGTTTGGAGTGGGAAGATTAGGCTGGAAGGTGGAGAAATACCCCAAAACTCTGTCATCAGTGGATTCCACCATTTAAATTAACATGTTTAGCAACTGGATGGGTGTTACTGATGAGGTGATGGCAGCAGCAAGATGCTCCCACCAGATGAGCTTCCCTACCACAGGAATACCCTCCAAAAGACATCGCATCCATGCTGGATCCAGCCCTGCTGCAGCGGGGCAAGACTGCAGGGGTGGAGAGGCATAATGACTGAGGTGTCTTTGGCAAGGTGGGACCCAGCACCAGGGATCAATGTTGGGAGGTAAAAGCTGGCTTGCCAGGAACAGGCACAGGAAAGCCAGGCAGGCTGGCAAAAAATAACGAAATCCAGATATGATTTGGTAACAGATGGGATAAAATGCCATGAGTCAGCCTGAGCTGATAAAATGCTAATCATGGTTGGGGTGATGCATTGGGTGCAGTTCCTCACACATCAGCAGCCCTAGGATAAAGGGAAATCACTGATGCCTCCTGGCCAGCTGAGTGGGAAGAGAGGAAAAAAGGTGGAAAACAGGAGTGGAAAACAGGAGCTGGTAGTGAAGATCATCCCATAAAAAGCAGGCGTCTCCATCATGGAATCCCAGGAATAGTTTGGGTTGGAAAGGGCCTTAAAGATTATTCAGTTCCACTCCCCTGACATGGGCAGGAACACCTCCCACTAGACCAGGTTGCTTCAAGCTCTGATTCCCTGTGTGGTAAGCCAGACATTTCCATGGATCCAGGGAAGACAGAGCTTGGGATAGGGAATATGGAGAGAAGGAACCTCAGGGTGCTCCATGGGTGTCCAGCAAAGCCCAAGATGAAGCAAAGGGCTTCTGGAGGAGAATTTCCCTATGGACTACTAAGCCCTCTGGAGCTGAGAATTCCTCCAGAGACCCTTCCTGACCATGGGTGGGATCACACCTGGCTCCCAATGGGCAGGATTGGGGATTTTGGACCTACCAATGCCTCCAAAGGGCAGTGAGGGCAGTGTCACATGCATCAGGGTGTCGTTGCCACAGAAGCCACCACTGCTTGTCTGCTCCAGGACCCGGTTCACCACCTGGGAGTGACATGAAGAAGATGAGACATGGATCCCCCATCCCATTCCACTAGCTCCAAACACAATCCATAACCCCTGACTAGGCTGTGTGCTGTAAGGGAAACACTTGGAGCACAAACATGGCTGGATACAGCTGCCAAGGAGCACAGGGCAGGTGTAGTCCTGGCTTGGCTCTACCTTGTCATCTGAGGAGAAGGCATAGGCAGCCAAGGGCCGCTCCCGGCTGTTGATGAAGTCAATGGCTTCATCTACACTGGCGATGATGATGATGGGCAGGATGGGCCCAAAGATCTCCTCCTGCATGACGGGATCTGAGGGCTGCACATCCACCAGCACAGTGGGAGCTGCAGAGAGGAAACCCGACAGCATCAGCCGGGCACAGAGGTTGGAGATGACACCTTGGTGATCCCCCAGTACACATCTCCTGTACCAAAGGCCACCAGGCCAAGCACCCAGTTCCCCTCATACTCTTCTCCAAACCTGGAATGTGCTCCATACAAGGATGCAGATGTGAGTGACCCCCAAGCCTCACCAATGTAGCGCTCAGCCTCGTCCGTCTGTCCCCCGATGGCCACGCGCCCGCTGCCCAGCAGCGCCCGCAGGCGCTGGAACTGCTTGTCACTCACAATGCGGCCAAAATCCGGGGATTCTCGGGGGTTGGGGCCATAGAAATCATTGATGGCCTTTTGCAGGGCTGGAAGCAGCTTCTCCTGCATCTCCAGGGTGCAGAGCAGGTAGTCGGGCGCGACGCAGGTCTGCCCTGCATTGAAGAAGCGGCCCCAGGCCACGCGCCGCGCCACGTTGGTCACATCACAGGTGTCAGACACATAGCAGGGGTTCTTGCCCCCCAGCTCCAGTGTCACTGGTGTCAGGTGCTTGGCAGCGGCTGTCATCACAATCCGCCCCACCGGGGGGCTGCCTGCGGGCAGGGAAAACATGGATTGAGGTGGGAATCCCACCAGCCATCGCGCAGCTCTGGGATGTGGCACTGGGTTCCATCAGACCTCAGATACACATCCCAGATCCTCCAACAGATCCTGGCACACATCTCCAACCCAATCCCTGCCTTCCTCTCCAGGGATGTCTGGGGGAACCCATCTTCCTCCTCACAAAAAATCCAGGCAGGGCTCTGCTCTGTCCCATGGGACGTACCAGTAAAGAAGATGTAGTCAAACTTGTTCTCCAGCAGCCTGGTGGTCTCCTGCACACCACCAGTCACCACAGCAAAGCAGTCCTGCAAGGAAATGAGAAAGGCCCCCTCTTGTCACCATCTGTCCCCACCAATAGCACCCTGGGAGGCTGGGACACTGGCTGGGCATGGAGGAAGGAAGTTGGGCAGTACATGGAACCGGAGATGGTGTGTGAGGCAGGCTCAGAACACAGCTCTGTGTGTGCAGGGGTGCCTCAGCCATGCCACAGGGATGGAGAGAGTGTCCCACCTTGTCCAGGTAGCTGGGCAGCACTTCTGCCACAAGTCTTTCTGTCTTCTTGGACACCTCAGAGGGTTTGACAATAACACAGTTCCCTGGGGAAGACAGACAGGATGTTAGAGCTGTGACATGGTGACAGCCAGCCCCTCTATGGACGAAGTGCCCTCACCAGTGCTTGGCACTGCTGGGATCCTCCAGGCCAGGGGACAGGAAGTTTGGGCTCACCGGCAGCGATGGCCCCGATGAGGGGCACCAGGAAGAGCTGGATGGGGTAATTCCAGGGCGCTATGATGAGCACCACCCCGTAGGGGTCCTTGCGGATGAAGGCAGAGTCCAGCTGCATCGCCTGTGGGACACCCGCCACATCATGTCCCACCCTGCACCACCATCCCACCCAGCTCTGCCTCCCATCCTCTCTCCTCTTCCCTCTCACCAGAATCCTGTCCACCTTCTCGTCCTTCATCCAGCGGGACAGGTTGTTCAGGGTCTCATGGAGCTCGTTCTTGCACACGAGGATCTCAGATAATTCAGTTTCAAAGGGTGCCTGCAGACACCAAGGATGCAACATGTGACCTTGGCATACCCTGCAGCTCTTATCCCAATGCTCCATAGTGTTTTGCCCAGGACTTGGGGACTGGAGCCCTCTACATCCCATGCTGGATTCAAATCCCTAAGGGCATTGAGCACCCCCTGTGTCTGCAACATGATGCTTTTAAGCACTGATTGCTTAAAAATAGGAAAAATTATGCAGATCCCATTTATCCAGACAACAGGAAGAACAGGGAGGGTGTCCAAAGGGACTAGATTGGGGAAGAGAAAACAATGAGCCCTGTGTGGTATTAAGGCTCTGGCTGCAAAGCCAGGAGATCTGGGCTCAGGGAGTCACAGCCTGGGTGAGCCCCGTGGGAGGAAAGGGGGTGACATCAGGTGGGAAGTTCAGGGCAGGGAGCAGGGACAGAAATCTGGGATTAATTTGCCCAGGAAAGAGGGAAACTGAGGCTGGTGGGTGTGGGAATGGTTATCCCTGTCAAGGTGCCCCCCACCACACCCTCTGTCTATGGTAGAGCATGGATGGACTTTGGAGCACGGTGACAGTGACATGCTTCATCTCAGTCTCCCAGATCCAGAGGCTGCGAGCCCAAGGCAGAGCCCAGGCATGCATGGAGAATCCAATGAGAGGAGGACAAAGCACCCCCAGCTGGGCTGCGGGAGCCCCTCAGCTCCTCTGGCCACCAAGTCCTCCTGTTCCTGTCCCCTCTCACCTTGCCCAAGTCAGAGGCAGTGGCATCCATGATCTCCTGCTTCTTGTCATCCAGGAAGTGTCCCAGAGCCTCCAGCTGGGCCACACGGTATTCCAAGGGCCTAGTCTTCCCAGAGAGCCAGGATGCCCGCAGGCGGCTCACCAGCCCTGCAAAGGGGTTCCTGCTGTGGGGACAGGGGTGTTAGAGGGAAGCCAGCCCCATTCCAGCTCCTCAGAGCTCCACATCACCCCAGCCCAGCATCCAGGTGCCACTCCAGGGAGAGGATGGAGCACCGGGACCCCTCCTGCCACCTGTCTGTCCCCCCACACTTACCTCAGGGTGTCACCATCCACACTCCCATTCCCACCATTGCCCTCAGAGGCTCTCTTGGCCTCACTCTCAGGAGGCTGCGGGAAGACAGTTCCAGCCTCCATGCTCCCACAGGTGCAGCATGGGATGGTTGCACTGGGGTTATCAACCACAACTTCCCTCTTCTCAGCTAACACAGTGGCTGCCAGCTTCCTGCCCTGCCCTCTGGCTGCCTGTCCTTCCCCTTGGCTGCCTGCCCTGCCACACCTCCCTTCCAGCTATAACTCTTGGGGCAGGAAACGCCCCCAAACCTCCCAGCATCCCCCAGACCAGAGGAGAGAGGCACAAAGAGAGGCTGGGAGAGAGTTTGATGCAAAGTCTTTACTACAGGCAGAGTTACACGGAGCGAAGAGCAACAGTGAGAAGGGAGAGAGGCTCATTCCAAAGGAAAAGTCCGTGTGAGGGGAGATGGGACTGATGGGAGCGCTTCTCCACCAGAAAGAGAATTTTGGACTAAGAAAAAGATTTTGGTAATTTCAGCTGTGTCTTGGAAAATGGTTTGGAGCAGAGGCCACAAGGGTGCAGGAGAGGATGTCCATCCTGCCTGTCTGACATGCTCCAGCGAGGCAAAGGACACAGTGAGGAAGTGGGGAGTGCGATGAAGAGGGAGAGTGGGACAGTTCCAGTTCTTCCCGCTGACTCCGTGGCATCTTCAGAGCAGGGCATGGCAGCCTCAGAGCAGGGTGCAGGTGCCCCTGCGCTTCACCTCGAAGGTGGTTGTGAGGAGCCCCAACTTCTGCTGGGTGTAGGGTGGGTAGCGCGGGGTGTTGAGTGTCTCCAGCCCCATGTTCCGGTGCAGGCAGCCACGGTGGTGGGAGAAGGTGTCAAAGGTGAACTTCCCATGGTATTTTCCCAGGCCACTGTTCCCTGGAACAGACAGGACAGGTCCATGCTCAGGATGGGAATCTGCTCCTGATGATGCTTTCTCCAAGCATCAAAATGAGGGAAAAAGACAACTATGGGATTTTCTGAGCAGCACAGACAAGGTGGAGGAATTCCATTTTCCAGTGCCTCCTCCAGGTCTATCATGCTCTGTCCAGCCAATCTTGCTGCAGCTCAGCAGTTTGGAGGCCCCAGCATCTCCTTTTTACCCACCTCCATTTATCTACACAAGCTTTGCTGGGTTCTGCAAGTCTTGATTTCACTCCATGATGCTCCACCGTATCTCCCCACGGCTGGAGCTGTTCAACCCTCTTCCCGGAACTCTAAAAGCCTGGAGCCACATTGGCAACACCAGTTCTCCCAGTTCCTGTGGCTGGTTTAACTGGAGGTTAAGTGACTTCTCGTGGAAGTTTTGGTGCCATCTCACCCCAATGACTTCAGCCCCTTCACCTGCTCTAAAGTGGCTTTACCTAATAATTGAAGGTGGTTGGTGTGAATCATTCCCAATTAAGATAAGTTACGGAATGGGAAGTACAAAAAATTGTTCCCTGAGCCACAGGCAGGTGAGGAATTAATTGTCTGGGTGTTTCATTATGTCTGACTCAGGTGCCAGCCCCGACAGAGATGCTGAGCAAGGGCAGCACCAAATGAAGGGACTTATCCCAAAAATATTTTGGGAAGAGATCAAGTCATACGGAAGTATTCTGGGAAACAACATTCCTGTATTCCTGTATCCCTGGACCGTGCTGCACCCACAGTCCAGGCCTAAGCAGCCTCACTTTTCACCGAGAAAGCAAAAATTGGTGCCTCTGGAGACCAAAAATTTCTTCTTCTCCAAGATCCTGTAAGAGGTTCTCCAGGTTTTCATAAGCACTTTGTTCCTAGTATTTTGTCCTAAAAGTTGGAATGAAGGTACAACCTGGCTCCTGAGGGACATTAAGGGATCCAGCCCAGAACCACACTGGCTGCAGGAAGAAACTCCCATTCCTCACCATGGCTCAGGCCATGGATCACACCTGGCTCCCAATGGCCAGGACTGGGGATTCTGGACCTACCAACGCCTCCGAAGGGCAGCGAGGTCAGTGTCACGTGCATCAGGGTGTCGTTGCCACAGAAGCCTCCGCTGCTTGTCCGCTCCAGGACCTGGTTCACTATCTGGGAGGGAGCAGAGAAGGTAGATGAGGGGCTTGCACTTGGCAAACATTACCCAGTTTACCCATCAGATGTTCCCAGAGTGTCTGGACTCTAAAGACCCTTCAGAGCACATCCTGGGGCTCGTGGAGGAGGTGCCTGACTTCCCTCCCCACTTTTTCTGCTCCACAGACACACCTTGCTGTCGCAGGAGAAGGCGTAGACAGCCAATGGCCGTGGCCGTGCGTTGATGAAGTCAATGGCTTCATCCATGTTGGCGATTACAACGATGGGCAGGATGGGCCCAAAGACCTCCTCCTGCATGGCAGGGTCCGAGGGCAGCACATCTGCCAGCACCGTGGGAGCTGCAGAGAGGAAACCCGGACAGGATCAGCCAGGCACAGAGGTTGGAGATGAAACCTCCCCTCAGGACCCATTTTTAAGCACCCCTAAAACTCTTTTTCCTCTAGAGCCTCCCCTCTCTTTGCAGACCCCCTGAAAACCCCCAATGTGCTCACCAAGATGTGAGTGACCCCCAAGCCTCACCAATGTAGCGCTCAGCCTCGTCCGTCTGTCCCCCGATGGCCACGCGCCCGCTGCCCAGCAGCGCCCGCAGGCGCTGGAACTGCTTGTCACTCACAATGCGGCCAAAATCCGGGGATTCTCGGGGGTTGGGGCCGAAAAACTCGGTGATGGCCTCACGCAGGGCGGGCATGAGCTTCTCCTGCATCTCCAGGGTGCAGAGCAGGTAGTCGGGTGCGATGCAGGTCTGCCCTGCGTTGAAGAAGCGGCCCCAGGCCACGCGCCGCGCCACGTTGGTTACATCACAGGTGTCAGACACATAGCAGGGGTTCTTGCCCCCCAGCTCCAGTGTCACTGGTGTCAGGTGCTTGGCAGCGGCTGTCATCACAATCCGCCCCACCGGGGGGCTGCCTGTGGGCAGGGAAAACATGGATTGAGGTGGGAATCCCACCAGCCATCGCACGGCTCTGGGATGTGGCACTGGGTCCCACCAGACCTCAGATACACATCCCAGATCCTCCAACAGATTCTGGCACCACATCTAGGAGGGCTCTGCTCTGTCCCATGGGACGTACCAGTGAAGAAGATGTAGTCAAACTTGTTCTCCAGCAGCCTGGTGGTCTCCGGCACGCCACCAGTCACCACAGCAAAGCAGTCCTGCAAGGAAACAGAAAACATCCCCTTGTGTTACCATGTGTCCCCACCAACAGCATCCTAGGAAGCTGAGACATTGGCTGAGGATGGAGGGAGGAGGTTCTGCACATAGATGATGTGTGGGGATGGTGGGTGTGAGGCAGGGCTGGGAACACCATGGTCTACGAACAACAGACAAGGACAAGAAGGGCTTCTCACACTGTCCAGGTAACAGCTCAGAGTTTCAGCAACGAGTCTCTCTGTGTTCTTGGAGATCTCTGAGGGTTTGATGATGGCACAGTTCCCTGAGGGAAGATGAACAGGACATCAGCACAGTGACATGGTGACAGCCACCCCTTCTGGGCATAAGACCCCTGGGGAGACCCTGGCACTTCCAGGCCAGGGGACAGGAAGTTTGGGCTCACCGGCAGCGATGGCCCCGATGAGGGGCACCAGGAAGAGGTGGATGGGGTAATTCCAGGGCGCTATGATGAGCACCACCCCGTAGGGGTCCTTGCGGATGAAGGCAGAGTCCAGCTGCATCACCTTCGAGGAAGAACATGACCTCAGCACTGCCTTCCCCACCAGCAATCCCTCTCCCTCACTTCCCTTTCCCCAGAGCTTCCTTCTTACCAGGTTCTTGTCCACGTGCTCATCCTTCATCCAGTTGCACAGGTTGTTGAGGGTGACATTGAGCTCATTCTTGCAGAGGAGGATCTCGCTGAAGAAAGCCTCGAAGGATGGCTGGGGACAGACATCATGGAAGGGCCACCCCATCACTGACCCCATCATTGACCCTGTCACCCTAACACAGACCCCATTACCCCAACACCAACCCCATCACCCTAGGAGGCATCTCTCCCCTCTTCCAAGCATGAATAGCAGGAGGATCTCTTCAGCAGAAGTTTCCATCACCTCCTGTAACTCCTAGGGAATATCAGTGACCCAGAAATTTTATGAAAATAGTTACTTGGCCAGAAGGGGAAAAAACCCCAAAATTTAAAATTTTCATGCTATTTGTCAAATTCCTGAGCTCAGCACTGTGAACTGGCAATAGAACCCTGAGCCAAAGCAATGTCACCAAAGCTCCTGAAGAGCTGGTCCTGGTGGAAGGCATCCTTCCCATTTGGATATTCAAGCTGGAAGGAAAGCTCCAACCTCCCTTCCACTGCCTGTGGACTAAAGCTGCACCTCTTAGTTTTAAATTTAGTCAAAGTCTTAAGAGCTTGACTAAAGGGAAGTAATAAAAACCACAGCTTAATTAAACCCCTTGTGATGGAGAAGTGGGTCCCCTTGATAGTTGCGGAGCACAGACTGGGATCATATCATCCTTGCAGGAGAAGTGTGAAGACACCAGGGATAGCCCAGCAGGCTCAATGGAGCCCCTTCATGACCTGGGGAGCAGGGAAGCAAAGCTCCTGTGCTGTGACATCATATTTTGGACTCCTCCAACCCAAAACCACCCCTGGATTGGAGTCTTCCTCCCATCTCCACTTTGGAGTTGGGAAGGCTGGCTGCTGATTCCCAGGATCTTCCACTACCAAGAGACCTTCAGGTCCCCAAAAGGCAGCTGCCAGGAGGTGCGAGGACCCTCTTGGAAGCGAGGGCTCAGGAAGCATATGAGATAATGGAGTGAAGCAACGGGGCCATTCTCAACCCAGGATGATGATGGCATCACCAGGATAAGGAAGATGATGGTTCATTAAGAATTTTGATGAGATACAAAGGTTGTGAGATAGGACATTAAGTCTGAGGTCATCCCAGTGCCACCAATCATCAGCACCAGAGAGGAACTGGCACCGCTGGAGGTGAGACACCACCTCAGCTACGTAAGAGCAGGTGAAGTGTCCATCTAGCTATGAGGGCCCGGCTGCATAACCAGCTCATTACTGGACAACCGGATCTAATTAGGAGTAATTAGGAAAGATGATGGACACACTCAGAGCACTATCAAGGCCTGGCTGAAGGAGAAGGCCTCACCTCCAACAAACAAAGCAATTAGGAGCCTTGGGAGATGGCAGGACAGGGAAAGACATCGCTAAGGGCATGGGCCACTTCACTGATGCCGAACAAAGAATGGAATCCTGGAATGGATTGGATTGGAAGGGACCTTGAAGCTCATCCAATTCTGCCCCATCACAGGCAGGGACACCCTCCACTAGCCCAGGTTGCTCCAAGCCCCATCCAGCGTGGCCTTGAACACTTCCAGAGATGAAGAGCTGCAACCACTAGAATTATCCATAGTGTAGATGCTCCCACTTCACCAGCAGATCATCCAGGAGCTCCTGGCATGCCACAATACCCCGAGCCATATCCAGAGCCCTGCCCATGCCACCGTGCCAGTGAAACCAGTCCCTTGGAGGCCCTGGGAGGAATGTGCAGTGCCAGCACATTGCACAATGCCAGTAATCCTGGGTGTGCCGGGCTGGCCAGGAGCACCCCAGGATGTCACCCTTGTGGAGGTCACGTGGACCCCCAGGATGCAAACCAGAGTGTGAAACGCTTCCACCTCGGCCAGTCACCAACAGGCCAACAGGGCCTTTGCCTGGTTTCAGGGCACCAGGGATGGGATCAACAGCACAGTCCCTCCACTATCCCTGGATCTGCAGGGATCCAGCACTTAGAGATGCACCAGCCTGGGAGCACATCAAGGTGGAATCAGGACCCCAAGGAAGGGACACCCCTGTGCCCAGACACTCACAAGCATACAACACCTGGACAAGGGAGTATGAAGGACTTCAAAGATGTGATGCCAGTAGCCCCCAATTCCCAGTCCCTCTTACCTTTCCCATATCCAATTCAGTAGCTTCCAGAATCTCCTGCTTCTTGTCATCCAGGAAGCGTCCCAGAGCCTCCAGCTGTGCCACTCGATATTCCATGGGCCGAGTCTTCCCAGAGAGCCAGGATGCCCGCAGGTGGCTCACCAGCCCCGCATAAGGGTTCCCACTGTAGGGACAAGGGTGTTAGAGGGGACCCAGCTCCATTCTACCTCCTCAGAGCTTCATGTCATCCCAGATCCATGTTATCCCATTGCAGCATCAAACTGGACCCCACATTCCCTGGGGACAGTGCAGGAAGTCTGCACACACTGGTCTCCATTGCTGCTGGGAGCAGCCAACACAGCACCATTTCCTGCAGATCCTGTCTTCTCCCTTGGGCTATGCTGGGACATGGTGGCTCACAGATCTCAGACTTTTCCCCCAGCACTAACCCGGGGTCCCCTTTGCCCTGGCTTCCCCTGCCCACCTCCCTGTCTCCCTCCTGCCCCCAGCCTCTCGCTCTCACCACGGAGTGCTGCAGACCATTGGCACTGGCCCCTTTCCGATCCCACTGCTTCCACTGCATCCAGCAGCTTTCCCAGGATCTTTGGCAGGATCACTGCCCGTGGTGCTGCACTTGCCATACCCCAGGAGCTGCTGCTTGGGGGGCTCGAGGGGCTGCTGCTTGCCAAGCTGTTGGAAGGAGCTTCCGGTCTCCATGGAGAGCGTGGTGGCCCTGGGGAGAGAGAGACACTGCGTGGGTTATGCCAGGATGGAAGTGCTGGAGATGCCGGCTCGATCCCAAGAGGAGTCACCCGCGGCACCTTTGAAGAGCAGCTTGGTGCTCGGGGCCGTCCTGGTTGTGGGGTGACTCAGCCCAGAGCAGCTGCCAGAGGCCCTGGGAGATGCCTGGGATTCCCGGGATAATCGCCATCCTCTGGACACTGACCTGCCCAGGTTGCCCTGCTGATTTAGGGTCACCTATGGGGACCTCAGGGACAAGACACCCCCAAACCCAGGGAGCAGAACTGCAGCCCCCCATCTGTCACCCTCTCCCTCTCCATGCCCAGACACCCACCCTTCCTCAAGGGAACACCCCCTGTGCCCCACAGCCCCCACCAGCATGGGGGGTGTCAGACGGGTGCCATACAGGGAGCGCCAGTTTTGGGGACCCCGCAGTGCTTACCTGGGAGCTCGTGTGGAAGCTGGAGGAGCGCGAGGCCAGGCAGGCACTGCTGAGGCCCAGGGTGGGGGTCCCTAAATGCTGTGGGGCTGGGCCCCATGGCCAGGGGCGGGAAGAATTGGGCCCCGCCTCTATGGGGCTGGCAGTGGGGACAAGGTCTGGGATGGGATAGGATGGAATGGGACCTGCCCCTTGGGATGGTGGAACTCCCATGGCCACCTCACCACCACCATGAACCTTGACCCAATTGGACCCCACAGACACCCCTCATCCTGCTCCCATGACCACCTTGATCCATGGGGTTCCCACAGACACCCCTCATCCTGCTCCCATGACCACCTTGATCCATGGGGATCCCAAAGACACCCCTCATCCTGCTCCCATGACCACCCTGACCCATTTGGACCCCACAGACACCCTTCATCCAGCTCCCGTGACCACCCTGACCCATGGGGGTCCCACAGACACCCTCATCCTGCTCCCGTGACCATCCTGATCCATAGGGATCCCACAGACACCCCTCATCCTGCTTCCCAAGGGTTCCATGATCAATAGACACCCACCATGCTGCTACCATGACTACCCTGACCCATAGGGGGACCACTAACATCCCTCATCCTGTTTCCCAAGGGTTCCATGATCAATACACTCCACGCATCCTGCTCCCAGGAAGGGCCCTTTGCCCCGGCACCCCAGGGTGGCTCCCATTGCCTGGGGTGTGGGGGGCCCTCAGGATGGGTGTTGCCCCTGCCCCACTGCCACGACCCTTCTGGGGCTGTTCCATGTGTATCCCCCCTATCCTGCAGAAACCAGCACCCTCCCAAGAGTCCCATCCCAAGAATCCCCCGCTACCGGCTGGGCCAGATCCTGGCCCGGAGATGTCAGTCACCCCGTCCGCCCTGCCCAGCAGTCCCCTCGCCCTGCCCCGGGGCACCCCGCCGTGCCACGCACCCGGGCACTCTCCCAGCCCCAGCTCTGGGGTGATACCAGGATAGGCACGTGCCCTACACCCCCGATTGGGGTGTCCCCCCGCCCAGGCACTATGGCACATCCCCCGGACCGGGAAGGGGAAGCGAAAGCAGCAGGGCACGGGCACAGCACCCAGCGCCACGGGGCACCCCGAGGAGGCAGCACCCACCCCGAGGCCTGGTGGGAGCGCTGTGGGGGCTCGGGGGGTCACAGGGAAGCGGAGGGGAGGGTAGGGCTGGGGTGCTGCGCGATGGGGGAGCAGTGGGTGCTGCGCAGGGGGGTCAGGGCGCTGTGCGGGTTGGGTGTGATGAGTGCTGCAGAGGCCGGGGTGCTGAGAAAGGCCGCGGGTGGGGGGCACTGAGGAGGGCGGGCAGGGACCGGGGGTGGGGGGGAATCCGGGAGCGGAGGGGAGGGTCCGGGAACGGCGCCTTTAACCACCTCCGTCCCGCCCGTGCTAACCGAAAGAGGAAGAAGCTCCCGCCCCGCCCCGAGAAGCTCCGGCACGGGCAAGCAGGGCTGGGGTCGGTGTGACGGGGTGGAGGGGGGCTGTGAGGGGGCTGGGGGTGCTGAGCCCAGAGGTGCAGTTCTGGGCAGTGCAAAGCTGGGTAGAGGGCACGGGATTCAGAGGTGCAGGATCTCAAGGTTCACAGGGGTACGAACACAGGGATGCAACCATGAGTGCATGTTCTGGGGGTGCAGAGCACAGAGGTTAAGGGCTTGGGGATGCCATGTACATGGGTACACGGTGCTGGATGTAGGGGTGCAAGGGCTGGGGGCGCTGGGCATGAGGGTGCAGGGTCTGTGTGTGCAGGTCACAGGGATGCAAAACATATGGGTGCAAGACTTGGGGTGCCAACAGGGTCCCTTCCACCCTGACACCATCCAGGGCCCTCCAGAAGCACTAATGGAGAAGGACATTGATGGCTGCCAGGATGGGGCCAAGACAGAGCCAAGCGCCAGGCTGGGCACCGAGGGGACAGAGACACAGGTGAGACCAGGGGGACACCGGTGGGGGGAAGCAGGTGTGTGGTGGCCGTCCTCGAGGGCTGACAGCTGAAATCACCCACAGCTGGACGATTTTGTGAGTCCTCACCCTGACTACAATGAGGAGGAAGAAGAGCAGAAGTACTTTCGCCGCAAACGCCTCGGTGTCATCAAGAACGTGGTGGCTGCCAGCCTGGCTGGCACCCTCACTTACAGCGTCTACCTGGGTATGGGACCACCCAGGGACCCCCAGAACAACTCGGGGTGTTCAGGGCATGGGGTGACCACCCCTGGATCCCCCCAGGTCTGCTGCAGATGCAGCTGATCCTTCACTATGACGAGACCTACCGGGAGGTGAAGTACAGCAATATCCGGTTGGAGGACATCGACCGCAAGGTGCTGATGGGCATCAACGTCACACCCGTGGCAGCGCTCCTCTACACACCCATCCTCATCAGGTACGGCCCCACCACGCTCCTGGCCAGCATGGATTGCTGGCATGGCCACCCACGCTTCCACTCCTTGCCCTGGCAGGTTCTTTGGCACCAAGTGGGCCATGTTCCTGGCGACTGGCATCTACGCCCTCTTCGTCTCCAGCAACTACTGGGAGCGCTACTACACGCTGGTGCCCTCTGCAGTGGCCATTGGCATGGTGATCGTGCCCCTCTGGGCCTCCATGGGCACCTACATCATGCGGTAGGCATCGGAGGGGTGGGTGGGGCGTGCACAGGGTGCTGGCTGATCCACTGCTCCATGCAGAATGGCCCAGAAGTACTACGAGTACATTAACTACAAGGAGGAGCAGGAGAAGGAGAAGCAGCGGGCACCACGGGATGCCTGCAATGCCTACATCATCATCTTCCAGACTATCTTCTACTCCTGCTTCCATGTGAGCCCCGGTGGGGTGGCTGGGATGGGCGGGGGACCATGCCAGCAGCACTGAGCGTGCACCCCTCTACATCCTGTAGTTGAGCTTCGTCTGCGCTCAGATGCCCATGGTCTTCTTCCTCAACAACTACCTCTACCAACTCAACCACACGCTCTTTGCAGTGAAGCACTGTGGTGAGGCTGCGGGTGGGGCACAGGGAAGCACCGGGAGCCCCCCGGTTGGGATTGACCACAGCCTGTGCCCCACTGGCAGGGACCCTGAGCCACGGCACGCTGCCTGGTTTCAACAAGACAGTGCTGCAGAGCCTTCCCCGCAGCGTCAACCTCATCATCGTGGAGAGCGCCTTGATGGCCGCCGCCTTCCTCGCCATGCTGGTGGTGAGTGCTGGGGCAGGAGGGGACAGGGATGGGCTGGATGATGGCAGGACCTCACCTGGTGGCACTCTGCAGGTGCTGGTGCTGTGCGGCGCGGCATACCGGCCCATGGAGGAGATCGACATGCGCAGCATTGGCTGGGGCAACATCTTCCAGCTGCCCTTCAAGCACATGCGGGACTATCGCCTGCGGCACCTCTTCCCACTGTTCATCTACAGCGGCTTCGAGGTGCTCTTTGTCTGCACTGGATTTTCACTGGTAGGATCTGTGACGGGGTGGGAGGTGACGGAGCGGGGACAGGTGACGCTGAGCCTGTGCTCTCTGCAGAACTACGGGGTGTGCGCCCTCGGGCTGGAGAGGCTGGCGTATCTCCTCATGGCCTACGGCTTCTCCGCCTCAGTGTGCTCTAGCCTGGCCCTGTGCATGCTGCGCCTGCGCCGGCACATCCCGCTCCTGGCTGGAGCCCTCATCCATGCTGTGCTCCTGGTGACGCTCTTCTGCTGGGCACCGGAGCCCCGGTACCTGGCACAGGCACCCCTGCTCTACAGCATTGCCATGCTCTGGGGCACAGGCAGCGCCCTCAACAAGACGGGAATCAGCAGTGAGTAGTGGGAACGTCCTAAAACAGCCTCTGTTGTACCCAAAACGCCTTGGTGGTCCCCAAAACAGCCTGGGTTGTCCCAAGTTTTTCCACACATCCTCTCCTCATGCACCACGAGTTTGTGGTCTCAGTCCTCGGATCTGCGGGACAGACTCACTGTGATTGTCCCCGATGCCAAGGGGACACAGCACAGGAAGGGGACACTGATTCCAGTCTCTGCCACAGTCCTCCTGGGGATGTTGTACAAGAAAAAGGAGCGCCAAGACTTCATCTTTACCATTTACCACTGGTGGCAGGCCCTGGCTATCTTCACCGTCTACCTGTGGTCGGGGCTGCCCATGAAGGTAAGTCCCAGATAAACCCCAGCCCACTCTGAAAGATTCCAGGCTTTTTGGGGACACAGCCCCACACCAATCCCAAAATTCCATGTGCCTCAGGCCAAGCTGTCCATCATGCTGATGACGCTGGTGGTGGCAGTGGGGACATACCTGTGGATGGAACAGAAGGTGGCGTCGAACATGGAAGTCCGGCTGCCCCGTATCCCACGCCCACGCCACAAAACACGTGGATACCGCTACCTGGAGGACAACTCAGATGAGACTGGCTCTGACGGTGACGGGGACAAGGAGGATGATGACAGGCACCCAACTGAGGCCACCAGGGAAGACGAGCTGCCAAAAGAGGATGGGGAGCTGCTGGGATAGGGACAGCCTGTTCTGGGCCCCATCCTGCTCTTGTTACCTGAGGGGGTTCCACAGCTTCCCCCGGGTGGGCCCAAAATTCTGCAAACCCCCTCAGGTCAGGCTTGCAGCCCCTGAGCTAAGCCTAAAGCCCCCAGGCAGCCCAGATCCCCCCACATTGGCTGAAGGACCCCCACACTGGCCCATGGATTCCCTAGGTCAGGTCCAGAGCCTCCAGATTGATCTACAGCCCCCAAATTGTGGGACAGCCCCCAGGCAGGCCCATAGCCCCTCAAATTATGATGTAGTTGCTCAGGTCAGACCTGCAGGTCCCCATGCCAGCCCCAGAGCCCCCACACACAAATCAACAGCCCCTCATACAAGGCTCATGCCCCCCGGGTAGATCCACAGCCCCCCAAATTTGGCCAAAGGCCCCCCACAGGTGATGCCCACAGACCCCTGAGCAGATGCATATTCCCTCTAGCAAGGCTTGCAGCCCCCCACAATGTCCTGCAGACCCCCAGCCCTCCCGTATTAGTCCATTAGCACCCAGACCCCACAGGGAGCTACCCTGGAGCCCCCAGGCAGATCGACCCCCTCCCAAACTGGCCCACAGCCCTCCAGACCAGACCCACACGCGCCCCAGGCAGACACTGCAGCCCCCACTAGGTTGTCCCGGAGCCCTTCTAGCTCAGCCTGCAGCCCCCCAGGCCGGCCCCGCAGCCTTCCCGACCTATCCCATCCCCATTTTCCTTCAATAAACCCCCTCCCTCCGTGCCCTTGGCCCTCACCTTCTCCATCCTCCAGCCGCGCACCCTCAGCGTCCCCTTCCCAAAGCGAAGACTACAGCTCCCGGCGTGCCACGCGCTGCCCCGCGCGATGGACGCCGGGAGTTGTAGTCTACGCCACGTGGAAGACGCGTCCATCTCCCCACTCAAACCACAACTCCCGCAATCGTTCGCGTCGCCCGGCGCCATCATTGCCCCCCCTCCCCGACTTCCGCGCATGCGCGGTGCGGGCTGTTGTTGTGGCGGCGCGGCCCGGCCCGCGGCTTCACCCGGGCGGGAGCGATGAGCGACAACGATGACATCGAGGTGGAGAGCGACGTGAGTTGGGCCCCCAATCCCGAGACAATCCCTGGGATGACCCCCCGTGGCTCTTCCCTACCTTAGGAGCTCTGGGAATGGGGTAATGTTTGGTTTGTGTGTGTTCTTCCTTCATATGGCGGCGCCCCCCCCACCATCTTCTTCCTCTTCCTCCTCGCCCGGGTCGGGGCTCCTCAGGAGGAGCAGCCGAGGTTTCAGTCAGCGGTAGGTCGCTGGGGGCCGCCCCACGGCGCCCCCGGGATCGGGAGCACGTGGGCGGGTGTGTGAGGGGGGCGGGATTTGGGGAGGGGGTGACATGGAAGGGAACTGGGGGAATGGGGATCCTGGGGGAGAGGGGGGGTGTTGGGCGTGTCCTGTGGGGATCGGGGTGTTGGGGGTCTTTTTGAGAGGAACACACCTTTGGGGTTGGGGTCTTCTGGGGGGGGCTGTTACATGGAGAGGGATCTGTGGGGATGGGGGTCTTGGGGGAGAAACCTGCGCTTGGGAGGTGTCCTGTGGGGATGGGATTCTTGGAAGGGGGGGACACCAGTAGGGCTGGGGGGCTTTTGGGGAGGAGGGTTGGGCTTGGGGAGGCGACACCTCTGGGCTGGGTGGTCTTATTTGGGTTGAGGGCTGTGACACAGAAGGCGATCCATGGAGTCATATCTTTTGGGGAGGCAGCTGGGTTTGGGGGTGTCCTGTGGGGCTGGGGTTCTTAGTGGGGGCGGGGGGGGGGGGGGAACACCAGTGGGGCTTGGGGTTGTGTGGAAGAGGATCCGGGGCTCTTTAGGGGAGGGGGAGTGGGAGGCTTTCTGGGGGAAAGCGGGAGATTTGGGGGGGCGTTACGTGTGGGGCCGAGTCATTTGGGGGGGGTGGGGCTACGTTTGAGGGGCACAGGGGAAACAACACCAGGGGTTGACAGAGGGCATGGGGGGGGGGGGGGGGGGTTGTGCCTAGTTGGTTGGTGGGCAGGGGAGGAGGTGACGTGGGGAGGAGGTGACCGTGTTCCAGGGGGAAAGTGCTGTACCCCCGGCCCCGGGGCCCGGAGCTGCCCCGGCAGCAGGAAGCTGGGGAAACCGAAAGCACCGGGAGCCGCCTCCTTCCCACGCCCTTGCGGCCCAGCCGGAGGCGCCACAGCCACGGAGCCACCCTGGAGGCTCAGCTGAGCTCCCACAGCGATTCCCAGAGGGAATTTTGGGGGTGCAGGTGGTGGCCTCCTCCCGGTGCCACCCCTATGCACCCCATCCCAGGCCGATAAACGGGCTCATCACAATGCGCTGGAGCGCAAGCGCAGGGACCACATCAAGGATAGCTTCCACAGCCTGCGGGACTCCGTGCCCTCGCTCCAAGGAGAGAAGGTGAGTTTATGGAGTGTGCTGGGGGCACGGACAGCACCCACCCATGGTCCAGGCTTCTCAATTCGGGACAATCCCGAGGCTCTCTTGTGCCTCGAGAGTCCCCAGTGAGGACCAGAGCCAGGGTGGGATGATGAGACAGGTAAAATTGCAGTTTTCCCCCCTGGACTAGGTCTTTATCTTGCCTTTGGCTTTTCCCACTATTGCAACAGGCATCCCGGGCCCAAATCCTGGACAAAGCCACAGAGTACATCCAGTACATGCGCCGGAAAAACCACACACACCAGCAGGACATTGACGACCTCAAGCGGCAGAATGCGCTGCTGGAGCAGCAAGGTGGTAGCTGAGATCTGGCTGGAGATGGGGTCTGGCAGGGTCTGAGATCCAGGAGCTGGGGCCTGGCAGGCTTTGGGAGCCAGGATCTGGCGTCCAGTAGAATTTGGGATCTAAGATCCAGTGGGAGCTGGGGTCTGGCAGGAGATATGATCCATCAGAATCCAGGATCTGGTGGAAGCTGAGATCCACTGGGAGTTGGGAGCTGGTGGGAGCTGAGGTCTGGCAGGATCAGAGTTTGGCAGGGTGGAGAATTCAGTGGGATCTGGGGTCCGAAGAGTTTGGGATCCAGGGGGAGCTGGGGCCTGTCGGGAGCTGGGCTGCAGGCAGGGCCAGGCCCGGGGGTGACACAGTGCTGTCCCTCACAGTGCGTGCGCTGGAGAAGGCCCGAGCCAGCGCCCAGCTCCAGGCCAGCTATCCCGCGGACAACAGCCTCTACACCAACCCCAAGGGCAGTGCCATCTCCGCCTTCGACGGTGGCTCCGACTCCAGCTCCGACTCGGAGCCCGACGAGCCGCAGAACAGGAAGAAGCTGCGCATGGAGGCCAGTTAGGCCCCTCCGCCGCCCCCCGGCCCGCGGCAGGACTCGCTCCCTCCGCTCCTAGAAGCTCTTGGACTGCAGCTTCCCAGCCCTCCCTGGCCCCTTCCCTGCTCCCACCGCACCGGCCCCGGGGGGAGCCGGCCAGGCTGAGCAGAAAGACTTGGGGGGGTCAGGGAGACTCCCCGCCACCTCCCCTCCGCTAGCAACCCCCCTCCCCTTCCCTCCTGGTTTTATAGGAGCATTTCTATTTATACCCGGGGACCAGTGCAGTCCAGAACGGGGAGGAGCCAGGCAGCCCCCCCCAAAAAAGGAGCAAGCACTGGGGGGGGATCTCCCTATTTATTTTCTCCGTGTGCAACTCCACCTGCCCGAGTCGGCAGAGCACAGAGCCAGGCTTGGGGGCTCCTTCCCCCCTCCTCCTCCTCCTCCTCCTCCTTCCCTCCCCTGACCCATCCCAACCTCCGTGGCATTTTCCGAACTCCAGTGGCCCGTCCCTGCCCCGTAGGTGCCCCTTTTCCCCCCATTTTGATGCCATTCCATGGATCTAAGGTATGTTGTACATACTGCCCAGAGTTGTCTTGCAAGTTAAGGCTTCCCTTTACTATAAGACTATAAATAATAAACAAAAAAAGCCAAAATTCCACTTATTTTATCCTCCCCCGTGGTTACTGTGTGTTCTTGGAATGGGGGAAGTTGGTGCCACCGGATCCAGATGTGGCATCACCTCCTGCCCCGCATCCCCGGGGCCACCAGCACACGGTGGGTGTGACTTCTGGTTTATTGATGCCAAAAAGCTCTGCCAGAGCCCGTGCCCCACCTGTGCTCTGGCCAGGATGGCAGCAGGACACCCGGCCTGGAGCAGGCTGGATTTTGGTATTGCTAGCACCCTGAGCACCGTGCTCTGCCTGGCCAGGCTGCCGTGGGGCTGGGATGGGATGGGATGGGATGGGCTGTGCCGCTCGCTCCCGGGGCTCGGCACCCTGAGCCAGCAGCAGGACCCCCCTACTGGGCAGTGGATGCCGGATCCAGGCTGGGCACGGGATACTGCAGGAAGTGCATCACCGCCCTCGCCACCTTCTCCGGGGCAATGTTGTAGACAGGGTGCGTGGCCTGCTGTGGGAGAGAGAGGGATGGAGGATGTTAATCATGGAGTCCTGGAATGGTTTGGGTGGGAAGGCACCTTAAGGATCACCTAGTCCAGCCCACTGTGCACAGGGAATCTCTACCATCCCAGGTTGCTCCAAGCCTGGTCCAACCTGGCCTTGGACACTTCCCAGAGACAGGGCAGCCACAGCTTCTCTGGGCAGCCTGTGCCAAGCACAGCACCTTCACAGGGAAGAATACCTTGCCCATATCCCATCTAAAATTCCCCTTTTCCAGTTTGGAGCCATTCCCCCTTATCCAAAGCATGACTCCAGCTCCCTTGAAGCTCTTTAGGCCCTTGAAGCAGCTCTAAGCTCTCCCTGAAGCCTCCTCTTCTCCAGCCTGAACCCCAACTCTTTTCACTGCCATTGGATCTGCCTTTCTCAATGCTGTGGAGTGCTGGAAGCTCATCCCTGCCCTCCCCAGCAACGCCTAGTACTTACCAGGCAATTCTCAGGGATACCGAGGACCACCTCATTGTGGAGATCTCCACTTCCGAAGTGCTGTGCAATGGCCAAACCACTCAGGCAGTAGCAGGTGTGGTAGAAATCCCGGGATCTGCATGCAAAGAGATACTGGGATACTGAGGGGGCATCTGGGCATCCCTGATGCCAGGCAGCCCTGTGTTTCCCCCCACACTCACTTTCCTGGCTTATCCAGCAGCCCGCCAGCTGGGCACTGGCAGCACAGGAGAATGTATTCCTGCAGTGCCAGCTGGTCGAACATCCAGTGTGCCATGCTCAGCGCTGGATCGCCTGGAAGGGAAACCCCAGAGGAGAAACACCACAGAAGGTGTCAAATCCCTCCAGATGCCATTCTGGGGACAGAGGAAGCCTGTGGCAACTCACCCCTGGCATGGAGTGCCCGATGGAGAAGAGGCAGGAGCCCAGCTTGCCAAAAGGAGTAGCACCCATCCACCAGCTTGTTGCAGCGGCCCTGGAATCCGCCCTCGAAGCGCATCTGCCGCCCGGTCACCCAGTGCTGCGGGGCAACGGGAACCAGTGTGGGACCAAAGCTCCCCAGCAGGATGAGAGCCCCAGTATCCCGGAGAGGGGTCACTCACCAGCAGGCTCCGGAGGTTCAGCAGATGTTCCTGCTTGAGGATGACCAGCGCGGCCACGCCACAGAAAGTGTAGCCGCCATGCGCCTCCATTCCCGGCACGCCACCGATCCCACCCTCCCAGTTCTGGCACCTGTGGGAGCAGGGTCAGGGCGGCAGGGATGCCAGGAATGTCATCTCCTGTCCCCCACCTGTCCCCAGATCTCACCTGGCAATCCACTCGGCTGTCCCAGCAAAGAGTGCAGGTGTCAGGATGTTGGTCAGCGAGGCCACTGAGGCAGCGCAGTAGGCGCTCCTGCGGGGAAAGGGTCCCCAGAGATTTAGGAGATGGGTGCTCAGGAATGTGGCACTGGAACTCCAAAGTGGCACCAGCTCCCTAAAATTACACTGGCTCCCCAAAATGGCACAAAGTGCCTGATCTAGCACTAGCTCCCTGTGACAGCACCCTGCCATGGTAGTAGCTCGTGTCACCGGTCCCCTGCCATGGCACCAGCACCCCAAAATAGCATTGGCTCCCCAAAACTACACTCCCCATGGCACTGGCTCCCCACCACGGTACCAGCTCCCCTGAATAGCACTGGTTCTCCAGTGTGGCACCAGCCACTCCCCAAAACACCACCAGCTCCCCAAAACACAACTAGGTCCACAAAACTGCACCCTGCCGTGGTGCTGGCTCCTCAGAATGGCATTTGCTCCCCAAAAGTAGCACTGACTGCCCAAAACTGTACCCCAAATTAGCAGTGGCTCCCCACCATAGCACCAGCTCCCCAAAATTATACTGGCTCCCAAACATCACCAGCTTCCAGCACTGAATCCTCAGAATGGTACCAGCTCCCCACCACAGCACCTGCTTCCAGCAGTGCCTCCCCAAAATGCTCAGGCCCTCCCTCAAAAACAGACTCCCCATCCAGCCCTCACCCACCTGACATCCACCTCTCCACCCACGTGCATGAGGAAGGAGCCATCCGGCTGCTTCAGCGAGTACAGGTATTCCAAGAGCTTCTTCCTGCAGGAGCCAGGGGCTGTGAGAGGGGGGACACGCAGCCCAGCTCCCACCCAGCTCCTCCCGGCCCCCGGACCTGTCGATGACGCCGAAGGCCTCCTCGGTGCCGATGATGCAGAGCGCATTGACGGCAGCGTAGGTGGGGGCGAGGTGGGGGTGCTGGCCGGGACCCCCCCCAAATCCACCCTGGGGGCTCTGGCACCGCCTCAGGAATTGGCAGACACTGCGGGAAGGTGGGGAAGGGGCTCAGCGTCACCTGTGTCACCCCGCTGGGGCGATACATCCCCTACCGGCCTCATGAATCCCCCCCTCCGAGGTCGAAGCCGGGGGTGTCACCCTCCCGTCTCCGTCGTCACGAGGAAGCCGCCGGAAGAATGGGCGGCATTGACGGTGGCAGAGAGACAAAGCACTCCTTTGCTCTGGGGACAGCGGGAGGTGGCACCTCCGGAGTCACGCGGGTGGCCAGCAGTGACAGTGGCCATGGTGGGGTCCCCCACAGCTCTCCCTACTCACTCAGAGGCCACCGAATCGGGAATGGGCTCATCCAGCAGCTCCAGGCTGTGCAGGATCCAGTAGCAGAGCCAGGGGCGGCTGGCATCCAGACACTGCAGGGACAGAGGGGACAGTCAGGGAACGGCACCAGACATGGCAGGAGCAGGCAGGAGTGAGGAGACAGCCAGGAGAGCCCCCAGAGCATCACTGGGATGAGCGTGGGCACACAGGGAATGCTGTGTCCACCCTGGGGTTGGCAAACCCCCGGCAACAAACAGCCCTGGTGACAGCCCCACGGAGAGGGGAACACCCCAAGCAGTGGCTCCAGGTGGCACATCCAGCATTCCTGGTACCTCATAGGCTTCAGTGAGCTGCCGGAGACCCCTCTTCAGGTAATGGAAGTGCTTCTCCCGCTGCAGGACGTACCTGGAATACAGAGAGGACAGGATGAGCAGGCAGGGTGGCCTAAAAAAGCAGGGGGACAGTGGCAGGAGGGGTAGAATCCTCCTGCAGCACCCACTGGGGTCAATGGGTCTTTTGGGATGGGAGTTATTTATGGTTACTGGGAGTTTTGATACTCACTGTGAGGAGTGATGGTTTGTCTTGTAGGCATCATAGACCTCCTGTACAATGTCCTCCACCTTGGACTTGTCAGGAAAAATGGGAATAAAGACAATGGTGAGCTCTGAGAAGAGGCTCCACACATCCCAAATATGATCCCCACTGAGACCCACAATTCCTCCCCCATGCCAGGGGCTTATCTGATTCACAGCCCCGTCTCACCCAGTAAAACCAAAGTAAGAATTCCCAGGAGCTTTGTGCCCCAAATTATGCCAGAATCCCGCACCATCCCGTGCTGCTTTACAAATCCAGCTTGAGTTTGGTTCAGCACAAGACTATCATAGAAAACACTCTCCTCCCGCTCACGCTGGGATAACTGGGACTTGGACACTCTAAGCCACGGTAATCCTCAAGGAAATACCCCAGGATCAGCCTCAGGGGTAAGGAGGGGCCGCATGGGGACCTGCATTCATGGCACTGCATCCTTCCAGGGCACAATTGAGCAAGAAGAACCCCATGGATTGGGAAACCCGGAGTCACTTTTTACCCCGTCCCAGCACCCAGCGGAGCTGCCAGGGGCTGGGTCAGGATAGAGGGACAGAGGGGAGAGTCTGGCTGTCCCAGAACTCCTCACCCTCCCCCAGCTGGTGCTGGGGGACGTGTCCCGCGGAAGCTGCCGTGGCTGGCGGGCGGCAGCACCGCCGGGCCCCCCAAAACACTGGTCACTGCTGTCGCTGTTGTCACACACAGCGGGTGTGGGGACAGTAGTTGCGTGGGGATACCGGGATCGGGATCATTCAATCCCATGGCACCCCTGAGTCCCGTCCCAGAGCAGCCCAAAGCCCAGATCCACGGCAGCCTGGCACCCTAAACCCCATTCCACGGCACCCCAAAGCCCGGTCCCACGGCAGCCAGGAATCCTAAACCCCATTCCATGGCACCACAAAGCCCAGCCCCACAGCACCCTAAACCCCATTCCATGGCACCCCAAAGCCCAGGCCCACGGCAGCCTGGCATCCCACGCCCCACAGTGCAGCCCCCCGGCACCTGCTCGGCGGAGGTGCAGGTCCGCAGCCCATCGTCCCGCAGCCGCCGCCGCCCGCCGGTGCCGGGGGCCGCTCCCGCCATGCTGCGGCCGCGGGGGCAGCGGGCGACGGCGGCCGGGAGGGGACGCGCGGCCGCGCTCCTGGCCACGCCCACCGCACCCGGCCACGCCCCCTCTTCTGTTGGCCACGCCCGTTCTTTCTTGGGCACCCCCGGCCCTGGCGCGCGTGCGCAGAGGAGCCACCCCGGGGCCGCTGCATCATCGTGATGTGACGTCATTTATTGCATCATCATAGAACCCACGGGTTGGGTTGATAAGAACCTTAAAACCCATCCAGTTCCACCCTATGCCGTGAGCGGAGACACCTTCCACCAGATCAGGTTGCTCCAAGCCTTGTCCAGCCTGGCCTTGGACACTTCCAGGGATGGGCCAGTCACCGCTTCTCTGGGAAATCCACTCCAGTGCCTCAGCACCCTCACTGTAAAGAATTTCTTCCTAATATCCAATCTACACCTCCCCTTTTCACCTTTGGAGACATTTCCTCTTGTCCTGTCACTCCGTGGCCTCATCCCAAGTCCCTCTCCACCTCTCTTGGAGCCCCTGTAGGAACTGGAAAGGGCTCTAACTCCCGCTGGAGCCTTCTCTTCTCTATGCCAAGCAATCCCAGCTCTCCCAGCCTGTTCTTAGCCCTTGGAGGATTTCTCTGGCCTCCTCTGGATATGCTCCAGCAGCTCTCTGTCCTTCCCGTGACAAGGACCCCAGGGCTGGACACAGTGCTGCATGCGGGGTTTTACCTGAGTGGGACAGAGGAGGACAATCCTCCCTCACCCTGTTGCCTGCCCATGCTGCCAGCAACACAGCCCAGGACATGGGTGGCTTTCCAGGACTGCCAGCACACCTTGTCAGGTCATATCCAGCCTCTCATCCCCCAGATTCCTCTCATCTGGGCTGGTCCTCATCCCACCACCTGCATCCTGCACTTATCTCCGGAGTTGTCCTGACCCATGTGCTAACCCTGTCCTTGGCCTTGTTTACCCTCACAAGTTCCCACGGGAACCTTGTCCCTGGACAGGAAAACCTGGACAACCCACCCATGTCCAGGTCCTGCTGGGTGCCATCCCATCCTTCCTAAGTGTCAGTAGTCCCTCTGGTGCAGCTCTGTGTCACCGCAGTGTCCCCTGCTGCACTCCTTTGTCCAGTTCCCAATGCCCCCAGAGCAATCCCGGGTACGTCCCCGGTGCTCCCAGAGCCCCCAGAGTCCCCGCTGCTCCCCCTGGTACATTCCCTGTCCCCCACCTCCGGTTTTCCAGAGCATCCCCAACAAATCCTACGGTGCATTCCTGGCTCCATCCCCCCGTTCTCCCCAGCTCTCCTCCCAGTCCATCCCCCGCGTCGCCGCCCAATTCCCCACAGCATCTCCCGGTGTATCCCCGGTGTCCCCTCCCCGCTCCCCACAGCATCCCCCGGTCCATTCCCGGTGTCGCCCCCTTCGTTTCCCCTCCCGGTGCCCCCTCCCGCTGCCGCCGCCCCCGCCCCGCCCCGCCCCGGTGCATCCCCCGGTGCCAGCCCGGCCCGGCGCGGCGGCGGCGCAGCTCGCGGCCCCGGAGCGGCCCCGGTGTGGCGGCGGCGGCGGCGGCCCGGGCCCGCCATGGCCAAGCAGTACGACGTGCTGTTCCGGTTGCTGCTGCTCGGGGACTCGGGCGTGGGCAAGACCTGCCTGCTCTGCCGGTTCACCGACAACCAGTTCCACCCCGCCCACATCTCCACCATCGGTACCGGCACCGGCAGCGCACGGCGGCCGCGGCAGCGGGAGCGGGGAAACGGGAAACCGGGAACATCGGGGAAGCGGGAACAGTGGGGAGGCGCAGCACCGGGGAAACGGGAGCATCGGGGAACCGGGCAACCGGGAAGACTGGGAGCCGCAGCACCGTGGAAACGGGAAGCCAGAGAACCGGGAGCACCGGGGAAACGGGCAGCCGCGGCACCGGGGAAACGTGAAACCGGGAGCATCAAGGAATCGGGAGCAATGGGGAGGCGCGGCACCGGGTAACCGGGAGCACTGGGAGCCGCATTACCGGGGAAAAGGGAAACCGGGGACTGGGGAGCCGTGGGCACCAGGAAACCGTGAGTACTGGGGAGCCGCAGCACCGGGAAAATGGGAAAATGGGCAACCGGGGAGCGGGAAAACCGTGGGAACTGGAGAACCGGGAGACGCAGCAACTGAGAAACGGGAACCCAGGGAACAGGAAAACCGTGGGCATCGGGGAACCGGGGCTGCCGAGGAACTGCCGGGAAACCACAGGATCGGGGAAACGGGAAACCAGGGCACTAGGGAGTCGTGGGAACCGGGGAGTGGTGGGCACGGGAAAACCGGGGGCACCGGGAAAGGGTTAACCGTGGGCACCGGAGAGCTGCAACACTAAGAACATGGGGAAACAGGTAACCGGAGAGCGGGAAAACCGGGCACTAGGGAGAGGGAAAACTGTGGGCACCGGGGAACCCGGAGCATCGGGAGTCGCAGCACTGGGGAACCGGGAAGCAATGGGCATCGGGAAACGGTAAAACTGTGGGCATCCACAAGCCGGGGCCACCGGGAAGCTGCTACATAGGGAAACTGGGAAACCGGGGGCTCTGGAGTGCCGCGGCTCCAGGGAACAGGGAGCATCAGGGAGCCAGGAAATCCTGGATATGGGAGAACTGGGAGGACCAGGCACCTCTGGCACAGGGGAACCGGGAGCAGCATGCAGCCGGGATGTGAGAACATTGGGCAGCCACAGGACCGAGAAGCTGTAGCACCGGGCAATTGGGAGAACGAGACAGCCACAGCACCGGGGAACTGGGAGCACTGGGATCAGCACCTGGCACCGGGGCCTCCTGCAAGGCCTGGTGCCAGGTGTGGGGATCAGCACCAGGCCATGGTGGGGCACGGGTGGGTCAGGAGGGCTAAGGGGACCAGAGGGCCCCCAGTGACAGCATCTCCTGGAAAGGGAAACACCAGGACACCACACCCCATTCCAATCCCAGGTGTCGACTTCAAGATGAAGACCATCGAGGTGGATGGGATCAAGGTGCGGATACAGATCTGGTGAGTGGCAGCACTGGATCCTGAGGGCAAGAGGGAAGAAATTTTGGGGGGGGTCTGAGTCCTGCTCCCCCCACCCAAGGTAAGGGCTGAGCCCTGACAAACTCCTGCCATGGGTGGTGGCACTGACGCGCTGTCGCTGGGCAGGGACACAGCCGGCCAGGAGCGGTACCAGACCATCACCAAGCAGTACTACCGGCGGGCTCAGGTATGGGGGCTCCCCATCCTGGTACACAGAAGAGGGGAAACTGAGGCACAGTTTTGGGGCATCAACAGCCACTCCCCACCCCCTGCAGGGCATTTTCCTGGTGTACGACATCAGCAGCGAGCGCTCCTACCAGCACATCGTGAAATGGGCCAGCGACGTGGATGAGGTGGGGGTTCATGAGGGGAGGTCTGGGGGTTCCCCAGCCGTGTGGGGGGGTCCTTACACTGTTCCCCTGCCCAGTACGCACCCGATGGCGTCCAGAAAATCCTCATCGGGAACAAGGCAGACGAGGAGCACAAGAGGCAAGTGCCCAAAGAGCAAGGGCTGCAGGTGAGCGGGGGCTGCTGTGTGCCCCCCCCAGGGGGCAGGACCCCTCCTGCACCCCCAGCATGGCCAGCCTCTCCCTGAGCCCCCCCTGCACTCAGGACCCCAACAGCCCTCCTGCAGCCCTACCTCTGTCTGGGACACCCAAACCTCCCCAGTCCCTCCCAGCAAGACCAGGGAACCCCCCATCCTCTTCCAGTCTGTATCCAGGCACCCCAAAACCAGCTCCCCCAGAGTCTGGGAACCCTCTTCCCCTCCATCTTTGCAGTGGTTGTGCACCCCTAAGGCTCCCTCTTGCCACTTGCAAAATGTTCAGAGATCCCTAAGCTCTCCCATGCACCTCCAGCACAGTCTCCTGTACCCCTGAAGCACACAGTGACCTCCTTGGTGTCCCCATTGGGACCTCTTGATCCCCAAAGAACCTAGTGCACCTCCCTACAATCCCAGTATGGCCAGACTGTCCACAAGCCCCTCCCCTGCATTCCACATGGGCCCCAACAGCCTTCCTGCAGCCCTACCCATATCCAGGGACACCCCAAACATCCCTACCTGTATCCAGTGACCCCACCATGCTCCTGCATTTTGAATCCAGGGACCACTGACCTCCCCCTGCAGCTCCAGAGCATCCAGAAAACCCCTTTACTGCCCAGTGCTACCCCAGGGTGTCCAACAACCCCCCCTCCCAGAATCCCTCCCAGTGACCTCTGGACCCCAAAGCATCCAGCATCCCTCCCAGGGACCCCTGCACCCACCACCCAATCCAAATGTGCCCCTATGCCAGCCCCTCCCTGCAGCTCTCCTGTCTGTCTGTGCCCAGCTGTTCATGTTCCAGAGGGGGGGGGCAGGGGTATTGAATCCCCCCTCCCCCCAAATCATGCTACCCGCCCTTCCCTGCCAAACCCCTGGTGCTGCAGCTGGCCAGGGAATACGGGATGGATTTCTACGAGACCAGTGCCTGCAGCAACCTCAACATCAAAGAGGTATGAAGGGACTGGGGCAGGGGGGTTCTGAGGGGGTTGGGGCTGGCCTGGGGACCTGGAGAAGTCAGGGGGTACTGGAGGTGTTCCCCAGGTTCACCCCACCCCTCTCCCACAGTCTTTCACACGGCTGACGGAGCTGGTGCTGCAGGCGCACCGCAAGGAGTTGGACGAGCTGCGGGGGCTGCCCCGCGCCCCCACCCTGGCTCGGCTGGAGGAGGACGAGCAGCAGCCCCTGGGGAGTGAGGACACCCCCAAAACCTGCTGGTGTTGAAGGCTGGGACCTCCCGACCCCTCCTCCCCAGGCTGTGTCAGGGGGCATGGTAGGGGCAGGATTGAGGCAGCCTCCATAGAGTGGGGAGCGACACGGGACACCCCCAGGGACAGGGAACGTGGCAAGGGGGGCCCCCCATCCTGGCACCTGTGCCCTCCTCAGCTCACGGGTAGGGTGGGGGCTGTCCAGGCACTGTGTGCCCACCCTGTGCCACCCCGTGCCCATGGGACCCCCCGTTTTACACAGTGGTTTGCAGAATAAAGGTGATGCTGGAGGGGCTGGTGGTCCGTGTGCTCCAGGGGGGCTGTGGGCATGATACCATGGCAGCAGGCACAGGCTGGGCATGGACACTCGAGCGGTGATCAATAATTGACGGTGATCTGGGGCTGCCAGCATGGTGTCCCCTTTCCAGGCTGGGCACAGGGACATGGGGCATGATGCCCATGGAGTGCCATGGCCACCACCACGGCCTGCCAGGCTACCAGCTCTGCCCCAGCTGTGGGAACAGGGTCAGAAAACTTGGTGGCAGCACTGGGATGAGCCAGCAGCAGGATGGTGGTGGACTGGGATGGGTGGTTGCTGAGATGATGGTGGGCACTAAGATAGTGGAACCTACTGGGATCTAGGTGGACACCAGGATGCTGCCAGGCACTGGGATGGGCGCCCCAGGACAATGGTAGGCACCACTGCAGATAGGCCCAAGGGTGGAGCTGGTACTGGGACCAGTGGGCCCCAGGACTGGTGGGCACTGGGATGGGCAGCACAGGAGGCCTCAGAGGTGATGCCATGGCAGCACCAGGCAAGGAGGAGTACTGGAACACTTGTCCCCTCCTCCTCTGCCCCACAGAGCCCCAGCTCCCAGATTCCCGTTATTCCCTGACTCCCGTTATTCCCCAACTCTCACCGTCATTCCCAACCCTCGGGAACATGCCGTGCCAGGCTGGGAGCATCCCACATCCCGCAGGCAGCAGGATGAGCAGCCGCAGCGCGCCGTGCCATGAATTATTGAGGCAGGTAGAGCATCGCCTTGGCCCCGTGCCACCTTCCTCCTTCCACGGGTGGGATGGGCAGCTCAGGTTTCTCCTGAGCCGCAGCGGGGCCTGGAGACCTTTGGACCATGACGTGAGCACCGGGAAGTCCTTAAGAGGCGGCGCAGGGCACGGGGCACAAGCAGCCGCACGCCTGCAGCCATGAACGTCCCCATCGCCAAGTCCTTCTATGACCTGAGCGCCACCTCCTTGCAGGGGGAAAAAGTGGATTTTGGTGTTTTCCGGGGCCGCGTGGTCCTGATCGAGAACGTGGCTTCGCTCTGAGGCACCACGGTGCGGGATTACACCCAGCTCAACCAGCTCCAAGCCCGCTACCCCCGGCGGCTGGTCGTGCTGGGCTTTCCCTGTAACCAGTTTGGATACCAGGTAAGTCCTATGGGCCACGAGGCAAGGGGTTAGGAGCCGGGAAGCACAGGGTTCTGGATTTCTCCTTCCCCGCCACAGGAGAACGGCACCAACGAGGAGATCCTCAACACCCTGAAGCACGTGCGGCCCGGGGGTGGCTTCGAGCCCAACTTCACCCTGTTCCAGAAGTGCCAGGTGAACGGGAGTGACACCCATCCCGTGTTCGCCTACCTCAAGGCTCACCTGCCCGCACCGGCTGACGAGCCTGCACACCTGATGGCCGAGCCCCGCTTTGTCGTCTGGAGCCCTGTGCGGCGCTCCGATATCTCCTGGAATTTTGAGAAGTTCCTGGTGGGGCCTGAGGGGGAACCGTTCCGGCGCTATAGCCCCCGTGTGCCCACGGCCCAGCTGGAGCCTGACATCCAGCGTCTCCTCAAGCTGGCCAAGTAATCCTAGCTCCAGTGTGATCCTGGCTCCGGTGTGACCCTGGCTCTGGTGTGATCCTGGCTCTGGTGTCACCTCGGGATGGCCCCAGCTCTCCGCAGAGTGACAGCCCCCTCTGAAACCTCCACGGGGAGGGGGCTTGATGGGGGCAGAGGGTTGGAGCCGCCGGGGCGGCATGGGCTGGTGGCAATAAATGAGCCGCAGGGAGCATGCCTGGATCCACGTGGTTTTTGGGAATGTAAATGGATCCGTGAGGTTTTTGGAAACGTGGTTTTTAGGGGCTCTTGGGGGGAACAGGAAGGAGGATACAGCCTTGAAAGGCCAGATCCAGGAAATGGAGGCTCAGGGATCGGTGGGTGCCAGGCTGGCTGCACCCAGTTCCCCATGGGTGTTGCTGGGGCCAGGTGCCAAGAGCAACACTTCACCCACCCCAGGGCAGTGATTTCCCACACCCAGATCCTTCCCGCCTCAGGAATAGGGAATTCCCAGCAGGGCAGGGCCAGGTTCCAAACTCCAGGGCAGGGCAAAGTGACCCCGAACCAACTCTGCGGGAAGGGAAAATGATCCAAGTCTTTTCTCTGCAGGGTTTAGGAGAGCACTGGAGAGTGCAATGGACTCTCCAGTGCTGGGAAGGGCCAAGGAGGAATTCCACAGACTCCTGGGACGGAAAAAGTCTCCTGCATCAGTTCCCAACACCCTTCACCAACTACAGGGGGTGAAGCCCACTCCCAAAATACTCCTGCCTGTGCCACCAAGCTGTCACACATCACATTTATTACCCCACATACAAGGGCTCCTGAGGTGGGATGGGGTGGGAATCCCTTGGGATCCTGTTTTAGGGACCCCTTTATGTCTTCAGCACACAGGAGCTTGGACTGTGGACTGCATCCCATCCTTGCAGTCAGGGTCAAAGCCAGAAAGCTCCAGAAAGATGGGAGCATCTGGTGTTGGGTATTCGCTGCATCCAGGCTAGAAGTTTGGAGGGGCAAATCATGTCAGAGACTGTGTGGTCCCCATAAATACAGTGCCAGAGATCCAGGGATCTCCCAGAGCTCCTGAAAGCTCATCCTGGGATACACATGAGGATCAGAACAGCGGGGTCATCTGGCGAGGGTCATCAGGCAGGATGCTGATGGAATCCTCTGCACGGCCACAGAGCAGGCACAGCATGGTATATTCCTGAGGGAAGGAAAAGGGGGGGCTGGAAAAAGGGGGGCTGCCACAGCCCTGATCCCCCACAGGGAAACTCGAGCCAGATCTGGTACCCGATCCCCGATTGCAATCAGAGCCAGGGGATCTTGTTTCCAGCCCCACTGGCTCCCCTGTGCCCTTTTTCCAGCCCTTTGCTGCATAGGAGATGTGCCAGGAATGAGGAATGGGGGTCACAGCCCCCTCCCATCACCCACATTCCCATGCCAGGTGAGCTGGGCTTCCTCCACAAGGCATAGGCTAGTGCTGGGGGGTCTCCAGGTAGCCTGAACACAGGGATGGGGCTCTGAATCCTTCAAGGCTCTGTCCCAGGGAAGGTGGGAATCAGCCCATGGAAGGATGGGTCTGGAATTCCAGAGACAGAGTTGGGAAGGGCTTTTGGGGGACAAGAGACAAACCTGGTAGTCATCCACCACACTGAAGGTGTACTCATGGCGTGCGATCAGGTGGTGGCAGTTCTTGCACAGGTCTGTGGGGCAGGGGACAGTGGGGTGAGAGGACATGGACACTGTCCCTGGGCTATCCCCCCAGTCCCAATCTCTTGGGCCAAGCCCCAATCCTCCATGCTTGCCCTTGTTCCCAGGGCATAGACATCCCAGTCCTTAAAACATCAAGCCCCCAAAATTCCCCCCACAGCAACTCACCCCCCGTTTATGCACATCAGCAGCTCCCTGATACACCCTCTAAAACCTGAGACCTCTTCCCTGGGCATCCACCATTTCCACCCTCAGGGAACCCCCCAAAACTCAAACGAATCCTCCCTTAGGCCTCCCCCTCCTTTGACCTCCGAGCCCCCCACCCCATCATGCCCCAGCCCTCGACAGCCCCCACGCCCCAGGAGTCCTTCCTAGCCCTCAGAGGCCCCAGAATCCAAATGCTACCCCCAGGCCTCAACCTTCAAGGCCTCCACCTATGCCCCGAGCCTTCAAGACCCCCAGATCCCAAGGGTCCCCTCCAGCCCTCTCTAACCCTCAGGATCACCCAAGCTCCAGACTCCAAAGCTCCTCCAGAGCCTTCAGCATCCCTCAACACCTTCAAGACCCAAGGCCTCCCCCAATACTCAACACCCCCAGACCCCCGACCCTTCATAGTCCTCAAGACCCCCAACCTTCAGCGAACCCTAAGCCCCAGGAACGGCTCAGGGATCCCCCAAATATCGCCCTCAAGAGTCGCAGACCCCAAAGGTCCCCTCAGGGCCCCCAACCCTCAAGACCCCAAAAGCTCCCCCACCCCCTCAAGGCCCCCCAGGCCCTCATCCCCCCCGGTGCCCCCCATCGCACGGTCATAGGTGACGATCTCCTCCCCGTCCTGCAGGCCCTCGGCCCGGTTGCTGACCAGCACGAAGTCCCGGCGGCCGCACTGCGCGCACCCCACGAAGTTCAGGAGGAAAGATCCGCCCTCCAGGCAGGTGGTTCCCTAGGGCGGGAGCACAGGCTAGGGCTAGGACCAGGACCGGGACCGGGACCGGGACCAGGACCGGGACCGGGACCGGGACCGGTGCCGGTGTCGGTACCCCCCTTGCCCGCCCTCACCCGCTCGGGGTACTCGGTGCCCACACAGCCGCCGCACATCTCGCACCGCCCTTCCCCGCAAGTGTCGCGAGACCTGCGGCGAGGGGCGGGGCTCAGCGACGGGGCCAGAGACCGAGGCTCTGACGTGGGCGTGGCCTGAAGCGCAACGGGCGTGGCTTTGGCAAATGGGCGTGGTCTAAGGGGCCGTGGGGCTGCTTGGGGCAAGCGGGAATAACTGGGGGGCGGTCTGGCATAGTCGGGCACCCAGGACTAGTGGGGGACACCTGGAGCTACCTGAGTGCACCCAAGGCTGGTGGGGGACACCTAGAGAGACCTGGGGAGTACCAGGGGCTAGCGAAGGCCGCCTAGGGCTAGCTGGGAGCTGCCTGGGATTAGCTGGGAGCTATCCAGGGCTAGTGGGAGATCCCAGGAAGTACCTGGGGGGCATCCAGGGCTAGTGGGAGACACCCAGGACGAACTGGGGGACATTCAGGGCCAACTGTGCGGTGTTGGAAATTCTCTGGGGGACACTCAGGATTAGTGGGAAACACCCAGGGCCAGGTGCGGGGTGCCTTTGACAAGCTGGAGGGCATCCGGGGATAGTGGGGGACACCCAGGGCTGATTGTAGGGGGGCTTGGCCTAGCTGGGGGTCATCCAGGGCTAGCTGGGGACTGCCTGCGTTAGATGGAGGGCACCACCGACTAGTTGGGGGACATCCAGGGCGACTGGGGGTCACCCAGGACAAATTAGGGGGTGCCTGGGAGGAGCTGGAGGACACAGAGATCTAGCTAGGGGGTGCCTGAGACGAGTTGGGGAACTCACAGGGCTGGTGGAGGACACCTAGGGCTAGCTGAAGGGTGCCTGGGACTAGCTGGGGGGCATCCAGGGCCAGCGGGGGACACGTGCGCTGGCCGGAGGGGATGGCCGGGGACCCCCGCCGATGCCGGAGGGGCGCTGCGCCTCTCCGCAGCCCGCAGGTGCCGGTGCCGCCGGTGCTACTGCCAGTGATGCTGCCGCCAACGGTGCTGCCGCTGCCGGTACTGCCGGTGTCGGTGCTGCTGGTGCTGCTGCCGGTGCCGGTGGCGCTGGCGGCCGGGGGGCGCCGCTGTGCTGCATTGCGGGGCGGGCGGCCCGTCCCCGTCCCCGTCCCTGCGCCCATCCCCGTCCCCGCCCGCCCGGTCGGCTCGGCCCGGCCCTCCCGGGGGGAGCGGGGCTATCGGGGCCGGGCAGCGCCGCCGGCTCCGGGTAGGAATGTCCCTGCGCGCCCAGATAATGTTATTTATATCGCGGTGCAGGGCGGCTCCGCTCCCCCCGCCCCGCTCCCGCACCGGCCCCGCCGCCGCCGCCGCCGCTCGCCCGCCCGCCGCCCCGCGCAGGTGAGACCCCGCGGCACCGGGATGCGCCGCTCCGGGGAGCACGGGAGGGACCGGGAGACAGCGGGAGGCGCCGGTCTCCGGGGACACGCGGGGGGGGCACCGGCAGGCGCTGCCCGCCCCGGGGATACCGGGTGGGGGGTGCGGCACCGAACACCGGGCGCGGTACTGGGGGGCGACGGTGGGCACGGAGGAAAGTTTGGTGGCGAGGGTGAAGAGCCCTCCGCGGAGCCTGAGCCCCCTTTTCGCCCGCGGCGGGGGGTCTGCTGTCACCCCGTGTCCCTCGGGGCTGCTCTTGGGAAGGACGGGGCGGGCGAGTGGCGGTGACTTTCTAGGGACACCCTGTGGACAGCCCGGGGACAGTGTGGGGACACCCTGGGGACACTTTTCCTGGGGTGTCAACCCCTGGAGGGCTCCCCACACTAGTCCTTGATGCTCCCAGCACTGTTGGGACACAATGGAAAAGCCGAGTCCTGAGGGTCTTGGTGGGACACATCACCGAACCCACTTCGTTTCCCAGTTTTTAGGAACTGGGCAAACTGGAGGGTTACCAGGAAGGGTTTTTGGGGTGCCATGCCCTTGGTCCCCCTTGTCCCGGTGCCAGGAGGATGCTCACGGGTGGGCGTTGGGCTGGGGGAATTCTTACCCTCATCCCAATAACCCAGGGGTCCTCCAGGCCTGATTTCCCAGCTTTTCCCTTTATAAATCTCCAGCTCCCACACCAGGGGATTGGGGTGCCCTGGAACACAGTGGCAAGCACAGGAGACTCAGTAAACCCTGCTGGGTGCCAGCATGGCCCCCCACGGAGTATTTTATAGCTATCATGTGGTTTTGGGGCACTGTCTGGTGGTTTTGGGGTGCAGAGGGGGGCAGCTCCTAAGAAGGGAGCAGGGCTCAGCTAGCGCCGTGCGCAGGGGAGGCCTATTTATAGCCAAAAATGTCTGTGGAGTGTCAGCACGTGTGCGTGTCACCGGCTTGGGTGACATGGGACAGTCCTGGCACGGCCGGCATGTGGCCCTGGGGAAGCCCAAATTCTCCTGGCGGGTGGGAGTGTGGCTGGGGAGCCCTGGCCAGGGCAGGGCAGTGCTGCTGGAGGAGCTGTGCCGTGCCTTTCCATGCCCAGGTGCCCCGTGCTGTGCCACGCGGCCGTGCCGAGAGGGACCATCTGCTCCCGGGCCTGGCCCTGCGCCTGGCAGGCAGGGGACTGCTGGGGGGCTGGGGGGATGCCCCCCGGCTCCTGCCCCTTCCCAACCGGAGCATGGCTGCTTGTGGACATGGGGGAGATGCCAAATCCAAGTGTTTTGGTGAAGTGGAGCAATGGGGACACACCAGGCTCTGGGTGGCAGTGATGGGACAGAATTTTGGGGCGTTTTGGGCGATTCTGATGAGTTTCTGTGCACTGGAAATGGGCTTGCTGGCAGCATGCTGTGGCTATGAGGGATGAGCCAGGGAATGGGTTTGAGGGTGCCATAAGTGCCAGGTGCCAACCACTGCCCCAGCCGCCCTTGGGGTGTGGGGGGACATTCCCTATGCCCGGCGGGGGGACTGTGGTGGTGGCACGGTGCCAGCCCCTCACCGGGAAGTGCTGATTCACCGAGGCGAGTCGCTGGCCGAGGAAGGCGACGCTGCCCGGGCCATGGCCGCAGGATGCTGGCGGTGAGGCCGGCATGCTGGCATTCCCAGCTTTCCGCACGCTGAGCGGCAGGAATGACAATTCCCGGGTGGCGGGTGCTGGTGGCGGCGTGGCTGTGGCAGGGAGGGATGCTCGGAAGGCGCCGGTGTGGCGGAGGGAGATTTAAAGGGTGGGTGAGCACCCGCGCTCGGAATGCTCCCATGGGCCTGCTGTGGCTCCCTTCGGCGTCATCTCCTCCTCCTCCTCCTCCCTCCTCCTCTTTCTCCTCCTTGGATGCTCGCAGCCATGGCCCCGCTGCTGTTTTGTCGGGGACACAGTCAGAACTGGTCTCTCCTGCAGACACCAGACACAACTTAGCACACTCAAACTGCTGGCAGCCCCTGAAGTTTTGGGGACAAAATCCCCAGGTTTGGTCTCCCAGAAGGCTTTCCTGCCAGGGCGAGCTGGGTGCTCTGGCAGAGGCACAGAGTCATGGCATGAGGGGCTGTCCTCCTGCCTGCTCTGGTACACATCTGCATGGCCCTGCACCCACGCGAGTGCCTGTCGTTTGTGTCCCATGCACACTCTGGTGTGTTCCTGCATGTCCTTGCTCTGGCATACAAACTCTGGCACATTTCTACTTGTCCTTGTTCACCTGTGCACGCTCTGGCATGTCCCTGTGTGTCCTTGCTCACAGGCGCACTCTGTCACACTTCTGTATGTCCTCGTTCACACGTGGATGCTGTGACAAGTCCCTGCGTGTCCTGGCTCACAGGTACACACCCTGCCACCCTTCTCCATGCCCTCCCTCGCACTTGCACACTCTGGTGTGCTCCCGAGTGTCCTTGCTGTGCTGCCCACACTCCTGCACGCTCCTCCATGTCCTTGCACGCTCCCGGTGCCTCCAGGTCCAAGCCAAGGCCCTGCCTGTGCTGCCCCGATTAGGGTGCGGAGTTGGGGTGTGGCACAGCCTGGGCCACCCTGATAACCCTGCCAGGGGGGACATGGGGGATGCCCGGGGCATCCGAGTGGGAGCTGGGGGCCCATGGGTTGTCACGGCTCACGGGGACAGCAGGGATTTGGGGCACACGGGGTTCCCCCTGGCACCCACTACTGAGGGCTCTCTGCAGCTCTGGGTTGCAGGAGAGGTCCTGGACATGCTGCTGGCTGTCGGGAGCCCCAGCCCATCTCCTTGCACCCCTCAGGGGCCCCAGCAGCCACCGACAGCTGCTCAGAGGCATTTTTAGATACCAGCCATGTCCTATCTATGTCTCAAATGTCCCCGGGGGTGGGTGCCCCCCCCTGCCGGCAGCTGTCACCCACTTTCTGCCACCAGTGCTGGTGAAGCCTCTGTGCAGTGCAGGGGTTGGGGTGGGAGTGAGCAGCAGCCCCTTCCCTGGGAGCATCCAAGGATTGGGGGGACACCTCTGGGGACCTGGGCTGGGGTTTCAGCTGGGCAGACAGACCTGGGTGGGGACTCGGCACTGTAAATAGCCATTAGCAGAGCTTGGCAGGGCTCAGCACGGTGGTCCTGGAGAGGGCAGCTGCCAGGTGCCCCCCCAACACCTGGGTGGGGCGAGGCTAAATCCCTCTGAGCAGCTTATCCCGAGGCTCTGAGCTGCAAATCCCCACGTGCCGCAGGGCCAGTGAGCCACCGCAGCCACACTGATGCTCACGGTCCCACTGTCCCCCAGGGGCCTCTCACCAGTAGCCGACGGCCACCGGGCCGGGGCACACTGGGACCATGACCTCGGCCAATGACTACGAGCAGCTGGAGCTGCAGCAGCAGTACAGCCGCATCAATGTCCGCTGGGACGCATCCGATGATGAGCTGGACAATGACAACAGCTCCGCACGGCTCTTCGAGCGCTCCCGCATCAAAGCCCTGGCAGGTGGGTGGCAGGTCCCCTCGGTCCCACCTGGGTTGTCCCCACTGTTGGTGACACCATGCCCGCTGTCCCTCTAGATGAACGGGAGGCCGTGCAGAAGAAAACCTTCACCAAATGGGTGAACTCACACCTGGCTCGTGTCACCTGCCGCATCTCAGACCTCTACATGGACCTGCGGGACGGACGGGTGCTCATCAAGTTGCTGGAAGTGCTGTCAGGAGAGCTTCTGGTAGGAATCCCATCCAGCTGGAGACCCTGGGACTTGTGGCTTGCCATGGCACTCTACACCATTTTTCTTGGTGTTGGCCAAGGGTTGGGGTGGCAGCATGGGTGTGGGGGTGTCCCTGGGCAGGGCTTGGGGTGCCTGGTGTGGGAGGGAGGGTGCTGAGCACTGTCATGCCCCAGCCCAAGCCCACCAAGGGCCGGATGCGGATCCACTGCCTGGAGAATGTGGACAAGGCGCTGCAGTTCCTGAAGGAGCAGCGGGTGCACCTGGAGAACATGGGCTCCCATGATATCGTGGACGGCAACCACCGCCTTGTCCTTGGCCTCATCTGGACCATCATCCTCCGCTTCCAGGTGAGGACAGGTGGTTTGGGGAATCCCTCTGCTTCACACCTCATTCCCAGGTGGGAGCGATCCTCCATGGAACTGCTGTTCCAACCACAGAATAATGTCCTTTTGCCCCCAGATCCAGGACATCATTGTGGAGACGCAGGAGGGCCGGGAGACTCGCTCTGCCAGGGATGCACTGCTGCTCTGGTGCCAGATGAAGACAGCAGGGTAGGTGGTGGGACCCCCATGTGACTGTGTCAGGGTCTGTGAGTGTCCAGAGAGTGACAATAACACCCTGTCCCCACCGCAGGTACCCCCATGTGAATGTCACCAACTTCACCTCGAGCTGGAAGGATGGGCTGGCCTTCAACGCCCTCATCCACAGGCACAGGTAGGTGGCACAGCAGCAGGCACTGGGGCAGCAGTGTCACTGAGAGATGTCCCATAGGTGCGTCACTGCTGTCTCGTGCCCTCTGTCCCCAGGCCTGAGCTGGTTGACTTCCAAAACCTTACCAAATCCAATGCCCGGCACAACCTGGAGCATGCGTTCAGCGTGGCAGAGCGGCACCTGGGCATTACCCCCCTCCTTGACCCTGAAGGTGAGGCAATTGCTGACAGTCCCCCTGCCTCAGCTTCCCCTGGGACATTCCCAGGCTCCAGAGCCTGGAGCACAGAGAGGTTCCCAATACATGGAAGAAGGGCCTGGGTGGGTACAGGAGGGACCTCATGAGGCTATGGTGGCCTGTGAAGTGGGTTAAGGTTGGGTCAGGAGTGACACCTCTCACTCACACCGGGCAGATGTGTTCACGGAGAACCCCGATGAGAAGTCCATCATCACCTACGTGGTGGCCTTCTACCACTACTTCTCCAAGATGAAGGTGCTGGAGGTGGAGGGACGGCGCCTGGGCAAGGTATGGAACGGCGCTGAGGATGTCGGAGATGTTCTCTTGGGGTGCCAGCCCCTCATGCTCACCCCTGGTCCCACCACAGGTCATCGAGCACGCCAAGGAGACAGAGCGGATGATCGAGGGCTATGGGGGGCTGGCGTCCGACCTGCTCACCTGGATTGAGCAGACCATCGCCTCCCTCAACAGCCGCAGCTTCGCCAACTCGCTGGCTGGGGTGCAGCACCAGCTGCAAGCCTTCAGCACCTACCGCACTGTGGAGAAGCCCCCCAAGTAAGAGCCCCCTGCTCCCCATGCCCGCCCGGTGGTGTGGGGCACCCAAGGGTGCCCAACACTGAGCTCTCTCTGGGGCAGGTTTCAGGAGAAGGGCAACCTGGAGGTGCTGCTCTTCACCATCCAGTCACGGATGAGGGCCAACAACCAGCGCGTCTACACCCCACACGAGGGGCGTCTGGTCTCTGACATCAACCGGGTACGGGCTCCGTCTCCTGTGGTAGCTGGGGGCTGTCTCCTGGGGTCGAGTCAGGTCCATCTCCTGGGGGAAACTGAACTCCTCTCCTGGGGCAGATTGGGTCCATCCTGATCAGTTGAGGTCCTTGGGCAGGCTGGTATGGGTCCTGGATCAGGTTGAGTCCATCTCTTGAGGCAGTTCAGGTCCACCCCAGGACATGCAGAATCCATACTGGGACAGGACTGATCCATCCCATGGCAGGCTGTGTTCCTCCACCTGGGGGTCACCAACAGAACAAGACACGGGTGGGGGGGGAGATGTGGGATATGGGGGATGTGCCACTTGTCCAGTGCTGCCTTCCCCCAGGCCTGGGAGCAGCTGGAGAAAGCGGAGCATGAGCGGGAGCTGGCGCTGCGCAACGAGCTGATCCGTCAGGAGAAGCTGGAGCAGCTGGCACGGCGCTTCGACCGCAAAGCAGCCATGCGGGAGGCCTGGCTGAGTGAGAACCAGCGCCTGGTGGCCCAGGTGAGGAGGGGGACCACGCACCCCAGGGACCCACCGCCCTGGGAAGCTCACCAGAGCCTCACCACGGGCTCTGTGCCGGGCAGGACAACTTTGGGCAGGACCTGGCGGCGGTGGAGGCAGCCAAGAAGAAGCACGAGGCCATCGAGACAGACACGGCTGCCTACAGGGAGAGGGTACAGGCCATTGAGGCAGTGGCCAAGGAGTTGGAGCTGGAGGGCTACCATGACATCCAGCGCATCAACGGGCGGAAGGACAACATCCTGCGGCTCTGGGAGCAGCTCCTGGAGCTGCTGGCTGCCCGGCGCCAGCGCCTGGAGATGAACCTCACCCTGCAGCACCTCTTCCAGGAGATGCTCCATTGCATTGACTGGATGGACGAGGTCAAGGTGAGCTGTGGGCATTGGCTGTCACCATGGGTGAGGTGTCTTTTCCCACTAGGTGTTCGTGGGAGCTTACCAAGGAGGGAGATGAGATGTCGGGGTGCTGGTGCTGAGTTTTGGGTGTCAGTGGGTAATAGCTGAGGGTCTCCTGCAGGTGAAACTGGCATCTCCTGAATCTGGGAAGCACCTTCTGGAAGCAGAGGAGCTGCTGCAGACCCACCGTCTGCTGGAGGCCGACATGGCCGTACAGGCAGAGAAGACCCGGGCCATCAGCGCTGCCGCCCTCCGCTTTGCTGACGCTGAGGGTAGGTGTGCCAGGACACCCCTGCATCCCTGGCGTGGCCAAGGGAAAGCAGGACACTGTCCTGACGAGCACCCACCCTGCTCTCTGCCCAGGCTATCGTCCTTGTGACCCCAAAGTCATCCGGGACCGTGTGAGCCACCTGGAGATGTGCCGGCGAGAGCTGCAGGTACTGGCGGCGCGGAGGAGAGCCTTGCTGGAGCAATCCCGCTCCCTCTGGACCTGCCTGTGGGAGCTGGACGAGGCAGAGAGCTGGATCAAGGAGCAGGAGCAGCTCTACTCCTCCCTGGACTTCGGGAAGGACCTGCCGGGCGTGCTGCTGCTCCAGCGCCGGCACGCCGCCTTCGAGGCCGAGCTGCGGAGCCGGGGCGGGCGGCTGGAGCAGACGCTGGCGGTGGCCGAGGGCCTCGCGGCCGCGGGCCGGGCGGCCGAGCAGCTGCGGGAGCGGGGGGCGGCCGTGCGGGCTCTGTGGGCGCAGCTGGAGGAGCTGGCGGCGTTCCGACGGCGCGGCCTGCGGGAAGCCGAGGGCTTCTTCCAGTTCCAGGCGGAGGTGGAGGAGTTGGCGGAGGGGCTGCAGGATGCCCGCCGGCGGGCGGCCGCCGAGGAGCTGGGCCAGGATGAATCCCGCACCCTCGTCCTGCTGCGGCAGCACCAGGAGCTGCTGGACGAGCTGGAGGCCGCCCGGGAGCAGCTGGACAGGCTGGCTCAGCAGGCCGAGGGCTTCCCGCCGGAGCTGCGCGCCGGCCCCGAGGCGCAGAGCCGGCTGGCGGCCCTGCGGGAGCTGCACGCCGAGGCGGCCGCGCTGGCCGAGCGCCGCGGCCGCCAGCTGCAGGATGCCCTGAACCTCTACACTGTTTTCGGGGAGAGCGACGCCTGCCATCTCTGGATGGGCTCCAAGGACACCTGGCTGGCGGAGCTGGAGGTGCCGCAGGCGCTGGAGGACCTGGACGTGACGCAGCGCAGGTAGGAAGGAGCCCCCGCCGTGTCGGTGCCGCCGTGCCCTGTCCTGAGCTGCTGCTCGTTCTAAGCCTGGACGTTCCCACAGGCTGGACGGGCTGGAGCAAGACATGGCCACCGTGGCTTCCCAGATCGCCGCGGTCAACCAGGCGGCCGACGGGCTCCTGGCTAGCGGGCACCCCCGGAGCCCCCAGGTCCGGCAGTGCCGGGACCAGCTCAACGAGAGGTACGGTGGCGGTGGTGGCGGCGGTGCTGGGGCAGGCGGTGACGCGGTGCCGGTGCATTCCCCGCCATCCCCTGCCTCTGTCCCGCAGGTGGGGCCGGTTCCGGGAGCTGGTGTCGGAGCGCCGGAGGGCAGTGGGCTCGGCACTGCGCCTCCTCAACTACAACCTGGAGTCCGAGGAGACCCAGAAATGGTTGTGGAGCAAAGCCCGAGCAGTGGAGGCCACGGCCGAGCTGGGCCGTGACCTGGCCGGTGTCCTGGCCACCCAGCGCAAGCTCTACGGCATCGAGCGGGAGCTGGCAGTGGCCCAGGACCGCCTGGCCGCCCTGCGCTCCCAGGCCGAGCGCCTGGCCGAGGAGCGGCCCGAGGCGGCCACCGAGGTGGCCCAGAAGCTGGCCATGGCCACCTCCGCCTGGGACGAACTGCAGGCGGCCCTGGCAGAGCGCGCAGCGTCCCTGGGGGAAGCTGGGCAGCTCCGGAGTTTCCTGCAGGACCTGGATGACTTCCAGGCGTGGCTCTTCGGCGCTCAGAAAGCCGTGGCGGCCGTCGATGAGGTGCCGGCGACGCTGGGGGAGGCAGAGGAGATGCTGCAGCGGCACGAAGCGGCCCGGCGCGATGCTGAAGAGCATGCGGGAGCCTTCGCCGCCTTGGTGGAGGCGGGGGAGCGGGTGCTGGGGGGACAGACGGACCCCGAATACGAGGGGCTGCGGCAGCGCCTGGGCGGCGTGAAGGACGGCTGGGCTGCCCTGGGCAAGATGGCAGAGGCTCGGAAGCGCTTCCTCACCCAGTGCCGCAACTTCCAGGAGTTCCTTCGCGACACCAAGCAGGCGGAGATCCTCCTTACCAAGCAGGTAGGTGCTCAAGCAATGTCCTTTGGGGCTCACAGGCACCCCAAAAATGGGTGATCATGCGCGGATCCCTTGCTATGCTCCTCAGGAGTACACGCTGTCCCACCTGGAGCTGCCCTCCACGCTGGAGGGCTCGGCTGCTGCCCTGCACCGCTTCCAGAATTTTCGTGCTGGTGTGGACAGCAATGCCAAGAAGGTTCCAGAGGTGGTGGTTGGTGGCACCAAGCTGGTGGCTGAGGAGAACATCTTTGCCGAGAAGATCTCTGAGAAGTGCCGAACTCTCCAGGAGCGGTGAGTCCAGCGCAGGGCTGGCGGATGGGTGGACAGTGTGTGGGCAGCAGGGCTGATGTTGCACATCCATGGTTCCCTGTTAGGCATGGAGCTGTCATGGACAAGGTGGAGGAGGCAGCGGGTTTGATGCAGGACAACCACGACCTACAGACCTTCCTGCAGAGCTGCCGTGAGGTAGGAATTCAGGATGGCTGGTGACATCCCTGGGGGTCCCCACCAGCTAAGCACTGACACCCCTCTCTTCAGTTTGATGCCTGGGTGGATGAGAAGATGCTGATGGCTCAGGATGTCTCCTATGGAGAAGCCCGTGGTCTGCACAGCAAGTGGCAGAAGCACCAGGCATTCATGGCTGAGCTAGCGCCCAACCAGAGCTGGCTGGAGAAGATTGAGGCGGTGGGTGCCAGCACTGTGATCAGAGAGGGGGAACGGAGTTGGGGAAGAATCTGGAGCATGAGGAATTGCTGAGGAGCTGGGAGGTGGCCTGGAGAAAAGGAGGCTCAGGGGGGACCTTCTTGCTCTCTACAACTCCCTGACAGGAGGGTGCAGCCAGTCGGGGATTGGCCTCTTCTCCCAGGAAATAAGGGAAAGCCACAAGTTTCACCAGGGGAGGTTTTGGATGGGTATCAGGGAAAATTTCTTCAGGGAAAGGGTTGTGCAGCCCTGGCACATTCTGCCCATGGCAGTGGTAGAATCCCCATGCCTGGCGGGATTTGGGGACATGGATGAGTGGTGGCCTTGACAGTTCAGGGGGAATGGTTGGACTCATTGTCCTGAGAGGTCCCATGACTCTGGAATGCTCCCAGCCTGCTGCATGGGTGAGATGTCCCCATGTCACAGTGACCACCCCCCTCTGTGCTGCTGCCGCAGGAGGGGACGGAGCTGGCTGGGCGCAAGCCACAGTACGGCGCGGTGGTGGCGCAGCGGCTGCAGGAGCTGCGCCGGCGCTGGGCCGAGCTGCGCGGTGCGGCCGAGGACAAGGGCCGGCAGCTGTTCGAGGCCGAGCGTGCGGCACTGTACGCCCGGAGCTACGGGGAGCTGGAGAGCTGGCTGGGGCGGGCACAGGAGGAGCTGCGCCATGCTGAGAAGGTCAAGGACCTCACTGCCACCAACCTGCTGCTGAAGAGGTTGACGGTGGGTACTGGCACCTCACAGAGTCCTTTGGGAAGGGGCGGGAGATCCAAGGCGATGGAGTTTGTTCCCAAATGGGGCTCGGGTTCTCCATTTTGGCTCAGTTCCCTAACTCACATGGATTTGCCCCACCAGAGACTGGAAGAGCAAGTGAGAACATGGATGAAGGAGCTTGAGGAACTGGGGTGGCAAGGCACCCCTGGTACTGGGGATGTGCCAGATACCACGAGGCAGGAGCAGATGCTCCGGCAGCGAGTCCTTGAGCTGCTGGAGCCACTGGAGAGGAAGAGGAAGGAGTTGGAGACTGCCAAGGCCATGTACCAGCTGGGGCGGGATCTGGAGGATGAGACGGTGAGTGTCCTTGGTGTGGCAGGGGCTGAGGGGTTGGGGGTACCCATGGGTGCTGCAGGGGGCTCAGTGGGTGCTCCTTCCTGCAGCTGTGGGTGCAGGAGCGGCTTTCCCTGGCAAGATCAACGGATCACGGCACCAACCTCGCGAGCGTGCAGCGCCTGACCAAGAGGAATGAGGTGAGCCTGGGTACTGCAGCAACAGCCGCCATCCCAGGTGGTCCCTCGGGATCCATTCCATGGGCGACTCTCACTGTGACTTCCCTCCTGCCGGCAGACACTGCAGAAGGAGCTGGCGGGCCATGCCCCCCGCCTGGGCGAGGTGCTGAGCCGGGGAGAGGCAGCGGGGAGCGGCGAGGAGCCAGGCCCGGAGCTGGCGGCACAGGCGCAGGAGCTGCGGGCGCTGTGGGAGACGCTGCAGGAGGAGGCGGCCGCCCGGCACCGGCGCCTGCGGGAGGCTGAAGAGGCCCAGCAGTACTACCTGGATGCTGATGAGGCCGAGGCCTGGGTCAGCGAGCAGGAACTCTTCATGGGACCCGAGGAGAAACCAAAGGTGAGGAGTGATTCCATGTGGTGCTCCCTGTTTGGGGGTCTGTTCTGCACTGGGTCGTGCCTTGCTGGGATATCCAGTGTTGACCCAGGCAGTGCCACACTGTTCTGTTGAACATCATCCACATGTGACACATTGTGGTGTGCCCTGCTCTTATGTGTCATTCCCATGCCATCACACAGCATCCATCCCATTCCATGCCATGCCCCTCTGAGCTCATCATTGCTCCCTGTGGCATCAGACGGAGCCAGGACATTCCTGTAGGGCAGGCACTGAGTCTAGACCCTAGTCCCTGTCCCCCAGCCATGCCAGGTGCTGATGGCACCGATGTTTTCTGTGCCAAAGGATGAGGAGAGCTGCTTGCTGATGCTGAAGAGACATGTCCGGCAGCTGCGCTCCATCGAGGACTACGGACAAACCATCAAGGAGCTGGCAGGGAGGGCACAGCAGCTGCTCTCTGCTGGCCACCCTGAGGGGTAGGTGCTACACCATATGTCCCCTGTCCTTCGTGGCAGCCCTGTGCCCTCAGCACTGTGTGGGTGGGGGGTTTGGTTGGAGCTCTGGCAGTGTCAGCTGCTCCGGTTGGGTAGGGAGGTGGTCGGAGAGGGATATGGGGAGCACAGAGTGGGTCCTTCATCCCCAACCCCCCCGGATGTCAACACGGGTGGGTCAGGGACATTTTTTCTTGGGTGAGAACTGGGTGTCTGTGTGCCGGGGCCACGCAGGGAGCAGATCATCCGGCTGCAGGGCCAGGTGGACAAGCACTACGCGGGGCTGAAGGAGGCGGCCGAGGAGCGCCGCCGGCGCCTGGAGAACATGTCCCACCTCTTCCAGCTGAAGCGGGAGGTGGAAGAGCTGGAGCAGTGGATTGCTGAGCGCGATGTGGTTGCTTCCTCCCCGGAGATGGGGCAGGACTTGGACCATGTCATGGTGAGAGTGATGGCGTGGATGTGGTGGTACTGGCGGGTGGCTTGAGGGAGGTGACTTGACTCTTCCCTCCATGCAGCTCCTGCGAGAGAAATTTCGTGAGTTCGCACGGGAGACAGGGAGCGTGGGGCAGGAGCGCGTGGACCGGGTGAACCTGACCATTGAGGACCTCATTGATGCGGGGCACATCGAGGCAGCCACCATAGCTGAGTGGAAGGATGGGCTGAATGAGAGCTGGGCCGACCTTCTGGAGCTGATTGACACCCGCATGCAGCTCCTCGCTGCCTCCCATGACCTCCATAAATACTTCTACGACGGTGCTGAGCTGCTGGCCCTCATCGCCACCCGGCGCCAGGAACTGCCCCAGGATCTGGGCGAGGATGCCGGGACGGTGGAGGCTTTCCACCGCATGCACAACGCCTTTGAGAGGGACCTCCAGCTGCTGGAGGCACAGGTGAGGCTCCAACCTGACATGGATGCCAGCACTCAGCATTCTCTGTGGTCTGGTGGAAGGTGTCTCTACCCGTGATGGGAGGCTGGGCTCAGTGGTCCTTGAGGTCCCTTCCAACCCAAGCCATTCTGTGGTTTGTGCAGGTGCAGCATTTTCGGGAGACAGCAGCGCGCCTGCAGACCGCCTATGCCGGGGAGAAGGCAGCTGGAATCCAGGAGAAGGAGCAGGAGGTGTCCCGAGCGCTGCAGGAGCTGCTGGAAGCGTGCAGCGGGCGCCGGGCACGGCTGACAGACACGGCTGACAAACACCGCTTCTTCAGCATGGCACGGGATCTGCTCTCCTGGATGGAGAGCACTGTCCGGCAGATTGAGACACAGGAGAAACCCAGGTATGGATGGACCCAGCGGGCACCCTGGATGGGACATGGAACCGATGGCACCACTGGTCTTCATGGCGCCTCTGTGTCCTCAGGGATGTCTCCTCGGTGGAGCTGCTGATGAAATACCACCAGGGAATTAAGGCTGAGGTGGATGCTCGAGGCAAGAACTTTACTGACTGCATCGAGCTGGGCAAGAAGCTGCTGCAGCGCAAGCACCAGGACTCACCAGAGGTGAGGGAATCAGGGATGGGGGGTGATGGGGGCGATGCCGTCTGTACCACTCCCTAACAGCATCCCCTCACAGATCAAGGCGAAGCTGGTGGAGCTGGTGGACAAGAGGAAAGCCATGATGGAGACGTGGGAGCAGCGCTGGGAGCGGCTGCGGCTGCGTGAGTGCACTGGGGGTGCCAGGGAGGAGTGCAGCAGTGCCGGGGGCGGCAGGGCTGCTGGTCCAGGGGCTGAGCACTGCCCATCCTTCCCACAGTGCTGGAGGTGTGCCAGTTCTCCCGCGACGCCTCGGTGGCTGAGTCGTGGCTCATGGCTCAGGAGCCCTACCTGGCCAGCAGTGACTACGGGCAGACGGTGGATGCGGTGGAGAAGCTGCTGAAGCGGCATGAGGCTTTTGAGAAGTCCTCCGCCACCTGGGAGGAGCGCATTGCTGCCCTCAGGAAGCTGACCACGGTGAGAAAGGCTCGGGATGAGGCCTCTGCCAGCCCTGCCACAGTCTCCTCCCCATCCCTTACCACCTTCACTCCTTGCCTGACAGCTGGAGCTCCTTGGTGGGCGGTCTCTGCGTGAGGGGCTGGTGCGGGACGGGACAACACGCTCCGAAGCTCCCGACTACTGCCTGGATCTCGATGGGGAGCTGGAGGCCGGGTAAGGGATGCCACCATTGTTCCATGTGACCAGGGACACTGTTTCCACATCCCTTTTCTCAAACCATTAAGGATGTTTTGTAGCATTAAGGGGCTCTTTAGCAATTTGCCTTTTCCAAGCAATAAATTGATGTTGATGAAGGGGAGAGATGAAGGTCAAGCTTCACCTTGACAGGGCTTTCATCCCTCAAGGGGGACAGGGAGCAGCAGCCAGCCCCATCCCTATGGGATCATGTCTAGGATGGGGATGCTGACTGGCTGTCTCCCTGTGCAGGTCAGAGGAGGAGGAGGAAGAGGAGGAGAAGAAGGATGTGAGCACACAGGACACTTCGCTGCCCACTACAGATGGACCAGAGCCGGTCAGTTCTTGAGTTTAGCTTTTACCTTCCCTGATGACCAAAACGTGTCCCTGCATGCAAAAAGGTGTCCCTGCATGCAAAACGTGTCCCTGCATGCAAAAAGGTGTTCCTGCATGTCCCACAGTTCCTGGCACCCCCTGTGACCATGACCTCACTGTGTTGACAGATCCCTGCATTCCCAACCCTCGCCTTGTCCTTGCCTTGTGTTGAATAAATGTTGAATGATCCCAAAAAGGCTGGGTGGGCAGAGGGGTACTTCAGGTCCCCTTTGCCCCAACTCCTGGGGTGACATTGGGGATGGCACCCATGGTGTATGTGTGTGTCTGGGATCCGTGCAGCAGCCAGAGTTGGAGTGTCTGCCCTGGGGCCACTGAGTCACCCCAAGGGACATCATTGCTGTACGGGACATCAGCACCCTGCAGGGCATCATCACCCTGCAGGACATCACTGGAACTGTGCAGGACATCAGCACCCTGCAGGGAATTTCCACCCTGTGGGTCATTATCACCCTGTGGAGCATCATCACCCTGAGAGACACAGTCACCATATGGAGCATTGTCACCCCATGGGGCACTGTCGCCCTGTGGGGCATCGTCACCCTGAGGGACATTGTCACTCTGCACGGCATCAGCACCTGTGGGGCATCATTACACCCCGCAGCATTGTCACCCTGGGCAGACATTGTCACCCACAGGGCATTTTCACCGTGTGCCAGCCCCTGTGCTCGCTGCCAGCGCTCTGCTCCTCCCACGTGCTCTGCCTGTGCAGGAACACGATGGCTGTCTGTGGCTCTGCCTGCTTGGGGACAGGGACCTCTCCTTCTGCCTTTTCTGCCTGCCTAGATACATGGGCATCTCCTGGCTCCTCAGGGACCAGGTCACTCTCCCCTGCCCAGGGACAGGATCCTTGAGTGCCTACACGGGAACAAGCTCATTTGTGCCTGATCAGGGATGTGGGGATCTTCTGGCTGCTCAGGGAGAGTGTACCCCTCTGCCTGCTTGGGGAACATGGCCATTTTCATCAGCCTGGGGACAGTAGCCCTCTCTGCTGACTGCCAGCCTACTCAGGGACATGAGCATCCTTTTGCTCCTTGGGGACAGGAACCCCTTCTGCCTCTTCTGCCTGCCTGGGGACATGGGCATCTCCTGGCTCCTTGGGGCAAGATCATTTCTGCCAGCACAGGGACATGCGCATCTTCTGGCTGCTCAGGAACAGGATCCTCTCTGCCTGCTTGGGGACATGGCCACTTTCAACTGCTTGGGGACAGGAGTGCTCTCTGCTTATTGCCAGCCTGCTCAGGAACATGGCCATCTTCTGGATCCCTGGGGACCAGATCACTTTCCCCTGCGTGGGGACAGGATCCTGGAGAACTGTTGCATAATATTCCAGTAGAGAACCTGCTTGGGGACAAGAACATTTCTGCTGGCTCAGGGACATGGGCATCTCCTTGGGTACAGGGTCCTACTCTGCGTTCTGGGGGACATGGGAATCTTCTGGCTCCTTGGGGACAGGGTGGTCTTTGCCTGCTCAGGAACACAGACACTTTTCCCTGTGTGGGGACAGAAGCCCCCGCTACGTGGGACATCTCCTGCTGCCCTGGGAGCAAGATCATATTCGCCTGCTTGGGGACAAGACCCTGACTACGCATCTGGGGACAAGATCACTGCCTGCCTGGGGACATGGGCATCTCCTGGCTCCTTGGGACAGGGGGCCTGACCAAGCCCCTCCTGTGGCCCCCAGCTGGATAGGCGTCCCCTTCGTCAGGCACCACTGATGCCTTGAGATGATGGCACCGATGCCATGGTCCCCAACCAGACCTCTTACTGTTCCCATGTCCCCTGGGCTGGCAACAACACTGAGGTGGCTCCCAGGACTGCTCATCTAGCTTGGTTAAACCTCATCACCCCAAATCTGAGGAGGCACTGGCACCAAGACTGGGGGCTGCCAGGGCTGGCCCATGTCCCAGCCTCTCACTGGGGTCCTCCCAGTAGCCACCGGTTTTTCTGTACTGGAGCTGGTGGCTTCACTGGCACTGCTGAGGGTCCCAGCTGATTGCTAGGGTCTTCCCAGTACCCACCAGTTCCCACATGCTGGAGCTGGTGGGGTCACTGGCACTGAGATCTGGGGGTCCTAGGGCTGGACCATGTCCCAGCTGCTCACTGGAGTCCTCCCAGTAGCCACCAGTTCCTGCACACTGGAGCTGGACACGTGGACACACACACACACACACACATACATTGACACCACACTGAGTGCCAGGGCTGGACCATGTCACAGATGCTCACTGGGGTCTTCCTAATAGCCAGCAGTTCCCACACACTGCATCTGGTAGGGTCACTGGCACTGCATGAAGGGTCCCGGGGCTGGAATCACTACAGGATTCCAGACCCTCAGTGGGGGATCACATCTGGGGTGGGGATGCTGAGCCATCCTCCCAGCAGTCACCAGCTTTCACCTATCAGAACTGGTGGGGTCATTGGCATCCACCCACTTACTGGGGTCCTGCCAGTAGACACCAGTTCCCACATTTTGGAGCTGATGATGTCACTGGTGTGGAGACCTGGGGGTGACCTACCCCCAGGCCACCAGACTGAGGTCCATGACCTACTGGTGACAGCAACCCATGTGCCCAGTGCCACCATAGGAGGGCACAACACCTTGCCATGGGTCTGTCAGGGGTGGTGGGTGGGTGACACTGCGGCATAACCGTGCTGTTGTTGCTGTTGCCTCGCAACAGCTGGCACCGAGGACTGGTGATGAGGAGCCGGTGTCACCAACCCCACGGCCACCGCGGGAGGAGCCAGAGGAGCCGGCCACGCTGCCCGCCCGTGTCAGCAGTGTCCAGCTGGAGGGCTACCTCGGCCGCAAGCACGACCTGGAGGCGGCCACCAAGCGCGCATCCAACCGGTAGGCACGGCAGCGGCGGCGACGAGCCTGGTGTCCCCGGCGGGGCAGTGTCCCCAGGGTGACACGGTGCTGGTGCAGGTCGTGGAGCACGCGGTACTGCGTGCTGCGGGGCGGCCAGCTCGCCTTCTTCAAGGACGCCAAGAGCCGCGCACTGGGGCTGCCGTGCCAGGGCGAGGAGCCCCTGGGGCTGTGGGATGCCCGCTGCGAGGTGCCCGCGGGCTACAAGAAGAAGAAACATGTCTTCAAGCTCAGGTGAGGGTGCGGCGCCTTGCGGGGTGGCACAGTGGGCATGCGTGGCACTGGTGTCTGTGCTCTGTCCCTAGGCTCAGCAACGGCAGCGAGTGGCTTTTCCATGGCAAGGATGAGGTGAGGGGTGGCCTGGGGGGACATGGGGTGGCTAGTGGAACCCAGGGGGCACAGAGTGGCTGGGGGATGTGGTGGTGGTCAGCAGTGCCAAGGAGACATGGGTGGTCAGAGAGGTCCAGAGAGACACAGGTTGTTCCCAGGGGGACACCAGTGGTGTCCAGGGATATATGGAGTGGCTGTAGTTGTCATGGGGATGGGGTGGTGGCCAGCAGTGACTGGGGTACACAGGAATGGCCAGGGGAATGTAGTCAGCAGTGGTCAGCATTGCTCAGAGGGGCAGGGGATGGCCAGGGGTGCCATGAGGACACAGTGAGGGGCTGGCAGTGCCCGAGGAGACATGGATGCCTGCGGAAGACTTGGAGCAACTGGCATCACTCAGGGGGCTCTGGGCTTGGCTGGGACTCTGTTGGGAGACCAAGGAAGCCCCTCCCTGACCACCCCCCATGCCCACAGGAGGAGCTGCAGGCCTGGCTGCAGGGGCTGAGCGCAGCCATCACGGAGTGTCGGGGCAGCCGTGGGAAGGTGCAGAGCCTCCCCCTGCCCATACCGCCGGCCCCCCCTGAAGCCCCCCTGCCCCGCAAGGACAAGGAGAAACGCTTCAGCTTCTTCCCAAAAAAGAAATAACCCCCCTGGATGGCGGGGGGGTGGGGGGAATGACACCCTACGTCATGCCAGCGGGGCCACGCGTGCGTAAGGAGACGCGTGTGCGGTGCCTGTACAGGCGCCACCAGGTCCAGAGGGGCACGCGGGGGTCACGCGTGGGCAGGAGCCCCCCAGCCCCCCCGCCACGAGCACACGTGTCCGTGTGCACAGTGTATATATATATATTTGTATTTATATATATACATACATTTACACGCTTCAGGCACACCCCTGCGTGGAGGTGGCCGCAGGCGCCCCCCAGGCGTGTGCCCCCCGTGCCCATACGTGTCCCTGCACGCACACGTCTGCACACGTGTGTCCCCGCATGCAGGTGCACCCCCGGCCCCCCTCCGCACGCACGGCACAGGTGTGCGCCCCACAGGTGTGCATGGACCCCCCTAGCACCCACACGGGGGGCGCGTGGGTGCCCCCCAAAGCCATATTCCCCCCCACCGCAGTGCGTGGGTGCAGAGGGGGGCCCCCTGGCCCCCACGGGCACCAACCAAAGAGCGTCAGCCCATGGGGGCCCCTCTCTGGCACCCCCCATCCCGTGCCCCCCCCAGCCGGGGTGGGGGGCCCCCTGCACCCCACAGCTGGGCCAAGACACCCTGGGGGAGGGGGTGGGTGACCACAGAGGAACTTTGGGTTCAGTTTGGGATTTTTTTTCTAATAAAGATGTGAAAGCAAGTGGGGTGCAGTGCTGGGTGCCTGTGGAGCATGGGGGGGCGCTGGTACTTGTAGTGGGAGGTTCTTGGGGTGCCCCAGGTCCTGTGGGCAGAGAGAACCGGGGGTGTCCCTTGTCCAGAGGTGGTTGGGAGTCCCCAGAGTGCTCCTTCTGCCAGGTGGGTTTGGGGAGTCCATGGGGTGCCCCTTTTCCTGTGGGCTGGGAGGCCATGGGGTGCCCCTTTTCCTGGACAAGCTGGGGGTCCATGGGGTGCTCCTTCTTTCAAGAGGGCTGAGGGTCCATGAGGGTGCCCATTCTCCTGGGCAGATTGGAAGTTCCCAAAGGGTTCCTTTTTCCAAACAGCCTGGAGGGCCATGGGCTGCCCCTTCTTCCATGTAAGATGGAGGTCCATTTGGTGCCCCTTCTTCCAGGCAGGTTGAGGATGCATGGGGTGACCCTTCTTCCAACTATAATTGAGGTGCATGTGGTGCCCCTTCTCCCAGGAAGGTTGGGGTCCATGGGGTGCTCCTTCCCTTGGAGTCCACAGGACACCCGTTCTACCCCTTCCTGCCCCTAGCTGGCAGCGTCGAGGCTCTGAAACTTCTGCCGCAGGTCCCTGACGAGGCCGTGGCGCAGCGGTTCAGGGCTGCCGGGGGTCTCGGGGCAGCGCCGCCGGTACTCCTCGGACGCCTGATAGGCTTTGCAGCGCTCCACCACGGCCTTCAGGCAGATCTTCTCCCGCGTGGTGGGCGAGCGGATCTGCACATAGGCCGGGGGCTCCGGCAGCCGCTCCAGCACCAGCACCCGCTGCCCCGGGCCCAAAGGGGCTTCGGCAGCCACCCACAGCGCCCCGTCACTGCTGTACCGCGCTGGCGCCGGGCTCGGGGTGTGGGAGCCCCCATTGGTCTCAGCGCTGCGGCTCCGGGCACTGCCCCGCTCCTTCCCCGCCGGGCGCCCACCGCGGCTGGGACCCTCGGGTGCCGAGCGGCTGCGGCTCACCAGCGGCGGCCGCGGGGCACCAAAACGGGCACGGAGCTCCTGCACATCGGGCCAGGTGAAGGGTTCAGCGCCCACGGGGCTCGAGGGGCTGCGGGGGCCACGTGGGGACGGGGACGCCACCAGCACCTTGTCCTGTGGCACAGCCAGCGAAGGGGTGCTGGGGGTGGGGTCCCTGTCCTCCTGCGGCGTCAGCGGGGGGCGGCGGCTGCCGGCGCGGCGGCTCTTGATGCGGAGGCTGTACTGCCGTGCCAGCTGGTACACCTTGGTGCCCAGGTGAGGGGGTGTCAGCAGCAGCTGCGGGGGCGGCCCTGGAGGTGACACTGCGGTGCCCACATCATCCTCCTCCAGGATGAGCAGTGGCTCGGGGGGCTGCGTCCCGTTCTCCTGGCACAGCTCTGGTGCCTCGGGCTGGGTGGGGGGCTCAGGGCTCTCAGGGGGCCGTGGGAGCCCATTGAGGCGGCACACGGAGCTCCGCACCAGCCCCTTGGGGATGAAGGAGAGGCTCTCGCGGCGGCGCACCCCGAAGCCGGCATCACGGTGCTCAGCGTGGCCATAGTAGCTCTTGATCTTGTCGAGGAGCAGGCGGTCCCGGTTGGAGAGCAGCGATTCCCGGCGGGCTCTGATGAAGGGCTCGGGCGAGGGGATGGCACTGTGGGACTCCCCAGGCTCTGCGGATTCGAGCGGGGGGCCCCCATCCAAGCTGAGGGTGCTGCCACCATGGCTGGGGGTGCGTCCCAGGGTCCCCTCCAGCGCCAGACTGCTCCTTCGGGACAAGCTGCTGCCGCCGCCGAACCGCTCAGCGATGACGCTGGCCTGGTCCAGCACTGAGGGTGGCAGGATGCTGGTGGCTCCTTCCTCATCCTCCTCCTCCTCTTCCTCGCTGCTCAACACCTGCAAATCCTCCGCAGCGTGCTCTGGTTCCCTGTCCCCACTGGGCAGCGCCAGGGTCCCCACCAGGGATGGGGATTTGGGGACCTTGGGGTGCTCCCCAGCGCTGCTGTTAGGGGTGTGGGTGCCGGGTCCCTGGGCACTCCCGGGTGGGGGCCGGGGGGTCACACTGACCTTCTCGCAGCTCCCTGGCCCCCAGCTGCTCGGCCGCTTGGGTCCCTCCAGTACCCATGGGTGTTCCCCAGCCTGGGCAAGACAAATGTGGGGAGTCATGAGCTGGGGGATCACTCAGCTGCTCCAAGCAGGTTAAATCCCAGCCAAGCCATGGAGGCCCGGGAGGGGGCACTGAGAGCAACATGGGGTGCCCTGGACTGGAGTGGTATGTCCTGGTAGTGAGGCAGGGTACCCCAGGAGTAATGTGGGAGCGCCCCAAAAGCAATTTGGGGTGCTCTGCATGCCCTCCCTGGGGTTTGAAGGGCTGGCGTAGGTACCTGCTCCTCCTGGGGCTCCAACAGCAGATCCCTGGACCCTGGCAACCCCTCCTGGCAGTCCTTGCCCAAAGCCTCCTCTTCCTCCTCCTCCTCTTCCTCCGCCACCATGCCTTCAACCGCTGCCCAGTCTCTGGGGTGCTGGTGTGGTTCCCCCACTTCCAGGAGCGCCCCGTCGCTGCCAGTGTTCTGTGTGGGGGTGAGCGCCAGGCTCAGCGCCCTGTGCCAGGGCTGGAGGGACAGGGCACTCCAAGCCACCACACCCGGCCTTACCTTCAGCCCTGCCAGCCGGGATAGAGAAAAGCAGAGATTAGTGGAGGGACCACCCAAAATTCCCTGCCATGGCCCCCAACCACCCCTCTGCCTGCCACACTGGCGCCATGGTCGTGCCAGCTCACCTTGCTCATCCAGGTGCCACAGGTTGTGCTTGGTGGGCTCTGAGGGGAGGGGAGATGACAGTGGCATCACCCCCGTATCCCCCAACTCATCAGCATCCCTTGCCCCCTGATCCCGTCCGTTGTCCACACCCGACTGCCTGCGCCCCCCGTGTCCCTGCAGCCGCTCCAGCAGCGTCTCCATGTGCCCGTGGTGCTGGAAGGGCTCTGTGGGAACAGGGACAGGGCACCATCAGCACCCACTGCCACCCTCCCTACGGGCATTGGCGTCACCCAGCCACAGCTGGGCCCTAAAGGGGTGACAGAGAGGTAGAGTGGTGGGAACACATAGGACAGCGGGAACACTGGTGACACGTGGCTCTCACCAGACTGCCGGCGTCCCTGGAGTGGCTCGGTGGTAGCGTCACCCAGGGGCTGGCAAGACCAGCTCTTCTTCAGGCGCTCAGGGCTGCAGCGGGGCAGGCGTGGGGGATCTGTGGGGACAGGGAGTGACACAAGGGAAAATGGGGGCGTAGGACTAAGGCAGAGAGGGAATGATAGCGCACTGGTGGCACTTACAGAACAGGTCCATCTCCAGGATGGCTTCCTTAGCCTGGGTAGAGAGAGGATGGAGAGAAATGGGGCAAAGGTGGAGTACACAGCTGCCCCCCTTTGCTGTGCCAGGAGGTCCCTGGTGTCACTGAGGTGCCCACCCCACCAACCTCACCTTTTGGGGGATGGTGGCGTGGTGGTTCTCCAGGATGAGCCGCTTGATGTGGTGAGTCCACATGCGCTTCTCCTCCACGCTCTTGGCCTGAGGGACACGGGGAGGGTGGTGAGGACGGGCAGGGGGTTCCTGGGTGTCCCAAGGGTGCCCCCCACCCCATGCCCCCCTACCTGCAGGCTGTGCTGCTGCTTGCCGTGCTTGTAGTGTGCCAGGCTGAAGCACAGCGAGTCCCTCGTGCTCTCAATCAGCATCAGCGAGGAGCACTGCCAGGAGAGGTATCAGGTATATATCCCTGGAAATTCCCACCCCAGCACCCATTGGGGTCCCTGGCACTCATTGGGCTCCCCTGTTCCCAGCATTCCCCAGTTCCCCCAACCCCAACACCCACTGGGGTTCCTGGCACCCACCCTGTCCCTCCATCCCAGGCATCCACAGGAGTCCCTGGCACCCAGTGGGCTCCCCCACCCTGTCACCCTCACAGTCTCCTGTCCTCATCCCGCACCGGAATGTGGCTCTTGTAGATATAGTGGTCTCCACGGCGCTTGGTGATCAGCAGGGCCTTGTCAAAGAGGAAGAGGGCACGGTCATGGCGCACCCGCTGTGTCCGAAATGTGCCCTCCAGCACCAGCTCCCCATAGCTCGTCAGGTCCGGCCCCTTCCAGCCCAGCAGCAGCGACTGGATCTCCTGCACAGACACAGGGGCATCAGCACCCCTGCCACAGTGCCCATCTCGTGTCACCTGGTGCCACCCACAGCCCCTGTGGTGCCTCCCTGATGTCCCCTGGTGCCCACCTGCTGGCGGATGGCGTGCTCATGCTTGCGCTTCATGTCATTGATGTACCAGGCCACGCAGGTCATGGTGTCGATGGCCTCCAGCACCAGCTCATAGTCATCCCCTGCCTTGTGCTCGAAGTGCCTGGCGATCTCCTGGACACAGCACATGGCATCAGGACATGGGAATGTGCCGTGCCAGGTGCCTGGACTGCTCCAGGCACCCAAGCCAGTGCCCTGTGCCACCCCTGGTAGCCAGGCTAGGCGAGGTGCCCACAGCCCCTCCCTGTGTCCCCCCCAGGCTATGCAAGGTGCCCACACGACAGCAGGTGCCCACACTGTGCCGTGCTGGGCACCAGGCGCTCACCTGGAGCAGTAGGTGGTACTTGAGGATCCTCTGGACAGGCTTAAGCAGGTAGGCCCCGAGGGGCAGCGCGTGGCGCAGCCGCTCCTGGCATTCCCGCAGGAACCGTGCCTGGACCTTGCTCCTCATGCACTCGGTCAGTGCCGCCACCGAGCTGCGGGCAGGGAGGGGGCTCAGATCCCTGCCCACCCTTGCCCACTCGTGTGCCCCCTGCCCACCTCCCTGCTCACCCAGCTGTGCCCCCAACCCACCTGGGGTAGTTGTTGCAGTACTGGGTGTAGATGGCAAATTCCTGGCTCTGCAGGTAAGGGGAACACAGTGAGCGCCTGGTATGCCCGCGTGTCCCCCCTGGTGTCCCCACGAGGCTCCCTGTGCCCTTACCCGGGTGACGAAGCACACGGCCACAGCCACGGGGTCATTGGCACAGCTCTCCAGGTTTTGCAGGAGGGTGCTGGGGGGCACAGAGAGGACAGGGTGACCACAGCCCCCTACACACCCACAGGAAAGGGTCGCACCCCTGTCACCTCCCAATGGCACCTGCTCCCCCACCTGCTGAGCTCATAGATGTCCTCGATGTTCCCGAAGAGCGCGCTGACCTGCTCCGGTCGCAGCACCGGCTCCTCCGCGTCGATGATCTTGCCCAAGTAACCCTGCCGGGCACCCACGGTGGCACCATTGCACCCCTAGACCCCATTCAGTGTCTAGGGGGTGTGCCCCCGTGTGCCCCCTGGCACCCACCTCCACGATGCTGCGCAGGTCCCGGGCGTAGGTGCGTTCTGACTCCACAATCTCCTGCACCACGCGGTCCAGGTAGCTGGGCTTGGCCCCGGGACTCCCAAAAGCTGCCAGGGGGTGCCCACCGCGGGCACCGGGCCACCCCCCCGGGGATGCATTGTTGTTGGTGTTATGGAGCCCCTCGGCCCACGGCTCGGTCCTGGTGCCGGGCGGATCCTCCATGGCACAGCAGGGCTCTGGGATCAGGGCAGGGTGCTGCGGGCACGCGGGCACCGGCATCCCGGCATCCCCTGGCACCAGCAGGGCACAGGGCGGCTCTGGGGGGAGAACGGTGGGTTAGGGGGTGCAGAGAGTCCCAAAGATGGGTGGTGTGTGGCACCAAGGGAGTTCACGCTGACGAAGAGTCCTGATGGCCAAACCCTCTGTGCCAAGGGGTGCTGGCATCCCCCGACCCCACAAGTCCCTGGGTACAGCACAACGGAGTCTCTGCACAAGCCACCAATGCTGAGATTTGGGAGTCCTGCCCCTTCCCATCCCAGACCCGGGGACCGCGCTGGGACCGGGTGCGACGAGCGCCTCTGCCCCCACCCACCGGGGCCGTGCGTCACCGCCGCGCCCGCGGGACACCTTCCAGGTGAGCTCAGCGCCGGCTCACCCTTCCGGACCACCGGTGCCACCGGGATCCTCCCGTGCCACCGAAACCGCTCAGTGCCACAAACACGGCTGGGACGGCCAGAAAAGAGCGGCCAGTGGCAAAGCGTGTGGGAGTGTCGAGGACACTGAGCCCGGTTACCGCGGCAGGTGGCCCTGGGGACAGTGACCTTGAGCTGGGCCACGTGCCGCACCAGCGGCGTGGCCGCCCGAGCCCCCCGGCACCCCCGGTGCCGGCACCGAACCGGTCAGGCCGGTTCCCGCCGCCGCTTCCCCACACCCACCGTGCCGCGTGGCCGCCATCCAGCCACCGCCCTCCCCGGGGCTTCCCGAGCACGCCAGGCGCCCCCCAAAACGCCACCGCGGTGCCTCCTAAGTGGGGTCCGGGCCCATGTCCCCCGTGGTGCCGCAGCCCGGAACCCCGGGCACCGCCACACCCAACCGTGCCATGGGGCACTTCCTGGACATCACGGACCTGGGTGATTGTGGGGAGCAGCTCCTCCAGCCCCCAGATTCCTCACCCCTACAGGCTTGGGGCACCCGGTCACAGGGTCACCTCGACCCCGGGGGGGGCACCCAGCCGGTGACACCAGAGACAGTAGACCCCGAGCATCCCTCCGGGCAGTGTCCGACCCTTATCCCACCCTGCCGGGGGGACAAAAGAAGACTCCCAGGCGGCACGGGGGGACCAGACAGGAGCTCCCCCACCTAACACCCGGGAGGGGATTTGTGGCTACCGCAGCTCGTCCCCGAAGGCCACCCCCGGCCATCCTAATCCGCTCACTACACCGTGATTAAGGCGCCGGTCTCACGTCACGGGGACCACGGCCACTCTCCCGGGCCCGTCGGCCACCGTCAGCCCGCCCCGGTGATCGGGGGAGTTGATCCTCTTACCCCCCCCCCCCCCCTTCCCCCCGGTGTCACCTCGATGGGCACGCGGCCGCCCAGAGCCCTGCCGCTCCCGCCTGCCCCGGTGGGATTAGCTGTGACCTTCACGCCCCCGACCCTCCCCAACCCCGCCACAGAGGACAGACATGCCCCCGGAATGCCGAACAGGGGGCTCTGGTGGGTCCCCAAAGCTCCCCGGTGGGGGAAACTGAGGCAGGCGCCGGGTTTGTGGTGCCGGGCCGGCGGGAGGGAGGTGGGATTTTCTCCCCACCGTGGGATCACCGACCCCGTTGCACATTCCAGCGCGGGAGTTGGGGCGCGAGGCACAGCCCACGGCGTTTTCCCAGGATCCCGGCACGGCACGGCACGCCGGGAGAGGGGCCGCGGCGCGCCAGCCCGCCGGAGCCATATAAGGGCAGGCGGTTCACCATTTCCAGGCATTTTCCAGAATCCCAGCGGCCTTGGGAGCGGGGAGGTCGCCGCCGGCTCCGGCGCAGCTGCCGCGGCCGTCGCTCCCGGCCCCGGCTGGCACCGCCGCTGCCCGGCGGGCACGGGCTGGGCGCCGGCGCTCCCGCCCGCGGGGACTCGGGGGGCTCGGCACCGCGGGGGTCCCCGTGTCACGGCATTCCCGGGACAAGGCGGCACCGAGACGCGGGGCTGACAAAGCCTCTTAGTGACCGGCGCCCATGGCGTCTCGCCGCCTAATCCCGAAGGAGGGGCGCAGGACACCCCCACCTCCCACTGGGATCCCTGTCCAGGGTCACCCCACATGCCACAGCCTGTCCTGCACCCCCGGCTCGGCTTGAGGACATCCCAAATTTCTCTGGGTGCCTGTCCCGGGGGTCTGCCAGCACCCCAAGGTCCTGCTGATCTCTGCCCTTCGGGGACCCCAGTATCCACAACTACCCCTTCGTGGGGACCCCCAGCTCCTGCCTCACTCCGGGCATCCCTGGACTCACGAATCCTGATTAACCAGGGCCCGTGGAGCCTGCTCCACCGGGATGCAACGGCTCCTGCCCCACCAGGACCCACGGATCCTGCTCCACCGGGACCCACAGACCCTGCAGCGCGGGACTGCAAGGGCTCCCGCCCCACCGGAACCCAGGAATCCCACTCCACTGGGATGCAACGACTCCCATTCCACCGGGCCCCTCGGCTCCCGCTTCATCGGGATGCAATGGCTCCTGCAGCACACCGGGACCCCCGGATCCCGCCCCACCGGGAGACCCCCGCTGCCGGGGACCCTCGGGATCGCCCCCTCCCGGCGGGGACCCCCGGCTCCTCTCCCGCTGACCCCACGGCCGTGCCCCGTTCCCGCCCGGACCGGACTCACCGCGCTCCGCTACCGCCGCCGCCCCGACCCGTCCCGTCCCGCCCCGTCCCGGCAGTGCCCGCAGGAAGCGGCGGGAGCGCCCCGGGGCGGGGACAGCGGCCGCCCCGCCCGGCCCCGGGAACGGGGACTCCCGGGAATGGGAGCGGGACAACACCGCACCGAGCCCGGGCGTGACCGCGGGGCGCGGACTGGTACTTGTCCCAGTCCCGGTCTCGTCCAACTTGGATCCGGTACAGTCTTGGTACAGTCCTGACACGGTCCTGGCACTGTCCAGGTGTGATCCAGGTACTGTCCTGGTACAGGAGCCATCCAGAGATGGTTCAGGTACTGCCCCGGCACGGTCCCAGTACTGTTCCGGTACAGAACCAGGCGTGCTTCTGGAGTGGTCCCGGTACTGTCCCGGCACAGTTCCGAGGCGGTCCCGGCACGCTCCTGATCCTGTGTCGGGATGCACCGAGCATGGCTGACCCGCAGCCACCGCGTCACCCATGTGGTCCCTTCCCAGGCGACACAGGCACCCGAAGGGGTCCCAGCCATGGGTACCCCCCATTCCTGCCCGAGAGGACATAGACGGGAACACAGGGACATAGACAGGGACACAGACAGCCATTGCCAGCAGGCACGGAGTGGATGCAGGGCACCCCTCGGTGCCCCAGCAGGATGGGTGTCCGTGGGTGAGGCCTGGTCCCAGTGCCCCTCCATCCCATCTCAGCCCCTTCCATGACTGATGCATGGCCCTGGCTCTGCCGTGACACTTGAGCCCCCAAATCCAACTGTGTGCCAGATCCAACTGGGCTCCAGCCCCCCCAATATAGCTGGGGGCCAGCTGGAGCCCATGGCCCCTCACGGCACCTGCCACCAGAATGGGCCCATTCTGCAGGCAGGCGCCTCATGCGCCAGCCCTGGATCCGCTCAAAGGCTGGATTGTTCCGAGTGGAGCGGGAGCCTGGCCAGGCCCAGCGCTGGCACTGGCACTGTGTGGTGTTGTGGGGGGACGTGTGGCATCCGCGGCATGGTGGGGTCCCCACAGCCCTCACCAGTATGGGAACATGTGCTCTGCCAGTGGCTAGGTCTGGTATGCTGGACATGCCCGGGAAGGTGGCTGTGGCTGCTTCCCCGGGATGAGGTATGGGCACAGGTGGGCGTCAGGAGCTGGCAGGGCGGGTGCTGATGAGGCCACACACCCCCATTAAACCAGACCTCCTGTCCTGTTCCCCAGTGTCCTGCCCTGAATTTCATAGATCCTCCTCAAACCCCTTTCCCAAATCTCCTTTACCTTCCCCCCCAACCACTCTCCCTGTAGGCTCTCCTCTTCCCCTCTCCCTGTAGCCCCTTCCTACACCTTCTCCCCATTCTCCCCTCCCCATAGTCCCCTTCCCACATCTCCATGCCAGATCCCTCTCCCCAGACCCTCTCCCCACCCTCCCGCCCCGAGCCCTCCTTTCTCCTCCCTTCCTCTCCCTCCTGCCCCCCGTCCTCCCGCCCGCCAGGGGGCGCCCTGTCCCCTCTTGCCCCCGTCCTCCCGCCCGCCGGGGGGCGCCCGCTCCCTCCCCTTCCCGCCGTGCCCCGCGCGGCCAAGGCGGGAACGCGGCGGCCCAAGATGGCGGCGGCTCTGGCGGCGCGGAGCTGCCTCGAGCTGAGCGCGGCCGGCCGGGCCCCGCCGCGATCCCCGCAGGAGCTGAGCTTCGTGCCCCCCGGCATCGCCCCGCTCCCCGCCGGGCGCTATAGCGACAGCGCCGGCGGCTTCTGCTACCAAGAGAGCGCGCAGCTCGGAGCCGCCACCAGGAATCGCTGGGTGCGATGGTGAGTGCACGCCCCCGTCCGCCTCGCCTCGCTTAGACTCTCCTCATCTACACCTCTGCCTTCTCACCCTTGTGAGACCCTCCTGTCCCTCGGGTGCTCCTCATCCTCATCTCTGCCCTTCTCTCCCCTCTCAGACCCTCCTCATGCTCAGGTGTGCCCCTCTGTTCCCGCAGGAGCACGTCGGGGGACACGGTGGAGCTGGTGGAGGAGTCCCTGGACGTGAACCTGCTGAACAACGCCGTGCGGCTGCGGATCCAGGGCTGCCCGTTCCTGCCGGGCGGGATCCACCTGTGCGAGGTGCAGAGTCACCTCGTGGTGCTGCTGCTCACGGCGCAGACCGTGCACCGCCTGCTGCTCCCGCACCCCGCCCGCCTCTACCGCAGCGTGAGTGCCGGGAATGCCGCCGGGGGCCGGGGCAGGGGACTCTGTCAGCACAGGGAGGGCTTGGGTGACCCAAAATACAGCGGGAACAAGAAGAAAAGTGGAGGTTTTGGGAATTTAGCCGTGTTTTGCTCAGGAATTGGCTGGGTGTCCAGCCTGTGTCATGACGCTGTAGTTGAGCTCCTGCTGGGAATGAGCTTCAGGTTTTCCAGAGCCCTCCCTGGCTGGATTGTCTTTTTTTCCCTCATCTGAGAAGGCTGCAGGATGGTTTTTTCTGGGTTGGAATCTGGATTTCATGTGTCAGATGGATCCTAGGCAGGGTTTATACCACGTTTACCATCATTCCATGGATGTTGGCTGGAACTGGATGGTTTTTAAGGTCTCTTCTGACTGGAACCATTGTAGGATTCCGTGATTCTCCCCATTTGCTCTTTCTTTTTTTCTTGTGCCTGCTTCTTACCAGGATCCTCTCCTCTCTTGGAGAGTTTCTCTCCTGCTTTTAGAGCTCTGGAGAGCTTTCCCAAGGGATGACCGTGTGCTGTGGCAGAGCTGCTCTTCTTGGGATGTGTCACCAGCAGTTTTCTCTGAGCTATGCCAGAGGTTTTTTACTGGAAAAATCTTTATTATCAAGGGGACAGTTGCCATTCCATTGATGTCCGGTGTTTTTTTTTCCCATTACCGTAGATACATGTGCTCAGGATTTGATGTTTTATGGAATCCTCTAGGATCATGGAGTCCAGCACTGCCAAGGCCACCCATGTCCCCAAGCACCACATCTACACAGGATGGGAATTCCTACCACTGGAGCCTGTTCCAGTGCCTGATAACCCTTTCCTTGAAGAAATTGCCCCTGATATCCATATGGGCTTCATATATATGAAAACCTCCTCTGGCACAACTTGAGGCTGTTTTCTCCTGTTTCCCCACAGGAGCTGATAACGGAGAGCCAAGTGCAGTCCGTGTTTACAGATATCAGCAAGATCCACATCAGGGATCCCTCCAATTACTACGTGATTCCCAGCGTGCCGGGGCTGGCTCCCAACTCTGTGGCCTCCGCAGCCTGGCTGAGCAGCGAGGGAGAGGCTCTCTTTGCCCTTCCCTCTGCCTCAGGAGGGATCTTTGTCCTTAAGCTGCCTCCTCCTGATGCTCCTGGTAAGGATTGGGCACTACAACCCCTCTCCCATCTTGGAATTTCACTTGATTTTCATTTTTGATTTTCCTTTTGTTTTTGAAGGAACTGTTTCTGTTGTGGAGTTGAAGCAGAGCTCAGTGGTGCAGCGTTTCCTCACGGGCTGGATGCCAACTGCCATCAGGTAAGTGCCCGGGGACGGATAAACTGAGCTAATTCTGGCTTTTAGATCCCCTCACCTGGAATTTTTAGCTTGAGTCACATAGGCACCCATAAATACTCCACCCAAAAAAGTTAATGGGGTCACAGGAGCTATCAGAATACGGAAGTTGGGAGTGGAATGCTGGATTAGCAGGGTCCTGCTGTTCCATGTGTCTGTGAATATGTTCTCTAGTAATTGGCCTCCAAGGATTTGCCCAGGATGTGGCTCGCAGCCAGCATGGATTAGGGATTACTCTGCCCTGGTGCTGAGGAGCCAGGCGTGTTCCTGACAAGCAGAGGTTACGTGGAGATCACATGGATGCTCTGTGGTGGGTTGGGATCTTTAGGGTGTCTTAGGGGGCAAAGCTGAGTCCTAGAGCTTTTTTCTTGGAAGTGGGAGTGAGTCCTTTGATGCCCTGAGTGATTTGGACCATTGTGGGGGATCTGCCCCCAACGGATGGATTGGATGGATCCCATTGGATGGATCCTGCCTGGGGTCTGGCAGGATCCATCCTCCCACATTGCTCTCCTCAATTTGCTGCTGTTTAAGGTTTACTTTTTTACTGTTTATTTGTTTACTTTTCGGGCCTGAAGCTGCAATGGTGTCCTTGGTTCTTGGGCTAGAAAAGGATTGTGTTGTCTAACAAAACTGGGAAGAGAACTTGCTAACATTTCATGTGAAGTTCAGAGTTCTATACTGATGCAGTATGGAATCTGGAAAATATGAAAGCTAAGACTTAAGGTATCATCTGGGGCTGTCAGGATCCTTGCTCATGGCTTCTTGGGTCCTTGTCAGAGGCTGGCAGGATTCATGCCAGGACTGCTTGGATCCTTTTTTCCCTCTGGATCTTTCACCTGTGTCTTGCAAGTACCAGACTAGGGATGGGGAAGTGGGAATCTGCTTCAATTCCACCAAAGCAAGTGAAGAACTGGGTGTCACTGGTGTGGTGGGATCACTTGCTCTGTGGGTGCTGAAACATTCCCTTCTGCTGATCTCATCTAGTGGTTTATTTGGATTTAAGCACAATGGAGGAACCCCACTGCCTTGGATCTGTGCAGCTGCCATGATTTTAGAATCATGAAATCCTGGAACAGTTTGGGTTGGAAGGGGCCTTAAAGCTCGTCCAGTCCCACCCCCTGCCTAGGGGGGGAGGGGGACTCCTTCCACTAGACCAGTGTCCAGACTGAGTTTGGACACTTGCAGGGATGGAGAATTTTCTTTGAAGGTGTTGATGTAACCTCTGGTTTTCCAGAGGTGATGGTGGCCCCTCGGATGTGCCTGTCAGCCTCTCCGTGCACTGCCTGGATCACGATGCCTTCCTCTTCGCCCTCTGCCAGGACCATAAGCTCCGGATGTGGTCCTACAAGGTGAGCAGAACCTGGGGTTGGGGGAGCAAAACGAAGCCCAAGGAATCACAGGTGAGCACTCTGCATGGATCTGTCTCCCTTTAAATTGTGGCTGTGGCTTCTCCATACTGGGATATGGGGCAATATGTGAGAACAGTCATGGTGTGTGTTTGTAGCAGTATTTGTGAAGTGTGGAGTTTCCTGTCCAGCCTCATTGCTGTAGGCACACGGTGGGAATTGGGAGTGGGGCTGTGCCTGAGCCCCATCCTCAATGGGCTGCAGCTGTGAAAAGCAGGTGAGAAGTGTTGAAGGTAATGAGGTGTTACTGACCAATCACCTAAGGGAACAGAGAACTCACAGGTGCCATGCATCACCAATAAGGGGTAGGAAAGGTTGGGCTGAAGAATCAGATAAGCAGATGCTTGCAGCCTTCTGAGGTGAGATGATGTTGCTCTGTATGGGCAGATACCTGAAGCCCTCTGATGTGGTAGGGTGATTCTCTGGATGGGTTGGAGCCTCCTGATGCTGTATGGTGATACTCTGTGTATAGTGGCCCTCTCAGCTGCAGCCTGTGCTGTGCTGTGTGTTGTGACCTACGGTGACCCTGATGTGACTCAGGATTGGGCTGTAGGGTGAGGTACAGCCTGAGACAGAGCCCAGCCTAGTGGTGAGAGCAGCAGGAGAAACTGCCTGGTCTGGACCAGACTGATTTTGACACCTGGGGTACAGTTGAGCTGCTGAGGACATAATGGGAAATAACTTACCAAGTGAAGAACAGAGTGTTTTATCTACATGGAAAGCTTTGTGGAAAAGAGAAGGAATTGAGACTACTGACTCTGCTCTTTATAGAGTTTTACTATGGACAAAGTCATAAGATTTTAAGAGTGATGCAGGTACTGCATTTAGTGTTTGGAAAGAAGTTAGGAAAAGACCTGGACAGAGCTGCCAATGTGCAAAGGACAAGCTGGGGGATGTGGCACACCTCTTGCTATTCTCAGTGCAGAGCTTGTCTTCTTGCAAGAATATCAACACGGTGATGCTGTGGAATGCAAACATCCAAATTTCTGTATCTTGAAAGGATCTCCAACAATCATCTGTCTTAGAGGACAGTGGACAAGCCCCCCAATTTGCCTGGTGTTCTGTACAGCATCAGAAGAAGATATGGGCAGAAACAATATTGAGCTGAAATGGGTTGAATAAACCAAGCTGTACTCCACAGGTGACTATACTGAATTCCATTGTAAACCTGGATATTTGGAAGACCCAAGTATTCCTAACTACAGTGTGTGGAGGGCATATTGGAATACCCAAGGTGCACTGTGGGAAGGAACTGCTCCCTGGATAGGAGCACTATGGAAAAGAGCAATACTCAGTTGCAGTCATCCAGCCAGTTGAGTCCCTACTGTTGCTCAGGGGACCCTGCTGTCTTTGAGTGCAAGCACTGGTACCAGCAGGTTTCCCAGAGGGAGAAATTCAGAGCACGCTGCCTGGATGGAGTGATTCCGTATCCTCTGTGTGAATAATCATCCTTGTTTGGGTAGATGGAAATGGCATGAGGGAGCCCAGCTGTGGAAATGACAGAGCCCTCAACCAACCTGGTGACTTGAGCTCAACTTTTCCTGGTGTTTCCCATTTTGCTGGACTTTGTTTGCAGCTTAGTCAATGTTCTGCCTTGGAATTTGTTTTTATTACTGGATGGTTGTGTTTGCATATTATCCACATTAGATCTAGTTTTGTAAATGTGTTTACATTGTATGCAGACAAAGGGTTGTGTTTGCATTTTATCCATTCTACACTGATCTCACTGTTATTTTATTAAAAATTGTAAAAGGATTATAACTTGGAATTATATAGCTGTATAATTATTAATATGGTTAAAAGTTGTATAGCTATTGGGGGAATTGTATAGCTGTTGATTTTGTTGATATCTTGGTGTTTGGCCTTTGGCTTATTCTTGTATGTTGCTATTGAAATTGTCAATATTCTATAAATGTAAGTATAAAGATTTTAATAATATGCAAGTTCAGAGAGTGAGTCAAGGTTGTTACAGGGATGCATTCTAGAGTTGGTGGAACCTACAAAACAGATACTTGTACCATGTTTACTATTTCTTCTGCAAGGGCCCTGTAGATAAATAGTAGACATAGCATTTATATGTAAAAAAAAAAGGGAATTGTAGGCCCACAGTTTGTGGGAATTGGGAGTGGGGCTGCAGCTGAGCCCCATCCCCAATGGGCTGCAGCTGTGAGCAGTGTTGGAGGTGATGAGCCATGGGGTGCTGAGGTGTTGCTGACCAATCACCAAAGGGAACAGAGGGCACACAGGTGCAGTGCATCGACATGAGGGGTATGAAAAGTTGGGCTAAAGAACAAGAAGGGCAGATGCTTGCAACCTTCTGAGGTGAGATGGTGTTACTCTGTACGGGCAGTCACTTTCTGGTGTGGTAAGGTGTTACTGTGTATGGGTTGAAAGCTTCTGATACTGTATGGTGATACTGTGTGTATCATCATGCAATGTATGTGTGGCCGTCTCTACTGCAACGTACACAATCCTGGGCTCAGGGTTGTTTCCAGACCTACTGGAGTGTTTGGGGAAGGTCGGCAGGAGTGCTTTGAGGCCCAAGGAGCCATCCCAAATGGATGTTCTCCTGCTTTCAGCAGTAATGAAAGTGTCTTTGTCAATAGGAAGTTAATAAAAGCCTCTTGCTCCAGATATTGAGTGCCAGAGCTAATGGAGCAGCACGGTGCTTTCACGGCTCAGTGGCACTGGAATGTGCTGTGGGAGGGAGGGGAAGCTTTCTCCTACATGCCTGGGCTCTGGCAGCCCGTGGGATTGGTGGGAAGGGGGCCCAGGTGAGCTGGGAGAAGCCAAGGAGTGGTTCAGGTAAGCATATGGAGCCATAATCCACATGTGTTGTGCAAAGTTCTGGGCAGATGTTGTCTGGAAGGGGGAAGGAGAGGACCAGTTTCTCAATCCAGAGTATTTCCTAAGCTGCTGTCCTGATGCTTTTGTTGTTTGCAGGATCAGATGTGCCTGATGGTGGCGGATCTGCTGGAGTTCATGCCGGTCAGCAGGGACCTGCGGCTGGCGGCCGGCACCGGGCACCGCCTGCGCCTGGCCTTCTCCCAGTCCCTGGGCCTCTACCTGGGAGTCTACATGCACGCTCCCAAGCGAGGGCAGGTATGGAGCCATGGACTCCTCAGGCTCTGGGAAGAGGAGTCATTCCCCTAGGACTTGGGTTTGGAAGGCAAGAAATAGGGAAAAGTTTCACGTGTGACCCTCTGGAGGGATTGGTGGTTTCTAAATAAACATTTTTCCCCCCACAGCATTGAGGGATATTTGTGCCCGAGTTCTGGGAGTGGAATTCCCTGTGTGACTGAGCTGATCCATGGAGGACTGGTTCACTTGTTTACCTCCTGCTCTGAAAGCGTGGATGTGCCGTGGGAAAAGGAAAGGTCCAAAAGGAGCTAAAAGCATGGAAATGCTGGTGGTGTGTTTACACCAGGCTCCTGGGAGCGTGTGGATGCTTCTGCAACTTGGGGAGAACTTTTTGTGGAGAAGGATAAATTTAGCAGGAGGGGCAGGACGGCGCAAACCAGGCTCATCTGTTGGACAGCTTATCCCTTTCTCCAGGGAATTCCTACACAGAACAAGAGTGTCTAACATGAGTCCTGCTGTCCCATGAGTGCTCTGCTCTGGGAAGAACATGCAGAGCTGGGCCTGCAGCTGAGAAATTGGGGTTTTCCCACCTTAGTCCCCTTCTTTTCCCACATCTTGTGGTCATTGGTAGTGCTGGGTGTGGTGGTCTTACAGTTTTTCAAGTTTAGTGTTTGGAAAGACTTGGGAGTCCTTTGGGTCCAGGCGGGGATGAGTGTCCTTGGGGAGAAGGGTGAAGCCAGGATTTCTGTGCAGAGAGTCCAGTGGTGTGCTCAGCTCACCCTTCTTGTCCTCTTTAAGTTCTGTTACCCCTAGCACCAGGCAGGGAGATGGACTGGAACGATGATGTTCCATGAGATGTGTTGGTTTAGTCCTTCAGGAAATTATTTATGAGGTGTGTTTGTAGTTTTGTGTCTTCCAGCTGGTGAGCACTGAGAGCAACCGCTACAGCCTTGACCACATCTCCTCCCTGTTCTCCTCACAGGTGAGAGCTGGGGCCTAGCCCCCAGGAGGAAGAGTCCTGGACTTTGGGATTTAAATCACAGAGTCACAGAATGGTTGGGTTGGAAGGAACCCCTTAAAGCTCCTCTTGTTGTTCCAGTCTCCTGCTGTGGGCAGAGACACCTTCCACTGGACCAGGTTCCTCCGAGCCCTGTCCAACCTGGCCTTGGACACTTTCAGGGATGGGGCAGCCACAGCTTCTCTGGGCAGCCTCAGCACCCTCACAGGGAACAATTGCTTCCAATATCCCATCTGAATCTCCTCTTTCTCAGTTTGGGGCTGTTCCCCCTTTTCCTGTCACTCCGAGCCCTTATTGAAATTCCCTATTTGTCTTTCTTACAGGTTTCCTTCAGGTACTGGAAGGGCAATTAGTTCACCCCAAAGCCTTCTCTTTTCCAGACTGAACAATTCCCAAAGCCTGTTAAATTCCACAGGGGAATGTTTTGCTGTTGTTAAGTACCCATCTTTCTCGGCTGTATTCTAATTTGTGGATAAGAAAGGAAATTGGCTCTTTCCCTCTTTCCTAGGAGACTCTGGTTGACTTTGCCTTAACCTCGGCTGAGATCTGGGCACTGTGGCACAACGAGGAGAACCAAACTGTTGTGAAATACATCAACTTTGAGCAGTGAGTTTTGGGCATGGATCACTGGGATGACTGCAAGAAAACCTTGACAGAGCTCCTCAACTTAAAGATTTATATTCAAGTTGCCAGAACATGGAAAATGTGAAAATCCAGGCAGCAGGATTGCTGAAAATGGAGTTTGAGCGTGGCAGAGGGAACGTTGTGCTTCCCCACAGCTATTTCAAAACAACCAGGTGGTGCCTTCCAGGAAGAAACATGTTCTGGGGAGATGGTGATGGGAAAGGATCATCCCTGAGTATAAAGCTGAGAGGATGGCTTGGTACAGAGCCAGGGAGTTGAAGAATGGATGAAAAATGCTGTGAGTGTGCAAATTTTAGGAGAAGAAGGTACTAGTCAGTCTGAGAGTTGTTCGTGAGATGGGGAGAATGTTGAATTAAATGAAGGATTCCAACATGTTCCATCAGTTTGTAGCTAGGTATGCCACAGTTAACCTCTCCTGCCAAAATCTGTCCCTTGTCACTGCACAAACCTCCTTTTCCACACCCAGAGGGCTGGTTTTGCTGATGAAAGCCACTGGTTTGGTTCAGGTGGATGCCAAGCCGATTCCAGGTTTGTTTCCTTCCAGGAATGTTGCTGGCCAGTGGAACCAGGTGTTTGTGCAGCCGCTCCCTGAGGAGGAGGTGACAGTCCGGCAGGACCAGGACCCCAGGGTGAGCCACCTGTAGAACAGCACGGAAAACAGCGAGGTCACTCGGGAGAGAGAATGGGAACAAACAACGTCAGGAGTGTGCAGGAAGCCATTTTTGATCCCTGGTTGGAGCTGGGTGTGGACAGAAACGCAGCTCCAGGGGATGATGTTGATAATGGGAGGAAAGACCAGAAACAGCAGCTTAAATGTTCTCCTCATCCTTGAGCTTCCTGAAGTCACGATCTTTTTGCAGGAAATCTACTTGGAATATCTCTTCATGCCGGGCCGGTTCACTAATGCAGCTATCCAGAAGGCTTTGCAGGTAAGTGAGAGGGAATTTGGGATGCTCTCTGTTCATCCTCTTCCTGGCCCTTTAGATGTGAGTCAGCAGGATTCCTTGGAGCTCTTGCCAGGCATGTTTTCATGGGGACTCCCTGGAGTGAGTTGGTGGCTGCTGGGCTGTGCTGCAGCGGCTGTGTGCCCACAGCTGGAGGTGGAACCTGGAATCCAGATAATTGGTTTTTTCCCCCTTGGATAGCACAGCAAGTTGATGAGCTTGTTTTTCATTCCTGCTGATGTGACCAGGAGAATGGGGGCTCAGCGCCCTGTGGTGCTGTTTGTCAGAATGTGTCATGGAATTACTAAGGTCAGAAAAGCTCTCTGAGATGGTGGAATCTGACAGTTCCCTTCAGTGCTGCCAAGACCACCATTAATCCATCTCCCCAAATGCCACATCACCTGGAGTTTAAATCCCTTGAGGTGTGGTGGTTGCTCACTGCCACACATCCTTGTATCCCAAATTTAGCAACCAGATCTTTTTTTTTAACACTTCCATCCCACAAAGTGCTGACTGATGCTCTTGTCCTGCTTTACCTCACTGAGTGCTGTTTGAACCTTTGGTGAGACTTTTATTTTGCCTTAAAATCCAAGTTTCTTTATGCTGCTTTGCAGATCTTTTCTCAAGGAACTGAGAGACACGTGGATCTGACGTGGGATGAGTTAAGGAAAGAGGTCACCTTAGCTGTGGAAAATGAGGTGAGATGGATTTTCCTTCCAGAATATTGTGTTGTACATGATGTCATGATATTTTAGGTGCCAGGTGACCCCACACCTTGGTTTATCCTTTCTTTCTCAAAGGGAATGATGTAACTTTTTTTAAAAAAGTACAAGTCTTCATCCTTCCTGCCTGGGGTTTTCTTTCCCTCTTGGGTTTTTGGAATCTTCGCTGTTCTGCCTCTGCTCCCTGTGTGCACTTTGGTCACCCATCACATGGTGCCCAGACCACCACCCTGCAGAACAGTTGCTCATCATTTTGGAAGAGAATCCAAAATAGAGGGATTATCTTCCAAATAATCCAAATAATAATTATTAAGAGACCTACCTGAGAGATCCCTATGTTCTTTTTTGGGCCTGAATTCCCTTGTTTTATCTTGCTCTTATTTCACTTGGCTGTTGCTCATTCCCTTGTTTTGCCCCCACCAGTTCCAGGGCAGTGTTACAGAATACGAGTGCTCTCCAGAGGAGTTTTGGCAGCTGCAGGTGGAATTCTGGTCCAAGTTCTATGCCTGCTGCCTGCAGTACCAGGAAGCTCTTTCCCGGCCCCTGGCCTTGCACCTGAACCCCTACACCAGCATGGTGTGCCTGCTAAAGAAGGTGAGTCTGGGTGGTGGTGAGATTCCCTGAGCAAGTTTCTCCAGAGGATTTGGGAAGCTCAAGGACTTTCTCCTCACCTTTCAGGGCTCCATGTCCTTCCTTGTGCCCTGCTCCTTGGTTGATCATCTCTATCTCCTCTCCAATGAGCACCTCCTGACTGAGGATGATGCTGCCATCTTTGAAGGTGAGAATACATGGAGTTTCTCCCCTCCTGGCAGAGATCTCCATAGAGATCCCTTGAAGAGCTCCTGATCCATAGCTGCATGAAAATAGTTTGATTTTGGCTTTGCAGGGTACTTATTTTGTGAAATTTGCCATCATGCTCACACCAGCAATTAAAAAATAGTGTCAAGGCTGCCAGTAGAGTAATAGAATTGTTTGGGTTGGGTGAAATTCTTCCCTGTGAGGGTGGGGACGCCCTGGCACAGGTGCCCAGAGAAGCTGTGGACACTCCTTGGGAGTGGCCGGTGCCAGGGTGGACAGGGTTTGGAGCAGTCTGGGATAGTGGAAGATGTCCCTGCCCATGGCAGGGGGTGGGACTGGATGGGCTTTAAGGTCCATTGCAACCCAAACAGCTCCAGGATTTATGAAATGTTTTCACATCAGCTGTGGAAAGGGGCCATGCTGTTCCTTGTCTCCAGGAAGTGAATGCCAGAGTATGGAAAACATGTAATTAATAGTGTCACCACAGTGCCCTCTGTGCTTTGCTGGCCCTGGAATGCCGTTTCACTAAGAAAAAAGGCAATGGAAAATGTTACCTAAGCTCCGCTTTCATGCTTGAGTGATTTTTATATATTTTTATGAAGTGGGATCGTCATCTGTTTGGTTGAGCTTTTTGTGGAGCAGAGGGAAGGAAAACTGGAGGCCTGAGCTGGATGGGGAGCCCCAGCAGTTCCTCCCCTGGCTGTTTAAACAGTCACGGTCTCAAAAAATGGGATTTAATTTAAAATCTGACCCATAAAGGATTGCAGAGCTGAGCTGAGCCATTTTCTTCAGGATATATTTTTTTGCGCTGCTTTTTTTCTTTCAACCTGTGGCTGGAAAAAATCCCTTAGAGGGAATTTCATTTTTTTATTGTTGCATCATTTTTTATTTTCTGAATTATAAAGCCCAAATCTTTCCCTTGTTGACTCGTGAGCTTTAATTCAGCCTCATTGTTATTGGGGAAGGTTTGGCACAGGGAACTGGGACCCGTCTGCTGTTACTGGTGATAGGAGCTGAACTAACTGGCTTTTGCATGGTCTTCCCACCTTCCCTTGGAAATCTCTTGGAAAATACACAGTTAGATTCTTTCATTGCAGATTTGGAGATGTCTCGTGATGTTGTCTGTCTTGTCCAGTGCCTTCGCCTGATTGGAGAATCAATATCTATGGAAATGGCATTCATCATGGAAATGGCTTGCTCCCGCCTCCAGCCTCCAGAAAAGGCTGCAGAGCAGATCCTGGAGGACTTGATATCTAATGACACGTAAGGAGATAGGTTTTCCAGAAGCTTCTCAGAGTGGCTGAGCTGGGATTGTCCAGAGCTGTCCCTGCCTGTCATCCAAGGGCGTTTGAGATGTGTGGGCTCCTTGCCCTGTGCTGCAGCAGACTTTTCTAGATGGGGACCATGGTTTGGAGTTGTTAGCAGGGTGTTCCATCCACAACCTGGAGAGCAGAAAAGGCACAAATTCCTGTTAGGTGTGAAAAGAAGTGCCTGGAGACAGAAGGGAGAGATCAGAGCCTTGGTCAGACCTTGTGGTCCTGTCTGGTTCCTGTGCTAACCGAAATTGTTTCCTTGTGGAATGCCAGCTATCCGGCTGTTATTTCCTGGTAGCCTGAGGGAGTGGAATAAATAGACTGGTCCCTGCAGGCGCTGTAATAAAACTCACAGGCTAGCCAAGGATTCCAGTTAGGAATGTCCAGGCTGATCAGATACTGATCCTCACTGGAAGGGAGTGTAAGGGAGCCCTCTTCAGTTGGAACCCTAGGTTGCTGTTCATGATGATGAGGAGGATCTTTTTGATGTTGCAGGGAAAATGTGATGGAGGATATCCACAGCAAACTGCAAGAGATCAGGAACCCCATCCATGCCATTGGATTGCTCATCCGAGAGATGGACTACGAGACAGACGCTGACATGGAAAGAGGTGAAAGCTCTTCACCAGCTTCTGGGAGACGCTAGGAAGTGTCCTTTATCCTGGGAATGGTTCCTGCCTGTGTGGCTCCTGCCTCACCTGGGTGGTTTTCCCCTCAGCTCCTCACCTGGCGCTGCGCATGAGCCTGTCCCAGCTGTTCGGCAGCAGCACCGCGGCGCACGTGGTGTGCGGGGGGGTGGCCAAGATCTGCACCGTGCGCTTCCTTCTCTGCCGGGACCTGCTCATCCTCCAGCAACTCCTGCTGCGCCTCGGAGATCCCGTGAGTACAGCTCCTGGCGCTTGGGAATCCCGTGGGGTTCTGGTGCTGGGCGGAGCTCTGTCTCATCTCACAAGGCTGTTGGAATAGCCCGAGGCTTGGGCAGGTCCTGCTTTCTCCTCCAGCTGCTTTTGTCTTCCTAAGCAAAGCAGCCTAATTCCCTTTATTCCTCTGTGAACATCCAGGAAGCAGGAAGCCAAGCTGTATTTGTGGGAGGAGGGCATGGATTCCAGCCTCCTGTGTGAATCAGCACTCATGCAGCTCTTCCAGCTGTCCCCTGTCCCTCTCCCAGCAGCAATGGCAGCTCCATTCTCTGGCAGCACACTCCAAGGTTGCAGTTTCAGCCCCTTGGAAGCTGCTCCAGCCAGAGCAAACAGCCCCCACGAGGGTAGCTGTGTTTGGAATGGTGGGATGGACTGGTCTGGGTCTGTCCCACCCGGCCTGAGGCCACGTGAGGCAAGGTGCTGCTGCTTTGGATGGACACAGCGATGTGGAACAAGTCCCTAGACAAGGACAGCCTTGTTTAAACCAATATTATTTACTTAGAAATAGCCAGCAGTTTCCTGGTTGACAATAAATCCCTTTTTCCTGGATAAGGTTATCCTGGTAGCATTTAAGGTGCATTGCAAAGTGCCCTCTGGAGCTGGGCTCTCCCAGACCATGAGGCATGTGACCTGCTGCTTTTCCACCTTGATGTACCTGTGTCCTTCAAAAGCTTGGCTTGTTTCATCTCCTGTGACTCTTTGCTGGAGCTTATGGACACTCCAAGGTGATCTCTGCAGCAAAGCCATGATTTCAGTCTCAGGCACAACAATCCTGGAATGCTTTGGGTTGGAAGAGACCTTGAAGAGTATTTAATTCCAAGCCCCTCACATGGGCAGGAGCATTTGCCACTAGGCCACATTTCTCCAAACACCTTCCAGTCTGGCCTTGAACACTTCCAGACATGGGGCAAGAGTTCCTGCTGGTTCCTTGGGAGGGCTGAGTTCCTGCCAGGCTGTCGAGCACCTAACTGTTCACAGAACGGACAAGCTGGGCCTGCCACAAACCTCTCTGGTTGCCCTTGTCCTGCTGTTGCTCAAGTGTGCCAAGCTCTGGACTTTCCTTGCAGATGGTTTTGGGAGGGGGACAGCTCTTCCAGTCCCAGCAGGACTTGCTGCACCGCACCTCTCCCCTGCTGCTGTCCTACTTCCTGATCCGGTGGGCGAGCCAGTGCCTGGCCTCCGACGTCCCCGTGGACACGCTGTGAGTCTCTACCTGACCTGGCTTTGAGTCCTCCTTAATCCACCTGAAATGCCCTTCCTGATGTGGAGGGCAGGTGGTTGCTGTGGGAGTATCACTCCAGGAGCACTGGGGAGGGGTTTTTTTCCCCTTACATGTTCTGAGCTGACTCTGCCTTGTGCTAAATCTGCCCTGTGAGGCCTCGCTGTTCTGTGCTCTGTAGGAGTTGAACAATGAGCACAGTTAAAGCGGGAGGCGTTTTATTGTCTCTTCACTGATGGCTTCTTTCTTCCCTAGGGAATCTAATCTGCAGCATCTCTCTGTGTTGGAGTTAGCAGACACCACGGCTCTGACACCACACAAACTGGGTAAGGTGTCCACGGATCATCAACTCTCCCTTTCAGTTATTTAAACCTGACTCTGCCACCTAAGGGAAGTGCTTTATGCAGGGAGCTAATGGACTGTGTGGTTGAATGACCCTGATTTAAGTAGGGATGTTTGTCAGGCTGTCCACAAAAAAAAAAAAAAAAAAAAAACACCAACAAAGCAACAGCAAAGGATCTGAGAGCACTGAACTCTGATTTTACTTTCAGCCTGAGAAGGATGGGAATGCCTCACTCAGCCAAAAATTTGTCATTCTCACCCTGGCAGCGTCAGCCAAACTTACCCCTCGCATACTTTACAGTGGCTGTAGTAGCTCAGACCAGGTCTGTCACAGAATCCTGGAGTGGCTTGTGTTGGAAGGACCTTTAAGCTCATCCAGTTCCACCCCCTGCCATGGCAGAGACACCTTTCACTAGCTGGAGTTGCTCAGAGCAACCTGTTCCATCCAACCTGTCCTACTTTCCACCCTTTACCCTACAGCAACCAAGAGCAGCAGCTCAGGGAAGCATGAAAATGTAGAAGTACTTGCTCAAAATGTGTTTAAAAATATGGAAATACCTCCCCAAAATATTGCAGCTTATATTTGGTTCATATTTTTTATGTTCTGCTGCAAAGATGTAACTTTTGGGTTAGTTTTTTATTGGGAGACTAGAAGACTGCTTAATTAGGGAAATGTGGGCCTTGAAGTGGTTCCAGAGGGAGGAGGTGAACAGGGATGGGAAGGAAACATGCAGGTAAGAGCCTGCTGTGACTAGTCAGCACTTGGAGGCTGAGATACTTCAGAGGGAGCTGGGGAAATCTGGGACAAACAGGCAGCAGTTCCACATGTGAGCTGGGAAAGAGCTTCCTCCACTTTCTGACATGGGTGATTTTCAGAGCCTGAGCTCTCCCTGATGGTGAGTCTGGGTGCAGGAGGCAGCTGGAAATGTCAGGGGAGTTGAAAACATCCTTTGTGTGTGCTGGTGTTGTGGGTTATTTCTTGGCTGGCTCATGAGGAAAGTCCTGTTTGGCCACTGTTCTTTGGGGAGAAATATGTGAAGCTCAGGGAGAGGCGTTGGGAACAGTCAGTAAGGGGGGATTTTTGGGATGCTGGAATGAGGAGGGAGGGAAAGGAACAGCCAGCTCAGCACTCCTTCAGCCCTGTCATGTTGGAAAGCTGCAGCTGGGCTGGGAATAACAAGTGGAGAGGGAGCAGAGCCCTTTTTTTGTGTGTTTTAATTGAGCTGTGGTTAATAAACACTGCAGGATGGGGCACTTTGATCTCCTGCTGCTCCCTCTGACTTAACCAGACGGCAGGAGAAATCCAAAACCAACAAGCTGGAGTGTGGAACGTGCTTTTGGTTTGCCCTGGTTTAATCTGTGCTGTTTGGGCTGATGAGCACAGGACAGGGTGGAAAACCTGGGATCTCTACTGCAGGCTCTCTACTCACTGTTCCTTTCATTTCTACTTTTAGTGTCCGGTCCTCAAACAATTGTGGAGCTCTTCTTTCAGGAAGTGGCCAGAAAACACATCATATCCCGACTCTTCCTGCAACCAAACACCTCTTTGGCTGAGACAAGTTTGAACTGGCCCCACCTTATCACCTCAATAGTGACTGATTTTCTGCCTCTCCTGTATCCTTGGCTGTGAATCCATTGCCACTGAGCCTCCTGCCATTCTAAAATCAGTTTTCCACCTCCAATTTTCCAAGACAAACCTCCTGAAGGAGTGAGGTTGTTGGCATTAATGGGATTTGTGGGTATTTTAAGATTTCACAGATTTCATCCTGTTTAGGTGCACGATAAAGGATTTGAGTTTTTGACTTTAAGCCCCTAAGCTCTCACTACTTGACTTGGTGGGGTGGGATGCTGGGGGATTTGGAAGGGTAACAGGAGTTGGGGATTAGATGTACTGGTGATTTTGTTCTAATATGGATAAATCTTATTACAGAATAATGATTTGTATAAAGAGCAGCTTAATCTTCTCTCCTTTCCCCCCACAAAGGGAGCATGAGAGGCATGTTGGCTTCCAGACTGGATTCTCCTGTGTTCCTTAACCTCTGCTCAGATGGCCCAGCAATCCCAGCTTCCTCTTCCCAGAGTGCCTGATGGGGAGCTGTCAGTACACCCAGCTCCAGGTGAGTGCATCATGCCAGCCCTCACAGGTGCTGGAAAGCTCCCCAAAACATCATCCTTCCAAGTGCTGGAGTTCTGCTTTCCCCTAGTCATGAAATCCTGGAATGGTTTGGGTTGGAAGGGCCTTCAGGGCTCATTCAGTTCCATCCCCTACCATGGACAGGGATACTGTCCAGTATCCCAGGTTGCTCCAAGCCCTGTCCGAACTGGCCTTGGACATTTCCAGGGATGGGGCAGCCACAGCTTCTCTGGGCAACCTGTGCCAGGGTGTCCCCACTCTCACAGGGAAGAATTTCTTCCCAATATCCAGTGTAAATCTCCTCTGTTTTAGTTTAAAACCACTACCCCTAATCACTGTTCTCTGAGCTGGGACAGAGTGTTTGATGGGGAGTGATTTAAGATTGTGGAATCCCAGAACAGTTTGGGTTGGAAAGGACCTTAAAGCTCATCTCATTCCACTCCCCTGCCATGGGGGAATCACCTTCTGCATTTTCTCTTTCATCTATTTTCAAGAGCATCCAGATACTCAGGTTTATGCTATTCCCTTTCCATGGAGGAGTTTATTCTCCCAGGGCTTGTCTGGCCGCGTGACACTGCGCTCCTGAAACATCTTTGCAGAGCCTGTTTAAATATCCCAGCAATCCTGGAGCTTGTTGGCTGCTGGTGTGCCCACAGCCTTTCCTGTACCACCTCTGCCTGTGATTGCCTGTGGGACCTGGGTTCAGAAAGATTTCTTCAGTCCAAAAAGGACCAATTTATTTCTTAAATGTCCTTATTAATAAAAAAACAGTGTGAGAAATGCCTGTCATCATTCCATTCCTGGCATCCCAGTAGCAGGGACAGTGAACTCCTGATTTCCAGGGCTTTTAGACTGCTGTATTTCAGATCACTGTTCTTCCACCTTTCTCCCTGTGCTCTTGGCAGCTGGAGTTGCTTGTGCTGGAGTTCTGACCCGCACAATTCCTTGTCTGCAGCTCCACGTGATGTGCAGCTTTATCCCTGTCTGGGCATTTCTGGAGGCAGCAGGCCAGGCAGGCTGTTAGTGACCTGTTTTTCAGCAGAGCCTTTTATCCTCCCAGCCCCTCATACCTGGGGGCTGAATTACTTCTTTTTGTGTTGCTGCTGAGAAGAATTGAGAGAAGAATTTCAATTCTTCAGAGCTTTTGAGCCAGGAAATGCCAAGATTGGAGCAGCATCGTTCTCCCTCCTGGCATATGTGCAGGCTTTGAATCTCCTTGCATTTCTTTCGCCTCACTGGTGTCTCCTCCAGGCTTTTATCTTTGCAGAGCCTGTCTCCTCCTCCCCACTGCCTTCTGTTCCTCTCCCTGATCCCAGTCGGTCACGGAAACTTGGATTAAGTGCCTTGACCCCGGGAAGATAACAACAGCTTTGCTGTGAACATGGTGACCCGAACTGGGGGGGGGTACAGGAGGCTCCTTGCAAGGAGCAGACGGGCACAGGGGCAGTCTGGTGACAGAGCAGAGGGCTGGGACATGGGCCAAAGCTCTCCGTGTTGCTCATTGTGTGTGACAAGCTGGAGCAGGATTTATCCCTTGTAGCTGCTAATCCAGCGAGCGAATCCGGGCTCCGGATACGTCACCATGTGGTTTTGAGAGGACTCATGGCCAGGAAAGGTGAGGCAAGAGGTGCTGGTGGTTTGTGCACCTGTGGAGGGACTTGACTTCCAAGTCCTGGTTTCTCTTCCCAATTCCTGCTGAGTCCCACGACCCTGCTAGCAGGACATGGCTGCTCCTCCAGGGATGACGAGGATGCTGTGCTGGCACAGGCCCCGGCTGGGTCATCTCACTTGATCTGTGCCCTCAGTGCCTTTGGCACTCCCTCCCATATGCTGTAATCCATGTGCTTCCTTGGCTGCTGGCCCTCTCCTGCACAGGTATTCCCCTTCTAGCACCTGCCTTGCGCATTGTACTGCAACCTTAGTTCTGCCTTCCACATTCTGTCCATATCTCCCCTGCCACAGGATGCAGGAAGAATCCTGTCTGATTCTTGGGTGTGTTTGGAGCTGTTTCTGAGGTGCTTCACACAGACACTGGAGCTGTTTAGAGCAGTTTTTTTCCCAGGAGCGTGCGAGGGATATCTCTCCCTTACAGGGCTGGAGCAGCTTTGCTCTGGTGAGCTGAGAGAACTGGGAACATTGAACCTGGAGAAGAGAAGGCCCCAAGGTCTCCTGGGGACCTCTTCCAGTGCCTAAAGGGGCTCCAAGAGAGCTGGAGAGAGGCTTTGGAGAAGGACCTAGACTGACAGGACAGGGGAAATGGCTTCCTACTAAAAGAGAGCAGGGCTAGATGGAATGTTGGAAAAAATTGTTCCTTGTAGGGGAGCTGAGGCCCTGGCACAGCTTGCCCAAAGAAGCTGTGGCTGCCTCATCCCTGGAAGAGTCCAAGGCCAGGCTGGACTAGGCATGGAGCAACCTGGTCTAGTTGTAGGTGTCCTTGCCTTTCACAGGGATGTGGGTCTGGATAGGCTTAAGGTGTCCCTTCCAACCCACATCATTCCAGGATTTCATGATCAGCGTATCCAAGGGACTTTGGGGCTGGAAAGACCAGCCCTCATGCTGGAGAAGCAGGATTTGCCTGAGCACAGTAGCTAAAGGAGCCACCAAAATCTTGCTGGTCCTGGTTGCCTGCAGATCACAAGTGAGTGCTGACCTGAATCCAAACTGCCATTCCTTCTCTCCTGTAGGAATACATCCGACTGCTGCAGCCCTGGTGCCATGTGAACATGGGCTCCTGCTGCTTCATGATGGGCAGGTGCTACCTCGTCATGGGGGAAGGGCACAAGGTGAGCCCTTCCCTCATCTCCTTCCCAGGGTCTGGGACCTTTTCCCTTGGGAGGGGGAGGTGCACAGGAAACATCCTTCCCAAGCTCTGCTTCCTTTGGGAAGGGATGGGATTTGAGCAGCATGGTGCAATCTGCTCTTGGGAAGATCTCACAAGCTTGGGACAGGCAGTGTTGTCCCCTCACCTGTACAGCAGGTGGGTCAGTCACCTGAGGGGATAGTGAGCTGATTCCAGGTCTGTTTCCAGGCTTTGGATTGCTTCTGCCAAGCTGCCTCTGAGGTGGGAAGAGAGGAGTTCCTGGACAGGCTGATCCAGCCCGAGGAGGGTGAGGTGGTCTCCACTCCACGCCTGCAGTACTACAACAAGGTACAGTGCTGAGCAGGTAAACTGGCACCAAGTCCTCCCACAATGGAGAGGGAATTCCTTCTCAATCCCTGCCTTTGTGGGAAGTGACTTGAGCCTCAGAAAACTTAGCTTTTGGAATGTGAAATGTGTACTTTCTTTATTTGTTTGGGGGTAATGACAAACTGAGTATGTGAAATTTAGGTACTTTCCCCTATTGGTTTCCTAATAGCTGAGGACTGTTATCCAGCAGAAAAAGGCAGGATGAGATCCAGCTGCTGGATGCAGAAGCCAGACATGTCCAGGCTCGATGTAAGATGCTGCCTAAGGCAAGGTTTACTAAGCTCTGAGGCAAATTAAAATGACTATGTTTAAATTGAGATAGGATCTATCTTCTGCATAATGCTGTGGTTCAGGCAGGCTGCAAGCCTGGAGCTGGGCTCTTGGTGAGGGATTCCCTGGATTTAGGATCCAGAAAACTAATCATTAATGCTGAAATGCTTCAAAAGTCCCCCATGTACAGAGGTGAATCCTCCAGAGAAGCTACGGCCTGGTCCTGTTATGCTGGGATTTCATGCAGATCCCTGCAGTTTACCCAAATATTCCCATTTAAAGTCTAATCCCTTAAATGTCTTTAGGGGCAGGAACAGCTCCTAAAATAAAAACAACAACAAACCCTCCTGTCTTCCAGGTCCTTCGCTTGTTGGAGATGCTGGGTTTGCCAGAGCTGGTCATCGAGCTGGCCACCCTGGCCATCATGGAATCAGCAGATGACTGGAGAAGCCAGGTACAGCCATTTCTTTCCCTGTTTCTTCAGGAACCTCTTCCACAGGAATTTCTTGCTGGGTTTATAACGGATTTGTGCTGTTTTCAGGCTACTTTGAGGACCTGCATCTTCAAACATCACTTGGATTTGGGGCACAACAGTGAAGCCTATGTAGCCTTAACACAAAACCCGGATCCGGGCAGGTAGGTGACAGGCTTATGCCTTTGTTGTGGAGGTCCATGGTCCCATTTTCCCATGAAACTGAATGGAAAATTACACTTTAGAGGAGGGCATGACTGCTGTGTTTAGTTAATGTGTAGAGGTGGCTTTAAAAATGTAGAGTTCATTTTTGGGTGCTATTTGAAGGACACCTGGGATTGGCATCTTCTCAAAATAGGAAAATGGGAGGAAGAAAAGCAGGGAAGAGACTGAAGTATCATAAGGATTATGTGTGTAGCATTGTATGTTTAAAAGCTGTAGGAGCCTAGTTGATTTTGCTTAATAAAAAGATTGTGTTGAGTTTTCAGTTTGGAAAGTGAACTGGCTAGGGAGAGCTTTATCCTAGCAGAGAAAAATATTGGAATAACGGGGGAGAAATAGCAATGCTTTTTAACTAATTGAGGGAGGGAGACTGCCCTCCTGAGAGGCCTTTCCAGAGGATCTCTGTTTGCAGTACAGGAGAAACTTGAAGGTTTAAGTTGATTCTAAGCCAGGAAAAAACCTGCAGAGCTCATCCGGAAGCAGGAGCTTGTCACAAAGTGGTTGTTTGTGGCTTAAATCCCGGGTTTGTTCTTGCTCCTGGGTTTATTCCTGCTCCTCCAAAGGGTTGTGCTTCCCTCTGCAGGCAGCTGGACTGCTTACGCCAGCTAGTGGTGGTTCTCTGCGAGCGATCCCAGCTCCAGGACCTGGTGGAATTTCCTTACGTGAACCTGCACAATGAGGTAATCCTGTACTGGGATCATGACTGGGAGGGGCACAACCCTCCTTTTAAGGGGATTGTGGACCCACTGGAACCTCTGTGTGCTGCAGGTCGTTGGGATCATCGAGTCCCATGCTCGGGCCGTGGATCTCATGACTCACAACTACTACGAGCTGCTCTACGCCTTCCACGTGTACCGGCACAACTACCGGAAAGGTAAAGCTTGGGATGCACCTGTACCTGCCCACCTCCTGGGACACCCTTTCCCTGCCCCTGCCAGCCGTGTGGTCTCTCTCCCCAGGCTGCTGGCTGATGACTTTTCCCTGTTTTCAGCTGGAACAGTGATGTTTGAGTATGGCATGCGGCTGGGCAGGGAGGTGCGGACGCTGCGGGGGCTCCAGAAGCAGGGGAATTGTTTCCTGGCTGCCATTAACTGCCTGCGGCTGATCCGCCCGGAATACGCCTGGATAGTGCAGCCGGCCTCTGGGGCTGTGGTAAGAATGCTGAGCTTTCTGAAAAGGAACTTCCAGAATCCTTTCTGATGGGAACAGAGACACTGGACTTCTTATCTGCTGCCTGTAACCGGCTGTCTTGCTCTGCTCATTGACCCCATGCATCACGCTTGTGCTATTCCCCGTTTTTTAGGGCAGGAGGAAATGGGATAGCTTTTGGGAATGGGCTGGTCGATAGATATGGGAATATATCACCTTGTGCTGTAGACAGCAGATGTTTTGGGGAGTGTGAACAGCTGGAATACCAGTCCAGAAGAGAGTTAGTGTTGTGTTTCAAATCCCAGGGGCTGTGTTTCAAATCCCAGTCAGGACTCAGGGAGATGGTGGCTGCAGCCTTGCTACCTGATCTTGATGTTCCTGATAGCCTGGGATAAAGTAGCCTGAATTCCCAAGGGACTGCACAGCTTCCCTGGTCCAAATCAAAGCTTGAAATGGAGAGCTCTTGTTGGGATTTATTCTATCAGTGATTTATCCTTCAGAAACCAGGTGGGTATAAATCCTCTTTCTGCTTTTTCCTGCAAGTATGAGCGCCCAGGAGCGTCCCCGAAGAGGAGCCACGATGGGGAGTGCATGGCTGTTCCCAGTAAGTGCCCAGTCCTGGTCCTTCCCGTGCCTCTGGAGTTTCCACAACCTCTCTGCAGCTCCCATGGGAGCTGGGACATGGCTCAGGGCAGCTCCTGCCTCCACCAGATCAATAATTTGTGGGATTTTAAGGTCATTAACTTTCTCAGTGTCTCCCAACAACACGCTGCCACTATTCCCCAAGGAGTACAGCAATTTCCCCAAGCGAACAGCTATTCCCCAAGGAGCTCCTGTGCCTGCTTCTAACAGCTTGATGCCTTTACAGAACATTTTTTTCAGTGGATGTAACTTGTAATTTAAAACAAGACCAGCTTTTTGAGGCAATTTCTAGTTTTTCAAGGCTGTTTGTGCCTTTGGAAATCCTGTTTGGAATAAGCTCTGCCTGTGTCTGCTACAGCCCAGGATGTGGGATCAGGTTATCCTCAGTGTTCCAGTAGGAAAATTTAAGGTCAGGTATTTTTAAACCTGCTTTTTCTGAAGAGGGTTTTTTTTTGTGGTGTGTGCCTGGCAGGCAAAGCAGCAGCAGTTCCCAAATATTATCTAACATCTGGAGGAGGAGGAGGAGCAGGACAATGGTATCAAGGACATAAGCACAATCAAGGGAGCAGGGAAGAGTCAGCAAATCCTAATCATTCCTTTGGTGCTTTTTGGGGTACAAATCCTCTTAGGATAGCAGAGGGGTGTAGAGGTGCTTTTACAAGGACTGCAGGGAGACCTCAGGGTCACTTCAGTGCCTAAAGAGAGCTGGAGATGGGCTTTGGACCAGAGATGGAGTGCCAGGACAAGGGGGAATGGCTTCAGACTGACAGAGGGTGGAGCTAGATGGAATGTTGGGAAGAAATTCTTCCCTGTGAGGGTGCTGAGCCTCTGGCACAGGTTGCCCATAGAAGCTGTGGCTGCCCCATCCCTGACAATGTCCAAGGCCAGTTTGGGCAGCGCTTGGAGCAACCTGGTCTAGTGGATGGTGTCCATGCCCACAGAAGTGGATGAGTTTTAAGGTCCCTTCCAGCCCAAACCATTCTGTGATTCCATGACATTCTGCACAGTGCCCAGAGCCCTTTTTGAAGTACTGAGAGCTCAGTATCCATCTGTTCCAGGCACTCGCCAGATCGAGATCCTGGAGCTGGAGGATTTGGAGAGGGAGTGTCTGCTGGCACGGATCCGGCTCACCCTGGTGGAACACGACGTGTCAGCAGCAGCTGTGGCAGGTATTGGGGGGTTCAGCCACTCTGTCCTGTCCCAGAGGCAAGCCCAGAAGCTGCCAGGGACCATCAGATTCTCATCCCTACTATGAAATCCAGCCACTGACTTCAGCAGGGTCTGAGATGCACATCAGGGGAACCAATTTCAAGTTTTCCACCTTTTTTTTGGCTTTTTTGAGCTCTGGTGGTCTGCATTGGGGGTGGGATGTGCTTCTGAGTTGGGACAAAAAAAAGGCATTTTGGAAATAATGGAAACAAAGAGTTTTAAGGCTGGAAAAGACCTTCAAGATCATTAAATTCAACCTTTTTAACTGATGAATCATTTCTTTTCCTGGACAATCCTGCTTCATGGAATGGTGTTAAAAAGTTGTGAAAGTTGTTCCTTTCTGGGAAGCAGGATGGTGTAGCTCTCCCACCTGGAGTATTTTAGTATCTCTGGTACAAGTTACACAACATGTCCACATCTTTCCCCTCTAAATGTCAGGAGGAGGTGACTTCCCAATGTGGGATTGCAGGGAAAGGATGGAACAGCTGCTTTAAGGGCAGAGTGGTGACGCAGGGAGCCAAGTGCCACAGTTTCTGTGCTGCCAGAATATCTATGCTTGGATGCAGGCCTGTGATGAGACTGTCCTCTCCCTAACCTCAATGATCTTGGGGATCTTTTTCGAAGCTTAACAATTCAATGATTCTAAGCAGCAGCATTTCCCCATCATATATTGCTGCCTGTGTCCCTCTTGGGTCCCTCTCCAGCTGGTGCTCCAACAGGGACAGCTCTGTGGGTCACAGCTGCTCTGTCCAGTCCCTTCAGGGATAACTGCTGGGCTCATGGGATGCTCTGAGGCCAGGAAAGCCTCCAGCCATGGATTGAGAAGTACTGCTGCAGGATGTTGGAGGCTGTTGGCACCCTACTGCTGCATCTCTCAATGAGTAACACAGGGCGAGGCCTGGTGAGCACTGGGTGTTACTGGGGAGCCTTTACCTGCTCTTCCTCCCCTTCAGGCAACTCCACGCCCGAGGAAACGGTGTCTCTGCTGGTCCGGGCCGGGCTCTTCGACTCGGCCATCACCCTGTGCCAAACCTTCAAGCTGCCCTTGACGCCCATCTTTGAGGGCCTGACCTTCAAGTACGTCTGGTTGCCCTCCCACCTTGGGGGATGCAGGGCTGGAGGGATGCAGGGGCTTGGGAGTGGAACTTGCCCGAGACCCTTCTTTCCCTGCCAGTCCAGCTGGGTTGTTTGTTGGGAGTAGTCGTGTAAGGGACTTTGATGCCAGTAGGAAGGGGCTGGCTCTGGAGGGACCCACCTTCCCATGGCTTTTGGTCATGCAGGTGCATCAAGCTCCAGCTGGGAGGGGAAGCGGCACAGGCAAAGGCCTGGGACTGGCTGGCAGCCAACCAACTCTCAGCCCTGGTCACCACCAAGGAGTCCAGGTAGGTTTATCTCCACAGTTTGGGAGGAGGAGGATCTGGAGACAAGAGCTCTGTGCAAATCCAGAGGGTCTCAGGTCCTTAAAACCCCTAAGGCCAAAACTGTGGGCACAGGATGTGGGAAGAGCTGTGCTTCCACCCTGTCCCCACATCACCTGGAGCACACCATGGCCTCACAGATGGGGCAGGAGCTGCTGGCATGTGTTCCACTGGGAACTGTTTCCTTGCAGTGCCACAGATGAAGCCTGGAGGCTGCTGTCATCCTACTTGGAGCGTTACCCATCCCAGAACAGCCTGTACCATCGCTGTGTCATCAACAAACTTCTGGCACATGGGATACCTCTGCCCAACTGGCTCATTAACAGCTACAAGGTGAGAACAGCTGTCCCCAAAAACCCCAAAATTCCAGGTTTCCCAGAGCTGCCGGATCACCCTCTCTCCAATGGACACCTGCCAGGTGCTCTGTGCCTGGTACCAAGGCTCTGAGCTGTGGTGGTGTTCACAGGGGTCCCAGGATGAGGGAAGAGACAAGAATATTGACTTTATGTTTCAGAAGGTTTGGTTTATTATTTTATGATACATATTATATTAAAACTATACTAAAAGAATAGAAGAGAACATTTTATTAGAAGGCTAGCTAAAAATACAAAAGGAATGATAACAAAGGCTTGTGACTGAGACAGTCCGGACAACTGGACTGTGATTGGCCATTAATTAGAAACAACCAATCAAAGATCCACCTGTTGCATTCTGCAGCAGCAGGTAATCATTGTTTACATTTTGTTTCTGAGGTCTCTCAGCTTCTCAGGAGAAAAAATCCTAAGGAAAGGATTTTTCATAAAACATGTCTGTGACATAGAGCACGTTCTCTCAGTGTGGTCACAAGTCCTGGTCACGTTCCCTGGCTGAGTTTGCCTCTTTCTGGCAGGAAGTGGATGCTGCTGAGCTGCTGCGCCTGTACCTGAACTATGATCTGCTGGAGGAGGCTGTGGATTTGGTCCTGGAGTACGTGGATGCTGTGCTGGGCAAAGGGCATCAGTACTTTGGGATCGAGGTGAGCTCACCTGCCGTTGGGGTGTGGTGGGATGTTCCCTGAGGACATGATGTGAGGGTGCCTGTCTGTTCCAGGTGCCTCTGTCCCCAGCATCCCCCACGATGTGGCTTCCCTACACTGCCATAGACCAGCTGCTGCAGGCGCTGCGGGAGAGCAGCGCCAGTGAGAACAGCGTCGTGGTGGGTACCAAGCACCTGCATGGGGAATGGCATGGGAGCGTGGTGGGACAGGGTGGGATCCCTCATGACTCCTGCCTCTCTCCCAGCTCTATGAGAAGCTGAACGACAGGATGGAGGACTACCAGCAGAAGGTCAGCGTGGCCACTATGGAGCGCCTGTACTGCCGGCCCTAGTCCGGGTGACATCCCTAGGAGTGTCACCATCCCACCCTGTGGTGCTGGTTTTACCCATTGGTTTTCCATAAGGATCCGGTTCAGGGAGGTGGAGTGCTAAAGGGCGTGTCCCCTCACTGTCCCTTTTGTGGGCAATGGGTGGGCAACAGAGCTGGGGTGTGTGGCCATGACACCCCCTTGCTCTCTGCCTCCTCCAGACATGGAACTGTTGGGAATTTCTTTTATTTATTGGTATGTTTTTGGATCAACTTTAATAAAATGGAAGTGTTTATTTGAGGTGTGCATAAGGATGTGGTGGGAAAAGTGGGGACTGTGGTGCTCCTCTCCAGGGATCATCCCCATACTACCCTGGTCCTAGGGCTAGGATATAGGGTAGGATGGAGCCCCGGGGAAGAGAACTATATCCCCAGTGGATATAGTTCAAGGGAAGATCAAGGAAGAGGGTATTGGATAATAAGGGGCTGTAGGCCCCAGGAAGAACTATAGGATAGCACGGGACCACAGCCCTGGAGGGGCAGGGCGGGGATCTGGGATGGGGCTCTAGGATCAAGGTCCAGGACCGTGCTGTAGGGCGGGACGGAGCCGCGGGTCCGGATGAGCCGTAGCCCCGGGTTCCTCCCCGTCCATAGGGAGCGCGCGCCCGCAGTGCCATTCCTGGGGGCGCGCCTCGCGCAGGCTCCGCCCCCTTGGTGACGTCAGCATCCCGCCCCCTGCGCGCGGCGCGCGCTGTCCCAGCCCTGAGGCGCAGCCGCCGCCGCCATGGGGAAGAAGGCGCGGGCCGCGCCCGGGCGCCGGCCCATCCTGCAGCTCTCCCCGCCCGCCCCGCGCCGCGACGAGGCGGCAGGACCCGCGGGAGAGGGGGGCGACTCAGGCTCCGAACCCGGTAAGGTCAAGAAGGCGGGTGGAAGCGGGGGGCGCTTTGTTGGCGGGGTGCGGCCTAGTGCGGCCTAGCGCGGCCTGGCGGGACCGGGTGGTCCCGATCCGCTCCTCCCCCGCCATCCCCCCAGCATGAGCCCCCCGTGATTGACGCTTCTGCCCCGTAGATGAGCCCGAGACGGTGGCGGAGCCGCCCCGCAACCCGCCGAATCCGCCGCCTCCTGCTCCCGCCGCGGTCAAGGCCACAGGTGAGGGAGCGCTGTGGGATGAGACGCGGGATTACATCCCTCCTGAAAAACTAGGGGGAGAATTTCAGGATTTTGGCTTGCTTGCGGCCTCTGATGCACAATATTGATTAAAAAAATGTTGGCGTTGTGGTTTTAAATGGGGCTTTTTGTCTTAATTTTGGGGGTGCTGTGTTCTCACATATAATTTTTTCGGGTTCAAGCAATGATTTATTTAAAGTTTAAAATGTGAGAAGTTTGGTCCTAAAAGAAGTGTTTTGTCCTAAGTCTAGGCGTTTTTGATACTTGATGTGGGGGCTTGGGAGTCCTAAATGTAGGGGCTTGGTCCTTTGTGTGATTTTTTTTTTTTTTTTTTTTTTTTTGGTTTCGTGGTATGTATGGGGTTTTGGTCCTAAAAGTGCAGGGCTGTGACGTTCCAAATAGTTTTTGGAGATGCTGAGTGTGGGTTTTCGAGTTCTAAGTGTGGTGGGTTTTGTGCTAAATTTAGGGGCTTTTATGGGACTGTGTTTGTTTTCCTCTCCATAACCCTGTATTTTTAACACAGGATAATTAACCACGTTTAACTACTAGTTTTAAGGGAAGAGAGTTAACCTTTTCCTAAATAATTCACTTTGGGGCTGGAGTTGTTTCCATTTTAATTATTTTAGTCATGTTGTTATTTCCCTCGAGGTGACTGCTCATTCTTCAAATACATTTTATTACTGGTTCTTGTACTGGTTCCCCCCAGGCTGTCCCTAGCACTTGTACAGGGGCTGTTCTCACAGTGACACCTGGAGCAGAGATGGAGGGTGGGATCCAGTGCCCTGTGGCAGCAGGAGGGTTCCCCTGAGTGTTCACTCTCCCTCCTGCAGGAGGTTTATGCCTGCTGGGTGCCTATGCTGACAGCGATGATGAGGAGGGTGAGACCCCGGAGAAGCCGGCCCGCTCCACCGATGCCAACGGCAGCAACTCTGCTGACATCGACAGCACCCTGGCGAACTTCCTGGCTGTGAGTGCCCGTCCAGCAGGGACAGAGGGAGGGAGGGATGCTGGGAGGAGGGCAGTTTCATAGTCCAATGCATTGTCCTCATCAGTCAGAGCTTTGATTTGGCTTGGGATTTGAAGCTCATGGTGGGATGCTGTTTTTACAGGAGATTGACGCCATCACAGCCCCAGCACAGTCTGCTGAGCCCACTGCTGCCTCCTCTTCCTCCTCCTCCTCCGTGCCACCCCCCATGCCTCCCCGCCCAGAGCCGAAGGAGTCGGGCTCAGGCCCCTCATCGGGCGCAGCCAATGGCACAGGCTCGGCACCAGCCCCCGAGTGGCAGTACGACACCCAGTGCTCGCTGGCCGGAGGTGAGCGCCCTTCCTCTCCCCAGATGCTGACAAACGGGTGTCACTGGGGAGAGGGGAGTGGCAGACTGTCCTTGTCCCCTGGCAGTGGGAGAGCTGGAGATGGGTGACTGGCAGGAAGTGTGGGATGAGAACACCGGCTGCTACTACTATTGGAACACCCAGAGCAACGAGGTGACCTGGGAGCTGCCGCAGTACCTGGCAACACAGGTCCAGGGCCTGCAGCATTACCAGCACAGGTGAGCAAGACCTCCAAGTTGTGTCCTTGTGGGATGTTGTCCCAATCCTGCCCTTCATTCCCACATGTCTTCCTCAGCAACACCGTGGCAGGCACCAATAGCAGCTTTTTGGCAGCCACGGAGCCATTCCCTCAGGAGAAGGGGACTCCAGGCAGCGCTGGCCGTGGGACTGGCCTCAGCAAGCGGGAGGTGAAGAAGGTCAGTCCTGTGGGTTCTGGCTGCCATGGGGCTTGCAGTCACCTCCTTGGGTGTCCTTGGAAGCAGCTGGGATGCTCTGCTCCATGCACAGCTCTAGGAGGGGCCTGGCGGCATGGGCTCTTTCCCAGGCAGCTCCCAGAAAGCTCACATGGAGCCCCCATCCCACAGGAAGTGAACGAAGGAGTGCAGGCTCTCTCCAACAGTGAGGAAGAGAGGAAGGGAGTGGCTGCGGCCCTCCTGGCCCCACTCGTGCCTGATGTGGTGAAGGAGGAAGAGGAGCGCTGGAGGAGGAAAGTGATCTGCAAAGAGGAGGTTGAGCCGCCTCTGGAAGAGGAGGCGAAAGTGGAAGAAACTCCAGCTCTTCCAGAGGAGCCAGAGCCCAGCAGGGACCCCTTGGAAGACACAGGGCAGGAGGATCTGTGCAGTGTGGTGCAGTCAGGGGAGAGCGCAGAAGAGGAGGAAGAGCAGGATACACTTGAGTTGGAGATGGTGCTGGAGAGGAAAAAGGTAATAGGACATGTTTGTCCTGGAAACAGCCACAGTGGCAGCCGTGGTATTGCTGGGAATACACTGAGCTGTCGTGTCCCGGCAGGCAGAGCTGCGTGCCCTGGAGGAAGGGGATGGCAGCGTTTCGGGCTCCAGCCCGCTCTCCGATGGGAGCCAGTCGGCCCCGCAGGATGCGTCCCGCAGGCTGGCCTCCAAGAGGGGCAAATGGAAACTGTTCGTGGGAGCCGCCAGCCCCGAGTCTGCCAGTCGATGCCCCAGCAAAACGGGCCGGGAGAGCCCAGAGGCAGGAGAAGCAGGTAATTGGAAAGGCTTCCTTTGGAGGGAGGAGCAGGGGGTTTCCATTCCCTGAAGACCCGCAGAGCAGTGCCAGGAAGGGCTGTGAGGTACGTGTGCCAGGTGGGGACAGGTGAGGGGTGGCTCTGTCACAGCCCAGCCTCGCTGGGATAAGCTGTGCCTGTGCAACAGTCTCTCTATCCTAATTATCCACATAAGGGGAAGAGTTCCATATTCACTGGTTCTTGGGAGACAGGACGCAGATAACAGCTGCCTCACATCCCATTGCCTTCCTGTTCCTCCCAACATCACAAATCCAGCCTGTGGCACAATGGGTACTGTCACCCTCCACTTGTAAAGTTCAGGTTTTGAGCTGCCTGGTACTGAATTCCAGACAGCTGCAGTATCCCTGGAGCCACTCCAAGGTCCCACACTCAGTGTGTAGGGAATGTAACTCCAGCCCGGGTGGCAAGGCAGCCCCTGTTTCTGAGGGGCTGGTTCAGCTCAGGGTGTGTGTGGATATATCAGTCATACACAGCTAACCCTCGTGTTCCAGGTGGATCCCCCAGGGCTGTGCTTCCCAAAATGCACCTTCTATAGCATTTTAAGGACCACTCTGTGCCAAGCAGCTCTGGGACTCCCCGATTGTGGAATTATGGAGTTGTTCAAGTTGGAAATGCCCTATAAACTCATGGAGTCCAGCTGTTCCCCCAGCACTGTTAAGGCCACCGCTAACCTATGTCCCCAAGTTCCACATACACATGGTTTTTAAATCCCTCCAGGAGTGGGAACTCTAGCACATCCCTGGGCAGCCTGTGCAAGGGCTGGACAACCTTTCCACTAAGAAATTTTTCCCAGTATCCTACTTAAACCTCCCGTGGCACAACTTAAGGCTGTTTCTTCTTATCCTGTCTCTTGTTTGCTGGGAGCAGAGCCTGACTCCACCCTTTTCTCTGGGCATTGTGGGGACCAAGAAGGTCCCCCTGAGTCTCCTTTTCTCTGGATGTGCCAGTTCCTTCCCAGGACAAGGTTTGTGTGCCTGCAGCACAGAAAGCTGAATGAAACGCTTTTGCAAGGAAAGCTGGTACAAAAGTGCCTACAGCAGGCTGTAGTGGGCCCCGCAGGAGCCCACAGTCCTGCTGGAGTGGGAGTTGGTGCCTGCCCCATCCCAGGGTTCTTGTGGCCCTGAGGCACCTCTGCTTCAGACAGGGGCATGAGCTGGATGACACCTCTGGCATTAAATCAGTGATGTCATTTTTGCATAGGAAAATTATGGGTTTTGCCAGAGGACTTTCCAAATAACCCTGAAGCCAGCTTTTCCCAGCAGCACCAGATTCCACCTTAGCCTAGGGAACAGCGAGCTGTCACTCCAAAATAACCAGTTTAAGTTGAGCACCCTGCTGCTGGAGGGTGATTTAGGGAAGTGTCCTGCCTTCCAGCACCAGGAAATACTGGGAATTGGGGTTTCTCCCCAGAGATCTGTGAGACTCTGTCACAAACTTCCCTCTTTGGAATTGGTTGCTTTGACACCGAATTGGTAATCTGAAGCCAAAACCTTCTGGTACTGGCAGCTTTTGGGGACCTCTTCCGTCTTTCATAATTAACTTATTTAATACCTAGTACCTGTTATTGACAGATTTTGGGAGTTAATCTCTTCCTGCTTCCCTGATGCCCAATTTTCTGGGTCTTGCCTCATTGCTGCTTTGCACTGTAGCAGCTCCAATGCTCCCCTTCCCATGTTACCCTTCTGGAAGGATCCCCACCACCAAACCAGAGCAGTGACCGTCTAGCCTTTTAAATTTCAGGCTCTTGTCACTGGCTCTGGTGGGTGCTAGCTCTTTGCCCACTGTTGCTCACATTGCCTTTGGTTCCAGGCAGTGTCCAGCCAGCTGCTGGCACTGCCAGGGTGGTGATGGGACAAGGACTGACCTGTCCTTCCTTCTCCTGCAGCTGCGAGCACAGAAGCAACTGATCCAAGCTCAGACAAAGAGGCAGAATCTGAGGAGCCCCAGGAAAAAGCCAAATCACAAGGGGCTCCAAAAATGGAAGAGGAAGAGCAGGATCTAAAGGTATGGAGAGGTTGAGGTGCATGTCCATGAGATGAGGGATGTGATGGGTGCTCCAGCTGCCAGCAGGAACAAGGGACGTGCTGGCTCCCCCAGCCACCTCTTCCCTGGGGACACTGGAGCTTTGGGCTCTGGATTTGGCCCACCTGAAGCTTTTAAAGCTCAGATCCCGGTGTGGCTGTGGGAACAGCTTGAGAAGGAAGGGCTCTGCAGGGCTGGGACAATATCCTGTCTCCAATAGGATTCAGCAGCAAAAGCTCGGATGAAAGGAGGGTGTGGGGGGGCAAAGACTGAGCCCTGGGTGTTGTTGTGGCAGAGGGCAACCAGTTTGATCTTGACTTTGTTTTCACCAATAACAATATTCCAGTCTCTGGCCCGGTCAGTCGTCCCGTTTCCAGGCTGAAGACTCCTCGTCCGTAATCTCTCCGTTTCTTGAGGCTGACGGTACCGCTCTGCCCTTCGCCCGGCATTACTCTTAGATACAAGCTGGGGAAGCCCTGGGGATTTCTGCAGCATCCTGCTGATAGCTCTTCTCCGAGCCTTGGTTTGCTCCTTTGGCTGCACTGGATCAGTTCCCTGATCTATAGCAGAGCTCCAGGCTCTAGGGCAGTATGACAGAGCAGTAGGGGAGATCTTTCCCGTTCGTCCTTTAGTCCCCATGTCACTTATTACCCTGCGATCTCCTGCAGCATAAAATTTGGCTCTGGAGTTATTCTGTGACGTTGGAAATGTTGTCACCTCCCTGTGGCAGATGGGGAATCGCCGGCTCATAGTGGAGCCCAGGTGGAACCTGCAGTGAGAGTTGCCTATCCCTGTCCTCATTTCCCACCACTTAAATAAATTTTCTGGTGTGAAAAGGAAGGTCCTTTTGTCCTTGTGAAAAATCTCGTATCTCCCCCATAAAATAACTCCTTAAAGGATTTTGAGATGTAACATTCCCAGACCAAAACTGAGCCTTCCTCAGTGCAGCATCTATTTGAGACCTGATTTTTAAATTAATTTATTTAGATAAAAAGAATAAAAGCATGTAGCAGGGCTGGACTTGCTGGTCCCCTCTGCAGTCCCCTGTGCAGTCCCCCCCTTCTGGTCCCAGTGGATGCTGTGACAGACCTTGTGGTGCTTTTCCATGCAGGATGCCCTTAGAGCTGTTGGAGGAATGCCGGCTCCCTGGGTAACCAGTACCATTTGCTCATCGGGTTGGGATCTCTCTGGTTACAGGAGCTGCGCCGGGGCCACCGCTCCCAAGTCACCCTCTGCTCCAGGATGTTCCCTGGCTTCTCCAGAGACACATTAACATGGGGATTCATATGCCTACCTTGGTCTTCTCTCTAGGGCTTGCTTGTCTGGCCCATCACCTCTGGAGACAGATGCTTCCTTGGTGGCTTTGGTGGACATTGCAAAGCCTCTTTGGAGGAGTGAAGTTAAAAATAGATATTTTTAAAGCCTTCCTTAAAGCAGTGGTGATGCCACTTGCAGACATTCCTGTTCTGAATTCCCTTCTGGCTTGTGGCTGCTTCCATGCAGTGCCTCCAGTCAGGGGGATGCAGTCAGGGATCCCCATGTCCCCAGATTGGAGGTTTCACTCCCATGGGATGCTGGGGTTGAGTAGCCATGGTCGCCATGAGCTGACCTGAGTTTTGGTATAGCTGCTGAATCTGCTCTGGAGTAAATCCAGACCTGTTGTCCCTTTCTGGGGCTTTCCTGCTAGTTCCTCTGGAAAGCAGTTATTTAGAGAATCTGGAATGACATCCTGGCCCATTTATTTGGGAAACATTCTTAGGTATCTGCTGTGGTGTTGGTTCTGCTATAACTCCCAAGAACCGGAGCTACCGGAGCCCGTGCTATCCTTCCGCACAGAGTCAAGTGCAGTCTGTGGAGGAGCTGTCACCCAGCTGCCCACACTGCCTGTCCCTGGGGTGCGGGATGTAGCAGGACTTAACAGAGAGGGTGACAAACACAGGGTGGCACATCCCGGTCCCTCCCGACTGAGGGGCTGTGGGTGGTCCCCAGCAGTGTTTCCCGGGAGCTGCGGGGCTGTAGCTGCCCAATGCTGCTCCCAGAGGACAGCTCTTGACTCTGCCCTTTTTCCTGGCAGTTTCAGATTGGAGAGCTGGCAAATACTCTGACTAGTAAATTGGAGTTCCTGGGCATCAACAGACAATCTATCTCCAACTTCCACATGTTGCTGTTGCAGACAGAGGTAACCGAGCCTTCGCCCCTCGCTCCGGCCTCGTGTTCCGGAGCGGATCGGATGCAATCCGCCGTCCGTCCGAGCGCCGGTGCTGCGTGAGCCTCGTGGCGCCCTCCCTTCCTCGGCGGGGGGAGAGCGCGGCTTGGCGCGGAGGCAGGGTGTTCTCCTCCTGGCCCCCCGCGTCCCGTGCCGGAAGGGAGCCTCCCGATCCTCGAGTCCCGTCCCCCCCAGGGCCCCGGCAGCCCACCTCACCGGCTTCCCCCGGTTCTTGCCCTCTAGACCCGCATTGCAGACTGGCGAGAAGGTGCTCTCAATGGAAACTACCTCAAACGCAAACTCCAAGACGCAGCCGAACAGCTTAAACAATACGAAATAAACGCCACTCCTAAAGGCTGGTCCTGCCACTGGGACAGGTACGCGCTCTCCTCCTTTCTCACCTTTCATCTCTGACATCTCAGACATGATTTGTGACCATCAACCACCCGACGACGCTGGCGCCGTCCCTCTGGCAGACTGAGAGCGGCTTCTGTTAGTGCTGGGCAGGCAGAGAAACGTCCGGCACTCGCAGAGTTTGGGCCGGCCGCCAAAGTGGAGGATCCAAATGGAGTGCCCAGTGCTTTGCGACGGAGCCGATTCCCTGACGGACAGAGCTGGTTGTGCCTCTCGCGAGTGTCCAGCGCTGTGGAGGGCGGGCCTGGGGGGTCGCGCATGCGAGAGCTCTGTGAACTTTGCAGGATCTCTGGATCAACTCTTCTGACCAACAGCTCTTCCAAAGGACAAACTTCAACTCACCGACGGAATGAAGAACAAGATTTCTGTCTCCTGCCAGCAGGTCAGACCCAAACATTTCTTTGTCTATTTGGCTTTCTTGATTAATTTTCCTTTGTTTGAAATCTTTGCTCTTTTGTTTTTCAGCTCCCAGATCCGCTCCCTCTCTCTAGCATTCACTGTGTGTTTGACACCAAGAGTATCATAAAAAACTCTGCGCACCATGGGGTAGGGGGGCAGCCACTTCCTCCACTGGGCTGTTCCCCTGTGCCTCTTCTCGGAGGGCGACTTTCAGCCAAGGCCGTGCTGAAAGTCCCAGTGTTAGCGAGACGTTGCCAGCGTTCTGGCCCTCCTCTCCCTCGGAGCGGGGGGGCTCAGGGCAACGTTCCCACAGCCAGCGATAGCAAATAGCTTTGAGCGAGTCGGCTCGGGCCTCTCCTGCCTCTGTCCTCAAAGTTGTTTGTTGTGTGTGGGAGAGCGGCAGCCCTGCTGCACGAGGGTCTCCCCTGCGAGAGCGCACTGCTGTCGTGGGCAGGCCCGCCTTGGAGTGTCGGGGGCGGAGAAGGGAAGCTGAAGCCTCCTTCTCTTTCTTGTGATCTAGGGAGCATAGACGCTATTTCTATGTTAACGAGCGCTCGGGAGAGTCGCAGTGGGAGTTCCCCGATGGGGAGGACGAAGAGGAGGGACAGCGAGGCACCGCTGACAGAAAACCCGACAGTCCTCCAAAGCCACCTCCCAAAGACAAAGGAGAGCACGCCGAGGGGCCCGCTGAGCGCCCTGCAGGTACGCCTCGCTGGCAGGGAGGGTCCTGGCCCCAGAGCACGGGGTGGGGCAGTCCACAGTGATGGTGCCTCCAAGTGGGACCGTGGGCAAGAGCAGGTGGTACAGACTGTAGGCTGTGCATTCAAGACTGTGTCCAATATCTGTTCTTCAGGCTCCCTTTGTAAAGAATCCTTCTCAGGCCAAGTTCCTGCTACGTCTCTTATGCCGCTCACTCCATTTTGGACTCTGCTTCAGTCCTCCGTCCCAGTCCTCCAACCTCCCTTGCCTTTGGAAATGCCTCCGCCACCTCCACCTCCCCCAGACTCACCCCCGCCGCCTCCACCACCACCTCCACCGCCTGGAGAAGATGGGGAGATCCAGGAAGTGGAGATGGAAGATGAGGGGGGTGAGGAGCCGCCTGCCCCAGGAACAGAGGAGGATGCTCCCCTGAAGTCCCTGGTGCGCCCTGCTGCCAGCAGCAGCCAGGTGAGCACTGGATCCAGGGCTCCACTGATTCCAGAGTGTGAGACTCTGGGAAATGGGCATGTGATGGTGCTCCTGGCTCAACACTCACCTCAGCACACTCTTCCCAGGCCACTGTCGATCCGAGCCCAGCCCCACTGCTCTCGGCCAAGCCACAGAAGAGGAAAGCAGTGGAGATGAGCCCGGGGCTGATGCAGCGCACGGCCACCATTGGCAGCTGCCCCGTCATCTACAGCCAGCCCCTGATGGCCACGGGCAAGTACCAGCCATCAGCCGTGCCCCTGGCTTCCCTAAGGCCGCGCCAGCGCCTCCAGAGCGAGATCCAGGGACGCCCCAACCTCCGCATGGCTCCGAGCCATGCTGGCCCTCAGCCCACGGCACTGGGGCTGCAGTCCAGCTACCTGGGTGTGGCGGGACCTGCCGCGCCTTCCATGATGGGATACTCGGAGTGCGCCGTGCCTGTCAGCCCGGCCACTACTGCCACCACGCAGCCGGTGCCAGCACGGGGAGCGCTGCCAGCCACGGGCACTGCGGCTGAGCAGCCACCGCCCCCACCACCCCCACAGACGCCCCCACCGCCCACCCCCAAGGCGCCGCCGCCCCCGGAGAAGGAGAAGCCGAGGAAGGGGCGCAAGGACAAGGTAGGCCGGTAGGCTGGATGGTCTCACACCGACACCGTTCCTTCGCTCCTCCCTTTCCAGCCACACTCACCACTGTTATTTTTGTGGCACAGGGCAAGAAGGGCAAGACAAAGATGCCATCGCTGGTGAAGAAGTGGCAGAGTATCCAGCGGGAGCTGGATGAGGAGGAGAATTCCAGCTCCAGCGAGGAGGACCGGGAGACCACAGCCCAGCGGCGCATCGAGGAGTGGAAGCAGCAGCAGCTGATGAGGTACAGACCCTGGGGGCTGGCAGCAGGACATTTCCTGGTCCCTTGTAAAGGTGGGGGATCCATCAGAGAGCCAGCTGGGTGCTGACATTCTGCTTTATCCCTGCAGTGGCATGGCTGAGAGGAATGCCAACTTCGAGGCACTGCCGGAGGACTGGCGGTCACGGCTGAAGCGGAGGAAAACAGCCTCGAGCACATGAGGCATGCAGGGCCGTGCCCACCTCTTGGGGTTTTTTTGTTTTTTTTTTTTACAGATGTACAGTTCCTTTGACCATTGTCCAATAAATTGTAGCAGTTTGGGAAGTGCCATCTCACTGATTCTGCTGAGGGCAGGTGGTAGATGGGGATGGGGAGCAAAACAGACCCCTGTAATCCACAATTACAAGTTGGGTGGGTGTGTGGGTTGTGGAGGCAGGAAGGCTCTGCAGAGGAAACTGGACAGGCTGGATTGAAGGGCTGAGGGTAAAGGCCAAGTGCCTGGTCCTACACTTGGGTCACACAAACCCTGTTGAATGCTCCAGGCTAGGGGAAGAGAGGCTGGAAAACTGGGAAAGGCCCTGGGTGTGCTGGTGAGAGCAGCTGAACAGGAACCCAGGTGGACAAAAAGCTGATGGCACCTGGGCTGTCCCAGCATTGATGTGGCCACAGGCCTGTCCCCTGTTCTGACACTGCTGGGCCACCTCCAGCAGTGGAGGTGACCTCCACTCTACCTGGGGACAAATCTGGAGCCCTCGTGGCAAGAGGGGCTGTCCATAGAAGGGAATGGAGCAGAGGAAGGGTCTGGAGCACCAGGAGGAGCTGGGGGGGCCTCAGCCTGGAGCAAAGGAGGCCTGGGGGGACCCTCTGGCTCTCCACAATTCCCTGACGGGAGGGTGCAGCCAGGGGCTGTGTCACACTCTGCTGCCAGGGAACAAGGGACAGGACAAGAGAAAACAGCCTCAAGCTCTGCCAGGGGAAGTTGAGGTTGGACGAGAGGAGGAATTTCTTCGTAGAAGGTGGTGTCAGGCATGAGAAGGGGCTGCTCAGAAAGGTGGTGGAGTCCCCAGCCCTAGAGGTGTCCGAGGAATGACTGGACATGGAATGACATGAACACTTCAGTGCTCTGGTCTGAGTGATGAGGTGGAGATTGGTCACAGGTTGGGCTCAATGATCCTGGAGGTCTTTTCCAGCTTTAATGACTCCCTGAAATCCCTCTGGCTCCTTTCCCAGCTCTCCTCCAGGACTGCCCCATTCCTCCCTGTAGCTCAGCAACCGGGTGCCAGCCCAGCCCTGACGCTGTCTTTGCTGTTCCGGGTCTCCCGGGGCTCTCACAGCCATGGAGCCCGCAGGGCGCCGCGCTGCCCAGGGCGGGGAGGGAGCTCCGGGGAGGTTCAGTGGGGGACAGCTCCTGAAGCCCTATGACAGCTTCATCCGCACCCACCTGCGCTTCTATGGCTACTTCCGAGGTGAGCCCTGGCCGCTGTGCCCCCTGTCCCTGGGCTGTGTCCCCTCCTGCCCCATGGCTGTTCTCCCCAAGATGAGAAGACAGGCAGGGAGGAGACTGCCATGGCCCCGGGGAAACGCTCCGGGCAGCATCCCAAGGCATCCACCATGGGCAACACCGGCCCTGGCTGGCAACGAGGTCCTGGGCAGGAGCCAAACTGTGAGTGAGACCCTGCAGCCCCTCACAGCCCCCTGAGCACAGCGTCCTCCGAGCACAGCAAGTGTGGGGGGAGGGCCTCTCCCTGTCCCTGCCTTGGTTTTGGAGAATGCCCCTACCCCAACCACACTGGAAATCCCCAGCCCTTCCCGGTGCTCTTGCAGCCCTCGGGGTGGTGCAGACACCCCACCATGGCAGACTGGCCCCCTTAAAGCAGCCCTGGAGGTCTCCAGGAGAACCACAGGCTCCGTTCTCCCTCCCTGCTCCCCGCTGGCCTGTGGAGTGTGAAGTCATCCAGGAGACAATTGAGCACATCGGTGAGGGGATGCTCCAGCTGTCCCCCACCACACCCCTGTACCAGGCCCGTGATGTGTGTATAGCATTTGTTGCCCTTTTGTCCCCTCTCTCCCAGAGTGGGCCCCCCCCAAACCAGAGCCCTTCTGCCCACCCATGGGCCCAGAGCAGGCCCTGTGCACCCTTGGTGAGGATCAGGGCACTGTTGTCTACCACTCCAGCCCAGGTAAGGGAGCACAGGCAGCACCCCTGAGTGCTTCCACTCTCCCCAGACCCCCACCACTGTCCCTGATCCCCCCCACAGTGCTCCAAGGCTCCTGCTTTACCTGTGCTCGGGTTGGAGGAGCCCCGGGGCCACTCTCCTCACCAGCAGCCCCCTTGGAGGGTCCCCAGGACACCACACTGCTCTTCGAGTCCCGCTTTGAGAGTGGGAACCTCCAGAAGGCCATCAAGGTGTAAGAGAGAGGCTGGGGGGCCATGGGGCCTCTCATGCCAGTCTGGATCCAGAGCACTGCCTTTCCCTCCACACAGGGGACCCTACGAGTACGTGCTGATGCTGCGGCCAGACCTGTACACGGCCAAACACACACAGTGGTTCTACTTCCGTGTCCAAAACACACGGCAGGAGCCGCTCTACCGCTTCACCATCGCCAACATGGCCAAGCCCAAGAGCCTCTACGGCCAGGGCCTGCGGCCGCTGTTCTATTCCCAGCAGGATGCCCAGAGCCGTGGCATAGGCTGGCGCCGGGTCGGGACCGATGTCTCCTATTACCGTGGCAGCGCGGGGGAGCTGCCGCTGTTCCGGCTCAGCTGGACCGTGCGCTTCCCACACGATGGTGACACCTGCTTCTTCGCCGCCGGCTACCCCTACACCTATTCGGATCTGGGGCGCTACCTGCGCGCGCTGGCGGCCGACCCGGCGCGTTCACGGTACTGCACTGTGCAGGCGCTGTGCCACAGCCTGGCCGGCAACGCTGTGCCCCTGCTGACCATCACCGGCCCGGGCGGCACGGCCGGCAAGCGCGCGGTGGTGCTGAGCGCCCGTGTGCACCCCGGCGAGAGCGGCAGCTCCTGGGCCATGCGGGGATTCCTGGATTTCCTGCTGAGCCCCCACGAGGACGCACAGCTCCTGCGCCGCCTCTTCGTCTTCAAGGTGGTGCCGATGCTCAACCCCGACGGGGTGGTGGTGGGCAACTCCCGCTGCTCTCTGGCGGGACGGGATCCCAACAGGGCCTATGGGAAGGCACTTCCCGGCTCCTTCCCTGGTGTGTGGCACCTGCAGGCCATGGTCCAGAGGTGAGGTGGGCATGGGGAGCCGGTGGGACAGGGCCACTGCTGTGGCGGTGCTGGTGGCCATATCCGAATGTGTGCAGGGAGCTGGCAGAGCGGGAGGTGGTGCTGTACTGCGACTTCCATGGACACAGCAGGAAGAACAACGTCTTCATGTACGGCTGCGATGGCAGTGGGGATGGCACTGGGACACGGCTGCGCCAGCGCGTGTTCCCCCTGATGCTGAGCAAAAACGCCCCCGATAAGGTGGGACACGGATGCATCATAGCCACGTGTTGTGGTGGCAGCGGGAATGCAGCCCATGTGCTGCTTCCCAAGCTGTCCCTGTGGGGCTGGTACCCCTCTGACCCGGGGGGCCTCCAGTTCTCCTTCTCCAGCTGCAAGTTCCAGGTGCAGAAGAGCAAAGAGGGGACAGGCCGGGTCTCCATGCAGCGCCTGGGTGTCTCCCACAGCTACACCCTGGAGGTGGCCTTCAGTGGCTCCACGCTGGGTGAGGGGCTGCCACAGCCACGGGGACAGTGCCGGTGGGGTGGTCCTGGGCTGGGAAGCTGCCCTTGTTTCCTTTTCCCTGTCCCCTCCAGGTGGGAGAAGCTCCCACTTTAGCGTGGAGGACCTCGAGTCACTCGGCCGCCTCCTCTGTGACACCCTGCTCGACTTCTGCGACCCTGAACCCGCCAAGGTGGGCTTGGGCCTGGCCCAGGGCGCCCTGGTGCCACGGGACCACGGTGACACTGTGACACTGGCACTCTCCCGCAGCTCCAGCAGTGCCTGGTGGAGGCAGATGCGCTGCTGCAGCGGCGGATGGGTCGTGGGCCAGGCTCTGGAGGCAGCTGGAGCGAGGTTTCCCCCTCAGAGCTTGAGTCCAGGTATGTCATCCCCTGTCACCTCATGCCACCCCGTGGTGCCACTGGGGGCTGCAGATGGTTCTTACTCCCTTCAGCACCAGTGGCTCTGACAGCTCCGTGTCCGATGGGATCCCAGATGACTTCCACAGCCCCAGCCAACAGGTGAGTCCCCATGTGCCACTGATTTTGAGGTGGCAGGGACGCAGAACCAGGGTGGAACACAGTAACAGAGGGTGTAGATGTCCCAGTGCCACTTTACCACCTGGCACAGATGGAGCCAGACAGGAAGAAGCGGCTGCAAAAACGGAGAGCAAGGAATGTCCTGCGCCGAACAAAGCAGAGCCACACCAGCATCCCGGTGAGCCTGGAGTCATCATAGGCCAGTCAGGCCCCCAGGGGACAGTCCTGCAGGGACACTTGTCCCCAGTGCTGTCCCACCCCTCAGGTGGGATCTGACACCTCTCCTGTGCCCCCCAGGCTGGGACCCTCAGGCATGCAGTTCTTCCTGGTGTCCAGAGTGGAGGTGACAGTGCTGGAGAGAAGCCCAGAGCCAGCTCCAGTGTCACCTTTTCCAGGGCAGCTGGAGCAGGGAATGGCCCCCGTGCCATTGCAGGAGAGGCGCCTGGAGCTGACTCTGGAGTGGCCATTCCCAGGGCACCTGAAGCAGGGAACAGCCACGGTGCCACCATGGGAAGGCATCGGCTGGACAGTAGCACAAGTGCTGTGACACACCGCAAACCACCACTGAGCCCCTGCCACCGTGCTGCCACCAGTGACTCTTCCCGGAATCCAGCTGTGGGAGCGATCTTGGGGCCATCCTGGCAGCGGGGTGGGCGCAGGCCCAGGGACAGGGCACGTCCCCTCACTGTCCATGTGGTGGCCTCACGCTGCTGCGCCTGCGCTCGGCAGTAAAGGTGCTGCCCCCTCCATGTCTGTGCCTGGTGCTGCCTGTTTTCATTTTGATGTCCCCTCAGGAGTCCCCTTGTCCCCAAGCTCGGCCAGAGTCTTGCCGGCACCCAACCCCATGACACCACCATGGTGTCAGCTATGCCTGTGGTGTTACCTTGGGCCCTGCCACCAGCGTGTCACCTCCATTGCCTGGTGTCACCTCAGCCCTGCCACCATGGTGGCATGAGGTGACACCAGGTGAGCATCTTGGGCTCTAGGGATTTTGTGGCGGTAGCTCTGCCACCTGGGTGACTCCTCAGCCCTGTGACCCCGCTGTCCCCCCTGTACCCCGGTGTCCCCGCAGGCCCCGTTGCCATGGCAACAGCCCCGCGGCCCCTCCGGCCGTTTCCATGGCAGCCGCTGCGCTCCCAGGGCGCCCCCCAGCGGTCGGAAGCGCGTCACGGCGGCGCCGGAACTACCGGGGAGGCGGAAGCGGAAGCGGCGGCAGCCGTGGCCGTGTCCTTCTGTGCCGTGACGCCGGGGCGGCACCATGGCGGACGCCTCTTCGCAGGTGTTGCTGGGCTCGGGGCTCACCGTGCTCTCGCAGCCGCTCATGTACGTGAAGGTGCTGGTGCAGGTAAGGGCGGGAATGGCGGGGTTGAGAAGGGGGTACCGGGCCCGGTATCGGCCGCGCGGGGGATACAGCCTGCCCGTTCCCGCTGCAGGTGGGCTACGAGCCGCTGCCGCCCACCCTGGGGAGGAACATCTTCGGCCGCCAGGTGTATCAGCTGCCCGGCCTCTTCTCTTACGGTGAGTCCGCCTTGGTGGGGCCGCCCCGGCGCCGTCCCGGTGCCGCCGTGGGGTCCCCCCGGGGCTGACGGTCCCCGCTGTCCCCAGCCAAGCACATCGTAAAGGTGGACGGGAGAGCAGGACTCTTTAAAGGCCTCGCCCCCCGCCTCTGCTCCAGCGCCATCGGCACCGTGGTGCACAGCAAAGTGCTGCAGGTACCGGCACGGGTGGGGCGCCGGGCCCGGGGCGCTGCGGGAACCGGGGGTTCTGCCGCCGGGACGGGGGGACACCGGGGCCCCCTGGCTCCCCGCACGCTGTTGACTCTGCGCTGACCCTGCTCTTTGCTCCACAGCGGTACCAGGAGGCCGAGCAGGCTGAGGTGGGTGCAGAGGTGCTTCCCACAGGGAATGCATCTTTCCTTTCCCTTTCTTTTCCTTCTGTCTCCTCCTTTCTCCCTTTATTTATCTGTTCTTCTAGTCTTCTTTCTTTTCTTCTTTCCCTCATTCCTCTCTCCTTTTTCTCCCTCTCTTTTTCTTTCCTTTTTCCTCTTCTCTCTCTCCTTTCCTCTTTCCTTCATTCTGTTCTTCTGTCCTTTTTCCCTTCTCCATGCTTTCCCTCCTTCTTTTTCCCTTTGTTTCCCTCTGTTCTCTCCTCCTCCTTCCCTCTCTCCCTCCTCCCCACGGCCCCCGGATTTGGGCAGCTCCAGCCCTGCATCCAGAGCTTCCACCCCCACCCTGGGGACAGCCTCCCGTCTCTGGACAGCTGTTCCCCCCTGACTGTTCCTTCTCCCTCCAGCCTGGAGCCAAGAGGAAGGACTCCTCGCTGGAGCAGGTGCTCAAGGAGGTGAGGAGCAGCAGGAGGAAGGCAGTGGGATGTCACATCCCTGTCGCCTCCTGCTGAGGCACCCTTTGTTCCCAGACCTCCCAGGAGATGGTCGCCCGCTCTGCCGCCACCCTCATCACCCACCCCTTCCACGGTAGGTGTCCCCCCACCCTAGGGGCCTGGGGTAGCAGTGCCAGGTGCCTCCTGTTACCCCTGTGTCCCTCCATGTCCCCCCGTGTCCCCACAGTGATCACCCTGCGCTGCATGGTGCAGTTCATCGGCCGCGAGACCAAGTACAGGTATGGCCCGGGGGCTCTGGGTGCTTTGGGGGGCCTGGAATCCTGGGATCCACCCCCCTGACCTTATCCCTCCTCTTCCTCCCTATCCCAGTGGGACACTAAGCGCCTTCGCCACAATCTACCGGGAAGAGGGAATCCTGGGATTCTTCGCGTGAGTGCCAGGAAGGCAGGGAGGGGCATGGCGGGGGTGGCAGCGGTGGGAAGGTCCCGAAGCCTTCCTGGGAGTATCTTGAATCCCTCCAGCAGCTCTGGATCACTCACCCGATCGTCCCCAGGGATGGCTGTTTCCTCCTCACCCTGTCCCAAAGCCGCTGTTCCCAGCTCTCTGCACAATCAGATCCCAACCCTGGGCCCACATTCCCACTGTTTGTTCCCTTGCAGCGGCCTCATCCCGCGGCTCCTCGGGGACATCCTCTCCCTGTGGCTGTGCAACATGCTGGCCTACCTCATCAACACGTACGCGCTGGACAATGGGGTAGGCTCTGCTCCGGCATCCCAAGTGCCCGGAGCTGGTGAGGGGCAGCTCCAGGGATGTTCTGGGAGCCACCACCCCGTTCTGGGGGGACTCAGGTGCTGTTGCTCCTCCTCAGGTCTCCACCATGACTGAGATGAAGAGCTACTCCCAGGCAGTCACTGGGGTGAGTGCAGCCACGGGCAGGGAGTGGATCCTTTCCCTAGGGAGGGGTGTGTTCCTGGAATCCTGCGGCTACCAAGCTGGGATCAGCTGGATTAGCCCACAGGCCAAGGGATGTCCCTGGAGGCCACATGTGACCCTGTGGAGGTGGCAGGAGTGGGCTCCCCTCCCTGGGGTGAAACTCTGAGGGGTTCTCCCAATGTGGGGGGAAGAGGGAGTATCCCACTGCTTCCTGTTTTTCCTGCAGTTCTTTGCCAGCATGCTGACTTACCCCTTCGTCCTGGTCTCCAACCTGATGGCCGTGAACAACTGCGGGTGAGTCCCTGCTCCCACTGACCTCTGCGTCCCTCTGGCCCGGATCAGCTCCTGGGACCACTGTACCGAAATTCCCAGGTGGAAAGGTGCTTCCAGCGCTTCACAGTGTTGATCCCTCCGTGCTTAAAGTAGGAGAGGGTCGTTTTAGGGCTCAACCCAGTGTGGAGCTACAGAGGGAATGGGTCATTCCTGGGTGGGAATAATTCCTGGTGGGTCTTTCCTCCCTTCCCCAGGTTGGCTGGGGGTCTCCTTCCCTATGCACCCGTCTACTCCTCTTGGCTGGATTGCTGGAGCCAGCTGCAGAGGGAGGTAAGTGCTGGAGCTGGAATGCACTGGCATACACTAGGACACGGAGAAGAGCCAGGTGGGAGCCCCATGGGGTTTGGAGAGGCCACCCTGGACCTTTTGTGGCCCCTCCATGGTCGTTTTCCCTTTCCAGGGCAACATGAGCCGAGGGAACAGCCTGTTCTTGCGCAAGGTTCCAGCAGGGAAGCGATATGTGTGGGAGGAGCAGAGGTTCCGCTGATTCTGGAGACGGGAGTGTGATTGTGGAGCCCATGGCGAGCTCTGAAGGCAAAGAATCATGGAGAGTGATGATTTCTATACAGTTTTTTAAAAATCATTTCCTGCTGAGAGCTGAAGAAGCAGGTGTGAGAGTCTCTGTCCATGGGGGTTTCCTGGGAAGAGGGGCTGGTCGGTCACCATCGTTGGTTCCCTGGTTTAACCAGGAGCCTTTTCTCAACTTCAAACACCATTGAGGCTGTTTCCACAGCAGAAATTCCCTGACAAGCCCAGGCACTTGCTGGCACAGAGGGCCAGTGGCACATGGGGGCTGTCAGAAGTGGGGGCTCGGAAGGGGTTGCTGAATGCCTGGAAGGGGCAGTTGGATGCCTGTAAGGGGTTGTTGGACCCCTAGAACACCCCTTGCAAGGCCCGTGTGGGGCAGAGGTGAGCGTTACACACTAGGCCAGAGGTTTGCACACCCAGGGGGTGTGTGGGGCTGGGGAGTTGGGGTCACACAGCTGGCAGGGGCTGTCACACACCAGCAAGAGGGACACTCGGGGGGGGAGCAGGGCGGCATTGCACATCTGCCAGGGGCTGCTGCGCCCGTGATGAGGGATATAGCATGGCTGGAGCAGGCCTTGCACAGCCAGCAGAGCTGGAAGGTTGTTGCAAAGCTGGAGGGTAGTTGGCACACCTGGCAGGAGTTGTTGCTTACCCAGTGGGGGCTAGAGCAAGACTCGTACACCTGGCAAGGACACCGCGAAGGGGGGGACGTGGGTCACACACCTGGGGGCGGCTGTCGCGCACCAGGCGGGGCATAGCCAAGCTGGCAATGGTTTCATACTCGGCCGGGGCCGTTCCGCACCGGAGGAGGCTTTCGCACCCCGGGCAGGGCTGCCCCACCCTCGGCACGGACGGGCCGCGGCGGGGGCGGGCTCGGTGCGGCGGGCGGTGCCGGTCCCTCCTCCCTCGCCGCTCCTCCCCGCCCTGTGCCGGCGCCATGGCGGGCCCGGTTGGTGCCGACGGTGCCGGGGACGCCGGGGATGTGCTGAGCGGCGGCAGCGAGCGGCGGTGCCGGGAGCGGCTGGCGGCGGCGACCGCGGGGGGCGCGGCGGCGGCGGCCGCGGTGCTGGTGCCGCTGTGCTCGGTGCGCGGCCGCCCCGCGCTGCTCTTCACGCTCCGCTCCCGCCGCCTCGCCGGCCCCCACAGCGGCGACGTCAGGTACCGGCGGGGGGAGCGGGCACCGGGGCCGGGCCGGCCCTGACCCCAGCCCCCGATCCCTCCCGCAGCTTCCCCGGTGGGCGGCGGGACCCGGCGGACGGGGACGCGGTGGCCACGGCTCTGCGGGAGACGCGGGAGGAGCTGGGGGTGGCGGTGGCAGCCACCAGCGTCTGGGGACAGCTTCGGACGCTGCCCGACCGGGTACCGGGGATCTGCGGGGCTTGGAGGCGCGGGGACAAGGGCGTGCGGGGACACGGGGATGGGTTCAAGGTGACAGGGAAGGCGGCAGGGTCACGGGTGACAGGGGTAAGGCAGCAGAGTCACGGGTGACGGGTTCGAGGTGACGGGGACAAAGGTTCTGGCGTGATGGCTTTGGGGTGACAGGAGCACAGGTGACAGGGGTTTTGGTGACAGGAACAAGATGTGACAGGAATAAGGCCACAGGGACACAGAGAAGGAAGGGGTTCAGTTGACAGAGATAAAGCAGGAGGGACACGGGACAGAGCAAGGGTTCTGGGTGACAGGGACAAGGCAAGGAGATGGGTGACAGGGTGCAGGTGACTGGGGTGCAGGGGGATAGGAACACAGGTGAGGGGGGATTGCAGGCAGCAGCGGATTGGAATGACAGGGAAAAGGCAGCAGGGTCATGGGTGACAGGGACAAAGCAAGAGGGTCATGTGTGGCAGATTCAGGGGGACAGGGACACGGGTGACAGGGACAGATCAGCAGGGATACGGGTGACAAGAATTCTGGGGATTCAAGGTGATGGGACACAAGGCAGTAGCACTGGTGAGGGGGTGACACACAGGGTGGGTGCCTGTATTGGGTGCAGCGGGTCAAGGCATGGGCACTTTGGGGAGGGGGTGTCACCCTGTCCCTCGCTGACACACCTTCCAGCATGGAATGACCGTGGCACCCGTCGTGGCCAACCTGGGGCCGCTGGAGGCCTTGAGACTGAACCCCAACCCTGATGAGGTGAGTGGCTCCTCCCCAGGGCTGCTCCCCTTCCCGTGGCAGCTGCTCCGGTCACTGCGGTCTGTGCTGACAGGTGGAGGAGGTGTTCACCCTGCCCCTGGCTCACCTGCTCCGCGAGGAGAACCAGGGCTACACCCACTTCCGCACGGCCAGCGGCTACGGATACACCCTGCCCGTGTTCCTCAACGGCCCCCACAAGGTCTGGGGGCTCACGGCCATCATCACTGAGCTGACCCTGGAGCTGCTGCTGCCCGGCCGCTACCGCAGGAAGACCCACGTGCCCCCCCGGAAAGGCCCGGCCTGAGTGGGCAGGGGCGGCTGCAGGGTCCCTGTGCCTCGGTTCTCCACCATGCATGGGGAAAATGGCTCCGAGCCCAGCAGGGATGTCGCACACTGTGATTCAGTAAAGCCATGTTTGGAACTGCCCTGGGCTCCGAGTTGTGGACTGTGGCCAGGACAGCTGTCCCTTGGCACGGGCACAGGAGGAGGAGTCCTGGTGCCACTGTGGTGGGGACAGGGAGTGTGGGGTCCCCAAGGAGGGGACTGTGTCTGTTAGTACTCCACAGCCATTGCCTCTGCCCCACCCATAGCCTCATGGAAATCCAGGATCTCCCCTCAGGCTCCATCTGTGTGACCCCATGATCCCTGGTGATCTCATGTTCCAGGGGCAGCAGGACCTTGAGGCCCTCTGCCCTGTCAGTCCCTTCCTACCATTTAATGTCCACAGCAGAGCCTGGGAGCACAGCAGCATTTATTGAGAAAGCCTCTGAGTGCTGCCAGCACCCCAGAAACCCCTTCCAAGCAGGACGAGGGATGTGTGGTGGTGGATCCTTACGCCGATGCCGCTCGGGCTTTGGCCTCATTGTAGCGCCGCATCCTATCCTCCAGCTCGGGGCGGAAGTGGCGGATGAGGCCCTGCATGGAGCAGAGGAGTGATTAATGGGGTGGGGGAAGGCTGCTGGCCCCTCCAACCCTCCGGGCCCCTCACCTGCACGGGCCAGGCCGCGCCGTCACCCAGGGCACAGATGGTGTGTCCCTCGATCTGCTTGCTGATCTCCCAGAGCGCATCGATCTCGGCGGCCTGCGCATCGCCCCGCACAAACCGCGCCATCACCTTGTTCATCCAATCCACACCTGCAGGAATTGGGATGGGGATGGGTCCCTGCAGTGCCCTGCCCTGCAGCCCCCAGCTCCTCAGCCCCGGCCCCCACTCACCTTCCCGGCACGGGGTGCACTGCCCGCAGCTCTCGTGTTTGTAGAACTCGATCAGGCGCGCGATGGCTTTGACAATGTCGGTCTGGGAAGAGAGGGAGGGTGAGAAAGGCGAGGGTCCCACCGTGGCTGTGGGAGCCGGGGGAGCCCATCCCTCACCGATTTATCCATGACGATGACAGCGGCCGTGCCCAGACCGCTCTGCGCCTGCACCAGGGAATCGAAGTCCATCAGCACGGTCTCACACACAGACTTGGGCAGCAGCGGCGTGGAGGAGCCGCCCGGGATGACGGCCAGCAGATTGTCCCAGCCCCCGCGGACGCCTCCTGCAAAGAGGAGGGTCAGGACAGGCAGCTTCAGCCCCGCTGTAGCCCAGCTCAGCGCGGTGCTCACCGGCGTGTTTCTCGATGAGCTCCTTCAGCGGCACCGACATCTCTTCCTCCACCGTGCAGGGCGTGTTGACATGCCCCGAGATGTTGAAGAGCTTGGTGCCGGAGTTCCGCTCCCGGCCAAAGCTGGCGAACCAGGCGCCGCCGCGCCGGCAGATGGTGGGGGCCACCGACACCGTCTCCACGTTGGCCACCGTGGTGGGGCAGCCAAACACACCTGGGGAAACATCAGGAAAAAATTCCTCCCTGTGAGGGTGGTGATGCCCTGGCACAAGTGGCCCAAAGATGCTAAGGCTACCGCATCCCTGAAGTGTCCAAGGCCAAGTTCAACAGGGCTTGGAGCACCCTGGGATTGTGATATGTGGCCCATGGTAGCGGGGTAGAATGAGACAGCTCCCTTCCAACCCACACCATTCTATGAAACAGTGCGAGCTCTTAATGGACGTGGTGTTGCCTGTGGTGTTGTCCCTGCAGCAGGACGGTGTCCTGGGGACAGTTGGTTTGGGGTGGCAGCTGGGAACTCTGGACAGAGCTATGGCACCGTACCCACATCAGCGGGGAAGGGGGGCTTGAGGCGGGGCTTCCCCTGCTTGCCCTCGATGGACTCGATGAGCGCCGTCTCCTCCCCGCAGATGTAGGCGCCGGCGCCGCGCACCACGAACACGTCAAAGGCGTATCCCGACCCACAGGCATCGCCGCCCAGCAGCCCGGCCTCGTAGGCCTCGCGGATGGCCACCTGCAGGGGGCAAGGGGTGAGCCCCGGAGCGCCCCGAGCCCTGCTGGTGTGGGGTGGCTGTGGGGCGCTCCCCCCCTACCTGCAGGTTGGAGGCCTCGTTGTAGAACTCCCCGCGGATGTAGATGTAGGCGGCGCGGGCGCCCATGGCCCGCCCCGCCACCAGGCAGCCCTCCAGCAGCTTGTGCGGGTCGTGCCGCATGATCTCCCGGTCCTTGCAGGTGCCCGGCTCGCCCTCGTCCGCGTTCACCACCAGGTACTTGGGTCTGCGGGCAGCTCCCGTCAGGAGTGGGGCTCCCCGCAGGCCGGGGCCGCGGTACCGGAGCTGTGGGCGGTCCCGCTCTCACCTCCCGTCCGGGGGTTTGTTCATGAAACTCCACTTGAGCCCTGTGGGGAACCCAGCGCCGCCGCGGCCCCGCAGCCCCGAGGTCTTGATCTCGCCGAGGATCCAGTCCACGCCCTTGAGCAGGATCTCCTTCGTCTTGTACCAGTCGCCGCGGCGCAGCGCGCCCCGCAGCCTGCGGGCACCGGGCACGGTGGCACCGGGCACGCTGGCACTGGGCACGGGGCACCGGAGCTCCCCACGCTGCTCCCGCTACTCACCGCCAGTCGTGCCGCCCGTAGAGGTTGGTGAAGATCCGGTCCTCATCCCGCAGCGACCCGAACTGCGTCTTCTTGGGCGCCGTCTGCGGAGAGACACGGATTCAGCACCGGGAACACCGGGAGCGGTACCGCACGGTCCCGGCGCTCCCCGCCCCGTCCCCGCTCACCGAGAAGGAGGCGGCGGGCAGGCGCCGCAGCGCCAGGAGCTGCCTGCCGGCCATGGCGAGGGGCACCGGCACCGGGACCCACCACCGTCACCTTCAGCCGCCCCCCGGTGACGTCAGGGGGAAGCGCCGGCGGCGCGGCAGTGACGTCACGAGAGAGGCCGGACCAGGGTAGGTTTGGGGCGGGGCCGCGCCGAGGGGGCGGGGGCGGAGCGGGGGGCGCGGTCACAAGGCGGGCTCGGGGCGCCGAGGGGGCGTGGCCTGGCTGTTGGCGGGCCGGCACGTGCCCCGCGCCCGGCCCGGGTCGGGTTTCGGTGCTGAAACCGGAGCCCCCTGTCAGCCCCCCCCGGAGCCCCCCGGGGCGCCCCGCTCCCCCCCCAGCGCCCCGGGGGGTCGCTGCGCTCCACCCGATCTCCTGCGCTCCGCGGCGGGTCCCGGGGACGGCGGTGGCCTCGTCCCTGCGAGGGACGGGCGCAGGTCCGGGGCGATCTGGTTTCCTCCTGCTCGGTCCCGGTCGTGGGGAGAAGGAGAAGGAGCAGGAGCGGGCGGGATGTTCTTCCTCTTCCGCGGGCCGCAGCGGCGCGGTACTAGCAGCCCCGCGCCCCCAGCCTGCCGGGGCACCCCCCGGCGCCACGGTCTCGGCCGGAGGGGGACCCGCAGCTCCCGCCCGGCCCCTCGGCTCAGGGGTCCCGCCACCGTCGGCACTGCGGGGAGCCAGGGCAGATTAAGCCGTAGTGGTGCGTCCCCCGTGGAGCTTCAGCGGGCTGCCGAGGAGCCGTGGCCCCGGCCGCCCCTCGCTTTTGGGCAGGTAACCGGCGGCGGGGACGGGCCCAGGGCACGGTGGGTGCCGGGGATCCTGCGTGCCTTCGCAGGGAGGCTGCGGGACTGGGGAACAGCTGGGCGGCTGCCCACATCTGGAGCAGGGCGGCCGAGCGGGGAATAATCCGAAGGATTATGCACGCGGGCGCGGCACCCACCCCCCCGCGCCTGCCCTGCATATCCCCAGATATTCCATAAAAACCTCAAATCCCCGGTGGCAGCCCCGCGGTCTGCGCCAGCCGGCCCACCCGGGGCCAGGCATGTCCTGCGGCGCGGGGGCAGCCCCCAGCCATGGGCAACTGCACCAAGACCCCTGAGCGGAGGCTCCCCAAGGCACGGCAGGGCTGCGACACCCGCGGGGCAGGAGGAGGAGGAACGGGGGTCCCTGCTCGCCCCCCCCCCCCCCCCCCCCCCCCCCCGCCCCGCCGCTGACGCCTGCTCCACCCGCAGGATGGGAAGCCACACTCGGGCGCTCCAGGCTCCGGCGCAGGGGACCCTGAGGACGTGCTGGACGCGGCGCAGACTCCCCCGATGCAGGGATACTCGGTGCTCCAGGGACTGGTAGGGCCGGCCTGCATCTTCCTGCGGCAGAGCATCGCCATCACCCAACGGGTACGCCACCATCCCCTCCCCTCCCCGTGTGCTCCCGGGAGGCTCAGGGCAGAATCCCTGTGGGATCCCCGGGAGCAGGACCCCCCCTTCGTCTCTTCCCGTTCTCTCTTCCCCAGGACCGGGAGCTGCGGCCCGAGGAGATCGAAGGTGAGCTGCTTGGGAGGGGGTCCCGCTCGGGTGGGTGGCGGTGCTGGTGGTGACACTGTGGTGTCCCCAGAGCTGAAGCAGGCATTCCGGGAGTTCGACAAGGACCACGATGGCTACATCAGCTACAAGGACCTGGGCGAGTGCATGCGGACCATGGGCTACATGCCCACGGAGATGGAGCTCATCGAGCTGTCCCAGCAGATCAGTACGTGGTGTGGCAGCAGGTGCCCATCATTCCCTGCCCCTGCCCCCCCCTGACACCTCTCTCCTGCCACAGCCGGGGGCAAGGTGGATTTTGATGATTTCGTGGAGCTGATGGGCCCCAAGATGCTGGCGGAGACAGCGGATATGATTGGGATCAAGGAGCTGCGTGATGCCTTCCGTGAGGTATGGGGGCTGTGGGGACAGACAGGTAGGCTGTCAGCGTGCCAGGGTGGCCGGTGGCAACAGGACCTTGTCTGTAGTTTGACACCAATGGGGACGGACAGATCAGCATGGCGGAGCTGCGGGAGGCCATGCGCAAGCTCCTGGGGCAGCAGCTCAACTATCGGGAGGTGGATGAGATCCTCAAGGATGTGGATCTCAATGGTGATGGCCTGGTGGACTTCGAAGGTAGGAGCAGGGAAGGGGCCAGGAGCGCTCCCAGGGACAGCTGGGATGTTCCAGGTGTGTTTCCCCCCCACGGCAGAGTTTGTGCGGATGATGTCGCGCTGAGGGCAGCATGTGCCAACGCGGGACCCAAGCCCCCTGTGCCTTACGAAGACAAGGGGGCCACGGAGGGACCCCCAGCTCCAGGGGCTGGGGCAGTGCTGGCACAGCGGTGCCCGTGCCCAGGGTGAGGCTGGGTGCCAGGGCTGCTCCGATGCTGAGCTCTGACCGTGGTGGGAGGCACCGGGGCCAAATTCGGGACCCTTTTCTGCACAGACTCGGCTGAGCTTCGACTACTCTCGCACTCATCTCTGCTCTCTCCCTGCATCATCGCCCTTCCCACCTGGACCTCACCCTAAAAGTCCCACCATCGTGGTCCCCTCTCCTTCAGCTGTTCCCCACCCCTGCTGCTCATCCCTCCAGCCTCCATTCCCACTCTGTGTGCCGCACTGAGCCCCTCACGCTCGCCCCACACCAGGTTTATTGCAGACTGCACAGCATAACCCGTCCCGTCACTATGGTTTGAGGTCAGACCCACCCCAGACCTGCCTAGGATGAGGCATTCCTCCCCTTTTGAGGCTGGCACAGATCCTCATGGATGTTCTGGCAGCCCCCAGCACAGGGGAGACTCCTGGCAGCCCAGCCAAGAGACCCTCCAGGGGAGAAATAAAGCATTACTGGGTGGAAGGGCCTCAGCCAGCTGCAGGCAGGGCTGCTGTAGGTACCCTCCCTGCCCTGGCTGCAGTTTTGGGGCCAATTTTGCCCTTTTGAAATTATAAAACTCTCTGTACAGACTTTTGGCTTGTGTTTTATGTTGTTTCCAAAGAGTTTATTCGTGATCGTGCCGTCCACTAGTATCCCCCAAAACCCTGGACTCCCACTGTGTCTCACGGGAGCCCCCCAGGGAGCCGGGACCGCGGGAACAAGGCTCCGGGGAATGCACGGCCGGCGGGTGGGGCCGGTTCCCCAAAGTCCGGGCCCGGGTTCATCCCCGCGGACAGTTGGGACGCCCTGACCGGCGCCGGCTCGGGACTGTGGGGTGATACGGGGGCCCTCGGCGGCGGGGGGAGCGCGGCGGTGCCGCTCCCGGTGCCCCCCCCCCGTACCCCCGAGGCGGCGGCGCCCGTCTGTCACGTGACACCGACGAGCGAGGGGGCGTGACCTGCACAGGAGTCACGTGGTCAGATAGGCACCGAGGGGGCGGGGCCGACGCCGCGTGTCTCCACGGTGACCGGCCGGCGGGCGCGCGGCGGCGTGATGACGTTGCGCTCGTGACGCGCCTGCGTCATCACCGCGAGCGCCGGCGGCGGCGGCGGAGGGGGGAGAGACCCGGGTCAGGCCGGGGCCGCGCAGCGCTACCGGGAACCGGGGCCGCCGCGCTCCGCTCCGGTTCCCGGCTTCCCGCCGGGCCGAGCGGGGCCGAGCTGAGCTGAAGAGAGGCGGGCACCGGCGATACAACCGGCGGGGCGAGCGCGGGGGCCGCACGCCGACCCCCGCCGCGGGGCTCCAGGGATCCGGGAGCGGCGGGCGGCCGTCGGGGATGTCCTACAAGCCCATCGCTCCCGCCCCCGCTACCCCCGGAGCCGCCAGCGCCAGCCCCGCCCCGCCGGGGCCCGGGGCACCGTCCGCCGGTGAGAGAACGCCGCGGTAACCGCGGGGGACGGGGTCACCGGGAGTGGAGAGGGCCGGAGGGATGCAGGGGGTACCCCGGGAAGGGATGGTACCGGATGAGGGTGGTACCGAGGAAGAGGGAGTGCGGCCGTGACCCTCAGTTTCTCGCAGCCACGAGTGTCCCGTCGCCCTCCGGTTCCGTCCCTGGCGCCGCCGCCCCTTTCCGGCCGCTCTTCAATGACTTCGGGCCGCCGTCCATGGGCTACGTGCAGGTGAGGCGCGGCGCCGGGGCCGCCGGGGCCAGGCGCGGCGGCGGGGGCGGCTCCCAGCCCCTCCGTCCCTGCTTGTCCCCCTGTTCCCGCAGGCCATGAAGCCCCCCGGGGCGCAGGGCTCGCAGAGCACCTACACGGACCTGCTTTCGGTCATCGAGGAGATGGGGAAGGAGATCCGGCCCACCTACGCCGGTAGCAAGAGCGCCATGGAGCGGCTGAAGCGGGGTAGGGGCAGGGTGGGGAACCGGGCGCCCCCGAGGCTCCTCAGCCCCGCGGGGAGCCACTGGAGGGTGATACGAGGTGTCCCTGTGCTTCTCCCCGCAGGGATCATCCACGCCCGGGCGCTGGTCAGGGAGTGCCTGGCAGAGACAGAACGAAACGCCCGCACGTAACGGCAGCTGCCACCCGGGAGCCCCCGGGACCTCCCGGTGGTGGCGGCGGGGGCGGGGGGGCCGCCGTGCTGCCCGAGCCCCTCCTCCCCGCGCTCTCCGCTCTTTATAAATGCGTGTTTTTATAAATAAAGGACAATGTTGGGACTTGGCCTCGGTGTGTGCCCGCGAGGGTGGGTCCCGATGGGGATGGTGGGACGCGGGGTAGAGGTGGGGGAGTCCGGGGAGGGTTTGGAGCCGCGCTCGGTGGGTGTCCCGGAGCTGAGAGTGCAGGAGTGATCGGACCACTCGTTGATCACTTAAAAGAGTGGCTTTTAAAATAAAACACGGGTTTTTCCGGGGGCGGCGGTGCCGGTACACGCGGAGCGCCCGTGAGTGGCGCTCGCTGCCTTCCGCTCTCTGACGTCACGGGCCCCCCCTCACCCCCCTACGTCACGGCTGTCGCCGTGGGAACGGGCTGTGATGTCACGATCCGAGGGGCCGGTGCGGAGCGGCGCAGGTTTGGTGGGGCCGGGGGGCGGCGGAGACCGGGCGGGCGGGCGGGCGGGGGGGAGTGGAGGGGGCCGCGTTGCCATGGCAACGGAGCCGAGACCAGTGGGGCCGAGCCGGGCCGAACCCGGGGCCGAGAGGGGCCGAGCGGTACCGGACTGAGCCGAACGTGGGACTGAGCCGGGCCGAACCCGGGGCCGAGGGTGGCCGAGCGGTACCAGACTGAACCGCACCGGGAGCCGAGCGGTACCAGAGTCCACCGAACCCGGGGCCGGGCTTTTCCGAACCGGGCCGAACCTGGGGCCGAGCGGTGCCGGGCGGTACCGAACTCAGCCGAGCGTGGTGCCGAACCGGGTCGAACCCGGGACCGAGCGCAGCCGAGCGATACCGGACTGAACCGAACCCGGGGACAGAGCGGCTCCGAGACGGGCCGAACCCCGTACCGGGCTGAGCTGAGTGTGCCCCGAGCGGTTCTGAAGGGGTGCCGAACCGGCCCGAGCTGTCCCGCAACCGGCCCGGTCCGGTGTAACGGAAACCCCCTCAGGAGCTGCCCCCTGCTGTGCCCCGCCGCCGCCATGCTGATCAAGGAGTACCACATCCTGCTGCCCATGAGCCTGGAGGAGTACCAGGTGGCCCAGCTGTACATGATCCAGGTGGGAATGCGGGGCTGAGCGTGAGGGCTCGGGGGAGCTGCGGGGCTGAGCAGGGGAGCTGGGGATACAGGGGTCTGGGGGGTGAGCCCGGGGACAGCACGGATCTGGGCTTGTGGGGCTGAGCCTGAGGGGGTGCACAGAGCTGTGGGGCTGGGCACTGTGACTGAAGGGGTGCAGGAGGCTGGGAGAGGCTGGAGAGTGTAGCCTGAGGGGTGTAGAGGGCTGTGGGGAGGCATGAGGGATGCAGGGGCTGAGCCTGAGGGTGCACAGGGGACTATGAGGCTGAGCATGGGGTGCTGGAGGGTGTAAGGGGGCTGTGGGTCAGAGTGTGGGGAGCTGGGGAGCTGTAGGGCTGAGCATGGAGCCTGGAGGGGCACGGCGGGGTCTGAGGCTGATCCCAAGGGATCACTCTTGCAGGTTGCAGGGATTTCACTGAGGCTTCGGGTGGGTTTGGGACAACCGAGCCAAGCTGGGGGTGCTGTGAGCAGGTGTGGGGCCGGTGGATGCCGGCACATGGGGCAGGAGTGTACACGGACCCTGGGCGCCCGTGGGGGTGGGGTCTCGGGGCTTGGAGAGGCCTCACTGAGCCGTTGTCTCTGTGCAGAAGAAGAGCCGGGAGGAGTCGAGTGGCGAGGGCAGCGGCGTGGAGATCCTGGCCAACCGGCCCTACAGCGATGGCCCTGGGGGCAGTGGCCAGTACACCCACAAGATCTACCACGTTGGCTCCCACATCCCCAGCTGGTTCCGGGCTCTGCTCCCCAAAGCCGCGCTCCAGGTGGAGGAGGAGTCCTGGAATGCTTATCCCTACACACGCACCAGGTGGGAGCTGGGAGGCGGCGGGGTGGGCTGCAGGACTGGCCATGCCCCTGGGCTCAATCCTGTGCCCCTCCAGGTACACGTGTCCCTTCGTGGAGAAGTTTTCCATTGAGATCGAGACATACTACCGCCCAGATGCAGGGCAACAGACCAACATCTTCAACCTGAGCGCCACGGAGAAGAGGCAGAGGATTTTGGGTGGGTATGGCTGGCTTGGGGAGCTGGGCAGGGCACTGTGGCTGCTGGGATTCCCACATAATGCTTCTGGGATGGATGTGTGGTTATAATGGAACCTTAGGGGCTGAACTGCACTCTTCTTGCCGCTCCTCATGTTTTAGAGATGCTGGAAGGGAAGAGCTCCCTGCATCCTGAGCTCCCTGCTCCAGGCTCCCTCTCAGCACTGCTGAATTAAGTTCCACATTAAAGATATTTTCAGGGACAGTTTTGTCTTCTGCCTCTTCCCTTGCCTTTATTTCTGTTTGCAGCTTCTCCTTTCTAGTGCCAGCCTGCTCCCCTCTCCTTCTGTGTCCCAGCCTTGTTCTGGCATGTGTTTGCTTTCTCAGTCTCTCCTGGTGTACATGGGACTCCACACCTGGGTCCTGTGGGGTATTTTGGATCAGCTGGAGCAGGGAGAGCTGGAAAAGCATGTCCCCATTTTCCTACTCCCTGTTCTGCTTCCCCTCTCCCCAGGGCTTTGCTCCAATTTGCTGTCTGGCTCCTTTGTGCTGGGACTGGTGGGCAGAACGGGGGGCTTGGGGTGGGATTCTTCCCTCTGCACAGAGTTCCCATTCTCGGTGGTGTTGGACATGGTCAGTTCAGGCGCCAGAGTGTGGAGTGTGACGTGCTGCCTCTTAAAATGGAGGCCCAAAATAGGCACTCGGAGGAAATGATTCATCTGACCTATTTCTCTCCCCGGCTCTTGCGGCACTGGGGATGTCCGGCCGGGATACCGATGGCTGGGACCTGGGGGCAGGAATTCTGCCCCTGCTGCCCTCAGGAAGCCACCAGGGCCAAGCAGACAGCATCAGGGCATGGCACTGTGCCCACTGCCTGGTTTTCCACTCTCTGTGCCCGACCAGTGGGCATTCCACAGGGCACTCAGCATCTCCAGTGGCTGCTGCCTTTCACAGAGAGGAGGGTTGAAGTGGGACCAGCCCCAGTGTGGATCCCACTGGGATTTCTTTGCCCTGGTGTCTTGTAGCACTGACAGATTTAAACCCCTCTCACGTTTCAAAGGGCAATGGAAAAACATGGTCTGGGTGATCCGCAGGGATAACTGCTTCCTTGGCAGCTTTCTCCCAGTGGCAAAAGCAAAGGGAGTTGGATTGTGATGGGAATGACACTGCCAGGAGCTGCTTGGGGACAGCAGGTCCTATCCCAGCTCTTTGCTGCTGTTATCCAAGATGCTTGGCATCATGCTGTGCATTGCATCATTTTTGTGGATTCAGGGCATCTCTAGTTTTCTTTTCCTCCCTTTTTTCAGTCCAAGCTGTAGGAAGAGAGGCTTACAGCACCTTGGGGACATCAAGGAGGGCAAATAAGTGGGTTTCACACATCCTAGAAATGGGGACAGGGCTGCAGGATGGTACTGGGAACGAGTGGGGTTCCCTGGGATCCCCCAGACCATGATCTGGAGACAGGGCTGGAAAAGCCAAATTCTAGCAGATTTTGTGCTGCATTGAGCCCGAACAGCTGGTGGATTGTGTTTTCCTGGGTGTCCTTCAGGAGCCTTTCTCTGGTCTTGGGAGGTCATCCTCATTTGAGGGGAGCTCACCCTCATTTGGGAAAGGTCACCTTTGTCAGGAGATGGGGCTCATTTCTTTTCCCCCTGCCTCTGGCTTCCTGGAGGCTCCTGTGTCACATGGTGGTTTTGCTGTGCCCTGGTTTTGGGGGACCCTTGGGCTTTTTGTGGGGGGGGGGAGCCAGGAACTGTGCCAAGCTGTCCCATGTGCTGTCCGTGTTCTCAGCCCCCATGTCCCCCAGAGTGGCTGGGATCACTCTGCAGCTGCCAGATCTGCCAGCTAATGTGTGTATGTGTGTCAGCCCCGGCTCTCCCCAGCTCCCAGACCCTCCCTCCCTGGGGTGCTGGATTGGGATCCCATGTGGGGATAGAGATGTCTTTGGCTGCATCAAGGGTGTCTGTGATGTTCCAGCCATGGGATTTAATATGTTCTGTTAGGAAATTCTTGCCTGTGAGAGTGGTGAGGCCCTGACACAGGCTGCCCAGAAAAACTGTGAGTGCTCCATCCCTGGAAATGTCCAAGGCCAGGCTGGATAGGGCTTGCAGCAGCCTGGGATAGTGGAAGGTGTCCCTGCCCATGGCAGGGGGTGGAATGAGATGATCTCCAAGGTCCCTTCCAACCAAAGCTATTCCAGGTTTCTATGATTCCAGAACTCCAAGATTTTAGAATTCCCAGACAGAGAATGTTTGCTGCCTGTTGTATTGGGTGCATAGCTCATGGGAATAATTTGACCTTAATTTTGTCCCTTTTTCCTTATTCTCCTACCTATGCCCCCTTGCCAAGCGCTGCGGGGTGACAAGCGCCGTTCCCCCCACAGACACCATCGACATCGTGCGTGATCCCATCTCCCCCGGGGAATACAAGCCTGAGGAGGATCCCAAACTCTACCACTCATCCAAGACAGGCCGGGGGCCGCTGGGGGATGACTGGCTGGAGGCAGCAGCAGCCAGCGGGCCCCTCATGTGCGCCTACAAGCTCTGCAAGGTGGAGTTCCGATACTGGGGGATGCAGTCCAAGATTGAGCAGTTCATCCATGACGTGGGTGAGTTCAGACCCGGGGGTTGCTGGAGGGTCATTTGGGCAGCCGTGGGATCACACTGGGCTCTCCCCCCAGGCTTGAGGAAGGTGATGCTGCGCGCCCACCGCCAAGCCTGGTGCTGGCAGGATGAGTGGACGGACCTGACAATGGAGGACATCCGGCAGCTGGAGGAGGAGACGGCGCGAATGCTGGCGCAGAAGATGGCCAAGTGTGGCGAGGGCGAGGAGCCACCGGCGGCTGGGGTCAGCCCCGAGGGGCAGCCGGAGCCAGATGGTCCTGGCGGTCAGGAGGAGGCTGAGCTGCAGGCGGGGACCGATACCCCCTCAGATGATACCTTTGCCAAGCAGTGGTCCACCTCTTCCCGGTCTTCCTACTCTTCCCAGCATGGAGGTGAGACCAGGTCCGGGGTGGTTTTGCCCTGGATGCTGTGGTTCTCCACAGGAGATGTGTCAAGGGACTCTTTTGCCTGGCTTGGGTCTCCTGGGCTGGGGTTCTGGGTTTCCCAGGTCTGGTCCCAGGTTTCTTGAAGGGGCCCTGGATGACCCAGGAGTAGTTCTGGATCTCCTGGAGGGACTCTGGGTGACCCAGAGATGGTCACAGATCTCCCTTGGAGGGACTCTGGGGGACACAGGGATGGCCCCAGATCTCCCTGAGCATCTGGGTCCATGACCAAGGGGGAGCTGTGGGGCAGGAGTGGGGGTCTCTCTCATAGCAGGGGGCTGTGAGTGCTGACCCCCCTTGGGTGGCAGGGGGCGTGTCTCCTCAGAGCCTGTCAGAGTGGCGGATGCAGAACATTGCCCGGGACTCAGAGAACAGCTCCGAAGAGGAATTTTTCGATGCCCACGGTACTGGCACCATCTTGGAACAGGCTGGGTGGGGGCAAGGGCATCTGAGGATGGGAATGCAGGCACAGGGGTGTCCCCCCACCCACGCTTCCCTCCTGCCTCTGCAGAGGATCTGTCTGACAGCGACGAGGTCTTTGCCAAGGAGATGACCAAGTGGAGCTCCAACGATTTCTTGGACACCCTTGAGCGGCCAGCAGAGCTGGATGAGGCACTGGGTGAGCTCTGAGGATACTCTGGCCCCAGATCCTGGAGTGGATGTCCTGGGAGGGGCCTGATTCCCACCTGGAGACCTCAGCTGCCTCACCCGGGCCGTGTGCTTACAGGGGATGGAGCCAGTGCCGCCAAGGGGGATGGTGAAGGATTTGGAACATCCAGCTTCCCTGAGGTGCGTGTCCCCTCCCTCGGGCCCTGCCCTCCTGCCATGTCCCCCGACTTGACTGCTCTCCTTCCTGCAGGGAGGCACGGCAGAGAGCACGGAGCAGATGTGCCGGATCCACGCGCTCTTCCTCATCCTCCACAGTGGGAACATCCTGGATCAGGGAGCGGGCGAGCCAGGCTCCAAGCAGGCGGATGTGCAGACACTGGCGGCCACCTTTGATGCTGTCACCCGCGTCCACTTTCCCGAGGCACTAGGACATGTGGCCCTGCGCCTGGTGCCCTGCCCACCCATCTGTGCTGCAGCCTACGCCCTTGTCTCCAAGTACGGATTCCCACTGGGAAAGCAGGGGGCCAGGGAGCTGGTGTCCTTGGAGAGGGGACTTCACTTCTGGTGGGACATTAAGGACTGGGGAGGGGATGGGGGTTAACTCCTGGTGCAGTCTTGGGGCAAGCAAGTGTTGTGTGATGAGATGGGATGGGACACATATAATTCCTGGTGTGGTATCCCAGGGCATGCAGGTGTGGAATGAGGACAGTGGGGCAGGATGGGATGGGATAGGATGGGGATAGCTCCTCATGCAGCATCCTGGGTTGAGCAAGCACTGTGCAGAGAGATGGGGACATCAAGGCAGCATGGAATGGCATGGAATTGGATAGGATGGGGTAACTCTGGATACAGCATCCTGGGTGAGCAAGTGTCTCATAGTAGGAGGGAACAGGATGGGGATTACTCCTGGTGTGGCATCTGGGGTGAACCAGTACCCTGCAGTGGGATGAGGACATCAGAACAGTCACGTTCATCCTTCGCTGTGTCCCCTCAGGCTCAGCCCTTACAGCCATGACAGGGACAGCCTGTCCAGCAGCCAGGACCACATCCCACTGGCAGCACTCCCACTGCTGGCCACCTCCTCAGGCACCTACCAGCAGGCCGTGGGCACTGTCATCACCCGCGCCAACCAGGCCTACACAGCCTTCCTGCACTCTGGAGAGGGCACTGGCTTCTGTGGCCAGGTGAGGTGGAATCTGGGGGGAAGCTTGGCTCTGGGGTCCAACTGTGACCCTGCATGGAGGGTTTGGGGGTTTCACCCTCCTCATGGATCTGTGGTCTCCACAGGTGGTGCTGCTGGGGGACTGTATGGGCGGCATCCTGGGATTTGATGCCCTGTGCCAGAGCCGGGTGGGCTCAGGGGGTAGCCGGAGCAGCAGCCGCCGTGGCAGTCTGGTGAGTGCCATGCATTCCAACACCCCCTGGGGAGTGTTTGGGGGTGCACTGGAGGCTACATGGGATCTGGGTGTTTGCTGCCTCCCCCTGCAGAGCACAGAGCCCATTTCCCCAGAGCAGTGTGGCGGCCCGGACCCGCTGGCTGATGGGACAGAGGGAGTGCCAGTATTGGGCCAGACCAGCCCTGAAGTCCCAGGGGCACAAGGGGACAGCCAGCAGCACAGCTCCACAAGCAGGTGAGCCCAAGGGGGGTGGTTGCTTAATACTGTGCTTTATGGAAAGGGTGCAATTCCCTTCTGCTCCAGGCTGGGAAGGAGCATTTCATGGAGGCTACCTGCCCTGGGGGGATCTTACTGGAGCTCCTCTAGGATAACAGGGCCACACCAGGCACAGCTTTGCCTTCAGGATGGTGGGAGTGCGATGTTGGCATCCCTCCCCATGCCCACTGTTTCTGCTGTCCCAGCCTGCAGGCCAGCGAGGCCCCACTGGAGGCAGAGGCACCCCGGAGCAGTGCCATGGCGCTGGATGGGGCAGAGGGTGCCAGCACCCGCCTCGAATTTAAGGTATCCGGCTTCTTCCTCTTCGGTTCCCCACTGGGGCTGGTGCTCGCGCTGCGCAAGACCGTCATGCCTGCTCTGGATGGTGAGGATCCCTGCCTGCCGCGGCGCCAGCCCCTGACCCTCCCTGCAGAGCTCAAGTCCCTGAGTCACGCTGACCTGACAAGCCTGAGCTCCTCAGGACCAACCCAGAGAGCCCTGCTTGAGCCCCTTGCATGCCCAGCCCTGGCTGTGTGGGTATTGGTGGGTGGCTGAGTGTTCCTGCTCTGTACCAGCCTCAGCCTATCTCTGGTCACCAAATTTCCCTGTCCAGCCTTTTCTTTTGCTGTGTCCTGCTTTACCCCTCCTGGGTGTTTTGCTCCTGGTGCCCCTGACCCTGCTTTGTGCTGCAGTGGCCCAGCTGCGTCCTGCCTGTGAGCAGATCTACAATCTATTCCACGCCGCCGATCCCTGTGCCTCCCGCCTGGAGCCCCTCCTGGCCAAGGCCTTCCATGCTGTGCCCCCGCTCAGCGTGCCCCGATACCAGAAGTACCCCCTGGGTGATGGCACCTCGTCCCTGTTGGGTGAGCATGTTCCCACCAGGCTGGTGCCAGGCACCCTGGGCCCACGTCATGGTACCCAGAGCACCCACATCCTGGCTGGGTGCGAGTAGAGGGATGTGCAAGCCCTTCCCACTGCTCTGGGACTCTACTGGAGGGTGTTTTGGGGTGGTGGGTGTCCCCAGGGGCTCTGGGTGTGCTCATCCAGCTCTCTCTTCAGCGGAGGCCCTGCAGACACACTCTGCCCTGTTCCTGACCAAAGTGGATGTGGCTGCTCCCCCTACCCCCACTGGCAGCTTTGGGGGCTTCTGGAAGGGCAATGAGCCAGCAGAGCCCCCCACTCCTGCCAGCACCAGCGAGGTTGTCAAGAGTAAGTGTCATCCCCACCGACCCCATCCCATGTGGGCGCCTTAGGCTGCCCAGCAGGGGATGAGGTCTGGAAAAGGCTTCATTCCAGCTCTCCCTGCAGTCCTGGAGCGCTGGTGGGGCCCAAAGCGCATTGACTACTCTCTGTACTGCCCCGACGCCCTGACTGCCTTCCCCACCATCACCCTGCCCCACCTCTTCCACGCCAGCTACTGGGAATCCTCTGACGTGGTGGCCTTCATCCTGCGCCAGGTACGGCGGGCCCGGTGAGGTGGGTGGCAGGCCGGGGCTAGCAGAGGCTGAGCCGGTCCCATGCTGTCGGCAGGTGATGGAGAAGGAGGGGCCACAGCCTGCGGAGAGTGAGGAGAGCTCCATCTACAGCCCTGCCATCCCGCGGGAGAAGTGGCAGCGCAAGCGCACCCAAGTGAAGATCCGGGTATGTGGCCAGCGGGAGGCCATCTGGGGCATCCTGGGGTGTGTGGGTTCTGGGACAATCCCACTGCCCAGTAGTGTCCCCGTGGTGCCTCAGGAGCTCCCCCAGGAGCTGCTGAACACCCCATGTGTCTGCAGAACGTGACGGCCAACCACCGTGCCTGCGATGTTATTGTGTGTGAGGGCAAAGCGCAGGTCCTCAGCGGGCGCTTCATGTACGGACCCCTGGACGTGGTGACACTGACTGGAGAGAAGGTAGTGCTGGGCTCAGGGGGCCACCAGGACCCCTCAAACAGGGTGGGATGTCTAGGACTGGGCATGGGGCTGGTGTCACCCACAGTAGGGGAAGGATGTGGTTAACAGGACTCTGTGTAGGGTGGCGGGAGAAGGTTGTAAGGACTTGTGTGGGGGTCCGGCCTCTGCCCAGCCCATTTCCCTCTCTCAGGTGGACATCTACATCATGACACAGCCGCTGTCAGGGAAGTGGCTGTACTATGGCACCGAGGTGACGAGTGGCAGCGGGCGCGTGACCTTCACCATCCCTCCAGACAAGGCTCTGGCCATCGGGATCTACCCTGTGCGCATGGTGGTCAGGTGAGGTGTTGCCTCAGTTTCTCCTGCTGCTCTTTTGGCAGAGCTACACCTGCTGCTCTGGCAGGAGAGCTGGTGCTGAGCATCGCTGCCTTTGCAGAGGGGACCACAGCTACGCTGAGGCGTACCTGACCGTGGTGGCCCGTGGCACTGAGTCTGTTGTGTTCAGCATCGATGGCTCCTTCACTGCCAGCGTCTCCATCATGGGCAGTGACCCCAAAGTGCGGGCGGGGGCTGTGGACGTTGTAAGGTGGGTGCCCTTCAGTCAGGGAGTTGGTCTCCCCATTTTTCATGGTGTGACAACTCAGTCGGGGAGTGTCAGAGCAGGGACAAGGGGCAGGGTATTCCACCACTCCCCTGCCTCCAGCACATCATCTCTATGCTGGTGCCCTATTGTGGATAATAATCTTATCCAAGTTTGGATGTGGTCCCCAGAGCTCTGCTGGGCCTTCTCCTTGATAAAATCCCTGGGAGCAGGGAGGTTTTGGAGGCAGCACCCACACATGCAGTTCTGGGAGATCCCAGCTACCCATAGCAGGACTGTCTCCACACAGGCTCCTGGCAGCCACCTATGTCCCCTCCTAGGCACTGGCAGGACTCGGGGTACATGATCATCTATGTGACGGGGCGCCCCGACATGCAGAAGCACCGTGTGGTGGCCTGGCTCTCCCAGCACAACTTCCCCCACGGCGCTGTGTCCTTCTGCGATGGGCTCACCCACGACCCGCTGCGCCAGAAAGCCGCCTTCCTGCAGAGCCTGCGCACCGAGGTGGCCGTGGGGGAGCTGCTGGGACACGGGGCTGGTAACAGGGTGGTGGGGGCTGTGCTGAATCCTGGTGGGGATGCTGGGAGCTGGACTGCATTGCCATGGCAGAGCTGGAAGCTTCTCAGGGCAGCTCCCAGCCATCCCTCTTAACATGAGGGTGTCCAAGCCCTTAGGGGTAGCTGTCCCTGTGGGAAAGGTTCTTCCTTGCCCTAATGCTCTTGTCCCTGGGCAGGCAGAGATCTCCATAGTCGCTGGCTACGGCTCCACCAAGGATGTCTCCGTCTACAGCTCGCTGGGACTCGCGCCAGCACACATCTACATTGTGGGACGGGCTGTCAAGAAGTTCCACAACCAGTGCCAGGTATGGCGGTGGCAGGGCTGGGGACAGACTGGGTGCACAGGGGATAATGGCTGACCCCACCAGCCAGCCGTGGCCACTGGCTCAGGCTGTCTATATGTCCTGCAGTTCCTCTCTGAGGGTTATGTTGCCCACCTGGCCCAACTGGAAGCCGCAGCCCTGGCTCACTCCCCCAAGGGCCCCCCACGGCCTGTGCTGGGCAAAGGCACCTATGGCTGCCCGGCGCCTGTCGACTTCCTGCGGAAGCAGAGCCAGCTCCTGCGCTCCCGGGGCTCCAGCCAGGCAGAGCGGGATGGGGGGCCCCCCTCAGCACCCCCCGGCTTTTCCCGGACCAAGCCCCGCAGCATCAGCCTCAAGCTGGAGGGTGAGGAGTGAGGGTGGGACGGCTATGTCCCCCTTCTGCCACATCCCTGATTTCCCAGCAAGGAGCACCTGGGGACAGAGCCAGTGCTGGGCCATGAGGCCATCGCAAGGAGATGAGGGTGCTGGGTCCCCTGAGACCAGGGGGTGCTGGGAGAAGGCTCAGAGCCCCCCAGAGGACCAGAGTGATCCCCTCAGGGCAGAGCCACCCTGGGTCCTCCCTGCTGCCCCCAGCCCCATCCCCTCTGGTCCTTTGGGGCCGTTGGGCAGTGCCCAGTGGGGTCTGCACCCCAGGGTCGTTATCCCTGTGCAGAACTGGGGGCTGTGGCTGTGCCCCAGAGCGAGTGGCACCTCCCCACCTATTTATTTCCGTCCGGTGTCACGGCGCAGGGCTGGGTTGGGGTACCAGAGTGATTCCTCTGTTCCCCCCCCTTTTGTTTTGGTGTTGAATAAAGAGATGTTATGACAAGGTGACAGCATCCACAAGTCTGCTCTGTGCCTGTGGCCACAGGGTTCCCGTCCACTGGAAAAGCCCTGGGGAGCCTCCAGGGATACCATGTCCCACAGGAAGATGGCTGTGGGGCACAGCAGTTGGGTCACAAGCAATTTAGGACAGGGAAAAGAGCCTGGGGTGTGTGGGCTGTGCTGATGCTGATACCCTCCCCCTCTCCAATTTGGTTTCCCTTCATTTTACCTCTAGCAGCAAATTTTTGTAGTGACCAGGGGGTGTGACTGGTTTTACTTGAGTTTATCTTGGCATAGCATGATCAGATTTATAGAGATAGCAGGAACACGCTGTTACTCTATATAAAATATTCCCGACACTGACATGACAAGAGGAGACACTGGTTTGGGATGATAGCAGCAGCCTGGATAAGTGACAATGGCGTGGCACAGAGAACAGGCATGAACGGGTTGGAGCTGGGGCCGAGGCTCAGTGCCGCCCCTCCATGGCCACTATAAAGTATAAAAACATCAAATAAGTGATAAAAGTTGGCAGGAAGCAGCAGGCTCTTGTCACCCATGTGTCCCTGGCGTGACGATGAGCCCTGGCTGTGTCTCCAGGCCGTGGCGAGCTCTGGGGCCATTTCCACTGACTTCAAATAAGTAAAATCTGTATTAAACATTAATAAACATCCATGACCATTCCACATGTGGAATATCTAAAAGAACCTGTCCCGAGAGCACTGGGCTCTCCCTTGCAGCCACGGAGTCTACTGGGAGAAGATGCCCTTGAAGCGGATCTTGTCCTCGGCGTCCTTCTCCCGCAGCCGCGCTTCCAGGCTCCGCAGCTCCTTGGACACCACGGGGCGCAGAGAGGGGTCGAGCGCCAGGACTTTGGCAAAGTCAGCCTGAGCCTCGGCCACGTTCCACACGGCTGCGTGGGCCTTGCCCCGCTTGAAGTAGGCCTTGACATTGTCTGTGGGGAGAGAGCCACGGTCAGTGGGGGGTGGGGGTGTCCTGGTGCCCTCCAGAGCCACCTGGGATGGCTCGTGGCTCCTTACCCTCATACTTGTTGAGGATGGAAGAGCAGTGGTCCAGCACCTCGTAGTACTCCTCACACTGCAGCTTGCACTGGCAGTAGTTTAAGAGCAGGGGTGTGATCTTCTGGTCAAGCTCAATCCAGTCTGGAGAGCCTGGCTGCTCCTGTGGCAGACAGAGCAGGGAGAGTGAGGAGCAGCTCTCAAGCCCTGCATCCCCAAGAATGCCTGTGTGTATCTGGGGAGACCCACCTTCATCTGCAGGTTCTTGAGACAGGCGATGGCATCGTAGTATTTGGCAGCTGCCTCAGACACCTTGCCCTGCCGGTACAGCTCGTTGCCTTCCTTGTGGATCTGGGGCACAGCCTGGAGCTTCTCCTCATCTGTCATGGCCCATGGGTCCTGCTGGTAGGAGCCGGGTGGCTCCACCTGCCAGCACCCCATCATAGAATCAGAGAACAGGATCATGGAATCGTTCAGGTTGGAGAAGACCTCTAGAGTCCTCGAGTCCTGCACTGCCAGGGCCACTACTAAACCACATCCCACATGCCACATCTGTGTGTCTTCTGGACACTTTCACCCCGAGCTCCCCATGCCGGCACCTCACCTTCAGCACTTCGATGTCAAAGATGAGGGGTTGGGGGTTCTTCTGGAGCTCGTCGAGGTCGGGGTACCCCAGGGAGTAGTGCTCGTGCATCTGGGCGATGCTGCAGCAGTGTCGCTGCCCCTCCAGCGGGTCCTTCCCTGCTGCGATGTTCCTCAGGCTCTTGGACACTAGTGGGTAAAGCACCACGTGCTGCGGGAGGGAAGGGAGCCGGAATTTGAGGAGGGCGGGGGGGAAAATATAAAGATGCTCCAGCCTCGAACCGCGCGGCTGGAGCGCACCGGGGGTCTCGCCACCCGCGCCCACGACACAACGGCACCGCCCACCTGCACAGACCACGCCCCCGAGCTACAAACTACGCCCCCGGCAGGTCCCGGGCCCGCCCACCTTGGTGTCGCAGCGGAAGCGTGCGCGCTCGCCGGGCCTCATGGTTCGCAGCGCCGCTTCCCACACGGGCAGCTTGAACTTTTTCCCAGCGATGAGCTCCATGGGTTTCCCCCGCGCCCTGCTGTCGTCCACCGGCGTCTCCTCATCGCCGCACCGCAGCGTCCGGTAGTGGAAAGTGGCCTGAAGGAGCAGGAGGAGCCCGCGGCGTCACCATGGCGACGCCGCCGGGGGGGAGGGGGGGGAGGGTGCGCATGCGCGCCTGCCCCGCCGCGTTCCGCTTCCCACATCCCCCACTCCGCCCGTTCCCCCGCAGACCTGACCTTGGTGCCGTCGCGGAAGTCTGGCAGCGGCCCGGTGCCCTCCCGCAGCACCTCCTTGTCCACGCCGTCCGCCCGCAGCTGCTCGACTTGCTGCGCCATCGCGCCCGCTGCGCCCGCGCCACCAGCCCTGGCTCGGCCACCTCCGCCGCCGCTCGGTTCTTTTCGGATCGTCGCGGCTGCGCGGGGCTCCCCCTGCCGGCCCGGGGGTGGCGCTGCGGGGCGGGGGCTCCGGGAATGGGGCGTGGTCACAGGGAAAGGGGGCGTGCTCGGCAGGGACAGCCGCGCGCCCGGTTCCCACGTGGTTCTCCTGGTTTCCCGTCTCCCCCCACCTTTCTGGGGTGTCATTCCAGGAGACACGGGAGGCATTCCGGAATGAAACCTCCTGTGGCACTTTGCCACCTACATGCACCGGCCGCAGTGTAGAATGGGAGGTTGATAATGTCGCCGAGACCCACTGGGAGGGTTCCCGCCCGCCGCGGGGAGAGCGTAGCCGGGTCGTCCCCTCCCGCCAGCCCCGGCTGGGTCTGCGTGCGGGCAGGAAGGACAGGCAGCCGCAGCAGCGCCGTGCGAAATCCTAGGGGGGACACCTCAGGGCTTAACAGGTTTTAGGGCAGCTCACGAGATATCCTGGGGTGACACGAGGACACTGGCAGGTGGCAGGTCCCCAGTCCCATAGAAGGGCTGGTGGCTCATGGCGGTTGTGAAAAATGCGTATTTTATGACTGGCTTTTCGCAAATATTAAAATGAATATTATATGTGTTGTGTTAGAAAGTAATGTTGTATTATTCTCTTAAGTAGTGTGTTAAATATAGTTTTAAGTTATAAAAAATGTTAAAATAGAAACTATGCTATGTAGGATACTTTTTTTTTTTGTAAAGAAAAGACGTGCAGCGAGATAGCAGCCACAGGACACCTAAATCTTTCAGAGAAAAAGAATTTATTGCCCTCATATCAGAAGAAACGAACTTCTTCCTGCCTCGAAGGTGCTGTTAGGATTCAGAGGAAGAAGTTGGCGATGACCAGACCAAATCCTTTATTTTAATGGAATTTATGCATCATGTATGAAGTGTATGAATATGCACCAGGTTATTGTTTTTAAGGGTTAATCCTCTGTTAACGGGTGTCCTTTTTCTGGCTCGTGCTGCCCAAAAAAAGGTACCCGGACGTCCGTAACACTTTGTCTCCATTGTCTCATATTATCCTAATTCAAATTGTCCAAATTATTATTACTCTAATTATATTACTATTTTTATAACCATTTTATTATAATTCAACTTTTACAATTTTAAAAACCAGTGATTGGTATTTTTCACAGCGGTGACTACGCTGCTGCAGGAGTGACCTCGCAAAGAGCATGCTGCTCTGCTAACTCTGTCACTGCTCAGCACTGCTGGGGGTGGCTCAGACCCGCTGTCACCCTCACACACACACACGAGAACTCAAGAGAGCTCCTGCTCCCCCCTCTTACACCCCTTAATTTTCGGTGGTTCTTGATCCAAGATAACGCAGGTGTGTCCCCAAAAAATGAAGTGGGCTCTGTGCCCCCCCTCGAATGTGGCTTCACCGCGGAGCAGAACTGCCGCGGAGGCGCGGCGCTGTCGGCGGCAGCGCAGGTGTCGGGAGGCGCGTGCGGTCGCTGGCGAGGCCGGGAGGCGCCGGGGGGTGACCGCCTCCTTCCTGCCCTGGGGCGAGGCGAGCGCGGGGCCACAGCTGCGGCAGCAGCGCCATGTGGCAGCGCCGCCGCGAGGGACCGGGCAGCGGGCAGCTGGCAGCCCCGCCGAGAGCCGGGGGCTGCTGTCACCCCGCCCCCGGGGGCTCCCAGCAGCGGGAGGGGAGCGGCCCGAGCGTGGGGCTTTGAGCTTTGCAGGTGCCAGACCTAGAAGTGGTTCCGTGGATGCTGTCGGTAGGATGTGGGCTGGAGCCCGTCCTCCCCATCAGGGTGGCTCTCGGCAGGCTCGAGCAGCAGCATTGGAGCCCCAGGGGTTGCAGGAGGGGCCCCCGCAGGGCAGGTGCTGTGGGGGGGGCTGTCTCCCCCCGAGGACATCCGGGTGGCAGCCCACTGTGGCGAGGTGTGTGACGGCAGAGGCGCAGACGAGGCTCATATTTGGGCACGGAGCAGGTTATTGGAGGCCGCGGCCCCGCAGCCGGGAGATGAGGCGCCTGATAAAGGCTGCCCCCCCGCCCGGTGCTGCTGCTGCGTGCCTTGGCTCGGGCGCTGGCAGAGGTGCCCTGGCTGCGCTGGCTGGGGGCCGGTGGCCATGGGGCCGCTGCTGGCTCTGGGGCTGCTGGTGTGCGTGCGGCTGTGCGGGGGTGAGTGTCGGGCGGGCGGGCGGGCGCGGGGCCCGCGGCGGCGGCGGGCCCGGCTGAGCAGCCTCCGTGCCGCAGGCTCCGGGGAGCTGCGTCTGGAGGGCGGCGGCGGGCGCTGTGCCGGGCGCGTGGAGGTGAAGCACGACGGTGAGTGGGGCTCCGTGTGCGCCTTCGACTTCGACTGGGAGGCTCTCTGGGCCGCGGTGGTGTGCCGGCAGCTGGGCTGCGGCCGCGTGGCCAGGGCGTCCCTGCACGCCCCGTTCGGGCAGGGCAGCGGGCGGATCGGGCTGCAGCCCTTCTTCTGCCGCGGCACCGAGGATGCGCTGGAGCACTGTCCGCACTTCGGATGGAAACGGAATTCCTGCGGCCACGAGTGGGATGTGGGGGTGACGTGCACAGGTGAGGGGACACGCTGGCCGTGCTGGCACAGCCACCTTGTGCTGGGGCGTCGCGGGCTGGTCTGAGCCGTGCCGGTGCCCCTGTGCAGATGCCCTGGAGCTGAGGCTGGCGGGCGGCGGCAGTCCCTGTGCCGGGAGGGTGGAGGTGAAGCTGCAGGGACACTGGGGCACGGTGGCAGACGACAGCTGGGACATGGAGGACGCCGAGGTGGTTTGCCAGCAGCTGGGCTGTGGCTCGGCTTCCGCTGCCTACTACACCCACGAGCGCTTTGGCATAGGGGACGGGCTCGTCAGCCTGGCCCTGGTGGACTGCAGAGGGGACGAGGCCACGCTCTGGGACTGTGAGATCCGTGGCTGGGGACCCTATAACAGCAGCATCCATGGCTTGGACGCCGCCGTTGTCTGCCAAGGTAGGAGCTGGGCTTGAGTGGGTTGAGGCTGTTCATGCATATCCCTTGTCACTGGCCCTGCACTGCTCCCACAGGCTTTTCCCAGCTGGTTGGTGGCGATGGAGCCTGTGCCGGGCGGCTGGAGGTGCGTCAGGGCCGGGCCTGGGTCGGTGTCTGTGAGGATCAGGTGGACATGGAGATGGCCCAGGTGGTGTGCAGGGAGCTGGGCTGCGGTGAGGTGATCGCCATCCCCAGCAGTGGCCGTTTTGGGGCAGAGTTGGGATCGCTGTGGGACGGGGGCTTCCGGTGCAATGGCAGCGAGCCCCTCCTCAGTGCCTGTGCCCGGCGTCCGGCCCGGAGCCAGGGCTGCAGCGGCCCTGGCAGCGTCATCTGCTCCTGTAAGTGGCGGGGACAGCGGGGGCAGTTGGGGTCCCGGCACCATCAGTGCTCTCAAGTCTGTTCCTGTGGCAGCCTACACGGGCTTCCGGCTGGGGAACGGCAGCTCGGGATGCTCCGGGCGAGTGGAGGTGGCAGTGAGGGGGACGTGGGGCTCCGTGTGCGCCAGCGAGTGGGACCTGCGCGATGCGCACGTCCTGTGCCGGCACCTGGGCTGCGGCCGCGCCTTCAGCGTGCCCCCGGGAGGCTCCTTCGGCAGCGGGGAGGGGCCGCTGCTGCCGGACGCGTTCGGCTGCAGCGGGAGCGAGCGGCAACCGGGCCAGTGCCCCGTGGCCGTGCTGGGGAAGCCACCCTGTGCCCCCGGAAACGCCGCCGCCGTCAACTGCTCAGGTGGGTATGGCAGCTCTGTGAGGGGCCTTATGGGCGTTTGAGACCCTTCCGAGAATTGCGAGTAGAAGATGCTGGGTTGTTTTTTGATGAAGGTCACAGTGTGGCCATTTTACAGGCGCTGTCGAGTCCCTGCGGCTGCTGAAGGGTGAGACCCGGTGCGAGGGGTTTCTGGAGTTGAAGACAAGCGCCGGGGACTGGCGCCGTGTTCCAGGAGAGGTTTCGTTCGTACGGAATTTGAGCAATGTGTGTTGGAAGCTGGGCTGTGGAGAACTGGAGAAGAGTGATGTTGTCCATGGGAATTCCTACCTGAGGGAAATCAAGAGGGAGGAGAGGAATATCTTGGAAAGCGTGATTGACACCATTCTGAACATGACCACCCATCTGGCCACTAAGACCGAACTTGGGGATTTTTATGAGGAATATGTTGAAGAGATGACCACTGATCCAGCTGACAAGAGTCATGGGACCTACCTTGTCTGCTCAGGTGGGTGTCCCGAGAGGGCTGGAGGTGGCGGTGCTCCAAGCAGCCACCCCAGCCCACTCCTTCCGTGCCCACAGGCAGCCTGCAGGTGAGGCTGGTGGGGAGCTCTGGGCGCTGTGCCGGGCGTGTGGAGGTCTATTCCGGCGGCAGCTGGAGCTGGGTGTGCCAGGAAGGCTGGGAGCTGCAGGACGCGGCCGTTGTGTGCCGGGAGCTGGGCTGTGGCACGGCGCTGCAGGCCCCGGGCTGGGCGCGCTTGGGTGCCGGCACGGGGCCGCTGTGGCCGTACAGCCCCGACTGCTCCGGCTCCGAGGAGTCTCTGTGGCAATGCGGGCGCACGGAACGGCGCGAGTGCGGGCGCGGCGGCGGGGCAGGGGCCGTCTGCTCAGGTCAGTGCCGGGCAGCCCCAGATCAGGGCCCGGCAGAGGCCCCGGGGGGTTCCTGGCCGTGCCGTGACGCCCCTGCCCTCCTTGCAGAGCAGCTCTCCGTGCGGCTGGCAGGGGGCCGTGGGCGCTGCCGGGGCTTCCTGGAGATCTCCTACAACGGCACCTGGGGCCGCGTGTGCGCCAACGGCACCAGCCTCGGCACCGCCGCCACCGTCTGCCGCCAGCTGGGCTGCGGGGACCGGGGCTGGCTCACAACTGTCCCCGTCCAGGAGCCGCCCAAGGCCTGGCTGGCCTGGGTGGGCTGTGAGGACGGGGCCCGCTCGCTCTGGCAGTGCCCCTCGGCACCGTGGCAGCTGCAGAGCTGTGGCACCGACGGACACGCCCATGTGGAGTGTGAGGGCAGTGATGGCACCGCTGAGGGACACAGTACCCCATATGCAGAGGGTGCCGCCAGCACAGGTAGCTCTGCCCGTGGCTGCATCCCCCCCGGCAGGCTGGCTGGGATGCCCCTGGCCTCACTGCCTGCCTGTGTCCCCACAGGTGTCCCCAGCAGAAGGCCCCCGGCAGTGGGCATGGGGTCTGTGCCTGTGCCCACTGTGCTGTGCGTGGTGCTGGGGACGCTGCTGTGCCTGTCCCTGGGTGCCCTGGCCCTGCTGCTGTGCCGTGCCCGTGCCCGGCGCCGAGGTGGGTCCCGGTGGGTGGGGGTGGGGACGGATCCCGTTTGGGGGTGCGGGGGCCCCTGCCCTGCTGAACAGCTCAGAAGGGGGAAAATAGTGATCCCACAGTGCCCAGGGTCCCAGGTAAGTGCTGCATCTCCTTCCAGGCCCGGGCAGAGCTGCAGATGCCATCTCCAACGCTGTCTACGAGGAGCTGGATTACAAAGCCATGCGCGAGTACCAGGAGGTGCCCACTCCCCCAGGTGGGTGCAGCCCTTGTGCCCCAGCTGTGCCCACAGTGACGGCTCTGCCTGAGAGCCCCAGGGCAGCTCTGGCTCCTGGTGGCTCAGCAGGGGCTCCTGGCCATGGGCTGTGGGTGTCCCTCGGTCCCAGAGCAGCCCCGCTCTGTGCTGTGAGGTTCTGTCACTGGCGGTGCCGCTTGAGGCCACCCCCAAGTCCCTGTTTATCTCCTGCAGGTTCCCTGTTGGAGGGATGGGTGAAGAAGCTGCCGTATGACACCGGGGGCAGCGTGGAGGGGAGTGACACCGAGGCAGCCCCAGGTAGGGCCACAGGGCCGGAGCCCAGCAGGATGAGCTGGGGACAGGGATACACCTGGGCCGGGGGGGGCTGAGGGACGCTTCCCCCTCTTGTAATGGTCTACCAAAACGCCTTTCCCTGTGGGACCCAAGGGCCTCCAGCACGTGCTGAAATGGAAAGGCTGGAGGAGGTGGCACAGCCTGAGCCCTGCCAGGGCCATTGGTCACTGCCATGGACCCCTCTGGTTTTCCCAGATGCCCCAGCCTGGTCCGAGCAAGGACCCCCGGATGGCTACGACGAGGTCCTGGATGTGCTCCCCACAGGTGAGAGGTCTCCCAGCTGCCCTGTCCCCTCTGCAGAGGCACTCCATGGCAGGCTTTGGCTGTGGGGGCAGGCATGGCCCCAGCAGCAGATCAATGGGTGCTGTGGCCAGAGCCCAGGTGGGGTCTGTCAGGGGCACATGGAGCTGCCTGCGTCCTCAGACACCTTTCTGTGCTGTCCCCAAGCTGGGATCTCCTCCCCTCCAGGTCTCCCAGGAGCCACCAAGGACCCCTCGGAACAGCCCCCTGGACACATGGACTATGATGATGTCGGCAACAGCGTCCTGGGGACGTTGCCATGAGGATATCCTGGCCATGCCACAGCCCTGGGGACATGTATGTGGCAGTGTGGTGGGGCCCTGTCCCCAGGGAAGGTTGGCTCTGCCCACAGAGGTCAGCCTTCGCTGTCCAGTGCTGCAGGAAAGCAGCCCTTGTTTAAGGATTTTGTTTGATTTCAGTGTGATTTTCCCATTTTGCCTAATAAAACACAAAGTGGTCAGAAACTCACTCCCAGGCCTGGAACGTGATTCCTAGGCTGGCACTTCTGTCTCAGGTACACCAGCCACGCACATGGATGTGAGGCAGGAACTGGAACCACAGACACCATCGTTGGGTGAGGGGAAGAAGTAGTGGGAGATGGCTGGGATTGTCTTTGGAGTTCTTATTTGGCATTGCCAAATGCACAAAACTGCTGCCAGCAACAACGAGGGGAAAAGGGAGAGGGCAGGACCCAGATCCCGCCCCGCAGATGCAGCAGGATCTCCTCCCTGTGCCTCACGGGTGGGGCAGGCTCAGCCCCACTCTCAGCACGGAGAGCTGGGCCAGGACTGGCTCTGGTTGTTGGAAGGATGTTCCTAAAGGATGGGAGGTCTCCTGAAGGAGGGCAGCGCCTTCCTGCCCCCCGGCAGTACCCCGCGGTGGCAGGGCAGCTGGGCCATGGCCCCGGCCTGCGGCACGTCGTGCTCCAGGAGGTTCCCGATGTTCAGGCCGGGCTGCAGGGCCCGGAGGGCGTCCAGTTCCCGCAGCAGGGCCTGGCTGAATCCGTCCGTGCTTAACCTGGGCGTGGAGGAGGCAGGAGCAGAGGAGAAGGTGTTGGAGCTTGTGGGACGGGAGGTGCTGAAGCGGCCGCGATGCCGGTGCGGCCCTGCACGTCCCGCAGCCTCCGCTGCCCGGCGCGGGCGTGCCGGGCACGGAAGGGTCCGGGGCAGGGCCCTGACTCACCCCAGGCTCCTCAGCGGGCAGGCGGGATGCCGGAGCTGCTGGCAGAGCTGCAGGACGCCCTGGGCTCGCAGCTCGTTGTCACTCAGGTCCAGGCAGGTGAGACGGGGCCCCTGCAGCAGCCGCGCAGCCAGGGCCGGGCAGGAGGCGCCCGACAGGCGGCAGCTGCCCAGCCTGTGGGAGCGAGGGAAACAGGGAAGGGGGGCTCTGGCCTCTGCTTGCTGAGCTGCTCCCGGTGGGAAGGGCGCAGCGGTGGCTGAGGTGGTCGCAGCAGCAGGGGCTGCTGAGGCGGCAATACCGCAGCCCAATGAGAACCCTCGGTAAAAACCCTCAGAGCCTCCCGAGGGCCCCGAGGTGTATCCGTGAACTCGGAGATCTCCTGTCCTCTGTGGCCGGGAGAGCAGCCAGCCGCCCACCGAGTCAGTGCTCCCGGCCCGGTGTGGGCTCCGTGCGGCGCGGGCGTCTGTGAACGGAGCAGCCCCGACGGAGCCCGGCGCCGCAGGGCCCGGCAGCGCAGAGGATGGGGCAGGGCAGCTCCTCCCGCCGCCGCACAGCGAGGGACCGGGACGTGGTGCCGGGCAGGAATGGCTGCGCTGCCGGTGCATGGGCAGCAGCTGCAGTTCCAGCTGCTCTGTTTGCTCTGCGCGGGAGCCCGGGAGGTGCCGATCGTTCGTATAAAAAAGGGCCGGGAAAAGCGGGATCCCGGCCTGCTGAGGGACACTGAGAGAGAGAGCGGGAGAGGAGGATCGGGAGGAAGAGAGACTTGAGAGCGGACTTTTTGTGCTTGGAATGTGAGAGGCTCAAAGCCCTGCTCCTTTGCCTGGGACAATCCTGGAGGCAGCAGCTGGGGCTCTTTCTGTGTTCCTGCGGCAGCAGCACTCGGCTTTGGAGAGGGAGTCACCCGCGGATGTGCCATGGGAAAGCTGGGGTGGAACTGGTGAGGAAACGTGAGATCTGGGTGTGGCAGTGGGTGTTTGGGGAACCTCCGGGGCCAGCGGGGGTCAGTGGAGCCGCGGCTGTGAATGGGTGTGCCGGTGTCGGTGCCATCAGTGCAAGCGGATCCCTGCGTTGGGAATGCGCTGCCGGAGAGTCCTGTGAAGGGTGAGCCCGGGACGTTTCCTGCCGTGCGCGGCTTGGCGGGCTGCAGGGACCCGGAGCGGCGGGGCAGGGGCGGCGGAGGCGCGGCGCTGTCGGCGGCAGCGCAGGTGTCGGGAGGCGCGTGCGGTCGCTGGCGAGGCCGGGAGGCGCCGGGGGGTGACCGCCTCCTTCCTGCCCTGGGGCGAGGCGAGCGCGGGGCCACAGCTGCGGCAGCAGCGCCATGTGGCAGCGCCGCCGCGAGGGACCGGGCAGCTGGCAGCTGGCAGCCCCGCCGAGAGCCGGGGGCTGCTGTCACCCCGCCCCCGGGGGCTCCCAGCAGCGGGAGGGGAGCGGCCCGAGCGTGGGGCTTTGAGCTTTGCAGGTGCCAGACCTAGAAGTGGTTCCGTGGATGCTGTCGGTAGGATGTGGGCTGGAGCCCGTCCTCCCCATCAGGGTGGCTCTCGGCAGGCTCGAGCAGCAGCGTTGGAGCCCCAGGGGTTGCAGGAGGGGCCCCCGCAGGGCAGGTGCTGTGGGGGGGCTGTCTCCCCCCGAGGACATCCGGGTGGCAGCCCACTGTGGCGAGGTGTGTGACGGCAGAGGCGCAGACGAGGCTCATATTTGGGCACGGAGCAGGTTATTGGAGGCCGCGGCCCCGCAGCCGGGAGATGAGGCGCCTGATAAAGGCTGCCCCCCCGCCCGGTGCTGCTGCTGCGTGCCTTGGCTCGGGCGCTGGCAGAGGTGCCCTGGCTGCGCTGGCTGGGGGCCGGTGGCCATGGGGCCGCTGCTGGCTCTGGGGCTGCTGGTGTGCGTGCGGCTGTGCGGGGGTGAGTGTCGGGCGGGCGGGCGGGCGCGGGGCCCGCGGCGGCGGCGGGCCCGGCTGAGCAGCCTCCGTGCCGCAGGCTCCGGGGAGCTGCGTCTGGAGGGCGGCGGCGGGCGCTGTGCCGGGCGCGTGGAGGTGAAGCACGACGGTGAGTGGGGCTCCGTGTGCGCCTTCGACTTCGACTGGGAGGCTCGCTGGGCCGCGGTGGTGTGCCGGCAGCTGGGCTGCGGCCGGGTGGCCAGGGCGTCCCTGCACGCCCCGTTCGGGCAGGGCAGCGGGCGGATCGAGCCGCAGCCCTTCTTCTGCCGCGGCACCGAGGATGCGCTGGAGCACTGTCCGCACTTCGGATGGAAACGGAATTCCTGCGGCCACGAGTGGGATGTGGGGGTGACGTGCACAGGTGAGGGGACACGCTGGCCGTGCTGGCACAGCCACCTTGTGCTGGGGCGTCGCGGGCTGGTCTGAGCCGTGCCGGTGCCCCTGTGCAGATGCCCTGGAGCTGAGGCTGGCGGGCGGCGGCAGTCCCTGTGCCGGGAGGGTGGAGGTGAAGCTGCAGGGACACTGGGGCACGGTGGCAGACGACAGCTGGGACATGGAGGACGCCGAGGTGGTTTGCCAGCAGCTGGGCTGTGGCTCGGCTTCCGCTGCCTACTACACCCACGAGCGCTTTGGCATAGGGGACGGGCTCGTCAGCCTGGCCCTGGTGGACTGCAGAGGGGACGAGGCCACGCTCTGGGACTGCAAGATCCGTGGCTGGGGACCCTATAACAGCAGCGTCCATGACATGGGCGCTGCCGTTGTCTGCCAAGGTAGGAGTTGGGCTTGAGTGGGTTGAGGCTGTTCATACATATCCCTTGTCACTGGCCCTGCACTGCTCCCACAGGCTTTTCCCAGCTGGTTGGTGGCGATGGAGCCTGTGCCGGGCGGCTGGAGGTGCGTCAGGGCCGGGCCTGGGTCGGTGTCTGTGAGGATCAGGTGGACATGGAGATGGCCCAGGTGGTGTGCAGGGAGCTGGGCTGCGGTGAGGTGATCGCCATCCCCAGCAGTGGCCGTTTTGGGGCAGAGTTGGGATCGCTGTGGGACGGGGGCTTCCGGTGCAATGGCAGCGAGCCCCTCCTCAGTGCCTGTGCCCGGCGTCCGGCCCGGAGCCAGGGCTGCAGCGGCCCTGGCAGCGTCATCTGCTCCTGTAAGTGGCGGGGACAGCGGGGGCAGTTGGGGTCCCGGCACCATCAGTGCTCTCAAGTCTGTTCCTGTGGCAGCCTACACGGGCTTCCGGCTGGGGAACGGCAGCTCGGGATGCTCCGGGCGAGTGGAGGTGGCAGTGAGGGGGACGTGGGGCTCCGTGTGCGCCAGCGAGTGGGACCTGCGCGATGCGCACGTCCTGTGCCGGCACCTGGGCTGCGGCCGCGCCTTCAGCGTGCCCCCGGGAGGCTCCTTCGGCAGCGGGGAGGGGCCGCTGCTGCCGGACGCGTTCGGCTGCAGCGGGAGCGAGCGGCAACCGGGCCAGTGCCCCGTGGCCGTGCTGGGGAAGCCACCCTGTGCCCCCGGAAACGCCGCCGCCGTCAACTGCTCAGGTGGGTATGGCAGCTCTGTGAGGGGCCTTATGGGCGTTTGAGACCCTTCCGAGAATTGCGAGTAGAAGATGCTGGGTTGTTTTTTGATGAAGGTCACAGTGTGGCCATTTTACAGGCGCTGTCGAGTCCCTGCGGCTGGTGAAGGGTGTGACCCGGTGCGAGGGGTTTCTGGAGTTGAAGACAAGCGCCGGGGACTGGCGCCGTGTTCCAGGAGAGGTTTCGTTCGTACGGAATTTGAGCAATGTGTGTTGGAAGCTGGGCTGTGGAGAACTGGAGAAGAGTGATGTTGATCATGGTAATTCCTACCTGAGGAGAATCAACAGGGAGGAGAGGAATATCTTGAAAAGCGTGATTGACACCATTCTGAACATGACCACCGATCTGGCCACTAAGAGCATACTTGGGCATGTTTATCATAGAGATGTTGAATCCATGACCACTGATCTAGCTGGCAACACTCATGGGACCTACCTTTTCTGCTCAGGTGGGTGTCCCGAGAGGGCTGGAGGTGGCGGTGCTCCAAGCAGCCACCCCAGCCCACTCCTTCCGTGCCCACAGGCAGCCTGCAGGTGAGGCTGGTGGGGAGCTCTGGGCGCTGTGCCGGGCGTGTGGAGGTCTATTCCGGCGGCAGCTGGAGCTGGGTGTGCCAGGAAGGCTGGGAGCTGCAGGACGCGGCCGTTGTGTGCCGGGAGCTGGGCTGTGGCACGGCGCTGCAGGCCCCGGGCTGGGCGCGCTTGGGTGCCGGCACGGGGCCGCTGTGGCCGTACAGCCCCGACTGCTCCGGCTCCGAGGAGTCTCTGTGGCAATGCGGGCGCACGGAACGGCGCGAGTGCGGGCGCGGCGGCGGGGCAGGGGCCGTCTGCTCAGGTCAGTGCCGGGCAGCCCCAGATCAGGGCCCGGCAGAGGCCCCGGGGGGTTCCTGGCCGTGCCGTGACGCCCCTGCCCTCCTTGCAGAGCAGCTCTCCGTGCGGCTGGCAGGGGGCCGTGGGCGCTGCCGGGGCTTCCTGGAGATCTCCTACAACGGCACCTGGGGCCGCGTGTGCGCCAACGGCACCAGCCTCGGCACCGCCGCCACCGTCTGCCGCCAGCTGGGCTGCGGGGACCGGGGCTGGCTCACAACTGTCCCCGTCCAGGAGCCGCCCAAGGCCTGGCTGGCCTGGGTGGGCTGTGAGGACGGGGCCCGCTCGCTCTGGCAGTGCCCCTCGGCACCGTGGCAGCTGCAGAGCTGTGGCACCGACGGACACGCCCATGTGGAGTGTGAGGGCAGTGATGGCACCGCTGAGGGACACAGTACCCCATATGCGGAGGGTGCCGCCAGCACAGGTAGCTCTGCCCGTGGCTGCATCCCCCCCGGCAGGCTGGCTGGGATGCCCCTGGCCTCACTGCCTGCCTGTGTCCCCCCAGGTGTCCCCAGCAGAAGGCCCCCGGCAGTGGGCGTGGGGTCTGTGCCTGTGTCCACTGTGCTGTGCGTGGTGCTGGGGACGCTGCTGTGCCTGTCCCTGGGTGCCCTGGCCCTGCTGCTGTGCCGTGCCCGTGCCCGGCGCCGAGGTGGGTCCCGGTGGGTGGGGGTGGGGACGGATCCCGTTTGGGGGTGCGGGGGCCCCTGCCCTGCTGAACAGCTCAGAAGGGGGAAAATAGTGATCCCACAGTGCCCAGGGTCCCAGGTAAGTGCTGCATCTCCTTCCAGGCCCGGGCAGAGCTGCAGATGCCATCTCCAACGCTGTCTACGAGGAGCTGGATTACAAAGCCATGCGCGAGTACCAGGAGGTGCCCACTCCCCCAGGTGGGTGCAGCCCTTGTGCCCCAGCTGTGCCCACAGTGACGGCTCTGCCTGAGAGCCCCAGGGCAGCTCTGGCTCCAGGTGGCCCAGCAGGGGCTCCTGGCCATGAGCTGTGGATGTCCCTCGGTCCCAGAGCAGCCCCGCTCTGTGCTGTGAGGTTCTGTCACTGGCGGTGCCGCTTGAGGCCACCCCCAAGTCCCTGTTTATCTCCTGCAGGTTCCCTGTTGGAGGGATGGGTGAAGAAGCTGCCGTATGACACCGGGGGCAGCGTGGAGGGGAGTGACACCGAGGCAGCCCCAGGTAGGGCCACAGGGCCGGAGCCCAGCAGGATGAGCTGGGGAGAGGGAACATACCTGGGACGCGGGGTGCTGAGGGGAAACTTCCCCCTCTTGTAATGGTCTACCAAAACGCCTTTCCCTGTGGGACCCAATGGCCTCCAGCACGTGCTGAAATGGAAAGGCTGGAGGGGTTGGCACAGCCTGATCCCTGCCAGGGCCGTTGGTCACTGCCATGGACCTCCTCTGGTTTTCCCAGATCCCCCAGCCTGGTCTGAGCAAGGACCCCCGGATGGCTACGACGATGTCCTGCATGTGCCCCAGGAGCCCCCCGCTGCCAGCACTGGGGACATCTCCAAGGCAGTGGCACGGCAGAGGTGGATCTGTGTGCTCCCCACAGGTGAGCGGGTTTCCAGCTGCCCTGTCCCCTCTGCAGAGGCACTCCATGGCAGGCTTTGGCTGTGGGGGCAGGCATGGCCCCAGCAGCAGATCCATGGGTGCTGTGGCCAGAGCCCAGGTGGGGTCTGTCAGGGCGACACGGAGCTGCCTGCGTCCTCAGACACTTTTCTGTGCTGTCCCCAAGGTGGGATCTCCTCCCCTCCAGGTCCCCCAGGAGCCACCAAGGACCCCTCGGAACAGCTCCCTGGACACATGGACTATGATGATGTCGGCAACAGCGCCCTGGGGACGTTGCCATGAGGATGTCCTGGCCATGCCACAGCCCTGGGGACATGTATGTGGCAGTGTGGTGGGGCCCTGTCCCCAGGGAAGGTTGGCTCTACCCACAGAGGTCAACCTTTGCTGTCCAGTGCTGCAGGAAAGCAGCCCTTGTTTAAGGATTTTGTTTGATTTCAGTGTGATTTTCCCAGTTTTCCTAATAAAACACAAAGTGGTCAGAAACTCACTCCCAGGCCTGGAACGTGATTCCTGGGCTGGTGCTTCTGTCTCAGGTAAACCAGCCACGGACATGGATGTGAGGCAGGAACTGGAACCACAGACACCATCGTTGGGTGAGGGGAAGAAGTAGTGGGAGATGGCTGGGATTGTCTTTGGAGTTCTTATTCGGCACTGCCAAATGCACAAAACTGCTGCCAGCAACAACGAGGGGAAAAGGGAGAGGGCAGGACCCAGATCCCGCCCCGCAGATGCAGCAGGATCTCCTCCCTGTGCCTCACGGGTGAGGCAGGCTCAGCCCCACTCTCAGCACGGAGAGCTGGGCCAGGACTGGCTCTGGTTGTTGGAAGGATGTTCCTAAAGGATGGGAGGTCTCCTGAAGGAGGGCAGCGCCTTCCTGCCCCCCGGCAGTACCCCGCGGTGGCAGGGCAGCCGGGGCCATGCGGCACGTCATGATCCAGGAGGTTCCCGATGTTCAGGCCGGGCTGCAGGGCCCGGAGGGCGTCCAGTTCCCGCAGCAGGGCCTGGCTGAATCCGTCCGTGCTCAACCTGGGCGTGGAGGAGGCAGGAGCAGAGGAGAAGGTGTTGGAGCTTGTGGGGAGGGAGGTGCTGAAGCGGCCGCGATGCCGGTGCGGCCCTGCACGTCCCGCAGCCTCCGCTGCCCGGCGCGGGCGTGCCGGGCACGGAAGGGGCCGGGGCAGGGCCCTGACTCACCCCAGGTTCCTCAGCGGGCAGGCGGGATGCCGGAGCTGCTGGCAGAGCTGCAGGACGCCCTGGGCTCGCAGCTCGTTGTCACTCAGGTCCAGGCAGGTGAGACGGGGCCCCTGCAGCAGCCGCCGGGCAGGAGGCGCCCGACAGGCGGCAGCTGCCCAGCCTGTGGGAGCGAGGGAAACAGGGAAGGAGGGCTCTGGCCTCTGCTTGCTGAGCTGCTCCAGGTGGGAAGGGCGCAGCAGTGGCTGAGGTGGTCGCAGCAGCAGGGGCTGCTGAGGCGGCAATACCGCAGCCCAATGAGAACCCTCGGTAAAAACCCTCAGAGCCTCCCGAGGGCCCCGAGGTGTATCCATGAACTCGGAGATCTCCTGTCCGCTGTGGCCGGGAGAGCAGCCAGCCGCCCACCGAGCCAGTGCACCCGGCCCGGTGTGGGCTCCGTGCGGCGCGGGCGTCTGTGAACGGAGCAGCCCCGACGGAGCCCGGCGCCGCAGGGCCCGGCAGCGCAGGGGATGGGGCAGGGCAGCTCCTCCCGCCGCCGCACAGCGAGGGACCGGGACGTGGTGCCGGGCAGGAATGGCTGCGCTGCCGGTGCATGGGCAGCAGCTGCAGTTCCAGCTGCTCTGTTTGCTCTGCGCGGGAGCCCGGGAGGTGCCGATCGTTCGTATAAAAAAGGGCCGGGAAAAGCGGGATCCCGGCCTGCTGAGGGACACTGAGAGAGAGAGCGGGAGAGGAGGATCGGGAGGAAGAGAGACTTGAGAGCGGACTTTTTGTGCTTGGAATGTGAGAGGCTCAAAGCCCTGCTCCTTTGCCTGGGACAATCCTGGAGGCAGCAGCTGGGGCTCTTTCTGTGTTCCTGCGGCAGCAGCACTCGGCTTTGGAGAGGGAGTCACCCGCGGATGTGCCATGGGAAAGCTGGGGTGGAACTGGTGAGGAAACGTGAGATCTGGGTGTGGCAGTGGGTGTTTGGGGAACCTCCGGGGCCAGCGGGGGTCAGTGGAGCCGCGGCTGTGAATGGGTGTGCCGGTGTCGGTGCCATCAGTGCAAGCGGATCCCTGCGTTGGGAATGCGCTGCCGGAGAGTCCTGTGAAGGGTGAGCCCGGGACGTTTCCTGCCGTGCGCGGCTTGGCGGGCTGCAGGGACCCGGAGCGGCGGGGCAGGGGCGGCGGAGGCGCGGCGCTGTCGGCGGCAGCGCAGGTGTCGGGAGGCGCGTGCGGTCGCTGGCGAGGCCGGGAGGCGCCGGGGGGTGACCGCCTCCTTCCTGCCCTGGGGCGAGGCGAGCGCGGGGCCACAGCTGCGGCAGCAGCGCCATGTGGCAGCGCCGCCGCGAGGGACCGGGCAGCTGGCAGCTGGCAGCCCCGCCGAGAGCCGGGGGCTGCTGTCACCCCGCCCCCGGGGGCTCCCAGCAGCGGGAGGGGAGCGGCCCGAGCGTGGGGCTTTGAGCTTTGCAGGTGCCAGACCTAGAAGTGGTTCCGTGGATGCTGTCGGTAGGATGTGGGCTGGAGCCCGTCCTCCCCATCAGGGTGGCTCTCGGCAGGCTCGAGCAGCAGCGTTGGAGCCCCAGGGGTTGCAGGAGGGGCCCCCGCAGGGCAGGTGCTGTGGGGGGGCTGTCTCCCCCCGAGGACATCCGGGTGGCAGCCCACTGTGGCGAGGTGTGTGACGGCAGAGGCGCAGACGAGGCTCATATTTGGGCACGGAGCAGGTTATTGGAGGCCGCGGCCCCGCAGCCGGGAGATGAGGCGCCTGATAAAGGCTGCCCCCCCGCCCGGTGCTGCTGCTGCGTGCCTTGGCTCGGGCGCTGGCAGAGGTGCCCTGGCTGCGCTGGCTGGGGGCCGGTGGCCATGGGGCCGCTGCTGGCTCTGGGGCTGCTGGTGTGCGTGCGGCTGTGCGGGGGTGAGTGTCGGGCGGGCGGGCGGGCGCGGGGCCCGCGGCGGCGGCGGGCCCGGCTGAGCAGCCTCCGTGCCGCAGGCTCCGGGGAGCTGCGTCTGGAGGGCGGCGGCGGGCGCTGTGCCGGGCGCGTGGAGGTGAAGCACGACGGTGAGTGGGGCTCCGTGTGCGCCTTCGACTTCGACTGGGAGGCTCGCTGGGCCGCGGTGGTGTGCCGGCAGCTGGGCTGCGGCCGGGTGGCCAGGGCGTCCCTGCACGCCCCGTTCGGGCAGGGCAGCGGGCGGATCTGGCTGCAGCCCTTCTTCTGCCGCGGCACCGAGGATGCGCTGGAGCACTGTCCGCACTTCGGATGGGGACTGCATTTCTGCGGCCACGAGTGGGATGTGGGGGTGACGTGCACAGGTGAGGGGACACGCTGGCCGTGCTGGCACGACCACCTTGTGCTGGGGCGTCGCGGGCTGGTCTGAGCCGTGCCGGTGCCCCTGTGCAGATGCCCTGGAGCTGAGGCTGGCGGGCGGCGGCAGTCCCTGTGCCGGGAGGGTGGAGGTGAAGCTGCAGGGACACTGGGGCACGGTGGCAGACGACAGCTGGGACATGGAGGACGCCGAGGTGGTTTGCCAGCAGCTGGGCTGTGGCTCGGCTTCCGCTGCCTACTACACCCACGAGCGCTTTGGCATAGGGGACGGGCTCGTCAGCCTGGCCCTGGTGGACTGCAGAGGGGACGAGGCCACGCTCTGGGACTGTGAGATCCGTGGCTGGGGACCCTATAACAGCAGCATCCATGGCTTGGACGCCGCCGTTGTCTGCCAAGGTAGGAGCTGGGCTTGAGTGGGTTGAGGCTGTTCATGCACAACCTTTGTCACTGCCCCTGCACTGCTCCCACAGGCTTTTCCCAGCTGGTTGGTGGCGATGGAGCCTGTGCCGGGCGGCTGGAGGTGCGTCAGGGCCGGGCCTGGGTCGGTGTCTGTGAGGATCAGGTGGACATGGAGATGGCCCAGGTGGTGTGCAGGGAGCTGGGCTGCGGTGAGGTGATCGCCATCCCCAGCAGTGGCCGTTTTGGGGCAGAGTTGGGATCGCTGTGGGACGGGGGCTTCCGGTGCAATGGCAGCGAGCCCCTCCTCAGTGCCTGTGCCCGGCGTCCGGCCCGGAGCCAGGGCTGCAGCGGCCCTGGCAGCGTCATCTGCTCCTGTAAGTGGCGGGGACAGCGGGGGCAGTTGGGGTCCCGGCACCATCAGTGCTCTCAAGTCTGTTCCTGTGGCAGCCTACACGGGCTTCCGGCTGGGGAACGGCAGCTCGGGATGCTCCGGGCGAGTGGAGGTGGCAGTGAGGGGGACGTGGGGCTCCGTGTGCGCCAGCGAGTGGGACCTGCGCGATGCGCACGTCCTGTGCCGGCACCTGGGCTGCGGCCGCGCCTTCAGCGTGCCCCCGGGAGGCTCCTTCGGCAGCGGGGAGGGGCCGCTGCTGCCGGACGCGTTCGGCTGCAGCGGGAGCGAGCGGCAACCGGGCCAGTGCCCCGTGGCCGTGCTGGGGAAGCCGCCCTGTGCCCCCGGAAACGCCGCCGCCGTCAACTGCTCAGGTGGGTATGGCAGCTCTGTGAGGAGCCTTAAGGGCTTTTGGGACCCTTCCGAGAATTGCGAGCAGATGTTTTGAACTGAAGTACGGTGTGAGCCAGGTGCTACAGCCCCATTTTCTGCAGGTGATTTTGCAGGGGATGGCTTTGCCACGTCCCTCAGGCTGGTGGATGGTCAGAGCTCTTGTGATGGGCGGCTGGAGGAGACCATAACCAGCCCAGCCTGGCGCCGTGTGCCTCTGGAGCAGTGGAAATCATGGGATGTGTACGTGGTATGTGCACTGCTGGGCTGTGGCCTTCCCAAGGACGTTTATACTGCCTTGGGTACGGCTCCTGCATTGAGCAGCAGCCCCAGAGAGCTGGACATCATGACTGAAGAGATGGGCGGCATTTTGGGCATGGGCTCTGCACTGAGCAGCAGCCCTGAGGAGATGGATTACCAGCTAGAGGAGATGGGTGATGTCTCAGAGATGGGCCCTGCAGCAAACAGCAACCTTGAGGAGATGGTCATTGTCTGCTCAGGTGGGTGTCCCGAGAGGGCTGGAGGTGGCGGTGCTCCAAGCAGCCACCCCAGCCCACTCCTTCCGTGCCCACAGGCAGCCTGCAGGTGAGGCTGGTGGGGAGCTCTGGGCGCTGTGCCGGGCGTGTGGAGGTCTATTCCGGCGGCAGCTGGAGCTGGGTGTGCCAGGAAGGCTGGGAGCTGCAGGACGCGGCCGTTGTGTGCCGGGAGCTGGGCTGTGGCACGGCGCTGCAGGCCCCGGGCTGGGCGCGCTTGGGTGCCGGCACGGGGCCGCTGTGGCCGTACAGCCCCGACTGCTCCGGCTCCGAGGAGTCTCTGTGGCAATGCGGGCGCACGGAACGGCGCGAGTGCGGGCGCGGCGGCGGGGCAGGGGCCGTCTGCTCAGGTCAGTGCCGGGCAGCCCCAGATCAGGGCCCGGCAGAGGCCCCGGGGGGTTCCTGGCCGTGCCGTGACGCCCCTGCCCTCCTTGCAGAGCAGCTCTCCGTGCGGCTGGCAGGGGGCCGTGGGCGCTGCCGGGGCTTCCTGGAGATCTCCTACAACGGCACCTGGGGCCGCGTGTGCGCCAACGGCACCAGCCTCGGCACCGCCGCCACCGTCTGCCGCCAGCTGGGCTGCGGGGACCGGGGCTGGCTCACAACTGTCCCCGTCCAGGAGCCGCCCAAGGCCTGGCTGGCCTGGGTGGGCTGTGAGGACGGGGCCCGCTCGCTCTGGCAGTGCCCCTCGGCACCGTGGCAGCTGCAGAGCTGTGGCACCGACGGACACGCCCATGTGGAGTGTGAGGGCAGTGATGGCACCGCTGAGGGACACAGTACCCCATATGCGGAGGGTGCCGCCAGCACAGGTAGCTCTGCCCGTGGCTGCATCCCCCCCGGCAGGCTGGCTGGGATGCCCCTGGCCTCACTGCCTGCCTGTGTCCCCCCAGGTGTCCCCAGCAGAAGGCCCCCGGCAGTGGGCGTGGGGTCTGTGCCTGTGTCCACTGTGCTGTGCGTGGTGCTGGGGACGCTGCTGTGCCTGTCCCTGGGTGCCCTGACCCTGCTGCTGTGCCGTGCCCGTGCCCGGCGCCGAGGTGGGTCCCGGTGGGTGGGGGTGGGGACGGATCCCGTTTGGGGGTGCGGGGGCCCCTGCCCTGCTGAACAGCTCAGAAGGGGGAAAATAGTGATCCCACAGTGCCCAGGGTCCCAGGTAAGTGCTGCATCTCCTTCCAGGCCCGGGCAGAGCTGCAGATGCCATCTCCAACGCTGTCTACGAGGAGCTGGATTACAAAGCCATGCGCGAGTACCAGGAGGTGCCCACTCCCCCAGGTGGGCGCAGCCCTTGTGCCCCAGCTGTGCCCGCAGTGAGGGCTCTTCCTGAGAACTCCAGGGCAGCTCTGGCTCCAGGTGGCCCAGCAGGGGCTCCTGGCCATGAGCTGTGGGTGTCCCTCGGTCCCAGAGCAGCCCCGCTCTGTGCTGTGAGGTTCTGTCACTGGCGGTGCCGCTTGAGGCCACCCCCAAGTCCCTGTTTATCTCCTGCAGGTTCCCTGTTGGAGGGATGGGTGAAGAAGCTGCCGTATGACACCGGGGGCAGCGTGGAGGGGAGTGACACCGAGGCAGCCCCAGGTAGGGCCACAGGGCCGGAGCCCAGCAGGACGAGCTGGGGAGAGGGGACACACCTAGGCTGGGGTGGGCTGAGGGGACACTTCCCCGTCTTGTAATGGTCCACCAAAACGCCTTTCCCTGTGGGACCCAATGGCCTCCAGCACGTGCTGAAATGGAAAGGCTGGAGGGGTTGGCACAGCCTGATCCCTGCCAGGGCCATTGGTCACTGCCATGGACCCCTCTGGTTTTCCCAGATCCCCCAGCCTGGTCCGAGCAAGGACCCCCGAATGGCTACGACGATGTCCTGGATGTGCTCCCCACAGGTGAGAGGTCTCCCAGCTGCCCTGTCCTCTCTGCAGAGGCACTCCATGGCAGGCTTTGGCTGTGGGGGCAGGCATGGCCCCAGCAGCAGATCCATGGGTGCTGTGGCCAGAGCCCAGGTGGGGTCTGTCAGGGCGACACGGAGCTGCCTGCGTCCTCAGGCACCTTTCTGTGCTGTCCCCAAGCTGGGATCTCCTCCCCTCCAGGTCCCCCAGGAGCCACCAGGGAGCCCTTGGAACAGCCCCCTGGACACATGGACTATGATGATGTCGGCAACAGCGCCCTGGGGACGTTGCCATGAGGATATCCTGGCCATGCCACAGCCCTGGGGACATCTATGAGGCAGTGTGGTGGGGCCCTGTCCCCAGGGAAGGTTGGCTCTGCCCACAGAGGTCAGCCTTCGCTGTCCAGTGCTGCAGGAAAGCAGCCCTTGTTTAAGGATTTCCTTTGATTTCAGTGTGATTTTCCCATTTTGCCTATTAAAACACAAAGTGGTCAGAAACTCACACCTAGCCCTGGAACGTGATTCCTGGGCTGGCACTTCTGTCTCAGGAACACCAGCCACGCACATGGATGTGAGGCAGGAACTGGAACCACAGACACCATCGTTGGGTGAGGGGGAGAAGTAGTGGGCGGTGGCTGGGATTGTCTTTGGGGTCTTTATTTGGCACTGCCAAATGCACACAACTGCTGCCAGCAACAACGAGGGGAAAAGGGAGAGGGCAGGACCCAGATCCCGCCCCGCAGATGCAGCAGGATCTCCTCCCTGTGCCCCACGGGTGAGGCAGGCTCAGCCCCACTCTCAGCACGGAGAGCTGGGCCAGGACTGGCTCTGGTTGTTGGAAGGATGTTCCTAAAGGATGGGAGGTCTCCTGAAGGAGGGCAGCGCCTTCCTGCCCCCCGGCAGTACCCCGCGGTGGCAGGGCAGCCGGGCCATGGCCCCGGCCTGTGGTACGTCGTGCTCCAGGAGGTTCCCGATGTTCAGGCTGGGCTGCAGGGCCCGGAGGGCGTCCAGTTCCCGCAGCAGGGCCTGGCTGAATCCGTCCGTGCTCAACCTGGGCGTGGAGGAGGCAGGAGCAGAGAAGAAGGTGTTGGAGCTTGTGGGACGGGAGGTGCTGAAGCGGCCGCGATGCCGGTGCGGCCCTGCCTGTCCCGCAGCCTCTGCTGCGCGGCTCGGGCATGCCGGGCACGGAAGGGTCCGGGGCAGGGCCCTGACTCACCCCAGGCTCCTCAGCGGGCAGGCGGGATGCCGGAGCTGCTGGCAGAGCTGCAGGACACCCTGGGCTTGCAGCTCGTTGTCACTCAGGTCCAGGCAGGTGAGACGGGGCCCCTGCAGCAGCCGCGCAGCCAGGGCCGGGCAGGAGGCGCCCGACAGGCGGCAGCTGCCCAGCCTGTGGGAGCGAGGGAAACAGGGAAGGAGGGCTTTGGCCTCTGCTTGCTGAGCTGCTCCAGGTGGGAAGGAGAAAGCTCTGTATAAGAAGAGCATCCTGCAGCCCCTTTACCTCAGTGTCTGTAGCGGGCAGGCACAGTGCTGGAGCCCTTCACACAGCAGCTCCACGCCGGCATCGCACAGGCCCTCGCTGAAGGACAAATCCAGCTCCTCCAGGCAGGTGTTGGTGCCCAGCACAGCGGCGAGGTCCTCGCAGCTGGCACTGGTGATGCGGGAATACCGCAGCCTGATGGGAGCCCCAGGAAAACCCTCAGAGCCTCCTGAGTGCTCTTACTGCCATCTCACCGTGGTCGTGTTTCCCACCCTGGTGCCAGAACCTTGCCGCTCCTTGGCCTGAAGTGTGGGACAGAGGCACCATGCCACCCCAGGGGGACCCTCTGTGGTGTCTCCCGAGCTTTCAGGTCTGAGAGTCCCTAGGGACTCTGGGCGTACTCACCGCAGGATGCGCAGGCGGCAGCCCGGAGTCCGCAGGCCCTCACAGAGGAGGCGCACGCCGCTGTCACCCAGCGAGCTGTCAGCCAGCTCCAGCTGGGTCAGGCCCGGGTGCTCCGCCAGCAGCGCTGCCAGCTCCGCACAGCAGCTCTCGGACAGCTGGCACCACTGCAGCCTGCGGGAGAGCACGGAGAACAGGGGCTCAGCACATCTCACCTGTCCTGGCTGCTCACCTGCCCACCAAACCCTCAGGTAAAGAAGGGCCTGGCCTCCCCCTGGCTGCTTGCCATTGTCCCCGGGGAGCAGCGAGGCAGCACCAACCCACTCACCCCCTGCACTATGGTCCGGGTGTCCCACCCACAGCCCGCATCCCAGCCCTGGTTTGGCCTCCACGTGCGTCTCTCACCGGAGCACCTGCAGGGCACTGTCCCGGTGCTGCAGAGCCCGGCAGAGCAGGTGGATGGGGCAGGGCAGCTCCTCCCGCCGCCGCACGACGAGGGCACCAGGATGTCCTCTGGCTCCCGAGACTCCAGAGCTGCAGAGAAACAGAGCCGCGGTGCTGGCAGCTCCCGGTTCTGACACCAGCACACAACCCCCCCAGCCCGAGCAGAACCTCTAGCTCCTCCAGAGTGACCTTTGTGGTTTTGGAGGAGCGAAGGACCTCAAGCATTGCTGCTGGAGCCACCCGGAGATGTGAGTCACAGGGCGCATTTAACATTCCAGCACAAGGGATTCCCCTTTTTGAGGGAGAAGGGGGATGATGGGAACTCAGAGTGACATCTGGGCACAGGTGGGCCTGGCCAGGTCGAGCAAAGAAGCTCCATCACTATCAATTCCACAGTGGGCAGCGGATGGAGGAGCTCACGTGTTCCTTATTCTCCCCAAGAATTAGTAAATCCAAACACCCAGGGAAAGGCCAAACTCGTGTTCAGGAGGGAGGAGCTGAATCATCCTTTGGGACAGAGGAAGAGAAATCTTTGCAGTTTTGGGTCATTAAAGCAAGGAGGAGCAGGACTTACCAAGGTACTGACACATCCAGCTCTGCCTCAGGATCCCACCAGCGGAAGGAGCATCCCTGGAGGGTGACAGAGCCCAGCCCAGCCCAGTGCTGGATGCAGAAGGAAAGAGCCATCTGGTCATACAGGGTCAGCCTGGTGTCCTGCAAGTGCAGGTCAGTGAAATGACCCAATGCACTTTGTGCAAAGCTCTTCTCGTTCATCTCGAACAAGAAATGGAAAGTGTCCATCTCCGAAACCTTCAGTGCTTGGTCAGGGTGGGAGAGGCCTCTGTGCCTCCCCTGAAGCCACTCCAGCAGCTCTTCCCTGGCTTGTGGTGAAATTTTGCACCCAATGGTTTTGTCCATGTACTCTATGGATTTCTGGCTGACCAGACCAAAGAGGAATTGCACTGTTACATTCAAATCCTTTCTGGACTTGTTGTAGCTTTCTAATAATTTATTTACATCCTTCTCAAGCCTCCCTAGGCTGCTGATCGTTTCCCCATCATCCTCCAGAACGTAAAACATTGCTGCAAAAAACTCCTGGAGGTGCAGGTGAGTGAAAGCATAGACACTCTCATGGTCTTCTCCTTCCCTTGGGATTCTTTCATTGAGGAAGTAGGGGAGAAGACCTGGCAGGTCCAAGCCACAGTCCTTGATTTCCTTCTCCTCAAAGAGGACCTTGTGCTTCCAAATACCCTCGGCAGCCAAGGAGCAAAGCTGGAGTAGGAACTGCTGGAGGACCTGGGGGTTGTCCCTGTCCCTGTGCTTCAGTAACTGGGAGAGGTAGAACATCATCATCCCTGTGGTGGTTTTGGAGCATTCAAGGAGGTTTTTCTTCCCACAAAGCTCTTGTTCAAGGATGGTGCAGATGGTCCAGCTCATGATAGGGATGACACACAAGCTATAGAGGATCTCGTTGCCTCTGACAAATCTGAAGGCCATGTCTGCTTTGTTGGGGTTCTCAAAATACTTGTGGAAATACTCCTCCCTCCTGGCTGCCGAAAATCCCAGTATCTCCACGTAATTCTCATCCTTCAGGCACTGCCTCAGGCTTCCAAGAGCTGTTGGCCTTATGGTGATGAGCAAAGAAGCTTTGGGGAGCAGAGTCTTCTTCAACAAGCTCATCAGGGTGAGCTCCAGTGGCTTCACCTCCCTGGGGTCAGAGCTCAGCTCAGCTTCGGGCTGAACCAAGGAAAACCCCAGGGCCTCAAAGCCATCAAAAATGAACAGGATCTTCTTCTGGTCATCCAGGATCTTCCCAGCTGGCACTTGCAGGCCAGGACAGTACTGTGAAACCAAGTCTGCCATGCTGGCTTCCATGGGAAGGATGATGGCTTTGCAGTCAATGCAGAAGACAAAGTCAAACTGTGTGTGGAGTGCCCCTTCTCCCCACTCCACCATCACCTTCCTGACCATCATTGTCTTCCCCATCCCTGGGGCCCCCACCAGCACCACGACCTGCGGGGTTTGTCCGTCTCCACTGGGTTCAAACAGCATGGTGGTGGTGGTGGCTGCTCCGCTGCTGGCGCTGGTACATCCCTGGCCGGTTCCCACAGCTCCATCCTTGGCTCCGTGCTTGCTCCGAGGCTCCCTGGTGATGGTCAGGGTGGTGAAGCGGCTGTGGAGGGACGGGCTCTCCCTGGGACAGGCACCCAGCTCCCTGTCCTGGCGGGACTCCCGGATCATGTGCTCTCTGCTGTCCCACCTGTGCTCTGTGCCAAGAGGAGCAGGGTCAGTTCCCAGCCCAGAGAAATTCCCCACCAGCCCACCTGTGCTCCCGACATACCAGCAGCTGCTTATTTCAATGCTCAGTGCTCTCCTAAGTCTGGCTGCGGCACTAAGGACACAATTTGTGAGGATCTGGGGACTCTGGTAGGTTGGGTGTTCTCCTTCTGGGTCCTGATCCTGATCTATCGACCCTTGTTTTATCATCTTCATCCACCTGGGAGAAAATGCAAATGCCGGGGGCTGCCCTGCATGCTTCAGGGGACAAGGGCTCCAGAGCACAGACCTCTGCAGAGATATCCTTAGTCCCCATCCCAGGAGGAATGAATCTGCCCAGGTGGCTGCTGGAAAGTTCTGAGAGCACTGGGTGAGCTTTAAGGTCACTTCCAATCCAAACTATTCTGTGATTTTAAACAATGCAGGAGGAATTGTTTATTTAACGAGAAATTACAAGCCCATGTAATTCACTGCAGGGATGAGCTGCCTGGACAGAGATGAGTGACCCTGTCCCCAGAACAGCTTCAACAAGGAGTACCCAGGACTGAACTCAGAGCCCAGGCCATGCCAGCTGGTGGGGAGGCTCCAGGTGAGGCTGCTCAGCATTCCAGGCTATAAATAGTACCCCAGGGGGAGCAGGGCTTGGATTTTCATTGCAAGGACTTCCTGCTGCCAAGGAAACCCACCTTGGGTGCTGCAGCAAGTCATTCCACTGTGAGAAATGTCCTTCATCCTGCTTTCCCGGGAGTTTGAGGTACGGACAAACGGTGCTGCCCAGCCAGCCACAGGGTTTTGCTGCTACGTGGTCTTTTCCCCCTTTTCCAGCTGTGGGGTGGGTTGTAACTGGGGCCCTAGGAAAGGAGAGAGGCTCCTTTAGTATCTTTGGATGCTCAGGGATGAAAGGGGTGTGAGCCTGTGCTGTGACCTGCTCTCCTGGTTTGCCTGCTCCAGTTTATGCACAGGGCACCTGTGTCTGGATTAGGAGGGGGTAACCCACTCGATGATTTTATTTTCTGTGAGTGATGATTTTCTTTCCATGATGGAGGAAAAAAAAAAAGCTTCAGGATGACATGTTTACCAAAGCAGCCTGTGAGGGATACTGGGAAAGGGAGAAAGGATGTTTTAAGGCACATTGGGAGTTTAAGGACTCCTTATGGACTCCTTATTTCCTTGCTCAGAGTCAGACATTACACTGTCCCTCCAGCTTGCAGGATGTCAAATAATTCTGGGGATAACTATTTCTCTCCAAAGGAAATGGTCTCAAGTGTGTCAGGGGACATTTAGACTGAATATTGGGGAAAATTCCTCCACTGAAAGGATTGTCCAGTCCTGGCACAGCTGTCCAGGGTAGTGGTGGAGTCCCTGTCCCTGGAGGGATTTAAAAGCTGCGTGGATGTGGCACCTGGGGACAAGGCATAGTGATGGCCTTGGGCAGTGCTGGGGAATGTTTGGTCCTGATAACCTCAGAGGGCTCAAACAATTCCACAATTCTATGTTCCTTCCCATGGATGCTGCTGCCACCAACATTCCCCTGTGGGTTTTGCAGGGGGAGCTTCCCAGGAGCCAGGGCTGTCCTTATCCCAGCTAACTCCTCCTGGGAGGTGCTCTGAGCAGAGTGGGAGGGGGCAAATCCAGCAGTACCGTTTCTAAAGGTTTCCCATTCCTTCTGACCTTGAAAAAGCCATTTTCACCTTGCTGTGTCTCAGCCAGGGTTGCCGCTTGCTGTGCCTGCGCTGCGTTAGGGGGGATGTGACTCTGCCACAGGGAGACGGGGGAAGTGTATTGTTTTTACAGCTTTTCCTTCACTTCCCTTTTTCCTACCTCAGTTAAAAAAAAAAAAAAGTTTACATTCAGAATTTAAATGTAACGTGAATTCCGGTCTGAGGCGTTTGAGAGCATCACGTGGGGCTGTTTATCTCCTAAGACAGAGGCAGAGTGTATGATCACAAGGAAACCGCTGCTGGAACCCCTCATCCAGGCTCTGGGGACAAGACCCGGTGGTTCCCACTTGCAGGAGGCTCCCTCCCTCCTCCTGCCACCTTGAGGATATTCCTGCCTCATACAGAAGTAGCAAAGAGATTTTGCTGGGGAAGCAGTGGTTTGGGGGTGTCCCCTGCATTAAACTGTGGATTTCCACCAGCTTTGCAGGAATTCAGCCCCTCTGCTGCCCTCTCTGCTGTCTGTCAATCCAGCAGATTTGGGAGGTGTTAGGAAGGGGAAGCAGCTGTTTGGAGCCATGGAAAGGTCCTGGCTGTGCCTGGCACAAGTCTCTGAAAAAGCAGGGAGTGCTGGCACTGCTGGGTGCAGGACCAGACAGGGAACAGAGGGTACATCAGCATCAGCCACAGCTAATCCCGTCTGTGCCAGCCTGTCTGAGCCTAGCTGGCTCCTGGAGCCAAGGACTACAGAAGGAATAACCTTGCTCATCCCTGTTCCAAGGGGGGGTGGGTAGCTGCATCCCAAAACAGGTCCTGGAAGCAAAGCCTGTCCTGGGAGATTTACATTCTTGCATCCAGCCCCTCATTCTGCAGCTCTCTTCAAACACAGGCAGGATTTTTCTTTGCAGTGGGATTTAAGCAACCTGAGTATTTTTTAGACATGACATGCACCTGGCTGGGCACTGGTGGGTGGTTGGTGGGTCCCGAGCAACTGGTGGAGGTAGATGGGCAAGTAGCACACAGCCTGATTTGCTCTGAAATAAGGGCTAAAAGAGCTCCAGACAATCCCAGAACCTGCTGAGGTTTGGGATACAAGCAGGAAGTGACACAGGGATGGGAATTTGAGCCCTGTACCTGGTTGGAGGGGTGAGGCTGTAACAGAGAGGTCTCTTTGCTTTTAGCTGCTGAGGATGAGGAGGAGATGGCTGTGTCTGACAGTGCCTGGCTGGCTGACAGTGCTCTGCAGTGGGACTGGGCTGTGTGCCCAGCTCTGGTCTGGGAAGGGGTGTCAAGTCCCAGCCTGCTGGGACAAGGAGTAGTCTGGGGAGAAGGGAAGCAGAGCTGGCACAGAACTATCAGAAGGTGCAGCATTTCAGTGTCTTCCCTCCACTGTGCACAGCTTCTCCTTAGCAAGTCAGTTTTACATTCCTTAACTCACTGCCCTGGATCATCTCAGTTGGAAATTCTGGTAGGGGGAGGCTCATACTCCTTTTGCCTGTGGTCTACACAGAGACATCCCAATTTATCAGGCTGGCCTGCTCCCAGGTATTTTTCCCTGTGTGTCCTCCCTGCTTTGTTGCTATGTTTCATGCAACTGCCGCAAATCCCGGCAGGATTTGGAAGAGAATCAAATGGAGCAGCAGAGGGGTCAGTGCCGCAGGGATGGCCCTGAACTGCTGAGCCAGCTCAGTCCCAAATGACAGAGGATGTGGAGATGCAGCTGGGCTGCCTTTACCACCCTGCGGCCCCCCCTTGGCACCTGGCCCCTCCAGATCCCAGCCCTTCCCTCTGGATTGGAGCGCCCTCTCCCCCCCTCCCTGCTCTCCATCTTTATGCAGTCTGCAGAGGTGCATTGTGGGAAACTCCCAAGTTTCCCCCCCACCCTCTGCCTGCCTCCCTCCCTCCTCTCTGCGCAAGAGCCAGCTCCCAAGGTGTGACTCGTCCGGCCGGAGGACAGAGGTAAGGGAGGGATGCCGCTGGGACGGGGGGCGCGGGTGGAAGGGCCGGGGCTCCCAGCTCGGGGACGCGCGGATGTCCTGCGCAGGGTGACAAAGAGAGACGGGGACGCGGAGCTACCTGCCCAAGGTGAGTGTGCACCTCCCGCGGCCGCCCGGGATGGAGGCCGGGGCTGCCATGCCGGCTGCCTCTGGAGCCGGCACCCCGCAGCTTTCCCCGTGAGAGGCAAAAAGATCCTTTTTTGACCCCAGACAAGGAGCACGGTGAGGATGGCCGGCCCCGGGAGGCTCCCCTCCCGTCCCAGCTCGCACGCTTTGCTCGCTGAAGGTCAGGCAGGCACAGGAGGTGTTTCTGCCCACACTCGAGTGCCTCCCGGCCGCTTCCTGCCCGCGGCTTCCCGCACGTACCTGCAGCCTCCCCGCCGCCGCCTCTGCGGGCTGTGCCGCGCAGCCCCAGCGCAGCCCTCGCCTGCTCCGAGCCGGGCCGGGCCAAGGACAGGCCCTGGATGCCGCAGAGCGCTCCGGAGGCAGAAGGGCGGCGGGCACGGGGAAGCGGAGCCGGCCATGTGCCGGAAACAGGGCTGCTGGGAGGGAGGAGGGGAAGCAGCATCTCGGGCTGAGCCCCTCCGGCCTTGGCAGGAGAGCTGCCGCACCTCCCCGGAAGGGTTTGAGCGCTTTTCCAGCTGCTTTTCCCCTCCCATCTACATGGACAGTGGGATTTGTTTGCCTTTTGCTCTGCCTGGAGGGATTTAATGACTCTGTTGAATTCTGTCAGTCGTGAGGCAGGAGGGAAGCAGGACCAGCCAGCTTGGTTCAGCCTTCACCTTTTCCCAGGAAAGGGGGTTGTTTTGTTGGGCAGGGAGAATCTGATATCAGTTAGGGGGTGTATCCTTTGATTTGACCCTGGGCTTGCGCTAGAGAGGAACTCACAAAGGGAAATCTGCCCCAACAAACCCAAAAGGGAAGAAGATGTCAGAGGCAGCAGTGCCTGTTAAAACAGGCAGAATATTGAACCGAAGGAGTGGGAGAGGGGTGGATACTAGCCCAGGGCTCCTGAGTCACGGTGGGTGCTTCCAGGGAGGGAATGCTTCGGGAATGTCTCAGGCTCTTCAGTCTGATGTCCTACTCTCGGTGCATCCATGTGCATCCCTGGGATGTGTGCTGGCAGGGACCTGTTGATTTGCTCCTGTTTACTTCTCTGTCCCTCTGGTGGCTTCTGGGGAGGTGCTAAGGGGGAAAGAAGAGGATTTTTAAAATTGAATCGAGGTCAGGCTGGCAGAACTTGGGCATTGGGACAAGAGGAGGAAACCTCCCCGCCGCAGCCCCGTTTTCCTGGGTGGGGCTTGGGCAGGATGCCGTCAGGAGAGGGAGGATGGACTATGCCGGATTAAGCTCCCTGCTCCATCTCAGGGCTGACCTCCAAAAGTCTGACCTTCACAGGTTTGACCTTCAGTGTTTTCCAGCTGCCATTTCTCAGCCACGGTGCCCAACACCAACATCTAACCCTGTGATATTGTGGTAGGGTGGGGAAGAAATCCCAATTCTCCCCTAAAAGTGCATTTTCATCCCGCTGCATCCATCCCCTCCCCTGTCAGGCTGCTGGGATGCAGGGCTGGAGAACACCCTGGCACATTGTCCCCATCCTGGATCAGGTGTTGGGGCTGGCAGATGGGGTGGAGGGACGGATGGAGCTCCCTGAGCAGGGATTTCCATGCTGGAGGAGCTTTGGCCATCCTTCCCCAGATGCTTTCCAGCTTTCTGCTGGGAAGGAAATGCCCTGGTGTTGCTGCACAAGGTAAGGGATGGGTTTTACCCCAGAGAGTGTGGGAGCCTCCCTGGAAGGTCATTGCCTTGTGTGGAATTGGCCCCTTGTCTGCCTGCAGTGGCTTCTTAGATTTCAGCTGCAGAGCAACAGTTTTCAGGCTGATGCCTGCAGATCCAGGGGCTGCCAGATTCCAGACCCAGCTCTGCATGTGAGGAATTGCTTCTAGAATCTTTCTGCTGGCCCCAGCTGAGCCACAAAGGGGGTGATGCTGCATCAGGCGGAAGGGATGGATTTAGGATGCCCAAAACTAAACTGGGGAGGGATGTTGAATTTGCTGCTGCTTCCTGCAGTGGTTGGGGCTATTTCACGGTGTCGCATATATCCCTCATCCTTTTTTGCTTGTGGATATTGAATTTGGGATGCAGGACTGGGAAGAAGATGCCTTAACAGCAAGATCTGTCAGAAAGGGAATCAGCCTCCTGAAGCTGGGGACTGGCTATGGCTGCTTGGGGAGCAGCACCCCAATTTGGAAGCATCTGCCTTCTTCCCAAAGGCTTCTCCCAGATCCTGGAAGGCCTGGGGTAAGGAGCAGGGCTTTGTGGTGGGAAGGAATGAGTGTTCACCATTTTCCAAGAGGCAGGGAATGTTTGCTGATCCTGTCACGTTATCCCTGAGCTGGCACCACAGGCCCAGAGCTGAGCAGGGAACCAAGACAAGCCCCATGGCCCCAGCCAGGGTGTTCCTGGAATTGAATTTTTTGCTCTGGGAGGGCTGGAAAAACATTATAAAGAAATGAACTGAGTGTGTTTGCAAAAGTCAAAACAGGAGGAGTTGCTCAGGGTAGGGTTCAGGATGCACCCAGATCCCTGTGAGGTGTCATGGGTTAAGGCTCCAGGATTCCTGTTGCTACGGTGTCTCCCAAAGTGTTCCCCATTATTGTTCCAGTGCTTTCATCCAGTGTCCTGACAAATAACTGAGAAGCCTTTCCTTTGTGCCCTGAATTTCTGTCTTGGGGTGAGGGACGCCCAGCCCTGCCAGGGAGAGGCTCAAGATCTAACACCTCGTGGTTTTTGAACGGTAAAAGCAACAGTTTTGCTCTGCTACAAAAAACCCAAAACTGTACAGGAGAGAAGAGAACTTGATGTTGTGTCTGAGGAGAGTTCAAACCCAAGATTAAAGTGAGATTAGTGCAGCAAATTGAGGTGCTCTGAACTCTGTTTTAGAAGCTTGCAAACTGTGCTAGGACCCTGAGGAGCCAGGCTTTGCAGGCAGGGTATTTCCAACCCAGCCTCAGCTACGTATTTCCAGATTCTGTTGAATTCTAGAAATTATTTTGCTGTAAGGTGTGTCTGAGAGTGCAAGTTGTAGGGGGGAGGCTGATGGCACTTAGGGGGCCTTCCCAGGTGTGACTTCTCCTGCTGACAGCAGGCCAGGACCGTGCCAGCTGTGACTCAGTGCCCACCCCTAGGGAGTCAGTTGGAGCACGTGGCTGGAGACAAAATCTCCTCTCTCCCATGGCTGCTCGGCAGTGCCTGGTTTTTGCTGTGCCCGTGGCTGTATACAAACAGGGATTCTTACCAGGGTGGGTTGGAGCTGTGTTTGGGATTAAACCCCTGTAAAAGAACACAGGTTGAGCCTCTGGCAGGAGTGTGGTGTGTCTGCAATGCTGCCTCCGATCTCAGAGAATAAAATGTCTGCCACATCCATCCCAGGAGCTCTTTGGGGACAGGATGTGTGTGGTTTGCAGAGGTGACGCTCAGCTCAGAGCTTGTCATCTGCAGAGGTTGTGGTGTAGAAAAAGACCGTATATGTCCTGTTACTGGGCTCTTTCTGGTGGGGAGACTGAAGTGCTGTGTCACCTGTGTGGGCAGCATGGCTGGGCAGCCTCCTGAGAGGCTGTGGTGTCACACCTCTGTGCCACTGCTGGCCCAGGATCTGCATCCCAGAGGCCTTCCCTTTGAAAATGGAGGGCAAAGCTGCCTTTTCTGGGCTACAGGAACCTGTCCTGTTCCCTGACCTCACCTTGGTGCCAGGTACAACCCAATCTCTGAGTGTGGCAGCCTTGCCCAGCCTGGAGAGAGGGGACGTGGCTTGGTGGCACTGGGAGTGGGAAGGGGGGTCCTGGCCACGCTCTGGGAGCTGTGGGGGTGGCAGGTACAGATTTTTAGTCACTGCCAGCACCAGCTGGACCAGTGAGGAGCACGCTGGGGCTCTGAGCAGCTGCAGGAATTGCCGCAGCCATGGAGCAGAGGCTTGGCTGGCAGATCTCCCCCCGTGGCAGCGATTTGAAGCTGCTGCCACTGCTAAAATACTTCCAGCATCTGACACTCTCCATAACAAGATTCAAAGGGCTTGTTTGAGAGGGAAATGTTTAATCCAGGGATTGGGGGAGGAATGTGGGGAGTAACAAACAACAGATTGGGAAAAGGATTCATAAATATCAGAGTGAAGTGGGTCAGCAGTGTTTGCTGTGACTGGGTGCTGCTGTCTCTGAGGGTTGGATTTGGGAGGGCTGGGAAGCACAGCAGGCTCCTGTACAGTCTGTCCCTGTCTGTGCAGCACTGAGGCCGTTCAGAAGCATCTGTGACAAGTGACTCTGCTGGCGTGGGGTTTGCGTTGCGTTGTGTCACGTTTGCCGTGCGTTGCGTCAGGAGCCGGGGGCTGAAATAGCCTGGAAGGGAGCTAAAAATCCTCCTTGGGGAGCTGCTCATGGCAGCTGAGAGAACACAAGCTCCTTATGTAAAGCTGCTTTAATATTTATGGTAATATCAGAGGCGGTGCATTACCTCATCCATCTTCGCTGCACTTCTTGGGCATGGGGAATGGCTTAGTCACTACTCTGCTGACCTTCTCCTGGGTGCTTGCTGGGCATCTCCCTGCCTTTAACACATTTGTTCCCCCAGCAGCTCAGAAAAAGGGAGAAATGCTGGCTTTCCCCATTGGGAATAGGGAGTTGAAACACTAGGAATGCTGCTCAGCTGCAGGAGGGGACTGGACACAAATCCTCCCAGACCTGACAGATCACTCCACGTGTGGCAGAGGGGACAGGCACAGACCCCTGAGGACATGTCCCAGAGGACAGGGTGGTCCAGGCTGCATTCCTTGGGGGTTAGATGAGAAGATGGAGGAGAGTGGGATGGTGAGAGTGCTGGGAAAGGAGCTCCCTCTGCTGCTCCAGAGCCACCTTTAGTGCCAGCTGCTGTTTCCTTAGGGAGAGCAAGGGTCTGTCTGTCCTGTGCAGGAGGGGATGAGTGCTTTTCTTCCAGATAGGCAGGAGTGACAAAGAAAGGAGGAGCAGATTAGGAGATAAGGGGGAGGATTTGAAGATAAGGTGTTTCCTGCCATCTCTGGCTCTTTCTGCACAGCATTGCTCTGGGTCAGATGTGGTCAGTAGCTGTTTCCAAGATGGATGTTTCCAACTGAAGGACACCTGGAGCGTAGGGATGGACTTTGTTGCAGGATAAATCCTGATACATAACCCCACTGTGCTGTTAAATCCTTCCTTGCTGCCAGTCTCAGTGTGGCAGTCGAGAACCTGATGGAAATGGGTTGCTTTTCATGACAGAGGGAAAAACCCTGTGGATGAGTTTCCCACTGCACCCCAGACCCACAGCCTGGAGCAGCTCCTCGCTCTTGCAAAGTGACTGACTTTTCCTTCCAAATGGAAGCAGCAGAGGAGGATGAGAGGATTTGGAGATGGGATGCATCCCTGCAGAGGGAAGGGGCCATCCTGATGGAGCTGTGCTGTGGCACAGATTTGGAGCTGGGATGGGGCTGGTCCCTGCAGAGGGAAGGGGCCATCCTGATGGAGCTGTGTTGTGGCTCAGCTCAGCAATGACTCATCCGCTGCGCTCGGTGCAGGATTGATGCAGCTTTCATCTGTGCACGCAGGAGACAGATGAATAGATGTGTTTGGTGATTTGCTGGGATTTGAGGCAGGAAAGTGCCCTTCAGGGAGCCAAGGGAAGCTGCTCCTCTGCTGGCCTGTTGCTCCAGTGGAGGGCAGCTTGTTGCACTGGGTGAGTCTGACTGCACTGACCTTGAGAGCAATCCCAGGGGAGCTGTGGCGTTTGTGTGCCAATCTTTGCAGCAGCTGCAATTTGGAAGGCTTTCCTTTTCCTTTTTCTCCTTGATCATCCCTGGCTTTAGTATGCCAGCTCCCTCTTCCCAGCCTGGGAAAGAGCTGGTTAGCTGCTGGCAATGAGAACCTTCCAGAAAGGGCACTGATTGTTAAACAGAAATAGCATGGAGCAGGGAAAAGGGAGGGAATGAAGCCTGTCTCCCACAAAATCTTATTCCCAAGTGCTGCTGTCTGTGTGGAGGAGGCAGAGAGGGAAATGAAGGGGGAGGAATGGGTAGACAGGCAGAGACAGCAGCTGACAAGAGAAAAGGGAGGAATGAAAAGATGTGAGGAGCTATAAAGAAGAAAGCAAAGGTAGGAAAAATGTGTCATTAGAGAAAAACTTGGTGTGATGGAATGAGGGAAGAGGAGGAGACAAAGGAATAGGGGAAACCCTCACATGCAGGCTTAGTTTTTTAAAATGAGGAAAGCACTTCTTTGTTCAGTCTGGGGGAGACAGAGGTGCTTAAAGATGAGCCCATGGTCATGCCCTTGGAAGTACAGGATGGAGAAGAGAGATGATTCCCAAGGTAGGAGCTAAGAGCACATAGAAGAAGGTTAAGTACTGGGATGGAAGAGGATGTGCTGCTAAGGGTACCCAGGAGCCAGAGAGGAGCCAGGCCAGAGGGTCTGGAGAGGTGCTGGGTGATCCAGTGGCTACTTGCAGTGATGGAAAACCACAGCAAAAGCCCTTTATGCAGGCACTTAAGAACTGCTGGTATTGATTTTTGGCTTAGTTTGGTTTCTACATCTTTTAAAACCTTTTCTAAGCTGTGTGATGGGTTTGTGTTGCTTTTAGTGGAAATGCACTTAGAATCAGGAAATTCTGTTTGTGGCAGTGCAGGGCATGGCAGCAGGACAAAGCTCCTGGCTCCATGGCTCCAAGCAAAACCAGCTTTTGTGCCCCCAGGAATGTGGAGCAGTGAGGGGTGTGTATAAACCTTGATGTGCCTGGGCTTTGTAGGATCCCCATTTCTCAGCAAGAAGGTGAGTTTGCCCTCCCTGATTTACCTCACAATCTCCATAGGCTGTACATGATTTTCTTAGGGAAAGAGCAGAGGTTTAATGCTTGGTCCGTGTGCTGTAACCACACGAATGTCAGAGTGTGTGAGTGGCCCAGTTAACTGATATCAAAGTGACAAAGAAGGTAAATTAATATTTATGCCACGATTAATCTGACCCTCCCTGCTTTAACCTCTGAGCCTGTTTCAGTTGTGGGCTCCACTTATCATTTCTTTGTGTATCATTGTGCCAGATTGAGAAAAAAAAAAAAAAAAGGATAAATTGGTCCCAAACCAGAGGATCAGAGTCCTGCCAGTGACTGTGTGCAGCCTCAGCTCTGGATGTGTGTAGGACTTGTGCTGACAGAGCACTATGGATGCTCTCTGGAAGCATAGGAAAAGGTGAGGCAGGTGGTATCTACAGAAATGTCACAGAATGAGCACTGAGAGGAAAATATTCTTGCACTTGGCCAGGCCCTTGTTTCCCTCCCACGCCCCAAGCCACAGAGAGGTCTGAAGCTGGGGGAGCATCCGGGGTGGTGTTTGTGTGGTACAGGATGCCCAAGTGTCTGATACACATTCAGCAAGCTGTGAGGGAGGCACAGTTTGGGCTTTCCAAAAGGGTTTAGTTTCCCAGACTAGGGAATGCAAGCACTGTCCAGCTGCAGTCAATGAGAAATACGGGGTTTTATGGTCACCAAGCCTACTGCAGTGTGAGGAGCTGGGCTGGAAGATCCTGGTGTGTCCCTTCCAGCTTAGGATATTCTGTGAGAGTTGTGGAATTCCATGATTTTTGTGCTGCAATTCCCTGTCTGCTCTAGCTGACTGGCACTGGAGCAGCTGGTGGCCACCAAGCAATGGCTGGCAAGGGAGAGCAGGAGAGGGAGGTGTTTCCATCTTACACTTAGGAGCCATAAGGTGTTGCTCAGCTTTGCTCTAGTCCCAGACCTCTCACTTCTGTGAGATTTCCTCCTTCCTAAATGGAGATGAAAGCCCCATGTTTGTCAGCCTCTTTCCCAGAAGAGTGAGCAGCACCGATCATTGGTACAATCCTGGGACCTTGTTCCTGTCATTAGAGGAGTGATCTGCCCTCTGAGCCACTGTGGAAGGAACCTTTGCTGGCTGAGGTTTTTGAGGAGCCTCTTCAGCTCTTGATCCAGACAATGAGCACTGATTTCACTTAGCAGGCAGAAAGCTCCTGGCGGGTTCCTGGCAGCCCTGAAGGTCAGCAGGGAGCCAGCAGCTCGGATCCTGGTTACTCTTTATTTCCCGAGCTCAGGGCTGATGTGGTGTTGAACTGCCGGAGCCCGCTGGCAAAATGCCCAGTGCATTGTCCTCTCCTCCCATCACATGGACATGCAGCCACAGGACATGCAGCATCCTCAGCTCACCTTGCCCTGCCAGCTTTGTGGGGTGAGGTTGTTGTGGTACAAGTTTTTCATCCCCTCAAAGCCCTTTGTTGAATTCCCGTGGTGCAGCAGTGCTGTTCACTGCTTCCACCAGCTCCCTGGGGAAGATAGCCCCAGATGATCACCAGCATCCTGTTTGGCTCCATGGGCAAGTCCAGCAAACCCTGAAAGGAGATGACAGGAGTGACATGTCTCTATCACCAAGAGATCCAGCTCTGCAGTAAATCCACGCAATCAATTCTCTTTTGCACCAGCTGAGGATCTGGCACTTTGTTTTGCCGTTGCTCTACCAATATGCTGGTAGAAATAATCCTTTTATCTCTGCTATCTGTGAGAACTGAGAAACTAATGCTGCTTTTCCTGCAGTACTCATCTGGAGGGAGAGTATCACACAAGATCTCATTTTAACTGCTTCCTAAGTGGACCTTGGGATAGTGCTGCAAAAGGGGAGGGTGGAGGGTGAGACAGGCAGGAAGGATCTATCCATCTGCTTTCCCATGGAACACTGTTGTCTCCTTACCCAGAAGGGTTTGAAAGGGTGAGCAAAGGCAAAGTAAGGTTTATTTGGTTGGATGTGAGTTTGTCATCACCGACAAATGACCTCACACACACAACCAGGATGGACTTCACTATGGATGCCCAGAAGTGGCGGCCATAGATGACAGTCAGTCCAATTTGTTTGATGTTCCTGTTCGATATTAGGAAAAAAATCCTTCCCTGTGAGAGTGCTGAGGCCCTGGCACACACTGACCAGAGAAGCTGTGGCTGCCCCATCCCTGGAAATGTCCAAGGCCAGGCTGTACAGGGCTTGGAGCCATCTAATCCAGTGGAAGGTGTCCCTGCCTGTGGCATGATCAAGGTGAGTTTTAAAGTCCCTTCCAACGCAGGCCGTTCTCTGCTTCTGTGATTGTTACAGGCACAAAGCTTGTAGCAAATGCTTTGAATGGAGTTCACAGTTCTGAAAGAAGGAGCCAACAGTTTTCCAGTCTTCCTTTCTGTCCTCCTCCATCACCTCCAGGCAGAGCAACACTGGCTTGCTCTACCCTGTCACTCACCTCTCCTTGTTCTTCCCGCTCCAGGTGCTGTACCATGTCCAGGTAGGACACTGCCAGTGTAACAAGCATCCCAAGACAGCCTCTCCCAGGCCTTGAGCTCGGGTGGCTCCTCTGCTTCCATCAGCAGCTGGGTGAGGGAGAAGAGCTGGGATAGCCCCACCTATCCAGCCGCTGCCCACAGCACCCCTAGGATGGATTCCAAAGGCAACGTCCGAAGCGGAAACAAACCCGACGCCAAGGCCGCCAGCTCCGGGAAGCCGGAAAAACCCAACCCCGGGCCTGCCACGAATGCCGACAAGAAGGAGGCCCCCAAAGAGCAGCCTGCTCCTGCCACGGCCACCAAGAAAGCAGGAGGTGACGCTGCCATCGCCAACAACCACAGCAACCTGAAGCCCAGCCCCGCCGGCACGGAGACGCAGGAGGCCAGCGGGCAGTCCCCTGACTCTGACCACAAGGGAAACAGCTCCGAGGAGTCCCCGGGCAGCTTCTTCGACAACATGAAGCCCTTGATCATCGTCGGAGGAGTGGCGGTGGCCGCGCTGGCTGTGATTGTGGGAGTGGCTTTCCTAGCCCGGAAAAAATGAAGACCGAGACGGGGTGGGGATGAGAAACCCAGCCCAGCTGTACAGCTCCTTTTGAGACAAATGCATGCAGAGAAATTCTATACATAGCTATATATATAGAGAGCGAGCTAGATAGGTCAACAACAAACACCAACTGCAACTCCAGGGTCTTGTTCAAGACGACTGTGCCAGTCTGACCCCCTGTGGGTAACTCCATGCACTCAGTGTGTTCTTTCATGTAATATATCTTGGCTTATACTGCTGTGTATAGATTACAGCTTCTCCTGATCGGTGTAAATGACGGTGTCCCCTCCCCTCCCCTGCTGTCCTCCCTGGGAGACACCCCTCCTCCCCCCCTTGCAGTCCCGTTTTCAAGTCCAAAGTGTTCTACGTCCCATTTGGAGTCCCAATTTGTGTTTTGGTTTCTGTTTGGTTCTGTTTTAACTTGGGCTTTGGTAAAGAAGATGGAAGGGGAGTGCTAAGGCCTGGCTCTCCTGTCACGCTGGGCTGGGGGTGTTTTTCCAGCCCCATCCCAGGACAAGGGAAGCACAGGGGCAGTGGCAGGGAAGAGGCAGCTCCCTGACCCAACATCCATGGGCGATCCCTAATTGGTGTCTGTGCGTCTGCCCCTCATCATCCCACCTCGGAACACCCGCCTGGGAAGTGCTCTGGAGGAGCCAGGGCAGCTGCGGCGTGGCAGAGCCCGGTGTGAGCCTGGGATGTCACATCAGGTCACTCCTCTGGCTGAGCTGCCAGCAGGACAGTGACCAGAGGGGCTGTGCTGTGGCCCAGAGAAGTCCCATTGCAGCCTTTGGGATCCCAGGGCTCGCCAGGGTCACGTGGGCAGCGTTTGGAATAGAGAGACTTTGTTTTGGATCTAGTATTTCCTAAAGTTAGGCTGGGCTTTGCAGGGTGCTGTGGGCTCAGTCCAAGCTCCCTCGAGGTTTGCTGGACCATTGATGTTCATTTTTTTGGGCTTTGGATAAGGCCTTTTGCTGGATTTTTTTTTTCCCCACTGAAGGCTGTGGTCTCTCAGCACATGGGTAGACAGGAAAAGGGGGAGACATGAGCTGGTGTTAGGGGCAGAGAGGACCTGGGACCCCATGAGAGTCGCACTAACCTACCTGCTTTATACCAGGGAACCCCCTTCAAGGGCACTGGAGTCTGTCCTGGGTGGATTTCTTGCCTCCCTCTTGTGACAGTAGTAGCAGGGATTTGTAACTCGTCCACACTTTGGAAATGGAAACAAATACCCAGCCCTCAGGAGCAGCCTGATTTCATGGGTGAGTACCTTGGCTTTAAAGCCAGACCTTGTGAGGGGAAGGAGAGAGGGTGTTTAGTGCTTTGGCCTGTGCTCAGCACTAAACAGCAAGAGGTGAGGAGCTCTGCCTCTGAAAGCTTCCATTAGGCTGCTGCAAAACAGTGTTACAAAAATCCCTTACATTTTGGGTTGAAGTGGGGTCAGAGATTAGATGAGGTCCAGTGGGAGCTCAGCAGCAGCCACAGCCCATGGGCAGGGCAGGAGTGATGATTAGAAAGGGGCTGTGACACAGCAGGGTGAGCTCTGTTACAGAGCCCATCATGCACCTTTAACTGGGATGGATGGATGGATGGATGGATGGATGGATGGATGGATGGATGGATGGATGGATGGATTCAGGGGCTGCAGGGAGAGAGGGGGGTGTGCATTCATCATTCATTCCTCAGGTGCTGCCTATGCAGTGTCTGCCTCTGGCACAGTGCCTGGATGGAATGGTGTGGGGGTATAACCTGACCTGGCAATTCTGCTCTTGGTTCATGTCTGTCTTATTTACCTCCAAATCTGAGTGCACATGGGCTTGGAATGCATGGCTACTCCTGTAGTGAGCTCAGAAAATATTCCCAAAGGTGTATTGCCTCTGGGAATATCAGACACTGTGTCCTGGTGCAGATGGAAGTTGATGCCTCCACCTTTGCCAGCACAGAGACAGGAGCAGGCGTGTTGGGCTCACAGGAGTTTTGGGAAGCAGGGCTACAGCTCCAGGTGAGATCCTGGTAGCCTAAAACACTCTTGGCATGAGCTGTGGATGTGTTCCCAGCAGCAGTGTGTCACTTACAGCCTGAGGAAGGGTTAGAAGCAGGAGGGTCCTCTTCTCCCCTCAGAGGCACAACTTTGGAGGGAAATTTTCACAGGGAGTTTTGCTAACATTGCTCAGAAGGAAGAGAAATCACCCCCTCCTGCTCTGGTTCATGTTTTGCCATGTAAGGTAGTGATTTTCAGACAGTGACTTCTGTTTTCAAGAGATGTTTCCACCTTTCCTGCCCCCTCCCTCCCTCTCAGCTCTGGCCTAGGATTGTTTTCAGCAGAGTGTGGCATTAGGAGCAGCACCTCTCTATTCTGCCCTGACCAGCATGGATAGATCAGGGAGGAAAGTGAAGCACCTGCCCCACTCGAGTCTCCAGTTTTCCTTTCTAAAATGTTTTTATTTCCTTGTCTTCACCTTTGGCAACAGAAGAGGGGAAAAACAGTTCTCAGCCAATGGCCTTAACCTTTTCTCCATCTCCAAACCCTGCCTGCCCTTAGAGCACTCAGATGCAAGGCCACCAATTTCATCCAGAAACACCACAGAGGTGGTGTTGGGGCCGCAGCTCCTCGTCAGGCACGGCGCTCATTCGAGCCCTCCCTGCTCGGCCAGCCTGGTATGTTCTCTTTGTCAGGGGTTTTTGAACGAGGTCTGTCCTGTTCCCAAGGGATTTTCCACTTCCTGTGATCAGTCTGCTGTACAGGTTCAGCACCTGGAACCCACCTCTTTGGCAGTGTGGTTTGGAAAACACCTGTCTGTGTCTGTGTCTGTGTGTGTGTGTGTGCCTTGAAGCACATCCTGTGTGTGTATGTGTGTGTGTGTACAAACCTCTGTGTTGCATTGCTGCAGTCTGGGAGGGGGAGAGAATCCAAGCTGGAGATGTCCCTTCCTTCGTTCCCTGCATTCACACCAAGTGTCCATGATGTCTCTTCTGTGCCATTCCCACCACGCCATGCAGGTCCTGAATTCCTTTCCAGTCCTGGTTTCTTCTCAGTGCAAGGGATGTCTGGCTGGTGAAGCGCTGAGTGTGTGGTGTGCTCGGAGCCCCGAGCCCTGCTCCCACCCTGGGCAGTCCTTTGGGCTCTTTGCTTTAAAATGAGGCACTTTTAGACTCTCCTGGACTGTGCTGTAGTGCTTTTCCAAGCGTGGCTCCAGTGTTGGGCCGGGCAGATTCAGCGTAGATGCCACAGTGCGCCGCAGCCCTGACTTGCAAACAGCTCCTGTCCTGCCTTCCTGTGCCAGGCTGTGCAGTGCTTTTGTTCTGAGCCAAAAATGTCCAGCGAGCACCAGGCCGAGGGAGCAAATGCCCCTCTCTCAGCCCCAAAGCTGTGGAAGCTGAAGGATTTAATGACTGACCTCGCTGTGCTAAATAAATAGTTGTCTTTTCTCGTACTGAGCACACACCATTATTTGCTTGATGTCCTTCTTTGTGTGGTTTTTGTGGTATGAAGTCCTTCCAGTGACATCTCCGTGGGGAGAGTGAATTAACACTTAAAACTTATCAGAGTCTGTGCTTGGGGTTTGAAGAGATCTAGATTGCTAGTTTACTCTTTTGATCAAGTCGATAAATTAAATATTGGCAAAACTGGTTTCAGACCTTTTGGTTTATCACCAAAACTCTCGATTGAATCACTGCACCCGATCTCAATCTCTTGTTAGGGAATCATAAATTTCAGTTGAATATAAAGATGTCATTTTGCTGTCTTGGACAACTCAGTAGAAGGTTTTTGCTGCTTCTATTTTAAGAGAGATGAAATGGATTATGCTTCTGCTTCCTCTTCCTACTGATTTAATACCCTGTAGATAAGTCCTGTTATTCCTAACAGTGCTGCAGCAGGATGAAAACAAATCTGGCAGCCAGGGGATTGTGCAGCAGCATTTTGGGGAGGGTGAGAATGCATTCCTGTTCACCTGGGGCTCCCTTAAAGCACTCAACAGTCACTTGCCCTGAAGCATTTCTTAGGGGGCTGGGCGATAAACGAACCATCCATTTGTGTCTCTGATGGACTAGAGTTTGAAGGTTGAGCCATAGAATACTGAAAACAAGGGGAATTTTTCCACTGGCTTCGCCATGCTCTGGCCTTTGAGTTCTTGTTGGCACCAGGGATATGATCACAGGTCATCATAAAATCATCTCAATTGCACATTTACTTTTCAATTGACACAAACGTTCCTTAGGCTGAGCATAAGGGAAGTCTCTTCTAGTAGGCAGCTCTGCTTATACTGGCATCAGGATTTGTGTATGAACAGCAGCAGTGCAACCAAAATGCCCCTGGAGCTGGTGAGAGAGATTTATGCCTTAAAATATTCCTTACTTTTCCTGGAAACGCTACTGGGGTTTAGCATTCAGCGGCCTTCTAACTATTCTTAGAATTGGTTGAAAATAACAGTGCTGAAGATTGAAGAGGAAAATGATTCTTTGATAAGTAAACCAAAAAAGGAAGGCAATGAAAATATGCTTGAAAGGTGAAATGATTGGAATTTCAATCAGCTCCATGGAAAGCTTCAAGTTGGTGAAGATTCTGTGAGGGTGCAAGGAACACAGCAGAGAAGTGGAGAGAAAAAGCACTATTTCATTATCTTAATAGCTTTGGTAAGGACATGCTAACTTTTAATTCCTCTTCCCCCTTTTTCTTTTCCTCAGAAAAAGGCAAAAATGACGAGCTCTGGTGCCATGCAAATTAACCTCCGCTAATTGCCTTTTCCAGATGAATTCCTGCTGGCTCTGAGCAATGTTAGAGGGTTAGAAAAATACCTGAAGTTTTCTATAACCAACTTTGCATGATTCAGGGGAATTGCCAGGACATCAGGAGGGGCTTTGTTCTCTTTTCACGTTATGACAAGGACTGCAAATGCAGCCTGCTTGCACTTCCATCCTCCTGGTCCATCCTCCATGCCGGAGCAGGAATGATTCCCTGATTCCCTTCCCAGGCCTTGTTGTGGTGTCATTCCCTTCACCACGAAGCTGGGAGAGGTCTGTAGGGGCAGGAAGCAGCGTCACATCATGTTCATGAGCCGGCTGCAGTTCTGCTACACAGGTTGGGCACTTCCCACCACCAAGAGAAATTGGCTTTGATCTGGAGCAAAACAGTTCTGTATTCCAGTAAATTCTCCCTGCAGGACATTGAAATTGGGAATATTTCCTGCTATTTACACTGGAGGTATTTAGTCCTTTACTGTTCTGGGGAGAAATCTGCTGATGCTGAGGATTTGTTGGCACGTTTTGAGTCTTATGAGTGACACTTGGCTGGCACTCCCAAAAAGCCTTGGAGCCTGTGCCCCCATCCAGCAACCTTCAAAGGGGGTTTAATCCACTGAATAAAGTGGGTTTATGATGACTTCTTCCTCTTCTTTTTGAGTCCATCAATAACCTGATTTCCTTTTAAATTCCCTAATTCCTGGGATGTCTGTTCACACCAGATCTTCAGCTGCTGCAAACTACAGGGTTCCATTGGTTTCTGATCTGATTCATTGCTTGTTCTTTCCTCCTTCTTTGGCCACTGCACTGTATTCCCTTTTCTTTCTCTACTTTCTTCCTGGGCAGCTCTGCAGATGTGGCCTTTCCATAGCCCAAGGCTGGGGCAGATTTTGGGTTGTCTAAGGCAGGTTTTGGGTGGTCCCCCAAAAATACAGGCAGTGCTGGGCCCCCAGACTGTGTGTCACAGCAGGGAATGTGTGGAGCTTTGATCTGCCCTCACCTTTGAGGGTGTAAGTCTGCCACAGGATTTGTGATGGATGACAAGTCCCCAGGAAGGGAGGTCCCTTCCTGTCCTTTCCTGTTGGTCAGGTGTGAGGTGTTCTGGCTGCTTGAGAGGGCTGACATGCTGTGAGCACACACTGCACTTGGCTGCAGCCACAGCTCCCTCAGCCCTCTGGAGTGCCAAAAACAGAGGGAAAAGAGAAGTTTTGAGGCTGAGAACATGTATTTCTGCTGGCCTGGAAGGATCAGCTGTTGTGCCAGGGGTGAGGGTGCAGGAAGTGCAAGGATTGTCTCATCTCAGTGAGCCGATCAGGTGTCGCTGGGTGATAGGGAACTGTGGGACGTCTGGGCCTCTAAAATTCACATTTCAGTCAGTTGACCATAACAGGCCTCAAAATCCTGTGAGAGATCAGAGCCTTTGGCCTTCCAGACTCATGAGTTTGGATCTACCTTGTGCTACAGCTCTGCTCCCTCCTTGGACAGTGTGTGCTTGGATATGCAGCACTCTGCAACTTGTGCCCTCTGCTCCTTGATGCTCTTCAAACGAAATAGGTTTTTTTTTCTGCTGAAAAGCATAACTTGGGTTAAACAAGCTTTGGACTGGCTGTTCCCATTTCCCTTCTGGTTGTTCCCAGCTTGCAATTCTCAAAGAGTTCCATCACTTTTCCATTCCTCAGCCCCAGTGCAGCATCTCGAGCCTGAATGTATAGGTTCTTTCTGTCTGTGTGATGATGCTGCATCACCAAAGCTCCCACCAGGACAAGAGGAATCTTTATTCACCTTTCCAACAGTCACATCCTGCATCATATCCCTGGTTCTGCCATGGCTGCTTCAAGCAGCCAAGCTTCTGGGGCAAGCTGATGAGAACAAGGGTGCCACAAAATTTTGTTTGGTTAAAAACCAACCAACCAACACGGGAATAATTTGGCTTTACTGAGTTTTGAGCAGCCCTTCATAACCCTGGTGCCTTTTCCCAGGACTGTTTCAACTGAAGCCTTTAAAAGTTGCAGTTTCACCTTCCCAGGAAACCAACTCTCTTCCAGTGCAGGTTGGCTATCAGATTGTGGAGGAACTAAAATTTTAGGAAGGGAAATTGAAGGTCAGATTACAGGGGATTTTTATTTTGGTTTTGGTTTGTTTGGATTCTGTTACTTCTCCAGGGACTGATCCAAAGCCCTCAGAAGTCAGACTGAAATGCCTGCTGTTCCTTTGGAAGCCTCAGGCATCTTTCCAATGACCTTGGTGGGTTTTGAGTCAGCTCCTGAGTGTGTTTTCCAAACAATAGGAATTTTCCAAGTGACACCTTGATTTCTTCCCTGTACAACCAGACCTGCTTGTCACTTACACATCTTTGCCTTTATTCAACAGGTAAAGGTTTGGGGTTTTTTTTTGCTCTCAGAAACAATATGCTGCTAGACACATTTCCTGGAGGGAAATGGACACCTACCTACACACAAAGCTATCCAGCTAATTTATACCTTGTTGAATTTATAATCTTGTCTATGCTTCTATGGACACTTTGTATGGGCTGCAGCTCAAATCCTAAAATAGTCAAGAATTTTTTCCTTTCCCATATAGTATTCTATTTACTTTGACTTTGAAAACAAAAAAAGCGTATAAATGCAATAATGCAGGTAGACTAGAAATACTAGATTGAAAATTTAAAGTAGTTTAGCTTGTCCCATTGTGACTGACAGTGTTGTACGACACCCAACGCTGTACCCTGACATTTTCCAGGCTTTCTCCGTAGCTGAATCTAGTATTAGCTTTGGAAACCCATTGTGTGAGTGGTGGGTGGATGGGTCGGAATCGTGTGCTCTCTACACACTGTATGTTACTCACATCACAAGCTGTATGGCCACTCCATATGCTGTGAAACTGTAAATGATTCCCAAGTACACCTGTAACTCTTACCAGGATTGTGAGAAATAAACTATATATAGATATATATACACACACGTAGAGAGATTGTATAATTCCTCCTGTGAGCATCTTCGTGTACCTGGGGGTGTGAGTGGAACCTGCTGTGCCCCCTCTGGAGGTTGACTGGAGAAAGCTGTGGCTGCCCCATCCCTGGACACGTCCAAGGCCAGGGTTCACAGGGCTTGGAGCAACCTGGGATAGTGGAAGGTGTCCCTGCCCATGGGAGAGGTGGAACGAGGTGAGTTTAAGTCCCTTTCCAACCCAAACCAGTCTATGATTCCTGGATTTTATGTCTGCGTTTCCCAAAGGCCCGATGTTTTCTAGGTGATGCCACTGAGAACTGTGAGAAAAGGCAGTTCCTGCCCCAAATAAACTCCAGTCTGCCCAGGGAAAGCGGGATGATTATTGTTTTTCCCAGATAGGAACTAAATTGAATCGTAGATTTACCCAGAGACACAGGGGAAACATTTCTGGTCCACGAAATTCCCTATCCCACAGCCTGGTCTCCAGCTTTCATCCCCAGTTCTTTGCTGTGACCTTTTTCCTGCCAAATTTCTCTTGTTGATTTTCTGGTTTTGTTTCTGAGATGGCCTGGGAACACCTCCCAAACAAAGCATCCCCTGAGCACTGGGTGATGTCTCTGGGGTCCCTGTGCACAGATTCCCTGCAGGTTCTGGAGGGGACGAGGGTTTTGGCAGCACGTGTCAGCGCACAGGGCTGGTGTTGTATTACACCAGCTCCAATCAGGGTCCCGATGGAACACTGCAGGCTTCTGGAAATTAATTTCTTAAGAACTGGGCAGAAAAATCCTGTAAATTCCACAGGGTCAGGGAAAAGGGCATCCTTCAGCTGCAGAAGTGTAATCATCTGAGGGCTTTGCTGCAGAAACACAGCTGGAGCCTCGAGTTTTAGTTTGTCTTGACAGGAGCAGAAGATCAAATAAATTCCTATTTTCTGAGTGGGAATGCTGGAGCTGAGAGGCTGGGATGGATGGGGGCCTGACTCTCCCACTGGCCCCAGTCAGGCTGTGTGGAATTCCACGTGCCTGGGGCAGTGCAGGGAGGATGGAAAGAAGAGCTGATGGAGCAGAGATTGGACAGCACTGTCCTTTGTGTTTGTTTAAAAAGCACTGGAGTCACAAGCAGAGAATAAGGATCATAAATATGATGCTCTGTGATATAAAGGCTTAGGCTGCTGGATTGGCACTAAATCCTGAAGTACTCCCCAGTGAAACTGAATAGTGAATGAGATGCCTTTTTTTCCTTTTAAAAAAATAATTTTCTGGTATCTAAGCTGGAGCAGTGAGGAACATCCAGATTAACCAGCCTACGGACTCGGAACACAGCTCTGGAGAGAAAAGGAGACAGATGATTGAAGAGCCGGACAAGGTGGCATAAGCTACATTTCCTTTAGGAAACCAGGCTAGAAATTAAACCCTTTCCAATAAACAAATAAAGCCAATAGCAGGATTGCGCTGTCTTTATTTTACACCTTTCATTTTATAACTGCATTGTTGCTCTGCAACACACCAGCAGCCAGCAAGGGTTAAACCTATTAAATTCACACAGGGATAAGAGATGCAAATGCAGAAACGGAACACTGAGGTTTATGAAGGTGGGGAACTAAGGAAACAGTGACAGTTGCCGATGGGACGTGGCACCACGGGGTTCTCGGGACACCCGAGGGCTTCCAAAGCTCCCGGCGGCGGCAGCGCCCCCTCAGCGCTTCCCGCGCTTTTCCGCCTCCCTCGGGATTTCGCGCGCTTTCCCCGCCCCTCCGCGCTCCCGGCACCGCGCACGCGCGGCCGCACGAGGCTCCGCCGCCGCCCTCAGGCCCCGGCCCCGCCATGTCGGAGCGGCTGGCCAAGCCCTCCTGCCTCATCGTCGCCAGCGCCGCCACCGCGGGTGAGACGCTCTCGGGGGGGGGAGGGAAGCCCCCCGGTTCGCGGGGAGCCGCCGTCCGGCCTCCGCTGGTGTCCCGCGCTCCCCGTCCCTTCCCAGCGCCGCGGCGGGTGGGCGGAGCGGGGCGGGGCGGGGTTGGGCTGTCCCCGGTGCGGCTTTCGCGGTGCGTCCTGCGTGTGCCCGGCCCGCGGCCCTCGCCGTGAGGGTGTCCCGTGTGGGTGACACTGCAGCCGGGCTGTGCAGCCGTGTGGGTGTCACTGCAGCCGGGCTCCCTTGCTCGTCTGGGTGTCCCGTATGGGTGTCACTGCAGCCGGGCTCCCTTGCTCGTGTGGGTGACACTGCAGCCGGGCTCCCTTGCCGTGTGTGTCCCCCGTGTGGGTGACACTGCAGCCGGGCTGTGCAGCCGCACGTGTGCCCTCCCTGCCCAGCTGTGCCGCTTTTCCGTGCGCGCACATCTTGCGCTGCAGGTGTGGCCGCCGTGTGCAGCTGTGCTGCTCGGCTCCCCTGCGTGCGGCTTTAGTGGTTTTGAGGGGAAGGAGGGTAGGCTCAGATTGGGTGTTTGGGGAAAGAATCTTTTACCTGTGAGCGTGCTGAGGCCCTGGTGCGGATTGCCCAGGGAAACAGTGGCTGCCACATCCCTGGAAGTGTTCAAGGCCAGTTTGGATAGGGCTTAGAGCAACCTGGGTCAGTGGAAGGTGTCCCTGGCCTTGGCAAGGGGTTGGTACGAGACTTTAGGGTCCCTCCCAACCCAAATCATTCCAGGATTCTGTTCCTCAGCACACAGCTCACCTGTAATGAAGGCTACGCATTTCTGATGTCTTAAAATCATTAAATCCTAACAAAATAATAATCTGAATTTATTTAGAGCTTTCAAGATGAGCAAACACCCAAGCTTGCGTACTTTGCTGGATGTGAAAAGTGCATATTATATGGCTCTACATAAATATTTACTATATGTATTTTGTTGTATTGATTAGTAATGCTGTATTAACATTTTAATAATGTGATAAATGTAGTCTTGTAGTTAAAAGGTAACTTTTGTAGTTAAAATAAGAACTATGTAAGTGGGATATTTTTTTAAAGAAAGAAATGAGGCACTTGCACCAGGTAGCAGCCACAGGACACCTAAATCTTTCAGAGAGAAGGAGTTTATTGTTCTCTTATCAGAAGAAACTGAATTCTTCCTGCATAGCTAAAGATCCAAGGCGCCTTAGGATTAGGAGGAAGAAGTTGACGATGACTAGACCGAATCCTTTGAATGGAATTTATGCATCATGTATGAGGTGTATGAATATTCAACAGGCTATTGTTTTTAAGGGTTAATCCTTTGTTAACAGGAGTCCTTTTTCAGACTTCTACTCCCCACAAAAAGGTACCTGGATGTCTGTAAATCTTTGTTTCTGTTGTCTCATACTTGTCCTAATTAAAATTGCCCAAATTGCTATTACTCTAATTGTATTACTATTTTTATAGCCATTTTATTATAAATAAACTTTTAAAATTTCAAAAACAAGTGATTGGCGTTTTTCACACTGGATAAAGTGTGGCCTGCATTAAACTATCACTGTTTCCCTAAGGTGTTGGAATCTTTTTTCCAGGTGTTTCAGCCCAGTCGTTCCTTCACTGCTTTACTCTGGCCAGCTCTGCCTTTAACCTGCAAGTGGCAACACCTGGGGTGAGTGAAAATGGACAAATGCTGTGATTTCAGCCTGAAACCAATTGATATCACAGTTGTAATGAAAAAAATAATGTAATTAATATAATATAAATTTATTGAGAGGTGTTTTATTTACCGTAGATATTAAGGGACCTGTTTAATTCTGGTTTTTTAATACAAAAGTGACTGCAGCCTTTCTGTAGCATGGATTTGCACTTCTCTATCCAGTATCTGTTCCCACAAAGAATGGAGGGAAAACTGCTAGCAGTAATTCAATGGGGAAAATTGAAAACTTCAGTTTTTTGAGAGCTGAAAGCATCTCAAAACCCCCCATGGCCATCCTTCAGGAAGTGTCCTGCATGCCTGTGCAGTGATGCTGACCAGGCTGTGTCACCATGCTGTCCCCAGGGGAAGCCCATTGACTTTGTGGATGTGAACGAGGGCAACACGCGCTGGATCCAGGACTTCCGCATGAAATCCTACGCCAGCCCCGCCAAGCTGGAGTCCATTGATGGTAAGGGTGTCACCACGGCCCTGCCTGGGACACAGGGCCTGCTTAGGGCCAGGATTTCAGGGAAGAATGACACAGAAGAGGCAGGAAAGTTGTGTTTCAATAGCTGCAATTGTTGGTTTGCTTTTTATTTAAGAGGAAGTCTGCAAATGCTTTGCAGTTTTGTTATTTATTTTGGAATGGTCATTCTCTTTTAATGTGTGTGTAATATATACAGATAATGTCTGTGTTGTATATTAGCACTGTACACTACATTGTTACTTGTTAAAAATTAATATTTTGCTGGAGTAGGAGCCAGCAGACAGAACAGTTGTAAGTTTTGCCTGGCTCATTAAAAATGTGTGTCCCTTGTCCTAAGAAGGGACCTTTTTCTCTCTTCTGTGTAGCTTTATTAGTTCTTTAGGTATTTTTTAACTGATTTATGTGGGTTTGTCCTTTTTTTCCAAACGTGCAGTGGATTTATAATCAGGCTTTTTGGGTTTTTTACCTGTCCTACAATCAGTTCCTGCTTTCCTCCCACCCAGGGGCTCGGTACCACGCCCTGCTGATCCCAAACTGCCCCGGGGCTGTGACTGACCTGGCCAACAGTGGGTACCTGGCCAAGATCCTGCAGCACTTCAGCACTGAGAGCAGTAGGTGAACATCCTCGGGGACTGGGTAAATGAAACAGGGCTCCTGTGCTGCCTCTGCAGGATGGCTGCCTTCCAGAGACTTCAGAGTGCTGGCATGGCTAAAGAGCATTCCAAACTGGGAAGGAAAAAGGACATGTCAAGGGGGAAAACAAATGTCTTAATGGGCCTCTAAAAAAGGAAAAGGAGACTTAGAAAAAAAAAAAGTGTCCTAAAATGTCTTAAAAAGGTAAAAGGGAGTCCTAAAAGGAAAAAAAAAAGTGTCCTAACGTGTCTTAAATAGGAAAAAGGGAACCTTGAAAAGGAAAAAGAGGTCCTAAAGTATCTTAAGGAGCAATACCAGTAGCTTTTCAGGGCTTGTCTCAGAAGAAGGATTTGCTGCCTTACAGTGGTACAGAAATGGCTCTGTCCAAATCACCAACATTCAAGGCTCAGAGCCAAGTGTGGAATGTCCCAGGATCATCATTAAGACTGCAGTTAATCAAGACTTGGGGTGTGCTCCACATTTGAGTATTTGTGGAGCTGTCTCTGGACTTGGAGTTAAAATCTGCAATTCTTGTTCTTCCTCTTACTGTAATAAAAATAAAATAATTGTAGCAATTCTTAAGATAGACAATATTTGCTACTGCAGTGTGCAGGAGAGCCCCTACAGCCTAAAGGAGCATTATCAGTGCAGTGTAACTTCATTGCAGGAGGGCAGCATGAGGCTCACCACGCTCATCTGTGTTTCAGGTGTTTGGAGATGCTCACAAATGTGCTTTAATTCTTTTCTAGAGCCTATCTGTGCTGTGGGACAGGGAGTGGCAGCTTTGTGTTGTGCCACCAATGAGGATAAATCCTGGATTTTCCAGGGATACAGCCTGACAGGGGTAAGCCAAGCTTTTACCTTGTTTTTGCTGTTTGGGGGCTTTTTTTGCTGTGTGATTTCTGGTGGTTTTGAACTTCCTGTAAATATAATTTAACAGTTTGGTGCCCTTGGCTTGTGCAAGATGTGCAGAGTTGTCTTTGACAAGGGGCCCAGCACTGGGTGCATGAAGGGTTTGTCCCACTTAAGTGGCATGTGGGGAATGCTTTCCCTCTGATTGTTCAGTAAACTTTAAACTGAAGCAGAAAAAGAAAAAGGAGCTGGAAATTCCTGCTGCAGCTCTTTGCATTTGTTGCTGAGGACTTATAAAAAAATCTTTGATTGTTTGATGAATGCTGGGGATAAGTTATATTTCTCATAGTATTCTTTCTTTTTAAAAAGTAGAGGGAGTCTTAGGAAAAAAGTTAGAAGTTTTAGGAAAAAAGGCTGTTTGTACAAATTGGCTTGCAATTAAAGCAGCGAGTTACTGCTGATATTTTATTTTGTGTGCTCTGACCTCACAGCCCATTTTATAGTGTCAGAGGATGCCAATTGCCCTAGTACAGCTTTCTAGCCTGGGAAATTTACATGGAAAGTTAAGAAATAAGGATCTTGTGGCTCACAAAAGCTATTAGTGTTCTCATGTGCTTCTCTTTGAGTTAAGGATTATTTATGACTCTCTGTGGATTGTTACAGTCCATGATGAAATAATTTAAATCATGTTGTGGCCTAGCTGTGGTTGCTGCGGCAACCATAAAATTAAATTCCTTCCTTTTGTGTATTAAAATTCTAAGTTCTCCTGAATTTTCTGTCTGTAAGCTGTTTCCCATATTCATTCCAACATGGATTACTGGTTTTGGACTCTGCAGCTGGCACAGCATCTGTGTCCAAATATTTGTGTGCCACGGACAGACAGGTCTGTGCCTTCCTGAGGTTAATCACACCTGCAGAAATTGTTTGGTGGTGTTATTTCCTCTTTTCTTAACTCACTTAAGAGTTTCCAGTTTGCTCCCTGCACAAAATCCATCAAAGCTGCTTGTGGTCATTTGGCTGGGTGAATAGTAGAGGGAACAGAAATATAAATGTCAGGGAAATATGTGCTGGTTTTGCTTGGCTTTTTCTGTAAAAAAGCCAGCCAAACTGATTTCCTTTTGATCTATTTCAGCCCTCTGTGTACGAGCTGGTGAGGCAGCCGAATTTCACCAGTTTGTCCATTATTGTGGAGGACTTTGTGAAGGATTCTGGAGCTACATTCAGTGGTGGGTCATGCCTGGTGTCTGGGATGGGCACTTTGTGTTTGCCTTGGGAAATAAGTGTTTGTGTACTGGTTGTATCCAGCTGAGCAGGACTCTGGCAGGATCTCTCAGCTGGAATTCCCATTCCCTCATTTACCAGTATGTCACTGCTCATTTGCAAGGCCAGCTTGGACAGGGCTTGGAGCAACGTTGGACAGTGGGAGGTGTCCCTGTCTGTGGCAGGGGGATGGGACTGGATGAGCTTTAGGATCTCTTCCAGCCCAAACCAGTCTGGGAGTCTGTCTGGAATGAGGAAACCTTAAAAATTCTGTTTGGGGTGCTGAGCAGTTGCTGGTAGATCTGAGCACACTGGGGTGTTGTAATTGGCCAGAAAATGAGTATTTAATTTGTGTAGCATGGTGATCACAGGTCATGTCTGGCATTAGATGAGTTTGTGTTGTGTTGTGAGGTAATTGTAACTTTCAAATACATACTTTGAGTTTTTCATTATGAAAATCTCCTGATATGTGTACTTTACCCACCTGCTGTTAACTGAATCAAGGACACAGTCCTGTCCTTTCAGAAAAGGATTTCCTAGGGAAATTTTTTCAGTATGAGGGGCTTGAGACTGTCCCTTTCTGCTGGGGTGATAGATCAGCACCAGCAAATCTGTCTGGCCACAATAGTTATGTGTTGTATTGGGTTTATCAGGGATGTGATCCTGGCACTGAGCAGTCCCTGTGTTTTTCCTCCTGTGTTCAGCCAGCTGCCCAGATGCTGTCCATGTGGTGCTGGACAGGCACCTGGTGACAGGACAGAATGAGAATTCCACCCTTCCTGCTGTCCAGAACCTTCTGATTCTTTGCAATGTCAGGTGAGGCAAGATGGGGCTTAAGAACTGGGAGCAGCCAGTGGTGAGCTTTTTTTTTTTGTTTCAGGAATACTGTCTCTCAGAAGGGGTTTTCCTCCCTTGGTTTTCTGCTGAAGGGTGTGTCACTTCTGTGTGATCAAGCCAGCCAGGCAGTTGTGTCTTTTGGCAAAGAGCATTTGATTGTTGAAAAGAAAAAGATGAAAATGTGTGGGGAAGTGCACAGCTGTAGTGGAGCTGGCAAAGTAAAATGCTGAACAGGCTTCACTAAACACTTCTGTGCAGGGAAACAGCTCTTGTTTCCTGAGCTTTGGCAGGCTGGCTTTGAGTCAGCTCTGATTTAGGATTCTGGGAATGAATATATTTAATTTCTCTGGAAATGGCTTGGCTTGTTTGAGTGTCATCTTGTCAGCTAGAGGAGCCCATATGAATAACCTCAAATCCCTTATTTTGCTCAGGTGAGTGTGTGGTACCAGTCCTGTCCTGTGTGCACTAACAAACAGATCCTGTTGTGTCTGGGTGTGTTTCCTTCAGCAGGAAATGAAGGAGAAGGTCTGTTTGCAAAGAGGATGGATGAAGAGCCAGCAGGCTGAGGATTTCCATGGCTGTGACCTGGACAAAGCACCCCTCTGAACCCCTGTCCTGGACTCTGAAGTGACTGTGGCAGTGTCAGGTTCTGTGTGGATGGAATGGATGAAGGTTGCCAGGAGCAGCTGGGACACTCCCTTACATTTTTGCTGCTCCATTTTCTCACTGCTTCTCTAGATCCTCAGTTTACAGATGTAGGGAACTATCTCCTCAAAACCCCCCAAAAATTGGTGCTGTGAATACAAATTGCTGAAGCCCTTGCTGTGGGTTGGCATTATGCTGGTGCACAGCGTGCCCTTGTTTTCTTCCTGTTCACATTGCTGGAATTGTGTTCAGAAAGTTTGCTCAGCCTTTTTTTTTACATGGTCCTACAATTGTTTATTTGTTCTCCTTTGTGCTGCTTATGTTGTGGGTTTTGTTCTCTTGGAAGTACTCCTCTCTGGGAGTACACTGCTGCTGTCTCTTGCTGGAATTTTGTGGACTAGGCCACTGAAAAATGCAGGTGGTTGATGTGGGTCCCATCTGAGGAACCAGCTGTGGGGTGGAGTCTGGACTCCTCCTTCCTTCTGAGCTGCAGGTGTGGCTTGAAGCTGAGCGTGGCAAGGAATAACCAGACTGAGATTTTTTTTTGTAAATTGTTGCAGGCTCAAACATACAAAATTATTGGAAAGAAGATAAATGAACTTTCAGATAATGGATTTTCCTTCCCTCTTGGAATTGTGGGCGGCATTTCTCCAGTGCCCTAAAGAAATGGGGCTGCATTTTTGTTTTCTTACCAGGATATTACAATATTTTGGTTTTAACAAATCATCAAGTCGGGAAATTCTCTCTTTTCTGTGTAAAATCCATTTTTTTTTTAGTGCTCTCTCAAGAATTCAGTGTGATTTGAAAAGACAGACTGCTGTGGGTTTTGCTGGGTCTTCTTCTCTTGCGTTCTGGAGCCCAGCTTACAGAACTTTGGCATTGATGGGAATGAAAACCAGAATTTGCAATGAAAATTGTGCTTTGATAGATATTAAATGATCAATTAGCTTTGATAATTTAAGTCTTTGTTCCTGACAAGCCAGCTTGGGGATTTGATGTTGACACCATCAGGAAATACTTTCAGTCTGGAAAGCCACATCTTGTTTGTGAAGTGGGAAACTGTATTTCCTTAGAGTCTTTGTTTCCATGGGATTTTGCCAAAATTGCTACATCTTTTCTCTGCTTACCTGTACAAATAGAACATTGGTGTCTACTCTGTGTCCTGTTTTCATTCCTTAAATGAGGTTCTGTCCAGGCTCATTCATCTGCTGCTAGGTGAGCAAACAGCATTCAGACCACTTCAGGCTTTGTTCAGTCCCCTGTTGTACATTTTTCCCTTATTTTGTGGCATCCAGGACCTGCTGGAATTGCTCTGCTTGTGCCTCTGTCAGGAAGTTGGACAGAGCACACTGCCTGGGGACATGGTGGTGCTTTCTTTTTCCTCCCATATTAGAGCAGAAAAAAAAAAGAGTTCCTGTGTGTGTTTTCACTCTTTCCCATTACACCATGAAGTTGCTCTTGGGAAAATTGGGGGAGAAAGGTGGGAAAATTGGGGGAGAAAGGTGTGCTCAGGCAGTGAGTGGCTGGAGAGGTGATGTGTGCAGGGCCAGCAGCTGTGTAAGGTGGCTCTGGATGTGGTGGGCTGGACTGTGTCACCTTCTCAAGTCATGCTGACAAACTGGAAGCCACCTGAGTCATAGAATCATGGAATTTAGGTTGGAAAAGAGCTTTTAAGATCAAGTCCAAGCGTCCATGCAGCAGCACCACCATGTTCACCACTCAATCTCAGGTATCACATCCCTGTGTTTTCTGAGCCCTTCCAGAGGTGGTAACTCCACCACTGCCCTGGGCAGCCTGTTCCAGGGCTTGATGTCCCTTTCCATGAAGAAATTTTCCCTAATATCCAACCTAAACTTCCCCTGGCACAACTTGAGGCCATTAGTGATGATAACTCTTAAGTTCTTGTACAGTGTGACCAGTTTTAGCCAGGGATTGGAAAAAATTGGTCAGAAAAACGGTGGGAAAAGAAGGACAGATGAACATAGGAAACACAAAGTTGTTGAATGTCATCCAGGTATGTTCAGAAAAGTTTTATTCTGTTCATTTTCCATCTTAATTTTGTTCTACAAACGTAAAACTTGATAGTTTATTTGGTATTTTCCTTTATTTAAAAAGTGTTTACATCAACTAAAAGCTTCAAGTGGCATTACACAAAGAGCAAGGATTTTTGTGTAGTTCTTGCATATTAAACTCCCTGTGGGAAGAATTTAGGTACCTCAGTTTGTAGCTTCTGTACCTTGTGCCTGGTCCAGCTGAGGAGCCCTGTGAACAATCCCATCCCAGCCATCCAAGCTGTGGGGTTTATCCTGAGGGGTTTTTGTCTCTCTGTTTCCCAAAGAATTGAAAACCTTCAGACTTGGGAGATTTGATCCCACACAAACTTCTATTGTTTCAGCATTGTGCTGTGCAATGCTTGGTGCTTTGGTCCTAGGAATGTTACCAGGCAGGCTTGTTTCCTTGGAAATCTGTTCCTGGTAACATCCAGCTGGTGGGTTCTATTGTTTTTTTATTTGGGTGGGGGTTTGGTTTTATTTTCTAGGGTTTTACTGATTTATTTTTTTGGACTCACAGTGTTACCTCTTTTCTGGGCTTAATAGCTGGGACCACATCCTGTTTTCCTCTGGTGTTTTTACAGGCAGACATGGAGGTACCTGCTAGAATCATCAGGGTGCCCCTGCAGCACGTGGAGCAGGATGAATCCAAGGGCAGGAGGAGTTTCTTGGATGTTGGCTCACAGCTGTAAAAGAGCACTGCTGTCCTGCACCCCACAAAGGATTTCTTCACCAAAAAGAGGACAGCCCACCATCCCTAAGGTATGGAGCCTTTCCTGGCAGGATTACACCTGAGCTGGGAAGAGGAGTGCTGGTGCAGCGGTTGGGAAACTGCTTAATTCTGGAAAACACAACCCCAAGACCTGCCTGTGGGTATGATCTCAGTTTTTGTGGTTTTGAGGATCCTGACAAGATGTTTGAGCTCTGGCCCTGTCTGCAGCTGGTGGTTGTTGGTCATGCCAGCATTCAATTTGTGTATTAACATATTTAATTAAGATTCTTTCCTTGGAGCTTCTACAGTATAATCTTGTTAAAAAAAAAAACAAAACCAAACTTATTTTTTTAATGGAATCTGCTGCTTTATTCATCTTGTGTGCATTCAAACAAGGACCAGAAGAGATGGAAGTGGCTCTTTGGTCCTGATTTACTTGAAAATTTCAAATGGGACTGTCTGGGTTTGGTGCCATCCATCCTGGCCTGTGATGGCTGTATTGGATGGACGTAATCAGTGAAGCTGAGGACTAATTTTAAATTAAATTCCATGTTGGGAAGATGAATATAAATGGATGTACTTACTGTGTCTGTTCTTCCAACAGCTCTGCTTTCCTGTACCCCATGTCAAGAATGAAGGAGGTGCTGGGAGCAGCAGGGTGTCTCCCTTAGCACAGTCTGTGATGGGATGCAAGGCACAGCTGGAGGAGGAAAGAAATCTTTTCCAACCTCCCTCCAAGCTTTGTGTGTTTGCACAGAGCTGGATGTTGGAATCAGAGAGCAGCCACCACAAGGAAAGGTTGGGAAAGGTGCTGTCATTTTATAATCAATGCTTAAAGTTTATTTATTGATTCTTTAGGATTTCTCCAAACATAGGTGTTGCATCTGCCCCTAATTCCTGAGTTCTGTCCTTGTGACTGTGAGAGCCACAGACCTTCCTGGGAGACAAGAGACATATGATTTCTTAATCTGAGGAGGTATGGGAATCTGGGAAGTCCCAGAAGGAGTTTGTAAGCAGGGCACAGACAGGTCCCTGGGAGAGATCCCTGCGTCTGCTGGAGAGAGGGGAATTTGAGGAAGAGCTAAGGAGTGAACACACTTTGTGTGACTGACTGAAGAGCTGTACAAGCTGAAGGTTTATGTGGTGCTTGGTTTTTTTTTCAGAAGGGATGTGGACTTTGTGGCTTAGCCACGGATGTCAGGCCCCTCACAACATCCATCTGTGCTGCAGAGAAAGAACCCCAGTGCTGGGGAGTTCTGAAACACCAGCTGCCACCACAGGAAGGAAGGGATCCCGTGACTGACCCCGTGACCCCTCTTGCCTCCTCAGCTCTTGAGAGGCATCTGTTGGTAGGTGGAGAAAGGCTTCACTGTTACTCAGGCACCTTTCCTACCTCTTTTTCTTTTCCCCCCCTCACTGCAGCATTTCATTCTCTCTTGAGCACCTTCTGCAATGCTTCAGTTTCATTTGAGCTCCACGGTGTTACTGACCCAGTGTGTCTCAGCTATGTGAGGGGACAGATTCCATGCAAGTGAAGGTTCTTGCCTCCCTCAAGGGGAAGAAGGGGCATTTATTCCAGAGGCTCCAAGCCTCTGACCAGCCAGTTTGATAGCACCAAGTCCCCAAATCCTGTGTGCCCGAGTCCCTGCCCTGCCCTGGTGGTGCAGTGTGTGGTGTTAGAACACAGCAACCTGCTCAAGGCAGGGGGTGGAATGAGATGGTCTTCAAGGTCCCCTTCCAACCCAAACCATTCTAGAAATCTCTTGGAATTCTCAGTTTAGTAAGACTGAAAAATGCAAAATAGTTAAATTGAGAAGAGATGTGCAGTGGGAGGTCTGATGGCTGTAGGGAGGGGCAGGGCCAAGCTTTTAGTGCTGGCTTGACTTAGACAGGAAAAAAGGTCACTTTCCTTTGGGCAGTCTGCTTTCTGCCTGGTCTGCTTCCCCCCTCTCCACAGCTGTAGGACAGAAGGCCTGAGTCCCCTGGGGATTTCACCTCCCTCTGGCAGACTGGCACTGTTCCCAGGGCAGGCTGGGAGGGCAGCACCAGCTGTCTGTGTCTGAGTGTAGCTGCTGTCCCTTTGGCTGGAGCAGCAGCTCCCAGCTTGTTCTGGATGTGCTGACAGCAGAGCTGCTGTGTCACACTGGGGGAGGATCAGTGCCTCCCTTGGTCTGGACAGAGCACGTGGCTGTCAGTGCTGCTGCCTTTTCTCCCTTTGTTTTAAGTTCAGCCAACTTTGTCAGGAAACAGCAAATTGCATCCATGTATGAGCAGGGATCTCTTAGAACCATGGAATGAATCACTGAGGTTGGAAAGGACTGCTGAGACCATCAAGTCCAGCCATTCCCCCAGACCTGCCAAGGCCACCACTATCCCTGTCCCCAGGTGCCACATCCATGTGCCTTTTAAATCTCTCCAGGGACAGCAACTCACCCGTGGGCAGCTGTGCCAGCTTGGACAGCTTTCAGGGAAGGAATGTTCCCTAATATCCAATCTAAACCTTCCTTGCCACAACTTGAGGCCATTTCCTTTTTGTCCTATCACTTGTTCTTATCTCCTCTTCATAGAACAGGATCTATATAAACAATTAAGATATACATGTGTATTTTGCCATACATATGTGTGTCTGGTGGGTTTTGTACCAAGAGGGACTTCTGAAATCTGTGTTTGCTCTTTAAAACAACCTGAAATTAAAAACTGTTTTCTTCAATGTGTTAGGACTGAAGACTTAATAAGGAATTTGAAGATTAAAATCCTATCAGGTGTCTCCTGCAGCAATGAATTGACCATGTTACAAGGCAAGTCGGTTTTAATTTGCATGTATTGACAAAAGTGCCACAAAAATTTGAAATTCCATTTGTCCCTTTGCAAATTGATAAAAAAAAAAGCATGATACAGAAATCTATCCATACACAGCATGATACTTGTACAGGTAAGACATTTGTACATCCACTGAACCTCAGGTGATCCACCTCAGCTTGGAGCACTCAGGGAAATGCTGATTATTAATTTTTTATTTTCCATTTTCAGTGCCGAACATTCGCTCCTAGAAAAAGAATAAACAAAGCACAGCTGAGTAAGAGTTTGGGAATGCTGCAAGGAGCTGCCAGTCACCAAGTGCCTAGATCAGGTATACTGAGTATTTCTTCCCCAAAAAACACAGTGTGATGAATCCTATGTGAAAGCCTCTCCACAATTTGACATAAGACTTTGACAGCAGATCTGCACTTTCTTAGTGCCTGCTAGTACAAACATGATTTATTTCCAGCTCACTACCTGCAGATTATTTGTATCCTGTGCTGCTGCTGACAGCTCAGAATCAGATTTAAGGGACTTTGACAGTTATCCTGATGAGCTGCCAGTCCTGTGGCTCAAGCTGCAGGCATAGCCCACACCTGGCACCAGTTCTTTCTTGGCGTGCAGTGAGGCTTACCAAGTTCACTGAATTTAGGTGGCCTGTCCTACATAACCTGTCCAAAGACCTGCCCAGACATGTTTAATCCTCAGCCACACCAGGCTGGCTGCAGTACATGGGAGGAGCATGATCTCTACCTTTAACATCCTCTCCAGCTTAACTGCATCTGCAGCAAATCTCCTGATGCCATCAGAGAGCTTCTCCACAGCCATCTGGTCTTCGTTGTGGTGCCAGCGGAATGCCTTCTCATCCAGGTGCATCTTCTCAAGATCACACGCCTGAGCTGTGCAGGAGAAGTAGAAAAAGAACCAGACCAGGTGATCAGATTCTTATCAAATTCAGACTTCCTAAAATTGTCTTGGGTTCTGACCATTTCTATGTGTTGGAAAAATTTTAGATATGTTCAGTATGACTTGCTGCAGGAGCATAGTCTGGGATGTGAGGTTGAAAGTGCTCCTGGTATGGCTGGAGGAGAACAAAGAGGAAAAAGAAAAAGGTAGCCTAATAAATCAGTTTATCTTAAAACAGTGTTTGTGTCATTATCTTGTACCTGCTGCAGAATGGCACAGCAATTCCAGGCCTATTCTGAGGAATTGTGTAACCACCCCACAGCAGTGAGACGTTCTATGCAAATATTCTGAACAATCAGGGATTTGATTATTTGGCAAGAACCAACAAAAGCTCGCTTGATAGCAGGCTCCTAGGCCAGCAGCAGCCTGTGGGCAGCAGCCCATGGCTACAGCTGTGCACAGAGCTGCTTTGAGATGTAAACCAGCATTTTAATGAGGCAGCAGAAAAGGGACAGGATCAGAGAATTCTTGAATTATTTGAGTGGAAAGGAACCTTAAAGCCCATTCAGTTCCACTCTCTGGCCACAAGCAGGGTGGATGCCACAATCATCCACTATCCCAGATTGTTCTAAGCCCCATCCAACCTGGGCTTGAAGTAGTGTAATGGGAGCAAGGATTCCAAGCCATCATTGGTACAGTGTCACCAGATCAAATCACTCAGTCTTGTGTATGCTTAGTTTCTAATTTCTGGAGGGAAAACACCTCTTGGCATGTCTATAGATTAAGATGAAATCAAGTTTAGCATCTTTGCTACTGTTCAGTAAAATTTCATCCTGAGCATGTGCAGATTAACTTTCCTCCCCTCTGCCTGTCCCACGGGGAGAGGTGCAGAGTATGGAAGCACACTCCAAACCCACTGCAATCCAATTATGCTCAGTGTCAGCAGTTGTAGCAGTGATATTGTACTGAGGCTACAGTATTTCCTTCTGAGGCTACAATATTTCCTCTAGGAAATTTGATTTATCCCTAAAGCAGGATGGCAGCAAGTAGCACAGCACTGCCCAGAACCCCAGACTCTCAACACTGCAGAAAAAAGGAAGCCAGAACAAGCCCCCAGGAGCAGACTCACCCTCTTTGACACTGAGTGTGGGAGTTAACTTGACGTGCTCTTTGCTGAGCTCTGCCAGGAGCTTGGGTGAAATGGTGAGATAGTCACAGCCCGTGAGCGCTTTGATCTGGCCCGTGTTGCGAAACGAGGCGCCCATCACGATGGTTTTGTAGCCAAACTTTTTGTAGTAGTTATAGATCTTGGTGACACTCTTCACTCCTACAAGTAGAAACCAGCAACTTTATTGTAAGTGATTATTTAGAACATGCTCAAACCCAGCATTTGCCACGAGAGGATTTTTATGAGTAAACTGTTTGAGTGAGCAGCTGTTGTTTTCTCAGCAGTGTGCTCACCTGGATCCTCCGAAGGCTCATAGGTTTTCTTGTCTCCATTTGCAACATACCAGTCCAGGATCCGTCCCACGAACGGGGAAATCAGAGTAACTCCAGCTTCAGCACAGGCAACAGCCTGAGCAAAGGAGAACAGCAAGGTCATGTTGCAGTGAATCCCATACTCGGCCTCCAGGACCCTGCAGACACAGGCTGGCTTAGAACAGCACTTTGCTCACCTGCAGAATTCATATTCAGGAACGAGCTGCTAAGTTCAAACTACTGAATTCCCTGAGTTAATTTAGGAATGGGGTGCACAAGTTGTCAGCTAACAGCAAATATTTTGTGCTGCCAAACTCTGCTTTATTAATGCTGTTCCTCTAGCCAAATGCAGCCAGCTTAGCAGGGTATTTCAGGAAACTGTGGCCTGGCCCTTGTATGAAGAAACTTTGCCTATTTCAACAGCAAGCTGTGGCAGGGCACCTTCCGTGCTCATGACAGACTTCCTCATGGCACAGTGCTTTCAGCACTGCTGTTTATTCAAGTGCAGAGTACAACATCAGTGCCTGTGGACAGGCAGGAGCATGCCATGAATCAGCACACCAGGCACACACAGCCTTACCTGCCAGCCTGGATTCCTTCCCAGGTTGAAGAGAGCTTGATGAGAATCCGATCTTTACCAATTCCTACTTCCTTGTAGAGGTCGATGAGGCGCCTCGCCCTTTGAATCATTCCTTCCTTATCAAAGGACAACCTTCAAGGCAAGAGCAGCATTGTTTAAAATTGATTTATTATTTTTTTAAAATTCTCTGCCCCAAGGCCCCATGGGAAAACACTGTCCTGTTTAATCAGCATTTACATGCCAACAGAGGGTTTGTGTTCTCAGATCCCTCCTGGACTGTCAGCCCTTTGAGAAGGAAGTTTCTCATAATGAATTCAGAAGCTGAGCATTAACAAAAATTGGCACTGAGCAAATTAACACCCAAGTCCTGTTCAAGTCTTGGAAAAAACTGTTCAAACAGATCTTTTGCTAAATTGAGCAGCTGTTATTACGTAGAAGAGAATTAGCAAAACTACAACTGGAAGTGTGAGGTTTCCCTTGCTTAAGCAGCAGGACAAAGATTATGAAAATCCAAGGTCAGTGCTCCTTGTTTTTGTTACAGAGTTCTAGTCCAACTAAGGGAAATCCACACTCTTTATTATTAATAATGTAAGTCCCCCTGGTCTTCTAGGCAAAAAAATCTTTCTCCAACTCAGGTTACTTTTTGTGCTTACAAATATCTAGGATAACCTAGAGGGAAAAGAGCCAACCTTGCATCTACTTCTGTGGACACACGGCCAGGTATCCTCTTCAGGATTTCAGCTCCAAATAATACAAAAAGTTTGTCAGAAGCATTTTTGATCTGCTCCTCTTCTGACCTGAAAACCACAAAGAGCAAAGGGATTTATGGGGATAAAAAAAGGGTGAGTTTATACTTTGCTGTGGATTTGAAAATCAAATTTCACAGCCCATTTAACATTAAATTCCAGAGTTCAAAGGAGCCACTTCTGGCCTGCCAGCAGGATTAGCCTTTGGACACTTTCCTATAGTGCTGTTGCTTTCCTGAGCAAGGAAGGCCAGGTGTGAGCTGGGAAATGAGGATGCACTTCTGAAGAACATGTCTGGAATGGGTGTAAGGAATTTGTCTCCAAGTGTTGAGGCTTTTTGGGGCAGGAGACAAACCCACAAGTACACGAGGGGGAACCCCCAGTACGTTGCTTGTATATAAAGAAGGTATTTTAAATACAGGTCTGTTTTAAATACAGGAAATGAAACCCCTCTTTACTTACCCACCAAGCTTCTTCCCGTAGGCCACAGCTTCATCCACGAGCTTTTGGTATGCCGGCATCTGAGCTGCAGCAAGGATCAGGGAGGGGTTTGTGGTGGCATCCAGGGGCTTGTACTCATCTATGGCTAAGGAAAGAAAACCAGCCTGTTTGAAACAGCCAGCCAGCCTGAGAAATCAGAAGGGTTTTGCTCAATCAGGTGAGAATGTTAACACTTGTTAATGACAGAGCACATCAGTGGTGTTTAAACACTGCCTGAAGGCTGCTTTGTGCCAGAGCACAAAACAACTGGGCTGTAGTCACAAGTTACAGCAAACTTTAAAGTTTGTAAACTACAGAAATTGCCCAAAAAGATAAACCTGTAGAAATGATGGATGGAGAGAAGTAGTACTAATTTCCAGGCTTCATCCCAACCAGCATAGCTGAGCTCCAGGAATCACAGAACTGGGGACCTTCCCTTCAAGCAGTCAGAAATTCAGGCTTTTGTTTTTGTCCAACTGATGGGGCCAGGACAGGTGAATTCACCTGTGAGGCTCCAGCACCTTTTCTTACTGCTTTCTAAACGTTTTCCACACAGCTGCAGTTTCTCAGTATCTGCTCTTCTCATTTCCTTGTCCTACCAGGAAGACACTTGACTCTTGGTCTTACCCTAAGCCCTGGACTATGCCTGTTCCAGGCGACGCCAGGTTTTGCTCCAGCAGGCTGTGGCACACGTTGGCTGGCTGTAATCACAGCCTGGCTGCAGAGCAAACGAGGCAGAGCCTCTGCAGGTCGCTCAGCACTTTCAACAATACAATTAAAATGTCAAAAAACCCTACCAAAATCTGTATTACCAGCCCCTTCTCCTCAGCATTTCTGCACAGGGGTGAAACCCCAAGTGAGAGAGTGCAACTGTACTAAAAATAAGCCTTGTTTTTCCATAGATCCCTCCCAGACAATGATCAGGATCCTGGAGTGAGGTCCACTCCATGCAAAGAGCTCCTTCAGAACTTCAATTCATGTGGGTACTGCTTAAAGCATCTTACTGACACCTTCTGCAAACACCACTGGGAACCAGCAGCAGCAGCAACCATCTTCACCTCCACAGGGTTTAGCCTGCCTGGAGCAAGCAAGGTAAGGCTCTTGCCTTGATAGGGCTCTAAGAATAACCCCCACTGGTAAGAGCAGCCCAGAGAACAGCTGGGGGATGTCCTGAACCTGGCCAGGAGCTGGACTCAGTGATTCCTGTGGGGTATTCTACAATCCTTACTATGCCTGCACCCCCTTGGTCATCCTGGGGTTTTTTTTTCCTGTGTCTGAGCTGTTGCCACCCCCGTGCGCCTCCACCTTAAGTTTAGTACTCTTAAGACATTTGAGAGTGGCTGTTTAGGATTGTTTACTGTTACGCCAACAGGATTAGGCAAGCAGTGGGGGATTACTGCAGGCCCGGGTGAGGACAGGACAGGATTCAAGGGCTGCTCTACACAGCCCAGAGACACCCAGGGAGGGAGTTCTTGGCTCTGATGGACCGAGCAGGCTCCGTGTCCGTGCCGGGCCAGGCAGTGACAGCTTGGGAACAAGTGGCTTTTTAATCGAAGGCCACCTCCCTTTCTCAGAAAGGAGTGTGCTGGCTCATTCTCAGCAGATAAGGGAAACAAAAGCACTCTGGCATTATTTTTACATAATCCTGTAATAATTGGGTTGGAAGCGACCTTAAAGATTGTCCCGTTCCACCCCCTGCCACGGGCAGCGACACCCTCCGCTGGACCGGGTTGCCGTGAGTTTGGAAAAACCCCAAACACGTCCCAGATCTAGACAGGTCACTGGAAGAAAACCCGAATTCATTAGCGCAGCAGAACCTGGCTTGAGTCTGACAGCACGCAGAGCTGAACGTGGTGGTCAGGGCACACCCGAGGGCAAACTGGGAGAATATCACGGGAGGCTCTGGAAAATGTCCCGCCTGGGCGGGATCTGCCCTGGGATGGGGACCAAGGCGCCGCCACCGAGCGCCTCCCGCCGCACCCTCCGGCCGCATGGTGGTTCGCTCCCCCCAGCGCGCTCCCCTTCGGCCGGGCGCGCCCACTCTCCGTGAAGGGGGGCGGGAGAGGGGGCTAAGGAGAAGATGCGATGACGGGGTCCCCTCGCGCCGCCTCTCACCGTTGAAATCCCCGGTGTCGGCCACCACCGTGGTGTGGTGCTTGAGCTGGTCCAGCGCCGACTCCATCTTCTGCCGCTTCACGGGGGACACCGACATGTCCGCGGCTGTGGGGGCTCGCGTGCCTATAAGGGACGGTGCGTGCCCGGAGGGGACCGGCCTGCGCGCGCACCCGCGGCCCGCGCGCTCCCGCGCCAATCCCAGCCTGGCTGGGCGGCAACGACCAATCAGGAGCGCGGACACGAGACGGACGCGACCGGGAGGAGCCGGGGCGGGGCGGTGGGAGGAAGAACAATTCTGATTGGCTGGCTCGTGGGCCTGGGGTCGGGGCGGGCGGTCGCCTTGGCGACCCTGACGCCGCCATTGTCCCCAGCAGAGCGCGTCCGGCGCGCTGCCGGCCCCGGGACCTCCCGCCACCGGCATCTCCGGTCCTCAGAACCACCCGGGCGACTTCCCCACGGCCCGAGCCGCCCCGAAGGCACCCGGCCCCAGGGCATCCGTCTCTCATGGCCGCGCGGGGCCCGGGCGCCGCCGCTGCCCCAAGATGGCGGCGAGCGGGCCCTGAGGGCAGGCGGCGTGAGGGAGGGCTCGGAGCCGCGCCGGTGCCGCGTCGCTGCAGGAGCTCAGCGCCCTGTTCTCCCTCCCTGCCGTCGTGGCATGGTTCGAAATGGCTTGTCGGGCACAGCTCTAGCCGCCGAGAGAGCCCCCGACCCAGCAGGGCAGGTGTTTCGGGCTCTTGGTTTGCCTCAACTCTTATTTAGGCTGTAGAGGAGGTGATCTTGTTATTGTGATTTTTCACCTGAGACAGAAGATGGGTGGAAATGTCGGAGAATCTGTTGCTTGGTTGTGTCACGGTGTTATGCTGTTCCCTATTTCTGTATTGTTCCACTTGGGACAGCTGCCACAGAAGTTCCCCTTTCTGATAGGCAAGAATGTGCTTTTATACAACCTTGTCATGCTTTGCCCAGCCCAAGAAAGAATAATGCAAAGAAGCTTTAGGTTTAAGTGCTATTTGAATTGAAACAGGTTCGTACTGTCTTTGGTTTCTTTGCCATGGAATAGGAGAGCCTCCCTTGTGAGTCATGGAATCACAGATTCCCAGACTGGTTTGAGCTGGAAGGGACTTTAAAGACCAGCCAGTTCCACCCCTTGCCATGGGTGGAACATCTTCCACTAGACCAGACAAGGAAAGGAGTTCAGCTTGCAGCTTTTCTGGTGCTTAATTCTCATGATGTGTGAGATTTTCACCTCTGTATCTGAAACACAGCTATCCAGGCCATAGCACCCTTCCTGTTGAATGTCAATCCCCAAACCCAAAAGGAAATGTGTGGTCTCAGACCTTTTGCTGAGTTTCTCAGACTGTCAGTGACAAACCATTATGAGAACCCAGTGAAAGAGACAGACATGGATGTATAAGTATAACTTAACTATTTTAATAACTCTTGTACAGTGCATGGTTATATTATTGCCTCCTTCGCTCAGTTACATCAATGTACAGTACTTTATAGCAGTATCTGCAGGCAGTACAAACAGAACAGCAGCTCAGTCGCATGGAAATTTGTAAAAGTGACCTCTGCAGTAAAGTCTGCTGAGATATTTGTGTTGGGAAGTGCTCCTGTGGCTCCCAGCTTTACAGAGCTATCATGTACACTCCTGTTAAAATCCCAGATAACTGAAATTCCCTGTGATTTGCTTTCCTCTACACCCCAGGACTAGAAGGTGGGGTGTTTCCTAGCTCAACATTTGTTTTTATTTTCATTTTAGAAACTTTTTCACCTCCTGTGCTTGCCATCCTGCTTCCCTTCACCCTCTTCCAGAGCCAGGGCTTCTCAGGAGGATTGTCCTCTTCATCCCTCCCTGACAAGGTGAGTGCCCTTCTCAGATCCCAGCAGGGCTGTGACTAAACTCAGGATCCCCCCCTGCCTGCACCCTGATTCTGCTGGTGCCTGCAGCGTCCTCTTTCAGATGAAGAAAACAGATTATCCATCGGAGACAGTCAGGAATAAAGCCAAAACTGAGGTGCTCTGGTGCTCTGAGATTGAGACATGAATTCCCCAATGCTGTGTTAAAGCTTTTTCCATTAAATGTGCAAGGACAGACACAAATTTGGGCAAAGACTGAGCAGTGCTGAGAGAGAAAAGCCAACTGTCCCTGGGCCATGGGCAGCTCTGGAGCTGTGTTTGCTTCACTGCTTTGCAATCAGGTTGGTCTGTCACTTAAACAGAGATAGAAATGCAGTGTGCCAAACTTGCTGTGGACAGGAACTACGCTGCTTGCTTGAGTTTTGAAATTGTGAGTAAATTTTGGAAGCATAATCACTAATTCTGCCTCTAGGGAGAGAGATTTTCCTCACCCCCTATTTACAGATTGTTATGTATAAATGCACATAACTTTATGAAGAAAAACAGGAAGTCAAGAGCAACAACCTGTGCTAAATTAGATTTTTTTTCTTTGTGCCCATTTATTTGGAGTTAAACCTGCCTTTCCCAGTGTGCTTTGGGGTTTCAGCTATTTGGGAATCATTTCAGCTGACTTTGTACAGTGAAAAGGTGAAGGTGGGGACGAGTGACGAACACCCTGGGAAGGGCTGTGGGCGTGCCTAGGACGGGAACAAATGGCCAGGGCTTATCTTCTCCTGGTTTGAGGCCGAGTTTGGCAGCCCCACAACATTCCAGAGCAGGATCAGTGGCCCAGGGAAGGGCTGCACAGCTGCCCTGAGCCCAGGCCTGTGCATCAGCAGCACTGGGCAGGTGGAGCTCACCTATGTCCACGTTCAGATCCCTTTGTTTGTCACTCCTGCTCCTTTCTAGGCACTGAGAGCTCATTTCAGAGACAGCACTAACTGGTCTGTGGATTTAAGGAAGCAGCCAGACTTTGGGAATGTGTGTTGCCATTCCAGCCTTGTCCAGTGAGGGGGCACAGGGGGACAAGAGGGGGACAGGGAGCTGTCACCGGGCTGTGCTCATGGGCTGCAGGGGCCACCTGCACTGAGGAGGAAATGGAAATGGGGCTGCCTTAGGCTGCCCAGAGGGATTGTTACTCCCCATCCCTGGAAGTGTCCAAGGCCAGGCTGGACAGGATTTGAACAACTTGGGCTTGGGAAAGGCGTCCCTGCCCATGGTGGCGGTGGAACAGGATGAGCTTTAATGTCCTTCCCTTAAACCCAAAGCACTGCAGGGTTGTTCCTGCAGCCTCATTCCCGTGGTGCAGGCTCCAGGCCCTGAGCTGGCCCCTCCTGAGCTGTGTGCCAGGCTGCTCTGCCAGCGAGGGCTGGGAGCAGGGACAGCCCTTGGAGAAAAGCTCTGGGGGTCTTTGTTTGAATCCAGCCCTTGTCGTACATCCAGCCCCGTGGGAATCCTGCTCCGATCGCATGCACGGAAAATTTCAGTATAAAATACATAGTTATAAAAAAAATACTTCATGCAAAATTAAAACACCTTTCCCAGTGGGATATGGTCTTTTGTCAACCCTTCCCAACAGTGTTTGAGGAATTGTCACTCTGATGGCAGCTGGAGCCCAAGGGGAGCTCTGCTGCCTCCGGCCTGGGCCGGGAATCATTGCTTTCATTCCCTTTTTTTCTGCACTACTTAGGGCTAAGAGCTGAAATAAAGCAGAGAGACTTTAATTAGCAGAATCAATCCTTTCCTGGCGGCGCTTCATGATTTCTTGGAGCTCTGACTCTCCTCTGCTTTTCTGAAATGGAAACAAAACAGAAAGTTTGGATTTGAACTTCAAGCTGTAGTTAAATTACAGTATTCAGTGAATGCTCTGGGAGGAGAGCTAGTTTCAAAGGGATGAGTGATATCAGTAAAAAGCAGATTAATTAGTGGAAATGGGGATCTTATGGATTTGGGGCCTTTTAGCTTAAAAGACACTTCAGAATTTTATGTGTTTTTTATTGTTGTGTAGGTTTGGTTGCATTTTTTTCCCCCCAGTTGTGTTTCTTAAAATGCCTGTTTAATGAGCTATCTGACACTGCTGGTACAGCCCCCCCATTCCAGCAGGAATTATCCAGAAAAACACTCACCTCCAGCTGGTTTTTCTCCACCGTGATCTTGCTGTACACTCTGTTCCCCTCATCACCACACACCTTCTTCAGCTCCTCTCTGTTGAGGGAGAAGAGCTGAGCTCCGGTGAGGATGCCCAGGTGTTCCACGGTCCTGGGGAGACACAAAGTGGGGGATGATGGTTGTGCTGCAGTGCCCCGTGCCAGAGGTGAGGAGTGGGAGATGGGAGGCTGGGAGCTGCACCGGGGTCGTATCACAGGGCCCTGGGGCTGTGCCAGGCTGGCAGCTGTGATTCCAGTGGCATCTCAGGCCATGGGTTTAATTTGTGAATTGTTTTTCTCCAAGAAAATGTTTATAAGAAAGAAAAAGAGTGAGTTTGGGCTCTGAACATCCTGGTTATAGAGCCTGGATTTAATAGGGTTGAAATCTAATTTACACCACAGGCTCTGTAGGTAAATCCCAGTGACTTGTCCCAGGTGAGATGGTGCCAGCAGCCTCCCCAGCTCCTTCTCCAGGGAAGGACGAGCGTTTCATGTGGCAACAGAGCAAATCTTACTCTTTGCTGAATGACTTGGCCTCTAGCCAGGCTTTGACTTCTTCAGTGCTGGATTCAAAGGTGAGGGGCACAAAAACTTGCTGAGGCTTTTCCACTTTGAAATTCCTGTGGGGAGGCTGAATTTTATTGTTTGTGATCTTCTTTAGCAGCTCGTCGTTCAGCTCATCCATTTGGTGAATAAGTTCTGCAGAAACAGGTAGGGAATGAAATCAAATCTTCAGTGAAAAATCCCATTAAATGTGTTGGTGGGGAAATTGTAAGGAAAATGGGGGTGTGGCTCAGCAATTTTATTAAGTCTGTAAATACAGCCCAGGAAAGGGCTTGCTTTTGTATTTTAGATCTGGCAGAGTCTTTGCTCCCAGTAGTGCTCTCAAGTGGTGACAAGGGACACTTGTGGGGACAAGGGACAAGGTGACATTCCCTGGGGGCTGGTGTTGGGGTTCTGCTTCAGTTTGTCATCTTCCTGGGTTTGAGTTATTTAGTTCCCTTTGGGCTGGTGCAATAAGGGAACTGCCCTGCAAACTTCACAGCAAGAGGGGAAACTCCCATCCCCCGTGAGGCAGCAGAGGTTGGGGGGAAGGACTCTGTGTTTCCGAGAACCATGTTCCCCTTTTCCTGAGCCCCTGTGTTGCCATTAATTTTCCTCCCATCACCCCTTGGCTGTTGCCTGATCTGGAAGGACAGAACTGTGAGAATCTACAATTGGAGAGTTGGGATTGAGACCTTTTCAGTCCTCTCTGCTACTTTTAGTCAGTGATTTGCTGATCCCAGAGCTCCAGGTTTTGCTCCACAGCAGAACAGAAGCAGCAGGAAGCACAAACTGGGAGTGAGGAACACACTCATGATGAGATGAGCTTGAAGGTCCCTGTGATTCTGGGAAAACTCCAGTGACACTTCATCCCGTGTCACTTTTCCCACGAAACTCCTGAGGACTGTGGAGGATAACTGGGTGTTGGTGTGCAGCAGGGGATGAGAAGGGCAGGACAGGGAGTTGTTGTCCTCCCTCCTCACCGTGGTTTGGATGGGACCGATGTGTTTGAGCTGAGGAGGTGACACAGCCCAGCACAGGCAGCCTGTGCCAGCTTGGACTGGAGCAAAGCTCTGTGTCACTGCTCACACACCACCAGGGGAAATGGAATTGGTGCTGGCTGCTATCCTGAGCTCTCTGCTGCCCCTGGGAAGGGGAGGGGACACATCTTTCCCAGGAGTGCTCACGTACCTCCAGGATTTCATCCTTCAGCACCAAGAGCTCGTTGGCGTTTCGCGCAGTGAAATCGTAGCGGATTTTGGCAAATCTCCTGGGCACAGCCACTCCCTGGACCTCAAAATTCCTGCAGGAGAGAAAAACTGGAGTTTTAGTGGAGGCCCATTTGATAATGGAACCAAATGTGGGTTCACTGGTGGAACAGGAGTGATGGTGGCTGGCAGTTTGCATTTGGAGGAAGATTTTCTTTTGAGGAAGATTTTCAGCCCCTGTTTCAGTGAATTCCCTTGGGGCTGGCAACAAGCAAGCAAACCAAAGCTGTTGGGGTTTGATATGGGGCCTCCCTGGAGGGCTGTGAGGCAGCTCCTGGAAGGGTGGAAGGAAATCCTGCTTTAGGGCCTGGGGGGGCTGACACAGCAGGACCCAAAGGCTGTGATTGCAGGTGCTGGGAAAGATGAGGTGTGAAACCCTCTGTGTCCTGCCCAGTCGAAACAACTGCCCCAGATACCACAGCAGGGAGCAGCTGGGGGAAGAGGAATTGAAAGTCCAAGCAGGCAGAACCCACTGGAAATTTGTGGGGTTTTTATCAGGCAATGCTGAGCTGAATTCTGTAAGTTCCCAGGAAAAGTGAGTTTGGATGTTTCTATGCTAAGATGCATTTGGGCACAGGGGAAGAGAAATGCATTTATGTGTTAGCTTGGGACACCAGAATATACGGTTTTCAAAGTTGAATTGGCTTTTTGTTTGAAGAGAGACAAAATGAATATGGTAGACTGTTAAAATAGGTGAAAAAGTGGAATGAAAGGTTCTTTTTTACCCAAACTGAAAAGTTTTGCTTTGTTTTGTTTTGTTTTGTGTTGCCTGGCTTAGGGAAATTTAGCAGATCTCATCTTTTTCTTCTCCAGCTGAGTGAAGTACTATCTGTTTAATTAAAAAAAACATTAGCTGTATGGAAAAACAGCCTTGCCTTGTGGAAGGACAGGTAGGAACAATTTTAATGCACTTCCCAGGGATCTTTTTGCTTATGAAATGTAACCTTTACAGATACCTGATGCTATATTCACCGGAGCTCAGGTTCTTTCAGTTTTGGTCAAGCTGTTGTAACTCAGGGCAGTCAGGGCTTCCAGCACTGCCAGCAGCTCTGCTTTTCCCTTTCTGACCTACTGGCTTTGGCCAGTGGTTTGAAATCCATGTACTGGGGAAGCTCAGTTCTTTGTGCACTGTAAAACCTGGCAATGGAAATTGAGCCCATTATGCTTAGTTTAAAATAATTTTCCTGCCCTCATTAGCTCTGTTAGGTGGTCAGAAGGAGGTTGAAACCACTAATTTAGTGGTGGATACCACAACAGTGGTTGCAGGGTTGTCTTTAGCTCACGTGATTTGGGACAGCTCCTGGTCTGGTTATACCCCTGTGGAACATTTCAGTTGTAATTCCACAGTGGGGGAGAGCTTGGAGGAGTCAAATGAATCCAGCAGGCCAGGGAGGGAGAGCTGCCTTTGCCCAGCAGTGCCCTGAAGACCATGAGGAGAAGGGAATCCCAGTTAGGTTGGAATTCCTTCCTCTGTGGCATTCCAGAAGGTAACTGAGTCAGGAGGGAGGAGTTTGGGGGTGGTGTGTGCTTTGTATGCACCTGGGCTGTGCAAGGGGACCTGTGCTGAAGGTTGTGCTGCTGCTGGGGCTTCAGGGCCCTTCTCTGCAGCCAAGAGCCGAGCTGTAAATAACTGTAGTACTGAGGGGTGGCTCTTTCTGCTAATTTGGGGTCTCCTGGCTGGAAAACTTGGTCAGGCTGCTCTGAAAAGAGCAATTTGCTGTTGAGAGTGTGGAAGGTAGGTAAACAGGTACAACACCTATCCCAGGAGAGAGGAGATTCTCCCCCCTTTCCCTCTCCCTCTCCCTCTCCCTCTCCCTCTCCCTCTCCCTCTCCCTCTCCCTCTCCCTCTCCCTCTCCCTCTCCCTCTCCTCTCCTCTCCTCTCCTCTCCCACCTTGGTAGAAGGCACCTGGTCATTTCTGTTTTAAGATTCCATCCTGCTGTTCATGGTTTGCCTGTGCTGAGACAGGTGGAAATGTTTCCCCACGTGTGTTGTCTGCCAGTCGTTAAAAAGAGACTCCAATCTTCTCGTGTAAACTAAATTCCTTATTTTTCCCAACCTCACCAAGAAAACTGGAATTGGAAAAGAGAAACGATCCTCATTCTTTCCCTGCTCCACACTGCCCCTGTGCCACTTGATGTTCCTACCAGGGCTTGGGGCAGCAGAATCTTGGTGGCCACAGTTGGCAACTCAGTGAACTGGAAGCAAAGCTGAAGGGTTTGTCCACTAAGAGAAGTGGTGATTTGTAAACCAAAGCTGAGTGATATTCCACACCAGGGATTTGGGATTGGTGGTGGTCCCAATCCATCATCTTTCTGTTCATTTTCTTTTGGATGCTGCAGCCTGCTGGGCTGGGGGAGCTGTTCCTTTGCATTTAATTTTCTGTATTCTGTTAATTCTCCATGGAAATCTGCTTTTAATAAAAAGGCTCTTGATGATGTCCCAGGTTCCTGGGATTCACAGGTGTGTGTTCAGACCAAGGAATGTTCTGGCTGGCAGAAGCTGCACCAATCTCCCAGGAATCTCAGTCTGGGTTTGTCTGCTGCCAGTTCTCCTCAGTTTGGGGTGCAGTGCAGCCCTGCCCTGTGGATCTCCTAGAAGAGTTTTGGGGTTAAAAAGGTTCTTTCCAATTCTGCAGTTTTTCTCTACAACTGGTTTAAAAAGAATAATGTGATCTTGATGTGATCTTAATTGGTTCATTTGCATTGATTAATTAAAGCAGATCATTGAGAAGGGGCTTGAGCACCCCTTGGTTGGAGCTGGCAGTTCTTTATTGTCTCTTCTTTCTTTGAATTTATTTTAATTATTTCTTAAGCAATTACTACAGTTAAGATACACAGTGAGGAGAACAGCATTGCTGCCCAGCTGGATTGGGAAATCCAAGTGCAATTCCTTGGAGAGATTGAGGCAATGGGGAGCTGAGCCTCAGGCTGGGTTTTGGCAGCAGGAACTGGCTGAGGAGTGGAGAGGGGAGATCCCCAAAAATTGGTTAAAGCCAATTCTGCTGGGTTTGGGTGCTCCCACCCCAAAAAAGGGTCCTGGTTAAAGGGGACTTGAAGAAGCAACAGGATGTGCTGGGGAGGCTGTGCTGGAACCCCCAACCTCTGGCCAGGAATGCTGGGCAGTGCCAGGTTCACAGGGACACTACGGAGGGGCTGTGCTGGGATCCCCAAATTCCAGCCAGGAATGCTGGGCAGTGCCAGGTTCACAGGGACACTACGGAGGGGCTGTATTTGGATCCCCAAATTCCAGCCAGGAATGCTGGGTGCTGCCAGACCTTTGGGACACTGCCTGATCCACAGACATTTCCCATTGTGTTCTCGTGCTCAGCACCTGGCAGTCCATTGGAGTCCCACAGGCTGGAAATGCCATGCGAACAGCTGGAATCGCAGCCGATCACACAGAAGCCAGTCCGGGAAAGGAAATGAGCTGTTCCTCAGATGGATTTTTCCCAATGTGTTTTAATTTAAAGCAGAACATCGCCCGCCCCTCCCACCTACCTCGACGCCATAGTCTTTATTTTTGGGGTTTCTCTATGAGAATTATCTGCCTACGCTGGATAAAAAATTCCGAAAATATTCTTTCGGCGCTGCGGGGACCGGCGGCGTTTGGAGGGTCCCGGGGCCGTGGCGGGACCGCGCCCGGAGCCCGGGCGGGGCCGCAGCCGGAGCAGGAGCGGCAGCGCCGGGCTCCGCCCCAGCGCCCGTCCCGGAGCGGCTCCTCCCGCCCGCGGCGAGCCCGGTCCCCATACCAGCCCCGGTCCCGCCCCGGTCCTCCTGCCCCGGGACCCCCAGCGGACACGGGCCCGAAGCCCCGGTCCCGGGGCCGGGAGCAGCCCCGGTCCGGCCCAGCCATGAGGGGCGGGCCCGGCCCAGGTGAGACGGGCGAGGCCGCGAGCGATGGTCCCGCCCTCACCGCCGGCAGGGCGGGGCTCCGTGAGGCGGGGCCCGGGGGCGGTTCCAGGGGCGGGACCGGGCCCGGCTCAGGTGTGAGGGGCGGGCCTGGCTCAGGTGCGCGGGGCCCCAGCGCGGCTGCGCGGGGCGGGGCCGAGGTGATTTAATCCCCGGAAATCGCCTCCACCGCCATTTCCTTATTTAGAGCTCGGTGGGGACGGCAGCTCCGTGTCCGCCGTCCTCAGGTGGGGCGCGGGGCCTTCGGCCTCCCCTCCTGTCCCCCCCGTCTACCCCTCCTTCCTTTTCCCCGTGCTCCCCTGCTTTCTCTCCCTTTCCCCCTCCTCCCTCTCTCCCCCAAACCCTCCTCGCCTTTCTTCCCAAACTCCCACACTCTTTCCTCTCCTGTCCCTGCCCGGTTAATCCCTTCTATTCGCGGTCTGTCCACTGTCCAAGTTCCTTCTCTCCCTCCTCTGTCCACGTTCCTTCTCTCCCTCCTCTGTCCATGTTCCTTCTCTTCCCTTCTGGCCTTTCCATTCTCCTCCCGCTTTCCTCCGTGCCCGGATCTCCCGTCCCTACCCCTCCTCACCCTTCTCATCTCCTCCATCTCTCCTCTCTCCCCGTCCTCCCCTCTCCTCCCCTCTCCCCTCTCCTTCGTTCCCCGCAGCCGCGGGGCTCGGGGCGCCGCAGAATAAAGCCCAGAGGGCCGGAGCCGGCGCCCCCGCTGTCCCTGGAGCCCCCACACGGGGCCGGACCCGCTCGGCGGGTCCCCCCATTGCAGTGCAATGCAGCGCCCGACACCGCCGGGGTTCCGGCTGTCCCTGCATCACACTGGGGGTCCCGGGGGTAGGGGGTTGGGGGGGGGAAAGGGGGGTAGAGGGGTTGGGAGAGGTAGGGCCCCCTCCGGAGGAGGGGGTCCCAGGGGAGGGGGCGGGGCTTGGAGGGGGGATTCCCCCTCCGCCCCGCCCCCTCCCCCGGGACCCCCTCCTCCGGACCGGGGCCCGGGGGAAGGGAGGGGTGGCAGAACGGGAGGGGCCGTTTGTCTGTCCGGTGATCTCTACGTGTGTTCACGCCGCAGAGTGACATGACCCTCACTGCTTCCCCCCCACCCCACCCGCCCCGCTCCTTCCCCCCTCCCTCCCCCCGGTCCGGAGGAGGGAGTCCCGGGGAGGGGACCGGGCCGAGCCCCCTCCGGGGGCGGAGGCCCGGGGGAGGGGGCGTGGCCTGGAGGGGGGAGTGCCCCCTCCGCCCCGTCCCTCCCCCGGACTCCCTCCGGAGGAGGGGGCCCGCCCTGCCCCCCTCCCAGGGACCCCCTCCTCCGGAGGGGGCCCTACCCCCCCCAAACCCCTCCTCCCTCCCCTTCAACCCCCCACCCCGCCCCCCCCCCCGGGGACCCCCAGTGTGATGTAGGGACAGCCGGAACCCCGGCGGTGTCGGCCGGTGCATTGCACTGCAATGGGGGGACCCGCCGAGCGGGTCCGGCCCCGTGTGGGGGCTCCAGGGACAGCGGGGGCGCCGCCTCCGGCCCTCTGGGCTTTATTCTGCGGCGCCCCGAGCCCCGGGGCTGCGGGGGAAAGAGGGAGAGGGGGACAGAGGACGGGAACAGGGGGACAGAGGGGGTGGTTGGGGTGGGTCAAGGATGGAGGGCAGGTGGGGGGGCCGGGGCGTGCAGGGGAGCAGGGAGGGGGGCAGGGCAGGTGGGGTGGCGGGGGCAGGAAAAGAAACAAATAAAAATATATGGAGCCCGCGCGGACGCAACGTTCCTCTCCGAGCGTCGAGGGGGCAAATGGCACCGATGGCGATTCCCGGGGTTTAAATCCTCTCGGCCCCGCCCCGCGCAGCCGCGCTGGGGCCCCGCGCACCTGAGCCGGCCCCGCCCCTCACACCTGAGCCGGCCCCGCCCCGCCCCGCCCCGCCCGTAAATCCCGGCGGATCCGCGCCCGCTCCGCTTTGTGCGCTGGATGCTCATCCCGGGATGCGGCGGGGCCATCGCGGGAGCGCTGTGCGGAGCCCCGGACCGGGGGCTGCTCCCGGTGCTGCGCGGAGCTCGAAGCGGGACCGGGAACAGGATCCAGGCCTGGGCATTCGGGTCCGGGTCCTGCCGGTGTCTGCTGGGGGTCCCAGGCAGAGTGGGCTCCGGGTCCTGGAGCTGCAAGACCGGGATGGGATTTGGATAGGGATCGGGACAAGCATCGCCACAGGAAGGAGGAGGAGCTGCTCCAGGACGGTCGCTGGGGCCGAGCCCGGCATTGCCGCTCCGGCTGCGGCCGGAGAGGGACCGGAGCCCCGCCGGTGCTTCGGGCAGGTCCCGCTGCTGCCGTGGGGAGCCGGGGCTGTGCCGGTGCCGGGCCCGGCAGGAGAGCGGCGCATTCCCGGAGCAGGCGCTGGATCGCGGCTGGAAGCGGGCGGGGCGCGGGGACCGCCCGTGCCGGCCCCGGGACCCCTCAGGCCCCGCCGCTCCCTCAGCGCCGCCGCCCCGCGGGGCGCCCCCTGGCGGACACGGAGCGGTGCTGCGAGCGCGGCGGCCCCCGGGGCGCGCTCCCGGCCCGGCCCCCGCGGGGATGCGGAGCCCCCTCAGCCCCGGGACCCCCAAGGCCACCGCGCGCAGAGCGGGACCCGGACCCCGTGCCCGCACCCCCGGGGCTCTCGCCCGCCGCGTCCCCGCGGAACGAGCGGGGCTGCATCGCCGCGGGCCGGAGGAGCCGCTCCGAGCCGGGCGCTGGGGCCGAGCCCGGTGCTGCCGCTCCTGCCCCGACTGTGCCGGGTGTTAGAAAGAGCCCCGAGGATCGACAAGTCAAATGATGGTAGGTGACTGGCCCATGTGGGCATTAAACTCGGAATCCTGGCCTTCTCAGCACCCTGCTCCAAGCACCTGAGCCAATCTCAGGGTCACGAGAAACGTCCTGCCTGGGATGGGAATGGCGGCTGGCAGCAAGGGAATTCCCATGCAAATCAGCAAATGTTCTGCTAATACTGGTTTGCACACCAGCCTCTGGAAGGGCTCCAGAGTAGAACTGGCCGGCATCTGACCTGACAGCACAAAACTCTTGCTATAATCCTGATTTCCTGCCTTTTCCAGCATTTCCTAAATAGCTGTAAAGGCGCTGATGCCATGTTCCTTTCCAGGGAGAAACGAGCAAGACAAGTCCTGAGGGCTCCCTTGGTCCAAGGCCGAAGTTCTTCTGCAGAGTGTCAGGGCTGGTCCCGCCTGCAGAGGGGCGTTTCCTGCAGGTGAGTGCTCACAGCCCAAAATCACGGTGGGGGCTGAGCCCGGCGCTGCTGCTCAGGCCCGGAGCTGCACGGAGCCCTCGGGGACCCCTGCTCCCTGCCAGGAACGTTCCTCGGCGCTCCCTCCATGTGTCCCAGCTGGCCGGGAACGCGGGGCGGGAGGAGGTCGAGCCCCGGGGGGGAACCAGCCCCTCCTGTCCTTGGTGCCTGCAGGGGAGGAGCTGTGCCTCAGTGTCCTGCCCGTGCAGGCAGCGTGCCAGGCGCACCCCGGGGCGGGCGCTGGGATGCCCGGGCAGCGCTGGGATGGGCACGGATCAAGGGCTGCCCGCGGCTCCTGGGCCAGGGGCTGCTCTGAACGGGCCCCCGGAGATGCTGCAGCCCGGGCAGAGCCCCCTGACATCCCAAAAACACCCCAAGGAACAGCTGCCATTGCCTGGGAGTGCTGCACGCTGGGCTTGCAGAGGAGCTCAGACAGCAATTCCCGGTGCCACCTCCTGGAGCTCCCACACAGCCACCAGGTATGTCCCAGCCACCCCAGTCCCTTCCCTTCCGGCCTGGGGACATCCTCCAGCAGCAGCCTTAAAGCCAAGGGAATTCCCCTCACAGAAATTCAATCCCAAGCAAGGCCCTCGGAGATGCCTTAAAACAAAAGGTTAGAGTTAGATGAAGTTTTGTTTGGATGAGGTTTGGAGTTTTTCAGGGAGCCAGCTGGAACTGCACAACTGCTGGGAAGCTTGCGCAGGTGGGTCACTCTGCAGGTGCCCTGCAGGCAGGGATGTGCATCCCTTTCCTCAGGGAAAAGAGCTCCCAGAGGCCAGTGCCGAGGCTCTGGAATGAGCTCAGCGCCTGCAGGGAGAGGTGTCCTCCCCTGGGCACCGGGGCTGCCTCGGCAGGGCCGGGAGCGCGTCCGGCCCCGCCCTCGGCCGCTGTAGAACATCAGCGGGAGCCCGAGCCCAGGGGTGGAGTCCACGGAATTCCAGGGAACTCTGTCAGGTGCCCCCGGGAACATGGGTAGAATGAACATTTTGAGGTAAAAATGAGGTTATCGGTAGTAGACAGATGGAAAATTTTGTGGGGAAACATTTGGCTGGGGGATGAGGGTTATAAATAGCAAATGCTATGGAATATCAACCTGTCCTTGTCCTGATCCCACTGAGCTTCCTTGGAGCTTCTGCTGGTTCCTGGTACAGCAGGTGTTCAATAGGCAGCTCTGTGTGGGAATATCCATACTGCATGAGGCATAACTGGGAGGTTATTCCAGTAGGAATTCAGCAGGGAATGGGGGGCTACAGGTATAATTCTCTAAACGAGCAAAGCTGATACTGAACCCCAAATCTGGGCACCACACAGGGAACAATCTTTGTGCTGCCCTGCCAGCCAAAGCCCCTGGGCTGGGAAATTTCAGCCACCAAATGCATGGAATTCTCTAAATCCCAGTACCCAGCATCCCCCAAAAGGACAATCCAAGTCCCAGGGTGAGAGTGCTCCTATCCTGCTGCTGGCAGGACAAATTCCCTGCACCATTGGCCCTGACTGGGTGAGAGTTTAGAGTAGGAGGGGTGGGAGAGGGGATCAGCTGCCTGGGAAGTGGAGGGAGATGAGGCTGCTGGAAATTCATCTGAATCAGCTGAAATCATTCTTTCCCTGGAAGAAGACAGGAGCCAAAGCAGAACCCTCGTGGCCAGGCTGGTGAGCAGCAGCTGGATCCACTTTAGGGGAAACCACCCTGCCCCTGCCAGGAGCTCTGACTGTTTTTGCTACCAGCTCCTGAGCAGTGTCAGGGCCACCGTGAGGGAGTTCAAATCCAAATAAACCCCAAAGCCCACAGAGTGAATAATCCCAACAGAAAAATGCATTGTTGTCAAAAAAGCTTAAAGATCTGTTAAAGATGCTGTGACAACACTGTAATGACATTTCCAGGAACCTTCCTAATGCTCTTGCTTCCATTCTTACAAATTTTTAGTCCCTCAATGGGTAACTTGTAGAATTTATCCTGGGATTTAGAGGTTGAGCAGGGTTGGCTTTGGATTGACCTTCATCTCTGGTCCCACTTTGTGCAAACACAACTTGGGCCAAGGTGAGTGAACTCATTACCTCAGCTTTTCCCTCAGAAATATCCCTGATATATTTCCCTGTAGATGAACTCAGATTTTGTCCCAAACTGTCCACTCCTCACCTCCATTTACCCTCAAAATGTCCATTCTGTTCCCCACAGGCGCCCTGGTGATGCAGGAAGGTCCCTTTGCCCACAGTGCCTTTCTCCTGCCCCTCCCCAGCCTGAGCTGCTTCTCTGCTCACTTTCTCTGTCCTTGTCACACACAGTGGGGCACCAAAGGGGGAATGTTTCAGAAAACATTTCTGAAGGGCAAAAGGGTATTATGTGAGTAAAAGTATTACTACTAACTATTAAACTAAAATTACTAATTACTATTACTATTAACTATTAAATTAACTATTACCATTAACTAAAAATAATTAATAATTATTTCCAATTCCCGGTGAGAAGAACATGAACTCACCACCATCAAGGCCTGGCAGTTCCCTGCAGCGAGAGCTCAGTGCACATCCACAGAGGCAATTCCAGCATCTGAAAGGAAGAAGAAAAAGGTGATTTCTTCTCTTTCAAAGTTATTTCAAGTTCTCAGACCCAAACCAACCTTTGCCCTTGATTTTGGCTGGGTGATTCCTGAGCAGTGGGCACAGGTCCTGTCATTCATGCTGATGGGAGTGATGCTTTCTGGGGAAATCAGCTGATTTCCAAAGTTCACTGCCTGCCCCATGCCTGATCTGCACAGGAGAAAACCTCTTGCATGAAGGGATTTTGCTCCATCTGATCCCATCTGCCCAGCCTGTTCCATGGATGTTGCCAGGCTGGGGCAGCACAGGCAGATGCAGCTCTCAGCTCTCTCTGCTCCAAACACAGCTCTGGGCTCTTTGCAAACTCCTCTGCTGTGAGGTTTTCTCCAGGAGAACTCAAGGAATGGCTCACAGCAGGTGGAGATTAAATTATCACACAGGGAAGTGAAGGATAAATATTTCTGTAAGAGCCTTTGGGATCTGCTGGGTGAATTGGGAAGGGGACATTCATTCCCTGCAGTGCCAATGCACAACAACCTCCAGCACAAAGCACAGACTGTCAGGGGGGGTCTGAAAGCACCACTTGGACAAACCTCATTGTTATTCTTCCTTTCAGGACTTCTGCAATCCAACCCTGAAGCTGAGAAGCCCAAAAGCTCTGGAGTCTGTCTGCTCTGGAACAAAAGGATCCTCCCAGGGGTGAGGCACATTCCCAGCAAACACTCCCAGCACGGCACAGAGGCACCACTGGAGCTCCTGCTGGGGCTGGGAAGGGCTGCCAGGAGGACACAGCCCCCAGGGGGGTGGCAGTGGCAGCAGCAAATTGCCACGGTCTGATGGCACAACAGAGAGACAAAGGCCAGCAGTGCCCACGGGAGCTGCAGGTTTAACTCTGCTCCCTGCGCTGCCACATCCCGGCAGGAAATCCCCAGGGGGGACAGAAACTCTCAGGGTGCACAAAATGCAGCATCTGTGACCCTGATCCTGCCTGGGCTCAGCGTGGGGGGCCAACCCCCCCAAGGTCAGCACTGCCCTGCCCTGGATCAGTCCCAGACACTGCCCCAGCTCCCAGCTGCTCCCGGGGCTGCCACCACATTCCTGACAAGGTGACAAAGGTGACAAAGGCCCCTTTGGGCAGGGCTCTCTCTGGGTCTCAGGCGTTGGGGACTGCAGGGACCAGGGCAGAGACAGTCTGGGACCAGGGCAGATCCCTCTGGGTTTGTGGCACTCTGGGGACAGCTGGGGACTCACCCCACACCACGGGCAGGATCAGGGACCCTCCACTGCAGCTGGAGCCCGTTGGGTTTGGCTGCTCAAACTCCAAAACTCTGGGCAAAGATGGGATGAATTAAGTGGTTTCTCCTGTCCTGAAAGAGAGGAGAAAATGGAAATTAGGTCCACTCTGGAAGTCAAAGGCTTCTGGCTTTCCTACTTCTGTTCTGATTCTTCACTATGGGATTCTATGCATAAAAAAGGAAAGGTGACACCAAATAAAAATGCCCCCTGTCAACATTTTATTCCCTGTCAACATTTTATTCCCTACTATTTTAATACATAAAAAGGATGCCCATTTTTTCTTATCACATTCTTTGCCTAATTTTAACAGAACCATTTTCATTCCAGGCCCCACTTGTGAGTTCCTGAATCCTGTGCTATTGGACTTTGGACAAAGGAAGAGAAGGATCTGTTCCACATGGGTGTCATCCAGCAGGGAACAGCCCCTGTGCCAGCCCCAGCCTGGGCTGAGCACGCTGCCTCACTCCCCCATTCTGCACCCTGGCTCCAATCCAGACTGAGTCTCCCCCCATTTTCCATGTCTAGAGACAGGAAATTGTCCCAGCCAGGCTGTGAGACCTTAAAGTGCACATTGATCTGGGGGCTGTGACTGGATTCCAGCAGGGAATTCATGGTCCTACAAATGAAAACTATTCCAGGAAGCAGCACTGACAAGGTTGGGAGCTGCTGCTTCACCACACGGTGTCAGCAACAGAGAGAAAACATAAAATGTGTATCCAAAAACAAGGATAAAATGATTTCTCCTGCTTTTAGGGGGACCAGGGCTAATTCTGCCCTGGAGTGACAAAGAACTTCTCCCTCAGACCCCCAGAGAGCCCTCAAAAAGCCAAAGTGCTCAGGGAAGGAAGGAAAGGCACCTCTGCCTCACCTGCTGGGAACAGCACAGGTCCTGCTGCTCCTGGGCACTGGGAACATGTCTGGAGCCAAAAGCCCTTCCCAGGCTGGAGGGGCTTTCCTAAAGCACCACCTCTGGGAAGCAAAGGGCTGTGGAAGACATGGAGTGGGAGTTTACAATAACAGTAATAATAGTAATAACAACAATAATAATGATGATGATGATAATAATAATACTACTAAGGAAGAGCAGCTAAGGAGGCAGCAATAATTCCAAGGGAGCAGGGAGGATGCTGAGCTTTAAATGAGATTTGAGTGAGGCAGCATCTCCTGGGCTCTCTGAAGCACAGCTCCAGGTCTGGGATTCCAGGAGCAGTGCAAACTCCCACTGTCCAATCCCTGGATTTGCCTCCTGCCAGCACGGGGCACCTTGGCCATGTTTGGCTCAAGTGCTCCAGTGCTGCTGCCTGGAGGGATTGGGAAAATGGGCATTAAACCCCTTCCCACAGGACTGGCTCCGAGCTCTGGCTGGGGAAAGCATTGGGCACCTCTGGCATTCCAGTGAAATCAGTTTCCATCATTGTGAAGATACCCTGAATAAACCCAGGGCACATAAATAAACCTTTCTCCATAAGGACAGCCCCAGGGAATACACAGTCATTCCTGTGCCTGGTCAAACAAACAGCAGCCAGTTTTTGGGGAGAGACTCCAGATTCTTGTCTCCTTCCCTCTCTGTAAAACACTTGCAGAGGCTTTGGAGTTCACACAAACTTCTCAGGATTTGGATATTTCATTTAAATTCCACTCATATACTAAGGGATTTCAAGTATCCTAAAGGTACCTCCACTCACATTTTAATTTTAAGCCCTCTGCCACAGATGAATTGGGATGTTCTTTTGTTAGAAACACCCCACCTTCCTTAGGCATCTCCTTGTGGGAGATAAAATAAATGTGGACAAGAGTTTGGAATGCAGCTTCCAGGTCAAGCTCCCTGCTAGGAAATGACTCCAGCTCTCTGCTGCCTTGGGCTGTTTCAAACACAGCCTGGCCCACGTGAGAAAATGGAATCAACCCCTTTGTTCCATTGGCCTCACACCCCAAATTCCAGCGGGACAGACAAGTCCCTCTCCTTGGAAGGCAGCATCTCCTACCTGGAGCTGGGCCTTCCCCAGCCTTTGGTGGCCGCTGTCTCCATCCTCCCACACCTCCTCATCTTCCTCCTCGACAGGGTTGGCTTCCTCACCCTGCAGAGCAAACACAGGGACAGTCACCAGCCTGCTCACCCCAGCCTGGGCAGCAGGGACGGGCTGGTGGCACCCTCTGGATGTCACCCTGTGCCTGGCACCATCCCTGCTCCGTGCCCATCCCCGTTCCTGCCTCGGCAGCTCCTTGGAACGGGATGTGAAACCACAAACGTTTGCTCTGCTGGGGCTGGGACAGCAGAGACTCCCCCGGGGCAGTGGGCAAAGCTCCTGCTGCCACATCCTCTGCCTCCCACAGCCCTGCTGGGGCTTGGCAGAGCAAAGGAAATGCCTCAGCTCCTGCTGGAAATCCCTTCCTGTGCCCATAAACCCAGAGGCTGTGCCTAAAGGAAAAAAAACTTGTACAAGTGAGATAATTTAAAGAAAACTCTTCTTGCTTCCTTTGAAGTTACTAAAAATGGTATTATGTGAGTAAAAGTATTACTACTAACTATTAAACTAAATTTACTAATTACTATTAACTATTAAACTATTACCATTAACTATTAACTAAGAGTATTAACTATTATTACTATTAATATTTACATAATAATTTTTGACTTCTAAATATTAATGTATCTTTATTCTACCCAGTTCATCTGATCAGTAATACAACTGATCCTTCTCTTACCTACTATTCTGAAAGACCACTTCTAATCCTTGTGGATACCAAACAGAATCATTATGTTAGCCTGGGAAACGCATTGATGCTACCTTGGAAAAAGGATCTTTGTAGAAATGACAGCACAACTTTTGAGACAACAGGAAGCCCACGAGTCACAAAATATTTAAGCTTTTTCTGAAAATAACTAAACTGCAGCGATGAAGTATTGGAGTAGCTTTCATTTCAGTTTCAGTGCTCAGTGTCCTGCCATGGCAGTTTTATTTCACTTCTCTGGGTTGCTGGGCAAGGAAAAGGCCTTCTATAGACATTTTGAATTATCAAAAAACCTGCTCTTGCCCAGAGAAGCTCTTCCACCTGGGAAAAGGCATGGCAGAAGGACAGAGTTTGTCTTAAATACCTACTAGGGCTGCAGGGACATGGAAATCTGCTGAGCATGGCATGGAAAAATGCCACAGGTGAGAAGAGGTACAGATAGCAGAAATGAAAGAACAACTGGGCTTCACAGGTAGGAATGTGGAAATTACATGAAAAAGAGATTAATTCCACAGATAATTGAAGGAGAGTACTGGGGATTTTCTGGAGAGTAGAGGCCAGCAGCATTTGTGTAACTGCACCAGTAGCAGCACAAAAGACTGGGATTATCTAGGTAATGCATCAGAAATGCCAGATCTGGGTATAGATGCAGCAAAACTGGGACCAAGATAAAAAGCAAGAGAAGGAAAAGACTGGACAGGAGACAGGGAAGTATGCCAGCAGGGAAAAAGGGACAGGAAATGGGAAAGGGGATAATAAGGTATGAAAATCATGTTGCCTTGGAGTGCTTGCTGGGAAGCATTCTGTTCCAAAAGCTCAGCCTAAATCAGGACCATCACACCAAAGCTGTTCTGGCCATGCCACACAGCCCAAACCAACCCCCATGGCTGGAGATGCAGGGGGAAAGGAATCCTTTGCCTGGCAAGCAAGGGATCACCCCCAGACAGGACAAGCACCTGAATATTGTGACAGCAATGGTGCTACCCATTGCCTCAGAAGAGCCTGCTGAGTGTTTTGTGAATCCTCACACTCCCAGTGAGCTCAGCACTACTGTGGCAATTACTCCAATGTCACTGAATCCAGCACAATACAGAAAGCAGCTGAAATGCGCTGCTGTCACCCAGTGCCCGAGTTACCAGATGAACAGAGGGCTTCAATAACCAAAATGAAACAAGAACAAAACCACTGAGTGCAGCAACATGCACTCATGCAACAGATTTAGAACTCAAAACACCCTTCAGAGCAACAGATGTTGGGGTTTGGTGATTTTGAGTCAGTACATCTCAGCTTAGATTTGCAAGTATATAGCTACATTTTAAAAAAGCCCCAAAACCACACAAGTCCTTGTGTCATGTAGTAAATGTTTTATTATACATTTGATCTAGAGTTTGGAGTTTCCTTACTGCCAGTAGAGGAGAGTTACACTATCACTGGCTGCCAAGAGCATATCATTTATAAATGACTTTGATAACTAACACACTTGAACCAGGATGAGGACTACTCCAGATCCTTACAGCATGATTTACAAAGCAGTCTAAAACTGCATTTTAGATAATCTTTCATGTGGATTAGTTCTCAGTAACATTTTGCCTCAATGGACAAAGAACATGATTAATTCAGTAGGTTATATTCATCACAGAACTGAGTTTAACTACTGGCTCAATTTGGAGTACCACCACCCACTTAAACCTGACATATATTTTCTGGCTTTATATAAATGCCAATTTTAGCCATTTCTGTCTTGGATTCTAGTAAGAACATCATTTGCCTCTCACTCTCAGAAGTGGAAAAAACTGCCAGTGGCTGGCTCTGCATATTCATAATTACTTCACATTTTCCTCTATATTTCTGAACATCCTGCTTTATGGAGCTTGTGCAAATACATGGATGAGCATCTGCACCACAGGCTGGTGGAACTGTTAGTAGCTACTAGGGGAAAACATCTTTCCATCTGAAAGATGCTGCTCCCACACTTTGCTCAGAAAGGATCACTTTCCATCACACAGATGTTTTTGGCCTAAAGCCTCTTTTCAAACCACATGCAATGCAGCAATACAAGCGAGAGACCTGTAATGCAAACAAATAGGGTTCACTGAAGAAAAGGGGCCTTAGTTTTTCTAACTAGAGGAGAATACAAACCACTGAGTATGCCCAGAGATTGCTCATCCCACTATTTCAGGCTACCTAAGCAATGACATGCAAACGGAATCTGACATAGGAAATGTGAGGAAAACTGGAATGACATAGTTAAAACAAACCCCTAAATTAATGGAGAAACCTAAGGAACAACTCATAAAAAGGGTTTATCTCTAAATTAATCTAAGAGTCTCTCTATCTTCAGAGACTCTTCATTTTTCTTTATTCTTTAAATGAATCAATTTATAAAAACACTGATGAAATAAACGAAGGCAACATAATATTATTATTCCATGTTTGATGGGACAAGGCTGTTTTCTGACACTGCTTAGTTGAAGTGAAATGGTCCTTGGATTGGAAGTTTTCCAAAGAGCCTTTGCCATCAGAAGAGAAGGGAAATTTGTCACATGCCCTTTCACTCCTCTATTCCAAGCCAAAGAAAAGCCACACAAACAGTCTAAAGAGACACCCTGCAGGCTCAGTCCTTTCAGACACTGCAGAATCAGCTACATCGACTTAAATGCAGCTTTGGAAACAGCACTGAACTACAAAGACACCTTCCTCACTGTGTGTGAGGAGCAGGAGTCCTTCTGAAAACACTGCAAACCAGACATTTGTGGGCCAGCACCAGGCACTGGAAACAATATTCTTCTATAACAAGAAACCATCAGGATTTCTCCCAGCATGAACTGCAGGGGCTTGAAACGTCAATCTGTAAATGCTGCATACAGAATTCTTGACTTAAATTTGTGCAGCAGCCCCACTCAGCTTTTTTGGAAAGGCTTTGTGCAACAACTACTACTGAGAAACCCAACCAAACAAACAAAAAACCAAAGAACTATTTTCCCCAAACCCCCAGACATTTTTCTTAGGTCCAGGAAATGCAAACAAAACCCTGAGATTTTGAAATCTCTTCTGCATGTTGGAAACATTGCAGGTATTTGATAACCCTCAGTTTAGTTATCAAGAAGAGCCCTTAGGCAAACTTCACAGAGCTTCAGTGCTATTTTTAAAAAGCAGAGTACTCCTGGAACAGGGAACTGCTCTGTACTAGTTGCCAAGAGTGTTATTAAGGAGTAAAGAAGTTAAGTCCTAGAAATGTAATGAGAAGGATTATTGCAACGTGAAGCCACCCTCATGAAACAGGTTATATCTGGAAAAGAATTCAAGTCCCATTAGAAACCAATGGAGACAAGTTTCAAAGTGATGGCAAAGTAATTTTATTTCAAATTACTTAGCTAATTTAAATGTATTAAACCATTAAATTAACAAAACACATTTTTAAGTTACAGTGATTTCTTTAAAGAAACTTTTAAATCTCACTGGATTCAAACGTGGTCTAAAGGTTAATTAGTTTTAATTGTCACATTAAAAAACAAACCTCTATCTTAAGGGTTTTTAAAAATATATTAGGCCCCATCCTTCCATTCCATTTCCTTCATTATCACACCAAGACCACGTGACTGAATGAAAAATGAGCAACTGCACACTGACAATTAAGTCCTCAATGTCCTGTAAAACCAGCATGGAGAAAACAGGACTGAGAACAACTCAGGTAGCAGAACAAGAAGAGACAATTAAATTCACATGTATAAAAGTATCAGAAAAGATCCAAATTTGGAGTTTATTTTGTCAAATATAACTAGCATCTTACCAACTACTTATTTTTTTAAAAAAGTATGTCAGGTGACACTATGTGAAAACTGATCATTCAAAGATTTATGCTCACATGCATAACCATCAAAGCAGCATGAGGATCACCCATGGAAATCCAGATAAAAATAAGAGTTTAGCATAACCTTTTTTCCTACTTATGCATACTGTAATCCAGTAGAAGACAGGGAACTTTCAATAACTCTTTACAATTGCTCAGTACAAGGTCTCCTATAAAGGTAAATATAGTGATCCCAGTAGTGTCATTCCTGTCAGTGGCACCATAAATCACAACACCAAAGGTAATGAATCTCACCAGGTCAAAGAAGGTTCCAGACTCACCTGATTGTGCCCACACTCTTTACATCTGATTAAACTCCACTGACATGGGAGCTAATCAGCTCCATGCAGAGTTCTACTTGTACCTGTGGCCCCTTCTGAGGTTATTTGGGACAAAGGAGGTTGTTCTTGCTGCAGTTTCCAAGTCACTCTGCAGTTTCTAACTACAGCTTTTCTAACCACACCTTTGGCAACATCTGAAAATGTAGGAATACAATCTAGCTGTTCTGTCTACCTGTAATAGCATTAATTGATTTAGGAATTTCTATACAGCAATCAAAATTACCTGAATCAGGCCATAGTTTACAGTTCAGCCTTGCTCTGATTCAACATGAGTTCCAAAGACCAAAACTCCAACAGAAAATAGGCTTAAAACACCTCATACCTCTCATTTGAGTTAATAGTCCAGTCATGATTCACTTTCTTTCCTGTTTGCTGGACTTGATCTGCAGCTTGAGCACCATCATAGTTGCTTAATTAATAAAGTAGCAAGGAAAACACAAATAATGTTAAATCTTAATGAGAAAAATGAGCTTGTAATGCTATTGTCAGAAGGCAAGCTTGCCTTATGTCCCTTGGTTCAGTGAACTAGGAAACCTTAGGCTGACTCAGTTGTACTTCTCACAGCATTGGCAATAATCCAGCCAGCATCACTCTGCACAAGAAAATCCACAAAACCTTCCTGGCAGCGAGTTTCTCTTGGAGCTCATTGCAAACCCGTTGGTGCATATAACATTCCTGTTCATGCAAAACCCAGTGCACTTCAACAACTTCACGGTCCAACTTCTTAAAGAGTTTGATTGTTGTTCACAATTCCAATTTTCCAGGTTCCTTAGGTCAAGTGTGAACAGAGGCTGTTACACCAGAGGGAGGTCGGTGCACGTCCTCCTCCCCTTATGTGAGAGCTCTTACAAATCCCATTAAGTTATGTCCATTTCACAAATATCCTCATGCAGCGAGCCAGGTTCATAATCCAGATAAAATGATCATTGGAGAAAAAGTCCCCACTAAACCCAGTAAAATAATCCATGCAATGACACTCGATTTACCCCTCAGCATGACAAATGTTCTTCTCTGTACCCAGATTTACAGATTAGCACCACAAAAACTTCAAAGTGTTCCTGCTGCCCATCAGTACATAATACATCCAGTATTACATTACACACAATCAGTTTGGTTCATGTGAAAAGGTCTGCTACAACATCTGATTGATAAACATCATGCACTACACAGATTTTTCTTTTGGAAAGCTGGTATTAAAAATCCTTCCAAAACTTTCAGCAAGGAAAAAAAAAATCAGCAGAAAATATTTTGGGGGCTAGGGGTGAAACACAGAGGTGTTTTTCATACTTTTAATGCAGCTACTGTCAAAAAAGGCCTTCCTTGTGTATGAGGAGAAATTTTGTTCCTGTGTACATGTGAGGGTATAGACTGTGGCTTCTCCTCAGTTTAAAATGTCTCCCAACCCTCTGCATCAAGCTTTGACCCACACTCACTCCTGCCTCCACTGTGTTGATGTAATTGTGTGGGAAATCACTTTACAAAGCAGACAACTGAAATACTTGAGTTAAAGATATGAAAAGAACAGCTCAGTGTACAAAAGAGGAGCTCAGTGAATAAATAATCTTCTCAAAATGTAAGAGAAATGCCAAACAGGGTTTACATCCAAGCATTTACTTCCATTGTGCATCATATATCAAGCAGTGATTGATTTTTTTTTTTCTCCAGGAAATCTTCAGTTTTATAGTTTTTTGTTAAAAACTGCAGATAAACTCAGCAAAGGATTAGGGGGGATGGTGCCCATGGGAAAATTGCTGTCTGAGAAACAATAAAACAATAGGGAAATAAATCTTTTTCTGAAAGGTTCACAAGATAGGAATGTAAATTTTCACCTGCGCCTAACTAGCAAAAAAACCCCCAACCAACCAACCAATTAAGAAACCCCAAAAACCCCCAACCCAAACAAACAAAAAACCCCAAACAAAACCAAAACCCACAAAAAAATAGGTCATATCTAAGTTGTTTTGATAACTTGTTTAGATCCTTCTACCATGAAAACAGGGTGGATGATGTATACTTTTGACTCAATTGCCTAGGAACAGTGGCCATTTCTTTTTATGCACTGAGTCATCTAGAATAAAATAGAGCCACACAAATCAAGACTATCATTCCCTGGAATTCTTTGAGAATAATGTTGTAAGAACATCAACAAAAGATCTGCAAAAAGAAAGGATCAATCTCCTTTTGAACTGGAAGAAAAAAAGTGACTAGAAATGTCAAAAGTTGACAGCTTTGCCAAAAGGGAACCTAAATCTTCTGAACTGATGTCAATTGGTATTTCTGCATTTCTAAACCAGCAAACAGTAAAACCTCTGGAGTTACCTCCTAAGTCCACAACACTGCTTTGATGATCAGTGTTTAAATGTCAAAAGCTACAGAGAAAAGCTGAGAAACTTCCTGCAGAACATATGAAGCAACGTAACAACATAAAAGACACACTAAAGCAAAAACAAAAGGGTTCCTTATGGAGAAAACAATGGAGATGCAACATGGACAGAAAACTGAGCAAACTGATTTTACAGTGTTTGATTCAGTAGCAATGCTTTATCCTTTTCTTATTAATTCCACACTTACTGAAGGCCTAAGGAAGAAAAAAATCCCTAACTTCAGAAAGAAAATAATGTTGGTAGAGTAGGGTCATTTTTAGCTCTTTCATCCATTTCAAACCAGAGAAACTGTTTCCTCTTACCTTCTTTCCACTGTCAGCTTCCCCACAGCAGGAAATGATTTGTAGCTTGCCAATTATTCTCCTGATGACAAGAAAATCTTCAGGACTCCCAATAAGAGACTGAATGTACCTTAAGAGGTGAAATAATGAAGTAAAAATAAGTTCCATATTTAGGGCATTTCTGAGACAGAAATCATAACCCTGAACTGTAGCAACAAGTGTTGGTTAAAAAGGAGTGGGATAAAAATCCCCCAAACCCTGCTCCCATTGAATCATCAAATAAAACAGATTGGCTCTAAATGTATGCATGCAAAGGCAATAAAAAGGAATAAAAATGCAAACTTTAGGTACAAGAACAAATAGAAGATGGCATCTCTGATCAACAACAATCCCTAAATGCCAAGAGAGCCTCAGGGGAGTCAAGGTAAGTTGGATCAGTGACAGGCTGGCTGTAATGTAAGGTTCCAAGTTCCTTGACATGGAACAGACTCCAACCAGTATACCTCATACACTAAAACAATGGATGAAAATACATAATTGTGCTGTAGATACCATTTTTAAAGCAAAATGTCCTGTCCTTCCATCTCTTCAGGGACCTACAAGCAGAACTAGGAGTCTGATTAATTATTCTTTATTTTTGTTACTTTGCCCTCCTTTCAGTGTCTACAAGCTTATGTTGTTTAGTAGTAACATATTCCTGTGCTCTTACCTATATTTAATATCACAGACAATTTCAATAAAACAGAAATATATTGATTTGTATCACTGTATTTCCTGTTTCAGTTCAAAAAAATATAAGATTCAACTAGATTTGCCAAGCATGGAGAGGGAATTTCTCCAGTTCTTCACACAACTATCACCTGCTAGAGTGCAGTGATTTCATTTAACCCATGTATCTTAATCCTGGCCCAGGGAGAGGATTCCTAAGTTGACACCTATACCCAGTTTAATTTTCATAGTTTAACCTGTGAAGTCAGTAAGAGTAGTGCTGGTCAGAACAGGATTACATGTGCTATAAACAAATTCAGTGCCTACATTCCCTCACTGAGGTGTTGAACACACCCACTCCTTGTGTCTTGCTCTTGCACAGTTCCTAGAGCTTCCATGATCATCTGTCCCCACCTACAATTCAGGAAATTACCTGATGCTTCAGGTACCACTGCAGCTGCCTCCTTTCTCTGCCTGGTGTAAAGAGCACAGTGGTGGGGAGCAACACTCAGCTGCTTTTCCTCATAGGAATATTTTCTTCTGAGTTCAACTAAACCATTTCTCCTAGACTGGTCTGTTTCACTCTTAAAATCATTCCCACCACGAATTGGGACACTATTTGGGATCAATATTTTCCAGTCTGATTCTTAGCAACAAACTCCTGTACTAGCAGAGATTCATGGGGCTCCTGATTCGTGTTTGGATCCCTACCTGTGGGAGAAAAATTCACATGTTACCTAAAAATATCCAAATGCCACTTCTTATGAATTTCCTTATGAATTGTTGCATGATTCAAGGAGAGGATTGGGAAAAATACAGTTTTCATTGCTGTTCAGGGAGATTCTTGCCATTAATTTTCAGGGTAGGAGATAAGACACAGTCCTTCATATATGTTGTTTACCCTCCTTGAAGTATGTATATGTGAAACCTTTAAAGTCTATATTTGAGCCCCCTTTCTCTTCCAGGCCTTTATGTGGTTAATTTAGATGAAGCAGCTGCTCTTCAGAAACTGTCAAATAAATACTAATTTTTTCCAATAATAGACACCACTTATCTTCTTGCTACTGCTACATCTGAATTTACAATCAAAACCACTGCAAGATGTATTCCCAAATGTAAGAAAACAGGGTGCAGCTTTTTCCAGTTTAAAACAACAAAAAATCAGTTCACATCTAAAGAAAATGCTAAATACCCTGTTTCTGAAGCATAATCAAACTTCACAAACCAGAAGTGTTTAATGGAACAGCTGATCTACATGATCACCCTGGAAAGCATCTCTGCATCTCCAGCTGAGCTCCAAGCCTGCATGACTCTGTCAGGTCCTCAGGCTTCCCTCAGGCAAGGTTCAGACAATATTCACACACTGAGGGATGCTATTCCAGCATGGAAACAAATACCAATCACAATCTGTGGGATCATCCTCAAATCACACCTTTTTTCCCTATCATAAGTTGCACACAATTTTGCCTTCAATGTAATATGTGTAAAGAAATAATTTTTTCAGAGGTCTTAATGTGCACATAAATGAACATAGCAAGTATTGTGAATACAACAGAAATAGACCCTTGAGAGCTTTTCTTTATAAACTCTGGTACCACAGCTGTTCTGAACAGCTATAATGGGCTGTTCAGTTCATGTCCCTCTCTTTTGGCAGAGGGAAGGTGAGAAAAGCAGGGGAGATCACATTGGCCAAGTTCTGCCTTTCAATAGGAAAATCATGCTGACTGATATTATGAGCTAAGCACACAACTGAACCAATTAATTCACATTTCAGTGCCTAACACAAACATGTTCAGGATAAGATTGAATACCCATGGTTTTAAAAATTAATCAATTATTTATAGACACAGAAAAGGAGTTTGGGTCTATTATTACATTTATTAAATATCTGATGAAAGAAACCTGAGGGGGTATTTTTCCCACTTGTACATAAAAGCCTAAATATTCCAAATGTCCATTCTCACTTGTAAATGCCTGCTTGACCAGACTGTGTCAGCTTCTCATTTGTAGTCAATGACCCAAATGCATGGCCTAAGTATAACTCTGAAGGCTTAAACTGTGCAGAATAGAATTATTTCAAGACAGACATTTTATTTTGTACTTCAAAATTTAGCAGAAGTTGGAGAGTTAAATGAATGTAAATGCTCTGTGTCTTTGAAAATGAATAGATATAAGTAAGGAAATGAACATTTTTTTTAAAGTACCTTGTATATTTACCTCTAAACTGGAAAACTCCTTTTAGTAGAAGACCAGGCTGGAAAACACTGCTGCAACAATTACCTATAGTCTCCCAAAAATGAATCAGACTGTAGGGTATGAGGTGTAATTTTGGTTCCTAAACACTCAGATACTACCATGAAATACATTAATGATAACTACTGCCAACATTTTCAATAGAAACATCAAAGAAAACTGAATATAAATATTAAAAGTATATTTTTTCTAACAGGAACAAAGTCTGTATAGGAGTAACACTAAACCAAAGAGGCTGTATGTGGTGGCCCTGCATGAGCAGTCATCTCTCCTTTAGCAGACACTGAAAAGAAATCAGCCTTGTCAGTGTCTAAAAGACAAAGGAAGGGCTGCAAAGGGCTGTGTGCAAGCTGCAATAACTTGGGCCTGCTTTTGTGTGTTCAGTAACTCACAGATGAGGCTGGAATACAAACACACTGATTTGGCATTTTGGGATATACAAGGAGGAAATGTCACTGACAATTGAAAGTTAAAGCAGGTTGGGACACAACCTCTTTCTTTGGGCTTGCATCAGCTGCTTGCACCAGCTCTGTGGGAGCAAAAGCCAGCAGGGTACAGAACTTCCAAATTCATCCATGGGGCTTTCCTTCCAGCCCACATAAGTGTTTCCTGTGATATGGATACAGAGAGGAAAAGGAGGGTCCTACATCCATGTAAATTTGATCCCCTCTGCTCTGACTTTGACTCAAAGTCAGGTGACATTTAAGTATCAAAGGCATGAACTTCACTATTCACCTTGGACAACATTAATTTCCAAGCTTGTTTGTAACCAATATATTCTGACATTGTAGCTGTCAAAATAAAGAATCAAATTTCTGAGCTGTGTCACTGAAATGTAATTACAGAGGGGCAGTTTTGTGCTGTTCTGTGCAACTCTGAAGAGAAGAGCAAAATAAAACACCCCAGAACCAGGAGTGTCCTGTGACAACCTAATGAAACACAGGCAACCAAAACCTATGTGTGATATATTTTAGATTGCTGCTTCTAGTAGGGCAGCAATCAATGACAGAACATCAATTAATAAGCAGTTTAGCTCATTGGCATGACCCAGAATGACTTTTGAGAGTGCATTCACTAGGGTCAAGTCTCTCTTGTTTACTGAATTTACATAAGTAAGTGGTGGAAAGGAAAGCAATGTTGTCCATTCCATGTCAGCTACTTCTTGCTTGGCTCTGGAAAAGCTACATTTGCAAACAAAAAAACCCTCAAAAAAACCCCAAAAAACCCAAAACCAAACCAACAGACAAAACCCACAAACAAACAAAACAGAAAAACTCTTTACAAAAAAACCCAAAAAATAAAAACAAAAAAAATTTTAAAACCCCAAAAATCACAAACCCTCTGCCCCCCCCACCCCCCGCCAAAATAAAACATAGTTGTAAGTAAAGAAACTAAATAAGGAAAGGTTAGATATCAAATATATTTTAAAAAAGGAAATTTATTGCAGAGTAGCATCAGGTCTCCCAAGCACAGGGGAATTGTTTGAAATAGACTCAATGAATACTTTCTCTTAATACCTAAGAATTTTATCCAAGTGCATCTCTACACTGTGAAGTTTCACGAGTTCATTACCCATTCAGAAATATGCTAGAATCACACAAGTAAAAACTAGCTCAACATATCATCATTACCACCTTTAGCACCTTTTTTCCTTAAAAAATTACACTTAGAACCATGAGGTTAAATAAGCATCTTTAAAAAATCCAAACAAACCACAGGTATCAGATTGATGCAGACAACCCCTTAGTGTTAAGCTCCTACAGACCTAAGCCAAGAGTGACATCCAGTGGAAATAGAGTTTACATCCTCTTGATGGCTGCAGCTCAGATTAAAGCATATCACATCTATTCAGAAAGATATGTCTGTCCTGTATTATACACATCACTGGGAAGGCAAAGGTGTGCAAGAATGAAAAGCAGTATTGGATTTCCACAGAGATGACAGTTGTGCCACACCTTGATTCATTTGGTCAAAGAGAGAAAATTCTTAATCAATGGTTTACCAAACAAATTATCTACCTCAGAGTTCACTGTTAAACCAGGGAGATTTTGCAAAGAAAAAAACCCCAAAAAAATACCCCCCCCCCCCCCCGCTTCTGGTGCTACATTTGCATAGGTATTTATTGTCATTGATAATGGAGCTATCTTTGGTAATCCTGTATCAAATTTCCTAATGTCAATAAATATTATGAGGTAACAGAGATAATGATGGAAGCTGCTATGTTTTGAGCAAATGGAGCTGAACTGAGTAAAGGCTGACAAACTGTTTTTGCTTTTTTTTTAAAGCAAGATGGAAAAAAAATCCCTTGTATGAGAAGAAACCTGTTCCCCCAATTAATCTCTTTGGATATACACCCTTCAGGATTGAAGGAAAAACCCAAGGAGTCACATTTCAGAGTCACAGATACTTTCCTCTGTGGGAGATGGGAGTATTTTCAGCAAAGGGAGATGTGCTCCACGTCACCAGCAACATTTTCCCCACTTTCTTTCACCCACAGGAAGGGAGATCAGCCATCCCTGATGCTGTTCTCCCCACCTTCTCAGGTGCTCCCAGCATTCCAACGCATTGGCCCTCACTCCACCATTCCCTGAGCAGACTGGGGGGAAAGCTTCCCTGTGCTCTGGCTCCATTTGCACTGTTTCTCATGTTGCTTCATGTTAGATTCAACACATCTTGAGAGAAAGGACTGGGGTAAAACAGGGCTTTTGCTTCCCATCACATGGCTGCAGCTAATGGCTCTTACCAGGTCTCACCTCTGCAAACTCACTGAAATCAAAGTCTCACAGAAATCTGGTTGGTGCTGGAGACTCTCCCTGGCCCTGTCAATAAAGGACTCAGTTGATAACAGGCACTGAGAGAAGACAAAATAGGCAAATTACCACATGGTGATTGTGTGAATTCCTGTCATCCTGAAAGAATGTTCACTTCTGATCCCAGCTGCAAAGTAAATCCATACTAACTATAACTCCACAGGGTTCTGTACCTAGGCAACTTAAAATCCACAATCAGGAACTTTTATTCAGCTGCTCACTACCTCTGTCCTGCATACAATATTGCCACTGCAAGAAAAAAGGGTAGTATTCTACTCCAAGGTTTCATAATAACCACTTGCAGGATATGGCAGAAATATTCTTCCATTGGGGTATTCATCTTTACAATATTCCAAAGCGTATCTTCAAGTTCTTTTCCCAATATATTCCCTGGTTTCCAAATCAAACAAGTATTAATAAAGAAAAGATAACATTCATATCTCTAGCATTCTGCAGTAGATTGCATATATAAAAAGATACTGAAGTAATTAGTGTTGAGTATTTTTCTAAATTCTTAGACAACTAAAGCAAGAACACCTTAGTTTAAGGAAGGCACATTTCCAGTGCTTAGCTTTCTATTCATGGAGTTTAGTTAGGGCTTAGTGTACTGGCAATCTCTGTATTCAATTAAATTCTCTTTTTATAAAAGAAGTTACAAATTATGTATAAATTTATTAAAATATGTTTTTATAAAAACCATAACAGTAAAAAACCACAATATGAATATATTAAAAATTATGTATAAATTTACTGTATCAAATTATGCATCGTTTTTATAACAATAATTATGTATAGTACTAGGTACTGTAGCATAAGTGTGTCTGTGAGTAATGTTCATTATTCAGACTAAACCACCCTACACAATAGTCTTTCTATCAGTAAATAGAAAAATTATTTTCATTCAAAGTGTCCTTAAGAGTAGTAGGAGTAAAGCAAGCCTAACCAGATGATCATTGGCACTATCCAAGTGCAGAATTTCTCTCCATAAAATTAGGTTTCAAAGCCAAAAAAGACCAGCCTCTCAAAGACACAGCAGATGAGGTGCTCATCTGCAGACACAGAAATCTCCTGTCTAATCAGGATGTGCCCTTTCTGTAATATTAGGAATTACTAAATGGGCAACCAACTGTAGGAGTACATGTCATAACCAAAAAATACTGCAAGACAGAGGAAACACAGTAAAAACAGAGCTCTGAAATCTTTATTTGCCTATAACAAATAGAAAACATGTAGATCTTCTAATTAATGCATTGTAGATGGAGTTGGTTAAACCACAAATATGATTGAAAGTGTGAAATACAGAAATATCTTTCAGAGATATAAAAAGTGGTTATAATAATTAAGAATGATAATGAGTCTCAGAACATTTTGATGGGAAAGATGGAAGACAACTTGGATAAAAATAGAAAGGCATGCCCTGATGCACTGGGCACACTGTAAGTTGATTTTTTTCTCAGTAGAGTGGAGAAAAGAAATTCTTGATTAATGAATCCTTTGAAGGCAAATTGTCACCTTTTTTCCCCACCCATTTATCCCTCAGTCCTGCAGTTAGAGCTGCATGAAGAGGCATTTACTCTCTTTGTGCTACACTTTCATTTTGGTGGGAGATTTCAGTGGAAAATATACCAACCTTAATATCTAGCACAGTTCAAGAAATATTCTAAGGATAGAGGTATAATCTGCATTTTGATGGAATTATCAAAAGCCTGCTGTTGTTTCACTATAATTGAAAGCAGCCTGGAAAGTGAAAAAACAGGCCTACTTCTAAAACCAGTCACAGAAAAGCAAAAAGGGACCATGGAGCTAGTACTGAACATTGAGCACATGTTAAGGTGCAGCCCTGGTCATTTTTGTGTGGCTACCTAAGCAGCTACAACAGGGCAAGTACAGCTTAAGTATCATAACAGTATATTGAAAACAAAGGGCAGTTCTTTCATTGCTTTAAAGCAACAGAAATCCTTTAAAATCAATAAAGAGCTGTGAAGGCTGCATCAGTTGAAATGCAAATTTGACGTATTTATATAAAACATATTTTACATGTCACCATAACTACACTGGGAAAAATCCCACAAACAGGGTGTTGATGTCACCTGAACAGCTACATCACAGCAGATTAAACAATGACCCAAACAATGAGCCCAGGACTGACTGAAGCAGCAGCCATCCTAAGAAATCAGCTGTGAATCAGACTGAGAAACAGCACAACAAGAAATTAGGATTGCTTACATCACCAGCAGAATAGAGCAAGGACTAGAGCCTCCTGACTAAACAGAACAAGCAGGAATCAAAAAGGCTTAGGGATGTTTCTGGTCCTCAAATATTTCTGAGAAGAATTAAAAAGCTCCCTCAGGTCCAAAGTCTGCAGTGGGCAAAGGAGGAAAGGTTACTGCTGGCTGCACCAAACCTCATCAGCCTGGCCTGAGCTTTTATGTACCCAGTTTGTCAGTGAAAGCTTACAAAGAGTTGAAAGAGTAACTGTGGGACAGAGGGCAGCAAGTTAGAAGTAAAGAAAGGGGGTTTGTAACCAGATTTAAAGAATTTAATTTTAAAAGATGATGGGGATTTAATTTCATTTAGCAAAGTGCTCCACCTAGGGACAAACCAAAAGAAGGAACTGTATATTAAATGAGACAACTGTACTGTAAAGTTGGTGAGAAGAACACATGAGGCTCCCTGAAGCCATTTCCATGAAGTTATGAGCACACACTGACAATATAAAAAGGAAAAATGGGTACAAAGGTTTTTTGCCCATAGAGGGAAACAGTCCCAAAATACTGTTTTGTAACTGTCAAGACAGCTTTATATTATTGCTAAAAGAATTTCTGGGAAGTACAATCTGTGTATCCTTACTCATGCTTCTGAAGCTTTGAGGGTCAAGCAATCACTGAGGTCAGAGCTCCAGATTTTCACAGAACCTCATGTAGACATAAATCTGAACAGGAATCCTGTAACTATTCACCACAAAATCAAGAAAAAGGAGAACTTTTAAAGTATCCATCCTTTCTCCCAATTATTATCTCTGTGTCAAGGAATGTGGCCTGAAACACTGTAAATAGCACTATGCAGAAATTAGTTGTGTTTTACTTGTCAAAACATCTTCAGAGGGAACGAGAGTCAGACTTGTTTTTTCACAGTAAGAATTCCACTGGAACTATAATTAAATATAGAAGAAGCAAGATACATCTGCCACTGGCACCAGGCAAAACTCAAAAACCATACAAAAATAACAACAGAATATAAAAGTGGACATGAGTCTTCTAACAATGCAAGAGTCTTTAAATGGACTGGGGAATATGTTCAATTTGCTGTAAATTAGAGCCCTGATAGAACACTGCACATTAAGTAACAACATTGAGTGGCTGCTCTAAGAGGCATAAATTGTCCAGAAGTGCCCTGTCCTGCAGCACTGCCAATCAACGTGAGTGTCTCTGAGGCTGTCTGGAAAATACCATTAGAGAACAGTCACTGCAGATTGCTTGTGCTGAAACAAAAGCAAAGGCACTCAAATAGCAGTAACAGCCTTGATTTGCTGCATGAGCCTTACTATTAACAGTGTGGGTTTTGGGACATTGGGATGTTGGGATGGGGTTTTTTTGGGGTTTCTTTTTTTTTTTTTTTTTTTTTTGTGGTGGTGGTGATTGGCTTTTCTCTGTTCAGCTTTTATTTGTTGAATTTTCTTTGTTTGTTTTTTTAATTTTTTTTTTTCTGGGGTTTTTAATATATGTATTGCAGCAGCATCTAAAAGCATCATTAGAACTTAGAGCTCCATTAGACTAGCAAAGCAAAACATTCCAATAGAAATAGCTCCCTGCAGAGTTGATTTAAAAGGGAGCTGGGAAGCAGCTCCTGTGAAAAATGTCATAAAAGCAGTTCCAAAAAAATAGTCATAATTAATCTTCAAAATATTTCAGATCTTCATTTAAAAGTTGCAGATTTCATTTTTGGCCAAGGTTTCTTCAGCAAAACATTCTAAGTATGCAGAAAATATTTGTTTTTAAAAAAGAAGTTCTATACTTATTCACTACTCAAAAATATGTAATCTCATTAAACACAAGATAAAATTAGAGAATGGAACAAACACTATGAGGCAGACAAAAATTGCTAACATAACTACTGAAGGTACTTAATCTTTTGAGGCATCTGTATTTTAATATTTGCCTGGCTGCAGCCTAGGTTTCCCTCAAACTGCTGGGCTCTCAAAGACCACTATTTCTAACCTAAAACCCAGTTCCTCTTAGAGCAAGCTAACTAACCCATAGAATAATCATTTGTACAACAGAATAAAATACATGAGCAGAATAGAGGCTGAACATCAAATCGTGCTCCAAAGTTTTATTCGAATATGAAGATTATAGAGAAAGCAACCAAAAGTCTAAATGCTAATGACTCTACTCTTACAAGCTTTTGAGAAATCTACATGGTGAGGAATTGAAATACTCTGTATGGTATTTTACCACTGAAATGTCCTAAATCTTTTAGAAAAAGATTCGTGCTGCAATCAAAAGTTTTGTGATTCAAAAAATCCAAGGCTAAAAGCTCCAAAGACTTAACAGTCTGCACAATTTTATCTTCTGACTGTATTAACATAGTACTCTGCACACATAAAAGAACAAAACCACATAACAGTGAAGAATATTGATGGAGAGATTTAATTCCTTATATTCAGTCTATTAACTCAGCCATTATCCCCAGTGAGAATATACACTATGTTGTATAAGAAAATGGCAAAAATGTATTCCATTAATCTGCAAGTGGGAATAGTTCTCTTATCTCAGGGAGAATTGAAACCATTTTAATTTATTCCAAATTGTGCCAGAGGCCAGCTGCACAAAAACTGCTGCACAAATGAAAGTGCCAGCTCACCAATGGTATCAATTCCTTACAAACCTTCCATCAGGCCCTTGAGTGCACCAACAGCCCTACAATGACTTGGGAGCTGCAGCCCCAGAAGCGCTGCCTGAGGGCCCAGAGACTGCACTGGGGACAAGAAGGGACTGTCCTGCCTGGGCCCTGGTCCCTCTTGGCTCCTGGGGCATCCTCCCTCATGGGACAGCCCACTCCTCTCTGCTGCCAGATTTCTCCAGAACAGAACTTATCTCCTCATGAAGGGAAAAGGCAGGGAAGAACCACCCACCCATCTGTTTGATCTCAGTGGCCAAGGTGTCAGTTAGAAGACATCAACAGGATTCCATCTTTCACAGCTACAGCAATTTCCTTTTTTTTTTTACAATGAAAAATTTGCCTGCCTTTTCACTCTAATTAAATCACCAGTTCATCTCACCCGCCACTTTAAAACACTAAAGACAGCAAGTTGGAAATAATTGGAATAAAAGCAGAGAGTGCAGTCAGTGCCAAGGCCTGCCAGAGGCCAGCCAGCCACTGCCCAAGGACAGAACTGCTGCCCACTGCAGCAGGGAGGAGACATCAGCTAAAGAGCACCACAGCAGCAATTAAATAAGAGCAAAACATCTGGGAAAGAAGTTGATGCTTCAATGATTCCATGACAAATTATAAGAATAAGCCCCCAAATTACTTGTTGAATTTGGCCCAAGTGTCAGGTAGTTGTTCTTTATTTCACAACAAGGACTTCCAGCATTTTCTTCAGACTGAAACTCTTAGAAATGTTTATATATCACTGTGCTAGTCTGTGAAGATACCAGTGAAAATGTTTCATTTTACAGACCCATTCACATGTAACTCTAGAGGACAAAGCTAAGTAGGAAGAATGAAATGTTTTAATAAACAAAATTAGGAGACAAATGAGAAAAAAATTCAGTAAAGGATTAAATTCATCCTCAAAAAAGGAAGGTGAGATTAAATCACTATCAGTATATTGCTGTCTTATTTCTATCTCCTTTCTTACCTCATTCAATACCTAAACCACTTTGTAACATTTGCTTAACAGCATCTTATTGTTATGTAAATTACCACCAAATTGTGTTCCTGAATTAACGCATTTGGTTTGGTTTTTTTAATTATCCACAAGCATATTCAGAATGCAGAAAAGTGATAGATGGAATGAGTCTCCAGTGACCCCAAAATGTCTGTTTCCTGGCATTGTACTCGCCCAGTCATTCCACTACCATGAAGGTTTCAGAAGGTTTATACAATTAAATTCTTAAATTCAGAAGGTCTATACAATTAAAGTATTAACTGGTTTTCTGCTAGTTATTTTACTTTAAAAAACCCCCAAATCAAGCTAATAAAAGCAGAAAGCAGCTACAGTTTGGGCTGCTTTTACCATGCAGCCATTGCAGAACACCTGCTGCTCTCCAGGACAGTGATGATGGAATGTTGAGGCTTGGAAGGGACCTTCTGGATCATTTAGTCCCAACCCCTCTGCCATGGACAGGGACACCTGCCTGATGACAATGAGAAACAGGGAGCTTCAGACATTAACTTTCATTCCAGCACAGAATGCTGGAACTTGGTAATTAGTGTTTAAATAAGGACTTTATCTTTCTATTAATTTTTTCCCTCTCATTTCATCACAGAGGAAATAATTTGGTCTTCCCTGATGTAGCCACAATGGAAATGAAAAAGTGACAGGAACATAACTTTTCTGTAGGATTTAGGAGGGAGGGAAAGAACAGGCTATCAGAAAGGAAGCCTACTTTTGGAAATGCATATCTTCTTTAATGAAGAGTTCTTTCACCAGACAGCAAGTAATTTTATTTATTTTTGTTGCTTTGTCTGCAAGTTTCTTCCATTTCCAATTTCCCCTTTCAGATGCAATTAAAAAAAGTCCAATATTCAACAGACAGCAAACTAATTGCTTGATAATGACCTTTTAAATGCCCAGATTAATGGCTTTAACTGGAATTTTAATGAGTTATTCTGAGTATAACTAATTATTTGCTGTTTATACACATATACATGAGCAGAGTGTTTTTGATTAAATGAAACTTCATCATAACTGTTATTCCAAGCTGCATTCTTTGCACAGAGCTATACCATAGGAGAAGCCTACATATGAATATATTCACATAAACTTGTGCTCTGGCTTGACAAGCCTGTCCAGTGGCATGGTTTGAAACAGGGGATCCATATTCAAGTTCATGCCCTGGATGCCTCCAGGTAATGCAGGATAAACTGCTCTGAGTCAAGAAGAGCAGAGATTTAAATCTAGACCTCCCACATGTTGTGCTACTGCTCTGTGCATGATACACATATTGGTGGTAGTCACACACATAATTCCCAAAATCAAAAGCTGAAATTCTGACTTGGACAAGCCAATTTCAGGAGAACAGCCAAACCATTTCATACTATTCTGGCATAAAAGAGGGAAACAACTTGAAACATCAGGAATTCCTTAAAAATAGATGTAGAAAGCATAGATTTGCACTACAGCTTGAATTAGATTTGCATTACATTTGCATAGTGCTTTACTATGAAAACCAAAAATTGTTTCCTGCAGGAAGGAGGTAAGGAAGCCAAACTCCTAATTTATTTCGCCTTTTAGTCAATTGACAAGGTGAAGACAGGTTTGTTTTGCCTTTGATGTAGTTTTTGTTTTTTAAAATACAAGCAATGTTTATTTTACAACTCTTAATTTCAATATACACCACTCCTAGGGTACAAAGATTGGGGGAAGAGAATACCACCTATAAAATTTACAAAGGACAGAGAGGAGAAGGGAGCATTCTAAGTTATCTTACAAGCCTGGGATTGAGTGGATCAACAATTAATGTCTTGAAATATTGGCTTCTTTCACAGGCCCATAAAACCAATGCTGATATGTGCTATGACATGGCATAAACTTGGACATAACTATTTGTACACTCGAGTTTCTGCTTGAGCATTTTTACAACTTTCAGATTGCACTGTCAAATGAACTGCATCCATCTCCATTTCAATAACTCTAAAACTACATTTCAAAATGTTTTAAATAGGTTGCAAAAAACTGCCTTTAACTGTGAGCATGTCACTCAGCTATAGTGGAACTTCAGGATATAACACAAAACCAAAGTACAGATAATAATTGAGTTATTCTCACTTGGTCTTAATTTGGATTAATTCACTCTTATTTTGCTTTTCTCTTTAAAAAATGTATCTCATGTTATATGATATCTGCCACCTGAGATGTTCATATACAAACACAGAAAGATCTGAAATTTACTTAGAATATCTATAAGAAAGTGTCTTTTTCCCATTTGTTTCCCACATGATAGAATGAAGGTACTTACATGCCAAAAAAAGCCACACTAACAAAAATTAGTAAAAAGTGAAGTTACTTCTTTATCCAAAAGATGGACAAAACAAGCTAAAAGTATATTTTTTAGAAGTGGATTATCTTTCAGGTTTTCAGGAAGAAGATAGCAACTTCAGGAATCCAGGGCCAGCAAAACACAGAGTATCTCCAGCTAAAAGAGCATTCAACTTTACCTTTTGGCCAGACATTAACTTCCTTGTATTTTCAAACAACAAAGAAGCCAGAAATGGCATTCAGCCACTGTCCTTCATATCCTCACCTCTTCAAAACTCTCTATTGTAATTATTTACAAAAATATTTGGGGGGTTGGGGGGGGTGATTTAATCATATTGAGATAAAAAGTGAGATATCTTGAGACATACCTACCATGATGCCTCACTGATGTCTCACACTCTGCTAAACCCATTGGCTAAATTCCCTAATAAATCAGTGTATTGGGTCTGACTGAGGTAAAATAGATTTTATGTGCTAGTCTGTTCTTCATTGTAAAGCCTCTTGCCACATTAAACCAAAAGGAAATCATTCCACCAAGACTGGGGACTGAGGACACCAAAAGAGAGTTTCCATGAGTTAGTACACTGGCACAGCAGAACCCAAATATTGTAAGGTCATGGAGCAGATACTCCTGGAAACTGTGCTGAGGCACATGGGAAATAAGGAGGTGACTGGTGACAGTCAACACAGTCACACCAAGGGTAAGAAAGCTAAAAAAAAGAAATTTCTCATATCTTTGGGTAGCTAATAGGAAAACAAAGTGATTTTAAGAGTCAATTTAAAAAGGTTCTTTATGATAAAAGTCAGCAGAACTCCTCCAAGTAGCAGTATGTGCTATTACACTGCTGTGTCTTACTTCTCAGATGTCAAGGATAACTTTACCCTCAAAAGTTCACTGGACAAATGCGTGTACAGAATTTTTTTTTTCCTTAAAATAATTAGAAGGATATAAAGCAATACTGCCTTTGCCTCACTGACAAGTTAATGATCTGCACTTCTCATACATCAAGACAAGCTAAAGAAAATTGAAATTAGCAGAGGACTTGAGATACCCATCACCATCATTAAGGGGTTTGTTTCCAAATAAGTACAGAAATTCAAGCTTTGAGGAGTTTGGCACTGAGTGACACATTTGTCATTTAAGCACACCATAATCCTCTTGTGAGAGATGTTGTGTGACACACAGGCACATGGCATGGCTAAATTGTAAACCACCAGCTCTTCACTGAACTGGCTCACAGTTATTGGCACCTTGGTAAGCTGCAATCATTTCATATTTCCAGGAAAAAAGGAAGCAGAAAATTGGTGTGGCAGAAATAGAGAAAATGGCCATGTGCATTATGTGCTTCCAGGAAGAAAAGGAAATGTCAGCTGACCATTGGGAGTGCAACCAAACTCTGCTATTTCACCTTCATTTCCTATGGGGCCCAATGGGATTCATGCCAGGATACTGCAAGAGCTGGCTGATGTTATTGCAGCACCTCTCTCCTTATTTTTGAGATGGTTTCATTGTCCACAGAGCTTCCACCTGACTGAAAAGTGGCACAAGTTCAAAAAGGGTGAGAAGGAAGACCCTGGAAATTACAGGCTTGTCAGTCTCACTTCAGTGCCTGGTAAAATTAGAGAGAAGGTTATTCTGTCAATCTTGGGATCTTTCTCATCAGATTCCAGTATCTCATAATTGGGATGTACCCCATGTTTGATCAGCAAGTTTGGAGAATATGCTCAATAAAAAGATATGAAGCAATCTGCTCCTGATTCAAGGTTTCTTCCTAGTTATCAAAGTTCACAGCTGTGCACAGTCACTCAGAAATTATCATACTCTAATGCCATTAACCTCAAATTCTACTGTAGACAATTTCAGTTTATAAAATACAACTTTTGAATAGATTTGTCCCCCCCATTACATTAAAGAAAAAAAGAAAAGTTTTCTACAATCATGATACAAGGAAAGCATATTTTAAACCAAACTTCCCATGAAATACAGCTGGTGAGCAGAGGAGGACACAGCTGGCCTAAAACCTAGGATAGCCTAGGTCCTCAATCACATATAACCTTTATTTTCATTATAACTGATATATCCTGATATCCCTAGACTTCAGCTGGGCTGATTATAATGTTGAAACACTCAGTGTGTATTTTTTTATTTGGAAGTAGAAAGGCAAAACACAATTTAAGAAAAAATTACTGTTGTTCATAGAAGAGCCTAGCAGTCACCTATGAAATATAAAGTTCAACCTTGATTTCCCCTCAGAATGAGTGAGCTCAAACTCATGTCTTCCATTTCCCCAAAAAATGCATTAAGAAGCAAGCTGGAAACAATTCTACCACATTCAGCAGAAGCTGCATTATTACAAGGAAAATAATTCAAGGTTTCTTGGGCCCAGTGGAAGGATCACATTTGACAGAGCAACACAGCATCTCATTAATGATTCTTACATTTGTTATTTGTGATAGAAATTTTACTGGAAGCCAAAACAAAAATTTGAAATATTCTTCATCTCAGACAGATGCTCTATTGAGTGGAATATAGAAATAGCACTCATTTTCTTGATGGCATAAATACAATTTCAAATGCCTTGAAACCTGCTATCCACATATTTACTCAAAAAAAATAATGAATCCATTAGTTTCTAATGTTCAGTTTGTCAAAATTGAGAATGTTTTAATCATACTGGGGAACTTTTAACTACAAAAACAAGCAAAAAATGGAATCCACATGCCAACAGAAGGCACTTGCAAGCATTTTCAGAACTGCAACTTAGACATGTGACTTTGACAAAAATTATGCCTTTAAACATCTGATCTTTTGGGAGTTTCAATAAAATTCAGGCTTTTACTCTAAAATACTGAAAATATAAAAGCAGAAGACAGCCATGAAAAGACAAAAAGCATAAAATCCAAAATGTTTCAATATGCTACATTCTTCCATCATAATCTTCTGACCGTGGGTTGGTGCTTTTAAGGGATTAAAGGTCAAATAAGGCCTGCAATGTTTAGCAGAAGCAAAGACAGCATGCCAGGAAACATGTTACAATTCTGCCTTCTCTAGTCTTACTTTCAATACACAATGTTACAAGGAAACAGAGATGGCATTTTTTCATGTTTTTACCCATTAAACACAACCCTCCAGTGTAAACTTACCAGATGGAAAGGTGGAACCAAACTGAGATCCTCATATAGATGCTGAAATGTCTCATTTCTTCCTCCCTAATGCAGCTTCAGGTATGAAATCATTCCACAGAATTTGTTATCATCTCCTGGATAATGGTATTTCTCTGCCTTAATGGTGGAAAGTATTTTGAGGCTAACTTTTGGGAACATATAAATTAACCTCACACCTGACAACAGCACTACATGAAGTGGAAACTGATCTGTTCTCTCTACCCCTCACAGTTGGCAGCTCCAACAAATGAAAATCTGGTTTGTGAAACACTTAGCAGAGAATTTCACACCTTGCAAAAACAGCAGCACTTGACATGAGACCATGAGCAGAACTCCTAGAGAGGCCATGTGACAGGAAGTTAATTTAAAAACTCCCCCAATTACGTGTTCTTACCTCAGCTAATTAGATAATTGCCTGAGTAGTAAACATGTCCAAGAGAGTAATCAAACAATTGAAGTAACAAGGAGACAAATGCTGTCACTGTTAAATGGAAAGTTAATTTAAAATCAGCTGTTCTATCAACAAAACCTGTTTTAAAATGGTGTGTGATACTATTAAATGAAATACAAATATTTGGCATTAAACATGCTCAAACTGTTCATACTGCACAATAACATTCTTAATAAATAGCTAAATAAACTTGAGTCAAGCTCAGTCTGGTGCCTCTGAGAAACTAAAGCCTCATTGCCAATATCATTATCTAAAACTAATTAGTAGTTGGTGATTGTAGCCTGCTGGCACTAGGAAGCTGATTAACATTCCTCAGAAACAAACAGGGTTGGGTTGGGGGAGGAGAGGGCTATTTCCCTTTTGCTTCAGACTCAAAGAACAGAAAAGGAATTAAATATTTAATACCTGTGACATTGCAGCTCAGTTTCTTTCATTAATCTGTATAATGGGCTGGTATTTGATGTGCTTGAGGCATTTTCATTGCTTGACATATGTTGAGTTCAGAATTTTTCGCCTGGTTGGACGACAGAAATAGAAATCTTAAAGTGCAATTAAATATTTTATTACCATTGTTTAATTAAATAAATACTGGATTAACTTGTCAAAGCAGACTTCACTGGCATGCTAGAACAGCATTTTCTTTTTTGTTTATGAATGTAATCTATGCCTAAATGCTGTGATGATTAGTGTAATTACTTTTAATAGTACTGGATGCATTCAGGGCAGAGGGATGGACTAATTACTGAGTATTCCACAGAAAACAGTTCTTTTAATTTCCCTAATAATTTGCTCTGTGATCCTTTTCCTTTGTTTTAAATTGAAGAATGAATCCATTTTAAAATCCTAAACTGAAGTTGAGGTTAAACTTCAATTCCATACTAGAAGAAAGCCCTGCATTGTGTCATAAGTCCAAGTTTCTAATTCAGTGGACATATTAAGGAGCAAGATCTGCAAGTAAACTTTCAACAAATGAGATGTGTGTATTGGAAAATTTTCTTTCTGCTACTATCCAGCCACCCTGTAAACCTGTGCTGTTATCAATAATCCATGTCCAATGTAAGCCCCTGACACAGTAAAAGCTCAGATGAGCAAGGGGTGAAGCTTTACCTGCATCTCTGCTGGCTTCCACAGGGTGAGATACACATTCCTGTACATATATATGAATATGCACAGACTCAGATAAAGTATGGAGTGAAGACAGACCTGTTGACTCTGCTGAAAACAAAGCAGGGTTATTTTTCTATCCTTGTTTTGGTTAATATTGTGAAGCACTACACTGAGAGCTAAGACTAGACAGTGCACTGCTGACCTCCAGTGAACCAGGTACTCAGCACCATGACCAAAATCCTCAAGGCTGCTTCTTCAGTTTCAATATCTTCCTTTGTCTGGGTGGGAGATTATCCCCTCCAACTTAAAACTAGCACTCATGCAGCCCTAAGTACACAAAAATATACTACATCAGCATTATAAAGAACACTAAGTTTTGACAGAAAAAGAAAAGTCATTTAAAGTAATATGACACAAAGGAAAAGCAGGATGTGTACATAAAAGTCTTTCTGTCATAGCCTAAATAACAGTAGTAGACACTTTATTTAAGTAATTTATTCATAAGATTAATCACAATGCTCATATAATGCATGCATCATTCAAAATGTGCCTTGGTGCAAAAAATACACAACTAGGACAAAATACTTCTACAAACTAGTGAGCAGTACCAGTAAGACTAAGATGAACAAATTGAAAATGCTGAAGTTTCTTAAGCTTTGGATTTTAATGCAGATGATCATGAGGCTGATCAGCAGAAATGCTCACTATCCACATATAGCAACTGAAACAAATTACAGATTAGGTATTTCTGATTAGAGCAATGGTTTACTACAAGAATGGTTCCTTTTACATAAATACATGTCTGAATGCTGAAGAATTGCACAGTTTGAGTACCTGCATTCCATAATTCTAACCTGGCTTAGGAGGACATCATGTGGCAGAATAATATATGAACAGACACTGCAACCTTCCCACACAAAAACCCCTCCTTCTGCAGCTGCTGCCCCTTGTAGCCAAAAATATTCAATACTGTGGAGAGACTCAGCGAATGTAGAAGCAGTGTCCAAAATCTGGTATAAAGATAAAAGAGATTATTATTAAGATGATCTGCAATTCTGATACAAAGGAGAGGATGAATGACTGGATTCAGGAGGTTTCCTCAGTTACCAAGCCCTAAGCAGCCATTTTCAAATTTTGGAAGAACACAGCCCCACAGACAGTACTAAATTTTCCCCTTCTCTGCTCTTGGATCAGACTGCCTTTGCCAGAGCCCTACCAAAAGCAGGAATTTGTGCAAATGTGACCTGATGGCATCAAGAAAGAACTCCAAGGAATATATGAAAGAGCCCCATCCTACTTCATCAATAAAATGTCTCATGAACAACTCCATGATTACTAGCACTTGAATCAAAAAATAGAGTTCTAGAGAGCTATTTCTGGATTTCTTAGTTGCATTTATCTTTAAATCCATTTGATTTCCCTTGCCAGAGGCTGATAGTAAATTCTGATATTCTTAAAATATCAGACAAAGATGGAATCTACTTACACATTAATTTTAAAATTTAAAAATAAAGTAATCTGCTTTAGTTATAATATCATTATATAAATTATGGAATCAATTCAGAATGTTATGTTATTAGTCCAGGAAATAAGAACTGAAAGGAAAAATAACAATTTAATGGCATGGTTAATGGTGGACATAGTTAGAAATTCACCACTGAAGACAACAGAAGTGGTGAATGAGGAGAAAAAAAAAATTGGAAAAGAAAATTTCAAGGAGATTTTTGTCATTCTTGCTCCTGCCAGAAGACATAGGCTTGGGTCATGCTACTTCCTTTCATAAAAGGCCTGAGATGAGCCCAGTTGGTCAGAGCATGGTGTTAATAGCACCAAGGTTGTGGGTTTGATCCTTGTATGGGCCATCCACCTAAGAATTTGACTCGATGATCCTTCTGGGTCCCTTCCAGCTCAGAATATTCTGTGATCATAGAAGCATTCTTAAACTATATTTTTTCACTGGTTTAGAAGAACTATCATAGAAACAGTAACACTGCTTTTCAATGCATTCTAAACTTAAATCCTCCCTATGGATGAGAAGAATTCTGTAACACCGACTTTAAACACACAATTGAGATGTCCTGAAATATTTCTATTTACAAAGCTTTTGTAATCAGTCTCATTCTGTTCATTCTCAGATAATCCAGGCATTTCTTCCCTTACTACAGTATCATTCAGAAACCCTGGATCTTCCGCCCTATTCCTACATTTTTCATGTAATATAAACAGACAAAATAAGTTTGTGCATTCCCATAACTCAGTGAACAATCCCAGACTTATTTGAAACAAACCTCCCCAGAAGAGTTCTGACAACACAAGAAACTGCATGACCAAATCTGCAAGCTGGGTGACACTTCCAAGCACAGATCAGTTTGCCATGAAGGCTGAGCAAAATAATTGTGTTTCTAATCAGTGGGGTCCCAGAGCAGCATCCTAGCAGGAGCAGCTGGAAAGCAACACCTACATACCATATTTTCATGCATATATCTTGGGAAAAAAGAGCTCAATTAGCATCAGTGAGGAGAGCTGAGGCCTTTCAAGTTCATTAACAGTATTTTTTAAACAATGCAGGATATCTCAGAGCAGGTGAGGTGCATGACAAAGCAGTTTCAAGACTAAGTTTGGATGTTTTTAAAGGGAGTTTATAAGATGGGATGAATGCTGCAGCAGAGAGGTGGATTCTGTGATCCAATGAGTCACTTCCAGTCCCACATTCCTGTTCTGCAGGCAGAGATTGGGAAAGTATAGGGAAAATAAAAGTAGCAACTTACAGCAAGACCACAGCTGTTCACCGCCTTGGTCAGAATCAAACTTAAGTACAAAATAAAAGAAACCTGCTTTTCAGGTTATTCTGACAGAGAAAAAGAGAAAACTGCATGGTTAAAATCACACCATATAAAATGGGAAATAGGATCACCAAGTCTGCTGGTGACTACATTAAGTAAAACTCATTACTGAATAAAAAAATGAAATTGTCTTTATCTGGTCTCATCAATCCTGCTGTGAAGAACTCAACAGTATAATAAAATGATTCTTCTGTCATTCTTGCTTCCTTCCTGCTTTAACTGCTTTTGCTTTTCCTAGGCAAATCCATCAATAGGTGGAATACTTTTAACAAAGGAAAACCCCAGTATCAATGAAAGTACATTGGAGTTGCAGAGGAGACTTTTATTTAAAAAACAGATCCCTGCACATCAATTGAAGTGAAGCATCAGAGGGATTACACAGACTGTGCCACCAGAGCATCATTTTATCTCAGTGAAGGGGGAAAGGCAAAAGAAGAGTATTTACAAGTGAACACACTGTTCTTAGAACCCTGAAGGAACACCTCCCAAGGTGTTAACACATACCCCCCACGAGGGACAGAAATCTCTGCGTGCCAGCGAGGAAGCTTGCACAATGGGATTTCAGTCTCACCTGCCCCCATCAGCCCTGTCTGGTACAGCCAGTAGGATAAAATGCAAAAAGGAGGAATGCAAATTTCTTCAGTCTCAGTGCTCAGACAACAAGGAAAATGTTCTTATCAGCCAGCATCCAAAATAACCTAAGGTCAGGTTTCCAGGAACCTGGCTGCAGAGGGCACGCACATGAGCGTCCAACCCTCTGCCATTCTCAGATCTCCTGGTTCCCTCCAGGCTCCTGATTTAAATCTCCCACCTGCTGGGGAAATCATACACTCCCCAGCAGTAAGATTTGTCTCACGGATTGCTGTTTTCTACATTGAGATTGCTGAAGTTCCAAACCTCAGGTGGCTGTTCCAGTTGCCTGGGACAGGATTGGGCAGTCTCGCTTGGCAGGTGTTCTGAAAGGATTTTGCATCTCATCCTTTCAGCAGTCAAGTGAAAAATTTCTTGAGCATCTGGGATGACATGTATTTGAGGTTTTACACTTAGTCAAAAAGATATTTATCCAACAGATGGAAACATGACAAACTAGTCTCTAAAGTAAGCATGTCTTCTGAAAATCTCAAGCCTGAGTCAATATCCGTAGCTGGCAGGAGACTGTTATGATTTTAAAAGTGTCATTGCACACAACTGAGAAAATGTCAGAATCAATCTTCCCTCTTCTTTATATAAAAAATCAGTTGATAACCTAGGAAACATATGAGTAATCTGAGTAATTGAGAAAAAATCTAATACATTAGAGGAGCTATTTATACACAGGGTGAGTCAAAATTACATTTGTTTTATGTACTATAATAAACTAATCCAAGATTCAAAAAATCTTCAATAGGGCCTGATCTACAATTAAAATCTTTTTCCAGCCTAGAAAGGTTGGCTAAAAGGATGACAAAAAAAATCACAGCCCTGCTTAGCAGTTTTATGCAGCAATTCATTTCTTAAAGACTTAAATGTATTGGAGGAAAGGAGATTGCTTTTGAGTTTATTTTATTGAGCAGTAGAGGCAAAAGAATTATCTGTTTATGTTGCTTTTATGTAGGTGGGAATTGTCAATGGCAGCACAGAAAACTTCAGTAGGAAACAAACTGAACACTGCACCAAATCTAAACAACACATTTGACACTGGTCATCTTTGATATTTACTTCCAGCCCTGAACTTTGAAGACAGAGTATTTACCTAACTAGTAAGAGATGGTACAGCTGTGTTTGTATTAGCAGACACAAATATTACCTTGATTTCCTTTACTTCCATCACATATTGTGCCACAGAGAACTGAAAACATTTGGGCATGTAGACATAATAAACTCTTTCCTAGTAAAAAACTAGTGACCTTAGAGTTTTGATTGCACAACTTATCACAAGCCACAGGAAAAAGAAGATGTGACATTTCATCTTGAAGAGCCCTTTGTCAACAATTATTTGTTGAGGCAAAGTTCAGGAAAAATTGCTTTCTACTTCCTCACTGATAAGATGTATTCATATTATCAATAAGATCTTAAGAATATCTTTAAAGCTTTTGTTCTGCTTCAAGGGACTTCACAGATTATCTCCACATAAAATATTAAGCAAATCAGAAAGAATAATCTGCATGAATCACTGGAAATTACTTGTCTTTACTCTTTGCAGTTGGGTTTTTGCGGGTTTTTTGTTGTTGTTTTGGGGGACTTTAAATTTATTTAAATACTTCTGTCTTCTAGAATAGAAATTCATTAAAATGTTCTTGTCAAGATTTCATAAGCATGACCATGCTTTTGGAAATAAATTATTTCTGCAGCACCTAATTTTTTGTAAAATAACTTTCATTCTTGTGCAAGACCTTCCACTTGACAGACAGCAAATATCAACTCAAAGGAAAAAACCTAACTAAACAGTCAGATCACAGCCCTATGAAACTCAAGAAGTTACACTCAAGCACTTAGATTTTTCCCCCAGGAAACTCTCTCTGAGTTCTACAGGTCTTCTTGGTGAGTAGTTTTTGTAAAGTTGAGTAATTTTGGGGTCAGATCTCAGTACATAATTTTACACTTTCTTCCTTGCTGCTTCCTCAAAAAAGAGATGCTTTTAACCTGCATAGTGCACTTACTCATTGCTCGTAAATTGGCACATCACAAAGAATTATTATTCTTCTCCTCCATTTGTATCCAAAATTTGAAAGTTACCCCTGATTCCCCATCAGACACACTGAGGAGTTCTCACAGATGTCATGTATTTCAGCAGAACTAATTCACCATCTTTACAGGGCTGCTGATAGATGTTTCAGCCTTAAAAGCATATTGACAGCCACCATTTTTCAAAAGACTTCAGAAGAAACCCACTTTTAAGCTTCATTTCAATCAATAATAATGACCAAAGATTACACTGGCAAAAATACTGTGCAGTTATTTGTTCTCCTAGGACTCAAATCAGCTGGCATTAAAGTTCCTGACCCTCTCTGTTGCAGGTATCTTGTAAAAGGCTGGAGGAGAGAAACAGAGTTTTGGTATTTTTCGGTGACTTTTTTTTAAACCACAGTTGCTCAGCTGCTGAGTACATGTGAACATGCAGAAAGATCCAGAAAATCAGATTGAGAGTTCAAGAGAATACAAAAACCTGCAGGGAATTAATTAATTCTTACATTTTCCATTGCCTTTTTTCAAAAATAAAGGCCAGATCCTGAGGGACCAAGTAGCATTTACTATTCAAGCAATGGTTAGAATTACTCAGGCCCTAAATATGATTAAAAAGTAGATGTTCACAATAAGATCAAACCTCAAATGCTCAGGGATCAGAGAGTTTTTGAATGTGGTACACTACACTATATGGTTTTTTTCCCAAGTAGGATGCTGAAGATGCTCACAGACACCCAGCAGAATTTAAAAATATCTCCAACTCAAAGAAATTAAATGCTGCTTACCACATGACCTTAAAATCAGCAGTGTGAGGAAAGGACTTCCCAGCTCCAGGGATTCTGCTGAGAAACATATTGGTTCTCTTAGCCAACTTTTTCAGTGTTATGGCTCCTAACCCCATGCTAACTCTGCTGCCAGCCTTTCATAATCTACAATCACAGTCTGCCAAAACCTGCTTTACACTGTACTCTGGCAAAAGTCCCAGTGACCATCACACATGCTGATGTGGTGCTGAAGGAAGTATCACATGTGGACTGACAATATAAAGTGGTTCAGAAAGGGGGAGAGAGAGTGTGGGATAAAAGACTGCTTATTTTACATGTATTTTTTTAAAAGACAGCTTTTCATTTATGGATTGACTTCCTTTACAAATGGCCAACAACATTCACGTGTAAAGCTACAAAAATGCTGCAGCTCTCATGCTAAGGCTTGCAAAAGCTTTGGTTCAAACTGCTACATGGCTCATTACCTCTGCTCAGCTGCCCACTTACCTATTTTAAGTAAAGTCTGTGTAAAAAGTGCCATGGCCTCTGGCTTTGTGTTCTCACCTTAGTGGTACATACTGGTGTTACTGGTTTCTACTAAGAGCCATCCCAAGCACAAGTGCAACACAGCCTTGTGCAGACAGTTGTTTAAACAGAGTTTGAATGCTAAGATGTAGGGTTGGATTCCATCCTGCTTTGTAGTCCATTTTTAGACTACCTCATGAAAATGAATGCATTCATTGCTCAGAGCAAGTCCGGCTTCATCTGAATGAGGCAGCAGAATCAGCCTCCTCATCTCATCTTTCCTCATGGGCCTCCGTGCTACAACTCCTGTAAACAATCACAGTCTCAGAAGACAAGCCTTGGCAAGAAATCCATAATTCTACTCCTTTCACAAGTGTTTGAATTATATAACATTCTTCAGTTCCACCGTTATTACAGGACTGTCATATTTCTCTGTATTCACTGCTGCATTATTTTACAGTACTGACTCAGAAGAATAAAGGTAGCAATAGTATTGTCTGCAGCTAATGCTATGGAATTAAGTGGTGCACTGGATTTTATGCAAGGCCTTCAATTTATCAGTTTTCATTTTATGAAGAATAAAAATATTTGAAATCAGGGAAAGCTGTCTTGCTTGCAGCTTTAGAAAAAGGTAAATAGTGAAGGCTTTGAAATAGTAAAATCACATATATGGAAGACAACTTTCAGTCCATGTACCTTCTATGTTAGTTGTGAAACAGAATGTAATCACTTACCAGGTGAGTCCTTCATTATTAACCAGACAAGTAGCTTCCCTGTACACCTTTATACTCTATCATGTTTCCCTCTCTTACCCTAGCACAGAGAATAAATACTAGAATATTTTTTAAAGCATCAGTGAATACAGAGAAAATCTATTTTCAAAGGGCAGAAAGTACTAATTCCCTACAGTCTGCAGAATATGTTTACTTTTTAAACAATCCAATCAGTGGAGGCATCTTTATGAGTTTGTAAATTCACACCAGGAATTTGCTTTTGAAGGGAATCTCCTGTTCATTCCCTCTCATCTTACCTTGTTTCATCTAGCCCAGATCAAAGAGTGCAGCCAGGTACCCCCAAAAGACACAAAGCTGAAAGATGCACTCTACAGACTTCGCAGAGCATCTCCTGTGCCCCAGCTATTGCTGGACTTTCAGTTCACAGGAGAAAACTGGAGCAAGTTCAAAGCACATTCCCTCCTTCCCACCCACTCACATGCAGTGTGGACATCAGGCTCTTGGCACTAAAGGCAAACTGGCTCCAACTGCACAGCACCACTTGCAAATGTAGACCTAGACAATATTAGCTCAATGTTGTGGGCAGGCTGGAGCCAAATTTTGCACGGCAGGATGTATTTCCTTTTTGAATCTCAGCTTTCCTCTTTATAAAACTTCCTTTGATTAAATCATTCTAAAAATAGATGGTTTTGTTTGCCTGGGAGGAATGGAGCAAGTTGGATTCACCTATGCCAGGAAGTTCAGGATGGAAAGTTGAAGCTGTAGCAACCCCAGCACGTTATCTGCATGCACAAAGACAATGTACTGAATGTGTGGGCTACGTGGTTCCTTTTATCATGTCTAGAGTCTGCTATCAGGCTTATCCTGCAAATCCATCCAAATTTTCCCTGAAGGCTGAAAGCCTGTGTATTTATTTCAGCCTGTTTTGTGGCAAGCAACTTCATCTCTCCACTGAAGCGCTTAAAAAAAAAAAAAAAAAAAAAAAAGCAAATTTGGAAATCACAGCTAAATGAGGGAGAGAGAACTAGGAATATAACAGATTAATAAAATGCATTTATTTAGTCTGGGTATGAACAACTGAGATAGGTTTTGTTGTCTTTGCAGCACTATTGTAGAAAGGCTGAAGAAGGTGGATGCACCAACTCTATCAGAAGACTGAAGTGGTTTTTTAAAATAACCCAAATTTTTCTGTCCAAAAAATGAAAAATAAATGTACTGAATAGAATAGAATAGTTCAGTTGGAAAGGACCTACAATGATCATCTATTCTAATTTCCTGACCACACAGATACAAGTTTCTATAATCAAGAGATTTAGTGATGTACATTAATAAAATTGTGCTATAAGAAACCAACACCTACAGCATTTCTTAAGCAAAACAAAGCTAACTTCACAAAAATGTAGGATTTTTTAAAAGATGTAAAAGATAAAAATATTAACACTGCAGGTACTATTTCTAGTTATTAAATAACTTACCATTTTCATGCTTCCACCTGTAACATCTTAAAGAATTAGATACTTTGCAACAAAAATCTAAGAAGAAAACAAAAAGACTGGCTAGAATCTGTAAAAGAAAACAAGTAGTGTATAACTCAATATCATGTTAGGAATAATATTTATAGTAGATTCAGCTTGGTCAGATGTAGCATTGAGGACATGGTTTAGTAATTTAGTGGCAAACTTTGTGGTGGTGCCCCAGAACTTGGGGATCTTTTGGATCTTACAGTCTTTTCTAATCATAATGATTCTGTGACTCTAACTTGAGACTTAATCTAAAAGTTATAACTGAGCAAACAATACCAAACATAATAACTTCATTTTGTGAATATTGGACAGCTTAGTGGATTCCTAATGGGAGGATGTGCAAGCTTCTTTTTAAACTGAAAGCTGTTTGGTGGCTTACAGGGAATATTCCTGTGCAGTTTGGTTGGTTTGGTTGTACATCAGAGATGTACATCACTGCAACCAGCACTGCTTGTCACCTACTTCTGCAGTTAAAAAAAAGGCTAATTGCTGAATCTAAGCCTGAGATACCATTTCCTCTTTAGAAGTGCTCTCTTCACTTTAAACTGGCAGAAAGGGAGGAACTTATTCAGTTTCCACGTGTTCTGTGTCCTCTGCTCCACAGTGTGCTTTTTTGTGCACCTGATGTAAGCTGAGCACAGGCTGCCACATGAGCCAGCCTGACCAGTGCCACCAGTATGCCCAGTGCCTGCTGGGCCCAAGAACAGGAAGCAAGTCTCTCACAGCACAAACTCCTGTGTCCATCCATACTTCAGTAGGGCTTCAGCATCTGTCTTCCCAGTTCCTACATCCTCAGCACCACTGAAACACAAAGTATGGGGCAGAGTTACAGCTTCCCTCTTCTCCCTCCACTGTACTTGCCAGATTGCCTCAGTCCCTAAATACAGCAAGTGAGGCTGAGGAGGTGAGAAAAGCAGTGGTGCCATGTGGGAACCATAAATAATAGCAGTGCTATGACAGCAAAGCAGAAAAGAGAGTTTAAACCCTCCCTTCACCTGAAGCCCCACTCCATGGGTTCACCCACAGCATGCGATCATTTCTATTTTTAAACACAGTATTTTCTAACATGAGTCAGTTACCAATCTATTTCTGATCTGAACAGGAAGGACATTGGAACATCCTTAATCACAGCTGAACCAAAATTAGAACAGAAAAATGGATCAGTTCAGCTCTTTTATTTATACTAACCAACTTTAGGCGTACCTATATGAAAATATATACATAAACTCCTTTTGCAGATCCTCAGTGAAGGATCAGAAGCTGGTTTAAAGAGAAATTAATACTGCAGAATTGGGTAGTGGAAGGGGCCTTCTCCCCTCAAGGCTTTTACTTGGACAGTTGTAATTCAGCCAGCCAAGCCACCATCTAAGGGATGGTGACAGCAGCGTGTCTAAGAAATGCCTCTAAGAGTCACCTCTTGGTCACTCTTTGCTCAGCACTTGTCAGGCCACAGCCAAAATACTCTTGACTGGAATTCTGTGTCCAGTCTTGGCACTCAGCATAGGGGAGAGAAAGAACACAACAAGGCCCTGAACCTTGGAGATTAACTATGCCTGGAGCAGGACTGTGAACCAGGTGACCTCCACATGCCCCTGCTGACCTTAATTCTACACTGCTGAGACTCCCACACTGCACATATGTTAAATGCACGTTGTGACATTCTAAAAACACTCTAAAATAGCTTAAAAAAAAAAAAGGTCGTGCCAATGAGTGACAGCAGAAGTCCTTTTCTCCGTGGCAGAACAGTGATACTGTAGCAGAAAAATAACATTGAAGAAAATAAGAACAAATCCTTAGTAATTAGACAATGACATTACAGAGGACATATTATTAGAAGATCACCAAAATACACTGGATGACACTGAAAATGCAATCAAGCACCAAGATAGCAAATAAGAGCTCAATAAATTATTAAATGTATAAGCTTTTGTAAAAACTGCAGAAGGACTGCTGGCACTACAACCTGCTAAAGCCCTGCTGTTGGTTTTCACACTAAGTCCTCTATCTCTATCTTGTGACAGATAATCTCAGTAATCAAAATCTCACAGAAGCATTCATTAAATTAAGGAAGTATCCTGATGTAAAAAATTTGCAGCGATTAATAAATAAATCTCTATTTCTTTTAGTCCAAAAGAAAGAAATAATTTTCAGCACTAAGGTTGCTCTTAAAGATAGGCACATGCGAGGAAAATATGTCTAAAAAGGAAGAGGGGAACATCTGTGCCTTTTTCCAAGCTGTTTTGATTATTAATAACTCAGTTCCAAGATAAATTCCATATGGGTAAGATACACAGCATATTTACATTTGACATTTACAGCTGCACTTAGGTAATTTTACAGATGTATGTATAGATAAGCACAGGGTCAGCATGGATACAGCAAACTGCTTCATACAGAGATGGAGATTTCTGATTTAGTTGCCTAGCAATAAGATCTGACTCCTGGAAGCTAACAAATACTGATTAGAAAACAGAATAGAATTATTTAATATATCACATGCATTATACAAAAAGGAACATAAGGCTATTGAAGAAATGAAAACGTTAGGCCAGAAAAAATAAATTCTATTCAGTGAAATTTATCCAGGAAATATGTGATACAAAGAAACTGCAATATTTAGATTAAAGAAAGCCTCAGTCTGTTCATTCTGTCAATACTTTTCATCATTCTTCCTTTAGCAGAAAGTCCAATTCCATCTTGGCTAATGGATCTGACTTTTGAATTGCTGTGTTTAATTTTGTCCAGTCTTCTCAATAGTGCTTTAAAGCAGGAGACAGAGATATTTTTAAAAATTGAATAGGATGAACATGATGGCATTTCTCTTCTTGGGAAACACAGCATGGTACCAATGGGAAGTTTGATGACATTTACTACACGGAGAGAAAGAAGTCCACATTTCTGTTTTACTTTTTACAAAGAGCTTTAAAACTGCCCTGATGCCTTTTAGCACATTTATAAGGTCTCTTTCAGTTCTTTCAGGAATACAAATATTTTTCTTTCAGTACTTTAGCAGTAGAACAGGAAGATCACAAGCCAAGGATAGGCAGCCTACCACAAGTCCAGACAGACCAGGAGTACCCAAATCTTTGATCAGTACTAGCATTGGTCTTTCCCCCTTATAGTCTAAATTTAAATAGATAAGTCAACAATAAAACTGGAGAAACAGAGGCCACTGGATAGTATTCCAGCATTATAAGCAGCATGGACTTGTAATGCACTACTCAGGCATTATTTAAACCTGAAAAAAGAACATGATTCCTATTTCTGCTATTTCCAGCCTTTCTTTAAAACATTCTCCTTTAACAAGCCTTTAAAACAGTACTTCCCAAATCTGTTCCTGCTGGAGCTGTCACTTAACAGTATTCCATCTGCTTGGGACAGAAAGTCAAAAAATTTCTCTTGTGTCCTGTTACATCAGCATAAATCTGGAGTAACTCCCCAGACTTCCTGTGTGACGCACTCGCCGGGGTTTGCCTACACAAAGAAGTAAACATGAAGGAAAACTCAATCTCAGCCCAGCAGCAACCCTGGCTCACTTCTGGTGGAAACATTCTTATCAGACAGAAAAGAAAAGCAGCTTTTCCCACTCTGAATATGGGTTAAACTACTCTGAACAAAGAGAATCCTAGTAAAATCCAAAGGTATAATCACATTCCATAATGAAGTGCTTTACAAAAATAAAGTTTTTTTTTTTTTTTTAAATAATCTTTCAGAAGCAGCATGTCTTCCATCTAGTCATAAATATGCTTCTTCTCAAACTTCCCCTAATTCTGTTTAGAGGTACTTTTAGATACTGGACACAGCTTTGCATTTTGGCATGACAATATCCTTTCACTATCAATAACACACATTTTTACAGAATGGCCCATAACTTGGTACTTAAAAAGTACTCACTTTTTCATGAAGACAATGACTTTATTCTTAATCTTCCTTTCCCAGTTGCAAAGACTATTGCAGAGACTAATTAACTACATCTTAATTTGGTCTTGTACTGTGTCTCCTTTGTCCTTGTTACAGCACTGTGAAACACCCCTAAATGGAACATAAATTATATTTAATACATGAAAGGTTGTAATAAGACAGGAATTTACATTAATTTTTTTTCTATATTGGTCAGACACTATAATGATAGAATCTACACAAATATCTAGAAAAGCAAAAGCAGACAAAGAAAGAAGAACACACAAGTGAAGATTTTGATGTGTGCAACATGGTAAATTTTTCAACTGGGGCTAATTTACTGAGATGCAAATCAACTGGCAGTTTCATTATGGTACTTTCAGTAGTATAATAATAAAAATTAAAATAAAAGAAAACAAAACAAACCCCTGAAACTAAAACTAAAACTACTACTACTGATAATAATACACAGATTTCTAATAATGTAATCACCTATGTGACCATCACCTACCTACATGTTTAAAAAGCTAAGAAACAATAGCATTTATTTGCACACATTCCTTAGAAGGCACTTGCTGTTTACAAAGATCTGTCAATAAAGAATAGATGGTCTGGGATGAAAAGCCTTGCTCCCAAGCTTTCCCACATGGATATACATCCCAGAATAATCTGGCACTATGATAAGTCCATGTGGTCAACGGAAAAAATAATAATTTCATGGGGAAAAGCTGTAGAGGGAGTAGGGACACAGTTGTCTCTGATCTCTTGTTGATTCTCAAAAGTTTTGTGCTATAAACACTGATTTCAGAGAGTTACTGAAATGGAGTAAATTGGACAGAAACCTCAAAGGCAGAAGTAATGAATTTTCTCATTTAATACGGTGTGGTCATCTTTGCATCTATTCTGAGACCCCAAGTACAGAATCCAACTTTTACTTTTTTTTCCTATGTCATAAGAAATAATAGCTTGAGCTATTAATTTCAATTGAATGCACTGTAATTTGAACTCTGCTCTTCCCTCCATTTTTAAATGTTGATCTCTTTTGACAAGTAACAAGAAAAGTAAAATAGTAAGCTTGAACTCTTAATTCATTGTGAAAATATTACACCATCCACCCTACTTTGTATTTCCATGTCTTAAATAATATCCAAAGATCTGCTGTCAATTACATCGCAAAGATCATTATCTAATTCATAAGATGAATTGAAAGGAACTGGTATTTATGAATATATGAACCAAAATTCTTCATGTTCCCAACCAAGATTCAGCAATTCTGGTTGCTTATGGATAGTCCAGTGTGGAGAATGAGAAAAGGAGATGCTCTGGTAAGTATTTATATATTCTGTGTATGTATGAAGTCTGGCTACTTTTTTCTTTCTTTTTATCTAAATTGTATCCAGCAAATAGCCAAGAAACAGTCTTGTCAAATAAATTTCATAATAAAACAGAGATAACACATGTAGCATAAAACAGGTTTTATTCTGGCCTAATAGCAAAGGTTATCAAGATAAATGTACCATAAATTCTCACAGTATTGCAAGCCAGGCAGTAATGGCATTCCTTCTTCAATTAGACATCAGTATGATGTGTAGTGTTTTAGGTAGCCTTATCCTCTTCCATTTTTACCACTCAAACTACAAACCTTGCTTTCACTGACTATTTCTAAAATTCCTTTCAAAACTTAGTAATAATGAGGTCTGCATGAATCCTGCAACTCAGTAACAAAACAAAACAACCAAACCAAACCAAACAAAAAAACAACAACAAAAAAAAGACATTTTGGTGCAAGACTATTTGTTGCGGTGTGTCTGATAACTATTCTGTACAGTTTTATCTATACATTTGTCTACTCTTTCTCTAAGTAACCATGCTTAAAACTGGGGTAAAGCATGTGCTGCACTCTCTCACTGTAAGCAGGAAATATCCACCCCACTCTCTGTGTTTGCTGTCCTGTGAGACAAGATATTGTCCTCTGAATTCTCCCTCTCAGGACACACACCCTAAAAGCAAGAATCACTATTACAGTAGTCTGACCATAATTTTTTAGATTACAGGTAATTCAGGCTGTTATCTATGATAGGTTGTAACATCACACAGAGGAGCTGGCATCATGTGAGGCCAGATCACTGACTGACATCAAAAGGGGCCAACAGTGTTTGCAGTTCTTTTTCTCCAGGCAGTGCCAGCTGCATTAGTAGTGATTTCCTTTCAAAAGCTCAGTGGCAGCAGGTCTTAGAGGGGATAACAGAAGTGACAATTTTGCATCTTGTAAAAGATCAAATGGTTTAAAACGTAAGTGCCAGCCCTTTTAAGATGAGCTCTAGCAAGCCTGAGAAGTGAAACTTGTGACATCAGTTTTGTTTGTTTATTTTCCAGAAAAGTTTCAAGCTGAAAATCCTTCTTTTGAATCCTGAGGTTCACTGTTTCTGAGGGCCTTGCTGGCCTAGAGTATAAATGCTGAAATGTTTCGTTGGGTTTTTTTGTCTTTTTTTTTTCCTTGTTAGTTGGCTAAATCCCAAAAAAACAATTAATGTTGCTCAGTAATATTTACAAGGATTTTCACATCTGTAAACATAAATACCATGGTGATGTTCTGCATTTTCTAAAAGAAGCCTGAAGACTTCTTTTAGATTCTTTCTGCCTAAACTATGTGAATCAATGAAATAGCAGTTGGAATAAAGGAGCAGTAATCGACTGATCAAATTTTTCCATCTCAACTGGAATGTGTTTTCTGTTGAAATATTCTTGGTCTTGATACAGACTTGCAACTTTTGAAACTCTCCTGTCCTTCAAAGATTTGTGGAAAGAGACCACTATCAGAGTGGAGGAAGTCACTACTGAATTTAACATATCAGCAACACAAATATCAACTCTCCAAATGCTGTGTCTTACCCAGAATTTCTGCAGATCTGGGCAGTCACTGGCATAAATATTGATTAAAAGACTTTTTGTTCTTACTTCCTTTGAAGAGTGACAACCATCTCCAGCAATTATAAAGTTAAATTTCCTGTTCCACTGTCACTGAACTAGATAAGATTACACTCCAATGTAAAATACAGAGGGTTTAGGAAACTTTGATAAGAAGAGAAAAAAGGACCCCTGAAGTATCCAAAATGTAGCTGCCAGAAGGGTAAAATACCTGCCCAGGTGTGTTGGGGTTTTTGCCTGTATTCTATCTGATGTTTCTGTAGGAGTTCATGATACAACTTGGGCAGGATGAAGCATGTTACAGATAAAATCTGTCTTCCATAACTTGGCTTTGATGGCTTTGCAGTTTTTGTGCACACAATACAGCAAAAACTGTTAGAAGGGAGCCCTCTGCACCCAGAGTTCCCTCCAGTCAATGAATATGGAGTGTAACTGCTCTTGGCACCTTTCCCTGCCCTGCCTGTTCCTGCTGCTGCTCACAGCTCCCAGTGCAAAACAACTGTCAGCCACGTGTGCTCTTCTCAAAGAAATCACCTTCCCTGTGGGTGACCCTCTTGGCAGTGCATCACCTGGAGGTGCCCTGTGTGTTAAACAGGGCAAGGGTGATGTTGGTTGGGCCCAGACAGGAGGATGGATAATTTCCTTCCATAATACAATCTAGCTTTGTACAAGTTCCTCCTCAGCCTGTCAGCTGGTGTGACTACATCTGTTGCTACCAGACTTCGTGAAAAGTGAAACTGAGAAACACAGCCTAGATTATTGAAAAAGGATGAGAGTTTTATGAAGATTGAACATAGTTCTTGGTTTACTTCACTTTAAAGGCAGACAGCTTTAGTCATTATTTATCTGTATGAGGTGAACTGCTCTGCTTAAGTCCTCTGTTGTTTCTGTGTGGGTATACACAGGAAAAGTTATTTTACTTATCTTTTTAATGACCACTCAAACTGTGCTATATTTCTAGATGTTCTTACTGCTCAAAATTAATTTGACTTAACTGTTTTTGTAATTTACTCAGAAAGTGCTTTAATAATTTAATTTAAGACTCCTGACTGAAAGTGTCCAGGTTCTAATTTCAATTAATCCATAAACTGTGTGTGTTTGGACTCATCTTCCAGAGTGTTCTCCTGCTGACACATCCTCATCCTCGTGCTTTTTCTGTTTATTACACTGCTATCATGGTTCTATATCTGTTTAGTGAAGGACATAATGTGAGTATATTTACCATATGGTTGCTGGGAGCAAGATGAATGGGGAGCTGACTAAGAATGTATTTATTATTTAAGAAAATCAGAGCCAAGGAAGAGAAGGACAAGTGTAGAGAACTCCAGAAAGCTTTCACCAAACTAACTGAGGACAGAAATACCCATTTGCCATAGTTTTAAAACATTATTTGTATATGTTTTCCCTTCTCTAGGTACTTCAACCCCTTATATGAGTAAGAATCTGAGTTTGTGAAGTTTCTAATGCAGCTTCTGACCTACAAAGATGGACAAACCAAACTGTCTCCTTTAATGAGAGCAAGCTTTGAACTGAAATTACTGACTCCTCTTTTTTGTAAGCTTTTCTAGCAGTTGTTTAGGAAACAACCATGACAAACCTGTTATTTACTAATGGAACCAGATAAATTAACAGGACATGAAGCCAGCAAACAATAGCTGTGCTCTCAGCTAACTCTCTGAGAGCTGCTGCATTCAATAAATGAGTCAATAAAGTGTACAATATGGATAAAATACTGAGTGAAATTAATCCCTGATAAAACTGACCTTAAATCAGTGGTTATGTCCTTTAGTGTCCTTTAGAGTTCCATTGCTAAAACACAATACTAGGAGTTTGCAGAAGGAATTAAAGCTTTTGGTTAGCTCAGGAGTGGGGTTTATGTCTCTTCAGTATTTCAGTCCCGGGAGGGTCAGCTCTTACACTATCTGAACAACACTTAGAGCAGAAATTATCTGTAGAACTTACCCTGTACAGACTTTTGTAAATTCAAACCAATATCATCTCAGTCTAGGGATCCAGCTATTCACATGTGAAATAAATGTGTCTTTGGGCAGAGGAGTTAACTCAGATTCACTGCATGCAGGACTTCTCCTTCAGACACACAGCATGTAAATGCTAAGCCTGAAAGCTTTGCAAAATTAGTATCACGTCAGAAAATCATATATGTTAACCAAAATAACTTCCTAGGATGAAATTTTGCTTATTTATACTGCTTATACTTTAAAAAATAAACAAAAAACAACAACAAACAAAACTCAGCAAAACCCAAAGCAAACAAGCACCCTCACCTTAAACAAATGACCAGAAAAAATCAGAGACAAACCCACTTCCTTTTTACCAAGGAGAAAATTGCTCCAGCTGAAGATTCTTCTTCTTACAGGTATTTTACAATAAGCACACATACAACTGAACTCCCCCACACCCCCATATTCACCTTGCAACTCTTCTTGAGATTGATCCCCCACCAGAATACAGCGATTCCCACAGCTCCATGTGAGGCTGCAAAGCCAAACAAGGTCAGAAACTTGCAAAAGAACTACAATGGATTACAATAGGCTTTCAGAACCTTTTTTTTCAGACCTTCCAATTTTACTCAAAATTTCACAGAAGAGATTCCAGAGAAATGGGACCGTGCTATTCAAATAAATTTCTGAAATAATTTTTACCTTTTGTTAATGATTGTCAATTTCCTGTTCATTAAACTTGTGAAGCTGGCTAAGAGGAATTAATTCTATGGTGCTGAAATGGCTTGTATTGCCCCAGAGAATTAATTATTCTCAATCTACAGAACACATTTAACACTTTCATAGAATCATAGAATACTTTGGGTTGGAAGGGACCTTTAAAGCTCATCCAGTCCTACCCCCTGCAATGAGCAGGAACATCTTCAACTAAATCAGGTTGTTCAGGGCCTTGTCCAATCTGATCTTGAGTGTTTCCAGGGATGGGGCATCCACCACCTCTCTGGGAAACCTGTGCCACTGTTTCACACCACATTGTAAAGAAATTCTTCCTCTTACCTAGCCTGAATCTACCCTCTTTTGGTTTAAAACCATTGTACCCTATCCTATTTAACAGGCCCTATTAAAAAGTCTGTCCCCATCTTTCTTAAAAGTGCTCTTCAAGTACTGAAAAGCCACATTAAGTCCTCCCCAAAGTCTTCTCCTCTTCAGGATGAACAACCTCAACTCTCTCAGCCTTTTCTCACAGGAGAGGTGCTCCAGCTATCTTGATCACTTTTGTGGCCCTCCTGTGGACCAGCTTTTCTGTATGACATAAAACCATGCCACATGAAGCCAGAAATACCTACTGCTTAATAGAAGCTGACTACTTTCAGAGTCAGATCCAGCCTTTTTTTTTAATATCTGGCAATCTTCCAATGTTTGTCCTGATTTAGGTCATGTTCTGGTAGTGGCTTTGGTTCTCTTCTCCCACCTGTCTTCCTAAAATGTCTTCTTTATGCAATTTCTTTAAAAACAAAAGAGGGTTCACCAAAATAGGAAAAAAATTACATCTGCACTTGAGCAGCTGCACTTGCTTTAAATGGATTTTAGGGACTAAAGAATGACAATTTAAAATTAATCTACAGAAATGCAAAACAATTTTAACATACTCTTAGTAGACTGGATTTAATAAAGGGAACCATAGATCAAACAATGGAAATGCTGTTTGTTGTAATCTAATGGTTTAACATTCTTGCACCTATTTAAAAATACAGGTTTGTAATAACATGCTCATGCATACAAATAATCATCTTTTTTTAATTAAAAAAAGGTTTTGAACTTTTCAAATGGGTAACAAGGGAAAACAGAAGGATTTCACTGCCTTTCAAAGGTTAACTTGGATTTATAACTATTTGCCTGATTTCCCTGTGTTTTTGCTTCCTCCTGAGAACTGAAAAGGCAAAGTAGCTTTTCCTCATCCTTTTTCTAGCTCAAGTGGATCTTTGATCCCTAAATATCAGCAATTGTGGTCCTTACAGAAATATAACAGAGAATTAATGCTCTCTTTTTTTCACTAATAGGAATCACATTAATGGCAACCACTGATAACTATTATGCCTGAATATTACCTTAAATTGTAAGAAGCCATTCTGTGTTTCTGCCCATGGAAAAGTAAGGCAAACAGCAAGGAGCAGTTCTTTACATCCAACAAAAGCCCTTTGCTACAAGCAGATAAATGTATATAAATGTTCTGTGGTGTATTCCTACTGTTTTTTCACACACAAACCATGACACAGCATCTTCTGCACTGAAAAAGAGAATACAAAATTAGTTTGGTAAAATCATGTGCAGCATTTCAGTAACAGCAATTTCCCATCCATGCTTCTGAGTTCATCAATAATACATATTTTTAAAGGAGTAATGCAATGCAGCTATAGGACATTCAGATGCTCTTCCAACTCAATCAACTGTACTTTGTGTTCAGCTGCAGTAGGTGTTTCTGAATATGACAAGTATTTCATATAGAAGATGATTGCCACAAAACCACTTAAGCAGGCAGATTACAATGGAATCAAGCCAATACATCCTAAAACTGATAGAAGAATTATTACTTCTTAAACATCATAGAATTAAACTGCAGAACTCACTAAAATGTGTTACTAGAGGGCCTAAAAGCTGTCAAAATCAGACATTAACATAGAAAATAGAAATTCTAGTAAGAATAAAAATTACAAATTATGGACACGCTTTAAGGTAACTCAAACATGAACTGGCAGTGGTTAGGAGAAAGAAAAGCTCTTCTCCTGGCAAATAATGACAATTATAAATTTGAAATCTTCCTACTTTGTTGTAAAGCTGATGCTAACTAATACCAGAAACAGAACATTGCAGCACAGCACACTCACTCTGCTGAGCTAAGGACCATGAACAAATCTGTCATTTTAGAAGACTAGAGAACGTGAACATTTTGCAGCTTATATATTTCACTGAACTGAACCTGATGAGATGACAGTCACTGCTGGGTTTATTTTTTGGTTATTTTGTTGTCCTAAATCATTCTGGGAATACATATGCAATCTCCATCTTTGCAAGTTATGATGATTATGCATTAGTACAATTATATTGGCTAAAAATATTCCCTGTTCTAAATAGGCCTGTGAAAGCAAAGCAAGCTGTGCTGCTATGGGCACTGCCTCGCTTCCCTCACGTTTGTGTGTTTCCTGCACAAACATTCCCTGGTGAAATCTCACTGTCTCTGACCCTTGGCTAGTCCAGGCAGTTTTCACTGGCTAACTCTCAAGTCACACCCCAAATATCTTTCCAGATTTTGGAGGGAGAAGCACCGTAAGAGTCCTCTGCAATTGTAACTGCCAGACATATTGTTACACTTGAGAAATCCAGCAAGTCTTCTGAGTCTTAAATTGGGAATCAGGAGGTGGATTTTTAAATATATATATTTTAGTATGTCTGGTTCTGAGCAGCAGGAATCCAGCTGGTGAGTTAAGGTATTGGATGCAGAATTTCAGAAGACAACGGAATGAAAGCAAAATAATTTATTAGATGGAGGACTCAGTGAAATCTACTGCAAAGGATTTTCCAAAGGAAGGGAAAAAAGAAGGGACCTCCCAGGTGGTTTAAAGTGCACCACTGTCTAGAAGGGTTGGAATGTTCCTGCCTCAGTGAATGTTGTTAAATCAGTGCCACTCAAAGTCACCTCTACAGATATACAGAAGTTTAATACCAATATTCTGCAAATTAAAATCGTGTACAGAAAAACCACAAAGCCTTCTGCAAAGCTCTGACACCATCCATGCTATGTTGTACAATTTAAGCACATATCGTATTATTAGTGCATTTCTCCAAGAGACAATGCAAACAATTCCTATAAAAGTGAATCTGCACAGTATGAATGGGTTGTTAAGAACATTCTGCTTCAGTAGAAGTGCCAATAAAAATGTTTAAATGAAAAATATAAGTGTATTTTTCAGTTTGGGGTTTGGGCTTTGGTTTTTTTTTTTTTTTTTTTTGCTTTTTCCTCAGGCCTTTTTTTTTACAGTACAAGTCTCCTTGAGACAGGCTTCTATCACAGGAAAAACGAAATGAGCACATTTCACATTTGGTTAAATGTGTGTGCCAGCTACTTCATCCAGCAGGTGGGTCACGATGGCTTTGGAGAAAAATAAGGCTCCCCTGAAAAAGCACAGGCTGAAAAAACGTTGGGAAAATTAGAAGGTGCAGGAGGTGATTATTATGTTGGAGAAATTAACATGAAATAAACTAGGGTGCAAATTGTCAGTGCATTACTTCCTCTGCAGTAATTCTCTCCATGGGTGCTTTGGCTCACATTATCTGCGTTAATGGGGCACTCTGAGCAAAGCCAGCCCCAGGGACAGCAGGGGATGAGATGCAGGATGCTCTGGGTGCTGCAGGGCCACACTGCCCCGGCCACCCTGTCACCAGCACTGGCTGGAAGCCCCACCCAGCACGGCCCGGCCTTGGAATCCCTGCAAAGCAACCTATTACACTGGGTGAGTCCTGGTGATTCCAGCTCAGCAACAGCAAGGGAAAGCTCCCAGTCCTGAAAGCTCCTTTCCCTCAGCTTGTGGGCTCTTCTCATAGGAGGCTGCCCAGCTTCTGAGCTCTCCCACATGTGCAGCAAGGGGCAGATCTCTTCCTCTCAGCCAGATGCTGCATCTGTGCAGCAGCTCCTGCTCCTGTGCCACACAGCCTGCAACGCAGGGGGTTCCTCAGGACACTTGACAGACATCTCTTCTCAAAATAACAAGTGGCAGTGCACTCAGGCTGGAATTATGCATCAATTCTGCAAGCTCAGACTTGCAGGAACAAATCCAGAACTACAACTATGCCAATTGGAAACCACCTGATTTGAATTAAAGCATCACTGGTGTCCAGTGCAAGTGGAGGAGAGAAAAGGGGAAAATACAATGGGGAGGTAGAATTTGGACAAATCACAAAGGATGGATGCAAGGTGGTACTGCAACTGCTAGTCATAAAATTACTTTTTTGTTTTTTGGTTGTTTTGTTTGGTTGGTTTTTGTTGGTTTTTTGTTGGTTTGTTTCTTCTTCTTCTTGTTAGGAGCTGTGGGGTTTTTGTTGGTACAGTCAAGGGGACAGACTGAACAAAAGATTCCTTAGGTAAATTTTTTACCAAAAAAACAATTGGGCTGCTACATTCTCAGACATGAATAATGGTGCCTTCCATGCCAAGAAACAAAGGAATTTAAGGAGAGGGTGAGATGTAGAAAATAGAAGGCATTTCACAATTTTTTTGTCCTCTCATTATGGTTCACTGCCCTCTTCAATTGTACTTGTGCAGCAGGTCTCTGAGGCTGACAAAGTGTGGCACATATGAAGGGATGCTATAAGCAGCCAAGCACAGAAACTTCTTTGGTTCCCACCTGCTGAACCAGTGTGAGCTATGGAACACCACATATGCTGCTGAATCCTTCAGCATTCAATCCTAAAAAAACAACCACAGCTTTAAGAAAACATTGCTATTCTCTTACTGACCAAATGTTGGGGGATTTTCTGTTGTTATGGTAATAAGTATTTTAAAGTATGCTTTAAAATCCACAATGAAATGTGACACTTTGTCACTATGTACCTACTATGTTTTGCAGGTTTCCCAATCTGTCCTCTGCCCTGCCCCCCCAAATACATATAAATTCTTAGTTTTCATTTACAGTTTAACAGCGTTGAAATGCTTATGCTGGAAACTGAATGAGAATATTCTGTCAGCCCACCCAAAAACAAAATCCCTGCTTTCTCTTCTAAGATTTGCAAGTAATTTTTGATTAGTTTTCACTCTGAAAATGTTCAATAACCTTCATTGGTTCTAACATTGGTTTAAATCTTGTTGACTTTGCTGTTTCCTCTGTGCCCATTGTTGCCTCCTTTCAAGCTGGATTCCATGGATTTCAATGGCATTTTGCACAGTTCTGTTCTTGCAGATTTACTTGTCAAGTCCAAGCTCTTGCAGTAGTGTGCTCATAGTTGCATGTGGGAAAGTGTCATTATACAAAAATTCTGGTATGATAAGTATCTGTCACAGTTGTGTCACCTTTATTCAACACAGATGAGCTCAAAAGTTACTTTCAGGTAGTTTGTTTGAGATTTCCCATAACACAGTCCAGTAATTAAATTTTGCTTAATGCTTACAGCTATGATATGGGGCAACCTACCTTGAAGAAGCTTCATCCCAGATAAGATGTAATGTAAGAACTCCCACATGACAGCCCCCTTTAAGCCCTACATATGTTGAAAGCATTAGGAATGAGGCTGGCTTTGGAAAGAAGCTGGAGGTTCTGCAGGATCATGTGTTTGGACTTGCCATCTGCACGGTCCAGGAGTTACTACACGGATCACTTTCCCCCAGTCATCTGAACCGTGAGTCACACAAACCGAAAGCGGAAGGCGGCTGTGTGAACAAAGCAGATGTGGGTGTTTGTGAGGCTTCTCCTTACCTCTCCAGAGCCCTTCTTTTCTGCCCTGCCCCATCCAGGGCAACTACACTTAGACCTTTGGGAAGCCAGGGTGGCAGCCACCTTAGCCACCACCAGGGATGGAGGCCGGGCTGTTAAAGGAAGAAACCCCTCACGGCTGAGTCTCTGGAAGGCTCCATGACTCAAACTTCCACCTCCAGCTGGAAGCCTGGCCATCTTTGTTTTGTTTAACTGAGCAGGAACACTTCACTCGCTGAGTGCTTACCACGACAAACACAAATGTCTCCCCCGAGCCCTGGTTGTCTGAGGGATGCCTGCAGCCGCAGACAGGCCGATTCACGGCCAAAAGCACATGCAGGGAAATAGTTTCCAAATCCCAAAAGCAAACCTGAAACTGGATCCGGACAGACAGGCTCCTGCAGCTCAGATAGCAAACCTCCTCATCCGGGTCTGATTGCAAGCCCAGGGTTACCGTGGGCTATCGGCTCATTTTTTTACCTCAGGCAAATCCGAAATGGGCTGCAATGAGCTGCAATGGGCTGACGAAGGGGGCTTAAATGAATTTATTAAACAAAATTTTTAAAACTCCAAAAACCAGAAATCTTACGAACATATATATTAGCATACATAGATTAAAGTACCCTTCTGTGAACACGCCTGAAGCTCGCACGGCAAGCCCCTAGCACTGGAGCTCTGCACCGAGGGCTGCAGCTCGGCAGCAAACGGCGCGGGGACGCGGTGGCCGAGTGGCCGCCATGCAGCGGCTGCGCCACTTACGCAGGCCCTGATGCCCTGCGCGGCAGCGCCGGCAGCCCCTGGCGTAGCACCGTTCGTGAATACCGGTGCTGCACTGCGGCGGCGGCACGGCGCAACCAAACCTCCTCTCTCCGCCGCCCACCCCAGCCCTGGCACCGCCCCCTTCCTCGGCTGTGATTGGCAGGACGGGTGGAGCGGTCGGCGGCGATTGGCGGGTGCCGGCGGGAGGTGGGGTAGGTTGCGTGAAGGGTGATAAAGTTAGTGGGGCTGCCGGGGAGCGCCCGAGACGCGGCGGCGGCGGTCGGCGCTCTATGGAGGTGGCGGGGGGAGGCGTCGGGTCGGTGCTGCTGCTGCTGTTTTGGTGACTCGGAGACTCGCCCTGTCCCGCGCGCTCCCCCCTTCCCCTCCCCAGCCCCGGTCCCCGGCTCCCTTCCCCTCCCCCCCCTTCTCTTGCCTTTTCCCCTGCCCTTGCTAGCCGCCGGGACCCGGGGAAGCTGACAAGGCCTTAGGGAAGGTGAGAAATGCGGGAGTGGCGGGAGAAGCGCGGATCTGGGGCCGGGAGGGAGCGGGTACTGCTGCAGCCTAAAATGGCGGCTGTCCAGAGTGGCCGCCATTTTCTTGTCAGTTGCTTGTCTGTTTCTCCCGCACAAAATGGCGGCCCGGGCCGGCGGTCGCTCTGGCAGCCGGCTTTACGAGCCCCGCCGCCCCTGAGCGAAGGCGGGGAGGAGCTCGGCGGCTCCTGCCGGGCGCGGAGGGCAGGTTGAGCGGCAGCGTTTCAGGTTAGAGCGGGGAGACGGGACCGGCCAGTGCCTGTCCGTACGGGCCGTGCCTTTAGTGGCCTCGGCTCAGCTGCAGGATGGTGGTCTGGCCGTGGTCTGCGGGCGCCCGCACTGCCCCCTAAATTTCCCTCGGAGGGAGAAGCCGCGGCACACCTAGCGGGCTGCGGTCTGAGGATCTACATTGCTGGTGGGGAGGTGACGAGAGGATTTTCTAATTTCTTTTTTTTAACTGTTGTTCACTGGCTTTTCTTCGCGCGAGTGGAGAGCGGGCTGCCGAAGCGCCGCGTCAGCCGCCTCGCCCATGTTTCCTGTTTGGGGGCTCGGGCGCCGCGGTGCGGGGCGATACCGCCTGCTTCCCCCTCGTGTCTCCCGGGGCGGCCGCCGTGGTGCGGGGGAGCGGGTCCCGCCCGGCGCCCTGGCGGAGAACAAAGAGCCGGGCGGGCGCGGGCAGCGGGCGGCGCCCGCCGGGCGGGGCGGGGGGGGGGGGGCGGCGGCACCGCGCGGCGCCTGCGGGGGGCGCCCTCCGCGGCCGAGCCTTTTGTTCGCTGCCGCCGCCGCCGCCATGTTGTGGCCGCTCCGCGTGCCCGCGCCGGGCGGGCGGGGGGCACTCGCCGCGCTCGGCTCCGAGAGGACTCCGGGCGCATCCGGGACACTCCCAGGCTTCCCTCCCTTGGGCGTTTCTGTCCCCGTGCTCGCGGTTCCGCTACGTGAGCCATGCAGTGAGGTTCTTTATGCAAGCTGAAAGTTGGAGTGGTGGGTGGACGGTGCATTTTTTTCGTGCTTTGGTGGGTTAATACGCCATTTGGACGCAGAATACACGTCTTTTACCGCATTAAGCGTGCGTTTTGTTGTCTGATGCTTTTCAGACTTTGGCTGCTTTTTTGTACCATTATAAATCATAGTTTCTGAGTCACATCAGTAAAGGACTCACTGTGCTCTTGAAAAAATACTTGCGTTCTTTCCTGCGGTACTCTTGCCTTTTGGATAAACTTGAGGGTTTTGCTCAGTCCATGGTTCCCTTGTCTCTTTGCCCTCACCTTCGCTGGGAAACATGGCTATAATGATGAAATTGGCCTTTCTGTGACTGTCCCAAAGTATTGCATGAATGAAAGTTTTCTTAATTTTTGTAAAGTTCAGTGTTGGAGGGTTCTTATTGTCGGGCACACATTTGTACTTTTTAAAATTTTAAAATTAGATGCTGTGGCTGGTAGTAAGCAAGTATAATATGAATGCTTGGTTTGTCTTTCTAGGTTTTGTTTTTCCCTACCCCGTCAATTTAATTTTATTCTTTTGAAGATTCTTCGTTGTCAAGCCGCCAAAGTGGAGAGTGCGATTGCAGAAGGGGGTGCTTCTCGTTTCAGGTACCTTTTGTTTGATGAGTAGTTAGCAATGGAAAATCTCCTTGGAGGGCATCTTAAATTAGTGTAATGTTTATACCAAAACGGAGACGTTTGGACTTACCCATCATTCCATGGTTGTTTTAACAGTGCTTCTTCAGGCGGAGGAGGTGGTAGGGGTGCACCTCAGCACTATCCCAAGACTGCCAGCAACAGGTATGTCCTCTTGCTCTTTGATTTGCATGACTTCAAAGTCAGAGCATGCTTGATAATGAATACAGAACTGAAAATGGGCTAGCTTTAAAGTTGTACCAGAAATACCTACAGAGTTAAAGAGCTTTAAATGTTCTCCAGTCTGTGCCCTTTAAAGTGTACCTCATGGTTGATAGGCAGTGCATGGGCATGGGGTTGTTATGTATTGAAAAGTGTGGAGAGTATTTTTGGGTGCCAGGCATTGTTGTTGAGTATTTTCCTATGCAGCAGATATTGCAGTGTTGGATGGGGTAATTGTGTGCTCTTAACAAAGCAAGTAATGGAATTGGTTTGAGTAAGGCATCACTGAAGAGTTAAAAGGGCAGTTTTTTTAAATCACTTGTTTCTGTTCTAACAACTGTATTCTTCAAAATTTTGCAGCGAGTTCCTGGGGAAAACCCCAGGGCAAAACGCTCAGAAATGGATTCCTTCACGAAGCACTAGACGAGATGACGACTCCGCAAACGACAAAGAACGACATGATGCAATCTTCAGGAAAGTAAGAGGGTAAGTTCCTCACAAAATTACTTCTTTCCTTACTGTTTTCATTAGCAATGTGTACCTCAGAAATGGGCTGGAGGAAAGGAAGATGTGGGCCTTGAGTTTGGGGGAGGCGTGTCCTTTAGCAAAGAACCAGCCTGGTAATCGATTTAGCAGCAGAAAACACTTAAAGTAATTACTGTAAGCAGATTCCTGGATTCGTGTTTTCAGTGGTACTTCACTGAATCTGAAGATCTCAAAAAAAACCAGTTGAATGGAAACTCGCACTTTTCAAAAAAAATAAGTTGAGTCTAAAGTGACTTGTAGCATGCTTAGAGTATCTGTATATTCTGATTTTGTTTTTTTTTTCCTCTTTAGCATACTAAATAAGCTTACTCCTGAAAAGTTCGACAAGCTATGCCTTGAGCTCCTCAATGTGGGTGTAGAATCTAAGCTCATCCTAAAAGGGGTCATACTGCTGGTAAGCTGGTTACATTTCTGTTAACTACAGTTTTCTTGCATGCTGACAAGCAGGGAGTTGGTTGGTTTTGATGGGATACAGAAGTAGCATGAATAATGCTTTTGTGTGTTTAGATTATCAAACACTATATCCCACCCCTGCTTTCTGTGTAAAAAAGGATCACTGGGGAGGAAGTAGGTTTAATGGTTTGAGTTTCTCGTTTAGAAGTCTCCCCAATGACTAAACGTGATTGGGCTTCTATGATCATTTTTTAAAATAAACTGAGGTGTGAGTTAGCCATCTTATTTGCTTGGCCTCCCCTTCTTCCTCTTTCCTGAGGAGCAAGCCACTTGGCTTTGGAAGGGCAACCACTGGTGACCTCTGGGGACACTGATGCAGCTATTATGTCACTTTCTTTAAACGAGATCAGATTGGTGATACTAACGTAGGTGTTGGCATAATAAACTTGAGTTTTGGTGGGCAAGGATTCCAGAGCCTTTTCAGTAGCAAGCAATGGCTTTTGTCCTTCGCTTCAGCATTAAGACTGGTGTTGGACTACAATGCTTCTGTGCTTGATAAAGCATGAAACAGGATGTTCTAGATGAGAGTGGTAATAATCCATTCTGTGTCTTGTAACTCAGTCTCCTAATAACATTTGCACCCTCCTGCTGCTTGCTGCCTTACTCAACCTGGCTCTCTGTAGATCGTAGACAAAGCCCTTGAAGAGCCCAAGTATAGCTCGCTGTACGCTCAACTATGTCTGCGACTGGCAGAAGATGCACCCAACTTTGATGGCCCATCAGCAGAGAGTCATCCAGGACAGAAGCAAAGCACAGTGAGTGCATCTCTTAATCTGCAATAGTAAATTTTAGGTGCGTTTGTAGCTGCCCTGAGTAGCTTAATTGTTTTCTTTGTTTTTTCTTTGTAGACATTCAGACGCCTCCTAATATCTAAACTTCAAGATGAATTTGAAAACCGAACCAGAAATGTTGATAGTAAGTTTTAAAACCACTTTAATACAGAATCTATTTCTCATCTTTTCCCACAGCCATGTAAAACGGGCTTCTTTGTTTTCCAGTCTATGATAAGCATGATGGTCCCCTCCTCCCTGAGGAGGAGGAACAGAGAGCCATTGCCAAGATCAAGATGCTGGGGAACATCAAATTCATTGGAGAACTTGGCAAGCTTGATCTTATTCATGAATCTATCCTTCATAAGTGCATCAAAACAGTGAGTATTCAGACTGGGAGGAAGCTAGGAGCAAAACGAACTTAAAAACAAATATGCAAATATTGATGCTGCTTTGAGAATCTCTGAGCAGGAGCATAAAATGGCACAAAAATGTTTCCTGACAATTGCTCCTCCCCTACTGTTATTTTTTGGTGTGATTAAGAAGTAAAATCAGCTTTGTTCAATGCCATAGGAGTTGTCTCAAAAGGAAAATGAACACAAGTGTGCTGTAGGTGCTTGAAACTACACACACTTAAGAATTGGCAGATCTTAATTTTTAAGTCCGTTTTCCTTCAGAACAAAACAATGTTTTTTTAAAAGTCTGTTTACAAATTTTGTTGCTTATTATAAATTGTCATTTATAAAATTTTTAAATCTTAAATTTCCTCTTTAATTTTTCAGCTTTTGGAAAAGAAGAAGAGAGTTCAACTCAAAGATATGGGGGAGGATTTGGAGTGCCTCTGTCAGATAATGAGGACAGTGGGACCTAGATTAGATCATGCGAAAGCCAAGGTATGTGCCTATCTACTGCAGTCATTAACCTAATTAAGTTCTGTGGCTAAGACTAGATTGCCTGAACCTTCTGTATTCAATATTCATAAGTACAAAACAGAGGTTTGATTTTTTTAGAGAAAAGAGTGCCCACTATGGCTTCTAGACTAATTCTCTTGATGGAAAAAAGTTTTATTAAACATTTCACCAGGATGTAGTTAGGGTCATCAGGAAATCATCTAAGAGTGTTGTTTTTCTAAACACTGCTTGAGAAGATGTGCTGAGGAACTATTCTTAGCACAACTACATGATTGGAGACATTGAGAGTTTGGAATGTGTGCTTAAAACGAACAGAATTTTGGCCGTGTTGCTTATCTCTGATTCAAATGTCTTGATGCATTGGTTCTTTAGACTCTGTCATCAAGGAGCTAGAGATTACAGGAAAGGGCAGCTTGTTGCTTTATTTTGCCTTGAATGTCGTGAGTGAAAACACTCAAGGCACTGATAGGATAATTCTAACCTGTAACTTTTGTTCCCCCAGTCCTTAATGGATCAGTACTTTGCCCGTATGCGCTCCTTGATGTCAAGTAAGGAATTGCCAGCAAGGATTCGTTTCCTGCTGCAGGTATGATGATTAAATGCCTCCCTGCTGCTTTTTTTTTCTTGCACAATGGTCTTGAATCTGTTCCTAATAGCCTGTTCTGTTCCAAGGATACTGTGGAGTTGAGAGAACACAACTGGGTTCCTCGCAAAGCTTTTCTTGACAATGGACCAAAGACTATCAATCAAATCCGTCAAGATGCAGTAAAAGTGAGTGTTGTGTGTAAGGTCCAGAGCCTGCCTTGGTGCTCTGCACTTGGGAGTAGTTCTCACACAGTGTCACAGTTGGCTTAAGGGTTAAAACCAGATGGAGTTCTGTAGTTGGGGGCTAAAAGCTTTGCTTTCTTGGGGCTGCTACTTGAACCTGACCAAAATTGTAATTCCTGTTTTAAAGGATCTGGGAGTTTTTATTCCTGCTCCTATGTCTCAAGGGATGCGAAGCGACTTCTTTCTGGAGGGACCCTTCATGCCACCCAGGATGAAACTTGACAGGGACCCACTCGGAGGGCTTGCTGATATGTTTGGACAAATGCCAGGTACCCTGACGCCACAGAGTGATGGGGTGGCTGTGGCTGTGCTGTGCTGAATGAGAACTAAAACTGTCATTTGTCTCCTTGTTGATCCAGGTAGCGGAATTGGTACTGGTCCAGGGGTTATTCAGGATAGATTCTCACCCACCATGGGACGCCATCGTTCAAACCAACTCTTCAATGGCCATGGGGGTCACCTCATGCCTTCTGCTCAATCCCAGTTTGGAGACCTAGGCAAATCTTTTCTGAAAAGTCAGGTAAGCAGGCTGTTTGCATGGTGACTTCAGCTTGTTTAGAAGCACTTCCTGAGATGCGTATGTTATGGATTAAAGTCTGCTTATGTTAAAAGACCTATTCAGATTTGATTCTGATAACTGATGCTCAGCTGATACAAAAATTCTAAACCACTTTTTAAATAGTACAAAAGATGCAAGAAGTACACTTTTTTTTTTTTAACTGCAAGAAAAGGTGCATGTGGCTTTGGTGGGTCAGAACGGTGTGTTTTATTTAAAAGATGGCCCTGTTTTTAGGGATAGATGCTACTCTCCCACCACCCCTGCTCCTTCTTTCTCCCTTCCTGGCAAATAGAATCTTTGTTCCTCTGGTCCCTCTGGTACTACTTACCAAATGATGTACGCCACTCCATCATCTGCACTTCTTTCTCTATATCTCCCTTTCTGAAATAGGGGCAAAGCCAACTCTACCATACCCAGAATCAGGGACTCTTATCCCAGCAACAAGGACAGTCGAAGGATATGCCACCTCGGTTTTCTAAGAAAGGACAGCTTAATGCAGATGAGGTACATGACATGCCTACATTATTTACAGCCTATTCTAAATATTGCCCAATGATTATAGCAAGACGCGTTATTATGAGGACTAATGCTGGAACTCTTTCTCCTCCTCCTCATTCTCCTCCTTCTTTGTCCCTTCCTCTTTCACCTTTTACCCCCCTCACTTTCCTTAGGGTATCCAGCGTCCTGTGAGCAAGACTGAGATATGAGGGCAATTTTTTGGGGTGTCCTTTTCTTCCCACACACTTCCAAGAACACTACTCTGACATCAGTTCCCATGCATCCTATTGATAACAAAACATTTAAATAAAACTTCAGAAAATCCTGAACTTTAGAAACCCTGAAATGCTGGACCAGGTTAATTTTTTTGTTTTCTTTTGTTTAGAACTGGCTAATAGGCAAAATTTCAAATGCAGAGTAAACTGCATTGTGATTTTGAGTGTTAACCAGACTTGTATCCTGATTTCTGAGCAATTTGGTAGAGTTTCATTTTGGCTGTAAAATACATCAGCAAGCATGCTGATTATCTTCTTGGGTCTCTAACATACTGCATCTAAAAGGAGCATTTCCAGATTTTTATACTAGTTGAACTAAATGCCAGTAACTTGCTTTTGGGAGAGTTTCAGAACACATGTGGCTTAATCTGTATTTGAGTATTAATATTGTAGAAATGGAGTCATGCTTCAGTGAGATCAGTTGGAGCGAGTCCATGGCTGTGTATTGTTGGTCAGAATACTTGAAACAGTTTGAGTTTTTCTTTGACTTACTGTTTACAGATTAGCCTGAGACCTGCTCAGTCTTTCCTGATGAATAAAAACCAAGTGCCAAAGCTTCAGCCCCAGATAACTATGATTCCTCCCAGTGCTCAACCACCACGCACTCAGACACCGCCTTTGGGACAGGTAAATACAAAAAATTCCTGCAGGTTTTTGGCTATGCTTTCCTGTTTGTGCTTGGAAAACTTAAATTTCATATGTGGGGAGAGAGAAGTCTTTGACTGCACAGAGCAGGACTTGGGAAAAGAACGTATGAAACCAAACTAATTTGAGTTCCATCTGCTTTTTATGTTTTGTATTGTAAAACTTTATATAAGCAAAGGTAGAGGTGCTACAAAGAAATAAATTCTGGTCCTCTTTTTCAGCCGCCTCAACTTGGTCTTAAAACAAATCCACCACTTATACAAGAGAAGCCTGCAAAGACCACCAAGAAACCACCTCCTTCTAAGGAAGAGCTACTTAAACAAACTGTAAGTTAGTGTGCAGTAGTGAATCTTAGAGCTTTGGATGTGATCTTGGAAAAGAATGTTTAACTGTGCTTCTTTCCTCTCCAGGAGGCTGTTGTGACTGAGTATCTGAACAATGGAAATGCTAATGATGCTGTCAACACTGTGAGAGAAATGAGAGCTCCAAAACACTTCATTCCTGAGATGCTGAGCAAAGTAATCCTTCAATCCCTAGATAGATCAGATGAGGACAAAGAGAAAGCAAGTACTTTGATCAGCTTGCTCAAGCAGGAGGGAATAGCCACCAGTGACAACTTCATGCAGGTATTGTGGTCTGATAATCCTGCAGTTCTTGTTTCTTGGCTCTTCATGGTGTTTAGCTGCTGTAAATGCAGTGTGCAAATATTTTTTTTTTAACTCCTGCTAATATGAGGAGGTAAAAATAGCACGTGAACCTGTGAGGGGCACAAGAAGCAGTAAAAGGAAGACATGCAGTAATTAGGCAGTTGGAACCTGGGATCCTCTTTGCAAGTGATTACAGAAAACATACTTCTGAGTATTACGTTGCACAGGAACAGAATTACTTAGGAATTTAATCTTGTGTGTTTACTGTTTCTTAGGCATTCCTGAATGTATTGGACCAGTGCCCCAAACTGGAGGTGGACATCCCATTGGTGAAATCCTACTTAGCACAGTTTGCAGCCCGTGCCATTATTTCAGACCTGGTGAGCATTTCCGAACTGGCTCAACCACTGGAAAGTGGCACCCATTTCCCTCTCTTCCTGCTCTGTCTTCAGCAGTTAGCTAAGTTACAAGACCGTGAATGGCTAACAGAACTGTTCCAACAAAGCAAAGTGAATATGCAGAAAATGTTACCAGGTAAGATTTGCCACAGAGCTCTTCTGTTACCTGATCCTAGAGTAAGCGAGATGATGTTCTAGTTTATGCCAGAGTAAAATAACGTGCAGGGTTCTCTTGGTGGAATTAGCTGTCATTATTGTTAGGAATGATGTTTCTTAAGGGGTGGCTGGAGCATGAACCATCACTTGGAGCTCTTGAGAAGCGCTGAACATGTGTCTTTGTTTCCTTGTCAGAAATTGACCAGAACAAGGACCGCATGCTGGAGATCTTGGAAGGGAAGGGGCTTAGCTTCTTGTTCCCACTTCTGAAACTGGAGAAGGAGCTGCTAAAGCAAATAAAATCGGATCCATCCCCTCAAGCCATCTATAAGTGGATTAAAGATAACATTTCACCTAAGCTTCATGTAGATAAGGGATTTGTGAATATATTGATGACCAGGTGGGATGCTGTTTTGTCGTATTTTTAGGTATTTGTTTGGTTAAGCTACGAGTAAGGCATCAGTTCTGTAAAGGCTCAAACGTAGCTCTGCAGAAGTCTGAGATGCAGTACATGGGGAGACAGAGTGTTCTGAGTGAACCTTCTCTAGTAAAATTATATTTGAGAAGAAAGGCAAGTCTCCAGGCTTGCATCAGTATGTGAAGTGGTTTACTGGGTAGGAAGTCTAGCTCCATGTGTTTTTTGAAAATGTAGAGCTGTAACAAAAGTAGAACAAGGATTTTTCTGGTGCACTCTCAACAATAGTACAAGTCCCTATGCTTGCTCATGACTGCAGGTGGTAGCAGGATAGTTGCAGTGATAGCTATCTGAACTTTATATATCAAGTGCTTTGATATCTTAGTTTATAGAACTTAGTTTGGCTTTTCTCCTGTCCAGTTTCTTGCAGTATATTTCTAGTGAAGTAAACCCACCCAGTGACGAATCAGATTCTTCATCTGCTCCATCTAAAGAGCAGCTCGAGCAGGAAAAACAGCTGCTTCTTTCCTTCAAGCCGGTGATGCAGAAGTTCCTCCATGACCATGTTGATCTGCAAGTGAGTGCTTTGTATGCACTCCAGGTGCACTGCTACAACAACAATTTTCCAAAAGGTAAGTACATTGTGATCTCACTGGAATTGGCTTGTCCCTAAATGTCTTAAAATTCAGCATGTGGTTAAGAAGGTTATAAAGCTAACCAAGTTTAAATTGACTTTCATAGGCATGTTACTGCGCTTCTTTGTTCATTTCTATGACATGGAGATCATTGAAGAAGAAGCCTTCTTGGCATGGAAAGAAGACATTACTCAAGAGTTTCCAGGGAAAGGCAAAGCTTTATTCCAGGTAAATCTCCTAACATTAGAATAGAGACTTGTTTTTTTATTTTTGCTGCACTGGAGTGTTTGAGAAGAGTGCTGAAGTGTGTAAGTCTTGTAAGTATCTAGAATCTTCATGGAATATTCCACTAGGAGCAAGATTACCTAAATCTCTCCTGTTGACTGGGTGCCTATGTGTAGTGCAAATATGGATGAAAGTTCTTTTAAAATGAGATGGGGGGAGGGGAAGATGAGTGTTCTGTGGAAAAACCTAATGGGGAAACAATTCCTGCTCCCTTAAACCAATTTTGTGTAACTGCAGGTAAACCAGTGGTTAACCTGGCTGGAAACTGCTGAAGAAGAAGAATCTGAAGAAGAAGCTGACTAAAGAACCAGCCAAAGCCTTAAATTGTGCAAACATACTGTTGCTATGATGTAACTGCATTTGACCTAACCACTGCGAAAATTCATTCCGCTGTAATGTTTCACAATATTTAAAGCAGAAGTATGTCAGTAGGATATTCTCTGCAAAAGGTTTTTGTAGTATGTCTTAATAGTCTACAATAAAAATATTTTAGAGTATCTTCAATGTTTAGATAACAGTGTATTAGCAGCATGCAATAATTACATCATAAGTTCTCGAGCAGAAGCAGTCTGTTGCAAGGGTCTTCTTTGCTGCCAGTTATCATAGGCTGTTTTTAAGTTAGAAACTGAATAGCAACACTGAATACTGTAGAAATGCACTTTGCTCAGTGTAATACTTGAGTTGTTGCAATATTTGATTATCCATTTGGTTGTTACAGAGAATCCTTAACTGTAATCGATGGTTGTTGCCGTAATAGTATATTTGCCTGTATTTCTACCTCTAGTAATGGGCTTTATGTGCTAGGTTTTAATATCCTTGAGCCTGGGCAAGTGCACAAGTCTTTTATAAAAGGAACAGTTTACTTGCACAAAAACTGATCGGCTGAAGAGATGGTTTAATGCCCTTTGGAAGAGGTTTTTGTGGGTGTGAAACATGACATGGTGAGAAATTTGAATTGGTCCCTCTTACAGTACTGAAATTAAGTCTATTAATTTATCAAGACATGTTCATGCCCTGATTTTATATACTTGTATCTATCAATAAACATTGTGATACTTGACTTGTTTCTGAATGTCTCCCAGTAGAAAAGCTTTGGCTGATGACTTGTTCACTTAAGAAACGAAACATCAGTGGGAGTTGCCTTAGGTTGCAACCATCTTGAAATTATTTTTACCCTCCTTGTCTGGATATGCAGATGAATTCTAAATAAGGTCACAGACAAGATAAGACACTACAGATGTGTTGTGACAGGAGGAGAATGATGGAATTCTGCTGAAGAAATGGTAGGGGTTTGCCTTGTGGTCCAGTGTATGCTTTATCAGTGAGTATGTGCTTTTGACTTGGTTAATGCTTTGAGCTTCCCCCCAGGCCACATGCATGTTTCTTAATCAAGTGGCACTGTCTGTTAGCTGCCTGTTTCTCAAATCAAATTGGCAAAAGAAAAATGCCTACAAAAGAGTTGAATGATGTTGCATTGTACAGGCTTGAAATGTCATCTATTAAATACTCAAAACACCTTACTTCCTAGAACCTGTCCCCAGTGATTTTTTTTGTCCTCATTGATACTCAAGACTTTTATTCTTGAAAGGTCATCTATTTGTAGTGGCAAAAGGGATAATGTGCCTCCTGGACTGGAGCTTTCAAGAGAAGGACTAGAGCTGATAACGGCTTCCTTTTGAGGAGAGTTGGAGCTGGCAGTGGAGCACCTTGTGACACTGCAGCTGGGAAAGTCATGGTTTGCTTTGAAGGCTCCCTAACTCCAGTCACAGCTCTGCCCTCCTGAGTGTTCCTGAGCCATGGTCTGCCAGGGAGCTCAGGTACTGCCCTGGGTGCTCCTATGTAGTGTGTGGAGCCCAGGAACTGCAGAGACTGTGCTCTACAAGCCAAATGACATGAAGGGCACTGAGCTTGAATGGCTGGCAGAATTCATGGCACCATCCCTGCATTTCAGAAATGGGGTGTACTCAGCAGTTGGAAGGGAGAGCAGGGGATACTGGTGTGGGTGGGGTCCAGTTCAGAGACAGGAATGCTTCAAATGCAGTTCAGTGGCTCAAGGTTGAGAGCTGGCTGTGTGTGATGGAGCTGCAGCTCCTGGGTGGCAGTGGTGAGCACTGATGTCCTGTGGCTTCCCAGAACACTTAGTGATAAGTTGTTCCTGTGAAACTCATGACTTTCCCATCTGTGGAGTGATACAGTCACTGCTAGAACTACAGGGTGCAGGCTCAGGTGTGTGTGTGCTGTAGGCACTGAGGTTCTGCAGTTCAGTACTCGTTTAACAGGATGGACGAATGCAAGCACAGTTAGAGGGTTTGTTTCATCCTAACTATTTTATAATTCTGTTCAAGAGTTGCTTTTTAAAGTGTAAAAGGTGCTGTGAAGTGAAATTTACCATTGTTTCACTAAGAGTGTTGTGTTTTTCCAAGTTTGTCGATTTCTCCTTGAGCTTTGCTGTTACTGCTGGTTGTTATAGTGGTGTATGGTGCTATAACACTTCTGTGTACATGGTCATCTCTGTGTGAAGCATGTGATGCACTTTGCTCCTGTGCACTGCAGAGGGAAGATGGGGAGGAACCACAAGGCAGGAAAGAGTGGTTTCCAACTCAATTTATATCAGAGGTGAGAGGAGAAGGTAGAAGACATGATGTGCAAGTAAAAACTTGGGAATAGATCCAAAATCTGCAGCTAAGCTTTTCTGCCACATTTTAGAGAAGGCTGAGCTGGCAGCTCTGGGCTCCTTGGCACAGTAACTAAGCCTTGTATTCTTGCCCAGTCTGACATGTCCTTTCTACAGCCTTATGTACCTGTGCATGGGGGCTTTGCTGCTTGGCTTGTTTCTAACTGACCACTGAGTTAGGAACTCTGGTAGAGAAAACTATAGAAAGAACGACTAAAAATGCAGAATAGAACAGAAACAGTAGAAAATGCCACAAAACGGTGGAATTACTGTCACATGACTTGGAGAATCCTCATGCAATGTGAACAGCTCTGGGTTCTTCAAACTGGTGTAAAAATGGTGCTTACTGCAGTGTGCACATCAAAGTGGTCTCTCCATCGATAAGGAGAGGTGGTAGCATCTTCACAATCTTTACTGCTGCTGAAATTTTTAAGTGCTCAAGTGCAAAACTTTTGGCTAATCTGGAACAGGGATAGCTGTTGGTTGGTCTCACTTCTGTGTTCCTGTTAACTATGAGTGGCATTGTACTTAAAATGTAAACAGAGTGCTTAATTCTACATAGTAAAGTCAGTCAAATTAAACCACTGTAACTAATTATAATGGCTTCTATTAATATTATTTTTGTTAAGGGTTGGGTATAATTATACTGCTAGGAGCATTGGGAGAAATGGCATTTTACACATATTTCCTACCACTTATAGCAACTCAGTTGATACTCTGAAATTCTGAATTAGGTTGCAGTTCCTATTCAGGAGCCCTCACCCTGCCAGGTGTGGGATGGATTTTGAGATGGACCTGTCATGGTGAGTTCTCACCTGCTCCTAGAGTGTCACACTGTGTTTGGACAGCTGCTGCCTTGTCACTGGTCGTAGCAGTAGGCCACCATCTGTCCAAGCTGCAGTGGTGCTTAGGTATGAAATCTGAAAATTCCAGGAATGTGTTCTGGTCATTGAATCCTGGAAAACCATCTATTCGAGCCCCTCTGTGATGTGCAGGGACAGCTCCCAAAGAGACCAGCTTGCTCAAAGTTTCATTAAGCCTGGCATTGAACAGTTACAGGGATGGGGCAGCCACAGGTTCTCTGGGAGCCTGTTCAGTGTCCACCACCTTCATTGTATAGAATTTCTTCCTTTTACCTCACCTAAACTCTTTTAGAAGCCGTTCCCCCTTGTGCCATCAATCCCTGCCCTTGTCAGAAGTCCCTCTCCAGCTCTTGTAGGGGAACCTTACACAAGTCAACAACCCCAACTTCAGCCTCTCCCCCTGGGAGGGCTGTTCCAAATCACCTGATCAGGTCCTGAAAGTCAAAACACCTTCATGACTTGTATGCAATTCTGTTTCTTGGGGAACAGTGCAGGAAGAAGCCTTATGGTGTATGGGAAAAGGTAGAGGCTGGGTCCAGAACAAAATTTTTAGAGTGGCTTATCTGACCAGCTTTTTTAGCAGATGGAAGCTTTCCTCTGAATGCTGTTTGGACTTGGAGTGCTTTTTCCATTTTTCCCCAGAGCAGTGTGTAAATCCAAAAAATTTGATCATTTCAGTGCACTCCTGAACTGTACAAATTTAGAACACATCTGAACCATGAATTATCATGGCTTATGTTGCAACCCAGGCAAGCAGCTGCAGAGACTTATTAAAAAAGAGTCTCTTGCTAATTCATGCTTATTCTCAAAAGTGAATTCCCAGGGAGCTGGTACAGCAGAGTGAAGGGTGGTGGGCTTGTGCTCACAGGTACCTGAGAAACCCCCATTTATCAGCTGTGGTTGCCACAGTGTTTGCTTCAAATGCTGCTCAGCTCCAGCCTTGTCCTGTGTGGGGGGTGTGCAAGGGCTTGGCTATGTGGCCCCACTGATGTCACAAGGATTCCCCTCAGTTTGGGAGGAGGTCCATATCTGGGAGCTGATAAATAGCCATGGTGCATCTCCTACATCAAATGATTTGAATGAATATGAAAAGGGACAAAAGAGTGAGTCTAGTGGCAGAATGGGTCAGTGTCACACAAAGGTAGTGGCTTTTTCCCTCACCTCACATAAATCTCCTGTAAATTGATCACTGCTCCCCTTTTATCTCCAATGCTGTTGGCCAGAGAACCAGAGCACACAGCAGCTCCTCTTGTCCAGCAGGCAGGAACGGGCTCAGTTCAGGGGGCAAGGTCCTGTAGGCACAGCTCTAGCCTGGGATGATTTTATCTCCACACGTTGCATCTGGAAAAGCAAAACAGAAACAGCAGCTGAGGGGGGAGCTGTGCTCTGTGACAGCAAAGGGAAAAGCTGCACAGCTACAGTTGCAGGCATCAGATGTAACAGTAATTTAAAGGAGACTCTATCAACATGGCTTTGGGGCTTTTTTTAATGCCAGGGTGGTTCTACATACAACACAAAATATACCCCAAAAATCTTGTCAGTACTTCAGAAATAGCTGTGTTTGTTATCCAGCAAGATACAAGGTGGTTACAGTATCTCCCTGGATCCACCCCTATCCTGGCATTTCAGAATAAGCTTCACTTCTAAAAGACCAAGAATTCTCCCAAACAGGTTCAGGCCTTTCCCTCTGACGGTCAGGGACTAAGATTCTTCAGACAGGAATTCCTTGAATAATGTGCCTTTTAAGTGGTGCTGTAAAGGCACACAGGCTTGTCTGGGTTTGATTTAGGGAGCCCACATCCCTTTCCTTTAAGGGAGGGTAGTTGGAGAGGAGTGAACTGTTATTTTTAATGAGTTGATGAAGCAGCCATGGCAACAGTTACACTTGGCATGGATACATGGCTGGAGTGAGGAAAGCAGCCAGCTGAGGGGATTTTTATCTTCAAGTATTTTGCAGTTTAGAACAACGTCAATCTTGCATTTAGTTTTTGTTTATGTTAGCAGTAGAAGTGCCTGAAGAATCCGATGTGTGAAGTAATCCCAGAATTTTATTATCTAAGAAGCTGTGTAAAACCACTCAACTTTGTGAAAGGAAAAGGGATCTTTAACTGGTTTGATAGTGTGGAGGAGTTTATAGAGTTTGCTCTCTTACAAAATGGATGCTTCTCTTTTTGTTAGGACAAAGTGAAATTTGAGACGTGGAAGTACCCAGAGTTAAAACTGAAAGACAGGTGAAGGCTTGATCTGCCTTTTTTTAGGGATTTTGTTTAACTCTTTAAGAAATGATTGCATGTCCTTTCAGATTTCAGAGACAGCTGCCTCCACAGCAGAGTTAACAAACAAGGCTCCAGGCACATGCAGCAGGCCAGCTTTGTGTTCCTTTCCAGTTCCTTCCCAGAGCCATAAAGCAGGGGAAGGATTAAAGCCTTGGGTTTTTCTATTTGTACAGATACACACACATACATATTATGTATATCCCCATTTATCTTTATTCCTTTTATTCCCCTTGGAGAAATGCCATTCAGTTACTTGATTATTTTAAGCTTAGGTTGTTAATATTTCTGAGTAACAGTAGAAGCATTAGTCCTAATCCCTCTTCCCAATATTGACAACAAAACAGGAACTGGCCTGGGCCTCAGCTGCCATGTTAGCCTTAAACAGCCCCATGAGCTGAGCTCAGAAAGGCAGGGCTCACTCAGTTCCACACAAAGAACATTTCTAATGCCAAGAGAGCCCCAACCAGGCTGTGGGGAAGAGGCCCAGCACGACACAGCCATGAGAGGCAGGGTAGGTGCACTGCACTGCTTTTAGGCTGTACATAACTGATTACTCACTTCATCAACACAGCCGTTTCATTTCCTGCTCCAGTGAAGGTTTCCATGGTGACCTCCAATTTCCCACAGTTTCCCTTCTATGGGATTGATGTAATTTAATTGGCAAGACCATGAAGTATTTAGCTGTGATGAAAGGCCCTTCATAAATTCAATTAGATAAATATCTCAGTAGATTTACCATGCAGGTGGGGACCATAATGCAGTAAAACCCCAGCACATACCTGCAACAGGAGAAACCTGACTGTGGCAGTCCAGGGCTGGAATGGCTCTGATAAAACACATCAGTTATAAATACAGAATGTGCTATTATATCCTTGTGGAATTCTTGCCAGTACAAATTCCATAATAATCTTCATCAAGGACTGAAGTGCAACTCAATTCAGGAATCATTTCATATTTTACATAATCTCCTCAAAGACTCTACACACTTTAACTGGTTTGTGAGGGGAAATGTCATTGATTCAAACTCTTCCTTCCCCTCCTGCTTTAGGAACAGGCTGCTCCTTGGATTGAACAATGTAAATCCAGGTAATCCTGTTACTTCTGACATCACATGAGCTTTGGTTTTTCATCCTTCAATAAGGAACACAAAAAGACACAACAGACTGAGTTGAATCCTGGTACTACACCTGTTACCTGTACAGTAAGACACAGAACCAACAGCTATATTAGACACTAGAGCCTGGAAAGATGGGAATGGGCTTCCTACAGACCCTGGCTCAGGCTGAGAGCTCTGGATCCCAGCACATGCACCACAGAGGAAGAGTTTCCCTGCACTGCAACACCACAAACACTGTGCTGTCTCTGTGTACTCACCCCAGCACCTCCAGGAGCTCCCAATTCCCAGATGCTGTTTGCCAGGCACTTTCACAGCTCCACAAGAAATAATCCTTAGTTTGCCTGACAATCTGAATAAAGCTTGCCGTTGGCATTTGCTGAAATGGCAGACATAAAGCACAATTTAGGGAGAAAAACCCCTAAATGTAACAAAAAAACCTCCTTAAAAGCACAATTAAGCAGGGAGCTGATAGATGGATGCCAGCTGTATTTATGCCTGCTCTGGGAAATCTCCCTTTCAGTTCCTCAGTGTGATAAAGGTTCATGTAAACTTGATCCTACTGGATTGGTCTAGAGAGGAAAGAGAGGGGAAGATTACATCTAAATTGGAAACTAATTCAAGTGAATAACAAAGGAAACATCTGAGCTCCTGGGGTGCTGTGTGGGATTCCTCTTACTTAACTATCCAAATGCTGGGTGTCTAGACATCCACACACTCCTGGGGCAGCAGACAGGAACAGGCTCCTCAGAGTGACTCACTCCTCCCACCTCACACAATTACCTCGGGATGGGATGATTTGCCCCCTGGGGATGCCAGGCCATGGGCGTCTCTCTACAAGGTGTCTAGACTGCTAATTTTGAGATGTCTGAAGATAAATAAAATTCACTTAAATCACCTGGCCCTATAACACTGTAATAAAACGAGCCATTATTGCTAGAGGAAAATTCAAGAATGTGATTGATCCAGCCCTTTCTTTTATTTTTTTCCTTTTTTTCTGATGACAGTATGAGATTGATGCAATTTGGAAATCAACATAGTAATTTCTCTACACAGACTTACATCAACCCATTTAATTAGAATTGCAAATTTAGATATATAACCTGTAGGATCAGGGGCAGGAAATATGAACAGCTCTATGGGAAAAAACAAATCCAGCAATAAACATAATGAAAATCTTGGCCATAATGTCTCTCAAAGTCTCTGAAATTCCTTTTTTTGTTTCTGATACTGCTTTTTAAATGCTCATTTTATCTAACTGGTAATTATAATTTACATAATTATTTTGTCTTTTTGTTTTTCCTTCTTGATTTTTTCTGCTTCTGGAGACTTCAGGAGTTTGTCTAAAACACTGGATTTCTGCACTTCTAACCCACATTCCTTCCCCTTCTCTTCTTTACCCTGCTGAAGGGTGGTGTCAGCCCCGTTTCCCTACAGCCTCTTCAGCTGCTGCAGCTCTGAATTGCTGAGACAGCTCTCTCTGAGCCCAGGGGAGACAATTATGGAATTTAGAAGCAGCACAAAGGAAAATAAATGTACACGTGCTTCTCCTCACATCACCCTGTGCTATCTCCCTCCTCATTTCCCACCCTAGCCGTTCAAGGATGTGAGATGAGTCCACCAAAACCTAAATCCAGAATGTTTGAATTAGGAATCTTGACATATAGTAAATTCTGGGTTGTTTTTCCTTGCTTATCCAGTTTTGTATCCCCGGGGCACTTCCCTTCAGACATCCAGGTTTTCATTGCAGTCACAAAGGCTGAACACTTAAAACAACAAACAGCCAAACAAAAAAACCCAACCAAAGACAATAAAACAAAACAAAAATTCCTAAAACACTGAGGAGTGTTAGTTCTCATCGTTCTTGCAGGTGAGGCTTAGAGAAAGCAGCAGGTAAAACAAGAATCAGGATCAAACGAGGTGGCAATACTGAATACAGAACTTGATGCTCTGCTGCTCAGGGACAACTGCATTAATCAAAATGAACTCCTGGGAAGCAGACAGGAGGTAAAGAAGCTCTGTAGTCTGACAAAACTCCCTAGATTTATTAATATATCAATACCTTTTATTTAAGAAGCTTGCTTTGCTTTAAATTTAGATTTGTCCTCCCCTGATTTTCTCAGCTGGATTTTTAGCTTATTCTTTTCATGTTCTACATGAGTGTTCTCCAAGATAACTCTCCATTATTCTGTGCAGTCCCAGCTTGCTTTCAAAATAATCCTTTTCCACTTGACATTAATCATGGCTGTAATTTCCTTTAACTGAAGAGACAAGAACATTCCCTTCTACATCTCTCAGCTTCACAGGTCAATCTGAAATTACAGAGCAGCATTTCAGTTGTGAGATTAATGTTACCAACTGCTTTTGTTAAAGAATGAAAATTTTAAAAATCATCAAATAACAAATTCCTGAACATTATTCCTGGGACTGGGTGTGGATTTAGCACATTTGTTACCAGGGGCTGGAGCAGCACCCGTGGCCTCTCAAGGCACAGAAGTTGACAGGGAAAGGGAGAAGCACAGCCAGGACATGGCTCCCTCTGCCCTTCTCTGCCCACAGCCTCAGCTGAATTCTGCTCACACTGTTGATTTTTAGGCTGACTTTGTTTTCTGGTCTCATGAAGCCCACAGAGCATCCACAAGCAAGTATATTCCATGTGTTGATCCTAATGGCCATCTCCATCAGAGAGATGCAAATCAGAAGGATTTCTGCTTCAGGAAAAGAAATTATATGGAATAACTGGCCCTGCTGTAGCTTTTCTCCTGTACCCCAAAGTTATACCACTGGCTCATTTTAGTCACGTCAGATTTACTAATTCTTAAAGAGAGAACACAGAAATGCATCCTCTTAACTATTAATAGAAGCAATGTCTCCATTTGTAGCAGTTAATAGTTGAGAAAGCTGACCAGGGAGTTCACAGCAAAGATCATCACACCTGGGCATTAAACTGAGCCCCAGTGGAAGGCAGGAGGAAGGATGCTAAATATTGGGCCAGGACCAGAAGTCTAGGGAGACACAATCACTGGACTGTACCTAAAGCAGCTCTGATTCTCTGCCTGGGACATCTGTGAGCCTGCAGGTTTGTCTAGTGAAGTTTTTCCAGATAATCCATATAATATCTGGACTTTGAGAGGGTTTTTCATGGCTTTTTGGTTGTGCATCCCACACTCATCCCCCACTGCCACCCCCAGTGATTGGTTTGTGGTAGTTTTGGGTTTGTTTTTTTAAACAAACCATCACATGAAGTTTTCCCAAACAAAACAAATGCATGTGATTATTTGGCAACCTCAGTGATTGAGCAACTACAACCACAGCCTCTGCTGAAGCTCTCCAGGAGATATTGATTAATTGCCTACAAAAAGTACTCTGTGAAAGCAAAGCAGCTTCACAGCAGTCTAATTTGGACAGGATTAGAATCAAGTCATGCCTGGCCAAACCCCAGCTCTTCAATGTGGGGATCAACAAGGATGGTCAGCATTTAGCCAATAAAGGTTTAATTCTGTAAGACAATTCTGGCCATGATTTGTTTTCAAGCCACACTCTTGGCCAGTACTTCAACCTTTCTAATAGCAAAATGATGTGTTTATAGTTTTCTTTATTTAAATTAAATCATTCAAGACCAAAGACAGATCTTTTTCACTGGACTTGATCTTATGAAGAAGGAGAAAGAGGCCGTGGTTCTATTACTAATCAAGCAACAATGTTTGTCATTTTTTTAATCTAGGTACAATTTATGCTCCAAAAACCTTGCAGATCAGACAAAAGTTCAGTACAGCTCAGTAAGGAATCATCCTTACCCTGTCCCAAAGCAGCTTCATGTCAGTGCTACATAAAATGTGGTCTTGTTGAACAGTCTGGATCCCACAGCTTCACCCACCCCCCTGCCCACCACATTTTCTTACACATTTCTCAAAAGCAACATCAAAGACAAAAATGTATGAAAGGCCTAAGAAATACAACATCACTTCAGCTGGGATATAGCAACAGGACATTCTGCAAAAGTACAGCTGAAGGGAACTGCTGCTGTTTTGGGGCAATTTAGGCCAAGACGGAGAACAATTTAAAACTTGCAATTCTTTTTCACTGAGAATCATTTCTATGCAAATATTATAGATACCACCAACCTCTCCCTCATGGAGAGCTTGCACTGCTGCCAGCTGAGGTGAATCTTGGGTTCTTCTGGGATCACAGCACAGTCTGGACTGGACAAATCCCTTTAGATCCTTGTGTCTTTTATGTTACATTTTTCCTATTTTTAATGTATACTTCACTTGATTCTACTGTTACAACTTCCACTCTCTGGTTTTACAGTTGGATAGATCAATAGTTCTTGCACATGCACTGAATAAAACATCCTTTCCCTGAACTGTTTAAAGGCAGCAGAAATTGAAACACACATAGCAAGGCAAGTGTCTCTTGGGACATTAATTACAGACAAGTGAGTGCAGAGCAAAAAAACCAACACAGAAGATCCAAAATAGAAATACAGAGACCCAAGTAATTAAGGATCAAGACTATAAATAATATCCATCTAAGCACTGATGTGATGCATCATTGATTTTCTTTCCTTCCTTGCCCCTTCCAGTAACACCATTCTGTTTATATGGCAACCCTAATTACCTCATAGCCATACCTTGGCTACTGCCTGGACAAACCTTGAGCAGCCCAGACTGCAGAAGGAAATGAGGAAAACTCCAAGAGTTATGGGTTCAATCTCCTGCAGTCCATGCCAGTTCCCCTGATGGAATGACTGTGAAAAATGCATGTATTTTATGATTGGCTTTTCGCAAATATTAAAATGAATATTATATGTGTTGTGTTAGGAAGTAATGCTGTATTAATTCTCTTAACTACTGTGTTAAATACAGTTTTAAGTTATAAGAATTGTTAAAATAGAAACTATGCTATATAAGATGCTTTGTTTAACAGAGAGGACTTGCAGCAAGATAGCAGCTACAGGACACCTAAATCTTTCAGAGAAAGGGAATTTATTGCCTTCTTATCAGAAGAAACTAACTTCTTCCCACCTTGAAGGTGCTGTTAGGATTGGAAGGAAGAGGTTGACACTGACCAGACAGAATCCTGTGTTTGAATGGAATTTATGCATCATGTATGAAGTGTATGAATATGCAACAGGCGGTTGTTTTTAAGGGTTAATCCTTTGTTACGGGTGTCCTTTTTCGGGCTCATGATGCCCAGAAAAAGGTACCCGGACGTCTGTAACTCTTTGCTTTTATTGTCTCATATTGTCCTGATTTAAATTGTCCAAATTATTATGACTCTAATTGTATTACTATTTTTATAACCATTTTATTACTATTAAACTTTTAACAATTTCAAAAGCAAGTGATTGGCGTTTTCACAATGACCACACAACAAAACAGCTGCATGAATATGGAATTGTCAGTATGAACACTTTGACTAAAATCACCACCTCGAATTTGTGCATGAATATGCTTTATTCTGCAAACCCTAATGAGACCTAATTCCTCTTTCCTTTTTAGTGTTAGTAAATTGCTGCTGACAATAATTCTTCCTCTCCAGCTGGTCTGGGACAGCTTCCCAAAAGAAAAAAGAATGTTACCTTTTGGTTAGACAGCTTCCCATGAGAATGGAACACACACTGGAATAATTTAGCACAGCATAACAGATACAGACAGTTATTTGTCTTTAAAGAGTAGAGATGTTTCATCTTCTCTTAGGCACTGTCACCAGCTCAGAGCAAGACTGGTATTTATTAGTATTTATCAGTATTAGCTCTGCTTAAAGGAGTCTGTGGTCCAGCAGTGTTTGTACAGGCAGAACCTTCAGGTGCAAAGGTGAGAAGACTCCAAAACCAGTTTTCTCTAATAGAGTTGTGGAACCAGAGGGAATATAGCATTACATGATATTCTTCTTAAATTACAACCTCCTCTGTCCTATAGAATGAGCAGCCAGCAAAGATGATCTCTCTACTACTACCTGTGTGCCCTAAATCAGAAAGTCACTTCTGAATTAGCAGATAAGTCTGGAACACTCTGGCTGAGGCCTATCTGTCACTGAAGATAGATTGTGCCACCAACTCAACTGCACCTTTGACAGGAGGCCATAAGAACCAGAGTGGGCCCACAGTGCTCCTCAAAATGTCCAAGAATGTTTTAGGTATTCCTCAGTGTGTCCAAGAATGCTTTAGCTGTGGGATTTGCATATGAGAGAGGCAAGAGAGGAGATTCAAGTGCTAAGAACTTTGATGGGTTCAAAAACATACAAAGAGCCAGAGCATTGCTTGGAGCCTTCCAAGACAAAAGAAAACACCCCAGAAGTCACTACCACAAACTCACTCTCAGGTGCTAAACCCCCATGTTTTCCTCAGCTAAAACTGGGCATTTGTATTTTAATCAGCAAAGGCTGGGTGGGAAGATATGAAATTCTTGTATGCTGTTGAGGCAAACAGCAGTGCTGGTAGTTCAGGCAACACCACAACAATGTTGGGGGCATCTCCAAACAGGGAAGTGCATAAAATAAGGATGACACATATTTAGAAGCAGCAATAGGGACTCTTTAGCATTTATCATTTCAAATGGAGGTAAACTCAATCAAGTTTGCCAGCCCCAAATACTTCACCAGCCCCAAGCTCTGGAAGCTGCAGTGAAGAAGTTTTTGCCTCAGGGCAAAGGAAGAATTAAAAAGAGGAAGAACACAATGGAGAGGCACTTAAAGAACACAGCTGTGATAAGCATTCTTAATCTCTCCAATAGTTATGAAGCACAGGTAAAAAAACATTACAAGCTGCATGACTACACATGAACTGTACCTTCTATAGTGCAGCCAAGACCAAAAAATCCTGAAGTTCTAAGTATTGCTAATATAAAAGTATGAAGCTTGAGCAGATGTGAACCAAAAGTCACAAACAGGATGGAAATAATACTAATTTTCAGTATACTGACTTTGAACTTCTCTCCTAGGTATTCCCATATCTGGTATCCCTTAAATTCTCTCTCCAATTCAAATCCTCTTCTGCAGAGCAATTAGTATTTACACAAATAACAAAATATTATTATTGGAGTAAGTACTTGTAGCTATGAGAATAATGAGCATTCAGTTACACACCTTTTTTCACATTCATTTTGCCAACTTGTTTTGTTACTCACATTAATACTGAATTTGTCTCTGCTGACAGCTGCTCCAGCTGTATGAATTCTTCCAGGTGATTTCTGAGCTCCAGATTTATTGACTGTAAGGTAACTACAATATTTAACAAGGGAGTCTAAAAAAACTGCAAAACAAAGTAAGGAGGAAAAAAGTAGGGAGTAAACTTGTTCCAGAAAGCCTGCAAGTCTTAATAGAAGATGTCAACAGTAATGCAAATTTAAAACTTTGCTGCAACAAACACTGCTGTGAGCAGTGAAATATTTAATGTGGAAAGCAACTTATTCCCAGGAAGTGGCATTTCCTTATATAAAGAACTGATATAATTTTAGCTGTGTACTCCTACCATAGGTCTTGCCTTGTCCAAACCTTCCTTGGCAGCACATTCCCAGATATATTCCCTGTTTCTGTGTGGACAGAGTACTGTGGTTTTCTGAGTTAAATGGGCAGAAGTGGATGCTTGCAAAGAGAATGATTGATTTACACACAGATGCTTTGTCATTCAGCAGTGACAGCTACTCCTTCCCACCAAGTACTGACCTGGAAAAGCTTCTGAAAGAGAAAATTGAGTAAGTGGATTAAAAACCCCAAGATTTTACAAACACACACTCCAACCAACTCTCCTCTTCTGCCCCTCCTCCAGAAACTCCCCAAAAACAAAATACCCAACCCAGCAACTTTTTTTTTTTTTGTCAATTTGCACTTGAAATGTTCTGTGAAAGGCCAAATCTACAAATTTCAGGAGTGAGAGCAAATTCTACATGCTTCTTTCCTCTTTGTGTGCTGGAGATTATGTGCTGCTCACACATGAGAATAGCAAAATGCTGAGCAGCAACAGAGCTCAGCAGGAAACACTTCCTGCAGCCATGAACTATGGATTGAATGGATGCAATCCACATCACAAAACTGTGGATGCAAAACACAAACTAGGAATAAAGCACTTCTCTAGCAAGGCAGTGTTACACTTCTAACTTGCTGTATTTCATCCAGGAATAGATTACTGCTAAAAATAAAGGAATTTAATAGCTGCAAGCCAACCACCTACTTCAGAAGGCAAGGAATGCTGCCAAGAGAGAATTATGGCAATGTTATTTCACCACAGCACTTTCAAAAAACAAGCATTAGAAAATATGAATTAAGCTAAAACACAGCTTTCTAACCAATTACAGCAACACATGACTTTTTACATAATCTTAATCCTCCCATTAACTTTCCTCTCAAAGAGAAGAAAAAAGAAAATGACTTCTGGTTTTTGGTGGCTTTTTGATTCCTCTTTTGCTACATAAAAGCAGAGGAATAGTGAAGCAAAAGCATCCCTTGTCCCCTTTCTGTCCCTGTTGATTGGCCTCTTGTACATCACACAGTTCAAGCTGTATTAAGTCATAACCTCTCCTTACACAACTCCTTTCTGTGAAGAGACAAAAAATACCTCTCACAAGAGATGTCTGAAAATCCCTGTTATTTTACACTTCCAGAAAGCATTTCTCTCCAGCTGGATGTCAGGTCTGATGACCCACAGAGCACTTCTTCATCTAGAGCTATCTTCAGCCAACACAAAATGTATTTTCTGTACATACAGCATCAAACAAAATCTGCAGACTTTTCACAAGACAGAGTTAGTAACATGATAAAGCTATGACAGCAGAGGTGTATTTGAAGCAAAGAAAAGTTTCTAAGATCCCATAGTAAGTGCTGTACATCTTTTTCCTTCCAATTGTTAAGAGCTGGCTATTCTCACACCTGCCACTGCTGTCTGTGCTCCATTTGCTTCACTTTGCATGTATCAGCTTTCCTGAGCTGCACCAATTTCCTCACTCTTTCCACAGCCTCATAAATGAAGCCATGTGACACCAAGCATTCCCAGCTCAGCTATGCACTGCTTCCCTGTGGTTCTGGGTCATGATTCAGCTTTGCTCTGACCCAGCAAACATGAAGGTTGTTCTGCTCTGATGCTAAGTTTTAGGTAAGAACACAGATACAAACTTGATACCAAACTGAGCCGCAAGGAGAGACTTCTCGAATGTTCTGCATTCTGCTGTCTGCTATGGTTACCAACAGCCCACAAACACATGAACAAACCCATCCACAATGAGAACAGCTCATGCTCACAACAAACCAGAAATAGCAGCATGGGAAACTTCACTTTCACTTAGTGCTTCAAGTGAACTATCAGTAGTGACAATCCAGGCTCCTAAAAACAAGGCAACATATTTAGGCCATACAGTCTACTAGAATTGGTAGCAATACACTATCCAGACATACAGAATCTTCTCTTAGCAAATGCTTGACATAGGAATTAATGACCAATGAAAAAGAGGAAAACATTTCCTTTTCAGAACCACAGAGAGAAATCCAATTTAGTCTACAGCACAGCAATTTTTCATTGTTATTCCTGAACACATTATGTGAAAGGACTTAGTTCCAAAGCCATGTACTTAAAATACAGGGAGGACCACTTCCTCCAAAGAGATTTCAAATTCAACTTTTTCAGGTATTCTGCTTATACCTTCTAAGGAGTAAAATAAATCACTCCAAGCAAATAAGCAAGAACATTTTATTGTCACACTTGCGGCTTTACCTTTCTCAAGTAATACAGAGTTCTCCCAAATGTCTTTACCAGCCAATTTAAATATTTCATCTAAATTTGCATCACTAGTTTATAGAATATCTCTAAGATCTGCACATTTTCAACTGATTTAACACAAAAACAGAAGCAAAAGAACAAACCCTTGAAAACATAAAAGAGCTGCATTGTGGCACATTTATTCTTTAATAGAAAGTAAGAAAAACTTCCCTACTGACCTTTACTCCAAGGAAAAAGATAAATATCCATAGCTCTTTGTTGCATCTGGTAGGATTTTAAGATCCATCTATGCATCTTTAATCACAGAACAAAGTTTCAGCCACACTGAACCACCTAAGGAGATTTTATGTTCCATAGTTTTTACATGCATTCCATCCTCGTTGTGCTGACTACAGGATAGAGAGTCTGTGCACCTACAGTGGTTTAAATTTAAAAATACACCATAAGCCAACTTAGAGAAACATCCATCAGTAACTAATAGAAAGAATCACAAGAAGGTCTCACAACAGTTTACTAAAACATTAAGGTTCTTTAAATCACAGTTTTGAAATATAAAAATTCTATCTCCCCTGTAACTGAGATGTATTTACACGAACTCTTTAAAAATAGGGTCTGTAATTCAGCTCTAATCGCTGTCATCCGAGCCCCCTTCAGAGCCCTCATCGTTAGATGCCTCTGGCTCAGACTCGTTCCCAGAAGCTCTGGCAGACCCCTCGTGGTCAGAGCCCCTCTCGGAGTCCCTGTCGGACTCGGCGCTGCGCGAAGCCGGCCGCGATTCGTTCTCGGAGCCGCCGGAGCCGCGGCTCCTCCCCGACTGCACGGACTCATTGTCCGACTGCTCCGACTCCGAGCGCCGCCTCTTCCTCGGGGAGCGGTCGCTGTCAGACTCCTCCTCGGAGGCGCGGGCGCTGGACCTGCGGGGACTGCCGGCCTCGCTGCCCGACTTGTTCCGGTTATCGGAATCGCTGTCGGAAACAATGCGTTTGCTGTGCTGCTGCTCCCCCTCCTCAGAATCGCTGTTGCTATTTCTAGCGTGCCTGTGGGCAAAAGCAGAGGGAAAAAATGGTATTAAAAGGTGCTCCCTTTAGCTGATACATAAAGCAAGACACCAGGATTTGGGTAATGCTAGTTGTAAAAAACGCCAATCACTTGTTTTTAAAAATTTAAAAGCTTAATAGTAATAAAATGGTTATAAAAATAGTAATACAATTAGAGGAATAACAATTTGGACAATTTGAATTAGGACAATAGAGACAAAGAGTTACCGATGTCCGGGTACCTTTTTCTGGGCAGCATGAGCCAGAAAAAGGACACCCGTTAACAGAGGATTAACCCTTAAAAACAATAGCCTGGTGCATATTCATACACCTCATACATGATGCATAAATTCCATTCAAATACAGGATTCTGTCTGGTCATCATCAACTTCTTCCTCTGAACCCTAACAGCGCCTTCGAGGCAGGAAGAAGTTCTGATAAGAAGGCAATAAATTCTTTTTCTTTGAAAGATTTACGTGTCCTGTGGCTGCTATCTTGCTTCGAGTCCTTTCTTTACAAGTATCCTACATAGCATAGTTTCTATTTTAACTTTTTTTCTAACCTAAAACTATATTTAACACCTACTTAAGAGAATTAATACAGCATTACTTTCTAACACAACACATATAATATTCATTTTAATATTTGCAAAAAGGCAATCATAAAATACATGTATTTTTCACACTAGTTTTAGAAGAATGAGTGGAATTAATTTGAACTGGGAAGGGAGTACATGTTGCGAGTACAATGAAAAACTTCTCATTATCTTCATGTTATCTCATTAACACTGCATTTTCTCTTGAAGGCATGCATTGAAACTCTAAGTTCATACAAAGTTAATTAAGGTTCTTACCCATCATCAGCAATTTTGAGTTTGTCCTCATCAGAAGAATCATCACTTGATGAAATGATGGCTTTTGATTTGATCTTTCCTTTCATTGAAGGAGGCAGACGCTCTGGTTTGGGCTGTACAGGGGGAAAACAAAGAGTTGCTTGTTCATGTGGCACGGGGCCCAAATGTAGAAACACATTCAGAAAACCAGACAAGCCCTTAAAAAATTTTCCATTTACTATAATTTAGTTCTAGATGGCTTTGGAAATATCCTTTTTATCCTTGAAGAAGCAATAGCAACATGGGAGGAGGATAAAAATAAGCTCTAAGAGCAGATGGCTTCAGGAGGTTTTGCTATAATTTTCAACACTAATAAATCTCTCTTGACCAGGGTAATGCTGAACTCCAAATACATATTTAGAGAGTGATGCAGTTATTCAGGGTTTAACTTACAGCCTTCTTCTTCTCTGCTTTGGGTGGACGTCGCTTCTTAGGCCGCGGGCCGTTTTCGTGTTCCTCATCATCACTCCCCTCTTCTGCCTTCTGGGGTCTTGAACAGAAACACATTTTATATGGCATAAAGCACAATGTTGCAAAAAACCCTTAAAAATACAAAAATACCAATCTCAAGAAATGTCCAATTCTTCAGGCGTTACTCCTACTTCTTTTGCAGGGTGGTTGCTTAAGTCTTATGAAGTGTTAGTAAAAAATAATCATGTGACATCTTTATAAGAGCTTGTTTTTAAACTGTTACAAAAGACCACAGAGAATTTACTTAAAAGCCCTACTATTGCTCAGGGAAGTCTAGTATTAAATTGACATTAATTACTAATTAATTAATTAAAGTATCAGCTACCTCCTCCTCTTCTTCTTCTTTCTCTCACCCTCCTCTTCTTCCCCATCCTGTTCACTGCCACTGCCCTTCCTCTTCTTTTTCTTTCTAGAGATGGGCAGATCTTCATCACTGTCATCATTGACAAACTCATCAAACTCCCCTGCACCTTTTTTGGAACGCTGTAAGAAACAGACAACACAACCTATAATTCACATCCCAGTTACAAAGCTACCAGAAACCACTTCAGAATGGAAATTTAGCTGAACATGTTCTGGAAGAAATGAAAATACAGACCTTCTAGAGACTATGGCAAAGCTGGCACCAGAGAGGTATAATTTAGAAACTGATTCACAATTGGCACATAAGATAATCTTCTGTTATTTTAACAATTGAATACATTTTAGTGATGCCACCACACTCAGGACTTTTAAGTATTAGCTTCCAATGTTGACATTTTAGTATTAAACCTGTGCAATTTTACTCAGTAGAACCTAGGAGCTTGAAATAAAAACCTGTGCTCCTGCTATATATCAGAAGGGGAAAATTAAGGAGATTTAAAAGAAATAAAAAACAAAAAAAAAAGATTAAAACATTCTGTTCTACCCTGCCTCCACCGCCACCACGTTTTTTCTCCTTTGATCCTTCTACTTCACCAGTGAACATCAGAATATTCTTGGTCTTCTCCACATATTGAGCTCTTTGTTCCAGAAGTTTCTTCTGCTCTTCTTTTTCTCTCAGGCGCTTCTCTTCCTGAAACACCAAGGAAGCCAACCATTACTGCTGTATTTGCACCCCACAGTGATTATAACAGCAGGCACAGAAATGATTTGCTGTCAGGAGACTGGAAAATTGCTTTTTGATGCTCTGTGTCACAGCACAAGAAAAAAAAGTTTTTTACAAAAAGTTTTCTACAAAAAAGCCCACGGTAGAATAGGTAAAAGGTTGATGGCAGAACTTCTGGCACATCTCTTTCATTTCTTTATACAACTAAATATTTCTGAGGCTATGGGGAAGAACGAGCATCACCTGTTAGCTGCAATATTTTCAGCTGGCACTTACTATGACTAAGAAAAACAGCTACTAGGTACCACCCCAGAGCAGCAGGAGCACATACTGTCAGTGTGTGCACTTATAAAATGCAATATACAGAATTGAGTGGGGTGAGACCTGTTCTTTAAGCAGTTTCTGGCGAAGCAGCTCCTTCTCCTGCTCCTGCTTGGCACGCAGCTCCCTCTCCTCCTCATCCTGCTTGCGTGCCCGAGCCACATGATACTGGGCCTGGCTCAGTAAGTCAGAGCACTGCCTGCAAAATCAAGGTTCTCAGGTAAGGAAAGGTGGCAAACACAAAAAGAAATGCTTTTATAAAGTGCCTGCATCAAACACTACATTCATATCCCCAATGAACTAAAAAACCAGCTACTTGAAACAGCACAAAGAAGAGCAGTGCAGATTTTTGAGTAAATGAAAGCATTTTTAGTAAGCTAATTTATTTTCCATTGGATAATTTCAGAACATATTGATTCATACTTCAAACGTAGCCAATTCATATACAGAAAACCCACACATGAACATAAAAGGAATCATGCCAACCAATCTGGAGAGCTTCAGAAGTATGGTTAATAAGAACTTGTATTTTATCACAACAACCTAACAAATCCTCTTGGAAAGGCAGGGCAAAATTCAAGCTTAAAAAAACCCAATAGTATGAGAGTTAAGGTTGCATAAAGTGTCCAAGTCACACAAAATTTAAAGCAAGGTGCTTTCAATACCCTCTTAGCTGATGCAAAAATGACATTTCTTTTAATATTGAGATTTTCTTCTCTGCACAAAGTGCTTCAATGATACCCATTCAGATGTACAGTGCAGGACGGCCAACACACGATATTTGTATGGGGCTGTGGAAATCTTACAATGATGTGCAGAAGTGAAACACAGGAAATGAATGAAACAGTAGTAGGGAGTGACCCTGGCACTTGTATTTCTACTGCTCTAACAGACTGACAGTTGAAATTTTGGAATCTAGTTTTAATACTAAAAAAATCCCCAAAAAAACAGGACAAAAATATTCCCCTTAGAATCTGAATAAAGACTTCTTTGTGGGTTGTTTTTGTTTTGTTTTTTTACCTGGCTTCTGTAGCAGCAAGTGCCAAGTCAAATCTCATCTTATCACCTACTTTACTCAAGTAACTGAAGTACCTGGAGGAAAACACAAGAAACCAAAGTAAGCAAAGACAGCATTACTTACATATTTACTGCAATTTTGCCTTAAAACAAACCATTTAGTCCTGAATTGCAAACCTGTAGAACTCAAAAGATGAGGAAATCCCACCAATTTCCTCTGTGCCAGCATCTTTTAATACAGCACCTTTTAACAGTTAAAAAGCGCATTCAGAGTACTCCAAATCTAAAGCATTCTAAACCACTCTGCAGAGGAAAAATTCTAAAGAGAGTTCTGAGATTTCATTTGCTGGCTCCTACCAGTAAGAACACTGCTGACCCCAAAAGACTGATTTATCTGTCAAAGATTACATGCCTGAATTCAGCATAAGAGAAGGAAGTGAAATTTGTTTTTCAAAAATCCTTTCAGAACAGCCTCCTTGACCTAGGAGGCCCTTGGGAATACAACAAACTTCCAAGTAAGCTATGATGATCAGTGCTTTGAAAGTTTCTCAAATTTAAAAGAAAATTACTTCTAACTTTCAAGATTGCCACAGTTTCTTCCCATATACCTACCCTCAGACACATTCCAAATGAAGTGGTTTTGTGCTAGACTCAAATTCTTGGGTATAGGAATATAAAAATTCCTTGCTTGAGATCTAGACTATGGAGAGTATTTTCCAAAAATTTTAGTTAATAAGCAAATAAAAATCGATGCAACTTCTTCAAGACAATAAATAACAAGCTTCTCATTAAATTTAAGTTAGAACTTAAGTTAGAACTTCCATCCTCAACATAACACCAGAGCTAGGAATGCACAAGTCATGCACCAGCTCCACCTAGGAGAAGGATAAATGGTTGAAAGCTCTGTTCAAGGATGGTGACAAATGGATCAGATTAATCACACTGGTGTCTGCACAAAATTTTCTATTATTGTTTTTTAAACAGAACTAAAATATCCCAAATGCACTTAAGAAATTGCTTCTGTTTTTAAACTGTGACAGTACTTGGGCTTTAGTTACCAAAAGGAGGGTGAAATTAATCTTTAGGGACTGCTAGTCATTAATTATGCTTATGTAAGATAAACAGATTTGCTTTTAAGCCTTATAGTTTGCTTTGAAAGAAGTCATAAAATAGCATTCAAGTTGTAGAATAATTATCAACATCTTTTCAACTGTACATTTCTGGGAAGAAGAGCATCTTGGTCACAGCAATAACAAAACTCTTTGAGAAACACACATTGGCACCTGGTCAAACAAAACTGGTTCTGGAACAAAGTCTGAACACACAGTTTTGTCAGGCCCCATAGTTTGTTTTCCTTTTAGAAACTCTAGAATTACACAGTGCCTTTTAGAAGATGACTGCTCTTCTAACCAGATTTGTGCTCAATACTGCAAGTACACTGTGAGGGGACAACAACGTGGATTATAAGGATTAGAAACAAACGATTTCTACCTGTGGGCGAGCTCCAGCTCTTTCACAGCATTAAGCACTTCCTTCAGATTGCTTTTTTCATCTTTCAGGACAGAGGTAGCAAGTCTTTGCAGCACTAAAGCCACATTAAACATGAGGACTGTGTCACTTGGAGCCACGTGCCTGGCCTGGAAAAAACCCATGTTTTTAAGATAAGCTACAACGTGATGCAGAAATTACATAAAGAGAATAAACACCATCATTTCAACCCCAGACCATCAAATTTAAAGAAGCACAAATACACATCAACTAACAGTAATTTTATTCTGTGATCCATACCTTTAACAAAGTTTGCTTGCATTCCTGTAATTTGCCACATTTGAACAGTGCCCGGGCCAAATATAACAACACTTCAGTGTTTTGATGCTTATAGAACTTTCTGAGGCAGTTTTCATACTGAAATAAAAGAAAAAAAAATCAAATTAAGAGGCAACAGTGGTTTGTTATTTTGGTTAGCTAACTCTAATAAATGTTTCTAATCCCAAAAAGCATTACTGCTAATATGCCTCTTGCTTTTTAAAGAAGTTTGTTATGCTACATGGGTGCCTCCCTTTCAGTGATCAGAACATTCTCCTATTCCATAGCAAGTACCTGATTTTTTCTAGAAAGTGGCTGCAGCCCAGAAGGCTCTGTAGGTCTTAAGTACAAAAGAACACTTTTTAAAGTAGCATTTACTGCAACAAAGTCCAACCAACGTGACTCATTTTAAGATCACTCAAATGCTCTCCACAGTATGTGGGGGGAATAAACAATATATTTTTTTTATTCATGTCAGATATTTTACAAATTGAAATACATCTAATATACTAATTCTATATATCTGATGTAATTAGTTAAAAAAAAAATCAGACTTTCCAGATATCTCAACTTTGCTCTGTCCACCCAGCTGAGGAACTTACCCATGCCAAGGGATATCAGTTTCTCTAAAGTGTAAAAGATGACTTGTTACTAAAACTTCTGTGGGTCTAGAATTAAAGGCTTAAAAGACAGCAAATGTTATCTTTTTCAGTAAGAAGCACCTTCTGTTTGACATACTCTTTTCTCAAGGAACCCTTCACCCTCTCTAAGCCTCCAAAATAGGAAGAAATATAAAGCCTGTTTTATTTGCAGCTCAAGTACAGAAAAATTGCCCTAAACTGCAACACCTGAGGTTGTTACTTTTGGATCTCACTGTGTTGTGAGCACCTTCAGCATCCAAGATTCTGTGTTTAGCTCAAGCCTGCCTCAGATTTGTATGCTTTAGGGTAGAGAACTCAGTAGGATAATTATTGTGGCTGCAGTAAGATGGGCTAGCAAATTCAATTTGTCTCCCTTTGAGTCCAGTATAATGTATTTCACACTGTGACTGCATAGCAAAACCCAGGGAACAATGAAACACTTCAGTAAACAAACACATTTCTAATAACACCTTTTCTTAAGTAAATTAGCAAATGAGTAAAATATTTTTTCTCCCAAATCGACAGATAAAAGTGATACCCACTTCCCCACTGTAATTCACTGCTTAAGCAATTGCTAAAATGAGATTTTCATTAGGTTTTTTTTGTCAATAAAAATAGTCAAAGTGCTAAAAAAACACCAGACCCCATTCAAGCACAACAGAGTGAATGTGACTGTGCTGCCAAAGCTTGCTAACAATAGCTCACTGGAGGACAGTGACTACTGAGCTCCTGAGCATGTAAGAAAGGCCCAGTAAACATTTCTTTATTAAGCACCACAAAAAGCTTCAGAACAGCTCTGAATGCAGTGTCTTTGAGCCTCAATAAGGACTCATCTTAAATGACACAAGTTTGTTCTTAGTTTCTGTCCTGTTCAACATATGCTGTGCTTTTAAGCTTATTTGTAAGCTTTTCATCAACTAGTTGAGTCAATTTACTCAGAACAGGTTGACACTTGAACATTCACTTGCTTGGTCAGGCCAAACTAGCTGACCTCAACAGATTTCTTTCAATGTGAACTATTTTGTGATTTTAACTGTGGTGGTGAGTGAAATTACACCCCAGCCAGCTTTTAAGGTAACTCTTAAAAAGTATTCATGTGGTCATTTATAAGAACAAAAATTGGAATTGTTGCTATTTAAAAGAAAACTCCAGCACCAAATTGTATCTACTTTGGAAATACCTGCATGTAAATCACATACAGTAACTACACTGACTGAAACCACTCTGGCTAATAATTTATTCCACAACCAAAATTCTAACCCTACTACCAAAAAAAGTGTAAAATATGGTAAGCACTTTGTTACCCCCTACCCACATTTGGCAGTCTGTTAGTAAATCTAGACTTGACAGCCAACAGCTTGTTAGAAATAGGCCTAGAACTTGTTAAAACACTGCTCAGAAACTTTCCCAGCTGCCCTGACAACAGAGAGACATCTAGAAGTTATGTGAGCCAAGACAGGAGGTAGTTCAAGGTGGAGATGCTACCATCTGCACAGCACTGATGTACTGCTTCTGCTCCACGTAGATGTGTGCCAAATTCAGCCACACATCGCTGATATCAGCTGTGGCCTCTCTCACTTGGGCAAAAACATCACGAGCTTCACGGAAATATCCTTTGTGTGCCAAGACAGCTCCTGAGGGGAGAGGAAAATGGACAGTGTGAGCTTCCAGCTTCATGCACTGTGCACTCCTAGCACAGAAAATTCAATATGCCTCAATAAAGTGCCCCCTCAAAAACTGACATAGCTGCCACTTCCTGGCCTCCACTCTACAGTGCTCAGGCCCTGAAAACACAATTCTCTATTAAAGCATGAAACTTAAGAATATGATCACCTCTGAAACTTAAGAATATGATCACCTCTGAAGCCAAACTAGAGTCTGATATTCACCTATGCCATTGGCAGCATACAAATTCTTTGGGTCATTTCTGAGAACTTGCTTGTAGATGGCTAATGCACGGTCTTGGTGACGCTTCTCCTGCAGAAAGAAATGCCCCAATTCATCACTCACTTCTAAAGTGGGGTATTAAAAGATCTACCCAGAGGTTTTATGAACTAGAAGATGCCAAACAGACATCAAGAAGAGGCTCTGAATAGCTAACAACAAACAAAAATAAACAAACAAATCCACACACAGGGCAGAGAGATGCCCATTACCTTTTCTCTGTCTCTTGTGGGTTGATGGAGAGTCTGCAACCAGACGTTGCCAAGAGCCAGCATGGAATATGTATCATTTTGTGTGGAGGGCTGCTTCAATATTCTTTCAAATTTCTTCTGTCCTGGACCCCACTCTTGTTTAGCCAAGTGAAGATTGCCAATCAGAGACCAGGCATCTGGATGATCCTAAATAAAAATTAACTCTAAGTTACAAAAGCACTCTCTTCCTTTGCAAGGGTTCTTTTTCAAGCATAAAGTGTTACTCTTCTCAAACATAATTCCATATTCAAAAGAACCCCAAACAAAACACAGAGAGCAGATCTGGTAGCCCTCTCTTCTTCCCCTAGTTTAAACAAATTAAAATCACAAAAAAAGGAAAATTAAATTTTAAGTTAACTTATTATTTAGAGTGTTTTAATGTTAAACACTTATAGGGGTACAAACCTGATTGATCTGAAGCGCTTCTTTAAACCAATCAGAGGCCTCATAAAAATTCCCTTTATCCCTGGCCATAGCTCCCAAGCGCAAGTAGCCTGGAAATAAAGATAGAAAATGAAATAAAAATCATTGAACAGGTTAAAGTCATCTTGTACGAAGAAAATATTGTCCATGCATCACTTTCAAAAGCAATCTTTCTCTTGATCAGCTAAGGACAGCAAACACTAAGACACCTTTCATATCCTATTCACAAAAAGAAATATGATGTGAAGAGGAACTTGCACCCATGATGGCCAGACGAAAACTGCAGGTTTTGAATAGTTAAAGTATTGTGAATGTGTTAAGTTGGCTTCCTAAGTTAAAGACAGATGAAAAATTGCAAAGAAATAAGGATCCATCAGTTACATAATTCTCCTCTCTCCCCTTTAAATAGCTCTCCCATCTCCACAAGCTTTGGGAAGGGTATCTGCAGGTGACAATGGAAAACAAGCAAGAAAAAGGCTACAGATGAGGCTGGGGCATGATGAGTGCTGCAGCTTGTGGCAAATAGCACAGGCTATTCAGCCCCAGTGCTACTGTGAAAACAAGGGAACACAGGCATAAGGAGAGCAGAAGACACTGTCAACCTGATTTTTGGTATTATAAGGATGGTTGTAGAACTGAAATACCAAATGTTTCTTACAATCAACATAATTTGGATGCTCTCTCAAAATGTTTTTATAGAGCTTTTCAGCTTCATGAAATTCACACATGGCCTCGTAGAGCCTGGCAAGGTTGTAGGATGTTGTCACAGAGATGGCGTTGTAGTAATGCTCATCGTGCTCAGCTTCTGCTTTCGCACGATCCAGCGACGCCAGGAAGTATTTCTGAAGCACAGAAAGAAAAGAGCAATGAAGCACTCCAGAATGTCCTCAACCAAAAACTTCAGTGTGACCAAGAAACACCCTTCAAACTGTGAGTAACTGCATACCTTTGCTTCTCCCAGGTTTCCCAGCCTGAAGTGCAGGGCACCCACGTTATTCAGGATCTCTGGAGGGACATCAGCCTGTACTTTCTCCTGCAGAATGCGTGTGGCTGTTCCATAGGCTGACAGAGCACCCTTTGGAAAGAAATAGAAAGTGGATGAAAGAAAGAAGAGAATGAGCTCTAAAAGCTCTTATGAAAAGCACACACACAATTCACCAAGTGAGTATTAATAATACCTGTATATCAGTCTGTTCTAGAATTTGTGCTAGCTCAATCCATGCCTCTACATCATCAGGATATTGTTCTGTGACTTTCTTTAAATGCCCCTGAAAAACAAAAGATAATTACGCCACTTTAAAGACACACAGCCTGTTTAAAAAAATGGAAATAAAAGAAAGAGTGAAGGCATTCACCTTAACACTAGAAAGATACACCATACTGCAGAAGCAAACATCCTAAACATCTGTAATAAATCTGCATTAGTTTTCTTCCTTCATCATTCTATTCTTCTGTAGAACAGAACACCTGCTTCAAGTCTTAGAGAAACAAAGGCTATTACACCAACATAAAAAGCTAGAGAAATGTCTAACATTTCTTGCATTTATCTACCCAACATTAGATTTAAAATACCTTTCATTAAAAAAAAAACAACATCACTGTCCTTCCAGATAAGCCCAGACAGGACAAGTGCTTTCTGGAAATCACCAGCTGATTTGCTCTCTTCAGGAAATCATGAGCTAACTTCCCATCTTCAGACAATTTTATATGGAAAGAATATGGAAAGGAATCATGAGCTAACTTCCCATCTTCAGACAATTTTATATGGAAAGAATTCTGCCCTTTTCACATACCAAATAGAGACATGAGGCTGGAGCTTCTCTAAATTCCTGGACATGCTTTACCCAGAACCCAGGGGAGTCTCAGTTCTGCCCAGAAGTTGTGACTCTTCACAGACAGGAAAACCCCTCATGACAGCCTATATGAAATATTCCATATCTACAGGCACCTAACCCTGAGTTTTATTCAACTTAAGGAACACTCTGATTTCTAGTCTGATTTCCAAGTTCTACTCTTGCAAATGAACATGATGCTGGTGGAAGGAAAGCTCACCTTTGCAATATCCCGTTTCTCCTGGTCTTCTGAAGCTGCATAAAGAGATCCAAGGATTTTCATAGTTTCATAATTGTTAGGGTAGGCTTTCAAGACTTTTTCAAAGCATTGTGAAGCATTCTCTTTGTCCCCTCGATAAATGTACATTTGACCCAATCCAAAAAACGGAAGTACAAAAGAAGATGAGGCAAACTGAGTGGCCTGGTAATAATACTGGAAAGCTTGATCATAATCTTCCTAATTAAAAGGAATTAAATGAAGAACAGTCAGTGTTTTTACAGGCAACCTTTGCATGAACTTTTACAACAGAGACTTTTTAAAAATGTGTACTCAAAGGGGACTTTTAAAAACTGCCCTACCTGTACATGAAAAGACCTTGCCAGCTGGTAACAGCTCTCTGCCTGCATCGCTTCCACTTCTGTGTTATGGAAAGCATGAAGAGCCAAGTGTTGCACTTTACCATAGTCCTGACAAAAAGAAAAAGGAAGTTAAATGAAATCTGGAAGTCTTCACTTTATTTATGGTCAAATGGTTTTATGATTTAAACATGGATAGCTGGAAAATATGACAAAGCTTTAGCACTGACTAAATAACAATAGATTTAGTTTTAGCTGTTACGAATCTTTTCTCTATTTCATGTTTTAAAGCATGGAAGAGTGAGGAGGGGGAAAAACAAACCAACAAAAACCTCAACCAACCAAAAATCCAATTCCAAACATCAAAAACCCAAAACCCCTTCAGGACACAAAGTTGATTTTGATTTAAGTAAGTCTATCTTTCTTGGTTTTCTTGAGAAAGGTTCATACAGGCCAAAAACCTCACACTTCTTCATCTAGATTAACAGATGTTAGGCACCTGATGAAATGTATTTGAATCTAACACCAAAATTCTTATTGTTAAGAGGTTATCAAGCATTTAACTGTAAAATTTCAGTGATCTCTTACCTTCTTGAAAAAGAAGTGATTAGCCAAGTGATTCAACACCATTGGATTACTGGGATCAATTGTGTAAGCCCTAGAGAGGAGTTGAACACCATTCTTGATGGAATCAGCCTAAATGAAACATTGACAGGTATCAGCAGCACCTCAATATCTGTATCTTATTACCATCTTCAAAACCATTTTTCAGTCTAGGCTGCTCAGGATTTCTGACACCACCATACTGAGCTCACCAAAAAAAAAAAAGTAAATTCAGCTACAGGCTTTTATTCCTGCAGCATACAGGTGGAAAATGGGAAATGAAGCTACCACATAGGAATGAAAAAGAGTACAGCAGGACTTTCTAGGAAAAAAAAAAGTAAAAAAACCCAAAAGGCTTAGTGTGATGTCCTTTGACATGTCACACTCACAGCCTGACAGCTTTCCTTCTGCTCCTTCTACTGTTCAGTGTCCCCAGTGCCTGTTTGGTTCAGGTTTCAATGTTTTATGCAATTCATTCAACAGTGGAATGAAGACATTTTCATGTTCAAATTCTAAACAACATCTTTAGATCGCATCTTAAAACCAGTGCGAGTTTGAGGTGCTTACATAGAAATGCCATTGCATCAACCTACTCTTTTCTAAGGAAGCTTTACACTTTAAAGAAAGCTTCCCACAGGTAAAAATGTAATTTACCTAAAATTTCAAATTCACAATTGCTAAAATAATTGTTCTTTATTTAGGACAACAATGAAATATGTATCACAAACATGTCAGCTTAATGTGTACTTATTTCTGAAGAGAAACACCAAAAATGCTATCAAGGAATCATCTAACAGCTGTGCTTCACTCTGTAATTATGAGAAGAAAGCTGTCTTATTGAATAGATTAGGTTTTAAGAGGTTAAAACGTAACATGAAGACAACTAAAAAATCAATTTCAGTTTGAACAGGTGCAATCTTTCCAAACCTAGCATAACAATACACCTGGATAAGGAGATATTGAATATTTCCTGCCTTCATTTTCAAATGTTGATGTGGTTTATAATCACACTGTGCATTTGTCCAAGTTTTCCAATATCTTGAATCTCATATCCAACTTCAACCCAATCCAGTAGATGGGTAGAGGTCCCAAAGCTCTAAGTGCTTTCATTTAAGAAAAACAGATCAAACAGACCTCAACGAGAGCACAGTGTGATCTCAACCCTGATCTGACATCATAACATCTTCTAGGAGGAAGAAACATTGGAAATATCAAGGCACAAAAAAGGAACCAATTAATTTGATATTCAGAGAGGCTCTTTTCCCCAGAGTGTTCTCCCTTCCCAGTGTCAACTCTTCAGTGTTGCACTAACTTTTGCTACAAAGTTGTGAGAACAGTTTGAAGAAAAGCATAGGTGATATATTTCTTAGAAAGAACAAAAAACATCTTTGGATCTCAGCTTTTAATCACAGCTTTTTGAATCTTCAGGTGAGTGAACTCATCCCTTAAATTCAGTCAAAAGATCTTCAGGAAAAGAAAGACAAAGATACCAAATATGATCAATTTCACATCTGTGGAATTTATTAAAATTTGACTTTGGAGTATTTTTGGTTCTTTCTGTAGTTTTATGAAAAAACCTCTTATATTCACTTTTTTTTTTTAGTTTCTTCATGGAAGTAATAACAGAGGTTTTTTTCCCCTTACAAAGTAGCAAACCAAGAAATTTTCAGACATTCTGTGCTAACAAAACACCTTTCTATAGAAAGAAGTATATTCTAGTTCTATAGAATAGTATAGTTCTATTGAACTATAGAAAGCAGTACACTAAATTTTAGCCACATACAATTATGTAACAATATAAATTTTTTTAAAAACACTTAAGGGTCTCATCCTCCAGTAATAATATATCTGAGATGGCTAATCCATGCTAAGGAAGTTATGATCCCAACTAAGCTATATTTGCATGTATTTTTCTAGTGATACAATACCTAGAAAGGCGGATCACTACTTAATTGTACTTTAATCTGCCCAGTTAAAATTTCTTCTTGCCTACTCATGCAGCATGCATGCCTGAATGTAACTTTGAAACTTGTTTGAAAATTTGTTCTTAACTCCTAAACTTCTAAAAAACTTGTACTGACCTCCTGGGAATATGTCTTTTACCTTGACTATCCTTCATATATCTCACCATGGAGTTTTATTATTTTAAATGAAACAGTTAACCTAGCACTGTTTTTCTGTACCTAACTCTTGCATAAATAAAAGAATGGAAGATTTTTAACAACAGAAGAAAGCTATTCACAATGTTCTGCTCACATCACAAGCACATACTATAGTATCATTCAATGGTAGCACAGACTTAAAATTATTCAACCACAAAAGTTTTATCCATTTCAAAACTGGACTATCTTTGAAAGGATAAAAAATGTGCTTTTTTTAGCTAAAAGAAAGTGAACTGAGCATGGATTCCTGCTGAGTCAGACCCACCTCCTTATTATTGAGTTCCAGAACAGCCAGTCCAACCAAGGCCCCGACACACTTGGAATTGAGCTCCAGAGCCCTGCTGAAGGCCAGGCGAGCTTTTTCCAGCTTGTTCAGCTTCACGAAGCAGTGACCCATTCCCAACCGGACCTCGGCTAGAGAACAACATGACACCACTCACAATCCCCACGTTTCAAGTTTGTGCCCCTCTTTTTTTCACAATCTGGGCAAAAGCAGAGTTTTTCATAGTTCCTTAAAGGCTGTGAAGCCATCTAACAATTTGCTGTTTTTTCAGGCAGCAGCCCATACTTGGCTGCCCACAAAATGAACTTGATAATATTAATAAGACTTTGTTTCTTGATAAACCCCAGAACACTGATCTATCTCCCACAGACTCCAATGCCAAACAAATAAAAAATTACTTTTATGGGAACGTATTAAAAAATAATAGAGAAAAACATTAAAAAATTGCCAGATGGAAGGGCTGGACATTTCTTAGGTAAGTTAAGTTCACCCCAAACTAGCAGGTCTTCAGGAAACACAGATGAATAAACAAGTTAGCTGGCATTTCTCCTCAAATGATCAACTGATTCACATGCTGTTTATCATCCTCCAACTTCCATGACCAAGTACAGATGGACTAATACAGAAAATCCACATCATACTGCTTGTGATCTAAGAGTACAGAGAATTTATAAACAGCAGTTTCAAACCTGTGTCCATTAGAAAAAGGGGAGCAAAGGAAAGATGTTTGTTGAAAACAAAGACTTTTGTAGCAATCACTTATGGTAAAGCAGACCACAGAACACATTATCTTTGCAATAAACCTTTTCTCAGACAGGTTATGGCAGTCTATCACATCTCTCAAGAGACTTTCAAGTATTTATGACCCTAATGTAAATACCTCAAATTAATGTATCTAAATGCCATGTATCACTTTTACAGCCATTAAAATCACTTTCTCAGATTTTTGCATAAAGAAAATAATACAAAACCAGGAAAACTCACATCATGCACTATAAGTAGAATTTTGCTTTTTATGACTAATTTCATTTTTATGTCTTGTTTTATTATTATGTCATTTCTGAAGCCTTATTCCAAGAGCTTGCAGAGAAAGAAATTCTGCAAGAGTCTTGAACAGCTCCCTCCCTCTCCATACAACTTTAATTTCTCTTACATGCAAAATCCCATTTTCTAACACCTCTTTAAAAGGTAATACTCCAAAAAGGAATAGTATTTTCCTAAACACAACTTCCTCCTCCAAATATTAAGAAATACTTCAAGACAATGAATACCTAAATCCCTCTATAATGAGGGTTGGGGTTCTTTTGGCAGATCTAGACCATAAAAATGCCCTTTGAAGACCTGAGCTAGTTTACAAGCAGAGCAAATAGCTCCAGTAGCAAACACTTTCTGTCTTACCTGGGCAGCCTGGATTGGTACGCAGCGCTTTCTTGTAGTAGGCAAGGGCTCCTCTATAATCCTTCTTGTTGAAAGAAATGCATGCCTTACCTATTGGAACATACCAGGAATAAAACCAAGATTATAAACCAGAAATTCAAGTATTATTTGGTTAACTTGTGATGTGCCCATTTTCAAAAGTTACAGTTAAAAACTAACAGAAAATTCAGACAATGACAACTTTTATTAGATTTGATGATGTCAAGTATATGAAAAAAGCAAACATGAAAACACATTAAATTTGCATTTTCATATTTTTCTGCAGAAACTTAATTCCTTATTGGTCCAGAGGAAAGATACTTACTGAGACTAGTAAACAAATTACAAGTGCACAGTCTGTTGACCCCTCACAAGTGGTAACTTCACCTTTAACAGTGTCCAGCTTCATTGCCACCACCAGGGAAGCAGAAATAGCTGGACTGGATGTATGCCCATGGCTCTCAGAAGATGCCAGTTAGCACTGCATTTTTCCTAGCTCTTCCACCAAAGTGTACTTCCCAAATTTGAATTATTCTCTGCCATGTGTGTCTTGATCACATTCTCTACACACACTCTCTTAAGCATATAATTCATTCCAAAACTCAACCAAAGACCAGGTTTTTACAAATATCCATAAACTCATACCAAGTAGGGCAGGGATATTATTTGGAGACTGGTTGAGCACAAAGTGGAACTGTGCATCAGCTTGGTCCATCTTATCACCTTCAAGCAGGCAAAAGCAGGCTCTTCCCAACAAGTGATTCTAGACAAGGGAAAGAATTTGCAATACATTTATCTTCTTCCCTTTAGTGAACCAATACTTGTTTTCTTTACAATCACTAATTTACAAAAACGTTTTTTGGATCAGGTATCAGTTTTACCTGATCGTACATGATGATTTTGTCAGCCATAGTGTACAGCAGGGTGGCCTGGGTGATGAGCTCCTTCTTGTTGTCTTTGTTCTTCTCCTTCCGAGCCTGCTGCACATAGTAGGCTGCCAGGGTGTCCAGACATGTCATCTGGTCCTTCTCGTGGTCTCTGTAGTCCAGGTTGCCATCGATGCGAGCAGCTTCCAGCAGCTTCACAAAGTCTTCTGTTTTGCCTTGCTTGTAGTACTCCAGCTACAAAACACAGTTTGAACAGATACCACCACCCCAGGGAGTACACCAAGCTGATGCTTGACACTTTTTCTAGGATGAAGGGATAAAGCAGAAATAAATGTAGGTATCATCAGAGAAAGGTTTTCTGATAATGCCAAATATTTTTCTGTGCTAGAAGCATTGAATGGCCTGGGATGGAAGGGAATTTGAAGATAAATCTTGTTCCAGCCACCCTGCTGTGGGCAGGAACACTCTCCAGCTGCTCAAAGGCCCATCCAACCTGCCCTTGAACACTTACAGGGATGGGGTATCCACACCTTCTAAGGGCAACCTGTCTCAGTGCCTCATCACCTTAAAACACAACTTTTTGAGCTATTTGTAAGTGAAGAATCCTCTTTGACATTTTGACATTTAACCATACTTTCCACAGTGTAGATACTGCCCCCTCCTTTTTTATGAAGCACATAATCAAAGGCACAAACCAGGAAAATTATGGACTGAGGGGGGAAAAAACATAGAAAGCAACCCTCAAGAGGCATTGTTTCAGGAAAAAGAGATTAAATAAAAATCCTAATATGCATATGCCAGTCAGAAACATCTGGCCTAGAATCAAAGACTGAAAGACCCCATAAAGCAGCTGTTTGGAACTCAGTTATCACTGCTCATAAGAGTATGGAACTGGAAACCATGACTTGATTCTGTGAATACAGTATTTAAATACACAATTTGTATCTATACTGACCGCTAGGGCAATCCATATGTGCAGCTGGGTGTGCTCCTGTTTCAGTATGCTTATAACCTCATCACCCTCGGGCAACTGATCGAAGTCAAGCTCAATGACCTAGAACCAAACAACAGAGATGATCTTTTCACAAAGCATTAAAAACATCGTCTGCCACTGAGCTCAAAGGAAACTGGACCTGTCAGAACACAAAACATAATTATTTGTGTTTAAACAAGGTCATGGACAAAGAAAAGAGAGATAATATATTGCATTCTGTACAAGATGAAAGCAATGGCCTCTCTTTAGAGAAAAGACAAACCAATGTTTGGGATACATGCGAGGGAGAATAAGCAGAGATCCTAATTCAACCTCTTTCACTATGACTTGATGCTCAGAATCAGCTAATAACCAACTTGACTGCACACTGCTGACTTTCTAAAACTCTCCCTACAGGTAAGACAGAGATCCAGCTCAGAGACAAAACATTCAAAGTGATCTAGTGTCAGAAAATCAATACCTAAGACTCAGATTCCTGAAATTTTGTAAAATCATCTTTATTCCTTAGAAAATTAAAAGACTACTGAATTAAAAGCATACTGAATTTCTGAATATTCACAACTGTAGATATGACCAGCAAATGACATCAAGAACTTTTCATCATTCAGGCATTGTTTTGTATTAGTCTCCCATGTTGATCTAATCTTCTGATATTATAAAATGAGGAAAAAGGAACAGATGCTCCCCAGATAGGATATTTGGGAACACAATTTAACTGCTTGTTAGTTCACCTTATTCAGCCATGCTGCCTTTAATAATTAGTCATCTGCACTACAAGTTAATTTTACAGCAAGAAAGAAGTTGTACTCTGATTACCAATGCTGGGACTCCTCTGTAGGCTGAATTAGAGCAATCAAAACCTTCTAGTTTTATAAAACCTTCTAGTTTTGACTATACAAGACTTTAGAATACCAGCAAAAATATTTCTGCTTAACTTTTGCTCATTTTAGTTTATCTTGCATAGCACCTCCTGTTTAACAGATAATGGCCCTCATCCGTCAACTAAAATAGTTATGAATGAGAAACAGATATCACCAACACAGCAAATAAACATGGAAGTAAAAAAGAGCAGGGGTCAGTAGAGGGGTATTTTATTGTATTCCCTAGTGATCAACTCAGAATTTTGGGATCCAAGTAGTCCCTAGCCTCAACAGCAGCACTAAGATCACAATTCATGTTGACACCTCAGACAGACATTTCTGTCACAGAAGAAAACGCCCTCGAACATGTAAACACTACAGAATAAAGTAATTTTGTGAGACTTAAAACCTCAATGGCAGCCATAGAGAAATTTGTTTCTGTATATATATTTGTGCATATACGAATGTCTCTGAACATGTATAGATGTGTGATATGTGTATATATACAGAAGAGTAGGGATACAGATATTCAGAGAGAATATTCTTCAACCTGCAAGCACTATGTTGCAACACCTTATTTAACTACACTATTAATTCAGTATCTGCCATGGCATGATTTAACATCAAACTTTGTTACACGCTGCAAATCTCCACGCACGTCTCCTGAACCTTTCCAACCTCGGCTTGTGACAGCGTACCTTAAATAAAGAAAAGTTAAATTAAGTTTTTAGCTCCACGGTGAAACAACTTTACAGAATGACTTCTCTGCCCAGGTTGTATCTTTGTGCTGCTTGAGGAACACCAAGAGACCCTGACACAGCAAAGCCCGGCGCGACCGTGGCCGGACACGCACCTGCGACCCCGCCGCGGGGGCTGCGAGCGACACCCGCGCCCCGAGCCCGGGGCACAACCACGGGCGGCAGCGGCGACCGCCCGCGCCCCGACACGGATCGCCCTCCCTCCCCGCGCCCGACTCGCCTCGTCGGTGTCCCGGAGAGGGATCTCGATGGAGCCCCGCGACATCTTGGCGACAGCTCTGCCGGAGCCGCCACTCTCCGGGCCGGGGCCGCCGCGCGCACTTCCCCTCACGGCAGCGCCCGACCCGGACGTGCTCGGGAACGGGGCGGAGCGGGTCGGGCCCGGCCCCGGGGCGGTGCGAGGGCGGTACAAGGGCGGTACCTGCTCACTCTAGCCCCGGTCACACGCCTGTCCCTAGGAATTGATGTATCTACACCTATGGATCGCCGAAAGGCGGTGCTGGGTGTCGGTGCGTACACGCACCCAGCGGTAAACGGAGCAGGTTTACCTGGGTAAAGCTCCCTGGGTGCGGGGCACGGCTCCCTCAGGGGGCGCCTCTCCTCCCGGCATCTCAAAAGCGTCAAAAGGTGTCCAAATAAACGCGTTAAAACGTGCGGGTTTTCCCCATCTTCGTGGGAAACCAATGTCTAAATCCAAATTTACATTATCCGACTCGCTCAGCTGGTGTAATATTTTGATGCGTATTTACAATTTTTCAGCCTCAGCTAGGCCAACTATATTGTAGTTAGGTGAGTGTGAGGGACTCAGCCTCACGGAGGCGCAAAGTAAAGAAGGAATTCCACAACTGGGCTCCTACATTGTGTTTTTCTAATTATGATATTATGACACATTGCGTATTTAGATCAAACACAGTAAGCACAGTAACCTATGACCCATCTTGGCCATTTTTACGGTTGTATCAAGGGGAAAAAAGGGTAGTAAGACTAAAAGATCCTCAGACACATTTCTACAGAAATTATTTTTAAAAACCCCCAACCTCCAATGTTATTTACACAACTTGTTAAACCCTAGAGCTAACTTGATTTTGTCTTACAGCTAATCGTCCACAGAATGCAAAGCTTTGAATTAATTGATAGTCCCAAAATTAAATAATTTAATGCCTTATAGTTATTTTGAAAATAAGCATGAATTACTATAATCCTATATATTATAGGGGTAATGACTTGATGACTTGCAGTGTCAGCTGTTTTGTGAAGCTGAAGTAGCGATTTTTGATTACTTAACATTTTGAATGTGATCTGATTATTCTTTATCCACTAATTATTCTGAACTGAGTTGCCTTCTCCAATGCATTCACCAAATATGTCTTCTACTCTTTGAGTAGATTTCTTCCATAAATACCTATTTTAGAGAAAAGTGGCAGGAAAGCAGAGTGATGTTGAAATTTATGGGAGTGTGTATTTTTTGCAGTAAAAACATGCCAGCACCAATGCTATGCAGAGCCAGATGCTAATTAATAGAGTCCCAAAGCCTTCTTTTCTGATTTCTAAGCTGATTTTTCAGAAATAAACTACCTTTTAGATATTTTAGTTAATGCTGAAGCTCTTTGGATTGAAAAGACAGCCTGCTCCTGAGGTATTTGTTCACCAGTGGCTGTAGAAAACTAATTTCTGCATGGGCAGAAAATTAGTTTTAATGAAAGATTTTATAGGGTCAGACCTTAAGAATATTAAGACAAATTTAAGGAGGGAAAACAATTCTTGTTCCCTGGTACAAACCTACTACACACATTTTAAGTAGTTTAAAATTTTATTACTATGCTATTGACTTTTATATTTTTTGAAGCATGAAGACTCCTTTCTATATACACTCATAACAATAAGTCACTGTTAGCTATATAGCATCTCTTTAGTGTGTAAACTATTGCTCTAGTGAAAACAGTTGCTTTTTTCCACTTTATGAGTGCTTAGGGACATTTCAAGAAAAGAGGTTTGTTTTATCCTGTCTTTTGTTTTTATTTCATTGGATTTTATTACTGCGGAAATTGAATTTACTACTTTTAAACTTGTATTGTTAAGAAAATCTTGTTAAACCAGAAAAACTGATATAACAAAAGTAAGATACAGCAAATTGAACTTTCACTCATGATATATGTTATATTCACTAAAAAAAAAAACCCCACAACTCTGGAAACTGCATTATCATATAGAACTATAAACCTTTTTGCAGGAGTGAAAACTGAGCTTAATGAAAGTGCTTTAATAGCAGTATAAAAAAAAGACCTCTACCTACCTAACCACCTCTCTTTGCAAGCAAATTACCATTTGTTCTTGAGGTGCATGTCCTTAAATAAATGAGGCCAAATTAGAACCAGCTGGGTGTAGCACACAGTTTGTGGGAATTGGGAGTGGGGCTGTGGCCATGGGGTGCTGAGGTGTTGCTGACCAATCACCAAAGGGAACAGAGGGCACACAGGTGCAGTGCATGAGCCATAAGGAGTATTAAAATGTTGGGCTAAAGAACAAGAAGGGCAGATGCTTGCAGCCTTTGGAGGTGAGATGATGTTACTCTGTGTGGGTGTATCCCTGAAGTGTTCTGGTGTGGTCTGGTGTTTCTGTGTATGGGTTGGAGCTTTCTGATATTGATAGATGATGCTCTTTGTATTTTGGCTGCAACATATGCTGTAAAAGCTAGGGGTCAGATCAGGCTATTTTAGTGTCAAAATATCTATACAGTTAATTGTATAGGATAAAAGCTCTGGGCTGTAGGTAGGGCAGTGGCAAAATGTGCCTGGGGGAGCTGTCCAGGGCCATCAGAATTTATTAATCTGTTTTAGGCCCTGACATGATATGTGCATCTTGAAAAGATAGTAAGCAGGTTTAGTAAAGTGCTGGGTGAACTGGTTCAAAAGGTACTCAAAATAGGTATTTTTTTAAAAATGAGTTTAATACATTGCAGTTTCCAGAGACTAGAAAGCTGTATTAGCTGTTTATATCAAAACTGTTACTTTAAGGAGTTAGGTTTTTCTATCCTGCTGGCAAGGAATGCTGAAGTAGGTCATATTAAATGGATTTTGAGCAGTGTTATGGGTATTTTTTTCAATCAAACCTACATGAAGTGTAACAAACCAGAGCAGTGAGGATGGATGGTCCTTACTGGTTTATATTAATATTTCACTGGAATGTGTTGTGTTTTTTCAGACTGAGAAATATTTTTTGTAGTTACTAAAGCTGCAGTATTTTATGCTGGATAAAAGGATTAGTAACTTTTATTACTAGTTTTTGTTTGTGCTTCATCAAATGATTGTGTTTGCCTTATTTATCTGATAAAGGGAATTGCTTAGATGGTCACTTAAACCTACAGAATTGTTTGTTCAGTTTTTGTTAGGTTTTGCACACATAGCCATCTACCACCTCTTTAGTGCATTTAGTCGGTATAAAAGTGTGGTTTAAAAAGTGAATCAGAGCAGCAGTCCAGTCTTGGCTTTGCTTCATAGACTTTCTCTTAGGAAGCTTGAGAGAGGCAGCTGTAGGACAGAACTTTTGTTCTGTGTCCTGTGGGGTTAGTGGGAAATGAAGAGTGCCATAAGAAGTTAGTACAAGTGCAATTCTATGAAGTTAATTTTTTTAATGCTTAAATCCTCCCCAACTTTCTAAATCTAAAGCTGTCCATGCAAGTGCAGTGTCGCTATTGCCACCTTCTGGCAAGCACGGGGCGATTCCTATTCACAGTCACTATCCCGTGTTGTGCTTATGGAGAATTTAGATTCACCCTCTGGGGTTTAATATTTTCTCTGCTTATAGTTTTGCATTTTCCTAGTGGACTCATCTTTTTGGCTTAGTGTTTTCCAGCTTGTCAAACAGGATACTTTTTCCAGGAAGATGTGATTGATAAGCACTGAGTTGTTAAATGATGAATTTTATTTGAATGATAAACAAAGAGTTACTGGGCAAAGGCCGATTATTCCCCTGCTCTTTCTCTTCCTGGTGAAGGCTGTTTTTAGGGATTATGCATCAGCATTACATGTTGAAAATGCATGCCAGCAATTAATAGGACAAGTGAGGATTACACAAAAGACTGTAGAGTATCAAATGACATTGCAGTGCTGAAATGTAAAGAATGGAAGTATCACTGATTTTTGGTATAGAATGTTTGCTAGGAAAAATTGGTGTCTTTAAGACTTTAAATAGTGTTACACCTAGAGAGAGATTAATTTTTTATTAATTTACTTCTGAACTTCAGGAATTTTGCCATTCTGTTTCCTCTCTCTTTTAGAAATACTTAGTTTACAGAAGCTTCCACTTCTTCAGAGGAAAACTGAAAAGAAACAAAAGCTTGAGGTGGAGACTACACTGATCATTCCTTGCCAAAGCTTTCTTCCAAGAGGGCTTCTGAGTTCTGATACCACATTTTTTGAAATGAACAGTACTTTTCTAATACATTAAATCATATTAATGTTTCAGTGGAAATATTAGTAGCTAACCCAAAAACAACTGAGATCTAGCCTCTCCATCATCCTCTAGTCTTTTTGATTAAATTAGTAGACATTAAATGTTTGTTGTTTTTTTGACAGGTACTTGGCCCTAAAATGTTGGCGTTTGATTATGACACTTGTTTTTCATAAAATGCTTACAATAAAATACTCTCCTTATTCAACAGAATGTTACTCATGTAGTGAAAATGGAAAGAAAATACTACAGAATAAATATAGAATTGTATGTCTTCTGGTAGTATAATGGTACTTTGGGAAATGTTAGTAAGTAGTGGAAGAACTTAATGTTATTTAAAATGTATCCTCTTTGTGTTATATCCCTTTTAAAGCAATTATTTGCATTCTGAAATCTGTGTATGCTCTCTAAAACACAAGTTTTTAACAGAAAGCTTAGGGAAGGGAAAACACATTATAAAAGCAAGGGCTTGAGTGCAGCAATCAGTTCCAAAAATAACAATGAACACTTGTGCTGAAATTCTCAGGAAGGATGGAGCCTGAGAATCAGCCTGAAGATGAAGAAAGCCTATGGGAATATGTCAACAAATCTTTCTCTGTTTCCTGGAGGTGACTGCTTGTTCTAACATCCTTTTCATTAATGTGATTTATAATATAAACTCTATACTGACTTCTATATGTAGGAATTAAATAGAGGAAAACACCTGATTTTCATGTATCTAACATCTGAAATCCTTGCTCTGATAATTTACATTTCTTCTATGTCTCCTTTATTTTTTTCTCTCACAGAACACTTTCTACTTTTGTTTAAGCACTTAAAGTGACAAGGTTTAGGCAGGTCAACATCCTTGCTTTTTGTGGGCAGAGTCCTATCCTGCCAGATGAGATCTGAATGATCTCTTCAATTTTGCTTCTCCCCAATGTTTCATTAACATTTCTTACTTTTCAGATAGGAGTCTTTAATTTTTCTGGGCACACTAATAACTTTTGCTCCAAGGGAAAGGACAATAAATATATGGGAGAGAAAAGTAATAATTCTAATTTTTCCTACTGAAGATGGAAACTATTATTCTACTGGATCCAATTACTACTTGTAAAGTAGGAATATTATCTGTCATTTATTTCATCCCAGGAAGATAATGTGCTGTTTTCAAACTTGGCTTTTATGCTAATAAATCTATGCTGTGTCTTAACACACATCTTGCTAATAATGCAAAGCTATTTTTTATTATCTTATATTGGGGAGGAAAGCAATCAGATTACTTTAAAACTCGAGTGTAATTGCACATTGTGTATCTAGCTATTAATTAATTTAAGAAATGTCTGTTCTGTGTTCCTCCCTAGCACTTGATGTGTTTATATGCACATTCTTCTTGGAAGGCCAGGGACATTTTGTTCAGTGACTGAGAAGTGATGTGGATGGATGCCATGCTCAAAGCCTGTTTTCATATCCCCTATCAACATGTAAGTTTACAATTAACTTGATCCATGCAAGTAGAGCCATTTATTCTGGACTAAGCAGAAGGCTGGCTTTCTTCTTCAATTAAGGCCTGAGGTTGGAAGAGAACCAGTAAATGTTATCAGGCAGAAGCAAAAGTTATTTTAAGATGCAAAGAGATACTCTCAGGAATGGTTCACTAAATCATTTGGGACCTGTTTCCACATATTGCACTGCATAGATGCTCTTGCTCAACTTCTAAAGCCACATGGCAAAGGGGTGATGGTGGTGTGGGAGCAGCAAGAAGTACTCATTTAAAAGTAATTTAACTGAGTAGCTGTTAAATGCTACTTCCCAGAAGCAGGTAACCACACTTAGAGAGGAAAAAAATACACAGTTGTAACTTTTCAGGGATTCCTTCTCATAGCATCTTGTAGAATTGGTATTCCTTGATAAGTCAGGGTGATTCTACTGGGAGATATTGGACTTAGTATTTCCAAGCTGTGCTTTTGATGGAATCTAGGCAGAACAGTAACAAGCTACTCTACTAGAAATGCTGTATGATGAACTGCCTGGAATTTTTGGGATTTGCACTTAATAGAACAATATCATCCTCAAAATGAGCAAGATGGAATAATGTGGGGAATTAAATTGTTCTCTCTCAGTAGGATGCACCTGGATGTGTGCCTGAAGGTCTGAGCTGCTTTCATTTGCCAGAGCAGTCAGGTACTGTGGGTGCCTTGCAGTCCTTGCTGCTGGAGTTGCCACCCCTGCTGCAGCATGTTTATAAATAAAACCATTTCTAGCTCCACGCTCAGCCTGCAATGGAAAGTTGAGTTGTGTTTCTTCTGGCTTGCACATTACCACTAGGAGAGCTGCTGCTGGCACTCAGACAGGAATTCTGTTGATTCAGAAGCCAGTAAAGAAACTCTCAGGACTGTGTTGCCTCTGCAAGTATGAGTGAAAGTTTATTTATATCAGTCAGGTGACTATACATGAATACAGGTCAGACCATTCAAATGAAGGAAGGTGCAGCTTTCACAAGTGACTCCTTGTTACCTGACTGGGCTCTCATTTGCTCCTTAGCAGATAGCTTTAGAATCTCAGGGTGCATGTATGGTAATTCATAATGTGCTGGAAACACAAAACTTCTTAGAGAAACACCTTGAACTGGTTAATAACTAATTATGGTTTTGGCTTAATTCCTTTGTGTTAATCAAATGTAACAGAAGCAGCAAACCACATTCTCAGGTTTTTACTCAGATGTGCTTCTAATATTGTCATTTTATAACAGTGCCAAGGGTCATTGTATTTTCTAATATAATCTTAAAAAAAAAAAGGTTTATTTCTTAATTTAGCTGTACCTAAGGAATACAATACTGATAATCATCTGTCTGAAACAGTAATGAAGGAAACCTTTCAACCCTTGTGGTGATCAGTTTAATTACTTAACTTTGCTGTTGGATTTTAAAAAAAAGTTTAGATTGAACTTCCCTTACTGTTCTGTCCCATTTAGCAATACACAGAAAAAGATGGGGTTTTAGTTTTCTTTAGTGTAATTTTAATTTTCCATGGGCCTGTAAACAGATGTTTATAAAAAGACATTTAAACACTATGAAGGATACCTGAAATCCTTGGAATTCTTATATATGTGAATGGCCATGTCACTTCTGCAAATATTTTTTCTACTATTTTCTCTCTATTATGGAAATACTTGTATAACTTGCCCTCAGAATGGTTCAATCATAGGCTATTATTGCTGATTAACTAGGGAATACAGCCTATTAGTGGGATCTCTTACTGGCCAATGAGACTGGTGGAATGAAAAAGAAAAAAACTATTTAGAAATGATATGTCTAAAATAAGAGCAAACCCTTCTGCAAAGCACTTAAAAGCTTGGAAATTAGTGTAAAAACTGGAAAAAGGTGATAATTTTGCCTAGAAATTAAGTAGTCTAAAAAAATTGGAAGGAAGAACTTTGATGCTCTTTTGCCAACCTTTATAGCAGTTTTATTAATGTTTAATTCTCACACAACTGAGAAACTTCTAAAACAGCTAATCATGATCCTGACAAGGGTTTGGAGAAGCTCTGTTGTGTGTTGTAATATTTGTTTTGAACACACATCCATTTTAGTTGTGTCTTAAAACCAGTTTTGATGTTGTCCTCTTAAGTAGACTCTGCCAAGGGCAAAGACCTAAATTACACCAGAATTCTTTCTTTTCTGGAGGTTATATTTTTTTTTCCTCTAACACTTGCAAAGTTTTGTGCATGTAAAACTACAGCTCAGGTAGGTGAAGATGAATGGTTGCAAATTATGATATTCCAAGTTTGGGAGGTTTCTCTATCATGTTGTTTTTTAATCTTCTCTTTCAAGTTGCCTGCATGTACCTGCTGTTGTTGTAGCAAGGGAGGCTGATGGTTCTTTTTGGAGTTTGTGTTCTGGGAAGGATTGTTCTGTAGCTCTGAAGGCTGCTGTGAAATATCCTAAATTTTAATGGCAGAGGGTGAAGAGACCTGCTTTGACCTTAAATACCCCACCAATTTCCAAACTGACCTGGTAAAGGTGTTAATCACTTATATTCTCCCTGTGCTGAATGAATATACTGCAATTTTCCTCCTTCCTTTGCAGGAAAGGTGTTAACACATTCCCACATACCCTCTCAATTTTTCCATGCAAATAACCAAGCAGGAAAATATCAGCAGAGGGCGCTATTGAGTTATAAATAGAATAATAATACATTGACTTTTTTAAAAAAAGTGTTGCCGTGTGTTTTCCGTGTCCATTCACAGAATCCCAGCGTAGTTTACAATGAAAGGGGCTCTGGGGGTCATTGGGTCAGTCCCTGCCTCAGAGCCAAATTCCAAGTTGGATGCAATGAATATGGCCTTGGTAATGTTTCTGCATTGCTGGGTCACCTGTAACAAGCTGCACGCAAATTCAGTTTTTCTCCAAACCACATTCATAGCCATTTGTGAGGCTGGATGCAGAGCATGCCCAGAGCTGAAGCATAGTTATTTTGTATGAGTGAGACCACAAAAAAGTTGTTTAACCATTTCTGTGTCCCCAGTCAGTAAATAGGTTTTTGAATGGTTGCTCCTCAACTTTAATAAAAATAGAACTGATTTTTAAAATGATGACAAGTATTATGTCTATTACTCCTGTAGGGCAAGATTGACCAGCATGGCACTTTCAATGTAGATATTGTTGAAGAAAAGTATTGTTGATTTATAGGTTTTTAAAAAAGTACTTCTTACTCAATAGGATGATTTAATTTTTTCCCAACTGCTTTACCGGAGAGCTGAGGTAGATAGCAACAGGAAGAATTTATAAGTGAGTACCACTCTCATGTTTTAAAGCCTTTTTTCTCAAAGATGTTGTATTGAATGTGTGGACAGATTTATAGAAAGCAGAGGCTTCTCCAAATCAGTGAGTTTTATTAAGGAAATTTTTTTCTTGTTTTAGTATGTCCTAGCCTGTCATTGTTACTTGAATTAATTCCAGTTCCTTTTTTCAATCTAGTTGCTTATATTAGCTCAACTTTTATTGGCTAAAATGGTAAACTGTTGAATTTTGTAGGATACAGCATTTTCCTTTAGCTTATCCAATTCTGCAAATGCTTTTCAAGAGTGTATTTGTGACAAAATTGCAGACTTCCAACCTGAGGAGCAAATGTCTGTTGTAAAATACCAATCACAACTCTACTTTAGGGAGTTTACTGACACTCATGTCACATTAAAGAATTTCAGATAGTTACTGAAACCACTGGGATGCACTAGTAATTTGTTAATGGCCTTAAAGCAAATGTTTCACTACTGTCTTCAGTCTGAGAAGCAATGTTGTTACCTCTTTGTCTCTTTTTTTTTGGACAAACAGTTGGTTTCAATATTTATTCAGAAAACATATTTGTGATTTTACATATTAAATAGGGATGTGGGAAAAGGTAACATCTGTTTTTTTTAAATTCTCTTTTCACTCCTAGAAAAGTGAATATTTAAGTGTGGTTAGAGTAACACAAATGTTTGCCTACCCCTATGGATTTTGAGCTAGAACTAGTCCTAAAGAGATTTTTGACCTCTTAAAAGCACTTTCCCCCTCATTTAATCAGCTATATTTGCGTGCTATTCACCTAAAATTTTAGCTCCCCTCAGATGTTGAGCTATTGCTTAAACCCAAGCAGTGGGGTTAGTGGAATGTCAGTTCAGATTCCTGGCAGCTCTGCAAACAAATTGGCTTTAAGAGGCAAATGGCCTCCTGAGGCACGGGCAGCTGGGAGTGTTGCTGTGCATGGCTGCAATACCAGCTGGTGTGGAACAACTCTGTGCAGGCTGGGAAGGGCTGCAGGGAGCTGAGCTGGGACTGCTCTGTTAGCAGCAGAGGCAGGGAATGGTGAGTGCTTGGGTTGTGGTCAGAGCTTGGGCAGGGTTTGTGTGCTCTGTGCAGTTCCTGGAGCAGCAGCAGCCAGATCTTCCAGCTCCTGATGAAGTGTATCCTTGGTGTCACAGCTGGAGGCAGGTCCAGCTGAGCAGGCAGGGTATGTTGATCCCTGATAATCTTTGATGAATGGGAGTGTTTGCCATGTAGGAATAGTATAAATTTAGAAAATATATTCCCAGCTAAAATGGTGTAGAGGGATATAATATAAGAAAATAAAGATAGTGTAGAAAGTAGTCTTACCCCTCAGGAGTTGCAGCTGGGCCAATTATCAAAGATTAGGAACAGGCCTGACTTTAACAGGCCACGGCTGTGACCATTAAGAAGAAGAGTGCTATAAGAGTGGGGTGGCTGGTTGAGAAGGGAGCTGGAGTCTGTTGGCTGCTTTGTGAAGAAGAGTCAGTGCTCTGAGGAGATGCCCATGAGAAAACACCAAGAAGGTATGGAACTTTTGTGATAAGGAGACAACTGTATGGAACCCCTGTAATAAGATGATGACAAAATGATATTAAAAAAAAAAACAAATCAAAAATTTTAAAAACTCTGCAATATTCCTGGTTTCAAAATGCTGAAGACCTCTTTATTTTTCAGTTAGGTGACATTAGCAAAGCTTTTATTTTTTTTTCTATTGTATTTCAAAAATAAAAATTGCTATTAAACATGCAGCTGAGCAATATGAGTTGTCAAAGAGAGGTAGGCATGAGCATCTGTGGAGGTAGTGTGGTATTTCACTGTGTTGGAAGATGGTGGGGTGGAGATGAGAAAGTTCTTGTGCAGTGAGTTTTGAATGATGTGGAGGACTTGGGGAACACAAGAATTAAAGATCAGTTTAGGATGACTGCTGATGACAACACTATCTCTTCTGAATGCTGACCCAAATTGAAGAATGGCTGAGCTTTAAAAACAGAAAAACTCATAGCTAGGCAGTCCCAGCACTGTCAATGTGGGAAAGGCTCCTACTACAGACTTTTGTATCTCCTGCAGAAAATGTAGCTCAAAAGGGATACAGGGGAGAGTGAAGAGGGACTGACCAAACCTTAACAGTGTGAGAGGTTTACTAATGACTCCCAGGGTACAGTGGTGACCACCCCTGCAAACAACAGCACATTTAGCACTCCTGCTGGCAGTGCTTCTTGCAGTGAGTGTTTGGGGTGTTCTTGGTGAGAAGGAATTCTAAGTCACACCTTGGGTGATTCAGTTACTGAAAGGAGTTGAGATACATGAAATTATGTGGGAATAAACCGAGTTACACCTGGCAGACTGCAAAAGGCACAGGTTCCTAGAGCTTTCAGACAGGTACTACATCTACAGAGCAGTAAGTACTGACTTCAGCCATGACTTTGTGACATCAGTGTTGCCCTGACTGATTAAAATCAAGCACATAGCACTACAGATCCTTCATGAAACTTCCTGTGTTTTGGTGTTCCTCTTCCTCCTCCCCCCACCACAAACGCTAGCACATTGCCCTCAAATGGCTGCCAAGCAGTTTTAGACTCTCATGATGAGATTCTCTGTATACTCTTTAAAAAAAAAGTGGAAATGGCACACCATTTCTACTTGTGTAGTTTTACATGGCAAGTTTTACTTTGCCTTTGTAGCAAATTAGAGGGAGACTTTTGTGATTTTCTTTTGTTACCTTAATATTGTGAAGTTGCAATTCTTTGCTGACTGTTACTATCAGGATGACCAATTACTCTCTTGCTGAGTTTATATTCCGTTGCTATTCTAATGGGGTGAGTGAAGAGAAGAGGATATTGTTTATTTTTACTTTCCTCTGTAGGGCCTTGGTTTGTGACACTTCTCTGTGAAATTATCCGTATGTTTCCTTAGGAGTTTTCAGGGAAGACTTAGGTTCACTATTACACAAAGGATGTGATATCCAAGGTGCTGCTCTTGTTTTGCTAAATTCATTTTAGTTCCAAAAATTGTTTAAAATAAAATGAGTGGGGTTTATGTCAAGGTTGTTTAAATGCTTCCTATATTGTGGAACAAGTTAGAATGAATTTAAAGTCTTTCATTTCCTCAAATTTAATCTGAACCTCTAAAGAGAAATAGTGATGGAATTGAATTTTTTATAAACACTTGTAGGGGCACTTACAAACTATGTTTCTTGAATTCCTGGAATTAAAAGCAACTGTGTGTAGTGCATCTTAGCTGCAAAATCCATGCAGCTAATTGTCTGCAACAAACTTTCTAAAAGCAAACAGATAAGATCAGTATATCTCATAAGAGGAGCTTTACAAGGATGCTCTGCCTCTGATCTGGAAACAAAATTGATGGGAATTGCCCATTTCTTTTGGAAAGACTGGCAGTGTTTATAGTGAATTATCTATTGGTTCTTTTATTAGGGATATGTGGACAGAACAACTGTGTAAGGGAGGGAAACAAGACTTTTGCTATTCTTTCAATTATCCAACCATTTTAAAAAAATAATAAATTACCTTTTGGCTATATTTTCAAAAGGAAGGCCAGTGGCATCTTGGCCTGGACCTGGAAAGATGTGGTCAGCAGGACCAGAGCAGGGATTGTCCCCCTGTGCTGGGCACTGGTGAGGCCACACCTCAAGTGCCGTGTCCAGCTCTGGGCCCCTCACTACAAGAAAGACATTGAGGGGCTGGAGAGAGTCCAGGGAAGGGCAATGGAGCTCAGGAAGGGTCTGGAGAGTCCTGTGAGGTGTGGCTGAGGGAGCTGGGGGTGTTTAGCCTGGAGAAAAGGAGGCTCAGGGAGAACCTACCACTCTCTAGAGTGACCTAAAGGAGGGTGCAGGCAGGTAGGGTCAGTCTCTTCTGCCAGACAACCAGTGACAGGACAAGAGGAAATGGCCACAAACTGCACCAGGGAGGGTTGAGGTTGGACATTTGGAAGAATTGCTTCACAGAAGGGGTTGTTAAACATTGGAATAGGCTTCTTGGAGAGGTGGTGGAGTCACCATCCCTGCAAGTGTTCAAGTAAAGACTGGATGTGGCATTTAGTGCTCTGGTCTAGTTGACACGGTGGTGATCAGTGAAAGGTTGGACCTGATAATCTTGGGGTTTTTTTCCCATCTTAATGGTTCTATGATTCTGTGCTGCATAAAACATGTGTAATGAAAAGGGACAATGTTCTGGAGGCAAGATTAGGAATAAAAGATGTTTACAGTCTGAGTGAAAAAAGGGCTCATATGGGATTTAAATGCTGTGGACTATATGGCAACTAACTGCAGCTGCTAAAAATTTAAATGCAGTCAGCAGTGCAGCTGGATGGACAATAAGCAGCGGTGTCAATATTGTCCTGCTGTGGCTGCAAACATTGTAAGATTTTTATTACTGCATACACAAGCTTTCATGAACTTTGTAGAACTCTTGCATACAATATTATATACAGTGTTGCAAGAAAACTTTCACTTGAAAAGTACAAACCTACTACTGAGCAGATGAAGGGGGAAATGAGCTAGAAACAGATGAAACTCCGCTGATTGTTTAGATGTTGCACCTCCTTGTTGTGCTTATGAACTGCTAAGTTAAATCCATCCATAACTACTTTGTTAAATCCATTTCCAAATGTGAGGCTTTTTACATGAGGGTGGCTTGGAGCCAAGGCCTGTGCTGGAGGCTAGGAAGTGACAGGTTGCTGCTACTCCTGGTGAGAAGCTGGAGCCAGCAGTGTGGAATAGACAGTGTGGTGACATCTCTTGGGGTGTATCTGGACCATGGTTAGCCCCTCATTAGGTTGGGTCTGGGGAATGAGGCTGACTGTGGCTGAAGAAATGCAGCTTCTTACAATGAGTTTGTGGCCCAGATGCAGAAGGGTTGTAAGAAAGGGACAGCAAATCAATAACAGGGTGGGAGGGGGAGTCTGGTTTGCTGTGGGCAGGCAAAACAGGAAATCCTACCTCACATATGTGAGTGATGGAGGTGGTGAGGAAAACCTCCAAAGAATGAAAGCTCCAGGGAGATGGTAGAGCCAATTTTGTTGTTGATCTGAAATTGGCTCCCTTTGATGTTGTTTTATAGTGGTCAGATCTGGGAAGCTGAACGCTTGAGTTTTAGGATCTCAGATCTAGAAATTAGCTCTCTTCTAAAGTGGAATCTGCCATACTTATTTTGTTCTTGTAAACTTTGTGTTTGCATGAGAATAATTGAAAGCATGTGTTATATATATATATGCTTGTCTCAGATTGTTTTGCCCCATGTTACATCTTAAAAATCAGTGGAAATATGTTTGGGAGCTGTCTGGCTTTGATTTTTGGGTTTTGCAGGGTTTTGTTTTCCTTGGCCTCTTATTGAATGTGCAGAAAGAGCTGGTATGTTGAAGGTTTGCTTCAGAGCTGTTATGCTCTGGGAAGTTATGCCCTGTTGTAGATGACAGTGAAAAGGATTTTCAAGGTGTTTACAGATAAATGAAATTGTTTTCAAACATATTGAGGTGTGACTTGCAAGATCACAAAGTTCTGACAGCACACAAGAAAAAAAGGTAATGCTTCCATGAGTGTTAAGGCCAGGTCAACTTATATAAACTTCACAAAAAGAGACTTAGTAGACTGAAATATATTAAAAAAAAAGAAGTCATTCCAAGACCTAGAGAAGTGCTGGCATTCTTCAGAGCTCATCTGTGTCCCTCTAACTTGTCACTCAGTGTAACAAAATATCTCCTGTATAAGAAATGGAATACAGGTCCAAAATTTCAGCAGGTCTGGTAAAGCTGACTGTGTTCTCTGTAGGGAAAAACATCTAGAATTCCCATTAATCATAGAATGATTTGAGTTGAAAGGGACCTTAAAGATCATGTAGTTCCAATCCTCAAGGATATTTGTCAGACAAGGATTTTAAGATAATGAGAACACTCCAGTACCTGGCAGCACAGATAGAACAATGTGTGCAGGCACTTGCTGTGGGTGAAGCAACAGATGCTCAGAGGAGCTAGTTATGACAATAGCTACTTACAATATAATGAGGTGAAACAGGCAGAGAAGTAGGACAGCTGAGAAGTTCTGAGGATTTCTGGGTACCACAAGGCACAAGAAAGACATCAGTTTATCCATTTAGAAGCTCCTGTGACCTTTTGTGTACCTTGTGTGACTTGGCCACTAGAGTACTCCAATGAAAAGGAACAACTTTTAAAATTATAATTGACAGGCAAACCTGGTCCTCTGACTCTTGGTGATTCTCATTTTCCTTTTGCTCGGTATTCAGGAATTGTTTAATTCTCACAATTCAACAAACAAAAAAACTCCCCCAACACACACAGAAAAACAAGATAAAATTTTTAAGAAATACAATAAAACTAAAGTTGAATTTTTTGCCTTTTTTAAAATAAAGGCAATTTTTAAAGCTTTCATGTGGGATTTACTGGTTTAGAGTTAAAACTAAGTTTTAGAGAACTAAACATTTGTAAATGGAGCCTATTATAATGGGACAAGTAAACACCTCTTAATGATTTGTAGCTGAGCTCTTTCCCTGCCACTGCTGCCTCGTGTCCTCCCACCCCATGCAGACTTCCTGACCCTGCCTCTTAGCAGGGTACTAATGAGTGAGCCAAAAGAGCTTTGCCTTGGCACAATTCTGTTGGCTGCATTTGGGTTTCAGTGATGAAATCCAGAGAGGAAACAGAACCCAAAAGCTCCACAGTCTGGCAAGAGTGCTGCAAAGCATCAGCTGTGTAAGGCATCCTGCTACCCTCAAGTTTCCTGAGACAGTTCTTTCCAGACAAGTTGGGAGGGGTGGAGTGGAGCATGTTGTGTGCTTGGATTTCTTGCTTTGATGTTTTTATTTTTTTTTATCTAAGTTTGAACTACAAAATCTTTAGCAAGTTCAGACTTGAGCTCTTGTAACTGATAATAAAACAACAATGTAAGGGTTTTTCTGTGTATCAAACTAGTAAAGAAAGACTAATTAGAATTAAATGGGATTTTTAAAAACAGGTAGTGTTAGTTTGTATATAATGTTATAATGTTAGCTTATATCTTATAACAAAGAACGTGGTTTCTTTGTTTTGTCCTGCTTGATTTGTGTTTTTGTTATTGCATAAGTATTTTTGTTCATTTTGTTTCCTCAGGAGGTAATTATAGCTGTGTTGTCTTGCTGTTTAACAGGCTAATATTTCTCCTGGCCATAACTAACATGGATGAATTTTTTATGGCAATACAATCATGTTACAGCAAGTGTAACAAAAATCCATAGTGATGACAATGGTATTTGAGACAGTTTATCTGTAAGTTACAGATAAAACACACTTTTACACATATGTTTTAGTTATCCTCTCACAGACTCATTAGCATGACATATATGTGCTTCTGTTTTTCTAAAGGAAGCAGTTTGATAGATAAAAACCATCTCAAACAGCAGAGAAAAAAACTTGATCCACTGTTAAACTACACATTTTTTAATGAGGAGAAACTGAGTCATAACTCAAGCAGAGGGAGAAAGATAAATAAAAGCTGCTCACAATAAGCAGATAATAATTACAAAAAGTACAGTGCTGATCTGGGAACATAGCTGTTGAGAATAATGCATTTAATAGTAACATTCTTTGCTAAATTCATCAGAATGAATGTCAAAATCTTTAATTGGGATGCAGGCATTCCTTTTTGAAAAAAGCATCTTGAAAGGCCTTCTTCTCACTGTGGCTGTGCATAAAGCTGTGGACAGGACAGCAATGTTCATGTCCTCAGCCCCTTGAGGCTCTGTCCAGGTCTCTCTGAACTGAATGGCAAAGTTCTTGCTGGCATCACTGGAGGGGGCCTCAGGTATGTGCATTTTCCCTGTAAACGTGGATAATGCTTTCTTTTTTTCTGATAAAGTCTAAGCAGTCTTACCTGCATCCAAAATTGTCAGTTGTGACATTTCTGAATAACCTTTTTTTTTTTTTCTTCCTGTCTCCCCTTTTCTGCCTTGCCTGCAAGAGGTTTATATCCAGTCAGGATCCATGTGTCTTTCTCTGTTCGTAGCATAAATTTACACTGGTTTCAATGAAATGTAGGATTACTGCCATAAAGTGTAAACACATATAAAATTTGAACTTTCCTCCACATAAATTTATTACTTTTACCTTAATTTTATAGAATTTGTATGTTAGTGTTTAGTAGTGAAAACTGGTGATTTACATTCAAAGCACAGTGTCAAAAGGAAAAAAATTAAGGTACTCTTGCTTTTTCTTGTTTTGGCACATAAAGTAACAATAACAATGGTTTTGGTGGAAAATTGTTAGGACAGCTGTACATAAATGATAAATTACATGGACTGGATTTTAATTGCAATGGCTTTTGTTCTCAGCTTTGCTTCTATTTAATGTGAAGGGAAGCAATGCAGGCTTGTTCTTCAGTCATTTGCAGGGAAAAAAATAGAAATTTGTTGTTATTGGTGTTTTTGTAAATAAATCCAAACAACTTCAAGAAATAATGGAAAGAGAAGGAGGAACAGGCAGAGTGCTGACTTCTGATCATACTTACCCATCTGTGTTCTGTGACAGTGTTCCTTATTTAATTAACAGTAGTGCACAAAGATCATAACATTGTTTCTGACACTGCAAAATTAATAATTTTCCTGTTCTGTTGAGCTGGCAGTTTAAAAATGCTCCCTCTAAATTTATTTAGTCAGTAAGAATAATTTGTGAGAAATTAACCTAAATAATATTACCAAACAGATAGCTTTGCCAAGTAAAGCGGGTTTAAATATTTAAAAGAATGGAAATGCATTGTCAAAGGGACACAGATATTTGCTCATTCTCCAGAAAGCTCTTTATGCATGACTTGGTGCACAAATACCTATAGGGTAAGGACTTCAACAGTGCTGGATGAAATCTAAGGAACTACAGTGTAACAAATAGGTTACTGGAAGAATACCTGTAAGCTAGCAAAGGTGTCATTTGAGATGTAAAATAGGCAGTTTTATATTTTAGGGAGAAGGAAGATAATAGAACACTTTGAATGAAATATGGATAAACAATACTATTCTATTTATGCAGCAAAAAAGATCTCAAAATATAGCCTGTGGTCTTTAAAAAAAAATCAAATTTAACAAAGGATTTGTCAGAGCAATGTAGAAGAAAAGCAGAAAATCCAACTATTACTGAGACTATGATGAACTAGAATAATTTTTCTGTCATCTTCCCAGGCCATGTGAACTTGAGTTTTCAAAATAAATCCAAATCCAAACTGAAGTGTCATCTCTCTTTCATAGCAGGTAAAACCATTTAGGAGAAGTATTTAAAGCAGTAGAAGGAAAACTGTAGACTTGGCTGCAAAGGTTTCAAGCAGCCCAGTTGTAGCTTTGTGATAGTGAAAAACTTAGAGAGGTTGCTACAATGCCTGCTAAAGGTTAAAATCCTTTCCAAGCAGTGATGAAGGAGAGCAGATGTTCAGCAGGTAGAATGTAGAAGCAAGATAGAAATTACACACATAAACATTACTAGATAAATATATAAATATGTAGGACTTCAGATATAGAAAATTGGAATGATGCATCCAGGGAAATGGACAAATGATGTCTTGTTTACCTCATTGAAGAATGTGTTAAGGAAGCAAAGAACTTCATTTATAAATTTAGAAATTACTGATATGCTGAAATGTTTTGAGTAGAGCACTTGTGAAATTTAAATAATTTGAAACTTGTGTGAAAATTTCTATGTGAAACAAGTAGAGAAAAAGATTCTTTGAATAGAAATACTTCTGTCCTGTCTTAGCAGGAATAAAATATTGCAACTTCTTAACCATACAATGGCATGTGAGTCATTATGAAATCTGCTTTTTTCAGGTGACAAAGGCAGTAATCTTACCTTGACAATGGTTCCTTCAAACATAAACAGGCAAGAGTTCTCACAGATACTGCATGCTACTGGTAATAATTGTATCCCTCCCAAACTTCAAACAAAACCTACTTTTGAAGCAGACTAGGGGTCTGAGATTTGGTCCACAGAAAGTGATATTTAGAAGGCTTTTTTTGCTTAAAGCCTCTTAAGCAGATGGCAACTGGTGCAATTGCAAACTTGTGTTTATATGCTGTATTGTTTATATTGGTGCCCTGAATTTTATAAACAGCTGTGATTAAAGGACATTCTTTGGCATTGTGTTATCCCCCATTGCCAAAAATACATTTTTTCCAATGCTTTTAGTTTTGTGTTATCCCCATTTAAAAGGAAGGAGTAAATAACTTCTATAAGCCTTCAGAAATCTCTGTTAATGCCTCATGGCACTTATTGGGCCTGTCTCCATGTTTCTCTCAATCTTTCCCAGTCCTGCTTATCCTTGGGAACCTTCTTAAGCAATAGAATTTTTAAGTTTTGTTGGGAATGAATGGAACAATCACATGTGGCTTCATGGTTTTGGTTTTGCTTCATTTTTCCTGCATCATGGCAAAAGAGAAGCTCTGTTAATCACATTGGTGTCTTCCAAAACCATCTCAGCCTAGTGTTGTTCTTCTGTAGGCTTTCAGTGAATAGGATTTACACAGCTGTCTTTGTCACCTTTTAAAAGAAAATCTTTACTTGAGACTCTGGTCCAAGCCCTAAGTATATAAATGAGGGCTGGTATTACTTTTGGATCATTGTCCTCTAAAGCATGAATACACCTGGCAAGTAAAATCAATAGAATGCAGAAGCACATAATAACAGTTTACAAAAACCAAAACAAATACCACAATCCAGCTGATAGACAGGTTTCTTCTTTCTGTTCTCTGTAGGAGTCTTTTCAAACATTGTGATTGCAGTTGTTAAAACACTTTCTTCATTGAGTCTTTTGGTTTCATTTGAATTAAAGGCAGTCTGCAGTTAAATGGGACCTGCTGTTGTTTTCATCTTGTAAGCAAAGGAGATGTTTATCAGCACTTGTGTTATTTCACTGTACACTTTTCACACTGCAGAATTTTCAAAGCATTTGCTGCTGTAAAACTGGGCTCGTTTTTGAAGAAGAACTCCAGTGTTAATTGATTTTGCTGGAAGAGGTGTAAATGGGTGCAAAGTAAATTTAATGTGATTTTTCTCATTTTTCTGAGTATCTTTTTGGTGAAACTAGCTTGCAACAAGTTTAAATGATAAATGAGTGTTCTAATTTCTCTCTGCCTTGCAAGAAAAATTTAACAATATACAATATTGTTATTGTACCAATATCCAATACAACAATAGTTATACAGTTTTAATGTGTGAAGCAAAGTCATACAGTGCATTTTAGCAAATACTTTAGATTTCTACAATAATTTTTCATTGTATCTTCAGGTATTCAATTTCCCCTTATCTTAAACAGAAGCTTCCATGTGCATGGTGCTGTTCACAGCAAATATACCAAATCTCTTCACTAGCTTTGTATCTGAGGAAAAAACCAATATATTAGCATGTAAAATGCTTTGAACATTGGAGGAGTACTGTATAAGAAGCAAGCAACTTTCAGATATGCTTTAGTCAGTGCTCCCTTTGTGCATAGCAGAATTTCAGTCCCCTGGGGAAAGATTTACTAAGCATCAAACCAAATTCTTGCATTTTCTGTTAGAAGTCACATTTCTGAGTTTAACAGGGAGCTGACATTGAATTAGAAAAATAGTTATCTAATTAAAAGCTGAAAATCACAATGTCAGGAATGTTAGTTATTCTGAGCAAAATAATCAGAAAGCTGAGGGAGAGGAAATAAAGACAGCTGAAACAATGAAGAATTATGTAAATTAAGAAATTGAATGCTGTTTGGGATGGCAGGCAATTTTAGAGAAACAATTCAGGACAAGAACTCTTAATCATATTTTTTCAAGCTAATTATATGAGTGATAGTTGTGGAGAAAGGTAAGACTTTGGAGAAATGTGGAGTTTAGTGCAGTGACATTGCAGCTATCCCATCCCTTATAAGGTTTTTTATTTCTTACCCTTCTTTTTAAAAATGTGTTTAACTCCTTTTTTGGAGGTGTGCATTTATTGAAGGACTATATGATGTGGTATGGATGGTGTAAGCCAAAAAAGCCAGGCATTGTGGAACTCAGGCTCCTTGTTTCTGGCTCTGAACCCACACAGACTACACATGAAGTCTCTAAAATCATCCTTGGTGGTCACAAATGTTTGGATATTGAGTAGGGAGGCTGAAGAGCGTGTGGCAGCAGCTCTCAAGGGCTCACTCAGCAGGTTTCACAAGTCACCTGCTGGAAATAATGAAGTGTGAGCACACCCACAGCTAAACAGAAATTGAGACTGATTGAACAGATTCTACCATGTGAAGTAAAAATACTTTGCTTAAACCTCAGTGAGGAACAGCTGATATTTAATTTTTGTGAGCCTTTTGAGGGTCTCAGTAGCTGGGCATTGGCCCGGGGACCTCTATCCCAGGAAAGGACAGAGCCCCGGAGTCCAGCCCGCTTGGTCCCGAAACCACGGGGAGCCTTGTAGCCAGCAGAGTGATAACAGCTCTTTGTAGTGATAACAGCTCTGGGATCTCAGCTCTTTAGGGTTTAGCTGCTGCTAGGCTTGGCTTCCCCGGGTGTAGGCTCAGGCAGACGGAGACAGGAGAAGAAGAAGCCGGCAGTTCCACTGGAGATGGTTTATTCAGGAGAGCGTGAAAGGTCCGGTGCAATTCTTCTAACTTAATAGGGTACAGTAAGCTACATTTATACCTTTGGCCAGGCTCCAAACTTGACCAATGAATACAGGTTAAAGGTTTCACAAGTGATCAATAGAAGGATCAATAGGGTTTTTTCCTTATAAGGGTACAAATATACATTGTTAGTCCAGGGTTAGGACATCTCCAGACTGCTGTGTCAGCAATCCTATTGTTAAAGCCTCCATGGTGCCCTGGCAGGGCCTGTGGCATTTACTACATTTAATTGTTCCTTAAACTAGAATAAGACTAATATGTAACATGTTTTTCTATGAACCAAGGCTTTAGAAGTTTAAGACATCCTAAGGATCAATTAAACTTTTTACTAAAATGCATTTGAGTAATGTTGTCATATAAGATTATGGCAGATTAAATTTCAAACCACTTCTCAGATGCCTTTGTCATTCAGCTGATGTAATGGCTGCTTGATTTCCTTTTTTAGTTGCTTGCTACTTCAAAGCACTTTATTGCTCTGTTCTAAAAATTCCATTAATTTATCTTTTGCTGCCTTTTATAGTCTCAAAAGAATGTCAGCCTTGCTGTGAGAAATGCAAGTACTGCAGGGAGGTGATGAAGCAGGAACTGCTCTCCTAAAGACTCAGCTGCATATTCAGTCCTTTCTCAGGATTGTTTTTGGAGGTGCTCAAGGCAGAGCAGCCTGTGGAAACAAATGTGCCTCAGTTTCAAGTGTACACAGAGGCCAGAGCTGATTGCTGCTGGTTGGAGCTCTCATCCAAGTGAGGTTTAGTAGAGGAATGTGCTGGTGGAGGACTGAGAACTGCAGCTTGTGATTTATAAATGTGTTTTCTCCTTTTTTTTCATGAAGTAGAAAGAAAATAGCCTTTGCATCTTGAATTTACTACTCAAGCCTAATTTATTGAATATACTGACTCTAATACCAGCAATCCATCATCTTAGCAGTGTAGATACTACCTGAAACTCTGGGCATCGTTCTTGTAGTGCCTTCTTTTTATCCATTGCTTTCTTCTGGAAAACAAGGCCAACAAAATACTTACTCTCTATTACAGCAACTGTTAAGAGAACCTTGGTAAACATTAGCTTTCAGCAAGTTTACTATGGGATCATTGATCATTGTGGCTTTCATCACTGAGTCTGACAGCTGAAATACTTTTCACTAGCCTTTGCCTGGTTTTTGAAAGCTGAAGAAAACTAATAATTTTGAGACTGGGAGTTTATGCTCCCTTATTGTTGGTATTTCAACAGCAGTTGGAAAGTTCATTAAGCAATGCTCATTATTTTTGTACTGCAGGGACTGCTGTGTAGTTAATTCTGTAATTAAATAATTTAAATATTTTGTGCATATTCAGCATAACCTTGTGTTACACACTCATATTTAGTTTGACTTTGACTAATTTTTTTTTAAACATTTCAATGCTGGCTCTATTATATGTGTTAGCAGCCTCTAGGAAGAGAGCTCCCAGAATCACAGAATGCTTTGGGTTGGAAGGGATGTTAAAGATCTCATCCCAATTCCTTGCTGTGGGCAGGGACATCTCCCACCAGACATTGTGACACAGATCCCAATCCAGGCTGCCCTTGAGTATCAGGGATGGGAGTCCCCAGTGTCTCTGGGCAACCATTTCAGTGCCTCATTGCCCTTATAGTAAAACATTCCTTCCTAATATCTAATCTAAACCTACCCTCATTCAGCATAATTGAAAACAAAAAAAATCTTGAAATAATTAAAAAGTTGAAATAAAGGTTGCCTTGTAAAAGTGTAAAAGCAATCATTCAGCTTCCATCTATTCCTTTTTGTTAGGCCATTGTAGTCTCTAGATGAGACATCCCAGCCATTTCAAGTAATCCTTGTATTTACAGAGATCAAATGGTGTAAGCTATTCTGAATCTGTAGCAAAATCTGTTCTGCTTCATAGTTAATAATGAAAATATTCTTCCCCTTTCCAAATACTAAAAGGGCATCCTTTGTGCAGAAGCTAATAGCAATGTATTTTGTTTCTATTCACATGTTGTGTTTTGTCCACTTGGGCATCAGAAGGGGGGTGTGTGTGCTTTTCTCTTTTGCTGTAAGTGTGGAAAATGCTCTCAGGTTTTCCTGATCTTGTATCTTAAGTTTCAGCCCAGTAATTGGGCAATAGAACGTGAGCTGGTAGCGATCCAGCATGTAATCAAGCAGGGGAAAATATTTTTGCTCTCTTGGCAAGGTGAAATACGAGGTGAATTTTGAAAAGGAAAAGAGAATAAGTGTGTGGGCAGACTGTTCCAAAGCTATACTTTCTGTGATTCTATAACAAAAATCAGCATTGTGCATATTTGTATATTTGCCAGGCTCTGGTTTATACATATTTGAAAGCCAAATTTATTCCTATGCAAGACCTGTGGTGTTAAGCCCATGTCTTAACCAGGCAAAACACAGTTCAGGGAATAAAATCTACTTCACCTTGTGCATTTAAACCTCTATTAATTAGATAGTTATGGCTGGGAAGGTAAGACTGGGATAGGGAAAGAGGACCCAACCTTCTTTAAAAAGGGGCTTAGTTTCTTTCTTTCCTTCTTACTTTCTGAAGAATTTCCCAGGGGCATTTGACTTTGCTTAAATGGATCATTGTGGAAGGACCAGCAATCTTAGATACAAACAGTGAGAACAGAAATTTCCTCTCCATTACTCACGTTGCTACACTTTAGGAAAAGAATGAGGTAGTTATAGCATGTTAGGCTGTGGGAATTGACAGTAAGTATGGGGTGATACAGTGCAAGGAAACATAAGGAAACAAAGTATTTCTGTAGGCTACCACCTCTGTTACACCTGTCACCTTAAAGCCTCTTTCCTAGCACCTCTTCCAGGTACTGAGGTCATTGCATGGTATCTAAGGCTGAGAATGAAATCTTAGAGATAATGAGCCTGAATGTAGATGCATTACATTTTTGCATCCAAAAACCAAAATATAAATTTCCTTTTTTTTTTTTTTTTTCTTTGTACAACAATCAGTTTGAGGTCTGTTTTGACCAAGATATGATCTAGATCACCAGTCATTCATTTGTACTTTGCTGCAGAGTAGCATCCTACATCATTTTCCCTTTCAGAGGAATGGTGTGACTGCTGGAATCTTCAGACACCAACATAGAGTTCAGAGCAGTTGCTCACATGACCACTGTAAAAAAGGGAATCCAACAGCTCTTCATTGCTGAACTCATGCCTCATAGTCTGATTTAGCAGAAGTGTGACTTCTGCAGGGGGATTAGGCTGTGCAGTTGCAGAAGAGTGGAAGCCAAAGTTTTGACTTGTGGTATTAGGAATCTATTAAAATGAATGAGTAGACATGATGAGGATGGTAATGCACTGAATGGTTTTATTGCTGCAGTGAATTTAATCCTTTTAGTCTTTTTACAGAAATTACAAAGCTTGACAGGGTTATTAGTGAAGTATTAATGAAATCCACTGAGCTATGCAGATGTCTGCAAAGTACAGCATACAAAACAGAGTTCATTTTTGAAGTTATCAGGAGGATTGTGCTGTGAAAGAGAAGCTAAATGGGCAAACAAAGTTAAAGACTGTAGCTTAGAGACAGACAACCTCTCACTTCACTACATCTAGCAGATTTTTGACCATCACTTCCCATATGAGTAAGTCTGACCTATCAAGTGGGATGATAAAAAGAGATGGGTGCTGGATAGTCATTTTAATTATCTGGATTTGTTCCATTGAAATGTGGTTGCCAGGATATTGTTGCCTGAGTTATATAGAAGACATGCAGATGCTATATTCTTGCTTGTACAGAGGATGAAAACATTTTTCAAAGTTTTCCCATTTGAACATTTCTCATGCAATTGCAAAATCCTGTTTAATACTCATAGCTGAAGTGTTGCATTACCTCTGCTCCTCAATGTGAACGGAGAAGTTACTCTGGATGTGAAGAATCCATCTGAGATTAAAGAAACAAGAGAGACCTCAGCAAGGTAAGAGATTGAATTTGAGACAGATATTTTAATTTGATTTCTAGTTTTATACTTGGATAAATGAACATGTTCAGATCAAGTAAACACACTGCTTTACCACTCTCACTTTTATAGGCTAATATAGGATTACAAAAGGACTAAATTTTAAAGTAGGGTGATTCAGGCTGCTCACTCAGATGCCTTGCCTTGCAAGAGTACATAAAATCAAGGCCCCTGCTCACCATAGCCTGGAGTGTGACATACCAGTACTGAGGCTGCATTAGCCCAGCAAAGGCAGCATAGAGCTAATTAAGTTGTTGTAATGCCTGGACTGCCTTCAGTATCTCACTTAAAGATGGTTTAGCTCTGTTTGCTGTAGAGCATTAGGACTGCACAGGTTCAGAGGAGGACTTCAAAAAAATTAGGTAATGACTTTTGAGTTCTTAGGGAAAGGAATAAAGTGGCTCCTGCAGCATAAACATGCAGTTATCCCAGATAAAACAGCACATGGGTTCAAAATCAAATAGGTTTTAGAAAAAACCATTTTAATTCTTTCCCTTTCTTACAATTGCATATATAGATTATTTGAATGTAGAACAAGTGTGGGTTTCTTTCCGATCATTCAGAAATGATTAAAGGACATAAAATGAATCTTCAAGGCAGAAAATATCTCATTTAGGGGCTACACATTTGGCTCTCATTTCAGTGATTTTTAGATTTCTTCCTGCCTTATAATTAGTTCTCACATTGCTGAAGGCGTTTTGGGTTTTTTGGGCTTTTTTTTCTCCTTTCCCTAAATGCTTCATTAACAAAACATTCTGAAATCCTGTTTGTTAAATATTTTACCTTGTATGAGCATATCACTCTTCCTAATAACGTCAGGTCCTTTCCTGGGAACAATGTTTGCTTAACATTCCTCTTTTGTAGTCTTCATCCCACCATGGATTTGCAAAGAACCCTTCTTCCCCACTCCTTGTTCTTGTGGCTTGCAAGAGTTAAATTCTCCTAAGAGTCAGAAGAATTGCTCTGAAGTTCCTGTGATTTGGCTAAGCAGTAACATCCATTAGCCTTGGTGACAGCACGGGTGACAGCTCCCAGTTTCCTGTCTGTTTACAACTAAGTTTTACTGAGGATTTTTTCCACCCACTTTTAAAAGTTGTTTAGCAAAAAATATTTTTTTAAAAAGTACTTGTTTTGCCACATCCTAATTACTTAAGAGCATTGTTCCTGACAAATCTCAGAAGAGCACAGCATATGGAATGCTGAGGATTATAGGTTGGTCTAGATAAGCACAGGGGCAGAACATGAAAACTACAAGTAAAATCTTACCATTTTTTTTTGCCCTGCAGCTGATTAGTGTCCTTGTCACCCATCATATAACTAAATTCACCCATAATAACGTATGCTACCAATGTGTCCAAGCAAATTAAGGTGTACACAAAAGGCAAGGCAATTTTACCATACTGAGAAGGGGCACGAGGTGGTCTGTGGTAACCACTCCTGATATAGAATTGTATTTTGTCCAGAGACATCATTAGATTTGACTGAAGTGTCAAAAATTGGATAACAAAATGTCAGGTAACTATTAAGTCACTCTTAGAAGGAAACTAATCCTAAACTTTGTTTGAGGAAATCTTGGAACTTTACAAATAGTGCTTCTGTTTTATTGAATTCTCTTTCTTACATGGTACTGATCTGGTAAGGGAATAATTTTGTTTCTCTATAATATTTGGTTATAATTATGCTGAAATTTACTTTTTTTCTTCCTTGGCCTAAGAAGTCAACTGGAATTGCCTGTAAGTTTTAGCAAACAATAGATACTTGGCTGAGGTGCCTCACAACTTAATGCTTATAAGGCTTTAAACATAGCTGTGCTCACAAATTGTTCCATAAATGTGATCACACTCTTCTTGCTCAGGCTTTTGTTGGGCTCCTGAGCCCACAGGGCTTGCATGCAGTCAGCTTCCAAGGGTTTTGGTATGCACTGACATGCTTTCCTCCTTTGGCTCTGGCATTTTTCCTCTGCTGCTGCTTCACAGTAGTAGAAATCTAAATCCCAGTTGTTTAGGAAACATCCTAAATGTTTGGGGGCTTGTCTTGTTTGAGGATACATAACTAAGAGATTCCTCACATTACTCCATAGATTCTTTGTCTTAAGGCTATGGTTCAAGTCTTCCAAAAATGATACACTAGAAGATGTTGTTTTAAGAAGGGAGTCTTAAAACAACATGAAACTTTACTTAATAGCATGAAAAATACCCAGTTTCAACAAAAACAAAACAAAATCTTCCTTTGTCTATATCTTGTCTTATTTGCCTAAAACAGTCTGTGGGCTGAAAGATGTTCGTGAATCTGTCGTTTTTGTCTTCTAAGCCATGATGTTCATCCAGCTTAGTACAGCTTATCCTGACTAGGTTTTTGTTCCTCACCTTGCCTATTTCTTATTGTTTTCCTTTTTTCAGCTTTGTGAAGATTCTGCCAGTCTCATCTTTGTTTCTGTGGACTCAGTCATGACTCATGGCTTCCCAAGAGACTCCATCTCCTTTTTTCCCCTCTGTTTAAGGATGACTCCCAAACACCATCCCCAAGATGGATAATATTAGCAGCTCTAGCTAACTCTGGCCAATATTCTTAATACTCTATTTTTATAGTCAGAACAGTTGAGAAATTTCAGCCTTTTCCATTGTTCCTAGCTTGGTGAATATATCTACTCTATAGCAGAAAAAGCCCCCTCATTCTATGGATCCAGCAATTTTCAGAGTGATACTATTGTAGAAACTCTTAATATGCATATAATTAAGAGTTATTAAACTCTTATTAAACCCAATATTATTACCTATTTCATTGACTTCAACTTAATTTGCATGTGTGCACATGTTGAAAAATATAACATCACTGCAGTTGGATTCCTGTTGGCTTAGTGCTACAAGTCAAGGGAATGCTGATAGAATTTGACATGTAAAATTCAAATTGGTATGGTGACTTGCAGTTTTTCTTGCCCCCTCCTGGATGTCAGGTCATTTAACAGTTTAATCACCAAACCACTTGTGTAAACAACTGTTTATCACCTCTGTTATTTGATGGTGAGCATCTTTACTATGAATGGCAGCAGGCTTTGGATAGAGAGCTTAAATTTATATAGCTTTATCTGCTTTCTTATCAAAGGCAAAGGATGAAGTTATTCTGAGCACTGACTTTGCCACATCTATTTACTGAATTCTGCAGCTTGTAAAGTTGTATGGCATTGCACATCCTCATTTAAGATTTGAATGTCTAAATTCTTAAGAAGACAAGCTGATATGAGTTTTTGCATCTTAACTTTTTGTAATTGCCTGATGTTGATGTTGTGCATATTCTCTACTCCAGCTGAAGTAGCTTCTCTGTATTTAGTCGTCCTATTGGCTGAATTGCTCCCAGTTCATGCTGATATTTCCCAATTATTTGCTTTTAACTGAGGGTTTTCAGAGCTTTGTTTCTGTTTGATGTAAACTCAGTCACTGCAAGAAACCATGTGTGAGAAGAGAAACCTAAACTAAAGGGTGTTTTTAGATGAGTTTTGGGCTACAAAACAGCCAAATACAAATACATTTGAATCTATTGGGAAAAACGTGTTTGTCAGACACAGCATTCCAAATTTCTTTTGCACAGAAAGTAAAGAAATGATAGCTGTATAAACAAATACCAAAAAGTGTTTTGTTGTAATCAGGTTTTGAGGAGTTGGTTAAGAAGATACAACAACCTAGACTAGATTCAAGGGTACAAGACTGAGCAACCCTGCTAGTTTTCAGAGACTAAAACCAGCCAAGAAACAACTAAGTGTAAGAAATGTAAAGAATGTGTCTTTAAATAAAACAGAATCAGCATAGTAGTTTGGGGTTTTTTAAGAGGCATCAAGGTAGGATAGAAAGCAAGTTTTAAATAGTTTATCAGAAAGTGTTACCCAACTGTGCATTTCCCCAAAGAGGGATCAAATGCCAGAGTGAACAAGCAGCACTTTGATTTCAACGTGCTGGCTGAACAGCTTTTTCTTGGGGGTCTCTGGACCACAATTTAAAAAAAGACTATTGCTTTTACTCAAAATTGTAACTGCATGGTTTTCCAAGAGGACTAAGAATTCCCAGAAAGGGATTGTTACCTTGGTGGATGTTTTTAACAACAAATCAGCAGGTTCCCCTCAAAGAATAATGCAATTGCATTGTACCCTAGCTAGGCTTCAGAGGGAAGGGAAACCAGAAGTTGTAAGATCTGATTGATGAGTTGATTTTGAATGGGATGCAGGCAGCTAGGAAGCATTGATGGCTTTGGTGAAAGGTACAGAGAGCACCTAAACCACTGTGAAGTCATGTGATTAACTCAGAAACAGTGGAAGCATTTCCAGGGACAAGGCATGCTGACAGTCATTTTCCCAAACTGAAGCAATTCCCTGCAAATGCAATCAATGCTGTCAGTCAAGAGAGCATGATGAAGCAAGACTGAATGGTTTTCTTCCTTCCCCTGGTAAAAGCTATGCAGCTTGTTCTAGGGAAAACATCAGTCTGGGGAAATCTCCTTTTTTTAATGTCCATCACTGTGTAGAAGAATGGAGCATGGTTTTTTTGTACATGCTTTGTTTACATTTCTTACAGTTCACTGCTGAGGGGTTCTGAGCACATGTGTGAATCCCATTCAGGGTGGAAGGAAGCAGATGTAGAAGCTGAGCTGCTGCCAGCAGTTCTCATCCTTCTGACAAAAGTCCAGATGAACATCTGGGGGACAGAAGTTAAAAAGTGGAGGGACTTTCAACCTGCATGTTTGCTCTGTCAATACAAAAGTAGAATAGGTGTTTCCACTCTGTTCCAACCCCACTGGAGGGAGAAAGAGGGAATGTGAACTCCCTGCCATCCTGGCACCTGCAGGAGTACTGGGGAACCTGTTAACTTTGCTGTCTTACTGTAGAGCAGCCAGGCAGAGCAGGATACCATGGCACTCTGAGATGCAGCAGTTCTAAATCATACTGGCAATTTCTTCTCTTGCTAAACTTCACTGCAGTGGCAGCCTCAGAATATGGAGTGGCTGGATTCAGGGTCAATTAATATCCTCAACCTTTAGTTAAACTTCCTCAGTTCCAGGAACCTCATATCTCATCAGAGTTACTAGATTATCACATATTCTTTATGTCTAAACAATATTTGAGTTGTTTTGGTTTTGTCCTGGATGGTCTTAGGGTTTTTTCCCTGTTATGAGGTAGTAGGTAAATGAAAGGTCTGAAGCTGTTGTGGGTAGAGATTCTGTGTTTTAAATGAAGCAAGCACTATTTCAAAAAGCAGAATTTCTTGCTCTGGTGATTACAACACAGAACTAATGAGTGTTTCATTGCCTTGTTGCAGTAGGACTTGATTCATCTTAGAATATACATTTCCTAGTAATGGTATGTCAGTCTCATTTTGTGACAGTTCAGTATATCACAAGGTGATGTTGATTTTTATATAAATGTCTATGTGTCAATATATGTAGGTGAAGTTATCTACTTATGACCTCTTTTAGTGTTAAATTTCTTTGTGCAAGACTGCTGTTAAGCTTAACATTTCCTTTGAAAGAACAGATAAGTATTTGCTTTTTAAATTCTGTGAATAAGTTGATGAAAAATAGAAAATATTGCTTACAATTAAAGCCAACAAAACATCCCTAATTTTGCTGACATTTTTGAACAAAACACTTATGACTTTTGCAACTAGGACATTCACCTTGAGGAGGATCTTAGGAAGAGGATATACAGGAAAATAGGTCACTGGCTTTTTGTTAATAAACACCCACCAGGAAAATATGATCAGACCAAAATACAGGAACAAATGTAGAGAGGAGGTTTTAGGCTTTAGACCAGAGGTAAAAAAGACCTCTGATCTAAAGCCTAAAATCTAATTCAGAGGGAAAGATGAAAAGGGGGTTGTGGAAGGAGCAGGTAAAGAAAATGTAACTTCAGAGTCCCATATTGATAATGGTATATCTTTCCAACAAATGATAAAACTGTGTTTTAGGCATGGCAGAAATGCAATGTGCTTTAAGGGCTACCTGGCAAAAATTCCCACTGCAATGCATCCTGTTAAACATAGGTAAAGAATGAAGCACCAACAGCTACTTCTATATGAAGCTGCAAAAATGTAAAAGAAATGACTATTGATCCCAGCTTTGCAAAGGTTCAAGGCAGATGAACATTTAGCTATGTGCATATGGTGATACTGACTATGCATAATCAATTCCTGTTGTTTTCTGAAACTGCAGACATGTGCTCAGTAGAAATGTGTTGAGACTTTTAAAAAAATGAAAAATTGGGTACTTCCGAAGAGACAAGCAAAAATTATGTTGCAGTCCCAAATTCAATCCCTTTTCCATAAAAAATCAAGTAGCTTCTTTAAAATTTTCTAAAACTCTTCTTACATATATAGTGTACATATAACAAAGTTCCCCCCCCCCCCCTTTTATTTTGGAAACAGTTGAAACATGCTGGCTGAAAACCAAAATTTTGAAGCCAGTCACTTTGACCCAAATGATCACATTTGTGTCATGTCTCAAATATCTTAAACTGCAAAAGTGCAGTGTTACAATGGAAAATGACAGACAACTTCATCTACAGACATTGCTGCTAATGATATATTTTTTCCCTTTTTTAAATGCACTACCTTAATATTGTCTAAGGAAAAGTACAAAAACACAAACTACCCAATGAACCCTGCAACAGTCTGGCAGCAGCAGTAATCCAGTTAACAAAAATGTATGTTAAAGCCTTTCTCTAAAATTCTACTGGTAAAGGTGGAATAACTTTTCTGTCCATATTTTGGGAAACTTTAGAACAAATGACAGTGTAAAAAGCAGGTGTTAACCAAAATGAGTCTCTGATCAGGATTTATACTTATTTTTACTTTTTGCTCTAGGAATGAAAGTCACTTACAGTGTACATAATAAAATCTTCCCTCATTGCTTCCTCAGAAATTAATATTAACCATGTGGTAAGTATAAACTTCAACCTGCAAATAATTCTTAAAATCTAGAGCTGTTAATTGAGTGCAAACATTCTGGATCAGTATGGGTAGGAGATATGCTGGTAGCAAGTTTCACATGAGATTAGCAATTTTTATGATTAATTCAGCAAGGGAAGTGTCATCTTAAATCCTTAAAAAATGTCTGTCTTGCATCCTTTTCCTGCAAATTTTAAGTATCTTCTTGCAATTTTTTAATTTCTCTTGCACTAGACTGGAATGTGGCAGGAAGTCCAAATTCAGTATGAATTCTGAATTCAGGAAGAAGTATAACATTTACCAGTTTGGCCTAGATTGGAGTGCAGTATCAGTCTCCTTCAGTTGTACTTCAGATTGCCAGATTATGCTATTATATGTCTGTACAGCCATGTGGAATGAGAAGCCTGTAATTCTTTGGAATTCTTAATTTCTGTCTTATTTCCCACAACTGAGGTGAGATGCAGCTTAGTCATAGTAATTACTAGCCTCTTCAGCTTTCCTAAAAGATGCCCTGAAAATAATTTTAAAACTTCATCCCTCCTCTTTTTCTGGAATCCTGCTATTGTAGATCACATTTTAACCCCTCATTGCCACCACCCCCAAAATCAGAACAAAAAGTGAGCTCTGCTGGGAGAAGCTGTCTATACAGGATTAATTACCCAATGGCTATGACTGGCAAATCTTCTGGAAGGTTTTCTTTGATTGATAAACTTTCCTTTTTTATTTCATTCCTCCCTCCCAAAAAACCTCAAAACCCATCAGCTTTTTTTTTTCTTCTAATTGCATCATCTTCCCAAAAGGATTTTCCCTAGAATACAGGACAATGACATAACAACATATTTAATGTATTGCTTGTAGTCCTGCTAAGATTTCAGCTGCTATTAACAGAAATTAAAGCTCAACCCCAGAAAACAATTCATTAGACTAAGTGAAATGTGTCCATGACCTTGGAAAATTCTATGTGTTCTAAAAATATTTGCTATATTTAGCTTTTGGCAGGCTAGGTTTTAAGGGCATGGAAACAGTAACTTCCTTGCCCACAAAGGTTTAAATTTCTGATACTGTTTTGCTTTCCCATAAGTCATTTAAAACATCCTAATTTGGAACTCCATTTTAAAAACCACTTTCTTAAAGGGAAGAGGAAAAAAATAAGACATGAATATGGGAAAAGAAAATATAATGATTGCTGTAAATACTTTGACTAACATTTGTCCAGGAGGACTTGGGCATTGAAACTGTGTTTGTCAGTTTGGATCATTTTATTGATCAGCTGGCAATGAAAACTGGAAAACAGATTGACATTTATTTCTTGGCCCCTGCCTGTTTCTCATATAGAGATTATTAGCTGGCTATTTTGGGACTGAGAAAAACGGTAGTTTTTGTAAATAAAAAGACTTGTGGCTTGATGAGGAGGGGTTTTGCAGGTGCTTTGAGTCCTTGTCCCTAAAGTCTCAAATCTTTCCATCTCACTTGGGCTGGTTTACAAGATCATTTCTACCTCAATCATGGCATCAAAGCAAACTTGGTTTTCCATTGTTGTCCATAGAGATGTTTTCTTTAAGATGACTGGGCTCTAGCAAACCTGTCCTTACCTCCTACAGGCTCTGCAAGTGCATATTCTTTTAATTTAGCATTTCTGATTCATGTGAAAAGCTTCTCTTTTGCTGGAGAAAATTGGAAGCAAATTTCTTGCCTTTCAGAAGTCCCATTGAGATAAGTTGCTGCCTAAAGATTATTAAAAGTTAATACAGTTTGTTACATTTTGTAAATTATCTAGCATAGCTGACTGGAAAAGTGATACTGAGTATTACCACTCTTTTGAACCAGCACACATTTTAGTTCAGTTTTTCTGGGTTGTATTTGGGGTTTACTATTCAGCAGAATGAGTCCCAGATGGGAAAATTTTATTGCATATTTTTGCCTTGGATTTTTTTGTTTGCTATATTAAGTTAGCAGAATTGTTATTATTTTTGTTTGTCTGGATGAAGCTGGCAGATAAGAATTGCATACATAAATAAGATTTGCATGATGGGTGCCATCAGATAAAAGAAGGTGAATTCATTTTTGTGTGTACTATGATGGCAGCAACATACAAGCCAGAAAAGCAATTGAAAACACAAATCTGATGCAGGACTAAATATTGAAATTTGGAAAAATCTTTTGTCCAAGAAAACAAAACAACACAGCAAAAATTTGGCATGAACTTTAACTCAGCTAACTAGTTTTTCCATACAGTTGAGAAATAAGATGATGAGAATGATTCAATAAACAAAATTGTCAATGTACATTGTTATTTGGGAGGTGGACAGAGATGCATTCTAATTGTGATGCAAGTGAAGTTTTAACTGATAAAAACACCTTTGAGATGCTTTTAAAATGGAGCATGAAAGCTCATGTCCTAGAACTCCAGTTTTAAGTGCAAATGTTGCCACTTCTGCTGCAAGATTTTAGCCTGTCTGATGAATAATCTTTATACTTTAGTCACTGGATAAAAAATAGAACATGAAATCATGACTTGCCATTATGGATGGCTATTACAGATGCTCAGGAAGGATCATAATGCAAAATATCTTTAAGTCCTGAAGCATAAAATTTTCAAATATAGCAGTAACAATAATAATAATAAAGTAAATTTTAAAAAATATGAGAATTCTTAAAAGCTCAAATGAAGATACTTACAACTATTTCTACACGAATATGTTATTTGAGTTAAAGTTCTTATCTCCCAGGTTGCCCAATTAAAGCCAAAACTAGAAAAAAACAAAGATTGTGGCAAGATCACTTTTCTGCTGTTGCTAGACAAAGCTTGTGATTGAAAATGGTTGTGCTCAAAAAATGAAGTCCCTGTGTGGATCTTACCTCTACTTCAGCCTGCGAGGCAGAAGTCTCCATTGAGTCAGTATGACAAGGATTTTGGTGCTTGTGTTTAGTGCTGCTTTTCACCTCCTCAAAGGCACAAATAAAAATCTTAGGACTTGGAGCCCAACCCAGGAAACTTAACATTGCTGTGTTAAATTTGCCACTCCTGCACTGCTGCTTTCTCACAGGTCACAGAGCTGTGAAAATCGGGGAAATGGGGAGGAACTGGTGGGGTGGGGGCACACACATCCCATAACCACCAAGCCATGTGTAACTGCAGAGATCTGCATCTAGCTAGTCTGAAATACTTCAGATACTTATAAAAAATAATTTCATGCTCTCCCAGGGGTATACAATAGTGGAATACTGGCAACATAAATATGTTGTGTTATGGGGGAGTTGCCAAACCATCTGTATTAGAATATTTTAAAAAAACCAAACCAGATATCACCAGATCTTAAAAAAACTAAGCAAACAAAAGACATTTTATATGGTATGTGTTACTACACCTTCTTTATAGAATTTTAACAATCTACTTGAAATAATTAAATTTTAGCTGCTAATATTTTGTCATTCAATAATTTATATTTTAGTTAGCAGCTTTCACCTCTGTTTGTCCTGAAATCATTCACATTAAACAAATCTCTGGGCAAGGATCTGTCAAACCTATAGAATAGAATAAGCAAAGCAGTTTCAGGACCAGAAGACTGATGGAAGCTTTGTTTTCCTCCTCTTGTGAGTACCTCCAGGATCCTTCTGTGTCCCCTAAATCCTACCTAGACAGCAGGGGTCATGTTTGTGTGCTGCAAGTGGAGGGCCAAACAAAACAAAACTGAGGCTCTGCTGCTATAGGTTTTCCCCATAGTAGGGGCAGTAGCTTAAATCTGCTTTACAAGCACTGGTTTTTCACTAACTCTCTGGGAACTTGAAAGTATTGTGAGGCCCTGATTACTTTAGGAAATTTGGGCTAAATTTGGCCAACAGTTGTTGAAGGATGCTGGACCAATGAACAAGCAACTTCAGCTAAAGAGTTTTATTTCCCAGAGGATGACAATACTGTAGGACAGTAAACAACTTGTTCTTGCCCAAACTGGGTTTAAAGTATTGCTCTGAAAAGGATGAAAGCAGATTTAACAGAAGCACAACTTCTATTGTAGACAAATGAAGCATTTGACACTTGTGGCCTAGAAATTCTGAGATAATAAACCTGAAAAATGATGAGTTGCAGATGATAGTAAAAACTCTGTGACTGCAGATAGTCAGATGGAAGACTGAAACAGTGCTGAGTCACCAGAGGCTATTTCAGAACGTGAGTTTGTGGGTAATGAATTAGTAATTGAAAGAGATGAGAGGAGGTGTGTTAAAATGCCTTGTCAGAGTCAGTAATGGTGTTAAGTGCTGTGTATGGACAAAGGACATCAATACCTGAAAAAGCACTGGAAAAACCTAGCTGCTCCCTTTATGTAGGGAACAAGCTTAAGCACTGATGTTACAGAAGTTTTTCAGAGCCTTGTTTCACTATGTTGATTTTTGGAACTAAGAATGTCAGAAGTGTGGAATAATGGACTTTTTTTCTAGTGCCAGCTGAAACATGATGTGGCACAAAGCAGGTGCTCAGCTTCTGATTTTCTGTGCTTTGTTGCCATCAACTCATCTTTGCTCACTGCTCCTGCAAGCCATGCACCAGTCCCCTATGGTGGTCTCCAAGTCAAATCATCAAATCCTTTCTTTCCTTTGTCTGATTTGTTTCTGCCTTACTGCTCTTATCAGCTACTGTCAAAAGACAGTAATTCAGTATTGTTCACTGCTTTCTCTTAAAACAACCCTAACATATCCCTTCAAAACTTACAACTTACTATCCAATAATTTTAAATGCAATCTGCTGCTATTTGGGTTTTGGGGAATTTTTGTGTGGTTTTTTTTTGTTTTCTTTTAAACATTACCCACCTTCTTTTCTCTTGTATTTGCTTCAGTTGTGAAAGGATTTTTGGACAGGGTTTGGCTTTCTCACATTTAATAACTTCCCAGCACCTGGCATTAGAGAGCCCTTAGTAAGGGATCTGTGGATGTAACTGTAGTACTCATAAGTAAATAGTCTACAGTAGCTAAAGGGCTGAAGTAAAATCTCTGTCAGTTTTAGAGCTGAGAGCTCTGAATCACATTCACATGATTGCTCTGTAGGTACCTGAATGTACCATGGTAAAGTTTTTGGGTTTCTTTTCCCTCTTCAAGCCCCATTTGTAGCTACATTCTCTCATGGGATACAAGCAAATTCTGTGGACTTCATTGGGAATTATTCCTACTCTGCAAGTGGAGAGCAGAGCCCATGACTGGACCGAAGCCAGCGTTCTTTAAAAGTTCACATGCCTTCTATTTGCTCTCTAATTTAGACTCCTTCTGACCAAACAAAGGGAGGGGGAGAGGAATGAAAAATAGTAGCATCTGTGTCAGTAAAAAATTCTAAGGGTTAACATAACATGATGCAAACTGTTTCATCTGTTCTTCCTACTTGCCCATTTTAATCAGAAATGAGTAAGTAGGGCTTATATGCACTGAACTTGAAGAATGCTAATGGGATGTCTGCATCATGTTGTACCCAGAGTACTTATGCCAGAATAGGAGAGCCTTTAATTCTGTAATTCTCTCAGGCAAGAAATGCTTTCTGAAGAATTACTTTAAATTTAAACTCTCATTCTAATGTTAGGCAGCCTGTTGGAACTCTGAGTTAAAAATTGCTTCAGCTTTAGTTACTAGAGCCAGATGTAACATTGACCTTAAATGGTAAAAGCTCCCAAGAGTGAAAGAGAGGCTGGCCCGAGGGGAAAGAGAGGAATAACTGAAGTTTTAGGTAAGTAATCTCTAGAACCAGGAATAAGCTCTTTTTCAGCCTGAAACAGAACGGAACCATTTTTCCTCCTTAAAGGTACAGTAGCTTGTTCTTGTGATACTGAGGAGCTGGTTCTTTACCCCTTCTCCCCCACCCCTTCAAATTCTACCTCTTTGTCAGATTTTAGCTGCTTAAAAACTGGGTGTAGTCAATGCAACCTCGTTCTGCTAGCAAACTGTTTGGGATTATACAGGAATGAAAAAGGAAAAGCTGTGTTAATTACACTGAGACTTGAGTAATAAAGGTATGTAGTCAGTAATTCAAGGTAACTTGATTCACAGATATTGTCATCTGTATTGTACTAACCAAGTCTTAGGAGCAATCCATGTTATAGAGAAACAGATAAGTCATAGATTGCTCTTTTTCTTTTTAATTATGACTTTCCTTCCCTCATGCTTTTAACAGTGCTGGAGTGGTTCATATTGGTGGATTATCTATTTGTCTGGAACTTCTCTTTTAAAAAGGCATTTGCAGAGCCATTTCTTCATACAGTCTCTGTTTGAGTTTAGTCCTGTTAGATGTAAATTAGTACCACAAAGGTGTATTTAATTGGAGTTCTGTAAAGAGAAAAAGAAATATCTTTAAAGTGTTAAAACACGTTTCCTTTAGTACAGAAAAATCTCATTATTTGCCTTTCTTGGTATTTTGGTTTTCAGTTTTGTCTGTGCTATTTGGTAGCTATCCTGCATTAAAGTGTATTTAATTTCCTTGATGAATTAAAACATATTTTGTCTTACTATTATCTATATCAAGGTCTTCTTTTGCTTTAGACAGCAGTATGTAAACAGCATAAAAGAATGAGGTCAGTGCAAGGAAGTGATAACTGGAATTGGAGACTTAGGTTTCTGTTACTTACTCACATTACTAGCAACTTGTGTTAGTGAGTTGATTTTTCAAATCTGCAGAGCATGGCTTCACCTGGTGAAAAATTCTCTGCAATCAGTAGTGAATTTCCATCTCTGTGTGTGGATTAGAGCATAGTTCTTAGTTTCTGCCATACAGAGATTGGGTGAATTTAGAGTTCTGAGTGTAGACAGTGTTCTTGTGAGTGCTGACAGTCACTGCATTTATGTTTCATATGGTAGGTGTTGTGTACACTTTTGTGAAAGTTTTCTTCATCCAGCTTCAGGAGGCTGTGATAAATGAATCTTACTTGTTAAAGCATTTCAGATCTTATTACAAAACTTGTAATAGTTTTATTTTTCTCTGGACTGTCATTTGTGAACAGCTTAGTACGTTTAGGTTAAACTTCTAGCAGACCTTCATGTTTTACATCAACAGTAATACCCCAAATCAACAATTATAGCACACTTGGAGCCTAATCATCTAATGATACAACTCACAGAAATCTAAGTTTATTAGAACAGTGGAAATTAAGAATCAGTCCAGTATATGAAATGCTGAATACTGAGGGTCCTCACTTATACAATGTTCTTGTATTCAGGCCTCCAAAGACCTTGTTCTGATTTGTTGATCTTGCATGTGTTACTTGTGATGTTTTATGCAACCTTTCAACTTCTGCAAGGATGTACAAGTTTAGATGGTATTCTAGAAGGTGTTGAAGTTTCCATGACTTATTTTAACAATGTCTAAAGGTTGGGATAATTAATCAGTGTCTAACTCTTGCAGATCTGAACCAAGCATATATTACTAATACTTGATATAGCACTTCAACAACTCTTGTTCTTATTTCACACATTTCTTTTTTGTCTTGTGACTTAAAATATACAATAAAGTACCTATGTGTAAATTTATCTTCAGTAAAGGTATTATGATGACAAAAGTGTAATTTAATACATAAAGTACAAGTTGTTTATTTGTGCATGGTGAATATTGTGTTAACATCAGCACTGATAAGTACCTAGGACTTTCATTGTATCTAACTTTTAGAAATCCATCTGCTTCACATTCTTCTGGATTAAGTTCTAAATTGTCTGTGAAACCTGTATGCCTCCCTAGCTCCTATCTTTTTATGTGTCAGGGGCAGTTTTAATTACTATAGTCCTATTTACCTGGGGCCAAAACATTGGAAATAAAGAATTATCTAGCAGCCAGATTCATAACTCCAATGTTTAGCCTCACCTGCTTCCAATCTCCTTTCCATCAGTCTGTTTCCTGACAGCTTTTAAGGATAATTCGGTGTCAAATAACTTTTTAAAAAGCTATTTAGGACAGAGTACAGCAAGTTATAGGGTTCTGGACCTGGGAGAGACAGATGTGAAAGCTTCTCCTTTCTTGGGTCATATGTGAATGTTCCTCACATGGAGTTCTCCTTCCTCATCTATTTGCTGTTCTTAGAGAAGTGTGTAAGTCCAGGGGAAAAAAGGATAAAATTGCTTGTGAGTGGAAGGGGAAAGAAAATCCTTGCTGTTTCAAGGTCCGTGGGCTGTTTAAAGATCTGGGGGATTTGTGGGCAGAGATTCATCTTTTTGCTGCCCTGACTTGCAGCCTTCCTGTAAACTAAGCAGAAGAATTTCCTTGTGGTGTGCTCCCTGCCTGTGCTCCCTTTGAAAAGTGGGTCAAAGAGATGTTTTGGATCTCAGTATCACTGGCAGAAAGGAAATCTGAGTGGGGGATGGATCTCTGTAAGCTTCTAGGCTAGTGACTCAAGACATGAATTACTGCTTATGTACATGTGTAGAGCTGTTGTGGAGAGCTAAGACTGTGACTTATGGTAGTGCTTTGAAATAATAATTCACTTTCCCTCCCTGGAAAGTAGATCCTAAGGATTCTGAAAAGGAGAGAGGGATTTGTTATTTAGAGTGAGTGGACTTGTAACCTCAGGTTTTGATGGAGAGCTTCAGCTCTAATAGCATCCCTGGATTTAATCTTCTAATCTAAGTAGGTAGATGTAATAGGTTTTTTGCTTTATATTTCCATTCTTTAGGTTGATTTCAGTGTGTCTATCATTAATTTTACAATCTTGAAGAACAATTTGAGAATTAAATTTTACTTAGGAATTGCCAAATTTATTAAATATCTAAAAGGTTGAAACAACAAAACCAACAACAAAGACCACACACTCACTTCCATTTCATAGCTGAAATCAAGAATGCCTTACCATGTGCTAAAACTTTCACTTATCCTTAAAATGTGCAAACCACAAAATCTTTAGGTATCACAAATAATCTGAGAACTGTAGTATTTTGGATATCTCTAGAGATCTGTGGATTTGGACAAGTAAGGCCTGTAGAATATGATCTTTCCTATGCTGACAGGGATTGCTGGGAGAGGATGAGAGGAGCAGGGAGGGGAGCATGCAAACCTGCCAGCTAATATATGTCAAGTGAGTATGTGAGCCTGCAAGTCTTTTCCCTAAGGAAGCATATTCTGTTGTGTTTTGCTGATGCACATACTTACTTTAGAGTCACTGCTGTCCCCTGATTTATGTGTAAATATGCCTGATGATTGTCCAAAGAGAGCTGCAATCTCATGGCTATAAAATCCTGGATTAATTACTGGGATTTCTGCAAAGGGATTGAAAAGTTGATCTAATGAAGAGCAGTGGTGGGGAAAGCTTTTTATGTTGCAGCTACACATTCTTTTTCTTACCCACTGTAATGTTTTAAGTCCTGAGAATGAATGTGTGGTAGAAATTCTGGGCTGCTGGGACAAGTACAATAATTGCTTTGGGGTAGAGGCTTGCCTTCTGAGTGAAATTTTGCTGTTTACATAATTCTGCAGCATGTTTTGTAAGGCTGAGGTTATACATGGGGAATTTGAGTCTTTGCTTTTGAAATCGTCAGCAAAGTTTCCATTGACTTCACTGTTGCCAGAGGAGGCACTTAGTGAATGCCACAAAGGTAAAGATTCTCTCAGGGCAATCTGAGTAAGAGAAGGTCTATTTTCATCCATCTTATTTTGGACTTAATTTGTACTAACAAATTAGAAAATCAGTAAAATGATAGCTTTTTCTGAAATTTTGGACAAGAAAAATCCTCTATTTCATTTTGAAATGTTCTTCCAGTTTCTCCAGTCTCTTTTAGAAGGTAGTAGAATATAGTAAGGTCTCATATATCAATTTATGTTTCCTGTTAAAACTTCCAAACTTGTGCTGTAACTGCTGAACAGAGAAATTAAAAATTAAGCTGGAGAGCTTGTGGAGAGGAAGGGAAATCATTTGACAGTGTATGAAAATTACTTCCCAATTTCAGCTGCTGAATTTTCCATATTTTTCTTCATAAATAGTGAAGGAAAGCCACTGACCTCTGGGCTCATGAAAATAGAATTACATGACTGGGCCCAGTTGCAGCAGAGGGTGGAGTTTGTCCCAGGAGGAGGCACTAAATCAATCTGATGCTCTGCACATCACCTCAGACTGGAGAAGTCTTGGAAGGAACCCTACATATTGTGCCATGTTCCCTTATGCCAGTGTAGTGTAGTGGTGCCCATCCAGACTTCCCTGAGGGCTCTTGCAGTTAAGATCTTTTTCCTGTTTTTTGTTAGATAAAATTATCAGCATTGCTCCAAAAGCTGGTTTTAATAAGTGCAATAGTCAGTGGAGCATACTGTTGAAACCAAAGCAGATTTATCAGAATTCCCAAGTGTCTTAGGAACCTGAAGCAAGGTTAGGAGGGTTTGAAAAGTACTCAATGCATTAAGTAAAAATATCTTTAAGGGACAGGGAAAAAGAATTTGTGGGATATATTCTAAAACCTCAGCATGTAAAACTCAGTTTTTATCTTCATGTTGATTTTTTGAGATATGTTTGAAATGTCTTCTGCATAAAACACAGCATTAAAATGTCCCTTCCAAACCTCATATATTATGTGCTAATGGAATAGAGTCTCTGGAGTATTAACAACCTTGAACCCTTATAAGAAGCTCTTGATATTTCCTGTTGGATTCATTTTTTTCTAAGACCTTGACATTTTCTGTTTAACAGATTGTTTTTCTTAGTAAAATGGCAGACATGAACCATCTCACTCTCTACAAAGCTGATGTATAATTGTAATGGAAGGGTGAATAATACCTAAAGATCCCCAAGGAAATCTGTCCTGTTGCTGTTTGGTATTTCTGTCTCTAGTAATGTATTCAGAAATTACATTAAATACCAAGTGGTGAATTTTACTGAGCACTTTAGAATGATGCTAAAATTAAGGACCCAGAGGAAAAATACTGCACACAAGAAAAGTAACCTGAGCTACACTGGGAAGAGTATGGCTAGCAGGTTGAGAGAGGTGATCCTGCCCCTCTACTCAGCCACACCTGCAGTGCTGTGTCCAGTTCTGGGCTCCTCTGGACAAGAGAGACAAGGAGATACTGGAGAGGATCCAGGAGAGACCTCAAAGGGGATGTGAGGGGTCTGGAGCATCTCTCCAGTGAGGAGAGGCTGCAGGAGCTGGGCCTGGTCAGTTGAGAGAAGGCTGAGAGGGATCTCATTAATGCTGATAAATATCTCAAAGGTGGGCTGAGAGGATTGTGCCAGACACTTTTCAGTGGTGCCCAGTGACAGGATGAGGAGCAATGGCCATAACTAAAACACAGGAAGCTCCATCTCAACATGAGGAACAACTTCTTTACATTGAGGGTGTCAGAGCACTGGGACAGGATGTTCAGGAGATGGTGGAGTCTGTCTGGATACACTCAAAACCCACCTGAATGTGTTCCTGTGTCACTGCTCCAGGTGACTCTGCTTTGGCAGGGAGGTTGGACTGGATGATCTTCAGAGGTCCCTCCCAGCCCTAATTATTCTGTGATTCTTATTATGAAAATGATATGTTGTGTTTCCTTAAACCATCTAACAAGTCAGACTTTCCTTCTAAATCGCTGTTCCTGTTTGGGTTGTGTGGAGCTTTGCCCATGTACATGACCTATGGGTCTGTGTCAGTGGACTTTGATCTCTCCAGAGAATCTGGCTCCACTTAATATGAAGACAATTTCCCTTTTTCTGTTTCTTAACAGCTGAAGATCAGAATTGATAGACGTTTTTCCCTTCAGAGCAGGACTTGGTAAATTTCTTGTACAGCTTTTTACAAAACGAGCACAAATCCACCAGGTTTTTCACCTAATGTTATTCTTAGGTAGTAGTTGCTGATATGTTTTCTCAGAACAAAGTCTCTCATGACAGAAACCTCACAAGTCACAATGTATCTTACACTCATCTGTCAGCTTATATGATTCAGAAGTTGTGAAGCTGGGAGGTTTTTTTCTTCCTTTTGAAAGTGGGTACTGTACAATCATCCTGTGTACTTATCTTCTGAGCATCTGCTTGGAAAATAAAACAACGTGCCTTTTTGACATCCAAGAAAGTGCTATAAAAAGTCTGTTGCTATGTTTAAATGCCTACACTCAGTTGCTATAGCAATAAAAATATCAAAAATGATGTACAAATTGCCACAGTGCATTACCAGCCCTTTCCTGGACAGGGAGGTTTTGGGACTGAGACTGTGACAAAGGTGCTCAGTGTATTGGAGAGCAGAATTGCCCCATAGTTCCAGGTGCCCTGTGGTGTCATCTAAGAGCAAAATGTGTCCCAAAATGTGTGAATCCCCCCAAACTGGCTGGGTCAAATGGGAGAGTTGGGTCCCTACTGAATTCAGTTGCTTCTTCATGACTTTTATGTTGAATATTTGGACCAAGTTGCCATTTTTCTGCAAGATAAGCTGCTGAACATATTGACCTTTCTCTAAATTCCTTCAGTCCCATGACAGCAAGTGTGAAAATCAGCTTACAGACTGCATCAACCCGTGTAGAATTTTTTTCTGTGTAATGTCCCAGTGGTGAAATGTCCTTGTTTCTTAGGCAGTTATGGGCACCCTGCTATCCAAAAGAAAAGAAATTAAATAGTAGCTAATGGAATCTTTAGCATCTCTGTGGGGCTCAAAGCCTTGAACATTCAGTTGCTTCTAGAAGAGAGCAGGAAATCCAACTTCCTTCATAAAACACAGCAAGCAGAGGAAGGCATGTTATTTTGGCAACTGTAAGCTTGGTTATGGAATTGAATTGTTTCCTCAGATTTTTCTATGCCTCCTTCTCTTGTCTCCTGAGGAATGTTAGAGGAAAAACTTGGAGAAATTGAAGCCATGTTTGAAAGCAAGATAACTGGTTCTCCTTATTTCAATTAGCTTGAAGAATCCTCAAGGTTCAAATGAGATTGTCTCAAACTGCAGAACAGTGTGCAGGTTGATTTGCATATGGTAATTCAACCTGACAACAGTCAGGTAATTATTTCAAGTATTTTCTGTAACATACTCTGAGAAGTCCAGTTGAGAGGTCTGATATCAAGAATGTATCAGTGGTAGAAAAACATATTTTAAATTTTTGTTTCAGTTGTTAGTTATTGTTTCATGCTCTTTTTCAAGAGTGTTTTGTAGATGCTGATGAACTGATTCTTAGAGGCATCTATGATACTCTGTAGTTTGAATTCTGTAAATTAAATTCACTTAAATTCTGTAGTACCTCTAAGTACATTTGGGCTTTTTAATTTTTCTAAAAAGACTGGATAAACTACTGCCATGTACTTGGATCACAGTTTTTCTCAAAATAAGGCCTGCAGTGTTGCATACATAGTTGCACCCCTCTCATTTCTTCTAGCTTGTATTTGCAATCTCAGTACAGTACTTTTCTATAATGAATCTTGAGAATCTTTGGGATTTAATTGTAATGTTTCAGTTTTGGTTTTAAGTGTTGAAAAATGTGACAATTTGCAGCTTTACAGCTGCACAAACTCCAGTGAGTATGGAAGCATGTCTTTCTCAACCTCTGTGGGGATTCTTTGTTTACTTTCCAGCTGTTCCACATGGAGTACTGGACAATAACCTGGGTTTATCCTTAAATGAGAAGGTCAACAGCACTGATTGTGGATTTGGTTTGTTGGTTGTTGCTTGGTTTTGGGGTTTTTTACAAATCTAATAGGGGAGTTCAAATGTTAGATCCATAAATATTTATTGATACTTGTTTATTAAAGTCCTGTGTAATTAAAATTCCAAAGGTTATCCTGTTATGTCGAGCTTGGGAGGTGCTTCTGTGGCTGCACACTGTTGTGTGCCTGTAAAAGCAGCACATCTGCACTGCATTGACAATACTGGAACCGTTACTGTTGAGAATATTTGGTCACATGAATAATCTAATTGGGGAAGGGGAGAAGACAACAGAGATGTGTGAAACTTAAAAACTATAGCTTTTATTTCTCATGACACTGTCAAATACTTTTAACAAAGAAACCTGATTTCCCTGAGAACTGTGTCTATAGCACCCTCAACACAATTATGACAGTTTATTCTGCATTTCTAAGCTATTCTATGTAGTCTCTGTTTCAGATGCTGTACATCTGAACTTGCATCTGCCATGGAAATACAAACTTCCTGATATCTGTCAGTTCCTGCATCAACTTAGCTTGAAACTCATCACCAGCTTATGGCAGTGCAGGAGGAAGTGGGAGACCTGAACACACAAAATTAGCCACATAAGCTTTTTTCTAGAGAAAAAGTATTACATGGCTGTTGTTTGAGAAGCCCATTTCTCCCTATATGTTGTCCACTAGCCTTCTTTAAGTGTTAGCTATGTGTTTATTCTTTCCAAAATCTATTTTTGGTATTGTTTTCCTTGGACTAAAAATTATGCTTTTATTCTGGTTGTCAGCCAACTATCTTTCCCCCTTCTTCCCTGCCCTCCCTTCATTCCCTCCCAGTACCCTTTGAACTTGTTTGTCTTGTTGAATTTGGCAGGAGAGGATTGCAGAAGTATTAAACTCCTATAAGTGAAAATCAGTGGTGTGTTAAGAGAGGAGAGACCCAGCTTAGTGCTGCTAAGAGGAAAGGCTCCACTGTGAGCTGAAATTATCACTGATTCTGTTTGATCTGCCAGCTGGCAACCTGGCGTGTGTGAAGCTTAAAACCAGGCACAGCAAATGCTGTCTCTTGGCTCTCCAGACTGGTAGGAGACAAGGAGACATGTAAGCTTGCTGTGAGGGAGATAAAACACAAAATCATCAAAATAAAATACCCGAAGAACGGGTTTTGATAGCTCAGCTGCTTAGAAACAACCCATTTTTTAATGTAGGGAGACATAGGTTACTAAATGGTGTTTGTGCACTGCTATCTTTATTTTGGAAAAAATTTGTAAATGTCTGTGAGATAGATCATGAAAGCTGCAGGCTGATAACTCCTGTGATTTCACACCAAGTTCTAATAGTTGGTGGCAGTCCATATGTTTGTCTGCTTTCCAAAGCGGTGCAGAGCACTGTTAGTTTGTAACAGACACCCTCATCTATTTTGCAGATTTTTCCATCGAGGCCTAAAAGGAAAAGGTCTGAGGTTTCTGCAGTCTTTGGGAACAGGCTATGGACTCTGCTCAGCCTGCTCTTTAGGCATGTCAGTCAGGTTCATGGGAATGTTCTTAGTGGACAGGTTCTTCCCATGGCAAGTAAATGTCAACCATCTGGGTAGAGGCAGCCATTCTAATTAGGCTTTCCTTATACAACAGATGTTTTGAAGCTCAGCCAGGGAGAATAAAGTAATACCCTGAGACAGCAGCCCTTATCTGCTTTCTGGTCATTTAAAGAAGGCAGTTGGGGCTCAGGAATCTGTTCCCTGAAAACTTCCTTACATTTGAAGTGGTTTCTCCACCAATTATGTCCTATTGTGCATGTTCAAGGTCACCAGGCAAGCTCTAAGATATATGGAACTCCAGGAGTTCACATCACAAACGCTGCTCACTTGGACTCCCTACTTTAGGTGCCCTTTAAATCACCTGTTATAGGTTCAGGGGTCTATTTAGATTTTTAATATATAGAAAAATACTGGTCTCTTTCTCTAAAGACTATTCAGAGTATGAAGATATTTGGTTTATGGATAAGGATTGTGTTAGTTCTTCTCCTTTTTTTAAAATAACATTGGGAAAACCAGCAACTCTAAATAAATGCCCTCAGCATGAGATATAGGGATCCTGTTAAAGAACTCCCCTTCTGTCTTCCTTCAGCTCACTTCAGAAGTTTCTGGAGATCATTTTTGTTAAAGTAAACTTCAGTGAAAAATGGCAGAATGAGATCTCATTTGCTCTTAAGCAAACTGACTGCACACTTTGTTACTCACTGGTTTGTTATTCTGTGATTATTTGAAAGAAATTTACCTGTGGTAGCATCCCATTTTCTTTCTTTGCCTGATCATCTGCTTGGAAGGAATTGTTCATTTTGCTTGAATGAACTAAAAATCCCACCCTTTTCTATCTAGTATTGAATTTGTTTCTCCATATTTAAAACAGGAAGCTCCTGCTTACAGCATTCCAGCTATCAGCCTGCTGAATATTCATTATCCTTTCTTCACCTGTGCTGCAAGGCATTATGCTGACCATGAGAATTCCAGACCTTATATTCCTCTGATAGGTAATAACTCTTTGCTTGCATTTTAAATTTTACTTCTGTAGTTTGAAACAGTTGTTGTAATTTCTCATTTGTGGGTCTCATCCAGTGCAGTGAGTAAGGAACCCTGTACACATGAGAGTTGCACAGGTCAGTTGTTATTCTGACAATTTTTAACATATTTCGGGGTTTTTTCTTGATTAACATAGATGTTACCCATTTGCTGGGTTTTTAAATTAAATGCTGCTTTATAAGCAATTTTAATTAAACTATAAAGTTTAAGGCTGGGGTCATAGATGAGAAGATATGAAACCCTAAAAAAATGTTCCTAGAAGATAAAAATCATTGTTGAATTACCTAACTAGTATCAAAAAAGATATATTTTTATTTATATATCCAGCATTATTCCACTGAAGTGAATGCTCCACCTGTTGATAAAACTCAGGATGTAAGTGTGCATTCCTGGTGCCTGGAAGTGCAAAGTGCTTCGGGTATGTAACAAAAGAGATTTAGTTCAGCAGTGCAAGAACTGAGACAGCTTCTTTTAGGTAACACAATGAGTTTTACTACAGTGAATTGAATCATTTGGAGGTAGCCTGAAGCAATATTTATTCCACAGTGCCAACATCTGATAAACAATTCAGGTGAAGAAGCAAGACCAGTGACCACTTTCACTTCATTGAAGTGATCATTTCTTCTTCACAGTAGTAAACCTTTGCTCTATTGGCAAGTGTTATTGGAAAGTGCTGAAGTATTACATTCACAGTATTTTGAATGCTCTGAGGTTCTTAAAATGAAAAAAAAAACTCACCTTTCCCAAAATATTTGTAGGACATAGTGAAAAATATGTCATTATACAGTGAAGACCCAAATCCCTTGAAGAGGTCAGGACTCAACTGTTGTGTCCCTGACTTTCTTAAGCACACAGTTCCATTATTTTGTGCTATGGAATAATGATTTAAGTGGGTGAAATTTAATGTTCTAGTCAGTTAATAAGATTAAATAATGTACCAGTGCCAAGAATATTCAGCATGTTTTCAATATTCAGACCTTCCTCAGGAGTATTAACCCATCCCAGTAAGGGCTGCAGCTGGGCAGCTTTGTGAGAGTAAACTGAGCAAGTAACTGCTGCCTGTCTTTGCAGAGTAACCTCACTAGAACTGTTGCGTGACTTATAAATGCCTGACATACTCTGAAGACAGAGTATGAACCTAATGAGTGAACTAAATAAAATTCCATTACTCCACCTTGCTTAAAAAAATGAAGAAAATTAAACTTTTAATGCCAAAAGCACTGGTGTAGTGTAATTGGTAACTCTAAAGTTGAATGTTCATGGAGCTCTGCAGTATGTTCACTGAAGGAACTGATTGTAATTCAACAATCTCTGAGATTCAAATTTGCTTTTTACTTCACCTCAGTTCAAAAGTACACTTAACACATTTAGAATTGAAGCGGATTTTTTCTGAGTATGATAGAAAAGTGTGGTGCCATTCACACAGGTTGGCAAATTGTTATGGTAAGTACTGTAGTTGCCCTGTCTTTTAATCTTCTAAATTCCATTGTTTCTTCAGAAAATTGTTTCTAATTTAACTTGGTAATGAGAATTTTAGAAAAAGAATCATAGCTGGCTCTGACTTTAAATTTAAATATTTCCTTTAACAAAATTACATAAATGGCATGTTCAGTTAGTAACTTTATCCTCTTTGTTCTGTAAAAATATACTTTTTTGTTTTCAACAACCTTAAAACTTAACACTTGGAGGGAACACTTAGAAAATGAATTTGTATGTTGTCTTTAAATGCCATGGAAATTCAAATAAACATTGTTCTAACTAAGAAACACAACAACAAAAATTTTGTGTTGGAAAAAATATTTACATGCCTTAGAAACATATTCAATACAATTTTATATCCTCTTATTTGCAGAGATCAAGCAGTATCATTGGTATTTCTATTTAGATAGATTCAATTATTTTTTTGCATAGGTACAGACATTATACATTTTGTTTGTTAAGCTAGCTTGGCAATTGTTACCTGTTTCTAGTCAATTGTTGGATGTAAAGAAGAAATGAAGGGAAGATGTGAAAAAAGATGAGAGGAACACACATTAAATATTTCTAGAAAGCTTATAAACTTTAGTTCTAAGTTCTGGCTTTCTATTTCTCTCTTATTTCTTTTGATCTGTGAGGAAAAATATTGGGAAGATGATTTCCTAATTACTGCAGCCTAGGATTTGGATACAACATTAATAAAGGGAATTAAGATTTTAGTTCTTAAGAACATAAATTCTTAGCCAATATAATTAAGAATTAAGAGAAGGATAGAAACTGTCTCTCTTTAGCTTACTATTCCTTCCACTGCCCCTAGAAAATTTGTGGAAGGTAATCTGAAGTCACTTCAGGAAAGACCATTATATAAAAATTATTAATTTTAACCTAACAAAGCTTATTTCCCTGGGCTTCTCTGTAGTCATCTGAGAAGAAAAAGCTTCCTGCAGAATGCAATTCAGAGAGCCTAAATTAAATTCCTGGTTTTAGGACAGGAACTTAAGTTGATTCAAAAACAAGAAAAAAACAAAACAACCCAAACCAAACTAACAGAAAAATTCAGGAGACAAATGACCTTAGGCTGAAGTGAGTCCTCATGATGGTTCCCTTTGTACACATTCTCATGCCTGTCAGTATGTTGAAGGCAAGTGGTATCATTAATAATGCAGTAGTGAAGATGATGAACAGAATGAAATGGGTCTGGGCTCTTCTCTTGATCCTTCAGCACAAGGAATATCAACTTCGGGGTTACTGGTTTTGGTAGGAACACTTGAAAGAGATCTTAGATCAGCATTTAGCAACTGTATCCAGCCATATCCCAGCTGATGAATCTTTGAATGAAAACAGCAATTTTAGCTGACAAGTAAAAGTAGATATCTGCATTGTCTGTGAGATGACAATTTCTTCTTCAGCTTATCAAGTTTTCATTTCTTTATATCAACTTTAATAACTATAATAGGATAAATGCAAAGGTGGTGTTTAGTTTACCTGAATTGATAAAGAGACACAAGCAAGCTAGATAAAGTTTCATGCTGCTTACCAAATCACAATATCTAAAGCAAAACTGAGCTTGAGAGCTTCAAGGGGAAGAGGGATGCTGAGGTGAAAATTTGGCTTTTTGGTGTTGCAAGAACTGTTTGTCATGTTCCTTTACTTACCTGTACTCCCAGGATTTGATATTAGGGAGCTTTCCCTGCTTAGTCCTGTCCTGCAAGCCATACAAAGGGAGGACAAGGTTTGACCTGCCAAGTTGGAGGCATAATTGTGTTGCAGCAAAACAGGACAGGGAAAACCTGCAGGTTTAGAGGCAAACAAAATGTAGTTTGTCTCTCCAAAGTAGAGAGTGGAAGATTTGATTGTGCTTTGTGGGAAAAAAAAAAGTAGATTTCTCATAAAATTTTCTAGACAAGAATTAAATGTAGTTTGTTTTGATCTTGTGCATCTATGATGGACTATGTAACCATAGTGAATGAAAACTTAGAATTATATGTATTATCTCTTTGTTAAAGCAACCTCATTGTGGAATTTGTTATAGATTGAGTTTTCTGGTGCACAAAGGAAATAATACTTACAGTGTGAAATAACTTCTAGAGTTGTAAAGTCATGTGGCCTTTTTCAAGTTTTTAATGTCCCAGGGGGGAAGGCCATCCACTGTATCTTAGACAAATCTTATATTTTTGTTTTTTACATTTCTTTGCCTATTGAAACCTGTTGTTTATACTGGCTGAACCAGTAAGAAATATTAGAGGAAGAGAAGAGGTATTTCAAACCTTTATCCCAGAAAATGGATTTATTCCTACTGCTGTATATTCTGTAAGAGAAAACCAGTGGGAGTACAAGAGCATCTTAAGACATTTCCTCAGTTTGTACCATTGATTTGAGCTGAGATTATTCTCACGTTTTTCTGACTCAGACACATGTGAGGCTTTGGACCAGGAGTGTAGGCAGCAGTGTACAGCTGAATATATGTGTCAGGGAGAGATGTCATCTCAAAATAAGAGACATTTTTGCAGTGAGAACAATCATTCACTGGAACAACCAACCCAGAGGTGTGGTAGTGTCCCCATTGCTGGAGGTTTTCAAGACACAGAGAGGATGCTTAATAATCTCATCCAGTCTCCCTTTCCCACAATGGGTTGGGCAGGTCAATCTTTCAAGGTCCCTTCCAACCTGGGCTGCTCTGGGATTCAGTGATAATGAGTAGGAAAAAGATGGAGAACACCATTAATACTTTGTAATTGAGAGCTGTGTAAACCTTCACCCCAGTCTCAGCTTCTTGATTTTTCTGGAAGTTTCTATATTGATTTGCACCTATGTCTTCTATTAAAAGGCATTGAAAACAAATCAGATTTTCTTCACAGAGCCATAAAATGGGGGATGTCCTTCAGTGTGTGTGTGCAACCAAATGTGCCTGTGTGTGTAAGACTGCAAAGTTTGGAAAGGGCTGGTTTACTGTCATTTCTCCTGTGAAATTCAATTCTTTCTCTATGATGCATCTTAAAGAACTGAAAACACTTTCAGTGACCTGCCACCCAAATAGCCTCTTAAAAACATCTGAAGATTGCTCATCTGCAAGAATCTAAAACGTGACAAAGCAGGGAGATGCCAGGCATTCTTCAGGCTGAGATATGTTTACTTCTTCATGGAAGCTGCTGAGGAATCCAGCACAGTATCATCCTGAGTCTTAGTCCTGGCTGTGCTCTTAGTATTTACTGTTTGTATTAACTAGAAAAATGTAAGAAAAAGTCCTTTTCTCCCATTGTTCTGTCCATCCATTTCTTCAGCATTGCCAATTACACATGGTGAACAAAAAGGCACTTTTCCTTTGTTTACTTTCTCACAATCAGTTTCTTTCAGAAATTGAAGCTGCTTCCACCACTGAACATAAGGGCTGCACATCCAGCTCTTGCAAACCATTCATCTGATCCTACATAAGGGTCGTGTTCATGCTGCTCCAAAAGCTGAACCCTTCTTTAACCCTCACTGTTCTCAACATCTGCAGCTCAGGCCTTTCCAGGTCCAGGGGCTGTATAGAATTGCTGCTGTACATCTCCTCTACATGCATCTGATTTCTGTTTGAACTGACTTCTGTGCTCCAATTATTTTTCAACTTCCTGTGAAAACAAATTCAATTATTTATTTATATACTGTTGTGAAAGAACTTCTTTTCTACTCAAACAATTGTTTAGTAGCTGCTTTTGGCATCCTTATCCATATGTACTGTGAAGAATTGAGGGCAAATAATTAATAGGCCACCCTCTTCAGTCTATTCATCACTTTATAACCTTTTTCTATCCAGAACTGACTTTTTTGCATGGAAGCCATTTGCAATGACTGACCAGTTTTTCTTCTATGAACCATTTGATTTTATGTTGTTGGTGGTTGGTTGTTGTTCTTTTGGGGGATGTGTGCTTGTTTTGTTTGGTTTTTTGGGTATTTTGAGATGTGACTAGAACTGTTTTAAGGATTTGGTCTCATATTCTAAGCTGTTTCCAGCTCTTTCCTATTCTTGACATTTTTGCCGTTTTGGCTGCTGCCGAATGCTATTTTCAGAGAACTATTCAAAATTACTCTGAGCTCTTTCCTGTCCTGTAAAACTTAATGACAGACTCTTATTTAACTGTTTTTTGGTTTTTTTTGTCATGTGCATCTACTTGCCTTTTTCACCTGACATTTTGTTATTCAGCTGCTCAATATTGCATGAACTACCTTGGCTGTCTTTGGTTCTGATTTTCCCATCTCATCTTTAATCATCTCTACAGATATACCCACTTTTCCACATTCTTTAGGACTATGTTGAACACCTTGGCACCCATGGAATTGTAATGTCTGCAGCACACAGAACTGCTTCTGTCCTTTTTCTTCCTTCATTTACAGGAGGTATTTCTCTTTTGTCCTGTGGGTGCAGTTTCCTTAAGATGTGTGATAGAAAATTTTGTCAAAACCTCTCCTTGAAAAATACATGTTGCTGGTATTAAAATGTTTGTTGATTTCTGTAAAGGAATTTAATGAAATAGCAAAGTTTAGACTGCTGGACAGTCCTGTATTAATTTATCATTCTTGTATCTGGATCTATTTAGTAATAAACTATTGCATAAATTTCTTATCTAGGACAGTTATTATCTGAAAGTTAGGAACTAGGATGAAAGTCTTAAGTGATAATAAAATTATAAAGCAATCAGTTCTCAAATCAGAAGTTTGTTTTGCTTGGGCAGAATAACAAAGTGGTTCAGGGTCAACATCAAAATATTTAAGGAAATGTTTGGAAAGAATGAGCATCCTTCATTGAGTGCCTTTATCTCAGTCTCTAAGACTTTTATTTGCCTTCCATTACCTCAGGTAGATAATGCACAGCTTTTTTTTCTTGGCATTTGCCAGAATGTTGTCCAGAGGCACTCTAAACCTCTGAAACTTTGATTAACAGTAAAACTTTGGATGCATTGGTATTTCAGTATTTCTTCTGTTTAGATTAGTCTTATCTATGTAGATTTATGATATTGTTAAAATTACAGTGAGTTCCTATATATTCTTTTAAGAGATATTTTCTAAATAATTTACCTGGTTTTGTATTTTTTATTCCATAATATATTAGAATCACTGAATCTTTTTCGCTCCATAATTCTCTACAACTATTTTAAACTTAAAATAATGGGTTCCATTACTTTAATGCAACCTTGTTTACTTTATTTGACATAGAGAAAGTTAAGTAATAAATCTTAACGTTTGTGACTACTTGCTTAATGTATACTAATTGTTTATAAGTAGGCAAATACAGAATGCCATTTTGACTCATCATGTATAAAGTTGTAAAATTAGCATAATTAGATACACATGACAATTTCTTAGTAGAGTGATAAGAGCAATACTGAGTTCTAGCATAGCTTATACAGTGCAATAAAACTAAAACAGGACTAAGAAACATGAATTTGGGTCAGTTTAGCTCAGTATTGAGATGTGATTGCTGCTCCTTTCCCACTTTTTCTCCTTGCTCCTCTCCCAGGAGATACCAAACTGTCAGCAGCTGCAATGGAACAGGAGGTGTTGTACAAACTCAGTCATTGACTGCTTGTGAACTGAGGGACTGAAATGCAATTCCATGCCTTACTCACTGCTCTTACTGCAGGTATGGAGTGCCCTGGAAAAACCAGACAATTGCAGTAGGTCTGGTATTTCTGTAGCATATCTTGACCCATGGCATGTCCTGGAGTTTTTTTAAAGCCTCATAGAATATGAATAACTCTGTTCCTTTTAATGCCATTCTCACATTCCCTATTTTCATTTTAGGTTTTGAGGTAAAAATGTCCAAACTAGTATATGAAATGCAGGTCCCAAAGCATAGAATTCTCTTTTCCTGCAGAAGTAGTTCTCTGGTTGAAGCTCATCTGTTTCCTAGGGCCTCCCTGTGTGCAACACTGATTAAACCATTCCAAATGAGTGTGGGGTTCTTTTAGATGTTGATGAGATGAGATTGTGCATAAAGCTGGTACATTATTTTTTGGATCAGCTCCTGGATATAATCAGGAATGGAATGGTGTTGGCTAAATAATTTTATCAGGGAAAGATTTTGACAAAGGACATGAGGAACATTTTGCTACATTTGGCTTGTGCTCTTCCAGAAGAGCAGAGCTGTTCTTTTCCTCAAAGCTTTTTTTCTGAAGTTATTACCCAGAAAAATGTGGGGTTTTGGTACAGTATGTGCCAGTCAGTGCATAAAAAATCCTTTCTTTTTCTGATAGTTTTGATTTTTTTTATTAACTTGCCTAGTCCTAGGTTTTGAAAAACAGTACTTGAAAATGGCAGAAATAAGGTTAGTAAACTGTGTTCTCAGAGTGTGGTATCTGGTAGCCTTCTGAAAGAAAATGAGAAGTTATTTTTCTTACCATGTTTTCTAGGAGATGCAAGCCAATAAGGATAATTTTCCTATTAGAGTGCAAATTCTAAAGATCCTGCATCTAGAATTTTAACAAGCCAAAATAGGCCTCATTTTATTCCTGCTGAGAAGCATTTAAAAGTAAGAGGAATTCTGTACTTCATTCACTTAAATCATCAAAGGTTAGCTTTGGAAATGCTGACTTCAGTCTGATCCATATGCAGAATACACCAGTGTGTCCTTAAAGTGAGGACACTACAAGTAGATGGTTAAATTCTCCTTTAGGTCCTTGGTGTTAATACCTGGAAGACAAATAGAATGGTTGAGGTGTTTTTGAAGTGGATGTTGTAAAAAAACATTCACTTCTTTACTTTTAAGGACACGTAAAAAATGAAAGGTTGAATTGCTTTTAGCAATTTTTTGCTTTGTAGCATTACCATGTGCTCCCAATCTTGAGATTCTGTGGGTAGAGGCTTTGTATGATGTAGTGGAAAGGCAGTTCTGGAGCTGATTTGGGGTGGTTTGTTTGGGTTTTTTGGTACTAGCAATAGTCTCTTGTCCCTAATTTTGGATTCTGATGGCATGCAGAACTTCAAGAACACAGGAAATGGGGACTTGCTTCTCTTTTCTCACAAAAAACTACTTGCTCTCATTTTCAGACCATCCTTTCTGCAAGTCAGCAAATCTGTTCTTTCTGAAGAGATGAAGCAGTGTGATTTCTCCCTTCCCCCCACATTAAAATAAAGAGCTCAGGTTAAATTTTCCTGAGGCTACTGCATCTGGATTTCAAATAAGGATAAAAAAGGGCAAATTATTTACCCTATGATTTTGGCTGTGGGTTCTTGATTGCAGCCACTGGGAAGTCTCCTTCTGGCCACATATAGTTCAGGCCAAGTAGCTGATTTGGGGGTCTAAGAGCAGGAGAGAGCCATGGCACTTGTCAAGTCAGAGATACAGCCAGAGATTACCTGAGAGAGGCTTGCAAGTGCTACCTGAGATTAAGTATCCTCTTGGGATACTGGCATTTTCAAACCAGGGACAGGAGGCAGAGCATTACTTTTCAGTAATCAGAAAAAGCATCTGTGTAGTCAGTCAGTTCTAATGGTGATATGATGCACTGCTCTACTAAAAATTTCAGTCAGAACTCAGCTGTCCTCAGTCTTTTCCTTTCATTTCAAGGCTTTGTTTTCACACTATGAAGTTCTTAGAGCAAGCATTCCCAAACTGATGTACTTTTAAATTTAAATTTAATTTTTAGAAGTTGTCATAGGAAGAGGTAGCATATTTACAGCACAATTCGATTTATGTACTATGTAAAGGATGCTTGCAAAAAGGGTTCATCTCACAAAGTTCACCAGATGTTATTTATGACTGAAGTTTAACTTGGTGCTGGGCCTGTATTATAAAATAACTTTTTAAAGCATGCAAATTATTATTTTACTTTGGGAGATATAAGAACATCCATGTCATGAGCACACCTGATGAAACAGTCTCTATGCTAACAGCTTGTTTCTGTATGATGTGTGAATTGTGGAGTATTTATTTCACCTCTGTCTTAGTTACTATCATCCTTTCTATTGCAACACCTTCACAGCCCTCAAATTATTAAATCAAATATGCTTTGTTTGTTTCATCTTGAAATTAATAGCTACCTCAATTAGCCCAATTAGCAAAAGAGGGACTCTGAGGAATTTGTTGCTGATTCAGCATGTGCCTCATTGGAGGGTCATCCAATCCCAGTTCATTGCTAACTTGGCCAGTAAAATGCACATAGAATATCTTTGCTAAATGCATCACTAACAAAGTAACAAGGTGATCTTTGTCTCTGAATATTGTGGGCCCTAGCTTTTAAATATCAGTTAAAAAAAAAACCAAAACCTAAACCAAAAAAAGCCAACCAAGATCAGGCTTCATCCAAGCTACTGATAGCCTGCCTTTACATAGTACTTAAGTTGAATTGTGCTGTAAATATGCTGCCTCTTCCTATCACACCTTCTGAAAATTAAATTTAAAGGGAAAAATGCATCAGTGTAGGAATGCTTACTGTAAGAACTTCATAGTGTGAAAATAACACCGTGTGACTACATCTTGGGTTCTAGTCAGAGTATTTATAATGTCCCAGAAGCACAGTCAGTAGCAAGGAATAACACAGCACACAGAAATCTGTAAATGATTCAGCAATACAGGCAAAAAAGTGTGATTGCAGAATCTTGTATTGCATTAGTAGGTCTTTTGAGAAAAAAAGAGCTTTTGGCTCCAATTTTGCCTTGACATCACACCTGAATCACTGAGGACTTCTTCTCTCACCCCACCTCTTTGGAAAATACTGAAATTGAACAATCATCCTTTGCATTATTAATCTATTATTGTTGTTTTTGTTGCTGCTGCTGTTATACCTGTTTTTAGAGCTAGATATTGATAAGAGAAATTAGTGTTGCTGCTACCCTCAAAATTGTCTGGTTTTTGGAAAAAAGCTTAAAATGTGGCATTACAAAATATATATGCTTTTTCATGCTTCTGTATTGTATGCTGGCAGGAAGGAAGAGGTGATATGATGAACTTTGTTTTTTTGCCAACAGCTAGGCCAGCAGGTTTCATGTGTACTCTAGGAATAAAATTGGATTTTTTCTAGCAAAAGCAGAAATTCTTGTGACCTAATATACAGCATCCCCAGAACCAAGCTGGAGCATTGCAGCCTGGATGAGTGAACTAGCAGGTCTGTAGAAAAAAAGTAAGCAGTCAAAATGCACACAATGGCTGTTTATTTGAATAAGTTGATAGTGAAGATATTCCTGTCCTGGTGTACAACAGTACTTGAAAAAACATTCAGTGGACTAAGATCCATAACTCCTTTCTCATAAAAAGGAAGTGAAACACCTTCATGCTCCTCTGGCGTGTGCTCATTTTTGCAATGCAAAAATAGATGTCCATGTATCACTAAAGTAAGCAAATGTCAATCTGATAGTGTCCAGCAAGGATAAAATGGGAATGAAATGCTTGTTTTGCTGCTTTGCCCTTTATCTATGCAAGATAGAAAGCCAAGTATAATCTCCCTGATTAAAAGCCCACAATTGCATTTGAGATCCCAAAGAAAGCTATTTATTGTTGGTTTGTTCAACCAAGTTTGCCCCCTGGGATTACCCTTTGTGATTGGGAAAGAAAGAATTTAGTTTGATTTCTTCATTTGGAAAATTTTTTGCTTGACTAGCAACAAGACTCCTGGGTCACTAAGCAATAGTGTTCTGCCCTAATTGCCTTCAACTTATTTGTGTTTCTAAGTCTGGCTGTTGGTAGTAGTTTTCTCCAAATTATGCAAAGTTGATATCCTGCTGCCCTGCAAAGCAGAATAATTTATAGAATGTTTCTATGTAGAAATTGCTTTCAAACATTTTACTTCATATAGAAACCTTAAGGTTTTTCTTTAAAAAGGATGAATTGACACCAAAGAACACCGATTTTTTTTTCTCCCCTAATCTTATCTGTCTCCCCTCCCCACAAACTTATTTATTCGCTTTTTACATTGACTAAGAATATAGACAAGTGGCAATTTGAGAAAATATCAACTCAATTTCCCAACTCTGCCTACACCATAGACAAAAATAAATGTGTAACTAGATTGTGATGTATAATACATGCAGTCCAGACAGCAGAAACATTTCTAGGTTTCTCCAAATCTGTGAGAAGGAGTAGAAGAAAGAAACCCAAGTGACTCTGTGTGGCTGAGTACATGATGCTCATTTAGGCAAAAGCATGCTGGGTGGTATTATCATCTCCTGGTGCTCTGAATGCTGCAATTTCTGCTGGGACATTCATCAGTGCACAGGTCCTGCATCAGAGGGGTCCTTCAGCACCACACAACAAGACTGGCACTGCCTCCTAAACAATTCTGCTTCTAAATAGGAAGTTGTCTAGGAGGAGGAAGAGAGCAACATTTTTTACTCACATATCGTTTCAACTTTTTTTTGATATATCCTGTTTTAAGTTCACTGCCTTTATGTTGTAATAGACTTTTTTCCAGGTACTTCCTAGCTCTGGGTTTGTTTTGAACTGCCCTCCTGAATGACACCAAGTGTACTGTTCTCCCACTCTTACCTTCACACTTTCTTATATGCTGTTCCTTATGCTTAGAAATCCTAATTCTGCATGCCAAATATCCTCCCACTCTATATTCACAATCTTCTTTTAAACTGCATTTCCTTAAAGTCTATAAAAAATAACCTGCAAGTTAAGAAATACAGCAACTATGCATTGAGATCTGACAGTCTTCTGATCATCAGATTTGCTACTGTTGGCTGAATTCTTTAACTTATGCATAATACTGAATAAATCAGGGATTCATTCTTCCTTAATATCACATGTACCACCTTTTTCACTATATATATATATTTTTTTTTTTTTAATTTTTATTTTAAGGTACCTCAAAGTTCATCCCAACTGGTTTCCTAGAGGCCACCTGCCTGAGCAGTGCTTTTTGTTGTCTTGCTTTTCCAGCTGAAAGCCCACTGATGGGGGAAAAATAGGGCAGTAAGACATCCCTCTCATAAGAGAGCTGAGTCCAGTATCTTAGGTACAGACTTAACCAGATAAAATTGCCATTTTGAAATTCTGTCTCAAAAATATTTGTTCAAAGAAAAGCCCCAGAATGAACAAAAACTGCAAGTGAAGCAGAACATTTTTTTTTAACTTGTATGCAATTCTTAAAAACATTTGTTTTCATAGGGAAGTTGTGCTGCTTATAACCTTATTTCCTTATATTCTCATTAGTGCTAGATAAAAAACCCTTGAAAATAAAAAAATTGCATCCAAGCCAGAGTAATTTATAAAAGTTTGATTCATGCAACATTGACTCCTACTTGCCTCTAAAAAAACCCCGTGGAATTGGGAAATTTTAAGGCTGTCTAAAATAGGCTTTCCTTAAAAGAAATCCCTTTTTTTAAAAATCTGGGTCTACTAGTCTAAAAAGCTAGTGAAATACTGCTCCTCAGTGTTTCTAAAATATGTACATTCTTCATCTGTTTGCTGATTGTCTGCAGCATAAAATTCAGCCTAGAATTCTTGCAAGGCAAAAAAAGTCATTGTAAGCCACTCCAAAGATGCTTTGCTGCAAGAGAAATAAATCTAAACACTGACTGCTAACAAAACAGGAACTGTAAAACCATTGCTAAAACAAATGAAGCTGACATATTACAGAAAGAAAAGTGCTATTTTTGAACACAGTCATGATCTTTTAGTAAGACTTAAATTTCCATTTAGCTATGTTAAAATCTTTGTCTGTGAGTGAAACACGTCCAATTGCTTTTTCCCTTAACGTATTGAGGAAAAGCTAAAGCTGGGACCAGAATGGATCCTCTAGGAGTTAAGTGCAGAACTCCCAGAATAAATTTTCCACTAAACCCTTTTGGAATTATTTTTCAGAATTCCTTAAATTGTGATGCAAATTTTGGATACATAATCAAACCAAATACCTTGTTGTAGGGGTTGGTCTTGTTGATGATGGAACAGCATCACCTTTCACCCCCAAACCTTTTGGTTTTCAGTCTTAACAGTGTCATAACTACCCATTATTGGAGATATTCTCCCAGGATTCATGTCAGGCTGGACATGCATCAAAACATTTTACTTTTGGACTGACCTAACTTTTCCTTTCTCTCATTCAAGCAGATTATTGAAAAACATACAGTTTTATGTGTTCCTGAGCTATGAGGAAAACAGGAAGCAGAAAAGGAGATTCTTTCCTGTCATGCTGCTCTATAAATCAAGTCCTACATGTGTAGCTTGTAGTTCCAAGGAAGTCTGTAACCACTGAGTTTGAGGGGAGTTTTTTAGTAATTGTGTTTTCCTTCAGCTTTCTCTAGTTTCTTCCTTTAAAATATTTTTGTGACAGAATTATTTGCCTTTATCCCTTGTTTCTGAGGCTGCAGTCTGGAAGTGTTCTGATTGTCAAGAAGTTTCATTGAAGTCACTCAGGAATCTCAATAATCAGGAATTAATCTCAAAATAAGAACAGTTTTTTGGATTCACACAGTGGTTACATGTACACTGCATGCCTCGGTGGAATTGTTCTGTATCCTAAAAGCAGAAACACCACTTTGCCTTCCAGGTTTTACCTTGAGCAGTTGTATGGATGTTAGTGTGGCTGGAACTCACTAAGGTTATCACAGAGGTGCCTTATTTTTGTCCTGGGGCTGTGACTCTGTAGTTTAGTAAATTGGCTGAAGCAGGATCTTAATATTTTGCAAACTTGAGTATTTAACATGAAAAACCACTCTTTTGTCATAAAACTAAGATGCAGTAGGAAACTAGTAGTCAATTTTTTCCCTGTGTTGCAGACAATAAAGAAAATGTCTCCCAGTTTCCATGTAGGACCTTTTGTCACAAAGGGCAAGAATGTACATGAGTCAGCTTCAGTTGTGGGATTCTTTTTCCTTTTCCCAGTGAATGTTCCTATTATACAAAGATCTTGGAGTCCTAATACAAAATTTTAAGGTTTTTCTATTAAGATTGTCTGCATCTGTTTTTAGGGGGTTTGTTTCTTTTTTTTGTGTTGTGGTTTTGTGTTTTTAAAGTTTTAGGGGATAATTAATGTATGCCAACAAACTGTGTATCTTAAGCTATAATCATACTTTGTGTTTGAAAACACTTTTTTGGTACAAACATAAGAAAAACACCCTGTTTTGCTCAGACTTTGTTTGAAGGAAGTTTACTGGTCTTAAGTACTTCATAGCTGCAAAACCTAATTCAAAATGTTACATGAATTCCATGTATTTTTACAGCTATGCAAAAGGGAGTGCAAAAAGGTACCTTTTAAATTTTGTTACATTTTACAGCCCCTGTACAGGACAACAAAGAAAAACGTTGCAAAAAGTCATTCAGAATTGTGCAGTTCAGCTGCTGCACCAAGAGCAAGCATCTCTTGTTTTGACAAATGAGACTTGACCACAGGCAGCATGAGGTCAAGAAATATTAACAAAATGCTTTCTTAAGTGGTTATTTCTGCTCTTTTTTTGTGTGTTCCCAGTTAAGATGTGACAGAGCATTTGGGGTCAGGTGGTCAGCTATCAGTGGGGATGGAGTAAAGCACCTTTCTCTGAGCCCTTGCTGACATGGACTCAGCCATGACTCAGCCAGGGGAAGTTAACTGATTATACTTAACTTTCTCTGCTATGGTAAAATAAGTTGCAGAGAGAACACACTGAAAGCCAAGGGCCTCTAAATACTTTTCCCTTTTATGGAATAGAGCTCCCAGATCTCCATTTCCTGGAGATTGTATTTGAGCCTACCCAGTGGTAAAAGAAAGTTCTCTGCATTCACTGATCTGTATCTGACTATAAATTTGAGCTCAGGGTATAATTTTTTTTCTAACTATTTTAAGCAGTAGGTTTATAATAACAGACCAAAATGTTAAAAGCACTCCATCCTCTCTTATTTCTTTTTCTTATTTTTTCCTTTAGTTTGTCTCCTCTTAGTGTGGGAATGAGCAGAATTTTGTGAACAGGATAGGTAATTTGTTTGTGTTTTTTTAACTCATTTTGTAGGAGCACAAGGCTCGTGCATACTGAAATTGTGGATCTTCACCCACATCCCCTCTGCCTGTGACATGTGAGTTAATCCCTACAAGTATTTAATTTTAAAAGATAATTTTGAAGCTTTTGTCATTTCTGAAAGAATTGAGTTTTGGGGGAGATCATTTGCTTTGATAAAACACTAGAGTAATCTAATTGCACCCTCTGATAAGATAGAGGCAGGCCAGACAGAGCTTGATCGATGAAGAAAAAAAATGAAATAAAATAGCAATAAGAAAATCTTGAAATTATCTCATTCCCTAGGATGTTAGTATGTGTTCATGCACCTTAACTGTTTTCAAAGTGCAGGTGTATTTTTAATCTCTCTTTTCACTGTCTTCAGGGCCAATAATTACAGGTGTTTCAGTTGGTCCCTCACAGAATTGCACATATTGTTAACAACATTTCCTTCTTTGACTGGAACATGTTTGTTCTGGTGGAAAGGAGGCAAAGCTGGCAAAGCTCATGGTAGCATGATTCCAAAGGCTGTTCAGCTGGCAGGTGAACCAGGCTTAGAAGCAGGCTAGTCAAGCTCTACGCACTCTAGCTCAGGGATCAGTGAGGCTGTCAGCTGCTTTTGTAAATAGAGGTGTGAATTTCTGTAAGCTCCAAGGCTGCTCTACCCTAATGCTCTGCTGGAAAAAAAAGTACCTTTCAGTGACATAAATTTTCTCATCTTCTATCTACATTTTTGAGATGCAGATAAGCTCCTCTAATTCTTGGGGAGAGTTATCACAGAACTCCCTATTTCTGTGCATTTTGACTCCATGTGACACTTACTGTGGCTGTTTCCATTGCCCAACTCAAGGGGCATAAGGTCGCTTCAGCAATGATGGAGGAAGATTTATTCACTAATATTAAGTGTCCATAATTTCTAAATCTTTGCCTTTCCTACCAGTATCAGAAGGCAAAAAATGATCAGAATTGACGAGAAAATGGCGGAACTCCTTGCAGAGCATGGTATATCCACTTGCATTTACAATATATGATGTTTGTGCTGGGTAAGCATCATAGTCTTTAAAAAACATGGGCTGCTGACTTTAAGAATACTGCCCAGGTTAAAATTAATCTTTTAGACTGGAAGTTAATTATTTTGGAGTTCTAAATCATATAGTTTATTAATTGAACTACATCCTTATACTGAAATACCAAAATGCAATACCCCTCACTTTGGCAGTGTAGTGGACTAAGGCAATGCAGTTAAGGTGCACAAAGATGGTGTTTGATTCAGGAATCCTAGAATATGAAACATTATGTGCAAGCTTTAACTACTCCAATACATTCCTCAGCACTGGGGTTTTCTGGAGGGCTACTAGGAAAAAATGGAAAGTCAGAAGAAGAAATTTTCCTACTGATCAGCGCAGAGATTTGAAGTTTATTCCTATTTGCAAGATATCTCTGTAAGGAAATTGGAGTAGGGTTCTAATTGTGTCAGAGACAGCCTGAGCTCAGTCCACTCCAAATCTGGGGGTTGTTAAGGTGGCATAAATTCATTTCTACCCTCTGTTTTCCCTTGGCTGTACTTTCTGTGCTGCATCTCTAGGACAACACAGCTTGGGATTTGTCCCTTTCTATTCTTAGACAAGCCTGCTGATTTATTTCTTTTTCTTTTAAAGTTTTTTTTCTTTTTAAATCTGAAAAATGAACTGAAACTTGATGTGCTTAATAGCTCTTTCTTTTTTCAAGATAAGTTGCATTACTTTAAGTTTAATATGTACTAAGAACTCAGTTTAGACTGGGAATAAACCACTTTGGTGCAATAGCTTCTACAATTCCATGTAGGACTGCAAGCATGCTTTGACCATGACTTGAAACATTCCTGATTTTTCAGGCCCAGCATTGGATTGAATGTATGAGAACTATAATAAATTCATAAGGGAAATACTAAGAGGGATTAGATAAATAGCCAGATTTATAATTTTTTTCCTCACTCTCTCTTTTTTTTAATTTGGATTTGAGTTCTTGCAAACTCAGAAATTGTGTAGGATGACAGGATTTTGTTACAGAGATGAAAAGTAAGTCTGTGTCCCTTTTTTTGGTTACCTTGTTTCCATTTCAGTTTCATGTGTTGCTAATAGTTGGTGACTGGGTTTGATATAAAAAAAACTTAATTGTTGAAACATACAGCTGTTCAGTATCTGTCTAACCTGTGGATTTATTAAAATATACATAATCATAAATAAGTCTTTTCCGTCCTATTAGGGACTTTATTGTTTTGCCTTAATAGCCATTTTAAAAGATTTTATTAATAGAAAGTTTACTCTTATTTGAAGTCAGAGGTGGGTAAAATCGAGATACGAACATAAACTACCACTTTTGTAGAGTTAGAAGATCACCTGTGACAAGTACATGTCTAGAAAAGCTTGAAACATGCTGTCCCTACAGCATGCCCTACTCTAAAAAACCTTTATGCCCACTGTTCAAAAAGAATCTGTATCTTGACAATGTCACATGTGCTGCATCTTTTTCTGAGCTGTTATTGAGGAACTGCAATGATATAATTCCTTTTTCTCGAACACACCAATACTTGTGTAGGATCATTTTTACAATCTATTCATTCTACATTATCACGTGAGATGGCCTTGTATTCCTCTTCTAGTGAAAGAGAAAATTAAGTTTCCAACATAATGTGAAATGAACATAATAAAAGTATGGGTCTTAGCTGCTCCTGTAGTCCAAAGTTTTCACATTCTGTAGGTTTTACTAAACAGATTTTCTTCTGTGAGAGCTGAGGTGAGGCACTTGTCACTACTGAGACTGCTTCAGTGTTTCTTGTGAATGGTTTTGCCTCATTTTTCTTTAAAATTAAAGCAACAGATGTATTTTGACAAATGAAATTGGCAACCTCAATAAACCAGCATGTTCCTGAATACATTTCTTTGCCCACCCCTGAAATGGAAAGGAAAACTGTTGCAGGTTCCTTTCCAACGCAGTAGTCAGCAGTTCCTGGTGGAGACACAGTGTGGGCACCAGGCGGCCTCAGCTGTGTGTGTGTGACCTGCAGGCACCGCCAGGGAGTGCAGTGATGCATTCATGAGGACGCTGATGAGGACGGCTCTCTGATTCCTGTTCCTGGGCAGGTGTCACAGTAAGTATTGCAACCCATCCACTGCCCCTCCAAGGACTGATTTGTGCTTTGCACTGCTGATCCTCAGACTTTGGTACAGGCTTTCATGCTGATGTTATCTTTGTGAATGCATTGCCTCTCCTTGATACTAATAATGAGAATTTTCTCACCTAATAGGCAGTGATTTTTTTTTTTTCCTCCTTTGGGCATTTCTGCTGTTTTGCTTTGGAAGTGTCTTGCACTTGTTGTCTTGTGCAGAGGTACACCAAGGCTTTTCACAATTCACCTTGCTCAAAGGAGAAGTGCCACCCTCTAGGGTTCCAGTTTTGGTCCTCTGAGATCAGAGATCATGCTCTGTAGCATTAAGGCTATTAGTTACTAAAGGCATATTATGGAAAATATAACTGGGAGGGGACCCTAGCAATGTCTGTCAGTATCTGGATGGAAGTGTCAGAGGATGGATTCAGACCCTGCTTGGTGGTGCTGAGCAATAGTACAAGAGGCAAGGGCAGAAACTGGTGCACAGGAAGCTCCAGGTGAACATGAGGAAGAATCTACTTCTGAGCAGATTGCACTGGAACAGATTGTCCAGAGAGGCTGTGGAGTCTCCCTCACTGGAGATATTCAGGAACTTTCTGGATACAATTCTGTTCCATGAGCTCTGGGATGACCAAGCTTGATCAGGGAGGGTGGACCAGATGACCACTGTGGTCCCTTCCAACCTGAACCATTCTGCTGCTCTGTGATACCCAGGATATGGTAACAGGATGCTGTTTACTTCTTAGAGGATATTTAGAGAAGGCAGTTTGGTCATATCATAGTGACAAAATGAAAATTGTAAAATGGAGGAAAGAGATGGAAATAGCAACAAGAACAGAAGGCTGTCTGTTTTGAGTGCATTTGCTAAGTTATACTTGACCTTGAAGGCTTTAGTTAGTAAAACACAAGATAGCATTTTTAATTTAAACCTTAATACTGTTTGTTATTGTAAAGTGATCTCAGTTTTGGAGCATAGAGTTTTAAATGGATTTGATTTGTATTTTTGGCATCTAACCCAGCCTGCAGATCACGAGGCCTCCCAGAGCTTATGCCTTCAAGCTAACTTGAAACAGATTCTGCCAGCAGTGCATGGTCCTCTTAGTCAACCTTGCAGCTCCACGTGCTTCACGCTGCCCACCATGCCAACCTTACCTGAAGACAAGGGACAAGCAAAAGAGGCCCAGCACAACAGCTCTCCTCCAGCCAAAGTAAGCTCTCTTACTTACAAAGGTGTTTTCTGACACTGACTGGAAACCTGAGGCTGAAACATGCCTGTGTATATTTAGGGGTTTATGAAATCAAATCTATTTGTTGCTCTGTATTAGGGTGTTTTGCTTAATTGATGAAGCTATGAATGATCCTTCAGTTGAAATCCTTTGAGTTCCTCAAATATTTTATAGCCTAAGGGATGAGAACTTAAATTGCTCAAGCAGTTGTTTATCATTTTGAACTGGAGGCTTATAAATGGTTCAGAACAGACAGACATATATCAAAGCTGTCCAAAAATGACCTTTGTGATGTTATTAAAGAAAACTTGAAACTTTGAGAACAGAACTTAGGCTTGCACTTCAACAACTAGTGTTGCTTTTACAGATATAGAGGATGTTATGCAACTCATGTGTGTGTGAAGGATGGAAATGGGCTTTTTTGGTTTACAGTCTTTCTCAGCTGTATTTGCCACAGCAATAGATGATCAGACACTGGAACTAGACAGAGGCATGTGGGCATCTGGTTCCTCAAGCATCTCATCAGTTTGCTTCAAATTTGTGTGGCATCTACCTGTCTTGACATGTTTTCATTCCAGAATTTAGTAATCCATACAAATAAAAAGTAGCTTCATGTTTTAATAAACTGAGATTGGATTTTTTTGTCAGTTGTTAGCTTTGCTGAAGTAAAGAACCTTACTCTGATTAAGAAATCACAGGCTATCCAAATCATCAGTTTTTGTGCAAACTGGTATAAAGAAAGAGAGGATTTTTAGTCTGGCACATCCTCAGTTAAAGATGTGACACTGTCATTGGGTTTGGGGACACTACATTCCAGACTTAGGTGAAAACATCTGCTACTTTAACATTGTTGGAAAATACTGTCAGCAGTGAGCTCTGCACTGGTTTGTCCTGCCTTCCAGCTAAGCTGTACATGGTGCTGAGTATTAATTTCCTGCCTTAAGATCAACACCCCAGTTGAATACAAGTTCATCAAGACCACCATCTGATAACATCTATTAGCTGAAGAAGATTTTATAGGGGTTTTTAAACTCACCTTTGTGAAAAGTATTTTAGTACAAAAGGCTTGCTGTATAAAACATACCCAGAGATGAAAAATAGGAAAATCCAGCAGACATCAGTGATTCTAATCCTAAATGTACTTGTCAAGTGGGAGAAATAAAATTTCCAACCTCCTGATATAAAAGCATTAAATTTTTAATACATTTTCCAGGCCTTTTAGATGTAGGTCTTAAATGAACTGTGGTAATATGATAATTCATGAATCAGGTCACAGTGCAAAATGCTTCATTTTAGGTAAGTGATTATTTTTAGGCACAAAATTGCAGTGAAGTGATTTTAACCAACACACTGCTCATAAGCCTACTTAAGGTTTGCCACTAGCCAATGTTGTGAAAATTTGATCTTGCTCATAGCTGTTGTCACTCTTGGCTCTTGCTGCAGGTCAAGTTCTACAGCCTGACTGTAAGTCACTGTGAGTAAAACAGCTTATTGTGAGATAAGGGCTTGCAAGCAAGGAGAGGGCATTGGAAGGAGCTAAAAGCTGGTGAATTTGTTTTCTGCCATTCAAAAAAATTTTCCAAGTCTGGAATTTCATCTCATCTAGAGTGCTGCCTTGTGTCTATCAACTTCCTCATTCTGTTTCAGGAAATTCCTTCCCTCCTTTTCCCTGCATGTCTAAATGCACACAGATTGCAAAACAGTCCTGACAAAAAGAAAATGAACATCACATGTTCATTTAATGTTTAATGTAAAATGTTACATCACATGTAGCTTTCTGCATGCTTCAAGTATGATCATGCTTTTGCATGATGGGAAGATCTGGGTTCTGTGTCTCAAATTCATTTTTAGAAAACAAATGTGGGTTTTCATTTCAGTATTTCTTACAGCAGCCTGGGTTTTTCTGAAGTTCAGTTCAGAGTTTTAATTAATATCTAAGAATATGGCCAGGTAGCAGAGGGTTTTCTGTTTCCTGGTTTTTTTGTTGTTTTGATTTTTTTTCCCCCCAGTGCTTTAAAGAATTAAGGTTTTATATAGTAAAGCTCTGTCACCTGACTGCCTGGCATGGTAGGTCTTTCAGCAGAATATCTTTGCATTCCTTCTCCCCTCACCATCCCATTAATGTAAAAATCACCTGAATTTTTCTGGATCATAAACATTTCAAAAACACATTCTCTGTATGTTTAGTGAGGGCCTGGTAGAACTTAACAGCCAGAATGTCTGGAGGTTCTACTTCCATCCCTGATCCTCGTGGCTGTTCTGTTATGGACCAAACTGCCTGTGCCACCCTCTGAGCCCTCCACATGCCTCCCTGTAAGTCTGGATGCTCCTGGTCACCCATGTGGAGCTGTTCCCACCTGAGCCACAGAGGTGGAGTCAGCTTTACCCTATTTTTGTTTTTTGGGGTGGGGGGAACTTTGAAGAAAAAGGAAGCAAAGAGTTGGGTAGCAGGGAACCACTGGTAGTAGGAGATGAGGCAACTGTTGGGAATGGCTGAGGAGCAGATGGGTCTGGAAGCTCCCAAGGGAGCTGAGTTAAAGGCACACAAATAAGAAAGTGATGGAAATCTTCTGTGACATCTCTGTGCAGTTGTACAGCACTGCACTGTTGTGAGGCAGCTGAGGCAGCTTAAGCTTCCTGTTAAAGCTTCTCTTCCAAGGCCTGTGTAGGGCAGCCTGAGCACTGCTCAGTCTGTAACAATTCCTTTTGACTGGAGCCAGCTGGCCCTGCCAAGAGCTTCCTGCTCTGGCTGTTCCTGCCCCTCTCCTGGACAGTGCAGGTTTGGACAACGGGGTCCATGAAGTTTCACTTGTGTACATGCTGAAAAAAAAAAACCTTTTTTTTTTTTTTTTTTTTTTTTTTTTTTTTAATGAGCTGTTTTTAGAGTCCTAAAATGGGCTTGAGTGACTTCAAGGCTGTTGTTACATCATTCAGAAGTTTTTGCTTTCTGGCAGTCATGAGATTAGTAAAAACACTGTGCATGTGTGTTCAGCTGCTTTGCCCTACAAGCAGGGGAATCACCTGAGTTTTGTGACTGACAAAATATATTATCACTTTTTAACATTTTCAAGGATATTACTAAAAATTGCTTTCAAGCTATTGTCATAAAATGTCACTTGTGCATTTGAATCACATATGCTTTGGGATTTTAACATTTCCAGAATTGCAATGATATTTTTCCTAAATTTAAATCTTCACAGTGTTTTCTTGGCATGTTCCCCATCCTGATCTCCTGTGACTGACAAAGTGAACTTGCCAAGGCAGTTCATATGAGAATTATGAGTATGGAAGTGTGAAGCCACTTGAAAAAAAATTTAGTAAAAAAAATGATGCTATTTACAGTAGAATCAATAATCCTAACTCAGGTGTCCAAATCAAGACATATTTCATTGCCTTTGAGAGGTAAAAGTATTTTGCTATGTATTTTAGTATTATACCATTTCCCATGAATTCTAGAGTCCTTTTACTTGATCAGAAAATGTTATTTCAACAAGAATAAAATGCATCACTGGGAGAGATGTTGCAAGGAGTTCTATGGTAAATGACAGAAATTAGCAGTCAAGTAAGAATCAGCTTTCTTCTGGAATAGAATAGAATGGTTTAGGATGGAAGGGACCTTTAAGGTCATGCAGTTCCAGTTGCCCTGTTATAGACAAGGACCTTCCACTAGAACAGGTAGCTCAGAGCTCTGCCCAACCTGGCCTGGAACTCTTCCAGAGTCTAAAATTGACTTACTAAAATGTGACTTATTAATTCTGTTAATGCCTAAATTAGTGCTATTGCAACAGATTTTTCTTACCTGCCTTACAAATTTCTTGTGAAGCTTTGGGATGTAGTTTCAAGGAAATTGTAGACTCCAAAAAACAAACTAAAACAAAATTCTCATGTATATCTGTGCCTAGCAGAAGCAATTAGGATTTGAGAATTTACAAATTATTCTTTAGCCTTTAGAAATCACTTGACAGCAGTCCACTGTCTCTGCTGGGAAACTTTCCCTTCAGCTGTTTTCTGGTTTTAATCTGAACACAGTACTTGGGGTAGAAATAATCATTTTCTTACCACATATGAGACATCCACATTAATTTATGCAAACTTGATGCATCTCCACTTGTGATATCTCACAGGAAATGGATTCTTTTTCTTCAGCTGAATGGTATAATTATGCAAAAGGTGTGAGATTAAGTTCTTGAGGCAAGGTCTCACATTTAAGCAGGCAAGCACGTATTAATATTCAGTACCAGCTTGCCAGTTTCTTTTAGCACTTAAAATTATATTTTATTTTATTAAATATTTAAATTATATTCTAAAAAAATAGGAATAGGTTTCCAAGTAATTTGAGGGAAAATCTTGTGGAGCTCTTTTTAAGAGAATTTTAAAATATTTTTTTGAGTTTTGGGTATCATGTGTACACTTAATACTGTGTTTATTCAAGATTTCATTATACATTACTATCATTTGGAGAGTTTGTGTGCTTAATTAAGTCCTGTAATACAGAGCTGCTTTTCACTCTTGCATTCACTCATAAATTCACCAAACTCTTGGACATGTACTTCACTCGAGGAATGGTTTGCTGTGTGTAAAGCCAGACTGTGACTGTCTTTTTAAAGCTTTCTCATTAGCTCCATGCTTATTGAATTTGGCTTGCATGTGTTAAAAGTTTTTAAAGAAAACAGATATTCCAGGTCTCCATCATGTCTTTTGAGTAATTTAATTATGGGCCTCTAATTCACATTTCTTTTGTCAAATTACAGCTAATTATCTCTTATTTCAATTACTTTTTCTTTTTTAGGTAAATTGAAAAATACACATTGTTTTCCACACAGAGAGTCAGTGCTCAGTGATTTAAATTTCTGTTTAATTACACTTTTATATTTGTCATACACCTTTCAGGACACAACTGTTGAAGGGACAACCTGCAGCACACCTTCCATTGTTCTGCCAGAGAATGCTGTCACACCAGATGTAGAAATTGATAAAAATCTGGTTAACAGGTACTGTATAATGCATCACCAATGCATCCATAAATTTCAGGGGCTGTGTTTCTAAAACATTGCTCTAAAATGTATGTTGTATGCTGCATCTCTGTGATTTGATCATATTACCTTTGCATTTTGAGAATGGTGTTTGGGATGCAGGGTGTAGGAACAGAAATATAATTGAGACTAAAAGAGTAGAGTTACATAGAACACTGAGTCTGACAACCCCACTCACTGAGCTGGACAATTTAAGTATCTAGTTTAACCACTGTGATACAATGGGCTTGAAGCAGTTTTGGGCCCATTCACAGAGATGGGACAAGAATACCACCTTGAGGTTAAGCATATGTGAAAGTAAGTCATTGAATAGAAATCATAATCCTGTTTGAAGCTGAAAACTTCAATTCAGTTTTCAGTTATTATATTTATTCTGATAAAGCATACTTTCTGACCTGGGATTTTTTATTTTATTCACCTGCCACTAAACTTAAAATATGGGGAAAAACATATCAAAAATCTATATTTTGTAAATCTATAATTTGTTTGTATTTTTAAAAGTGTGCTTCTCCAAACCTCAAGATTAGTTTAGAGTCAGAATTTATATGCAGCCCATCAAAAGCAGAATTATTTGCAGGATCAGTATTTACATTTCTGCAGTTGTTTGAGACTTTTACTTGGTTTGCAGTATAGAAAGATCCTATGGGACTGTCAATGTGGGAGCCTAAGGAATTATTTTAGCTATAAAATTTAGTTTAAGAAGCAGTAACAATTCAGAAAGACTAAGTCTTTTGGGGTTTTTGGTGGGGTTTTTTTTTGTTTGTTTGCTTTTAGTTTTGTGGAGGTTTTTTGCTATATACCATTCTTACACAATTTTTAAGTCATGGTAATAATCTAAAGAAATGTAGAGGGTTTTTTCTGAGAAATCAGGTTCACAGTGGATGAGATTAATAGCAAATTTTTGAACCCCTTTGGCAGATCAATTTTTGCAATTTTCCTTCTTTCTGCAATCTCCTCCATTTTCCAGTTGTTTGGAGGTGAGAGGAACTGCAATAAATGGTTTTTTTCTCTTCATTTTTGATCAAAGGGCTTTCTTTTTAATCTTACATTTTAATAGGTAATTAGGACCTCTTTTTGGTGCCATACTCCATAATTTTATTTGTGGTCACTTTTCTCTGTAGGCCTCGGAGTCCTCATAGGAGACACTCTAACCGTGCCACCAGGAATTCAACAAGTTCACTGACTTCTGTTGGTAAGAAGTGATTATTCATTTCAGCTAGGATGTATTCTCAGAAAATGTGACATGCAATGAAAACCTGTATAGAGAGTCTGACTGCATTGACCACAATTTTTTTCTCTGTGCACACTGTGTAATGCATGCACAGGGAATGATGCTTTAGAATATTCAATCTGTAAGTATGGTTTTTGGCATCCTTGAAATTGAGCTACATTTAAGGAAATTAAAGCCAAAGGACTTCTCCCTCCCCCTCAAAAAATCAATCAAAAACCAGTAGTGAAACAACTCCAAGCCCACAAACAAAAAACCCTTGAGTTTTTGCTGCTTGCTTAGATCCTTAGCATTTCTGAAAACTGATGGTTCTGTAATGGCTCTTGTCAATTTTTAAAATGTTTATCTCTTATTACCTGATGGCTTTCCTCCCCCTCATCCAAGCTGTTCTTTAGATGTTCATAAAAGCCATTTTTACTGACTCACACAGAAAGGGCCTTTCTGACAACTGCCTGCCTGCTGCATCATAGGCTGGAGAATTGTAAAAATTGATGCTCAAAGTTTAGTGTTTTCAACCAATTTAAATGCCACAGATTAATGAAGTGTTAAATTAATTGTTAAAACTATTGTGCATAAATTTTTGCTGGCTGACTTTGTGGGTTCTTAGCCTTGAAAAACTGAACGTGAAAATTCCATTAAGAAACTCAGTCTACAACAGAAATGCCACTGCTGTTAGTTGAGATGGACTTAATGGCACTTTTATTTAGAAATGAGAAAAACTTCATTGGAGACACAGCTGGAAAAGCCAGTTTCACATATTCAGAGAATTTTTGATCACAGTGAATTAATCTTAGTGGGTTACCTGTGGTTTTGAGGGCTTGCTCTGAACTTGAGATTGTAACAACATAAGGAATGAGCAGACATTAATTTTTTGTTCCATGCAAGCTCAAAGCTAAATTTATAGGTATAAATTTATAGGCTTGTTTTGAACTTGTTGCTCTTACATGCCACAATATACCTAGAAATGGAAGGTCCAGCTCTAATTCTTACATTTTCTACACAGACAATAGTGGTCATGTGATTGATCTGGTGAATGATCCACTACCAGATGTCAAAATATCAGAGGAAGACAAAAAGAAGAACCTTGAATTGTTAGAAGAAGCAAAGAAAGTGAGTGAGAGGTTCCTAACACGCAGAGGCAGAAAGTCAAGAAGCAGCCTCTCAGAGTCACCAACAGGTAGGGGCAGATCCTGAAAACCAGATTTTATATTCTCCTTCAAACATCTCTAAAGGCAAATATCTCCTGTAATCTATACATTGCTGCTGCTGCCATGCACTTGATTAATTTGAAGGCCAGAATCCCTCACATCCTCCACAAGGTTCCACAAAACCAGAAATACCCCATCCATGTATCCAGATGTGTCAGGGTAAAATGGTGTGAAGTTACACTGCAAACAGTGTAACAAGAAGGCATGAAATATTTCTATTGAAAAGTGAAAACTGGTCACAAATTGTTGTTTAAATGCAATTCTAGTGGCTAGATTCATCCTGCTGAAAAAACATTCCCTCCAGACACAATTACACTGCCTCATATTCTGAACATGTCCATTTACCTTAGTTCATGGCTCAGATCCTCCTTTAAAAACAGCAGAATAAAATGTTTTGTTCTAGAATGTCAATTGAAATTACTTTTCCTTTTATGTGAAGTGTTTTAAAACTGGAACAAAATGCCATTTTACCATGAAGTAGGACTTTGATTTTGCTTTGAAATGCCATTTCAAACAAAATTCTATCTTACAATTGGCTTGACACTCTCTGGAGGGAAAAAAACCCCACAACTATATATCACCTCTTTTTTATCCTAAATTCCTCATGAATCTTCTCTTGTGCTGTCTCCCTTCAGTGCTTACAGTATCAGAAAACTGAGGAGAGCAATATTCCCTGTATCAATAGAAATTTATCAAATTTTGAGGAGTATAAGACATGAAACATGCTCTAAACTCCTAATTGCCAAGTACAACCTGGCAATTAAAATGATTTGCTAGGTTCTGGACAAACACATGACTATGATATTGATGTTTTAATCTCATCTGAATTTTAAAAATACAGAAGGGACAAGCCTAGAAAGTAAAATCACCTTTTCATTTTGTTAATGTCTTTGTTCTAATGAAGCAGTTTCCCCTACTCTTAGTCCTAAAGTTTCACCCATAGCATCTCGGAGCAACTCTCTCACTCCTCCACTTCCACCAGGTTAAATGATCATGAATCAAGGGAGAAAAAGACCTCTAAGATCATCAAATCCAATCATTTGCAGGCTCCAACTTTAACTTATAAAAACTCACCAAAAAAGTATTTCTCTAGTATTTCTTGAGAAGAGTAGATTTAAGCATCTAGTCCTGAATATGTTAAGTTCCTTAATGCATACAAAATGTATTTTTTGCATATAGATATTCTTATAATATTTTTGTTCCTGTGGTGTTACAAGTTCACATATTCTATTTTTAAAATTTTATGAATAACAGTTTTGAGAGGATTTAATGATCTTTCATTTGGTGTATGCTTGATTTTTTTTTCTTTTTTTAATAGCATTTTTGGCATTTGAATTTTTGTCCTTCATGTGTTATGGGAAACTGTGCACATATGCATTTGTTAATGCTATAGTAGTAAAAGTTTTGAGAAAAATATCAGGATATGCCCTAATTATGTGTGTATCTTTCAGGATCTGATGCATGCACAACCACTAGTATTGAGTCAGTATCTCCAGGGCAGGTAAGAGCTGAATAGTCTGTGCAATAATCTGGTTATTGTGGTACTATATTATAATATGCTGCCCTTTTAGTCCCTGATAAAAATTGTATGTTTGGAAAACCATTTTATATACCAAAATTGGATTACTGGTACTTTCTCTGTACAGCAAGGGATAAATAAATATTTAGTCTGAAGACAGAAATCTATGAAGTAACAAGACCTGAAAGATCATGAAGATTTTTTGTGTGTAGAAAATAGAAAAAGATGCAATATAACCCTAATCTATTAAAAAGCTAATCCCTGAGGTTATTTCATAAATAAATACAACTAGTAATGTAAAACATGAGATTCAATGTTCAGCCAATGATATGATGTTTGTAGAATAGGTGTGAAAGATAACCTTGTAAAACAGTTTTTTCCTTTTTCTTTTTTTTTTTTTTTTTTTTTTTTTTTGCTAGAATAACAGAATTGTGAAAGAGGATGACAGGCAGACTGCAGAGGTGAGTGTTTCACATTGAGAGCTGAACACAGTCTGCTGGTTTGTCTTAGCACACATATGATTTATTGATGGGACTAAAAATGCTGAAAGATTGTTCACTGGTGAAAAGAAAGTTACAATACTTTAAGAAATTATGAAGCACATGCAAAAGAGGTGTAGGACAGTGGGCTTACCACTTGATCTTTCCATCCTATCATGCACCCTGCTCTAGCTCAATTAAAATCAATATACTAAGTAACTTTAAATAAAAATATCTACTATAGCCATTTTGGAGTGTGTCAGTGGTTTAGACTTTCCATGACATTAGCATGCTGAGGAGCTTGGCTTTAGGAGGATTGATGTAATGGATTCTGGCATGGGAGAGGTTAATTCAAAAGTTCAGAGAGGAGATTCCAAAGTCAATATTCTTTAAGTGCCTTTTAAAAATTATTTCTTTGGCAACAGCACATATTCAAAAGCAAATGTCACTGAAAAGGAAATGGTTTTTTACAATGAAATCTGTCCTTGGGCAGGGGAAAAAAGGAATCTGGGCTTGATTCTCTGTTTCATGTGTGTCTCTGTACTTTCAGAATGCAACAAAAGGATTAATTGATCGAAGGCAGAATGATCAAAGAAAGATTTCTCAGGGAAGGCTGGTTCCTCGTTCTGCTGGCTTTGAAAACTCCAAAGAGAAGCTCTCAGACCAAAAGGAAAACTTTGATCCACGTAAACAAATGGATACTTTACCTAAATTCTCCCCCTCAGCTGGTGATGGTGGCAGAATGTCTCTTAATACTTGTGTGAATGTTTGTGAAAATGAACTTGGAAAATCATTCCTCAAGAAAGGGAAAGAAAATGATGTTCCTTTAAGAACCCATCTACCAGGACCAGGAAATATGGACTCAAAGTTAAAAATTCCTGTTCCAGAAATGAGGGACCATAAAGTTCCATGTAAACCAGAATTTAAACTGTGTGGACTGCGTCCTCTATTACGGGCTGTGTCCTGGGATAGCTTGGAGCCTGGACAGAAAGAGAAAACCCCTTTAAAATTACCATCTGAGGAAGATAAAAGCTTTCTTGGTAATAAATCCAGCAACCAGCTAAAAGCATTCAAAGACCTTCAAATCCAAGTTCAGCCAGTTCGAATGCAGAAGCTGACAAAGCTCAGAGAGGTAAGTCCTGTCATCAGCTGTATCCTGTTAGAAAAAGTCATTTTCATACCCTACTAAACTTTCAACGTATTTAGTATTATTTTTATCACTGCAAGAAGCATACAGTGATAAAATGGGAAACAGTTTCAGCATAAAAAATACAGAATTGTATCATGTTTTTCCTTTGCAACTTTTCTAAATTGTAACCTGTGAGTAAATTCCATGGAATTACTCTGTCTCTTAGTTCTCCTCAGGTGTGCATCAAGTGCACTGTGGTACTTCAGGGTGTTCATATGCATGTGCTCTTGCATATTTACATTTGCAAGATCTCAGAGGACAGGAAATGGGTTTGTAATGATTAATTGATTATTGAACTGTCTCAGAAAATGTCTCAAAATGTTCAGAGCTGTAGAACTGGGCATGTCTGACAGCCAGGGCAGGTAGAGCATATCCAGATTTATAGCTCCTAATTATAAGCTGCTGCAGATCTGTCAGCTTCTAAATGAGTAATATGTTGTTAAATAAATTCCTAAATGGTAAGTAATTAAATCCTAGGAAAACAAGCAGAAATTTCATTAAATTATAAACCATCAAAAGAAAGCAGTGAACATGTATCTATTGCTAATTATGACTTTTGAAAGAAAGAAAAAAAACAAGCAACAGGTACTTTCCTGAACAGCCTAATAAGGATATTTTCCTTAACCCCCTTTAGTTAATATTTTAAGGTGAATATAAGGCTGACAGGTGAGGACCTCAATTCTGCACTTTGGTGAATTCATTCCCATTCTATTGTTTGGGAATGGCAGCTTCATTATTCACCTTTTCCTGTTGCTGTAACACAAACATTCTTAGTGTGCATGTACTGGAGATTTTGATTACAGGGACCCATACAATTACAGGAGCAGTTCTTCCCTGTGAAGGTGCTGAGGCCCTGGCACAGGGTGCCCAGAGCAGCTGTGGCTGTCCCTGGATCCCTGGCAGTGTCCAAGGGCAGGCTGGATGCAGCCTGGGATCGTGAAAGGTGTCTCTGCCCATGGCAGGGGGTTTGTACCCAGATGATCTTTAAGGTGCCTTTCAACCCAAGCCATTCTATAATTCTATCATTTTGAATGACCCAGAAGCTGTTAAGCACAAATAAGAGAATAAAGAAAATTTTTCAAGATGATCTGTAATTCCAGTTAGGCAAGATTTGAGCTCTGTCTCCAGTAGGAATTGTCTACTCATAAACAAAAACTGGTATTTGTGAATTTAAACATGTGAGAATATGAAAGAAAATGAGATGATAAAAGGATAAATAAGACAACAAGGTTTAATCCTTCAGAGTGCATTTTTCCCTACCTGTAAAGAATAGAGGTAGAACACAGTAACAATTAAGCATCCCAAGCTCTGGTCTTAATAAAGTCAAAGTGGAAAATCTCATAGGAAGATTTTCTGCATTTCTCCTGTTATCTGGGATACTTAGTTATTACTGTGGCTGTATCAAAATTGCTTTTTTTATTGTCAGTTACTAAAGCTCTCACCAAAACTCTACATATCTACTTGAAAAAGATATTTCACAAATCTTTGTTTGCATGACCAGCAATTTTTCAAAATAATGCCTGTATGAAATTTGAATTATGTAATACTCTAGAGTGTGTGTGAATTTACGAGTATCCTGTTATGTAGCATCTGACTGTAATGTAATGCAAATATCTCTGTTATGTTTATTAACTAAAGTAAGTGTTTTATTTACATGTAGCAGGGATATTTAAATTGAGATTTGTAGTTCAGTTAGAAATATTATTGTTTCTCTTCACAGGAGCATATTTTGATGAGAAATCAAAATTTAGTTGGACTTAAACTTCCTGAACTTAGTGAAGCAGCGGAACAGGAAAAAGGTGCAGTATCATAAAAACTGGAAAGAATGTTTGTTATATACTGATTTTTATAACTGACTATCATGTGGGGGTGAGGAGAAAAAGACTTAAAATCTTGAATCACAAGAATAGTTGAAACAGTCAAGGAGAACAGTAATAAATTATGAACAAGAGGGACTGATAATGGAAAGTATCTCGTTTTCTTGATGATCTGAACCAAGAAGATACTGTAGGTATTATTATAACCAAGGGAAAAGATGCACATGTGGAATGGAGTCTGGCTTGTAGCTAATAGCTGTAGGACTGAAGTTTCAGTAATTTTCTGTAAAAACATTTCAGCAGTGATGGATTAAATGGATGTAAGTTTTGCAAGATATTATGGTCATATGGGTGAATATGATCCCTGGGAATATAAATAAGATATGGGATGCTTTAGTCCTTTTTTAATTATTATTTTAGCATATATGTGGCAAGTATTGAAATGACATTTTCACTTCTGGTCCACATTTCCATGTAAATGTGAATGAGAAAATGTAAGACCAGAAAAGAGTCAGAAAATTTTGAAGGATTGGAAAAATATGCCTTACAATAAATGGGATTTCTTTAACCTCAGTCTCTGTGATTTTTAAGGAAAAATAAAGGAAAAGGCTTCTTTAAGGAAAAGACTTAAAACGCTACATAAATGAGGAAAAACAAATCTGACCAAATGTTTTCTCCAATCTAAAACAAGCAAAAAAGATTTGATACCTGTAGCTGCATCTAAAAAGATTCAGAATAAAGAGCAAAGATATGAACCTGAGGATAATTCAGCATGTGGAAGAATAATGCTTAGTTAAATATTTAAACCAAATATATCAACCTAAAATATTTATACCAAAACTATGTATTAGTTTGGAAGTAGTTAATTCAGAGCTTGTTCAGTGTGACATTAACTGAAATGAAGATAGTTACTATGAAAGGACCTGAAACTGATTGTCCAAGATTTAATCCAATGACAATTTCAATTTCTTTTAATACAGTAATACAATTCTGCTAATTCATACATTTGCACTTGGACTAGCTCATCAGCCTTAAAGTTCCTGTTACACTGAGAGATGGTTGAGTTTCTGCATTTCACGTTATGTCTGGAAATGGACTCATTTTCAGTGTGAATGAATAAAGATGAAAAAGGCTTCCTGTGCTCTATATTTAGTGATTAAATCTTTGAATTCTTAGATATGATGATTTTATTCCTGTCACTCTGTTAATATATAATTTCCCAGAAATAATTTAGCAGGCTCTGTTTGAAACTATAAAATTGTTGCCATTTTACCAACCTGCTACATAATTTTGGCAGGTTTGGAAGTCTTGAGGAAAACATTGTGAATAAGATAAAGATTATTTTATCCAGCTTCTTAACATGGATCTCATGAGTATCACAAGCTTTTTCCAGTCCAGTAAGTTATCTAAATGGCAACCAGAACTTTAAGGGTCAACTCCTTGTCCTCAGTGGGGAAAACAAGCAAGGGGTCAAATTCTTAGTTAATTTGTTGGGGAGACCTACTTCCTTACATTGTCAGAGAAGCCACCTTTTCAACTGGAGTGGTAATTTTGCTTAAACAATAGGAAATAGATACTTCATTATTACTGTTATGAATCCAATGTAGTGTCTCCATCATGGTTTTTATCAATGACAAGTTACTGTCACCATCTGAGTAAACACAACTCTGCACCTACACTAGCTAAGTGGATTGCATTAATTCTGGTGTCAGGCTGGATTTTATGGGGTTACATGAGACTGTTCTTAAGTAAATGCTGGAATTTTTTAATATAAAGTAAATGCACAGAACTAAAGTGTAGCTGGAAAGAATCTCCCCTTCTGTTCCATCTTTCATGTTAATGCTCTCCAGATTTACACACTAATTACATGACAAGTCTAAGAATCCTTCTGTTACACTTATGAACAGGAGAACTGTTCAAAGATTCCTTCCCAAGTCTTGGATTCAGGCTGGGGAATCTGCCTTTCCTACAGGAGAGTCCTTCATGAAATTCTGGTAAGACAGAAGGAGATAAGGGAACTAATATATGTGAAATTAAATAAAATACAGAGGCTAAGTAACATGAATTATAAAAAAAAAATTGGTCATGTCTTGGTCCTTATGAAAGTGACAGAATCAGAGAATGTAAGTATAACCTTTGGATCCTGTTTCAATTGACATACAGTGCAAACAGGTACCTGATGTAATTTATAACAATAAATGGTGTACAAAATCTGTAGTATGGTACATTACACTACACTTCACCTTGGCAGGTGGCATTTAAAGCCTTAGAAAACGACAGCATTCCATTACAAAATCTCAGCTAAAATATTCCAGAGAAGAATGACTTTTCAAGTAACATAATTTTTTTTAATCTGAAAATGTCTTTAGGCCCTTCACCTCTCCCTTCCCCCACTGAAGAGGAAGAGACCAAGAGCAGCTCTGATGTCATGCCCAGCATTCCTGATGTGTTGCTGCGAAAACTGAGAGTGCACAAATCCCTTCCAGGAAGGTAAAAGCTCTTTAGCAGTGGAAACACATCATCCAGGAGAAAGCACACTAATGGTCTCCAGCCAACTTCCCTTCCCTCCATTCATAGGGAGAAAAATTGTTGCATCTTAAAATGTGCAACACAGATTTACTGAAAAATTCTGGGGATGCACCGTCTTCCAGTAACTGGCCAACTTTTAAAATTAGTTTGAGTTCTACATAAAAAGTCTTAAACCTTAATTCCATGTTACAAGTAGATTTTTATACAGATTTTTCCACTCCTGGTTTCCAGGACTGCTGCTGCAGATATGTACTCATATTGAAAATATTATTTCTCACCCCCATGAAAATAATCAGGCCAGATGATGCTTTCCAATGGTAGAATTTGGGCATGTAAGAGTTTTGTAGTTTTTCTGCAGGTGACAATTTTTTTAGGGAAACTGAGTTTATTTTTCAAATGTAGTTGAAGGACTCAGTTGTGAATTCACTGATTTGGATTTCCTGAGACATTAAAACAATCCCAAACTTATTCAACCAAAAATGATTCCTCCATTCAGCCACAAGGTTATGTACCAAAACCACCAGAGCCTTCAGTTTTCTGAACTGCCAATAAGGATTATCTGTGCAGGTGAAATAAATATTTAACATTTATGGTGAATGAATTGTTATATACATTATTATATATAAATGAATGCATGAGGTGAAGAACTTCTGAGAGATCATTGCTTGATTGTAATCAATACAGAGAAGTAGTGGAAAACTCTGGAAACTCAAACATAATTTTGTTGTTCAATTAAGTATTAGAAGAGCTTTGTTTTTAGAGAAAAAAACTCATTAAAATGTGAAATTTTTTACTTTTATTTCTAGCTCCCCACCACTCACTGAAAAAGAAGTTGAGGTAAGCATGCTTTTATTTTAGATGTGTTCCAATTTTAAGTGATTATTTTAAGTCGAAGTGTGGTTATTAGAATGAGGTAATGGGGTGATTTTTTCTCCCCAAATATATTTCTCATTTAAAAAAAACCCAATAACAAAACACATTGAACTCCATCAAGATAACAATTTTGTGAAATATGAGCAATAGAAATTGTAAAACAACAGAGTAGGAGTAAGCAAAATATTTGTTTGTGTTGTTCATAATAAAATAGTAATTCACTTTGGAAATAGTTTTAATATTCTAAAGTAGTAAAAAAAAAAAAGATTAAATAAGACCAGAAACTCAGCAATTTAAATTGAATTTTTATTGGCTAATATGAGCTTTGGGGCATTTTTTTAATAATATCCTGCTGTTGGTTTACATAATTTTTGCTTTCTCAGTTCAAGCCAATAATTTTGTTTGCAGGTCTCTATTTAGCTTGTAGCATTTATTTCTTCTGTTTTTCAAATCACATACCAGTCAAGAAAAAGATCTTTTTTTACAACACTGCAATCTACTGGAGCTGTTGGTGCCTTGTGCTTTGCAAAGTATCAATCCTAAGAAATTGATAAACTCTGGTAAAGAAAGAAATAATCTTTAAAAGCAGGGTGCAAGAGAATAAAAATGTTAGCACTTAATCTTTTGCTGGCTTCAGGGGTAGGTGTTTATCCCTTAGATAAAACAATGCTCATGGTGAGCTCATCCCTGGACTTCCTCTGCACAGACTATCTGTTTAAAAACCTCGGGGACCCTTGGAGGAAGTCCAGCTAGAAAACAGATCCATTGTGATTCTGGTGCTTCTGGTAGGCTGCTTCCTTCATTTTGTCTCTGCCCTACAGAGCTCCCAGAAAAACTTTCAGGAAAAGAGGCAGCAACACATTTATTATTCCTATTTCAGTGGAAATTCAGTGGATTTTTCAAAGAAAACGAGTTTTAAAATAATTTCAGTTTTCTGTTGCAATACTTAACTAAGCAGCAAAGTTAGTTAAACATATACTTTATTCATAAGTTGTTATTGAAAATTATGTTACTGTGAGACTTATTGGAAAATGCCTTTTTTAAATCCAAACAGAATGTATTTGTACAACTCTCCTTGGCCTTTAGAAATGATAGTTATACATTGGAATCTAGAATTCAGCAGGCAGAGAGAGAGAGAAATCTTACTGAAGAGAATGCTGAGAAGGAACTGGAAAACTTTAAAGCAGCCATCACGGTAAGGAAACTGTGGGAGTTCTTTTCATGAACTGTAATCTACCTGAAAGTGCACAAACATCACAAATGTGTTTGACTTGTAAATTCAGCCCCAAAACTTCATTTCCTGCTGCTCAGACTTTTTGCCATGAGCTGCCTACTACTCTGAGAGGGCATATTCTGCCAGAGTGGGCCAGCATTGCTGTAAATGCCTGGGGGATGCTTCCCTGGTCTAGCAGATTTCAGGAATAAATACTAGGAATTTGCTGTTCAGTTCTTGAAATAAGCCTGAGACATAGCTAAGAGCATTCAGAACTGCAGTTGGAGCACTGATCCTTGCTCTCCTGAGCAAGACCTTCTTTAGCAATAAATTTGAAGTGTCCAGATATGAAAGATACCAAAATTATTTGAAATTTGAATCCTGAGATCTGTAACTTGAAAGGCCTCCTAACTGCAGATGCTAGAAGGCAGGCTGTGTGAAAGGAAACAGCAAGGAATACTTAAGGAATAGGTACAATCTCAGGCTCAGGTTTTGAGTACACTTTCATTCCAGCTGTCCTTGGTGTTCCTTTACAGCAGTAGTTCGAGTCCTTCCTGCCAGCTTCCTCTAGGTTTTCTAACTGAATGACAAAAAATTGCTACAACGTGTCAACTGAAGTGCTGTGCGTGTCTTTGTGCATAAAGGGAGTGGTGGTTACACTCCAGACTGATAAAGGAAATAGCCTTAGACCCAGCATGCATTATTGCAGGGAGGTGCTGCCATTCTTATGAGAATAGTGAAGAGAACATATGATTCTCCCATTTACTTTATCAAGAGTATCATCAGGTAAGGAAATAAACAGTTAAAGAAAAGTTGTGATCACATCTTTTTATCTGGAATTCCAAATCTCCATTTTGAAATTATTGTTTCTGTTAAAAAAACTGTTGAGAATATTTTGCTGCTCTCCCCTCTGTTCCCTGTGTAAAGAGCAAGCAGAAACAGCCTATTAAATCTCAGAATTTTCAGACTGAAATAAGTCTGTTACATTTGCCATGTATTTCTGCCAAGAATCTCTAATTAGGCACCAAGGTTCATGTTGCCAGCATGGGACAGATGTGATTAGGATTTTCTTCCTTTAAGCAGTTCACACGCTACAGTCTGGCTTTTACAAGGTTTTTTACATGATTTATAACTAAGTGGAAGCTGCCTTCCCTATGAAAGCTTTTGCTCTGGACAATGGAATAAACTAAGAAGCAATTAGAAGCAGTGATGGCTTCTGTAAAATGTCTGTCATACTAGACCTAGACTTGTACTAATCTCATTGAGAGGTTATCTTCATTTCTGTAGGACAGGCACAGATTTTATGACTCAGTGACAGTTTTACCAGTCTTTCTGATTTTTTAAATCAGTCTTGTGATAATTGATGTGTTATTCAGAAACCTAATTTCAAGAAAAACATGATCTACATGAATTTTCAATGTTTAGTAGAAAATAAGGAGGTTACAATTGTCAATAAAGAAAAGAACACTCTGAAATTCTGTGCATGGTTTTTCCTAAGCATATTCCCTTATTTCTTTTTGATTCTTGCAGTCAAATTTTGGTTGCAATTTATTGTCAAGGTAGCATTGCAATTCTTGAGACTATGCCTTATTTTCCAAATAAGTGAAGTATCATGGAACTGAAAGAACACATGTGGCCTTCATAATACTTGTGCTCAGAAAATTAAATGTCCTTCGTCCCTCAACAATCATTTTTAAGTGCTAGTTTAAATGAACTTGGCATTTGTAGAGTTCACAGGTAGCAGAGCATGTTTCACTATAGATTTCAGAAGGGAAAGTATCACAAATGTGCTGAGCCCTCTCTAACTCCTCAAAGTTCACTGTGTTCTTGCAGTGAAGCACCAGGGCAGCAGCAGCACTCTGAGCTGGGTGTGGTGGCAGTGCTGGCGCCCCTCTGGAGCTAATCTCTCCATGAGGAATTCTGCCTGGACATTTCCACCCCATTTTGAGGCTCTGGCCACTCCATTTGAACTAAAACCATGCTGACAGAGCTGCTGTATTTTTGCTTCAGTCTTCAGCTCACCTGTGGCACCACTATGAGCACAGGGAAGCCTACCAGAAGCTCCTGGAGGACATCGCGGTGCTGCGGCGTTTGGCTGCCCGGCTCTCCAGCCGCGCAGAGATGGTCGGAGCCGTTCGCCAGGTGAGGACATCCCCGTGTTTAGTGTTCAACTCTGTCCTGGACCCACAGGTGCACTCTTTGCCAGTCTGGGCTACAGGTTATGTTTTATTTGCCATTTTGACAGATTAAAGACATCTGCTGTATGTTGTATTGCATGAGCTACCGCTACAGCCTGTCCAGACACGGATTCTTACAGTTGTAGTGTCAGGTAACACATCCCTGCAGCCTGGAAATAGAATTCCAACAGAAGATTGTCCATTAAGCTATTTACTGTCCGTACAACAGAAACATATATTTTATTCAGAGCTACAGCTGCATCACAAGAAACTAATTTCAAATCAGTGCAGCACATAATAAAAATATTAAGGAAAAAAAAAGAGAAAACTTATCTGGGTCAAAAAACTCATCTAATTCAGTCACTTGCCTTTGGCAATAGCTCAGTCAATTACAAAGAGCATGAGAACAGAGTGAGTATAAATAAGAACACACCAATATCCTCCCAGATTTAAGAATGTTCCCTCTGCCCTCTAAAGTAAGCAGATTGATGCCAGTGACTAAGACCTTTGAGGGTTGGAAAACAAGTGTGGTATAGCACATAAATAATCAGGTATACCCTGCCTGTGTGCCTATGAATGTATGACAACATCAACTATTATATTCTGTAAAATGCATATGAATTGGCATTTTCTTCTAACTATCTTAGGAATTTTCAGTCACGGAGGCACCAATGTTTCCTTAAGAACAACAGCTCCAGATTTAGCCCTGACATGGAGCATACATATGGAGGCAAATGATGTGTTGGAGATGTGCAGAGGTTACCTGGATATTTCCTTCTTTTCTTCCTTAGGAGAAGCGTATGTCAAAGGCAACAGAAGTAATGATGCAGTATGTGGAAAATCTGAAAAGGACTTATGAAAAGGATCATGCTGAACTAATGGAGTTCAAGAAACTTGCCAATCAGAATTCTAGCAGAACCTATGGTGCATCTGGTAAAGAAAAATAAAAATTTAGGGGTTTGTCTTGCCTTTAATTCAGAGAGATGTTGGTGCTATTAATGTTATAAAGTATTGTGAAACCTGTCCATGAAGTTCTGATCTACAGGAGTAGATTTTAAAAAGTTACAGAAATAAGATGTTTCACATGAGCTATCCTTACTGCTACAGTATAATAATTTGAAATCACTATCACTTACCAAATTCTGATGAGATACAATCATATTTTCTCATGGCCTCTTGCAAATCCATGTGCTCTGCACAATTTTAATGCAACTACCTTTTAGGTCCAGATGAAGGCAAAATTTCATTATTAAAAACACTTTTCTTTTTACAACCTCTTCTTTCCTTTGCTGGAAACTGAAATATGAGGATTTTCCTTTGCAATAACTCGTATATGGAGGCCAATAGTGGGATTTTTGCCTGATTTAGTGAAAATAGCACTGATTTGGTTATTTGCAATTATTTCAAATTTCTTGTGCAGGTGTAATTGAGAAGACAGCTGTATGACAATACTGTATGACAATAAATACATGGTCCCTTACAGACCCTGTGTAAATATAGTGTATCTGAGTTTGAAATATAAGCAAGGGCTCTGTTAATATTTAGAGATACTCACATAGTCTAAGACTGTTCTTTATCTTTGTTCCTGTGCAGAAGATGGGGTTCCTCGTTCATCTAGATCCATGTCTCTCACTGTTGGAAAGGTATTTCTGCAATATAAAGAAAGCTAACATTTTATGTAGTAAAATTTCTTCTTCTATATACTCATTTCTTTGTCTATAATATCATTTATGCAATTTATTGCATGTGCTTTGCAATTTTGGATACATGACTTAGTATGGCTTTGTGCAATAATGGTAGTGCCTAATGTGAAACTCTAGTGGTTTATTTCTGCAAAACTTCCAAGTGCTGGAGATCAATTCTATCACAAAGCTTGCTAAAACAACCAGTGATTTGAGAGGCATGAATCCCAGTTTGGTTTATTCCTGCCACCTCTGAGTGTTGGGTATAAAGAATTATAGCACAGATTATGCAGAGGGCAAGATGAGATTTCAGAATGAGAACCCCATAGGTTGAAGCAGAGGTCTCAAAAAAAGACTAAATTTAACAGGGATGAGTCCAAATAATAAAGACAAGGAGAAAAAGAATCCAAACACTAGAATGGACTGCCTACTGTGGCTGCAGACTTCCCAGAGTAGTTTTTCAGGAGTACATAAAATAAAACTGTCATTAATTAATAGGTATGGTTGGTTTTGTCTAGAATCAGAATCATGGAGTGACTCCTAAATATTCACTAATGCTGTATTCACTCCTTACCTGTAGAGTTGTCTAAAGAGCAGAATCTTAGAAGTGTTTGGATATGCACTAAAACAAAGCTGTTAGATGCTCTGAGTGTTTTGATGCTTTTACTTAGCTGCAAGCATAGATTTTACATAGATGCTACAAGATGAAGCATTTGGCTACTTACCAAATGACAGCAAAATGTTACATAATCTGTGCTTGACCTAGAATATATTGTTACAATGAGCAGGTGTTTGTCATAAGAAAGCATCATGCAACACTGCATATATTTCCTAAAGATGATAAAAATTCTATCTAACATATAATTAATATGCTTACATGTAATTAATAGATCATAGTGGGTACAGTATATCATAATAAGGACATAGCAAGATAAGAGTTTTATGTGTGACTTCATTATTTCCAGTCATTGTGACACTGGCACTTTCCCTGGTATCATTTTGCTTCTGCTTATCAAAGATAAAGGCCTGTGATAAGAGCTGACAATATAAACTCAGAACATTTCTGGTGTGTGATTTACACTGGGCTTTCAGCATGGAGGGAAAAGGGCAGCATCTCTGTGCCACACCTCATTTCACATTAAGCACTTGCCATACCAGGCTGTACAAAATAAATTTCTGGGGAAAACCATGACCTTTTATTTTACTTTTGCTCCCAACTCTCCTTTTCCCAAAGGAGACACTGACCTACATCTTTGCCCCACAAATTAACCCACAGAATTGTTCTTCATTCTGTCTTGTTGTATGGTAGAAAAAATAATCATTGTTTCTCCCAGAATATGCCTCGAAGGAGAGTCAGTGTTGCAGTTGTTCCTAAATTTAACTCCTTGAACATTCCTGGTCAGTCACCAACAGCTTCACCTATACCTTCAATGCCATCCCTGGTAAGTAAAACCCACATTTTAAAGTTACCAGTTTTTGTCTAAATTATTTTTGCATAGGGGCAAGGCACAGTTACTGTAGAATGAAAGGTTTTTCATTGATTTGACTTGTTTTGACTCCATCCTGAAGGGGATGCACAAAGGTAATTCCTATTGTGTAAGGGGATATTGCAATCTACTTCCATGAATGATCCCTTTGGGAAGAGCTGAATAGGGCAGGCTGTTGATTCACATGCACTGGACATTGGTGAGGCAATTTGCCTTTTAATCTGAAGTAACACACAGGAAAGAAAGAATGAAAATAGCTGTACACTGTAGAAAAGAAATTTCAACCAGAAACCACAGAACACAGCTGGGCTGTGTCCAGAAGTCCACTGAACAGCAATAAATGTAATTAATGTACAGAAATATATGTGGTAGCAATTCAGGGGTTCTGTGATGATCTGGATCAGTGGAGCCATCAGCCTCTATATTGCATTTTTTATGTTAAACTTTAATAAATTAAATGCAACTCTAATCTGAACACAATAAACCCACACAAATGCTTTGGAGAAAGCCTGCAAGACATACTCACTGCTCAGAGATGAGCTAAGATGGGACAATAACGTTAAAGTTACGGAGTTTTCTGTTAAAATACAGAGTTATTTAATTGAGGGTTTCGCTGAGAAGCTATATCTATTTATCTATTTTACTTGTAAGAAAAGCATCTGTCTGTGCAATTTATTTATTATGTACTCAGAGTCAATTCAGGAACCAGGTGTGTTTGTTTGCCACAGTTTTTTATGAATTATTTTTGTTTAAAATTTCCCATTGAAAACTCAGCTAATGAATGCATCTTCTTAGGAAAATAGGAGAGGAGCAAGAGAATAATTTTACTGTTAATTGATCAATATATGAAGGAGAACATTTTCTGGGGAAAATAAACATGGTAGAAGGAAATGTCAGAGAAAATTCTTAGTGTGCAAGTCCATTGTTTACTCTGGTTAATTGGAGCAATGTGGAAGCACCACATTAAAGATACTGTGCTTATGAATATGGGAAGGAAACCTAAGCAGCACACTGCCTTTGTTATTTTATTGAACACTCATTTGAAATTAATTAATGAATTTTAATTGGTATTTAATTATTTAGTCATGAATATTAACTAATTAATGAATGTAACACTTATTGCTGTGTTTTATTTACAGTCTGAATCACCCAGTAATGGAAGGAGCAACCTAACATCTACTCCTGCTCTGCCAGCACTTCTAGAAAAGTGAGTTTTGTCTAGGTCATCTCAGTAACTATTAAATGATAATACTAAATGATAATTTAAAGAATCTTAAAGAATCATAGTGTAGCAGTGATATTACTACTACTTGTTAGAATGCTTTAAACATGCAAATTAAAAGCTTTCATCATGAATTTCATGTATTTTAGATTAGTGCTGAGGCGGGACAAAATTTATCTTATGTCCTTGTTTTACCTTGTGCCTCACTAAGAATATAAGTATGCAGTAATTGAGAAAACAAAAATGGGAAACTACAGCACTGGCTGCTACTATTAAAAAAAAAGTCTGCAAGATCTAGACCCTCCTTTGAAACTGTGCAGAAATTCTGTGAGAAAATACAACAACCAAAAAACCCTTATCAATATTTCACACCTAGGAAAACAAATCATGTTACCAAGTAACAGAAGCAGAACTTGAAATTCAAGTTTGAGCCTAAGTGTGCATGGGCCAGCTGGTCTAGTAGTGTAGAATTACCCAGACCAGCACAGTTTTGTGTGTTTAAGCACTTCAAGCTTATACTCATGGTTTAAGTCCAAGTGAAAATAATGTTTATTGTTAATATGACTCCAGAGAAAATCCATTGCCCACAGATTTTGTCTATCAGGTTGAACTATTTTAGTGCCAGGAATAGAAGGCAAAAAGGGTGAAATTCCAGAAGGTGAAATGGGATCCATTGTTGAGCTTATTAAACCTTGACTTTGACAGATCTGCTATGTCTCAATCACTTAAACTCTCTGTCCCAGATAAAATAAATGACAGGAGAGCACTGCAGGAAGACAGCAATATAAACCAATTTATCTTCAGATTAAATGCTCTGAACTTTTACTTGAAAAAGTTCTAGAAAGTCAACAGAGGAGAACACTTAAAAGGCAAATAAAAACAATGTTTTGTTGAATTAGTATTTGACATTATTTCTGTTATGTTCCTCTTATGTGGCAAGTTACAATTTCTAAGATGAGTTTTAGAAAGTTGAGGGAAATGTTTTCATGAATAGCAAATAAATGTCATGGATGAGCGAGGCAAGAAAGGTTCTTTTCTTTTTTAAAGAAGAATAAAAATGATAGTTTTCTTACCTTAGAAACATAATAATTACTGTTCATAAATCACAACATCCTGAAACTAATATTTTTCTTGGTGTTCCATTTTTTCTTTTGAAAGACATTTCATTTCTCTGATGTACATTAAGAAAGACAAATCGTGACTCGCAAAATTGCAACATACTCCAAATACAACACTTTTCCCTGATGTTATTTTTTATCTGTCTGCTTCTTTTGTCTTGGCAGTGGGAAGTCAAATGGAGAACCTGACTGTGAAACCTCAACTTCTGTGCTGACCCAGAGTGGGTTGGAAGAGATCAGTCCTGAAACTAAAGCCAAGATAGAAGAGGAAGCATATAACAAGGGGTGGGAATATTTTTTGTGAACTAAATCTGTAAATATGTGTTACCAGATGAGGATGTGTGTTTTTAAAATTTAATTTTAAATACAGTAGTTATGTTGTTGGTCTCACAAAATATTTCACAGAGCATGTTTTGGGGCAATTTGAAACTTTGGGATCTGTTTCTGAATGTCAAGCAAAGAATTTTGCATTATGTGAAGAGTGAGACAAATTTTGATCCTCTCCTGCAGAATCCAGCATGCCATCTGATTTAGCACTGAATTGCATTTATTCTCCAGGAGAAAAGAAGTGTCTAGAGGATATTGAAAGTGATGGAGAGCTATGGAGAAATGTTTACTGGCTCCTTTACAACAGACAGAAATTGTTCTCTGTGGAGAACAACCTCTTTTTTTGTTCAAAGTGATAAATTTGGTATCAGCTCTAATATAATCCTCTGTTCAGGAAGAGTGGCTGTGTGCCTTACTCATGGTCTTCAGCTAATTTTTACTCTTATTCAGGTGCTGCAACACTTCTACTTGTGTTTTATAACATGTAACAAAACATACAGCTAATTTTTTATTAAATAAGATCATGCTTATACATCCTATGCTAAGAAAGAAATGTTTTATCTGATAAAGATATCAGGAAGCCTTGAAGAAGGCCAAAGAACTTCAGGAACTGAAGGAAGAAGATGAAGAGACACCCAAAGAAAGTCATGAGGAACATGAAGAAAGTGAAAATGAAGATGAGATAAAAAATCTGAAAAGCAGGTGAGACAGTGGTATAATACATACAAGAGAGGCCACTTTTTTCTACTTGTAGTACCCAAGCAAGTGTTTTATCCTGTCCTTTTGCCATGTTTTCATCCTGGGGAAGCATATTGAAATAACAGTATTTCCACAGAAAGTAATATTCTAACACAAGGTAGTTGCAAAACACAAAACTTCTGATTTTGATATTTTAATTAAAGCTGTATGTTGACATCAAGATGCTTCATCTTGCTGGGGTTTGGTTCTGATTTGAGATAAAAGAATGGTCCATAAAAATTCTTTAGATGCCAAAATGTATCCCCCTGTGAATGTGTACTGCCTTTTAAAGGTTGTGATTCAGGAGCATGAACTGGTCCGTGTGTCATTCCTGTCACTGGAGCGACACTGCCTCCATCGGCACCCAGGGCTCTCTGTCTGTACATTACAGAGGCATTGAGTGCTGGCCAAAGCCAGTAATATGTCCAATCCCAGGTTAAGGCAGGGATCCTTGCCTAATCCAGAGGAATTCATTTCCATTCCATAACCATTATAGCTGTAAAGATCTGTTGATGTAAGATTTCAGCTGCCTTCAGAGAGCAACCACCTCATTAGTCACGACACTCTTGGAAAGAAATGTTTACCACATATTCCAGTGTTTAATTTAGTTGATCAAGGTATGAACAGTGCAGAATTTTGCATGATACCAAGCTCTGAGATTTGCCAGCTGACAGGTGGGAGAAATAGAAGTCAAGTTTACAATCTCCAGCTGTCTCACAAGTATTACTCATACGGAATAGTTGGAGTTGAAATATCTGAGTGTACAGCTCTCCATAAAAGAACTCTACAGTTTGATTCTTCTCTGACAAGGTGTCTGTATAAAGAAAAAAGATGGTGCTGCCTATGGCACCTTCCAAACTCAAAAGCTCAAGATAAAAATATTGCATTTGATTAATATATAACAGTTTTATTTTCATTTTACAGCAGACTTGAAGTCATCGTTAATTATTTATATATCCTGTACCCCAAACTGTGCAAACACTGGAATGTGGTGTGGCTTGTGGTGGCTGCAATAGTCATTTTTGCTGTGGTGTTGGGAATCTACCATTCCTACAACTCCTGTGATGAAAAGTCAGAGGCACCTGAAGGGAAGGCCAGCTGCTCTGCGGCCCAGCAGTATTCCTGGTGGAACTCAGGATTCCGACAGCAGCAACGCACGGAATAACAGAGGGACAGCCACGCCCTTGTGGGCCCCGAGCGGGTCTGTGTAGCAGAGCACCGTGTTTAAAGGTAGTGCTTAGTCATCCCTGTGGCTGCTCCACTGATCCCTTAGGCAACTGAGTTACTCTACACCACCAGGTTTGGGATCCATGGTGAGCATTCCTTGCTAAAATGCCAATCTGATCAATAATCCTGTCTGTCCTCTTATGGTCAAGGACTCGTAGAAATAAAGTTGTGTTGAATCATGGCAAGGTTGTGGCAGTAATCAGCAACCTGCAAGACATTTAAAAGAATGATTTGCACAGGACATTGACATTTTGAAGACCATCATAAAACCCGCATTTGCAGTTAATGCTTTACTTTGCATTTCCTGAATTCACTGTTGATTGTTGAAGTACTAATTGCATTTAAGTCCTTTGGGTTTTAAGAGGCTAATTCATTTCCTTATTCATGACTATTGGGCAGAAACAGAAGCACTTCCATGGGAGGAATATAATTATATTCTAAGACCAAATGCCTTGCTGCTAAAGTCATTTTATAAGAGGAATTATCTATATGATTATTTAAATGGAATGCTAAGTACATGCATAAATGTGTTTTATGATATGTTTTAGGAATGGGACCACCACTTTTTTTTAAATGGGATACTCAACAGAACCTAAAATGGGGTCTAGGTGGCACAGCTGATATCACCCAATAAGTCTGGAAACTTCTGCTATATAAAAGTTTCCAGAAATGAATGTATGCCACTCAGAGTCAGTACTGGTTACAGGCAAAAGTGGTAGCTGCCTGGAAGGGTCCATGCGCTACCCAAGCCCAAAACACCACAGTCTTGGACATGGAAAGCAATCTTCAATTCTTGATTGAAGAAGAAAACAAATCTCTTCAAACCTCTGTATCGAGGTGACCACACCAAGTGGACTCTGCCCTCCTGCTAACACTGGAATTGGCATTCTTTGAGATCTGCAGCAGGGGCAGAGCTCTGAGAGCAGCCAGAACCCAACCAGTGCCTGCATGAATCAGGCCATGGTGGCAGTGAGGCCTTAGGAGAACTCACTGCATGTTTTCAGTAGTTCATTTTCAGAATCTGATGCCAAGACCAAAACTGATCTAATACACTTCCAAAGCTGAACTCATCTTTTGCCCAGATTTTTTGCCAGTTCTTCCTATTTGGGAGTTGTGAGTTCTTACACAAGAATATGAAAGCCTGAATTTTTTGGACAAGCAATTTGAAAATGGTGAAGGCATTACCTGTACAAAACCCAGCACCTAGGACTGAGGCCAAAATGTGTGTGAGTGGAGGTGTGCCATTTGTACCTGCTGAGCAGCACTTCTGAGGGGAGGTGAACCATGTGTGTCTCTCTATAGCTATGGCCACAATGGCAAATCCAGGGTGACCCTCGATTGCACTCCTGTCCTGCATCCTCCTGGCATTTTCTGGTTGAGAAATGGGTCTGTTTCCCATCAGAAGGATAAGAGTGTTATGAAGTACTGTAATTTCAGTTCTGACACAGTCAATACTGTCCTGTCTTCTTTTGGTGGAAACACTGAACTTTAAGCTGTCAAAGAAAATAGGTTTTTAACACAGTCAGAAATTTAGTTCACATACCTGGCACTAATAACAAATATGCTGCTGGTGAATTTTTGTTGGCCATGTGTTTCTTAGAAGATATTTATATGGGAAAAGAAAAAAAAAAAAACAAAAAAAAAAAAACAGACCAGTACCACATTTTTGGGGGGTGGGAAAGGGAGTCTATAAACAATTAGAAGGGGTTTTTTTTATTATTTTAAAGTGTATATATATTGAGGAATAGTGTGCTTAAGGAAGTTCAAAAAGGATAATGGGGAAGTGTGATTTGTTCTAAAATTGTAATTGGTAAAGAATAAGGAGAAGGTTTCTTGCAAATTACTTGGAATCTGGTTCAGTTAGAGTTTCTGACTGCGAAAAACTACTGTGACCTTTCATGTACTTTCAGTATTTGAAGAAATTTGTCAGTTGTTTCTTGAATCCTTTACTGAAATCAACTTCTTTAACTTAATATTCTTTACAAATAACATTGGTAACTTAAGAAGGCAATAAAATTATAAGTAAATACTCCTAAATATTCAGATTTTTCTAAGCCAAAAATTATGGCATATATTTATGTGATTGTGGAAATGTTGGGCTGCCCTGAAGAAAAATAATTAACAGTGCCTGTAATTGAATTAGTTTGTTTTTATTTACATCTGCACTGTTGTGAGCTAACAACTTATTTTAAATACACATGGAAAGTTGTTGATATCAACAGGACTCTCTAATTGCTTAGTGTTAAGCATGTAAAAAGGTCTTTTTGGTCAGTGGGTGAATGAGGTCTCCATCCTCTCTTCAAATTCAGCACACTGACTTTTTGTGGAATTAGTGCAAAGGGACAATTCCCATAAGTAGTTGTACTGATTTAAGCTGAACTACTTGCATGTCTGAGGTAAGTATAATTTAACCACAAATGAACTGAAAGAGGCAAGAGATTTTAATGAGGGTGCAAAAATGAAGATAAAGTTTACTTAAAAAAAAAAGTTCATTTTATAACTACTTTGAGCAAACTGTCCACTGAAAATAACAAATCACAATGACTAACAGCACACTTAATAGCTATGCTTATATTTTTCAGTTATTTAATTAAAACACCTTTTATTTAATAGGAAACTAGATTAAGCTCAAAAACTATTCTAACTATAATTTTATCTGTTGGATATTAGTTTGCTTTATCTGGAAAAAAAAAGCCAAACAACCTCTTCTGTGTTCAAAGATCACATCAGATAACAAGAAAGAGACCTGTTATTTATGCTATTAACACTGAAATAGTTTTCTTGAGGTGCAATATTTATTTTTCCGCTTTAGCAAGACACATTTATGGTTTCTCCTGCACAGCACAAATGTTTCTAGCAAAAGGAATTTCAAAAGGGCACTATTTTTGTGTATCATATTTAAATTTGTAATATGGTAAGATTTTGCACAAGTGTGCTGGTATTGTACTGTATAGTATCACATACTTGAGTTTTGAAATAAAATTATGGTTTCAAAGTCCTCAGTGTTTTTACCTTAAAGATTTGGGGTGCTCTGTCTGCATGTTGATGGCCGTGTCCTCATGAAAGAAGACCTGCCTGGCCTACACTGTTACATGTTTGGAGGATCTTGCTCTTAGTTTTCCAGTTCTTCAGGAAAATGGTACAGAAGAGGAGAACAAACTCCTGTGTCAGTGGAGGAAGTGTTTGGAAGCAGGATGATCCCTGCCATGCCCTAGAAACCAGCTGAGAGAGGAAGCTGAAATACCCTGGAAGTGTTTAACTCCTGCTTCGGAGGGAGGCCACGTGCCCCAGAGGAGGCTGAACATGGGAGCCACAAGGGAAATTGTAACCCAAGGATTCTGGGTGAAAGGTCAGGAATCTTTATTTGCTTCATGGACATGGGAGGTCTGGGAAGCCTGGGTCTGGTGGGGAGCAGACTTGCCTGATAGTGGGTAGGAGTCAATCCTAAAGTTCTCAATCTCTGATGGTCCCACCAGGGACAAACTCTGGGACATCAACAACCTGGAAAAGAATTGCTGTTTCCATGGACAGACCCTGATATTTGTATTTTCTACATGAACAATTTTTTTGTTTCCTCTACTGTTGTTCAGGTTTCAAGGTTCCTTTTGAAGTTATTGTAGAGAACAGTTACATGTGTTCTGCCTTATCAAAAGTTTTCTGTTTAGCAATCCTCATCAGCATTTTAAAACATGCTGACATAAAAGGTCAGGAATTTTTCATATAGGTTACAATAAGTATTTAGGTCAAAGACTAATTAATCATTCAGTATAGGTCTGGTTTTTTTTACCACGCTGATTATGAAGAAGACACACCAAAAGTTTAAAGACCTTTTGTACTGTTACAATCCAGATAAGTGATCTGCCATGCAGTTTTGGAGCAGCTGAACTATAAAAAGGAAGAAACACACAAAACCCAAAGTTATTTCAGTCTTACTTCGTCATTCTAAAATTCTGTTCTCCCTCTCCTAATCTGGAAGACCTTGTGAAGGAGCTTGTATTGTTTGGTGTTGAAAGGTGTTTATCTCATTTTTACAGCTAAAAGTCCTACTAAACATCAAGAGTTTGACTAAAGGAACTTTGCCAATTTCGACATGGTACAAAATGTTAAGATCTGGCAGGACAAGTAGCCTGCAATTTTAAAATGCCAGAAACCCAGCTATTTATTAGTTTTCATGGTAGGAAATACTTAGCAGAACAAGGTAAGTGTTTTCAATGGAAAGATTGCATGTAATGTTCTCAGTATTTTACAACCACAATCTGTAGTCCATGAGACCTACAGAATAACTAATAATTAGTTTCTGCTTCTACCTTGTAAATGCCAGTGAATCCTCTTACAACCTTCTTCAAGTGAGAGCTAAGTCTGATTACAGTATCTGACTTTGCCATGGCTTTGTAGAAGCAGGTGAGTACAGCACAATAAGGGAGGGAAATAGAAATTTGAGCTAGAACTTTGTCTAAAGATCTCACTGAGTTTTACCAAATTCGGTTCCAAACCACAGCCCAAACAGAACCTAATTTTCACTTCATCATTGCTAATGGAGACATGATCACACTGACCCCCAGCATTCTCTTTGGGCCCTGTCTGTGTTACAGAGCACCAGCTAATAACCCTGTTACCCTGCTGCAGGAGATGTGCCTGTGCCCCATTAAAAGTTAATGCTATCCCATATATTGACTGGGGACTTTCTAAATGCAAATCACAGTTTTAAGAGGTAGCTTTACACTATTACACTTGTGTTTTTAGGACTCTGAAAACAGCCTGGAGACACTGGACATCTAAAAGTTTGCTGAATCATAAGTTGAACATGATGTAAGAAAATCATACTGTTGCAAAAATAAAAAGACTGACACCATTCTGAACTGTAAAGCAGGTATAAAGCAATTTATTAATTCGTCTTGACATTGGCAAGGTGTCACATGGAGCAAGGGAGTGAGGCAGCAGGAGTTTCTTAGCTGAAAGAAAACTGGGAGCAGAGGCATAACTCTTTAAAAACATAAAACAGTTTACTCCCTTATGTTTTGCAACTGTCTTCTATGTCCATTGCCAGCAGGAAAAGAAGTGATAGATTTGTACCAGGGAATAGCTAAGTCAAGTTAGTGTAGGGAGCACCTTTGAACTGTAAAGAACAGTGAGGCACTGAACAAGATCATTAGAGGAAACGCTAGGAATGTGTCACTGGAAATCTTTGAGAGCAGGTTAGACAAATGTCGATGCAGCAGATATGACTGACACTAAAGGAATTAGTGAATTATCCCTTGAACTACATTCCTGCTCTGTGTTTATTGGAACCTCAGGAAAAAAAATCTAAGACTTCTTGAAAGTTTTTAAAATTAGCTGTGAGGACCACCTGTGTTTTGAATCAATCCAAGGGAATCACTGTTTGTTGGAATGATACAAAAGGCAGCAGTGATGGCATTGGCTGCAGTCTCTGTACCTATGGTCCCAACGAATCCCATTTACAGTAGTGTATCTGCAAATCTCTTAAAAATAAGTTTCATATTACCTTTGCGTTATGGGAACTACTTTTGCATTGGAACTCTAAGGAAAAAAAAAAGTAAAACTACTCCATCAAGACAAATAGGACAATGGGGAATGGATGCCCTTCCAGTTCCAATAAAAAAGAAAAATCTGCGTGGCATATTATGATACGATAGAAAATTTGTTTTATTTACCAGATGAATAGACAACATGAATAATGATCTGTTCATCAGTAAAACAGGAAAAAACAGCAAAAGAAAACCTTCTTTCAAAGTGTTTACTGACTTAGCAGTGTAACAGCCTTATCTCCCTTCCTCAGCCGTGCTTGTGAATCAGCAGCAGTGACATTTTCCAGCAATCCCACATGAAAGCCAGTGGAAAGGGTGATGAGGGATTTCCGCTCTGTGACCTCGCCCTGCAGTGGGACAGCCACCACACTGCCTCTGCCATTCCTTCTATGAAGCACTGCACTGACAGCTGGAGTTGCTTTCCAGAAATCATCTCATCATCTGACAGCATCCAATACCTTAACTTTCCTTAGCACAGGAGACAAACTACCTTGAATTTCCTACTTTTCTGAGTTTTCCAAGCTGGTGGCAATGGCAAATTATCTGGGAGTTACCTCAGCAGTTCCTTTCATCTGGGTTATGACATTCCTGGCTCAAAATTACTTTGTAACAGGTATGTAAAATTTCACTTTTTAAAGTCTTGAAAAAAGTAGCTGGATTTACAAACAAAAATGTGGGGAAGGAGCGTGTGTAAATGTGTTTCTGGCAGAGGAAGCCACAGGGTTTTGAGAATACAGTGCAACAAAAACTGGGATATAGGGAAAATTTCATTGTTGATATAATCTAATTGTTGAAAATGCTGAAGCCTTTGAATCTAAATGCCACAAAATGACTTATTTTAAAGATCTGGTATGGCATTTAGGATTAAGCTCAGATCTATTGGAATGTAACTTTACTTTGTATCACATTAAATACCAGAGAAAAACATGACACCAGTTCTCTTTCAAATTCCATTATTAACTTGACAGAATCCACCCTTACTGCAGTAGCTGCTGGGATATCTGCAGAAGCTCAATGCACACCAAAAGCCTCCAGATGCTTCACTGTTTTTCAGTGATTTAATACTTGTTCTATTTATGTTAAAAAACATATACAGTTATTGCAGACAATTGATTTTCTCAGCTCCTGAAAGGCTTCTGGAGTGAGTGAATTAGATGCTCAAGTCCTGTTAAAATTCCACAGGACCTGGAGTACGTAACAACAGGGGTGTTCCTCCAGCAAAACCAACACTGTACAATTTCCACTGGAGAAAAGGAGAGCTTGAGGAAGTAACCCTTCCTTGGGACACCTTCTCATGCACCCTCATGGCTCCAAGAGCTCCAGTTGAGCTCAGGGCTCATCTCCAGCTGTGTCTTGGAGCTGTTTTGTGGCATGTCCTGTCCCCTTCTGTAGTGATTTGTTGTCTGGGCTCCACATATGGACTCTGGATTTAGGCTGTATGTAGGTAACCTTGTCTCAGGATAAACTTCAGGCATGTGTAGAACCATCTCCTGCTGTTCCCAAAGGGACTTTCTGGGTGTCTGACTCGTTGTCTTGCTCTCTGGGTGGCAGTGAAACCTGCCATCATCCCCACTGAGGTGCTGCTGGGGTGCTGTGGGACTGTGCCTGTCACCCTCTGCTCCTGGCCCCCTTCCTTGTGGAGCAGCCTCATGCTTGCTGCTCCCTGACACCAGCAGCCCATGGGAACTCTAATAAATCAGGGTGAAGGTTGTAGACACAAGGCAGAGAAAAGCAACAGCTCACCCCCAGAGAAAACAACAACAACAAAAAAAACCAAAAAGGGAACTAATACACATCAAGGCCCACATCCACAGCTTACAAAACCTGAACAATTTTCTTCCTGTTCCATGGCAACTTTGTCTTGCTGTGAGATTCTTCTGTCTAGATCTTCTCACTTATTTCAGTAAACCAAATTTTTATCCCAAGACCAAAATACTGAGCAGAATGTGCCAGTACTAGGTTACCTAAATAGAGCAGAGCTTAAAGTACAGCTATGTGCAGCTCGTGAACCAAAAAGGATAATGTACTTCTAAAGGATTAGTCTGCCTCCTGTACAACTCAGTCATCTTTAGAACAGAGTTCAGAGGTGATTTAATGAGCTATGAAGGGACTTGAAGAGGTTACTGTTCTCTTTTTGGATTCCTTCCTCACAGTGGGAAATTGATAACTTTTACAAAATGTATCAATAAATCACTGTTTTGTTTTAAAAGGCCTAGCAAATTTTAAGACACAACTTTGGTCCATAACCTAGAGTCACTTTTCTTATAATTTGCAACCTAAGTTTCTGAATTTCTGTATTATGCTGTGTATCTATCCTGCAATACACATGTGACAATATTTGTCCTGCAACTGAATGACTAATGAGTGTAGCAGTTCACGAGTACCTAGGTAATTTTCTAAGATTTCATTCAATTCCTTTCAGTCAGCTGCTCATCTTTATTTGAAATTTGTAAAGTTGGTCATTGAGAAACTTCCTTTCTCAACATTACATTTTTTACGAGTTGTATTGGCTCAAATCTGAAGATAGGACAATAATAGACTGAAGAAGGTAGACTTGAATTCCTTGCTAACAGCACACACACCTTCATTGAGCACCAGGGCTTCTCTGCATCCCCCTGCAATGTGTCTGGGCTTGACTTATGTTCAGCTCAGGGCTGGATGCAGCCACAGCTTGTCTGAGGGGACTCCTCAAGGCTTCAGTGGCTTTCCCTCTCTGCTGAGATAAAGCCACCTGATTCAAAGATTGTTCTTCTAAATATTTAAACTAAATGTAAGGGCAGCAGAGAGGCATCATTTTCCAAAAGCCATTTCCAGCCCCACCACATCCAGAGGGAGCAGGACCTAAAAGCCTGTCTGGTTTCTTAGCAGTCCACACAAGCTTAGTGACCTTTATCCCCTTCTCATCACAAGAGTAGCTTAACTGCCAGTTCTATGTTTTCATTCATAAAATTCAGTTTAATTTGTCTTGTTAAGAAGTCGTGGGGTGGATTTGGAGGCATCACTTCATCCTGCCTTGAGAGTTCATGGACTGCCTGTATTCTGAACCACAGATTTTATGAAATACACATTTAGTGTACACACCTAGTGAGTACAGTCTGACAAACATTGAGCAAGGAAGTATCACCTGTGGCTGGTGGTTATCTGACCAGTCTGCAATGAAAAGCTGAGATGTTTCATTTGACAAGGCAATAACTGCATGTGACTCCAAAAGAATCTTTTTTTTCCCAGTAAAATAAAGCAAAATAGCAATACCCTTTTTCCTCATTTGTGCAAAATCCTGATTTTTGTCCTATGCCCTTAACACAGATGAGAAAGAAGAGCAGGTATAACCTGAGCTTGGCACTTGCTGGTGCAGGTGTCACAAAGAGTGGGCCAACTGTGGCTATTTAAAAAGCTGGATGAACTGCCTGGAAAAGAGTTAAATTCACCTGGCCTATCTTCTCTTTTCCTGCTCCCTGCCAAACACAGTAAATGGAACACTTGACAGTGGCCAGTGGATGGAAGCATCATGCAAAGCTAAGAAAAAAAGAAAAAAGAGTTTAGGAAGAATAAGGAATATCAGAAATTATAAAATATTTTTTATTTTCTTATTGATATATTAATTCCATGAGAAATTATGTGTATCTCCTTTTCTGTTATATACCTCACTATCTCAATAACAAGAGTGTAATAACAGTATGAATACCTTGGTGCAACAGCTAGCTTTAATTTATTTTTTAAAAGAAAAGAAAGAAAAAGGGCTATATCTAGTCTAATGACTGTCAAACCACTTGAAATCTCACACTACTGTGTTTAAAAAATATATTCTATTTTTAAAATGTCTTTTATGCTAGAAATTAGTTTTCTGCTATCCTCAAGCTAGAAACTTTAAAAAATGTTCAATTCAGTTGATCTTAAATTCTTTATGAGGAATAAATGTTAATATTCAAATACTAACCTTGACTATTTTGTGGCTTAATTACAGGTTCCATTAATTCACCTTGCAGGATCAAGGGTATAGGAATTTATCTTGATCAGAAAGTGAATTTCTCAGAAGCAAGTCATGGATGTAATCAATTCAACCTAGAGTTGGCAAGTAAAATACAAGTGGAAGAGGCTTTGAAATATGGCTTTGAAACATGCAAGTATGTGCCATCAGTTAGTGGCCCACTACCTTTAGTGAGCACCTTCACACCCAGCTGAGGCTGGTGACAAATCTCCCACTAAAAGCACTGATCCTTTTTGTTGTAGCTTTGGATGGGTGAAAGAAGGATTTGCTGTTATTCCTCGGATAACATCCAACCAGAAATGTGGTCAGGGAAAAACTGGAATAGCACAATGGAATGCTGGCAAGGATCAAAAATTTCATTTCTACTGCTTCAATTCCTCAGGTATGTAAGCATAACAACTGCATTGTCTGAGTTTTGAATTATATTAGATTTTTTAAATCTGCATGAAAAAAATCATAAAACTGAGTAATTTCCTATAATTTGTTAACCATTTGCCCCAGTTTTAAACATTGTCAAGCTGTCCTAAGATCAGGAACTTCCAAGAAATGCAAAAGGTGAATTCAGTTAATCCCAATTAATAATGTGGTGCTGCCATTAAAGCTCTTGAGGAAGAGTTGTTTTTACCATTACTTAATGCTGACACAATGCTTTTAATATGTTTAGATTATTTGGGCATGATAATTTAAAAGAGAGTGATTGAATCTTTAACCAGGGTATCTGTGTGTGGTGTGTCTACTCTTGCAAAAAGGCTGAGTGGGGTACTTCAGGAAAATTGATTTTTTTTTTTATAAAGGGAGGTCTGTCCATCAAGTCAAATTAAATTATAAGCCAGAGCTGCCAAGAGACTATAAAATTAATTATATTCCTAATCAATAAAATCCAACATCTCTATTTAATTTGCATCATCCTAGGTGTTAAAAGACCTGCCCCTCCCTTCACTGGCTATTTACAGACTGAAGTCCAACAGTAGAGCTTGGTATAAGTTAGATCTCAGCACAAGAGATCAATATTGTTTCCTAATGGCTTCTGTGGTATTGACTAAAAATAGGTAACTAGAGATGTTGTATTCCTATTTGTGTCTCATATCTGTCGTTATACCATAACAAATATCTCAATAATTACCCAAATAAAGGATCATTTCATTATTTATAATCCCTTCCTAGACTTTGCCAGTGAGTTTTAGATAACAAGAGCAAGAGTATATGTAAAAAATCCTGTAAGTTTTCAGGAACACTGTGTGAACAAGGGTTGGAAAGCAGGAGAAAGATGGAAATGCAAAAATGTAAGGACCTGAGATCCTGTGAAAAGTGGAGGCTACAAAAAGACTGAGGATAAAGGTGTAGAGAGAAGGCCTATGGCACATGGTGATTCACTGCATGAAATGTGTTATCCTGCACTGAAAGTGTTGGGTAGATTGGGTAATGCTACAGAGGCAGCAAGTAACTCCAAATTATTTGCTTTGTTTGGCTTTAATTAAAAGAAAATAAATACATATATACTGTAAGAGTGTGTGAAGAAAGTTAAGCTTGCTCAATGGTTAGAAAACCATTTAATGTATATTTCACATTGGGATAATTCTGCAGTCCTTAATTTCCAAACTTTTGTCTGTTCTAGGCATTTCTTTCCATTCCATTCCAAAATATTTGTCACAAGCTCATTTTGTCAATTTTCTTGTGCCAAAAAACTTGCCAAAAGCTCTTGAAAAACCATAGTGGAAAAAGTGTCAAGCCCCTGGCCTTTGGCATTTCATTCTGTAAAGGTGACTGCGTCACCAGACTCCACATGGGGATTCACTTGGAAAACAGCACATACATCTTTTCCCTGTTGTTTATGTTAACCTGGTTATTACTTTAGTGAAATATTTATAGCTTTACATAATACAGAATTTCACTAGCAAAGTAGAATTTTCACATTTTGACAGGAGCCTGATGCAGAGCTCAGCTCTTCCAATTGCATATAAAACTTCACTTGCACCTACATTTTTATATAGACAACATCCACTTCTATTAATTTATTTAATTTCTAGAAATTACTTATTTTTCTTCAAACCTGAAGTTTTTTACTTCCCATCTTCTCCTCCCCGCTTACAATCAAATCTTTTTATTTTAGTCATTGGTTTGGAATCATAAAATGAGTACCATGGTTGCTCAAAGGAGTGTGTAACTATGTGAGTAATGATAAAAGCTGTAAAATCTAGGTTGTAACCACATATTTGAAATGGGATATATTTGTCTGGTTTGGGTAAAGCTTTTGTGAACAAAAAAATAAAAATTTCCAGAAGGGAAAGACTGAGGGACAATTCCAATAAATGTGTGGGCAGTAAGTACAAAACTGGCATCCAACACAACTTTTATGTATTTCTTTTCCCTGCTGCAGATGTCCAGATTAATTCCTGTCAACCAGACCCAACTACACCTCCTTTATCAACTGCATCAAGAGATTTAACTTCATATTCAGCCTCTGATGTGACTGAGAACACCACAGCAGTGTCTGCTGAGACTGTGACTGAGGCAGGACAATTGCTGAGAAGGAGATTTCGTGTGGTGTGCGTGACTGAAACGCTCTCGCCAACAGAGGGGCCCACCACCACCACAGCAGTGCCAGAGGAGCACTCCCCCACTGACTCTCCCAAGCTCACTCCTCACCTGGCCTTTAAGAATGATGCTGTTGTTTTTGGAGGTAAAGGCCCTATTGTGGTAGTTATTTGATGAAAGGAGTTATTTATGTAGAAGTCAGTAGTCAAACTGTTCACTGCTATTTTTGTTTGCTGCTCCACCATCCATTTTGATATAGCTGAACCTGGAGGCAGAATAGGAGTGTTTTGGTTTTGCAGAGCAAGGCTTATGAGCAGAGGATCTTAAAATAGTTTTTAAGGAGAACTAATATCTGATTTTATACTTTATGATAAATTTTAATGTGAAATTGTGTAAGTTCTTTCTGGTTAATATGATTTGAGGTAAAAAAATTTCAGAAAAAATCTTGGCAGACACTCTCAGTGTAATGGAAAACTCACCAGGCTCTTAAAACCAAAAGAAGCCAAGAAAGTTTGAAGGAGAATTGCTCCTGAGATACGAGGTGTGAGTAAGCAATCCTAATACACAGCAGTGGAGATCAGACCAAACATGAGGAAAGCCATGCTAACTGTAAGGACAGTTAATAACAAGAATGTGCTTTCCAAGCAGGTTGTAAAAACCCTCCAATGAGCAGATTAGACAAATATCTGTCAGGGATGGCCTAAACACCAGTTTTAGGCTATCCTGAAAGAAATGAGCAGGAGTAACTCACCTTTTGATCTTCCTAATATTCTATTATTCAGTTCATGTGTATGTACTCTTATAAGAGGCTGGTTTTAGAAGAATCCAGATTTTTGCTCTTAAGCCTTAAAGACATCAGCTTTAAGTACATAAATAAAAACCCTGTGCTTGTATCACTTTTATCTCCAGGTATCCCCACTGCACTTCTAGTACTTGCAATCATCTTCTTCATTGTTTCTGTTGTTCTAGCAGTCTGTTATATCAAAAAGTAAGTTGCCTTTTTTTTTTTTCTTCTCTTGGAGCAAATTAACTCCTAGAGTGCAAACACTGAATATTTAAAATATACACTAAGGAGCAGAGAAATTGTGATGATGACATAATAGTGTTGCACAAATTTAAAAAATCTTAAACCCTGTTTTTATGCAGATAAGTTTGTTGTTGCCACTCCCTGCTTTAGAAAAGGAACACAAAAAAATATTGCCTGCTTTTAATTGGTCAGTCATGCCTAGTGTGAAACATTTCCAAGTGTGTCAAAATAGCAACAGTGAAATGTGCATCAGTTCATACATAAACCAGTTTTATAATTCTTTTTTTTCTATGTCACACTCAAGGTGGAAATTTTTATTATTGCACTATGATTTTGCTCAGAAAAAAACCTGCTGAACTCATTTGTCAAACTTAAAGACCTTCAACACAGTGCATTATTAAATGCTACTAAAAAGTGTGCAGTTCTCACACCCTGGCCCAGATAGCTTTATCATTGTGTACCACAAATCCTGAATATGCCTTGTCTGTTTTTAAAAAAAATACCAAAATATTTCTTTAGAAAGCACACTGCTGGAAAAAGTACAATGATCTAGCATGCCACTATCCTCTGAGAGACTTCTGCTTGAGTATGGTAATTTAATTCTAGCTGTTTGAGTGATACTACCAAACTATGCCAGTATTTCTGCTTTACTATCTTTTTTTCTCTTTAAAGGTACAAGAAAACCTTACCATTTTTAAACAAGAAGCAGCAAAAAGAAACAGTTGTAACTACTGCTCTCAAAGAGACAAAATCAAATGACCAAACACCTGAGAAGGAAACACAGAATAATGGAAATAAGGTAGAAGAGTGTAAAACTAAGCCTGAGGCCACAGTAAAATGTCTAGAAGCAGAAGTTTAAAGAAAAGAATGTACAGTTCTTGATGGAAGTATAAAATAAAGCACACAGAACTTAGCAGTGCTTTTAAACATAAGTGATTGTAAATATTCATATTTTCTCCATCTTTAACATATGAAACCTTGTTTTTTTAATGATTACATCTTTGGCAACAAATATCCCTGCAGAAGAACATGGTATCCTATTTACTTGAAATAAATTCTACAAATTCATATTACAGCTCATTTTTCATCTTTAATAAAGAAGCAATTAGGAATATGCTATTAACAACATGCACTACATTAACTATTTGCATGGAATTTAGATCAATATATAACAAAAAGGTTTTTATGTCTGGCTGGAGGATGTCTGCTAGCTTAATGCCTAAAATAAAAACTGGCACTGTAGTTCTTCATCATATAGATTAGCTTATTTCCATTCAGTAGTTTCATACTGCTTTAAAAAAAGTCTGTTTACAAACAGAAGAAACAGTTCTGTTTACAAGGGAGTAAAAACTCAAAGGATTAATCCACTGTCATTCAAATGCCCAAAGAAGGGTACAAAGATGCTGATGTGTGTATGTGTATATACACACAGCAATCAATAACTTAGATACCATCATTATATCATAAGTTACTGTTTTATTTATTGAAATCATTATCATTCTTCTACATGAGATATTTGGCAGAGGGAGACAAAAAAATCCTTGAACAAGACTTATACTGAAGATCATTTTTGTGTATTTATGTGTGGCTTTTATAATAAAGGTCTCAGGTGATATGGGATGTCTACAGTACTCCCTAAAAAATAAACTATGGTGGACATGTTTGTCTGGACAATTTATTCTCATGAAAACTGTCTCATGGTAAAAAGAATTTATATAACCATAATGTTACAGAAGTAATTAGTGGTTATAACAACAGTAGCAGTTTATCAAATATTTTCCTGGATAAAGAATTTAGATAACTTATCTTTATGTTTGAAGGAAGTTGTTATGCCAAAGGAAGTTTTTTTCCTTCAGCAGGCAGCTTGGGAAATATAGTCTTAGATAATAATAATAATAATTTTTAAAATAGCAAACTAGTAATAGAACTGGTCACATATGTTGTGTTTTCAACAGTGTAGGATACTGGGTTATGAACTTGGATATTTTTCATTTACATAAGTTTTAAAATTTCCAGTGTTTATACATTCCACTAGTAATGACTTATAGTGTATTTCTAGCATTATACTTAAGAGATTCCCTGGATTATTTTTTGTTTTCTCTTTTTGCCTTTTTTTTTTTTTTTTTGATAGTTCAGAAATATTTTATGGCTCCAAGTGATTCAGTGCAGCTCTAAAAACTGTTAATTTCAGATGTCCATCAGCAGAATTTTAGCAGAAAAATGTGCAACAGAGGACAGCACTAGACACAGCTTTCCCAGCCAGTTAAGTAACTCCTCTCCTTGCCAAACATCACAGTAACACCTTGTGTCCTCAATGGAAATGCTCTGTGAGGAGTAGCCAGCACAATAAGGCCATCAGAAGGAGCCACAGCCACCAGTCAGGAAGGTGCCAAAATTGCAAATGGGCCTGAGGACACTGGCAAATGTAGTGGATTCCAGGTAGTTTGGGAAATTTTTAAAATCTTCCTTCTGCCTCTCTTTTCCATGTTTTAGAGATTAGAAATTACCTGTTTCTCTATTTTTTTCCCCATACAGCCAAGAGATAATTACAATGTTGCTTCTGTTTTAGAACTAAATAAGGGCACTTTTTTTCCCTGAAGTGTTTACTTGCTAAAAAAAAAGTATCCTGTTTTAATAAGATATTGTCTTAATCTTTAAATGTCTTATTTTATCATGTACCTTAAAAACTCAGCATTCATCCTGACCTTGCTACTGCTACCTGACCAATGCATATGGTTTGATCTGCCTTTCCATTTCACTACACAATTTATGCTAACACCACAAGGGCTAAAGGAGCTATTACACTGCTCTGTGTGGAATTAAGGCAGCTCTAAGTACTAATCAACAAGTTCTCTATTTGATGTTGTCTCTGTGTAGTTAGCACAACTCAGTCACATTGCCATTGGAAAGTACAGAACATTCCTGCTCATTGTTTAATGGAATTGCAAGGGATGCACCTACTACAAGGCAAACAGGAAACATTTATTCAAGTATCTAGACCAAGACTGTCAAATACCAAACCCTTAACTAGAGGTAGCAGAAACTTAAGAGAAATTCTTCGTTATGTTTCTGAATTTTGTCAAGTGTTGTCCTTTTTTTTTAATGAGACCTTCTCAACAGTTCTGAAGCTTCTTGATGTGCCAGAGCTGCTCAAGCACCTTGGACTAAGAACTCATCCCACTGAGCAGGAGAGCACAGTCTGTTCTTGTCACTTGATAGTAACACCACTCAGATTCCCACACTGAGGCTACAGATGTTTGCTGACCTTAGGCAAAAAGGGTGCTTGGCCCGCAGGAAACACAGCGAGGTTTCCAGTCCAGCCCAATCCCTGCCTGGAACACAGGGATGCCTTTGGCGTGGGAAGTACGTGTGTCCATGTGTGAACAGAAGCAGGCAGGAAGGGGAAGTACTACTCCTTTCTCCTCTTAAAATTAAGAAAAAAAAAAAAAAGTAGAATTAAATATTACAGCATCAGGATGTGCATGACCCATAGGATGTTCTAGGATGTCTGTTTCTCAATGGCTTGTTGTCGTTTATGGGTGTTGGGGTTTTTTGTGAAAAGGTCAGCGAGCATTGACCCTTGCCACTCACATCCACCGCCCACATCCTCCCTGCAGACCGGGATTTGCACCAGCGGCTGTGGCCTGGGATGATCCCACTGAGCCAGAACTCAGACTCCATTAAGCATCATTTAAATCACTATTTAATAGAGCTCATAGTTAAGAGTGAAGGCACTGTGAATCCAGGACAGTGCAGCACTGAGTGTGCATCTGCTGAGGGTGCAGCAAGGTCAAAAGTGATCCTGTTTTTTGTCAGCCCAGCTATTACAGAGTTTTTCTTACACAAACCAGCTCTATACAGCACTTCTGCTGTGTGTCAGAATGGATAATAGTGTTGCCAGCAGGGCAGGGATTGTCCCCTTTCACTGGGCACTGTGACCTGTTCTGGACCCATTAGGAAGGACAGTGAGGGACTGGAACGAGCCCAGAGAAGGGCAATGGAGCTGGAGAAGGGTCGGGAGCAAAATTATTATGAGGGAGCTGGGGGTGTTTAGCCTGGGGAAAGGAGGCTCAGGGACGCCCTTATCACTCCCTACAACTGCCTGAAAGGAGGCTGTGACCAGGAGAGGGTTGGTCTCTTCTCCCAGGAAAGCAGCGACAGGATGAGAGGACGTAGGCTGTGCCAGGGGAGGTTCAGGTTCGACAGTAGCAGGAATTTCTTCACAGAAGGGTTGATTAGACATTGAAATGGGCTGCCCAGGGCCGCGCTGGAGTCACCGTCCCAGGAGATGTTTAAGGAACGCCTGGCCGTGGCACTCAGTGCCATGGTCTAAGTGGTAGGGTGCTGTTCGGTTACGGGTTGGACTCGATGATCTCAGACCCTTCCCAACCTAATCGACCCTATGGATGTTCTGGCGGGGCCCGCTCCTCTAGGCGACAACGCCACCGCCGGCTGCCCTGGGTGCGGTGGCCTTACAGCCGGGACCGGACAGAGGAAGGGGGCCAAGGGCTGTGAGAGCGGCGGCGAGGGCAGAGCCGCCCGGGCCCCGCTCCCGGCCCCGCGTCCGCCGCGTCCCGGCAACAACGGCGCGAGCCGCGCGCTTGCGTCACCCCCGCGCGCCGCCGCCGAGCGCGCGCCTGCGCGGCGCGGGGGAGCGGCCGCGGCGCTGCGGTGCCCGTGGGGCGGCGGCGGCTCCTCCGCGGGACGTGCCGGGGATGCGGTGAGCAGGGACCCGCCCCCCGCCGCCCCTCGGCGCCGAGCGCAAGGCCCGGCCCGGGGGAAGCCGGCGGGTGCGGGCAGGGCCGGGCGGGGGGAGCGGGCGGGGCGGCCGTGACGCAGCCGGGCTGAGCGCGGCCCGTCCCGCGCCCGGCGCTGAGGGCCGGCACCGGGGGAGGGCGGGCGGGGCGCGCCTGGGCCGTGAGGGGCCGTGCCCAGGCCCGTCCGCGCCGCTGGGGGCGCCTCGTGGGTCTGCGGGTGACGCGGGGTGTGTGAGGTCTTGAAGGGTGAACAATAGGGAACGTTTCATGGAGTGCCTTGTTGGAAGGGACTCACAGGGGTCAAAGTCCAGCTCCTGGCCCTGCACAGGACACCCCAAGAGTCACCCCCATGTGCCTGAGAGTGTTCTTCACACGCTTCTTGAACTCTCTCAGAGTCGCTGCTGTGGCCACTTCCCTGGAGAGCCTGTTCAGTGCTCGACCGCCCTCGGGGTGAAACTTTTCCCGATATCCAGTTCTGCAAACGCCCTCGCAGGTGTTTCTCCCCAAACTTTTCAGTGCTGGGATTTAGGTGCTGAGCTCGGCAGGCCGCAGGAGGCACGGTGCTCCCTCAGAAGCTCGGGGGAGCACCAGGCCGGCAGATCGGGGAGGAGGTGTCCGCAGGGTGACAGGTTGTGCTGCTGACGTGTGGGCTGGGCGTGTGCTCACCTAACACTCCCCGGAGAGCGGGGCAGGAGGCGGCTGGAGCCTTATCGGGAGGGAGAAAAGTGTCTGGAGGGGGAGCATGTGTGGGAACAGAAACTGGTCACAATTCCGGCCGTGAATTGGAAGCTTACTGTGGTGAAATTGCATAGTACTTCAGTATGCTCTCTTGGTGTGCTGTGTTTTTCTCGTACCGTGGTGAGATCTCAACAGCTGTAAATTTTATTCTGGGCGGGGTTAAGCCCAAGTGCTGCTGCAGCTGCCTGCAGGACAAAGTGCTGCTTTCTCTGTGGTGTCTCCCTTCAGGAGTTTGTAACGCGGCTCATGTCAGACTGCTCCGTGTGTGAGTTTAGGTGGATGTTCTGCAGTTCCCTTGCCCTCACACACCTCCATCTGTAGGAGTCTTAAAAGAGCCTGTCACAACTGGTTTGCTTGATGAACAATGATCTCTGCAGAGAGGCGTTTTGGGGGAAGTCAAATGCAGGGGGATCAAGGGGAGTAAGTAGATAAATACTCAGAGGTCATGGCATTAATCCTTCGGCAGACTTTTGGGGGAAAAGATTTGGGTGTGAAGGAATGATGAAGTAAATTGGAGTTGAAGACATTTGAGCAAGTCAGTTCTGTAATACAGCCTGAAGTTGGGTGTTTTGTGTGGATAGGGAGGTCTCTAAATTGGTTTATACTGACATAGATTCCTTGGCTTACCAGTTTCAGAATGCTGTGGGAGTTCTTTTGATCTGCCAATATAAGTTTGATGTAAGAAAGCTGATTCCTAATGTGATGTCTATGTATAAAGAGACATTGATGTGATTACTTGCAAACATTCTGATATTCACCCGCACAAATATTTAGAATAAACAAAGATTGTCATAAATTACCATTGTCATCTTAAGATTTTTTTCCCATTCCATTGAATGTATTTATATATGTGTGTGTTGGAGCTGAATCTGTGTGGAAAGTTATCTCAATTTAATTAAAGTATTGCTGTAAGCAAAATAGTACATTTTTAGTAAGATTATAATGCCACATTCCAGACTCTTTGAAGTGTTCTGTGCTGTTTCTGATCTAACTATTCAGTTACTTGTGTTACTTGTGGAATAATTACTGTAGGCTAAAAGAAAGTGAGGGAGTAGCCATTCACAAACACATAAATGTAACTCTCAAATATTTTTGGCAGAGACTCTACAAGTGAATGAGAACTTCTCTCTGCAAAACTGAGGTGAAGAGCTTCACCATGGGTCAACAGATTTCAAACCACACACAAACTGTAATTAACAAGTTGCCAGAAAAAGTAGCAAAGCATGCCTCTTTGGTTCAAGAAAGTGGTTTCCTAACCTATGAAGAGTTTCTGGGAAGAGTAGCTGAACTCAATGATATGTAAGCCTTACTTTGCTTCTTTTTCCTTTTTTTTCTTGTGTTTTTCAAAGACCTTGTGTGCAATATATTATTGTGTGCTGGTAAGCCAGAACTGGCCCAATGGTTTTCTCAAATTAACTTTCATTTCTTTCTGTTTTTATAATGGTTGTAATTACACTTTGAAACCAAAGCCTTTTCTCCTCCTTAATTCACTTCTCTGCAGTACTCTTCTTCCAGAAAGTGTTGCTCTCTCTTAAAAGTTCACAAAAGGTGGTTTAGAGTCATCTTTTTGTTAGTGTCGCCTGTGTCCCTTGTTGTTGTCCCTTGCAGCTGAGGAGGCAATGCTGCTTCCTCTCTGCTTGTCAGTTTGGGTGGGAAGGAGAAGCTGGAGCCTGCTGGGGACAGCAGATCTGCATGAGGAGGGTGGCACTGAGACAGAACTGCTGGTGACCATCCCTGCCACCTCTGCAGACACACAGGGATGGATCTTACTGTCCCAAACCAGTGACCTAGATAATCCCAAACAAAAGGCTGCTTTTTTGTCTGATTTTTCATAGCCTGCCTTTTGCTAGACCGGTACAATGACAGTAAAAGGAAATGAGCAAAAAAGCAGTGTTGTCATTTTTAACCTGTATTTATGGTATACTGTGAGAGAGATAAAATGAAGTGGAAACACACACACACTGAATAAGGGCTTTGTAATGCTTGCTGTTTAACTAAAATGTGAATTTGTATTTAGTTTAGAAATTATCGTGGAGAGGGTCATACTTTCCTGAATGACCTTGAAAAACACACAGCTGTCTTCTGTGTGTCTAGCTGGACACATAAATAGATTTTGAAGAACATAACCTGATGTTTTGCCTGAGGCTCCAGGCATATATTAGTATTAATCACCCTAAATTACTGTTATTCAAGTAGTTTCTTTCTTCCCAGTGTTTACTTAAGCCTGAATATACTCTGATTCTTGTGGAATAGAATGTTGTGTCTGTGGTCCGTTAAAAAAACAAGTCTTAGGCCACCTGACATGTTCACTGACTACCTCATTATTAATATATACTAACAAAAACTCACCTCATCAGCATATGCTGGTACTCACAGGCTTTTTTTTTACATACCTGTTGAGGAAATAACTTTTCAGATTGGAGAAGAGATTGTGTGATCAGTGTAATAAACAGTGAGAGTATATGTGAATTTAAATGTCTGTAAAGTACACCTGCTTGCTGGTGCTGGATCAGGAGACTTGCACAACATTTTCTGAAGTTTGCTGTGCAGTTCAAAGTGAAATGGATTGTGTATTCAATGACATCCTAAGAAAGTCATACTCTATAATTTGGTGTCCCTGGGCAGTATTGCTGAAATCTCTTTTAGGGATAGAGAGGAGAGAGGTGAACCATAAATAATCTCACTTGGCTGAGGCTGCTGATCTTTGCAGGTCCAGCACATGGCTTTAAACTGATGTTGCTTTGTTTCAGTACTGCAAAATTGGCTTCTGGACAAGACAAACATCTGTTATTTGAAGTGCAGCCTGGGTCTGATTCTTCTGCTTTCTGGAAGGTGATCGTTAGGATAATATGTACCAAAGTAAGTGTGAACGTTTTAATTTGACGGGCAGGTTGTGTGCACAGATTTGAGGACTGTCAGTTTTACTTGTAAAATCCAATACCTGCTACCTGTGTTTTGATACAGATGATGCTTTCAAAGATGCTGTTGGAGATAAATTAAGTCTAAATGCTAAGTTTCTGCAAAAAGCACAGCAACAAAAACATACTTATAACTAAGTTTAAAGGAGTGATGCCTTCCAGTGGAGCATTTACAGCCCTTTAGTTACAAATGCAATTGATTTGTGAGGTCAGGTAATCGAATGGTACAACAAACTGCCAACTGTAGATTTTGAAATTAGTACTAGAAATTAATCAGGTTTTCAGGCATTATCAGTTGAGCTAGTGTGCCTGTACATAGTCTGATCCCTTAGAAAACCAATCTGAAGATTAAATGTTTTCATTTATGACCAAAACTTATAAAATTTGCTCTGTCTAACGAGGAGATTTTCCCCTCTCTATCCTATCCTTAAAGGAAAAGTCCTTTAATGATCCTGAGTCCCCTGAGCAATCTTAATATGTGGTTAAACAAGCCAACCTTCAAACTCTGTTTGAAACCAACAGTTGTTACTTTTCTGTTTACTCCTAGTTTTTGTTAAGGCAGCCATCACTGTAGGCAATTTTAGGTTCAGATATTAAATGACTGATTTTCCTGTGCTTAGTTCTAAGTTCAGCCCATTTCTTTGGGTGTTAGGTCCCTGCTCACACCTGAATCCATTTGAGTAGTGATGGCAATTGCCTCGCCCTAAAATTGTGGTGCTGCCTGTGGTGCTCCTCACACTGCAGCTGTGGGCAGTCCTGACTCTTGCTGGGGCAGATTGCAGCTTGTTAATGTGGTGAAGGACACTTAGGAAGGAGACTGCTGCCTTACATGAGAACTGCAGTGCTGTACAAACATTCTGAGCAATGCCAAGTTAAAACCTGATAAGTAATTGTAAACAATTCTCATATCTTAAGATAAATAAAACAAGTGGCATCGTGGAAGCTTCCAGAATCTTGAACTTATATCAGTTCACTCAACTTTATAAAGACATCACCAATCAAGCAGCAGGAGTTCTTGCACAGAGTGATACTTCTGAAGAAGCTGCTGAGAATTGGAGGTCTCTGTCTTCGTGTCAGGCCAGCTTGTGGATGGGAAGGTATTTTGATACACAGTTACAGCATAAGCATTTTGGGAGTTGTGCTTCAAACCTGAACTGCAAATACCTGCTTGTTCTTGATAGCTGCAGAGCTTTGTACCATCACAAACAGGAACAGACACCTTCCCTTGCACCAAGGGAGCTGCAGTGCACTTGGGTTAAATCCTGAAATATGGTGCTACCATACCTTAGCTTCAGTTTAGGGATCAGTTCTAGCAGAAACATAGTATTTGCTGAATGTCCTGAATGAGGGAACAGGAGGAAACGGAATCAGCTGCAGCTACAAATCCAGGGGGTTTGACAGTGTTTGTTTAAACAGATTTTGTTATTGTTCCACTTAAACTTTCTCTTCCTCTTACATTTGGCATGTGGAAGTTCCCATCTGTTGCCACTAGAAACCCATCCATTATGCTAATAATTTAACTTGCAAGACTGGAAAAATGTGAATTGTCTCACTCATGTTGACCTTCTGCTTTGTTAACCAGAGGAAAAACAAAAGACTGAGGTCAACACCTGCAATAACTTGAGTTCAAACTGAATGTAAAAGCAAGAAGCTTGTCACCCTTTCCCTGTGTGGAATTGTTGCTGCTACCAGTAATTCCTTACTTTTCCTGGATAAGTTCATGGTCCTAACTCAGTTTAAAGTGAGGTAGAGCTAGGTTTTACAGGAAAAGGTGGTAAATGGTAGAGTTCTCTGTGTTCACCAGTGAAGAGCTGGCAGCCAGGTATTTCCATGAAACAGCTCGAGTGTCACTCTTCAGCTGTTGAAAGGAAAAAGGGGTCACCTGTGTTGTCACTCCACAGAGCCCTCTGGTTTTTCTGCCATTGGATTGCAGAAGGTATTATTTTAATTTAATTTAATTTCCTGTAAATTGTGAACATGTTTGAGAAGGAACAGGAAAATTGCTTTCTCAAGGTTATACCAGAACACACATTTTTCTGGAAATGATCTTTTGCTTCAAACAGACAAATTAAACAACATAGACCCCAGATACTTTGACAAAACAACTTTCTATATTGCTAAAGTCAATGAGGAAAATAAAAAATTTCCTATGTGAGTTTCTTTCAGTTTTTCAGACTTGGAGACAGAGGAGATGAGCATCCTATTTGTTTGTAACTTCATTACTTGAGGCAGTATCAGTCACAAATAAAAACAGAGTATACTTTGCTAATAGGAAGTTTGGTGAGCTTGTGTCTTAGCCAAGTTTTTCAGGTTACTAAGGAAAATATAAGCTGAAGCACCTTCAAATATTCTACACCAATGAAATCTTTTGTATATTTTTCTGTGATAACCACCCATTTGCCTAAGTTCTTCTCAACTTTAGACATTTTTCAGCTCTGCAAAGTTAGCCCTCACTATCTAAAAATAGCAAGTGTTATCTGTTCAATTCTTCTTAACTTTTTCCTCTAGAATAATACCCCATATCTCTACAACATCCACTTCCTATTCAGAGCATTCAAAATATGCCTAAGTGGTTTATACATTCTGATAACAAAGAGATAAGCATTTCCTTTGTCTGTCACTCCTTTATTTTACTGTTTCTTCAGGAACTTAGTACTGTTACTAAAGCTGACTTTGCAGAAGCTTTATAAATAGGCCTCGTATAATTGCTTGTATAGACACCAGCAAATCTCAAAAATTCAAGTGCTACTAAAGGTTAGTACTGAGAATTGCATGGGGGAGAAAAACGAGAAGGGAACAGGTCTAAAGAACACAGTTAAGCAGGCTTTGTGGAAATTGTTGTACTCATTGTATGCAAACTGCCGTCTGTAAAAAAAAATCTGTCATTTTAAAGTATTTCTCCAAAAGCAAATTGAAAAGGAAACCCCACGGATTTACTGAAAGAGAAAACAAAGTCATGTTGACTGCAGTTTAGTAGCTGGCTATTCTGTACAGGTCAAAAATGAATCTGTATTTGACAAGCTCCCTTAGATACCTAAGCAAAAACTGTCTGGTCGATAGTCATTAAGGGGGACTAACTCCTGAAATGACTTTTTTTTCTAGAATGCTATCTCTGTCCCTCAGGTCAGAACAGGGATTCCCAAATTAGGGTTTTTGGAAAACCCAGGCATTTTTGAACACTTCCTTGGTTGTTTTGGAAGTGAGCTGTGACTATAAAACTTTACATGTCTGGTTAGGCCAGTGAAAGCTGAGGCTGCTCTGCACCTTTTTGCCCTTGAGAAGTCTTGATGGTGCCAGTATTTGAGATACTCCTGATAAGAACCTTAGATAAAGATATCTCATATTTGGGAAAAAGATACAAAATGTCAACATCTATCTTGGGGAGTGAGATAATTTTTAAGCTTCCCCACCCACAGAAACACCTGGGAGTTTAACTGGAAAAGCTGTGGTGACAGTCATCTTGAGAGTCCTAATTTGAGGAGCACTCATATGGAGCATATTGCAAGCTAAAATCAGCCTTTCCAATCTAGTGAGTAGTTCAGCTCCTGGCATTTTGATGCCATCTGAAATGAGTGAAGCTGCATTCTGGTAGTCATCCTCTTGACATGCATGTTTTTGTCTAGGATATAAACCAGCACACAGAAATTTGGCAAAGTTTGTTATGAATTAGTTCAGCCTAAGGTGCAGTGACAGGAAGGCAGGTTCTTCTCCTGCCTTTAATGTAAACTGTGTTTCTGTTCTTCTGCCCAGTCATGTGATATGAAACAGTTACAACTCTCACTCTTCCTTGTTGATGTGAAAAGGAATTTACAGAACCCTTGACAACACCAGAAGCACCTGACACAAATCCTAACACAAAAACCTGACACAAAAGATAAATGCACATTCTGGCTTAGTTTAGTTCACTGCTGACATAGGCTGGGATGACATAAGTAGCCCATTCACAAATTAAAAGCACAGGTGTTTCTTTCTGGCCATCACTAATTATTATGAAAAATGTAATAACTGGTGTAGCTATGGGGGCATAAATATCAAACATCTGGAAGAAAACAGTGTCTTCTCTTCTGCAGGGTTAAACAGCTGACAGATGAAGAGGAATGTTGCATCTGCATGGATGGGCGTGCTGATCTAATCCTGCCATGTGCTCACAGTTTCTGCCAGAAATGCATTGATAAATGGTAATACAGATGAAAGGATATTAATTATTTTATAGTATGCATGTTTCAGTTTGATTTGACAGATTCTGTGGTTGCCAAATAATTTAAAATTGAGTAAAAGCAGACTGAAGCAGAAGGAAGGCAGGAAATTTTGTAAAAAAGAGATGTGAAAATGGTGTTCAGCATTTGTTTTTGTAATTTCTTACATCTTTTTATTCTTCTAAAATGGAATTGTTACAGTCTTGCTCAGAAACTTGAGAAGATGGTATATGCAATGCTGGCATATTATGCTTCACAAATCTCATTTAAGGCTTCTTAAGACTGTGCAAATATGAAGGCAAGTTGGACTGTCTGTCACTTACTTGGGAAATAACTATCAGGGAGGTTTTTTTCCATATGTTATGCTTTCACTTCAGATAAATAGCATACAATTTCCTCATTTAACTATATCAGACCCTTCCAGGAAGATATTTCTTTTCCATGGCAGCACCTTCAAATTTATAACAATGTATATAATGTGTAGCTTACAGTGTTCAGCTTCACAGTAAATTGAACACCTTTTCAGTTTCTGCATCTCTGATACACCAGTTCTTGGAAAAATGGGAGAGAAGAATTTCTTTGTGGAGGAATACAGCTCTTGTCTGACCATACAGGCCTTCAGGGATTAGGGATGTGTCCAGGCAGTCTGGCATTAGGGGACACAGACCTGCTCTGTTCAAAAAGGGTTTTTTTGGCTAGTTAATGCAAATGGGTTTACACATAGTTTGTGCATAAGAATTTGTTTTGTGGCTTTTTGAAAGACTTACCAGGGAAGTTACTCTTGTAACAAACACCAGGCTTCCACAAGGAGGAAACATAGTAAAAATCACTGGATCTCAGAATACAGCAAGTCATTTCTCTCTTCTGGGAAAATGTCCCAACATCTATCAGCAGGGCAGGGCTCAGTTTAGTGACTGTGCTGGAGAGTGGATTATACACTGCTTTGGCTGATGAATCAGCTGAACTCCTCACTAAGTTCCAGCTGCACCATGCTTTTTTTTTGGTCTGCAATTGTTAAGGTTGATCTCCTCTTAATTAAGGCACAATGGAGGCTCCCAGCTCAAACATAAGTGTTGGAGACTCCTGAGATGGTGGAGGGAGTTGGGACTCCAAGGGACCAGTTCTAAACCTCTGTGGGCTGCATTGCATGACCCTGGAAAAGGCTCCTTCTTCTCTTTAACTTGGAAGCCTATGGAGATTGATTTCTAAGGACCTCAGCTGAATTCCTGAAGATAGGAAGAATTAATTTAGACAGTGAATTTCCATTTAAGCTTCCTGGCCAGGTAGCCAGGAGCAAAGGATTAGGAGGAACATGATTCCAAATTTTCACTGAAAGAATGGAGCTGCATTCAGAAATCTTCCTCACAAAGAAAGAAGTTTTTAAACAAACAAATAGATAGGTGGCTTAATCCAGTTAATGTGATCATTCTTGAAATTCTCACTGGGCTGTTTTTTGTTTGGGTTTTGTTTGTCCTTTTGGAGCTCTATTGGCTTTTTCTGGCCAGCAAAGACCATCAGTGAAAAGCACTCATTTCTGTGCCTTCCTAACAGGAGTGACCGCCACAGAAACTGTCCCGTGTGCCGCCGGCAGGTGACTGGGGCAGGAGACTCCTGGGTGGTGTCAGAGGCCCCTACAGAAGATGACATTGCCACTTACATCCTTAACATGGTGGACGAGGCTGGGCAGCCCCACAGACCCTGACCCTGCCCACAGGCTGATCGTGGCAGAACCACTTGAAGCTTTTGTTTTCCCCAGCGTCTGGTTTTACCCCTCCTTGCCGTTCTTCCACAGTCTGCCCTTCCCTTCTCCTCTTGGCTGCTGTGAGTCTGCGCTGCTCTCCTAAAGCACAGGGGATCTGAGCAAGTCTCTGTGTGTGCAGTCCTCCTTACTGAACTGTTCTTTCAGCAAACTCTTGGATCATTAACACGGTTTACTTTAACAACAGCGTTTGGTATTAATTAGCAGTTCAGCTACTCAATGAAGCAACTTGTAACAGCACAACTACAACTGCAAACTGCTGTTTGAGCATCACAGTGTACTGCTACAGAGATGAACCATGGCAGATGGCTTGACCTCACAGTTCCTGCCCTTCAAAGCAGTCCCTTATTCACAACTAATGTGGATAAAGATGATGAGTTAGTGCTAGTGGTTATTAATTTGAAATTTTACTGTTGAAACTTGAAGGAGTCCCACTGCCTGTTCTTCAGTAGGAAGTTATTGCTGCTCTTAGTGTTTACATATACTTAATCTGATCTGTTATGACTTTTAGTATTAATTATTTTAAATCTGTTTTTGAGAGCGTAAGCAGGTCTGTAAATGTACTTGTGCACTTCCCCTTATTCTTCTAACAAGACTTATCTCTTAGAATATTTTTTTAAATACAATATTTAGCATAGTCTTATTAGCTTGGAAACATTAAACAGTTTCATACACAATCCTAAAAGCAGTAAATCAGCTTCAGTAGTTTTTGATAAAGAAGAGCTAAAATTATTTCTAAACATTGGGCATATCTGAAGAGAATGCCTTTATTTGAATTAGCACTTAAGGTGTAGTTTAGTCTGATGCTGTGGCTTTATCTGCTCCTCTTGAGTTTTTGAAGTGATGAGATCAGAGTTAAAAGGCATATGAAGAGTTACAAGTGATAATCTAAGTAAGGGTGCTCTACTTTCTATCTACAAGTGCAATATGCTTTTATGTAGCAGAGGGAAACTTCTTCAACAATAATGTGGCTTGGAGGAAGATGCACATATGACAGCTTGGAAAAGGGATATCTCAACTGGAGTGCAACAGGATTTTGTGTTTAGCAGAATAAAATCTTTAAGAGCTGAATTTAGACAGTCTAAAATTGTTAGTATTCAGGAAACCCATCTTAAGCCTCTTGTGCATAAATAGTATTATGGAAATAAATGGCTACTGTAGAGAATTAATTTTATATATATATATGTATATTAACAAATACTACTTTTTCTCACTGAGTAACCTCAAGTTAAAATATTCAAGTGTAGCATTTGAAGGAATAACAGCATAAATCTTGCTTACTGTGAGACTGCATTTTTCCTTACCATACCTGTTAAAATTCCATGATGCCATAAGGCTTAAGTCCTTTTGTCACAGACAGGTTCTGAACTAAAAGGCATGTGCACATGTAGATATGCACATTTAGGTTGTTTTTCTTAATTGGCTACAAAATAACTTAATTACATCAATTTATTAAAGAATGTGCACAGAGTCTGGCACCTGTTTGAGCTTGGTTTGTGACACCATTGTCAGATTTATCATAGGTTTTGAGACAGAGAAGCAACATACCCTTCATGTTTCTGTCACCTGAGAGCCAGTATGGCTTAGTGTGTAAATCTGTATTTAGCAATGGAAAAATCCTTTTAGGAGTGTATATAGCTGAGAACTCTTTTTCTCCCCCCTTTCTTAAGCCATTGATAGCAATGAGATATTCCTCAGTAAATGTACGGAGTGTTTGGTTGCATAAAGGCAGTTGTTGTTTGGGCTGGAAATCGTTACTGGCCCAGGATTTCCCACTAAAACGTGCAGATATTCCTGATAATGCACCAGTTTGGTTTCTTTTTGCTTTTTGAGGTTGCATTAGTCCATGTTCAGAACTTTCAGATAATCTTTGAATTTTTTAAACTTTTTATATCACTGGAACAGGAAGAGCATCTAAATGAAAGACTCAAGCTAACTTTATTTTTCAAGTACTTCAAGAATTATACTTCTGAACTGAGATTTTATAAGTTGACTTTCTGCTGAGAACTTACGTGAACTTCTTAAAATGTAATTTTATAATGATGCAAACAAGTTGTTAATTGCAGCATAATGACAATTACAATATAAACTAATGCAAAAATTATTTAAATAGTGAAAAAGTAAACTTTGTATTCTGTACAGCTTTTTTAAATTAAGTTGCTGTAATTCACACTGCTGTGATGTAGATACTGTAATGTGTGCCTTGTAAAATATATGTACTGTATGTTATATGGAGAAATAGATACTTCAACACTGAAAACCTAGTAATTTGGTACTGGTTGCTATTACTTAGTCTGAAGTGCAACATTTAGCAAACAATTTTGGAAAAGGAATCCATTGGTATAGACATGGCAATGAGTTCCAGAAGCTAGACCTTGAAAATGTGAATTACTGCAAATAGCTGTTGGTGGGGGCATTAGAATAAATTAACTTTCTTGTGTTAAGTGAACATTTCTTACAGGTTTAATGTGAAATTGTAACTTAAACATTATAGATGGTATTAATAGCTAAGAACATTCCACTGTATTAAACTTTGTGTATGAATTGTGCAATAAAGTTACTTTGGAAGAAATGTTAGAGTTCTTTGAAGCTTAAGGAATCTCTTGGCTTTAGTACCACAGAATTGTGAAAAATGAGTTTTGATCGAAGTACAATTGCATTGTACAAGTGGTGTGGTTAAAAGTGTGGCACTGTGAGTCAGAGCTCTCAAACTTTGAAGGGTGGTATCAACAAGGTACCTCAATGCAGCTCTGCAAAAAAAGAAACTGGCTCTGATTTGACCTCTTCAGGGGACACAAATAAATTGGAACATTCTGACATTATGGGAAAAATTAAACAACTCTAATTCTTACAGGACAATATTGAGGAGCATGTTTGTTTGGGGAAAGGATTTTTATTTTCAGAGAAGTGTGATACACTTTTACCCCAAGTAATTTCATCGTGTTTCTGATGGTATTTTGAAGTTTAAGAATGCTAAGGTTTGGAGTAGTTTTTTCTTAATTTTTCCTTGTTTTATGTAAGAATTAAAATATGTAATTAATGTAACTCTTTCCTCTGTCTAGTTACTTGGCTTATCTGTTTGGATCTTTCAAAGCAAGGCAGAAATGGAAGCAGAATTCATTAACAGATCAGGAAATTAGAATGGATAAAATGACCAGTTGACAGGCACAGCAGGAGGTAGGTGTACCAGAGCAATTAGCAATGCTTTGTATTTACTAGTTTCAACTTTAGGCATCATATCAGTGTGATGGGTATGGTTTGGTTTTTTTTTTTTTTTGGTGGGAAATGGTGTATTTACCTTCCTTATCTTTCCTTTAAAGAAAATTCTATACATAATTAGAAAGGTTTTTTAATCCATACTCTTTCCAGTTCTGGAAACCAGGCCAGCTGCTGAGATCTCTGTGTTACAGGTTTGAACTGAGCTGTTCAATCCCCTGTAGAGCTGTATGTGCCAAATACTTTATTTTTGGAGGGAACGTACTGGCCATGGTTCTTTGTGCTTCACATCCAGCTAGATCCTGGAAGAACAGCCCCCTCAGGGAGCCCTAAGGATGTTTGATGTAAGTAGGAGCTGTATGTTAACCTACCTGGCCTTAATCCTTACACTGTATATACACAATGCTTTGATTTTGTATTCACACACACTCTGGAATGGAAGTAATATGACAGTAATTATTTTCTTTGGGCTTCTGTTGTTGAATCATCCCTGAAGATAACTTGCCAGAGATTTTATTCTCACCTGTTTTAAATGGGTGAACAGAATTTTGCTTTATGAGTATGGCTTAAACATCAGTCATTTCAATTTTTGTTCACTGTCATTTCATCCAATACTTGATTCCAAGGCATAGAATTTATCATACAGCAATATTCTTTAAGGACTGAAAACTTTTCCTGCTGGGATGTGTCACTGGAATTAGCTTGGATGGGGCTGTGTGCTTTCCAGTGACCACAGTGTGTGATCACCAGGTGACGTTTCACTCTGAGCCAGCCAATGTTACAGCCATGAGGGATAGGACAGCACATTCTGCTTTTATGTCTGAGCTGCTAAGATGTTCATTAGTAGATCTGTATTTACCTCACTAACCCATCAAAATCCAAATAGTAAACACTGGGCATGGGATTTGTAGGTTTAATATTAGAAGGAATTACCAGTTTTGTGACCTTGGATAGAACTTCACACTGTGTGTCTGCTGGAACGAAGAATACAATCCAATAGGTGATTAAATGAGCACTCTTCTTTAGGTCAAAGTGCTATTTAAAAATGCTAGGTGTTTTCACAAAGTAAACCTAAAGTATTTGGAAACCTTCACCTCTGAAATTTGTAAGTGTAAGAAGGTAGGAGTTTGATACAATAATCTGTGCTTCCATGCTGATGTGGTTCTGACCCATTTTAACAGACCTTCAAAAACATTTTATGTGAGACCTGTCAGTCATGGGGAATGACTAATGAAGCAGTGGTGTTGGTGTCTCAGTGTTATACAGACTGTCCTGTTTAACAGTGGTGTTCAGTGCTTTGAGAGGTGTGGGGGAGAAATGCACGTTGTCATATAGCACAAGAGTTCTATTGTCATTACATTGCAAGGGTTCCATATTGCTAGAGTTTCATACCTCCTTGATAGTTCTTGTAGGCAGCTGCTCTAGACACTGACTCATCCTTGCAGCAGCCAACTGACTCTAGTTCCCACCAATCCACTCTTTTATAACACTCTTCTGATTGGCTACAGGTGTGGCCTGTTAAAATCAGGCCTGCTCCTAATCCTTACTAATTGGTCAGCTGCAACTCTTTAGGGGATAAGATTACTTTCTATACTACCTTTATTTACTCATGTTGTATCCCCCTACGTGCAGATTTCTCAGTTACAGATGAACCTGTACTCCTGTGCTTCACCAGTGCTGCTCGTGTACAGAACTAAAATTTGTGTACAGAAAGGGATGATGTTCTAATCTTAATCTAAAAATCTTGACTCCCTTTCTTACTGAAGTGGTTTGTGTTATGCTTTTCCTCAAAAGTCATGGTCACTGTGGCAGGATATCTGTGTTGATATTATTTATTTAAATCTGTCACTTGTTGACTTCTTAGTTGGGTTTTGTCAGATAAATCTGTTGTGCGTGCTCACAGAATCACAGAACCTTGAACTGCTCTGCCCTGAGGGTCAGGGCTGCTTTCCTGCTCCCAGGCTGGGTGCCTTGACTCTCAGCTCAATATCCATGAGGCTCCAGGATCAGCAGGAGCTGCCCTGCCCCGGGGCCCAGCCTGGATGGGCACAGAAGCAGAGGGGGCACCGAGACACGGTGGGGGCAGCAATGCAATTTCACTTTCAGAACTTTATGTCAGGTCTCAGTGGTTGTTTTGCATTAATACTGAATTGTTTTAAGCCAGATAAGCCTTTAGCCTCTTCTCCTAAATAGTGCTCACTGTCTTCCCTATCTCCAGTATTTGGGGTTTTTTTTTCAGTTTTCATGCTTTATTTAGGTTTAGTCCATTTAACTGCAATGGTTTTAGTTCTCCTTAACTGTGTAGAGTGGGAGGAGCTACATTTTTTTTGAGAGATATACACACAAAATCCATAACCATATTCTTTTACAATTCATTCATTAGTGTAATGTTTAATGCTTCCACAAGAGGCAAAAGATAAACATCATGTAACTCAGGCACAGAAAGAAAAAGCAGTTCTTACAGACACCTTTTCAGACTTGGATTTTAACTAGGCAAAGAGAACAGAAATGTTTAGCCACACATAAAGAACAATGATATGAGACAATAAGGTGGCTCTGGGCTGTGAAAAAAAAAAGTATTCTCCAGTAGCAGAGCAAATGTTTTAAGTTTGCTAAAGTAACAGAACAGAAAGAATTGTTCAGGTTGTAAACATCAAATAACCACAATTAACCAGGTTGAAAGTATAAAATGCCATTGAGCCAACAGATTTAAGGAAGCCTTGAATAATGGTTGAGCCTCTCTCCTAATGAAACAAGTAAGTAGGATGTTCTTCCATCCTGCAGCAGTACTTGCCCAGCTGCCACCTGCAGGGATGTTCTTCCAGCCCCTGAGTCAAACCAGCTGTGTTCTAACTGGGCTTGACCTCAGCACAGCTGGGGAGATCAGTCACTGCCCTGTCCTGCACTGGTGCCTGTGTGTACAGCAGTGACTTGTGCTGCATCTGTCTTTTCATTCCAGCCACAGCCTGAGCCCTCAAGGTTACTCTGAACAGCCTCACATTAGTACAAAAGTGCAACTTTAAAAAAACAAAACAAGGGAAAGCTTAAGAACCGAACTTGGCAATCAGCAACATTTGCCCAATTAACGGATGACCAGGAGAAATGTAGTAGTGGAAGCTTGAAAGGATGTCTGTTTATATTTCCCAAATATAATGATATAAGCCCAATTTCCCCTTAAAAGCAGCACACAAGAAAGCACAGAAAGCAGAACTTGTGGTCATGATCACTTATGTGTTACTGTGGTTATTGTCAGAATCACAGTTACTGTCCATTCACTGAATATGCAAATCCAGTTGTTTTTTTTTTTTCAATAACAGCTACAGACCTATTAGAACCTGAGGTAAGGAAAGCTGAAAAAGTATTAAATATATACACAAATTTGGTGTAATTTTAAGGAAACTAAAGAAAACTTATAGTGACAACAAAAGCAGCACTAATAGGTGAAACTACCTAAGTAAAGCAATGTTTATCTGATGGAAATACTTAAAATTGAAATTCTTCATACCAAGCATGTTGCTTATTTAGCCCGGATGCAGATATTTTTTCCAAATAATGTTATGTTGACAACAGTTTATTAGGAAGTTGAACTGATGACATTTGCACTTGATGCAGCTGAACAGCTTAAACCACTTTCTCAGAGTTCATCCTAAACACATGTCACCAATCCTGAGACTGCATTCTGTGAGCTGCTGAAGTTCCCAACAGTGAGGCCGACAGGGGCTGCTGGCTGAGAACTTGGGACAATTTTACTGTCATACAGCTGGACAGCATAGTGTAGTTTCACATGATTTTTAGGGGTACAAGGAATACAAAATGTGGCACATTGCAGACTGGGGCACTGAAGAGCAGAAGTCAAATTCCCACCACCTGTCTGCAGCCCTGGTTTTGGATGAAAAGCCTCTGCAATCACTGCAGCTCCCTCTGCATGACATTGGCTAACTGTGATGGTAAGTGGATGGCCAGAGCTCTCCCTCTTGTGCCTTGGACTCCCTCAGAGCAGCCTTAATTCCAGGCTTCTTCCTGACATCTTTAGGTTTATCTCTGTCTTGGGGTGTTCTTGCAAGGCTGCACAGCTATAGGAGGTGATAAGGAATTCATCCTTCCCCTACTTTAGTGCCATTTCCTTGCACAGGAGAGGGGCCTAGCCTAGGAAATAAAGGTGGCACAAGACATCTGGCTGAGCACAACATGCAGGATTCAAAGGCAGGTGAACCTTGATGGGCCAGTATCAGTTACTGGCTTTTTATTAATGCTGAATGCCTGTTTGAAGAAGCCCAGTGTCCCTATGCAGGATATTAGACAGCCAGGGGTCTAACCCTGGGCTCAGACCTGCCTCAGGGACTGCAGGCCCTTGAACTGAGCTGCTCTGCTGGACCCACAGGCATCCACACCCTCTGCCTCCCCAGCCTCGAGTCTTTTTTGGTATGAAACTCTGTGCAGCTTCTACAATACACAGCTGCCATCATGTTACCACCTTTAATCCTTTCTGAAGTACTGTGTCATAAAGATGATGAAACCAAAAAAAGACTGCAAGTGATAAATACTCCAGTAGCTGTATTTTACTAACCACTTCCTCATAAACAGATAGTTTAACATAACATACCATGATTTAAAATGACAGATTTCAAGTGGGCTGGCTTCTGTATAAATAGACAGCTTGACTTCCCATTCAGCTGTAGTTGACTAAAATACAGACTAAAACAAATGTGTAAAAATATGTCAGAAGTAGGACCAGAACCAGGTCTACCACTGATTCATAAGAACACTTCCCTTTTTCAAGTAAAAAATTTCTCTTAACATGCAACCAGAATTATCTGCATAAACTTCTAAGTAATTTGAATGGGCATATCCACATATTCCCATTACAAAGCAATAAAAAAGTGTTCTCGACTTTCAAGGCAAAATTTTCTTGATGTAATTGGATTCATTACAATCTATAATAGTGATTTTGACACGATGTTTTCCATTTGCTAGATTAAAAAGCACTCATCTGCTGTTCTTCACTGACATCCTACATAACAACAGGAATTAATTAGTCATTGAACAAGATTACCCGATGTTGCTTTTTCTTGTTTTCCAATGTAACTGCTGAAACATTGAATTAAAAACTGTATCGGAACACCTTCCAGAATGAAAGGGCAGCCTCAAAATTCTGCACCCCATAAAAACTGCTAATGAAAAAAAGGATTAAACTTAAAAGTGTTAAAAGCCATGACTGGTACTGAGACTTGCAGAACCAACTCAGGTGGGTGCATGCTGTCAGCATCTGCAGGATCGTCAGGTGCACAGCACAGCTGCTCTACAGATACTCTTTCTGGTTTCCCAGGCTACACAGCAGGGCACAGTTAAGACAGTATGAAACAAATAGTACATGATTCTGAGTTTGCATTTAATATTTACAGCAATCTTAAAAAGCCTAATGTTCGTAGAAACCAAAATCTTTGCAACAAGAATAACGCAGTAACAGGTGACAGCAAACGCTGTTTACCTTCCAGAGATACTCCCTTTGTCTCTGCACTGTTCAGTTATGTCTCTGTAGCATCAAAGACAGGTGGTTGAGGTTAATTAGCATCTTATCCTGCTTAAGAGGAACATATTCTGGTTTCTCTGAGCTTGTAACTACTTGGACAGAGTAGAAATATCTTCTGTTCTCATGGCATCAGCCAGGAAGCTGAGTTCATTGCACAGAGTCTCGTACCTGAAGGCCATCCGGATCTGGGCGACATTTGTCTTTCGAATGTCATTTCCCTCAGGCCCTTCCTTGCAGTAATTCACCCCTAAGAATTTCTGCTTTTCCTGTGAATGGGATTAAAAGTCAAAAGGAAGAAGTCAGTTCAATGGCTTTGACTTATTGCAGAACTAAGTGTTAGCTGAATGAGTCCAGTACAAGTGAAAAGAGCAGTTTCAACCAGCTGGCCATTGAACTCTCCCTCAGAATCTCAACCAGTTTAGGAGATTTTAAGGCCAAAGTTTATCCATATAATCACTGAAAAGTACATTCAGTCTGGCTTGCTAAACCCCTCTGTGTGAGTGTTCAGCCTTCACTGCCACATCTTGCATGTGAGAGGGCGAAAAGAGGCTTAGGTCTCTTCTGTTGGTTAAATGTCACACAAGAGGAAAATGAGTAGTTGTCAGCAGGGAATATTGGAAGAAGCAACAGAATATACTCATGAAGCCCCTTCAAATACCAGTTCCTTCAGAGAAATGTTCAAAAGTTACACAGAAGAGAGAGTGCCCTAAAGTAAGTCCTAGAGAAAGCCTTGGCTGTATAGGATTTTCAAGCCAAAAGGGAATGTAATCTAATCTAATCTGACTGCCTATCTAAACCAGAATATTTTCTGTAGTACTCCCTTTTAAGTAAAAGAAAAAAACATGTCTAGTACTTATGACAGGCAGTTTGTTTTTATGTAATGCTAAGACACGATGCAGAAAATCACTGCCAGAAGGGTATCACCCAAATTATTAAAAGTTTGTAACTGGAAGGAGAACTGAGTATAAACAGACATCTGGTCTCGCTACGTATTTTAAGAATTCCAAAACAAAGCTAATGGGGAAAAGTAATATTAATACTTTACTTGTAATGTAAGACTGCATAGCAGATAGTTTGTGACCGTTTATGGAAAAGAGGACAGGGATGTGCCCAAATACATCACTCGGCACCTGCTATTCAGTGCTCAGACTATTGACTTCTGGGTTCCTGCTTGCCTTAATATTCACAGAGTTTTTCCAGCCATACTTACCTTATCTGACAATCCACTCTGTAGAACACTGTTTCTTGCTATTTCACACAAGTCACACGTGCTTAGTTTCCACACCTGAGCTGCAATAGCATATTCTTCCATGAGAGCTTCCTGCAGCACCAAAATACATTTGATACTAAATTATATGTAAATAAGATATAAATGGGAATACGTACTCATTACTACTAGTAAGGATTTTATACATGCTCTTTAGACAGCTGTGAAAAATTAGAAGTTTGAAACTTTAAAATCACAACTACTATGAAAAGAATTGTTCATTTCAAATTTCCCAAGGACTACTGGTTAATAATTAATAGCCACTGGGTATATCTAGTTTAGCTTAGTCTAAGAAATTGCAGCCTGCAGTCCAGATCCTTGGAGGCATTTCTTAAGCAGTTCTGAAGGAGCCCCCAGGGTACACAACCCCCCTGGAGCACCCAGTTGTAAAGCCTGAGTGATTTTGCACATGGACAGGTAGCAGGGCAATTTCTCGCTCCGGCCTGCCCAGCGGGGGGGGCGGGTGTGGCCCCGCGGGCTGGCCCTGCCCAGGACCGTGCAGGCTCCGTGTGACTGCAGCCGTGTCCCGGCCAGCAGCAGCTCCGTGTCCCTGGCCGGCAGCCAGCCCGGGCCAAGGCCAGCGGGGCTCGGCTTGTCCTGGGACACGGAGCTGAGCGACGGGCACGGACGGGCCCCTCTGGGCACAGCACGGCTCAAATCGGTGCCAGCCGCAAACCAGGGCATCGCAGCCAGTGACCAGGCACTCCTGTCCTGCCAGGCCACCCAAGGGCAGGAATCTGTTCCAGCTCACTGAGCAAGCAGCTTATATGTCATCTTGAGATTCCACATCGTGTTTTTGTAAGGTACTTCCCCAGACTTATTAGAGTAAGGAAACTGGACTTTCCTGGCACTCTAGAGGATTGTTTATGAAGGCTCAAAATTCCCTTCAGCCTCATCCTTCATTTTATACTTCAACAGCCAACACTGGAGAGGCAAGAGTACAAAAGAAACATAATTAGGAAATCAGCCATTTCCTTCTGAAGCCTAACAGTGAGTAGTAGACAGAGAATGAGGAGGGAGAATGAATGAAGTGACTGAAAGACATGACACTATGTCCTAAGCAATGAAATAAAACAGCTTTCAGGTCATTCTGGACCCTAGTGGTGCTGTTGCCAAATTCAAAGCTGGTGCTTTTTACAATTCCTACCTTTGTGTAATGAAACTGCATAGGATCATCTGTGGAGAGGGAGACGTGCAGGCCCTTATGGAGAAACTCCCGTAGCGGGTTTTTGGAGTACTCCAGGAATAGGCTGTTGTTACTAAGTGGGGACATAGCAATGGGTATTTGGGCAAGATAATACAGATACTGGAGGACAGGACTCTGAAAAACAAAACACAGTCAACATTTAATGGTACTATGGGATAATGAAAAAGAGGAGGATTTCCCTTGGATAAAATGGAAACAGCAATACAGGGGGAAGACTTAAGATCAAAAAAATTAGGTTGACCATGACTTCTCCAGGAAATATTCAAAATTCTGAATTTTATATCGTACTGATCTTTATAAAAATAATTTATGTTCTTAAATATAGTCTGTTTAAAAATACAATGACTGATATTACTGTAGATTAGTAAGTATATATATGACCGTTATGGGCATTGCATTTGACATCAGTTGCATACCTTCCCCCAAAACCTGAAAGTCACAGAAGATAAATGGAGAAGAACTGCTAAGCAATTTTTTATTTCCAAAGCTCCAGTCCAATAGATAAATTTTAGGAGCAAGAGAAGTTTTAAGTTACAAGAAGTCATATGTTGCTGTTGTGCATAATATAAATAATCTGTGATCACGTCATGACTGTTTTGCCTTAGCCAAACTATGAACCTCACAAGTGCCTTTATTAATGTTACTATTATTAGTACCTGCTATGCCATCTTATCACACCAGGCCATGCAAGAGAGAGGGAAGAGGAGAATGCTTTGGTCACACACTGCTTTAGTGCTATTCTATCTGGGTCTGATTTTATGAATTATTATTCCTGAGCATAGTATCAGACATGATTTCAGGTATATTTTTTCTTTGTTCTTGGTTATGTTGAAGAATTTTCCAGAATTAACCAGAAAAAACCTCACTTATAAGGGAACTCCTTAAAAATTACAGTAAACTCAGTACAAGTCTGCCACCCACTGACCAATTATTTTAATTATGAAACAGTGCCCTGAGGATGGGTTGAGTGATGGTTTTCATTAACTAATGTGCCAGGAATTACAGCATTTGTTCTGTCATAAAACATTTGTTCTATCTAGAATATTGTTGTGTCAAACAGCTATGTTGAATTTCTTGATCAAAATAATCAAATCCTTAAAGAACTTCTGAAAGAACCCTGAAGTACAGAAATGCCAATCAGAGAAAACGACCTTTGTCCCCATAGAGAAAAAATGAGAGCTTTCTTTAACTTCTTCTGGGACTAAACCAGGAAGCAGTAGCAAGTCTAAAGTTTTAAATTTTGTTCATTTAATTTTAAGTCTGCTTGGAGTAACTAAAAATGGGTGCTGCCAAGTCTTTGACATATCTGAACAGTTGACCTTCCTTCCCCCTGTGAAGACAAAGCTGTCTTTTTGTAGCTTAAGAACAGGAAGTTCAGTTAAGCTTATTTATTTCATTGAATCATGAAGTAGTTTGGTTTGTAAGGAAGTTCAGATGAGCTTATTTATTTCATTGAATCTTGAAATAGTTTAGTTTGTAAATGACCTTAGAGATCATCTGGTTCCAGCCCCCAGCAATGGGAAGAGACACCTCCCACTAGACCAGGTGGCACAAAGCCTCATTCAGCCTGGCTTTGAACATTTCCAGGGATGGGGCATCCCCAGCTTCTGGGCAACCTGTGCCCAGAAGCAAAAAGTTCTTCCCGTAAAAAATTTCTTCCCATTATCTAATCTAAACCTTCTCTCAACTCCCCCTTGTCCTGTCACTACCTGCCCTTGCAAAAAGTCCCTCTCCAGCTCTCTTGTAACCCCCATTTAGCTACTGGAAGGTGCTAGAAGGTCTCCCTGGAGCCTTCACTTTTCCAGGCTGCACAGCCCTGATGCTCTCAGCCTTTCCTCACAGGAGAGGTGCTCCAGCCCTGTGAGCATCTTCATGGCCTCCTCTGGACTCCCTGCAGCAGGTCCATGTGTTCTGCTGTTGTGGGGGTCCGGGTGGAATTTCTGACCAAACTGAAGAGTTACTTGTGCCTTGCTAAGAAAGTGAACTAATGAAAAATGTCCATTTGGTGCCTTCTGTTTGAACCAGTGATGGATGTCTGAGCACACAGTGATTAGTTTAGGAGCAATACCTTCTTCAGGAGCAATCCATGAGAGATGTTGTCTGCTGTCAGAAAGGCAGAAACAAGGTGTGTGATAGACCCAGCTTCTCCACAGTGAGGTCGAAACAGGAAGGTGCACATGCCTCTTTCCCTGAAGAGATTAAAAGCAAGTTTCACTTAAAAGGAAGCACTGTTCTTTATCTATTTGGTGTATAACTGCCAGCAATATGTTGATTTAAAAAGAAGAAAATTAAGTTACATATTCTCGTACAGTTTGATGTGACATCTACCCAGGCCTACCTGTGGTGGGCTGCTCAAAAGGGCAGGTCCCTCTATCCAAGCTCCTTCTACCACCAGACATATTTGTCTTCTTGCCTTCCCCAGTTACATCTCATTTAGTAGCTGTCTACCCACTGTACACAGTAGCTGAACAGCTGCTGAATGGACTTCAGTGGAGTGAACTGACAGATGGAAAATTCAGTAAAGCCATGCAACCTGTGGCTGCAGAATTCCTGGTTCAAAATGAGGGAAGAAGGGGAAGCACATTGCTAAAGGGTTAGCTAACAGTATCTAGTGTGATCAGAGCCTGCCATCTCACCAGGTTTAGTGTAGCTTTCAGAAACAGAGGTGATCTAGGAATGTTAATTATTACACCAGACATCCACTGTAATTTCTAGAATTACTGAATTATCACCTGCATTAAAAGTGATGCTGGGTTTGAGGTTATAATGGACCCTGTTACTCAGTGCAGACAAATGTCCCACAAGTATTTGGAGATGTTCAAAACACAATTTCAACAAGGAGTGTTAGAATATAAGACAATTCTAGGGTGGAAGTTAGTAACACTGCTCCTGATGTGAGGATGTAATCCATCCTTGGTGATATTACCAAAGATATAGAACAGTCTTGTCAGGGCTGTGTTGACTCAAGCACTTAGATTAACAGGGTGAACAGTTAGTGACTCATTGGTGAGTTCTGTCAGTATCTCAGCTGTAAGGAATATTTAATGATTATCTGGGGGCATTTTAATACAGTAGTCAAAATGATCTTGAGGTAAAAGAGAAATGCATTAGTTCTGGCAGAATCTCTCTTTGGAACAGAAAAAGCATGTAGACTACAGAGAATGGAAAGGAAGTCAGGAGAAAGGGATGACTTTCCTGCAGCTACCTGCTGTGTGTCCTTTCCATTACAGAATTAAAACAGCTACACCTGATTGTTGCACATGAGGTAATTTGAGGTGGGTGTTTGCATTATGAGTTTTGATCAAATAGGATGAATGAAAAATGCTTGAAGTAGCAGTGGGAGAGAAGAAATAACATTTTGAATGCTAACTTGGATAAAACTGTAAAATGACAAATCTGTGCACCTTCTATAAGAAAATCCAAAAATGTTTTCTAAATAACTAAAATAATCTAAATAACAAAATGAAGTGAACCAAGTCCTTTCAGGGTAAGTGATGACACCCTCACACTAGTGGATAACCTCACTGCCTTGGCTGGAGCTGTGCAGGTCAATGAGTCAGCTGCAAATTTAGCAATATAACCTCACATTGAATTTCAGGCTTTCCTGAGCCTGATGCCAAAATCTGCTCTGACAGGCTGATGTCACATAGCTCCCTGCATTACTTGCCCAGAAGCTGGTCTCAAAAGTATTAAACTGAGTTGAGTCAAGAAGCCTGCTAAAGGAAGTTAGCTGGATGTGCAGTTTGTAATTGTGTCCTACTCGGTCTGTCTGTGAATGCAGCAGCCCCTAAGCCAGTGTGCCACAATATTACTTTATGTCCCTTAAATTACCAGGAGATAGCCAGGCACCAAGAGGCAGGTGCATTGTATTTGGGAAACTGCTGCAAAGCCAAGCAAAGGACAGTGAGTGGGTTTTGTGGGGTTTCTTTTGTTTCGCTTGGTATATGCAGCTTTAAGGAGTTAAAAACCCCAAAACACACAAAAATATCAAACCAAGATATTAATCTGATGCCTCTACACCTTCTGAATTCTTTGTTTGAATTACTTCTATCATTAGTATTTTCACAATATCTCAAGTACTCAACTCTAAGTGATTCAAAATAACCCTTGCTTCAGAAGATCTGTAATCCAGACACTGAAATTCTGAGAGAAAGATACTGATTTTCTGGGAGCTTGTAAAATACAAAAATGTCTACTTACCTTCTAAGGTTGTTTAGCAACATGATGTTGACATACATATAATACAGATAATAGCTGTATGGGGGATTCTTCTCACTGGTCCAGAGGTCAGGGTTAAGGCTCTTGTCAGAGAACATATGGCCACTGTGTTTGGATTCATCATCAACACTGTCAAAGCCTGTCACCTGGTGGGAGAAGAAATTCACAGAAATAAGGGGCTTCAGAAGCAAACTTCAGTGCCACTTACTCTTGCTTCAGGACTGGTTTGAACAAGCATCCAGTCCCTCCTCCTTTATTTCCATCCCTATCCTAGCAGTCCTGCTGCTCTGCATCCTACCATACCATGCACACAGCAGGAATAACATGTTTTGTCAAAGTTTTACCCATTTTTTTCCTCCTGAGACAAACAGGAAGCCCGGGTGCACAAAAGCCTTCAGGCTCCTGTGGGGGTTTACAGAGCTGCAAAACTCCCTAAGATCCAGACTAGAATCCTTTGAACTCATCTGCTGTCTTTGATAAGCAGCTGAAAGCAAGAGGTTCCCAGCAAACCTCAGAGCTGTGATCTGAGGCACACCCAGGAATGTCTGTGTTAACCTTGTCCCAGCAGCTACATCCCCACTTCTCTCCTGAGATCCATCACAGTCTACACAAAGCTTCCTTCCAGCTGCCTCCTTCTTGGAGACCAGCTCAGAAACAGCTCTAAGTGCCCATCCTGCATAATGAGGTACAAGAGCATGTACACATTTCTGGTCATTAATGAAAGGACAAATAAATAGCTGCTGAGCTGTTTCTGAGGAAATAAACAGGTTATGTGACAATAGGACCTCACACAGACTTGTACTAAATTATGTGTCAGGGCTTTGAATCAATAATAACACAAGCAATCTGTGGAGAAGAAAAATTTTTTAGTGTATGGGAATAGAAAAAGAGCAGTAAAGGATCCATTTCATATGAGAAGGAAAACCCAAACATACTTACATATTTGAGGAATAGGTGCAATTCTTTGTGGTCTTTGGGATTGATTGTTGCTTCAAACAGAGGTACAAAGATGTTCTCCAACATCTTCCCAAAACTAGGCAGAATATTTTTGGACCTAAATATGTCACTGAAGGGGAAAAAACAGACACATTCTTTAATAAGCTTTCATATTTTCTGTTATTTGTGTACATTCTAGAGCTTCAGTTCCACTGGGATTCAGAAATTCAAAGTTTATGTCAGGGCTGATTGTCTCTGTGCTCTGTTTCCTGCACTGCCTGGCACTCTGCTTCATCCAGGCTCTGCTGAAGCTCTCAAGTGCTCCAAAAATAGAGACAGCATGCAGGGGCAGATGCTGCCTCAGAGCAGTGACCCTGTCCTTCACAGACACCCAGTTACTGCAGGGGAGATAAGGAGCTACCTCTCGTGGAGGATTCTGTTTCCTAAAGCTGTAACTACTCCAAATGAAAGCAGAATGCTGTGCTCTAGTGAGCCTTTCTGAAAAAGGGATAGTAGGTCCATGTGCCACTAGGTGCATGGCTCATTCCAAGTGCTGACTGTGCCATGCATGTCAGAAATTGCTATGTAAGAAATTGGAGGAGAAAAACTTTCTCCCCAGTGAAAAGTACACTCTGGGGGATATATGTGACTGTGACAGCTCCTTCTCTACTCATACCCCAACTGTGACATTTCAAAACAAGAAGCTCAGCTATTAAGTCTGACAAAATTACCAGGGGAGACTGTATTACAACACACAGTATTGGAAACAAAGAAATAAAGTCCCAAAGGAAGCTTAAAAACTGAAAAGATCTGACAAGGATTTAAGTTTGGAAATCATCAGTCTGGGTTGTTTCCAAGTTCACTGTCATTTAGTCACTAAACTTGATGATAACAATTTGACAGGGCATTTTCTACTCCTTCATGGAATTCAAGAGTTGATTTATTCTTATTACTAAATTGTATTTTAATTGGCCTTTGAATGCAGCTTGATTCAACCCAGCTGTAATTTTTGGTTGCAATGTCTTCAGACCTACAAATAATTCACAGTAGTTTTGAATTGCTTCATAAAGAGTAGATTCAATGCCCATCTCCTGTCTTCCACCCCCAGACTGTCAGGAAAACTGCACCAATGGTCAAAAATAAATCTCCCAAGCTATTGCTTATAAATAGAACTACAGGACAGCTAATAAGCCATCTAAATATTATCAGAAATTAAGTCAGTGGTATGATTTCAAACTATTAAGATTACCAAGAGCTCCTGATTACTTACTAGATTCTGGGAACCTGAATTATCCAGCGCATATTAGGGGAATAAACTTTATGCTTAATGAACCACTTTGCCAAGTTCAGCCATTCATCTGGAGACCGTCCATAAATGGATAAGCGGGGTTCTGTGTACTGGTACTTACTTTCTTCTAGTTCACGGGCTACTTCCTAGTAAGTAATAAATATATTTGCTTTAATATGGACACTGAGATCATTTGCAGCTAGAAATATATGTATCATTGCATTTTCCTCAGAGCAGACATAACTGTATTGGCATCCTTTAAAGATAAAGGGAATCTCTTGTCTTTCAATCTATTGTTTTATTTTAGGCATTTAAATACTCTACTGGCAAGCCAGTTCAAATATCATGTGAATATAACTTAACTGTACATGTAACTGGGAATAACTCTAACACCTCCTTTTAAAGGACAATGTTCTTCTGCAGTCCTTACTAACACCTCTGTCAAACCTACTTTTAAGAGAGAGAAATCAGAATTAGACTATTTAAACTACAGCAAACATCTACATAAAATACAAAGAACAATGGAGAATCTGACCCACAATCTATGGTAGCAAGCAGTTTTACAGCAATTAATTTTAGACAATACTTCTGTATATTCAAGAAGAGCTGACAATCTGCTACATCAGAAAAATTACTAATTTTTTTCCTAAGAAATTAATTTGAAGCCTCTTGCATGCATGTGCAGATGCAGATTTATGCAGAGACACTTTCCTAGCTCCTACTTCCCTAGCGACTACCAGTAGCCAACTAAATCCTAACAAAATACTAAACCAGTGAATTGACCCTCAGCTTCTCTCCATTAGTTCAAAACTACCCACAACTCAGCTTTGAACTCATACACAGCTTATGTGTACGTTTCTACCTCATAAAACTGTTCAGAAAGCAACAGGAGCTGGCTTAGCAGAAGTCTTCCTCTGAGGAATTGCTGGAGCAAGCTCAATACTTGGAATAACTTAACCATAGTGTTAGGTCTGTATGCAATTATGACAAATCTATTACAAACCTTCATTTCTCTACAGCTGGAAAAGCTTGAAACTTATTTACCTTGACCATACGAGCAAAATATTCACCACCAATATAGTTCTCAGTCTTCAAATACAAGTCCCTCAGCTCACTGGCACCAACTGGATTGTACTTGGAATTGAATTTGTCAAATCGATGGAATGTTTGACGTCCCTGGAGGAGGAAAAAAACCCAAATAACCATAGTTTTAAGAACACACAATAGTTCATAAATCAAATTGCCCACCATTAAAAGGCACAGAAAAGAAAAATCCTGTGATAACTTCTTTCAAATATGCACTGTAATGCATGAAGTCAAATCCTGATTTAGTAAGTTATCATGCAAACATTGTAGGAACTAGAATTTTACACGTGAAAAACTTAGCTTTTTCCCATTTGTTTTGTCATTTCACTAGACTTACTGCATGGACATCTAAAGAGTCTACGGTGAGGTCATAGGGGTCCATGTGAAGGCTTTCGAAGACTTGCTTTAAAGTCATCTTCTTGCCTTTTTTCTCTGCAACAATCCTGTCAGGTTCTGTTTGATAGGTGTGCTTAATAAACCTCAGTAAGTGCTTCTGGTTCATGCAGGCAGCAGCATGGATATGAGTGTCAACCTGAAATCAGAAGGTTATTTATGCTTATCATCCATCTACATACACTTAATTAGCAAAGTATCTATGTCACTGACAACAGTAAAGCCTTCTAAAATATTCCTTAAGCAACAAATGGTGCCTAAGCAAATCAAAATGTTTCAGAACCTTGAGATTTTGATTGAATGAGTAAGGAGAATGGTAAGTAAAGTAGCCCTCAATTAGTAGTTTCCTATTTAAACAGGAACATTTTCAACAAGATACATTCTAAGTGCTAATCACTGACCCTGGGTTCAGATTAAACTTGATACTTCCTTAAAGGACACTCTGACCCCTTAGTATCCTTTTACTTCATTAATGAATCAACAATGCCTCTCTAATTATACACTGTGGTTATAACTATCCTCACTGACTGAAGGGACTTGGAATTCTCAGCTGTTTCCAAAAGCAGAATTCATTTTTTCAATGATATTTCAACCATATGAAACATCTTAGGTCACTAGTACTGAAGAATATTCATCTGAGATTTTTGTCACCATTTTTTCCAAGTTTAATTATAATACAGCAACTCATAACGTTGACAGACTGTTCAGATCTTTTTTCTTAGACATCTCTTCACACACTAAGGGAAGTGCAAATTCACAAAAGGGCTGAGAGTACTCCTTCAGGTGTTGTTGAAAAATAAAGTATTGACAAGAAACAATGATTTCCACAGGTCTTCTCTGCTTTTGCTCAGAAGCTTGCACTGCTACCTGAGCAGCCTCTATTGGAACACAAACCAAAGAAACAACTCAAGATCTGGGGGTTGGTTGTCATGTAAGTTTTCCCTGTGTAAGTGATTAGTAAGAGTAAAAGAAGTTCTCAAATAAACCAAATACTCTGATAAGCCAGCTATAAGGAGCCACTGAACCTAAATGTCTGAAAGGACTCTCATGCAGGATTCCTCTGTCCAGGAAACTGCAAATATGGACAGAAAAAAGTGAGCCCAACACATTCCCCTTTGTGCAGTGACTCTGCAGTTTCACATTCTGCCAACAGAACTAATCAACATCCTTATCTGCTTGTAAGGATCAGCAGGAAACACATCACAGAGCACATGAATAAGCCACCCTCCTGCAGTGTAAACCTGGGTTCATGCCATGACATCCAGGCCACAGGAATGCCACTGCTTCACTTGGCACCTGGAGTCATTTTATTTGCATGTTATATATATACAAATTGTTGCAGCTTCACCCTGTGAATGTCAGTAGCATAAATAAATACCAGGACATAAAACTGAATCCTAAACATTTAATTGTTAATCACCATCTAATTCAAATATACCAGACACCTTAAAGCTAAATGAAAAAGCAAGAAACATATTGCTGTCTCAAAGTACATTATTAATGCACAGGAAACAATGATGTGTATAAACAGTAAACACACCTCCACACAATGTATTCTCACTCTCCTTGGAGTACCTGTATAGATATTTGAGCCCAAGAGCATTTTATACATGTGCTAACTTAATAAACCTTCTCTGGGTTAGGCACTAATGTTGTTTACTGTAAACTCTTCCTGGAGCAGTGAAATACTACTAGGCTTGGTCAACTTGTACAGTGAACAGCAGTTACCAGGCTTTAAATGCTAATGAAAAGCAAATCATAAACAGAGAATACAGGTGCAGGGACCCTGAAAAAGTGTAGTTTACTGAATTTCAGAATGCAGTGGTTCCAGTAGTGGCTCAGCTACTGGAATTAATGAGTCTTGAAAAAAGTCAGAACAAACAAGACACAGCACTTCCTCCTTATGTAAATCAGCATGAATTCACTGCTGTTAGGAGAACAAGGATGGAAAGCAAGGAGGCTTTTTATTTCTTTTGTTTGCTTGTGTGCAAAGATCACATTGCTTTTAAAATCCTGCTTCCTGTTGAGAAATAATTCTCTGGAGTGTGCCTTTGCTGTTCAGTGAGCTCCTGTGACATCTTCTCCAGTCCCTACAAACACATCACACACAGCCCTAGAGCTGAGCTAACCACAGTAGGTTTATTCTGAGAACAAAGATCTGCCTTTATATATTTACTTTTTTTTTTTTTTACCTCTTCCTCCTCCTTCAACCTAAACATACATATCCACCAAAAGTTAAGAGACCTTTCTGGAATCTCCTTCATGCTTTTTCCAGAGAATATTCACTACTTTAGCTACCTTTTTTTTTACTACCCAGCATAATTTGACCTTTTAGATAGCAGCAACTTCAGTAATAAAAAGACTCAGGTCTAAAGTCATAAGAGTACCACACAGCTTTTCTTCTCTATTGTATTTTTAGCATAAATGCATTTTGGAAGGTTTTAAGGACTTGAGCTTTGAACTACCCTAGAACATAGTTAGTGTGTATGCTCTTGTACATTTTTACTATGCAGGGTGCAGTCCTACCTAAGTGAAGTATCTGAATACAGAATTCTTAGGCAGAGCTTAAGTGGGCTGATTTGGTTAGGTAGGTTATTGTCATTATCGTTGTTATTATTATGTGAAATGTTATAATGCTAAAATATTGTTACTAATTTTATTGCTATTTATTATGAAAGGCTTCTACTAAAACAATTTGAACAGACTGAATTCATGTAAGGCTGACAAATAACCCCTTTGCCTCCTTCCTCCCCCCCGAAAAAGACAAAGCCACTCCCAGTTTAAGACATTACTATTTTGTTCCTCATACAATACATAAAATAAGCTGATGCTTTTCTGGACCATGAGTAACACAGCCCCACCACAAGGTTTATTTGTTTCTATTTGCAAACATTCTCCTTCCATTTTCAAATTCACTTTAGTGCCATTCCAGCCCAGTTTCTCCTTAGTGGAAAAAACCCCATCTGCATTCCCTTAACCAGATTTCCCGTTGTACTGCTTATTGTCCCCTCCCCCAGCAGAAAACCTTTCTCTCAAGGTCACATTAATCTTCAGTGGAAAGAAAAACAGAATGACTGACAGAAGCCTGTCTTGGAACACAGTATTACACCTTCAGTGAATTCACCCTTGTAACAAATGCAAACAGTTGTTTACATGAAGGTTAAATTCTTGTAATTCCATCATTCAAGTGATGGTGGACATCAGCTTCCTTGCACTTAAAGGATGGTAGAATTCCCTTCACTCAGCAATTCTCCATGTAACGAAGCCAGGCTTTCTTTCTCTGCAGATTCCTACTGTGTGCAACTTACAGCTTGAAGGAGTTCTCCTTGCCCTCCACATCTAACCAGCACCTGCCTCCCTCAGCCACTCTGCCTCCTCCCTTTTCTTCCTGCATTCCTTCTCTTTCCTTCCACTGTTGCTCAGATCTCCACAAAAGCTCCATCTCAGATCTGTTGTATGGATGCTTATCTGTGCATATCACAGACAGTGCTGCACTGAATTGGGCATATGAGCTGGACTCAGAGTGATAAGTGATACATACAGCAAAAACAAATGCCAAGGCCAGCCTTTTTAATAACACTGAACTTTCTCCAGGGCATAGATTAGTAGCTCCACAGCTGTAAACTGCCACATTTTCTAAACACATACACTTTCATTTGTAAATATTTCTAACCCAATAGCTATGGGCTGCATGAACTGGACACTGAATCCTCTGCAGGCTTTACTTTAGTGCTGATTTGAAGGGAAATCATTCCTCATCTCATTGCTAAATTCCGTGCTTGTCAATACATTCATACTCCATCAGCTTTTCTGACAGGATGCAAAGCTTTTTACAGTGGGATTGATTTTCTCCTTGCAGTTCTTTAACAGGCATGAGAGGCAGAGGCACAAAATACTCTGTCCTCGGGTAGTGCAGGAATGCTCCTGGCAGCAGAAATAGTCCCTAGAGCTGTGCAGAGCTCCTTGGGAGCTTGTCTAATTCATATTTATGCCATGCAGAGCAACCCAGAAACCAGGAGAGATGAGAAGAGGATCCCTGCATATCCAGCTTCTTGTCTGGCTGCAGAATCCAACCCAAGTGTTTGTATTCACACAAATACAGAAATACACTGCTGTGAAGAAAAAATTTCTTGTTCTGTTCTTTTAATTACTAAAAGAAAGGAGAGAGGAAAAGCTTTCTCTATGGTCTCAACAGAATTTTTGCATTATAATCATTGATGCCTTTACACCTGATCGTATTTTGTGCTCACTTGCAAGACTGAGGGTAGAGACAAGAATTTGCCTCAGCATCTCTGCAAGGCAGGAGGGGAGGAGCAGCACTCAAAGCTCTGAAAGCACAACAGCCAGCTTTGCTGCCAGCTAACAGTGGCAAGGCACCATTCCATGTCATGCTGAAGGGACATTCCCTTTGGATCTGATGCTAACCCCTAAGTCTTCACATTCACTGTCATTTTGGTTTATATGATGAAACTATTTCATCACCTAAGTCAGTTAAGTAGCTACTGGGGGAAACAAAAGAAACAAAAAAAAGCAAACTTAGAATGAATCAAGGCTCAGAGAAGTTGAGGTATAGGTTCACTGTTCACTCACAAGGCTTGTAATCAAATGTTTAAAAAGCAGACATCTGCTAATTTCATTCAGTATTTTTTGAGATCTATAGGATTCAGTAGCATTTAACCCCACTCTAACTTTCCTTCTTACAAGTACAACTAGTGGTATTTCAACTCTGTGGTCATAAAAAGCAGCTAGAATTTACTTCCTCTTTGTCTAACCAATAATTAAAAAAATAAAAATTCAGTTGCAATGCCCTCATCCAATGCATGTCACAGCAGATGCTGCAATAGAGCATTCAGCAGGGCTGTGAATGCAGAAACTGCATTCTCCCATGCACAGCTCCCCACACAAGCTTGGGCACCCACACTTGTGAGCCTGCAGGCAGGAATGTGATGTGTAAAAGTCACTGCTAGGACGTATCCTCAGGTCTGGTTTGCTGACACACTGAAATAGTGGCTATAGAAAGAAAGAATATCCAAAGAGACTTAGGCTGGGATTTTTTCATCTTTAGAAACTGTATCAAAGCTATTTGCAGTGAAGGACACCTGCCTATTCAGTACATGGATATCCATTACAAAGGTAGCAAATAATGTTAGGTAAAAAAAAAGTCTCTTGGCTTCAGGAAAAAAAAAAAAAAGTGTCTGCTCTGAATTATCTGAGGCTGTTGGGCACAGGAGGTCTACAGGAAGCCCTTCTCAAACAAACCTCACATATAGGACAAGACACCCTGGTATACAAAGACAAACCCAGTTCTGAGTTTGTACCACAGAGCTAAACTCTTGTCCCTTCATTCTCCATGCAGGCAGTGCTACGTGGGAAATGTGTGTTGCCTGCACTTTGCTGTGCATCAGCTGGAGGACATGAGGAATCCTGCTAATGGCAGACTCAAGAGCCCTCTCTAAAGTTAGTGTTTTCCTCACAGACAGCTGTTCACCTCCTGTGGAGAGCCAAGGGCAGCCAGCCACACTGTCTCACCACCTGTGGGTTCTTGTCTGTCTACAGAAATACCTGTGTCCTTAGTAAAGGGCAATTTTCCAGGTCCAGCTTGCAAAACTATGCAAAACATATCTTGGGCTGCATTCCAGTTAAGTTCAATAGGCAAGATAAAACATGCATGTCCCTTATTTAAGATGAGCCTTGTCTTGGGTTTTAAGAATAGATCATCCCACTGGAGGAAAACTCCTATTAAATCAGGAAAAAAATGGGGAAGGGGGCAGGAGGCAGGGGAAAACCAGTAATGTTTGGTTGTCATGCTAGCAATTGATCTCTGCCAGCATTCTACTGCACCTTTCTAAATGCAGCAGTACATGTTCACTGACTGACCTTGCCACTCCATTCATACCTGTTCTAATTTTGGCATTTTCCATCCATTACTTTGGCTCTTTCATATAAGCAGATTGTACCAGGACCTCCACACTTGTGTCTGTGGGATGGGATACACAACTTCACCAACAGCCTTTGGGAAGGTGAATCCTGTTCCTTCCTTTCACTGTGAGCAGTAAGCACTTAGGAGTGACTTAACAGAGAGACATCTTGAAAACATAGGCTGAGAAGTGTGGCTTTCAAAAGTTTCACTGCTGATACTGTTATTAACAAGGAAGCACTCCAGGGAAGTTACAGTTCCAAACATTACTGGGGTAAGCAAGACACAGGGAAAAAAGATCATCTGGGGGCTTACAAGAATTGTGTCTACAATGCAGTTTACTTTCCAGAAAAATACTACTTGTGAGCTTGCTTCACAAAAATACTTTAGGCAAGATGAACTGTGTGCAGCAGGAATTTCTCAAGCAGTACCTGGCAGTAGGCATGGTCTCTGGCACAGCAGAGCAGGCTGGTTCCTTCTCTCTGGAATGTGCTCATTGCCAGAGGGGAAGCAACACACATTTTGGGCTTTTGAACAACATGAATCCTTTTGTAGAGTGGCTTATTCAACAGCAGATAATTAAAAAATAATTAAGATATGCCCAGAGACATTGAACATTTGCTTCTAGATCAAAAGCTGAACTTAGCAAGTACAATCCTGTTAATTACAACTTCTCACTAATCAAACTGATTGTGGTAGTCACCTAATCCACACCTCTGCATGTCTCAGTCACCATGTGTTTTATTGAAAGTCTCTGTCAGCTACTGAAGTGTTTTCTCTCAATGTGGCACGTAGCAAATGTCTTTTCAGGGTTATGCAAGAAAACTGTCAGGCTGGAAGCTGAGTCTCTGCCACCTGAGTGAATTAGCTGACACATCTCCCATCCATCCATTTAACAGTCAGAAGGGTGAAATCCATTAGAACTTACCTGACAACTCATCTGCTTCCATGCTTGTGATGGACTCTGGGGCAGTTCATTACCACAACACTAGCCAGCAAACACACTGGGCATTATAGGGAAAAGCCAAGAGGACTTTTTGATGAACTAGTGCTAACCAAAATGTAACAAGAAGGATTAGTAAACCCTGAAGTTGCAAAATAGAGAATTACCTCTTCCAGTTGTGTAGAGAAACAATGCAAAATGGACCCAAAGTGGTTAAAACCACCAGCAACAATTGTAAAGAAATCTCACCTATCAAATTGAAGCAGTAACTCCAGTAACTTCCTCTCCACTTCAGGAAAGGGAAGCAGCTTAACACTGTTGCTTCCATGCTTTGAAGGGAATGCAGCTCCCTTAGGTGTCAGGAAATTAAATCAGCTCCTTGATTCCCCTACCTGTCTCCCAATTATAGCCCAGTGTATCTCAGAGGGAGCCAAGACTACAACTCAGATAATCTTTTTACTTAATATATCAGAAACTTTTTTTACCAGATACTGATGGCAGCATGAGCCCTTAGTTTAATTTCTGTAGGAGGTCTTTTGACATGTATTTAAACATCTATTTTCAATATGAAATGAAATTACCATCTAAAATCTATACAGCTGTTCCTACTACAGTCTAGTAGGATGTACCTACATGAAAGCAGAAAAACGCACTTGAATGTCTTTGAGTTCATTAAAATTAATTAAACCTCCATAAGGATATTTTTATTCATAATCCAAGTGAGCTTCATTTGCTTAACTCTGTTTCACTCTTTTAAAGCAATCTACACACAATTAAGCCCCTTTGATTCTGAATAAGTAAACAAATTAGTTTAGCATAATCCAATTAACCCACGAACATTCAAGTTCATTTTCCTGGAGAGCTCCCATGTAGAAAAACATTAACATTCTTAAAATAACTTAATTCAGTTAAGTGGTATGCACACACTACTTTGTGCATGTCATCTACACCTCCCATAAGAAAGGCAAAACTGCTGGAACTCCTACTAAAACCAGTGTCATGCCTTTAATCCTTGTCACACTTACCTTTCTCACATTATAAAAGTCTCGATGGGGATTACTCTTCAGTTCTTTAAACTCTGACATCTCATTTAACATCTCGTGTAAGCTAAATTTAGATTCTAAAAAGTTAAGCCTCCGATGACAATATGTTTTTCTGTAAAAGAAAACACAAAAATGAACTGCAACTTAAAATTAGTTGTATTTCAAATTCAAAAAGAACATCAGAATTTCCACAGTAAAAACAAAACTGGGGTGTTTTATGAGGTCCAAGAAAGATCCATTCTTTTTATCCTACTGGTAAACAAAAATGTAAGCAAATTTCAGACCTAAGTTATTAGTGAAATCTCAAACAGAACTCTACATAACCATGTTATGTCCTTCAACTTGTCCAAGTATTCATCACTATACCTGTGCATAAACTGCAGTCCTTTTAGTAATAATGACCAAAGCATGAAACCTATAATCAAATGGATGCCAATTGCAAATTCTCTAAAATGGTACCTCCAACAGAACAATCTTCTCATATATAACAGAAACAACTTGTCATCCAGCCTTACTCATTATGAATTTTTTTTAATCCTCCAAATTTATTTGCTTTTTCAATGTGAGAAGCCAAGATAAGATACAATATGCTTTCATCTTTCATGCCTTGAGAACATATATGTTGTGTAGAAATACTTTTTTCCAAAATAATTTCTTGTGCCCTTTAAAGAAAATATGCTTTTTTGTTCCTACTTGCCTACTCAGAGCTCCATCTCCACTTTCATCTTCTGTCATGTTTCTCCTTCTATTTTTAACCAATGACATGGTTTTTCTCTTTACCATCTGTCAATTCTTATTGACTCCACAATATTTTGGTAGCACTGTTAATGTAATAGCCTTCTTTTTCCTGCATTATTGTTGCCAGTCTCTCCTCAACAGAACACAAATCCCATTATGGTTTTGGAAGCCTGTTTCAAACCCAGTCTCACAGAACCCAATACTAATCAAGATCCGTTTGCCCATGCAGAAAGTCTGTTAGGTCATACTGTTATCCAAAAGAGCACAAGCCTGAGGAGTAGGGGTGAGATTTCCTCACTTTACCAGCAGCAAAGATTGAAGAACAATGGTTCCTGATCTCTGAGCAGCCCCAAATGTGATGGGCATAAATGACAGGAAAGCACTTGCTGCAAACAGGTAAACAATACCAAAAGAAGAGCTTCTGCAACAGGATTATGGGAAAGACCTTTTTCTTTTGGGGTCTGCACATTTATTAGAGAGTGTGGACAAGCCTGCAAAAGCTTACTCTGAATTAGTGAAAGGAGCAGGTGACTGACCTACATTCACCACAATGCTGAGTGTTCTAACTTGTCCTACTACAGCCCCTCTTACTTAGGGCTTGCTGTTACAACTGTGAGGTCTAAGGCTTCAGTGCAAACTGCAGAAGGGCCTTCAGCATGACTCTTGTTTCTGGTTTTTCTCCTCATCCTCTTATCTTCATTGTCTGTCTGGGAATGTAACACCCTGTAACTGGAATGTATTTTCCCACTGCTCTGTAACCAAAGCCTGGCACTGATTTAGAGCTGATAAGGCTGGCAGAAGCACAGGAGCTGGCTCCTGAGAAAAGGCTTAGGGAATGGGCCAGGCTTGTTGTGCCACTGTCACTGCACAAAGCAGACAGACTGACAGACAGGGGAAAGAATGCACCAGGTGGGGGTAACTGGCCACAGTGTCAGTGATGCTCTCTCCCAGGCAAAGGATCAGCAATGCAGTGCTGGCACACAGGGCAAACAGCTCAGAACAGTTCAGGTTCCTGCTTAGTTCCATCCTAGAGTGGATTCTTTTCCTTTCCTGGTGTTGAGGCCATGAGAGATGGTGCTGTTTCCAATCCTCAGCTAGGAAGTACACTTAAAACTGGATGCACATGCTTTCATCATGCACTAGGCAAGGACATTGCTTTGTCCTGAGTGTCACTGACTACAGCTGTACTATAGTTGTTACATTTCTAGTTTTTAGAGACTTCACAGGAATTTGGCGCTTCTGGGAAATTTTGGACTTATTTTGGTTGTGCATACATAGGTCAGTTTTGCAGCATATGAGCAGTTAATTAACATCTGGAACAAATCAGACAATATTTATGTTACTGATGTGTATGCTCTACATATGCAGGGTTTCTCTTCAAGAAGCCAGAGCTGCACAGAGCAGAACAGACATGAAGGAATTTAGGACAACTGTTTAAAAACCTCATGTTCAGCATAGGCCAAAACAAAATTAAATTTAAAAAAATAATAATTCAAGTTTCAGTTCCCATGCTTCAAGAAGTCTGGGTCAGATTTTACTTGAATGGAAACACTTGACCAATTTCTTGATGTTTTTCTGTTAACCCCTTTTTTGCTGTGGTTGATGCTAAGAAAGCAAAGAAATGAAAGGTAGCCATAGGTGGCATTGTATTTTTTCCTTTTTAAGATTTTTCATTGTGCATTAATGCTTGAGAAAACAAAACATTACTACAGAACGGATATGCTGAGGAATTAAATGTCACAGAAGTGAGAAGTACTAAGCCACAGGTAAGCAGCAGCCTGAAGGGGCTGAGTAACAAAAGAGGAACATACGTTGGGCCATCTGCAATTAGAGCAAGAACATGGCTCAGGTCAAGGGTGTAGGTCTGCAGGTCAGGGTATGGCAAACTCCGAGGCTCATTGAGCTCCATCATCTCTTTGCTGTCATAAACAAAGGGAATGCCACCTTTCAGCTTGATAACATAATCCAAATTGTCTGGAGCATCATCCAGATTATAAGGATCTTCATTTTCTTCTGGGGGTGAATGGAAATCTGAAAACAAATTTACATTCCATTTAGAAGAAATAACTTACACAAAAGGCAAAATAACTACAAAAAGAACTTCCTGCTTCTGTAAAGCTTAATTTCTAACAGATCTCAGTATTTTCATTAAAATCACATTCAGTTACTATAAAAATCTGCTGTTACAACAAAGCTTTTTTCTGACAGGCTTTAGTTGCAGCCCCTCTCTAAAGGGGCCTGCCTTAATTCAGATGTTATATGTTATTAGAGTTCTCTGAACCAATGCATACAGATTTAATACTATTCTTTATTAATGTGTGTTGGGATGAGTTTGAAAATGAGTTGGCAGAAGTATTTAAATTAGGATGGTTGAAGTACAGTTGAGACTTTTGAACAATAAAGTAGTTGATGCCTTCAGACCCACATTCATTATTTTCTTTTCACATTCTGACTCACTGTAGCAATTTTGGAAGTTCGTATTTAAGCAGAGAATCAGTTGGGTTTATTATGTTTTGATTCAAGTTTTTTAGTTTGTGGGGGTTGATTTGTTTATATGTGGTTTTCTCGGGTGAGTGTTTTGTTTGAGGTTTTTTTTAATAATTTTTTAATAGAATCAAGAAGCATAGAAGCCAAAAATTGTACAACATAAACCCAGTTTATCTCTTGGTCTTCTGATCATAAATAAAATCACAAAGCACCAGAAGCACAATTGGGATTTGTTCAGTACAGTTTTTTAACTTTTAAAAAGTTCACACACACTTCTAGGAGATTTAGCTAGTGTGAACACTCAAACATTGTTCATAACAGGAGTGACAATCATCATTTCTTTTAGCAACCAGCACAAAGTGTCCTGACTGCATTTGTATCAGTTGAACTATATTCTTTGGCTTAAGGAGTGTCTTCTTTCACCTATTCAGTTAAGCCACCACAGAAAAGTAATTACCAGTCCTTTTATTCATCTAGATTACCTGAATGTATATTATAAACTGATACCATCCTTATCTCTAATATTCATAACTATCTAGCTCAAACTTCTACTAATTAAGACATTGTGTAAAAAGATTTCATTTTTTGTGCTATAAGTTTAAAGTCATAACTGTAAGAAAGTTATTAACCTAATAATAACTTGGAAATATCTCCCTGGCAGCTGTTCTAAAATATCTTCCCTGTCTTGAATATTTAGTATACTGTCCTCTTTACACTCTTCCTGGAAAACAAACACTTGAAAACATATTTAGTCACCCTCTTTCAACCACTAAGCCAGTAATTGATTTAAAATGTCACTTCAACACTGAAAATAAGATGTCAGCACCATGGACACATCTACAGTGGCCCATCTGTACAGACCAAAGGTTTCTCCTCACAGCCTAATCCAGAAATGAGCAGTGCAAACAGTTTAATGCACAAGCAAAGCTTTCAAGACACAACCCACCTAAGAGACAAAAATAATTTGTGACACACATAGTGGGGGAATATGTTCAACCTAATAAGCCTCGTTGAGAGATCAGTTTATTTACCCAGGCAGAATGCCCAACAAACATGACTCTACAGCTTCCAGTCTTGACCTGGCAAGTGCAGCCTGCCTGTGAAATTCCTGACTCAGGGCTTGCTAACTGCCATGTCTGTATCATGCTTCAATTTATGATGTAGATGAGCTCATCACCCCTTTTAGTGCCATATGCCAAGATGAGGAGGAATGACTTCACTTTAAACCACAGCCAGACAAGCTTTTTCCTGGGGGAGCATAAGTATGCTACTTAACATCCCATTTGCTTAGGAAATAAAGTAATCAATGAGAGTCTAGTCTTGGTTTTTAGGTTTTGACAGCTTCAAAGTTCCAAATTAGATACAGGATTTATAACTTAGGCCTGTTAGTGATTCTCCACTCAATAACAGAGTAGAACAAAGACAGTCAGAAGATATAATCACAAAAATACAACTTTCCTTTACTACAGTATTGCATGGATTTAATTCTGTATTTTAAAATAATGTTTGAATTTTTTAGAATGTCACTGAATATTTTTAAAAGGGTATTCACCTGGATGCACCTCATCTTCAACCTTCCATTTTTGATCCCTCATGCTGCACAGGTACTGAGATGTTGTTCTCGGGAAGCGATGGTAGGCAAGGCGTGAGTACTTCTCTCGGATGAGCAGAGCTTTCACCAGGCTCTTGGCAGCTTGTTCATAGTCATCAACTGTAACCTGGAAGGAAAACCCAGATAAATACTGGGAAAAAATAGCAGTTCTAGTATAGAAGTGTGTGGGGCTTGACCATAAGGATCTTGCCCAAGGTGTCAGTAAGCCAGTGACAGAAGCAGAATCCAAACACAATATACAAAACACAGAAAAATGTTTTTATTCTACTGTATATTACCTATTTATTGAACATCTGATTATGTTTTGATCCAATTTATTATTAAAAAGAGTATAAAACAACCTGACCTTAACTTCTAACTGTCTAACAAATCCCTGTATTCAGAAAGCAATTTAGCTTTTGTTGCAGAGAGCCATCATATTGGCATTTTACACCTCATGTACATATATGGGACTTTTTTTACACCCTCTAGATACAGAAAGTGGGAAAACAATAGTTTCTTACCCCTGCACAGTAGTCCCCACTAATTGAAACTCTCTGGAATTCTGGTACATCATATGGCACTTGGACTGGCACAAAAGCACTTGGAAGAACTGGCGTTGCAGGGGACAGGACAGGTTTGGCCGGTGGTGCTTTCCATTCCTGAGGTGGAATTTGTAATGACAAAGACTGGGATCTAATCATCTTGAAACTTTTCTTCCTAAGAATACATGGTATAAAACATAAAATAAGCCATGGTATAAAACACTTAATACACTGTAAAACTGATTACAGCAAAGAAATCACCCCCTAGGAAATTTTACTAATGAAAAATACAACAGAAAAATGCTGTTTCTTTCATACCATAGAAAAAACACTGATTAGAAAGTACTTGTGCTTTTAGCTTCTCTGTATTGACATTTCACATGATCTACATCACACACAAATGCACTTACCCTCTACAAGAGTCCAATATGCCAGAATTTATTTACAATCACTCTAAGATACCCTAAGGTTTTTGTTTCATTTCTCACAACTTCAGTTTCAGCAGAAGTCACTGTGCAGAAGGAAAAGGTGATCACTGTGCTCACTTTAGTAAGAGTCAATTCTTACAGACTGACAGCATCAGAATTCATGAAGGATCAGACAGAAACAAGTAAATGTTGCATATGGAAATCGTTGGAAGTTGTCATGCTGTTACACACACTTCCCATTCTTCCCAAAACTTGCAAGACCTAAAGCTAGCTGTCAGACAAAACCAGGCAACAAAATTTCACATATTTCATTCAGTTCAACTTGTAAGGAAAAGGAGGAGCACCTAGTTATTCCTCAGTTATTCCTTTGATGAGACTTGAGCAGAAGGCTGATGTGGTTATCAGAGTGATATCACAGCATGGCTTTGATACACAAGCCCATTCCTCCCATCACACAAATTTAAAAATGCTGCCTTTTCTCATGAAAGCTGTGATAGATGTGGACTTCAGATAAACCAGCTAAAAATGAATGCTGTGTTTTCCAATGAAGTAACTGTAATACCTCAAGTGGAGCTTTGGAATATCTCTGAAGATGGAATTTATTTTCCTTACTCAGTTTAAATGTGCTCATATGTATTTTAAATAGTCATATAATATATAAATAGTATGTTATAAACTACTTGTGATAATTTCTTTTACACTGAAATAGTCCCTACTTTTTAAAGTTAGATACCAAAACCTTAAAATGTTAGTAAGAATCAGTAACAAGGAAAAAGGAACACTGGAACATTCTCTGAAAGCTTCATATTACTTCTGTGGTATTCTTAAGAATAAGAACATGCAGTGCTGGTCCAATTAACACCCAAATTTCATCCTCTAAAGTACTTGTAGCCACCTTGGAAATCAGCATCAGTTTTGAAAGGCAGTGTTTGATCAACTGAAACTGGAAACAGCACAAGCTGTACTTGTGTCACTGTCCCTTCAGTCCTGCAGGACATGGATGAACACTTGTTCTGTTCCTACATATAAACAAAATACCTATAATACCCCTTCCTACAGTTAAACCTGTACAAAACCTGAGTTTGTTTCTGTAAGACAAATTTTCCAAATTAAAAATGAAACACACTACTTCAGGAGGAAATATATACCAAACATTTGTTTGACTGGAAACATCTGGTTTTCCCTTCTGTGCCTGTTTATGTCTATGAACATGCCAACTGGGAAATCCACTTGCACAATTCCAAACCCAAAGTCTCAGCTTGTATCATCAGTGAGTCATACCTTAATTTAACTAAATTGACTCTTCTCCCTTCTGTTCCAGAAACATGATTCCAAGTGTTGCCCAACTGTCTTTCTGCAGCTAACCAGGTACATGTGTTTAGCTATCACTTTCAAATGCTTTCTTGCCTGCCTGCTTTTTGAAGAGTCTGTACACGTCCAACCCATTTGGTGTCAGGCTGCTGCTGAGCTCATGTGACTCCAGAAACAGCCCAGCAGTCCTGTGAAGCAAGACACTGGAACAGGCTGACATCAGGGGAAGGCTGCCTCTCTTACAGAATTAAAAAAAAAACAAACTCACAAACCAAAGCAAGTCTGCCTTCATTAAAGCCATGGGTAAACCAAAGGTAGAATGCAATTTTTTTTGTTTAATGTGCACTTTAGTGGCTGACAGTGGTTAGATTTTATCTCTGAGTAAAGGAAACCTACAAATAACCTCATTATGCCAATACCACTTTTCACCTTACCCCTTGATCTTAAAAATAAATTCTTTGCTTTCATCTATTTTTGCAGAGACTAAAGGAAGTATCATGCCACTGTCATTTTCTCTGTGTTAAAATTTTCTGTTTCTCTTAATGAAACTAGAAGAAGAGGAGGCAGTGTTTCTTTTTCTGACTCTTATTACATTAAAGACTCTTAGGGTTTTGTTCATTTCTACCCAGCTATGCTGTTTATTAAATTTGCATGAGCAATATCTGTGCTATTGCTGGGAACAGAGCTGAGACAACCTGACCACTCCAAGCTCCCTGGGGCCCATCTGATACCTCCTTCACAGGACAGAAGGACACCCCGGGGGGTGGTCCTGGTGCCTGCTGCTGACCTTTCTCCTGGAGCAGTAAGAGGCAGAATGCTGTTTGCCAGGTATTTCAATACTCACTCAAACTCATTTCAAAAACTGTTTTTCACGAAGAAAGCAACTACAGAACAAACCTTTTAGCTGTTTCCACAGACTGCTGTTCTGCCAGCTCCTTCTGCAGCTCCCTCTCCTTGGCCTCCTTCTGCCCAATAGGGCAGTCTTCAGGCACGGTGAAGAGTGACAAGGCATCCTTGCTGTCTTCTTCTCGCAGGACTTTGGCAAACACCTTCTCTGCCAGGAGCCGCACCTGCTCGTCCACCTCGGAGATGTTCAGCTTGGGAAACTGCCGGGGCATCTCGCCTGAAGAGGAGCACAGGTGAGAAAGTTAGAGCTACAGCATGAGTGATGAGGAAGATGTGCAAGAGACTGGGGGTTTTTCCATGGTATGCCTATCAAAATTCTGAGCTTGGAGCAAAATCAGACAAAAGTAGAACAGCTCTGCAGAATTTAAACTAGCATGCAGTACACAAGAACCACAAAGCAGCTCAACTTTTGGAGCCATGCTAATTTGTGCATCAGGAACCTTGTGGTATATCCAAAAAAATTCCTAAGCAATTTATGTAGAGATTTACCAGGAGATTCCACTTACTTGCAGAGTCAGACAGACACTTATTTGTGATAGAATGGATACTCAGCTGTGTGTCCTTGCACCGAACCTGGAAATCACATTCACTCAGTTGCTTGCCTTCTTCCTTGCTCAGTGACTTCAAGCCAACAGGCAAGTTAGAAAAGAAGGTTGTACATTTCCACCTCACCCCATCCCTTGCACAAATCAGAAAGTCACAGAACTGCTGGGAAGTGGAATAGTTGCACAACAGAACAAAGGTACTATAGTTAACTCGGTGATTCTTTTTTCCATTCGTAGTAGTTCATATCACATTTTTGAATGCATGTGGGATGCAGATAGGTCCACCACTGTTTTAAATCCTTACATGGACTTCCATTTCTACTTTGCATTTAAATATTACTTTTCAAAAAGAATATGTTTTATGTTTTAAAATTTTAAGTAGCTAGGCTTTCATCAGAAAATATTTCTGTTTTATACTAGCATCACTACTAAAATGCCATCTTTATTGTTTCTTCTGTAGTTTCCTGGCTTTACTTTTATTCCATTTGCATACAATCCAGAATGTGCATTTAGCACAAATGGAAGCATTCCAGAGAGGAAAAAACACAGTGCTGATAAGCTACAGACCAGCATTATTTGTTGTGTACTATAAAGCTTTCTGAATGCTTCAGTATGATGGAGTTTATAACAAATAAGATTAAATTCTTATTACATAAGTTAAAAATAGCTGCGAACATGTCACAGCAAATGGATCCAAGCACTGCCAGAATGTGAAGTCTGGGTCCAAAACTGGCATTTCAGAATTTCTAACCATTTTTTGGTTAGAAAAATGCAAAAGTATTTTGTGAGATAGCATTCATTTAAATAACGACATACCCTGGAAGCATGGAGCGTGGCAGTTTTTTATCTCTCCAGGCACAACTTATCAGGGCTCCCATTACAATTTTTCTGTAGACATGCTGCAGGTTTCACATGTTGATATGTGATCCTTTTGATACGTGATCCTGTTGGTTTCAGCCTAAAAGACTCTAATTAATGTCCACCTGTTTTCACAGTTGCTTTGAGAACATTTTTGCTTTTATTCTAAAAGCAAATGTAGTATGCAAAGGTGGCAAGAAATAAATTGGACCATAACACAGCAATTTAGTGTTCCCCTACATTACTTTGCATTCTTATTTTATAAGAACCCATTCAAATCCCCAAAGAAAAGCATCTCTGTTTTTAAAGAGCTGTGGATCTGACTGGGTTGTTTTCTGCACAGGAGAGTATTTGTTTTGCAATTAGTATTTGTCTTTGTAAAATCAAGTATAACTACATAGGAAATTTAAAAATACATATATTTTTAGCTGAATAATTCAGTGACAATGCACTACCATATCTTAGTAGCATCCAAACTTAGGCTTGGTTTCTCAACATCCACCACTAAGGAAGTCATGGGAGTCTGTCTCCTGACCTCACTGAACACAGCTGTCAGCAGCAGAGCCTGCCACACATGCAGCTGCCAGCAGCAAGGGCCTTTTGGGCTGCTTCAGCCAGGGAAAAACTCCCTTTATGCTTACTCAACTACAGTAAGAGTGCTAACAATACTAGTACAATGTGAAATAATAATGTGTTTTCGACTGAGCAGAGAATGCTGAGCATTTTCCTAGTTTAAATGAACTTTTTCCTTGAGAATTGTGATCACAAACAGAAATGCAGTAAGAAACACGCTGCCTGAGAAACCACTGTTTCAAATCCTTACAATAAGGTAGTAAAGAGACAGAGTATAGATGTAAGTACAATCCTTTACTGACACCAAAGTTTTTTTTCTTTCTTACAGAAACCAAGCTCATGCTCTCCACTAAAGCATAAGATGCTAAGACACAGAATAGTTTGAAATGTACATTCACCACATCACTGCTAGCTCATGGCACTGAAATGAGCCGGATAAACCTAAAACAGTCATGAGGCACCTCAAGCAATACTTGTGCAAGCTGTGCAACCCTGAATTGGAAGAGGCTTTTGTATCCAATATCCTTCTATTGAACTGCTGTCCTTTGCCCAAGGTGAGCAACTAGACATTTTTATGGGATGGGAAATGGTATAAATGCCACCCAGTAAATGCTCTTTTCCTAAATAGCTCGATCTAATAGAAAGGTTGGTTGCTCATTAGGTCTGCACCTATACAGAAGAAAAGAAAGCTTGAAACATGCTGCAGTAAAAAAAATATTAATAGATGGAATGATTACTTAAAAAGCAATTATCGATCAGGCATTTAACGGGCCTTGAACCTATACCAAGCACATGCCAGAGCCGCCTCCGAGCCCCGCGGGCAGCGCCGCATCCCAGCGCCGCGAGCAGGTGGGGCCGGGCCCGCGGGCGCTGCCGCCGCAGGAGCCCCGCACGGCTCCGGCCCAAGGTCACCGCCAGCGCCCCGGGCCAGCCCGGCGCGGCACTTACCGAGCGCCCCGGGGAGAGCCATGCTGGGCAGGGCCGGGCCGCCGCCGGCCGGAGAGACGCTGCCCGGAGCCACCGGCGGAGGAGGCGGCGGCGGGGGAGGAGCCGCTCCCGCCAGCTGCCGCCGCTCCCCGCTGCCGCATCCACCCGCGGGCCGCCCGGTACCGCAGTGCCGCGCCGCCCGTGCCCGGCCCTTTATGGCCCGCGGGCGGAGGAGCCCGCTTGCCGCGCCCCCGACCCCGCCGGGCCGCCCGGCCGCCCCCGGGGCGGCTGCATCGCGGCCGGGCCGGCTCGGCGGCGGGCGGGGGGCGCAGCCCGCGGGGCGGGGGGGCTGCGCCGGCCCGTCCTGCCCCGGGCGGCCCCGCCCCGGCGCGGGGGGCGAGCGGCGGGCGGGGCGCCCTGTCCGTACCTCTGTGAGCGCCGGCGCTGCCGCTCCGGGTGCCGGCTGCACCTGTGGCGGGGCACGGGCGGTGCCTCTCCCGCGGGGCCGCGGCCTCAGCGGCAGCCGGAGCAACGGGGAAAGTGTGGCCCCTTCCCCTTCGGCGGCTTGAAGGCAGAAGTCGCGCTGTCACATGGCCCCCGGCCGGCGCGACAGGCAGGCAGGCAGGGAAGGAGGGGCAGGAGCTCAGCCCCACCTGGATTCGCCTCAGCGGTGCCGCCTTCCCGAGCGCCTGTTTCAAAACTCCTCCAAAAGCGCTTTCATGTAGAAAACTTGGGTTCGAGACCAGAAAGTCGTGAGGCCAGTGCAGAATGACAGCCGGTAAGTGTGCTGGCGATGTGTCCCAATCAGAAGTGTTTTCAACAGCGTCTGCCCTTCAATGTAGCAACGCGGTCCAGGTGCTCATCTATATTAAAAAATAAACAAACAAAACCCCAAGAAATTTTCCGGGTACATTGGCCAAAGTAAATAACTGAAGCTCAAACCCAGTGTGACTCAGCAGGAATGAGGATATTAACATGTAAAATAATTTGACCTTATTTTGAGAGATTCTGGGCCCTGAAGCTGAAAGTTCTAGGGACGTTTTTTGTGACTTTGGGTTACAATACTTGGAGACTAACCTGAAAACATTTAGATATAAAAGTATCTTTACGATGCAGGAAAGCACTGGGAATGCAATGAGTGAAGGCAATTGGTGTAAAAAGATGAGCAGAGTTAAAGGTAGATGTCCCAAAACTGAGGGATCAGGTAGTTGTGTCCCCCCAGCTTGGTGGGCATAGAAATGCTCCAGGTGTAAACCTCAGGGGATTTTGGCTTTGGAAATTCCTTTATTCCACACAGCTAGTGAAGAAATGAAGTGAAAAGAAAGGAGTTTTCCATCCAAGAAGTCTGAGTTGCAAAGAAGAGCGGATATTTTGATTCTTAGACAAGTGGCAGCACCTTCACCCTGGTGTGGTCATAAAAAAGGCCAAGAATTATGGCCACAGCTGTTGTATGAGACACATAGCAATCCAAAGCATTCAAAAATGAGTCAGCCATAACAAGAAAAGAAATATTTAAAAACAATATTAATACTACAAAAATAGGCATTGTTGCTCAGCATGGGAAAAGGACTTATGCTGCATGTACGTGCTTTTCCCACAGTAACTCTGGATGTCTTCATCAGCTGCTGCTGGCAACACCCTGACAAAATATCTGCCACCCAGAAAACCACATACTGTGTCTGTACCTGTGACTCACAGCTGCCCTGCCCGTTTGAGATGTGAGTAAAGCACACCTGTTGCTGCTGGCTATTCAATACACCCCTTGATTCCTGATCTGTTAGTTCTGCTTCCTTCCTTTCTCCCAGCCAGCTGCCTGAACTTGCTCAAACTTGCTCAAACTGCTATCAGGGCAGTTTGTCTGGAAGGTTAAGCTTGGTGTCCATCATATCATTATTCTGCCCTGCCTGCTGGATTCAGGTGTCCCACAGCCTTTTGGTTTTCTGTCCTCAGCTTGGCACTTCAGTCATGCCTCTGCACTTGATTTAATCTCTTCTGTGGGATGCAAGAGCTTGGCAGAGTTCCCTCTCGTGCTGACTTTGTGCCAACCGCAGTGAAAAAATAACGGTTTGGGAGATAACTGTTTCTCAGCTTTCTTACACACAAACGGGCAGCTCCACGTGCCCCCAGTGAAGAGAGAGAGAGAACATTGCAGTGTGAGATCACATGTTAGCAAAGCCAGAAAGGAGAACTTAAAATGCATTAGCAAAGAAAAGGTTTCTCTGAGCACTGAAGTACAAATCCCTAAGTGTATAGGATACAGGGCACTTGTTGTAGGTGACCATGAGTATTTAAATGAGCTTTCCTTTTGTAACAAATTGGAAAACTTCAAAAGCAAACTGAGATCATAGCTGAGTAAATGCATCTACAGTAATTGAGGCATTAAGAAAATACTATTGCAAGATCTGTAATAAGAGCAGAGTGGATTGTAAGGGTAGGGTAATGGCAACAAATTAAGAAGAAAATTAAGAAGAAAATACTTCAAGTCCTCTCAAATTTTGCAGAAACAATTACTATGGTCAGTTACCTAAGAGCATACATTTGACTGGTGGGTGCAGTTTCCTGTCCAGTCTCTGCTCTCCTAATGAACAGTTCGCATGCATCCTTGAGGAATGGCAGTAACACTGAGCTGACAGTGAAATAGACACAGATGTTGTTGTTTGTACTCTTCCATTGGCACCTACAAAACCTCAACCACTAAACCTTAGAACACCTCAGTTATGCCACTCAGCACCTTGTCTGCCCCATGAGGAGCCTGTCTGCCAGCCCTGTTTGTAGGTAGGCTGTACTTTTACACACCACATGCTGAAAGTAGTGCAAGTGTCTCCGGAGTTATTTTGAATGTTGGGATTCCCACTGTAAAATGTCAGTACTTTCTGAAGCCACCTGGGTGTTGGTTCACTTCTGTGGTGCAGCAAGCACTGGTTCTCTCAGGTAAATTTTGCACTTTGTAAAAATGTGTTTATTTTAGTCTTTTAAATTTTGCTATACAAGAAAAAGTTATCCACTTCTTTTTACCAAGTTGCAGCCGATCACATTTATTTTTATTATTTTTTAAAATATGTATTTCTATTATGTCTTCAACTTACTTTTAGTCTTACTTTAGAAACTATTTTGGTGACAGTAATACACTCATGATTATCCCAGTGCACATGGTATTTTCTCTTCTGCAGTCTGTCTATTTTAACAAGAGGAAATGCAGTAAAAGTTTTAAATGTCAACATTTACAGAGGAATGGAACAAAATAATAAACTTCCCCTAAATTTACATCTGTATTATTAACATTTATTTTTAGAAACAGACAAGTCTTGTCTGGGAGATGATTACTGCTGGAATGCATATTCATCAAAATGGTCTCTCATTTTCACTTGTAATTGTTTCAGCTGTTGTAAGAGACTGCTTTCATTTGAGCAGTGCCTTAAAAGCTAAAGGAGTTTGAATTCATTTTGTAAATAGATTCATATAACTGCCTGTGGTATTGATAACAACAAAAAGCTAATGGATCAAATGAAATTTTTCACTCTATAAAGTACCCATTAGTGGCACGCAAGTGATATTAGATCTAGTACTTGCTTTTCTGATCTTCAATCAGTTCAGTTAAATGATATGCTTGGCACACATGTATTTACTTACTGAAGACTTACTGATATTCCAACAGAAAAAAACCCCCTCACAGTTAAATGAAGTTATCTGCAAAAGCTACAGGGGAGGTTTTTGCCAAATGTGAAATGCAATAGAATCCTGTTATCAAATACTCCTCCCTGTAAAGGAAGAATGATTCCTTTTTTAAACCAAATAATATATAAAAATTGTAGTAATTCATAAACTGAGAAAATTGCTCCACTGAATGATTGAATGATTCAAAGCCAGTCATATCTGTCAGTTTCATGAAGTCAATAAATCAAAAAGCATCATATTTCATATCCACTGCTTTTCAAAAAGCCTGCAGAAATGAATTGGGCATAGGAAAATTCAGTCCTGTAATTGAATTAGAGCAGCTAAGAACTCTTGGTACAGATGTTTTGGTCTTTCTCAGTATTGAGTTAAGGAAGAATTTGTAAATCTAGAAGTTTGTCTCCTACTCTAAATAAAAACAACAAATTTCTTGTGTTTTGGAGATTGTTCAAGGCCATCCAAGAAAGTGGGATGTGAGATGAGAACTAAGAGAAATTTTGATTAGACCAAGCTTTTACAAAAACTCCATCTTCAGTAGTTGGAATATGTACATACAAGATACTACTAGGCTTAAATAAAATGCAAAATATTTTTTTAAATATTTGTACTGACATTAGAACTCAGATTTCTAGGTGTGGAATCCACTTCCTGGGGCGTTTTCAGCCCAGTGAGGTTCTCCCTTCTGAAAGGATACCTGTGAGTGTAATTGTCCTGTAGTATAATTATTATAAGGTAAAACACACAGAGTATGCAAACATAAACCAGTTTGTTTAAAACCAGAAATGGAACTGAGAACCACAGAAATTGCAAAAGGATGTGACTGTTCAGCCACTGCTTTAAAAATAAACTAGGAAAGTACCTAATAATTAGTACAGTCCTAATAATTAGAGTCTGAAGCAACATAAGTTTTCTGTCAGTTTATAAATAGAATACACTGTAATACTTTGTTGCACAAGAAAGGTTTACAAGCAAGATGGGACTCTGATATGTTTGGAATTGTAAGTCATCATGTGGATGTTTGGAAAGGTTTCTTTCCAGCCACTTGGCAAATTCTTTGCTGGCATCTGCTAACTGCCTTTGGCACAATGGCCGTGTAAAATGCTGGTTTAAAACCAGTTTGTCTCAAACCTGCTTAGCTTGGACTTTGCAAGTAGTTACCCCAGATGGCAGTCTGCCTTTCTCTGACTTTATACATAATTCATCTGAAATTCTGGAGCTGTTCAAAGAAGAAGAGATTTGAACGCAGCAGATAAACCTGTACGTATAGCTGAGTGACCTTAAATCTTATTTATAAAACTGAATTTTTTGAAAGTTACATTTCAAATCTATTATGTGCAATGTAGTAGGAATAGTTTTTAAGCGCAGCTCTGGTGTACAATGCCCTTTTACTCAACTTTGTTTTAAGAGGAATTTTATTTGCTCGGAATGCACATAAAATAAAATATTCAGCAAGCAACACTCTAATAAATTAGACACTGCCAGTGCATGATAAATAATAAAACAGTGTAATTACAGCTCACAGAGAAGAACTCTGTGGTCTATTTTGGGGACCCCTAAAATAAAAATATTCTGAATTAGGTGATTTCTGCAAAAAACAGTATGGAAATCTAACCTGTATGTTTGGAATTAGTTTACATGTTATGTTTGTAGGGAAATGCAAATAGTAAAGTGCTACTTAGTTCTGCATTTGTATTATTATTGGCCGTTAAATTTTCTGTAATCATTTGTGATAAGGGTTTGCATCTGGGCTCTTTGACCCTCACATTGGAAGTTTCCTTCCCGAAGAACAGGTATCTGTGGGATGCAGATGGAGCACATAACTGCCCAGGAACTGGGAAATGCAAGATAGGGTTTAAACATGACTTTACACAGAGGTCACATATCCTTAAATAACCCTGCACTAGGTGTTATTGAACTTTTATCCTTACATAAACTCCAGGCTATGTGATGCTGAACTGCGGCTTTCCCTGTCCCCAAATTATCCCCCATCTTCTCTTGGTTTTACAAGTGTATTTTCCAAGGCTCTCCTTTCACAAGTGTCAGTGAAACTCTGCAACTTCCAACCTGAGTTCATTTGTACACGGGGATTCCTAGTGACCACTTACAGCCCAAATAAACTTTCTTTGTGTTCCTTGCCTAGCGTTAAGCAAGCAGAGTTGGCAAGAAGTCCAACATAAAATTTTCTCATTCTCCTGTAGAAACTTAAACTTTCACTGGGAGTGGGAATTGTTTTATTTTTTTATCCAATCTGCCTGTGTAAAATCGCTGTGGCCAGACCTGTGTTGTATTTATGTTTTCACTGTTTGGATGATCAGATGTTGGAATGGGTGGTCAGATGTTGGAATGGGCTGTCCAGGGAGGTGGTGGAATCACCTGGAGGTGTTCCAGGTGTGTCTGGGTGATGTGGCTGTGTGGCTTAGGGGTTACAGGGCAGTGCTGGCGTCATGAGGGACTGGATGATCCTGAAGGTCTCTTCCAAACTTGATGCTTCCATGATTCTATATGAAAAACTACTTCAAAAGTTCCTGTCTTCTTTCCATAAAGCCACCTAAACTATCAGCTATGGGAATCTGCAGTCTGTGACATCTATCTTTTCTATTTCTTTCCCTTTAGGCAGAAGCAGCGCGTTTCCTTTGCGGTGGGGCGGGCAGTGCCGGGCGCTCCGCTCCGCTCCGCGGGTGCCGCCGCCGCTCTCCCCGCTCGGGGGCCGGGGCCGGGGTTATGTAAAGAGCCGAGTTACGCAAGGAATGCAGATTTTCCCTTACGTAACCGCCCGCCCCTGTCGGAGCCGTCGGTGTTGGTGCCGGCGCGGATATACATTAACGGAGGGGAGAGCGGCGCTGGCGGGCTCGGAGCGTCTCTGGCTCCATCCGCGCCGACTCTCCGCTGCGGTGGCTCTTTCCACTCGCGTTTCGCGGAAGTCCCGCCTCCTCCTTTACCTGCAGGACATTTCCTTCCATTAAAATAAACAGCACACATACCGAAGTCGTATTTGCGCCCTTTTCTGGGTCTAGGAAAGACTTTGTTAATTCCCAGTCATTAACTTTCCCTGTACGGAGTGAAGTTAATCCAGTACGGACAAAGGGAAGTTACAAAGTTCTGTGTACCTCCAGGTCTATATTTCAGCTGCAGCCACAACTGAAGGACCTGATTCCAATGCTTGTGTCCAAAGACAGATTTCTAAGTCACTTCAGTGCCAACAGGGATAGAAAAAAGAGCCCCATAGCTCAGGACTCTGTCTTTAGCTGATATGAGGGAAGATTGCAGAGATGCTGGGGCCTGTTGCTGTTTGGTTGTCCCCTCATGTGCAGGCAGAGCATCATCAGGTGGTGCACACTTGGGATGCTTTCCTGGAGCAGTAGATGCTGTCAGGGCTTCTGTGCTTGATGCCTTACTCAACTCCCTCTATGCTGACTCCTGATCCTGCAGTTTCGCACAACCTTCCTTTCAGATTGAGTCACCCTGATAAGTTGGGGTGAGTGGTTTGCTCAGGGGTTTTTTGGTTGGTTGGGTTTATGTTGGTTTCAGGGTTTCCCCCTTTTTTTCTTGCCCATGTTTCTCCGTGGAAAGGCCTTGAATTTTATGGACACTTTGAGAGATTGGTGTAAAGGAGTGCTCTGCTCAGGGCTTTGTTCTACTTGGACATTTTTGACCATACAGTTTCATACCCCTTCCCTTTTTCATGTGTTTCTAAAGCCCAGGATCTGTGGGGAGGGTCTCTGTATGTAATAAACTGTTTGCTGGATCATGTAGTGGAAAAGATTTCCAAAGGGAGCAGCTCCAGCATGGATGAATCTCTTCATTGAGTGTAGCAATAGAGGCTGGAGCAGATGGCAGAAGGTGTGGAATGGAAGGTGACCTGCTGGATTAGTCAGTGTTTGAGTGGCTTATTCCTATCATCTCCTGTACAATTAGCTGATAGTAGGGCAGCAGCCAGGCTTCTCAAATCTAGACTAAAGTGGAAGAAAAGAAGAAGTGTTGAACTCAATGCCTGCCTTCCCTAATATTTGAGTTTCAACAACCTTTTGTTTAAAAACTAGAAATATCAGAGGAATTTAGAACTTAAATGAGTAGATAATTTAAAAATAAACTATCATGTTGGCATTTCTTCAACTTTGCTTTTTCAGAGCAATTTAGTTTTTCTTCAAAACTCATATGAATAAAGCATAAATTTTAGTTATATGTGCTACCTCAAAACAATGGGAAAAGGTAAATTTGCTGTATGCAAACATTCATTTGGTACTGAAACTGGATATTTGCTAAAAGAGCAAGAGTAAACTTCACCATCCCTCAAGATAACCTGTCAGCATTTTGCAGTGCAGCAGGAAGGAATGGGTGCTGCCATGACTTTTCCTTGTGCCAGTGTGACACAGATAGGTGCAAAAGGTTGGAAGAGCATATCAACAGCTTAAAACCACTTTTGACAACTCTCTCCGTGCAAGGGACCAGAACCCTTTGTTTTCCATCCTTAGGCACCTGCAGGTATCCTGTGGACAAAATTAACTGTGAAAATTCAGTATAATACAGGCGAGAAACTGAAAGCCTTTTTGCCCCTTGTACTGGCTATCAGTTCCACAAAGGATGAAGACAATTATTTTTTTCTTTTTTCTTTTCTTTTTTTTAGTGGTATCTGTGACTATGAGTGGTATTCAGTGGAACACACTGAATGGTATTTACTTTTCAAAACTCTGTGCAAGCTTGGGAAATGTTGCATTTAAAAAGCCAATGGAGCCATCTAGCGTTTTAAAATTACAATTCCATGGTGTTTGGACTTGTGTGTGCAAGACAACAGGTACACTCTCATGGTCAGAGAAGGAAAACAACTCCCAGTATTTCATATTAATCCCTGACAGCCCTTGATTCTTACAAAATGTACAGTTCTGAGTGCCAGAATTGACAGTGTTAAATTGCATGTGGTGATTTCTATTACTTCACTAGAGACACTCAAGTCTAGACAAAAAAGGTTTTCTTATATTTATGCTCAGCCACCTTCATATATCATCATTTTCAGTTATATACTTTCATTTCTTCTTGGCATTTAGAACCTTCCAATACCTGTGCTGCTCCCTTGCCTGCTGTTTCAGGACATGCACACAAGACACATTCACACAGCTCACAATATACATTGATTTTTTCCCTCATAATGTCTCATGCTAGGCTCAGATATAATTGCTCACCATTTGTCATCCCCAGTCCTTTCCTCCATTACATATTCACATGGTCATTTTCTGCATTTGTGGATAACTTCTAGAGACAAAGAAACAATTTTTATAGTTACTGTTTAAATAATTGGACTGGCTTTATTCTCCTAATGTAACCTAGGAGGGTGATTGCAGATCAACTATTTAACAAAAAGACAAGAGAATTTTGCTGCCCTATGGAGAAAAACTTGGGGTCAAAGCAGAGACTGAGCCAACCTGTCAGCTTCTGCTGGCATGGCAGATGTAGGACAGAGGACAGGAGGTGTCAGACCAGGGAGAGCCACTGATGTTTTCAGACAAACCACTTCTTCCTGGGTCCATGACAGAAGTCAGTGTCACATAATACTTTTTTTTCTTTTTCTTTTTTATTCCTGTCCAAGTCTAGTCTAATCATATAGATTTGGTAGACATAATGCAGTGATTAATTTAAATCCTAATGTGCATTTAGCAATCTAAAATATGTATAATTCAAAGGTAGGGCAAACTTTGGGCATAGGAGCTGACCTGACCTAGCTTTGGATGTTTGAAAGATAGTAGCTAAATTTAAGCTGGTGTTCTAAGATTCTTTATAGTCCATAAGAGGAAGCAACAAAAGGGTTTATTCAGATCTCCACATAGGTGCCTAAGAATTCTGGAGCCAGTCCCACATGGCCAGCAGTAACTACTGAAAATCAGCTGCTTACCAGGAATCTCTGAGTGAGTCAGAGTTATCGTAGCTCTTTTGGAAGCTACTTCTGGATGGCCATCTTAGGCAGGAGAGGCATGATTCTAAGAATCACTTAACAGATGGATTCCTTTCAGTGGTTGCCCAGTGTGGTCAGGAAAGAAAACTGAGTCTTGTGCTTTATAAACCTGTTTTTGTTATTATTGGTGGTTCTTCTGCCCACTATACATTTTAAGTTTTTTGAAACAGTGTTTCTTCAATGATAATTTTGCCAAAAAGTCAAAATTAAGGCCCTGATAATACCACAGCGCACTGCTGCTGTATTGTATTTACTGAATCCCTTCAAAGGGACTATCATATTATCACTGTGACCTCAAAAAAATGTTAGTCTTGTTTAATCATTAGAACAAAGAGCTGGAGGCCAGAAAGTTCATAATATCACAATTAGGGACAGAGGAGAGCCAACAGTGTGGTTTAGAGAAAGGAGACCAGAAAAGACCTGTCTGAGTCAGTGGAGTGTTTCCATTTTCCCCAGCTGATGTAGTGCACAAACCCATGATGTCTCCAGACTTTCAGTTTACATTAAAGCAGGTCCTGTGCCAAGCTGTCCTGTTCTCAAAGCTTCTGTCTACACAAGGAAATCGACTGATAGAGCTCTCATGGCATAAACTGAGCTTTTCTAAAAGCTGTAACCAGTTATTTAAGAGCAACGTTTGTGGAATAGCTTATGCTACAGTGGTTACACCCATCACCTTCCCTGGAGAGAAGAAAATCCATTTCAATATTCTAAACATGAACTCATTGTACACTTTTGCAGCATTTTCTTCAGAGCTCTACAACTAGGCAACTTAAAATAACATTCTGAATGACATTAGTTATCTTTGAACAGTTAATTCTAAAATCCAATTACATGACTTGGAATGCTTAATAAAAGTTTGATTGGAGGCAATTAGAATTAAGAATGAGAAGAAAGAGGAATTATCAAGGGGAGGAAAGCTCCAAAGGACAGGGAATAAATTGCAACAAAAGGAAAACTGTAAAGGAGAAAATCAAAGCCAGAATTAGCAAGATGGGAATGTTTCCTCAACTGAGATAAGATGGTGGTTGCAAGCCTGAGTGAGCTACAGCAGCACAAAAGGATAGGATATCCTGTAGATCTTAATGCCTGTACCCCACTGATATCAGTGTGCACCTTGCTGGTTTAAGTGCATCACAGGCTCCTCAATTCAGGCAAGCAGTCATTAACATGGAATCTGGCCTCCTCTGCAGAATGACTTTTCATATCCCCAGTGCCAAGGCAATATTTTTTCCCAAAATCATGCCCATGTTTGTTCTGCCAGCCTTTTCACTGCTTGCTTCACTTATTCCCAATCTGTCAGAGCCCAACTCTGACATTCACTCTGAGGATCTTTTGAAAGAACTGGATTTTGGATCTGGTTTGAACAGGACAGAGCAACCTGCTGGTTGTTTCCCTCTCTGTGGCAGACACTTCTGTCCTCTAAGCAGAGTTCAATACTGTGACAGATTAAAGGAAAAGTGAGTTATTTCCAGATGTGTGGCAGGAGCTGTGGAGCAGGGGAAATGACAAGGACCCGAGCTGTGCAACAGGAGCCAACAAGGACAGAACAGGGCAGCAGAGCCTCCTCTCTCAGACCTGCCCTGAGAGACTGTCTGAGCTGCTGTGCATGAGTCTGTCTGTCTCCCACACAGTCCACAGACAGGATTTTCAATCCTTGAAGGACCAGGAGCTAAAACGATTTTACAGAAGTGTTGCTTCTTTTATTTTCCTAATTCAGGAGCAGATAAAAGGTTACCCTGATCAAAAAAAAAAAAATATTTGTGATATTTGAGGGAATGTTATCTATATAGTGGAAATTTTTCTCCCTGTTTTTAATGTTCAGGTGTGTTTTTAATACCTGTGCATGAATGTGTATCCACATGTGCTAGGTAGGAAAGCCTTTCTGTCTGAGATTAGGAATGAAAGGGAGTACTTTGTTTTAAATCTTAGTTTGACCAAGTTATACAAGGAAGTTAAATGAGTATTTTACTCCAAATGTTTCTTCAGGGGAACAAAACTTCAAAAAAAATGGAAACATGGGACAGGAAGTCTGAATTAGCTGCAGGAAGTGAGACCAGAGCAAGTGGACTGGACAGGAGAGACTCTGCCTGGAGCTTTTAGAACCAGGTTCTAGATAACTCCTGACTATGTGAAATGTTAAATATATCTACTTGTAACAAGTGACTTAGGAGGTGTCAGGAAAATGCACAGTGTGTTTCTTGGGTTATCCACATGAAGAGCAGTAAAGTGCTCCAAGGGACACGAAATCCAGCACAGCAGTTTGGGGGGCACACCTTGGTGCAGTTTGGACAGATCTGTGCACCAAGGGTGAGGAGATTGCTCCACAAAGAATTCCTTTGTGTGAAGTTATCACAACATAAGGACTCTTTAATAATGTGGAAAGAGGTAAAAATGAGAGCCAAGGGCAGTAGGGGGAAAGCAGCAAATTCAAAGTATGAGAAGCTTGTGTGCTATTTATCAGTGTGTGTGATTAATAGGTGTCAGGGAAGGTGCTGATTTTCCACCTCTTGATGTTGTCAGTCCAGAGCAGCAGTGTGCCTTTCTGGAAGCAGGGCTTCAGCTGAACAGAGCTGTGGATCTCAGCATGGTAATGAATGAGTGAAATGGAACTGCCTTCACAAACAAGAGTCAGACTCAGAGAGCTGTCGTTTCATCCTGCCCTTAAATTCTCTCAGTCTGTGAAATTTCTTAGACAGTTTTGACTTCCTCACCCAAGATTTCATATTGCTTCTTTCTGCATGTAGTTTAATGTTCTAAATTTGTGCCTGAAGGCCAGAGGTGCCTTTTTTGTTCTTGTTCCTTAAACACTAACTCGAAGGTTGAAAACATTCCTGTTTTTCCAAATCTGGAAAAATGCAAAATGGTCATATTACCAAAGGGAGAGAGAGGAGGGGAAAAAAAAAAGAAAAGGAATACTGTGTACCCAACAAAATAGAGGCAAGAATGCAAGAATGCAGGAATGTAAATGTGTTACAGGCTGTTATTAGGATTTTGGATGCAAAATAAAACTTAGAAAAGACCAAAGATTTGAAAAGGCATAATACAATCCAATTTATTTAGACTAGGAATTGCCCTCCCTAGATTGCTAAGGTGACAGGAAAAATTATTAAAAGAAGATAATCATATTTGTTTCAAGTCTGGCAGTTTCCACTGAAATGCCTGTCTCTCTATAATAGCTTTTTGAAGGAAGTGCCTTGGGGAATTACTAGAAAAATGATCTTTATTAAGTGTTCATGGCCATCTGAACTATCCACCCATGCAGTATAAATGTGTTCTGGCAAAACAAGTGTTTGTGTTGCCATGGCCTTTCCCATGATGTTATTTTCTTAAGCAAAAGCATTTTTCTAGCTGAGATCTTAACAAGGACACAGGCAGGGCGCCATGATTCAGTCCTTGAAGAGAAAAATAATGATTTGGAAGGAATGGTGAAGGAAAAAGATGGTCTCAGAGGGGGTAGAACACAAGACTTAGATATCTGGTGTCTCTTTTGCCCAACAGAAGCAGTGATTCCTTTCACTAATCACCCCGGTTGTGCAGGGGAGCAGTGCAGCCTCCACCAGCCCTGCAAAAATGCTGATGAGCCCAGTGCTGAGATTCTCCTGAGGCATCCTCAGGATAGGGAAAATCTTCCTTTAAAATAGCAACTCAATTATTATTTGCTGAGCAAATCACATGCCTCAGATACAGGCTTCCAAAAATCAGGTCATAGGGCCCTGTGCTGTGCAAAGGTGCAGAGATTCTGCACAAAAAATATTTTCCCAAGGTCTGTGTGGATCTGTGTGTTGTGCTTGCAAGGTTTTAACTGTTCTGTGTGCTTGGGTTTGGGTTTTTTTCTGCCTTTGTCCTGCAAAATCTCTTTGAGAAGGTGCTGCCTAAGGGTTTCTAGGGTGCTGCCTAAGGATTTCATTTGCCAAGGTGCTGCCTTGGTTTCTGTTCTCTGGTGAATATGTCTGCAAATGAAAGTGATTGTGAATTTTACTTTGTTTATGGATTTGTGCTCTGGGTTTAGATTAATATCAAAGTATTTTAGCATAAAAACAGGTGAACAGATCTCATGAGCATTGAAAATGTTATTGTAAAGTCACAGTGATGAAAGCAAAACTAATGAGTGTTTACATAAAGTGAACAAGGAGAAGGCAGGTATTGAGTCCCCCTTTCTCTGCATATCTTCCCAAATTCCAGTAATCACCACTTTCTGAGGCAGAGGTCATCTCTGAATCTGTCTGCTTCCCATTCCCCAAGGGGCCACAAATTCCTTTCAGAAGGAATAAAATCCAAAAAATGAAGAACAGCAGGACCAAAGGCTGGGGCTTAGCTCTCATGGGGTTTTGATTAGATTTGGGCTTTTTCCTTCCTTCAGCTCCTGTGAGACACCTCTCTCAAACTGCTTTCATAACCCTGTAGCTCCACAAGTCACATCAGAATATTGATCTCAACAGAAAATATAGAGGGAATAAGGTCCATGAGTACTGAATGTAGCTACAAATCCAGTTATGTATCCATTTGTAGAAGAGAACAAATTGCCAAAAAAACAAGCCAGAACAAACAGAAAAAACCCCAGCAAGCAACAAAAAATAGAGTAAGCCTGTAAAAATAGAATAAGCAGGGTCATCATGAGAGGGTGAGTTCACATCTCCCTGATACCTGAACACAGCACCATTTTAGCAAACAGATCAATTACAGAACTATGGCAAAACAAATAAAGCATTTTATTTGCCATTAAATGAAATTTATTAGTGTGACACCAAGGCAGCAAATAGCATTTGATATAAAGAATAGAATATGTTAGAACTTTGCTCCAGTGTGTAATGTGTTCCCCTGACTACTGAGACCCACTCACTCTCATGGTCCTGCACTGAAATTACTTTTAGAAATCCCAGGAGCAGAGCTCTGCTCCATCTTCTGGGAAGCAATTCCTCAGCCTACCACCTCACAATAAGTTCTTCCTGTTCAACTTAACATTTTCCTGCCATCTCACTGGTATTGCTGAAGTACCTTCAATAACATGTACTTGACATCTTTCATATTCATACTCACTGAAAAAAATCACAAGATATCTAAAGCTAAACATCCACAGAAACAACAGGAGGAGCATGAGCTAAATCCAGTTTGCTTTATGCAACTTATTCCAATGAAATTAAAAGGCTATTATGGGGGGGGGGAACAAACTTACAGCATTACAAAACACCAGTCATATCTTTTTTTAATACAACCTTTTGAAATTAGATTAGAGAGAAAATTCCAAGTTAAAATTGATTCAATTAATTCTCCTGCTCTTGCAGTTCAAGAGGGACATGTCTGATTCATGAAGCAATAATGGGGCTGCGTGCTGTGGGATGGATCTGGCTAACTGGATTTAGTTGTCACAGTGTGGTGCAGGGAGCTTGCAAGCTCCATTCAGCAGGAAAAGGGTTGACCTGGATAGTGATTCTGGAACAGGGGGAAATGACAAGGCTGCCAGGAGAGCAGCAAGGATCACCCAGAATGTATCACTTAAAGGGAGGCATTCCTGAGTTCATGCTGACAGGAATTCAGAGATGTGGGTGAATCAAAAAAAATGAACAAGCTTGACATAAGGCTCTAAATTGAGTTTACTGGTGTTTATCTGCTGCTACAAACATTGACAGTAATTTATAGGTGTGCCTATCATTTATAGTTGTCAGGAAAAATGAGTTAAAATAACGTATGAGAAATGAAAGCTTGTGAAATAGTTCACCTTCAACAAAAAACTGGAGAACAGAATGTAATTACAATTTACTTCCAAGTATGTACTTTATTTTTATGAAAATTAATAATACATTTATTTCATACAGAATCACTCGGAATTGCATGTTTTACTGTGGAAATAATTATGAATTTCTAAATATTAGATATAAGTTATGTGGTCCCTATGATAAAATATTTTAGCTGTTTATCTTATGAAAGTATTTAGAATTGTCACAGTTTCTTTACTGGTAAATAATTTATTTCATGAAATAATTTAAAACTCTTCCTCCATAACTTGTGGAGAGCACACCAGTTCTCAGCCCTCCTCCCTGTTCACTCATCCAGTCCCCACTTCCTGAGTTTGCCTATGAGGATGTTGTGAGACAGTGTCCAAAGCCTTGCAGACAAAATCCACTGCTCTCCCCTCACCTCTCCAGGCAGTTATTTTATCATAAAAGGCAATCAGGTTGGCCAAGCAGGATTAACCCATGGTGAATCCATCTGATTCTACCTTCTTGTGTTCCCTGTGGACAGAGATGGCCTTCGGAACGAGGCTCTGTCTTCTTCCCAGGGATTGAGGTGAGGATGACTGGCTGGTCTTTCCCTGGGTTCTCCTTCTTGAAGAGAGGGGTGGCATTTCTTCCAGCCCTCAGACACCTGTCCTGATCACTGGCACTTCTCAAAGACTATCATGGGCAGCCTCACTATGAGGTCTGCCAGCTCTCTGCACTTGTGGATGCATCCCATCAGGGCCCATGGATTTGTGGATGTTTGTCTAGATGTTCTCTAACCTAATCCTCCTTGAGAAGGGGAAGGTCTTCCTTCCAACATTCCTTTACCCTGGTCTCAATTTTCTATGAGCATTGCAATTTAAACTAAAATTTAAAATTTAAATTATTCAAAATTCTCTTACTTTGCAATGTGTTAGCTTCTTCCCAGTATGCATGTGGCACTAATCAGACCCCCAGCTCTCTTCACATTTCCAAATAAGTTATGTGATTCAAAATTTAGAGTAAGATTTGACCCAGAATCTTGTTTATTATGTAAATGAACAGTAACATAACTCTTTTGCTTAGGACTTGAGGATGGGCAGTGGGAGATGTGGATTCTAGTTTACAACCTGACTGTTAATCATGAAAAAGCTGTTAAGAACCAACATTTATTTGATGTCTTGATGGTTTGTCTGTCAGTTAATTAGCTGTCCTTTATGATCTATTATCATGGCCCTTCTGATGCAAGCTGAATGGCAATAATCCAGTTGTGCATCTCTTATGTTTAGGATAAGAATGATCTGGTAATGTATTTCACTTTTATTTATTCATTTAGCAATTGAACTGCACAAGTTCATTTTTCCACTGCTTTTTAAATGCCACTGCCTGGTGTAAATAGCTTAAGAATGACTGTCATCATTGGTTTGTCACAGGAAGGTATTATTCATGTCCTGAGTCCTTGGAGGAATTAAATTCTCTGTTCAGATTTATGAACAATAAGTTGTTAATTTTTTTGCACAGAAATTAAGACAGTTGTGAACACCTAACTGACACAGTGGGATTCAGCAGCGAGGAAAGGCTGCTGCTTCTTCCAAAGATTCTACACCTCTGCTGTAAGGACAGTTGAACTGCATGAAAAACTGTCCCAAATCACCACATTCTATAGCACAGAATCAATGTTTTTAGAGTTGAACAGCTTAGAAACCATAGAATCATAGAATGACTGAAGTTGAGATGGTACCTTAAAGAACATCTGGTTCCAACACCTCACCATGGGCAGGGACACTTTTCTCTAGACCAGGTTGCTCAGAACTCCGCCCAGCTTGGCCTTGAACACTTGCAGGGATGGATGGATGGATGGATTATTCAATTTCCATTTCCCTGTTGTGGGATGGATTATTCCATTTCCCTGTTGTGTGAAAGAGCAAAGGACAATCATAGAGACAGGCAGCTGAGGGCCACCATCAGTTAAATCTGCCAACTGCTACATGTACTGAATCCCTGCTTTCCAGAAGGTGGCTGGGCATGGCCTGCTGTTGGGAAGTAGAGAATTAATCTTTGGATTTTCCTTTGCACACATCCTTTAGTTTTGCTTTATTAAGTTGCCTTTATCTTGATCCACAAGTTCTGTCCTGTCTTTACTTTCTCCTCCTCTGTCCTGATGAGGAGAGGAGTAATAGAGCAACTTGGTGGGCACCTGGCTGTCAGACAAGGTCAAACTCCTGCACTATCTGATAGATTTTTTGGAAATGTTATGTTGGATTTTATTTTGGTTGGATGCATTTTTATACCTGTAGAGATTGTAATAAGACCAAGAAATCGAAGTGCGTTCTTGTCCAAATTCTGTGTTGGAAGGACTGAATGAGATTTGCCCAACTATTCAGTTGTTGGTCAATAGTTGGAGGAGCTACCAGAACATGCTCCTCTAATAGTTATGAACAATATGATTTCAAGCATCTTGTTGCCAGGATTTGAAATAGTGCTAAGGTCTCTAAATCTCTGGTATAATCCAGAAATTAACTAATTGTGAATCTAATCAGTTCCAGAAGGAGATCAGCTGCCTTAGAACACTGAGGCCCCTCGTTGATGTTACTCAGAAAGATGTTTGTGGCAAGTGGTCTCTGATTTGAGACTCTGAGAAAGGATTTGAGAACAGGAGTCACAGATCTCTAGCACAGTGGTGAAATGGGTGAAGGAGGTGTTTCTTTGGGGCTTTCTTAGGTTATTTTTGCCCTAAGCCAAATTAGCTATCAAGGTGCTACCAGTTGTGTGAGACAATGAAACCTCTTGTTCTTGTCTCTGGGATTTCCTGTAATTGCATGAATGGAAGGCAAAGAACAGGGGCTGTGTACATTGGAACCTTCAGAAAGGGGACTGAGGCCAGTGGTGGTGACTCCTCCTTTCAGGAGGTTGTGATGTGGTGATGAGACCCGGAGATTGGTTTGAGTTCCCATACTGTCTGAGAGACAGCCACTGCAAAATTAATCCATGTCAGTGTTGGTAGGCACTAGACAGCCAGGCTGCTTGGTGCTGGACCATTCTGCAGAGCCTGGCCTGGGAGATATCCCAAGGATACCCACGGAGTATGAAAGGAGCAATCAGCCAAGAAAAGCAGGAAAAAGTGTTCTTCTGAAATGGGGGAAGGGACGCTGTTTGTTTTCTGATTTTAATCTGCAGAAGTCCAAGAAAGGGAACCAAAAAATTACAGAGTGGGAGGACTGAACTGGAGGGGAGGAGAGTAAAAGTATCTTTTTACATCAAGAATAGCCAGACCACTGTTTAAGCCTTGGAACTTCATTATTCTTCATCCAGCTGGCAGTGTCTTAGAAGAATCCTCCTGACTCCTGGGTATACAGATTTTGGAGAAATGCAGGTTTTCCCATTTCCACTGTTGCAAGAGTAACAATTTCCATGCCAGAAACACCAACTTGGGGAAAGCTATGTATCTGGAATCCTAGAGTAAGGTCAGAGAGAGCTTAGCTGCTGCTTCAGGAGCCCAGAGGGGACATCCACGACAAAGCCAAAACCAGTCAGTGTTGGTGTTAAAGACGGGTAGCCAACTGCCCTGTGTCTCTGGGCACAGAGATTCCCTCAAAGTGCCATATTAGCCACAGCCTCTGCTGTGCTGTCCAATACAGAATTCCAAAGGTTAACTGCTGTCTGGCAGGAGAAGCTGGTTTCTGTGTCCTGGTTTCCTGCAGAGCGTTCAGAAGCAGAACATAAGCGTGTCACCGGAGCCACAGGAAGCGTGTGGTTTGTCCTGCCTGGCAGCCCCTGCAAAGCCACATCTTCCCTGATGCTTTTTGACCTAAGTGGTTGAAAACATGTCACTGAAAGGTGCTTGCAGGCAATGGACATTTCTCTTTACTGCTTCAGTGAAAATGTCTGTCCTGGCAAAGTGCACTGAGACAAGCCGTGGTGCTGCCTGAAGAAGGAGCACCAGCCATGGCTTTGTTCTGTGGTCAGTGACAAGGGAGCAGAAATTACAGCTCTCAAGGTGAAGTGTCTGCATCTTGCTTGACAGCTGATCCAGGCTGAAGTGTGCCTTGATACTGCTGTGAGACCAGGATGTCTTTCTCTTTATTGTCTGTGTTCTTCTCAGTGCCGTGTAGTAACCAAAAAGATAGGCAAGAGATCCATCCACTGGCATATGACAGAGAGAAAGAGAAATGTGTGGCAGAATAAAACACTTTTCTGGAGAAAAACTGGGGACTGGGGGACATCAACTGAGCTTGATTTTGTTATTGTGTTGAGTTCAGCAACATAAACCACAAGCCTGTAACTTTTAAATATAGTTCTCTTTTTTGTAATATAAAATAGTCTTTATGAGCTCTCTTACCACTTTGTGTTTCAAGGCATTTTGAATTTTAAGGTCCTCAGCCCAAGCAAGAGCATGTCCACATGCACTACCTAACCTATTTAACCATGCATATATGCAACTTTTTAAAGAATCGTATATAGAGGGGAACTAACCAAAATAATAAAAACAGATAGTCCTGAAAACCTAACACAGTAGATTAAAAATTTATGCATTTCCCATTTTCTTACATTTCCAACCAGCTTTTTCCAAAGTAAAAGAGAAATATCAGACACTGCCATGCTTGTGTAGATTTCATTTGGAATTTTCAAAGGTCAGTGCAGAGCAATTATGTACTTTGGAAATCCATTTAGGGGCACAGATACTGTTCTTAAATAGTAAACAAATGAAGATGGACTCCTATGCCTCTAGCTGAACATTCCACAAACTTACAAAGTCCACACCTAAATATATCTGATACTACATATTGTGGTATTCTGGGATTCTATATATTTTATCACTTCTTAGATACATTTATTTAATTCTTGTTATCAATAAAAGCTGTCCTTAGTCAGATATGTCATTTCCCAACTACTCAGATCTGGATTAGGCATTGTTGTCCATAGTGTGTGCTGTTACTTGCATTTTTTTTTGGACAACTTTTACAGCACAAGGAACCTGAATTGTTGTTCTGTGAAGTGTACACAACACAGGAGTACAAGAAACAGGAAGCAATGTCACCAAGCCCAGTAAAAGTAAGATTTTGGTAAAAGAAGTAACTTAATTCAGGGGCAGAGATGCTCCCACAACTCACAGACAGGAGGGCCCCCATACCAGCTCATCTTTCTGATTCTGAAGTTTCTAAATACTCATCCAATGTAACTGTGTTGAAGATTGGTAGCTCAATCCCTAGGTCATCTCTGTAACCACATTCTTTATAGGTAGCAGTGAGGCAGGAAAGCAATTGTGATTTAGCATTTGGGAAGTTGGCACATGCTTTTATGTCAGCTTCCCTTTTTAGCTAAATGCTGTTTCAAAACTCTTCCAAGCTAGACATGGATAAAAATAAATCAAAGATTGGAGGAGCTTTTCAGACAGGAGTCAACTAAACAAAAAATCCTGCTCTATCTCTGCCCAGGACAGGCAATATTTGAATATTCCAGGCATTTTCACAACAGTTGGAGTTGCAGAAAATCTGTACTGAACACAGACCATAATCCTTCTAATGGCATGTTAAATTTGTTGAGCACTCTGGCAGTGAGCCATTTGTCTGCTAATGTTAGGAAGGGGTTAGGTCAGAATGACCTAGACACATGCAGAGAAACCATTACCTTCCCAAGGCATTGTGCTTGGGATAATCATTCTGAAATCTCCAACAAGGAATGCCATAGCAGTGAGCTTAGGAAGGAACATCTGGGCTAATGAATACTACAAAAGAGACAAAAGCCCTCTGCTCTGAGAGTTTCTGATATATTTACTTTTTTCTCTTGTTTCTGTGGCACTAAATATTTGAGAGAAGTCCCAGGAAATCCAGAACAAAACACTAAATGTATCATGGCAAGCAAAAATATTTTTCTCCTCCTCTTGATTCCAAGGCTGTGAGCTAAATCAGGATATTTGCTTTCCTTTGCCATCCACTTCTAACACATAAGTAAAGCAACCACTCCTCTGTTGCAATGTCGCTGAGGTAGCTGTAATCACCCCATTGACTGACAGTAATTGGTATTTGCTTCGGTCATCTTTAAAGTCATGCTAATTAAAACCGATCATCCTACTCACATATTGAAAGAAACCAGTATCTGGAGGCAAGATCATCTGGGGAAAATGGTAATAAATCCTCAGGCACCAATGTGTGCCTCCCTCAGAGCTGGCAGCAGTGGTGTTCCTGTTCCCAAGGGACACTTTGTCATGGTGCTGTGGCTTCACCCCAGGCAGGCACCAAGCTCCAGGCAGCCGCTCGCTCACTGTCCCGTGGGGTCAGGGAGAGAATCCAAAAGGGAAAGGCTGCAAAATTCATGGGATTGAAATAAAGACAGTTTAATGGAAAAGCAAAAGCTGTACAAAACACAAGCAAAGTGAAAAAAGGAGTGAATCCCCTTCTTTCTGTGAGCAGGCAGGTGTTCAGCCATCTCCAGGGGAGCAGGGTCCCCTCATGGTACCAGTGACTTGGGGAGGCAAAGCCCATCACTCCAAATGTCCTCCTGCTTCTTCTTATTCCCCCTCTTCATATACTGAGCATGATACCATACAATGTGGAACATCCTTTGGTCACTTGGGGTCACACAGTCCTGGGCTGTGTCCCCTGCCAGCTTCTTGTGCACCTGCAGCTCCCTCACCAGTGGGGCCAATGGAGAGCAGAGAGGGCCTCTGCTCTGTGCAAGCAAGCCCTGCTCAGCAATAACAAAAACATCTCTATATTATCAACTTTGTGTTGATAATCAGCACAAATCCAAAGCACAGCTCCATTCCAGCCACTGTGCAGACAATTACCTCAGCCCCAAAGCAGCACACATCTTCTCTAGGCTCTTGTCTTCTCCATGCTCATCAGTGATTCTGCCACTAGGACCAGGAAAGCTTATTATGCTGCATAGCAAACCAGCACATATTGATGGCCATGTGAAAGCCAAAGATGTTCACTTTTTTTCCTGAAGTTTCCTTTCTCCAGTTCTTCACTGGAGCAATTCTTGACCATCCCCAGAGACCTGTAGAACAGGGAATAGAAAACAGAGAGGAGGAAGAGCTAGGGAATACAGTGTGCTATTCCTCAGGTGTGAACCTTAGTCAGGACACTGGGATCAGTACCAAATGCAAAATAAACTCTTTAATTATGGCATGGTTTAGCACTGCCCTGAGGTACCTTCAGCAGTGTGTGGCAATCCTAGCTGAGCTGGTTTGTTATGGAGTGAGCAGGAAGTGCTCACCTTGGAGCCCAGCCTGCGGCCGGCTGTGCTGGTTCAGCTGCTGCTGCCAGCCGGTCACTCACTGGCCACACGCTGGGTCAGAGGAGACTGCACTCAGAGGTGCACAGCCATAGCATGTCCTTGTTCTAGAACCTCTGTAAAGTCTTCAAGGTGCTTTGAAATCAAGCAAAATAGTTTTCAGAGGATGCCTTGCAGTTTCATAAGATGTTATGTGCTTTCCCTTAGAAAAATGTGAAATAGCTGCCAGGAAAACTGGAATAAAGAACTTGAAAACCAGATTAAATAGATACCAGTGAATTTTCCAGGACTCTTCCATCCTTCTTTTTCTAACTTGTTAATACAAATGCATTGCAAGTAGGTCGGCACTAACAAGAAAGTTATAGTGTTTGCATTTTGTCCAGTTTTAGCTAATGCTATGCTATTTCATCAGTGTTTTTTGTAAACCACTGATAAAACTAAAGATGTACTTGCTTCAACATCCTCCATAAGATGTTGCCAAACTCACATTAAGTATATACAGATTTTGTAACTAAAGATACATGTGCATCATTTTATGTATATCATTTGACAGCATTGTCATAAAATGCTATTTTTAGTGCCACTGTTGTCTCCTTTAGTAATTTTATTTTTTCTTATTCTGGCAAATGCAAAACTTGTCAGAAAATATACAAAGAACCACAAAAATTGTAGGTTCCAAATGACAATAAAAGCTACAAGTTGTCATGATTAATTCAGATTTACAGCATGAATGTTAGCTTTTCATTACTCTGTAGTAGAGCACCATACAAAGAAAATAAACTTATTATGTTGGTGTCAGACATTTTGACAGCATAGTAGACATTGCATTCCTATTTTCTTTCCTGTCTCATGTGGCACTGCTGTCTTCCATACCATTTAGCAGTTGCATAATTGTTCTCTTTTAAGCATACAAACAATGAGGTCAACTTGAGTCATGTCAAATAACTGGAGCAAATACCACATATGAAACCATTTAAGATAACAAGTCATGTAATCACATATATTACCCCTTGCCTGGATTTTCTGGATCATGCTAGAAGTGTACTAGAATGCACAAAAGCAACAGAGCTCACCAACTGGCTGTTTTGCCTATGATAGGCAACTAATGAGCAGTTTATTGCAAAGTATTTAATACAGACAAGCTAGAATTGAAAGTTACCTTCCTCTACATCACCATGCTGCTTCTTTGCTCTGACCTTTTCAAGGCAAAACCTGTGTTTTCCTGCAGAAAAAAAAAATATGACGGGGATGAAGGTTTAATTTTATTTTAGTGGTTTTAATAACATTCAGCTATGTTACATTTTAAAGCTGCCTAATTACCAGATGTAACATCTGGGATACAGTGTCTATCAGACTGTGTTTTATCCAAACTGGGCACAGATACAAGAAAGTGTTATTTGTGTTTATTGCCTGGAACATAGAGAGAAAGGTCAACACTTTTCCTATTCATCCTTAATCAGCAGAGAGGCTGGTAAGAAAGCAGGGTAAAAGTAAAACCCTTAATCAACAAAAACTTGTGCCTTCAAAAATATGCAAGGCACACGAAAGCAAAGAAGAAGCTTCTCACCTGTGCATTTTTTCCTTTTATTGAATCATTCAGTTAAGCTACAGAGCCCATCACAGATCTCTTCTGTTCTCAACTGGAGCCAAAAGAAGTGGTTTGTCTCTTGCTACAGTGGTTGTCAAGAAGCACTGACACACTGTTCATAAAAAAGCAGCAATTAAGAGATAGCAGAACATGGCTAGAATAGTTGATATGTTTTATTCCACTCTGCAGCACTTTTGAAGTAGTTAAACTGTTGTTTCTATAATCCTTCCAAGTACTTGTGACAGTAGTAACAACTACTGACCCTTCAATGGCAGTTGTTCTGCTTCCAGAGACTTTGAGTCTCCCTTTTTATCTGCACTGCAAGGCCTCACTGAGAACAGGTAACTTTGTTCTAACCTTTCAGCCCTAGAGAGTTTCAGGCTGCTGCTGGAGGGTGTGTGGGCACACAGGCTGAGCAGCCCTGTTGGTGTCTGTTATGGTGTGTGTGTTTCTAACCCCACACACCCTCATTAGCCAGTTTCCAGTCGTATGCTACAGCCCAGCCAGCATTCACACTCTCAGTACAGCACAGCAGAGTGACTTTTCCTGCATGGAGGGGATGCTCAGCACAGGGGCTTTATTCACAGCAGCACAGAAGTGTTGTTAGACACTTCTCACTGGGTTAGGGCCCCAGCCTGGCTGGGCCAATGTGCTGGGCCAGTGTCCTGCAGTGGAAGGAGGTGCTGTTCAGGGACATTGTGTGAATCTGGCCACTTCCTGTGGTCTGTTCTCATACTCTCCCAGCATCACTGGATCAGGAGGCACTCCTCTGCCTATTGCCTGTAGCATTTGCTTTGGTACTGTTATCTGTGATACCATTCCCCTGCTAGTTCCAGTGTCTTCTCCACCCCCCAGCTCCATTGTAATATTGCAGGATTTGATGGGTGACACTTCACATTCATTCACCTCATCTACCACCTTAATGATTCTCAGTGTCTGTCCTGATGATGTCCAACATACTGACTTCTTGCTGCTGCTGGAGACTGAGCTGGAAGGTCACTTTTCTCCTTCAGCATCTCTGATGTGGCCTATCACACAACTCCGGTCCCTTTCTCCGTCATAGATTTTTTTCTCTCCATTCCCATTTACACTGAATACATGAGAGCTGTCAGAGTTAAAATCCAGACTAGTTTAGCAACTGATGGCTTCAAAGTGCTGTGGTTTTAGTCAGAAAATAAAATGGAATCTTAACTGGAAAACAAAACAAGACCTAGAACAGAATATGAAATAGCATTTTGAAACCCTTTCTGGCCATACTTATATATAAAAGCTACTATTTCAAAATACTAATTTGACTGAAATTTGGAGTCCCTCTAGCAACTATTTTTGCAGTAGAAGGATTGTTTAGACTGGGTTTTGCACAGGCCTTTGTTTCAGGACTGAAGGAAAGGTTCCCTGGCTGCTGAGTGCTGCTCTTTAGGTTCTCAGTGGGCTTTGGGTTCTCACTTGGGGGCCTCCTCCGGTGACCTCCGGGCTTTGATGGAAGAGGGCTGACATATGTGTGGGTTACATGGTTATTGGTGATGCCATGCCCTGGAGGTGACAGCAGGCCCATTTCTCAAGCCTGGGCAGGTGTGTTTACTTGTCTGTGTTTCTGTGCTTCCATGATCTATATGAAGTCCATGAAGTAATGTCCTGGCTGAAGGTCCATGGTGTGCCCTAACTAGTGAATCCCTGTGTGTCCAGAGAGAGCAAGGTAACCAGCCCTGATTCCAAACCATTTCAGCTCTATTTTAAACCCATTATGAATAAAGGGTTGAATCTTTTATATCAGCATCATACAGAATACAGTTTTTGAAGAAACTCTACAGTCATAGAGATTAAAAGAATTATGTTGATGGAAGGTCCATTTTTCAATACCTGGTTGAGTTACTAGGCAGGATTAAAAATAAAATTTAAAAATCCCTCATATCACCCAAGAGATCTTTACAATCTTTTAAAAGCCATTTCTGCTGTCTCTAGCTCCTCCAGGTAGAATTCAAAGCAGCCTTTCTTACCAGATGTGATACTTCCTTCTTGTGTGTTTTTTGGATTATATGTTATAATGAAAACATTTTGCAACATGTCATTTATTAAAATAAGAGTACTTGTATTATATTAAGTGTGTATAAGTTACATAATTATGTAAACACAACTGTGATTTCAATCCAGCATAATTTTTTTTCTGAAATTAATCCCTTCTGTTTATAACAGTTAGATGTACAACTTCAGTTCTTTGATTGTGGAAGCTGACAGCTCATACCTGACTACTGCTGAGATGATGTTGTTTATGCCTGAGGCAGAGAAACAGGTCAGTCTGACTCAGCACACTGTCCTGACTCCTGCCTTTGAAAGAGCTCTGTGTGTAGCAATGAAGAGCGTGTGCACATCTCTCCAATCATGAGTTCTCCTGGAAAGGCACTACTGGTCTTTTCTAACTTCAGCCTTCTTTACTCTTCGTTACTCTTCCTGCAGCACAGGAACATGTGTTCTCCTTTTATCTCTTCATGTCACACCTTGAAGGAAGTATTTTCTCAGAAAATGCTGCCACTGTTCTCTTGGTGGCCCAGAGTGGCAAAAGTGGTATCAGGACAGTTCCTTTCTCCATCTCCTTGGAATATGTAAAGGTATTGTGCTGTTCCTGCTTTTTCTGGGTAAAGCTCAGGAGGAATGAACAATCTGAGTCTCTGCCTTACTCAGCACAATGAGTAACCAGCCCAGGGCAGCTATAAAACACTTTTAAAGCCAGGCCTCCCTCCCCACTGGCAGCAGCTCCTCGCCACTGGCATCCAACTCTCATTTCAGAGTGATTTGTTTGTCTTCAGGAGGCAGCAGATGGCAGCAAAGTTGTACAGATGCACCAGGAGAAGGAAAATATCTTGGTGCACACACTCTAACAACATTCCATGGAAAAAACGTATCATTTGTTTCTGTCTGTCTTGCGGTGTGGTTGAGACAATAAATCAGGTTTATTGGCCCTCATGCACTTGTAACATAAGGGGTTGTTTTTCCCCCATTACCAGGAGTTAATTAAATCAGGTTGGGGTGAGAGGACATGAACTATTTCTCAGTAAATCATCTTCCTCTCCGTAGGACTCACTTCTTTGTGCAAATCTCTTTAGATCCTTCATTAAACAGATACTGATGGCCTTGTGCAAATATTATAACAAAGTGCTGGTGTGTGCACTTTGATTGACTGCCAGTCTCTGCTGTGAGCTATGGAATTCCTCTCTCACTTGAGCTGTCCAGATACATCCTTTTCCAACACTTCAAAATAGGTAGCAAGATGATTTTTTTTTTTAACATAAAGAGAAGAAAGAGGAGGAAGGAAATGCTACTGTATAAAGTCTTACTGTTTAAAACACTCCAAAGTCCTACTGCATTAAATAAAAAATGAAGTCTGGGTTTTGGACAAGAGCACTGGAAGTTTCTGGGATTCCATCTCTGCTCATGAACACATTTAGTGACGCACTTGACTCGTGTATGTTTGCTGAAGTTGTCACTGCCAGCAGCACCACATCCACTCAGAGCAACAGCAATAAGCATACATTGCTGAACTCATTTCAGATTAAATGGAGAGTCTGGATTTGTGTTCCTTCTTTTTGACAGGGATCCCATTCCTTACTTGTATCTTTTAGTGGTTTCTTCAGTGTTCAAAACCAGAAATTGGGAATAAATGAAATATAAAGCAAAATTTACAATACAGACTTTTGGTATAAAAATAGACATGTTTTTGAAAGAAAAGCTGGGGCTTAGATTTTCTTCCTGCTGAAGTCAGTAGAAGTTTTGTTTCAATTAGATGGGATCAGACTCAGGCCTGGGATTTGTTGCTAAGATTCCTATCTGGCTCACCAGTTCATCACACCAGCATGTCTGATGTCTGTAGGCAGTAAGGGGACTAGTGATATATGCCAGTTACATATTTTTCATGTTTTTTATCAATAAAGACCAGACTATGAATGTGTTCCTTATGCAGAATGAGATGCAGGGCTGCACAGTCTCGGGAAAAAAATTACTTAGCAAAAGGGACTTAAAATCCCTCATTTTTTCCTTGTCTCTAAAGAGAACAGACATATTTTACAAGTGCAGCTGTCCTCTTCCAGTGTGCAGCTCAGCCCTGCTCCAGACCCTCATGGGCAGGCAGGGAAGCGTGGTGGCCTCTGAGAGTCTGGTGCTTTCCAGCAGAGAGACTCTAGAGCTGGGTCACATCAGGGGAAAGGAGGAGCACACACACCCTCCTGTGCTGGGCTGGAACAGCAGGGGGATGAATTACACGGTGCCTTTCAGTCTTGGAATGATTCAGCGTCATGGAACTCCTGTCACAGTAAGCACCTCTTAAAAGGACAATAAGCATGTTTGTTTGATGAACTGCTCAGTGTGCTCCTGAACTAACAGATAAGATCCGGTTTGTTTGTTCTCCCATTTCTGCCCATACTGCTGGACATCAGAGATTAAGACCCAGACATCTGTTTGTTTGTTTTTTACGCCCTGTTAGAAAAGTATGAAGAAAATAAAACCTTTTTATGACTGATGGAAAAGTTGCATGTAATTTTCAAACAAGTGTCAACTTACAGAAAGTATTGGAAGAATACTTATTTTGCAAATCTATTCTCAGAGTCAGAATTTATTACAAAATATGTGCTTTCAGAGGGTAGAACAGATCTTTCTTGACTTTGGAAAACCCCAGGATTTTGTAAGTCGATGAGAGACTCAAGGAGGTCTAGTTAAATATTTTGTAAAAGTTATCACAGAATCAAAAAAAGTTTAAAAATTCATTTGGCATCCTCATTGCTGTTGTGTTTGCTGGGAATGTTGCATGCAAAACACTCCAGTCTTATCAAATCATTAACATTGATTCCAGTCTTAATGGGACCATTTGTTTTTCATTTGGAGACATTACCACGCATTTTGACTAGTGTACATAGCTTGTAGTAAAAAGGCTTTTACATAGCAAAGTTTTTTACCTCATGAACAAATTATGCTCCTTCTTCTCATGAAGGATACATGGCCTCACTCCAAAGAATTAAGTATTTAAAGATTAAAACAATTTCAAAGCTGACACAGATTATTTACTGAATAAAACCCCTATTCCTTAAAAAATATTTGGATAATAAAAGCAAACCCTTGTGAATGCAATAAATAGATTTTAATTAGGCATAATTGGATTTACTTATTGGTTGTAGTCAGTCATGCTGGAATTCTTTCTCCTGATGCCTGTGTGCTCCACACTGCTTAAGTATGATGTGAGATAATATGAACCGGTGAATTGACGGCACAAGGAAACTATTTGGATGGCTGTCTGGAGTTGCCATTATTGGCTTTAATTATGACTTGCTGTCCTTTGGGTACTCAATGAGCCAGAAAAGGCTTCCTATGTGCCAAAGTATTCATTAGTATTCCCCCTTCTGTCATTGTGCTTGCAGAAAGAGTTTCTATCTGGCACCTGACTGCAGTTCTTCCTAGCACAGACCGAGATGCTTTGCAGATTCTGATAATCATCTGAAAGTACACCAGTGTCTCTACTTTTTGGATGCAGTAGAAATTGTTCCTAGGTAACAGTGGAAGAACTCTGACCACTTTCTGATGTAACTGGAGAACAAACAATTTTTTGCGGTTGGTCACGTGACATGGCTGCTTAAAGAAAATTTTGTGGTACCAGCTGAAGAAAGAAAAATAATTCCTTGTTTTCCTCTTTCAGGTTAGGGGACCTGTACTAGGGCTTCATGGGAAAGTCCTTGTATATTTCAGCATTTTAGGCACTTTGCCATCATTCCATGTAGAACTAATAATGAAGCCCAAAAACCTTCCTGAAATAAAAATAGCCTTTGGAATCCATTTTGGTAATGAAAAATTGTCTATAGTGAAGAATTTTGGATAGAATAGAATAGAATAATTAAATAGAATAGAATTAAATAGAATAGATTTTTTTTGTCTGCCATAGGGTGTCCCTAGGGTAGGTACAAAGCACAGTAATCACTCCTAAAGAATACTCCATGAACTCTTCTGTGCTGAGAATGGTGACCACTCCTTTGGCATCTGCTCTTGAACAGACTGGTGGACAAGGATGAATTCCTGCTCCAATACATATTTACCATTGCAAAACTTAATTTTAATTTAGAGCCTTGTTTGAACTTCGAGTCTTGTTTTTAGCAGCCTTTGAAATACTGTCCTGTGGGACACCAGACTGTTCTTAGAAACGAGTATTTTAACTAAGGTGGTGTGTAAACAGATACTCCTGATTTGGGAGGCATTTGATGACATCTTCCACTTCTCATCTGACACATTACAGCATAAGCTGGCTTTGACCTAAGTACAGAGTTCTTGAATTTCTACTATTACAGGAGGATGCTCCCTTTCATGTGCTGTTTCAAAGTCTTGCTCTCCCTGAAACTCCAAATCCTTACACTTGTCAGAGATTTGAATCTAGATCATGGATGAACTTCAGCCACTATTTAAGTATTCATGCCCAACATTTTGTTTTATGGAATGAAGTGAAAAGCTGCTGCACCAGGGTTTTTCAGTATCATCCCCTGCTTGGGCAGGAGGAAGAGCTTTCACCTGGGCAGGTTACACCTGGGGCTGGTGCAGGAATGGATGAGAAGAAAGGATACTGTCTTGATATATTCTACCCCTTATAAACCCATTCCCTGAAACCTAGAACTGAGACTGGGGTATGGGAAAGAGTCCCTGCCTGCCATTCTCCTGCTCTGCCCTTCTCCTCCAGCTTACCTAGCCTGGGTTAGCAAAATCCACTGACATTGTGTTTCCAGGGTTTCCTTGTCTGCTCTTTCCACTCAAAGAGTGTGCCATCTTTGGGATGCTCACTACTTTCTGACATCTCTCCTTCAGCAGTACTTTAAAACACATGGTTTCAAAGATTGGTGGGGGAATGGAGGGAACTAGAAAAAAAAAACACAACAGTCTTTCTTTTCTTTGGTTGCTGTTTATTGCAGAGAGTTTTGCTTCTCCTTACAGGCGCAGCAGGTGGTGCTCTTGGTCCTTCCAAACACAGGCTGCACTTCCTAAACCCCAGTCAGGTCAGAATTGTGCCATCCTGCACCAGCAGGCTGGTTTGAGCCCTGTCTGGTTCTGGGCAGGGTCTTTCAGCTTTGAGTGAAGTGTTTTCCACCAGTGAAGAGGAAAGGAGGGAAGAAAAGGTACTCTATGTGGGGTTTTGGCAGGAAATGAAGAAAAGATCAGTACAAACAAAAGGAACTAGTTGGCAAGTACATACTTAACCACACTCTAGCCCAATCCAGCCTTCTGTCCTGAATTTAGATGGTAAAAATATTAACTGTGGAACTTATAAGGAAAACGCTGTAGCTGTTAAATGGGATGGTTCTGCTGCCATTGTTTTCTTGTGCTATGTACATTGAGCAGGATCATGCTTTCACCTACACATTGTAACTTCTCACTGCAAGCACCACAGAACTGTAACAGCAACAGTTCTAATTTCCAGGTTCCACTTGTTTGTTTCTCAGCTGGCAGCTATACCTTGTCCATGGATTTGTGTCATCCCTTACATCTTGCAAAATCTGGATCAGAAAGGTCAAGTGCAGGAGACAGGTAAGTTCTCTTCCAGCTGTTAACAAACAGGTAATTAAAACTGGCAAAGTGTTATTATGTTTGATTTTCTTTCTTTTTTTAAATAATGATTCAAGTGGAAAACCCACCTGTCAGTATTTCAAAAATCTTAGTTGAAAGTGCTTAGAAAGTAACTAAAAATAGGCAATTCTGAGCAGAACTTCAAAGTTTGGAACAAAAAATTATGAATACTAGCCAGCTATCTCATTGATAGATCTCTACCCAAGGTTTTTGCAGCAGTTTCCTGGAAAGGTGTCATTGCCAGTTCTTTTCAATTTTTCTCATAAACATATGTTCTTGAGGAATTTAATATTAGGTTAAAAAAAAATTAAATCCCCACTTCATTTATTCTAAAGGCATTGAGTTCTGCTGTTCCCTAGTCCTCTCCTGTATATGTTAACTATGATCAGAGATATGGTAAAATGGAGGAAATGCTTCATTTCACTCAAGAAGTTATTCAAATACACTTGTTTAGGTTTTAGGTTTGTTTTCCTGGAGTGCAAGGAACACGCACCAATAGATGGTGCTGGTGGTGCATTAATAAGATTCAGTTTCACATTTGTTTTCTGGTCTGTGCTTGGAATTTGTTAAAAAAAAAGAGAGAGAGAGAGAACAAAACAAAACAACAAAAAAGAACAAAACAACAAAATCCCTCATGCTAAGCTTTTATCCAAAATGTTCTCCCTGCACTGAACCGGTCACCGTTTAACTTTAACCTGAACTGTGGCCCAGGAAATCCTTCAACATAAATAACCTTGGAAGCTGCCATGACCATTTTTGGAACGTGCTGCCTCAATAAATCTGTTAAATTTGTTGTGCAATGTTGAAGTGTGCAGTTGTTTCTCTGATTAATTAGGGCAAAAAATAAACTTGCACGATCAATCCAAGCTGTGACATGTTTCAGCCCTGGCTTGAACGTGTGGGCAGAAAAGAGCCTTAGAGCCTTCTCCACAGACCTGCCCTGGAATTTTAGGATGCATTGCTGGCTCGGAGTTTACTCCATTTGATGAGATAAGGTGGCTGCTAACAAAGTTTGCAAGGGAAGAGTTTTGGTCTGTCCCAGGACTGCCATTCTAGCTTAGCATGAGTAGGACTGAACACAGTGAGAAATGATTCATCTTGACCACTGCCCCCACTAAAGACAACATAACTGAAGTGTTTTATGTAATTGTGTTTATTTTATTTCACATATTACCCATGGAGAACAGCTGATACATTCTCTATATCTTTCACCAGTCTGGAATGCAAGATAAAAAAAGGTATGGAAAAAGAGTTTAACGTTTGACATTCATGATATGAAAAATAGAGGGGATACAATGTTTTAAAATGCCCTTATGCAATATATATATATATATATATATATATATAAACCGTATAAAAATAAAATATATTTTTTTCAAAAAAAAAAAAAAAGACATGGCACAGAACAATCTTAAATACCGATGCATATCTCGTGATCCACACACACCGCACTTATAATTAACAAAAACCACGTACAATTGCACTTTTCCTCTCTGTGACGTTCAAGTATATCGCAGTCCCCGCAGGGACTAATGAGTGTCCGATTCCCTGCCGGGTGCACATAACGCAGAGGGTAGAGCAGATGTGGGCGGCCTGTCCTTGCCCACGGCTGACGCGCACCCTCCAACCCTCGGGGGCGGAGGGCGAGGCCGGGGCCCGTCGCCCACCGGCGGGTCCCCCCCTGAGCATCCCCTCCTCGGGGCGGCGGGGCGCGGGAGGGCGGCGGGGCCGCCCGGCCCCCCGGGAGCAGCGGCGGCGCCTTCGCGTCGCGGGCGGCGGCGGCTGCGGGAGCCGGCGGTGCCCGGCCCGGGCAGGGCCAGAGTCCGTGGCGGGCGGGGGGCGCAGCGTCCGCTGCCCTTCTCAGCTCCCCGCGGAGGGCGCGCCGGGGTCCCGCCCGGGCAGGAGCTCTCCGCGAATCCTGGCGGATCTCAGCCCGTGCCTCAGTCCATCCGTCGAGGCCGCCTCGGCCGGGTCCTGCGGCGCTTCAGACTCCGAGGAAGGCGGCGAGGGGCTGCGCCCGGCGCGTCCTTGGGCGCCCCCCGGAGCTGGGGGACCGCGCTGGGCTGCGGGGCTCGGGCAGGGAACGCCGCCGGCGGCCGTAGCCCTGGGGGCTGATCTTGTTTGGGGGGGCGGCATCGTTCCTGTCGTTGACGGCCGCCCTGTGGAGCTCGTCGACCAGCCAATGCACCGTGCACGTCCCGAAGCGGCACGCCTTTGTTTGGAAGTGGGGGAATCTGTTAATGCTCTGGCGGTAGCGCTTGACGCGGATGTGAGCATCCTCCCGGTTGCTGCAGGAAGAGAGAGAGAGCGGGCATGAGAAGAGCGCCGTGGGGGCCCGGAGGAGGGGACCCGGTGGGCGAGGGAAGGGGAGGGTCTGCAGGGCAGGGAGCCCCAGGCTGGAGACGGGCTCGTCCCGACGGTGCCCGGCTGCCCCCCAGCAGTCCCGGCTGCGCCCTCCGCGGGAGCGCGAAGCAGAGCTGGCTGCCCATACGAGGAGAGGCCCCGCCGCTTTACGGCTGTTACTTTTTCCTAAGCATCCAGGGCTCAAGTTACTATTTATATCTGACTTTCGCAGCAAAGGCGCTACTATCTCCCGCCAGCTAAAGAGCGCGGGGAAAGGAAGGCGGGAGGCTGCTTTCAGCGCGATGGGCAGCCCGGGCAGGACCTGCCTCTGGGGCGGGGAGGATCGACAGCAAGAATAACCCTGAACACCCGGAAACCTGGGGACCCCGAAACTTTCCACTGCCTCGAGCAAGTGCCCGAGCCCAGGAAGGGCTGGAATTTACCTGGGAGGCGAGACTCGGGAATCATCCTTCACGTCCTGGGTGCGTATGAGAGGCAGCACGTCGGCGGCTGCCCCCAGCCCTCGGAGCAAGCCCGCAGGCTTCACGTCCCGCTTGGCTCGGCTTAATGCCCATTTCGTCCATCTGAAAGAGCACAAGGGAAGAGGAGAGCCTGTTATCGCAAGTCTGCAGGGCGGGAGCCAAACCAAATAGATTCGAGGGGCGAAAATCTTTGCCAGCGCCGAGATTTTTTTTTTTCCTTCTCCTCCCCCCAGTGTTTTCTGAAAGGGCACGAGGCCTTTAAGGAGCTGAGCAATTCCTGCAGGGAATCCAGTGCCTCTGACCGCTGCCGGAGCCAGGCGCGGCGGCTCGGCAGCTCCACGCGCGGCACGGGGCGCTGGCAGGAGGGCGCGCTCCGATACTCACTTTCTTTTGAACTCTGTCGCTACGTCCACCCTTGCAGCATCCACCCCGAGGAAGGTCACAGAGCCGAGATAGAGCAGGGCTACGTGAACTAGTTTCATTCTGGCTGGGCTCCTGCTGGAAGGAAAAGAGAAGAACTATAAGCATGCTTGCTAATAAAAGTCAAGTAAGGACTGTCCTTTATTCCTGGTGATTCCGGAGAGCTCCTTCCCTCGCAGACCCCCCAGGCTACCGGGGACTTTGTGTCTGATATGAACCAGAAGCTAATATTTGCTCAACAACTTATCACAGAGTAAATAACAGAGCCTCCAAAGTTTACGTTTGTCGAGAGTTTAGTTGCAGAGGCGGCTGAAAACCAGCAGGATTTCCAGAATACCCCCAGCGGTTTGCACTAGGATTTAGCAAACCCATAAGATCAGAGAGAACTGGCTATCGGACGCATCGTTTTCAAACTCCAGCAAGTGTTTTGCTGCTGGGAAGTTTATTCCCTGATAGCTCCTCTTCCCAGTTCACACGCAGAACCAGCTAGGTCTGGATCTTATGTTGTAAACTACAGCTGATGCCAAGAGCCAGTGCAAGACTCCACAGCATAACTCCAAACTCTTCAAAACAGTCCAAATTTAGTAGAGTTTTACTTGCGTTCCACCTCCCCTGAATCTTTTGTTGTTGCCAAGAACGGAAAAAAAAAAAAAAATTAGTTCTTACCTGATAGTGAGGATAATCCACTGAGGCAAATGTTTTTGTAGTAGCGATCCGAGCTTGCAGGGTTTCCTGAGGAGCGAGAACTCCTCCTTTGTGTGTGTGTGTGTGAAGTAATCACTGCCGAGCTCTGCGCTCCTCTGCTCGCTTTTATAGAGAGCGCTGAGAAGTGGGTGGACCTTGGCGTGGCTGGGCGAGCTCTCTTTTGGCACCCCCCCACCCCCACACTTCAAGCACTCCTTAAGCATTCTGACCTGGATTGGGGGCAACATTGGGGGGGGGGGGGGGGAATAAGAGGATTATTGAAAATTATCTTAAACAACCCCCTTGGTATTTTGTTAATTATAACGGCAGCTTTTAGGATTCTGAGTCATGGCACAACTTGCAAAATCCGATGAGCCCCTCAGCCTGTTTTACTGGGGACAGAGGTTTTAACCGCCAAAATATAATTATATTTATGCTGTCTGTAGAATAATTTCTCATTCTACACATCTTAGCCTCAGGTGGGTGAAGGCAGGGGAGCGGAAACCAGATTCAATCCATTCCAAAATCCATGAAAATCCATCAAATATCAAAGTTCCAAAACTAAACCCATATTTGGACAACGCGAATTTATAATGAGTAACTGGAATGACAGCCTTCTTTACATAAGTAATAAGGTGGCAAATCGGGCATCATTAATATTTATGACTAAATTTGGGTGCATTTTTTATCTAACAAAATACTGGATCGATTCAAGTAGATCACGATTCAAATGGTTTTGGCAGACGAAGGTCAGAGCCCAGTTCTGTGCCTTGGAACAGAGCAAGGGGCATTGCTTTGGGGCAAACACGGGGTCACTGAAACCCCAGCCTGGGGTTACGGGGCTGGGAAGATCCGCCGTGCCTTGTGCCGTTCCCAATCCGCAAACCTCACGGATGTGAGTGCAGTTACTTCCCGGTCAGAAAGCTGAACCGGTGCAGGATCGGGATCTCTAACAGCATTCTCTCGGCTGGCCAGCAGCAAAACCTTAGTGTGACCACCTTGTTGTTGGGTTTTTTACAGTCTTTAACGTCTTTGCTCCGTGACGCTTCAGAAATGCAGCGGTCCGGCTTCGCAGGGGGTGCCGGCAGCCAGCAGCGGATGGACCGTGTCTCCGCTGACTTGTCGCGGTGCAAATTCGGCGGCACAGAGGGAAATGCCCCGGGAGATCTGCGCCCTGGGGCAACAGGGTCCCCCGGCCAGCGAGAGACCCTCGGCAGGAAGGAATGAGTGGTGAGATGTTTCTCTCGCATCTTGCCCCAAGCGAAGTGTTTCAAAAGTCAGGTGAGTGAGTGTGTGCTCGTGACTCTGCCTTTCTAGATAACCGCGGTGTATAACAACACCCCGGAGAGGTATGTGCAGGGGGATGACGGAAACTTTCCTGTGCATGGCTCACTCGGTGCTCTCTCCCTTCCTCCCCCGGCCCTCCAGCAGCGTCCAGACATCTGGAGCCTTCTGTCTCCGGCATCTACCTGTGCGGGACAGGCTGGCCGGGGAGCTGCCACCACCCGGCCGGCGGGGAGGGCCAGCAGTGCCTGTCGCTGCTCCCCATCGCATCAGCCATCATGCCGCCCCTCTGCCCCGAGCCCCTGCGCGGCTCCGCGGGGCGAGGCGAGGCCGTTCCCCCGGCCCGGAGCGCTGCCCGCCGCACCTGCCCGGCCGAGGGCGGGCAGCGCCGGCAGCCGGCGGGGCTGCCCCGGCTCAACCCCGTCCCCTCCGCCCGCAGCTCCGCGGAGCCGCAGCCCCGCCGCCCGCGCCTCGGACCGTGCTCCGGAGCGCAGAGCGAGAGGCTTGGGGAGCAAACACAGGGAGGAAGAGATGGGAAAATAAAATGGTCTAGAACGGGACCGGAGCTGCACGGCTGGCTGGATTTTAGAGACCTCATGAGGCAGCTCAAGCTCGTGCGAGTTCAAGCATTTCCTTGATTCGCAGAAGTTGAAACTGAATCTAACTTTTTCCGAATGAGAAGGCAGGATTTTATGTGATAAGCATTGCTTTGACTCAAATTAAGTCTCCCATTCCAGTAAAAAAAAAAAAAAAAAAAAAAATCACACGTTTCCTCAAATGCTGGAAAATCCCTCATTAAAATCTTGGGCTTAAACGGGAAGTGTATTTTGTATACTCTGAGCCAAACAATGCAGAAAAAAAATTCTATGTTGATTTAGGAATATTAATAACAGCAGTAACACAACTCTCACATTTCTTCCATACTGACTGTAAGTATCATCTCAGTGATACAAAATTACTTCATGTAAATTAATGAGGTGGCAAACTCTGACACATAAATGATCGGTTTGTTGATGGTGTGATTTGTGAAAGGGTGTCAGCAGGTAAAGCTGTTTCAAATCTACCACAAAACATCATGTTCTTTGTTCAGAGGCTCATTTTGTTCTTTCTATGAACTTGCATTCTCATGCAGTTTGGAAATGAGCAATAGTCACTAAATTGGTACAGTGATGTAACAGTGACCAATTTTTAAAAAATTATGCCACAAATAGTTATTTCCTTAAAAAAAAACCCCAGTTCCACAGAATGTTCCACAGCAATATCATTCACAAGCTGTGAGTCTGAGGCAATGCCAAGCAGTTCAGCAAGAGCAGTGTGTGCTGTGAAGTGCAGGGTCTCCTGGATGCTGCCTCATCCATGGTGGGAAGCTGGCCTGGAGGAGCAGCCAGCTCCTGTTTACTGCTTATCTTGGGTGTACCATTCAACCTCTTGGCGTTCAGAAGACCTTACAACAAGTATCTGCTCTGGCAGAGACATGGTGAAGATAAGTTGCTGTTTATAGAGCATTTTGTTCAGGCTGAGATTTATTAAAAAAGAAAAGGTCTAAAATCTGTGAGTAGCAATGGGGAATCAGTGTGAGACAAATATTCTGTACTGATGATGGAAGAAAACTGTTGTTTGAAACCAGTGAAAGTGCCTTTGCATGCTTCACTTTGTTTAAACAATTTGTTCTGAATTCATATGCCATGAGTATGAATAGACCTGATTGTATTTCAGGCTGCGTGAAATCAGCACAAAGATAATACTAATAGAAGAATGGCACCCCCTGAAGGATCTAAAACCTCAATCAAGCTCCACACAGAAAAACCTTACTGTTAGTGCCTTGCACTCAGCCAGTTCTTTCCATGCCAAGAGCACAGTGACAAAGGGGGGATTCCATTTTGGTAGTCCTGCTGGAGGTGCTTTGGTGTACACCAAACAAAGCCTCCCAAGTGAGTGAGGGATGTCTACTGGTAGGAGAAATCTGGTCAGGGTCATGGCTGCCCCCCTGTTCTGGCATGGGTTGGCAGAGTCTGAATTCCCCTTTTCCTGAAGGAGGTGTGAAGTGTAGAAGGTACTGTGAACGTTCACACCTTGCTGTAGGCAAGGGCACAATGTGAGTGTGGCAACATTGTCCCTTGAGTGCTTTCAGGCTCTTGGAGAGGCTGCAGCCTTGCAATTCTTCCCCTGGGGTAAGTACGTGACTAGGGGCTGGTGCAAACTGGTGCCTTGGTGTCCTCTGTGAGCCCCTGCTTCTCCTGTGAGGAGCTAGGCTGCCCTGCTGCAAGTGAGGGAGTTAAGGCTTGGTGGTCTGGATCAGCATTCAGTTTCACTTTTCATTAGAATTTAGGTGAGCAAACACTGTGTCTGCTGCACTTCTTCATTTGTCCTATAAGAACATGAGAGTGCTCTATTCTTAAGGGAAGTTGCCCAGAGAAGCTGTGGATGCCACATCCCTGGAAGTGTTTGTGATGTGGTTGGATGGCTCTGAGTAACCTGGTCTAGTGGCATGTGTCCCTGCCTGTAGCAAGGGGGTTGGAACAGGATGATCTTTAAGATCCCTCCTGACCCAAAACCTTCTGTGTTTCTGTGAAATAAATAAGCTCAACTACACTTCCTATTTCTTATTTAAGATGTGCCACTTCTTATAAACTTTATAAACTTTGGCTGTACTGATCTAGAAGGCAAAAGGAGCAAGGCTGTAAAGTGAACACTAGCAGTACTGGGAAATCACTAAATAAACATCTTGCTCTTGAACATTTATTTATTGCTCTTGAGCATTTATTAATGCTCTGGGAAAGGTGTGAGTGATTCTCTCCTACTAGAGGTGCTGTGTTAAAAGAGCAGTGAGATTTTCCTATTGAGATTTGTTATTGCATATTCAATCTTTTTATGAGTGCAGATATGATAACTCTAAGGACCCATTTCAGCTCCAAATTAGGTAATTTCTTAGTGTCTTTAAACTTTCCCTCCAGTTTAGCTGTACAGAACATTATCCTTTGCTTCTGTGAACTGTTACTGTGTCCTGCTACCAAAATGCCTATGCATAACTTAACAAAGTCCTGCATGACTTAACCTGACTCCTACATAGAAGTGACTGACCCCATAGAGTGCATCTCTTTCTCAAAAAGTATGGTCAATCTTTTTTGATATGTATAGGACACATTTTTCTTTACTCCTAAACAAGGAAATGTATTAGGATTGGATCCTTACGCATGTCATTTGTTTCAAAACAGCTAAATCATGAGGCTGATGACTTCGAGGAAATGTCAACCTCTGCCCTCCACTGAGAAGGCACAAGCGGGAACGCTGCTTGAAGCTTCCTGACCAATTTGCATCTGGCTTATCAGCAAGACACTGCATCGCTATGTTTCAGCTAAGAGGTGTAAGAACGGCGTGTTTGAAACAGAAATGTCTCTGAGACCACTTATAGCTGTCTGCTGGGTCCCTCGTCAGGTGGATCGTCAGGAGCAAATCCAGTTTGCTGCACTTCCATACCCAGCCCGGCACCTACGACTGCTCCTTGCTGGAATGCCACCCACGTCCTCCGCGCTGGTTCTTCCCTCTGTGCTGTCAAACGGGACCGTACATAGAAGCTTATCAGAGTGGTTTTTGCAGGCTCCACCAGCTACCCAAGCGCTGTACTGTCCGCCCCTTTATCCTCAGCATCTCCGCGACTGCTGGCAAAGCCTACCGAGCTTTCCAGGGCCACGGTCCAGAAGGTGCCTGCCTCATCTGCACACTATGAACAGCACCACGGCAGCTCCCGGCGCGGCTCGCTGAGCGCCCCAGCGGCCACCGCCCGTGCCCGGGCCAGCACGTCCGAGGCCACGCGGGTCACGCCGAGGCACCGCCGGCCAGTGCCCTGCCAGGCTCGGCCCCGGCGCCGCCACCCGCGGGGAGCAGCAGGGCCGGGCCGGGCCGGGCCGGGCAGCACAGCCCGCTCCGGGCCGTGGGTGCTGCTGTGAGGGGGCGGGGGCCGAGACCCTCGGCACGGCTCCCCCCGCCGCGGCACGTCCCGAACAACCCGGGCAAAACGTGACCGGGACACATTCGGGACGGGCAATCCCCGATTGCCCAGGCCGGGCTGGCGGGGCCGCCGTTATCTCGCCGCCGGCTTCCATTTCCGCGGAGCCTCGGTGAGGGCGATGCCCGGCCCCGGCAGCTCCAGGCGGGAGCGGCGAGGTGCAGCCCCGCTCAAACACTTGGGTCTCCCCGGGCACGCAGAGCGCTCCGATCCGCCGCGAGTGTCTTTTGTAAGGGGAACGGGCTCCGGACCCGCTGCCCCGCGGGCGGCCACCGCACTGGGGGAGGCTGCCGGGAGACAAAGCCCCGTTCGGGCGGGGCGCGGACCTCCCCCGCCGGACCCTCCCCGCCCGCGGGGGGCTGCGAAGGAAGGCCGCGGCGCTGGCAGCGGCGTCCCGGCACGGCGGCCGGCCCGGGGCAGCGGCACTGCGGGACAACCGGGCCAGGCCGCCCCAGCCCCAGCCCCCGCCCAGCCCCGGGGTCACGGCGAGCGGTCCGGGCGGCGCGCAGGCGCACGGCGTGCCCGCGCCTCCAACATGGCTGAGGTGGTGCCGTTCCTCCTGCGGCGAGCGCGGAGCGGAGGATGCTGAGTCTGCCCCGAGCCGCCGCCGCAGCCGCTGGGGTGGTGAGGCCGAGGCGCGCCCCGCGCAGCCATGGCCAGGCTGGCCGACTACTTCATCGTGGTGGGCTATGACCACGAGAAGACAGGTAGGTGTGGCTGCGCGCAGCGCTGCCCCGCCGTTCCTGGCCGCTCCCCGCGCTCCTGCCCGGCCCCGGCCCCGGCCCCCGCCCGCCTCCGGCCGGGCCGCGGGAGGAGGAGACTGCGGCGCGCACGGGGCGCGCGTCCGGCCGGGGGAGGAGGGGGTGAGGGCAGCGGGGCGAGCCAAGGGTTAATCCCGCTTCCCCGAGGGGGGAAGCGGACGGGCTCCCGCACCGCCCGGCCGGGGCAGCCCCGGCCCGCCCCGCCCGCCGGGAGCGGCTGCGGCTCCTTCCCCGAAGCGCGGGCCGGTTCAAACGGGGCCCGCGGCCGTGCCGGGCCCGGCGGCCGGAGCCGCGGGCAGGGCTGGAGCCGCCGGTCCCCACCTGTGTCCCGCCGGCTGGGGCGCGACAGCCGCGCCTCCCGGGAGAACAAAGGCTGCGCTCGGCCAGCGGCGGGGCTTGCGCGTCTCGCCGCTCCGCTCATCCATCGCCTGTTGAGCGGCGCCGCGTGTCCCCGGGCAGCGCCGTAACACCGAGCGGGGATGGAACGGGTGCTCTTCCTAAAGCCTGGGGATACTGAGTTCTGTCTGCTGGGGGAAAGGGAAGTGGTGTTATCTGCTGTCGTTTGTGGGCAAAGAGAGAGTGGTTTGTGTTACGTAACTCTCCGTTATGGTACCAGCTTTGTTGCTGCAGAGATCTCAAATCAGTGTTTAAGCTGACTGGAAAGCGAAGTGATTGTCAGCTGGAATGTGTTTGTGCTGCGTATTTCAGAGCGCTCCTTTGAATGTATGTTGTTAATAAACAATATTTTAAACTGTCGAATGTTCCCCAATTTATTTGACCATGCATAAACCAAACAACACTCAAGTTTGTTACTGAGAGTAATTCTTTGAAGTAGCAATTGCGTGTAGTCTGTATCTGTTAATTCAAAAAGTGCTGCTAATAAACTCGGACTGTGGGATTTTTTAAAAAAAAAAGATAACTTTTAGAGAAACCATTATATTTGCGTGTTTAAAGATGCAGTGCCTTACAAAGTTCTGCTAAGGGTCTCTTGGATTTTGCTTTTCTGCAATTGTTATTCCATTAATTACATCCTGGTTACCCTTCCCACCCCATTTGATAATAAGTTTGTCCTAATTGTACTGTCAAAATCAAGCCATGTGAAATAGGAAGTATTTTATTTTAAAAATAAAGACCTTTCCTTTTGCCTCTCTCCTGTTTGGAACATTTTCCCTGACAAAGTAGACAGAACCCAAATCAAAACAAAGAAGCAACTAAAAAAACCTGATGTTCTTTTAGGAAGACAAAGCAAGTAGGCTGCTTACTTCATGGCTATGATCAATCCGACAGAGTATGTGAAGTGAAATTACAGATTGCATTGGAAAGCTTTATGTCTGTAAAATGTCTTCATCTGTAGCATTTAAGTATGTGTTTAACTTCCCATACATAAATTGTTTCATGAAGTTCGGTAGAATTGCTTGCCTGGGTGAAATTGAGCAGATTCAGAAATTGACCAGATTCAGAAATTGAGCAGATTCAGGAATAACTTCTGAAGCTTAATTTAAAAAGGTCATGCCCAGAAAGTAATTGTTTAGACTTTATTATTTAAATTGCTTGTTGCTACTTTAATGCTTCATAAGAAAAATGCTTGAAGGAACAACATTCTGTTGAAGACTAGGCCTGCATTGTTTTCCAAATTCCTTTACCCCCACATGCAATCCCATAATACATGGAGTACTGACCTTTATTTTTCTTATAAAACTGTAGTTTTTGGATGCATTTATTATGCTTCCTTCTATATGAAAAACAGGGACAAGCATTTCTAGGATTATAGACTAGCTACTCTTGAAGCTTTTATATTTTTAAGTATGTTCCTTTACTTACTATCCTATTTGTTTTTCATCAGCAGCTACCTTCTGGCCTGGTTTTAATGTGCTTGATTTTAATGTTGAGTGTAATTATGTTTTGTAGTGGAGTTTTTTTTTCTTTTTTTCCCAGGCATAATCTGTGGAATAGCTTTGTGTAAACAAGCAAACAAAAATGCTGTACCCTTCCCCCTAACCTGTGTGTCAGCAGCATTTGGATGATAAACACTTGTGGTTTATAGGGAAGGGTGTTTATAGTAGTGACTGCTCTCCCAGGAAAGCCCCACTGGGTCTGCTGGCTCTCCCCTCACTGCTTATATGGATTTATTTACATGGGCCAATATTTTACCCTTGATGTGGTAAAGGTGCTGATTTTCTGGCTTTACTCAAAAAACATTTGCTGTACATATCTAAAATACAGTGTTTAAGCAGTTTAGGAGCAGATTTGTAGATTTTTCTTGTTTTGGAAAAACTTTGTAAGTGATGCTACAAGTTTTTATCCAGCATAGTCTTCAGGGGAAGTGAAGGGTTTTATTGTGCTCAAATAAAGCAGAGTGTGTCCTTTGGGAATCAAGCATGTAAAAGTCCATTCCTGTTCTGGCCTAGGCCTGTGTAAATTGATGTTACAGCAGTCCTGGTGCTGCCATTCCTATTGTGCTAAACCTTCCTTTGGATCCAGCTGACCTGAGGATGCTGACCCATCCAAAAGACCTTTCTTGCTGGGTGTGTTACCTGTGTTGCTGTATTGTCCTTGGATTACTTTCCTACTCATTTTTCAAACAGTGTCTGCTCACCAGGATGTCAGATGAGTGCCAGTATTGGCATAAAGGAGGGTCAGGAGCATGCTTGAAAGACAGATCAATGCACCCTGAATTCCTGTCAGCTGAAATGTTCCTAGAGCCTTGGGCACAAAGGTGTTAGTGAGGTGCCTTAGTGTCCTACATGCTCCAAGGAAACTGATGGGAGCCCTTGGATAATTTGCCTAACAGGCAGTTCATTCGTGCTTGGCAGGTTGGAGAGGCTCTGCCTGAGTGGAGAATGAGCTTTGCTGCTGACAAGTGTCAGAAGAGTTGCAGGCACTTAGGAGCTGAGAAGTCTTTGTGTTGTTGAGGATGACCTGACTGACCCAGCTTTTTCTGTCTTTCAGGTGCACTGGTCTGTATTCCCACTTGGGTGCTCAGTCTGTGTCTCACCATTAAACTGAGCTCCAGTGGATCATAGTTTAATGGCTGTTGTGTATTTTAAGAACTCAGTCTGAGCCACTGCTCAGAACTGCAGCAGCAGTAGCTGCTGTCAGAGGTGCATGTTAACTGTCCTGACAGAGTTATAGAAACCAGATTTATAAATCCCCCAGCTTTACTAAAACCTTTTTTTTTTAGTTCTAACAGTGATACTTTTTCAGAGCAAAGCAATCAACCTTGGTGTATTTTGACTTCAGCTGAACCTTGGCTGAGGTAGATAAGCACATTTCCCCCCAGCATATCAGCACAATATAAAGCTGTTACATAACTGGCTACAAAAGGCACTTACAGAAGTCTCTGAAAGGAGCAAAGGTGCTACCAAATGTAGGCATTCTGGGGTAAGAGCTAGGAGAAATCCCAGGAGGCCTTACTGTTCATGCATTTTATTTTTTCATGGATTTTGAAGTGTGTTTGATGTGCTTCACCAAAAAATTCTCATTTTATATGTCTGAATAATGGAATGTGGATGGGATTTAGGAAGAACACAGATGTTTGTAAAGATCACAGAAGGGCATGAGAAAATGCCTTTTTTGTTTTGTTTGTTTTTGGTTTTGCTGGTATAAGCCCGAATCATAAATCTATCCTTAGAATTTACATACAGTGCTTCTTGGAAAAGGTAAAAGAGAGAACATTCTGTGTCTTCCTTAGCTCAGAAGCTGAAAGGTGAGGGGATAAGGAAGAGAGGATCCAAAGACTGGATTTGATTAATTTTCCCATACACCCGTGGCAGCTTTCCTGTAGGATGCTGTTTTGTACCCAGAAGTTAAAGGAGAGAACCTGTGAGGTGGAGCAGGATGTTTTGTGTGAGGTTTGGTTGCTCTAAGAGGACAGAGGAATGATTTGTTCTTGATTCTGTGTGCAGTTGCAATGTGTAGGACAGAAGGCTTCCAACAGTATAGCAGTTTTATTTGGCTGTTGTCACAACTGATAAATGCTGGTATAACATGTGTAGGCTCTGTTGTGGTTGTTTCTGTTCTGATTTTTATCAACTCCTCTTCAGGGAAGCCTTTATTGTGTAACATAGCTTTGTATCTCAGAGGATTTTGAAACAAGACAAGTGATTGTTGATGGAGTGGGAGAAATTTCTAAATGGAGTTGTCTGATTCTTTATTTTTTTTTTTCCTGTGAGCAGATTTTGCCAGTGAAGAATACAGTATCATTAGGATTTTCTGGTGTATTTGCTGTATATTCACAGTTAAGCATTTCACTGAGCTGCTGTGTGTATAAGGAGTGAATGACTGCCTGATGCCATGGCATGCAATCTCTGTAAAACAAAACGTAGAAAAATAAGAGAATAAAGCTGTTACTTCAGTGGCTTTCTTATCTGTGCTGCAGCTTAATTTGATTCAAATGCAATCCAGGGAAATCTCAAAGGGATTAAAAAAGCAACAAAAACTAAATCCTTCTTATTGTGGCAGAGGAATTCTTGTAGCTGCAGTGGAATGAAGCATCAAGTGCCGTGCTGGGAGTGGAGCAGGATGCAGGAGTGAGCCTGGAGATGGCTCTAGGTGGCTGTGACTGGACAGGCATGGCACCCCAAATACCTGTAAACAAATTTATTGCTCCAGTCAATGAAATGATCTCTTCCTCCAAACCTTGTGCTTTACTTTTCAAATACAACAGGTTCCACAATACCGTGCTGAAACAGAATGAGGAAAAAATATTTCCATTGCACGTGGTCTTGGTTGTTTCGACTGTGGTCATGTTTATTTCTTTGTTTGTTTCTTTGTTTGTTTGGTTTTTTTGTTGTTTTTTTGGTTTTTTTGGTTTTTTTTTGGTTTTTTTTGGTTTTTTTTGGTTTTTTGAGTGAGATAAAGCTCTCTTGAAAGTCTGCTTGGAAGACCCCCAGTATTTTTTGATAGCATGTATTCCTAAAAGATATCCAAACAGTTTCTTCTAGTACATAATGTGGACTTTAAAAAAATAAATTGATTTTGGTTTATGGATTTATCATTTTGGAGAAATCTTATAATCAACAGAGGTCGTGGAGATCTTCTTTCCCTCACATGTGTGTAATGAATATTTCTGAAGAACTTGGATTTCAAACTCTTTATTCACTCAGTCTTGCCATTGTAATAACAGCAACACTGAAAATACTTCTTTTTCAGCTTTTAATTTTAAACTAAAATATTCCTGGAGGCTTTTTTCTCTGCAAGCTATCTGCATTTGGTCTGAAATAAGACACAGATTATGTTGAGGGAAGTAGCATTTCCTATCTTTGTGACTGAACTGCAGTCAAGGAACTCTTTCTTCCCTGTTCTGTCCTGGATTAACTTTGTGGATTATCTGACAAAAAGACACTTTTCCTGCAGTCTGTTCATGGCAAACAGTTTGTTATGCAAGCCTGAAGACTGTGTAAGCCCTGGCCTTCTGTAACCACAATCATATTTTTCAGTGGAGGGACAATGAGACTGACATTTAACTTCTCCAATGCCCCAAACATAACAGTCGTGTCTTGTAACAGCAAGGAAGAGAATTGCACTGCTGTGGTTACTCTCTTACATCAATTTAAAGTACCAGCTACCTCCCCAGTTACTGGTGCTCACAAAGGAAAACCACAGGCACTGTGGAATCATTTGTAAAATGTGTAAAAGCAGATTCCCAGTCCAGCCTTGATAACTGTCAGTGAAAGTTGTAGCCTGCAAATATCCACTGGTGAGTGGGAGGTTTTCCTTCAGTTCATCTCTCATCTTACTCCTCTTTGCAGTAGCATGAGACTTTCAGGCTCCTTGCTTCTCTAGTGAAAAAAATGATTTCTAACAATGGCATTATCAGTATTGATGAGATTAATTTTCTTCTGCTTGGGGTTTTGGGAATTTTGTTCCATTTATATATGTTTGTTGAAATAAATTACTCCTGTGGTGTCAGTGGTATGTTCTGAAGTCAAGGACAATCCAATTAGTGTTGATTGGGATTTGGCAGCTAAATCCCTGCTCATTGAGCCAAGAACATGCTGGTTATTGCTTATCTGCTAGTGACTAGATAGATCCTGATTTCATGTCTCTAATGTTTACAGTTCTCAGTTTTCAATCTTCTGCAGATTGAATACTATGAAAAAATGCAATCATTGAACAGAATTCTTTGTTTCCTTTCTGGTAGTGTTGTGTTCTAGGTGTCAAAGTAGCCACAACATTTGCACTGAGCTGGATGTGGGTGACAGGCTGTCACTGCTGCAGCCAGAACCAGCCCTTGGTGACAGTATGGTCTGGGGTTGTTGTGGAGGAAAGCTGAGAGACAGAATAAACAAACTCATCATAATTCTGGATACAAATTCTGGATAGTTGCATGCAAAACCCCATTGGACCATGGGAGACCTCAGTGGATAAAAAGAGACAAAGGAATTTTACTGGGCTTATAAAATCAATCACTCAGAAAGAAATTCAAGGGGGAAAAAATAGAAGGTAGGGAAAATGTCCTTATCGTGTCCTTTTACTGTGGTTCATGTGTTGTTTTCTAGGATTTAAAACCACAGAAAATCCATTATCTGACACTTGGATTGATCTTCAGCAAGACAGAAAATGTCTTTTTTAAATGTTAGAGTGTTGGGTTGGGTTGCTGGAATAGCAGCTGGAAGGAAGATGAGACATTCTGGCAGAAGATTTCTCAGATGCTTGTGGGGGAAAAGGGATGACAGCTCTTCTTTCTGGAACCTTGACTTCAGCTGTGGATTTTGGGTTGTGGGTTGTGTTGAGCTCCTTTTGCCAGGACAGTGCTGCTGTGGACAGGGATGCCAGGAGTGGTGTCAGACTCTGTGCTGGCTGCATGTCACTTCCTTGTGGCTCAGGAACCCTTCACAAGACATTGGCCACTCCTGCTTACTCTATTTGGCACATTCTGGTATTTTAGATTGCTTTCTGTCTTCTAGGTTTATTCCAGAAGAATCTCTGCCTTATCATCTCTCTCACTTTCTCCTTCCTTCTCTCACTCTCAGTATCCATTTAACTCTCTTTATCTACTCTGTGGTTTTCTGAGATGAAGTCTTCTTGGCCACTCAGTTTTGATTTCTTAGGGTTTTCATCTTTAAATAAACAAATTCCAATTCATCACACAAACACCAGGGCCAGATTTTGTCCCTTCAGTAAATTTTGAGCCTAAAAGAGTGTTTGGTAGAATTTTCGTTTAGGCCAAAAAAAATCCTTTTCTCCCCAGTCTTATTTCTTCGAAGCAGAAAAAGTATTTGGTATGAAATTTTACTGAAATAATTGAGCTGGAAACAGATGCCAACCATTGAGACTTTATATGGTGCATTAAGTTTAAGTAAAAAATAATTGAAAATAGTTAAAGAACAAGATAGAGCACCATTAGAGATGCCTGTAGCTGTTAGTTATTTGTGTATCTAAAAAACATCACACTCTTGTGTCTTAGTTTGTTATAACTGCACCAGTTAAAGCCCAGTAAACCTTTTAAGCTTGACCACTGTGTTGAAGTTTTCCACAGTTTAGATTTGTGCATTTAACATGTGTATTTTTGTTTTGGACGAAGAAATGCAGACGCTCGTCCTTTTTTGTGACTATTGTTCTCTGGGCTGTAAATCTAATTCCTAAATGGCAGTAAGAATAAGCTGTATGTGTGACTAACAAAATACTCAAGACTCAAAAGACAAAGTTGTGACCTTGTCATAAATCCAACTGTAATGGAATTTTAATTCTTGAAATATTGTTGAATTGGCATACTGTACTTCTTAAAAAATTAGAAAAGCTGTGTTTTTGAATTCTATTACACAGGCTGCTTTTCATAAACATGCAAATTGCAATTGCATAAAAATAGAAGAAAGCCACATGCTTTGTTCCTGTGGAGCTCTTTCTTCATAATTAATGTATTTTCCCAGAAAAACACATAGTAGTTTTATGAAGCTCGTGTGATGACTGGGCTGTTACTGGTCTATATTGTTGGTGTGCTATTTTTAAACTAGGTTTAATACAAAACATTCCAGTAGAACCTACAAGAGGATTTCCATTTTCTTTCTTCTTGTTTTATAGTTTGTGAAGAGAGAATTAGTAGGTTTGATAATTTTTAAGAATATATAATTTTTAAAAGAAGGTTTCAAAGAAAAATTGGTCATACAACCAATTTTAAAAGCCTTCCTAAAACACGGATTTAAACCCACGTTTCCCCCCATATTTTTGGGGGGTAATTTAATCTATTTAGAGTCTTCCTCTTTTGGGCTGCAAGTTCTTAGAATCTTCAGCCTGTGAGAGTTTTTTGCTTTCAGTGTATTTTGTTCAGTGGGCTGCCAGGCAGAATTTGCTTTTTGTGAAGTGTCTTAGCCTGGGGCCTCTGCCTGAGCCATAGGTTGTGCCCAGCTGCAGCTGAGGAACAAGTTGGAATTTCCTGTAAAGGGAGGGAAGAGCTGCTGCCTTAGGGATTCACCCTACATTTCTTAGAAGTGCAGTTATTGAATTATTTTATGCCTTTCAGGAGCTGCTTGATTTTGCAAAATAGGAAGCTAATTAGCATGTGTCTCTCATGATCAGTAACTTTCAGCAGTGGTAGAAAGCCTAAGGTTTGGAATGGATGCTTTTAATGGCATTTCCAAAACAAATAAGATAACGAGGCATACACACAGAATAAAAGGATGTTTTCTGTCATAATAAATATTCAGTTTGTGTTCAGAAATCCATGCAAGTGTTCAAAGTATTGCAGAGGAATGTTTCTCCCCACGGTAATTTATAGTGACTAAAACTGAAATGCTAATTTTCAGTGATAAATTCTGGTCCACCTTGCTGAAATGAGTTCAGAGAGCACCTGTGAGGGTCTCAGGTTTGCCCTTTAGCTGGAGGCAGCCAGTGTAGACCCTGGTGCCAGTTCTGTGCTACTCCCACTCCGCAGCTGAGGTTTTGACTCCAGCTACCTGTAAGCATGCTTGGAGCTGAGGCTGAGGGTTTGGATTGTGATGCTGTGTGTTCCCTTTTCCAGCTCTGGGGGTCGGTTCTTTGCAGCAGACAGAGCTGGAGCATCCCAGAGCCCCTCACCCGGCGCGGTGTCCTCAGCCTGCAGCTGCGGCGGCACTGCGCTCCAGCAGCACAGCCAAAGCAAGTGGCCCTGTTGTTTCAGCTACAGGCAACTGAAAAGAAAACAAAGCCATAGAGAGCCACATGTTTGTGATTTGGAATTCAAAACTCTTCTTTCAAAAGATTCTCTTTCCTGTTTGATTAACGTGCACAAATAATGATACCCTGAGTAAACGGCGTCCGCTCAAGTTGTGACACTCCTGTGAGGTTGTTGTTTCAGCACCGTGTTTCCAAATATTTTGTTTATGGTGTTTATTATTAAAAGAGATGAGATCATACATGTTGAACAAAATAATCTCCTGGAGGCTGTTTTTTATAATTTTGTTCTCTTTTGCCACATGGCATCTTTTTGGAAGAGGCAAGACTGTCACTCATTTTTTGTGAGAGAGAAAAGACCTCAGAAAACACGCTGTGTGCCTTTCTGACCTTGTAAGATGTTTTTGCATTCTTACAAAGTTGTTTACATGCTTGTTCATGGGTTTCTTTATGATTTTTGTTTTTAATTTACAAAAATATGGCCAGTTTTAGTAAATGGCCTTTTTTGGAAAACTGCAGTTCAAGAACATGGGGGTTCCCTGGTCCAGTCTCTAGACATAGTTATTGGTAATCAGAGCTGCTCTTCTTGCTGATAGCTTAGTAGAAGACCAAAGGTAGCAGTTTACATCCTTACTTAATTCTAATAAAAATGAGGATTGTTGCTCTTTACAGCGAGGTAGGATTTGAGAGGCCTAACTCAGAAGACTGTAAGACTGTTGTTTTCATAATCTGTTATTTTCTTGAGAATATGCTTACCATTATTTGAAGTTAGAAAACCCAGAGGTAAGAGTCAGATGCAAGTAATAATAACAATAATAATTTTTTTAAAGAAAGGCCTTAACTGGTCTACAACTCATTGTTTCTGCCTTGTGGAAGAGACCTTAGAGATGTTTCATTTCCCAAAGTTGTGATGGTTAAGGATAGGATGCTGAAAAGGAAAACCTATGGATCTCCTATCTTCCTTTGTAACTGAGTTGTGTGTTCTGCTTATTCTCAGCCAGTGTTCTTAAAGTTATAATAAAGTCTGTGGGTTGAGTTGTTTCCTGTCCCTAACTTCTTTTCTCCTTCTCCTCTCTGGCTCCCCAAAAATCAGTAATTCTTGTTTTAAGTTTCATATGAAAACAAGAAGAGTCATGGCTACTAATAAAATACTGAAGCAGAAGACTCAGAATATAGTTCTGTTTAAAAATCCCCATATAAAGTCTAGAAATGAGCAGTAGAAAACCCTCATTACTTACTGTCTAAGTCTGGTATGTACTCCCTACCTAGTCTTAACTGTTCCCTTAAAGCTTTGAAAATAGATTTGCAGAGACCAAAACATAAATTGCATGTTTTATTAGATTTGATTTATGGTCTTATGAAAACTCTGGATTTTTTTTTTTTATTCTTTTGCATTTGATGATTACTGAGAGGAGCTTTGGACTTCAGTGATCTTCCTGTAGCTGTATAAAGCACCATATGCTTTCTGCAGTTTTCACAGCAGATGGACCAAGGTTTTGTCAACATGGTCTTGCCAAACTTAATTAGCAGCAAATTTTCATGTTTGAATCTAAGCTGTTCCTGATTTAATGGTAAGAGTCCCAAGAGTTATGTACAGATTAAAGGATCATAGAATGGTTTTGGTTGGAAGGGACCTTAAAAATCCTCTGGTTCCATGAGCAGGGAATCTTCCACTGGATTGGGTTGTCCTTCCTCTGTTGGGGCCTCCAGAGGTGCTGGAGCACTCCAGGTGAACTCTCAGGAGAGCAGAGTAGGAGGAAAGAATCACCTCTCTTGACCTGCTGGATGGTAAGGGATGGGTGCAGGTGGTCACTTTTCCTGGGCAAAATTGGTAGCATGGACTCCTAAAATTAGTTTTGCAGGCCATTTTTTGGTTCAACCTGTAAATATCAAGTAACAAATGAAGTAGAATACTTAATGCTTGAGACTTTTAGGTGATTAAAAGAAAGTAATTAAAGTAATTCTGAATAGCTGAATCTAAAGCTTGTGGTGAAGGGCTCCAGACAGAGCTCATGATACTGAGAGTGACTAGAATGTTCAAATTTTGGATGAAATGCATTTTTATAAATACAAGCCAAAGTACATTTAATGGTGAGAAAGAATTCATGGCAATGGTCTCTAATTTAGCTATTGTCACTTAGTGGAAAAGTTCTTGGAATTTGTTGGGACAGTTCTCTGTAAAACTTCAGCCTAAAGTCTGGTATGGCATCAGGAAACTCAGAAATAAACAGTGTGGAATTGTGAAAAAACCCACCCAAAACCACTGTGGTGTTGGGACTTGCAGCTCAGGGGCCAGGGATGGGTTAGGGGAACCCCAGAGGTCCTGCTCAGCTCTGTCTCTGATCCAGACCCCTAAACACTGGGCAGGAGCTGTGGGAATTGCCTGATCCCTTCTCCTCTCCCAAGGCACAAATGGCTGCAGCCTTTGCTGATCTGCCTGGGCAGATCCTGACTCATCCTCAGAGCCCTCCACAGCAGCCCTCAAACCCCTGCAGTGCTCCTCTGACCTTCAGGAGACTTTTCAGAGTGTTTGAGTCATGTGGGTTTGGGTACAGTTGTCAGCCTGTTCCTGCTCTTCTCCTTGAAGTGTGGGGACCAAACTGCATGTGGTAATTTACATGAAACCTTACCAAAATACAGAGTGAGACTGGTACTTGCTGGTTTTGTGGCCAGTTCCATGACATCACTCTGAGCTTTTTTTATTTGTTTTTTTTTTTTTAGCTCTCAGCATCACAACACTGAGGGTCACTTTGTGGTCTGCTTTAACCTCTATATCCCTTTCACCTAAACCACATTTGGACCATCCCCTATATGTGCAGTCAGGTGTTCTGGCCTAACTCTGCATCTTTGCAGTTCTCCTTAGTCACACTCTTGAAATTTTTTCATAACTTTTTTCCCAGTCTTTCAGGATCACTTTGAATTCTTGTTTTGTCCTCTACTCTGTTTATTATCTTCATTTTCAGAAAATAAATAATGTCTGTATATATAAAATATTTTTATAAATATATATGTTTATATATTAAAAGAACAGGTGCACTTATGTTCTGTGTTTCAGCCTGCAGCAATTTATATCAAAACTAAACGAAAACCCACTTCAAATCAAAAACCAGGCATTGGACCCCACAATGACTCACATATCATGTCTGAGAGATAGAATTAATGCTGCTGTAAATATGATTGAGTGTGTGTAGTGAAAAAAATTGCAGAAAGCACATTCAGTTGATGTCCCTAGGCACACTAAATTTTGGGTTGTTTGGGGTGCATTTAAGTAGGGTGATATTTTAAGAGTCAGGGACTTTGAGAAACAAGTTGGCCAATTATTTCCTAAACAGCAGAGCTAGTGACGTGTTTCTGCACATTTTTTCTCTTTTGTCTGGAATGGCCCTGGTAGTGCTGCTACAGACAAGGAACAGGGTGTCTTGAATACTAACTTTTCTTCAGATCAGGGTCACTGTGTGTTTATTTATTTATTTGGGTTAAAGGCCATTGGTCACACACACACACGTCGTTTCTGTAGGAAACCTCTCTGCAAGGAGCAGTTTTACTTGTGAGAGCACCATTTACTGTCACTTAGGAGAATATCTGCCTGCCTTTGTGGCAGACACATTATAATATGCTCCAGTTAAGATTCTGGGCCTGCCACAGCCTCAGAAGGGAGAGGTTATGTTCTGTTAATTAATTATGGGCCCATAGTCAAGTGGCATTTAATTGTTTGGTAGGACATGGATGTGACTCTGTTTTCTTTGTTTGTGCTCTCATTTCAGGCAACCAGTTCCTTTGGTTTCTTGCAGTTGCAAAATATGCATTGAAGAGTTAAAAAAATACAAGTTTTACTGCTAATGGGGCATGCACTGGAAGTGCATTTGGATGTGCAAAATCTTGGCAGTGTAGCTTATTTATGGGGCAGGAGATGGCAGTAAGGAAATAGGTGATTTAGCACGAGCACAGAACCATTCTTTATTCTTACATTATGGTTTTAAGAGAACTCTCAAAACCCCTGAGATACCATAATAATTGTTCACATTTACACATTTATATTTATTTCGCGCCTTCCTGTTTGATTTTTTTTTTGGGGGGGGTGTTTTTCCAATCAAGTATTTACCAGCATTTGCAGTGCTTGTTTAGCTATGTGTGGAGATCAGGTGAGATATTATGTGCTATGTGAGCAAAATGCAATTCACATTATGCACAGTTCAGCTTTAGGGAAGACTGCTGGAGTTAGAAGTAATACAAATAGAGTAACACTTGTGGTGTTTGAAAGTTTGTGTCTGTGGATTTCAAAGAAATTTGCATACAGCATTATTTTGAAGAATTCACATTTTTTGTGTTTTTTCCCACTTAATTTAAGGCACTCTGGCAGCTGGTTCTGTGGCAAGGAGGGAATGAAATACTGTTAACCTCTGCGAGCCAGAACACAAACAAACAGTGTTTAACTTGGGGACAGCTGAGGGTGTTCCAGACAATGGTGTTAATTTTGATTGCCTGTTTGAAGTAGCCCTGTGCTTTTTGTTCTCATTTCGGAAGCCAAACATGTTGTTTGGACCTTGTCTGCAGCTGTGAAGAACAAAGTTTGTCATGCATGAGCTGAGCAGGGTGACATCAGGGGATGACGGTGGCCGCTGTGGCAGCATGCTGCTGTTTGCCCCTGCTGTGCAAGCGTGACCACTGCCATGGATTCCTTTCATTTGGGGGCAGGCAGGCAGGCAGGGGTGAAATTGCATTCTCTGGGTATTTATGGACCCCTTGTTAATGGGGGCTGCTGTTGTTTTGGGGCTCTGTTGCAGGGTGTTCCCAGGTCAGTGCTCCTGCAGGGCTCTCAGTGGGCAGCTCAGGCTGTTTGCAGGGTGACACTCCAGCTCTTTGCAGTTCAGCCATGACAGGAGGCCAATGACTCTGGAGCTTTCTCACATGCCCTGCACATCCCCAGCTTATGGAGTGCTGGAGAATGTGGAGCAAATATGCCTAAACCCTCAGGGGCCAATTCTCTTGAAGCAGAATGCTCCTTTAGAGTCCTGGCTTGCACAGGGCAGCGTGGGGTTAGCTGGTACCTGGGGTGGGCAGCCTCAGTGTTGGCAGTGGTGCCATTCAGGCAGGTGGGTAAGGAGCTGGTTTTTGCTAAATACATATGGGCCATAAGATATGCTCAGCTTACTGGAAGCTCCTTGTTTTTTTGCTCTGTTTTTAGTCTATAGTCAGTCCAGACAAAATATTTGGCCTACCAGGATATGTGAATCATTCTTCTTTGTAAAGCATCATTTATCATCTGTGTTCTGAAAGGGTTTTGTATGAGGAAAACACTGAATACACTCAGAAATTTTTATTGTCAACGTGCGTTTTTACAGCTGTTGTGTAAAAATCTTGCTTTGTTGAGATCAAAATATTATTTAATTGTTTTAGCCTATTGGAATCACAGGAAATATACAGGGTGGAAAACTCCCAAATGACTTGTCACTCTCCATCATCTGTAGGTGAGCAGTGGCACGAAGACTTAAATAAACAAATCTTAGCAGCTGGTTAGTTCTGGGAAAAAAGAGAAAACTTGCTTCCTCATCCTTTATGATTGCTTATACTTATGTGCTGAGTAGAAGAAAAGCTTTGAAACTTACTTAATCAATGCAAAAATATATGTACAGTAGAAATCTGTTGTTAAGATTGAGTGAACAGTTTGAAATCGTCTTGTGTTGATTTTTTTGTCCTTTTAGTCTTGTTTTAAATTAAACTAAGCCAGGTTTTGAAAGAAACTAATGCATGTGAAGAGGGTACTGTCTAAAATTCTGTGTGGACTTTCGGTAAGCATCTCAGTACCCAAAGATCTGTGGCAGCTGCTGTGAAGTTGAGGGCAAAATAATGTTGTAGTAGGCAGTTGAGATGACCTCCCAATCACAGAATTCTGTTTGAACAGATTTGGTATCAAGTATGATGCAAGGAGGTTTGCTGGCATGTGATACATGTGATTGATCCCTGCTGGCTGTGAGCATGTATGGATCCATGTTCCAGTTCCTCTCATTAAAGGACTGTGGCTCTGCAAGGGCCTAGAGGCAGGAAGCATTATAGAAAAACGGTATTTTAAATAACAATAAGGAATGGAAAAGGGCAGTGGAAGAGGAATTGTGAGATGACAAACATTGTCTATTAGAGATCAAGAGTGCAGTGTACAGAGGAACAATCCTGTGAAGGTGGTGGAGAGAGAACAGGGATTTGGAAGTTGAGGCAGATTCTTATTGCAGAGGACTGGAAAGTAGATCAGGAGGAAGAGAGTTGCAGAGCTAACATCTTGCATGGTGGGATTTGCTAAGTAATATTTACAGGTTGGGTTGCGATGTGGGCAGCTTGTGCAAGCTCCAGAACAGGAATTTGCAGTGATGTGAGGTGTGGGACTATAAATAAAGACTGCATTTAAGGCTAAATGAGGGAGTTGGAGAAATGGGTTGCACGTTATCTCTGCAGCGCTGTCACTGCGTGGGATGTCGGAAGGGCTCTTGTGAGGAAGATTCTTCTTTACACATTTCAGATTTGAGGAGGATTGTTTTGATCTGAGGCAGATGAAAGAGGGATGTGTGTGAATATACAGCTTTCAAAATAAAGATGTGAAGACGGAGGGGATTTATCTGTCTCTGCTGCCTGAACTGTGTTAACAGGCCCTGGGTTGAAAATTTCAGATGAGCCGGCTTAGTCATGTATTGCAAGAATATCTTGAACTTATCGAGATGTTAGCTTTTAACACAGCTGGCAAATAGTATCCAAAAGTAATTTTAAATTTTTGGAGGTCATGATAATTCCCTAGCTCTAGAGTGACAGTGTGTCCAGTGTAAAACAGCATTAAGTTACATTTATGTTGCAATTTAGCAGGAAACGTGCATCTCTCACGTAAGATCTTTCCTTTGATTCCAAGCAAGTGCTTTTTACTAAAAATCAATGAGGCTTTTTTTTCGATATTGTGGAAATATTATTTTTATTGATCAACTACCCAGCCCTGAAATGCTCTCAGAAGTGATGATTGTTTTGCTTCAAAGTGTGTCACACCAACTTCAGCGAGTTACCCTCTGCTGTTTATGTGGAGCGTCTTTCTGGTGTTGAAAACATCAACCCACACCATGTCTAATCTCACAGTAGACTGAGAGCTTTGGAAACCTTCACCTTGAAAATTTCAGAAAGTTCATTGCCTTCTGTATAAAGAATGTTATTTACAAAGGATTTTTCCACGTATTTGAGAGCAAGATGCATGCTGTAATGCACGCTCACTTTGCTTTCTGGTTTCTTGGCTTCAAGGAGGAGCCGCTTTTTTGCTGCTGTATCTTTTACACAGATGTGTGTTTTGCTTAATTTTACTCTAATCCTTCGTGTACACTTTGATGACAAAGAAGTAACAGATCCTCCTTTGCAAAGCGTTTGGATACTTTACTGTGTACAAAAGCATCACTTTGAACTCTGAAAAAATTACTGTAATGAAAGAGCTGAGTTCCAAACGTGTCAGAGTTGAGCTTGAGAATAAACGTTCTGCATTTTTAGCTGCTCTGTGCAAAGACAGTCTTTTTGAACATGAAATATATGATTACTATGTGTGAGAAGATGCAAAGCACTTTTTATTTGATGTAAACACTGTCATAATGCTGCATGTTCTGCTTTACTCCAGTGTTTATGATTACACTTATTATTTGGTAAGGAGGCATAAAGAGCTTCTAAAGAAACATCGCAAAATAGTCCAAATGATGTCAAGGATAAAATTGATTAAAAACCTGAAAAAAGCCTTTGCTTTTTCAGTCATTAAGCAGACATGAAGCCCAGATCCTCAAGCTGAGGGAAGAGTAGTGCTCTGGTGTAGGCACACAGTTGGTGGGAATTGGAGTGGGGCTCCATCCCCAATGGGCTGCAGCTGTGAGCAGCAGGTGAGCAGTGCTGGAGGTGATGAGCCATGGGGTGCTGAGGTGTTGCTGACCAATCACCAAAGGGAACAGAGGGCACACAGGTGCAGTGCATTGACATGAGGGCTAGGAAAGGTTGGGCTGAAGGCCAAAGGCTTGCAGCCTGCTGAGGAGCTGATGTTGCTCTGCATGGGCAAAGACCTGGAGCCCTCTGATGTGGTAAGGTGTTGCTCTGGATGGGTTGGAGCTTTCTGGAATTGTGTGGTGGTACTGTGTATCGTGGCCCTCTCAGGTGTGACCTGTGCTGTGGCACTCTGTCACAACAGACCTTGTCATTCTGGTGTGGAGGGGGTCTGTAGAACACAGTCCAGGGCAAATCCTGCCCTGTCAGTGGGATGGTGCAGAGGGACAGCTGAAGGAATCTGTCCTGGAGGATATGCCAGCAGAAGGTCTCCACTGTGGGTGTTGCCATGGGGGGATACAGTTTGCTTGTGGAAGGCTCTGCAGAAATATCTGGAAAATCTGGTGTAAAACTCTGATCCGTTCCTCTCTGCCTCTAAAGATGTATGTGGAATTCCTGGGCAGTACCCAAGAAGGTGTGTAGGAATCCCAGATGTGCCTTTGTGTTGCTGTAGGTGAGGATATTCTGCTGCAGGGGGAGGTTGCTGGGGCTGTTGAGAGCTGCTCTAGTAGATTTACTCTACATTTCCCCTCATTCTGCAAGTAATGTGGGTTGAAGTTGGGCTTTCAGGCTGCTGAAATACAGAATATTTTCTAGGTCCTTTATTTTATTTCTGTAGGGCTGCCTTGTTAGGTCTTGCAGCACTGAACTGATGTTTTGCCCTTAGTGGGGAACATTAGAGGAGTGGCTTTGGCCCCTTCAGTTTAAACTGAAGGTCATAATTAAACTTTTTCAATAGTTGTTCTGTTTGGTTATGTTCTGGTTTGAGTCATGAAGGAGTTGCCGAGTTGCCTTTTTTATTTTTTCTGATGGACACAATAGAGTTGGGGTCTGGTAGGATTAGTAAGACAAGAAAAATGCTTGTTGGAGATATATCCAGAAATGGGAAATTTTTTCTTTTTTTTTTTTCCCTGGAGGTGAAAGATGCTCTTAAAAATAAATCAGGGTCCAGTCATTTAGCACAAGTTTTTTTTTTTCCTCTTTTAAAATGAGGGTATGTATCCTACTTCATGTACCTGCATCAGAAAAATTGGGAGTTTGCCATTTTAGTTCCAAAGCAATGGCTAAGCAGTCTAAAATTTCTCTTAGTGCAAACATTATGGGATTTTTTTTTTCATATTTTGAAAGTCAGTTTTAAACTTTGAAAGTACTGAAGTTTGAGTACTCAGTCTCCAGCAAGTTCTTTTTTCCTCTGTTTTTCCATTGACAATCAACTTAACAAGAAAGTCCATGAGGCTAAGTAAATAACTACAGATACAAATCCAGGAGAAGGGTAACAGGGTGATATGTGCAAACCTTGTAGCTCCTTTTTGCACATTTCTGTTAAAATAAGTTATTAAGTAATACAAGTCCTCAGAGGCCTCCTCTGTGTGAAATGTGTATTTAGCACTTGAAAGTCATGGTGATGCCAAAGAATATAGGAAGTTCTATTAAAAATTAATACCATTTACTGTATAATAGGGCACAAAATGTACTGTAGAGCCAGGGATACAGTTTCATGATTGGAGAGCTTTCCATGTATTATCATTTCAGACTTCTGAAAAGCAGCTTTTTACCAGCTGCTAATAAATGATTTCTGTGTGACTGTGTTGCTAAAATGCAGTCTGCTAAAGGTCTGTGTCTTCTCTACTTTCAAGTGTTCTCAAGAATTGTGAAAATACTTTTATTCTTTAGAAAGCTTTAAGTAACTTTCCTATGCTGCCAGTTGAACAGAAGTCAGCCCCAAAAGCCAGCCCTGCTGAGCTGCATGAAACCAAGGGAGGCCTTGAAGGCAAACAAGTTCACAAATACCACCTGAGAAAATCCACCAAAAAACAAACCACAAACCACCACCACCACAAAAACTGCTCAGAACAAACCAAGAAAACTCCCTAAACCAAACCCCCCGGAAGTAACTTCTTTCATTTCCTGCATGTTTTCTAGAGAAGTTTGAGGCTGTCAGACCCACAAGTGGTTTCTGTCATTTCATTTGCTGAAGTGAGGGGTAGCAATAGGTTTGATGGTGTTTGTGTTCAGCCACTTGAGGGGGTAATGCATAGGAAGCATGAGGATGAAAAGGTATCACCTGCTGCTGCCACACAAGTGGGTTTTTACCTCTGTGCCAGGAAGAGTTTTTTGTGAAGTATTGCTCAGTGTTTGGGCAGTGACATGCAGAGCATTGTGTCATGTTGAACTTCTGGTCTGCAAGCTGCATAATAAAAGTTTGTGCCTCACTTGGTGATCTGTACTCTGCATGTAAATTGAAATAGTTCTGTCTTTCCAGGATGGGGCAAGGAGGAAAGCAGTAGAGACTATATATATATATTTATAATATATATATATATATATATATATATATATATAAATATGTGTGTGTGTGTGTGTGTGTGTGTGTGTATATATATATACACACTCTATATATTTATCTATAAAAATAAATTTTTTGCATGTGTGTATGAGCTGCTTTTTAGGGAGTGCTTTGGATATTTTCCTGTTTATTTAATTGTACCTTGAATTGAAATCTTTCTCACTTGTGTTAATTTCAAGTTAATGTGTTTTATGATTGTATTGTGCGTAAGTAGGGCACAGCCCAAAACCTGGCTGGAGTACATGGAAATTTACTTCAGTTTAAAGGCAAATGATTGCTTTGTAAGTTGCACCTTTGTATATTTGTGCTGCCATATTAATTGTGGTTTTATCATGCTAATAGATTTGGTGTGGCCCAGTAAGTCTGTCAAGGGCCCCCTTACTTCCTATCCACAGCACTCTTAGGATTTAAAGAAAAAAATTCAAAGTCACTGGTGGACTTTTTTCCTCTCTTGCATTCTTTCACAGTGTATGAGAAAGTAACAAGTTAGGAAACTAATCTAGCAAATTTTTCCTGTTTAATTTATTAATAGGAATTAATAAAGCTATTTAATTTTATTCAGTGCCATACCAGTTAGAGATTCAGAACTGAAAAACAGGTTTGAAATGGTAACTCAGACTTTGCTGTGGCAGGGCAATAATAGTTACTCTGTCATGGGGACTGCACAAAGGTAAGAGGATGAGTAATGAGATGGATTGGGGAAGATTTCCTTGGGTAAAGTTGACACTGGGGTTAAGTGGGAAGCCAAGAGAAGTGGAGAATAGAGATGTGCAGGTAGTGCCTGCCTGGGGGAGCAGGGTGGGTAGGAGCTGTGCTGTTACCTTAATAACAACTGAAATTAAGTTGATTTTGTACTTTCAGGTAGCTCCTTCTGTTTTGTTAGTAATGATGCTCTTCAGACTCTTCTTTCATTCTGACAGAGAGGTTCTGTTTTCCCCTCAAGTCTCCATGGAGACTTTTGGAGTTGGAGTTAGGAGAGGTTATGTACACACAGCGTTGTCTTGTCATCCATAACTTCTCAGTTCTCTAAACTAATCCCAAGCATTGAAGTGTGAGATGGCTCCATGCAGCCCTGTACGTAAGGACAGACATGCTGGGGAGGAGAAGGCTGTTTGTCTTGGACACTGCTTTCCTGCTGTTTTTTGGTGTCAGGCTTCTGACTGATGCCAAATGCTGGCTGGATCAGTAAAAAAACCTTGCAGTTTATAAATTCAGAGGGCAGCTCTCATACATATCTCAATTATTTGGCATACTGAGCCAGAAAATCAGATAAGGAATCTCCAAGTGCTGGTACTTTGGCTAGTAACAGAGTGATGAAGCTTTTTACTTTGGCAAACAGATTGTTTGTGAGATGGAGTTTTTGGTTTTGCTGACGATATCGATCACGTACATTACCTGTGAATTCTTTGTTGTTGTGGCCAGGCTTACATGCTAAAATGTCTTTTATACAAAGGCCAGCAGAAACAATTTTCAGTGTATATGTTGTATTTCCTGAGTTCCGAGTTGTAAGATTGGTCATTTCTTATTTCAAAAATAAGATACTAAAATACATATTTCTATATGTAGTCTGTATTTCTATATGCTGTGTATGGATGTATTTTTGGGTAATACCTGAAAATACTGTCATCCTGAACAAACTAATAGACTGTAGTAAGTTTTTTTTTCCCCTTTCATGGTGCCTGTATCAGGTATTACAGTAAAAGAGAGATAGTTTGAAAAATTTGTCTGTGTTGTGAAGGGATTTTTTTTCTCCTCCCTCAGTCCTTCCAGTAGCCACTGGTTATGTAGAGAAGGAAAGGATAAACCTGAAAATGTAGGGCATTTTCCTTACATTGTATAAAGAATTTCCTTAATGAATAAAGCAGTTAAACAAGATCTTGCAGGCCCAATGAAGAGAAATTCAGGGTTGATGATGCTGACAGTATTACTATGGAATTATGAAGCTGGAAGCTTTCACATTACATCAGAAATAAATGTGACATGAATACCCTGGTTGTCAGTGGATTCATTAACTTAAAAAGGAGAGATTTTACACTGGCTGCTCCTGCTGATGTGTTTGGTTGTAGTTCAGTGGTAGAAGAATTTTGTACTTAATTTGTGAGGTTAAGGAAGGCAGAGGGCTGGAATTGTGTTGATGCACAGTAATTTTATAGCTGATGGATTACTGCTGAAAGCAGCTCTTGTGCTGCAGTGCTGTCCTGGCAGTTCTCAGCTCTGTGAGAGCCATTTGAAGGGGAGTCTAGGAACTGCCCTTGGGCTCTCTGAGCACAGCACCGAGGACTGGTCTGATTCCTACCAGGCAAAGGGTAAAGGAAGTGGAAAGGTGGCTCATAACCAACTTCCACTTGCCCTCTGGTCCTGTGCTGCTGCTCTGGGGCTCGGGGCCAAGCATACATAATGTGGAAGACGTGCTAGTAAACCACATCGTTTGAAGATAGAGAATATATGCAATCTGCAATTTGCAACAATTTGTACAGATTGTGGAGGAGGTTGCATTTAATATGTAGCTTAGAAACAAAGTGATGTTACAGACTTGTTTAACTGTGTCACTATTTTGTAATAATGGATAGTTTGCATCTCAGTAGCCTTTAAAAAAAAATAGTCAAAGTACTTCCAGACACGTTAGTCTCCTGTGACAGACTCTTCATTCATCAGGAGCTGAAGTCTTGCCTGTCCTTCCCCCTAACTAGAAAGTAGTAGCTCCCTGGTACAATCCCAAAGGCATTGTGCATGCTAAAGAATGTGAAAGGTATTTCTCAAAGTAAATTCTTTTGTGCTCAGAGAAAGTGTTTACCTCCACTACTGAAATGTTTAAGGTTGACTGAGGAATAAAATAATATTTTAGGATGATTTCTAGTTGACTTGGGTTGTATCATTTTGGTGGTTCTGTACATCTGATGTACAAGACTGAGTGGAGTATTATTTTCAGTGTATCAAGACCTAATTTTGCCTTTATTCACTATATTAATTTGTGTCCTTTGAAGCCAGTTTTTAAGTGTGTCCTGTCTTTGGCATGCTCAGCTACAGCATTAGCTGTTCTCCAGAATGTAATTAAATGATTGGAAGTTATTGCTACTAAGGGAAAGAAAGCATCTACCGTTCACCCAGAAATAAAACATTATATCAATTCAAGCCAAATAGGATAAATAGCCCCAGGCTGTTCTTCTTAAAATGTCTAGGTCAAATGCCTAAGCTTTAATCATGAAACTTGTTGGTATGTATGGAGATATTTACAGATATTTCTGTGTTTTTATCTTCGGACCTGACTTAGGTTTGAAGGTTTTTTTTTACTGTTACTGAAAACAATAAAACTGTGTTGGTATGCATTGGTTTAAATGTATAGCATATTTATGTAATAACCCAGCTTTTATGGGTTTGTTTTCTTGCTTTTGTGAAATGCTGTGTGATGTGAAGTATTCTGATGCTTTTACTCATGCAGAAGAACTCCAGAAGGGCTGCTGAAGTTGAATCTGTTGCAGTTACTGTGCAAATTGGAGTTGAGCCAGTAGAGAAATCCTTGAGGTAGTCCATCAGAATCCATGAAGTTGCTAAAAAAAGTTACTGTATATAAGCTAATGAGTAATTGCATCACCTCTAAAGCAAAGAGTAGTATGATAGAGGTGAGAATTAAAAAAAAAAAATCAAAGCTTAAAATTTTCAGGAGTTAAGTGCATCCCTTTTTTTGTGAACTGAAAAGAAATGGAAAGTTTCATTTCTTAAGGTAATGTTTACTTTTAAACCTATGGCAACCTTCCTCTAGAGTGTGCATTGTCTACTTCAAAGCAGCATTAGGTCATTCATTCTTTCATTAATGAATCATTAGAATTATTTGTTTGAAAATGAATCACAAAGCAGGTTTGAATGAAGCTTATTGAGGAGTGTATTATTATCAAATTTGCATCACAAATGCTGCAGCACGTATTTCATTTCTGCTCACTGACTTCCTGATCCTGTTTTTCCCTGCTGCTCCTTTCCCCCCACTCTGCCTCATTTTATCTCATTCTCTGAAAGGGCAGCTGAAATTCAAACTTACTGCCTTTGATAGCCGTTTTTTTTTCTTTTCTATTTCTTTTATGTGATAATTTTCCAGCCCATCACTTCTGTAGATAAGAATCTGCCTTGGCTATAAAGTGCATCATTTACTAACAGTATTTCTTACAAGTGAGGTTAGAGGTAGGAATGATTACACTGAAATTACCTGAGTGGATGTTCAGAAATTTATAAGATGCAGAATTTTACCGCATGAAATTAGCGAAGAATGTAGATATTATTTTCTGACTCACATTAAAGAAAATATGAGGTGCTGTTGCCTGGAAGCAGAAGTTTGTCAAAGTGTGTTATTCAAGTTCAATTATTATTCAGGGTATTTTCTAATACTGGCTTTTTGGGTTTTTTTGAATCATAAGTCAGTTTTCATGTGTGTCAGATTTGAGATACAGATGTGTTTTGATTGTCATTGAATTCTGTGCTATATTCAGGAGCTTTATTCTGCTCTTCAGACTTGCAGTAGTGTCCCTGTTAAACAGTGTCTTGGGTGGCATTATCAGCACATCACATCTGTGAGAAATAATGTTCTGAACATGTTGGGCCAGCCAGGAAACCCCCAAAATATGCCTGTGCAGTGAGTTCAGCATCTCTGGCTGTTTCTGAATGCACTTGATTATTGAATGAAGAAAATTGGCTAAGTCGAGAGTGACTGGGGGTGGTGACCTGGAAGTTAACAATGTGTTGAGTTCCTCATTTGTCCTGCTTCATTCTGTATGGTTCAAAATGCCCTGGGTAGTTGGCTGGAGGATGTTCTTGGTGGAGTAGTGGGGATTTAGTGCTAAGGACACGTTTAGAAGAGCTGCACAATCTTTATTTGGTTTGGTATTTGGTTGAGTTTGTTCTAGATTTCATGTGGCTGTTTGGTGGTTTTTTTCTTTTCAGAAGAGGAAAAGCTTTAAAAGTCAAAATAAAGAAAAGATTCAAAACAATATAGAATTTATGGGTGAACAAAAAACCAGGTGTATGTGTATTATATTGATAGGCATTCAGTTTTGGTTTACTGTGTGGCAGTATTTGAGTTTGTGTGTGGACAGGAGTTATTTTCCCTGAAAACCTGTGATCTAAACAATGTGCAGTCAGGCTGTGTACCTTTTCCCCATGTTCATACTCTCCCTTTTGTTTCTCCATGCCCTTGTCAGGATGTAGAGGATGCAGCCCTGGAGATGTGAGGCTGTTTCTTAGCAGGTGTGAGGTTTGAGACTGAGCACAGCAGCAGCCTCTGCTGCCCTCTCCTGCTGTGCTTTCTGCCTGGTGTGCTTGGAACAGGCAGTGCCTCTCAGGGTGGAGCCAGGACAAAATGGGCTTTCAGCTCTGGAAACTGATAGGGTAGAGAGTTCCATGCACCCTGATGATCTTCTGTGAAACAGAAATATTTGTAACTTAATAAAGGTTACCCAGTCTCCTCCTCAGTGTTAATTATGGGCTGGGGAGAAAGTCCCCAAACATATTACTTAAATCATCATGGAGGTGAATAAAATCCATGTGAAATTCTCAGGGTAGCTGTCATGGTGATGTAGTTTCTGACACTTCGAGTAGACTAATCTTGCATGTTCAGGTACTTGTAATGTATTTTAAAAAACACCTTTAATATGTTAGTGGTACAGGAGAAAAACCTACTGAGTATATAAGTTTGTAATTTGGGTCATCTAGGCAATGTTTGACCAGATGCAGGCTAGATTAACACTTTACTTTAAAAAAAGCCATAATCTGTCATTTCATAAAATCCTTGCATAGCTGGGTATGCACTAATAAGGGAATAAAAATTTATTTATTGAAAGGTTTGAAAATGATAATTCTATGTAAAGGTATATAAGATACGAAAATCTCTCTGGTAATTCCTGTCTAGGAATTACTTTCTCTGAGGATAGTTGGTGGGAGCACTAAGGAAGGGATTAAAATTGTCATGGAATAAGAGCCATGTGGGATTTTGTATGGATGCCATTAAATGGTTTGACAGTATTTTAAGGGCTCCTGTTTTGGATAACATAGAAACACAGTTTGGAGAGAGTGCTTGAAAACTCATTTAACTGAGCATTGTATATAATAATATATGGACTGAAAACAACTGGGACTTGGATGACATTGCACAGGACAAAGAGCACTTAAAGTGCAGAGCTCTGTGGTGCAAGTAGTGTTTACTTCAGAAAGGATGGGCTGCCAGCTTGATAAATAAAGTTTAACTGGTGTAAATTGCTGTTATAGAAGTCTCTTTATGTGAAGGTATTACTGGAATCTGTGTAGTGGAACCTTTCTGAGTATCTGAATCTGAGATGGTGAGTATCTGTTTGGTCCTTTTTATGCATTTGTCCTAGCCAGCTAGATTACAAAATGTTTTATTTTTCCAGCATACTTTTGGCTTTCAAGTTCTGGTACAAGGCTGCCTCACACTGTGCTAATTCAGAAGGCATGTGTCCTATGTGGAAATTGGTCTGACAATCCTGAAAATAAAAATACCTTGTAAGTTGTTATCTCTCCTCTGGGGAACATTGGAGCTGCATTTATGATGTTATCAGTGGCTGTTGGCAGGTGCTTGCCTGAGATCACAGGATCATGTTCTTCTCACAGCCAGACAAGTTTGTTTTCCTCTGTGCCACAGGTGATGAGGACTCCAAAGGATTTGGGAAATCTGTACATTCTGCAGTAGGTGTTGAGTCATTAGCTGGGTGTCTAGTGCACACTAATTGACACTCATTTTCTGAGTCTAATTTGGGTCAAAGCTCACTCTAGAAGAAAAGAGTTTTGATGTTTTACAAGTAAAGCTGGGGAAAGTCGTGTTCATCTCAAGGTGCTTTGCTGAACAGTTTGGCTGTGCCTGTTGTTTGGTGTGCTGTGCCCAGTTCTGGGCTCCTCAGGACAAGAGGCACAGAGCCCCTGGAGCAGGAAAAGGGAAGGATGACAGAGCTTATTAAGGGGCTGGAGCATCTCTCCAGTGAGGAAAGGCTGGGGGAGCTGGGCCTGTTCAGCCTGGGGAGGAGACTGAGAGGGCGCCCATCAGTGTCTGTCAGTGCCTGCAGGGAGGGCCGAGCATGGACCAGGCTCTGCTCAGTGCTTCTGGGCAGTGGGACACGAGGCAAGGGCAGAAACTGATGCACAGGAGGTTCCATGTGAACATGGGGAAGAACTTCATTGTGCAGTGACCAAGCACTGGGACAGATTGCCCAGAGAGGTTTTGGAGTTTCCCTCTCTGGAGATGTTCCAGAACCATCTGGACTCAATCCTGCGCCATGTGCTCTGGGATTCCCCTGCTCAAGCAGGGAGGTTGGACCAGGTGATCAGCTGTGCCCCATCCTGTGATTCTGTGACAGCATTTGGTAGGTTTAGGACAACCCTGAAACTGAAAAAAATCCCCACTGAATTAAGGTTATAATGTGTGAGGAAGGATGTCTTGGAACAGTTCAATGTGGCACTTGCAGCATGCACAGGAATTCTTGCCTCTATAGTTGTGTTGATCTGGAAGGATTCATTTAAGAGCAGTTGGAAGTAATTTGGCAACTTGATGCTCAGACTGTACTACACATGCAAATCCCAAAGGATTTCAAAGTTTGTAGGGCTTTTGCACTTGAATATCCTTTTGCATGTGATGGCAGGGCTGGATAATAGCACAGTGCTTGACTTTGGAGGTTGCATATTAAAACCAGTGGTGCCTGTAGCCCCTGGAGGTCTTCAGTGGTAACCTTCTAGAGCAGGAATCTGTGAAACAATGCCATACTAGTTTGCTGATTTTGATTTTAGTGTTGTAAAAACAGAAGAGCAACTTCTGATTGAGGATTTCTAGTAGAGTTTCAGTTTAGTGATAGAACTCTGAATAAAAGCAGTAGAATGCCCTCAAATGTATGTGGTTCTGGGTAATGATTTAACATTTCTATGGAGTGTTATGGTTGTTGTATGTGGTGAGTCCATTTAATTGCAATTATTGTTGACTTGTACTTGTAGACACTCGTGAATAGCCTAAAGATGAGCTAGAAGGTGTGCTAGAGCCACAGACAGTAGTGGGAGTTTGCAGACATGAATGCTATTTTTTTTTCTTTTTTTTTCTTTTTTGTTTGTAGATAGCATAATTTTAATGGTAACAAATCTGGTGTGCCGCAGTTCTTCACCATTTTGCAATATGTGCATATGGGTTAGATACAAAAGTGAAGCAATCCTTTCTTTTCCTAGTCATTAATCATTTATAGCACTTTTGTGGTTTTTTCAGCGTGTTTGGATTAACAGCTTAGAGTTTAAGATGATTCTAGCCTAAGTCAATGCTCTTTATATACAGGTGATTCCTGTTTCTGGAAGAGTTTTATGATAAGTTTTTCCACAGTTGAACTCCTGTCCAGTGATTTTCCTTTGAAACAGTTGCAGTTTTTCTTTAGGGACATAAGAGTGGAGTCTTGGCTTTGGTTTCTTTCCTAGACTAGCTTTTTTTTCCCCACAGTTTTCTTTTTTTTAAATTTTTTTTCAAGTGTTCTCTCTAGTGGCTGTGGCTTGTCACTGATAGATAGGCAGCTCTCCCAAATTAAATATTTAAACTTCAGTCATGTTTAGTCATGTAAAGCAGATACTGCTGGAGTGTGCCAGAAGGAAAGGACTTGCTCTGATACATCTGGTTCTGTTTCAGTATTGAAATTCTTGTAGGGTTCAAAAATAAGAACAAAAGGTAACAGAGAACACCAGTACAAGAACAGTTGTCCCTGGTTGTAACTCTTTGTCCTTTCTTCCAGAGGGGTAAAAATCCTTTTGGGCAGACTTGATAAAGTTTTTTTATAGGGTTAGTGTAGAAGGAGGGCTTCTTTAGACTTTGAATAATAATACATTTTTCTAATAATACATTTTTCATTTTAAGTTCCACAGAATTTGTAGTTCTGTGTCTGAATGTGGCTCACATGAATTTGAACACACCACTGACACTTGCAGACTTGAGACAGGGGAATGTTTTCCCTGTGCAGGCTCTGGAGATGGAACATTCATGCTCCATGCGTGGAGAATGAGCAAACACATGGACACGTTAGCTGGAATGCATCTGGCACGGCTCTTCCTTGGGGAGATGGAGTGTTCCATAGCTGTGAGTTGTTTTCTTTTCAGAGTGGCAGAAAGTTGTTCCATATTTGTTCTTTTTCCAAGATGTTCTGGCTTCCCAAATTATTCTTTTGCGACTTGAGAACTGACTCCATCTTGTACTCCACGTGTGTTGCATCCCTATTTCCACAGAGATGGAAATGTTAAGGTACTCCACTGTTCATCTTTCATCAAAACAAAAGTGGGTAAGATCTTCACCTTGGTAGATTTTCTCCTTGAAAGGCATTGAAGGGCCTGTGGATGTGTCAAGTTGACATTGCCCAAAGTCAGAGCCTTTAGCAGTGTCTTTAGAGGCAGGCAGGTTCTTGTCAGCCAGCTCCTTGGGTGCTGCCATCCTAACAACTCCATTTTTGAGGATAGTCCCTCTCTGTCTACATGATAAATCTGACAACTGTTCAGCATTGGGTTATTCAGTAACATCCAAAACACAAAGTTAATGTATGTTCAAAGTGCTCTGTTCTCATGTCTTGGAGGGCATGGCTGCTTGTGGCAGGGACATGGAACTAAGAAGCCAGAATTGTGGCAGTAGCAGTTGTCCTTAATCCCTGTGAGTTCTAGATATGCCTCCACAAGACTTGTGTTCCTTTTCTGTGGGTACAGACCAGGCATTCAGCCAGTGCATGTTTGTAAAATACACTTTCACAAAGAAAAATAGTAAAAAATCTACTTTAAGCAGGTTTATCTTTACCTTTGCAATGAGAATTCCCCACCTTCATGGAATTAGTATCTCAGAACCTTTCCAGTGGTCAGTGTCTGTCAGAACCATTATTTTATTCTTGGGAAAGGTGTACTGCAGTGATGAAACTTGCTTAAAAAACAGAGGAAGAGTCACTTGGTGTGGAAGTAGAACCATACCTTGTGGTCAAGTTTTGTTATCTGCCTGCAGCCTGGATGTCATTGCCTGCAAAGGGAATCTGATAATCCTCCTGAACCTTCTGTGGTGGGTTGACCCTGGCTGGTGGCTAAGCCCCCATCCAGGTGTTGGCTCACTCCTCTACAGCAATACTGGAGAGAGAATCTAAAGGGCAGAAGTGGGGAAAAGCTTGGTGAGAAACAAAGAAGGCCTTGGTGCTGTGCAAGCACTGCTGAGTGACAGCTCAAAGTTTGGTTTATTATCAGCACTGCTGCAGTCACTGTGTTTGAAAGACAGCACCATTCAGGCTGCTTTGAAGGAAATTCACTTCACTGCAACATTCTATACATTCTGTCCCTGAAAGTCTCCAAATTCTGTTACTTTCACTGCTCACAGAGTAAGTGGGGAATGCCTGTTTTTAAAGCAAGTGAGCACTTGCTTTAATCCTTCAATACCTAAACCCCCCAGGTTCAGAAGCATTTGCAGCACGAGGCTGATTTCAGCAAAGGCATTTGTTCCTTTGCCTCACTGCAGTTGGGCTGTCAGATTATTTCACGCTGCTTTCCTGAAGTGACCAAGCTGTTTCTCTTTGACTTCCTGCCCACTGAAACCAGACAGAATTACTACTTCTTCCAAGTTGTCTCCAGGGCATTTCTTCAGGAATTGTTAAGAGACCTAGATGATGCTGCTGCTCTGTGGAGTTAGCTGTTCTGCAAAAACTTAAACACTGTACCAGTGCAAGTTGTGGAGTAACTGGATGTATTCTTGATTCCTGAGTGAAGAGAGGTCTATTTCCTATAAAGCTGATAGCTGTCTGTAAGTTTGGTTCTGTGATTGCATACTCAGCTAACCACTATGGTAAATGAGAATGTCATCCTCCTGAAATAGATGACCCATTTATCCTTCGTGACTCATTGCACCAAATGTTACCTCAGATGACTTGAAGTATCTGGAATTGTTCTGAGAATTTCTGGCAAGTATTCCTTTGGTGAATGGGTCAACATTGTTGAGATTTGTTGTAGTAATACTGTTCAGCACTTGAACTTCCCTGAATCCTCCAAAACAGTGACATCAGATTGTTTTGTGACAGTTGGGAATCTCATTTTCAGTGATGTTGTGCAAGGTCTGTGGCTGTGGTTGGAAGAGACATTTTGCATCAATGCTGTGGGGCTGTGCACTCTTGGAAATGGGTGGACAGCCTCACTGCCTGATACCAGATTGACAGGTAACATAATTCAGTCATTTCTCTTTTGGCAAGAAAATTGGGGTTTGGGATAGGTACCTGGAAATTCGCTTGCCAGCAATGCACCCAAGTGAAGCTTCAAACTCTCATCTGTAAATGTGAGATGTCTGATTCCTCAGCCATGAGCAGCAGATTCTAATTAAAATGTAGAAAGTGAGGTATCAATCTGTTTTTCTTCCTACAGCAACTGGAGGCTCTTCTGCTCGTTAATGTGTTCTCAGCCAAACCTTCTTGGATATGCTCCCAATTACATCAGGGTGTCTGGCCATATTTATGTTCTGGTTCTACTGTTGCAAATCTTCCTAGCCCAAGGAAAGACTGTGTATGTCGCTGATTTATCCATTTATTTTTATATAGGTGAGAAAATTTTGATATTTAGCCCCTCTGCTGTTTTTGTGTTGTGTGAAAGAGTAGAGAAAATTCAACAGCTTGCTTACCCTTGTGGTCCTTCATGTGTGTATTTGTGCCTTATTTTTCAAGACTGGTTGAATGCATTTCTCATTGTATGTTAGAATGTTCTCCAGACTCAGGTGACAAGGTATTCAGCACTGCTTAGGTGTTGGTTCTTGATCTGTAAAATTCCTGTAGAGTTATTCCATCTCTGTTTTTCCCTGATGTTATGTGTGGAGTGTAGAAGACTGTTTCAGTCCCAGTAGTTTGCCTTGTTCTGTGTCAAGTAACTGAATTGTGAGGCTTTCTATGAGTTAGGATTCATTTAATTTACATCCTGGTAGGAGTTCAGAGGCATGTAAGAATGTTCCTGGCTGATGTTTTCTTCAAAACTACTGCATAACCAGGAATGTTATTGGAGAACCACTGTGTAGTGCCTGTCCTCACACTGAATTCTTCTGAACCTTTATATGGGGCCTGCATAAGAAAACCACAGAACTAAAAAGAATTATATGTTAAGAAGCTCTGTTATTAGGCCACAGTTGAGAGCAGGTTATGGCAAGAATGGTTTTCTGTATAGTACTAATTAATAAAAATGGCTTTTGTAAGAGTTTATCTGAGTGGAGACACAGACACTTAAACCCTTAGTGGAGATATTGCAGTTGGATGTAAGTAGCTGTAGTGCTGTCACTTTTGGTGTTGAGTAATTAATCTTTCACTGAGTATAAAATGGGGATGTCCCTGTTCTGACAGGTCATTTGTCTTTGGCTAGAAGTGTTGTGATACTATGATGGAAAGTATTTTATAAGTTGAAACATTAATTTTGTGTTCTGACATTTGGCACAAGGAAAATGTCATTTGAGAGCAGCTGTTAGGCTGAAGAAAAATTAGTAGTCAATAACTTGAAAATTAAAGTTTCTCTTTAATATGATGGTCCAAGATAATGATGTATTTAGCAGGCCAAAAAAAAAAAAAAACAACCAAAAAACAAAGGGAGTGATGAGCTATTAGCTTCTGTCTCTGTGAGTCACCTGTGACAGAAGAGCCTCATGGACACTTTCTCTTACACCTCATGATGTGGCCACTGCTGGATCACACCCAGTTTTCTGCCCTGAGGTTCAGGGCTGCATCTGCAGTTAGTGTGGGGTAGGTATTTTACATCACACTCATGAAGCACCCCAGTGAACATGGCAGTCATTGTGAGATTTGGAAATAAAGGTTTGTTTTATAGGAACTGTAGTAGATCATACAGATGCTGCTCCTTTATATAATGTTACCAGAACTAAAATGTTTCTGACCTGAAGCTGATATGGTTCTTTTCCTGTAACAAAAACCAAATTCAGTAACCACTGTTGGATCTGTGTGTGCATGTGCTGGTCCAGTTCAACTAAAAGGATCCCACCTATTAAAGTCTGTAAGGTCAAGTTCATCTGGGGAAAACGAGAGCTGAGGGATGTTATAGTTCCTTCCTACTTATGAGCACTGGATATTAAATCTGAGCCTTAAATTTTTGCTTCTGATACTTTCTGGATTTAAAACAGAGCATTCTTGCATTCCTTCCCCTTGACTCTCCTTAAGAATCATAGAATCCTAGAATGGTTTGAATTGGAAGAGACCTTAAAGGTTTCCAATATCACCATCATAGGCAGGGACACCTTCCATTAGACCAGGTTTCTCAAAGTCCCATCCAGCCTGGCCTTGAACACTTCCAGGGACAGCCCTCCACAGCTTCTCTGGAAGAGAAGCATCCTCGCAGTAAAGAATTTCTTCCTAACAGCTAATTGAAACCCACTCTCTTTCAGCCTAAGGCATTCCCCCATGCCCTTGTTAACAGTGCCTCTCCAGCTCTCTTGTAGCCCCCTGGGGGACTGGCAGGTGCTGTAAGGTCTCCCTGAAGCCTTCTCTCCTCCAGGCTGACCAGCCCCAACTCTGTCTCCATAGGAGAGGTGCTCCAGCCCTTGGAGCACCTTTGTGGCCACTGGACCCTCCCCAACAGGTCCATGTCCTTATGTTGAGAGCCCCAGAGCTGGTGCTCTGTTCCAGCTGGGATCTCTGGAGAGAAGAGAGGAGCAGATTCACCCCTGTCACCTGCTGTCCACTCTCCTTTTAATGCAGCCCAGGACACGTTTGGCTCTCTGGACTGCAGGTGCACATTGCTGGGTGGTGCTGAGCTTCCCATCAATCAACACTCCCAAGTCCTTTCTCCTCAGGGCTGCTCTCAGTCTGTTCTCTAGCCAGTCTGTGTTTGTGCTTGGAATTGTGTATGTTTAGTTTGAAACAGGGTGGAAGATGTCTGCTTCGTAGCAAAGATTAGTCTTCAAAAATAGAGTCCAGATCTTCTGTTGCAAATATGTGAACTTGGCATAGCTAGAGCTGTCTTCTGCTGCTGTGCTTGCTTTTCCTCATGGGATGGAAAAATCTTTCCAGAATTGTCCTTTTGTCTCTCCAAACTGTCCTCTCTGCTCACTTCTCATGGGTCTGTGTGTTGGTGAGCCCTAGGTTGAAATGCAGTTATCAGCCAGCTCTGGAAGTGCTTTGCTTACTCTTTTGCAACATTGCATTCCCTGTTAATTAGATAGATCCGACTCTCTGGTGCCTTTGAAACAAGTCAACGCTTGAGAGGGCACATTTGGTCTTGTACAGTGACAGTTTTTCTCATCAGCAGAATTTTCAGGTGATAGTTCACACTGGTAGTCTATTTTTATCTTTTTTCAGATGTAGAATGTGGTAGGGATAAGATTGTTCTTGCAATCTGAGTGTTTACTTGAAGTCCTTCTGACAGGGTCTAAATGATGCTATACAAACCATTGTAATTTTTCAAGCAAAAAATATTTGTGTTCTACTTAGTGCTTGTTAACAGGAAAAATGTGTAATTTCATGTAGCTTTTGAGAACCCATTTGCTTGTCATTCCCTCCACTTTTTATTTTGAGATACAATTGGCATGAAGACCTTGTCTTTCCTTTTGGAATTATCCTCCCAATCATTTTTATGAGATATTTCATTTCAGAGCTCTTTACTTTTTGCCTGAATTTGATCTCTGTGACTCTCTCCCTCAAATACAACCACTTGTTCAGACCATTGAATACAAATGTGAGCTTCAGGGCAAGTCTCATTGTTTGCCTTAGAAAACTGTCTTTATCCAAGAGTTTACACATCTTTTACAACACAAGATCCAACCCCAAACTTGGTGTATGATTATTCCACCCTATATACCCAGCTACTCCTAATTTACTCTCCCAGACGGACCAGATCTAATATTTTTTCTGTTAGCATATGCATCAATTTTGGAAGAACTTGTTGAACTTGAGTCCCTTTCTCTGTAATATAATTTTTCCCTACCCTAATCTTAGAATAAGCAATAGAATAATAAGTGTGATGATAGCTTGAACTGAATAGCAACTGAGGGATGTATTTCATGGTTTGTACTCCTGCTTTATTGTGAGTGAGCTGAAGGGAGTGGGGAGAAGCTGTGGACTGACCCAGTGTGCCCTGCAGAAACCCCCTTGCCTTAGGAAAGCAGCTGGGGAGGGTGAAGAGATGCCCTTGGAGCAGAAAGCTCAGGGGCAGGAGGTGCTGAGAGCACTGAGCTCTGCTGAGGTTTTGGGAGGATGGAGGAGCCAGCAGCAGGACTGTGCAGGTATTCAAAGCCTGCAGTGCAGTAACACTGGTGCTGCTGTGGAGCAGGTGCTGCAGGGACAGGAAAAATTGATCAGAGCCATGGACTGAGATTCTGGGAGGGATCAAGGCCTTTAGGAATTCAGGCATCAGTAGCTTGGTGCTCAGTGTGGCTTTATCATCCTCCCCTCATCCAGCATGCAGTTTAATATTTTTTGGTCGTTTTTATTACTTTGGTTTTTGACTTTTTCCCCTCTCCCCCTTACTTTAAACTCTTATTGACCACTTTTTAAATTGCAAATATTACCCCACAGTATTAGGAAGCTTCTTCAGGCTTTTTGTAGAGGATTAAGTCTGCAACTTTCCTGTATTCTGTAGGCTCTGAAAAGGCTTATTAACATTTTAATTTCCTGATCAGATATATGGCTTTTTCAAATGAATAATTTATTATAGTACTGTAGATGGCACTTCAAATGAAATGACTTTCAGCATCATTTCTTTTTTTACTTTGTCATGTCACTCTCATTTTCCCCCAGGATGTCATAAGAAGGAATCTCTTGTTTATCAGTGTTCACACAAGTGTGAGTGAGGAGGCTTTCCAAAAAACCCTAAACCATATTATTATGATTTTAGTAGAGCACAGTAGCATATTTCCATATTCAGTTGAATGTGCCAGAATTTTGTTTAGCATTTTTATCTGTATTATGCCTCTCATAGATCTAATTATGACTTTTTCTGGCTAGCACCAACCATGATCAGACACTTCCAGAAGTTATTTTGTGTATCTGAACAAATAGTGTAGAGTCAGTAAAATGATAAATGTGGGATTCCTACCCCATGGCCCCAGATTATCTCTGTATGCTCTGCTCCTTGGGAAAAAATTACATAATAGGAAAAAAACCCAAACCGTAGTAGAAGATAAAACATGACTGTACTTAAATAGTAAACCAAGTGTTTCAACATCTTTATGTTTAAAGTATTGCATTACAAACTTATGTTTTACATAAGTTACATTGCAAAATTAAGTTTTAAGTGTTGCATTTAGACCTGGATCTTCATATTCAGGAATCCTGTAAATAAATACTGATACAGAAGAGCTGTTATACATAGACTACTTTACCTATTATAGTCCTGTAAAGTGATTTAGAAAAGTAAGTTTTAGCACATGAACAGACTTCTTTAAGAGAAAACGTAGAAAGTCTTTTCATGAAGTTGTTTCATTGCTGAATTTTAGAGTATGAATAACTTTATACTCCACAAAATCAGATTACTGTAATAGCTACTTACATCTCTGGAGTGTAAACATCTGAAATCTGATTCTAACCTTGCCATCTGTGTTTGGTTAAAAAAAAACCAACCATACAAAAAGTAAAAAAAGGTATATAAGAGATATTTGCACAGGCTGTTTTTAAATGTATTCAAATGTTGTATGCTGAAATGGGCGCTGATTAAAATGTTGAAATGACAATATTGAAAATGTAAAATTGTTTTGGTAAAATTAGAATCTTACAGTTATGTTCAGGAAATTTCAAAGTGGAGCTTTTTTAAAATTCATTTGGTATATCAGTTAAAATAATTCCAAAGGATGGTTGCAGAAGGAAGATAACTTATTGAAAAGAGTAATCATATTTAGTAAATAGGACAGGGTTATTTTTAAAGCTGAGCAAGTAAACATAATTTGATAGAACAGAGAAGCTGCCTAATTTTTTTTTAAACATGTAAGACATTGATTCAGGGTACAAAGCTGAATATGGTTTTGGCATCCTGATTTTTTTACCTTCCTTGAAAATAAATAACAAATATTTTCTCCAAGACAGTTGGGAAGTCTTTTTCGGTTCGGTGTGTTCAGAAGACTGTTTGTTTAATACAGAGTGTTTATTTGAAGTCTGATCTCTTCCTATGCAGAAGCTGGCAAAAGTGATTTGTTTGCAGACAAGAAGGGGAGTTGTTGATGAGCAGGAAACTTTCTCCCTGCCAGCTGCCCAAGCTTTTTTCAAATTTCTCGACTATTATGCCAACTGTTGAGTAGGGAGTTACTTGAACATTTTTTAACATTCATTGTTGTTTTCTTGTCTGTTATATTTTTTATAGGCTTTTGCAAAAGCACTGTCCACCCAGCAAAACTAGAGTGTTTGTTCAGGAGTGCATTACATCTCAGGCTCCTGTCTGGAAGGAAGAGTCCTGAGGTGCAGCTGTTCCAGCCAGGCTGCATTCATTGTACCAGTGACTTATCTAGATAAAACACTGTGGGAGCTGGAATCCTGCTGAAAGGTGGGGGATGATGGTTTGAAAATGGTTCTTCAGGAGCAGCTGGCACTTCCATAGGTGAAGGCCAGAAAAGCTTTTCAAAGCACAGCTCCTGCCTGGGCAGGAGTTCCCACTCAGGCTCTCAAAGATGAGAGATGCAGTGGCAGCAAAGTCACGTTGTAACTCTTTACAGAGCTCTGCAAAGTGCCAGTGAGTTCATTGCCGCTGGTCACCGAGGTGTTGTTCTCAGAAGTGGCCTTCAGCATGAGGCAGCACTTTGCAGGACAGTTTTCCAAGGATAATACTGAGTTTGTGGTGTTTGGCACGTTTCTTCAGAGGGGTTGGATGCTGGGGGAGGCTTGGCTGACTAAATCCCTGGTTAGAGGGTTAGGGGGACGCTGCTGCTGCAGCTCAATGGGCCTCTGAGTTGTGGTGCTGATTGGAACATCCCTATTCATTCCTCATTCTGCTTCCCTTTTCTCCATTTCCTTCCTCTTCTGCTTTTAATGTATTTATCTGTTTTCATTTCACTTGGCACTGATACAACTTCAGTGGATGAAGTTCATCCCTAAATGTGAATTTTGCCTACAAGATCTATTTTAGAGTACCAGTGGCTAACCTCCCTTCAGAAAAAACACCAACTTTAGTGGATTTAGTGGTATGACATGTGGCATGTTTTGCCATATTCCCACTTTTCCTTAATTGAAATACAAGCTAGAATATTTTCCCTCCTTTATTTACAAAGCACAGAAGTGATTTCTGATAGCCAGGAGCAAGGAAGATGTTGGCCTGCCTAGAAGAGTATCTGTTACAATAGTGGGGAGGATGAGCCTGCAAGTAAGATGCCAATCTATGATTTGGGTGGTGATTATTGAGCCTGTTTCTTGTACATCCCTTTCTTTGTGCTCTGCAAATTACAAAAGTACAAGAATCAAATACCAAGGCATTCAGGATTTTGGACCATCCCAAGTGTTTCAGGTAGTCCTGACTGCAGTGCCAGTACATTTGGGGGAAGACTGAAACGCTACTTTTTTTTTTTCCTGCTAAGTTCAACAAATTTTTCCTGTTTACAAAGAAAAGAGCCTGAGGGTTGCCTTATCCCATTATTTGCTGCATCCTTGATGATACTGCCAGCCTCCAGAATGGCTGTTGTTCAGATTCCCAGGATTGTTGTGTGCATCTCTTTGACTTGGTTCAGATGAACTGACTCTGAGCTGTGCCAGTTGCACAAAGACTGTCCTTGATCATGGTGGGAAGTCTGTTTTCATTCCTAAATGTGCCACCATTTTGTCTAACCTTTAGTGGCCATAGGCTGCAATAAAGTCTTTACTCTCTTGAATTAATCAGAATTAAATGCTATTAATGTAAACTTCCACATCCAGACTTTAAGATGCACATGGCCTGTGGTGTGCTGCTGGGGATTGGACAGATTTTTCCAGAATTTCATGTATTTTAGGCTTATCAAAGAAACATTTTTCTTGCTAGGTGTTCAATTTTAGCTCTCCTTTGGCTTCTTGTTCCCTTTTGTTTCAGTACTGACTTCTGTATAGGGACTGAGTTAAAATGGGGATATCTTCTGTAGTATTTTCTGTCTACTGGCATCAAGATTTCTGTAGTAATGTTTATAAAGTTACAGGTCTCAGGTCCATTTCTGTTCCCAAGATGGAACATGAGTTTTCTTCATGCTCCCATGAAAAGCATTTCCAAAGCACCTAAAAGTGACAAGAATCTTGAATAATTTGAAACTCCTGCAAGGTTCAAGTTAAGAACCTTGCTATTAAAACAGTTTTACTTCAGAGCAGATTTTAGTGATGTCTTTAGCCCTGGGTCCTGTTTTGAAAAGGTTCAGAGGTTCTGTGCTCTGCCACCTGCCTGTGCATCTTTCACACTGACAGCGTGCTCCTAACTCTGAACATGTGAAGTTGTACTTCTGAATAATTGAAATGATTTCTTACCTTTACATCACCTTTACACTTACAGTGGTCATTTTAAACAATTCTCCATGCCATGAACTACTGATGTTCTTTGTGATCTGTTGTTTCTTTTCCAGGCCTGGCAATTACACCTTTTGTAGCAGATCAGCAAAGTGCTTCCACTCCAAGCTTTGTGTGTTAACAATACTTGTTGCTCAGATGCATCTTTATCAGGGGCTTGTGAGTGGAAAGACAGAGTGTATCACAGTCCTCATTAATCTGGAATGTAAGTTACATGAACAGCTTGCTTCTGGAATTTCAAGGGCGAGCAAGAGATGGCATGTGACCTTTCATGGGGAAAGATTTATATAAGAAGGGAGTTTAGGGGACTAGGGTTCAGGAACCAGCAAATTATGCCAGAATTTTAATGTGTTGCATGTTTGTACTGTTTAAAGAAAAAGATGGGAAAAGGAGAAGGAGAAAGAGGGCAGATAAGAGGAAGTTAGCTGGGAAGAAAAGTTGCTTGTCCCTTAGTAGCTTAAGGTATAGACTGGTGTACAGAATTCTTACAGGCTGAAATTTGGGTCTTGGTCTTGGCAATTCACTTGGTGTGTGTACTATACATGGGCAAGAATATAATGTCTGAAAATTTGAAGCCTAATTTATTTTGTGGTCAACTGTGATTCTTAATGGATTAAGGATAAGCCCTCTTAAAGGCAGCATAACTATTGGATGAGGATGATAATGATTATTTTAACCTGGCACCTTTAATGAAAATGAAAATGCAATTCATTGCTGTAGGTGCCAAATTACAGTTTCGAAAAACGGCTGCAATGTTTTTACAACTTTTGTACTTCACTTTATGCAACAAAACTTTACACAAAATGAAAGAAAAGAATTGCAATTCAGTTAAAATACAGGAATAGTTTTGCTTTTGTAGGAATGACTCTTGTATTTGTGGGGTTCCCTGTGGCAGGAAGGAATGATGCATCTGACTCCATGTTCTTAGAAGGCTAATTTATTATTTTATGATACTCTATTATATTAAAGAATACTCTATGAAAGCAATACTAAAGACTACAGAAAGGATACTTAGAGAAGGCTAAAAGATACTAATGAAAACTCGTGACTCCTTCCAGAGTCCCAACACAGCTTGGCCCTGATTGTCCAGTGAGTGAAAACACTCACACCAGAAACCAATGAAACAATCTCCAAACACATTCCAGAGCAGCAAAACACAGGAGAAGCAAATGAGATAATATTGTTTTCCTTTTTCTCTGAGGCTTCTCCTGGGAAGCTGAGAAAAATCCTGGGCAAGGGGATTTTTCCAGAGAATATGATGGTGATGAATGACCATGAAAGTAACAATATGAGTGTTTAATAATATTAACAATAAGGCCAATAGTTTTGTTGGAAATATGTCTCTTGTTACTGCCAGGTATGTTTTGTATATATAATTAATAACAAAAGCAATTCCTGTTTTACGTGGACCACGCTGTTAATGTGCAGTTGTGCTCTGCTCACACACACAAATACTGCATTTAGTAGATTGTTCTCTGAGTGATGTCTGGAGTGCATCTGAGTTGAATTGGTTTCAAAATCCTCCAGAAGCTTCAGGGAGCAGTGCTAGCCATGGGCTTTCCACCATGTGGTGTTGCTGATGTTTTTCCACCCATGGTTTTGGGCAGCTTGCACCAAAAGACAAGCATTCTTTCATTGCTGATGGAGAGGCTCTTCCTGGTGGCTGTGGCTCTCTGAAGCCATTCACACTGCAATGAACTATTTTTCCAGTTCAGAAACAAGGTGCCACTGTTAATGAGTGTTAATGAGTTCATCATTAATGAGTTCACAGAATCATTTAGGTTGGAAGAGACCTTTGAGATCATCAAGTCCAACTGTGACCCAACACCAACCACAGTGCCAAGCAGACCATGGCACTGAGTGCCACATCCAGGGATGGTGACCACTCCACCTCCCTGGGCAGCCCATTCTGGTGTCTGACACCCCTTCTATGAAGAAATTGTTCCTAATGTTCTTAAAACCTCTGAAATCTTGGTAGGTCTGTAGAGCATACACTATCAGGCACAAGCTGAGGAGGTTGCTGCTGATGTTCACTGTGTGCATGTTTTTAATGTGGTGTCACATTTGTGTAATTAGCTTTAATTAACTGGAATTTCACCAGAATACTGAGGGAATGTCCTTTGAGTGTTAAGAATTAATAAAAGGGGCTTGAAAGAAGACTAGATACAGAGTGAAGGAAATGTGGTCAAAATGTGAAGTTATTAATGGGAAAATCTGAATCACCTTTATAATTTTTTTCCTCAAGTGGTTTTAATATTTTTGCAAAGATGTCAGTAGTTCTCAGTAGCATATACTGAAACAAATGATAGTTGTTGAAATCCCATGACCTGATATCTTTTTTGTTTCTTCCTGTTGTGCTAAAGCAGTCAAGAATGCAAATTCACTTGGGTGTTGAGTTGCAGCCACCTCTTGAATAATCTGTTATCTTCAGACACAACTGCTCTGCTGAAAGTTGGATGATTTAATAAAAGTCAGCTGAAGGCAGATAGTGTCCACACCCCCTCACCCCAAACCATGGGATTTAGGGACTTACTGTAATTCTCCTGTTATTTTACTGATTGGATTGAAAAATGTCAACAGAGAATCAACAGTAATTGCTGTACAAAGTATTGGGAAAATGTGGTGAGCATATGGTACTGGACTGGGTTTGTCATTAAAGTGCAGCTGCTGCATCTTCTCTTGCACAGGAGATTCTTTCAAGTGCTCTGGGTCTAAACTTTTCCCAAAGAAGGCAACCTGCAGTTCAGTAACTTTTGTAATTGAAAAGAATAATTTTATTTATTTTTCAAATTTATCAAAGTACAATGAATTCTACCTTGTGATTGCAAACATAGAAAACTCTGAGATCATAAAAAATTGCCCTAATTTTGAAGGAGTGCAGATTCATTTAAAAAAGGAAACCCAACAATCCCCCCAAGCCAAACCAAATTTTAGTGAGATGGAAAGAGTGTTTCCTACCTGTCTGTATTGTATTCAACTTAAGAAATCATGTGAAATATTTAGATTTTATGCATTATAAGTAGATTTGTAAATCTGTATCACAGGACCTTTCCTTTGTTGAAGGATTAACAGTGCTCCTTTCTGTTGGTGTTTTGGGTTTTTTTTATCCATATCTGATGGATGTGACTACTTTTCTAATGTTTATATCTTGAACACAGAACTATTCACTTCCCCTTTTTTTTCCCCTTTAAAATGTTGCATTTCTGTGATAGATCCTTCACGTACTGTTCCATGAACTTTTTTAAAATTTTAGTCTTTCTCTGTATTTAAGTCAATGGTTTCCTGAAGATTCAGCTATACTGCTGTGGGCCTGAAGTTTGACTGTTTAACACCTGGAATGTTTGTGAGGCTTCTGTGAGCTGTTCTGAACAGGATCCTTTTCTAAATTTTTTGAGAACTCAGATACCAAATCAGTAGGGCCTGAGCTAGAGGTGGACAGAAAGTGTTTTTGGTTTCCAGGTATTTTCCCACCAGTGGGGACAGGCTGGGTGTGGGACAGGAGGAAGGGACGTGGTGCTGCCCCTCTTGGAGGGAGCTGCTCCCTGGGAGGTGTGCAGTGGTTCCTCTTTGGTCACAGAGGCGACCTGAGTGCAAGTTCAGGCAGCAGGAGAAGTTTGTGTGGCTTTCAGAAAATGTTCAGCAGCACATCATTTTCTTCAGGGAAATCCCTATGGAGGTTTAGAATCCTTCTTGAAAGCAAAATGGAATTACATGCAGCAAACTCTAACACTGGTGGCCAGCATCAGTGGCCTTCTAAGGAAAGCAACCTAAAAAACCTGATAAGCTTTTGACATAAAGAAGAGAATATTAAAAACTTTAAAAAATTTACATCTCTCAGTTCTGAATTAAGAGCTTCCTATACTGTGATGTAGGGAGAGTCTTTGTAGCAGTCAAGTAAAAGGAGAACTGTAAGGATTGATAGCTTCACAACGTCAGGAAGTAGAAGAAATTTTGAGCTACTTTCTTGGATGTCATTATTTATAATTGTAGTTGGTAGTGTCAGAGGTCTCAGTCTCTTGTAAACTGAATTCAGAATTTTAAAAAGTCACCTGTGCTTGCACAGAGAAACTTAGGGAGCAAATGCATAGCAGGGACTGTTTGCTGCTGTAACTCTCTGATACTTCCTTTTCCAGAAGTCTGGATATCTTGTGTTCAGCTCAGTCCTGCCCTTTCCTCAGGCTGAGCTCTGCCTGGAGGGTGTTTGTGCTCACCCCTGCCTTGGGTGCATTTGTTTGCTGTCTCCTTGTGCCACCTGCCAGCTCTAGAACAACTGCAGGAAGAAGAGATTTGGCAGAGATGTGACTTAGGATAAGCAGATAATGTGGTAATTTGAGGCTTGAACTCAGCAAGGGGAGAAGTTGTGATGCTGAGTCAGTGAAGGAGCAGCCCCTTTGTGCAGTCACCTACTCCACAGTCACTGCCACTGTTTGCACAGAGGAGTGGAAATGCTTTGGTTGAGTACATGAGGGGAACACTTAACAGTGGATCAGTGACTGGTGACCCTGTTCAGTTATTCAGTCTTACAGGGGGCTCCTTTCCCTTACACAAACTGCAGCTGGAGCCATGTCTGAATTTGTTCCTCAGGCTCTGGCACATCCTGGCTCAGCCTTCTGAGCATCTCTGCAGCTCTTCTAGAATGTGGTACTTCCTTTGGCTGTTACTGGCTGAGCTCCTGCACGGAGCTCCCAGCTAACCCTGTGTGACTGCAGTCCACAGCAGGCTGCCCTTGGCAGCCACAGTGTGCTACCTTGGGGCTGAGATGGCTTTTGGGACTTTCTCTCCTTGTAGTTTGTATGGCTGTTGTACCAAGAACATCTGCTCTGAGATTATTCCTAAGGGACAGTCACAGAATGTTAAGTGTAAATATGCACAAATTGGAGAAAATTCTTCCTAGTGACCCGTCAGATTGTTCTGCCCAAATGTCTTGTAAGATGTTTTGTGGGTTTTAAGATAGCAGCAAACTCAAACTGTAAATTAGCAGGAAGCTTAGCAGAAGCCTATTTTTTTTTCACTGTAACACTGATTTATACTAGCAGACTTGAATTGTGTCAGACTGAAAATGGTTTTTTATGGTAAAGCCAGGAGAGTAATGTATTCACTGCTGCTGCCTGGGTGTCTGCAGAGGAGGCAGCACATATGGACTGCTACTACTAATACATCAGTTGGACTGCTTCATAATATCAGAGTACAGCTTTGAGAAGATCTTGCAGAAGATTGTCTTTGACAAGAAAATGTTTAACAATTTTAATGCTTTACCTCAACATTTTGTGATACAACTTTACAGAAAAGATGATTCAATTAGATAGGACAGGTCGGATATTAAAAGGTGTTTTAAATGGTTGCAAATTTCAACTTTACCATTGATGTATGGACAGACTGAAGAATGAGACACCCTGGAGAGGAGCCCTGTGGAAAGGGACCTGGGGCCGTTGAAGTTACGGTTTCTTCATGATCTCCTCTCTGGTGACCAGCACCAGGACCTGATGGAATAGCCTTAAGCTGAGGCAGGGGAGGTTAGGTTGGATATCAGGGAAAGGTTTTTTCAGGATTTACTGCAGGATTTCAGAAGGTGAAGAACAAAATTGGTGTTTGTATGTGCATTCTGGACTGTTCAGGATGATGCAGTGCTACAGTTGTGGGGTATTTGTGGTGTTTCCAAAATTGATCTATAGCACCGTTGCTTCCAAAAAAAGGAACATGTAAAAAAAGAAGACAGTTGCATCAGAAAAGTTACCAGAAATTACCAGCTTTTCTTCACATCTTTCTGTGTGGAAAACCACTGCTGACTTGTCCAAGGAAATCAGTGAGAAATACTGGCAAAGAGCTAGTGTGTCCTGGATTAATCATGTAGAGTTCAAATCTGCAGATTTATGTCAATCTGTAGGCTTCTTTTGGAAGACTGCTTTTTGAGAAACTATTGCTTTCTTTTTTAAATAACACATATCCATTATATTAAACTCACTACTGTTTATAGAGGGAGACCAGAATTAGCAATAATCACCTGTCATTTTGAAAATATGAGAGGTAAAGGCTGGATGCCATGTGTGTCTTCATTTCATGTAGTGATTCCTGGTGTTACTGCTGGAAAATGTTGAGGTTGTATTTATTATATGAATTGCAAGACTCATTTGAGGAGTGTGTTCTGCCTCTTGTGGTGAAAAACTTACTAATATATGGTGTATTTTGAAAATATTCTCAAATGTATGGTGATTTCAATTCCACCAGTTTGCCTTTAAGTAATTGAATTTTATCTTTCAGCAGGACCAACAGAAGGTTTGGGGAAAATAATACAAAGATTTCCCCAGAAGGACTGGGAAGACACTCCTTTTCCACAGGGAATAGAGTTGGTAAGTTTGCATTACATTTTGCAACTCTTAGAATATCCTTCACGTGCATTTGGAAGATAAATCTGCCTTCATGTAATGATCCGTATTGTTTGACCCAACAGGGCATGGGTAGAAATTAGCACAGGGTTTATAGGTTTAAAAATAACAATTTTGGCTAACAGAAGATAATTTATTCTGGTATGCACAGCAATGTAAATGTAGAAAATGTCTCCTGCAAATTTATAAACTGTTTAAAATAAATGCTTATTTGTGCTCCTATGTTTTGTGAGCAGCCTTCAAATGGCAGATGACTTCTCATTGTCATGTTCAAATAATTACAAAATTATGCATATTTGCATAATGTAGATTTAAAAATACTATAATATCCCAATAAACTGGATTTATTAAAATGGTCACAAGGCTGGTGGGCAGGGATCTGTTTTAAACAGGGAATTCCCAAGGTGCTGCTTTTTTCCTCTTCCTTGGTCTCTTCTTGTGGGATGCAATGAAAAGGTGGATCAGGGATTCACTCAACATCTTGTCTCTCAAAATCCTGAAGAGAAACAAAGGACTGTGGTCGTATTCTGAAATGAGTTTCTGAGAAGTCAGAGGGAAACTTTTACTGGTGTGAACTGAGCAACTTCTGGGACAGGATGAGCTATGGGAGGAGATGGGCTCTAGGAAATGTTGCAATAGGAGTCTCTGTGCTGTGGGGCACGATCAGCTGCAGAGGACAAGGACGCCAGCTCTTCACTGAGTTTATTGCACAGATACAGCCATTGGAGCAGGCTTTTCCCTTTCAGGCAGTGTTCAGCTCCCTGCTCTGTGCCCCTGCCATGTGCTGTGCTCTCATGAAGGACAGGAAGGGGTCTGGGCTTGGCTGCTCCCTCCCTGAGAGGCGCATTCGCGCCCTGAGCTGGCACGCGTGGCCGTGTGCTCCTTTCCTCTGCCTCTGGGGTTTTGTTTCAGCTCCAGCCTGGCCTTTCAGGGCTTGCCCTGCCCTGCTCTTTGGGGTGAGCAGGATTTCTCCCCCCTGTGATGGGGAATTGCAGCTTCTTGGTGCACTTGCATAACCCCAGGTTTGGCAATGCCGAGCTCTGCTGAAATGGGGAAGCTCCAAGGTTCAGCCAGGAGGGTTCATCTTGCCTCAAACCCCAGGGGCTGAGTCATGGTGAGGTTTACTCTGTGCCACAGATCTAAATCTCAGATCTTCCTGACCTTGTTCAGAGAGAGCAATGGGTCTGACTAGCTGGGGAAGATGTGAAAAATAAATAAATAAAATATATAGGCACACTTTCTCTTGAGGCAATGAATCTTAATCTGTGCCCAGGTGTTATCTCCCATTTAAGTTTATTTGTAGGATTTTAGCACTACAAGAAACACCTTTCTAAAGAAATATTTAATTTTTTTTTATGGGACAAAATGTTACTTGTGTATTGATTCTGAAATGACTCATTAGGCCAAACCATTAAAACTTTAAACTTTCCAAATAAAACAAAATCTGACAATTTAACGACATCAATTCAGCCAGTTGGCAAAATCAGTCAAGTTTTGATCTGGTTTCCAAGTGTGGTAAATAAAATTTTAGTTAATGAAGATTGAGGAGTTAGAGATAGTGCAAAGATCAAGTACTGAAGTAAATCACTTATGAAAGTCAGATGTTGGCAGGAATTTTTTTCAAGGTTTTGGATGCATCTAACAAGAATCAACATTAATTCATGGAGAGGAAAGAAGAAAAGTGGAGTTACCATGTTCTGTCACCTTAAGATTTAATATCAATAAGGGGGTAATAGACAATCCTTAAGGAAAAAGAAATGGGGAAAAAGGTAAGAATAGATTAGTTGACAAATGTGTATGAGACTGAAGAGAGACCTATTTATTAATAGCACTTATTTCTATGATAGGTTTGAGTTAATATCCTCTTAAATGTACTTGCTCTTCTTTGGAAAATCTGTATGGTTTCTGTTAAATGGAAAAGAAGCCATGGTTTGTATCTGAAAAACGTGTCAAGCTCTCTTCACTGTGTTCTCATGAAGGAAAAAAGCCAAAGCTTTTCATGCTAATGATAGGATTGAAGGGAGGGTTTTTTTGAGCCCAGTTTTGCTAAACAGGCACCCATGGGACAAACAGGGTCTACTGGCCCTGCCCTTAACTGAGTGAAGAGGGATCATTTTGAGAACATCTTCTCTAGGAATGATGACTCAATTTCACCTTTCACTTTGACTGTATTCTGTAGTGTTGGAATTTTGACACAAATGCAGAGAATTGGGTCATTATAAAACATAATTGCAATCTGAATTTCACTGAATGGTGTTGTGTTTGGTGTATGTGTGTTCTGGATTAAAGGATTAAGAGCTATTCAAACTGTGTCTGTTTTTATGTGAGCAGCATGACAGCTGTGTTCTGGTCACAAACACGTGGGCTGGGAGTAAACACACTGTCCAGAATTCAACAGAAATGTCCCCTATTCCATTTTATTCAAGTCAAGTACTTTAATTTGTCTTGTTCAATAAATTGTGTCTTGTGGTTGTCAGTGGTGAGGAAAGCCATGAGTCTCTGCTGAGGGAATGATGCTGTCAGGAGGTGTTTAGTCAGTGTTTTCTTCTCTTACTTGTCTGCATCCCCTGAAATTACCTAAAGAGGTTTTTCATAATCTTTTTTCATTTGCTACTTCACCAAAGACTTCACAGCTTTAAACTTTGTTCTGTTTATAACTGAATGGAGAAACTTTGATAAGACACCTGTAAATTGCTGTGAAACACACTTGAAGTCTTTTGCAATGGATTATTGATAATTATAGTAGCTGTTAAGGGGCTGAAGACTTTTTTACCATTTATTAAATTGTGTGATGTAACTGCCAATAAGATACAATATTTCTTAATGTTATATGTCATATATATTGGGTGTTACTTCAGAAGCAATAAAATGCACTTCTTCCATTTGTCAGAACATTTTGTGGGCTATTCAAGAAAAATTTAAGGAACAATTTCAGTTTAGAATCTGAGCATCCTCATTTTACTGACCAAGAGCAGTCCATCTGCAATTTATTGACAGATGCAAGTCAGAGTGAGTTTCTTCCAGTTCCATTGAAGTAAACTGACTTTGAGGGGTAAAGAGATTTATGCTCATTCTTAAAGGTAATAAAATATTTGGCTCAGAAAAGCATTTCAGTGATTGGTTTTTGAAAGAGTGCAGTTGGAACACCCCAATCTGATAGCTGACCCCCATGATATTTTAAATGAACCTGTTTGGGTATCCCTCTCCATAGTTTGTCTATTTCTGAAAAGTTGTTTCAGATGCAGCTTAAGTGTACAAATAACCCTGTAAAGTCAGCTGAGGCATACAGAGCAGTGTCAGGTTAGGGCAATCAAACTTCTTGATCTTGCTTGTAGAAAGAATGCTGGAGAGAGTGTGTTGGCTGAATGAGTTAGCTTTACATTTCTGCATATTTTTCTTATTTCTAATGCAGTTTTAATTCCACTGTGTAACTTTCTAGACATCATAATTAGTTACACATCAGAGGAAGCTTTGGTATGTAATGTTATATTGTAAAGTCATTTTTGTCCCAGGGCTAAATTAGCTAAACTAATTCACCTGCATTACTCAGTGCTGGGAGGCTGCTCTTAATGAGGCCAAGGAAGTCATAGCTAGAAACAGTTACATTGTCTGAATTGGAACTGGATATGATGTGTTTCTGAGTAGCAGGGAAGGAAATTTCCCACTGTAACTGGTGCTGGTGTTAGCAGTAGTGTCATGATTCAGTAATTTGAATTTCAAGTGTGGTCAAGTATAGAAATTAACATGTATTTCTAGACAAGATAATCACCTATCCAAATAATGACTTCAGTTATAAAATGTATTTTTAATTGGTAAAAAGTGCTGTTTAGTACAACCATTTGAAGACCACTTATGCAAGTTATGAGACTAAGAGAGAAAGAAAGGCTGCAGGTGCCCCTTTGGGATGTGTAAGTTTGCCTGCTTCCTTCTAAAGGAGGAGTTGGAGTTGCTGGAATCAGTTTATTCCTCCTTAGTGTACAGCCCTTGCTGTGGAGCTCAGCATTTCTGCACCCTTGTTTTTTGCTTCAGAAATAAACTCTTAAATGGATGTGGCATATGTCTTTTATGAGAAACTGGATTCAACTTTCAAATTCCAACTAACCTGAGATATAAAACAACTCCATGGGTTTTGTAAAATGAGAGCAAGGAATGGTATTTTCAAAGTGTATTTGTATTCTGACTGATCTAGTCAGTCTTGTTCAAATTTCCACTTCATTTTTACATACATGATTTATGAGTTACAGCTCTACCTCTGAGATCTTAACTGATATTTACTTCTCTTGGAGCTTTACACTTGAAATGGGGGGAAAAAAGCTATCTCAAAAACCCCACCAAAACCCAGCTCATTTGTCTTCAAAGTTGCACTCTACTGAAGACGTTTTAAAGAAGGCCAAATTTTAAAGTGGAAAAATTTTTCAGAACTCCTGAACTTCTGAAAATTTCCACTGCAGAGTCTCTGGAAAACATTACACATTCAGTCAAAAGCAATACTTTTAAAATTCAAGTGCTGATCTCTTAGTTTTGTTTTGCCACCTTGGTATAAGGCATCTTTTCTGAGAAAAAAATCTGCTGCTTGACCATTTCACTACTTTTTAAATAAGACATAAGAGACAACTGCAGCTGCAGATTAGACAGTTAAGGCCTGAAGTGATTAAAGTTTTAAAGGAGTTAATCTTTAAATGCTTCAGTCTTAGCTAGCTGATATGTAAGCCAATTTTTCTCAAACATGAATGCTTTTAGGGACCTGAATAAAGAGTTGTCTACAACATCCATTTAACCTTCAGTGCACCTGCTCAGCTGTGGAGATTTTTGTTTGGTGGGCGATTTTTTGCCCCTCTTTCCCCTCAAATGTTTTTTACCTCTCAAGACTCATTACATATGTAATTGTTCAATGAACAACTGCACAGCAGAGCTCAGTGAAGCACTTGGAAATGCTTTGTGTTGTTTTTATTCCCATGTTACAGAGCAGGTGCTTTCAGCACTTAGTAGGAAACAGATGATAGCAAAAGCAGGGATTTTTTTTGGTCAGTGTTTTTGGACTTAGCTTATGTTCTTTGGACATATTAGCTCCACTAGACAACTTAGAGTGCCCTTAATGTGGTGTATTTTACAGTTGCATTTCTGCTGTGCTATAAAACAGCTATGTTCTGGTTTTAGAATCTGGCCTTACTGAATGGATGTTAGCTTCTGGATTTTGTAAACTAATGTGATAAAATAATTTGATTTTGTACCTAAGGACTTGGAAGTAGTCCTTGTGTAGTATAACTTTGTCTCACTTGACTAGCTGCTGTCAAAGGGTTCAATTAATCTGCTTTATCCAGTCTTAGTTTTGTTTTGTGTTGGAAAAATAATCACATCACAGCACTACAGTCAGCAGTTTTGGTAGAAATGATAAAATATTGAAGTGACATCTGTTTGGAATTTCAACTTTTCCAACTCTCTAATCTTTCAGTGGAGTATATTGAAGTGTAACCTTTTTTGCATCTATCACGGTGTTTTTAGAACCACGTACCTGCATTTTAAGTTAAATTCTTTTCAGGTCTCTGGAGGAGAAAGCCATTTTTACCAGCTTGCTTAAGAAGTGCAGATATTTTTAAACTCATAGAATGATTTATGTTGGTTTTCTTTGTTGTTCATTTCTGTCATCTCCACAGACAGTCCTTGACTGCATGAGATGGTCTTGTCCATCCAAGCTTGGGTGTGATTCAGCATCTTTTTTACCTCTCCATAAGTTTTTCTCATCTTGTTTAAAAATTAGAGGAAAGACTGCAATGTGGGCTTCTCTCTGAGTCTCTGCTTTGGGGTTTTTGTGTAACAGTCTGCAGAGGAGATTCTGAGACCCCCAGTTAAGCCATGAGGTGTTGCAACATTCACAAAATTCTGGGAGTGTTTTGGTATTTCCACCTTATAACTCACAGACTTGTCTGTGTACAGTAAGGCTCCTGGGAGACCCTGCTTTTCCCAAAGGTTCTGAATTTTAAATATTAAATGTTTTTTGTTGTTCCTTGGTTGTTTTTTTTTTAAGCTCTTGGAAAACTCTTGACTAAAAAGGGAGACCAGCGTACATCTCAAATGCATGATGTAAAAATGGGCTGTATCTCCAGAAACCAAAACTGAAGAGCAGAAATCCTGTTGTTTTGTATGTGAGAACAGAAATTATGGGGAAAAAATTATGGTTTTAATTATTTTCAACTTTATGATTAGCCTGGTTACAGATGTGCTTTGTGTTTTTAAAAAACATTAATTTATCCTTGAAAGTGAACTTGGATGAACACAGCATGTGACTGTGGAGTGACACGTGTTCTTTAAAAGCTGAGCATGTCCTTAACATCAGAGGAGGTTCTTTAGCCTGAGTGACCTGTTTGACTTAGAACTGGTCATCACTGATTATTTCAGAATAATTCTATATGAACACCAGAATAATTTCTATATGAAATCCATGGAAGTTTGGGATGCAAGCAACAAAAGAGCAATTTATCTGGAGAGCCACAAACCAATGTCCATTTCTAAGGCAGTTAGAACTGCTGTGAGTGCTGCACCCTCTGGGTTTACAGCACTGTTTAATGTTGACCCAAGCACACAGAAATGAATTCAAATGAATTTGTGTGCACTATAACATCCAGTTCTGTGTCTATACAAAGCTCCTGTTTCCAGTTTTTCCTTGTGCCATGTGCAGGTGACTGTACCTCTCTAAGTTATTTGTGTACAGTGTCTACATTTCCCCATCTGTTGTCTCCACAAATTAAAAAGTGGAGCTCAGCATGAATCAAAGAAGTTTAACTTTTGAATAAAGGTAAGCACTGTTCTGGAATGGCCAGGGGTTGGACTTGAGAAGACTTCAGATAAATAAAATGAAGAGGATAAACTGTTCTGCTTGTCCTTTGAGAATATGGTGAGTAAATGGATTCTCTAGCAAAGGAGATTTGGTGTAACTAGTAATAAATATTTAAATAGATGGAGCACATGCTATTTAGAATGAAAATTTTGAGCAGTCTTATTTGTTTCTGATGGAGAATGACGTGTGAGGCTAACAGTGTGACATGGAAAGGGAAATTGCTTGGATAATCTCCTGAGGTTCTTCTTAGATCTGTTAATCTGAAAAGCAAAGGCCCTGGCTCCCTTTGTGCCTTCTCTGCACAGAGAGCCATGCCAGGGACCAGGCTGGGACATCAGAATGGAGATGAATGAAGAAATATTGTGGAAAATGAGAAATACCATGGGAGATGAGACCTGGTCCCTGGGGGGATTGTCAGGTGTTTCTCTCACTGTTCAGTACAGCAAACTCTGTCACCACTGGATCATCTTCCTGTAACTGCCAGGGAGGAAGAGAGAGAATTGGACAAATGTAACAATCCTGAAAACCACTGAATTACCTCAGAACCACTTTGCAGTTTGTTGTTTGAAATCCTGTTTTGCTTCAGCTCCTTATTACAGATTATCTGTCAGCTTTCTGTAGGAAGTTGGAACTTCTTTGGCTCTTGAAGTTCTATAATTGAGACAATTGTTGGACTGACGTTTCTGGGGTTTTTTGTTTGGTTGGTTTGGTTTTTCTGTGTGTTTGTGCAGGGAGCTGAGAATTGGTGTGGTTTTGGAGAAAGCCAGCCAAGAGTGTTGTGTGTTGAATTTATAACCATATATCCAGTTGTCACAAAGGGATCCTCTCTGGGGTTGTGCAGAAAGGCAGATGATGTGCAGCTAATCAAACACAGCCTATTGGGCTGGAGACAAGATTGTGAAACTTGAACTGGGTCGTTGAATGTGTTCTGGGAATCCAGAAATAATTTATCTATGAAGTTGATTCCTATGACTGTAAATCACTTTGGAATGTTTTCTAATAGTTTAAGAAAACAGATTAATGGAAAATAAGGGTATTTTATTTTTTTCTGAACAAATTTGTTAGTGGTTTGTTAAAGCTGATACTTTTCATGCTAAGAATTTCTAATCAGGAGTACTTGTAAATCATTGTGTTCCCCCAACTCCCCAGTTTGACCGACCTTTTAGTTTGTACTCTACATAAATTTTGTTGTGTTTTGATGCAGGTTTCTTCTGCTAGCTTAAATAATCTTAGTGGTTTTAAAGCTTGAAAGAACATTTTTGAAACCTTTATACAGTGTAAATGCTTTTTAATAATAAATTATAAAAGGGGTGTCCTAGTTGTGCTCACCAAAGAACAGAAAAGAACATTAACAAATCTTGTGATGATAGTTCACAATTTTGTGCATTCCATGGGCCACAGCTCATTTGGTCATTGCATTATCCAGTTTGAAGCCAAGCAGAAAGAGCAGAGGCTTTCTGCACTTCCCAGTTGGTGTAATTTCTGATTTCCAGATTCCATGAAGGTCAGAGTGGCTCCAGGCATGCACCTGACACAGCACCCATGCAGAAAGCAGCAGCTGATTCCAGTGCTTCAGTGCCTGGCTGGGGCTGTGCCATGCAGAATTCCTGGGAAAGGACTTGGAGGCTTATTGCCAATTTTTAAAATTTTTCCCCCAAAAAGTAGTCCATTAGCCTCCAGCACCACCACTAACTGAAGTCTCAAACAGAGCTCAGTTTATGAATCCTGAGGTTGGGATGGTTTGTTTGTTTGTTTACAAAGCAAACACTAAATATTGTTTCAGTCCAGCATGGTGGTGCTGGCTTTTGGGGGATTGCATGGAACTGGCAGAACCACTTTGAAATTTGCAGGTTTTGTTGTACAACCTTTCTGGACTCTTGTCTATATCCCAGTGACATGTAACAAATTGTTTTCTTTTACACAAAACCTGGCACTTGGAGGTGGGAAAAAAAGTAGTTTATGAATGATCTTCAAGGTTAGAAGATACAAAAGGCAGCTAGGCTGTTTAGATGGCCTTTTTCCTCCTGTATTATTATTTAGTAATAAAGTGGTATTTTATACTATCTGGTATGATTCTATCTGATCTGATCCTAATTTCAGTAAGGATTTGGTAAATAACGATGAGAATTTTACTGAAGAAATCTTATTTTAGGTAGAAGTCAAGAAATGATAATTTTCTATATATTTGTTATAAGAGGAGTTTGGGCATGGTCATAATAAGGTAAAGGAGTAAAGAAATAATGTACTTTTATATGAAAAATACAGCTTCTATTAAGAGGAAGAAGAGAAATATAACTATATTCAGATGTGATTTGTAAGTGCTGATTTTAGGGCTAGTCACCAAGAAGAGTTTTTGTCTTTGGACTTCTCCTGAGTGGGGATCTGCCACAAGCAGGGCTTCTTGTAATGAATTCCAAGTGTGGAACCAGTAGTTTTGCCAGCAGTTTACCTGGACTGCTCCTAGCAAAGCCTTTCCTTTTTTCTCAGTCCTCATTGCTCTGTGGATGTCACAATTAAACCAGTGCAGGCCAAAACCCTCAGAAGTGGCAGATTGTTCAGATCAGTGCTCATGGTGCAGCTGATCCATGGAGTGTTAAACTTTATTAGATGTTGCCAAGAGAGACCTCTCTGGGCTCTCTGGGGTTGCAGTGTTGTGTTTTTCAAGGACAAACTGTCAAAGCATCACTTGAGCAGGTGCTTTTATTTAGCTGTCATGGATACCAGCACAAACTAAAAAGAAAAAAAAATCAAAAATAGAGAAATAAATGAGGCATTTCAACTGGCTGCTAATGTGAATCAATGGAGCTCCAGCTTGCAGACTTGGACAGGAGGCACTTGAGGCTTTGCTTGTGGCTAAGGCTGCTCGTGTGGTGATCCTTGCAGAGTTTGTAGCTATTGCTCAGCCTGCAATTAATTAAATCTGAGCTGTGGAGTGAACCTGGGCAAGGAGGGAGAACTCTGACACCCAGGTCTTCTCTTGGATGGTGTTTGGAGCTTGAGCTTCCCTCACTGGATATCACAAGTCTTGCAGGTTTGTAGCCTTTGAAATATCACCTGCTCTCAGCGTGTTTCCCTAGAAAAGAGCAAATTCCCCCTGCTCCCTGCCCTGCCCATCTTGGATTTATGTTTCTAACATAAAAGTTACTGCTGCTCTAAGGTACTGCTGATGCTTTTGGAGAAACTTTTCTGTCCAGATTTTGTCATAAAGGTGTCCCCAAACTGCTTGCACATCTTTCTTTTACGCTGGCTGGTTCCTTCACTTGGATGTGAAATGATCTTTTGTTTATGTCAACAAAAGGAGATCAGAAAAGCAGATTGTGCCCTCTTGCTCACCATATTGGTTATACTCTAGTCTTTTTTTGGAAAGTATATTTCTGATTTGAATCTCTGCCAAGTTACTTGGACAAAAGCAACTAGTACATATATAAAATTAGGACTAAAGCAGTTTTAATATAATACATAATATGCAATCACACCTCTCAATAAAATGATCTGCTGTTTTACTGAGCTGCTAGTATTTCTGTTGTCAGTCTGCCATAAATTGTGAGGAATTTAATATAAGAAATGCCTTTAACTTTCTGCTTGTGTCCCTTTCCCCCTTCTCCCTTGGTGTCTATGTCTTCAGAGCTTAATTTAGCTGTTTAAGTACAGGCAGTTGAACACAAATCCATTCTAGTGTGTGTGAAAGACTGGTAGGACAAGGCTGGATTATGTAACTTCTTTGTGTGGATTCATGCAGTATATTACACTGGATTATAAGCAACCAAAATATTCTTTTAGTAATAAAATGCCCAGTGCAGTTATGATTTTGGTGCTTTTTCCTAGGTTTACCTCTGAACTAGGAGTACATTCTAAAAAAATGTAAATAAATTCAAAATTCTGATCCAAGAGAGATGATCTGTTTTTTAGTTTACTGACAGATCTATGGTGTGATGTAGTATTTTAAAAACAAGCAATACTCCTGTAATGTACACGGCATACGCAGAATCAACCTCACTTCATTTTTTAACTGTATTGTTTCGTTTTTGACATGTGCTACAGCAGTGGACAAGAGAGATGTTCATTAAAATCACAGCTTATAAGCTTAGAATGAAGAATGAATTAGATTTAATGTCAAAATAGTGGGATAAGAAGTGAGTACTAAAGTTACAGCGTGCATTCGTGACCTCGATGTTTTTAACATTCCTGGAATGCCAGATTTGTCCAGTTCTCGGCATCACCTCATGATTATTTGCTATAACTGCATACCAGAAAACCTTATTTCACAAGGATTTTCCTGCATTCTGGCCTGGTAATATACTCGTAGAGACTTGTTGGCATTTGCAATTTTGAAGATTTGTTGTTGGACCATTTTCATATCTGGTTCATGTCTCGTATATTGGATTTGAGCTGCTTCTCCCAAAAAGCAGAGGAACTGGCAAGACCTCTCAAAAAGTGGGTGGGGAGTGCATTCTCCCCCTCCCCCCAATTTAAATATTTTGCTCCTATGACCAATGTGTGTTCACAGCAGCCACTTCTGCATGAGCACATTTTCAGCATCCACAGCGAGTTATTGAATTGGCCCTTAGGAACAAAAATTACTCTGAAAAGTCACTTGCTGCTTTGGGTATGGCTGAATTAATTTATATAAGCATGGCTGAAGTCTTCTGGTTTGAAATTCAAGATTTGATTCTTGTTACACTTTCATTAGTACTGTTACTTAAAAGGATGAGTTTTGGTCATTTCATGTCTGAATGTCTTTGATCCAAAAGATTAGCAGCATTTCCAGCTGTGTAGTTGGAAAACTGTGACTGTTGTAATAAATACATATCTACAATTTTCTCTGGGTTTGGGTAGTACAGTTGTGAAAACTTGATATGATTTGGGAAACTCTTTCCATTTTGTTTAACCAAAGAGTGATGAAGTGAAAGGAAATACATTAAATTACAATAACTTTGTGGAGTTTGATCAGGCTTCAAAGATAGTTGATACCAGTTTTTTGTACTAGTGTGCCTTAACTGGAGAAAGTAACTATTTGTGTTGCTATGCCTGAGAAAAATGTTTTGCAGTAATAACTTCTGTGGAATCATATGCAATTAATAAATATTTAAATATATTTTAGCCTGGTTTAAAATGAAGGCACACCAGTGTTACATTTAGTTTATTTTGGCTGCCAGAAACATAATTATGTTTGTATTTTGTGTGGCAAAGGCTAAGTAGATAGTGAAATGTTCAATAATACATTTTCCAAAAGGTTTCAGTTTGATCCAAGGTGAACAATGCTATAATCAAGGAATATGTAGTCAAGTGTCAGATTTTTGTGCTGATTTTGGCTTTAGACTGCAAGAAGTATTGTGTGTGAGAGTTCAGCTAAAGCCATCTAACTCCAGTGCCTGAGTTCAGACTGAGAATTAACAGAGATAACCTAAGTGGGATGTTTTTATTGAACTGTTTCTTTGGTTGTTGAAATGGAAAGGCAGAAGCAGTTTAACAGGATAAAAAAAAAAAGAAAAAAGGAAGAACTTAATTTTCTTTCTTTCAAAACTCATCATTAAGCTTTCAAGAACACTTCAAAATTATATAAAATGAGATTTTCATTGGCTCTCCTTCCTTTAACTTCTTCTTGCAGGATCTGATTTTATGTTGCAAGTATTTTTTAACAGTCTGTAGTTTTATCATGAAAAGAAATGTTTGCAAAGTGTTACCTGAAAAGGAGTATTTGGTGGCATGTTTTATGTATCAGTTGGGTTTTTTTAATGAAACATTTTGAGCTTATCAGCCACTAAATAAACATCTTTTCTAAGCATCCTAATTTCATTTGTTAAATACATAGATGGAATCTATGCTGAAGCATTTTAGGGTGTGTAGTATGGGATAATAGTTGACATACTTCTTATATTATTAAGGTGTGTCATTATTACAGCATATGCACACCCTCTTATGTCTTATTGCTTAAATATGATAGTGCTTATAAGCTTTCCTTTTAAAGTATGAATTTACTACAGTGAGTTAGGTAACAGCATTTTTATGTGCACTCTTTCACCTATTATGGGTAATACCTTACGTGTCTGTTGCAAGAGCCTCACTAGAGTGGAAGCAGTATTTAAATGAGGGATTGAATTTAGTGGTGGTTTCTGAAGTTCAAAGAAGGAAATGTAATGACTCCTGTCTCTTCAGATGACTGGCTTTAAGTGTGGCAGAAAAGAATGTGCTGTTTCAGTCTCACACTATGTGATGTGTTGCGCTGAATGAGGCAAGAATGGGGTGCCCAGGAGTTGTCTATCATTTCCTTTTAGTTTGAGGTACCCCTTCTTTGGGTTTTCCTCTTTGAGAGGCTGCACTGATCCAGAGGGAGAGGAGAAAGCCAATTACCTCATTTCAGATGCAATCTGGAAATGTGCAAATGAGATTTGCCAAGTGCACCTATGTGTTTCAGAGCCCAGTGGATGCACACGGGGGTGATGTGCTTTCTGCTGACACTGCAAAAAGCAGCAGGGGAGGGAGGGGATTCTGCCCCTCTGCTCTGGTGAGCTCCCACCTGGAATGCTCCATCCATCTCTGGTTCCCTAGCACAGGAAGGACATGGAGCTATTGGAAGGAGTCCAGAGGAGACAACCAGGATGATCTTGGTTGGAGCACCTCTCTTGTAAGGAAGGGCTGAGAGAACTGGGGTTGTGCAGCCCAGAGAAGAGAAGGCCAAGGCAAACTTTCTGGCAGCCTTCCAGTTCCTGAAGGAGAGCTGGAGAGCGACTCTTTGTACAAGGGCAGGTAGAGATAGGACAAGGTGGAATGGCTGCAAACTGAAGATGGAGGGTTTGGATGAGGTGATAGGAGGATTCACTGTAGGAGTGGTGAGGCCCTGGAACAGGCTGCCCAGAGCAGCTGTGGATGCTCCATCCCTGAAGTGTTTAAGGCAAGGTTGGATGGGGCTCTGAGCCACCTGGGATAGTGAAAGGTGTCCCTGCTCCTGGCTGGGGAGTTGGATTTAGACGATCTTTAGGAGATATTGCACTGTTGATAGTTGAGCTAATGTGGTTCCAGTGAACCATGTTTCAGGTTTGCTTTCCTGAGTGGTAACAAGAAGTCTGGTCTTGCATATGCATGTTCAGAATTATTTTTTCATGTGCTTTAGTTTCTTCTTCTCACTTAGAGAATTGAGTGCTTGGTATTGTAAGACCCCCTCACGTATGATCACAGAAGGCTTTAGTTTTGACTGTTCCAGATTCTTTTACTGTCCCCCAGAGTCAATTTTTACATTTACTGCTGAATGTTTGTGATATGTTCAGAAATTATCTGTAGAAAACAAACAATAAATCCCCTAAGTCAGTCAGCCCCTATGACACATCCACAGAGCCCAGCAGAGATCTAATCTGCATCTCTTGGGGAAAACCACCCATTTATTCTTACTTTTAAAATAGCTTATTAATTCAAAAGAGAACTGTTCTCCTATACCATGACAATTTAATTGGATTGAGAGTTTTTTTGAATGTTTCTTCTAAAAGACTTTTTACTAAGTGACTCTGTTGTGTTGAGTGCATCCATTTACTTTTGTTGAAGAGCTGTTAATAGATGGATGATTTATGATTTATTTTAGCTGTAGAGAAGCCTTTCTGATTCCTTTCCAGTGTAATTTGCTTTTCTGTAGGGTTACTAGTTGTGTAATTGGATGTCTTCTGCACATTTGCTGCTTGAAAGCCAAGATTCTGGATAATGCTTTTAGAAACAGATTAAACATTTGCCTACTTCCAATAACCCTATCTTGTCTTCAGAAACTCACAATTTAGAGTTATCTATTTTTATATTTTGATTACACAGAACACTTGGAATCATGCTCTCTGATACTTTTATTTTAATTTTCCAAAATATTTTCTGTCTTCCCATCCAAAATATAGTTTTGTTCTGGGAAATTCCCCAGGAGCCCCTCTGAGAAACTGTCACATAGAAAGACTTCTTAGAGGGTTTTTTTTGTTTCTCCTTGAGGGATTTTACCTTTGCTCTTATTTTAGCCATTGTCATCATCAGTTTTTAGAAGATTTCTCCTGATGCATGATGAAACATATCTCAATAGTAATTGAGGGGATTGCCCTGTTTTGCCGTGCACTGGCTTGGCCTCACCTCGAGTCCTGTGCACTTTTGGGATCCACAATATAGGAAAAATATAAAGTTATTAGAGAGTGACCAAAGGAGGGTGTGAAGATGAGGGGCTGGGAAGTGGAAGGGGGGGCTCTTTGGTCTGTTCAGCCTGGAGAAAAGGGTCTGAGGAGAGACCTCATTGCAGTTCAAACTTCCTCAGGTATGAGGAGGGGCAGGCACTGGTCTCTTCTCTGTGGTGACAGTGACAGAGTCAAGGTGCTGGCCTGAAGTTGTGTCAGGAAGGTTTGGGCTGGATATCAGGAAAAGGTTCTTCACCCAGAGGGTGTTTGGGCAGTGGAACCATTCCCCAGGGCAGGGCTCACAGCACCAACCTGACAGAGCTCAGGAGTGTTTGGACAATGCCCTCAGGCACATGTGGGACTCCTGGGGATGGTCCTGTGCAGGGTCAGGAGTTGGCTTTTGATGATCCTAATGGATCTTCTCCAACTCAGAATATTCTGTGATTTGATGATTCTAATCCTCATTCCTCAGCAGATTTCTCTGCCACGTTTCTCAGTCATTTTCAAATGTAGTTTTATATGTAACAGTGGAGTTTTTGTGTACTTCCATTTTCCTTATCTTGGACAGGACTTTTCTCCCTCTGACAGTTAATTTATTGTTTTCTAAAAGATACTTATGACTGCTGAATGATGCACTCTGACAGCAACAGCTTCAGACTCATCACCACGTCCTAGACTGAAACCAGTCAAGTCTACGTGAGGTTTATCACATTTTCCAGCAGAGAAATTGCTACAGGTTCTTGCTGGTACGAGTTACAGTCCTACTCCCCTGCCTTTAGAACTTGCCTTTCCTTCCAAGCTGGGTTCATTCCTCCTGTGAGAGTGTCCTCTGTGCAAAGAGGGTCAAGGCTACTGGTAGGGTTCTATCTGGGGATAATGCTCTCTTAATGTGAGACTTGTCTGTGCTGAGGGAGAGCCAGGGCTTGGAGTGGGCCCGTGCTGTGTGGCCTGGCTGGCCCAGCACGGTCTGACCTGCTGCTTTCCTGGCAGCAGCACATCCCAAGGAGCAGTGCCTGGGCACAGCTCCCCAGGGGAGCTATGTGGGCCACCACCGGGATGTGGCAGGAGGAGGAGGGAGTGGTTATTGTGGATGCTGATCTTTCAGTTTTTATGTACTTGCTGTCAGGTTTTTTCTTGACTTTTCAATTTCTGTCTGATACAGGAACATGTGATTAAAAAGTGTGGAAATGTTGAAAAAAACCCCAAGTGTTTTAATGAAGTTTTCCAGGCAGGGGTTTTGTATCTGAACTTTTCAGTCAGGCTGGCAAGAGTGTACTTTAAAAGCCTGTGGCCAGCTCACTTGTGCTCATTTGGAACAGAACTCTGGAGCTTGGGCTGCTTGTCACTGCCTGAATGTTCCTAAGTAGGAGCAGTATTGAAATTCCCATACTGAACCTCCTGTGGTTATCCTTCCTCTTTGAAATTAGTTTGTGGATGTTTTCACTGCATATGGTATATTTGTACTGTGTTTACATTTTCTTCAGGTTTTACTTGAAGATAATGTACCTTTCCTGAAAATACCTGAGGTCATGTAAAGGATGTTAACTTTTTTTTTGCTCTGGTAGGTATTTCAGGTATTTTAGTAAAGGAATAATCACACATTTTCATAGCAGAGTGGGAAGACTGTACATGGTGCTGTTAAACTTCAGTGCTTGTCTGAACTTGTTTATACATCCTCTTTGGGATGCAGCTGTGCCACACTTTGGGAAAACAGTTCTTACTTAAAAGCTGTGGCAATATTGGGGGACAAAAGTACTGGTTTGGGGGGCTTTGGGGCTTTAAGGGGGTTTGTTTCTTCTTTTAAGATTGCAGGCTCTAGTTTCACTGCCGCATGCCATAAATTTTGCACAAGACTGCAATTTATGTGCCATGTTTTCAACTACAGTAAACATTATTAATAACCTCATCTAGGAAAGAATTAAAATGCTTTGAGGTCATGAACCTAATTCCTTGGAACGCCAAGGGTCGCAGTTAGAGTTGATTTTAGTCAGTGTGACTGAATGAATATGTGTATGAATAGATGTAAAATAAAAATCTGACAGTTTTTATCCCTTGCTTTTTAGAATTTCTGGGTTGTGAAAGAGGCAGTGACTTGGAAAGTTTTGTTGTGTTTTTACCGTGGCTTTTAAAATTCATATAAATAAGTAATTGTGTGCTTTACATGGAAGCAACATCAATGCATAGAGTGCTCTTTACTATTTTTGTCTTGCATATCCTTCCTCAATATGTTATATTCAATGAACACAGTAATTTATTCACTCTTCAGAACAGTAGCCAATATTTTATGCTTAATTTGATTTTATTTTGTAGCAAATCAATCTTGGTCTTAAACAGAGTTTAAGACAAAATTTTGTGTAGTACTATGGAGCAGGGGGGAGAAGCTTGTTAAAGGTTGTTCTATGTTGATGTACATTTCCACAGGGCTTTGTGAACACTTTCATGTGGATTCTTTGGAAATGACCAGGCAGAGTATTTTTCTTAGATATTTTTTTTCCCTTTCAGTTGGCAGTATTTCCTTCTAACATTTTTTTTTCCAGATTTTCCTTTACTGAGGATACTATTTCTATTACAAACCCACAGACCTGCTGGCTCTGGAAGCAATTATTTCAGATGAGGCTTTAGAATGATAGATAAATATGAACACTTCAATTTTTTCTCAGCTATGAATACTTGATAATTTACTCCTTATGTATTTTGAAAAGTAAGTTTACTCATTACTTTTGTTATTATAATTTGCTCTTTAAAACATCATTATTAGCATCAGTTTTGCAAATAGGTTAACAGGTATTATGGAGTCAGTCATGAGTCCTGGGGGCACATTTTTTTCTAGCATGTAGTGCATTCGTACCTATAAAATTTTCTCTTGTGCTTTTTCTGTTTCTGGTGTTGGCATTAAAGGCATGCATTTAGTCAGGTATTTACCATCTAAGTTTCACTGTTTTCACTGTCTCAGTATCTGGCCAGTTGGTGCTCCAAGCTGTGTCTTGCTTGAAGTGAATTGACATTTAAGAAGGTCCCTGCTGCAGCAGCCAGTAGAAGTTGGTCAGCACTGGTTACAGGAAGAAACCACAAGGCTCTGGCTTCCAGCAGATACTGGAATCTGGTGCTAGAGGATGTTGGAGTGGATACACTCAGGGGCAGGGATCCCATACAGAGAGCTTGTGCAGGCTGGAGGAGTGAGCCAGGGAAAGCATTCTGAAATGAATCAGGGAAAAATGCAAAGCCCGTGTTTGGGAGAGAAGAACCACGTGTCGTGTTTCATGCTGGAGACTGGCTGGCTGGGAAGGCTCTCTGCTGAAAATGACCTCGAGGTCCTGCTGGACAGCCAGCTAAATGTGAGCCAGAGTGTGCCCTGGCAGCCAGCATCTCCAGCAGCATCCCAAATGGCATTCACAGGATCACAGCCAGGAGCCTGAGGGAGCTGAAGTCCTTTACTCAGCACTTTATTTACTCTCTGAAAAGCTGCGTCTGGTTTTGGGCTCCCCAACACAAGAAGGATGTCCATGAAATGGAGCTGTTCTGCAGGAGGGCAGCCAAGAGGGTCTGGTCAGGGCCCAGAAGATTTGTTTCATGAGGAGAGGCTGCAGGAACTGGGAGAGTCTGCAAACTGGAGAAGGGACACCTTTGGGATGACTGAGCAGCAGCTTTCCATTGCCTGCATGTAGGCTGTTGAGATGGAGCCAGATTCTGCTCAGTGCCATGCGATGGCAGAACAAGAGGCAATGGGTATAAATTGAAATTATAAAGTAAGAGGGATTATTAGCCAAGCAGTGGAAAAGCTTGCATCCTAAGGAGAGTCAAGCATTGGGATAAGTTGTCCAGGAGCCTTTATGGTCTCCATCCTTGGAGGTTTTCAAGACTGACTTTATAAATCTATAAGCAATCTGGTTTGAGTTTGGTGTTTATCATACTTAGAGCAAGAGATTGGACTGTCCAGCTCCTGAAGTGCCTTCCCCAGGACCTCCAGTTGTCAGCAGCCTTAGGATCACAGTGTGCAGAGGCTGAGGAGAAGGAAGGTCTCAGTGGGATTGCATCTCAGTTCAAGCAGCTCCTGCTGCTGAGCAAGAAGGGCAGAGCTGCATCCCAGCACACAGCTCCATTCAGTGAGCCAGGTCACACACATGCTGTGGTTAACTTTGCAGTTGATTTCTCACAGGTAACTCTGAAGAGTGCTTTTCCACCTCTCTGCCCAACATCCTAAGACTGCTTAATCTGGGAACTGGTTCTGGATGTTGTTCATCAGTCTGGCCCTTGGTACCAGGGGATGTTCTTCAGTTGCTGCATTTGCTGCTAACAAAACCAAAGTGCACGTTCCACCTTTTAAAAGTAATTTCCACCTTGTTGGAAATAATTACTTTTTTAAAATGTAGGAGATAGACTTGTTTATTGCAAGATCTCCAACGTTTTGATCTAACTGGTTGCTTAACTGACAGCTCTGCGTTTGAAAAAAAAAAAGGGAAGAAAATGACTAATTTTAAAATACATTTTTTCATCTTAATATTTAAATTATTGATGGGCTGTGGTGTGGTTTTCATTACTCCATCCAGTCACTTGGTTTCTGTCACTTTCACATGTGTAGAGCCAGATATGCAAGATGTTTTTGTTGTAATTTAGTGCCTTGATTCTGTGGTATTCGTCAACAGCATCTGTTTTATAGCAATGTGCATGTTCCTAGAAACCTGTAGAAGCAGAAAAGCCCCTTCTGACTTGCCAAATCTCTTGATCAAAAGTTATTAAAGGCCTGGAAGTTCTTCCCAGTAGACTGGCTATCAGCTCTATCTAGAAACAGTAAATATGCTTCATTAACTCAAGGTAGCTGTTCTTATGATAAATCATTCTTATTAGTTGGTAGGTGCTGTTTGTTGGGTGAGCATGGCTGTCTACTGAAAAGGCAAAGGTGAAAATGAACAGGTGAAAAAAGGTGGGAAAAGTTAAAGAACAATTGGTCTGAATTCAGAATTGATTTTCACATTTTGCTCTAGAAGGAGTTGCATGTTTTCCATGGAAGAGGTGAGGGAGGTGGCAGTGTACAGTGTGGCCTTTCTGTGCATCACACATGTATTCTTTTTAGTTATGGCATTTGGAATGTGAGAAACAGCAGCTGCAAAGAATGGAGAAATAAATTTGTCTGATTTATCACACAATCATTTTATTTTTCAGGAAAAGAAATCCTAAGCAGAAATTTGTTTCATTGTCAGCATGTCAACTTGCTCATTTTCTTTACCCCTTTTTTGACAATATTTTTCTCTATAAAAATATTAATGATTGCTCTGTTCATCCTTCACAGCAGTATGTTTGGCTTTCACAAAATGCCTATGTAAAGTTCTGTGGGAATTGCTTTGAAACATATCTAAATACCTTAGAGATGTAAATTGTGAAAATGTGTTCTTACATCCTAGAATGGAAATCTAATTAAACTGATGTTTTTTTCTAGTTGAAAATAAGTAGGTTTTAAATATGCTATCCTGAAAAAGTGTTATTAAAAGTGAAAGCATTTCAATGAAAATATCTCAATATTCCATTTGTTAGTACTAAAAGATTATTTCTACTCCGGAAAGGAAGTGCTCAGCTTCAGGCAAGACTATTCCAGGCTTAATTTGTGTTTCAAGAATTTCAGGGAATTAGGAGTTCCATGAGGGAAATGAAATTGAAACTCAGACTTGCACCCCATTTCCTCAAACAAGACTGTGATGTAGATAAAGGCAACTTTACGGGTAATCTGCAGTTCATGTAAATATTTTTTTTTTAACCCACTGTGTTTCTGTGTTGTATTCCATGTGAGGTTTGCAGGGCAAACCTGGCTGGGGGTTCAGCAGATAGTTCTGCGTGGAGGTATTTATCTGACAGAGACTGCTTGACTTTTTAAACTGTGCTCATTGTTCCAGCTCAGTCCCAGCTGTAATGTGGAATGCAGCGGGAGCTTCCGGGAAGTGCTGGAACTCTGCTCCAGCCCAGCCTCAATGGGAGGCAGCAGCAGCGCTGGTGACTAAGGGCAGCTGAGCTCAGCTTAGCAATTCCTCAGTTCTTCTGGTTTCCTGTGGTCTTGGCAATGGCTGTGGTGATAAAGGAAAGGAAAGGTGAAGCAGCTCCTGGAGCAGGAACTGTGTGAGGCTGTGTTTGTTTCTCTTTCTTGTTTGGTAATGAAATCTGTTGTTGCAGTGAATAAGCACGGGGCAATGACATGCAGAATTGCACGTTCTAGGCAGACACTGACCTGCCAAGATTCCTTTCATTTATAACATATTCCAGAAAAAACTTTAGACCAGAAGCATCGTGTTACTGCTTAGAAAGCTCATCTCAGAACATGACAGCCCAGCATTTCTGAAACTGTGGTTTTACATCTTAGTGTAAGAGGTTGGTTTGATGGTTATAGTCAGAAGAGCTGGTTTATGTACTGTTGTAAAATTCAGTATTTTACATGTTGTTTTAGTTACTGCACTATGTACCACCTATAGTTGTAATATTTAGTCACATTGTAGTAAACTTGTGGAAGTTAATTTTGATTTTTTCCCACTACTTTAGGATCCTTCACGTGGTACCTTTATCTTTGCATCTTGAAAGGGGTTATTTTGGTGCTGTTTCTACTGATGATTCATTGGAGTTGGAATTCATTTTAGTTGATAGATGTATCTTGCAGATGGTGAATTAAGTCTTTTATTTATGTGAGTAGTAATGCTTTCATGACACAAAAGAATTTATGGTTATGTGTACTAGCTGCTTACTTTCTCCTAGTAATACACTTACTGCTTACATATTTCTAGTAATTAAGAACACAAAATCATGCAGGAAGAACATCATTACTACATAAAATACACTGAATGATTTAATAAGTACTGTGCATGTCAGGCCTTAATTGCACAGGTGATTAGAGCTCTGGATGGAGACTGAAATGGGCACTTTTCCTTAGAGACCATTTAGTGCATTCCTTTTGTGTTAGTAAAAAACCTCAAATCTTTGAAGTGTGTGCACTGAAAAGATGGTAGGACTTAACCAGAACAACTAATGAAACTGATCAAACAGCATTTTTTTTTTTATAAAGATAAAGAAGATATCAAAGAAGAAGTTAATTGTTTCAGAAAGGAAAACTCCCTGTGAATCTGTTCCTGTTTGAGTGCACATTGAGAACTGGATCCAGCTGCACTGTGGATGGAGAGGCTGCTCAGTCCCTGCAGCTGATCCCTTTATCTTGTGACCTGGAGTGTGACACAGCGGATGAGGGATTCATTCCTCTGTCCTGCATTCCATTGCAGTAAATCCTTCCATACCCAGCACCTCATCCAAAACACTTCTTTTTTCTCTCTTCTTTTTTTTTTTCTTTTTTGTCGGTTTGAAGTTATTTAGGGAAAGCCCAGAAACAACGTAGGATAAAGGAGGATGCATCCTGCTGACATGTTCTTCCTTTTCCAGGAACTGACGTTCTCCTCATGTTGAGTGACACACACAAGGGATATTGAGTTTTTAATAGTTGTGTGAAATAAAATCAAAAGGAGGAGGGGGGATTGCAATATTTGGGAATTTGGAGAGGAATTTCAGTTCCAGTCTCACAAGTTGTTCCATTTTGCAATCAGGCTGCTAATTAAAATATGCAGTTTCAGAAAACTGTAGCTGAACAAAATTCTCTTGGTTTCACAAAGCAAAACTATGCCTTGCTAATCTATTAATATTCTCTGAGTGCATAAAGCAAACAGTGGATGCAGCTGAATCACTGACATCGTTTATTTGAAGATTCCAAGCCCTTTGCCAAAACCCTTCAAAATAGGTCAAGGAAATTACAAGGCAAGGGACAATCAGGAATCAGGTGGTGACCAGGAGAGCTGAAAGAAATTGAAAGGTTCAAACCAAAAGTGTTCATCACAGCAGAAGTGTTCCTTGCTAGAGATGAGAGTGTTTATATGCAACAAACATCAGTTACAGGATTAACAAAATCGCAGCTATTAGAACTATTTATCTAGTTGGGATCAGAGGAAACCCTTGGGAGAATTTTGTGAGGGCAGATCAGTTGGATGAGTGGCAAGATGGCAGATGAGATTCAGTGCTGATGAATGCAAACCCATGCAGAGTGAAGGAAGGAATATGAACTGTGCATAAGCTTTGTTGTGTTAGGAATTAATTTGACAAATTTAGACTACATCTGAGCAATGTTTTAGACAGCAAAGTTGGAGATCTCTGGCTCTGTAAGCAACAGTTTGTGGAAAAAAAGCAAAAGCTAAGATTTGTTAAGGGTAGAATTGTGGAAATAAAATGCATAAATAAATAGTTCCTGTGTTGTCTGGGACTGCACAAACAAGAAATTTGGGAATGATTACTTGAATGACAAGGTAGATGAAAAGCTTGTGGAGATGTATAACAAATATGTTGGATATTTCTTTATTCACCTTCTGGAACCTGGTATATTTTTCTCTTTTGTAGAACACAAAAATTGGAAGCAATGTTAAATGCTCAGAAAAACTTTTTTTGGACAAGATGTTTGTAGGAGAAGAATAAGTTCCTTCTTTTCACCAATAGATTCTTGCATTTCCATTTTCATATACAAAGCATTTGCAGTAGTTTATGGATTTGCAGGTTAATGAACTAAACCTTTTTAGTTCAGCAGTTGTAAATTTTTCCAAATCCTTTAACTCTGATAAATTTCTTTTTGGAGAGAAATTCCACATGTAGGGGAATGACTTTTTTTTTTTTTTTTTTTTTTTACATTTGCTGTACTTTTGTAACAGCCTGCAAGATTATGTATTTGCAGTGAGGTACCTGATTGTCACTCAGGCTGGAGCTGAACTGTGTTCATACACTGCTTCCTCAATGTCTTAGTGCCCATCCTTGTGCTTTAGACTGGTGGTGGACTCTTAATTAAAAGTTGTAGTTTGTTAGAGGAATTATATCTAAACATCTCATACAAACATTAATAAATGTTTTTCCTGCTTGGAAAAAGTAAAGCAGAAATCCTTTTAAAAAATTACACTGCTAATCAATGAGTGGGGTGCTTTTGACTTAAATAATGCCTATAAGTAAATCCTTTTTAATACTAATCAATCTTGGTAGATGGATGCAATTAAATTTAGGGTTCGCAGTGAATTTTAGGAAACAGCAAGATGCAGTACATACATTAAATTCATTTCTGAGCAGCAGAACCTGTTTTAAAAGGCATTCTGGCTCAAGTGAATTTCTGCCAACAGGTATTTTCTGGTTACCTTCTCAATGTTGAGAATGGTTGTTATTCAAAAATACCATTCATGGTTGTTATTCAAAAAAACAGCCATGACACAGAGTGCCATGGCTGTTGCTTGTCTCTCTGATTCAAGGCTTTCACTTGGCATCAGTTCTGTCAGTGCTGCCTGGAGAAAGAGACCAATCCCACCTGACTACAGCCACCTCTCAGGCATTTGTAGAGAGTGATGAGGTCACCCCTGAGTCTCCTTTTCTCCAGCTGAGCACCCCCAGCTCCCTCAGTGGTTCCTCACAGGGTTTGTGTTCCCAGCCCCTCTCCAGCCTCGCTGCCTCCTCTGGGCGCGCTCCAGCGTCTCAGTGTCCTTCCCAAACTGAGGGGCCAGAGCTGGACACAGCACTCGAGGTGTGGTACTCAAGGCCAAGTACAGGGGCAGAATGACCTCCTTGCTCCTGCTGCCCACACCATTCCTGATCCAGGCCAGGTCCATTGCACTTCTTGGCCACCAGGACACTCTGCTGGCTCATGTTCGGCCTGCTGTCACCAGTACCCCCAGGTCTCTTTCCTCCTGGGCACTGTTCAGCCACACCGTCCCCAGCCTGTCACATTGCAGGGGGTTATTGTGGCCAAAAAGGCAGGATTTGGCACTTGGACTCATTAAACTTCATCCTACTGGACTCTGCCCATCCATGCAACCATTCCAAATCTCTCTGCAGAGTCCTCCTACCCTCCACCAGACTGGCACAGGCTCCCAGTGTCATCTGCAGATTTACTAATGAGAGAGTGAATAGCCTCATCCATGTCATCAATAAAGGTGTCAAACAGAACAGATCCCAGCACAGCCCCCTGGTGACTGGCCCCAGCTGGATGCAGCACCTTTCACCACCACCCTCTGGGCCTGGCCATCAGCCAGTTCTGAACCAGCACAGAGTGCTCCTGTGCAAGCTGGGGGCTGCCAGCTTTTCCAGGAGAGTGCTGTGGGTGACAGTGTCAAAGGACTTGCTGAAGTCCAGGTACACAACATCCACAGCCTTTCCTTCATCCACCAGGAGGGTCGCCTGGTCATAAAAGGAGACCAGGCTGGTCAAACACAACCTACCCCTCAAACACAACAGACCCCCCTGCTAGCTGGGTCTGGTACCCTGGCCATCCAGGGGGTAATGAATAAAACTGTTTGAGTTCTCAAGCTTAAGGAGTTCCTCTACTTGGTGCTGTAAAACTGCTTTTGATATCCCCAAAGTCAGGCTACTTTTCAGTGTCTTTTCTGCATTTCACAGCAGAACATGGGTTTAATGTATAGAATACTGACATGTCTGGAATGTGGTTTTGTGAAAAGCAAAGCCTGCTTATCCTGGATAAAAAGCACAAATGCAGTAGCAAGTGCAGAGATTTGCAGTTAGTAATAATGCTCCCAGTGGTTTACCCAGCACTCAGCAGGTGCCAGGTGTCACCTTCCCTCTCCAAGGGCTGGGGACTGGGAGCCCTGTGAATGCCCCATCACTCAGCTCAGCTCTTCACTCTACAGCTGAGCTCTGACACTTCTCTCTTCAAAGCAACTCCTCTGAGCAGCCTCCTGTGCTCCTCATTAGACAGCTGCCCCTGCTTAGGTTGTCAGCAGTTTCCTGAAGAAGGTACTGACTCTGCCTCTGTCCCTAAAGCTGGATGGCCTTAAAACATCGATCCCTTTTAATGTTGGTAATAACTGTAGTAAGGGAAGTTTTTCTGCAGGGAGGGGTTATGTCAACAGGTTATTCTCTCAGAGGCTACAAATTAAAAATGCAACAAACCAGAAAAGCTTGCCACTAGCAGCCAGAAAACTCTTGAAAGTCCTCAAGGCTTTTCCAAGCCTCATTAGGCATGGCATCAGTAGGAGAACTTAAGGGTGTGTATGCAGTGCATGTGCCAGAACAGGAACTCATATGCACAGAAACGTGTGGAATATTTAACATCTCAGCTGGGCAGCACAAAAGCATTGGTAAGCAATGGGTGGCAGGTTAGCTCAGGATTTTGGTGTTGGTTAAATGCATTTGGCTAAGACTGTACAGGGAGCTGTGTTTGTTTGTGTGATAAAGAAATTCTTTGGCTTATAAAGCTGAATTCATTCTATATATGCTTGTGTGTGTTTAAGTCATGCAGAAATGATCAGCTTTTGTGACTTGCCACCTGTTTTGAGTTAGAGAAAATCTAAGGTTGTCTAAAGGCACATATTTCAGGCCTCATTTTCTTTGGCAAAAATGCAGGCAGGAGATGCATGTTCTGTTGTAAGAATACTGGCTGGTTACATTTAGGCATTTTCTTAAATTCTTGTATACACTGTATTTAACTACTTAGAAAAACTTTTCAGTCTTTTCTAGACGACTAAATACTTTTCTCTGCAGAGCTGGACAATGTCTCTATGCTTTTGTGAATGTCTGAATTTCAGTTCTGTCATCTAGAACATTTATGTGTGAATCATGTTCAAATGAGGGTATCACATTCTAGCTGTGACTCAGTTGACAAATTCAGGATATGAGAATACATCTGTATGTGTAATTTCACATATGTCTGTCTCTCTAATCCACACTTATCAACCTTTATTAATGCCGATTTTTCTAAACATTATAATTGCATTTTTAAAAATCCAATTCTCCTTTCTGTCTTGTATCAGTTTCAGGCAAGAGTGACTGCTACTAAAAGTGCTCTGCTAATTAAAAATAACTTCTCTGTTTAAATGCTTACGGTGCTTTATCTTGTGCAGACTGGTGATTTGCACTGAAGCGGTCATACCAACATTTTCAAACCAGTGGCATACTTTTAAACACCTACATTGCTTGGAGGATTAAGTGTTCCTTATATCATGAAGCTCTTCATAAAACAAATAAACTTCAAGGTTTGGAATGTAGTCTCTAGTATCACATTGCCTATTTGTCTCTGTACTGCTTATGCAACTGCTTATGCATTGTGCTTTTTTAGTCAGAGGAATGTATGGTGGTTAATTTCAACTTTTGTTTTCAATTTATTTGTTTTATAAGTCTAACCCAATTATTTGTCCTTTTGAAAGAGGAGAAACTAAAGATACATATACAAAAATTAGAACTATGCTTTTAATGTACTGTACATTAATGTACATTGCAGGAACTACTAAAAATTGTAATTTACTGAATTATCCCCTATGTCTCTGTTTTTCATGCTGAAACTTGTCCCTTTTGCCTAGAAAAAGATACACGTTGTGTCCATCATCAAAAACTGTGAAAAGCAGTGTCTGGAGAACACAGACTGTAGCACAATCAGATTTTTAGATGATGCAAAACTGAGGGGTGCAGTTGACTGCAGAGATGTCATTCAGATCAACCTGGACCGGCTGAAGGAATGTACTGACAGGAACCCCAGGAAATCCAGCAAACATTTTTGTATGGGTCATCTCTGTAAGTTTATAGAGCTAAATGAAGCCACTATTCATGTCCAAAACCTCTCCATGTTAGACTCTGACACCTGGTTCAGTTACTAATTCCATGATAAAGTTTATGGGGCAGCTCATCTTGGTTTCTTTATTTTGGGGTATAGAAACCTGTACAAGAGTCCTGCTGAGTTGCTGTCCTTTTTGAGAACAGCCCCACTTCGCTGATCAGCAGCTCCCAGAGTGTGGGCAAACAGCTGAAGGTGCCAAACCCTTTGGCTTTTCTGGGAGTGTTTAAGGCCAGGCTGGATGGAGCTCTGAGCCACCTGGTCTAGAGGAAGGTGTCCCTACCCATGGCAGGGGTTTCGACCTAGATGATCTTCAGGGTCCCTTCCAACCAAAACTGTTCTATTTTCCTATAAAATTTTACAAACTGTTGGCTCATAGGTGTGCTGTGTCCCTGTGTAATTCTTCATAGAGACCCAGTTCCAGCTTTTCCTCTCTTGGGTCTGAGTTTATTCTTTCACTCCAGCAGCTGGAGAACCAGTGACCAGCGTGCCTGGTGTTGCACGCTTCATCACTGACAGAAGGCACTGGCAATGCTAATAAGTAGAGATTTCTGTAGCTGTGAATGGTTCCCATTAAACAGAAGGACTTTTCTATCTGTTGGGTTTGACTGACTAAAAATAACTGTCTGATAAGCAGAAGTTATAGTCATGGTGTATTTTTTTGAATTTGTAATGCATTTCTGTTGGTACTAAAAAAAGGAAGTTAATTTTTCATCTAGATATACTGACCTCGAAAGTTGCGGAATGTAGTAAAGATTACAGCAAGATTATGACATTCTTAGTCAGGATAAATATGCACCATGATGGTTTTATGCTTTTGTAAAGTCTGCTAAACCTTCAGCAGTGCATTGACAACCATCCAGAGTGAATTTTCATTACACTTATCCAAACAATTTTTATAATCTTAGCTAGCATACTCCATCTCAAGGTTTATTTAGATGAATAATGTTTCAGATTTAGCTGATCAAGATAAGTGCTTGGGAAAAAAATAGCTCTTTATGTGGAAAGATTGCTGTCCTTTTCACTGCTGGTCTCTGTGTTTGCTGGTACTGGGCTCAATAAAAATAACCTTCTTCACCACTCCTCACAGGGTAGGTGTGTGTTTCAGAGACCTGCAAGCCCAGCATTCCACTGAGTGTGGAGCCAGTTGTAAGAGTGCATATTTTTCCATCTCAGGGGAAATTTCCAGAGCAAACTGGGTAGTCTCTTTGTTGTCTCTTCACAGAATGACTAGGTTGGAAGAGATGATCGAGTCCAACCCATGCCCCAACACCTCAACCAAACCATGGCACTGAGTTCCACATCCAGTCTTTTTTTAAACACATCCAGGGGTGGTGACTCCACCACCTCCCCTGGCAGGCCATTCCAGATCTTTATCACTCTTTCAGTAAAAAACTTTTTCCTAAGATCCAACCTATATTTCCCTTGGTGCAGCTTAAGTCTATGTCCTCCGGTTCTCCCACTTGCTGCCTGAAGAAAGAGACCAATCTCCACCTGACTCCAATCACCCTTCAGGGAGTGTAAAGAGTGATAAGGTCATCCCTGAGTCTCCTTTTCCCCTGCTCCATCAGTGGTTCCTCATAGGGCTGGTATTCCAAGAGCTCTTCAGCTCTTCTGGCTGTTTGGTGTTTCCTGAATTTTCACAGGAAACTTCCCCATTGCTTCCAGTTTTCCAGGATTCATCTGTGGGCTACCCCTTGTAGAGCACTGAAGGATTTTTACTGGGGAACATGGCTTTAGCCTCTATGACAGACTCTAAACTTTGTGTGGTTCAGGAGTTGATTTTTCTGTAGGCATTTTCTCAGTTTTCAAAGAGAAGCATATTCTTGTGAAAAGCTGTTGTTTTCAGGACTTGTGCCCAGAGGACTTTGCTGTCTAGGATCAGTTGGGAGGATGGGAGGTGGCAGAGCTGGATGATTTTGGGAAATTGGACTGTGTTGGAATGGTTCTTCTTTCAGACTGGCTTGCTGGCCTCTGTTGTCCAACAGAGATTGGGGTTGTGGGGTCACTTCTATTCAGGACTCCAGATATTAGAGTATTCCTGCTCTTCCTGCTGGTGTGGGGGCTTGGAGAGTCACCTGTGTGCCTGCTGGGCCACCAGGAGCCCTGTTGTCAGCTTTGGTACTGCACGGGGCTGTTTGCATTGCCAAAGGTACATGGCTTTCCAAAATTGCAATTTGAATAATCAACAGGAGGCAGGCAGTGAAATGGTAGATTTCAACTGTGCTGGGGAACTGAAAAATAAGGCATGACAGTTTTATTCTGCATTCCATAAAAATGGAAAAAAATTCTGGTAAAGTGGCCTGATTTGCATCTCCAGAGATGTTGTCCTGTTTTAAACTTTATTTACAATAGAAGAGATTCTAATTCCTGTACAGTGAATGAAGTTAAACCACCTTGCTGAGAAGCTGAGATTCTTTTTCTTTGTGTTCTTATATCCACATTTTATTTCTTAAGAGTTTAATGCCACAGCTTTACTGCTTTGCAGTGTTTTGGTGATTGGTGATCCATTCTCTGTAGGAAGAGAATTGTTCCATCTGCCAGAGAAATGCAATTTAGGACAAGTGCAAAAGGATTCAATGCAAATAATGTGGAAGATTCCATATGATAAGCTTTTTCCAAAAAGGAAGTCAGTAATTAAAAATACAGCTGTTAAAAGCAGATTTATATTCAATGAAACTTGATAACGCTACCTCAGATTTATCAAAAAGGTATGTATCTCTCTATTTGCATACCAGTTTCTTATTATGGCAGGACCTTGGATGTGCTTCCTGGGAAAGCAGAGTAAAAATGCTTTCCTGAGCTGCACAAGGTGCTCTGACACTGGGCACTCATATCCTTGCACAGAGCTGTCCAGGCCTTGAGCATTTGAGTTCCTCATTACCTGTGCCCCTGCCGTTCCCATCAAGTGCTCTCTGTCCAGCCTCCATGTTAGCCTGCTTTGGGAAGCAGTCCCAGCCCTTTCTGCCTGTGTGAAGGGGAAGTGATGCTGGCCTGGGGCTGGTTCTGCCTGCAGTCTGTTGGGAAGTCTGCGTGTTGTGTTTCTAAATCTGGAGCAGCAGCACGTGCAGCGTGGAAATGATCGCAGCGGTTTCTGCATTGTCAGCTGCAGCCTCTCTGGGGTTGTTAGGTTCAGATATGAGCTCAATCCCTGGGAGAATATTCCCACAAAATACACTTTGCAATGCTCAGACTCAGGCAAGCTGTTTAGAATTGGGGTCGCTCTTGTGTGAAATTAGTAAGTTACACCCTGGGGACAATGTGAAAGTTCTCCCCAAATGGCAGTGGTGTTATGAGGCTTATTGATCTGTAAGAAATTTTGTCATCAGTTTGTAACCTAATGGGGTGAAAAACCAGAAAACTTGAGTCTCTGAGTGAAGCTGAAGGAGGGTTGTTGTTTTGTTGGTTTGTTTTTTTCTCTTTTGTTTCTGGGCTTAGGAAGGAACGTAGTCGATTGAATTCACATCTGGTTGGCTGATTTTCCTAGTGGAAAAACTCCAAATTCATTGTGAAGATTAGAGTAAGCGTTTATGGGTTTTCAGGATTTTGAATGGAATTTGAAGTATTGTGTTTTCAAGCAGTGGACAAATCAGTTTTCTCATAGGTATTTGTTCATGTTCTAATTTTGGCATTTCTTTGTCTATTTTCTAATTCTAAAAATTGTTTTATGCTTCGTGTTGTGTCTTGGGATTTCATAATGTGCTTGCTCTTTTTGCAAAAATGCACACAAATTCATTGAAGTTCCTCATGACAAAAAGTTCCTCATCTAAGAATTGTTGCCAAGTTAGTTGGAATCAACATATTTATCGAAAATAAGCTGCTTGTTAATGAGAGTGGAATTTGCAAATCATAAAAATTGATGAGTGTGTTAATACGGAAGATTTGCTTTAAAAGAGTACAAACACGTGCTTGTACTGTTGCCTTATTTTCTTTATAATAATGGTTAACAAATGTATCTCAAAGAGGTCTCGTGAGCAAGATAAGGAATAATTGGTTAGCCTGTGAAAAGTGCTTGGCAGCTAAAAATGTCTTTTCTCTCAAGCCTTATCAATCCCCTTTTCTGCATTTAAATTCATAAATTGTAAATTATATAGGTTTGGGGGTTTTTTTGTGCAAATTCCTCTGGAATTTTAACTGTCCAGCATTGCAAAACTTCAGAGTTTTTTTGTAGTTTTGGGTGGATGTTATTGACTAGTTTCTGGCATATCTCTACATCTTTATTCATTTTTATTTCCTATAAGTGTACTGTTTTCCAAGAAGTTCAGATTCTGGAATCTCCTGATAAACTCTTCTTGATCTTCTGTCTGAAAACTGAAATTTTTTCCTTGATTACAGTTATTTCAAAGTATCACCTCACTTAGATTCTTGTGCTTTGTGTTTTAGATAGTTGTTTTAAAGTGTAAGACTGTGTAGAAGTTGTTGTCTGGTCCATGCATCTCCAGTCTGTTGGGAAGTCTGCGTGTTGTGTTTCTAAATCTGGAGCAGCAGCACGTGCAGCATGGAAATGATTGTAGCCAAAAATTGTGTTTGAACCTTGCTGCTGTTCTATGCAGGCAGACCAGTTAGGCTACATTATTTCATTTCAAAAACCAACCCTTTGAACCATCAGACTGATTAAAAAATCATAAGTATCTTTATAAAACAAAACAGCTGTGTGTTAAGGATACACAAGAATGGAATGCAGGTATTACTAATGTACTTAATTACTCATTTTAATAATTGTGGTGCAAATGGCAGCCACATAAAATGATTATGTGGTCTTATTTGAGATTTTAATTGGTTGGTTGAAGATATGTCATTTATTCTGGCTAAAGAATATCAGAATCACAGGATGGGGCAGGTTGGAAAGGACCACAGGGGTCATTGGTGCAACCTCCCTGCTCAAGCAGGGTCATGGCCCAGGATTGCATCCAGCTGGTTCTGGAATATCTACATGAGGGAGAGTCTCCTCTCTGGGAGAGTCTCCTGTCTGGGAAACCCATTAAATGCTTGGTCACTGCACAGTAAAGTTCTTCCTCATGTCCAGGTGGAAGTTCCTCATGGATCAGTTTCTGCCCATTGCCTCTTGTCCTGTGAAAGAGGGAACCCCTTTGATTGGGAGCTCATTTCCTAAAGAGCCTTGACAATTTTATGCCTTTTTTTCAGACTATATTGTCTTTGGTTTCAGTAGGAACTTGAATATTGTCAACAGCTTGTTACAAAACATCCGTAGACCTGAGATCTAAAGACTTAACTGTGAGGAAACATTTTTTTTTTGCCAGTGCCAACTGTTTTTGTGCAGAAGACTTGAGGAGGTTCAATTACTGTAATATTTCTGGGGCTTTTCTCCCAAGTCCTCCATACACATCAGAAAGCCATTGTATTAATTTCTCTAAAACTCCTTGGTTAGCCTTGTCAAAAGAGAAGAACCCTCATGAGACTTTTGTTACAATTCTCTACCATCTAGAGACAGAGGCTACCCCAAACAGTCACCCAGTGTGCTTTCTAATTTCATTTTGGTTTTCACCCTCTGTTGGGAAAGAACATTTCCAGACTTGTTTAGACTTTGAAGTGGTTGAAATAGGAGGATATCAACAGAATGATGCTGTGCTGGAGTGATGACCAAGTCCACGTTGTACAATTCTCCCTAAAATTCTCTGGTGTTTATCTGGTGTCCCTAAAATGTTGTTACCATCAAGCTATCATAGTTGATGAAATGAACCTAAAATATAATCTTTTAAAATTTCTATTTTCATTCTGCTTAGAAACTCAAGCAGACATCAACACAATGAATTCATTTTGGTCATGCTTCAATATATTTCCCTCACAATTCTGTGGGGATGTAAAGTTTTTGTTCCAATGGAGGTAGAGGATCTATTTAGTTTATATTACCACACAAAGAGGGTATTGAGGTGTGACTAGAGCTGTAACCTTGTTCTAGAAATGGGTTTTTCACCACTTTGTCCTATAGTTCTCTCTTTTTTATTGTATGTGGATTTTTCCCCCTGAAGATAAGTACTAGGAAGTCTTAGATTTCTATTGATTAGAATAAATTTTACTTCAATATTCACGCTGAAGTAGTGAATCCTTTAGAGATGATCAGGAAGGTCACTCAAGGTCCTGGGTAAATCTAGATCATCATTTCTTGTTGCAGCCTCTGATGTGTTGAAGGCCATTGTGAAAGGGGTCTGAAGTTACTTTCTTTCCTATATATTGCTGTTCCTGATTCAGGAGCAGCTCCCTAGGGTTCCTGTACTCAAGGCTCATATCACAACATCCTTTTACTGAGATTCGACAATTTTAACTCTGCAACAACTTTGCCAAATCTCAAATATCTATGACCCAGTTTTTCAATACTACTAATATTGCAAATGAAAGCATTCTAGAAAGAATGTCTGCTCAGATTCTGAGAATCTGGCCCTGACTGTAGTGTCCAGCTGTAGCAATTAGGGAATGCTTGTAAGAAGTGTCTTCACAGCATCACACAGAAAATTGGTGGCAGGGGCACAGGGCTGTGTGCTGGTTCCCAAAGCAGCAGCTGCTCACCTGTGTGGCTGATCAAACACAAACACTCTTTTACCATACAAACACTTCCCTTGATTTCTTTTCTGCTTATGATTGCCCATCCACACCTGTTTTCCTCCTTTCTTGGCAGCAATGAATCTTCTTTGTAGTGCTTGCATGCTTAGCACTGGAATTAAGAAACTGCCTCTAAGTTTCAGCAGTGTCAACTCTCAGCAGGAACTTCAGTGATGCAGAGGAAGCTCAATGTCTATTTAAATTGTCAGTGTATTCTATCCAAATCACTTTACCTCTTCTTTTACCAGATGATGTGCACAGCTTTTCCCAGCTCTTTCTCTTCTCTGAAGCTTCTTTTGCTCACTTACAAGTAGCACATTTACAGGGGCTGAATTTGCGAGTAAAATTGGTGTGCTGGGCAACAAGGACTTGTGAAGTCATCTTTATATTCCATCTGAATTCCCTCTTTTCTATAAAACGTTTCTTGTAAAATCATTAGCAAGTGGATGTGGTCATTTGTTCAGGGAGTTGAGTAATTTTCCACTCCCAGCTTTCTATTACCGGGAAGTAGTAGCAGTATCAGTTCATACCCTGCTTTCTGGAGTTTGGAAACGTTTCCAAATCAGTGTGGAAATATTGGATTTGAAATAGTTTCCTGGTTTTGTATGTCTTTTTGATATGCTGAAAGATGCAAAGTATGTAGCTGAACATCATCTTGTCTCCTTAAACTTGTTTTGAACTATAGTTATGAAATAGTAAAAAAAAAAAAGAAAAGGGGGGAAGACATTTTATAATTCTGTAATGGTTTTAGAGTAGTGCAAGTCATTAGAGCAATTGAAAACAGTTCTTGTTGCATTTAAGTAGTGCAGTAGGTTGATGACACTTTGCATGCAAAGTTGATTATTGAAAATGTTAAGGGGACGTAATATGGTGCAATTTTTAAATATATACTGAAGATACATTCAATGTTACTTGAAGATTCATAGCTTTTTAATCCTGAGAATATTAGCATCAAATCAGAAAGTGCATCATTAAATCTACATTTCACTTCTGAAATGTGTCTGGTAATTACACAGCTGTTAGCAAGTCATGGGGTTTATTGAAACAAAGATATGATCCAGGTTTTCTGTTTAGCATTTTTTTTCCTTCTAGTAACTTGTTTTGCAAAATGTTGACTTGCAAGCTGTCATTAATACTGAACGTTTTTTTAAGGCACGTATGTAACTCACAGTATCAAAAAATCTATCATTTTATACATCATTTTCTCCCTCAGCTATAAAGTTTCTACTTCACGGTGGACAGTTAACTGTTAGAACTTGGAAGAGTACCACTCAGTGTAATGTTGCCTTTTTTTTTTTTGTTTCATTCCTAATTTAAATCCTTTGTAAACCAGAGTAGCTACTTTTGCAATTTTTTCCTTTTCTACTCTGTTATAAACAAGACATTGTTCTTGATCTTTGTTTTCTGCTGTACTTTTTACTTTACCCTTCAAGCACAACTTGATCTGCTGTGTAAGCTGTCTTGGTGGCTGGTGCTGAGAAGTTGGAAGCAAAAGGAGAAAAAGGGCAATAGAATGGTAGTTTTGAGGGAAAAGTGGACCTAAAGAATATTGAGATCAGAAAAGCAACTCTAGTTTTAATTGTAATCACATTTATTGGCTGTCATACTTTAAACATCACTGTGTCTGGGGATTTCAATTCAATCATGTAGAAATAGATACATTTGAGTTTAGAGAAAGAAGACCTGGGGTTTTGGTTTTTTTTGAGGTGCTGCCTGTGCACTGGTAGCTGTGAATACACTATAGAATATGCTACATTCTCAGTGCTGGAGTGTTTTGCTACATTTTTGCCACCCAGAAAATAAAAAAATTGAGGAAAAACCTTTAACAATAGAAATTAAAGCTGTTAGTGAAGATCTGATTTACTTTACCCAGGAATATTAAGCAAGTGTTCCTAAAGTAGAAAAGCCTTGAAGCATTTAGCTGAGCACAAATGCACCTGACCGAAAGCAGAGTCACCAGGGCAGGGGAAGGACACCCGGATTGTGAATCCCCTTGTGTCATTCCAGAGGCTGGAATCACTGCTGTTCCGGCTCAGGGTGCGGTCAGTGCTCCAGGCACAAAGTCACGAGTCACACTGTGCTCTGCCAGTTTGATGGAGATGAGTTTGCAGATGTGGCCAGCATCAGGCAGTTTAAATTGTACATAATTTTGTTATTAATGTGTGTTGGAAGATCTGTGTCTTGTAATCTACAACTAAAGAAGTACAAAATGTGATGGCGTTTGTTGCTTGTTGTTAAGGTTTTGTGTTTAGGAGATTTTCTGGTTTTCCTTCTGCAGCATACCAGTTTCACTTTTACAAGACGAGAATTCTGTTAAGGAATTGCTCATCTCTGAGACTCTTTGGGGTAGGATACCTAATATATGCAAAGAAACATAAAATAAAACTTTCAATAATAGAAGGAAAAGATGACAATTCCCTCAGGACTGAGTTACGGCTGCGGCATTGCTGTCTCTTTGTGCTTTTGGGGGAATGTTTTCTGGAATGACAGCTTTCAGTGAGACAAAATATTGAGACACACCATTTTAGGCACTCAAGACCTGTCCATGCAAAAGTAGGAGTGTTATCCAATTTGTTTTATTTGTATTTCTTTCTCAAGTAATGACGCTCTCCCTACATTTTTCCAGCAGCTTTCCTGTGAAGTGTGTTGTGTCCAGCTTTAAAACGGTTTTGAAATTCCTGAATTGAGGAAAAGGTTTCAACAAGGGCATATTAGTTGCTCTTCATAAATGGGATGCCTCCAAGTCTCTGATCAAAGTGAACACTGTTGAAACTCAAGCTGAATTGAATTGGAAAAGGTTGTGAAGAGAGTTCTTGAGCTTTTCAGGTGGCTACAAAAGAAGAAAATTAGGAAAATTAATACCTGCATCTAAAAATGGGTTATTCTTAAGTGTGAACAAGTGTAAGGGTTCGTGGAAGGGGTAAGTAAATTCTTGGTCTAGGTTTTAAATTCTTAGCATGGCTGTACAAAAGATAACACAAGAAAGGATTCTGCAAAGGAGCTGATGTAATTGAAGCAAAGAAAGTTGCTGAGCAGGATTTTTAAGAGAATCAGTTCAAATTAAAGTGCTTAAGTACCTCAGTATACTGAAGAACTTAGGTAATTATAAATAGAATATAAAAGAAAGATCTTTATTAGAGGTTATAAAGGAAATGGTACAAGGTAAGGAAATTTTAGTGTCAGAGGTAAGTGAAGAATGGGTCAAAAAGATGTGAGTCACCAGTGACAGGAAGAGTAGGTGGTCAGCCATGGCAGAAAATTACATTTTCTTGGATGCGGGTGGGAATACCAACTGACAGACTGTGGATGGTGACTCAGGTTTTGGTCTGCCACTCAGTCTGTAACATGTTTGTATATCCAGCTCTTACTCTGAAGTGTTGAGAGATCTTTGTACTTTGCTTTTAGGGTTTTTTGGATTAAAGGTAATGAAATAGATGACATGCCTTTGACCTTTCCCTTTTTCCCTAGTGTTGCAATTCATCTCCCTGGTTTTGAAGGGTAAGTTATCTGTATCAGTTGGTGCATGCAGAGCAGGGGATGTCAGTTCTGTGCCTGGCAGCCTGGAGCCAGGGGCTGTTTCACAGCCTTGCTATTCCATGTGACACTTGATGGCAACTTCTGTGACTTGGAGGTGCTGCTTAGCTGTGGTTTACAGGTGAAGAGCACCAGTCCGTGAGCTCTCCCATAACCTACAGTTCCAGAAAATGTTGTCTGGATCCTGGGAGAAGTGATCTCTCTGTTCCCTCTGCCTCATTTTTTTCTGGTATTGTGGTATGTTTTTCTTTCCTGTATCCGGTGCTCATCCGCTCAAGTCGCTTTTCTTGTGCTTCACTGTTTAATTTTAATTTTTTTAAGAAAAACGGATATATGGAGGAATGTTTTTAAAATGCGTAAGTTGTTCCATGGTAATACCAATGAAATATTTTCTGGTTTCATTGTGAAGTGATGAGAGTTCAGAATTTTGATAATGTTGCAGTAATTTCTTGGGGAAGGCTACAAACATTTTGAGTAGGCTCTTGTGTCAGCCAATCTTTGTTTGCTGTAATGGATTCCTTTTCATATCTGCAGGGAACAGAAAGTAAAACTAGGTCTTTAAAAATCACTGCACAGTAACAAGTAAGTCAATGTACTTGTGTGGTTTTCTATTGAAAAATCCCTTCCCAGGTGAAGGACTTTGCATTTCCTTTGTTGAACTTGATGAGAACTTCTTTATATGTGAATTGATTCTGGTCACTTTTTAAACATCACTTCCTAAAGGGCAATGGAGCAGCAATTCCCAAATGTCACAAGTCAAGCAGATGAGGCAGAAAACTGTCTTGGCTGAGCAGGATCTTTCTTGGAAATAAGGCAGAAAAAGGGAGATTAGTGCAGAGTGGAAGCAAGGCCAGGTGACCTGGGAAGAATACAGTGGTGCTGCTTGCCACTGTAGGGAGAAAATTCTTGTGGCCAAAGCTCAGCTGGAGTTGAAGCTGGCCAGATCTGTGGGGGACAATCAGAAGAGTTTTTAAAATACATTAACACAAATAGGCAAAATAACTGTTCCATTACAGGATGAGGATGATCACTGCAAACAGGGCCAAGGACAGGGCAAAAGTGTTTAATGCATTCTTTGCCTTTGTCTGCAACCAGGATGATGGACCAGGGGAGGATGGTGGAGGCTCTGAAGGGGAAGCTGCATGAGGAGTGGCTGAGGTTACCTGAGCTGTTCAGCATGGAGGAGACTGAGGGGAGACCTCAAAATTCCTCCTTAGGGGAAGAGGAGGGGCAGGCACTGATCTCTGCTCTTTGGTGACCAGAGACAGGACCTGAGGGAATGGCCTGAAGTTGATTCAGGGGAGGTTTAGGTTGGGTATTGGGAAAAGGTTCTTCCCCAGAGGGTGTTTGGGCACTGGAACAGCTTCCCAGGGCAGTGCTCACAGCACCAGCCTGACAGAGCTCAGGAGAGTTTGGACAATGCCCTCAGGCACATGTGGGACTCCCAGGGATGTCCTGTGCAGGGCCAGGAGCTGGACTCCATGATCCTCGTGGGTCCCTTCCAGCTCAGAATATTCTGTGGTTCTGTGATGTATTTGAGAATTGAGCTCAATGAAAAATAAATTAACACATAGTTCTGGCTTTACATGAAGAATTCTTTTCGTTCTGGGTGAAATGTAGTTTGCAAAATGAAGTGCAGTGACTTTCTGACCATTGCAGAAATGTGTAGGCCTGTGTTTATGACTTGAGCTCTACACCAGTGTTTGCAAGCTGTAGCAGCTGAGATTTTTAAGGACATAGTATCCTAAATACCTGGGGGGTAGGAAATACTCTTTTGTGAAGAACAGTCTGTTGGTTTCTATTTTGGTGCAAATCTGTGCATAATCAAAAAACCATTCTGGCAGTCTACTCTGAGTTCATCTGTGTGGGTCAAAACCATTTGATAAAGTATCTACTGCCTGCTGCACCTTCTTGTAAGAAAATGAAGGAGTTTCTTAAGTCGCATGGTGTTGAGTAGGAAAAATAGAAATAGCAGGAAATTTTTGTAATGTTTTACAGGGTCCTTGAATCCCTAATTACTCTGAAAGATTCCTTTTTTTCTGTGCTGCTGGAGGTTGTGTGTAGGACACTGTTGTTTGCTGTTCAAGTGTCGTAGGTCAACACATGTTTCCTGGTATGCAACTGTTGAAAAGGGGGGGTGTTTGCTTGTTTTTTGTTTTTTTTTTTTTTTTTCTAATGTAACCCATACACACATTGTCAAAACTCATCTATTATTCTTTTAATGTTTGTCCAGTACTACACAGTTATTTTCAAATTTTCACTTAATTTGTTTGGAGTTTGCAGCAAATACTTTTCGTATTATTTTTCTTTTGTACGATCTGTTTCATATTTGGGAGACTCAGGAATGTAGGGAAACATTGATGCACCAGGAAGTGCTGCCTGCACTAGGGTATTTCTGCTCATCTTGTATCATTTCTCCTGAGACAAATGAATGACTGTGCTAATATTTGTAGGCAGCTCTGCATCCTTGCTGCTCAGACAGGACCATCATGTCTGAGATGTTGTCATCGGCGGCGCTTCCGCCGTGCTCGCCGTCCTGTGTCTCACACTTCCAGCCTTCCTCATAAACCAAATTTTAGTTTTACTAGCTTGAATTTTAGTCTTACTGAGAGTGTATTGCTAAGCTGTATGTTATGATTTCTCTATTGAAGTGTTACTAGCCATTTTCTCTTGTTTAAAGCAAAGGGTTCAAACTTTTTATGGTGTTGTAGGTGTCCATGTTGAACTCTTGATGCATTTTAGACCTCAGGTTTCAGTCTCCTTTCAAGCCAGACCATAGCAGCAGTGGTTTGCTTGGCTCTGGGTAACTTCAGTTTCAGAGTCTTCTAAAGCTGGCTTTTGCCAATATAGTAATATTTTATTTTAGATGAGGAGAACAATAGAAGAGCCAAAAGTAGTTCAGTGTTTCACTGAACCAGTGTAGAATTTATTTTTAGTAGTTAAGAAAAATCCCAAACATTTTCAGGTGATTTTTGTGTTGCCTGTATCATGAAGGAATAAGTAGTCATTCTTTTAAAAGAACATGCTGTCCTTTTGGATAGCTGTATTGCACAAGTGATGTCCAAGGCAAAAGAGTGGGGTTTTTTTCTGGTTTTACTTTTTATTTTTCCTGCAGATGGCTTCCTCTTGGGTATAATTTGGAATAAAATTCAGTACTGTTAAGTGTTTTGGCTCTTTATTTTATTCAAAGTATGTAAGACATTACAGATGCCTTGAAATATTTCTATTTCCTCTGTATGCTTGTGGGACAATAGAAGGGAACCCCCCATGGTTGACTGGTGTTTCTATTTTTATATATAAGAGTACCACTAACATTTGATTAATTTGGGGAAGGAAACATGTTAATTATTTAATTTTTATCTGTGAGATTGTGATATTTACAATGTAATTTTCCATGTATTAATTCCTACTCTTCAATAGCCTCTTCTATTGTGTAGTAATTATTTGGTAATAATTGGACATGCAGAATAATAACTATAATGTATTTTCCCCATCTCTTGTGCAATTTAGATGATAAAGATGTGGTTTCTATTTCTGCTCCCTGTATTTTATGAGAGGATCTGTAATTGTTGATGTTCAGTAATGTTTACTTTCAAAGAACAATAAGGGCAGCCCAGGTCCTCTTGGATATAAGGGACTGGAATTCTCCCACCAGTAAAGAAGTAAAGGCCATTTGTGGGCATCCTGTCCCTGCAGAGAGCACTTGGATGCAGCTTAAGTGCAGTGCTTGTATTTTGTCTGCACTTGTTAACCCAGTTGGGACAGAGGAGGAAGTGCATGGTTTTTCTGAGCAGTGAAGTTACCAGCTTACATTTTTCAATTCTCTTCGCATGGCATTGTTTTATTTAATTACCAATAAGTGGCATTTATGAGAGTAAACCCTTTTGCAAGTATAATTTGACCAATTATTTTACATTAAATTATGAAGACAACATAGAATTATCTAATCCCTACCAATCCACTTGAAAAGTATTTACTCCTTCATATACAATCCTACTCAAATCTTTCCAAGAGCTAAATTTTATGGTATGAAATGATATAATGTTTTGGATATGTTGTACACAAGCAATGAAGTTTTCTTTCTTTTTAAAACATTTCAGTTTATTTTTAAAAACTTTACCCCCCCTCTTTTTGGCTTCACAGAAGAGACCATATGTGATACATCAGTTTATTTAGTCTGACCAGAGTCTATTAATTAGCACCACTGATTTGTGATACAATGTCCAACAATTCTAGTTATTCCAGCTAGTTTCAGTCCTGTCCAATTTGATAGTGTTCTTGAGATTAGGATGAAACCAGAGCATCTCCTGAGCTTAAGGGAATTGATTACACTGATGATGCTAACGTGCCATATGCTACAAAGGAAAACAAACACGTAAAACAAATCCCTGAATCCCTCTCAGCTTGATTTGGTAGAAAATTCCATCTCAGCCCTTGATTTGGCATGCAGTTTGCAGTCCCATAGGCGAGACAGGCCAGCCAGAGCTCTCTGGAAGTACCTGCCAGCCCCATGAAGTGCTGGATGGCTGCCACTGCCTCTTGCAAAAACTCCAATGTCCAATTAGGTATCCAGGTGGAAGTGCTGTCTAAATCTCTCTGCTTGAGTGGCTGAAGCTCTGAAGTATGAGATCTGATTATAGCTGTGTAATCATGGAAAGCTTCAAGTGTTACGAGCACGTCCAGCCCCTGGAAGTTTCAGAGGTTTCATGTACAGATTTCCAGGTCCCCCACGGGTCTGAGCTGACCTGTGCCGACACACATGGACAAAATAATTTCTTCCAAAAGCTGTTCAGTTTTACTTGAAGGACTCCAGCTCCAACTGAGGAGAGCACAATGCTTACTCTGATAACCTGACTTTATTTTCCATCCCCTTCACTGACTAGAGTATGAGTATTTAGAGATTTGAATTTTTATGATAATGAATTCTGAACACTTATCTGAAATCCTCTTGCTAGCAAACGCCTTATCTACCAATAACCACTCTATAATGTGTTTCTCAGCTCTCTGCACTGAACTTCAAAAGTTGAGCTCTTTTAAACTCATGCTATGACACTTGTTTTCCAGCACAAGTGTTGGGGCTTTTTTTTTTTTCTTACTTGGAAAACTCTCTTTGTATTCTCTACACCATGTTCCAAAGTGATTTTTTTGGCAGGTCTGTGCCTGCCCAGTTAGGACACATGGGACAGAATGAGACTTTTTAGCTGGGAGCAGGGCTGGGTATTAGATAATGCTTCTTCAGTAGAGGTGCCTTCACTGATGTGTGTCACTGGTAACAAAGATGGGTTATCTTTTCCAGTCCCTCAGCAGGCTTGTCTTTAACCTGTGGAATGTGTTTTTAAAACATAATTGCCACAAAGCATCAAATCACTTTTAAGAAAGAAAAAAATCGGGTATACTTACGTGATTATAATTGTATTTATTAGCTGCATTGTATTGCTATTACCCTACCCTGAAAAACCATTTTAATGCCTTATTTTTACAGAAACATATCAGTCATCATTCTGTTTGTATCTTGATTTTGGCTCTGATGCTGATTTAAATTACCTTCTGCTCATTTACCTGAGTTGACTGTTGTGCTGAACTAGTCAGTAATTTCCTATGGACATTCTTTTTTACCCTCTAAAGTATAAAAATTATGCCTTTGGTGTCTGGCCTCTGGGAATTCCTGCTTTTAGAATACTGAGTTTAGTGATGAAGAGCTCTTCAGTTCTTTTCTGCTGCATGCAAGTTGCTTGAGCCAGTTTGCTTGACAATACTGACTTTCATCAGAGATGCTCACATTCTGTCTTGAATTTTTTGTTTTTTGTTTTTTTGTTCCAGTAACAGAAGTCTGCCTCTCATAAAAACTTGTGATGCTCTGTTTTAATTGCCATATAGTGGAGATCAGAGCACATGCAGTGTTCAGTTTCTCTGGGTCTGGATTGAAGGCAGTTGAGACAGTGGTTCATGTTTGGACTCAGGTGTTTATTATTTCTTATCAGTGAAACAGTCTCACTACCATGAGTTCAGCAGCTTTTCATTAGAAGGCACAAAATGGCCAACAATCTCTTGTTACAAGGTCTTTTAAGACTTAACTATCTAATTAAGAACTGACACCTGGATTATTTTCCCTTTTAACTCAATAACTGATCCAAGGAGCCCACAATGGGGACTTTTCTGTCCAATTACAAAATGCCACCCAAACCCATGAAGAAGAAGGAAGAAGCATGAAGAAGAAACCCAGGATGACACCCTGTGCCCTCCATCCTGCTTCCATCCACAACATACTAAAAATCCCAAAATCTAAATTTCTACCAAGTGATACGCCTACACTGCTCTCTATAATCTATTTCATACTTTTGTGGATTCTGGTCTATCTTGAAGTCTAGGAAACTTTCTCCATGAATGAGGGTCAAAGTCAGTGCTCCCCTGGGGGTCAGGGCACCCCAGAGCAGACAGAGAAATATTCCCTGTGCCCAGGGTTTCCACACATGCAAGCTGCAGTCCTGTGGTGATTGTGCAAAGCTCCAGTTTAACCTGTTGTCCAAACGTGGAGTGCACTGGAGAGCTGCCAGGAGGGAGGAAAAGTGGCTGCCATGAATAGATAGGGATTTAGAAGCACAAACTTCCTCAGTGCCAAACTTGTCTCAGGGTTCATTCTGATGAGTTTTGGAATCTTGTACTGCAGAAACTGCTAAATTCAGCAAGCCTACCTGGAGGAAATAGTCTCTTGCTCCAAGTAGCTGTTTCCTGCCATGCCAGCTGTGCACATGGAAGCATCTGCAGTGGCACAAAGGCTTCTTGTTTACACTGAAGGGGCTTTTGGCAGGCACGCTCTCCTGCCACAGCCCTGAGAGATATCCTGTAGTGCAGGCCAGCACTAATGCCCACTCTTATGTGACAATAATAATTCGGGCCCCAGTGTTGTGGGAAGAGAGGACGAGTATGCCTCATGCTGTTGATCCCAGATCTCTGCACAGGAAACTGAAACTCAGTGGAAAGCACCAAACTTTTCAGCTGTCTTTTCATGCTACGTAATTTGACTGTGTTCCTGGTGAGAATGCTGACAGGAAATACATTCCGTATTTTTCTTAATTAGCACTGTGGAAATGAAGAATTCAGTAGTAGCAACCAGTGTACAGGAATTCATTGGTGGAATATGTTCATATTGCAATCCAGTTGTTTGGTATTTTTTATTTTAGCTCCCAGCCTAGTCTTTCACTTATTTAAGATGTTTCTTGGTGAGATTTTTAGTCAAATTTAATTTTTCTATGTTTATGTATTTTTCTGTTTCCTTGTAGAAACTCACACCTGCAAAAGGGGAAATCAATTGTGACCTTAAGTGGGAAACAATAATATGACTCATGTAAGAAGTATTGTTAAATTCCCAAAATTACCAGACCAGCAATGTACTGCCCTTTCTATAGTTTCCTTTGTTTATTTTTAATTTAACTTTTCCTGGCTGAGTCAAGCTTTTGGTGCAGGGAGCTGCTGCAGTTCTGTGTGTCCTTTGCATGTCTGTGGATGTGAGGCTGATGGAGCAGTGTCAGGTGTGGTAGGCCAGTGCAAACCTTTTCAACTTCCCCAGTTGCATCAGGAAGGGATATATTTCCAAAAGAAATTGGTTATCACTTTGCACTGTGCACTTTTTTTTAGGGAGTTTTAGGTATGTGTTACCCTTTTTGTGGTATGTGTATGTTCCAGTTGAATTTCTGCTGTTTAAAGAGCAAATTCTGACATCAAATTAATTTGCCTGTTTCAAGACTTCCTGTTCTGTATTCTGTCATCTTGAGGCTGTTGGCCTCTCTTTTGAATCTCTTAAGTCTATTTTGCTGCAGCAGTCCCAGGCCTTTCGGTGCTTGGGTCTCTGTCAGGTCACATCAATGTTCTTTCCAGTGTGCACTGCAGTGCCATGTGCTTACACACACGTGCTTTTTTCTGAGTGTGGAGACTTGCACCCATCTCTGGCATACTATTCTAAGGAGTTTCAAGATGATGGATACAAAAATCCTAAAATATATTAGCACAAAGCTGCTTTTTTGTGATTGCTGGAGAGCAGCAATCTCCAAACTGTAGCATGGTATTATCAGTGTGGTTTAATGTCTGATTGTGCAGGTGTGAGTGGTAAAAATGAGATAATGAGGACTTTGTGTATTATGATAGTATTTTATAGAACATTGACCTGGAGTAGTATTAATCATTAATGTAAATAAAAATTTATGTTCCTGTAAATTGCTTACTGGGTGCCATTTGTAATTGTTGAGTGATGTGTGCTAATTACCCTGCTTTATTGCTATTTTTTCTTTTTTGGACATTCAACCAATGCAATAATTGCACATGCTGTATGTATTTCAAAGCTAGTTTATAGTTTATCTAGTAAATGAATTGGGAAGTCACTGAGGGCTGGGAAATGTTTATGGCTGCTGTTGTAACAGGGCTACTACTGCCAAAAGAGAAAAAGAAAGAAGGAAGGAGAGAGAGAAGAGGAGCAAAAGGAGTGCAATAGGCAAGGTTAATATTTCATGCTTCACTGATAATTGTGCATAAAATGCTCAATTATGTTTTTAAATAGAAACTGTATTTCTAGGCTTGTCTACTTCAGATGACTACTGATCTTTTAAAAGGTCAGGGGTCATTAATAGTAGGAATAAAACCAAGCCCCAAACAAAAAAGCAAGCAAAAACCCTTTCCCAAATGAATTAACTGTTAGTATCATGTCCCAATGCATTTTCAAAACAGTTCCTGAAAAATGGCTGTTGAAAAGGTTAAGCAGGACACAGACACTTCTTTATCTACTTTGTGATGAAAATTAAAACACAGGTATTGACTACAAGGAATCTGTTTCTTTGATAGTGTTATCCTTTTATAGTCCTTCTTTAAGTATTTTAAATATCAGAAATTCTCCTTCCACACTTTTTGTCTATAACAAACACAGTACATCACTAGAACTGTATTATTCTGTATTCACTAACCTGTGACTGAAGTATAAATTGCTAAAGTCATGTCTTACTTGGATTTATTGCTGTGTTGTAATTGTCTTTTCTGCTTTCATGTTGAACAATTAATGTCCAGACTTCTCTTATTCCTTTGACCTGTGGTACCATGGGCAGCAGTTATTGCTGACCAGCAAGGATTGCTTTGCAAAAGGAATTCTGAAGGCAGGCCCTGTGTTCCTGAATTTAAAGTGCAAGACCCAAGTTTAAATCTATGACTTCTTAACTGTTTGATGAAGTTTAAAATGTATGGTTTTTTTCTTTTTAAAGTACCTAAAATTCTCTGTTGTAAAGTATGTGCTTCAGACACCAAATGCATGGATATTTGGGTTTCCATACTGATGCACATCTGAGAATTCCTGGTGGTTGTCCACAGCTATCTGAGGCAACCCAGAGCAGTGTTGGGTTTTACTATGGGTAGGTGTGGTAAGAAAAGATTCTGGGTCCAAGGGTCTCAGAATTTTTAAATTTCCCTAAGATTTATCTTGGTAACACTTGGCTGAAATCAACAGGATGGACCACTGTTTAAATAGGTTAAAAAAAAAAATATTTGCACAAGCCTGCCAATTCCACATTCTTACTAAACTTCATTAGAATGGAGATGTTGGAAGTTAGTTTTGTGAAGAAAACCCCATTCAATGCCATTATTAATCCTGTACTATTTCTGGAATAAAGGCACTAGCTTGCAGTACTTACTCATAAATCACCATTTCTGTAGACTAGCCTGGTTTTATTCAGAAATGGTCAGAAGAGTATTTGACAGCTTTTTGTTGTTGTTGTTTTAAATAAGCCACTGGAATGGCAATACTAAGTGTTCTGAAAACACAAGAAGGAACTGTTTTCCCAGTGGGTGTAGTTTTCTTTCTAAAAGCCAGTTCAGTTTGTTTTATTTTTTCAGAAGATAAACTAGGAGTACAGTTGCTGCACAAATGCTTTTCACCAATTTGAGTTTTCATTATAGCAGCTCTTTGAGGAAAGGTGTTTAAAATTACACAATCTTATGAGGTTTTAAAAAGGCAAAGCAATGAACTTGAAACTGATGGGTTTTTTCCAAGTGCATGTGTAGATGTGCACCCAGGATTATATATATATACACTGGTGTGTGGGGAAGGTTAACTTTGTTGAATTTCAGAAAAAGACTTTTCTGTCTTTGACTTTGGAGGATGAATTGACTGGTTTTAATTGAGATGTTCCTGCATAATTTAGGTTTTCTTGCTTTGTGGAACTTTGCTGCAGGGTCTGTCACAAGCTTGAGCATCTGGTTATTGAGCATCACTTCCATGTGCAGCTCCAATGGGAGAATTCCTGGTCTGTCCCTTGTGCAGGATTAGTGCCACTGGGAGATCTTCCAGCAACTTTCAGCCTTAGGAAGATCAAGAATGTGGTTGTGGATCTTCCCTCTGAAGGGAAATGTGTCTGTTTTTATGTGGCTTCAAGGATTTGAGTTGAGGAGCTGAGGTGGAGATGTCCTCAGCCCCTGGGCAGAGAGGGAAGGATTATTCAGACACCTGTAATATCTATAATTCACAGGCAGCACAGTTCACAGGTGCCTCAAGGTGATTATGTAAAGGTTTCTCTTGGAGAATGCTGCATTTCAGTTCATTCCAAGGCAGAAATTTAAAGCGGGCCTTTATTTTTATTTCTTTAGACTTTTAGGATTAAAAGCTGGTGTTTTGTTTGTGAGTTTAATTGTTTAGAGTTGATCCCCAGAATATTCTGCAACACTGCGAATGGACTTTTACCTGGAAATAATTTGGATTGTATTTTAAGTGCCCTGGTTTTATTTTAGACCAGGATAAGGATAAATACATGGTTTCTTGGCTACAAGATATTGAAAGGCAGGAAGCTGTTACAAAATTCAGTCTATATTTTGTGTTCTGTTTACATCCAAAGATATCCAAAAGCTCCAGGCATTTCTTCATATTTACAGCTTCATAACATTGCTTTTTTTATCATGCCAGTGAGCATTGTAATTGTTTTGTTTTAAGTAGAGGTATGCATCTGAGAGAGAAAATTCCCTTTGCCAAAATTCCATACATAAGTGAACGGAGAAATGGTGAAATACTCAGCAGCTGGTGCTAGGTCATGCAAGTCCAGATGGAACAAACTTGCTTCACATAATGTCCAGAACATGGTTCTTTATTTTTAGGGAGGTTTGCAGGAAGGATCATGATGATACATGTTAAAAACAAAGCAGTTACTTGAATAATAAGAGCCTACAGAAGCAGGCTTAATAAAATGAATCTTTGTGCCCAGAGTGATTCAAGGGAGAATTCAATGTTTGGTGAAAGAGTTGAATTAGAAAGGAAAGTGGATATATCTGTCAGATGTTTTAAATTTTAAAATCATTTTGGGATCTTTTAATTCAAGTTTGTCAATGGAGTTCAAGAGTTTTCTATTTTATGTGCATCCTAGATAGCTTTGGATTTTATTTGACAAGGAGTAAGTGCACAAATATATTTTGAAGAAAAAAACTCATTGTGAGAAGATGTCTTAAATATAATTATTCAAGTGCAGGATTCTGTCACAGAGTTTGTCTACTGCTCTGTGTAAACCCTTCCCAAAATGCTTTCAAAGGATGACTTGCAAAGAATGATTCATGTTGTGAACTTTCTGAACAAGCTTTTTTCCCTTTCTCCCTCGATCATGCCATCAGAGGTGGTGGATTTGTGATGGAAAGCTGATACAGCAAACAATGTAAAGTGCAGAGGGAGCAGTCTGTGGCTGCACAGACCCAGCTAGAATATTGGTTTGAGTTTTTGGGGTGGACTTGGTTGTGCTTGGGCTGCAGGGCCAGAAGAAAAAGATGAATTTCTAATGTGCAGTTCAGCAACTGGGTCATTTCTGATCAAATTTCTGAGATATGGGTATTATAGTTTTAACATGGTAAGGATACAAAGGACTGAAATTTTTCTTTAATGAAACTTGAACACTTTAGAATTACTGTTCATTCTCAGGATATTTAATCTTCATATTCACAGTAACCAACAAGCCTTCTTCCTCTCATACTTTAATAGAAATTGTGACAATTACAACATTTTCCTCAATTTTTCAACAGACTTTAAAGTGCTCCTTGGGGAAATTGTCATGGCTTCAAACCACTGGGTGTTCAAGCCCATCTTTGGATAAAGTATCCAGTATCTCAATGTGCTTTTTCAAGTGAGGATCTACTTTACAACCTGTCCCTTCCCAATTAGGATGTCCTAGGATTCTGGACACCAAAGCTGTGTACTGTTTACCTAGGAGATATGCTGATTTATGCAAATTATTTATTTCAATAGAGAGGGACAAGGCAACCAGCAGCAGTACAGCTGTGGCTCTAGGTTAGAGAGAGGGAACAAATCTATGAATCAAGCAAGGATGATGTGTTTAGTTTATAAAAATCAGAAGAAAGAAATGTCACTTTAAAACTGATTAATCATGTCTAGACTTTAGCAAGAAGGTTTGTGGTGATGACATACAAGTTTTTTGAAGGTAACAAACCCAGTTACACTGGTTTAAAACGCCATGCGTCATTTTTAAATCTGTCTGGTTTCTTGTTTAGTCTGAAGCATTTGTGGGAAGAAATGAGAGAAAGTTTTGCTTCAGTGGGCACCTGCAGTTTCAGACAATGTGTAATTTCAGCACCTGCAGTGTGAGATGTGTTGCATGTTCTTCAGTGCAATTCCTGCATATCTGCAGCTCATTTTAGAAGGCAGTCAGTTCTAACATGGAGTCTGTTGGAGGCACTCCCCCAGCATTAGGGCCTCCCTCGTTCTTTTAAATTGTGAGTTGGACATTCTGCTTCATTCTTATTTTCACTGCCTTTGATAGGAGTTGTAGTCTGTTTCCAAGAATTCTGGCAAATAAGTGAAACAATATGGAAGGGTGTTGGTTCTTAAACTGTTGGGGTTTTTCTTGTTTACTGGAGAAGCCACATGACCTTTGGCTTATATTCACAATGATGCTTTTGTCTGTTTTGGTGAAGCATCTGGTTTGGTATGGAAACATTTTCTTGTTCTTAGTAGCCAGAGAGTGCTGGTAATCATCCTGGAGGGTAACTTGTATTTATACTGGTTTGGAAAGTTCTTCTCAATGTTGCTTCCATTTCAAATATTGCACTAATATTTATTACCTTATTTTAAGGAAACTGAGAAACAGTCATTGTTTAATCTCGTGGGGGAGCCTGTTGTCTTTATCCTCAATCTCTTTATTTATAAATTCCTTCTAGTTTATTTGAAAACACAGACTCTCTGTGTAGCCAGTAGATGTACTCTGCTTCAGCTGTTTTCCTCAGCAATCACTAATTGTTGTTTTCTAGTAAAATAGTTTAATCTAGAATGCATGTTTTGATGCCTGATGAAGGCTGACCAAGGACAGAGGCTAGTTGGACTTAAAGAATAAAGTAGGGATTTGTTAGAAGCCCTCAATGGATACACCTTGGGCAGCACAAGAGCCCAGCCAGGGCTGCACCCAAGATGAACTAAAATGGTCACAAAATGCACGACCAGGCATGAGGTCTCTCACTTTTAGAAGTTCTGGTCCATTTGCATATTGGAGTTAATTGTCCAATTAAAGCTTCAGCCCGTGAAGTCCCATCCTCCTTGTTTTTCTCTCTTCAGTCCACTGTTGTTTATGCCCTTGGGTCTCAAATTTGGATCATTTGTCCTTGGTCCCCAACTAGAGAAGGAATTGTTTTGTCTCCCTACTCTGTGAAGAGAGCTCACCATCCCCTAATATGAACTACACACCAAAGTAGTACAGAACCTGAGAAACATAAAAGCTAAAGCCTGAGGCATCATTTTGTACACAAGATCACTTTGAAATTGGGAAGAACTCTCACCTGTGATGTGAGTAGGTTTTAGACATGCATAGATTGAGAGGTTGCTATTGACAGCAGCCTGCCCAGATCCAAAGTCTCCTCTGGTAGTTCAAAGTTCAGCTGTAGGGCTTCCTTTTGCATTTCCCAGTTTACTGGGCAGATGTTGGAATTGATTTTATGCAGCGGACCTGCTAATAATGCATTTTCCCAATAAAAAGAATAATTTTCAAACAATACCAAATTGCTTCTGTGCCTTTAGTAGGGAAGGGTTTGGAATGGGCAGAGTGGGGCTTTGTCCAGGAATTCCGGACCCTCAAAAATCTGAGATTGCGGTTTCCAGGAATTACAGACTCTCAAAAATCTGAGATTGTTGTTTCCAGGAATTCCAGACTCTCAAAAATCTGAGATTGTTGTTTCCAGGAATTACAGACTCTCAAAAATCTGAGATTGTTGTTTCCAGGTGTGAGATGGGCATTGCCTATAGAGCTGAAAGGCAGTGGCACCAGCAAGGAGCCCCTGTCAGAGCTGGGAGACTGGGCAGATCTGAAGGAGTGTTGGGGTTGGAAACTCGAGTATTTGGACCTTAAGAAGCCTGAGCTGCATGAACAGCCTTCATTTGACCTACCTTGTAGGAATAATTTGATTTTAATGGCATATCATGGAAAGGTTTTATTTATTATTAGGCTCTTGCTGCATTCTTTGCATTTTGGCTCATATTTGTTGAGCAAAGAGCAGTTCACAGTTTTGGGGGTTATCTTGTTGAACTGTGGATTCCAGGCTTCATTTATTACACGGACACCCCTCAAACTCTGCAATTCATAGAGAACTCTGAATGATTTTTTATTGTCAAACTTTTTAATGATGTTTTTGTTGTAATGTCTGTATATATTTGCCATATTACATTATCTTTATAGCAGTCCTGCAAGATTAATAGCAGTATCTTCTTATTTTTAACTGTCATGGGATGAAAAACAAAAGGAGATTACGCCAGTATTATCAAAATCATGGACTAATACTGGATGCTTAACTTGGAATGACTAGGATGTCTTTTCACAGAGTACTTTTTGATGTTCAGAGCAGTTATTGTCAGATGTAGAAGGGAGTGCTTAGCACTTCTAAGGATGCAGACTCACAAGTGTTAAGCTGACTATCTAGAATTTGAAGAATGTAACATGAGAAAACTTTGGTTTTGAAGATTTTCCCAGGATCATAAAGAAACTGCATATCAGAGGCTGAGTTTTAACTGGTGTTCACCTAAGACTACCCAGGTTTTATGGTAGAGGTTCTAAAGACCAATCTGTAGAAAATGTTTGTTTACAACTTACTCTTCATGCTCTTTCAGTCTTTAACATCTGTCTAGAGGAATGAAGCAATTATGGAAACTTGAGATTTTGACCTATCTGTTTGGTTCCTTTGGTATCTGCATTGTTTAACAATTCTAGGAATTTATTGTGGGTTTTTATTATTGTGATTACTCCTAATACATACAGGGGTTATTGCTTTTTTGTCTGAATTCTAGGTTTATAATTTTGCTATTAGAAACATATTTGTGGGTTTTTTTGTGGATGTGACTTTAGCCTTCAGTAAAAAAAAGGAGGGATAAAGGCCATCCCAGGTATCTTCAGCAAACTGATCCCTGAATTTCAGCACACTCTTGCATTAGAGAGTATTCCTTTAAAAAGGAAAAAAATCTTACAATTTCCACTTTGCTGTTGAGCTGTACTTCTGTTTGTTCATGCTGCTTGCATGTGTAAAATTTCAAATGTTTACAATGAAGTTTACAGAAGTAATAAATAGGTGAAAAACATTTTTCTATAGTATTCTTTTTAGGATTGAGTATTGAACTCACTTCCCATTTTGCAAGTAGGTGCAAGTGATATATATATATGTTTGATTAGATAAATTGTTAGTGAAATAAGTGAAGAAATTAAAAATGTAGAGTTGTTTTAAGACACAAGAATTTTAGCTTCAGATTCTAACCTTTTATCCAAATGAAATGTGCTTCATGTGTCAATTTATTCCTGTTATTTCCTGTTCAACACCACAAAGATGCTCTTAAATGCTGACTGTATTTAAAGGAATAAATTTTCTTTTTATAGTGTTTATTCTCTCCCTTAATGTTTATAGAGCTAAATTTTTCTCAGTCTTACCAAGTTCAAGACATATTGGGTTTTCCCCCATTTTCTTCCAATTTTGCAACCCTGCATGTGTTCGCTTTAAACAAAATGATCCTTGAAAATGCCGAAATATTTTTCATATTTCTGAAAACAACTGCTTGGTGTCCCTGCTTACCTGTGTCTGTGTGTTTGCTCCCTTAGTTTTGCCAGCCTGGAGGGTGGCAGCTGTCCAAGGAGAGGAAGCAGCCAACGTTCTTCGTGGTGGTTCTGACTGACATCGACTCGGAGCGGCACTACTGCTCCTGCCTGACCTTCTACGAGGCAGAGATCGACCTGCAGGTGAGAGATTTACTGCAAGGAGCAGACATGCAGGAAGGAAGGAGTGCCTGTAAACTGTGCATCCATGTCATAGAGAGCAACTTGAGAAAATATTTTGCTGTTCCTGCTAAGGGTTCGTTTTTCTGTCCTACGGAAATTCATGTTTTTTTGTAAAAGGTGAGCTTGAGGCACTTTTTTGTGTGCTTGGAGTTTTTATCTGCTTTGAAACAAACAAACAGAAACAAAACCCAGCCAAAACCACGTCATAGAATTTCTTTTTCTCCACCACGTTTTCCTTTTCAAATGGGATAAGCAATATGGTGTTCCTTTCATTTCCTTTCCTGTTTGACATAGCATGGATGAGTCTCAGCCTTGTTCTAGGAGAAGCTTTATTAACTTCTGCTCCCTCTGCTGGCCTGCTCCGTCAGAACAGATGTGCACTCCAAAAGGATGCTGGAGTGTACATCCATATTTCTGTAAGTGCATTTATTGGCAAGATTTTAAAAACTGATGGAACAATTATTTAGTTTTTAGTTGGGTCAGATTGGAGGTGTCAGCTACTTGGCACTGTTTGTTTTTAAACATGTATTTCATTTTTACTTGGCAACCTCAGTCTTTCAAAAATAGACATTTTGTTTCCCATTTGATGTAAAGTGCTTCCCAGAATATCTGCTGTGACTTAATACTTGAAATCTTTAGAATCTAGAACCTAGGGAAAACCTAATCCAATATGTAATTGCAGACTGCCATTGTTATGTTTTGAAATATCTTCTTTCCTACGTGAAAATTAAAAAAATAAGTAAAACCTTGGCACTAAGTATAATGGAATTAGCTGAGATTAAATAAATAGCTGAGTAAAGTAATTTCTTGTTCTCTTAGTGAAGAACTGCATCATTATTGATTATTTTAAGAAAATGTTTTTGATAATCCAAGAGCACTATGTTCATTTAATACCAGAGTTGAAAGATTACCCTGTTTGTAGAATAATTGAAAGATGTGTTGTAGTAATAATAATAATGGTGTGTTTTTTCTAGGCACAGTTGGAAGCCAGAGAATAATAGTTATTCTCATTTCACTAGTGCTACAGTTTAGTGGGATATTTTTGTGGACTTTTAGAAGGATTTGAAAGCAGAAACGTACCCCAATATTAGATGTACTTTAGTCTTAAGCTTTAGTGTAGATTAGCTGACACATTCCTTTTAAAATTTCATGCCTGTCGTATTTCCTTTATTTTATAAGTAGGGAGTGAAATATTCTATAGTAATTCTTTCCCAGCTGATAAAAATTTACAATGGCTGACTCTTCCTTCACTCTATGTATTTCATAACATAAACTAAATTTAGCAAACTTCTTATTTATCCTGTGGTTTCTAGCAGCTGCTTTTGATTCCCTATCCACATCTTTGAAGTAATGCTCATCACTAAACACCCAGTATTAACTAAAACCTTTTTTTTTTCCCTTATATTGCCTAAGTATTAATTCAAAATAATCCAAAGTAAAAAACAATAAAAAACTGAGTGCAGCAGGATGTTGGTTCTCATAATGCCATTCCTGGCTGTGTTGTAAAGAATGCATATTTTTCAGATGAACTTGCTGTGGTGAAATTTATTCTATGACTGCATTGTTTATAGCAAAACTTCCTGTTTCTTTCTGAAACCCAAAGAGAATAATTGAACGTGCCCTGTTCCATGGTCATTAGACAAGAATCCAGCACGTGTACAATCTGTAATGAAACCTGAGCTCACACAGCATTGGGCTAGGGCAGTAATATTGATTTAACCATTCAGATGCATGCTTAATTAAATAATCTATGAAACACCGTGCCCAGGACTTGAAATGAAATCTAGACAGTGCTTTGCACAGATAAATGCAGGTCAGTTTTTCTTTAACTGACTGATATAACTTACTGAGGCAAAAGGAAGATTAAATTTCAATAAAAAACCCACAAAACCACTTCTTTCCCAGTAGCCTTCACCAGGTAGACCTTGCTGATACATGAGGCTGGTTGTTATTCAGCCAGAGCAGCAGATGAGGTGTTTGGCTTGGCAGAATCATCTTCACAAAAAAGAAAAAAAAAAAAAAGGAATCAACCACTTGGAAGTTTCTGTGGTTAATTAAACTGAGAATTGAAAACAAACTCATTTCTCAGCCTGTGAATGCTCCAAGAGAACCATCAAACCTGTTTGGAACCTTCTGCATAATAACACAAACCCTTTAGACACAGTTGAGTCTGAGAAGATTCAAGGGAGGACTCAAGTCAAGAAGACTTCTGTTGTTTTGGTTCCCTTCATCCCTGCTTCAGTTGTTTGTTACAGGATAATTTGTAAATAAATGCTACCAGAAGTGTAAGGAGTTTGTACTCAGATGGAATAAATATGTGATACCATGATAATCTAGGATGTATGATTAATATAGCAGCTGTAAAAACTACACAGTCTGCAGGAAAAAGTATCCTCCCTGCTATCTCTGAAAGTCCTGGATTCAGCGTAGTCTCTTGGCAGTTGCATGCCATAACAAGTTTTCCAGAGGAAAGCACAGGCTCTAGTAATCAATCAGCTGATGGTCTATTTTCAACTTCTTACCTCTGGCCAGAAAACAGAATGCTGTTTTCTTTGGTGGCATCTGTGAATCATCCTTTGCATTGTTGCCTTTCTGACTGACCCAGAATTTATTACCTGCATGGGTGCTGTCAGTTTGATTAGTAATCAACTCTCAAAAACCTGTGATAATATAAAAAAACATTGTTGTTAACTTCAGTCTGATTAATATTCCATATCTGTAGGCACAAGTGAGATGAACACACTCCATTAAACAGGGGAATGGAGCTCACCTGGTGCTGTGTGATTTCAGATGACACAGCTGTGCCATGGAGTCCTTCAGGAGTTGTTCTGGTTTGGGGTGCTAGTCTCACTGATTTGTCTCAGTAACATTTGCTAAAGCTAAATAAGGATATGTTCTTCATCTGGGTGTAAAATGAAGCATTAGACAAACATTAGTTTGAGCTTAAGAGCAGAAAAGATTGGATTGTGTGTAGGCACTTCTAGAGGCAGTTCTATTAGCAGTGATAAAGCTGCTGTCACTCAGAGGCACCCTGGGCGTGTTGCAGAGCAGTTCTGTGTGCAAGGCTTCTCTCCCACCTCAAGTTCCTACATGAGTGTAAACAAATCTGAGCTACTGCTCTGCTTCTTGGTCCTTCCAGCTTCTTGTGTTTCCAGCATGTGCTTGGCTGTGTCCACATTTCTGTCTGGCTTAAGGTGCTATTTAGATATCCAGCAAACAGAGCTGGGGGCCTCACTCACTGCCATGTGCCTGCAGCAGTTAGGAAGAGGAGTGTAAGTCAAAACATCTCTGTTTCCCTTCCTCTCACAGTGCCTTCAGAGTTGGTTGGCTTTTTTAGAGGGGCTGGGAGGATGTGGAGGTGTGTGATGTCCCATTGCTCTGTTCTGATTGCTTTTGTGGTTTGAAATCCACTTGAAATGTCAGTGATTTGGAAAAACCTTGTTCTATCAACCAAAAAAAAGTCTACTTAGTTTATTTTTCTGGCAGCTGAAGCCAGAAGCTGTTGAGCAGCCAAAGGGTGTTCAGAAGAATCATAGCTTACATCTACAGAATTCACCCATAAAACTCAGTTTCTCTATGTTTGTAGCTTTATTAATCATAAAAAGTGTATATTTGTATACATATATGTGCATACATTAACATGTTTAGTTCTGAGTGGTGTGCACAGTTTGCTAAAATGAGGTTCTCATTTCTAACAGCAATTTCTGCATGTTGCCACTTAGCAGACAAGGACTTGATTTAATACTTTTGACTCAGCAGATACTTGTAGTGACCTCAGTTGTGCTTCTTACCAGTTACACAGTTAGAATTTATATTAACAATGTTTGGAAGAGCACCACAGATAGAATCTTTCTTAAAAAATGTTGACTCAGATAATTTAGGAACATAATGGTCAATTTGTACATTGCTTTGCACTTGGAAAGAAATTTGCCCTCTCTTCCCAACCCCACCATCAACAAATTAGAGGATGATTTATGCCAGCAATTGAGGCTGTGCAACTGCATTTCTTGCATTACAGAAAATCTGCTCAGTGAGATCAGCACAACACCCCAAACATTTGTTTGTAACAATCTTATTACAAGATTGGCTTGTGCTTGTGTGTTCTCTCAAGTGTGTGTGTGTGTGTTAAAACATTGCAATCACAAATATAGGATTAAATCTATTGCTCTGGAAAATGGACATAAGTAATAATTCACAGTTCTCCTGTTTCCTGCCATTCACATTCTCTTCCTCTCTCTGCCCTCCCCTGAAAAGGGAGGAAAAAGGACTTGTAAAAATCCCAAACCATAAAATGGCAGATTCACAACATTCATAGATATTTCCTGAGTCAAGGGAAAAACTGCCAACAAAATGATTGTGCTTCAGAAAGTTATGATTTTTCAGCTTGGACTGGAGCTTTGGTGTTCCTGCTGTGCTCAGGCAGGAGCTGCTCAATGAGTCACTGATGTTTTACCAGAGGCTGAGAACACTCAGTTCAGCTGTACCTGTTTTGTGTAGGAAATCTGACCTCCCCTTTGGATATTAAATGAGCATGTTCTTCCTAAAATGAAGTTTAATAATTTTATGTTAGTATCCCAAATGCTGAATTTATTCTGAAAGTTTCTTCATATAGTCAATGCCCCAAGGCACATTTTGTGGAAAAGGCCCCCCAATTTTAAGAGCAATGTTTAGTATGTTGCATCATCATCTTCCTGAATCTACTGAAAAATGGCTGTTGTGACATTGTATAGAGATTTAAGTAATGCCTTGTTTTCTTTCTAGTCTAGTGTAAAGGCCAGATTGCAGATAATTTTCTATATAAGAAACAGACTTGTATTTTAATGTCCTTTTATACATTTAAGATAACCATCAGAATTTAAAGTTAAGATGAGAATAGTTGTACAGAGGAAATCATATTTCCATCTTCATAACTCTGGCAATAATTTCTCCTGTCCTGTTCATCCCCTGGCTCGTGCATTTGCACACACATCCCCAAGCTGAACTCATGCTTTTGCAGGGTACAAAAACTTGTGCTGGATAAAGGTCACCTTGTCCTCTTAAGTCCTGTGTTGTTGAACAGAGGCCCCAAGTTCAGCTCGCAGGACAAGGAGATGCTATCTTTTCAGCAGAGGCATTTCTTTGTCAGTAGAGATCAGATTCAGCTGACTTTCAAACAGTAGTGTAATACTAATTCAGCAATTCACTGGAAGTCTTTTCAATGCATTTCCCCATGTACAGTTCAAAGGGATTAGCTGTTTTAATTAACCAAAACAATCTGTGTGTGTAAAATTTTGCTTTGGTGTATGTCTATATATGCTGTTCTATATTATTTATAAAAACATTATAGTGAGTTAAAATAGGGCGTGAATTACAGCATTCTTAGATTTGAATTTGGCCTTTTGTTCTGCATGTGTGTCATAAGTGTCTGCAGTTTTCTCAGTTTAGGAGTGTGTGAATTCATGGATCAGGTTAGCTGCCTTTGGGAAAATTCAGAGAGATTTAGTAAACTTGAAGCTCTGGAATGATGTTTGCTTCTGCACAGTTCTTGCTAAGGACCTGGTGCTGCATTCCCATTCAGGGGTAAGGTTAACACAGTAAAATCAGTTATTAATGCTATTGATTATTGATATTCCAGTAGGGCAACTCAGTGGCATCATCTTTGACTTCCCAGATCCTCTGGAGCTTGCACATCCTATTCCAGAGAGATGCTTTGGCTGGAAAGCTGCACTGAAATGTGCAAAGTGTGGGTGTGAGGTTACTTTGGTTCCAAAGTACTGTCAATGGTTTTATGTGATAATCAATATCAACACCTTCTGGAGGTTTTCAAAGTGAGTGTATTAAATGGTAAACATCTAATAGATGGTGGTGGTGTCAATTTTGTGTAATGCTGGGAGGTGCATTGCAAACCCTTTCCTACCACATTTGTACTCTGAAGTGTCAGTAGTACATAGAGAGTGAACCAGCTGACCTGTCATAAAACCTTGAGATTACTCTATTTGATAAGTTTATGATCTTCAGGTCATTTTCTGTCTTTGATCCTTATCTTTTTTTAGTTGATAGGCTCCTTACTGTGCATTACTACATTGTATTATCCCCATTTTGAAATAATTAAGTCAAGATAATGGCTTTTATGCTGGTTTAAGTTTTTCCAGTATAGGTTTAGGTGCAGTGGTATGGTTCTGTGCATACAGGCAAACCACAAAGCAGATCTGTTCACCTGTGGTTTTAGCTCAGTACAGCAAATTCCAGGCAGGCTGCAGATTTGACTTCTGGCAGCAGGCAGCTTGGTTTATTTTAACTTTCCTACATGTGTTAGAATTTATTGGATACATGCATTTATATACTCTGACAAGTAAATAAAATTAATTGATGCTGAATGTTTTTTGGCCTTTGATTGTTAATAAAGCAGCTAAGCCTGTGTTTGGCTGCAAATAAGAGAAACAGAGACTAAGTCACATAAGGAGAAAGGGATCTGTCCCAAATGAGTAATTGGCATAAGATTACTAAAGTAAACTCCAAATAATTTTTCTTAAATAAGAAATTGAACATGGTCTCTTAAATCTTTGCTGGGCAGTTAGTAGAAAAACAACAGGCTTGGTGAACTTGGCATTATTTCAATGCAAAATTTTGCATAGGGCAAACTGGTTTTGACATAGTGAAGTACTAGAGAGCAAGTTTTGGAATGAGAGAAGTTTGTTCTCTTTCAAAGAGTGAACAAATTATTAAGGCACAACTCTAACTTCAGTTTCTGCTCACATTTGATTTCCTTTGAGTTTCAAATAATGCCTGCAGCTTCCACCCTCAGAGCAGCACAGCTACCTCTAAGTCCTCGTGTTTCTTGTAACTTTTCTATTAGTACCTCAGTTCAAATTGCTTTTCCTCCCTCTGACATGAGGATAAGCCTAATTTTTCTCTGCTCAACAGGAATCAGAATCAGCATTCCAGATTCTGAAGACTAGGGTGCAAAGACAGGAGAAGGGTGGCTGTGGTTCATGTGTGCTGTAATTCAGTTGCATGTTGATGGAGCAAATGATAATGCTGCACTCAGGTGGAGGGAGAATTGGTTTTGACCATATTGGTAGGTCCTTTTGATCTTCCATAATTGACTTTGGTTCCTAATGTTGATTCTGGCTAGATGGTTATCTTTAAGTTAAATGTCAGTATTTAGAAGCAGAACTGACATCTTAAAATAATGTGATTGTTGTGGCAAAATCAGGTTTATAAAAGTTCAAGAGGAAACCCTAAAGTTTGAAGGCTACATCATGGCAATTAAGATCTCTGTTTAATAAAAGAAGATAAGGTTAATATGAGTGAAGTTGTTTTTTAAAACTCCATTTGTTTTTTGGCTGCCATACCTGTTGCCTTTAAATGAGGTTTTCACTGAAGTAGCACAAATTCAGTCATGTTTTCCTTCTAGAAGTTTTAACATTGTTTTTTAAGCAGAAATTGAGACTTGCATGAGAATGTCTGGTTTTGTCCTGATTTACCCCATGCAACATTGAAACCCATCCAGTGTCAGCCAGATGTGGCTGACAGGAAGTGTAATTTCATGGAAATGAGTGGGAAGCAGAGAGATGTTTCATAGTCCATTGCCAGTGGATGGAAAACTTGGATTTTAAGGTCAGCCTTGATCAGGTAACCCATGAATGTTTTAACTTACACATAAATGTACATGAAATAAAAATAGTTAATGGCTGTGAGCACCTATTTTCTTATTATAATACAGGATGCAGTTATTTATTAATATTTATTACATTTAATTTATTTCATATACATTTCACTGTTAAGCAAGTATTTTGCTCTTGATTGACTCCCATTTATTTCAGGGAAATATGCAATATTTTATTATCATAATTAACTTTTGTTTAATACTTTTTTGTCTAATACCAAGCTTTCAGACTCTTGTTGCTTGATAAATTGCTGCAAACTTTACACTTTTTCACTTTACACTGCTCAGCTTTACACTTTTTTATAGATGTAGAGGAATTCTTAGGGCAATAGGACACTGATTAAACAAAGCAATACCTTACTTAATATAAGGTGTATAAACCCCACAAGTATTCAATTTTAACTACAATGATTGAGAAGGTATTAAACCTTTTTCTAGGATCTGGGACATCATGCCTGATCTGCTGGTGACTGCAGTTGTCAGTTAACTTCCTTATTAAAAAGTGTTTGAATAATAAGACTGAATTTGTCTAGTTTGGGCTTGATGCCATGTACATCCCTTGGCTAACCTGAGGAACAAATTGTTTTCAGAAAACAAGGAAACAAACAAATAGCAGAGTGATGATGAACAGTGGTTATCACAGTTAATTTTTCTAAACTGTTGGTTATCAGTCAGGGATCAAACTGCTTTAATGCATTTATTAATTCAGCTGCTTTTATTGAACAAGTTCATGAACTGTGGAGTGATGCTGTTAGTTCAACTGGTTGGTTATTGCATATTTTAATTTACCCCTTCACTTGAGGTCACAAATATGTTCAGTGGCTGCTTCTCCTCTAAAAGAAGAAAGACCAACAGTTGCAATGCATACACTCTCTAGTTCTGTAATCTCATTTTTGTAAGAACCTGTGAAACTGATTATTGTGTCATTCTGGGAGTTGTATTTATATATACATGCATATATTTTAGTGTAGATGTGGGTGTGAACATCTGTTAAAATAGATGAAAACATTTGAGTTTAAATATGTGAATTGGTGTGCTTTAAGTGTACTGAACACACACACACACACACACATATTATGGCCAGTCTTTTAAGAGACCACTTTATGGCTACAGCAGCCAAGGTAAGCAAAATGAAATTGCATCCTGTGACCTTTAAAAGGGGTTTCACCATTTTCTGAGTTTATCAAATATTATTAATTCAGAAAAAGAGATGGGAAGAAAAAACCCAGCAAGTAAATAAATTAAACATTTTGTTGTTAAACTAGGTAAGATTTTTCTGTTCAAACTATTGATACCATGTTCTACCAATATAAGAAATAATTGCTTGTTTAATTATATTTTAATTTTTTCAAGAATTTAATATTGGTTTTTGTTTTAAAATTGGCTATCTTAATTTTTCCTATACATTTTTTTTATCTCATATGACATAAATGTTAACATTCAATACTGTCATGTTGCCTGTAAGTTTTTGTGATAGTTTGTAACATCCAGGAAATTTTTTGGGAAAACTTCTCTAAGGACATAAGTCAGCCATAGTTTACAGATCTCTGGATTATATTCTTCTTATAACTGTAGAAACCAAGTCAGGGTGCAGAAGAAAAGAGGATTCTGAGTGTGACAGGCAGGGATCAGGACCCTGGTGGGCTTTGGTCATGTCTCAGTACAAAGGACTGAATATTTTAAGCATGGTGAAATTGTGTATAACCACAGCTCGTGCAGTTCTTTGATTCAGTTAGATCAGTCTCAGTTACCTGTTCTGTAGCCTATGGAAAAGTCTTTTTCAGGACTTGATTAATTGGATGGTAAAAAAGACAAATTATTCATTTGCCTTCTCAAGGTATTTCTGGATTAGATTTCAGATGTTTATCACCTGTTAAACTAAATGGATTGTTAAGGAACATTGGTTTGCTCTCTAGTGGTACATTTTTCTAAATTCAGCTGTTCTCAAAGTTTGCTTATTTCAAATAGATATAAAGAGAAAAATGGAAGGACAAAAAAAAGGAATCTTCTTCAATATGAATTAACCAAGGGAAGGGCAGCAGAGCTGGGGAAGGGCCTGGAGCACAGGTCTGCTGAGGAGCTGCAGGGGGAGCTGGGGGTGTTCAGCCTGGGGAGAAGGAGGCTCAGAGGGGACTTCACCACTCCATGAAAGGTGTTGTAGCCACCTGGGGATCAGTCTCCTCTCTCAGGCAGTGAGTGACAGGATGAGAGCACACAGCCTCGAGGGGAGGTGCAGGTTGGACATCAGGAGGAATTTCTTCACAGAAAGACTCTGGGGTGGGCTGCCCAGGGAGGTGCTGCTGTCACCATCCCTGGAGGTGCTCCAGGAGAGCTGGACATGGCACTCAGTGCTGTGTAACTGGCAGGGTGGTGTTCACTCAGAGGCTGAACTCAGCCATCTCAGAGATCTTTTCCAGCCCAAATGATTCTGTCACTCTGTGATTCTGTAATTTAAATTCATCTTTCGATCTATGGATCCTTAGCAACCTTACCATACCATCCATTTATTCTTAGGTAAGTTGTAAACTGAATGCTGCATATATAAAATAAACATTTATTGTAAGAAGCCCCCAACATAACAAACTCTTTCATTTTTTTATGTTTTATTAGACAATATTTTTCCTTAGATGGAAAAAGGGATAAAGAAAGATGAAATATGTGTGTGTGTCTGACCAGAAGTGTAAATACAATCACATTTGTGGCTTTAGTTGTCTGTAATTACTTTTGGTACAGAATGCTTATGCTGTTAATACTTTGCTTGAAAAGTAGGTTAAAAGTCATGTGTTTGAAATGATTATCTGCTTAGTCTAGTGACTCCTAATAATGTGCCTGTGTGCCTGTCAGAATGTTGAGCTGGGCAAGAAGCACAGCAGTCACATTGCATTTTTCTGTAAATCTTTTGTGAAGTAGGAGAGTGATTGAAGAGTATAAATGCTTTATCAATCAATATTGTGCTGCTGTTGTGCCTCAAAAGCTTTAAACCTTAATTTTGAATTAATTCAAGACTTGGTCTGAAGTTGTGTGGATTTTATTAGAAAGGTCTTGCACGGGGGAAGCTCCTCCCTGCCTGAGCACTCTGAGGTTTCATTATCTCAGTACCCTGGAATATGGAGGAGCTTCCATCTTCCCTTGCCTTGAGGAATGTGCAATGTGTTTTAATTTCATTTTTCCTAATGTAAGAGCCCACAATTTGTCCGATATCCAGAAACTGTTGTCTTTATGCCTAGAACTCATACTTGATCTTTAGAGTGGTTGATACAGTAAACTTCTGCTGATAATTAAAAAATCTGGGGATTTTGGGGGGCAGAGGGAGGGAACTGTAATTCCTGTAAAAGCTCTCCCTGTCAGCATTAAAATGGATGAAAATGAATGAACCTGAGTGGGATGTCTGATTATTGAGTTGTTGTGTTTTGTGAATCACAATTTTTTCTTAGAAATGAGGTGCAGACTCAACCAAGCACATACAATGGAAATGCATTGCTTGATATTTAGGTAAAATTCAGTGTACAAAGCCAAGTGTTTGCCCATATGTGTATATGTCTTGTTGAACCAACTGGTTTTATTTTGGTATGAAAGTGTGATACTGTATTAACCAAGGTATTCTGATTAAAACCAAGTACTCTCCTTTTATATCATTTTAACTTGAATTCTGAATTGTGGGTTAGCATTTGCCTAAAGAAACTGTACATTCTGAATTGAGGTTGTGAAATAAAGCTCATTAGCTTTTAGCATTCCTGGCATTTAAGAGCATTTTTATCAGCTTTTGTCCATTTAGGAGAAATGTTGGATTTTTTTTTTTAAGGAACTGAAATGATGAGTAGTAATGTGACAGAAATAGAAGGCAAATATTTCATGTTGTCACATGAAAATGGACAAAATTTTTCTCGTGTTCCTAATTAAGATAATTGAGTGATTTTTGCTTGGAAGAATGCTTGGTCAGAGGAACTAAATAAAAGAAATTTGGTGGGTGGTGCGGGGTTGGAGAGAATTACATCCAGAAATTGGAAAGCAAAGACATTCTGTCATCTGAAAACTTAAATTGTCAAAGAATGTATGGAATTTTAGAAATGAAAATATTTAGTGACATCTTCAGTTTTGGCTATGAATAATAATAAACTATTTGTGATTGAATAAGTTCTGGCAAGAAGGTTATTAGCACTTGCACAATATCATGAGCAACTGCAAGTTTATCTGCACTGTGCTGTTCTCTTTTTTTTTTTTTTTTTGTAACCTTAGTGGTTCCTAAGTGTGAGGGATTTTTTTGAGAAATCTGAGCCAGTTTTCTGGTGAAGAAATATCTTTAAATTCCAAATTCTCTAGGTCAGGCTGGAGATGACATTACAGATAATTTCAGCTGTAATGTTAATGGGAATTCTGTAAGAAATTGAATTATATTAATATGAGGAGGACAGCCGTTCTTTTGTGAAATGCATGATCTCTGTATTTGGAGAGATTGTAGATCAGCCACACTTTGATGTGGAAGGATCTTGTTCTGTCATCCACTTTACTATCTAAAATGTGCCACAGGGAGTATTTAATGTGGAACTGTGTCCTGTGAAACTGCTGTCTTAAGAGAACTCCATTTTAGGTACATTGGTGCTTGACTGCCCAGGGTGAGTTTTAATAAACTGAATTACATCTAAACCTTTAGGGAGTTGAGGCAACCACTGCAGTGTGCTCCTGTTACCTGATTTTGTTACCAGTTCCAAATAATGCAGTCCTTTTCTGAAGCTCTGAGAAATGTGAACTTTTGGTAAAAAATGCTGACATTTTGGTTGGAGTTTTCTTCCTCCTTATTAATTGAAGTGTTTCTGTTTTCAAGGGAGCGAAAGAAATTGAAGGTGAAGAGGAGTCTGGTTTAATTCAGCCTGCAGAAGTGTTTGCTCCTAAAAGTCTGGTGCTGGTGTCCAGATTGGATTATCCAGAAATTTTCAGGGTAAAGAACTTTCAATTGCTATTTATGATATATCAGCAGAAAAATCTGGTTTTAAATGAGTAACAATGACTGTACTTTTGATTTAAAATATCTCACCCAGGATTGATCTGGGAATTTAAAAGCAAAGGTGGCTTTAGATTCAGCTAGATAAAATTCAACACCTGTGACAGTAGATAACCCCTGTAGGTTCAGGTGGTGCCTCTTTACCCTCCAAGCAGTTTTAAAACTACACAGAAGCAGGAGAAAAGATTTTTCTGGGCTCAGTGTACTCTCTAATGAAAGGAGTTATTAGGACAAAAGCAGGCAATATTTGACTAACTATATAGTGGTAAATTAACAGTGAAAATCTAGTTCTCCTCCATATAGAAAGCAAAATGTCTGAGCCTCTTCCAGGCCAAATTAAGATGCATGACCAAGATTTAGGACCTTGGATTACTTTCAACTGGTGAAATATGACTTATCTGAGATAAATGAAAAGCTTAAATTTCTCCTAAGCTAATACATATGAACAGAAAGAAATAAAGTTCAGTTTACAGATGGAGGGAGGAAATCATTCAGCATCCTTTATGTCTGTAGACATAAGGGATGACTGCATCATGTGAGATTAAATGTCCTTGGAGCCCAGGATTTTGTCTCTCATAGTGGCCCATGGCAAGTGCAAAGCAAAGTGGGTAAGAATAGGGCAGGCTGTAGAAATAATTCTGCAAAATGCTTTCCTCATTCAATGTGAATAATATTTAAATGACATCCTGAACCAGAGGTGTTGTTTCTGTGGATTTTTCTGTAATTAGTTCACTTTCTTAACATTCATATTTTACAACAACCCACGACACAGAATTTCACTGTTTAACTATGTGTGATATGAAAAGTTACTGTTGGAATTATTTCTGAGAAGAGAACTACTAAAATATTTGATGATTTATCAAAGTTGCAACAGTTAAAAGGCAAAAGATACTGTGGAGGAGTTATTTCCTTTTGTCCAAAAGCTTCTTAGAATGTCACGTTGATCTGGATTGAATTATTAGTAAAAATACTAAAGCTGTATCTGTGATTTCTCAATCAAAATTTTATCCATTAATAAAATATATGAAAATAGTAATATACTATTAATATAACATATATTTACATTGATATAACAAAATTGAGGATGAAAGTTAGATAACATATGGAATTATTAGTGATTTGTACTGGTCTTAAAATGAACCTCAGAAGCTCATTGATTAATCAGTGTTCTACCCTGGAAACCAGTCAGGTTTTAGTCCATTGGAGTTCAAAGCACAGATGAAGCTGTGTTGATTTTTATCATTTTTAACAGTAACTTATAATAAACTTTTAACAAAAAAAGGAAAAACATTATACTTAGAATTTCTTTTAAAAACCATACATCCCTTGCAAGTAGCCAAGCTAATTTTTTTAAATGAATTATTGCCTCTGTGGCAAATTACACTGGTTGGAGGGTACTTCACTGCACTAGTAACTATTAAGAACTTATTTTTTTAAAGATGATATACTTAGATCTTTGAATAATTTGACCTATATTGCAGTCTGATATATTTTGTCAACCTTTCCAGGCTTGCCTTGGTTTGATCTACACCGTGTACGTGGACAGCCTGAATGTGTCACTGGAGACTCTCATTGCAAATCTCTGCTCATGCCTTGTCCCTGCTTCTGGAGGGTCTCAGGTGAGTGGGGAGGGGGGCTAGGGGAGGAAAGGGTATTTTTCCAGTTAATTTAATTTATGGAGAAAACAAAAAATAAATTCTTGAGATATTTTTGAAGAAAAAAAGATCATAGTTCAGCTGAGTGTGTTCCCTGTGGCCTGTGAGTGCTTTCCCTGTGGCCTGTCTTCTAAAGACAGCAAAAATTCCATTCCAGGATAAGGTCAAAGGGTTAATTTTGTCACTGAGTTGGCTTTTACAGGGCACATTAACAAATTAAGCAGTTTGTATAAGTTTAGTTTTTAAATAATAAAGTGTTGAAGAATATTTTTGCTTGCTACAGAAATTTTTTTAAAGGCTTTTTTTTACCATTTTCTAATATAAGCTTCATATCTGTTCATTTATGCATGTTTGTTCCTTGATGGAATTTAGGATTCCACTGTCATTTCTTTGATAACTCATTTAAATTTCTATTTTCATAATTTTTTTTTTAAATGGTAAAAAGTAACTCAAATGGGGTTTCCTCAGAGGAATTAGATATTGCAAATAGCCCATGCATTAGAAAATTAAAGTTTTCTAGTGAACAGACTTCTTTCTGCTTTTCAGTTGTGCTTTCTGTGAGCAGAAAATCAGGTTTGTTTATTGATTTATTTTTTATAAAATATTCCTATAGATTTGTAGGGTTTTGGTAAGCCATTTGAGTCTTCTGTGTTTGGTGTTTGCTTTATGCTGTGACCCTGATGGGAAATTGTGGTCCTTACTATGAAACATACCAGAAAACTGCATGTGCAGATGGCAGCATTTTAAAGTCAATTACATACACAGCTTCCCACTCAACCCATGGGTTTTTCAACCCTCTTGAAATCCTACAACTTCCTAATTCTGTTCTGGCTTTGCCTGGGCCCTGGCTGCTGTGGGACCTCTCTTGGTGCAGAAAGTGTCAGAGTGTCCTGTCAGCTTAGTCAGGCTCTGCCTTGCTGCTCTCCAGGCTGCCACATCTCTGGTTTTCTATCTTTATTTTTGGTTTTGAAGGGGAGTAATCAGATTTTATCTCCTTATCAGAAACCCTCTTTTCCAGTGGTGTTTGAGTCTCTTATTTTTGATTTTGGTGATCCACTTAAACTTCTGGCTGTGCTTCTATCCTCTCTTTTTTCTCCCTGTCCATGAATGCTGCTTTTCTCTGTGGCTTTGCTCTGTTAGAAGAGGAAGGAAAAGTCTTGCTGCTGTGGGTGTCCTTCCTTCTGCTTTCTCTCTTCAAATAAAATGCTCACTCATTTCCAACTTAAATTTGCTACTGTCAAACTATCATTTAAATCAGAAATTAAGTGTTTCTCCTTTTTTAAGCTTTATGCTTGCAGGACTGAAGGTGAATTATAGTGAATTTTATCTTTTAGGGTGGGAACACTCTTGTAGCATTTATTTCCAGAAACAATCAGCTGTGAAATGGGTTAGTGACCTGCATCCAGGCCTGCTGCTGCAGTGCAGGGGCAGAGCATCTCTGCTACAGCTCAGGCACTTGTTTGGGTTTACTGGGGAGAATTTTAAATACCTGCTGTGCAGCAGGCAGAGCTTGCTGCCTTCCTACATTCCCCACCCTTGCTGCCATGCAGAGTGAAGATTTACTCACAGAAATGCCCCCCAGCCCATGGGAGTGCTTAGAGGGAACTGCTTGGCATCACTCAGTGCCTGAGTGCCATGTGGGTTTGCTCACAGGAAAGTGAGGGTGTTTTGCAATGGCAGAGCTGTTTGGGATGTGATACTCCAGTGCACTCCTTTCCCTCCCATTTCCTGCCTCCCTCCAGGGAGTGTTCTTGTGCTGGAAAGGTAAAACTGAAGCTGTAATTGTACTTTAATGTGCAGAGCAGGAGCACAGGAGCAGCAGAAGTGCCCTTTTCAGTGCCCACATGTCACAAGTATGTTCATAATACACACCTGAGGATGGTAGAGAGCAAAGAAATTCAGTTAGTAATACTGTACATTTTTCTGATTTAAATGGATTTTAAACCTTTTTATTCCCTGGGAGATTTTTTATTGTATTAATAGAAATGTTTTATTGTATTAATAGAAATGTACTGTTCATTCAAATGCCTTCAAAGCCTCAACTATTTGACTAAGTCAGTGTAAATGCAAGGGAGACTCTGTCATGCTGTACATTCAAGGGGACATATCACTGTGCCCAAATTATATTTCAGATCTCTATTTGACTTTAAATTTCTGTATACAAAATAAATAATTTTTGCAGTATGAATCACTTGTCTGTATGATGACAGCTTGTTCAATCTATATGAATTAAATTTTAAAAAATTCTTTCTACAGAAATTGTTTTCTTTGGGAGCTGGAGACAGACAGCTGATACAGACTCCTCTACATGATAGCCTTCCTGTTACAGGCACCAGTGTGGCTCTTCTCTTTCAGCAACTGGGTATGTCTAGCCCTGCTTTGAAAAAAATCTATTTTTCTAAATTATAAAATGAGGCATTTTCTGTTCTAATTCAATTCTAATCATGTGCCAAGAAAACTGCATGGTAAATATTAATTTCTTTTGAATGAAAGAATGAGTGACTGTGCTTTTACCCCCTAATCAGACATTCAGAGACCCTTTTTGTGCAGCCTGCCTGTGGTAAGTTATCTCCAGTCTCAGAGAACCATGGAATTGTTTGGGTTGGAAGGAACCTTTAAAGGTCACCCAGTGCAATCCCACCATGTAGTATCTGCAAGTTACTGGGGGCAGAAGTGAGCGTGGCCCCTACGCAATCACAAAAACATTCCTGTAAAAAGATTCCCTGCTCCACTCCCCTTGGATACTGTACAAACTCCAGAGAACACCAGGGAGGTTTGTAAAAATGCTGGTGAGACCAAAAAGTTCCTACAGTGCTGTTGTTACCTGTTACTCCCAATCTTTCAAGAAGATGCTCTAGCACAACCCTCACCAGATGTTTTCTTGTTCATTACAATTCCAATGCTGCAGTTCTGTTACCTGGGTATCTCAGTACTGGTCTTGTCTGCCATTCAATCCTGACACTTTCAGTCTTCATTCCATTGGTTTGTGAAGGGACTTTGAATCATAAACGTGTATCAGCACTGGATAAGGGCACAATTAGTAATCTTTTCTGATCCTGTGGACCTCAGTTTTACTCTGAAGCAACCAAATGGCCTCAGGATATGTATAGTCATCCATTGTTCTGTCAAACAGGCCGTAAGAATGGATGGAAACCAGAAAAACATTATTAAACACCACTAAGCTTATGTCACAGAAAGCAATATCAGATCTGATGAGCTCAATGCCATCTCCTACTAGGCTGATTTAATTGTATCCTTCCATAAAGAATATTATTCCAAAAGGAAGATTTAATTTTTTTAAAATAGGAGTTTAAATAAAAGCAAAATTGTGGCTAAAATAGTATATAGGTGCTACTTAACTGCTCACTGAGGTTTTACTTGGCTTATTATGTCAGGATTCATTAGGATTGCTCTGATCAGGTTGCAGGCAATGGTTTGAATGGGGACAGATCTAACTAATTTTTCCCCTAATTTTTCCCCTTTTCTGAAGACATAAAATGTGGTGTGAGGTGCCATAAGTGCAGCAGGTTACACCATGTGGTGTTATATGTTGTTCTGGAAGTATGGTGTATGTGATAACTGATTTGAGGCAGCTTTTTAATCACTTCTAGTGAAGGTTGCTATAAATGCACAATTCCGAAAATGGCAAAGAAATTGAGGCTTTCAGATAGTTCTTAGGTAATTATCCTGTCTTCTGGCACGTGGCTTTTGTGTGGCAAATTGGGATTGGAGTGTTTTGTCACAGGATCAGGCTGAGGAAACCAATGAGGACAAATCTCTAAGTCATTGTATGCATCAGATTTATAGAGGGAAGCCATGAAGATGGAGTGGAAATGTAAATCTGTGGAAGAGAAAACTGAGGCCAATCTTTTTCTCTTGTCTTTCTGAGAGCATATTTTGCAGGGCAAGTTTTTAAAATTCATCTTGTTGTGTATAGAAAGGAATAATAAAGGAATAACATATGAGAATTTAGCATTTCTTTCCAACACATACGGTTTAATTTAATGTTCTTAACCACATGTTATTAGAGGGTTAATATATAGAGATGGATGTCATGTAAATTCCTAAATCTACTGTGGCAGAGTAGTGAAGAGTTTGGAGTTTAACTAGGACTAGATTGTTGTGCTAGCAGTGAAAAATCCTTTACCTTTATATTTTGAATTTGTGTCATTTCTTATTAGCTCCCATATACTTTTCAATAGCTATATTCCCAATTTACTCTTTGTCTACCATCTCATCCTTCTTTTCCCATAGTCCATTTGCCTTTTTGCTGTCTGCTTTTTGTGGTTTTGCTGCTCTTCTGCCTTATTTTGTCCTCCTGACTTCCAGTAAATGTTTGGAGGTTTTGTCTTTCTGGCTTTTTGGTGCCTTGTAAGAAGTATGAGTCAGTAAGCCCATGTTCACCAGATGTCCTTCCCAGGGCACATGAGGATATGAAGATCAGCAGAAGGAGGGGGAGAGAAAGGGAGATAAGGAAGGAAAAGTCAGTGCTCAGTTTTCTAGTTAGTGATGCTTCAACTGGCCTGAAGAAGGGAGTGACTGAGGAAAGTGCATGGTTATAAAACTTGGCAAATGTTGTCACAAGAAGTTAATAGGCTTACATCCTGTTTCCCTGAAGGGGATCATGTAAGCTCCTGGACAAAAAGAAAAGTTGTCTCCCTTCTTTTCTGTTGCAGCAGAACTTTGTCTTTTTCAAGACTATAAGAGCAATCAGGAATTTGTCTAATGGCCTTGTGTGGGCCCTCTTGTTGTGTCTCCCTGTTTTTTGGTGTGGCAAGAATGGAACAGCTGCCTGGAAATGGGCCTGGTATTAGTTAAGGAATGTCCAAATAAGTTGGTAGATAGATTTTTTTAAAGCAAGTACTTGAACTCTTTGTAAAAGGCTGATTTGAACTCTTCATAAAAGGCTGATTTTCCCCCCTCCTAGTATTGACCACTGATTTTTTTTGGTTCTGTTGTGTTTTAGGGGGCTTGTTTGAGTTTTCTTCCCATATGTGTCTCAGTTGCCAGTTGATGTATTTAAGAATCTGGGGATATAGCACAATGGTAGAATTGTCTTGTGTCTCAAAGGACACAGATTAGAAAATGTTTGTGTTTTCATAGTGAACCTCACTTTCCAGAACAGCCCAAAATTCCATTCCCATGTAGGTGGTGGGCTGTCATCATGTTCTTAGTGCCAAGGCTTGTTAATTCCAAGTTTCTGTCTGGATTTACTAAAAAAAAAAGAGTTGTTAATACAGCTACACGTGCCTGTTTGCAATGGTTGTTAACACTAAAAGGAGGACCAGGAAATATGAGCCAACTCTTTTATAAATAAATTCTCATTTATTCTCACCTTTCATGTAGTCTTATGAAGAGTTAAAGGCAGTGGATCCAGAAGAGTGTGGTAGAACCCACTGGCTCATCCCTTTGAGAAAGTTTATTTTCCTAAGATAAGGCCTAATTGTTTCTGCTGGAGATCACAGCTGAACTTGTCAGAAGTTTTTGTGCTTTTTGGAACAATATTCACACTTGCTTTGTTTCTCTTGCCTGGTTGGAACAGGAGCTTTATGTGTATTTGTCTCTACAACCTGGGCTAAAGCTTTCTAACACTTTTTTTTCAGTACTTCAGTGGCAGCTGTTGTCCCATCCAGTCTCATGTTCAGGACACAAATATTGACCAGAGCATTTGTCCAATAACAACACGTTCAGTTATTTCTCTGCTGGCACAAGGCACTTCATCATATCTCAGTGATTAATAGAAAATTGAAGAGTAGCTAGAAAGGTATTTGTGAACTGCATAAATCACCTTTTTAAAAATAGCTCATTCTTGGAGAAAGGTGGGCAGCAAGACAACATGTATCACTATGAATAGATACAAAAGTAATTTCAACATTTATTTTGAGAAATATTGTGCAATAATAACCTCATCATGCTTTTTCTGCTTGGCAGGATAGCACCATGTCAGCAGATGACCCTCCCTGCATTACCAAGTGCACAGCATATCTGGAAACAGACCTTATTTGTGCTTAGGCGTTAAGCTACAGTTGGGAAAAATATCCCCAAAGGTTTTAAGCTTAGTAATAAGGAACAGCAGTCTTTGACATTTTAAATCATACTTTCTTTTTTTTTTTTTTTTTTTTAAACCTAATATATAGGAATAGTGTGACAAAAACCAGGCCTGTAGCTGGATCACTAGAAATTATTTAATCAATAAAGGATTAGGTAGAAAAACAGGACTCATAAAGTTACTTTTAAAAATAATGTGTGGCAGCTAGAAGACTTTCAATGCTCTTCTATTTCTTGTTGTCTGTTAGAAAGATGGTAGGTATCTATAGAAGCTTCAAAATGCAGTAGCTTTCTTCAGGCTCAAAGGAGATTTAGGTTATATTTAGGTTATATTTAGGTTATATTTCTCTCCTGTCTCACTGCATTAACTGTACCTTTCTAAGTTTCTGCCTTAAGCTCTTTTCTCCAGACTCCAACCCTGCTTGCCTTTTCCATGTGGGTATTCAGCAGGGATTATTCAGTCCTTTGAGTCTGAGACATACACCTCCATCTCCCCAAGAGGCAGCTTTTTTTCCCAAAACAAGCCAGGACAAAAAAACTAGTGACCTAATGAGCAAACAAAAGCCTAAGGTTTAGCCAACATGTTTCATTTTTGCACATTTCAAGGTCTGGTGGCATGAATCACACTGCTAAGCTGAGTAGAAATTACAAAAATTTATTTTCCTGAAGAATTTCTCTTTCCTTTCCAAGTACTTAATCAAAGACAAGGAGTTTTCCTTCCTTTCCTTCTTGTTTAGTCTCATATCAGGTCTGTTTTCCTATGTCCTTATTTCCCCTGTTCTGCTTTGTTTGCCTGTGCTTGTTTCCCTCCTATCTTAAATTCACCACTCAAGTATTTTCAGTAAAGTCATATGGACTTTGTGTTAAAAAGAAGGTAATTTTTTCAAGTGGTGAAAATGACACTTTGAAGTAAATTCTGCTTTGAATCATCTGGATGAAGACACAAGGTAAGGGTGCTTTGGAATCCAGGGCTGTGTGGAATAGAGATTAAAAAGGTGGAATGACACAAACATGAATGGTCATGGTAGGTGGAGCCAGGTTGGTTGCTGGGCAAGCTTGTCTTTGATTTGTCCAATCTATGATGTAACTGGAAGTGTTAAACATCATTATCCTTCAGCCTTTTCATGTGTCCTAAAGTATTTTTAACTAGAAATTGTGTGTGTGCCGTTAGACAGTATATGGAGCCTCTAAAAAAGAGTACTCAAAAACAATGTAGTATAGTTGAAGACTGCAGTGTCATTAAATATCTGTAATTCCAGATCTCAAAAGTGATTGATTGATTAAACTTCCAAGGATTATTACAATTGCACAAAATATAAATACTGGGGCAGATGTTTGTGGTGATGGGGGAGTTGCTAAGCAGGGAAGTACTTCAGTACAAGCACTTAAAAATGCTCCACTCCAGCATTGATGTATTTTCTTAATGTGACTGTTCAATTCCAAATTTCAACACTGTGACTTGGGACTCAGAAGTTCAGAGTGTTCTCTGTCCTTTTGCCCTGCTTGCATGTTCTTGCCCTTCTTTTGCATCAGAGCAGATGCTTCTCTGATACCACAGAGAGCTGCTTAAAATTAAATAATTAAACTACAAGAAGCAAGCAGAAAGAAGTGAATTATTTTCCATGTGTCCATGGAGTGGCACTGACAGAGATGACTTTTGTTGGTTTAAATGGTCATGGAGCCAAACCATGTTACTGTTACATGGTGATAAATCCAGTCAAAACATAATGATGGGATTGTATGTTAGTTGTCATACCAGTTTAGAATTTTTTGGAGTTGTGTATTCAAGTGTGCAGAAGTAAAAGAAAGGCTGTATTTTTTAATTTTTCAGATTTGCTAGAAATTAATGAAGAATGGTGGAGATGTAGGTGTTTTTTTTTAATATAATGAATATATTGTAATTATTTTATGTTCAATAATTTGTTTGGACAAGATCTTAATTGCAGCAGCATTATTTTAATTATTTTTTAATTGAGATGTGCTGCTCCAACTCTGTTTGGAAGTTGATATTTGTATGTGCCAAGGGATTTGAAACTGACACACTTGCACTTTACAGCTTTGGCTAAGTCATGAAAACCACATTTTTAGGATGGTTCTGTAGTTGTGCCAGTATCACACAGCAGATGTTCTGCTCTCAGAAGAAATGTGTGTGCAGGCTGGGAGCTGAGCAGGCTCTGTCCTTGGTTCTTACAAGCCCTGTTTCCTTTGGAAGCTGTCGTGGCACTGGGCAGCCCCAGGCCCTCCTGGCTGGGAGGGCACCACAGCTTGCTGGTACAATTTGATTCTGGGGAAGAGAACAAGATTTAAAAATATTTTCTTGATCTTAAAATATGAACACTGACCAATTTCTGCATTCTGCATTAAAGCTGGCTTCATCTGTTCACTGTCTTTCCAATGTTTTATTGCTTCCCAACCCCATGCCTCAGAAATCATGATGTGAGCTACTGGGGCTATAAACAGTCCACCCTATAGAGTAACATAAACAGTATAACCTTACTGTGATAATTAGAAAATAACCTATCAAATCAAAAGCAGAAAAACTGAATTATGGTGTGCCTCAAATTTTTGTTTATTTTTGTGGTAGCTAATTTTTAAGCTCACAGTATTTGTAGGACATGCTATGCTTTACATTTTTATTTTAAATGAAGGTTAAAGTAGCCCTACTGCTTAAAAAGTGTAGCTTCCTTTAGAAAACATAAATCCCCAAATAAGGTGGAGTCTGAAATGAACATTTAAATTGTTGATCATGTTATAGCTCATACTGGCTTCTAGAGGCTGCTTTTTGAGCAGTGTCAGGGTTTTCTGCTGTACTCTCTCTTTTTAGTTTACTCTGTACCATAGACCTATGTATTTACCATGTGCTGATTTTTACATCTGTATTGTTCAGGGAGAAGTCACAAGTTAGTGAAACGGGTGAGCACCAAGAACAGGCTCATACAAAAAGATCATGAGTTATTTAAGGTTGGAAGTTAAAAGGTAATTTCTGACTGTAGGACAAGAAACATCCTGAAACACCTCCTGTTGGGAATAGTCATGCAAAGCATTATCAGTGCATTTAAGATGAAGCTTGATCAGTTTGGGGTTGTCTGATATAGCCATGATGGGAAAAGGCTGGAATCTTTCACTGTTTATAGGCCCTTCAGTCCCATATTTCTAAATCCAGGATATATTAAAATACCCAGAATTTTTGCTTTTGGCTTCGTTTGTTGACACTTTGAGTAATGTTTTCTGTAATAAAATAACTTCTCATTATTTTAATTCTGGTTTAGGGGAGATAAAATGTTCAGCCTCTCATGTAATGTGTTTTATGCCAACAGATGACAATACCAAATTACTGTATAAATGGGAAAAGACATTCCTGATGAATATGTGTGTGTATCTGTATGGCTGGGAGACATTATGAAAGGGTCACTGCACAGTCAGCACGTGAGCTGGCTTATACTTGTTGACTAAGAAAATCCTGGTGTCTTTGACATACAGCAAGAATATTTTAATATTTCATTATGTAGGGCAGCAAAGCAATGAGAGATGTAATCTGCAGAGCATGTGAAGAGTCCAAGTGCAGGCATTTTCAGTACATCAATACCTGTAACAGGGAAATGCACTAAGGGTCAGTGTGGTGCCCTTTCTACCTCTTATCTTTATGAGATTTCAGTGATATGAACCAGAACTTTTTTTACTGTCAGGTTGTTTACAAACTTCTCACCCAACTCACTCAGTTTTTTTCCTCTCCATGAAACATCATGTATCCTGTGATGGGAACAAATACAACTTTTGTTGGTTTTTAGCAGCATGTGTAAAATGCTAAGAACATGTTAAATGTTTAACATACTAAAGCATGTTAAATGAGGACTGTTTTATTTAAGTGTATACACTTCTAATCAGTGTTTGATCCTAAAAAATTGTGTACTCTCCAGCCTATGGGACCTGGCATCACATGAGTGGATGCTGTTGGCTTATGTTCTAGTTTCAGTTTAAATCCCACTGGCTGGTGAGCTGCAATTAGCTCCATAACCCAACCAGAGAGAATTTACCATTCAAGCTTTCCAAGTAGATTTGTGTAGTTCATCAAAGAACAAATAGATTATGAAGGGATTTGATGTGGCATTTACTGCTAATGGGGCCTTACTGCTGCAAGAGCAGAACAAAAGCAAAGTGTTCTTCTAGATGCTGTTGGTAATAAAGGGACATTGTCCTAGTGAGTTTTGTGCAGGGACTCTTCTGCACTTCTCAGTGAAGGCACTTTGTGGACAGTCACTGAGGCTTCATTTCCCCAGCAGCCAAGCAGATGATCCTGTCTGGAATGTCCATTTCCAGTTGCACAGTGCTGCCCCATCTCCTTTGCTGAGGTGGTGCTTGACTCAGCCATGCTGAGCAGTTTTAGCTCACCAAGTTCACAGAAAATATGTGGAGGGTGGAAGGAGGGAGGGTCACACCTGTTTGTGTCAGCAGTCTCAGGTTTGGTTTGATGCTGTGGTTCAATCCTGAAGGCCAAGGGCTGCAGTGGACAGACCCATCCCTCTGCTGGCCTGAGCTGGCTCACTGCTCTGAGCTTTGCTGCAGGTGCAAGGGCAGCAGCAGCTGCAGCATCCCTGGCAGGGAGAGGCAGAGATTCCAGTCAGGTAATGCCAGACCATTCCTTCAGTGCATCCTGCTCTGGTTCTGCTGGTTTGACACGTGGGGGTGCCCTGGGAGCTTGGTCAGCACCCCCTGAGATGCTGCTGCTGTGCTGGCAGGAGTCTGAAATGAGTTGGAGGCACTGGAGTTCTTATATCCAGTATTTCTTGCAGTGGTCCATGTTTTTCAGCCCAGCAAAGCACATGACATGAGATGCTCACTTATATCCACTCTGAACTTGTATTACTCTTTTACTGAGACAAATCATGCAGTAATTTATTTTAAGCAAATTATAAATCTAAGAAAGAAAAGTTATCTGGCATAAGTAAATCAGCTTAAAGCTGTGTATTTGATAAAGTGATGTAGTTAATGAGCCTTTTTTAAAAGAAAACACTTCAAATAGGAGAAAAAAAAATTACAGAGCAGTTTGTTCTATAATAATTCAATGAAATTTATTTAAACTATTAGGTGAAAATTTGTTTTGAGATATTTGAGAGGAGAGTTGTTTTCTATTTACAGCAGGACTTCAGAAAACACGTCTCCAAAGAGTGTAAACAAATTATTGTTTTTCAGAGATGAGCAAAATGTAAGTTCCAAAAAGCAAATGTCTAATGAATAGACAAAATTAAAAAATACACAAAAGAAGCTTGTCTCTGCTTATAGAAAATCCTGAAAGGGATCCTCCTGGGAACAGATGGGTTTTCTCTCTATTTTTGCTGGTATGAGTGCAGGCAGAACTTTTCTCACTATTCCAGAGCAGGCTTGGTAGCTGTCATATCATAAGAACTTGCAAAACTGCAATATCCAAACTTTGGTGTTAATACATGTGCTGAGAGGAGAAGAAAAACATTTCTATAGACCTTTACTGCCATATATTCAGTCTTGTGAATTCACATTTAAATTCTGCTCTTTGGTTGCATTTTGGGCTGAAGTATCACTGTCTCAGGAGACCAGGAAAATCTCGGAGAAGTTGATAAAGAATTTTTAAAATTTCATAAATGTTTTGAAGGGAATCCAAGCATGATCTTTAGAGAAAATGAAGAGCTTTTTAAAATTTTTCATGGTCACACCGTTTCACAGTTTCTTCAGTTAAATGTCTTTTTATGCTCAGTGAATATCAACCAACAGTGGCTGAAGATTGCTCTTACAGAATATCCTGATCAGCCACATCTGTTCTTGTTGGCTTTGCATTTATTTGGTTATGTTCACATAATGCTTCTGTAGTAATGTTCCTTGGGAAAGGCTTTGTAGTCCTTAGACAGGAAACAGGTATGTTTGCAGCTCCTGGTGTATCCTTGACCATTTTTCCTGTGTACACTTCAAGAAGGACAATACTCTTCACATTCTTAGATATTTACTTTCTAAGGATCCTACTGGTATTACCCTCACTCTGAATGGCTTTGTTGAAGAACGCTTTTTCTGCTTTAAGTGAATCCAGACAAATTATAAAATCTTAGAGACAAATCAGGTTTCTCAAAAAGTTTTAATGCTCCTTTTGAATTTTAAAATGTCTGTTGGTGGCTGAACAGAATCTTCCTTTACTTTCTACCATCCATGAATCAATTTGGAGGGATGGTAAACTGCTCTGGTTTTGATTACTTAAATACATCAGCAGTTGCAAATAATTTCTCAGATCTCAATTTTAGATTTGCTATCAGGATACAAAGAGATAATTTTGGCTAATCAAACTGCTATCAATAATTTTTATAATGTGTGCTTATTTTTATGACATATCTTTTGATGTAAATGAGAAAAAAGGTTTCACAAAACATTGGTTCAAACAATAAAATCATCATTCTTGAAAGGGCAACTCTAAAGAATGAATGAAAGAAATTCACCTGTAAAAATTTCTAGAAACATGGAAATCTTTCAGTAGCACTCTCCCACCTCTACTCATGGAAATTGGGCAGCATTTCAATTCATTGGTGTTTATCCATTATCCCAGTCCACTCAAAATTCTCTTACTGAATTTCTTTGAGTTTCTGCTAGTGTGGACCTGTGAGGGTTACACAGAAATTCTATGTCCTGATATTAGTAATTATCCAGGTAATCAACAATTAGTACAAGATTACCAGTAATTATACAGGATTACTGTTTACCTTTATTTATTATTTTGGGATAATAGATATTTATGGGATTAATATCCAAAACAAATAGCATCCTATTTAATTGCCTTCCTAGATAACTAAATAACTAAGAAGATGAGATGTGAAATAAGACAAGAAATGAAACCATATTTCAGCAGAATAGACTATTACTTAAATCTTAACACCTGTGTGCATATAGACACACACACAGTAGGAGAACAAAACCTTCTGGTTTAATTTGATATTCAACAGTTCAATATTTAGAAATAGTGCTTGCTACCCTCCCTCTAGGAAAAAATGTTAGTCTTGTATCTGATTTCTGTGAAGATGCTTTCCCTTAAACAAATCTATTTTTTGTAGCATCTCTCAAACATAGCCTGTTTATATGGGCCTGACATACAACCAGTAGCAAACTTTTAACTGGTAATGCAGGTATATTGGCATTTACCTCCCTGCCACATGAATATTTTCTGTATATTCAGTATATAAAGTGTTATTTGTCTGGTTTACCTTCCTATACCTTTTCTGCTTTGTCAAGAAAATTCACTTTACACAGTCATATTCATCTTGAGCTTATCAATCTCCCTTTGGGTATGTAAAGCTTTAAAATATGTATAAGAAATAGTATTGCTTTTGCTTTTTCAGGGATGGAAGCCTTATTATCTAAATCTTCTATTAAAAATTATATTTAGCTTTATCATTGTCTCTGGAAAATAAAAAATGAGTGATTGTGTTCATTCAATGTATTGGCAGAGTTGTATTTGGAGGCTCAAAAAAGCCAAAGGGCTTTTGCTGCTTCTTTAAGTAGATCTGCAGAGGGATTTAAGGAAATTGGCAATAATGGAGTGATATCAACATGCAAATGACAGACAGACTGACTGTTCTCTGAGCAGATCATATGCTGTACTTAATCCCTGTTTCTTTGTGCCTGTGTGATTTAGGGTTTGGAGAACAACCATCTGCTTGGCTCAGTGTAGACAGCACAGAGTGGATACTGTTGAACTTTGGGGGAGTGATAGCTGGAGGAATATTTAACCATCAGCTGGAGATATCTTTTATATATATATCTCCTCATTTACACAGTCTTTTTGATAGCTTTTAATGATCAGTTGGCTTTTGTGGTGTTTCTACCAGAATCTCTCTGTATGGTCCTTCTGTTTCCTCTTCCCACCTTCCTCAGCTGTTGGTTTGTAGGGAAGCCTCCATTCCCCCCTTCTTACAAAGAACATGCAGAATTCATGGTTCAGATTCTCAATTGCCTTCAGTTCAGTTCTCAAATCAGAAATGCATCTCTAAAAATGGAGCTTGGCTTCAGTGGTGCATGTCACATCCATGTTTCCTTCTGTGGGCTCAGAATTGGGGATGAATTCATGACATGCTGGATTCTTTGAGCGAGTCTCAGCTGAAGGCTCTGTGCTGTAGGGATTGCTTCTCTTCCTCCTGAGTCTGACAAATCCCAAATAAGTTAATCTCTTGGGGTTCTCATCTGACTCATGTCCTTTGTTTCCCAGCCAAAAGCAGGGTAAATTACCCCTCCCAAAGCTCTCTGCTGGCACAGGCAGATTGCTCCCCACTTGTGAGCAGGCTTGGCTGGGATTCAGCCATGGAGTGTGCAGTCCTGCTCTGATGACAGACCTGCACACTTTCCTGAATGCAGATTGATCCTCAGATGTGTGACATAGCAGTCATTTGGGTTTCACTCTGTGGAGTTGATTGGCAATACTGTTTGATTTTTGGGTGGACAAATCAATGCAATTTGGCACAGATTACCTGTGTGAGTGTTGAGTACAGTTGTTGCCTCTTATTTACTAGTTAAGCTTGTATTTTGGTCATTAGCAGAGTTATGCAGCCACATCTAAAAATAAATATGAAAAGAGTTTTGTTTTTCTCTGCTCTTTTCCTAGTTATCTTTAGAGCTTGACACTGCCTGGCACAGAACTTGTACTATGCAGTCTCCAGTGGCCTTTCAGAAAGGCTTTTCAGGCTTTGTTGACCCATTTCCTGGATTAGTCTGGCTAAGTTATGGATTATTTTGTCTATTAAGCTTTTTCTTGTGTCCAGTAATTCAAGAGTGGCATATTGGCATAATAATGTATTCAATTAGTTGAGTTTCTGAATCCATGTTTATAACTCTTTACAAAAGTCTGAAGAAGTAAGTGGTAATAATTTGATTTCATGCAATGTAGAAGACAGTAGCTTGTCAAGTAGACTTTGTGTTTGGTGAGGTTTTTTTAATCATGCTTAAATAAGTACTTAAATTCTAGAACAACAGGAAGCAGGCAGAATGATACATTTGTTGATGTAGGATGTCAGATAATTTAGTACAAATTACAGATTCTTTAAATACTTGAAAACAGCGAAGGTCAGGAAGCCTCCATTCAAAATTTTCCAGCGTATGTATAATATTTTACAGGATGTCTGTCTGTGGACTGCAAAGGAGTAATCTGTAAAAATCAACTTGTTTGTTGTTTTTCATATTGTCTATTTATGCCCTGACAAACGAGCATCGGATGTAGTGTGGAGTCTGCAGAGCAGCAGAGGGTTCAAGGTTACAGCCAGCCACGGCTGTGTCCTGCAGCACGAGGAAACTGGGCTCAGGCTGTCATTTGGAATGGTTTGTTTTCAGTAAACAACTTGGAAGGCTTGGAACAGCACCTTGGTGGCTTCCTCAAACAGATTCATCAATGGTTTAGAAAAGGAAAGTAATCAAAAGTCCTACTGTTTATAATTTGTTTGATTCTCTCAGACAGAAATTTCCCTGATATTCCTGAAAAGATGCATTTCAAAGTACGTGTAGAGTAATAATTCTGTTTTGAGTTAGTGGCTGTCATCTTGAAAATAAGAAAATTACACATTAGCTCTCTGTATTCCACACTTAGTTTTATGTATTTTATATTTTTTGTATTGCATACAGAGCATTTAGAGAAAGAAAGAAAGATGGAAAGAAAGAGGGAAAGAGAAGGAAAACACTGGTACAAAGAAACTGTGTGGGCTCCACAAGCTTTTCAGTCAGTGGAAGTGGTTAGCCTGGGTTTTAGTGTGTGTTGGATGCTCTCCATAGAAGAAGAGGATGCTCTTCCATAGAGAAGTTTGGTCTCTTCCATAGATTCTCCAAGTAAAGAAGTGTTCTTCTCTAGCTCAGCACAGCTGGGGCTGCATCAGGTGCATTCATATCCCAGTAAACATTTCAAATTCACCTTCCATGGCCAGTTGGAGTGTAGTGAACATCTGGGAGCCCAACTCCCAGAATGAAAACATGAAAACATGTTTGCAGTTTGTGCTCTGCTATGGGACATCAAGTTAAGCTGTGGGAAACACTTGCTGAAAGCAGTCATTTAAAATGTCAGCTTGGAGTGGTGCTGGTTAAGATGCACTGACAAATGCCTTTGTGGAGTACAAACTGAAGCTTTATCTGTGGCCACTAAAATGCAGCAAAACCAGACTTAATTTCCCAAGTGAAACTTTGAAAACCTCACAAACCATACCATCACTGCTGAGTAATTTAAATGAATTTCTATTGACTGACATCCAGGACTTTCTGTAAAAGATGCTGACGAAATCCATTTCTCACAGTGGTAAAAGCAGATAATAATCAGACAGATATACTCTTTAAGACTATGCAGGAACAGGAAGATTACCTTTATTATTTATACAAAAGTGTATCATTTTACTAGACCCTAGGGGAGACACTGTCATCTACAACCACTGTGTGCAAAAACTGTAAAGTACTTGCAGGTGTCCTCTTTACACATAAGAAAAATTCTGATTTCCCCTTCATTTATGCTTTTTGTTAGTAAAATTTTTGCAGAAGTGTTCAGTTATTATGTACTCTGAAGAACTGAGTATTGTTTTGTGTCTGATGAGGAAGCCTGTATTCAGAAGAGATTTGAAATTAAAAATGCTGATACTGGATAAGTTTTATGACTTTCAAAGGTGTTAGAATTAAAATTCTCCTTCTAGACTCTTGAATCATCATAATTCACAGCAGAATAATATCATATAAAAAGGCTGGGGTTTTTTCACAGCTTGGTTTCAACTGAGTCTTCTACATCAGTAAATGAATGTTCTAATTCTTTCCAAAACAAAGTTTTAAGTCAGTGACATGCAGAAAGTATTTTAGAACTCTTACCTTTCAGAACTCAGGTTTGGGTTTTAAGATGTGCAGACTGAAAACTGTCTCTTTCAAGAATTTTCAATTATATTGGAAGTATTTTGGTGACAGGAAGGGCTTTTTTAGAGCATTTCATTGTACTGAATACTTTGAATATTTGTGAGGGTTCTTTTCCTCAGTAATACCTGCTAAAATGTTACAGGTTTTTAGAGCACTGTTTGAGAATCTTTCTATCTGATTGTAGGAATAAATTGTCAGATGTTTAAAAAATAGCTATTCCTAGATGTCTTAAGACATTTGGTGTGGAATGAAAGGGAGTGAGAAGCCCAATTGAAAACAAAAACTTAGTTTAAAACAGAAAGTATACTCCAAAATATTTTTAACATTTTTCCTGGGAAAGAAACAGGTGGTTCTGCATAAAAGGGGCAGTTTGACTTAAAATTTTTACTGAGATTTTTTTTCAAGCAGGCAGCAGTTTCTAACCTTGTGTTCAAAGGACACTATTTCCAGTTCCCTTCTAACCATTCACTGCTGGGTGCTGTTTCATTCACCTGAGGAAACAAATTGGACTTTTTATCATCCTCCTTACCTTGTGTGTTCCACAGCAGTTTGTTTTCTACTAGCACAGTATTAATTATGCCGCTGACAGTAATACCAAACATTTGGAGCAGTAATTCACTGAGCCTTATAGCAAAGCCCTCTATCCTCAGTCCTCTCCAGCCTTTGGTTGTGTGAGTTCTGTGGGACTCTTAGAGAATGGAATTGGAAGCACAAGCTGTTATTTTATGGTTTGACTTTTTTGTCCTTAGAATGAATTCTTCTTTTCCTAAACAACCCTCTCCAAATCTTTGTCCCACTGTGTTTATGAACTGAGCTTTACTCCAGGCAAGAAAACCTGCATACATTATGGAAGAAAAAAGATTTGTCAAAGCATGTAATTTAAAAAAAAAATTCCTTAAATTACTTAAAACCCCAAAGTGTTAATTATCATGTGAATGTAGTGGCTCTCCACAGTCACACTTCTTTTAGGGAACATTATTGCTAGATAAGCAGTAGCTTTGGGAAGGTAATACAGGCTGTCTTACTGATAACACAAGCCATGTCCTCAGGGAAGCATCATACATTCCAGCATATTTCAGGAAATTTCATAAATTTCAGCATATCTCACATGTGTCAGGCATGTCTGCTTCTCAGGATGGGACTTTTTTTCTAAAGGAAATATATTTTTGGTTTTCCCTGAAAGCACGTGGCTTTGTCGCTTAGGTAAATTACACTGTCTTAAAAAATCCCCAAAAGCATCCCATCATCTGATTCATGAGTCTTACCCTAAATCTAGTGGGACTTTTTAAAACATTCAGATCTTCCTTTAAGTATCTTTCTAATGATGAATACTGTCTTACTGCCCTCTTTTAACCTCTTGACCCCTAGAATGGTAAGATATGAATGTACTCACTAGGAATCTTTTCATTTTCTTTGGAACTTGGCAGTATGATTTTATTTTTTCCCCCTGCTTGGAGTTACCAAGAGGTTTAGAAGTTAAGCCTGGATCAGTGACCAGAATTGAGTGCTGGATGCACAGAAGGCTGTGCAGAAGATGCACATAATGCTGTTTGAAGCCATCATTAAGCATTGCTGGGATTTGTGCTGTGAAGTGGAAATCCTTGCAAGTGGTATTGAAAGGGAGATGTAATACAGTATATCTGAAATGTAGAAATACATTCAGATAGTATTATAGCAAACTGAAAAACAGAGGCTGCACTAGTCAAATAAAAGGTAGAAAGACTTGGAACTTGGCAGTTTATATGTTTATCATATGCTTTTTGAAAATCCCTCCAGAAAATGGTACGTTTTAATGTAATTTTGAGAGTTTTGGCATGTTGTTACAGGTCTTTCTTATTATTTTATTTTTTTAAGGAATCCAAAATGTACTCAGCTTATTCTGTGCCGTGCTTACAGAAAATAAGGTTCTCTTCCACTCAGCAAGCTTTCAAAGGCTCAGTGATGCCTGTAGGGCTCTGGAGTCTTTGATGTTTCCCCTCAAATACAGGTGAGTTAAGTTTGGATTCTTTGAACTTGTTAAATAATTTTATAACTCATTTTATAACTTCTATTACAAACACAAACACAATTTATTACAAAAACAAATTGCTTGTATTTTTGGTTTGTCCCAGACAAAAGGAGTTGTGCTGTAGTTGGTAAAATAAGCAAAGCTATTCATGATGCAAATCCTGGTGTGTGCACATCATTAATAAAAATCTGGTTGCATTGTGGCAGTGGAAACAATTAAGGGAGAAATTCCACCTGCAGATGTAGGGTAGAAACACTCCTCACCATCCAGAAGATTCTGTAGCTCAAGATAGCAGCTGCATTAGTGTGTATCAGTTTTAAGTCACTCACAAATGTCCAGCAGAGAATGAATTTAAGTCAACAAATCCTCTCTGAAGTCAACTGATCCTCTCTAAAAAGCCACAGGGGATCCAGAAATTAGAAATTGAAAACTTAATGTCAATCAGTTTGGGTTTTTTTTTAGGAAGAAAACATCTAATTCCAACTCACCTGTTTCAAACTATGCTTGTATTTTAATAACTTGTTTTATTTAAAATACTTCAGAGATTGGTTTCATTATAATACAGAATAAGAAGGAAGAACTGGAAATTGAGTTTTGGAATATGTTTCTTAATGTTTAACTAATAATAAATGTAAACTTCTAATAACTATAAATTAGGTGTAGAAATTCATCAATCAATTTAGATCCAGCTCTTGATGTTGTTTTGATGAGCACACAGAGTTTTTTAATTGTCAAACCAAATAAACAGTGCCTGAAATAGTGTTGTTTAGTTGTCATTTCAAGATGAAAGCAAAATATTTCCTTTATAGACTTCTTATAAAAGGATATTTTACAAAAGGCTGAAGTGTAGGTATACAGCCACAAATGAATCATGTTTTTAAAATTAATGTATTGTTTATAACTTAGTGTGCCTGACTACTAACAGGAAGATTTTTTTTTAAGAAAAAAAGTTGCCTTATGTGAAAGGATACTCAGAAGCTTTTATTCTATTTAATTTCTTCTTTCCACAGTTATCCCTACATCCCAATCCTCCCTGCCCAGCTGCTGGAGGTGCTCAGCTCCCCCACGCCGTTCATCATCGGGGTGCACTCTGTGTTCCGCAACGACATCCACGAGCTGGTGAGTGCTGCTGCCCTGTGCCAGCTCTGAGCCCTCCTGGCTGCTTTGGAGGAATAATTCACATCTCTTCAAAATATTGCTGTAAGAAAGCAATGCACTCATGAGAAGAGAAAAGAGAAAAAGCATTTTTTTTTTTGGTAAATGCATTGCGACTGTAAAAAAGAGGGAAATTATCTTTATTCTAGTACAGGAAGGGAAGGAATGGATCCATTTCTGGCTTTCTCATCTATTTCTCTTGAGTTCAGCAATTCACTTAGGATTTTCAAGTGTATTCTCAATTGTTTTATTTTACCCTTTTTAAGTATGTGTTTGGAGAAACTGAACCAGGGTTGCAAAAGGTGCTTAGAAACATGAAATTTTACTTCTAGTAATCCTCACTGTGTTCCTTTGCATAAAGCTTATTAGATATCTCACGTCTCTGAACACAGACCTGGAACATCCAGAAACAAAAGTCACTTTTCAAAGTTCAGCCTAATTTCATTTTCTTTACTTTAATTTCATTTTTCTGGGCTAGATTCAGTAATAGAAAGTATTTGGAGTATTTCCTGTATCAAAAACATTCTGTACATTAAAGTTGGTACTGTTTTAATTTGTTTTAGTAAACTTATGTGCAGATCATCGTGTAGAAATTTGAACTGTTGTGTTTTTTTAAGCTATGCTCACTGTATGCACTTTTACTATTTGTCCCTTACAGTTAGATGTAATCATAGCAGACCTGGATGGAGGAACAATTAAAATTCCTGAATGTATTCATCTGTCCCAGCTGCCAGAGCCACTGCTACACCAGACTCAAATGGCACTTTCTCTGGTATGTTTAGATAAAATCCCCACTTTTCACCCTCTCACCTATTTGTAAAGAATGAAGAATTTCAATATTAAGCTTTCAAGCACACTGGAAATGAGATTTAATAGAATGATTCATGCAACATTGGTGTGTTTAGAAGAGTTAATTCTCTGTAGTTCAAGTTAATATTGTCAGTAATGGAAATCTAAAATATCTTTTCACTGTTCAAATTTATTTTCCTTTGTAATGATTTTTAATAAGAGTATTTGAGCAGCATTATTACTACTCAGTTCTGCTGCCTTTCTGTGTTTATATATTCATTTAAACTGTACATTTTCTTGAAATCTAGCAAATTAATAACCATTTAAATTTTATCTGTATGATGCCCCTGTTTCAGAATTTAGGAATGATGAATTCTACATTTGGGAATTGCCATAAAAAGTACATCAGTTTGTCTTTTTGCTATCATTGTAATAACACAGAAATCACCTTATTTGGAGGCTTCTGAACAAATCTTGTCTTCAATAGAAGAATTTTTAGTCAGTTAATGTGTTTCAGCTGCATTGACTCTAAAATCCCTAATGGTATTGATCAGTTTCATGGACTGTGACAGGAGTTTTTGGTAACTAACTCAAATATAGAATCCCGAAGCTGAGAAGTTAATTCCATTTTTATTTCCATATGGTCTTCACAGTTTAACTCAATTTATCATTTGAGGTACTCAATGTCAGTGAATTTGAGAAAGGAAAAAAAAGTCTTTTTCTCAGCAAAATTAAGGAAAAGTATTATGTTTTCAAAATTCTCTAGGTTTTGCATCCTGATTTGGAAACAGCAGATTATGCATTCCCTCCCCCACGAACAGCTTTATCACACTCAAAAATGCTGGTAAGATTTCTGTCTTATTTTCTGTGTCTGACTTTCATAAGTGGAAAACTGTTGAAATTTTAGAGTAGTAGCTTCCTTTTAAGAATTTATGTTTGCTTTTCCCTGCATTTAAAGTATTACTGGTGGAGCTGGAGAAATGCATTTTTCCCTTTAATATCATTCTGATGGGTTAGAAGTTTTATAAAATCCAAAAGCCAGTTCAATTTAGGAACACACATTGGAGCTTTTTGGGTAGGTATGTGGATTATGTGAATAGGTGAAACTCTTAGGTGGTACAATATATTTGTTGTACTTATTTCTGCCTTTAAAATTGAGATTTTTCATTGCTGAAGACAGGGAATGTCATCCAGACTTCATCTAAACTAATGGAAGAATTCAGCTAAGATCTTAGTTTGAATAGGAAGGTTTCAGATTAATATAATTTTTGTAACAAAACAAGAATCTTGTGAAATTTGAAGAAATTACCTTGTTTTCAAGTAGTCAAAGAAGTCAGGGTACAAATGTACCTGTTAAAATCCTAGAGAGTAGCAAAAAATGAGCATATCTGTCAGTAAAGTGAGCCATACAAAATTTAAGTTAAAAATAGAACAACATGGATCATGTTCCAGTGCAGAATAAACAACCATCTAGTAAAATACTCCAATAATATATTCCAGCTTTATAGCATTTTATATATTCCTTTTATCTTTAAAAATAAATTCTAGGCTGTAATTTACTTAATTTGGTTGTTACTTAACTGATGAGCTGGTTATCTGATAGTAAATATTGTGTGTAATACTTAAAATTACAGTTTGTAACATAACACCATAAAACCTGAGGTAATAAAGGAATTTTTTGGATCTCTGGCTTTTTGAGATGGCTGCTGAGATAAAATAGCAGGGTGGCCCAGGATTTGATGTCAGTCTTTAGTGGCATCTGGGCCAGGTGGAGATGTCACTGCCCCTGCTGTACACATCATTTCCATTAATCTGGTGGTGTGTATTTAAACACTCTCTTAAATAAATAATCCAAGACTTCAAAGCCCTACTATTTTAAACTTTTTACAGTAACTGGTGGCAGCAGCAGCAGTGCCACCTCAGGCTCCTGCTATTCCCTGCTGCCCCTGCCCACTCTGAGGACAGTGCTTGTGTAGTGCTTCAAAGCCACAGTTATTTTAGGGAATGGATCCAGGCTAGAATGGCCTTTTTCCTTTATTTCACACCAGGTGTCTCTCATGGCAGCACATGTGAGGGGTTCAGGCCATGAGCCCCCCTCAGCCCCCCTGGCTTTGCCCAGAGCCTGTGCTGCAGGCCCAGCAAAGCCCAGCAGGGGTGAAGGGTGGATACAGGGTCTGCCATGGCCATCTGGGGACAGGGCAGGGCATCCTGGTGGCCTTTAGGGTCCCTTCCAGTCCCAACCATTCTGTGACACAGCCTCATCCCTGTACAAATATCTCTGCTTCATGTGCTGCACTGCCACACTCGTGGAGCTGTAGGCATTTCTCACACAGATTCCTACAAGGTTTGGAGAAATTTAGGATGTGAGGATGCTTTGACAATTCCATTTCTGCTTGCAGGACAAAGAGGTGCGAGCAATCTTCCTCAGGCTGTTTGCACAGCTCTTCCAAGGATACAGGTCATGTCTTCAGCTGATCAGGATTCATGCTGAACCTGTCATTCACTTCCACAAGGTAAAGGAGGAGCAGTTCTGTGTATTTATGGGGTTCTTTTGTGCCATGTTATTCCCACAAGCCTGCCTTTTGAGCAAGTGGTGAAGTTTAAAAATGTAAATAAAGTTATCTCCATGTGATAAGCACATCATTTTGGCATAGCACAATATCAGTCTGTTTTAGTGGGACTAATTGCAGGGACAGGACAGAAATGTACAACAAAGTTAACACTGAAATTTAATACAAATAAACATTAGAGGAATCACTGTGGAATTTTGAAAACCTCTGTATGTAATAACACATTGCTTGAAGGTACTAGTTTTCTCTTTTATTACCTGTGAGATTTAAAAAATGTGTGCATCAAATTTCAAATTTTTAGGTATAAAAAGGTACTACGTACAGTAGAAAATTTAATTAGAAAGTACCACTTACTAGTATAAGCTGATAGGCTAGTGAAAATGTTTAACTAATATATAACAGTTGTTTGTAATTGCAAGTTTGATGCTGATTAAAAAAGGTGAATTTTTTTCTGTTTTTGTTGCAGGCAGCCTTCTTGGGCCAGCGAGGCTTAATTGAGAATGACTTCCTAACCAAAGTCCTCAATGGAATGGCATTTGCTGGCTTTGTGTCAGAGAGGGGTCCTCCCTTCAGAACCTGTGATCTTTTTGATGAGGTGAAAACTGTTTCTGTATTCCCAAGTAAATTACAATTTACTGTCATATTTCAGCATGGGAAAAACTACTGGAATGCTTCTGAGTCCCCAGTGTTTATTGTATCAAGTCATTACTAATCATCTCAACTCTTATTTTCTGCTAAGGAGATATTTCTAGCTTACTTCCATAAAATTATGCCCCCTCATATGTATGAAGTTAAATAGTTGTATAAATTTTGGTAATGCTGTTCCTGTTATCAGATCTGTAGCTTCATAATACATTGCATGTGCTAGTACAGAATTATTTTCAATAATTTAATTATATTCTCTGAAATGCTAACAACCTCAGAGAGAAATATTACATTAAATACGTATCCAAGAATGTAAACTGAGACAAAAAAATTTCATGTTAAAAAGTAATGCTGTAGTTTTTACTGTGTTAGTTTTGACTTAAAGGTAGAGTAAAAATAGAGTGTGATATTAATTCTCTGTTGTAGTAGTAGTACCTATGAGAAATTTGGATTGAGATATAGAAATGTGACAGGTCTGGTTTAGGTATGTAGGACTTTCTGTCTGGTAACAAATGCTGCACATGGAACTGAAAATGTCTCATGTTCCAGAGCAACATGACCTCACACTTTTTTCAGTTCTCAGCTTTCTTTCCTTGGTTTCAAATTAAGATTAACATTTCATAACTTGAATAGGAAATAAATTTTTTAGTTGAATTATCAACATTTTTTATTTTTTCTTCTTTTAAAAAAAAGTTGGTGGCCTTTGAAGTCGAAAGAATTAAAGCTGAAGAGGGCAATCCACCAAAAATGATAAAGCATGTTAGAGAACTTGCAGAACAGCTCTTCAAAAATGTAAGTTGACTGTACCTGCTGCATCTGGAGAGTTGAGATGGTTACATTGAAAAGTCTGATTTCTCAGATCGATCCAGTGTCCAGAAAATGGAAGTGACTGCTTGTGTAGTCATCATCTACATTATGGCAAAATTTAAAGATTATTAAATTTGTACACACAAAGGAAATTCAATATAATATCAGTGGTTTATTAATGCTAGTATTGATTTAGGTATAGCTGCAACTACTAGTCTGTTTTTAGTGTGTATTCATATAAGGTCTATAAACTGCTATTTTTCTCTGCTGCAACCTGTCTATGCCAAATACATCTCTTTTCTTGCCTTTTTACAGTTTTCCATATGAAAATTATACATTTTTAATGTGTATAATATAATATATATAATACATATATATTATACAATGTGGCATAATGTGTACTTTCCTGACCCAGTCACCCTGGTTTGCATGCTCAGCAGGCATTATTTCATTTTTTACAGCCTGTTTCTTGAACAACTCCATTTCCAGTTTTAGTTTTTGCCTTCATATCATGTTTATTTTACATAATACTTTTATAAAGTCTCTTACCATTCCATTAACTGGCTCTGGGATGGTTTTTTTTGTTTGTAGGTTTTAGATTTTTTGTTTGCTTTGAGGTTTGTGGGACATTTTTTGGCATAGACTGATCTCCCTCCCCCTCACACTTCTGTGGTTATTCAGACTCCACAGAGCATTTTCTGTTACACCATCAGCTGACACCTTTGTCACCCTTTCTTTTCTACATCCCACTTCCCCAAAACTGTGGTTTACATCTACAATTCTGAAAAAAAACCCCACAAGAACTACCAAATGCTGCTGAGTTCTGGGGTTTCTTTTGTGTTCTGTGTGTCTTTCCTGATGATGATATTTATTTATATCATTGTGACTGACCTGCTCCTTCACTACCACTAAGTCAGTGACTTCACAGGAGCACACACTGCTATTCACTAAATCGATGACTTTGTGCAGTGAGAAGTCAGATTTCTGGTAGTTTGTGCATGCACCTGTCTTTAACTAAACATAGGTGATGAGTAACGCTGCTGAAGCTGTGCCTGGAGCTGCCAGATTTTAAACAGACGGCTTGATGTGTTTTGACATCTTGTTTCACAGTTTTAATAATCCCAATATTGTAGCTGTGACAGTTTAGATACAAGGGAGAGACAAGGTCTGTTGGGGAGAGATAATGTTTGCATGAGTCTTGCTGGTACAGGTGGACAATCCAAGGCATTAGACCTTTCATTAGCCCAATAGCCTGTACATCTGACGTGACATTTGTGATGTCCAAGATAAAAACCGCTTTTCCTGTGTATTTCCTCCAAATTTCTCCTCTCACTGAAATGGATTTTGGAGCAGTTACTCTCCTTTTCTGGAGTTTTCTTCCCTCTGTCTTCTATTACCCCCTCCTGAGTCTGTGTTCCCTTTCTCTTCCTTGCTTCCCCTGGCATCTGCTACTCTCATGCCCCTGGATTTTTGTCTTGTTCCATGAAATTTTCTTTGCAGAGAATGCATGTGGCTAAGGAGCTGCTCTGTTTTGTCTGCTGTTTCTCACGTTGATGCACGTGATCTCCTGTTGCCTTTTGCTCCTGTAAACAACAGTATTAAGCTCTGTTTACAAGTTTCCTTCCAAACTTATTGTGCATTTACAAGAGAGCCTTCATTGATGGATAGCACTCTTTGGCAGTGGTATGTAGCCCGTAATGACTAACAGCATAGAGTCAAACTGGACAGCAGCAAATTCAGATGTGATTAATGGTAACCTCAGAATAGCTGAATGAAGAGATGAAAATACCCCATTTTGTTTGATTACTGCACCCCTGGAAATGTGAGCTGTGATCCTATGTATGGTGGTAGATAGCCTCTCTAATGAAGAGCTTGACTGTCACACCAGTAAAATCAGCATAAGTTAAGCGGGGATTTTCTTTTGCTCTTGTTTTGCATTTTTCACGATGACAACAAAAATTTATAAAAACCTTTAAGAAAGTTGGAAATATTAAAGTTAATGAGTCAAGGGCAATATGAATATGAAACATTTTCTTAATCATCTGCATTAGATATTTGACTTCTTAATCTTTCAGGTATGGGAGCTTGTGCAAACAACAGCAAAACTCGATGAGGCAGATTAGCATCACACTGCAGGATTGCTGTGGTGTGTGACCCTTTGCTCTCGCCCTGCAGGAGAACCCCAACCCGCACATGGCGTTCCAGAAGGTGCCGCGGCCCACGGAGGGCTCGCACCTGCGCGTGCACATCCTGCCCTTCCCGCGCATCAACGAGGGCCGCGTGCAGGAGCTGCTGCAGGAGGGGCTGGCCAGGAGCCAGGGGGCACCCCCTGCCGCCCGCGGGGACAAGAAGTGCGTGGTTCCAGCGGGGCCCCCTGTGGGTATGTTCATTTGTGCCCTGTCCTACCTGCTTCTCATGGGTGATTAGCAATTCTGCAGTGTGTTGCTCCCTATTTCGTATGAATATCGTGTTTTTAGTGGTCATGGCAAACTCTGGTGTGTAGACTCCAGTGTTTGCCATTCTGAAAGCCCTTTTTTTATCTGCCTTTCCTAAGGCAGATATTATGTTATCTGCCTTCTTCTTTACTGAGAAGTCAAGCATCCCGAGAGTGATGGGTGTAACTGCTAATAACAAAAGTGGATTTGATCTGAATTAGATGTTGAGTTGAACAATTGAAATAGATATTGAGTTGAAAAATTAAACTAGATATTGTACTCAGCCAGGCCTGTTAAATATCAACATAGGTCACTTGTAGCGCTGGCTGAACCAAGCTTAGAGCTGTTTGAGTTCCTCCTCTGACACCCAGTGAAAGGCATGCAAATTACTGGGAAAAGGCAAAGAGTAAATTACTGGGAAAAGACAGAAATACAGGTTTATTTCTGTCTCAAAAGAAATATACCTATATTTAAGCATAAAGAGCAGATGAGGACGTTGTAAGCCTGTCATTTTAATTTTAATGCCAGAAAGTTCTGTTACTCATAGTCATACTCATCAATGTGGATGGTGGCATAAATCAGTATGGTTAGTCAACTTGCACATGAAGAGCTTGCAAAACTTTTGAAGGATGGGCTAAGAATTCAAATCCATCTTTAAAAACTACGTCTCTAACCACAAGACTCCAATGAATTCTTTCCTTCTCTGCTGCTTTTCTTCAAATAAGGTATGGCACGTGCATATGCAGCATTGCCTGACTAGGCAGCAGCTCTTCAGAAATTAATTTGGGAACTTTAATGACTGTAGGGCAAACATGACCCAGCTATATCAAGCTACTGCAAAAAAGCCAAACATCTTAGTAGGATGTATAAACAGGAGTGCAGTCAGTGAACCCCATGCAGAAATCTTTTCATTGTGCTCAGTAAGATCAGCTGGATGTTTGTGTCCATGTTTGGACACTGGAAGGCTGTCTCCATTTTTGGTTCTGTTGGAGGGAGTCCATAAGAAAGCAACAGGAATGACCAGTGGTCCGGAGAATGTGACCTACAAGGAAAGATGGGGAGTTGTTTAGACTGAAAACTAGGAGACTGAGGGGACACAGAATAGCAGGCTTCAATTATACAAGAGACAGTGAGAAAAAGAAGGGGAATAATCTGTAATGATAAGAAATAATGGGTTTAATTGCAGCACAAAAATAGAGTTATTTGTCAGCAAGGCATGGTGAAATGAGGATGGTGAGGCAGTTGAGTGGATTTCTTGTGCAGCCATGGAGTCTCTCTTATCACAGAACATTGGGAACATATTAGACAAACATGAGAAATAACATAAATAGAGTTGATCCTGTCTAGGGACAGCAGGGTGAACTAGATGGCCTCTTGAGGCCCTGCCCAGGCCTGTTTCTCTTTGGGTTTATGCAAGAAGAGGATGAACTCTCTTCACCTGCCTTTGCTGTTGACTGTATCATTGAATCTGATACTTACAGAAAATTTAGAGGATGTGTGGTTGTGTTCTGTTGTCTTTCTTCAAAAGGCTAGTTGCAGGAGAAGGGATTTTTTAAAATAAATTAATTTCTGTGTCAAAGCAGGGGGTTTGCTGGTTTTTTCCTGAGGAACAGCTTTCACACTTACACTCCCTGCTGAGCTGTGTCTCAGAATCCTTGGATATAAGTAACTCATTATTACCTACTAGAAAGGCATATCCTGAATTTAGATAATATTTATTTGATATTATAGAGAAAAAGCGAATGTTAGTTTTTGCTTTCTGAGTTTTGTTGAAAAATCAGGGCAAAAGAGTGCATTAAGAAAATAACATCTGAACAGTTTAGAATCAAGATAAGAGAACAGGTTTGTCAGTTTTAATTCCATGTTGCAGAATTCTTGTCATGGCCATGTAAAAATAGTTGTCTACTGCTACAAAATGTCCTAGGCTATGTAACTCACTGCAGATCACACACATTTATTATTAATTTGTGTTTATTTATGTATTTCATCAGTGTGTTAGAGGTTATAATCTCTTTGTGCCTGTATGAGACAACAAGAGCAAACAGTTAATAGAATCAACTAATCCAGTTACAGTTCAGAGCACTCTCCTTTTCAGATGGAATAGGAAAACCAAAGATTTGGGATCTTGTGTTCCCATCTGCCTGCAAATGGTGTTTGCCTAACAGAATAAAAGGGAGGACACAGTAATTATTTTTTTAAAGAAATTTGTGGTATTCTTTGTGGTTTTTGCAGGCATTTCACAGATTTATATTCTTCTTTTTCTTTGTTAGTTTCCATAATGGAAAAAGGAAGCACAGTTTTCAACAGTGCTCAAAGGCTGGAAGTTGTTAGAAACTGCATCGCGTTCATTTTTGAAAACAAATTTCTGGAGACTGAGAAGGTAATAAAATGAAATTTTAATTCTCCCCAATTACTCTCTGTTCTGTTAATGAGCAAATGGAGACTGGCCTAATCACAAAGTACATTTTGAAGTCTTGTTACAAATGCTAAGGATTATTTTGGCCATTTAAATGAATGAAGTAAGCAATAAAAATCATCATCTAAATACAATATTGTGTGTAATATGAGGCTAATGGATTTGAAAACCTGTTTCTAATCCTACACGGGTGAGTTGAAAACCCTTTTTGCAAAATTCATTACTGTTATAAGTAGCATTGTCTGCATAACTTTTTTTTAAGAGGTGGATGTATATTGGTCTAGCAGCATTAATTAGAAGGAATGCAAACAAGAGGCATACATATGTGCTTTGGTGTTTAGCAGCCAATGTTCCTTGGAAATTTTCAATACAGTCAATTTTGCTGGTTTTAAAAGCCAGTAATTTGATAGAACTCAGAGATGAATATAAATATTTATATATTCACTGAAATATATATATAATATAATAATATATATAATATATATATTATATTATATATAAAATATTATAATAATATAATATATAATAATTATATAATAAATAATAAATATAAATAAATATAATAAATAATTATATAATAATATAATATATAATATAATATATATTATATATAAAAGATATATTATATATATATATATATATATAATTCACTGCCTTCACTGAAATGTTCTAGTGAATACTTATCCCTGAGATTCTTATTATCTCTTCACTGAGAAGTTGCCAGGTTTTGTAGATTCTGTCCATAGAGTTTTCTGTTATTGATTGTAGAACAGTCACTCAAACTTACCATCAAATCTAATTCTACATATGAAAATGACTAATTCCTGCTGGAATTATTTTAAGAAGTATCACCTGTATATCTTGGATGCTGTGCAGATCAAGATAGAAAATGAGCTTTGCTGGATTTACAAGTTATGGTGTCAAAATGCACATGGGAAAAGTCCTAATCAAGTGTGTAACTCTTTAAAAGGGTTTTCATCCAAGCAGAGCACGATAGTTTTTCAGTTTTTCCAGACACATGGGCAACTTCAGTGGGTTTTTTGTCCCTTTATATGGGAAATTTTTCCTTAGCAAATAGCCTGCCTTTTCTTACTTACCTTTTACCTTCAGCCTAAAGTGCCACAGCTGGTAATCACTGTTGTAGCATTTGCTGCATCTTTAAAACTTTGATATGAATACTGTGGTGACCCTGGTTTAGGATAAACTGCATGACAATCTAGTGGCCTCACTGCTATGAGAGCTATGCCACTTCTAAACCCATTTGTCATTCATTGCTTATCCCAAAATCTGCTGCTCAGCCTTGACAGGCAAACTCCAGCCCTGGCCTGCTTGTACAGAGCAGAGCTTGCTTTCATCCACAATAATCCATTTCTGATTTCACATCCATTCAATAATGTCCACATTAAAGGATTTCTAATTACAGATGTAGGTGAGAAATGCTGTTTAATGCATTTGGAAAAAAAAGGGAGAAATTTAGTACTTGGTAGCTCAGGCTAAATCACCCATTATGTGTAAGTTAGATAGTCAAGCTAAAGGATCATTTCCAGAGTTGTTCTTTGCTGTCACTTGCAGTTTCTTGATAAAAGATGAATGCTATTCAGTATGAGTAGTGCCATTGAATTCCATTTCCATCAGTGAGATGTTGCTCTCTGCAGACCCTGCCTGCAGCCCTGAGAGCCCTGAAGGGCAAAGCAGCTCGGCACTGCCTGACACAGGAGCTGGGCCAGCACGTCAAGGAGAACCGAGCCATCCTGGACCACCAGCAGTTCGACTACATCGTCAGGATGATGAACTGTGCTTTGCAGGTACACCATGGCAGGGCTTTGGCCTTCATTGTCGTTCTCTTCTCTAGGATTAGGATAAGCAAAATTGCTTAGAGGAGCAAATTTGCTTCTTGTGGAGAAGCAAAATAATTAAATTACTCGACCGCATCCTACAGTGATGTAGGAGATACTGCTTGATGGTGGATTGAAGATATTGTGTTGTTGAAAGAATAAAACACTCAGGTCTGTGCAGATCTGCCTGATATGACAAGCAGAAAGGAAACTGTTCCCATTATTAATAATTTAGATACAATTTAGTTTTGATAGGTAGTGAAATCATTTAACTTAATGGCTTGAAGTGCTTTTTTTTAAAATGAAGGGATCTTGGCTTTTCCAGGTCAGTTTCAACCCAGAGTTCCTAAAATGTGTATCAACCACTGGTCACTTAAAAATCCCAGAAGTTTACCTTCCTTGTTTAAACAGGGTTTAAGAAAGCATAGTTTCTGCTTCTGTGGCTCATGGTGGCAGTTCTGCTTGTCACAGTTTGTCAGAGACTCGCTGCAAGTGTTTGCAGTTCATCTCCAAAGTTAATTCTACTGACAAATTATTATGTGCTGAATAAGCATGAACATATGGGGCAGCTACCTATGAAAGCAAAATATGTGGGTGACTTCTTTTGAGTTTCATTTCAATATTTGGTCTTTTTTACCTTCGCTTGTTCTCAATTCATCTTCTGAAATATTTTATAGTCTTAAATGTTTTCTTACATGTCTCTTGTCTGAGAATGCAGTGGTATTTTTATTAGTTTGTAATGTGATCACATTTGGTTGTAATTTTTCTTTTGTTGACCCTAAGATATTATTGTATCAAATTAGGGACTTGATGGAGGCCTTAGTATTTTAATCCCACTCTCCTCAAACCTAAAACCCACTGAAATTTTTCTGCAACAATTTATAAGAGGTTGACCCACATTTTTTAAAAGGTGAGTGCTAAATGCCACTTTCACTGAAGTGTAGAAATAAATTAACATTGACTGAGCAAATGCTACCTTGGCTCACCATCAAATGCAAGTTTTGCTGTCTGTTGCATTTCTCGTTTGTTCACAGTGAGGTATTTTTCCACTGTTGTGAAAGAAGTCCATCTTTGTCTTAGCAGTGTTCTCAAAAGCAAAACTACTGCAGTCAGCAGATGAAAACTGAAGTTGACTGGCTAAAATTACACAGCACCTAGAATCTGCTTTTTGACACAGTTCTTCACCTTATCCAAGTCCTAATTTTAGCCTTGGAGTTGGAAGAAAAATTGAATTTATCTGTGAAACTCTATTTCTCTGTCCAAAATCATGACTAATGGAATATTGCACCTGCTGTGTATTACAGAGTTAGAAATTTTCTTTCAAACCAGAAAGCAGGATTGTCTAGACATGTCACAGATTTTGCTTCTACTTTTTCAATCATTCCTTGGTTAAAAAAAATCCGGACGTTTTTAGACAATAGGAACAAAATACAAATCCCCTTCATTTCTGTATCTTAGAAAAATTATAGCAGAAGAAAATGAAATTTGCTTTTCTGAGGAGAGAAATAGTAAAATAGTATTAAAAGGACATCATTTTTTAATAAAATAATTAAAGCAAGTTTTGCTCTGGAAGAAAAGCTTTTTTTCCCATCTTGGTGATCTGAAGGCCCAAGAAAGAGCTCAAGTTCAAGGAAATGAATGTGACTAAAGAGTTACTGAAATGAAAATAGGCTTGTTTTTGGTCAATAAAAATTAGGCTTAATTTTCCTTAGTAAAACTAGCAAATATAACTCAAATCATGCAGGAAAAAGAGATCAAATAAGGAGGCACAGTTTTTATGCCTCCCTCTCCCTACCAACAGTATTTTCATATCTTTGAAAATATGAAATGAAAGTTTTCATTTCTCAGAAGTAAGCATGGCCAGCATGAAAATATCTGAACTCCTGACACTGGGCAGTGAGTTGGAAGCAAGTATTTTTAACATCTACTTTTATGACATATGAAGTTATTTATTAAGATAAAAGCATGATTTATAATTTGTCTCTGCACTTTGCTCAAGTGTGTTATTTGAAACAATGTGTAAATTGTGACATTTTGGAGCTTCCCTGTATCAATTCAAGAAAAAAGCACTCTATCAAGAACTTAAATAAGTTTGCCCTTGGTGCAGTGGGTGCACCAAGTCAGCATTTTGCTGTAGACACATGAATTCTGTTAGCTGCAGGTCATAGGACCAAGTAATGTAAGCAGTGTCTGTTAAAAGACACCAAAATCTAATTTAAGAAACATGGTCTTAACTGGAGATGTAGTGAAGCTTTAGGGAAATACCACATTAATTATGGATGGGGCTTTTGGGCAGAGTTAGGTTGCAGTAGGACTTTCAGACCTCACTGAACTACTGGCATTGTAGAAACTGCCTCAGTTTTACCACCAGAATTTTCTATTAATGATATTGCACGTTCCCATTGGCTTCTGCAAGATGGAAACTGAAATCCTGCTGAGGCTGGAGCATGGAGAGGAGGGGAAGGAATGCCCTGGCAGGGTGGCAGAGCCCTGGCTCCCTGCTGGACACCCTGGCTGAGTGGGGACCTGTGTGCAGCCACCTCCAGCCCCATGGCTTGCCCTGGGACACTCCAGTCTCACCTGCTCATCCAGGTGGGAAATCTGATGCTCTCCAGCCACCAAACCTCTGCTGATGTGAAGATGAATTGTTGCAAACTCAGCAAGTCAACATTTTGCTGTAGGCTCGTGAATTCTGTTAGCTGCAGGACGTAGAACCAGGTAATTTAAGCAGTGTCTGTTAAAGACACAAAAAATGAACAATTTCAAGAGATGCAGGTTGGTTATTTCTGAGAAGTCTTTTAGATTGAATTCTTTGCCTTGCTGTGAAGTGCCAGGTGTTACAAAATGAGGAAGATTGCACTCTGCAAGTCTAGTGCAGAGCCCTCCATTGCTAGTCAAGATTTTTCTGATTGTCTAGTGGCAGGTTTTTCATTTAATAGAATCAATTCTCTTTTTTAGTGGAGTCCACAAAAATAAAGGTCAGATGCTTTTTCAGAGCTCCTGTATACTCATTTTGTGGATGAAGAGCAGTATGTTAAGAAAATGCTTGTGATAATCCCACCATGTATATTTTTGCTGGTCTCATGTCTGTCTGGCTTGAGAAAAGATTAAGGAAATGGAATTAATTGCTCCTACTGTTGCTTCAAGTGAATAACTGTTTGAGTGAACAATTCCATGGGCTGTATTTCCCCAAGGATCTGATCCAGCCATTTTGCAGCTGGGAAGAAGTGAGGGTGGTATTCTACTAATTTCTCTACAGACAGCAAAATTTGGATTTGCCACATCTCTGGTGGTTGTCAGTGTGAGTTCTCTCAGTCCAAGAAAGGCATGTCTTTTAAACTGCTGTTCTTTCAACTGATAACAGGTAGAACCTGCAGATTTTAATAGGCTTATGATTTGTGGAGTAGTGCTTTAGAGTTTCATGTTAATCTGCCTTCTTTAGCACCTGTGGTAGACTATAGGAGGCCTTATAAATAAAATTAAAGTGAGGTATGATGCTGCAAGTCTGTATTCAAGTGTTAAACATGCTCTTCTGTGTCTGAGAAGTATTGGCAACTACTGCTGCTGAAATAGAAATGAGAGAAGAATTTCTGATCAAGTTTAGTAGTAGGAAGATCAAAATTACGTGGAGATTGTAATGGTTGTGGATTAAAGCAAATACTTTCTGATGAGGGCAGTTAAATCCCCAAAAAAATAAATATTTTATCTCTGCTAGGAGTTGTCACTGACCACTTGCTGAAAACTTTGTTGTCATGCCCTGAGTAAGACTTTTCCCCCTGAAAAATCATGTACTGTGGCAAACATTTAAATCAGCCTGCCTTACCAGAGTGATTGTTACCTTTGATAGAGGAGCAGGAGCATTATGTTCTGTTCCATATGTTGTATGACTAAACTGCTGTTAAAAAACACCTGCAGTGTTGTGAAAGCTTAATATTGATTGACAATTCAGTTTATTCAAACAGATACTACTGCAGATAAAAATGTGAAATTATTGCTCTAAACACTATTTCAGTCAGACTTGTTTTCCTCTGCTGTGGTTACCTCAGAAAAATTTGCAGTTCCACATAAATTGCTATTTCAAACATGGTTTAATTTTCTATAATAGCATCTACAGACATCTCGGAAAAAAATACTTAACTTTTTGCAACTAAAAAGCCCTTCTTTTACAGGGAAGCACTTCTATGGAATTATGTTTTCAACAACACATTGTACTTTTAATACTTGTTCAGAAATCATGGCAGAAACCATCTCAAGGCTCAATTTGCATATTTCTCTATTCATCTATTGCAGTCATAACTTGTCCAGAATTTCAGTTGTCTCTCTAACTTTCCTCTGGCAGCAACAAGTGAACACTGTATTTTGAAATGTAGTTGCACTTAATTTGATAAATTAAATGGCTGTAACAGCAAGAAGAGGCCTGAATACACTGTGGGGATGGTATTTGATAACCTGAAATGATTTTGGTATTAAAAAGACATTCAAAGCAATTTGCATAAAATATTTAACAGTAAGTCTTCCTAAGAAAATTTATTTCTGGGGAAAGATTCTCTTCAGATAATGCAGGACACCTTTGTTGGGTAGTTGGAAGAGATAAAATTTCTGGTTTCAAAGGAAGAGCTCCAGGATGCTGCAGTACAACACTGCCTCTCTAAGATGTTGGTCAGTAATATTGCCTAACTGCATATTAATGCTTTTGTTTGGCAAATGTGAGTCAAATTGGAAAACACATCTGCCCCAGACATCTGGATTTTCAATCTAAATGTGGTTCAAGTGGAAAAATTGTGCATAAAACTGATAAATACGTAAATACTCAAAATTCTGGTCTTAAGCTGCAGGGAAGGAGTGATGTCTTGTTGTGATGTGATTTAATCTGAGGGTTACACAGTCACCAGTGCTGGTTTGGGACCTGCTCCAGTGTCACATCTGTGGCAGTAAACTCGGGTTGTACCACTGTAACTGAGAGAATATCTTTAATAGTCAACTAATTAGTCCTTGTTTTTGTGCTTTAGGTAGTTTCTGATGGATCACTGTGGCTTTCCATAGTGGCAACAACCAGGTGTTTATCTTTCAAATAGATTATACTGAATATTCTAGAAGTATACTTGTAGTGTACAGTGTGAAACACAACGCAGTAGCAACCAGGACAAAATTAAAAATGTAACCTGTATTAGGTTCCAAAAAAGGCACGTCTGGGCCATCATCTGTTCTCCAACATTGGCCAGAAGCAGATGGAAGATAATACTGATTTATTTTGCCTCTAGAGCTTTGCTTGTGATTCTTCTGTGTCACTTCAGTGACTTCTGTCACTTCTGTGCCACAGCATAAGAAGGGCCTCTCTGTCACACTTACTATGCCATCTGAATTGAAGGAAACTTTGATAAGCAAAATTGAAGACAGTGGCATTCTGTAACTAATATTAAACTTCATTTTCTAAGGCAAGTGACTTTTGTATTGTGTTTTGCCACCAGATAAAGTTTAAAAACCTATCAGTCAGTTCTCAGAATGCAGAGATTTGCGAATACTGTCCAATAACAAGAAAGATTTTATTATTCCTGAGAGAAAATCAGCTCGGTGTGTGTGTCATATGATTCAAATTCTTGGCAATATGAAGGTTACATGAGATAGCATTTCTCATATTTTATGTTGAAAACTATGTTGCTAAACGTCTTTATTTTGGAGGGTTACAGTAGATTTCTCTCCTTTTGGATTTTTATTTCGTGACCTGTCTTTTGTTACTCAGTTTGACTTGCATTCCTGGAAGCAGAGTCTCAGAATTCATGTTTGAAAAAGAGCACTATTTAAAAATATTTAAAGGTATTTTAAAGCACAGAAGGTCAGACATGAAGAGAAATCATGAGCATTTACCAGGTCTACATTTAATTATACTAATTAATCAGTTATTACCAGTTTGAACTTTCTCATCATGTTAGATGTAGCAATGGTACTATTTAAGTGGGGAAAAAAAGGAGATTCCATGTTTAAGGCTTGGGCTTCAAGCTTCCAGATTTAGTTCTGTGTTGTGCTGAACATGATTTTGGTAGGGTTGTTTTGGTCACATCATATGGTTTCTCTGATACATGATTTCCAAAAAGTGGAAATAGCAGCATTATCATCCTGTTGACTTTTTAGGGGTCCACCTATAAAATTCTGGACTTAGTAAAATAAGTTGCTATTCTTGAATCTTTCTGATAATGTCTTTTTCCCAAGTGATTGCACAGTACCAGAATATCATTGCACTTTTATTGAACTGATAGTGCTCACATAATTTCTCTAGTCAAAAATGAAAGCACACTGTAAAAGACTGTATTGTTGATCACTTTTCATTTTTCCTTCCTTTGCTCTGAGGAACATTCTGTTTGTTATACTCCTCATAGGATGGCTGCAGAGTCCTGGGAGATTGCAGTCAAGGGTGTCTCTTTGTGAAGCCCAGAGAAGAGAGTTGATTTCTTGGCAGGGCTGCCTGTATCTGTCATGGAGTGTGTGTGTGTGTGTGTGTGTGTGTGTGCTGCTGCCATGGCACTGCTTCCCTACCCCTGCTGGAAGGCCAGTCAGTGTTCCCTACCTTACAGGTGCCAAGGGAGGTGACCCCTTTGGCATGGCAGCAGCCATTCCTTGGGCCAGGGCTCTCCCTGTGTCAGTGCCAGTGTCCAGGTAATTCCTTGTGACATCCCTGGGGACATTAGTGTGTGCAGTGGTGTCCCCAGCGAGGTGTCTGGCTGATTCTGCTTGTGTGCCCAGGCCCCAGGGGGGTGTCTCCAGCTCTGTCAAACTGCCTCTGTGTTTTTAGCAAGGATGGGTCTTTGATGACCAGGCAGCAGCAAACCATGGCTGCTTTGCACACTGGGTCTGTGCCAGCAGTGCTGTTTAGGAATGAGCTCGTGTGTGGCAGGGAAATTCCTAAATTGCTCTTTTCCTGCAGACTTCCGAGCCCCTGCTTCTGTTAATCTTGACTTCTGCCTGCCCTGCATGACTATTGCAGAAGACTGTTGCTTAAGGAAAGGAAAAGAGGGATTAACAGAAATGAGAGTCCCATGGCATGCTGTCCATTCCTGCATCTGCCTTCAACTTCCCTCCCTTCCCTCCTGGCTTCTGCCCACAACATGTGGTGTTCACGCACTTCCTCCTGCCCTCAGTGTGTGCACATCATGTGTACAGGCATGCCAGAGCAGGGCCAGCCTTGTTTTAAGGGTCGTTGCTTAGTATTGTATAAAAGTATCAAACAATAGGGGAGTGTTGGTTTTGATACAAGAAGAAGCAGAACCGCACATGAGCAGTGGCCCCAGCAGCTCCTCTGGCTGGTTGCAGCTTTGGGGCTCACAGGGGAATTTCTCTGAGCAGGGTGAGGAGGGTGGTACAAACCCATCCATCCCAGAGGGGTCTCTGTGCTGTTGGGCAGCTGGAGCAGGCTTTACTCAGGCTTTGCTCAGGCTTTACTCTTCATGGATATCTCCTTGTTGCTGGCCTTGTGTTCAAGCCTCTCACATTTGCTGCTGGTGCAGGATGTGCTCCCCTGCGTTTGCTCACATGCAGGTACCTCACTGAAACCATGGAGCTCCTTGGAGTGTTGGCATGGTAAGCTCTGACTGCTCTGAAGTAATTACTGTTAATTGTGGCCTTGTGGTTGCCAAGTGTTCCTAATAACTCCATGTTCTGAATATTTTTGGTCGTGGTGATGAAAAGCAGACATGTGTTTGTGCTCTGCTCACTGCTGTAAATAAAACAAGTCTGGCTTAGGAGTTGTGTTGTGCTGCTGTGCAGTTGCTTTCCAGCCTGGCTGGGAAAGAGGTGAACTGATGAAAGGTGGTAAAAAATGAACCAAAACAAAAAGTCTGTCATGTTGGAAAGAATAGGCACAAGCTATGTGAAATAAGTGACTTCTGTTTTTACAGGTTTTATACCTCTAAAAAGGCAGAAGTAACACATGGAATTTTGGTTTTATCTAAGATGTTAGGTATGTTTATAAAGTGTGTTTCAGTACAGGTCCATCATTCCCTATAGAAATGTGTGTAAAACACTGTTAATTATGTGTACATGCACTTCATCTGCTCTGAGTGCCATTTAATGTGTACAACAAGTGGCAGAATATTGCATGGTATTGATTTGCTGTACCCATGCAGTGACTGTACCACATGTGCACGGTCTATTTTTAGGAAAAGAAATTCCTGTGTGTTGTGATGTCTGCTCTTCCTTCCCCTGCCCTTCACCCTTTCAAGTAGCTGGTAAGCCCAGGTAGAGAAGCTGCAGTGAGACATTTCTGCAAGGTGTGCTGCCTTGGCCACCAGGAGAACCATGCCAGGTGGACATGTTTGCTTTGTAGTTTCTGTAAGGAATTTTTTTGAAGCTTCTGTTTCTAAGTGTTTGGTTTTACAGGAATTTGCATAAAAAATCCTAATGAGTGGCTGTAAGAACCTCATTATTTTTCACATGCAGTCATTTCTGAAGCAGACAGAAGATGGAATATCCAAAGCCTTCTAATCATTTGGCTGCTGTCATGTTTGCATAACCTTTGGTTTAAACAATTGAGATCTCAGCAGCTTGCATTCAAAAACTGAAGTGTGGTGCTGAGATAAATACCATAAAACACAGGCCAGTTCTGGGGTTTGTCAGTATCTTGTGTAAACTTTGACAAATGCATTAATATGACAAACAAACAGTAGTGAACTGTGGGACATTTTAGAATGATTTCTAAGGAAAAAAGCATAAAGATCAATTTCTTTACAGTAAAAGACTTACCTCTGCTGTTACATTAAAAGTGTGTGCCATTCTAGAACAAGAGCACAAAATAAAGGTGTAAACAAAAGAGCATTTGACAATCTGCATATGTTGTAAAAAATTCTTGCAGCTGTTCACATTCTTTTTCAATATTACAGCCCAGAATTATGACTTAAATTAATTGGCTTTTAGGATTCATGGAAAATGCCATGTAAACATGCTTTAATGAGGATTATTTTTAGTAATTCCCTCCCTGTACTCAGTCACGGGGGCAGGCTTTGGTATCTAGTGATCCAACAAAGTATTTAAAAATTACTTTACCTAATGCCTATAGATAAAACAAACAAACTAATCCCACAACCCCCTTTCCCTACCTCTCCCCTAGTTCTTGAACTCTGAGGTCCAAAACTCCACTTGGGAGCTCAGAATTGGAATTGGATGTTTAACACTCTAAAGTCCCACAATGTTTGTAAATAAACAAATTGATTTTATTTTCTATACATATTATTTGACTTTTGAGGACAAACCCAGCTTCTTTTGATTAAATTAAGTTCTTTAGTCAGTTGAACTCCTTGTAAAATCTTTACTTGGAATGTTGATTGGTTAAACATCACTTTAGAGAATACAAATCCTTTGTTATACCTAAGTAAATTCCATACAATTGGCATGTAAGAGTCTCTTTCAGGTATATGAAATGAAATATCTTTCTAGATCTTACTCTAACTGTAGTAATAATAACTGTATTACTGGTAATAATAATAATAACTGTAGTAATAATAATAATGCACGTAAAATCAACTTGGATTATGAGGTGCCATGATTTTCAGCACTTCTTTAGAAACTTCACATTTTTCCTTGTCTGCATTATAATACACTGTTTGTAATATTCTAATTTCCAAATTCAAGATACAACCTGCACACGATAATAGTAGGCAACAGAATGGATTAATTTAAAACCAGTCCAACAAATAATTTTAAATTTAATCAATTAATTATTCCAACCAGTTTAATGATAAGGTATCTTGTAGAGATTTTCATCAAAATCAGGTATGTAGCACCTCTGGTGTTGTTAAAGCAGTGGTGAATTTTGGCTGCATCATCACAGTCACGTCTCGTTGCACAAATGGGCTCCAGCAGATGACACAGCAGCATCATGCTGATGCACCCAGCTCTCACCCTGTGTATTCATTTAGAAAATGCATTATTTTGGTTTCTGTGCATAAGAGAAGATTTGAAGAAGGAAGAAGGATGGTAAGTAAGAGTATTTGAAATTTTTACTAAGTTGTTCACTAGCAGGACATGGCAGAATGTCTCACAGGAAGGAACCAAAAGCTACACTCCTAAATGTCCTTGAAAAACAGGAAAGAGCAAGATCTAAAATTTTAGCAACATAAGGAACTGTGGGATTAATGTGAGCTATGATAGTGAAGGTCTTCCTGAAAGCTTGAGGGTTTCTTTGCTACTTAGAACTGCAGGTAAGATAAAAGGAACGAGAAGATGGTCAAATGCATCAGGATATCTACTCATATTCCTTGTTAGGAGGAGACACAGATAAGAAATGCTTATCATTAGAGTCATCACATTTATTGTACATGGCTGATAGTTCTTGCTGATACAGGCTGTTTCATTCAGAATGTGCACTAAATAATGCCACACTGCCCAGAAATTATCTGTTGATCTTCAGAGTTGTATTCTGCACTCATTGGTGATTTGCTTGTGTGTTCTCTGGAACTGGAGTCATGCTGGTTTTGGGATGCCAAAGCCATTGCTCATGCTTGAACTTCTCAGTTTTTGTTTTCATTCCCCATTCTTTTTTATCCAGCCATTGCAATCTGGCTCACCCTTCTGAAAGCTCTAAATATGAATTGTGAGGAAAGAATTTCAAACAGTATGATTATAGTTTGGACTTAGAACTTCACCAGTATTTCACTGTACCCCAAGGTACAGAAGTTTTTATTAAACTTCTCCTTGCCATGTACTGTGATTACATAGCAGAACTACCCTTTCTGCATTTTTTCTTGAAATGTCAATGAAATAAGAACAAAACAGGTGTTTGGAACAAAACCTTCTGGAAGGAAGATCAGATAGCCTAGGAGAAGATTTGTCAGGGTTTTAAAATGGATTAGCTGGCAATCCAAAATCTGGCAAAGAAGGCTTTCTCTGTGGCTAGTTAGCTGGATGTTGCTGCTAGCAGTGGTTTAGAAGGCTGTGGAACAGAAAGGGATTGTACCAAGATTTCCTAGAATTTGTACCAAAGAAATAATTGTGCTGGAAGGCAATCTAGTACACTTCTGCATCTTCGGTCCACACAGCAAGCTCAAGGTTGTCTTCTTTCCTCGGGTTGTGTTTTCCCTGCCAGACAGTTTTTTCAGAGAACAGGAATTTTTTTTAAGGACTTCCAAACATGCCTCTTCAGCTAGATGACCAACTAGTATGTTTTGGGAATTTACTTTTTCATTTCTGTAACCAAAGTTAGAGGAATTACCCCCTGGAATTATATAACCTTCTTATTTCCTGAAGCCATTTAAAAATCCCAGAGAAAAATATCAATTCAGCAAGCTTTAAGACTGAAGGATTCTGAGGGTAGTTCTACAATTGCCAGTTCAAAAGTGGTTTACTGTTTCTCCATTGTCTTTATCTCTTACAAAAAATGCTTCATGCTTGTTTTTACTTGGATTTTTAGAAAAGCAAACATTTTGTTAATTATCAAGAAATTAATTTTTAATGTTTCATAAGAAAGAGTTCCCACATCTTCTGTGCATTGAACCACCAAAAAGTGTAAGATCTTAAATAAAATCTGTCTGTATGAAAGAGGTGGCTGCTGTCAATGCACTGAAAAGTACAATCAGAAAGTTTAAAATACTTAACATTAAATTAAATGAATATATTGTATTTTCTATGTTTTCCTTTTTCATAGTTTAAATATTTGTATTAGAATATATTTTCCATTGACGGATGCTGTCTTGGAGGGAGCACTTTACTAAATCAAGCAAGCTTGAAATCTCAGAATCTCTTGGGCTTTTCAGGCTTTGTAGCAACATTCTTCCTTGATCACACAGATTTGATGTGTTAATCAAGGTGGACACTGCTCTACAACATGCTACTTAATCATGCACAACATATGTCTTTCAGTTTCCAAATTTGCTTCAAGTATTCTTTTCTATGAGCTGTTTATCCTTGAAATTACTTTATCGCTGGAATTTCTTTTCTCCAGAAAAATGGGATATTTCTGATGACTGCTCTAGTAACGTGATTTTTTCATGTGTGCAGTGTGCCTAATTCTGGTTGTTGTTTCAAGGTTGGTTTTTGGATTAAGCAATTTCTACAGCAGCTTCCATTAATGTTGTTAAAGCTGCACTACTCTTTGAAACATAACTGGAGATTTACATTCCAGCCTATTAAGGAGCAGAGAGGTCTGGCAGAGGAGTTGGCAGGAGGGATTTTGGGTTCTGTCAAGTTCACCAGCACAGCTAACACAGTGCGTCATCTGTGCCTGAGCGTGGAAAAGCCCTCGCTGGCTGAATTCGAGATTCAGAACCTTTTAATCACAATTTCCTCAGAAAAACTCACAAAACACCACTTGTCATCCTTGAAATTCTGCAGCCATTGCAGGTCATCCCAGAAATATCCTCTTCCAGCAGCTGACACTTGTTTCATGGATCCAGAAATGGGGCTGCACCAACAGAGCTGATCCAAGAAAACTTCTATCAGGAGCAGCTGGTCAGTGTCGGTCCTGTTGTCTTTTGGTGCAGCTGTGCACAGAACATCTGGTGCCCCTGCCAAAAGTGGAGGAAAGCTTTTCAGTAATATCAAGGTTGGTTTAAAAGGCCCAAAACTGTCCTGCAGCATGATGTCAAGTACGTACTGAAGAGACCCCATTGTGGGCAGTTGGTGGAAAATGCCTCTGCCAGAGGCAGTGCTACAGCCAGGCAGACATGGGCTTGGGTTCACCTGCCAGAACCCTGTGGATGCACTGGTCATAGATAAAGATACATAAAACTGGCATCAGCTTTCTTACCAATTATTTCTCTCTGTGCTGATTGAGCACGCTCTTTTCTCTTTATGTATTTATTTAGGTTTTTTGAGATTCTTACAGTTGTGCTCTCTCCTGATGGTCTCTTGATTCAGGTCCATAAACTTCCTAATATTTTGGTTTTTTGCCCCTGCTATAACTCTTTGTGAGACTAATGTTGTAAGATTTTTGACTTGGTTTGACATGTATAGCACAGCACATGGCTCCTGGTGCTGTCCTTATGTAGTTCATGTTTCCACATGGAGTTACCCTGTCCCTTATACAGAACTTTCTCTTTGGGAGGCTCAGGAGGCTCTTTCAGTCTGTGTCTGCCAGGCTGTAATACCAGTCAGCAGCAGTCCTGCCCTCCAGCAGATTTACCACTCTCCCAAATGTGATGTCAGTCAGAAATGTGATGAGGGTGCACTTCATGCCATTTTCCATGTTGTTAATGAAAACATTCACCACAGTATCAGGCCCTGAAAACAGGATTCAGAACCACCTGCCTGCTAAGCCCTGGCAGTGCAGTTTTCCACTCTTTCCTCCAGACTTTCTCTCCCAGCTTGTCCCCATGGGTACCAAAGGAGCCTGCAAAAGACAGGCTGCTCTTTCCTTAGATACAGAGCTCGGTGTTTCATTGAAGAAAATGATCCTGTTTTCCTTGGTCAGTTGGTTTTTTGTGTTGTAAATCACTTTTGTGTTCTTCCTGTGTCTGGAAATGCTCTCTATGAGGACTTGCTCCCTACTGTTCAGCCTGTAGCTCCCCCAGACCTGTTCCTTGCCTTCTTTGAATTCTTGTCAAAGGTTTTATTTCTGGTTCCCCAGAAAATCAGTTGGCAAGAGACTGAGTCTCCCAAGGGGGGAACCTTGAGGATTAGAAGTTCTCTTTCCTATGATGTCATTGAGGGTTCTTAGCATAAATAAGAAACTATTCTGCTATCACGTGCTATTCAGTGGAAAATTTTCAGTGAGCTCTACTTCCAAGTTACATTTCATCAGACATTGTTCAGTTTCTCCATGGTGAACTAGACCCAAAATCTTTTGGTAGCTGCTCTGAACTGAGTGTCGGCTCATTGCATGACAGAAGATGGATGTAAAATTCCATTTCTATCCAGACGTTTTTCTTCTAAAGTGAAAAACTGATTTTTCAGTGAATCACTTTACCATATATACCCATATAAATCTGATTAATTTTTTTTTAGTTCATTCCTGTTAAGTTGTAAAAATTGTATAGAATGTGCTCTGATTATGCGATGCATTTTTATTAAAAGTATGTGAAATTGGAAAATCACATGAAACTTAGAAAAGAACAGTAAAATTAAGGTTAAGCAAGGTGAATGTATTAGTACATATTTGAAAGTTTATAAAAGTATAGGTATTTGAAAGTTTTTGGTTTAAAATTTAGGAGAGGAGATGCTGCTGGGAGTAAGGATGTGTCCTGTGTACTTGTGAGCTGACTTGGAAATATGTAATTGGACTATACTGTAATAAGGCATCTATTTTAATAGTTATTTTAATGTCTTAAGCATTTCCCTGTTGTTGCCTAAGTCAGTTAAACAGGCTGTCTGTACAGCAGTTTACAGAGTATCCTGTGTTAATGTTTTGCAGTGGCTGCAGAAGTGTTTTGGTCTACCAGGGCTCCAGGAGCACACTGCAGTTCCTAGATATATCATCAATTAATCACCCCCTCCAACTGAGCAGTTAATGGATATTGATCACTTTTTTATCATGAATTGCAATGTATTCTATCATTTGAGTGTTGTTTGTCAAAACTTTTTACAAATTGCTGTGCAGGACCTTGTATCACAGCTGGTGTAGTTTAAGGTTTGGACAGAGTCACTGTGAATGAAGCCCTGCTGTGAAATAAAAGTCAAAAGGCATCTTGGCATCCCAACCATTTCCTTGGGAGAAGATTACAGCCTGAGTATGTTGAACTTTATTGCCATGGGCCTCATGACAGTATTCAGAAACATGCATGGCATTTCTGTTAAAGAAACTCAGATGTGCTGAGACGCGAGGGATGGCATTCTTGTTTTTATCAGTATCTTGCAAAAAAAGTTACATGTTTTTAGGCTTCTAGGGTACAGAAAAATACAGTGACAAATGTGTAATTTATGCACATAAAAATTGAGGTTCCTGATCCCCTAGATGTAATTTGTAAAGAGGAGGAGGAAATGACTAACCTCAAGCCTAGACGGAAATGTGTTTATTGAGAAAGCGTGGGGGCTGGGGGGGCTTGACAGCTCCTCTTTGAGTGAAATGTTGTTCCTTGTTTTCACTTGCTGTGAGATCAGGAGTAGGATGGGGCTGCACAGGGAAAATCTGTTGCATTTGCTAGCTTGTGAGTGTGTGGAGTAAAGCAAAAGGAGACTTAAAAATCATTGAACACTACATGCTTGTGCAATTGCATCTGGTCTGCCCTGATTGACTCCTGCTCCTTATACCACTGTGCTTCAAGGGAAGGCAAACTCATGATGATTCAGGGCCAGGTGAAGACAAACATGAAGTTCCTCAGGAAGTAAAACACCTCTAAAATAAAACTGGATCTCCTGCCTGGAATGACAACTCTACAATATCTTGCATCCTGTTGCTGGCAGGATAGGTTCCTTAATTAAATGGTCATTGCAAAGGCTTCTGATCAGGCAGAAAGACCAAAAAGTCAAAACAAATCAGTGAGGATTCTCCTGGGTTGGGTGCTGTTCCTTTGTCTTCTGCACTGGCATCACTCTCTGATGGCCATAGAGGGTGAACAAATTGTTATATGGCAGAATTCAGAGCATGGGTCAAGTCTGTGATCTGGACTTCGTGTTCAATTATTGCTGTCAGCCCAGGCAGCAGTATGAGAAACTGCTCATCAAAAACCCAGAGATCTGATCAGTGTTAAACCTGGAAACCACAGACAATAAGTGTGTCCTTGTCTTGGTTTTATTAACTGTGAATCCCTGCACCAGTTTTTAGGCAGAACAAAAAATAAAATTACAAGCTTGGGTTAATGAGTTAACACATAAAATGTATTAGGGTCATGTATGAAGGAAGAGTTGGTTTTTGCAGATTAATACTTTTGAAAAGCTCTTTACATTCTTATCAAAACAAGAAGTTTTAAAAATAATGAGAATTTTGTAGGGCAGTATCTCCCAAATTTTGAGTTTGTTCTTGGAGTTCTGTCAAAAGATAAGGCAGCAGGTAGTCAGTTCTGTGGACTTTCTCAGTGTGTCTACTTTTCATCCTGTTTCTCAGGTCCCAGAAGAGTTCCATTTAATAAAATTGTAGCTCTTTCAATAAGGTTTGATTTCACCATTGTCAACAACAAAAAAAAAAAAAAAAAAAAAAAGGAGAAGTTTTATCCCACTGTAAAGCAAAGCAGCAGCTGGCATTGATGGTGACTTCACTAGACAAAGCTCTATATGAAGATTAGCAAGAAAGTAAATGTTCATGAATTTTCACCAAAAAAAAGCAATTTTGCTTATGATTCTAATAATAAGATTTAAAGTTTCTTGTGGAGGTAATTATGTGAGGCTAGTAAAGGTAATGTAAGTGATTATTGTCATATTGACATTTATTTCAACAAACTGTAATTTTAACTATGGCTTTATCTGTGAAGTTAAAACTTGTAAGTTAAGTACTTTTAAAAGTTATTTTGGAAATTCTAAAATAACTTTTTGGTTTTTCAAGACGGCATATAATTATATTAGCTGTAATCAGATATTGTTAAATTGGCAGTTTATTTACTTACATTTTATTCTGCAAAGACTGAATATAGAAGACATTGATGGTAACATCAGTTCACATAGAAGAGGTTTTCTTTGATCAAAACTCATTTGTAATAGTTCAATTGCATTAATTTTGTATTTGTAGATGAATGAGTAAAATCTATGCAGCTTATCTAATAAAAAGAAAAAATAACCTCATTAATATTAAGGTATGATTATGAATTATGACTATTCTACCTGATGAATCTTTATTCCTTTTAGCGAACAAAACATTTTTCTAAGCTGGGCTGTTGAATTCTTTTACTGCTGTAGACAAAAGTTTTACCTTGTGCGTTAGGATTGACAGTTCATGTTTACAAAATATAAACTGCATCAATACTAAAAGTTCAGTGATTTAGTAAAACCCTGCCCACATAATACATCTGTTAGAATTGGGATTAAAACCTGACACCAGTGAAGTAATCTGTTGAATTTGTAACTAATGTTTCACCTGTAATTTGTAGCTGATGTTCTGCACATAGTTACATGTGCTGACTTAACAGATCTTGGGTTAGTCCTTTAAAAACACATCTGACCCTAAAGTTTCTGGCTTTTTTTTTTTTTTTCTGGATTAATTTTGAGCTTAGTCCTGCAGGGTGATGAATGCTCTTCGTATGCCTGAAAATTGACTTCAGTTATTCTCAGGAGGGACAGTGCAGTGTTGAGCAGCATTTTTAACAGAGCATGCACGCATCCTCCTGTGCTGCCAAAAAGGTATGGATCAAGTGCTGCCATGTTCAGCTTTTTAGTTTGGATGCATTCACTGCATGCTACAGTGATTTCGTGTGATAGTCAGGCCTGTGGGGAATTCCATGTATTTGTGGTGTTCCTGAAAGTAAGGCAAAATTGGATCCCAAGTTTTTGGCATACTCGGATTTCTGCAGATTATTAAAAACGTGGGGTCTGTTTAAAAAGCTTAGTGGCTAAAGCAGAATAGGTTTTAATGCAGGAAGATGCTGTATCAGGTAGCAGTTAATGAGAGGGACTATCAAGATGAATTTAAGAAGAAAATTCCACCTCAAATGTTATCTCAGTGTTCCGTACATGTCTTCTAGATATTTATCACGTGACTAAGAGAAAGCAGAAACCCCTGAGTGTAAGTTGTTGTTTAATGCAGGAAGAGAGGTCATTTTTCTGCACTGTCACTGTGCTCCACTGGCTTGGGCTTGCTCTTGTGGGATATCAGAGGGGGCTTAACAGACTTCTTGAGGCTGCATGTCCAGGAGCACATCAGGGAAGATCTTTTCCTGGGGTGACTTTTCCCAGCTGTTCATCGCTAGGACCACACTGCAGATGGCATCTCGGCTTTGTGATGGTGTACAGTTCCTGATGGTGTACAGTTCATGATGGTGTACAGTTCCTGATGGTGTACAGTTCCTGGTGGTGTAAAGTTCATGATGGGGTACAGTTCATGATGATGTACAATTCCTGATGATGTACCGTTCATGATGGTGTACAGTTACAATTCCTGATGATGTACAGTTCATGATGGTGTACAGTTCCTGATGGTGTACAGTTCATGATGGTGTACAATTCCTGATGGTGTGCAGTTCATGGTGGTGTACAGTTCATGATGGTGTACAATTCCTCATGGTGTACAATCCATGATGGTGTACAATTCATGATGGTGTACAATCCATGATGGTGTACAGTTCCTGATGGTGTACAGTTCATGATGGTGTACAATTCCTCATGGTGTACAGTTCATGATGGTGTACAATTCCTGATGGTGTACAGTTCCTGATGGTGTACAGTTCATGATGGTGTACAGTTCCTGATGGTGTACAGTTCCTGATGGTGTACAGTTCATGATGGTGTACAGTTCATGATGGTGTACAGTTCATGATGGTGTACAGTTCATGATGGTGTACAGTTCCTGATAGTGTACAATTTCTGATGGTGTACAGTTCCTGGTGGTGTACAGTTCCTGATGGTGTACAATTTCTCATGGTGTACAGTTCATGATGGTGTACAATTCCTGATGATGTACAATTCCTCATGGTGTACAGTTCCTGATGGTGTACAGTTCATGATGGTGTACAGTTCCTGATGGGCTACAGTTCATGATGATGTACAATTCCTGATGGGGTACAGTTCCTGATGGTGTACAGTTCCTGATGGTGTACAGTTCCTGATGGTGTACAGTTCATGATGGTATACAATTCCTGATGGTGTACAGTTCATGATGGTATACAATTCCTGTTGGTGTACAGTTCATGGTGGTATACAATACCTTGTTTTCAAGCAAGCATTCCAGGCAGTCCCTGTTCTGAAGTCAAGAGTGAGGAGCAGAGCTGACTCTCTCCTCCAGCACCAGAAGCCTAAGCCACCTACCAGGTTCCAAAAGCTCCCCCATATCAGTCCCACGTGTCCAGCCAAGCAGCCAAAGTCTGTAACTTCCAAGCTCTCAGCTCTGCAATCTAATGGCAATATGGAACCACCAAAGTTTTGCTGAACATTTAAATTGACTGGAGTATAAAAGTAATTCACGTGCGTTGTCAAAGTAAGTGATGTAAGGAAAAACATTCTGCTTTTATTATTCACTTGTCAATTCAGTGTAGCAAAGCTATTTTAAGTGTACATGAATTTCTGTAACCCTTCCAATCTGCTACAGAGTTCAGCAACTGTCTGGATATAGGATCAGTATGGCCAGAACAGTGTGCCAGGTTTTCACTCAATTAGGCATACATTCAAAGCAGTACTCTGCATATGTCATGGTGGAAGTCTCTATTTCACTGTCAAAGAACGTTGTTTTTTTGGTGATTAATTTGCTGAAAATAATTTTTGTTCCCCAGATGTGTTTCAGCTTCATTTTGTGCAAATTAGGTGGAAAAACTTTGATTATTTTATGGTATTTGATTTTTGTCTACTTTTGTAGCAGCAGTAAGAGTATTTTTCACAATTGGTAAAGACATTATATATATAAGGCAGCTGGATTGCCTTGTTTTGGGAGTCTAAATTAATTGCCTGCAACACATATATGACATTTCCAGTACTTTGGTTTGTCTGTAAAATTGAGAAGCTGAGATTTCAGTGCAACATCTCTTTTAACTATGGCATTCTGTCATGCAGCTACAATGCAAGTAAACAATTAATTAGTTCCACTCATCTTAAAACAACAGTGTTGCAATTTATTCCTAACTGAGATAATTTTGTATTCCATGTCATATACAGGAGAAGAAAAAAAAATATAGAGAGATAATACTTCCACACTACAAGTCCATGTACTGCTGACATGGAATATGTGGAGAATTTCATACTTGAAGGAAGGAATGGAAAAATAATCTAATGTGTTGTTTATATGGTGATGATATATATCTTTGAGACATATGTTAGCTCTTGGAGTATTGAATGCTCTCTAGGTGAAGATACATTGCTCAGTTTTTATAAAGATATTTTTATGTATATTTTGGATAAAAGCCCGAACTCTTTCAAATAATTTGAGCTAAGGGATTAAGTAGGTAACCTGAAATTGAGGATGGATTATTTTATACCTGGTTATAAATAATCATGTACAGAAATAAGATATGTATTTCTTTGAAAGCTGTTGCACATTTCTAAAGATTGGAAAGTAAAATTTTAAGTGGGAAGTGTTTTTGTTAAGTGAAACATACTAAGAATATTTATCATATATTGAACTAAAAATATGTATGCTAACATCCAAATGGGGATTAAGGCTGTGGATAACAATAGGGAATAATGCAGAAATAGAAAATTGAAAGCAGCTGAGGCTGTGTCCTTTAGCCTTATGCTCTGAGATCTTACAAACTAATTTGGGTTTGCTACATACATGTTGCAATACCAAGAGGCATCATTGAAACATTTATTGAGTATTTTCAGGGTCTATTTTTGTTAGTTTTCCTCTACCAGGTTGGAAGTGTGTTATGAAGTGTGAGCACTTGCCAAACTCGTGTTGTCCATGCACAGTGAGCATTCATGCATTTGTGCAGAGTTAGACACATTGGAACCCTCAGTAACTCTGTGCAGAAATAAACCTTCACAACTGTGAACTTGTTGTGTCCCTCTTCAGAATTTATGTGTAAGCAGTTTTCTAAATGCTGCTGTATTTAACTATAAATGGGCATTGCTATTCCATTTACATGAGCTTGATTAAAGCAATAGAAGATGAAGGATTTGTTATTGAGAAATCACAAAAGTTGAAATAGACTTTAAAATTAAGAGAAGCAAAATTGTCTTGTGATGGGTTTTTTGTTCTGTTGTTTTAAACCTGCAATCCACAGTCACTCTGCAGCCATTTAAGAAAAAGAATGAGATGGATACAAATAACATCTTAATAATCCATAACATTGTTGGTTTTGTAAAGCAGATTTCATATTTCTGCTATCACAATTGGCTGGTGCCAGGTTTCTGCTAGTTGTTCTGTTTTAGATAACTCTGATATGTTGAAGTCATAAATGTAAAGTCTGGCAGAGGAACACTTGAGATATTTCAATTTTATCATTTGGTCAGTTGTTGCAGTTAACAGGAGTGGTTTGAGTTGCAGGGTGCCCACTGTAACAATGATGTTAAAAATTTTAAATTAATTGTTCAACTGGAAATGTTGGTTGTCCGTTGATTGTCCAGGGGCACAGTGGTGATACATTTGTCAGCTGTACGAGTATGTGCATTATTGTGTTCTTTAGTGGTGGCAAAAAGAGCTACTGAAAAAACACCTGATCACTTTTTAAAAAAGTATCACTTTTAACTCTTGGGTATTTTTTGTTCTTTTTTTTATGGCCATAAAAATTCAAGTAGTTTGTTTTTTAAATATCAAGTTACATTCCAATTCTGCTTTCTTTTAAAAGACTTCCGTAATAAAATCAGGACTTTCATCAGCACAATTACTAGTTGATTTATTTTGGCATACCCTTTTCTGCCTAGAGAGACATGAATGACACACTTGACTGTTGAATGAGGCATTCAGAGACTTGAAGAGAATGGGTTTTCATCTTCTTTTAAAGTTAACCTTGTGCCAAACTTTTGTAGAGGCTGTGGAGGTGATTATTTCATATTGCATAAATGTCACTTCCTTCACGTAGACATTTTGAAAGGGCATTCTTTGGTCATCACATCACTTCCATTTTAGTCAGGTTTGCTCTTGACCCAGATGGAAGCAAACTACCTTTTTATTGTTTCCTAAATGAGGAAAACTTTCCTTATTATGTATAAATGATGACAGTGAATTTGTATTTCAGACATATGAATGAGAAATTGGGTAATAAATTTCTAAGGTGGAAAGAATCACAGCAATACCTGTCTAGGAGAAATCAAGAGAAAATACATAGATAGATAGATAGATAGATGTGTATATGTATGTGTGTATGTGTATATATATATACACACTCATGAATATTTGTACATAATATCGAATTATTAAAGATTTCACTGTATATCAGGAGGATGCCAGAGGGACTCCATAAGACAGAAATGAAGTTACAGTGCATAAACTGGTTTTTCTTATTTTCTTCTTTGTTTTTTCTTGCAGGATTGTTCCTCTTCAGAAGAATACAGCATTGCTGCAGCGCTGCTGCCCCTGACAACCGCCTTCTATAGGGTGAGTGTCTACTGCAACCACTGCTACCTTGTATTTTTTTTACATCACATACATTGTTAAAATGGAGAAAGAGATGGCAGGAGATACATGACAGGCAGGAAGATTAATTGTAAAATTTATTAATGTCAATGGAAATCATCAAGTGGGCTGATATGGACATTACTCCAGAAGGACACTTATTGATGTTGGGTCATTAAGATTGTGAGACATACACCCAGAACTAAATGCAGGCTATATGATGGGTTAGAGAATTATCATTTAATTATATTTAGTCACTAAAATAATAGAAAATAATAATTTCTGATGTTGCTATGTAAAAACTATTTATTGCAGTACTACTGTGTTTAATTTGGCATGTTGAACATGCACTGGCCAATATAATACAATGGTCACTGTAGTACAGTTGGCCAATAAAGTACTTGGCCAAAAGTACAAGTGAAATTTTCAGGCTGTCAAGTTGTTAATTTTGGAGGATATTGTGACTGGGTTATTTTAACTGTGTATTTGTTTTCAATTTCTTGTTTTGGTTTCTTTTTTGGGGGGGAAGTGCATAATGTTTGGTAGTGGCAAAGTACAACATGAGAGTAAATACAAAAATATAAACAATGCACATTTTGTAAGTAATTATTTCAGAAGCAGAACTCTTGCAGCATGACTGTACTTATTTCAATGTCCTGATACAATAGCATTTCCACCAGTTCTGGGTAGCTCCAGTCCTGCTCTTTAAGATGTACATACCTGAGGAGATAAGTTCAGAATGTGGACTGGCTTGCAGTATTAAATAACTTTGTTTAATGTGAATGTTGTTACACAACCCAGTTTGGGAAATAAGTGCTTGGTCATTGGTAATTGGTACACTGGGATAGTGCAAAACAATGATTGCTTTAACAGCTTATCTACACATTGATATTACAGGAATTGAAAAATGCAACCTTCCACCTTCAGTCAGTCATTTTTGGTTTAAATTATATATTCCAATCAATTTCTATTTTGTTTTTTTTTAACTAGAAAAAGATTCTGCCATGTTGTTTTTAGAATAAAAATTGTCAAACTTTACCAATCATAGAAACCAGAATCATCTGTTGAAGGCAAGAGCAATTTTGACAAACTTCAGTGTGTGGATTTCCTGACATTTCTTATTTAAATTAGTACTTAACAACGTGTATGGAGACTGAAGTGGCAGGGTTTTTTCCTCTTCTTATTATTTGAACTGTAAAAAAGTTTTATTTAAATGTGTTTTAGTTTATAGCTGTACATAATACCCCACAACTGCTTTTAGGGAAGAGTGTACAGAGTATTTTCATTCTCTTATGTAAAGTAGCATGGTGAGATGCTAAATTTTTCAGTCCCAGCAAACTGACTTTCTCCCATCTTTAAATCCAAGTTTATCTTGCTCTGTTCCCTCTGGTTTGAGTCCTTCAGTAGCAGAATTGTTGTTTCACATTTGCTGCTGCCACAAATACTTAATTTGAGGGAAGAGCTAATGAGCTATAGAAATTTCCCTCTTCCCTATTTTACTTATTTACTGCATAAATTCTACATTTTTAAGAATCTTCTGCTTTCTTTTATTTTCTGGTTTTGAGTTTTGCTTCTAAGAATAGCCAAGAGAGCCCACATAGCTCCTTACCTTGGGAGGTACAGGGAGTATTTTGGGCTGTTGGTGCAGTTTGGTATTAGATTTCTACCTCAGTAAAGTTTGATCAAGTAGGCAAAAAAAAAAAAAAAAAAGAGAGAGAGAGAATAAAACCAGACTTTTTAATGTAGTATCAGGAGTTTTGAAATAAGCTTAAACAAGTTTTGATTTCACCATCAAGCAAAGCAAAAATCTGGATTGAATATAAAATATATTTAAGTAATTTCATCTACACATTTGTATTTTTTGGTAGAGGTACCAAGATCTCACACCATTTCTCTCACAGAAAGTTCTCTGAAATCTTTTTTTAATAGCCTGGACTATTTAACTCTAAAAATACACTCAGGAAACTGTGAGTCCCTTGATGGAAGAAGCATGATGAGTTTTTTAATGTGCCTGACCTGAATTAAAAATTAAAATAACCTGACTATTAACTTGCAAAACCCAGCTGTTAATGCATAATAGAAAAAGAATTTTGTTTTTCCCAGATCTAATCCTCAGGTTCAGTGATGGTCCCCTTTGGTATGTCCCATTAGATACAATTCTTTGGCAAAAGTACTTATTTTGGCATACAACTGTTCATACTAAACACAAACTGACATGCTGTTCAGAACATAAGATTATTGCACTGACTTTGCAGTGATTAGTTAAAAGTCAGATTAACAGTTTAAGGTTCAGTTTGAGTAGAACTTATACTTTTGAGTAAAAAATTATACTTTTTGGAGGATCTTTCAGCTTCTCTAGAGGTTTTCAAAATTGTGTCATAGACTGGAGTGAATATATTCTACCTGGCATGAGACTGTGCTTCAACATGAAGAATTATCTTACTCTGCCATATGATTGTGTTGATGCTTCCAAGGAGGAAGCAGTGCTTGGCAGGGTGCAGATGTTTTGCTGGTGTTTCTGTTCTCAGAGTACCATGTTTAATGCCAGCAGCCTGTTAAATCTCATTTCACCCACCCCTTTTGAGACTGGGCAATGTTCTTGGCAGCCAGGGATAGACAGGAATTGTGCATCTGACAGTGGCACAGGGTTCCATTTGTGTGCACTCTGGTGTCATTGCACAGGCTGTGCTCCAAATCAAGTTAGCAGTGACAAAATCTGTAGTAAATCTAAAAGTAAAGAAGAGTTGTAAGAGTCTATAGAGTTCAGTCCAGTCTGATATTTTACCATCTATGTTTGCTGTAGCATTTTGATGGGAAATTGTGATGGAATTCCATGTCACAGCATTTCATTGTTAGTGTAGTTCCTCTTGTTTCCACTGAAGTAGTATAAAGATGTTACATGACTTCACAGTTCCTTTATGGAACTACTGTTGTGTTCATGAAATGCTAGGTTTCATTTTATTTCTCCAAGACAAAGCAGAGCACAAATGAAGCAATTACCTGTTCTTCCTGAAAAACTTCACTGTTTTACTGAACACAGAACAAGTGTTTGAGGTGTATAAATAATGAGAAGGACATGGTTGAGCCCAACAGATAAGCCAAGGAACTTAGCAGTAACACAGCTTAAGACTTGGAGGTGATGTTGGTAAGATTTTGGAATGGTTGTGTCATGCATTAGCCTTGAGGGATTTTAAATATTTTTGGTAAAACAGCAGAAAATTTAAAGGAGGGACCAAGCTGGCATGATGTAACCCATCTTGTCTTAATGCCTTTGCTTATTTAAAAGCTAGTCTAGGGTATTTCTACACAGATCCAATTAAAATTACAAGAAACATCACGCTGTGTACAGCGTGCGAGGAGCTCTTGGGATGTCTGGTGAAATTTCAGAATTCTCCCTGAAGTCTGGTGAGTGATCTATTGTGAAACTTGATCAGGCAGGATTTGATCACACTCTAAGTCAGAGCTGATGGGATTAAAGTCATAGACAGGAAGTCAGCACTGGTTGCATATTTGTGGCCTGGAGTAATAATTGAATTTTTCTAGAAAAAATAGTCCCAATGCTTTTTAAAATTTTTAAATATTGGACACAAGCTGTTAGCAAAATGTGACTCATCAGTGACAGTGGACTTTGGTGTGTACTGTTAATGTCACAAAAACAAACAAATTTTTGCTTCTGGGTTAGAAAAAGGTTTTAGTTTACCATTAGTAATACCGTTGGAATTTTGTTTAAAATTGAAACAATATAAATAAAATGCATTTATACGTGAAGATAAAAGAATTTTTCCATGTTTTCATGGTACCAGTGACCCATGCCTAATTGGTAAGTGCTCCCTTCTTCTGTGTATAAAGTGGAAATGTAGTACTCCTTGGTGCTGTGGAAAAGAGGTCTTGTTCTGTGTGGGGGAAGAGAGGAGGAGAGGAAAGGGACCTGCTTTAATCATGTTTTCCTTGCATTAACTCATCCAGGAGCAGTTTGGTGCTTGCACAACCAGCACTGTCCCATCCCCAGGCTTTGGGCTCCCTGTTTGTGCTGGCTCCCTGCCAGGCTGGCAGGATGTGGTGAGCCCACGCTGCCTCTCTGCAGGCTGCAGTTCCAGCCTGTCCTGGACCATGGCAGTGACAATGACACAGCTGCCACCCCAGGGTCCCCAGTGCTGCCCCAGGCAGGGGCCACCTCTCCATCTGCCCTCCCTGCAGCTCAGCTGATCCCTGGCACTCTGGTCAGTCCCTCTTGCATCCCTCACCCACTGAATTTTAGACAAACAAATGTTAGACACAGTTGTGTTCCCCTCTCAACCCGATTGTGCAGATTATAGTAAAATTTTCCACCCCTCAGGGATCTTTTCCAAAATTTTATGACTAAAATGTTATGGTTAAACTGTGTATAATCATCTGTGTTCCCATACATTTCTACCACATTGCACAGTCCACAGTAGCTTTGCACAGTAGCATCCACAGTCCACTTGCAAATTTTCTGTTCTTCGGCATTCAGAAATGTTTGGATAAAGGAAATATCGTAATAAAAATGCACTGGTCTAAGAGTAAAGTTTTCTCTGTGTAGATGTTACGAATGGGGCTCCACATTTATAGACAAGCATTTCTTTAAATTGCAGTATTCAGAGCAGTAGTATTTTTCAGAATCACAGGTTAATTAGAAAATGAGAAATTAATTTAAATTTCTGAGTCGGTTGTTTTTAATGGTTTGCTGTATGCTTGGAGAGTGCTGATCTAGTTTAGGCAAAAAATAACCCAAATGCAACAAAATTTTTCTCAGTTTGGATGTATTACATTCAAATTGACATTTGTCTTGTAGCAAGATGCACTGGAGACTGCTTTTGAATTTTTATGTGACTAAATTATGTAATTCTTGGGAGGGAGAGAGGGAAAAACTGATTTTTTAAATTGATTTTTTTTAAAATGCTTCTAAGCCACAAAATTTCAAATAAAATTTCAGTTGGATACTGATGTGAATTTTTTGTAGAACTTGAAATGGAATGAGAGAAATGAGTCTGCAGCTTTGCAGACTGAGGCTGGCTGAACTCCTTAGGAATGGCATCATTGGGCTGTTCTCTCCATGGCTGCCCATTTTTCATTTGTACTCCATGTTCCTGTACTTTTGTTGAAAAGGAAAGAGAATTACATAAAATCAGAGACTTTTTTCAGAGTTTTTAAAAGAACAACACTTGATGTAAATAATTTAAATTAAAATATTTCGATATAGTACAGAACATTTATTCAGGTCATCTTAAGAATTATCCTGGCAGCATTTTTGTGAAGAAAAGGATTTTAGTTCAAGGGCTTTTTTTATAATCTTCAAGGAGAATACAAAATTGTGAGTTAAGTAAGAAGCTGATTTAATAAAAAATGTGAAACTGGAAGTGTTTTGTGTTAATGCACCAATAGATATCATTTGAATGTTTTTCGTAGTGAATTATATGTGGTGTTTTGCATAGCACAGTAATAAAATGAAAGTACTTCCTAGCTGAAATGGATTACCAAGTTTCAGTAGCAGTTATGGCAGATACTCAGTGGAACAAAGCCTTTACTCCTTGAAATGCCTGAGAAAATGACTGCTCAACTCCAGAGCCTGGAGCTGGGTGTAGGAGGGATTCCCAATTTCATGGATGAAAGCTTTCTCTGAAGATTGGGGGCAGTACTAGTGATATTCAGAACAGTTTATAATATTTTAATCATTATCATTAACCTCCCCCTTCCAAGAGAGACCCAATTCAAGGTTAATTGTGTAACAGAAGCTTCATAATTTGAATTGTGCTCCTTGTTGTGTAGCAGCAGCTGTGAAGTCACAGGGAAGATGCTCCATGAAAGGATGATGGGCAAAATCTGTGATGATGGGTGAAGAGTTGATTGCATTTTTGTGTCTTTGTCAGGCAAATTTTGCAGTTAGTGTCAGCTGGAATCAGTGGAATATTGGTCCACCTACTGTGGAAAACAGTGGCATAATTTGGTACTTATGTTCTCTCTGTTACTTAATGACAATATTATAGTAGTGCTTATTTTAGGATTTGTATAAATACCAGGGAATTGCATAAAGCTATTGGGTGATGCAGGTAATTTAGAAAAGCAAAACTAGTGATTTTTTTTTAACATTTAACATGAGTTTTGATTTTTAACTTTAATTTCTGCACATCTGTGATTGTCCATGTAATTCTCATAATCAGCAGCATGCTTTTGGCCTCCTGGAAAGCTAGGAAGAGTTTCTGTAATATGTTAGCTTTCTACACTGATGTTTTCATTCTTGCACCTAGTTATTGTGCTTCCTTCTAAAACTTTCTGTCCTACTCTGGTGTACTTGGAATAAAATCACTTCTGCTTTAAAATTCTTCACTCTTGAATTGCTGGCTTTAATTTAGGAAACTCCCATCGTGAAAGACTTCCTTTATTATCTTGGCAAGGAGTTTTGTCTGCTTCCATTAATTTTCTTTTTGTATCTCTATCCTGCCAGCTCTGATACTATCTTAGTCTATGGAAATGTTTTTGTGACTGAAATAGTATTAAGTAACATTATTTTTAGTACTAAAATTATTTTATTTATCCATTCTCAGAATGCTAATCCCTTTAATATAAAAATACATTAAGTTGCCTGCTTAAAAGGAGCATGACTGTATCATGTAATGGATAATAGAGAAGAAGCTGGACCACAAAGGATATTTACAACATTATCAAGTGTCTATATGAGCATTATTTGCATTCCTGGAAAATCCAGGAGCCTTAATTGTGGACCAGAACTGCTGGTGTTGCTTTTGTACAAAAGAACAGAAAAATGAAGATACTTACCCTCAAAAGCTTACAACAAGTATTTGAAATAAGTGATAATACTTGAAACCAGCTTGAAGCATTGGAAGGAAGCTGTGGAGTCATCATTATTGCTCATGATTCATGACAGTCATCATTATTCTTTACAACAATCATTACTCCTGGTGATTCTGTGCACCAGTAGGTTAATTAGGGCTGGAGTTTTAATAGACATGACCTAAAAGTAGCATTTTATTGACTTTTGAGAGAGAATAATATGGTTACTTGGCAGGTGCTTATGAATATGAGTGGGGTCATGGAAGAGCATTTTTAAGGCCATGGTCGAAGTTCTGTCAATATTTCCAAACACTCCTCCAGTCAAAAGTTTTTATTACATCCATTAAAAGTTCTTTTCATAAAAATATTGTAGTTCAGTGAATTATTTTTGTGAAAGCAAACATGCTTTTCATGTTAAAACAGGAATCTGAGGATTCTTGTTAGAAATGATTGAATGCTTTTGCAGTATCCCTTGCAAACACAGGCACCCAAATGTCATCTCTGCTCCTTAAGATTTTAACTTGTGCACTTTGCTTCTGATAGATACATAATGCATGCCTGTAGAATACATTTTATGTCTTTGCAGTAGAGAATATCTCACTTCCAAAATTATTTTTAGGTGGGGGAAAAAGAAATTGAACAAGAAAGTATAATACAACAGATTAGCATATTAATAGGAGAGACTAACTGGGGAATGTTTTTAACATGTGTCTTTACAAGGAATTTAAGAAATTAATTACTTTGGTAACATTATTCTGTTCAAGAAGCTGGCTTTCCCAGAATGATAACATAATGGAAAACATTATTTAGCAATCTGTAGTTCCTTCCCTTAGTGGTTTGTGGGAGGAAGTACTTGGTCAGGAAGAAAAAAAAAGGAAATTTCCCCCAATTAAAATGAGATGTAATGATGAATTTTGTAGTAAATTTCGTGTTACTGACCCACTATTGCCTGGAATAAGGAGAAATCTTTCTGTTGCATTTCCTCTCTATTGAATCACATAATTTGTAAGTGATTTACATAACTCTGGTTTAAGAATTTTGAGTTCGTTGTTGCCCATCTCTTTACGTTGTTACTTCTAGGGGGGATTACAGTGTTACAGAAATTCTGATTCACTTCGAATTTTCACCCTGAAAGAATTTCTGGTGGCTTAATTAAAATCTAGTAAAGCTTCTGAGCTTAATGTGAAGGAATGTAAATGAAGTAACAGAGTCCCCCGTGCGTTTTCCACATGTGTAAGTTCAGCTTTGCCTCCTCATCACCACGTCCTTAATCCCAGTAGAATGGAACTTTCTGCATGAAAACACAATTTCCTTCCTTGAGTTCCATTTCATTGTGGCATTATTAACTGTCGTGACTTGAGCACCATTATTTTGTTTCCATGAGAGAGCAAATGCTTACAGATGGCAAGTCAGAAAAATTGCTGATACATTTGTGTGTATTGCCTGCTGCTCCATGAATGTCTCATAGAATGTCTCTAGATAGCTCATCAACAATTTAAACTGAGTGTGACCAAAGAATTGAGGTGTCACAAATGCTTTTCTTCCTTACATAGTCAAGTGATTTAAGGCCATAATTGGAGTTTTTACCTCCTACTCTTGTTTTCATCCATATCCCTGCATTTTTTTCTATTTGCTGCTTCTGTACCCTTCATGACAATACTTAGAGTTGGAATTCTTGGTAGGATGCTCTTCTTGACTTCCTCTGATTAATCACAGCCCTCTGAACTTGTGAATACCCCATCAGCTCATTGTCCTGAGTTCATAGCACTGTGCCAGTGAGAATTCACAGGGCAGGTGTGTGGCTCTCCTCTTCCTCGTGTGCTGCACGTGCCCAAACTGCACCTACCACTTGGCAGAACTGTTCCTGACAATATCCTGCTCTGTAAGGCACTTCCATTCATTTTCTTTGTTGGTCAAACTGGAATTGTTTGATCTCTCAAATGGCTTAGCTCAGAGTGAAAGTTCCGTTTTCTTGTCCTTACTTTCAGAATTCTTCAGAAAATTGTGCTTCCTGATTTTGCCCATCCTCTTTCTTTCACCTGAATCATGTAGTATATATATCATTTATATTGCCAAGATGAGATCTACTACTGTGAAAATTTTATGAATTTGCAATTTATATTCTGTATTGTACCCTTAAAATTTGCTCATCCTGCTCTTGAGATCTACTTGAGGGCTATTGTGTTAATAGTTTCTTCAGATAAGGAAATGCTGCATATTGAGCGAAATTCAGAAATAATTTGACCAGTGAAGACAGAGAAAGCTCCCATAGAAGGAAAATAGTAATTAAGAACTACTAGAATGAAGTGACAGAAGAACTTAAAGTAGTTACTTTATTACCCCCTTGGGGGATTACTTAGATGCTCTACTTAGCTGGGCTTTAAGTTATGTACTGGATCTAAGAACCATTATTTGAATATAGATAAAACCCATAAACTTGTGAGATTTACAGGGTTTATTTATTTCTGAGCACAGACCTGGATAAGAACTTTGTTGCTGTGGGTTATTTTTGTGGGTAGAGCCAATGCCACCATTCCAGGGCACTCACAGGTGCACACTTACTGCTAAACCACCTGATCCAAAGGGATTCAGTGACTTTTTGGGAGATTTTCAAAGAACTGTGTCAAAGCTTGAAAAACTCTTCAGATGGATTCAACACTTCAACTGAGATTTTGTGAAATCTGTATCTGAAATAATGGATTTAACACACCAAAACTTCATTATACTATATAGAGGGAGAAAAATCAAAATATTTCTTATCCTCTTTGTGGAGTTTGACCTTATTTAGAGATGTGAAGTTCTAGTATGAAAATGTATTCTCTTTTTTGTAGGATCAGTACATACATTGTTCTAGACTATTTTAGTTTCCTTTCTTTCTTTGTATAACAGAACTATTTAAATCTCTTTTCATCTCTTTGGAGAAAGCAATATGTTATTATGTGTGTTATTTAATGTTACTGGGAACTTTGTATTAGCATCTATCCATCTTGAGAAATCCATGTGGAAATCTGAGGTATTCTGCATGGCTTTAAGTAATGTGTAGTAAATTACACATGACCTTCAGGAATCTAGGATTAGAGATCATGAGTAATTAGATGTTTAAGTGACTTTTGCCAGAAAATGTATACAGTAAATAAAGCTCCATCCAGAACTACATCCCATTTTTGCAAAATTCTAGAATTCTATTGCCCTCTGCTGGTTTAGTGTACCTGGCTGTGATTTGGTAGCACTGAATTATGAATGAATTGACCTTCCTTTTATTTTTCATGGTGAAATAACACATTTTAGTGGACTACCTTACTACTATTTTATTTTAAAATTGAAGTCAATCCTTAGTCTGACTTGGTGACGGGAAAAGGGGCAAATTGTTTTCTTTTTTTTGTTGCCAAGATTTTCAGGTTGGAGACGAAGCTCATTTTAGTATTTCACCATTTTTTTCTAAAGCAGTAAAATAGAAATTAATAGAGGCATTGCAGTTCTTCCTTCATGTTTTTATGACATTTCCTCTCATTTGTGTGCATAATAAGTGTGGGTATAATTCTATACTTTAGACCAAATAGGAAAGTCATCAATTGAATTGAATTTTTTGACTGATGTTATCCATGCAGCACAAAGTCAGAGTTGAAAACATATTGATGTACAATTATTCTTGTTGGAGTATGTGTGTGTAATGGCTTTAAGTTGAGAGAGGGTAGATTTAGAATAGATGATAAGAATAAATCGTTAATTGCAAGGGGGATGAGACATGAGGGAGGGTTGCCCAGAGAAGCTGTGGCTGCCCCATCCCTGGGAGTGTTCCAGGCCAGGTTGGATGGGGCTCTGAGCCACCTGGGAGAGTGGAGGTGTCCCTGCCCCTGGCAGGGGTGTTGGAGCTGGGTGATCTTCAAGGCAAACCATCCTGTGGTTCTGTGCCACACTCTCTGTGCTGCAGTCAGATCTGCAGGTGGGATGTAGATAAGGCTCTGTCCTGCTGGTCAGTCACTGAGGGCTGATCCTGGGGACAGCTTTGAAGGTTTTTGGGCTTAGCAGGATGTGTGTGGCACTGCATGGATGTGCCTGCAGGGCTGGCTGGTAGAAGATGTTAACATGCAGAATTTGGTTTGCACCACTTGGGCAGGGGTGGCTGCAGTAACTGGTACCTGCTCCTGGTGTGCTGGAGTGCTGACTGAATGTTTATCTAAGCAAGGACAGGGACAGGGAGCAGCTCTTTTAATTAGCAGTGCACTGTGTCCTGATGATCTCCAAGCCTGCAGATTCCAGGGATAAGTGTAACCAGAAGAGGAGAGGAGGAGCTTGGGCATGCAAAGGTGCTGCAGTAGCTTCCTCAGAGGGGTCAGATGATGACCACAGCCAGTGATTCCTCCAGGAGCTGAGGAGGAAGTACTCTTTGCCTTCAGCAGCATCCTCCTTCTCACTTGTTCTGCTGCATTTTCTCAGCAAATATATCCTAACCAATAACTCCAGCTGTCAGTTGGAGACAGAAATACATTTTATTTCTGTAGTAAACTGGTTTTCTCCAAAAAACAGTGCACTGTTGAGTTTGCCCCTTCATTTCCATAACTGAGAGACATGCAGCAAAATCCTGTGACAAAAGAGCAATTCGGTATATTCACATATTATTCTTTTTGGTTTGAAAGTCACTTTTCAACTTCACAATCAATAGCTGGATGCTCTGCTTTGCTATAATAAACTTCCTTCTTTAAGCTTTTGTGGTGTAAAGGGTAGTAACTGCTGAGTGACCAGCACAGCACATGCTTTTCTTTATCTGAAACAAGCAATCTAGATAATTTAATGTTACAGAGACATTCTTTGAGGGCCTGGACCCCACAGCAAGTTTGGGAGTCTTGGAACTGGTGCATGTTTCTTACTGAGCTGCAGATACCATTTTCACAATCAGGAGTATCCAGTGCAGGGAAACAGGGAAAAAATTCTAGGCAGGTGTTACCCAGTACCTCTCAGTAAGGTGGAAATAATGGGAAGATAATTCCTGAATTCAGGAAGTTGCCTGTATAGTCTTACATAGCAAGTCCCAAACCTACCTTATGTTCTCACAAACTTATTATGTAATTAATTATTTTGACTGGGGTAAGGTCTGTTTCATACAGAATTTGGGAAGGGAGCATTTGGGGGTTTTAAGTTTCATTAATCTGTTTAAAGGACTCAGTGACCTTCACACAAGTTAACTGATTTTCTGTTGGTTGTTACAATTTACACCTCAATGCACTTTCTGTCATACTGCCAGTTTTAGAATAAGGACTTCATCGGTTCAGAACTGTTTTTAATATTTTCTTCTGTGGTCTCTTTTAAGGTCTCAGTCCCTAAATCTTCCCTTACAAGTAGGAAATTCTTTTGCTGCCTCCTGCATTCATCCTGTCTGGCAGGAGTCAGTTACTGGGACAGAGGGAGAGCACAAATATCAGTGTAGTTTAGCTGCCCTGTGGAGAGTGAGGTGAAGATGTGTTTTATATATGTAGTATTACATGATGGAAAACACCAAACTACTGTTCTACTTAAACTGGAGAAATTCTGAGCAAATTCTTCTGAGTGCAGCAGTAAACATTTGGGCCCTTTTGATGTTTTAGGTGAGTTTCCATTCTAGGGAAATGGGCTGACTAAGCACTCTCAGCATAGAAAACATAGACACTGCAAACTTCAAGGAATGCTTATGTTTGTACCAAGAGTATTTTTAGTCCATGGGTTTAGGCTGCACAGGAACAACTGTGCTTCTTGAGTTTGGTATTGTTACTGCTTTTTTTACAAACAAACTAACCCAAACAAGCAGAGAATCCAAAGTGATTTTGCCCAAAATAACTGGCAGAGCCAGGAACTGCAAGTCCTGATTTTGATTCTGTGCTCTGGCCACTATAAGGTTTTGCCATTTGTTTCAACACATGCAGATGATGAGAAGGATAATATTTATGATCACTGAGCTCTTTTTGATGTGTTTTCTTTCATGCTTTTGTAAACAAACTTTTTTTTATTTGGTCTAGGAATTAGTGTCGGTGTTGATTTATGTCATTATATGTGAACATAAATCTCCATTGTTTAAACATTATGTTTTGTACATGGCTGTTCATGGTTTTAAATTATGAGCACAGGAAGAGCATCTAAAAGCTCCTCAGCTTTCCTGTCATGTTTGTCCCCATGTGAAAATCATTTATCTCATTTTTATTTCTGTAGACCCACTTTTAGGAGCTTGAACTTCTTTTGAGTTTGTGTCAAAGATCACCCTTTTCTACCCAGTTTACCCAATTACCTGATGTGGGTTGAGTCATCAAAGGCAACTGAAGATGTTGATAGCCAGCTCACTCCTTTGTGTGCATTTACTGCACAAATTGACATGAGTTAACCTTACCACCTAGATAGGCTTGAGCAGACTTTTTATTTCCTTTCTCCTTTTGTTTTTCTTTCCCCTTTTTCTTTCTTTTCCCCTTTTTCCTTCCTCCTCTTCTTGACATTCATACTCCCTTTTTGCAGACCTGTTTGTAGACTGGGAGTTCAGTCCCAGTGAAAAAAAAAATACTAAATCAAAGTAAAGTCATGATATGGCTTTAGCTCTAACCTTTGCTTTCAAGCTGTGTCGTCCATATTTTTATTCCATGATTTACCCATCATCCCTATTCCTCTGTAACATGGATTTTGTGCATCTGGATTTTGAGGTAGGCCAATGATTGGGCCAGATGTGTTTGTGGCCCCTATGGTGTGTCTTTTGTATGATTAGTTTTTTTCAAGGGAATGTTCAGCAGTCCCTACAAAGATGAGTAGGACACTGTTTGTGCTGACCTGTTCTGGGATTTAAGAGCTGGATCAGGCATGGGAGATCAGTTATCATTTCCTGTGATCTGCCATAAGCTGCACCACAACTGAAACTTAGGCATGTGGTAAAAAACCCAGATATCTGCTCTCTCAGTCTGCATTGAATAAACAAAGTCACATTGAACATTATTTGAGTAGATGTAGATTTCTTAACAGGTTACCAAGAAATTTTTGTTAAATTCTTTATGATCAAATTAAAGATCGTAAAGAATGATCTTTATGAATCATAATTATACTGCTCACTTTTAGATGGTTAAGCACAAGAAGGCACTTCAGTGGAGTAAATTCTATTAGCATGTCACATAGCCTTTCCTCAGATATAGAATTTTCAAAAACCCATGACAGGGAATAAGTTCATGGCACATGATCAGGACTTTCAGTTCATGCTGTACTTGGAGGAGCCTAGTGAGGAAAACACAGTTTGAGGAATTGCAAAACCGGAAATCTGTAAACCAGGCTGCAAAATTTTTGGTTGCAATTTCCTACCCTTCCATTTGAATGCCCAACTGCCAGCCAGGGAAATATTGGAAGTACTGACTGTTCTGCACAATTCTGCAATTACAAATATTAAATGGAGTAGTATTCATGCTCTCCAGGAAAGTGGTTCAGAGCATAGTCACTACAATAAAATCTAAGTTCTGGATATTGTGTGTTTCAGGTAATAGGTAGTATTGTGAGTGAAAGCCATTAAATGAGGCACCCAGTAATGTACTTTATTACTTCATTTTTCAGGTCTACTGCAGAAATAATTGTAAGCACAAATTTAGATTACCTGCTTCTTTGCTACATGCAGTATACAAAACATTGTTTTGTAGCCTTATTTTTTTAAAAAGTAAGAATATGATAAAAGATTTCATTATTTGGGTCGTTCAAATAAATTTCCTTTCTTTGTACGTGGTTATCAAGAATATTAAACAGCTCCCTGGGAGACTAGTGCAACCTAAATAAATAGATGTACTTGAAAAAAATGGTTCATTCATAATGACTAATGCTGTAACAATTCTGGGTTTGTTTGAGACTTTACAGTGATCCAGACCCTTGTGACTTCAAAGAACATACCCAAATTAGCACTCTTTCAGGAACTGGATTTGGGTCATTCAGTTCAGTAAATAACACTGAAGATAACGATTTATCTCATCTTCTGCTGTTGCAACAAATGCAGATTATCGGAAGGACTCAGCTGACACTTACTTTAAATTTCATTACTACAGTTCTAAATAAAATGAGAAATCATTTTCATCTGTTTGAATACTAATTTCTGTGTTGTACAACTAATATTTATTTTTTAATAAATACTAACTATATATTAAAAATACTGGGGTTTGTTGGTAAGGAAGATGTTTTATATTACAAATGTGTCCTGTACTGTTATCACAAAATTCTTACCTTAGTTCTCATTTTTCTACTCTGAATCAAGAAGACCATGCCTGACACTGGCATTAGACTTGTATACAACCTTCCTGTGTGTTAATTTCTTGAATGGCACTAAACTGGAGATAATTTCTTAGCCCATATTGCAGTACAAAAGTTGATATATTTTGTATTTCAGTCTGTACTACTAATCATATATATACACATATGTGTGTGTCAATTCTGAAGTCATAGCCTTTAAAGAAAATTGAATAATAGGACTGACTTGTCAACTTTGCACATTTTTTGCTTTCAGAAATTAGCACCTGGGGTTAGTCAGTTTGCTTACACCTGTGTACAAGATCATCCTATCTGGACTAACCAGCAGTTCTGGGAAACAACCTTCTATAGCAATGTGCAGAATCAAGTTCGCTCCCTCTACCTTACAGCCAAAGATGACAACCATGCAGTGCAGTTAAAACAAAAGGTAGGAGACTCTATTAAAATATTAAAGTAATGTTTTTATTCACATATGAATTGTCTCCTAGGTTACAGAGAGTTAAGTTATGATTTTTCCAATTTTACATGTTTTTCTTTCATTTTCTCCTGTGTTACACAGTATGCAATAACATGAGAAATAATAGAAGTTTACATTTATCTGCAAAGCATTATAATTTGATGTTAGCTCAGCTTAATGTGGAAAAAGCATTTGCAGGATACCTAGTCATTCATTAATTTAACATCAGGCTTTAGGTCACTACTATCAGCTCCAGATTCCTTTATTCTACTTTGACTGTGTGCCATCTACCTAGTTGCGTCCTAGAATTGGACTCCAACATACAAAAAAATGAATGTTCAGCTGGTCTGGAAGCTATTTATATAAAAGCTTCCCTCACCTGAACATCCTAGGAATTTGGAGAATATTGCCAGCATTGAGCCATGAGCTGCATGTTATTTCTCAGTCTGATTTATGCTTGTTCTTATTTCAGCGAAGTGGATAAGCTGAGGAGAGCAGCTGTGTTAAAATCAGTTAAAATCACCACTCTGAAGAAACATGGAAGATTGGATGGCATGAAAAAGACCTTAAAAGCAATGTTGTTATTTAGATCTGCCCACTCTGTGCTACTGGTGCATTTCAGTAAACTGCTCTCAAACCTCAGTTCCCATAATCATAACTCTTCTTAAACTCTGTTGAGGGTAGTTATTTGCTCTTTCTTTTTAAATGAATATATAATTTAAATAACTGAAGAAGTTTAATTAGCAATGTAATGAGTAAACCTTTGGCCAAGCAATGTTTTTTTTGTTGTAGCTTTATCTTTTCTTCCATGTCTGTATATTTCTTTCTCTGTGTCTTCTAGGAGAAACCTCCTGCAGACCAGGAGAAGACAGCAATGGACCTGGCTGCTGAGCAGCTGAGGTTATGGCCAACCCTTAATAAACAGACACAGCAGGAGCTGGTCCAGAATGAGGAAAGCACAGTTTTCAGCCAGGCCATTCATTTTGCCAACCTCATGGTCTACCTGCTGGTACCACTGGATACAAGTAAGAACAAGCTGCTGAGGACATCAGCCACTGGGGACTGGGAGAGTGGAAGCAACAGCATTGTCACAAACAGGTGGGTACCCAAGGCCAGGGCTCATCCAGCACGATGGGCCACAGCTTGCACAGTGGCTGTACTCTAAATACCAGAGTGTTTCAGCATCTTCACTTCCTTTCAAGTTCAGTAGTTGGGTAGAAGTCTAACATGATTCCTCTCAAGTAACAGAATTTTGTCTGGAGTGATTCCATTTAAAGGAACATTGTATTGTCCCAGTAAGAATTTTTAATCTAGTAATGCAGATGTTGAAGACAAACATGGGATTTGGTGAGAAAGAAAACAGCAGCCCCAAACCCACTCTGTTAGTTTTTATATAACTTGAAAAAAACACTGTATGAACCTAAAATCAAGAAGGCATTTGTATAACATCTATAAAATCATCATTCTGTACAACAGCTGCAAAGGAGGAAAGGCACTGAGGTCACAAAAAGCAAGAGGACTAAACCACAATGGCAAAGGTTAAATTACTAAGGAAGCAGTAGGAGTATAACACCAGTTCCATTCATTCCCCAGCATGCAAATCCAGGACATTTCATAACAAGCCTTCCTCCCTCTTTGTTTATTGTCTTCATTATCACCTCTCTGTACAAATTCTCACTTGATAAAGTTATAGAACACTATGTGAGTACATTGGCATTCAAGTAAAAGACTATCAGGATGAGCTCCCCATGGAGTTAGTCATTTCTGCTGACTGCACACCTCTAATCTCAGGCATTAGGATGTGCTCAGTAGACTGCTTGTGGTGTATGTTGCAATCTATGAATTTGGCCCCAAATACTATTATGGGAGGCATTTTTAGCCATTCAAAGTACATCTCCCACTGACTTGCTTGCTTATCTAATGCACAAAAAATTTTTCTTATGATCTTTTTAGCTTTTGATTGCTTTGCTCTGCAACCTAAATATACAATTAATGATTTTCTCTATATAACTGGATATTTGCTTACCATGGGTTGCAAATTCTTTACTTGACTTTTTGAAGGGAAAACATAGAACTCACTTCCAAAAAGCTGTTTTATCTCTTCTGGGCCTATATGTGCTGGACTCATGGAGAGAAAATTGTCCAGTGTCATCATTCATGAAGTTTTGGCAATGAAAATATGATGTAATTGTGGTACCACCTTTCTGCAAGGTTTGTGAATTGTAACTAGGAAAAACCCACACAGTTTGTCAGTGTCTGTTCAAGTGTCACATGTGCATCCCCAGGTGAATTGTTCACACTTGTTACTGCTTTTATTTGTGCCCTTAGCATTGCAGGCAGTGTTGCAGAGAGCTATGACACTGAGAGTGGGTTTGAGGACTCGGAGAACAATGATGTTGCAAATGCTGTCGTGCGCTTCATCACCAGATTTATTGACAAGGTCTGCACAGAAAGTGGGGTCACACAAGATCACATCAAGGGTCTGCACTGTATGATACCAGGTAGGAATTGTCACAAAAAGGTGCTTTATAGTCTTTTTTTCTTTTCCTCATTAAACAAATGCACTTTCTAATTTGAGTTACCTTCAGATAAGTTAGAGCGTTAGATTTCTTTCCCAGACTGTAATTGCTGTTGAATGTCAGATAATGATTTCCTTGGTGTCAAAATTTGAGAATTTCATTATCAGAGTTTTAATTACAGGACAGCAGCTTTCTCTTTCTCATTGTGTGAGACTTCATTTAGGGTGTTCCTGCTTTTCAGGCATTGTAGCAATGCACATAGAGACTCTGGAGGCTGTCCATCGTGAGAGTAGGAGGCTTCCACCAATACAGAAGGCAAGTGTTATGAAACATATTTGTATTCTTTGCAAGTAGTAGAATCATTAAATCTTGTCATCTTTTTTTTCCTCACATAATGTTATGAGGAAATATCAAAACATTAAAAGAAAATTTCCACTAGTGATAAATAAAGTGCTTGGCTTTGGTCTCATGAAATATGAAACTAGTAGAGCCAGACATCTGATCATAAACAAGCTGTTGCATGCCCACTGCTTTTTGTGACCCATTTCTCTTCCTTGAGTCCAAACTCCATCTCCCTTCTTTGGACTAAGTGTCATAACAATTTTGTTTTTAAGCTTTTAAAGCCAAATATTATTGCTAGCCTGAGGTATAACACTGATTTATACTTACACTTCCATTTATTTGCATCAGCCCAAAATTCTACGGCCAACTTTACTGCCAGGAGAAGAATTTGTTTGTGAAGGTCTCCGTGTGCTGCTGGATCCTGATGGCAGAGAGGAAGCCACAGGAGGACTGCTTGGAGGGCCTCATATCCTCCCTGCTGAAGGAGCTTTGTTCCTTACCACTTACAGAATTATTTTTAAAGGCACTCCTCATGATCAACTGGGTAAGAAAATCCAGACAGTGGTAATTGTGGTCCTTCAGATAGGCAGGATTTTGAGCTGGCCTGCCCACCTATTCAAGCATCAACATCATTAAGCAGTTTTTTTCAGACACTGGAAGCAAGTGAAAGGAAAAATATTCATGAGTTGGTATTCTACCTAAAATTATTGCTTGGAAATAACAGTATTTTCTTAATATGTCAGCTCTTCTGAATGATATTTTTTCATAGTTTAGCAATTGTTATTTCTAAGCAGATTGTCAGTCAGAAGTATAAAGTGGAAAGTTCATGGTCATATGTAAAGATATCAAGTATATAATTTCTGTTTTGTAAGTTATATATTTCATGATGAAATCTGAATAAACTTGAAATTGTTTCTTTACCCCCTACCTAGCCTAGGTTTTGGGGGTGTATTTCCATTATGTAGAAAGACTCAGAAGGAAGGAGAATATTTTTCTAATCATCACAGCTGAAATAGAGTAGAAATTCAGATTACAAATGACGCTTTAGGAATTTGCCAACTTTTCGGGTATTTTGCCTGAAATTAATCCTGTACCATCGTGTTCATGTTGCTTTGTACTTATTCACTGTTGTTTACTCCAGTGACAGTGTGAGCAGAGGTTGTGTGGTCTGACCAGTGTGTGTGTGTTGTATCCTCAGTTGGGGAGCAGACCGTGATCCGGAGCTTTCCCATTGCCTCCATGACCAAGGAGAAGAAGATCAGTATCCAGAACCAGCTGCAGCAGAGCATGCAGGAAGGGCTGCAGATCAGTTCAGCCACTTTTCAGGTAAAAGGAAGGTTTGTGAAAATTTATGTGGCTACAGGCAGCTCAGAATATTTACGAGCAGCACTTTGCCCTGGTATTTGTGAGGAGTCTGGTTCTCTGCCCTGTAAGGTCAATAGACAAGGCAGAACTCATAGAAGCCCTGGCATTTCTTGGCCCTCTTGGTATTTACAGAGGGTTGCTATTTTCACATTGGATTTCTTTCACTGCTTTCCTCACCTATTTTGGAACCAGAAAAGGGCTGGTTTTGGTCCAGAATCCCTGCATGTAAGTAGAGGCCTAGTGAGAACCTGCTTCCTCTCTCCTCCAGCTACATGGAATCAAAGTGGAAAAGCTCTGAGTGTTGCTTTCTCCTCAAGGTTTGTCACTTCACCAGCTTTCTGTTAAAATCCATGGCAGAAAGTACTGGAATGTTGCACATGGAAGCTGCACTCCAGGAATCTTCAGGGTAGAGCCAATGAGCCTCTATATGACAGGCACAGATCCTGGAATTTTCTGTAGGATCCCATCAGTGTGTTCAGCAGAAGTGTGTGTTGCAGGGCAATTGATAGAGGTGGACTTGTGAAAATTAGGAATCTTGAAGTCTTTTCTGAATTTTCCTTCTTGGTTTTGATCTTAACTGTGGTCAAACCCTAAGAGATCAGAAGCTGCAAGCAAGGAATTCTGTATCATGGACAGAAAGTAGACTGCAGTGCTTAAGATATTGAAATACTTTGCTGGGTTGACTGACTGCAGAAGTGTATTTTTGTTGAGAACAATAACTCCAACATTTAAACCATAACAAAACAGCATTTTACTAATTCCTTACAATAATGAGCATCATTTAGCTAATCATACTTCAGTATCCTCTTCAAAAGCACAAAATTAGGAATGCCAATGAGTAAAACAAGCAAAAAAAAAGTTGTTCTTGTGGACTTTTGAGAGGACTTTTATTTTCCAGAAATCTTTTTACCAGAATACTTAGCATGCTTCAATGATGTGATAAATACAGACACAGCTCAGTGTTTTCAGAGCTGGATTCGGGTCAAACATCATCTTTGCTTTTGTTTAGCATAGTTTTGTATTAGGTTATGAGAACAAAAACAAGCCACAAACAGTTTATTCCCTGTCCCCTATGTAACAGCAAGGGTTCAACACAGGGGATGAAATAGCCCCTCCCCTTTGTTTATTAATTATGATTTTCAGATGGATTTGTGTGCAGCTATGCTGTCTGGTATCTTTAAAAGTTCGGATCTCTGTAACCCTGAAAGACTGAAGGGCTCCTTTCAAGGAGGTCCTAGAACAACAGAGCCATTAGTCATTTGGAAAGTATTTACAAAACAAGTGAAATTGGAAAAGCAAGGATGAAATCCACCTCCTAGATGGCAAGCAAAGGAATTTAAAAGGTGTCTAGGTATGTGCTCAGAAACAGAGCTCTAGGATATTTCTTTGTTTGTTTTCTCCACATTCTTAGAGTTCTTCTGGGCCTTTTTATGGATTCCGTATTTTCTGTCTCTTATTTGTTTTCCCCGAATTGTTGACTTGCTTTCAGCAGAGGATGATTGGATGGGATTTTTCCCCCCCAGAACCTTTCAAAAAAGCATTTTTAATCAAGTGGATGGATCAGTGTTGTATAGCACAAGGTTATTTCCTTTTTAAGGAGCAGATTTCAGTATCACCTTTTTTACTAGCAATTTTCTATACTTTGCAAGGTGAGGCCAAAATTGGAACATCTTAGTAATAGAAATATAATGGTTGTGACATATGAATGCTGAAATTGCTGGCTTGCTGAGTCTTTGAAGTGCATTACCAGCCTCAGTTCCCAGTGTAGGGGCAGAGCTGGCAGGCTATTTCCCAGCTAAGCTGTCCCATGTGACCAGAATTTGAACTGCTGTAGATGTCTTAGTGCCAGCACTACAACTTAGATTTACCAAAATATTTTGTATTTGATCTTATGAGAGTTCCAGATGCTGCCTAGTGAAGATACCTTAGCATTAGGACATGAATTTTAAAAAGGAAATAAAAAATTCTTAAAATGTGTAATAGCCGTCAAAATAAATGAGACATATGTACATGTATTTGTATTTTCTGGAGGGCATAATACTGTGAAGGTATGGGAATTTTGCTACTATATTTTAGAATCTTTCAATTTCTGAAATTCTCAGATTGTTTTCCAGTTTCTAACACGTCATGTCTTTAATACACAGTTAATTAAAGTAGCGTTTGATGAAGAAGTCAGTCCCGAAGTGGTGGAAATATTTAAGAAACAATTGATGAAGTTCCGTTACCCTCAGTCCATCTTCAGCACTTTTGCCTTTGCAGCTGGGCAAACAGCACCACAGATAATTCTCCCCAAACAGAAAGAAAAGAACACTTCATTCCGGTACAGCCCTTCTTCCTTTCTTATCTTTTCTTGCTGATGTTCTTGTCTTGTGTTATCCAAGTGCACTGAACAACCTGAAAGCTCTGCACAAGTGGAGATCATGTCAAAATAAGTGATTGCTAGTTTGCATCTCTTTATATTTCCTGAGTAAGAAATAGATTACTAGGGTACAGATATTTATTTGGGATAGGAATTATGTTATTGATCTAAACTTCTGGCTGCAGTAGATTTGAATTATTGCATTTTGAAACACGCAAAATAGAAGTAGCAACTTGAGCTATGCAACCTCAACATAGAAAGAAGATTGTGTATTACTTTATAATTAGTAGCCTAGCCACTTAAAGCCTGATGAGAATTAGGATTAATTTTACCCTGTGCATTTGCCCTACTGCTTTTTAATTTAGAGTTTGAGCGTTGGGTCCTCTTTTGAATTTTATGTTCCAGGTTAATTTTTATTGGACCAGCTGCATCATTAGTCTGTTCCTGAGTGGTGGCTCCTGTGATTCTCTGTTGATTAGTGCATTGTTGACACAGGAAATAGAATCCCAAGCTAGTCATGAAATCCTAAAACTTAAATATAATTTCTATCTTTCCTGCCTTTACTTTGGCAGCTTTCTGGTTTTATCACATTACTAGCAAAATAAAAAAACCTAAAGAAAGATGACCTCTTTAATAATGATACTCATTACCAGTAGAAAAAAAAAGACACAAATTTATCTTAAAGTAATACAATTTTTGTTTAAAAATGAACATAGGAAGCAATTTTTCTGAAGTTTATGGTTGTTGCATTAAGTGAAGAACGATTCAAACCATTTTATTTGCGTTCTTTCTAGAAATCTGTAAATGCTATCAGGCAGAATCAGATGAATGATTCCAAATGCTTTTGTTGTTTTGGATTTACAGTACCTTCTCCAAAAGCATTGTGAAGGGAGCAAAACGTGCTGGGAAGATGACAATTGGGCGCCAGTACTTACTGAAGAAGAAAACAGGAACCATAGTGGAGGAGAGAGGGAATCGGCCTGGCTGGAATGAAGAGGATGATATCTCTGGTAAAAATGTGACTTCTCTGTCCATGTTGGTTAATAAATCTGTCCTGTTATGCTTCCATTGTCATGCTGAATGAGAAATGCCTTCAAGAAGAAATTGAAGGGTTTTCCTAGACAGGAGAGAGAGGGGCTTCAAGAGAAGTGTTTAGTGAGTGTTTTCTTTTGTAATGAGAAGAGGAAGTTGACTTAATTCAGTGGTACAGCAAAGTACTAGATTGCTTTTTAATTATCAAACTATTTAGGTATGATATCTTTTAGATCATTTTTACATCATGCTGGTGGAGATGAAACAGCACAGGAGCATGCTGCAGCTTCCATTTATCTCTAGACATCTGGCACCTGCAGCTAATCTGTGATGAGGAAGCAGTAACTGGTGAGGTGCAAGAGGGAGTAAATTGGAGACTTTTGTGGATGTGGAACTGACAAATGATTTCTGAAAGCAGCAGAACTTGTTACTACTGAAAATACTGCTTCCCGTATTTTTGGTTGAAATTATTTTGGGCTAGAAGGTAGAAAGAGGTTTGGGCTCTTTGTGCAGTTTGTGTGATCGTGTGGAGTTTGACTTTTCCCAAAAAGCCTTTTTTCCTTCTCCCAAATACTGCTTGGATATCCTTATCTGGACCACTGCTAATTTATAATAAACCACTAGAGGGAACCAGATTCTCCTGTACATAAACAGGTGTTGTTTTGTCAAAGCATTCTTTCTTTAAAAAAAAACATAGCCATCTCAGATAATGAAGTGTTCTTCAAACACTGATAATTTCTTCCAAACATCAAACAAGCCGAATTCTGCTGTTGAATATTTGGTCACTGAGCAAGGCAACTCATGTGACTTAGGAACAGATGTATGAGAGTTGTCTAAAGCAGGAATGAAGCCTCTGCTCTCTCCAAAGTGGAAGAAAGCCATTCCAGGCAAGCTTCAAAATACTGTTTCTCTTCTTTCTTTCCAGATAAAGTGATGAGAAGTAAGCTAAAAGAAAGCTTTGGAAAACAGCATGTCTTTAGAGTGCTAAAAAATTACCTTCTTAATTGAATTTCCAGTACCTTCCTAAAGTGCTGAGTTAGCATGTGCTCTGTTTTATGTGTTCTTTGGGTCAGAAACAATTCTGCAGGCTGGACCTGGGTGATTTTGGGATGATTTTGTGTCCTTCACCCAGACACACCAAGCACAGTGCACACCTGTGTATTCACAGTGTCTTGATGATGAAGAAGTTTGCAGTGGTTTTGCATTGCTGATACAAAAAACAACAGTATTCTTCCATGAACACAGGTGCTGTATAAGAGTAGTGACAGTCACTTTTTTCCTTCCCTAAAAAAAGATCTAAAATTACAACTTGTGAGTCTCTAGACCTGCTGCTTTCCGGGTGTCTTGGCTGGGAACATGTTAAGGTGACCAAGGCTGAGTTTGCTGCTCTCTCCATGCAGCACTGGCACATCAGGGACAGGGAGCTGTCAGCAGCAGTGGCTCTGCTCCAGACAGAGTGCAGAGAGCACAGGCAGCAATCACTGCAATTCCTTTTGTATTGACTGCTGTGGCTGTGGCTTTGGTTTTGACTTGTTTGCAAGTCTCAAAAACTGAAGTATAGGAAACTATGCAGCTCTGCCAACAATGAACTATCTACAGCAGGTGATGCACTTAAAAAAGAATTGTTAAAGATAGGGCTGGAAGGAACTTCATGAGATCAAGTAGTCCAACTCTCTGCCCCAAGGCAAGATCAACATACTTCATCTGTTCCTCATAGGTGTTGCCTGACTTCTTCTTAAAAGCTTTCAAAGGTGGAGGTTCCACAATTCTAGGCAGCTCATACCAATACTGAAACCATCCTTAATGCTGGAGAAAACAAGCAATTTTCTGAGATTCAGGACTAAACATCCTCTTGCTGCAATTTAAACTCTTTCTTACTCTGCCACTGTATACAGATAGATGAGATGATTCCCCTTGTTCTGATTGCAATGCATGATGTGTTTATGATCTATTGTAGTATTTTTCTGTTATCTTCTCAATGTTCAATCTATGCAGTTCTTTCAGTTCTTTGTTTATTAGTCTTGATGGACTTCTGATCCTCTTCATTGCTCTCTTCTCAGGCTTCTTTAGGTAGTCCACATCTAACTTGCAATGTGATTTTGAAAACTGGGTACAGTACTGTACTTATGAGTTGCTGCCAATGAACATCTGATTTCCCTCAAATTCCTCCTCATCTCTTTGTTTTCAGAGTTTAGAATATCTCAATCATTAGTAAATTCTTTTTCTTATAGTAGTCATATGGGTATGTTCAATAAAACAAGAGACTGAAACCTTCTTTTCTAATTAGTCCTATCTCAAGAACAGTCAAATAGAGGGATTATTCCTTAGCTTTTCAAAATCAAATAAATCATATTAAACTTGAGGCAGCAAAATGTCTTCATCTCCCTCTTCAGCTTAAGGACATGGATAGGAGCTCTTATGTTTAGCTTTTTATGCACAGGAGAGTGTTTTGCCAGGTCTGATCACCAATGTACCTGCTTTCATGGGAGAAAAATCCATTTAGGAAAAAATACTTCACAAAATGCACCCTCATCTTGAGTCAGTTATAGCTTTCCATTCAAAACTGTTAAATACCAAGATTTTGTATGACCCAAAAGAATTATTTCTAAAGTTCATTTAAATTTGTTTCTCATTAGTGCACTTCACACTTCAGATGTTCTGTGACTTCTTCTTACCATGACAATTATGGAAAAAGAGGAAAAAGAAGGGAGATCCAGAGTGTTCAACTTTATTATTTAGATCAAATATTTTTTTTCTTTAGCTGAAAGGGCAAAGAAAGTTTTTCATTTAGTTTTATGCTTAAGATATACAGAAAAAAAAAATCAGAGGTACCACTTCTGTAAATTCAGAATGTTGTCTACTGCCAGTGAAATATTAATCATAGCTTAATTTTTATTTTCTAAATAAATTCCACTTTTATGAAGTCCTGTTTTAAGTTTAAATCTTCATATACTTTTCATTGCTTCATCCATGAAGAAATAGGTCTCATATGCACATATTTCAATGCTTGAGGTGGTAGCAAGTAACTGATACATGCTGTGAGCAGTAAATCTGCTCTCAGAAGTATTTGGAAATGGTTGAAAGTGTCACTAATAGGCAGGTGGCAGGTTTTGTACAAAGACCTTGCTTGACTTGAATTTCAGAGTAGTTTGAACTTGTGACATAGTTTTTTATCTCTCATGGTTGGAGTTTTTTCTGCTTTGGAAAGGGCAGCTGATATGCACGGCTGAAGAAAGCTGCTGCCTGACACTGAAACTGAGACATTCAGAACCCACAGTCATCTCTTGTGAAATTACAACACTGAAACATTTAAAACCTTAAAAAGATTGTTACCTCTTCTGAAGATAGTTTAAAAAAATTGTGTTGTTCACTTTTATATTGAATGTGTAATGACTCTGTAAAGAAATTGTAAATTGGTAAAGAAAGATTCTGTCTTCAGTTCAAATGAATATGTGAATAACTTTCTCTAGGATTTTGGCTAGAGAGATGTCAGTCATGCCAGTAGGTAACTTGGTGCTATAGTCAGGTTTGCTGACTAAAATACTATTTCAGTGTTTATAAAGTTAGTGAGGTTTGTGGTTTGCAAGTCCTGGACCTTGCCATTCATCACTGAGAGCAGCACAAACTTGTTTGGAAGGAAGTAGCATGGTTTGCTGTCTAACTTCTGGCCTCCCCAATAAGATTATTCCCTTTAGTTTCAGATGACAGTGAGCTGCACACCAGTGGTACCCTGAAAGCATCAGAAAAATCAACCATGGAGCAGTTAGTGGAAAGAGCCTGCTTCAGGGACTATCAGCGTTTGGGGCTGGGCACCATCAGCACCAATTCCTCTCGCTCCAAAACAGAATACTTGAGAATTACTGCACTGAACAGGATGTATTCCCTTTGCAGGAGGTGAGTTTGTCAATTCACTGCAGTAGCTGAAACTAGAGACACTTGTATGTATAGCTGCATTAATGTATTTGCATTTAGCATCTCTTCTGTTCCAAAATAAAAAAGCAAGCTTCAGAAGCAATTATAAATAACTATTTTCTTCGAATTAAAAAGTGTGTGTTAGAGTTCACTTCATGAAAGTATTTACTTTCAGAGTTTGTCATGTGCTGAAAGTCACATGCTGTGTTTTAGCACATCAGTGTTACTAAGTCCTTTCTTTTTGTTGTGAAAGCTGATGTAGTTTGCTGACACTGCCCACAAAAATTCCTTTTAATACAAAAGCCTATCTGCATGAGTCATATCAGAAGACATTTGCATTCTCTAGAGCCAGTTTAGGCTGGCCATTGCTTTCATTATGGACAATGGAATTGCCAGGAAGAAGGGCACAAAAGAAAAATACTAGATCCTTTCTTATTTTCTGACTTCTCTAGAGTACTGGTTTTGTTTAGTCACCATGGAGTGCAATGCAAATGAAGGCATGAAATCTGTCCGTTTTCATTATGCTTTGAACATTATGCAGACAACCCTTTCCTCCCCTAAACCAGGAGTTTTTAATACTCTCTAGGCTTTTTTTTAAACTATAATTACTATCTGAAAGAATTACAAATCTCAGTATATAAATGCTTACCTACTGCTATATTACTGTGGTTGCTGTGTAGACTGTAAATAGCATTTTTTCTGAGGGCAGTTGAATAAATATCCAAGAATTGAATTTGCAGAAATAGGGTATATTGTAGAGGGAGTAAAAGTTATCTACTAAGCAGTTATCTAGTAACAGCTGTTTCTTGTTCCTCATCTTAGTTTCTTTTTAACACATGAAATTGGCACTTAAGTTGATTTTTTATTTTTTGGAGGCAATAAAGAATTATATTTCATATTGTTTGAATTCTTCTTTCACTAACATGAACAAAACTACCATCTTGCTTTGTTTTCTGTCTTTAAAGTATTATATCAGTGAATGTTCTAATCTCTCAGTGCATTGCAATTTTTAACAGAACACAAAAATGCAGTGTCAAGCACTCTGTTCCAAGGACTCCAACTGTAAAATTTAAATATATTTTTCCATAAACGAATGACTATTGTTTTCATTGTGATACTTCAGGCAATCCAACATTCTTTCCTTTCAATTCTCATATTTCATATACAATTGTCAAAATGGAACTACTGCATCATTTGTGTACCTCAAAATTGTGTTTTCTGTCATGCTTAAAAATACAGCTTTATTATAGTGACAGATAAGAGATGTGCTAAGAAGAAAAACACTACCAAATAAAATGGAACCTTAAATGGAAAGTGATTCGTAATGAGATTCTTGCAAATTTTTCATAATTCAATTTCTATTTAAAATGCAGTTTGCTTAATGTATTTGCTAGGCTTGGACAAAAAATTACTTTAAAAATAAAAGTCATTCTAACAGTTAAAGTGTATTTCATTAAGACTTAAAGTGTTATTCATTAAGTTCCTTAAGACAGTTAAAGTGTATTTCATTAAGACGTGTTTTCAGCTTGTAATTTTAGAAATTTTATTTTTATTGCTGAACATTTTGAAGGCAATTTTAATTGTTTAATTTTTAAATTTTTTTTCCCTTTGCTGTCCATGCAGCTATCCTGGGCTGCTGGTGGTCCCTCAGTGTGTGCAGGACAGCAGCCTGCAGAGAGTGGCTCGCTGCTACCGCCACAACCGCCTGCCCGTGGTGTGCTGGAAGAACACCAGGAACAGCACCCTGCTCCTCAGGTCTGGGGGCTTCCATGGAAAAAGCGTGGTGGGCCTCTTCAAATCCCAGAACACACATCCCACGGGTGAGTTGGTGCAGCCAGGCTCTCTGTAGCAGCAATTTCCCGTGGAAATGCTGATTTTGCCAGAGGAAAATCAGTGATTTGATTGAACCAGAAGTCTCAGGGTGTAAGTGGTTGTCTGATGTTATTAGTTACTGTGTGTCAAAATCCTGAATGGTATGAAAGCAGTTCAGAAAATGTGGATGAATGATTTAGAGATTGGACCAACACAAGATTTATCAGAATAGTTCATTTTAGTTTTTCAGAAGAGTACAATATTAGGCTTACATTAATTTTGGAAATAACATTCATCGACTTCCATCATTCACAGGCAGTGTTTAGGGTACTTCTGACTGCCTGGATTTCCATCTCATGCTAATAGCTTTTTCAGAGTTAACTTCATGCCAAGAATGAGTCAGTATTTTCTTTAATCAAACTGATAGTTGTTTAGAAATTATTCCAGAATTAGGCCATAATTTTTCTTTTTAGAGGAAAAGGAAATGTGAGGTTGAATTGGAGTACCAAAAACTCATTAAAGTATCAAAGAGGTTCTTATGTCCTGTTTATGTTTGCATTTCTCCCCAGTAACAGCTAAAAGGCAAGTATAAGTTTTCATTCTATTCAAGTGTATTCTGTAGAATTTTTCAAAACCTATAAGAGACATACTGTACACTTATTACAAGTGCCATAAAAGTAATTTGAAGATTATGATTTAAATATTTTTACATAGTCCTCCATAATTTTTCCTTCACAGAATACCTTTATGAAAACCATGTTTTTCTTACTTTTAAGAACAATTTTATCAGGCATATTGAGGTTTTGTGTGTGTCAAATGCACCTTTAAAATCTCATTATTTCAAAAATATTAGAAAAATGTTTTTAATGTCAGACAGTATCTGGACTGACTGTTAAGGCTAATTTGTGAATCACTAATTATCTGCTGAATATTCATTGCTATAACACTGATTGAATATATCTCTTCAGTGTTTTGTGGGAACATTTTTTAGTTGGAGTGATGAGCAATGAAGGCAATGAACTGAAATTTATATAATGTGTTTTTGTTGAAAGGATTAATAAAATGAATCAGTGAAGTACCACCAGTAGTTGACACAGCAGCTGCCAAAGCTAATGGCTACACCAGTTCTCCCACATCCCTATGGTGTGAATCCCAGGCATGGCAATTCAAATGTTAGTCTTCAGCTGATTTAATATTGGCTGTCCTGGCTGAAATACAGACAAGGCATCTTTAACCTGGTACAAATAGAATAAGTAGAAAAAATACTTTTTTTGAGACTATTGCAGGAATAGTCTCAAAATTATGTAAAGACAAACACTTTGATGTTTCCTGAAGCAGTTTTCTGATAGTTTCTTTTCTTAATTTTATATAAGTCTATATTTTATATAGACTTTGATATTGCCATTGCCATGTGTCCACCAGAACATTATGGAGTAGATAAATGGATTGACAATATCTGTGTCTGACAGATATTGCTTTTGGAGTTACTGCTCCTTTTAAAGTGTGAAGAAGATGGAGACTTCCCTCAGGAAGGTACAGCAAGGAATTTGGAGAATATTTCTAGGGTGTTTATCTTACTTTTAATGGAGTTGAAGCTTTTTGAAACAAGTGATCAGCAAAGGTGGTTGTACACAGCTGCCTCAGCAGGAGTTGTGTGCAGTGAAGGGAAGTCTGTAATGGAGAACGCATTGTGAAGCAAACTAAGAGGACAAAGAGAATCTGAAGTTAAATTCAAGTTGACAAATTCATTCTTTCCTAAATAGGAGTAGATTTTTATTGGTCAGTTCTGGGTTGATACAGAGAAACAAGGGGGGCCTGCTGGAGCTTGGTGAGCATTTTTGTGATTTCCCGTTACCTGGTGTGTTACACAAGTTTTCACAGCAGAGTTGGAGGTCAGTGTGTTACATAAGAAGCACAGAACATAGTTTTTGAGAAATTATGCACAGTACTTAATTTCTGTGTGGAACCAAACTTCATGTGCCACAGAATTATATTTTCTAACGTCTGTCCAAAAAAAAGATTATTAACAGATGTTCAGATATGAAATGGAGAGTATATAGTCTTATGAAATGTTCCTTTGAAACCTGCAAGTTGGTTTCTGAATTACTTTGACCTCTTTGGGAATTCTGTTGCAGAGCACTGTAGTTCTAAATATGACATTCTACACCTAAATTAGCATTTATTGGTCAGCTACCCTATGGAAAGAACATCTGTGTATCCTGGATGTAGTAACACTGTCCAAGAGAGCAGTTATCTTGCTTCAGGCTGAATTATTGGACTGTATTAGGATTTGTCAGATAAAGATGCAGCAACCTGTGACCAGGCATATAAAAACATATTAGCATTGCAGGACTAAGCATTGCATTTCTTTCCTGAGACAAAAGCAAAATTAAATGGGATAAAATTGCTACCAGGATCTCCATCCCCCAGCTTTTGTTAAATCCATGTTTCTGTGGTGACCTTCCCATGGGATACAGCACATGAAAGGTCTTGATTTCATGGAAATCCCTGTTCATTGCTGGTAGGGGCAATGCTTTGAGTCACCTCTGTGTGCTGCTGTGATGGGATGAGTTGTGCTGAGGGTGAAGGGACAGATTTTCCATCTCTAAACCATCACAAGGACAGTTTTGCCCTCAGTCTTTAATTCTGGTTTCTGCTTGGTTCAATGACAGACTTTGATGTAAGTCAAACTGTTTTCTAAAACACATACAATACTCTTCACAAAATAAACCTTTGTAAGTGCAAGTGGTATAGACATTATCCCTATAGACAGATTTCTTTTAACTTAATTAAATTGTTAAGACCTAAATTGACTTTTTGTAGTATTATTTCACGGTTTAGGGGCCCCAGAGATCATTCCAGTAGGAGAGAAAATAATTTTCCTGCTCAGCTTTTTCCACTTGCTCAGAAAGGAACAACATGATGTATCCTGCAGGAAACATCGTCACTTCCTAATTGTACTTTCAATTCAGATACTAATTTCTATCTTGAAATTTCTTTTGCCACCTCCAGCTAATTAGCTTACTGTCTATTAGTCTCCTGCATAGAATCTGATTGGATCATCGTTGCAGAAATCTATTTACAAATTACCATTGTGTTTTGTCAAAATGTGCTCAATCAAATTCTCTGACTCTGTCTCTTATTCCAAATGTTGGCTCTTGTGAGCAAGACACCAAGTCCTGGTTTAAGCAGCTATGGAACTTTTGCCCTACAGTAAGTCCAAAGATGGCTGGAATAAACTGGAATTCCACAATTTTTGAAAACAAATAAACTGACTCATTAATACTGAACACTGTTTTGTCATCATGCTATGGCCCAGGACCTGAGCTTCATCTCCTTTCCTTAGTTCCTTGCACCTGGACACAATGAGTAGACTTTATGGTTGAGATCCCACAATGATTTGGATTATTTGTTTTTCTCTTTTTTGAGGGTCTTTGGGATCCCAAAATGGTTGGGATTATTTGTTTTTCTTATTTTTGAGGGTTCTGTGTTTTGTTAATGGTCTCTTAACTTCTTAAATGGACAGTGTATCCCATGGAACCTCCAAGTACAGGTCAGTAACCTTCCTTTTCTGGAATGAGGAAGAGCTGATTGAGTATGGTTTTAACTTACTTTTGTTAAAGAAAGAGTTCTGTCTGTTCTCTGCACATTTTGCTGACAAGCAGCACAACCTTAGAAATGTTACTTTTTGTTTGGAGAGTGAAGGAAAAGCTGCATGATCTTTGCTCAGTTTGTGCTGATGTTATGGCTAGTGATGAATGTTTTAAGTAGTGACCACGAGGTGAAAGTTTCAGAAGTTGAGCTTTGTGTGGAGTGCAAGGGAACACTGCTGGATCCTGCTATGCAGCCAGGTGATGAACAGCTTGTCATCAAAGGAGAGGCTTTTTGAACCTTTGACAGACAAACCAGGACATTTTCAATGCTCTGCTTTACACAGTAAGCCTTTTATTCTGTGTATTTACAAATTGTATTTTTCTTTTTTTAATGCATTCTGTTCTTCTTGTGACTCTAGCCCCCACTTCTCTAGAATCTTCAAGCAGTATAGAACAGGAGAAATACCTGCAAGCCTTGCTGAATGTGATATCCGTCCACTGCAAAAGGAATGGCAGTAACACCCTCACTGTCAGCCCAACCATTGCTCTGTCTCCAGGTAAAACTCCTCTGTACAGTGCTTTTCTCTGGCTCAGCTGAGACTTTTCTCTGATTTAGTGATAGTTCATATGAATTCTGTTGTTTCTATATTGTTAGGCTTTCCAGGTAGCCTGTTCACTCTTAGTTTCAGTGAATATGTTCCTCTGTGGAAAGGATATTTGTAATCTTTCCTGAAATACTTTTCAATATTAATCTGGCAGTAAAGTCTTTTATAACTAATGAAGTATAAACTGCATATTGAATAAAAGACTACCAGATTTGAAAGGATGCAAAATCTGCTCTATTTTATATAATGAGGCAAAATCTGCTCTATTTTGTATAGTGAGGAAGTATGAGGTTGCAAGATCAGAACAGATAACATTGTTTAGCTGCAGCAGCAATGGAAGGCATAGAGGCCTCTTTATGCTTTGCATACTCATAATGGGTTTCTACTTAATGTAATTCCCAAATAGAGCTTTTTTTGCAGTGAAAATTAGTTCAAAAGACACTATTTGATTTATGCCTAGGTGGAGCCGTGAAGATAATCCATGTTTTATTTCAGTTATTTTGTGATGAAACCTAATGAGGTTTACGTGAGGGTAACCCCAACATGTTAGGAAGGACTGTGTGACTTAAAATTGTGTCTGTCTTGTCTTACTCAGTTGTAATTGCCCTAATACTGCCAAACAGTGGCTTTTCTTGTAAAGTAACACCATCCCAAAGTGTGTGTGCTTTGCTTCATTTATTGTAAAATATGTTGATTGCTTAGCTGTATCTAACACCTCCATACTGTTGCCAATGTACACATTTGTGTTAAAAGCTAAATCCAAAGTACAAAATTGGCAAGAATTCACTGTATTGCGTGAAAAAGGGCATTTAATCAGTCATATTAAGTATTAGTCTGGTTAACACTGTAGCTTTTTTTAATCTTCTATTCTTTTTTTGGCTGACTTTAGGCACTGAAACGAGGGCTTCAAGAATGTCCACTGTGTTTAAGCAGGTAGTGCCAGGACATTTGGATGTAAATCTATCCAATAGCTTTGCTCGAGGAGGTTAGTAAGACTAGCTCAAAGTCTATTCTTTGAAGTAATAAATGATGGAAACTGTTAGTGAAATAAAAATAATGATACTCTTTATTGATTTGTTGCTCTGTGAAACAACAAAACAGAAATTAGATTGGCCTCAGTCCACAATATTATCTAATTTCTGTTCAAATCCTTTACTTTCCATTGAAATAAAGTTGGTTTCATTTGGAATTAGTGAAAAATGAAGCAGTCAGATAGGGATTATGTTCCTTAATAATTTGGGATTCATTCATGTTTTTAATTTGTCTATGTATGGCCTGAAAATGCATATTTTTATATAAGAATTCTATAGACTTTGGAATCTGCAATTACAAATCATCCAATATGTGTCTGAAGCTTTGCTGATGCTTTATAACATTACAAATAATCTGTGAATAATTTTACTGTAAGTAGTAGGGACTTATGTGGCCAGGTGTAGCAGGTAAGGAGATACAGTGCATTTTTTGGAGATACTTATTCCTAGATACAGGGGCTCATCAGTGCCATTTCTACAAGAACATTTCTTTCTGTTATGGGGATTCCATCCACTACTACACCTTTAGTCTGATGAAGTTGAGATTTTTTTTTTTATGTGAAACATGTACATAAATTAGTGCACCAAATTTCTTAAATGTAGGTTTGTTAAAATAGGGATGAATCTATTCCATAAAAGAGAGCATTTTATATTTGATTTGTTACCTTTCAGCCATGAAGGCTCCTTCAACAGCTATTTCTAAGAATCTAAATGCTGTTTTTTCTTCTCTTTTGATACTCTTAGCATCTGAAATTAGTTAGGTTTACATTGATCTGCTGAGGTTCACTGCAACCTAAATTTTCTTGTGGGATGCAAGACCTACAGCTCATATGGGGAAGGATGAACATATTTTGTAGAGAAAAAAAATCCAGAAGAGGTGGGATGGGATTATGGAAATGAAGGAAGGAATAACAGAGAGGGAGGGAAAAAGGAAAATGCTCAGGGATGTGTAGGGAAGTGATGTGAGAATTGTAGCAGAAGGAAAGAGAGGAGGGGCAGGAGAGGACATGGGGACCACCAAGGACTGGGGAATTTTCATGAATCACAGGAATTCTGTGCATTTTCATTAATCACAGTCAATGCACGTTTCTTATGTGAGAGTTTTATGTTCTGTGCTCTCTGTGCTGTTCCTGTGCTGTAGCTGAGGTGAATAAAGCAGGAGATGTGGGTGAGCAGGGCAGGAGGCAGTGGGGGCTGCAACTCTGGGCTGAATGGATGGGGCTGAGCCCAGCCTGGCTGAGCCCTGCAGCCCTGGCAGTGCTGCCAGCAGAGCTTTGCTCCTGCTCCATCCCCTTGTGCAGCCCAGGGGTGCTGGGGGGCAGCAAAGGGGCTGCAGATAAGTCAGGGAAAGCTCTCTGGGTGCTGGGTGGAAATTGTCCTTTGAAGATAAAAGGGTTACTGAAATAACTGCTGCTGGTTTCTAGGATTAGAGTTGGTGCTAAGTGTGATGGGATGAGTTTGTTGCTACTCAAAGAAGAAAAAAGGAGCCTGAAGGCAGAATGAGCCATGGTGTTGGATTGGGCAGTGGAGTCCCTTGGCTGAATTTCAGCAGTAATCAGGAGGAGGGCAGGGAAGTTATCTTGTGTCTTGCTGGATCTCTGCCACACCTGCCCTGTGTGTCTGAAAGGTGTCTGCTCACAGCTCAGCAGGACACAGGAGGACTGTGCTGAAACATGAGAATGTTTGACAAGCACAGTGGGAGCCCTGGGGAAGGTGAGAAGTTGACAGGGGAAGAGGGAACAGAGAAAGGGAATATCTCCCTGGAGAGAAGTAAACACTAGGGGGTTTTAGATTAGCTGACACAATTCTTTTAAAAGAAATTCAAAAATACACAGAGTATATAAAATCACTAAAATTGTTCTCAAATCCATTATCATGGAGTTCCTCATACTTGTTCTCAGATATATTTCACATGTGAAGCAGCAAGCAGCTATGGATTATACACTGTGAAAAATACAATAGCAGTGGTTTTGTGGTTTGGATTCTGGACCACTCCTTTCTTTCCTTGTGTTTATTATCACACATACCAAGGCTCAAAAGCCAGGTTCAGCTATGATACACCAGTAGGAAATTACATTTTCTATTTTTTTGTGCCAGACAATGTATTTGTAATACATATAATTTTGAAACATAAGTTAGAATATATGTTCCAGTGCATGAACAGTATTTCTAATTTTTTTAAACCATCATTGTTCTGAACACTCATCAGTTGTTCTGAATATTTGTGTCTGTGTCAAGTATGATTGTTTTACTTTATCTGGAACATTGTCACAAAGCATCTGCCCAAAGCTCAGTCAGGTTGGTTTTGATCTGAAATATTTGGTCAAATACTTATTTTTCATAATATATTTTCATTCTTTGACCTTTTCTTGGTTGATATTTTCATGAGAGCTGTTAAGCTCACTCAAAACTTAGAGCTTTTCCTCTTCCTTCCTTTGTAAGTATAGATTGGTTCTTCAGAGCAGCACTTCTTACCTGGCATTGCTGTGTCATTTACCAGAATAAAAAATTTCCTCAGTGTGTTTTGCCACTATTGGAGAAATAGTAGGACATTTATAATTAAAAACTTTTTAGATAATTATTTCCAAACTTTAGAGAATTATTTCCAAAGCAAGAAACATTAACATTTTAAGTATGATTTAATAGAATATTTGTATTAAAAGGACTCAATTATGTTGATGTGGGTTTTGAGCCAAAGATAAATGCACTGATAAACACATAAGGCTCCCACAGAAAATGATGATTTTTGTAAGAGGAGAGATGATCTCTTTCTGTGGTAGTTATTACATGTTTTCTAAATTCTGTACTTGTACACAAGCTTTTAAAAGTGTTTGTAGGTGTACAGAACTAATATCTTGCATTCTGCTTTAATTTTGAGGTCCATCAAATTCTACACTTAATGTCCCTGGACTAAACCAGCTCTTTATAACAGGCATTAATGTTGGGATTTTTAATTAAACTAACTTTCAGCTGGATAGAAACTTTCAATAAATTATTCAACAGAATGATTTAATCATTACATTTCCTTTGGCATTATAATTATGGAAAAACACATGGTGGCTTTGCAACATGTCTGAAGCTATTGCAATGACAATGGAAATTATTCCTCTTTGATAAATGGATACCTCCTTCCCATTTTATATTGGTTTTGTGGCTTGATTGATGTTTTGTCTTGTGATGCCTGAGATTTGTGCTGTCTGATAAATCATGTACAATAAAGAAATGCAATATATCCTAGTTCTTTGGAAATTAATAAGTAACCCTTTTCTTCTCTCCTGCAATGTGTTTTGCTGCAATGTGCATTCCATTCCTCCTCCTTCTGTCTTTACTGTTATCTGCCAGTGCTTGGGCACAGAGATAAATGTTTCACTCATTCCAATTCCAAATCAACAACTAAGGAAAGAGTCCACCAAGGTACTGTATTCTGTGTCCTGAAAGCCCATTCTTTTCTACCATCTTCTGCTGCAATGTCTTAATTCATTCTAAAGTGATACTGACAGAAAAGCTTTGTTTCTGCACTAACAAAATTCTGAGGGTTTTAGCTCAGTGTTGTGGATTCATTATGTTTTGGAGGTTTTTGCCCATTTAAAGTATGCACAGTGACTGTGATGTAACACAGAGTGATATGCAGAAAATTTTCTGTGTGAAAATTTTAAACAGCAAAAAATCAGTTCTGGAAAAGAGCTTAGTATTTGTACTGCTTTAGGAAAATAGCTAAGAAACTCTGTTATCTAGTCAATGAATTTCTTTCCATAGTTATTATTAATATCAATGAACAGGGGAAAATTGATTACTGTCAAATCAGAAAGTCATAATAATACAGTAATACATAAGCTACTGCTAACAAAAATTAAAAGTACTAGGCAAAAGTACAGTTAGAAACGTAATTGTGCCTTTTAATCACTGCTGTCCATGCTGGCAAACATGTTCACCTGCATGTATTTGTAGCCAGTTTTGTTGCTTTTGATGTGCCACAAGTGCTGATGATGAGCACATTTGTGAAATGCTCCAAAGTGTCACTGTGTATTTTTGTACTCTTCATCTTTGGGGACAGCAGTTTGTGTTGGAAATTTTTCGTAGCAAATGAATGAGAACTCCTTTCTCTCATTAAGTGTTTGCTGTGATTTCTGCTTGCTAAAGTCTCTATTGTTTCACGTGTAGTAGCTGAGACATGGAATAAAAGTTTGTACTGAACACCCTCCTTTACTGGTTGAGGTGTTTATAAAAGTGGCTGGCTGTGAAGTGGGAGCTTTTGAGAGGTGTTACTGCCCAGAACTCCTTGCCAGCCACTCTCAGCTGCTGCAGTTCATCTCCTCACATCTCAGACTAGCAGCCAGACAGGCAGACAAGCTAAGCTGTACAGACAAGTCCCTGTTGAGAGTTACTGTACAGAATTATTTTTTAATAGAAACACAATCCTGCTTCTAAAAAATAGAATAAAATTATTTTGCTGGTTGAGCTATCTCAGTGGAATTTACTGTTATCTGCATATTTTTTCTTCTGTGCAAGAAATGTTAACTATGCACATTGTTGGATTTTCCTGAAGAGGGGTGGGTGTTGGTCCTATGGTATCTAAATTTCTAGTACTATGAGGTATTTCTGGTGCCTCTTTTGGATATCTTGCTTCACAGATTTATGGACAAGAGTCTCTTCTGATAATCTGATTTACTGCATATTAGGATAAAGAATTTCACACTGCCATTTGGACGCCAAATTTAGTGTACTTTAAGGGATTTGATTTTCAAGTAGTGCTATTCATACTCTGAGAATCCAATACCTTTCACATGCCTCACATTGCACACACAAAAACAATCTCACAAAATCCTGGTTATTAATTGAGGTACACGAAACAGAAAAATATTTACTGCTTGTCTTCTAGCACTAAACAGGCCTTGGCAATCTGATTTTAAAAATCAGATTAAAAATCAGTACTTTCTTATGTTAAAGTCACCAAAGCTTGCTCAAGCACGATGAGATGAGAGCATGGCTGTGTGCTGTACAGTTTCCCCCCTGGCAGTGCCAATGGAGCTGCAGCAGCCAGGTGTACACTGTGCAGACTCAGAGGGCTGCTGGGGTGTTGCCATTCTGTAGTAAAATGGAATGATTGGCATCTGACTCCATTGATCCAGAATGCTGAATAATTGCTTTATTAAAATAGATTATATTACATTAGACTATATTAAAGAGATACATACAATACTATACTAAATTAGGTACTAAAGAAAAACCTGTGACATCCAGGACACAGCTTTGACCCAATAGGCCAATTAATATTAACAACCATCACCAGAATCCAATTAGGAACTCCCTTCAGGTAAACAATCTTCCTAACACATTCTACAAGTGCAAAAACAACAGGAGCAGCAAGTAGAGATAAGAATTGTTTTCTCTTCTTCTCTCTGTGCTTCTCCAGGAAAAAGCCTTGAGAGAGAGAATTATGTCTCTCTGTTCAGAGAATGTGAATGCCACACCATTCAAGGATTGCTGCTTGCACATCCCACTACACTTCATGTTGTTGCCAGCTTTGGGATTTCTGCACTTTCCTGATTTCTGTCCCTCTAGAAATTTCGTTTCCCTGAACTTACATGGACATTGCTATTTGCAAATTGTGGTTTATCACTGTGTCACTGATATCACAGCAACTCTTTTCTCTGCAGTAGAAAGCAGAGTTAGATGAGAGTCTGAGGTTAAACTGTGCAGTAGGATGGTTTTGACAATTTCTGTTACAAATCTATTTCTTTCCAGTACATGCTCTTACTTATGTCCTTAAATGTGCATGTGGCACATTTAAGAATCTATGTAAGTAAATTATGATCTCCAGTGCCTCACACAAAATGTTTTTTAAATATTCTCCATCCTTATGAAGGTGTATGGGCGAGTCTTCGTTCAAGCAACAGATTTATCAACACTCAGACTCCATTCATTGATGTTGGTGCAAGGCTTGCAGGGAAGGATAACCCCCCTCCCTACAGCAGCAGCTCCTTCCTGCAAAGTCAGCTGCTGAGAAGACAAGCAGCCCTCTACATATTTGGAGAAAAATCTCAGTTACGGGTAATGACAGTTTAATTTTTTTTCATGTTTAATGTAGTTTTTATTTGGTTGAGTTGAATTATTCTCATGTTGTTACAAACAGTAAATGGTATTCAAAATAACATGAAAGTCTGTTATGAAGGAAACATGATGTTGTTAACTGGGGAAGCAATTAAAAGAGAAAGAAACTTTCATTACTGTGGGCAGCACTGAACTCACATAAAGCCAAATTGATGAGAATTGGCCAACCCAGAAGTCCTGATTTGATTACATGGAGAGGACTATGGTGTCTACAGTTTTGTACATATTATTTGATAGATTTTAATGTTTTAGATGGAATTGTTTGAAAAACAGGTATCCTCTAATTCTTAATCGTTTTACTTGTTTTCTGAAAATGTCTTCCGATTTTTTTTAAATCTCTGCATTCAAAGATTAAGAAACCATTTTTTTTTTCTACTTTCTTACTCAAAATGTGAACATGCATAAAATATTAACATACTTTTTAAAATACAGAAGGTCCAAAACCCATTATTGGTAGTAGGAAAACACATCACTATTCATTTTTTTCTGAAATTATTTTCTATCAGGAGGTGGAGGAGACATTCTGTACCAGAATAATGCATCAATTACATAGATTTAAATTACTATATTCCACTAATAAGGACTGTTTCTATTTGTTTGATTTCTAAATGAATGATAAGTGAAGAGTTCAGTCATGCAGCTACAGCTGTGGAGCAGAAACTGCTGCTTTATTCTGCAAAATATCACGTTAAATAAATTGATGAGGCAGACAGAAATATACAACATTTTAAAGAAATGGTGCTACATTCCTCAGTTGCTTTTGTCATGCATTATTACCACTTGCCATTGTTGAGTTATTGAATTTATTTTTGAACCATGCAAAGTATAAACAAAATTAAAACCAGGCTTTCACTTTCCTGAATTTTCAATTGGCATTATATGAAGGAGCTTAATGAAGATTATTTGCAGGCCAAGTTTAATTCAATGAAATCAATTTCTGAAAAAAACTCCAAAAGTTTGGCATGCACATCTTCAGTGATGCTTCATACATGAGAATTGTTTTTCCTAGTAATGTTCTCCATATTATCCTTTTCATCATAATCCATTGGGGTTTGGTGGGGGTTTTTTCAGTCAGCTAACTTGTTCTCTTAATTCAGTCCTCCTCTCTTATTGCTGAATGCAGTAAGTTAAATAAAACATGAGGAATTCTGCTAGGAAAATCATCCAGCTGCTGCTCTGTGCTGAACAAGGTGCTTCAGCCAAACAACTCCCTCAATGCCCAGTGATGGTTTAGATGATTCAGCTGCTTTGCACTTATGGGGCTTCTTTTTGGGTGTGGGGGTTACTTTTTTCTGCTTTATTGAACTCCTAAAATGTGTCCTGCACTCTCCATATGTCATCCACACAGATATTTTCATTTTTATTTGTTTATTGTTGATTAGCTTTAAAAATGTGAAAGGAGGTACACTATGTTGTATATAAGGAACTGAACAGAGCTGGACTTTGGTTTTTCACCACTATTACTGCTAGAATAATTCTGATTATTATTGAAAATGTGACTGCTGTGCAGTACATTCTGCTGTTATGGTTATAGTTGGGTGCTTTATTGTGGTACATTTTGCAAGGATTTTTATTATGTTTTTTATTATCCTGGGCAGGTGTTTAACTACCCTGATTTTTCATGCAGAATTAATTACTTAGCAATGAAGCAGGCAAGGCTTTAGGATTTAAGGAGACTGTCAGTGAAAAATATGCTTCCCTTTTAAATTACATCTGCTGTTGTCCTTTTCATACAGGGGTTCAAACTAGATTTTGCCTTGAATTGTGAATTTGTTCCTGTTGAATTCAGTGACATCCGGCAGACGAAGGCGAGCTTTAAAAAGCTGATGAGAGCTTGTGTTCCCAGCACAATTCCTACTGACTCTGAGGCAACATTCCTCAAAGCTCTGGGGGAGTCAGAGTGGTTCCCACAGGTAATTCATCTGACAGGTACTTCTGATAATCTATATGCAGTGCTGCTCACACAAAATAAATTCCAAGCTGTTGTGACAGAGGACTATTGTGTTCTAACCAGCTGCTCTTTGCTCATTGTAAGATCTTTGCATGCTCTCTGTTCTGGTATTGCACAGGCATTACTATTATTTTAATGCCATCATAATATTTACAAATAGGGGAGGCATTTTTGTAACAAAATTTATGTTTTATAACATGAAACACACAAGGAGAGGTGACTGGGTTTTCTATCTCTATAAATTCATGGTCTTGGTTTTAAATTATTTTTCTAATTTTATATATTTTAAAAGTCAGAAAAAGAAAGTGTGGGATAATAAATGAGCTTTTTGATTTTAAAACCAATATTTGACTCTTCCTATGTGTTCCCACCCTGGATTTTGATATGCACAAGTTAAAAAACAAGCAAACATCTGTTGTGGGATATGGGAAAGGGAGGATTCTATGTATGTTACTCTCTTCTCTCTGAATCTGTACCTTTATTTCCCTATCTCATATTCCTTTACATAAATATTAGCCAAACAAAGGCAAGACTGGAGCAAACTTTGCAAGATTCAAATTAAGAAGGATGTGGGAAAGCCAGCTCTTTGTAAATCTAAAACCACTTTAATTACAGTGAATGGTTTTTAACAGCTGCTTGTTATGTTTGGAAACCCCTGCAGAATATACTTTTCTCAAATGCAATTTATCACAGAGAGCAGAATAGAATTATGCTGATTTCTTAAGGAGGAAATACTTGTGAGGAACTTGTCAGTTATCACAGATCAGGAGATGCACTCCTGGTTGAAATGTGCTGCAAGGAGAGCTCAGCTTCTTCCCTGGGCTGAGAGCAGGAGCTGCTCATGGCTGGGGCTGCCCACCAGGGTTTGCAGCAAGGGGAGAAGCTGGGAGAGCATGAAAAGGACTTGACTTCCTCAGCATGTGAACATTTCCCATCACAGAGTGGTTGAGCAAGTTCATAAGTGTAGATAAATTAATTCACTGTAATTTCATCATTGAATTAATGAAATAAACTTGTTCCCTGCAGCAGCCCAGGGATGGAGGGCAGATAACACTGGGGTTCTCTCTTTTGGCATATTTCAGAGGATCATTCCTTGCTTTGGGTGCATCACTCTGCTGGGGGCTAGGACATCTTGTCACACATTAGCTTTGTTATATTTAAACCACATTTCTGTGGTTTAAATCATGTCATATCTGACTTATGTGATAAAGCTAATTTATGACTGATAAAGTTAATTTATGACTGATAAAGTTAATTTATGACTGATTTGGCACATTTTCTACTGTTCCCATGAAAGAACATAGATCTGTCATCTCAGAAATGTTTTCATTGTGTTATGCTTTCCTCTTCTGGGCAATAGAAGTTTAAAATTACAGATTTTAACACTGTGTGGACTATTTCTTTATAAGAATGTGAATGCATAGAGGAAGATTGAACACTGCTCTGTCTTCTGGACACAAATGTAAAAAATAGTGGTTTGCATTGTTAACAATGAATCTGTAAAACCAGATTGCATATCAGATTCCTCATTAAAGATGGGAAGAAACAGCCTCTCTTCTGTGCTACTGCCTAAGAAAGCACAGAAGAATAAACAAGCTTGGTTTTAAAAGTGGTTCTCTTTTCAGTCTTTTCTTATAAAAATTGCAGGAAAATTAGTCCCTTTGGATTGGGTTTTTCCCTCAATAATGGCTATGTGAATGCTTGGAGGAGTCAAGGTTTTTCTATCACAATTTCCATAGCAATATTAATCAGATTTCTGAGAGGAAGAAAGCAGAATGCTGTGAATAAGGATTAATTTTCTAAGGTTTAGCTGTTGTTTGGTTGATCTTTCTTCCTCTTGTTTTCTTCAATTTAATTTTCTTCTCACTTCCCTGTGCCTTGTGTACTTTCTGAACTTGCTTATTTCCTTTCATAAATGATCTTAGATGATTCTTACCATCTTTTGTTTGTTTTCCTGTACTGTTTTCTTCCTTCTTTCAGACTTTCATCTTTCCCATTGCTTCTGTTGGTTGGATTATATTCAGTGCTGCACAAAGAACAGTTTCACTCTGCTGTAAAAAACTGAATTGTTTATGTATTACCTATTATGTTGTTTACCAAGAGTGCTGTCATAGTATACAAAAATGGTAAAATCATCATATAGATTTTTCTTTTTAGTAATAATGATGTGAAATCTCATAGTAAGATAAAATTACCCAGATTGACCTGAACTTCTTTAACCTGCTTATTTTAGCATCACTGTGTCATGAATATTAAAGTGCAAATCATTAAAGTGTCCAGTTTCATGTATTTTAGCCTGTCTGCCCAACTATCTAAACTGTTTCTCTGTTGTTGTTATTGTTCAGTCCATCAATTGCCAACTTCCATGGTACTGAGTATTAGTTATATTGTAAATATCCTGCATGGGTTCTCCCATCACAGTACTTAGTGACTTTATAGAATCTTAATATTTCACAGGAAATTTTTTTAGTGTTAAGCCCAGGATGGAATTTCTCTCCAGTAAATCTGTCAACTGTGTTGTTCCCATTCTCCTTTTTATGACAGATAGTTTATTACAGTACTCATTGGCTTTAATAAGCTCCTATCTTCAATACTTCCCTTAATTTTATTGTAGTTCAGATGGAAGTCCTTAGACTGTTGCATTTTATTGTTGCCTAATCAGCTGCATCAGTGTATTTCTCTGTGCTATATGTGGGTCCAGGAATGCATTTTTAAATATGAAAATATTCTATTTATTGATATTACCTAAAGATTTATCTAGAGTGTGTTACTTATTCGTGATATTTTATAGCTTCACAGGATAATGCAACTGGGTGTGATCATCTCTGAGCTCCTGGAAAATGGTTCTTCTGTTATGGTTTGTTTGGAAGATGGCTGGGATATTACTGCTCAAGTAAGCTGCTATAAAAACCTTGAAATAGTTCAATATTAAGAAAAATCACCAGACAATGCTTTTTTACACAAGTGAGAGATAATTTGGTAGGACATTAATAAATTTGTGTTGTGGCAACAGAGAAGAAACCAGAATACATGAATCTTTGCATTCATTTGCTATTTATTTCATGTCATGGTTCCTTAAAATTAATTCATTCCAAAGGTCCTGATTATCTTAACAGGATAATCAGTTAAGATTAAGTTAGGGTTAGATGCAAGATCTGCATTCCTGCACCTGACCATGTGTAAGAATGAATGCTAGAAGTTACCACAACTGTTCATTTATCATTTTAAACACTGTATATTTTAAACACAGGAGACATTTATTCTCTCCCATTCAATTTCCATAAGTAATGTTAGGAGACCACACAGGGAGAAAACTGAATTTGTGCCAAAGTGCCTCTAACACCTGCTGCAAGGGCAGATCACCTCAAACTGTAAATTAGGTGAATCAAGATCTGCTGCCTGATTTAATAGATGCATTGTGTCCATGCTGCTGCTTCATCATTCAGAAGAGAAACACAGATATCCATAATTCTAGTAAATAAAACCTTCATGTGCAGCCAGCATCATAATACCAGGTAAACAAGCACACAAAAGAGTGTGACCAAAATTATTGGAATCATTGCCAAGAAATGAAGAGTAGAGAGGAGAGATACATGCCTGGAGGTGCAAGAAGGCTGTGCTGCATTTTAAAATCTCCTGAGATGCTGTGTGTAAAAACAGACTGCAGTTGGCTGGGGCAAAACCTTTAAAGCCAATCTCAGGACCAATGCTTTTATGCTTATTTTGCTGAGGTAGTAGATACTATCTTTTAAATGTTTATTGTAAGAGGGGTTTTATTTCAAACAAAATTTAAATGTAGTAAACATTGTAACCACCTCCCAAGCCTGTAGGTGCTTAGATTTTACTTCTGCTGATACCATAAAGTCTCAATGCAACTGAAGCTTTTTCATGTGGAATATTTGGTTTGTTTCATAAAAATGTGTGTGATAAAATACTTGCCATTGAGTTTATACGAAAACCTTTGTTTTCTTGAACAGTGAACAGATTACTGAATGCTTGCATTCATTTGCTAAAGGTTTCCCCTGACTTCTGTGAGTGGTAACACAGAATATCCTGTCCTGTGATGCAGGTGGTGTCTCTGGTGCAGTTGCTCAGTGACCCCTTCTACAGGACCCTGGAAGGATTCCGAATGCTGGTGGAGAAGGAGTGGCTCTCCTTTGGCCACAAATTCAGCCAGCGCAGCAATCTCACCCTCAACTGCCAGGGGAGTGGATTTGCTCCTGTTTTCTTACAGTTCTTAGACTGTGTGCATCAGGTGAGCCAATCTCTTAACTTCCATTTACAAGAAGGTTTCATGAAGAAATGTGTCTATTCCAGTATTTCAGATGTTATGGGTCCAGGTTTGGGAGAAGATTAGTAACATCATTCCCTAGGTGTTGATAAAGTGGATTGATTTCACCCCAGGAAGAGCTGGAATGGCTGTCTAGAGGGCAGGTAACTCTGGAGTTACTCTCTTTTGGCATGCACAGAGGAGGCTGACCCAAAGCAGACTCATTGGGATGGTTGGTGGTACTTCTCTATTAAGCTTATTTATGTAGAGGTTTCAATTAAAAGGCTTTTAAGCTATGAGTGGCTTTTAGAGCCCTTTGTTCCTGGTTTCTAGGACCTGGACTAGACAGTTTTTAGTTCCTTGTGCCTGATGATGAGCCTCAAAGAGGCCTTGTACTGCACTGGTTCTGGGAACAATGACAGCTACAAACCAGGGGCTCTGACATGTTCTGATTTTTATGTTAGTACATGTTCAGAAGAAGATGGACACCAACAGTTGTGTTGTGTAGGAAGAAATTAGGTTAAGAAGATTATATTCATTTTGGATTAGTTCTGAAGTCTGTCCCTTTCTCCATCTCAAGCCACTAAATGTAAATTGTTTGCAGAGATTCTGTGTTTGCAAACATAAGGGGTTCTTGCATAGTTCCTCTTGTACATGTGTCCTTCTTTTCCCACTTCTCTGATTTTTCTCTCTGAAAAAGCTGAAAGTTTCCTTGACATTATTAACCTGTGTTAAAATGTATGGATGATTGTGTATCACAAAAAATTAACTGTTAAGGCACCAGCCTTTTTACTGGGAATGCACATTCACAGTGAACACTTGCATGAAAGAGCAGTCTGGGAGTAGGTCCTACTCTGCTAACTGAAGAAAACTTCACAGCTTAAATAGTTTGCTAAACCAATGGAAAGCAATCTTCAGATATATCTGTGTGAGATTGATAATTAATAAGCTTAGAAGAAGAGGAGTGAAAAACATGTTGTGGAAAATATCCCCAGCTTTGCTTGTGTCCCAGTGGTAAACACAAACAGACATCATTATTGCTGTCTCAGGAGTTAATAAATCATATTCTTGGAATTTGCATTGATTGCTACAGCACTGCCCTTATGAAAACCTTAGAAATATTTGTCACATCTTCTGTTTCATCCATTTCCCAGTAATTGTAATCATAAGATTGTTTTTTATTTGAAATTGGGAGATTTCTCTAAAGAGAATCAGTACTGCATTTTTTGTTTAAATAAATTAAGCTGCCCAAATGTCACACTTTTTCTTACAATAGGCTTAGGGTTATTGCTCCTTTTCTGCAGTAGGAAAAAACCCATATTCTTTATTGCAGTGGCTTCTACAGGACAAAATTGCCACATGCTCTAATACTGAAACTCGTCTGCCTGATGGTTCATTCAGTTCTATAAATTAATAATTTGTCTTGGTCATGGTGCTGTGTTCTCTCTGCTGTCAGGTGTCTTCTCCAAGCTTAAATTGGCTGACTGGATAACACCATCCATTGGTAGAATGGAGGAAAGCTACCTCTGATTTTAAGCAGTAGTGTGTAAATTTGGAGCTAGAATCCTTCCAGCATCTCCCCTTACCATGTTTTGATGCTGTTCTGGTGCAGGTGCACTACATTTTTTTGGGAAGAATTTAAACTTGCACCAATGATTTGTCCCTTAGCTTAAAACCATTGGGGTCATCAATGTAAAGTGGAGTCATCCACTCAACTGGGCTAAATCCAGTGCAGGTAAAACCACAGATGTGTGGTAGGGCTGCAGGGACCTCAGCAGCTGCTCCTGCAGTCTCTTTGTCTACTCTGGGTTCCTTTTGATTTCTTGCTAATGTAGACATAGCCTACATCTTGTTTCTGCCCCTGGAAACACTTTGCTTCAGTTTTACTGTAATAAATCTTAGAAAGGTGTCATTACAAGGAAATGATCCTCACATGCCCATGCAGTATTTCCTTCTCAAGTGATTCAGAGATGACACAGATTTTGGAAACAAATGTGTTATCCAGAAGAAAGTTAAAAATTAAATTCAAGGATTTGGATTTATTGTCATGAAATAGAATGAACATGTTTCGTTCATGATTTTTCTTTAAGTTATGTTTAACAAAATCTGCAGTTCTGAGGACATGGAATAGTGGATTATAATCATCCCACCTTTAAAAGTTAGAGTGAAATGCAAAGTGGGACAAATCCCTGCTGCTGACAACAGTCAGGTGCAGTTTTGCCTCAGGCTGCACACATGTGAATGTGTCAAGGAACTACAGGAGCAGCACCTTTGTGATTCACCTCAGCAGCTTCAGTGCCTGTCACTTGTTGGAATCCAAAATGCAAGGAATCCTCAGAACTTTGGGCCTGGAAGCCAAAACTTAGAATTAAACAGAGGATTTGATCTGAGGACTTTGAAAGGGTTTCCAAACTTAGGTGCTAGAAGCAAGAATGTGGATTTATATTTTAAAACAGAGACACATTAAGCTAAGTAAAGGAAAGGTTAGAGTTTTAGAATTTAAGAGATAGAAAAAATAAAAGTAGTTACAGAGGTAAACAAGGAATTTAGAATGCAGTACTGTAGGTTTATGTGTCATAACATGATTGGCTAGGAAAGCTTACACTGTAGCAGAATATTTAAGGATTGTAGACAGAATATTTAAGGATTGGGTCAAAAACATAAATATCCTTGTTGGTAGTGTTTTATTGGTCAATAACTCCTTAAAAGGTCTTGTAACTAAGGATCTTGGGACCTTCTAAACCATGCTGTAATGATTTGAGCCAAATTCACTCTTCCTGCCTATGTAGAAGATAAAAAAATAAACTGCATCATGAAAAACAACTCAGAGGTCTCATCTTGAATTCCTTCCAAAATTCCCCCCAAGTGAATTAGCAGAGTCACTCAGCAGGTGTCTGCCTCTGTCTTAGGCAATACACAGGTTATTTAGCAGATTCATTTTCCAGAGAGAAGAGCATTTTGTGTTTGTGGGTTTGAGCTGGGTGCAGCTGTGCCAGCAGGATTGGTACCTCCTGCTGCCCACCAGGAGCTGTTCACTGCTGCTGTCATGGGGAGCTCAGGGCTTCTTGGCAGCTCCCAGCCAAAATGTTGGGGAGGATTTGGTAGAAAAGACCATTAGAAGCAGTTCAGCTTGTCCATCTGAAGGAGACAGTAACTTGTTCTGAGGAAAGATAAGGCTGTGAAGGGGTTGTAATTATTTTGCCCAGTGTTAACTTCATCCAAGACAGGGCAGGGAAGCACAATCAGTCTAATATTGATAATATAGACTTGTCTGTAAGCTGAATGACCTACAGTCCCACGGAGAATGCAATTCTGAGTAACTTTTCTAGAACTAGAGTTAAATTATCCTTCTAACTCATGATAACTCTTCTAACTCATAGTGTTGAGTTACCAAATTCTAACAGTGTGGTTGTAATTTCTAGGGAAATTGATTTTGAATTCAAATTATTGGTTGAAATTTCATATGAATTTATCATAAAAAAATAAGTTTTATCAACATCTGTACTTGAAAGTTTTTGTGAATTTTCATTGGTTTCTGTGCAAATTGTTACACAACTACAGAATCCAATTAGATTGCAACTTGACCCAGAAGTGTCATAAATTATGATCAGTTTTTTTAAATTACTCATTAACTGGAAGCAAACATTTGGTCCTTTCAAAGGACTTGTAACCTTTACAATCCATATACTAGGTGCAGTAAGAAAATTACCACAGAGCCAGTACATGCATTAAATATCAGGGGTTAAACTAAAGATCCAGAGAAAACAAATGAAGCAGTGGTTCCTAAATTAGAACTGCATCATCTTATAAAAAGTCATTGTTTATGCCAATATCTCCAGGTGTCAGCTGAATTATTTATGCAAAATCAGTCTTTCACAATAGCAGCATCTGGCAGATGCTTTCCCTGCTTCTAGGGAGACGGAGTTTATGCAAGTGATGTCAGTGAGGAAGCTTCTCTTATTTTTCTTCTGAATCTGTTTGGTAATTTATTAACTATAATTAAAACAGGATGATTTTCTAGAGCTGCCATCTTTTAAGCCCAGTGAGGAGCTGTGTCCCAGCACCCTGTGTAAGAGGAGGTGAGTGCTGCTCCCATGGGAGGTGTGCTCAGGCATTCCAGGGTTTGCAGGAAATCCTCGTCGCCATCACCAGCACAGGACCTTTGGAGTGCTGTATTCCTCATTCATGCTAAGTAAAAATTGATTTAAAAAACCAAAAATATGTTAGAAAACTGAGGAAAGCTGGTAGATCTATAAGATTAATAAATACATTTAGGACCTACTTCAGTGGGAACATGGTAATTTTAAAAACAACTCCAGAATGCTGAGTTTCTCTAATCATAACATTAGAAACATGTACAGGTTTAATCTGGTTTTAAATGTTCATGTATTGTGGAGATTAAAACAACAATAAATACTACATTGTTTGCCTTTATCAGAGTATGTTTTATAGATGTTTTTTTCTTTAAAAGTAAACTATAATAACTTACCGTTTATTACTATATTTCTGCATCCAGAAATCTCAGAAATGGAATCACCCACAGCATTTAAAACCATGACAGAATTTTATCAGCAGCTTGTTCTTGTAACTCTTACATGTATTAAAATAATTGTTGGACTGTAAGTAGAAGTTAAGACCCTGTATATATTTCATGTCAAATAGCAGAATGTTGCCTCTCCTTCATACAGTATATTAAAAAAAACTTCTCCTAACACAAGGAGAAAATATGCACTAAAGAAGATATGGAAGAAAACCTCTTTTTTTTATAAATAGAGCTAAATATTTAATTTGTCTATAAAATTGTAATCCTGGATTTATTATAGAAAAAAAATTGCTTATTCTTACATCTTTTATTCTTACAAATCAGTGCAAGAATGTAGTATTTGTATCAGGGGAAAAATGGGGATTACATACGAGTGGGTATATTGAACTGACATGTCTTAAAGTATCTCAGCATTTAAAATGCCCAGCCCCAAGATAATATTGAGATACAATAACAGCAAATTCTCTAACTGAAATGCTGTGTGGGTGTTTGTAGGTCCTTTCAAGGGATTTTCCTGTCATTGTTGTATGTTCAGCAATAAACTTCTCCTTGCTAAACATTTATTTCCCCCTTTATTTAGCTGGTCTATGTGGAAATATAAATGCAAGGAGCTTCAAGTAATCTTAGTAACAATTCCCATCACTACTGAAAAAACCCCATGGAGTAACTGACAGGTTAAGAGAGAAACTGATAAGAGATTAGAGAGAAAATATGGAACAGAAAATGGAGTGGTGGGAATGCAGAAGACAAGGCAGGAGTAGATTGCAGAACTAAAGGTGTATTACAGGTTTGATGTGGAACTAGACAAAGAGCAGTGGGACTTACTTCAAATGTGAAATTCAATCAGCAATTTCTTTTTCAATTGCAAGCTGTACTTATTTCCAGTGCAATTAGGAATTTTCAGTTAATTGCTGTGTTTATTCTGAAAATAAAGAACCTGAGTCATAACCTTATTTGAAGAGTAAATTTTAAATTAACACATGAAATTTCTCCAAGCACTATCTCATCAAGACTTTTAGAATCTTTCATTTTGTATGGATATCAAGTATACATATCAGTAACTAATGCTAAATTTTTTGCCATGAATATTAAACTTTGTGCTTAAAATCTTACATGAGGCTCTTTATGATAATGTTAAAGAGAAGCTGCTGTGAGGAACCAGCAATTTCACAGTGCTGTACTCTGATAATCCTGTATAGTTTTCTTAAATAAAGATCAGCTCCTGACTCACGTTGGAGACATTCAGTGAATCAGACAGACCCACAGCCTAATGAGGGTAACAATTTAAGGAATGACATGGTTTTTACTGTTTTAAAAGAATAATGGCAAGACGCCTCCTCATTGTGGGGTTTTTTTCATACACTAATATTTTTGGTCATATTTTGAAAAGGAAGAAATATGTGTAGACTAGTAAGTAAGTACTTGAGAAATTGGCTGTTTCAGGAGTGGTAGGTGGAATCTCATTTGCAGCATTGTCTCTGTATTTGTCTGTCTTGTGAGCTTCTCAGCAATAGACAGAAATCCAATGTGAAGCCTTTCAGTTAAAGGTTGAATTCCAGCCACATCCAGGAGTAGCATCTTTACCTGTGAAGTTATGTGGTGACTCAAGAATTATCATAGAAGATTTATATCCAGTTGGATTTCCTGGAAGAGTCATGGGGATTGTACAGAGTATGATACTGCTTATTACACAGTTCACTCTATCTGCTCTGAAATGTTCTTGCAGCATAGACAATACATGAATTTATTTAACAAAAATATATTCTAGGACAAAATGTTAGAAGGATTTTTGTGACACTTGCAGTTTGTTTTCAGCATTCATGGGGGAATTGTTTTGCTGTCATTTCACTTTATTATTTCTTACATATCTATTTGTATTATCCTCAATATCCACTTTTTTTCCTTTTTTTTTTCTTAATTTTATTTTTTAGATTCATAACCAATACCCGACAGAGTTTGAGTTCAATCAATATTATCTGAAGTTTCTGGCTTTTCATCACATATCAAATCGATTTAAAACATTTCTTCTGGATTCAGATTATGAGAGACTAGAACATGGTATGTGTGATCTTTGTGTCTTGCATACTGCTTGTGTAGTTGTTGGTATTTTTCTCCTCAATATTTGGTCTACAAAAAATTTGCCTGGGTTAAGATGGTCCAGTAGCTGAGTGGTGACCACAAAAGGAATTCCCATGTCATGAAATTACATTTCAGGTGTAGAAAGGAAAATGGAGGTGAAAAACATGTAGCATTTTCTGCATCAGTGATTCCTGAGCTGTGCCTCTGATGACTGTAAGAGAAAGTAGAAGCAATTAGTGCCATGCCTAATTGGCATAAATTGCTATGTTTTTAATAGTTTTTCCAGGTAGTTCCATTTTCACTACTAAATACCTTCTTTTAACAGAAACAAAGTCTCTGTGAGTCCATCAGAGAGTGCAGAAAGTTTCAAGAAAGAAAAGCCTTTCCATCGATTTCCTCCCACTTCTTCCTCCTGCATTATCTTCAGTGTTTCTCCTTTTATATTTTCTGTTTTTCTCCATCTGTCATGTGCAACCTGACTGGTTCCAAGGCCTTAGCTGCCCTCAGAGCCTTTTTCCTGAGGCTGCATCACCCAGCTGAGGCTGTTCTTGGACTTGTCCATTCAAACATGCTCCAAATTTCTTTGCTTTGAGGGCTGCTTCTCATGGCATATGATCATTTGTAATGCTCCCTTAAAAGCTGTTGTAGCTGTGGAGCAGATTAGACTTGAGCAACCATTTTATTTTTAAAAAAATGTTAATATCTATTATTTATCTTCTTTATTTATTTCCTCTTGCAGTGGTATTTGATAGTAAAATTTGCTATACCTTCAATCTGTGAAATTCCTTTGGGCTGTGCTTTAGCATTTGTTGAGCATTATCCCAAAGCCATCTTTTTTGCTGCTCTTCTTTTCCCCAGGGACATTGTTTGAAGATAAAGGAGATAAACATGCCAAGAAAGGAATTTGTATTTGGGAATGTATTGAAAAGATGCACAAAAGGAGCCCTATTTTCTTCAATTACCTCTATGCCCCTGCTGAAATTGAGGTATGATTTTTCTTAAAATACAGGTGGTTTGTAATTCTGAGTGATTTCTTGAGTACTTTTTGGTATCTTAATTGTTCTGAACTGAGGTATGTATTTGGTGGACAAAATTGACCCTGCCTGATTGATTGGAGCAGTATCTGAAAGGCACAGAAATGTAATTTAAAGGGCCAAATTCTGGAACAGGTAATCATGCATCCTGGTAAACTAAATGAGGTTCCCTGTTTGATTTCATTAAATTTTATTAATTATTATTAAAATTGTCTTTAAAGGGGAACTGAGTTTAGAGTCATAATGGGATACATTTCACATAATCTACATCTCTGTCTAATATGACAATGTCTGTCCCCTAGACTGGGCTGTGTCTTGAATAATTCTAGAAAATTCACAGTACACTCACCATTGTAGAATTCAATTTAGAATAATCTGGAAAATACAGGTATTGTGCTGTAAATCTTAAATTCAAAGGCTTCCTTCATGTCATTATACTAACACTTTGTTTCAAATAGGCACTGAAGCCAAATGTAAATATGTCCAGCCTCAAAAAGTGGGATTATTATGTAGAAGAGATTCTGGCTACAGGTCCTTCCTATGATTGGACCATGGTACCTGCAAAATGCAATGTTTCAGAAGAAAATGACCAAGCAGATGGTTCAGTCTCTCAGACTAAGAGGAAAATAGTGTGGCCATGTTATGATGATGTAAAAAAAATACAGCCTGATGCCATCACCAGCCTTTTAAATGTGAGTTCTTGTGTTGCACAGAACAGTGAGTTCTCTTATGCTCATGAAATTCGTATTTACTTTTTGTTGAAGTCATTGCCTTACAGGTGTACTGTTCTTAAAGGATCATGATAGATGTCAAAACAGATTTTAATAAGACTGATCTGGAGATGTGGTGGAGATTCTGGGAATCAATCAAGACTTCCTGCAAAGCTGATGTTGTTCTGGATGCATGCTTCCCTGGGAGCATGCTTTAATTGTGGTCAACAACTACTCATGGATTCATTTCTTCACTGTCTGTTTTAAAGAATAAATAAAATTTTAGGTTGTGTTCTGTAGGAAATGCAGGAGCAGCTATTTTCAATTGGGCAAATGGTGAATCTTGTTTTCTTGACTTCTTTCTCCTCATTTTGAAGTAGGTGTGTGTTAAAATAACGACCCAGATTCTTGGACAGATCAGAAAATAGAATCTGACACTTGTTGATTGTAACAATTGGGAAGCAGATACACAAACATAAACTGAACATCTTGGCCCACATTTCACAAAAAAGCTTGCCATGATTGCTTTTAGTTTATTCATGTTTATTAAAGGCAAACTGATAAATTTAGATATCTTCAAAGTATTTTGGTACTTGAAATAGATGCTTGATTTTGGCTTTTTCTTGTTTGGGCTCACTTAAGCTGCTTAGTTTCTGTCCTCATTAGAAGATGAATAATGATCCCATTATCATCATTGTTAGCAGTAGTTATTTAGAGTGATTTAACATCTGTCTTCTCTTAAAGATGAAGATGTTTGTTGATTACAATTAATTAACAGCCTAACATTTGGTTATCATCATAATTGATAGTGCAGGAAAATGACAAGGGCACTCTTCAATTCCATTGTTCTGAGCCACTTGCATGTCCAGATGCACATCCCTGTGTGCAGTGTTTTATTTTGAAAACTCTTTGCAAACTTTACCTTCAATTAAAGCTGGGATTATGGAGCCCACTATTGCAATGCTTGGAAAATCAGGATATATTCTAGGCCTCCAATTCTCCAGATTCAAAGATGATTTTTAGCAATGCAGGAAGCTTCTGAATGGATGTGAGTCCTTGAAGATTGTGATAGAGAGTTAACTTTATTCTGGCTTTATTCTGGCACATCCCTCAAATTCCTTTTGGTCTGCTCCTTCCAATCCTGACTGATGGAACACAGGACAATGCTCAGTAAATAAACAATAAATCAAGAGAATCTCATGTAACCCCCCCCCCTTCACTCAAAATAAGAGAGTCAAAACTTCTCAGAGCTTCTAACTTCCCAGAGGCAAAGGAAGAGCAGTCTCTCAGCAGGGAACATTTTGGGGATTGTTCAGCAAAGCACACAGAGGTTTGTGTCAGGTAACCAGAGGCCAGGAGCACATCAGGAGCACAACAGTGTTCTCCTGCATTTCTTCCCGGGGTAGGTGCCAGACTATCCATGTCCACAACTGTGAGAAACTGCCATGTAACAGGGAAATCAGCCATATTATAGGCTAAAGAAATGTGGGTCAGCTTTTATAGAGTTTAAATGTTATTTGTGAATTAGATTATAGTAATAAAAGATAGCAATGGAAAGAACATTTGGAAAACTTTGGAGAGGTTGTATAAAGGTTACAAAAATATTCTTCTAAGTTTAAAAAGCAAAGTGAACGTTCTTTTAAAACAAGTTGTTAATTTAGGGCTATTGCTGATATAGGAGAAAGACCTCCTTTAATCATAAATCCACAGAGAATGTGTTGGTATCCAAAAAATGTTTCAATTGAGACCATATTTAGCATCATAAATTACTGGGGAAGATTGAGTCTTGCTTAGTTTATAATGATAAGCCCAAATTTGTTTGTTCTAAAGATATTTTTCAATTGAAAACTAGATAGTGCACTTCAGGATGTAAAGCTGAAACAGAGAAGTTATTGAGTGCCTTAATTCAGAATTTTCAGGGTAGAATGTGATGCTCTTCTTTTAAGAGTGGATCATATCCTGGTATTTGTAAGAATTGTGAGAAATGAACCTGTGTGCATTCACAGACATATTGTGGGTGCAAAAGAGGAGATCAGCATCCAGAGTTCTGGAGCTGCTGCAGATGTAACTCCTGTCTCTACCATTCATATTTTGCAAAGCAAGTTATTTAGCAGATCTTTTGGAAGGCCCAGTAATGCTAATTACTGGTTATTAATTGCAGGAAATGAAACATCTCATAATTGAATTTGTCATAAAATTTCTTATATATATATTTCTTTCTTATATATATTTCTGCTCCTGTAAGCCTGGACAACAGCAGATCAACCAGAAAAAACAAATTTAAAGATTTGTTTTTTCTTTCAAGGAAATGCATAATACTCAGAATCCATTCCACACATGGAAAGGAAAAAAAAATCTGCTGCTTTCTATAAAATTTAAAACTGAAGAGGCAAGAGTAAATCTTAGTGATTTATTGCCATGTATGTTTTTTTACATGGGATCTATTAAAGGAGAATTTAGTCCTAACTTTTCAAGTTATATACAGGAGATTGTTGAAAGTTTTTTGTGAAAGTTTTTCATTTTAAGTTCTGGAAGCACTACTCACTATGGAGCCAAAAAAAGAAGGAATGTGACCCAGTTGCTAAGTAACAAGCTTCAGTTACTTCCAGATTCTGCAGAGAAGGACTTGTACTCAGAAGTCAAGACTAGGGCAGAAAGAGAATGATCAGATTAAACTGCCTAACTTAGGGCAATAAAGAGCTTGTGTCCTTTTGCAGCAATTTGGAAAGGATTTTACTTTTAAAAGTGTCTGGTAAATTGATTCAGTTTTATGCCCCCAGAAGTGTTTTCCATTCAGCACTTTCAAAGACAAACAAGTCATCTAGAGAAGGCTTTAGTCTGGCTTGTGTTCATCATTCCTTATTTTTTTATCTACCTGAAGATACTCCAAACAAAAGTATTCTGGTTTTATTTCTTAGCAGAAGGAGAGCATATGTGACTTTCAGCTACCTTCAGTATTTCAAGCTTCTTCTTTGATTCTTGATTCTGTTAAGCCACATTTCTTATATTTCATTTCTTTTTGGAGTTTTCTGATTTATCTTCAACAAGGAAAAGTTTGTAGAAATATTTTGTTCCTGTTACATTGTCAAATGTTGGCTTTTAATTTCACCTGAGTTCAAAATTTAGTTCAGAAGTTAATTTCCTTATCAAAATGTTTTCTTACTTAAAAAGTATAATAATTTTCTGTCTTTCAATTAATAACAATTTCCTGAAAAAATTAAAATCCAAAGATCAATAAGAATTGGACAATATTATGAAATCTAATTATTAGGTATGGCAGAAGTAAGTAGAGACTTTCTCTACTTCGACAATAAATGTCTTAGATGCTTAGTTAGCTTCTATATAGCATGAGAAACCTATGTCCTGTGGCAATTTTTTATTCCATCATTAATTCTTAATTGAATTTGCAAAATTGGGGTTTTAATTTTATTTAATTAATAAGAAGATTCAATATAGCTGTTGAAAGTAAAAATGGAGGAAGGAAGCATGGCAAGGAATATGGACCACACTTCAACGTCTTGACAAATGTATCAATGAGCATCCACAAGTAAACATAAACTCATAAAATTGCCTCTTCTTACTTAACTTTGCACTGGCTTATTAACAGGAAATAACCCTAACTGGAGGTTATCAACATAGGTCATATTCCCAAGTTCCACAACAAGAACATGTTGTTACAGTTTGGCATCCAGATTGAATAAATCTTTCTGTTTCGTTTCCTTCTTTTATTACAGCTTTGTATCACATTTTATAAACCAGGGTAAATGTTAATATTGGCAGTGTCCAATGTTGGTGTCGCAGCACAGAATTTGTTCTTTGTAAATATTTTCATAAAATACAGCCTGTCCTTATCAGTGTTGTGTTTCTGTTATGGGTGTTGAATTTTGTGTGTTCAGGGGAACTGGGGGAGAATTGAAAGCCTGGTGGCTCCTCCAACCTGGGACGTGCAGGGGGAACAAAACGTGGCGGATGCTGTCCTGGGGGGCCTTTGAGTCCTGATTCTGATGGCTCTCAGTTCATAGCTCGTGTGACAGAGGGGTTTGAACATCACTGGGTGAAAACACTGACTAGAGAATGGCTGTATAAAAATGATTGACAGGGAGTGACCAGTTAGAAATGTTTATTCTTAAGGAAACCCTTGCTGCTCGTTTCAGGAAATCGAGAGGTTGGAAAGTAAATTAAATCAGAGCCCAGAGAGGTGGCAGCTTTTGTGGGAAAGGGTCAAAATGAACCTCAAGGATGACACCAGACAAGACAATGTAAGTAGAAAAGAGCTTGTCCAATGAAATAATTCCATTCCTGCTATATAGGCTACCTGAGGCACTGACAAAATCACTGTATTTCTTGGAGTAAAGTACTGCTTTTGAAAAACTGAATATGTTGTTCTAACCCATGATACTGGCTTTTTATTTCTTCATGTTGAAATATGTATTTTTACTTGTGCTGTTCATCTGGTTGATTTTTCAAAGTAGTTGAAGGCATACAGATAAAATGAGCATTTTACTAATGTAGAAATGTGTGATTTTAGACATTTAAAAGATTCTTGAAGTACTAAAAAACCACTTCAAGTTCACTTCCTGAAAGTAGCCAAAAGGATTCTCACAGATACATAAAGACATTTCCATGGCTAAAGGGATTTATAATTTTTAAGTGGAGATAAGAATTATTCATGCTTGTGTTTCCAATTCCTGAGTATGGGAACAAGAGGAGCTGAGGGTATAGATACTTTTTTAAGTCAAAGGCTACCTCTTTGCTCTCTGTGTGCTCTCTAGAGCACCTAGATGCTGCTTTTTGGGAGCTTGGCCTCTGAACTCTGCACACTGAGTTACCAGTTCAGGACTGTATCAGCAGTGTTGGCATTTAGATTAAGACCAAATACAGAATCCCTCTTGTTCCAGGTTATTGAGATTCTACTAAAATGACATGGATCTATAAAGTAGCTCTTGTTGTTTCCTTTCCCCTCTTCATTCCTTTTGAAATCAGGGAAATTTATTGTAACCAAATGTCTGTTTGGCTTCTCAGTTTCTTCTGAGAAAGCAAGGCAAACACTGTTCACTGGAATATGTAAAGCTTTTCTGAAATACTGATTTCTCACACCTTGTGAACCCTTCTGCCTGAGAAATGCAGGGAATTGCCATCCCTCTGGCTTCTTCTCTGAGGCAGCACTGAGTTGTGTTAGGAAGATTTTTTGGCCTGACAGTAGTTCCCACCTTCCATGTTGTACCATGTATTTATTATGAGTACAGCACTGAGTCCATCTCACAATGCAAGACACATTGCATTACCTTTTTTCTTCTGTTTCCCTCTCTTTCAGCTCCGGAGACATCCTTCTGGCTCCTCAGGGATGATGTCACCTAATCTGCATTCCTATCAGAAGAGATCTTTGTTGGAAATACCTGACAGTGGGCTGGGTGAGGAGCAGAGCTCAAGCATCTCTCCCTCCAATGGAGTAGACAGAAGAACAACCACGCTGTACAATCATTTCACATCAAAGACTGATGAAAATAGGTAAAGTGAATAATCAGACAGTAGTTAGCAATAATAATCAGATAGTATATCTGAGTATCATTGAATAATCAGACAGTAGTTGGTCATATTTTATTAGATTGGTAAAAGTCTCTGTCTTAGGAAGCAATGAAACTTTCATGTGCACAGAATGTTCTGTGGCTACCTTATTCCTTCTCTTTGGATTTGATTACTTTCAGTTATCTCAGTGGGTGTGCCTCTGTCTCCTACCAGCATCCTTCACCCTTCCCTTTCATTAGATGCACAAGCAAATTGTACTTGTACATTTAATGCATCCAAAGTACTAAAAGGGTGTTTTAGCTGTGTATCACAGTTACCAATAGCTAAACTATTGGTTTAAATCTTGCTGGTTTTCCTGAAGGAAATAAGTGTTTCATATGTATGTACTAAGTGTTTAATATGTATCATTTTGGGGCTTTTATTTCTCAGCAGTATCCATAAAATGGGATCACATGCCCCACTGTGTTTTCTGTCCCTCTCAGATCTTTTGAAGGTACGCTGTACAAAAGAGGAGCTTTGCTAAAGGGTTGGAAACCTCGCTGGTTTGTGCTGGATGTGACAAAGCACCAGGTAAAACTTTTTAGATAATACACTTCTTTTATTATTACGTTGCTCCTTTTTTATTGCCTGGGTTTGTATGGATTGGCCTTACAAAGAATATTAGTAATTATGGTTTTCAGATGTGATGTGTGCTACATCATTTGTGACCTATCAATGTTTGTCTTGTGTGTTTTGTAGCTCATACAGAATTCTGAGTGGACAGAGGGGTTTTAGTATTTTGCCTTTTATTTTTTAGAAAGAAACATATAGGAGTATTTTATAAAAATATATGGTTGTGTTTTAAAAATATATAGGAGTATTTTAGATTAGTCAGAGTCATGAAGTTAGTAGCAAAATTATTCATAAGTGTCTACCTAAACACTGTACGAAGAGGAGCACCAAAAATAGGCATCTGTTGGTCTGAACTTTTTATCCAATTTACAATATATGCCAGAATTCTGCAGTAGAAATTTATGGTCTTGTTACTTCAAATAATGTTGGGTCATCAGGCAGTAAAATATTTTGAGCCAAATATTCCACAAAGTGGGGGTTATAACTTCTCAGACTCATGTATGCTTTTGTTCAAAAAAAATTTAATTTATTGTAGTCCATACACTTTAAAATATGTAATATAGATAAAGACAGGCATCTCTTGAAATGCTAACTGAGTACTTTGAGATCAGTGTGGTAAATACCAACAAATGTGCTGTTAATAATTATTCTCCCTAATATATCCTATATATCTTATATATAGGAGAAAATGTTCATTTTGCAGGAGAAAAATAAACTTTTACATTTTTTGTATAACCAAATAACCTTCTGAGTATGATAGATGTAGGAGTAATACAGGTCAATCCTAGCTGGAATTCTGTTGTTTGACTTTTGCTGTGAAAGTTTCTGTTGGTATTTTGCATTGGCTTATGGGAATTTGTTGGGGTTTTGTTGTGGGGGCTTTTTTGGAACTTGTTTGCATGTTGGAACTCACTTTACAGAGTGATTAATATCCATATCAAAGTATCTTTGCAAGGAGAAAAAAAAAAAGCACAGACTTTATTAACCTCTCTGTGCAGTGTAGGAAAATGTGAGCTTTCTGTGTGGTTTATAATTACCTAAAATTATACTTAAATTTCTGCTGATCACTTTAAATTCTTGAAATAGAGAGGATAATTGTTCTATCAATGCCTCAGTGAAGTAAAGCTTTTGTGTTGGTTTTATGAATTGACCAGTGAAGAAATGGTTCTGCTTTCCTGCCTGCCATGCCCAGAGCAATCCGTGACTATTTGCTTCTCTGCTCTGCAGCTCTGGGGACAAAATACTCTTCCCCCACCCCTCAGCTCCTAGTCATCTTTATGCTTCCCACCCTTAGCAATCAATGCCCCAAGCTGTATCCAGGAAAAGGGAATTGATCTAAAGGTCCATCTAAAAGCATCTCTGGGTTTTTTCTCTGGTGTTCCAGCTGCGATACTACGACTCTGGTGAGGATACGAGCTGTAAGGGACACATAGACCTTGCAGAAGTGGAAACTGTGATTCCTGCATCTCCAACCATTGGAGCTCCAAAACATGCCAGTGAAAAGGCATTTTTTGATGTAAGTATATCTGGTCTTTACTTGATCTTTATGTGAAACTTCCTTCCCGTGATGTGTTTAAGGCCCTGGTTCCAGTCCTGCTGGAAGGTGTGAGCTTGGAGAGAGCTGTTGTGTCATCTCAAGACAAAAAAATTTTATGTAGCTGGCATCACTGTCAACAGCAATAGTTCAAAAATGTTACATTCAGACCCAGTTGAGTATTGCAGTTTGAAGTCTGCAGGTTTTCTTTTCCATGTGCTGACATCTTTGTGTCCTTGTTTTTCCCTTGCAGCTGAAGACAAATAAACGTGTGTATAACTTCTGTGCCCAAGATGCACAGAGTGCTCAGCAATGGATGGACAGGATCCAGAGCTGCATTTCAGATGCATAGAAAGGAGAAAAATGTTCCATGATAAAGTCCCATTGAAAGCACCTCATCCTGGAAGAAACTGAGTTCTGGAATGTTACTGACACACAACCAGCCTTCCTTACATTTCAGCCATTAAAGTTCATAATAAGTTCTTTTCTGTTTAATAATTATAACCACTCTAACTGCTATTTTTTTTTTCTGCAGGGAGGACTTGAAAAAATAATAATCCATTTATCCTGAATTTCATCTTTCTTCAGTACAATTCCTAGCTAGAAAAGTGGGCTGTATTTGCACTAGCATCTGATCCCAGTTTTCTCATTTCAGAGCTACTCTGTTAGGAAATATGTCCAAAGGAAAGTGTAGAAATTTTCCCTTCAGCCAGAAGTGTATTTCCACTTTATTTAGATTTTTAAGCAGAATGTTCTTATTTCCAGGCTAGTCATGAATAAGAGGGAACATGTCTACAATTCCTAAAAACTGATAAATAAATGAAGCTTGTGAGTCCAGTGACACACACACCAGGTTGCCAATGTTTATAGACAGTCAATATTTTTAAAGACCAAAAAAGTGAAATTGCCTGATGCCAGACTTTGAAGTGTCTTCTCAGTGTGCAGGTCATTCTCTATCTTGTGCTCTGCTGAGTGCTTCTGCAATGTTGTTATGGAATTTCAGAACCTAGGGATTACCTGAAGACCATAGATAGCACTTTTATTTTCGATTCTGTTTGCAATTCCCATGGGATAAATGAAAGAAAACTGGCTGACACTACCCTGGAGCAATGGAAAACAACAAACTAGGAATTCAGTAGATGAAGGATCTCTTGTGTGTGAGTTATATGTGTTAATTTATATGCTGTTCTGCTCACTGTAAAATAAAAAATAACGAACATGATAATGCACTAAACAATGAAGCAAGCACTTGCACTGAAATCTTTACAATGCAGACATTTTGCAGGACAGAGGTAAGTTATTTGTAGCAGAACAAAACAAAACTAGCTAGTTAACAGCATTTACAGATATTAGATATGTACATAATGAAGTTTGAGGTGTCGTGATTTGATACTTTTTAAACATTTTTTTGCACATTAATTGGAAGACTGTTTATAGATTTTTACTTTTGATGAACTTGTGTTTGTTCTGCTTAAAATCCTGGCAAAACATTTTTAATAGCCCCAAATTAGTTGAAATTTTACAGTCTACAAACAATGAGGACTTTGAGTAGAATATGTAGGTAATTAAGCCATTGTTTTTACTTTGAAATGTTAATATGTTAAATAGCACACTAATATTACAAAAGGTCTGTAAATATGATTCACTATTTTCTCATTTTTCCAGACGTTCTGCTTGTAATTTAATGTCAGCCTAACCAAACTGACTATACTTACAAGATTTTTCAGTTATTAAACTTTGTGGGTTTTTTTATAACTAATGTATTTTGTCAGAAAGGAACATAGATTTCTCACCACACACAATAGGAAATGCAGCTGTTTTTAATGCAATTGCAATTTCAAAACAAAAATATGAAGGATTTTTCTAGCATTTTTCAATTTACAAATTTCCACCTGTGACAATGGTGTTTGCACATTTGTATTTTTCTTTGTATATGAAGTACTTTTATATGTACTTTGTAAAATACTGATCCTGTTCTTAGGTTATATGAAGATATACATACCACTGCTTATTTTGTAACTGGTCAATTTTAACGCTTGTATGTTATGTGATATATGTATGCTAACCATCTTGTAATAAATACACTCATTAAGGAAAAGTTAAAACTTTCCTTTTACTGTAAAAGAGAAAAAAAAAGCAAGACCCACCTGTTGAAATATTTCACAAGGGCACAAGACAAATCCTTTACTCTGTATTAAGAATAGTGGGTGTATTCAAAGCTACGTGGTCTTTTGTATACTTGTAAATATTCTGACCTAAAAGTTGCACTTGGGCATCCCTAACTCAAACACTTGTCAACAGTAACACTAAAGAAATCGGAATTTAAAGCAAAATTATCATTCTAACAAGTCTCAATGGATAGCCTTTACCAAAAGGCTAAATACACATAATGTTCATACTAAAGTCATTGAATAGTGATGTTAAATATATTTTTTAAACAAAAAAGATTCTGTGTGGTATCACCAACATGAGTCAACTGCATAGTTTCACCCTGAGACGTATCACACTCATATCACCTTATGCAAAAATGATCTAGTTCCTAAAAGAAAAACTATAAAAAAAACAATGGCAAGGTCTGACTTGAGACTGTGCATGTAAATGGAATTCCTGAGCGTGGTGTGGGACAGCAGAGTCCAAAGGGAAAGGGAACGTGTGACAGAGTGGGGACCCGTGGCAGTTCTGGGTGCTGTGGTGCTTAGAGGACCTGGTTTGCATATTGAGCTTGGCATGGATGCTAATGTTGCCTTAAATGTTGATCTCAGTTTTTAGTGTCTGTATTGATGGAAAATGGACTTGAGCAACTTAACTTAAAAATACCCAAATAAAAGCTGGAATGAGAGACGTGGTGTTGGTGGTGTCTGTGTAGGGAATGTACCAGGGAATGGTGGAAAAAGGCTCTTGGTGTGAGGACACAGAGTTTGCAGTGTCACCCTGGAGGTCTCTCCTCTGCAAAATGAAGATTCCAACAGAGACTTGGAGAAAATGTGGACAAGTCAGCATAGCTTAAGCTACAGGGTTTGCCACTGTGCTTGAGTTGTATCAGCAGCAGCAGCAGAGAATTAGGAACCGAGAATTTGTCTGGGAAAAATGCTGTGTACAAAGGATTCAACTTCATGTTGGAATAGTTTCTAGAAAAATCCACCCAGGAGTTGGGATGAGCGGACGTGCTCCCCCTGCTGTGTCACATCACTATTCCACTCTGCATCAGAACATTCCTGCTGTAGAAAAGAGAATTACAACATCCCAGGTCTTACAGGAGGGGAGAGCATTGTTTGTCCTTCTCTGTGTCCAGTAACAAAACATCCACCGCGTAGGTGGAGGAATGAGGCGAGTTCAGGCTTTGAAGAATTGTTACTGAGGTATTTTATCAGTGATTTCTCTTGCCTATCTAACAAGTGTTTTCTATAAAAACCCTTTCTTTTGATGGAGCCTTAGAATTACTACACTGAAAAATAAAATACTTAGCATGCCACACATGTGGGTCACTGGTTATGTAATGGTACACAAACAGCTAACAGACCCAAGAACAAATGTTCAAAATTTTGTGTCACATCCCACACACATTATTTGTATCTGATATTTTGTGAATTTCAGACATAACAAAAATGCAGTGATCTTGTCCAAATACTGTCATTTTGCCTTTTCATCCTGTAATATTCTTGGAGAATATTGAAGTGGCTGCACCACATTTCTCATTTTTCATATTCGTGATCATCCAAATATTTTGTCTGTTCATGATTATCCTGTGGTTGCTTTGGAGAGTCAGAAAACTGGGATTAATCTACCCATTCCCCAGTTATGCTGAAGTTCACGCTGGGTATCACTGTTGCACCTACTTTTTGGGGTTTGTCTGTATTTGATCAGTTTCTTCCCCAGTTTTGGCTACTGTGCAAGCCAAGGGCAGTGGTAGCATCCACATTCTCGTTTAGGGAATTTTCATCTTTGAGTTTTTCCACATCCAGTTTTTCATTAATTGACTGTCAGTAAGGATGCTGCAAGTTCAGTATTGTTTCCTCTCTTCACTTACCAGTCAATATCCAGTGGGAAATTACATTTTTTCCAGTTTCAGCTTGCATTGTATAGTTCAGGATTCCCCCTTCCTCTTCAAATTTTATTTAGAAGTCAGAATCTGCCCACTTAGAATAGGAAATGTTGTTTAATTTTGTCACATTTTCAGTTTTTCCATTGCCTATTCTTTGGTGAAGATGTGTTTAAGTGTCTTTTGGGAGATTCACAGGTTCAGATTTTACAGATTCAGATTTTATCTGAAACAGGCAGTAGTAGGAGATGTAAATAGTTAAACTGAAAGCACCACAGTACTATCCTGGAAGGAGATACAAAGGTAGCAGTTCCTTCAGGTATTAAATAGTGCTTGAATAGTGCTCCTTCTTGCCCCTTTACTCACCTAGGAAAACCTGAGGCATAGTCTTAATTTATTTTATTTATGGATGCCTTGTTTATCAGTGTATATTCAGCAAATATTAATGAATACTTTGTTGTTTAATGAATTTCTCTCGCTGTTCAACTCAAGAATTCTTGGAATTCAAGCCTGTCACCAAACAGGAACTCCAAAGCTTCGTAGTGTCCGTCTGAATTCTATTATCTGTCCAAGAGTTATGCCAGGTGCAACATCCCTGTTCATGTCAAGGCCTCCAGTAAGTTCAATTTGATAATAACATAAAATTGTGTGTAATTATCAGAGAAGCTCAATATAGTGAACAATAGTGCAGGTAGAACACTCTCAAATTTAATTAATTGCATGCACAGGCTTTGCTTGTGTTGCATTGCTTTTGTGCCATCCCAATAGTTAAAACTTCATTTCACTTCTGCTGTGCTCACATTATCCCTCACATTAAATATTTTGATGCAGTAGTTGAAGCAAGTACTTGTACTAAGTTTTCAATCAAAAATACTTTTACTATTTAGTATAAAGCATTCAAATCTTTGTGGGATTTCATGCAGTCAAATGATTTGGAATTGAAACTTTAAACAAAACACTGTTGAAGAGTTGGTTCTGGAATTGCCATTGATTTTTGATGAAGTTGGGCAGCCTGTTTCTCCAGGATGCTGGTAAGATTCTTTTTATATTCCTCTTTAATTTTCAAAGAGCTCTTGTTTTCAGTGCTTCCTGAATTAGGATAAATCATGTATTTACTTCAAAGCAAAATTAAGTTTAAAAATCTCTTCTATTTTTGTACTTAAAACAACTAGTTTTCTTCATCTTTAAAACTGTTTTCTGACCAAAGAACAGTCAAAACTTAAGTCAAAAATAACTTGATTTCTTCTGCTTCAGGCCCCTGACTGAAAGGAAAGCTTGCAGAAAGTCATTATCTGGTATGAGTACGAAAAGCTGGAAAATATCCCATCAAGTGCTAATGAACCAGAGCCAGGAATTAACTGGGGAGCTGCTTTTGGTATGTGGGATGGTGTCAGTGGCCACTGAGTGTGTGATGTATGTTGGCAGTGTCAGGGCGGGCTCTGGGTCTCCTGACAGCCTCAGAAAGTGTCATTCTGTTGCTACAGAAATCAGACATCTGCTTTTAACCACAAATCTACATTTTGTGTGGTCTTCTTCATGCGTGGGCTTTGAGGCTTTGTTTCTTCAGTGACACAAATTTCTGGAGAGAAAAATAGTTTTTCAGATAAACTGGTTTTATCAGTTATTATTTCAGTCATTAACACCACACAGCTGACCACACAGTGGCAGGTGTGACAAGTTTCTCAGCCTGGGAACAAAACCCAAACATGTAGATATTTCCTGTGATGCTGAATTGTTGTACTTCAAAGACTGCTGCACAGGTTTTTGTCATGCAAGCAGATTTTCTATTTTTGCTATCAGAACTAAATGTTGCTGTCAATAAGGTCATGCATTCCCCAGCAAGTTGCTATGGACTGCCACTAAATTCTTTTAGCTGTTGTCTGAAAGGCCTCAATTGAAAAATATTTCTGCCCTGGCCTAGGTCACTGCATGCCTGTTGCCTTTTGGTGTTCAGGTATTTCCTGGAAAAGCATTCTGTGCAACTTTCCCACTTTATCTTTCCTCAGAGCTGCTCCCCATTTCACAGTGAAACATTATGCATATTTAATTCTTTTAAATTAAATTCATACAGTACTTGAGATAAGGAGAGCTTTCCTTATTTCATGATAGCATCTCAAGAAAACTGATAACTTTATTTGAAAAATATGTATGTGCAACCCAAACAGACAGGGTTCCTTCAGTTTATATTGGGATTTCAACCCAACAATTTCTGTTCATTTTCATTATCAGTTTGAGTTACATGAGAGTGTGATGAGGCCTCCAGTGACACTACAAATTATAAATTACTGTATCACTGCTCTCACTGGAGTGTATTAGAAGCTGGGATTTTAGATAAAACTCCTCTCACCGAGCCATGATGAGCTGAGATTATGAAAACTGCATGTCAAGAGTGGAGAGGGGCACAGGAGAAGCAAACCCTGGCTGGTTGCTGGTCCTGACAAAGGAAGGAGTTGATGCCAGGGTCCAGCAGAGAGGAAGCAGCAATGGGAGCAGCTCAGTGCGTGTGCAGCTGGCAGACAGGCTCAGAGCAGGACAGGGAAAGGCACTGCCTGGGACACACGGGGTGGGCAAAGCTCCCAGTGCACACGGCAGCAGCAGCAGCCCTGGGAGTGGATCCATCCAGCAGCACAGGAAGGCTTCCCCTCTGCTGTGCTTCCCCCAGGGCAGTTGCTTCATCTGTTCCCCAAAACCTCTCTCCAAACTTGTCTCACTCTCTGTGTTGTTTTTGACCTTTACTTGCCTGACCAGGTCTAAATTTAGCTGAGAAATTTTTGAGAAGCAAAGATGATCCCTGTTAGCTCGTGGCCTAGGGGTGCCTTGAATACTTGCAGGTGCTCTGAAATGCTGCAAGCCAAAAGGGAGAAGGTCTTTGTTTCTCTAAGTGCTCTGGAACCAGTGGCTAGTTCAAGCTGTGCGTGTGTATTTTGGAATTCTGGGGAGCTGAGTGTGGTCTGCTGGGCTGCCACGAGGGATAACACTGGATCTGAGCCTGGACTTCAAACACCCTCGGCATTTGACAGGTGATTATCACTCTTTGGAATTAGATTTAACAGCACGGAGGAAAGAGGTCAACCTGAAGCCAGCATCAAGTGTGCTGAACTCTGCTCTTTGGAAATACCACGGCTAATGCTGCTATCAGTGTCTCTCCAGGAGAACATCACAGCTTTGTTTATCAAGAGCCCACTGGGCCAAATTATTATCAGCTGCTGGAGATGGGTACAAAGGATGCACTGTCAAGTCTCTTCTTGAATTTCCAAATTTGGGCCATTCTTTCCATGATGAAACATACTTATCTGCTTTGTGGGTATTCTCAACTGTGGAATAACCTATAATACAGGATTTTGTCATACAGTAAAATATGGGTGCCTTTGCCCTCTGTTTATTGCTTTAACCAAAACAATTTCATTATAAATTTTCTTGGCTTTCTCCAGTGTAGCTGAGCTGCCCAAAAATTGCTACTGCATTGCTGTATCCTATTACTAATTATTGCTAATGTTGAGATATTATGTAATTAATATTGTTATTTTCCGTGGGACAGAATTCCTAGCAGTTTGAAACACCAACACCACACCTAAAAGTCTCCCTTGTTACATCCACTGAATGTTTTTTCAACCAGAAGCCACGTAGCAAACATGCCTGTTCCATTTCATCTGCATATGGAAAAAGAAAAATATATTATATGGCAGTAAGAGTGGGCTCAAATATCAGCATATATATATAATGTATATGCTAATAAATACTTGAGGAAAGAAATGCTACTTAGAACTCCTACCTCTACTGCTTTTAAAGGAACTTGGTAGGTAACACAAACACTTAATTTTTGGACTGTTAATATGTGGTTAAAACAAATCTGAGCATTAGGTAAAGCTCTTCCTTTTAAAGACAAAAACAGTGGCACTGTGCACTTCAACAAGAAATAGTCACAGACCCTTGAAAAAGAGGACAGTTAATATACAGGATTTCTTACCAAATCAGAAATTAATGTTATTAAACTCTGGTTTGCAAGGCTAGAAGAGAATGGGAGAGGAGAGAGAAACCTGTGGTTAATTTTGAGGACAAACATGAATATCAGATACAAAGAGAGGTGATTGCTTGGGAAACAAACCCTCACAGCAGCCAGCATCTGAATTCTTCACTGCAGGATTAATACTAATATGGTACAAAGTACTTTTAAATTATGAGTGTTACCCTACATTTCTCTATAAAATGCAAAGTCCAGGCCTTTATGAGAAGGCATTTACAGACATAACACGTGCAAAATATGAAAAGTTTAAAATAGATCTTAAAACTCTTTGCTCTTGCCTTGTTACACGAGGTGGCTTTGAATGAGGAGAGTGGGCAGGGCAGCAGCCAGGCAAATGGAGAAAATGGGGAAATTGTTCTTTATTACAGAACTTGAATAAGGCTGCCATATTGCTTGGAATTGCACAGAGACTTTGGGAGAATAGAAGACTAAAATCTCAAACCCAGGAAGGACAGAAATTGCAAACTGTGTTTTTATCTGTTGTCAGTGCCTTTGAGTTATGTTTCAGGAGCATGGCAGCATTTTCTTCTGAAGGAAAAGACTGAAAACAAAATTGGGGGAGAAAAATATGCAATTTGCATTAATGTTATCATTTTAGTTTATGTTATTTAAATTGATTTTTTGTTACTCTGAAGGGGAGAAGAGGATGGCCATGAGATCCACAGGTGACTGATGCCCTTGCCAGAAGCACATTCTGGGTGGATGAAATGGCAGGAAGGAAATGGCTGGAGCCACCAAGAGCCACCAGAGCTCTACATGGGATTCTGGTTCTCCCAAAGGTGAGTGGGGCATGTGGAGTTTGGGGAAAGTGCTGGAAGTTTGGATTGATGGTGCAATTTCGGGAATTGTTGTCCTCTATAAACTGCTAAAATATGGGAGACTTTTGAACAGTAACAGCTCAGTTTGCAGCCGTGTGATATTTTGGGACTCTGAGATTGCTGTGCTTGAGGCTGTGTTCTGCTCTGGATGGTTTGTGGCAGCCTGCATAGGGAAGGTGTTCACAGCTGTCTCTTGTGCTAAAGGATTGCTGTGTCTGGAATGAGAGGTTCCCTGGTGGGGTTTTTGTGTGCCATTAACATGTCACCTTCAGCCAGCCTCACAGGGAGCTCTGGAGTGTGTGGGGCAAGACTGAAATGCCATGACCCAGGTGCTCTGCCCTGAGAGGAGAAGCTTCTATGGATTATTCAAATCATTGTCCCAAGAGCAGCTGCAGGACTCAGAGGAGTGTTTGGGATGTGCTGCACTGGTCTCTCACAGCACACTTTATGCAGAGTTTGTGGACAGTGCATCCTGCTGGAGCTGATCTCTGTCAGCTCTGAGGTAAATTCAGAGGTGCTTTCCCTTCCCTCTGAGTGGTAACACCTGGAGCTTTGCCAAGTCCTAGCAAAATCTGTTAATATGCTATAGAAACAGGAACAGGCCAAAAGGTGGCTGCAGCTGTTGTTTACTACATCATTGCAGTTTGGTTCCATATGTGCCTCTGTGGAAAAGAAGTGCTTCAGAATCAGCAAATAAAAATTAAACAAACTGGAGAAGATAAGTGAAGCTAACCCACCTTCAGCATCCCATTTGTACATTACACCAGAGCCTTTCTGTATCCAATCCCAGCCTCCCAAAGGATTTGGGGTAGGTCAGAAATACCTCTGAGCCTAATCATGGCAGTGGAATTCTTCCACATTAAAATAAAATACCAGATCTGCACATATGCTGAACGTGTTGAAGTTGTGTGGAATAAAAGACAGTTTGGACATTCTGTTAATGTGATGGAGAATATTTTGATGTTGTAATTTGCTCTAAAAGCATGTGAAAGTAATTGCTGCATGAGGCACTCAAGTCAGACTGACTCTTCACAGATGCAAACACTTCCATCTCCCAACCAAGGAGTCTTGACTCATTTTGTAGTACAGTGTGTTAGAAAGCATTGATAGGTTTTCTTCTTGTTAACTATGTTTTATATTATATCTGAAAAAAATCATACGTCTGCTGTGTCAGAAAACATTTTATTTCTTTAAATTCTGTTACAATTATGAACAACAAGAAATCTCCTGTGCTCAGAAGAAGAGATAAGATTTCTCTATTTCTTTATTCTGCAGGGAGGGTATGTTTGCACACTTTGCATTATGTGCATTACACATGTCAGTGACATGTGTGTGACATGCCAATAGAGGCAGAATCTTTTTCACATGGTGTTAAACAGCTCCTGCTAGAGACCATGATAAGTGTGTGGCAAACTGGAGAATTTACCTGTAAGCTGCAGGTGAATTCCATTGAGATGGAATTTTGGGAGGTATGGAATAGGATGGAGCCTGCAGTCAGCTTTTCTCTGTGCAATAGGATGGATACATCATCTTAAAGCACTTTTTAAAGATCCCTCAGCTACTGTGGTTTAATGGCTGTGGCAGCCACTTCAGACAAGCCAAGCACCTTCCACGAGCTGGATCTTTCCTTGCTCTGCTGCAGCACTTCTGGATTTAGCTGACTCTCAGAAGGGATCAATTGCTCTGCTCTTGAGTGATACCATGGCCAGCTAGAGCATTTCTCTGTGATTACATGGATATAAACAGCATATATTGCACACTGAAGCACTTAGTTTGACTTATAACTAACTTCCTGAATAGCATTGTCAATGATAAAAATATTTGGAGCTCTCCATTGTCTTGGCACGTTGTCTGACAGGCCCATTTTTCTGCTGTCATAGGTAGCAAAATTCAGGAAAACGTGCAGCTGAACAGCTGTCCTGTATGTGGGACCAGGAAAAGGGCTATTCTTAGTTCCTTTGTTTCTTTGCTGTTATTCCTGAAGTCTTTTTCAGGGGGTGAAATTATGGCCTGCTTGGCCATTATGGCCTAACTATTTGGCAAAGCTTGCCCTGAGGTCAGCAAAGCAGAGGCTCCATCCCTCATGAAGGTTATCATATCTGCTAAATTGAGTTTGAGCTCTGGTCACATGGAAACCAGCATTTGCTATTATTAAAGCTGCTTTTCTTTCAGCAGAGTACTTTGGAACCATGTTTCTGTCCTCTCTGGATTTACCATCATAATTTCCAAAATGCTGTGTTCTGGAAAAAGAACAAAAATAATACATGTTAATAACCATGGGATGCTGGGAAACTTCACATGGGTTTGGAAGTGACACCATAAATTGCTTTTAATTCAGTGGATTTATGATTTCACAAAAGAAATGGTGAGATTGTGTTTGTTACAAGCAGTAATCAAGATGAATATATGATGCAGGAATTATTTTATTGCAGAGTCAGCTGGCTGGACTGTAGCTCTTCAGTAATGCAGCAGCTATAGAAACCAATAGAAACTGGTCAGTGCTTCCTGCAAAATAATGCAAAATAATGGAAAACTTTCATGTCACAGTGTTCAGCAGCCTGAGAGCACAGCCCAAGGAGAGATGTCCCTTGGGCTGGTTATGTTTGCTGTGTTAAATGGGGTTCAGTCCTTCAGCATTCACCGTTAAAGACATAGCTCAGAACAAACTGGTGCAGAGCCATAATTTATTGTACTGGCCACAGAATTTTTCCCAATTATCTCTGGAATTATGTAGAAGTAAAGCACATATTCCTAGCTGCCAGGTATGGTATGAGGTGTATGGGATTCATTGCTATGGGTAATGAGCAATTGACCCTGGGGTCAGCAGAGCCCTGAAACTGCCCGCAGACCTCTAATCCTTCTTCTTTCCTTCTTTCTTTCATTCCTTCCCAAGCTGCATGCACAGGCACATGAAGGAATGTCCAGTGGTGCTGGCTTCCTGCAACACACACCAGGGTGTGTTGGTGCCTCCCTCAGTGTCACTGCACACTTTAGGATGGACAGCTCCAGCACTGGGAATGGGAGTAGGACGGGAAGCTGCTCCTGAAGGGAAGGGCAGGGCAGCTCTTTGCTCCTGTGCAGCCTCCTGGAGTGAGCACAGTTACTCACAGCCAAAGAGGAACTTCAGCAGGGCTGTTTGCTCTCCTTGCTGTGAGAGATCCACCTGGAGAAGAAGCTCAGAGCCATTTCCTCGTGTCACGATCCAAGGCCAAGCTTGATGGATCCCTCCTGCCGAGCTGAGGGCCAAGGAATTCTTTAAAAGTGCAAGAAATGGAGATCTATTGTTCAAATGGAGATCTGGTTCAAACCAAACTTCAGTGAAGTCACCTGATGCTGGAACCCTGGATGCTGAGAATTTTAGACTCCCAAGAGAGCACTGCAATTGACCTGAGGCTGTGGAGAAGGTTTCCCAAATGATTGATAGCACTGGGGTTATGGGTGTGGGGTTGGTTAGAAGTGTGCAATATCACAGGGTGGAAAACTTAAGAGTTTGAGGTTTTAGAATATGGTAATAAATATGACGCAAGATGGAGGGTTTAGGGCAGAGACTGGTTGTTCTTCTTTAACTTCTTCCTCCTTCTTCTTCATGGGTTTAGGTGGTATCTTGTAATTGAACAGAAAACTCTGCATTGCAGGCTTCAAGTGATCAGTTATTGGGTTAAAAGGGAAAATAATCTAGGTGTCAGTTCTTAATTGGATAGTTTAGCCTTAAAAGACCTTGTAACAAGAGATTGTTGGCCATTTTGTGCCTTGCTAAGGGAAGAGTGCAGAGCTCACAGCTGTGAGGCTGGAACATTGGTAAGAAACAATAAACACCTGGGGCTGAACGCGAACCATCACCTCAGGTGCCTTCAGTCCCGACCCCGACAGAGGCAGGAAAAGGAAGCAGAGAACCCCCAACGTGGTGTAACTCACAGTGTTCCATGGCACAGAAAAGCAGCACTGCAGACACTCAGTGGAGCTGGTTGGTGTCTCCATGAGCTGGAGGGGCTCTGCCCTGTGGCCCAGGCTCTGTTCCAATGCGGTTCGCCAGCAACATTTTCACTGTGGGAGAGGGACGTGCAAAATTCCAGACTCAGTGCTGCCACTGTTTGTCTGCCTCAGAGCCTTCAGATGGAGGCTTTTCATAGGGTTTGCACTGGGAAATTATTTGCATTGCATTTCAGATGGTTTGCAATGCACATCCTGCTTTGCTCTCTACTTAAGTGTGGATTTGTATTGGTCGGTGCCAGGGCTCCAGTCAGGTTTTCTGGACTATTGTTACAGTGTGTCACAGATAAAATTGCTTTGTCAAAACACCACAAAAATGCTTCTGTGTCTTTGGCATCCATGCTCAGCATTCTGGAACCATTTATTTAATTTACATTTTTTTCCTTTTTCCTACTATCCACTATTTAGAATGTAGAAACAGTAGCACATCTTCCTTTTAACTCTGGTTTTGGTCTAGTTATAGGCATTCCTTCTGAAGGGTCTGTGGCTCTGTTCATTGGAAAGAGTCCCTGGAATGGGTTGGGAGGGACCTTACAGACCATCCAGTTCCATCCCCTCTACCATAGACAGGGACACCTTCTGTGTCCCAGGCTGCTCAGAGCCCCCTCCAAGCTGGCTTTGAGCACTTCCAGGGATGGGGCATCCACAGCTTCTCTGGGCAACCCGTGCCAGGGCCTCAGCACCCTCAGAGTAAAATAATTTCCTCCCAATATCTAATTTAACCCTGTCCTCCTTCAGTTTGAAGCCATTTCCCCTTGTCCTGTCACTACCTGCACTTGGAAAAGTCCCTTTCCAGCTCTCCTGTAGCCCCTTGGGGCACTAGAAGGTGCTCTGAGGTCTCCCCCAGTGCTCTTTTCTCCAAGGCTGGACAACCCCAACTCTCAGGTTTGATATTTCTTTCATTTTATCAAAGACACAAATTCAGAGACATCATAAGGTCAACTTCATGATTTAAAACAAAACCAAACCAAGGCATGGACACATAGCAAAATAAAAGTGTTATCTTCTTTTGTTATTCTACAGTGTTATTCTGTAAAGAATTTGCTCTACAGCCTACACAACCTTGAGGTGAATATGAATTATTTGTGTTTTTAACCCATGTTAAAAGTTAACACCAGTTATTTCTGGAAGTGCTAACTGAAACCACTGCTTGGTAGTGGGACAGATGGAAGATCTGGTGAACTGAGAGGCAGAAACAGCAGAGAATTGTACTTTACATTTTTTTTTTGTCCTCCTTATCTGCTTTTTATCTTAGCAGTCAATTATCTGAGGAACCAAGCACATCTGTGTCCCACCATGAGATGTGAGGGAGCTGGAGCAGTGAGAACACGACATGAAGGGCTGCAACTGCTCATGGACACAGAGCATCTCAGGAGGGAGCATCCCACGCCTGTGCTCAGCCACAGGGACAAATACTCTGTCCTTCTGCCTTTTCCATAACAAAATACTCTTGTCCATAATACCAGAGAGCATTTGCAGTCTCTAAAGTCCTACAAAATTATGCACCAGGGTCAGGCTTTCACTCTTGCAATGTGATAGTTTACTCCTACATTTTTTTCGTAGTTATCCAGATGTTCTACTTATTCTGATTATCCTGAGTTTCTCATCTTGTTGTCATTATCTGGGGAAGTTCTTGGCTTGACTAAAGCAAAAATTTACACTCTGTGTAGTTTTTCTGGGTGGGCATTTCCAAAGTTGTGGCGTATTTCAAAATTATTTATGTCTCCTTGTTCTAGATCTTCTGGTCCTTTGTGTAGCAAGACCAAGAGGACAAAGAGTGTAGGATATTTTTTCACTCTGTGCACAGTTATCTTTTTGCCTGCTCAAGTTTAAAATACAGAGGAGGTCACCTAATTTACAGTGAACTTGGCTGCCACTTTGGGGTTATGATTCTTTTTCTTCTTGAGACTTTTTTGCCCTTCTTAATGCAGAACAACTTATGGACTGCAAATATGACCTTGTAGGATCTGAGTGCTTGGATGAGAAGGATTTGGGAGTAAATTTTGCTTGTTATCATTGATGTGAGGGTTTTTGTCTTTAGGAATCTTATTAGAGAGATACTCTTGACCTAAAAATTCCTCTTGCTGTTAATAATATCTCTGCTGTAATAATATCTCTGCTATTGAGCATTTATGACAGTGCTGCAATGTTTGCTTTGCAACCAAACTCCTGCTCTTTGGAAGATGAACATTCTATTGAAATACTGCTGAAAGTCTTTGTTTTTCTATGCTGTGCTTGGGTGTAACAAATACTGTTTAGATGGGAAGTTAAAAGCAAAAGGTTTGAGAGATTAGTTTTATGAATGTCTTCCTAAATGAATCCTAGGACTACAGAGTATGTTTCTTAATGCTTTCAAGAGAATTCCTAGAAATTGTTTCAGATTGTTAGACAATGTCCTTCAGAAAGTATTCAAATACAATATAACTTTCTACTAGTGAGGGAAATTCACTGCATGCTGTTCAATAGAAACAACTAATTACCTTTGTAATTCCTGAAAAACATAAGCTTTCTGAAGACTCAAACCAATTCCTATTTAACTTGATGCCTTATTCCAGATGACAACCATTTGTTTTTATGCCAAACCCTGAGGTATCTGTGAAACAAGATTCCAAAATGTCAATGCTATTGTAGTGTATACATTGAATTTGGGCAGGGGGGAGGGAGGGAAAGAGGGACTACATGAACCTAGTTTGTTTCTGAAGGACTTCACAAACTCCCATGGCCTTTGGTAATGCATTGAGTTTAGCTTTCACTGATAATATTATTAAATAAGGCTGATCTAACCTTGTCTAGACCTGTGAGGGGTTTTTTCCTCCCCACTCCATGCCCCACCCCCAAAGATAAATGTATTTTTACACTGGGCATGGATACTGATGTGTCAGCAGTGCCTTGTGGTATCTTCCACAGCAAAGTTTATTCAGGAGAAGACCATCTGAACCTAATTCAGTTTCTTGTTTTCAGTTTGCTTGGGAGCTATTATTCTGAACTCTGCAATGTAGAAATAGTAGAAATAGTCACTGGCTTTTGCAGTGTTCTAACCTTGTCCTCTTTTTGCCTCTTTCAGTAGCCTCATTTAATGAACTGCCCAAGAGCAGGAGGGGCAGGAGCACAGCCATGCTCCACTTCCTTCCCCCTGTTTTTGGGACCCAATGACTCCTGTGGGTCCCTTCCAACTCAGCATATTCTGAGTGAAGCAGCCTTTAAATTTCAGTCACCCTGCACATATTCCTATTTTAATTTAGCTCTGTATGGCTCCTTCCTACGATGGTCAGCCAGAACAAGCAAACCCTACAGGTCTCCCAGCAGAGTTCTCCAGAACAATCCAGGGTGTTACAAAGCTATTCCTGCACCATTCTCTGGTGATTGCTAAAAACCCAACATTAACTGGGCCTCCCCAGGTGTTACTCTTCCTTGAAAGCTGCTAAGCAAGAAAACAGCTTTCAAGGAAAAAAGCTGCTTGAAAAAAAACAGCAAAAAACAAATTATCAATTACACAAAAATCTTTTTGCATCACTTCCCTAAATTCCTCCCATGTCAAGCTATAACATTAGTAAAGAAGGATGCCACATTAATCACATTGGTGCAGGACTGCCTGGGCATGGGGAAAGCCTTGTTGGTGTTTTGGGTGGCTTGGGTCAGTGCACAGATCTGTGCTGACCTCCTGAGCCATCTGTGCTCCTGTCTCAGCTCTGCCCTCAGCTCTGCCCTCCTCTGGGGCTCACTCTGGTGTCTGATGGGGCTGGTCCTGTCAGCTGTGCCAGTGGATGGAGCACCTCCCAAAAAAACTTACCCAATATAGCCTGGTGGTTTCCAAGAACATTTTCTGCTACAATCTGAAATGCATCTGCAGGACAGAGTTTGCTTCTAGTTTTATGCTGGTATTCTTTTTTCTAGGGTAAACTTCACATATCTTGTGCTTTATTGAGCATAAATGCCTTGGCCATATCATCACAGGGAAGTACTGCTCTGATTTATTTATACTTTGATAATGAATTTGGAATTGTTTTTAGCTCTCCACAGGGCCCTAATTGTAAGAATAGATGAAAATGCAAATGTTCTCATTCAAAACAGCAGTAAATATGTTTTTAACTTGTTAACTCAAGTGGAACTTAATTAGGGTAGACATGTATTTACTGCTGTCCTGGACTGAGGTCAGTGAGACCTGGCACTGTCGAGTTTAGTTTTTGATTTGGTTGCTACAAAATGATTTATATAAGTGAAAGAAAAACTTGTCTGGAGTCCTAGGCCTCTCGATGCTCTGTGATTAGTATCCTGGGAGCGTGGTTTTCAGCACATTCTGCAGGATTTGGTGATAAATCTCTGTCCTTGTACACTTCTTCAGACTACCCCAATAGGTACAAACTTCTGCTTGTGCACACCTCCCCTGCTCTTAATTCACTGCAGTCAAGTGAATGCCAGAAATGTGCCCCAGGTGCATCCAAGCTTTTTCAAAGTGCAGGAATGCCCCTGAACACATCTAGGGCTTGAGAAGCTCAGGTTCAGACCCAAATGCTTGGGAAGAGCAGGCAGCAGCTGAGAGCCCTGTAGGAAACAGTGGGAACAGAGAGATTCCCAGCTGGAGATGTGTGGAGCTCACTGGTAAAGGCTGTAGCTGCTTCAATACGTGGGAATCCCACCTTGATCCATGAAACTGAGCCTTTGCTTCCAGGAAAGCAATCCTGTGAGGGGAAAGCAGAGTCTGGCTGTGCCCTTGGTGGGGGAGCTGATCTTGTTAGGCTGTGGTTTGTCCGGAGGAGCCCAAGCCCTGTTCTCCCAGGGCGGCATTTCCCTTATTTATTTGTTCTTTGTTTAGCCCTGCATTTTTACGTGCTGGCTGCAGGTCAGTCCCTGCTCAGCCAGCAGCTGCACTGGCCAATTCAGAGTCACCAAGCTCAACTGGAATGTTAGCTTCTCTGTTCACCCCTAGGTTTCCCAGGGTTTTCAGCAGTAAATCTGGAAAACACATCTAATGCTGCTGAAGCATTCTCCAGCCTTCCCGACATGAGGGATTGTGTGGTGGCCGTGGTGGTTTGTGTGCACCAGTGGAGTCCCTGGGACACAAACCAGTGATTAGGAGCTGTGTGGTTTGGGAGGAAAGAGGAGAGGTTGTTTGCTATTTCTGGGTTAGGGAAGGAAGGCAGTTAAACTTTGCATTAATGAACTGACTAGAGGAAACAGACCCAAATCCAAAAATCCTGCCAAATATTAACTTTTTGTTGATGGTAGAATTTGTTCAGTTTATACACCTGCTATAGAAGTGTTTTTTATCAGCAGCTGGCTCATTTCCAGAAATGAATATAAGCCTCTGGCCAATAATAGACAGAATAACACAGAAACACAAACAAAATCACAAGCAAGTCTGTCCTGAATGATTTATTCGCATTTTCACCCACATGGAAAGCAAATGTTTTGATTAATTTGCTGAAAGTTTACTTGTCTTGCTTTCCTTAACATTTTTCTTTATTATTGGATTTACATCTTAATATAAATAGTCTGCTATATATTTAGATATGTTGTTTAGTTTATAACAGTATAATTGGAAAGAAAGATGAAATTGAAGATAGCTACTGAGATACAATAAATTAAAGTTTATCAGATTTGTTTTCAGATCTCTTCTGCCTCTTAACTCTGAAATGTGGAAAACCAAAATTTCATAATTATATTTGTTTCTTTGTTGTAGAGATGGAGGTGCTGACAGAGAGGTTGATGATGACTGAGTAAACTTAAAAAAAGAAAAAAGAGAAAGAGAGAAACAGTGGTGATTCCTTAAAATGGAAGGAAAGGGGATCTGTCCTGGTGTTGAACAGTACCTTTCTATCCACAGATATGGTACAGGATGGAAGAATCTGGCTCCAGAATGGTCTTGCCAAATAAACCCAAAAGGCATTTGAGGTGTTTGCCGTGACTCCTTGTGAAATTGGACTCCCTTGCAGAGCTGGTGCAGAAAACTGGGAAGGTTCTGTGCAGAAGCAACTGGACAGGTACTCCTTGCTAGGCTTTTTTAATTTATGTGTTCTGAGCTGCTGGATCCACTTTGGAACAGAGGAAGATCTTAGAGTGGTACTACTCGAGATCTTAAGAGCAGTTTCCACAGAATCAGTGCAGCTGTGTGCTTCCCACACTGGAATGAGCACGGTGCCTGTTGGGTGCTCGCCTTTGGGAAGAGGCACAGGGCATCCAGGCTTTCCTCTGCTGCCCAGGACCAGCTGGGCCATCCCCACCACCTGCTCCCATCCCTGGAGGCAGCGCTAATTTCAGTAAATGAGGCACATCTGACTCTGCTGTTTGCTGGTGGAAAAGCTGGATCCCATTTTCCATGGCCTGGCTCCTCCTCCCACCCCCAGAGGAGGACAGCGCTGCCATCCGGCACAGCAATCACTGCAAGTGGCCAGTTCAGGACAACTGGAAAGGAATTTGAGCCATTACTGGAATTCTAATCTCAGACTCTTCTAGAAAAGAGCTTAACAGCTTTTTGCTTGTCCTCTTGGGTCTGATGTTTGACAGGAAATGAGTTTGAAGGGTTCAGGAGCAGGTCACAGAACTCGCCTTGCTGCCAGCTGCTCTGCCGACCTTAACAGTGTGTTTGCAGAAATCTGATACACTTGCTTATTATTAAAGCCTTTTCTCTGAGAAAAGTAACTTCCAAAGCCAGGTCCTACCAGACATATTTCTAGAATATTGCATCCTCGCCTCTCTGAATTCTTCTCCACTGACACTTGCTATGACCTAAGACTCCAGCCATGTAAAAAATGCTGTTTTGTAATTCAAGGCAGAGTGAACAATTGTGTTTGCAGGCATGTTTATGTTTGTCTTTTGCAGCACTTACTTTGTTTGTCCTTTACGTGCCCATCTGTGGGATCTCGAAGAAACTCAGTTCCCCAATCTTGCATAATTAATCAAATATACCTCATAGACTTCATAAAATACCTCAAATCTGGTCTCAAGAAAGCAATTGTAATGGATGGGCTGACTGTTTCCTGTGTAGCAGCTGAGAAGTATATTCCCAAGCAAATTTAAAAATAAGGCAGCCTCCATGCATTCTTGGAATCCTGTTGGCAAGTCAGAGTTGTTCAGAGTAGCACGAAGTTCAAACAGGCCATGGAGACCAATGGCATGTCCCTCTTTCTTCACTATGTTTCTGATTTAGAAATCTCTTTCCAAATTAAAAATATCAGAGTGGACAGACCAGATCAGGACAGCAGGGAAGCTCAATAACGGGGCTGTGCTGGCAGGAATATTACAAATAAAAAGCTGTGGCAGAAGCACTCTTGATCACCTGCTTTGAGAGTGCTGCATCTGCCCAAGGGGACAGCTCTGCAGCTTTGTGTGTTTCCTTATAGGAGGGCATGTCTAGGGAATAATCCTTGCTCAGAGAGAGCCTCTACTTCCAGCCTTGCTTTTCCCCTCCTCTTCCTCCTGCCCAAGGAGGCTCTTGCAAAATTACTTAAGGAGATGCAACTAAAACAACCCAAAATAGGTAAGACTAACTGGCTATATCACTGCATTTTTTATTCTCTTTATTTCTCTCTTATGTCTTCACTTCTGTAGGAACTTGGCTCCTCTGCAGCTTCTGCTGCTTTAATATATTGGTCAGTTTGCACTTCAGTTCAGCCTTCTCAGATGTCTGCTGTCTCTCCAGAATCAGCATGTCCTGGAAAACAAAATGTGTGCAAATACACTGACAAAAAACAGACACATGGAATACACAAATGTACCATTATTTGACTTAGTTCAACTGGTGAAAAGTCTTCCAGAAATCTTGAACAACAACTGAAAATGGACTTGGAAGCTCCAAAGACACATCATTCATGGCTAACAACTACTTCAGCCCTAATCATTTGTGGTTTCTGCCCCAGTTTGAAAATTAATGTGCAGGCCAGTCCACTATTAATGCAGAGCTAAATAGTAAAGCTCTGATTCAATGGAGTGATTGCCAGACCTGGTAGCACTGAGCAAAAATAAGATATACTGTTTGCTCCAGTGCTACATATGTGCAGCACTCTCCAGAATGGAAAAGCCAGGAATTAATAACAAGTAAGATCCTGACTTAAAATGTTTCTGGTCTCCTTGTCTTCCTTAGGGATTCTTAGGAGCCCTGCTGCCTGTCCTTAGCTGCACTATTTGAGAGGAGCTACTTCTGTCTTAACAGGAGCTCCCCCTTAAAGAAAGAGTGGAAAATCAGCAAAACTTTTCTATTACTTGTAGTGCAGTGGCTGCTGTGAGAATGGCCAAGCAGAATGGGCCATGAATGCACAAATAATGCCAGCTGCAGGAGCTGAAACTCATTGCTCAGCACCTCCTCCTCACAGGATACAGTCAGGTTTGCTGGGCAAGAGCTGGAAAAGGGGCAGAGGGGAAGAAACCCATTGTGCCAAAGCAGCAGCAAAGCCCATCAAAGGGCAGTGCTCTGGTCCTTGTGCAAGTTCATCCTTCCCTAACAGCAGAGCCAGTTCCCTTGCTGTCCATGGAGGAGCTGGAACTGCATAGCTTTCCAAAAGAGCACTTGGATTTACAGACAGGGAAGAGACACCTGAGCAGGAGCACCCTGTGTCCCCCCTGTGTCCCCCCTGTGTCCCCCCTCTGTCCCCCCTGTGTCCCCCCTGTGTCCCCCCTGTGTCCCCCCTGCTCCTGGCTGCACCCCATGGCTGCATCACCCCCCAGGTCAAACCCAGCAGGGTCAGGTGGAGCTCAGACTCCCCTGGGATCCAAGCACTCCCTTCCATGGCACAGCTGAGCTTTTGGAGCACAGGACATGTGGGCACAAAGAACCACTTGTCTTTTAGATATTTAGGAGCTGCTGTCCTCTGCTGTGGTGTAACAAGAGTGTGGGGTGCTGTCAGTGCACCAGGAGAGGCGTGTTCAGAATGTGCAAGATGAGAAGATTTTGGGCAGGGTGGGTAGGGATGAGGCACCCTGATAGTGGAGCAAGTGTACACATGACATGCCTCAAGAAACCAGCTCTGTTAATTGTTTTTCTGGATGAGATGGAACCTGAAACCAACCTTAGCAGCAGGAGTCAGTACTAACTTTAGAGTTAGAACAGAACATGGAATTATTTTCTTTTTTCCCCCTTTTTTTAATTGCTGAAAGAGACCTTGTTGAGCTAGGCCAAATTAAATTATTTCCTTCTATAAGCATGACTATTTCTAAGACCTGTTTTGAGTGCAGACATGGGAGGCAGTTTTGCTCCACATTCATTATAAATATTTTAGGTTATTCAGAAATGAACACATCGTTTAGTACAACAATAATGGAGTTCTACAATATCTCTGTTGTAGGGCTGGTTATATCTGGAAGAGCACCTGTTCCAAAGAAGAGAAATGTTTCTTTTCCAAAATAACAAAATCATCAAAATTATCTTAATTAATTTTAATGACAACAAGAAGTTAGTTCAGTTCTGGAAAGGTTAAAGCCAGGAATGTTTGTCAAGGATCTTCAGAGCACAGGCAGCTGCTGACCCAGTGAAGTCACCTGCATGAACTGCTGCTGAACATTTCTTCACTGCACACACCGTGGCTCTGGGGGATTCTTTTGCTTAGGATTTTGTGTCTTTGTTTTCTTGAAGAGGAACATTCCATTTTACCATCATGGCAGCTGAGAATCCAGTATTTTCCTTGACTCGGTCTTTGTTTCAGAAAATTCCTATCAGAAAAAAAAAAAAGCAAACCAAAAAACGTGACCCAGAAGATTACAACTGCAAGAACCATTAATTTCCCCCTTCTGGACAGAGGCCTGTATAAAAACTTGCTTATAAAATCAGAATTTCAGGGGAAACTCCAACTTAAAGAGTCATCATTGACTTGCAAGCCAAACAATTGTAAATGATGAATTAAGAACAGTTTAAGTCAAATCTGCACGTGGATTCTCTTTTTTTTTTTTTTTTGTCATGTGCTATCAGCTTTTCTCATTTGCAGGTTTTCCTCACTGTTGTACAAGAAATAACACAAGAATTCAAGGAAAGAATGAGCCTGACTGGACACAGTGAAGGTTCAAATGTGCAGGTTCAAATGTGCAGGTTCACTGGGCTGGAGAGAAGGAGCAGAGAGCAACACTATTTTCTTTTATCACCTCTAGTCATCCTGGGCATGCTAGCAGTAAATGAGTGGAAAAAATGTTGAAAACAAATGTTGTTTTCTTAAATTGATGCTATTCACAGCAATTCACCTTTGTGTGCTTTGTGATACATTGAGTTTTAACTGTCTCGTGGGCTCTGTGATTCCTTAAAGGAAAGTGCTGATTAAATATATTTTTCTGAAATTAATTTGATCCTTCATGCTCAGCCACTTTAGGAATCATCTCATGTGGCCTGACTGAAAAAATCCAGTGGACTTGGAGTAGGATTCATTCAGTTGATCACAATAAGCTTTGGATCAAACTCATGGGGAAAGAAGAGTGACTTTCCCCTAATCTGTTAAATTCTTCTCCTCTCCTGTTCCAAAGCAATTACAAAACTGGTGAAATGGAAGGAAGGGTTTCTTTTGGTCTTGTGTTCTTCATCAGTCTTCAGGTTTATTTGAGGCTATAAATTGCCCTAATCATGGATGCTCTCTTGTTTTTGTCTCACAATGTTTAGCTGCAGAAGGCCATGTTTACTGCCTTTGTGCAGCTGCTGCTGTGCTGAGATTGTTTATCTGCATAGTGCCTGTCTGCTGTGGCTTCTTAGGTATTTCACAATCTGAAAACCTCCAAACTCTTCAGTAGCTGATAAGAGAACTGAAGCATAATGTTCTCAGAAAAAAAATCTATCAGACTGAAAAAGCTGAGGGGGTTTTTTTCTCCTTTTGTGAAAGCATCTCTGAGGGCCAGCATAATAAAAGCCATTTTTTGTGGCTGTGCTCTCTTGTGGTGCTGCATGTCCCACTTCACTGCTGCCAGAGCACAGCTGTGTGGAGCCAACATTTTGCTGAAGGGTTTGCATGAGGCTGGCAGCAAGATACAGTGGGTTTGTGGAGTTGACTTGTACATCCACAACCACAGTGCAGGGAATGCTGCTGCTCTGCAGCCAAAGTAGATTTAGCTGCAGATCACTGCAACTGTCCAGCCTTGCAGTGTAACCAAAGAAGTGCTGGGCTCTTGAGCCAGGCTTCCCCAGACACATTGCCACTGCTGTGTAAAGTCCTGGGACTTTACATACTGTGTGTGGTGGCATCCAACTGGAAGAAGATGGAATTTTGAGGCTTGGAGTGAAATTTAAATTCCCATGATTCTTCTTGTCCTCACATCCATCTTGTTTTTTTGCAACGGAGCCAGCACCAGTTTGAAAACATTGGCAAGCAGCGAGATGTTCGTGGGGATGAATATAAACAGGCTGTTGCAAGCATGTCTGAAGACATGCAAAGCTGTCAGGACCAGGGCAGCAAGGGCAGCCAAGGAGGAGTCTGGCACCAGGCACACAGGATGTCACCCCTGCCCCGAGCAGACAGCCTTGCTCCGTGGAGTGGGGTCTGTCAGGACAGTCAGTGGTGCCTGGCAGCAGGTTAGCTTTGTGCATCTGGACTGAAAATGGGTAAAATCCCTGGTGCCCAAAGCCCTCTGCAGGGCTGAACGAGCCACAGTAGGTACTTGTGAGTCTGTGCATTTGGGAGCCCTCGGGCTGTTTGATTTAGATGATTCTGCTGCTTACACTTGCAGCCCCTGGAGCAATCCATAAAGAAGAGCTCACAAAGCCTGCCCAGCTGCAGGGTCACCTGTATTAAAGCATGAGAGCTCTGCAAAGCCCCTTGTGCCAGACTTGCCCCAGCCACTCTTGTGACTCTTGCAGGCTCTGGCCATGTCTCTCAGTGCCACTGCAGAGGAGGGACTCAGTTGTGTGCCTGCTGTCCCCATGTCAGACACGTCACCTCCAAGCTCTGGGGTGGCTGCAGGAGCTCTTGTGCACAGCTTGGCAAGAAAGGAAGGGCTCCAGCCCTATGGGACGTGTGGGAGGAGGAGGCTGATAACCTTGAAGGCAGACTTGCCCTTAGTCCAGCCACTAAACAGTGCTGCCACATCTGGGCTGCAGTCATTCGTGCCCCTGCTTTGAGGATTAGGACTGCTGATGGGAAAATGTGTGCTGTGCTTTGTTTGGAAGGCACCCTGCATGTTAAGGTTGTGATGTATAGCCCCATCCTCCCCTAAAGTGTGTGGCTGGAGTGGTGAACATGCAGAAATGCTCTGGATGGGGGAGAGTTCAGGCTCTGTACGGAAAGAGGAGATTTCTAACAATAAACACATTTTGTGTGGGAGTGTGGTGAGTTGTTTGTTTGCTTGATTGTTCACGGGTTTTTGAAACAATTTTTGGTGAAGGATCCTAAGTATGCGTCCTCAGTGCACACTGGCCATTGAATGCTTGAGATAAGCTGTCCTGTAGGAAGGATTCAGGAAAAGGGGCTCTCCCAGTGCTCAGAACTGTCCTTGCCACCACTTCATGCAGAAACGAATGCTGATGGCTGCAGTGTGCCCCAGAAAAGTGCAGTTGCAGAAGTTGGGGCATGACAACAGCCTGGCATCTGTGGTGGCTCTCAGAGCCCAAGTCCCTGTCTGGGTCATGCAGTCTGATCCCTCAACCTCTGCAGCAGCTGCATCTGCAAGGCCACTTCTCTGTCCCCTGTTTTCACTTCAGGAACCCTTTCCTCCACTGCTCTGTCTCTTTATTTGCCTCCTGGGATGCCCTTGCGAGCATTTTGAGCATTTTGAACATGTCGTCATCTCTGGAGCTCTGCTTTTCCCTACGTAGATTGGACAGGAATTTGCCTAACGACAATAGCAGCCCTGTCCTTAGCTGCCATGAGTTGTCAGCTGTTGGGGGGAAGGAGAAAATGAGCTATTGTAAGAATGATTCTTTCATGCCAACTGGAACAAAGAGCTTGGGTTGCTCCCCCTTCCCCTTTTGTTTTAGCTTACTGGTTCTTCCCAGTCTTGGAGACAGCAAGACATTTTCCAAATGTTTTTTGCCTTTAAAGAATGAGGGGCATCAGTCTACCTTGAGGAGAGGAGTTTAGTAAAATTCAGCACAAATCAGACTGGTGTCTGTATCTGTTCTTACAGAGCTTGTTGTGGCAAAGGGAAGCAGTTTTGCCTGCAGAGGCATGGTGGTGTTTGTTTGCACTTTGGTACTGGCTGTCCTCGCTTCAGCAGGTATCCCTTTTCCAAAAGGCATGGGACAAACAGAGCTTTGCACTGGGGTGGAAGGACACTGCTGGCTCTGAATGGTACTGCCTGTTATGAGTCACTTTGAGAACTGCACTGCTGTGCAATTCTCTCCCCTAAATTAGATTTCCTTAAGGTTGCTTTTATTGTTTGGTTCTCTTACCTTTCCCAACCACTGCAGTCAGCACGAATTGCACAACACTTAAGTGACCCAACAGCCCAGGGAGAGGTATGTGAAACCCTACTGGTGCCTTGAATCATTTGTATTTTTGCAGTCTCTGGCTGGTTTTTTCTAATCCTCAGCTGCTGCTTTGCCACTGCAGTGAGAGCTTGTCCTGCTGCCTGGCTACTGCAGTGTGCAGTCAGGAGGCTGTGGAGGGTGGGGGCAGAGGAAGGGTTAAAAGGAAGGTGGTGTGAGCAGCTGGATTGTACTGGATGTGAGCAAGTGAAGTGGTCATTCCCATCATTAGGAGGAGTCCAGAGAGTCTGAAGTTTTTCCAGTCTGGCCTCCACTTGGAGCAAGTTAGAGATGCCACCTTTAGTTAAAGCAGAGGGTGGGGGACAGTGTAGATGAGCACCTGCAACAAAGCTGCTTTAATGACACAGCTGGTGAGGCAAGAGGAGCTCTGACACAGCTGAAATATTCCCATTTTCAGCTCTGTGTGCATCCTGTTCCACAGCTCAGCACCTCTGCTCTGGCTGAACGTGCTGAGGCTTTCACTGCTGCATGGGTCCTGTTTGGCTCCCTAATCCCCTGCAGCAGGGACAAAGGTGCCCACAAAGGGCTGTCATGGGATTTACTGGAGGTCTATCCCAGTTCAGGAAGCAGGAGGGTTTGGGTTTCTGTGAGCACTGGGGTCACCTGGGGCTCTGTTCATCCTGCTGGCACTGGCATCAGGGTGCCTGCTTTTGGGCATTTGCTCCTCACAGTGATTGGTACCCAGCAAAAATCACACAGGGTTTTGGGGTGGGAATCGACCTCCAGCTTCACTGCAAGAAAACTGAACTCCCATCTCCTTGTGCACAACTGTGAGGAAGCTCCTCAGCAGCAGCAACAGAATTTGAATTCACAAACAGCTTTTGGGCGTTTGAGGTATTTGTTATATTTTTGGGGTTTGTTTCTATGGTAAATTACAGCTCCAGGTAAGTCCTAACACAGGATACAGTGTAAGTCACACAGCCTGCTGATAGAATCCTGGCATGGGGTTATGCTGGGGATTTGTCAGAGACTCATCATAGTTTAGACTTTATCCACTACAGGTTTAGGTCTGATTCCTAAAACTGTAACTTGTACATGTCATGTACTAACATGTACATCCTTTCCCTCCCTGAAGCCTCATTAAATGTACACTCTGGTAAATTGCTTTATGTTTCTGATACAGTTACCTGACCCCTAGTGCTTAATGGAATTTACCAGGAGAGCTGGAGCTGCAGAGGGATGATGGATATCATCAGACTCTAGGACAGCTTGAGGGATGCATCAAATGTGAGCTCAAAATGTGTGCATGTACAGGGGACAAATGGACTCCAGCAGCAGAAATAGTTCCCTAATGCCATATGAGTTACTATGTCACAGGAGCATTAATCAATAAACTTACTCCAGGAATTATTCTGAGGCTGAAGGGCAATCCAATCAACAGCAGAAGGATATCTGCTGCCAGAAACAAAGCTGCAAACAGCATAGGAATTCAAGAAAATGCATTCAATGCTGTATTTGTAATGGATTTACATATTTGTATAACTGCAGAGTGAATTAATTTTATTCCCACTGCTTATGATACAAGGAAATCTGGGAAGATAATATTTTCCACTGATGGCGATAATAAATGTGATCTGTACTAAGTAGTTAAAATTTACTTGAGCCAAAATTCCATAAAAATTGGCAAGTCATGTATGGGCAGTTTTTCCTGAAAACTGGCAAGAAATTGAGCTCAAGGAGTGTTGATGGAAATCTGCATGTTTATCTATGCTCCTAATGCTGTTGGAAAAAGCCAAGAGGTTTTATACTGGCTTATGTAAAAATATGTAAAATGATGAAACCCTCCAGGAAACTGAAATTATTTCCCCACCACCTTTACATTGCTCAATGCAGCTGCTGTGCCACCCACCTCGTTATTGGGGCCAGGGGGCACAGCCACTTTATCACCCCTGGGTTCCTCTGTGCCAGGGCTGGGCAGGGGGCTCTGGTGGCCTCTGCTCTGCCCTGCCAGCCCCTGGCACATGGGAATAGCTCCTCAAGGACTCTCTGGATGCTTTTGAGTTGGGAGGCAGGGACATTTCTTCCAAACTCCTGGGAGAATTTTTGTACGTCCAAAACAAGTTGTTTTTCCCTCATTGTTTGAGAGGGGAAACTTTCAAAACCTTGTGTGTATTTATGTGGATATATAATCAAAAGTATCTCTTAATATATATATATTTATAGCAATATAAAGATATCTCTAACCATACGTATTTAAAGATGAGACTGAAGCCAAATCTACCTTTTAAGCCCCAGACTGGCCCTGTCCCTTTGCAGTCAGCAGACAGGCAGCAGAGCCAGCTGCAGAGATAAAAGCAGGGTGATTAAACCCTCCTGATCTGGACTCCCACCGACTCCCAGCACTTCTGCTCCAGATCTGAGCCTGGTGGCACAGGCAGCTGCAGCACCAGGGCAGATAGCTGAGCCACTCCAGCAATCACAGCTCAGCCCTGGAAAATGGAAGGGGTGAGACACATGAGGGAGATGAAAGCCAGCACTAAGTGCTGTGATTATTCTATCAAAACCAGTGCTATAAACATGCAGTTCAATATATATATATATATATATCCCTAGCTAAACAATGCCATCAGGTGACATTAACTGGTGACACTTTCTAATCTGGGATTCTGAACTGGCTGGCTTTGGGTAAGCTTTGCTTTGCAGCAGATGGGAGCAGAGGGGTAGCTGTGCTCACCAGGCTGGGCCCACTGAGCCCAAAATGGGGCAGTTTTGGGACCTTGATGGGCTTGGTTTTGTATTGCTTGTAGTTAGAAACCTGTTGGTGGATTTGCACACACACTGCATTGCCATGGCTGGAGCTGTGCTGTCACTGTCACAGGCAGATCCAGGGTCCTGCTGTGGTTTGGGTCAGCAGCCGTGGCTCTCACAGTTACAGCCACTGCAAAGGCAAGAATTCCAATTGCTGCAGTGTTTGAAGGGTGGAGGAAAGCCCCTGTCCTCCACTGTGGTGGCTGCACTTGCAGCTGCTGTGCAGCTCTCCTGGAGCCCTCCGTGCTGTGCAGGAAAGGTCTGTCTGAAAGCAGACACTGGCTGTGCCCGTCAAAGAGCTGCAGAAGAGGAAAGGAGAGGTTTTGCTCACACCACTGGTACTGTCTTCAGGAGACCAGGAGAGTTAAACCATAAAAAGTCCTTTTAAATGTCAGGATGATGTAAGGTACCTGTGTCCCACCCTTCTTGGGTGTTCTTGGCTCCACTGTCCTTGACCCCAGTAATTTCAGTACTATTTGTTTTGAGTAATTTTGGTTTTGCTGCTGCATGTCCCTGTGAATAAGAAACAATGTTTCTATTGGCAGCAGCCAGTCCTCCATCCACCCATGTCTCCTCCTCAAGCACAATAAAAGTGCAGCACAGGCTCTCAGTCTCTGACCTGCCCGGTGAGTGTGCACTTTGTCACCCAAGTGCTCTGAGAGCAGCATTCCCTCCTTTGAGTGTTTATCCATGCCACTGGCAGAGGGTGCAAGGTTTGTGTCTAGGCTTTGAAGGCACCTCAGGACCTGGGTTTGGAGGCTTGCTTGATGCCACTTGTAAATCCAGCTCCAGCTTCTGTAACTTGAGAGCTGGCTGTGTGAAGTCACTGGGAGCTCTGCCATGCTTATTTGGGCATGACAGCTTCACACTCATAATTTCCTGGGTTTGGGATTCAGTGTTTCTATCCCAACCAACTTTAAGCAGGGAGAAGAGGATTATTAATAAGGTTAGCTCTCCAGGGCTTGGTGTTTTTTTTCTGTGCACGTTGCCATTTCTGGGAACTCCACACTGCAAAGCTTTGGACCAAAGGTCTTCTCAGGTTTTAAAAAGCTAGAAGGGTTCCTGCAAGTCTGTGGGATCTTTCTGGCATCCTCATGTGCTTGGCTGCAGCCTTCAAGCCTCCTGGGAAATGAGAGAGAGCCCAGCCTTTGCAGGCAGTGTCAGAATGCCTGCTGGCTTTAAGGTTAAGGGGCTTTTAAATGGCTGAAATGTTTTCTGCTTAAGAAGAATGAATCTCCCAAGAAGGATGTCTGCTGCAAATGAGAGGACTGCACTTCCCATAAGCTCCTCCAAAGCCTGATGGAAGTTCCCTGCTAGATCTCTAAGCACAACCTATCAAGTTCTAAGAAAATATCTCTGAGTTCAGATTTCAGGACCATTTGTTCACCATAATTTGTTTACGCTTCACTGAAATGTTGGATTGCTAAATTCATAACATCTGCTGATGCCACTGGCTGCAAAAGGTAGAAGCTGTCACTTACCAGAGTGTGAATAGACATGTTGGATGACTTTGTGGGATGCCTAGTTTATTTTTCTTCGGTACTGCTCAGCAGACATGGTTTTGTAATGCTCCTAGAACCAAAAGCAAGACCAGCCCTTGCATCTCCCTCACTCCTCCTTCCTGGCCTAGAAAGGGAGGTGCTACTGCTGCTCATAGGGGAGCACAGCTCTGTGGTAACAGGGGTGCAGGGGAACTAAAAGTCCTCCTGGACTGGGTGTCTGCCCCACGGCATCTTCAATCCCAAGCTCTGGCTTCCTGCTCCTAGATGGGATACTCCCAGTCCACCAGCCCATGATAGAGTAGCTGCTTCTTGGTGCACAACTGTAGCAAGATAATTTTATCTTCTAATGTGAGATTCTTGCTCGGGCTGTGCCCTGAACAGAGATTATCATTATTCCAGAACAGAGAAGTATGAAGTATATACCTCTGCAGTGTATATAAAAAACACAAATACCTGAACAGAAAAGTACTGATGCTGTTTGCAAGTGAAATGAAGTGAGGCTGGAGGAATTGCTTTGTTGTTGTATGCTTACCTGGGTCTTGTTTCCTTTTTTTTTTCTCCTCCCCTTAAGAAAGGCAGTAAGAGCCTACACGAGAGAAAAGAACCCTCTGAACTTCTTGTCAGGGTCACACAGTGGTTACATCATAAAAAAGGAATGTATATCCTTGAGCAGACCATGACTTGACCTGGTGAAATGTTAGGGCCTGTGATCCCATGAGAATCAGACAAATTTTGGAGTTTGGACTTTTTCCTATGCATCAACATTGTTTTGGTCAGATATTCCCTTCACAGTGCTGTTCCTTCTATGTGATCCTGCACAAATCCCTAAATTTCTCTAGCTCTTCACTGTTCTGCTCAGTGAAATACAGCAAAGGTTCATTCATTGCTGCCTTAGAGGGTTGAGAGTGGCTGGTTTGCAGTGTGTGCTGTGATGCCCTGATGAAAGCTACCATGTAAACCCTGATAGTGCAGCATGCCCACACTGGAAAGCATGCAGCCTGGAGAGTTAGACAAACCTTCTTCTCACTTGCAGAGAAGACAAGTCTTTCAACATGTTTTGGTTTTGGATTTTGATCTTTAACCTCGATACTTATGATGGTTGGAAGAGGGAGAGGGTTGGCAAGTGTCTTTCTGTAGAGATTAACCAGAGCAGGAGCAGGGGAGCAGCTGGGGGGGATCCCAGCTCCTTCCTGCACAGCACACCTAGCCCAAGAGTAAAGCCTGTGTCATGTCAACACGAAAAGATCTGCCTCCACTTGGCAACACAGCCTGTAACACTAAACTTGCTTTCTTGCTGTTCTTTCTCTCAGCACTGCTGGTATTTCCCTCACCTTCCTATGACAGCTGTCTTCTCTAGGCACAGGGGGGTCACCACTGTGTTCTCTTAACAAACTGGAAATGAGGAAGTGACACTAAAAGTTCATCCTTTAATAGCACTTTAAAATGCTTCTTTACCGCCTTGTGAGAGGGGAGAAAATGATGTGGAGACATTTTGGGGTTTTGTTTTGACCTTGATTTGCCAAGGTGTAGAAACTACATGAAGCAGCCCAGGGTTTTAGTTTCATTTGTTCTGCCCTCTGGTTTCATCATTTTGGAAATGTAAACAATGCACAGAGGATCTTGTTGCAACATCTTCCAATAAGAGCAGCATAAAATCACCCTGGCTACGTGACTCTCTCAGGTCCCTGCTGCCTGTAATATTCTTCTGATGAAGTAATTCAGAAGTGTATGGGCAAATCAGGATGTTCTTGATCTCTGCTGATGCCATAGTGGCATCTACTGTAGGAAAGACCAAGCCCTGGCCCCTTTCTGCAGTGGTCACCTGCAGAATGTCCATGCAGAGTTCTGAGAGCAGCTGATACCTTTGTAACTCTGGGGGAGGGCTGTTCCTCTCCTTGGTTTGTCCCAGGGCAGGGACAGGGTGCACAGGCAGGGTCCATCCCTCCCAGTCTGGCTCCTGGATGTGCAGGGGAATGCTCCCCAGGCATGTTGTGAATGATTCACACCTACATCCCCCCAAGGCTCTTTATGGGTGAGGTTTTGCCTGAGTCTGAGCAATTTCCTGGGCAAAGCCCTTCCACTGTAAATCTGGTATGTGGTCTTTGCACCAGCAGTACTACAGTCATAAAGCAGTGACAGCTCTCACAATTAATGCCAGCACATGACTGGCCTCCTTCAGTCTAAAATAAGTCATTCCATGGTCTTGTGAGGGCCAATATGAAGAAAGAGATTCCAAAATACTGAATACTTGAGGGGATTAGCAAAAAATGCAAACGTTTGTCTTTCAGGTTAATAGCCTGTGTGGATGCTGTCATTCTGCCCCTGGGAACCTGTGGGTTGGCATCAAGGCTCTCTCTGAGCGTGTTGAGAGTAGTTAAAGTATTATTAATACAGGCCACATTCCATGGATGTGCAGTTCTGAGGTGCTGAGGACATCCTTGTTAAAACCTTGGCAGATCATCACAAGCATCTTCCCTGCCTTTGGCCTGAGGGAGGTGTTCCTTTATGAGCTGCATTAGTCAGGAGAAAAAGGGGAAGGTTTCAAAACAAAACCAAAGTTCAAACTATGGAAAAAAAAAAAACACCCCAAAACTTTTTAAACTAGGATATTGTTCTGGGGCATGTAGTTGCAGGCATGTGCAAAGGCACAGTGAGTGTTGGGGAAGGTGTAAGCTTTGCTGAGAAGGGAGCTCTAGGGCGTCCAGCACGGCTGACAAGTACTGACTCCTCTGTTAAAGACCTGCACTCTGCCAGGAAGCTTTCCAGCTGAAGTGGACATGTTCCTGCCACTGAGATAAAACAGCTTACTGAACTTCAATGAACTTGCAGAAAGTATCTGAATTTTTTTGCTCTAAAAGCCTTTTCCCCATGCAAGTGAATGGAATGCGTGGGACTTATGACTAACGGCAAGAAACTTCAGAGCAAAGTGAGGGCATCACACAGTCAGGAGTCACAAGTCTGTTCCTCAGCACCTGGCCTGCCCAGAAGGCTGCTCAGGGGCTTTCCTCTGGTTGCAGCTGCATGAGGAACCTGCTGAGAGGTGTTCATGTAACAGGTTCTGCCCTCAGGGGCTGCAGGAGCACACCAGGAGCAGTGTCCTGGGCAGTCTTACTCTCCCTGTTCCCTCCTGCCAGCACAGGTTAAACAGGTGGATGTTAATCCTCTGGAAAGGGAACAGACAGGACAGCAATTGAGAAAGCATTGTCCAGTTACACTAAAGCTTTATCTCTGTTGTGTATTTATTTTGAGCAAGAGTGATGGAGGCTGGTTTAAATAAGAGCCTGCTTTAAGTTTCTCTGTACTTTCTAATAAGTGCTTTCAACCCCAGCTCTCATGTATGAAAAAGAAGTTTAAATAAAATGCAATTATAGCATAAAGTTAGCTTTTCTCCTCACTCTAAAGCTTGGAACATGATTGTTTTTACAGTCTGTAAAAATTCATGGTGTTGTCAGGCTTGGTGAAGCAATACCCACTTCTGTGTAGCTGAGGACCTTCATTCCACACTGTTTTCTTCAGAGCAGGGAATTCCTGACCACTGTCAGGACTGTAAAGACTCAAGTGGTCCTTGGAGTGCTCACCAGTTCAGGCAGGGCTGAAGTTTGAATATTGGTGTGGGTTTTATGCCAAAACTTCCTGGTGGTGCCTGGGAGAGCAGCAGAGCCTGAGCAGGACGCTGGGATCACCCACTGGAGCTGAGCTTTGTGGCAGCCCTGGAGGCCATCCTGAGGCTCAGCAAAGTGCAAAGCCAAGCAGGCAGGGTGCAGAAACAGGAGGAATAATTACAGCAGCATCAGGCCACACAGGGGTGCTGAGGGGTGGACCTGGGCTCACGTGCCTGTGCAGATGCTGGAGTTTGCCTGCTTCCACCATGCTAAGCTGGAAGTGAGAAGATGTAATGCTCCACCTCAGGAGACATCCAGCCTCCTGGAAATATTTATAGCTGTTAAAGTTTCTCTGTTCAGAACAAGCCAAAAATATTGGTGTGCTTTGCATGAGTGTGTTTCTATTCATATTTCCAAAAATGCCTACCTCTTGAATGACCTTCTGCAGGCTGCTAGAAAGCGCCAGGGAAGGGCCTTTAAATATTTGTATAAATTACATATTATATATGTACTAGAAATACACATAAATACAACATTGTTGATGTTGTATCTGCCATCTGATTTTGAAAAAAACAGCATAAACAGAGGAGAAAATGTTTCCTATTTTAAATCTCTTTGATTACTTGCCTGTGAGCAGTTGATGAATCCAGTTGGCCTGCTGTAAATCTGGGAGGGATTCTTTGGACAAAGTACCTAGTGTATTTTGAACTGTTTTAGCTGAAAACAACTCATCTTTTTAATTATCTCTTTGAAAAGATGTCCACTGGCTAAATTCAGCCCAATTTTACATGCGTGTTGGGAGGTGTTAAGAGCAGCCTGAAAACAACACTGTTTGCTCTGAAGAGAAAACTTTTATCAGGGTAAAGGGAAATTATTTGGGATTGATATTGACCTGTTAGTTATTTCTGGAGGGCAAATAAAGTGGGGAAAAATCAATTCTGCCCCACAGCCCGTGCTGGTGAGTAGGGGATGGTCATGCTCAGAAAAACTACAGAACATGGGCTCCCTTGTTCTCTCTCATGCATTTGCAGGGGAACTTGGTGGGTCACCACATGAAGTCTAAAAAGCTCAGTCATCACCCCCATTCTCTTCCCGGGCCCTCAGGTGGGTGTAATGCTGTAATGTAATGCTGGGCCCTCAGCCCGCCAGAGCAGCCAGTGGCAGCACAAATGTCCCCAGCAGCTGTGCTGGTCGAGGGCCACCACGTTGGCAGGGCAGGAAGCCACAGCTCAGCTGAGCCTGGCTGAAGGAAGCCCAGCCCAGGGGAGGAGGGTGCTGGGCTGGCAGGAAGGGATGGGCAAGGAGCAGCTGTGTGACCAAGGCAGTGTCCCACAGGAAGTCCAGGGCACTCTCAGAGTGGATTTGTTCAGCCTCTGCCTGAGCAGGCCCAGGGACCTCGCTGTGTCCCCTGCGGTTTTGCTCAGACACTGCAGTGGATGCTCAGGGCTCTGCTGGAGCAGAGCTGAGCCCAGCAGCTCACAGCTGTTTGACCATCGTGGAAAGCCTAACTACGGAGAGGAATTTTTCTTTGTTGATTTGTATGATTTTCTTTGGAGAGCAATGGTCCTTTGGGCTCTCTGCTTTTTCACTCATCTGTTTAAAAAGCCCCATTTTGGGACATCCCAAATCCTTCAGCCAAGAAAAGCTGGATTCTGCTCCTGGCTTGCTCAGAAATGGTTGCTCAAGAGCAAAATGAAGCATTCCTGTCAGGAACTGGATGCACAACATCCAATGGGCTCCTGGGGTCGGAGGAATAGGTCCTAGGCTCGTGGAGAAATCCTCCTCATGGCAATGCATGACGTCAGTGCAGGAGGGGCCCATCCAGCCCTGCATTCCAACAGCAAACACAGCAGCCAGGTGAAATGTCCAGCAACAGGCCAGCTTAATAAACTTCCTGCTCAGCTTGAGGACAGGATAAATAGCTCCATGATGTCTGCTTCACAAAGCCAAATTGCACACCTCTCTGTATTGCAGAGCTGCTCTGGTCAAGGGACTGTCAACATTTCCCATCTGGATGGATGATTTAGCTGCTTCCCTTCTCATCAGGGCGTTTGACTTACCCAGTGCTGCTAAAAGACTGCTTTTATGGAATATAATTTTCATCCACTGGCTATGTCATCCTTGGGCTTGAAAAAGGAGTTTTAAGCAGTATTAGAGTGGAAGGATAATGAATATTTAAACACATAATTTTGCAAACCCCTGAAGAATAAGAGGAAACTTAGAGGCAGACACAGACACAGTCTGGAGATGGCAAACACTCTCCCCTCCTTGCCTTTAGTTTTAGAAGGACCCATGGATTGAACCATTACTCATTAGGGTCTGCACCCCCAGCTTGGTGCTCCACGCCAGATGCTCAGTGTTTGTAAAGAAAGCAAACTTATTGCACTGTGTAATGAGATTTGAATGCAAACATTTAATTAACATTATCTGTTCAGAAGCATTGTTTAAACACCAGTTAACCTTTCTGTGCCAAAGCTGAATGAAACTTTGAAACTGGAGGTTGGGTTTTCTGTCCTGCTGACCAATGCCATGGATTGATGTGCTGTTGATACAACCGCTTTCTCAGGTTTCACCTATGGAAGTCTGTGATGGAGCAGTAACTTCATTAATTTGGCCCATACGGACTCAGTTGAATGCTAATATTTTGACCTTATTCCCTGGGAAATATTCTTCCTGCCGCACAGATTTGGAAAGCATAGCCATCCCTGCGTTCTGAGCTCCATTTATGACAAACTTGCAGAAAGATAATATTTCACACGTAAATACGTGAGTGTTGGTTGTTAACACTTTCTGTATTACCAGAAAAAGGTGAGTCCTCATTGCTCTGTAGCTTTTGAGTGCTCCTCTGTATTTTTCAGCACCCTGAGGTGTACAGGTCTGCCTGCCCTCTAACCCAGGAGGGACAGGAATGTGAGTCCTGTGTGCAGCTGACCTCACCTGGGCTTGACACAGTCGTGAACCTCACAGCCCAGCACAGAGGATAAAGATGCAGAGGTGCTTACAAAAAACTCTTAAATACAAAGGTGTTTAAGCAAAGAGCTCCTTTAATGGCTTTGTGCAGCCAAAGCCCCGTGGTGGATCCAGCAGGCTCTGTTAAGGAGGAGTGTGGAGAAGCTGGACATTGGTTCCTCATTGGCTGACCCACATAGTCTAACTCAGTGATCACTGAGGTGGAATCTGCCTGGTTATCTCAAGGAGGAGGAAGAAACTGGGCTAGGAATTATGTTTTGTGAAAATACAATACAAATTCCTAACCCAGTTTTCAGCTGGGAGAACATGTTATTGTTGAACAATTGATACCACTTCATGGAAGCTTATTTTCTGTGCCTTAAGGGAAATTCAATTAAGTGAACTGCTATTTTAGAACACTGCTCTTTCCTGTCACTGATGAAGCAATAACAGTTGCAGAACATGGGATTTTCTGGGAGTATTGGTTGTTGCTCTCATTTATATTAATTTTTCAGCCTCTATTTGAATCTTATCTATAATACCCTCCAAGAGAGCCCACTAGAGACCTAACTGATTTCACTGGTGCCTCCAGGCTGCTGTGTGCTTGCTGCCACAAGGCAAGGAGAAAGGCATGTCCCACAGCTGCAGGAGGCAGTGCTGGAGGTGCTGTGGCCCCAGTGAATAGGGCTGTACATGACAGCAGCTGGGGTTTGTGGCATGCTCTACCCATAGGCACTTGCTGACATCCAGAGGAGCCTGTTCCTCCACATAGTGAACTGCTTTTGTCACTATCCAGCCCAGAAACCAAAATGTTCAGAGTGGTGCAAGTCCATTGTCTAGTCTTTGCATTTGCTGAGCTGTAATGAGCATGGAAAGGCAGAGATTTGAATCTCACATGACAAGAAGTGTCAGGGTTGGGGATTAATTCTCTGTGAAATAATTTTGGTGATGGGATGCTGCCAGGACGCCTGACTCTGCATTCCTCAGACACCCCAGATTCCCAAACTGCAAGGAGAGGACTGTCTAGGCAAGGAATGCAGCATGAACTTGTAAACTTTTCAGAGATATCCTAGCACCTTAGTGGGATGGTCTCAAGAGCCTGCTGTGCCAAAAAGGTGACCCTTCTAGGACTGGGGCTATTGCTAGAATGCTGGGCTTTAGTGAAGGGCACATTTTTATAACTCTCTCCTATAAAAGGCTAAATACCAGGTTAATTAGGCTTGACCGTGCTGACAGACTCTTAATTAAATCACTGTGAGCAATATCAGTGTTGCATAACTCTATTTCCATCAAAATCGCCAGAAATTAGGATATTTTTGTTGTTCCTTGTAAGAGATGAAGGTCTGACAGCTTGTTGCCATTTCCAGTACTGCTGGTACATTAATTTGTCCATAATTCTGATCTTTCTACTCCATTCCCATCTCTCTTTGGTCCTCTGTTCTGCTTGTTTAGCACTGATATTTTGTCTCATTCAGTATCATGCTGTATTGTGCCTTTCCTGTACCCTTCTGTCCCTCCATCCAGCCACACAGGTACAAATGTGCAGTCCCTCAGCAGGGATGGGTCCTGCAAAACACCACCTACCACGAGCTTGTATCTGGTGTATCTGGTGTCCAGCACCTGTTTTTAGGTGGGTTTTTTGTTTGTTTTTTTTTGGAGACTGAGTCCCTGGGCAGAAGTCATTTAAGCAGAGTGGAAATCCAGCCTGAGCCAGGGCTGCTCCGGGATGTTGGCAATCCATGTGACTTCTGGGTGCTGATTAATTGCAGTAAGGGTTAAAGGGAATGCAATGCCTGGTCTTGCTGCCAGTCTCCTGCCTGTCTGTCTGTCTGTCTGTCTGTAAAAGGGGGGCACTCCATGCCAGCCTTTGAGTCACGCCAGGAGCACAAGCCAGGGCAAAGCCCTCTGCTTGCTGCACAAACCCTGGGAGCAGCTCACTGCTCTCTCCTTTTCAGTTCCTGTGCTTCAAACCACACTGCAGCAGCTCTTAGCAGAGCTGAAGGCAAGAAATGCTCGTGTGAGTTTTGGAACTTCAGCCTGCTGAGCTCCTAGCCAGGGGACAGCAGCGGTGGATGCCTGTTGTCCCCTCCTGTCACCAGGTATCTGGGGAGCCCCTGCTTTCCCAGCGGGGAGCAGGCAGCACAAGTCTGGCTTTGTCTGGCCTTATGCCACCTGTGGGTCACCTCAGGCTCAGGAAATTCCCAGCTGCTCCCCAAGACTGGAAATAGTGCAAGGGGAACATAACCTGGACGTGGGATCTGGCCTGAAATCTCCTCTTCAACTGCAGAAACAGTTTGCTGTCTCTGTCTAAATGTTTTTGTCTATCTCTGCTTAAAAGCTTTAAATAATGTCACGAAACTACTCACACATCCCACACTGCAAAATATATAAACAGTGAGAGGAGCTGAGTGTGTTTAACAAGCTGGAACTCAACCAAAAATTATTTAAAGCCTGTGATCAGCTTGGTAGCACACAGGAGCCACCAGAGGGTGATCACAAGGGTTGACTCAAGTTCTGCTCCTTCTGCTTTCCTATCCCATTGTACATCCATGATCTCCAACTTATTCGTTCTCTGATGACTTGGGCTCAATCAAGCCTTCAGCTCTTGTTGCTGCCATTTCAGGGAACATGTGCATCAAGTTCTCAGGATCTTGAAAGAGCCACCATGTCTTGAAATCCCATTTCTTAGGCTACAGTTCATCTTGCCTGTTCTCTCCCTCTTGCCCCCTTGCTTTGTGCTCATTTTCAGCCCTTGTGATGTAGAATGCAAATAAAAAGGTTTTGTGGGAGACTACCAGAAGATTGCAATCTTCTTATCTCTCATTCCAGACTTATCCTGAAATGACTCGTTCTTTCTTCTCTTTTTATTTCACAACATAACCATTTCACAGAGGAGGTGACATCTTTCAGTGCTTTAGCATTTCATCTCCCTATGTCTTCACATTTTTTTCCACTTTCTCATCTGCATGTTACCAACTTAATTATGCTGCACAATGACTTTAAAAAGGCAAATTCTAACAAAGGCTAAGGAGGATGTTTCTTGGCAGCTGGTCATGGTTTTGCCTTGGGCCCATAACTTTGCTTGCCACTCTCCACTGGGCACTGAAGCTGCTCTTGTGTTTAAAGATAATTGCTCTGAGCAAGATTATATCATATTTTCTGTCTATGCTTTCAGGAGGGTTTAATGCTGTATAATCTGCTCATTATAACCACATCTCCAGACAATAGCAGGCTGCAGAATACAGTGTGATAAAGTGTTAGCAAATCTTGTTCGTGTTCACTCCCTGTCATAATATTTAGGTTCTAATGGTTCAAGAGCACACAGAAATTTTATAAAAATGGGGTTCAAATTAATGGCTGCAGATGTATCCAGTTTTCTTCACCCATAGCTAAAGATGACAGGGACTCCAGAAGAGGTGTATGATATTTTTCTGAATCAATCTGTCAAAGCAGATTAAGAGCTTAAGTAAGATCTTGCTATCTAATGATGCATATTGACTAATCATGTTGATGTGACTGAACCAGCCTTCAGTAAAGGCCCTCAGAATAAATGCAGTAGCTACCATATTCTCCAGGGAATTCCAGGTAAATTTCTGAAGCTCAGCATGTCCTTGCTTTTTATGGCCCATTTTCCACAAGCAGTACCATGATGCTCATCCCTTTTGCAGCACTGCAATTTCTTGTGATTTCCTTGCTTTTCTCTGAGAATAGGTGGTAGCTGAAGTAGTCAAATTCCATTCAAGACTGAGGAGAAGTGACTTTGCCTCAGTTTCCTGTCTTGTTAAAGATACATCCAGTGTTTAAAGACTGGGGAAGCTGTGTTTCTTGAAAGACCAGTTCCTTTAAATTCCTGCATACATATTTAATTTCTGAGTGCCACGTGTCAGTTAAGTCCTGAAAACATGGTGAAGACACATTTTTCCACATGGGTCAGAACCATCTTTTGCAAGACTAGAAAGGATCTGATCTTGTCTCAAATTGTACTCCTGGTTCCTAGAAATACTCTTGCTGGGAGATAAGGAATATGATGTAACCATGGATGTCCCCTGAGTATTCTGGATTGAATGAAATCCTCCTTCTCTACCATGAGAGTGGTCCTAGAATAAAAATTCCAGATGGGCTAATCATAACACAAACATTTACTGAGGTTTCAAGCCGGGACATCTGGGAGAACAGCTATGGAGCAAAATGCTAAAAAGAAAAGGTGCATTTATCCTAGCTGGGACAGTTTTTACCCCAGAGTGGCCAGGGGAAGTGCTTCATTTGGCCAGCAATAATTAATGGCAGGAATTCCCAGCCAGTGCCCCCTTGGACTTGAAGGTGAGCTCATGAAGGTACTTACTGGGGGTGAGGTGGGGTCTCTTGGGGAGCCTTGTCCCTGGAGAAGGGCACTGTGGAAATATCTGGTGCTTGGGTGAGGCTTTACAGTGACATTCCCTTTTTGTCTTCATTAATGTTTAAATTTATCATGTGGGGAACAGAGCCGACCTTGAGTTTGCTCTATGTGCCATCTACAGGTAGGGGGGTGAGAGAGGCTTCTCCTCCTGCTGAAACCATCCTCATGCTTTGTGTTTAATGTAAACAGTGTGTTTAGAAATGTATTGTCTGTGGCAGACCTGACATCACAACCAAATTCTTTAAAATAAAATGTTCAGGGGGAATCATGTGTCAGCTGCCTAGCGCTGAAATGTATGGAATGGAATTAAGCAAACCTTTTCTTAATTAAAAAAATGAAAACGGATTCTGAACTTTAACTAAGGGTCACTTTGGGATGATTTTTAGACAGAAAAAATCTTGGCTTTCTGGCAGGACAGCTGTGAGGGAGTGTTCTATTCATTAGAACACAATTTGTCCAAGAAAATACGTTCCAAGTCCTAATCAATTTAGATGAAAACTTGCTGGACAGGGTTCAAGCAGGCCAGTTATGAGTCTTATAAAGCCAAACCCACATGTCTCAGTGGGCAGGAGGCAAGATAATCTTAGCTTACAATGGAATGTTTAAATGTATACAGCTAAGACACTGACATAGGCACAAGGGCTGGCTCTTTTGTTATGGGGTTTTTTTCCTCCCATTGTGAAGATGGGTTAGAATTTTTAAGAAGAATTGGAATTTTTAAAGAGAGGGAATATCCCTTTAAGATATAATCACTCATGCTGAATGGACTGTGGCCATATCCATCCTTTCTTGAGCATCTATGGAAAGATTTTTGGAAAAGGTCAGCTTCCAGAGCACTGGGAATGGAGGTGTGCCTCTGAATAAAGGTCCTTGGCATCACAGGCTCTTGCAGAGTTTTATAATTCCCAGCTGTATGAGGATATTTTTTTTTTAATGAGCTGGTTCAGCAGTGGAAATGGAGCAGTTTGGAGAAGCTGTTGCACAGTGAGCCCCTGGGAAGGTGACAGCATGCACAGCATTGTTCTGCTGTTAAATGCAGGCTCTTTATGATGACACATCGCTACCGAGCACAGAAAACCACAGCTCCACACACCCCCAGCCCTCCTGGGGTTAATGGTGACTATTTTAGGGTTTGCTTTTCTGTCATTCACTCAATTTCTCCATTCTTGCAGCTGGTAGCTTTAAAACAATGTATTTGCAGATCCTTGCAAATTCCCATAGGGATGAGATATATAGCCTGAGCAGTTTTTAGCCTGGGGAATATTTCATTTCTTAATCTGAAATGGTTTTCTAACTTGCAGAGTCTCAGCTAAGGTTAATCTCCATCACAAACATGAATCAAGGGTGCCTTTCACAGTAACTTTCAATGCCTGGTAGAAAGCCACAGCAACAAGTTGGTCCCTGAAGCGCCAGTTCACATTCACCTCTTGGCTAGTGGATCCTCTGCTCTCCTGCATCCGTCACTGGGAAGGGACAAACACAACATTTCTCTTCTCTCCTGACTCTCTTCTGGCACTGGAAGGCTTTCACTGACTTCAAGGGGGAAAAAAATTCTTTCTAGCTGTACGTGGCCCTGTCTACACCACAGGGCAGCCCCTCAATCCCAAACTTGTTACTCACCAGCCTTCTCCTATCCAGGACTGAGACCTGAGCCAGGAGCTGTCTTTCCTCATCACGACTCCTGCAATTTCAGGGGGCAGTGAAACCCCCCCTTCTGCCAGTCCTCCTCCTGCTCCTTTGTCCAACACCACCACCCTGCACCTGCATCCCCCCTCTTGACTCAGAGAGGGATTTACCAGCGTGGCTGGGGCGGGATGTGAAGGAGAAGGATCATACAGTATTGTTAAGCAACTTGTGGTTAAAGTCACAAACTCTGGAGACTTCTTGACTACTGTAAACGCCAGCGGCTCCTTGTCCCACAGCCTCTTCCTTCCTTCACGCCCCACTCTGCCAAGTCAGCCACCTGAGACTCTGCTCATTGCTCTTGTTTTCCCTGGCTCTTCTCACTTGTTTACTTTAAAATCTCTTTCCCTCCCCTTCCCTTCATTTGAATTTCTTGCAGGAGGGTCTTGTAAGGACACCTACTTTAATCAGAATTTCCTGTGAATTAATAGGCAGCGCTTTTTTTGAGTTTTACATGTTTTGAAATAAAAATGTGATCATTTCTTCATTGCCCCTTCCCCGAACTCTGCTTTCAACAAACCCTCTTCTTACAGAAAGCTGTGGTTTCAGAGGCCCAGTTTGAAAGGCAGACTCTGTCCCACAGAGGAGGAGGAGGAGGAGGAGTACTTTGGATGCAGCAGGACAGCCTGTCACCCAAGGGAAAACAGCCGACATGCTGCTGAGGCTGGCTGCATATTTTTGTTTCAGAAAGCATTCCAGACTCAAACCACCTGTGAGTGAGTCTGGCTGACTGATTTAGTAGGGCCTAGTGCAGGGTGTCCTGTCAAAAGCCACGCTTATTTTCACAAAGGCAAATGAATCAGGTTTTATGTGGCAGGGCGACAGCTCGCTGGGACAGGCTCATTAAAGCTTTGTAAAACAAACTGTAAGCGAGAGGTGCAACATTTCCTTCTCCAAACCCGGAGAATAGACAGGCGTCCTATGGAAAAGTGAGTCATCATCTCTGTGGTACATTCTGTTCATTCTGTTACAATAAACACGAGTGTTTGTTTGCTGAGTCCATCAGCATGCAGACCCAAACCTGATCAGGAGGACGAGCTCCTCGGCCGCGGCCGGGCTCGCGTGTGCGCTGCTGTTTGCTCGCTTGGTTGTATAACAGCACCAGTCATGTCAGCCTGCCATTCCAAGAGGAAATAACAGCACTTCCCTCATTTCTTTCAAATCCATCCCAAATTTCTATAAAAGACATCAAAGCAATTACTCTGATGCTTCCCGTGCTTTCCAAATGACTCATCCTCTAAAGAAACTGCTGGAAAATAAGGCACAAGCAAGGTTCCTTAATTCCAGGGATTGAGACTTTTAAGAATCTCGTGGAAACAGGTCAAAATAAGAAGCCACAAACCCACCTCCTCATAAAACCCTTCTCCATGTTTTATATATTTCTCTGCTACCAGTTGGAGTTGGTTTTATGAGCTACACCGCCAGGAGATAAAGCAGGTTGTGAGTCCAGCTCCGTGACTGCAGAAGGTGAATTTGCTGGCCAAATGTGTTCATTGCTGCTGCTGTTGGAAGATGACTTTTAAATAGGATGATGCTTGGCTGCATCTAGAGCTAGCAGTGAAATAAGGGATTGTCTGCTGGAAACAAGGGGACTTCTGGGAAGGAAGTTTCTATGTAGCATGAGTAGCATTTTGGAAATCTGACTCTTGCCCTGTTATAAGAACGGGCAAGGTGTCCACAATTTTAAATGCTCACTGCATTTCTAGGAACTGTAGATGGGGCAGGAAGGATTGATTCTGACTTCAGTGGGAAGAGACTTGGAGACTGGACGTGGTTGGGCTATAGCTTGAACCACTTCAGCTATTTCTATGAAATCACTTGCTAATTACAATTAGCTAATTACACCACTACAGTTAGTGTTTGTCTAATGCAGTGCTCCAGGAAGGGAGGTTACTGTCCTGCAAAATCTGAAAGGAGGGGCTGGGGACAATGGGCATCCCCTGCCTGGCTCTGACAGGTAGGCATTCCCAGCTTCTGGAGTGCATGGAGTACCCTTTAGAGTGCTCATTTTGCTGACTTTTTTCTTCCACCTTTACCCACATGTGGAAGGAACAGTGGCATTGCCATTGCAGACTCTCTCATGCAAGAGGACCACACACCAAAAAGCTTTGGGGTACCAAACAGCATAAGACTGCAGGTAAAACGGCTGCTTCACCCCTCAGCCTGAACCTACCAGGGGTACCCTTGTTGGAAATAAAAACTCTTTTCCCGTTTTGCTCTGGCAAATATCTGGTGTGGGGTATCTTTTTGGGATGTTTTCTGCCTCGATTAATTTTTTTTTTTAATTTCTCTGCAAGTTATCCAATCACTGACATCCATTCATCCTTTCCAGTCCTGTATTACAGATATTTTTAACAGTTGAGGAAAACCCTGCACTGTCCCTCCTCGAAGTCTCCTTGTGCCACTGTTGAGGTGGGGAAGTGCTTCAGAAGCATGTGAGATGCCCTCAGCATGCACAAGCCAGGTCCAGCAGCCAGTCTAACTCCAGGTTTCCAGAAAGAACCCAGAGAGGTCTCCCATCCCACAGGGAAACAGCATCCAAAGGCTCTCCTCACCCACTGCAGTGTCCCAGCTTCTCTCCATGAGTCAGGCATCACAGGAGGGCTTCTCCTGACCATAACTGGGATGTTTAATAAACCTGAGGTTTTTAATCTTTAGATGTCCACAGCTGTTCACAAAAACATGAAATACACAGTCCAGCATGAGCAGCAACACACTGGGAGAAAAAATACATAGCATTGTACTTGATGGGGGTCAGGATGTCTCCGTGGGTTCTCTGGCAGGAATGAGTGGTTGGAATTGTATTTTTCTAGGTAAAATACAAGAGGTTTACCCAGTAATAGAGCCTGTTGAGTCCAGAGCAGCCTGACCTTGTAACACCCCCTGCATGTCCATGCCTGTGTTGGAGGTGGAAACACCACGTTTAAGAAGTGAGGAATGACTTAGAGGTCTTCACAACCTAAACTATTCTATGATTCTGAGATCACTGAGTTGAATTGACTTGATTTCTGCTTTTTATCCCTATCAGTGACTGACTTCTTTCCACTGTGGAAATTGTCATTCTGTGACAACACCACTGAAGGGATTATTTTTATTTTTTTAACCTGTTGGCTATGGTTTTTAAACAGTATTTTTTAACATTTCATGTGTGTGTGCTAATACAAAAGCAGGGGCTGTTGGAAGCTGCAGGTCTTTGCTGTGCTGGCTCCTGGTGAGCCATGGATGCATAAAGCTGTTTGGTATGTGCTGCTGCAAGAAATACATGTGCAAGCAGGATGAGGTATCTGTGGCTGCAGGAGCATCTCCCCAGGAGCTCTAATGTTTGCTTTGCTGACAGTATCATTCCGCTGAAGCACCTCTCAGTTGCTTTCTACCTCAGCTTGTTTATCTGTAAAATGGAAATGGGGAACTTCCTAGAGAACCCAGGGCCATATTTTTAATTATTCATAGCTTTTGCGTACCCTTGAGGCGGAGTATAAGCTGTAAATCTCTGAAGCTGCATACCAACATTTCTGTGGTTTGAGCATCAGGGGAGCCCCTTTTCCACAGACACTGCTGTATTCTCCTGGCTGTGTGCTTCATGGCGAGCCTGTATTCAGCCCTTGGCATGCAGACTGAGCACTGGGACCCCTGACCCCTTTCTGTGTGCACAGCCAGGTGTTTTCCTGCAGAGCCTGTCCTGCCAGGGCTCAGGGCTGGGGCTGGGAAGGTGCCTGTGGTGTGTGCTGTGCGTTTGAGGTCCTGAGAGCAGCGTGTGGCAGACCTGGGCTCCACAATCTGTGGAGGCACGGGGCAGCACCAGCACGGCCCTTCCCCAAGCCCCAGCCACACTCTGCACCCAGGACCCGGCCCTGCCAGGGCTGTGGGCACACACAGTGCATCCCAAGCAGGATGGAAGGTTGCTCAGGTCACCTTGTGCCTCTTGGTAAGCGGTCCCGTGCTTTACCATGAGCTCCCTGGAGGCTGTGACATTTGAGCTTGCACTGGCTGCCCCAGCAAGGGGAGGTCAAACAAATTGAATTTCTCTTCTAATTAGTTGTCTATGGCTTTGATCCATTGGAGGCCTTGTGAGTTTCAGCTGGAAGAAGGCACGCCACGTTCCAGCCCCCTCCCGCAGTGGGGAAGCGGCGATGCCCCGGCAAATGCGTGCGCTCAGCTGAGAGCCACCGCTGCAGCCTGGCCTCTGTGGAGAAGGATCCCAGCTTCCCTGGGCCTCCCTCTCACAGAAGTCAATTCCATCCTATTGTCTTTGCAAGTTCTAACAGACTAGTAAGCTGCAGTAAAGAGAGGGGATATGTTCAATTTGAGCGGCGAGATTACGATGTTCTGAATAAAGCCGTATTTATTAATAATTACCTCTCTGCCATGACTTTAAATTCAAGCAGCTGGACAGCCTCTGCTCTTTATTAATTTCCTTGGATCCTTGGCACGAAGCCCTCAATTCCTGTGATGTAATGGTATAAAAAGTTGGCTCCTGACTGAGCTCCCACCCACAAGTTCTAAATTTGGAGCATGGCAAATTTCTGCAGATTCCAGAGACAGGCTATGCTCAAGACGTGCTGATGCCTTCAGTCCCATCCTATTGCACCAAACAACAAGGTTGTGTGCTTTTTATAACGGGGATCATAAATATGACTCAGATGCACATGTTGTCTATGTAAGCACTTGGGGTTGGCTATCACTTTATGGCACTGGGAAGAAGCCAAGCCAAATAAAAATTGTTTTGAGTAAATATTACATTTCTAGAGCATGAATAAGTTTTCTCTGCAGCCAACGTGTCACTAATGGGAATAAAGAAGAAGACGGGGTGGGGGGAAAGCAGAAACTAAATCACCCCTCTGAACACAGACAGTCTGCAGCAAGACCTGTTGTTTGGACTCGTCTGGGGTGTGATATCCCAGATAATTCATAGCAGGTCTCAGCAAGGCCACGAGAGATGGAAATAAAAATAGCTGTATAGCTCAGCGCCGTCCTGCTGCGCCGCTCTCGTTTGGGTGGGATCTCCAGGAGTGGCATGTAAAACAGGCAAGCAGAGAACCCAGTGTCCTCCTCTCCCCTGCTCCCAAATGTGCAGAGGCTCAAGCATGTGGATTGCTCCGTGGAGATCGGTGTTGCTACTCACATGCTCAGCACTAAGTGTGTGCACATGTCTGCCCAGGATCCGGGCCAGAAGGAAGGATGAGTTTTTCATCCTGCAGTTTTGGGACCCCAAGGGATGTCTGCACTGCTGGGGGGAAGCAGAAATGAGCCCACGTGCAGCTCTGCATCCAGAAGGAAGCAGCTCCCTGGCAGCTCTGTGGGGCAGGGATGTGCCATCCCACCACGGACACAGGGCTGGTTCCTCACAGCTGCTGGCTCTGCTCCAGCTCCTCCAGCAAGCTGATAACTCTCAGCATCCCCCAAAATCCCAATTACTCGTGCCCTTGAGCAGTACTCAGGGAAGAGCTTATGAAGTACTTCATGTACCTGAAATGCAAAGGGATTAAAAAAAAATAAAGCTCTTTCTGCAAGAACTTCTCAGGAAACATTCCCTGATAAAAGGAATCCTCACATCTTTAAAAAATAATAGCCAGAGAGAAATAACAAGTGAGAGTCTAGCTTTGAAAATCATTAATGTCTTTTCCTGATGGGCATGTGCAATCCTTCCTGTTGCACCTGTGAGCTTCTGCATGTCAGGTAAGTGCTTTCCTGAGCTTTGCTGTCTTCTCCTTTTTTATAGGTTTCTTTGAGATAGCAGGCAGAATACCTGGCTTTAAAAGAGGAGCTCAGACTGGAAGCAGCAATCTTCCAGGAGGATTTCTGAGTCAATCAGGAGAGCAATTGGCTTCTTGAGGTGTGAATTTCAAAGATCCCTAAAACCCTTGGCTGCACAGTTGGAGCAGGTGAGCAGGAAGAGCCCTCGACATTCCCATGTCCCGGCCGTGTCCCTGTCAGAAGCTTTTGAAGAGCTTCTGTGTGCAGTGGGCTGGACTGGGGCTTGCAGCTAGAACGTTTGAAGGGCTGTGAGCCCTGCAATAACCACAGCAGCCCTGACGTCAGACCTGTACCTCCAGGGATTAGTGCTGAGAAATCAGGGCTGGTTTGCCCAGCTAAGGCGGTTTTGACTGTTTGAAGGATCTGGGTGACAAGTCCTTTTTCCGTGCCTTGAATGCTGCCAGTGGTCATTTTCTGCCAGAAGAGAAGACCAAACAGTGTACATGGGGGTGGCTCCCTCCCCTTCGTAATGCGTTTTACAATTTGGAGAAACTTTTGTAACACAAGAAAGTTTTTACATATTAGGGTTTCTAAATTGTTAGAACAGTTGGAAAATCCTAATTGCCTTTAAAAGTCAAGAAAAAAAAATAGCAAAGAAAACATTTTGAATTGCAGAATTAACAAAACTGGGAGATGAAGTTCAGTTTCCTGGACAAAAAATTTATTCAGGGAGTCCTGTTGTACTTGTGACTTTAAAACAGACACTTGAACCTTCAACAAGGGATTTGCACCTACCCCCAAGCTTGCTCTGAGACGCAGAGCTTAAGCTTTGAAAACTCTCCAGAGATGCATTGTTGAGGTTGGCCGTGTTTAGATTTACCCCAGCATGTTGTCAGGGCTCCACATGCACAGGGGAGGGGAAAACCTACCTGGAATTAATTCAGCAGCTTGAATGAGAGATGACAAAAGAGGGCTTGGCTGGAGTGCTGGCCTAATTTCCATGAAACTTTGGGGGTAGCTGAATGGTGATTTAACTCCAGTTAATTAGAGGCTAAAGGCTGCTTCAATTTGTGGTTGTTACCCAAGAGCTCCAAGGAGGTTTTCTGGCTGCCAGGGATCAGGAATAAAGGTGGAGGAGCTGGAGGTGACACTGCAAGGGGCTGGTGCCACAGAGCTCTGGTCGTGCCCTGGTATAAGTTGGGCTTTCCAGACCTCACTCAGCAATCTCTGATTTGCACCTGGTGAACACAAGTTCAGAGTATCACTTAAAGAGCCCTCCTTTCAGGGACAGTTTACTGTTTTGCAGATGTCTGTGTGCTTTTTTAATAGGTAAAGATCACCCATCTTTCATCAGTGCCCAGCAGAGGCACAAGGAGGTTAAGGGACCTGACGAAGGTGATAGCAAGTCAAATTGTTTGGAATTTTGTAGCTCTGAAAGATCATCTTTCTAAAACAGGAAACCCTCTCAGGAGTAGTAGGTTTTCATTAAAACAACAGTTCAAACCTGTCGATCTTGATCTATCAGGAAAAAGAGGAATGTAGAAAATGTGAGAGTTAGCTTAGCCTCCCTTAAACTAAACCACCAGGTTCACGTTCCTAAGGAGAAACAAATACCCTGCAGGCATCATGGTGTCTTTGATTTATTTTTGGAAGTTGAAAACTCCCCCTCTTGGTGTCTGAGCTAAGAAAAAAACAAGGATTTTTTGAGGCAACAAAAGGTTTCTGGAGGAAAAAACCCTCCAGTCCCCCTTCTCAAGGGCTTATGACAAGAGCAGTTGAGCTAAGGTAATCCAACTTAGCCTCCCCTACATTTCAAAATTGGGTTAAAGTTCCTAAGTCATTGAGGGAAAATGTTACTCAACAGAGTAATGACTCCCTAATTGGCATGCCAGGCCTTGGCAGCGGCGGGTGCAGACCCTGCTGTCGGTGCCCCGAGCAGCTCGGGTGCCCGGCGTGTCCCCAGGAGCGAGGGGGCCCCGCGGCCGCCCGGCTGTGGGTGAATCCCGGGGCTGCGGTGCCCAGCTGTGCCGACAGCCCGCCCAGCATCTGCCCGCTCCTCTCCCTCCTTCCCCCGGGGGCCGGCGCAGCCCCGGGCAGAGGTTTTGGCCGCTGTGGGGTGTGGGTTTGTGGCGAGGCAGCAGCGCTGTGGTGCTGCACGTACACGGGTGACGCGGCGCGGAGCGTGGGGCCGGCCCGCGGTGAAACCCCGGCGGTGCCGCATCCCCGGCTCTGCCTCCCCGGGCGGGATCCGCACATGTGATTCATTAGGAGCCTGCCGGGCAGGGCCCTGCTCCCCGGGCTCCGCGGGGCCGTGCGGCGGTGTCCGGCTGCCATCTGCTGTCCGGCGCCCGGGGGGGCCGCGCATCCCCCGCGCATTCCCCGCGCATTCCCCGCACATCCCCCGCGCATCCGCCGCGCATCCCCCGAGCACCCCCTGAGCATCCCCCGAGAATCCCCTGCGCATCCCCCGCGCATCCCTCGCCACCGCGGCCGGCGACAGCGCGGCCTGAGTGCCATCCCCTGGGCTGCGGCCAAGCCGTGAGCAAGCTCTGCCCAGACTCTCAGGGTCCCCCGCCACGATATCTCCCGCATTCCTGCGGCAGATCTGGTATTCCTTATTGTTCTCCCCGTCTCTGGGGGAGCAGCTGCCGCTGCCTGGCCGGCCTGCCGGGGCAGGAGCTGGCGGAGCCCTGGGCTGCGGGTCCCACGGCTCGCCGGGGGCTTTGGAAAAATCGTGTCAGTCTTCTCACCCTGCTTCGGCACGTAGGGACCTGGGGCGAGATGAAAATGAGAAGAGAATGGAAAACTGGAAGAGCAGCGAGCGGCTGTGCAGCTCCGCTCCCCTGGAGGTGCTGTGGGCTCAGCAGGCCCGGCCGGGCTGGGCCAGGCTCGGCTTCAGCCGGGAGCTTTCAGTGCCAGCCCGAGTGCAGCACACAGCACCTGGGCTGTGCTGGCAGCCCCAGGGACACCAGGGGCAGGGACTGGTCTGAGCAGGGCGAGGGGCAGGGACAGAGCTGCCCTGGAGCTGGGCAGGGCTGGTCCCTGCTCTGCACCCAGGGCACAGCAGCCTGGCCCAGCACGGGCGCCCAGCACATGGTGGAGTTTCCCGGTCCCTTCCCCTCTGACTGGGTCTTGTACCCCATGGCTGCGCCCTTCCTTGAAGTATGATTTCAAGGAATGCACCCTCTGGATTTTCTGCTGCTGGCAGGAAGGATTTGCTGGCTGGAGGTGGCTGAGGGCCACTGCAGGCTGGGCACCTGCCATCTGTAATGGTGACAGCGAGCAGCCTGGGCTGGAGTACGGGCGGGCGGCTCTCCTTCACCACAGGGGCCATGCCCAGCTGTCCTGTGTTGGTGATTTTGGGCAAGCCATCTCCCCAGGAACCTCTATGGGCCAGCAGAGACACCCCTGGACGTCGTGCAGCCCTCACAGGCAGGCAATGGCCATGCTAAAGCAAACCTGCAAACACAGGAAGGTGCCACCTCCATCCCCACAGGGAGCAGTGCCACATCACTCAGCTTTCAGGGGTGTGAGCAGGCTGTACTCTGCTCCCATCATTTCCCACCTCCTGTCTGGGAATAAGCATGGCCACACACATCTTTTTGTCAGGGAGGAAAGCCTGGCTGGAAAAGGGGCATGTTCCACCCTCACAGAGAGATATGGTGGTTGTCTTCATGGTTTGGGGAGAGTAAATGGCCCAAAGCATCACTGGCAAAGGAAATGGTTCGGAGAGCACAACCTTGCACTGCTCCAAATGCAAAAAATCAGCCCTAGTGTGAGAGGCACTTTCTGAAAATGTCTTAGCAATGTGTGACCATAAATAAGTTTTTTTAAGTGTGGTTTATTTTGCTTTTTTTTTCTTTTTTCATTCAGGACTGAAGAACCAGCACCCCAGAGGACCTGCATGTCCCCAGCACTTGTACCTTGAGTCATGGTTGAGAAATCTCCATGCGGGGGCAGGCATTGAAACAGCTAATTTGTGTCAACACTAAGTCCAGGCTGCTTTTGAAACTGTCTTGTGTCTATGCCTGATCTCTCAATCCCATCTGAGATATCAAGGTGTGCTCAGAAATAGTGTAACAACAGGAGTGACAGCAGGGGAGTGTTTGCATGAGGACATTGTTGTGCCTGGATCCTGTTAAAGGCCTTGGTGTGCTGCAGCCACAGCAAGCAGCTCTATTAATTAGCAATTACTTTAACAACTGTGTGCAAAGCTGGTGCCAGATCAAGCCCCTTTGGTGGGCAGAAGAGTGATGTGAGCTGTGAGCATGCTGAGTAGGGTAGAAAGGGGTTTTTTGTGGTTTTATTCACTAAGGGATTGATAGCCTATTCAGTAAAGGCTTATGGAGGAAAGTGAATGCATTTTTGCTGGAGATTGTGATTTCTTTTTTCCTTGGTATCAATATTCTGTCCAGTCTGCCATGGGCTTTCCTCTGACCCTGCTGCTCATATCCTTTTACATTTCCTCTGTCAATTAAGCTAAAATATGAGAAAAAAAGCAAGAGAATGGTTCTTGTCAAGTGGTTCTTCCAGGGTTGTGCACACAGGTGTTAAAAACTACCTCATTAAATCTCCCTCTCAAGACCTTTCAGGATGTTTAACTGTTTTGCATCATACCATTCCAATTTTAATTTCTTCTGGAGGTGAGATGCAGCTACATTTGTAGCTGCAAACATCATTTAATCTTATGTGTTAAAACAACCACTGACCTTTCCCTTTTTTCGAAGGACAGTAATTTTGGCACACCCAGGAAGCCAGTCCATAAGACAGTGCTTTTCTGCACTTTTGAATGTAGCCCCACATTTCTCTTCACAGAGAAAAGGCACAATTCTTCCAAGAATATTTCTGGGTTTCACATTCTCTGAACATCAGAGAAAGAAAACACAATTCTTATCATTTGCTGTGCCTGTGTTTCTGCAAAAGTAGAATGCAACATGGAGATTGTTTACCCAAAATCATGGTGTTTTGTTTCCTTGGCCTATCAGGGCCAAGAGTGTGTGTGTGTCAGGACTGTTGGGTGACAGTCACAAGATTCAGTGCAGTGTGTGCAGTTGGTGTGCAGAGTTGGGTGCTTGGCAGGCTCAGTTTTATAGCCTTGGCAGGCTCAGATGTATAGAATACTATAGTATAATAAAGTAATTAATTAGCCTTCTGATACCAGTGGAGTCCTCCTCATCATTCCTCCTTTGTCAGGGCCCTCACAGCACAGCTATATTTAAATCCTGCCATTTCCAGGTAGTTGGAGTCCATAGTGAGAGTAAGTGTGGAAGCCACATTTGTCTCTAAATTGTGTCACAAAGTTTCTGTTTGCATTTTATTTTATTTATATATACATAATTTATTTATTTTATATATTAAAATTTTTTGTATTTATATTTATTTTATTTTGGCCCTCACGGCCACATGAGCTGATACCCTCCCCTCACACACGCCCACCCCGTTGGTGGCTGGAAGGGGCGAGCCCGAATCCCGCTCCCGGAAGGGGAGTACGTGATGCTGAGCACGTCCTCGGCTCGGCCCCGCTCCTGCAGCCTCGGGGCGCGCACACAGCACCTGGGCAAAGGCTGTGTGCAGGGAAGGAACCTCCCTCGCACGTTTTTCCTTGTTCTGCTTTTAGGGAAGCCGCACGGCAGCCCGAGCTGCGCCTGCAGATGCGAGATTGCGGGATGCTGTATCCCACTGCGCACATTGTCCGCGGTTTGGTCGGAAAATATGTCTGAATTAGCTCACAGCCCCGTGGTAACAACAACAACAACAACAAATCCGTTTTTCCCAGGCTGACGGGATGTCTGTGGGCACGCTGAGCTAGCAGAGGAACAGAGCGGGCTCCTGGAGCAGGGACAGGGCTGCCGTGGCCAGGGCAGGGAGGCGGTGGCGGTGCCGCAGCCGCGGCGCTTTTCCCAGGGCGGCTGTCCCGGGACACCGCCACGGCCGGGAACACCGCGGGATCATAATCGAGGGACGCCGGGCTGGCTCACCACGAGGTGGCAGCCGGAGCCCGGCGATGAGGCAGCCCCGGGGCCGGCCCGGAGCGCTCCCGCCGTCCACACTCGGTGTCCCGGCGTGGGCAGCCGGGCGGGGGCGCGGGGGCTGCCACAGGGACCCCAAAAGATTTGCTAAAAAACAAAAAAAAAAAAAAACCCAGACAACAAAAATACAAAAAACCAAAACAAAGGCAGAGAGAGATGCAATTCTCAAATCACGAGACTAGGAAAGCCCCTAAAAATCTTAAGTGTGAAAGGAATTTGCCATTCTCAGAGGACAAGCATACAGCACACCTGGCGCCCTTCAGCACCCCTTCCTTTGGGAACAAATCATGACCTCTCACTCCAAAGCAGCTGAAAGGCCTTGTGGATATCCCCTTTCCTGGCCCTGCACCGGTTTGCTCAGAAATTGTTTACAAACTGCTTCACATATTTGAGATAAAAATCAGAGCAGTTCTTTTCCGTTCCCTTTCACTGAGAGGGATGGTGCAGGTCCCATTCCAGGTGTCCTGCATGACTGTGACAGCCTCACAGGAGTGTGACAGGCTAGAGTTGGACGGGACCTCAGTGATCACCTGCTTCCAATCTCTCTACCATTAACAGGGCCAAACAGGTGCTTCTTTTGACCTTAATGATCACCTGCTTCCAATTCCCCACCTTCCCAGGATACAGGTTCTGTCCCAAGACACTGCTCCTTTCCCCGCAGAGGCTTTGCTTTTGTGGCTGCTCATGCAGGACAGTGAAACAGGAGTAACATGAGCTGCTGGAAGCCAGCCTGTTACAGTTTGGGAATGTGTGATCCAGTGAGCACGACTCATAAATCAGCTCCATAAAATGGTCACAGGGAAAAGAAAACAAAAACCCTAAACCAAACCCCATCCTGTTTGTAGAGGCAACAGCACGGTACTGGGGTTGTGGTTTGCAGGACTACTCCAGCAGCAGCAGGTAAATGAAACCTCGGTCTGGCAGACAAAAACAAGTGGGCTGAGCCCTCGAACAGCAGGCACAGCTTTCCCCCGGCCTCTGTGTAAGCCTGAGGTGTAGTTAGGGCTTCTTGGGCAGAGCACTGGCATCCCTAATCCCAGAGTTCAGCGGGACATCCTGACCAGGAGCAGGCTGGTTGCTTTCTGGGAACAGCAGGGCAGTACCGCGGCCCCACCGGGATGCCGGCACAGCGGGATGCAGATTTCCATGCCCGGCGGTGGCTCACGGCACTGTGCTCCCTTGGGATGCTGCTCAGTGCCGCTCTAAGGGGCTCATTCTCAAATGGTATTTTTGCTCGGCATGCAAATAGTTTAATTTTTAAACCAACCACACCCCCCAGCTTTACTGAGCAAGGCTTCACACAAAGCTTTTTAATTTGCCAGAGCAAGCAGAAACGACGAAACTAAAAGGAACGTTATCTCATTTCCTCTTCTGCCAGACAGACAGACAGACAGATAGGGCTGACACATTGTGAGGGGCTGCTGTGTGTCTGCCCCAACAGCTCCCTGCTGAGCCTGCCCTGCCCTTGCCCCATCCTGCAGCAAGGAGTACAAAATATGAACATTTAAGAGCAGGAGTGCTGCTAAAACAAAGGCTGTTTGTGTTATCCTGTGACCACTGCCCTTATTATGCCTTTAACATCCCATTGATCCGACCATTAAACTTCCTCCACACAACAGTCACTGGATTTTGAATTCCAACAGGCCAAAAGAAACCCAGGCAATAAGACATCCATTAATTCCAAAATGTAAATGACTTTATATTACTTTATTAAACAGCCATTTCTAAAGAACAGTAAAAAATATGAAAACATGCATCATTTGGTGTTCTTAAAAAAACATTGTCCAAAATAAAGACTGTTAGAAAAATTAAACAAGTTTAGCCCCAATACCCCTTCTGCTCTTCATATAAGATGCTTGGTAGTTACAAATACTGTTCCAGCTCCTTTAGCAAAGTTTAACCTTGTGTGCATTAGTAATTCTATTACAGGTGGGTGGGTTTTTTATTCACATTGCTTCTGTAGATGTGATCGACTTAAAAAATGCACTGTTATCAAGTTTAAGGAACTGTTTTCCTGTACAGTGAGTATAAATGGGAAGATCCTGGATTTTCCTGCCATTCTAATCAGCACTCCATTTACTGAAACATTAAAGATTTCAATTAGTACAAAAATACAACCAGAGAATAAATGTCTCAGAAGATTCAGTATTTGAGTGAGTCTTAGTTAATAGGCAAATAAAATACTATTTATGACTTTCAAATCTGGACACCACTTCTGTACAGTTTCTGCTCTTCCAAGACCCAAGTATCACAGTGCTGCACAGCAAGGCACTGCTTATCCTCCTGAAAAATTCACTTCTTATTTACTACAAATAATTTAACATGTAGCTGAACTAACAAGCAGGTGAGGGATGGATGGCCAGGGGTACAAAGCTGCTCACAAGCCACACCAGTGAGCACCTGCTCCTTGAGGGGGCATCTCAAAATGTCTGTACAACTTGGCAGGAATCCTGTTTTACTGAGCAATGCTGGTGTGGGAGATCTGCAAAGCCAAGTCACAGCCTTGTTCCTTTTCCCTACAGAAACGAAAAACTGGCTTTGTCCCAGGAGAGAATGGTAAGGCACAGCAGGCTCTTTGGGAAGCCTTGGTACTAGAAAGACTGAAGCTATTTTATTGACAGGAATTACTTTTTTTTTTTTTTTTTCTAAAGCAGTATCATTACACATTTATCACTTTTATTTAAAGAAACATTTCTTTTTACATTTTTTTATCTGGCCTCCAATTAAAAGTAAGACAGTGCTCCATCTACAAATGGTGGGATGTTATAAGCAGATTTCTTGCACAAACACAGCCTTGACATGGAGGCTGTTTGCCCTGTGTGTGCTACTACCTTCCATTGATCTGCTTCAGAAATCTGTGAGCCAAAATTTCATCTTTTATACTATGAAGACAACTCTCAAGGCTTTATTTAGCACTTCTCAAGTATGAGACAGTACAAAAACAGTCTTGCACAACTACTTTTTCCAAATGTCTTACAGCAGTGTTTTCTACATGCCTATCTCCAGTTCTTTTGTTCAGATTCCTGCAAAGAGAGGGAAACAGGACACCAAATCCAAACAGGCAGCAGGCACCCACTGATGGCAGCCTCCCCTTGCCAAGGGAAGCACTGTGCAGAGAGCAACAGAGGGACAGCAAAAGGAAAAGGAGGAAGGAAAGGTAATGCTCCATCTCAGAGCTGGACACAACCTCCAGGACTGATTTCTCCTGGGTTGAAATGATACTAAACTGAACCAGCAGAACAACTGCTTCCCTGACCTTCTGGAATGAAAGTGATGCTGCCTGACTGGTTAGCTGCTGTCAGATTGTTACAGGCTACTATAGGAACAGCTCTGTCTGTCACAAGCTACGTTTCAATACAAACTTTCAGTTGCAAAGTCTTGGAAAAGTGAGGGAAAACAGCATGTCCTGTCAGACTCCACCCACTGGAATGGCTGAGCTCTGAGCAGACCCTCCAGCATGGCAAACAGCATTTCATGAGCAGAAAGGCCCAAACTGCTGAGCAAACTAAACTTTGTAAGCAAGAGGCTGCTCTGTGCAAAGCAGAACGAGGGAGGTGGGCTCCTGTTCTGGGCCATGTGTCAGCTGCCACTGTTACTCTGAAGTGGAAGTGGCTTTCTTCCCTTTCCAGCTCCTTTGTCTCTGCTCCAGTTCAGCTTCAGTGACGGCAGCTGGGCCCCAGTTTGTGATTAAGTGAGGATTCTTGGAGCCTGGAAGACAGAGAGCAAGACCTGAGACAGGCAGTTCTGACAGGGATGCCAAGCTTCTGCAATGCAGTGTTCAGGCTGGTCCTTGCTTTGTTTTAAACATAAAAGAAACAAACAATAACGATAATAAAATCATTATAGTAGGGCCAATAGAGGGAAAGACTTGGAAGCAGGTTTGTGAAGAAGTGCTAAATAAAGACACAGAAAATCTGCAGTTGTCACAAAGGGTGATACTTATAGGCTGCTGTGAACCAGTAAACTACAGGAAAAGGCAGACTTCAGTAAGCCACCAAGTGATGTAAGTGCATGAGACAGAATAAATACATATTTTTGTAACTCTTCTGCTGATAACTCACCTGGCTCTATTAGTCGAATCAATCCCTCATGATGAGCTACTTTATCTTTCCAACTCTTGGTGTTGTTAGCTGCTGTTTCCAACTTCTTCTTAACCTCCTGAAATAAGACAGAGCCCACTTGAAAACAAGAGCTTTACTTTGTTTTTATATAAAGATACAACACCTTTCAAACCAAAAGCCAGAATCATGCCAATTCCCTCAGCCCTCTGTTTAATGTGGAACCATCCTAAGTAATTGAGTCACCACCACACTCCACAAAAAAAAAAGCTGACAAACCAGAATCCTAAAATAACAAGGTTTTACAATATTGTGTAGCTGTGTAATGAAGCTAGTCTTCATTCTTCAGCCTAGACTGTTTTTTTGGGCAATTCCAAATGGAAGGCTAGAATTTATGTTTAATTATTTCTAAAATAATTGTTGTGTGGAATTTTTTTGTGGTTTTATATGTCTACTGTATTCAGCAATTCCTTTGGAGTAGTAAGTGATGCCTTCCATACAAAAAGCCTGAGATGTCACCTAAAAAAGAGCCAAGTACTGGCCAGAAGCAATCTTGTGATGCTGTGAGATGTAACACCACCCTGGGAAGTTGTAAAGTGGCCACAGCCACCCCAGCTGGGCCCTCGCTTGCAGTGAGTGCAGCGTTTGTGTTCTGTGCCAGGCGAGACAGGCTTGTCCTTCAGAGCTCACCCCATAAACACCCTTCCCTGCTAAACACAAACCCAGCCAGGCTTTCCTTCCTGACCTAAATAAATGCAGGATCAACACCTCTCTAGCTCTGGAAAGTGTGCAGCACTTCAGCCTCTGTACTTGCTGGACTCTGGCTCTTCTTTCTTCCATGAACAGTCACTGACCTTCCCCAGAAACACTCAGTGGAGCAGAGAGCAGGCCTGGCTTTTGGGACACGAGGCTCTGCTGCACACTGGGAATCTGAGCTAATTCCTACCTATCCTTTACTTCCATTCAGCGCTGAAATACATTTTTGAGGAGTAGGTGCCTACAGTAAATTGACTTTTCATCTGTAGAAGACAATACAGTGCCATGACACCATCAAAACACAGCAAGAATTACTACATCAGAAGCAAAATGCACCCAGCTATGGCAGCAGGGGGACTGCACATGAAGTGAGACTGCAGTAGAAGACAAATGTAGACAGAGTATTTCAGGATGTGACTGAGCTGGCCTGCATGCAAATTGTGACAAAAATAAATAAAAGAGGTTCAGAGGTGTGTCTGAAACAGATCCTCTTCTTCAAATGTATCTACTGGTCTAGAAACAGAGTAAAAACTAGAAACAAAACCAACAAAAACAAAAACTCATCCAACTCAACTATCCTACCTTTTATAACTTTTGTGCCATGCTAACCCTTAAAGAAGCATAATATTGAAGAACTTCAAATTCTATCTATGGATAAGGATGAGAGGCTGATGACCAGAGCAGCTCACCTCATACTGCTCAAGGGCCTCCTTCCTTTCCAATTCAAGTTGTTTCAGTTGCTCCATGGCCACTTGAAGAGCCTGTTCCTTCATCATTCTCTGGTTTTCCAGCTCTTGCTTCTCTGCTTCTGTCATCTGAATGGCCTGTTGCTGCTGCAAATGCCATTTTTCCAGTTCAGCTCTCTTTGCTGTCTCCTCTTCCAGCAATCTGCAATGGGGATTGTGATGTTAACTGCACTTGAACATGAGTTGTATCCATGCAGAGAAGCCAAATTAATTAATTTTTCTTTCATCCTTTTTTTTAGAAAAGGGAAAGAAAATATAGTTTTTAAAAAAGCTTGAGAAGCAGGGGAAAAGTGATTGTTGGCTTGCCTTCAGTGTCATGCCAGCAGTGCAGGCAGTCTGACTGTTACAAAGGGCTATTCAGAAAATGTAGTCAATAATGCAAATACACAACACAGAGCCCCAGAAGAAACAGGCATGCATAAGTTATCTTCATTGTCTTAGGAAGACTGAGTATATGAAGGAAAAAACCACACACCACAAAGCCCCTCTAAGAGGAAATTTAACCCTTTATCACTGCAGTTTAAACCTGTGATAAAATACAGCAGAAAGTCATTTTTACAGATACTGCTTTATAAAATAAACAGCTGAAAAGCCTGCACAGAGTGATCTCTGTTTTTCACATGCTGACATGCACAACACCTGATGGAAAAATAACTGCACCTGCTTTTCCAAAAATGCTGAGCTTGCCCTCTGCTAAAGGCTAATCAGACATATTTGAAAAATCATCAACAGCAGCTTCAGCCTTCATATCTTAAGGAAAAACAGAATCTGTGCTGTGTTTAGACTTGAAGGTAGTTCCCCATTCCAAGAGGCAAGCAGTCATTAGTAGCAGGGCACAGGTACCCACTATTGGCAGGGGGGACAAAGACTTTTCCACCTGGTCAAAGCCATACCTGGCCTGAAGTTTCCTCACAGTCTCTTCATCCTGACGTGCCTGTTTCTCATCCTCCAGTGCCTCCTGGAGCTGTTTGTACATTTCTTCCAGTTCACGTACTCTTTGTAAATACTGTTCCAGTTCAGATGATTTCTGAGCAACCTGCTCTTCCATTTTTTGTCTTACCTAGCAGCACAAATTTGGGACACATAAGCTACCATTCAACTCACATTTCCAATTTTTAAAGGAATTGCCAGCTTTCCCTAAGGCCATGTTTTCAGAGACAAACCTCTTCCTGCTGACTGCAGAGCAGAAGTGATAAAATTGAGGCCAGATCTGCAGATGTGGAACTAAGAGCATTTAATAAAATAAATAATAACACAGGCTACTTATATTGACCTACTTCCTGCAGCACAGGACTTCTACAGGGGTTCAAACCTAATTTCAGTCAGCTTGATCTTGTTGCTTACTTTACAGGTACACAACTGAAGGAAGAGAAAGGTTGTAGAGAGACCAGACATGAAGGTCAGGCTGCTTTAAAGGGACTGCTTTCACTCCCCCCTTGGCAGCAGTGTATCTCACACACTTCTGTCTCTGGATGATGGCACAGGATGGACAAAGGGAGTTGGAATGTCCTGCCCCATTGGTCTGCAGGCTGCTCCCCTCAGCTGACCCAAATCCCAGTGACCCAGAAGGGATTGTAGTCAGGAATTCATGCTCAGCCCATAAAGCAGCACTGTGTGCATCAATGTCCTGAGATGTCCCACCACATCACTTTTTCTACTTCTTTTCCCCAACTAACAGAACAACCTGACAAAGCCCCAGAAGACTGAAAACCAGTTCTTTGGGGAATCTTCAATGTAGCTAAATAGTAACTATTTAGTTTTGTTAAGTAACTATTTAGTTTTGTTTAGTAACTATTTAGTATTGTAAAGCAGCAATATTTCTTCATTTTTTATATTTGTGTGTGTGTATAATTGTAAAAGAACATAGAGCATAAAAAAGCTGTTCTAGAATCACATAAAATGCATTTTCATTATGCCTGATTCATTTTGCTTATTCATACAGCAAGTAACTGGCCTCAGGTTCTCCATCTCTGAAAATTGCAAGGGGAACTTCAGTCTGCATTTATCCTTCAAACAGTCTACTATGTTCCCAATTTTCCAATCCTATTTAAACCTTGAACGCTGCACAAATTGTAACCAAGCTGTTCCAGTATTTGAATTCACCAGTAAAAATATTTTAATCCTACATCTTAAATAAATGCAACACAGATTCCATTCTCCAGCCTCCTGCAAAACCTGCGGAATCCTTTCAGTGGCTGCCTGTGATGGAAGCCCTTGCTGAACACACAGCTCCCTATGTGTAGCAGCAAAACCCCTCGTGCACTTCTCACCATTTTTTCTCTCTCCAGCTCCAGACTGAAGCGATCTTGTAACTCAACTTGAGTCTGAAGCCTTTTCTTCTCCTCCTCAGCAGCACGAGCAGCTGCTGCTTCCAGTTGCTGGAAGAGAAGGGTGGGGGGTGTGGGGAAGAAAAGAAGAAAGAAAACAATTTGTCAAAACTAAATTATTTTAAGGGAATGGAACTTTATCTAACAATTTTTGGTTTTAAAAAAAAATGGAAGAAGCCTTCAAAAGCATCAAGGTACCAGTTTGAAATTTTTAATGTCTGAGACTACTCACAGCCTATAAATATAATTGACTATCTTGATTGTTTGCAAGACAATTTAAATTTACCAATGAAAAGGCAATTACCTGGCTATCTCCAAGTTTCCTCTGAGTCCTGCTTTGCTCAAGTGATAGAAATCACTGTATATCCTCCTCTACCTCAATAGGATAGAAAACTATCATGAAGAATCACATTTCAGGCAGGACTGCATAGGACTTCCAATAGGGAAAACATGCCAGCAAGCACAGAGTTCATACAGAAACAGAAATGAGAAGCACTGAATTGCCACGGGAAAGCAGAAGTGTCAGGAACTTTGGCTAGACTAAGTGATTGTGCTATTGTGAATCATCCCTCTAACATCCCCTAAACTGCCAAGGTAAATAAAATCCTGGTCCATAATCATCACTTGAAATTAGGAGGAACATTATTAGCTAAGGCCTGGGAAACAGTTGCTGATACCTTTCCACCTCTTGCATCTTAATTTCACAAATAAAGACAGTGGTCCCAGCTTTTCCTTTCATCAGGGTTTCAATCCTCACAAGGTTAGAAATCTTCAGGCACCAGCCTAAACTTCACCAGTAGTGAAACCAAAAGCATTTTTTTCACAAAATTTTCCTAAGAAACTTATCTGATGCTTTTTAAAAATATGCTGGGCTGTGGAAATTGCTTCCACAGACCTTTAGTAAGAGTAGGGCACCACATAAAGATGACAGAGGCCTGCTGGAGCAAGCCCAGAGGAGGTGACACTGGGACAGGCTGTCCAGAGAAGCTGTGGATGCCTCATCCCTGGAGGTGTTCAAGGCCAGGCTGGATGGGCCTTGGAGCACCCTGGTGTAGTGGAAGGCGTCTCTGCCCACAGCAGGGGCACTGGGAACTGCATGATCTTTAAGGTCCCTTCCAAACCAAACCTTTCTGTGATTCTGTCATTCTCCTGAAGGTACCACATCTAAACCATGCTCCCTCACCAACCTAGATGAACTAATGAGATGCCCCAATGATTAAAACTGCCAAGCTACAACTTCCACTCTTTTACATGCTTTTAGTACCACTCTGGTCTCAGATAGATGGGAAGAAGTGAAGGAGAAGGTTCAGGTTTCTGGGTTTATGCAGAACACAGCACAGAACTGCTCTCCTTTGCAAGGATTAAATGATGCCAGTGTTTGAGAAGCAGCATTCTTCCTCTGCCAGGACATTCAAAAGCATGTCATTGTAGTCAAATTCAAGATGCCTATTTAAGTAAAATCTCCTCTAGGTTTCCTTCCCCGCTCTGAAATTAAACAAACATTGCCAATACTGAGCTGAGAGGGTGAACGTGCGGAGTCACAGGCAAGGGTGGGTGCCAGGCCATGGCCTGAGAGCTCAACAAGAAAATGGAGCTTTGTTCACTCAGGATCAGCAGCTTCCTGCTTCACCCACCAAAGCTGTTCCTGGCAGGTAAGGTTACTGGGAACTGTGCACTCCAGGGAAAAGGCACAAGTGTTGGAGGGGGGGAGAGAACAGGAACACACCATTCCAGCAGGCATTAGACAGCAGAGTTTCCAAAGCCCATGCAAGACCCCAAACTGAAATAAAAAGGGTGCACACGTCCTGTGCATGCTCTCACACAAGGAACAACTTACCTTCCTGTCTGTTCAACGTGCACATGTCAAAATTCCAGTAAAAAATATGAAAAAAATCTATTTTAGACAAAAGCATTTATTCTTTTGGAATACTCTACTGCAGGAGCTACCAGAGTACAAACCAGTCCCAGAGTGCACTTTGGCAGATGCTGCATAAATGGTGGCTCACTGCCATCAGCAGCAAATCAACCTCTGAGCTTCCCAGAACAATCCAGTTTCCTGAAGCGTTTATAAAGCCCTTTCCTTGAAGAACAGTTTTCTAACTAATCAAACCCTTTCAGTTCCTCCAACAATGTGCCTCCCCCCTAGTTCCACCTAGGCAAAGTGCAGTAGTTCATGTCACAGCCTAAGACACCTTCCTTGAGAAATCATTTTACTCCAGCCCACTTCAAAAGATGCTTCTGGCCACAACTCTCTTTAGTTTACCCACTGTGATTTTTATGAAATTCCCTGGAGCCTGCCAAGATCCTACTGCTCCTTTGGGGTTGCTCTCATGTTGCCTTTCCCCCTAAATATTTTCTATAAACTAAACAATGCAGAAATCCAACTTTATTATTTTCTGTTAATGGGTACATTACTTACCAGTAGAAGGTAACATAGGCTATCCTTTATTGTCTATTTTGAATTCTGAATCTTAAACACAAGGTAGACTACAGGTGCAAAAATTAAATTTAAAAATGGTTTTCCACTGTCAGACTCCATTTAAGATAAACAATAATACCTACATCAGGACTGTCAGTGCAAGAGTAATTTTAAAAAAGACAAATTTCTCCTTGCCACAAATTGTGATAATGGTAAGACTTTAAAAATGTGGGGTTTTTTTTATTATTTTACTTGCTTTCTAGACTCAAAACATTTAATGCCCTCAGAATATTTATAGCTGCAGAAACCATTGAAGTTTTTTCTAAGGGATAAAACTGGTGGGTTTTACTTACAAAAAACTCAAGCAATGATGCAGATTTGTCCTAAATGGGAATTCAAAAAACTTACATTAATGTAGGGAGGTAGTGGAGACAGGTAAAGTAAACAAAGGAAGACCTGGACTGCTTTAGCAGCAGGGACTCAGCAGCCAAAATGTAAGGCAGCAAGTGGGGAGGGTTTGAATTTGAATATTGGTTTCTAAGCTGTTCTCAAGACACACTCCACACTAAAAGCTCTAACAGCAAGAAAAGCCATGTCTTTTGTTTTTAAAGATAGAAATTTTAAAGATGGAAATTCATCTGTGGGAAGAGAAGAATTCCCATAAACATACAAATAACGTAACAAAATTTGGGTAAACTATAGAAGAAAATCTTCATGCAAAGCCCCATGTTTGACATATGTGTCTGACAGAAAAGGAAAACAAAAAGCCCAAAAGCAACTGAAAATATTGGTTTCTCCTGTCTGCAGACACCATCCACAGAGCTGGCAGGTTCTCCTACACCAGCCTGACAATCCCCTGCTCAGTACAAGGGCTTGAAACAAGCACAGCTGGCTCTGGAGGAGTCTGCTCCGTGTGCCTGAACAGCACAGAGATGCCCAGCTCCACTGCAGTAAGCCCAGTCCAGCCACAGGGGCTGAGCTTTGGGCCCAGTCCACCCACAGGGGCTGAGCTTTGGGCCCAGTCCAGCCACAGGGGCTGAGCTTTGGGCCCAGTCCAGCCACAGGCACCGAGCTTTGGGCCCAGTCCAGCCACAAGGACTGAGCTTTGAGCCCAGTCCAGCCACAGGGGCTGAGCTTTGGGCCCAGTCCAGCCACAGGGGCTGAGCTTTGGGCCCAGTCCAGCCACAGGGGCTGAGCTTTGGGCCCAGTCCAGCCACAGGGACTGAGCTTTGAGCCCAGTCCAGCCACAGGGGCTGAGCTTTGAGCCCAGTCCAGCCACAGGGGCTGAGCTTTGGGCCCAGTGCAGCCACAGGGGCTGAGCTCCGGGCTGGAATCCCGGCGGCCCTGCTCCCACCTTGCGCACGGTCTCCAGCTCCTTCTGCTTGTTCTCGTTGGCCGCCTGCAGCTCCCTCATCTGCCGCTCCAGCTCCTCCTGCTCCGCCTGCAGCTTCTGGCGCAGCTCCTTGCGCTTCTGCCGCGCCTCCTTGTGCGGAGGAGCGCTGCCCGCCCGCAGCAGGCTCACCGTGCTCTGGATGGCTGCAGGGCACAGGGGGAACACCATGAAGGGCAGTGCTGTGCTGGCTGTGGGGTTGGGGATTTTTGAATGGGTTTTTAAATCAGAAAGCACTGTTGTCAGTTGTCCTAATTCTCATCAGGCTGGCTGTCAACACAAAGTTGTGTTGACAGAAGTGAAAGGCACTTAGCTCTCAGTGCTGGCTGCGTGCCACAAGGATAAGATCTAATGCAATTGACATAATGCAATTCCACTGCATTATGTCAATTCCAATTTTGATTTGTAACAGGCTATGGACGTAGGAGTCACTCATATACCCGGCTGCAAGAAAAAACCCTAACACTTGAGGATTTCTTACTACTTAGACTCAGTGACTTACCAAGGAGTAAGGTGTTACCTGCCTTCCCTAGAGCCAGCCTTAAACCCTGAATTCTTAGATACTCCAAGGAAAAACTTTCTCCCAGTAAGACAGTAGATCTCATTCACTTAGATGCAGTGACAAAATATTTGAGACAGCAAAGCTGAGGAGTGGCAAATGATTTTGGTATTTTATTCACATACCACAACCATGAAAAAAAAATCTTCTTTAGAATCATTCATCGTACACCTGACTTTCGTGCAATGAACACATGCTGCAGTAAAGAGGGAAGTGCAAATGAAAGCCCACAGCTCCAAATATTTAACTGCTGCACATTGTTCAATGGCATTGGCAACAACAGCTTTGCAAGGGCTCCTACCTCACTCTGCAGATGGATGCACCCATCACATATCTGGGAAGGTCTCACAGGAGGGGAGATCTATTCCCTTTACTGTGGGACTAGAAAAGCAAGCCCTAATTCCCAGCTTTATCCTCAGCTCACCAAACCATACTACTTCAAGCAGAACTGTACAACCAAACCCAGTATTTTACAGTGTCAAAACAAACAAGTTTTCCCTTTCTCTCCTAAAGCAACAATTTACAATGTTGCTTCCCTTCCCCATCCCTAGAAGTACAGTGAATATAAAAAACAACAATAAAAATAATTTCATTTTGGTTATGGCTCCCTGAATTGAGGCACCTACGTGACAAAAACTGATTTCCCTTATGTGGATCTTTAGTTCTTCCTGAGTCTCAGACCCCTTAAAGATGCCTAAAACAGAGATATCAAAAGATCACAAGACCAAGAATTTCAAATTTGAATAAAGCACTGCTGTAAGAATTCCACTAAACTTTTACATAACTAGCATTTTTGAAACCTCACCTTGAATCCATTCCTGCTTCTTCTTTTTATCAGAGGCACTGATCTCAAAGGTTTTATCAAGACATTTGATGAGAAAAAGGCATTTCTTTCCATCTTTGTCAGGCAAGGCCTAGAATGGATAACAATAAAGATAAGCTTTGCAAACAGTGAAATCTAATTTATAAAGTCAAACAGCATTTATGCACTTATGTGTCACAGAGATACAAATACCAGCACTAAGAGTCTTTATTAAAAGGGTATTTATGAACTGGTGTCCTATGAAGTAAAAAAAGCTCTGTTAAAAGATACCAGGAGTCAATCCTACAGACAAAAAATGATTAATTCTGATCTTTAGAGACATACATTGTTTTTAGACTGGTTTTACCTCTACACAACAGTTGCCATCCAGTATGATGTCTCCCTTCTTTTCCTTTAAGTCTTCACTTACATAGTAGGAAATAATATTGGGTTTTAGCACAAACCATCGTTCCATCCAATTTTTCCGTTTGTGACCTTTTTTCAGCATGTACCCCTGTTAAAAGCAACAGAGCAGCTGAAATGCCTGTCCTCTGCTGAACCATCTGTTTTTTTGGTTATACAAAGATGTAAAGACCCAACAAAGCACACAGAAAAGTTACCTCATAACCCCAAACAATTTCAAAGTTAGCCAGTATTTCAGTTGTACCTTCCATTTCTGTAATCATATTCCCCAAATACTTACATACTTTTGTTTAACAGTTAACTTCCAAAAAAAGTCAAACCACAGATGAAACTGAAACACCAACATCAATTTAAACTATGAAAAAGTCATATAGAAAGTATACTCTGTATCCAGAGTATTCCAGATTAAGAAGATAAAGAAGTTGGAAAGAAGACCATGGAACATTTTTCTGTAATGGCTTTCATCTATAACTGTTTTTAATACATACAAATGTCCTTGTACTAAATATATATATATATATATATATAAAAATAAAAAGCAATGTGCTGTGGCATACTTAAGCCAAAGATATCTTTCTCTACAGGTCTGAGGGGTAAGAAAACATTCAGAACAGTTGAAGAAGCTTTTTTGTTTAAAAAACAAACCAAACCAAACAAAATCCCAAGCCACCCCTACACGTACAGCTTATCTGTGCTCAGCTTTTCTAGCCACTGAAACGTGTCCAGAGCCAAGGCCGTGCCTATTCCCAGGTGCCATCCCACTCCCCTGCTCCAGCACCAGGAATGCACGGCTTTGTCTGCCACCCCCACACTCGGGGCTGAGCTCTGGGTGGTTACAAGGTCATGCAAAGGACTCCTGCAGCTTCAATCTCTCATGCTTTGCACAGTCTAAGTCATAGCCAGGGTTTTTTTTCCTTTCCTGAATTACCAAATTTGCTTTCAAAGCCAAGTCAGACTAATATTTTCCCCTCAAATTTCTGCAACATATTTACCTGTTATTTCAGTATCAGCTGCCTCTCACCTTCCAAGAACCCATTGAGAGCTCTTGAAAAGCAGGAGCTCTTTCACACCAACCATTACACAAAAGACACATCTTTCAGAACACTAAATACCACAAATTTAACTATTGCTGCTACCCTCTGTAAGCCTTAGAGATTCAGGATGTGTTCAGTAAAAAGGGTAGCACAACACTTGGTTATGAGACCATGTGTCATTAATTAATACCTTGAAGCAATTATGTGATTACTGCAATAAACAGGACAATTCTGAGAATCAACAAGGTGTCAGGATACTGAAATCACACAGAACTCTGCCCTCCACCAGGCCAGTAAGTGTCCAAACTGCCCCGGAGGCACAGGGCCAAATCTTGACACGCTATTTTTAAGTGTCAAGGAACCATTCAAAGGCACTCAGACATCCTTGAGAAAGAAGCCCAGGCACCAAGAGAGGAAAGAAAGGAGACACAAAACAAAACAAACAAAAAAAAAAGGTGTGGTGGAAGACACACAATGCACTATCAAAACTGAAAAGAAATCATATTTCCTCACAAGTTTCAAGTAGGATTGAACTGACACTGGTTAATTTATTTTCACGGTACCAAACAGCAGAATGACTTCATTTTGCCCTCAAATGACTTTGTGTGTGTGTCCCCAGCCCTCACCTCCAACAGGCAACCAGCAGTTAATAAAAATAGACTTTTGCATTGTTCTGTGGGTATTCTGAAAGAATTTCCTGTGCCAAGACCTTCTGATGGTTTCTTCAGAACAGCTTAGGAAAGCCTGCCAAGAAATCCTTTGTTTCTCTCCTCACCAAGAAATCAAAGATGAAAAAAATTCTCTTGTCAGGTACAAGTCAATTTTAAAGAGCTGTCTAGGTAAACTCTGCTGTGACCCCTCAGGTCCCTGTGGTACTTCAAATTCCCATGAAAGAAATGCAGTTTTTAAAGGAGTTCCTAAACTGATAATCCAGTCACTGGAAACCCAAAGAAAGAAGTTTGCTAAGAATACAAAGGCCAGCATGATTTCTGGAGTCTGAGTGCAGGTAAATAAGCTGTCAGTCACGTAGCCTGCTAAGCAGAACAAGAAGGGACAGCCCTCTGGAGCTCTTCCACACCTTTTTGCCCTGTTGAAGTGGGGCACTTGAGAAGCCAAAATACCCTGGTCCAGACCCCATTGTTTAAATATAGAGGTTGTGCCCAGCACAGCTGCCTTTCCTACAGCATAACTGAAACTACAGAATAGCATTTCCAAGACTGAAGAGCTGTAAACAGAACTGAGAGCATGATGCAGCTATTTTGTGAACTAACAAGCAGCTGGTACTAGTGTAAAAAAGGTAATATTTCAAGTCAGAGCCCACTTCTTTCACTTTCTAAAAGCAAGCTCTCCCAAGAAGCAACTCATTCATAATACTGCTACAATTACAACAATCTGAACAGCAGCACAATTTCTTCTATAAAAATAAACTCATATTAAAGAACCCTTACAGATAATTTACCTCATTTCCTCCTGCTGATCATTCAATAGGGTAAAAAAATTTGAGCACAAATCGAACATTTTCTAATTAAAGCAAATAAACAAGTCTTTTAAGACATTCGTTCTCTGTAGTTCTTACCTGCTTGAGGACATCTAGAATGAGCTCATTAAAGACCTCATTGATTGCCATGGACACTGTCTGCCTGTCCATTCCTTTACTGAACTGCCCACTCCCGATGAGGTCGATCAGCTCCCAGGCAGAGAGTCCCTCTCGACTGGTGTTGAGAGCAATCTTGTAATGGTCAAACTGCTCCTGCTGCCAGCCTGCTCCCATGGCTTCCGTGATCTTCTTCAGTAAATACTCAATCTGTGCAGAAACACAAGTAGAAATCCATCATTTCCAGAAAAACACATTTGCAAGTGTTTGAGAGCTATAAAGGAAGTTTCTCCAGAGACTCCCATTACAGTGAGTTTCCCATGCTCACATGTAGGCCCCCAAACGTAGGTGGTTCAATTAACAAAGGTTTTAAGCTCCTGTCTCAGCTGAACTCTTCGCTGCCAAGCCCGTCCCTCAGCTACTCTCTTCACATGAAAACAAAGAATTGAACCTGACAGCCTCATTTAATATTTCAGATTCCTACAGAACACATGGGACCTTCCCTGCAATGGCTTCCAAACTGTGAATGACTGAAGCGTGAGAAAGCAAGAAGTTTCAAATAGCATTTTGTAAGCAAAAAGCAAACAAATAACAAAAAAAAAAAAAAAAAGAAAAAAGAAATAAAAAAGAAGGCTGTTTGGACTAGAAGTGAAATGAAAAATGACCAAGGTATGATCTACACCTGAACCCTCTTCTCTAGCTCTCAAGCACTCCATCCCTGGACAAAATCCTGACAGTTGTATCAAAAGAAATAAAAGAACAAATCTTTCACATCTGCTTTTGTTTCCTAAATAAATTCTCCTTGTCCTTTAATCTTTCATCACTCTGTAAGTATTACCATGCACAGGACAGTAACACCAGTAACACTAGTCAAAACAAACAGAAGAATGAAAAAGAAGCAAAGAAGGCTGGGGCCCTTTAGTCTGTTTTTTATGTTGGTTTTAAACTCATCAATTTTCATTTGCAGTATTTTAAAGTAAACCCATCTGCAGCTTTGAAGACATGCAAAATGCTTTTAATGACTCTCTAAATGAAATAATAGGTGAGGGCCTTCCTGCTACAGCTCAGAGTCACCTTTTAGCTGGTCTAATAAGCTTTTGAGTCTCTATGCAAGAGATCTGGGAGTACAAAGAAATAAAGAAGTGTTTTTGTCCCCCACACATTTCACCACAAGGACTCCCAGGCCTCAATATATTGTGGCTGCTGTTTTTCCTCCAACAGCCAAATCCCTGCCTCTCCCCCACGTCTATGGTCAGGAAACACAAGTGTGCAGTGGAACAGCAAATCCCAAATCCAGCCTGCAGAGGGATGTGCTTTTCCCACTATTTCAGCTCTTGGTGTCACAGCCCCTACTGCAGGGCATGTGGATAATGCTGCAGAAAAAGGAGAAGCTGCAAAGCTGCTGCAGCACCAGGAGGAAAGTTCAGCTCCTCTGAATGAGCTGAAAGTGCACACACCCCCAAGTTGTGCCTGTCACATCCTCCTCAAGTCTCTCTTAGGAGAAGACAGCTCAGCCAAGCACAGAATATGTTCCAGAAATTGTAGAGAGCATTGTTTTTCATGTCAGCTTTACCAAGTAAGACACTTCAGTAAGTTTTAGCTCCTCGTGCAGCTCTTACTAGCAAAGATGTGGTAACAGAGGCCTCTGCAGAAGTGGCATTCAAATTCACAGTCTTTAAAATAAGCTTTACTGATTTTCACTCTCTGAAATCCTTAAGTTAAAAAGACAATTCAAGGCTTTCAAGCATTGACTACCATAATTCCTCAGTATTCAGTTACTGGCAGGAAGCAGCTTACTTCCTACTCCAGACATGTTTCATAGAAAAAAAAACCAACCCAAAAAAAGCCTTCACAGAGTGCAAGAACAGGAGCACTGAAAAGCTGTTTCAAACCTCCTCAAACCTTAATTTTTTTTACCCATGTTCAAAACACATTCTGCCAGTCTGCTCATTGCCTTTGAGCAGCATCAGTTCTGAACTATGATCCTTGACTTTAACTGGAAAGAAAGCTAAAATAACTCAGACTTAATTAGGTAGATAACATATCTGCCAAAATGCTACAAAGTAATAGTAATAATAAAAAAAAAAGAACTCCAACTATAAAATTCATTGTTCCAGAATTTCACAACCTCTTACACTGCTTGAGGCATGGCAACTTAAGGCCTCAAGCTCTCAAATTCCTTTGGTTAATTGTCTAAAAGTACCAGGTCTCACCTTCAGACACACAAAGAACACACACACAAAGAGCACACCTGAATCAATTTCTTCCAATTTTTGCTCAAGCCATATAAATAAAATGTGGATCAAACTAATGTTCTGGAAATTATGCAATGCAGAACTTTTGGCTAGTACACGTTATCACAGAATACACTAAAAATAAGTCAACACATTGTTTCCTTTAGTGTCATTTGTACACTTTTTATCTTTTTTTGGTTCATAGATTAGATTTAACCATTTAAGCCTGTCAACCCCCATCTACAAGTCACTTACATGACTACAAATATCCGACAACCTCACTAAAGTATATAAAATACTCATTATTTTAAACTACATTAACTCTTCTTAATTGAAAAATGACCTGTGCATGTTACAATTCAATTTCTAAAATTAAAAAAAAATAAAAAAAATTAAAGGTTTATCTTGAATTCAGTCACATACATGGCTAACCAAAGTTGCCAGTAAAAAGTTCATCTGATCTATCTGCTCAACAGCAACAGTGACTTTTGCACAGTATGAATATGGAAGTATGAGGTAAATACAAAGAAAAAAGTTGCAGTAAGTGTGAAAGCAAATAGCAACCACCCATTAGGTGCTCAAATGAGGAACCCCTGAGAGCAAATGACATTTCCCCTCCTCCACAGAGACATGTCAACCCAGCAAATAACTGACAAATTAAGTCTCCTGTCTCGAATATAAACTACTCTTGTGGCTAAAAAGCAAAAGTGAAGCAACGTTTGCTGCTATTTTAACAGGGCCTTGCTTTCAGGTCAGAAATATGCAAAATACAGGTGCAAAAATAGCAGGGAGTTGTTAACACTACACACACCAGTAGGGACCCAGTGGCTCCACACTACCAAAACCAGCTTCCATCTCAAACTTTTCAGCCAGAATTTTGCCAAGAGAAATCAAAAACAGTAACAAAGAACAGAGCTCTAACACGAGTCTGTTTGGGAGCTTCTTTCAGAGGGCACTTTATCCCCCCCATGTTTCAGTGTCTATTTGTTTTCCTCTTCCAGGTATTCCTACTTCCATGGGGAATAAAGCATCATAGACTTTTCACAAATATTTCTGATACACGAGTGGGTGTCTTAGAATGAGAAAAATAATGCCAAGGAGGCCTTCATACCCAGCAGAGCACAGCAGACAAGGCTATTCTGGTTCACACTATTCAAATAAGGTTTGTGATATTAACAGAGCCAATGTTAAAAGTCTACTCACATTGCCTAAAATTCTGTGGGAGTATATGTTACTGAGCCACAGTCATGAGAGCAGTCATATCCCCTCCAACAGTCATCATCAACTCCTTTTCTTCATCCCATCAGAACATCACTTACTTTTATGTAAAATATTTGTTTCTTCCTTTCCACCAGCAAAATCGTCTTCATTATCCAGCATAGGCCACTACCTTGCTTCTTTTTTAATACTGAATCAGTGTTAATTGAAGTATAGTAAAGGTCAACTCAAGAAACAACCTGCTGTGTGAGCTGAAAACTATTTCATGCAGCAGCCAAGGAAGAAGGCAGTGAAATGGGAAGAATGCCAAGTCTTCCTAACCAAGTGACTAAAAATCTTCCTAGCCACTGTCATCAACTTTTAGATCTCATGAGTCAATTAAAACCCCACACAAGCAGCTTTCATTCTCTTTATATCAGTTTCAATGTAATTTCTGAAGGGCCAAGGGTCAATTCCCAGTATTTCATTCACTCTTTCAGTTTCTGGTACTAGAATGCAGAACAAGGAAGCAAACATGGTCATAAAAACACACTCCAGAAGAATCACTACTGGATCAGATTCTCACCTCCCCAAGCTAAGAAAATATCACCTCATTCTGACATGCACAAAAAGCCACACAAGGCTTATTCCTCTCAGGAGGAATAGAAATGCCATCTGTTAATAAATTTGAAGAATACAGGACAAGTGAAAAATGACTGCACAAATCTTTCCTCGTGAAGCCAAAAGCAGCAAATATGTCTGGCTTACTTGAAACTAACTGTGAACACTGGATTACAACACTGAGTATGCAGCTTGCAGTGTGGGCATCTCTGAGTTTCACCACAAAGAGTGGCCCAGAAACACAACTAACCACACACCACAGCTCTCAGGCGATAAAGCATTCCCAAGGCTGCAGTCACATGCCCAGAAATAAGAAAGGGGAAGTGCTTGAAAACCTTTTCATAAAACAGAAAATGTCTGGTTAAAAATTACCAAGACACACAAATGAGTCTGTAACAACTAAAAGGTGACTTGTAAGGAAAGCTCAGGGCAAACAGAAATACTTCTCCTCTTATGAATTCAGCTCTCTCCACCTTTTTTCCTTCATTTTATCCCTCTCATGGAAGAGGTAATGCCCGCAAGAGCTGAAGGAAATACACATTTGGATGTCTGCATCTCAGATGATCTAATGGAAAATCTGGCTGTGGAGAGGAAAAGGAGCTCCCAGCCAGTCCCTGCTTTCTGCCTTGGCACATGAGCAGCTTTGCAAAATAGACATTCATGGATCTCTGCTCCTTCCCAGCTCTTCCAAGTGCTCTCAGATGCCCACCTGTAGGCAGCAGAAGGAACACTGGAGTGCAAGGCCATTCCCAGCTGTGCCCAGTGCTCCCTGTAGCCACCAGCTCCTGTCTCTGTGTCACCTAAGTTCTCCCCATAACACAGAGGGATCCTCTCAAGCTTGAAGTCACATTCCAAAACTGCACATCCCAACCCAATCCCTTCCCCACACTGGTTTTACAAACCTTATCTCTCTCAAGTGCAGGGCTGGCATCCCTGCTTGCAGGGCAGGTGAGGAGCACAGGCCAGTCACTGCCTCTGGCATTCAGCCTGGCCTCTGCTGGACGAGCAACTTCTGGCCCTTGCATCACCTCTCCACTGCTTGCAGATTCTCTCCTCCTAACTCCTTTCCTCACCTTGCTCTTCCTAAAGCTCTTCTCAGCCTGCATCTCTGAATCCTTTCCAAAGTAGCTTCTTTTCCCTTCTCTGGATGAGCTGCAGCCATTTGCTGCCCATTGAAGCCTTGGGCAGGGAGTCAAGACTTACACTTTGTAGCTGGAGGTAATACCCTGCCACATTCACCTAAAAGGAAAGGACCAGCACCGCAGCACCACAGCAAAAGTACGTGACATGGGCAAGAAGGAAAGACAGTGGCTTCAATGTTTAGTCAGCACAGTGCAAATAAATTGAAACTGCACTCAAGCAGTAGGCTTTTCCAGATATGAGATCTATGAAGTGACAGCAGAAACCACTTACCTCATTTTAATAATTGGAAAAAAAAAAAAAAAAAAAAAGAAAAAAGAGGAAATTCATACTCCCAAGCATGTCTCAAAGAGCAGCTGCTCCAAGGAGGGAGAAAAGGCATCCTTACAGCCACATGAAGTTGTGTTAATACATTAAATGGAGACCAAAGTCTTGTAATTTTCAACAGAGGATGCAAAAATCTTCAAGGGATCACCCTTCCAAACTGAAAGCATGTGGTAAATTTCTCAGTTACTTATAAAGTGGAAAAGAAACAAACAAAAAACCAACAAAAAAACAACAAAATAAAAGCCAACAAGTGGAAGGGAGGGAGGAGGGGGAACAGCTGGATCCCACACAAACTGCTGGATCTCTGAGCCAGAACTGCAGTAGATGGTGTGTTGCAACATTCTCAGCCAAGGATTAGAGCAGGGCAGGGCAGGAGAGCCTGCTCCCTGGGTGGGAAGGGTAGTCACACATGAGAGGTTTACACTGCTCTCAGCAAAACATCAACAGCACAAACAGCAGGGCTTCCATCCCCCTCTCCTCTCCTTCACTTTGTAAAAATCCCCTCACTGTACACATGACCTGCAAGGCATTTTGTAAAAAAGGCAGATACAAAACATCTGAGAAAAAGCAAAACTGGCTGAAACTGAGACTTTGCATTTTTACTTTGGGAATTTTGTGCAGAGAGTAGATGAGCAAATGGGAAATTTTCCAGAAGTACAGAGAACCTGATGCAGGACCAGTGCAAAGCAGAAAGGAGTGTGTTCAACAGGCAGCATTCCTCCAGGGGCTGATTACATTACCTGTGTGGTCTGAGGGAAGGTGAAGTGAATACAGGCATTGTGTATGATAAGAACAGAGCAGCCTTTCTTTGTCAGTCAGGCTCTGTAAGCTTTCTTTAAACAAACTGCACAATTTAAATCTTGCTGTCATCAAGGAGATGCAGACATAGATCCACAATAAGAATTTCTAAAGTAGTCTAAGCAGAAGAGCAGTACAGGTTAACCTGGACATTAAGGATGGGAAGAAAAGCAAACAACAGCACATACAAAATCTGGAAATCAGGAAATTCTCAGCTCAGTGCTGACTCTGCAGCACATCTGCCAACACTCAGACATGCTGCCATTACCTGGCAGCAGCCACAGAAGGCAGCACCAATCTGGGGCTTCCTTGGTGGAGAAGGAGTGGGGAGCAACACCCCAGAGCTGGCAGGGCTGAAGCTTTTAACCATGACAGCAATTCAGAAGATGTGAAATGTCTGCCCATAAGCCAGGCTGCACAGCAGGACACACTGACAAACCAGAGATGTGGATTTCAGTCCCAGTTTTGGCATTTTTATGAGCTCTGACCTACCAAGCCAAATGTAGCACCACTAAGAAAGGAGCTGTCTTAGCTTTTAGAACCATGATCCCTGTTTCCCAGAACCAACAGAAACAAATGGGACAGCAAGCAAGAAGACTGTGTCATTTCTAATGGCAATACAGCATGCCAGGCAGGGGCCAGTCTGGCAAAATCAGAAATGTGCAGAGTGAAAGTGTTCTGCTAGAAACTGAGTGAGAAAGCAAAACTGAAGAGTTTATTTTGATAGGAGAGCTATCTGTACTTGAGGGTTTGGCACAACACCTTGCAGTCCAACAGTTATATTGTGAGTGGCATGTTAATCAGACTGTTTTGATCCCTGGCTGTTCAGCAACTTGCAAATATTTATTATTCCATCCTCCAGTGCTCAACTGCAAACCACTGGGATTTGCATACACAGTTTTGCAAGGGATCATTTATGCCAACAGTTCTGATCTTTCTGCTTCTTTCCCCACCCATCCCAAAGGGGAGAATAGTAGAGATACCAAAATCTTGCTTGAGGGTTAAAATACCAAATATTTGAGTGCTGCCAATACTTGTTCATGAACTGCAAATATAAAGAGATCTCTCTGGTATTATTCCTTCAGACATTTCAAGCAAGAGTGTTCAGGGGCTGGCTGGTTTTATCAGAAACAGACACCATCAGAAAATTTTGTATTGTCCTTTCCATCAGGAGGGTGACATGAGACTGAAGACACACCTTGCAAGTCACAATAACACAGAACACGAGGGCATTTTTTTTCAGAATCACATGGGCCTTGTAAAATTGTAACCACCTATAAGCAAGTGCAGTGATTAAAGATCATATCCATGCATATCCTGTTTATCCTGTTTAGACCAGGCTGCTTCAATGACAGACACACAGAGCTATCAATATCTCAAGTATCCTGTGGAAATCCCCATATATCCACCCTGGAAGACAGAGAAATGCATCCTTGGCCTTACAATAAATACTAAAAGAGGGGAATAAAAATTTTAAATTAAACAATATTTCCTCTTAAATCTCTAGAGAGTACCACACTTAACACAGTTCAACTGAGATATTAGGCAAACTGGAGTTAAAGAGCTTAAGTTTTTGTTTCTTACCTCCTCAGGTACAATGATTAAAGGGTATTTGTCCTCTGACAAGAAGTTAAAAATAACCCACACTTTAAATGCATCTTCATCACTAATCAGCAAAGGACTTTTAGAGAGGTTCTTTTTAGCACAGAGAGTCCAGCACATCCTGTTGAATTCAACTTTGTCAAAGTTCCCTTGCACCTAAAGAGAACAAATTGAAGAACAACAAAGAAATTGATATGCATGAATGGCACAGAATAGCAGATGGACAATGTTTGTCAGATTTCATCATACAAAAAGCAGCAAGAAAATTGCAGTTTGCACAGAAGACCAAGGCCCAAAAAGAGCACTGTAACAACCTAGTCTGACTTCCTGCATGGGGTAAAATAAGGAATTCCTCCTAGCAAAACTGACATCCAACCTCCAATTTCTGGTTGAGTTAATTACACTCTGACTCCATGGAAAAGAGGCTCCAGTGCACTCTGTTTCCTCTAGCATCAGCCTCCAAACCATCTCCAGAACTCAGTTCCAGCTGTCCTCCTATTGCACTGACTTACTGAGATTTTGTGCAGCAAATTTGGAAACCAGCATAGCCAAATCCACATGTGGATATGCTAAAAGCAATATTGGAGCAACAACTGGGAAGGACCCTTAGTATGTTTTTTACTTCACATTACTCAAACTAACTCTTGAAGAGTATTCATAAACACAGAATAATTTTTTCCTCAAATGCTAATCCACTTAACATCTTTGCTTTTTCTCAAGCTTGCAAACCTTCACCTCATAGATACAAAAATCGCTCTTGTTTTCATTATCCTTTATCATATCTAGCAGCTGCATCTACAGATCTGTGAATTATTTATACAGGCAACAGCTCTAATTTACTGTTTTGTTTTCAAACCCTTGTTTAAGTCATACATTAAACCTATTTATTATCTCCCCATAACTTAGCAATGATATTTCTTTACCAATGTGTTACTGATTAAGGCATGTTTGGCACAGTAATGGAAGCCCCTCTGAGATTTTAGAAAACACATCTAAGGAACAGGTTCTTGTACCTCTTGTGGTAGTGAGACCAGTAATGGTCAGTGGTTTTTTTAAAGATAAGCAAAACCACAGATCTCAGGTGCTTGAAGAGCACCAATGCAAACTGTCTGGTTTCCTGCCCAGTCTGGCAAGCAGTCAAATGTAGTGACCACACCACACTGGCTCAGTCAGTGGCAGACATGGGAAGTTGATGAACTGATGTGGGTGCAGGGGAAAAAGAGGGGAAAAAGATAAAAAAAATAAATACAAAAGCAAACAAGAAACCAACCTGATGACAAGAATAGTCTCCAGGCATAAGAGTGAGGCTATCAAAAAAATCCTAGAGTTTGCATGCTTGCAGACACCACCAACCTGAGTGGAGATGCAAGAGGCTACAGCTGTCCTTTGAATGAGGTGGCAGCTGTAGGAGCCAGAGCTGCTCCAGCCACAAGCTCAGCATCTGTCTTGTTTGCACAAGAAACACAGATCTTGAATGAAACACCAACAGAATGAACAAACACCCTCTGGATGAAGGGCCCGAAGTCAGGACTCCTTCACCTCTGCTCTATTCACCAGCACTTCACTCCTTGGCTACCCTTGCCTGTGCTTTTCCTGTGTCCTCTCCACCCTGCCCAATGAACCAGGACTTCTCTTCTAGAAGTGCTTTTCCCACCCTGACAGTGAGCAGTTCCACCTTGGAAATGTCCTGGTGGTGCACGGGTTCTGCTGCCACAGCAAAGCAGGAGTGCAGCCCCTCAGACACTCCTGTCAAAGCCCAGGTCACCTGCAGGACTGTGCACCAGCTGAGCAGCAGGTTTCAGAACCATCTTACCACAGGGGAAAAGGTCCCACAGTGCCAGCAATCCCACTTTGGACATGGAAGCCCTTTTTTCAGAATCCAGATTTGGTTCTGAAATGGACTTTGTGGGGCCCACGTGTCATCCAGAACAGAGACACTGTTTAGGAATTATTCAGGACAATAATAACATCAGCAAACAAGCTCTGGCTCTCCAAAGTAACAGTTCCAAAATACAGCAAGCATTGGTAGTGTAACTTGCATTCATGAAGTTGCCTAGAAGATGAGATAACCTGAGGTTTGAACAAGGTCTCCCCTCACCAGGACTGTTCCCTGCTCTGAATGAGGCCTGCTGTAAAATAACACCACTGCCATCACTGAAACGTTTCCAATTGGTATTTAAAGACAGACATTGTAAATAACAGAACATGCTAAAATTTGGTTAAGGAACCAAGTAAAACAAATTATGAAGACACTATACTGGCAAATCACAGCTCCCTGCATAAAGAGACATTTACAGAACAAGGACGGTTTTGTTTCTGATGCAAGAAAAATATAGATACATCTATCTGCTGAGTAACAAGACCCATAAGACTGGAAATCAATCAGACAATACTAATTACTCAAGTCATTTACTGAAATTACCTATGTGAACAAAAGAAATTAGTTGTAGCAAATGTACCTCACTTAACTACCTTGTCTTTCTTCACAGTTGCCCCTTACTAGATGATTACTTGGTTTTATATAAGAAAGCTTTATTACAGGGTAAGTCAGCACAAAAAAAAAACCAAAAGTTCCAACTGCATTTAAGAGTACAACACAAGTTATTTCCAAAGGTTACAAAGTCCTCTCAATAAAATTCTAAGTCACAGCTATATAACTATTTTCAAAGAAATTTAAGAAATCATCCATAAAATATTTATGAATGTCTTAAAGCAAATATCTTAAGATCAAAAAACCTTTCTTGAGCCAGTGGCTCTTGCTTGAATCAATTAATTCACTGTAAGATGCATGACTGGAAATTGAGAGAACTTCCTGTGTACCTGGAGTATAAAGCATTACTCCTTTTTTAGCAGCTTTGCTTACTAGAATATACTAACAGCAATTTTTCTACAATCACCCCATCTAAAATAACAGATTACGCCTTGGAAAAATAAAGAAGGAGTTTCTTGTTTGCTTTTTTTGTTTGTTTGTTTTAAACAAAGGAGACATGCAATGAATCAGTGACTTCATCCCACTGCATGCTGTCTTTTGGCACTGATGTAAACTCATCTCTAAAAGAAGTCACAGACAGGATTTTTCCTGTCCAAAAAGATAGCCTTCTGTCCAAACAACTTCACTAATTTTCTTATTTACAAGCATTTAGTCAAGATCAAATAATCAAGTTATAGAGAATTTAATCCTTTTCTTTAACACTTTCATCTTTTAAGATTAACTTATGATGTGGATATATATCAGGCAATCACTGAAAGCTAGATCAGTATATGAATAAAACAAAAAAAGAAATTATACAGTCATGCTCTTCCCTTTCATACCTACTTACTTACATAGCCAGGTTTGTAATTTTAATATAAAATTGCTAGTTAAATGCCATTTTACTTTTCATTTCCATTATATTCTCCCTAGAAACTCCCTTTAACAATAAAGCATTTTTATATTTGAAAAAGCCATACACATCTCTTTTGGGTTTTCTTTACTTAATGGTTTGCTACTGTCTACAAAGAGTATTAACCCACTGTGGTTCTGCCTCTCCCACTGTAATCCTGTGGTCAAAAGAAATTAAGGCCTTTTCTTTTATCCCAGAATTTGGGAAAAAAGACTGTTTGGTCTCCACAGGATCTCAGAATGCCAAGATGAAGCAGAAAGGCTATCACAACTTCTTAGGGACAAAGCAGGATTCTTCAGCATCAAACAACCAAGACATTAAAGAGTTGCCTTTACCTGTATTAGAGGCCAACAACTCCCACACATCCAACAGGACACTCTTGGCCTGTCTCTCACACTCTTTGGGTGGGAGGGAAACACAGACTAGAGAGGCAGAGAAGCTGATAAACTAGATAGAAGCTGATAAGCTAGATATAAGCAGCCAGACTGCATCATATATATCACATTTCCCACCACTATTAAATGGAGGAGCAGAAATCAGCAAAGGGGGCTGAGGAATTTGCATCATCTGCAATTGCTGCACTGGACTTCTCGGCAGTATGTCAGTTCAGGACTTCCTCACATAACAAAAGAGCAAACAGCTCTGCATCTCTGCAGCCACAACATCAAAGTTTGAGGGTTTCTGGGGCTGGCCCTCGAGTGTACAAGCAATCAGTGGTGTTGAAGCTGACGTTTCCACCACCACGTGAGCTGCCGTCACTACCCAGCCCAGTACGTGAACAGAAGACAGAAAAAAAGCAGGAAGATCATTGTTTGGGGCTTGCTAACTTTCCAACCCAGTGACCACCTACTTTACACATGATGGAGAGGAGAGGGAGAGCCCTGCTGGCTTTCCAGAGTTTCTCCTGAAACAAGGCACAACAGAAGACTGAATAATCTCAGACATGAAAGGAAAAGAACTTGCAAGACAGAACTTCACAACACACCCTAATGTCACCCACTGTAACCTTCCAGGGAGGGAAGGGATCTACTTATTAAAGCACTTTGTGACAAACAGTGAAGATATTTTTACAATGTTTGCAAAGGAGTCTGTGACAATATTCTGTTGTAGCTGCAGTATAAAGTGGGACAACCTACAGCTCCCAGGCACTTTCAGACAAATTCAGGCTGAGGTGCTTTACTGTCACAGCATATGTCACAGTAGAGACAGCCACAATACACAGAGTATCACTGCACAGTTTCAGAGGGCTTCAAGCCTCTGCCCTTCTTGTTCTTTAGCCCAACCTTTCATACCCCCCATGTTGATGCACTGCACCTGTGTGCCCTCTGTTCCCTTTGGTGATTGCTCAGTAACACCTCAGCACCCCATGGCTCATCACCTCCAGCACTGCTCACCTGCTGCTCACAGCTGCAGCCCACTGGGGATGGGGCTCAGGCACAGCCCCACTCCCAATTCCCACAAACTGTGTGCCTACTCTTTATTAATACGAGCACAGTTCTGCATGAGCACAGCTTAGGCCAGGGCCAGATGTAACAGGAAATACAAGATGTAGAGACCAGTGCACCCTTGTGTTTTTAGGCACAGGCTCCCCAGAGCAGCCACGCCATGAGGACCCCACAGACACACTCCCAAATGGTGTTTCCACACCAGCAGCAGCCTCCTGCAGGCACCAGTTACCATAAAGACATTCTAACAACAAAAGCTGATACAGGAAACACAGAATATGAGAATTCAAAACTTACCTTTTCCAAGATGAATTTGTTTAGATAAGGCATGTAACCCTGATTGGAAACTGGTCCTTCGTCATCGTCCCTGAAGTGCTCTTCCAAGGCCACTGGATCATGGGGAACGTTTAACACTGTGCACAAGTTGTGAGAAAGGACCTAAGGACAAAAGAGAAACCAGTGACACTGATGTCAGCCTTAACCATGGTGTGTTCCCTCCAGAGCAGACCTGTGACTCCAAAACCTTGTGCAAAGTGATACTTTGATGTCACCACAAGTTCTGCCCCACAAAGTTTTGCAAAACATAACTAAAAAAATCTTCACTTGATGGTTTCAGAGAGCTGATTTTTACAGAAGCAACGTGAGCACAAAGAGGTCCAGCCCTAGAGAGCTACAAATGCAGCTACACAAACTCCCCTTTGTGCATATATCCCCGTGCAGCTGAAAACCAGGAGAGGCATGCAGGAACACCAGAATAATATTTGCAGAGTGAAATCAGATAGCTGTCAAAACAACCACAAACACCTAGCCTTTGAAACTATAAATATTTATACCTAGTGAAAATGAGTAACAAAGAAAACAATTTAATATGTAGATTTAGTTTACAAAGAAAAGACTATTCAGATTAAAGCATTAACTATGGATTTCTCTCATCTGCTTGCTTTTGGGCTGCTTCTCAACACTGACCCCATGGCTCAGCTGCAAAGGAAAGTAATGTTACAGAAAGAGGAAGGGTTTAGGTGTGCTTCTCAATTTTTTATTTTAAAAAGCTATTTGCATGAAGTATGTCACGAACTTGACACCCACTAACACTCATGTCTGTTCTTGAGAAATGACCTTCAAGAAGAGACTACACACTTGACTAATTTTAAGGAAGTACTGAATTACTAAAAACAAACTAGCCAGCACATCTCAAGCTCTCCAGCCCGAGCTGAGCTTTGCAAGCACAGACCAACACCTCAGTCCCAACAGGGAGGCAGAGCCTGGGCAGGAGTGACTCCTGTGCCACCAGCACTTCCCAAAAACAGCAAAGCACCATCCCTCCCCCTGGCTGCTCACACTGCCTGGGGTCAGGTCAGACCTGCAGCAGGCTGCCCACATCACCCCTTGGCATGATGCAGAGCTGAGCCCCTGAGGATGATGTACCACCAACATGAGCTGGGTTAAGGATTCAGTATTACATGACACGGTTTGCATGGGAAAAAATGTAAAAAAGGCAAAAAATATAGCTAAAATAAGTTACAAAAGTAAAACAGATCACATCTTTTCAAAAGGTATGCTGCCAGTGCTATTATTTTTTTTTTACTCGACAACTACATGGGACAAAGTGCAACTGAATTCTGTGGGTTTTATATAGAATTTTTAAAAAACAGACCAAAATGATGCGAAGGGAAAACAGTAAAAAAAAAAAAAAACAACGTGCAGAAAACTTATAAGCATGCCTATTTAGGTGAGCAGACACAAAAGATGGTCAAAGATGAAGTAGTTGTAAAAGAAGAAGTGAAAGTCTGAAGTTGTCAAAGCCTAGGAAATCAAACCAAAGCTACACACTTAAAATGTCTGGGCTTTTCCCCACCCACCTACCCCAAGAAAGAAGAAAATGTACATTGACTATTCTGATGCATGATAAGGAGACAGCAAAATCTCTGTGTTAGTTAGCAGAAAATATTACAAAGATGGCCTGAAATGTATATTGACTTCAGAGGAGAATTCCTCTCTACATACCTCCGAAGTTAAACTTGCTTTCAGAAAAGGAGACATTTCCATGAGAAATACATATTTTCACAGATGTATGCTAACACTAAGGCATTAGAGCTAACAAGGTCTAGAAATTTATAAAGAGTTAGAAGTTATCACATTCCACAGCACTCTCCATCAATAGTATATTTCACTTCAATCCATCCTTGTCTCTAACCAGATCAAGTATTTGAGTCCATGTGATTTACATATGAGGTTGGGGGAATGTACTATCACGTGTGCTTCCCCTTCTATTTAAGGCTTCTGCTGTTATTTATAGAAGCTTGAGGGATTCTTGAATTTCTGAGAGAGAGGGAGATGATCACTGTTTTCCAACCACACTGGAGTTGCTAATACTATAACTAAAAAAATACTCAACTAATAAAAATATTCCGAAAGCATGACTGATTTCAGCTTACTACCAAAATAAATTTAAAAGTCTTGATAAAATACTTTCTTATCATGTGCTTTCTACATATTTGTCTTCTCCTTTTTTTGGTGTTCTTGCTGTGCTTGGGCTGTCAGAAACCTAGGTGCTTTCCACATCAAGTGACCAACTTACCAGGAAAGAATTCCACTTTCAATGATTTTCTAAGATCTGCCTTATCTGTGATCTCTCTGGTGCCCAGGGCCCTTTTCATAACTCAGGAAATTCCTCGGCGCCTGCCAAAGCTGCTGCTCTCTCAAGCGCCAGCTGAATTCTTCACGTGCAGGGTAAGCCAGAAAAATTCTGCCCTGAGGTCTCCTTGGGTTTGGTTTTGTTCTCTCAAATCACATTATCTGGACCTGAAGATACTCTGTGTTAATTAACAATTTTTAAAAACCCCAACAAGTAGCTGAGCACTAGACTAATTGGGGTACAAAAGAATCTCCTTGCCTTGCAGAAGCTGCATCAACCATGAGGAAGTTTTGCAGCAGCCAGGATTATTCCCCCAGTGCCCACAGGGTTGCTAGGCAGCTTTCTCCTTCCGCATTTATCATGCTCTGGATGCCACATTTAACAATTGACCTTCGTGCCAAAGCCAGCTCCTGCCCCAGCCCACAGACCCATCTCTGCTGCAGCACATGGGCACAGTGGGGTCCCCAAACTGGGGTCTGGGACAGCACAGGCAGCCTGCAGGGGGTTCATGACACCAGTGCACTCCAGGTACAACTACTCCTTCACTTTCAAGGGAAAGTTTTAAAGAAAGATGCCTGGTGGCATCCCATCTGGGAACACTGAAGGTGTTCTGTTCCAAATACAAATACAAGCAAGCTGAATCCCAAAGGTCATCACAGACTTTGGATTTACTTTATCATGCCGTTTCATGCTGCTTTACCTTCAGGTCTACTCTGCCAGAGCTGCTCCCCTCCTGAGTTCCCTTTTTCCAAAACTTTCAGCACGTGTTGAATTGTTACCATCTGAGTAGTTTCATTTAACCATGTCCCATAAAAGTGATCTGCATTTCTACAGGGAGAGGGAGGATCTGACTACTTACTGCTCTGTGACAAAAATTTGGCCCAGGTAACAGTGGGAGCATTACCAGGGCAGACTAATCCTGCAGCAGCTATTGTCAGCTTCTTGGTAGTTTTCTCTTTTTCCTTTCCATCTTTCAGGGGGGTCCTCCCACTCCCCGTCTCTTTTTCAGATTTTAAAATGTTGGCACCCCTGATCCCGACAGCCCCATTCAGTGGCTTTGTGTGAATTCATTCCAAGACATTCTTGGCTCATCTCTCCCTAACATCCATGTCAGCAGCCAGCCAGCCAGCCAAAATGAGGCTACTCACAAGCACTTTCCCTTTTTCTTTTATGACCAGTGCTAAAAGTAGCATCATATAAGCCCCTTGTCACAAGCACCAGGTCATTTCATCCAGGGTACACCATTCACACACCACATCCTGCATCATCACATCCCCAAGGTCCAGCTTCCTTATCCAGTCAGGTAGCACATACCCCATCTGGGTTTCTGCAGCAGCCTCTTTCCCAGCTGGATGAGTGCATTCCAGCCCAGGTTCCTGACACTTGTGCTCTTCATCCACATCAGCTCCTGTTCCTTCATTTGCTCCTTTCATCCCTGGGCACTTGCACCCCTCATGACCATTTTCAACAACTTCACCCTTTCTTTTGCCTTCATTATCTGCACAAACCCCCTTGGCCTGCAGTGACACCCTGGTGTCAGCCTGCACCTGCCCAAGGAGCCACGGCCTTTCTGTCCAGGGGCTGCCAGCCCTCAGGAAGAGCTCCTTGTAACATACTCTGGGTACTGCAAATTTCTTCTACATCTTCCCTGGCAAAAGAGAATCACAGAATCCATTAGGCTGAAAAAGACCTCTGAGATCATCAAGTCCACCCTATGGCAGAACAGCACCACGTCAACCAGACCATGGCACTGAGTGCCACGTCCAGTCTTTCTTTAAACACCTCCAGGGACTCCATCACTTCCATGGGCTGCCCATTCCAATAGCTACTCAGCCCCTCTGTGGAAAGATTCTTCCTAATGTTTAACCTGAACCTCCTTAAGGCTGCAGTTTTTGTCCTCTTGCTGGTTGCCTGGAAGAAATGACCAATCCCCACCTGGCTACAAGCTCTCTTCAGGCAGCTGTGGAGTGGTAAGGTCACTGCTGAGCCTCCTTTTCTCCAGGCTGAACACCCCCAGCTCCCTCAGCTGCTCCTCACAGGACTTGTGCTCCAGACACTTCACCACCTTTGCTGCCCTTCTCTGGACTTGCTCCAGCACCTCAAGGTCCTTCCTAAACTGAGGGGCCCAGAACTGGACACAGCACTGGAGGTGCAGCCTCACCAGTGCCCAGTACAGGGGACAATCCTTGTCCTGGTCCTGCTGGTCACACCATTGCTGATCCAGGCCAGGATGTCACTGGCTGCTTTGACCACCTGGGCACAGGCTGGCTCAAGGTTAAACAGGCTGCTGATCCACTGGGAGCTGCTCCTCTCAAGCACAGCCTCATGGCCCTGTCATTTCCTCATGCTCCCTGTTTTAGTCTGCAGGCTGCCTGGGCTTTCCTGGCCCAACATCATGCCTCCCTCACACCTCAGCGACAGCACTGCTTACCCTAACACACACACTGTGAGCCCTGCTGACAGCCCCAGAGCAGGACCCTTCCCTGAGTCACAGTGAGTAATTTCCTACTGCCCTGCACCGCTGCACAAAGCCGATTGTCCTGCCCACTCAGCCGGGCTCCCACCCTGCCCCTGCCTCACTGCATTGTTCCAGGTCTTCCTCTGTGGTCAGACCACCCCTCTCACCCCTGATTACACCATTCTTCCTCTTCCCACAGGCCACCAACTTCTCATCTAGGGGAAAAGCAAAGCAAAGGCAAGAGGTACAACAAGCCTCTGACACTCCAGAAATGAGAACAGACCGGTATGAATTTTCTAAGCCTGACAAGTACTTTTGGTCACCCAAAGTTATAATATAGGCCTGAGTGAGACAATTTTCACATGTGGCTCACCATCACCATTCTGCAGATAGAATACAGGAGTCCAAGACCCCAAGACTTAAAAAATACACCCCAATGCAGCATGGAAAACAAGAACACCAAAATAAACCCACTGCCTAAGCAGAGACAAGTCACAAAGCAACAAATGGAAGAGCTTCCAGACAGGGAGTAAAAAGTAATTGGTGGATTTTTCCAAGATCCACTCATACACACAAACACACTACAAGCAATTTTGCTGGCTGTCAAGTGGAACCATATGTAAAACTACAGAGTTTCAAGACCCAGATGAAAAGTGAATTAACAAGTTAATTTTAAAACTGCAGGTTGTAAAACAGATGAAATTGAATCTAAGTATAGAAAAGGCAGCAATTTGGATATAGCTCGTGCTGGAATCACAGCAGCAGCTGTAACTGCATACACAGAACTTACACCTGTGCCTTGCTGTATCAGTGTTTGAACATGCCAAAAAATACACTGGCAAAACAATGACTGTGTCCAGCTTAAAACCTGTAATTTAAGAACAGAATACACAAATGTTTCTGGTTATGTAGAAAAAAAGACTAAGAGCTGCAGCCAGCATAACAGTAGAACTTCTGAAGACTACCAGTTGAAAAAAAAGAAAAACCCAAACAAGCAAACAAAAAAATCAGTGCATACTGGAAGAAGACAATATTCAAAATTACACCAAGGACTGATTTGACTGTTTTCTTTCTCAGCAGCTCAGAACATATATAAAAGATACAAATGGAGAGAAGACATCTCATGACATCCTTACTATTCCAAGCAAGTCCCATTTTTGCCCTCAAGCATTTGCTGTTTCTCCACACTACAAAACAGACCAAACTGACTCACCTCCATCCATCTGCTCTAGATCTATTGAAAACAAATGTGTGATGCAAACCCTTTGCAGTAGGGCCTCAAATACAGAACACACATACACACACACATATTTATTTTTCTCATAGTATTTAAAGTTAATTATTTATTTTTATGGAAGGATCAAAGGCCACCTCTAGGCAGAGTAACTAAAAATCACTTCCTTTAACAACCAAAGGTATTATCCTTAGGAAGTTCCCTGAAATGTGATGGCACCACCTTATACTGGATTACACAAACCAAAGACCCATGGCCAGTAGGTTTTCTTACTGAGAAGGGAAGAGTTCAGCAGGTTACAACACTGCCATTCTCACAAAACAAAAAGGTTTTTATCATTTTTTAAAAACATTCCACTCAATTATTAAGCCATTCCACTCAATTATTAAGCATATTTTTCTAATGTCATAGATCTGTACTAACCTGTTGGTCTCCAAGCATCATCAATGCTCCATTTTACAGGAGTGCTGTATCTTCCCCATGATAATAAGAAACACTTCATTGGGAAATACCTTCTAAGGACAACACAGTCCTATCTCTATCATACAGGAACTTCTCTTTTGCTGTCCTGCCTGCCCTTTTTGACCCATGTGGGGCTACTGCCACCCTGCACACCTTTTCTCCCCAGGAGGACCATCAGTTTCACACCACATTCAGCATTTGCCACAAAAAGTCTATGTAACAACACCCTCTACTCCCTCCTGAAAACTAATTCTTGGTGGCCACAGGAGAAGGTGGCAACCTCATTTCAGATTTGTTTCTACAATCCCAGATCCTCCACCTGACACTTCCCACAGGAATAATTATGGATATTGATTTAATATTAATTATTCCCACAGGAATAATTAATAATTATGTCACGGACAGAACTGCACAAACACACAAAGCCCTGCATTTTTTGATGACGCTGTACCAGCCCACCAGCACACTGGCAGCTTTTTCAGCCATTTCATTCAGGCCAGCACCTGAGTAGGAATGTGCATTTTGCTGACAGAGTGACAAAATTATCTTTTGTCTCCTTAAAAAGGAAAAAAGCCCAGAAGTTTCTCTCCTCAATTAGGTAAAAAGACACCTCATAGGACCTTAGGGACTTCACCTCAAACTTAAGGATAGCCAATTAGACAGGAGCCAAAAAGTCCTGCCTAAGCAATTTACTAGAAAAAAAAGGCAACAAGGGAACTAATCGTTTTTGTAAGGTGTTTTACCAGGAGCAAGAGCCTCTCACACTTAGCTTGATTTTTCTCTGTAACGAGCTTTGTCATTTTGCCTTTTATTAAAACTTTTCTGTATCCAACACTGCCACAGAAGCCGTCCTGCTGATTTTATACCATCTGTAGTAGCTGAGCTATCTCAGGTGTGATACAGATGTCCAAGAGCTTGTAAGATCTAGCTCAAAGAGACCACTCTATCACCTGAGGTTTTGCACTGGCCTGCAACGCGACATCTGCAGACACCCTCAGGTGAGTGCATGGAGCACACCAGGCGTGGCAGGCAGCATGACGGGAAAACAGGATTCCTATAAAAAGCAGGATGATAAAAACACAAAAAAAGCTTCTCTGCTACCTGCTTCAGTTCATCCTGCAAGGCTGGAATACAACGACTCACTTTCACTGACACCCCTGTGAAGAACCCAGGGCCCGCGCACATTTTCAGCCGGAGTTCACAGCCAGGTCTGGCGTCTGGCCCGGATCCTGCCCCGCAGTCACTTCTGGCCGAGTCCGGCTCTATCTCACAGCCCCATCAGCCCAGCAGAAGAAAAGGAGAAGAGGAACAGGCTGCTTGCAGCACGCTCCAGACCCTCATTACATCATGCTAAAAATAAAGTCCATGAGCGACCAGTCACGCTTGGGAGCAGCACCCAGAGCACGGCCACTGTCGCCGGTGGAGTTAATCCCGCAAAAGTCACAAACCTCGGCTGATCGCTGCTGCCCACGCAGCCCCAGCGCCGAGCACAAGGACCCACAGTCTCGAATGTCAACAGGTGTTGCGTTCTAATTCAAAATATTTATTTAGCCAGATTCCTGCTATTATTCCCAGGCCAAGACGGTCCCATAAAGCAGGGCCAAGATGGGACTGGATTCAGCGAGCTGCCTGAGAGCTCTTTTAAGAGCACAAACACTACTTCAGCGTATAAGCTAAGGAAAGAATGGCACAGTTGGAGCCTCTTGACTAATTCTCCTGTTTATATCCAAATAAGAGGGCACTGTGGAACCTCTCTCTCCCCTTGGCAAGCTGTGAATTTCACTTGGACGCAGCCAACCCCTATAGATGGGACCTTGTGGCTACCCCACAAAAGATTTTGGCCAGAAAGGGTAGCAAGGACATGCGGTTGAAAGCGGACCAGAAGCACAACAAGGGTTTGTGCGCTGACATCCCGGGGAGGACGGAGCGGAATGAAAATCAGCCTGCCCGGGCTCCAGGACGGCTCCGCGCCAGCCGCCCGCGGGACGGAGGTGGCCGGGGCCCGCAAGGACAGCGATGCCGTGGGACGAACGGCGGGGAGAACGCGATTCACAGCGCCCAGAGAGCCCCAAAGCGAGCGCCGTGTGCGCCCAGAGCGGCCGCCGCAGGCAGGTCCCAGCCCGCGCCCCGTGCCCGCGGCGTCAGCGCTCGGCGAGGACCGACCCCCCGCACCCCCCCGGGCTGGCGACCCCCCGCTTGCCTTCAGCTGGGACTTGGAGACCTTTCCGCTACGGTCGAGGTCGAGTGCGGTAAAGGCGTGCCAGATGGACTTGAGCAGCTCCTCCTTGAGCCCCACCATGGCCGGCCCGCTCCCGGCCCGCGCCCGCCGCCGCTGCTGCTGTGCCCCGGCCTGCGCCGGCCCCGGGGGCGCGGCCCGGCCCGGCCCGGCCCCGCTGGCGCCGCCCCGGCAGCCGCGTCCCGCCCCGGTGGCTGCGGAGCGCGGCGGGGGCGGCCCGCGCCCCTCAGCGCCGCCCGGCCCTGCGTCTCACGGGCTCGTTCTCCGGCGTGCCGGGCTTCCTCTGCTGCCCCAGGTCTGCCTTTTATTCTTACTAGGAAATGCACACGGTGAAATGGACATGTGCTGGATCCTGTCCCTTTCAGTTTTATTTCTGATGGCTCGGTGTAACATGGGTGCATAAATTAACATTGGTCGCTTTAGTGTTCTTCAGCACAGTTAAAACACTGTTCAGGGTTTTCACCTCAGATGCGATAGTAAATAAAACAGTCTTGTCATTATGATGTGCTACTGGATAGATAAAATAAGCATTACGTGGTAATTCAGGCTATCGTGAATGTATTAGTGAGCCTGATACTCTTGTGTCTTTCCAAATAATTCCCCACTTGAAAACTGTGGAGTTTTGAAGAACGGGAATACAGTTGAGTCTGTGATTGAATTCATGAAAGTCTCGGGTCCAATGTTCCCAGCAGGATATACCTCACAGTAAGGAGAGCAGCTTTCCTCTCGGAATTTTTCTGCCCCACAAACAGCTTGGAAGGAAAGCTGCGCACAGCTGGAGAGAGCGCAGTGCAATCCCAGTGCAGGGGGAGAGCTAAAACACCTCCTGCTCCACTGCCTCCACAGCAGAAGCCAGGCAAAACGTGACCAAGAGGAAGGAGTTGTGTTGTTGGAAGTTTTTTTGAGTTTTTGGGTGTTTGGGGTAGGTTTTTTATGTTAAGTCTTCTTTAATGCTGTGGGACTGGAATAAGCTCTGGTGAGGGCATCAGTTGTGCAATCACTTCAAGAGAGATTATTAAAATAAGTTTATGCATAATTTCTTCTGCATGTTGTAGGAAAAGGAAATTATTATTTATGATGTGATCACAGGATAAATAATTATTACAATTTATCACAGGATAAGTTATTATTTATCCTGTGATCTCAATGGTCTTTTTTCCACGAATGAGTCCCTGGTTTTTTGGCTAAGTGCTGTGTTGGTTGGTCTACTTAGCAAAAATACCTCTTCAGACCAGCTTTGGGAAAAGAGATGGAATGGCCTTTTTGTACATCTTGATGGATGTCTTCAGCATTCCAGTCTGAAGAGCAAATACCATAAATCATATCAGCAACACAGCCAGGATCCAAACCCCAAATGCACTGGAGCCCTAGGCCCAAACAGGAGCCACGCACTGGGAGCATCTCTGTGAGCTCACTTTGCAGAAAAGGACAATGGCAGAGAAGTGAGGGATGATGGGCATGGTCTTAGAAGGTGCAAAACTCTCTAACATTTTTTGACTGACAGAGGCTGAGACATAGGACTCCTGCATGCACTATTTCCTGCAATTGATAGAAAAGTTCACACTTTTCTGTCACTCGGTAACCCACATATATTGCTCCAAACACTCAGACTGTCCTTCACAGAACACAGCTCATGATCACTTGAAGGTTTGTTTTTCATGGATTTCACACAGAACCATTAAAATCCCAAACTCATGACACATAATAAACAGCAGGGGAAAAAATTAAGATTTGCCCAGTTTTTCTTCAGCTAATTGCATCATCAGAACAAAAATAGCACTCCAAGTGAAATAGTTCTGGTAGGTACAGTTTGACAACTATTTTTGTACAAGGCGGTGCTGGTTTATTGTGATTCCAGTAAGAAAGGCACTCAGATTCTAAAGTGTCACTTAAAATACCATTTATTGTAGCCAACATTATAATGGAGAGAACCGTGTAGATAACCTTACATTCCTTCAGGAACCCTGGGCTGTCCAGCATCAACCAGGTGCAGCACGTCACGCAGATCCTGCCCATGGAAAATTTACACCATTTTGGTCATTCAAGCTATTACAGGAGTTTTGTCCAAAGAGACAACTCTACACGTTTTTTCTATGGCCAAACATAAAACATGTTCACACCAGAACCCTTTGCTGCCATTTTCAGATGAAGTGCAGGGCATGCAGGGGTTGTCATTGCAGGTACCATGTGGGACCTGCCCATAAAATCCTGTGGGAAATCAGCCAGGGAAATTTGTCCCCTGTGGGCCTGGAGGCCAGGCTGGACAGACAGCACAGCTCAGCACAAGCTGGGAAGTCACAGGCCTAACTTGCATGGATCACTGATCCTCTGGGTGCAGCAGACAGCAAAGCCCACTGTAGGAAGTAATTCTAATTCTCATAGGTGATAAATCATAAGATTGGTTTTCTGTATGTGATGGAGACTGTAATCATCCACAGATTTTTATTCATTAGAGATATCTTTTAGAGATGTTATAGCCTCCCAGTAGCACAGTCAGTTGCCAAACACAATCTGTCTTATTCACTGAGCATACCCTAGCAGCCTTTCCCTTCCCCTTTTTCCCAGCCTTTTGCTCCATAATTTATTCAGGACTTTGGAATCCACAAATAATTATTTATGCTCTTTCTTCAAGATGGATACTCTGAACTAAATTATTAACATAAAAAATTATTTTGATAAAATTTCCTAATGAATCTATTTGCTAACATTACAGCTGTTACTATTACCAGAAACATCTGCCATCTTAAAATACATTAGCATTTCTCCAATTAGAAGACAGCTATTCCACCTAAGAAGGAAAGACACAACTTTTAAATATGCAGATAAGTTAGTAGCTGAGCACCCACAAGGTCACCAGTAAACACAGAAGACCCTTCCTAAAGTGCATTAAAATACAGTTAGATTCAGTGAAAAGTCACTAAAGAAAAGCAATTAATGTAGTTCACACATGAACTACATTCATGTAGTTCTTCTAATGGAAGGGACTTAATCTCTGCTTTGAACAGAGTTCAGTGATTTTCTGGCAGTTTGGATTTTTAGTAAAAACAATAGAGTGGACAAACAAAATCCAAACTAAATGCTCCACAAATTGTAAAAAACAACGAAACCCACCACACCCACATATATAAAAACCAACTAACCAACAACAACAAAAAAACTCCAACCAACCAACCAATCAAACAAACAAACAAACAAAAAACTTCCAGAAAAAAACCCACTAAAACCCTGTGTGCTGCTTTTCATTTTTCTCTTCATTCTTTTTGCTGGCTTCTGTTACTCCTGAATTAAATGACATGCTAAAATCCTTTGCCAGAACAGGATTTGTTTTCCACTCAGAATATAAATAGTCCCATTCAAGTCACTAGGTTAGCAGTCCATGCTTAAATGTTTCATTAAAATGAGTGGTTTATACAAGTCTCAGCTGCTCCAGCACTTGGTAGGTTAATCAAGAGGATGCTTACAAGTTGTGCATAAACCTAGCACATGATTTTATATAGCCATACTCATATTTAAATCCTCACTGTTTTTATAGGATTGAACTAACTGAGCAAAACCAGTTTAAGTGAAGATCATATTCAGACAAACTTGCTGTGGAAAGAAACCTTTGTTTTTTATGCTTACCCAAAATAGCTTTAACAAAGTTACAGGACAAACTGCATCCACACCCAAAGTGTGAGTTATTTTAAGGAACCCTTCTATTTTGATATGCTAATCTGGATCTTTGCTTATCAAAGACTTTACATTCTGAACCTTTGAAGATAAGATTGACATGTAATGCATTAACCATTAATTAACAGCAATCACACTTAACCAAGAAACCCTTGATAGCACTACATAAACTCTAAATTGCTTGCCTGGTACAAGAGCAAGTTCTGATGCAACTTCACATACTTCTGCTTTTCCTGAAAGTTGTCTGAGAGCTCAGCAACTTCATTTAAAATCTGAGCTTATTCTAATTTTGTTTCCTCACCAGAGTAAAAAACATGACTGAGGGGAGGGAGGACTGGCTCTGTCTCACAGTGACTCACAGTCTCAGGAAGGAGCTTTAGTTAGACCCTGCTGAGGCTCAGCCTTGAGGGGTCAATCACTTTTCTCTTGGTCCTCTTTGCGGAAGCTTAATTACTCCTTGTTAGCCAAATAATAAGTATTTGTCAGGGAAGTTCTAACCAGAGGAAAGATTACGCACTTGAACCGTTACTAATTTTGTTTTATGCCACTGAGTCAGTTAAACTGACATCAAGGAAAGAATTCCAGCACTTCAGTTCTCTGCTCATTGTTAGCCCAGGGAAAATCTTCCCAGCCTTGGCTGGAACAGTCATTTTCATTCTCCACAGGAAAACTAAATGCAAGCAAACAGAAATTGAAGACCGTTAAGGCAACTTTGCAGTAAACTGTGTTTCCAATATCTGCCACTTCACAGCAATGTTTCAGGAGAAAATAAAACTGAAGCAAATGCTGGGGTTTATTATCAATGTGTTAGTTTCTGAATAGACCTCTCCTGCCATAAAACATCTCCAGGAAACAGTGGGGGAGAGTGTAAAAAGCAGTAAGTATATTTGACATAATAGCATGACCCAATCCTCAAGCCATCTGAGGAATTTGTCTTTTCTGTTATTTTAAAATACTTCAGTAATTTTAGGTGAAACAAGAAGCAGTATTAGATGCTGAATCAGAATGGCAGTTTAGTCTCTCCTAAGAAAAAAAAAAGATTAATTTTCCATTCACTTCTAAGACTTTCAGAGCCATCTTTAAAGGGTTTACAGCAAGGCACACCTATTTCACCATGGTTTTCTACTGTTTATACACATGTGCACAATACATGCATTTTTATTTCAACTTCAGGAAAAAAACATAATGTAGGGGTAAACATCAGGTTACCTTTCAGTTCCTCCCTGGTAACACACTTCTTACTCTACACTTTCAGCTGATAAGGTATTTCTCACCAAGTTACAGGATTCACCATAGAGAACAAAATACCACAGACACCTTACCTGCAGAGAGGAAGAGGGAATTCAGTTCCATGTGTGCTGCAATATCCCATCTTTTGGAGTGGAAACTGGAAATAGCCAATGGAAAAGGCATTTAAGCAGGGTTAATGTAGAAGAAAGTCAGTCAGAATCAAGGAATCTTCAATTTTGGAAAAGACCTCCAGTATCATTGGGCCCCCCTGTTAACCCAGCACTGCTATGTTCACCTCTAAACCATTTCCCTCAGTGCCACATCCACATATTTTTTTACTTCCAGGGATGATGCTTCCACCACTTCTGTGGACACCCTGTTCTACTGCCTAACAACATTTTCAGTGAAAAAATTTTTCCTGATGTCCCATCTAAACCTCTCCTGGAGCAGCTTGATGCCATTTGCTGTTGTCCTGTCACTGTTACATGGAGGAAGAGCCTAATCCCCACCTGGCTACAGCCTCCTTTAAAGCAGTTGCAGAGAGCAACCAGGTCTCCCCTGATCCTCTTTTTCTCCAGGCTCAACACCCCCAGCTCCCTCAGCTGCTCCTCACAGGACTGAACACAGCACTGGAGGTGAGGCCCCAGCACAGGGGGACAATCCCTGCCCTGGCTCTGCTGCCCATCTATTTATGACACCAGGCAAGATGCCCTTGGCATTCTTGGCCACCTGGGCCCCTGCTGGCTCATGCTCAGCCCCTGTGGACCAGCACCCCAAGTCCTGTTCCCTGAGCAGCTTTCCAGGCACTCTGCCCACAGCCTGCAGCACTGCCCGGGGTTGTTGGGACCCAAGGGCAGGACCTGTCACTTCACCTTGTTGAACCTCATACAGTGGCCTTGGCCCATCAATCCAGCCTTGGCCCAATGTCTACAGGATCAAAAGGAGTTTAAAATCCCATGTGCTAAGGTATGGATCAAATATATGGGGAGATTCTGCCCTGAATCTAAGTAGATGAGAATGGAAAGAGGCAAGAGGAAAGAGCTGCAGAGGCAGAAACATCTCCTAAGGCTGGTGACACTGCTAAAGGTTGGGAATAGCAAGTGTTTCTCCAGTTCCCCCATCCCTATCCTCTGAAACACCTTGCCTAAAATGCTTTCATTAGGGGTGCCTTCTGCTGTCTGTAAATCAACAGATGAACAAGATCTCCTCCATCAGGATGCAGGCTGAACACGTAGAATCTTCCTGTGTATAAATTCAGCAGCAGCAGCAGGTTTTATGTCCATCAACTCCCTTGTCTGGCAGCAATCTGAGGGATACACAGGAGATCATTAATCAGAGTCAGGCCACTTAGTCTGCTTTCATCTTGACTCAAAGAGAAATCAGTTTAGACCAGCATGATAATTCAGATGTCATGCTAAATGCTCATCTTGTGTATTGTAAGGGAGTCAAATGACAGGCAAAAGGAAGATCTTTCAAGCCAATGCTTCAGCTTTTTCAAGACTATCCAGAATCTCAAGTTCATTTTTAGGCGTGTACAACCTCAGATCTCTGAGCAACATGTTAAACAATAATAAATTGCTTCCTGTTTAATTAGGCCCAGCAATATTCTCTCCTCGGGGCACCTCCCTTTCCCCTAGCCCAATCCCATTATACTTTGGGAAGACAGAATCTCCATCCAGTTCCAGCCCTCAGCCAGAAGCAGTTTCCTGAGTGCTGTCCTGCCCAGTTTCCTCCTGCTTTCTCTGTGCCGAGTTTCTGAGCTGAGAGCCTTCGCTGGGCTCAGCAGCTCCCTCCGAGGGTTGGGCTCAGCAGGGCTCAGCCTGATTTCACTCTGCTGGCCATGTTTAGACCGGGTCCTCAAGCCCAGTTACAGCAGGGATATTTGGAGGTAGCACACACAGGGGTTTATTAAACACATGCACACATTACACACCATATATTCAAACACATGGACTAGGGTGCCCTTTCCAAGTCTACACAGCCAAAGGGGTGACTGGGGATGGACAAATGAAAACGCTCTCACCTGAGCTCCTGCTGCCAAGAATGCTCAGTCACTGCTGCAGAACAAGACAATGCCTTCTAACAATCAGGGTCGAGTGTCACACCAGCACACAAACACTTCAAAGACAAAATTCAGTGCACAGTTAACAATTCTGTCCAGCAGGTGTTGCTGGAGACTACAAAACACGTTCAGGCAAGGTCCAGCTGGCCAGCTCTTGGGAGGGTGTCAAACACATGGTGCTCCACTGCCCCAGATCAGCAAGGACAGGGTGCCTAAGTACACTTCTATTCATGAAACTTTTCAGTGTTATAAAGTAATGCAAGCTGTGACACTGAAATCAAACTTTGGAATATACAAGCAGTGCCTAACTCCATTTCTAAGTGGAGGTAAAACTTGTCTGTGACTTCCAAAATAAGCCAACTTGACAGGAAGATTTCAGGTTCTACATATTAGTGATTCAGATCCATTCCAGCTAATAGGGCAACAGGATACTTGGAAACTGAAAAATGAACCCAAGAAAAACTATAAAAAAACCCTAGACAACTGCTGTGTGGGGATACCTTCCCAAAAACAAACCAAAAAACCATACAAGAATGACCTCCAATTGTATTTTGACAGTAATGGCATAAACAGAATTTCATGTAGTATTTGAACACCAGATGTGATTCAATATTTTTAAAGTATACCATTTATGATTCAATTCAATTATTTAGCCTGCAAACCCATCAGTATTTCTACAGACAATGGAAATGTTTGAACTAAAAGATGAATTATCCAAACAGTGAATCAGTCCTTGATAGTTGAAATTAATTTTTCTGTGTTAAATGGTGTTGTGTCTTTACAGGAAACTGGGTCTGTAGGAGCTTTAGTCCATCACACCACCCACTTTTTGGTCAGAAGATGCAGAAAGACTGAGCAAGACCAAGCAGGTGGTGTTGGCCAGTAATGCATCATTAGAAGATGGAGAAGACAGAGCAGACAACTGTCTAGAGGAGGTGGGGGTATGAAATACCTGCTTTCAAGTGTTTTTACATTCACTTTGAGTTCTTAATGAAGTCATGTCATCTGATCAAAAAAGTTAAGCTTGGGAAATTTAAGCTAGATGAATTCAAGAGAAATATGGTTAAACACTAAATGTAGCTATTTTGAAACACGTTTGCCACCCAACTCTAATGCTTGCTTCTTAGATTCAGCTAAAGCTTTCCTCTCCAAGTGCTCATCCTGTTACACCGTGCTTGGTTGAATCTCAGCTAATACCCAGCTACATTTTTGTGAGAGGTGAGAAGCTCCTCCTTCCACCTGCTCAACTACAGATAACTTTGGCCCAAGCCTTCTTTCTGCAATAATTTGTAAGCTGCCAAAATTACTGTAAGATTGTTCCTATTAAAAAAAGAAACTCCCTTCTATGTCAGTAAAAATAGATACCACTTCTTACTCAGTAAACATCTGAATCATGAATCACTGGATGCTGGGAATATTCATGGAAGCATTAACACATACTTCCCAAATTCTCTGCTCCTTCCCACCAGCCCTTGTTGCAGCCAGGATTCACAGCCTCACCACCTGCATCAGAAAGGCTCATGAAAACTTGAGATAACTTTTCACGATGCATACTGCTCCCCTAAATTTCTTTAGAGCTCTGAAATGCCTTTTTAAATACTGTCCTTGGCACACAGGAAAAAGCTAAAATGTCTAAAGTCACGTCAGCCCTATGGTTTAAGCAGGACACCCTTTCAATGGCACACAAAACCTGTGACCAGCACTAGAATAGACCCACAGAATTTTTTAGGTGGAAAATACCTTTAAGATCATGGAATCCAGCTGTCAACCCAGCACTGCCAAGCCCGCCACTCAACCACATCCCTAAGTGCCACATCCACACAGCTTTTAAATAACCCCAGGGGTGGTGACACCACCACTTCCCTGGGAAGCCTGTTCCAATGCTTGACAACTGTTTCAGTGAAGAAATGGTTCCTTATATCCCATCTAAGCCCTCCCTAGCACAACTTGAGAGTGTTTCCTCTCGTCCTATGTCTTGTTGGGAAAAGAAGCCGACCCCCACCTGGCTATTATCTTTCTTCAGGCAGTTGTAGAGAGTGGTAAGGTCTCTCCTGATCCTCCTTTTCTCCAGGCTGAACACCCCTAGTTCTCTCAGCTGCTCCCCACAGGACTCTCCAGACCCTTCCCCAGCTCTGTTGCCCTTCTCTGGACTCTCTCCAGTCCCTCAATGTTTGTCTTGCAGTGAGGGGCCCAGAGCTGGACACAGCACTCGAGGTGTGGCCTCACCAGTGCCCAGCACAGGGGGACAATCCCTGCCCTGGGCCTGCTGGGCCCACCATTGCTGATCCAGGCCAGGATGCCATTGGCCACCTTGGCCACCTGGCTCATGTTCAGCCGGTGTTGCAGCACCCCCAGGTCCTTTTCCACTGGGCAGTTTTCCAGCCACTCTCCCCCGCCTGCAGCACTGCCTGGGGTTGTTGTGGCCCAGGGAAAGGATCTGGCACTTGGCCTTGCTGAACTCCTGCAGCTGTCCTCATTGATCCAGCCTGTCCAGATCCCTATGCAGAGCCTTCCTGCCCTCCATCAGATCATCACTCCTGCACAACTTGGGGTCAAACTGAGGGAGCTTTCAGTCCTCTCATCCAGATCATTGATAAGGACATTAAACAGGGCTGGGCCCCACACTGACCCTGAGGATCACCACTGGTGGCTGGCCTCCAGCAGGATAGAGCTCCATCCACCACCTCCCTGGGCCCAGCAATCCAGGCCATTCTTTACCCAGCCACAAGCACAGCTTGTTTGCACAACAATGCCTCTACTGCTGGTGCAGGCCTCTGAAAATCGGTGATGAGGAGCACAGAACTGTAATAGATATAACAAAGTTTTTACACTGTAGAGATAGAAAGGCTTAAGTTCACTGATAACCCACCAACTGGAATTTCTGACTGTTTAGAAGCATGCTTAAAGGTCTCACTTAATGTAGATGAACATTAAAACACTGCAACAAACCCATATATTTTAAATCCTCTCATTAACAAGACAAGGCTATCTTATAAAGTAAAAACCTAAAGGTACTTCAATGTATCAATTTTTTAGTTATCAGTAAAATATCGGTATTCAAATACATTAAACCAACACTCTGAATTTCACTGACGTATGACTAGAACTGAGAACTCTTAGTTATTTTCTGCTAAGTACAAGGCTGAATTTTATGAGTACATATACTTCCACAATAGACAGATCGACTAACCCTTTATTTACTGTGTCTCTCTTCTTTACATGTACCTCCATGCCACAGAACATGCCATCACTGTGTTCCTGAAATATTCCAACTCCTCCCACTGTTTCTTCCCAACTTCTAAACCAGCAGCTCTCTTCCTATTCTCAACAGTTCCTGCATTTTTCCCTTACCTCAGACCCAGCTATTTCTTCTCATAATTTCTATTCCTCCACCATCAGTCATGGGTTCCACTTCTTCCAGGGGTTTCATCTTTGCCAATGCAATATCATGCCTGAGGCTAGAGACAGACTGCTATGGACACTAACACATGGAGTAGGATCCTTGTCTCCTAACTATCAGCAAGTCTCTTATCTCACTCAGTCCCACTCTCAGGAGAGGGAATCACAAGCATCAGGCATGAGTGGGAAGCAGATCTCATCAGGACTTGCCATAGTATATTCCCAACTCAGTATTTTATTTCTGTAACTACAAAGTTAAATAAGTGTTACACAATATTAAACAGAACTTTTAACTTTAATATTCAAATTCAAAACCAGTAAGAACAAATAGAGCACAAAAGGGAAACATTGTTTTAAGTAAAATCAATGAAGAGACAAGCTAGTAATCTGAACAGTTCTTCTGTCAGCCTAGGTTCAACATCAGCATTGGTTCCATGGCCACATTCTGTTCCACATGTTGGAACTTCAGACTGAATAGTTAAGCTGTGTCTGCTGGCATCCCAGACTGCAGCTTCTGTATAGTACACTATAAGCATGATCAAACTTATGTACATGAACAATGAAAAACAACCTGAACACACTAAACAACTATTTACAAGTATTCCAACATAAAAAAACCAAACATACAACAGCCTCAAGAATGGGCAACTGAAGAAAATATGAACATTCAGAGAACCTTATTAGAAAGTAGAACAAAACATCAATAGCGAAGACATTAACAATTGCACTACACTAATACAGAGTCCAAATATTAAATTGGTGCATTTTTTCACAATGCACTAGCTTTGAGAGAAAAATGCTGCCTTCTCTAAAATGCAGCTTACATTTGTTTCACTTAATTGCTTTAACAAGAAGCCTATTAACACAAGAATGATTGTTTTAATGCTACAGTTTACAGCAAGGACATTGAACTAAAAATAGCAGCAGTTCCACATGGCACTTAATTCCACAGGTTCCTAAGCTGTGGTTTATGCAATGCCTACAAAGTGCTCCCAGTTGAATACACAAATAAAATTCACAACGCAAGTCTACCTGACATCAGGTATATTGACTGTAGGTGGCCTTAAAGCCTGTCTTTTAAAATTTATTCCCCCTCTGCTCCAAAAAAAAAAAAGTTAACTATCAAAGTAAGGCCCCCTCCCTCCTTCTTAAAAGATTAGGGATATTGCTTCTTATTACAATGCTGTAACACTACAAGCAGCACACCACTATAGTGGTTAACCCTGGGACAACATAACATCTAACAGTGTAACCGAAGGCTTATGGAGTAACATCCAGGATCCTCTACAGACAGGAGAGTAACCGAGTCCATCAACCCCAATGGTGAATGCAGAGCCAGCCATAGGGTACAAGTAAAAACCAGAAGCAATAGCTGTCAAACTGGCGATACTGACTACAGGACAAGAACAGGAGCTGAAGGCTCCCCTCAGTTCCCGAGCCGTGGTGGGGCAGAGGAGCTGCCTGGCCATGGTCAGTAGATGGTGAGGCTCAGGGAGCGGTTCATCTTCTTGCCGATGAGGCGCGACGGGCGGCTCTGCGTGGTGGAGCGCGTGGCCATCCTGTCCGTGAACAGCGCGCGCTCCTCGGCCGCCGCCTTGGCCAGCTGCGCCTTCTTCAGCTCCCTGCAACACAGGGACACGGCTCAGCACAGCAACAGACAGCAAACCACATACAGCAGGTCAACATCCACAACTCTGGGTCAGTTTTAGGTCATACTGAGAACGTTCTGATTCACTTCCCCCTGTTTACAACCAGAGGGCAGAGGTGGCATGCTCATTACTTGTGCAGATGTTCTTTCTTTTGAAAAGCAAAGGAAGGAAATGAAAAATTCACACAACTCAGATTCTGAAATCTAGCCTGCTGCAAGCAGTTCAGCACTTCTATTACCAGAACACAGGAGGGTGCTTTTACCTCCTACCACAAGGCACGTGTTAAGTCAGAGTTCATTACCGAGGCTTGCCCAAAGGAAGCATATTCAGCCACACCTGAACTTCTGTGGGAGACACAAACACTTAGATGAACACAGGTGTGGGTAACTGGCAACAGACAGATCAGGAAGCATCCTTTCCCTTTTGCATACCCACATCAAAAGCTGATCACCACCTCCACATTTTTTGCCTAACAAAAATGGGAGCCTGCAAGGCAGAGTCACTGAAGGCAGCACAGGCCATTGCCCCTGTACAACATTCTGCCAACTGCTCTGTTTCAGAGGATTACCGATACCCAGCCTGAGGACAAAGTTAAATCTAACTCAGGATAAAATTATAAAGTAGTCCAACTAAAGAGCACAGTTATACTTATAGAGATTCCCCCCATACACTGCTTTTCTTCTTTCTTCAAATACTAACATATGGCTAAAGCTCAGCCTTCCCCCATAATTCTCTTCCTTCCACAATCTCAAACTATCCACTAAAGAACTTTCTCTACTATAAGAGTATTTGTAATCTCACTCAAGCAAAAAAGATGTTGTCTTCATATAAGCAAGCAACTTACCTCAGCAAATCTGCCCTTTAGCAACCTGCACAAATTGTCTGATTACTCTTTCAATGTAATTCATAATATTATAAAGATAAGGAGCTAATCTAGTACATCTGGCTGTGGTCAGACTAGCAATGGCACAACAAGCAGGTAACGCTGGAGTGAACCTGAATGTGAAATTAACGTCTTCATTCAAGACATACCACTCAAAAAGAAATCAGTTATCTATATATTCCCTATAAAAGCCTGCCCATTATGCATAACACATGCAAAGATAACTGTACTGAAAGAGTCAGACAGCTGCTTATTAATTTACTAACTCCTTCCCTGAAATTCAAGCAGAAATCAGACTTTCCTGAAGGGAATCTCTTTTTTCATGCTTTAATTCAGAGTGAGTGTTTGAGCAAGGGGTAGGACAAGATGACCTCTGAATACAAATGATTCTCTGGTGACCCAGTAACACTGCTGTATAGAGGTCAAATTAGTCCAATAACATTCCTGGTGTGCCATTCCATTTAGGTTCAAAACAGGTCCTTTAAGTCATTTTCCAACATTTCAACATACAAATGACCTAGGAAAGCACAGACTCAAATCATACAGATGTAAGCTAGGCTATACCTGTCACAAATGTGTGCACTGTCCTGAAACAGCTGTTTAAAACCATCGTGTTTGGTATGCCTTGAATACTAATAGTGCTTTTGAGATTGCCTTAGAGTGTTCAAGAGTTCTTTCTGTGGAGAAAGTTCCTTTTAAAGTTCCATGACCCACTTTGCACTCTCAGGTACACACACGCATACAGATTTGTGGATCTCACCCACAAACAAGGACACTCTTGTTTTATCATCACTTCACTCTCAGGTAAGAACCTGTTAGAAATGAAGCACCCCAAGGACCTACTTACTTTTGCAAGAGGGAGTTCTTGAATTTTTCAGCGTTCAGCTCTATCCGGAGCTGCTCCGCGCTCTTTTTAGCGGCAGAGAGAAGCACTGAATGCTTCACCAGTGCCACAGCTGAAGGCCTTTTCTCTGGATCAGGATTAATCATAACCTTGGGAAAAAAGAAAACAAGGCATCCTTGTTAAGTCCAGCAAGACAATAAATCACACTTATCAGCGAGCCACTAGTACAGGAATTCTTACTTTTAGTAAGTCTAGTAATTCTTGAGAAAGCACTTGTGGCAGTCTGGGCAGCTTTCCTTGCCGGATTTCATGCCACTGGTCCCCATTGGTTGGAAGAGGTTCAGCACCAGCAGCACAGACAACAGTCAGAGCGAGAGCAAAAATATCCGCTTTTGGCAGGTGAGTGTAGTTCTTCAAAAGAAAAAAGGAAAAATAAATTCACAATTTTTTCCCAAAGGAAACAGCATGCAGGCCTAACATCACTGCTTCCCACAAACAGAACAGTTACCTCTTGTAGGACTTCATTTGCAAGGAAACGGCTGTCACCTTCTTCCACTTGAGGACTAGAGACTCGAGTTACGTGGCCCAGGTCACCTGCAAGGAGAAAAGAAAGTTAATTTTCAGATCACAACAAGATCATGCAATTCTTTTGCACATGAAGTGTGTTGTTTCTCACCTATTTTAAATATGACTCTATCAGATGACCAGTCATCATCATCACCTTCCTCTAGAGTTATACTTGGGACTGATGTTCTAGATATGAAAATGTTACCTGAAAAAGAGCAGAATTGTTAAACATTTCTGTATTACTTCTACTTGACCTAGTTTCACTACAGTTTGCTTTAGCCACGCAGAAGTTTTATTTGTATATAAACCCTGTTCAAAGAGTGAGAAGCTATAACTGATTCACTGTGGCCCCTCTGCTGGGAAGGCAGCCAAATGTTATGCAAGTAGAGTCAATTACACAAAAAGGACCCAAGATAAACTCAACAGTTTAGGTCTGCTCGCCAATTTTATAACTGACATCTTTGTGCTCCTATTCAGAGCTTCAGGGAAGAATTTACAGTTAGTAAGGTGTGGCTAACTGTTCATTTTTCTACAGCAGATTAAATGAACTGAGCAAGTTGTCAATAGAGAGTAAAGTAGTTACAAACTTACTAGGTTTGATATCCATGTGTACCAGGGACATGGAATGAATGTACTTTAAACCTCGAGCCACTTGAAGCAGCAAGTCCTTCAGTTCTGGTTCAGTAAAGTAACGCATATTCCTGTAATTTTCACTTATGGCATCTGCTAAACTGCCACCTGGAAAACCATTAAAAAAACCAAGTTATACTTTTGCATCAAACAGCTGACAAAGGAACGACAACTAGCTCCCAAAACTAAGTGAATGTATCACAGAGAACTTGCTGGCAATATATAGTAAGTGTAAAATATGGTGCTGTATCCTCTTTTTAGCCATATAACAATATAATAAAATTCTTTTCTCCTGCAGTTGTCACACTAACAGGATATCAACACGAGGGAAAGGGCTCTCTCTCTCCCAAATCTCTGTCAAGGCATCAACAACAGCAAAATGCTTCAGAATCAAGTTTAATCTCCTTTTTAATGGAAAGTCTAGCAATTTTCTCTATTCCAGCTTGTACTACTGTACAGAAGAAAGAACAGTTCTGCTCACAAACACCTCACAGCACCTCCAGTATGCTTGAACATGCATTACTTGGTCTGCATCGGTACAGTTTTTGCTTCATCCATCTGCTAAGCCTTTTCCAGAAAGGAATATCAGTCACTTGAGAGAAAGACAGCACAGGCTATGAGTAGGGTAATCAGTTCCTAACTAGTGTGAAGAGCTTGTAGATACCTGTACATCATCTTTACTTACCATTGCAATATTCATTCTGTATAAGCATGTGATCATCTTCTGCCCATGCAGAGTAGTACCTCACTACATGGGAATGCTGTCCCAGAACTGCATGTGCATAGACCTCTCTTAAAGCATTCTGCCTGTTAGTCACAAAAAACAACAGCACGTGTGAGTATTGTGAAGTGAAATTAGTACCATTTCTTATTACAACAGGTATTTCTAATTACAACCTCCTATTCAATTCTGTGGCACCCTAAGCTGGATTTGCAGTTACGTCCAAACAGCTAAAATAATTTACATTATATTAAAAGACTTAATATATGGAACATCTAAAAACCAGTTTGGTGTGGGAGTCACACTGCCATTACATACTTGCCAGCCAGTAGCAATAGCAAACTTTAGGATGCATGACTGAAGTTCTAGGCAAAAAATAAAAGTGCTCATAAGCCAAGGGTTTGACTGAACTCAACATTCCCTAGATTGTAAGTCTGGTATGCAATTTCATGCAACTCAAGACTTGGGAGGTTTATATTATAACTATCTGAACACACTATTCTGTGTTCAAACACTTATAATATTAACTATTCGAACAACTATTCCCCACAATATTGAAGTGTGGGGAAAAGTCCTGAATCACAGGCTCATTAACAAATGCCAAAAAATACCCTCAAACTGACTTAACCCATCTACATGCCACTCAAGCTGACAAGGATGAGGACTCAGTTGGGAATAGTGCCTTCCTTCCATCTCTCAAGGAATCACCCTTGCAAGGAAGTGTAATTCTCAGTTTGAGAACAATCTGTTTCCACACAGAATACTGGGATAAACATCTGACAGGAGACAGGCCAATCAGCCTCTGTACTGCACACCAGTACCGGGGAAGTGGGTGGGGAAGAAAAAAATCAAGTGGCTTCAAAACTGTATCTATTTTACATTCGATTCAAGTTTGTTTTATACTTTCCTCTTAAATGCCTTCTCTAGACACCAACACAAAGAGCCAAGAAGAAACACCGAGAGAAGACTTTTAAGTTTTAAGAGCAAGAGGTACTCACTCATCCACTGAGCCAGCCAGGGGTTTCTTGGATCGTTTTATTGCATAGATGCAGCCATCCAGCCTCTTCACACACTTAAACACAGAGCCAAATTCACCAGACCCAATCTTCTCCAATTCATGGAATTCAGTTGCATACCGTGACTTCATGTTACTTTCTGTTATTGTTATCCTCTACAAAGATTACCAAGGAAAACATTTAGATCTGCAGATACACAAACTGCTGAAATTAGTATCAAGCTTTAAAGATTAAATACCTTAGCAGGTCTCATGGTTTCCTCTTCAGGCTCTCCATCGCTTGGTTCCATGTCCTCTCCACAAGAGCTGAAATTCACACCAGAAATAACATGGTTTAAGTAAACTTTAAACTGAAGCCCAGAAGCTGTTGAGTTTTTCTGAGATCCAGTTCTCCTATTCTAACTTTAGTTAACTAATTGAACGCTAGACATATATAAACACAAACTCATAAAATTGCCATGCTAATATATTTTCATTTCTTTCTTCATGTTTCACTCTTGTGTTTAATGCATTTTTTCCTCCTGAAAAAAAGACTGTGCATGGCCCATTCCATGAGAGAAAAAAGACTAGCACACAGCCTAGTCTATCCTCTCTGTACAGTAATCAAAACATCTAGTGCTAAGTGATTATTTCATTATATCATGCCTCTTGAAGCACATACTTTAAGAGCTGTATTATACAATACTAACAACCTGCAAGCAAAAATACATTCTTAGAAGCAATTTGTAACAAAACTTTTGCAGCCAAAAGTAGCTCTAAATACAAGTTTAACAAAGGAAGCTACAAATCACTCACTCATTCCAGTGTATCCTCTTCCTCCTCCGACATTTGCCATCAGAGTTGTGAAGGAACATGGAGTCAGGAGTGAAGGGATTGATGTTCACATGAGGTGTTTGTCTAAAATCTTCTTCTTGCTTCTCTGATTTCCCAACATTCATAAACAGCGAGCCCCCTCGAAGTTTGACTGAGCTGGAGCCTAAACCTTGTGCTTTAGAAAGCAAACTCTGTATTTAAAAAAAAGAAACAAAACAAAAATATTTATAGTCATTTATAGCCTTGACATTGCCTTAGACATTAAACAGTCAGGTCATGCCTGAAGCCATCATTACAGTATTGTCTAATTAAAGTTAGCATCAGTTATTTAGTATCTGCATTTCCATCAAAAAGACTTTCTAAGAAACCATGATGTTTTCTACTCTACACAGAAACAGCTCAAGCAAACGAGTATTAAAATTATTTTTAATAGATAGCAAAGCTGATCATGAGAGTAACCTTTTTCTGTCTTTAATCATTTCATCACCTAAACTTCTTGGACAAATCTTTGTCCATTAAATGAACAGAGATAAAACTCGAGGACAATTCTATACTGTGTCACTATGATTTGCACTTGCATGATGTGGAAGCTGGATCAGACATGAAATGATCTTTGGTTTCTACAAATTTAAGTGACAATCTTAAATAGCAAATGCAACATTTAATATTGATGCACTGGTGCATTTTCTGAGCCTACAAAACACGTTTCAAGAATTGGCAGCATGGCTGCACTGTCAGTTAAATATCCAAAACTGATCTTCTGGGTGGTAACTTGCCAGACCAGGCACATAACAAAACCTCTGCCGGTTACACTGAAAAGTCTGCGCCCGAGTCTCCTTCATCCTGGTGAGGATGCAAGGATGAGTGGACCACAAGCAGGAGCATCACCTTATCCTAACAACAAAATTAAGACTTGACAGGACTAAAGCCTAAACCACCACAGGGAAGAACACTCAGTACACGGGAATCTCAACTGCAATCCTGAAATCTGCCCCTGATGAAGACCTTTGCTTCTCAGGACACATTTCTGTACTTCCACTGGATACCTGAACCAGCTGATTCTTCCAAAGACGACCTATGTAGAATTTGACCACCTAATTTAAGAATCCCACTGAACTGCTGTGTTTAAGACTTGTTTCTAGTATCATATTCCACAAAACTTTTGCTGCACTGAAGCGTCTGCCTCTGACAAGGTGTAAAGTCACCACCAACACAAACTTGTACCACTGATTTTCACCAGTGAACCCTCACTGGAGATGGAGCTGCAGAAAACCAATTAAGAAGGAAGCCTTCCTCACACCTTAAGTCATTTGTTTTCCATCTATAGCCTATAGACCCCTGGGAGATTATCCCCGGGGATTATCCCAGGATTACTTCTAAAGGGCTATATGAAAAGTAATGAAGAAAGGAAGCCAATTATCACTAGATTTAAATTCACTATACGGGATTTTACACAGCGTCGAGTTCAAAAGTTGAAATGCCTTCCAAAAGTCTGCTATTGACAAAGTTAAGAGCTACTACCCATCTCTCCCTCTAAACTTTGGACTCCCCCAGTTTCCCAGCACCGAAGCGTTTCACGTTCGATGCAGGAGGAGTGCAGAGGCTGAAGCAGCGGTGGCGCACGGCAGCAGCGCTCCAACACGACGGGATGGCAGCAGAGCCCATCGGAATGGAGCAGCCTCTGAGATCATCGGGCCCAGCCTATGACCCAACCCCACCGTGTCACCCAGCCCACGGCACTAAGAGCCATCAGCCCATCTTTCCTTAAACACCTCCAGGGACGGTGACCTCACCACCTCCCAGGGCACTCCATTCCGATGTCCAGTCACCCTTCCTGTGAAGAAATTCCTCCTAGGACACGCCAGCTCACCGCTCAGGATCACACCCCAAGCCGAGCTTTAACTTTCGGGCTACACCCCTACCAACCAACGCCCACTCCACGCTCCAGCACGCACTTCAGGAGCTTTAACTCTCCACGCTCGCACTTCTCAAACACGCCTTCCACAAAACACGGCCAAACTCGGAGAAGTTTTTTGTTTCTCTATAACTAACACCCAAGCAAGCGGCCCGCCCCGCGCCCGTGTCCCGTCGGGAGGCGGCGCCGCCCGGCCCCGCCCCGCCCCGGCCGGAGCCCCCGGCGCGGTCCCGAGCGGCGCCCCCGCCGTTACATAACGGACCGGCCGGCCCGACCCGCCGGGCTCACCTTGGGCGTGTGCGGCGTGTCGAACAGGCGCAGCTTGCGCAGGGTCTTGTGCGGCGGCGTGCCCGGGTAGTCGGGCAGCGGCGAGCCGGGCTCCTCGCCCCGCGCCCCCCGGTACCCGCCGGCCGCCGGGTGCGGCGGGGAGCGCTCGCAGCAGCGCCGGCCCTTGTGCGGGGCCAGCGGCGAGGGCGAATCGAGCAGGAAATAGGCTCCGGGCGACTTGACCGGCGAGGAACCGAAGCCTTCCTCCTCCCACGAGTCCCCCTCGTCCGGCAGCGGCGCCGCCGCCGGCTCCATCTCCTCCTCCTCCTCCAGCAGGGGCGGGTCGCTCCGCGCCGGGGTGCGCGCGGCCGAGAGCGGCGAGTCCGCCTCCTGGAACGCCGAATCCTCGCCGGTGCTGTTGGCGCTGCTGCTGCCGCAGCCTTCCTCCTCCTCCTCTTCCTCCTCCTCCTCGCAGTCGCTGTGGCCGCTCAGGAACAGCAACTTCTGCCGGATCGGGGCCGCCGCCCGCCGGGCCGAGACGCGCCGTGGCGGCGCCGCCCGCTGCAGGCTGAGGAAGCTCATGGCGGCCGCTCCGCCCGTGCCGCTCCCGCTGCGCTGCTCGCGCTCCCTCCGCGTGCGGTGCCGGTTCGGCTCGCGCTGCCCACGAACGGCCCCTCCGCGCGCCGTTCGGACTCCGCGGCTTTCCCGCGACCGTTGGTCACGTGCCGCGCACGCCGGCCAATCGCGCCCGCCCACCGGGTTTGAAAACACGGCGCGCGGGGGCGGGGCCGCCCGCGGTCGCGTCACGGGCCGCTTTGGCGCGAGCGGGGGGGCGGGGCCTGGCCGGGGCCCCGCCCCGAGGCGGCCGCGCGGACGTGTCCGCCCGTGAGGCGCGTGCCCGGCGCCATTTTAGCCCTGGGGCGGCCCCGCCCGGGCAGCGGGAACCGCCTGGAGACGGCGTCCGGGAACGCCGGGAGCACCGCGGGGACAGCGCCCGGGCCGCCGGGACAGCGCCTGCCCCGCCCGGGCAACTCCCGGGAGGGACACTGCGGGGGCAGCGCGCCGCCCTGCGGGACTGCCGCTCCCCGCTCCTCTGCAACGTGGTCTGATTCCCGTAGAGTTGCTGGAACTGAGCGCGCAAAAATGTCCATAACAACTAAAATACAGTATTTAATTAAATAATAATAATAATAATAACAGCACCTTCTGCTCCAGTGAAAGGCACGTTTTTCCTTTCCCAAGCGCAGCCAGACCTATTGCTGTGTTTGCAGGAGCGGCACGCACGTGGTTTAAAGGGCCGGGGCGCAGCAGCCGTGGCGCTGCCCGCGCCGCTCGCTCCTGTGGGACACTTCCAGACGGACAGGAGGACACTTCCAGACGGACTGTGCCCCAGCACAGCGAAGGCCATGGATGCTGGATGCTGTCATCAGACGTGTCTCCCTACGCGTGCCACCACTGTGCCTCTTGGCTTCGTTTTCTGTCTGGTTACACCCAACAGACAAACCTGTCCCTCTGTTCTGAAGCAAATCGCCTTAAAACGAGCCCCTTGAGTAACAAAGCACATGAAAAAATAGGGGTTTTTTTTCAGCCACGGGAGCCCCGGGATACCCAAAGCCCAGCGAGGTACACCTGTGGTGCTGCTATCCGGACACACAGAGCATTCCCGGACTCGCAGGCAGCGCTGGGATTCATTCACCGCTCGGAGCTGAGCTGGATGCTCGGACGCTGCAGCACAGCCCCTCTCCGGCCTCCGCCAGAGCTGCCCCTCCTCGCCCGGAACACAATCCTCATGTGCTGCCCGTGGCACACTCCTAGAGAGCAGAACCTCGCACCCACAGGGATGGATGGAATGGATGGAATGGATGGATGGATGGATGGATGGATGGATGGATGGATGGATGGATGGATGGATGGATGGATGGATGGATGGCAGTGTCCTCTATTCCACTTCCAGCAATTCCAAATTCTTTATCCTCTTCTGCCTGAAAATACCCATTTCTTTGCAGAGAGCTGTCCTGGTTTTAGGACAAATGGTGATGAGCCACAGGAACATAAGTTTTGAGATTTGCATTTTGGAGAAAACTGAAAACAGGTTTCAGAAAACTGAAAGTAGCCAGCATAACCTATGAAAATGGGACAGAGATAGGGTTGCATCAAGTCAAGTATAAACACATTTGGTGTGCAATAATTTAGAACCACACTAACATCTCATTAAAAATACTCATTTTTTAAAATGCAGTACAGTAGGTACTGTAACTGAAACATTTAAGTTTTAGAATAGATGATGAGAGAAGGTTATGTAAAAATAGAATCTCCACCACCTCTTTCTCCAATCAGAGCTCACAGAGGGAGATGCAAAGCAACTCATATAAGTGACTCAAAACTTCCCAGCCACTATCTGTGGCTTGCTTCAGTCATAAATGAAGTTTCCTTTTCTTTGAAAAAGTTTAAAGACTGTAAGCTTTCAATAAATCCCTCCCCCTGTCATGTCAAAGCTTGCAGTTTCCTTCCCAAACTCAACCTAATATAACTCATGTTTTCTGGAGTCTACAGACACAGGTATTTGGTGACAGCAAGTGACAAACTGAAGTTCAGAAGACCTGTGTAATTGAATTAACTGTTAATTAATTACATTACAATTCATTACTAATTAATTAATTACTAATTAATTACGAATGAATTATAATGAATTACTGATCACTGGAACAGTTTAGTGGGACAAAACAAGTGGTACAATTCAGAATTGTACAGAGAAGAAGGTATTTCTGAAGAGAAGACAGATAGGAGAGGAAATGAAAAAAGGAATAGAGAAATAAGAAGACAACAGTAACATAATGATTTTAAAAGAAAGTTTATTTGCAATCTGAAAGCAATTAAGAAAGGGAAGTAGTGAATAAACATGTAGCTACCAAAATGCACAGCTGCTGTGTAAGAGTTCACAGGCTCTGTGTATGTGCTGCTCTGAACTCACACCATTGTTTTGCTGTAGTCTGTCAGGACCAGGAGCAGTTGTGTTGAAGAGGTGACTTTTGCCCAGACTGAGGGGAACTCTGCTCCCCTGTGACACCTGTGATGAGCATGAGAAGCCCCACGGAGCCAATTCCCTCCCAGAGAGCACCTGAGCAATGGACATGACCAGAGGAGGAAGAAGCTCAGTGAGGAGGAGCTCTGCAGGTTTCCACACTGTGCCAAATCATCCCAAATTCTCTGAAGCTGATTAAATTGCACCTCTGAACTGCTACAGATCTTGCAGACTCAAGCCCTAATTCTTCCAACAGATGTAACAGCACACAGAGTGATGGCTAGGCAGTGCCTGGCTGATATTCCTACAAATTTGAGTGGTTTAACGGTTTTCAGAATATATATTTACAAAATCGGTTCTTTTCCTTCTTATAGTACTTGTTTGTAAGGTGCACTGAAGATTTTGCTACTAGAAATATTTATCTGGAGCTGTACACACTTACAGGCAAACAGCTGCTTTTAACTAGCAGTTTTCAAGCTCAAGGAAACCATTGTTTCCAACTTTTGTGGGTAGCAGGGGAAGTCAAAAATGAGGAAGAAATAGAACAATGGCCAATTTGTCTGGCTGTCAGAACTGCCAGAGAAGTGGCATTGCCATCTTGTCAGGATTACTGCACTTGCAAGCTCAACTGGAATCCTCCAAAACCACTTCCATCAAATAAGAAGAGTTCTGCCAAAATCTGGCTGAAACCTGTTCTACATCAGCCAGCATAATTCACCTTATCAGGGGAGGTGTAAATGGAGTGAGAGAGAAGAGGAAGAAGGTAAAGCTGCTTCTATGAAAAACAGAAACACTACAGGCAGCTGTGCCAAGGCTGTTGGTGGAGAACTGAGAGCAGAGAGACATCTTTGCTGTTTTCCCAGCTTTTATCTTGGTTCTCAGCAGGTACCCAGGGACCAGCGTCCTTATCACCAGTGCCAGCAATGGCATTCCAGGGCTCACACAGGACTTGGCATATTCAGGGACAACAGTCCTAGTGGGAGTGTGCCAACTGGGAGATGTTGTGTCTGAGCCACTGACAGCCTAAAGGTGAGCAATTTAGAGATTATTTTATCTGGGGTTGTGCTGCTAACAGCTGCTGTTAGCTGGCAACCTCTTTCTCTTCAATTACAAGGTCCAGAGTTAAATGTGTTTCCCATCAAAAATGGACTTTGTGTATCCAAAGATATGCCAAGAGCTGGTGCTGCCAGTCCTTGTTCTCTTTTTAGTCTATAGTCTGCAGGCAGAGAGAACATTGCTCAGGGATTTATTCACCCAGGAACTCTAAATAATAACATCAAGAGAACAAAGTAAAGAATAGAACAGTGATTTTGACAGCACCAAGGTTTCCACAAAGTAAAGAACAGCTTCTGGATCCAAAATCTAGGTATTTCAGAGAAAATCCAAAGGTACTCAGAAGTTAAAATGTCCAAAGTACATTGAAAAAGTACAGGTTGTGCCAAGCAGTTACATACAATTCAGTAATTCTCTCTGACTATGAGAGCACACACTCATGACAGTTTTTAGTGACTTCCTTTTTTGCTTTTAAGTTTACCTCTTAACACTTGAAATCTTCTTAACCAGAAAATGGCCAAACAATCTGTTCCTGAAAGTTGTATTCAGGTAAGAAATTTCCTCCACAACATCTGAAGAGTGGAAGATTGCCATGACTGAAACAGGTACAATTAGAATGTCCCAATCCTCTGTTGAGGCCAAGTTAAAATTATCAAAATAGAAAGATTTTGTACCAGCAATTAAAAACCTCACAATGTCTAATGCACAGAAACTAAGTAGTCACTACACCACTAATTTACCTCTATCACTAACCTGCCTGCTTCCTTTTTCTCCTTCAGGGAACATGCAAAACCATAAGAGAGGTACTGTGCCTTTTTCCAAATCTACTACTCTTCTAATAATCTCTTATGTGCATCATTTAAGGTAAGACATTTTACAAACATTTTTAGGTGCGCAGATAAAAATATTTTTTAAAAATCTCTCTCTTGAATGTATCTGTTTAAAAACAAAAAGCAGCTAATCCCATCTGTCCCACACGCCATTCTTGCACTTTCTGATTTTTCAGTCATTACAACCGATATTAAAATCTGAATTAGCCCTACACCAGGGAAAAAAAAATCCACTGGAGATGTAGCTTTGGACCATTGTTGTATCTCCAGGAGCTTTTTACATCCTTGTGGGTGGTTTTTGTTATTCCAGCAGACCTTCCAGGTGTTGGAAAGTCAGCCTCTTTCCCTTGTCTTGCCTCACTAAGATGCCTGGTCAGGAATTTCTCAGCAAATCCTACAGAACCAAGCAGCAACACGATGGAGAGTGCAAAAGTTTCTTGAAAAATAAGTAAAAAGCAGTAGCCAATCAATCTAAAGGGTGATGATGGATTTAAACAAAAGAAAGGGTAAAACACCAGGGGTTTTTACTACCACATAAGATACTTTTTACTTACAGGAAAAGTTCCACACAGTTACTTGTGCCCTGAAAGTGTAAATAGTTTGTCATTCCTTTGAGCAAAGTGCCGCAGATAATTAAACAGAACAGTAATGCCCCAAAGAAAATCCCTTATTGTTTCAGAACCTGAGATGGATTGGATTTAATTCACATTTCCAGCAGAGATAAATACACAGACTGAGTAGGACCAAGTGCTCACTTGTTGATATTGGCTTCTATGTTTATTAGGATAATTGTATAAGCTTTTATGTTTATTGGGATAATTAAAGTCTGCTTTGAATATAACCCTCGGTTAGAAAGTCTGGTATCACCCCTTCCCGATAGGGTGAGGTGTCAACAACTTAGTGCTAATGGAGATGGCCTAATGAGATTGTTACATTTTCCTCTGGCCAAGTGAACTCCACCAGCAGAATGAAAAACAGAATCAAAGGAATGCCAAACTGATGGGACAATTTACAATACACATAACACAACAAGGAAAAATGCTTGCTTCTCTGCCTCAGTCTGAGTGCAGTTTACTACCTCCAACAAAGGAACCGAAAATGGCTCTTAATTTTTGTTTTGTTGTCATGGGTGTCTATGCTTTAGAAGGGTTTTATCCATAGAACACAAGATACTTTTGGGAAAATGGTGTTCAAATACATACTGTGCAAATAAAAAAGTAGGAGTACATTATTATAAACAAGGGTCTGGAGTCTGATTTTTTGCATCTGCAAAGACATGCCAATTTCCATTTTTTCAAGACAAAAATGATGCATGCTGAATAAATAAATTTTTAAAGCTTCAAACAACTCTAAGTTAATAGCTGAACAGGACACAAGTTACCTGTCATTTCCAGTCTCTCAAAACCTTACTGCTTAAGAAAATCAGTTTGCATGTCACTCCACACAGATATTAATGAAATTTCACCTGTGCTGTTTCAAAATTACACAGAAAATTTGTTTTCATTCAATGACAAACTCAGAGTGAACAGAAACAGTTTGTTATGGGGCACTTCTTCATCTTAGTCAGCTTAAGATATAGAGTCTGACAAACCTCAACAGCTGCAGAGCTGGAGCTGCCAGATTCAGAAACATTTTTGATCAGAGCCTTACTCCACACCATCCTTCCCTGGGGAAGGCTCCCTGAGTGCCCTGGAAGAGCACAGCAGGGCACAGGGATTTCTCTGCTTCAGCACAATCCTCGCAGAACCCAGAGCGGGCACGGGGACAAACTGGGGCGGTATTTGAGGGGTGAGAGGGTCAGGAGGCAGAGCAAAGCTCGGGAGGAGCGGCCGCCCAGCTCGGCCGGTGTTTGTCACTGCCCGAGCCCGCCCTGCCCCGGTGCCTGTCTCGCACCGGAGCTGCGGTATCGGTCAGCTGAGCCGGGCTTAGTCACAGCAGCAGGATGAAGGCTGTTTACAGCAGGATTTACTCTTAGGAAAACCATTAGCCCTTCAGGGTAAAAGCCGTCCTGTTGTTATGCACAGCGTGTCCGGCACAACAGGTCACCAGCCTGCGGCACCGAAAATAATCACCTGCTTTACTATCAGGAGAGACACTAAAATACAGGAAAGCAAAGGCCACCAGAGGGAAAATCTGGAGAAATACTTCAAAGGGGAAAGTTGACTGCGAGGTCTGGAAAGACTTTGGTCTCATTCCTTCATGGGCAGAATTGGTATAGACCCGGAATTGACATACAGGAGAAAAATCATGACTGGAAATGTGGGAGTCAGTCTGCAAGAGGCAGTGATACACTGAGCTGATTTGCTTTACATCTTTTACAAGCTACTTCATTCTAGTGTGCCAAAGCACTCCCTCTGAGACAGCTTTCAAACGAGGGGTAGAATCTGTGAGTAGAGATTTCCACTGCCAAACACCCAGTCCTGTCATATTCTCTGCTTCCTCCTCCTGAAATCCTTTTTGCAAATTTTCCTATCTATCTAACCCAATCTTGTCCTGTCTAGACTCCACTCCAGGACCTTCCAATGCCAACATGCAGCATCAGAACAGCTCCTTCCAGCGCTGGCTGCATGGAAGCAGCAGGTGAGAATCACCAAGGTCTGTTATGAAGGCAGGCCTTGCAGCTAAGGCACCCAATAATCACCTCAGCTCTTCTTTAAACACTAAGCACTGCAGCTTATTTATGTCGAGGGAGCTAGCAAAACATGGGAGCACCACCTTTGACTTGGGAGTTTTGCAAGAGTAACTGATAAGGTAGCAGTCACAGAAATAATTTTTAAAATACCACAGCTTTCCTGACTGAGCTGATTGTGAATGAACACCTTGCAGCAAACCAACTTGGATGAAAGAGAAAGAATACTCACATTTGTACAGTGGTCAGGAAATGTCCTGGGAAATGAAAAGAAATAAGAACTGAAGTTATTTCTTTGCTAAGTCAAAGTCACCGTTCCAGCCACCATTTTCAGAAACTATTAGCAATGAAATTTAAGGAAAAAAAAAACCTTGAACATTCACATCAAATGATACAACTTTAATTTCTAAAAGGTGATAAGTACTAAGAAACTGATCTAGTTGACAGGCAATTAATCCTCCTTGCATAGTACATTTATCTCCATGGGATATCAAGATTTACAACATTTCAGGAAAACTGGCACCTAAGTGAGCAAGCAACCTCAATCCTATACAAAAGTTACAGACAACCTATATGTTTCCAAGTTTTACTTTGTAATTTATGCAGAGAATGGCCTTTCCTTTGTCCCCATCTATCCCACAGTACTGTATTCTCTCACTGCTTCTGTGTAGAAAACATAAAAGGCTGCAACCCACACTGATAGAGTAATTCACAATAAACTGGCTCATTCTATTCAAACTTGGCCTTTCTGAGGTCAAATACCTCAAGGTACTTAGTTATGGACTTTATTTTTTCATGTAGGATGTGCACCTCACAGTACTTGGGATTCCTTAATAAAGACTATGTCCAGAGGATGTTCAGTCCTTCCCTTGAGAAAGCTAAAGGCGAGGCTTCAGTTTCAGATGTGCTCTTGACACTAATCTAAAATAAGCCCTGAATCTTACAGGAAGCCAAAAATGTTTAACTTGCTTAACCAGCTTGCTAACAAGACAAGAGTAAAAACACTTCTTCATATAAAAAAAATTGAAAGGTACATTTTGCTGTATATTTTAGACATATCTACAATGGATTTTTTCCTTTACAGAATGATAGTTAGAGAGCAGCATTGTACTTACATCATCATTAATCCCTTTTTCCTAGTAACTTGTGTCCTGATTTTCAAAAGCACTGATTATCAAGCACATCCTAGGTACTGAATGGTAGCAGCAGGCACTCAGAACTGTTGAAAACAACTATTAGTACTTGTACTTTTGCTGCAAATGCACCATTTGAAAATAGTTCACTTGAAAATGGGTAACTTCACCTTTTAGTGAAAATCACTCTTGTAGTGTTTTAGAATGTTTGAAATAACTATTACCAGTATTTGCTTAATACACTATAGTGGATTATGATCAAAATTAATGCCAAAAAATTAAATTTATGATAAATAAACTTTGGAAAAATTTATACAAGGCCGTAAATAAATAATGTGAACTTCAGTCTCAGTAAGAAGAAAAACAGTATGTCACATGACAATATCATCCTATCTAAACAATACAATCTTGCTATATTTTATTGCATAATAATTCAAGAGTAACATCTTAAGTAAAATATGTAAAGAAACAAAATCATTAGATTTACTTTCTTTAATATTCAACAACCAGTTCTTTGTACATAATCCAATTTAAAGATAATATAATTAGCACTTCCAGCATTAACAGTCTGTATTTACAATGAATGAGATGGGGTAGATAATCTAAAGAGTATTCAAATCTGTATGAAACAAATCAAAATACGAAGATTTACAGTAGTAGGCTCAAAATCCAAGACTTTTCCATTAATGGAATGCAATTTAAAAAGGCTTTGTTGCCTTTATTACTTGTAAGGGTTCCTGAAATGGTTATTTAAACAGCTGAAATCTTCAGTAATGCCTTCATTATTTGCACGACATTAAAAATTAATTCCAATACTTCTATTTTTTACTTGCTTGTAGACCAGTCTGAAATCTGATGAAAGGATAACAAGGAAGTTGACTATATAATCCTAATTCCATATTCCTGAATGCAACGGTTGGAAGTAGATGATGTCAGTCCATTCCAAGGGTTATGTACACAAAACTTAGAAAATGTTCTTCACTCTTGCATAAAATGTGTACACAGTATCAGTGAGTGGGGGACTTCAAAGTTTTTACTGGCTGTTGCTGGCATGGACCTTTGTTGGTTGAAAATAAAATACCTTTCACTCTATTGTTCTGGTAGCAGTTCTACAAGTTAATCATCAATCCCTGGTGTTTCCCCCTGTTGTATTCTGGAGGCTATTCTAATGGCTTCTTCCAGAGACTGTTGTTCTCCAAGCTGAAACAAACACATTTAAACAGAAGAAAATCCAAAATGTTACACTTAGATAATAAATGCATTAAAAAAGTTCTGAAAGCAAAGATCTAGATACCAAACAATAGCCCAAATAAGTGTGATCAGTATTGTCACACCTCTCCTGGAAGATAATATAGAGCAGCAGCTATCTAATCAGCCTGACAATTAAGATAGCTGCTGCTAGGAGATCACACCGAGTTTATATGTAACCACCAAATACACGTGCTTCAAAGAACTGCTGCATGATAAACACACTTAGTGACCCACAAAGTAGGTGATATTTTACTTGGCACATATTACAAAGTTCAGACCAGGCACTGAAGTCACAGTGGCTGTTGCATTTCATTTTATCACTGGTAAAGCAAACAAACATCTTCATTTTTCTTAACTCTCTTAACAGAAAGTCAGCTCTTTGGAACACCACATGACATTAATTTATAGAAGAAGTGTTCATTTATTGCAGAATCCCAACTGCATTAAAAGCTGTTGTGATGACACTGTTTGATTCTACAGTTAATTTCCTCTCTAAACTATCTGGTACTACCAGAAGTAAGATAAGCAACCCTGAATAAATACAACTTGACACAACTTTGGGACAGAATCCATGGAGTATACTATGTCCATGGGAACACTGAACACAACCTCAACCTCACAAAAAAATGTAAAGCTGGCCATTACCTACTGGCCCAGAAAAAACCACATATGAGAGTGTGAAAGGTAAAACCAAATTGCTGGACCTAATGGGACAATTCTAAGTATCACTTGTTATTTTTACAGTCACTGCCTATCACATTCGGGATCCACTCAAATCAAGACCTCTGTTTGCACTTCATTAGGATTTCAATAGGACTGTCAGGCTACTGGCTTTACCAGGACTTAGAAACCAAATGGATTAATTTGTTAGTATTGAAGTACAAGAGAAAAGCCAATCAAACTCTCAGGAATAATCAACAGTATTTTAATTTTAAAATCTCTCTCTTCTATTTGTGTATTTTAAGTTTAATTAATGCAAAGCAACTTAAGTTAATGCCCCATTGTGGGTAACAGAAGAGGGGTTTGTGCAGAGTGCCTGTTTCCTTTCATTCAAAGGACCCTTTTAGCTACCTTTTTCTTTCCCTCATGCAAAAATTGCTTTCTGACATGGTTTCTCTTACAGGCAGTTTTGATTAGTGCCAACTTAGCTCAAAAGAGAGTTCAGAATTCAGGGCTTCTCAACTTTCAACAGCATCTGACTTGCTACTTTCCATTTAACAAAGGATAAAATAACAATCTCTTGTTTCTGCTTGAGGATATTAATACGATTCCTTTCAATCTGAGCTCTTAAGAGCTCTTTCATACCTAGAAATTACCTTTTCCTGACAGTGTTTGAACAATGTGAGGAACTATTTACAGAGACTGTTTGTACTGTGCTGGTTTGGCACATTACAGAAGGTCACTATTTCCAGAGATTTCTGATTATTAATCTTTCTTTGTAACTGTTTGCACTATTTTGCTATTAGCATTTCAAGGTTCAAATAACAAATTTGCTAATTTTCTAAGTTCATAGCAATTTATCCTTGAGAGTTTGGCTTTATATATGTCAATCCTATATGTAAAGCTGAAGGATGAACAAAAGCCCTTTTTCACTGAAAACCTGGGAGTCCATGAACTACTTGGTTGACTTGAAGTTTGGACCTCTCCCAGCCTTCCCCTTTTTTCAGAGTTCTAAAAGTAGATTTGGAAAAATCAGATGCTGTTTATTCCTCTTTCTAATCCTATATATTATTTTAAATATGAGATCATATAGCTGTGAGCTATTTTTTTTGTTTCAGGGAAACCAAGCTTATTCAAGTCATTTTGTTACTGACTAGGTAGCTTCTAGCTCTAGAAGTAAGAAACACGCCAAAAAAACCCATTTCTCCCCATCTTACCTGTACTGCAATTTGTGTCCCATTGGATGTAGCCAACAATGTGACAGGTCTGGTTTCTGTAGTCACTAGGTGGTGTCCGTGCTGCTGGTGTCCCATTTCTGAGGAGGCACTGTGAAACGCTGCTAGGTCTTGGGCCACAATTGCAACCTTCAGGACAAAGGGACACAGTCACCTGCCTGGCACATCTGTTCCTGCCCCTCACCTCCTACCACCACTGCCTTCACACTTACAGTCAAAACTGGGATCACTCATCAGCATAATTGCATTGTGCAAAAGAAAAGTTGCCATAATTGTGTTCTCCAAATTATTACTAGCTCTTAAAAGATAAATATCCTCAGGACTGCAGCAATTTGATAAATGCACCTACAGACCTGTGCTTATCTACACAGAGATTAATAACTATCTTCATTTTCACGTGGTGCAATTTTAGAACAGTAGAATGAATTTTACCTTAAAGATAACATCATATTTGTACTAAAAAGTTAGCTGTTTTATCTGTACTTAAAAACCAACCCACAGACATAGACTTACACAAATGTTTCCCATCTGCCAAATAAATTACAGTCCCATAATATTAACCAATGAAATTATAGTTCATACTGGATTCTATACTTAGTTCTGTCACACATTTACTGTGTGACTGGGTAAAAAGCTTAGCATTTCTAGGTGTTATTTTACAGACACCTAAATGAATCATTGGACTGGTACCTCAGATATTTTTCTTGGTGCCCCCTTGTTTTTAACACATTTTAAAACATTAAAACCTGCAGATGTACAGCCCTGGGTAGAACACATCAGGCACTTAGGAGGGGGATGAGTGGGCCAGGTGCTGGAAACTGCTGAGCTAAATCTGCATCAACGCCAGCAGTGTGGTGGCTCAGGGCCCCTTTGCCAGCAGCTGCTGAGGGGACAGGAGCAGGTGTGCAGGGCAGTGTCCCTCACCTGCTGTCCCTCGCTGCCCTCTGCAGTGACCATGGCCACCGAGTGCGTGCCGGCCGAGGAGATGACGGCGTCGTGGGCAGGGACGGTGATGGTGGTGCCATCTTGTGTCACCATGGTGATGGTGTTGCCGATGGCCTGCATGTCTGCCTGGGAAATGTTCACCTGCAACACACAGCAGCTCCTGAGGCAGGGAAGGGGCTCAGAGCTGCCTGAGCCTCATTCCCTCTGCCCCACTGGCTGGGATCCAACAGCTCTGACCTTCCAGACACACTTACCTGCTCACAGAACAAAATATGGCTCTCTGTGGTAGGGGGGGATGCAAGCCTAATCCCAGAGCCTACCATTCCACGTTATCCCAAAAAACAGCATAACAGATTATCTATGCATGTGTCTTCCACAGAGGTCAGTGGGATTTAAGGTTGTACCACCTGACATACTTTGATCTTGATGTAAACACTAAAGAGCCCTATGAGGGTTTAGAATTGAAGCCACAAATAAACAATCCATAACTAATTAATGATATAAATTACTGATGTCTCCAGTAATGCATTAAGGCATCAGATATATAATTTGATGTCTGATTTACAAGGTAATAAATCCAAGAACTGAAGTCAAGCTGAAAGATAATTTAAATGTAAGAATTCTCTGTCAAGGCTTCTGCAGGACTTCATTTTAGAGGGTAAAAATTACTTAGTATTGCTGCAACTTCCAATGTCCTGGCAATGTAACAGGCCCCTTGGATATTTTACTTCAGTCTGAATTCAGAATATATCTTTCACATGTTACTGGTATTTCAGCTGCCCTGCCAGCTGATATAGATTTTTTTTCCCCAAAAGCCTTCAATGTACTGCCACAGTGAATCAAGAGAGTTGTGTTGAAATCCCCTTCAAAAGAAATTTTACATGAAATCCTTAAAAAAAAAAAGACAGCCATAGGGGCATTCAAGTGGAAAATAGTATCAAAGGATTCCTTAGCCTTTAGTTTATGTTAGAAACTGCACACCACCAACCAAACTGCTTGTGAAGGAAGCACCTGGACTGAAAAGACTTTCCACCCCTCAACCCCCACAAAGTGTGTGCAGAGAAGCCAGTGAAGATGCCCATCAGATATTAACGGCATAATCTGGGAATTGTGAGAAACCTCAGGAACAGGCTGTATATATAACAGTTGTTAACCCAGCCCATTTCAAAGTGACAAAGATAACAAGGAGAGACCAATCCCTAATCTAGGAAAACTTTACAGTTTCATGCCCCAGAATATGTGGTTTCACTTAGGTATTCCACAAGAGCACAACCCTAAAGATATCCTGACACAGCTCCGAAGAAGCTTCTTTCCACCAACATTTACCCAGAATCCTGTGTGATTTCAGAGAGCCCATGGAGAAGCTACAAGCTGTGCCTCAATTCTCAGCATGGTTTAGTCAGCAGGTGACACTGCAGTTACTTACATGTTGGGTTCCATCCTGGGATATCAGTGCTACTTGTTGGCCTAATCCCGACTGAGTAACTGTAGCAACCTGTGCAGAAATGACATCTTCTCCCTCCACACCTGTCACGTAGGTGATCTGGGAGCCTTTGAGCACATCTTCACCTTGACCTATTGCATACAAAAAGGCAAGAGGTAATTTTCCATATTCTAAATGCTACCAGGAGAGCAAATGACAAGTCCCAGTCTTGTCTGAAGGTTTTAAACAATTCAACAGAAAAAATTAGTGGAAAGATGAGAAAAATAAAAGAAAAGATACCAGAAGCAAGTCAGAAAGTCTTATTTTGGGAACATGGGGTATAATCTTCTACCAATGAGTTTAAAGACACATAAATACTACATATACATTTAATTTGTAAGCAAATATTAAAATGTGATAAACATTTCTAATTTATTCATTAAATGTTAACCTCTCCATTCAAGGGACTCCATGCAAACAGAACTGGATTTTTTTTTTTGAAGTTACTAATTAACAAACATACAGAAGAATCTAGTGATATGCCTTTGTGTGAAGATTTAAGTAAATTCATTATCTTGATAAATGTTTAACCTCAGCAAATAAATGTTATCCTTCCTTTAAAGGAAGGAATTAAGCTATAGTAAGTCTGCTTGGGGCATTCAGCGCAGTTTCCCACGAACATGGAGCAAAACAACTTTGCTAACCAAAACAGTTTGTGCGGATATTTCCAATCTTCAGGCACATCCAGAAATCACAATTGACAAGTAGTGTTTGTCCTTTCACAGTATTTCCTTCAGTCTGATCCTTCATACTCATAGGATTCAATACTCATGACACCATGAGCAGCCAACTCTGGGGGGTACTGCAGCCCAGCAGCTCCTTTTCATCTCTGCCTCTAGGACAGTTTACAGAAACTGCTCTAAACCACAGCAGAGCCAGCCCCTATCACTGTACTGCAAAAACAGATTTTTTTTTCTCAAGGCAGAGCCTTTACTCCCACACAAAAGATTGTCACCAGCCATGGTGTTTTATATATATATACACAGTCTTTGAAAAATCCCTAACTAAAGTCCAGTAAATTGCAATCAGCTTAGTCTCTCTGGGCCCTTAGCCACATCTGTGTTTTTAGCAGGTTTGCTGAGACTGCAACTCAAATTTCTCTCTTAACCCCATGACTGCTATGAATGAGTTTATTATTACCACGGCCAATTACCATGCAATTTCTGTTTACAAGTTGCCTACCACCCTAAAAAGTCTTACAAAGAAATTAAAGTACTCAATAAAGATATCTTAACTTTTTATCTATGTTTTCATTTCCTTGGCTATCAAAATCCTCCAGCAAAATATCATCCTGCCCTTTTTTTCTCTCCCCAACTAGAGATTCAAAGGCTGCAATTCTAACCTGGAGGTGGCTCAAAGAAAGCCTCTTGTTCTTCCTCAATGGGCTCTGTGTCGTTGTGTGCTGTCCGTTTGTGCATAGCAAGGGTAGAGATCTGCTTGTAGGTCTTCCCACAGTGATTGCAGTTGTAGGGTTTGGAATGAGTATGTACAACATGATGTTTGTATAAACTGGAATACTCTGTGAAACGTTTGTCACAGCCAGGAACTGTACACACATAGGGCTTCTCCCCTGCACAGGAAAACAAAAGGAATAAAGAGAAAGTTTTATTCAGGATGCACAGGAAAAATTGCCAGCAAATGATATTTGGGGACAAACCTTCATTGCCAACCATACTTAAAATTCAAAGGCAAGAGAGAAGTTCAACCTCACAAAGTTTATCAGTACAACATCTTATTGTCTTGAAGAATTATTGCTAGTAAATTTGGCCCATTTTTCTCCCTATCATTCCATCTAAAACATCCTTCTGATGAAGGCAGAATGATACAGGCTGAAAGCTGCCCTTTCAGTTTGCATTGCACTGAGAATTTTGTTACTTTATTACTGAAGCCCTATAGTTTTCCTCAATGATCAGATATATTCCTCAATGATCAGATATACTGATTAACTACTATCACTTCTGAGTATTGAAAGCTCTGAGGAAATCCATAGGAAGCATGTCTATAAACAATTTCAGTTTCATATAAAAAACCCCTTTCATTTAGAAATCAATGTAACGAGTGTCCAAATTACACTGTAAACTAAAAATATAAACTAAGCTATAAAATGTTGCTCTATGAAGCTTGTCTCTGTTTCTATAATATACATAATGCTGCCAAGCTGATATGGCTATCAATGGCTTTTACATTTTAGAATCTTCAAATTTTGCCTATTATTTCTGCACACTAAATAAGTATTCTGCTCACTAGATAAGTATTTTCACATCTAGTCTATAAAAAAGGAAGTTTTGACCACAGTTGCAGCAGCAAGGAAAATACAGTTGGGATGAAAGGGTGACTCATAACAGTGAGCCAAAGTTAAGCTCAGACTTGTCCTTTACTGATATTTATTTAAGAAACAGCTCACAAGGGAGGCAAGTCCCAGAATCATATTAAGGATTCAGCCCAATGTCCAGTTTAAAAAACTTTGTCTCCAAATCAAAATTATTCTGCCTTGAGAGCAAGATGGGAAATCTAACTGCTTAAATATCCTCATCTGAGGGGAGAGGACACCCAAACAGAATTACCAAGCCAAGTCATAGAAACATGACTATACCCAATTACAACACACCAAAACATTGTTCACAAGGAGAATGACACAGCCTCTCCCAAGCGGATTCCACTTCAAAACACAATAAATCACTCATATACCTGTGTGTATTCTCACATGATTCTTATAATTAGTTGCACTGGCAAAAGCTCTCCCACATCCTGGCTCTGTACAGTAATAAGGCCTTTCGCCCGTGTGTGTCCTGATGTGAACCTTTCTAATATTAGATGTTGTGAATGACCTGCCACATCCTTCAAAGGGACACTTAAAAGGCCTTTCACCTGAAAAAAAAGACAAGAAAAGGTGCACAAGCAAAGGTTACAAAAGAATGAATATCCCAAGTTACACTTAGATTTGAATGTAGGAACCTAAAGCTACCTAATTTTATCTGTGAGATCCTCAGTCAGAAATACCATGAACGTGCCACTGTGGAGTGTTCTAGCTTAGCCAAAATGAACAAAATTTAGGAAAATCATACAGTCTGTGAGCTAAATTATGAACCATTTAGATTAATACTTTAACATTATACAACAGACTCAGTTGCTTGGATTAGCTTGCACACTGCCCATAATCTAGCAACTGTTTAACAACCTTCCCAATTCATACATATATTATCCAAACCAAGCGTATCATACCTTGACATTTGACAATTGTTAATTCTTCAAATGAAAAAAAAATACCTTCATGATTTAACATATAACCAGGATAAACATGGATTAGTAAAACTTGTTATAGAAAGCATTAACCTTAAAAAAGAACAAACTTTCTAAAGAGAAGCAGCCGTAAAACTCAATTTTAAACCCCCAGACAATGCAAATCACAAATACAGGTTCTTTTGAAGTCTTTTTGTGTAATGTAAGTTTAAGCACAATAAGTTACATCACTGCACCACAGCATTTCACTGTGAATAGCAGAAGAGGCCAACCAATAATACTGCAATAACCCTGACCTTTCAGATCTGTCAAAGCACACAGAGAAGGAGAGCAAGAGGGGTAAAATTTGGAGACGTTGGAGCCACTGACAGACTGTCCTGGGGTAATTTCCCACTTCCAGAGCCGAGTACATTCCACACACTGTGCTGCTTACCAAAGAGCAGAATCTGAGAGCAAGAGCAGAACACCACTACAGATACAACTGTAGGTACTTAGAAATAAAAGAACAAGTCCTGATAGACAGTAATACCACGAAATTCCAAAGCAGATCGCTCCTTGGCAGAGGCAACTACTATTCACTCCTTCGGGCAGCTGTTTTGGGAAGGTTTTCCAGCTTCCTGCCAGGGCAGTGTGTATTCCCCGAACACCTCAGTGTTGTGTTACCATGGCTCCCCTAATCCTCGCTGCAGCCAGGACCCCAAACAGTCCCAAAGCAGCAGGGCTGCAGAGCCAGCCCCACCCAGCAACAGACCCTGCTCCAGAAACCAGGACAGACGGCTCGGAAACAATGACCGCAGGAATGTCACCAGACCGGCCCCTGCAGGGGCCTTTTCAAATTCTAATGTACTTCCTAGCAAAGCGACCTGTTTCCAGGTGACAGCGAATTCCAGCTCTCGAAATGCAAAGCCTTGGGGTTCTACCCCTCTGCAGCACGAGGCACCATCCACAGCAGCTCTCCTGATGCCAGAGCGGCGTGTCTGGGGAGGTCATGGAGGAAGCCAAAGCAAGCATTTGATAGCACTGAAAGCAAGACTTGACTCTACTCAAAGACGGGGAGAAGTCACTTCTGGTTAAAACAGGCAGAAAGTGAAGGAAGTGCTGACCCTGATGTGCCTGCTAAAGAAGGGAAAGGTTTCTGAGCCGTGGGAGGGAGTGGGAGAGCCCAGAGCTGACCCTGCCCTGCTGCAGCTTGCACAAGGCATGAGCACACGCTGCTCCATCCACCTGCACAAAGCTGGTGCTGCACTTTTCCTCTCATTCTTTAGCTTCCTGGAAACTCATAAATCTAAAATGAGACACCTCTGGGCCCTGATCTGCTGGGATATTATGATTCTATACTCATATTGTTCAGGTGGGTAGGTTACATAGGGCTGGCTCAAATCTTTGGTCTCAACTGCAAAATGTTATGAACAAAAATCTGCCAATTTTTTTGTGAGAGGAAAAAAAAAAAAGGTTACAAAAACTAATCAGACCAGGGTTGCTGCTGAGGTGCTGTTTGTTTGTCATGATAATCGCGGGTCGTTATAGTTAATGGTTCTCTTTGTATCAGTAAAGGCCCTGGCCAAGGCGGGGCTAATAGCTCTCTCCCCCGGGCAGTGAGGAGAAAGATGAAACACGGAGGGGAGACATGCAAATTAACTCCAGGACCATCATGCCATGAGAAGCTACTGCTCTAAACGTACTGAGAAAACCCCCAACACAACGAGCCAGTATAAAGATGAGAAATTAGAGCAACGTCTAGATGTGAGGAGCAGAGTGCTGGGCCTGCAGAGGTGTTGAAAAACCTTCGTTTTTCCTCACCCTGAGTGCAGGGGGCGAGATTGGGACATCCAACAAGATCTGGGTCACGCCCAAAAAACTTCCACGAGGGTCGGACCCCCGGCTCTGCCCCCAGTGGACAAAGCTGAGCACATCCTCCTCCTGCGAGGACCGACGGAGGCTGCAGACTCATCGAGCTTCCCATCCTGAGCTGATCACTTTTAATAAAGGCATTAAAAAGGAGGAAAAGTCTCCTTGCCCTGTTTATTTCAGAAAACAGATTAAATTACCACACACCTTCTGTGGTGGTTTAAAAGGAAACAGTCCACAGATAGGAAACCTTTCGGTTCATAGTCTGTACTTGATACAGTGCATATCAACAGTCCTCTTCCTGAGCTGAGCTGATATGTGCTCACACTGATGTTTAAAGATCAAGACAGCACTAATCCCAACAGAATATTTTTGTGTATGGAAGTCCAAAAAACCAGAAATATCTTCATGTAATCCTGAGTTTTTACAATTTTTATTGCCTGTATATACATCCCACTCTGCAAAATTTTAACTATTTTTAATTTTAAAAAAATCCTAACCCCTACTTATTTTATTTTTTCTTCTTGACTTACAAAGATTGAGACAGTTGAGTGGAAAAGCTTGTCAGTGTTCTAGCAGAGACATCAATATATTTAATGGAATTGGTTAGCCAGTGATAGATTGTCCTTGCTACATTTAGGGGTTGTTTTTCTTGAAGATCACAGGCACAAAGGAGGCATTGTGCAATCTTGTTTACACGTGTGTGCAGCCACAGAGTTTTGCAGAGTGTAGTGTGCTGTCTAGAATTTGTGGTTTGGCTTTCAATTTAATGTTTTTAGACAAAATGTAAGATTTTATTTTATTGTGCCTTTGCAACTTTTAGTAGCTGTTGGTTTTCTATGACATTTTGGTTTTTCTACTGGAAGAAGAGATGGGAAATGAGGATAACAAGCTCAGAATATCAGCTTTCATGGAGCTGGCATGCAAGTTATATTAAAGCACCAAAACTGAGGAACACTGAAGCCATTTCTAAGAGGCAAGACAGATTACTGAGGAAATGTTCCTTGTTCTGTTACAGCTGCAGATGAAACTGTAAAGGCAATGAGTGACTCAGTGACAATGTAAGTGAGGCACTACTAGAAGTTAGTGCATTTGCCATAACAGTGTGAATCCTTTAGCACTTTTTCCAAGAAAAGCATGCTGGATTTAATGCTTACCATGCTGAAATGCTGCTGAGCTCACTGGGCTTCAGAAAGAGAATATACACAGGCTGATTTGTCAGTATAAAGTCACAGAATGAGGAAAGAGAAAGAACTAAAAATGCACCGAGGTGAATGAACAAAGATGTGAGCTGACAGTACCTGTGTGTGTCCGAATGTGCTTCTGCAGGTCTCCAGAAGTCTTGAAGGACTTGGTGCAGTTCTCCTCAGTGCAGCGATAGGGCTTCTCCCCGGTGTGCGTGCGCACGTGGCTCTTCAGCCCGTACCCTGGGACACAAAGGCTGTCAGCAGGGCACCAGCACACAGCCAGGACACCCAGCAACCAGCACACAACCCCAGCACTCAGCAAAGGCTGTCTGTCAGCAGGGCACCAGCACACAGCCAGGACACCCAGCAACCAACACACAACCCCAGCACTCAGCAAGGGTGTCTGTCAGCAGGGCACCAGCACACAGCCAGGACACCCAGCAACCAACACACAACCCCAGCACTCAGCAAGGCTGTCAGCAGGGCACCAGCACACAGCCAGGACACCCAGCAACCAACACACAACCCCAGCACTCAGCAAGGCTGTCAGCAGGGCACCAGCACACAGCCAGGACACCCAGCAACCAACACACAACCACAGCACTCAGCAAGGCTGTCAGCAGGGCACCAGCACACAGCCAGGACACCCAGCAACCAACACACAACCCCAGCACTCAGCAAAGGCTGTCAGCAGGGCACCAGCACACTCAGCAACCAGCACACAACCACAGCACTCAGCAAGGCTGTCAGCAGGGCACCAGCACACAGCCAGGACACCAGCAACCAACACACAACCACAGCACTCAGCAACCATCACCAGCAAAAGCTGGGATTGCTATTCCACTCAGCAATATTGATGAGTAAAATTTACTCTTTCATTCTTTGCAAGCTCTTCATTCTACCTGACAGAGCAGCAGAACTCTAGATAAGAGTTTAGAAATTCTTATATTCCTTATTTTTTATTATTTTATTTATTTCCATGATTCTTCTCCTTCCCTTCAGAAGGATAAACTGCAATTGTGTGGACAAATATTTATTCTGCCTTCTGAAAAAGCCATATGCTGTGCATTCCATCGAGTTTTTACCTCTTCCCACTACTGTCATCAAAATGACATCTAATTATTTGCTCACAGGAAAAGCAATAACCACAAAAGAAGTCAGCAGTAAAATCACATATACAGGTGCTAACCAAGAGCAGTCATAGACACTCATTCTCTTTAAGATTACTTTTAGGAACTCATCATCAAAAGCTCTACCAGTCTGAAGTGAACTTTGGATCAGACCCTCTATAAATTATTTTGCAATGAGCATTTAAGCAAAATTTTCCTTTCAGCACTTCACTGAAAAGATAATGACCAAAGAAGCCTGAAACAGCCATTTTAGAAAATGAACCTGAATGTCACCTGTATCCACAAGTGATGTATAAATTTGTACAAAATAAAGTCTGTAAGAAAATGACATCTGCTTTAATTTCAGTGAGTTCTTCCCAAAACAGCTGAAATTCCTGTTCTTGAAGCTTTTAAAAGCATGAAGCATGCTAACCAAGCTGAGCATTAATTCACATTTATATCTAAAATAAACTCAATTTCATGACCCAGCCCAGGAGAGTTCTTAACATTTAAACCAAAGACTGCTCAGTACTTAAAGTGAACTTTGTCCAAGGCAAGGATTGTTGAACTACAATAGCACAATGCCTCTGATCCAAAATAGTGTTTATAAACAAACAGCTGTTTATAGCCATACACCACTGTGTTAAAAAGGAAGAGAGTATTTAATGACATAGTTTTGAAATCCCTTTACAAACACTATGCAATTAAACTTAGGTGCAGCCCTTTAAAAGTGTGGCTGTTTCCCTTTTGACTCTTTGCATCAGTATTTATTTTGCTTGTTTCTATCCAAAGCAATTGTAGCAAATGTATTGGAACAGATTAAGTTATTTCAAAAATACCTTATTAAAAAAACAGAGCCTAACTTTTCTAAGCATGATACTAATTTACATTCCAAGTAAAAGAATAAAATTTGAAACAAGTTTTGCTCTTCCACTTCCTTCCATGTTTCATTCCTCATAACTGCATTTTGCACAATCAAATTCCATCTCAGGGAGACCATCACTTATGAGCAGAATAATCTGTACAAATGGAGAGTTGCCTTCATGACAGATGTCACTCTGATACAAATTCAGTAAAGAACACTTAAACCAGCATCTCCTCTCTAAGTTCCTTTCAAATTTAGACCAGAAGATCAGGAATCTGCCCCTAGCCTACAGGTTCAGCTTTCTATTATCACTTCATTTAACTTTTGCTATTAGTTTAATGGTAAGAAAGGCCTATTTTTAATATTTAGCTTGACTGTAGATGACACATGAAGAGTGAGGGAAGTATTGAGTGCTTCACCTCCTTCCCCCTTCAGTAAGAGTTAAACCCTCTGTCCTTTCTATTGCTACACTAGATGAAAATGTAACCTTTTTTTACCAGTTGTCCCAACCAACTCAGTGGTTAAAAAGGGCAATATTAAAAATGTACTTTATTCACAGACAAACACTATCAAGCAGGAGGAGCTAGTCTGCACAAGGTTACCTGTTGCAAAGGCTTTGCCACATCCAGGATGTTCACACTGGTAGGGTCTGTCTCCTGTGTGAGACCTTTCATGCACCTGTTGACATCCAATACAGTGACTTAATGAAATGCTGTATCTGGTTACTTCAGCACAGAAACAATTCATTCTCAAAGCCAACATATTTTATTTAGCATACTAAGATTCACATTGAAGTGTCTGTTTATGTCAGTGATGAAAAAATAATGAAATATGGTAACAACATTTTCCTTAAAACGAAAGAGTCTCTTTGCAAGGTGTAACCTGATCCTGCCAGTCAGTTTGGCACAAAACATTTCTGTAAATACATGCACAGTTGCCATCAGGCACTACACTAAAGACAGGAGGTAAATATGCCTTAGAGCCCACTCTCTATCTGATTTTTGACTGAATGCTTCCAATGATGCTCTTATATTGCATGAAACCTCTACAGCAAGGACATCATTTTAGCAATGACTGCTAAAGCCAGCCACTCACTGGCTCCTGTGGTCAGACACAAAGCAGCACTGTGAGCAGGTTACCTCATCAGCAAGGGATTGTGCCAGCCTCAGCTGGAATGTCAGCAGCCCTAGTCCATTCACCATTTCAGTAATTCCTTTACTTAATTTAAAATAAGGAAGAGAATTGAGAAGTTGCCAACTGTGAAGAAAAAATGTTCCAGTTTTTCACTCTGAATATTAGTTTTGAAGACTCTCACTTTGTACCATGATGGTGAAATATTTCACAGCCTGGACTTTTTGGAAGATCATGCATACATGTAAAGTTGATAAAGCAAATTCTGGCAATGAGCAGCTGAACATGATCCCAGAACATTAAATAAACTCAGCTGAGCACCACCAATTACTGCAAAATCAATCCAATAAACATTTGATAAACAGCCCATTGCAACTGGCTCCCTCTCAATTTCTATTACTTTTAACCACATAATCTTTCCAAAAAAATCATATCTACAAGGTAGCAATGCACATTTTCCATCTCCTCACCTTAAGATGGTGAGCTGTTGTGTACAGTTTTCCACAGCCATCATAATCACAGCGAAAAGCTTTTTCTCCAGTCTGCTGAGATTTTGCTGTCACTCTTGTTCCATGTCCTTGCAAGACAATCTTAAGTCAAAGAGAAAAAAATTTGAAAAAACCAAACCACATACTAAAAAAAGAACAACCAGAAGGGATCAGAGAAGTTACACACTTTATTTTGCTATCAAGTCAGAGTTGATTTTGACATGTTTCTTTTGTTTCTCTTTGCTTTGCTATGCCAGGTATTTCTGAGCCCTTAATTAATAAACTAAAAAGAAATAACTGAAAATCATGATGGAAACAGTAAAACATATTTACTTGTACCTAGCAGACTTAAAAGCTTGCATTAATTAGTCCAATAACAAGGACAAATTATTTAAAATATAAGCACAGTGGTAAAATGACCAAATTAGTAGACAGACAAGTCATAGGTGCTAGATCTGTCCCTAAGGGAAATTAGTTATAAATCAAATATAAGTTCATGGAAAGGCCAAACAATAATTAAATATCCTTAGAATGAGCATTTTTTTAAAATGAAGTAAAGCATTTTTAACTTGGTCTGCCATGCAGGTACTTTGATCAAGCTAATTGGAGCACTGTGAGCCAGGTTCTACTCTCCCTTGTGGCATGACAACAGGAAAATAAACAGCACAGCTTCAGGAGGTAACCTAAACCCCTTGTACAGGCTCCTTCCTACACTGACATGCAAGAAACATGAAAAATCCTGACATTCATACAGACAGAACACAGAGGCAGCAGCCTGAACATCAGCACTTCCACACAACTCTGTGAAAAGCAACTGAGACTGTTTTACACTGTCTGTCCTTTCAAATCACCTCCCTTTTGTTACAAATCCCATTCTATTCCAAACTATTAAAAGAATATTTCACAGGGTGGAGGAGGAGACAACACTCTCAGCAGAAAACAGTCAGCTGCAGCAGGCTGCTCACACCCATATCCAAACGGGTTCTGAGTATCTCTGAGGAAGGAGACTCCTGAGGTCTGCTCCCCACGTTCACATTCCCAACCAATGCTTTTGGCAACTGAGGCTCTGCAAAGTGGCTCCCTTTGCTCAGTAGCCTGCTCAGACTGCCCACTGCCACCCCTGAGCTCCAGACTGCTCCTCCTGTGCCCTGCTGTCATGTCCTTCTGCAGATACCAAGGATGTTAAAATTCCCCATGAGGCCGTGGGCCTGCGAACACCAGGCTTGCTCCACTTGTCTGGAGAAGGCTTCATCTTCCTCCTGATCATGGCCTTGTGCACAGTCACCAGCTCAGCACCCCCCCGGGCTGAGCCACATCCCATGCCACAGCCCTGTGCAGTCCTGCTGCTCTCTTTCCCCAGCTGGCCCTTTTAAGGAGCCTGGATCCATCACCACAGCACTTCAGCCACCTGAGCCCTCCCAGCACAGCTCCCTGCACCAGGGACACTGTAACAGCACACCTTGATTTCCTTTCAGAGAAATCAGATTTCACTGCTAACACCTTTCCCACAGATCCTTCAGAGAGGATGGAATAACCCGTTACCTTCAGAATATTTGTAAGACTAAATGAGCAAAGTTTAATACAAAACTTTTAATCAGCTGAAATGTTCACCTCCATCACTTCAGAAAGTCTCCTCTGGAACCACAGAGAAAAATAATCTGGATCAAGAAACCATTACTGATACTATTGTTTAACCTATGACAGCATGAGTCACAGAAATCACTTCAATACATTCAGGATCATAAAGAACACACTGGGTTGAGCACCTGCACGGAAGCACTAATTATTTTTTTCCTTTCTATATCTTTACTACTATTTCTTTGTTGTTCCACCATATAAAAAATATTAATATTAAATATTTATATAAAAACATGTGTATACTTGCTAAGTTCTGCCATAAAGTTCAAGTATGCCAAAGTTGAAAAGAAAATGAAAACAATTCTGTAATGTGCTGATATCTGCAACGAAATAACCAGCCACAATCCTACCAATATTAATATTGGTATTGGATACAAAAACTGGGGAGGAAGCACCTTTTTAATAATGTGGAACTTACTGAGAGGAACTGTGTGCTTCAAATACTTTTAAACAGAATGAATAAATAAAGAGAATTCAAAACCCTCTATTTTTAGGAGATCACAACTGCATCCTGATCTCAGAGAGGTAACACAGGAGAAAACAAAGATTGTGGATCAGATTTTTCCTTGGATCAGATTTTTCTACTGCACACATAAAAGCAGAATCATATAACCAAAGTGTGTATTATGAGCAGATGGGTATGACAGGTTTGAAAGGAAATAGTGAGATATCCATTTGGGCACACAGAGTCTTTTGTTTTCCCATGTAGAAATCACAAAGAAGTTTTATGCTTTTTTTTCTTTGCTCAAACACCTAACTAACCACATAAACCTGAGTGACTGCTTAGCAGTGTGACATCTGTTCTGTGCTGTCTCTGTGGACTTTAAAAGTTTATAAATATACATCTATTTAATTCTACATCTAAATATGAGACTATTTTATAAATTATATATTAATACATATGAATACAGAATGAGTTACAAGTAGGTATCTACTTAAATAAAGATATAAGAATGATTTCTATTTTTATACAGAACTGATAGCTGTGGGCCCCTTCAACTGGAGGCCAACTGCAGTCACCTTATAAGGGTCAGAATTTGAGACTAAGCCTCATTACCTTTTTCAAATATCAGATCTTGTTTTGTTTGGAACATGCAGTGCTCCACAGATTGGCACATTTCCATATTGCACATATGTTGCCATATATGTATAAGATAAAACCACATTCAGTTTGCTTTGGGGCTGAAGCCAAAATCAATATTTAGGTGGATACTGATTACAAGTAATTTTGCTTAATTGGCTCTTACTTCAGCTAAAACCAACAAAGCTTTTATCTTACTCCTCCTTGAATTCTGCCTTTCATTGCAGTTGTATCTCTATTCCAACCTACAAGTGCAAACCCTCTAAATTTCTTAATTTTATTTTCTGGAACATGATCCAATACAGTAAATAATTTAAGTATTAGTTATTCTCTCCTTCCACTGTCATGCCACACAGGCAAAAGTGAAGTGTCTGCAGCTTTAAATATTGTGAGATCTAACTTGTAAAAGATAGAAAATTTGAGCTGTGAGAGGTGAGCCTATAATTATTCCTTTCACAGATTATGTATTTTGAACTTGGAAGAAGACATTTTTCTCCTTGTCTACTTCATTACTTCTTAAATTAAGCAAAAAGAAAAGGTTTGCCCAGAGAAGCCCCATTCTCAATGCAATGACTTTATTTTTGATTTTGTCATCTGAACATGTGAGGATATAGAGGTTTTAGTATTATTTTAGTTGTATATTTGAAGCCCAGGATACATTTTTCTTTGTCTTTTCCTTTAATAAAATACATTATAATGCCAAAATACCATTCTCCCTACATAATTTTATGGATACTAGGGAAAAAAGCTTGAGACTGAGTAAGTTGCACCTATATTTTCCATTACCCTTTGAACTTTTACATTAATCTTTTAACATTTAAAGGTTTTTACATTGCTGTGTACAAACAATATGATCCAGATGAAGAAATTGAAGTCTTTTTCTGTTCTTTAAGCATCCTCTAAGAGCAACACTCAACTACTGATTCTTTATAAAACCTGCTATATAGGTCAGGGACCCTAAGAGGGCAAGTGGAATCAAAAAAAGTCATTAAAGAGAGATCAGTTCCAGACCTATGCCTGGAATGGTCTCTCTTAGAAGAAATTTAATAACTGAGACAGCATTTTTCTGCTTTAAATACTATCAAAAGCCAGCTCCTTCTCTGGAAAGAACTTCTGAAATACTTACACTCTTATTGAAGAAATACTCAGATCAGCTTGAAAAATTTTAGGAAGCCAACATAATTTTTAATTACCTTTTAACAGGAAAACCCCCTAGACAACAGTATTAGAAGTATTAGAAGATGTTTTACAACTCTTGTGACAGGATCTTGTACAGAGTGAGATACTATAATCTATCTGTATAGTTTGAAATCCACAACTGCTGAAGGGTAGAAGCAAACCATAGTTCATGGCTACAGGACTCCCTATCATGCACCCTGCTGGGCAGAAAAGACAAAAGAAATAAATATATTTAATTATTTTGTATTTAGCACATACCTGCATTTTTTTATCTTGTTCATTTTCACCTATAATTCCTGTGCTACTAACACTGTCATTTCCATCAATAGACACCTGAAAAACAAAGTTGAAATAGGAAAAACATTTACACCAGTTACTTTTATTTGTCTCAGAAACAGAGGGTTACAGACAGTTCCTGGGTTTATTATTTCACAGCTCTCTAGCTCCCTCTTGGAACATGGATATCCCATAGTACATGAACTTACACAAAAAGCACCACTTGCAGCACCTGCATTACACAACAGACCAAGTGAGCACAGCAAAGTTGTTTTGTAACAAGCTAGGAAAGACTGCAGGAACTAAGGATGTTAAATTAATAGACAAAAGTATTACAATATATCAATAAATTTAACAATAATGAGTTCTGACAAACAAACCCAAACCAAACATTTGTTTTTTTTATAATAAAGATCTCTCTCACTCCTTATTAAGCAGAATGTACTTGTTCAAACAGCACAACTGCTTTTTGAATCAAAATACCTGAGGCAACGTGTTACATCTCAATCTGAACCAGTCAAATTACAACTAAGCAAGGACTTGGGTATTGCTACATGGGTTTGTTTTTAAAGACAGTCTCCAGGAGGAGAAAGGTATTGCTGTTTCCAAGGAGCTCATAAAAATATTTGAAAGACTGTTAGATGTTAATGTGAAATTTTTATTTAAATAAAAATGTAATTATTCAGTTGAAAAAAAACACCCCAAACTCTCTCACAAGCAGCAGCTCAAAGAACAGCATGTTACTGGTCACTATATAAAAAATTAAAGTGTACTTTGCATAGTTTCCCATCCCTAAATTGTCTCTGTACTAACCACAGGCATTCACAATACTCTCTGCTTTCATCATATTCAAGGCTGAGACTGATGCACCTAAGCCTAGCCTAAGTGATTTTATTCCTCTCTAGAGCAGTTTGGCAGGAACCCTCCCTCCCAAGAGCCACAGCAGGCCCCTGAGATCCCTGGGGTTGTGTGAAGCACCTTGCCCACTGCACCAGCCCCCAGCAGTTTGTCTGAAGACTGGCAGGACTCATCCCATGAGAGGTTTTCACACACACTCTAAATTAGACAATTTACTTTTGGGGACTTTGAACTAAAACAGTAATAAGGAAAGTGCCCAAACAGAGGTAAATTTACATTACAAAAAGATTGAAAAGAGTGTCAGAAAGCAGGTAATTTTGGGGTGTTTTTTTCAGAGGGAAACAGCTATTGTGGGACCTTCCCCCTTAGAATTTTTAAAGGAAGAGGGGGACCTGCACAGAAGGGAGACTTAAATTACTTCAACCTGAACTTCCTGTTGTTGGTAGAGAGAAGAACTGCTGACATGAACCTAGAACTTGATCAACTATTGGAAACAAATGATGCCAAGAGAAGGTGTGTGCATGTGTTGAGGCATGCACAAATCCCAGTTCCTGCACTCTGCCAGCAGCTGGGATGGCACAGGAGAGCAGCTCTTGGGAGGCAAGGACGTGTTGTAACCTCTTCACCATTCCATCACCTATTCTCACCTCCCTGAGAGCAATGACCTTTTCTCCTGGCTTGCTTTGGAAGGATGGTGGCATTGACTCAGCCCAAAATTAGAGGACTCAAGTCTGCATGTGCTTTGCATGCTGAAAAGTGGCACTTTCCTGCCTCAAGGAGAAGTGAGGGACAATGAAAAATGTACATGTTCCACCACTTCAGTGAGCTTCTGGGGAGCCTGCTTGGGCCTCTTTGTATGAGCTCTCTTATGTTCTACACTGAGCTTGGGCACCCCACTGATCTTTCTGTTTCTGCCTGTTGCATAGGACAGGGAAACAAAGAAGAACCACCACTCTCCAAATTCACCTTTTTTTTCTTTGCCCTTTAAATTTCAAAAAGAAAGCCTTAAAAGAACCAAACAAAAAAAGACACTCAACTTTAAATTTCTCTTTTGCACTATTGTAAGAATTCTTGAAGGATTCCAGGGCAGATCTTTGAGCTCCTCCTAAAATAATCTCTTTTATGCTAAAGAAAGATTTAGTCTGCCTTCAAATAAAAACACAAGGGCACCTACATTGAGTCAAAGTAAAGGCCATACCACTGCACCATTTCAGTCCCACCAGCAGCCAGCAGCAGATGCTGGAGAACACTAAACAAACAGCCCAGCATGAAGTGATGCATTCCCCATAACATTCTGCCAACCTCCAAGCAATTTGTGGTTTATGAACTTCCTGAACCAGAAGTCACGTGTTTCTACTTAATAGCCATGGACACATTTTTCTTCCATGAATTTATCTAATTACTCCTTGAATCCAAGGACATATTAGTGTCCACAATATCCTACAAGCAGGGCAGTGCTTAACTTTGAGCTGTCTGAAACAGCACCTTCCTTCTTCTTGAACCCATCACATGTGAGTTTCACCTGATGTTTCCCAGTTCTGAAACTGATGCAGCCAATGACAGATCACTGCTCTTTTTTGGGCTACCTAAAATTCTGTAAAAACCTATCATATACTTACCATGTGTATTTCATTTCCTCCTGTACCTTTCTCAAGGTGTCTGAAACACCAGCTATGAAAACTGTACCTTGCCTCCCTATGAAGAGTGCATGGACATGGAAAAGAATCACAAAACTACATTTCTTCTTTTAAGAGAGATCCAGGGTTCTGCCCATTGAGCTGATATTTGGTTTTGTACCCAAAAAACCCCATAAACCAAGTGTAGTGCTTGGAAACTCACTTCTACTGACTGTCCCCTAAAGGGTCCAGCAGTACCAGTCAAAATAAGGTTCTGAGATGAAAGCTTAAAGAAAACAATTTTTCCTAAACAAACACTTAAGTGCACTACAGGAAACAAATTCACATTACAGAATTAAAAAACCCATATTGAGTTAAATAGGATGAAAATGCAAATTTATTTGCATTTCTTCTGTTTCTTTTTCACCTTCTCAAAACAAATATGTATCAGAAATTAGGATTAATACAGATGTCAGCTAAGAAGGGCAAAGTTGTGATTGATTTAATCTAAATGAAATAGTACCTGTGGAATGTATAAAAGCTACAGCTCAACTAACATTGAATTACCTTTTATTTCATGAAATGTTAAATCACAACACAATTTGACTGCCTGCCTTAGGATCTCTCAATTCTAACAGACAGAAGCATAATGAAAAGAACAGTGAATAAGCTATTTAATCATCCTAACTGGCCTCCCAAATTTTGACAACTCTCTGTGACATAGAGGACAGACTTTAAAATACATTCTGCTCTTTTTCCAGAGCAATACAAGCACTGATGGCAATTATCTATCTGCTGGGACACAGCTTAACTACAGAGTCATGGAAGTTGCATCACCCATTACCATACTTACATCATGCTTTACAGAGCCCAGGAAAGTGAACAACATGAATTTTGTGCATCCTACTGCATTTTTATTATTTAAAATAGAGAACAAAGAAGTTTTTTTCTGAACTGTCTGATTGTCTTTTCTACACTTCATACCATGTGCTGCCCTTTCTCAGTACACCAGGCCACACTCTTCCCAGCCAGGAAAAAAAAATTAATCCAGTAACAGTGCCTGAACAAGAATAACTCAACTTTGTCCTTCTTTGCAAACAGTGTCCTTCCAAGAGACTCCTTTGCAATGGTATAGGATAGAGAAGATTTTAGTTTGGCTGTCTAAAGGGCTTTCTAAATCCTACTCCAGTTCAGTGTTCAATCTTTTCTCCTTTTTATGCAACACTAGGCACCAGAGCTGCTCATGACAGTGAAGCACTGTCATGACAATTTAGTGAGCTCTTCTAGGAGTCTGAGACTCTCCCAGCTACAATTTAATTTCTTAAACAACAATTGGCTTGTGCTGCCAGGTATGTTGTGCTGTACACTTTTTTAAGACATGATGGCTAGAGGAAATGCCTTGCAGAGTACCTTGGCTGCATACTGCTCCAAAGCACTGATGGTGTCAGGGTCGATGGCAGCATCCCCCGTGTGCAGCCCTGCCACCGTGCCATCGGCCTGGATGGCCAGGATGGTGTCTGACTGCGGCATCTGCACCGTGTGGTGGATGTAGGCAGTGGTTCCATCCTCCAGCTGCACAGCCTGCAGGGCACTCTGGTCATAACTGTCTGAGGAATGATATTGCACAGTGTTAGGATTCTGAAAGGAGCAGCAGTGTGTTACATGAGAAACTACTGCTCTCCAGGAGGTGTCTCCTGAAGTCATAGACACATATGAAATATATGGGAAATAGAACCATTAGTTTATAAGAAATATAAACACTTAAAATAATGCTATGAATAACACAGGAATTTGTTTTCAAGACAATACCTCCTATAGTTTTATTTCTACACTTCAAAAAGGACAAAAAATTTAAATTGATCTAGCTTTATTTACAAAGGAAATCACGAGGAACACTAATATGCTTTCCATTGCAAATCCACCAATAATAATATGAAAATAATATAACAGATCTACTGATATCATTACTTCAGATTTTACAATTCATAGATCTCACATTTCAAGAAGAAAATCATGCAAATATGCAAAAGAACCACAAAAAATGACTTTTAACAAAAAAATTCTATATTACATTCTTTCCTCTTACTATTGTTGGCTGTAAAATGTAATTGTCACACTGATTTATACAGTCTTAAAATACATACTTGATCACTGTTTCTAGAGAAGTGGTACTATTTCCAAGACTAATGTTTCTGCAGATGATTACACAAGTTATCTGGAATAATGACATTTGTGCTCTCAACTGTCAGCTGTCACATTTTCTGCCCTACTACCTAAAGGTATAAACTCACTCAACTGTGATCCTGGGCTAAATAAACAGTGAAATACACCGGGTCTGATTACATTTATAACTGTTATAGGAGGCCCAAGTAAAGTCTCATTTCAACAATTTTCAGATATCAAAGTTAAAGCAACAAGTAATTCACACTGAGAATCTCATTAAGATGATAATTTTTAGAGAGTATCCTGTAAAACCCTGCTGAAGTTCTGTTGGACACTGAGGTGACACATGCCACTTGCAGAGCAGTTACCTTTTGAGGTGTGATGAATGAATGCTGTGGTTCCATCTTCCAGCTGAACCGCCTGTCCATCCTCCAGGCGCAGGCTCTCCCCTGCTCAGGAGAACAATTACAGCACTTCAGCAAGACCTCAGAGAATCCTCAGATGCAAAGATTAAACACTCAATACCCAGGATTACAAAATACCCAAGATCTCTTCATGATTATTTCCATTAAAATAAGAAATCAAGCTATTATCATGACTGTTGATTACTTAATAGCAATATTTATCAGTAATACATTATTTTAGAACATATTTATTGTATTATTGCACTCACTGCTTTTAGGCATAGGTACATGTTGAACATAAGCAGCAGAACCATCTTCTAATTGAATCACTTGGCCATCCATTAATTTACCATCTGAAATACACAGAATATTTTTAAGAATTTTAATTGTGTAACACATCACAGTTTTAACACACAGTTGATTAATTAATTAATTAGTTAATTTCTAGTATCTAATTTCTAGATTAACATATATTTATAAATAAAATATCAACAAGAAATAATGTTTGGTAAATAGAAAGCACAGTGTGACTGTACAGAGCTTTTAAAATTCTGGGATTAAAAAACCAGAAAAGGTCTGCTGTCCTATCTGTTAGGCAGAATGTTGATATCCAGGTTTGAACAATAAAGATCTCTTCACTTTTGTTTAACTCATGTTCTGAGTTTAATTTTTGCATCTTATTAGTGGCAAAACAAAAACATTTATTTTATAGCATAACCATAATTTCCCACTGGAATTGGAACTTCAGAAATATTGTACAGATTTTGCCTGACTTTACAATGCAAAGAGAGGGTTAGAAAGGAGAATTCCACTGCAGGAGCCATCAGTTGGCAGTGCTCTGCCTACCTTTAGAATTGTGCTGGATGTAAGCAGTGGAGCCATCAGCCAGGGTAACTGCTTGCAAACTTACACCTTCCATGTTTTCCAAGTTGTCACCATCTAGCAGGGAAAAGAGTTCACCTTCAGTACAACCAGAATGGAACCCTATAAATCTCAGCTGCAAGACCTCCATAAATTATGGCATCCCCTCAAAGCACAGTGGTTTGACAAATAAGAAGAGCAAGTAGTTCTTACTTGCTTTCTGGTTTCTAAGCCTGGGACATGTACTAGGGTCACATATTCTAGATTTTGCTCTGTAAACATGACAGCTAAATGTTATTTGCCTTAACTAAAAAAAAATACAATGTCACTGAATAAATAACTACAAAGCTGAGGTTTTAGGAGAACTATGAATTAAATCACCAGAGCCAACAGTAAAATAATGACACACATACTGTATTGATAATTTTGTTTTGTACAAACTACTTGTCATTAATACACACAAAACTATTTAGATTAAAATGCAGATTTAGGATAGAGTTTGTAATCATGTAAAATCATAACAAAGCTGTCAGGAAACCTCAAGTTTAAGCCAATTTCAAGTCATTAATCTATTTTAAAACTCAACTTGCTTAATACATACTTACATATCAACTGAATTTACAAAGTATAAAACAGTAAGACTATACAGAGAATAAAGTCAGATTTTATATTTCATATATTTTGGGCACATTTACACTTCTATTATCTTAATTAAAAGATAATTTCCATCCAGAATTAAATTAGTGAATTTAATCAATCTCAGCTAACTGTTTTCTGTTGGACTTTTGATTCAGAACACACGACATGAATGCTAGTGCTTTATCTGAGTTTCAAAGAGAAAAGACATAATAATGTAGAGGTATTTTAACCTGAAGGGTCACCTTGCACAGCTACAGCTTCTGTTAGACACAGAGTCACGTGCTGGGCCTCCATTCCTCCTCCAGAAAATTCCGTCATTCCCTGCGAGTCTCGATTGATCTGAGCTAATAACATCGTCCACCTAGAAAGACAGGATTCAAAACCAGAACACTGAAATACAGAGCCAGTACTACATAATCCCAGTTTAATGTGATTTTTATACTGCTGCTACAAATATTTTATGTTATGTTTTGCATAGAATAGCTGCAAAAAATTATTGATTTTTCTGGAAAATACTTTGAAGGAATAAGAGTTATCTGAAATAGATAAGTAGTTTACTTTATTTAACAATTAACTTAGATGTTAAGGACTTCAGGTAGCAGTTATTAATATGAAGTGCATCAACCACATTTAAATTTCAGTTAAATATAAGTGATTTAACCAATGTACAAAGACTAATGGTGGTAATGACAGTACAGGTAATGATACCTATTTGTCCCCAGAATTGAAATAAAGCTGACAATTCACCCATAGTCATCCATGACAACAGCAGGGCTTTATCTGAATGAATCAAAGATCTCTCCAGTGCCAGTAAGAGGTTTAAAAACAACAACACACTGCAGAAGTCTAACTGAACAATTCAACTATTTCCATAGATTTTCCAGAAAGGTTTCTGTTTAAACAAAAAACCAACCAAAACAAAACCATCTGTCCTTTAACATAATGAAGTATCCCATGATAAAATTTGTTAATTAGACAAAAGGCCAGTGATCAGGGAGTGACTGCTGTACCTCACAGAACCAGACAGAGCCATCCCTTTGCATACTCACATTTTTATCCAGCCATGTTTTAATATGGGAGATCACATCACAGCTTTTAATCCTAGTGTGGTTCCATGACCTGCTGGTTTATAATTCAAGGCTGAGAAGAATAATCTAGGGGGTTTAATTTATTAATTATTATCCTTATAAATATATTTACCTATCTTTACCTCTAGAGTCCAGAAATCTGCTCTTGAATAAGCAATTCACCAACAGTCTCAAGGACCACTGAGAAAATGGTACTTTTCTCAAAACAAAGGAATAAGGAGCACAAAATTGGACCACGTAGATACTCCAGTGTGCCTACAGTATTGAAAAAGTTGACACACTAATTTATTAGTTGACAATTACACCCAGGCAGTATTTTCCAAATATATCCAAGTGTATAAAGTGAACCAGACCTTTTCCTAGAGCTACAGGCTCAGTTTCTTATTTCCAGTTAAAGGAACAGATACAGGTGAACAAAGGAAGTGGAAAGCTAGGGTACCTTTGGGAAAGGTTTAAGCCCTCCTGCGTTTTTTGTATGTTACATTGAAAATCATACAAAAAACCCTATAACATTCTTAATGATCAGTACATAATTCTGTAAGAAATATGCCTTCCAAGATTAATGTCCTCATAATTTCTCTCTTGAACATTAGGGAAATTAAAATACTGGCTTGCAACAAGGAATTTGAACCTTAAACAACTGGCATCAAAAAGATGCAATTACGAGAGAAACCAAAATTCAAAATGGGTGTGAGGAGATTTTTTCAGGATGCAAGAGAAGATGGGTAATTCTTCCCAACATCCTTTTTGGGAAAAGAAGATTTTACAGAAAACGAGGCCTCTGAAAGAGATGTAATACACACAAAAAGGAGAAGCCATCCAGACTAAATTGCAGTTATATAGATGTCTCTGAAGAAAATGAAATAGGAAAATTTGTTTGGATACTATAATCTAAGAGACAAGGAACTGTATGAGGATATAGGAGATCCTGAGTTCAACCTCTTCCTCTGCCAGGTCCATGACTGTGAGTGTGGAAAAGTAACTTTGTTTCCTACCACTCATTTATAATCTCCCCACGTCAAAATAGGCAGCAAAATTTCACTTGGGAAGCAGTTTGCTCACAAAGAAAAATCAGTCATGATGTAGCTACAGAGTCAGCCTAAGCAGGCACAGAAGCACAGCAGCCCAGCATTCATGTACTATGGAGAAAACTGTTAGGTTTAAAAAACTCCAACAAATAAGATCAGAAAACTGTTGCAGTTAATAAAAAACCACAACAAAACAAAATAAAACAAGGCCAAACAAACCACCACCAACAAATCTAGCAACAAAGGGACTTTTATCCAGTCCAGTTTGCAAGGGCTGCTATTCTGGAGGTCCTACTAGCTTGTAGCAAGTTAAATGAACTATTTCTGGCATTACATGCTAGTGGTACCCAGAGGCTGGCTGTCCTCTGACTGCTAACAGAGGTCTGTATTGGCAGCATTTTCCATGCACTCAGTTTTCAGGACACCTCATGGGAGCAGGCTGCTAAACGGCCACACCACTGCACCCAGCAGAGGAGAAAGGCTTCACAACCACAGGTGTTCACTGGAACTAGAGTGAAACAATTCCAGCAGATTGCACCTCAAAGGCCTTCCAACTCAAGGGTCTACTGAAGGAGAATTCCCTCTCTTAGACAAAGTATCTTTTGGGATCCCAGCACCTTCAGTATCACCCCCCTTCCTTCAGGACTCATGGCTCCGCTCCCACCCTCGGGCAGCAGTGAGGGAGGCAGTCCACGCAGACAGCTGCAGTTCTGAGCCTGAGCACAACTAATGGCTTAAGGGCCGAGTAGCTACTTTGGAAGGAAAATAAATCTAATGCCAGATACATTCAAGTGCTGCAAGAGCAATAGTTTTTGTTTAAATTGTTTCACAGTGTTTGTTACTGTAGCATGGCTATCACCTCACACACACTGGAAACAGCTGAAGGGAACGGCTGCACACACAACAATGGCTACAACTTTCCTCTGCTCCAGAGGATCTGGACACTCATACAACCTCACACACTCAGCAGCAATGCAGCCTGATCCTCCCAATTCCAGCTCCTTTCAATGGTCACTTCCAACACATCCTTTTCTCAATCCTCTGTCCTTCCACTAACTTCCTTATCCCCAGCTCCATTCCTTCTCCTTGTACCAATTTTCTTCTTCAGTCCTATCATGATACCATATTTCCAGAACATGCCTCTTCTCAGCTACAATCCCATCCTTCTTGTCAGGATAATATAAAATACTTTCATGCCCACACCAACTCCTTCTGCACCCAGTCTCCAAGTCTTCTCTTGCTGCTGCTCTGTTCTATGATGCCCTCACACCACTGAATATCCCCTTCCTTCCTCTCTGTGTCACCAGCTCATGTTCAGACCCACCTTGGAACTGCATCCCCCACAAGAGGCTGGAGCACTGGGGTCCCTCAAACACCAGCCCCAGCTTTGACTCCCTCTGCAGGGACACAGCAGCTTTGCTCTGACACTGCTGTGCAGGGCAGAGAGCCCTCTGCCAAAAGTGGCTGAGATGCACTGCTCCCTTCCAGGCTCTCCTCTTCCTCCCCACTGGAGAACACTGACTAGCCAGACAGGGCAGGACAGATGCAGGAAGGACAGATGCAGAGCTGCCTGTGCTGTCAGAGGTGATGATGCCACAGCGTTACTTGCCGAGAGTAGTCAAATACAGGAACAAATTGCCAAGCCAGTTATGGACTCTCCATCCTTGTAGAGGTTCAAAGCACCTTGACACAGCCCTGAGCAACCTGGGCAAATGAGACTTGCTTTGATCAAGCCTGAGCCAGATAAATTTCTGAAAGTCCTTCTAACTTCACCTGCTCTCTGGTAATCATTTCAATCATGCATACATCTTACAACAGCATCACCTTGCTGTTCATGTATCATCCACCCTGCAAAATCTACTCTCCTAACATTTTATAATTTGCTTTGCTTTTTCAAAACCAGTTGGTTTTCATCAAACTCAAATCTCTTCCTTGCCTCCACTTCAGTCACTCTCTTCAGTTTACAGCAAATTTGTCTCCATCACTTTTTCAATCTGAATCTCACCAGCTTCTTTCCCTAATTCATTATTGCTTTTATTCCTCTGCCTTTGCATCAGTTAGCTTTTTTCTTTAAATCTCCTGTCTGCCAGGAGTTTGTCAATAAAAATCTAGGAGAGATTTCCTTTACCCACTTCAAATACTGCTCATTAGTTAGAGGCAGCTGAAAGTAACCATTTTCAGGAAAAGCCAGGATCCCTGGGGTGGAGCCTACACAGCAGCTTGGCAAAGACTGACACACATGGAGTGTGCCTCATCTCAAGAGCTGTCTTACAGAAAAGACAAGTCCAGGCTCAGTCACCAAGTACTCACTGAAGTGAAAACTTGAGAGTTGACTTTGTGAACTCTTGTAAATCTTCACAGATCACAGGCAAGCTGCAACTGTCAATTTCCAAAGGCACATGAATGACGATATCTGGGCAGACATTCACAAGGACACTAACGTATCCTGCATTCTGAAATGATTAGTCACCAAAACATATCTATGGTATCCATGCAGAGAAAATCTTACCATTCTTTCAGATGGTTCAAACACTTCTCACAAAAAATCAGCCTGAGGCAAAAAAAATTGGCAGAAAATCTCTGAAGAGTGTTTCCAACCACAGGCAGCCACCCCCTCTCTAGCACAGATCCCTCCCTTCAACAGTGTCCAGCAGGACACAGAGGTGCAAGCTCTTATTAAAAAAAAAAAACAAAACAAAAACAACAAACCAAAAACAAGCCACTACCCCCTGCAAATTATCTTAACAGGAAAAAAAAATAGGCACACATTGGAACCAACACTTGGAAACCAAAGGAATGTGAGGGGGGGAAGGATGGTTAAAAACAAAAATTTTTTTTCATGAAGTTCCCTATCTACAGAGCACCTCCTGTAATTTTTCCTCCACCAACACTCAAACAAATAGAATTTTCTGGCTGTTATCACTTGTTATGGAGAAAAGATGCAATGTTAGAAGAAAGGTTTTTATGTAAACTCAATGCAGAACTGGAAACAGGAATCTCCACCAAAAAATAGGAATCAGCAACAAAAAAAACAGCAGGTGGCATTTAGGCAGCTGTAAAGCAAGGGGAGAGCTGGCAGAGGGCATGGCTGCTCTGGAGCAGAAAGGGGGTTTGGGGCACTTGGGAACTCCAGCAGCTGAGAGGAGAGCCCAGTGTGGCTGGAAAAAAGCAGAAATTAGCAATTTAAAGAATAACTGTACCACTGTATTGCTAGACAAAGGAAAAATCCTGCAGAGACAGTAGCAGAAACTCCTTAGAGAGACAAAGATGATGCTTAATGGGAAATAGAATAAAGTTTGTAATAGCAGGCATGGAAGAAAATTTACTGTTACAAAACACAAACTTAAAATGTGCAAACAAACTGGGAAAGAATGACAGGAAAAAAGCAAACTTATGCTTGTTCACTCCCCTCATGCAGACAGCACTGTGAAGTTTGAAATAATATGCATTTATTTCAGTTGAAAAGAAACATCACTTTTATTTTAATACACTTCTAAATAATGTACAAAACCATTGTAACTTTATAAAACATAAAAACAGCAAATGAAAACCAATGAAGAAGGGTAATATAGCAAATAATACATAGCCTCACAATAGTGAAACTTTTATTAAGGAATTTTAGAAACTGTATTCCCATGTTTGACAAAGCTGGATCCCAAAAAGCAATTCAAGTATGTCCACAGTGTAACATTATGAAGATTTCTCTGAATTAATACTGCCTACCTTAGGGTCCTTATCAACTGATATGATTGCAAATGTCAGTAATTTCACAAAACTAGTCTGAGCAAGCAATGTGTGTTAATTATAGGTACTATTTTTCAGTTTTCGATCTGGTTAAATACATTTCAATGGATAATTCATATGAGTCTCAGTGCAAAAAATAAGTCTGACAGACTGGAAAACTGACTATTCCACACAAAGTTTTTTCAGGTAACCCAAGAAGACTTTTAGCATTTCTTCCCCCACTAATTACATAAAGTCATTTGTCATCTTTAAGCTCAGAAATAGACACAAGAGAACTAAGACTCTTTTTACAATCTCACCTCTGCTCCCCTATATAGCTGCATGGTAATATTTGCCAGTATTAAGCAGAAATCTGTAACAGGGTCAGAAATTTAATCTAGATCCTGTGGGTGCTTTGATAAAACACTTCAGGAGACATGGATTTCCTTCTTCATCAACAGCCCTTACCCTTTCTAGGATTTTACTGCACTGAAAAATTGGGGTTTGTGCTGTTGTCAATCAGATTGACTTTCAGTAAGTGTAACAACTTCTTAAGTGCTATGTGCTTTCTCACATTATTTCTTTTACTGTATTTTCTCCAGTCTCTTATAAAGGCAAAACATAATTAAACAGCAATTTCTACCACATTAATCATCCATAGTATAAAATGGAAACAAGGCTGAAATACAGAATATAAACCTCTCCTACAGAATCTGGTAACATCAGCTGGATTCACATAATTTCATAGCAAATCACACAATCACTTTCTAATTTCCTACATGGTAAAGAAGTGTTGTGAATAATAAATAACAGTCCCTAAGTCTGGTCCTGCAGAAAAACCCAACCAAGAGTGAGAGCACTGTCAACTGCACAAGCATAACATACACACCCTGAAGCAGTCAAACTCAAGGCTCTTTTTTATTCTTTTTACAGTATTTCAATGTTTCTGTTCCACAAGAGATACATCCTAATAATAATGCAGTTCAAGACTAACTCACTGCCACAGTGTTTGGTATTTCTTCAGAAATGAAAAATAAATGCAGGACCAAATTTATCATTACCTTAACCACACATCAGTCTGACTTAAGTGTGAGCTGTGGGAACCACATTCAGCATGACAAAATTACTTCATGTCTTCATGTTCCAGCAGTCTTTTCCCCCCAAAAGTCATTTCCATACAGTTTATAGAGCAAATGCTATCTTCAAATTGTGACTGTTAAAAGTATTGTCCAATATCAATGCTTGCATTTTATTGAAATTAAAAAAAAAATTGGATTAACCATTGCAAATAAAGAATATTACAAATCCTTACTCTAACTAATGAGATTATGTGTGTGTATTTCCACTCTGTGGGAACATGAAGGTTGCTATTATTTTTGAAGGTATGGCATTTAAACACAGGAAGATTTAGAAAGTCACCCACCAACAAGTCCTACACATGTGAGAACACTCAGGCTGATCCCAAATATGACTTCTAACTTCACACATTTCTTGAATAAATTAAAGAAATTACTGGTTAATGAAAGGAGGCCAGAGTAGCTCCATCAGCACTGAGCTGTCAGCAGTGCTGACAGAAGCTAAACTCCTGCAACTCGGGGACAGGCAGCTCACAGCAAACACCCAATTCCATGCCCACATCTGCCCTGGGTGCACCATTCCAGCAGCATGGCTGCTCACAGCAAACACCCAATTCCATGCCCACATCTGCCCTGGGTGCACCATTCCAGCAGCATGGCTGCTCACAGCAAACACCCAATTCCATGCCCACATCTGCCCTGGGTGCACCATTCCAGCAGCATGGCTGCTCACAGCAAACACCCAATTCCATGCCCACATCTGCCCTGGGTGCACCATTCCAGCAGCATGGCTGCCTGAGCCAGAGGTCTGAAACAGATTTGGGAGTTTCCAACAGAGCCAATTCCAAAAATCCTGCATGGAAACTGACAAGCAATTGAGATCCATGCAGAACTGTTTGCAGAGGTACAGACACCAGGGTTCCCAACCTTTTATATTAATTAAGTACAAAAAACCATATTAATGCAGCTGGTCAATGAGCAACACGCTAATGACTCGGTTATTATTATTATTAGCTGTAGTGGTACACAGCAGCAGCAGTTTGGCTTGAGGAAGAGCCACCCATATAATCTGTCCCAACAGCAGACTACAGCATGACTGAAACACCCTAATTTATCATTAGAAATGCTGGGCTGTGTGCGTGGAATGCCTTGCAGACCTACTGCAAATGCAAATGCAGAACTCACCTACCCAAATTGCCCATCAAGTTTCTCTCGATGCAGGTGGTGTTTCTTGTTCATTTCTTCTCTCCTGGCCAAACTTGTATTGTCAGTGCTCAGGCACACCTTCCTTTCTAAAGAACCCCAACCCCATTTCTTTATTGCAGACTGACTGGTAATGAATTACTTGTGTTTTAATAGTCAAAAAAGGTTTGGGTAACGAATCATAATATGCACACTCAGAAAAAAAGCTGAATGGTAGGTGAGCTGATTTTCTGAAAAACTCAGAACATGATTAACAAAGATGAAAAAATCCCAAACTTAAAGTAATTTCACAGCACAAGTTAGTGAGATAAAGAATTTCATTCCAAATTGATTTTCACCGTGGAAGTATAAAGGGAAACGGATTTAACACAGCTAATAGATGAATGAATGTGTTTTTAAAACGACAGGTTTTTGTTTGGTTTGTTTTTACCATCAAGTGTATATATAGCTAAAAGGCATCCAGCTGATGCATGTGACAACTGCATCTCAGTCACTCCTAGAAATAACAAGTGATGCCCATTTACACTAAAAAATATATACAGTTAACTTCTGAAACACTTCATGGGGCTACTTAGCCATTAAATCATAAAACCTCCAGTTATATCGGTGTTTTAAATAAAACTGGGAAATCTGGTGATTAGATGTACAGTTAAGGGCCAAAAATCTGAAAGAAACTGAGACCTACTACTTCTATTGTTGTTTTACTTCCATGTCAAACAGACGAACTTTTTAACTGTCAAGCAACCACAACAGTCTCTTATTTACATCACCAAAACAAATGAATCCTGGCCATGCCCTTTCAAACCCTACAAATCCACTGAGACTGCCAACAAAGAGAGGAATTTTGAGTGGGTAGTTTTGTGTGGTGATGAGTTAAGTAGCAATCTGGTAAGTGCATTACAGATGTATCAGCATTAGCCACGACAGTTAATGGCAGTGCTTTAGCTCAGGTTTGTATTTCAGGAGCTAAAGGGACAGCCTGCTGGATTGCCAAAGCCAGATTACAAACAGAACTTGAAATACAGTACACTGAAATACATCCTAAAAAACTGTGCAGCACCATGTTAGCTATGTATGAACACACTTAAAATATGAGCAAACCAACTAACTTACAAATACAGACCCATCTTCCAATTCTAATCTGTCATCAGAAATCAAGTCCAAGAGTATTAAGCATGTAACACAATTTTCTGCTCAAGTGTGTACAGAGGGAAACATTCTGCAGACAGTAAAATACAGACTGAGGTAAGCCTTACATAGTTTTAAGTGTAACTCTGATGCCAACCTTGAAAATTGCAAAACCTGCCAGAACTGTAAATTCCCTTTGAAACTGAAAATTTCATTTATTTAACAAGTGTTATCTTGGTGGAGCAAAGTACAATCCCACTATACAATTAAAAACCAGCCATGTAGGCCAGAACATTTTAGCAGACTAAGTCGCTGGAAGCATCTACTAATTTAGTCCAATTTGCTTTGGAGTAACTGATCAATGATCCCTGGGGCACAGAGGGGGAGAAGCAAAATCATATTCCCTTCGGTAAGTACAACTAAGATGAAGTTACACTTAGGTACAAGCAAAATCCCATAAACCCCAGTGCCGAGATGGGTCCCCAGGCTTCCTTTTCCTCCTGCCTAGCAATGGTGTCCGTGGGGAGACACCTGGCTCAGATCGCTCTCTCCAGGCTCAGAACAAGAGCTGTGCACACCTCAAATTACAGGAATTTGCACTTTAGAGCTGAACTCCTGGGTTCAAGAGAATCCCTCGGTTCAGATCGTTGTGTATCTTAGGGATCCATAAGCCAAGCAGAAACTTTCGTCGCATCTTTTGGGATCTTTTGTGTTACAAGCCACAGGAACTGACCACCCAATTCACTCTGTCTTTACCCGGTGCGCTGACCTCCTCGCATAGAGGAGATAAAAACGCAAGCTGTCCCCAGTTAATGCTGAGCAAAAAGCACTGCTGGTGAGCAGCAGAGATGTGGCAACAACACACGGGAAAAGGCAGCGAGCATCAAGGCAAGGCTGGCCCGGGCGCTGTGCTATGAACTCACATGGCAGAGGAGTTACAGGACACGGCACAGGATGGCCAAGGAAGCAGGCACAAGCCAAAACGCAGACAGGAAAAGAGTAAGGACAAGAGCAGCAAGATGGGTCCCACCCTCCTCATGAATATTTGCATTCTGGCCATTGTAAGGCCTGGAAATGGAAGAATTGCCCTGATTATCTGCGTTTGTAGAAACCCATCCAAATGAATCCCAGCCTTCTGGGAGACAATGGCCTCACAGGTGCCTGCTAACGACTCCCCAAAACGCAACAGTGCTTCTCAAGGATCCACCTACGCTGAGCATGTGTGAACGCCAAACTCTTCAGGTGAAGATCACATGCAATAGCAAGGGATGACCAACATCCCGTAGGGCAAATGAAGCCTTCCCGACCAAACTAAAGCCGAGGAACCCCCGTCCTTATTATCCCTGTACCCATCCCACAGAGCTGCAGGGGAACAGCCAGCGCTTGGAGATGGCCACTGCTCAAACTCCTGGCAAGTCCCTTCTCCTGGACGGCACAGATCAGCAAAACGTCCACTGCGCCAAAGCAGCACACAACTGGAGATATTCTAAAGAAAAAACTAATTTACAGCCTAATTTTGGCACCTATTACCAGGGACTATTCATCACGTGCCCGTCTCCTGAGAAAAGCATTAAAAGCTACACAAGAATGAAGACAGAGTGAAGTCAGTGTGACTTTCTGCCTCAAGTTCTTTTACACTAATATAAAACAAAATTACTCTTCCTCAGATAGGGTAGTACAAATGAAATATTAATTATCACGAGAATAGTTTACATAAATTATTAAATCAATTTGAAATACACTTCTCAAAACTCTTTCAAAATGTTTATTTTTACATCTCATTTAAGCTGCAATCCATCACCAAAGCAATCATCTATTATTTGACCACATATTCCTGAGGTTCCTTTTCTGCAGTGATACAGACAAATCGCTTTTGACACAAACACAGCTTGAAAGCTCAAGGCATTAATGCAAAATACAAAGAAACGAGCCATGAAAACACGGCTACACCGTACTCTGCCATTCTAAAGCCGTATGGCAAACGCACAAAGCTAACAATCTATCATGTGTATGTTAAAACCTGCTAGTTAAGCATAATCTAATTTCATTCTTCAGGTACCTAGAAGTTACAACAGAGATATAGGGTATATAGTCTGCAAAGACAGCTGATAGACAAAGACAGCTGATAGACAATATTTGATGCACACTCTCGATAAAACAAGAAATGTTTGAATGACTGGAAGGTTGCAGTTCCTATGTCACTGGACTAGAAATAACATTCCTTACAAATACTGATATCACTCTGCATATGATGGCAAATGCAATTCTAATAGTTCAAAATGAAACCTTAAAAAATTTAAAACTTAAACAGAGCTGCTCAACGTAACCTTGTTTTAACAGAAAAATTAAACTTGCAAGGGAGTCACGTTATTTTTTCTGCGTGAAAAAGCACCACAAAAGAGGCCTTATCGGAAAACAAAATAAAAATCTTTGCGTTATTGCAGACCATTATTACAGAAGAGCAGCTTCTCGTTATCCCGCTCTATTAGAAGTTCTAGAGGAAAAAAATAAAAAAAAAAAAAATAAAAAAGAGGACGGGAACAAGAACAATAGGAAAAAAAAAAGAAAAGAAAAAAAAGGTTAAGATGCTGTTGCATTCTGGCGAGGTGATGCAGTAGAGCAGCAGGGTTTGAGGAGGCCGGCGGTGCCAGGAGCTCTCCCGTGAGAGCGCGGCCAGGCCGCGCCGCAGCCCCGCGGCTCGGGCGGGCACAGCGGATTCGCCGCCGGAGCCTGCGCGGGCCCGGCCAGGGCTGCTAATGCCGCTCGGCGGCCGACAGCATGGAAATACCACCTTCGGAAAATAATAACAACAAAAAACGTGCATTCAAAAAATAGGGGAAAAAACCCCAAAAAATCAAACAACGGGGAAAATGCAAAAATTGATGAGCCCCCCCGATTCAGGCACAGCGGGCGGGGGGCCCGGAGCGCCCCGGCCCGCGCACCCCTGGCCCCCCGCCCGTGACGCAGCGCCGAGCGGGCCCGAGGGGGCGGCCCGGGGGACCCCCGCGGGCCCGGCGGGCGGGGAGGGGCCGGGCGGGCCCCGCGGAGCGGAGCGGCTTTATCGCCGCGGCTCTGCTGCTCGGCTCGGTGCCGCCCGCGCCCCGCTGCCCCTGCCCGCCTCCCCGAGCACCGCCGGCGGGCGCGGCGGGCGCGGCGGGCGCGGCGCGGCGGCCCCGTCCGGAGATGGCGGAGGGAGCATAAGGCACACTGGGTAAAAGCACATTTATATACGAACCTCGCCGAGAAATTTTCCAACAATTCCTCCGTCCGACCACCATGCACCAGGACAGGAAACGGCCGCTCGGCGCCGCCCGCCCGCCCGGCACCGCCCCGCGCCCCGCGGGCGGGGCCCGACAGCTCGGGCTCCGCCGCTCCCATTGGCCGCACCGCGCGCGCCGCCGCTGCCGCCACCCGCCATTGGCCGCCTGCGAGCCGCGCGCTGGTGCCCATTGGCCGCGCGCCCTCGGCCCCGCCCCGCAGCTTCATGGCGACGCGGCTGTGCCGGGCGCGGGGCCGCCGCCATTTTGTGCAGCGGGCAGTGAGGCGCCCGCGCGCCAGCGGGGAGCGGCGCCATTTCCTGCCCTCCCCCGGCGCGCGCCGGCAGCGCCTGAGGCGGCGGGGACGGGCAGGGCACGGTGAGGGCACCGACAGCGGCCCCCGGGCCTCCGGGGAGCGGGCCCATCACCACCGGGGCCATCCGCTCTCCCCTGGGCTGTGCGCGGGCCCCGCGGGGCCGCACGGCCGGGCCAGGGCCAGCGAGAGCTCTGCCCTTCCTCTCCCGGCCTCCTGCCGCGGTATCTCCGGCTGCCATTCCAGCCCCGCTCTGAGGGAAAAGGACGCTGTGCTTAAAGCTGTGCTTGGGAGTGTTATCCTTACGAGATTTTTAGGTATGGGAACGTGTAATAAATAGCCCAAGAGCTCCCAGTGTAAGGCAAACAAAGGGTGTTACGGTTAATTCCGTAGGCGATTTCTCATAAAACCCTGTTGTGAAGTTGACGTGAATTATTCCCATTGATTGGACAGTAAGCCCAGCTCTGATGGACTTAATGCATCTTCCTGAACATGAGACATGTAAAAAAAATTACGCTTTGCGCCAGAGTAATTGTTCGAAATTCTTGCAGTCCAAAATCGTTGAAGTTGTACAAAAAGCCAAAAAATACTTATTCCTTAACAGGCCTAATGGCCAACAATTTTTCTTCTTTAATTTACTATTTCCTAATTGTAACTGTTAAGCAAAATACAAGCTGCAGGCATCACTTTGCTTAAGGTACAGCAGTAGTGAAATACCCAAGATAAAATCCTGTTTCTGATTTGCCAACTCCCCTTAATAGATTATTATAATCTCTGCAAAATACTACAATCTGTTTCCATTCTGAAGTGCTTTATGTTTACATCATCAACAGCTATGAAAAGCAGAAATACACAAATAGTGACACACCATTTAAGACGAAACTATATATTGATTGAAAAGTAACCGATCATCAGCAGCAGACAAAGCTTTTCCACCTGGCTCATTCTGGCTATGTAGAAGCTTCCACAGAAAAAATAATCAACCCTTAAAACTTACCAGGTATCCATTACTAGGCATCATTAAAATCACCTGCATGTTTATTGGCAGGTAGGTAGTAATCATTCCACTGACTTGACAAATCTTACAGTAACAGTCCTAGGCTATAGGAGATTGGAATAGAGCTTTGTGTTACTATGCTGATACATATTAATAATTCTTTGAAGACAGTGATTTGGAGAAAAAAGTATTAACCCAGCATGTCAGCATTTTAAAAAACTACCTGTATTTATATTTAACACAGTTGAAGAGAACTCTGGTTATGCCTAACATTTGTTTGGAGGAATATTTTGGAGAGGGAAATACAAACCTGAGAGCTGTGCAACTTGAGCAGGACTCTACTGTAAGGATACAGCTACATTTAAAACACCACACTGAAATAAGTGAAGATAAGGATTTGCTTTAGATGTTTATTAATCCAAGGAGATTTTCCATAATAGAAAAAAACAGAGGCTTTTAATTTCCAAGCTCTTCCTTTAGAGTTGCATTATCCTTGAAAATGGAATGGATAAGTGCAAGTTCTAGGAGGAAGATCAGTTTTTAATTTGACATAAGTGTATCACTGAAATTGATATATTGCATCACAAAATGCACTATCACCACCAACAACAATGCAAAATTGCTTTGCAATTTATATAAATACATTTCTTGGAGCAAAGGAAAGCAAAGTTCTAGATCCATTCTTAAAAAAAGATGCTCCTTGCTAACCAGTCTAGTGACACATAAAAGCACCCTTGAAGTAAGACTGTATTCCTCACAACAAGGTAAAATTCTTCCCTTGACTTGTAAAATATAATTGTTCCAGAACTGACAACAGCACTAAAATTGGTGATTTCCCCTCGTTTTTTTGTCATCTGCTTTGTACGTGAAGCTTTCTCACTGGTGCTGTCAAATCTTCTGCCACGAGGCCCCACATGGCTCATCTGTCCTCAAAGCTTCTCATGCATTTTTAGGATGCATGTGAAGGTAGGCAGATGCCCAAGCAGCAGATGTTCAGAAATGATTTGTCAAACTGGGTGCTCCCAAGCACTGCAAGGAGAAGGCATGCTGGAAGCACATCTGTCAGCATTTTCTACAAAAATAAAACCCTGTCTAGAGCTTCCCTGGGGGCCGCAGCACGCCTGGATGTGCCCGTGAGTTACAGTCACAAACCCCCAGTGAGTTCTGCTCTGTGCAGCCCCTGAAGATGCACAGCAACCATCCCAGGTCTCACACCACCACGAGGATGGATATTCCCATCCGAGGCATCTGTAGTCAGGCCTTTCCACCTCAGGTGCTTTGCTTTCCAGGTGTCCCTTTGGTGCTGGGCCAGGGTTCCGTGTCCCACCTTGCCCCCCGGGTGCCTGGAAGCGTTTGCTGGAGCCAGGCAGAGCCTGGGGCTGGGCAGCTCAGCAGGGAAACCCCAAAGCACCACCAAATCCTGCTACTCTGCTGATGCAAAAAACCACACCACACAGACCAATTTTCTGAAGACTGCATTTTGAGTATCATAATATATATATATGTGCATTTCATTTTTACAGATAAAAACTCAGTTTATTTTTAACCTGTATTTAAATTTTGGAGGCTTACATTAAATTAAGGTAGCTTGTTTAATATCAATTGTAACAGCAGGTGACATTTTTATATAAAAACAGCCTAAAGAAAAAAAAAACCAACCCAAACATTTGATTTAAAAGACCTGACACCAATGATCTCAAGGCAAGATCAAACGCCAATGGATTTGCTTTTAGAAAAGAAAAACGGGGCATTTAAGCCAACCCGTTCACAGCCTCTCCCTGCTGGCTTCTTCATAAAGTGGTTTTGATAGTGGTCCCAGAGGGAACTGTATTTTGCCTCTGTAGCTAAAATACTAGTTACTATAGCAACTTTGAAGGAAGAAAATTGTGGCTTCAAAACCGAAAGATTGGCAAAACTTCAAATACACTGTCTGGATCAGGCAGACAACAGCACACACTAATGCTGCAAGTGCAAAAAGAGGGGGAATGAAATGCAGGAGTAGTGCACCTGCACTACCATGATCTGGAAAAAGAATATTCTGCACACCTGGGGAAAAAAATTGCATTTATATACCATAGCCCAGATCAGTCCATGACACTGGTTTTTAATAGATTGCATATGTAGGTGTTTCACCCATACACTTCAACTGACCTTAAGAACTTCACGTCTCATTTACCTGCCTTAGAGAGGATAACTTTTCTTTGTGCTTACAGTACATATTTGTTCAATTTTCTAGCTTGTACAGTGAGATCTTTAAAAAAAACAAACGACACGGAGGGTGTTGCTATTTTTTCTTTAGCAGCAATGAAATATCACTAACCCCTTTTTACATATCCGAATTCAAGTCACAACCAGAGGTGACTGCACCACAAAGTCACCAGGTACAAAACTGCTAGTTCATTTTAAATTAATAACTTGAAATTATTTTCCCCAATACATCCCTTATTTTTTATTTTTATAAACAGCAAACATTTTGCTATTTTTGTACATAGGCTAGCAGGCTTGTTTCAATATGAAAGTGCTAATTCATTTACAGATTTATCAGTTATGTAGTGCTACATTAAGTGTCCAATATTCTACATATGAACAATCTTGATAAATGGAAATGATGAAGATTAAGTAAGGCTATCTGATTACCTTATCTTATTTACATTAAAAGAATAGACACCCAGTGGTAGGGATAAAAGGGAAAGAAACTGGGCAAATACTCATACTGCCACAGGTGTAAAAATTAAGTCTGCCTTCTAGCTTGTACTGTAAATGAGACATTTTAAATAGTCCTGCAGCCCATGTCTAGTTTTTTTTTCCTCAGAAAAAGAAAAGCTGCCTTCACGACATCCCCTCTTGATTTCCGATCTCCAACGTGTGTCATTTGAAGCTTTAAATTCAGATTCTTCCTATCTTCAAAAAAACCTCTGGTTTGCTTTCCAGTATCAGGTTGAATGATCAGGTCCCACTTCTGGGGCTTTGTCCAATCTATTTATAAATTAGTTTAGAGTGAGTTGTAGATAACATGAACCAGTTCTGGAACCACTATTGGGAGGAACACAAGCTCTTCACTACAATCACACAGTAGCAGGAAAAGTGATAATTCAATTCATTCCTGGGGCAGGGCCTCCAAAATTAAATGAAGTTGGCACAACTGGAGCATTGAATTTGTATCCTCCATGCTTTTCGATCATTTTGGATTCTAAAACAAAACAAAAACAGAAGGAAGAAGTTTTAGTGTGTGTAGGGGGGAGGACAGACCAAGATCCTGTAACTGACCACGCTGAGTCTCTCAGAGATACAGGTTTAACCAAGGAATCAGCACCCACAAGTGGAAATGTGCCAGGCCCACAGAACAGACAGACCAACTATTTACTTATTTTAACTACTCAGTGTTGTTACCACCATACTTTCATGAATTTGTACTTTAAAAAGCCCACACTTTAGCTTTTGGACATGACTGCACTTTAGAAACAGGACCAGAAAGAATACTGCACTTATAAACTTGGTAACAGGTACACAGTTCCTTCTGGTTAACATCAACAGACTTTGCCATCTAATCAGTAACAGAGCACAAGTGCAAAAAAACAGTACACAGATATAGGCTACATTTTTGGTGTTCCTATCTCAATTTAACACTATAAGCAGAAACCACCACTGAAGCACCAGAAAAAGCCTTTTTACACACAACCCAAGCAGGTAATCTGGACTTTAGGTTACTAGACTACAAAACATAATTCTGAGAGAAAACTACCAAGTTGATCACTTTTCATTTTCAACCAGAACTTAGATCTTTAGGCATGTGAGGTGCACATATCCATCACTGTAACTACCAGTGATTGTTAATTGTCTGGTTTTACCATCCTTCAAACACTGCTGTAGGACAGGGATTACTGTAAACCAGTTTTTACAAGATCTAATACATGGACAACTGAAAATCAGGTTGGTAATTTAGGTTGTACCTTTACTACAATCTAGATAATGCAGAAGTTGGCTTTGTATTATTCCCAGGCCAAGAGAACAACAACTTATTAATGTCTTATGTTGGTCTTAGAGCTTTCTCCTAAATCAAAACAGTTGCAATCTCTCTGGGAATACAGGTCAGCCAGTATTATCTGCCAAATGTGCATTTTGGCTCTGCTTCTTTGAAAACAAGCCACAGAGATGTTGCCATGGCTAATGGAGCATGGGGGGAGAATCCCTCACAGCTCCACAGAAGACAAACCTCTCAGCATATGGAAATTCTTCTAAGCTATATCAACATAAGGGAGAACTGTATTTCAAATCCTTCTAGCAGGATGTCCCCATGTGTGGTAAGTAGCTAAATGTACTATCACTCTTCTGTGATAGTAGGCAAGCATTTCCCATAGGGATCTGGTTGCTAAAGTTAAACTTTACAACTTCTCTGAAAAAACACTACAAAAACCACAAACAACACACACCTCAAACTCTTTTGTCTCCATAAAATGCAGTAGTATAAAATTACATCAAAAAAGGTCTACTACTTGAAAGGAGTCACAGTGAAACTGTTTTTTATAATCATTAAAACCGGGTCATTCTGGACCCAAACAGCTTTGTGAGGTGATTTAGGCTGTTCTCTCATAAAAAGCACTCATTAAATGTGCATTCTTACTACCAATATTTGCACTGAAAAATTTATGAATTTCTGTTTTGAAGCATCTGTAGCAACTGCTCACTAAGACAGATGATATGAAGCTGGTATATTCTTACTACCAACATTTTTATTGAAAAATCTATAAATTTCTGTTTTGAAACATCTGTAGCAACTGCTGCTCACTAAGACACAGGATATGAGGCTGGACTGATCCCTCAACATGCAGTCTTGACTTAAGAGTGTTATATATATTGGCTTATGCTCCAAAGTGAAAACCTGGGAAAAAAGAAAAAAAATATAAACTGAATAAAGACTTAAAAATCTGTACTATATGTAATAATTAATAGGCTTAATGATGTGGCTTTACAGATGGTACTACTTCCATAATTTAGTATTCTCCTACCCACAGAATCCTTGTCTATCCCAGCTGGACTATGCGATATCTCAGGAAATCATTCATCAGCCACTTGATGTGTTTGTTAACATACCTGGAGTTCAACTATCTTCAGGTAATAGAATAAATTGTTTTCAAATCTAAGAAATTAGGACAAATATGCTTTTATTTCCTTGACTGCCTCCCCAGGTGTTTCTAGCACTCCTCTCACCTGTGGTATTGCCACCCAGTTTGTGCATGGAGGCTGGCAATTTTAAGAACTTTCTAACAACCCTGTTCTGATGGAGCCATTGTCAGGCTTGACTGCAAGGCCTGTTCTGTGCTGTGCTCCTTGAGCACATCATCATCATCCTCAGTGTGTTTCTCAAGCTCCTTGAGCCCCCCGGGCAGGGCAGGGCCCAGGGGCAGTGCTGTATGGAGGTGTGAGTACCGTGTGCTGCCCGCCGCTGGTCCGCCAGGGTGGCGATGTCCTGCAGCTGCTTCCTCTGCTCCTCGCTCAGGCCCTGTGTCAGAGCCTGGTACCACACAGGGTTACGGTTCTGAATTGCTGCAGCAGAGACAAAACATAAGCAAAAGGAAAGTGCTGATTAAAATGTTCTAGAACTCAAACCTTACTCACTCACTGCCATTTTAATCAGAGAGATATTCTGTTATGGTTACATAATTCAAGACACTTAAACACTAGGGCAGCTTCTGACCTCCTCCCTACCACTATAAATTCATTCAAGCAACTCCCTCTGCTAGAGAAGTTTAACAATGGCATCTCCTTTCCAAAGAAAGAAATGGTTCAAGCCCATATTGGAAAGCCTGTTTGGAAGTTTTGAACAGGTTCTAATTAACGACAGTGTACACTAAAGCTGAAATGTAACTTGTTGGCCAGGAAAAGAAATACAGTTACTTACTCTGAAAAATTGTTTTAAATATTTGATATTCATCAACAGGGTTATCTTCATCATCAATAATTGTGGAATAACCTTCCAAAGCAGTCTCTTCAGCATCATCTTCTTCCCAGTCTTCATCATCTCCATCTTCACCCGCCTGTTTTGCTAGAATTTCAAGATATTCTTGACCATCTTCATCAATGTCATCTTCATCACTTCCCAGTTCATCTGAGTTAATTATAAACAAACAAAAGTTTATCTTGAAAATGTCAAGAACAATTCCTTAGAAATGTGGCTAATTGGGTAAAACAGGCAGTGGAAGTGGTAACAATACTGTGCAGGCTGGAAATGGGGGGAACTCCTCTAACTCTGCCCTGGAAGAAGTCAGTTTTTAAGAGAGAGTGGAAAGTAATGTATACTTTCTATTATACAGTGGATGAGAGGGTGGAAAGTAATATATACTTTGCACTATATATACTATACAGATTTACTTAAAAGTTGTCAAGAGATGTCCAGTGTTCTACTGCAGTGCTTCATTTTTGGAATTAGGATACTCAGAATAATTTCACAAAAGAACTCAGTATATCTATCAGAAAAAAATGAAACATACAAAATAACATCAAAGGTTCCATCTCCATACCTGTTTCCTCATCTTCTTCAGCTTCATCATCATCATCACTGTCATTTTCATGCTCTGCATGACAGGCATATGCTCTTTTCAATCCATTAAATAAAAGGATAAAAGCTGGGAGGATCTGCCCAGCAACTTGATTTAAAACCTGTGGTATTTGCTCCAGATTAATAAGAGCACACAAGCCAAGGACACACATCTTTCTGTCATGGAGTCTGCAAAACAGAAGAGTAGAACAGTTGCAAGTTTTGTCACGATTTCCAGGCAGGTCACACATAGGTGCACCACAGAGAATCATCTCCAGAAGTGTGAACACTTACCCCAGGAAACAGTCCACATCATTAAGCCACTGAGTAATGAAGTGATTGGTGACAGGCTCCACGTTATTGGGGAAACGAAGATTTTCCAAAGTGTTTAATAGTAAATGAGGATTGTAATACAAAGCAGCTATGGCAACCTGGAGGCACATCGTTCGCAGCTCACTGGTTTTCACTTCTCTGGTCAGTCTCTCCAAGGCAGCTTCCACAAACAAGGGTATGCACTGGACAGTGAGAACATTCACACTCAGTGATCAAAAATAAAACTTGTCATTCTGTACTTCAACAGAGTGGCACATAAACACAGATGGCATAAAACTGAGTCATTTTTAATTGCCAGCAGAAGTCAGATACAAAGATGAAATGAAAATGTGAAAATATTTAATCACATAGATTTTGTGACATCCTGCGCAGCAAATATAACTTCTGGTTCTATAATCTTGTGTATTAAAATTGGAAAATACAGAAAATGTGTACACTACAAAGTCCAGAAAAATCAACTTATTCATCTCTCAAATATGTACGCAATGAAATCCCTGGTCCCGCTATTATATTGATTTGGATTCTAGGAACTTCATTATTTCAAAGCTATGAGGTTGACAGAATAATTTTCATTAAATATTCACTAGAATTAACTTAGAATGCAATTAATTGACTTTTTAGAACCAAGATGGTCCTCAGGTGGCACTCTTCCAGACTCATAAAAACACCAGTTTTGCAGAGTCCTAAATTCTGAGACAAAGCATGCAGGAACTCTCTGCAGTGCTGTCAGTGAGTAACACTGGCAGGATTATCAGTTGCACCACATGAAGTGCTCGTAACAAAACTCATCTTAATTCATAATCAATTCACACTACACAATAAATATTTTAAAAAGTATTCATTTTAGCAACCAAAGTCATTACCAACCTGATCAATGCCACGCCCTTTACACTGAAGAATAATTACTTCTAACAGCTTTGCTGCATGACATTCTGCATCTTCTCCAGCAACTCCTGTAAGGACCTGAAACACATCCATTACTGGTGGTGTATCCCCTCAAGGAGTATTCTCTATACACTGCTTTGCTTTGAAAAGCTGGTATGAATTTACCCCCTCTAACAATGCCAGCATTAACAGCCATCAGTGAAGCAGCCAGATCTACAGCAATGGCTCAGTGTGACAACCAGGGACTGGAAACTGCTGGAATTGGGCAAAACAAACCAAATGTACAAATATTCAAGAACTCTATGGATGCTGAGCCTACCACAGTTACTGTAAAAGCATCAGCTGCCATTTTGCCAAGGATTATTTCCATAAATGAAAGAAAAACTTTACTTAACCATCAATGTACTGAATTTTGTACAAGTTTTATTTACAAAAATGGGCGATCCAGTGGAAGACCATGCAACACCTAAAACCTGTGTTAAAATTCGCTGTGCTCAGCTAACACCAATCACTAAGTAGTCATGACAGGCTAATTTTATATATAAGATTCCAAGAAATTACAAACATCCTAATTGGCCTGGTTGCAACTTGTTTTCAAACAAAGGCTGGCAAGAATTATTCACTAGTATTTATAAAATACTAAAATAGTTATTCACTGTAATATTTAAACATCTTCAAAAGCATTACTCAGGAAATACCATGGGCAACACAGCTGACAGTTCACCAAAGCTCTTACATAGACATCACACTCCATATCCAGGAGGGGAAATCTGAAATCTCCACATATTACTATTAGAGATGGTAAAGCATTAACACATATCTTAAAAAAAGTATTCCTTTCCTGACATGGTGCTAACACTCTGGAAAGCTGTATATTCTAGAATTTGACTGGACAAAGAAAGCCCAGTAATACAAATTAAAACACAGAAACCCTGCCCAAAAGTGCCTGGACTGAGTCACACCAACTGCATTCTACTCCCAGCTTTCACTGCTGATGCGGCACAAACTTGGGAAAACAACTTCCTATTCCCATCCCTTTACCTTCCATCCCTACACACTTCTGTAGCTCACATGTGTCAGACCTTCAGCACACATGCAGCACGTGTATCCTGGCCATGGTGAGGCTACAAATCCCAGATGGAAGAATCCACCTACCTTTGGCAATCTGTCTTGCATGCCCATATGCACTAAGTGTATTGCACCAAACCTGCTTTGTTTATTCTGCTTTTGTTGTGTAGGATTTCTTTTTCCCTTCTGCCAAAAGCACGTATCTGGAATTTTGATGCAATCTCTTTAAATTTCTCTGCAATAACTTAGTAATTTCAGGAATCTTAGAGGATGTTAGATAGCAAAATGCTTTAAAGAGCAGAAGTCAAAAGCTGCTGTGGGAAAAACTATCCAGTTTAACATGGTTATTTCTTCAGAGATGGCAGGTTTTGTTACCACACAGGAATCTACTCACCTTCTTGCACATACTGTAGATCATTTCAAGATATTTTGTGTCTGACAGAAGTGTATCTGTATCAACAGTCACATAATTATGCAAGAGAGGCATCATATCTGTATTAAAAAGAAGGATGATCACAGTTAGGTATGATCCGTGTGCTATTAAAATCAGGTTGAAATCGTGTATTAATAATTACAGTTCTTACTTAATGCTTGCCAAGATAAGCCTGCAAGTCATAGGTGCCTTAGCAAAACAAGTCGGGTAGCAGCAACAGCAAAATAAAAATATTTCAAGTGTAACCTCACTTGAGTGTTTTCCTAAGATTTCAGTCATGATGCAATTCATTGTACAGCTGAAATGGCCTCCATGAAACCATCTGGCTCCCTGATTTATTTATTATTACTTACCAGTAAAATAATCAAAACCATCCTGCTGGAAGACTTCAAACACAAGAGGAAGAAGCTGCCACATTTGTGCAGAAACCTGTTGGCAGGTCAGACTATGAGCCAAGGAAAAGATCTCCTCGTAGAACTCTAAAACAAACAGAATCTAGGTAAATAGCATGCCAATGCCATGCACTTCTACAAATAAGCCAGCAGAAGTACAGATACCTAATACATGCTGCTGCAAAACTGTTCCAATTACTTGCAAACAGATCCCTTCCAGCTGCTGGGTAATCTGAAAAATAAAATAAAATAGAACAGGTAATGACTATTTTCAATACTTGGGAGTTGAAAAGAAACACATTTTAAAATTTTTCAAAGCAGCTTCTATATATACAATATAGTTTTTTGAAGAACTATTAGAAATGCCTCACATTTTGGAGCACTAAATGTGTAAGAGCACAGCTCAGCTGTGCTCAGCACTCAGCTAAGGATTTGCAAGATAGCTTTCAATATAAGGTGGTTTTTGAGTACTGGAAGAATCTCATTATAGGGAATCCTTTAAAAAGGAAAGCCTGACTAACCCTCTGCACCAGCTCAGTCCCAATTAAAGACTGTAAGCAAATATATATATAAATATATATATATATATTAAAGGAGTAAACAATTGAAATCACAGGAGGTATTTCCTATCTCAGAAAAGAAATTAAACAAAACAAACAAACAAACAAAAACCCCAACAAAAAAAACAACACAAAAAAAAAAATCTCCAAAAAAATCCTAAATACCAAACCCAGCTTAGGATGTTCATGGTATGGAGAGTGCCAGTGTCAATGCTGGTCCTACAGATTCAGTGTTCCCAACTAGTATACATTAGTCCATGGAATAGCTAACAAAACAGTCATTAACCTGTTGAGGGCACTCACCTTGCACAGGGACAAGTAAAGGCTGAGTTTCTGGTTTTAGCTATGCAGAACAGCATTTGAACCTAACCTGCTAAATACCTTATCTCTTGGAACACTGGTCATCCTGTGGGAGATGTCTCTAAATAGAAATGTTTACTGGTCAACATTTTCAAACTGAGCTACTCAGGACTGGCATATCATTACACAGACTTTTAATTTAGAAGGCAAGGATTTGATGACAAAAACAAGTACAAGCAGCTGTAGCAACTGAGCTGGTCCTCAGTGTGGCAGCACTGAATTCTTGGGAATTCCCTTGGATATTTGATGCTGCTTCTTTAGTGAAGCCTTCAGAGCTCTACAGCTTATTAGTGAACTTTTTAGTCACAAAAGAACTATAACGTATTTATTAAAAGCCTGTAGCTGACTTTGTCAAGAAAGATTTTAATCAGAAGTAGCATCTTTTGAACTGGCTGTACTCTGGACAGAAGTGATTCCATTCAGTACACCAAAACCAAATGACAGAAGTTTTAATCCCACAGGAAAATTCTCCAGGGCAGATGAGGCAGGTAAAATCCCCATATCCGAGCACAGCCACAAGAGCTGCATTTACCCACATCGACTCTGTCCCAGAGAGCAAACCCAGTCAGCAGACTCAATGTTTGCAGCTATGTGAAGCTTTATGTGTTTTGTTTGAAGGGCAGACCTCATCAAATCCGACCTGTGTTCCCAGCTGAGCTGACAGGGCTCCACCTGCTACAGACACATTGCTTCTACTGTTTGAACAAGAAGCTGGATTCTTATGGGAAATACTGTGGCAACATTTATGCTCTATTATTGCATGCATTGCATTAGAAAAGTGACTCACTCTGTTACAACTTGGCTTCATGGTAAGTACTTCACTATTTTCTGTTTTAATATCTTTTTTGGCCAAAAGGACAGTTTTTTCATGTAACAATGCTAGGACTGTAAAAGACTTCCAGTGTTCTTACACCATACATATCAGCTTTAAAGTAATTTTTACTTACTTCCTTGTGATCTTCAACTACACTGAGAAGTGTATCGATAGTATTCAAGATTCCCATTGCTGTCACTGCTTTGTCATCACTGCCCTCTTCATCTGGGCCAGTCTGGATTACCTGGTTAAATGTCATTGCCTGCACGTAATAGCAGAACAATCCATAAGTATGTCATTAAATTGTGAAAGTCTGGCACTCTACACAATTTCAGAAGGACTTCTGCTGAGAAAATATGTACAAATAATAGAAGGTGACTGCTCTGCTCCAGAATTTCTTCTCAGGATAATAAAATTTGGATGTTAAACCACTGGAGCTGTCTTTACCCTTTATCTACCCCTGAATAAAAATATGTAAATGACATTATGTCCCATGCAAAAGAATCCATTTTCCCTTGGTAAGTTCTTCTGACACAAGGTTTCCTCAGTAGTTGAACAAGACTGGAACACTTGGCAGGCATTCCCACAGAGGACACACTAAATTCCATTTTAACTACAAGGCTTTAATAGGGAAGCACTGAGCTGACCTCTGCTTTTGCAACCACTAAGACAATTTGCTAGATATGGCCATTCAAGCTCTGAAATTCTCCTGCAGATTCAACTCTATTTTCACACCAAACTTTTAATTTAAAATTTACTCTTTAATTTAATGTTTTAAACCAGACAACCTAAGTGACATTTTAGAGACTACCTAAAATGTGCTACCAATTTCATTATTACTACCATCAGGAGAAAATACGCAAAGATTTCACAAACACTTTTAGAATTGTCCTTAGAGAAATTTCTACTCAGTGTAAGTTATGAAGCCACTTCTGATGAAACACTGTCTAAATGCAGAAGAAAATTACTTGTATCAATGCACTTAGACTGGAATAACAACAGCTGTTAATTGATGGTCATACTCAACTATCAATTTTAAATATCAATCTTTCCCATATTAAAGATCTTCCCAAGCCACTGTAAAGTCTCACCAAATGCTGTGTCATTTCTACTGCAATTGGGGTAACTTCTTCACTATATTCACAGATCATCTTCTGAATCACATTAGTAAGATCATCATTTTCAGTCTCTCTTATAATATGAAGCAAAGCTTGCATTACAGGTCTAATGAATGGAGTAATATATTCTTTAGCTGTAAAACAGGAGGAATGTTTGAATTAACATGCTTAGAAAACCACAGAGCAGTTTAAGAACATACATCTCAAATAACTTTATTTACTGCTTCAGATTAACACACCAAAACCACGAGTAGAATAAATCATTATAGCAATACTACCATTCAGAACAAATTTTAATAATATATAACCAGAGGATTGAAATTTAACTATGAAAACCAGAGCACTGTGGTCTGAATTAATAAAATGCAAGATTACTGATCAATGCAAATGTAAATTGAATGGGAATGGGTACATATACACCTTTGTCAAATTACCTTAAGTATTAAATATATAGTTTATGTTTGCTTTGTGGCTTTTATGCCAGCTTCAAGAATACTAAGCCAAGTAAAACCTGCCTGGATCAGGATAGGTTTTTTTTTTCCCTTTAAATTTTAACATGAATGAATATATGCCAAGACAGGTATTGCCACTGTATTTCTGATTCAATTATTAGGTGCTATAAAACTGGATTTACTGTACCATGAAGCTCTTGTTTACCACGTTTTAATAATCATAGTGTCTTATAATGTTAAAATGCAATTTATTTTAAAAAACTAAACTTTTCTAGCTGAAAAAATAGAGTAAATGATTACAAGTTACAATTGCAAGAGGGAAATTAACATCAGGGAAGGAGAGAACAAGTCTGCCTGAACATCACAAAGTTAACAGCTATTCCATTAAAGCTTGCTGTAGCTGTAAGAAAAGGCTCCTACCTTTCTCTTGATTACTGATGAGAACTTGAAGAGCTATTGCAGCTTCCACTTTCACAGGCATTTCCCTATCATCTATCAGACACCTTCTCGTGAGTTCTAAGGCTGTCTGGAGATTCTGGTCACTTTTAAATTTGACTTCACAGAAATAATGAAGAACCCAGCAAGCCTTTAAAAAAAAAACAGACATGGAAGAAATTCAGAGCTGCAAAAGCTATAAAGAGGATTACCAACTGTTTGTATACCCATAGCCGACACAAATCACTGAATCTGAGGTGCAACTCCTGATGAATAAAGATACTGTAAGACTTGCCAGTGATGGAGATGTCTGAGAGTGTGGAGGCTGGTCAGTGGGAGGCTGTCTTGCAGACATCACTAAACCAGTACTATGATCTCAGGTTCATCTTTGGCCACAGGTTTTGTGTGAGCAGTACAGTCTATGTGCAAAACACACACAGACCCTACCACCAGACACAGATGGGAAACTGTGCACACAGCGCTGCAGCCATGCCAAAACTACACAGGGGCTATCTGCAATCACATGTAAAAACTAGCACCCATCCCTGGAAAAGGTGGACAATTTATTATGGAAAAGATGCAGAAAGGAGAGCATCTGTGAGAGGAAAGAAGTTGCAGATTTCTGAATTCTTCACTTGGAACAGTGTATCTCAGTAAATGCCACACTTTCTTACCCGAGCTCTCATGTAACCCAGCTCACTGCTGAAGAGAGGGAACACATGATTCTGCAACATATATTCCATCTGATCCTTATAGATCTTTTTCTGTCAAAATATGAAGGGAAGCACATCAGTTTAAAACTTCATATAAAAATGTATTTCTATCAAAATAAAAATAAAAAAAGTCACACATGATAAAGTGTGAAGAGTGTAACAAACCCTCAGACTTTTCACTTATCCCTTTTTAAAAGTCAATTATGCAACCATGATCTCCTATATTAGTAATTAAACATAGATCCTACAAGGATTTTTAAAATTTTCAGTCATAATAGTGACACCTTTCTCCCCAGTCATTTTTTGACCCCAAGAGACACCTTTCTGTTGGGAGCACATTGGCACCAAAAGTAAAGTGGTCAGGGAAACTGCTTAGATCTGTGGTCCAAAAACAAGTCCATGCCATGCATCTTTTTTCCTACCATTTTAACCGAGCAACATATCTACTTTCATTTTATTTCCTCTCTTCTAGACACAAAAACCAGTCCATTAAATAAACAGCCTCTCACTGGATGCAGGGAATGTAATTAAGTGAAGCACAGAAATGGTGTAGTAATTCTCACCAGAAGCACAGAAATTAAAGGAACTTAATAACTGAACTTGAACATGACCTATAAAACTTTGGTAATTAAGTAATTAAGCTGACATTAAACCCAGAACAATTAAGTTGAACAGCTTAAAAAAACCTGGCAGCAATCCCGAAACTTGTGAACACAGAGCTATTGGCATTTGTTCTAAGGCACTATATGTTAGAGACAGCATAGGAGGGGCAAAAAAAAAAGGATGAAAAGAACCACTAGATTCGTTCTGCTTACTTTTAGGAGAATTTCAGCCAAAGAACCAATCATATGTAAAGCACCATCCTTCTTGCGAGGATCAGCATTTGGCTCCGTAAGGATTTGATAACAAAAGCCCATTGTCTTCTGCAGGACCTAGATTACATGGAAGGTCAGTCAAAGGATTCCAGTCAATCATCCCAGGTACCATTCTCTGTGCCCTGAAATGCTACAATATCTAATAGCCTGCTCCAAGTCTGGAATGTGGGCAATGTTTTATGTCTTTGCTATAAACACACAATATTCTGTCAAGAATGGGTCCTAGGGGAATTTGCAAATACAAAAAACCATAAATAGACCAGTGTAAAATAAATTTGGAATTTCAAATATGAGAGCAGAAAAGTAAAACTTTTATTAAAAGCTCTTTCAGCAAATAAAATGAATTTAGCCGGTGGTATTTCAGTATAATCCTTGAACAACTTACCTCTTTCCTTTTACTACACGATGTAAACAATAATGTCTGAGCAGCAGTTGTTGGAGAAATGAAGTCTTCAAATACATCTGTTAAATAACATTGTAACAGTTTTAAATACCAGTCCTTTACTACAGCTCATGATCCTAATGTATTTAATATGAGAAAAAGAGCACCCTTCAGGTGGTTAATCATGCTTTCTTGCTAGAGATACTCCAAGACTGAAAAGTAGCAGGTGGTTGGATACATATGTTTCATGTTTTAAATGATGACTGCCTCTACGCCTAATTTGAAGTTCTATGTCTTTTATTTTAAGATAAATCTCTTTCAACAGTAGAAGCAGACACAACAGTCAAGTTTTGACATGGACGTTATTTGCTCTGCAGGCCAGCACACAGAATGAATTGGGTTAAAAATGCTCTGTTTCTCATTTCTCTGCAGAAGAGGATTATCAGAGCCTTGTGCAATACCTGTAGTGCTTACAGGTATGCCTCTGACCTGAGGGATAAAAACTCCCAAACCCCTCAAGATTCCTTGTTTTAAACATAAACATTCCTAGTGAAGGCAAGAATTTGTTCAGGGAGTCTGAAGTATTTTTGTTTGTTCCCAGCCTCAGAGGACTGCACAGACTAACAGTAAACCCCAACATAAAGTAGTAGAGCACGAGGTGAAATGGGACAAGTCTGGAATGCCAGGCTGACTCCATAAAGTGTCATTTACTACTGGGGTAAATCTGTTCTGAACTGTGCCATGGGTGAAATTCCCTAAGAAATCCAGGGCCTGAAATATTAGCTGTTTATGGCATAACCTTTAAATGACATTCAATTTATGTAGTTGTTGCTAGCAAGACCAGGACTGTTTGACTTGCAAAACCTTTGTAACTGTAAATGAAATACTTTCACAAATGCACAAACTCCTGTGCCACTGCTGACTGTGCCATTGTTGTATCCTCTCTCCTTTCCACCAGTATGTCCAACTTCTATTTGGTTAATACACTGTGTTTCTCTCTTTTTTTCTTTTTTTTTTACATTAAATCCACCTGTTTTCACAAAAACACTCCATAAAATCCCATCCTTTGCGTGAAATCATTTCTTAACATGAGTAGATTTCAAAGGCTCACCAAATTTCATGCGGATATATTCATAAGGATCTTCTTGCCAAAGCTCTTCATCAGCATCTGTATAGCACATCAATGGGAAAATAACATCTTGGATGATTCCCTGGGATACAAAGAGATTGAAAGCAGGTTAGCACTACTAAATCAATCTCTGTATTCTGTCCTGTATTTTATAGATTTTCTCCATCCTGTCGGTAACATTCTAAAACTATTTGGATTTAGAGTGGATTTATGTGGCACTTTACAAAGAAGCACATCTTTTGTGTTTAGGCAGAGTTACAATACAACACAAGATACTAGACTGGCTTTGGATAATGGAATGTGGAAATGATTTAATGCCATAAATTCAGCAGCTAACACCATCTCCAAATATGCTGTGTTAGATTGTAAACTTTAATAAATTAAAGCACAAAGGAGTGACAGCAATAAATTAGTGACTTTGCTCATGTTTCAAGGTAACCTTCATTAAACTGGCTTAAACTCTTTCCACCAGCAATTTATAAGAGAAGTGCCTAAAATGTGAATTGTAGCAAGGCTGGAAACACTCTACAGTAGACTGACTAATGTACTCCTGAGTCATCTAAGTATTAAACCCCAAAAATGGCTTACTTGAATATGAGGTTTCAGATTCCTCCAGGTGACTGCATGAGACACTCCTTGATTGATGTAATTTAGTGTTTGCTGCAGAACTCTAGGAGCCATGTACTGCTTTTCCTTGTATTGATACAGCACCTTCAGCAACACCTAGAGAAATCAGATCTCATCAGTATCTTATACTGAGCACAGCCCACTTTCACCACAATTCTACCCTCCCTCACAAGCCCCTCTATATAAGAACTCCTCAAAACTGAACAAAACCCCCATTTATTCATTAGGCTAAAATGGGTACTGACTAAGCCTTCCACCAAATGTCATTGTTAACTTTATAAGACAATTTGCAGCTCATCCTGGATGCTTGCACATCTTTTAAAAATACCATCCTTTAATAACACAAACCCTACATGCTAATTCACCACCAACACACCCCAGGGGGTTTTGCCCTCTGCCTCTGAGGTTTATTTTTCCATCTTCCCTCTTTGGGGGCAGAAATTCCCACCCAGCCACTGGATCAGAACACTCCACACTCACAGTCTGATCTGTGCCTCTGCTGCCTCACAGAGCTGTGAGCAATGTGTGTGTGTGGAGTGATCCAGCAGCCAGTCACTCCCTTTGGCTTTCTGGCCTCAACTCTACTGCAGGGGCATCCAGAACTCCTCCACAGGGATCCACCTGTGTTCGAGCCCATGGCTCTCCACAAAAAAGGTCATGAAGAGGACATGGGATCATGACTAGTAATTAAATTCCAGTTTACAGGAGAGGTTTGCACAGGTAATGCAAAGGGAATTCCCTGCAGCCCAATCCGGGTCAGTGGAAACACTGCACCTCCAGAAGCAGCATGACTAACTGGAGAGAAATGCCAAACCCCACTGCCAGGATTTCATTTCAGTCTTCACACAAAAGAAGCACTTTTTAAAAAATCCCAACCCAAAGCAGCTGGAAAGATATTGATCAATCCATAATACTACCTAGGCCAACCAAGATTCATTATTTTGAAAAATGAATGCTGTTGATACCATTTATTACACAAAGACTGAGGTGTTTTTCCCAAGGGAATTGCCTTGTACTTCAGTTTAAGGAGGATGCACTCTTCATCAAAATATTCACAGCTTTACAGTTTTATGCTCTAGATGCTTTATCACTTCCCAAAGTTTGAACTGCTCATGTTTAAAAACCTTCAGGATTAAGAGAGAAATTACTTGGTACCAACATCTGAGTACAAGGCTTTGTGGCATTAGGTATTGAGTTAGGATAGAAAAGAAGAGAGCAGAAGTTTAAACTCGCAGGGTTTTTTAGGACCATCCAAGAAGATGCATGTATTTTCATTATCCAGATGTAGTAGGTAAAGATATTAAAAAATTAAGAAAAATTTTAAGAACTGCAGTGAGGAAAAACAGCATGGAGACTCTGGGGCAAATAAAATAAAATTCTGTAACAGTGCCAAGGAACTACAAGGCAGCAGTGTCCAACCAGGGCTTAGTTCTGGCTCCTGAGAAGTGTCTTGAGCAAAACAGCTGCTAACACAAGGGATAAATTCAGGGTATTCCAGCTAGGAAGCTCAGCCTGGTTTGGACAAACTAAGGAAGCCTAGCTAAAGTGAATGTTGAATGTACCTTTTTTTTTTTTTTTTGGAGGGGGCTAATTAATGAGAAGTAATTATGACAATAATATTTGCAATATATTTCAAGTTTATACTTGAACCACCTGTAGTCTTATGCCTTATATTTATTTATTACTCCTTTATTAAAAGGGTACAAACACTTTGGAGAGTAGAGAGAACTCCACGAAACATTATCCAAATTCATATTCTTCAGTAATGCATTAATTTACAATTTCTGTGAAGAAACACATCCTGCTCAGAAATCTTCCACAACATTTGTTTGGCAGATTCCACGTCCTGAGCAGAGGCCCAAGATCTATCTTCTGCAGAAAAATGGAGGGCAGAACCTTAACATAGTCTGTCTTCCTAAACAAGTTACATTATTGTTTAGGAACAAACTAAGCCTGCCAAATATTAATTTTTTAGCAGTTTTCTTTAAAAACCTGAATTCTTAGGAGCTTCCTAGCTGCAATAAAACAATAAGGATCAAAATTGATTCAAAGAGAATGTAAAGAATAACGATTTTGTCAAACTGGTAAAATTATCTTTTCAAAGACTACTCATGGCCACAGCCCTTTGTCAGAACTTCATTTTATCTTGGAAGTGCAAAGCAACCAGTAAGGCCTTAAAGAACATGCAGTAATTATCTGTCTAATGTCCCCTAGAGGTGACAGGTGAGCACCTCAGCAAGCAAAGCTGACACCACTTCCCTGAGCAGAAGGCTGGGATATATTGCCTCACACTCCATGTGAAAAATGTTTTCCATACTTTGGCCAACCTTCAAAATGCAGGATTTATGAGACACTTTCTCTACATTTCCTATTTAAAAGTCCTGTAATTGACTATAATTTCATTAGAAATTAAGAGAACTGAAACTGAACCAAGAACTGTTTGTCTGACTCAAAGGCTTTGAAGAAAACATTCTGCACTGTGAGATTTTCATAAATCAATAGTCTATTTTATATATATTTACATTTTAATCACCTTAAAATAAAGGAATTTATGAACCAAATATGAGATAATTTTATAAAAACATACCTGAAGTTTTTAATTAATCCAAAGATTATTTGCATACAACAGATTGTAAAACACAGCACAAGTGGCAACCCCAAAATAGGGAGAGGAGTGGAAAGGGAACATCAGAATGACCTGTCTATAAGAGAGTCTCTGCTGGATGAAGCTTTTGCAGAAGGCTGAAAATTTAGCATTTACAGCCTTTAAGTAAAAATAATCTGTATCAGAGTTTTAAAAGGTAGTTCTGAAGGTCAACTACACCACATACACCCATCTCTTTCAGAAAGGAAAAAAATTGGCAGCATTTGTCTGAAGCTCATCTGAGGGCTTGTAAGTGGAAAGAGGATTGTGATATGTGCAAATTGTTCATTTCTCTATCAGTCTTTTGTTTTAGCCCACAGACATCACTGCTTTCCATACCAATGTGCTTGGAAAAAAACTGTGAATAAGAGCAAGAAGCCTTTTGAGCAGATAATGAAATAAGCAATGAGTACTAACTCTAAACTTATCCTAGCACTCCCCCCACACTCAGTGTTCCTTACTTGCTGAACACCAACAGCGAAGGCCTTCAAAAAAACTTCAGCAAACTCATTGTACTCCTTGGAAACATTCCCAGGGCTTCCATACCTAGAATTAGAAGCAAGTATGTAAACTCAAGGCTGCAGCAATATCACTGACTTCAGTGTTCGCTTGGATATTTTTTTAAAATAATAAAGGAAGAGAAAATACCTCTCAAAGAGCCTAGCTAAGATATGCAAAGCCCACTTCTTGCATTTCCACCAAGGCAACTCAGGTCTATCATCTTCATCAACCTGAAGGGTTTCCTTTAGGGAAAAAAAAGACATTATTTACCAATTATTCACAAGGAGTTTAAATTACATGTATTTAGAACAACTGCACAGTTATCTTGCTTTTACCCTGCCGTTTGAAATCCTAGCTTAATAGAAGCATGAAGCAGAGCATATCTAAAAATAAATCCCATGAAATATGTCTAAATGATCAATAAATTATTGAAACAAGAAGCCAAAATAAGTTTTGCTATAATTTAAAAATAGAACTTGGATACAAGCTACATATTTTTAAAATTTGTTTAGTCTGTTTGAAACTCCCCATATAGCCTAATCTTTTTTATTTATTATTTTCTTGGCATCTGTAGAGAAAAAACAATGCAGAAATAACATTCTAGTGAATGAAAAATACTTAAAGACATAAATAGCCAAAAGCCACTTACTGCTGGTACATCCCTATCAACAACAGTCTTCAGGATTTCTATCCACTCTGCCAGGTTTTGCTGATTTATCAACTCCAAAGGTAATGTGTACTGGTTAAAGAAAAAAAAAGAAATTATTCTAATTGCTTTATAATAAATTTATGCTACTTTTACAGTTTAAATTTTAGCTTTCAAATCTTTCCCTACACCATGAAAGATAGAAATTTACCTCAAAAACCAGGCTAAAGAACTCAACACCATCTAACCTATATCCTAAATATCCTCAAAGGTGCTAGAGGTCTTTGCTCCAATTCATTGTGCTTATGCAATGCTAAAATGCTACTGAAATGGATGTTACTCTACTTTCTGAAGCATTTAACAGCAGTTCCATTCCAAACTGCTATATTTACACTGGTAATTCTCTGTAGGCTGCCCTCCACAATCTGTCCTTAGAGAACTCATTTTCTAACTGGTTTTCAGCAAACACCCTACCTTAGAGTATGGCAAGTTTAACTTTTATCTAATGCTAACCAGGAATAGCACTGCTCAAAAGTAAAAGCACAAGACAATCAGAAACTTGTGATTCATGGAGCTGAGTAGTAATGAAAATGATTCAGATGTAATCTAATACTGTAATATTTCTGTCATTCACTATTTTAAGGAAAAGCATAATGCTTTAAATTATTGTTCAAGTATATACAATGTTTTTTTACCTGGACAAGGGCATAAAATATTTTGAAGATCTGTTTCTGGATGAGGACAGACTGGTCTGATGGATCATTCAGGAGCTGGATGAAGCTGTCCTTCAGGACTGGCAGAAAATGTTGCATTGCAGCTATCAAGGGACTCCGCTCCTCTGGTTTCTTGTACCTTTAGAGAAGAACAAAACCAGTTTTGTAGTTGTTTCAGGTGGCTTTGAATTGAAAAAGCTCATCTTGCCCCAGTGTAGGCACAAGTAGGTTATATGACAGCTCATAACAACCTGTCACTTAAAAAGAACCCCCCAGCCAGTTCCTGTGACAGAATGGGAAATAAAGCCATAGCCAGATGGTGTTACAGATAAGAAATACATTAACCAGAGTGCACAGTTTCTCAAAATATTTGCAGAAGCTACATTGCTTCACTGACACTGGGTAAAGCAAACCGAGGAGCCTCTCACAGCCTGGCACTGATGGCTCTCACATCTCACCATTTAATTTGCCCAAAGACAACAATCTGATAGAGAGGGCGGCATTCCAGGCTCTGGATTCCCTCCTGCTCTGGAGGGTGGGGCAGACCCTGAGCAGACAACCACCCCTGAAGTAAAACCTCACACCTTCTATGCTAGGGACAGCCCACCAGCTTGCCCGTGCTGAAAACAAGGCTCCACTTCCTTTCTCCAACACTTCCAAAATTCCTGAAAGGAAATGAAGCCATATTTTGAAATTTTTGCCCTAGATTTTAACTGATACACAAGAAACTCCTATCTGATTCAAGAGTTATCACAGCAGAGCAGGATCTTTTCTATACTGGTGATGACAATAACAAGGTAAAATATCATTTTGTGATCGTACATTTGTTTCTTGATTCAGCAATCAACACTGGTCAGACTCATGGACTCCTGTGGGAGATTTCTGGATTAGAGGATTAAGCTTTGGTTTGGTTTGTTTTTCAAACACATTTTTTGTAGACTTTTCACTAATATTAAATATCAATACTCAGCTTCCTGAACAGTGGAAATTTTCAAAATATAAGAAAAAAACCTACTCAGTCTAATGCCAGATGGCATGTTCTGTAAGAACTACTGCAAAATACTGAGCTCCAAAATTCTGTTCAACAATACAGTCTTCATGCATTTTCTGAACCAGAAACCCAAACATTAAAATAAAATTTTGCCCAGGAAAATCCTGTTTCTAATTTTCACAAGAAAAATGAAAAATACTAGAAAAAAATTACTATGCAAAGAGCAGCCATTTGATCTTGCTGGTTGAATTGAAAGGAAAAAAAAGTGAAAAACTCCAAGATATTTATGTCCTATGTTAAGGGAAAAAAAATCAAAACTTAAATATTGCCACATCTCAGGCAGTAAAAATTTGATCAAAGTAATAACATCACACAATTTGTGTCCCACTAAACTGACTGAAACACTGAAATGTGCACATTCCTACATGATGGGTGACGTGAAACTCACCCTTGCTGACTCCACCTGAGCAAACAGGAGCAGCTCCTGGCCTCAGCTGAAGTGTTTGATCAGCAGAGACTACAGACACACCTGGTGCCTTATCACACAGTGAGACTGCACTCAGATCCCTAAACTCGCATTTATTTCTATCCTCAGAATTCACTTCTTCATTTACAGCTCCCAGATCTCTGCAGCATATTTGGTTAAAGATCTTTAAGCTGAAAATCAAGTGAGAAATTTTTTGTTTTCCTTTCCTAGTAGGACTTACAGTTTCCAGCCACTAAGAAAACTCCCACTTGGGATTACAAAGATTTTTATGGCATTCCTGTAAAAGTATTTTTAAAAAACTGACATTCACTGTTTCACACTGACTGACGCAAAAATCATTAAATGAGATGGAAATTTTTCCATGCAACATTTTAAATCAAGAACCTGAAAGAGAAATGCTATGCATTCCAATGCCTTGAAAGAGTAAATTGTGGATCCCATCAGTTCCTACTACAATTCCCTGACTCTAGGATTGTCCTTTCCTCTGACCATCCAAGTGATCATACCACAGTCAGTTAACTAATTCTGAGCTCCCAACATTCCAGATTTCACACTTTGAAACCTTTCTATGGTTACTGTCACCAAGTACTAGAGTAACAATTGTTTAAAAGTTTAAACCTGATTTAAATAATAAATTCCTGCAAAAGTCGTGATTTTGAGCAGACTTTCTTACTGCTATCAATCCATAAAAAACCACTGCCACATTAAGGTTTTAAAACACCCTTTTTTTTCTGAATTCAAACTTTTTATGAAGGCAGGTTTTGTCATTTTTAGTTGAGAAGACACATGAGCCACCATCTACACAGAAAGTAGCCAAGAATACTTTCTAAGATTACATTTCCATCACCTTTGTGCAGTCCCATAAACAATTCTACACGGTTACAATATACACAGAGTACAAAAAATAGACACAAATATATAAATTCTGCTGGTTTATATGAAGAAAGAACTTACTCATAGTTTTTCACAAGTTGATAAAGACAGAGAAGAATTCCAAGCCAACAAGCACTATTGTCAGACTGGAGATAAAATCCAATTTTCTCCACAACTGCAGTCCAGCGACTTGGATAATCATACTTGATAATGTGGTGAATGCAAGTTGTAAGCTGCACTCTGGAAATCAAAAGCACAACAATTAAAAAAGTTACTACTATTATTTTAATAATATTCATGTAGTGTTGAAGCAGCAAATACTGTCCATACTTAGACTTCCTTTTTGTTTAGAAGGTTTAGGTTTCTGCTTAATATTGTACAAATTTCTACATGCTACACGAGCTGAAAGCCATTTTTCCATCTAGATTAATTCCATTTTTAGGATAAACAGTGTGTGACAATGATGCTTAGCACGTGGGTGATCTTGGCTGGGGAAAAATAAAAAAAGGAAGAAACCCAAGAGTCAGAATCCACAGGCAATTGACACAGAGGCTGAAAGTGAGCACCTGATCAGCTCAGGAGAGTGGATGATGGCTTCTACAATGTTCTCACGGATGCAGTGTCTGTCCTCCTCTGGGATGGAGTACGGTGGGATCTCCCCAGGAGCACTTTCACGGTCCGGCCAATACTGGGTTATCATATTTTTCAAGTAGATAACCCCTGTGAAACAAGAATGCCAAATCAGCTGGCAGCCACTCAAAGCACAAAACAAACACACATCTTACAAGCAAATATTTTTTAGAACAAAACCGACCAAAATTACAAAATCATTGTCCCTTCCTAAGGAGGAGAATCAAAATACATAAACCATGCACGTTCTTAACCCAATAATTTACTAAACTGATACTCTTTTCCCCATTTAATATAAAAATACTACAGGTATTGCTTTTAGCTGTGATTCAGGTAAGTAGCTGTGGAACTATTTAGCAACACACTTCTGAAAAATCCATTATAATGATTTTCTCAATATTTTCATTAAAACTGAAAAAGAAAACCTGATCAATACTAATGACAACCTAAAACAGTTCTTGTAAGCTAAAAAAAAAATCTAAGTTAGTGATACAGGAATGAATGCTAGAGAAACAGAGCTCCTTTATACCCAGGTTATGGGCTACAGCAATTTGTAGCAATCAGGCTCCTGGAACAAACCCTGCATTTACCATTTGACAACCAAATCCAAACTGCTCGTGTGGCAGAATATAAAACACAGCACTTGGAAAAGTACTTAAACATGTAACAGGAAATCTAAAAATGGCAAACTGGGAACAAAGTTACTGTTAATCTAATTCTACATAAAAGTCCATAAAGCGACTTCTCTTCCTAAATTTCATATGCACCTTTTGAAGATTCAGAAACCAGAGGGTTTCTAAAAGTGTCTGCAGAGGTCAAGAAACACTCAGCAGATTATTACAAGACTGAAGTAATGAGGCTTCAGCCAGCCCTCTGAGAGATTTATCAATAATTGCTTTGCAAACACACCCTGTCTGTAAGCTGGGCCTTGAATGAGCCATCCCCACTCTCCATGGGATGCTTTGGGTTTAATTGGCTTGGTGGAGGAGGGTGAAATTTCAGACATTTTCTTCAAACTTCTTTCTGCATGTGACACTTGTAGGGCAGTAAGCTTTTTGAGTCATCATTTGAATGGTACCCCCAAGCAGTAAGATAAAAATGCAAGTTAAGTTTAGGCTACAGCTTAGAGTAGGACAGAAGGTCCAAATAAGCAGTCCAGACCACACCCTCCTGACCAGTCAGAAAACTCACTGAAGTATTGTACTAAAAATGTCTATCAAATACTAAGAGCAGCTTTAAGGTGATGTTTGGAGCTGTCAATAATCAACATCCGATTTTACTGATGGCTCATGTGCAAATAAACAGGGTTCCAAAAGACATAATCTGTTTTCTTCCACTTAGTATGTTTAGAAACATAAGTGCTCCCAGTACAAGTTTAAATGACCTCCTTGGACCAAGTGCACCAGCATCATAAACCATTCTGCTTCTCCCAGGAACGTTCACTAGAGATAAAGGGGAAGAATGACCCAAGAGCCAGACACACCTTTTCTTTCTGTCTTCCTTATTCAGTGAATGGTGCCAGATAAAAGCTTATGATGACTGCAATGTGAGCAACTCCCAACTTCTGAGTGCTTGACATTAAAACCATTAGAATTCTTTACCAGTATCTGCATGTGTACTTGTGTGTATGCACCATTTGAGTAGATACAATGAAAAAAATAATCGAAAACTTGCCTGCCTGTCTCACTGGTAAATCCAGTTGCTCGGACATAGTGATCTGAAGCAGAGTTGAAACAAAGTTCACTGACTTATGAGCCTATGGAGAGAGGGGAAAAAAAAAAGTTAAGTTTTAGAATACTTCCATTACGTTTTACAATATCTTTATAATGATGTAATGCAATCAATAGAATACCAGCAATTCAGCCAGTTGCACAGGAGTCAGCTAATCAGCCAAAGCATTCCAAAGTTTTGTGCTCACTGTATTTTGAAGACAGCAAGGGTGAGGAAAAACCCTACTGTTTAAGGTCACAGCTGAAGAAATCACTGAACAGGAATCAGCCTTCCACAGTCACCAAACATGTTCCCCATTCAGAACAAACACTTGAAGCAAGAGCACCTGAACAGCCCGAAAAACCCAAGCACAGCAAGTTTACAGTGACCTCTAGCAAGGTATGAGTTCATGAGATAATAAGCTAAAAAACAGATGGGAACTATGTTTTAAAACTAAGTCCAAGCCCTACTTCATCCTTCTGCAAAACCAGTTTCAAGGGACCACTGATGCACTACTGCAGCAGCTGTCCAGAAGCCACGCCACAGCAAAGAACAGCAGGGAGATCCAAACGGAGACACATCCGCACAGAAACAACTCCCCAAGAATGTGCAGGAGTTTCACTTAGAAAGAAAACAAAAAATGCTTTTTCTTACCATAATGAGAACTGTCACTGACACCTTAGGGACTGGATTGTATTTTCAATGAGGAAACAAACCTTAACAGTGCTGTAACACCCTTTGCCCATCTTTCCCAAGCATCAAGAACTCCAGACAATAAATTAATTTTGCTGGGAAAAGTGAGTTGCAATCCTTAAAAACTACCTCTGCTTTTCTTAACTGAAACCCAACATAATTTTCCTTGAGGTCAAGAGTCCATGGACATGAGTTACAGTGGGAAATCCCTCTTTTATGCATGGAAAAAAAACTCACAAGGGAGGCCAAGGCCTGGGACACTTATCCACAAAGGCTGTGGGACCTCATCCTTAGAGACATTCTGTTGGACAAGTCCTGATCTGCCTCATCCAACTTCCAAACAGCTTCACTTTTCTGCTTTATCTTCACTTACATGTCAATGCTGTTTCCCATGTTCTCTGCAGTTCCCCAGTCAAAGACAACTGCATAGATCCATGTATTGTAACCTGCTGAACTCTTAGGAAAACACTTCTTACCCACTTGTTACTTTCCAAACCATTGAAATTGCACACACTATTTATGAAAACGAAATGGCTGCATCAGATACTACAGCAACTTCATCTCCTTCCATTCCTTTAGTATGACCAAAAACTCTTCTGACAGTATGAAATGATGACAGGATGCCTCCTAAATGTGTCGTGCTGCTCAACTCACTCCTACAGTACCAGAACGTTCTCTTCAACGTTCATTTTCCTGAGCAAGTATCTCCAATAGGTTCCAGTAGAAACAGGTGTGAAAGGGACAGCCTGGGACATGACCGTGATACTCAGATTTGGTTAGTGCAGCTTGTTGTCTACATCCCATTCTTTAAAACAGATTTGAAATTAAGGACAAACTTCACTTAAGAATCTGGCCAAAATGTTAAAACACTGCTGTACACATTCATCCTGTGCACTAAAACTCTACAGGCTCCAGAGCACCCAGAAGCACCTGGTCCCACCGAAATGTTTATTTACAGAGTGTGGTTTGATGAACTGAGAGTAACTGACACTGCAATATGAGCACACATCCTGCTGACCCATGTCCCTCTGATATTCCCCAAGTCCTCAAGAAGCAAAAAACACTTTCAAATGGGAAAAAAAAAAGGCATTGTCTTCAACTGCCAAGTAATGGCTGAATAAATAAATTTAAAATAAAATTTACTAGTTGGGTTTGATTTCCCCACAGCTCCAGCTCCGTTAAGTTGCTCCTTTCCTTAAGGAACATTAATAGACACAGAGAGTCCTGCAGCACATTCCCAATGACATCAGACCCTAATTCAGCACAGCACTCAATTATACGCTCAACATTCATGGCAGCGGAAGTGCTCCTGTCTTTAACGTGTCCTGAACCTGAAGAAAGCTTTCAGTTTCAATAACCTTTAACTCACCTACAATAAGGTCATATCAGTCTGCATAAAATAGACTTAAAACTGCAAACTAATGTCTTTCCACAAGGGCTATAAGCTTAACAGATACCTTTTTTATAGTTAAAATTTGCAATGTTTGCAAAGGCAGAAGCATTTAATCCTATAATTTAAAAAATGAAGGTTACTTTCCCTTTTTCATGATAAATGACCACTATTCTTGGAGTAAAAACCATCCATTTCAGCAACAAATATGGAAATAATGTTTAAGAGCTACTAAGGAACTAACGGGAAAACCAAATGAAATTAAATTTCAAAAATCTTATGTCATAAAAGAAACAAAAAATAGGCAGCAATGTACAAAACTGCCACACACTGAAATTTAATAAAATACCTAAGAATGTTTTCTTCATTTACTAAGATAGGACTGAGCCTGTGCCTATAGCAGGCTACAGAAGCTCCCTAGAAATATCAATTCTATTAGTATGTGGGATTAATATATTCTCATTGGGTTCTTTGAACTATAGGAAACTTTAGGGGACAAAACCGAAACATCTACACCATTATCTGTTTGGTTTTTAAAAAATCTTACAAGCATCATCCTTATTAGCATCTGAAGCATCAGACTCCACCAACCAGGAGGATGAGCTGCTGCTAAAGGTGATAAACCTTTAGTGATTCAAAGCAGATTCAGCCAAGATAGAATCTGTGCTTTTAATACAAGTAAAATACCTTGTACTTGCCAATCAAAGCCTGCTCTTAATCCCCTCCAGTTAAGACCTACAGTCACACAGAGCTACATTCACACCTCCTTGCATTCTCTGTGGAATGTAAAGGACTCCAAACTCCTTCCCAAGGCACTGAAAGAAAGGAGATTGCAGAGAAACTGAGCTGCAGGGATGAGCAGGGGCAGTTCCATGAAGACAAGGGTGTACTGAATGCTCAAATAAAACACCAGGTACTGCAATCACCTCTCATTGCTCTGGCTCACTCTTTAAAAGAGCATCCGGTGTTTTGGCACTTGGAGAAAAACAACTGAACCTAAAACAAGACAGCACCATAGCTGCCTTTTTGTATCCACAGCATTAAAAAATACTGATTCCACATCTCTTTCAGCTATTTCCATCTTTAATAATTTTATTGCCCCAAGAGGGCTGCCTCTCAGGACAACATGCTCCTCTTCACTGACTGCACTGCTAAAAAACCAACCAGACTAAAAACCACACCTATTTTAGGTTCAGTTTTGAACTAAAATCAGGATTTCACAATGGTCACTATCACACACACTAAACTGCATGAAGAACAGAAAATTTAAGGCTTTAAAGTTCTGACATTGATTTTTTTTTAACTTTTATTCTCTTGCTCCTTGTTAACACGTACCATTTAGAAGTAAACATTACATTTAGATAACTACAGTATTATTTCAAAAATAGTTCTGTCACAGAAGTCAGTTTTCCAGCACTTAACTCAGCATTTAAGGAAAAACAAAACCAAAACTCATCTCAAATCCTTCCCCCTTACAAAAGGTCCAACATGCCATGTCACTGGTATGACTTTGCTGTCTAAGAGCCAAAGAATTCGGGGACTTTTCCCAAGAGCAATCTTTGCTATGCAGCCTGGCTAGCTGAGGAATGTGTTCTATCAGACCACAAACCTTGCACCACTGTCTGTTAATACCAATCACTGCCCCAGAACACACAATCTTTTTGCACACTGCAGTTACTCCTAGCAGGCTTGCTTTGTTAGACATGTGCTAAAAGAGACTTTTGAGAAAAAGTGTCACACCAGAACTGCAGAGTCCAAAAGAGGAAAGAAGTTCAAAGTTAACACTGAAGAGACCAGTTCATGGCATGTGAACTATGAACAGTTAATTACAACGTGGAAAAACACTTTTCCTCCAGTAATGATACTCACTGCAGTGACTTAAACTAGTCTTTAATGCTGGAATATTCACCTCTCACACAAAGCCTGTATGCCTCTAAATCTTAAAACCAAGTTTCATCTTGGGTATAAAGACCTCCATGCATTCTTTTCAGACATCAGGAAGTTGACATACCATAACAAACACACTACAATAGGCACCTCCTTTACTGCTGCCCAAAAAAGCAGAACACATGAGCAACACTTACTAAATGCTGCTGAACTGGAACCCCAGGTTATTTATATAGCTATTCAAAGTAGCACAGAGGTGAATAAAGACTAACATTTTAAAAATAAAGTAGATTAAAAAAAAAAAAAGAATTCAATGCTTCTCCTCCATTCAAGTTTTGGGGAAAAAAATCTATATGCAATTTTTGATCTGGGCCATCGCAGGACAGGGTGCATGTAACTATTACACTGAGATGTAACTGTTTTCTTACAGAAAGGTAAGGCCAGGAGCTGTAAGGCCACGCTGAATCAGCAAACTGTCCTGTAGCACACTTTTAATTCTTTTTTAAGAACTCAGCAGGTGTGGAAGTCGTTCTGACCTCGGGTTTTTTGCAAGCCAGTTTCGCCCCCTCTCACGCAGTTACAATGTATATGCAAACCTAGTTTAACAGCCACAAAAGATACACACACACTTAGCAGTTCCTGCAAACATCCCTGCCTGCTGCTTTCATGGCTGGCTGCAAGTTTGCAGGACTATTTGCTCTCCTGGCCGAGGAAAAAGCAATGTGCTCCTGGCAGAGGCTGGCTAGGCACACACAGGAACTATTTGCTAAGTCATGAGAAAGTGACAAGTGGCCCTTTCTGCTGGGGTTTTACCTCGTGCTGGCCAACTTGCACCCAGAAGGAAACTTCTTCCCAGTGGAGCCAAGGCTCCCTCGGTTCCCTACTGCCCCCAAGGGGATTCCTGGTGTTGGACCAGCCCTGGCAAATGCAGCTTTAAACACCCAAAGCAGCCCTCATCTAGCAGCACCAGAATGTACAGATGGGACACGAGGGAAGTGAAAGTAACAAAGTACTTTGGGTAAAATGTCACACCAACAACTTCAAAAGAGACCCCATGATCTGATAATCAAAGCCAAGAAACTCATGCTCTGTTCTTTCTCTTACACTACAATACAGAGCTGTAGATGTTACACATGCAGACCATGTTAGAAAACGTTAAAAAAATTTCAAGCTGGAAGGCAACACTATAAAAACCTCGCCCAAAGTATCCATAGCATTCAGCATTTAAAAAATACCGTCTGAAACGCTCCATGTAAGAAGAAGCTTGCCTCTTCCCCTTTGACAACCTTCCACTCCTAAACCCTCAGCAGCTAAGAATCCAACATTTAATGTAACCATTCCATCCTTGTGCCATTTGGAGCTATTAAGGAGGCAGAGAAAGGCACCGAACCAGGTCCTACTGCACTGTGAAATCAATGGTGGTGGTGGCCAGCCAACAGGAATCCCTCTTTATCCTTTCCCTGTCACTCACATGAGGACACAAAAAACCTTAAATGTAACTTCTGAAAGTCACTTCCCAGTACAGCATCAGGATCTCCTCCTAAACAAACTCTCTTGAGCTGACTTACAAAAAATGATGAGTTATAGGGGGTTGCACTTTTTTCCCCCCCAAACATTATCAGACACAAAAACTCTAAAAATTTTTTTAATGACATCTAAAAAAAAGTCTTACTTGCTCACACACTGAGATGAATCTCAGAGACTTACAGGACACATCACAGTGAAGTTATATATTCCCTGGAATTACAAAGAAAAAACCTGCAAGGAAAGTATTATCTAGCAACTTCACCTTTATAAATATGTTGATATTAAAGATGAAACAACACTCTGTATTTGCTTTCAGAGTGCCATTCCATAGTCGCACAGTTAAAAATATCTATTTTCATCACAATTTCTGAGAAACTCTTTATACATGAAGCACAAAGACTATTTCAAAAGGCAGCAATGTCTTCCTGCTGCTCTCCAGTAGCTTAATTGAAGAGTCTGGTTCTAGATCCTGGTAAAACACAGGAGACAGGGACAGAGATGGGTGAGCACCCCAGGGTACCCCATCAGCTGAAAATGCTGAGACACAAGAGCCAGTGATCTCATTCCCTGTAACTTCACAGTGAGAAAAGTAAAGACAAGGAGACTGAAATACTTGCTTTTTAACATTATCTCAACTCTGAAAGTTCTCACAGCCTTTTATGTGCAGGCAACATAACCTGATAAAACTTAGTGAAAGGAGAAATAAAGCATAGAATAATTCATGACTTAGCCAAGGTCAAAGGAAAAATAACAAGAGCCTGGACAAATCAAGAATCATACTCTCCAGTCCCCTTTTCCAGTCAGGAGAACTTTGTTGACTGATAGGATGTAGTTAAGACAGATACAAATACTTGGTTAACTCTTACCTACTTAGATATCTCTTGCACTAATCAGGAATATCAATTACTGACTGATGCACAGTCTTTTCTGCTAAGGTAAAATGACCATTCTGCTGAAAGCCAGTCTCATCAGTTCAACAGAGGCACTTCTGACAAATTAAAGTAAACTGAAAGGTCAACCAAGGACAACTATTAAGCTATAAAAACACCTGTGCAGCGTGGCCATGTGCAAGAACAGTGTACACTGCTGCTGTGATCTCATCTTTACAGAGAAAGAGACCCCCCCCATACCTGTAATTAGGCATTAACTGGTAACAGAATTGCTCTTACATTCAACAAATTCAGACCAGCATCCTGCAAGAAACTGCATAGCTGACTTCAATAAACCTAAGTAGAACCAAGACCACACATGTGAATAAAGCTGAATGTGTAAGTGCTTGCAGACTTCTGGTTTAGCACATATTTTTATCACAAAATATCTGTGAGAGATTAGTGATGCTCCATTTCCCACAACAAAGAATTCTTACACACTGGTTCAGTAATATCTGGTGCTTTTAAAGGGGCACAACTATTCAGATATTATGCCAATTTAGCACTTGTGTAGTACACGATGGGCCATGGGGTTTTGATTCCAAAGTGAGAACAAAAGCCAGTGGGCAGCGACCACAATCCTTCCTGCAAGAGTTTGCCATTTGCTGAAGACCCCAGCCGGCAATGAATGTTAATTTCCTGCACCTTCAGCAACTCAATACCTGCAGAAAAGAACTAGAATAGATTTCAAGCAAGTTACTATATATAAATAGTGACATCCATTGAATATGGAAAAAAAATGCATTTTGGGGCCATAGATATTACTGTCTTTATAGGCCATCATATTTTTTGCATTTTTGATTTAAAAAACAAACACTAACATACTCTTTAACAGAGTACATGGAAAAGACTGGCAATTACTTCATACAAGTCTCAATTAGTCATTGAATAGTTTTATAGAGTTATCTATTTCAAAGGTACCTAATATTTATTTGCCAATCACTTATTTAATAACATGCAAGAATCACTTTTTAATTTTCTGAGAAGCTGTACCTTTAGCTTTTTAAATTTTCTCCACTGCCAGCAGAACATTTGGCCCACCTTTATCTAAGCTCTGCTGAACATCTGTTGCATTACATTAGTATTGTCAGGCCCAAAGTCTGCTTAAGAGCAACAAGGAAAAACGTTTGTGGAAAAAGCCAACTAAAGGCACCATGAGAGCTGCCATGCAGGCTTATCCTTCACCTCCTCCACCAAGACATCCTCTTTTCAAACACTAAAACACTTTTGTTCTCCAAATGTTTACAAGCCCCGTGGGTTATACAACCTCTCATCAATAAAAGTTTTCATCTACCAGGTGAGGTTAAGCAGAACAAAAATATAATCTTCTTCCAAATCCAAAGTCGCTGGGAGCTGCTGGGATGTTACATGCGAGTCTGGCAGGCGAGCGCAGCGCAAGGATGACACACCTGGGCTGGGAACCCTGTCTGCCCCCGTCCCTGGGACACGTGTCCGCATCCACCCAGGAGCACACCTACCCCGGCAGCCCTGCTGAACCCGGGGCCCACGGCATCTGGAACACCAAACACCGCCAGGCTGCCAGATCTGATTCTCAGCTCAGCCCAGGCCATCAGATTTGCTTCTGAACTCAGTCCAGGCCACTCTTACAGGCGGCACTGCTTGCGAAGCGATGGGGCTCTCGCTGCCTCCTTCCCCACTGCCCAATTAGTGCTTTCAGCACCCAAAAACTGATGTCGTTTAAACGGTCCCGGGCAGGGCTGTGTCCAGCGGAGCCACCGAGGGCCTGCACAAGGGCGGTTTTAAACCCCCCTCCGCGATCATCCCTTTCCCGGCCTGAGCACGGAGACAATGGAGGCAATTTGTTACCGCCGAGAGAGGCACGGGGGCCTCAGCCGCTCTCTGCCGCTGCCCCCCGCCCGAGCAGCCCCGCCCGGCCCGGCCGGGCCCCGCTGCCATGTGCGGGGACAATGCACGCCGAACCCGGCCTGCGGCCGGCGGGACGCGGCCGGCGGGAAGGGGCCGCGGCGGCGGGCGGGCGGGCCGAGGGGCCGGGGGGATGCTCTCCGCTCCCGCCCCGCTCCCCCTCCCATGGGCCGGCCTCGTCCCCGCTCCCCAGCGCCGCGGCCCCGGCCCAGGCCCGGCGGCGCCCTCACCTCGTTGAGCTGTCGCTCGGCGGCTTCGCGCAGCGCCGGGTCCATGGTGCCCCGCAGGGCCTCGATGATGCCGCTGGGGTCCATGGCGGGGGCAGGGCGGAGGGCAGGGGCCGGGGCCGCGCCGAGCGCACATGGACCCGCCGCCTCCAGCGGCCGCCGGCGCGAAAGGAAGGGAGAGCGCCAAGAGCCCGGATAGAGCTGCCCCCGCCGCCGACGGGAGCGACGCCCCTTCCGCCGCCGACGGGAGCGGCACCCTTTCCGCCACATGGCCCGCCCCGCCGCAGGGCGCCCCGGGATATGCAGTCCGGCGGGCGCGCCGGCGCCGGGACGTGGCTGGGCACCGGTACCGGGGAGACGCGGGACAGGCGGTCTCGGCCCGCACCAGCCGCCTCAGGAGCCGCGGTCCGGCTCGAACGGCCCCGTCACGGGAGCCGCGGTCCGGCACCGGCCGCTCCGAACCGAACCGCACGAACTCCTCGGCCGCGCCAACGTTGTGAGGGATCCGTTGTTTTAGCGAAAATCCCTCCCGCATCCGCGCCCCGTTCTCGGAGAGGCTCGTGTGGCTCAGCGAGGAAGGAGGGGTGCGTGGGGACATGGGTTTGCTTTGTCATGGGCATGGGGCGCTGCCGTGCTGGCTTTAGGGTGATGGGAGAAAAGAGGAGAACAAAAATCCTGAAGATGTGTCAAAAAATCAATATAAACGGAGCTGCCGCTCGTGAAAGGTCTAGGAAATGTGTCTTGTGAGGAGCGGCTGAGGGAGCTGGGGGTGTTTGGCCTGGGGAAAAGGAGCCGCAGACGGGGCCTGACTCCCTGCCCAGCCAGGGCAGGCCCGTCTGTGCTGCTCTGACGGCAGAGGATCCGAAGAAAGATGGGACAGGGGAAATTCAGATTAGATGTTAGAAAAAAATTTCCCCGATAAGGTGGGCAGTCAATGGAATAGGTTCTTGCCCAGGTTCAAAGGGCTTCTGTAAGTGGTGCTGGGTGATGTGGGTTACTGGGTTAGGGGTTACAGGGACAGTGCTGGGTTGGTGGTTGGACGGGATGATCCTGAAGGTCTCTTCCAATCATGACAATTCCATGATTCAGTGATCCTGGAGGCCTTCGCTCAGTCACAGAGTCATGACTGAACTGCTTAACTTGGTCCTCTCTAAGTCATTTCTGTAAGTCACTTCATCCTACAAGCATTTGAGCACTAATTTCACTTCCCTGGGTAGTCACGATAAAATGAGCAATGCTATATTTAAGTTAGTGAGTTGTAGAATTTAATTGGCACTATGCAGTCATTCACTGTCATGCCTTCATTCGGGGGATGGCATGCAGCAATGTACTTGAAATTTTAGGAGTCATCCTGGAATGACTCTGAAATTTAGGCACATATCCAAGAGAAAGGCAGAAATGCAAATACAGAAAATAAGAAAATTTAAAAGTGATACAAATTAGAAAGTTGATAAAGTGCACTATGCCTTTACAGCTGAGTTAAACAGTTTCAGGAAATCTAGGCTTATCTAGACTGTCTTTGCATATATGGAACAGCATAACAGGCTTGCTTTTGTATATAATTTTCCCAAATTAGTGATTTTTCTGTGATTGTCACTGGACTACAACCTGGGTTTCTCAGTTTCTCATGCTACTGTTTGTTGCTTGGGGTTATTTTTAACATAATGCTAAAAATTATTATTTACACTATGTAGGTTTTTCTTATTACAAGTGTGAAAATGAGCAACTAATTTATGAAACTAAACTGTGAAGCAGCAGTGAATGTCTGCTTTTCTGTGTAACCACAGGAGACATATGGGCCCAGATGACCCAAGTAGCAATGTGGCATAATTTTGGGACATGATGTCATATGCTGTTCTTTTATGAGTTGCCCAGATCTGCAGTCATACTCCAATTCTAGATGTTGCACAAAATGCTAAAAAAAACCAAAAAAAAAGTGAAATACTGTAGGTTCAATACCGTTACAAAATACTGCAACAAAGTCTTTTCCCTGCTTTCCTGTCACAGCACAGATAACAAAAACAAATCTCTTTATATCAAAGGAGCAAAGCAATCATACCCCCAGCCAGCTGATCCAAGAACTTATGAAACAGAATGTATCTTCTCTAAAAATAAAAGTAAGTGCTTCAAAGGGCAGAGGGCTCGTGAGGTGCTGGCTGTGCATAATGCTCTGTGTCAGAGGTATAGATGTGAAATGCTGCAAAGACAAGCACAATGGGGTGGGAGCCATCATCAGCAAAGCTGCTGTGCCTCTGGAAGCTGTGCCAGAGCTTTCCTGTTTGGATACAAAAGTGAGGAGGACAAAAAAAAGTTGTACAAAAGAATGTGTAAGCAATTGTCCACTCTGAGTACTCTGAAAAAGAGAACCTTGTATGTCCAGGAATGTTGGCGTTGTCCAGGGCGTTTGTACTTGCACTTTGCTTGCCCTGAAGTAATAACAATAGCTAACTTCACAGCAGGATTAATTGCATAAATGACTCACAGAAAAAAATAAATGCAGGATTCAGTCAAGATGGACATTTCATGTCCACAGGAAGCCAAATTTAAGAGGAAACATCTATGAGGTTAAAATAGAATTTCTCACAAATCTGAACAATTTGTTGGTGGATTACATTTGCTGTGGGTAGTTTAGTGTTAGAGATGAAATGGTAAAGCTGAACAAAAACAGACACATCAGCAGTTTGAATGGAGCAACCTAAGAGGTGGCACATAACTTCAAATTACAAGGGACTGGTGAGCTGTGGCATCCTTAACCCTGAAGTTTTGATTAAATAAATATACCCACCTCCATCAGATACTTTCTTTGAGCAGTATTAGCAGGACAAAAGAGACTTTAAACCCACCCATCACAGCACAGCAATTGGTGAGGACTTTGGCCAAACCTGTTTAGCAAACAAAGGGGACATGATTCAATATCTTGCAAGATTCAACCAGATGAGTTGATAGAAAAATTTAATTTTGAAGTCAAATTTCAAATCACAAGAGTTAACATTGGAAATAAGTATGTCCTTAGCCAGATAAGCCTCATCAAATTCTTGGTCTCAGAAGAGAGCAAAAAGAAGTGTACGTGCTGCAGCAGGGATTAGCTGCCCAGAGCTGCTCTCTGTTGTGTAGGAATGCTCATAGACAACCTCAGGCTGCTGTGGGAGAGCAGAGCCTCTCAAATTATCTCAGAAAGGGCAATGTGGTATTGCAGAGGCCTCAAATATTGGATGCAAATCAGTCTCAATTACTCCTGAAGATAAACACGCTCTCCTAGCCTGTCTGTCTTGGGGTTTGCAGTCATGTGTACTTTGCCTGGAAAGCTGGAGCTGTAACAAAGACAATGTTTGTCATCTTTAATAAAGTAATGTGCTCCTTGGAGCTGACTGTGGAGCACTGCTTGGCCTGTGTGCCTTGCTGGGGTACCATTCTCTCTACTGTCAGTGAAAAGCCAGAAATCAGAGAGAAAGACAGCACACCTACCAAAGATCACCACATTTGGGTGCATTTACCAGATGTTGCTAAAGAATTGTACATAAATTTTTTATGCCATCTACATATTAAAAGAAAAAAACCAAAATAACCAAAATAAAACCACCACAAAAACAAACAAAAAAAAAAAAGCCAACCAACCAAACAAACAAACAAAAAAACCCCAAAAAACCAAAAACCCACCAAAGAGAGTAACTGATAAATGCTGCTATCAGCTGTTCTGTGCTGGAACAGATTTGACAGCAGCCAAATTAACTCCAGCTATGCAGAGCAGATTCCTGCATCAACAGCATTCCAAATGTCAACCCAGGATTTGGAAAAAAAAACCACTTACACATGAAGGTACATAACCAGTCCTACAGATCCAAAGGGAGTTTGGACAGGAATGAGTGGATGAATCACCAGCACCCAAACTACTTTTGATAAATCAAAGATGGCAACAGGAAGAAAAAGGTATGCACAGAAATATTATGCTGATATGCAAAGTTTGGAAAGAACTATTTCTATTAATCTTTTTTTAAAAGCTGAAATAGAATTAAAATATGAAACTACTAAATGAAACATGCCAGTCAACATATTTTGGTGTAAAATTGTCAAAGGCAATTGTTTGAGAAGTTCTCTGGTTTGGCTGGGGAAACAGTACAAAATAAGTACCTTTCTTTGCTTTAAAATATCATAATAGGCCATGACCCTGAGCACACACTGAAGGGAGTGAGGACTGGCTAAATTGCAATTCTCAGTTAAAAAGTGTTAAGTGAAGAGTGATTATTTAAAGGGCAAATTTTCTACTGGCTTTCTACTGATACAACTAGCAGACTCTATTTGGTACTTTAGGCAGTTTTGAAATAAATACAAAAATCACTGCAGATCATTGTGAGATTTATGTAAGGTTAGCAAACAGTCTTGTGTGGATGGGACAGGGGTGTAACTTAAAAAAAAACAGAAAACACTTGAACACAGCCAAATGTGAAGTTACACATAAAAAAATGGAAAATGAAAGATCGGAAGGATCAGGGATACCATGGGCATGCAGGTTGGCATGAACTCCCAGCAGGATGTTGTGGCAAAACCACAATTTTGAGTTGAAAACAGCTGTCTGAAGAGGGGGAGTGGGAAGTGATTTGTCCCTCCCTCTGGTGGGGAGAGATGGATGTTGATTGCCAGAGAAAAACACCAAGATTTTAAAAAATATTTGCAAATTGCAATGCATGAAATACCCGCAAAAGTTGTTTGAGATGCAGAGTTTATTCTCCTCATCTGCCTGAGACCTACTTGAAATGTCCAGTTAGGTTGAAGACAAAAGATGTGAGGGGTCTTGGTTGCTGTTTGTCACTACAATTGAACTGAGGTAGAACAGAGATTTAGCAGGCAGAGTAAGGGTGGTTCCTTGCAGAGTCCCTGATCTGGGGCTGGCTCCAGCCAAAGGAGCAGGCTGCCATTGCATGCCCAGTCATGGCTTCACAGCTCCCTTTAATCTCCTTTAGTCAACTGGGGGTTGGCTTTACCCCTAAGGAGAACTTTGCTGAAATTTCTTAAGCATTTTTTTAGTGAGGAAGGCACTACTCCCCTTGCTTCACCCCACCAAGAACCTCAGGAGCCATCCCCACCCCCCCAGCCAGATGGCAAGGCTGGAGCAGATGCTAAACCCTGGATCCAAACAGGTTTCCCAGGGGACAGGTGCTGAAAACAAGACTCAGCCATTAGCTGGTGGAAGTGTCTGCAAGTGGAACAGCAGGAGTAGCAAGGCTGAGATGGAGCAGCAAAGAAACAGTTGCTGTAATTTATCCAGGGTTATTAAGGTCCTGAGGAAATGTCAAGGAGATAGAGCTTTCTTAGAGCTTTAGATCAATAGCTTACTACAAAATATAAAAACACCTCAACAAAACCAGGAAATACAAAAATCTCTGATGTGTGATTCTTCTGAGATCAGAAAAACTGGACATCTTGTTAATAAACATCTCTCAAAGATGCAGGAGTCCCTCATCAATTCTTACTTTTATCAGTTAACTCTGGACAGTAAGGTGAGGGAAAAGGGAAAGATCAGGAAGACAGTAGTGGGTACTGAACATCTCTTTAGGGAATAAAGTTGTAAGAAGAACAAATGTCTACCAGGTGAAACTAGAGAGACACTGAAGAAAATTCCCAGTGGCACTAATTGGTACTTTCTTTTCTCCAAGTGAGCCTGGGTGCAGTTGTGGAAGATAAGTTTTTGTGAAATCACAAGCTGTGCTTCAGTCAAGCCAACAAGATTAGGGTTTTAATAAAAAACATGCATAAAACTTGAGCAGGATGTTGGACTAGATAATGTGATGATGAACTGCACAATATTTTGGATTTTGCTGTCAGGTTGGATCTGTCTGCTCCTGAAGGCTGGGTTTGCCCTGTGTGGAGGTCCAGCTAATCCAGCCCACAGCCTGCTTCAGGCCCTGGGTGAGAGACAGAGGAGCAGGAGTGTCTGTAACCTACAGCAGTTCCTCCTCCTCCTCCCTCGTGCTCTGTTTTCCACCCTGTATATTTGTATTTCACAGCCCTGAGGGAAAATGCCACTTAGAGAGCTGCAGGATGGTGCATTGGTGACACCCTGGAGAGAGAAGCAGCAGACAGCAACTGGTATTTGTGGCATTAAGATGACACTCACACTTCATGCTTTTTTTTCACACTTTTGATACAGTTGCACAGGCACAGAAGTTACAAAGGCATCAGTGGAATTGGTTAAACTGTTTTCAAATGGAAACTCAATGAAAACTCTGTGCTGAGGATCACAGAATTACAGTGTGACCTCAGAATAATGCCTGTGATCATGGTGTTCTCCAAGAATATCTCTTTAAATGCATGATGGGAGTTGGTTTATTTTTTTTTTGCAAGGAAACAAGTATGTCCTTTCTTTACTGTTCCTTAAATAGGACTCCAAGCTTATTTATTTTTATATGGTTGCTCAAATGGACAGCTGTGAATCCAATATAATGTTGCCTTTACATTTTGAGGAAGCAAATGGAAAGAAAATTTAAGTATAAGGGGTATATATCTATGAATTAGGGTTCAAGCAGATGTTGATTTTTAAAACACAAGCTTTCTAATTCAGTTTTTACAGCCAAGATGCAACAATAAACTGGAATTGTTCAGAAAGAATTGTGAAAATAATCAAACTGTGGAACAGGCAAAAATTTCCAGAACTTCTGAAGAGTAAAAAAGAATATTTAAGCTATAACTTTAATTGTATAATTAAATGTGTGTGAGGCTTATGCAAGCTATATGTAATTTATCAAGCTATAATATTTCATTCAATTTAATAAGAGAGTTCTGTTTAGAATAATTTTAGTCTTTATAATCCTATCCTCTTTCCATTTAGATTGATTCAATAATGAGTACAGTAGAACAGGATTTTATTCTATTAAAAATTCACTCAGAATAAATTCCCAGCACCTAGGGAGAGCTTTTCATCTGCAAGGAGCTACAAACACACATTAAGAATTTCAGTAATCTAGCAGCACAGCACTCAGTGTGTGAACTCATCCAGGCAGTGCCTCCAGGACAAACCTGTGTTTGTGAAGTGTGCCAGCCTGGCTCCTCTGGAGCCTGTGAGGCACTCAGATCAGTAAAAATGATTGACCTCTGGTGATGGCCACAGCCTTAACTGTACACTTGGGATTTATTATAAAAATGAAAGAACATTTTGGTTGTGCTGGCATGGTACCTTCCTTTTTCTTACTTTTTCATCTTTTCCCATCTGCCTTTCCCTCTGCCCTTTCTGATCTTGAGGAGACAAAACAAAGTACTCAGAGTAAGGTTTCTGGATCTCTGCATAGCACAGGGGGAACAGGGAGATAGAAAAGGAGTCATTTATGCAGGAAAAGGTTTTGCAGAATATACAGCTGAGGTAACCACAGCTGTGTTAGCAGCAGAGGTGAAGAACTGGAGCTACAGAGCCAAGTGTGTCTCTTGGGTCTGGCTGCAAAGGGGGGACACTGACTGAGGCAGGGTGAATTCTCTGTGTGCTCAAGAGGAAGCTCAGTAAAGGCAGACATTAAAGAAAGACCCAGAGGCACACACGGAAGTGCTCACAGCTCCCTGGGTGAAAAACTGACGTGAAATAAAGAGTTTGTGAGCAGCAAGTAAGCCAGCGAGTTTATGTAAAAGTACTAAAATAAACATGCTTTCCTGATTGATTCCTGATTCATTAAGTCAATCATAGCTTTTGATACATTTTTAAAATAAATAACATTTCAGAAAACTACCTCACTTTTTAATGAAATTACTTTGCTATTAGAAATATTTCTACAAATCATAAGTCTTAGATAGCTGCTTATGTTAAAGGAGTCAAAAATAACAAAATTAGGGTTGGCAAACATGGAGACATCCTAGATAAAACAAAGATAAATAACAGAATTTGAGTGTATTAAAAATACATTTTTATAAAACAAAATTATCCTAATTTTCTTTTCCTTGTATTTAAGAGGTTATCAGATTAGCACTTTTATTGAGACTCTCATACCTTTTATTCCTTGCAAAGCTATACAATTCATTATTGCTGTCCAAAAGGGTTTAATATGTTTTCAATTTGGTTATATTGTTTTAAATACCAGTATTTTCTGATGTGACAAAAGCAGTCATAGTGCTGGAATGTGCAAACATAGGACTTATGCTGGCCTTTGTGTAAATTGCTAAAGAAATACAGATGTGAAAACGAGCGATGAAATTGATACCACTCCAGCTGTGCACAGGTCTGCGTTTCCTGGTGGCTGTGGGTGCCCCACTCATTGTTGCTGTAGAGCAACAGGTGGAGCAGCAGGAGCAGCTGCTCACAAATCCCCACTCCTGTGCCTTCCAGGCCACAGCAGCCAACAGCTGGATTGAAATTCCAGTACCTGCAGCAGCAAGGCAAGGCAGGAAACATGAAAAACGTATTGCCCCTGCCCATGTCTTTGTCTGAACGAGCCTCTGTGTCTTTTCCAGGTGTTTTGTGAAGTGACAAGGTGGAAAATGCTTGCCCCTCATTTCACCTTTGGCAGGCACATGAATGATGCATGCAGGACAACATCACGTTCTGAGGAGAGCAGGGAGCTGTGTCAGCTTCTCCGGGCACTCCTCGTAATCTTTGGCTCCTGCTTGCAGCATCCCTCTGTCCCACTCCTGGCCTTCCTTTCCTGAGCTGAAGGGATTCCTCACTTCAGAATGTGAAATGGATTTTCATTCATGTTTCTGTCGGGTTGACAAGGTAAAATCATTAATTGCTATAACTAAATCAAGATTAGAATTTATTAAAGCATTTGGAAGCTATTGTGTTGCCAGTAAAACAAATAATTCCACACAAAAATCAAAGATGCTGGTTCAGCTTCAGTAAGGATTTCTACAGAATAATGGCACACCAGCTTCTTGTGGTTATTATAACCCCACTTACCAGTCTTCCCGTGGCTCCTTTTATTTTCTCCATGTTAGTCTTGCTCATTCAGCAATGATTACATCATATTAGTTAATAATGTCTTACTGAAGACCTTACACTTCTTTTCTTCAGTCACTGGTTTTAGCCAATTTTGTTGCAAGGAAAAGGCCAAAAAGCTGATCCTGTGGTTTATCCATAGGCAAAAGGGAATTACTATTTCATGCAGTAGAAAACATGCAAATTTCTTTATTGATATTTGTAGATCTGCATTTCTGCATTCAGCCAAGGTATCTGACAGGAAACTTGTCTAGGACTGGGTGCATAATGTTCAAAATTGAAATGGTTTCCCTCACAGAACTGCCTTAGGTGAAAAGAGTCAATGCTTATCAGACCATCCCCATTTAATCTCTAATCCTGATTAACAACTGATTTTGTGATGCTCATTTAGTATGATACTAAGTGTTATCAGTCATATTATAGCTTTTTCAATTAATTTGATAATTTCCCTTAGGAATACACATACAGCAAATAGTTTCTGTGAATGTTGGCAGCTTTTCTAAAATGTTTCAATTAAATCACGTTTTCACCCTTCTGATATTGCTCTGAATTTTAATTCTTTTCCATTGCAGACTACTGGTTTAATGATGACCTGAATATATTTCTTAAAAACTAGCTATGGGTGTGGCTGCATACAGCAAGGGTTTGTTCCTTGTGAACTGGTTATTGCCCACTCTTTATGGCTGTTTTCTGCAAGCACTTAGACCTTACAGGTCAGATCAGGACAACACTGAGCACTCTCACTGCAGACATTTTGTACCTCACAGAAAAAGCAGCCTAGATGAAAATACAGCGTGACATTTGTACCTATTATGATTAGACCATGCATTTTTAAATTGTCAATTGTGAAATGCATTGTTACAGGAAAAAAAGCTTCTTCCCTTCTAGTTTCGAGTACAACTCATGCAATTTATCTGAAGGTTCCTTACAGTATGGGAAATATTTAGAATATTGTAAACTTTTTAGAATATTCTAAACTTTTTCTCTGGAAGTTTTGCTTTTTTTTAAAGTAATGCTGAATTTTCCTGCTTTTCCTTTTTCTTTATTCTGATTTCTTCTACAACCTGTTTCACACTTCCCTATCTTTTCTTTCCCATCAGACTCATTGTTCCACATTTTCTCCCTGAATTAAGTGTCTATCATGTCACTTTTTTCCCAAATATTTGCTGGTCTTCACTTCCGAAGGTCCAACATTTTTCCTTTCTTACTCCTTTAAGATAGAAGAATTTTTCAATCAAAAGCAAGGATCCTCTTCAGCAACAAAAGCAACTGTGTTTGTGAGCACAAGCAGGGAACAGCTTGGATTGGCCAACTGCTATAATTTTGTGTTCATTGATGATAAGCAGAGATTGAGAAGCAACATGAAAAACAGCAGCACTTCAAACTGTCAGTATGGGAAAGAGGTTGGTTAAACCAGTGCCCCTGATGTTTCCTCATCTAGCTTATTTCTTAAAATTAGGGGACAGAGTTAGGACCTCAAATCAGGACACATTAAAATAAAAGTCTTTAGCACAGTGCAGCCAACTGACAGTCAACAAACAAAATGCAGAAAGGAAATGTCAATAGGCAGTTGTAATGATATTTTTAAGAACCTAGCAGCAAGAGGAGATCATTCAGGTCCTGATGAATTCCAGCAGGAGGTTCCACTTGGGCCTTTTGAGGACAGTAGAAAAAGCAGCTTAAAAACCACTTGATTGCCCTCTGCAGCATTAATTTCTGTCATTACTCCTGCAGATCAGACATGGTCAAAGCTACACACCCCAGCATGTGTTCAACACTGGGAGGTGGCCTGAAGCTGATTCTCCAGACCAACAATTTTTGGTTTAACTGAGCTGAAACTTCAATTCCACATTTGTAGGAGCAGAATCTGTAATGGCATCTAAAGAAAAATTAAAATGGGTCTTTGTTCAGATTAAAGATGGTGTTTTTATCAGCATGGAATAACCTATATTTGGAAACTTTTGCCCTTGAGACAGATATGTCCAGCCACATCACTGCTGTAGATTAGAAGGAATCCTTGAAGGAACATACTCCTCTTAGCAGGACTATTTGAATTTTCAGCTATATTAGTATAAACTCAGCCTCAGACAGGGTATAAATCTGATCATTACATTTATTCCTACCCTAGCATTAAATATGAATCATGACTAATGGGTGTATCTCAGGATAAGGGCCTGTGCCTTCCCTACACAGAAATTTACAACTGTGATCGTTACCACAAGCAATAAACACCAGCTTATAAATACCTCAGCTGCAGAGCAGAGCTGCGTGGCTGAAGCCTTGTGCAGCTGCTTTTGAGTCAAGCAAGGACTCTCCCTGCAGCTCCACATCCCACTCTGCTCTCCTGGTGCCTCCCTTTTGGCCTCCCCCGACCATGCTCCGTTCTGTTGTGCTCTGTGTGGGCTCTGCTGTGCTCCACAGGTACCCACAAGAGCTTTGAAGGAGACTCTCAGCTAGAATAAGGTGCCAGAAATATTTTATTGCTTTGCAAATATTTTTGCTTCCCTTCCTACCTATCTTAAAAGAGTTGACATTGTCTGAGTTCTTCAACATATTTGCTGCTTGAACCCATTCCCAGAACTCAGATGCTGTAAATTGCTTGCAAAGATTAAGTTGGTTATTACTGCCAGGAGGACACCTGAGATTGCTTGTACTGTGATGAAAAGTCCCTCTTTTATTGGTGTTTTTAGTAAGAGATTAGACTTTTTACAGAAAGTGCTTTCCAAGGCTGGGAAAAAAAATAGAAGTAAAGTCTCTGAAGATGGGAACTATGTTTAAGGAACCTGACAGAGTTTTCATGCTCCTCGGTTGGGGTGGCATAAGCTTATGACAGGGTATGTTTCACTCTTAATTGGCAGGAAGACAAAAGAACCTTTAATTCCTGGTTTTTGCATTCAAATAGAGGATATGAGCAGACTGACCAGAAAAGTTTCTTTCCCATTTCATGTACTCCACTGACACATGCAATAGGGAAAAAAAAAAGAAGCTGGCTGTTACAGAGGATTTGTTAACTGTTAATTAGGAACAAGAGGTGCATCAGAATTGAGAATCTGGCTCTTCTTTTTTATCACTTGCAATAGAAACATCATAGCTATCTGTTTCACTGTGTTCCTAAGTAATTAATCAGTAGTGAAAATAGGTGCACCCTATTAAAAATCTGCACTTTGTACATTTGTACATTAATCTGTGTACAGTGTATTGTCTGTACATATGTGCAGTATGTAACCAAAATGTACATAAAAGGGACAATAGGACTTAAGAAACATACCTTCTATACAAAAATACCAGGAGAGAAATAAATCAGATTACTTATGATCCCTGAGCTCAGATTCAACTCATTTTAATGCATACAAGTTCTGCTCTCACTTGCTGTTTAGTAATTTTTTCAGCTCCTGTCCTTGAGCACTGACTTTTATAAATAAAAGCTTTCATTAACTCTCCTTCGGTCTCCAAGAAATTTTTAATCCTTCATTCACACAAACAGCTACAAGTAAGTGCTCATTTCTATTTATCTCACTTGTTGGTGACATTTTTTATTTATTTTGATCAGTGCATTTGCATTCTACCCCAAGTTGTCTCTTGTGCAGCTGATTATTCTCCAGTTACACCCCCAGACTCCTCACTGTAACTGATCAAAGTATGAACTCAGTAAAACACACCAGCCCCCTTCCAAGCACACAGGTTTATTTGGTTTAAATGAGAATTTAGATAGAATGACAATAAATGATTGAGGTTTAATTTCTTGCCATATTTGTACAAAATAAAAATGCCAAAACAATGCAGTTGGCTTTGTGGTGGTCAAAAATAAGACAGAAATAGAGGGAAAAAGGTTTCTGAATCAGCACTTCTCAATAAATTATATGTATTATTTGCTTGTTGATGAATGTTTCTGGTTTGTATCATTTCCAGCTAGAAGCTCTCAGGAGCAGGATCACTGTCAGTCTCTCATCCTCCTTCTCTTGCTGACAATTAGCAGGACAGTCCACAAAGCATCAGCAGTGTCAGTGCCTCAGCCATGTGACGTGGCTCTGTCAGTCCATCCAGGAGTGATTTAGAAAAGAGGCAAACACAGATTTCTGTGCTGAGGAAAGACAACTCTTTCAATCTGACAGAAATAAAGCATTTCATCCAGCCACCCCCAGAAGGAAGTGACTTCATGGAGCTGACCACCTAGCTGCTGCCCTGACAGATGTCAATCTATTTCATTACTTTCCAGCAGGTCAGAAAAACCTTTTTCTTTTTAGTTTACAGATAATTTGAAAGAACTCAAACTCTGAGTTTAAGGTGTATTTTCCAAAATCCATTTCATGTAAAGCTTTTGGCCCATTCAGTCTGTAGCCTCTAAGTACAGAGAGAGAGTGCTGCTCTCACTGGTAAAGTCACTGAGCAAGCTCCAGCTGGAGACTGGAGTCCTCTCATTTTTCTGCTGGACAAAGCATTCTGCAGCGTGTGTTCCCTGCCAGGTGGGGATGCTGCAAAGACAGGGTAAGTTTTGTGCTGTTTCTTAAGCTATACATGATATACAGGGGATGCTTTATACACAATGAGAGTAAATCTGTTTTCAGTCCCTAGCTATGGTTCCAATGTGCTGTGGAGTGAAGCTGTTCCTGGCAGGGCTGATCTCAACCATGTGTCAAAAGTTGCCTTGACACTCACTGAGTTCCAGCTACCAAAACTCTTTATCCTCTGAACACATACAGGATGTGGCCTATGGCAGTATTTTTCATTCTTTGCCTTCTTTCCAGTAAATAAATCTAAGTTAATCTTCTAAATAGAGTTCCTGAATTATTTCATTTACAGAGTGAGCCCTAAAGAACATTCTCCAGACATGTCCTTTCTTTTTTCCTGAGTGAGTGCAGAGGTTCTGCTGACGTTTGTTAGGTGTGGACATCTTTGTAGGGAACTATTCAAATTATCAGCAGATACTAAACACTGCTGACAATTTCAATGTTTAGTGAAATACACAACACATTCACACCAACAGTACCCCCCAGCAAGGGGAACCAAGAACAGTGAAGAACAGTTTAAAAGTGCTGCTAGTTCAGTGTAACAAATATAATTTGTGCAGTACATATCAACTGCAAAGTGATCTAGCTAATGAATCCTTAAATTATACTCTGGCAGCAATTCAGAGCGCTGGGGCTCCCTAAAAGTGAGGTGATTAGAGTTATCTTCTCTATTTTTAATGAGACATATCCTAACACTGTGAGCTTCCTGCAGAATCAGCATCCTGGGAATCATCTGCAGGCCATGTGCTTTCTACTAAATGGAAGGGGAAACACGGAGCAAATCTATATTGTTGAAATTGCTTGTTGGGCATTTCACAGTGGTGTCTTGGTCAGGGGAACTGCAGAGAATTCAGCAAGAATCAGAAGTTGCTTGGCCTGTGTGTCAGTTCTCCTGCAGCTGGGTTACACACAGGGGCTACACAATACAGAGCAGGTTAATTAGAAATCAGACATCCCCTGGAGCAGGCTCTGCCCAGCGCCTTGGCTCTGGGTGCTCACTGAACAACAACCACACCAAACTGGGATTGATACCCCACTGAATGAACAGTCCACCTCACCAAAATGAGACATGCCCTTTGCAGCATTTAGCATCTACAGTTTTAAATTGTGGTACTTATTTTATTTATATCTTTCAGTCTGCATCTTTCCTCTTTATGTTTCAGGATGACTTGGTAAAGATTCCTCTGCATAATAATCTGGTTTCTGATTTTGCTTCCAACATTCTTCAGTTTAGTATCTATTTGATGCTTTGTCAGAAGTTAGAGAGGAAAGAAGTCCCAGTGTTTGAATAATTTTACCTGGAGTTTCAGAAGTAATAACCAAAAAGAGATGACAAACATGATGTGCATTTACTATAGGGGAGAAAGTGCCATTTTCTACAGTGTCAGCAACTCCCATCTTGCTAGTATGTACAATTTTCTAGTGAAAGGGTTTGAAAAAACAAAGGACTCCCTCATCTGGCATCAATGCCCACAGCAGCAAGTTCACAGACCTAACTGGCTTCTCAGGACATTGAATTCCTGAATTATCAATTGCAATTATTAAAAGAGCTAATTACATGATTTAATGAAATAACTTTAAATAATTTAATTCTAAAAGAAATACATTCTGAGTAAATTATAGCTTCCCATGGAATTTGCTCATGATTTGGAGCTTTATGTGGAATCGGACCACAATTTATAGCTTGGATTATTTCCTGCCACTGGATTTGGCAGGGACTGTACTTGTGTAATAGCATATTAGACTATTTGGATCTTAAATGAATCATCAGCTTCCTGTAACACCAGCGAGTTTTGTACACATAGCAATAAAGCCACGCTTTGGAGAGCTCTGCTGTGTGCTGGTCTGCATCTCCCTCGTGGCTTTGGGAACATCTGTGATCTCGGGAAACACGAGCAGTAAATACCACTGCTGTGAAACAACTCATCTGCTGGGTCCTGTATCAGCAATTTAACAGCTCTTTACTAATGGTGTAAAGGTGGAGTAATCAGACAAATGAGGCTGAAGTAAAATCTGAGTGTCCAGCTCTCCCAGGAGAGCTTCCTTTCCAGAAGACCCTGAGGAAAGTTTGGACATTTATAAGCAGACACAGCTGGAAAAGAGACGAGGGGGAGCCAGTGGCTCCATCAGCCCAGAAAGTTGTGCAATGTGCTGTCCACAGGGTTCAGCGCTCCCCCTGTAACACTCTGTGCTGCCCGGGCGCTTGGAAGGCTCCGGGATCTGCTGCTGCCAGAAGGTCGCAGAGGAAAAGGTGTTTCGAGGTCACATTCGGCTTGAAGGCCACGGAATCTGGGAACACTGCGACGTGCCCCTATGGCTTTTCTGCGGGATTTCAAGCGTTCTTACTGACAGGAACGGACGTGAGGAAAATTCCGGGGCTGACAGAGGAATTTTCCTTCTTCCCGGCAAATAGGCTTTCTTTTCGAACGAGAGGAACAAACGCAATAAGGTTTCCCTTTTCCTGGAAGCCCGGCACTGCTCCAGCGCCAGAGGCGGCGAGGGGCTCCCACCTCCCGCCTCCCGCTCGCTCCCTGAGGGGAGATCCCGCTCCCTTCACTAAAGGCCACTACCGAGGGAAAAGGGGCTCGCAGACGGGCTGTATCCCGCTGCCCTGTGGCACGATCGTTGCTGCAGTGTGTCCAGGGAAGGGAAACGAAGCTGGGGAAGGGTCTGGAGCGCAAGTCCTGTGGGGAGCGGCTGAGGGAGCTGGGAGCATGGAAAAAGGAGTCTCAGGCGGGACCTATGGCTCTGTAATTCCCGGAAAGGAGGGTGTGGCCGGGCAGGGTCGGGTTCTTCTCCCAGGTAACCAGCGACAGGACAAGAGAACACAGCCTATAGAACTTCTCCTCGTGTGCCAGGGGAGGTTCAGGTTGGACATCAGGAGGAATTTCTCCACAGAAGAGGCGATTAGACACTGGAACGACTGCCCACGGACGTGGTGGAGTCACCGTCCCTGCAGGTGTTCAAGGAACCACCGGACGTGGCACTCAGTGCCATGGTCTAGTTGACACGGCGGTGTTCGGGCATAGGTCGGACTCGATGATCTCAAGAGGCCTTTCCCAACCAAATTTCTGGGATTTATGTGATTTCTCCGCAGCCGGCAGAAATCTCCCGCCGCCCCGCACCGTATTTACCACAAGTGAGCGCACCCCCCGTTACCGTATATACCCACGCGGGTACGCCCAAAAGCCGGCGTTACCGTATTTACCGCCACTAACCCGCCACCGCATTTCAAGGACGTGGAGCCCAACACGTGCTCCCGCACACCACAGCAAAGCCGTAATGCCCCGAGAAAAGCGCATGCGCCGTGCGGCGGCGGAGGCGGGAGCGCGGCCGCGACCCGGTGGGGTGAGGAGAGGAGGAGCGGCCGGTCCCGCCTCCTCCTTCTCCTCCTCCTGCCCGCGGCTCCCGGTGCTGTCGGTCCCGCCTCCTGCTCCCCGCGGCTCCCGGTGCCGCCGAGGCCTGCCCCGGCCCTGACTCGCCGGGCCCCGGGGCGCCGCAGAGCCATGGCGCAGCGAAGGGTGGCGGAGCGCGGGCCTTGCCAGGCGACGGCGGCGGAGAGCGCCAGGCACCAGCGGCAGCTTCTGGAAGGTGCCGGGGGCTCGGGGCGGCGGGAGCAGGGGTGACCTCGCCCTGGACGGTGCCCGATGCGAGTGTCGGTGCTCGGGACGGTGCCCGGTGCGGCTGTCGGTGCCTCTCGGCGCCTCGGGCACCGGCCCCGTCCCGCGCGGGCACTGGGGCGGCCAGGCCGGGCCGGGCCGGGCCCCTCGCGGTGCGAGTGGGGTGAGGCGGCTCCCGCCCCTCGGCGGCCGAAATGCGGCTGCGACCCCTTTCCCTTTTCCTTTGCGTCAAGGAATACGCGTGGTTCCATGCCTGTATGTATATGTGTGTGTGTACGTGTGTGTGTGTTGGTGTTATACCACTACCGGCACGCCTGGAGTACAGAGAGTGGAAGTGGCAGAAAGCGCAGTGGGCTGAGTTTTCCTTTTTTGCCCTATGAGTTGCTTATTTGTTTATTCATCTGTAATTAATTTTGCTCCTTGGATAAGCTGTTGTGCGAATAACCCCGGTTACAGTGCAGTGGAACAGGTTGCCCAGAGAGGATGTGGAGTCTCCCTCAGAGGGATACTCAAGAGCGGCGTGGATGCCTCCTGTTCCCGGGATGACCCTTCCTGAGCTGGGAGGTTGGACCCGGTGACCACTGTGGTCCCTTCCAGCCTGACAGCCCTGTGATTCCGTGCTTGGAATTGCTTTGTGTATGCTGCCTTTGGCCTCGGCTGACCCGGTGCACACCTGTGGGGTCGCGCTGACCTTAAACCTAAAAAACCTCACAGCCGATAAAATTGCCAGCTCGCCCAGCGGGCTCTGTGGGTTTCGTCATCCAGTCGCTGCATTTCACAACAGTGAGGAGTCAGCGTGACCCACTTGAGTGCTGTGTGTTGGCATTGTAGTTGTGCCAGTGGCATCTGTGAGGGAAAACACAGGCTCGGCTCTTGGAGTGTTCCCCAGGTGACGCTGGGTGTGAAGCTGGGTGAGCCTCAAAGTGCCTAAGGAGAGAGTGGTTTAGTACATAAAACCCCCCAGTGTGGATGCAGAGAGTACTTTGCGTGGTGTTCATTTTAGTTCTAATCCTTTATGTGTGTAGTTGCATTTGTGTTAATGAATGTATTGCACTTATGTGGTCATTTTGATAAAAATCTAAAACACAGAAGAGGCCTAAAATGTCATTGTGTCACTTACTGTACTCCCATTGCTTCCACTACACAAGGACTTAAAGGCTAATAAACACTTATGTATATATATCCACATGCGTGTAAAATATGTGTAATTCCCAAGACTAGCACTTTATATCATAGGCTAGCATGTGTGTGTGTTTATGTAGGTTTCCTCCTAATGAATGTGTCTCACCTAACAGGCTGTATCTGGTAGTCTTTCATTAGAGGGGGAAAAAAACCCCAAAATCTCTTAATGAGCAGGTTTTTAAGTTACATTGTACATCCTGGAAATTTAACTTCAAGTTGAATCTCTAGTTAATTAGACTGGCAGAAGTTTTCTGGCAAAAAGGAAAACATATGTATGGCTTACATTGTTCAACTCTGTTTTTTTTCTCTTTACAAATGTATTTATTTATTGAGGCTTAAATTGCTATGGATCATAAAAGGTGACTTCTTTGTAATGTTTGCCAGCATAGAAACTTCAAAGTTGTTTGAAAGCTTTCAGGGAATGTGAGCAATGTCTGTTATTGAAATCATTGGTTGGGAGATGTCTACAGAGAGTTTACTTTAATATTTCCTTAAAGGATAAGTTTGAAATCTGTTGTAAATTGTGAGGGATTGGTTTTTCTTGTTTTGTTTTGCTGTTGCTGGGGTTCTTTCTAACTTTGTTTCATGTTTAATTTCAGGGAAAGCTCTTGCAGAAGGTGGATCAGCTCGAACATCACTTCTTATTTTAGTGTCCATCTTCTTATCAGCTGCTTTCCTTATGTTTCTAGTATATAAAAATTTCCCACAACTTAGTGAGTAAGTATGTTATGAAAGTTTAAGTCATCAATTTATTTGATTTTTAGTATCAGACTGTAGAGGAGCCTGCATGGGGAAATGACATAAACTGGGAGAGTTGTTCCTGATCTGAGGTTTGTGTTGCACACCCGTGCTCTGAGGTGTTACCCCTGGCACATTATCAGTGGTAACTGACTCTCCTTAACCTCCTTCAGCTGAGAGCAGAGTGTGTTTGGTTCAGGCTGAGTTCACTTGAAACTTCCTTGTGCCTTGGTGAAACTGGAGGCTGTCACCAACAGGGGAGATCCTTCTTCCTTCCTAGCTAAACTTTGCCTTCTCTTTTTCTCCTTGTTGCACCCATACTTGTGTTGGGATGGCAGGTGGGAGCCTGCTTGTCTGACAGCTTTCCTTTTCACTTTTACTAGTTAAATTTCTGCCTGATTAACTTGCTCAACAAGGTCAGTTGGCAATGGCCCATCCCAAAGCCTGATACAGAGGGAGCAAAGACACTCAAGTGTGCTGCCCAGGGTTGCACCAGATTAAGGTGTGACATGAGATTTTGCCCTTAGAACTTTATTTGTTTGTGAGGTGAAGTTCTGCCACTCCTGCTGCACTTCAGCTGTTCTGACCCCAGCACTGAGGCAGCTGCAGTTGGTTTTGGCTGAAATGTTGGCTGCTTTCACTTGCCAAGGTTTGCCTTGCACAATTTTTACTTTTTCATAGTACTTGGTAAAGAAAAAAAAACTAGAAAAGAATAATTTATTTTTATTGTACTGAAAAAAAAAACCAGCTTGCAAATACCTAAAATTGGGGATTTTCTAATATAAACCACACTGTAAATATTAGGTGTTCATCTGAGAACATTATTACAACAATAATCATGGTTTGTTTGCTGAAGCTGTAATTTGGTGTTGTAGTGTATCTAATTATCTCTGTATTCAGTAAGTAATTGTACTGCACTGTTTGATTATATTTCCATCATTTCTGCTTTTTTTTTCCTCTTCAGAGAAGAAAGAGAATGTATAAAGGTTCCTAGAGATATGGATGATGCAAAGGCCTTGGGAAAAGTCTTGTCCAAATACAAGGACACATTTTATGTTCAAGTGTTAGTGGCTTATTTTGCCACCTACGTTTTGTATCCTTTTGCTGCTATAAAGGGCAGTTTTGTTGTAGTCATGCTTCTCTGAAAATTAAAAACACAATTTGATAAATTCTTGGTCATGAGTGAAGTTTAACATACCTAGGAGTGTTTACAAAGACACACAAATATTTTAAACTCTTGGAAATGTATAAACTTTCCTCTGTGCATTAGGCTTGGTCTTACTTTAGTGTTATGATAACTGTTAAAATAAAGTGAATTTTGAGGTAGAAATTACTGTTTGCTCTAAAAGAAAATTGAGACTACTGCTTTACTTTTTCTTAAGACATTCAAAGACATTTCCACATAATGGTAATGTATAGAATATTTAGAAGTATTTCTGAAGGAAAGTATTTTGAGCCATCTTTCATCCCTACACTGTTCAAATTCACAAAACCAAATCTGTTTTCTTTTAGAGAGACAAATTTCTGAAGTACTTTCTGCCCAAGGAGACACAATTGTTTTGATTTCTTTTTCCTGAGTGCTGAATATGTTAATTAATCATTAAGCACACTCTTAACTGGAACACTTAACTAAAGGTTAATAATTTTAAAGCTGTAGAAGAGGTTTGTGTCACAGTTTTAATGCAGGAGGCTTTTGTAACTCAGGAGAGTCAGCACTGAACTTGCCATTAGTAATTATCCTTCAGCTCATTCTTTCAAAGTATTCCACAAAAAGTATTTAATATTTCCCAAATTGTAGACCTAGGAAGAAAATGAAAATGTTAGTTTATGTGTCATCAAGGAGTAGAATACATTGGCTCTTTATTGAGCTGCTCTGGCAGTTCTAGATGTGGTGACCTTTACTGTCTCAGCAGCAGACTGTGGTCAGCTTCCAGGCATGGGTAACTGAACCTTGACTTGGCTTAGCAAAAGCTGTACTGGCTGTAATGCACTCAGGAAAATTCTTGGGCTTTTTAATATTTCAGTCAGTTCAATTTGAGTAAAATAGTGTACAGTTTTTTTTTGCTTTATAACTTTTCTATCCAATGTGGGCAATGCATCATAGTCTCAAGTATAGCTAGCAAGCCTTAAGTCCAACAACCTGCTTGCTTATGCTGCAGAAACCTGGTTTTTGCCTTTTAAAAAATTCTTGACTGAGATTAGTGTGTTGTAGTTAGTGATTGCACCAAGCCTGTTTGTAAGGAAGGAATAGCTGCCTTCATACATTTCAGTCTTCCATGAAACTTGTGCTTATGGGCTCGGACAGGCCTGTGAGCTTTCCAGAGAGAATGTCTGAAACTGCACATCTCCAGTCAACAGGGCAAAATCAGAAGTGTTTCCTGGAAATCACAGTAAATCCTCTGTGGCAGTTGTAGCACAGATAAAGAGAAAAATGTAGTCAGCTTTTGTTACTTTGTGACTTATTCTTTGTATATGTACTGATGGATCTGCACCTTGCTGCTCTTGCTTGAGTTCTTGTGCTACTCCACAAAAGGTTTTTTTTGAAGTAAGGATCTTGAGAGGCCCTGCCTATTTACGCTTTTACTAATTGTGAAATGTATCCTGACTGCTTATTAAAACTAAGAAGCATGTAGCTTTTTGGAAATGTGTTTTTTCCTTAAATAAGATACACCCAGCTTGCAAACATTTGCTATTCCTGGGTCTATATTCCTCAGTATCCTGTCAGGTTTTCTTTATCCCTTTCCACTGGCCTTATTTCTTGTTTGTTTGGTAAGTATGGAAAGTAGTTTGTGATGGCATATATTTATATCCATTTGGAATACAACCAAGCATCTGAGCAGCTTCCTGTTGGAAATGATCAGTCTGAGACTGGCATACACTTCAGTTTCTGATAACTGTTGAGCTCTTACTCAGCTCTGCTGCAGGGGTGGCATTACACACAAAATTCACTGTAGCATTGGGTGATGATCCAAAACACTGAGCTGTTCCTCCTGGTTTTCTTAATAATGAAGACATTGGAGTGTGTATCAGGCAGTTTCCCATACTCTAAATTCGTTTAGCATCTGCCAGAACCCAGTTGTAATTTCACTACACAATTACTGTGGTTTTATTATCACACTGCAATATACATCTGGTTTTTTAACTGGCTTAAATATGCAAGAAGCATAGTTTCAGATTTGAAATGTCTGTTATCAACAAGCTTTAAAATATGTCATGGGCAAAGGATGCAATCATAATAAGCCTTAGTATTGAGAAGGTAGGGAGGACCCTGTTCAGTTTTCAAGTTTGAATTTCTTTAATGGCATTGTGCTTCTTTTTTGCAAAGCTTTCACTGTTCAAAGTCTTAAAACTGCAGAAGCACTCAATATTAACTGATAAGTAGTCAATGTTGTCTACTTTGAGTGTTGAGATTGATTGAAATGCCTTGGAAATAAACTGTCTTGAGTCAACAGCATTCTCAGGGAGCGTGTCCTGAGTACTAGAGGAGAGCCCTAGAGGAGGGCTGCATGGAAACCTGCTCTAGCCAGGCAGTGTAGTTAACACAGACACAAGGCTGACATTAAGTAGAGTTTCTGCTCATTTCTTCTCTGTTTCTTTTTTTTTTTAGTGCTCAGGACTTGGAGCTTCATTCTGCTACATGCTGTCATACCTAGTGGGACGTCCCGTTGTGTACAGATATTTAACAGAAAAAGCAGTCAAATGGTCAGAACAGGTAAGGTTTCTAGAGGGGCTGGAACTCACTGTACAAAATGTGCCATGGAATAGTGTGGAAAACTAGGAGGTCTTGTACTCATGTATCCAGTTACCCAGAAGGGATTCTGGAAGCATTCCTGATTTTATGGTATTTCCCATGAGAAAGCTGTTCTTACCTAGGTAGTCTTTGCAACTGATCACCCCCCTGGTTTATCTAGTGTCAATAGGAAACCCCTCCACTTTCAGGTCATTTCAAGTAATTGCTCTCTAAGCATTTGCAGGAATGAAAGCTGGGTTTGTATTTTTGTGTTGGAGGAACCTATAGCTGGATGTCTGATTGAAAAACCTTAATTTGAACATGTTATTGTAGTTGGAGCTTTTAAAAACTTTTTCTTAGAGTATCTTGTAACATTGGTTTCAGCAGGTCTTGATTGTGAAGTGAACCAAAAGGTTTTGTAGTACACAAAGTACTTGACCTTATGTGTCTTTAATTGATACTCTGAAACATTTGAACAAATTTTTATTTTTTGCAAGTATGAAGAACATGTACTCTGTTCAAGATTTTTTTGAATCACAGAAAAATGCTTTAAGCTTGTTCCTCATTAAATAAGATATGGAGGTGTGTCTGGCACAATTGACCTTGTTAGATTTTACAGCACCACTTTGACTCTTGACCCAAGTAAATCTTAATATTGCACGATAATTTTGAGGCTATTCTGAGTAGCAAATGGTTACTGTTGCCATTAGTGGATCCAAATATGTGATTTAAAATTGCATGTGCAGCTCATATCTCACTGTTTCCAGGTTAATTGGACTGTATCATGCTTATGCTTGCATATTGAGGTTAAGGCATTTTATATACAGCATTAATCAACATGTAAATATTGTCCTTCATTAAGGTTTAAAAAACCCACGGTGCTCCTGATTTTAATGTTACAGTAAAATCTAAATTTGGCTAAAGCTGAAAAACAGGGTTGTGACTGGGATGAGCTACCATGTGAGATTTCAGGTGGAATTGCAATCAGACCAGGTTTGTTTTCAACTGGCTGAAGCTTAAGCTTAATACAGGTCTGCCAGGCTAGGCCAGAATTGTGGATGTTCAGCTGTCCTTGCAGCTTGGCTCCAGTTGCACTTGCTGTCTGAAAGGGCTGAGATGGGTTGAAGGAGAAGGGGCTTTCTTTGTTGTAGCAGTGGTGTGAGGAGCTGGGCTAGACCTGAGCACGTTGTTAAGGCTGTAAATGAAGTTGGGGGTGCTGTTGCTCCTGGGTAAACGTTCGTGCTGGGCACTGTAACCTCTGGGCTTTGGAGCTGTGCTGGAGTAGCCACCTCATGGAGTTCAGAGCTGTGACCTGGCTGAGTTTCCAGGTGAGGAATGTAGCTGTGTTTCAAGCTTAATCACAAGTTAGGACAGAACTGCCTGAGGAACAAACTTCATTGCTGGTTCCTGGAGAAGCTTTAGGAGTGGGGTGACAGGCTGGCTGTGGTGGCTGGGCTGTGGCTCTGCCTATGACTCCTTTGCTGCTTGAGCTGGCTGAGTCAGTCAGACACATCACCACTGCTCTGCCACACACAGCTATTCCAGGCTGATCTCAGTGTATTTAACAGGTGACTCACTGGGCTCTCTTCCCCACATCACACATTTTTAAACTGATTTTTATGTTTGCAACATGTGAATGTCTACAAAATATAGGGGCAAAAACTCTTGAAACCTCTATGGTTGTGTATTTTCAAGGCAGGGATTTTTTAACCAAAGTTTTGTTTGTTTGGTTTTGTTTTGGCAGGTTGAACGACATAGAGAACATCTCATTAACTACATAATATTTTTGAGAATAACACCTTTCCTCCCCAACTGGTTTATCAATATCACATCTCCTGTAATCAACGTGCCATTGAAAGTGTTTTTCATTGGCACTTTCCTAGGTAAGAATTGTGGCTAGTGAGCCAGAGTTTGGGGTGGCCAGAGGAAGAGGCATCCACTATAGCTATTTTAATTTTTAATTTTAATGTGCTTTTTGGCACATTTTTGCACATCCATTTTAATCTGATTAGGAAACAATCCAGTATTTTTCCTTTATGAACTTTATTAAAAAGTTCATTATTTTTCCTTTATGAAAAGTCAGTTTGTAAAGAGAGAACTTGAAATCTGGAGAGTCTGAAGAGCAGAGATTATTTGCTTAGTCTCCTGTATTTGAGTCTGCATTAAAAATACTAAGAATGGCTTAAAACTGGTTTTTTGGATAAAGGTTTTTTATCTTTGAATTCTGCATTTACTGCACTCTTTTTTAAAAAAAGTACAAGATAACAAAATCTCAACATTCTGGTGTTAAAATTGGGATGACTTATAACCTAACAAGCTGTTCTTTCATCCTTTCCTTGCTCCAGGTGTAGCACCTCCATCTTTTGTAGCCATTAAGGCAGGAACAACGCTGTACCAGCTTACAACAGCAGGGGAAGCTGTTTCCTGGAACTCTGTTTTTGTCCTCATGATTCTAGCCATCCTCTCCATCCTACCAGCTCTGTTCCAGAAGAAGCTGAAACAGAAGTTTGAATAAGGATCAAACTGGACCAGAATTTCCCATATTTCATCTCAGGATCAGCACTTCTGATATTTGTATATTTGCTTTTCTATTGGATCTTAAGCAATTATAGGGGAGGCTTGTGATTGATAAGAATGTCTTTAAATGAACACATGGCCTTAGACTGAAGGAAATGTGTTCAGAAATGTACTGCATATAGTTTTGTAACCAAACACCAGTGTTTTACTTTGGGATGGTGTGTGTGTGGCCCTCAGGATGAGGGAAGTGAGAATATAGGTGTAACATTTTGCTCTAGTTACATACAGAGCAAAAACTGTGATGTAGACATAAACTACAGGTGATGCTCTCTAACACTTGCAGGAAAACCCCCTGAACAATTCAGTCCAACTTTGTAACATTCTCTGTAGGCTTGCATGTCATCTGCTCTGAGAGCATTTCTCACTAACAAGATTTCCCTTCTTTTTTGCCTTGGGGAGTTTCAAAATAATGTAACGGTGCTCACTCAGAAACAAGGGTTCTTTGCAGTACTTTAACTACAATGTCATTCTCATCCTGGTTGTTTACTTCTATTTATTAGTGCTGTATGGAATTAAATACTTGAACCTACATCTGCTTTACTTACTGGATTAACAAAGGCAAAGTGTCACTTCATTCCCTCTTGGTCCCTGTAAAGTTTTATTTTGGGAGCAGATATAGGAAGGGAGGGAGCAGCTTAGAATTCTTATCTTGGCTAGCTGATGATTTTTAAGTTCTAATTTTCATTTTTCAATATTGATTGTTTTGCCAATATTTCACTTGCATAGATTTATCCTGCCAACTTAAGGAAGTGATGGTATGATTATATAAAACTTGCAGTTTTCAAGTGATTTAAAAACGCTTAAGCAGTAATGTTACCATTTCTCAAGCAATATGTAAAGAGTATAAAATTTCTCATTGCAGCTTGATTAGCCTAAAGAAATGTCAGGTACTCAAACTGGTGCAGTTCCTATCAAACAGCTGATCCCAAATAACGTTCAGAGCACCGTGGAACAGCAGTGGTGTCAGTGTGTATAAAATGGGGGTTCCACTGTCTGCCAAGGCAGGGACCAGCCATGCCTCACCTTCAGTAGCAGTCTGTGTGTGCTCCCAGTAAGGTACGAGGTACCTTCCCCTGTGCTTCCAGCTGTGCTTGTTTGTTGTGTTGTCAGTGGAGCCCCATCAAACAAGGCCCTGGGCAGCACGTGGGTGTTTGATCCTGCTGAAACCAGTGCTGCTCACGTGGTTTCAGCTGATGCCCCTGCAGTGTCATGCTGGAAAGGGACTCAACACATCAGCATGTGCTCCAGTTCCAGGGTTTGTTTGTCTGTGTCCTCTGTTAACTTGTGATCATATCATAGATCTTTGAGATGTAAGAGAACAGTTCATGAATGTGATAATGTAAAAGGTACTGACTGATACCTTTAAAGGATTTATTCTTTTTTGTAACATAATGTTAATTGCCTGCTTCGTCTCATCACAGTATTACTTGTAAATATATAGTAAATATTATTGATACACCATTTGTCTTTTATTTAAATCCAGGCTGCACAGTAAATGCTATTTTTACATAAGTATATAAAGGAATTTATATCAGTTCTGTTTGCAAGTTTATTGTAAGATCATTCAGCTCCAGCGATTCTTTTGTTGTTTAGAATTTACTCTAAAAGTGTACTTTGGCATTTAAAACTGATCAATGATTACTTTTATTGCTGCCATTCTAATCTCCAGAGCTCCTCTACCCAGGGGATTTATTCCACAGTAAACCTGGATGTGAATTGAGCCATGTGAGCAAGTGTCCCCTGGATTACTGAGTGTGAAGCTGCTGTGGATTTACAGCCTCCTTTTCTGCAGTTAACTTCTCATGCAGATGAACTCTCAGAATAAATCACCTACCACTTTTTTACAGTGGCTTTTCTCAAAATCTGTCTCAATTCCTGGTCATTTACAGAAGCTGCTGTAACATCCCTCCCATGCCAATGTTTTGGTGGAACCTTGTTGCTAAAGAAGGAGCTGAACTCTCTTTCAGTCTAATGTGACTTGTGCTATCACTTGACATTTTCACTGGGTTCTGTGTCACTATGGAGATGGGATCAGGCTTTGTTACTGAAGACTCTGTTACTGCTGTGTTTCAGCCACAAGACTGGCCTCCCATCACAATAACTAAAAGCCTTAAGACCTTAAAAAGGTTCAAAATAGGGTTCTTTACTTTTTCAAAACCTTTACATTTTTTAACCCATCCCTTCTGTGTTTATCTTCAGCTGCCAGCAGCCTGAGGTGCTTCCCTATCCCAGGAGGACTTCTGAGCATTGTGCAGAGTAAGGCAGGCCTTGTGGAAAGCAAAACAAGCACTGTGCTGTGGGTACTGTACTAGCCTGCTCTTTCCTTTAGGGAATCCAGCAAGTGATCCAAGAGATAGCCATAACATTTTGTTAGAAAAACAGTGGCTACCATGGAACAAACCAGGACATCAGAAAGATGTAGCTTTGTTTTTTAATTACAAGGGATTTTTCAGCTGTTAGGTGACCTGGTTATCTTTTGGAAGGTTTTTTGTGATACCTGCATGACATCATTACTAAGTGTCTCTTGCCATTTGATAATAAAGCTGTTATATAAAATCTGAAATGCTGTATTTTTTGATTATAATGAAGCATTCTCAACTTCCCACTAAGCTGAATTTTTTATTAACCTGTTTTACAGGGCTGAGTTCTTCTTAAATGGGATTTTTAATGATTGATTAAAAGTTAAACTGAGCTGATTACTTCTGTAGACAAGATTAATTCTGTTTCTACCTTTATTTCAAAATAAATAGGTACATTTGATTTATCTCTGGAATTAATTTCTCACAGCAGTAATTTTGAAAAGCTTTTCTGGTTTGCACTGAGAGGCAACTGGGTCTAACTTCTGTCTCTTCAAATACATCTATTTTCACTAAGTGCTTTTTTTTTTTTTTTTCATTAATCCCTTGTGGAAAACTCCTGTGCCAAAGTTATTGCAGCTTCATTCACCTTCCCTTAATATTCTGTCAAGGCCAGTTTATGAAATGCTTTTTCTTCCTTGTATAGAAAACTTGCTGAAAGGGTAAGACAGAATAAGTAAAAGTCAAAAATAAGAAGCTTTTGGTAGTGAATGATGCTGTTATGCAAAGTCAAAACATATATTTTGTTTCTAGGCAGCTGAAGATTTTTGTGTGTTTCTGAGAATTTTCATCATGTGTGGTTTCCTTCTGTTGTAGTGTGGAGTTTGGGAACCCTGTAGTTGAGTATGGCAGTGCTAAGGGGAAAATGGAAAAGGGTTTTGATGGGAAAGCAGGATCCAGAGCAGCTTTTTCAAATTTCCATCAAAGAGAAGTAAATACTCCTGACTATTTTATGACCAGTTGATGTCTTGCAATGACAGACATTTATAACTCTCAGCTGGTGGCTTTATAGCTCCAGGTCACCCAAACTGAAAGAAGTTAAAGCCTTTTAGTACTGGCAATTAATATAAATAATGGCATCATACATTTACTAACATACCATAACTCCCTTTCCAGTTTTTAAAAATGCTCCACCTAGTGTGATAACTCCCATTTCCTTGTTTTATAGCACACAAGGAAGAATCTGGGTCTGGATTAGAGAGCTCAGTTAGTGACTGGAGTATATGTGAGAAGCTCATAAAAGCTCCTTTCTGTAAATGGTCTTCCAAACACAGGATTCTGCTCCTGTGCAGCTGTGGGAATTTAGAGGTTCCTAGGCCCTCAAGAGGGCTGGGAATGCTTCAGTAGGAAATAGCTTTTAAAATTCTGCCTCAGAATTGAGATCTAATGTTACACTCATAAGTCCTGATTTTTCTTTTACAACCTAGCCCTGAGGAGTTGTATCTAAAACCTGGAATTTGCAGTGTTTACTGTACTTGGAAGAATTCCATGTCACGGAGAAGTATTCTGAGCAGATCACTAAATCATTCTATGTTTGACTCTTTGTTCTGTGTTAGACTGATTTCTCATGCCTGTGAGAAAGATCAACTCCCAGTCAACCATGAACTTGTGCAGGATTTGCTTTTTCAGCTGGATCCCTCTAAGTCTATGGGGCCTGATGGGATTCATCCAAGAGTGCTCAGAGAGCTGGATGGCGCCATCACAAGACCTCTATCAATGATTTTGGAATTTTGGTAATCTTGAGAGGTCCCAGTCTACTGGAAGCTGTCAAATATTGTCCCAGCTTTCAAGAAGAGCAAGAAGGATGACCTTGCAAACTACAGGCCTGTCAGTCTCACTTCTATGCCCAATAAAATCATGGAGAAGAGTCAGTAAAGCTTTTGATACCATCTCTGTCAGTATCCCTCTGGAGAAAATGCCCAGCACTCGGCTGGGTGAGCACATGGTGTGACAGGTGAGTGGCTCACGGGGCAGGCACCAAGGGCTGCAGTGAATGAGGTGACATCACCTGTGGGCCCTGTCACTAATGGGGCTCTGCAGGGTTCCCTCCTCAGCCCCATTCCCTTCAACATCTTCATTCTGCTCTTGTGCAGCTGTGGGACTTCACTGCTTCAACACTCTCTTCAACATCTTCATTAATGACCTGGACACAGGACTGGAAGGAGCACTAAGTAAGGACTGGAAGCAGCACCAAGTAAGCCTGCTATACTGACCACACTACATTGGCAGGAGCTGCAGACTCCCTCGAGGGAGGGAGGGCCCTGCAGAGACCATGGCAAGGGCTGGGCAATCACCAGCCATAAGAACTTTAATAAAGACAAGTGCTGGATTCTGCCCCTCGGTATGGAGCAGCCCTGGATGTAGGGACAGACTGGGCAATGAGATGCTGCAGAGCAGCACCGTGGAATGGGAGCTGGGGTTGTAGATGTTGGTAAATTGAGCTTCAGTCCATAGTGTGGGCTCCTGGAGCTGGGGAGAGGAGGGACAGTGCTGCATGGGAGTTTAGGAAATGTTCCACCCCCTGAAGTGCCAGTTCTGCTCTGAGCTGTGCCCTGATGCGTGAGGATCTGTCTTAGGTGATCTGCTGTGCAGGCTCTATTCCACAAGTCTGTCGTGTAGATGTTCCACAGCAAATACCTGGTCAATAGGTTGTAGCAGATTCAACTGTCTGGTTTTGCAGACTGGAGAGGATTGCTTTAAGGGTAAGAGTCACTGATTGGATTTTTGTTTTCTTAAAGAATCCAGGGTAAATATCTTAATCAGAGTCATTAGAAGGCATCACATACTATCAGCACTCTGACAACTGGAGCAGTTTGTTTGTGCCCTGAGCTCTGTTACTTTTCAAAGCTTAGCTTATCTTGGGAAACAGCTGCCCAGAAAAAAGAGAAATACCCCATTTCAGACTTCTTCAATTCTCTGAGCAATGTTGAATGGAACTGTAATTTGCTGTTGTGTTTTCCTATTGCTTAGTAAATAAACTCTTCCAAAAATCGTGACTGGGATTGCTGGCAAAGTAAATCTGAATTAGGTAGTATGAGGAATATTTAAGATATCTTTGTATCAAGTTCTGTTCTTCACTATTTCAAAGACTGTTTTAAAGGTCTGAGCTTGAAAATACAAGTCTTTGCCATAGAAAACATCAGCTGAATCAACATTGATGGTCTTGCCAAAGACAATGAATCTTTTAAATCTCTTCCTATTTACTAATATGTCTTTCTGTTTCTCTGGCTAAAGAATCCTAGTTTCCACAGAATTCACAATTCCACAGATTTTCTCAACATCATAAAGAACACTTTCAATAATTCATAATGGTGTCTAGAGTGTTGTTTTTTTACTCAAGGACATCTAAGCCATTTGCAAAATTTCCTTACAGAACTGCCATATTTTGGGTGTTTCCTGTGATGGGAACATTGGTCAGGATGACTGACACATTAAAGCTACTGGTCTTTGAAATAGATGTCACAGATGTTCTTTGTGGTGACTAGGCAAGAGTATTTCAGAAATGAAATAATTGGGGAGGAAAAAGATACAGTGAAAAAGAGGATCATTGACAAAATGGGAGGAAAAAGCTCAACTTTTCAGAAACATCTGTTGGAGGCACAGATTTGAGAGGGACTACCCTGCAAGTTGTCTTGGAAAGCAGAGAATTTATCTGACAAAACAGCAAAAATTTGGGTTAACATTTTGTTGGTTCTGCTTCATACATTTCTACCCATCTTGTCCATTTCTCATAGCAATTCAAAGCAAATCTGAGTTTCTTAGTCTGAGACTCTCCTTTTAAGAAAATATTTCCTGTTCCTTACCCTGTTGCATAGCAAGGCCTGTGTGCATTTAAATACTGCAGCTCAACAATATCTCTAATAAACCTCTTACTTAGAGGCCCATCTAACTTTATTTACTGATTATTTACAAAATCCATGGTTATTTCTGGAACACTTGAGGTGCAAGAACAACTTTTTATTTGCCCTTTTTACTCTTTATTTGACAAAAAGTCCCTGCCAATATCTGTGCTGTTTCCCCAGAATTTCCTGCAAGTGTCAGAAGAGACCCTCAGGCTATGGATTTTGTCTTAAGGGTTAAACTACAGTTCAGGCTTACTTAAAAGAGGTTCACCACGTGCTGAATACATTGTCCTTTGCCACACTGAAAGCAGATTGAGAAGACAAATGTGCAAAAAGTGGCTAGAGAACACAGCAGAGTAAGAGCAACCAGATTTAGCTATTTCTGTTCTCTGTTGTGCCTTCCACACACCACCAGGCAGGCTCAACACAATCTAACTGTGCTTTTTGTAGAGTAAACTCGAGCCCTTCACTCTAATATTGCTCCTACCCTGCCATCTCTATTGAAATCTTTCTCTAAAGTTAAATAGTGCTTTAAAACTGACCTCTCAGTCAAACCTAAGCAATGCTTTCCTTCACTGGTAACCCATTCTCTGGCCAGGCAGTCTTAATCAAGTGAACACTGATCGCACCAGTGCGATCCTAACAATTTTTCCTGGTTCCCAGAAGGATGTCCAGCTGTCCACAACTCACTGGGCACAGTGGCCTAAGAGTTTAGTTGTTGTACTGCAAAAGGCTGTAAACCATTGGCAGTGAAGTCTTCTTACATGTGCTGCTGCTTCTACTCCCTACAGACAGCTTGGTCTGTCTTGACAATGGAAGGTCAAATAGGTGAGGTTTCCTATGCTTGGCTGTGTTTTAAGTTAGGTTGCTGTCTGATCAATTCAGCATTATGGATGCAACCTTAACTACTTGGTTAGTCCTGGATAATAATCATTAAAGACTGCAAAGTTTTAATTTCTCCTCTTCTAAGCCCTACAAGATATGGAAGGACACAGATGGAAATGCCATAAATAGAGAACTGAGAGAGGAGAGTAAGGGGAACTGCTTATAGGTCTAATTTTAGGCTGGCAAGGCCATCCCAGGTCCCTCTATAGCCAGAGGAAAAAAGCACTCTCAAGGCAGAGCATGGGTTTGTGTCACTTGTCCCTCTGCAGCTCTGTTCGGGTCATCCTTCCCCAGGGCTTGTTCTCCTTTCCACGCTGAGCCAGAGGGGACAGTGGATTTCACCCTGGGCAGGCCCAGCTGTTAGCAGAGATGTGTGTGATGTTAATCCAAATAGGAAAAAGAAAACAACCTTAGAGCCAAACAACCCCTAAAGCATTTCCCTGCACAGACAGCTGCTTCTCAAAGCTGTGGAGTCAGGGGCTGTGGGGACAGGAAGGTGGAGGTGACAGGAGGACAGGATGCCAGAGGCGCTTCCAGAGCACCAGCACTGATCCTGTCCTGGGCGAGCAGCCCTGGCAGTGCCCTCCTGGCTCTGACTGTGCCCGGTTCTGGCTCCTCAGTGCCAGAGACAGGAGCACCTGCATGGGGCCAGCAGAGCTTCAGAACTGATCAAGGGGCTGCAGCATCTCTCCTGTGAGGAGAACATGAGGGAACTGGGCCTGGACACAGCAGGTTGGACTCGACTCAGAGGCCTTTTCCAGCCTAATTGATTCTGTGATCCTGTTCAGCCTCGAGAAGAAAGGAATGGGAAGGGACCTCATCAACGTGAGTAAATATCTAAAGTGGAGGTGACAGAGCATGGATCAGGCTCTGCTCGGTGGTGCCAAGCAAAGTGACAAGAGGCAACGGGAAGAAGGAGAGGTTCCACCTGAATGTGAGGAAGAACCTCTTTACTGCGCAGTGACCGAGCACTGAACGAGCTGCCAGAGAGCGTGTGGGTCTCCCTCTCCGGAGATACCAATACTGGTCAGGACAGACTCCTGTGCCATGTGACCCTGCTTGAGCAGGCAGTTCAAAGCTGTGGTCCCTTCCAGCCTGCCCCATCCCCTGATCCTGTGCCTGCGGAGGGAGCAGAGCCCTTCCCGCTGCTCCCCCGGGGCACGGCCGTGACCGCCCGCCACGGGCGCCCCTCAGGCAGCTCCGGCAGCAGCGAGCAGCAGCGCCACCAGCAGCAGCATGACGTCACCCCCGCGCGCAGGGCGCAGGCGCGGCGTTGCGGCGCGCGGCCGGGCCACCCCCCCCCGCGAGCGGCGGGGGCCGTTCCCAGAATGCCGCGCGGCGCCGCCCGCCCCGCGCCGCCATGGAGGCGGCGGGCGCAGCCGGAGATCCCGGCCCCGCCGCCCGGCCCCGCTCCCGCTGAGCCCCGCGCGCCCCTCGTCCTGCAGCATGAGCGGCGGCGGCGGCGGCTCCTCGGCACCCGGCCGCTTCGCCGACTACTTCGTCATCTGCGGGCTGGACACCGAGACCGGGCTGGAGCCGGACGAGCTCTCCGGTGAGTGGCCGGCGACGCTGGGCGCGGGGGCGGCGGGGTCCGGCCGCGCTGCCTGCCCGCACCGCTACCTGCCCTGCCCGCACCGCTACCTGCCCGCACCGCCTCCCCGGGCGCTGCCGTGGGAGCCCGTGCCCCGCCGGGAGCCCCGGGCGCTGCGGCTCCCCGGTCATGCGGAGCGCCCGACCGGGCACGGACCGGGGTCGGTACAAGTGGCCGAGCTGCCCGGAGCCCGGCCGAGCAACGCCGTGGGACGGGCTGGGCAGAGCGCGCCCCGTGCGCTGCCCTGGCTCTAGGCGGTCCGAGCCCAGCGGCGCTGTCCTGCGCTCCCTGCGTGTACCAACTTCAGCCGGGCGTTTGAGACACAGGGCGCTCTGAAGGAGTCGGGTTTGGGAGAGAAAGCGAAAACCATTTCGTGTTCAGTGTTACCTTTTTTTCGTAGCCCGGGATAAGAATTCTCTTGCAGAAGTATCCGAAAAGAAATCGGATTAGGAGATGATTACTCTGCTGTTTAGGTGAGAATGTTCACACCGCAACTAAACCGTATCCATCTAGACACACCACTGTGTCAAAGCAGTGTTTTTAAGGTTAAAAAATATTAAATTGTGTTTTAGCAGCACCTCACTTCAGCTTTAGCCTTATCGTACTGGCCTCAGTTAAATCGGAGTGTGGCTAAGCATCTCTATTCAGAAAGGTGAAGGAATGTGGTGGTGAAAACCTGACCTAACATCAGTACTGGTTTTGTGTATCTGGGCTCTGAACTTGACCGGTAGTACATTCTCTCACCCCCAGCCTCTTTATTTAAAATTATTTTGCTTTTGTAAGGTGTCAAGGGTTTTTTGCATTGATGCATTTAAGCTATCCTTCACTAAATAAGTGCTTGTTCCTGATAGAGTGGAATTTGTATTAGAACTGACTTCTTGCATTGAGTGAGCTCTTCTAAACTTTGCCTATTATGGAAACTCTTTTTTTTTGTTTAATGACTTCAAACAAAATTTCTCACCTGTCCCTCATGCTGAGCAGTACTTTACCCTAAGAGAATTCATGTTTGTCTAATGTTAAAGTGACTGTAGGCTACAGTTTGAGGCTTGAGGAGTGAATACAGCATAACAGTCTGCTCTGCAATGGCACTGCAAATTACAGTATCAGTTTGATTTAAGAAATCCAAGAGAACAAAATGCAATGCAGTCTCATTGAGAGATATGTGAGGCTTTCTTTTAATTAAATGGAGAATGAACTAAGCTTATAGATCAAAAACAATTAGAAAGATGTTAATTTTGTGATTAATTTACTACAAATCTATTTGTGTAATGTGGTGCGAGGCACACTCAGTAATGCTCCCTGTTCTTGATAGGCACATGAATAATTCTCCGCACATAATTCAATTTAAAACCAACAGTGCATTACTTTGGGCTAGCTATCTAATAGTAAACTGGAAGACGTAAGTGCCTTTTTTAAAATAGCCTGCCAGAGTGTGCAGGTCTGAAAGCTGGAGCATGCCGTTCTTTCTGTATTTGCTTTCCTGGTCAAGGACTGCATCTCTAGTATGTAGAACTGTAGCGTGTGATGTGTCCTGGTCTCTGCTGTTCCACCATGGTGTTACCTGTCACAAGGTGTGGGGCTGGGGGGAGAAGAGGTTTTTGTGTTTGGCGGGGGGGGAACCACAGATTTCTGCATTATTTTAGAAAAGATTTTAAAAGAAGGTGAGGGGAAATTTCCAATAATGTCACAGCCTTAGGGCTAGGTGGAATTCGGGTGTATTTTCTTGAGTTTGTTGTGTTATTAATAATGCATGATAGTGTGACTGATAATGCTTTCAGACTGTGTCTTGGGCTATAGCCTCCTCCAGTGTCCACTGATAAAAATGGAGAGGCCTCTGTTATATTTCAGCGGCTTTCGGATAAGGCTTGGAAACACTCTGTACTTCCTGCGAGCCTTTCTTGTTTGAATGAAAGGGTCATTGTGCGCTGGTGTTTTTCCCCCCCCTCCCTCCGATTTCTGCGCTGCAAAACAGCTTCTGAATCCTCGTCCTGTTGAGACAATTGGCTCCGTGAGTGCCCATTGTTGGGCCGGGCCGGGCACGGCGGGGCCCTGCGGGTCCCTCCTGCGGGGCCGGGCGCGGCGGGTCCCGCCGGGTGCCCCGGGGCTCTCCTGCGGCAGGGCTCCGGAGCGGCCCCGCATGATGTCATCCCTCCCTCGCTCCCTCCCTCCTTCCCCGCGCGGAGCCCGGGGATGCTGCCCGCACACTTTGTTCTCGGCAGGCTCACCCAGCCGCGCACTTCAGGTGTTCGGCCTTAATATGGGCGCTGCAGCGTTAGCTTCAAGCTTGGAAATGAGGGATAAGCTCAGGAATCGGTGCTTGCTCGAGTTACTTTGTTTGAACAGACACCTCTGATGGCGTTTTCCCTTTGTATGTTGGAAGCTTACTGAATAGCACAGCTGTAAGGCTTTTTCCTGAAAAAGTTGGCTGGCTGGTTGGAGAGGCACAGAATATGTATATATGTTTGTTTTCTTTTAATGCAGTGAAAAATCCTGTATTTAGGACGTGTAGTTAGATGGGTTAAAGAGTCTCTATTGCTAGGGCATTTTTATCCCTAAATCCAATTCTCTGCATCCTTTCTTATTTTGATAATTGTGTTCCCACTGGGTGACCTCTTAAAGGACACAGAAAATATTTGCTAGGTGATAGCAAAACAAAACAAAATCCCCAGCACTGGATGAAGCCTAAGCTCCAGTGTCAGCTGCTAAGCTGGGTGAGAGAGGAGCTGTGGTGTGTTTCCATGTTTCCCGGTGGTGTTGATACACCAGAAGTGATGACAGACATTTTCATTACACTGCTGAGGTCTGTCACAGGTGAATTTCCTTCACAGAGCAAACCACAGAAGGGTTGAGGGTGGAAGGGACCTTTGGCAGTTGTCAGGTCTAGGGGCAGTTGCCCAGGACAATGTCCAGGTGATTTTGGGTATCACCAAAAACGGAGACTCCACAACCTCCCTGTGCAGCCTGTGCCAGGGCTCAGTTACCCTCACAGTGAAAAGCTGTGTCCTGATGTTTGGATGGAACCTCTTGATTTTGGTTTGTACCCATCACCTCTGGCCCTGGAATGGGATACAGCCTGTCTCCATCACCTTTGCACTTTCTGTTAGATGTTTATATACATTGCTGAGATTGTGCCCTGAGCTTTTCTGTTCTGCAGGCTCAACAGTCCCAGCCCTGTCAGCCTTTGCTCCTGTCCCTTACTCGTGTTTGTGGCCCCTTTCTGCACTCTCTGCACCGTGTCCATGTGTGCCCTGTGCTCCTGAGCACAGAGCTGGGCACTGCACTCCAGCTCTGGCCCCTCCAGGGCAGGATCACCTCCCTCAGCCTGCTGGCAATGCTTTTGACTAATGCACCCCGGGTACCACTGGCTTTCTTTGGAGCAAGGGCACATTGCTGGCCCTTGGTCATCTGGAAATGATGAAACACATCACCAAAAATGTACTGTACATAATGTAATGTATTGTAATGCTGCAACATTATGGTAGGATTTCTTCATTCAGATTGTATGACTGTGCCCTGGAAAGGTAATGAGAATGGAGCTGAGGCTCATCTTCCAGCTGAAGTCTTTTGTCTGTTGAGTTAATCAGATGTGATCTGAATGATGGTGGGAAACCTTGCACTTTATGGAACTAGTGGGATTTTAGTGGAAAAGAACATTGAACAAAAGGATTTTTACAAGCAATCACTTGTCAACAGAGTTTGTTTATGGAGTGGCAAAGCAAAACGTTAGCTTGCTATTGCCTTATATTTATGTGAAATTGTGGTCTTGGGGTTGCTTTTACAAAATACAGAACTCAGATCTAAATATCTGGAACCCATGTTCTAATGAAGAGCATCTCTTGAATATACCTTGGTAGTCTTGAATGTTGTATGAAGATGATATCAATGTTACAAACAAGAAATAGTGTTAAGCAAAAAAAAGCCTATGATCTGTGAAGAAAGATTGATGATTTAATAATAGGACTGTTTTATTTTTTAAAAAAGAGTAAACCCAATGACTACTCTGCCACCTGTACTTTTTTCCCTGCTTTTTCTTCCAGTTTGCACTGTTTTTATAAGGTTTGGTCTAAAAATTACTTTATTTAGTAGGTGGATTTGTGTTCCTTTGCTCAAGTCCTTACCATGGTGCTTTGAGTTTTTCCACTTGATCATGAACTTCATCCTAACTGGAGAACAAAAATAGAGTTAGGTGAAGCCCAGTTGTCCAGGAAGTATCTTTCCTGTAGAGACCCCTCATGAGCCTTTTCAGAGTTCATATAAGGTCTGCTTTCACTCTCTTATGTGATGATCAGATACAATTTTAATGGTTCTTCCTCTGTCATACCCTTTTTTTTGCATTTTCTTTTTCATGGTGTTGAGGCAAGATCTGCATGTAGATTAAGTAGCATAACATGACTGGTTATGAGTGAGGCATCTCTGTGTTGCCACAGGAGCCACCTTGATTGCTGCTGGTTTGTGAAAAGAAGATGATACCTGGTGTATAGTATTCACCTAGCTCCACTCAAAATTATTCTGACAGTCTCAGAGCAAGCATTTCTCCTCACCAGGAAAACAGAAACATTGTCTCACCTAATTTCTCTGTCTATAATTGAAGTGTCATTATTTTTCTATTTTGTTGGCCTCAAATTTAAAATGACAGCTTATCTTCATGCATTGTTCGGGGTTGTTTTAATGGAATTCTGTATTGATAGGAGCTTTAAAAAAAAAGAAGTGTGTGATGACATGATTGAAGGCATTGGCCACATATGTAAGCCAATAAATTGCTTAGTGGAATTAGTGTAGTAGTTCCATTCTGGAAGTTCATGAAGTAAGGCTGTTATCAGCACCTGTGTTCATTTCCAAGTTAAACACACTTAAATACTTCCAGGCTTTTATTTTGCTGCAGAGGTATTTGTAAGGGGTGGCTAAAGGGAAAAGAGGAGGAAGAAGAAATGCAAACTTAGTTTAAAATCAGCAGATATAATTTTCTGATTGACATTTGACTGTTTTGTAGTTTGTTCTGTTAGGAATTTTAATCTCAGAATTAAAACATTTTGGGTTGGAGCCAGGTGGTTTTTGTGCCCTTCTGCAATAGTGTTAAATAACATGTGAGTAAATTCCCCTATCTCTGCTGTGGTGGTAGCACCAGCACTTGCTGCAGAAGTGAATTCCATTGCTGGGAACTATTGCTTGATTTTACCAAAGGCTGAATTGTTCTGTGATTGTGGGGTTTTGTTTTTGGTAGATGTTTTCCCCCCCTCTCTTCCTCTCTTTGTGCATGTGGATGGTATCCATGCAAGCTTCCCACAGTTGCCACCGCTGCCTCTTCCCTTGGGGATTCATTCTGAGGCCGAAGGGGAGGTTTGCAGCTCCTTTGCTTCTCTGGGATTGCTGACAAGGTGTTCACCCTGTGGGCAGCCCCTGCAGTGCCCCAAGGCTCACAGCTCACCTGGTTTCACTCAGGTCACTGTGGGCAGGCAGCAGAGAGCAGCAGCTTTTGGCTGGGCTTACCCACGCACATGTGAAATGTTTTAATCCAGATAATAGCTTACTCCACTCTTCCCTACCCCCTCTATCTTTTCCCAAGAAGCTGGAGCTATTTGCCATGTTTGAGTGCCAAAAAGGTCTTTTGTGTCTTTGGGAAATGAGGCAGACGTGCTAGGGTAGCTGATATGTGGATAAAGAATGGCAGAGCTGATGTCAGGGGGAAGCAGCTGGACTCTCCTGAACTGCATTGGAAGCCACAGGCTGTTGGTGATGTTTCTGTAATGCCAGTCTTGTTGCTATCATATTTGTATTTTAGGTCAATTGAGCTGGGTCCTTTATGGAATAATCCCCTCAAAACCCACAAAACTCTTCAGTCTTCCACCCTTCTGTATTCAGTTATAAATTTGATTTACTTGGAAGGCTCTTTGGCAATGTGTGGGGGAGGAGAAAGCTTACAAGTTTTTGATTTGAGAATAAATTTAAGGTGTTAAAACATTGTCTAAAGAACCAAGGTTTACAACTCTGTTTTTTAAGCCTTTTAAAAGGCTTAATTCCTATGGCTTTCAAAAAGCCATAGGAATTTTTAAAAAGCCATAGGAATTTTAGCTTACTAAGGCAGGGCTTACAAAGATGGGCTCGTTTGGCTTTCTGTCCATTAGGGGTTTTTTTGTTGCTAGTTTGCTTTTTCCTGATGTATTTGGGGATTTTTGCAGTTTATTTTGCAAGAGAGAGGCTACACAAAGAGCTCTTGAGTGAATTGGGTGGGAAATACTGCCATTTTGCAAATAACTTTTTCCCCAATTCTTCAAATTATTGATTCTGAAGTTTCAGAGCACCACAACTGTTTTTTATCCACGTGTTGACTAAGGGAAGTCCTACTTGAGTGTTCTTGGTAATGACTTCTCATAGTTATCTTTTGAATTCCCACTAACCTGCAGGGCTCATGTAGCAGAAATGATGCCCATGAAGTGACAGTGTCAGAAGCAATTACTTACTGATGCACACTGTGCAGTAATTACTCTCTCAATTTCTTGACAACCATTTCGGATTTGTGGTTTGCAGTCAGGTTTGCAGCAAACTGGAATGCTATCCCTGTGGGGCTTAAAACATTTTTGCACTGAGAAGTTATCAAGTATTCCAGCACAAACTGGTGAATGATGTAGAATTTACTTGGAGTGTTTCTGCTCAAGGCATGTTTCCTAGTCTTTTCAGGAAAATGCTACTCCACTTATGGTTTGATGGGCAGGAGCCCATTGGTTGCAAACTTTGCTGTAGAAGTGTAGAATATTGGCTTTTTTATTGAGTTTTTTTGTTTGTTTTTTTTTTTTTTTCCTGGCTGCTTTATCAGTCACAGTCAGGTACAATGTGTACACCTGTACTGAGTCATTTACATATGGATACTGAAGCATTTTGAGAAAGAAACTTTATCTCATTTCATGAGTAAGTGATCTAGAGACAAATAACATGGCAGGCAAAAGGAACCTGTTCAGAGAAAGCAGCATTTCAGTATCTAGTGAGGAAAAAAGGTTGGTTTTACAGAAACATACTCTTTCACATAGCTTTGGGTGAGTTTGGAAAAGTTTCATTTTTGCAGTACAAGCATAAACTTTTAGGAAGTTTTCTTGCTTGTTATTCCTCCTTAACTTTCTGCTTTCAGCAAGCTGCCTTGCCAGTTGTTGTTTCCTAATTTTGGCCCCCAAGCCCAGCAGTGTCCTACTGAGCTGCCATTAGAGTTGCACTGGGGAAAAGAGAAGTCCCTTAAGTCAACGAGGTTGGTGCCAGCTTAAGGCTGTCATGTCCTTTCTGTCTCTTTTATGTGTGGGTTCTGGGAAATGTCAAATAAGCTCCTTTTAAAATTGAAATGTGAAGTAACTCCTTCAAAAGTTCTGCTGAAGACTGGTAAAATTTCTGTTTACCAGTATCTCGGCCGTTTCTCAGAATTCTTTTGGCAGAGATTTTATGGCAGTGCAGACCAATGCAAGTGTAAGGTGCTGTGGTCTCTCTTTCCTGTCCTTCCTGAGGTCTTGGTTTATGACCTGGACCACAGTGGTGATACACAGTTGTGAGTGGTTCACTTGGACCTGAGACTTCTGTTCTCAGGTCTTTGTTCTTCTTGTTCTAAACAGATTTTCATGTTGAAAACATGAGGGTTTTTTTTAAAACCAAACATGAATTTTACCTTCAGGACAAGAAAGGTGAGCTTGGTAGGCTTATGTGTAACAGGGAGAGAGCTCAGGAGGCATGGAAGGAGAGATGATAAGGAAGGATCCAGCCAGAGCAGAGATAAACTTTGGGGTTTGTCATATCCATTGACCAAACTGTCAGCACATCTGATTCGTTTTCTGTGATTAGAAATCACTCCTCTCAAGCAACTTGACTTTCTTACAGGACACATTTTGTTTTATTCAGAAGGGGAGCAGTCCTTATTAAGGCAGGTTACTTTCAAAGGTTAGATAGTAAAGTGAAGCACACTGGCCAGGACTGGTATACTGAAATGACTGCATAGCTGATCTATCTGTATTTTTCTGACCTCTGCATGTTTTTGAAACCTGCTGAAAGACTTTTTAAAATATGTTTTTCCTTTTCAATGCAAAACCTCAGTGTTATCCTGGTTGAAGGACTGGAAAAGTCTTCAGTAAGATTTGATCCTTATTTTTTTACACAGATGTGTTTCCATCAGTCCTCAGAACCAGAGGGCTGTGGGAGCACAAAAAGTAGGGACATGTAAGTGGATGGGATGTGTCACTGTGAAAGGAGACCATGGTTGTTGGGAAGGGCTGTTTGGAATGATCTGTGCTCAGGCCTTCCTGAAGAGTCCCACTGGATCTGCCAGTCTTAGGGGGGCATGAGGAGAACAGCTGGTTTCTATATTAAATATGCTTAAAATATGCTTGTCTCCACTTCTATTACATATTTTTAGTACTTGTAAAAGAATTTGCTCCTATTTTGAAGGTAAGCCACCCTTTTCCTCTTTTAGTGTCTTCTGTTGCACATATTGCAGATCTATTGTGTAATGGAAATAGTGTGTCCCTCGTGACCCCTGTGGCTGTGAACACGCCTTTCATTGAAATTCTGAGGCCTGCCTCTGTTGTTTAGTTGGAAACAGACCTAAATATCTTTCTGTAAGTCTTTCTGCTTGGCATAGAACAGAAAAGTAGTTAGGAAAACAGTTCTGGTTTTAAGACCATTCCATTGAAAATTTCTGCAAAACAGTCTTGATTAAAATACATTTTATTGTATATTGTCCATCTGCCTTCCTGTGTTACATATAAGAGAGTACAAAAAGAAAAGCTATAGGAAAAATAATCTTTAGGTTGTTTTTAAAGATACAAGCTGAGGACTATTTTAAAAACTGCTTTAGATTCTTGGTTTCTTCTGCCCCTTCCCTGTCCTGCCACTTCCTTGTCCCACCTCTTCCCGCCTTCCTTGCAACAGGAGCAGAACAATAAAAACAAAAGCTTTTGGTTTCCTGACCTTACAATCACAGAATGCAGATGGCCTCAGCTGTTTTTCTGTGGTGCTTTAAATTCATTGTTGCAGCATTTGAAACGATTCCCGGCTGTGTGTGGCAACATGTTTTGTTATCAACTAGATGAATGCTGGGACTTAAATGATGAATGGGTATCTATTAACTCCTCGATTTTCATTTGCCGTGAAGGGCTTGGAAGAATTTACCTATCAAAGGAATAAACGATTATTTGTATCAGGCAGAGTTTACACTGAATTTCCAGTTAGCAAAATGACCTTTTTTAAAATTTATTTCATTTCACAGTGAGTTTATTTGTGTTAGGATTTTTGAAACATTACTTTTCCTGAATTTTGGAAAGCAAAAGAAAATGGGAAAACAACAGGACCTTTAACAGTCAACAGATTAGGGTTAGCCCTCTTTTTTTGTCTCTCTCACCTTTTTAAAGTCTGCAGAAGGAGGAATTTTATTGTCAGTTGAATGTTCAAAGGAGTATGTTCTGCTTGGATTGGGATAAGGGGTTGTTACAAACGAGTGTGGGTTCCCTAGATGACAAACAGGACAAAAACAATCAGAGCCTTTTATGACTGGTTATGTTCTTTGTCTTTTCCCTCCTCCCTCTAAATCAAGTCCTTCAGCTGTCCCAGAGGAAGGATGGCACTCCATCCACACACATTGCACTTCCCTGGGATCCATACCTGTGTGTTTGTAGCTCATATTCTCGCCTTTGTTTCAGAAAGGCAGGCACTGAAGTTGCTTTGCCTTCAAGGTTTTCTGTCAGGGAAAGTGGAACAGGAACTTTTATAATGAAGGTTTTAGAGGAAGTCCCAGCTGTGGAAATCAGATGTGTCACAAATCCGGTGGGATGGAGGCTGCTACAGACAGTGGCTGAAACCCCTGATTCCAGTTGCTCCAACAGCAGTGCTGCAGTGTAGTGAAAGTGACCCTGAAGGTTTTTCTCATGGATAATTTAACCTGCTTTAAAAAGTGTTCAGGTCCCAGTTCCAGTATCAAATTAAATGGTCTAATTCAGCTTGTGCTTTGCCAGGTGGTCTTGCCAACGGGGGCAGGGGGATAGGGAGTGTGGGACAGAGGGTTTGTGTGTTTCAGGATAAAAGGGAAGAATTCTTCTTTGTGTATATCTGAGCAAGAGGTTTGCTGGAGAAGGGAGTCCTCTCTAATGAGAAATACGTGCAGCTCTGTTTAAGGAGGAGGAACTGGAAGGAAGGAAGCAAGTCATAATCTGAAGGCATTTGTCTATTGATGGAGTGGCTCTTTGCTCACAGACTTGGCAGCTGCAGCTTTTCTTGAATCATGGTTTTTATTCCAAGAATTCTTGTATAATGAATTTCTTACCTTAGTCTGCCAGACTTTGAATGTTTATTTCCTGCATTTTAGAGAGGTGATTTTTTTTCCTCTAGTTATATATGGTTTCATATTTGTTGAAGAAGGAATCAGAGAATTTGTCTGTTTTAAAAGTAAACCTTGGCTAATTCTTACTGTGTTAATAGCTCTCTGTGTATTATTGAAAGGATTTTTCTTTAGTATTATAATAGGGTGTCCTGAAAAATCAGAATGGTGATGTTCTCCAGAAGGCTTGGCCTAGGGTTTTTTCTTTTTTTTTTTTCTTTTCTTTTCTTTTTTTTTTTTTTTTTCTTGTATGTTTTTGAAAGGTTGGATTGAATCAACAGATTTCCATCTCATTTCACATCTATTATGGTTCAGGCCATATAATTTAATTACTTGTTTGATTATCCCAGTTTTCTCTTAAGACTTGAAAATAGAATATTTCACCATTTTTGTTGGCAAGTTAGAATAGGGCAAGTCTTACTTTTAACCAGATTCTTTTGCCTTCAGTTTTAAGAGACTGATTCTTGGCTTGACGGTCTTTGCATCCCTTGCTGCATCCTAAGCACCTGTATTTGCTTTCTCGGTGTACCCAGGCCAGGTGCTGGTCGTGAGTCAGTCTGAGAATCAAGAAGTCCTCAGATCTCTGTGTATGTACCATCTCTTTCCCCCAGTGCCTCCCTCTCCCCAGATTGCCTTTATTTACTCCAGACTTTCATCTTTTCTGGAGTGTGGGTTCCAGAAGTGTGTGCACTTTATCCGTTTTGCCAGTCAGCTATTTTTATTTAGACTTGGACCATGAATTTTGGAGCTGAAGTAATTTTATGTTTGATAAACATAATTATTTACTGTAGTATCTGTAGCCTTATTTTGTGTACTGAGGATGTTTGCTGGCAGAACTGGGAATCCTATTGCTGTTTATGCTGCTGGTTTTGGATTCACCTCATTCTAAATGTTACTTTTATCTTTGGAACTAAGGCAGATTGTATCTTTGGAAACCTTTTTTTCCTTTTCATTAGGTGCTTTGGTGGGTATGGTTTTGCTCTTAAAACATTCTCACCCAAAACCCAAGAATGAGAAAAGACATTTTGAAAATAATCTATGATGGCCTTTTCACTGAAGTATGGCTTTGTGCTTTATAGCATTTTAAAATTTGAAGCAGGGTAGAATTAGGCTGTTCTGTGAATGGTGTTTGTAGTTTAGTTGCTGTTCAAGTCCCCTTGTTGTGTGAGTTTTGCCTCGCAGCCCTCAGTTGTGAAAACCTCTGCTCTTTGTGTGTCAGCTGGGTCTCCAGTCCCCCACCCTGCCGAGCTGGGAGGGTTCCCACCATTACCAGATCCTTTGGGCTGCGGTGCAGAAATTGCAGAGCTGGAGGGTGTGGCTGTAGGGGCTGTAGGGTCTTCTCAAAGCTAAATCCATCTTCTCTGTGCTCAGTAGTACAGGAAAGCTGCCCTAAGTGTATGGCTCATAGTTTCTGTTGCTGGTACAAATTCTCATTGTTCTTATTCATTTGTTAATTACAGCAATATGACTGTTTCATGCTGAAGCTGTTTTATATTTAGTTCAAGACATTAATTTTAGTGACAGCAGAAATTGATAGAGTCTCTGTATGCTAAAAGATTCCAGTAAGTGTCTTTATGTGGAAAATATAAAGTTAATGTTTTAATTGCATGCTATCTAAGAATTTTTTTATTTGAAGATGTCATGTATACAATAAATGTACACCGAGACAGAATGAATTGAATTAATAGCAGGCTGTATCACAAGAATTTAAAGAAAGAAGCTGCCTGGCTGGGTGGAAGCAGCAAACCACTTAATCAGAACCAGTCAAGCTTTCTGGATCTTTGTTCTGTAATTATTTAGAGCAGATGAGTGGACTCAGTGAACAAACAAAGGTGGCAGCATTAATGATGCCTTAAAATCATTATTGCCACAGCCATTTAGTTTGGTTTTGGGGCACTTTTTCTGGCAACTAGGGTAACCTTTTCTGACTTGCTCTCTATTGTCATAGAGGGAAAATTGAGCTGAGATAGCTGCTCAAAGATGTTTTTCCTAGCTGAGATGCAGGGAGAAGTTCCTGTACAGTTAGTCTTGCATAAGTTTTGGAGTTGCAGCACTGCAGTCACTTTCTAAATATTAAAGCCAAATGGTAAATTGACAGCATGTTCAAAAGGCCGTGACTCAGTTTAAAAAAGGCTTTATTTGCAAAGTATCTTTGACTTTTTTTTAAACAAATTTTCCCTTTCTCATTAAGGACAACCTAAGCCACTGTTCTATTATGTAAATGGAAATTTTTCATGGTAGTGCAGGATTTACAGAGAAGAACAATTTGAGATATTGAAGACAAAAAATCCAGGGTTAAAAACATTCTTACAAAGAAGCAAGCTAGTCAGCAGGGAAATTTGAATTGTTAGAATCATGTACAAATGTTCTTGGAAGTTTGCATTAGAGATTGCAAGCAATGCATGTGGAAACATGTTACATCTATGCAAGGTCATAAATAGGTGAATCTGCAAGTTGTATAACCTAACCATTTTTCTTATTACTGTATTGGGAGGACCCTTTCCCCCCCCTTTTTTTTTCCTGAAGAGGAATACAGAAGGCAGTGAATCATATTTTTCTCTGGGTAAATCAGGAAAGAGCTAAAATTAGACCTTCAGAGTTCATTCTTTTTATTCCCGCTTAAAGCTGAGGAAAGCTTGGTAGATGGCATTTGCAGGTTTTGAATTGAATGTTTTAATTTTAGTTTCTGGAACTGTTTTTTTCCTTGTTATAATCTTACAAAAAAGTCATATCCATTGATATGGATAGCTTCACGCAGATTGATGCATGAGATTTCCAAAGCAGTGCTGTCCTGCCCAGGTTGGAGGCTCCATGAGTTTGTAAGTCCTAATTCTCATCAGACCAAGACACAGACACCGCTGTCCACTGCTCACAGGTGGAGCAGCAAGAGAAGTAACACAGGTAAGAAGGGGGAGCAGCATGAAAATGAGAGCCAGGGAGGTTTCCAGCCTACCCTACAGATCTCTGTGGTGATGTTGCTCATGTTCAGTGTTAGGTGACTCAGGAAGGGGCTGATAAAATTAGGTGTACTTGTTAGTTCAGCGTAGGATACTTGCAGTGCATGCATTAGCTGCACTAATGTGCTGGTAATTGCAAAGTCCAAATTACAGATATGTAGGCCAGCATAATTTCAGGTGGTGTAAATGAACTTGGAACTGAAAGCCCATCATGGTTCCATACATTGCAAACAGGATTAGGTGGCTGTTAGAGCAGTGGTGTGAGCTGCCCCGCAGCTGTGAAAAGGGGAGCTGGATTGTTTGAGCTGGGTCTTCCAAATAAATGTAACTTGTTTCAGCTCTCTGGTCATCCTGAGCAGGTTTGTGGTTTGCTTTATGCACACAATTCAGTCCATCAGGTTCAGTTTACTGAAAAGATGGAGATGGAGGTGTTGGAGAATTACCTGCCTCTGATGTGGGATTTAATCCTCTTGGTGCTGAGTGTCCCCTCTGTGGTCTGAGCCTGCTCTCAGCTGAGCTCTGCCTGCCCAGGAAGAACCAAGCCAAGTCTGCAGTCTTGGACATCCCTCAGCCAAGGAGACTTCCTCAGATGTTGTGTCTAGCTGGTGACTTCCCTTTTGATAAGCAAGCTGACTCTAATAACTTAAGTCTTTCATGCATGTCTTCTCAAATTACACGGTGCTGTGGTTGAAGCCAGCCCCACACAGCCTCTCGCTCCCCTCCTGTGGAATGGGTGAGAGAATCAGAAGTCTGAAAGTGGGAAAACTCTCAGCTCAGGATAAAAACAGCTTAATAGGTAAAGCAAAAGAGGAATTATTCATCACCACCACCACCCCTGAGCAGGCAGGTGCTCAGCCATCTCCAGGACAGCAGGGATCTATCATGTTTAATGGGGAGGGTTGGTAAAGCGTGAAAAATGGGAGAGGAAGCAAAGCACATTACCAGAGCTGAGTGATGGTTGCTGGTGTTGAAAAGTCTATTTATTACCTGGCATGGCAGGAACCAGCAGGTACTGAGCTGGGCCTCAGGAGGAGGGCTGGCTTCAGGAGCTAGCAGGTATTAGAGCTCTAGCACAGGTTTTCTTCAGCTCACCAGTTTCACAGCCTCTGTGTCTGCAGTTTATTTTGTGCTTCCCTCCTGTTTTGGGGGATCACCATGAGCTAATTAAGCTGTTTGTGTGACTGAACTGGATTAATGAAATGTTAGTCTTTGTTAACCCTTTCTTTATTCTCTATTTGTTTATTTTTAATCCATGTTGTTTCACTGGCCCTATTTTGAGTGGGATGACACAGGGAGTGCTTTTTTCCCAATGACAAAGAAATTCTGAGATGCTCTGTTTCACTGTCATTCCCCTGCTGGGTGCAGTGCCAGGGCTGCACTAAACTGGTGCTTATGGATTTGTACTGTGCCTGGTTAAATTGTATTTCTCTATGCTTTCATGATATTGTTTACATTGCAAAATGCAATGGGATTCTTACTGTTTTGAAGGTTTGATGTTGGCCTGAAACTTCCCCAAGTATTGCTGGGTGTTTATGGATTTCATATGTTGTTTGACATTTCTTGACAAATCTTATAATTGTAGCTGTTTGGTCATTGATTCTGATTTAAGTCCAAGGTAGTTACAACTTTGCAGTGTGTGGGACATTTTGCATCCTTATTTTTGTAGAGCTTTTCCTCTGATATGATGAACACCTGAGTGGTAAATGTGTATGTGAAGAACATCAATGGTGTTTGAAGGACCTCTTTAGTCATCAGCAGGCAATACCATGTTCCATTAAAAACCCTCAAAATTTTCCTTTTGCATGGAATGTGTATAAAAGAAAGAAATTATTTATAGATAAATAATTTCTAAGGACCTCTTTACTATAACTTGGATAAGGAAAGTACTTTCAAGCTATTACTTCTGCTAAGGGAGAGAAACCGTGTGAAAAACATGATATGAGGGTAGCACTCCTTTGATGGTTGTTAAGTGTGGGGACTTGCTCTTTATCTCAACTTATGGGATACATCATATATCTTCATCAGTTGATTTCCTCTTGGGCCTTCATTTCCTTAGTTTTAGAATACAACTGTCCATTTCTGCTGGTGGGTGCCTTCATTTCCTTAGTTGTACAATACAGCTGTCCATTTCTGCTGGTGGATCGGTCTCTTGCATTTGCTAAAATTGCTCTTCACTCTTTTTATCAAAACCATTTCAATTCTTCCTGAATAAATCAACTAACTGAAGGAATCCAAGATTAGCTCAGTTGGTTAGAGCATGGTGCTAATACCATGAAGGTTGTGGCTTAATCCCTGTATGGCCATTTACTTAAGAGTTGGACTCAGTGATCCTTGTGGGTCCCTTGCAGCTCAGAATATTCTTTTAATTCTGTCACTCTGTAATTCATACAGAGACAGGTCTCAAAAGCTTGAGTTATTTTTGCTGCTGGAGATGTGCTGCAGTTGGTGCTTTTCTGTTTGAGGCTGATCATAAATCTAGAAATTTAGGGTTAATTGCTTTTTGCCTCTGGGTGTAAGTAAATATTGTTTGTGGATTTTCCCCGTCCCCACTGCTGATGGCTGTTTAGTGACAATCACTAGAGAGGAGGGAAGGGGAGCCCAGGAAAAGGAAATAGTGGTGCTCAGGTTCCCTTTACTTGTCATGGCAAGGAAACAGAGTGTCCAATGTCCTGGGGTTGCACACATCACCTGGGCTGAACTTTCCAACGCTGTTGAGCTGTCCCTTGGCGTTCCCTGCCTTGTTTGAATCAGGATCTTTGGGAGCCACCGTGGTCCAGTAGTTTGTGGTATTCCAAGCACGAAGGCTCTCCCAAAAGAGCTGGCTGGGGATGGGAGGCTGTGCTGCTGTGGAGAGGCAGAGGAGCATCCTGCAGAGCTGGCAGCAGCATTCCATCAGGGCAGCCTGGAGAGGAGAGGGAGAGCAGAGCAGGGTGCTGCTGGGGCGCTCTGTGCAACAGCTGAGTGCCTTGATGGATGGCAGCAGGGCCTGACAGGGTTCCTTATGTTTCTGTCTGAATCAGGACTCAGTGGTTTCCAGAAATCAATTTTAGTCCTTTCATTAAATTACAGACAGACTCCAGCTCTAAAAAATTTAAGAGTGTGTTGGTGAGAACGTCTCTTGGGAGGAGATAGTGCAAGGCTTCTTTAAATAGGTAAACATCCATTCAGTGTTTGTTAGGGTTTGGGATTTTTTTTAATCATAAGGAACTCGCAGCATCATGTATTTTGCAGTGTTACTACTCTTAATGAAAAGGTCTTCAAATCACAGATCTTCCTTTTTAATTTCAAATGTATAGCCTTGCACAAGGGTGAACTCAGTGATTGTGCTGTGTGGTTTCCAAGTTCAGGAGAAAATTTGGCCTTCATGTATTTTCTCTTCTCTACGTATGTGGAAGATAAAAAAAAGCCAGCCAAGGAACAAAACAGCTTAGTACATGTCTGAGGTTTTTCCTCAATTATCTAAAAGTTGACATTACATCATCTGCACAGATGTAAATATAGAAAACAGTAGGTGTGTTAAATCTCCTGACATACTTTTAAAAGCTTTTTACAGAGGACTGACTTCACTTGAGTGGATGTTTGTGTCAGTAGACATGTGGCATTATGTCCATTTTTCTTTCTGGGAGATTGAAAGTTTCTTTAAATGCTTATTTTCATCTTTTATGGTGGTGTTAGCTGCAGAAATGCTGTTATCTTTTCTGTCTTTAGCTCTACTCTTTCATAAGGTGGTTATATTTCAGTGAAGTTGTGTCCTGGTTATTCCTAACTATTCCTCTCTCTATATGTTTCAGATTTTCCCAAATACGCATTTTTTTCTTTCTGATCAATGATATTATTGAATGATATGGTTGACAAGATTAATAAATAATGTAGCTGTGTGGTTTTGTATGAAAATTAGCTGAGCTGTTGATTTTTCAGACAAGTAATGAAAGCAATGCCTCCTTTAATTTCAGTGCTAATACCCAGAGAATTACCAATATAGATGTGAATATTTTGGGTATTGTGAGACCTGTCCTAGGTCCTGATTCAGGGTAGGTTCCCTGTCTGAGATAATATTTAGACTTAGTTAAAGAAAATCCACAGTTACCAGGCTTCTCAGCTGTCAAAGGACTCGTTAAGCATTCTCTGGAAATTCTGTTTGCTTTGGTGTAATGTGTTTGTTGGGTTCTGTATTGTGCAGAGACAGTGCTGCAAGATCTCTGTCTATGGCTACTTAGTGCAAGTAAGTGTTGTGCCAAATAAAGATTCTAACTTGGCTTTGAAATTGAACTTTAAATATTACTCTAGACATACAAAACAAACCCAACCAATTCTGAAATCCATTTCTATTGCCTTGTAATTGCTGCATGTAAGAAAACAAGAGAGGAGTTGGAGTATGTTTTCTCTTTTGCAGGTGTTGCTGAAATAGTTCCATTTATTTAAAGCATATGATTTCATGCAATTGTGCCTGATTGTTAGTGCAGCTGTCAACAGCTGCATGCTTATTTAGCTAATTGCATTCTAGTAATATAGCTATGCTTATTTTAAGAGATGCAGTTGTACATTTTTGTTTTTTTAAAGCAACTGCTCACACTCAGACTATTTACTGCAGAAAGTTCTGTGCTATCACAATGAGCTGTCATTGCTCTAGAGGAAATCTAAGAGCTCCTACACAAAATTTTGAGCCAATCTAGTGTATGGATAGCACCTGTGGAAAGTTGGACCATGCCACTTAAATTCACACACTTCTAAAGGCCTTGAAATGGTCTTGTCCTTGGGGTCAGTTTCATCATCTGCTCTTTGGGAATATTTTGTAGTTAAAATGTGAAACTGTAGTTTCACAAGCAGCTTGTTCCTACTGCATCAGTGTTCTGGTTGTGTGTACAGGAACAGTGAGCTTCTCTTACATACTGATCATCTCCTTCTAGAAATATGTAGGTAAAATGAGAAATTTGTATAAGTTATGTTTGTAGAAAAAGCATATTAGGGAAGTAGACTGTCCTGCATGGTAATTCTGGATATTTGTATGTTTTTTACTGGCGTGTGTTAGCGACGTGATCACAGTCAACACTATGAAATGTATAATGCAGTGTTGTTTTTATTTGTTATATAGCTTTATGCCAGTATATACAGGCCTCTAAAACCCGAGATGGTGGCAGCAGTTTCATTTCAAGTGCAACAGAAGGTAAAGGAAAAAGTGTGGGGCAAAAGAAAAAAGCACTTTGTTCATCTGATGCTCTATCTTCATGGACTTTATGTGGTTCTTGACCTTCTAACCTTCTAGACTCTTCCTTCACAGCTAACTTCTTGCAATAGATGGTGGTTATCTTTTTTCCTGAGTCTTGAAAATGAAATTAATAGATCTCATGATGTCACTTGTATGTCTATCTAAAAGTTGCATCATCTTTGCATTTTGTCTATTTGTGCTTTTCTTCAGTAACAACATTGCACTGAAACTGAAGCTTTTGCTGTGATTTAACAAGAATCTGAAATATCTGAAGAGTGGCTTAGAGAATTGCTGTCATGACCACAATCTCAAGATTGCCACACTTAAGGAAAAGCACAGATACTCAGCGACACAGAAATGTTACAAAGCTAATCCTTGCTAATATCTGCAGTCTGACTATATGCTAACCAACTGTCTGCATTTTCTGTTTCTCTTAAAAGGAATGTGTCCTTAATTCACTTACCCTCGAGTCTACCTGCTGATGTCCTGCTTTTTGGCCTTGTTTGTGCTTAAAAAGGGAATGAAATACTTACTTCTGTGTTTTTCTTTCATCTGCAGGGGAAAACTTTGAACAGACTCCATTAAGACGCACATTTAAATCCAAAGTTCTTGCTCGCTATCCTGAGAATGTTGAATGGAACCCTTTTGACCAGGATGCAGTGGGAATGGTCAGTATCACTTCATGGCTTTTGGGTTTGTTTTTTTTTTTTTTTTGTTACATTCTAGAGAATTAGTAGAGAAATAAATTAGTCTACAATTAATAAATCTTTTTTTGTGCATGATTTTTCCATTTAATAGAATGGGGTGTATCTTAATTTAGATAAAATATAGTAGTTTTCTCTCTCGGGTTTCTGGTCTTGGTGACCAGAAAAATACTTTCCTTTTTGTGGGTTTGAATTTTATTATTTTATTCATAAAAAATATGAGGCTGGTAACAATATGGTAATAAGTTTCAATAGAAATTGCATGCAGCCCATTTGATACGTTCCTTTTGTTTTTCTGATTTAGACCCATATCACTGTATTGTGCAGAAATGTAACACTTAAGAGAATTTAAAATGAAATGCGATGACAGCCTGTGGATTTTAAATCCCATTTTCACCAATGCTTCTGCAAGCAGGGGGAGAGAAAAATGTTTTTAATGGATATTGTCTCCCCTTCCCCTTTTTTGTAGCTGTGTATGCCTAAAGGGCTTGCTTTCAAGACACAAGCAGATTCCAGAGAACCTCAGTTCCACTCTTTCATTATTACTCGTGAAGATGGCTCGCGGACATTTGGATTTTCTCTCACGTTTTTTGAGGAAGTCACTAGCAAACAGATCTGCAGTGCAATGCAGACCCTGTATCATATGCACAATGCTGAATATGACATTCTCCACTCCCCTCCCAGCAATGACAAGGAGAGCTGCAGCAGCACTGGGGACTGCAATGGCACCTCTGTCTCAAAGCTACAGCGGTTTAACTCCTACGACATCAGCAGAGACACTCTCTATGTCTCCAAGTGCATTTGTCTGATTACTCCAATGTCTTTCATGAAAGCTTGTAAGAAAGTTCTGGAACAGCTTCACCAAGCAGTGACTTCACCTCAGCCACCGCCGCTACCTTTAGAAAGCTACATCTACAATATTCTCTACGAGGTTCCTCTTCCTCCAGCAGGAAGGTCATTGAAGTTTTCAGGTGTTTATGGACCAATTATCTGCCAGAGGCCAAGCACCAATGAACTACCATTGTTTGATTTTCCTGTTAAAGAAGTTTTTGAATTGCTTGGAGTAGAAAATGTGGTTCAACTTTTTACCTGTGCCCTTTTGGAGTTTCAGATACTGCTTTATTCACAGCGTGAGTACTTGGGTTTTGTTGTCTTATCTTGTAGTTGTACTGGCACAGGGTCTTGAATGCTAAAAGCACCACAAACAGCAAAATAGCTGCATTAAAGTGGCATGAGCATGCTATTGCAGTCTGGCTGATGTGTCTGCAGGTCTTCAGGTAAAGAAAAGCACTGTAGGGAGTGTGTTGCATTGGCTCCTGCTGATAGACACCTAAACTTAAAACTGGCTTTTCACATAATCTCCTCTATTTGTGGTTTGGCTGACCTCTTTATTGTTGGCTCTGGAACTGTGCTACTGGGTAGAGCAGTTTGCCTTTTCCATGTTCCTGCCTAGCTGCTCAGCTGAATTCCCTGCTGTCTCTGCAGAACTAGCCATGCATTTTGAGACAATACACAGTTAATTCCATCTACATCTGGTTTTCAAGGAGAGTTAATCATGCAAATACAATTTTTCTGTTCCAGCACCCAAAGTCACATTTCAGTTGTTACTTTGAAAGAGAAATACCTGAAAAAAGTTTTGACTGAGCTCAAATCCCAAATCTGCATGAAGGCCTTGGAACAGTTATAGCTCTGAAGGCACAGAGCTAAAGCTTGCTTTGAAGAGGATGGGCAGCAACTGAGCTAAAATAGCATGTTTATCAATTAGTGAGTAGTGTGGGAGTGGTATCTATTTTCTGTGTTGAAATTTGTGGATACTGGCCTTCTTATTCCACATCCTGTTGCTCTAACACAGACTATGTGGAATTATGCCAAAAGATAATTTTTTTGTCCCAAGCTGACTAACATTAGTCCAGACTCACCGATTCAGAATGGTGTGGTTTAAGCAGACAGCCTGCATTTTGAACACTACTTTATAGTAATGGTTAGGAAACCTAAAAGACCCCAAGACAAATTCAGGGCTAGTCCATGGTGTTACTGAAATTTGTTTTCAGTGTTTACTTCCCTTGAGCTGTAGCTGAAATACATAGAACGCAGAGAGTAACTATTTACAAAATATTACCTACATTTATCAGCAGCCTTCTCCAAGCATGAAATACAGATTTTGTGTTAAGTGTTTTAAGATCTGTGCATACACTAAAGCCAAGGATGGATCTGTGTGTACAATCAGGGTAATTAAAAGTCTGTAATGGCAGCAGGGTGTTGTCATTGCATGGACACTGTGAACTGCAAGAGAAAAACTGCACAGTAATTCACATGCAGTCAAAAAAACTTACTGAACTCTGTAGTGGTTACTCACTTGGATTTAAAAAACAAATTCATAGCAAATCTAGAAATACTTGTCTAGCAGACAAGCTTCTTTTGTGGTTTCCCCTGAAATGGATTAGGCATTGATATGTTTGAGATTTAGGGAGAGTTTCTGTGGATGCCTGAGTCCCACCGGTGGAGGATTCAAACATCAGCGCCCTTGATGAAGAAGGGTGTGGTGCTGTTGGCCTCTGGAGGTGTCTGAGGTTCCTGTGGTGGGTTGGAAGCTCCACATGTCCATCCCCATGTGGGAGCAGTGCTCCTGGAGCTCCCTGCAGGCCATCCCCTTGTGAGTGCTCTGCTGTTCCAGGCTGGAGCTCAGCTCACTTCTGGGCCAGCCTGCTGGATCCTGGCTTCTCTTTCCAAGCCCTTTTAATAGGTTCAGCTTTCTGTCTTGGGCCCTTTCCAGGTGTCTGATCAGTGGCTAATTAAAGAAGCTTAAAATAGCCCTGGAACACTTGAGTTTCTTGTTTGCAGGCTCAGACATTTGGAGTTCAGAGGGATGAGGGATCAGTTAGAACAGCTTCTGCCCACTGTTTCCCTGCCTCACCCCAAGTTTGGGCTGAGCTGGGCTGTGTTGTACATTTTATGGAGGTGTCTCATCTCTCTGTCAAGTTCTCATTTTAGTTTTTGGTTGAAAAGTCTTCTTTCAGTAGAAAAATAATTTTAGTTAATTGTTTGCTGTCTTCTGAGCCTCAGGTTTGGTGAAGTGGCTGCAGCAGTGCCTTCTCAGTAATAGCAGGCAATTTTATTTTTGAAACATAGCTTCTCTTAAGGACTTTGTGAAGGATTTAATCCCTCTGCTTTTTTGTTTTCTTTGGTTTTTGTTTGTTTGCCTCTGTTACTCTTTTCAACTGTATTATGCTCCTAATATATTGTGCTCTTTCTTCAGTATGGTTGGGTAACATCTGTTTTTTGCTGTTTGTAGAGTAGGAAATACTGAATGGAGATACAGGTGATTGTGCACTCAGTTCTAAGTGGAATCAGGAATTGCTTTACTTTTGTAAAGGCTTTTTCATGTTCTTGCATGCACACCAGTGTGAGGTCTAGGTTGTCCTTCAGAATCTAAATACTGAATTTTTAAATGTCCTTTGAGTTTGTTCAACCCAAGACAGCTGAGGTGACTGAGATAATTTCTTTCTCACCTGTTCTCCTAGGTCAGGTGAGATTATGATACTCATTGAGTGGATTTAGATTTAGAACAGTACATGTCAGGATCACCAGATTTGTAAGATTTACTTGGAAAAATACCCAAAACCAAACACACACAAAATAATGAAAGACCACCAAAATAAAAACCAAACCCCAAACCTCTTGGAGGTCTGGTGGAACTAGATAATCTTGAGGTCCCTTCCAACCTTTTCATAATTATACGTCTCTATGAATTTGTTGCCAAGTGCAATTCTTTCGGAAACAAATTATTTTAGTGTTTTAAGTTTCAGTCAGTCCTTGGAGTAGGAGTAACTTTACTTGGCAGAGAAAGTGTTTTGGTTTAAGATTCCTTTGACATGTTTCTGACTTGATGATTCTGGAAATTCTTCCTTTGTCCCACTATGCTGGCACAGCCTTGTGTATTTTGGATTGCTGTAAGCCAAGTGCAGGGAATGAGTGCCTCAATTGGATTGTCCTGTTGAGAGACCTGTCTACCATTTGGAAAAGTGCCAGAGAGGGAGGAATGTGAGGATGCTGCTAGTCCTGAGCCTGTGCTAAGGAACTCTGGAAAGAGCCAGTGGTGCTGGAGGCCTGTGGGAAGTGCCCTTGCCAGATATTCTGTGGGAGCTGGTTTGCATTCCTGCAATTTATGTTGCTCTTGTAACTGTGAAATAGACTTATTCCTTATCTCAGAGAGCACCTAGAGCTCTTCTGAAAAGTGTGTACTGAGTTAAGACAGCTGTGAAATCTGCTTGGAGGTAATTTTTCTAAACAGCTAGAAACAAAAAAAGGAGAAATGTAATGCACTGCTGCCACAGATTGTGCTCCAGGACAGTTTTATTTTCTGGGTGGCAGCTGTCTGCTGCCATATTACAATAGAAATAAGGGAGGTTTTTTTCCTGCTCGGCCTTTGAATCACTCTGCCCCATCTTTGTTTCACTAGTTTAAAATAATGTTCGTTCTGGAGATTTAAGGTGTTGGTTTAATGTCCTTGCAGTATTACTCTGTGCTGCCTAACTCTGATATCTTGCATAGGACACTCTGGTTATGCCTCCAGTGATTTAGGTACCTTGCTGCTTGAATCCCTCTGCCAGACACACAGCAGGAGATACTGCACCCCACTGCTTCTGCTAACCACAGCTGGCTCTTACTGCAGCTGCAGGGCTTGTTGAAGTGACTTGGGGGTTACTTGACAAATACAATGGTATTTCATTGTGATCCATGAAGTAGGAAGATTAAAAGGAAAAAATGTTCCAAAATGTGATGGGATAATTGTTTTAAATTTGGCTGAGTCAGAGGATTTCTGTGGGCATTTGACAGACTTCTCTCTGGTAGAATGTGAAAATGGGGGGGTGGAATTATGGTTCTTAGAGCTGCCAGCTTCTTCCCATCCTGTTCCTTTTTCTAGGCACAGGACCTCTCAATTTTTATTTTTTTAAAAATCTTCTACAGATAAATATTATTGTGTAACTTCTCATACACACTTTAAGAGATAGTGTATATTTACAGCAGTTTATTTATTTACAGCAGTTGGTTAGAATAACAAATCGTGCTTTTTCTGTGCTCTTAAGTGGCCATATTAAAAAAGTAGTGGATTTTCTTTTCCTTGCCCAGTGATCAGTTAAGCACTTTCCCATCTAACAGTGCCCTAGTCAGATGTCATTATTTCCCTTCTAGTGCTTGTGTACAATACTAGGCTAAAAGATCATGTCATTGACAGCAGAAAAAGCACATTCTGATTTCAAGGACAAGAGCAACAGCACTGTTGAAACACTTCTTCACTCTTTTAATCTTTTTGTTGTTGTTATTTTTAAATCTTCTGTAATTCTTTGGTACAAGAACTGTGCTGCTTGCTTCTTAAAACCCAAAACTCCCTCCATACCCTCTCTAGGTAGGTATAACTTAAGAAAACATAGGAGTTATTTTGGTTTACATTTTCATGCTTCTTGCCTTTGTCCTTGCTTTTTGCCAGTAGCAGAATGCAGTCTCTGTTACTTGCAGGCTGCAGCTGGGCAGGCCAAATCTTTGGGAATGGCTCAAGCCATGTGGATATCCAGGATCAGAGAGCTGCTTTGCAGAGAGCTCCCTGGCAGGAGGTGGCTGCCCAGTGGATAGAAATTCTGACCTATTGATGTTACTTTATAATTAATGTGGAAGGCTGATACTAAAGTTAGCCTAATGACAGAGGGAGAAGTTGTGTTAAATTATCCAGCAGGATCAGACAGGGGGTTTTGTGTAGTAGGAAAACACTGTTTCTATTTTAAGACTTGTACTTCCAGATAAACAAGCTGAATACAAACCAGCTGCAATGTTTGTGTATCTATGGCTACATTTAAAGGTCCTTTTAAAAGTGAAGAAAATAGGGTATGGAATAGAATCTTCTTCTTCCCAAAGCTTATCATTAATTCATCACTTCTTTGCAGTCAGGCTGTGATTAAAGCTGCAAACCCGTACGTAGGTGTGCAGGCAGAAACTGGTGTCCAGGCTGAGTAGGGGAGTGTTGCTGTGATGTTCATTGGTATTTCAGTCCAAATAAGCTTTTGGCAAAAACTTTAACCTGTTTAAGCTGTTCTCACCTGTTCTGGTTGAAGGGTCTTTCATGGCAGGTCTGCTCTGAGGCAGTTCCATCAGACTTTTGCACCAGCGTTGCTTGATGTGAAGATTAAAAATCAAAAGCCTAAGTTGCAGAATTATGGGTGATGTTAGCAAAACCTGTGCTGAGTTCCTCTTAAGTTGTAGGGCTCTTTGCAGACCCCAAACTCTGCAACTTTTTCCCCAGACAAAATTAATCATGAATGCTAGCAACTGAATTTCTTGGCCTTTTTTTTTCTTTTCCTGCTGTCTTAAGTCTTGAGTGGAGGCTGGCTAAAAGATAGAATCAAAGCCATCAACTTGGGAAGTGCACAGTTAAGCTTAATTTTTTTTTGCCAGAGTGTTTAGAACAAATGTTATTCTTTCAGTTTCCATCTGCCCTCTGTGACAGTGTGCAACAGCTTCAGCCTCAGCACCTGAGCCTGCCCATTCAAGTGTCTTTTTCAGTTTCACAGTGTCTGTAGTTCTGTGAAAGGAGAAGACAGGCATCCCCCACACCTTAATACTCACATATGAAGGTTACTGAGTTTTTTTCTTCCTTGTATTCCCTCCCCTTTCCTTGGTGGAATGGGATGTTGTTGCAGTATCACCCTGTGTCTCCAGTTTGTGCTGTGTTTATAGCCTGACAGAAGGCAGGAATTGCCCCAGTTGTGTGAGTGTTTTATACCCTTTCCAGCCTGGCAGCTGGAAGGCTTTTGGGATGTTTCAGCAGCTGTATTGGAACACACATCTGGTGCTGCCTCCCCCTTTATGAGATTTCAAAACCCTTGGAGATGACTCTGTAGTTACAGATGAGGAGGGTGCAATGTTTGCCCAGCAGTGTGAACTGCTCTAGCCACCAGTGCTACATAAAAAGATCTCTTGGTGTGTTGCACAGGTATTTTAACACTGCTCCTAATTTCTAGGAGGACATGAGTTGTTTTTACATTGAACTGAGCCTTTGGTTGTGCATTGCAAAGGCTGAACAAAGCTGATCCTTTTCACTTTCTGCATAGTTATTTCAGTCACACTGCTGGGTTGGCTGCTATACAGCATGCTTTATGGACATTTAAACACTCTTTGAAAAAATGTTTATCTGAGAGATACCAGATGCCTTGGGTTTCATCCAAGGCTTCCATAGAAAGCCCTGAGCACAGAGAAAAGAAATTATTTCTGATGTGTTTCTTAGCTGATTACAGTATTGCTTCTGTGTTCAGACTGGTGCTCCTGGTGACCCTGGTATAGGTAGCAGAAAGTGACTTAGCATGCATTAAGGGTTAGTTTGCTCATTTCCATATGACTTGTAGAATGACCTACTTTGGGTTGAGCTCTCTTTGTTGTTTCAGCAAAATGTGCTGGGTGTGCAGGTCTGGGTTTTCATTATGATGCCACTCAGCTAGCACTGGGTTTTGTGGTTTCTGTTTTCAAGCAACTTCTCATTTCTTTAATTTAAATTCATTTACTTAAAAGTATTTGTGAAAAAAATTTTAATTTTCTTGATGTTTTTCAGATTATCAGAGGCTGATGACAGTGGCAGAGACCATCACAGCACTCATGTTTCCATTTCAGTGGCAGCATGTGTATGTTCCTATCCTTCCAGCATCCCTCCTTCATTTTCTAGATGCTCCTGTCCCTTACCTCATGGGCTTGCACTCTAATGGACTGGATGATAGGTCTAAGCTGGAACTTCCTCAAGAGGTGAGAGGAGCTTGTCTTGATTGATTAAATACTGTCCATGACTATGAGGGAAGTGAGAAATGATCCAATACACAAGTGCTAACTGTACCAGCCATTGCCAAGTTCTTGCTGGCTCTGATTTGGGATAGGTCTTTGTTTCTTAGAGATGCTGACAAAAATTTGGTGAAAAAGATAAAGCCCTGCTTTTGAAATTGTATGCTCTGATAGAATTCAACTGTAATTTTACAGGAACTGATGTACTGGGGTTACAGAAAGACCTTTTTTTGTGCTGGAAAAATTAGCCTTGTAATGCTGGGAAGTGCAGTTTGAATTCCCCAGCTGTGGCCAAAAGGTTGTGGTGGTGAGTGAGAAGAGCTCAACTGGCATCAGCCCTGGGCTGGTTCCTGCTCTGTGGGCTTAGGCTGGGTTTCCCTGCCCTGGGCTTCTCTCCTGGGGTTGGCTTGCATGACCCCAGCCTGCCAGGTGTGTGCACAAAACCATTTCAGATTTTCTCCTGGAGTGCCAGCTTCAGTGTGCAGCAGGATGTCAGTGTGTCCCTGAGCCACTGCTGCTGCTTGGGGTGCTGCTGAGGAGCCCTGGGAGCAGCAGCCCTGGTCAGGGAGAAGGAAATGCTCTGTTCAGGTCCTGCAACTCCTCCTTGGGGCTGGCACTGCCTTCAGCCTGCCTGGGGGTTGTCCTCATTTTTTTGATCCCCCTGTTCAGCTCACAACACTCCTTGTAGGGATGTGCCCAGAGAGTTTAGGGGCTGCTTGGGAGCATCAAGGCACTACCCAGGGCAGCAGAGGAAATGTCTGACCCCTGCTTACTTGTAGGTGTAACTTTGCAGGGCAGGAACTGTGTAAATAATGGGGAACACCCTACTTACAGGCCCTGGTAGGATTCTCTGCCTTTTTCTCTGACTCTGGGTTTTCTTCTATTACCACTTGCATTTCTGGGAAAGCAGAAGCGTGGCAGGCCCAGCGTTTTGTGGTGATGATGGTTTTTGTTTTCATTATCAGGCAGTGCTGCAGCATAGCTTGACACAAAAAACCCTTCCTTTTTAGAGAAGCTGTGTGAAATTAAAGACAAGATATTTTTGTGAACCTCCAGTCTGGTCTCCATGCCAACATTGCTCTTTTTCTCAAATCCATATGCTGGTAGTTTTCATTTGTTTTTCCTGGCAAGTTCAAAGTAAAACTTTTTTTTTCCAAACTGTATTTTTTTCCTGTGAAAACTCAAGTGTTTAATCTCTTGATTTCTTCATTGTCTTGCTCTTTTTTTTTTATTTTCCACTGGCATAATTAACAACAGAGTATTGTATGTTCTTGCCATGAAAACAACAGTCTATTGCTTTGGTTTACTATTTTTTCAGAATTTTGGCTGTACTGACAGGCCTAATTAATATGGTTAGTACACTTTTTAGAGAGAATAGCTGATGAAATAGAATGCATGTGTGGATATGCATGTTAATATGCACCATGGATGTTTTCACTGTTACCACAAGCTTCTAAAAGACTGTCCTCCTTTTGTAAAGAGCTTCCTCATTTTAAAATCACTGTAATACTTTCAACTAAATAAACGTATTTTAATTTCAAATAGACATTTCAGTTATTTAAAAGGTAAATAATTTTTGGAAGAGATTTATCAGGTTATTTTGGAGGTTTAAAGTAAGGCAGGTAGTCTAATTTTAGATGTTTGAAATGAAATCCAAGTACTATTAAAAAGTGATCTGACACCCCAATGTACATTTTATTTTACAGGTAGCCTTTTGTGTGAAGGTGGAGGAATAGATTTTTGCTAGTATCTTACAGAGATGAGAGTTGTCTGTGAGGGGAGGGCAGAGAAGGCAGAAAGCAGCAGCAACATGCCCATGTGGTGGAATTTGCTGTGAGACTTCCTTGTCCTTCTGAAATTTCAGCTTTTCTCTTTCTTATTTGAAGAGTGAGCTCTTAAAACTTTGTGCACAATGAGTTTGAGCTAGTCTGAGAAAATCTCCTTGGTAGTCACTGCTGGGTAAAGTTTCTTGTGAGCTCTTGAATCCTCTGCCTTGCAGGCTGGAGATGTAGCTGGGGCATAGAAATGGGCTGGAGACTCCATTCTCTTAGGAAATACTAAAAAGTTATCCTGGACCAATAGATTTATTCAAGGGATTAAGTAGACTGGGAAGAACAGGAGCTCACTATTATTGAGGTTTTCATCATAGGGAGTTTGCTTTAAAAAGCCCAGCTAACCGAGGAGGAAACCCAAACAGACCCCCATAGAACAGCAAACAAAAACTGCCAAGGAACATGAATGATGTGTTGTTGTAGAACAGTAGAAGAGGGCATATGGATTCCATTATTTGTACTTCAATAAAGACAAATTTATCATCAGTATCAGAAGGGCTATTAATATATTTAACATTGTTGATCTCTGAAGTTTGAAATGCACATCAACCTTTATGAACTCATCAGGGTTATATGAGGAACTCCTCTAGGTTCCTGAAAGCAGAATTTTCCTCCCTTGTCACAAAGGGTATACAAAGAGCTGTTCTGTGTTGTAATTTATTCTGAGTTCTGCAAAAAAAAAATTTTCCTTTGTCTTGAAACTGCCTAAACTGCATCTCTGTTCCTAATCTATTTATGTGGATGTGTGGGACAGCTGCTGTAAAAGAAAGCAATATCAGATTTAAGCAGGGGCCAGAGGTGAGCTTTGAGAGAAAATCTAGTTAGTGCTTCTCACTTGAAGGGCATTGTGGAAGAAAATAATATTGCTGTCTAGCACAGCATGGATACCTCAGTGTCGCTGTAGACTTCTTCATTGGGCTTTTATGATGAAGTTTTAAAAGAACTAATTTGTCTTGCTCAAAGTGTTTTAGGCTAATCATGTGAGAGTACTGTCTGTCCCAAGTCAGTTAGGTTTGGTTTGGTGTAAGTCTTGCACACATATGCCCTAAGGCTTGTTTTGGTGGCAGCCTCCCATATTTGGGTCACATCTGGTGTTTCCAGGAGATGCTTTACCGTGTGAGCATGGAAATCCAGCTGTATCCTAGAAGTTAATACTTGTAGCAGATGATGATTAAAATCTCCAACAACATAGTTGTGTTAGTACAAAATTCAATTTTAGGTTATCCCTTGGGTACATCAGAACAGTCCCTGATGGAGAATTCATCGAAGACCAGCAATGACCTGCAGAGCTGCCTCTGTGGCCCAGTAAAACCAGGAAATGCTGAGGCCTGGTGTGGAGTTGAGTTTCTTGTGGATGCCAGCAGCAGAATGCTCCTTCCCACAGGTGCTGCTGCTTTGCTGAGGGCTCTGTGTGTGCAGGAGCATCCTTGTGGTTGCCCTGGCAGCTGCACCAGGGCTTGTGAGGAGCCCAGAAGGGAAGGGAGGTCAGGGGAGAAGCTGTGTTAGAACGGGGTGCTGCAGATGTCAAAAGGGAAGGAAAGAACTTGTGGCTGTTTTAGGTGTTGCTGGCAAAAGTGTGCTTTGTTTATCAGTGAAACTGATCAATAAAAGTGGTTTTAGCAGCTTCCTCTCAGATCACAAACCTAGCAAGTACTGAACTAAGATAGGGTTTTTTGATGTGTGTTTGCATTTTCTTCTAAAGAAACTTCCGCAGTGCTACAGAAATACATTTTTAACAAGCAAGTTAAACCATTTCATGCAGCAGGATTTGTGTATATCTCACCACTCTAATTTAGAAGAATGGTAGAAATTGAAGCTATTTTCAGTGGAAATAAGCAATGCTGAGTTTCCAGCACTGGTGAAATCAAAGTAGTATCTCATTAAGAAGCCTGTTTTTAATGAAGTGATCCCAAGGGTCTTGGGCAATAGCTTTTCCTGTTAAAAGTTGAAAGACTTTAAAACCTAAAATGCATTTTCTCTGCTAGTATAAGACAGATTATATATATTCTCAGTGTTTTTATTTCAGCCCTTAAAAGGATGATTCAGTGCTAAACCTGAAGAAATTCTGTGGGTTTTTATTTTCATATGTTGTTTCAGAAGATAAGAAAGGTCTTCTGAAAAACCTTTTTTCTTCTGATGCTAACACATTAGACCAAGATAATTATTGAAAGATAATCACTGCTTTGTATGCATTCTCAGGCTATGTGCTGCTGGTTTGATCCTTGATAATACTGCAAATTTCTTGGCAAACCTCAGTTTTATATTTTCTTGTACTGCAGTGTGAGCAGCCACCTGAGGAGTTTCTGAAGGCTGCAGTGGCTTTGGGCTGTAAGCTGTTCTCACTCCCAAATTCTGGGCTGGCCTGGAGGACAGCAGTGCTGACAATAAGTGCAGAAGGTGCCCACTGGCTTACAGGAGTGGCACATTGTGGTGGTGTTCACAGGGGTCCCAGGATGAGGCAAGAGATGAGAATGTTGGCTCCATGTTTCAGAAGGCTTGATTTATTATTTTATGATATATATTATATTAAAACTATGCAAAAAGAATAGAAGAAAGAATTTCATCAGAAGGCTAACTAAGAATAGAAAAGGAACGATAACAAAAGCTCCTGAGAGTCCAAGCCAGCTGACTGTGATTGACCATTAATTAGAAACAACTCTGAGACCAATCGCAGATCCACCTGTTGCATTCCACAGCAGCAGATAATCATTGTTTACATTTTGTTTCTGAGGCCTCTCAGCTTCTCAGGAGAAAAAATCCTAAGGATTTTTCATAAAACATGTCTGTGACAGCACAGGAGCATCCTGCAGATTCGAGGCCCTCTGGAGACCCTTGCCCCAAGTCAGCCATGTGTGCACACAGCTGCACATCCGTGTGCTCTGTGTGCTGGGGGCACTGGGGGAGTGTTTGCAAGGTGGGGCCAAATGCTCAAAGGTGATACAGGCTGGAGATGAGTGGGCTTTGGCCTTTCAGTGCTGTATTCAAGCAGAAGCTGAATAATTTCCTTCTGTGCTTTTGAGCAGAGCTGAAAGGAAGCATGAGAGCTTGATGCAGGCCCTAGATATGTGTGGGGCTTTGGCCCTTATTGTACCTCAGGTCAGACTAAAGAATTGCAGTTGTCTTTTGTTTTTGGGATGGATGGGTGTGCTCCAGACCCCAGTAAGGCCATGGAAGTTGGTGCTGTTGGCTTCAGGAAACTGGGCACTGGCACCAGGCACACAAACATTAATTTGCTTAGATTCACATTTCTAAGGTTTGTAAGGCTTTCACCTGGACACCCTGTTACTTGGAATGCTAAAAGTTTATGGGAAGGACAGGTTTTTAAGTTAGGATGTGACACCTTGTTCCTTAGTGTAATGTCTCAGGAGAACCTTTTATTGTAGATGATGTAATGTGTCCTCTTGGGTGACAGGCTGCTATTGAAGTAAAGTGGTGTGTAACTGTTTTGGGGTTTCTTTTGATCAGAAAACTGATATGTAAGCAAGAAATAAAAGAATATGACTGTTCTAGAGACCTGAAATACCAAGTACCTAGCTTAAGGATCCTCTTTCAATTATACCTCTATTTACACATGTTGCCAGGTATCTTTTCTTTATATCATTTTAGTTTTGTGTGAGTAAAATAATAAACTGTATGCATGTAGTGAACTGTCAGCTATTCACAGCCCACTCAGCTGTCCTGCCCCTAGAGACAAAATAACTAAAGCCTTGTAGCCAAAGAACTGCTTTGTGTACTTGCCCAGTTCCTAGAATGCAAAATGCTTTGGATGACCATGATTTCATAAATAATAAGTGCCTTGTAACTTTTCTTACTTTTTAAAGAGGGGAGCCCTCTCTCCTTACTGTATTCCATTCCATACAGTGCAGCAGCATAGTGAGATTGACTGCTCTGCTGTCTGTCACTGATTTACTTCAGATTTCATTTTCACAGAAGAATACTGGTTTGGTACCCCTTGAAGGGCTTGTGCATGGACATGTTTTTGCCATTTCTGTTCCCTGAGGAGCATGGCCTTTTCAGAAGTTTGTGTGCAATTCTTGAGGATGACCTCAGCTTCCCTGAGTTCAGAGAGGCTAAAGTCACCTATGGAATCTTTGCTTATGGATAGTCCTCTATCTTATGTGTTATTTACCAGGCACTGGGTAACTACAGAGTGTCCCTCAAAATATTCTTTACACTCTATGTAGAGTTTTGCTGCACACTGACTTTTTAAAAAATGTTTCCATATAGGCCAGTTTCTGGAAAATGTAATTACAAGCTGCATGATAAGCAATCATTGTTAGGAGCTCAGAGTATTTAAACTGTGTGTTTTGCTCTTGGAGAGGAGCCCTGCAGAAGGGAAAATCACATATTGGAAGAATTAACCAGGTGTTAGCCCAGATATTTATAAGCAATTTTAGCAAACAATGAATTTCGCTTTTTCTTTCATTAGCAAGGAGTTTAATTTCAGTGTGAGGATTAGGATTTCTACATGGGTAAGGTTAATGTTTGATTTCTTTTTGGCCAAGTGCTTTGTGGGTACAACCAAGCTTATTAAGCAAGAGTGATGTTTTCTGGAGAATCTGATCCAAAAAGGAAGGAAAGTTGAATGGCATCAATTAAAGAAAGTTGTAAAAGGAAGTAATACAATTAAACTGGTTGAAGAGTTTCTTATTGAGTCTGTCTTGCCATTTTGCAGACTGCTTGAGGCAAATTCAATGCTTTTTGTTTCTCCCTCAGCACTGATTGGTAGGCATTGTGCCTGGTTTCAAAGCTTTATTTCTCTCCTGTCTTGAAGTGCTTACAGTGTTTCTGACAAATACCAGCTGATTTGACTTGTGGTTGTCACAGAACCATGGGCACAGTGGGAGCCTTGAAGCTCCTCAGTTCAGGTGCTTGCTTCAGATGCTGCCTTGGAGCAGTGCTGACATTAGGGGAATTTCAGCAATCACACCTGCCCTGCATAAAAACTTTCTAAGATGCACTAGAAACTGTTTGAGAATCAATGTGTTAATTCTCTGTATTGACCTTGGATTCCTTTGCAACACCTAATTCAATTTGTGATTTAATTTCCAGTAAAGGATCTATACAAGAGATATCAAATTGTTTTATATGCTTTCCTTTGAGCATAAGAAATCAATCTCCATATTGAAATGTTAGAACATTAGGAAATAGAGATCTGGATTTATGCTTTCCTTTGTAACTATGGGTCATATTGTAGCAGGGCATGAACTGGACTAGCTCTGTACAAGCTAGTGTAATATGTCCAGTGGAATTCTGCTTTAAGAATTCTTTTTCAGTTTAAATGTTGAAGCTCAATAAGATATTTGTGTTTTAAGGAGAGTTGACACCCTCTGTTCTGTAGAAACATGTCACAAGTAGTAACTCTATATTTTCATAAGTTTACTTAAAGGAACAGGTCTTGTCAGGCACAGCTTATTCTAGTCTACCTATGGTCAGTCCCACAGAGATTCCTACCAGAACTCCTTGTAGCTCTGATTTCTGGGATCATTCACCATTCATTCCATCTGAGATTGATATCTTCTAATTATTTATTTCCAATTAAATTGTGGTGGTGCTTCCATCCTCCTGCACTTACTGAATCATAGGGAGTAACTGGAGATATGTCAGTTCTCATAGACCTGAAAAGTGTTTTTGCTGCCAAGCTGTAGTGAGGCCTGAATTCAGGGATGGCTCCTAGAATGATGCCATGCAGTTAGGTTGGAAGTACCCCACAATCTGAGTGAAATATTTTGTATGGTCAAGGTTAAACAGAGCAGAGGCAGTCCATGATGATTCTGCAGTGAAGAGAAACTGAAATGCGTCCACAGAAGAGCAAAGTTACTTCTCTATTCTTAACTTTCCAGGCAGGTTTCACACATGACTGGGGTTCTTGCTCTGATGTGTGTAGTTATGTAATGTCTTGAACCCATTTGATTTTGCAATGCAGAAGCCAAAAGGGGAACCTCCCTCCTTGCCAAATAAAGAGTGAGGTAAACCTTGAAAGATGCAGAACTTCTTTTGATCTTGCTGTGGAAGCCACATAGGTGGTTTTTCTTTTTATTTTTTTTCCTCACCTTGGTGTTTTTTGGTGGTAAATGAGTTGGAGATTGGAACAGTAAAACAGAATGGAAACTAGTTCATTTCATTTTTCCCCTTGGAAACAAACTTGCTTATTCAAAGAATTGCCTTAGTTCAGGCAATTGCCTTTTGTTCCTTACAGAAAAAGCGAAGATAACTTCTTTGCACTTCTGCAGTATCAGCACACCTTTTAGACTGAAATTGCTAAATCTTTTAGAGAAATGCACTGATAATCTAAACAACAGGCAGTCACCTGCTTGCATACAAACATGTATATAATAGAATTGCATCTATCCTGTAGTTGAAATTTAGCTGTACATGTATGAAAAATCACACCCTTGTACCTAATTTATGTTATAATCTATTTTGTAGATAGTAAATGTCTGTAAAATTAGTCTTCTTTCTCAGTTTAGCTCCTTAAAAGACCTGGAAATGTAAGTCTTGTGTTACATTCTTCAAAGCCAACCAGCGGGTTCAATTATGGTTGGGGCAACTCTGTTTTACAAAATAACCAAACAAATGCAAATGTATTTGAATCTTTAAATAAGCACAAGTGCCAAAGATTAATAATGTGCTTAGTGATCTTGTAATGGTTTCCTGTTCTAAATTAAATCCCAGGCTAACCTGTGCTTTGTGGATGTGGACAACCATTTCATTGAGCTGCCAGAAGATCTACCCCAGTTTCCAAATAAACTTGAGTTCATTCAGGAGATTTCAGAGATTCTGATGGCTTTTGGAATTCCACCTGAGGGAAACCTGCACTGCAGTGAAAGTGCCTCCAAGATGAAGAGCCTCAGAGCATGTGACCTGGTTTCTGATAAAAGAAATGGGAACATAGCAGGATCACCTCTGAATTCCTATGAGCTGCTAAAGGAAAATGAGACTATTGCAAGACTCCAAGCACTTGTTAAAAGAACAGGTGTGAGTCTGGAAAAGGTAAGATATGAAATGAGCTGTACTCTCTCTGGTCCTGCAGTGGCAGATGGGCTGAAGTTGTGGTCCAAAGATGCTGTATGTCTGTCTTCACTAGCAGGAACTTTCTGTTCCTTCATGTTCTCAAGCCTTGTGAGCACCTGTAGAGACAAGGACAAGCCTTGGGGAGGAAGGGAATGGGATTTAACCCTGCAGCATCTGGGAAAATCTTTGCAATCCACCAAGTGTTTCTTACCAGGATAATGTGTTTAAAAATCGCACTTTGTCTTTTTTATTCTTGGTTTTAAGATTTATTCTAAATTGGCACCACTATTTAATGAATTAAGTGGCTAAAATTGACATCTAGATAATGCTGAAGTTTGCATCCAGTCTTGGTTTCTATCGATACCTTATTCATTCTGTCTAGAATATATATTATTTTACTTATATGTAGTATATTGGCCATGAGGTTACTGTGATGCTTTTTTCTGGTTAATGTTGTAGGGTTTATGAGTGTCTGATTCCCAGCCAGTGGACATGCACTTGGTGATCCTGATTGGATTTTTTGAGTGATGAGAATTGTGAAACAAAAAACAAAATGCACCCCTTAGTGCATAAAATATGCTACCTGAAAGACCTGGGAGCTTTTTTAGTTTTCGTGGAATGGAGTGAAGACTTTCACTGTTGGTGATTTTTTTCCCCCTATGAACTGAATATCTTAATTTTATTGTTTTTTTGATAAATTTTAGCCCACATCTTAACTGAAAATGCCTTTTCTTTTCTTAAAGATTACTCTGAGTTGTGTAGTGGGGAATTGTGATTTACACTGCTAAGGGCTTAGGCTTCAGGCAATTGGGTGCTAGCCATGCACAGCTTCTTATTACTGTGCATTTCTGACTTCATTGGGAAGCTGGTATGTGTTTAGCAGCTTTAAACCTGGAGTTGTTTGACACCAGATATAGATTTGCCTAATATGCAAGTTTTTAGGGGTAGTGAGAACCTCTGAGAAGCTTATGCAGGTGATTGAAGGGTAAGAGAAAGGTAAATCTCTGGACATGTATATGGTTGTTATTTATGCTTTTTAAATTTAAAACATAGCCAATGCAGACAGTACTAAAGTAAGTTTTGGTTTATTATGAGACATTTTCTAGGCAAAGGTTTCTGTCTGCGTTTTTTTTGATTTTGCTCTTTACAGTAATTATTTTTCTTTATTGAAATGTTGACTTGAAGAGTAGCAACTGAATGGCAGATGAAAATCTTGTATGCCTGGAATACCTGACAAAGCATCAATACAAATTATTTGTCTTTTTCCTTACTTTTTCAGCTGGAGGTACGAGAAGAGACCAGTAGCAAAAAGGATCTTAAAATTCAGTGCGATGAAGAAGAATTCAAGATTTACCAGCTGAACATTCAGATTCGGGAAGTTTTTGCCAACCGCTTCACACAAATGTTTGCAGATTATGAAGTGTTTGTCATTCAGCCCAGTCAGGACAAGGAATCCTGGTTTACAAACAGAGAACAGATGCAAAACTTTGATAAAGTAAGTGGTAATAAAAAGGTACATTGATGTAAGAGGTAAAACAGTATTCATACTTAAGGCTTTGTATATTGAGCCATCAAATGGAAAACTGTACTGTCAAAATGGTAATGTCTTCTTTAAATTTCAGTGTTCCCAAAAAATTCACATCTTAGGTATGTGGAAAAGTATATACAAATATAGACTTGGGAGAGCTAAAGATACTCTTTTAAAGATACTGTATTAAAATACAGCTTGCCCTAGAAAAATAGCTTAGAAAGCCTGACTTTAGGGCTAACCTCCACACTAAGGTTAAATATCACAAGTGGAAACTGATTTTAACCAGAGGAATTGCCAAATGTGTTAATGAATTAAGTAGTGACCCCAAATAATGCTTATGTACATGTGTACCAAATGTATTCCTAGCTCTTTTGTAGAGAAACAGAAGACCCAGTTTTTCAAATTTCTGCTCTGTCTTCTTTGCTGGAGATATTTGTCAGCAGGAGAGCTCACATGGATGAAGATTGTTGCAGCACTGTCTGCTAAAATATTCATGTGATTCCCCCCAAGTTGTATGAAAAGATTCCCATTGATTTCACAAGCTGTGAGCCCAGCCAGAAGTAGCAGATATGCACACCTGCAGTACTGATGGTGTGGTTTGATGGGATCCTGTTGAAATTTTTAGGAGATGAAGGAAATGCTAAAATCACAGTGTACCAGTTATTGTGCTATACAGTAGGTCATTGTCCTGATGCTGAAAATTTCATACAGACTGCCTGTTTTGGGGATAGAATTGATGTGTATAATAAACCCAGGCTTTAAGTGGCACCAAAGCACTCTCATACATGCTTGATCAGAAAAATTGGTGCTTCTGGTGGATGTGTCTCTCTCTCTTTGCAATCTTACAAACACTCTTATCTCTTCCTGTTTCTTAGGCTTCTTTCTTGTCTGACCAGCCTGAACCTTACTTGCCTTTCCTCTCAAGATTCCTGGAGACCCAAATGTTTGCATCCTTCATTGACAATAAGATTATGTGCCATGATGAAGATGACAAAGACCCTGTTTTGAGAGTTTTTGATTCCAGGGTGGATAAAATCAGGCTGTTGAACGTCAGGACGCCGACTCTGCGCACATCTATGTATCAGAAATGCACAACCATTGATGAGGCCGGTAAGGGCCACGAGGCACTTGCTTGACAATTAGTGCAACTGGTCAGTGCTGTTTGCTGTAGACATTAGATTAAGTAATGATTCATGCTTTGAAACCTGAAAAAAAAAAGACCAAAGTAGCAGAGATGTAAAGCTTAAATGGGGAACTAAATGTTTTCTGTGATGTTGAGATGTGAGATGAAATTAATGTAAAGTGGAAGTCAGATGTTTTCCTGCATGCTTTGTGTGTGAAAGATGTCTGAGCTTAAGAAGATAAACATTTTGCTCCTTTTGGTGGCATTCTTTGATGTCAGAAACACTCTTGTACTAATGTCCCTGTTCAAATTAGTAAGCAACTTCCACCTCTTTCTTTAATTTGATGTCTGCTTTTAATTGAAAATATGTGATTGTGGATACATGTCTGATTAAAACACCTTAACAAATTTAAGCTTCTTACTATTTCAGAGAAATCTATTGAATTAAGGCTGGCAAAAATAGATCACACTGCAGTTCACCCACACTTGCTGGACATGAAAATCGGACAAGGGAAATACGAGCTTGGATTTTTTCCTAAGCTTCAGTCTGATGTTTTATCCACTGGCCCAGCAAGCAACAAGTGAGTAAGCTAAGGCAACAGGTGCTGAATCCTGGCAAGATCTATAGAACAGTACTAAAGCAAAGTCTTAGAAAGCAAAGTCAGTTTTGGGGTTGTTTTTTTCAAGTGGGAGCAGATCAGATGATGTGGGGTGGCGTTTTTGCTGTGTGGTTTGGTTTTTGGGGTTTTTTTCCTCTTTTTTAAATACAGACTTCTTGAAGCAAATTATTTACTGAAGAAAGCACTCTTATGTTTGAGATGATGGTTTTTGTACTTTGAGTTACTTCAATTATTGTCAATATAAAAGCAGATCCCCTTATTTGATCTTATGTAGGAACTAGCAAATATTTTAGCATATTTTCTTATACAAACCTTGAAGTGGGAGGGGCAATGCTTAAAATGACCAAAAAAAAGAAAAATACAGAGCAAATGTATGTGATTGAATATTCTAAACCATTTTGATTGCCCAATATTCCAAAGATTCTTTGTGTGTGTTTGCAGCTGCGCTTTGGCTGATGTAACTGATGTCAGCATGTTCACAATGTGTAGAATGCATAGAATAAAGTGGAAACCTCTGATTGCCTCTGCCTTTGCCCTGCCTCCTGACACTTGGCTGATGTTATTCCCCACGTGCAGGTGGACAAAGAGGAATGCTCCTGCTCAGTGGAGGCGCAAGGACAGGCAGAAGCAGCACACGGAGCACCTGCGTCTGGACAATGACCAGAGAGAGGTGAAAATTGCTCAGCTCTAGAGATCTGATTTTTTTTCTTTCCTAATGGCCTGAGAAATGCTCTGCAACCTTTATGAAATGTCTAGACAGTTACTTGCACCTCTTGTCTGCTCTCCCTTAAGTGTATTTAATACAAATGAGGTAGCAGACCAAAAATACTTAATTTACTTATTTTAAAAGTTATGTCATTTTTGCCCCTTCTCAGGACAAAATTATTTCATCCCACATATAGGAGAGTTCTCTGAAAATAAAATCATATGATTTCAAGTTGTTCTGTTTTTCCTTTTTAAGGGGATGAGAGGGAAGAGGGGAATTAATAGTTTTCAGCCATCTATTTCCTATCTTGGAATAATGTAGTGACCCCGTGTTTCTTTTGTGTATTTGATGGAGGAAACATAGCCACCTCTAGAAAGGGATTAATTTCATCCTAAAATCAGGAGCATTGCCTTTTGGCCTAAGTGTCTTCTGTAGACCATAATAAAAGTCTTAAGTGACAGAGTGAGAGACAACTCATTGCAAAGGTGAGAGTGTGAAGCCCACCCAGACTGTCACGTTTGTGGCTGCCTGTTTTTGCACAGTGCAGTCTGATGCTGATTTACCCACCTTCTGAACTAATAAACATCTCTCACCACTGCTCCTACAGCTGACACAGTTTTTCTTTGTGGTGAAGTGGTTTTGAAAGATCTGGGTGAAGTGAACTAATTACAGTATAGTTTCTGATTCATATGGTACAGACTGCAAACTGTTACACCAGGTGTTGATTTATGGGTAATTCCAAGAATTGACTGGCTCAAAATATTAGAGGGGTTTTTTTTGTTTACTAACCCCAGAGTTTTGCTTTTGTTTGTGTGTTGTTCATTGAAAACAATATTCTCTTGCCTTGTTAAATATCCTTAGAAAAGCTTAGTTTTGAATTTTAGTAGTCTTGTGTCTGTTAGGGATAGTGTTTTGAAACTCAAGTGTGTTTGTTCAGTTCATCCTCTTATGGTAGTGATGGATTTAATTGTCTTCCTAGTGTACTCAGTTCCAGAATTTACTTACTGGTTTGTTAAAATTTTGTTGAATTATAGTGTCATCTCTGTCATCCATAACCATGTAACAGAAAAATGTCTGCATAATAAAAAACCTCTACGAGTAGTTTCTGGCTTTGACATGTTCCATATGCTCAGCTAACTCTAAAGTGCTTTTTATTAGATGTAACAGAAATGAATAGTAGTTGATTTCTAACCTCATTACTGTGCCAAACAACACAATTGTTAAAGCATGTAAACTTCTGAGGTAATTACAAAGGCAAAAATCAACCTCTGGTCTCTGGGGTGTTTTGTTTGTTTTGTTTTTAAACTGATTCCTCACAAGTTCATTTCCTATAGGAGTTATTCTGTTGCAAAAGGCAAAAAATATCTGAGGAATAAATAGTTTGAACTGCATGCTCAGCTGGGGGTACCAAGTGCCAGTGGTAATGGTGCTGCTGTTTTAGGGGTTTATGCTGTACCTCTTGGGTGACATAATGGTGGTTGAACATGGACCCCTTCTCTGGGTGAACCTCAGACCTGCACAGGAAATTTGAGAGTGGGGAGGGAGCTCTTCTGAGATGAACACTGGGGGTCAGGCTGAGCAGGAAGTGTCAAACTGCAGCTTTGGGAGTTTTAAACTAATTGAAGCTTTGTGGCAGCCAACAAAAATCTGTGCAATGGAGACTTTTTACTTGCAAACATTTGTGCCCAGTGGAGGGCAGAGTGTACACCAATCCACTGATTTAACACCATCTTTTCTTTTTTCCTTTCAGATTCATTACTTACGAATTTATGTTTATGTTGAATGCTTGGGAGTTCTGCATTGTATTTTGTCTTCACTCTTTTCCTTTTCTGTTTTGCATGCTTGCTTTTATTACTTCATATGTCTTACCACTTTCACTTTACATCTGCTTGGCTTTTTGCTACCAACTTATCCTGCCAGCACCTGGACTTTTCCATGTCAGAGCTTCAGTTGCAGTTATGTTTAGACTGGGACCAGCATGATTGGCCCTTCATGCCCTCTATAAAATCTGTGTCAGAGCATTATCTGGTATGTCCAATGCACAATATGACTGTAATCATAGTTCTGGATAAAGATGCATAATTTAATGTATACATCATAGCTCTTTAGTTGAAGGCCAGTGGAGAAAATGGGGTTTTCCCTTTGTTATCAGTGAATAGATCTGTCAAACACATTTCAGTTGATGATTATTTCAATGTAAGCTAGAGAGGTTTCCTTTTAATTTGACATATGTACTAATCCTGAGTATTCCATCAGTGCCTGTACAGGACTTTGTCATTAATTCTTATTTAGCTGTGCCCCAACCAACCTGTGATCACCTGGCTTCCAAAATATTTGTCATATCACTCTTGTCTCTGGGATGAAAACAAAGGCAACTCCTTGATGGCAGTAATAGGAGCAGAAGAGCCCTTTGAGTAGAGTGGGTTCAGGAAATTATTTTCCTCAAAAATGCAGCTGGTTCACAGCTGAGAGATGTTGCTATAATTTGCATTTTGCAGCTGCTTCCTGAAAGAGCAGAGTTTTCTTGCAGTCCTCATGTAGACCAGTCTGCCACTTGAATACTCTTGGTCTGGGTAGTTTTTGCAAATTTTCATTTAAATGAAACAAATAAAAAGTTGACAGTGGTGCAGGGAGTAGTTGAATCTCTATGCATCTTGAATACCTTGACAGTTTGTACTGTGTTTTGTAATTCAGCAATGTGTGTTCTAATACTGTGTAGCCAATATAAATGGGGATTTGACCTCTGGTGAAATAGCAGTTTTAAGTGTCTCAGCCCTTAATAATAATAATGCTGGATAAAAAATGGGCCTTTTCTGAAAGAGGAGATACTTTCCTCTTCACTCCAGAGGTGTGGGTTATAAAAATAAATGTACCTTTTTCTCTTAGCCAAGTAGTCTCACTTGCACTTTTGTCTGTGTCCGTTTTCTCTCCCAATGCAGAAGTACATCCAGGAAGCCAGGAACCTGGGCAGCACCATCCGGCAGCCCAAACTCTCCAACCTGTCTCCATCAGTAATTGCACAAACAAACTGGAAGTTTGTAGAAGGCTTGTTGAAGGAATGCAGAAATAAGGTAATACAGAGAATAATCCTGCTCTCCTGCACCTCATATCCTGCACCTCATGTCTATCCTTTCTGGACCATTTTGTATCCAGGATGTTTGAACTCCCCCCGCCACTTTTCTGCCATCTGTTTCTGCTTTATCCCTATAAGGATTTTTGCATGGTGGTGAGAAATTAATGAAGAGATAATGTATTCAGAAACTCTGCAAGGAGCAGAGACTTTATCAAGCAGATTTATGATAGAGATTGAATATTCTGAAGGGTCTTTACCATCCTGCTGCCCAAGTCTATTATAGCACATTTCAGTTATAACTAATGAGACAGTACAATTTCAACAGGAGTGAATAGTCCAAAAAAGAGGCTTGTGGGGAAAATACAGCAGCTTTTCTCATAACTGTATTTCTCAGGTATGTTTTTAAACACTTAACAAAGAAATTTGGCATTAATTTGTAGACATGCTTCACCAGTACATATTTGACAACATATTAATCTGAAGCAAATGTTAATGTTTATAAAAATACAGCAAAGAGAATAATTATGAAATAGACATGTTCTTGCCTAAAGTAGTAGTGGTACTACAATAATTATATACAACTTCTCATAAAACTCTATTTAATATATGCATCTACTTCTGATTTCACTTTATGAAACTGTCCAAATAATCCCCATCCCTTAATAGAGGCACAATAGGTGGTGAAAGTTTTTGAAGGTAGACTTGGCTCTGTGACAGTGAGAAATTGCCAGAGGGAGTGAGGGGGAGAAGCAGCCAGGGACTAACTTGGACTTCTTCATCTCCAGCAAGACTGTGCAGAGGTGCTTAAGGGAGTATTCCTCATTTGAAAGTGAGTCTAGAATAGGAACAAAGACAAAAAAAATTAAAAGAGATGAGTGGGATTGATTCTCTCACCATTTTTTCCTCCAGTTGGCTGTATGATGAATATATTGTGGCTGGAAGATTTACTTCAGGAGCTGGTGAAAGCTTTGGTGGGCAATATGAAATTGTGTGCAGTTTAGGAGAATGTGGCTCATGGGGAGTCTCAAGAGGTGCACTCCAGAATGGGTTTGGTTTAATCCAAGTGCCCTTCTGGCAGAGCAGCATCTCCCAGGAATGACATACCTGTGCTACTTGGAAACACTTGGGTGCATTCCCCTCCCCTGGGAGGAGGGGGACAAAGTGTCCTGCTCTTGGGGAGTGCATCCAGTAGTCACCAAAGTACCCAAGATGTGTTTTGTGGCCTTGCTGCTGAGCATCCAGCTTGTTAATGTGTGACCTGCTGTTCCCTTTGTTGGGGTCACTGTGGAGGATGATGTGCCCATTCGCAAACCCCTTTTTAGAGCAACAGAAGATGAGCTCTGCTGCTGTCCTGGCCTGAAAACCAGGAATAAAAAAAGAAGGGCAGGTCTGCACTAATGCCAGAAATACATATATACAGCCAGTTATTGTGCCAACACTTTATCATGTGCTTCCTTTTTGGTCATTTTAAAAGTGTAAGTGATCTTGGGAATTCTTAGGAGAGATTTACCTCTCTTTTGCCTTATCTTTTTGAGACTAAGAGGATGTTGGTTGAGAAGATGGGTCGAGAAGCTGTGGAGCTTGGTCATGGTGAAGTGAATATCACAGGAGTGGAAGAGAACACCCTGATTGCCAGTCTGTGTGACCTCTTGGAAAGAATATGGAGCCATGGTCTGCAAGTCAAACAGGTGAGGAATAAATATTCCTGTACATTACAGAGCACACTTTGCTGAAGCTGTGGTATGCTGTTCCTCTCTCTGCTTTCAGAGAACACCTCTAGTGTGTTTGTAGATGTGTTACAAGACTCGTGTGTCCTGCAGTCTTTTGTATGTCAGTTCCTACCCCCTGTGTGTCTCCATGTTGTGGGATATGTGCAAGTGCACTTGCAGATGTGTTGCAAGATGACTTCTCAGAGGACTCTCCATTTAACCTGGGATTTTCATTTGGTTTGGTGGGTTTTGGTAGTTTTCTTTAATAGGATGCTAAAAAACCCTCCAATTATTGCTGCATTTTTAATGTTTTTGTTAATGAAGTTGCATTGGCTACAAGGCAGCCTATCCTAAAGGTGCTCTCAGTGGGATGGGGTAATTGTTTTCCTGAAGGATAATTTAGTACTTCAAAGTAACAGTCTTGCTATTTTGGTTCTTCCTGGGGGCTGTAGGGGTACTTAAATTATGATTACAAGATCACTTGCTAGAGGTGTTTGGGGTTTTGTGTGAAATTAATAATTGTTTTGCTCTTCTGTTTGGAGTCACTTGTGGGACAAGATGGAGTTTGGAGGCCCTTTACCAACTTTACTCCTCCCTTGTACAAAGGAGTAGCAAGGGTGGAGAAGATTATAACTTTTTTTTTTTAATTAAAGAATATATGTTCATAATCCAGCCAACTGTAATTCAGTATCTCTGTTCCCAGCAGCCAAACACCAGTGTTTAACTCTGCTCTCCTTCAAGCTATCCAACAGTTTTCTATGTGAAGATTTATCATGTGATTCTCTCCCTTCCCTCTTGTATATCACTTAGGATAGAAGCTGTACTGCTTTCGTCTTAGAAGACAGAGCATCAGTTTACTCTGCTTCAACCCAGGTTTGGGCCTTTCAGAGCAGCAGACGGCCAACCCTTCATAAGGTTAATGCTTTGGATTGATTGCAGATGTTGGCAAGCAGTGCTGAATGCTGGAATAGATAGAGTGGTGGAATAGAATAGAGGCCTGATGGAGGAAGTGCAGTGTATCTCACAGTATGATCCACAGTTTAAAAAAAAATCAAAAGTAAAAAAGCACCACCAGTTCTCTGTGTGCTCTGGCCTTTATGAAATATGCAAAAGCCTGCTGTTTGATACATTGATTTGATTTCATTTTTCAATAATGAGCCAAGGGAGACTCTTCTTTCCTAACTGACCATAGTAATGAGGATGGCTTTCCTTCCACCCATCCCTGCTTCTACCTCTTCCCTGCTGATGAACCCCCGTAGTCCTACATTAGCTGCCTACTGATTTTTCCACATGCCAAGGGAATCCATGCCTTCCGTTGTCCCGAGCGATGCAGGGCAGTTGTGATGCAGGATCTAATGGCTGAAGCAGTCTGGACTTTGAGAAGGCCTTGGTTATTCCCTTGCCCATTCTCTATCCCACTACTTTCCTTAGGCTGTCTTCCTTCCCCTTATAGATCCAGCTTGCCTCATCATTGCTATTTGGTGAAGTTAAAGGAGAGGTCCACGGTGCTGGAGGAGCGGGCAGACACTGCATGAGTCCTCACATCCATCATGGTTGTTGGCATCATTTTGCTGCAGGACCCTTTGTTGCTGCTTTCTGTGATCTGTTGCAGTTCTCCTTGCCATGGCAGCTGGTTGCTGAACACTAGACTGTGTGTGCATGTGTGTGTTTATTGGGAGAAAAGACAGTTCTGGGTGTAACTCTTTGCTGGGTGATATTTTCATGCTCTTTTTTATCTGTTTATAATAAGACTTGCAGTTTTGGCTTTCCATGTTGGATCTGTCAGGCACACACAAGACACAGTGAATTTTTTTATATCCTCACCACTGAATGCATATTTTTAATAGATTTCTGTCATCACAGATGTTACAGACAGTCTAGGATTTATTCTTCTGGAGGCGTGCCACTTCTGAAATAATCCCTCATGGTCAATAGTTCATTATGTCAGCTGCAGGGAGCTATAGGGTGGAAATGGTTAGAGATTTTTAAATATAGTTAAAAAAAAGAAAAAATTAAAGATGAACTATCATTACTGCACTTCTGGGAAGGCACTTAGATAATTTTAGATGAATGGAATGATGGAATAATGTGGAATTGACGACTATTGCTTTACAGTCATGACTTCTTTCTGCACAAAGCTGTAAATAAAAATATGGCCTCATAATATGACAGCTTCTCTGACATGCAGAATTGCTAGATCTTCACTGGGATTTCAGGTTAATACAGTACTTTAGGAAGATAAGTAATACTAATTATGTGTCAGTAATTCCAACTGATGTGCTGGAGAGCTTCTGTTTGCTTACTGCTGCCTTTCTGCAGGTTTGCAAGCTTCTGGTTTATTATGTGAAATATTTTATGATGAATCCAAGAATCTTTGTAGTTTCCCAGTGAAAGATTTTCTCTCTCTCTGCTTTAAGCCACCAGGGGTTTAAGAAAGCAACATAATAAACAAGGTGCACCTTTTAACATCATATGATGGATTTATCTTGGCCTAAATATTACATCCCAAATTCTGACTTTTAAGTTGCTTTTACAGTGTGTAGAACTGGGGTATTTTTGCTGATAAGCTTTCACTGTCCTGCTTTTATTTTGGGATATCTTACTGTGTTTGTGATTATCCTTTGCCTGATGAAATTTAGGGGTATCTTTTGACATTGTAAAAGTGGGCAGGATTTATCCTTAGCCCTGAATGACCCTGAGGGGAGCAGGACCTGGCCTGGGTGTCTCAGGCTGGCTCTGTCCCTTGTCATTTACTCTGGAGAGGCAGGGAGAGACCCACAGGACAGGTCACAGCCTCAGATTTAAAACTCCACAGCGTTTTCCGAGCCTTTGAATGTTCTCATGTCATGGTAATGAACTAAGAGGGAAGAAGTTCCATTGACTTTTTCCTGTTACCAGAATCTTTAGATCCCTGTAGTCTGACTCTTGCTTTTCCTTCTCAGCCTCTTTACAGCTCCCAAGCTCCTCCCACTTTTGTCTTATTTTTGGTTTTTATCATTGAGTTTATAGGGAGAAACATCTTTAAAGCAAGTTTTTGTCATGGCTGATACTTTCAATCATGTTTTAAATTTCTTTTTTTTTTTAATACAGCTGGTAGTGATTTCTTTAATATTTTTTCATTTTAGGGAAAATCTGCTTTGTGGTCTCATCTGTTACATTACTTAGAAAACAGACAAAGAAGAACCACATCAGGCAGCTTCAGTACCTCAGGTAAGATTTGCATCTGCTGGAAGAAGATGATTAAAAGCTGTGAGTAAGAGCTGCCTGCATTTACACCAAGCAGTTTTTTTCCCCTGGAAATACCCTTCACTCAATATAACTGAATCAAGTATTATGGCTACTACAGGTTTAATATAAGCTGGTATGTTGTCTCAGTATGTTTTATGGAAAATAAACTGGTTTGTATTGTGCCCACTTGTTTGGGTCTGGATCTGACTACCATGGCAGTTAGAAATCCAGAAACAGCTGATGCTTCACAGGTAGGCTTTGAAATGGATTGCTCTGGTACATCATCCCCCATGAGACACACACATGACTGCAGAGCAAATGATCTTATGGGTTAGGGTGGAAAACAGTGCAAGCACAGAAAATTGTGCTGTACACCCTGAAGTTTTACATTATGGCTTGAAAAACAACTGAACAGGAGGCTTACTGTTAGAAACTTCAACTGAAGAAACATATTTTAATTTTTATTGCATCAAGTGTTGTGGTAGAAGCAATTTTGTGCATAAGATCCACTGATAATATGTTTTAGGATTATTAATGTAATTTTTGACCATTTCTTCTTGTGTCAGGTGTGGGCATAGGATATAAATTTGGAGAGAATAGTAGGTTTGGGGGAGACCGTGGGTGCTTTTTATTTTTTATTTAAAGCTGCTATAAGCAAAGATTTGAGTAGTATAACATGCACAAGATCCTGTAAGCAATCAAAACCATAAATTTGGAAATTTTAAGATCTCCTGAATGTCCCTTAGTTCATAGTGGTTTTGTGTATCAGAATAAAGCACAATCTGTTCCATGCTTTCTAACTTGTTATTGAGGGCAGGGACTGTATTTAACATAGAATTTCATTCCGGAGTTTAATTTGAAAGATAAGAGTAATGATATTGCTTGAAAACCCCAAGATGTGATATTTAAAAGGTGGTGGTGCTACAGGAGTGTGCAAAGTAATAGCTCAGTAGCACAGGATGTGTGTTGTACTGAGTACAACATATTTAACACTGTTCTCTGGTGTCAGTAGTGCCACTCAGGGTTATTGCACAGCCAGAAAACAGGGCAGTCTTTAGAAAATAATACCTGATTACTGTATGTCTTAAGTCATTTGATGTCATAGCAATTTCAGCTGAATCTAAGCTGTATAATGGGTTGGTGCTGAGTGTGTGCTGATCTGTTGAACCATCTGTGTAGCATATTAGATTTTCTTGTAATTTGGAGTGGAAATACACCACAGTACCTTCACAGAGTCACCAATAGTACAAGAGTGCAAACTGGTGTTAATTCACATTCTTTTTTATATTGATTGTAGAATCTTTAGATGGATTTCTGCTAACAAGAAATTGTTTTCCTTTGAATCTAGGATTAGTTCTTGATTCAGAAAGACGAAAATCTGATACGAGTCCAGCCATGTCACCTCTCAGAATCTCTCTCATCCAGGATATGAGGTGAGTTTGAGCTGTTAAACAACCCAGAAACCCCCTGAGATTTGCACACTTATTTCTGTGTCTGCTGTGCACCATCCTGTGTTTCATGCAGCAGGAGGGGCTGTGGGGAAGGGACCTGTTGAGCTGTTTTAAAGTAGATAGTTCAGTGTTTTCATTGACCTTTACAGAAGCAGGTTTCATACTGAGGAGCTTTTATATTGTCTGAGCTATTAGCTTATGGAAATACCATGACAAGGTTTTCATATTTTTAACATTTTGTGTATTAGTTTATTTCCACAGAGGTGTGGGTGTAGTGTTTGTATTTTCCCAGTCATGGCTGAGTTGGTTGCAGAGTTCTGCTTCTCAGGGAAGAATGCAATTTAAAGAACTTGTTTGAGCTAAAGAATGGGTTTATCTAACATTCAGTACTGTAGTGTAAATAAAACTTCAACTTCTGCCCAATGCCTTCTTTTCAGTACACTGAAAAAGCAACATGCAGAACTTCTGAAACAACCTTGACAGGAATTGTCTTTGCCTTCTTTTTCCTTACAGCATCCATTTTTTCAGTAGGGAAGAGTGAATTGAGGATTTGCCTGCCCTATTAAAATATACCATTTGTGCCTTGTGTGCAAGAAAAGCTTCTACTGAGCATGCAAAGACAATGTTTAATTTTCCAAAGCATTCAGCCATAAATATTGCAGTGATAAGGTCCAGAATGAGTCCTAAATCATGTGAGACAATGGACCTGGTTTAGAATTTTGTAAATAGGGCACTGCATTGCAGATATTTCCTTTTCAGCCTCGTATTCTCTTTGAGCTAGATTGCAGGGATTTTTTTATTGTGCTGAATATTAAGGTGATTATGTTTCTTTTTCCTATAATTTACCTGATATTTTGTGTTCTTTGGAAAACTTCAGCTGAGCTTGGTTCAAAAGAGCTGTCATGCTTTGACAATACCAAGCATGTCTTTTTGTTTAATTCCAGGCATATCCAGAACATAAGTGAGATCAAAACAGATGTTGGCAAGGCCAGAGCCTGGGTTCGCCTCTCCATGGAGAAGAAGCTGCTCTCCAGGCATCTGAAACAGTTGCTTTCAGATCATGAACTCACAAAGTAAGATGGGTTATCTTGGGCAAAGCTTTAAAAGAGGTTAAAATCTATGTAATTGTTTGGTTTCAAAAATCCAGGTGTGCCTGTTTTTGTATCTGCTCAGCAGTGTGCAGAAGGCATGGAACAAACTGACCTTTCAAGTGTGTGTGTTATTTGGGAATTAGGATGCAGTGCTGGGGTTCTTGACATGTGTTTTTACATTTATAGCCTGCTCAGCAACATAAGGTGGTTTGCTTTCATAATAATTACATATAGTGTTTACTGTCTGGAAATTAAAGCCATAGTAATTGTCATGAACTTTAATTGAAGACTTCTTTTGAAGACTTCTTTCTGGAGACAGCTTAACCTATGCTGTCTGCTCTTCCTTTCCTCTCCTTCCACTCCCCATCTTCCAAGGAATTTCTTCCCCTATCCCCCTGAACCCCAACAGCTAATTATTTGAGATTTGCCTTGTTTTTGTATTATGTTGGGCTTTCTGATGAAGCTGTGGCCTTCAGACAATAAGGAAAAGCTGAAGGATGGAGAGAGGACAGCTAATAAATCTGCCTGTACATCCAAATTGAGATTAAGCCTCTTCAGTGAAGTCAACAGTTTGGATCAGGTTAAATTTAGCAGAGCTTGTCCCATGCAGAGCACGTGCTGTGAGAGGGTTTTCCACACACCACCACACTCCATGTACCCCTACAAAAGAGAAGGAAGAAACCTCTTTTAACACTGGCCAGTGTTCTCTTCATCTGTCAGGCAGATTCTGATTCTCTGGAACAGAGGGAGACTGCAGCAAAAGTATGTTCAAAATGAAAATGACAAACAAAGGAGCAACTTGTACAGAATGACATCAATTCTCTGTAATCTTGTGTGCTTTGTGCTTCATATTTACATATCCTACTTAGAGAGCTGTTGTAGGCAGTGTTTGAAAGTGTGCCCCACTTGTTCTTAGAGGAAACTGCTGAGTTCAGTGAGGTACTAAAAGTGATGGTGCAACTTCTGCCATTTTACAGTTAACATGATTGTGTGTTGTTCCTTTTGAAGCAGCTGTTAGATATTTTAATTAGCCCATTCTCTTTACTTGACATTTGTGAACAAATATAAGGAAAATGTTACATGTTTGGTTTCTTCTAGTCTGCAAAGGGAACAGGGAGAAATCACATGTCTTGAGATCTTTGTGTGCCCAGGGAAACGAAGAAATCTTATCCTTTGAAGAGACAGGACAGCACATACCCTGACAGGCTGTCAAACATGTGATTCAGATTGTGCAAATGAAACACAGACATGGCCACCTTTTGTGAGACTTTTGTGGCTTTGCCACTCTTGTGGCTGCAGGCAGGCCAGGTTAATTTAAGGCTCAGTCTCTTTATTTTCATTGAACATTTCCTGTCAGTCTCTAGTGTCAGGTTTGTTACGTGAGTGAAACATGCCTGTTAGCTGACTATCATTGATTTGTTTTGCAAGTTTCTGTCTTGTGACTTGCTGACTTTTTTGTAAATTGATACCTGAAATTGAGGGGAGTTGTCAGGATGCCCTCCTGGCAGGAACAACCTGTCCACAGCTGGGTCAGCGTTTCTAATACCTAATTTCTGCATTCTTGAGGGTTTAGAAATTCCTTCAGCATCAGTTGGATTTTGATATATTTTGGCATGTTCTTCTTTTATAATTATGCCCAACACTTGTATTATTTCTTGGTTGCCACCTTTGCATGCCTATCATTTTGGTTATGTCAGGAGCTGTGTGTATCAACACTGAACTATTCCCTGGATCAATGTGCAGGTTGTTGGAGGCCCTGGGTGATCACCTATAGCCAAATACAAGCAGATATCCCCAGTTTTTACCTTATGTCCTTTGAGAACAGTCCTCTGTCATGCATCATGTGCTGGAGAACTCTCCCACGGCATCCCCTGCTCAGAAGTAACTTAGGAAAACTCTCTTCACTTCAGTTCTGTTATTTTATGTGGTTTAAAGAAGTCAGAATATTTTTCAAGGAGGTGCAAAATTCCCTTTTCCGTCTTGGGGTGTTTTTGAATGGGAGAAGACCCTTAAACCAAAGGTTACATTTGAGGGATGGAAGATAATGAGAACTGGGCTGATTCACCTTGGAGATGTCAGCCTTGCAGAGACTCAGTGTATCTTGGCACACTGAAAACTCTTGGCTCTCCCAGTATCACTTGTATCACTCCTCATTTGTAATTGCTTGCCCATTATTCACAGTGTACCTAATAAATGTGCACAGTAGAAAACATTTCACTGGAAGCATCGTGTTGCTGTGACAGATGATGTGTTTTGCTTTGTCAGGAAACTCTACAAGCGTTACGCGTTCCTCCGCTGCGATGATGAGAAGGAGCAATTCCTGTATCATCTCCTGTCATTCAATGCTGTGGATTACTTCTGCTTTACCAATGTTTTCACAACAATCTGTAAGTATTTGCTTTCCCTGCAGCTCTGATTTCTAGATTTGGTTGAGTCCTTGTCCAAAATTCTAAATAGCTCTGAGCAACATGCCCCAATGTAATTGTTCTGCTTTTTTCCCCTGGGATCCATCTGTGTGTGCTGTATTGCTGTTTCCATGATCTTCTCTGATGGGCAGGAGTTTCTGTCTCTGTCACTTTTGTTTCTAACTTATTAAAATACATAGTTCTAATAATTTTAGTTTGGAGATGAGTTCTCAGCTGAAATTTTTGTGGTGGGCTTGTTTGCATGATACTAAATAAGTACAGTATGGGATGTTCACTATCAAGAATATTAATGCATGCTGGGAATTAAAAGAAAACAAACCTTTCCTTTTTTCCTTTTTTGTGTTTAGGCTACTTTGCTGCATGCCTGTCTCTGGGTTTGGGGTAACAATGAAATGACTGTTGAGGGTTGCATCAGAACTCCTCAGCATTTTTTTCCTTCTGATTGCTAAAAAGATACCCTAGAGAAACTTTTAGGCTATTGTTGACAACTATAATGCTTAACTTATTACAGAGGTTTTTAAAGATCTGTGTGCCTGCTGCCACAGGACATCACTGGGAAGGCAAAATAAGGAAAGACTTTAGCAAGGCTTATGAAATTGGGGGTGGGATATGTGAAGGGCTACCCTTGGTGATGTGTGTGATTCACACTTGTGTGTATGAAAGACAAAGCAAACAGACATCCAAGCAAAACAGCTTTTGGTCTGCAGGCAAGTTCTGGATAATGTGAAAATCTGGTCAGCTGGATGCAGCTAAATTGTCACTTACTTTAGGACTATCAGCACAGAAAATAAAAAGGGAAACATTTTAATTCATTCTTAAATGCTGTGAGCATTGGGCTTTTAAGAAAATCCAACCACCAAATGCTTTCTCGAGGGCACTGACAGCTGAGGAGATGCTGAGGGAGAAATGCATTAAATGCCTCATCTGAAAAGCCCTGACTGTAATCTGCTTATGCACTATGAAAGAAGGGCAGAAAGCCAAGAAACACAGTGACCATTCAGAGAATTGGATTTTATGATAAAAGGTTGGTTAACAGGGGGCTGGGCAGGAGATGCTGGGTGGTAGAAGAGCATATGCCTTGAGAGTCAGAGGAGGGATTGCAGCTCAGGTGATACTGCATGGAATTACTCACAGGTAAACCAGGGGACCAGAAAGCACTTCAGCATATGTGTGGTGCTGTTTAGAAGGGGAAAAAATTGCTTGTTGTTTTGAGAGATTGATAAGTCCTAAAGTTAGCATATCTATGAGTGGCATGGCAGTGAGAAATGTGCAGCATCATGCTGTATTTTCACTGGATTTGTTCAGCCATGGCAGTGAATGCTGCTGCCATCCATGCCTGTGAAAAAAGGCTGCAGTTAGTCCCTGAGTGGGACCTGGGGAGTTGTACAGTGTGCTGGGCTACAGTGCACTCCTGGGTACAGGGATATCATGTCTTTACTTCTTGTCACTAAGCTGAGGATAAGTAAGTCTTTGTGCCTGTTGTGAGGTTGGTAAATAAAAAGGGATTACACTCATAAGAAGGCATTATTCCATCCAAATTTCTTTCTTCACTTGACACTGTTCTGCTGTCAGCTCTGCTTCTTAGTGGCTGCTGTGTATGTGTACACTTCCCCATTGTCAGCCAGTGCTTAGTGTGTGTCAGCATGATTAACTGGGATCTCTGATGTTCTTTTAATTTCATGGTGCTGCAGTGCTGTTTTATGACTTATCTTTTGCCTCTCTCTGGACTAAAGAGATTACATAATTATTCTTCTTCATTTCTGAAGTGTTCTTTCTTTTGTGTTTGCAGTGATACCATACCATATCTTGATTGTTCCCAGTAAGAAACTTGGTGGCTCAATGTTTACAGCCAATCCTTGGATCTGTATTTCGGGAGAGCTGGGTGAAACAGGAGTCCTGCAGATTCCCAGGAACATACTGGAAATGACTTTTGAGGTTTGTGTTACTTGATGCAAAACCTGATTTGAGTGTTCTGTTTGTTCAGTTTTAAATTCTCCCCTTGCTGTACCACCTTGAAATCTGAAAGAGTGGCAGATGTGTCTGTGCTCCTGGTCCAGTGGTAGTTTTTGTATTGTCCTTCACCTGTGGAATGAACGTGGAATATCTTTGTGGTTAGTCACAGATAGTTTGTGCCTTTGCATAGCACATTGAACCTGTATTTAATAACATGCAGAACAAAATGACTGACAATTCCTTAGTGCAAGGGATAGACAAGACTGTCTTTATGTTACAACTGTGGGAGGTGTCATATCCTCCTCTGTTGGAAGACAAAGAAGTGATTCTGCTCTGATTTCTGCATGTGTGTTGTGTTCATTGGGTGAAATTGTACAGCTGACGTGCTCTGTGCAGATCAAAACACTGTTTAACAAAACAAGCAAACAAAACCAAGTAAAGCAGCCTACCCCTAAAAAGCCCAGAACCAACCATGCAGTCAGAAACAGGAACCACATTGCTGAGTTTCTGTCTGAGCACGTTCCCTAATAGTTTATTCCCCCAACATGCTGCTTTCTTTTTCAGTTTCCTCTGACAAACTCTTTGTTTAATTTGCAGTGCCAGAACCTGGGAAAACTGACCACAGTGCAAATAGGACATGATAATTCAGGGCTGTATGCCAAGTGGCTTGTGGAATATGTTATGGTCAGAAATGAAATAACAGGGCATACTTACAAGTAAGTATCATCCTGACATTTCATGTGGGGTAAGTAGAATTCCTGCAGGGAGCTGGCACAGCAGGGCTTGTTTGATTAGAAAGGTCTGATCTCCTGGGACTCTGTGTCTACAGTTGCCTCGACCTGAAGGCACAGAAAGATTGTTTGGCTTCTGGCATTAAACAAATCCTGGTTCTTCTGAATTCAAACAGGGTTTGCAGTTTGCAGATGCTCTTGTCTCGTATCAGACTTTTGGTGGAGAGGATGAGTTGACTGTTGTGCAGCTTAGAAATAATCTGCCTTGAGTCCAAGGAAGAAACAGCAAGTCAGAGCTTGCTGCTTACCAAATAGAGGTGATATTTTATATTAGGACTGGGTACTCCAGGTGTTACAGAGACACCTTTGGACACAAGCTGGAACACAAGGCCTTATGAGTGTTAGAAACCTGTGTTTGCATGGGGAAAAGTAAGGGAATGAAACTTACAATGAGAATTCAATTTATTTGTGTTAGATACAGCATAGTTTGATGCCCTGTCCTTTATTTAGGGAAACTGTCAGGCTCATGTTGATGTCAAATTGGTGGGTAAGTCCACTCAGCTCTCCATGCCAGTTCATTTGTAATTAAATGAAGAGGAAAGATTCTAGTTTTGGATGCTGTTCAGTTTTCCAATTAAGCTGATTAAACTGCCATCAACATTGGTTCAGAAAAAGTGATAATGAGCAAATGAGCATGTGTGTCTGATTTAATACCCCAGTTCAGTAGAAGTACTGGTGTTCTGGCATTTAAGCATATGTTTGGGCTGTGGGGTTTTTTACAGCTGGCTTGATATGTAGTATATTCAGTGTATTTCTTCACCCTTTTTTTATGGGATGTAGTAGGATTTCCCCTTTTACCCATTTTTCCTCAAATCATGTTACATGTGAGACTCAGGCGAAATCTGCTTTGTGGATGGATCATTTACTGCAACACTCAGCACAAACTTGGAACTGAAAAGCTGTTTGACTTTTGCTGCCTGTGCTGGCAAAAGCCAGAGCCAAGACTTTACTTCTTGGTGCTGGGTGAATGAAGTCTTTCCAATAACTATGTGAGCAGGATTTGGGCTTTAGGCAACTCCAGCTGAAAGTCTTTGACATGGAATTGAATCTGGATTGATCCATTTATCTCCTTGGTGTTGTTAGGTTTCCCTGTGGAAGGTGGCTTGGGAAGGGAATGGATGATGGCAGCTTGGAGAGAATCCTGGTGGGAGAGCTGCTGACTTCCCACACGGAGGCTGATGAGCGCCAGTGCCGGACCCCTCCCCTGCAGCAGTCTCCAAGCATGATCAGGAGATTTGTCACTATCTCACCAAACAATAAGCCAAGTGAGTGCTGGGGCTTGTCCTGTCTTATCCTGTTCTGCATCATCACCTGAGGGCTTGCAAACACAACTGGAGTTGGGAGAGGACCTGTGAAACTCAGCCCAGTGTCCTGCTTGAACTCCAGCTAACTTCCAAATTACAATCCTGGGCATCCTGTTCTGTCACTTAACTTTTGAAATCTGAAAGGGTGGCACATGTGTCTGTGCTCCTAGTCCAGGGGTGTTTTTTGTATTGTCCTTCACCTGTGGAATGAATGCCATGGAGGAAAGTAAAAATTTGCTGCCTTTTCTCTGTCTGTCCTGGATGAAGAATCTTGCTAGTGGTTTCTATTCACAGACTTCTCTTTGTTTGCTCTTGAGGTCTGTGTTCTGTGGTTGTCTTATTCCTGATAAATCAATTGGTTACCTTTTTCCCAACTATACCTGGGTTTGCAGGGAAACTCCCACAGGAGGCATTTCCAGGATGCCCAGATTTGTCAGTCCTGAACAAAGCACTGTTCCTTTTCTTAGCTTTGGGTCCTGGTCTGACCATTCACATAATGTGTAAAAACCCTTTCCACTGTTGGTGTTTTGAAACACCACAGTGTTAACTTCAATATAAAACCAAACCATCTCCAATCCTACTTCCTCAGCAATAAATGAAAGTAGAGTTGGGTTTCCATTTCCCACAGCCCAGCACTGTTTCCTTAACAGAATGAATTATATTGGTGCTCCTCTGTTGTGCTTTGTGCTGTGCCATAACCCTCACACACCAGGTACAATTTCTGAAGCTGCAACTGGATATATTTTTGTGTTTTGCAGAGTTAAATACTGGTCAGATACAAGAATCTATTGGTGAAGCTGTTAATGGTATTGTCAAGCATTTCCACAAGCCAGAGAAGGAGGTGAGGGATTGTTGTCTGTGTAATGGCACTCCTGTCCTAGAACTCTGATTAGTAAACATGAGAGAATATATAGCAGAAGTAACCAAACTGAATGAACAGCCATGTGCTTGAGAATTCCTGAAGTGCAGCAAAAATGAGATACTGAGGTAATACAGCCTCAAATATCTGTGTGTTGCTGCTAACTGGAGCATTCTGTTAAATTGAATGTTAACATTCTGGTGTTGGAAATTGTACTGTTAAGTCAAATCCTACCAAAGATTCTATCCACACACTGTCAAGAACTCTGCCTACTGTTTAGTTTGTTCTGAATTAACTGACATTTCACATCTACATTGAGTTCTAAGTAGGTTTTTAATGTCTGTTTTTCATTGTCCTTGCTACTTAAAACACAAAAACCCATGGGCCACTTTAAAAAAAGGGACAGAAACAAAGGGCACCCCTAAAACACCCACATCCCCCAAGAAAGTGAAGCAGAAGTGCTCCTCAAGACTCTTTTGCATTGCATGTGATCAGCTGACACAGCAGTGATTTTCTGAAACAAACCTAAGTACCATGCCCCTGTCCAGCCCTTGTGAGCCAGAGAGGTGCAGAGCAGTGCTGGGTCTGGATGGATGGCTCTTGACAGTCAGGATTTTTTTACATTCCTGTAACATATGACTTCTAAATTCATTATGGCATGACAGATTCATATCCAGTGTAATTCTAGTCAGTGATCACATTGATAATAATCTCAAGTGGTAATGCACTGGTTTTGAAGAATAGAATTTACCATCATGTGCTGAAGCAGGGCTTTGTTTTTTACTGAGCATTAAATGTTTTTGTTGATAAGAGGCCCATGCTACACTGGGTCTGTGATCTGTTACTTAAAAAAAGAGGAAAATATTTTCCTAATTTTCTTTAGTGATGATTATTATGGGTAAAACCTGCTCATTATCTTGGCCTGTGTGAGGCTTTGTTTGATGATGATGATGAGGCCCTGACAATGCTTTCCTCAGCCTCATTCTTGGAGAAATCAATCAATTTTTGAATGCTCAGGACTTGTGAGAGCTGAGCCATCCTGTTCAGGGTCACTGTTTGACAGCAGACTTAAACTTTAGGCATTTGTTTATTTAAAAATGTAATGGGACACTCGTGTCCCAGAGTCCCAAGGTGAGGTGATGAGTGTGTGTGCTTTCTGTGTGTGCTGGCAGAGAGGCAGCCTGACCCTGCTACTGTGTGGAGAAAGTGGACTTGTTTCAGCTCTGGAGCAGGTGTTCCAGCACGGATTTAAATCACCAAGACTCTTCAAGAATGTCTTCATTTGGGACTTTCTAGGTGAGTGGGAGGCTGACATCCCAGAGCCTCTTTGTGTCTTTGGAGCACATCCAGCTGTGTTCCTTATCACTGCTGTTGTGTCTCAGCTGGTGTGAAGAGCAGAGTTCTTGGAGGCATCTCAGCAGCTGAGTGGCCATGAGAGCTCCTACCTGCTCATACTGCTGTGAGAGAGAGCCTCTGTCTTCTGCCAAAGCTGACTGTACTTAATGCAGCAACTGGGCTTTGTCCTTCTGGCAGTTATAGTGTAAAACAAACAGAGGTACTTAAACAGGGTGGTGAATTGACATAGGGTAACCTTGTTAATTGAGCACAGACAGAACAAGAAATCACACTTGTAAGAGGTTGAGTTGTCTTTCAGAGCACAGCAGATGGATCTAATGCTGTTGTGTGTACTGGACATTGTAATAAATAAGAGGTTATAAGGGGTTATAAGCATGCATTTTTCACACAGGGGTCTAGATCCCTTGACACAAAGCTAAATAAATCCACTGAGTTCACATGCACATTTTAAAAAAGGAATTATTTCACATTTTTAATAATGTTTCTATATTTTGAGTAGCTACATTTACATTGCTGTTCCCCTTACGTGATCATTTTACTGCACTCACATTCAGTAGATAGGTGAACTTCTTTAGCATTGTTCAGAGGGGAGGAAGTGGAATCCCAGTTTTATACAGGGGGAACACAGGACTGAATCAAACAGAATCAAACAGTGCCTAAAAGTAATGATTCAGGAAATTCATGGATGAGCTTTCATCCTAGGCCTTTCAATTTTAATTCTCTCCTAAATGCACTGATGAACCTTCATTATCTCCCACCATTCTTTTAAGAAAAAGCACAAACTTACTATGAGACCCTTGAGCAGAACGAGATGGTCCCAGAAGAGAACTGGCAGACAAGGGCCAGGAATTTCTGTCGCTTTATCACTGCTATCAACAACACCCCCAGGAACATTGGGAAGGATGGCAAGTTTCAGATGCTGGTGTGTCTTGGAGCCAGGTACAAAAAACTTCTTTATAATTGTTGTTGTTACTGATACTTTAATGAAATGAAAAAGATGTTGCACATGGGGCAGTTTCTCCCCACTCCCTGTCTCATAAAGAGAAGGGGAGAGCACGATAGGTCTACTTAAAAGCAGAGAATAAAAATGATGTCTGTGCAGGTGTGAAATTAACTTGGCTTTATTTTTATTCCCAAACTGCCCACTGGCCCCTTGTCAGAGACCACCTTTTGCACCACTGGATCGCCCTGCTTGCAGACTGCCCCATTACAGCCCAGATGTATGAGGACATAGCCCTGATTAAGGATCACACGCTGGTGAATTCTTTGATTCGGGTGCTGCAGACCCTGCAGGAGTTCAACATCACCCTGGAGGCATCTCTGGTCAAAGGAATCGACATCTGACCTCCTGTCCCACAGGAAAAACTGTCTTTACACACACAACAAAAAGCAACAAGGAGTGAATCTCGTTAGTATGCAAAAGTTCTGTCTTGCCAGTACATTGTATCGTGAACTTGTTCATGGCCCAGAAATGCAACTTTGACTTTTCTTGAAGGAAACTCCAGAAATAGTACAGGCAAATGGATAGAAGCTGTAAACTCAATGTAAAAAAGAGGATTTTGGTATAAATCTATTTTAGAGTTTATTTGCTGATTTGCTTTTTACACACTTTCATGTGAAAGAGATAGAGATGAGTATTGTGCAGCTTATTTTAAAGCTGCAGTATTTCCTTGCCATAGAAAATGTGCAGTGAGCCTTTCAGCATTCTGTGAACTTGCCTTCAGATATGCTGTATGTCATAGACCCCAGTGTATACACTCCATTTCTGCTGAGAAGGTCATTCTATAGTTTTTAAACTAATATTTTATATATTAACATTATTACCAATGTTTGATTTTTAAGGTGTTGGGTCATGTTCTGCTGCAAGGGAACTACAGATCTGATCTGTGCTTTTAATAGCTCCAAAGCACTGATTTGTCAACAGTTATTTTTTTCCTTTATTTTTGTTGTCAGTATTATTTTTAGTGAAATCCAGGAGACTGAACCGTGAAATGTCCAGAGATCAAAGTAATATTTTTCATATTGGTACGTAATTGCACAGAAGAAGAAATTAAGTCTGTTTTTTAACTGATGTTTTTTATTTATTTAACCTATCATTGTGTTTTGTAAGTTTGTCTTTAAAAAAAAAAATCTTCTATGATACAACTGGCTATATTATGTTGCAATTCAGAATTTACAGTGTAGCCCACTTAAATGAAAAACCTGGAATAATTGTTCATAACACAAAAACATTTCCACTTAAACCAGCCTTTTGAAGCTTGGTAATGGTTGCTGCTGGTAATTCTCTTAACTGCTAATAAAGAGGAACATGAGTTCCCCAGATGCCAGATGACTAAATTAAAATCTTTATGCCCCATCTGAAGTAATAACAGTATACCTTACTAACAAGTATAAGGATTTCTTAATGTTTCTGAAAGGACAGTGATAGTAAGGTTTTTTCTTTTGCTTTTGAGTGCATATGTCTTGGATCCCATTGTCACAGTCTGCTTCATTTGGGATGCTTTTGTTTTTAGCAAAGAAAGTTTAGGCCATTTCTGCTATGAAACACAAACATTTTGAAAGCTTAATTTATTGGAGATCTGGAACTTGGCAAATGCCTAAAGGCATCTCTGTTCATTTGAATCCTCTGATAAAAATCTCTTTGAAATGAATATGTGACTTAAGAACAGGCTGATTTATCAGCATCACAAATTACTCTACAGAAGTTCAGGGCTGTGTATTTAAGAGGTCTCCACTGTATAAACTTATCTCAGTATTGTCTCTCTTTGGAGAAGCAGAGTCCAAGTTTTTTGGTTCATACAATGTTGTAGCACTTTTACTTTACCTACAGCTTAGTCACATCTTGTGATAGTTTTATTTCCATAATTTATGAGTATAGCACATGTATTAAATTTTTGACTATTTTTAATTTTGTCCTATTTATTTCATTATTAAACTGAGAAGTTCCTTTGTCACTACTTATCAGAGCAAGATTCTTCTTTGATTTCACAGTAGCATTAGGAAGATGTGAGGGCAATGTCTGAGCCACTCCTCACCTAGGGTGGGTGCAAATTCTTTCCCAGCTTACAGAAGCATTTCACAGGAGTATTTTGTGTGTGCAGGGTTGGTTTTGTTGGTGTGGTTTTTTTTTGCTTTTCTTCCTGCTTTGGAAGGGCAAAAATGAAAAAAAACCCCAGTTTTACTGCATTCTAAGAATTTCATATATTCAACTAAATATGTTAGGATAGTCTTTTTACACCTGCCTAAATTGTTTATGCATTAATAATAGCAATTTTTTTGTTTTATTTTGGGGTTTTTTTGTTCATTTGTTTTCTTTTGTTGTTTTTGTTTCAGTTGTCTTGACAATGACTTTATTAGGCCTGTGTATTTGACAGGGAATATTAAGTAAAAAGGAAGATTCCATAGTTTGACCCTAACAGTTGAATTGATCCTGTTAAAACCATATATCTCATAGTATTAAGGGTGGATTAATTTTATCTGCATGAGGTAATTACCCTGAACTAAGACCCTTTTAAAATTTTTTTTTTTCCTTCCTCACACAAGTTTACCTAGTGAGACATGAACAGTTGGCCTGATGGCTGTTCTGGTGTGGATTGTTTTGCCCTCATTAGGACAGTTTGAGGTGGCTGGGATGGGCAGAGGCTGGGATTTGGTGATTGCCAGGGTGGGCTCCTAGGCTGGCCCATGAGGATGGTGCTGCCCATCAGTGGGAGCACCCTGAGTTCTGGCTGTCCAGTGCAGAAGGAAGAGACAGAGATCCTCTTCCAGCTCTTAGGTTACTTTATTCCCACATTAAAAACTAGTTTGAGATAGACCTTCCTCCTCCTCTCACAGGGGGCCTGTGCTTGATCCTGTTGGGGTTCAAAGCACTTTGTGCTGTGCACTTGCAAGGCTGCAGGGATTTGCTCCACTGATCAGTGGAGCAGTGGAAGGTTCTGAGATGCAGCAGAACTAAAGCTGGTTTTGTTAGCTCCAAAGGTAACCAAGGAAGAGCAAGATATTAAATACAAAATATTAAATCCTGTGCCAGGATTTTGGGAAGAGATTCCATGTATAAGAGCAGCCCAGGCTGTGGGAGCAGCTGCCATTGCCCCACTCTGCAGTGTTCACCTCAAAGCCACCCCTTCCCTCATGGCTGTTCTAGCAGCAGCCCCACAGCAGAAGGTCAGGATCCAGCATTTGCTCCTGCCATGCCATTCTGCTGAACTTTATGGGAACAAACAGTTGAGTCAGCACCTTTATTTCCAGAGCTTTGTAAAATCCTTCTCCCTTTGTTCAGAGTAATGCAGTTTTAACTTTTTTCTGTTACTTTTCCAAAATAAGGGGGCAGGTTTGGTAGGTACAGTTAGTGTGGCTGTGCTGTTCTGTTGTTCAGTGGGGTTTTTTTGGTAACAGTTAATGAGGAAAGATAATCTTTTTAACAGCACACATTCATTCTAAAGAGAGAAATGCAGTGATAAAAAAGTAAGCAGTTCATCATGCAGTAAGTACATAGTGCTAAACTAGCCAAACATGTTTACAGGTTCATACCTGATTTGAGAGGAAAAATTAGGCTATCACCTATCAATTATTTAGCCTTCTTTGGTTAATGCTACAATGATACTTTATACAAAAAGAAAATGCAAATTAATAAAGTTTGGTTTAAATGTAATTAAATACTATGATGATAAGCTTATACAAAAGAAAAAAAAAAAAAGGCTTTACCTGCCATAAACTTTAACCACTTGATATTCTGTAGCTGAAAACATACTCATGAACAGGAGACTATTCCACAACTTTTTCCATTACAAAGAGTATTTTTCAAACTGTTCAAATGGGACTTACAAGCTGGATGACCCATACTTTTTATGTGTTTTAAATTCATGAATATGTTAAGATTTCTGCAGTGAAACTATTCAGATTTAACATTTTCTGTATATTGTCAAATGAATTTTGTCCGTAGTGAAGAGGCTATAGGATACTTGAAAATACTTGAAGAAATTGTACACGTACTTCACATCTTTGTAGCTCTTTATTTTATACCTAGAGATTGGCTGTTAAACCAAGATAAAGCATCAATACCTTACAAACTATATATTTTACTACATGGGGAAATCACTGGCTTGTTATTTTTAAGGGCCGTGTTGAAGTTTACATTATAATGACAAAACCAGGTACTGTTTTCCTTTTTTTATTTTTTCCTGTGACATTTCAATCCATTGGACATTAAATGTGAATTGGATATACAAAGAGATTTTACAGGTGTAGCTCATTTGCTGAATTGCAATAAAATTTGTCTTCTAACATGAAAAAAATAGCATTAATGTGCTATTTTCAAAAAGCCTGGTATAATTTGGCTGATCATCTGGCTCATTGCCTGGCTGCAGGTCTGTGGGACGTTTTAGTGGCTCGTTTCAGATCTTTGTTGTACAGTTTTGTGTGTGATCTGTTCAGCTGCAGCTGCTCCCTCCCAGCTCCAAAGGCCATCCCTGTCAGTCAGACTGCCAGCAGTGGAGGAGATGCTGCTCAGGAGTCAGGGAATGGGGACAAGGGAAGGCAAAGGGACCACACAGACCCTGGCAGGGTGTGTGAGCCCACACCACCCTCAGGTGTGCTGCCATTCCCTCTGTTTCAAACCACATGAGGTCATCACTGAATGCTCTATTCCACCAGGCAAGACAGAAGGGAAGGAGCTGGATCATTGATCTGGAGGTATCTCTGGTGTTTCATCTCTCACAGCCCTGGGGTGGTTTTGCATGGGAAGTTTTGCACCTGGTCTGTGGTGGAGGCCTTTGTAAGTGAAGGGAAATAACCAATATCAAACATCAATATTGCTCTTGGGGGAACTGCTTCGATCTGCCTGAGCTGGAGGTGATCCTGGGGGATGCAGAGGGTGAGCTTGGCCTGAGCCCTGCCCTGGCCTCATCCTTGGGCAGGTTTTGGGGTACATTTGTGGACTTGGTACGTGCTGTGGGTGTGCTGAGCCCGTGAGAGACACCAAAGCTCTGCTCCCCAGGCTGGGATGGACCTGCAGCTCCTGACCCCCTGCAGGGATGGACGTGGGGCAGGCTGCATGGAGCTGAGGTAAGTGCAGCTTCATTCACCTCACCTCAGGTGCTGGCCTCAGGTTTTTCACATTTCCTCCAAGGAAAAGGAGCACCAAGAGCAGGGCCTTGGTGGGCAGAGTGTGTTGTGCAGCTGCAGGGTGCACAGGCAGGGGCTGTTCACTGACTGCTCTGGTCTAAAATGGTACCATTTGTTGTAGCAATGATTTGGAAAGTTCTCACAAGGAAATACAAATGTCTAAAAGTTATTTCACATGACAAAGTGTCTCCTTTTTTCCCCTTTTAACTTAGAAATGTGTGTGTATTAATAGGCCATGCTGTGTTCAGTTCTGCAATAAACAGGAGCTGTTCATTTCAGTGACAGTGGCATGTTAACATGCAGATCCTGCAACATTTAAAATGTCACTGGATCTGATGTTTGTTTGGGGAATGTTTTTCTACAAATGACATAAAAAGACTTAAACAAGGCATATAAATTACATGGGAGGGTTTCTAATGCCCCTTGTGACCAGAGAATGCACAAATTTCCTCTGTCTCAGATGAATCCTGTGCAGGTCCTGCTGGTTACTACAGATGTTATTTTTACACAGAATTCAGCAACCATGGGACACTTAAGACGGGAAGTGCAAAAATTTGAGTGATGCATTTCAAAGAAAAACAATTACTGAAAACTCGGTGCACACCTGGAGATGAGCAAGGCTTGAAACTACAGCTCTGTGTGCTTTGGAACAATTAAATATTTGAGAATATTTCCTCACTTGTCAGCATCCTAGTTTCCTTTTACCATTCTGGCATCTCCCAGCCCTCCCAGTTGTTTTCAGCTGCTGTCACAAGCACTCATCATGCTCAGTTTTGGGTCAATATGATGCAGGCCAGCAGAGTTCCTACTTCTCATTGAAGTGCAGATGAAATGGCAAGCTGCATGTCTTCAGATATTGTTTGGTCATTATTAAATAATGAAATTTAACAAGGATGATGGAGCATAAAGCACTTTTTAACCCAAATTTGCAGACAGGAGTATTCAGCTCAGGACATCAGGTGTGCAGTTTTTGAAGCAGATTTTGCATCCAGCTGCTCTGTGGCAGCGTAGTCTCCATCTCTCAATGTGGGGCAACTGCATGTGATGGTGAAAATGGAGAGCAGAGGGGAATTAGGGGTCTTGCCTCTATGGAAGTAGCTATTTTCCAGGATCTATTTTACTCCCTGAAACATTGTTAATTGATTTTATTTAAAATTGCTGAAAAAAATCCCCCAACAGTCCTATTTGGGTTGTCTTCCTGTCCAACTGCCCTGATATGGTTGTTTTCCTTTCCTCATGCTTAGTGCTGAAGTTGAATCTTAAGAATTTTTGTAGCTTCTCTCCCCCATTAAAGGTCTTCATGCCCAGAGCAGTCATCTGTCACTGTGACTCTGTGGTTGAATAGAAATAGTTAAAAAGGCTGCAGAAAGGCATCTGAGTTGAGGTCTGAGCTTGTCTGGTTTGTGTCTTTAAAGAGATATTTTAATGGCAATTCCTCATCATAAACAAATGTGTGTTATATGTGAAATAATAGCCAGGATCCTTCACAAAACACTTTGAGATTTATGTGTAAGAAATGGCTTCATTAGCTAAGATAAATTTGATATTGTTCTGTTTGTTTTCCAAGCTGCAGTGACATCTTTTGATCTAACTCAGGCATTCCCAAATATTTATGTCTCACTTTATGTTTTAGTTTACAGAAGTAAGAAAGATGCTTTGCTTTTAGGGTGCCTCAGGAAGCTTTGGATATTTTGGTTACACAACTCTTCAGTGTCTCTTGCTGGTTTTTCTCCTACACTCTTCATATGTGTTCTTACTTTGTCTTTTGCAAATCTTGTGATGAAAGTGAATTAAATTAATGCTCGAGTTCATTGAGGGGACGGGGCGGTGCCTGAAATGAGTACCAGCTTTTCTGGGAGGGGGTTTGAAGCCATGTGCCTGGATGGGAGATGGCTTCTCTGTCCATTTGGGAGAGCTGTTTATGGAGACACCCTGAGTGATATCCCTGGGTGAGACATGTGCAGGTGTGCCAGTTCCCACCCCAAGTATGAAGGTTTATTCAGGAGATCATGGAAACTGTCGAGAAACTCTTCATTCATTTATTGCTTAGAGCTGGAGAGTCCTTGGAGTGTTTAATGAGCAGCTTTATGTATTTATAGATGAGATTGCCTAAGACTGAAACCGTCCAGGAGACACAAAAGGTTGCTTCTCATTGGATTCAAAAAGAGAATAACTTTGATCATTTCAAAAGCAATGAAGCCTGATGCTCCAGTGAGAAAGGAGAGTGGTAATTTATAGCTGCCATTAAGGAAACAAAGACAAAGACTGAGGGAAAGTTTCATTCTGAAGATTTACTAATGTGTATAAACCGCCCTTGCAACTAGAAACAGCTCGGTATTTCTCACAGAACAAAACAAAAGGGAAAGGGCAGTGAAATGGGGATGGGAGGGAGGGGTGGAAGAGAATACTGCCTGCTTTTGCTCGCAGCCTGAAAGGTCAGACATTATTTAGGAAATGATAATTTCAGTGAATAATGTATGAGCCAATTTTACCTGCCAAAGGAGCGACAGCTGTGAGAAATCCCTGGCTGGGAATGGAGGTGGGATGGGGCTGGCTTGGGGGTGGGGTGATGCGTTGCTTTTGCCATGGCCTTCATCCGGGGGGATTCACGCTCTGCAGCGGGGTGTAATTACACGGTAAAAATGTCAATATTGTATTGCACCAGCGCAATGGAGGCTGGAGCGCGTCGCGTGTGTTCGGGCCGCGACAGGCTCGTCCGCGCCGGGCGATGCTTGCCGGGCCCGGGGAGCACCCGCTCCTGCGTGTGAGGGGTTCCCGCTGCCGAGTGCGAGGCGTTCCCGCTCCTGCGTGTGAGGGGTTCCCGCTGCCGCGGCTGCCAGCGGCTCCGTGGGACACCTGTGTTTGTGGCGCCGCAGGTGTGCGGGCGCCGGGGCTCCCGCGGGCGGGATGGGGCGGTTCGTGCGCCGGCAGCGCCCACCGCGCCCGGGGCAGCGGGGCAGGGCCGGGCAGGGAGGGGGAGGCCCGCCCAGCCCTCGCCGCCCCGCGCCCGCTGTCAGTGCGAGGCGGGCCGGGCGCCCCAGACACTCCCTCGGCCGCCGCCTCCTCCCGCCCGGCGGCGGCAGCGGCAGCAGCGCCATCCATGGGGTCCGGCGGCCGCCGCGGCGCCACGGGGGCCAGGGCGCTGCCGCTGCTGCTCCTGCTGCTCCCCGCGCCGGCCGGCCCCGCCGCGCTGGCCCTGCCCGGTGAGTGCCCCCCGCCCCTTCCCCGGTCCGTGCCCCCGGTCCCTGCCCGCTGAGCGCCCCCCGCTCCCTTCCCCTGCCCGCTGAGTGCCCCCCGCTCCCTTCCCCTGGCCGGTGAGCGCCCCCGATCCCTGCCCGGTGAGTGCCCTCCGCCCCTTCCCTTGCCCGGTGAGCGCTCTCCGCCCCGGTCCGTGGCCCCGGTCCCTGCCCGGTGAGCGTCCCCCGCTCGCCCCATCCCCGCACCGCGGCTCCCCCCGTGGGCCCCGCACGGTCCCGGCTCCTCTCCGGGCCGGCGGCCGAGGGAAGGGGCCGGGGCCGGTGCCGGTGTGAGGTGCGGCCGTGCCCGGGCTGCTCGCAGGGCGCTCGGGCTCCGCGGGTGCTGCCGACGCCGCTTTCCCGGCGGTTCCCGCTGCCCCGAGAGCGGGGAGAGCCCCGGGACGGGGCACCTGGGGAGCGGGGTGTGGGCGGCGTGTTCCGCGGGGGAAGCTGCCTTCGGACCCCGCGGAACCAGCCCAGGGGCTCTCCCGCCGCCGCCTCCTGCCAAGTTGAAGGTTGCGATGTTTGCTCGCCGTCTCGTTCCTGCAGGGTCTCTCTTGTGCTCGGGATGCTGTCACTGCAAGGGGAAATCTCGCTCTCTGTGCCTACGGATTTTTCCTAGCCCTCTTTTCCACGCCTTTGCATGCATTAGTGATGCGGCTTCTTGTTGCGGTTCTTCACCGCACGCTGCAGATCACAGAGGGGCGGTGTAAAAATAACCCAGCTGAGCTGCGGTCCTGCCGCTGCCACGAGCTCTGCTCCCTGTCTCTGTGTCCTGCCCTAGAGGGGAGCCCCTCCTTGCCGGGTGTTTTCTGGGAGCCCTCTTGCCGGGGCAGGTCTGTGCCCCTGGCTCGGGCAGGGGAGAGCTGACGGTGCCGAGGGCACACAGTGTGGCTGGTGCTCCTTTATGCCCGCTGTCTGTCTGTCCTTCCTGCCCATCCTTTCTGTCTGACCCACCTACCAGAGTCCCACCTGCTGGAGACCCCTCAGCTATTGCCCATACCCTTCCTTGCACGACTTGTTCCTTCAATTCACTGCCTCCCATATTTTTTACTGGCTTGACTTCTCTGGTTTGAGAGGAAGCTGATTCTGCTGCTCTTCCCAGCTGCTTCCCACTGTTTGCCACCTTCTGCTTTCTTGCCGATGGAAGTATCTGGGACCCCATCACTGGAGCTGTGTGCACCTGAGAGCCAGGGAGGCACTGCTGCTCTAACACTGGCTCTCTGCCTTGTTCCTCACTGCCAAACCCCATTAGGAGTTAAAACCAAGTGAACACTTTCTGCAGTTGGCAGCTGCTGCAGTACCTACAGGCATATTTTGTGATTGGGGGAAAGGAAAAAAAAAGAGCAGGATGAATGCTATAATTGTAAATGGGAGAAGTGCTGGCTGAAGTTTCCATTTGGAAAGTGATCCCCACCATAAAAAGTGGCTGACTATTGAAGTAGTTGCTTTCTGCTGAATCTCATGCACTACTTCTTGTTTTAGGAGGCACTTTTTGTACCTGCATGGGGTGTTGCTCCTACAATTCTCCCTTTTAGCCAGTTGCTGGAAATCTTCCTGTTTCCATGCTTCAGTTTTCTTCTGCTGTGTGAAAAGCTTGTGCTGTTGTCTTCTGCTGCCTGTAACTTTTCTTCCTCTTCTGTCTACACTTCTTCATCTCCAGGACTTCTTCCTGTTGGTGTTTCCCTTTCTCTTCATTTCCTCTTCTCTGAAGTTTCCACCTGGATATTTTGCTTCAGTTTGCTGTGCTTTGAGATGGCTGGCCAGGTGATTTGGCAATGCTGCTCCCCAGATACTATTCTTATATTAAAAAATAATATTTTACAATTATACATCTGTTTAATGGTAAGTCAGTCTTTTACCTTGTTGGTGACTTTGAAAACACATTTCAGTCCTCTCCCCTTGTTATTTTAAAAATCCTTGGGCTTCCTGCAGGTGATGCATGGATATGATCAAGAACTCTTTCAATGACTGTTTTTTGTTTTTAATGTTTTAACTCTTTGTTTTAACTCTTTCAATGACTGTTTTTAATCAGAAAGATTGACAATCTCTGATGAATCTCTGTGAACCTATCAGCTGAATTTCACAGAGCATCTAACCCTTATGAGATTGTTTTGGGTGCATTTATAAACGTGCAGAAAAGCTTACCATGGGCTTATCTGAATTGCATGCAAATATATCTCTGTGCAGGTAGAATATGACAGAAATTGAAGTGCAGATGCTCTCTCTGCCTGTTTCTGTCCTGACACACAAAACCACACAATATTCTTGTGGGCACACAAAGAGGTACTCAGCCTTGTCATCCCCTCAGAGATGTGTTCAGGAGATGTGCCCTGTTCTCCTCCTGCTGACATCCCTCCTGGGCCTGCTGTCTTTTCACAGATGTGGACGAGTGTGCCCTGGGGCTGGATGACTGCCACCCAGATGCTATTTGCCAAAACACCCCGAAGCTGTACAAGTGCATGTGCAGAATGGGTTACACCGGCGAAGGGAGGAAATGTGAAGGTAAAGGGAGCAGAGCTCAGCACTCTGTCTGTGCCAGCATGCAGCATTTCTAAGGAAATAGAGCCACTGAAAATAATGAAGGATGATTTTAAAATCAAAATACACAAAAGTCATTGTTTTGTCACGTGATTTACTTCTTGTTTACAAAATCAAAGGCAAACCTTGCACGGATTTTCACCTGTTCATTTCACTCAGCCTGATAATGAGTTTGTTGTTTATGGCCTTAAAAAGCATAAGGTAAAGCTGCAAGGGGGTTTCAGGGTGTTTTCTCAGTCATTCAGCAAGAAATGCATTAAATGTAGTGTGTTTGCAAGACAATGACCATTTTGGACAGCAGTTGCTGCTCACGTTTAGGCAGTCACATCCCTGTCTATAACACTCAGGCAAGCATCCATCATATTGACTTCTGCTTTATTCCTTAGACATTGATGAATGTGACAACGACTTCAATGGGGGCTGTGTCCACGAGTGTTTCAACATTCCAGGGAATTACCGCTGCACTTGCTACGATGGCTTCATGCTGGCTCACGATGGCCACAACTGCCTGGGTAAGGAGTGTGCTCACGGGCAGGGTGGGGGCTGCTGGAACACACCCCGGGGGAGCACCTGCCCTGCCCTTGGCCTCACTCAGTTCAGAGAGAGAGAATGTTGCCTGTGGATCTTAGGGTTTTCAGGTATCATCCCAGTGTGGCTCTTTCCCCTCTCGGTAAATGAGGATAACTGTGCTATTTCTGTGGAGTGTTTTGGGTTTAAGTGTGCTAAATACCATCTGTTATTATGCTAAATGAGGTTATATAAAGGAACATGTGCTATCATTGTCCTCTCTGTCCCACAGTTAGCTTAGGATCAGTTGTCAGGTGTGTTTCCAGGCTTAGGGGTCTTCTCTCTCAAATCTGTCTGTAATGTGGAGGCTTCTCACTGAGTATTCCCAAAAGGAGAGGATGACTGGGAGTGTGCAGTAGCTGTGTGTGATGGAGGCCATTGAAGAGCAGAGGCAGTGAACCTCGAGCTGGTGAAGCTGTCCTGCTTCCTGGACCCCAGCTGGGCACTCTGTGCCACCTGTGCCATTTGCTTTTCCAGGGATGGCTCAGTTTCCCTCTGCTGCTGCCCTCCGTGTGGATGTGCCTGGACACACCTCCACAGCCAGGGCAATCAGAGGGAACCTTGCTCTCCCTGAATAATTGCAGTTAGTTTGGCTGGCTGTTCCCACTGGTGTATGGCACATCAGGTGGGGGTCAGACCATCCCCAGGCTGTAACTTCTGCTGGGACAAATCAGGAAACTCTGGAGTATTCAGTGGGATTGTTGAGTTTTACCTGCTGGGAACCTGTTGCCTGCCCAGCTTTCTGCAGTGTAGGTGGAGGAGAGGGTGAACTCCCCAGGTTCCAGATATTTCAGTAAAGTATAGAGGGAGACAAAGTATCTGGGGATACTTTAAAATAACACAACATCCATCTTATTTTTGCGTTTGTGTAAACACAGAGAGGAGTTCAGCTGAGGTTACCATGAAGGGCTGGATGTGAAGGAGCACACTGCCTCTGACAATGGCACCAAAGGATGTGTGTATTCTCCTTGTACCCAGGGCATGCTTCAGCTGAGCTCTTTGTGACCACTGACATAACCTAGGCCAAAATCCACCACCTGCTATGTCCCTGGGAAGCTGCTCAGCATTGCATGGCAGACCTATAAAATAAAACAAAACAAAACAAAATGTCATTGACATCCAGCGAGGTTTTTACCACTGATGTGCCAATTTTGAGTTGTGATGTAAACGTTAAATAAATATTTTGGCATGCAGCAAATTGGATCACATCTTCTCTTAATCTGTTTATTTACTTTGTTCACGCCAGGGTTGCCCTCCTCTCACCCTTATTTTTGAAGATCTCTGCTGTGTGCCTGGGTTTAAGCCAAATAGACAATTACTTGTTGGAAAGAGATGATTTTTTTGAAAGCTTTCCAAGGTCTGTAAGACAGAAACATCTGCTGGAGTTCAAATCTGTAGCACTAAAGACTCGTGGTGGCTGTTTATTCATGTTTGTTTGCACATTCACATCACTGCAGAACTCTAAAATACTCAGCTTCTTTGTGATGGAGATATGTCAGCCGCTCTTTTTCTCCAGCAGGTCACATTCCTTTGCCTCCAATTGGCTTACTCACTGCCTTCAGTGGACATTAAATCTGTTGTAATACTATGTTATGCTTCTTGCTAAAAGCCTCTCTTTCTCCTCTTTTTTTTTAAAGACAGCTGTTTTCTGCCAGAAATGCTACAATGTTAAATTAAAAACATTGTACTATTAGCCAGGAACAATGAACAGAACAGGGAGCAAGCATGGTGTTACAGATGAATTTGCAAATGAGACCACTGCTTTGCCTCAGCAAGGTTTTGTTCTGTTTTTAAGAGACTGAGTGTTTTTTAGTTCCCACTAAAATTTCTGAAAATTAGGCTAGGAGAAGTATTTGGCACTCGTGGTTACAAAAACTTGTGTTTATTAAGGGGTAAAATTCCAAAGAACTGGAGGTTGGGATGGGCATCCTGTTGTTCAGAGGCTTAGCTGGAGTTTTTCTACTCTTTGGTTCTCTTGGTTATCTTGCAAGCAGAGCCCTCCTGTGTTCTCTGGTGTTGTTGAGACTCTGAATGTTGCAAAATCAAGATTAAAACTGCTTCCAGGACTTCTGCTCTTGTCCTTGACTGCAGTCAGTCAGCACAGCAGCCCTGATGATGAGTGATGATGTCCTAGGCTTGAGGGAGGAGGATGATAAACCAAGCACCAGAAGAGATGTGGTGTGTGAATTCTAGCTAGGCTGAAAGTAAGGAGCAGGGGATAGGTTTTTAGCTGAATTGATTTTGAGGCTTGGATTTTTCTTGTTCCACCTTTGCTTTAGGATGTGGAGCTTCCTGGGAAAAAAAAAAACCTCCAATTAGAGAACCAAAACCACTACAACCTTTAGAGCTTGGATGGGTTTGGAGCCAAAGGGTGGCTGTCCCATGGAGGCAGCCAGAGCCACATGTGCTCGCTGAGCTGGATGTGCCTGGGCTGTGGATTGGGGGTGCACTGAGGGCAGGGAATGTCCCCTGGGTGCTGGGGCTCCTGGGCTGGCTCTGCCGGGGCTGTACCATCATCTCTGCTGGGCTGGGCTGGCCAGCACTGCCCGGGAGCCCTGTGCCTCTCGGGCAGGCTGCACACCTGGGAAATGTGTGTGCAGCAGCAGAAATGCCCTTTCCCAAGGCTGACAGCACAGCAGCACCCACAGGGCAGCCGGGGTGTCTCAGCTGCCTGGGTGCCTCCAGCGGAGCTGGTGTCTGTCTGTCTGTGCCGTGGTGAGGGCGCAAAGCTCATCTCTGTCCCTCCCTCTCTCTCTCAGACACAGACGAGTGCATGTTCAACAACGGTGGCTGCCAGCACGTCTGTGTCAACACGGTGGGGAGCTACGAGTGCCGCTGCAAGGAGGGATTCTTCCTCAGCGACAACCAGCACACCTGCATCCACCGCTCCGAAGGTACCGCCCGCCCTGCCGGCGGCAAGGGCCGCAAACCCGCCTCACAAGTGTTCCTAGGTTGATGTTTTCAAAGCTGTGAAGGGGCCTGAAGTCCTCAGTGCTTTTGAAAGGAGCAGTGTGTCAGGATCTTCTAAGTGGCTTTGAAGAGCTGCATCCCTTCCTCTCTTTGATGCCGGCTGTGTCTGCGGTGCTGTGCCTGCTAAAGGCTGTGCTGCTGCACCCCCGGGTCCCTGCTGCTCTGCTGGGCACCAAAACTCTGCCCTAACCCAGGGAATGGCTACAAATGGAAGTTCTGGGCATTTTCAGTGGCTTTAGTTACAGGGCATAGCTGCACTGCCTTCAGATACCTTTTAGATTCCCTGTAGAATGTTTAGGTTTCAGCTAAGAGATTTATTGTTTGTCAGCCCCAAAGGTATTCAAATCTCGTGCTTTGTTTTGAGTGAAACCTTTGTGAAAGCGACCTTTGAGAGATCAGAGTCTTGGATATCTAATTAGGCATCAGATGGAACAAAATTATTTTGGATGCCCTTAGGGGATGCTTTAAAGTGGTTGTTCAGATCAGGGAGTTGTCCATTGAACTGTACAGTGAAAATCTCAGTAAGAAGTGCTTAGAGCTGCAAGGCTTTCTTTAATCTATGGCTTATTGTTGGCATAACTGTAAGAGGAATCTGAGCATGAATAAACAAATCTTACTCTAAAAATCCCCAAAGTGAAGAGATCAACATTTGTAGACATATATGGCCATCCACAGATGAGGGTGCTGAGGTGGCTGCCATCTGACAGAGCTGAATTGATCTTCTGTTTGGATTAAGAATTTGTGTCCTCAGCTCCTCTGGCCCTGGGCTTGGTCCCACAGGGCTCTGGTTCAGGTTGCCACTGCAGGGGCTGGGCCAGAGTGGGGACAGGCAGGAGGGCAGCAGAGCTGGGACAGGGCACAGCAGGGCTGTGGGTTTGTGTGCACCCATGGAGGGGCTCTCTAAGGACTGAAATTGGTTCCTTGAACTCCTTGTCTTGTCTCATGCCAAGAGAGGAAAAACTTCCAACTCTTTTTTTCATACTTGCTGCTGCTTGAGTACCTTCTACTCTGTTGAACTGACAGCAGCAGATTCCCTGTCACTAATATTTGCTCCCTTCTTTGTACCTTTGGAATTCTGTCTCTTTTCTTAAAGATACATTTAATTTCTCTTAATGTTTTTTTTCCCTAAAAGGCCCTTTTTTCATAACACCAAGCATCTACAAAACATAGGTATTTTTCTTTGAAAAGGAAAAAAAGGGGACCAAAAAGATGGATTTTTTTTTCCATAAAATCTATGTAATAGAATACATCTTTATCAAAACCAGTCTTAAGAAAAAACCTCAGTTCACTGTTTTGCCTGATAAGTTTTTTTTTTCTTCTTAGTAAAACATTGAGGTGCTTGTTTTGCTTTCTTTAGAAGCCATTTTTTCAGGTTTCATGCTGTGACTCTTTCCCTTCTACCTTGTCCCCTCCCCCCTTCATTACTGTAAAGTGCTGCTCAGGATTCCCCACCTTTTTTTTACCTTTTTTTTTCCCTTGGGTGGGCATGTCTGTTGTAAGCCAAATCTCACTTCTTTATCTTTGCCCTCACTGTGTTCTCTGCTTTTCTGCTCCTTTCTGGGACTTTTGCTCTCTGCCTTGTGTATGCATTGCTCAGTGTTTGTACTTTGTTGGTTCTGAGACCTCACAGCATTGATCAAAGCAGATGTTGGCTCCTACTGCCTAGGCCATCTATCCAGCTTTGCTTCTTATCTGTAAAGTGAGGGAATATTTCCTTCCCTGTCTCCCAGCCCCATTAAGATTTTCATGTATCAATGCCTGGGAGACCTTCCCTGAGCTGCAATATTGGCATTTAAACACATGGAAGAAGAGGGACCTGGAGGTTAAACCCCAGGAACTGAAGGTGTCCTGGGAAGTTGTGCACAGTCCTATTTTTTATCCTTGTTTTCCTGCTGGAATGAGCTGCTCTTCATCTGTGTGGGAGATGAATTGCCCAGGGAGGCTGTTGAAGCAGCTGGCAGGGCAGCCATGTGTGTGCACCTCGTTTCTGGTTCCACTTGCTCCATAATAGGGAATACAAAAACTTGAGGGAAAACAGAGTTTTTTGTGAGTAAATACCTGGTGCATCTTTGTGGCTGCTGTTGCTCTGGATGGCAAATCTTGCTGCTCTCCCTTGTGGTATCTCACAGTCATAGCTCTGCTGGATTGGTGGAATGGGGGGGATCTGTGGGATGAAAGCCACGTTGGAATCCTGTGTGAACTCACACACAGGGCACCATCCCAGCTGTCCCTCCTGGAGCACTGGCTGCAGAGAGCAGGGATAGCTGGAGAGCTTTTGGGGAAAAGTTGCCTTAACACAAGGATGTAAAAAATGTGCTGAAAGATTAAAGCACTCCTGGGATGTCCTGCTCTGCTGGCTGTGCAGATGCTCCTCACCATTTTTCTGTTCTCTCAGAAGGTCTGGTAGCTCTTTGTGCCATTGCATCCTCTCTCTCTGTCCTACAGAATGCCTGCTTGAGCCTGCCCTGAATGGAGCCTTAATGCTCTTAGCATTAAGGGAATGTTGTCCTGACACCTTCTGTGCAAAAAAATACAAATACTTAAACCAGATCATACATGCAAGAAATTAATTTAGTGTGTCCTGATAGGGAAATACTGCTGGCTTTTTTTGCCTGCATTCTGCCAGTGACAGGAGTGCTCAGATCTCAGGTTTGCTGGGTAACTTCAAGAAGGTCCTGTCATCAGAAAGGTCCCACCTGGCTCAGGGTCTGCTCAAGCATGAAGGCTCTGGATTCACCTCTCTTGGCTGAGTGGGACAATCCAGAACCATCCATCCCAAGATATTTCTGGGTCAGTAGGGCAGGGTCTCCTACAGGAGAACTTGTGTGTCTGGGAAGTGTGTGGGGAGATTTGAGCAAAATTTGCTTGGGGTTTGTTTGTGGACCACAGTCTGCCATTGCAACAGTGCTGGAACAATGTGACCTGGGAGACTTTGTGTGCACCAAGGAGTTTGCAGCCACACAGTATTTATGGCTTTACAGGCATCTCTTTAATGCAGCCTTGTAAAATGGGGCTGAGAGAGATCTACCAGCTTTGGAAACAAGAGCAGTCCCAAAGTAAATGCTGGCATGTGTGGATGTGGGTATCCTTTATGAAACTGCCTTTCAGGTCAGCCAGATTTTGGTGGGTTTGGTGGAGTACCTTGTTCCACAATGGATACCTTGTTATTAAAATGCATCCTGGTCTGGAAAGCACAGTTTGAGCTTTCTATGGAGACCTGATTGAAGTCTGCTCACTCAGAATGGAGCAATCCCAAATGGAGCATATAAACCATTTGTTTGGTGCCAGTGAACTTTACCAAAGTACCTGCTTGAGCAGTTTCCCCTTTGGTAGCTCAATAGAGACAAAAGAATAACTTTGTTGACAGAAACTAAGCTGCTAATTCTCTTAATGCTCTCTAACCCCTCCGAGCTAACAGACCAAACCATGCTGCATGCTTAAGAGCAGAACTTTCACAAAAACACCAGAGCTAATGAGGCTAATTTGTGGCCTCATGGGTTGTCTCCTTCCTTGACTGACACAATAATGGGTGACAGCTTTCCTGTGGGCTCCTTGGGCTGTGCCTGTGTGCTGCAGGATTTGAAGCCTCATTGTCTTGCTGGACTTGTGGAGAGCCCTCACTGTGGGAAAGGAATCAAAAAGCCAGCAGAGCAGAATAATCTGGGCTCTGCAGTGTCCATTCTTTTGTTGCTTAAAGCTGTCTTAATAGAGAAAGGGTCCTGTAGCTGGTGCTCCAGGGGGTGAGAATAGCAGTGTGGAAAAAGGACCTAATTGAAGTGGAGTGGAATAATGGTGACCTCTGCCTCCCAATGCAGTGGGTTGGCTTTACTTAGTAGTAAGGCTGAAAAAAGGATGTGTAAGTTTAAAAAAATACACAGGGTGTGGAACTGACAGTGCCTTTCCTGCAGCATGGTCACCCTTGCTCTTCTCCTGATTGTGCTTCTGCTCAGCTCCAGAGAAGTTCACTTAGGTGGTGTGGGATGAGCCCTTGCAGCCAAAGAATGTTCCACCTGGTCTTCATAAATGGAATGTTCTCACTGGGAAGAAAGAGCACTTTGGTGTAACTTGTCCTTTTCAAGCCAAATGTGCCCAGGCAGAGAATTTGATGGTAAGGGTGTGCTCTCTGTACACCCAAGGAGAACATTCAGATGTCTTCTCTTTCCTGGTTTTGTAGAGGACTTCATCAAAACCGTGTGGTATTCTGTTAAATGCACACCCATTTGCTTAATTTGGTCTGTTGATGCCATTGGGTAACTCAGCCAGCTGCTGGGTGTTTTTGTGTTGTGTGTGTGCAGGCTGTACCACCTTCTTGCAAATGGCAAAGACACTGATTGCACTGAGCCATGGAGCAAGGGGAAAGAAGCTCTGGTAATAATTTTAGAAACAATTCCTCCCTGTTTAATTGACTTTATATTTTTTGCCAAGGCTAGGAAAAACACTCTGGCAATTGACTGCTGTGCACGGGCTGGCAGAGATAAAAATGACAGGAGGTGTAGCAAAAGAAATCCAGTCATTAGTGTCACACTGGTTCTTCATTTGATTAAGCAGACACTGGCACTAAATTCTGTCTAACTAGGAAGGTGTGCAGAAATACACAACACTGTGATAATACCCAGTGAGGTTATCTTGGGTGGTGTGTACTGAAATCAGAAAAAAATTAAAAACAAAATGGTTAACGATAGAGAGAATTAATGTACAGCACGTGTGCAATCTGCACATTGGCCTGCTCTGAGATAGGACTCATCACTTGGTCACTGCTGAGACAGGTTATGACTCTGGGAATCTGCTTTGTAAGCCAGGAATTGAAATTGGGATGAGCCTTGTGATTGCTGTTCTAAATACTCCTGTGTCTGATGGCTGCTCTTTTAAGCAGAGAAATAAGAACTTCATTTTAGACTTGGACATTTGTAAAAGGAGTGAGGAGGTTTTATGAACACCTAGAAGTATAAAGTGAGAGCATTGGATGAGAATGCAGAGGCTGTACAAATCTGTGGATATTGCTCTTTGACCTTGCAGTCAAAGAACAGGCACAGAAAAGATCACAAAAGGAGAAACCTTGGGACCAGTGACTCTGCAGGACTGGACTCACTGCCTTTCCTCTCTGAAACTTCTTGTCCCAACCCTGCAGAGTCTTCCCGGAGTCAGAGGCTTACTCTGTGTGTGTGTTGAGGTGACCTTGTTGCCTGCACACAGAGCTGCTGAGGGTGCTGATGCTCTGGTACCTTTCCTGTTTTACAGAAGGTATGAGCTGCATGAACAAAGACCATGGCTGTGCTCACATCTGCAGAGAAACACCCAAAGGAGGAGTTGCCTGTGAATGCCGACCGGGATTTGAGCTGTCCAAGAACCAGAGGAGCTGCATTTGTAGGCAACATTCTGTGTGTGCTTATGGTGCCCAAAGTGAACAGATAGTGTTCTGTTTGCAGTCAGATGGGACTTGGTGTGTTTTAGCTAACATGACTCACCTGAGCTGTGTGTGTTTGAACTGAACCAGACTTGATGTCCTTTCTGGACACTGTCACACAGGTCTGTTGATTGCTGTAGTGTCTGTAGTTTGGGAGTTATGCCAGCACTCATAACAACTGAAGTTCAGCTCCATGAGAGAGCTGTGCAGTGTCTCACTGTCACAGAGCCCTTCAGGACAGGGGTGCCTTGGATGCTCAGGTGGCAGTGGGATTGCCCAGTGTCCCTCAGAGGTGCTGGAAGTGAGAGTGCCATGTGTTTTCTCCCCAGTGACGTGCAACCACGGCAACGGGGGCTGCCAGCACACGTGTGACGATGCTGAGCACGGGCCCGTCTGCGGCTGCCACCCCAAGTACGTCATGCACGTGGATGGCAAAACCTGCCTGGGTCAGTATGCACTGCAGGGAAGGGTTTTTCTGGGGATGGCCAGCTCCAGGGGGGTGTGGTGGTGCTGTGTGGGCAAGATTAATGCTCCTCATAATGGTATGGCAAGAAAATGTCAAGGAGTTCAAAATTAAGGATCCTGATAGTGCATGGGTGAGTTGGTTGGGTCCAGGCTAGTTATGCTTCCCTGTTTAAGTGGCTACCTAAAAGTGTTGCAACCTGTAATTATCACTGGTCCCCCTGAAACAGGAGGTCTGTCACTAACCAAAAGCAGGCTTCCTTCCCTCTGGGATATCTGGGGTTTGGTTTCTTCAGTAGTGTGGGCAAGCAGTACATCTCCAAAAACTGTGACTCTGAAATCAATTAATGTGTAGTTTTGGCAAGGCAGTTATCCAGTAAAGAAAGCACTTAAGATTTATAAACTCTTTCAATCTCTGGAAGAGTTTGTTGTCTGTTGATTGAAATCAAATGCTGAGGAATGACTGGCTGGTTATTGTAATTAGCCCACGATGGATGATGACAGCACACTCCTAACAGAGCAGCTCAGTCAGCTCTTTCATCTTGCTGCTGTTCACTACATCTGTAGCACATCTTTTGTTTTGTTAAGGATACTGAAACAAACATGACTTGTAAGGAAGCCACAAAAGCAAAACATTCTCATGGTTTTGACTGAAGGGTCTTCATGATTTTTATTACTACTTGCTCTTTAAAAATAACTTATTTCTGTCTGGTCAGTTCTGACTGTCCCTGATTCAGTGTGTGATGGAGCTGTTTGTGTGTGTTGGATGTCAGATGAGCCAGGGCACCTTTACTCACTTGCTTTTTCATGTTCCCTACAGAGAGGGAAGAAGCTGCTGTTGAAGTTTCTGAGGGAAACACCACAGCAGCAGCTGATGTGGACAAGAGAGTGAAGCGACGATTGCTTATGGGTAAAAGTGCTGATCCAAAATAATTCTGCTGCTTGTTGAAACCTTTTAGACTGAAGAATTAGTGGGAGACTTTTTTGGTTTTTCATGATAACCTTCAGCTCTGGGCTGAATTCTGCTTGAGATTTCCTCTCTTCAGGAAATAATGTTATTCCCTACTGTTCAGACATGTAATGAATAGCCTTATTTTCAAAAAGAATGACAGAGGAAGAAAGTCTTCCCTTGAAGGTTGGACACAGCCTGCCAATACTGCATGTGAGATGAGAGACTGGGAGACAATAAACCCGTAAAGCTCTCAAAACTTGGCAATTAGTAGCATATGCTTGATGCTGCAGAAAATGAGGATACAGAGCTAGAAAGCAGATTTCAAAAAGCAGACATAAAAAAGTGCTCTTTGCAGTTCTCTCAATCAATACATGCCATGTAAAATTGTATTTGTCCAGCCAGTTAGACTGATTGAGGTGGTTAGACTGAGGACAAGAGGATGAATTCAAAAAAGAGTGAGTTATTTCTGTTTGGTTGGATGTGAAGGACTGTGTTTTAGGAGTGCTCACTAGCAAGGTTTGGTGGGATTCAGGCATAGTTTACGTAGCAGGGAGTTTGTTAAGGATAGTTAGTAAGTAAGGACAGTTAGTAAGTTAGAGGGACAAACTTTGGTTGGAATGGCACCTGGGCTCCCAGGCTGAGGGAATGCTCCTGAGGATGTTACCCACCATGACTGGGAGCACGGGCAGTAGGGAAGATGAGTTGGGAGGGATTTAAGAAAACTCATTTAGTAGTACAGAGTGTGACCAGTTGTCTCATTGGTGGGAAGTGTCAGGGGATCAGCCAGAATCCACTGTGGGCATAGGGAAACTGACTGGCAGTAACAGATTCATCACCAAGCAACAGGGATTTGTGTTTCACACACAAATGGAATACCCAGAAGGCAGAATTTTGGTTTGTAGAGTTCCCACAAAAAGCCTGGAAGTAGCTGAGGCAGGGATGTTGCCAACACGTGTATTTAGCAGTTGTTTGTGTGTTCTGGGCTGAATGCTTGAGAAGCAGTGTGTTGGGACTGTGCCTTGTGTCCCATGATGTTTCTTGGTGCCTCTGTGATTTCCCTGGGGACCCTGAGCTCTGTGTCGTTGCAGAAACGTGCGCGGTGAACAACGGCGGCTGCGACCGCACCTGTAAGGACACCTCCACCGGAGTGCACTGCAGCTGCCCCGTGGGGTTCACACTCCAGTTTGATGGCAAGACATGCAAAGGTGGGCTTTATACTCCTGCTAGGGGTTCCCAAGTCCTGTAAGATACACATCTCCAAACAGAGGCAGCCCAGTGCCCAGAGGAAAGCCGCTGTGTGCAGTCTGACCGCAGGAAGGATTGCACCAGGGGTAGAGGCTGTGGTTTCCTTCACATCAGGTGTATCGTGCAGAGAATCTCTTCTTCTCTGCCCTCCTGCTCTCCACTTCCACCTCTTGTGCCTCGTTTTCCAGAGGTCAGGTTTGGGAGAGCTAAAGCAGCAAAGGTCAGCACTGGCTGAGGCTGGGGGTGCTCACAGTACCCGGCCCAACAGCCTGGCTGGGCATCAGGAGACTTGGTGAGTAAATACCAGTGTGTAAACAGGGATGTGTTTTATAAATATGCACTGCTCCAAGCAGCTCTAATGAGAGCTCTGGCAAGCAGCAATGGCACGCTTATGTTGTATATTATATTGCTTTTCCAGTAATTAGATGTTAAGGCTGTTCTGCTAAGTAAAAATGATGAAATCCCCAGGCCTGAGTCAATTAATATTAGATAAAGGCCTCATTCTAATGTTGCCATGAAAAGGACAGGGTAGCTCAGGAAGTCTCTGCCTGAGATTTCTGCAGGGCTTACAGAAAGGAAACGGAGAGAATGTTTAAAATACTAAAACCTCTTAGAGAGCCTTGGAGCCAAAGTGTTTCCAAACATAACTTAGGGAATGGTCTTTTATGAATGCATTACCCAACTGCAACTGGCAGGAATACATTAAATGAGAGCAAATAACACTGTCCTGGGGCTGAATGGGCTGGATCATTTTTAAGAGCTGGATCTGATCTTCCTTCCTTCCTTCCTTAATTTGTGGGAGTCTCACTAGATTTTGTTTCTGGGCTCCTCCAACTGACTGGACGTGACTATTTTCTGAATCTGGCAGTGGGAGTAGGTTGAGTACTGAAGCTCTGTGTTAATTTGCTGAAGCCTTTTTTTTTTTTTTTGTTACAGATATTGATGAATGCCAGTCCAATAATGGAGGCTGTGATCATTTCTGTAAGAACACTGTTGGCAGTTTTGATTGCAGCTGCAGAAAAGGATTTAAATTATTAACAGATGAGAAGTCCTGTCAAGGTATGTGCACTGGAGAGACAATGGTACAACAAAAGTAGGACAAATCAGCATGGCTTGGACATCTACTACAATGATGAAGTGATAATGGACTCCAGAATCGTTTCTATTCCTCAGTTTGGATTTTTTTCTTCTGAAGCAGCTGTTGAGTTAATACAGTTGGCTTGATGCTATTGTAGGAGATAAGTTTAATGGCACAGTGAGGCATTATCTGGAAGGGACAGAGACAGCATCATATTAAAAAGCTCTCTATGAGGTTAATGCTTCCCCCCGCCTTGATGATCTTAAAATAATTTACAGGGAAAATTAGGCAATGTCTCTCTCTCCATCTTTATGACTGATTCACCACTGCAGTGAAACTATTATTTTTTAATAGATATTTAGTTGCCATGAACATTATTAAAGGAAAAAGATATGTGATCTCTGAAATTATAGGTCTGTAGACAGAGTGGAATCTCTGTTCCCTAAAACATCACGGAGCATTTGCTTTTGAGGATGACATGGATTTTCCTGTGAGACTCACAAAGCATATTTGCTTTGCTCTACAGTGGTTTGTACATATAGATTTAGCAATTCTATTTAAGCTGCTTAAATGCACAAAAAAATGTGAAAATCAAAATGGTCTGTCCTTGTGGAAAAGCAACAGGATGAAACAATGTCAATTCAGTCAGCCAAATGGTGAATTATGTGATTTCCTAGGCAACCAGATGACATTAAAGGTGGATTTCAGAAAACTGAACTGACCAAGAGAAAGTAATTTTCACCTGGGTTTTTGTTGCATTCTTATCCTTTATAAACAGGCAAAGAAGGACAACTATTTATATGGAAAAAACTTACTGTATCAACATCTGATTTTTGAGATAGTTTGGGGTTTTATTTAAATGAAATCTGTATATGAATGTATCTTAAAGCCTTCCATCTCCCTTTTGCCCCTGTCACTTCTGTTGCTTTCCCTAGACTGTTTCAAAAGTGATATAATGCTTCATGCCAAAGCCCAAGAAAAAAGACTCATGGAAAAGTGTAGTGAAGTTGATGTGAACTTTTTTTCTGTCTTGCAATGTTCTTACCTGGCATGCAAAATGTACTAGCACAGGAATTTTAGGTACTTTTGATGGTATAATGAATGTTCATTCTCAGAGAGCACTGTGACTTTCAGCAGACCTAAATCAGACACTGCATATTCATATAGAGTTCATTTAGGGAGGAAAAAACAAAGGCAATAATTTTAATTTCTATGTAGAGTAATCCTAATAAAATAAGAGTTTTGTCGGCAGCTTTTTTCTCCCATAGAAGAGAAACAATTTGATTTAAACATAATTGTTAAAATGTAACAGCAGTTTTTGCACTTGCCAAGGAAAAGCCTGTTTGGCAAACCGAGCGTTCTTTTAAAAACTGTCATTTCATCCTGTTACACGATGTGCTTTGATAGAATCTGCTTAGCTCACATGAATCTGCACATGCCTGCAGCTGCTCAGGGCTCCCTGGGCAGCCTGAGAGGTGCTGATGCCCCTTTGCCCCTTGCAGACATCGACGAGTGCTCCTTCGAGCGGGCGTGCGACCACACGTGCACCAACCACCCCGGCACCTTCCAGTGCTCCTGCAACAAGGGATATGCCCTCTATGGCTTCACCCACTGTGGAGGTGAGTCACAGACTCAGCACAGCCCCTGGGACAGGGGCAGCCTCCCCCTGTCCCTGCAGGACACAAACTGAGGCAGATGCAGGCGGCCTGCGGGGTAAATGTTGCCCCTTGCTGTGATAATGAGACACAGGAACAGGAGGAACTGATCCTGCTCATTCCTGTCTTTGCTCAGGTGGTTTTGCCTTTACACCCTGTGTGCAAAAGGGACCTGTAACTGTTAGGACAAACTGATGGGTTTTGTGCTTGGATCTGAAGTCCATAATTCAATACAGTGTTCACATGCAGAAGAGTCATTGACTTCAGTGGAGTAGGGCTTGAACAGAAAACTCTGAAAATTACAGTTCTGCAGGTGCACATGTCAGATCCTCATGTGATGTAGGTTGGAATTTAGCTGATGTAGTGCCGCTTTACACTGGCCAAGATTAATACTCTTAAATTTTTATGTCTTTCCTACAAGGAAAGAGAAAGTTGTTCATAGAAGCTCAACATTTCACAAATTCCCAGAATTAACATGAGGAAACATGAGTAACTGGGACACAAAATGGAATCAAGCTTGTTTTATATAAGCTTTAGGTAAGACCTTACTGAGTCCAAAGTTTACTAAATTCTGAGTAAGACCTGGTTCTTTCTGAGGCAGAATGAGCACAGTTGGAGATAATTCAGAAATCCCTGTGTGCCTGTCTGTTCTACCCTCTGCCTCTAGAACTTCTGAAAATAAGATTACAGAGCTACAACATCACTGTTTTATCCTGATGAGCATGGGAACTTATATGGATAAGGAATAGCACTGTCATGTGCTCTACTTAGTAAGAGACAACTTCTGATTAATTCCTCTGCATTAATTTAATTTCTTTTGGCTACCAGTGAGGAAAAGGAGCTGTAATTTTACTTGTAGCTGCTAATTGGCCTTTTCTTGTCATATCCCCGTGCAGAAGATGTTAATTAATCCTCATACCACAGTAAGTCCCTCATGGCCTGGCAGTCACAGGCTGTTCAGAGCTGATAGGACACTCAGAATACACCTTCTGACCTCTGTGGGAGAAGTCAGTAAGTGCTGGAGATAAGAGGCTGGAATCCTAAGAAAAGGTCAATGAAAACCAAAGATTTGTGGCATTTTAGACAGCAGTACCAGTTTAAGGTGCTGCCTTCTTTCTCCATTATTCCTCTGCTGCTCATTCCTACCCCTGCTGTCCCAGTTCTGTTAAAAGCACAGTTCCCCCCAAATCAAACTGGCTTGGTAATGTGTTTTGCAGTGTTTTCTAACAAATTGTCACTAAGAGGATGTCTAGTCTGGGGACAGCAGTGACAAGAATTTAGTAGCATTGAATAAGTGTGTGTAGAGGCAGGTACCCTCAGATGCACCAACTTGATGGGACTTTGATCAGGTTTCCTGATGGCAGCTTTCTGGGTTTATGTACAATTGCCATAAAGCCCTGGGAGAGAAGGGAAGCCCTCCTCAGGGTGGATCTGAGCAGCAAAGACAGAGACCTTTGCATTTTCCTTTGTTGAAATTCATGAGATTCCTATTGGCCCATTTCTGCAGGCAGTCAAGGTCCCTCTGAATAGTGGCACAACCATCTGGTGCATCAGCCACTCCTCCCAGTTTTGTCTCATCTGTGACCTTGCTGTGGGTGAACCCTTGTCCCACCATGCAGGTTTAATGAAGAGGATAAATTGCATTGGCCCCAGTGCTGACCCCTGCATGCAGCACTGCTCAATGGTGCATCCTGCAGCAGCATGCAAGGGTGCACCACAGGCAGCATGTGCTGTGTTGGCAGTAATTTCTCTTCCTGTTGGCATTTCCTGGGCAGGACAAGGCTCCAAAATTGGATAATTGGCCACAAGAGGCATGGGGGACACAATGGTGGTGTTTGCCCACAGAGCCAAAGTGTTCCACAGTAGTTGCATCTATCAGAGCACTTTGGAGGATTGGTCAGTGTGAATCCTGCCCCGTTCTCTGTTTTTATTTGAAATTAGAAATATTAATTAACCAGACACGGTACAACACAGATTTGACTTGATCTGCCTTTCTTAGAGTTGATTTGTTATCATATTGCTGAGGCTGGATATTGTTTAAATATGAGCCACCAGTATTTGGTCTGCTTTGACATTTATCCAGGGATTTCCACGAAGACAAAATGATTCAAGGTGGGTGTCCAGGTAGCATCCCTGAAGTCTTTTCAAGACCCTACTGAGCAGTATTTGTGTCCACATTTACCCAGTGGAGTTGGAGTGCATAACTTTGGGAAGAGCAGCTTTTTAAAAGTACCTTTACCTTTCCTCTGCAGATATTAATGAATGTAGCATCAACAACGGTGGCTGCCAGCAGCTGTGTGTGAACACACTGGGAGATTATGAATGCCTGTGTCAGTCTAACTACAAGCTACACTGGAATAAAAAGGACTGTGTTGGTAAGGTGTCTAATAAGTACATTTCTGCTCCTGATGTGTCTGGTGGGCCATGTGGTTACAGTCAAATTTGATGGTCTGTCCAATTAAGTGGTATGAGTCATTGTTCCTGGTATTCTGCTTTAATTTTTAGCAAGGCATGATGGTAGTGATGTTGAAACTCATAAAAACAAACAGCAAACCAACCCCAAAAACAGGAGATACTTTGAGGGATTTTGATGCTTTCTTTCCTGTGCTTTTATCTAGCTTGTTCTTCTATTTCCTTTTATTCCTCTGCATGAGAAGGCTTGCTCATGATAAAGGAAGTTACTTTTGTGGTGTGATCTTCCAGTGATTTTATTTGGCTTGAATTTTCTGTCTAAACAGCATATTAATTGCATGGGTGCTCTCAGCTCCTGGCTACAAAAGCAGCTGCATGCTGATTTACTGGTAGGGTGAAGGTAGATGTTTTAATCCTGTGAGTGTTTGTTTTATCCTATTTAGAGACAAAAGATCCCTTGTCTGATAATGTGTCACCCAAGGTGTTGCTGCACTGCATTAAGAGTGGTGGGAGTGACAGATGCTTTTTGAGCTGCTCTCCAGATGTGCAGGTGTTCTCTGGTAAGTCAGAGCTGACAGAACTGAGCACATGATTCTGTACAGAGTGTAAGGGAGGCCAACCTCCTCCCTGTCAGGAAAGCCCCAAGAAGCAGTCAATAAACAGAGATCTTTCCTCTTTCACTGCAGATAATAGAGGGCTATATCCCTGGCAGTGTCCAGGAGAGCCCCTCTTTCCTTGTCTTTTATAACCACTCTACCCTCAGATTCCCTTCTCACAACAAGTTTCTTTTTGAAGCTGGGGAGGACGGGGGGGAATTCTCTGTGCTCCCTGGGCCATTCCTTAATTGGCCCTGAGAGGCACTGGTGAATGGGGCCAAGGCATTCCAGCCCTGCGTGGGGTCTGGGATTTTGCCCACACAGCCCCTCCATCCCACAGGACTCGGTGCTGCTTGTGGCACTGATGCTCTTTTCCTGAATCCTTTGAATGGCTTAGGAAGAGACAAGCTCTAATGTGGAGTATTGTATGAACAACATTGTGTGTTGATGCCAGTCAACGAATTTAAAATGTGTTATATGCTGCAGGAGTCCACAGTGTGTGCACTGCCTGTGTCCTTACTGTCTGTCTGTCTGTTAGGAACACAGGATGCCTACACCCTCACCTGTGGCAGGTCCTCTCAGCTTAAGAAAAAGCAGCAAAGTGCAAATGCTTCCAGCTGGCTGGGTAATCACCACATTTACTGTTACATAGTTTGACTGATTTATTTTCATTGATAACTGTGAAACAAGGGTATTTCTCTTGACTTCCCCCCCTGCCTTATAATCTATTGCTTTTTTTCTTCCTCTTCCTCATGATTGCAGTTTATGATTGCTGCAGAAAATTCCCCTTATGCTGCTTCATCAGCATCATTCAAACTGAGACTTAAAAATAAAGAAAAAGATCAGTAGTGAAATAAACACTTTTACCAGGAGTAATGTCTCCTTTTAGTCATCCACACCTGGACAATGTTGGAAACACACAATGTGTTTAGGTTGAGCTGTTGGATTGTAAAATTTAGAGGCATTTACAGCCACAAACATAAACTACTTTCTGAAATTATTTGAAGTATTTCCTTTGATTTCATCTCACCCTTATTTCACTCAATAGTAGATCTGATCTTATCTCCTTTCTCTGTCTTTCTTTTTTTTCCCCCCTAATAAAATGTACTACCCATCATTCTAATTCCAGTTGTGAACCAGCTTCACAGCAGGTGGGTTCTGACATCTCATTAGGTTTTCTGTGATGATCACTTCATATCAGCATATTTCTTGTTGTCATCATTGTGGTGTGACATTAGAGCTATCTCAATTTTCTACTCCTTTTTTTTAAATAACGTGTTTCATTGTTTCTTCCTGAAGATGCTTCAGCCATCAAGATAAGCGTAACCTTTAAATTAAATGAAGGAAAATGTAGTTTGAAAAAGACTGAGATGTTCCAAGAAGGTCTGGAGCAGATGATACCAGGTATGGATATAAAAATGCAGGTAAGCAGGTTAGAGCCATAGCTCAGGGGTTAAGTGCTTTCCAGGTATGAAGTACACCACAAGCAAAGCATAGAGGACTGAAGACTTTCTGCTCTTCACTTCTTACTACTTGGCCATGACTCTTGCAACAGTTATTTCAGATCCCAGGATTTCCTTGTGTCATCCTCACAGTCTTGCTAGGAAAACCCTTATCATTTTTTGATTGTAATACTGCTGATAAATTCTCAGTAAATTCAACCATACTTTTAAAAAATTTGATTCCTTCCTTTTCTTCCTCTTTTTATCTTTCTCTTCTTTCCTTTCTCACCTGCTCCTTGCTGTCTGGTGCATCACTGAAAAATCTCCTGACCTTTATGCTGACCCTATTGTCATAGGGTTATTCCTCTTGTCTCTTGTCTTCCTTTCATTCTTCAGTAGTCTCAGATGGATGCAGTGGGGTCAGCTCTTCCATCTGCTCCAAAACAGAAAGAATAGGCTGGGAATTTACAAAGTCAGCAGAAAATGAGTAGGAATACTTTAAAAAAAAAAAACCAGAAAAAAATGGGGAAAGGAGTCATTAAACAATATGATGAATCAGTGTGTCTGACTGTTTGTCCTTAGCAGAGTAGCAGTCAGGAACTGCACTGAATGCTCAGTGACAAGTTATGTACTCCAGAACCAGAGCTTATTCTGGATGTTTCCTTTACCTAAACCTTATTTCCTCATTGGAGCCATGAAAATGGTCATGACTCTGTGTGAGGGGACACCAGGTGAGAGCCTGGCCAAACTGTTCTTTCACTGGCCCTGATGGTTTGCTCCTCTTTAACTCTTCATGATGACCCACCGGTGAACATTCAATAACAGACCTGGCCAAGCTTTTGCTTCCTTTGATTTTGTTCATGCAGAGAGACAAAATTCAGTAATGGAGAGCTTCCACTATGTAAACCTAACATGCAGCTCTGGCAAGAAAGTTCCTGGAGCCCTCAGTAGACTGGCAGCGACCAGAGAGATTTTTATCACTGCGGACTTTGAGCTTGAAACGAGCCGGAAGGAGGTGACAGGTTGGTTGGAAAATAATTCCAGGTGCGCTTTGAAGCTTCTTGCCATTTGCTCCTTAATTTCTTTATTTTTCACTTCTGCCTGTATGCAAAATGATGATAAAAAGTATCTCCTGTTTTGAACATTATTTCACTGCTTCAGAAAGAGTGAGGCATGGGGGTAGCTCCAAAGATCCAAGAGCTGCCCAGTGTATTTGTCCTTGAGGATTTCACACTTGTTCCCAGAAGTGGCTATCTCAGTGGTTTGAGCTGGTTGGTGATTGGAATTGGGTGGGATTTGTGCAGAGTCGCTCAGGGCACCCCTTTCACCCCTGGTGCTTTGCAGACACGTGCGACGTGCGCTGTGCCCGCAAGAAGACGGAGAAGCGGTTCCGGAAAACCATCCGCACCCTGCGCAAGACGGTCAGCAGGGACCAGTTCCGCATCCGCCTCTCGGGCACCGACCACGAGGTGGCCAGGAAGGCTCCCAGGCCCTCAGAGCCACAGCAGGCCTGTGGTGTGGGACAGCTGCACCCGGGGGTCAGATGTGGTGAGTTGGGAGGGAGGAGGGGTTGCTGGGGCACCTCGTGTGTTCCACTGATTTGCTGGGATCTGGAGCTCGCAGGGGTCGGGGTTCATCTGTCCAGGAGAGAGCAGGGCTGGGTGTGCAGAAGTGGAGGTGCTGCTGAAATTCTCCCTGTGAATCTATTGTTGGGAATTGAAGTGTTACAGAGTAGAGCAAGGGCTCACTGCACTGCACTACAGCTGATGTGCAACCTGCAATAAGCTCAAAGGCAGAAATCCTGGGAATAACATCAGGCACCAATGGCCTTGACATCACCAATGTTACTTTTAAGAATACATTTAGTATGCTTTAGTAATTTAGTAATAATTTAGCAATGCTCTGTTCCTGAGCTTGTGTGCAGCTCGCCTCTCCCTCGTCCCAAGGAAAAGGCTGCTCAGAATTTGATATAGTCACACTCACTTTGCTGATTAAGCTCAGAGTCCCAGGGAATCTTCATGACAGAGTTATAAATTCATGGAGATTTTATTGGCCATCACTGAGAAAAGTCTTAATTATCATGGCACTGGAGGGCACCACCATAATGCAGCCCATGGTAAGTGCTTCCAAAGCACAAAAGTTAAGGAGAGGGGTCAGATGTTACATCCTAACAGAGGCCTAACAACCATGACAGCCAATTCAGGCTGCACGGGGTAGGCAGCGTGTAGGTGGATTGTGAATCAGCAAGCCTTTAAAATGCTTGTCACAGTGAATTAGTATGTCTTCCAGCAGCAGCATTTGGCCTAAGAATAGATTTTCCAATCCAGTTTTGCTAACTCTAGAAAAACTTGGGTTCATAGAACAGACAAATGGTTTAAAACATCTGTGCAAGCAAGCAGGGAATTACTCAGGAAATCTCGGAAAAAGCTCTAAGAGTTCTTTTTTTTTCTTCTTGGAACACTGCAATAAATCTGAAAAAATTTGGAAAGTTCACCAAGATGAGTTTACAAGGATATTTTCAAGCTATTTTGTTGGATGCTAGAGGAAGGCTTTGAAAAAAATCTGTCATTCCAATTGTACAGAGCACAGTATGACTCTGAAGATATTTGTGATTTCATCTGGAAAAAACAGAGATGAGCAAGCTAAAAATGTTGCAGGTGGAGAAGGCAATGTGAATTACAATTAGAAATTGGAACAGAAAAGATGCACAATTTTTTGTAGATAGCTACAGAATCAGTTTAATGTCACAGCACAAATGAGAAGCATATGTGGCATTTCTGTGCTAGTTCAGAGAGAAAAGGGAATTTTGGGCAATGCCTGTCCTGAAAGTTCTTTGGTGGGGTGAGCACAATCAGCCTGCCCATGGTTAAAGCAGAGCCACTGAGCATATGAAGACAAAGGTTTTGAAGAACAATTTGTAGAAGTCAGGCCTCTTCTGTTGCTGAACTGGTGACACAGTTTGTTCTGGACACCCTAACAGGTGCTGCTGTGAGCACTGGAATGACCCTGTGTGTCTCATGCCTTATGGTTTGATTTGCTCATGCCTAACAAGGTGCAATGCCTCAATGAACCTTCCTTTCTTCAGCTGAGTCACTCAGACCAAATCCTTGTGGGGATTCCCTGGGATCAAACAGGAGGTGAAACTCACCCCGCAGCCTTTCCCTTACACCGATGTGAAGGGCTCTCTCCTTTCTCTTGTTCCCCTGCTTCTTTTCATTAAATGTACAGAAAATTAGCATCTTTGACACCTCCCTACACCACTTGTCAGGCTGCTGGAGCTGGGCAGCCAGCTCCCAGTCGCTGAGAGGACATAAAATACAGAGTTGTTAGGAACGCCTCATTTCCCTGGAAAAGCTGATTGTCCCAGGGTGAATGGCTAAGGTGGAACTGGGGGCTGCTGCTGCTTGGGCTGCCAGGCAGAAGGAGCTAAGAAACAGGCTGGGGAGAGGAGAATAGAGTGGGAATAGTGTGAAGAAAGGCAAGAAGCTAGTTCGGGGATCTGTGTGGGAGAGGGACTTTTGGTTTTTGTTCCTTTGTTTTGCAGAGCTGCTTCTGGACGGGATTGGGGTCTGCTTACCCAGACATGCTGGTGGTTCTGGGGGGAAGGTGGGTCCACAGATACTGGTCAGCAGATGGATCCAGGGCAGGTGGTGGATGTGGCCTCTGGACAGCAAAGGACTTTCGCTCAGTCTGGCCAGAGGAGTAGGAAGCAGTGAGGGAACAAAGCAAGTCAAAGGGAATTAAAAGTCTTCTGTGATGCAGTTACTGAGTAAAATGCAGGTTTTAGTTCATTGTTTTCAAATACTTGGAGTATGGCCAGGTTAGATACAGTTTGGGTCCTGTGGTAGAATTCTCCTGGCACAGCACTGTCTGAAACATTATTTATATTTGAGCAGTGTCAGAAGAAGAGTCAAACTTCTGCTCTGACAATTTTTGTGCTGGGTAACTGGCCTGCAATTGCAGCAGCAAGATAAATTTCATTTGGTTTCACATTTCTGGTAAGGTAGTTCTATCCCTGATTTTCCTGTCGTAACTCCTACGGTCTTGAGTGGGGCACAGTGCAGAAGAAAAGCATTAGAAAGACACAGGAACAAATTGCATGTGGTTTCCAGGGTATTTTATCATGGTTAATATGCTGGATGCTTGCACTTGTGTGCCTGCTGTTCTTTAAACAGCTGCTGGTGGTAAAAGGGAATTCACTGCTGATTGCAAGGGATAGTGTAGTTTATTTCAACTTTGCTGTTCATTGTACAGTTCTGTTTGGGATTTTCTGGTGCTTTAGAGGCTCAAATGTTGCATTTTTCTGCCTTGTTATGTGTGAGTTCTGTATGATAAGCCCATTCAGCACTGGCTCGTGTTGGTTAATCCCATGAAGTCCTGAGTGTGGCCTCCAAGGAGCAACCAGTGATAGGTCCATAACCATGGATATCCCATGAAATGCATGTAGCAAAATGGAACTTTCATCAGTCTTCCCAGAGAACTGGATTCTCCTAGCAGAAGTGTGATTTTTCTGCCTTGAAGCAGATCTTAAGGTAACAAAGATCCATTCTGGAATGTCAGTGTGTGAGCCCTCTGAGCATGCTGGAAATGCTGCATGCTGCCTTGAGAGATTTGTCTTGGGGAGAATGCAGTCTCACTCACTAGCCTGATTACAAGTGCTCCTGCTCCAGTACGAGCTTGACTTCAGAGAGATTTAACAGCCAAAGACCAACTCTTTAAATACAACCAGTTCCTTTTCAGAAAGTGATTTACCAGAAACCTCTGTATTGAAAGAAAATAAGTTCAAACAGCAAGCAATTTTGCTGCTCCTCCTCTTCTTAAAGCTCTGTCATACTTTGATGACATCCCATGGTGTCAAAAGCACACCTTGCCTGTTCTGTATTTTTGGTTTTATGTTTTTGGGTTGTTTTTTTTTTTTTTTTGGTCACACCAATACTTTCAGAGGTGACAGGAGGCTCTGAGAATTACCATTTCCTGAAATGGATGCAAAAAAGGTTTTGACAGCATATCTTTGCTCCACAGCAGTTGCAAGTGGGTTTCCCCAAAGGGCTGTCACCTCAGAGAACAGCACAGGATAAAAATGATGAGCAGCTTCATCTTGCATTTCATTGCTCAGCATTCAGCAGTTTTGTCCCCTCAGCTGAGAGGATGCAAATAAGATAATAACATTTCATCCAAAATGATGAGCCATGCCTCAAAGCTTTGTATGTGGTATGATATTGGCTTTATAAAAGTATGAGAGAGGTATCTAAAAGGAAAATCAAAGTTCTGCCTGCCTTTGCAGTCATTATAATTAATAGTTGTGTTCCACAACTGTTGCTTTTTGGGTTTTTTATTTTACAATTTTATGAAAATCCAAGAAGAAGAAATGAATTTATCAAATGGGGGGAAAGGGTACTGTTTTTCCTGCTAACCTGCTTGCCCTGAAAATCATAGACTCAAGACGTAATCCTTCGAATGCGAAACCATCTCATGTGACCTAAATGTGTGACCTGCTCAAACACAATAACTTAAAGGATGCCGCTTCAGAATCAATTTGCATCACTTGTTGGTGATTTTCCTTATAAAGTCAAGGCATCATTCTTAAGAAAATGGTGAATTGGTGGATCATGACCTCCTTTATGAGGTTCACCTTCTCAGCCCCTGAGATACTACGGCGTTTGTCTATAGGAGCAAATGCTCAAAGGCTAATGTGCTGAAAAGAGGGGAAGAGCCTTTAAATGTCTTTGTAACTGTTAATCCTGGTTCCCTGAGGGCCCCTCTCTTCCCCCCCACTCCCCTTTTCTTCTTGTTTTTGCATCAGAAAGCTTTCACTTTTTTTTCCCCTTTAAAACAGCTGCATGAGACTCAGGACCAGGTTTTTAATGGGCATTGAAGATAAACAAAGACAGTGGCTGCAGAAATGAAGTCTACTAGAGGCAATTGGTTCTTTTGTTCGTTTGGAGAAAAAACAATCAACAATCACATTTCTGGAAAAAAAGAGCAAAGCCAGCCAGTGGAATTGTGATTTAATGTCATTATTTGCAAATCTTCAGATCTGGTTTTGACTGGGTATTTCCCACATGTCAGGTGGGAACATGCAGTTTCTAATTTTAAGAAGTGAAGCTCATAAACTTCTGTACTTTTTTCTTTAAGCAAATATCTGGAGAAGTTTAACTTCATTGAGGTTGTTCTTGTAGATTTTTGGGTTTTGTTAATTTTGTTGGGCTTCTTTTTAAGAGAAGGTTCATCCTAATTTTATGCACAGTCCTATGGAGTTCGGTGGGATGATTTCTGAGTTGAAATAATGTCCCTATTATTAATGTTACTATAATTGAATCTAACGCTAAGTCTTATTTGTTAGGCTAAATTGAGCCCCTGTGACTGCTGTGAGCTTCTAAACAGCCTTTCCTCACTCCCCCAGCTCTGTGCTCCAGTGGGGCTGGATGAGGGAAACATTTCTAGGTGGAAGATGAGAAGGAGCTGGGAGCAATTTATAGGGAATGTGTTTATAAGCTTGATTTGATGTAGTCATGTGAAGAAACAGAAATATTCGTGAGTTTGAGGCATTAAAACTCGGACATAGCATGGAGTAATTCTAATATTTTCACTGAATATTGAGTAGTTGTTAGATTGTAAATAGCAAAATCTGTATGTGGGTGTACTGACCTCTTTTCTCAGCTGCACAGAGGATCAATCAAAGCCTGAAGTGTTTGGTGTGTCTCAGAAGTCAGAACTTTTTTCAGCTGGCTTTGAGCACTCAGTTACAGTGGTGCAGTGGTGGTAGCTAGACAGCCTTTTTTCTTTCTCTTAGGAAAATCAGAAGGAAATACTTGACTCAAATGGTTCAGATTTAATAGAAAAGTTCTCCTTTGGCCCAGATGGAGGATCTCAGTGATGTCTGAGGAGGTTTTTTTAAGTTTACTTCTGCAATGCAAATTTTCAAAAATTAGGCACTTTGCTAAATAACCCAAAAAGACTTAGATTAACTCAGTTGTATTCCTCAGGGAGCTCCACAATTTTTACAGCATGTGGTTTCAAGACAAGTAAGATGCAGATGGCAAAGTTGTCAAGAGAGATCTGATGGGATAAGTTCTCAAATGCAACATTTACACATAAATTGTGGGTTTGATTCCTGCCCGGGGCAGGATTCCTGTGAACTCTGATAGATGTCCTACAGTTCTGCTGGACCCTGAGCAAGTTCAGGAAACCTGAAGTACAGTTTTAAGCCTGAATTTGTAGGGTCAGTGTTTCTGTTCAAAACACAGAACAGAGACACCCCTTCTCCCAAATGCAAAAACAAAAAAACAAAACCAACCTAAAAAACCCCAAACCACCCCAAACTTGACATGTGATTAAACTGAATGGAAAAAGACAAGCTAAGAGCAGAGAGCAGATATTTTCCAGCCAGGCCACTCAGAGTATTGATTACCCATAGAGCCATGGAGTTGAATGAAGGAAGGAGATTTGCTCAGGTCTTTCCATTTCTTCCAGGTTTCTGAAGTCAGTAGGCACTTCTCAGGATCACCTTTCCTAACCCTGAATTGTCTTTCCTTGTCATGGAATTGTAAATAGTGCTCTTTCCTTACCTTATTAGGAGTGCTGCAATGAAAGCCTGAATTCATTCATGTTTGTGGAAGTGCACAAATTGTACAGAGATGAGTGTTCTGTAGGAATGTTTATAAAATGGAGAAAGGCTTGAAAAGTGTGGGAGCAAATGAATGTGTGTCCTTATGAGAGCAGAAGTGATGTGTGGTGGAAAAAGTTAGAACCAGGAGCTCAGACTTGCTCACAAGCTCTCATTGATAAGCCACAGAGCATTTCTTAACCTGCTGCATTTTATTTTTAAGCCAAGGAGGAGCACTCAGCGATTCCTCCCGGTGTATCAGCCACAAACAAAACTCTTCATCATTGATCATGACCGGTAGTTAATGCCCTGCTTGTTGTTACTCATACATCCTGAAATGAAGCCAAGGCCAATTTAACTTCCTAACAAAACAGCTATTCACTGAGTGATTTATTGGAGCTATAAACTAAAACTAACAGTTTATTATCGTAACAGGTCTTAAAAGGACCGAATTTTTCAGCACAGCTGAACAACTGCAACAGTGTTTTGTGCCTTTCCAGAGCAGGGTAATTATTAAATACTGGCACTGAAGCCAGTTCTTTTGTGAAGAGCTTGAAAACCAGAACTTCTCAAAGATACTCATGAATATTGCTGGGCTTGCTGGATAATACTGAGGTGTGTGATGAAGGAAAATCAGATCGGGTTAGTGCTGTCTGGGCACCATACAGAACACAGCAACCCAGTGCACAGATAACCATTACCCAAGATTATCAGAGGAATAACAAGAGTATTTCTACTTTAAAAGTCTTTGAGGCATAATGTGTAGTTTACTGAATTTGCACAATTAGTTGTTGCACTTGAGCTTTTCACACAATTAGTAATACGAATGGGTCACGAGATATGAATGTTCACTAAAAAGATTGAACAGAAATCTGGAGCTGCGTTTTTGGCATCTTAGGTTTAATACTAAATTATTTCATTTGGAAGGAGTTCAAGAGCTGTCTAGCTAGAATGAGGAGATAATCACTACATCACTGCACTGTCCAGAGGAGCAGAGAGCCCTGGACAGGCTGAGTGTCCAGTGTGGCCTTGCAACAAGGTGTGAAACCCATCCCAGCTCCCAGAAGAGCTCCCTAGCCCTGAAGGCTGTCACAGAGCACATTGGAGGTGTGAAGCTCCAGCTGTTGCCAGCATCCATTTCTGGAGCCCTGCTCCAGCTGCCCCAGTAAAGAAGAGCAGTTTCCCCGTGGGGCTGTGGGTCCTGTGCAGGCTCTCCAACACTCCTTCATCTCTAATGTGTGCTCTCCCTCTCCTAGATCAGTGCCCCCCTGGTGAATATTCTCCTGATGGCTTCAAACCCTGCCTGCCATGTCCCCTGGGGACGTACCAGCCCGAGGCTGGCAGGGTGTCCTGCTTTCCCTGTGGAGGAGCTCTCACCACCAGGCACAGCGGGGCAGCCTTGTTCCAGGACTGTGAGACCAAAGGTGAGCCAGGGCTTGTCTGATAAACTGCGCTGATCCCAGCAAAAGGAAATGCTGCTGCTCAGGTGGGGCATTCAGAGAAGGCTCTTTCTCCTTCTGAGGGTCAGCCCTTGCAGGAGTCTCACAGCAGGCTGGCCTGGCCTGGCTGTGAGGAAATTCAGTAAAGCCTCAATTCTTTCTAAAACTGGTTACCAAAAGCATGGGTAAAAAAAAATTGGTTATATAAACCACTAGAGGACAAAGTCTTCAACAGAAAAATCTATTGCTGCAGAGCAGAAATAGGGGGTAGAAATAAGGTCCTGATGCAAACATTTGGTAGTGGTTTGGATTAAGAGATCTCTCATTTCAGTTATGTTTACTGAGAATTACAACATATTGTAAGAATTTAGCCGTATCATTGAAGAATTAATATTACTGGTAGTAGTGTGATATCTAATAGTTTCCTTCAGTGTACAATCATTGAACCCACAAAGACTGCTTTTTCATACTTAATTTCGTGAAATTGAAGTACTAAAAAATGATGTTAAAACTCTGGATCAAGATAAGAGGAGCTGATTTCAGTTTTATTTAACATAAACACAAACAAGTCTATAAATGAGGTTCAGTTTTCAAATTGGAGTGGAGATTAAAGGAATTCTTTCTATTAACCGGAATGAAGAGCTCAAGAATTTGCATGTGGAAGAGGCCACATGAGACGTGGAATCACAGATGCAAGAACTATTTGGAGCTTATCTGAAGCATTTGGATTGGGGCAGCATGTAGGGAAAGACTCCTGGCTGAGCTAGCTTCCAAAACTCAGCAAGAATTATTTGGGAGTAAGCAGAGCTTAAAATGAATAGGAAAAAAAAGAGACTGTGCAGCATAGAAAACTACATCTGCTAGCAGATCTTTGCAACTTGCACAAAATAACCTGATAAACTGAAGTTGTTTTGTTTCTCTCATTTTTTATTACTGTGGTTTTATTGCTGCTTTCACACAGAACCATTCTACAGTGTTCATTTATGAAATTTGAAACTGCACAGAATGATGTGATGAATTAAAATTTGCTTAATTACCTCTTTTTTGTTGCACCCACAGTTTGCTAATAGGGCATTTCAGTTTCTGAGATGACACTAGGTCATAAACAAATGTATAAAAGCATATTCTAGTATGCTGCTGCCACTTTTAAGCCATGATTATTTAATTACTGTCCAGTTCAGTGTTCTCCTGGCCATTTTTACAACACCTCAACTCACCGATGTATTCGCTGTGCAATTGGGACATACCAGCCTGAGTTTGGACAAAATTACTGCATTGCCTGCCCTGGAAACACCACTACTGATTTTGATGGGTCAACAAACATAACACAGTGCAAAAGTAAGTACAGCAAGATGGTTTTGATGCTCTCTTACAAATAAAAAGACCGGGCCATTAATGTTCAGAGTGGCCCTAAGGGCAAAACTCAGCTTTGCTCCAGGGAGCTGGAGAGAAGGCAGAGGTTGTTCCTCTTTTGCTGCCTCCATCTCACCCCACATGGCTCACTGAGGTCTGTGAGACACCATTTCTGCAGACTGGTTCCATCAGCCCTCTCAAGGAAGGGATGACTGTGTTTTGCCAGTTGGTGCTGGGTTGCTTGGGGTCTTGCTATTGAATCGTTTCTCTCTTGATACAGCAGAGTTTGTGTCCTCAGCACCCTGATTTGTTCCCTCCTGTTAAGAGGAATGGAAGCTGGCTCACAGAACTTAATAGCTCTAGTAACCATTTCTTGCTAATAACAACCTTTGAAAGAGTCCATTACAAAGGGAGCCACTGCTCTGGATTTATGGTAGCTGAGGGTAAATTAAAGAGGGAGAATGGAGGGCAGAGAGGTGACTGCTCACAACCAGCTGTGGAGTGCCTGCACACACACAGACACATGTAAACACACCCACACGGGGATGTGAGAGGCTGGCAAGGAGAGCTGTACCTGCAGCAGATGCAAAAAGGGAAATGTGTGTCTGCCACCCGTGCAGCTGACGTGACTGCAGGAGGGCTGCAGGGCGACCTCTCTTTGCCTTGTCCTGCATTGTGTGTTCCTTTTCCAGACAGGCAGTGTGGAGGGGAGCTGGGAGACTACACTGGATATATTGAATCACCCAACTATCCTGGGGACTACCCTGCAAACACCGAGTGCACTTGGAGCATCAACCCACCGCCCAAGCGCCGCATCCTGATCGTGGTCCCAGAAATATTCCTGCCCATCGAAGATGAGTGTGGAGATTACCTGGTGATGAGAAAAAGCTGTGAGTCTGGAACACCCACCAGGGCACAGCTCAGGGGGGAACACGGGGTGAAACACAGGCATTGCTGTTTGCTGAAACTCAGTGTAGCCTGCCTGGCATCTACTTAAGAGCAGAAATTTCTTTAAATGGCAAATGAAGAAGTCTTATTTGGCAATGCTGGCCCATAGTTTTTAGAGAAATTCAGAGGGTACAAGGCCATGATGTACCAGTGAACTGAGAGAAATATTGTTAAGAAGGGGTAGGTGGTTCAAGCTAACCAGTCATGCATTATGCTAAGCAGTTCTAGCCTGGGTTAGGAAAGAGGAAATGCTTGCTAATCCTTACAGGTGCCTGATGTGTGGATAAACAACCTCAGTTTCTAGTGTAGGCATGTCCTTCAAACAGTAGACTGTTATTTTAGGAAAAAGGAAAATATTCCCTCGCCAAGAAGTCCCTCATTGATGGCCTAGCATCCACTGATGGCCTGCCACATTTTGAGGAGTTTTCTTAACACCAGCGAGCGTTTTTTTCTGGTGGTAAGAGAGAAAAGAGCTCTAACAGCTCTTTAGCAGGAAGCATTGTCCCACAACTGCCTGTTGTGTGTTTGCTTTGAAAGCTTCTTCCAACTCGGTGACCACGTACGAGACCTGCCAGACCTACGAGCGCCCCATAGCCTTCACCTCCAGGTCCAAGAAACTCTGGATCCAGTTCAAGTCCAATGAAGGGAACAGTGCCAAAGGATTCCAAGTCCCTTATGTAACCTATGATGGTGAGTGGGAGTGAGCAGCTGGGCTGATGTGGGCCAGTACAGCTGCAGCAGTGCAGAGTTCCCCATCCTAAGCAGCAGGGCAGTCACTAGGAGCTGCTTCCAGGAGCTGGTCCATTTAAACCTAATCTAAGGAATTCTGCAGTGCACTGCAGTCTTTTAAGTGCCACTGTGTCTTCCAAACAAAAATCTGGAGTTCTGGGCTCTGGCCTGTAAATCACAGACTCAGACATAGAACCTAAGTTTTATGCACTTCTGTGCCTTTCCATCTTCTTTGGGTGGCCCCAGTTAGGAATTAGGTAGAGCCCAAGTACCTGTGTTTTATGGTGTTCCTGCTACCATTTGTGGCCTAGAATCAGGTAGCAAAATACCCATATTGAAAAGAGGCTTGAGGGGAAAGATTTTCACCTCACCCTTGTCAGAATCACGAGGTGTGAAACTGAAGCTGAGGATTTGCACTTCAGCATAAGTGAAGTGATATTGTATGTTCTGCTCACACTGGATTAATTGTGAGGGAGTCATCCCTGCTGTGGTCTGCAGAATTTCACTAGTGGTGGAAAAGTAATTTTTCAGGGGAGGTCTCTCCTTTTGAAGAATTTCAGGTTATGATATATACTTCTAAGAAAGCATCCTCTTATATAATCTTTTTATTCCTTCTTCCTGTAGAAAGAGGTCAATAACAGGCTGTGGGTGTGTATAGATGGGTCTCTGCAGTTCAGTTGGTTTGAATCAGGTTACTTGGTTACCACATGCACTCCAATCTTGGGTGCTTTATGATTTCCTTTGCTTTTGACAGACTGATGCTGAGCAGCTCAGCAGAGTACACTGTTCTCATAATAAAAAGTGTTAATATTTTCTTACTGCTGACATGAGAGCCAAGTACTACTGGCTCTTCTGAGGCAGAGCTTCCATGTGTAACCACAGGAGATACTGAGTATGTATGTGAAGTGAAGCTGCAAATTACTCTCTTGTGCATTCCCCACAGAGGATTACCAAGAGCTAATAGAGGACATTGTTCGGGATGGCAGACTTTATGCATCTGAAAATCACCAAGAAATACTTAAGGTACATTCCTTCCACTGAACATGTTTGTTTTGATTGAGAATCATGTTATTTGGTGCTAGTGAGTTTGCTTCCTGCTCTACATCAGGTCTGTTCCTTGGTGCACCAGGCATGAGCTACTCCAGGGAAATGGGGTGAACCAGCAGATCCTGGTTGTGCAGAGCAGGGGGTAGGGGACCCTTTCCTCAGGGGGACTGAAGGTGGATCAGAGCTACCAGGGAAACTGATTTATTGGGAAAGCACTGGGTGCTGCTCCTTGTAACCTGTAGGTTAGCAAAGGCTTTTCCTCCCTGGGCAAAAGAAATCTCTTTGTGGATTTCTCCAACTTTGGTTAGGGGACTTCCATAGGCAAGTTGAGTGCATGCCTTTGTTTTGCTGGAGATCAGCTCAAGTGTGTGTTCATTTTGTGGTTTGTTTGCTGTTCTTGGATGTATGAGGAGGGAAGAAATTCTGGAGCTGCTAATGTGGAACACCAGTGACTTTCCAGGAGCCTGAAAGTCAGCCTTGCTCTGCTATGCTTCCAAGCCCCTGAAACACTTGAAAACTAAAATCCCCCATAATCTTTTAAGAGTTAGACAGATATTAAACTTTGGGAATACTGACCATGACTCCTCTGTGGAGCTGATATAAAATCTGCTTCCCTTTTCCCAGGACAAGAAGCTGATAAAAGCACTGTTTGATGTGTTGGCACACCCGCAGAACTACTTCAAGTACACAGCCCAGGAGTCCAGAGAGATGTTCCCAAGATCCTTCATTCGGCTGCTGCGCTCCAAAGTCTCCAGATTTTTGAGGCCTTACAAATAGTTGGCACTGAACTCAAAAGCTGAACCAGCCCTGGGCATGCACAGAGGGGCTGTGGTAGGTGGGGCTGCTCTCTGTGTTTTACACACTGGCAGAGACTCTCCAGGGAAGCTGGCCAGCTCCCTTCTTGGCAGAGTTTGGCTTTCTCGACTAATATAAATATTTTGGTGAACAGAAGTTTGATTCCTTTCCAGATAATACCTTTTGGGTACCAAAGGATACCTCACGGGTCCCTGAATTGGAGACTGCCCATGGTTTCTGTAACTGAAGGGCGCCAAGCAGAAGTTTGTAGAGCTCTGCCCTGTTGCTTCATCAGCACCTCTAAAAGCTAATGAGGACATACAGGCTAAGCAGTGTGGTTTGGGATGAACCTGGGCTGCCATTAATGCATGTTCCCTCAACAAAACTGGGTTCATGCTCGGTCTCGCTGAAAGTGAGAACAGGATTGATGACTCTCTTAACATTTGCTACACAGGAAATTCAGAGCTGAGGTTGACACAGTTTTAATTCAAACCAAGAACTGCACAAGGTGCAGTTTTTCTCTGAACTACATGTGGCATGAAGCAAAGGGTTGAATATCAGCTTGAATGTTCAGCAGGGTCTGGCTCACACAGTGTCCATGTTAGTGACCTGTTGGCTTACGTGGAGTGATACCAGAATAAACTGTGGGCACCACTGCAGTGGAAAACAGGCCTTGACCCTCTGGACATTTCCATTTTGGGCTGTCTGCAGCTGTTAGAGTAGATCAGATTATTTCCTGCATCCCAATGTCGTCCCCATGCATAGGCCTGTGACAGCAAAAGGCATTTTCCAAGTTGTGTAAAATTCTGCCCTCTGAGCACCTGCAGGTGAACACAGAAGCCCCATTTTAAATGCAGGCTGTGCATAGATGATGCTCTTGGTACAACACTGTTTAAAGCTGAATGAGGTTCTTGTACAAGCCTCAGTTGTCATGTTCTCCCCCTTTTCTGAGCACCTTGTGGAGCAGAGAAGAGCTGCTTTCCCTCTCTGGTTGGAGAGAAGGAGGGACAATGATTCAGCCAGACTGAGGCCACAAAAGTTGTCTATGGCAAATTGTTCCTTGGGATTCCCAGGCTCTGTGTCCTTCTCCTCAGGCTGTGTTTTCCATTGGAGACAAGGCTATTCTGAGAGGGCCTGTAGGGAAATCTGTGCTGATCAAAATGTTGTCTCAATGCTGTCCTGCCCACACCCACATCTCCTCTGGCCATCCAATCCATTCTCAGAGTAATGCACCTCGAGGACCTTCTGCCTTGAAGGGAGACAGCCACAGTCCCATCCATTTGGAAATGGACTTGTGACTTCTGTCCTTTGGTCACTGGCCATGCTGAGGAGTGCAGTGGGCTCCAAACTCCCTCTCTGTGCCCTCTTAGGAGCAGTACTTACATTTCCCAGGGTAGCCAGGGCCAGTGCTCCCTTTCCCAGGGTGTGGAGTCAGAGCTGCTGGGTTTCACTGCATTGGCACGTGGTGTTTAACTGCTGTGTGTGAATAATACCACATCCACAGTGTGACAGCAGAAACCCTCACCAGGAGCTGGGCTCTGAATCTGAAATGGGGGCTCCTGCCTCAGCCCTGCTGAGCTGTGTGTGGGGCAAGGACACATCTTGGCCATGGTGTGACAGGGAGGGGCACTGGCTTTGGCCACAGCTGGGGAGCAGAGCCCCTCAGGATGGGGCTGTGGAGTGCTGTGCCCCTCCTGCTGCTGGGGAGGAGCTGCCTCAGCCTGGCCAGAGGTGGGAAAGGGTTTGTGCTGCTGCCAGGAGGGAGCTCTGTCTACCTGCTGCCCTGGGGATGGCTGTGGCAGGGCACAGGGCTGCTGCAGGAGCCACAGGGAGAGCTGGCAGAGCAGAGGGGAGGAACACAGCTCCTCCTCTGTGTGCTCCTAGCAGCTGTGCTTCATCCCAAACAGGGTCCTGCTGCTGCCTCTGTGGGAGAGAGGGCAGGGACACCTGGCAGAGGGCATGGAGCAGTGTGGCTGGAGAGGGGATGGCTGAGGAATGCCAGAACAGGAGGAGGGCTGGTGAGAGGCTTTGCTGCATCCCTGCTGGAGTGTGCTGCTGTGCAGAGAGCCCAGGAGGGCATTTCCAGCTGATTTCCCTTTGGCTGCATAGCCCCTAGCCCACGCTGTTGGAGGCTCCCCATGCCAGAAGCAGAGTGCAGAGAGCCCCAGGGAGCCACCAGCCACCCCTGTGGGGTAGTGGAGCACTCTGGAGTGACCAGGGTGCTGCTATGCTGGGCACTGTGGGCACAGGCCATGCTGTGCCAGCTTCTGGCCAAGCCCAGAGGAGGGGCTTTGCTGTGGGCTGCGTGCTGGTGCCAGGGAAAACAGGGCAGCTTTTGGAGTGCTCCCTGCCAGGGAGGCTGCAGCTCTGGACAGCTCTGCTCTGGGCTGCTGAGGGACACACAGCAGTGACTGGTTTCAACCAGGGCTTGAGGAACCCAAAGCTGTGATGTTTCTAATGGGTGAAACTGGGCTGTGCTGCTCTGTATGTGAGTTACTGATCCATGCTCTGGGTTTATCACACTGCCCCTCCTCTGCTTGTCCTGCTGTGCCAGCCCTGCCCAGCTCTGCACAGGGACCCTCAGGGATCTCAGCTTTGCTTCTCCTGCCCCACGAATGAGCACAGGCCATTTTCACTGCTGGGAGGAGAGGAGTGTGCCTGGTCTGAGGCTGAGGAGAAAACCTGCCCTTTCTCAGAGAAGAACCCTCATTGTTCCACAGCCTTGTTCGTTTCCTACTTAAATAGCAAATGACTCGGAAGCACTTCTGTTACCCTTGATGTGACATTATGGATCAAATTTTCCCCTTTTACTGTGTTTCCTGTGTGTGCAGTAAAAAGTGAAGAGGGAATTTTTGCTGCCTTGAATGCTGGGAGGAGTGATAACTTGCAGAATGTTGTGAACTTGGCATTGTGTCTTCATAGTGATGGTAGTGGCTCTGTAGAAATGTCAATTTCTACTTTCTGTGTGGTTGTAGACTGATGGTGTGTTTTGGCAACAAATGACTCAAAAATGTTTAACCTTATAAAACAAGATGGAATTTTTGGAATAATGATTAGTGCTAACTGGATGACTCAATGTCACCCATGTCAGATAAACACAAGGATCTTTTGATGATTGTAAATTAATGTAAAATGTTTCAGACTGTTATTCTTGATAAGAGAAATAAATCAGTGAACTTTTAGCTGCATTAAGTGCTTGGGTAATAATTTTAGTTATCTTTCTGTGCTAAATAATAGTTTTGACAAATTTAATGGTTGTTTAACAAGTTATTGCACATCAGATACAGTTTATCCTGGGAACATCTGCTTACCACAGCATTCTGTTTCATGTAACACGTTACTAGCCTGCATCTATACAGATAAAGATACAATTCTTCACATGTTTAATAGTGCACATAATTCTGGCAAGTAAAATACCAGAATTATCCTGGTATTAATTCTAAATAATATTCTAAAAATGTCTCCTATATGATGAGCTGGAGTCAGTCAGTCTGTTGTAACAAGCTGCATGAAGACAGGATAAACAACTTAAAGTAACTCCCAAGTGTTTATTACTTTGTAGATTCATCTGATTATTTTTCCTAAAAAACAAAACCAAAAAACCCACGCAAACAAAAAAACCCAACCCCAAACCACATGGTTTAAAATGAAAAATAATTTAAAAAACCCCCAAACCAAGGAAAACAAGGTGAAAGCCTGTGTTAAGACACAAGTTCCCAGGATGCTTATAAGATTATACCACAATGTCATTAAATTCACTGGCTTAATTTCTTAGAATTGAAAAGTAGAATTAGATCATAGGAATTTGAAAATAAGTCAATCTATAATAATTTTTAATACTGTTTTTCTGTTTGTTTTCTTTTTTTAATATTATGTTCAGATTTTTAGGTTTAGTCCGTCTATCAAACTTTTATAAAAGCAATCCCAATATTTTCTCCTGAATTTATTCAACTGCCTGTTTGACCCTTAGCTTCCTTTGATCACAGTGACAAGAACTGATTTGTATTTCACTGGATGTGTCCACCCAGGCTCATTTGGTGTGGTTTTGGAAGACACAAGTGTGTCATTCAGCTGTTTGCTGTGGAAAGGTGATGCTGGTTTATGTGGCAAGGAGTAAATGGCAGACAGGAGTACAGAGGTCCTGGAGGACCTTACAGGAGTACAGAGGTGGTGGCTACAGGCTGATCACACAGAAAACTCTGTTATTTAAATATTCTCCCTGGTTCTGTGAGTGCTGCCAGTGCTGGATTGTAGTGATGGACACGAGTGCTCAGACACCCCCTGGGACAGGGAAGGTCAGTATGAGCTGTCCTGGGAACTCCTGAAATTCTGACTGGGACCTTTGGGTGTTCACATAACAGAAATAATGAATAGGGGAATATGGAGAGCAAGACTGGGAGCTAATTTAAATCCAAGGAACCAGAGGAGGTCTGGTGTGGGTGAGCAGGAAAGAACATCATCCTGACAATCCTTTGTAACAGAATGCTGCAAGGATAGTGGCCCACAAATATATCTGAATTAAACAAGCTTAAATGCAAATGCTTTTCCTCTCATGCATGTTGATGGCATCCTGTAAATGCAATAGATGTGGACTGCAAAACCTGTCACAACAAAAATGTCAACTCTCTTCCACTCCTCCTTTGGATGCTGCTGCACCCAAACCGTGCTGGATGAGGCAAACAAGGCTTCTTAAGGAACTTGAGTTCAACTTGGGGTTGTTTGTGGGCATCCCTGGAGCCAACCCATCCCACAGCACCTCTTGCTGCTGCCCATTTATTTTGAACAAATCTTTTGCTCACAGACAGGTTTTCACTCTCCCTTGTGGAAGTCTGCTTTGCACAGCACATGTTCTGCTGGGGTGTAGGGAGCAGCCAGGAGCAGCTGTGGGGACAGCAGCAGTCACAGAGCTCAAGGGACACATTCCACTCAGGAGGTAAGTTCATCTCATTTTTCTCCAAGTCAGAGCAAATTATGTATGACATTTTTATGCTGCTCTTATTAAATCACTTTAGGTGTTAAAAAAAGCAAAAAAAAGAAGTATGCTTCTCTGTTTAAATATATGTGTGGTACTACAGCTTTTTCTCTGATTAAGCACATTTTGAAGAGTAAATTTTTTGAATTCCATGAAGCGAAGCCTGTTTAGTACACAGTAAGAAATTATCAGGTCAGAAAACAAGACCTTGAAATATTTTTTTCTTATTGGAGATGTGTATAAATACAGAATTCATAAAGGAAACTCCCTCATGCTATCTAGCTGCTAAACTTGATTTGATGCAACCCAAGCCCTCTTTTTTTTCCATTGGGAAATTTATTCAGTAGGCAACGTATGCTCACAAATCATATGCCATGAAATCTCCACTTTCTGATGATTCTGGGGATCAGGAAATCAAGGGATTATAGTTTTAAGGAGAAAAAATTTACTTTGGAAGCTGAATTATTCTGAAGTAGTCATTTGAGGTGCTATTTGTTGTTTGGTAGCTCTTAGTTCAGGTTTTGCCTGCCATACACACTGCAAAGAGCCATGGAACACTCCTGTGCTGGACAAGTTTATGCCTGAATGTGACAGTGTTCACAGGGATCCAAGGATAAGGGAAGAGATGAGGATCTGATTCCGTGTTTCAGAAGGCTTGATTTATTATCTTGTGATATATATTATATTAAAACTATACTAAAAGAATAGAAGAAAGGATTTCATCAGAAGGTTAGCTAAGAACAGAAGTACAAGAATGAATAACAAAGGCTTGTGTCTCGGACGGAGAGTCTGAGCCAGTTGACTGTGATTGGCCATTAATTAGAAACAACTCTGAGACCAATCACGGATCCACCTGTTGCATTCCACAGCAGCAGATAATCATTGCTTACATTTTGTTCCTGAGGCCTCTCAGCTTCTCAGGAGAAAAAATCCTAAGGAAAGGTTTTTTAGAAAATATCACGGCTACACCTGACAGGAGGAAGGCTCCTCCTCCTCTGTGCCTCAGTCAAATACAAGAGTGGCAGCTGTCACCTGCTGCAAAATGCCAGCTCACCTGGCTCCTGGAGGTGCTGCCCAGAGTAAAACCCAGCCACAGAAAGCAGCTTAGGGCAAAGGAGGGATGATGATTTTTGTGAGGTTTAAAGTGGAAATTGGGGAAGCATTCCAGATGTAGGAGCATCTTGGGGTAGGACAGACGGTCGGGGACAGATGGACACGAGAGATCTCTGAAGCCAGGTCGTGGAACTTGGGGTTTATTGCAAAGGGCCTGGGTGCAGGGCCCTGCTGGGAGCTGCCAGCCGCAGCTCGGAGCAGGCCAAGAGAAGAGAGGGGCAGAGAGAATGAGAGGGTGAGAGAGTGAGGGAGTAAAAAAGGTAAGAGAGCGAGGTTCCCATTACAATACAATAAATCTTCTGTGCTGAATATTCTAATTTTCACTAACCAATCTAGTACAATATACAAATCTTATAGCATTTACATACAGCCTATAAGAATCATTACATTGCCATACTGTGCTACGTTTAAAACCCCAAAACCTCCTCTTTGGACCCCTTCTGCCAAGCTAGTGGGGTCTGCTCTGACCCTTGGACCTGTCTGCAAGCAGAGGGAATTGTTTCATCAAGAGGGGATTACCTTCAGCTGGCCATACTATTGTTTTCCAGTTGTTCAGTAACTAAGAAATCTCAAAGCTTGCTTTCATTTCAATCTCACTTATAGTTTCTATATTCTCAAAATCTTTTGCTAGACAATCATATTTATAAGGCTTTCCTGTTTCATCTTCCCCAACACCAGAAAAGTGGGAGTTCAGGATCTCTGTGTCCAGGGCATGAGCCTGTATGTGACACAGCACTGCTCATGGATTTTGGGTGGCCCCAGTTTGCTGTTCCTGGTGTAGTGCTGCTGTGAGGGGCTGTGTGGAAAAGCTGAGATCAGTTATTTAAACCAGGAGGACAGAAAAGTGCTCAGGGGGCCTGTCTGGCTTACATAGCACAGCTATTGTGCCCTGGCTCCCGTAGGTGCTAATTCTCTCAGCAAACTTACAAAAATAAAACCCTGAAAAGGCTCATCCACGCTGAGAACAGCACCTTCATTCAGTGGGAGAAGGAGGCTTAGCTCTAGGAACAGAGTGCTCAACACTGCAGGCATTGCTGCTTTCCCCTGGCTGTGCAGAAAGCCCTGCAGGCAGTGCCCGAGGTGTGAGAGGGATGCAGCAGTGCTGGAACAAACACAGCACAATGCCTGTCCCAGCCCTGTGCAGGACACAAATCCAGTGTGACCAATTGCCCATGGAGTGGATAAAAAAGGCCCATCTACCCCAGCAGGGCATTTCCTTGTGCAGGGCTGGAGAACTCAAACACAGTCTGGATTAGGGATGCTCTGCCATAACTTCTTGTGAGATGTTGGAGGCTCATCCCTCCCTCAGACACCTCTCAGGGTCTCTTCTTGCCTGGGATATTGAGGACGGGCTCAGATAAAGAGGTTTTTGAGGGTTTGGGGAGCTGGGCAGGGAGACTGTGCTGGTTTTGGACGGTTTGTGGAGCTGGGACAGGGAGGCTGTGCTGGTTTTGGGGGGTTTGGGGAGCTGGGACAGGAGGCTGTGCTGGTTTTGGGGGAGCTGGGCAGGGAGGCTGTGCTGGTTTTTGTGGTGTTTGGGGAGCTGGGCAGGGAGGCTGTGCTGGTTTTGAGGGGTTTGGGGAGCTGGGCAGGGAGGCTGTGCTGGTCTGTGCAGCTCCCTGCGCGCTGTGCCCTGGCAGCGGGGCTGTGCCCGGGCTCCATCCGCAGGGATTCCCACGAGAGGGCAGCAGCAGGGCAGCGTGTGGCCCCAGCAAAGGCAGATCCTGCTGCAATCCCTGCGGGCAGACACCGGAGCGGGGGCTGAAACTGGGGCTTCAGTACCTCGGCAGCTCTTGGGTCCCACCACTGCCTCTGGTCCCTTGTTTTGGAGGGGATGGAGTGATTTGTAAATGAACTTGTATGTGAGTAAATCTGTTTTTACAAATGAAGGCTCCATGCTGCTGGGCCAGGTATTGCTGCCCTTCAAGCTGCAGTGAGAGGAGCCCTTCTGAACTGAGTTCTGACCATTGGTCAAGGCTGCTCCCCTGTCTCTCCCAAATTACTGGTGAGGAAATGTGTGGGTTGAAAGTTGTTGATTTCCAGGCAGAGCAAACCTCAAAGGAAGCTGGAGGAAATGGGCCATGAATGTGTAACTTCAGTTGCTGCTATTTGCTTTGAGAACAGGGAGTGATTCTGGCACTCTGCCTGGCCCCATCACTCAGGTGACTCAGTCCTTACAGGTGTCAATAATGGACTTTGAACATTTGTCTTTGCAAATGAAATTGTGCGTGCAGTAGTCAGCTGCTGATTCCCTCCATTGTTTGGTTGCTCAGCTGGATCCCAGTTTGACTCCTGTCGGTGGCTGGACAGATGATCCTGCAGTAAATGATGCCCAGGCGGGGCAGAAACACCCCCAGTGCTGTGTGCCTCATCATTCCTGCCCCCAGTGCTCCTGCTCTTCTGGGGCAGCTGCCTTCCCTTTGGGGCACAGTGTGAGCTCCAGTGTCCTCAGCTGCCTGGGCTTGGAGGCATTTACCCAAATCACAACATGGCAAACACAACCTCTGTGTTAGGAGAGGCACATTGAAGCCCTGTTGATGATTTTGTAGGTGAGCAAATATTAGCCCTGAGTATCCAGTAACATTTCTGGCTGACTCTTGGCTGGCAGGAGCTGCTGCAGCTCTGCATGGGCTGTGGCAGGAGGGTACAACGAGAGCTCACTTATGCTTGAGAGCCCTGGAGTCTTGACTTCATAAAATAAACACAAGGGCTCCACAGAGGTGAGAGATCCTGTGTTTGACTAACACTCTGGTGACCCTCCCTCTAATGCTGATGTAAATAATATTTTTATCTTAAATGGGTGCTGTAAATATCTTGGGTTCAGATTTGGATTTATCTCAAAGTTCCAAAAGAAAGGTATTTTGATGCTTTCCATGAATTTAGGATTTGAATATTTAAAATTCCAAAATGTATGTATCTTTAACTTATAGCATTCAAACCCTGAGTTCATCGAATATTAGTCTGTTGTGAAACCAGATCAATTTCAGACTGGATATACAAAACAAGCTACCCCCTTCTCTTCTCCTCTGCAGGAAAGGTGCAAAGCTGTCCTAGATCCAAGCTCCATAAGGAGGTGGAAATATTTGTCAAACGAAACCCTTCTATGAATACTCCTTTAACTGGTAGTGGCAGGAAAGGTTCACAGTCAGTCTTTTAAAGAGCATAGTAAGAATCTTGTTCCTTGGTGAATCCCACATTGGCATGAGTTGAAATAAGCACCTGTTCTTGGGGCTTTTGCAAAAGAGCTGGGAAATTCCAGTTTTGTTCAGCTCACTTGCTTGCTGCATCACTGGAGTTTGTTATTTTTGCCACAATCACCTGGTAAACTTGGTAAGCCATAGAGGAGCCCTTCAAAAGGCAGCTCTGTTTCAGAGCTGACCTGAATTCATCCTGTTCCAGAGGCAGAGTGATCTTATTTTTGCAAGGTTTTAAATTATGTTCTGAGATTTGTTCTTCTCCATGAGGTAAATTCCACAGAGTTTGCTTGAGGAGTTCCCCTCCCTCTCCCCAAGTGCTGCTGTTTAGGAATCATACCACTGCAAAGCATCTGGAACGAGAAATGCCTCTGCAGCAGATTTGTACTTGGCCAGAGGGAACTTCTCTGGATAGAAAGCCAGAAAAAGCAGAAGGCTTTAAAAGAGTTTGCATAGTTCCTTGCAGGACTAAGAGTTCCCCCGTGTGGCAGGGAGCTCTCAGACACCTGTGCCAGCCCAAACTCGTCACCCAGAGCAGGAGATGTAGAAGACCCTTTCTGCTGTGGAAGCTGCTGGACTGTCCTGGCCTTGCTCCTGATCAGACTGCCTTGGTTTGCTCTCACTCCCAGCTCAGGTTTCAGCAGTTGCTTCAGTCCTGCTGGTGTGTGGAGAGGGCAGAGCACTGAGTCTGTGGCCTCACACACTCCACAGCTGCCATCTTTTATCCTAGAGCCAGGATTTCACACTGATGAAGCCACAGGATTATGGAAGAGACAACCTTGGATATGAGCACCTGGGCTAACAGGATCCCAGTGGAAAATGGTTGTGGTGTGTTCTTCTCCTGGTCCATCATGGGCATCTGCTCATGGCACCAGCTGTTTCTGAGGATAATTAATTGGTTTGAGGAGAAAGTAAAAGGGAGAAAATGACAACCAGTGTTTCATGCTTCCAACAATTAAGGGGTAATTATTTAAGACTTCTTGCTGCCAAGTTAGGACTGGGTTAGGGAACTACTTCTGTGTTTGCAGCTAGGCAGGGATGTCATTGGGGGCACCATGCATCCTCACTGTATCTCCACTAATGCTCAGGCTGTTGACTCGAGGAAAAATTTGGCCAGCTGCCTTATGATTGATTAGCCACAGAGATGTAAAAGCAAACACAGATGTCCCAAGCTTCCGAGGGCAACGTATACCTACTGCACATCATTTGGTGTGATATTTTATGTCCTAAGGAGTGACTTTTCACCATGCTGGGATGGAGAAATTTTGTAAGGAAAGAGAAATTTTCATATTCACAAAAGCATTTAAGCAGGTGCTTGAGTTGGTGAACAGAAATGGATTGTTGTATTGGAGCATTTAGACCAAGACTGGACCCCTTTGTATCCAGAAATCACTGGCTGCTAGCATGGCTGGGCTTTGTCCTGAGTGCTGTGCACACCCCTTGTCCCTTAGGCAGAGGAAAGGGCAAAAATTACTAATGGGACATCTAGGAAAATAAAGATAGTGTAGAAAGTAATCTTAGCCCTAAGGAGTTGCAGCTGGGCCAATTATCAAAGATTAGGAACAGCCCTGACTTTAACAGACCACAGCTGTAACCATTAAGAAGAAGAGTGCTATAAGAGTGGGGTGGCCCCTGGAGAAGGGAGCTGGAGTCTGTTGGCTGCTTTGTGAAGAAGAAAGAGTCAGTGCTCTGAGGAGCTGCCCACGAGAAACACCAAGAAGGTATGGAACTTTTGTGACAAGGAGACAGCAGTATGGAACCCCTGCAATAAGGTGACAACAGGGACAAGGAAAATATGGATGAAAACACTGGCATATCTCTGCTGGAGAAAACTGGGTGCTGTTCTTGCTCCTGCAGTGGCTGTTTCTGCGTGTCTCTGCTTAGGTGGCATTAGTCCAGTGGCCCATGACAGTGAAAGCATCCTGCAGCTCCCCCGGTGGGGGAAGCCTCCAGTTCCTTTGTTAGGGACAGCTGGGAACTGTTTCGAGGAGAAAACAGGAGCAGGCTCAGCAGGATTCTGCCTGTGGGGTGGCTGCTGTTCAGATGGTTGGGTACCTCCTCTGGCTTTTACAGCTCGTTGTCAAGCTTTGCTTTGTCCAGGAGCTCTGAGCCGGGTCTGGGGAGAGACGCTGACTGCAGCAATCCCACAACAGCATTCTTGGCTCTAGGATGAGCCAGGAAATCCCAGCCCCACTGCTTGATCCCACCTGCGATCTCTTTCACAGCAGAACCCGGGGTGAGCCTGTGTCTGCCGTGTCTCCCTGCCCTCTCCTACCCCTCGGAGCCAGGGTCTCAGCCCGGCAGCCCCGGCTCTTCCAGAGCAGCAGGCTCAGGTTGTTTCTTATCAGCTCCTTCTGGACTGACATAGAAGCTGGTGGGAGGAAGAGCAGCGCCCCCTTCCTCCTGGCTTTCAGAGCTCAGAAATCCCGAGCAGCAGAGGCGTTCCTGCGTGTCCTGCCTTGCTCCTCCTCGGTCTCCAGATGTCAGGCTTCTGGAAAGTTTAGAGAGGAGTGAGAAAACGGTGTTTGTGTAGAGTGAAGTGACTCGCCCTGGTTTAGCCTTAACAAGATCCCTCCTATATATTTAATGACCTGAATGTAAAATTTATGGCTTGGAATGCCCCAGCAGCAGAGGAAGCCTTCAGCACACAAGCTGCCTTTTGCAGGGCAGGAGAAGTGAAATCCCCTGAGGTTTGGGAAGTCTGAGTGATGTAGTTATGGTTGGCACTTTGAATATATGTGTAGACTACTTCAAAATAAATATTTGCAGTTCTACTCTAACATACATCTGGGAGGGTGAGAACTAGCATATATTAATGTTTCTTCAAATTAATAATTTTGAAAATTTTACACTGAAATAATTTTGCTGTTGCACATAATAAACAGAGGTTGGTGTGGGTACATACTGGGGAGAAAATCACCTGCCCTCTGTGTACACCATTTCCTCCCGTTTTGAAGGGAACCAGCCCTTCTCACGCTTCAGCCCCTTTAAGAAGGGGAAATAAAGGTAAGGGAGCTCTTGCAAAACTTGCCATTTTAATCTCTTGTTTTGACATGTGCAGCTTTTGTGTTGCTGAAACTCTCATTCACCTGCTGCCTCTGTGTATGAAGAGAACCAGACAGGTAAATTCACTTCAGTCTCCCAGGGGAAGCTGTGCAATGTCTGATTCCTCCCCCAGTGTCATCTGTGCCTCTGCTGTGTGCTTGATGCCACCAGCTCAGGCCCTGCACAGAACACACTCAGGGGAAGGAGGCTGGAGTTGCAGCCAGGATAAACACAGAGAGATGCCCTGGGAATAGCTGTGTCCATGGAATGCCTGTGATGGGGCCCAGAACCCAGCCCAGGAGCTCCTTTGCCTTGGTCAGCACTGGAAATACAGAGGTGAGTGTGGAGCTACTGGACAAAATGGGCTACATTTCAACCTGACTCTGCCTTTGTATGTTAGAGGATTTCTCCAGCTCTATCCGAAGTCTTGGTCTAGCTACAAATGATAATTAAGTAGCTCAGTAAATCCTTCTGGATTTTTGTACCCAAGGTTTTTAGAAAAGACTGGTATGTAGTCTCCAAATTATTTGAATTATTATTAACTGACCCTTACTAATGCACTGATGGACAGAAAGCTTATTTTAATGCATCAATTATTGTGATTTCATTTTCTTAAGCTCTTCACGGTCTTTTCTCTGGAAATGAATTCTCTAAAATTTTTTCTTTGTGCTGAGTAAATTATTCCTTTCAGACCTACTGCCTGCTTCTGTTTCTATTAAATTATACCTCTCTCTCCTTTCTTCAGAGTTTTCTGGGGCATCTCTGCATTTCTTCAGGGTGTGGCAACCACTAACAAATCACTTCTTTTTAGGGAAAGATGAGAAATCAAAGAAAAGGAGGGAAGAAAAAAAAAAAAAAAAGGACCGACCCAGTTCCTGCATGGACTGCTGCTGTTTTGCTGCTTTCCCCTTTACCAGGAGGCAGGAAAGAGCAAGAAAAGTGGGTTTGTCCCTTGGAGCTTTTCTTGAGTAAGGGACAGTGGTCACACACAGGCTTATCTCCAGTGAGGGGATGGGAATTTTTCTGAAATGTGCCCCTATTTAGATACTTTGTATAGGAAGGGGGAGAAATACCACCGGCTAATCTGTGTGAACAAATGATTTAACCACTTAACCAGCTTAACCCCTGAGCTGTCCAAACTGAGCCCCTCCTTCAGTGTGGATCCTGCACCATTTGAGCAGATGATTTACTGCTTCTTCCCCTTTCCTCTTTCTCAGGATTAAAAACCAAGAGAGGAATTAGGCTTTTATCTCGTTTGTTACTCATGAGCATTGAGCAGATTTTCCTGAGAGCTGTTGGCACAAAGTGCATTTGTAACATACAGCAGAAGTGAAATTGCAGGGCTCAGACAAAATGCTTTTGTGCTGAATGGAAGCACAGGCTGCAGCCTCAGAGCTGCACTGTGAAGGGGCTTTTCATGCCCCACCTGTTCTTGCAGTTTTACTCTTTGTGCAATTAGCCAGAGCTGACTGGGCATTTGTTAATACATTGGGCAGAGTGCTGCTATTCCATGAAGCTTTTATACTAAAAATTGCCTCCTGGTTTCAGTGTCAGCCCTTTTGCTTCCTCCTTGCCTTCAGGAGAGCGTGGATGCAGTTGTATATCTTTATTTAATCAGCTGGAAAAGTGCCAAATAGCTCCCAAGGTGAAAAATAAGGTGCTTTTATCCTCCTGGCCCTGTGTGCCAGAGTGGAGCAATGGTCCTGTCGTGTAATGAGCTGAGTCAGCACAGGGAATACAAATTATATTCCTTGCAGACTGTCAGCCCTGTTATCCTCCTGCAGGCTGCCACACTCACTGAGCTGGGCTGGCTCATGTGCTGTGGCCTTCCTGTGAGGCTGTGCAATAATGTGCTTGGGTTTTATGGCATTCTGACTCATCAGCTGATTTTTTTTCCCTCCTCTCTCCCAGATCACATGAAAAGGGGTTGAACATACATGGACTGTCCTGGCTGCAGAACTCAGATGTGTAAGTTTGCCCACTTAAAGGGGGTTACTGTTCTGGCATCAGCCCTGCTCTGTGCCAGGCCTGCTCCCCAGGCCAGGAGCAGGAGCTGCAGGGTGCCAGTGGTGCCCTGGTGAGCAGAAAGTGTGAGCCCAGGCTCTGTTGGTGGGGGAGAGCCAAGGAGAATCAGTGCCCCAACTCTGGAAGTGTCCTACAAGTCTGGCTTGGCATAAATCCTGGGCTAAGCTCTGCTTTCCTTGTGCTTTGCCTAGCACATCAGAGGTCTCTCAGTTTAACAAGAACCAAGCCCATGTGGAGTGTTTACAGGCCTGTACTGTCTCCCTGAGGCAGAGCTGCATTTTTTCTGCACCTAGTCCATGCAATAAATTACTTGGAAAGCAGAAAGTTCAGGGAAGCACCTGCTGCCCTCACCTGCTGTTGCAGTGAGTGAAATCCAAGTGTGCTATGAATCCTGATAAGAAAATGACCTTCTGTAACTATTACATTAGTCAGTCTCTATAGTATGAGACTCTATTAAGTTTGTTAATGTATATTAGTTCATATTGTACACTGCAATGGAAAGAGGTACAGGAATTTTACTGGAGACTTTGTTCATACTTATATAGAACAATTGAAAGGACAGGCCAGCCCCAGAAAAAGGGACTTTGCTTCTTGGAAGCCTAGAGCTGCCCATGAAGAATAAAGGACACCTCTAGTGAGCCAAGGTAATGCCAGCATCCTCTAACACATCTCCTAGCTTTGTCTGGGATCAGAGGTAAGTAACTACAGCAAGACTGGCTCTAGCAACAGCTGGGTCATTGGGCAAGCAGCACAAAAGCTGTAAAACCATAGCTACTTTGCCAAGTTTTGCTCTGATTAACAAGTTTTGCTCTGATTAATCAGTGGTGTGGGTGCTGGTGATCAGTCATATTTTGCTGTACCCGGACATTTGACGGCTACAGAAATCCTGTGTAAAACCACATTTAAGGTGCCCCAGTTTGTCTGGGACATCTTTTGAGACAGTTTTCCTGAGTGCTTGAGAGGGCAGTGATGATGCAGACTGCTGCTGGCCATGCTGTGTGTGATGGGACCGGGGGCACCCGGGCACAAGGCACCAACCCTGCCGCGGCCAGCAGGGCTGCATCCCCCCAGCCCGGGGCGCGGCTCTCACAGCCCGGTGTCCGCCGCTCGCCGCTGTCCGTGCGGGCTCCGGAGTGCCCGCGGGCAGCCCTGGCGGCGGGCAGGGAGGGCGGGGATGTGTTACCGTGTGTGTTATCCCCGGGGCAGCCAGCTCCCCCCGCCGGATGCCGCGCTACCTGCGCTCGCTCCCCGCGTCACCGCGCCCGGCATATAAAGCGCGGGCGGCCGCGCATCCCCAGCGCTGCTCCCCGGACTCACAGCTCCGCATCCCCAGCGCTGCTCCCCGGACTCACAGCTCCGCATCCCCAGGGCTGCTCCCCGGACTCCCAGCTCCGCATCCTCACATCCCCAGCGCTGCTCCCCCGACTCACAGCTCCGCAGCCCCAGCGCTGCTCCCGGGACACGCAGCTCCGCATCCCCCCAGCTCCGCCGAGCCAGCCGCTCGCAGAGGCAGCAGAGATGTTTTATTCGGGCATCCTGACAGAGCCGAGCAGGAAAGAAGTGGAGATAAGGGAAGCAGCGTCTCTCCGCCAGCAGAGGAGGATGAAGCAGGCGGTTCAGTTCATCCACAAGGATTCTGCAGATCTCCTCCCTCTGGACGGGCTGAAGAAGCTGGGCACGTCGAAGGATACTGTAAGGCTCTGTTGTGTTTATTGGAAGGACTGGTAGGGCAGTGTCTGTGTCTTTCTTCACGCTGTTTTTCTGTTAGGAGAAGTTGGTTGCGTGTGGGAACTGACTGTAGAAAATGGGACTTTAGTATGTAAATGGAAGGGAGTAGAAATATGATGGTAGTTATAACCACAGCTGTTTTCTTCTAGTAAGTACTTTTAGATGCCTGACATTCAGAGTTAATGGCTGTGGTGGTTTCACAATGGCATTTAATTTTTTAAAAATTATTTTTTTAACTTTTGCATGAAAATGGCATTCTGTTTGCAGTACAGAATTACTCTCTGGGTCAGAGTAAGTCAAAATGGCTTCATACAATGCATACACACACACACACACATGTTGGCCTGTGATCTATAGATACATACAACACATAATCATAAATACTCACTGAAGTATAGTCACAGGTATTTCAAAATATAAAACTCTCAAGATCACACTTCAGTAAAGGCCAATGCATATATGGGGTTTTTTAAACCAAAGAGACATAGTTTTAGGTTTAAAATATTTACATATGCTGTGATCTATGTGATCCTGTACTTGGTGTTATTCACCATGTCTGGGGGCTGGAGAGCATGTCTAAATACTGTGCAAATGTTTCAGCTTTCTCTACTGGGAAAGGATACCCCAATGTAACATCAAAAGTTCTGACATAAGGAGTAAAATTTAGAAAGCATATCTACCTGCAAAGCTCCTTTAGGTTTTTTTCCCTAAGTGTTGAAAACATCTTGCACCTTGTAAAACAGCATTTGCTTTTTTTCCCATTTCTTGATATGGGTTTTATTGAAAACCAAAGTAGATAATTTTATTTTTAGTGTTTTGTTTTGTCAGAGCCTTCCTGCTCAGCTGGGTTAGGCTTAAGACAAGTGGAGTGAGTTGGCTGTTCTCTGCAGTGCACATGGAGGTGATTTTTTTCATATCCCAAGGGTTTTGCAATTGCAGGAGGTGAAGCTCCTGCCCAGGGAAGGGCTCAGAAGGAGCTTTCCTTGTTGCCACTGAATTGCAGCTCTCCAGCAGAGAGCTGAAGTGCTTTCTAGGGAGAGATGGCTTTATTACTTTATTTTCAGCAGAGTCTAAATGACGTTTTGTGGCTCTGTGACCCCCAGTGAGCAGGACTGAGTCCCTGACATGGGTTCTGCTCTGCCCAGGTACGAATCAACAGGTAGCAGGAGCCAAGGGCACTGAGCACTGAAGTCCTTTTCCCTGCAGAGTGAGGACCAGGTTTTGTACCAGCACCAGGGGCAGAGCAGGGGCTCCTTGAGACCACCTTGGACACAGAAATGTCCCTCGAGGTGTCCTCCCTGCTCCTGTGCCATGGCTGCAGCACCACCCCTGCTGCACCCACAGCCCCTGCATAGGGGGCTCTCTCCAGGGATGTGCCAAAGCCCTGGGGAGGGCCACAGCTCCCAGATCCCTCCAAGAACAAAAACAAGGTACAATGTGGCAGAGGTGAGATGTCCATGGGGCTGGGCTGAGACCCCAGCTAGTCTGGACCCCCTCTGCAAAATGCTGCTTGTCCCCATGCCACCGTGGTGGGGTGGCACATATGGCCAGGGCTCCCTTGGCCGCAGCCTGCTGCCCCATGGGGTGTGCAGGGAGTCCCCAGAGTGAGAGCACTGGCACTGGGCTGTTCCCACAGCTGCAGAGAGGATCCCATGATTTTAGAGATGTGTCCCTGGGGCGTGTTGCGTGAAGTGACGCTGCCACACTCGCCCCTGACACAGCCAGGGTGGGAAAGGGCACTGCTGAGAGGACACACTGTGTGTCCCCAGTGCTGTGGCTGCCTGGATGTCACAAGGGCTGTCCCCAGGAGGAGTGGGAGACTGTGCATCTCTGAGACTGGAGACCCTACAAAGTATGGGACTTCACTTAGGCGTGGCCCCAAATTGAGAGGCCCATGCCCAGAGGGACCGAGCTGCGTGATCAGGAGGCCCAGGGCAGCAGAGCTCTTGGCCCAAGGTGTTTGCATGGCCTCCTTGAGGATGGTTGTGCCTGTCCCCACTGAGCAGAGGTTCCTGTGCTGGAGCTGCGTGGCAGCTGTGGTGCTCAGGGGCTCAGTGTTATTAGTGCAGGGCTTCCCCTGGGGCTTTTCCAGCAGCCTTGGCAGCAGCAGAGACGAGGGAACAGCTCCTCAGAGATGGTGACAGGTGGTGAGAACAGATCCTGTCTGTCACTGTGGCAGCTGGCACTGCAGTTTTGGGGAGAAATCCCCTTCCTTGTGGCCCTGGTGGGGGGGGTACTGTGCGCAGCCAAGCTGCAGCAGGTCAGCAGGGTGGGTGTGCTGGCATCCCCTGTCTGGGTGCCATCACTCAGCACTCCTGGTGATGCTGTGCATGGGCAGGTTTGATTGATGCTTCTTGTGATCACCCATTTCAACGCTCTCATCATTCCCAGTGAATTACTCTGGCTCAGACAGAACTCAAGCTCCTCATCCCCTTTATGTACTCCCCTCTGTCCAGTATGAGACCAAGCTGCAGCAAAGCATATCCTGAATTTGGCAAATGTTATGCTGGATGTAGAGAACAGAAATGGCTTTGTTTTGATGCCTTTTCCCTCTGTTATCCTCTTTCCTGAAGCCCCAAAACTGGCCTGAGATGGTCTTTAGCTGGGATGGGGCTTCCTGACAGGGTGACCACAGCCCCCTTCCCAGCCTGGGCAGGCCATGCTGGCTCTTGCAGCTCCTCCTGATGCTCTGACACTTGTCCCTTGCCCCCAGAGCCACCAGACCAGTTTGGAGCGGCTTTGTCTGGAACAGCCCCGCATCATTTGACAACCTGGGCTGGGGAGTTATAAATAGTAACAAAAGCAGCAGCAGCAACAAAAGCATTTCCCGTTTCCATCATGCTCTCAGAGCTCCCCTGGGCACCCTCAGCACACCCTGGGTGCCCCCTGGCCCCAGCCCCAGCTCCCCACAGCTGGGGCAGCCCTGGATGGACTGCAGCACGTCCAGGTGTCCCCACGCCCAGAGTTTGGTGTGTCTCACCTGAAATGCAGAAGTCTCTGATGCTGTGTGCTCTGCCTGGCCCAGAGAGCTGGCTGCTGCCTGGGCACACAGGGGGCAGCTCTGTCCCCCCTCATCACCCTAGGAGAGGGGCTGACAGCACAGATGCTGTCAGGGACACGTGAGCTTGGATGAAGGGTAGGAAGAAGAGAGAGAAATTGATTATTTCTTGGGATTAGCTCTGTCAATGCATTAAAACTCTCTTTTCCCTCCCCCCTACTGTCTAGGTACAAAGGGGAAAACCTCCTGAGATGGGTTTGGGGAGGAGGGGAGCTGGTGTCTTCCCTGACTTTCACCTCCACCTCAGTGAAACTGTTGGTGGGTCTTGTTATCCCCAGACCTAGAAGCCAAATAGAGGGAAACCTGCCAGAGAAATGAATACTGCAAGCTGCAGCAATGCACTTGCTCACAAATCACAGAGGAACAAACTGGGCAGAATTATTTGTGCTTTTGACAGACAGTGGTAAATAAGGTCAGCAGTAGATGGTGTCTCCCCTCGCTTCTTTAGGTTTTCATGGTGACATTTTTAGGGGATCATAGGTTTTGCAAATATTGGGGTTGGAAATGGACCCATCTCATGAAAAAAATCCTGATTTGTATTTATGTAGTGCTGAATGATAAAAAGAAAACTTATTTTTTTTTCTGACAAAATGAAAGGTAGCATCCTATACTTTTATAAAACTTTCAACAGTTTGAAGGAATATTGTGCCAGGTGATCTGGGTTCCTTCAAACCCTGCCAGGCCCACACTGGAGTGAGAGCATAGCTGCCTTCCCCACTGCTGTCAGGAGGAGGTTTTCCTCCTCTCCCTCCCTCCCAGACACAGTCTGCTTGCAGTTTGCCAGCAAAATGTGCATTTGCAAATGTCCCCTGGCACATTATCCATTTACCAAGTACGTATCCATCACTTGAGTCATCTCTGTGACTAACATCCCTCACTCTGGTGCACACAAGAGTCAAGGGAAATCCAAGTTAAAGCAAACTAATTAATAGCCTGAGACAGGATGGTGCTGTAGGGAACATTTTCAGCCCCCTCCTGCCAGATTATTGCTGTATTGGAGCACAACATAAGGAATATTTGTCTCCCTAGAGGCAGAATTTATGATGGTTTTCAGAAGGGCAAGTGTCAACAAAAGACAATCCCATTTGTGCTGGTAACCTGTGACTGCTGAGTGACGGATTTGTTCCTTTTGGTGATGGATCCCATGTAAGATTGATAAAAACCAGGGATTGAGAAAACCCATACACACTACTGATTAACAATCCATAGGAGAACTTGTAATTTAAAAAAATAGGTTGAATTCAATGGTAGATGACAGTCAAAATAGCAATGAGGAGTGTGGTGGAGATTGAGGCCAGGCAGATCAGAAGAGCACCCAGACTGTCCTGGCTGATGGCATTCAGGAATTTCTCTTGGTGGTGCCTGGTGGGGCTGGGCACAAGGAGGTGCCCACTGTGTGACAGGCTGTCTTCTGCCAGCTGGGTGAACCTCACCCATTTATTTCTACACTCCTCTATCTTTTCTTTTGTTGGTTTTAAATGATGTGAAGAATTAGTGTTCCAGCTGTGTTCCTGAGCTGGAGCCAAACCTAAAGGGTGCAAAGGACATCCCACCCACTGTCAGAAAACCCTGCCCTGCATTTTTGCTCTGGTGAGGAGCGCTGGAGGTGATGACAGGGCTGGAGGTGATCAAAGTGCTGACTGTGCACCTACAGCTTCTGCCTCACACAGGGAGCCCTCACTTCCAAACTGATCTCTTGTCCCCTCACACAGGGCCCAGTACCAGTGCAGCCAGTGCCTGCCTTTAGTGCTGTTCAGTGATGCTGGTTTCTGCTGCTTGGCCTCACTGGGAAGGCAGCACCATGTCAGATCTGATTCCTCCCCATCAGGAGTTGCTGCTCAGACTCGGGATGTGCTCTGTGGTGGGTTGGTTGGACACAGCACCTACAACTCCAAATGGCCATGGGATTTTATTTCAAGCAGCAGAAGGCAGGAGGGTGGGAAGTGGGGAGACAAGGAGCTGCCATGTCCCAGTGCCCACTGGTGCTGTGCAGCTGCCCCAGCCCATCATTCTGGTCCAGCTCTGCTGTGCCCACAGCATGATCTGAAGCACCAGCGTGGCTGCAGTTGTTTTAGGAGGATGCCAGGTTGCATCAGACTTCTGGAAGGGTGTTATTTAACATGCTATGCACAAGGGTGGGCACTGGCAACTTGGGGAGCCACGGCCCAAGGTTTTCAAAGTTATCCTGACTCTGATATTCCCTTCCTGAACCAGGTTTTCTGGTTCAGATGTCTCTGCAGGCGCACAGGCATGTTTAATATCAATGCAAAAATTCAGGGATAAGTCAGTAAAAATGTCTCACCATGGAGAAATTAAAATCAGAAGGAAAGGCATTAATGGGGAGGGCAGATTAGCCAGGCAGAGAAATGAGCAGATAATCAGGCAGAGTCATTTCACCTCCAGCAGTGTGTGTGCATCCATCTGAGATGAACATTAAACATAAAAGGGCTTTTGGGAAAGAAATTGGAGAAAATATTTAGAGGCAACATGCTTCTCCCAAAGCAAATGGAAACAACAGAGAGAGAAGTGCTGGGAATTCTGGGAGAATATCTACCTGCCTTAGATGAACTTACCTCTTTCCTTCCTCTCCCTTTCCTCTCCTGGTGTGGCACTCAGGATTGGTCCCATTTAGCAGCTAAATAAAAGTACAGGGGAAAGGGGCACAGGGTGCAATTTTAGACATTATTCATACTAAGGTGGTGAATGTCATTGGAAAGGTGATTTGTTACAGCTTAACTTTTCACATCACTATGGAATTCCCTTCATCAAGAGATGAAGGCAGTTGTGGTTGAAACACTGGCTTGAAAAGGCTGGACTTGTTTGGATTCCTATATGCAATCAAGCCTTGAATTTGAGTTTGTTAAAAGAAAGGCATCCCTCCAAGGTTTCAAAGGTTAATAGTTTAAAAGTATTGTTTCCCTTGCAAAAAAAAAGTTATTTTCAGTCAAAGACAGGGAAGCCAGACCTAGCTGGGAAGAGCAGCTGTAGTCTGGGAATCAGAGGGAGTGAGACTTTAGGACCTACTTCCCATGACAGCAGTGCTGGCCCACGGGCACCACAGGCAGTTTGGTGACACAGAGCACTGTGTGGCTTTTCTCTGACTTCACCCTGCTCTTCTGTGTGTGCTCTCCCTTAAAGCAACCACATAACATCCTGCAGAAACGCCTGATGGAGACAAACTTATCCAAGTTCCGAGGCAGCCGAGGCAGCTGGGCTCCAAAGGATCTCTCATCACAGACCAACAAGCTGAACCAAACCAGACTGGGCAGCTCAGGGAAAACTGAGGATGAAGAGCTCATAGTGGTGAGCTGCCAGGTAACAGTCCCTCCACAGCCTTTTGTGGGCTTTTTTGCTGCAGATTTTATTCCCCACAGTCTCAGGCTGTGCTCTTGTTCTCCATGTTTCCCAGTCAGGTTTGTGGTCCCACAGGACTGTCACAGCTCTGGGGATACACTCCCTCTGCAGCTCCAGGCTGCTGTGGCAGAGATGCCCACCTGGGAATTACAGAGAAAACTGGTGTGATGGGTGTCTTCCCTTGCACATCAGGGCAGAGGGATAGCTAAGCTGGGGCAGCATGCTGAAATGCTGGGGTATAATTATCCATGGCAAATCCTTGTGTTCACAGCCTGCTTGTTTTCCTCAAGCACCATCCCTATTTTCTTTGCAATTTCACATCTCTCTTCCTTAGCCCCCTGCTCATTTGTATTTCCCACTCTCCACAGCATTCCCTCCTGCCTGGGGCTGCCCCATCTGCTCTCTGCAGGGGCAAACTGTGGAAACCCAGGGCACTGGGAATATTTCTCTGTCTGCTCTGGGGTGCCCTGACCCCAGGGGAACACTGACTTTGACCCTCATTCATGGAGAAAGACTAGAATCCACAGAAGTGTGAAATAGATTATAGAGAGTAGTGTAGGTGTATCACTTAGGTGAGAAATTTAGTTTGTGGGATTTTTAGTATGTTGTGGATGGAAGTAAGATGGAGGGCACAGGGTGTTGTCCTGAGTTTTTTCTTCATGCTTCTTCTTCCTTCTTCTTCATGGGTTTGGGTGGCATTTTGTAATTGGGCAGAAAAGTCCCCATTGTGGGCTCTGTGGGATCAGTTATTGGGTTAAAAGGGAAAATAATCCAGGTGTCAGTTCTTAATTGGATAGTTTAGTCTTAAAAACCTTGTAACAAGAGATTGTTGGCCATTTTGTGCTTTGCTAATGAAAAACTGCCAAACAGACAGTAGTGAGACTGTTTTACTGATAAGAAATAATCAACACCTGAGTCCAAACATGAACTACTGTCTCAAGTGCCTTCAATGCAGACCCAGAGAACCTGACACAAATGACCCAGGGGGGGCTTGGGGCCCCATGAGCATCTGAGAGTGCAGGGGGCAGGGATGAGCTGGCATGGGAGAGTTCATGGGCACCAGAGCTCCTGGACACTCTGGTGCTCATCCTGCATCCCACACATCATTTCCCATCTCCTCTTTCTCTTGCAGTGTGCAGGGAAGGAGCTGAAGGCTGTGGTGGACACCGGCTCACAGCACAACCTCATGTCATCTGCCTGCCTGGACAGGCTAGGGTAAATATCCTGGGTTTCTGTTCTGCAGGGCACCAGGCAGCACAGGCAGCGTCCTGGGGCTGGGGCTCTGCCCATGTCAGTGATGGTGATTCTGGAAGTGCTGGCTGTTGGGGAAGATGAAACAAGAAAGCCTTATAAATATGATTGCCAGGCAAAAAATTTGAGAATATAGAAACTATAAGTGAGATTAAAATGAAAGCAAGCTTTGAGATACCTTAGTTACTGAACATCTAGAAAACAATAATGTAGCCAGCTGAAAGTAATCCCTTTTTAATGAAACAATACCTTCTGCTTGCAGACAAGTCCAAAAGTCAGAGCAGACCCTACTAGCTTAGCAGAAAAAGTCCAAAGAGTAGCTTTTAAAGTTTAAAAGGTAACACAGTATAGTAATGTGGTAATTCTTATAAGCTGTATGTAAATGCTATAAGATTTGTATATTGTACTAAATTAATTAGTAAGAATTAGAATATTCAACAGAGAAGAGGATTTATTGTATTGTAACGAAAACCTGACTCTCTTACTCCTTTTACTCTCTTATGCTTTTGCCCTCTTACGCTTCTGATCCCTTACCCCTTTTAGTCTCTTATACTTTTACTCTCTTACCTCTCTTACTCTCTTACCCTATCATCCTCTCTGCCCCTCTCTTCTCTCAGCTGGGCAAGCCCCTGACCCTCCTGTTACAACCAAATCCTGTCCCAGCCTTACATGGCAGGGAGCTGGAGCAGAGCAGGGTGCTGCCCTATTCACCTCTGAGGGAATCCCTTCAGAGGGTTGGATGCATTCATGCTTTTTCACTGCTTGCTTGTCACTCAGTGCCCCACAAAAGCTGAACCTTCCCCAGCTTTCTGTGTCCCCAGGGCAGCTCAGCCCAGCTCTGCAGGCTCCCGTGCAGGACATGCCCCCAGCCTGCTGGCCCAGTAATGTATTTACATTTTCCTATGTAAAGAAGCTGTGTGCATGCATGTTCTCAGAACTGGGTGTCTGATGCTGCTCCCAGTTACAAATTTCTCTTGCTTAAAGGAAAAGGAAATGTATTTATGGATTATTGGAGGTGACTGACAGCCATTTGCAGCAAAACTCTCTGTCATCTCTGAGGAACAGGACCAGGCAGCAGCTCATAGAATATCAAGGAGGTTTTGGCACTTTATTGCCATGGAGTCATTGCTTTTTGCAGCTAACTTGCAATAATTATGAAAAAAAAAAAAAAAAAGAAAGAAAATTACCCCTGCTACTGCACATCCCTGAATGAATGGTGCCTGTTCTCTCCTAACATTAATTATCTCTTTGCACAACAGTGCTTAGTGACTAGAAGGTGTTTGTGCTTAATCCAACCTGTGGAGCAGCTCAGGCAAGCTTAGGATGGCCACACGATGGCATTTGGAGGGATTTCCTGCTCTGGGACAGTTCCTCTGCTCCCTGTGTTTTTTACATGTTTTTTTACAAGCTAAGAACTCCCAGTGCAGTCCTTGCAGCCCTGCTCTGCTGCAGCAGCCCTGTCCTTCAAAGAGCACTGAAGAGAGGCCAGAGCCTGTTTTTCTTCCCAGGTCTCAGGGCACCTGGTGCCTTAAAGCAGCACTTGTGTGTTTGATGCTCAGGCTCAATTCCTCCTTTCTTTTTCAAAGATTTTTTGTTTCTTGTCGTGATGCCAGTCACTCTCTCCCCCTCACCCTGAGGAAAGCAGTGCAGTAGGCTCACAGCTTGCCAGTAGGAGAAATCCCCTGTGGAGCTGTAGGAGGAGCAGGAGGCAGCCAAGGAACTCACTAACTTCTGATTGATGTGTTCCTGCTGATTTTTAAGGCCACACTCCAAGAAAGCAGCAGAGGGGATCCAGCTCCTTTTCGCTGCTGCCCCTCACCTGTGTTTCATGGTGTGGGCAATGCCCACCTCAGTCCTGGAGCCTCTGAGGGGGCCGGCCCCCAGGACAGACAGACAGACACAAGCACTGCTGCAATGCGGCTCAGCAGAAAGGCACCTCAAATAGCTGAAACTTGATCTGGCTTTTATCTGAGGGAGAGATCTGCACCTCAAACAGCCTTTCCATTAGATTTTTCCTCAGTTTAAAAGAGAAACTGAAGCTAAATATTTAATTAGTATTGTCAGACTGCTTCAAAGGGTGTAGATAGAAACTGTACCTGAGGTATCTCTGACATCCTTTTTTCTTTTCTTTGGGCTGAATGTGATTGATCTGTCCCCATTTCCTCAGAACAAAGCCAGCAGCAGCATCCAACAAAATAACAAACATGGATTGGGCCACCCTGGATGTGAGGCATGTTTGGCATGGAGAAAAGGGGACTCAGGGGGTGCCTTATTTCTCTCTACAACTCCCCAAAAGGAGGCTCAAGTGAGGTAATGAGTGCCAGGACCAAAGGAAATGGTTTCAGGTTGTGCCATGTGGGGCTTAGTTTGGGTATCAGGAAAATTTTCTTCCCTACAAGTGTGGTCTGGCCTCGGAACAAGCTGCTCAGTGAAGTGGGGGCATCACCATGCCTGGAAGCGTTCAAAATATGTATGGGTGTGGCATCTGGGGACACAGCTGGACATGATGACCTTAGAGGTCTGTTCCAGCCTCAGCATTTCTATGATTCCATGGGGACACAGTGTCAGCTCCACTCGTGGAAGCTGGAGTGAACAGACCCTTCCTTACACCCACACTGCTTTAGAAACAATTCTGTATTCCCCAAGGCTCGGGAAAATGTAGGAAAGAGATTCCTCTGGTAAAACCCAAAGTGCAGCACAGATCTGTGCTTGAGGAGCACTGTGGGTCATGCTGAGGTCTGCTGGCTACCTGCAGAGCACCCACACAGAACCTGCCAGGGAAGCAGCTTTCCAAGAACAGCCTGGTAAATGAGCAAGCTAAGAGCACTTCAGGTGTAAGCACCCTCCAAACACCATTTGCTCCTTGCTGGAACAGCCAAACCACGGCCATTTGATGTTAGGAGTGTTTTCAATGCCCACAGGTTAAAGGAGCATCTCAAAGCACTCCCTGTGGAAGAGGAGATGGTTTCCTTGCCAAACAAGGTGAAAGCCATCGGGCAGATCGAGGGGCTGTCGCTCACGGTGGGAGCGGTCCCCGTGGAGTGCGCTGCCCTCGTCGTGGGTGAGTGCACAACCCTCTGCTCCTCCTCCCTGGGCTGGGCTCTGCTTCCTCCCACCCCAGCAGCAAAAACAGAGCTTTAGGAAGATGCTAAAATTCAAATAGAGTAAGTTCTTGTTTGGGTCCCCAGAGGGAAGGGGGAGGATGTGTTCACAAGCTTGGCTTTGCCATGCTGATGGAGCAACCACTGCATCTCTCTGCAGGCACATCTGCCTGCCCTCCTGTTCTCATTTGAGTCTGTCCCTTTATAAACAGGGTTTTGCTTAGCACAGCAACCACGAAGGAAGGAGGGGGTCACTGACAAAAAGCCCAGGAGGGCATTTTGAATGTATAAATCTGAAATGTCCTGTTTTTTTCAGAAGACAACGACCAACCCTTTTCCTTTGGGCTGCAGACACTGAAGTCTCTGAAGGTAGGAGTTTTCCAGCAGGATGCTGGATGCAGGATGGGGGAGCTGGGACCACTCTAACTTGCAGTTTTCCCTCTTACCTAAAGACATTTATTCTCTCCAGTGTGTCATAAACATGGAGAAGCACCACCTGGTTCTGGGGCAGACGGACAGGGAGGAAATCCCGTTTGTGGGTGCTGACAGTGCTGAGGCAGGAGAGCAGTAAGTAGCCTGGGCAGGTGAGCTGCATGTGTATCTCTGAGCCTGCTGGCAGTGCCCCCTGGCAGGACCACACAGAGCTGCCAGGCCCTTTGCTGGAGGCGAGTGAGAGGTCAGTGGCCCCGGCAGAAATTGTTTGCATCAGCTCATCAAATTTTGAAATGGAGTCCCGATTTTTGGCACCCTTTGTCAGCTTTTACTGCTTTTTTTCCCTAGTAAACATTGTGCATCAAAGCGGGTGTCTGACAAGACATGCACAGGGGAATGCCTTAGGAAATGTACTTTTTGGAGGTCACCAAAAGGACTCCTTGAGACTGCTTTGACAGCATTCGCAAACAAATCTTTGTCTGGAAAATATTTATGAAGCAATGCCAACAAACCCACATGAATGTTTGAGAGATCCTGTCTGCAGATAACGGTGTTGCCACTTCTCCCCCATCACCCCAGCAGCCCTCCTGCCAGCTCCTCCCGGTGTCCCAGATTTTTCCAGCCTTATCTCACTAAAGAAAGATAAATATGTGCTGTAAGTACAGCTCATATTTAAGTGTGTGTAGCCGTGGTAGCTGGCTCTGCAGACAAGCAGGCAGGGCAAACCCCCACTCGAAGGCACTGCATGAGGCTCTCTCTTGCAGGGTGCTGTGAATAGATGTTTCACTGATTGCTGCCTCTGACTCACCAAACCTGGGGCACCGAGTGCCTGACAGGGCGTTTGCACTTCGGTGCCTTGGCAGGCAGCGCTTGAGGCTGCTCAGCAACCTAAAAAACCTTTGCTTACGAAAGTGTGTCTGGTGGGTGATGTAGGTCAGCATCCTGTGCGACCAGCCCCATGGTTTGGGGTGTCCTGCAGCCCCGTGGTTTGGGATGCCCTGCAGCCCCCGTGGTTTGGGATGCCCTGCAGCCCTGGGGTTTGGGATGCCCTTCAGCCCCCGTGGTTTGGGATGCCCTGCAGCCCCGGGGTTTGGGATGCCCTGCAGCCCCGGGGTTTGGGATGCCCTGCAGCCCCGGGGTTTGGGATGCCCTGCAGCCCCGGGGTTTGGGATGCTCTGCAGCCCCGGGGTTTGGGATGCCCTGCAGCCCCCGGGGTTTGGGGTGCCCTGCAGCCCCGTGCAGCTCACACCTGCCGTGCTGGGAGCTGCCGGGCTCCAGGAGCCTCGGCGGGAGCGGGGAAGGAGCGCCCCTCCCTCGGCTGGTTGTGCGCATGGGGAGCGCAGCAGGGATGTAGCGGGTGGTCCCTGTCAGGAGCAGAGCTCGGGCGTCCCTGCTCCGTGACCAGGTCACGCCCCCGCCTCCTTTGGAACACAGATGGACAGTGTGGCTCTGTCACCACTGCACTCATAAATTATTTCTCAGAACTGCTTTCAAGGCCAAATTATGCTTCCTTCCCCCGACCCCCGTCACGAAAAGCACCTGCTTTACTAAATGTCTTTTCCTTCTTGTTTCAGTTTGGAGGCATAAAGAGAAATCGAAACACCATCCCCACGCAGGAGCTTGACATCAAAGAAATCCTGTGCAGCTGTTCCAGATGAAACAGCAACATTCTGCTTTGAAAACATTTATACTAGGCTACAGCTTGAGTAGATTTAAATGAAATCCTGTTTGTAGCCAGTAATTTAGAGATATTGTCATGTTTATGTATGGGTTTTGAGAAAAAAACGTGTGCTTATTTTCTGGACTTTTCTATATAATGTCCTCTTTATTACAAACAGTTGGGAAAACCTTATGAATTTCTTCTGATGAGAAAAATACTTTTTATAGTGGCCTCGTATGAGTAATTGTACTTAGCTGTGATTAGAGGCTATCAGAATGAGATTTTTATTAATGATTTTTCCAGGGGCTAAGCATTTATATTCACTTAATTGATATTGCACATTCAAATGGCCATTACCAGGAAGTTACTCAGAGTAAAATAACAATGTTAATACCACCTAGGAATTATAGCTCATCCTCTCAGCATAGTATTGTTGCCATGTAATTAGGGATGCAACTGCTGGCTTGATGACAAAGAGCAATTGCAGAATTATTAATGGGTTACAGGCTTCTCTGCAGTGGTGTGGCAGAAGCACAGGAACAGGTCTGGGAGGGCTCCCAGGGTGATCTCCCAGCATGGGGCTGGCACCAGTGCAGGGGCTCGAAACCCTCTGAGCAGGGATCCTCTGGGCAAGTCTTGGCTGCCTTCCTGTGGGGGCAGTCAAGTGAATCAATCAATACATCGGGCCAAAAAACAACAAATGAGCACAGAAGTGTGTTGTCTGGAAAGATGCAGTGCCCTTGGCTTCCCCTGCCAGCAGACCTGTGCCTCTCCCTGCCCAGCCAGCCCCCAGCCTGAAGCCCCTGCAGTGCCCAGGCCATGGCTGGTGCAGGTTATTGACTCCAGCTGCACTTTAGTGCTGCTGCCAGAAATGCCATATTTTTTATACCTGTCTGCAAACTGCTTGGGTTCCTAAGTGCAACCCTTGATGACCCTCAGGGGAGGTGGGAGTTTTTGCCAGGCCAAGTCCTTCCTTTGTTGTCACTGCCCTGGAGCAGCAGGGCTGCTGCTTCCCGTGCCACACAGTATTGCCTGGGGGAGCCTGGCCTCACACAAAGGCAGCTTTTTATGCTTTCACAACCTGTGGGGAATGGATCGCTGTCATCTGCTGAAGAGGCATCTCTAAAATTCAGAATAATCTGATTGTGATGTTGTGCATCTGCTGACAGCCAGTCCTGCTGCAGCTGGATGCTTAAGGGATGCCCTTGTGCTGCTCTGGTAGCTCTGACTTTCCAAAAGCGCTTTGGCCCCGCGTCAGCCGCAAGCACCGCCGGCATTCCCGCTTCGGAATCCTCTTGATGGCTCTGGCTGAGCATCAGAAGGTTTTGTCATCTCATGGCCTTTGGCAGCCAGGCTCCTGCCAGCTGATCCAGTGTGTGCCCACCCTGCCATCCCATGCCTGCCAGAGCATCTCAGCTGGAGCTTTATCTCCTGCAGTGGGCTTGAACCTCTTTTCAATATTGGGTATATCCAGCAAACCTGAACTATCTGTATTTTGAGCTATTTTCTATTTTGGTGATAAGTTTCAGTGCTTTCTCTACATACAGTATTTTATATAACACAGCTATAAATATAAATATATATATATTTACAGGGCTGGGCTGCCCAGGGTAGTCCCACTGATGTGTTGTAGAAATATTTCACTAAATGTGAAATATATTTGATTATTTTATATGCTATGAGTTTGGTATTTTGGTACATTTTTCTTTCTGTGCATATTACTGTGCTAAATGTCAAATTAAATCTAAATAAAGTTACGCCATTATTGCTGTTTATTTGCTTGTGTGCTAGATAGGCTGTTTTAAAATTGTTTTCAGTGCATGTCTCTGTTAAGAAAAGGGTTTGTTTCATTCTTAGGTCTGTTGGGGCTCTACAGTGCTTTTGGAAATGCTGTTGGGAGTTGCCATTGAACTGAGGGAGAGTGGCAGTTGGGATGAATTAACCAGGGCAGGCTAAATGGCACACAGCACTGGGGCTGAAGATGAGCACTTGAAATCCGAACTTTCTGTCACCCTGGCTCTCCCTCCTGAGGGAGGAATGAGATCTATGATATCCTGCTGTTTCCAGGTTGAGCCTTATGACAGCTGTTTTGGTATTTATGCTGTGTTCAGTTAGCTTGCAGGATGGATTTGAGAGTCCTTGGTAAACTCTGGAAAGCTGGGAAAGGAAAGTGGCCAGAACACGAGAGGTGAGGCATGAATGCCACCTCCCCAAAACTTTGAGTCTGGATTTAGGGACTCCTGGCTCTGCCTGGATGGGCTTCAGGATTCTTCAGCAGTAGTTGAGGTCTGTCTTACTGATGAGAAATTATTCTTTCACCCACTCCAGGTCCCACAGCAACAACCTTTGGTGGAGCAGCAATACTCCACACCCAGTGAAATTGGTTCTCCTCAATGGCATTTTCTCTGAGCATGGAAAGAAACCAGGGCTGGCATTTTCTCTGAGCATGGAAAGAAACCAGGTTCCAGCAATAAAATGGAGAAAAAAAATGAGAAGAGTCAATGTACAGGCAAAAATAATTTCTCATGCTTCCTGGAGCTGCTACAGGATTCTAGATTATTAGTGGTGCTAGAGAGCGGAGTTCCAGCGCATGCAAATAGAAAATCTACGGGCAAAATTCCATCCCTTCTGCACAGTGGGGCTAGCCCTGGAGCTGGGGGCCCTCCAGAGGTGGCTCCTGTGAACAGGATAAAACAGGACAGCTGCTATGGGAGACAGGCATTCACCTCAGTCTAGAGGGATTACAGAACAGGGGAGGTAATATCAGGTCTCTGTGTCAAGTATTTGTATGGTCACAGGGCTAAATGGAACAGCAGCTGAGTGTTGCAGAGCAGCTGCACAAGCCCTGGGTGTGCTCCTGCTCCTCTCCAGCACAGGTGTGTGCCTGTGCCCCTTTGGCAACCTCTCCCTGGTATGGCTGTGCAGGAAGGCCTTGCAAGCAAGGGACCTTGGCAGGAGAAGGGGGCAATGCCTGCAGCCATGTGGGATGAGGAGGACTCAGGAGATAAAGAAACAGCTGTGAGAGGATATTATGAGAAGCCTCTGGGGTGGGAGAGGGTTTTGTTGAATGTTTTATTCAGCTGGTTAATGTCACCATGCTGCACACAAACATCTCACAAGGAGATTGAGGGCAAGCACAATCCCCTTCCCAAGCAGCCTCAGGGAAAGTGAGCCAGCTGCTCCTTGGCTAAGGCACTGTCCCTTGTGCTCATGTGGTCAACAGAATGTGGTGGGACAGAATGCCTTTGCTCCCTCCAAGACCACACCTTGTCTTTGTTTTGGTCATGCTTAAAGCCAAGACCAAGCTCTCAAAGAAGAAGACATTAAGCAGAGCCCACGTAAGCCCATTGCAGAGCTTCAAAAGCTGCTGGAATATGCAGGATCTTGATGCTTGGGCCCTTGCAATTAAGATGGCCCATGTGGGCAAGGCATCAACACTTGCTGAAAATTTTAGAGGCCTGGAGATCTGGCAGAGAGTGGCTGTCAGCTCCCAACTTATGTCTGTGCCTCATTGCAAGTGATGCACCCCAGGGCATGTGGGCAGGGAGCAGCAGAGGAGGAGCAGCCTGGGGCTGCAGAGGGGGGCTCACCCCACAACCCCACCTCCTTCCACCACATTTGCTACTTAACTCCTTCTGGGCTGGCCACTCTGCAGTGAAAAGTCAGAGGCCATTGCCAGGAGCAGCCCTGCAGCCATCACTCACATGCACTTTGGTCCTGCTGGCATCCAACCAACATCCACCAACCAGCAGAGCAGCTGATCAGATGAGGGCTTCTGGGGTGTCTCTTTCACAGTTATCTCCAGGGTAATCTGTTATCTAATAGCTCTCCAGGGAGGTCCTTTTTACAGGCATTTCTATTACTGATGATGAAGTGATGCTCAACATGTTGTGAAAACAAATCTAATTCTTATGTCTCAGAAGCAAATAACTTGATGACTTATTTCTACATAAACATATGCCTTGGGGCTGCATATTGCTGGGTTTATTTTATGGGGTAAACATCAGCTGAGGCCTGTATTGCTTTATCACCTGCTGCTAAATAGATGGAGGTGAAGTATCAGGTTTCCATTAACTGAAAGTCTGCTCCTTTTCCTAAGGTGAGATTCCTCTTTTTTCTTTTTTCCATGGGTCCTGCACTGCTGGCAGTAGCTCAGCCATGTGCTGGTCTCCTCCTCCTACCTCCTCTGTTAACAAGCACATGGCTGATGAGAGGCTGCAGGCTCTGGAGATGACGCTGCAGGTATCAGTGACATTTCACCAGAGATGGCTTTGCTGCAAGGGCAATTGATTTAATGATTTTGTTACTAGAGCGCTGCTGCAACCACTTCCCCAGGATGAGATCTCATCACTCCCTAAGTGGGTGAGAAGACAGTCGACAGCCTAAAAATATCGGGAGTTTAGGAACAACAGGAGAACTAGCTGGGGAGAAAGCTGCAGGGACTTTCTCTCCTCTTTTTGGCTGCAGTGGGATCGATGGATGCGCGGGGCTCGTGGCTGCCCCCGCAGGGAGACGCGGCTGGATCCTCCAGAAAGGCGCCTGTAGAGTCATGTGCTCTTTAAACCTAAACCCGCCCAGAACCCAGACACAGGTGGGGATTTGCAGAACGTGGGGAGCTCTTAACGCTGTTTCAGCCTTTGCTATTCACATGCCCTCTGAACAGAGAGAGATGTGGCTTTCTCAGATTTCTCCTGAGAGAAGCTGTGAGAGAAGCAGAGAAAAGAATGATCAGAACAATCCTTATCTCATTTGCTGCTCCTGTGTTTGTGCCACGTGGAATGTGTTCTGGAGATTGTTTACCAGAAGTGATTGCTTGATTGGATTCTGGTGATGGTTGTTTGGATTCGTTGACCAATTGGATCCGTGTGTGTGTGTTGGGATTCTCAGGCAGAGAGTCATGGGTTTGCTAGTTAGTTAGTTAGTGATAGTTCTTGTTAGTGTAATATAGTTCTAGTATAATATAGTATAATGAAGTAATTAATTAGCCTTCTGGTACCATGGAGTTCTGTGCATCATAGCACCGATATCAGCCCCTCGTGTCTCCACCTGCTCCCCCCGGACAGTGCCAGGGCCAGCACGGATTTACTGCTCAGCACCTCTCACCTCTCTCTCTCAGAGACCAGGAGAAACAACCTCCTCCCTTCAGTGGAGCTGCTGCAGGTGAGAAAATCACTGCCTGACACCTCGAGGTGCCTCTGGGGTTTCACTGACTGTGGGGCTGGCCCAGCCCCTGTGCTGTGGTACCCAGCCAGGGCACAGGGACCGTGCTGGGGGCAGAGCTGTCCCTGTGCTCTGGGTAGCAAGCATCTCAATTGCAGTGCTGGCAAAGGCAGCATTGAAAAATACTGTGTAAGGAAGGAATGATTTTGAGATATGTGACCTCAGTGAGAAAGCCAATATATTTTAAAGTGTTGTTATAAATCTCAGTCCTCTGTTCCTCCACAAACAAAATCACATGAAGAGATCAGGAGAGTGATCAAGCACTTGACAGATGCAAAACATACTGAGTCATGGAGAACAGGGGCAAAGAGAAACTGTGCAACACCAGACGGCACTGGCTAATAATTTGAAAATAAAAATGTAATTGGGAGTTAACTATTGGTCTTTCCTAGATCACAAATCAAAAGACCATTTCAAAATCCCTGGGTGGAAGACAAAGCCCAGGATGAATGAGCTGCAGCCCAGTGACCTGGTTTTATCCAGGCCAGTAGAGATCAGGACACATGAAAATGTTCAGGACTTTGCCACTAACCTTTTTGATTGCTGGTGGGGAAGTAGAAAACCCATAATTGGGCAAAATGTGGCTTGGAGCAGGAGTAACAGAGAAACTGGGCCTCAACAGTGCAGTCAGATGAGAATCCAGTGAAGTGGGTCTGCTATGAGAGGTGCCCTGGGAAGGCTGTTCAGCCTTCTGGTTTGGCAGGCTTAGAGAGGAAATCTGTGGATTTTAAGCTCTTACTCACAGAGACCTTCTCTACTGAAAGCATCGTGATGCTTCTTGGTTTTGACTTCAATGGCATTTTTCAGATTGACTTTTAAGCCTAACAGAAGGGGAAATGGGCTCTTGTTCCTTCAGGAGATGACAGTGTATTTTTAAAAACAAATTATGCGTGAGGGCTAATTAACTTGACATTTACAGCTTAGCATTCTTCTGGTTAAATCTGCTCCAACTGAGACCACGTTTTGTTGCAAGAAAACTTCTGCCTGGTGTTTCCTTCCTTCCTTCCTTCCTTCCTTCCTCCTGCTGCTTCATATGCTGTGACATTAAGGCCATGAGCCACCTTCCAATGTCCTGTTTGGTGACTTCCAGTGAAAATTTGTGAGTGAAGATTTCAGGTTTAGCTGTGGGGCCCGAGACATGTCTCAATGGTGACATCTTTCTCATGGTCCTGGTCAGTGCTCTAACAGCTAGAAAGTGCTTACTAGGTTCACCTGTATCTATCCAGAGAGCATTTGGGCACAGGGGTAGCTGCAGAAAAGCTGCTTGGAGAAAGCTCCAGCACAATGAATCCCTGCAGACTGTACAAAGGGAGTTAATAGGATGCTCTCATTCACAAATTGTATTAGAAGACACTGATGACAATGAGCTCGCATCAGCTGCTCACCCTGCACTTCTGCTCCCTGCCATCCCTAATCAAGTTAAGGTGGTCTAGATGTACCTCTTATTGCTTCAGGAGAAAAATGTGTCCTGCTTGCTCCTGGGAGTCACAGGTAACCAATGCAGCAGAGGCCAGGTACAGCAAAGGCACAGCCCCATCCCTGGCACTGTGAACTGCCACGTTTGCAGGGAGGTCAGTGGTGAATCACAAGGGCCAATCCCCAAGGCCCAGCTTCAGGGAGAAGCTCCCAGGGCCCTGCAGGACAGGATGAAGGGATAACATGCACCAGCCTTAAGATTGGTTTGTGGGAGGGCTGCATGTCTACATTACTATGTGCTCATGTGAAAACACAGACCTTGAGTTTCTCCCAAGGTTAGATTGATAGATCTCTTTTAATTCTTTTCTCTTGATTTTTAAGCCTGAACTGACACATCTTTGCCAGCAAGGTGAGTTATTTATGTTCCCTACAATTCCTGCAATATGAAACTATAAACATAGTTTAAACATATTTCATATAAACATAAGTGGTGGTGGTGGGTAAACAACCAGATCCGAAGGACACAAACACAAGTCCCAAACCAAACACTCAGCTGTTGTAAAGCTCAGAAGCTCTAACCAGTTAAATTGTATTTAACAATACAGTTTGTATTGTTAAACACAATACAAATGGAATGGACTCAGTGTCCAGCTTTTGAGGCTGATGAGCTAAAATTAGGGCAACTTGGACAATGAAAAAGAGAGGCAGGATGGCAAAAGGGAGGACATGAGGTTTTGGCAGAATTAACTGTGTGCTAAAATAATCCTTAGGGGACTGGTATTAGTGACCAGCTCTCCTGACAGCTCCTTTGCATGGAATATGCTGCTCACCCATCACAGCTGCATTTAGGTGTAGAAGCAGCCTCCCAGGGAGCACTGCTCAGAATGGAGGTAAGTCTCCAGGTAAGCCCCACTCTATGGGAGGAAAAGCAAGCCTGTGTATTTGGTAGAATCACCTGCATGCAATTATTGACCTCCCCAGAGATCCTGGCTGCTCACCAGCACTAAGCCACAGGCTGGCCCAAATGGTTTGCAAAGAAAGGCACCCAATTCTCTCTGAATAAGGCCCCAAATTTTAATCTTTTAATTGATGCAGCAAATCTCTTTTCTGCCCTTGAACTGAGAGAAGTGGGTGCTTTTGTCAGGCAGAGAACAACCAGAAGCACATTTCAGAAGCACATGATGTACTGAACTCTCTGGAGACTGCTAATGATGTTTGATTAATTTTCATTATCAGTGTGAGCAAGCTTTGAGCTCTCTCTGCATCTGTCTTATTTAGAGTTGTCTTTTCTTTCTTAGTTTAATAGCAGCTTCTACAGACAGTGATCTAATTGTTCCTCAGCACCTGCTTGAAGCCATCCAAGTTAAGGATGGACATTGTGTAATTTGCAGTACATGTGATTTGGTCTTTAAGGCTCAGATCAAATAAAATGGAACAGCAAATGAGGCAGTAATTGAGTTAAGTGGAAGGCTCTGTGCAGGCTGATGCTGGGGTCACAGAAATGCTTGTGCTGGACAACACTGGCAATGGAACAAATCAAAATACATGTGTTGTGGCCACTCAGCAGCAGGATGAACAGTCTTCCAGGGGATATCCTGAACTCAATAACCCACAGAATGCTTTCTGTCTACCAGGGTAACTGGCTTTTGCAGTGGATTTTATTCTGAATCTTTGCTGTGTTGCAAAACTCTTCAGCCATGGCCCAGTGAGTTCAGGTGTGCTGCTGTTAAGTGCCCAGGATGAGCTGTGTGCTGTCACCTGTTACGTGTTTCAGGATGCCTGTTACCATCCTCAGGTGCAGTGCAGGGACCCCCTGTCACACACCTCACAAAACCTGTCCTCGGTACAGCCATGGCCATGCCAGGGCAGAGAACATCACAGTCACAGAGCTGCTCATGGGCAGAAAGGGGATAGATACCCTTAATCAGCACTCAGCTGCAAGCTCCTCTCAGTCAGGCAGTCCTGGAGGAGTCCTGGAAGGATCTCAGCCATTTTTTGGTTGTCGAGCCTAATTTTGATTCCCTCCTAGCCAGATAACAACATGCACCCGTTGAGGCAAATACTGAGCAATTGGGAGTGGTACAGCCAGAGCCACAGTCGGAGCTCTTGGTCTACATGTGAAAATCTTAGAATCTGTGCAGGAAAACAGTTTTTTTATAAAAAGAATATCATCCTCTACCTCACTATAACATTACACTGGACTGGCAGGCAGGAAAACTTATTCTAATTTCCTCCACCCTGCTTCAATGTCCTGAACTCATCTTTATGCTCCATATTTCTCATCTGCTCCTGTTCATTGGCTTGTTCAGTCTCAAGGCTTTGCTCAAGGAATGCTAGGAGGCACACAGCTTTTGGAGGACTGGCAGGACAAGGCTCACCCCCAAGAAAAGCAGATTGTTTTATCCAGAGCATTAATCCAAACAACTATTTGCCATCTACTACATGAAATTGGGAGTTATTTGAAGTACCGTTAGATATTAATTCACTTGAGCACACAAGGAGAAGCAGCACTAATGAAGAAAATAATATAGTCCTGGAGCCAACCCACAAGTCATTCCTGATTACACTCCAGAGGAGCAGTGTGCAGAGGGAATGGCAAACCAAACCCAGCCTTTCTGCCCGTGTCTGGGTGCTGGGGAGCTTAATACCTCTGCTCTGCCCATCAAAACACCATTTGCTGTTTCAAACAGATCTCTCCTCCTTGGAAAAAGCTTTTGGCAATTGTCTGGGTTGAAAGCCGGAGCCTGGGCACGCTGTCGGGCGCGATGAGGCAGTCGGGGGAAGCCGGCAGGAGCTGCTTTGCAGGGTGTTGTCATGGGAACGGAGCAAGTAGGGCAGGAGCGGCTCCGCATCCTCCTCCGAGCGCGGCGGCACAAAATCGATGCTGATTGCAGCGCCGGCAGAGAGTGAACCTGAATGAAATATCTGGCAAAGGGCAGAATGTCCCTTTGTGGGAAAGGGGTGTCACTCCTGATTTGAGCGGAATACTGGAGGTCATTTTAGCTGCCTGTGAATCTGGCATCCATAATGGTCAGTGGCAGCACACACTTGATCTTGGTCACTTGAGTGCATCACCATGGTGGGCAAGCTCAGAATATAAAATATTGCCATCGTGTCAGTGTTTGTAGTAATCTGAAGTATCAGACTCACCTTGCACAATGCTGTCTTTGAACACACCTTACTTTCTCCTTGTGGTCTGTGTAAGTGGAATTGTTGGAATTTCCTTTATGAGAAACACTTTGTGTGATACTGTGGTTGCTAGGGACAAACAATGGTAGTGAATGGTTTCCTGGATAGAGAAGAATACAGAGATTCCTGCTCTTTCAATTATTAGAAATATGTATCTAAAAGGAAAAGAATACTGTTAATGTGGCACCACAGAGACCAGTGGAAGTAGAATTAAATGCAATAGGTAAGAAAAGATCTGACAAAGGCTGAAAATGCTAACAGAAAAAAAGAGCAAAATGCAATTTGTTGCCTCCAAGCTTTCATTTTGCTTTGCCCAGGTCTGCTGGCAAATAAAAGATCCCCTAATTAAAGCAGGCATCTGCAGAGTGACTGCATTGCTGCCCATGACCCAGGCCAGCAAGGTGCTCAGTGAACACTCCTCATTTCCTATCCACAGTGAAGTGTGAATGAGGGGCCCGCAGCCATCCAGGGCTTGCTTGATTCATGCTTTGGAAAAGTGACCAAAAATAGCAGGCAGGGAAGAAAATGGAGCCAAAGCATGGAGGTGTTCCCAGTTTGCTTGTTGAGGTCATTGAAATCCCCCTCTGCTTAGCAACAAGTTTGAGGCAAGTAATGATCAACTTTGCCACAAAAATGCTTGGAGTTGTATCATAAACATAATCTTACCTTGCCTTTAACCTCCCTCTCCCTGGCTCTGGTGTTTCCACGCAGGCTGCAGCAAAGGCTGGAATGAAATGGCTGGCACTGGGTAGAGAACATTCAGGATTTATAGTTATTTTATTCTAGTGCAGATCCCTTTGAACATAAAACAGGAAGCATGAATGTATTAGAGCAATCCTTGTGGATTACTCTGTATGAGGAAGAAACTGTGGTTCATTTTTGGGTATGTTTGCCTCTGTGCCTCTAGCAAAAGCTCTCTGGGGTAGAACAAGGAGCAGCAAAGTGTATGAAGCAGCACTGACCTTGTCTCCCCCATGAACAATTCGTGCAGGGCATCTGAGGTCTTGCTGGGCCAGGGCTGGCAGAAGCTATTTATAAGTTTTGCATTAAACAAACAAATGCAGAAGCTGTTCTTTGTGCTGCAAGGGATGAAGCCAGAGTTGTGGACTTGGAGATCATGGTTAAAGAGCTGAAGCCCCTGTCTCAGCCACAAGCTGCTGTTCCTTGTATTTGCAGAATTGTCCTTTGCTGAAGGAAGGGGCATGCAGCAGGAATTGCACTGATAAGAGCATGACACATGTCACTAATTGAAACCACACACAGAAAGGGCATCATCCCCATGTATGTGATGTGGGGACTTAGCTGCTGCAGTGTGTGAGAGCCCTGACTGACCTTGCATTAGCAGAGAGGGACCTTGAACTCTCACAGCCTGCAGAAAAGTCAGGAGTGGATTCACTGAGACAGAAAGATAAAATAAATGCACAGCTCTTTCATCACTTCCCTCCATTTGCTTCATATCATAAATATCAATACAATTATAGAAATACAGAGGTAAACAGTTTGCCCAGCCTGCCCTTTCCATATGCATGCATTTCTGCTGTGAAAGGCTTTATGTAACTCCTGACAGCAGATTGCAAAATAATGCCTCGGTTATGGAAGGAAGCCACAAGCCATTACATTGCATTACTGTAATGTAATGGGTCCCTGAGAGGAGCCAGATTTGGAGAGCTTGCTTTTATTGTAAACCTTGTACCCCATCCAGCCCACTGGCATTGATTTCTCTTTGTTTTCTCCAGAGATCAAGGACCACAAGGCCAGAATAGCAGCTGGACCGGAACTGAGCCATTGGGGTTTTGGCCCCAAACAGAAACTCATGAGACAAAACTGTGCTGTTTATTTGAAGGGATGCAATACCAGTGACAGAACTTCTTCAGATGGATGCTGATGACCAATCTGCTGAAAGGTGAATTTCTCATTAGCCTCCTATCTGCTGGAAGGTGAATTTCTCATTAGCCTAGAGAACTGTCATTGTAATTAATCCCTTCCTATGTTTCTTTGTTAAGTAAAAGCTGCTGTGACAAGTGCTGCCATCATTTTAATTTTTAACTGAATATAGGAAATAGACAAAAAAGAATTTGTATTTACTTTTTCTCCTGTGCAAATGTCACACCACTTTGATGTTGGCAATAAGTGCAGAAGTGCTGATTCAATCACTTATTTACATAATCCCCTCAGATTTTTCTTTTATATCATTGTTGATAATGAAAAGATTTTCTCAGCTGGGAAAACAAAGGGAAGCAGGCAAGTTCTGAATGTGAATAGGCTGAAGTGGCATAAAAAGATGGTAATTTGCATTAGTAAAAATAATCAGAATGTGAGTGATTGAAATGATGGCAAATAGCATCTATCCCTACCTGCCCTGAGGAGAATCCACCCCGTGACAGTTCAGCTGCAGCGTGTGGAGCAGCCCTACACCAATTGTTTGACACAGCACAGCAGAGTCCAGTGTAATTACCACAGAGCACAAAGGAACTTTGCAGAGAACACTTTTAAAATACTCATATTCACATGTGAATCAGTGCAGCACAGTAAGGAGGAGCAGAGGCACAGCTTAGGGCACTGTTGGCTACAGAGACTGTGCGGCTCCAGCAATAGGGAAAGAAATTCAGGAGCTCACCCTGCACATAGAGTGCTGGAAATACAGAGCTCTTGATCAGCTATTCTTGTGAGATGACTGAGCAGGAAAGATGTGGCCCTGGAGCATCTGCCCTGCTTAGAGATGCACAGCCTCAGTTCTTATTCCCAAAATCCCGGCTCAGGCTGTGCCCAGCAGCTCAGGGGGATGCACCCCCTCCATGGCCGGGGGACCAGGGCTGCCTCCTCCCCAGAGCCTCAGAGGCAGAGCCCTTGAATAACCAAAAACGACCTCCAGGAGCTCCTGGGGGCACTTGGTGTGTGAGTATTGCTGATGGAGACAAACATGAGAGCAAGTACAAAACTGTCAAACCTGTCACTTGACACAGCACACTGACAGCAAAGTGCAAGGTTTAGCTTAGAGAGGCCAGTGTAGGGCTACAGCCCTCAAACAAACCTTGTTATTAAAGCAAAGGGTGTGTGTTATTTTTAAACAGCAAACTGGATGAGAGAGCTCATCTCCATTAACTTGAAGAGGATTGGTCTAGTAAGGAGAGAGTTAGCAGTGCAGGGAGCAGCCTGCTGTCACTGAAGCTCAGACTCTGATAATCCAGTGAGAGCTCTCTTGAAGATGAACCACATCTTCAGCCCTTCTGGAAGATTAGCAAGCTGAAAAGTAATTATAGTCATAGCAATAATTTAATAATTTCCTTTAAATCAAATTTGTATACATTTTTTAGCTTTCTCCTTTTTTAAAACTATTTTAATAGTATTGCTTCTGATACTGGTGTGATGACAAATGCATTAAAAAAATTAATTGAAACAAAGCTGAAAAAAATCTAAATGTTAAGACAGAAACTCCTAAGTGTTCTTTTCTTGATAATTCTTTCAGGAGCTTTGTTTACCAAGTCACTTATTATTGTTTTCTAGGGGAAGAATGGACTCATTTCTGGAAGAAATAACCTTTACCTCCTACAGCACCAAGAACCTGTGGATCAAAATATCTGTTTTGAGTTTTTTGGTGTTTCTGGCTTTGAGGAAGCTCCAAGACTGGGCTTGAAGTTCCCAAAAGCTGTTCCAGCCACCTAAACAAAAGCACATTTATTACCTGTGTATCAGAACTCTCTGAATGGGGGAAAAAAAGTTAGTTTGTCAGGCTCTCTTTTCCTACACCAAACTCTTCCAAAGGCAGTGATGCCTCTGAAACTGCATATTGTTTACTTCAGCTCAAAATGTGATCTGTGTTTTTCTAAAGATTCAGCATGTTTTTCAACTCAGCAGTCAATCTGCCCATTGTAGACTATGGCTGTGGGTGGTGGGGAAGACACAGAGCCACCTTCACACTTCAAAACACTTCCATTGCAGATCCAGGCATTAAACAGACAAATTGTTTGGCTCAGGCTGAAACCTGATGTACGCTCATTAAAGTCTGCTGGAAATTTTCCCTGAATTTTAAAGAAAGGTGTTTTGTGTTTCCATAGTAACTCCAGCTCCTTTCCTGAGCTGTCTGATGCACTGCTGGTATTACACAACCTATTGTGTGAGGAGGGAGTGAAGAGCACTGTGGAAAAGCCTACTGAATTTAAGGATTATAAAATTACAGCCACTGAGTGGGGGCTGGAGAGGGAGAGGGCAAACACAGCAGCTTTTGGCCATGTTCAGTTTTGCTCCTTGGGAGTTTAGATAGAGAACCATGGAATTGTAGAATGGTTTTGGTTGGAAGGGACCTTAAAGATCCTCCTAGTTTCAATTCCCCTGCCATGGGAAGGAACAACTTCCACCAGAGCAGGCTGCTCAGAGGTCCATCCAACCTGGCCTTGAACGCTGCCAGGGATGGGGGATCCACAAATTCTCTGAACAACATGTGCCAGCCTCTAACACCTCCACAGTAAAGAATTCCTTCCTGATATCTCATCTAAACCAGGTCTCAGTCTGAAGCCATTCCTTTGTCCTGTAAATAGGCCCTCTCCACTTGTTGTGTAGGCTCCCTTCTGCCACAGGAATGACTACAGAAAGACAGAAGGAATGGAAAGGAGGAGAAGGAATAAACAGGCTGAGTCACACTGCCTGCTGATCCTCTGTGGAGCTCTCAGAGGAGCTGAGATGAGCCTGAACTGTTTCCCAGGCTGGGCTCAGGCCCTTATTCAGCAGTGCCAGGGACAGGCCGGGTCCGGCCATGGCAGTGCCAGGCTCAAATCCTTATTCAGCAGTGCCAGGGACAGGCTGGGTCCAGCCCTGGCAGCGCCAGGGGGGTTTGGGGTCCCTACACAAGGAGGGAGATTTGTAGATGGCTTCACCTGCCAGCTCTTGGGGAGCACAGCTGGAAATGCTGGGGAGCACAGCTGGAAATGCTGCTTCTCACCAAGGCTGGCTGCCCTCTGCAAGAGGGTGATCGCTGCCCTTCGGTGGAAATAAGTAATCACATGAGAAATGAGGAACATTGCTGGATTTTAGTGATGTCTTCTCAGAGAAACAGCTGCCTATAAAATGCATGAAGATTTATACAACTATGTGTCCAGATGTGTAAAAACTGGATTATATGCTGCTCACACAGCATATATGGGTTAGAAGTGACTATTAGTACCACTCCATGATTGGAGTGGTACTAATAATCACTTCTAACCCATTCTAATAGGGCCAAGATTGTGGGAGCTATGGGTCAGTCAGCCCTACCTCTCTTTAAAAAAGGACGTGTTGAAACTAAAGTGTATCCAGTGAAGGGTAACGAGGCTCCTGAAAGGCTTCGAAAATATCTTTTATGGGGACTGGCTGGGATGGGTTTGCTTCGCTCAGGGGAGACCTCATGGCTCCCTACACCAGGCTGAGGGGAGGCTGCCGTGAGCAGGGGGCTGCTCTCTCCTGCAGTGCCTGCAGTGAAAGGACTCGAAGAAATGAGAAATAAGCTGAGACAGGGGATATTCTGATTACACACTAGAACAAATTCTTTCACTGGCACCGTGGTCAAGAACTGGAACAGGCTGCCAAGGGAGGCGGTGGAGTCACCATCCCTGGAGATGTTCATGGAGTTTCTGAACCTGGCGCTGGGTGACACGGTTTAGTGGTTACAGTGCTGTTTTGGTGCTTGGACTGGATGATCTTGGAAGTTCCATCCCTGACGATTCCACGATTCCAGGAATATTTCTGCGCCGGCCGGCCTGCGCCCGGAACCACCGTGCGGCGCCGCCGTTCCCGCGGGGACGCCGCCACGCGCGGACGGCGCCCCACGTGAGGCGGCGGCAGGCGGAAGTGATGGCGGCGGGGGCCCGGCGGCGGCGCGGCGGCCACAAGCGGCGGTGAAGCGGCCACAGAGCGCCGGGGCCCGACATGGCAGCCCGCGGGGTGCGCCTCTGCTCGCTGCTGCTGCTGGCCGCACTGGCGGGGCTGGGCGCCGAGGCCAAGGTGAGCGGGGCGGGACGGACGGGTCACGGTGGTGCTCCCGGTACCAGGCCCTCCCTCCCTACGCCGCCCCCGCCGGGCGCTCGGTTCCCGCGGGTGGTCCCGCCCTCCCGGCCCCGCTGCTGTTCCGGGCGGCTGTAGGGGAAAGCCGGAGCCGGTGGTTCGTGCGGGCGCTGCCCTGCCCCGCTCGGCGGAGCAGCAGGGTCCGCCGGCGCGGCCTCGGCGCCGGTTCCTGCGCTCCCGGTAAGCTCGTAGCCGTTGTTGTTTCTTTGCCGTGGTGCCCGGGGACACCGTCACACAAAGCTGCGAGTGCAGATGGAGCTGCCGGGGCTGGGTGGGGCTGAGCTCCGCTCGCTGCCCGGCCTCAGCCGCTCTGGGTGCGAGCGCTCCGCTCCTGGCCCTGCCCTCATACCCGGGACTGTCCCTCGGGTCCCGGCGGCGGGCAGCGACACCGGGCCTTCTACAGTCACAGCACCCGCCTTTGACTGTTCCCCAATCACCTGCGGATTTTCTCCTTTTTAGTGGTAATCAGTGGTTTGACCCCTCTGCGGGGAGAGCAGGTTCGGTGTAGGGTGTGGTACGTGGGGTGTGGATTTACACGGCTGTCCTGAGACCCCCCTGCCCTGCTGCACCCGGCTCTGGCTCCCCAGCACGGCAAGGACGTGGAGCCAGTCCAGAGGAGGCCATGGAAAGGATCACAGGGCTGGGGCACCTCTGCTGTGAGGAAAAGCTGAGGGAATTGGGATTGTTTAGTCTGGAGAAGAGGTGACCTAATTGGAGTACTGAAATCCTCCCAGTACCTGAAATCTGTAAGAGAGGTGGAGAAGAACTGATTACATGGGCAGGTAGCATCAGGACAAAGTTTTACATTGGAAGAGGGTGGGGTTAGGTTGGATATCAGGAAGAAAGTCTCCTCTGTGAGGATGGTGGGGCACTGGCACAGGCTGCCCAGAAGCCGTGGGTGCCCTGAGCCTGGCAATGTTCCAGGCCAGCTTGGGCAGGGCTTTGAGCAGCCTGGTGTAGTGGAAGGTGTCCCTGCCTGTGGCAGGGGAGTTGGAACTGGATGATCCCTGCCAACCCAGAGCTTTATATGATTCTGTGCTAGTGCAGTCAGGGTTTCCCAGCTGACCTGTGCTCAGTGCTACTCTGACTTGGCTGCTCAGTACAGGAGTTCATTACCAATACTTGTTCACACATTCTTCTGTAATGCCACTAGAAATTGCCCTGAACTTTAGATAAGCCATGTTTATCCTCTGTCTCTTGTTATTTGCTGAAATAAGCTTAGCATTCTTTCATTCTTTTTAAGCTCATCACTGTATCTGACAAGCAGCTGTCCTCAACAAGCAGTTGAGTAATCAACATCAGCAATTTCTGCATGTGTGGTTTTTCTTAGAAAGAAGAATGAGCTTAAATTCCATTTCCCCCCCTCAAGAATGTGTTTCTATCTCAAACAGTAGTGTTACTTGATAAATTGCTCTACTTGCTTAGTAATTCTGAAGTAATTCTTGTTCTTAAACTTGTAGGAAGTCCTGAGTATGACTCTTCAGAGATACTTGCAAGTAATTTGTGTTAAATATGTCAAGTCATATGTGGAGAATGCCTTCTGTACCCCTGATACTATAAATTACATAATAAGATAATTGGTTCTAAGTGTGTTGTTTGCTTTGTTTGCTTCACTTTCAGAACTCTGAGGATGTCCGGTGTAAATGCATCTGCCCTCCTTACAAGGACCACTCAGGCCATATTTACAACAAAAATGTTTCACAGAAAGACTGGTGAGTGTGTGTGGCACATACAAAATGATAATAAATCTTACTGGTTAAAGCTTTGTTCTGTAGAGATTACATATGGATCTCCTGTGGTGGTACCAGGACAGAGCAGAGCATTTCCATGATTTACTGCAGCTTTTCTTTCAGAAGTACTCCAGAATTGAGCTCTAGCAAGGGACAAGGCTTAAACCCTCTAGCTTTTGTTCTGTCTTCCCTTTTGGTTTGTTTGCTTGCATGTTTAATTGTTTATTTAGACTTGGAAGTAGTAGAAGGGAAGAAAGTGATGTGTTTTTTGAATCCAGTGACTTGGAATGGTGTAAAGGCAAGGGAGCACAAACCTGGAACTGGGGCTTGGGAGTATTGTCTTTGCTTGCTCTACTCTTGAAAACCATCCCATCATTTAGGAACTGTTGTTTCTGGGGTTTTGTGAGGTTCCAGTAGATTTTGCACTTGCTAGCAAATTGGAGAAGAAAAAATGCTGATATTAATATTTCTTATACTCAGTAAGGGACTTTCTACTGCACTTAACCAACATACAAGTTTTCTGCAGAACTTGGGCAGTGTATTGACACAAGCTTTCAGTCACAGGAGCAGCAATTGCACAGATTGTGCCTGGCATGAATTTTTGATTTTTGTAGCTTGAATGCTGCATTCTTCCACAGTGGAAAATGTAGTTCTGCTTTCACATAAATCAGAAAAATAAACCCTTCCACTCCCCTGCAGAGGCTGTGAGGTGGCACTCAGCAGTTGCAGCTATGAAGAAGAAGTACAAACAAGACAGAAGAGATGAGCTGGTGCCTGGCTGAGTGTTTGCAGCACTGTAATTTAGCCCAGTAAAGTGTTGGGTGCCAGGCTGCTGCTGTCACTTCAGGCCTTGTGTTTCACTCCCTGCTGCTGACTGTGCCAGCACTGAGGTAACCAGGAGAAAGGTGAAACAGGATTCTGGTTGTGTCAGTGCTCTGCAGGGACCTGGTGTGAGCTCTGAATAACAGCCTGAGTCAGCAGGAAGACCAGCACTATGGAAGTTGTTGGAAGCAGTTGTCTCATGGCAGCTGGGTTTTAATGCTGTGCTACAGAGAGCACCTAATGTTGTCAACCACACTTTTCCACTGGGGACTGACTTACATTTGGTAATCTTTTAAGTCAAATGCTTTTGCTGAAAGCTGAATGTTCCTTATTCAATGTCTTGGTGCTTAGAGAAACAACCCATCTGACTTCCTTTTTTATTTCCCCAATGTCTGTACCTTGTGATGTCAAGAAAAAAGAAATTCAATTCATGAGTGTCAAAGAGAGACTAATCTCCCTTCAGACAGTGAAAGGATGGAATAAGGTTCTTTTGAGTATGGTGAAGAAAGAAGAGGAATTAGTAGCTGAAATTTACTTTTATCCATGATAAAATTATGCATTGTGCTGGATTCATATCCTTGGACTTGATCTGCTAAGAGCTTTAATACTTTCTCTGAAAAATGAAGACATTGTATTGAGTTAGAAAGATCTCAAAACTTGTTTAGCAGCTTGTCAGTAGCTGAATTTCTCATTTAAGTGACATAATTATGCTGTAGTGATTTATTTGTACCTGCAGTTTAGAAGGACTGAACTTAAGCAAGCTGAGCTTCTCAGCTCCTGCAGCAGAGTGGAACAGCTCAGCTAAAGCCAGCTCAAAACTGACTGGGCAGTTTCTGTGTTTCCTCAGTGATTGTCTCCATGTGGTGGAGCCCATGCCTGTCCCTGGACCTGATGTAGAAGCTTATTGTTTACGTTGTGAGTGCAAATATGAGGAGAGAAGCTCAGTCACAATTAAGGTAAGTAGTGTAATTCTGTTGGCATATATCAAAGACTTCAGCTGTTTAGTAAATATGTCTATTGTCTTTTAGAGAAATGGTATTTTTAAAGGGAAAACTGTTCTAAGGCAGCCTAAAATATAACTTTTTTTTGTAGTAGTTGTTCACAATCTTGAGCAGTAACAATAGCATCAAACTTAAGCTGAAGAAGTGAACCTGAGATCCTTTATTGAAATCTCCACTTTTGAGATCAGACTTTACACCTTGCTAAAATTCTGAGACATTTTGTCAAGCTTTGGGCTTTGTTTTCCTTATTATTTCAGGGGGCCTCTCATTACACAGCTGCCTTACTTTCTTACTATAAATTTTCTTTCTCTGTGTTTGTACTAACATGTTTTGTGTGCTCTTCAGTTTCTTGTCCCCTTGGAGCCATTGAGGCCTGGACTGCTGTGAATAGACTGCAGAATGTCTTTTAGTTTTTGACAACACAGACTTCTTTATTTTGGGATTTTAGAAGTTTGGTGTTTTGTTTTGCTTGGTGGCTGAATTCAGGTCTGTGCTAGACAAAGGGAGATCAGTGGGGGATGCCCAGATTTGTCACCTGTTTAATGGCCAGGCTGGACAGTTGTCTTGGTGGAAGTGAGAGTTATAACTCTGAATTGTTTAAAGAGGCGTAGCCTAAGATTCTTTGCAAGGTCCCACTGTTTCAAGCTGCCCTAGACCCTTTTACTACCATGTTGTAGTCTTTTGTTTCTGGATTTTAAGTCATCTGGTGACACTACCAAAGATCAAACTTTGGCTGTTCTCATCTTTTGGTCCTTGCTGCTTGTTGTGAGAGTGGTGGGGAAATGTCACAATCTTGGCATAAACTGTGCTTGCATTATGTAGGTGACAATCATCATATACCTGTCCATTTTGGGCCTGCTTCTTCTGTACATGGTGTACCTTACCCTGGTGGAACCCATCCTAAAGAGGCGCCTCCTTGGACATTCACAGCTCATACAAAGTGATGAAGACATTGGGGTGAGTCCATCAGAGTCTTTGTGCACTTGGTTAGCATGAAAATTGGGATGGTTGGTTGATAATTAATGATTTGGGGTGAGCAGCTTTTTTGCCAGGCAGTGTAAATGCTTTTCCTGCTGGGAGAGGAAAAGAAAGGTGTGTGATGACTCCTGTGAAGCCACTCTGTCATTTTTCACTGGGCTGGAAGCAGTGAGAACTGCTTCAGTTATGCCAGCTCTAGGCACAGATTGTTTTCATGGAGAAGAAACAGTGTAGGAATGGAGGTAAGAATATAAAGAAGTACAGCTTTTTTGGAGTTAATGATCCAGTCTTGCCAGGCATCATTTTTATGGGAAATGTTTACTGCTTAGATTGCTCCCTACAAAAAGAAAGTACAGGGGTTGCATCTTCTGCTGTTCCAGTTTGAGTTTCTTGATTCTAAAACTTAAAGAAGAAATTGCTATAATGAAGCAGAATAGTAATGGATGATAAAATAATTTCTTAGTATTACAGCCAGAAATCAAAATGTGGCAATATATTCCAACAGGTCAGAAGAGCTTTTTTTGGGAGAAGACGGGGAGCAGTCCAGTAGTGACAGGATTTTCTGTCATTAATGGCCTTTCCAGTCTCTTGCACTGGGTAACAATCACATATTTTTGTTATGAAATCAGGGTACATAAAGCATAGCTGTTAAAAGGTATTATCTGGGAAAATGCTTAATTTTGAGTACTTGATTATCCCCTTAGCAAACAAAAACATCTTTTAAAGTGAGATGGCTGATGATTGTCCCACTACTTCCCTGTGTGTTACATGTAGACATTTTTCAACTGTCTTTGTATTGACAAATTAAGTTTTTCCCAGTCACTTCTAGGAGGATTTTGGGTTGAGTGTTTGTTGGTTTTATTTTTTTTTGAAAGGAAGTATTTGAATGACTCTTCCTCTTTGTGCATTCTTATAGCCAATTGGGCAGCTCCTGCTTGAATTAAGTGAGCTGGTGCTGTATGCTAGATCACAAACAAATTTTTAGCTTAGATAAATTATCTTAATGCCTCCAAGTGTGAGTTAGTCTTTTGACTGTAGGTGGAAGAAGTGAGATAAATCCCATGGTGGAGTTCAGGTTAACTGCAGAATGAATTTACCTCAAAGTCTGGGTCCATCTTAACCAATGTTATGTTTTGCTGTAGCTGTTCTGTGAACATAACATAATTTAAGGTCCCTTATGAATTATCCCCATTCTTGCCTTCCCTCTTGCAAGCTCTTGAGATATTCTTGTCACACTTCAAAAATACCATATCCATGGATTTTATGGCTAAATTTCAAGGCAGTGTGTTCACTCTTTGTTGTTGCCCATTGGTGGCAGTGGGAAATGATGAGTGTAAGCCACTTCTGCACTCCTCTTTCCTCTTTTTCCCCCTTATTGTCTACATAGAAATTGACAGTATCTAGCGTTGGAGCTTATAATGTCATTTGTCAGGAAGGCCAGTACCATCTGGACTGTCCTGTGTTCTCCTACCATGTGTTTTACAGCAGCAAACCATGTGTTGCTATTGTATTTTTTTTTCCCCTGTGAATGAAGTGATCTGTCTCCTGTTAAATGCCATTCTAGGTACATGCAAATATTTTTGGCGAGGTCATAGCTCTTTTGATCAGGACTTGTCTGTTGTTCTCTATGGGAATATTTTTTTAATGCTGATTGTGGCTTTGGGACTCAGAGCAATAATTTCAATAGTTATCATTAATGATAATCTGTGTACAGTTTACAGTTGTCATTGGGCTGCTCTGCACAGTAATATCAGAAAGTATCCATTAATATGAATGTCTTCAAAAGTGTTCTGGGGAAAAAAAAGGATGTGAAATGTAGAGATACAAAAAGACAGTTATTTAACATAGGAGGTAATTATGTTATTTTTCATTATGTGTTGGATGCTTTCTGGTGTAGCTTTAGCAGCATGACTTTGCCCAAACAGTTTAATAGCCAAATAAGAAGTTCAGTTCCAACTCTTACTGTTTATAACTTGGCTATATTTGCTAGCAAAAACTAAAGCCTTGCAGGTACTGTTAGAAAACAGAGAGAGTAAATGTTAAACAAGCACTGGGTTCTTGTTGAGCTGTGTCACTTAAACAGCTGTATTGACACTGTGCTTTCAGACAGCTCAGCACAATAGGCTTAGTTTGGTAAACACCAGGGTGTGTTGGTTTGATATAGAAGCTGTATGTGAACATCCTGAACTGCCTGGCAGGAGATGGCCAGGAGCTGGCAGGGAACTGACCCCAATTCAGTTGTGAAGTGTATTCACACAGTCATGGGGGTGCCTGGGTCTGCTCTGGGCTGCAGATTGGGTGCAAGACTGCTGTGATCCTGGGCAGCAGGTGAGTGACAGTACAGTGAAGTTTGGGAAATCTGTGGAAATTCCTGCCAATGAGAAATTGAAGTACGGTTCCAACAGCTCAAAAACCTGCTTGGTCATCGTTACTGGCCAGCTTGTTGGGATATCTCATTTCCCTCAAAGGAAGACCAAACCCAACTGTTGGAGTAGATGAAACAAGAAAGCCTTATAAATATGATTGCTTGGCAAAAAATGTTGAGAATATAGAAACTATAAACGAGATTAAAATGAAAGCAAGTTTTGAGATCCCTTAGTTACTAAACAACTAGAAAACAATGGTGTGGCCAGCTGAAAGTAATCCCCTCTTGATGAAACAATACCCTCTGCTTGCAAGCAAGTCCAAGAGTCAAAGCAAACCCTGCCAGCTTAGCAAAAGGGGTCCAAAAAAGAGTTTTTAGAGTTTAAAATGTAACACAGTATAGTAATGTAGTGATTCTTACAGGTTGTATGGAAATGCTATAAGATTTGTATATTGTACTAGATTGGTTAGTGAAAATCAAAATATTCAACACAGAAGATAATTTATTGTATTGTAATGAAAACTTTGACCACACCTTTTCTTCCCTTCCCTTCTCTTCTCTTTGCTCTTTCCACTGCATCTTCCACTTCTTCCCACACTCTTAGTTCTCACCCCTGTACTCTCTTACGTTCTACCCCTCTCTTCTCTCGAGCCTGCTCCGAGCTGTGGCTGGCAGCTCCCAGCAGGGCCCTGCACCCAGGCCCTTTGCAATAAACCCCAAGTTCCACAACCTAGCTACAAAGATCTCTTGTCTCCGTTCGTCCCAACCGTGCAACCCCCGCACCCGTTCCTACAAACTCCTACACCCAGCCAGCCCCCGCAGGCTGTGGCGTGTTCCAGGGCAGCAGAGCTGGTGGCTGTGAGCAGTGACAGTGGTGTTTTGCCCCTGCAGGACCAGCAGCCCTTCGCCAACGCGCACGACGTGCTGGCGCGCTCGCGCAGCCGCGCCAACGTGCTCAACAAGGTGGAGTACGCGCAGCAGCGCTGGAAGCTGCAGGTGCAGGAGCAGCGCAAGTCCGTCTTCGACCGGCACGTGGTGCTCAGCTAAGGGGGCTCAGGGAGGAGCTCCAGGCATGTGGACTAGTGCAAAGAGCTGACAGCAGTCTTCCTGATCCTGCCAATTCAGAAGAGTTTTCTTGAATGATTTGTTATTGATTTAAAAAAAAAAACAAAACAAATTAAAGAAGTATTTGAGCTATAAAGGGATGTACTAGAGTGGAAGGAGTTTAAACAGATTAGTTCACCAAAAGCTTAAATCTTTATGTTTTCAAATGGCTTTTACTAACAAAACTGAAAAGAAAACAAACCCTAAGATACCTTGGGTTGCCACTGTGGTACATTATTTACAGTTGTGACTTTATGGTGGTTTTTAACTATATATTTCTCTTTACTATTTATGTGGTTAAAAAGTACCTGGGAACACAGTAATAACTTACAACTCACTAATCACTTTATGTAAAGACCTTTTGTAAATATACTTGGATTTTCTGCTGATTGATGCTAGGTACTGGAAATCAAAGTCTTGCAGTGTAGTTTTGGTCTCAGAGAATAAAACCTTGCTGACTATGTTCATTTGGTTTCTTGCACTCATACTTTCAAGATGCTTGTGTGGCAAGTGATGTCTGCAGACTTGAGGCAAAACATAAGTGGACACTGACTCCTGGAGCTGCATATTTCAAGTACTGTGATGTAGATAAATTCAAATGCAGTGCACATTCAAGACAGTGTTGACATTTTGTTCTATTTTGCTTTAACAGCTTAATATATTGTAGGTGTATGATAGCTCTTATAAAATCTTTCCCTTTCTTTTCATGGGTAAAGTCTCAGGAGTTAGTATATGATGAAATATTTATTATAAAAATCTTCCTGCATTTGTCTGGATTGATGGTGTAAGGCACATACTTTCTCTAGCACCTGTCATCTTGGGAGTTAGGTGTATTTTTTTATCTGTGACTCTGTCTTCATCTCTCTTCAGAGGTTATACAGTTGCTGGATGACTAACTTTCATATATCCCCTTTGGAATGTAACAATTAAAGATAAAACTGATTTTTGAAAAATGGATCTGCATTATCAGTTTGTCATCATTTTTCTCCCTCATTATGCTGCATGTAAATTCCATCTATAAAAGTGCTCCCCTAAACACGCTTCAGAGGAGAAATGTGCACTTGTTCAGTGATTAGGTAAAGAAAGGCTCATCAAATTGTTAATTGAAAGAAATTTTTAATCCCTGACTCAGATGTAGCTTGCATATGTAGTTGCATTGTTGTGTGACAGTTTTCTGTTCAGTGTGGAAGGAGGTGGTCCATGGAAGAATACTGTTTCTGGGGGCAGTTTTGGCTTGCTTGCTCCATGCCTGGGGGACAGACAGGTACACAGCTTTGTTTGCATGCCAGTCCTGTAGACTTCCAAAACTGAGTTAACCTGGAGTGATTTAAAGCAGGTGGTGAATTGGTGGATTTACAGGATTCTTACTCTAAATTGAAAAAAAAATTGCACAAGGATTGCCAGGTCAAAAAAAAAAAATCAGGCTTGGGTTCAGTTTTTGTGTTCAACATGGCTCCAGTGAGTGGGAACTTGTTCAGTTGGTACTGTTTGGTTTCTGGTTATGACACTTAGGGTCTACTAAAGAAAGAGAATGCAACTTGTTTGTGGAATAAATGCCTTGATTGTTGAGTATCCCAGTCCTGGGAGTTGTTCTACCTCTTGGCTGCCTTTCCTGTGAGGCCTGAAGCTGGTGTGGGAAGAGGGAAGTTGGATGCAGCACTGTGGCTCACACAGGGGCAGCAGAAGGTGAAGCTCTCTTTCCTTGATGGGTGACAGTCACAAGAAGCAGGACTGAATGTATATCCATCTTTTGCTAGTAAAAGTATTTCTGATCTTACAGTTTTAAGCTAAAGTGGTTTGGGTTTGGATTTTTGTTTATGCTTTGATTGATAGAAGGGCCAAACCATGAGATAGTTCTAAGTGTCAATCCTGTTAAATGTGGAATTTTGAAGATAAGTGTCCTATTTTACTGCACCTCTATAATGGGACAGCTGTATACTGATATATGTAGCATCTAAGTACATGTATACATTGCATTATAGATTCTGTACTGTTTCTCTCTTAAAGCAAAACTTGAGTGGCTACTGCTGGCTCACTGTTTTCAAATCTTCTCTTCTTATATATATTCACCTTTTATATGATGTTACACTCAACATAAAAGAATTTCCCAAAATTACAGGTATAGTGGTTAAATTTAAAGGCATTAAGCTGGCTACTAATGTGTCCTCACCTGTAGTGGAGAGAAATCCATCACAAATTTCTAAAGAAATGCTGTTTTTCTGTGTTTAAAATGAAGCTATGGAAATTAGTTTGCTTATGTCTTGACAGTGAATATTTACCTAAATTCTAGCCAATTGTTCTATTTAGATATTAGAGTACAAAATGCCAATAAATGAAAATACTGCTTTGTATTTTCATTACTATACTGTAGTAGTCTGCAACAGAAGGCAAACAGGAAGTGAACAAACTGCATTCCTGGTTACTTTTTCAGGTAATCTGGATGTGTTCAATAGCAGTTTCAAAATTTCTAGCCCTTAATGCCAAGTTTTGTTGCCATCATAGCTGTGGTGTGGGTGGAAAAGCCCAACCAGAAATGAGCAGATCTAACTGTAAGCTACTTTGCATGTTGTCAATTGACTATAAATTGCAGCAGTCATTGACTCAGTGGAACAAGCTCCATAATTCAGGTAAGAGACTTGCATGTTGCTGTATCTAGCCACAGATCTTCACTGAATATCAATGTTCTTGTAAATCACTTCTACCAGCCATTTGCTAACAGTGCTTTCATAGCTTTTTAATGAATCCTGTTTAATGTGATCTCTTATTTAATAAGGTGTAAGAAAAATGGAACATTAACATCTTTTTTTTTTTAATATCATTCAGATATTTTCAGGTATTCATCACTCTTTAAACAGCACATCTTATTTCCCTGGATTTTACTTTCATCTGAAGATTGGTGAGTCTCTAGTCTAAGGGGAAGATGTTCCTAACACTTTGTGCAGGTGTTGAGGCAGCAGGTAACTGTTTTATGTAACCTTGTTACACAGCAGAAGTCTAGGTACTAAGCAACAAATACTGCAAGTGTCTCTTCTTGAGGGGTTATGTTGGTTTTGGTTTCTTTGGAGTGATGTTTTGCCATAATTTTTTTTGCCATGTAGCAGACTTCTCTTCCTCAGTGTTTTAAAGTTATTAGCAGCAGAAAGTTTTTAGGCAATAAGCCAATCTTATAAGTAGAAAAGGGAAAGTTGACTGTCTACTATTTTCATTTTATGAGGAGTGTATATTCACATATGTAAAAATATGTGAGTTTTTTGCATGCATAATAGTGTGAAATGGATGTGTGTTCATGCTTTTAGCCTACCTACAGAAGTACCTGTTTAAGATGCATGGGACTCCCACTCATGCCTAACAGCTATAAATGAATTCTTCACTCACAGGATGTCTGTTGTGAAATATATGTACATTAGAAAAATAGATAACTCTGCATATAGAGGCATTTTCATAGAATATGTTGTGAGAACAGGTCCATACCAAGTAAATATTCTCTGTGTAAATGTGGCGGGTATGAAGTCAGTAGAAAATATTACATTATCCCCATATCCTTGTGATGGATTTGTGTTATGGAGTTGTGATTGGAACATCTGAAGCTTTGGCAGATCTCTGTGAGTATGGAATCCTGCACGTTCTGGTAATCTAGTTTAATGTTCAGGTGTGGTTTCCATTTTAGAGGATGCAATAGAATCTAAGTGCTTTGGACAACTATGTATGGATGTACAAGTGGATGGTGAGTAAGAGCATTTTTTGATCAATTCTGTGTAGGCAAGCGTTGGTTGCAGTCTGTGAGGGTGGCTCACAGTGATTCTTTAAAAATTAGGTGGCTATTTAAAAGGTATTTAAAGAAGCTATTAGGTAACAGTCATTATATCCTCAGCAGTTAGGCTGATGTTTAGCTGCTTGAATAATGCTATTGGGAAGGCACCATAATGCAGCTTCTTATAAACCACTGCAAGGGTATCTGTGTGATAAATGTGTCAGGGTGATTTGAGTAGTTAGACTTGCTGTAATGCTGCTCTGAAGAGAGGGAGTGAGGGTGGCCAGTCTGCCATACAGGTTTCCAGCAGGGCCCCAACAGCTGTGTGCCATCCCTTCTTTGTATTACTAGGACATGCCTTTTTCCTTTAATAAAGTGTTCATTTCATAAATATGACATATTTAATATTTAATTCCTAGCAGTAGGATCGTTTTTAGTGTTTTATGTCTGTGTTTAATCTGCAGGTAGGTGGAGAAGGCATGTGAGGACCCAGGGAAGTGTTAGATTTAGTGGAAATTCTCTCGTCTCTAAACTCCTTGTAAATCTTTGCATGAGTGGATGTCAAAGCTGACAGACATGGAATTAAGATTGAAATCCATTCTCTGCACAGGGTTTCCATTTTGTTAAAATTATATATTGAATGTAGCATCCCGTGAATAGAGAGAAAAATAATTTTTCTTTGAAGTCTCTTTGTTATGAATAGGGAGACTTTACTGGAATTGTAGATTTAGTTTTTTTTCAGGGAGGGGAAGGGAGTGGGGAGAATGCCTCAGATGTTGGCCTGCTTTATTTGTTGTCTGTAAGTTTTGGTGGACTTGGAGCAAGCTAGACCTATGTGGAATGTATATAGGTAGAGTCTCCTAATTTCTAAAGCTGAGGTGAAAGGAAACTACTTTCTCTTTCCTTTAGGAAACTTTAGTGGCTTTATATTAATATCTGTTATGTATTTAATCAGTGTGACTGACTTGCACTTTCTTGTACTTTTTAAATGGGATGTTGTCTTGGTCCACCTGATCTCCCAACATCATTCTGAAATGTCACTAATGCATTAAAAAAATCTCTTCTGGAAAATGTCAGCAAAGCCTAGAGTTGGTAAGTCCAGGTGAGTTTTTGATACTGTTCAGTTTGAGCTGTTTAAAGTATTCTGTAATTATATGTTTCTAGGCTAAATGCAGAACCTGATGGATAGCAAAAGCTACTGTAACCTCATCTGTGCTGAGGCTCAGCACATCCAGCTGGCGAGGCCTTTCTGTGCAGACCCACTGGTCACATTTCACGTGTACCCAGAAGCACCAAGCCAGGTCCCTTTGGCCGAAGATTTGGCATTCCTGCCTCTCATGTCAGAGCATCTCATCACAGAGAGCTTCTACAGCGAGCCCTGCCCCTTTCCCTACCAAGTACCCCATTCCAGTCTCCACAAAAGTGAGTACTCCTATGGCTCAGCTTTCATCAGGAAGAGGAATGAGAGGGAAAGGCAGCGTGTTAAGTGTGTCAATGAAGGCTATGCCAAGCTGAGGCACCACCTGCCCAAGGAGTACTTGGAGAAACGGCTCAGCAAAGTGGAGACCCTGCGTGCTGCCATAAAATACATCAGGGACCTCCAGTCTGTGCTGTGCACTGACTCTGGGGTGGCAGGAAAAGGTGTCACGGAGCCAAACCAGGCACCTAAAGCCACTAACAAACCAGCCCAGTTTTTGGAGACGATCTGAAGTGTTCCAAAGCCAGCCCAAGGTATCCTGTCTGGGAATGTAGTAGCCACTGTGTCAATGACGTGTGTGTTCTGGCACTTCTTGGGAGCAGATCGTGGCACACGTCACTGTCAGCCCACACAAGAGCTTGAACGTTGCATATAGTTACTACACTTAGATATGAGAGGGACAACTGGGAAAATCTCAGCTGAATGACTTAAGTTAATTCATGAAAATCAGAACGAGTTTCTAAATTTGTCACCAAGCTAAAAATGTGACACCTATATGTGTGAAGTAACTGTATGTATCATCACAACCTGCATGCTTTAAAATAAAATCTACTTATGGGACTGAGATTCTCATTTTCTGTCATGTTATTGGTTTAATCTCACATGCACTTTCTTAAAATATTCACTCTAATTGCCAGTGTTTCTTTTAAAGTGCCTCTTTAAAGGTTCCAAGGAGAGTTTTTAGATGCCAAAAGAAAGGATAATTTAATTTAAAACAGAAAAATTGAGTAGGGAGGAGCTGTCTGAAGCACAGTTACTCAACATAGGAAGAGCATAAAATTTTGTGACGCTGTTCCATCTTTTTCTTACTAGTGAACATTTTAATCACATTGAAAACTTTCTGACACTGTGTAATTTCTGTTGAAAGTTGGATTCTTGTACAGATGTCAGTGCCCTTAAAAATTGCTAGGACTGCTTACGAAATACTCAGCATAAAGAGGGCTGGCAAGGTTTTGACCATCAGAATAAAAATAATCCTGCAATAGAAGTTTTTTGAGACTTTGACTGATAATGGTTGAGGTCTGGGGTCGTCTTCCCCAACCTCCCAGTCTGTTCCTCTGTACTGCTGATGGTTTCAATTAAGTGTTACAAAATAGAACTGTGTGAAGATGATGAAGAGAGTTGAGCTCATAACCAATCAAATGTCTTAACATTTACTGTGTGTAAAGGAATCATTGATACGAAATAATTCTGCTGCCAGCATGAGAGCTTGTAGGCTGGCTGTGCAGCAGAATGTATAAAAAAAATGCTTACAGGCTTCCCAGGTGATGGATCCTCCCTAACTGCACTTATCCCACCCTGTTACATTGGTTTTATAGCAGTGAATTGAAACATGCCTTAAAAAAGGCAATTGAATATTCCAAGCACCTCCATCCCCCAAAAAACCACAAACAAAACCAACCAAACAAAAAATCAACAAATGTCAACTCTTGGCCTTTCTTTTAAGGAGGATGTGAAAATTAGGGGTCTCAGCAGAGATTAACAGGTAGATTTCTGCATTATAACATAACATATTTTTGATAGGCACTTGGTAAGAGAGGGGTAGGATTCATTAATCCTTCCCCCTTACTGTGAAAGGAGAAAGTTGTAAAGTGATTTGACCTTGGTTTGTCTCAGCTTCATCCTTTCTGTGCACATTTCAAACATGTTGATTTGTCACACCCTGTGGTGGTAAGCTTTTTTTTTAAATTTTCCTTAACCTGAACTGTAACTTTGATGCTGGTTTTTGCCCTGCAGTCATAGGCAGAAGCCTAGAGGACACTGAGCTCTCATAAAGTTCCTTCCTTGTGGTGCAGGAGATCCATGGGGAGCTGAACATTGAGCAAATGTGTGGCAGTCAGATGGTCCTCTCTGAAGTCATGTTCTGCTGGGTTTTAACCAGTCAGGCCAGGATGGCCAATCCTGGGAGTAACAGCTGTGGCAACCTCCATAGCAACTGGGAAACACTGGCAGCAAAAGGCTCCCTGTGTCCAACAGGCAGAAGGGTGGCATTTCTGCATCCAGACTAAATCCAAATGATGTATTGTTACCAATAGCAGGTAAGTCTAAAATACTGCTGTGCCAAAGTACTTGGAGTTATCTAGAAAAAGTGGCATAATTGCCTTTGTCAGTGCACTGTTGTGTGTAGAAACAGGGATGTTAAACTGTGCTTTAATGTAGAAGTGATAGTTGCCTTTCTTTGCAAAGTATTACTGATTCTGTCTTGTTTTGGTTTATAACAGCAGTTTGTGCAGTCATGAAATAAATGGATATATTGTGCTGATTTTCTGACTTAAATATGAATTTTGTAGCAGTTAATCCACTCTTCTTGTTGGGTTTGCTCTACTAGTTATCTGAAATTATGTATCTATGTGGGAGTCTCCATAAAAAAGACTTCCAGATCATATTTCTTAGATAAGACACAAAGTATCATCTAAACATGAGTGCTTAAACTGCATTTTGTAAAATAAATTAAGCATTTAAATTTTATAGGTTGTTGAGTTTCCATGCAAATAAGTGATTCTAAGCAATATTTAAAAAGAAAAAGATTAATGGAAGCTTGTCTACTACATCTTTTGAAATTACCAGAGATAGCATCACAGCATTGATCTTACTGTGACAGCCTCTGAATAGTTATCACTTGTCACATCTGAGCATCTCATTCTTTCTTGTTGCAAGCCATAATCCTACTGTTAATAAAACATGACAGGGCAGCTGAAAGATCAAAATATTTCCTCTTAATACATCATTATAAATAAATAACAGGGAAATGTAATCTAACATCAAGTTCAAAACCTGTCACGTTTACTCAGCTTGTCAACTTCAGCTGTAATTTCTGTCTCAGCTTGTAAAACAGGGAAGGTTTGGCTGGCTCTGTACAAGACAGCTTTAAAGGAAGAATGTATGTGTAAGAAAAGAGAGCTGGAAACAAATGTTGGAGGGAGGTGAAAGTTACTATTTTCCTGGAGATTTTGACAGCATTTATTGTTTCCTTGGGTGTTTCTGCCCTTTTTCCAGTTTAAGGTTTGGGCGAGTGAAGATCACTGAAGTCAGTCATGTGGGCTCCTCTGGCCAGCTGCCAGTCTGAATATTTTGAATTCGGTGTTTTTAAACAAAGATAAACGATTAATCAAAATTACTGGGTTCTTGGCCAGCACTTGCTTGTTGTCTCTTTTCTTCCAGCAGGTCACGGCCGAGTCCTGCAGGCAGCAGCTTTTCCAAGTATGGCTCATTTGGAAGGGTCCCTGCCCAGGGGTCACAGGTATTGCAGTGTGAGGCCAGCTTTGGACAAGTTTTCATGTTCCACTGTCATATCCAGAGTTAATCCCTGCTGCAGGAGCTCTTTTGTTGTGTACCCTGCCTGGATTGCTGAGCACCTCACCCCCCAGAGGTAAAACCAAGTTCCTGCTTAGGTCTGGGATTTGTTTTTTGTTTATCTAAAAGGATAAACCAGGCTGATGTGTCAGATTAATAAATTAGCAGCTTGAACATCATTTGAGCTTTCCCACCCCTGCACTGGCAGTTTTTTACATGTATTAACTAAAGTTATTTGCTACCTTGGAGATTATGAAGAGCAAAGCCTGAGTAAGCCTCCTATCAAAGAAACATTCCTTTAATATTATTGGGATAAATAAAAGAATCTTGCCTTAGCAGTCATCTTCCATGAAATGTTCTAATGCTTTGTGACAGGGGATTATTCTCCCAGTTTTGAACTAGAAGCTGTCATCAACCAGCAGCTTTGTTGTTTCCTTTTCTGCTTTGCTGTTCCCTGAGTGCTGCAGTGTAAACCATCAGCTCCAGCACTCTGGAGTGCACCTACGCTGTGCTCTGTGCTGCAGGTGGATTTTTTTCCTCCTGATCTGAGGGGTTGCATTGTCTTGCCAGGTAAACAGCAAAGGGGCTGGTGCAAGTAATACTGGCCTAGGATTCCAGCATACTCCTGGCTCACTTCCTCTAAACCCCAAAGCAAAGAAATCTGAGTAAAAGCAGGCACTGATGTGTTTTTCCCTAGATCAAGGAATTATCCCAGCACAAGCAAGTTTTCTGTTTCCTCCCACACTATTTGGTTTGTGGGAGTGCTACAAAATGAGGTGGAGTGTTCCAGTTCTTAAACCTTACAAGATGATTTTTTTCATGACCTGCAGAATCTGTTTCTTTCAGAGCTGACCCATTTCTTTTCTTCGAGGTGCCAATGGATCAGCCACTGCCTCCCCTCCCCTGGTCCAGCATGGAAGAGCCTGGGGGAGTCAGGGGGCACAGACAGCAACGTGCCTGTGCTGGCTAGAGGGGAACAAGATGGATTTTATTACCCTGGTACAGTAAAAGAGGGGATAGAGGTGAGTGATGGTTGCTATGTGGTAGCTGGGGGCATGTGTAACAGGGAGCAGCCCTCACACACTACCTGAGTTCAGTGTTGCAGTTTTTGGTTCTTCAGTGTAGCAGTTTTTGGTTCAGTTTTTGATGAGATTAGAGAACAGATCACCAGGACAGCAGGTGCTTGAGCAGCCTTGTGCTGGTGCTGGGCACTGAGCCAGCCCCAGTGCTGCTGCCAGCAGTGTAGGGGCTGCTGTTGTGTGTAGACACAGAACCATCAACAGCACAGGAAAAGGGTTTGTGTTTTATGTACACATGTCCAGCTTGAGACAGCCACAGACCAGGCTCTGAGTCTTTCCAGAAAGGGTAGTGAAAGCTTTAATTCATTGGTTTGTTAGCACTTCAAACTTAACACAAAAAGGAGCCTGTTCTTTCTCAAGAACAGGGATGTACCTCATCTCATTGTTGATGGAAAGCCTCTTGTCAGGCCTTAATGTAAAAGAAAATAAAAATTCCCAACAACCCCCCAAGAAGCAGAGCCAGTGTTGTATGTAAGGACTTGGGCAGAGTGAAGAACAGGTCTGAATGGCTTTAGTGTTCCCTGTTCCTTGGCACATACAGCATGGTTTGTGAAATACACTGTCTTAGCTTTTTCTCTTGGGAAAGAGAATACAGATCCTAGTGGCAGTGCATCTGAGCATATGCCTCACTCATCTTGCTGTCAGGTGAGCCTCATGGAGTTTTTTTGGGCTGTTTCAATGCTGAACTAACACCACACACCCTAGCTGCTGTTCAGGCTTGTTTTGCCCTAGTCATATAGGCACAGGGTGGTCTCCCAGCAAAAGTTGCATTACCTGGCACATTATGGAGTGTTTTTCAGTGGAATTGTATTTTGTTCCTGCTAACAGAGTGAAAGAGGCATGTTCCTGGTAGAGTTTGCCAAACCACTTGTGTCATGTGGAAGGCATCCAGTGTATGTGCAAAAAACAGCACAGGGTGACATCCTGGAATATGTGAAAGGGATGAAACACTCCTTGCTCCCTGGAGACAGAGTGCTGGCACCCTGGGAGCCAGATAGGGCCAGGTATGGCCCAGGAACTGTCCTCAGAGGCATTGAGACAAGGGATCCCTTACGAGGTAAGTGCTGCTCTCTTCCTCTTCTTGTTCCTCTGGCACACCAGTGAGGATAAACTCCTGTCAGGGTGCTGCTGCCAGTGAAAAAACAGAGCACAGACAACAGCCCAGAGTTGCTCCAAGCTTGCAGGGGCTGATGGATATCTGTGTGTAACCTCACCAGTGTGGCCCTAAGGAAGTAGTGACCCATAAAAATGTCATCATCTGTGTCTGTGAGTGTAGCTGGGATGAGGCTGTGGCTGCCATGTGCAGGACTGTGGCCTTTTCATGACAGATACAAGTGAGACAACTTCCAGGAAGCATTCATCTGAGCTTAAATGCTCACATTTGTACCAAATGGTACATCTGGGGGTGATTTTATCAGCCAGACGTAGGAGATTTCACCAGCTCATTCATTTTTCCTGTGTCTGACAGACAAGCTCCACTGACTTACCAACATACTATTCTCAGAGCAGTACTGCTAAATTTGGCAGCAACAACAGAAATTACTGTCATCTTGTTCTGTTTTCTTTTTCATGTAAAACTGTACTGTTTTCTTGTTCCTCTGATGACAAATTGGGAGGAAAGATGCTGCCAGGCCTGTTGTTTTTGTGATGGTGTCCAGGTTGCCCATTCACCTCTGTGGCACTGTGGTGAGGTGTTAGAGAGGGGCAAGGGTTGATCCTCTTGACAGAAGTAGAAAGTACATAAAGCTGCAAAGCCTGATCTGTCTGTGTGCACTGCCCAGCTGCTTAAGGCTGCTTGCTGTTTCTCCTAACAGACTCAGAAGATGAAGAAATTACAGTCCAGTTCTGGAATGACAAGCAAGTGAAAGTCCCCCGTGGTGTGGCTCTGTGGATCCCTCCTAGCCTGTGGGAGAGGATTGTGGAGATGATCCACATGCCCTTCACCAGCAGGGTGAAGCCCAGACCAAGCCAGGACTCCAACTCTTGTATTTTTCCCTGCAGTCCCAAGGCATCCCTGATTCCTGTTTGTGCTCTGTGTAGCCTTGCCAAGCACTGCTTGCTCTGCTCTCCCTGCTGGCCACATTTCCACCACCACTGTGCTGGTGGAATCTGCTGTTCATCAGCCTGGGTAAGGTGCATCTGCTGCTGCCATCCCTGTGCTGCTGCCTGGTGGCCTCTTCCCTCCAGGTCTCTGGTCTTTCAGGACAGAGCTGAAGAGGCAGATTCCAGTAGTGAGCTCTCTCCAGGCCTTCTAGAACTGAAAGGCACAAAACAAGGAGAAGCTGCAGCTGTGGCAACATCTTCTTCCTCTTTTGATTCAGAGAGTGACCTGAAGCCACCCCCCACTAAGGGGACTGTGGGGGACAGTGCTGTTAACACAGGCTCCAGCTGTCTTGAACAGCCCAGGCTAAGGAATTCTGCAAGTCCTGAAGGGGAATACTGGAAAAGAAGCCACCACAAGTCCCATTCCAGTAATTCAGGTACCTTCAAACAGCCCCACAGGGAGCCAGCTGACAGAGGGAACAAAACCAAAAGTCTTCTGGGCAGGGCAGTCACTTTGCCTGCAGGTTATTGGTATTGATACTGTAAATTTGCATATCAGACTCTGATACAATTCTTCCCCCTCCCCAATATTTCTGCCTCCTCATCTGGCTCTTCTTTTGGCCACTTTTCCTATGGAAAACTACCAGAAAAATTAATTTCATTTGGAAGCCAGATATTCTTCTCTGTTTCCTGTCATTTTCCTGTGCCGTTTATGATGCTAACATCTTCATTAACCTGCATAGCTCACCCATTCAGAATAACCTGAAGGAATTCCTTTCAGGCTTAAAGTGCATTTTTCTCTTTTCTGAAATGAATGTTTCTCCATTTCAGTTCTGGTTTCACTCTTAGATGCAATTTTACTCCTTCCCAGGACCTGTAAGTTGTTCAAAGGGCCAGCTGGAATCCAAAGCCATCTCCACTGGGGACATGTCCACTGTGGCCCCAGCTCAGCAGAGTGCAACGTTTGAAACCACTGAGCAGACTCTCAGAGGGCAACTCACACTGAAAACAATCCTAAGAGACCAAGATTTCAAGCCATCATTGAGGGTAAGATAATCTGTATTAGTTCTGTAGTTATGTAAGCAGGAGGTTTGTTTGAATGGAAAAAATATTCTTATAAATGTTTTGGAACCTGGCAAGAAAAAGACGTTGTTTGTAATTGCTTCCTGAGGCCATCCACCTGTTTTGTGATAGGTAGGAAAGTTCTCCACTAATGAAACCAAAACAAAAATCCCCAACCCTTAAGGAAGGGCTGGAGCTATGTGGTAAAATAGAAACAAATGTCAGTAGCCATGTGAGCATTCAGTGTTGCAGATTTCAATTGAGAAACCTGCCAAATGCCCATTGACATCTACCCAAAGAAGTCCTGTGTTAAATCCATGTAAAGGTGCTGAGCTCTGCCTATCAAATTGTGATAGTCACAATTTCTGTCTCGGAGAGATAAAAGCAGATTCTTTGGTAAACAGTTTTTTCTGAGTTTCTTCTCTCCCTCAGTAGGGGCAAGCAGTTTAAACAGCAGATTCCTGCTGTGAAGCCAGGGGATACAGAGTAAGCAAACTGTGTCACAGCTAGGAACAACAACACTACCCTGGTTTTTAGGCCTGGTTTCTCTCATGCTTTAAAAAACTTGAAAAAAATCAGAACATGAATGCTAAAAAAAGAAAAATGAGGAAGAAAAAACTTACAGGAAGAATATGAAAGAGAATGTCAGGATGAACAGAAACAGTGCTCTGCACAAGACCATCAGAGTAGAATTAATAAATTATATTCATGAAATCAAATATTAGCTTCTCTGTACCTTCATGCTCTTGCTACTGTGAGCTGACTGCAAAGTAAAACTTCAAATGTTCTAAACTTGCATGGTTAGAGATGAATCCATTAATAACATGTCTTGGTGAACAGAGAATATACAGGAATACATCTTGTATTCTCACAACTGTACTCATTCATTTTAAGCAGATGCCAGCCTATCAATTGTATGGTTCCTACTTTCTATTCCTATTCTACTTTATTGGTTAAATAATCACAGTTACATAACCACACACCTTTGTAATTGATTTCCTAGGAATTTTCAGGCCAGTGTGGAGCTCCAGGCAGGCATGCTCTATGTAAGCAGTGTCAGAGCTGTACTCTGAAGTGACATGAGTTGCCTTTTGGTAAAACTAATAAGAAAACAGAATTGTTTCATTCCAGCCCCAAAGCAGCAGCATGAATCACAGTAGTGGATGAAACATGGCAATACAGGGTATGATGACAGAATTTTATTCCTGTAAAATAGCCCCTTGGTGATTTTAAACCCACAAGATCCATTGCTACTCTGAGATAGCTGAAGCAGTTTTATCACATGCTGCAGGCTGCATCAGAAGTGGCTTGCAGCACACAAGTGGAGGGAGAGGACAGGCTTCCCAGAGGTACTCTCTGGGGGGCTGATGTCCCCTCACTGCAGTCAACAAAATCCTCCTGACTTCTGAAGTAGAAAAGTTTTTAATCAAAGCCTAGCAGCTTCTGAGAATCCTTTGGTCTTGCTGTCCAATTGTGTGTTTCAGCAGTAAAGTTTGTGCTAGCCCAGAAAATAACCAGTATTAAAGCTATGTGAGGCACAGGTACAGCCAGCAAAGCAGCAGTTAATGAAGACACTGATGCTTTTTTTAGACCAGACTTCTGAGGAATTTGTTTTCTGTCTTCCAGGAAGGCTTTGCAGCATCAGAACAAAGATACAAAGCAGCATCTGATGATAAATGTGAAGCCACTTGTGTTGGAGATGACAAAGCTGATGTTACAGACCCTGTCAGAGCTCACTTGCAGCAAAGCAGAGAGAGACATGATCAACCAGAATTCAGTACATGTACAACTGATCAAGTTCAGGGGCTCAAATTTCAGGTAAACTGCTTCTACTCTATCAGTGTTATATTTTTAAAACAAATTAAGTTCTACTTCAGGTATTGTCTCAGTAGAATATCTTTATGGATGAATATCTAATTGTAATAAGTGAGAAACTCTGTTTTCACCCACATTAAACTTGAGCATCCTCATTCTTTATTCCAAAGTGCTACAGTAAATTCTTAACTATTTGGACTTGACTTTACAATTCTGGAGAGATCAGATGAGCTAGCAGGAACACTAAAAGCCTGAACAGATGCACACCAAGAGTCCAATAAACCTCCCATTTGTCTACAGCTCTCTGGGGTGAGCCACAGAAATTCATCAAAGCAGTTTCTGTTTGTAGAAAGCCAGGAGGAATGGAGAAACAATACAACCTGACAGCTGAAAGATTTTTTTGGGGATTAAAGCACAAGCAAAAGTAGCCAGAGGCTAAAGGACCTGCTACTGTAGATACAAACAACAAAATGATTAGCATTCAAGCCACTGATTTTTATATTCTGATGAAAATGAATGGAAACCTTAATAGTATCAGCTACAGAAGGATGACAGATCACATAACTAATTCTAAACATGGAATCTGGTCCTTTGGCAAAATTAAGCATCCAGGGAGTTTTGTTAGTGGGACTGCTCGTGTTTAAAGCATATGAACTTGGCCAGAAGCTGCAGTGTGCAGTTGCTCAGCAGTAAATTGGATAATTTAGGGTACCCCACAGCCCTCAGAAAAGAGGTTTAGTGTGGTCTGCAAAGCCTGCAAAGACACAGGACCTGAATCAATAGCTCATGTGCCTAGACTGAACACCTGACACATATTTCAGCACATTTCTGAGTGGGGGTTCTAGGTAGGGAATTTCATTTGCATTTCATTTCTTTACCAGACTAGCAAAAGTAGAGATAGGAGAGTGGCTTGTGAGCCAGCTGCTCCAAAACCAGTGCCAGCCTACAGAAGCTAATGTACACCCATATTCACACCACGTGGATCATGCTCCCTGGTCAACACTGTGACATGGGGGTTCTCTCTGAGGGTAATACAAAAGAAGCTGTCATCACAAAGGCTTGATCATATATTTTATTTCACTGATTGTATCTTTAATTGTTTAGAGCAGAAGAATCTGGAATTACACAGTCACATAATTGGATTTAAAAGGCACACAATGTACAAATATTTATAAAAATCAATGTACAAAGTGGGCTGCATATAATTGCATTAACTAGAAAACAAATATACAGGCCATAAAAATGGAGTCCCAGAGAGGAAGCTACTGTTAAAGTGCTAACAAGAAAAAGATATTTATAGCTCATTACACACATTAAAAAGAGCCTCATGTTTTATTCCTGCTATTGCTGGGAAACAAAAAATATCACAGGACAAAAGTTAAATCAACACTTTGTCCTGCATTGACATCTACTACATGGGTTTGTTCCACCATGTCTTCTGAGATTGCTGTGACAGAATAGATGCCAGGAGAAACTTCAATGTAGAAATCTTTGGAATTTCTTCTGGGCTTTAAGGAAAAAAAAAAAGTTATTTTAGATTTCCCCCCAAAAATATTTGTGTTTGGATAAAAAAATTGCATTTCAGCTGCAATATAAATATACTAAGATTTTTCTAAGTATATGGAAGGGAGTGCAAACAAAACTGTAAAATGTTTCTGTCAGTACAAAATTAGCAAGTGCTGTACTCAAAGTATTCTAGCTAATGTTTCAATTGGTGGAAATAATCACTGTGCTGTAAATTTACATCTTACAAAACTGAAATTTACCAACCTAGACAGTTCTGAACATAAACCTAGGAATTCCTGTTCCCTATACCAAAGGTGCTCTCAGTAATTAATAGTGTGGCACAGATTCAGTGTTTCTCATCTTTTCTGGCTTGGAAGTTGCTGAAATTGATTTGCTGAGGTGTTATCTTTGAAAAATAAAACCAGTTTTCTTCTCCTTGAGGAACAGGAGTCTTCAGAGAGCCTGTGGGAGGACCAAGTGCAAGAATGCCACAGTCTGGTTTCCAACTAATTGTGCAAGTCTCTGTATGGCCATTTGACTGCCTACACATATATTATGATTGTCAACCTGCTGTGCCATCAAGGTCTCCAGATCTTTCACAATTTGTAACCAGCTGGATTCAAAATGATAAAAGAAATGCTAGCAAATTCCTCCACTTAAAACCAAAGTATTCTATACACTTACTCTTTGCTGGCAAGTTTGAGCTTGGCTGGGTTCTACAGAACCTTCAGTCTCCTGGAAAGAAAAAGAAAATGATTTTCTAATGGTCCAGCACACAGTGCAAACCCAGGCCAAGAGAGGGGAAGCTTTAGGTGCACAAAAGGATGGATAGGACACTGATTTGTGCCACAAGAAGTGACTGTGCCTTCCCCCAACACCAAACAGGTGTTTTTATGTCACCTTTCATCAAAAAGCACCTACTTACCTCTTCTTCTGTGGGATCCATCCTTCTTTCTGCTGACTTGCCATGATACTTGCAGAAGTGTCTGATTTCATTCTCTTTGCACTTGTTGGTTTCCATAGACCTATAGCACTTCTGGACAGCAATAGAAACAGAAAATATCATGTGGGAGGTGTCAAACCATACTTGCAGCCACTGCAGATTTACAATTGAAAGCAGAACTACACAAGTACTGATGCTGTGTACCAGTTGGCTGGTTTGTGCTCTGTGGGGGTGAAAACAATGCCTGTACCTCCAAAGGCCACCTGCCTTCTGCTACAGGAGTCTCTCAGGCAGCCCTGACTTTGTGTTCCTAACACTATATGTAGGGCAGGGACTCTGACATCTCAGAACTGAATTAATGAAAATGTCAGAAGGAATAAATACTCTGGAAATGCCTGCCTGATCAAGAAAAGCCCTGGTGGAAGAAGGAATAGTTTATGGATCCTTTAGAGGACATGTATGCAAGCCAGGTGCTCTGCAAGCCAGTCAGTGAAGATGGGTTCTGCAGCAGTGCTCTAAAAGCAGAATATGTTAATGCTGAAAAATGAGTCAGTAAAGAATCTGAAGTGTCTTCAAGGCTGGTATCCTTTCCACAGCAGTTTTGAGAAGTGCATTTAAGCACACAGCAGCCTTCTTCTGGTTGCACTGCAGATGTGCTGGCATCTTCCCCACTGCAAATTAAACTCTTGAGTACAGTTCTGCTGCCATCTGTTGTCACCACAGAACTCCTACCAATGTTACCTTTTTGATCACAGGGACCAAAAAGTTCCTAAATATCTCTTATTTCACTGGTGTTTGTCTTGTCCCTGACTGTCAAGACTAAAGGTAACAAATTAAGGCAAATATAAATTCTTATTTCCAAATCTACTGCTGTCCTTTATTCCTTGAGCTTGTGCACAAATCAACAGATCTGGTTGCTTGTATTGAAGTTTTTGTGAAGCTGCAAAATATATCAGATGCTCTGACCTGGTGCATAATGCTTCACAGAGCATCTCTTTTACATGATGGCACAGAGGAAAGAAATGAAATCCAACTTTTGGTGAGAAATGGGTAAATTTTGATCCCTTAGCAACCCCAATCATCTCATCTTAAACTACAAGTTTAATTGTTTGTATTCAAGTGCCTAAATGGTTGTGTTCAGCTGTGAATTTTTATTTGCACTTTGTAAAATTTACCCATGAACTTAGGGGTCTTCCCCCCTTTTATGTCTCTTCTTCTCTACAGAAATGACTGAAGCAGTACTGTCTTGGCTGATGCATAAATGTGGAAGTCATCCACTGCTTGTTCCAATTTTAATACCCTTAACAGGGCACAAGATAGACCAAAAGAATAATTTAGGTTGGAAGACACCCTTAGGATCATAGAATCCAACTGTAAACCTAGCCCTGCCAAGTCACTGGTAAGGATGAGCCTCACTACACTGTTTTTAGTCTTGTGTAAAACTCTATTCTGCCCCAGTTGTTCTAGGATTAACTGCTTACTGCGTGTGTACTGCTTTGAAATTATAAAGTTGCTTAAGAGCTAATTACTTGGTGTGCTGGAGTACTGTTTTCTCTAATTTAATTGCAGACTTGGGCTCTGTATTAGCCCTGCAGGCAGTGAGCTCCCTGCTGAGTTAGGACAACAGATCCCTAAGGGCACAAACGGAATGGAATTCTCAGTTCAGTGCAGTAGCTGGGCTGCAGGGCTGTGCTCACAGGGAGGGGCTGGCAGAGGTTGGCTGCAGTCTGCCCCTGTCACCCAGCAGAGCAGTGACACCTGCCAGCCAGAGCCAGCAGGAGAACAGTGGAGCTGTGCACCTGCACACCAAACCTCTCCATTTCTGCTCAGCACACACAGAGAGCTGAGCCCACGCTCCCTACCCAGGAGCAACATCCCAAATCCAGTTTGCCTTGGTTTTGTCTGGGATAGAGCAAGTTTTCCTCCTAGCAGCTGGCAGAGTGCTGTGTTTTGGAGTTAGCAGAGTACAGTGTTGATAACAAAGTGGTGTTTTGGTTATTGCTGAGTGGTGCTCACCCTAAGCCAAGGACCGTGCTCATGCTCTGCCAGTGGGGAGCTGCACAAAAAACTGGGAGGCAGCAGGGCTGTGACAGCTGACCCAAGCTAGCCAAAAGGAAATTCCATACCACAGAATGTCATGTATATAAACAGAGAGAGTTGTCTGAGGGGCTGACTGCTGCCTGGGCACTGGTCAGTGAGTGGTGATCAACTGTACTGTGAATTACTTGTTCTTCTCGGGTTTTATTTCTCTCTCTCCTTTTCATGACAATTATTACTGTTATTACCATTGGTATTATCATATTTTACTTTGTTTCAGTTAATAAGCTGGTCTTATCTCAACCCACAAGTTTTGTTTTCTCCAGAGTCTCCTCCCCATCCTGCCAGGGGAGGAGGGCAGGGAGGGAGTGAGCTGTATGGTACTTAGTTGCTGGTGGGGTTAAATCACAACAGCAACACTAAATTCAAAACAAACACAGGACACAAAACATCTCTGCACTCGAGATTCAAACTCTCCCTTATTTCCAGCACCCAGAATAGGGTATCAGCCAGCAGGAGTGGCTCACGTTCTCCTGATAACAACACAAGGTTACTATGTCACAAGGCCATTTCTCAGCAGAGATACTTTGGAGCACTGGAAACATTCCATACCTTGTGACACAACGTATTTTGTGATGCCACCTGCCATTTCTCTCTCTCTAACCACACTGCGTTTCCACCAAGAAATGGAGAAACCTCCTGCTAAAATCTGTACCGGGCTACTGGTACTGTCTACAGAAAATGCAGATAGTGGTGTTTATCAGCCAAGGTGGAACCAGCTCAGCCGGCCAGGACAGCACCGCTGAGATGTACCTGCCACATGATGCTGAATGCCCAAACTTCTTCATCTCGGCCGGCACCCCAGGCTCACTGCTGAACCCTTGCCATACAACGAGCAAACCTGAATCCCAATTTTTGCAGTACAAGTAGCGAGGCCTCGGGCAGGCACATCCTGAGCATTCCCCTTTGGGCGGCTCCGGGGCTGACCCTCACCTCGCATTCCTTTGAGACTCCTCTCATCAAATTCACAATCGAAGCGAACGCTGCATTGAGGCGTTCCCGGTCCTGGTCCTGCAACGAGAGACATTCCCGGTCACCCAGCGTGCCGCCCGTCGCCTAGAGCCACGGGGTGGCGGGCACGGAGCCGCAGATCTCTCGGAGGCAGCGGGCGGGGCGGGTAGCTCAGCGCGGCGGTGTGTCCGCGGCCCGCACGGAGCTGTATCTCCGTGATCTCCGTGCATCTCCCGGTCTCTATCTGTGTATGTGTGTGCGTGTCCGCGGGTGCGCGCACGGCACTGACCAGGACCGGGCCCGGGGCCGCGCCCGCCGAGCGCCGCCGCGCCCGCTCCAGCACCGCGCGCGCCACCGCCATCCCGCCCTGCGCCGCCGCCGCACTGCGCACGCGCCGCCCCGCCCCCAGCCCCGCCCCGCTCCCAGCCGGGCCCCGCCCTCATCCGGGCCCCGCCCTCAGCCCGGCCCCGCCCCCATCCCGGCCCCGCCCTCAGCCCGGCCCGGGGGGCAACGGGGCGGCCCCGCCGGGACGCGGCCCCGCGGAAGGCTCGGGGCGCATTGTTTGTCCCTCATGCTCGCGTCCTGCCCTGCGGTAACGCAGGAGAGGCGCGTCCGGGCAGCCTTTCCCGAAAAGGGTCAGTGAGGTGCCCCCGAATGCTGCCCCCCGGATGTCGCCGCTTTGCGACAGCGGGGAAGAGCCCGTAGAAGCCGGAGCCCCGCTTTACCCTGTGGTCTCTAGGGGGAAGCGGCGCTCCTCGCTGCTTTTTATTTAAAGTTCCGCGGTCCGAGCTCGCGGTGCCGGTAGGGGGAGATGGCCGGCCGAGGGACGCCGTGCGGGTCACGGCCGGGCCGCACAGCCCCCGTACCCGTTGCCGAGGCCAAGCCCGCTGGCCCGGGCGGTGAGGGGTCCGCGCAGCGCTGGGCCCCGCCAGCAGCATTGCCGAACAAGCCGGCCCTGTCCCCGGAGCAGCTTTGCCGAACAAGCCGGCCCTGTGCCCGGAGCAGCATTGCCGAACAAGCTGGCCCTGTGCCCGAAGCTGGGTCTCTCCCAGGAGGGCAGCGCCATGCTCCGGTCACCTATCGGAGTTACCGGAGCGGCTCTGGAAGTGGCTGTGGCTACGTGGGAGCAGAGCCACTTGGAGCCTTCGCTAACCTCGTGTGCACCGAGGTGACAGTAGTGAGGAAAAATAAGCACAAAAACTTTATTGAAGTCCCATATGGCCAGGTTAACATGAGGCCCTGATCCTTCAAGTCCTTCCTTCTTGCTGAAAGCTTTGCTAGCTATAATCTCTCTGACAAGCAAGAAAATCCTTTCCTAGTTTATATTTTATTGTCATCTCCCAGTTGCTTAAGCAGAGCAGCAGCCAGCCCCCACAATAAACAAGCCCTTTACAGGCTGCTTGCTCATTAAGACATTGAAAGCCCCCATTCAGTGCTCAAATCCAGCTTAATTTTAAGTTTGGTCTCCTGTACGCCAACGAAAATTTGGGCAAGCTGCTGGAGTGCTTGAGGTCTGGGGAACTGAATGCAACATAAAGGAGGGGGGGATGGAGAAAAATATTTGATGAAAGCAATGTTAGTGTGTTTGATGTGGTGGAGAAGCAGCCAGAACAGACTGCTTCCTGCTTAATTGGAAGTGGAACGTCTTTGCATCATGCCTTGTTAGCAATGGTCTCCTGGAGAGGTGAGTGGGTTTGCTATATTGCTGCTCTTGTGAAATAGACTTGGAAAGGCCCTCCTATGTCGTTTTCATAACATGCAGAGAACACGGATCATTTTTTCTTCCTGCCAGGTACTTGTAGCAGTAGCTTGTTGTTCAGGAGGGAAATTATTCCTGTTGTGTTGAAATTTAAACTCCCACTATTTTTTGATGTTTGGTGACACAGTACTCCTTTGCAGCTGAGTAAATACATCTGTCCCAAGAAGGCTGACAGCTGAAGTAGCTTTTGCTTTGAAACACACATTCACATCAGAATCCAGATGAGAGTTACCCTTATTTCCTGTACATTCATTCTTTTGAAATATAATGGAGTTTTGTGAAATGCTGGGCATTTCCACCAGATTCCTTGTTGTGTGGGTTGATGGATCAGAATATCTGAAGACAATGTATTTCATTTTGCTGGTGAGGTGGCAAAAGCCAGGAATAGTTTATCCTGAGCACAATAAATTTCATTTTACTGGTGAGGTGGCAAAAGCCAGGAATAGTTTATCCTGAGCACTTGGTTCTGGGCTCAGGGAAGTATCCTTCAGTAGGGAAGCTCATAAGCATTTGCCTGATGCTATTTTGCTTCCATTTAAGTCAAAGGAAAGAAATTCAGAAAGTGCTTAAAAGTTCCAGAAATGTGTAGTGCTGGAATTTGTATTTCAAATTGCAGAATACATGCTGCTGTTTATTTTTCTTCAGTACCTAGAATCATTTAGTTAATCTATTGTGAAGTGATTTGTCTTATCGATGCCTGCATAACACTTCAAGATCTAGGAGCAGTCTCTGTATTTTGCCATACTCATGGTCCTGCTAAGAACTAGCATCCTGCCTCTTCTGTATTATTTTATATCAACAGTTTTGGTTGGTTTCTCATCTGCCAAACCATCAGAAGCCGTGGACACGTGTGCCAGGGAGGTGGCCCGCACAGACAATGCCATGCAGGGACTTTCTTCCCCCCAGGTACGCGATGCCCTGGGAGCCCTGGCCAGCGAGCGGGACACCTCGGGCTGCGCTGCCCGAGCTGAGCATTGCACATTGCTGCCAGGAGGGCTCCGGGGGGCTGCATCGGAACCCAGGCACCCGGCACGAATAGTTCAGAGGCTCGCCGCTCCTCCCCCGGCCTCCACAGGTGCTGTGAGTGCTCGGACAGGCGCTCCCGGGAGCTCCCCGGCTCGCAGCTCGCCGCTGGGAGCCATCTGCCCCGCGCCCGGCGCAGGAAGCGCGCCTCCCGCACTCCTCCTTCCTTCCGCTCTGCACCGCAAGCGGCGCTGCCTGAGAGGAGCCCAGAGCTCGGGGTGTTTGAAATAAAAACCGAGCGGCATCGCCCCTCCGGCTAGAGCGAGGAGGAAGGCTGTCAGTCCGGAGGGCTCGGTCCTCTCATTCTCCTGTGCCCATCGCATCTCCCCGCGGGCCAGTCGGCCCTGCCTGGCTGCTCCCCTCCCTCCCTCTGTCCGGGACCCGGGTTTGGGGCTGGGGGAGGCGGTGCCCACCCCTCCGCGGGGCCGGCGGGAGCGGTGGCTCGGCAGCCTGGGGCTGCAGCCCGGGCCGGGCTGCGCTGCGCTGGGGGAGCAGGTTTCTTTGTTGGCTGCCGGGTGACTGGTTCCCATTAATCTCCCGCACTGGTCGTGGCCGTCTCCACTTCCTGCCTTTGCATACTTTTCTCTCCCTCGATCTCAGTCCCTTCCCACCCCCCTCCCTCCCCCCTTTCTTTCCCTCTTCCCAGCTTCTCCAAAAAAGCTACAACCGCCCGGGCTGCGGGACGGGGGCTGCAGGCGGCCGGCGGAGGGAGCGCATCCCTGCGCACCTCGGTAAGGGCCGGGGCGGCGCGCTGCCGGGCGGTGGTCGCCTGCGGGGACCCGGGCAGGGGAGCGGGACCGGAGGGAGAAGCGATTGCTCGTGCTGCGGGTGGCCGTCCCTGCGCGCCGAGAGCTCCCCGCGAGCGGGGCGGGCCGGGGATGCGCGGCGGCGGCGAGGGCTCGCCGGGAGCTGCGGCACCCGGGGCGCGGAGCCCCCGCGGCAGCGGAGCCGCCGGAGGCCGTGGCGGTGCGGGCCGGCCCCGCGATCCCTGCGGGACCCTGCCCTGCCCTGCCCCGGGGCAGCGCAGACGGGCGGGGGTCCCTGCGCACGGGCGGAGCGGGAACTCGGGATCCCGCGCCTGTGCCACCGCCGTGCCTCGCGGGACGCTGCTTTTGGCGGGGGTGGCGAGGGCAGAGGCACCGCGCAGGGACAGAGCCCGCGGGGCCACTTCGGCCGGAGCGGGGTAACTCCGATCCGGCTCGGGAGTCAGCGCGCCCAGCGTGGGGCTCTGAGCCGGGGAGACTGCGGTGCTTCCCTTGCAATGCCCGCTCACATCGTCCCGCCGGCCGGCTGCGGTGTTTGCGTGCGTGCAGAAAAGTGTAGAGGAGCCACCTGGACTCCGGCGGAAGGCTTTAGGATCCCAGGACAGATTTGGCTGAAGAGCTAAGGGAGTTGTGCCGCAGTACACTTGGTGGGAAAATCAGATGTCCTGCTCTTGGCTTGGTACCAAAAGTTTGCGTTACTAAGGTCACTGCAGTCAAAGAGTAGCGGTTACATATGAGAGAGCCTTCTTGCGTTTACTCCAGTTTTATCACTCAAATGTACTTCAAATTTAGTAGTCAAGCTGAATGAAGCTGGGTGCATAGTATTACTGCATGGAGCATGTCAGTAGCAGTGTGTTGTACACCTCATGCTGACTTGGGGAATAGGTTTTCTTTCATTTTTATCCTGGCCAGTCAGACTTAACTTCAGGCATATATTAAATAATCCAATAAAATTGGAGTGATCAAAATCCATGGAAGATGGAGGATGAAACTGCAAGTTGTAGTCCGGTTTTTGATGATAGGATGAATTGAAGTGAGGCTGATTTGCCTTTAAGACTTAAGAATGTTTTTTTATACATGATTAATTTATAGTTGGTGGATGAAAACTTCCATATAGTAGAAGGGTAAGTTAACAGGGCAAAGGTAGGAGTGTGATGCATTTGAGGTGAGGTTTGAGGAAATAATTTATGTTTAGGAGCACCAAATTTAACTTTCATTGTAGTGACCAGGTTATGCAGGTGACATAGTGGAAATCTGTTACCAAGCTGACATGTAAGAGTAAGATTTATGGGTTTGACCATTCATTTCCCTCTTTCTTTTAGATTAGTTATTTTAAATAAAACTGCAACACATTATAGCAATGGTGATGTCTTTATCAAGTTACCCAGGAGTATAGTCAAGCACCTTTTAAAATTAGCTACTGTCTGTGCACTGTTAAGGGTGACAAGACTGACATGGAACTGATATCTTGCTTCTGGGGTGGAACCAGTTTCCTCAAGGGTATGGAGTGAGGAAAGGGGCTTTTGGGAAAGGTTGATAGGGATGGTGGTGCTGGGCTTCCCTGGGGCATGGAGACTGTCCTGCTCCTAGAAGGATGTGGCATGTGTTCTCCTCTTGTGTGCAGAAGTAAGAGAGCCCTGCCTGGCCTGGCTTTCTGCCACTCCCTTCAGGTGCTAAACTCCCCCAGCCAGCTTGTGTGGCATAGTCACTGCCCTTCCTGGCTCAGGGGGAGAGGTGCCTTCTATCCTCTCCTACCCCTGCAGCAGGTTTGTGCTGTGCCTGCCAGGATGTGCTCCAAGAAGCTCAGGATCAAACATTGCTCTTTCCCTTTAAGCAAATGCCTTCATGTACACTGTATCTCTTTAAGGAGTGTGTGACCCCTTATTATTGGTGACCCTGTTAACCATTGTGTAATCTGTTGACTGTAACATACCATGCCAATTTATTCTTGGTTGGGAAGTCTTGCCAAGGACTTGATGGAATAGCATGATTTTGTCCACTTTATTGTTTTCATTGTGTTTCATAAACATCTAAGACCCTCTGGGAAGAATCACTGGGGCGGCTGGGCCTCCTTTTTTTTAATTGCTGGTTAAATAAATGTTGCCAGTTTAAAAAAAAATAAAGTGGTATGCAGGATCTCAGAATGCCTGGAACTGCTAAACACTCATGTTTAGGAAGCAGGACTATTTTTAGTGTAGGGGCATTTAAAGAAATGATACAAGCCCCTTGCGAAGAGGTCACTGTGAAGTACACTGAAGAGCCTGCTTTTAACTGGAAAGTAAACTCAAGTTTCCCACAGCTGAGTAAAGATATAGAACCAGATTCACGCTTTTCCTGCTTAACTGAAGGATGGATTTTTTTGTTAGTCTACTGTAGTGGAAGTAAGGATGCCCAAATTCTTATCATACAACAACAACAAAAATGCTGGTCTTAAGGACACCCTCAGCTCTCTGATTTCCTCCAGGGAGTATCTGCAATGGAGATGTAGGACTGAAAGGCATTTGACACTTTTGAAGAGGGGCTGGGAACTGGCAGCTGGGAATATGGTGTATCCCTTGGGATCTGTGTGTGTGTGAGGTTGAAATTCCCTTGCATGAATCCATGGTTGCCATTCTTATCTATACCTAAAAGAACAGGGGTAAAACTAGGGAAGAAAAGATCATGTGCATTGAGAACTCCAGGTGATCTGGGCTCCTAAATCACTTCTGAATATGGGACTGAGGTTGCCAAATAAATTACTGTGATTCCAGAGAAGACTTTCCTCAGTTCATCTGCCTGAGAAATGAAGTCCTTGCTTTGGATGGCTTAAGAGAATGTGGTTTAGGTCAAAGTTACCACTGTATGCTACAAACATCATGTTGTCTATGAGGTCTTGAGTAATATTTAATGTTACCCAGGCTCCTGCAGGGCAGAGGACCAACATCTGGACTGATCAGACTTTCAAAATGTATGAAATGATAGCAGAGTTGATTTTTGGTCCAAACTTCATTGATGTCTTGTTTAGAATAAGTTTAGTTTAGGTTACGAATTGGGGGTTTTTCCTTCTTTTTCTTTTTTTTTTTCCTGTTGCTAAGTGCCATGTGTGTTAGTTTTGTCTGTGTGCTGTAAAGTGTGTGCAACTGTTGCTTTTCAGATTTTTTGGTCTGCAGTTGGGATTTAGTTGGCAGTGCAGACAGAGACAAGTTTGGGGAACTGAATCCAAATATTTACATTCTCAATTTGGCCTAGTTTTTGTGCTTGTAAACATTCTTAGTCAAATTGAACTTTGGTGAGGTTATAAGTGGCTTTGCCAAGCCTTGGAGAGTCACACCCTACAAGATCTGAAATTCCCCCTTTTGGGAAGAGTTTTGGAAGTTTTTTGGGTGTACATACATCATCTGAGAGTTAGTACTCATCACTTTTATCCCTTATTCGACTGCAAAATCTTTTCCTGTTTATTGGGTTTTTTTTTCATGTAGAAATGCCTCATGCTGGTGAGCTTTGTGAAGTTAAATGTCATGGAGGAGAAGTCCTGCCCACTTATGAGGTCCTGTGCAGATTCCATAAATCCTGTCCAGATTCCATAAATCCTGGTCTCCTATGCTGCTCTACAGCTCTGCCCTGGTAAAGAGGGGCCATGATGGAGATTACCCTCTCTCTGTAGCTACCTTTTCCCTGGACCTTGTTGTTTCATTGTGCAGAAGATTTTAAGACTGATTTGAGCAATGGGGATGCTTGCTTATGGAGTTTCAGATTTAAATCCTCTTTTCATTCTTGTAGGCTTTGAGCGGCTATCAGATTTTACTAGAAACTTTTTATTCACTGAGGGCTGAGCCTAAGAGATGTGTTCTCCAACTTTCTGAAGTCAACACTACTACAAACTGTAGGAGGAGGGATCAGCTACTACATTAACACTTCATGGCCAACCCACCCTCTTGTGTGGGGATTGTGTGTTCCTATTTGGGGCTGTTGCTGATAATCAGAGTTTGCAGTTAGGATAATCAGAGTTTGCAGTTTAGTTGCAGAGAACTGGAAACTATTCTGGGCTAGAGGTGACTTCAGTGAGTTAAAGTAAGAGTTCTTACTCATCAGTTGAGGTCTGGAGTTTGTGTTCTCAGCCAGCCGAGTCTGGCCTGCCTCAGCTTATTCCATGGTGACCACGTTTAGAGCAATGTAACTTGGAGTGTATTCTCAGATAGTTAAAGCTGTTTGGGGAAATGAATGGTCTAATTCCTACAGCCAGTGCTTTTGCTACATTCTGCTGTGAGCTTCTGACCTTGGAGGTGTGCTTGGTAGGTTGAGGAACACAGGACAGGAGTAGGTGTTCATTTCAATGCCACCTTCAGCCCTTCCTTGAAGACATGTTTGGTGGAGCTGTGTCTGTAGGCTGCAGTGCTGTCAGCTGCTGCAGTGCAGTTGAGAATTCAATGAACTGGTGCAAGTGGAGAAGTCCTGAAGGACTCAGGGAAGGCACAGTGGGTTTCTGTCGGAAGTGCACCCTGTGTGTGTTCACACACAGGAACGGGATGTTATTCCAGCGTGAGTGTATCTGTCTCCTAATGGCTCTTTAAAATGAAGATGTAAGAATGCTTAATGTGTTAACATTTAGTGTTAGGACTGGTGCCAGCACAGGAAACCAGGTCTCTGAGTTGAAACTTTTAACATTATTCTCTAACTCCCACGTTATTAAAAACAGTCACTGCATAAAGTTTTAAAGCCATAATTCATTTTATCATTTTGATGAGGTTGTCACACTGAATTACTGGTTTGCATTTTTCCCTTTAAGAAAAAGATTAGTAGTCTTCATGGGACACCCAGTCACAATCACAGGGGACAGATGCTAATTGACTAGCACTGTGCAGAGCACTCTGCTTAGCCTGCTGTTCCAAGTACTAGGGCAGAGACCAAAAATTTTGGGAGGGCTGGCCTGGAAGATCTTGCAACCCTTCTTCAGTGAGCAGCAGATGTTTCAGACATTGACTCTGCTCATTGTTCTGGGAAGTCCTTCAAGTTAGGAGATGAATCTGTCTCTTGACATTTTTCCTTTCAACTTGAGGGAGGACAAATAGTTTTTGCATTATGGAGTGAAATTATTGAGGAGTTCTAATGATTTTGATCCTTTGTCCTGATGAAAACTCCTATCACTTGAAGTCACAGGAAAGGGCCTCAAGTCATGTTTCTTTCTATGTGGGACATATTGATTGACTCACTGTGTGTGAAAGTGCATCTCATTTGGGCTACCAGGATTGCAATGGCTGAAGTTTCCAGTTTGCCTCATATCTTAATCCTGGCTCCAGGCTTACAAAATCCTGTTATCCAGTGTTGTTCAAATGAGCTTTATGTGCCAGGAATATTGTTCTGAAGATATGGCAAATGAGGAAAGAAAATGCAAAACCTTACCAAATAATCAGCAAACTCTGATTATTTCCACTGTGAAGTTGCAAATCAGGCTGCAGTTCCATACCACAGCTTGTGTTTTTACTGCCTGCTATATTGTTAACTTAATCTTTGAGCAGAACATCACCTGTGCCACTCAAAGAAATTACTGACTTGAAAGAAAGTTGCGATCAGGATAGGAAAAGAAAAAAAGGGATCATAAGGAAGAGGCATAAAATCATCTGCATCTCCCTGATGAAGATTACTTACTTAACAATCTCCAAAACCATTAACACAGCATTCAGTTCTCATCAATACAATTCACACAGCTTTAGGTTAGTGTGCATATTTCTGTTGTTGTTTTATGGATGTATCCATCACCATTTCTCCTGTGGAAATGAGTAAATATCTGGAATCATTTAATTGTACTAAAGGGAAAAACAAGGACAAGCACAGGGAGCTCATGCTGTCTCCTTCTTGTCACCTGTCTTGTTTGAAAGCCCTTGGAACACTGGGGGTACCTGCAAGTTTTAATGGCACAATCCTGATTGCCTGGTTTTGTTATTACTCAACCTCAGGGTGTCTTGCAAGCCTCCCTCCCTGCTCTCACAGGTGCTGTACTTCAGCTGTTCCCTTCCCAGTGCTAAGGATTGGTGCAGAGGTGTTTGCTGCTGGTTGGCCCAGTGTTTATTAGCCTCTGAAGCAGCACTGCTCTTGCTGCTGTAGTTGCAGAGCAGCTGGCAGAGGAGCTGCTCTTTCTCTCCAGAGGTGTCCTCGGGCCTGGGAAGCAAAGGGGGATGTTGCCAGGTGGCAGAGCTACCTTCTCATCTAATGCCAAGGTGAGCTGGGGATAATCTTCTTTTGCCTGCTCTGCTTTTCCTGTGGCTGCATAACTTGGATAACACAGGTAACTCTCTAGAAAAAATAAATTCAGGAGAGGTAAGAGCTCGCAGACTCTTGTCATTTTACCTGTAAGTAAGGTTTCATCTAAATCTTTGTGCTTTGGGGAAGGCTGTCTGTTAGTTCCCAGGGAAATGTTGTCTTTTCTTTTCCTTAGTGTTCTGCTTTTCTTCTTTCTCCTTTTAGCCCTTAGCTTCCCTCTGAAAGCACTCCAAGCCCAGCAGCTGGGCTGTAATGAACTCTGTGTGTGCCATAATCTCTATTTGTGCTGCTGCTTCCAAGCTGTAGATGGATGTCAGACCTGCATTTTGTTGATGCCACTTCCACTGTGGCTTGGGATTTGTTAAGCCCTAGAGAGGGGATAAATGGTGGCAAATTCTTCATCCCTTGTAAGCGTTGAGGCTTCTTGTCTGTCACAGACAATCCATGATAGCAGCTACTTGAGCTGCTGGTGACATATTCCTTTGTTTTTCTGTTCTGATATTGACATTTGTATTTAGTGGAATGCCAAGAGAGGTATCACACTGCTTTGTGCTGTTAAATAGTATCACATAAGATTTAATTTGATGTCAGCTTTAATTCTGGCAGTGTTTACCATTGAGTTGTCTCCCTGTGAGACAGTTATCTGTGAGCTGGAGAAGCCAGCAGAGAAGTTGGTGAAAGTTCAGCTAAGGCTCTGTCTCCCTGACAAAGCAGTGAGAGAACCATGGAGTTTGCAGTGACAGGCACATGCTCCAGAGAGAATAACAGTGGAAGGTAAAGTTAAGACAAATACACTGTCTCTGCCTATTGACCTCCAAGAGATTGCATCTGGAGGGAGGGGAGGAACACTCTGGGATATCTGGCTGAGGGGATATATTTGTCTGATCTTTTCAATTGTGTAGATCATTGTATATTGTGATATTTCTGGCAACTGAAAAATGACAGGAGGCAATACCTAGCTTAAAAGCTCAGCCTATGAGAAAGATGGGAGTTTCTTGCTGCTCTGAGTGAAGCCAGCTTCTCTTCTGAATGTTAATTGTTGACATTCAATCCATTATCATTTTTTTGTAGTAGAGAGTATTATTATGTACAGAGAGCATGAGATGAATCTGACTGATTTTTGGCATACTGTTGTTGACCCAGAACTACTGTGGGTAGTCTGATGTGATAGAGGAAAGAATCTGGGCTACTCTTAAATCTGGAGAGACAGTAGAATGTTTTGCTCTGTAGAAGTGCAGCTGAGCCACTGGGCTTGGAGGTGTGCTCTGGAAGCAGGATAGTTAAGGTAAGTGGCATACTCATGTAATAAATTCAAATATTTAATGTATATTCATGAGCCTATGGATAATGGCTAAAACAGCAGGAATCCAGCCCTGCATAGCCAAGTGCTTTGTGTTGGACTAAAAACTTCCTTTTCCCTTTCCCATGTGCTTTGCAGCAGGGCAGGCTGGCAAGCACATCTGCCTGTCCAGCCCAGACAAACATGTAGTGGGAAGGTCAGCTGGGGTGGAGACCACACAGAGCAGCTGCTTTGGGCCACATGAATTATCCCAGCAGTGTCTGCTCACCTCTTCCTCACCTGGCACTGTAGTTCTGGCTGCAGCTTTTCAAATTGTTTCTGATTCTACTGTTTTTTTTTTTTTAATTAACTTTCACCTCCTAGTTAGGAAAAGAGTTAGGGGCAAGTACATACTAACGTTTTTTTTGCGGACACTTAGGATGAGACTTAGGATAACCCTAAATATTGGATAGCTATTGAGAGATATTTTGATCCAGGATTCATTGACATAAATGAGATTTTATATATATATATATATATATGTTTTTGTTTTCAATGCACAATAAAGACTTACCTCCATAACTTCTACAAACTGAATAGAGTATTCCTACTCTGGGTCTAATGGAAAAAGGTTAATTTAATCTCTAGGCATTATCATGGGGATTTAAAAAACCTGAATGATGAGGATTTCTGAATCAAACTGAGATTGGTGCTTTTTTAGGAGTAGGGCAAAGGACAATAAAAAGCAGGAGCTGAATTCAGATAGTAGCAGAAAGATGATGAGCTGTAGCAATAGATTAGCATTTTTCATTTGGAATTTTAAAAGCTCTGAACAAAACGTGAACAACTGAATAAAAGACTGCATCTGACTTTGGTAGATGAGGGAAACATCAGTGCAGATGAGAAGGATTGGGAAGATAATTCTGGGAACAGACAAACCCTTTTTCTTTTTTTCTCCATTTTCAGTGTAAGTCTTAGAAAAATCAGAAATATGTTGTGAGGCAAAACATTTTCTTTTGTATAGAAGTGCAAGTGCCCAGAGTAGTGCTTTTGAGATGACAATATTGATGCTGCCCTTCAGTGCTTCAAATGTTTTCCACCTGCCCCCACAACATAAAATGTGACTCTAAGTGGAGTTACTTTTCTTCAAGAGGTGTATGATCAGGTGGTAAGGCTATCATGAAAATTTAAGCTTTTAATACAATTTTTTTTCTGTGTAATCTCAAATATTTATAATGGGCCATATTGAGAGATATGATGTTAATACTTTTTTTTTTTTTTGTGAAAAGGATGAGTTCTTCTTTCTCTACTTACGTCTGATTTTTGAGTCTTAGTCATAACCATTATTTCTGGTTACAAGGAAGCAGTTAGTTTGTGTCTGCTATCCCCATCCTCCCCCTCATTATAAACCTATGCCATGAGGCAAAGATTCTTTCTGGTACATCAGTGTGCAGCTCAGGTTTACATCTTATGTAGAGTATATTTATCATGGCTACTCAAAATATATTAATTTACCCATTTCTTTTCACAAATATTTCAAACAGTGCTTTCTGTGTGTGGATTAAATTAGCCCTTTTAAAGGGATGGAAACAGAGATTTGCTTTGACACACAAGTTATCACAGCAGATGTTTCATTTATTGCTAAACTTCATTTTGACCAGGGAATGGAGGGATAAAGACCCGTTCTACCTTCACAGTTTCTGATCTTTATTAGTAAGTTCTCAGCTCTCTATAAAGCCTTGACTAGGTTAGATTCAAATAGAACAAAAAATGCTCTGGCTTTTTATACAACCCTGCTGAGATTTTCTAAGTCACTTATGATAATTAGAGGCTCATTTTCCATTAAAGACAGTTTGAACCAAGTACAAAAATCCTTAGTGTGGCTTTGGCCTAATTGTTTAACAATAAAACATCCACATGTTCTTCTTAGAGGGAACTTGGGACCTTCACATTAGGAATGTGCAAGCAAAAGGCAGCAACTTATTGTTTCAGTGTTTTCCTTGTATTAAAGATACTTCTATGTGTCTGTATACATCTCTGTTGAAACAGAAAAATACCTCTTTCTTAAATCAATTTGGCCCAAAAATACCTGCTTTTCTTCTGTTCCCACACTTGGAAGAACACAGGTTTGCTCTGTCATGTTGGTATCTCTGTACTTTTCTTCCTTTGATTTTTAACCACTCTGGGAATAATCACCCATGAGGAAGAACATGTTGATCTTTTTCCAAAAGAGAATAATTTATTTTTCATAACAAGTACAATGTCTGTGGAAAGAAATAAATAAATAAATCTGGGTAAAGAGTTACTACCTAGCAAATCTCTTGTCCAGTTGCTGCTTTTTTGCTCACTCATTTAGAACTCCTCTAAGTCACTCCATTACCTGGAACCTCAGTTTCCCTGTGTGTTCCATAGTAAGGCGCAATTTAACAATAATAACTGATATCTCCCCATCTGTTCCTGAGATCTGCACATTAAAGAAGCAAAAGCAACCAGATGTTGATATTTGGCTGTTTTTTATGACACGTACCTTTGCAGTTTGCTGCATTTCTTTTGGAACCTGGAAAGGTTGTGATGGGCTGACATGGCCCTCTGAAGGGTGGTGGCAATTTTCCTGCAGAGTTTCAGTGAGCCTGAGCAGAGAACATGGCTCGGGGAGCTCTGAACCTGGGAAGGCTGAAAGTCGTGTTTGTTCTGCGCTGACACCTCTGCTGAGCAAAGAGAAGGTGTTGATGTTGGATGGAGCTGCAGCCCTGCTCCCGTGCCAAGTATGGGGTGAAGCCCTGAAGGAAGGAATAGCAATGATGTGTGACCCAGCAGAGGGTGTTCAAGACTGCTCCCTGCGAGTAGCTGGACCCTCTGAGGCACGTGAGGACTCACCATCTGCCAGCCAGGCACTCTTGTGAGAGGCTCAAAGCATCCAGGTTTTATAAGCCTGTTAAAGCAGCCCTGAGCAAGATGCTATTTGTCTGTGATGCAGCAGGATTTCTGACTTTTCTTTTTCTCCTCGTATTTCCCATTGTCCAGTAACTGTAGCATCTATCAGGTTACACTTTCATTTAAACAAAATGCTACCAATATGCTTACAGTTGAACATGCTACATAAATACCTTATTTTACTGCTTTATTAAATGTGTAACAAATCTGTTTGGCAGCCACCTAATAGGAAATGGTGTATGAGTCTCTCTTGCACATTTACTGAGCTCTAAAGTTTTCAGGTTCAGGTTAAATTGGGTTTTGGATATCACTTTCCTTGAAAAAACTTTTCAAATAACCTTATTTCTTTCCCAGTCCTCTGGATTCTGTAGGAACTCTGCTAGTTTTTCATATGTGCTGCCTGTTTGAATTGACTTGAGTACCCTGAAGCAAACCTTGCTGCAACTTTTTCAAATTTCACTTTTGTGTAAATGGATTGCATTTGGGTCAAATATTTTTAAGTTACATACATAGAATACAAAAGGGGGAGAATAAGCAGGTAACAGGAGATTTGTTTACATCCTTAGCTGTGCATTTGTTTTGCTGTATCTTTTTACAGATGTTTGGTACCACAGCCATAGTTTTTCTCTTGTACCCTCTCTTGTGGAGGGGATGCAGGCTGGAGAAGTGAACTGCTCTCTTTTCCTCCCCCAGTATTTTTTCTGGTCTTTTTCTTCATTCATGTAGGCATTTCCAGAGCTTGGATCACAAGCTGGGTTAGCTGATTTTTCATGACAGTGCTTTATTTTATTTACCAAAAGTTTCTTTCAGTGTCATACTAGATTTATTGCTACTCTGGAAACTCTTCTTGCCTTGTAAACTGATGGTGGGAGATAGTTTCATCAGGAGACCAGGCTGGCTGGCAATTTCTGGCTCAGATGGAGGAAGAAGGAACATTAAAGGGACATGAAGTGCTTTCAACTTGTATGAGAGTGAATGGAGGTGATTTAGTATACTGGCTGCTTGTTTTCCTCAGAGCTCTCCTCTGTCCTAAGGGAGTCCCTCCTGCAGAGTCTCCTTGGTTTAGGCAGTTTGTGACCTACCCCTGGCCCCACAGCTGCTCCATCCTCCGGCAGTTTGGGCATGTCTTTACAGTGGGCCAAATGCCAATTGCATATTTGGGACTGAAACCCCATGTGGGTTTCTTTTCCTTTTCCTTTTTTTTCTTTTTCTTTTTTTTTTAAGCCAGAAAGAGGAATCATGAGAATGTGTCTGTTTTTTGTATTTTGCAAAGGATGTTGTTCACAGTAAGGGCAATGGGAGTCTAAACCTTGAACTGCATTAACACACTTGCATTTTGTTGAGGTAACTCAAATATTTGAGTGCCTGCAAACAGCATGATACTGTGTTTCTTAGAAGAGGATAATGAGCAATCATAAAAACTCCCAACAAGGTGAAAGTGTACTTAGGCCTTTCCAGTGGTTGTTTCCCATTTGGAAACCTGATCCATTGATTGTTTTCTCTCCTGTGCTTAGTGCAACAGCAAGTGAATTGAAAGCAGAGGCAAGTATCTGTTTTTCCCTAGCTGATACTTAACAAGATCAGATTGTATATCCTTCTGTAAGGCTGATTGATGCCCAGTTTGTGCCACCTGGGACTGTAGTTGTAAAGAAATCAATGCCTTTAATACACTGGATTTCTGCTCCATTTGTTTAGAAAGCTGCTCCTGGGGGCTTGCTGAGGATTGTGCTCCTGGCTGGAATTTGCCATGCACACCTACAGTGCCCTTCCTTACTCTTAGATTGAATGTCAGTCTTTTCTGCAATGTCGTTTAAAAGACTAGTGAAGGAAAATAGCCTGTACCCTGCTTCTCAGGGTATTTCCTACTCCACCTAATGTAAAAGGATGAAAATATCCCAGTATGATAGTGTGTTACCCTTGCCTGGAGAAGTAGGATGACATTTTCCAGCAGCCTTGGAAGCAGAGTGGAATCTGCCTTTGGATAGGACTGTGGCTTTGGCAAAGCAAAGCGTGTGATATGAGACTGGTTTTTGTCTCTAAAGTCCTCTAAAACATTCTGACTAAACAGTTTCTCCTAGGCTAGACAAACTGGGAAAGGCTCAGTCTGTGGGCAGGAGACCTCCCCAGAGCCTGCTTGGCTTTGTGATTCAGCTCATGGTATCTGTCCCCTGACCAGAGAAGATGTGTGCCAGTGGTCCAGCAAGAAGCTGAGGGCACAGTCCTCTTGGACATCACAGTTTTCAAATGAGATCTGGATCAGGTGCTGTCTGCCTGAGGAGTTATTGCATCTCTTGGATCTAGGCAGTTGTTCAAGGCACCCTGAGCTCACCAAAATGTAATAATGATTGCCCTGCAACATTAAAGTGTCATCTAAAGATAACACAAGACCAGCCTACCAACACTGTTAAACAATCACAAACAGAACAGATTAAGTTGGGCACTAAATCAAACCAGGAAAACCCTCTCTTCTACTCTTACCAACTCCTACAAAGATTTGTTGCTTTTGACTCCTCCTTGGAAGATTACCAAATTTGGAAATGTGAGCTATTTCTGACCAGTTTGGCATCAAGAATAGGGTGCTATTTAAGTACTTTTATTTTATTTTGCTTTACTGTACTTCTGCCTCCACAAACTTCCCCTTGTGCTCTAAATGGATACAACAATATTTTGTCCTTTATGCCCTCTATGCTTCTGTGGCTTTGCACTGTTAAATGAGTATTATGTTTTGCTCCAGAAACAACTGTATTCCAGATGAAGCAATTTGTGTGAGTGCCCAATTTTCACTATTTATTTTTCAAAGGTGTTGCAAGGTTACTAATTGTTTAATGACTTGAAATTCTTCCTTGAGGAATAACCTATGACTTGACGCAATGTTTAAGTCAATGAAGGCATAAAAGTGTTGCCTATATGTATTTTGAAGTCTTTAGCTCATATTTGTGTTGGTAATAATACCTAGCTCTGATACAGCACTTTCAGTGCAATTCTCCAAAGTGCTTTGCAAAGCTGGCGGGAGCCATTACTAGGGCTAATTAAAAGGTTTTGATTCAATGAAACATTATTCAAATATGCTGTTTTGCTTGTGCTGAACACTTTCTGGAATTCATTTGATGCTAGGAGAGCTTCCTGAGGAGCCAGAGTGGGCTAAAGACCTAACTGAAACAGAAACAAACCCTGTAACTGCTTTCTATGGGAGAATGGACATATCAGCACAATTGGCTGATATCAAGTTTTTTGGTTTCACTCAAACATGAGATAAAAGCAAGGAATGACACTGTGGATATTGTAATGTCCTTGAATAATTTTAGGCAATATCTCCATTTTGTAGGTTAAGAAATCAAAGTGGAGGAAAATAAAATTACTTGCGTGACTTGAATTGCCCAATATGCCAAAGATGGAGCTGGGGCTTTGAGTCTTCTGCCCACAAAGCTGCCTCTGATGCTTCACAATAGTTTAGCAAGGCACTTGCTTTACCACTTTTGCATAAAACCCATTATTTCCAGAAATTAAAATTCCAAGCAAAGTGAAATGTGTAGATAAGTAATAACAATGAATTTCTCCTGGTCAAAGAAAAGGGAAGCTAGGTCTACCTTTAGTGTTAAGTGCTTATGCTGCAAATGAGAACAAAGCATTCAGTGTTTCACTGCTGATATATTGCAGTGTGCATGGAGCTTCTTGGAGTTTGGGAGCGGAAATGGGACTGGAATTGATTTCCTCAGAGTTATAGAAAAATAAAATGAATTCCTGCTGTTTATCAGTGTCTCTAACAACATACCTGTTATGACATCATAGAATAGATGACAAAAGAATAGTGAGATATATCTGTGGCAAGGTGGATTTCAGCTAGAAATTTTTGAAGGTAATAGATCCAGACAAGTACTGCTGTGCTGCCTCACTCTTTGAGGTCATCCTGAAGACAATGTTTACTCTGCAGCGCTTTGCTGTTGGGAAGTGAAAAGAAGGTACTGCCCTTGAGTCAGAAAAGGCCTTCCTCCAGCAGAAGGGAGAGATTCAATGCCCCATTTATTGTCTTGACATTTTGTTTTATTGTTCCAGTTTGCAGAGCAGTCTCCAGAGGTTTCTAAAGTATGCACGAATAAGAACGAGAAATGAACTCTTAGTTTCTTTTGAGAATTTTAGCTTGGAGACAGGCTTGTCTATTAAACACATCTCTTGCTCCTATTGGTTTTGGCAAGAATCTGGGTGGCACAGTACCCTCCTACTTCATCTTCTAATTTTTCTCTATACCTACCTTTATTGTTCATGCTATGCTGTTTGTTAACAAGTTTTAGTTCTCCTCAGATTTTTTTTTTCATTGAATGTCCTTTATTACCTTTATTCATATTCCAGTGTAGTCTGCAACCACCAGCTGGTGATTGAACCCAGATTTTTGTCTTGCTACATGCATGAACTGTGTCTGTAAGCAGTATCAAAGATCCCTTTTTGATGTAAAAGAAGCAGATATAAGAAGTGGACAGGAAGCAGAGAAATATGTTAGCTTTGATTCATTTATTGGTAGTATACTAAAAAGAGGTCAAAGATGTCACCCACTAAAAATTCTCAGAGGTTGTGGGGTGACTGGAGTATAAGTAGATTTATGCAGCATTGGTCTTGAAAAATTATGTATGGGAATCTTCATCACATATGGGAGAGAAGTTATGTTTATATCCCAGAATATAAATGAGATGCTAACTGGAACAGCTTTGTAGTGTGGAATGCCTCTCTTTCCTTCACAGCTTTACATAGTTCAGTGCTTCCCCTTCTTCATGTCCTCATGCCTAAGGAATGCAGACAAATGCCTGGAAAAGGTTTGTCTTAGTGCTGTTGGGTCATTAAGGTTCTTGGCCAAAACATATCCCTGACCTCCCTGGTCAGAGGAAATGTCATCAATGCCAATGGTTTCACTGAGACTTTAGCTGGAGTGTCTCAGCTGCTGTGGATGAGGCCTGAGGGTGCTGAAGGGGATAGATCAAAACCTGCTATAACTCTTGATAAGTGTGTGTCTGGTGAAAACCTTTATGCCTCATTTCATGCAAGGAGAATGCCTGCAGACAGTACAGAGAGGCATTCCTCGTGTGTCCATGTTTTTGTAAAACTTCAGGACACTTCTCATCAAAATCCCAGTAACAGAGGGTCTGTTGGCCTCTCCAGCTGCAGAAATTCAGCTCTCAAAAGGATCTGGGCATCAATTCATAATTGGTGTGTAATTAACACTGAACTGATTGTATCACAAATTTGAAAGCAAACTGCTTCCAACAAATCTATGTGCATGGACATTAGAAATTTTCATTTTTTTCCATAGAGGAGCAATCAGCACCTCTTTCTGCTGCACAGCTCATGCCTCCAGCAAGCTTTCTCTGAACTGGAGCTGCCTGCAGCCTTGCAGCACAAATGGATCTGAGCAGTGTGGTCTGCAAAAATGCTTATGAAAAACACTGGAAATGTTGTCAGGCTGGCATCAGGAGGAATGGTAATACCTGAGCAAGGAGAAGCAAGAGCCAAATTCTAGGATCTTGAAATCCAGCCAGCAAATCGGAATTTTGTAGGAAGCAATACAAAAATATTGTGGAATATTCTATATTTTTCTTGCAGTACAGACAGTTGTTTCTATATATCTGAATATAATCAAATATTCTGAATAGATGAGAGAATACCTTAGTTTGGAAAAGGCCTCTAAGATCAGTGACTCCAACTGTTAACCCAGCACTGCCAAGTCCACCATTAAACTGTGTCCTTAAGTGCCACATGCTCATGGCTTTTAAAATACCTCCAGGAATGGTGATTCAACCACTTCCCTGGCAGCCTGGTCTAGTGCTTGACGCCCTTTTGGTGGAGAAGGTTTTCCTTATACCCAAACTTAACCTCTCCTGGTGCAAGTTGAGGCTGTTTTCTCTCATCCTGTCTGTTCTTACCAGGGAGAAGAAACCCACCCCCACCTTGCTACAACCTCCTTTCAGGTGTAGAGGAGTGGACTTTTACATCTTTATTAAGAAAGATCACATCAAAGCACATGATCCTGTGGAAAATGGGATATCCTGACTGTATATAACCTGAGCCCTCAGTAGATATTCCTGTGATGCTGGGAATCCTTTCCTATTGTCCCTCTGAGGAACATGAGTAATTGAAGAACATGCACCTTAAATGCAGATCAATGTGCAAGTCACATCTGTTATTTGACAGTGCAGTGCTTTGCCCTTTCTGATAAAGAGCCCATACATGGGGAGTTGACATAATCTTCCTCAAATCGTTAGTAACTGATTAGTTTCAGATAAAGTTTATTTTCTTGCCATTATTGTTGTTCTTAGTCCCAGCCTTTCCTGTTTTGTGACCCTTGTGGGAAGGTTAGGTCTCATGATGGGGCCAGGCTAACTTTGCCACATCCAGAAACCTAATGATTTAAACTTCTGGATTCAGTTCCAAATGACCTGTGTTCCCATAAGGCTTGTGCTCATTGCTGAGCATTGTTTTATGTATTTTCTTTATTATATTAAAATTTTATGTGGTCACTGTTATGTACAAGTACCTGCAGAACTGAATGTCTTTTGGGGAAGCTGAATTTTGGTTTTTTGAGCAAGCATGCAGTATTGAAACAGAGCAATAAGACAATGTTAGAGCCCTAAAGTTGTCCTTAGGGAGAGAACATACAGGATCTCTCTTCTTCCTCCAGGTTTCCCTCCTGGAAACCTGGACTACCTGTGGGACTCCCAGGACAGGCATTGCAGCCCACTTTTGCTCTTTATTATCTCATACTGTCCTTGCACATGTTCTCAGAATACGAGTGTGACTTTTGTAGGCATCTGTACCTGAATAACCACCAAAGGCTGAAGGGCAAAGCCCCCTTTTTAACTTCAGGGAAGTAAAAACCCCAAACACAATCTCTCCTTGCCAAACCCCTGGTCCTCCCTGAAAAAAAAATAAATTCCAGAATATATAGGCAGTGATACTGCAAGAGCTTTTGGTTGGTTATTTAAAGACAACACTGTTTAGGAGTGGGGTGTGGGTGGAATCATACAATGTAGGTAGACGATTTAGAAATTAAATAGCTGTATGTAAAATGGCATCTCTCCCAAAACAAAATAATCTGTCTCCAGAAATTCTATCTTGGTTTGCTGGTAGCATATAGTGTAGGATGTCACCTATGAAGATGCCTATAGATTTGTTACTAATTTGAAAAAAAGCCCAGATTTGAAACTTGCCTGTGTAATTTTTCTGTTGATTATATACTTCATTTTTGATTGTGTTAGTTTTACACATCACTGTGCCACTTTGCAGAACCTGCAATAACTTCTAAAGTTCAAACAGTGCAGCTGTTCTTGGTGTCTGTTCTTAGTGGAGATCAGCTCTCTTGATTTCTGTCTCTACCTATGAACAGGAAAGAGAGAAAAAGGTTCTTGTATTTGTTTTGTTTGAAAGGATGATATGCAAAGAGGAGGAGTGACTCTCCAAGACCAAAAATAAAACAGCACCAAAACTGGACTCCAGTTTTCTACCAGTGCCTCCAGCCTGTGCTCCCAACAGGCAGAGAGTAAGGTGACACCAGAGTACTCACAAGGATTGGTGCATATCCTGAGGAAAACGCTCTGGTGCAATTCTAGTTTTGCTGTGGGGCTGTAAGGATGCTCCCTGCCACTTTGTATTTAATGCAAATGGCAGAAGCTTTTGAAATTTTGTTTCTATGTGAATAAAAAACTTATTTTAAGGTTTTGTTTTTACCTTGGGCTAGCTAGGAAAGTCTGGATAGCTGAGAACCTTGCTGTGTGTGAATAATTGAATTTATCCATCAGCCCTTTTTTGTGAGCAGGAAATAGTGTGTTTCTGTGATGCATTATTTCTGTTTGAAGAGAGATGATTGCTTGCAAAGGTGCCTTTCCTGTTCATGCATCTGATTGTATAAGCAGGGATGTTTTGAACTCTGTCTGAACCAGATCAGCATCTTACCCTGGAATTAATCACCAGGAAAACCAGTGACCCAGTTTCCCAAACCTGCTTTGATACAGGTTAGTTGCTACTTCTTCAGATTTTCCATGGGTCAAAACCAAGGTGTTGAATCTCTCTGAAAAGGTGTTCTGATATTTCTCTTTCCTCCAAAGTTCCCCTTTAGTGCCTGCCTCTGGCTATCATGTGATGCTTATCCTAATCATGCTCCAGGGTCTGTCAAGCCAGAGAGGGTGACCAGCAAAGGGAAATGGTAAATAACGTGTGCCATGGGGTGCATGTCACTGTCAGGGAGCAGAGAGCAAAGGCTGAACCATGAAAAAGGAGCTGAGGGTGACCCCAGCACAGGTAGGACAATGCTCTCACTGACCTCAGCTACGTCCCATGGTGCCCAACTGGGACCAGTTTGGTGACAGTGATAGATGTCACTGGTAGCCCAATGATCACTGTGTTAAATGCAGAGGGCAGAGCTGGGACCAAGCTAAATCCATGCAGCAAGTCAGGCCCAGCAAGGACAGGGCTGGGGGTGGTCAAACCTGCAGCATGGCTGAGCCTGACCTTATCCCAGGCTTCTGGTCCCTTGGGCAGTGGGATTGGGGGTGCAAGTCCCAGGTCTGGCTGGACAGGGCATTTAAGGGTTGTTGGTGCACTTGAGCCCTCACAGCTGCTCTGATGTGGGCCAAGCACTGATATAATTAATGGCACATGTTATTTACTATGTAGGAATTTCTTCTGGGCTCTGTGAGACAGCTCAGTGACTAAAGTGCTACTGAGCATGAGGAAGGATCAGTCCAGCTTCCTTTCTGGAGGCCAAATGGTGAGTTATGAGTGTACCCCAGGGCAAAGCAAGGAGGGGTCTAACATTTCACTTCCTGAAGAACAGACTGAGAAAGTGGTTTAATCTTGATGGGCTGGGGCTCCTGCTTGTTGATGTCCCAGGCTAAAGCTGAGGTGGGCAGTTGTGTGCTGAAGAGAGGGACATTTTTGTGTTCATGAAGAATTTGGGTGAATGTAATTTTCTCCATATTTCTAGCCTAAGACTCTCATGGCCAGTTTGTGTCTAATTTTTCTCTGTGTTGCTGAGAAGAAAACGAACACAGTGAGTGCAGTGAATAAGGTCTGCCTTGAGGGCTTGTGGAAAAAGCTGGCTGAGCAGGTCACTCTCCTGGCCTTGCAGCAGTAGGGTGGTGACTCAACACTTGCCTGAAAATACTCAGTGCAGTTCTGATGTCCTTTAAAATGAAGGAGTGTGAGTCTGACCTCAAGCTTGAGAAGCCTGTGGAAAGGCCCATGTTGACTTCAGTGGTCTCGAGAATGAAGCTGTGCAAGGTTTGCATGGAGCTGGCGCCAGATGCGCCTCCCACCCACAGCTCCAGCAATGAACATGTGTGCACAAGGTCACTGCAATTAGGAGGGAGTTCAAAGGGAGCTCTGCATCCAAGGAGAAACGTTCACAGGCTGATCTGTACCTCAACAATGTACTTCCACACAGCAGCCATCCATAGCAAGGGGCCTCCCCACAGAAGGGAACATCAGACTCACCCTGTCCCCCAGGGCTGAGCTGTACATGTGTTCTCTGGGAGATGAAGTTACTGCATGTGAGGTTCACAAAATAAACATGCAGGAAAGTCCTGAAGGTTGCTTGCAGTTTGATCTGTAAGCAAGGTCTGTGGTAGCATGTGTTTTTGCTGTCAACACAGATATTTTTGGGGAGTGAGGCTGAAGTGTAGGCAGCACGTAATGATTCATGTGGAAACAGTAATTGCAGGAGTTGCTGTGGAGGGGGTTACAAGAAGAGCTAGTGAATGAGAAGAAGATGTTCTTAGCTATCATGGCATCTTGAGATAAGCCTGATGTGCAGATGAATATGCTGATAATGTGCACATGAATATGCTGATATTTGCTCCAGGAAAATACTGGAAAGTTTGATGGTGTGAAACCTCCTACCCTGGGTTGGTGGATCTCATCTAAGTTCTTGTTTTCCACCTCCAGAAATGCCATTTTTTTGGGTATGAATCCCTCTGGTGGAGCAGGGAAGAGTTGACCTTCATTAGGTAGGATGTGGTGGGTTTGTCACATCCTTGAATCCCTGTAGGGACACTAGAGCTCTGTCAAACATGGTGGATGCATCCTGCAAGAAGTAACAATCAGCTTTCACATAGAGAGACAAAGCTATAATTGAAACACCAGATGGTTATCAAATATCTCTTGTTTGTGTCATCAGAGGTAGCGTTGCTCACATTGGGCCAGGTGTGCTGATCTGACCCTCCAGTATTCAATTTCCAGACTGGTTTATTTCTCTCCTCTTCATCTTTACACCTCCTGTGAGGCTGCCATGTTGTGGTCCAGGTGCTGCTGTGTTTTGCTGGCAGGTGAAGCAGATCTTGTTTGCTCTGTATACAGTTACAGTGACTAAGGATTTTTAAAGTAAGACTTAGAAATGTTGTCACCAAAGTGCTCTTATCCAATGTTCATGTGTGGGAGACAGTGGGTGGCAAATGCAAAAGAAAAAAATCAACCTTACTCTTGTCAACTCTGCCAATTTTAATGTAGGATTTTTTTTTCTACCTTCTTTTAAGGCCAGAGTTCCTAGGGCTAAGTGACTATCAGAAATCTTTACCCTCTCTGGCTTTTATAACTACACAGGAAAGCTTTAAAACATGAGTCCCAGAGGCTTGAGATCTGTAATCCTCATAGGAGGAGTACCACTTTTATTTATTCCTAAAATTCTGAGATTTGTTTAGGTCATCTCACAGCATCTAAGTGATTTATTTCAAGGCATAAAGTACTTAATCCCAGTAAAGTGAATTTTGTCTTATTTTCACTTTCCATTTGTTGTGTGGTGTTGGAGGGACAGCAGGAGATGGGTCTGTGACTCAGTCCCTCTCCCAGCCAGCTGAGAGGGGTGACAGGAGAAAATTGTGTCTACCTCAAGTGGTCAGAGATTTTGTTCCCTGAAGGGAAAGGAACTGGCACTTTGCTCAGGGGTGAAGAGAGAACTTCCATTATTATCTTTTACACTGCGGAGTATTGGTAAGGGATGGACAAAACTACACTTTTTTCTTACTTATTATTTACAGCACTGTTACTTCCCTCCAGATGTCACTGGGAATATCTTTAATTGCTGTAACCTACAAGCATGGCCAGCGGTCAATGAGAAGAGAATCTGGGACTCCAGAATTCCAGCTTTGTGTAAATAAACAAATATTTTGGTATATCCCTGAGAATGGAAGCTGGGGGCCATGACACAACAAGCAAACCCATCAAAAATATGCTTCTTGTTGTTTGTTTTGTATTTGGTTTTATTAGCAGACTGAATTTTCCAAGCAGGAGGATTGCACATACTCTATGCAATTTGTCTGAAAAGGACTTTCTCTAGAAGGCTGGGGGAAAGGGAAGAGAAGGAAAGGAATTACTTTTTAGAGGCATTCTCCTACTGCTTTTTCTTTCATTTAAAAAGAGATGCTGACTCAGAAGCTAGAAGCTTTCTCCTGCATCAGGATACTACAGTCTTAGGGCCGTGCTCTCTGTTTTGCTCCCATTTCAGGAACTGTACTGAAGGTGAGCAGGGCTTTTTTCAACCCAGGCACTCTTCTCCTGTAACATCTGCATTTCAGAGCAGAGCTTTGCAGGAAATCAGATGTGATTGTGCACTGAAATTTTTTATCTTCCTGCTAGCTACACACATGAGGCTAATTTGCTTCCAAAGGTTTTAATTGGGAAGAAAGCATTTTGAGGTTTGATTGGTCCTTGGCACCTTTCACTGCCTATCCAGTTCTATCAGGCATAATGCAAACAGGTTGAAAACACTGAACCATTAAAAAATTATTGATCCAATCCTCCACCAACCCTTCCAGGATTTGAAGTTCCACAGAAATTCACCTGTTGATTCTGACAGCATGGCATGTGGGAGGAAGGTCTCTTTAGCATCAGTGATAACCAAATTGAGTGGGGAGCAGCTAGTCACTCTGCTGTATGATTTTTGGGTGTTCTGTGATTTGACTGCGCTGTTGCAGCTTTAAAACTGGGCAGATTCCCAGGCTCCTTTATATATTTAAATAGCTGTATGCTCCTGATCATCTTGGGAGCCTGGTGGCTGGTGTGGTGTCTGTGTTTTTGTGGACACATTAAGGACAGGAGCAATCATTCACCTTCAAGTGTCCGTGGGTGGAGTTTCTTACCAGTTATTTCAGCTCCTGACTAGCAGGTGCAAGCAGGTCCTTGTTCATCTAAAACTCTGGCTAAATGAACTGTGCCTTGAAAGCTGCATACCCCGCTTAGTGAAGCAGCCTCTGTTGGGTAGATGCTGTGCTTTTGTAGAGGACTAGCCCAATTTACCTTGTGCTACCTTAAATTTACAAACTTAAACCTATATTGCCTATTATGTGTTTGCTTTGTTTTAAAAGATTTTACAGGGCATAATTTGTTTCCTTGATTATCTCAGTGTGAAGGTAGTGGTTACAACTCTATAAGGCATCAGAAGAGCATTAATCATCTGCAAATGGTAACAATCTGGTTATTCTAAACTGCATCTTTATGATAACCCATGTATTAGGTAAACAAGTGTTATAACCCTGCACTGAGGCATTGAGATGTTCATGTGACTTTGGGTAAGTCAGTGGTACTAGGATAAAATGAAAGTTAGGGTTTAGAAGGTCTTAATCTGTCTGTGCTGTCACTGGCTGACCCCTGGCTCTGAGCTCGCCTCCAGGTGACCTTTCTGACTGAGGACTGCAGAATCTTTTTCTTCTGACTTCTACCAGTTTTTATTTGGAGGAAAAGAGGCAGAAAATCAGGACAGTTAAAAATAAGTTAAATATAGCATTGTCAGGAACCAGAATGGCTTTACTTTGCCAGAGGAGAGTCTTACTTCACATGTGAATGATCTTCTTTTGACCTAAACTTAAACCATGCGTTCGGGGAACTGCCATTTATAGAATTGGTTAGGTCTGTAATTCACTGTGTGAATAACAGGATGGTCTGAAAGGGAAAACAAAGATCCTTACTTCTCAACAATGAACAGAATAAAGACTATCAAATTCTCATGGGTTTTCTTGTTGTTACTTGTGCTTTTTTGGCTTTTTTTTTCATGAAGGAGAATTGGTGGGGTTTCAGAAATACATTCAGTCAGTGCAAACCATTTCCTATTGTGGCTGACAGCTGTTCTGTGTTTCAGATGACGGGCACAGCAACACTTCTTAAGAAACAATTGCTAGCAAAGAACAGATGAGTCTGAGATTATGGTTAAGGGAGAATGCACCCCCATAAATTACTGCATGATTATATATCAAGAATACTTTTGTAATCTGTCGTTGAAGCAACTGTTGAGTGGGATTCTGCGTCCCACACTTGAAAATGGTCCCAGCTCAGCCAAATACTTGAGCATGTGCTTGAAAGCTGAGCATTGACTTCAGCAGCTTGCCTAAGGGCTGACTCAGGTTCTGTGGTGGTCTTGGAAGGCTGATGGAATTCTCACAACAGCTCTCATGTGGCGTTTCTTCTGGTGAGAGGGGAACAGCAATATTTGTGTGCTTCCTGTGCTTGTGAAGTACAATGATCACTCCTTCTTTTGCAAAGTTTATTAGCTGGCTGGATCACTGGGGAGGTGGGTGGGTGACATCCACTGGGGTGGTGTTGTTCCGGGGTGGGTTGGGCTGTGAGTTGCTCAAAGCTCTCCTGTTGTCAGATATGGAGTTCCATGACACAGCGAGCAAAGGTGACCTGAAGCAAACAACTGATGGTAATTGGTGTAGCTGCCTCCCATTAAGGAAGGAAAGCCAAATCAAAAGATTTCATTGGTCAGATTTGAAGATGATTGCTCAGGGTTGACTAATGCTCTTGGTTTTCTGTGCCACCATCCTGACTTCTGTAGCATGTGGCTATGCCTTAGTCATGATGTCTCACCCTGAATAGGACAAGATGTGGTATTACTGTGCTGGGTATGGATATTCCCATAATGTTGTTATTTTTTCCCTTCACAATAATTTTTATAGTTTCCTTTTTTTTTTTTAAAGACAGCACTAATTCAGTCTCAGGATATTGATGATGAATTGATGTATCAGAAAGTTACTGTGTCAGGTAAGCAGCTGGTGATGTCCAGTTGTAGGGTAGGAGGTGGGCTGTAATCTCTTGAGCATATCCTGGCTCAGTTTTTGTACAGATTGCTGGGAGATCAAATTCACCATGCTCGTTTATTCCTTCTGTATTGATTCAGAGTTCTAAAATGAAGATAGTTCAATACAGAGATAATAAAGAGAAAACAAGTCTGACACACATTTTGTCACTTTTGGCAAAAGTAAATAACGAGTTTGCAGAGCTGTGCAGCCCTGCCTTTGTGTTTGGAGAGTGCACATGATTTACTGCAGGAATCAGTTTGGCACAGCAGAGCTGTGCCGATTCAGCAGGACCTACCATTATCTTGTCATGTTTTTTAGCAAATTGACTTTTACAAGGCAGCAATTCAAAAACATGAAAGAGAAATGTGCTGAGCAACCCATCCCTTCTTGTCCCCCCGTCCAGTGTGTGCTGGCAAATCTGCCACAGTTGTGCCCAGGGGCACGATGATGCTCGGCTCCTCACTTGCTTGCAGGCTTTGGGTGTTCCATGTTCGTGAGCTGATGTGGGTCTTGATTTTATTATGGTGTTCTCAAGCTCCCAAGCTGCTGACTTTTCAGCTAAGTGCAACAGTTCACACATGGCTCTCTGTTGCGCTTTGCTTTACACTTAATAGGATTTTAGTGGTACAGCAGGAGTAACAAAAGCACTGTTAGCAACATTTTGTAAATCTCGCTTCTTTTCCGCTCTGCTCACCCACAGCTTGCAGTCTCCCATGGACAGGGAGAAATGGGCAGAGAGCAGTGAGGTTCCTGGGCTTGTCCTGACTAGCACTGCCTTTCACTGCCTCTGAAGACTGTGTTGAACTAGAGGCACTGCTCTGGTCTGACCCTGAAGGGCATTTTTGGTGTTTTTAAAGCACCTCTCTCTTCTAGTCTTAACACTGAAGTAACTGTAGACACAGAATTTCTGCATTCTTATATGACTGGCAAAGGTGCATGGATTGTGTTTATTTTTAAGGTGTTAATTTAAAATCTGTAAAACTTTCCTACCTTCTGGGAATTTGGGATGTTCCACTCCATCTATGCCTCAGCAAATTTAATAACATCTTTGTATATTACCATTGAGAGATGGCTATCTTGGAGACCTAATCTGTGGATGTGCCCAAGGGTGAAAAAAGACCAAAAAAGCAAGACAGAGGAGGGGAGATGGGAGAAGGAGCATTCTTTGTTTGTGCAGGTTTTTTGAATGGATAATGTGTGGGATGAATAGGGGCAGAGATGCTCCAAGAGCACTCTGAGATAACAAAACAGTTTGTTTAGCTAACCAGGATGGAAATGATAGCCCTACCCATCCTTCTGCCTTGCTCTCCTGTGAACTAACCAGTGCTCAAGCAGCATTCATCATGCTTGGGGCAGGACTGTGCACAACTCCTTTTCTGTTCCTTTGGGTTTTGAGATGACACTGCAGAACTAGTGGGGTTTTCCCTCCAGCTCCTGGGCATAGCAGCTTCTGTCTGGAGGCTGATTACTCTGCCAGCTCCTCATGTTTGGACAGGTCCTCTGGCACCACTGTGTGCCTGTGTGTCACCACACTCCATGAACCTGCTCCACAAACCCTGTCTCAAGCCACAGTGCTCTTTTTCTTGAAGGCATGACTATTTCCTCAATAGAGCTTTCCTCTATAGTAAGTTCTTGTTTCCTTTCCTTTCCTCTGCAGAAAATATTTGTTACTCAAAAGGTTCTGAGGATTAGCCAGGCACACCAGAGATGCCAGTGAGGGAGACCCATCCTGAAGCAGCAGGTTTTGGATCATGCTGCAGCCCATCACTTGTGTAGGTTTCCCTTCCTCTCTCAAGTAAGGTCTTAAAATCTTTTGAATGACTCACTCAATAGGAAAAAACTCTACTCTGTACTAATGGTTAATGGGTCTTTCTAGCAGATGTAAAATCCAGTGAAACATATACAGTTTCTTTAGTTTTAAGAGGAACAGATGATTTAATAAGAGCTATAAATCTCTTGGGAATGTACAGACATAGTCCAACAGCAAACTTCTGCCAGATTTTTCACTGACTAGACTTATAGCCTATGAGTCATAGCAGTCTGCTCCACTCTCCACCTCAATTGCCTGTTGTTGTTTTGGCTTTTAAGGGTGCTCTGTGCTGCATATGGATTTTTTATCACCTTCTTCTGTTAATGGGCTTGCTCTTTCATCCAGGAGACAGCCTCTAAGCAGTTGACTCTTATTCTCTGTTTCTGCATGACAGTGCATGACGTTTCTTTTCCATTCCCTAGCTCACCATGTGACTTTAAAATTGTTTAAGGAAAATGTTTCTGAGGAATGTATTGATACAGCCTCCTAAATGGGCTTAGTAGTGGGAATGCAGTTAAATTAAAAGAGATATAGCCAGTCTCTTCTTAATATAGTAATGCTTTTCTTCCAGCAGTCTGTGGCCATCTCATGGAGGTTAAGTTCATTGTAAGAGTATTTCTGATAGATTCAGTTATTATCAGCTCTTTAGAGATAAGGAAACAGGCAGAAACCAGAAAGTTGTTCCAGTTGCCTGTGTCTCATGCTGAATTGCAGGGGATGGTTCTATCTTCTAAAGTATTGAGCTGCCATTCCAAAAGGATGTAAAATGATGCACAGTGTTTTACAAACATCTTCTACATTGTGCTGGCCTGCTGGCTCTCTGTGTCTGAGATATCTGGGAAGGGGGGCTGCAAGCTCTTGTTTTATTTTACAGCTGGTTCACCAGCCCTGTGAATTAAACTTGGGAGCTACACTAGAAGTGGTGAGGAATTAAAACTATTAAGACTTGCTCCAGGTCACACCCAGGTAAACTAGAGATAAAACTAGTGATAAGGCAAGACTTTGTGAGGAATATTTAACCATTGTGGAGGCTTTTACAAGACAGGTGCATTGCAGCTTGTTTTAAATGCAGCTGGATGGAGCGGATTTTAAAAATAACCCACAGCATAGGTTTTTGTTTGTTTGTTTTAAATCTCACAATGTAACGACAAAAAAATCTAAGAAAAATTGTGCAAAATTCTCACTTTGTCAGAATAAACAGTTGGCAGTAAAAATGAGGTTCTAATTTTTTCAGTGGCTCAGGACAACATTTGCGTTACTTTGCTCCCTAGGATCATGTAAATGGTGAGGGAAAATTCTTTTTTCAGTGGTAAGGATGATGAGGAAACCCTGTTCATGCTTGACCTTTTTCAGGCAGGAGTGGGTATCAAAAATGCATAGATGTGAAGCAGGTTAAGAAATTGGAAACAGCTTAGAGTCTGCTTAATGTACAGAATTGCATAATGTGTCCAAAAATAGTTATTGTTTGAAGTTCATAGTGGAATTGCAATTTACTGCATTGTTCCAACACCTTCAGAAAGCCAAACAGGCCTTGTGCTACTAGGCAAAGAAAGCCATCCAAGGTCATATACCTGCATGGTGTCAAAAGCAAGAACAACATTTGACTCGTGTGACTCCTTGTTAGGCCTCTCCACACAGTGCAGGAGGAAGCACAGAGGTTTTCAGCACCATGCATATGTGCAAAAACAGCCCTTTCAGCTTTCTGGCAAACTGAGAGCATTGCTTTATGCTTTCAGTAAGCACAGAGCTCTCATATTTACTGATGGGACTTTCACACGTCAGGAAATCAGAAAACTGGAGATGTAACCAGCGTGTCTGTTCTTGAATAAGGAATTTTCCCCAGAGCGAGTTGTGATGTGTGCTCTTAATGATTTGCATCTTACAGTTCAGACTTTCCATGAGCTGCTTCCAGCACTGTAGGCACTAACTTGTGTTTGAGTGCACACACACACACCCAGCTGCAAGGGTAGCAGCCATAGCTCCCATGTTTAGATCTTGGCATAACTCTGGGGATGTCCAGTTCCTTTGGCAGCCTGGTCTAGCTGTGGGGTTTCGGTGGAGATGTCAGTGCAGCGTTCAGTGCAATCCCAGGTTGGGGGTTAGCTAGAAACTGAGCCTTTTAACAAAGGTTTTGCTTGCCCTTCTTCACTGGCATCAAGATCTTTTGCAAACTTTCTAGTGTGTGGTCTGTGCACACTGAATGGCTGACACTGAGCCTGTGTTGTGGGATTTCACCACTTCCATAGTATGAACAGCAAGCAGCAGCAGTTCCAGCAAGGGAGTTCTGTCCCTTCCTTTAAAACAATGTACATAGCAATGGGAACATCATGTGACTGCATGGACCTTTTCCAGTGTTTTAAAGGGAAAATATCTCTAACAGTGTCCTGGCCTATGTAAACTGTATAGTTTTCCCAGACTTGGAAGAAAAGCACTGGTACTTTCCCAAGTTCCACCCTTTTCAGCTTCATGTGAAAAAAAAGAGGTTGATTCTTGCTTTCCTTCTGTCTCTAAAATGGGAAGTAGTTTAATGAAAATAAGAAATTATGCTTTTTCATGTCAGGAGGCAAAATCTTATCTCTGAACCATCTGTTTTGATGAGAATGAAGCAGAATGTGTACTTTTTTTTTCCCTTAAGTAATAACCTCTACTCTTAGTGGTGAAGAAAAGATAGGTAGGTGTGTGATTCTCCAGCAGCCTAAATGTAGATGTTGGGACAGTCCACCCCTGGATATGGGGCTATTTTCTGAGACATCTCCCAGCTTTGTTTGGAAGAATGCACAGAATTGAAGGAGGACGGATGACCTTGCTTTTAAAGCATTCATCTGGACCTTGGGTGCTGGGAGCTGAATTTCCAGCACTGGGACTGGCTTCCTCTGTGGTCTGCAGTGTGTTGCTCTGGGAATGTGTGTGCCACACAATGGATGTCAGCACAAAGGGCCCTGGAGCTGACTCCAGGAGGTCTGCTCCGCCCTGCACTGCAGTGGGGCACTGCCTGGTGCCAGGGCCCCCTTCCCAGAAAAGGCAGCTGCACCAGTTCAAGCACTGCTTTGTGCTGTTGGAGCTGTGCTGCTTCCAGTTCTGGCATTAAAGTGGTTGTGGCTCATTTGGACATCTCTGTACCACACTCCTATTGTAAACCCAGGAAGCACTGAGGTACTGAGAAACAAACACAGAGTTCATAAAATGGTTTTAAACTATCTGCATGGTCTGGTTTTGGATTTCTTTTGTTTTGCACAAGCTCAGCCTCGTCACTCCAATGTCAGTGACTTTCATTCCCTCTGTGGCACTGGAAAGCAGCTAGGAAAAAAGCCTCATTTTGTCTGTTTCCCATGCCCAAACTGTTTTCCAGAAAACCCCAATTTTGACTGACCCCAACTGCCTTCCAGGTTCTAACTCTGGCCTTGGGGCAAGCAGCAGAGCCTGGTGTTTAAACACTGTTGATCACAGAGTTTCCAGAGGGCCAGTGTGCAGACTTGCACAAAAGCCATTGAATTCGCTTTTCTGAGCAGCCACACTGGAGTGACATTTATGTGGCTTTGCAAAGCACCCTGAGGGCCTTGAATGAAAGGATCTCTGCATATTCAAAGCAATATTATGTTTATCTGTTCTATCCAAAGTAGAGAAGAAAATGCTTTATTGTCTGTGGCTTGAGATCTGCCTGCTATGATGTTTATGACAGTACAAAAGACAAACTCTTTGTGTCCCTGAGAAACGTGTGCTGCCACTGGCTTTGATTTCCATGGGGTGAAGGTGGTGGGAGTAGTGCTGGGCCAGTGCTTGCACTCTCCATCCTCCCCAGAGATGAGAAGTGGGGCTCACAGGCATCCCCCTATCATGTTAGCAGCAGTTCACGGGGTCTCCAGGCCAGATTGGAAGTTCAAGGCAAAATAAAGGAAACTAACTGTGATAGCACACAGAGAAGTCATTGCCTTTTGTCCAAAGGAACATCAGGCTGACACTTTCTTCGTGGAGTCTCTTGGCTCCTAGCATTTGGAAGATTAGATCTGTCCAGTCAGAGGAGGCTGTATAAACTTCCTGTGAACTTTCATAGTTGATGATCAAAAGGAATCACAAAACATGTTGTCATTATTTATCTATTTATTTATCTATTTAGAAGTTCAAAGACGGTACAGTGCTATTGGTTGTGGTATTTTTTCCCCCTCATGTAAACAAGGTGATATCATACTGGCTGCACAGCCTTAGGCCCACATTTTCCATTGTGAGTTTAACTTAAGAGCTGTTTTGCTCTGGAAAGCATCTTTGCAGGGGGAAAAATGTGAAAAATGCAACCACCACCCATATTCTGCTTCAGAAGTCATCCCTGCAGTGTTTTCTGTCCTTATGTCCCTTGCTTTGCTAAAGGATTCTCTTCCCTTTGTTAGCTTCATATAGCCGGTGTAGCAACAGAGATGGTTCCCAACAGCATATTTTTCTTTGTCCCACTACCTGGGACAAAGTACAGCTGGTGGAATACCTTGACAAGAATTTGAAGAGTTCCCCTCCAGCCAGGGATTTGGCTTATATGACCTGAAAAACCGTAATTCATGTGCTCTAAGAAGGATTCTGCCCCTCTGTTCCCATTAAGTCAAAGCTTTGCAGCACTTGCTCAGATTTACACAAGATTTAATCCTCCCAAAGTTATATTCTTGTGTGTTCTGCTTCAGTGCAATTCCAGGTGTGATGTGATCTGTTTTTTGAATTGTTCTCTTGTCCCACGTGGAGCATCTTGTGTCACAAGATGTGTTCTGTGAACAGGGGCAACAGAAACTTGTCCTTTCACTTCTACTTGAAAGAAACAGCGGTGAAATGAGACAAATGGAGACCTTGCATTCATGTGGGGTCAAATCAGAAATCCTGTGGAGGTTCAAGCGACTCATTGACATCTCTCCTGATATGGCTGGCTCCCAGAGGAAGCCTGCTTGTCTCATTTGCCCTTCTGCTTGGGGCATAAATCCACCCTTGATGGGGATATACAGACAGGACAAATAACTTCTCCTGGGGGGCTTCACCCCCTCCATTAGTTTGGAACCTACAGCTTCCTGTTTCTCCCGTTTGGGCATGCCTGGATGCAGCAGAGCCATGCAAGGAAGGTGTTGACTGGAAGGAAGATGGGTTGCAGACAGGGCTGGCTCTGGAGAGTTAAGGAGCAGAAGGACTTATTTACATGAGATTCCCACCTTTTGGTTATCCCTCTGGCTTGGCTTGTGCCTTGGCCTGGTGCCATCTGACACAGTTTGCAGCGCTGGGATGTTGAGGGCTGGCTGCATTGGCTGCCTGGGCCCAGAGCCAGTTTGTATGGGTTGTTTGGCTCTGCACTGCTTTTCTAGCAGGGTGAACTGTAATATGTGTCTCCTATCATGAATCAGAGCATAGGTGTGGATAATTCTCAAACCAGGCATTCGCACGAGTTAATTCCACGCTGTTCATGTTTAAAGTTGTTTTATTAAGGAATTATTCAGCTTATTGCTCAGCAAATTTTCAGCATCATTAGTAGGTTTAGAATGAAGGTTGTGTCTCAGTATGGCCAATCAGTGTCTTAAAGCTTTAATTGCCAAATAAAAACTCTTTCCACCTCTCTTTTCTAAAATATACGACGTTACTAAACCTCCACTTTGGTAAAATATTGTAGCACATATATTTAAGTGTATTTTTTTGTTCTTTTGAAGTCAATGTTTAAGTGCTTTGCTGAATCAGGTCCTAAAATAATAACAGCCAAAAGTTTAGCCACTTTATTTTTGAATGAGTGTTTGCACAGCAACTGAGTGCATGTCAGCTTCTTGTCATGACCCCCAGGTGCAGCTCTCCCCTTAGTTTCAGTGAATTAGAAACTTTTTCAAATTGCTGTCTTGCACACAGTTGCAGTGTCAGGGTCAGACCCAAGTATGGCAGGCTCTCATTTGCAGAATGAGATCAAACTGAAATGGGATATAGGGCCATAAAGGGATTGGCAGCATCTCAAAGAGAGCACAGCTATCATTAGTCATTTCCTATATACATACTATATAAATACTGGGGATATACACACACACAATTTTTTTTTTCTTTTCTGGGTTAGTGAAACCAGTACTGTGCTGCAAACCTGATCCCTGCTAGATCATTGAGGAGGCCATGGAAAATTAATTCTCCTGTTAGAAGGGAATGGATCTGATATAAGTAATGGATATGAAATGGGGGAAGAAAACAAGTCTGCAGCTGAATGATCTTAGTTTATCACCTCTGCATCCCCCTTGCAGCTGGGGAGCTCCTATGTTGAGTCAGCTCCTTTGCTATTGTTTGCAAGGCTACAATCTGCTTTTGTGCTACTTACTTGGATACCACAATCCTACCAAAACATGTAGTGGGGCAAAATGGAAGTTAACATGCCACTCACTGAAAGCAGTGGAAAGTATAATCACTTTGGTAGAAGACCTTTGGGGTCAGAGGTGTTATCTTGTGCCACTTGCTTTGTTGTTGTTTCATGCTGGAGTGTTTCCAATAAGGGCCAGTGCTGTGCACTGTTAATTTAGAGAACTCAGTGGTGCTATGGGACTGCTTCAGAGTGTGTGGTGGCTGCTGCCCTGCCTGTCATCACTTTGCCCCACCTGGTAGTCCACAGAATTCCCTATGCAAAAGTATTGAGTGCTGGCTCTCTATAAAAAGAGCAAAGAACACAGTTTTTGTAGTGCATGTGTGCTTTACATTAAGAGCTGGCTCGGGCTTTTCCCCTTATTTCCATACCTCTGCAAGTCACTGCCTGGTGATGAGGAAGTGCTGCTCCCGAGCTCCCTGCCTCTCCCAGGGTGAGGTCAGCAGGAGCTGCAGGCACTTTCAGCAGTATTGGGTTAAAAACATACTGGGACAGACTAATTAAGCTTCACTTTTGCTGTTGGGTCTTAAACAAATACAAATTTAGTGAAGTCACTGGAAAGATGATCAGTAAATGTGTGGGGATGACACAAGGAAGAGCAATAAGGTGGCCATCTTCAATGGGAAAGGGGCAAAAGCACTTGTGAAGGGGAAGAAGTTATTTGAAGAGGAGAAAAATCTAAAGTAACTTTGCAGGAGTGTTTTTATCAAAAAAATGCAAAGGAAAATGTTAGTGAGGTTGAAGTAGTGAATAATTTGAATTTATGCCTACCAGAGATTTGTGCTGCTATTGTGGCTGGCTTAGTCTGGAGCTCACCTCTGATGTCATGTTTTCACCTACTGAAAGTGATAAAATTTCATGAGAAGCAAGTCTGATTTTTGTTTCCTCTTCTGTTGCTGCTGATGGCTGCTTGGAAAGCATTCAGTAAAGGATCTCAGACTGGGCATCTCATGTTTCCCTTTCAGGCAGAGCCTCCAGGTGTGCCTGGTGAGGGCTCCTGCTGTGCGCTCACCGTGCTCAGTGCATGTCTGCTCCTGTGCCTCACGTGGCTGCTCCATCCCGGGGCAGGCGTGTAGGAAGGAGTGTGCTCAACCAGTCAGAAAGGGGAAGAGCATCTGAAATAAGGAACTCAGCATCAGCTGCGTGTGAGTAATGGGCTGTCTGTCTCCTGCAGGGAGCTGAGGGTACACACTCCGATGCCTTTTGATGGCAGGGTAGCTGTGATGTTGTAATTAATGCAAAATCAGCTGTTCACCATGTCCTCTGTTTATGATTTCAGAACCTAAATTGTGTTCTGATGTATTGATGTGATCAAATGAAAGCTCAGTGAGAAAAAAGTAAGATGTGGGAATGGCTCTTGTTTCACTGGGATCAATCTGAGCTACAGATGTCCCTTTTTGGCAAGGAACTCATCGGGGTGTATTCGTGGGGCTTAGAATAGAAATGTGCTTGTCTGAAGGCTTCTGTGGTAGTCACCTGCCCAAGGCCAAAGCCTGGGTCATAGTTTTACTACTGTGCCTTGTTCCTACATATTTGTGTATGCATGATATATTTTAACAACTTGCTTTGCCTGGAATTTTAAACTGTAACAGAGTGTGTATGTAATGCGCACAGCATTTTCCATGATTTATGAATGCCAGCTTGCCTGCTGCCCCAGATCCTTGCCATATATGCAGATGTGGTCACAGAATGAAGTGCCACAAAGCCTTGCCATGAACACTGGAGTGGGATGTGATGCAGATGGTTGGTACATACTCCCATGCTACCAGTAATGGGCTCTATAGAAGAGCTGAGCGTGATCAGCCATTTTACTTGTGTTTTGTCACTCACATTCCTAGGGTGTTTTTTTATTACTTCTGTGTCTTTGAACACTCCCCCTGCAATGATGCAGTGTAAAACATTACTTTTCTGTGAGGAGTTAGCATTTTCCCTCTTTCCCCAGTCACACTGCTGAAATTGTGCACACTTGCAGCATGTGAGGAATTTACCTTAGTCGTACACCAAGGGAACTTTTCAGGACAAAACCAAGTAATAATTCCTTTATATTTGGCTGTCATGGCTCTGGCTGGGCATCACTGGTGCATTCTTAGCGGAGCTTAGTGTGAAATTGCAAACTTAGCATATGGTGCTTTCATATCTAGGAACTATTTGTTGTGATGTCATTTCAGCATCTTCTGGACCCCTGACAGCTTAAGTAGCTGTTTTGTTATGTTCATCTACCTGTGAGTAGTCTGCATGCAGTTTTTGTAGCAGTGCAAAATATGCCTCCTGTGTATGTTTTTGTGTGATGTTCTTGTTAGAGAGAGAGTGGAGGTTTCAGTGTGCATTCTGCTGGGAGCCCTGTCACTCACAAAATTCAGAGTTTTCCAAAGTATGGGCAATATTATGCTCTGGTGTAGTCCATATGTAAGAATGGCTATATGGACACAGGTGTTTCCCTGAAACATCTTGGCTATCTCACACAACCAGAAGAGTAATATATTGGAACTCTTTAATCTCCTCATATAGAAACCTAGTTATGTTGATCATATGTTGTACATTTTCTTGTGTTCAACTCCCAAAATAACATATAAAGGATTTCATATGCTAGTGTTGAGTTTTAAATGCAGGGGTGGAGCATCATAACAGCACAATGAAGTGGTTAATAGATACAGAAGAAATTGATTTCCTATTTAGCTTGGCATAGGCAGCTTTGCAATCTTTTTACCGCTAGAGGGACTGCTGCTTATACTGCTCATTGCAGAACACACACTCATGAAGTCCCTTCAGTACTTTAACTACTGTAACTCTTTTACAAAGTTTTAAAACTTTGAATGACTGACTCCGATTAAACCCTCTCAAGAGTAAGTCTCCAAGGTATCTCTCGAAGTGTAAAAACTTTGGGCACAGTGCTCTTATTCTGAGTTCAAATATTTTTAACTGAATTTTCTTAATAAATGTTCTTTCTTTTTTATAAAGTATTTTATGTTCTCTTGATTTATCAGTCCAGACTTTCCTATATGACGTTGGTGGGGATTAATTTGGATTCTTTTTGTCAAGGAAAAAAATGTTGTATGTCTTTATTTATGTTTGGTGTAAGTTTTGTTTTGCAACCATGGTGCCAGTGAATATGGTAAACTAATCAGTTCTTGTATTCTCAAACGTCAGTGAAATGGGTTTCTCCTTTAAGTGGGAGATAGCAAGTTTTGGGTAAGCAGCAATTAAACTTATAGTCAGTATGAGAAAAATTCCAGATGTATCTCTGTGTTCTTGTTTAGCTGGGGGATTTTTTTCTGTTTGTTTGAGCTGCATGTTTCTGACCTGCCCAATTTTCTTCTTAATTACAGAAACATGAAAGAATACAGGAAGTCCTGCATGACCTTATGAATACCTGTGCTAATTAAGTCACTGGCTTGGTACTGGGAGAACAGCAAGGTAAGCAGTCAGGCCATGCCAGCAGAATTTCTTGTAATCTGCATGATTGTATTTTAACAAAGCTTCAGTGCTTTCACATATCAAATTCATAAGTAGTCAGGCAAAGAGAAATAGCCTGCAGGTCTGAATGTGATAGATTTGCTTTTAGTTCAAAGCTTTGCTCAGTAAACATCTCTTTTTTTTCCTTCTGGGAAAAAAAGTACAAGTTTTGCGGTTGTTTTCTCTTTTTTAGAAGGCAATATCTCTAATTTCCACAATCAATTCCTGCCCAAATCTCAGCTTCCTGGGCTGACTCTGGGGAGGGGCTGGAGGAGGGGTGGAATGTTTCAAAACTTAGCTGATGAAAAGGCATGCTGTTTTGTGGATGCCTCCCAGAATTGTTTAAATCTGTGTGTGTGTGTGCGCGCGCTTATGAAAAGGGGGGGGAGAGAGATCTCCATGACAACTGGCCTGGCCAGTCTGTGTTCTCTGCAATCATTGTAGCTGGAATCAGTGCTGAGAGAGGTCATATGAAGGAGTTATGGGAAGCACAGCAGGTATTAGACACTAAACGACTGGTTTTCTGATTGCCTCAGATAATAACACAGAGTTTTGTCTGGGAAATACAAATCTGAGAATGGAGTGGAAAGGGAAATGCTCCAAATTTCAGGTAACAAAAATTGCCTTTTTAATGTTATGTCCTCCTATTGTAAAGTCTGATGATTTTTGAATTTTTTTTTTAAATTGGTGGTGGTGTTTACTCCCAGCCGAGAGTGCTGGAGTGAGCTTGGATTCCCGAACTCTGGGGAATGATGTCATGCAGCAACAGTTGGATTCTATTAGCCAGGGAAAGAGGAAACATCCTGCATTTTTTGTTTTTGGGGTGGGAGGGGGGAAGGGAGTTACTTTGGCTCTTTGTTGAATCTTGTGCAAAGGCTACAAGAAGTGTTTTAAAAAGTTTGTAACAAATTAATTCCCAGAAAATACCATTTAGGACCCAGACAGCACCAAAGCTTAAACTCACTGCAATGATTACTCCTATATGCAAGAAAATTATTATGGAAATGTTACAGAAATCAGAGGACTTTTATTTCATCTTGAATGCTCCTATATTCATCTTTAATGAGAAAATTAATTAAACCATAATTAAGCAGAGGATTTGGAGCCTCCCTGCACTTGGGATCCTTTAGTAATTGTTTGGAGAATGTGCTGCTATAGAGTTTCTTCTGGGTTGGGCCCTCTCTGAAGCGGCTGCTCATGAATAGATGATGCTGGCAGCATTGTTCTTAATAAGGTTTTCAGTCCTAGACTGTGTATTTCACAGCTTTAGATCAGCCTTTCAGGGAGAAGACAGTGGGGTAAGAAAGCAGAAAACTCATAATTTCAGCAATTTGAGAGGGACTTCCCTTCCCAGCTTTCCTTTTGCTAAATGCTGTATTAAATGCTCAATGCTAGGACATAATTTTGAGCATTCTAAATGAAAATTTTAAATTTTAAGCAGAAAAATACCTAATGGGTGTGCAACTGTTGTATCCTAATGAAAAGACTTAAAAACTTAATATAATCCTACTTTGCCAAGCATCACGAAACCATTGTATCAGCAACCATGATGAATATATTAGGTCACCATTGTGCTGTTTAAATTCCCCTTTGGAGATGCTCATTTTTACTTTTATGCTGCTTTGTTCCCTTCAGTGCATTTCAGGCATGATCCAAAGCTCAATGGAGTCCATGGGAGTTTTCCCGTCAACTTCAAAGGGCTTGGGATCAGCCTCTGCCTGAGAACTTCCCAGCCTCTGTGTCAGTCTTTTGACTGCAGGACCAGGCCACAGGCTCTGCCTTTTCTTTCTTGAACTTTCCAAACAGAAGGTCTTTTGTGTTTCTCCAAACAATGCCAGACGCTGCTGACTGGCTTCAGCGTGGCTGCTAATAACACATACTGGAGATGATGGTGATGCTGATCTCCACTTTCTCCTCAAACCTTCCTAGAGGGGAAAGAATGGAAATCAGATCCTTCTATCCCACCTCCCTCCCCACAAATGGCTGTTGTTTACAAGTATGTGTGTGTGTGTGTGCAAATTGTTCCTTGGTTATAGGGCTGTGCTTCAGAGGGGAGTGCCAGGAAGACTTTAGGGAAAAAATGCTGTCATTGTTGTGACCTACCCCAGAGCACTCATGCAGGACGAGCAGGCTGTGCTGGAGCAGAACTGACAGCTGTCATCTGCAAACTGAGGGCTCATCAGGCCTGCCTAACACTTTGTGTCCACCTCTTGCCTACCAGCTTGATTCCATAAATAAATACTGCTGTTAGCAAATTTCAATAGCCTGGTTTGGAAAAAAAATAATTAATCTCTTTGATGGCTGGGACCAGTTTAATAAGAAGTCCTTGTGCTATTTTTGACTAGAAATTAAATATCTGTGGAGCTGGTGTGCTAATTTGAACCATCTCCCTCCTTAAGAAGGAATACTGTGATTATTTTCCAATTTCAAGGTTCATTTGAGGGAAAATGCTATTAGTCCCTGAAATTTCTAAGACAGACAAATCTAATGATTTTCAGTGTTAGAACTGCTGCTTTTAAGTGCTTACATTTACAGATGATCATCCTGGGAATCCTGAGAGGTCTCTGCAAGGTGTTCCAAGCTGGGTATTCCAAAGGCAGCAGTGGGTTTTTGGTGTGTCTCTGTTTGCTGTGACGCAGCAGGAAGCCTGGTGAATTCTCTCCTAGAGTTTCTGGCTGAGTGGCATTTCCCCTAATGGTCTGTGCTGTAGCATTTGCAAGTTACTTTGAAAAATGATACAAGGTATCATTCCCTTGGTCCTTTAAGATAATTTCCATATGTTCTAGCTTTCTGAATGGTTTCAAATGAAGTTTTCATATGTTATGCTATGTATACCTTACAAGTAGGAGATACTAATAAAAATTATAATGTATTTGTAACTACAATTGTAGCAAGATTGACCCATTGTTTTTTTCATCTATTGAGGGAGTGAGCAATTCAGGAAGGCTGCTGGTATAGCTGACAAGGCAGGAGTCTGTGCAGGTGTAACAGCTCTGTGCTCAACACAGCACCTCTGGACAGGTCCTTAGCTCAGCACTTAGAGCTTTCTGTAGTTGTCACTTTATAAATGCATACATGTCTGTATTTCAAAGACAGTTGCTTTGTGTTGTCCGGACATAAATCTCCTCACTGGTCCCCAGTGTCCACCATGTTTCTGCCAGGGGCTGAATGTCAATATTCTGTCTGGATAGCCAGTGGCTCTGAGTTTTCAAGAGACATTGGTGAGGTTCTTTGGTGGGATTAATTGCTTTCTGTCTCACTGTACTTAGAAGGAAAGTGAAGGGACACAGTAGAATTTTTTTTGTTCTCTGTTCTTGACTGTCTATAGAGTAATTTTTGTATTCTGAGGGAAGCGTTTTAATTGCTTGTTTCATCTTGCATAGATCCTGTCTTCTAACTCCTTGTACACCCTCTATCCATAGGCTGATAGCAGATGTTTGTGTTGTCTATTGAGGTCAATTCCAAGTTAACTGCTACCCTGATGCATTTGTCTTTATTACTTAGAAATACACTGCTTTGCAAATCAGCTGAGGCTAGCTAGAAGCCTAGGACTGACTTCATACAATTCAATATCAGTTTCTGCTCTTAGTCCTTTCTATTTTTCTTCTTAGGGAAAGGCTGTAAGACATTGGAAAAATTCTGTAGTTTTCTTTGTTTCTGCTGTTTCTGTTGAAGGTTGATCTTCAGAGCACCTGGTTGTAGACAGATGTACCATTAAATTCTTGAACATGAGATCAGTATTCTTCATCTGTAACCTTATGCCCATTATAGGTTGAATTAATTGATTGAAAACAATGATGCTGCATGTTTGGTGGAGCTGCTCATGGTGATGCTCAGATCTTTCTATAAGTTAATTTCAATAACTTTTCTATAAGTTAATTTCAATTCCAGCAGTATGAACAATGAGTTCTCAGTTGTTTCCTCTCATGTTCTGTTTTCTGGTCATGAGCGACTTCCCAAGGTGTAAAATGTGACACACAAAAAGATCTGTTCTGTGCAGCTCAGGCTGGAGATGGGTATGGCTGCCTTTAATTACAGCAAGAGCCTCGACAGGATGGCACTGTCATTCTGCTCTGCAGTGCAGGCTCTCATTAGTGCTAATCAGTGATCTCTCTTCTGGCTGTGCATCTCTGACCCAGTTACTTTGCTGAACTTAGCACAGTTGCTAGTGTGACACAAAGCAGACTCTTGGCACAGCCCTGATCACAGAGCAGGGCAAGATCTGGCAACTTTCACACAACTCCATTATAATTAAGGCTTCCGGTCTGGGATTTAAACTGTTTCTTTCTCTTAAAAGCCTGAGAGGCTTTTAAAAGTATTGCTTCAGGCTGAAAATGGACTCACTGCTGGTAGAAGCAAGTCCCCAGGTGGTACTAGCTTTGGGCAGACCTGGAAGAAGCAGGTGCTGCTCTTGTTCCTTCATCAGGCTTTGCAAACCTGAATGCTTTTTTAACAGAGCCTCCCAGTTGTTCCTCAGTTTCTTGTGACAACAGAGTCCCCTAAGCAGTTACAGGAGTGTTGCAGTTGGCTTTTCTCCAGTGCCAGCTCTTATTCTGAGTTCAAGCCTCATGTAACAATAATCTTCTCTGCCCACTTGGAGCCAAACTGCTGTAGTCAAGGGGCTGTTCAAAGGAGCCCTGTTTCCCAACCCTCTCAGAGGCAGTGTTTCCTCCTGGAACCCTTTTTGCTCATCCTGTTGCAGTTTGATGACAAGAAGATGAATTGGAGGCTAAAACTTCTGCCCATGGCAAGAGCATAGTCTGGCATCCCCTGTGCAGCTGGCATCCAAAGGATACAAGCCATCAAATTATCTGTGCTCCTGGGCCAGCTGAGCCTGTTGGTTTATGACCATCCCTCCTGTCTTTAAAGCTTCCTTGAAAGTTAAAAGGTGTCACTAAACATTTACCACATTTATGGGGCATGCTGAGGATAGCTGGGCAATTTTGTCAGTCCAGAACCTGTTCCCTACAATGCTGTTTCATGCCTTCTGGGTAGAGAGCAAAAAGCAATTTGAGCTACAGCAGTATAGAAACATTTGCAGCTGCACAACTCACATTCCTGTGTTTCAGTCTCTCACAGGCTCATGCAGACCTTCTATTATTAGTTTTAAAAGAATAGCTGACAGCTGATTAATTTGAATGGCGTATTCCAGAGAGAGCTGTTTCATGATTGTCAAAAGTAGCAAGCCAAGAAAATATTGACTGAAGTTAAAAAGAGATTTCTGATGTAGAGCACAATCTTGTTTATCCAAAAGATTTGTAGGGGACAAAACCTTCTTCATACCACCCTGCTGTCAACATGTTCAAGCCCATGCTGGGGGAGGTGAGAAGCTGAACAGCTCAGCCTGTTTTGCATTCATTCCCTCACAGCTTTCTGGGAGAGTTCCCAGGGGTTTCCTGGCATGCTGTCACAGGGCAGGGGCTCTATTGCAACTCAGCCTTTAAAAACCCACCTAAAAGATAATTTCAAGTGACTCATTCTGGTGCTGGGTTTTGGAGAAGAGTCAAGTTGGTTTCAGAGGGGAAGAGTGAAAATAAAACTACTTTGGACAATGGCTATGCTCTGTGTAATCAGCTGATGCTCTGGATTAGAGCTGCTCTCCTGTGCATCAGACTGGGTTTCACTGTTGTACTGACTCTGCTGCACTCAGGGCAGCAGATGGGCTTTTGGAAGGGAAGGAAGATCTAAGAGCAGACATTGGTTTTTCAGTGATGTCTGGTCACCCCTTTCATTTCCTGTGGAAAGCACTGCCCTTGTGTGCCACTTGGAAGCAAGGCACTGCTCACAGCCTGGGCAGCTGAGGCACAGTTACTATACTCTTGCCCTGACCTTAGGCTTCAGTGGAGAAGGAGAGCCAGTCCTGTCCCTGGAAATGATCCATTTAGGCCTTCTGCCTCCTTCAGCATCAAGCCTCTGCTATAATGTTGAAATGTCACTTCCTTTCATGGGCCTGTTCCCCCTGACCTTCCTGTGGGAGACTCCAGAAGGGCAGGAGTCACAGAAGGTCAGAGTGAAGAGAGGCACTGCACAAAAGGCAAAATCATGCCTCGAGCTCTTTTCATGGTGAGGGGGCTGTTATCCAAGCTGGTTGAGCAGAGAACCCATCAGCCAGTTATGCCCTTTTCTGCTCCAATCTCAGTGCACAGTAGAATGTGCTGTCAGATTTTACATGCTCTCCTCTCCTATGAACACATTAACCAGGTTTCTGCTGAAACACATCATGAGCTGAGGTCCCTGCTGTGAGTTATTTACTATTGGCTGATGTGTATGACAGCAGAAAACAAATGTAGGCATGACTCAGTACACGAATGTCAGCCTGACTTGGTGCTGTGTACTGCAGTAGCACAGGATGCCTCCTGGGGTCAATAACCATCTGCAAGAGCTGGGCATTTAAAAAGCAGCCCGAGGTCATCAGCATGCAGCACCTTATCAGCAGTTCCCAGTGCTTGTGACTCTGTCAGGGAATGGCTGCTCCAGTTAGGCTGTGAGATGTCCTGAAATCCTGAAAAAATTCCTTTTTCTCTACCTCAGTATTTCCATGTGCAAAACCACGCTGCATTAGGTGAATTCTCTCAGCCTCTTGCTGAGCTCTATCAGGTGTGTAATGTCATTTTGGCAGCTGCATTTCTGGTGAGATCTTGGCTACAGCAGCAGTGCCCCTGGGCTGACTTGAAGATCTGGGATCGAGAGTCCCTCAAGGTCACAGTGACAGGACAGACTCCAAAGTGAAATGCCACTGGTTCCTGAGAAGGGTGAGATTTTACCACCTGTATTGGTGCCAAATGATGTGCTGGCTTCTGGAAGCATCAAAGTGTTTACTATTAAAAAATGATTTGTCATGAGAAAAGGAGAAACCTGTTGCTTGCAGTGAGGGAACAGTCAACTGCTCTTGAGTCTGAGTGGAAAAGGGAAATGCTAGGAAATAGCTGGAGGAACAGGGCAGGAAAAAGCCAGCTGATATTGTGAAGGAGTTGAGAGAACATTGTTAAAATATAATTATTCTTCTGGCTTTTCTGTGGTGGGCAAAGTCAAAACCCAGGCTTCTGGCTCAGCTTATCATTTCAACACTTATCATTGCAATATTTGCTTATAATCTGATTTAAAAGCAGACTTTGTAGACAGGGAATCCTGTAACAGATTTTTTCACTATCATGGACATTTTGGTGTTCCCAAAACAAAACAGTCCAGGACGCTTGTGGCAGTGGGGAGATACTGGGACCTGCTGGGCTGTTTCACTGCTGAACTGGAGCAGCAGCTCTTGCCTTGGACAGATTGCCCTTGTGACAGTGGCTCATTAAAGATTGTCCCATCAGTTATGTTTCCATGACAGGCTCAGGTCTGACAAATGTGACAAAGTTGTGTTTTATCAGCAAATCCCCTGTGGGCCCTAGTCAGGAAAGCATATGGATAAGGAGAGAAAGTTATTCTTCCTGCTCTTTGTTACTGACCGACTGCTCTTTGTGTGTGAAGCACCCAGCCATGACTGGCTACATTTCTCTGTAATTTGCAGTACCTCCTGTGTGGGGCTGAACCAGTGCTGACTCAATACATTTTCCATTTGTTAAGAAGTTTTGTTTGTTGTTTTGGGGACCAAGTAAGCTCTAAAGGTCAGATTAAAGTTCTGGAGATCAAAGCACCAGTGGAGGTTCTACAGGGAGGGTTGGGCACCATTGAATCAAACTGACTTTTTTGCAGAACAGTTACAGAAATTCAGATAGCTATGTTGGCCAGGGTTAACCCTGGGGGGTGAGCAGTTAGACTTGTTCTCTTGCAGTTACATAAAAAAAATAGCAAGAGCATGTCATTTAAATTCAGCTAATATCAGCTAATATCTCCCTTTGAAATTACTCTGAACACCACAAGATGCAGCAGTCTGCAACCACTTGTTATCTGTAGGTTATCTATTAATATGTTCTATGACAAATCACACTCATACATAAAAAACATGGAGAAAACAAAAAGATAAAATTATAGACATGGAGAACTCTCTTTCTATCATGTACTTATCAATCTTGATTCCTAGAAGGATCTGTAATACCAGTATTTGCCCCTTCTATGCAGGGAACACAAAAGAAGGGAAAGAATAGTTGTATAAATAAGATAATATGACTTATAAAAAGGAGGAGAGCTTTTTGAAGTAGAACATAACTGTAGGTACACAAACTGTGGGAATTGGGAGTGGGGCTGTGGCTGAGCCCCATCCCCAAGGGGCTGCAGCTGTGAGCAGCAGGTGAGCAGTGTTGGAGGTGATGAGCCATGGGGTGCTGAGGTGTTGCTGACCAATCACCAAAGGGAACAGAGGGCACACAGGTGCAGTGCATCAGCATGAGGGGTATGAAAGGTTGGGCTGAAGAACAAGTCGGGCAGAGGCTTGAAGCCCTTTGAGGTGGGATGGTGTTACTCTGGGTGGGCAGACACGTGAGGTCTTCTGATATGGTAAGGTGTTACTCTGTGTGAGCTGAAGCTTTCTGGTATTGTATAATTACACTCTGTGTATGGTGGCCCTCTCAACTGCAACCTATGCTGTGGTGTGTGCTGTGATGCATAATTGCCCTTTCCTGAACAGAATCAGATCTGCTTAGGAGCATTCAGTCCATCTCTGTGGGGAATTGCAGACAGGATGCAGCTTTGCTAATATTGGCAGGTATTGGAGCTTTTTTTTTTAAACTGAAGTGCTAGAACCTAGGTCTCTCTATCAGACCATGAGTTAAATCCTGGTGCTACACTCAGGATGCCAAAGAAAAAGGAAGCAGGATGTCTCTCAGACAAAATTTTGTCATGTACAAATAGCAAATTCTAGTTTCTGAGAGAGTGGTGAGACCCTGGAGCAGGTTGCCCAGTGAAGATGTGGATGCCCCATCCCTGGAAGTGTTGCAGGCCTGGTTGGATGGGACTTTGAGGAACCTGGGCTAGTGGAAGCAGTCCCTATCCATGACAGGGAAGTTGGAACTAAATAATCTTTAAAGGTCCCTTCTAATCCATACAATTTGATAATTCCATAAACTTTTTGACACACCAGGCACAGTCAGTGGGAAGTTGAAAGACCAGGGATGCAAATGGGTTTGTTCTCAAAGGATGCTATGCACCTCAGCACAGCTGGGTATTGGGGGAGGAAACACCTTTGTTTTACATTTTAAAAAAATTCAAATCTCTTTTTTGAGAAAGAGGAAAAAGTCTTCTTAAGGACAGGGTGTTGCTTAATGAATGAAGTACTTCTATGCAAGATTGAAGTTCTGTTGTGTTTTTTGGCATTGAAAGTAGAAAAGGCAGCATTTGAGGACAGTCAATCAAAAGGAGCTGACAACCATTCCATAAGGCATGACTGTGTATGTAGGCTCTGCTGGCAGCAGTGGTGTGCAGCATTACCAATCATGTTGTATATTCTTTTGCAAAATTACAGCAAAATGAAGCATGAGGTGACTCATGAAGTTTACTGCAAAGTTTTCTTTGTCTCCTGGTAACAGCCAGTCCCAGCAATGTACCTCTTCCATTGCACCTTTGCAGGGATGGTGTAAGAAATTGTGTGGGTGACATCACAGCAAACTCCAATTGCCACAGTGTTTGAAGAGAACCTACTCAAGTGAGACCAACGTTTTGAGTTTTGTTTGTATAGTGCTCACTAGGCTAAGCCTTTCTGTGTTTCTGAGGTAGTGGGTGTAATAATAACTGGGTTAGTAAAGTTCAGGCCTGATAATCACCATTGTTAAACTGAGTAGAATATTGCCTTTTTCTGGCTTTAGCTCTTCTTTGATTCTCAAGAGCCATTAACTATCTTTTGGTGAAAAGGAAAGGTGAATGAGTCAATGTATATCAATTTGCTCACCACTTTCTCCCAGTCCTGTCACAAATCTGTGGTTAAAAGTGCAGCACTTACAAAATCTCTCCATCCTGTATCTCAATGGGAAGTTTGCATTTCTGTTATTTTTCTACAACCAGCACATTCCTTTTGGCAGTTCAGGTGGGGAAGTGGAAAAGCAGAATTGTGAAAAAGTGCTTTGTTTCTCAGCTGGCTGCATCCTAGCTTGCAGTTTTCATTCTACCTTGAAAATCATCCCCCAGAAAAATGAGTCTGAGCCCTAGACAGTATTCCTGTAAAAGCAACTGAGTCATTGCAACTGTCAAGCAACTGTCTTGGTGATTGAGATGAACAGATAGCTACGAATTTGCTGTAAATCTTTGTTACACCATTCATTATTGTTTCTTTTGTGTGTAGTTACACAGGGAGAAAGCAGACAACGTTGCTCTGAAACGGATTATTTTTGTATTAATTTAGTAGTAGGCAAAACAAGAAATAGTGTGACTCATAAGGAGTAAGGTGGAGAATTAGGAGATTTTTCTCTTTTTCCTTTCCTCATCATCAAAGCCTTCCAACCAATACCCTTTTTGAAGCAGTTCATGTTTCACAGCTAAGTGTTAAGTTTCCCCCACTTCCACCTAGATAGTGTATCATCTATTTGCAGTTTTATAGTTGAGGCTTTATTAATAATCTTATGCATTCAGGTGAATAAATGTGACAAATATCTTTGTGAGGGAGTTAACTTGCAATAAATCTGTGGTGTACACAAAGCAGCAGATCAGGTCTCAGCAAAGTGTGTCTGTGAGTAGGTGATTATACAGATTTTTATTCTTCCTCTCTCCCTAGGAAAAAAGGACTATATTCAAAGGGGATGTGCAGGATACTGTATTCAGTTCTCTTCTTAATCTGGAAGCTGTTATGGATGGGAAGGAAATTGCCTGCATTTCCTATTGTGGGAAAGACATGTGGACAAATGCCCTGAAGGGCAAGAGGTGTGTAAGGCTGTCAAGAAACAAGGAAGAGAAAGGCATTAAAACTAATTGAATAATTAGATCTCATTCAAGCAGTGATTCATAGAACTTGGTTTTGGCTGTCTTTGGACAGCAACTTTGGAAGAAGCAGTAGCCAAGAGATGATTGAAAATGCACCACAGCTCTCTTGGCATATTGCCTTCCAAAATAGATGGTGAAGCATCTCACTGGGGCTGTTAGCTGTGTTAAAAATGCTTCTTAGTCACAAACAGAGCTACCCAGAGATGAGTTTTAAAAAGATATTCTGCAGCAGCTCTAGTCAAAGCAGGGCTCATTGTAAATTGTCATCCATGCTGCCAAATGACTGCTCAGTGTTAGTCAAAGAGAGGTGGAAGGTTTGAAGGGATCTAGACTGTTCTATTAGGTGACCAGGTAGATAAAATATGTGAATGCAATGCAAAGGGGATGTAGTAGTGGCTTTGACTTATCAAATGGAAAGCTTTTTACTGGAATGTCAAAGTTTGGTTAATACTTAACAGATTAATAAATTTTACTTTGTAAGAATTCTGTACCTGATGGCTGTGATAATTTTCTTTGTCTTTATTTAATGGTTTATGTTAACTGAAGTCTAGTTTCTACTTCTCTATGTACTGTGAAAATCTGATTTGTGGTGTGGTATGAGTATATAATGATCAACCCAGAGATTTCTGGTGCAATAAGATCTGTGAGAAAAACTAGTATTTAAAAATGATGCGTTAAATCACAGATTGGATTGCTGGATCACTTCCTTGGGCTGAAGGACCATGTCACCAATTTCCCTTCCCTTTTTCCAGAGAAAATTGTTCTAGCCCAGAAGCTGATTGGATGTTTTTGTAATTATTGAAATTGCTTTTACCTGGTTGTATACTGACAGCAGATGCTTCTTTTATCTTGCTGTATGTGGAGAAGTATCAATGAAAATGCATTCAGCTCTGCTGCATTTTTTGGAGTGGTCTTTTTGCCCGAGAAATATTTTAAGACACTGGAAAACTGTAGACAACTGCTGCAAAAAGCAGTGACCCTATAGATTGAAATTGGTCATACCAGTGTTGCTGAATCCTAAATTCCTTTAGATTTGAATATCAGAGGTAATCATTACCTAGAGAACCCTAAGGAGGCTCCTGAAACAGCTCAAAGTTTAGCTGGTGTAAATAAGCCTGTACCTCTGTGGCACATCTTAGCTGCAGAATATGCAATGACTGGGAAGCACTGGTTATTTTTTGGGGGTTTGAAGTTGTCAGAGAGCATTACTGTGATTTTACACAGGAGTAATGGAGCTGGGCTGCTGCACAGACAGTCTAGTGGTAACTCAAAGACAGAGCCAAAGTCTGAGACCCCACTTATGCTGTTACTGAGCTAAAAATTTGAGATACCACTTATGCTGTTACTAAGGAAAGGGCCTTTCTGATGCCTTTCTAGCTCAGACTGTTGAAGCTGTGTGTGCACAGTAGGTTTTCTTTTCTTTTAGCCATGTGGTACATAACTGGACTCTTCATGTCTCTGGGTAGTCGGATTCTGCTGTATTTTCTCTTTATGGATGATCCTGATTGAAAGGTCTGCTAATCTCCATTGGACTTGACAGAAAAAAATGTTAGGGATATGATTTTGAAACTGAAAAGTGCAGCACTGTAATAAATTGTGGCTCTCTGGTTGAACATGAGGATAAAATTCATTCCAGACCCTGTGTTCAAATGGAACAGTTTATGAATGGAAGCACAGCCCCTGGATTGTATTTCAGCATTAGTCTCTGGTTTGGAATTGTGCTGTTTCCAACACAGACAAGGATATATATTTTATAAGCTTTTATTCTTTTACGCTTCAGATTCTTCTAGAACAAAATCTCTTGTACTGGAGTTGGCAGTGGATTATATGCCATAGGAAAAATACTTCAGTGTTTTGAAAATAGCTTTCTATTTGACTGAAGGAGAACTGGCTAATACTTAAGAGATATCACATTTGTATTTCTTCTGCTTTACCTTAATTTCTTAGTAGCCATGTCTTCTGTTCATCATCTCTGTCCCAGCTCTGATGCCTGTCAGATGGGGACAGCTCTGTCAAGTGACATCACAGCCGTGTGTGCTGTGATTTGAACAATCAGTGTTCAATGAGGCTGCAGTAAGTGTCAATTAGCACTGGTTGTATTCAGGTGGGCAACGTGGAATACAAGGATGGTGTAGTTATTAAAGAAACAACCAAATCAAGAAAAAAACATGCTTAAGCAGCACCTAATAGGAAACCAGGAATTTTGGACTGAAGTCTGTGAATGTTCCAGCCCCTGCTGCAGAGAAACAGCAGCTGAGTAATAGATGCTTAAAGATCAAGACCAAGCCAAAACCTCCTGTCAGTTAACATGCTGTGGTTTCACCCACTGCCTAGAACTGGTTAGTTTTAAACTTTTCAGATGGTTTATGTTACAATGTTGACAGAAACAAAAACGAGATGCAAAAAGAAAAGGTTGGGGAAAAAAGCTTGAGGTGTGATTTTACATATGTTAACTGGAAACTTAATTTTAAAAAAATGTATTCCTTCTCATTGAAAGATGTTGAGCTCCTATAACTTTGGCTGAGAAATGTTTATTGATGTCTAGCAATTTCTTCATCTCAACTGACAAGAGTGAGTGTTAGTCTTGGTTTTGCTGATTAATAAGGAGGTGAAAGACCTTTGTTCAAATAGGGTGTTTATTCAGTCTATCAAAACATTGGTTACTTTTTTTAATAATTGGAAAGAATTAAAAGGGGGATTATAACAAGGCTTCTTATTTCAAGTAGAAAATTGTGACAGAGCTACAGCAGCTAGTTTGTAACATCACACGGACTGAGATGTTCAGGTACCCAAGGACACATGAAAACAACTGTTCCAGCAAAAAAACCTCTGGAAATATTCATAGCCCATCCTGGATGAGATCCTGTGGAACCTGCTCTAGGTGAACCTGCAGCAGGGGTTTTGAACTGGACATTTTTCAGGGGTCTTTTCCAGCTCCAGTTATTCTGTGACTTTTATAGCATGCTTGGAAATTGCAAATATAGTATGTTTTCTAGAAAAGGAAAATTCAGGTCAGTGATTCTGATCATGATAAACCAACCCGGAGGGAAAGGACATGTGGAGCCTTGGAGTTTAAAAGTAAAAGATAGATTGTGCTGAGCAGTCTGATAACTCTGAATGCTCTATTGTAGACTCAGAGAAGTGGTGTGTTTATTCTTTTTGGACTTTTGCTCAGTAGGAGAACTACAGGGAGAAATTTAGAATCAGTAGAGCCACTAGAGAGTGACTTGATAAGGGTGTTAAGATAAGACTACTGTTGAGAGAAAAATATCATGTTGTACAGAGCTTAATAATGAACTACTATCTTGAGACTACTTTCATCCACTATGTCCATACAAATGTTCATTAAAAGGAATATGCAGTTAGATTTTCTCCCTCTACACAGCTGAGTTGGTGATATTTCAGACTGAAATAAAGGAAATGGCATGACAGTGTCATCACCTGAAGATGAAGACAGCCCAGGTGGGCTGAAGGCAAGCAAACACAAATTTTAACTGAAAACAATCTTGTCACAAGAACTGGGGACTATATGAAGTGGAGAGCAAGCCAAGATTGCTATTGGGGCAGATCCTTCAAGTCTCTTGTTTAGTATGTAGAAGAAGCACCCTTCCCTTCAACTGCTGATTATGATTTAAAATTTCTCTTGTTTTCAGTTTTAGTTCAGCTTCTTTTAATAGGCCTTACTGGTAAGAATATGTGTAGGCAACAAAGTGGGAACGGATGTTGCAAGTCTTTTACTGACTCTTTGAAAGCTGTAACACAACTGAGATAAATTAGTAGTACCAGCAGCCTGTGAACTCCTCTCAAGAATGTTCTCTTAAAACAGAGGGTAGTAATCTGGGTCAAATCCATTTGTTAAGTGATGTACTAAATATTTTTTTTGTTGTTGTTGCCAAAGTGTTAGTTTAAGTAGTTATTTGTCTGCATGTTTCTAATTTTTATTTCTTAATGGAAGCATTAATGTGTATTTTTAAAATGCTTTTCTGCCCATAAACCATACCTTGAATATTTTCCAAAAAATTTCTTAATAATAGTTTCAGCTGAAATTAGTTATTGGGGGATCCATGTGCTGTTTGATAGAGGAAGCATGGGTTTTCTTTGTTGTTTATGGTGCCCAAAAAGAACTTTAATTTTCACCCCCACAACACCCTCTAACAAAAACACCAAAATCCCATGTTTTGCCCAGGTTCTCAGAGAGTACTCAGTGGGACTCAAATTGCTTGGCTAATCTGAACAGGGCTGTTGGACCCCTTCAATCAAAGTCAACACTTCTTTTCCCCTTTCCAGTTCCTTACAGAGAAGAGTATTTCTAATTTAGTCTTTGTTTCTCCTTAGATGGTTGAGTTTCCAGGTGACTGGGTAAGTCAGGCAATAGTAATAATAGAGGTTTTGCACTATAAACAAATAAAATAACAATCAAAAGTAGATAAACTTCATGAGAAACAAGTAAGATTCTTGACTAAATTAGAACTGAGCAAACACTTTTTACCTTGATTTACCTTGAACTTTTCACTGAATTTTTCAGACAGCTTGCTGTCTTAAATCTTCTATATGATCTGTGGACATCAAAGCAATCTTGTCTACAGCACAATGATTAATGGGGCTTGGCTGAAGCAGGGTAGCTTTGAGGGAAAATATTTGGCTGGCAAATAACTTTTACTTCTTCCAATAGAAAAAGAAAATTATTTCTTAAAATGTATTTGCTTCACCTTAACATGGGCAAAGTACCTTGCTGACAGTGTTTTGAAAGACTTCTGTAATACTTTTAATGATATTGTTATGGTGTTTCCTCATGTGGACTTTTGGTTCTGTTCTTTTGTCTATTTTCATTGGGCATTCACTTGTGGAATTCCTCTAAAAACGTGCTGTATTGAATGACATACACTGAAAGTCTCCCTCTTTTCTTGTAAGAAACAAGATTCCTTTTGCAACCTGAAAGCCTCTTTGTGTGTGGCAGGAGTGAAATACCTTCTGAGAAACATGAAGCTCAGTAGATGCTCTCTTGAAGGTGCCTGTGCAGCCATCCCCTGGACTGGCTGCTGAGTTTAATGCTTTTGTGTTGAATGAATTGTCTGCTTAAAGCAGCACTGAAAATTAATGCTCATTCTGGCACTTGTACAGCATGGTGAAATACACAAGGTGCAGAAGAAACAACTCTTCCTTCCCCACATATTATGCATAAGGGAAGGCTGGATTGATTAAACTCAGTGCAGTGAAACAAAATGCTGGGTACATCACTGGGCATTGACTCACCTTTAGTTATAGATTTAAATGTTGTACTGTCATATAAGAGCATAGTCACAGTGGGCATTTGAAAGGACTCACTGTCAGCAGCCTGTTGATTTTCAAATATGTTATTCATATGATTCTTTCCTCCCTCCAGCTGTTTCCACAAATTGGAAAGGCTTTATTTCAGTTTATAAATGCCATTTCCCCATTGTTCATGCCCACAGATATTTTCCATGCCTAACTATCCATCCTCCCAAGAAAAGGAATCCTGACCCTATAAAAGAAGGCATGTGGAATGATCCTTTGAGGAGAAAGTCCAAAATGGCACAATATTGGATTTGCCATCAGCAAAGTTTCAACAGCTGGTATTCCTCTGTTGTGTATCTGTGGGTGGGGACATGGGGCACAGAGCAGAAAATGTGTGGGGTGTGGTTGCATTTCCAAAGACCTCTCATTTTTTGTGTTGTGGCTCCAGCTCTCTCATTAAAACTGGAAGGGCCAAAACTCCCTTCTGTGAGAACTGAATGGAGTAGTTGCTTGATGTTTTGCTACAGCATAAGGTGAATTGATCACACACACAGAGGCTCCAACCTCTTTGGGCTTGTGATGCAAAGTCTGGTCAAAGAGTTGAGAAAATGCAGTTGTCTGAAAGAGTAGAGATAACATAAAATAAAACTGCAGCTTGAAAAAAAGCCCTCAAACTTTAAACCACATTTTCTTTGGAGCCTCACCTAGAATACAACTATTGTAAAGAATCAGCCACAGTGAATTTCATGTTTGTCACACTTTTAGATTGCCTAGGATCAGAAAAAAGCTTCTTAACATGACTTTTGCATCTAAAACACGGGATAAAGAAAACCTGTGGCACGTGGATGTCCCACCATGCATTATTATTTAGGTTAAATGGGAGAATGTTTGTCTGGGGAAAATGAGGTAGGAGTTCAGATATTAAGTAATAGGCGCACACTAGAAGAGAGAGGCAGTTTTTCCATCAGGAAGCTTCAGGAATTTATGCTCTTTAGGAACCTGTGAATCCTGGTGCATTTATAACCTACAAATTTCAACGCAGATGATCAGTTAGAACATCTCACCCCTAAATCGTCAGATGAGTAACTAGTCACAAAAGGTATTTGAACTGGATTCATAATCTTATAAATCTTTACCTTTTGGAGTTGCAAAAGGCATTTTTTGTTGTAGCAGGATGGAATCTGCTGTCAGTCAGCTTTTGTCCTCTGTGCACTGGGCACAGGTACAGTTTTATCTGCCTCTATAATACAAATCACCTTCCAGACACCACAAAGAATGTCCATAGATATTTATCTACCTTTTGGAGAACTAGGACTGAGTTTTGAATGAACTATGGCCAAGTTCGTGGTACCAACTGGAAACCACAGGGAATCTGGCAATGCAGACTTCATGCCAGACAAAACTGTTCAGTATCTGTCTTGAATGTTTTGATTTGTTCATTAATCAAACACAAGTGAAAATACATTCACAGGAAGCTGATACTGAAAAGTTTCTGTGTAATAGATTTTTTTTTTACCTTAAAAGACTTATTTCTTTTGTGATGATGGAATTTTTAGTAGGAAAGTGGTGTTTATATACTGTGTGTATATTTTATTCTGCTCAATTTACTTACTGGAGAAGAAGTTTAATTTGTGAAGTTTACTATCGGATTGTGTGTGCAGTACCTCTGTCTGTAACAATTTGTCTATTTGTAGATTGACATTTTAAAATTCTGTTACCTGGTATTGGAAAGATGAGTATGTGTGCACCTGAACTGAAGGAGGAACAGTGAAAGGAGTAGGAAACAGGAGAGAAGTCTGAGCTGTAATTTCCTTTTTGGTATCACCCTCTCTGAGCAGTAGCAAAGGAGTGTCTGAAACTAGAGTTAAGGTGAGAACTGCATAAGCATAAACCCTATGAAAGCAGAATAGAATTGTAGCGTTCCCTTTCACTAAATGAACTGTATGTTATCAGAGAACAGGCTGAAGGAACCCATGAGGAGCATGAAGTGCAACTCCTGGCCCTGCGCAGGACACCACAAAAGTCACACCAGGTGCTTGAGGGCATTGCCCAAATGCTTCTTGAGCTCTGTCAGGCTTGGGGCTGTGACCATTGCCCTGGGGAGCCTGTTCCAATGCCCAAAGACCTCTTGAGTGAAGAACCTTTTCCTGATATCAAGCCTAAACTTCCCCTGACACCACTTCAGGCTGTTCCGTAGTTGATCATAACATAATCTATTTTGATGTTTTTGTTGTGAGTAGACAGGTCCAGTTCTGGAGGTCTGGTTAATGCAGAGTTATTGTCTACAATAACCACACGTCAAAAGAAACAATAAAAATATTTTTGTATAGGGAGCAGATCCAAATTGGACTTCTGCTGCGTTCAGCTTAAAACCATAGGAAAGAAGAAAAGAAGGATGAATTCCAGCTTAGTGCCAGTGCCATTCTAAAGCTTGCTCAAATATGGACTCCCACGAGATGGGGAAAGTTTGAGTCAAACTCTGCTGTAGGCTCACTCATGTTCCAAGTAAGAGAGCACGTGTGTTCAGATAATAGGATTTATACCCTGGCCTTGTTGTGAAGAAGATATTTCCATATGGGTGCTATACCAAATTTACCCTACTGTGTGTGGAATGCTTTCTGCTTGGCAAAAGGCCAAAACATTCCCTGCAAGGGAGAAGGGGCTGAAATTTTATCTGATCAGCGTGTTAATCTGTAATCTTGTGACTGTTTCTGTGTTGCAAGGGCAATGCTGCATATGCCTTTTCAATGAGATCATTGCAAAATCAAATTGCTATAAATTATATTTTACTCACAATTTTGAACTGAGCTAAAGTAGGAGCACCAGTACTAAAACTTGGAGTAGGAAAGCTGTCTGGATAAAATTAAGATTTCACACAAATATTTCAAGTTAGGGTTACATGTTTCAATATTGTTAAACATAAGTGGTAGCACATTATGGCACTGCAGCCAACCTGCAAACAAGAATCGGGACCCTCTTCCTGCACACACTGGCTACTTGTTATTCCTGGACACATCCAGCTGACTGTGAGGGCGTGGGATCACATTTTCTACCTGACACGTTTCTGAGGCTGTGCTCTCCTGTGCCCTCTCTGGCATTACAGATGTTCAGACTTGGATTGCAAGCAGAGAAGTGGGATTTGGGAAGCTTGGGAGCATTCTTTACAGGCCTGTGTGATGAGGGCAGTGCTTGTCTGACAGCCCCTGTGGGTCTCTCTCTCTCCAGTCTGAGAACGAAGCAGTTCAGGCTGTAATGCTCCTCTGTGTCAGGTTTACTCCTGCTCTGTGGGCTGTGAAGAAAGATTGTTCCCTCAGCAGAACTCTCCAGCACAGTGGGTCTATTCAAGCCTGCATCTGGGAAGATAGTTAGTGCCTTCATTTATGAAATTCCTATCATAGAAGTGTGAGTTCTTTGCAACAGCGGCTGGTCTCTTGAGAAGGCTCCAACATGTCATGTACACAGCTGCATGTAAATCATTTTCATAAAAGGAAAGAAGAGAAGCTCTTTCAAATCATCAAATACCATCTCCCAGCATGTGAAGGTTTAAAAGATATGTGATACATTCACAGTTTGTTTGTGGATTTGTTTCTGTTTGCCTCCTTCTAAACCCCTGCGGTTCCCTCCCGCCACTCTGGACGCAGCGTGCATGGGAACAGAGTTAGAGTTTCTGTGGCTGCTGCTGGGTTTTCTATCTCTGCTGGGAAGGGCTGCTGCAGAAGTCCTCAAAAGAGACTCCACTGGCAGGAGCCACTGTCCAGAGTGGTTTGGTGGCTGCAATCAGCTCCAGTGGGTGGAAGGGGAGGTGTTTCCCTGCCTCCTCCTACAAAGAATGTTAAAACAGGTTTAAGTGTTTCCAGTTGTTTCTCTGGCTAGTGGTTGGAGGCCTGATGAAAGGTGATTTATAACACTTTTGCTTGTGGTAGTTTGTTGAAACTTTCCTTTCATGCAGATGGCAAAGGTCAGAGCTGTGGGAGCTGAACCCTTTCCTTGGGAAAAGCGCCTCTGCTGATGGCTGTGGATACCTGTGGCTGAGCCATAGGTGGGAAGGCACTCTTCAACTCACAATCAGCTTGTGATAGTAAGGGAAGAAAGCTTATTTACATGGTTGCTATAAAGCCAGGGATATCACTGAGGACCATGACATCATGTAATTTTCAATACATCCAATTCTTCATCATTTTATCTTATAGAAATGTCCTTTCTAGGAAGAAACAGTTCCTTCTCTCTTGGATCTTACAGCATTTCTTACATTTGTGAAGGGTAACTCTTGAAATTCCTTATGTTTCTTCTACTGGCTTTTCAGTGTAGATTCACACTTTCCTTTCTTTTCTTTTTGGTTTTAGTGTGGAAGAGTGAAATTCCAGCAAGGCTGACTTAGTGAAAACTGAATTAGTGTTGATGGCTGGAGAGAAATGTAACTTGATCTTCTGTCTCCAGCGCTTGAATCAGGAATTGAAATAATTGTTCTAAGACTCTGGTCAAGTTGCCAGAAAATGGAGCAGTGCTTCTGCCAGATGGTCACCGCAGAAGTGCCAGACATTCCTCCCCTCTTTGAGCCTGCAAGTGTGTGTATTTGAGAAGGAAAATACACCCAGGCAGCAGGGAACTGAAATGCTTTTCTGCCTGAGATGCCTGCTGAGTGTGCAGGGCTGTGCTGTGGGCAGCACCCATGGGGATATCACGGTGTGGTGACGGTGAAGGGATGCAGGCACAAAGGCTTGGGCACAGGAGATGTCTCTGTTGAGCAGTGACATTAGTCACTCTGTCACAGGGCTTGACAGACAATATGAGGTAAATCCACCAGAAATGGGGCTGCAAGACCTGTCGTACAGCAAGAGAAGTGAGTTCAGTGCCTGAAGGAATTGTGGCCCACTGGAAGAGATGATGTTGCCTGTCAACTGCTGAGCCCAGCTTTACTGGTTAATGATTGGTGCCTTTAATTGAAACCATGGTGCACTACTACTGCCCTGTCTTGTAGGAGCTGCTGGTGCCATAAATCGTGTTTTTTCTATATTAGAAAACTGTGTTTTTTGGAGATATTGAAGTATCTTGGACTTTTTTTCTTCCTGCCCCATTTTTGTTGCTATAGTTATTATAATTTTCATTAACAAAGGGAATAAGTAGTTTGCTGTGCTTAGTTTGTTATTGTCGTTCTACTATATTGTTATTCTGCCAATATTCTCAGTCATTTCTCCTCTTCTCTTTTTCCTCCAATCTCCCTTAGAACCAATTCTGTAAAGAAACTGCAGGAATCTGGGAACTGCAAGTCTCCTGCAATCACAGGGTTGTTTGTGTGGGGGCTATGAGGCTTCTACCCATGAATCAGGGACTCAAAAACTTGAACTTAGATTTGCGTTTGTGTATTGAATGACCAGCTATGCAGACCCTGAGCACTTCTCACTCTCATGAACTTGCACCTGCTTTGCAGGACTGCAGCAATTCCTCTCTCTTTTTGTGAAGTCTCAAGTCAGTATTGCAGATCCTTTTTTCTTGAATTATCTTCAGAAAAATTCTGAGTTTATTCCATGAGGAAGATTTTAGCCATGGAATGAAAGCATCCTGGACCATGAGGAAAACTGGGCTGCTTTCTCTGGGGGACACAGAGTGTGTTCCCTGTGTGGAGGGGAGGAAAGGGGAAGAATTTCTCTTCCCACCTGGGGTTTCTTATTGCCCTTTCATATTTTTAAAAAATCTCTTCACTTTCTTGTTTCCCATTTGTGTTTTTCTCATAGTATGTTAGCTATCCTTCACCTCACCTTTGTTCTACCAGTCTTGAACTTTCCTGATGTTTGTCTGGACCTCACACCTCCTCTCTGCTCCTTCTTTTGCATACATCCTCTGCTTCAGCAGCTAGGAGGGAGGTTGGGATTTACTCATTTTTCTGACTCCATGCTTCTCTCTGATAATTCTTTACTTAGTTGTCTGAGGTGGGAGCTTAGGCAGGGCATGGACACACCTTTCAGTCAGGCTACTCACACCTCATTGCAGTTTATCATCCTGGGAGCACAGGGAACTTGGGTTTGCTTCTTTTGGCTTGGGACATGTAGAGTGTGAAGGAGAGGGAGGTGGTAACCAAGGTGTTCTTAGACATGAAGGGAATCTGAATCAGAAAGCCACTGTGCATGAGAGAGCTGCTCACTGGCCTCAAATCAGGCCAGTTTTAAGCCTCCATCTCTGGTACAGCAGTGACATTTGGAGATTTGGATAGATTCTTGAGGTGGTAGGAAAAATAGGAGCACCTTTGAGAAAATGGGCCATTCAGCCAGATGCCAGAATGTGGGTGGTGGGCTTTAATCTCTGGCCCTGAATTTGCAGATCTTGCCTCTAAACAGGTTTCCTAAGACTGGCTGAAATCCATGTCAGAGCTCCAACACAGCTCAGAGCTTCTGCATCCTGCAGATGTTGCTTTAAGTACAAGAACATAATTTCTAAATGTAAACAGATACCTTCCTGAAAGGTTCCTGCACAAATCCCTAATACAAACAATGGACTTAGTTGCCATCCCATTTGTTGCTGCTAATGCCTGTGTCCAGGTTCACTCCTGGATGTACTTTGGATGCAGGGGAATTGAGATCTTCTCTAGGGGAATTAAAATCTTTTGTGTGCCTTTCTACAGATTCCCTGGGTAACTGCCAAGAGCTGAAGAGACAGACCCAATATTGTTCTCATAGCTTTGTACAAGCCAAGACAACTTTGGCCAGTGTTTTCCACTTATATCCATGAGGTCTCCAGCCCATACCTCATCCTCCCAGGGTGCTTTTATATCATCATATTGAGACAGTCCATGCAAATGAATAGTTTTTCACTGGAAGCATTAGCACTTCCAGCTTGGGCATCATGGACAGGCTCTGCTTCTGGGAGATATTGGCTCAGAACAGTCACTAACACACAGTGATCTAACCAGAAGGGGATTCATGGTATCACCACAGGTCAGCTCTTACCTTACTGAGGTGTCCAAAGATGATTGCCCTTCCTCCCATCATGTGTCATTAAAACACTCTGCAAGGCCTATAACTGCTAATAATTTTACAGTTGTTACTCTAGCAGGGCTCTGAGAGGAGCCACATGTGCCTGACAAGAAGGGAGGTGTGCTGGCAACTCTGGGCACAGTAGCTTGCTCTGTAGGGTGGCTGTGACCTGTGTTTTGCCTCGGATGATGCTCTGACAAATCAAAACCTACAGCAGTTGCAAAGCCAGGATGCTCCTCAGCTGTCTGGCAGACTTTGCCAGTCAGCCTTGGTGTGAGGAGGGCTCAGTCATGGGTGTCAGCTCAACTGGGAAGTTCCTTCTAAGACTTACTAAGACTTTTGTCTTTGTTTGTTCACTCTGTGAATTGCATTGGGATGTTTTTAGAGACTGGTCACACCCTGTGGGAAATACCAAAGGACATTTTCTCATCTCTCTGTATTTCTCATCTCTCTCTATTTTCTCATTTATTGTATCCTTGATGACACAAGAGATAATAATGAAAAAGAATCTTTGTTCCTCAAAGCTACCCAACTCTCATTCCTTAGCAAATTTATAATTTGGTTTTTGTGTCACAAGAAGCAATTCATTATTGTGCAAATGGTATTGATGTCACTATTAGAGCATTATGACTTCACTGAGGAGTAAGCAGCAGGAACAGGTGAGGTCCTGAGACTTAAATGGTTGTTTTTATGCAAAAATCCTGAGAATGAAGGGAAAGAACAAAGGAAGAATAATACCAAAGAATTGTGATATATGCTGGGCATAGTTTCTATGTAGACCCTTTCTACCCTGGTATCTCAAATCAAAGTATTTAAGGTTGAAATAGTCAATGTATTTTTTCAAACCCAAACCTTTTCTTTAGCCTACATAGGGAACAACAAAGTTCTGGTTCAATAACAGACATGTTTTCTGTTCATGCCTCCTTCTCGAAATGTCTTCTTCCTTGATTTTCACGTTGTTTTCCTTCTATTTGGAAACTGTGATTGCCCTAGGATTGCTAAGGGTAATGGAGGAGCTTAGCCCTAAGTTCTCACCAAGTTCAGGCTTAGGTTTAGACTGTAGTGTATTTCAAGTGAGGTCTGTTCTCTCTACAAGGTATTGCCCATTTTTAATTAAGGAGGAGGGAAGAATAGCTTGAGAGAAGAGAAATTAAGTAATAAGAAGATAAAGTAGGGTGAGGAAGACAGAATAAAGGTACCAAATAGGAAAGAAGAAGATCAGAATAGGGAGAAGCATTTTAGGCAGCAGAAAAACAGGAAAGGAGGGTGAAGGATGCATGGAGAGCTGTCTTTGCTTTAGGCAGACTGCCTGGGGGAGGTAACTTTCCCCTCCAGTAAGTGCTGTAACATCTGTTTCCCAGTAGTACCAGTTCAGTTCAGTGGGAACTGAACTGCTCAGAGGGTGGTTTGGGCATTGCAAGGGTCAATGGCACCACTCCTGCTGGTTATAATAGGAAGTTTGTGCTAGAATTAAAGTTGCCACCTAGCTGTGAAAGCTTAGCAGAGAGACTGATCACTGACTTGGTTGAAAATAGACTGTGGATTATAGGGAGAGAAATTTTGGAGGAGAAGTGGAGTTAATCCAGTCCAGGGAACAGGTTTTCCTGATGGAGTCGTGACAATGTTCTCAGGAGTCTCTGCAGGCACCCTCTCAAGGCAGGAATCTTTGAACACTTTATTGGGCTTTCCAGTTCATCAGAACTGACGTGGTCCTGGAAGGACATAATTATCTGCTTTACTGGAAGGGAGTAGGCAAATTGCCACAAAGCAGGCTGTAACTCCTAAACAAAAGTTCAGCTGTACTATACCTCTTGACATGTGGGCAAGCTCCCTCAAAGCACTCAGAAAAGCAAATTAATGTGTTAAGCTAACTTATTAATGGCTAAAGTCATTCTGTTGCAGTTACTGTTAAAAGAAAAATAAGTAGACACATCAATTATTATAAATATATTTATGAAAGTCTGTATTTATTGTAGTTTTTCAAAAACATGAGTTTGCTTTAGCAGCCTGTAGTTCTTCCCTGTTATGACTTCCTGTTATCACTCTGGGTCTCTGCCCTGTGGGGCAGACCAAAGGAATAGTATTTTCCCATATTTTCCAGACCCCAGATCAGTGGAATTTCAAGGGGAAGGTAATCTGCATGAAAAGCTCAATCAGAACTCAAGATCTCAAGTAGATGACAAGGCACGCTAGTGACAATGCCAGGAGAGTGCTTGGGAACCTACATGCAGAGGCTCCCTTCTCAAGTCATCAGACACCACATGTAAACTGTTCTTCTGGGCTCAGTGGTATTCACCTTCCCCAGAAGGAGAGGAAGGAATCAGTTCTTGGAATGTGCTAACTGATGGACACTGTGTATTGGAAAGCAGGAGGTTTTCTTGAAGCTATAAAGCAATTTAAGCATTCTGGGTTGCCTTGACTTTCCAGGTGCTTGCTCCAAGCCCCACTCCTCAACCCAACCCCATTTACAGCTTGTAGTGGAAAAAAAACCTTCCACTTTTTCAGTAGTGGGACTGACAGCGGGTGCTTCCTAAGTGTTGGGATGCTTTAGGAAATTAAGAGTAATTTTAAACTGCAGAGGGGAGGAGTGGAGGGCTTACCTCTCCCTGCTAACCCCTGTTAATGGAATTAGACCTTCAGTGGTGCTGTACTGTTCATTAGCCCCAAGTGTGATGGCTTCCAGTGCCCCATTAAAATCTCCAAGGTACAGTTTAATTTAAAAAGTGTAAGTATGCCATAAACAGGGGGAAGATGGTCCATAAGGAATATTCAGTCATTGGAGCTTCTTGCAATGATAAAGATCTCTTAGGAAACATCTACTTTGCAGCAGCCCTTTTTTAGTCAGGATGCTGAACCTTGCCTGGCAGGAGCAGCAGATCCCACGTTGCTATCACCTAATTTCTCATATTTGCCTGTCATCTTTAGTTTTTGATCCTGATAAATGGTTTGTGGAGGTTTCAGGCAAAGTTGATATAATGATTCTACCATTTGGGCTCATTAAATTGCCAATTTGAGAGCTATCCTAGTGAAATTAGTGAAACCAGGTCTGGAGCAAAGCACAAATGATGTCTAAGTAAAGGGTTTCAGAAGAATTCTTTACATTTACAAATAAAACAGAATGCTGCATTTTTAGGTTTGTTGGATGGTTTATGAGGCAATGCAGAATTTGTGTGACATGATTTTTTTTTTGGATATGTTTTAAACAGTATGTCACAATACTTGAGAGATTTTGGGTTTCATTGCTTTGTGAAGAATAATTTGCAAATAGTGTAATGTGGAATGCTCTCACCCAAGCCCAAGGGATGTGATTCTGACCCTACAAAGGTTCAATGAACTTGCAGGCTGTCAGACTCATTTGAAGGCTATAAAATAACTTTCTATGTAACAATAACATTTACTTTAGGTTTTCTCTCCCTGTTTAGGTTTTCTCTCTTGTTTCTTTCTCTCTGTTTTATTTATTCCCTTTATTTTTGGCATGCAGTGGTGCATGGGTGGGTGAGTTTTTTGGGGTGATATAAGTCTTTTCTTACAGGCACCTCTGTAAATGACTGAATACTTTTCTGCCATGTTCATGTTGTTTGCATTTCTTCTGCATATGCTGGGATGATACCAGCATCACCTGCATTAAAATATTAATCCTAAATAAGCTTTAAAGGAAAATTGAAAAATAGAAGCATCAGTTGATATCACCATATATATCATAGTCTCAGCTGCATGGGCAGGAGCACACATATATCAGTAAATTTGACATATCTTGAGAAATTGTCTTTAGGAACTCAATTTATCTTTAGTTGAAAGCAAACCACTTTGTTCTACTTGACATTTAAGGAGGCTTTGAAATGTAACATTTAAATAATCACTCCTTTTAAATCTTGAGGATGATGATTTTTATAAAGCTTTGACATACTTTTCTTCCCTCCCCCCTTCTGTTTTTTGGGTTTGGGAAAAGTGGACTCTCAAAACCAGCAACATAAAAGCACACTATATTTTTTTAATGTGTCAGATCAGTACCCCCTTTTTTGAGAGTTTCTTCAACTTTTTTTCTTCAACTTTTTTGAACAAAAAAGCAGATCTTGGAAAATTAATGTTAGACATGCATGTTAACAGCTATTGTTCTCCTTACGCCGTGTTTATCTCTCTTATTTTTCTCACATTAAGTGTTAATAAGTGATTTAGATTGAACACAGTAAAAGTATTGAACTGGTGTGTGGAAAACATTAAAAAAACTGCTTACTCTCTGTGGAATGCACAGTCCTAGAAAGCTTGGCCAGCATTAGCAGGCTGCCTTTTTTGTCCCAAGCAATCCTTTTCCAGTCGGAACAGGCAGTTCTGTAACAGTCCTGTAATCTTGATAATGTAACGCTAACAATAACAATGAGACACTGGAGGAATTTAGGGAGCTTCAGTGTAGAAAAAAATGTTACCAACCAGGGGAAAAAAAATTCTCTGCTTAATCTGGGAAAATTGATACAAGGCAGCAGAGAAGGACGAGTAGACCTGGAGTCTGTGGTCAGCATGATTTACTCTGCCTCTGGAGCTGCAGTGTGCAGATTTTCTGACTGTGTTTGTGGCAGAACTACTTGGAATAAAGTGGTTTAGAGAATGTCCTTTGACTGTGATAGGTCTGTTAGTCCAGGGATTTTTGTGTTGTCAGCCCCCAGCTTGTTTTGCAGCATCACGTTACAGTGGCTTCTCAAGCAGTCTGGACTTCCTGTGGGTTTGAGTAAACAAGAAGTTTTGTAACACTCCTTATTTTTGCATTAGCTGTGCTGTTAATGGTCGTAAAAATTGGTAGTTCTGGTCAGACCCTGGGTGGCAGTGCTGTAAACCATGGTAGATATTTTAGTTTATAAACTAAGCAGCATCTTAGAAACCACCCAGACTGGTGCCAGCAGAGCCACAGAATCCTTCATAAATGACTCCTGTAGCATCAGGTGGAGTAAATACTGTTCCTTTTCTTTCTCAAGGGACTCTGCAGGCATTTTAGGAATCTTATCATGACAGGAAAATACATTCCTCCCTCATTTTGCAAAATATTTCTCAAGGGATTACAGTGACAGAAAAAATGGCCACCAAGAGCTGTGCTTTACACTGGGATATAGTCAATGGAGGGGCTAATGATATCCCAATTATGTTAGGGATTCCCGCTTTTGCATCCCCTGGGTGACATCCTGGCCTTTACTCATATCATCATGTTCTTCCTTCAGTCACAGCATGACATCCTTGTTAAGAGAGCAGAATGAAGGCAAAATAAATCATCAAACTGGGCTGTTTCTTTGCCAGTGAGCAGCAATGTCACAGAAGTGAGACCCATCTTTTGGGCACACAACTTTATACACAGGGCTGAAAATAAGTTCACTGCTTTTGGGATTACTAAATAGTTAAAAAAGCAACTAGGAATTGATAAAGATTCTTTATATTACCTGAGGTTTTAAAAGTGTCCCAAGACAGCTTACTTAAAGAATCTCGAGGCCAATAGAGAAAACTGCTTGTGATATTTTCACATCACAAGCAGATTTGAAAATTATATTCAAAAATCCATCATTAAATAATTTTCACTGTTAGAAAATATTTCCATAATAGAGCTGCACTTTAAAGGTGAGAAAGCTTTTTTTATTCCTTGGGATAGCTGTGGTGTGGTCAAACTTCCAGTCACAGCTACAGTGTTTGTAAGTATCACCCAGTGCTACTTACATGCTTGCTGGGATCTCCACATACTCTGATGGATGGAAGAACCACACCAAGCCTGTGATCTTTTGTGAACTTGATATCAAGCTTGTTCATCAGACAGGCCAGCACCTGAAGCACACACCTACTTCTCATAAGTTATTTTCATTTATAGCACTGGGCTGTGATAAACTTGGCTGTGGATGTGCAATAGCAGCCGTAGAGGGTTTCGTTTTTCAGGATCCTGATTGCATTTTATAGAATGAAAAGCAACCTGGAGTTCTGCCTTTATTCAGAATAGCAGTTCAAGGAGTTAATTGTCATTTGGGCTTAATGAAGCTTAATTGACTTTTCTTCTCACAGATATCCACATTTCTAGAAAGCAGAAATGACCATGACTGCCAACAAGAACAGCAGTGTCAACAGCAGAGCTGGAGGGAGTAAAGTGCCTCAGGACACTCTGGATAGGTAAGTGGAGAACTGCAGGACTTGTAGATTTTGAGTAAAGTCTGTCTGTGTTTGGAACAAGATGTCTGTTCAAGGGTAAGCAATCTCTATTCTGACAGAAAGAGAGCTTTGCTGGGCTGAGGGGAGTTTTTTGCAGGGAGTGGAGGACCCAAGTTATGAAGAAAGGTTTCTTATTGAACAATTGCTGCTCATGGGCTGGTTATGATGGGAGTGATTGCAAGGAAGGACCTGTGTAGAAGGTGCTGTATAGATCTCAGAAATTTTGGGCTGAATTCCTCAGCCATGTGATTGCATGCCAGCTCTCCTGCACTGCCAGTGTCCAGTTGGTGTTTTGTGTTGGTTTGTGTCATTTTTCCTCTGCTGTTTCTGCCTTCACAAACCATGGTCAGACCATCTCCTGTTGCAGGTCAGGCAGTGGGTGGGAAAGGGCTGAATGTAAAGTATGGAGCTCATCTCTGTTGCTTTGCTTATTTGTCCTTTCTGAAGCATTAAAATAATTTGCAAAGTAGATTACCTTTGTAATTCACAGTTAGGGGAAAACCTAAACTTTTTAAAATGTGCAGTCAAAGAAAGATGCAGACAACCAGCACAACATCTTAGCATAACATCCATTCTGGTGTTTTTTTGTTTTTTTTTTTTTTGTTTTGTTTTTTTTTTTTTTAATTAGGTGTATTGTGCTGTGGTAGAGCTCAGCAGAGGTGGGCTCCATATCCTTGCACACTTGCCAGTTTGTGAGTTTGCCATCTCCTAGTACAAATTAGTAAAATGATAAAATAATGAGGGCCAAGGGGGCTTAAGGAATTTCTAGAGAGATATTAATATATAGACATTAATAACAGTTCCCTAATGATTTCTGGAGCTCTCAAGTTGTTTATTGTCCTTCCACCAGTGCAGACAAATTGGTGCTGGGAACTTGAGTCTAGACTTTGGCAAACTTTGGACAAGTCTCTTATTTCATAATAATTTCCATTCTGAATAGCTTAGAAAGTACTAAGTTATTGGATAGCAACTGTCAAATAAACTGTCTTTCCTTATCATCATCATAATCTGTTTCAATTAGGATTTTTCAGGAAGAGATTTTTCTAAGTACAAATAAGAACCTGAAGCTAAGGACAATCTTTAGGTGCACTTGCACAACAAGGGATGAGATGAATAGGTGGTCATGCACCATTTCTCCATCCATTATTTTGCCTTATGTAATCTTCACCTGTCTCTGAGAAACCCTGCAAGAGGATGTAATCTGAGCCAACCATGAGCATTCCTCCTTTGAGTCAGACTGTAAATCAGTGCTGAAAGTGCTGGCATCATAAAAGTTTAAAGCTTGCAAAACTTATTGTAAACATGTTCAAAGATTCACTTAAACTGAACAGTCTCTGTCTCTATTGTGGGATTTGACTAGGCATTTGGAAACCTGCAAATGCACTTTATAATCTGTGATAGCAGTTTCAGTTATTGCTGATACTGGCATAACACAGGTGTAGCAGTCTGTTGGTTGCTAAGATATATTCTCAAGAGTTATTTTCTTGTCAGTCTTAGTTTTGGTGGGAGTTTTGGTGGGGTTTATTGTTTCAAAACTGGTCAGTTGATGGTCTTAAAGGTATTTTCCAACATCAATGATTCTGTGATTCTAAGATGCAAGGTGGGATTGAGGGATATGGTGACATCAGCTGGTTCAACATTTTGTGATTGCTTATAGGTCAGAAGCAAAGGTCAGTAAAGTCTCTAGAAGTCTTTCTAATTATTTTGGCTGTGATTCAGATCTCTATAGATCACAGATTTAAATTTTACTAATAAAAATCCTCAGTGGAAAGAAGGTGCCTCCACAGAAACATCCATCCAGCTGCATGCTTTGCTGGCATTAAGATTCTTGCAGTAACTAAAATTCCCTTGATCCTCACCAGAGTGGGAATTAACTGTCATGAATCACCAGAGCCATTTTTCCACCAGAGTTGACTGGCACTTCAGGAAATGAGGGGAAGACAGAGAACAGAGCAAGGACATTATTGGGGGAGATAAATGTGAATTTCACCTGAGAATCTGGTTGTGGGACTCATGGGTTTCTGCTGTGAGTACAAGAGGGGAAAAAGAACTCTTGGATCTGAAGAAAGTGAAGTGCTTTAAATAAAACCACTAATGCATTTTTTTAAATTACCTGAAGTTCATTCACCACTTGTTAAAAACTGAGATTTTTTTTTTGTGTGTTAGAAGAGAAAACTTGACTGTGCTCTGAATGGGAAAATTGTAGAATGATGACAAGAGTGGTTGAAGGTAGGAAACATTTTCACTACAAGACAAGAGTAGATTTATTGTGGCCCTTCATCCTAGAAGGGAAAGAGGAGTATCTAAAATGATATATGGAACAGAGACGATAAATAGGGAAAAAATACTCTTTCCATTTAAGAACTAATACAAATCCAATGAAACCAGAAGATAACAGGTTGAGAATCAGTTGAAAAGAAGGCATTTTTCAGCAGCACGTTTTTAAACCATTAAACTTTTATATGATGCTGCAATCAGACAAATCCATGGAAGAAAAATCTTCCAAAGCCTTTTAGTCACAGAAATAAAATCTCTGAGTCAACAGACTTAAGCTGGTTAAGTTGTGCTGCACGTTCTTCTTCTCTTCTCCAGGCACCTGCTAACTCTCATGGTCAGTGACTGAACCTTGGACCAGGAATGCTTTTTTGGTCCAAGCCAGAGGGAACATTCTGATGTTGTTTGGAACAAGAGTCAGTTACAGGAAGCAAATTGGAGAAATTGCAGAAGGGTTGTTATGCTTGCAAAAGGAGACTCTGGCTTTCAGTGAGTTTCCAGAGTACAACTTTAATCCTTCCTTGTGAGTCACTGAGGTGAATGCCCAGGAATGGAAGGATAGGAAAGCACCTTGTGTGTAGCTGGAAGCGACTTCTTAGCAATTCTGGCAGGAAGCAGCTCTATGAAATCTTCTTAATCCTTCAGCAGGGGACAAAGGAGCCCATAGCATGATTGCAGCTGGTGCACAGCCATGACCCTGTTGCTTCAAATGAGTTTGATTTCACCATTGTTATGAGGATCAGTGTAACTCTGAGGAAATCTTAGGAGAGCAGAAGTCACAGAAAGGCACAGTGGTGTTTGTAGCTCTCCCTCCTTACAATGTGGTTTGCTTTCCCTCAGCATATGATTCATCTGGAGTATTTGTATTTTATCAGAAACTCTATTTGTTATTAGGTATTTGTCCAAAACTTGTGTTTTCTCCAATGCAATCAAAGGTTCATGTAGAAATGGCACTACTGTCTTTGACTTAAAAATCACCTCTACACTGTACTGTATTAAAATAGGTCAATAGTTATGTCTTTGAAGTCATAGTCTATGAAGTCATGCTCTAGATAGCAAAATGCAGCTTTCAAACTTGCAGGCTGTGTAGTATAACAGATACAAGGAGTAAAAAAAAAAAAATCCTGAACAAAAGATTTATATATTAATATATCATTATGTCTTAAAATTGCAGCTCAGTTTGAGATGCTAGATGCAACAAGGACCAGTCCAGAGCTGAAAAATATTTAGAGTTGTGTGGCTACATAACTTCTGTACATAATTCATAATGTCTTTGCCTCTGGCTAATATGCCATCTTTTGACTCTGCATCTCAAGGCATTTTATGCACTTGAGCCTTCTCAAATGCTGCAGTAACTGAAGCACAGGAAGGGTTTGTTTTTAGAGGAGCTCATTGTTCAGTTTTTTATCTGAGTTTATTGCCGGAGGCATAAATAACATCAGATTTTGAAGATAGAGACTTCTTCCCATGTATTTGTAAGTGGCAGAATTTCTCTTTGCCTGTAAAATTTTCTGTGGTGCAGGGTGGGCCCTATGTATGGGTCCCAACTTGGAGAACAGAAGAGGGCTTTGGAAAGCTCAAAAACATTTTACAAAAACAATTACAGTGAACAAAAATTAAATTTGTTGCAGGTAAATGTTTTACTAGCATGGTGACTTTGGTTGAATATCTAGAAGGACTGTTGTGATGAGCAAGAACAAACATCAAACAAACTTTCAAATTTAGTGTCTCTGAGTTTGATTTGGGAAGATAGCCAAGGCAGAAACCAGCCCTGATTCCAGTTGTGGAAAAGGACTATGTCTGAGGAAAGCTGTTCTCAGAGGCTATGTGTCCAAGGAAAGCTCTACTGCTGGAATCACAGCTGTTTTGTCACAGTCTGGATTTTGTGATGTGGATTGTTGTCTTTCCACCCAAGCTCCACAGGAAAGGTGGTGTCCTCACCAGAGGATGTTGGTGGAGGATGTTCTTCAGCTGAGCAATCATGATTTATTGGCACAATAAACTGGGGGTGCTGATGTTAGGGGGTGCTGTAGCAAGACACCAGAGATTTGTGCAAAAAAGGATTACATCTACAATTTGCCATGAGCACCAAGTTCCAAAGTGTCTATTCAAATAAGGCTCATAAAACTTCATTCTAAATATTTTTAGTTGAATCTTTGAACCACATACATTCTTGCTTAGTTAAAACTGAAATCTGATAACATGAGTTGCATCTTTCTTCTTGCTTGGGAAGAACTGAGCTGAGTACCCACAAACCTCTAAATATAGGCTTTGGTTTTTACCTCTCAGCAGTGTGTGAGGACATTCATGATGTCACTGAGAGTTTGTCACCCCCATTAGCATAACCTGCTGAGATATGTTTGCAATGGCTTCGTGGCTCAGAACTCCTTCCTTCTCCAGAATTTAAGTTAATAGGACAGAAATTTAGTTGGTGGAGTTACCTTACCTACAGTGAGGGCAGTAGAGAAGCACCACAGAGTCTGGAATAATATAACTAGAGACACCCCAGGAATGTTTCAGGTGGATTGTTTATAATTCTGTAAGTATCAAATAAAGGAATGACTTAGATTTCTTAACCAAGTAAGCCCATGGGTTGGTTACTAGGAATACTGTTTTGGGTTGCTTTCCTGTCTCCATCATGTACACAGGTCCATGCTCAGTTGTTTCACATGCATGTGAAGGTCCTGTGTTTTATCACTGCATTTCTCTCAAGGCAGAAACAATCTTAGAAAAGTCTTAGAAACTAAGAAAACGTCTAGAAAAAATCTAAGTTGAAGGAAGACTTTGTGCCAGTGCTTCAGCCTTAAAAACCTGAGATGTGTGATCACTTCCAAAATCAGTCATACTCAAGCCAAGCTCATTCAGTTTTATATCAAATGTATTTATTTATTTTAAAGTGAAATTAATTCTTGGTCCACATTACTAAATCCAACTAAAATACTTTGTTTCCCTTGAAAGGATTATGTGGTTATGGGCTGGGCAGAAGTCTAGAAATATTTTGCCTTAGGAATTGACACCTCCAGAATTCTTAAGTAAAAGAATGTGTAGATACATCCAGTGCTGGAGTTAAGCAGTGCTCTGCTGTCAGTGCTTGAGTAGGGCTGGCAGTTTTTTTGCTCTGCTGGCTTGTCCTTAGAGTGCTTTATTCTCTTCCCTTTCTACAGTAATTTTTTCATTTCAAAGATAATCTCATTTCTTGAGGAAAACTCATCTGTTTAGGGAGAAGAGATCTTCAGAGAGGCAATGTCTGTGCAGGACTTCGCTCTCATTTAGAGACATCCCTTTGTGGATGCAAATGTGGGGCCTTTTGTTTGTGTTATCAGATATGTAACAATATGCCTTTAATTCTTATTCATTCAATCCTTCTACTACTCCTAATGCAAGACAAAAAAAAAAAATATGCAAATTAACCAGTGCTTCTCAGCTCTGTGTTGAACTGTAGGGACTGCCCAAATTTATTGTCAGGTCATTCATGCAGATGTGATCCAGTCTGCCTGCACTGACATTGAATGATCCTGTGACTAATGCAGAAGAGCTGTGTTCACATCCAGGGTGGATGAATCCAGGGGCAGAAAGGGGAGGACAGCACTGAACAACTCCCTCACCATTTGTTACAGAGCCTGGGAGGGAGATAACTCTACCTCCACCACAGTGGAACCCTGGTCCTACTGTAAAAAAATGGTTACCAGTAAGATAAACAAAATGTAATTAATTGCATTCATGTATTTCACGTGAATATAAATTTAAGACTATGAGGTTTTTTTTTTACATACCCTGAGTTTTCTGATTGGAGAGCATTGTGAAGACTGTAATAACTTGCAAATCAAAAGATGCATCTTCAGCTCTCTGTGTTGCTCTAAAGCAATGAGGTTTTGATCTTATTTGTAATTCTAATGTGTGCAATTTTCCCACTAATTTTTTGTGTGATTGCCATTGTCTTAGCACATTTATGATATAGTATTTTCTCATCTCTTACTCTTTCCTTGATGTGGAAGTATTGCTGTGAGTGATAGAAAAGCTGCTTGTTTCCCTTGTGGAGGGCTGCATTTTAATTAAAGGTGAAAGGCTCCATTTTAATTAAAGGTGAAATGTGTTCTCTGCCAGGCCTTATGCTTAACACACAGGAACAGGGAAAGCAGCAGGTCTAGAAGTGGTTGCTGGCTGTTTACAACTTTTGACATTTGTGCATGGTTTGGAAGGTTAGTGGATATTGTTTTGTGCATATTTGGGTATGCAAGTTTTATTTGAGGGCTCTGGTGAGGAAGGAGTGTGAGCAGCTTGAAAAGGAGAGTCAGTTGTGTATGCCTAAAGTAGGAAGCCAAGGCTTTTTTGCATTTTTATTTTAAAAGAAAAGATTCTGTTGCCCCATCAGTTGTGGGGTGGCCTGGGCTAAAACATGTCCCAGTGTTTCCAGCCAGAGCAGCCATCAGGGACTTGATACTTGACTTGGAGTTAAGCTCACTTGGTTTCAGCATGTCCCAGCCTCTCTCCACTGCCTGGGCTGGGACCTCTCCCTCTGCTGTGGGAGATCTCCTGGCAGCTGAGCAGGGCTCAAGGCAATGAGGCACTCCACACTGAGATGGATTTTCCTGCCAGAAGTATTTGCCTACTGCTCAGAAGTACTAGTGAGAACATTTATGAGCTCTTTATGAATTTGTAAGAAAGAAGAAAGCAAATCCCCTGTAGGAAATGTTTGTTACTTCAGAAGAGAACCAAATTTTAATATTTTGACAGTGAGCTTGAGAACAGGAAGAGTAGTGATTTAATAAAATTCTAAGACTAAGCAATATGCTCAGTTATTGGAGCTGTGATGAAACACAGCTTTTAAAAATTTTGTTTAAACCACTGAGATTTAGAAAACCATACAAATAAACTTCAGCCAAATAATGATGAAAACTGAATAACTGATATGAAATCTATTAGCAAATACTGTACCCTGTCCTTTACAAGCAGAAACAGCCTGAAACACGCAGCTGACAAATTTTCAGAAGCTCAATTCCCAACAGTGCAAAGTTTCCTTTGGTTCAGAAGGGAATAAGAGCTGTGCTTTACCCTGTGAGACTGGAGGTGCATTTGGGACATGAAGCTCTGGCAGCTCAGCTCTGAACTGGGCCACGGGAGGTGGGAGGGCCATCAGGAACAGAAACATTTGCGGTGGGAAGGAGTCCCAGTGCTGGCTCAGATGACCCTGAGGCTGGGAAGGGTTTGAAGGCAGGCTTTGACTGTCAGGCTGATTTCCGACGGTCGGGGCGCAACGTCCCCCGCCCTCGCTGGGCACTGACCCCGGCCTGGCAGAGCTGAGCCTGCTGCAACCTCTGCAAGTACCTCAGCAGGGCTGCAGAAACTCTCTGGTGAGCACAGTGCTCCACAGACACGAGAGGAATGGTTTGTGAGATGAGGTGACATCTAGTTAGATCAATGGATTGAACTGGAGAAGTGCACCCACTTCTGGATACATCCTTTGGGCTTCCTCAAAACAGTGGGGAATTTTGCTATTCCATTTCTACTGCTGGCTGGTTTGTTTCACTTTAATTTTAAAAGTCCATTCAGGAAGAATGTACTTGTCAGTCAAACAAATCACTTTTTCTTAGCTGGAAATTTTATCAATATCTCCCCGCCATTTGCATAGGTTCCTAGGAAAACACCCTAACAAACTCTAAAATTTTGATTGGATTTTGCTTCATAAAGCTTCAGATCAAGTTGACTTTATTATTACTTAAAGGTTACAGGAATGTAGTGAATTCCTTCCCATTGTAATTTAATTCTCATGACACTTTGAATGCTTTCTGTTTTTATATTAAGCAAATCATAGTTTATCATTAAAATTACCTTTTCTATTAAGGTTTATTTTTGCCAAAACCACTGGAAACTAAAAAATTAAAAGAGAAACTAAGAAGTCTTTAAAAAACAGAGTTCTAGATGAGCGGTTACACTAAAGAGGCATTTTTAAAGCAACTATTTTTGCATTTTGCCTGGGAAAACAAAGCAAGAAGTGCACAGATATAGCATCCTCACAGGCTTCATTGCAGTATGAAGACTACAATATTGCCATACTGTGCAATATTGCACTACTTGGACTAATACTGCAATCCTTATTTGTTTAATCACTATATTTACAATAAGATGCTTGGGGTACTAAGATCTGAAATAAACTTAGATATTTTTACAGGAAATTATTACAAGAGCTTGATTTTGGAAATGTTTCTGATATCTTTCTAGTGCTTTTACTGCACTGAACTGTAGTGAATAGAAGCAATGAGGAAGACACATGTTAAAACACCCACAGGAGTCCCCGCTTGTGCAGTATCAGAGAATCAGCACAAGTTTTATGTGAATTTGTTTTTTGGGTGACCATAAAAAGTGAGACTGAAGTCCTCAGGGAGTAGGGCATAGTAGTTATGTGCATAACATTTTTACATCATAATGCCAATATTTCAGTTTTTCTGGAATGAAACTCTATTGCTTTCTGAGCCAGGGAGATGCTGACAATCTCACTGAAAAGACCATCAAAGATGCAAGTGATGAGCATTGCAAATGATTTTTCATTTGCAATGAATATCTGTCTGTGAATATCTGTCCATTTAGGAGCTAAGACATTCATCTCTTTACACTTGAGCTCTTGAAAAGCCACCAGTGTAGGAGAACAATTTCCATTCTGTGCCCTAATCAGTCTGAATTTGAATCAGTGGCTTAGAAATGAAAGGGTTTGTGTTCTCTTATCAGTTTCCTGCACTGTTTGGTTATCCTAAAAAGATATTTTCTACTTGTGCAGAGCACAACATTAAAGAAGACATAGCAGAATTTTTGAAGATTGGATCTGAAAGGAAGATCTGAATGTAATAAGATAGATAATATGTTTCTCCCCTGACTGAAAAAAAAACCAAAACCAACATTTGCCTGGGAAAACAAAGCAAGAAGTGCACAGATATAGCATCCTCACAGGTTTCATCCTCTAAATAACATGGCCACTATTCACCAGGCAATATTGTGTGATGAAACTGGGAATTAACTCGGTGATAAGCTGGGAATTAGCTCAGTGCTTGAGTCAGTCTCCACACCAAGCATCACCTTCAGTCCTCACACTTGAGGAACAAACATTGACAGTGAATGGCCTTTAAAAGCAAAATTAACTGTGAGCATTTTTCTTCAAGCAGGAAAAGAGGGGCTAATGGAAATACACAGGTAGCATCCATATTATTAAAATATATACCTGCAGAAATGCCCAGAGTTCCTGGGAGACTTTGAGTTGTGATTTTGTCACAATTCCCATCATGCACTCTGAAGTCATTTCCCTTCTGGCCAGATCCTGTGTATAGAACTGGCAGTGTGTCACAAGGGAATGTGTCACACATTGAGCTGCAGTGCTGAAAGGACAACTAAATATAACCATTGTAACAAATATGATGTTCCCAATAACTAAATAACACCGAAAAAATTGATTCATTGAGTCAATCTATAAAATTCTATTGTAGTCAATGGGAATGTCAGTTCCTGTAAGAGCCTGGATGCTTTCTTTGAGAGCCTAAATATCCTGTTTGTTATTAACCAGAGAGGAAAATTTTGCCCAGAGCATCCATATGTTGTTCCTGAAGCTATTTGTTAAAGCACTATTTTTATAAAGGAAATATTTTATGATTATCACATTAATGATGAGCTTTATTGCCAATATGTGTTAGTATTTTATTGTGAGGGAGCTGTAGGAAATTGCTGAAGTATATGAAAAGTATTAATTTGTTTTCTTCCCTCGTTGGCTATAGAAAGAAAATGTTAGGTCTGTAAAACAGAGTCACTTCAACATAGGTGATCCACAATACTGTGGCTGTAGAGCAAGTACTTTTTTGGCAATTAACAGCAGCTAATAGATGGAAATGGTATTTTTCATTTTGGATTCCTAGGATAAGCCCATCATGCATCACAATTTCCTAAAAGCAAGCTTTTTCCAGGTAACAACATGACTATTGGCTGTAAAAGCAGAATTCATTGCAGTGGCAGTAGCACAGAAAGGCTTTGAGATTCAAATTCTGCTGGCTAGAAGCTCAGGAGGTCCTTTTAACAGCCAATGCAGGCAGGTGGGCTGATGGTGCAGGGGACTTCAGTGCTGGGATGGGCAGTGTTGGTGACACTCAGGTGTGGGTTAATCCTCCTGTTGTCACAATGTGGATGTCTCCAGCTGACTCACCTGCTTTATTCTGCAGTGGGACACTCACCCTGACTCACCCTGGCAGCTGGGGCCAGAAGAGGAGCTGTCAGTGCACATAACCCAACAAATACCCAGTAATGAGACAGCAGCCCTCTGCCCCCTCGATTTGTGCTGGGGTGGGAAGCCACTTTATGTCAACACAGGCAGAGGGGAGATGGCAGGCAGCCTGAGGCCATTTGTTGGCAGGGACCTGAAAGGGTTTGAATGTGGATTTTTAACCTCTCCCTTTCCTGCCAAACAGTACTGTCACCCATGTGGGCTTCAACACAGGGGCTGAGCCTGGCAGGCTTGCTGTGTCTGTGTGTGTGGTTTGGTCCCTGACACAGCTTCTATGATTTCTTTAGCATCAGGCAGCTGGATTGCCTCACTTCAGAGCTTCAGGAATGAATTGCAAACTGTTGCTTCCTGTGACTTTAAAATACAAACTCAATTTTTGTGGGCTACCAAGAGCAAACTTTTGGCTTGCCAGATTTCCCACACACCGGTGCCTTCAAAGCCAACACGTGAGACTGCAGAGAAAGGCTTTGCTCCTGTTTTGTTAAACATTAACAGCAGTTTCCTCCCCTTAAGCACACAAAGGGACAGAGGTTTGACAAACCCTCTCAGTGTGTCATTTGCTGCTTGACAAGTGAAGCAGGCAGCTCTCAGGGAGCACAGAGGCTATGGCAAAAATGGACTGAGAATTCCTGCACCTCCATTCTGCATCTTTCCAGGAGGGAAGAGCTCCTGAGTAAGTCTGGGTGTGCTGAAATGATGGCAGTGGTGGGCAGCTGTGTGCTTGTCAGTGGCATGAGAGGAGGAACAATACAGCAGAAGGGAAGAGCATGAAGTGCCATAGCTCTGAATTCTGTAGTGTCCTTTCCCACAACCAATTTTGCAGGAGATGAACTGTCTACTCAGAGGCAGGAACCCAACAGAAATCTTCTGCTTACTGAAAGGAGCTGTAGCAGTAGCTTTAATTTCCAGAGTCTGCAGTTCTGGTGTAGGAGAAGTGACTTTGTAGGACTAAAACTCATTTTTAAAGCCCTTCTCTTCCCTTCCTCCCTCTACCTCTTTTGCTCTCAGGCAGAACCTCATCTCTCTCAGGCTAAATGCCTCTTTCTTGTCTCTTTGATGAGATTCCTTTTTATCATCTTTAATTCTTAAAAGTGATTATTAAGTTATGCAGTGCTGTTCATACCCATGCTAAGCTGAACTTGTTTTTATTGTATAGAAAGTGCTGGTCCATTAGGGAGAGACCATAGTTGTTTATACTTAGGCTAAATATGCCTTACAATGACTATACTTTTCTAACTGCTGACATAAAAACACAGGATTAAATGAGGTGCTGCTGGCACACTTTTGTGTGTTGTCTTAGTTTTGATGGCTGGTTTTAGGTCTTGGGTTTTTGTGGCATTTTTTTTTTTTAAATTTTGTGAAATGTTTGAGACAACTATGAGACAACTTGCATTTTTTTCCCCATTGAATAAAGAGCATAAGTCACAGGCTTGTGCTTTTCAGGAAAAAAATCAGTATTATGGGTCCAACTCTGTGAGGTTCCGAGGGATGTAATTTAGGGTCAGAATCTGGACTTCAATTTACTGCTTCAAATACTCATTATCTGAGACCCCATGGGTTGCTGGAAGGAGTTTGTTGTTTGTGTTGTAGTCTGTAGGGAACAAATAATTTCAGAGCTGATGAGCTTATAAATGTTGCCTGTTGGTTTTTCTTGCTGCTTTGTACACAGATGTTGGTATTGCCTCACTTGCACCATAGCATTTTTATTTTCTGGGTGCTTTGCCTGGTGCTACCTATATCGCTTCCTGTAGGGACATGAGACTTAGTTTTGTCCTGGAAGTGGAAGGATGTGTGACAGGAAAAATGTCTTCTTTCTTTTAGTTGCTCTAAGTTAATGTTTAGTTACCCTAAACTGAGGAATACTTTCAGTTTACTGTGCAGCTTTTCTGTTGCAGGGCAGTGGCCACAAAATATTTTCGTCCTTAGGATTATACTATAAATTCTCTCATAAGAAATAAAAAGTGAAGTGAAATGTTAATATGTATTGGCCTGCTCCTTATAGAACCTAGTGTAAAACTAAATCCATAGTTTTATAAGAAGCCAAGGTCTTGTGAGAATCAAAAGCTTATAAAGGATATATAAATCTCCCAGCTATTATTCTGATTCCAAATTTAGGCTTGAGATCCCACAGCTCTTGTAGGTGTGGTGCTGAAATCTGGTCTGGGAGGCTCATTTCAGCTGGATGAGTAATGGACACGTTTAAGTTACCCTTGATCACAGTGAACAAAGTCATGGGGAGTGTCTTTCCCTGACCTAACTCTGCTCCTGTTGACAGTTATGGGCAGCAAAAGGCAGAGAGAAGCCAATGTCTGAATCTTTTGGAAAGTTTCCTTTAGATCATGTTTCTGAATGTTGGTGTGCACTGTGCTCCAGCACTGGCTGATTGTTCATTTGTTAATATGCAGTGAAACTGAATTAGGGCCAGATGTAGCCCTCAGTCAAGTTAAATTTGGCCTTGTCTGGACTCTTAGGTAAATAAGTATGATACCAACAAGTATTGCAAATCACAGCTTGGCTTTTTTCTTTTGCCTTTCTTCCCCTTTTTTCCTTCTTTTTTCAAATTTATTTTAAAGCTTATGCATATATGCCAATAGATTGGGAAATAAATAGATCAAAGAGTTTTTCAAAGCTCTGTTCAACTAAGGAAAAACCCCAGCAACTTTTGGCTGGCCAATTTTTTCATATGATGCTCAGTTGGGGATATGCCCCACACATTTCCTCATTTTCCTGGCTTGTTTAGTTAAAAGTAGAGTGAAGCACACTGTAACCAGTCAGATGTAGTAACCTGATTTACTTTTCAGTAAAAATGTTATTCAAACATTTAAACATATTTAAACTGAAACTTTATTTTTCATAAGTGTGCACTTACACCAGATCAATGCCTGAATCTTCCTGCACTGATTTTTGCATCAGTTTGGATCTTTAGCAACTTCTCCTTAGCAACACTTGATTTGTGCTAACATAAGGCAGAAGAAAATCAAACACTGGTTAATAGATTTTTAAAGGCAGTGAATGAAAAGAAATTCCCTCATAAATCCAAGTCAAGTATATAACTACTTAATCTGTACAAAGCCATTGTATTGGCCAAGGCCGAGCCCATCGGCGACAATGGCAGCGCCTCCGGGATGACGTATTTAAAAAGTGAAAAAAGTTACTGTGCAGGAGCTATTGCAGCCAAGGAGGAGAGGAGTGAGACTGTGTGAGAGGAACAGCCCTGCATGCACCAAGGTCAGTGCAGGAGGAGGGGCAGGAGGTGCTCCAGGCACTGGAGCTGAGACACCCCTGCAGCCCATGGTGAGGCAGCTGTGCCCCTGCATGGTGGTCCATGGAGGACCACAGGGATGCAGAGATCCACCTGCAGCCTGTGGAGGAGCCCATGCCAGAGCAGGTGGATGCCTGAAGGAGGCTGTGACCCCATGGGAAGCCTGTTCTGGAACAGGCTCCTGGCAGGACCTGTGAACCCGTGGAAAGAGGAGCCCACTCTGGAGAAGGATTGCTGGCAGGACCTGTGATCTTGGGGTGGACTCACACTGGACCAGCCTGTTCCTGAAGGACTGCATCCTGTGGAAGGGACCCACCCAGAGCAGTTAATGAAGAGCTGCAGCCATGGGAAGGACCCACCTTGGAGAATTTTCTGGAGAACTGTCTCCCGTGGGAGACACCATGTGCCGGAGCAAAGGAAGACTGTAACTGTCTCCCATGGGACAGACCCCGTGCCGGAGCCGGGGAGAACTGTGACTGTCTCCAGTGGGAGCAATCCCACTCCAGAGCAGGGGAAAAATGCTCCTGTCTCCAGTGGGAGCAATCCCATTCCAGAGCAGGGGGAAAATTCTCCTGTCTGCATTGGGAGCAACCCCATTCTGGAGCAGGGGAAAAATGCTCCTGTCTCCAGTGGGAGCAATCCAATTCTGGAGCAAGGGAAAAATGTTCCTGTCTGCATTGGGAGCAACCCCATTCTGGAGCAGGAGAAAAATGCTCCTGTCTCCAGTGGGAGCAACCCTGTTCTGGAGCAAGGGAAAAATGTTCCTGTTTGCATTGGGAGCAACCCCATTCTGGAGCAAGGAAAAAATATTTCTGTCTGCATTGGCAGCAACCCCATTCTGGAGCAAGGGAAAAATGTTCCTGTCTCCCTTGGGTGCAACCCCATTCTGGAGCAAGGAAAAAATGCTCCTGTCTCCAGTGGGAGAGACACCCCTCCAGAGGAAGGAAAGAGTGGAACTGTTTCTATTGAGAGTGATCCCATGCCAGAGCAAGGGAAGATTATAACTGTCTCCAGTGGGAGAGACCCCAGTGAGGAGCAAGGGAGGAGTGCACTAAGTGTCTCCTGTGAGAGTGATCCCATTGTGGAGCAGGGGAAAAGTGTGACTACCTCCAGTGGGAATGACCCCATTCCAGTGCAGGGGGAGAGTCTGAATGTCTCCAGTGGGAGAGACCCCATGCCAGAACAAGAGAAGAGTGTAATAACTGTCTCCAGTGGGAGCGATCCCATTCCAGAGCAGGGGAAGAGTGGGACTGTCTCCAGTGGGATCGACCCCATTCCAGAGCATGAGAAGAGTGACCCCATTCCAGAGCAAGAGAAGAGTGTAACAACTGTCTCCAGTGAGAGTGACCCCATTCCAGAGCAGGGGAAGAGTGTGAAGAGTCCTCTCCAGGAGGAAGAAGGAGCAGCAGAGGCTCTGTGTGATGAGCTGACCCCAGCCCCCGGTCCCTGTAGCTCTGTGCTGCTGCGGCAAAAGAGGTAGAGAAAATCGGGAGTAAAGTTCAGCTCAGGAAGAAAAGGGAGGGGGGTGGGAGAAAGGTGTTTTTAAGATTTGAGTATACTTCTCATGATGATACTCAGACTTGATTGATAATTAATTTTTTCCCCCCCAAATGGTGTGATGGTAATTGGTAAGAAATATCTTCCTGTCCGTATCTCAACCCATGAGCTTCTTGTAATATTTTCTGTCCCCTATCCAGCTCAGGAGGGGGAGTGACAGAGCAGCTTTGGTGGGCACCTGGCATCTAGCCACATTTATGAACACCAGCAAGTGTACCAAGGGTCATATTTGTCATCATAGCTGGAATGTGTTTTGCATTCCATAAGGTCAGAGTGACTGAAGAAAATTATGATGAGAGAGGCCAAGGGGTATAAACTTTGAAATCCTTCCTCCTTTAGATACAGGACGCAACCTCTGTAGATGAGACACTGAATTAACAGGTTTCCTTCTTTCTTCCTTGCTTTGGCACCTCCATGAGTCATCCTTCACTTATCAACTGCTCCCTCGCCTTTTTGCTTCTCCAGGTGCCAAAAAAAAAAAAATCCTGCATCTGATTTCTTTCTTTCAGTTCTTTATATAAGAGATATTGTGTATGTGTGAGAGATATTACTGCTGCTCCTGTCCAAAGTCTGTTATGAATGTTGGGCTACTTAGAAAATAAAAAAAAGTGTAACTTTTGGTAGGAAAACTGTTTTGCCTATCCTCAAAGATTGCAATTAATGTCAGTGTATGTGTGAGTGACAGATGAGTTTAGAGGTGCAATTGTATAACTCAGTGACTGGAAAGTTCACAGAGGATGGTAATAGTGTTTATTATGTTGGAAAAATAGTCCAAGTTTGAGACACAGACATCTTTGGTGATTGAAGCAAGTAGAAATCCACTTTTCTAAGGGACAAAAGAGGGAGGGCAAAACTTATAAAATGAAGTTAAAGATGAAGAACACATTTCTCAGCTGTGTTATTCTTTGTATAAAATATGTCCTTCAGGGAGTAGATAAGTTTTCCTGCTTTGGAGTGTGCTGGTTTAATGCCAGTGCTTCAGCTTTTTACTTACAGAGGAAGGTTGCAGCAAGCTGAACTGAGTTGTCAGAGGTGTCTTGCCAACGGGATGGCTCTCAGCTGCTGGTAAGAGATGAGTCAGCCCCTCAGAGGCCTGAGCACTCTTTGGGCAGAGCTTGAGATCAGAATCAGCTCTTCTTTTCCCCTGCCTCAGGTGGTCCATATGACTTGTGACCTCCCTGCCCAGTGCACGAGCTCCAAGTGCACAGCGCAGTGAGACAGGCTGTGTTTAGACAGGGTGATGCTGAGGTTCTTGTGCATTTACAGAGATAGTGCAGGATATTCTAGTCTGATGGTATTTTAAATTTTATTTTGCTTTGCTTTACTTTGCTTTTTATTTCCTCTGCAGTTCAGTAACTCCAGAAGCAACACAGATATTCTCAGATCTTTTCAATCCCTTTAGTATTATCCTGTGTGACATATTGTGTTTTCTCCAGATATCTCAGGCCTCAGACTTGATGGACTGTGATACTGGTAGTTGAAATGACGACAGGAATTAAGAATCCTGTTTCATAGCAGACAGATGGACAATGGCTTTTGATTTTATAATCTGCTCTTCTGGGATGCTTTCTCGCTGTGTTAAATAATCTAATTTGCAAAACTGAACAATAGAAACCTCTACAGAAAGATCTCCCTGGACCCTGGCAGCACATTGGGGACCACAGCTAAGCTGGTGGAACTGGAAGGAAAATGTGGATACTGGTAGGAAAGGCAAATAAAATATTTTATATGTATTCTGAAACAAACTCCTCTGAGCAGATGAGATTAAGAAAGTTTGTAGAAGATGGGACTTCTGAATTCTTATTATTTTTCTGTCCCTGTTGGATAGTTAGACTTGAGTCTATTTGATGAAGTTTTGCATGACCTAGAAGCTGATTTATAGGTAAAGATGGGAAAGCACACTTGTCTTTCTTCTGGATTAGTGTGCAGCCAGGATTTAGGACTTTTTGACTTCCTGTTCAGATCTTTTCTCTGTGGATATAGAGTATTTCAGAAAAGTATAGAGTGACCTTGTGAGATTTTCTGACTTGTCAGGGCAGAAGAGGGATGAGCCTATTTCCCAACAACTTTCAAACCCCAAATTTCACATTTGGAGGTTGCCAAACCCAGAATGCGCTCAGATATGATATCTTGAAAACTGAGCATCACAATTAATAAAAATAATTTTTAATGCTTCCCAAATTGCATTTGTGTGAGGACAGAAAACTTGGAAAGCTTTGTCAGAATTAGTTCCATGGAGTTTATTGCTTTGATATTGCAGGACAGATGAGCAAGTCTGTTGAAAAACCACCTGTGCTTTGACAAAGCAAAGTTGAGAGCCTCTATGTGTACTGGGATTTTTAACAGTCAGCATGTTCAGACATGCTGCTAAAGAACAAGTTTCAAGGAAAGGCAGTTCTTAAATAGACAAATGAAAGTTTGTGCTTTCTGCCTGGTTTAAGAAAATAATGCCATCGCTTGCTGCATTGCCACTCCCTCTCCAGCAAAACTCCAAAGATCTAAAGATATCAGGTAAGACTAAAACATACTGAGCCAATTCCAAAACAATAACTACAGTGGAGCTGTAACAATGGAAATATCTCTTGCATAAATTATTATTCAAAACATGTTATGGGAAAAGAGTAACTCGTAGGGAGTCTTTCCTTTTTCAACTTTGAATCATGTTTTTTGAGGAGACAGTTGAGAGATGGTTCCATGAAACCAGTGCAGTTTACTTTGCTCTAAGTAAACTGGTAGGAAAGAGAGAATGGCTTACTCTGATACTTCTGTTCTTGCTTTTTGATTTTATCACAGTCAGCTTCTGATGCCTGTGATGGAAAGTATACCCCAGGCTTGTTGGTATTCTTTGCCTTGGGTAGTTATTTGTGTCTGAACAGAGGAGGTGAAAAAGGCTTAAAAAGGGAATTGTTTAAAGACCATCCTGCCCTTGCCTTGTAACAGGACACAAGACAGCCATAAATCTGGAGTGGCAGGGAATCTAACCCTCTGAGTCGAGATAATTTCACAATTTCCTGTTATCTTCTTCCCCCTCACTTGGCAAAGACACCTAGTGCATGCTGATTGATGGCATTTTATTTTACAGTCATTCCTCATGGTCAGATTAGTCTTGCTGTCTTGGCTTTATGGATCCAGGCTAATTCAAGTATTTAGGATCTGACTCATCAACTTTGATTTCTTTGCCCTTGTTCTGTACAGCAGTAGAGCATAGTTGCCACTTCATGTAATTTACTTTGGCAGAATGACTCCTGCATTTCCCTGATGTAAATCAGATCTTTCTGCTTCTGAGCCATAAAAGCACAGTTGAGCTGCAGTCAGCTGTGATTGTGTTTACTTCTCTTCATGAACCAACTGCAAAGTCCCAGAGCTCTGGGGCGGGGGGGTGTTAAACACAGGAATTCACCACTGCAAATCCACGCCACAATTGTTATCATTGACCCTTGGGAGAACAGACACTGGGGCTTTTAAAACCACACAGAGCTTGATCTTTTTTTTTTGTCTGTTTCACAGTCCTATCATTCTGTAGCTAGTTCTGATATGGTTTCAGTTTTTATTTAAATGGAAAGTATCAAAATTCCTTGGGGAAAAAAATTCAGAAGTACAAACAGGAAAATAATTGGTGTTTCTATTTTTGTTCTATCTTTAAACATTTTGTGATTTGTTGTCCACTTTGATTTTACTGCTCATTCTCTCCAAATGCAGGGACTTTTCCATCCCAGCACAAGTTCATGAGAGTGAGCCTATTTCAAACAATATTAAAATGCAGACTCACTGCTCAGTTTAGAAAGTACAAGTTTTTGTCTTGTTTTTGTCACTATCCCAAAGTCAGCAATAACAGGGAGATGTTATCTGGAATGAAGATTTTTGGGGATTTTAGGCAGACTCCTGGTGAGAGCTCAAAGATTATAAAGGGTCTGGTGCAAGAGGGTTTGTTCTGCTGTTACGTACCTCTCTTTCTTTTTCAAGAGAGAGACAAGATGTGACAAGTTGCACCTCTTGTTTCAGCACCAAGCTGAATCAGCTCAAAAATCACCTTACTGGTGTGTGCCCAGCACTTGAGTGTGAAAAGTTCATCTCCTTTATTTGTCATAAACTCTTATTTAGATTTAAGATAATTAAATACAATCTGCAATTATCTACTTGAGTTATGTAGAAAATTAAAATGCTTTGTGCTGTGAGAGTGCAGAATATATTATAATAGAAGGGTTTACTGCCAAATGAGAGTGGATTTAAATTCAGTTGTGCAGGAGGTCTCTTTGGTCTTAATGTTCCCATAATCCCTAGCTACAAGAAGTAACAATAACATAGGTTTTAAAGTCCTTTTCTGCTCCTGGAACAATTAATACACTGAAAGACTCAATTTATATTCTTTGGTGCAGTATACAAGGCAGCTGTCCAAGCCTAGATGATGGTTTATATTTGAAAAGAAAAGGTCAGAACTCAAAGGATCATCGATACATGGGATTCTCGTGGGCCACCTCAACTAAGCAGCAAAGCTTAGATTCTTAGATTTCAGATAACCTGTTTTGGTTATGGCTGTACATTTTACCCTCATGCTAACCCAGTTAGAGCAGCCTGACTCCCTGCACGTGTCCCCTGCCGAGTCTTTGCAGCAGTCACTGTCACTGCCTCTGCCTGTCTGTCCCCTCTGGCGAGGGAAGGAAATGGCACACTGTCACAAGGAGATAATGCTGAATCCACTCTGTCTGTGAAATGACTCGTTCTGCAACTCCCCAAAGTGCAACCCCACCACTGACTGCTGCTGTTGGACAGCTAAAAGTGCTGTCCCAGACTTCTCACAGTCCTTTGGAGGAAAGCACAGAGGAATTTTATTACTAGTTCTTGTAATAGAGAGAGGAAGAGGGAATTTTTGGAGAAGTTTCCCTCATAATGGCTTCTATCAAAGTCCTTATCCTTATTTGATCTCCTGAAATTACTCTGCCTTTTTATACCTGAAGAGGCCTGGGAGATTGCAGTGGTGTGTTGAGTTTCTGTTTGTGCAAAAGTATTGATTTGTACTGGGAGCTTTCCCAAGAATGTCTGACAAAGGCAGAAGAGTTTGTGTGCTCTGTTTGTTTGCTCTGTGATTTTCTGGCAGCGCTGCCCTTGGTGGGGTGTGAACCTGTACTGGTTTCAAGGAGCTGTGGTTACTGAACCTCTGCAAAGGGCTTGTTCTGTGCAGGTCACAAAAGGAAGGGGACAAAACCACTGGTTCTAATTTGAGCTTCTGTTGGTCTCTACATGTTTTCTCTCCTCTGCCTGCTTTGTCAAATCGAGTGGAAGTTTGATGTAAATGAATATCACAGTGACCCCTTATATCTGTTTTCAGCAGCAGCACACCAAAATGTGCATGGTATAGCGAGTGGTTCCAACTAACAGGTGAGCAGGGTGTGCTTCCCTCTCACTTTGCCTGGCTCTGGGAAGGATGGATTCCAGGATCTGCACTCAGAGTGGCTGGCAGTTGGTAGCTGAATATTCCTTAGCATTCTCTACTACAAATTTCCAGAAAATTTCAAAGTTACATCCTCATTTACCTATCAAGGCAGCTTTAGTGTATGTATTAAACATGAGTTTTGCTGCTCTTGCAAAGAGAAATTTCTGTTGCTTTTGCTTCAGATCTCCTTAAATATTGGCTAGAGCAACAAGAAGTCTCTAGTGCTGGCCAAATCTACTCATTCCCAAACTCACAATCCTATGGTCACAGCTGATTCTGATGTTACTGCTGCCCTCAAACAGCTTAAGTTGTCCTGATGAAATGGCATGATGCCCTGAGAAGAACCAGGAATGAGAAAAAATCCCCCTAAATAAAATACTTAGAAAGCAATATTTTTTTCTTACAAAAGTGGGGAGAAAGTCCTGAGGAGTAAAAGCCAGTGCTGGGATTCTTTGCACCCAGCATCAGTGTCACTGGGAAATGATGGGACCTCATCAGCAGGAGCCTGGGAAACCCAGTACCTTTTTGCCATCATGTTCCTTGTTCTTCTTTCAGTAAATGGGCTCCCATGCATGAGCATGTTTGAGTGGGAAATTCCCTGGATCAGAGAGCCAAAATCTCTCCTACCACTCTGTACATGTCGGTTTAAGAAGAGCAGATGGGATTTACAAAACTTAAAAACTGCTGAGTGGCTTCTTCCAGCTTGCCTTTCCTCAGGACAGGATGATCTGTGGGGTCACTCCTGACACTTCAGGAAAGCTAAAACAGTGCTGCAGAGTCTGAGCTGCTTAGCTCAGAGGTCAGAACAGGGCAGTGAGAGTTGGGAGTCCTGTAACTCTTTCAAGGCAAGTCACTTAAGCACCCTCCAGTCACAGTTAAAGCCTGAAATGCAATCTAAGATTTTTCTTAGTGTGTATATAATGGATAAAGTGTATGGTGGATCTTGGATGCAAATGCCTCAATAAATGCACATTCTGATTATCCAGCCATACTCTGATTCCCGACAGACAAACCCAGCTCCAGAGCCACCCTTCTGGCTGCCTCCCATTGTTGAAAGTTACTCATGAAGTTGTGGGAATTTTCTGCACCCACTGCTGCTCTTTCCTGGAGCTGATGTTTGGCATTGGAAGCAGGAAGGAGCTGTGCCTCTGCTCAACTGGATCAAAAGGCCAAGCCCCCCCTAGTTTTAAATACTAATTTTGTATGGCTCACTTTTAGAGTGGTTTCCAGGAATTAAATTTTTCCTCTTCTACAAACAGACAAACGTTAGCACTGCATTTTGCAGGAAGAAGATTGGTATCTTGTCCAAAATTGAAGACATTTTGACTTTTGGGTCACATAGAGGGTGAGAACTCAGGCACTTTTGGCACCAAGAAGGAGACCTTTTCCATCCCCACAGATTTTCAGTACAAGTTAGCCTTGCTAAAAGGCAGGAACTCGGGGTTTTTTTTCATCTTTTGCCTTGTGATGAGTAGGTTGCAAATTATCTTAAAGGAAGTGTGTCTGCTCTCTTCTTGGTGCAGCTGAGATGCAGCTCCACTGTTATCCACATGTAATCACTGGACCTGGTGAAAGGAGATGCCTTTACTAGAGAAAACAATAGAATATATGAATATTTGAGAACAGCCCTCAAGAATTACAGTTTTTGTAAATTACAAGTTTTTTCTATGTTTGTGTGACAAAAAGAGAAACTGAAGAGAACGGACTGAATCAGAATGTGAAGATCAGTTGATTCTACAGTTCAAAATCCTACAGGGCATGACTGATATAATCAGTTTCCTCCTACTGTGGATAACTGCTGATTTCTCAAGGAAAAAAATCACAACAGCAAAGCTGAGCATGATCTAGAGAGCTGGAAAGCACCTCTTGGATTCTGTCTGCTCTCTGTGGTGAGCAGCAACGAGTTGCAGCAGAAAGGTGCTTCCAGGATCTGCCACCTGTTTGGAGGACACTGTGGGCTGCTTGGCAGCCTTTGAGACTGCAGTGCACATCTGACTTGCCTGGGGTTTGGGCACTGCACTCCTAGGGCTGTGTGTTGGAAGAATGCCCTTAGGGAATCAGAGCCACTTATAACAGTGTCTTTTGTGAAATGCTGATATCCTCAAAGAAATAATTCCTTGCCCAGAATGAAGGTATTGGTCAAGGGAACTTGTTCAGAATGCTAAACTTGATTCCATCATCTCTATTTATAGATGGCATTTGGAAAGTCTATACAATGATATATATTGTGAGGTGCTGCACAGTATCATTTAGTGTGTAGAAAACTTCAATTAAAAGCATTTTGCTTTACAATCTTTTTGTGGAAGGTTGCAAGTTTCCTAATTATTCATCTCTGTCCAGTAATACTGGTTATAAAATCTGTGGAGCTATTGTGCCTTCAAGAGAACATTGTTGTAGTGGAAGTAAGTTTCTTGGGGAAGAATAATTTTATTATCTACTGATCAGCTTTTGGACTTGCTTTTTTCTTTCATTCTGTTACTTTTCAGCATTCTTTAGAGAATGTATGCTGAAACCTTTGGGACAAAGCTCTGTTTCTCTTTGTTGTTGAATAAGTCCTATAGATTGTCTCTGAATTAGTCAAATTTAGAGTGTAATACAGCATAAAACGAGAATCTATTTCGTAACTGAGGTAACCCAAGTCTTGGAGGGCAAACTCCTGCAGAAGGCCTGGGGCTCTGCAGCCCCCGTCTAGCACAGTGGAAGTGATTGGGAGTTTTATAACTGAATTTGGGGATTTCAAGATGAAGCCCTAATTGCAGTTACCTTACTGGAAACCTGGGGTTTAAAAAAATGGCTCATACCTCTTAAGAAGAAATGTTTTACAACTTTTTCAGGTTATGCAAACCATAATTTCCCCCTTTTCTTCTTTCCCTGATGAATCACCAAACCTTTTCCTGACAGTGGAAAGAGCTGAAAAGATATTTCTTAGATTGTAAGGAGATGAAGGACTATGCCTATGGTATTTTCAGTGCTTTGTGTCAAAGGCAGAGAGAGGTGTCTGATTATCTGATTGTCAGCATGTTCTTCACCTCTGCTGTCCAATTTTACTGACCTTATACCTGTCCTTTTTTATTTTATTCTTCCTATTGCCAGTACAGATCAGAGTCTAATAGGCAAGTTATAACATGCTAAACCATTCCACAGGGCCTCTTCTGTCCCTATCCTGTAGCTGAATCCTGACAGTGGATTTGACCAACATGCAGCTTTGGAGGCTGTAGTGGAGGCTTTAGTCTTTTGACATGAAATTCACTTCCACTGGGTAATGCCTGTTTCCTTGAGAGAAATGTCAGTGCAGCTCTGGGATGGGTCTGCACGACATGATAGAATTAGGAGAACATGATCTCAAATCTGAGTTAAGGCAGTGTTATAAATAACATGAAAATTTGGCTTTGTGGTATCAACCTGAAGAAACTGAGACGAGACAGGCTGAAATAATGAAGGATCAGGGTGCCCCACTAAGCCTGAGGAGGCTGATTTAGCTTTCATCTTCAGGCACTCTAAGGGTATGTTGGCCAAGGTAATTCCAGGTAATCCACTACAAACTGAGCAGCAACAGCCAGCCAAAACCACTCATCATCTGTCACCTGCTTTTGATCTTCTCAGATCTCTTAAGACACCTGTCTGCAGCTGTATAGAATGGCAGGAAATTCAACTTCTAGGATGCAAAGAGCATATTCTGGCATGCATCCTTTCTTGTCCTGCTTTAGGCAGTTGTTGTAGGAGTGTTTGCCATCATCTTTGACATGAGATTTCTTCTCCTACAGTCATGTTTATCTTTCAAAACAGTAAAGAAATAAAAGTCACCAAGCAGTGTAACTTCTGTGACAAATAGACTTGCTTGTTCTCAGGCCTCTGAAAAAAGAGATCAGTTCCCTTTTGTGATGATTTGATTATTTTATTTTTCTGACCTTTTTTTTTTTGTAATATTTTGAGCTTTGATTGTGAAGTATCTGGTGTAGGAAACTGGGATGAAATCTGATAATTTGGTTTGAGGCTGCATTTGAAAGAAAAGAAAATATTTCCTGTGTCAAAGTAAATTTTTCAGAAACCACCCCAGTGCTCTAGATTTTTTGGATTAATGCACAGAAATTGGAACTTCTGCTGTAGGTATTGGCTGGCTGTTGGGAAGAAAACAATATAGCAGCAGAGATCTTCTGAATCCCTTCTCCCTTTGCTGTAGTGCAGACGTTTGCTCCCCTGATTTCTTTTGGGCAAGCAGTTCTTTCATTTGGATCTTGCCTGAGTACAGGACAGTTGATAAAAAACAGCTTGTCCACACTCTTCACACAGTATAAACGTAATAGCATATGCAAGGTGTTACTTATGGGTCCTTCCTCTTTGTACTGTCTGAAACAGAAAGGAGTTAACATTCAAGGAGTTGTGATTACTTCTCCTATGATTTGTATGTATGGGTTTTGGCAGGGTGGCAAACCCCCCTTTTTGACACAGTTTTGGCTTAATTTCCTTACTGCTGGCTCGTCACTGATGAGCCAGATGATTAATGTGTTATTTAATGTCCTGGTGTCTTTTTGTTCTTAAAAGTCCTTGCAACAATGTACAAAACTCCAGTAACAATAGCTAATTTTGCAAACCATGGCTAGAATTTGTTCCAAGGGTTTTTTCCAGGGTAACACTGAGATCTTTCTATGTAGTTTATACTCTTCAACACATAGTGTGAGCAGATTAATGTGTTTTCTCAGTGTGTAATATTCTTTTGATAAGAAATTACTTCAGTTTGATAAGGGGAATTTAATCTGTTGGCCACAGCACCAGATCAAAGACAAACCAGGTCTAATTATCTGCAGGTAGTAGATGCTTTCAAGGCAGAAGTGTGCTATGAGAATCTCAGCTGGTTTTGAGTTCAGGAAACTTGGAAAAGCAGGGTGTCAAACAGAGGTGAGAAAACTTGTTTTGGATGTGCCCAGTGTCCTTCTCATGGCCAGTTAAAGGCTGCTACCTCCCACCCCTGACTCTGTGGCCCAATGGTCACTGGTGTCTCAATGATGCTTTGGAGGGGTCTTGCAGTGTGGAGATGTGCGGCCAGAAGAGAGTTGGCAAAGAACTCCAGTTTCCCCAAGGCCTTGATTTTTTCTTTCTTTCTGTTTCCAGGTGCCAGTCAGCCAGTCCACTGCCCCTGCTGTCCCCTCAACGGAGCCCTGCCTACCCCCTCAGTGACAGTGAGGACTCCTCCCGCTCTGCTGGGCTCTCCAGAGTCTCCAGCTCCAGGCTGTGCCTCAAGGACTGGAACAGCCGCACGTCCACACTGCGCAGCCCCTCCACGAGCCCGTCGGACACCGACTCGCCGAGCCGCCCCCTCAAAGCCATCAGCGTGGGTGCCCTGGATAAAAGGCTGTCCGTGTACAAGGCTGACCAAAAGGAGAGTCCAAATGAGGGCCAAGATGGGGAAGCAGTAGGGAGCCATCCGCTCACCCGGAGCACTCTGTCCTTGGGCACTGCCACCAAATTGAGGACCCTCTCCAGCAGCAGGGTGAGCGTCCGCTCGCAGACGCTGGACATCAGGCAGAAGATCACAGAATGGGAGTGCCGCCGGGAGCTGTCCCCCAGGGCCAGCGTGTGCATGGACAAGAGGGATGCTGGGGAGAGGTCAGGCAGTGAGAGCTGCCCCAGCGTGCTGACCTCTCCCTGCAGCGACAAGACATTTGATTTCAAAGGGTTCAGAAGAATGAGCCGAACATTTTCCGAGTGCTCTTACCCGGAAACAGAGGAGGAGGAACTGCTGGACAGGGATTCCTGCCATCGGTTTGAAAAGAGACTGGGCAGGAGCGAGCCTCCTTCTACCACTTTCCTTAAGAGCCATGTGAGGAAAGAGTCCTCTGCTGTGCTCAACAGAATCCAGAAGATCGAGCAGGCACTGAAGGAGCAGTCGGGCAGAGGCCTCCCCCAGTTACCAAGCAGCTGCTACAGTGTTGACAAAGGGAGGAAAAAGTCTGGGACTCAGCCTACTGTGGAGGGACTGAGTGAAACCCCGAGCGATAGCAAAGGCGGGGGTGTTATTTTGGGGAGTGAACCAGAAAGCCCTCCTGAGGCTGAGAAAAGCAGTAAAACAAAACAGGGCGTTACTGCGAGCTCAGTGGGCCCCAGAGCGCTCCTGGAAAGCGCGCCCAACAGCGCCGTGAATCCCGTCCCCAAGCCCAAACGCACCTTTGAGTACGAGGCAGACAAGTCCCACAAGAGCAAACCAAGCAATGGCCTACCTCCATCTCCCACAGCTGCTGCTCCTCCTCCCCTCCCGTCCACGCCCGCGCCCCCCGTGACCAGAAGGCAGAAGAAGGAGTCGCGCTTTCACCGAAAATCCCAGAACAGGTAAAAACCAAGGAAATGTGTTGTATTTGCAGGGAATGCCTTGATGAAGGCAGGAATGATGCATCTGACTCCATGTCCTCAGAAGGCTAATTTATTACTTTATAATACTATATTATATTAAGGAATACTATACTAACTAAAGAATACAGAAGGGATACTTACTGGATGTCAAAAAGCTAATAAAAAGATAATAATGAAAACTAGTGACTCTTTCCAGAGTCAGCTTAGCCCTGATTGGCCAATGAGTCAAAATAACTCACACCAGAATCCAATGAAACAATCACCGGTGGGTAAACAATCTCCAAACACATTCCTCATGAACAAAACAGAGGAGAAGCAAATGAAATAAGAATTTTCTTTTTTCTCTGAGGCTTCTCAGCTTCCCAAGAGAAAAATCCTGGGTGAAGGGATTTTTTCAGAGAATGTGAATGCCACAGAAATGTACTCAGTTCTCCAACTGGATAAATAAATTAGCTGTATTTTTGTAGTAGCAATATTCTAAATTCTCCCTCTAATGCAGTGCTCTTGATGTAAGAAAATCTAGGAATTGCATGCAAGACAAGTGGGTTTTTTTCTGCTGGCCTGCGCTGATGGAATGCACTGGTACAATACCTTTGAATGCCTTCAGTTTTGGAGTTCTAAAATCTGCATCCGTCGATCCCCCAAAAAGCTCTAGGTTAGGTGTGCTAAAGGTTATCTAGTTAATTCTGGCACAAATGCCCTTGTTGGCGATTTTTAATGGACCGTAATTTTATTATTGTCTGGTATGGGACCATAGCTGATCCCTCACAGCTTTTTCTTCCTGTAAAATGTACCTGCAGATGTTTTCTATTTTCAAAGTTCATTACTATACTAGTTGTGTCAGTTTTGTGCAATGTGGGTGGTTTTATTTAATTCAGTCCTTAGGAATATTATCCTAAATTACTATCAAAAACTGTAGAGGATTACTGCTGAGAGAACTGTTTTATCACAGAAAGTCCTCTATGTCTTCCTGAGTTAATGATGTGCCCAGTGTCCTGCTACATTTCCCCAGTGATTTGTGGAGCTTGGCTTGTTTCAATCACGTGATTCCTCTTGAGTTTTAGACATGGTAAAACTCATTCTGGTCATTGCTTGGAAAATTGCAGGCACAGTTGTTGCTGAGCATTCAAATTGCAGCATTTTTAATGAATTCACCTGCCTGTGCATATGCATGATCCACACCCTCCCTTGATATTTTGTAATGAGATTTGCAAGGAACTGCTAAGCAGCATCTCAGAAGCACACTACCCCTTCAGATTCTGCTGCTTGATGTTGGCTCAATTATTACAAGTCTTTAGCACAACCTCACCTGAATTATACTGGGACAAGAAGAGGAGAGGAGCCTTCAGCTTCTGTCCTTTTCTCTCAGGAGGCACCTGCTCCTGAAAGATCAAACAGCTCTGCTGAGGCAGGTTGTTTCTTCCACAAAGGCATAGGGGGATGTGGAAAGTCAAGCTCTATCAGCAGTGCTTATCTTTTAGTCTTGGCAATAATATCAGAGGAAGGAAATCTAGTTTTTAAGGAAAATTTGTGAAGTAAAGCTGCCCTCAGTTTCTTCAGCACAGCATTTACAATGTGCAGAAGACAAACAACAATTTTTAAATGTTCTGGTGTAAATGATAGCCTTTATCATCAGAAAATGGGCAAGTCATCTAAGAACCATGGTATATTATCACAGTGAGTTTTTGAAATGAAGCTTTGAAGCTCCTTTCCAGAAGAGGCATAATTCTGCTTGCATCTCCTTTTCTGCAGATTCAGTCTCCTGTCATAGCAGAGTTAGACAACAGCACAGTTCAGCCAAGGAGCTTCAGGCCTGGGTTAGGGCTAGGGGAAACAAGCCTTCTAAAAACCATTATTTATCAATTTAAGTTAGAGAATATAAATTGTAGGATTAACAGGGTTGTCATGTGTATCTGATAATTCTTGCAAATCAGTTTGACTTTTTACTGGGTAGGTATCCATTCATTTGTAACAGCTTTACCCACTGTACTTTAATGATTTCTCTGGACACATCTCTTGTTAATCATGATCTAAATAAGTTCAAATCAACCTCCCCAAAATCTCAGGTTTGCTAGATGACTTCAATGCTGAGTGGAAATCCTTTATAAAAAATTAATTTTATTGTCTTTGCTACTGTTCTTCCTTCAGTTACAGAAAGGATTGACAAGATTTACAAAGCACTAAAGACCATACATGTCATTTAAGAATGACAGTATTTGGTTGAGAGTAATTACTGAAATCTCAGTACCTAAGCTGTTCTCATTTTGAGAACAGACATAACTCATTGTAGCTGTGTGTTTCAGACTGAGCATACACATGGTTTGCACTCCCTGCAATGTCATGAGAATGGACTGAAGGTATTTATTTTCCAAATACTTGGGTTGAAAGCATTGCTTTTATTTTTGGTGGCTAATTCAACACTCTAGTAATAGGGAGGAAGTCTCTCATATTTGCCTGCTAGCAGAAAGCCAGGCTGGATCTGGAGAACCTGGTGCCAAGAGTAGCTTTGACATTTCAGAGTGGTGTGAGCTGGGTGTTCCCCCATAGCTGGAAATCCTCTGGCACACACACAGTGCAGCAGAGGAGTGTCACAGGATAGACTTGGGACACATGGACCACAGCTGAGTGCTGGTCCACAAAGCCATTCCTGTCATCCTACACAGTGTCACCACATCATAGGGGTGCCTTGAAATCTATAGGAGCTGGGTATTTAACTACTTCAGAAAGTCTCACTTCATCCTCAGCTGTGCCTTCGGTGTGTCAGCATCCTTTGTACTGTGAGTAGCTGTGGAGGAGCAGGTATCTGCATCTGACTTGCACAGATTGTTTCTGCCACAATCCTGATGTGAATAACTTGGATCTGGTTATTCTGAAGATTAGGGAAAGGAGAGAGAGGAGACTATTAAGCCTGATCCCAGCTGTAAGCCTGCTCCAGCAAACAAACAGGAAATGCTCTTCTCAAGTGCAGTGTTCTGTGCCACAGTCACTGTGCTACCTGTAGGGATGCTTGAGCCAATTCACAGGCCAATGTGTCTCATGAGGCTCTGTCACTGCCACATGGACATGCTGTAACATATGCTGCACTCCAGCTGGGAAGAAGCAAAACAAGGGGGGTTGATGGCAGGATGATTTATTGTTAATCTAGGTTGGGGCTCAGTGGGTGGAGTATGGGTACCAGCGCAGTCCACGCAAGCCTTGCAGCACCATGGGATGATTCATGCTCTGACCTGAGCCTGCTTTTCTCACTGCTTCATCCTCAGCAGTAAATCCATCTCATGAATGCCAGCCCCTGTCCTGCTGCCACTGAAAATCACGGGCCTCCCACCTGGAGTGTAGTTACTGCCCCAGAGAACAAGGGCTGAGTGAGCTGGAGGGTCGGAAGGTCTTGGGGGAAAAGCCCAAGAACTCTCTAGAACTGCTCAGCAGCACTGGGGCAGGTGTGGGTGGGAGACAAATTGTGTGGGTTCATCTGATCCAGCTGGTCCTCACCTTCCTGCCTGAAAGGCCAAACCTTCAGCCCCCGAGCCATCAGCCAAGCTGCTCATGCACCCCAGAGAGCACCAGTTTCCTCAGGGCTTTTCCTTTGCTGCCAGTGCTTGGCATGGGGCATGCTAGGGATGTGGGTGACAGACAGGCACATGGGTCTCCCTTTGGCATTTGTGCTCTGAGCTCTGCACAGGAACATATCCAAAGGTTCAAGACATGTGAGTGGTGTCAGACTAAGTGCTACATCTCCCAGAGCAACCAGTGCAGGAATGCTTTTCAGAGACTCTGTCTTTCTTTGGAACAGAGGGCCACGTGTTTCTGGGGCCTCTGAAAAGAGCAAAGTAATTTCTAATCTGAGGACTGTGCTGCTAACTTATTCTGTAAACTTGGAAAAATAGAATGTATTATCTTGGTATTTTCTTCCGGTCTGCAAAATGGGGATAACAAAACTTCCAACTTCATTAAATTGTCATAGATGGTTCTACTAGAGACTGCTGTGAGCACAGGATTTAGTGGCTGCTAAAAGCTAGCCCTTAAAACATTATGAGAGATTTTTTTAAAAAATTATGGTTAATTTTATTTATATTACTTAACATACAAATAATCATCTAAATGTTTGAATAGATTTTTATTCTTGTTACTAATTATTATTGTTTTAAACTTTAGAAAATCCTTTGAGTTTGAGGATGCCTCAAGCCTGCACTCCCTGTACCCTCCCTCCCCGACTGAAAATGGAACTGAGAGCCAGCATAAATTTGGATCCAAGAGCACTTTAGAAGAAAATGCCTATGAAGACATTGTAGGTAAGAAGCTGCTGCAGAACACGGGCTCACAGCAGGATGTAGAGTGGCTGTGGGCAGGCCACAGTATTGCTGAACACATGCCCTGTGCAGGAACACTCAGTGCTGTCAGTAGGGAGAGATTAAATGGAGGCTAAATGGATTTGATCCCTCAGTACAAATGTAGCTCTTGGGCTGCATGCAGGAAGTCTTGATTCTTTCAGACTTCACTGGGTAGGATTGGAAACAGACTGTTTGGTCAGCTTTTTGCCAATGCTTTTCAAGAACCAAATCATTCTTTTTATCGAGGTCTTGGCTTGAAGCCTTGAGTGGTGTAAAAATGTAAAGAACAGGACTTGAGACAGTGTTTACAGAACTATCCAATAGCAAGATTAACCTCAGAGGCCTTGTGTGGTCAGCTGAGCTTTTCAGGACTCCGGTGTGTTCTGCCCCAAAGCAGTTGTTTGTAGCACAATTCCTGGTCTCCTCCAAGTCCCAGTTCCTGGTTAAAGAGGAATTAATTTCCTTTAACTATACACCATCAGGAATGCACAACAAAAAACACTGTTTTCATTAAGCTTCATAAGAAAAACATGTTTCTTTTGGTCTTAGAAGGAAATGTATGGCCTATGCATACATTCTTTTAACATCTAAAAGAAGTTGTTATAATTACCGAAAATTGGGCAGCCCTTCAGAGCACAGATTTTCCACACAAGTGATGAATATCTGCATTGTTTTTAACTCTTTCAGTGTTAAATTATTACAACAGATACAAAGGGGAATTCATTTTACTTTGGACAATGAATCTTTACATAGTGAAAGCTGGAGGGCTACCAAGACAGTCTGGGACTGTAGAGCACACATCCTCTGAAGAGACACTGACAAGCTGGGCCTATTTAGTCTGGTAAAAAGGCACTCTAATAGGGCTTACAAATGTTTGGGAGGCAAAGAAAGACAATAGAACAAAAGTATTCTTGGTCATATCAGTTGATATTGCAAAGAACAGTGGCCACAAATTGGAGCCTGGGACTCTTTGTCATGCCCAAATTCTGTCCCTGGCTTGTCAGCCTCAGTGAAAACAAGAATTTACTCTTTCCATTTACTTCCTCTATGCCATTAAAGAAAATTATTTCAGAACTGAAGCTTTCAGCTCCTGCTCAGTGTCTGTTAGTTAAAATGAAAACTTTGTAGATACTGAGTAGTCTTTTTCTGCGTAGACATCCTTACATGATCATCATCCCTTTCTATGACTGACCACCATGCTATTCACACTTGAAAATGCATTGTGTATTAGTTACAGTGCTCATCTTTGTTCAGGACTTGTCCAAGTGGCACCAGATTTTAGGTGGTAATGAGTCTTTTCCTTGTCTGGTTTGTTAAATATCAAAATAAAATGTGCAGGACTGGTAAGAAGCTTTCTTCAGATAAGAAGAAATCTTGGGTTCAGTAAAACGAAATCATAATGGGCTTTTCCAACTCATGGGTACCATAAACCAGCTCCTTCAAGACTATAATTTGGGCATTTTGGCAGGGCAGTGGGAAGAGAATGCAAAATTTCAGATCTGTGGACAAACACAGAACTTCATTGTTTTGTACTGCTTTTTAACAACCTCTTTCCAAGCACTTCATTCAATACAGCAGTGTGGGGGGAATACCAAATCAGTGTAATTCTTATAAACTGTCAGGCATGATTAAAGATAAGCCAAAGTGGTTTGATCTCCAGCTTTAAAGAAACGATCATAGCTTTGTGCATCACATCTGCATAATTTATACCAGTGGTGCTAGACCCCAGTCTCCAAGTAGCACTTTTGTGCTCATGCAAACCAGGTGTCTGCAAGAGTGAGTTTATTTTACAGATCTACATCTGCTCCAAAGCTATAAAGGGTTCTGTCACTGTGCTTTGAGCTTTCTGTGCAAACAGTTCCCCTAGAGGTGCTGCTGGCTCTTTTTTCCCGTACCTTGTTGAATCTCCTTGCCTCCCTAAAACTTGTAGGCAGTTAAACATTGTTGCTGTAGTAATAAACTTAATTAAGTGTGTCATGTCCCCCCCATCCCTTAGAATTAATATTTGTATATAAGGAAATGTTAAAATACAAGAAAAGAAAGCTGTGAATCTTGAGCAATGCTATAAGCAGTCTAGTGTGAGACAGAAACATAAAAAATTTGGAAGGGACTGTGGAGTCAGCTGGTTCAGTCTCTGCTCAAAGCAGGGTTAATTTCAACTTGAGATGAGGTTGCTTAGGGCTTCATCTGGTTGAGTTTTCTAAATACCATGGGAGGATGGCTTCACTGCCTCCCTGTGCAGCCTTCTCCACTGCTTAGCCTCCATTGGGAAGAATGTTTTCTCGATGGCACAATGAACAAATTTTCTTTCCATCCAGTGTGAATTCTCCTTGTTGCTATTTGTGACTGTTGTCCTTCATCCTTTCACCTCCAGGAAGTGCCTGGTGCTGCCTTTTTGCCTTTCTGGGCAGTGGCAGGCAGCAGCTGGGTTATCCCCCCAGCTTTTCCCAGGCTAAACAGCTTCTAGGCATGCAAGTGCTAGGTCTGCAGACATTGTTTTTTTGGTTTTTTTTTCTTGAGTCATGCCCCACATGGCCTCTTCTTGTGGGGCATATGCACACTAAAGCTTTGTCTTCCTCCTGGTGCCTTTGGACTGTGTCTCCTTTAATAAGCAGGGCAGCAATGGACTGCTGTGTGTAATTTATCTTATTTTGAGAGCTTGCTTTAAAAAAAAAAAAGGTAAATTTTAGGTACATTGAAATTGAAAAGGATTGTGCTTTGAAAGCCAGTGGCATAATGAACCAGACCCTTTGTTCAATTTTGTAATATTTCTGTAGACTTTAAGAGATGAAATACCTGCATGGTAAGTTCAGGACGGGTTTTGGACTGGAACATAATGATCCATTCTGCATCAATCAAGCAGCCATTGTATAAAGGGTGCACATTCCTAATATAAATCAGAGCTGTACTCCATGTGCAGGGAACCATGTGGACTTCATTCATCTTCTGTACTAGCACTCCCAGAAATGTGGCAGTCATAGTAAACTTAACATTGTTTTGCTTCTTGTGGTTTTGAATGAGCCTTTAATCAGACCAAAATTGATGTGGCTTTCTGAATCCGGTTGGGGAAACCACGCTTGGCTTTGTGTGAATTCAAGAAACTATCATAGTATTAAGAGATGGCTGAGATTGTTGCTTCTGCTGTGTTTGTGCACAACAGTATTTCCTGTCATATGGACCATAAGGTTCCATTTTTCCAGTCTGCTCCCCTCAGTGCAGCTGAGATGTTGGAATATTGTTATTTAAGGTCTTGTGTCTCTGAAACATTGGTGACCTGACAGCTAGGACAACGCACTCATTACTATCATCAAAAAAAAGTTGAATAAATAATGTGAAGGTCAAGGGCATAGTATTAAGTTTGAATTGAGAAAATCTAGTAAAACTAGGTAAAAGAAATAGCACTGCATTTAGAAATTAAATGCAGTGGAGGAAACCTCTGACAAGGCAAGGCTTCTTACCCTGTAACTTCCCAGAGTGCTGTACACAGAAGAACAGGTGGAGATTTCCTCTCAGAGGACGTTGCAGATGTGCAGGAAACCCATTGCTCAACTGGGCTCTGTGGGCTCTCTCTTAGACTGAGAATGTTTAACAGAACATTGCATGACTCCATGTCTGCTTTGGCAGCTGGAGCTGAAGCAGTCTAGACAGAAAGGCAATGCCTCAAAAACGTTGCAGTGGAATCTCTAAATCCGGGATGAATTTCTAAATGGGATCTTGCTGGTGGGTTCCCATTGGGAGTGTCCTACAATTCACTGTCCTGGGGGCAGCTGGCCCTCTTGGGGAGGGTTTCTTATGCACCCTTCTGCTCTCTGGGCCTGTTCAGTGTCATGTTTAGAAGCCTTTGAGCCCTTTCAGTAGCTGGACACTTCTACTGACAGATATTTTTTGCACCTTAAGATGACAACTTAATTACTGCTTCCTGTAGGGGCATATAATATAATTGAACCTTTTTACAGCTGACACCAAAGGTGACTGAGAAGAGAAACAGTGGAGTCATACACAATTTCTTGGCTCTTTTTCTCTGTCAGTTTGAGATAATATTGCTTCAGTTTGGGATAACCAGCTTCTTGTTTACCTCTGCATTAAAACAGGACAAGTCACTCCCTTTATCCATGCTGGTAAGGCAACTGATCTCTCCTAAATCAATGAGTAGGTTTCATTTCTTGTGTAAATTTGACACAGTGTATGCCATGTAACAAGATGGGATGATTTAGCTGTTCTACTGAACTGTCTGCTGTGTGTGATCAGAGCTGCAGCAATGATGACTGAGGTCAAGCTGGAAAGTGTTCCAGCTTGACATTGCTTTCAAATTAGAACATTTGCAAGTTCTTCCAGTAAATGTGGGAAAAGGTTAGAAAGAGAGCAAGCTGATCTTTCGAGTAAAATCCCATCCTCACATGCCACATTACTGCCTGTCATGCTTTTGTAGCACAGTTTAGTCTGTCATATTATCATCCCATGACAAATCAGGGAGAAACTGGAATTTCTGAGCTGCTGTGAAGCTGAAGCAAACTTGGAGAGATTGCAACTCTGCCAGTAGTGCTGTGCTAGCTGCTTCTCTGAAGACATTTTGGGTTTTCAGTCAGACACCAGCAGGTCTCTGGAGCTAGAATTGATGCAAAATGATGGTACAGGCAGTGATCACAGAATAATGTATTCCTGTCTTATTCTGCATCCACAGTCTGCCAGTGACAGCCTAAAGAGAATGTGAGATTTTGGAAAATGTAATAGTGTCAAGTTTAATAATAGACACTGTAGGGTAATGGCAGCCAGAGCACATTAAATCAAAGAGTTTTCATATGGGCCTGTCAAAGAAAGGCCAAATACTTCAGCTGATCCTGTTGACAATCAGCCTGCTGCATTGTTGTTACATGGATTTCAGTTATTTTTAATAATCATCTTGTGCCCTATTTAGATCTCAGTTTTTCTCTGTGGAGTCTATCTAATCACTGTACCATCCACTACAGCTTCTTGTGACACTCTCTCAGCTTTACTGCCTGGCTTTCTAGTCAATGCTGCAGTTAGTAAACAGAATAAAAGACCATGAGACTGCTCTCCCAAATCCTCTCTCCAATTCAGAGACTGCGCTGAAGACAGCAGCAGGGTGACACCCCTGAAGTGAAGGCAGTTCAGGCAAGCTGCTGCTGTACTGTGCTAACAGCTGCTTATCAGACATTTTCATGCTCATGATTTTGGACTGAGAGGTAAACAGGTGAGTTCTGGGGGTGGAATTTCTTGTTCATTTATCAGCCATGTTAATTCTTTTCCCTTGTGCTTCATTACGGTTGCACTCTCAGCAGTCCCTGCAGAGACAGCAGGGAGCTGGAAGCATCTGCAGTGTTTTTTCTGCTGATTGCAAGGGCTGGAGGAGTTCAAAAGCACAGGTTGTTGCCTACAGACTCCATGGAGCAGGGCCCAAAAGGCTGATTGCATTGCAGACTTGCCACTCTGCTTGTTGTGGAGGCTGTAGGGCTTGCCTGAGCTCGTGGTACTGAGTGGATACACTGACTGACAAGCAAGGAATGGTCTGTAACTTGGTGCTGCTCAGCAACAGCCTTTCAAAGCAGCTGTAAATGTGTGTTAGCTGTAACTTGAGATTGAAATAGTTCCTCTTTCTGCAGATTCCTGGGGTAAATTCCCCAGCTGAGATGCACAGTTGCAGCATCTCTGACATTGAAAAAGCTCATCTATGCACCAAAGAGCTAAGTTTGGATACTTTATGGGAGTGTGGAGATTTACTGGTTTTCATCCATTTGATCTGAATGCGCTCAAAACCATCCCAATGGGCCAGTTTTCCTCCAGCACTGGTGGTGTGGATCTGTGCTGGTGTAATTTTATGACTGAAATGAATGAACGGTGCACATGCACCTCATTTGTGAGGTGATAACTCTCCTGGCCATGCAACTCAGGCCCCTGGGCTTTCAGAGCAGCCGGGAGGAAAGGCAGCAGGCTCTCAGCTTGGGCATCACCCTGTGGATTCAGCATCTCCTCTGTGCGTGCTGGTTCCCAATTTAGGCATCCAACTTCACAAAAGTTTAGGAGCCCCTTCCTTTACTCTATACTTGCTGTTCCATTCTCCTCTCTTCCTGGCAGTGCAAAAGACTGGAGTTATAACCAGCACTCTGTGAATCACTTAATTCCTCTGATAATAGCTTCCCCCATCTAGAAAGAAATGATGCATTTCCCTGCTTTCTGCCATTTATAGAGAAGCGTCTGCCTGCTTCTTTTTTTTTTTCTCTCAGCCTTACTTTTCACTCCTTTCTCAGCATGAGACAGGCTTGCTGAGTCTGCCTCTGCTTCCCATTTGCCACGTGTGAGAGGCAGAGCAGAGGAACACTGTGTGCTGCCTCAGGACTCAGTGGGGCTGACCTGCACCGCATCATGGCCTGAGGAACTGCAGCCCCTGCAGGAAACTCATCCATGCTTAAGCTCAAGGCACTGCATTCCTCAGGACTCTTCTAAATATCCGTGGTTATTTCATCTTTTTTCTGTTGTTGTTTTTCTTTTCTTTCCCTGATGGACCATTCATTACATTGTCTGTGAGATCTTCTGGAGATAAATGTCGTGTAGATAAATGCCCTGTGTTAACTCAGCACTTTGGTACGTAGAATTTGAGAAAATGGGAAACTTGGAAAAAATGCTTAAAGAGGGAACTGATCTGGGAGTAGGGATGGTGATTAGAGACAGTATTTGCCAAAGACTTACTGTTTGTGATCATTTGCATTCTGGGGGTATGATTCAGCTTTCCTTTGAAGTCCGTGATAATCTGCTGTTGTGTGGGTGTTGGATCAGCCTCGTTAAGACAAGCCTGGCCTCTATACCACATAATGTTTCTCCTTTTGGCTTCCAATAGAGACATCCATATGGCAGGAACAAGGACTTTTCCCTGCTCTTTCATTGTCAATATGTTTCCCTTTTGCAGCAAATCCAAGTGCTGCAGCTTGCAAACATTCCTTGCCTGAGACTTGGGACTGGAGAAGTGGTGCTGCTGAGGAGAAAGCTGTAAATCTCTGAGCCAGCCAATTATATGGAAATGTCTCCTTTTTGTGCTGCAGCACAGCAGGAGCAGCCACCACCACAAGTTTCTCCAAGACTTCACTCCCATGTAGGACGTGTACCTGCCGGTGACCACCACTTCCCAGATGTTTCTCCCATGGAAGGGAGTCACTGTGCAGTCAGATGCAGTTGAATGCTGCTCTAAGGCAGTTCAGGGTATTTTCAGCATTTTTAAGTTGCTTGACACCTTTGATTCCTTGTCACTTGTACAGAAACCTGGGCAGTCTGGCTTGCCTTGTTTTTGCATATCTGGTCTTTTGTGCGTCTCTCAGGGACAGCAGATACTAAGCAACAGTGGTTGAAAATTGCTGAGGAGATCGTTTGTCTCTTCTCGGTCACAACTTGAACCAAATACTTAATTCAAAACTCATGTCAGCAAAACCAGGTGGTTTCTGATGGATCAGACTATTTCATTATCAGAGATTTGGTGTAGAGGGAGGTTCTTGAAATAAAAAAAAGTGGTGAGGTGTAACTGATCTCAAGGCATTATTTCAAAGTGAAAAAAAACCCCCAAACCCAAACTTGTAAATAATTTGGTTTCTTTTAAGAAAACGAGAGAAACAATAGACACAAGAATTCTTGAACCGCAAACCAGTCATCTGCAGAAGCTCTCACAGCTTTAGGGGAAGGGGTTAAAATCCCTGTGGTGTCTCCTTTGACCTTCACATTACACTGAAGAGGAACTTGGCCCAAGCTCTCTTTTGGTAGATACTGTGACTCGGAAAAAAAGCCTCTGCTCATGGTTCCTTGCTCCTCCCTCTTCTCTCATCCAAGACTGCTCTGGGCCCGTTTCTATACTTAATATGTCAGGTCAATGTTATTTATGCTGAGTTTAACTGGGTTCAAGCAATTCTGTTTTACATTCTGTTTTGGAAAGAGAATCTCTCTAACATTTATAAATGCTTTATATTGTAAAAAGGGCTTTTTCACTGATGGGCTTGTTTCTTCCTGGGAGTATGGATGCTCTGTAGACCAATACAGTAACATTTGTTTTCACAAGGAAGCGCATGTTTGAGCCATGTCTCATGTAGCTGGGTATTTTGAAATCTATTTATCCATTCCAAAATGCTTGCTTGACCTATACTTGACTTGGGCTTACAAGAAATTTTATGACACTACTAGAGCCCAATCAGCTGGAAGTAACAGCATTTTGCAAATTTTACTCTTTATCATTGCTATGATTATCATTTCTAGAGCTGTAGAGTCAACAAGTAACACAACCAGGGTGTGAGATCTATTTTTTCTTCCCACAGGAAGAATCAACCACTTCTATAGTCCTCCATAGCTTTACATTTTTTTAGGAATACACGTTGCTTAGTATTTATCCTTTTCATTGTATTAATCAAAAGGGCTTTTTTCAGGTACCCCACACACCTGAGGGTGTTCTTTCCATGTGGCATGAGCATTGGCCACAAGGATAATGCAGCCTCTAGAATCAGATTCCCTCTGGATGAAATAATAAGCTGTGATTGCCAAGTCAAACATTCTTCAAGAGCAGCAGTGATTCAGGCTTCTAATTAGAACAAAGCTAAAACATTCACTCTTGGGCTTATGTTTGACTAGAAATCTTACTATGATGCACTACTGAAGCAAAAGTGTATTTTTATTTGTATTGTGAATATGTGAACTTGCTCAGCAAAAGTTCTTGTGCCTGTAATTGATGAACCAAGCAGTCTCACACTTCCTTCTCAGGCCCAACAATCACGTAGAAAGCACAAACTGCTTTTGTTTTCTTTTATACAATAAGGAAATTTAGTCTGCCTGGGAGGTTGGAACAACATAGCTGGTAGTCACACAGACTATGTTAACCCAGGCCTTGCTCTCCCTGAAAACACCTATGCCCCAGCTGTCATCTCCTTCAACACTCTGAATATTCACACTGTGAATATTTTCTGTAAGACTGGGAATAATGAACCATGCTGCAGCTTTCTGTCCTCAGTACTCAAATGAATTTCTTATATTAGATAGCTTGTATTGCAATACATATATTGTACTAAACCCATGGGTTTTAAAGCCATCTTTAGGTATAAAACCAAAAGCAAGTTGCTTTAAAAGCTTTTAACTTCCTGCTTCAAATTCAAATCTTGAGTTTGAGTAGATCAATTTTTTTTGAGATTATTTTCGTTCTGAGACGGTTGGAAAACTGGAATGACTGTGTTTGAAAAACCTGGAGTTGTAAATCAGTTGCTGATTATCAACTGTTTGAAAAAATGTATACGAAATGTTAATTTTATTGATGGCACTCATTCATCTTCATACTACTTTGTTCAGTGAGAGGTCTGCTAAGTTCAGGACTTTTGAGAAGATGGTGGGTATTGGATCTCAGTTAAATATGGACTATAAATTTTGGTGCTGGTTTTCAAATGGTAAAAATTCATGGGGTCTGCTTTTTAATTTTTCATTTAAGTAATATTTAGTGATTAATTGGTTAAGCCTCTATATATTACTAGCAGGATGAGTTTCCTTCTGGGAGACAGGAATTTGACATAATGTGAAATGAATAGCTGCCTAATTTGAAGACAGGATATATTTTAAAGAACACTGAGGATGCAGGATGGTTGGGACAGAAATTCTCCTTTCGCCTTTTCAGTCTTGTCTCTTAGCACTGCTGAGCTGGTGCATTTATTCTTTCTTTGCCATCTCTCAGGAGAAGAGAAAAATGAAGGTTTCATCAAATGGTTTTGTCAAATAAGAATTGTCTTGTTGTGTGTAAAGGTGATGTGTTGAGCAGTTATTTATTGGTCTTCATTTCACCCCCTCTGAGTGGCTGTTAGGGATTTATAAAACCTACTGATACACATTCTAGAAGTTAAGTGCCTTAGCTTTTATATATCAATAAATTTTCCACAGCTGCGGATGCTCAGAAGCACATCTTGTGAAATCTTCACATTTTAGTTAAAAAAAAAAAAAGGGACAGTAAAAAAATCCAAAGAAACTTGTCGAGCTCATAGCCAAGTTCTTCTCCAAATACTTCCAGCTGCAGCTAGAGGGATGAGTCATGCTGAAAGCTGAGGAGCTTTTCTAAAAGCCTTGCTTCACATGATTTTTATTTTTTTTTTTTCTAATTTTACATTCCTGTCTGTTTTTCTTTCCTTTAAAAAAAAAAACCAAAAAAACCAAAAAACAACCCACCAAAAAACCCCAAACCCAAACGTGCAGGCGAGTCACCCAAGGAAAACCCGTACGAGGATGTGGAGCTGAAAGGCCGTCACGGGGGGCGAAAAACCCATCAGCTGTCCGAGAACTCCCTAGATTCCCTGCACAGGATGTGGACGCCGCAGAACAGGAAATACACGGCACCTCCGCAGGTAAAGCAGCGGGACGGCCGCGCTCGGAGCCGCCTGCGAGGGGCCGCTCCCGGCGCGGCCCCGGGGCAGCAGCAGCGCAGCGCGGGCGGCTCTGGAGCCGCGGGGAGCGCCCCGGCACCGCCGCTCCGCTCCCCGGGGCTGCCCCGGCCTCGCAGCGCCCGGCACAATCCTTCCTCTGCTTGTTTTGGAGCCGAGTCTGCACCTAAATTAACTCCGTGTGCGCCTGCACCTCTTAGGGAATTGCCTGTGCTGCCGGGCAGGGACAGGAGGGGAGAAGGCAGCTGCTGGTTTTGTCCCTGTGTTGTTACAAAAGGCCCCTGCTCGTGGGGAGTTGGTAATGTGAAAAATGCCAATCACTTGTTTTTAAAATTTTAAAAATTTAAGAGTAATAAAATGGTTATTAAAATTAAAGTAATAATAATTTGGACAATTTAAATTAGGACAATATGAGATAATAGAGACAAAGAGTTACGGACATCCGGGTATACCTTTTTCTGGGCAGCAGGAGCCTGAAAAAGGACTTCACGTTAACAGAGGATTAACCCTTAAAAACAATAGCCTGGTGCGTATTCATACACCTAATACATGATGCATAAATTCCATTCAAATACAGGATTCTGTCTGGTCATCGTCAGCTTCTTCCTCTGAATCCTTCCACCTTCGAGGTGGGAAGAAGTTTGTTTCTTCTGCTAAGAGGACAAAAAATTCTTTTTCTCTGAAAGATTTAGGTGTCCTGTGGCTGCTATCTCGCTGCAAGTCCTTTCTTTACCAAAAAAAAAGTATCCTACATAGCATAGTTTCTATTTTAACATTTGTTATAACCTAAAACTATATTTAACACACTACTTAAGAGAATTAATACAGCATTACTTTCTAACACAACACATATAATATTCATTTTAATATTTGTGAAAAGCCAATCATAAAATACATGCATTTTTCACAGTAGTGTGGCATGTTTAGTGTAAGAATGCCAGGTAAGAGCCCTGACAAAATAAATGAATAATAAAATAGTCAGGAAAACCTGAGTGTCTGCAGTTAACAAATGTGTATAAATTGTGTTTATAGCATAAAAAGAAAGATGGGAAACTCTGTGCCGACTTTCCCTTTTGTGGTGAATTTTCCAAAGTAAGCCTATTTTTTTGTGAACACCATGAAATACCAGGTTGCTTTGTTGTTTATGGGATCACTATGTTCATCTCAACCCATACTTAATTTTGAGATTCAAAGCACCTCTTAGAGGAACTTCACTGTGCACTGAATTAACAGAAAATTCACAGTTGAACAAAAGGTCACAACAATTTACATTTTTGTCCTGTAAAGAGACCTGTGCATTTTCCTATGCAGAGACCTGAATGCATTTTCTTTCACTTGCTTCGTGTGCATGCAAACATCACAGTCCAAAAGAAGCATCACCAGGGTTCTGGTGTGCCCCTAGCACATCCCCTGTAAACCAGGAGCGACCTCAGCAAAGCTGCTGGAAAGGAACAGGTGGAGAGGAGTAATGAGGCAGAGAAAGGAGAAACAGGCACTGCAGTCATGAGGATAAAAGGGAAATGTCCCTCACAGAGGGACATGGTGCATAACAACTATTTCTGGCTGTGTGTGTGTTATCAGGGGCTGTGTAGCATCCAGAGGGTCCCTGAGGGTGTGTCATTAGGCTGGGAACCATACAGATCCATAGAAAGATCCTGGCCAGTGTTCTCCAACAGAGGGTTACCAAAGAATTTACAGATTGAAGTGCCTTCTGTAAAGTTTTTTAGTAAATAAGAATTCTCTGGTACCCTTTGCAATAGGGCTGGCTTTGTTCTGGCAGCTTCTTTTTGAAATGCTGCTGGGAGTGCCCTGACAGGAGTCAGTCCTGCCATAATTGCACTGTCATTGTGCTGATATTTAAAATGAAGAGATACTAAGAGCGGGTCAGCTTTGGGCCTGAGTAATTCTCCAAAGACCAGAAATAGAAAAGTCTGAATTTCCTGAAGAATGGTAGCTTTGGCAATGGTTTATCACCCAGTTTTTCCATCATAGCAACAAAGCTGGGTTAGCAACATGACTTTTCAGTCATGGATAAACAAGATGGAAGAGATCAGAAGGTCAGCAAGCTTCCAACAATCATCTCCAAAAAGAATTCCTTTCAATACAGGATAGATTGCCACCAGTTTTCCTGGAGTGCTAACCTGGGGTATGCAGAGACCTCTGAGACACTGGTGTTGTGGTCACTTTGAATCCCTGTGTCTTTTCTTTTCTCACTGATTATTTTCAGTTTTTGAAGTCATCAGGTATGAAAGGAATGTTTTATGGTGACGTTGTATTTGTGATGCAACCCCTCTCCACAGAAACACCTGTGCTTAATCCCAGGTGGGATGGCACTGCAATCTGTCAGCCAATAAATGGGACATTTATTGCTGCAGGTTTATAGCTTGTAACACAGCTGATAGAATGTCAGTAAATGCCAAATGACAGATGCTTGACACAATAATACTTTTTCATACTGGGAAAGCTTCTTTACAGTGTTTGTGTTTGAGAGGAGAAGGAGAGACCTGGAGCTGGGCAGAGCTACTCCTAGGACTGCTCCAAAAGACCTCCAGTTTTTTAAAGACAGATGTTACCTGGCACTTAAACCTTCAGTGAGATTTTCCCTTTGCCCTGTAGCGATAACAATTTCATGTTTTAAAGGGAATTTTTTGGGAATGTATGGAGAGTTGTTGCTGCACCTCTGCTCATGGTCAGGTCTTAAAACTTCTTAACACCATGAAAATAATGTAGAAAACACCATGAAAAAGGTGTTAACAAGCTTGATTTTTCTACATTATTTTTTCTTGGCTAAAATAGCATGAATTTGCAATTGTAGTTATTACTTTTGCACTGAATTAATATTACAATAAATTGTGTAATTACCCATTATTTTCACTCCTGCAAGTCAGAGGAATGGACCAGGCCTGTTGGGTTAGTGCTCTGCTGTCATCCAAGCCTTCAAGTTAGATTTTGGGGCTCACAGAACTGAGGGGATGTAGGTGCCTGGAAATGTAGCAGGTCACAAATGGTGTTGTTCTCTTTGAACTTTAAAGTCTTGGAGGTTGAGCCCTGTTCCTTCGCTGTGACCTTGACACACATCCTGTGGCGTGGGGGCTCCCCTGGTGTTGGTGTGCCTGGTGTGGTGCAGCCGGCACTCTGTCACAGGTGGCAGAGGTGCCCCAGGTTGCTGGAATATTAGGGGAAGAGCTGAAGCTGTCCTTGTCCCTGCAGCTGCCCTCCAAGGTCAGCAGCCACTCCCTGCGCGTGGGGAACTGGTCGGAGAGGAAGAGCCACCGGCTGCCGCGGCTGCCCAAGCGGCACAGCCACGATGACATGCTGCTGCTGGCCCAGCTGGGCATCCCCTCGTCCCCCTCCAGCCTCACCGAGGACAGCCTGAGCACCGCCAGCGAGCTGCTGTCCTCGCGCCGCGCCAGGAGGATCCCAAAGGTACCCGTGGGGTGGGCTCAGCCTGTGCTCAGCAGAGCTCGCCTGTCTGCCAGGGCTGGGGCATTCTGGGCACCTGCTGGCGTTTATCTTCTCTGTGCCAGGGCCAGGATCAGATGCTCAAACTGGTATTTCTTGTTGGGACTCAGATGTTTATTAGTTCTTATCCATATCACAGTGCCACAGAGTGTGGGTTCTACAGCACTTCACTCTAACAAACTAAAAAATGGAGCTGTATCTCTCTCTCTACAAGGCTTTTTAAGGGTAAACTGTCCAATTAAGAAAGGACACCTAAATTATTTTTACTTTTAACCCAATAACCAGCCACCCATGGCCTGCAACAGGACTTTATCCAATTACACAAAACCACCCAAACCCATGAGGAAGAAGGTGAAGAAGAAGGACCAGCCTCTCCCCAAAACCCTCCATTTTGCTTTATATATATTACTGTATTCTAAAACTTTAAACACTAACTTTTCTTCCATGTGATATTACACACTTCTATTCAAACTCCACACCCATAATCTCAGTTCTGTCATTCAATTTTGGAAGCCTTCTCCATGGCCTCAGGTCAATTGCAGTGTTCTCCTGGGAGTCAGTGCCTGTCAGCACAGAATGTCTAAAATTCTCAGTAACCAGGGTTCCAACGGCCAGCCTTTAGCCATCTCTGAAAGCTCTTTTTGTACCCTAAAGGAACATTTATATCAAAATCCCTTCCCTAGAAGTGATAACTTCCCAATTCTCCAAGAGGAGCAAACATCTCATGGCCATCTTTGCCCAGAATTGATTTTAAAGCAGTTCTGCTTTCCACACTCTTCTTTAAGCTCTGTGGACCAGAGCATTGCTGTGAATATAACTTTAAGATTTTGAATGGGTGATGGCCAAGCAATTATTATTTATAATATGAAGCAACCTCTGAAGTGGTTTATTTCCCCATCATTTGTTTACAGGAAAATAACTAATTGGCCTAATAGGTTTCCCTTCATTTACTCACAGCTGACCCCATCCTGATAGTCATGCTGTCTTGATGGATTTGAAGTAAAACTTAATTTTTCATTTTTTAAGGAGTTTTTTGATTCAAAATGGAATGTGAAAAAAAGCCACAAGACAACAACCAAAAAACCAACAATACAATAGCAACAGAGAGGAGGAGAACTGCCAATGTGCTTCATTTTGGCTTGTGAACAAAGTTGATTTTTACTGTGTATTAAACTCTTTCCTGTTCTTATTAAAGAGCATATTTTAAAGTGCATGGCTATAAATACTGTGAGTAGAGGGAGAGTTTTATGTTTCTGTGAATTTGCTGGAAATTCTGTTTAAGGAGGAAATTATTCCAACATCCTTAATATTTACTGTATTTTTACTTTTTTGCAATATATTGTTATACTTCACCAATGGGCACACATCTCTGGTGGAAATCATAGGGTAGTAACCCTAATAGAGTTACTCATTACCTGATTTTGAGTAAATCTTGGAAAGTTTGGCTGTTAATTTTGTACCCATTTTTTTCAATTGAAGGGACAGATATTCTCCTTATGTGAAATTCTGATTTCATCATATGAATGTTCACAATTTTATTGGAAATCTTGTGATAGTTTCTGTTTTCTTACTACTTTACTTTTCAGGATCATGTATTCCTGGAGAATATAATTTTTTAAATTGAGATAGTGTTAGTTATTAGAGGGAAAACCTAAAAAGGTTTTGTTTCAGTCTGTGCTCTGTTACTGCCCTTCTGCTGTGTCTATAGCAAATTGCATCCTTTCCCTCAGTTTATTTCTCTCTGGAAGCTGAGGCAAAACAGCTTTTGCAAACTATATTATAATCCCATGAAGAAATCTGCTGTGGAATTAAATATACTATTCCTGACCTGTAAAACATCATGAAGATTAATTGCTACATATTTGTGACTCTCCCATAGTTATAATATCCTGCTTAATGTTGAATTTTTAGTAATCCCAGCCTCTTGCTGAAGACAATAAAGACAAGTCATCTCATTAATATTTCCCATCATCTCAGATATTTTTGGGGCAGACAGTTATTATCTGCATTAGCTGGTCTATCATCCATGTTTTGTTTGAATACATTAATAAAAGTCTCCTGGCAGAAAAATGTTTAGTCTTACCGATTCCTCATTTTCTTATTTTGCAGCTTGTCCAAAGAATCAATTCCATCTACAGTGCAAAAAGAGGCAAAAAACGACTGAAGAAACTTTCTATGTCCAATATTGAGACAGCGTCTCTACGAGGTATGGTGCCAGTGTCAGGGTTCAGTGAATCCATTTGGATGCTACAGAATTAATCAATTTCCTTCTTTCCTCCATATTTACCCTGGACTCCACCTAGTTTAGAACTTTTTTCTGTGAACAATGATAATTTTCACTCTGCAAGAGGAGAAGATGGGGATGAGCTCAAAAGAAATGAGATTCTCAGTATTGTATATCCTGTTAATCCCATGGTCAGCTTGATTTACCCAGCTTCTTCTTTAGTCCACATTTACTGTAAGTTTGGACCAAAATTCACAGTTTTGGCCTGGAGTTCTCACATGCTTTTTCCTGGCACTCACAGTGTGTAACTCACCCTGTGCTTCAGAATGCTTCTGGAAAGGAAAATTCAGGCCCTGTTTGTAGTAAGGATACAATAGGGCTTTAATCAAGAACCCCTCACTAACACATCTTGTCATAAGGTTACTTTTGCCTATTAACTCTAACTCAGTTTGGTGACTTCTGGTGGTTGGGAATGTTGCCCATGCAGTTAAAGTTCATAAATCTTACTTTGACTTCTCAAGTGCTGCATAACTTAAAAAAAAAAAAAAAAAAAAAAAAAAAAAAAAAAAAAAAAAAGGAAACCTGAAAACAAGAAGGGAAAGGGTTAAGACCTGTGTTCCAAATGTCACTTTTGCAGTTCAGCATAGATGGGGATTCAGTGCAAACAATTGCTGTAATGGAGAATGAATTTTGCCCTTTCATCAAAATGAAGTTCTTACTCTCAAGCAATATTGAAACTGAATCCAAGGAAAACACAATCCAAGGAGTCATTCAAACTGTTTATTTCAAGATATTTTAAGCCTGAGGAGAAGTTCATGTATCACAAGGCTCAGAGATGTGAGATAGGATTTTTCCCAGTTGCAGCACAGTGAGCTGAGTTTGTTTGCTCTGGTTTTGCATTAACTGATGCCTCTGTGTCCTCTGCAGATGAGAACAGCGAGAGTGAGAGTGACTCAGATGACAGGTTTAAAGGTAAGGGATCAGTCTCAGTGACTTCTAGTTAGCCCCTGTCCCTGACCCTGTCAATGTATGTTCTGCTGCTGCTGCACATTGTTCCTGTCCATGGCCTATATTCTCTATAGTTTCCTAACTCCATTGCTGCAGAGCTCCCAAAGTTCCAACACAGGAGCATGAACGTGGAGAGCAAGGACAAAATGGGCTGTGAAGATCTAACAAGGATTTGGAAACTGTGTCACTTAATGAAGAACAGAACCTTTGATAGATTGGCTTTGTCAGCCACTTCAGAGATGCTGATCTATTCCAGACTGACTACTGGGTGCAGGCTTAGAGGGATGGGACTGGATAAAGGTGCTCCTTTCTTATTCATATGCTGCTTTCAGTGTTTACTGCTTGCTGCTGTTGGAGGCAAGGGTCTGGGTCTGATCCAACATTGTGGTTCTGAGACTCTTTTATAAGGCTGCAGTCTCCAAATTGTAGAAATTCCTTTATCAGCACCTGCACAAACTCTGCCTGAGCCAGGCCACTAAATTAGTCTCTCCTTTTCCTAAGTGCTTATATAGAAAGAGGTCTATAAAAATATTGAAGACAGCAGCAATGGATTTCATTACTAAAAACCTGTTATGTTGTTAGTAGGTGAGGGGTAAAAAAGACAAGGTTGTGGAGCTGTTATGAGATAGGAGGCAATAATCCGTGTCTACCTACTGCAGATGACACCTGCTTGCTGTACATGCAGCAAAACTTTCTGGAAAACATTGTCTTAGAGAAACAGATTTGTGCCAGATAGGTGGTGGTATGACCATCCAAAACAGGCTGTATGCAACATTGTAACGTGATGTGGGGAAAATGACTCCCTGTCCTTTGTCTACCTGTACCAGCCCCAAAGCACTTTCAGTTCTGTTTCTCTTTGTGTCAGAAAATAGAGGGGTTTTCTTGGTGTACCAATACTGGTAGTGATGTTAATGACCAGTCCTCCATAGGTATCAAGGAACAAGTCACTGGATCAAGGCCCATCTTTGCCTTCATGAATGACCGTGAATTTAAGATCATCCCCCAACTGAATTAGCACTAACAAAGCAACCCACAGCAGGCAATTGGCACTTCTTTCCTTTCCTCCCTGTCCCTCTTCTCTGGAGTTTATTCCATGGCTTGCCTTACGTGGTGTGTAGCAAAAAGCTGTGCTGTGTAGGGACAGGGCACAGAACTGTTTTTCACTGGGGTAAACCAGGCCTCAGGTGTGTCACCCTGGAGGCCCCAGTGCATTTGCACAACCACGTAAGGGTTTATAATCCAGTCTTATGTGTGAAGAAAAGCCAGACCTTTGCCAGGGTAGCAGCTATGAACTGCAAATTATTTCAGTGACTGAGTGTTGCATAACTTCAGTACTTGGAGAGAGTTTTGATTTATGGGTGCAATTAGTGAGGGAGACTACAGGTTTGATAACTAGAAGGTTTACTTTTGAAAGGAGAACATGCTTGGAATAATACTCTGGCAAATTGAAAGTGCTTTGTGAATGGCTGTAGCTTACACAAATGCATTACAGTCTCAGGTAATGATCTGTCTCTTTTTTTATTCCCTTTTCTTTCTAAATGGCAGCTCACACCCAGCGCCTTGTGCACATCCAGTCAATGCTGAAGAGGGCTCCAAGCTATCGAACCCTGGAGCTGGAGCTGATTGAGTGGCAGGAGCGGGAGTTATTTGAGTATTTTGTGGTAGTGTCCCTGAAAAAGAAGCCCTCTAAAAACACTTACCTCCCAGAAGTGACATACCAGTTTCCCAAGGTAAAAGAAAAATTCCTATGTACAGCTCATTCTAAGATCAGTAAGGTGAATAAATGGAAAAATGAATAGAAATCCAGTTCCTTAACTGAGCTTTCAGAATTGTTCCAAAGCAATCTGTTCCAAAGCAAAGGGCATAGAGAAGGTAACTGAAAGCTTTCCCTGTTTTCAAATTTATCTTTTCCGGAGCTGGAGAATTTGGCCTGATGGTGGATGCTTTAAACACTGTGTTTAAATTCAGTTTCTAAATATTTCACTTTTCAGCTATATTAGGATTTGTTCCAAAACTCGCTGAAGTCAATGGAAAGACTTTTGCTGATCTCTGGCATTTCTCTTGTACTCTTGCAGCAGAAAGGTATTTGAGTCAGGGCTGTGTTTTAAGTACAACAAGGGAGTTTCAGACAATGAAAAAAATGTAAAGCCTGTCCTGGAGTCATGCCTCACTCTGCCAAGCAGAGCCACAGGACAATCTGATGGCTCTCAGAGCTGCTCAGTGACCGTGCCCCTGAGCAGAGCTGGAGCAGACCGTGCCCCAGGGCTGGCTGACCCTCGCTGTTCTCCCGGCAGCTGGAGAGGCCGACCAAGCAGATGCGGGAAGCGGAGGAGCGCCTCAAGGCCATCCCACAGTTCTGCTTCCCTGATGCCAAGGACTGGCTCCCTGTCTCTGAGTACAACAGGTGAGTGCTCCAGAGCTGCTCTGCACCATGGTGTGGTGCTGGAATGGTGCTGGAGCGCACTGGAACAGCCTCAGCCTCGTCAATGCCCAATTAAGGAAGCAGCAGTTTGAGTCTTGGCCACTTTGGGATCAAGCAGCTGTATTTAATTTTTCTTTCTTTTGAAGTTCTGTGTTCTTTTTCTTCCCTATTCTGCCTGCCTTACAGCCTGTGTGGCTGAGGGGAAGAGGCTTGAAGATTCCTCTGAGTGCTAAACTCAAAAGAATAAATGGAAGTATTAAAAATAAATCTTAAAAAGGATGGGACCCTGCCCACCCCCTGCCCTAGTCATTCACCTCAGAGTGCTTGTCTAACATTGCAGGTTACCCCTTCATTTGGCTCAAAATGTTGCTGTCTGAGACTTTCTCGGCGCTATGCTCTGTCCTAGCAGAGGAGCCCTCTCTTCCTTCCATTGGAGATGAATGACTGCAGGAGAAGGGCAAGGAAAAAAGGAGCCAGGCTTGCATTTTCTTTTTCCTTCAAAGTGACCTCAAAAAATGTATACTTTTTTTCCCCCTGCACTGATATGTGAGAACTGGTTGATCCAAAGGTGGAGAGTAACAGGATAGGCAGAAGGGATGGAATTGTGGAATGATTTGGGTTGGAAGGGACCTTTAAAGGTCATCCAGTCCAACCTTTCTGCCATGAGCAGGGACATTTTCAACTTGATCAGAGCCCTGTTGAGCTTGACTTTGATGCTTCCAGGGACAGGAATGCTACCCTGGCCAACCTGTCCTAGTGTTTTACCACCCTCATTGTAAAACATTTCTTACTTTTATCTAGCCTGAATCTACCCAGTTTTAATTTAAAACCGTTATGCCTTGTCCTATTGCTACAGACCCTATTAAAAAGTCTATTCCCACCTTTCTTAGAAGCCCCTTTTATGTATTGAAAGGCCTCAATAAGGTCTCCCCAGAGACATCTGTAATTATACAAACCCTGGCATTTCAGCACCAGGAATTGTTTAATATAATACCATTTAAAACTTGCAAAGCAGTCAGGAATGTTTCACAGCCCAGGCATGAATTCACAGATCACCCATCCCTTTACCTGTGAATTCACATATTCACCCATCCCTTTACCTGTGCTGTTGTTTTACTGTAAAACTGTTGTTTTACTGCTCTGTCACAAATGGTATTTGTCCTAGGCAGAGACAAAAAATGAGTTGGATTTTGGAAACTTGTGTTGTTTCTGGATTAGAAAATGATTACTCTCAGAGAATATCTAAGGTTCTTGTTTTAAGAACAAAGCTCAGTCCAAAGACAGGATTGAACTAAAGTTAAAGGAGCACTGGAATGCTGCCCTCAAAATCTGATTCTTGTATTTCTTCTGCAGTCACTGACACTCAGCACCCATCTCTTCTGATAAGACAGCTGGGTTGTCCTTAACCATACCACTGCCAGAATTTTTCCACAGAGTATGTCCTAATGATGAAGGCCTTCCAGGGGGTAGCATCTCTCACTTGATGAGTGTCCCTTGCTAAGTGATCCACCTTGTAGCCATGCTGTATTCTGCTATAATCTCTGCAATGGGCCATTCCCTTTCTCCTAGTGAGACCTTCTCTTTCATGCTGACGGGGGAGGACGGGAGCCGGCGCTTCGGGTACTGCAGGAGGCTCTTGGTGAGTACATCACCCTCACTTCAAAGGGCAGGATCCTCTTGAAAAGGATCTCAGAACTGCAGTCTGAACTGAAGGTGTCTGTCGTGGTTTTGAAAGGAAACAGGGTTTTCTCACTCTGAAATTTGGAAATGTAAGGAGATCAAGTTGAAATAAGAATTTGTAATGGCCATTTTAATCAGATAGATCCCAAGGCTTGTAATGAATTCTTGAGAATGTGGAAAGTTTCTTGTGTGAGCACTTAATAAATTCTTTATGTTATGTACTTTCAAGCACAATCAGAAATACTACAACACTGGAAACAAAGGCAAAGCTGGTATTTCTAAACATTTGTGAGTAGTGTTTATCTCTTAGGCAGCTGCTTACATCTCAATGACTCTGCCAGCACTGTGTCATCAGTCTGCAGCTCAGAGCCATGCAACAGGCTGGTGCCAGCAGTGGGAAGTCTGGTTTCTCAGAGTTTTCAGACCCCATGGTCAGGGGTGGTCAATAGGTGAGGTGAGGAGCCTACAAACAGTGTTGCCCCATCACCTGGAAAATCCCTGGACACTGATAAACTGAGAGCACAGCAGTGTGTGTATCGAGGGGGAGGGATCTGCTCAGAGGCTTGCTGAGTGTGTTAAGGGAGATGGAGCACAATGCAAAGAGGGATTCTGGTGTCCATCCTGCACACCTGAAGGGATGGCAGCAAAGCAGAAAGCAGTTGGTTGTCCCTGCCCTGGCCTTACACCTCTTGGATAGGTTTGGGGCTGTTTGTGAGTGGCTGGGTGGGAGGCCATGGCTCCTGTCATGTTCTCATGGTTGTTGCCCACACTGGGTTGGGGAGCTTATATGGATATTGGATGCTGCAGGAGTCTTTGGCTGACTCTCTGTGCCAAATGAATGTCTGCAGCAGTTTGCAAATAGATCCCCCCTCTCTAAGAGTGACTCACACTGGCACTTTCCCCTCCCTTCCCTTTCTGGCATGATTTCCCACCTCTTCAGGCAGGGATCACCTGTCTTCAGTAGCTTCCAGCAGAGCACTCCCTGTCACTGGCACAGCACCCTCTGTCCTGCACTGCTGCTTGTGCTGACCCTGCTCTTCCCCTGCTCTCTGTCCGTGGCAGAGCCCCTGGTGTGCAGACTGCAGATGCTGTCTGGGAGGTTTTCTGTGTGTGGTTCCTCTATTTGTAAGAAGTTTCATTAAACAGAAAACTTGTTTATCAGTTCTGGGGGCAGTGTTTGCATAGGTAGCATCACTCTGTATAAAACAGTGTGTCACAGTGGGCCACAACAAGGTTGATGTGTGGGCAGGAAATGTCACTGAAGGCTTGTGCTGCAGTAAATCTAGGGCTGATCAGGGGGTAATTCAGTGATGAGCAAGGAAAGCACCTAGAATTCATCCTTGCTGCTGTAAATAAGCATAACAAGATGTAGGGCAGCAGTACAAATCATTTTTTTTAATGAGTTGTCATTTAAAAGGATAATAAGGTCTTATTTGGGAAAAAAAACCCAAAAACAAAACCTCAGAAAATGTTGGTTAGAATAAAATTATGTATTGTTTTCACTCTACCAGGTAAAGGTGGTTTGAGACTTTTATCTTTCTGAGAATGTCAGTACATTTGTAATCATGCACAGAGCTTGCCTCTGTGAAATGCCAAATGGTTGATCCTGAACCGTGCTGAGACTGAAATAACCAGTGACAATAAAAGAGATTTATACACAGGAATGTTGAATCAGTTTTTCAATGAAACGTTAACATGGGTTTTTTTACTTATTTAAAGCTCAGTGAAATTCACCCTACATTAAGGACAACATAAAAATAGAACACTGACTTTCAGCTGATGCAAAAGATGGCTGAGTATATTAGGAAATACCAGGAACAGAATTAAATCAATAGTGCATGCTTTTATATAATGGTGTATTGAGACAGCATTGGAAATTTTTATCCTCCACTGGATAAGGCAAAACTCAATCAAATAGCAAAAAGAAAAAGGGAAAATAAGTAGTGCTTTGCTAAATCTATCTAATAATTATAAAGCCAGTTATAAAGCAGATCTGCTGCTGCCACCTTAGGTGATCACTTAATTCAGGTTGCTTAATCTGGATTCCAAACCCTGGCACAGAGAAGCTGACATGTCCCATCCCACTGGTACAGCCTCCTCAGCCAAGGAAAGGAAGGAGTGATGCCAGTGCACTTGACCAGCTGTGCCCCTCGTGGGGCAAATCCAGCCATGCCCTTCTGAGACCAAAACCAGGGCTTAGAAACAGAGGGCACTTTGGAAACTGCAGAGAAACTCCTCAGCATTTCCTCTACCTATGGAAAAGGCAAAAGTAGCACACGTCTTTTATTTGGGCGCTGCAACCTCCTCCTGTCCTGCTGGGAGAAATGTGGAATCTGGGTATTCCCTTGAAGTGCCTTTTCCATAAGGTTTGAAAGTGTAACAATTTCATGTCCCCTGCAAAGGTTGGTGCATGGTGGGACAGCCTCACCAGTGTGTGCCATGAAACCCCCCTAAAATTCTTATAAGCTGCTCCACTTTAAACCAAGCCAGCTGCTGTGAGGCTAATTCCTTAGAAAATGTTCCTCAGCTGTCCTGATGGGGGATGCTCTTGTAATACCCAGCAAGAGGTGTCTCACACCTTCTGGTGCATTTGGCAGCCTCGTTGGCAAAAGCTCCATGGCTGGCTGATCCTGTGGGGATGCTTGGCTGCTCTTCTGCAGGGTCTGCTGTGCAGATTCCTGCATTTAGGAAACAATTGTGTTTTGTCAGCCTTGCTCTCCTTTGGCGTGTTGTGATATGAACAAACTGTTCCACTTTTTTTTCCTTCAGATCTCAGATTCTTCCAGACCTTTTCTGGGGTCTGTGTGCCAAAACTACCTCAAGGGATACAGTGACAATTATGTTTTGTTTGTTCTACAAATCCTGTACAGTATCCCCTTTAAATGTATTTATATTGTTTTGTTTCTTTTTGGAACAGGATTAGGATGGAATGTAACCTATTGTCCCACAGCAGACAATCTGCATTTCCATAGATAGCATGAAATTTTCCAGTTACATCTTGATACCTCCAAGGCAATTCTGTAACAGCTTTTCTAGTGAGTGCACATGTCAGCAGCAGAGATGATTTGGGCACCCTTGCAGGGGCTGTTTCATCCTACACCTCCCTTCCCTCTCACATAAAATTTGATCCTCCAGCACTTTTTTAGGCTAAGACAAGCCAGCCCCAGGAATCCATGGAGGAGCAGCTGCCTGGATGTGGTGTGTACCTGAAAACATGGAAAGCAATTGTTAGGTGGGACTGACCTGATGTCCTGCATTTGCTGGGGACAGGAGAAGGGCATTCATTACAGTGTGAAAGCAACTTTTGTGGGGTGCAGACTGTTTATGGAGCTGCAAAAAGCTCATTGGAAAACACTTTTTCTCCTTGATCCCTCCCAAATTGCCCTTGCCCATACAGTTTGACAGCCCTGTGTACACTGAGTGCTCTGGCACCCAAAGTTCATGTTTTACAGAACAAGAAGTCTTTAAGAAGTGCTTTTGGATTTACAACACCCACAGTTTTCTCATGGTCACAATTTGGATTGGCCCTAGCAAAGAATCAAGAGCCTCCATAGAAACCGATTTTAGCCTCGCAGTGTTGGAATTGTTCTGATTCCTGGCACCACTAAGGAATATCTCTGTTTCTGCATGTACTGGATAGTGCATGTACTTTGCAAAGGCCACTTCCCCCACAGCACAGCTCAGTGCTATGGCAGACTGGGAGAAGATCTCTGAAGGCTCCATAGAATCCAAGCACATGGACAGGGAGGTGAGATCTGAAAGAGAAAAATGGCAGGCTTAGTTTTTGGAGCAAAAGCCTCTTGTTTTTCCTGCCAAAGATTTTGGAGTGGGCTTTAGTCAGTAATATTCAGATTAAACTCACTATAGAAAAGGTTGTCCTGAGCCACGTGTGGACCAGCCCTGATGCAGGGCTTGCTTTCTCCACCTCAGCCAAGTTCTTGCAAGTTTATGTTCATAATTTTGGGAAACTGTCTTGTTATCATCAAAACTCATTAGCACTTTCATTTTGTGATACTGGACTGAGGCTGAAAATATCCAGGGCTCCACAAGAACAAATTGAAAGGAAATCAAGCCCAAACCATCATCCCCTCCATTTCTCTTCTTTCAGGAGCAGTGCAGAGCACAAGGGCAGAGTCACTCAGGTGCCTCTCAGCTGGGCTACTTCAGCATTTTGCCTTCCTGATCTGGACCTATTCTTTGTGTGCAGGAGTGAGCCTTGGATGGACAGCATGATTCCAAGACACTGTAACCACTTTGTAGAGCACCGCCTGCCACTTGGGAGAGCTCCCTTTTGGGAAGAGAGGAGCTTACACTGCTCCTGATGAGCAGACCCCAGTGTCCCCTAGTGACAAGGGAGGAGTCCAGGCAGGAGTGGCATGTCCCATAGGATGGTCTTGCCCAGGGAAGAAGCAAACTAAAGCACAGTGGGTGTTTTAGATCAGTCTAAAGTGAGGTGTAAACTGATGGCTGAGAGGGGAGGTTATGTGATGGCCTGCCAGTGCTACAAATCTGAGAAGTTCTGCCCCTCAGAATTGCCTCTGCTCAAGGTTTTTGCTTGCTGCTCTTACAGCTGATGTGTGTGCATCTGTGAGGCTGTGCTGTTTGCAGGAAAAGCTCTCTGAAATAACAAAAAAGGATGTTCTTTTTTGAGAGCAGGGAGGGAAGAATCCTGGCTCCCACAGACATGTAGCCTTTAAGACATTTGAAAGCAATGATATTTCATAAAGGAGAAACTTGGAGTAAGTGCTCAGCAGTTATTGTTTCTGGTCTTATAGATGACCCAGGAATGTGATGTTTTTACTGGCACTCAGTGAGACAGCTCTTGGCTGGGAGCTGTCCAAGGCTCCTGGCATGGCTTCGGCATTCCTGCAGATTTGACACAATGATTTTAACCAAAATCCCACATGCTTGATATAATCACTCAGTGCCTTTAGAAAGGATTTTATACCTAATATGGACAAAAAAGGGCTCTGCTTTTTCAGAGATGTGACGTGTAGTGAGCAGGTTTGGATCCAGAAATAGACTCATCTGTATTCACTTAGCTTTGGTATTTTTTTTGTGATCTTTATTATAACAGGCAGGCACCTGCTGAGTGTCCAAGTCTAGAGTGCAATATTCAGGTTTAAAAAGCACAGCTAGCCCTCAGTTTCTCTTGATTGTTATCTCTGTGGCATGTGAATTTCTAACACTCCACGGGGAAGTTGAGTACCAGTAGAGTCCAACAAGAGACAAAGTGGAATAGGCAGGGTAGCAGAGTCCAGCATGCTGAGGAAGTACCATTTGCTTCTCCAGGATTAATCTTATATGGGATGGTTTTAGAGGATGGTCTTCATAGTTTCTCTTGGGGAGAGGCTAAGAGGGATATATATCACTGATTCATACTTGCCACAGTTTAAGTTATGTGAGTTTCATGTTTATCAAGAGTTGGTCTGAGGAAGTTAATGGTTTACTCATGCACCTTGCCTTTGTTTAGGTTGTGAGCTCCCTTTCTGTAGGTTGAGGTCTCTTTGAGCACCATGGAGTGAGGGAGTGGGGACCTAAAGCACTCATGGCCTCCCTTAATGTTGCATTTCTCCTCTCGTGGCACACAGCCCAGGGTGGCCAGGGTGGCCCCACTCCTTGTGCTGCAGGGGGAGCAGAGGCATGAGTTACAACCCTGGTTCCATGTGCTTTTATGGCTGCAAGCTGGAATGAGGCAGGGATGCAGCTCCAACAGGCTGTGATTTCCAAAGGGGATAAGCTCTATCTGTGCCTTTCAGTTTCCTGCCTTATGGAAGAAATATGATGCTTTTCCAAGAGCAGCTATTTGTTGGAGAAGCAAATAGTGAGAGGTGTCACATGATGGCCAACTGTGTGGTCAGGGAGAGAAGTGTATTTCCTCATGGCTCCACATGAATGTGTAATTCCTGTCTCCTCTTTGCTGTTATCAGCCCAATGGAAAAGGCCCACGCCTACCTGAAGTTTATTGTGTCATCAGCCGTCTGGGGTGCTTTGACTTATTTTCTAAGGTAAGGAGATAGTTTTTAATATTGCTTTTTAATTTGATTGTTTACTGAGGCACATCTGCAGTGATGAACCAGGCTGGAAGAATTCCTTCCTTTGATGGGAGATAACTATTTTACAGTTGCTGTTTTGGATATTCCATCCCGATTATTTGGTTCATCAAAGAATGTCTTATTACTTCTGTGACTGAGGCAGAAATTGATTCAGAAAACATCTGGGTGTCTGTATGATCTGGCTGACCCAAGTTTTTTCCATTGTTTTCTACAGCCGTTCTGTGCTGAGCTGTAATTCTTGGCATCCACAGTTTGGATGATGGGCCAGTACCACTTTTACTCCAACACCCTCTGGAATGATGAGGTTGAGAAAAAAGATTATTTGCTTTGTGAATTCTATACACTTAAAACTAGTGACAACTTTATTTTTTTCACTCTAGGAGTCTAGGATAAAGCACAGATGATCTTTTGATTGGCCCAATTTTAATTGATTGTGTTTTAATTTGCCAGAGATTTTCACTTCAGATACAGGAAATCTCTCAGAACTTTCACAGATGTTACCTGCCAATTTTCATAGGAATAAAATGGAAAAGAGCATGTAAATCATTGATTTTAAATAAAAGGATATCATTTCTATTGTTCATATGATCTAATATTTTTCCAGAATATTATCTTTAAATCAGGTTTTGAGTTTTTCTAGATAAAACTTTAACACAAGCTTTGTGTGAAGAACAACAGTTGGGTTGCAAATAGTTAATTGCAATTTTGCTTCTGATGTCTTTCATAAAGCTCTGAAATCAAGGGTTTATGACAGTGTCTCTTAGATGTAATATGTATCTAAACCCAGATATCTGTGAGTGAAATGGAATGCATTGTTCTGGGAGGATCACCCAGCTCGCCACACTCATGGTGTGCATAGAACTCATAAGGCTTTTTGTTTGCTATTATGTTTTTATCTAATTTTGATAGTGCTCTATTTTACAAAGGAAGATTTGGGAGAAGTAAAAAAAAAAAAAATTAAGTATCTTCCTTACAACCAAGTATCACTGCAGCTGAGGTATAAGGTCAGACAGCTGGCCCTCAATACAATGAATAGCTGTCTCTGCCTTACACTGTGAATGATGAAAGACCGTGGGATATTAAATCTTGGATATTATTTATCACAAAAGAAAAAAGATTCCTCTGGTTTAAAATGTTTCTTTTCCTATTTCTGATAACTTTCATTATATTTGTCTTCCACAAAGCCTTTCCTGCTCACTCACTGTTGTAATACCTATTCGAGACAGACTTGAGAACCACAGATATTTTAACTTCCAGCCAGTTCATTTGGTCATGGTTTCAACAGCTGTTTCTGACCATTTTATCTCTTGGGATCTCTGTTCAACTTTTATTTGGTTTAAATGCTCCTTTTATTTGCATTGTGAAGGTCTTTGGAGCCAGGCATATGACACACACATGACCCCAAATCCAGCAACAAAATCATCAAATAGCCAATCCTGTGGCTGCAGGAACACAGCTGAGCACTGGCAGTGTGCAGGAGCAGCAAGGGACCTGGGGCACAGCCCTGCTTCATTGCTGCTTCCCACTGGTTTTGTTTGCTGAGGATGGCTGTGCTGCAAATTACATCAAGAGTGAAATCCATGGCCTCATTTGTGATTATCTGCCACTTCCAAGGACTGGAATGCAAGTTATGTACACAGGGCCAGCTTTGCTTTAGTTGGGCCTTCCTTATGTCACAGGGAGGAAGGGGAAACTATGCATCAGTGAATGCCTCTGCTGGCATTTGGTGTCACCAGCTCTCCTTGCAGGTCACCAGCTTGTGCTTAAGTGTCTTTTAATGTTCTGCTTCAGTGAAAATAATTTCCAAGAGAAACAAGAGAAAATGCCTGGCTCAGGCCCACTAACTCTTGTATGGCCTTTTGCTCTGGAGTGGTGGTTAAAGGATCACCATTGCAGGGCAAACCACCAACTGCTTTGAACCTTGCTTTCTGTCTTTAGCTTTATCATCTATATGCTCAGTCTAATGTAGGAAAACTTAGCTGTGATCTAATTTATGTTGCCCCATGTGACCAAAGAGAGAAGAACATTATAGTCTCCTCTATAGTTAAGAAGTTCCATCTGCTTATTTCAAGACTAGATTGCCTGCTGTTTCATCAAGAGAAAATGACCTTAATGCAGGCACCAGTGTGAAAAGCTGGCTGTGCTTCAGGGGCAGCTCAGGGTCTCCAGCTCAGCACAGACTGTGACCTGACAGCCACTGCTGGGACCCTTTCAGGAGCTCTGTCCTGCTGTCATGGTGGCAGCATTGCTTTCTGACTTTTTCCTGCCCTCTCAGTTGAAATGGAAGAGATGCTCAGTGCAAAGAACGTTTTTCCTTGGTATAAATTTCAAGATGTGCCACTGAGATGTGATGCTGACCTGGGCTGTGATCATGGCATTTGTCGTCATCTTTCTCTCCTTCAGTTCACCCTGTTGTTCAGGCATAATCCCAACAATACATACATCCCTTTAGTCATGTTGAGTCGTCTTCCTCTTTTCCAGACTTTTTAATTCTTCCTTGCCTCTGTGTTAATAACATTGACAAACAGGCTTCATTTTGTAACAAAAAAACATAGACTGATGGTAATGAAGAAATACATGGCAGAGGAGATATAAACTTAGACCTGCCATGTGTTTAAGCACACAAGGGTCAAAGGATGCTTCAAAATTCTATGTGATGCTGACATGTTCTGTCTCATTTATGTCTTACTAATGGACCAGATCCTGGATGAGGTTGAAAGGAGAAGGGGAATATCTGCTGCCCTGGTTTATCCATTTATGAGAAGTCTGATGGAATCTCCTTTTCCTGCACCTGGAAAGACAATCAAAGTCAAAACCTTCCTGCCTGGAGCTGGAAATGAGGTAAGAAGCAATTGCAAACATTAAAAGTCAAAGCCTTGCCCTTTACCACTCCAGTGTCAAAACAGGAAAGAAAAGCAGGAGGAGACAAATAGATCCTGCAGGGCTGTGGGGTGGCAAACCCTCAAAATCAGCAGAGTATGAGCTGCACCACTGTGGACATGCTAATGCTAGTTCCCATTGATGATTATAGGCCAATTTATGGTAATGTATTTATTATTTTATGTTTATTAATAAGTTGTGTGTAAGAAAAGCAGCCAACACAAATGTCCCAGTGTGCCAGGCCTAGTGCAGCTCAGAGACTGCAGCCTTGCTGGGCCTTATCACAGTGATAACAGGCCAGTGTGAGTTTCCCATGCTGTCTGTACCTGAGCACTTCAGCAGCTGCTTATTACAAGGTTATTTCAAACCTTGTTACTGCTGGTCCAGGCCATGGTAGGAGTGACCAGCAGCATTTAAATGGCTCTCTGGTAATGAATACCTTTAAACTGGCTCTCAAAGGAAAGTATGTCATGTAAAACTCTTTTGAGTGCGTGTGCACATATATAATAGATGCCACTTCTTTTTATTCCTGACTCAATAGGAATGCTAGGTAGGAGCCTAGCATTAGACAACATGTGCCTTATTGGAAATGGCAGTATTGATTAAAAGGCTTTTTCAGCTTGGGGCTGGCCTGCCATTTACCATGTCAAATTTTGTTCTCTGCATGCCCCTATTTAAGAATAGAGTAGATCCACTCAGATGGTCAAGCATATACAGGAGATTAATTACTGAAGACAGGAGTAGAATTTGTCCGAGTTATTAAAAACAGAGAGAAGAAACTCCCCTTTAGGGTTATTTCACTCTCCTTAGGGTTTTTTTACAGTCTCTTTGTTATTTTTGCATTAAGTTGTATTTTCTCTAAATGTAACGCCAGTGACTTGAATGGAGTGGGCCTGTAATGTATGGTATGAAATGTACAGGGTTCCTTCTATAAGTGACTTGCAAGGCATTTTAAAATCACATGCATTTTCTTCTGAAGAGGCAACATCTGAAGGAGTGATTGGCATAACAGGGAAAAGAGCTGACAGTGCTTTTTCTGTGTGAATGTAACTGGGAGCCATGATCTGCAGCTTCTCTATCCTCTGCTCAAGCTTCTGAACTCTCCCAGAGAAAAATATTGAGATAATTCCAACAAACAAACAATTCTCTTCTGGCTAAGCTTTGCTCTCTGTTGTGCTAGTACAAACTCGTTATTTAAATGGAATGCACTGGCTTAATTAGGAACAGAATCTTATCCTTCCATTGTGGCTCCTCTTGCCTAAACAAAGATGGTGATTAATTGGGAAGCAGACAGTGTGTTTCTTTGTGATGAGCAGACTGAGGCAGCAGGCTTTGCCAGGCAGCAGAAAACATCCCTGGTATTTGTAAAAGCTGCCATAACTTGCATTGCATCCTACCCTGCAGCAAGATTTTCGTGTTGGCAGGTTTGCAGTAGAATCAGCCCCTCCTGATTTGGCACATGCACTTGATTTGAGCCTGCAATCCCAGTGCTAAGGAATGGAAGTGGGCACCTTTGCTGATTGTGAAAAAGAGTTAGGCAGCATTTCCAAGGAGCCATTCCTGGTACAGTCACTCCACAATTTGTTTCTTGCTGTTGTTTGGGGCAGCAGCTGAGTGATGGGGGTCTATACATCACACTCTTCCTGTATTTCAGGCTTAAAAAAATCCAGTCTATTTGATTTGATACATACTGTTCTAAGAGTGGCTTTCTTTTTACAGTTGTTGTGTTGGGGATCACAAACAATATCTCAACTAAACTGATATGAACTTATTTTGTTTACAGTATCCTGTGATCTTGAGCATATTCTTAAAACAGTGTTTGTGAGGAATTCTGTAAGGGCTACTCCAGTTAAAACCTGATCCAGTCTGCTTGTGGAATTTACTGTCACGTGCATGAAAACATAAAACTAGTCTAAAGCAATAAAGTGATGGTGATTTTTGGACATATGGAAAGAAGATGCATGCCTGTTCCTGTTGATATATATTCAGAGATTTCAACATGGCTTCAAGTTGGCCAACTTCTTCCCTTTCCCTTCTGTTTCCTCAAATTCCTCAACAGTCAGTCATTTGCTCTCTTGTACTTCATATTTTTCTCCTTCTGTTACTCTCTTCTTCACGTTATTTTTCCTTCTTCTTTTTTCTGTCCTCTGTCTTCAAGTTCCACATCTGAACATGTCAATTGCAGAGTAAAAGGAAGATATAATAAAGAAATCAAGGAAAAGGCATTTGAGAAAAGGAAGGAGAGGGCCAGAGGTCATGGACGAAGTATGAAAATTAGACTGTAAAGGGATGTCACAACTCACCTTCTAAGACCTTGTCCTGACTCCCCAGTTAAGTATATATATATGTATGTATCTTTATATGAAAAGAGAAAGATTTTAAACATTATCTAGTGAATTACACATTACAGAAGAGAGGAAATAAAGTAAATTGGGTTCAAAGTCTTCATGGCCTTTTAGCTGAGTTCCAGGCTCCTATCTAGATGTTAATATGAATTGTTAGCCAAGTTCAGAACCCAATTTACCTTGACTTTATGGCTGTTTCAACCCTCTAAGCTTCCATCTCCAGTGTTTGATTGTTCACTTGCTTCATACTCTCAATTCAGCCAAGCTTTACATCCCTTAAAGAATGTTTGGAAGGGGGAATTATGCTTCCCTTGGAGATGACAGCAGACAGTGCACACAGCTGTATTCTGGGAAAAATGGCATGCCAGGAATTGTGCAATACACCATTTTTCTGTGCCTGCACACGAGGGGCTGGGTCACTGTGTCCCCCCTCAGGCACAGGGCAGTGCTGCAGTATAGCATATACTTTCACCCCCAACAAAAGAGAGGAATGATGAGGAGGACTCCATCTTATCAGAAGGCCAATTAATTACTTTATTATACTATATTATTGTATACATTACATCTAAACTGAATCTGCCAAGCACTCAACTGCACTCTACTGCACAGAATCCTTGACTGTCAGCTGACAGTCCCCACACCCACACACACCCACACCTGGGTTCGATTGGTCAGTGAATCAAAGGACTCACACCAGAATCCAATTATGAATTCCCTTCAGGTAAACAATCTTCCTCAATGCATTCCACTTGTGAACAACACAGGAGCAGTAAATGAGATAAGAATTGTTTTTTCTTCCTCTGAGGTTCGGAGAATGTGAATCTCAGAAATATTCTTGGGAAGAATTGCGCCTTGCTTTTCTCTGTGAAGAGAAACGTGGCTGCCCTGCAGGGCCGGGCTGGCTGCAGGCGCCGGCAGTGCTGACCCCGCTGTTGCTGGCTGTGTGCAGGTCATCGAGCTGCGCAGGCCCATGGACTCCCGCCTGGAGCACGTGGACTTCGAGTGCCTGTTCCGCTGCCTGAGCGTGCGGCAGATCATCCGCATCTTCGCCTCGCTCCTGCTCGAGCGCCGCGTCATCTTCGTGGCCGACAAGCTCAGGTGAGTGCTGCAGGCACCTGATGCACGCGTGCAGGACGGCGCTGTCTCTGGATGCACGAGGCTTTAGGAAATGTACTGAATGGTTTTCAGATGGCAGGATCTTCTCACTGCAGGATTTAAATGTCTTTGTACATCCATGGGTGTTCTATCACTTTCCCACCTGTAAAATGGCGATACAACTTCTCACCTTCTTCACAGTCAGCAAATGTTTGCACAGCGTTTTGACACAGTGTAGTGCCAGCAATGTTTCTGTCAGGTTTTGGACATAGAGTACACAGAAAGAGTAGCAGAGGTTATCACTGAGGTGCTTTACCTTGTGCTTATGCAGTGCAGGCAGGGAAGTGAGGTGCTGTGATCTCCCCTGATTTGCTCTGTGCAATGCTGAGACTTTATGTTGGGCTGTTTCAATTCCTGCCCTATGAAACCCAGCTAGTGGGAGTGTTAAACTGCTATCACAGTGCTTCCCAACTATTTAGGATATTTTTCCTGGTGCTCATGTGACCTGAAAACATTTACTTTTGGAAGCTCCATCTTGGGCTCCTTGCTAGAACCTCTGAACACACCTTTTGCCTCCCTGCCCTTTGATTGCAATCTCCCCTCTTTGTTCCTCTGAAGCATGAACTCGGCCCTAGGTGTAAGGAGTGAGAGCAACAGGCCACATCTCCACATGGCCTTTCCCAAGGAAATGGGAGCTCTGTGTAAGCTGCACCCCTGCCCCACAGCAAAGAAGCAGCCCATCTTATTTTTTAGATGCTTCAAGAAAAGCATCTTATTTTTTAGATGCTTCTGTAATCCATCCAGAAAAGTGTGGGTAATGTAAAGAAGACATTCTTTTCTATGGCATGATACATAATAAAAAAAGGCAAATAAAAGTAAAGCCTGTAATTTATTAGACTCAGGAACATCCAGCATCTTTTAAAAGGACACCAGAGGCTGTATGGGAGGTTAAAAACACAGATGGATCTACCCAAACAAACTCTGCTAAACATTTTATCAGTCCCGACCTCCTCTGAATGACCGCCAGAAACAATAGCTGCATTTAGTGGCCGCCAGTGTATATAATAGCAAAAATACTTTGCATAGTAAAAGCTTTACAACCTTTAGGGGAGAATTTCTTAAAGCTGCAGACCCTTCTCAGGTTATAAAGTTACTTCCTTAGCAGTCTTTTTTGTGTCTAGAACAACAGGAACATTTTATTTTTGTCCCTTCTCTTGTCAGTAACCCTTGGTTTAAATGACCATTTGGGATGCCTTAATTTCACATAAACCTGTGATGAGAATTGTGTAGCTAGTCCAAGGTTTCTGCAGTACTTTAGTAGATATATGAGTCACACCATGAATATTGGAGCAGGTAGCTTTAGAAATACCGTTGGTGTGTTCCTTCTGACTTTTCTTACAGCATGTTTATTCACTTTATTCTGTCTGTTTCTGTTTTGCCAATGTCATATAGTGACCTGGGCACTGTCCAGGGAAAATCAACAATTAAACCTACTTTGACAGGCTCAAGGTAGCTTGGCATGGAAAACAGTTGTGTTGCTGATAGTGAAGGCTTGTGGTAACCCAGGACTTTATCAGGCAGCCAGGGTTTTATACATTGCAACCCTGGCTGGGAGTTCAGGCTTGCCTGTGCAATTACCTTTCTCTTGGTAGCTGCCTAGTCCCACAGGCCTTGGAGCATGGAGTAAGAGTTCTGCTTACAGACAGTGTGCTGCTCGCCCTTTGGCACACAGAAATAAGGCACCAGGACCAACAGGAACCAGAAATTATAAAGATCCCTTTTGGTAAACACATATCCCTACACTGTGCTCTCCTGCAGAAGCTGTTCTCCAGTGAGCTGTTGTTTTTGTGTCAGAGGGGGCCATGGGCTAAAGGCCATAACACAGGAGAAAAGAGAGGATTCAGATGGATCTGAGAGGCTTGGGAAGTTTTGTGCTTGCTCCTGTAAGAAGGGACAGAACCTTTCTTACAAGAAGGGCTTATGTTCATGTGCTTTACTATATCCACATGTTCCCTTTATTGTATGTGTATATACTTGGTTTCATTTGGTAAGAGGATGACAAAATCTGATGTGGTAGATAAGGTTCTGCATGCAGCCTTGTGGATCCTGAGCTATCCTTCTGACCCTCTGACCTGCTCAGTGTCACATGCTGGAAACAGAGCACCTCTTTCTTATCCTTTGTCTGCACTGTCTGGGATCCCAAACACTCTGGGATGGAGACCACTTCCTGCTCTGTGTGTGCAGCAGCTCTGCTTTGTGCACTGTGGTCCTGCTCAGCACGGGGATCTAGGAGGTACTGTAAACCAAAAACTAATAATGAGTCCTTTGACAAGTGCCTGGAGAAAGTGACAGTGGATTTAAATTCAATACTTACTGAGATTTGCATGGTTTAAATAAGGATGAAGTCTAAAATGAAACACTCTGGCTTTGAGCTAGTAACTGTCTTCTTGGAACCTTTGCCTTGTCTGACATGGGTTTTGTTTATGGGCATCCTGGCTGAAAATGGAGTTTACCAGTAATGTGGGAAAAAAAGAGAAGCTAAATATCTCACAGGCCCACTCTGTGCCCAAAGAATGAGAGCAGGAAATTAAAATGATTTTACAAGGGTTTGATTTCTGTATGTACCCAAAAACTAGCTTAGAAATAAATGATGTTGGGGTTTAGGCTTCAAACAATAAGATGCAGTGGGCTTTTGTGGCTGCCTGTTTCCAGCAATAAAGGATTTCACACATTATACAAGTCTGGGAAAGTCATGCCTGGTGAAGTGAGATTCATTCAGTAAGTTGTTATTTATTGTTCTTACAGTGCCCAGAAGGTGCCAAAATTTAAAGTCCTTGATTGTTGCAGGAAGAGATTGTTTGTTAACACAGAGAATGATGCTCCCAAGTAGTGAGGAAACAACAGCAAAGTTCTGAATGACAGCACTGTGAGGTTGCCCTAGTTAGATATGTGCAGTTAGGTTTGGGTCTTTTCACCCCCAATAAGTTGATTATGTATTTTTTCTGCTTGAATTTGGGTGAATAAATCCCTGCAGCTATTTGCTCACCTTCAAAAACGAATGTGAATCTGCCAGAGACCTTTCAGAATTTTGCTTTCAGTGAACAGTGGAGCAGACAACAGGGAAACAAAAATAATGATAAAGAAACTTGGAATAATAATAATAATAATAATAATAATAATAATAATAATAATAATAATAATAATATCACAAAAAAGGAAAAACTTAAGGCTCCAATTCCTTAAAATCTGCTGAAGACACAGCTGATGTGATATGCTTCAGGCCAGCTCTAATCCCTGTCCCACTGGGACCCCCTGTTTATGTTCCCAATATTCTGCCTGTTCACCCCAACTCTGGAATAGTCCTGTGCCTGCCAGCTGCACTCCTGTGCCATCCTCTGGGGTTTGAGAGGCAGCAGATGCAAAACCAGTGGGGCCTGGGGCTCAGGAACATTGACCTTGCTGCAGGCACAAAGGTAGCAACAGAAAATAAATAGAAAGCAAACATTGGAAGAAAAACATTTCTCTGCTTGTTTTAGTTTTATGCTGGGGAAACAAATTTGTGGACATGTTTGCTGAGGAGATGGTGTACCCATGTGTGGGAGAACAGCCTCTTTGCCTTTTCCCTTGAATGTTTGGAGAGGGAAGGGAAGACCCTGGACATAGCAATGCCCTTTTGTTATAAACCCATTTTTTATATATAAAACCCACTCTTGCTGTAATCCACTATATTGGGAAGGACTCTGAGGATATTTTGCTTACGTTTCACATATGGGTCCAGTCCAATGCCAGCCACAGTCAGTGGGAGTGTTTGGATGAAGTTTGTTTTTTTGCTATGGATCCAAATCCTCCAATATTCTTCTTTTGAAAACTTTTGGGGCTGTGAAATGCTTCTATAGAGCCCCTTCTCTTGTAAAAGACAAAACAACTTCTCATTGTTGTGAATTTTTGTTTTATATGAGGTATTTCAGCTACTTCTCAGTGAAGCAGGAGCATGGGCCTGAGGGAGAAAACCCTAACCCTGCTCCTTCCCACAGTATTTGGAACTGCAGGAGGAATCTCTCTTCCAGCACAACTGCAGAAAGTCCAGGCAGATCCCAGACCTGACCAAAGGTTACAGGCTGGAGACAGAAACACTGACTAATACAGGACAGAGCAGAAATATGTAAATAGTGGGGAAGTCATCCCACAGGCATGTCTCTGTTAACCCTGGAGCAGAGGAGGAGCAGAGTGTTCTTGTGTTCAAGGGCAAAGGCTTTCAGAGCACAGCAGTGTTTCCCCATTCTCACGCACAGACACAGCTCAGGGCTGGCTCTGCTGTGCCCAGGGTGTTCAGGGAGTGGGGATGCCTCTCCTCATGTTTGAGTCTGTTGTTTTGGGGCCAGGCTAGAAGCTGGCAGCAAGAGCTGAGAGGTAGCCTGGTCCCCATTTCTTGGTGCCTACCTAAAACACATCCTTTAACCTAGCAGCCAAAATCATAGCATGATCCTGTAGCTCAAGTTAAAATAGGCAAATTTAAATAAGAGATAAGTGGCAATGTTTTAGTAGTAAATCATTGCTCCTCAGTCCAGTAGCAAGGTCAAGTGGAAAAGCAACAATAGCTAATTTCTGGGGCAGATTACTGAAGTGCAAGCTCATTCTCTATTTCCTTATTGTTCCTTTTTCTTTAACAAAAGTAGGATTTAATTCTTACAAACCAGTCATGGCCATGACAGGTCTGAACAGCTTCACCAACTGCCTGGGAAAGCTCCTTTCCAGTAGCTGTCGTCCTGTAACACTTGTAAAGTCTGCCAGCCTGCAGCTTAAAAGGTAAAAACACTTGCATTAGCACCAAGAGGTGTGCTAATAGAGAGGTTAAATAGATGTGAGCTTTGGCCAGCAATAAAGACTTCCTTTACTTTCCCCATCACAAAAACCTCCAGAAAAAGAAAGGTGAGAGAAATTTGACAAAAAATACATGCCAAAAACCAGCTTGTGAGGGAGAATTTACTGCTGTCAGTCTCTGACTGGTCTGTGCCATTTCTGAGCACAGGCTACAGCATCTTGGTAGTCTTTTAATTATCAACTGTGCATTAAAGATGATGTCTGGAGATGCAGACTACTGCACCTGTGGAATGTGTAGTAGCTCACAGATCTTCTCTCTAAACCCAGGAGAAGTATGGATGGCTGACATTTCTTCTGGTGTATTTTTATCCAAAGAACTTGAAGTGCTGTCATAATACTGTCAGGATTATTGTACTTGTCTGATTTGATATGAAAATAGCCTAGAGAATTTCTTTCACTAATTTCTGCAGTGGAAGGAAGGAGCCCTTGTATAATTATCCAATGTAGACAGAATTTATTCTACAGCAAAAACATCCATTTCTCATGTATGTAACCAGAGAGTTTGTTTCCTCCAGTGAGAGCCAGACCAGCCCCTGTTCAGGGGGCTAGCAGAGCTGTCTTCCAAAATTCTTGAGAGAAATTTTGCACTTTTCTCCCTCTTCTCAAGAGGTAATTACATTTTGTACCACTTGGATTATTTTGTCCAGCACTTAGATTGTGTGATGGCTGATGCCAACAAAGCAGCTGTACACGGACAGTAGGAAAATGTGTGTCAGGCAAAAGGGACAGACCAAGAAACAAAATGAACATTCAAAGCCTCTGGCTTGTTTAATATTCCGCAGTCCCAGAGAAAACAGCCTAATAGTGACATTTTTAATGTGCAATAAACTCCAATGGCATTTTAAATATGCCATGTCCCAAGAAGGGTACAGTCTGTATAAGTTTCCTTTTCTTCCTTCTCTCCTCCCCTGCTTTCCAGTGGTATTTATTTATGTCACTGCAGGCTTTGGCCAATGCTCTACACTGGGAAAACATAATTTTTTCACTTTCAATTTGTGCAAAAAAATTTCTCTCCCTTCCCCATGAAAGGAAATGGGATAAAAAGACGACCCTGCTGCTTGGTAATTCCCTTCTGGATTGCTTATTGACAAAATCTGGCAGTAAATTGCAACATCTTCCCAACTTGACTTTTTGCTCCTTGCAAGAGGATTTAGATTCCCTCTTTTCAGCTTTTAAATGAGATAGATTAGGGTGAGATTGTTCCTGAAAAAATATTCACCTAATAAAATACTTCACCTAAAAAAATACTTCACCCTGCTTTACAGTTGTCCTGCTGTTAACAGTGGAGTGATGGTCTGGGAATCTGAAACCCCCAGTGTGAGCAAGGACAGGTGGGAGCAAAGTTGCCAGTGTGGAAAGAACAATGGGTTAACTCTCCTCTGGAGCACCTGCTCTGAGAGCCCTTTTGTTCTGGATTCATGCTAACAAATTGTCCTGCAGGACAGGGGTTGGAGAACTCTGTGGATACAAAGGATAACTTCACACTTGGAAATGTTTTGTTTGTTTTTTCTTGCAACCACCTGACAAAGCTTGGGCAGGTAGCTGATGTGTCAAAGCAATGACTTTTTTCCCCAAATCCCATTTTCTTGAAAAGGCAAGTCCTCATTCTGTAGGGCACTTTGCATGTCTCTTTCTCCAGAGGCTTTCATGTGCCTTGCTTACACAAATATTACAGCAGCAAAAAATAAAGCCTTTGTTAATACCACAATTCCCCTTTAATCAACTCTTCTCTGCTTTCTTTTAAATTGAGTACTTCAAAGCTACTCTCTGAGAGAGGGAGAGCTCTCCTAACAGTGTTCTTTGCTCTGCAGCTCTCAGCTCCATGGGATGCAGCCTTGGTTGTCTGAGCCAGGGTTGTGCTCTGCAGGTTATCTGTGGGACCCCACACTGTCACTTGGGTGTTCCCAAAAGGGGGGGGGCTGGTTCGGAAAATGCAGCTCTTACTGAACTAAAATCTGGCAAATGATGTAATTTTTGGAGATTTTTGCAAAATTTGGATGAAAACCAAAAAGATAGCCTTTTGTATAGTCAGAATGAACCTGCACATACTCCTTCTTTTATATGTACTAATGAGTTGTTTAATTATCAAACATTGAAAATCGAATTACTTTATGTGACTGAAAAATCCACTGGCTTTAAAAAAAGAACCTCTGAGGGCACATCATCTTCCATGGTGCCCATCTCTGTGAGGCTGTGGGAACACGTTCAGTGTCAGTGATGGATCCATGCTGGGAGGGTAAGACAGCCCAAACCAGGACAGGATGTTGCACACTAAAGCTGAAGGGCATGTGGCCAGACAAGAGTTTATCAATGAAGATGTTGCCCACTCTGTTTTCTGTCAAACACAAGAAGTAGGGACTAGAAAAGGAACCCAGATGATGACACAAAATGTTGGGCAAGTCTGCTCCATGAACTGTGCTCGTTGACACTGCAGTGAGGCAAACCATGGCTCTGTGAATCCAAGTCAGGGAAAACAATAGCAGAAACAGGGTTGTAACCTTTAGTTCATCATAAAAAAATCTCCTCCTAGGAATCATCAATAGCACTAAGGCACTGCTGCCTGTGCTCTCCATAACTCACCTTCAGTAGTCACTGGACCTGTCTCAAAGTTAGGTGCGTCACTGGTGCCCCACTGATAAGCAGCTGCAGCCCTGCTTTTGCCAGACAGGTGAGGACACACTGGGATTCCTTCCTGAGAGGTTTACAAGCTTGGCTGTTCTCCTGCTCCCCTGTAGGAAGCACCACATAGAACTTGAAGTGTGACTTGTGACTTGTAAGAGAAGGCTTGGGTTTGGATTTAGCTCCTTTGCATGGGCCAGAAGTGCCATTTGAGTGGTGTGAAGGTTAAAACAGCTTCACTCTTGGAGCTGTAAGCATAGTTAAAGGATTTTGGAAAGGACAATAACTGATAATTGGCCTGATGTGATGTGGAAAATATGCATTTCCTCCTCAGTCTCAGTGCCCCCCTCTCCCTGCCAGTGTTATCACTTGTTTGCATTCCATGAGATATCACAGAGGTCACTTGCAGCAAAGATGTCAGCATTCAAATTAGGGAAGCCACTGTGGTTGGACTCTACCCTTCACCCTGGCTCAAGCAAAATTTGGTTCTCACTTCTGCATCAGGCTGCTGCTTGCTGGGTGGGGGGAGTGTGGCTGGACCTGGAGGCTGAGGGCACAGGAGCCAGGGCAGCTCTGCTGGCTTGGCAGAGCAATCACCCACCCTAGCAAGTGTTCACTCGTTGAGCAAGGTTCTTGTTTTGTCCAGCTCCTGTGCAGAGTGAGGGATTTTCACCTGCTTCTGGACTGAGCTGTTACCTCAGTGCTGGGAGTACATGTGGATATTTGTCAGGTCTGGGTGAGAGATGTCCCAGCCCACAGCAGGCAGGGAGATCTGCTGTTTGTGCTTTGGGGAGCTCTTTACCCTGTGCCAGAGGGTGACTGTAGCAATAATTCTTGCAGGTGTATGATGATTCAGTTGTGAAATGTTCAGAACTGGCTGCTGAATTTGAGATGGGCCAAATGGACCTGCCTCACCATGATCCTCATATGGATTGCATGTGTTCCCATCCATCATCACATTTACACTGGAGAATTCCTAATTTTATTCAAATACTAGGAGCACAGCCTTGCATTAGTGGATCTCCTGTGCCATCAAGAGAAAAAGCAGCCTAAAATATGCACAGATTTGTCTGTGTTTCCTGAAAAGAAGGATATTGGGTACTGATCAGAGATACAAATTAGCTGCATACTTTAGGCCAACTGCTAAAGACCTCAGGTGGTGACTCTTAGTTCACCTCTTTATTAAATATTTGCTGTATAAAATAAATGCAAAATATTACTCTGTCTTTTACAGTCCAAACTCATACAATTTTCCATGTAATATGAACGCACTATTTTAATTTTAAACATCTTATTGATTAGTGTAGAGAAATCAGATTTAGTAACAGGAAATTCAGAGCTCTCTTTTAGGTCACACATGCAACCACTCCATCCTAAACTTCCTGCAGACACCCAGATTTTTACAGATTCACTTGAAGGTCAGGTGAGGAGAAGTGTTTGGCAGCAGCAGGGGAGTCCTCCTCCCTGTGTACCCCTACACAGAGCTGGACCCTTTACAGAAGGATTCTGCCACAGGGAATTCTCAATCCAGGACGTTAAAATCTAATTATCTGACTTTAAAAATAAATTATATTCTTAAAATTAAAAAATGTATTAATAGTACATTAACATGAAACTACAATATTTATTAGCTTCAAAAACTACAGTCTTTAGTTCCAAACCACCTTAGAAAGGCTTGAAGGAACCTCTGTAGTTTGCCCAGCCCCTGAAGGGCTTCTAGAAAAGTAAAAAATTATTCAAATTTCCAAAGCTTCAACATGCCTTGCTGATGAGAGGCAGCCTTTGCAGCAGCCTCTCCCACAGCAGTGAGGGAACTTGTGGTTCAGAAGGTGTTATTATGTCTTGAGGGCTGGTCTGATTAAAACAGAAGTGGGAAAATAAAGGTCTTTGAGGCTTTATTTCAGAAAAGTATTTCAGCTCAGTGAAAGTAAATTAAAGCTGAAGCTTCTGCTGAAATACTGTGTGGAATCAAAGCCTAAAACAGTAATTTGCCTGTCCCCTCATGCTTTAATTGGTGAGGTGAGGCATGACCTGATTGTAACTCCTGCTGCTCTGTAGTCATTGGAAAGAATTATTTTACTAGTGCCCAGATAATTTACTGGATTAGAATTAATTTGGGTCAAACAAAAATATGTTAAGCCCAAATTCTGGTGTTTGTATTGGTCATAACCTTTTTCCTCTCAGGGACAAGTAAATGTATTTGTTGTGGAAGAAACTTTTCAGTTTGAGAATTGTTCCTGATAAAACTGTGGGTTTGTGTCTGTCTGCTTAGCAGCAGTGGCTGAAATGTAGAGCACTGGTTGTATTTGATTTCCATTTGATTGCCATCAGTGGGCTTTGAGCTTCTGTCACCTTCAGCTGTCCTGCTGTGTGACCTTCCCTCCTGCAGCTGCTGCCCCTCTCAGCATCTCTGGTACTGACAGAGGAGGGGCAAGTGGCCTCAGACAGCCCCACCTCCTTCCATCTGTCTATAGCAACAGGGAGGAACCAGTTTCACCTTGGGACCTCGTAATTTGGCATTACATGTGTGTGATAGCTTCAGTCATGTTCATATTAAATGGTTTTCCCTGGTCCTTGCATTGTTCAGCCCAGCCAGTCACTGTCTTGTCCCTTAATTTTGCATCCCAGCCCCTTTGCCCTCATTTTCCTTTTTACCTGCTCATCAGGCTCATTTTGTCTCCCTCCCCTCCCAGGTCTACCTCCCTGATCTTAATTTTACCTCCTTGCATTTCGTTCAGCCTCTTCCCTGCCTTCCTTTCCTTTCCTTTCCTGCTCTTCTCTCCCCTCAGGCTCTCTGCAGGAAGAAGAAGAAGAACTCTTTCTCCCAGAGGAGCCTTCATTTCTCAGTGTAGCCCAAGACTACAGAAGGAGGTTTTGCTTACTGCTAACAATTTATTCTGAAGAAATTAGCAGCTAAATAAGGCTCTTTTTGGTATGCACAACAAAGATTTTTTAAGATGGCTTCTAACATGGCCAAGTCAGAGTGAGGTTTAGACATCTCTAGGTAGGAGTCCTTGGCACACAGGGCACTCCCTCCTTCACAAAAAAGTGCAGCTAAGATGTTTAATACAAAAAAATAATGTATAATTTCATTTGGTTTTGGAAACAAACTAATCTGATGTTAAGCAAGGGGGAATTGGATCAGCTGATCTCTTGACGTTTCTTCCTATCTGAATTATTTTGATTCTATATATCTTTGCTTTAAATTGAAAACCAAAATGGTTATCCAGAGGCAGACACACAAGCTCAAAAACATCACTGAAAACAAATCAAATTTTGAATCCATATCATGTGAAATTGAGCCTTACAAATTCAAACAATCCTACAAATAGGGAGGTATCCCACAGCGATCAGGAATGGCAGGCCTTAAGGGTTAGTTCTTGTTCAAAAAGCTGTAAAAACATTCAAATTCTTTGATTTAAGTCAAAAGACAGGAATTGAAGATTTTTTCCCCCAATTAAACATCCTAGCAGTGGTAACAGAGAAACAGCGATGATTTTGTATAGGAAGAATTTGTATTTGTCATGTCTGATAGTTTTATACTGGCTGGAAAACTGGAGATGTCCTGCACCATTATAGCAAATGAAGTCTTGGATTCTTATTTTATTCCTCTCTGCCCTTTTCGGTGAGTACTTGGTGGGTTAACAAAAAATGTATCCTCACAGCACAGAACCCGGAATGAAGGACAAACCATTGATGTGGGGGCTCAGGGGGCCTCAGGAGCAGAGCACCTGGGGATCAGGGGGAGTCCTGGAGCTGAGCACCCACACTCTGGAGCAGGGAGAAGGCAGTAACATGTCTCCATTGTCAGGCAGCTTTTCCAGGGCCAGGGATCCTCAAGGGCTCACTTCAAAAGCTGCAGGAGCTCACTGCAGCCAGCTGGAGTTTGGAGACTGTCACTTCTGACACTTAAAAGTTTTCATTTATGTCTTGTCCCTGATGCTATTACTTAGTCTTATCAACCTGATTAATAATGCTGCTCTTATTTATTCTTATGCACCCAGAGAAACCTTTATTTTGTCAGGGCCTTAGAGTGCACAGTACTGCCCTGAATTACTGCCAGCACAGCAACAGCAGTGCTGCCTGCTCTCCATCTCCACCCAAAGTCTATCAGGCTGCCATGGTTTTTACTTCCACTTGCCCTTTACTTGATGCTTTTCAAGTGTTCTACTTTGTCCTTTCCCCCTCTGCAGCCTGTATGTGCTGGAGGGGAGCTGGGCTGAGCACTTGGACTGTAGCCTCTCCCCAGAGTCCTTTAGAGTCCTCTGCAAACCTCTCAGACTGTTTTATCTTGCAGATTTGTCAAAGACCTCTGTGAGAGACTGGAGTTAATCCAGGATCAGGAGAGGCATGGAAGAGTCAACAAGGGAAGTGTCAGGGATCTGTATTTGCTACACAGCTCATCAGTGGCCCAAGGGCAGGAGCTGTCCCAGAAAAGCAGGGCCGTGGCCTGTGATGAGGCGATGTCAGGGTGTGTAATGCCCATGTGAGTCAAGGGATGGGAAGGACACCTGGGAAGGACAGAGCCTCCAGCCTCAAGTGGGAGGAAGCTCTCCTGAGCAGACAAGGGACGTGTGTGAGGGAGGTAACTCAGTCTCAAAGTGCTTGTGGGCTGCAGCATGAATGTGTCAACAGGGCAGATGAAAGTCTTCAGCAAATGTGGGCAGAGCAACATCATTTAATCAGCAGGGAGAGATGAGGAACATAAAAAGGTTGTGGAAAAGTAAACAGTGGAAACCCTTTTTTGTGAATTTACGTTTTTGGCTGTGTTTCTCAATGTGAGGAAGCAGGGAGCCCAGACTGGGTGAGTTGGTCCCAGTCCAGGGCACGGTCCAGAGCACTGGCACAGCACAGAGCTGGCACCAGCCTGAGGTGACACAACTGCTGGGTGGCTTGGCCCTGCATGTGAGGGGTGCCTCCCTCTTCTCCTGGCTGAGGAAGTTTGTCTGTCCCTCAGGGGAAGTGGAGGAAGGAAAGGGATATTCCTGCTTTCTCCTTCAATGCAAATGCCAAACTGACTGTGGAGGTGCATATCAATAGTGAGGTGGGATCAGGGAGCTAAACCAGCAAGTGGTTGTCTGTGCTAGAGGCTTAATCCTGGATTTGGGAGATGGTCAGTGTGTGAAGCTCCCTTGGGCCTGTGAGAAGTTCTAGGTGTGGAGAGAGAAGCAGGAAGGAATGACTGTTGGCTATTGTTAGAAAGAAAAGTGACTTATCAAGGGTATTTGTGGAATATTTCCATTGGGAGTAGAAATTGTAACCGAATATGATTTCAGCAGTTTGAGAGAGTTGGTGACTTGCAGTGTGCAACAAGGCACAGTCCTTGAAACAAGCACAGCCAGCACTGACATCCCAGCCAAGGCAGTGTCCATCCCCTACAGCAGCTTGTCCTTCTCAGAGCGTGCTAATTGTGCTGTGATAAGATATGGATACAGCCTAAGCTTGGAGTTATTTGTTGGTTGGCCAACCCAGAAATTGCTACCAGATATTCTCCCTATCTAAAGGACAGAAAAGGTTCTTGTTAAGTCACAGTGATTTGCTTTTTGATGTAAACTTAAATGGTGTTCATAAGCTGTCTCCAAAATTCAGCTGAGTCACAGCTGTGTCTGAAATTCTGGTGCCTCAGCTCTTAGTCTGAGCTTGCATCTCCCCAGCCAGCAACACAACAAGGAAAAAATCTGTGTGCTATCATGAGAAAATGATTTGGGAAACAAAATAGCCCAGAGGAACATAAATCAACTCTGAGTGAGAAAGAAACAATGTCATAATTTGCCTGTAACATGATAAAGGATCTCTCTTTAAGAGAAATTTGTCTTCAAGAAATGTCTCGATATCCTTGTATAATCTTGTATTAGTGCCTTCACGGGGAGAAGATCAAACACTGAAGGTTTTTTTAATCTAGTGAATAAAAAGGCATAGAGAAAACCAAAATGTTGGCAAATTACAAATAATTTTTTTACAAGATGAAAAAAACCCATGGAAATCAAGAAGTATCAACAACAGCTAGAACATTATGCAGCATTCCTGTAAAAATGCACAGGCCAAATGGAAAAGCCCACTCTCCAAACCAGCTCTCTGGAATTGCCCTAGAGTATTAAAAGTGAAAATATTTTGAAAATCTAATTTTGATGATTCTGTTGCTTTACTTTTTGTGCTTCACACACCTTAAAGAAAATAAACCATTTGACCTTACTGCTTAATTCTCATAAACAAGAACAGTTGGATAATGTGTGGGTTGCACATTTTGAAAGGAAAAACTGCAGCACACTTGGTTTCCCAGGGTAGGCCTTTCTTTTTTTACTTTACGAAACATGCTTCTCATCAGTAATATCCCTTTAAAAGGTTCTGAACTGTATTTTGAAGATTTAGTCTGCGGTTCCTTTACACCCATCACCTCTGAATTTTACCTTACAAACTGTGAAATGTCACTGAAGTGAAAGGTGTGTATTCATTCTAAATACGAATCTTTCCTGCTACAGCAGAGACACAGGCACTTTGTACGAGCAGGAGTTTGGTGACAGCTGTAGGAGTCCTGCAGAGGGGTGTCCAGCAGGGATGGCAGCAGGAGATTCTGGGGGCTGGAAGCTTGGAGGGGATGTTTCATGGGGATGAGATGTTCCAGAAGGAAAGATTTTCTGAGGCTGAATTTAAGAGCTGTGTGCAGGATGCTGAAGTGCAGAGGCCAAGGCGCTGCCAGGGCAGTGGTGTGACTGTCGTGGGGTGCTGGTACAGGGCACCCCTACTAGAGCTGGGTGCTGCCACAGGACATCCCCAGCACTCTGCTCCCTGGGCTCTGCCCTGCCCTGCCCCAGCTGGCTCCCAGGAAAGCTCAGGAAGAGATTCCAGTGTCCTGGGCTGCAGGCTGAAGCCTCCCCAGCGTGGGAATAGCAGGCACAAGAGGCTGCAGGGGCTGATTTACGTCACAGCACTGCGTGTAACACAACATGTTACAAAAGGGCATTTTACAGAAAGGAAACAAATACTCACTGAAGAATGTTTGTCTTCCCACTTTTAGCTTAACATGGCTCTTTTTTTAGTTGCTCAGCTAAGATGACTGAATTTGTTGTAGGTGAAAATGCCAGGGAGGCATTGAAGTGATCTTGAGGAAGTGCTGGGAGTCTGTACCATGTTCCACAGCTCTTCCAAAACACACAAGTGTGCTTGCTGTGGTAAATGCTTGAGACCAAAATATGAGGCAATGGCAGCACCATTGCTTGTTATATATAAAAATACAAATTAGAGAAATGCATAATTTTACAAGAGTCTTGTGTCAGGCAACATTTGTTGTAAATCCATGCTGGGATTGTCAGATCTTAAAGGAAGTGTCAATTAAAACCAAGCCATCAGATTATTTGCAGTAAAACACAAGGATTTGCTCTTCCCCAACATTTTCTCTCTTTTTCCCTTATTCTCATTTTTCTCATGCAGCAAACTTTGAAGGTAAATCACTGATGGGAACAAACAGGTGAAACCTTTCCTCTGGCCTTGGAACAATTCACAACTGAAGAAAAAATGCTGATGAAGGTTATTCTGGTGGAGGTCTGATGCCACCTAAAGTCTCCACCAAGTCTTGCAGTAGAAGAAATGAGCATCTTTCCCAGCATTTTAAAGCAGTAACTGCTCTGCAGTTATTATTTATAGTTCTTTATGGCTACATTAAGCACAGCAGAAGTTTGCAATGCAAGAAAATTAGTTCTGTCTGTTGGATCCAAATTTCTGTCATCTCAGCCTGTGAGAGGCAGACATTGTAGCTGTGATATGGAGAGCTTGTCTTTATTCCCATGATGTTAAAACTCACTTGGTAATGATGTTCCTTAATTTTTAACATTTGGAAACCATGTGACTGTAAAAGGGAATTGGATTCAGTAGATGGAAGGACATTTGTCATGATAATATCAAGCCTGAAAGTTCAGGAGCTACCAACCTGTATTTTAGAGTACTCTGCTGAGCAGGATCAATACCCTTATCACTGAAGTTGGTTAATAAGTCCTTTAAAATGTATTATAATAAAAAGATGCTATTGTCAAAAAATGCACTATCTTTGAAAACTGTGTTGCTTTTACCAGCTTTCCTTTGGAACAGGTATTGATTGTTGGGGGCTTTTTATATCTGATTTGGTAGAGTTTTTCGTGAGGATTTTTTTCCCAATTATATTTTCCTTTTCCTTTTCCTTTTCCTTTGTTCCTGTAGTTAGGAACCTTACTATTATGCTTTTTTACTACTGATATGCTCATAACAGCCAAGATCTGAAGTTGCTTTTGGGTTCTAAGAATTGTTCAAAGTGGCTGCTTTTGAGTGCTTTTTGGAACATTGAGTCTTGACTTCTAGATCAAACCATCTCCTATGAAACAAATAGATTCTAGTTTGAAACAAGCAGGTTCTCGTTTTGTACCTTTGGTTTGAGGTGTGCTGTGAGCTGCCACACTGCACAGCACAGAGAGGGTAGGGACTGGAAGGGGACCAAGGCCTGTCTGAAGACATGAGTGCCAGAGAGGCAGCACCTTGGGCACTTGTATTTCAACAGTTTCCCAGTGGATGGAAGGTGTTGTGAACCAAGAAAAGCCTTTGCTGACCTGTTGTTCCTCTCTCCCCAGCACCCTGTCGAGCTGCTCCCACGCTGTGGTGGCCCTGCTGTACCCCTTCTCCTGGCAGCACACCTTCATTCCTGTCCTGCCCTCGTCCATGATTGACATCGTGTGCTGCCCCACCCCCTTCCTGGTGGGACTGCTCTCCAGCTCTCTGCCCAAACTCAAGGACCTGCCTGTAGAGGAGGTAGGAGCTGCACCCCAATTGTTTGTCTGGAGTAAAGCTGGCCTCTCCTAAGAGAGGGCTGCCACTGGGACATAAATCCTCACATGTTTAATTTTTAATCTGCCTCTTTGTTTCTTCTCTGCCTGGTTCTCATTGGCAACTGCCTCTTGGCAAAGCTGCAGCAGTAGCTTTATTCTTCTCTTTTATTCTGCCTCTCTTCCACACCTGGCACCTTGTCAGAGACAAGTGAATGTTTACCTGGTCACCAGTATTTAGGGTGAAAATATGCTGATTTGTTCTGGAACAAGAGGAAGCCATCTGCTATGACATCTCTTAATCCTTATGGAAGTGGTCCATGAAGCCATAGCCCACACAGGACACAAAACCTTTAACAGTTTTAATTTCTAAGGCTTTGTTGTTACTATATTGGAAATCAAATGGGAGTTGCACTTCATCAGCTCTTCCAGTAAAAAAACCACAAAACTACTCAAGGACACACTCTTTTCTCTCTTGCTCCTATTAGTTTCCTGTCATTTTTCTAAGGAATTTTCTTGTGCTCGCTTCCAAGGCCCTGTGTGCCTCTGGCCCAGGTAAATCTCTGCTCCCTTTCCCTTCTGCTTTCCTAACACTGCTCTTCCACATCTTCCCAGCTCCATCTCTCAGCTTTGCTGCTTTTTTATCATGAGTATTTCACACCCTTGCCCTTTGGAATCCCTGCTGCCTCCACATTGTTTTCTTTAAACCTTGAAACACTTTTTAACTGCATGTTAACAAAATTATTAGTTATAACTTGCGTAGATTTCAGAAAAAAACCCTTTTAGCTTTTTTTAATATATTAATCTAGTATGAGATCTGTTGTATCTATGTTAAATTAGACTTGTAGCTCTAAAGAAAACCTTCATGTTGTTTCATAAAGCACACAACCTCTTGTTTCACAGTAGGAATTTGATTCATGTTGAGGCTTGTTCAGCAGATGATCTTTTGCTATTAAAAACCAATGAACAAATGAATGTTTTCTGTGTCTTCAGATACATTTCACAGCAGTGTTTTCTTTCCTGTAGGCTTTGATGGTTAACCTGGGATCTGATCGATTCATCAGACAGGTAAAGTACAGCTCAGAATGCTGCCATGCAGTCTAGCAAGCTGTTTACTCCTGTGGTGTGATTGGGTTTCTTTGATCAGAGGGATTTGGCAGGAATTGTATGTGCAAAGGGAAAACGATGAGGGAAAAAAAGTTCTCATTTTCTGTTCCACCTGCAAATAAGAACTTCTCAGTAGGCAGAAGGGATTGAGGCTGTGACTGACTGTCAGAAGGAATCAAGAACTGTATTCACAGTGGAAAGAAAACATCCAAAGATAATAACATCACTTTAGCAAGAAAACTCACACACTGTTGGAGGTGAAAAGGACAAAAATAGCAAAGAAAATTCCCGAGTGAGAGCACAGAGGTGGAGAATAGTTTAATGTGACAGGAAAAGCAGAAACCTTGTAAACAAGGAGATGAGGGATCACCATCTCCTGACAGTCATGTGACACTAAATAATTTCAAACCAACAGTCTGCAGGTTGCATGGGGAAACTTTTGTGTTCAATTCCCTGGCTGGTGAACAGTGGCTGTGGAGCTAAGGCTCCTGTGCTTGCCTGGCTTCTGGTGAACAAGCATAAAATAAGATGAAAAAAGCAACAGGGGCAAGACCCAGGAAACAAGACAGACTAGAAAACATTAAAAACAACAGTCAAGGACCAAAGGAGCTGCCTACACCAACTACAGCACTGTGTGTACATCTAGCAAGGTTTCACATGATGTGTATTTAGTAAAACAGAACTATTTGGACTCTTTGTGATGTGAAGAGCTGGTTCCACATTTCTGTGTTTACCTGCTCTTTGGATTATCATTCTTGATTTAAATCTTATTAAGAGTGACAAGAAATTTTTAGAAGTATTTGTTAGTTGCACATAGATTCTCATTCTTTTATTTAGGCAGCCATGACAGTAGCAGATGCAAATACTTTTCATCTGAATTCTAAACCTGCTGAAAGTATTTGCTGGAGTTCCTGAATGATTATTGTGGCTTAAAGATTTTTTTTCCCTCCATCAGATGGATGATGAAGACACACTATTGCCTAGAAAATTGCAAGCTGCTCTGGAGCAGGCTCTAGAGAGAAAGAATGAACTGATAAATCAGGATTCAGATAGTGATTCAGATGATGGTAAGTTCCATTGGAAACAGGGACTTGTGTAATAGACAAATGTAGGTAGAATTGTGATTTTCCATGCAGGAGAAACAAAGATGGGACTTGAGGTCTCAAATACCTTTGGTGACATCAAAGGCTGTCTCTGAGCACACAAGAGAGTATGAGACTGATAGCATCAACAGACAGAGATACCTCACCTGTGGTTTATTTTAATTTCTTTGCGAATGACAAGGACTCCCGTGAGTCCCTCTGAACCTTTGCTCAGAGGTTTGCAGTTAACATGGCCCTAACTCAATCCAGATAATTCTCCAGGCTTAGGGGTGTGTCTGAGTTTGGAGTTGCTCTTGGCACTCGGTATTTTCAGGGGAGAAGCAGGTACCACCAGAAAAGAATTTTAGTCCAGGATGGGTTGGGCTGTCTCTGAAGGTTCATATTTCTCTTCAGCAGTGATAAAAACAGCCCAGGGTGAATTGAGATGCCTGTGGTTAAATGGTATGAAACAGGCCCTTATTCAGTTTTTGGAATTTATTTCTAATCATATGTATTACATATATAAGACTGTTTAAACATCTCAGAAATGATGAAAGCCCAAATTCTACAACAGACCATTTTTGATCAGTTTTTGGTACAGACTTATTATCCTCAGGGAAAAATATTTCAATGCTGAGTCATTCAGAAGCTTTTGAAGAGAATTTGCTCAAGAGTGAAAAGAGGAGGTTTGATTTTGATGCAACACCCATCAAATGTTTAATTTGCTGAGCTGTGTGCTGAGGATTTGTAATTCTCGCTGACTCTTGGTCACGGAACACCAATTCCGCAGACTGGCACCGTGGTTATGGCGCTGTCACCCTCTCCATGTGCATCCAGGTGTGCAGGGAGCCGCTGCCGCTCCTGCCAGTTGTTAGCGCGGCATCAGGGAACCGGGAGATGCACAGCCCGGCCCTGCGGGGATAATGCTGACAGCTCTGGTAGCAGCTGATTTTGGTGTCTTATTGCTGCCTTATTTTGCAGAATGTAACACCCTGAATGGATTAGTGTCTGAGGTTTTTATCCGATTCTTTGTGGAGACAGTTGGCCATTATTCCCTGTTCCTAACCCAGAATGAAAAAGGAGAGCGTGCCTTCCAAAGGGAGGCTTTCCGTAAATCTGTGGCCTCCAAGAGTATCCGCCGCTTCTTGGAAGTTTTCATGGAATCCCAAATGTTCGCTGGCTTCATCCAGGACAGAGAGCTGCGGAAATGCAGGGCTAAAGGTACGGGTGGCTGTCTCCCCTGCGCTGCGCGTTGCGCTGTTCCGCTGGGGTCCCGCGGGTTGCGGCAGCGCCCCTCCATCCCCCTGTGCTCACCGGGAAGGCGGAAACCATCCCTGAACTCCTGCCCGGTGAACCGGAAGGTCGCTGCGAGCGGAGGCTGCCGGGGCGGGAGCCGGGGCCCTGCGCGGGGACCGGGATCAGCCGGACACGGCTCACCCCATCCCTGTCTCCGTCTGCCGCAGGGCTCTTCGAGCAGAGGGTGGAACAGTATTTGGAAGAGCTCCCGGACACGGAACAAAGTGGAATGAACAAGTTCCTGCGAGGCCTTGGTGAGGAAAATCTTTAGAAGTATTTCTGAAATGAATTTTCATTGTGATGCTGGGTTTTGGTTGTGGTGTTTTTGGTTTTTTTTTAATTTGAAAAAGCCGTACCCGAGGTGAAGTGAGGTAGTCAAGTGGTTTCAGCGTGATAGGAATTACAAAAAAGAAAGCAAAGAAAACATAGTTAAAGGTGATAAAACCAGATTTAATGATGGTGCTTGTTAATACTTTCATTTTCACTTGGGGATGGGGGAACCAAGCCATGATCGAGGAGTGGAACAGGAAGGGGTTGGGGCAGTCGGTGTTCTGTAACTCAGCTCTGCCTGCTGATGCTGATTACAAGTTACACCCATTTGCTGTCACTTTGGATTGACTTTTGCTATCTGCTGGAGACTGACGGTGTGCTTCCTTTAGGTAACAAAATGAAGTTCCTTCACAAGAAGAACTAGCTCCTTCCTGCTGAAACACCAACCCAAAACCTATTTATGGCACCGTGCGAGAGACCTGCGGAGCGGGAGGAGAGCGGAGCGAGCTGAGGCAGCTCCAGGAGAAGATCCATGGATGCTGTGTCAGTGTGCCACGTGATGGCTCCTCCATGTTTTTGGGCAGAGTTTGTACATAATTTGCTGTAAGCTTTTGTAACTGATTTTGTAATGAGCGAGAAAACTGTGGTAAATATTTGTATATTCCTGAGAATACCAGGTGCTTGTTTTTTTTCTTTAGTATGAGTTGAGTTATGCTTGGTGCAAAAACGAGTAGCTGATTATGTGCAGCTGACTGTCTCAGCAGAACCACTGACTCCAAGGGGTGTTTGATGCCTGAACACTGCGGGGTGAATGAGCTCGGGTACATGGGAGAGGTTGTACGCACGGGGCTGCTCTCGTGCGGCACAGGCGCTTGTCTGTCTGTCTGTCTGTTTCCTTCGAACTGATTTTCAAGGAGAAATAACAAAGTAACTTGATAATAAGGTACTTGGTTCACATTGCAGAACCTCCACTTGGTTTGAACTCTGGTCAGTAAACTCCTTATAACCCACTGTGCACTAAGATGCTAAGCCTGGGGAGATCTCAGCTCTCTGACATGCAAGCTGCAGTGAGTAGGTACAGTACAGCCTTTCCTAGTGTATGTATGTATGGATCCTAATAAACTCTGTAAATAGACCTGTTTGTTTATATTCATTGCAAACCTCTGCACTTCCTCATGTGGAGCAGGTACAAACACAGCAACTCACCTGTGATTTTTAAATGAATTTGTAATTAAAATGTAAAGTGGATATTACAAACTTCTCTTTCGGTAGGTTTGCTGTTTTTATTTTCACTTTGGGGTTTCTTCAGTGTTTTTCACCAGGGCTAAGACAAGACATTTTATACCCCTTTTTAAAACATTTTATCCTAACAAAAGCATCTGTTAAAACATTTTTTCATGGGTTAGCAGCGAATGATTTTATCTTTGTATGACAGATACTGCTCCTGACCTATGGAATTTTCAGTTGGCTTTGTGCTGTGCATGGTGCTCAAGTGTCACATTCTTCCTTGATCTAGAAACAGAGCTCCTGTTAAGGTTCTGTAAGTTTTCCCATAGTCTGAAGAAGAAAGTATTAAAAAATATAAAATGCTTCAGATCTGACAGATAATGAAAATTAGCTGAAGCCTCTTACCTTCAAAGGAAACCCACCACGCTTTGGTTTTCGTCATTCTCAGCGTGACTGCTGTGGTTGGATGGGCTTTGAGGCTTGCGCAGTTCCTAACCTGACAGTGGTTCTGGTTTGCTATCAGCCTCATACAGCAAATTCGAGGGGCAGTTCACTGAAAAGGTGAAGTCGTTTCCTTTTTCAGTTACCTCCCTCACACTCCAAAATCTACAAAAGCATCTTAAGTGTATGTGAAATGTCAGTGAAATACCAGGTGCTTTTGCTACAGAGGAAATGTCACCAAAACTGGTAACTTCCATTAGTTTTACTCTGTAATATGCTACAAGTTCCAGAATGATTGCTAGATGTAATTCTTGAGCGTGGAAGGAGTAACGTCACTTGTACAGGTGGCTTCTGGCCTTTTTAGAAACAACAGCTGCTAGTAAATGTAGGGGGAAATACATAATTCCTCTTCAGAAAATGATGGATAAAACTGTATCAGGACATGCTGTGGAGTTACTGCAAAGGCAAGACAAAGCCACAGAATGCCAATGTACAAGAATGTTGTGCTGTAAAACCCATCTCCTGTGCCAAAGCTGTTTTGCTCCATTTGCACTTTAAAAATTAAAGGAGAAAGCTTTTAAACATTGTGTCATCTGTCAACGTGTTCCCATTTTTGTAATGTGAATCTGAGGATACCACTGGGCAAGGTGAGATCATGACCCAAAAGATCTGTGGGTGCCTTTTTGATCCTCAGACTAGAGCTGTGTAAAGCAATCCTTGTGGTATCTGGAGGTGTGTGCTTGAAGGGATCAGACGAACAAAAACCAAGGAGTGCGTTATTTTTCCTACTAAATTAGTTGTTAAAACTAATGTGTTCCTGAGCATGGAATATTGTAAATGCACCAGGAAAATTCTAAAGAAAAATAAATCCAGGCCTGTGTTTAAAATTGGTAAATTTTAATCCTGAGGCCTGTGTTTAAAATTGGTAAAGTTTTGTTTAAAATCTTAACAGTATAAAATCCATTAAAAAAACCCCTAGAAACCAAACTTAAGAAACAGTGACACTCCAGGAATTCACACTCCAGTGTGGCAAGTAATTTTGTTTAAGAACGTAGTGTTCATTTTCCCACTATTATGGATGTGTAATAAAGTGACCAAATGTCCAAATATTGCTAAATTCTATTTAAAGCTCCGCTTTCCGCGCCGGGAGCAGACAAGGAGCGGTGCGGGCTGTGGGCGGGGCCCGGCCCCTCACATCTCCGCCCGCCGCTCCCGCCTCAGCGAAGCCTCGCGAGATCTCGGCCCCGCCCCGCGCGCCTTTGTCCGGTCTCGCGAGAGCCGCGCCCTTTCTCTCCCTCGCGCACGCCGGCAAGATGGTGGGAGCTGCGGCCGGGCCGGAGGGGATGGGCTGGGATGGGATCGGGATGGGACCGGGACCCTGCGGCCGTCGCCCCTCGGTCCCGCGGCGGGACGGGACTGCGGAGTAGCGGAGGGTGGTGGGGAGGCGCGGCTCTGAGCCCGCAGCGGGCGGAAGAGGTGCGGGGAGGCCGGTCCGCCATGGCGCCCGGCTGCGCGGTTCCCGGGGCGGGCGCGGGGTTCTCGTGGCGCTCGCTGCCCGCCTCGCTCACGGCCGCTCTCCCCCTTCCCCGCAGCCTTCCCGGCTCAGGAAGACCCGGAAGCTGAGAGGACACGTCAGCCACGGCCACGGCCGCGTGGGTGAGTGGAGAGGCGGCCGCGGGTGCGCCGGGGCCTCCCCGGCGCTGCGGGGATGCTGCTGCTGCTGATGCTGCTGCTGCACTTCCCGGATCCTTAAAAACGGGGCTGTGCGTGCCGGGCACCCTGGGAATATCGAGCGGTGCTGAAGGCCGCAGCGTGCCGCGGTGATGCACTGATCATGTCCTGCACGTTTTAGACTCCCTGGGTTTATAACTTCAGCATTGGTCAGCCCATCAGTACTAGGTGTGCGACATCTTCAACTTTCAGGGCAGTGCAGTCTCCCTTTCAACTCTATCAATGCCAACCTTGTCACACCACAAGATAAAATAATTAGTTTAAGTTGACATTGAGAGTATCTCTTAAGTATTCTGTGTAATATCAGTGTAACAAGCTTAAAATGTTTTTTCTCAGGCAAACACAGGAAGCATCCTGGAGGACGTGGTAATGCTGGTGGTTTGCACCATCACAGGATTAACTTTGATAAATAGTAAGCTAACGTTTTAAATATCTACTAAACATGCATGCTCATGAGGTAGAAGCAACTGACTTTTATATGTGAATAAGCAAAGTTTTCTGCAATCCTGTGTGTTTTTTCCTTTAATGGGAAGCGTGGCGTTACAGCTACTCATGTCCCCACTTACCCTAAAATCAAAAACCTTTTCACTTGGCATTTTGGGGAGTTCATTGTAGCATTAGGTGAAGCTGGCCAAATTTGCCTCTTAGAGTGTGGTCCCTGCTGAGCAGTGCACGCAGAGCAAATTCAAAATGTGGTGTTAAACCCTGTTGGCTGCACCAGGTAAAGGGGAGGGATGTTGTGATTCCCGAGACTATAGAGTCACATCTGGGCCGTGCCCGTGGTCCTGGTGTGCTGGAGTACTCGGACAGGAACCACTGATCTCTATTCACTGGCTGTGCCCTGCCTGGCTCAGTCGGTCACCGGGTTAGTGACAGCAGTGCCACAGCTTCCCAGGCAGGACAGCCCTCCCTGGGCCCGTGGAGGTGGGGCTTCCCTGGAAATACAGCCTTGGCAGGGAGGGGGATTGAGGTGTGAGCTGTAGGGAGAAGGAACGCTTAAATAGAATGTAATTGTTCCTCGGTTTGGATATTAATCGTTACTGAAGTTCTACACATATTAATTTGAAAAAGAGTGTAACGTGACCTTGTGGAGACCCTGATTTTGTAAGATGCTTGTTTCAGTGTTAGTTTGGAGTTTTGCTTGTTCAGGATGAGTTGAATTGTGATGTAATCTGGAATGTGTTTGTGCCACAGTCACCCTGGTTACTTTGGGAAGGTGGGCATGAGGCACTATCACTTGAAGAGGAACCAGAAGTTCTGTCCCACCGTGAACCTGGACAAGCTGTGGACGCTGGTCAGCGAGCAGACCAGGCTCAACTACGCCAAGAACGAGGCCGGCCTGGCCCCGGTCATCGACGTCGTGCGCTCGGTGAGTGCTGCTGGGGCTGAGCCTCCCCTGCTGCCCTCCCAGGGGAGCCTGGCTGGGCCTGTCCCGCTGGGGAGGTGCTGAGCTGTACATCAGTGCCAGTACTTTGTGCTCAGAGGCTCACCAGACAGATCCCTGGGCTGAGAGTAGTTACAGGAGCACTTTGGGTTTGCATTTTTCCCTAAGACTTCTGTCCTACTGCTGGTGTGTGTGGATGGGCACTGCCCTCCTTTGGGTAGGTGGTAAAGGATGGCTGGTTTGGAATGTTCCTGAAGGAACAAACCGTGGTGGAGCTGGTCTCCCACCATGTCACCCTCGAGACTAGAGTCACATCTCCACATGTTTGGTTGTCTTGGTGTGCTATAGTTCTCGGACAGGAACACCTGATCCAAATTCACTGGCTCTGATGTCCTGTGTCTCAGCCAGCCACCGAATCAGGGACACTGCTCTGCCTCTGCTGGCCACTGAGGGCCACTTCTCACCTCCAGTTACTTCAGCAGCTGTTTTGTTAATTGTCTTCATTCCATGATGTCCTTTTAATGTAATGGATTGACTGGATAAGGTCATGGTGATCGTGGTTTTGTTTTTAACTGGTGTGTGCTAACAGGCCTGAATTTGGGAGCCTGCGAGCTCATTACAAACACTGAACTTCTTTTTTAAATATTTCTAGGGCTACTACAAAGTGCTGGGCAAGGGGAAGCTGCCCAAGCAGCCTGTCATTGTGAAAGCCAAGTTCTTCAGTAGAAGAGCAGAGGAGAAGATCAAAGAAGTTGGTGGTGCCTGTGTGCTTGTGGCATAAAAGTTTTTGTTTTATTCAAATTTTTTGAATAAACAATGCATAAAATGACCTGGTTTACAGAAGTTTGGGTTGTTGTGATTTTTCTTTCCTGACTTCTCCAGACACAGTTCACACTTAATCTTACCTACATTGTATTTGATCAGTGGTTTGACTGCTTCTCACATAATATTGAAATTGCCTGACTGCGGTGTTCAGTACCTGCCATGTGCAGGTATCTCATTGTTTTGTCCTTATAGGGTGGCAAAGCTAAATTCTGTATTTGTGCTGCTCTTTTGTTAGTGATCCTTTCTACAGCTGTCTGAGAAGAGGACTTGATGTGATTTTGATGGGGATTCTTGAACACTAAAATGGCATCCAGGGGAAATTTGTGGGGATGGTGCCCTGGCCTGTGGGAGTGGAACAGCAGGAATGTGGACAAGGAAATGCAAAGTGACAGCAGTGTAGCAGTACCTGTAAATTGACATTTGCAATCTGCCCTCCCCAGGCTGGGTATGCAATTCCTGCTGTTCCCAGCTGGGGGGACAGTTGGTTCCAGCTATCATCAACCTTCTTACAGCTGAAAAAGCAGTGGCACAGCTCTGGAACTGCTCTGTGTGCAATGCAGATGTATTGGTTTGAAATGAGACCTGAAATAATCCTTGCTTGGTTGTAACATCAAAGCAGGACTTGTGGTGTCTGCAAGGCTTGGCCCTGCTTGCCAAAGCAGGATTTAATGGTAAAAAATAATAACTAAATAACAACTAAAGCCAGTGAGCTGGTTCTCAAGTGTCAGACCAAGAGCCTATAAATGCTGTCACTTGCTTTATGCTTGCTGCTCAAGTTGATGCACATGACCTTCAAGTATGCGTGTGGTAGAATCCTACTTAACTTCTTAACTAGTGTTTGGCAACAATTAAATTTAGAGGGCTTTTAGGGTGAGGTTGAGGTGCATTCCATTTATCAAATAGTTAATCGTAGCCAGTGGTCCTGCTGCTTGTGAATAATTGACATAAGTGGGCAGTTAGTTCCAAAATCCAGAGGAGTTTGAGAAGTGTGTCTCAGTGACTGCTGGGACTGATTTTCCTAATTGGTGATGCTGATGTAGCTCCATCCCCCACTCTCTGGCCCCAGCCATCCAGCCAGTTCTTTATCCAGTGACCCCTCCAGGCCATGGGTAGCCAGTTTCTCCAGGAGAATGTGTGGGAAGTGGTGTCCAAGGCTTTCCTGCAGTCCAGGCAGACAGACAGACAGACAGCTACAGCCTTTCCCTCACCACCAAGGGGGTCACCTTGTCAGAGGAGGAGTTTGGGTTGCTTAGGCAGGACTTGCCTTCCATGAGCCCACACTGACTGGCTCTGATGGCCTGGCTATTGCACAAGTGCCACTTGATGGTGCTCGAGCTGATCTGCACCATGACCTTCCCCAGCACCAAGGTCAGGCCTGTGATTCCCTGGATTCTCTTTCTAGGCCTTGTAGCTCATTGCAATCATCAGCCTTCTCCTCCTCCAGCTGCCTGACTACTACTGTGCATACCTGCCTCAGAACTAAATTTTAAACACATTTTTTCACTCTTACTCTTCCCCTTCCTACCAAAAAACTTCTCAGTTTTGCATGTTGTTCAAAAGGCCTAAATTGAAATTTACAGTAGCCTGCTTCTGCTCATCCAGCCCCAGCTTTGGCTTGTAAGGTGACAGAGCATTTCCCAGTATCAGGCTTTGTTTGCACTGGTTCTGTGTGCATGGATGCTTTGGGCTGTGGTTTCTCTGTGTCAACATTGTGGTAGTTTCAGACCTCAACTTCCTACTGCAGACATTACATGTTTTTGTAGGTGCAACTTTGTCTTAGCAACAGGAGCTGCAAGAAATGACAGAGATGAAATGAGGTGAGAGGCTGTGCTGCTTCAGTGACATTTGCCCCTGATAGATGGCTGATAAAGATGCACTGTAAAAAGTGAGCTTGTGTAATAAGCACTGATAAAATGTTAATTAAACCACAGGTACAGCTGGCACAGCTCATCTGCAAAGGGGCCTCTGGTTTTGGAATTGGAATCTGAAGTTTTAGTGGTAGGTTTGAATTTATCTAAGGAATTTTTCAGTCAAGTTGGTGGGTACCTACCTAGTTGAATGGGTCTTGGGTATGAAATAGGATGCAGACTTTAACATAGGGTCCATTTTTCTTCTAAAATATTTTAAATACTGAAGACTTCAGGATACAATGCTTTAAAAAACTACTGGTTATTAATTTCTGAGACATTCATAAATTTTTTGCATTGCAGAATAAAAACCCAAACCCTGATGTGCTTACTAACCATTTCCTCTGGAATCTACCAGAAGACAGAATCCCTCAGGAGAAGAGATAGCCCTAAGATTAGAGCTGCTGCTCTTCTGTGCTGGAGAAATCTGGAGATTGAAGCTCATTCCTGTAGCTTCAGTTCCATCCTGCTGGTAGCAGGGCCACCATGCCAGGGCCATCAGCAGCTCCATGGGACTCTGGTGCCTGGAGGCTGGATCAGCTGGAAGAGTGGCTCCAGAGGAAATGAGGCTTTATCTGCTTTTTCTCCTCTGATACAACTTGCAGGATTTGCCCTTTGCAGTCTGCATCCGATCAACATCACTGACAATCTCAGAGCTGAGGATGAAACATGAACTGCAAAACTCTCAGTTGACCTTGGGGAGCTTAGGCTGGTGAGAGGAACACTGGGAAGCTCAGGTTTGGTCTATAATCTGATCTGTGGTTGTCCTAATAGCTAAAATTTGATTACTGCAAAGTGGTTTTTCTATAAAGAAGATTGTCAGAAGATGCTGTACATTTTTCAAAGCAGCTTTCTAAGATGCATTGCTGAAATGATGGACTTGTGGGTACTATTTTCTTTTCATGAAAACAGTAAAATATTTGAGTGAAATTGTAAAAGCAGCCAGAGAATCTCATCATTTTAATTGCACAGTTTCAGTGCTTCTAGCAGGAAGTGTACTGTGTGTGACAATTCAGCTTTGTAAGGAGATCAATAGAACAGATTAGTTCAGTTTCTACAGAAGTTGCAAATACTAGAGAGATAGTGGGATCATGGTTTGTAAACCCTAAACCACGCTTTCCTGCACAACAATCTGCAAAGATATTCTCCTCTGTAAAGCAGGTATGTGATTTTCAGCTGCAAGGAACTATTTTTTTCCACGGGGGCCACATGAATGTTTATTTGATCGTGCATCCCGTGTTGCCCTCTGGTTTGCACTTGAGTGATCGAGTGTTTTGTGAGGTGCAGGGCTTGCCATGAGCCATTTTGTGACTCTGCATGTTTTCAGGGCCACACTTCAGCCAGCAGGAATGGAGACCCTGGATCTGTTGTGGAATTGTTTGGTGTGCAAATGGGAGCTGCGGAGGAGGGAGCCCAGGATGCTCCCCTGCCTCCACTCCTTCTGCAAGGAATGCCTTCCAGGTTTGATCCAAGGATACAGCTGTGTTCCCACTGAGTATGAAGTTCTCTATGAAGGTAATGTTTAAAAATCTCTGGCTTGTGCTCTTTGCTATGCAGTATTATAGAAAGAGGTGCACTGAGAAGCAATTTTTGAAGCCTATTCTTCTACAGCACTACATTAAATTGATAAACTAGGAGAGTGAAAATTTGTGTGAGCAGAAAATGGATTAGGAACAAACCACCTTTGTCATGTTTTTCATCCAACAGCAGTATTTTGAAAAGAAATAACATTTTGAAAAGAAATAACATTTTAACATTTTTTTCAGAATGGCCTGAATGTTTCACTTGCCAAGTTGACATTATGAATATTTGATTTTCTTAGCTTAATAAATGAATAAATGCTACAAGATAGCTTCAAGAGCAATTTTTTTTTTGCAATCTTTTGACATGCTGGACCTTTCTATGTTACTGGTTGTGGTGATAGTTTTGTTCTTCCTTCACCTCCTTCAGTGCCTCCTCACCAACACACAAAGCCACCCAGTTCTTTTGTTTCTAACAGAGGCAATAATAATTGTTATTTCATATGTGTATTCTGGTGCACTGAAACTCTTATCTTGTTGTGAGTGTTGCTTACCTTAACCCTTGTGGCTGTAACTCACCCTAACAAGCTGAGTAAACTAGTGAGGACAAGAAGCATTTCTTGGCTGTGCCTTTTGAAATCTTAGAGTTATTTGTACAGTTCTTGGTCGTGATGTTAATAGAAGATGTGTAACTTTTTTTAAAAAATAAAATCTTGATGGCAGAATATAGTAATTTTACTGAAAGTGTCTTAATTGCTATGGGGAAGCATTCCAGACTCATTACTAATTTATAAGAAGAGCAAAGGCATGTAGATAACTTGCATTTTCACAGGCTTTGAACTTTAGTTGAGTAGGAGGCATCATTATTATTTCTTCTGTAGCAGATTTTAGAAACATGTAGGAAGAGAAGACACCTTCCCTGAGGTGAGGGTGATCAGAACTGATGAGATGACATAAACCAGGCTAGTTCAGGTTTGAGAACAAATGGAATCAGTGTTCAGAGGGCACTGTTGGAAGGCTGGCACAACACAAAGGCTAAAGGAAAAGGCAAAGGCTGTTCATGTGTAGGTGGGTACAGAGAGAAAAAGATGTGAAGGTAGGAGGAGAGAAAGAGAACAAGGCAATCATTGCAAGTAATATCTCCTTAAAAATTTTAATGCTTGGTCACAGTCGGCCTAAAGTCTGAGGGACCTCCCTGTAATAAAATACTGTTGAAAAAAGCACTCCATTAATTTTTATGTATCCTCATTTGACATCTCAGCCATTTCTCTCCTCCTCCTTTCTGTTCACCAAGTGGAAAAGTGAATTTCTACCACTTGCTGATCTTGGATGAAGTGCAGCTACAGGTTCTAATGAGTTGTTAAAATATTGGATGTTTTTTTAAGGTGGATCAGGAATTGTTTGTGTATAGCAACATGGAATAAATACTAGTTTATTTCTGTATTCCTGAAGTTTCTCTATTTACTTCTTCATTCTTGTGTAGATAGGGAACTTCTGTGGGCAAAAGCAAGACTAGAGAAAAGAAATAATTAACAATGATGACCCAGTAAATGAAGTGAGACATCAGGTGCAGAGACTCAGTTAATCTATGAGCAAGGAAAGCAGCAAAACCAAAACACCTGTGTCTCTTAATTAAGCCAATGACTGAAACTGCAGCGACCACAGGTCAGGCAGGATAAATTTGTGAACTCCTCTGATGGCATGGTGTTAAATGTTGCTTATGTGCACTGATTGCTGAGTTATGGGCAGTGCAATTCCAGTTTCCAGTGTCACCTTTAAGTCTGATCCTATGCAGGTGCCTGTGGTAAAGGGTAAGTGCAAGTGCTAAACCATTTTAGCTGAGTAAATGTAAATATTGCCTGTAAGAAAAATGTGTTCCTTACTCACTGTGAATTCCTCAAGCAAGCTATAAGGGTGGAAAAAATGAATGTATTTGCAAGTGAAGTTGTTCTGGCCTTTTTCACAAAAAGATTATTTGAATATGCAGGTTTCTGTATGCTTTGTTACAAGTAGGGCTCTGCTAACATAAAACTCATTTCTAGTTTGTTGTTTTGTACTGAAGTTGCTGACAAGCTGGGAGTAAGTGGCCCTGACATTTGATGGGGGTTGGTGTTGGAATTTTTATTCCTGTGTGTGTTTGAGGTGAGTCCTGAATAAAAGCCCTGAGGTAGCAGCCAGAGCTCCTATGGAAAAGCTGCATAGCCACCAGAATTTATCCAAACTGTGAGAACTGAGAGTTTGGAAGTAATCTGAGTGGAAAAATGAAGTTATCTTTGTGAGCTTGGCTCCTACATATGCTCTTTCTATGAAGGGAACTTTAAGCTTCTCAGTCTTTCTTTTATATTTTTTATTTTTTGTTTTTTTGGGTTTTTTTTTGGTTGGTTGTTTTTTGGGGGCTTTTGTTGTTTTGTTTTGGTTTTTTGCAGGCCAGTATTGCTTTCCTATTTTTATTCCTTGTCTTCCTGTAACAGAGGATCCACATCCTCCTCCTCTGCAGATTTGCATGTTATGTGTTTCCATGTTTCCAGTCTGTTTACTGCATGGATAAAAGAATAATTTCCAAGAGAGGGCTTGAGTAAGAAAAAGAGAATGTTCTCACACCTCTTGAGAGGGAAATGTCTCAGGTTAGGACTTTCCCAGCACCTGCCTGTGTGAGCTGCCACTCAGGGTACAATGTTGGTTTTTGCTTTCTTGGGTCTACCTCTTTCTCATCAAGTTGTAAATACATTCAAAACCAGATTCATCCAGGTTCCTGTGCTTATCCCTCCTCCCTGAACTGGAGATGGATGCTAAAATAAATTACCCCACATCTTCAAATCTTCCTCTCTGTAAGATGTCCAGTGATATTAATTGATTTAGTGCTTTAAATATCACCAACACGTTAATTCCCCAAGTAGTCAAATGAGGACCAGTGGAGGTGCATTGCTGGGAGAAATTTGTTTCTTCAAGGCTGTCTCAGTTGAAGGGTTTGTTAGTTTTTTCCCTTAAAGAAAAGAAAAATCACAGGTAATTGCTGCTCAATCACAGTTAGGACCCCTGAGAACAAGGCAGGTCAGAAAAGATGTACTGAAACACCTTATGGAATTCTGCTAACTGATACAAGCCCTGGAATTCTGAACATTTTGACCCAATTGTGTAATTAGCCTAACCTGTAAAGTAAAAGGCTATTAGTAGTTTTTCATCTTTTTAAATTGCATTGTGAAGTGGTGGATTTAATTGTAGGATGTTTTTGTATTGAACTTGTGTGTTGAGCTATTACTTTCTGCAATTTCATTTTTAACATGTTCTTTGCCCTTTTGCACTTCTCAAAGTTGTATAACAAAAAATCCTGGAAAGTGGCTGTATAATTTCTGCCCCATATTCTCTGCATAACTCAAAAACTGTCCATGCTTGTGTTGTGTTCACTTAATGCCAAGAAATGCAATGGGGTCGTGTATTAGAGAAATGCAAACAGACAGGGGAAAACCAAGAGAAAACAAACTTTAAAAGAGAAACAATGTGGCTTCAAGTATTGACAGATTTCCATTTGCTGCATTTTGTTATTTCCTGATGAAGGTAAACAGTTTTCTTCAGCTTGTATGGTAGGATATATATATATATATATATATATATACATATATACATAAAAACTGTGGATCCTTAATTGTGAACACTTGTTAGTGAGGCACATCCAGAAGTCAGTGAGGTGTTGGTCAGAGAGCACTTCAGGGGGTTTATTTCAGGAAAATTATTGAGTTCTATGATTGCTTTGGCTCTGGGCTCATTTTCAGTATGAAGTTTTGGCACAGGAATTGTGGAGCACTGACTCCAGGTGTTGACACACAGTGCCCTAGCTTGTATTCAGCCCATATTAAAATAATAAAAAATAAACAGACAAACAAAAAGCCATCTACAGAGTTCTGAAAACCACAATTTAGTTCACAGTGAGGCAGTTTAGCTGCCTTGGTAGAGCTGTGGTGTCTCCAGGATACCCAATAACCTTGTTTTGTTGCACTCATTGAAGGCAGGTGATGCAATGCAATGATCTATTCCTCCTGAAGGAGAACAGCCTTTTGCTTTAATTAGAGCCACTCAGAGCCAAGTGCATGTTTTACCTCTAAAAGGGGGAGTAGAAAGGTTATTCTGAAGAGACAAACTGTTCATAATGTATATATTTAGTCAACTTAAAGTGGGTTTAAAGTTAGTCAGCCCTTTGCACTGTGCTGTTTGGCTGCCAGACCCCAAAGGCAAGTGAAACTTTGAGGGGTTTAGTTATATAAATATGAAACTGTGGAGTGGGAGGTTGTCTTCGGAGCTGTTTCCTATAACCTATAATTGGGTCTCCAAGGAAATGTAAATTATGCCTGCAGCTTGAGGTATAGTTAATGCTCTCTGAGAATAATTATTCTGATGGTTGTTGGAGGAAAAAGAGCAGAGGAATAGGTGCAACATGTGGACAGCAAGTACAAATGTGGTGTGTGTAGTAGCTCCACTGTTTGTTCCTTTATGCTAATCGATTCTCATGATAATAATAAGTAAATCATCTGCATTGATTTATTTCTGAGGCAGTCAGCTTGAGGGTTCTTTCTATTTAACCCTGACCAAACTGAAAGACCTTGAAACAAAACTGAGTTGTGGCTTTTCATGTGCTTGGTGTCCATGGGGGGTGGAGAGGTTACAGTTGGCATTTCGGAGATCATTTCTGTAAATGATCCACAGCTCTGTCACTTAGAAATTAGATTGCTGCAGTGTAGATGGAGTTGAAGCTATTGAAACCACTCAGAAATTCTAGTTTTTTCTTTATTTGTGCTTTAACAAAGGGACGCTCTTAAGTGTTATTATTCCTGGGTCCAATGCATTATGGCAGCTTCCATTAACCAAGTGGATGTGAGAGATCCGAGCTGGGGCTTGGACAGGATGAGGCAGAACCTTGTTCTTTTCCTGAAAGCTGATTTTGGATATCTCAGGTGTGGAGTTGGAGTGTCCAGACTGGGCATCTGTGTCTGACTAATGGATCCACTGCCTCTGAAATTCCATTTTTCCCTGACCCTCTGTTGAGTTACTCTGGCTGAAGGGTGTTAGAGTGGAAATAAACCTGGTGGCTGCTGGAAAAGGGCTGCAAACTAATTCAGCCAGGTAAACATCTGCTGTTTAAGCTTTCCAGGGCTCAGAGGTGCCTGTGCATAAACACAGCCAGAGTTACACATCTCTTTCTGGTGCTGATGCCATTTGTGGTGATGCTCAGATGCACAGGGCTGCTGGGGATGGGGCTGAAAGGAGCAGTGGGGCCCTGGAAGGATTCAGATTTAGGGCTGTTCCTCCACATCCCCCATGTGCTGACATTTTGTAGCAGTCTCTTCAGTACAGTGTGGTCTCCAGAGATTCTTCAGTAGCTGATAGCTCACATACACTGAGAATATCTTATATGTGGTTTAACCTGCATATAATTCTGAAGTAGGGCTTTATTCTGTGTATCACAATGAAACAGGGCTTAAATCCAGCATTAGGATCCTTGCTAGCCTTTCTAAACTGATGGTCATCTCTTTAGCAGCAAAATAGATCTCATAAATAACAATTTCAAGTGCTAAACAGCAGGAGGCACTGAACTTCTAAAAGATAATTTATGCAAATGCTCCTACCTCCTTCCTACCAATTTATTGCCATGCAAAAATAGAATGCGTCAACACCTCTGTCAGCTTTTTGCTACTCCTGGAGGTTTTGATATCAAGACTGGCCTCCCTTTAGGCACCACAATTGTACCTGATCTCCTAACATGTAAACTGTTGTTGGAGTCCTGTAATTCCTTGCTGAGTTGCCTTTCAGCTCCAGAAATTGCATCATTCTCCTACGTACAAACAGTGAGTCTCCAGGGCTTCTGACTACTCTTCCCTTCACCCACAGTGCTCTAATCATGATATATTTAAATGAGCTGTCTGCAAAGTGCAGGCTCTTAAAACAGATTAGCAGTGTTGTTTGGAGGCAGTGGCAAGGTAGGAAGGCAAGAAAAATATTGAGGGTATGGTCTGCAAAAGGTACAGTGGGACTGAATGGCACTGAGACCTGCTGCTGCCTGGACTGGGAAAAGCTCCTCTCTCCCCTTCTCTCCAGTCTGAGGATTGAGGGAAGACCCAGGCAAGAAGGGAAGTAGGACACTGCTGTTCATTTTGACGATGGGATTTTTATTTGGGAAAAATGCAACCAAGGCAAGCTTTCAGAGGCCTGAATGAATGCTAGAGGAAAGGGCAAGGAAGAAGGCAAGAGGAGAAAAAACCTGTGCACCCTGTAGTGACTCGGTGCACCTTTCTTCCCTGCTGGTTGGCCAGAATTCCTGGCCAAAGAAGAGGGAGCAGCCCCAGGGAGAGGAGCAGTGACTTCAGTGTGCACCACAGCACTGCTGATCCCAGGGAATTCCTGTGTGTGCAGTTCCCACCACCCACCTGTCCCCCAAAACAGGTGACTCTGTGGGTGGCTCTTTATCCAGAGCACAGGTAAGGGAAATTTCCAGGAAAATGTGCCTTGCTGGTGGTTTGCACTCTGGGCACAAGCACAGCAGGATGCTGCTTGTGGCTGTTTGTGAATATGTATGGAATTACTTGCTTAATTTCACCTTAATTGCTCCACAGTTCATTTTGTATTGTATTTATTATGCCAAGCTGACTTTTGATTCTTTGGGGAATTCATATTGAAAAAGATGGGGCATTTCCATAGAGCACAGGTTTTCATTAAGGGGAAAAGGTATCAAATAAACCCAATTAGCTGAATAAGTGTGATCTCCAAAGCCACCATGCTCAGGCAATCCCTCTTCTACAAGATGCAAATTTGTCTCCTGTGCTTTTTTTAAAGTTTTAGCTATAGGGTTCAGTATTGGGTGGTTTTGATTAGCCCACCTGTTAGTAGGAAAGGACTTCCAACACTCTATTGCTGTGGTGTCCCCATTGTTTTTCCTCTTAACTACTCTTTTTAAAAATTTTAATTTTTTTTTAAATTAAGTTGATGGCTCTGCCTGCCTTCTGTTCATCTCAAGCGAATTTTAGATTTGCAATCACTGTAATTTACAGTTACTTGGATATTTGAGACACGCTCTGACATTTACTCAGCTGTACTTGGTGGTCTAAAACAAATTTCTGACCTGTGCAAATTGCTTCATGTGTGTCTCTGGAACAACGCTGATTTCAGCAGCACAGCTTGGATGTAAAACCTGGGAGAAAATTGTGCTGTGCATCCAAGGCATCACTTTTAGATGTCCCTTAATATTAATCACCAGTAATGTTATTTACCTTCAAATTGTTGATTGTGCTTCTCAGCACATATGTGAGGGAGGCTTCTGTGTAGAAGTGAAATCCATGCATGATTTATGTTTTCTAAGCATGAAAATTATTGAAGTTGTTTTTTTTTTAAATTTAAAAACACTGTAAAGATTGTCTTGCTCATTATCAAACTAAATGCATCTAATAATGCTGTATTCTATCCTTCACTGGTTTGTAACAAATTAGCAGAATTTAAAGCTCACATGAACATGCCTGAAGCCATAAGCTTTCCATGAAGTATCATTCAATTGGTTTAATTTGATTTAACATTCTGCACTAACAGAATAGTGTTGGAACATAATGAAATAGTTAAGGGAATAAATCACATGGGACTCCATTTTCTTCACAGAAAAAGGCAATTCCTTATTCACAGAATTCCTTTTTTATGCAGTTTTACAGACCTCCTGTGTGACTCCAATTGGTCAGTAGCTTTCTTGCCAGTTTCTTTATTGGTTATTAACGAGCTGTTATCCTGTATTGATTGGTCACTCAAACCCCAGGGTGTATGTGCAGGAAAGGTTTTTTGTGAGAGATAGAAAAACGAAAACTATCTAACAGTGTAAAACCAGTTTATACAGGTGCTGGTTGTTTTTCGCCCAGGAATAGATTGTTGTGCTAATAAACTGCTCACACCAGGATTGCTTTCACATGGGGACTTGCAAAGTGCTAGCTTGACTTAGAAGAAATGACAGGCTGACAGATTTTTGAGCCTTTTTCTTATAATTTTTCCACTTTACAACAACAAACAGTGACTTCAATAGTAAACTTTTTTTTACCTTGTGTACTGTGTGATGGAAGCTGTCCTTGCTGGGACAAAGCCTTGTGCCTTTGTTTGCCAGTGAGCAGCTGCTCCCAGAAATGATTTGTGCATGCTCACCCATGAATGAGAGAGTAACTGAGAGAGTCCTGCCTTTCTTACTTCAGGAAATCACCTGTTGGCCATTTCCCTCTTGATCCACTTGCAGGGTGTTCTGTAGCCTCATCATGGAGGTTTTCTCTCACTGTTAGCCAGATCAAGAGCTGGCAGTGCTGTCAGGAGAGAAAGAGACTGGTTCCAATCCCCAAGGGCTCCAGGTGGCTCTGTGAAGTCAGGAGCTGGTTTCTCCTGACTGCACTGAGAATTAGAGCATGTCCCACAGGACTTATTTGGGAAGCTGCTTGCAGAGTAGGTGTCTTGCTTCCTGGCTTATCAACCAGATAATGTGTCTGTCTTTTTATTCCTGCTGCTATTCCAGCTGTGCCACTTCTACAGGGCTAGCAGAGAAGCTTGAGGAGAGTTTCAGCTCCCAGGAATTGGTGCTGCAATTCACCAGTGCTTGTTGTAAGCACCATGTACAAGGAGGAGGAGGCACTGTCAGTGCAACACAGCTTGCCTGGCCTCCTCCTGCTTTTGCATGTCTCCAGAGAACAGAGCTGCTAGCAGGCACCTAAAAGGCTCCTACTCTGTCATTTGGGAAAGCATGGAGAGGTTTCAGTGCCACCAATATATGAGAATTGTGTTGTGCTAGGGTGTAATGTGTGCAAATGTGATTAGCTACAAAAATTGGAGGTAATTCAGATACTTTTTCAGCTTCAGTCCTTTATAGGAAGGATGCAGAGTGGAGGAACTGCTAAAAAGAGTTCTTCAGCTTTCTGCCATTGTGGGCATCTTTATCAGATAATTTTTTAGCACCTCTGTAACTCCTGCCAGCAAACACCCTTTAGCAAGGCTCCGTTTCCATGCCTGATGAGCAGAGCACTGGAAATTGCTTGTGCTGCCCTTTCCCCTGGGATGACTTGTGGCTGAGTAGCACAGCCACCTGTGGGCACAGCCTGCTCCTTTTCATGTCTGCATGACCTCTCAGGGCTGTGTGAAATGCACAGTAAAATGAGCAGTTTGGGTAGACTGTGGTCTGCTGCTTGGGCCCCCAAACCACAGTTCTGTTGTAAATGCAACCTTGAAAAATACAAAGCAATTATGCTTTTCCTTTTATATAAGATTTGGGCTAAAAAAGATCTAAAGCTCATGGAAGGGGTTCTTGGTAAGGGATACTCTTAAAAGATGTTCCAGAACTCAGAGTTTTTCAAAGCATTTGTGAATGGAAGTGACCATGCTCTAACATCTGAGTAGTGCTTTTGTCAGAGCAGAAATGTAGGGATGTGTTTGGGTCTGTGTGTCCCTGTCAATGTGGAATGCTGCTGTTAAAGCCACAGTAGCCCAGCTCTGAAACTGAGGACATCCAGAATTAACATCCTGCTGGGACTGCAGGAGCCATTCCCAAGGGACAGGCAATACCAAGCACCTGGAAAACAGGAGAGGCTCTGATAATGGTGTAATGTGAAGAGTAATAGAGAGCTTAAGGTTTAATTAACTTACAGGCCACACCCCATGTGCACAAACAATTTTGAGTCAAGGAAAAAAAGCACATGGAACAGTAGAATGTTGTCATTGATCTTGCTTTAAAAGCTTGCATTAGGTGAGTTTAAACCATTTAGTGATTGAAAATACTGTTGTTAGTGATGATAAATAGATGACTTGGCAAGGTGAGCATAGCATGGAAATTCTGTTTTTAAGAGAATGTAAAAAATTTGGATTTAAAAAAAAGATGCACCTTGATAAGATGAAATAGACTGGCACACCACCACCCTCTCTGAAGGACTGTTTCCACATCTACAGTAGTTTGCAGGAATGTGGCCAGGAAAATGCAGTGCCCTTTTACAAAAAAACTGCAAACCAACAGAGCCAAAAACAATAGAGCTCCTAGGCCAAGAAGTCAGGGAATGAATATCAGAGGTGCAAAAATGCAGGTGTGCAGTCATGGACACCTGCTGGAACTCTTGGTTCCCAGCCCGGGCAGACAGAGATTCACCAGTTGTGCTCAGTTATTAATGAGGCTGGAGCCAGGTTCTGCTGCTCACTTTGCTTTGGGGGAGATCATATTTTGCCACCTCTAGATTTACTATTATAGTTTTCCTTATGAATTTTTTTAATCCTTTGTCTTTTTTTGACTTGTTGTTTCTGCCAGCAGCACATTACTCCCCCATCACTTCACCTGGATTGCATCCTGCACTGTAAAACTGGTACTAAGGAGTGTGTGTTCTGTGCTTGGGTACACCTCTGGGGGGCAAAGCTGCTCCAGAACCACAGAAAATCTCAGAAAGCAAAGTATCTGTAACAGGGGGGTACAGTCTAAAGTGCAGCTCAGTTTTAATCATCTCCAAGCCCAGTGAGAATTTGGACATGCAGATATCATCAATAAACACAGAAATGAGTCAACTGAAATATGGTGTTTTTCTAGGAGTTTTGTTGCCTTGTTTTTCTTTTCTATATTTTGAACCAGGTCTAACCACTTAGGGTTTGAAGGATGCTTTAGTTTCCTGGAACTGCCCATGTGATCCAAAACAAGCCACAATACTGAAGTGTGGTTTATATAATTTCCTGGTTCACATGGCTGGTGTGCATTGCTTTATTTCTGGTGGTTTCCTTTTTTCTTTTTTAAATTCAGGTATCCTTTCCTGCCCTGTGTGCAAACAGACCTGCTTTGCAAGGGATGTAGTTGAGAATTTCTTCCTGAAGGATTTTCCAGTTGGTGATTCAGCTATGGCAAAGGTAAGTGAAAGCCACGAAGTTGTGGCTTGTTGAAACACTGCCAGATGAGCACTGAAAACAGAGAAAATCTTGTTTTAAACAATGAAGATTCTCTGATAGTTTGCTTATGCAGCACTGGTATGCAGCACAGTACTTCATTACCAGAGATGGACTCACTGCCTTCAGAGTAATTTTAAAATGTTAGTTGAAGAATGAGTTTTACTCTCTGTATTTTGAATAGTCTTATAAGTATTGATACTAATGTGTCTGTAATAATCAACATGTTAGGAAGGTACTGAATGTCTTGGATTCCTCATTGTCCTCTTAGCTCTCAACTCAAAGTAAGCAATCATGGAACTGTCAGGATTAGAAAGGATCTTTGGAGGTCATCCAGTCCAACTCTCCACCAAGGCAGGGTCGCAGGAGCAGTGACACAGGAACACATTCAGGTGGGATTGAATGTCTGCAGAGAGGGAGACTCCATGGCCTCCCTGGAACAGCTCTTCCAGTGCTCTGACATCCTCAGGGTAAGGTGTGACACACCTTCAGGTTGAGGTGGAGCTTCCTGTGTTTTAGTTATGGCCATTGCTCCTCATCCTGTCACTGGGCACCACTGAAAAGTGTCTGGCACCATCCTCTTAGCCCACCTTTGAGATATTTATCAGCATTAATGAGATCCCTCTCAGCCTTCTCTCAACTGACCAGGCCCAGCTCCTGCAGCCTCTCCTCACTGGAGAGATGCTCCAGACCCCTCACATCCCCTTTTGAGGCCTCTGCTGGATCCTCTCCAGTATTCTCCTTGTCTCTCTTGAGTTGTGGAGACCAGGGCTGAGGAGAATGCTCTGGATGTGGCCTCTCTGGACAGCTCCAGAGGGACAATCCCTCTCTCTACCCCGTAGCTACAGGAGCTGAGTCTTGGCTAAACTGTTACACCAACATCACCCATTAGGTCATGTGAGCAGTTGCAATTTTGTGATTGTCTGGTTTTATGATACAAAAGTCACATCATATTGCAGTTTTCCCACTGGGGAATGGGTTCAAGGGGAAGTGTTGGATTACAATTTTTACCTTGAATTGGTACTGTACGTAGGTGGATTTAACTTCAGTTGAATACCCAGTGAACAGGCAGGGCTATTCTCACAGCTTTGCAGTTGCCACTAATTTGGGTGGAGAGGAAGAACAGAGAAAGTTGGATATTGTTAAACAGTAAAGAATGTGTAACCAAATCCACAGAGTGTTCTGGGGACATAAAAATAATTAAGGCAAGCAAACTCTATTGACATCTTCAGGGGTATGTTGCTTGCAGAGTGCAACCTAAGTTGATCTAAAACAGAAGGGGTGTATTAACACACACTCTCCAAAGAGAGGAAGAAAATTCAGAAGATACTGCTGAGTTTTTAAAATGCACTTATTATACTGGGACTTCTTAATTACTGTGACTTGCATCATTTACTTTTCAATGAGAATTTGTGTAAAAAGGAAATCAGATGAGAATATCTAATGTCTTCAAAAGCATTAGATTTTTTTTTTCAAGCCATCCTTAAAAGAAGGATTTTCTTTTCAGTAATCCCTCAGGAGTCCTAAGAGCAGTTCAGTAATGCAGATTTCTCACTGAAGCATAGGAGTACCCTAGAGCAACTTGTGAACCTTCAGAGTTTTCAGCTTCCTTTTTATTAAGTCAAATCATGTAGCTTTGCTTGCTTTCTATCTTTAACCACCACCACCACCACCCTCCAAATGAAAGCCACAGTTTCACCACCAGTGACACCAAAAGGAGAAGCACAGATCATCTACCTGAGGCACATCTGAGCTGCCATCGTTGTCTTAATTTTCCTTCTGTGTTCGAGTGGGAGTCTGTCAAGGCTTGTAACAAAGTGTTTGGAAGCAGCAAAGTGTCTCTCAGTGTGTGAGAGAATGGTGCATGAATGATAGGATGTGCTACACGCTGGCAGCAGCACTTTCAGAAATACACAATTCAGAGTCTCCTGCCCAAAATCCCATTTCCACATCATAAATAATGCAGCTCTGGGAACACTCTGCACCTTAAAAGTGATGTTAACACAGTGCAGTGTCAATGCACATTCCAGTCAGGCTGGCAGCTGAACTGCTGCAGGTAAACCTGTGCCTAAGCAGTTCTGGTGGTGGCAGAGAAGGCAGAGCATTCCTCAGCTTTTTCCTGAGCTGGAGTTAGGTGGGTACATTTTAGACAAGTCACTTATTTCCATATAACAATCTTTATTCCCCAAATTAAATGTTCTTGCATTTTGGTTATTTAAGTTTTATTAGGGTTTTTGGTTTCAATTATGGTATGTACCTTTTGGAAAACATTGCTGATAAACAAATGGCTAAAATAGCATATTGGCTTGCTCAAACAATTCCCTCTTTAGACAATTAAACACATTTAAAACTTTGCTTTGTTGTCTTATTGTCAAGAATTGCCCAATCTGTTTGTGAATGAGTATTTAGAAACTCTTCTGTAGTGGCTTGGTAAAAGACCTGTTGTGAAATGCCAGACCCGTGGAATGAAAGGATAAAATTTAAGTTAATTTTATCAAAACACAAGTCAGAGCTTGACTCACTTTTGTCAGGGAATTTAGGTGGATATGGATGTTCTACTAAGTGTTAAAGCTGTGATTTTAAACTGAGACAACCAGCTAAGAACTGCAGTAGTTCTTCCTTCAGACATTCTAATTCCTGAGCCACCATGAGGAGAAAGCCTCTCCTTACACTCACCTGCATCAGGGGTTGTGAGCTGGCACAGGCTGCTGTGTCCTTCTCTTCATGTTCACATCAAATAGTTGGGATGCAAATATTTCAACTCCCAGCTGAACTGAAGATCAGCTGATGCTCAGCAGAAAGGACCCTGTAGGAAGTGATTTTGCCATCTATTCCTATTTGCTTGAGTAGTCCTGAGCAGAAGCAATATTAAGGAGATTTGTATGTGTACATAGCTATAGTAGATATATTGTAATCTTGAGGGAAATGCTTCAGTTTAATCAAGTGGTGGCAAAGCCTTGCTTTTTATGCTTTGATAAAGGTAAATTTACATCACTCTGCTCACTCTGCCCATGAGCACCTATTTGTGGCTGTGGGGAGCCAAATACATGAATATTGGGAGTTTTGAAACAAGGTGTTTTATGCGTAAAGCAAATAATTTTTAAAAGAATTATCATTGTAGCTGTCTTGAAATTACTCTTGAGTTAATTCTGGACACAAAATGTTGAGTTACCCCCTTCATTTCTGTGCTGCTCTGTTCACTTCCCCACCCCGTGACATGTCCAGGCAGCATGGCCTCTATAGCAACTCCTAAATTGTTGAATCAATGGAGAAATACTTTAATTAAAGTTTCCAGGTCTTCCTGTGTCTTGTGTTTGCAGTTCACCACATGTAACATCAAGGTATAAACTGAGCTCATTTCTGGCCAGCTCTTTAGAGAACAGGAACTAAGTTTTTCATTAATAGTACTTGGGTGTCCCCACTTTTTTTTCTAGATTGTCTCACCTGTAGGATGTTTTATGTATTTTCCTGAACGTTACACAGTTCCAACCAGACAAAGTAACTTGAGTTGCCTTAGTCTGAGGACAAAATATATTAATCTCACCCATCTGAATGATAGTCTGTTAAGGACAGCAGTTTGTACAGCTGATTTGTCATGCCTGTGTGTAATTGCACATTTTGTTCTTAGAGCTGCTCCATGTGCAAGGAGAAGAGACCTGCCCACAGCCTCTGCACAAGATGCAATAAGTGGTTGTGCAGCACATGCACTGAGGAACACAGACATGGCCAGGAACCTGGAGACCACTTCCTGTCCTTATCCCTGAAGGGCTGCACAGGTACTGGGGGCACACTGGAGTTTTCTTTCTTCCCAAATCAGTTATTCAGCTGCAAAGGCAGCACTTGCAGGCTCTGTGTGACTCAGAAGGGTATGTAACAAGGGATTAGGTGATTTTTATCCAACTTTAAGGCCATTGCCACAATCGGCATTCCACAGAATTGGGAAAAAGTTAGGATATTTGTATTTGGCAGATAGGCTCTTCTCCATGTGCTTTTCCAATGATGGGGCAGGGCTAGGAGGGCTGCAACAGCAACAGGCTTTGCCCTTTCAGTATTTCTGTCCCAGTTTGGGGAATTTCATTGAGGAAATCATGACAAAGCAATTCCTGTGCATATGGACAAGGTGTGAGGGAGCCACAGACAGCAAAAGGCTGTGATCACTATGGGATGTTCCTTTCAATTTAAGCATAAATTAAGCCCTCTGGCATATATGTCTCATCCCTCTACAATGGTGCTCCACAGAAAGTATTACCATCTCCTATTATTAGTCATTATTTTCTTTACTAATAGGTCAGAAATCTGCAGCAGAGTATGCTAACCGAAACTTATATAAGCAATTCTAAACTAAAAATAATAATTTGTGCTGTGGGCTTATTCTTCTTCATAAAGAAGATGAAGGGCAGAAAAGGAATAAAAAAAGCCTACTGATTATTTTTATTTTCTTTTAGGATTTTTCATGTAGAAGATTTGACTTGCTATAGAAATTTTTTTTAGTACTGGGTGGTCTAATCAAGCAGAGTTTGAGGCACTTGAGACAAAATATGCAATTGCTAAATAGAGTGTAAACAAAAGAAGTCCATAAGAATGGTAATAATAAAAACCACAAATTACATTTAAATGATTTTTGGGTCTTTCCTAGAGAATAATATAAACTGAAGTCCCCCAGTTTCCCCTCACATGTCCTGACTGGATGGACAATATGTTTTTCTTCTCTAGTTGGTGACAAGATAAGGACTGTGGTTTTGAGGCTCCAATTGTTTATAATTTCATGTCACTTTAGCTGAGATTACCATCTTGCATTGTTGACAAATACTGGTAAGAAATTATATATGTGGGTTAGCTGTGGGTCTGTGTGTGCTATATAAACAAAAATATGCAGACTCATAAAAACCTGAGAGAGAATTTTAGTTTAGTACTAAATTCCCTGTGTTGAGCAAAACATGAACAAGGAGCTTGGTAGTTCATCTATAGACTAGTTAATAGAGAAATTATTTGGAATGTAATTGGTGCTTTTGTATTATTTTTATTATTATTAATGTATGTTTTGTCTATTTATAACAGATATGCCTTCAGAACAGGTCAAGGAAAGCCAATCCTGGGATATACCAGAACTCAGACTGTTGTTTTTATTTTTTCCTTCTGGAAATAAGCACATAGCATTGTCAGTCAGGAAGGACTTAATGTGTTTGGTGTAGGGTGTTCTGAAAACAGCACCTTCTTTGTAACTCTTGAAACTATTAAGAGGTCTTGCACTTAAACTGTTCTATCTTTTGCCATTTCCCTTGTAAGGGCCAGACCTTCTTCTGGCAGTGTTAGATTCCTTGGCTCAGAAATGAAGTAAAGTAGCAAAACACTCTCATGAAAACTCATTAAGTCCTTCCCATTTCTAGTAATTTTAATAAACTATTTATTGAGCTGTTCTTGAGAGCAGTCTGAGTCATTGAGAATTATGGAAGTGGAGGCAGAACTCTATTAGCTGAGATTGCTTTTCCAAAATTGACATCAACTGATCAGAGAAGCAGAGATTTAAAACTTTCTGTTAATTATTCAAGAGATCCACCTGAGATAAGGAAAATATAGGCTGTAGAAAATGGTGAATTATCAGAATTTAGGGCAGCTGAGCTTTCCCTGCTCACCAAGGGAGGTTCTTTTTAAGAAGCTAAAATGGGTAGTTGTGGTTAGGTATTTGCTTCTAGAAAAAACAAGGTTGTGCCCTTGTTTAGTACCTGATTTCTAAGTATTAAACTTATTTCAAAACTGAAAAATCTTGTTCTGAGCTGAGTAAAAAGTAGGTCAAGAATGCCATGGCTCAGTGGCAGCTCTCACTGATATGTCAATTGATCCAGGGGATTACTGGTGGCAGAGGCTGTGGGTCTGTGTTGCAATTAGATAATGCTGATTTTATTCTTAGTTTGCATTTGAAATCTGCTTGTCTCTTAAATCTGACATGGTATTAAAAAACCCCAGTGAATTCTCTGGGATGATTGTAATCACCCAAAGGCTAAAGAACCCTTCAGAGAGAGAAAAGGGGGAATCATTATATAGGATTGCAACTTCATGATATTAACTACATGGACATTAAAGACCATATCTCATTATCAGTTTGAGTTCAATATAGAAACTTGATCTTGAGTTTACAGAAAAACAGCTTGTATGCTCTGCAGATTCTGACAGTTTATGGGCTGGAAAAGCCTTTCAAAGTGTTCAGTAAGTTATTATGGTCTTTTTTTTCCCTTTTAAGATGTAAAATCCGATCACATAGGGGATGATCTTTGACATCCTCCTTGGATATATATTGGTTGTACAACCTCATTAATGCTTGTCAGATGCAGGTTTTATTAAAAACTACATATTTGCAATGTAATCAGAAAAAAAAATGCTGTCAAGGTGAATTCAGTTTGATTCTTTCTAGTAGAAAATATTGGAGTGGGTTAAAAAAGCCCTAATCTAATTTCCTCCTTTATTAATGCTACCTATTAGCATTTGATTCAATAATGACATAAACCAATAGACTTTCCTGAAGAATAAAGCAGGATGCTGCAGTAAATAATTCATAACAATGTAAACTATGTAAGGCTGTTACATAAACTCTTGGTCTAATCTGTCACAAATTATTTTCTTGCACATTGTTAAGAAGGTGGAATGAAAGTCAATTGAACTGGAGGAAATAAATCAAACTCTTCAGAAATATTTAGAGCAGATAGCAAGCTAAAATCTGGGCCATTTGATATGTGTTTTTTAAAGAGTGGCATGGATTTTCTCCATATCTGCATTGTCATTGTTAGCCACGAGATTTTATTAGCCTTTGTACTTCTCTGTTGTGAATTTTACAATTTGAGAATGAAGTGGCTGAGCCATTATAGCTTGCTGCACTCTGTGGGTCTGTGTAACTGCAATAGTTATCACTTCTGAATCTACAAAAGGCTTCATTTTGCTACAGGATGAGAGTATGGTCTCTGGCCCAGGTTGGCTTTTTAAAAAGTATATTGATAAGTAAGAGGTTTGGTGTGGGAAACTGGAAATATTTCTTTTTATTTCATACGACCAGAAAATTATGTATAAATGATTAATGCCTTTATATAATTTAATTTTTTTGTCAATATATGTTCTCTAGGAATGCTTGTTTAATTTCTCATGTGTTGGTAAAGAGTAATGGGACAATGTCTTTGTTGAAGTACTGTGAGGAAGCAATCGAGCCTTTCCTTGGTGGTAGAGGGTTTAGCTTTGTCTTTTTCTGGCATCTTTTGTTGACAGTGTTCCTTCTTTCTAAAAAAATTCTACCATTCAGAAAAAAGGCAAGAATAGATTGTACAGAAATAATCCTTCCACTTTGCATGCCCACTGTCCATTCTTACTCTTTATCACATTACTCTTTAGAAAATCCTTTTATGAACAGATTTTAGGCCCTAATATCAGGCCCAGCTGCTGAAGTTTATGAACTGCATTGCAAAACCCACAAATTTGGAAAACAATTGCTCATGTGACTTTTTAAGAACGAAGGATTTCCTTGCTTCTGCTGTGACTGCAAATTTATTTAATATATTTGTTATTCTATTTTCAATAGTTTTGTTGAGTGATTTACCAGACCTGGGCATTTAAATTTGTGAGGTAGGTGCTCCAAATCACGAGACTTTAAATTAACGAGTGTTTAGTATGATTTGTTTGATGGCTTGTTCCTGGTGTGCTCAGTTTGTAGGATGTGTAAGGAAAAAATGCAAACAAACCCAGCCTCAGATAAACAGACAGTTCCAGGTTCTGTGCCTTTTAAAAAATGTCATCGAGACCTTCCATGAAACTGTGAGGTTGGTTACTCTTTTTCTGAGCTCTCCTTGTGGATGACAGCCTTGCTTTGCATTTCTCAGCAGCTGAAGACGATGCAAGGGAGTTTTCCTTGTTCTGCCCAGTGCACCATCAAGAGGCACTGAAGGTGTTTTGTGAGACCTGTGACACCCTCACCTGCCGCAGCTGCCTCCTGGCAGAGCACAAGGAGCACAGGTACCTCACTGCAGCGGGGCTCACCAGCACTGAGCTCTTTTCCACCCGCGCTTTCCCCGTTTTCCACCCGCGCTTTCCCCGTTTTCCACCCGCGCTTTCCCCGTTTTCCACCCGCGCTTTCCCCCGTTTTCCACCCGCGCTTTCCCCCGTTTTCCACCCGCGCTTTCCCCCGTTGTCCACCCGCGCTTTCCCCGTTGTCCACCCGCGCTTTCCCCGTTGTCCACCCGCGCTTTCCCCGTTGTCCACCCGCGCTTTCCCCGTTGTCCACCCGCGCTTTCCCCGTTGTCCACCCGCGCTTTCCCCGTTGTCCACCCGCGCTTGCCAGTTGAGGCTGCAGGCTGCTCTGAATTTAAAAGCCATGGCAAACTCAGCTAAGCTGTCTCACAGGTGATTTAACTCACATCTATCTCACTGCCCTGGCAGAAACTCTCCCTGCTCTCCCCTGTTTCCATGAACGTGGAAAACCACGGTGTGAGAGCTTCCCCTTCTTGCACAGGTTCAGGCATCTCGATGAAGCGCTGCAAAATCAGAGAATTATCCTGGAAAATGTCATAACTAAGGTGGAGGAGAAAAAAAATGGGATTCAGGTTTCAGCTAAACAGATTGAAGACAGGTAATTGCTATGCTTTGCTTTTTTTTTTAATGGAAGTAGGTGATCTGTAAAAATAATATTTTTACTAAATGTAGGTTAACAGAATTAAATGCGGCTTCTATTTTTTTTTTCTTGGAGGATAGAAAAGAATAAGAAGATGAAAAATATAAAATTCATGTTTAAGTGGTGCTGACAAGTCATGGCATTGTAATAAATGATTCCATGCTCTTTCTAAGGCATGTGACAGCTGACTTCACAGTTAAGATTTCTTTGTATAATCTGTTTCTGAGCTATAATTTGACAATATTGCAAATAAAGATAATTTTTAAGTTGCCTTATTTCTTCAAGAAACCTCAAAAAAAGATGCAATTTCAGTCAAGATGAATTCACAAAAATGAAAATATTTAATTATTTGAACTGGATTTCAGCTATTGATTATGCATTTAGTAGCCATCAGATCTCTCTTCTGCACTAATAAAACCAAGAGTACAAATCTATTTATACTGGTTATAACCTAGTATAAACTGGAAGTTTTGGATGTATTATGTATATATTTGTTGAAAAAGAGCTAAAGACTGTTTTTGGCATGATGTTTGAGAGAATCCATCAGCATTAGCATGTCACATCCAGAGAGGGGTGGTCAGGGTTCAGAGAAGTGGGGGAGAACTGATGGGAAATGATGATACAACTTTCACTTCAGTTCTGTCAGTAGACTGATCAGTTCTTGTAGCAAATAACTACTGAGCAGTGAATAAATGACACATCAGGGATATGTACCTCTTACCCACAGGTTGCTTGAAGTAAAACATCTGTACAAAAAGGTGGAAAACCAAATAAAAATGGCCAAGATGGTTCTGATGAACGAAATTGATAAACGAACAAATATCCTCCTTGAACAACTGGAAGTAAGTAAGGCATTTGATACCTTGGGAAATCAAACTAAATTAAATTTAATCCCAGTGCCAGTGGAAAGAATATAGACTGTGGGAGCTGTTGTCCCATTCCTTATTTTCAAATATTTGGATTTTTTCCTGCAGACTTTGATGTGGAATCAATGGTTGACAAAGATTCAGGGCAAAGTAGCAAAATGTTTCTTTATCATGAGTTAACCACAGTTTCTAATGCATTTAAAGAGAGTATGTGTGCATCTTTTGAGTACTTAGAAAAATAAACCAGATTCTGATTTTAATGTTTAATTTGTAGGAGCTCACTAGCAGCACAGTTAATCCTCTGTTTCAGAAATTATTCTTTGGTCTAATTTCTGTAGCAGAACTTGTGAGTTTTGACTTTTCAGTTTGTGGATGTCCACTTGAAGCATGTGAGATTTTATTTTGAAATGTGCTGAGGAGAAAAATTGCTGATCAGAATTTCCAGATGACAATGTGGCCCACATGTAAATTTGATCCAAGTTCTACAGCTTTCTTGAGAGTTGTGTTATTCTGTTAAACCAGGGCCAGAACAATGCAGATTATTTGCTCCAGGGGAAGTCATTGCTCTTCCTGAATTCAGACTCATCTCCTGAGTTGGATTTGCTTCCTTTCTGTGATGGGTGGTTTAAAGAGATTGTGAAGAACAGTATTGCTGCAAATACTGCATAATGCAGTGGCAATGATTGCATCTGTTGTGTGTGTCTGAAGAATGACAGCCCTCCTCTACTGATTCATGTTATTAACAGAAAATCACCGGTGAGAGGAGGCAGAGGCTGGAGCAGCAACTGCAAGGTGTTGTGGTTTTAGGCAGACAGGTGGAACACGTCCAGAACTTCATCAGCTGGGCCGTGTGTAGTAAAAAGACCATCCCATTTCTCTTCAGTAAGGAACTGGTAAGAGCAATGCTTGTTGTGCAGTAATTGTGAGAAATGCTTTAAGGATTTGATGTTGATCAAATGAAACATTTTTCACCACCTTAAAACTGTGAATAAAATCATTGTCCTTTTATGTGCCACCAGATTGTGTTTCAGATCCAGCGCTTGCTGGAGACAAACTGTAACACAGACACGGGCCCTCCTCTGAAGATCAGGTTTGCTTGGGATCCCTCCTACTGGACTAAGCAGCTCTCCAATTTGGGTAAGAAAATTATAACAAGCAAACACCCAAAGCTAAGCTAGACATGCAGACAATACAGTGCCTCCCCTAAAGGACTCTCCTTTTTTGTTTTGACATCCAGTTCTGAAACTCTTGCTATGTTCTGAAGAAAAGTCAGTGTGGCTGAACCTTCCTGTTTTCCTCTCCTTTTATATCCACTCACCCAAAGATGATTGAGATGTCTGGTGCTTTCATTCTCTTAGTGGCCAAATGAGCTGAGCACTGTTGAGACACTTGCAATTGCTAGGCACAAAGATGGCTTTAAGACACTGTCTGTACAATAATTACAGCAATACCTACATAGCAGATGTCCATACTGTGACTGTTTCTCAGCAGCCACAGATTTTCCCAATTGCAATGGGTTTTTACTGTAAATTCAGCTCAGTGGGCTGATCACTGATCTAAGAGATCAGTCCTCTTTCCATTTTAAGGTATTAAAACCTAAAAGGGGTAAAATGCAATCAAGAGTATTTTAAAAGCAGGGAGTAATCTCTTGATGGATAAGATCATTTCATAGGTCACTTCTATTTCCAGCTTTTACAAGTCTCACCTGCATAACATAATCTCTTTTATTTTTGTCACTTGCCCCCTGGAAGCTGTTTTTTGTACCTGTGCTTATGGATGAGAAGATAAGCTCATACTTCTGTAAAATATGAAAGTATAAGATATATCGGTCAGTTAAGATAAAATAAGGTCAATGTTTCAAAGTGTTCGCTGGGTAATTCAACTGTGAATTCAACTGACATCAGTGGGAGTTTGGTGTAAATTGAAGTACTAGATAAATATTGGAAAATTTATTTTGAATGGATGTCGGCAGACTGTTTGGATACAATATTTGAATATCTTTTACGTTTGAAATGTGCACGGTGGGCATTTCCTTGTGTACAATTTTTATTGTATACATTTGTCAAGACCATAGGAGGGAGTAAACGTGCTGTTTTTTTTCCAGGGGGTTTCACAATGGAAGGTGGACACCTTACTCACCCAGATGTGCTGCTCTGCGGAAATATTCAAGGGCTGCAGCCCTCTCTGTACCGTGGGCACCACTCCCCAGCGCCCCAGCTGGAGAGCAGCCAGCCCCACCAGCTCCCCCCTGCGCTGCAGTGCTCTGCGCCCGTGTGCTGCTCCCACTGCCTCAGCGTTCCTCCCCCAAGCAAAGCCCAGCCTCCTTACCAAGACATCAGCCACCACAAGGGCTTCCACCAGCCTCCTGCGCTTCATCAGCAGCACTTCCCTCTGCAGTACAGCCTGCAGCCCCAGGACAGGGAGCCGCGGGCTGCCCCCCAGCCCGTGAAGCTCCCGCAGCCTGGGCTGGAGCAGCAGCCGCGCTCGGAGCCGGAGAATGTGTCCGGGAGGGTGGCAAGGCCCTTCCCAGCCCAGCAGCTGCCCCAGGGCTGTGCTGGGGTGTCCCACGAGGCTCAGCAGGTTCCCTCGAGCCACCCACAGGCTCCTCTGCAGACATCAGCTGTGGGAATGCAGCTGGGCCACGTCCAGAAGATAAAATCCAACCATGTGCTGCAGCCGCCCCCGCAGCAGCAGCCACTGGTGTCCCCCCCGGCAGGGCACGACGAGAGCGCCCACAAGCAGGTCATCCAGCAGAGCCTGGACATCATGCACCACCAGCTGGAGCTGGAGGAGATGAAGAAGGATCTGGAGCTTCTCCTGCAGGCCCAGGGACAGTCCAGCTTGCAGCTGAACCAAGCCAAGCCACCTCAGCACGTTCAGCAGACTATAGTTGGTCAGATCAACTACATAGTGAGGCAGCCCGCCCCAGCACAGCAGCAAGTCCAAGATGAAGCACAAGTATGTTCTCTCAAAGTTATTTCCTACTGCATTTAGTCAGTGTAAGCTCAGAAATTGGACACACCTTTGAGATTTCATGTGTTTCTCTGAACTTTTTATTGGTGTCTTGTCTATGTATGCAGCAGAGAGGCTTCATGCAGATTGGGCCAAAATTTTCTGTAAAGTCTTTCTTTCTGTTGTGGTTTTTTTTTTTTTTCTTTTTTTCTTTTTTGAAATTTTTCTGCATAATCACCCTGGATCCCGAAGATTTGAATCTGTCAATAGATGAGGTGAGCCGTAATGTGGGAGAATAAAATCACCATCTCTCCTTTGTAAATAGGTGACAGGAGGATTGCAGTAGTTGCACTCTGCATTTCAACTCTTTTTACTGGAAACATTAAGCCCTGAGTCCTTAAAAAGCATTAGGTTTTGCATTATTATTGAAGAGAGTGAAGAGAATTTCTTGGTCTGAGAGTTATTGCCCATTCTTTTGCTGCATGTCATTTAAGATTATCATCATTATCCACATGTGCTGTTGTGCTACAGTTTTTTAGCAGGGCCAATCTCTTCCCTTTTCCTCTGTTAGTGAGGAACCTGCTTTTAAAAGAGGGACAGTCTTTGGGAGTGGGCATCCAAACTACAAGCAGATGAGCTGCAGAATAAAGTAGCTTGGAAATTAATTTAAAATGGTGGAAAGGTGGTCTGGACTTCCTATTCTGTGGAGCTGCCTCCTTGAATAGTTCTCAAAGTGATTACCTGCAAGGGCAGACTGCAACCTTTTGGTGTAGGTTTATTGAGTCTTTTTTTTTTTTTTTTAAGAATTCATTAATATTTGAGAGAAAACTTTCTCCATTTATCTCCCTGCTTAAGGTTGCCTTGAACATCTCTGTTGTTTTAGAGTCTTTTTGGGCTTGTCATCATGTTGTGAGTTGATGCACATTTGTTACCGTTTTTCTTTCTGAGATGTTGAAAAGACAAATTCTCATTTGTGATTTGTAGGTCTGTGAGAGCTCCACAGAAGCTGATGCCCAGAAGTCTGTCATTCCTCTTGACAAAAGTGACAGTCCCTTCCTGTCACAATCCTTAGAAGAAGCCAGTGGCAGGAGCCACTCCCCTGAGAGCACACTGCAGCAGTCAACTTTCCATCCAGTGAGAAAGGTATAAAGAACTTCTTAAAAAAAAAATAAAATTAAAGGGAAAACATGATTTAATAATGTTGAATGTGGCATTGGAGTTTGCAATCAGGTGAAAAAAATTAAAATGCAGTAGAAGTCAGCCAAATGGCTTTTAAGTTTTGGAAGACAGTCATAGCCTGACCTTGTGTGTATGTCACAGTAAGGTGCCAGTATGAGCAACTCTTCTAGAGGCTGATGGTGTTTAGGTCTGGCTGGCAGGATTGTTAGACAAGAACTGGCAAATAAATAGATGCTCTATTTCTTCACTGCATAAATTCTGCCTAGTGTCTATGTCTAGGGATTTAATTATTAGGAGTCACTAACTACCGTACTAGAAGCAGTTAATTTGAAAAGAAATAAATAAAGCAGGAGTTAGAGGTGCTGATGAAATCAGGCGTGAGAAGCAATCTTCATAATAGTTGCTCCAGGAACAGCACCACTAATTACTGCTGGAGGCGGGGTGCCTGAAACTCTGTTATACTTCTCATTGTTCTTGTACAAGCAGACAAATCACAATTTCTGTATATCTAGAATATTTTATTATACACTAGAGCCAGGCTTTGGTCTTCCCACCTACTGTGAGGCTCTGACCATTGAAGAAGCAGCATGAACACAACCAGGAAAGCCAATAGTTATCAGTATATCCTTGCTGGCTCTGGATATCATCTGTGCTTTTGAAGCAAAGAATCTGCCTTTTACTTCTCTGTACAGCTTGTTTAAAGCACTCCATGCAACACATCATATTCTGGTTTTTTAAATCTGTTTATTATTGCAGTGCATGACTCATTTTGTGTACCATGTAGAAGACTTTCATAGGCTTTTTTTCCTTGGAATTTGTCTGTGGAATATTGTGGAAGTACTTGTTTTTCCTTTCTATCCTCAAAAAGCAAGTTATTTTTCCTTCTTTTGTATGTGCCTTTGTTGATGCAACATATTCATGATGCAATACCCATCCAGAGAATTGTTGGAGATCCCTTTGGGAGTTGCAGAGATGTGGGCCTGGAAGCAGAGTGCAAATCAGATTTGAAAGCCACGAACAAATCTGTTTTATGGACCTGTAATGGAAGGTTATTCCCAACAGCTTAAGCAAGAAACATCAGAAAGAAGAAAGAAAATGGAAGCAGATGTGCAAGAGAGAGAGACTAGTGTAGTCTGATGGGAAAAGCAGGAGTAATAAAGGAGAAAAGGCTGATTTGTTGCTGTAGGAGTTGAGAAGGATTCTTCTAGGGAAAAGAAAAAAGCATTTTTTTTCATGGTGCTGAGAAGTGTATGCTCTTGTGCAGGAAGCACAGGGGTGTCTGGTTTTTTGAGGTGCCTGGTACCTCTTCAAGAAGGGAGAATGTTCAACAGCTACAGAACCCCATCTGTGCTTGTATTCCTCTCTTCCAATGACCTGTTTGGATGAAGACGTCTGGGTGGGGTGAAGATACTGACAGCTCTGGCAAGGGCAAATTAGAGATGATGAAGTGAAAAAGCACAGCAAATAAACTCTTGAAATATCTTCTTCATGAATGCACCCTAAAGATGTCTGAGTGCTTTTGCTTTACACTTTGATGAAATCTGAGTTTAAATAGGAGATTGGTTCCTGTTTGAGAACAAAGGAATGTGTCTGTTCATTCTCATCTGGTCCACCTGATTAAATGTTTTCACACTCACCTCCAGACAAAAATTTCTGCATTGGTGTTTGTCCACATGCTCTCACAGGGGTTATATTCAGAACATTTCATCTCTCTCAAGATCATCTTGGAAGACTTGGAGAAAGTGACAAGTCTGAAATACTTAAAAAATATGGTGAAGAAAATGGCTGGATAAACCTGCTGCCTGAGGAAAAACTGTTCTGTCTTTTGGAGAAAAATTGTTGTTGGACTTCTTGGCCTTGTGTTGCATTTCTGCTGAACTCTGGCAGCCTTCAGCCAGGCAGAGTATTCCTAGTGGAGTACAGAATTCTCTGTCTGCTGAGATTCTTTCATTGAAGAGAAAAGAGTGTGCACCTGGATTAACTGTTTAGTGATATGGTTGCACAGATCTATCCAAAAAGGTCGGAAATAAAAGCTTTCTTTAGCTCAGTGGTTTCCTTTATTTTGGAGTGGGGCAAGGCTTGATTGCTCATATAATTATTAAACCTCTGTGCATTAATTTTGAAATGTGTTTATGGTACAAATTTGATATTATTGACTGATAATTAGATGAAGTGTCTGCATAGAGATTTATATTTATTTGTAAAGCAGTACAGAGAAGATGCTCTTAGTAGTTTGTGATTTAAATGGTTTGGGATAGTTTTCATTTGTTTTGCTCATTTTGGAACATTCATGGTGATATTTTGTCAGTCTTTCTGTCTTCCTGTATATTCCTCTAACTAATCTTTTTCTGTGAATTAATTTTTTTTGTGCAGAATAAATGTTTCTATACTTAGACCATTGATTGTTTGATATAAGTTAAGTGCTGCACTTTGCATAATTCTGGGCTTGATTAGCACCTTTTTAAGAATGCCACATTAGGAATGAAAGCTTTCTGTTGATGTGGATATAGTTTTCTCCTGATATTCCTTTGTCAGAATACTTCACTCACATAGCCAGGACCTCTGGTTTGGATTGTGGAGTTGTTCTGTCTCCATGCCTGTTAAATACCCAACTTCTCCAGTAAGAATGCCAGCAAGGCAGAGAACAAATTTCTGAATAACTTTTGTTACCTGCACTGCATTTCCAGAGAGTTGTGCCAAACTGAAGCAAACAGATTTTACACAAACTATGGAAATGCTAATTTGCAGTGTGAAGGAATGAGTACTCAATTAGTTTTAACAGTTTTGTGGAAAGGGTTACCAGCCTCCTGCAACAATATGACCTTGCTGCTTTTACATAGTATGATATCAAGTTATTAATTTGTGCACAGGACTAGAGAGGTCACTTATTCTGGAATAAAGGTAAGGATAATAAGATATTTTGGGCCTAATTGTGTTCTTGGGAGTAATAACAGGAATACAGTCTGTCTGTTTGCATGTACCTAATTGTCATTTCTGGCTGTGATGAGCAAGAGGTCTATAGGCTGCATCAACATTTGAAGAAATGTCATGATTACTGTAGATCTAGAGCACAAATTTGTATTTTGAGCCTCAGACACCACTGCAGCAGCCACTGGTGTTGACGCAGGGCCATCTGGACATCTCTCCTCCTCACACTCCATAAAGTGCACCCTCTTCTCCCCACCTTGGAGCAGGACTCTTAGCTCTGTTAGTTCATCTTCTGCCTGAAGTGAATCTCTGACTATGTTTTGCACTGCCTTAGTGAGTTATCACTGAGCAGCTGCACCTGATACTATATAAATATAGTCAACAGCAGATCCTTAGGGAAGGGCATTAGAAACAGACAAATATGAACTGATGGCCCACTATCCCTGTTTCTGAAAACCAGAACTTCAAGTGTTTTCTGACCTGGAGGTTTTACCCAGACACTTGTGGTTTAGAGCTCTTTATAGACCCCTTGCCTGTGAATTTGTCTAATTCACTATTTTGTGTCCATTTTAATACTAGTGCAGAATACTCCTCAGCATTCTACACCAGTTTTGCATTGTGTGAGTTGTTCCTCTGTTTGCTTACCTGAAGTCTCTTGCCTGATAGTTCAGATACCTTCTAATACTTGTGTTAGGAAAACCAGTGAATGATCACTCTGTATTTGCCCCATTCATAATGTCTGTATTTTGTAGGTATATGTTGAATTTATTCTTGAAAGTTTGTTTTTGAAGCTTCAAAGGGACTGCTTGTCTCTCTCGAATTGGGTGAAAGCCATCCTGTACTTTGGTCCTTTGTGTTTTTGACCATTTTCCCCAAACTTTGTGGTTTTAATAAGTAATTTTTGAGGCAGGGTGACCAAGGTTAGTAAAGAAAGTGTAAACACTTGGAAATGGTGTGTAGTGCAATATATTTGTGTTCTTTTTGATTCACAAGTTCCAGCTTCTTAGTTCAAGAGCTCTGTCTCAAGCACCATAAAGTACCTGAAATGGGGGAATCCTAGGGAATATTCCATGCTATCCAGGGTGCACTCTTCAGAGAACTCTGAGAGGCTTCTCTTTTATTCCCAGTATATGCTGTGGCAGCATTTCATGAAGACTAATATGGTGACAGTTCATGGTGGAACTTCTCTTTTTTTCTTGAAAACCTCATGAAATTTCTGTGAAGGGGTCTGGAGGACAGAGTACAGATTTTATTTTATGGTAGTATTGCACAGAGCACGTTGTGATTACTTAGTGACTGAAAGTAATAATAATTTAATATCCAACCCTAGAACTTGAAATCTGACCTTCGGACCAAAATGGATTTCTTTTTGCTATTTCCCCCCCTTAATTACTATTAATTTTAGAGGAATTAATGATGAAGGGAACAATAGCCTGAAGTTTGGGGTGCTATAAATTTCTCAAGTAACAGAGTGTGTTTTTTACTGTATAGAATTTAGCTGCTCACAGCACAAGTGCCTTGATGCTTATTGCAATTAGGTACATTTCCCAGAATGTTAATTTTACAAAACCCTTTTCCTTTGACCTGAAAAAAAGAAGATAAATAAAACATGATGCTGCTTGCTCCATGCAATTTCTTCCTCCTTCCCTTTAAGCCTGCTCCAGTTTATTCAGACAAATTGCTAAGGAAGATTTGGATTCTTTCTGTCTCGTGAAAGCGGGAAGGAAATCCTTCGGATTCTGTTCTGAAACTGGGAATGGGAAGCATGTGCAGCCCGTGCTATCAGTGCTGCTGTGTTAAGCAACTGGATTGGAGTAGTACATTTGTTTAACCTTCCAGCATAATGAGCTGCCAGGGGGATTGCTCCACTTAATAGCAGCCGTTCATTACTCTGCATCCATTTGCAGCGTGGTGTTTCTCCCATAGCAAAGAGAATTGGCGCTTCCCAGTTTTAGCTTCCTTTATCAGTGACACTTAATGTCAACAGCCCTGAGGCTTTGCCAAAACAATCCTAACAAATCCTAATCCCACTGTTTCAAGGTAAGTATTTGCTTCTCAGAATTCTTCTGTATTGGTGCTGCATGTTTACGCTGGACCTTTTTGGAATGCGACAGTGATCAAAGAAATATTTGAACTGAACCATATGTTTATTTTTTGTTCTCTGCAGGCACTTTGCATGTTCTTTTTTCTTACTTTTCACTACCATAGCTAAGAAAATTGTGGTAGGAGGCGTTTTGGGGTGGTGATGCTGCTGCCATTATATTATAAGGATCATCAGACCAAAATTAATTATGAGACAATGAGAATTCCATTTATAGTGACACAGATGTAGTTCAATGTGCCAGACTGTACATTAAAATGTCAAAAAGTTCAAAATTAACCAACAGCTGAAGCCACCCTCTGCCCAAGAGCATAATTAGTGCTTGTTGTTGTTGAAATGTTGCAATGTAAAAGCAATAGAGCTTTTATAAAACAGATAAATCCTTTAAAGGCGTCCCATTTGCAAAATCTAGCTGAACTGTCAAGGGAAAAGAGAAATTTTTGCTAATGGCAAAAGAAATGATTATTTTAGGGAGTGAATTAATAGTCTATTAATGAGCCTTGTTCCCAGTGCATTGTTCACTTCACACTTGACAGCAGCTCCATGGATCAGGATGGAATGTGTCTGTTCTTAACTGTGAGTTTTAATATTTTGCACTGAAAGATCATAATGTTGCTTCATCATTAAAATAACCACAAAATTAACTTTTGCCCCAAGGGAAAGACAGATGGCAGTTTGATGGCCTCATTATTCTTTTTAACAAGAGTAAGGTTTTACATTGGCTTATATAATCTAAAAAAGATCTCTGAAGAAACTGATGCTAGATAGAAGAGTAAAAAGGACATAGCCAAACCATGCACCTAAATTTCACCTTCCTGAAAATCTTACATGTGTGTCTCCATATTTTTTTTTCCCTTCAGTAGAGTCATCCCAGTGACTGCTCCCAGTAAGTAAACTTGTTTCACTGGAGCCAGGAGAAATCCTAAATTGCCTTAGGAAGGGGGAACATTTCACTTGAGCTGCACACAGAAGGTCAGGTCTCTCACTACATGAGATGATGGCACGTGCTTGTAAATGAGTCAAGGAAGGTGTGGGTAGTGATTGGAGGAGCTGAATGGCCAGAAGGTCTGCAGTTAACTGGGGTGCAAATTTGGGTGGTGTGGCTGCCACCTGTATGCCTTGGCATGGCCATTCCCAATGGAGCACAGCTGTAGGGTACTTCCTATAGACTCAGGGATTTGTGGATGCTCCATGCTTTTTGTAGAACCTGACTAAATAAATCAGCTGCCTCACAGGGGCTTAATTAATGCTCACAGTGGACTCTGAAGGAAGGGGAAAATGCAAGGGCTGATTACAGCTCATCTTCAGCTCAAGCATGAATTCTGCTTGTTTGTTTTAGTCTTTTGTGAGTGGTATGGGAACAATTCACATGTTAATTCTGTCATCTGAAAAAAGACTTGTGATAAAATGAATGATGGAATGAAAAGGCAAACGTGAACTTGGTAGTACAATTGCAGGAACCTGTTACAAGCAAATTGGGGTGGCAAATAAACATTTTTGATCTTTGTGGACTTTAGAATGTGTGGCCTTGAAAACTGGATTCCTTGCTGACCTATGGAGATTACTTTGGTTTGAAACCTCAACATTCTTAGGAATGCTCTATCAGACAGACTATATGGCAAGTTTGGGCCTCCTCTGGTGCATTTCCTTATTGGCTGTGGTCTCGTTTTCTGCTCAAATGTAAGGTGGGAAGAACATGTGTGACCAGTTCCAGCTGCTTCCAAAAAGTTGTTCCAGCTCAAATAGCTTAGGTTCAGGGGTGTCCATTGGACTCAAGAGGGGGAGAATGACAAATTCCCTGGCTGCAGGAACTCGGTGTTCTTTGGGGTGCCTTCTCCATGGAGGGACTGCTTAGAGCAGGTTCACTGCAGCTCTGTGTGCCAGAATGACACAAACCTCCCCTGGTCCTGCACAAGAGCTGCCCTCTTTCTGTCTCAAATGCAGGTGTATTTTGTCTCATCAGATTAAGTGGTCACTCTTCAGGCAAAGCTCTCATGGTCTCATCTATTGCAAATTGGCAAAGAGGAAGTTAAGTTGCATCCATTGTTGGGTGGGAAGTAATGTTGTCTTGGCACAGAGTTGCTGTGCATTGTAAGCAGAGGAATTCAAGGCTGGCAGGAGGTAGGGTTTACACAGACACATATGACAGCTCAGGCTAGGCTGCAGTCTTTGCTACTGTGGGGTTAAGATGGACAAAAGTATCAAAATCCCAAATGGAATATGTGTTGAGAAAAATACTAATTAAACATAGGAAATGGATCCTATCTCGGATTCACTTCTGAGTCACAGGCCTCTAGTGGAAGAATAAGTACAACAATAAATTTAAACCCTAATTCAGATGCAATGGACACGTTTCTATTGTCTTGGTTTCTATTAAAATGAGTGCTACCTACTGTATTGCAGTCAAATGAAAAGGATGTAGTCAGTCAAAGGGAAAGGGTGAAACACCAATGAACTACGATGAAATCAAGGGAAAGTTGTGTATTCAAATGACACAGATATGTACACTTCCTAAAATTCCTTCTGTTTGCTTCACATGGATGCTGAAGAGTCTTGTTTTCAATAGAGTCCCCCATTCCAGGGTGTGAGGCAGCTTAGGGAGGTCACCTAGATGAGTGGGTTTGCTTTGGTTTGTGTAACAGTGACTCTGTGGGTTTGGTAGTGACAAATCATGAGACAGTAAAAAATGTGCTTTGATAAATATTCCCTTTCTTTGGAAACTGGGCATGTTTCCTCATTAGTACATGTAGGCTATTTCTGCATTTAATCTGTGTTATTTAAAGGGGAAATGCTTTAGGTTTTAATGGGACTGACTCACTATCATGAAGTTTTCAGCATCATTAACAGGAGAAACAACTTCATGTACTTAAGTTAAATCTTATTTCTTCTGAATCTTCTTTCTGAATGATCTGATGTTCTTTTAATAAAATGACAAAATTTCTGATTTGAATCTCATTTCTTCTGGGAAAATTTAATGGAAAATAATAGGGTTTATGTCAAGGATTAATTTGGTGCAGTGTTCTACATAGATCTCCCAATCATTGTAGGAGTTAAAAATCAGAATCCCTTGAATTGATCTAAGGAAGACATTTTTTGTAAGCCCCAGAAGAGTAACCCAGTTGTCTCCTTTTCCAGTTTTCAGTTTTAATGTTGGAGAATCTAAAGCTTTTGGAAACAGCATAGGATTACAATAGATTCTTACAGCCCTTGTGACACAACTGTTTGATTATGTCAAGCTGAAATTGAGCATCTCATCTATTATAAAAAGAACAGTAGCATTTTGCTGCTGGAAAGCTTACTAATATATTGAATTTTTTTCTTCTTTTTGCTTTTCCCAGCGTTCAGCATCCCTGAGCTTTGTGGGCTTTCCAAACAGTGCAGAAATGGAATTATCTCCCACGAGGTTATCCAGCTTGGCCGACCCAGAGGTGAAAGGTGCAGCAGCTGTGACACCTGGCCTGTCCCCAAACGCCCTCTGTGAGTGTGACACTGCAGCAGAGCCCCTGCCCAGCTACAGCCTGGCTCTGGGCAGGGCTCCCAGTGACCCCAGCCCTGGGGCTCCTGCTGCCCTGGCACCAGGTGATGCACTCCAGGGAGGCACCAAATGCAAGGTAGGGATGGCTCAAACCCCTCTGCTCAGAGGGAATCCACTTCCATTTACAGCACGTTATTGTTGGTCAAGCAGTCAAAATGCTGTTTCAATTAAAGTTTTCCTTATCTGGTATTGGAAGACTGATTGCAAATTATATTCTTAACATGAAAAGAAGGGAAACTCATAATTGAGTTTTGCATTTCTTTCTCCCCCTCCCCCGGCAGCTAGAAAATGAAGACTTCAGTGCTGTGGATTGTCTTCTAGAAAACAGCTTGGCTACTGCTGGGCAAGAGGTAGTTAATGAATTAACTCTTTCTATGCAAAAAGTGATGGAAGAACCTATTAATCTTTCAATCAAAAAGTCTCAGCATTGCACTTCTCCTTCTGAACTGCTCAGCAACACTTCTTTCCTGCCTGTGAATGCCAGAATGAGACAACCTAGAAGCAAAGAAGGTACCCGGCTTTTAATTATTTCCTTTAGGTTTTGGAGTTTTTTTTCTTTCTTAGCACTGTGCATTGCAAGCATGGTAAAGCAGTATGATTATTAATATACTTACATGTAAATGTGCTTTTCCAGCAAGCTTCAAGTGTTATCAAAGTACTTAATCCAATGGAAAAGTGTGTTTGATCTCATTTGTGGAGGAAAAACATGGAAATGATATGCTTTGAATTTGTAACATCCCTCATCTGTGAACCAGAAATGAGTGTGACTGTGTGAAGTACCTGGAGTATTAGTTCTCTTAGAAGCACTCCTGTTAATGAGACCTGCAGTTATGACTATTGAAGAGCTGGTTTGAAGAGTCCAAATTCAATTAAAAAAACCCACATTACTTCCAAAATGTAATGTGCCTTCTGCTAAGTCCTTCACATCAGTAGCATACCAAATTTTTGTTAACACATTGCTCAGCATGTGTCTTTGCTTGGCTCTGTCTACTGTGGAACATTCCCTTCAGCCAAGGCCTATTTCTTCAGCCCTAATGGAGAATTAGGCTTTACTTAACTCTTTTCATGGGCAAATTGCCAACATCATTGTGCTACACTCTAAAGCCTCATTCCTGCAAACTCTGAAAGTCAATGGGACTATTCATGCAAGCAAGGGATTGCAGGATCAAGCTGTTATCCCATGACTTATGCCAATATTTGGCTGCATTTCTCTATAAAAGATGAATTAATATTTCTCTCTCTGTGCTGTATTTTTATTCAGAGAATTCTAATTAGTACAAAGGAGGCCTAGCCCAGTGAGCCAAGGAAATGTATTTGTCTTCTCTTCAATGTCCCATGCCAAACCGTGGCAATTATGGCACAATCATTTATGTGAGTTTTAAGAATCAAGAGCACCCCTAAAAAGCTGTGCCTCAGGCAGGCTGAGGTGTCTTGGGGAGGAGCAGCAATGTGGTATCTGGTGTGGGTTGTGTGACACCAGGGGCAGCCGCAGCATTCAGAATCTCACTGTCAGTAGTGGATGCCACAGATTTGCTGGGTATAAAATGCAGGCCCTGTTGTGCAAGAGGCTGGAAAACCTTGAGTGTTGAATTCAGTGCTGCTCCCTTTTCACAAGGAAGGATCAGGAGTGAGCAGTTCTCATCCTGACAGCATTTAGGGACGTGCAGTGAGGAGATTCAGTCACCAGTGCACTGTAAGGAGTGAGTTCTGCTGCAAAGGCAATGCTAACTCTGCTGGTGGCTCTGGGTAGGACTTGCTGGCTTCAGCAATGCTGTGCTGCCAAGCCTCATTCCTTCTGGTAAATGTCTCCAGTGACTCATCCTTTTCTAATAGCAAACCTAAACATTTCAGGCTAATTTAAAACAAAATTATTCTTATCCTAGGCACATGGGATGTGGTAAAAATGGTACTGTGATCATTTTCCCTCTTACAGCCCCTTTTCTTTCTTATGACTTGCATAAACACCCTTCCCTCCTCTTCTCTTTCCTAGACTAAACAAATCTGATGGTTTCAGCCTCTCCTCATGGGTCAGGGGTTTGATTTTTTTCAAAACCACCTCATTCCTCTGTGCTATTTTGGGTTCTCTGCAATTAAGGAGTGCTGCCCACAGCCAAATGCAGTGCTCAGCTGAGGCTCCGGGATGCCATGCAGAATCAGGGTATCAGCTCCTTGTGTTTTATATTCCTTGCTGCTGGTGATGGCATTCCTCCCTTCTGCAGCAGCAGCATTAGGGGGTTGACTGTGTAGAGAACAGCTCACTTAACTCTTAATTCCTTCCAAGAACATTTTCCTAGGCAGTTGTTTTCCTTTGGGATTACATTAATCTGACCCTTTGTGAGCACAGTTACCTCAATTCAGTCCTACTGATTTAGGAGATTTTTTCCTCTGATGTACTGAGGTCTATTTTTAACTGAAAACATTCTCCACGGTGCAACCCCTCTAGTTTGGTGTTTCCCACGAATTTTACAGGCAGTATTTTTTTGATGGGCCCAGTTGCTGATGGAAATGTTGGTTGATGTAGGAAGCCAGCACCACTGGAAGATCCTCTGCTTTGACAGTGTGCAACGAGAGCTGCTCCTTCAGCTCCGTGTCAGCCTCCTTTAGGAATTCTGTCCATGACAGGGCTACCCACCCTTCACCTGAGCAACAATCACAAGTGAATAATGCCTTAGGTGTGATGTGAAATGCACCTTTCCTTCTTAGTCTTCATTTTATTGCTCCTTGTGGCAGGTACTGTTGACCTGAGCTAGATTTTCTTTTTAAAATAATCTTTTCCTGGCCCTCTCTTATCTCAAGACACCCATGATATTGTGTTTGTGTTTGGTTGTATTGGCTGTGTCAAACCAACTCCTAACAAAAGGTGAGATTACAAAATTTTTCAGTGGACTCTTGTATTTCTGAGGACATCCACTGAGACATTTATCTCTATTTATCCTACCTCCCCAGAACTGTGCTATTACTTGTGTTTAATGTCAGTCAAAACTACAGCCATATGCTGATACAGCTACATAAACTACAGCTAAATAAATAGCAGATAGTTTTGAGTTCGTGTGTTTATATGTTCCAGACACTGGAGTTAAGAAAGGAATTATAGTGTAACTTTTGTCCCATGGTGGCAGATGGGAGACACAATTTACTTCCTGTTTTCAAGTAACTGGAACTATCCAGAAGCTTCTTAGCATGGAGCTGGAGACCACAAAGATTTCCTGAGCCCTGGGGGTTCAGACCTCATTGGGTCTGTTTTTCTCAAGTGAAGGCTACATGGCAAAGAGGATTACTTATATTGTTCCATGTATATGGATGCATGGCTGTGTATGTATATAATTCCCTGGGAAAGAAATAATTTCTACAAAATATTTCATATATGCTCCTTCTATTTAGAACAGAAGCTGTGGTTAAAAGTAAAAAAGAAAGACAAAGGCTCTGCACCAGAACAGAAAATAGCATGCACATTTTCTATACATATAGATGAAATTATTCCATATTTCACTTATGATATCATATTAAACACCAGTCAGAAGTACATGAATATTGAAGTACTTTCTACCCTAATCTCCCTGTGATATTATAAATATTTTATTCATTTTCTTATCTTCTGTTCCAGATTCCAATAACTGTAAAAAGGAACATTTTGAAATGGATATGAAAAGCAATCAGAATGTCAGGTAGCAGAATCTTTTTTTTTATACAAAAGCACTGGCTGTGAAATTTTATGCATGTATTTAGAAAATTTGTCATACTTAATGATGATGGAGAACTTAAAAAGATTTCTAGATTACTTATAGGTATTAGTTCTGAAAGTTGTAAAGTGCCCTCCAACTTGAAAACAGCAATGGAAAAGAAGTAGTGAATTAATGTATTTCCGTGTAATTTTCCAGAATGAATAAACACTTGCAAACTTGTCTCACTTCAACAATTAGAAAATGTTAAGCCCCAATGAAAGCTAAAAGATATAATGGGAACAGGATTAACATTACCTCAACAATTTTATAAAATTTGATTTTCAGCCACTGCTGTGATAATATGGTAAAGTTGATGATGTGCTGTGCTCCTGTTGAAACCAGCCACACTGAAAAGTATAAAATATGACTTCAATTGTGGTAATTAAGAATATTCAGATCAGGGCAAAGCTTTAGCACAGAAGTTAGTAATGTAATACACATATGATTAATTTAAAGTGATTGTATTTACATTTCTTAAGGAATTGTTTTGTGAGAAAATATCAAGATTTTCAGCGTTTGGCCACCAGAGTCACAGAGGAAAAGGAGCACAAAGAGTGGTGCATGAAACTGAGTAGGGAGGAGAATATTGTGGAATGTGGATGAATTTAATCACGTGTCCTTTTGGCTGCAGAGGTGCCCCAAAGGAGCAGAGGATCCCCTACGTGCGGCTGGAGCGCCTGCAGATCTCTGCCTCGGAGGTGGGGGAGCTGCCCGTGTTCCGGCTCCAGCCCCAGCACAACGAGCAGGAGGGCAACTTCCTCCTGGTCATTGAGTGTGGCACACGCTCCTCAAGCATGTCTATAAAGGTGAGGGCATTTTCTTTGGGATTTACCTGCCTTCTGCCCTTTATCCCACTGATTTGCAGACACAGTTTCTGGAATTTTGTACAGTGCAAAAGTCTGCTGATTTGTTTGGCCCTCAGGTGCTTCTGTGATGGGTTGTGGTAAAGACAGTACAGCTTTGAGCTTGCTCCTGCAAAGCTCAAGTGGAGCTCCCTGCATCTTCCATTTCTGAAAGTTTGTAGTGTTTTCATGTTCTAAGGAGAAACTTGGCTTACCTGTCTGATTACAAATACAGGATAAGTAGCTTAAAACTGGCCTGAATATGTATTTGAGTGTTAGGAACTGAACCCAGAAATCACAGTGTAATAGATTTTTAAGAACTTTGTATTTTATTGCTTCAGCGGAGTCTTGGGTGTGAACTTCTTTCCACAGAAGGAAACAGGAATTTCTGGTGGGAAAAAGACCTATACTTTTTTATGTTTGGGGTTTTTTGGGGGGATGGTGGGGGGCTTGAGCTGTTTACCATAAAATTTGCAAGTGAGATTGTAGAATATCCTATTTCTATCACCTGTGGTGTAGAATCTGCACAGCTCTCTCACAGTGCTACTACACTGTGCTGTGTGGAGGAAATGACCTGACTAAGGTGACCTGGCCAGCCAGGGGCAAATACCAGGAGTGTGGACCTCCTGAACCCCAGTAGAGTTCACTGCAGAGAAGCACTTGGAAGCACTTGTTGGAAAATTGTTGGTAGTTGTGCCTTCCAAGTACAATGAGTACTTGGCTATCTGCAGATAACCAGTGATGCTTTATGCTGATGCGTGAAAATGATGATTGTGTGATCCCAGATTTTTCTTCCTTCAAGATAAATAAAGATAGTCCAGCTGAAGGACAGAAGTCCAAAGAGGAGAACTCAGAGGATGGGAGATTTCTCATCTCATCCCAGGCTGCAGGACAGACACAATCCCCATCTGTTGATCAGAAGCTCAGCAATGGCATCTCCAGCATGAAAAAATCCCCAGTTACTCAGGAAGTCAGTCCAATTGAAAATGAGGATTTCTGTGCTGTGTGTCTTAATGGAGGAGAACTGTTGTGCTGTGATCACTGCCCCAAGGTCTTCCATCTCTCCTGCCATGTTCCAGCCCTGCTCAGCTTTCCAGTGTGAGTATGGATGACATTTCACTGCTGTGTGTTCCTGCTCACTGCCTGGGGGCAGGAGATATCCTCAGGGATTGATGTTTCAGGCTTATGCAAGGGCTGCATCTCCCACTTGCCTTTTTTGATACTTTTTTTTGTCTTACATGCAAGGAACTAGATGAATTATGAAAAAGAGTTGTTTCCTGTCACTGTGCCCTTTCTGCAGTTAACTGGCCTGTACAGCAAAGGAGGTGGCAGACCTGAACTTAAAAAACTTTCATGTGACTCACTGGAGAAAAATAAAAACCTAACTCTCATGTAGCATCTGGAGTGTAGACATCAGCTCTTCTTGGCAGAACAGAGACTAGCACAAGGGAAGGGCAATCAGTGAATTTTTATTCAGTTTGTTAGCAAATTTTGTGGGAAATGTAGGATTATCAGGGCTTTTGTGGAAAAATTTCAATCGTTGCTTTCCCTGAGATGCATTCTCTTGCAACTTACACAGATGGATTGTATGCAATGAACCAGAAATAGACACATATCCACATACTAAACTTAAAAGTGAGACAGAATAATGTGCATTACTGTGGTATGCAATTCCAAATTTTTTATAAATGATTACTAAGCAGAACCAAAGTCTACTTCATTTGAGCCAAGCTCAAATCATTGTCTCAGGTGAGAATAATATGTTCTAAGGTATTAATTTGGAGATTTTGGTTTCTGGTTTCTGTCTAAAAACCTGTACATGGATTTCATTCTTTTCTCTAGTAGTGAAGTTATTACCTTCTAGTTTCAAAGCACTGTGAAAAACAAGTTTTCCTGTTAGAATAAACTTTAAAGGCAAAGTTAAACTCTAATGAAGTAAATGAATTCCCTTAACTGAAGTTATATGTTCATAATTCTTGAATATATTTTCATCTGTAGCTATTCAGACCCTGATGTTGTAGAAGTTGCATCGCTGCCTTCACTAAATTCCTCAAGAGGTTTCTGAAAATGCATCTACTAGCATGGACACACATGCCCTTGCAGGATTATGTCTGTTTGGTTTGGGGACCTGTGTTATTATCACACCTTTTCTGATAATGTTGATTTCGTAGATAAATATGTTAATTATTGTATCAATTGATAATAAATATCTCAGTTATCAAAAGGGTCTGGGTTTGTCTTATGAACAGTTGCTGCCTGTTTTCTTTAGTGATCTTTTTTCAAAGCAGAACTTGAATCAGTCCAGCTGCATACACTACTGGTAGGTTATTTCAAACTCAATTTTGTTGTTTTTCTTTGTGATGGGAGGAGAGTTGTGAATAGAATCTGATATGATTGTACTTCTAAGTGGATTCAAATCCAGTGAACAATATCTAGCACAATGAGCTTCAGATTGCCTGCTATCATAATGCTAGTTAAGGATGAGGCTTTCCAAACGGTGATTCCTGAGATTTGCTGTTTGACAAGGGTGTGGAGAAAATTCCCCATGAGTTTTTTGGTTTCTTGTTTTGCAGGGGGGAGTGGGTGTGCTCGCTTTGCCGTAACCCCGCGAAGCCAGAGGTGGAGTATGACTGTGAGAACACACGCTACAGCCACAGCTACAATGCACAGTATGGCCTGGGTGACTGTGACCAGAAGGTGGGAATCATTATATGGTGCACCATTCAGAGCAGGACATATGAGCTCAGCATGAGGCTTTGCTTTTTCATGAGACAGATGATGGTTTTCACTTGGCTGCTACTCAGCTGTTACACACAGCAGCAAATACAACAAAAGCATTGTTATTGTTTGGTTATATATTATTTTGTATGTTAGTTGGTCTTCTTTCTAGACATTGCTCTTCAATATAAAAATGTTATAGAAAGATGAAGCAGGCAGATGTGGAGTTCTTTTCTACTTTGAACAGGGAAGTCACACTCAAGAGCAGAGCTTCTATGACTCAGTTTTGCCTGGTTTGTGACACTGAATCTTTTTCCTTTAAAACCTGGCACCTTCTCAGACATCTACTTGGGCCAGTGCAATGACATTTTTGTGATAAAGACACTTTTTGGACACTTTGAAGTTGGATTGAAATAATCAAACACTCTTCTTCATATATTCCATTAGTTCCCTTGAAGATATTTTGTCTCTTAACTCAGCATAGAGGAAAGCTTATTACTTTACATACCTATTACTAGTTTTCTCTACCAAATCTTTCATTAAGTAATGGCCTTTTCCTAAAGTCCATAGTATTTGGAGGGCACAAATTCAATATAGATGTCATGTGTATATTGGTGATGACTGGACAAGGAGGAGGAGTCCACACGACTGACTGCAGATGATGAGCTGGCCCTGTTTCTACTGGATTTGGTACAACTGGGCAAAAGTTATTGGGATTTGGGTCTCAAATAGTGAAGTCCTATTTAGAAAACTGAGTTGATTAAAAATTCCATTGTTTGTGAGGAAATATGTCTTGTAATCTTTATATAGTGCATTTTTTTTTTGCTAATAAATGAGCCAAACACTAGTGTAAGTGTTTTACAAGTTAATGATGATTAAAATGAATAGTTTTCATGCAGCACTACCAACTTACATTGGTTTGCATGAATGGATATGAGCAGTGGGAAACATTGGCCATTTAACTCTTTCTTCATTGTTGCTATCTCCCAGTTGAGAGCCAAGGAATAGATCTGGAGCACACAAAGTAAATAATGATGGTGATTAATTCCCAAGAATTTCCAGGAAAATATTTATTTTCTTGCATTTCATGACTATCCTTATTTTCCAAGGTTTAACAATGCTATGAGGCAAAACGTCCCCCTGACTAGAGTGAAGTGTGCCATTTTGCATCAGACATTAATTTGAGAATTCTCTTTTTTATTAGTATGATTGATTAACTAAGGGCAAGAATGAAACTCCCTTTTTTTGAATTAAAATTTATTACAATTTTGGCTTCCACAGAAGTGTGAAAAGCTGGTGCTCTCCCTGTTCTGCAGCAGTATGAGCCTCCCATTCCATGAACCTGTCAGCCCCCTGGTAAGTACTGCATGTGCAGGGAGCAGAGAGAATCCAGAGAGCCTCACAAGCTTCTCTTTGGTCTTGAAAGATGTTCATGAGGGTTTTTTCTAAACAGTATTGCTTCCTAGGGAAGGGTGGGTGTTTCCTCTTCCCAGTGCCTTGAAAGTGTCGGGCCAGAGGCAGGGAAACATTTGGCCAGTGCTCTGGCCATGTCTGAATGCCAATTTAAGAAGCTAGTAGAATGGCAAAGGTGTATGAGAGGTTCCAGTGATTAAAGAGTTACCTTGCCATGTACATGGACAATATTGTACAGCCATAAGAGAGGTCTGCTCTAGCAGCAACCCTGAGCTCCCTCTTTTCTTGTGCTGTGCACGCAGAAGGTAAATGTGACTGTGCAGGGAAGATGCAGAGATATCTGCTTCATCCATCTGCTCCACATTTGCAATATTAACTGTCTGCTTGAAGGAAGGTGGAGACTTACACTATTGTAACATGTGTTAGAGCACCATGTGCTAGAAGTTGAAGAGGGGAAAGATAAAGGTTTTGTATGAAGGAGTAGTTCAAATAATGATATAAAACCCATTCCACCTAATAAATCTTACAATGGACTCATGGAGCAAATTACCTAACAAGTAGGTTTAGACCCTAAAAGATTTAAGAAGTGGGATATCCTGGTAGCTGATGCCCATTGAAAAAAGCTTTTGTTGAACTTTTAAAAGAGTGCACAGTATCCTATTTTGAATCACTCTTGACAGACTGCTTCCCACAGTATCACAGCACATTCTTTTTGTAATTGCTTGGGGAAAATGTCAGCTACTTATCAATGTTACATATATTATTGATCATGGTTAAATTTGGGTTATGGTTATCTGGGGAAAACTTTACAAAGTGCAAGCAGCAGAGTAGTCACTGAAGTGTGCTATTTTTAGGGTCAATCTTGAAAACAAGTATGTTTTAATCAAATCAAAAAGCACCCAGGAAGATGATGTGCAAGTGTAGGCACCAAAAGATTAGAGCTCTCTACCCTGATGCAAGGACCCATCTGCAATGACTTCTGTCCAAAATTGCATACAAGTCACTGGAGAGAAAATGTTTTAATGAAAAATGTGTCACATACCTGCCTTTTATTCTTATTGCAGGCTCGGCATTATTATCAGATCATCAAAAGGCCAATGGATTTGTCCACCATACGAAGGAAGCTGCAAAAAAAGGACAAGTCCCACTACTCTGCACCTGAGGAACTTGTGACTGACGTGCGTCTCATGTTTTGGAACTGTGCAAAGTTCAATTATGTATGTTTCTAAAATACATGAGTGGGGGGACATAAAGCAGGGGCTGGCTCTTTCAGTGGCTGTCACACTGGCACAACTACTGCTTCCATGGAAGTCAGATGTAGGATTGGGATAAACAGAAGTATTAATCAGTTTTATTCTTTGGAAATTATGTCAGGGGTTTTTTAATGACAGGAGTGAAGTTTGTATGAAGTTATATGCATATCTGAGAACTTGAGATACATATGGATCTAAAATTAAGGAGGGACATCTTCACAGACAACTCTATGAAATATTGCAGTGAGATTTATGGAATATGGAAATTTTGCTGTAGGAAGCCACTCACAGCCAGCAAAATACCTAGGGAAAATAAAATGCACAGAAATTCCTTAGCAGGGATGACTGCTGTTCTTTCTAGTTCACTGCACATCTCTGCTTCTTAGAGGTGCACAAATATGTTCCTTAACAGCAGCATCTGGTTTTTACTTACACTGGAAATGCAGAGGGACTAATGGGCTGTAGAAAGTGTGCAGAGACTAATAGAGATGTAGCAGACAGAGCCAAGGAGAGATGTTGGGGTGGGGTAGTTCTTTGGATTTGATCCTAGATGATTTCTTTGTGTGGTAGCACTGAACAGTTATTCATTCCCTCACAGCCGGATTCTGAGGTTGCTGAGGCTGGACGATGCCTGGATGAGTTCTTTGAGGACAAACTGAGAGAGATCTATCCAGACAGGCAATTCCCTTCCATGCAGCAGGATGACTCTGATTCTGAAGACTTGGAGAGCCAGAACAGCCCAGTGCCATCCCAGGATTTCCAGTGGCCGTCGTACGGGCAGGAGTGCGTGCAGCCCAAGAGGAAACGGCGCCACGCTGTAAGATTGCAAAAGCAAAAGCACTTGGTTGCCAAGTGGCCTCCCTGCTAGCTCTGTTTACAGCTACTGATGGGAAGTTTTGGCAGGGCTGCCTGGGAAAACTGTCAAGCTTCTATCACGGATGTGTGATCAGTTCTACATGTTATGTCACGGTCCCTTGAGTGGAATAAAGTGTCAGATGTGTATAAATGTGTGAGCGGGAGCAAATGAAGCCTCTCAGGCTGCGCAGTTTTCTTCCTAGCAGAAAACTCTGTCAAGGTTTGTAAAAAGATTAAGCCCTTTAGCTATTCATTGTTTGTTTCCTTTGTACACAGGACAGTGAAAAAACTAAAAGAATGATGTTTCAGCCAGCTAACAGCCTTCCTCAGGTATGACCTCCTCAAGATATGAGATTTGAGGGATCCAGCAGCATGACTGGCAGAGTTAAGGTGTGTGGGAGGAAAGCAAAGCGCTCGGGCTGTTTATTGAAACTCTCCTATTCTGCTGACCATATGCCTTATTTCTAGATCTTGTGGATAGACAACAGATCCAAAATGTTTATGTTTAAATCTGTCAATATCCCATCTGTTCAATGACATGTATGTTTTGCAGTGTTTACACTGAAGTACTAATGTCTTGGTCATAGGTGATGATAAACAATAATAAAAATAACATCTGAATAATACCTCATACTGCAGTACTGTTTCATAATCTGTTCAATGTGGCATCTCTATTTTATAGAGCACAGGTAACCATGTAATAATCTTGCAGCCTCAGGGTGATTGTTGGCCATGCTTTGTGACAAATAGAATGTGTAGCCATTAAAGCTGTAATCCTGTTGTCTTATTCAATGATTTTTCTGGGAACTTGGCTGCTCCAAAACCTGTGAGATAATGTGATTATCTGATTAGCTGTTTCTTTTGAAGCACAGTGTTTTCATTAAATCAGGAAAGAACAAGTGATAGTAATGCTAACACAGGGGCTCTGTGAGGGCTGGTTCTCAGTGCATACTGGGTACTCTGTCTGCAAGGCGTCCTTCTTCTGGAGTCTAATTCATGCTTGGTTAAGCAGTGTGGGATTTTGTAGCTCTCAAAGGCAGCATTTTTATACAACCCAAGGCAGTTGTTTTTCTATAAAGTAGATATTGGAATTCAGCAAATTAACTATGGAGTGAATTACATGGTTTTAGAAGTGCCTATAAAATAATGTCATTTACTTCTGATTTTCTTTTTGCTTATTACCTGTAGCTGTGATTATCAGCAGTGCTAGAAGATGATGATAATGTAGACACTCAAACAGAAAGGCTAAGATTTCTTTTTTTTTTGCTAAATTTCACAATGTACAGGCAGAACACAACCAAGAACAGATTGAGTTCATTTATACAAAGGTTGCATGTCACTGTAAAGTCTGAAGGGTGGGATGGGTAGCAAGGCATCACACCTGAGCAAAGAGTGAAAGTTTGCAAGCTGCTTCCCACCCCTTCCAGCAGCAGGTGAGCCACATCTCTGCATGGCCAGTGCTTTCCTCATGTGTGTGAGGGGCATCTCCCTCCTTAGAGCTCTGCCCAGCAGAACAATCCGGGCTGGGGCCTAGCTCTGACACAGGAGGTTGTTGCAGCAGACCTCAAGCACAATTGAAGTTCATTTTAATTAGGTTCCTGTAAATAAAGATGATATTTTCAGCATAGTTTATATGGGCTATTTTGTCTAGTAACCATGTATGTTATTTTAGATAACACTTTTAAGGTTTATATATGAAATAGTAGTGAGACATGAATGTTGTGTTTTATAATGTGGGACTTACTGTTTGCCCTTTACCTGGTAGTGTGCTAATCTTTCCTTTTCTTTGGAGAAGTGAAAATCTGGATATTAGAAACTGACTGGCAAACTGTGAGATGAAGGGATAGCCTTTACATTTTCTAATTGTGAATTCATATATGTTTGCATTCTGTCAAATTCCTCAAAACAGTGAGAGTCTTGGCACAGGACAACGAGTGCAAGTTTGTCACTGAATTAATCACCCTTATCTGTGCTACAGGTTTAATTTCTTCTCAGTTCCTCCACCAAAGAACTATCTTTTACCATTACTAATCTAAAAATGGTACACTTTTTTAGATTTCATCTAGGGGTAGTGGTAGAAATGTGAGAGATAGTGATGGCTTCCTCTTTTGCTGGAAGAGCAGAGTCAATGAGAGTCTCTTTCTGTTTCTTAAAGTCTGTAAGGTTATTAACTGTACCATTAGTTTTGGAGAACACCCGTTTAAATAAAATTTATCCAGGGTGTATTATGCTTTTATTAGAAATAGAAGTTTCCCAGTTTGTCATTGTAAGCAGAACACCTTTTTGTGTGTGTTCTGGCAGGACTGAATGACCTGAGCACTCTTAAGGCTATCTTAGATTCTGATTAATACTCTAAGACAGGTAACAATAGAAAAAAGAAAAACTTCAACTGAAGTCCAAAGTATAACTTAATATATTTTCAAATATGAATCCATAGGTCAGCAAATTCCCAGTACAGTGCAGGTTATGGGAACAATATAATTTTTTACATGTAATGGGTTACATGTATAAAGGGAAAATCCTTTCTCTGTTTAAACAGTTGGAAAAGAGATTAAGTGCAGTTTCATAATAAGTCTGTCAAAGAAGAAAAGGCAGCTACAGATTTGGCTTTGATTATCCCCCAGACAATTTCCAAGACCTGCTTGTTCCAGTATGGTGACAGGAGAATGGCATCACAGTTCATACAAACAAGGTGTTTAACCATACCCACTAACCAATGACTGCATGTTTATATGTGTAATGTGCATTGCTGAACAATAAAACATGTGAAATGTCTTTTTGCACATCAATCTGAAATTTTTGCTTTCAGTGCATCTGCTTTCAATTTGCGTATGGATTGTATAATATAATTTAACCATCATCAGCTAAATTGCTCATAACTTCTGATGGCAAAACAGAGCAGTTATGGAAGCAGCTATGCTAACACAGGAGACAGCTTGCTGTTTCTGCTAATATTTTCAATACCAAGTAGATATTTTGCCTTTTTGTTTTTCAGTTGCTCTAAGTTATTGAGAAACAAACATGACAAGAACAAGTAGCAAAAAATGTTTGTTTTTTAAATGTCTGTACACATAAAGTGCCAAGAAACATGCTACTTATTAGTGAGAGGAAAAACATATTGTAATGTATTAGTCTGGGGGAATCAGAAGAGATATTCTAAAACTGAAAATGCCAAAATTTGGAATAATTTGTATTAAAAAAATCCTCTATTGGCAGTAAGTTGAGCAGACAATGCAAGTGTTTTTATATTATTATTATTATTATTATGTTTAGTTTATGGGAAAATAGAACTACCAGCACCAACTTTCTGATCTGGGGACCTATTGGCTTGAGGGGTAAGGAATCCTTCTCTCAGGGTTACGGCTGTGCTGGTCTTCAGACATAATTAAGAGATAATTTATAGAGGTAACGTCTTCATTGTATAAGTAGGAAAGCATAGAAAATCTTCTGGGCATGCAATTCCTTCAAGTGTTAAATACAGGCAATAAACTCTGTTATAGACAAAAAGCTAAATATCAGCTGAGTTTCTCTGATTTTATTTAGCTATCAAATGAGATAATCTAGGGGAAATAAGGATAGGCAGTAGTCATAGGCTGAGAAGGATTTGCACCTTTTGAAGCTGTATTTGTAGACCAGGAGCAAGAAGAAAGAGAAGTGATTTTTTTGAGAAATGCTACCCCACTGTCTGTTCCTGTCTGTTAGTAAACGTTTGTGGAAATATGTTTTACTGTGTAGTTATGTGTGCCCTCATGACAACAATTAGTAAACTGGTATCATTTTGATTAAGGGGACTTTTGTAGAAGCTTCTATTAGGATATGTAAAAGTAGGAAGACAGAATTTGGATGGCTTCTTTTTGGGAAAAGTGTTTGCTATGGTGAGAATATTACTGTGGAGATGAAAAATTGCAATGTTCAAATTTGTTGTCATATATCCAGGTCCAGTTCCTCTCTTTTCATTCCAAGTGTTTCAAAAGATGTTCTTGAAAGATAATTTTTGGATGACTTCTTCCTGTTTAGGGTGGAATCTGTAACAGACTCCCTGTAAATTTCAAATCTGAGCTAATGTTTGGATTGTACCTTTAAAATGGTGAGATTTGCACATTGCAGAACTAGCTCATTGCCAAGTCTTGTGCTGACTGCCTGCACCAGAATGATAATTTCTCCTGGCTGAAGGAACAAACACAACACCCTAACAGGGTTTCAGATGTTGAACCCTGCTCATAGAAACTCACAGAAGTTTGTGATCTCTTTGGTTAATGACACTTCAACAGATAGACTGTTGTGCCAGGCTATTTTATGCAGTTATTCCTGGATTGTATGGTGATTTATAAGTTACTGTTCATTCTGTAAATAATCACATTTTTGTTATTTACTACACTTTTAATGTTTCTTGCAACAGCATTAAACCAGGCCTAGATTTAAGTCAAGGAAATAGTTTATGCATGTGTCTATACCACACTGTGTAGCCTGTGGTGCAGTGCAACACTTCTGAATTTACAGCCCACTGGGCCAAGCTAAGCAGTCCTTTCCTGTGACAGAACAGCAAATGGAAAACACCCTTAATTTCTAATACTGAAAGTATTACTGGAATAGGATGATTACTATAGAACAAGTGGACTGTGCAAGTGTTCTGTATATCACAGAAATTAAACCAAAACTTTATAGGATATTTTATCCTACGTTATAAATTAGGGAACAATGTAGAGTTTAGATAAAGTGAAAATCAATTCAGAATTAATCTTTAAATCTTACCCAAACTGTCCTGCATCTTACACATAATTTTGAATACCTCAGGCATCTGCAGTGCAGTCTATTATTAACATATACAGGTGGGCTTTGGCTTATGAAAAATAACATTAAAGAATTCAGCGCTTTAAGCAAACACTGGACACCCCTCTGTTTCTTTTTCCCTGTGGCCTCTGAGGGCTTTACAAACACTGCTTAACTGGCTTTCATCCACGTTTGTGATGTACTTATAAATATTTCCCATTTAGAACTGTGGAAAGCAGCATGACAAGCTAACGGAATGAGCGAGCAGCAGAGATGGAAATTGAATACAGCCCTCAGACCTGGCTGCAGGATTATCAGGGAGCAGTGTTAAATGAAAGCATTGTGAGACACCTCAGGTTTGGGATACTGAAACCTTTCATTAAGGAAGAGGGGATTTGGCTCTGACAGCATGCTGCAAATGATGCTTGAGCTTAGCACCTGCAGTCCTGGAGCAGTGTCAGGAGTCACACAGAGCTTGTTTTACCTGCAGGGCAGTGCTGTTCAGTGGGGGGCAATGGGGCAGTGCTCAATCCACTGCTGCAGACTCACCAGTGCCTCACAGCTCCAGAGCAGCTGCAGTGCCCTGGGCAATGCAGGTACTGCAGCCATAACCTCTGGCTGAGCCAGGTTATCTCAGGCATGATACAAACAGCATGGATTTTCTCCAGAGAGTGAACCACATAAAGGCTTCCCAGAAGTAACATCCCAAACCATTCAAGAAAGCAGAAAGCCTTAATCCTTATTTTTGATCTTCTAAATACCAGAAAAATCTCTTAATTGGAGTGAGCCTGCTGGACAAGGAGTTCCCAACAATGACCTTTTGAGGTGACAGTCTCACTTCCTCACTCTTGCATCATGTTCAGAGCTCTTCCCAATGCTGTGCTGTGTTGCATCATGCCAGCCCCAGCCCGGTGCCATGGGGCTGGGAATCCCTGGGGGCAGGGAGAGACAGCCTGCTCTGGACACGTGCTGGAGAGGTGGGAACACCCTGGAGACTTTCAGCCCCTCAGCTGGGAAAAGTGTTACTGCAGCACACCCTTCATCTGTTGTCTAGATGACTCATATGGTGAAAGGATATTAAACAAAACAGGAATATGGAATTTCTTCCTTTCACTGGTCCTAATTAGGGCATACTGTAAGTATATGAGCATATTTACAGCCACAGAACTCAGCCTTTTACTCTGTGAGAAACCTGTAGAATTAGCCTGATTCTGTGTTTATTGGCTTTTATTGCTTCCAAATAATGCACAATTTACAAATAAATTTACACTGGTTGCCTCACCTCTTCCCAGATGTCAGTACTATGATGCCCTTCTCATTTTGAGCCAAGTTCTCCATTATTAATTCAGCAGTTTGTAATTAAATGATTAACTAATCAAATTTTTTCCTCCTGAGTACCTGTGCAAATGCATTGAAGACTGATTGATTTAACTGAGGTCACTCAGAGATAAATTGAGCCTTAACATTGTGAAGTGTGAGAAACAGAGGAAGAGGCTCTCTGAGGAGGGAATAGGAGGACTCGACTTTTAGCCTTGTTGATGTTTTCTTATAGTTCTAGTGGGGAGGAAAAAAAAAAAAAAAACGGTTCATGGAAATTTGTGTTCTTACTCTACCTGCCAAAACTGAGATTCAAATTTTAATGTGTGTGACAGCATTAGGTGTTTTTTCCTTTCTTTTTTTTTTTTTTTTTTTTTTTTTTTTACTGTCTCATCATATGGGAAGAAAATGAGAATTCTTTTAATGGAATTGAAGGTGAGTAAACCCCAATGGTGATGCTGGGGAGGGGTGGCGCTCAGTCTTTTTGCTGGTTTTGTCAGAGAAGTCAAGTCCTGTGTATAACTTTCCTCACCGATTTAAGCAAAGGTGTTTCTGCAGCTCTTATGAAAAGATGAAATTTTTACACAGATGTAAAGGGGTGAGAGAGGGAGATGTTTTTTTTATTTTTCTCTCAGTTATATTTTGCAACTGAATGGCTATTTCCTCAGGTTCCTGGGAAGGATTTAGGTGCTGCTCACTGCCAGAGGTGGTGGTACAGCCTGAAAGGGTTGGTAAACTTTAATGATGCAGCAAAGCTCAGGTTTTCCCGGTATTTCCTATGCGACACAGCCCCTGGGATGGGGAGAGTCACCGCCCGGGGTAAAACAGGGGGAGGTTCGGCGCTGGGCTGGCTGCAGGGCATCGGCAGTGCTGGTACCTCCAAAGCAAGGCAGCTGGCTCCCTCTGCTGCTTTCAGCACTCTCTGAGTCGTTTTAAGCAAGGAGAATTTGTCTCCTCCAAGTCCTGCGGGTTCCAGTATCATCGCACCTTCATCGCACCTCTGGTCTCCTTCCACGGGAGGTAGCTATGGGGCTGTGTGCTCCCCCTTAGCTTAAAATCTGTGCAGACCTTTACAAAGATTAATATATGTATTTATAAGCGAGAATGAAGCTGTAATGTGGCAGCTGAGTGTAAGCATTTTAGGTAAGACCTCCATAAAACCATAATTACACCCATCTGTTTCCCTTAAGTACCCGGTAGAAAACAGTTAGCACTTATATATCTCTTGATAGCTCTCTCTCAATCTGGTATTATGGGGAAAGAGGGAAGTTAATTTCCCCCTTTATTTTCTTTCTAGAAAAAGATGGTGCTTAAATTCAAATTTGTGAGAAAAGCAAGCTGAAAGTGTTTGTCAAAGGAGGTTGATTTGTAGATGGAGAGTGTCAAAGCAATAGTTTTTCTCAAGCATCTCTAACCCTTATGCACCAATTATGGAAAAGACAGAAAAGGCACAATTCTAATAAAATTGTAGCCATATGAATACATATTAACAATAAAAACTCCCACGTAATATTTCTTAAAAATATGAGCGGTTTCATCAAAACTTTTGGACATGGAAAGTGCTTGGAAAATAGCTGTAAACTGAATTCTCATTGAGAAGGTGCACAAACTAGCCCTGCCCTTATGGCCGGGCTGTTCTGTAATTATTTGACCAAATTATCTTCACCTGGGATAAATTAGCGAACACCTCAGTAAAAGAGGGGTGTCGGGGCTGATAAACTGACTCTGAAACTGATACATTTTATAAAGCAAAAAAAGAGAAAATAACTGATTTGCAACATTATTGGGAAGGGGGGAAAATGGACTACAAGAAGCTGTCTGCTTGTGGGGTTTTACCACTTACTGATAACCATTTTGGGGACAGTAGAGTTAGGATATTTGATACTACGCACTGTAAAATATGGTCACTCACAAGGATTTGCTGACCTGACTACAACCACGTTCCTTAAAGGTAAGCTCCTTGTTCCTTTTGTGAAATGTCCTCGTGTACCATAGCACTTGGACGTCGCTGAGGACTCTCAATGACTTTTGAGCTCATTTGAAGGAACTCGAGACCTTCCACAGCCAAACCATCCTGGGACACTCCAGCAGGAGCGGGATGAGCTGGGGACCGGGCGGTGCTGTGGCTCCGCAGGGCACGATGTGACCCTGCAGCTCCCCAGGGACGGTCCTGCCAACCTGGCAATGCCTGGGCCAGGCTCCCCTCATCCCGAGCGTGTCCCGGGCCAGGCTCCCCTCATCCCGAGCGTGTCCCGGGCCAGGCTCCCCTCATCCCGACCGTGTCCCTGGTCAGGCTCCCCTCATCCCGAGCGTGTCCCGGGCAGGGTCCCCTCATCCCGAGCGTGTCCCGGGCAGGCTCCCCTCATCCCGAGCGTGTCCCAGGTCAGGCTGTCCTCATCCCGAGCGTGTCCCGGGCCAGGCTCCCCTCATCCCGAGCGTGTCCCGGGCCAGGCTGTCCTCATCCCGAGCGTGTCCCGGGCCAGGCTCCCCTCATCCCGAGCGTGTCCCGGGCCAGGCTGTCCTCATCCCGAGCGTGTCCCAGGTCAGGCTCCCCTCATCCCGAGCGTGTTCCGAGCCAGGCTGTCCTCATCCCGAGCGTGTCCCGGGTCAGGCTCCCCTCATCCCGAGCGTGTCCCAGGTTAGGCTCCCCTCATCCCGAGCGTGTCCCGGGCCAGGCTGTCCTCATCCCGAGCGTGTCCCGGGCCAGTCTCCCCTCATCCCGAGCGTGTCCCGGGCCAGTCTCCCCTCATCCCGAGCGTGTCCCAGGTCAGGGTCCCCTCATCCCGAGCGTGTCCCAGGTCAGGCTCCCCTCATCCCGAGCGTGTCCCGGGTCAGGCTCCCCTCATCCCGAGCGTGTCCCAGGTCAGGCTCCCCTCATCTCGAATGTGTCCCCTCATCCCGAGCGCGTCCCAGGCCAGGCTCCCCTCATCCCGAGCGTGTTCCGAGCCAGGTTCTCCTCATCTCGAATGTGTCCCCTCATCCCGAGCGTGTCCCGGGCCAGGCTCCCCTCAACCTGAGTGTGTCCCGGGCAGGGTCCCCTCATCCCGAGCGTGTCTCCCCATGCCGGCTGCCCCTACTCCCATGCCGGCCGGTCCCGCGGTACCAGCAGATGGAGCTCCAGGATGCCGATTGCTGAAGGGATGAAGGGATGACCGTGAAATCGTTGTGGAAGGGGCAGGCGACACCTCGGTGCTTTCCTGTGGTGCTGCCCTTGGCCCTTTGCTGCGCCGATGAACTTGGACTGGGAGATGAATACGAGCGCTTCTCAGGATCTGAGGAGTTAGGTTGGCTAAAAAAAAAACAAACCAAACTTTGTTAAGCACTTAATAGAGTGATAGAACGATTTGGTTTGGGAGGGACCTTAAAGATCTCTGAGTTTCCATCCCCCTGCCAGGTGCAGGGACACCTTCCGCCAGACCAGGCTGCTCACGTCCCATCCAACCTGGCCTGGTAAGGACGGGGCATCCACAGCTTCTCAGGTAACCTGTGCCAGGGCATCACCACTCTCAGAGGTAAGAATTTCTTCTTGATATCCAATCTAAACCTACACTCAGTTTGACATCATTCCCCCTTGTCCTGCCACTACACGTTCACATGATCAGTTCTTCCCTTGTAGCTCCCTTCAGGTATGAGTAGGCCGCAGTTAGAGCCGCCCTGGATCTTCCTCTTCCCCAGGCTGAGCAAACCCAACTCTCTCAGCCTTTCCTCATAGGAGAGGTGCTCCATCCCTCAGGTAAATTTGGTGGCCTCCTCTGGCTTGGCTCCAACAGCTCCATGTCCTTGCTGTGCTGGGGAGCCAGGGCTGGGTGCAGCAGTGCTGGGGGGTCTCACCAGGGCAGAGGGGCAGAATCCCCTCCCTCACCTGCTGCTCACAGTGCTCTGGATGCTGCCCAGAATAGGGCTGGGTTTCTGGGCTGGGAGCTCACACTGCTGGGTCATGTCTGGTCTTTCATGCACTGTTTATTGCTGGGTGTCTCTGCTCAAATCATGCTTCCCAAATTTCACCTTTTGCTAGTGACACTGTGGCTCTTAATACCAAATTATCGCTGTCATGTCTATTGAAGATACTGGCACTCATTAAGCCTATTCTGCATATTGTGTCTATTGAAGTAAAAGCTTCTGTGCATCCATATTTAGGCTTTTACTAGAATCACATTGTTTATGATAAAATACATAATTTTCCATCTCAGGGAACCAGTTTCTTCAGGTGTTGCTGGGGCAGGGTGACTGGTGGCGCTTTATCTTCTGTGTATTTCATGCCAGATCTATCCAAAACAGAAATAACTCTCTTTAGGCCCAAAGGAGAGAAGCAGGTGTACTCACACTTCACAGGATAAATATTTAGATAAATATCAAGGATATCTAAAGCCCTATCTAAAGCTTTCCCATGGACTTTCTGTTAGTACACACTTATGCTGGATTGTGTTCAAAGCACAGCTAAGTAGCACAGAGCAGTCAGTGCTTTCTAAATTTCCCTTTCAGATAAAGAAGTTTAGATGTCACATGTCAAACATAATCTGACCTCAGGGGTTTCAACCTAGTCTTTAACAGGCATTTCTCACCCTTGAGAAAATGCCTGGCTTTTGAAACAATGCCTCCTTTCAAGAACTTTGGCTTAATATTGTGCCATGAAGGTCAAGATTGTCTTGTACTGACTGACAGAAGCACAGCAGCTTTCACAGTGGTTCCTTTCTTCGTATGTGGCTTTTACTTGTGCTTAACATTTTGAACTAGAAAATGAAGAGAATGGGCAAGTATAATTTTCTGTGTGAGGTTTTGATGTGTTTCGTCTTTTAGCCTCACTGCTGTTGTTGTGTTGTCGTAATACCGAATTCTTATTCTCCTAACTGATGCCCTTTATTTGACAGGACTGTTTACTTTTGTTGGTCTTAAGTTTCTGGCAAGGTACACAGACAATTTTGACTTGAACCTTTCAGTGGAAGGACACAGAGACAATGCAGTGTGTCTCCTCTGTAAAGGCTACCAATAGAACAAACAAGGAACAGACCTGTACAAGCCAGGTCAGCTCAATCCAGACAAAATGAAGGTGAATTACAGCACAGGCAGGCTGGGAGCAGCCACCAGGAGGGCTGGAAAAGGTTATATCAGAGTGGTTATATTCTCAAATCTGAATAGAGCTTGTGAAAGGAGCCTGCAGATTGTACATGTGCAATTGAGCCCCAGAGGCAGTTAGCCAGCAGACAGCTGGGGCAAATTCCCCTGGGAACTGCCCTGCTTGGCTGAGATTGCATGTCCTTGTCATCACCCACCCTGTAAGAAGTCCTTCCACTCCTGCCCCAGGTGGCTGTGGGAGCTGGCTCTTGGCCTGCTTTCCTGGGCTGGGACAACATGCCAGGAATAATGCACTTGTTTGGCAGCTGTGGATTGGAACATGAATCTGCAATGTGGGGGTCTTAGAGGAGCCCGTGTTGCTCTTGATTCACAAGCCACAGTGGTCAAACAAGCAATTTTTTTGGATGTAGCTGGCATGTTATGTGTGACCTCTTCTACTGGAAGTGGCCTTTTCTCAGAGGTACCTGAGTCACTCACTGTCACCTCAGGCTACACTTGCTGTGATGTATTTTTTTTCTGAGACTGAAACTGAAGTAATTTAGAAAGGATGCCTGGAAGGACAAGAGAGAGATGGCTTAAGTAGTAGGGCTCTCCCCAAACTCTCACGGATAGCAAACGCTGAGGAATTGAAGTATACTTATAACATTCCTTTTTTCTTTTTTTTTTTTCCAAATTGCCTTTTTGCCTGAAAGGCATTGTTTGTTATTAAATAAGCCTTTGCAAAAGCTCTCTTAGCATTGGTACTTGTGGTCACAAGCCAGGAACAGAATTGGAGGTGCTGTGCCCAAGTCACTGTAAAATCGTAAATGGGGACACCTCCCTAAAGCTCACTCCATGCAAGCAAAAAGTCAATACTCCTAAAGAAACAAGAGCACAAGTGGTGAAAATTTAGTAGGAGTGCCATGAAATAGTATGCAAAACAGGGAAAACCCCATTTTCTCCCTAAGTCACCACAGGAGCCATTTTCACCTGTTTTCAGGTTATTTATGATAAACACATTCCATGTATTTATGTCTAGGAATTTCATAATCTTTCTTTAGGAAAAAAAATACTGTCAACTGCCCTGGCATACAAGGAATGCACAATAACCTACCTGGAGAAATGAATACGTCTGTTGCCTGAGTCCCTAAAAGCTCAGATCCTAAATGGGTGAATATCTGACATCTAACAGTAAATTTTGGCAAGGTGACCTATCTGTTTGAATTGTAGTGGTTTCAAAGTCCTGTGTAAGATGGTGATATGAAGAGTTTGGGAGAATGTCTTTAAGCCTGGTTTTTTAAACTTCTCCTCTTTCAGACTAATTCTTTCTGAGGCAAATCTGGGGAGCCAGTGGTGGCTTTGGTATGAGATGCCAAGCTCTTAAAACACAGTGGGAGAGGCCACTGGGGTGAGCCAATTCCAGTCAGCAAGTGCTGGAACTGAGGGTCCTGAGGTAACTGGGGGATATTGCAGCACCTTCAGATTCCTATTTTATAATGTATAAATCAGCAGAATAAAAGCACTTTTAAAAAATAGAACCTTTAAATTTTTTCTATTCTGTTTTTTTTTTTTTAGTTTTTTTTTTTTTTTTTGTTTGTTTTTTTTTAACTGGAAAATCAAATCTATTTCAATCAGGTACTTCAAGCATTGGCACCTATGAAAGAAAAATGGCATTATTTTTGGCATGGAAAGAATATTGGAAGGGTTAGAAGAGAAAATGGATAGCTACTCCATGAAGGTATCTTCTAATGTGCTGATCCCCAGAGCTGCTGCCCCTTGGGCTGGGAGCTGACTGCAGGCACAAGCACTGATGTAATGTTTGCTGCCTCTCCAGTGGTGGTTAACTTGGAGGAAATAAATGTAATTAGTTGAAGTACCTTATATGTCATGCTCCTAATGAATGTTATAATTTAAGAATAGTACTTAAATTTATTAGAAGCACCTCTTTAAGAGTACTGTTTTGTTGGGTTTTTTTCCTAAAATTAATTTATCTGGGTCTTAATAATTCCAATGCCAAGGATTAAGGTCTCTGTTGCAGGCAGCCATGCAGTAGGTTCTACTGTTCCACTTGTTCTGCAGAATTTTGAGAATAAACAGTGTGAACAAATACATGACACTAGGCATGGATTCACCTGCAGGATGTGTCCTGTGTGCAGGGACAGCCTTGTGCCTCCAGTCCTTGTGAACCATGGGTGGATTTCCTGGATTTCCTGGTTCTGAGTTTATTTACATGTCAAAGGTGGTTTATTGGTCATGGTGTTTGTTTTAAATGAGTTAAAAAGTAGAGAGTTAATTTATCTTACGATTATTAAATTGTAAGTATCTAGATTTTTCTGGTTTACCAGCTGAAGATTTTGGTATTCTCTCATATTTAACAGTCTGTCTGTTTTCATTATGAATTGAATTTGCAATGAAGTACAGGGTTTAATTTGGATAAAATTATTATTGGGTAATGTGCATTGCTAACTTTCTCTGTTTGCCCGTAATAATCCAGTTTATCCAGATATTGCAGAAGAGGTCATCTAAGAGTTACTTGACTGAAGCACAGCATGTTGGCAATATGAAACAACACTTTCTTAAATCAAGACATATATAATTCCTTTTACTTTACTGCTCTTACCCCTCTTTCCCAATAATGTAGCTGTGCCCTGATTATATGGCAGAACAAACATTCAGATTCCTCGATCAAATCTTCTCCATAATTGTGCAGACCTTGATCCTATAAGGCCATTGCATTCTTCACATAGAAGCTTTGTTTTGTTTTGTATTATTCATTTAAAGATGCTTTGCAATCAGTTTATTTTGATATTCTGAAACCAGTAAACAGTGTCTGTGTCAGGGCTAAGGCACAAAGGTTAGCTGCTGAGTCTGGCTCTCTTGCATTGCTGTTCTGGGGTTAAGATATATACTTAGTGTTCCAGATCTCTGGTATTACTCATATTTCTTGAGGGAAAAAAGGAGTCAATTAATGAAAAGCAAAAATTTTTGAATTATGTACCATTATGTCATGCAAAAGACATGTAGTGAGAAGGTAGGATTGCATCTGAGTGTTTCCCAGCATTGAAAATGTGGCAGATGCATTGTTCCTCAAAAGTAATATGCTCTTCCTGAAATGCATTATTTACCAGAAACATGGGAGTTTGGGGATTTGGGTTGGTGTGGTGGTGATTTTAATTCACCATCTGCCTCCCTAGACCCTAATAGCCTTTCATTTATTTCATATTCATTAGGGCGTAGAAAATGCTCAGGGTGTTTAAAATATTGTGTGATTTAAAAAGAACAAGATAAAAGAAATGATAACTATTAACTATAGGGGGAATTAAAGTGAAAAGTTTTGGAGTGCTTTCCAGGAGGATGCACAAGCTCAGGCTTGGCTGATCTATTTCCACCTATGTCCTTTCACAGTCCCTTTTTCTGAGCCATTTGGGAAGCTTCCTTATCTGCACATTGCTCTGTAAGGGGTAGGTGTGCCATCTGCATATTATTGTAAATTAGAGGATCCATCCATCTACTATCTTAGATGAGCATGGCTTTCCTGCAGGACTTTGTTAAATTGTGTAAATTTAATTTTCATATCCCTTCTGGAATATTGAACAAAACTAATTTTATGACTGTAGGGTTTGAAAGCAGAAGGGGCAGTAAGTTAATATAATTAATCATTGTGTCATTGCTGCAGAATAATGGACTAATTCTCTTCCTAATTTCCAGTTACTTATCATTTGAAATCTCCCAGGGAAAACAGCACTGTGTAGAAAGAACAAGGAACAACCAATTAAAGTAAGTGTTTTGTTTCATCATCTTAAGCAACTGTAACAGAACTGAGGAAACTCTGGTTGTGATTTATTAGTTGCATTTTTTGAGGTTTTTATATACAGTTAGATATTTGCCTGAACTGCTTCATATGGAAAAAGTAATGAATTTCCCCATATTGACATATTTTTGTGCATCAGATTTGCATTTTTAAAAAACAGTCAAGTACACAGAATAATTAGCTTGAGTTAAAATGAACAAAACAAACCATCTAAAACTCTTTGTTAAAAATTTTAGATATTTTTATGCCAACTCTGAAAAATTAAACTCCCCTGCAATTATAAATTAACAGTGATCTGTTAAACTGTGACCAGCAGGTCCTAGTTTGGGCCTCTTAAACTACATACTTGTGTTATGCTTACAGGACTGTTTCAAATATTTATTTTACAGCTGATCATTTTAAATATACCTACTCCCTGTCACTCATTTTGGTGTGGGGCTGTGGGAGCTACTAAATCTTTTCAGGTTCAGCTTTAAATTGGCACAACCAAGATGACCAAAACCTCTGATATCCCCTCCTGGGTTTGGAATCTGGATGATTTTAGAGAGAATTCCAAGAAGGTATTGGAGAACAAATAGGAATGAAGCACTGGGAAATACTGGATCAGAGATAGAGCTAAGGGAGGAGCTGGGGAGAAAAAGCATCCCAGGAATGACTGTGTGGGGCCCATAAAGATGCAGCAGAGTGGCAGATGAGGTGATGGAAAGGCAGAGTGGGAATGGAGAGGGAATAGGAAGTTTTGGCACGTGTGAGATAAGGCTCTGTGGGATGGGTAGGACAGGATGTGAATAGAAGAGGAAGATGTTTTGGCAGCTTCTGTTGCTGTACAGAGTTCAGCATCATTTCTGGCAGCAAGCTGGAAAACATTTAAAGGCTGAGCTTTCAACTAAAAATTCTCATTAAGTAGAGGCCTAGTAACCCTGTCTAAAAGGTTAAAGCAAAAACACCAAACAAGGCAGCATTTCCCCCACTGTTTTTTATGTAAGTACATCTAATTGAACTGAACTTGGAGGAAATGCTAGCTTGAACTTTTTTATTTTCTTTCCTTGAACAAGAACTCAGCATGAGCTGTTTGTTAGTTTGAAGTTTTAGTAATTTGGAACAACTTTAGTCACTGCTGAACCCAAATGAGAACGAAACTGAATAGTTTGTAACATATTTAAAGTAAAGTAACATATTTAACTGTGTAAGTAGATGTAAAAATTCAGGATCAGTTTGTAACAATTCTGTTTTCTGCATTTTTAGTTTTGATCCCACTTTTCATTTATACTGCCTAGATTTCTCCCAGGCTCCTGCTTTGAATCAGGTGATTTTATAGATTGCAGAAGACCTTCTGGTGGGATGAGTTGGAGAGATGCTGGGGTTTAGACTGTGTGAATAGCATTGCTCAGAGTCTTTTTTTTTTATTGCTTGATAGCTGCTTCCATCCTCACAACAAGCTTCATAAAGGGTGCAGAGGAATGAGCTGCCTACCTGCCAGACACTAGGAAGAATATCTCTCCATGTGGTGCTGTGCTGCAAGGTCAGCTGTCCTCACTGCCTGATTGTCAGATGAGCACTGCTGCGACAAAGCCACTTGGAAAAACCAGATATTGTGTGGGTTTTCATCTAGAGCTGACATCAGGGGTTTTAAGAAAATAGCTGAGAGATTCATATAGAAATTGCCATGCAAGAGTTCATGCCAGTTATGTTGTTAGCCAGCTTAAATGCTGCACAAGCAAGCTTTTGGAGTTTGATTTTTGCTTTCCTCTGTCTGGAGAACATGGTGTCAAGCACCCATTTTTTTATTTTAAGCATAGTCTCAAAGACTTGATTGTTCTTTGATCCTAGTGCTGTGCTGAAGGTAGTTCAAAGTTATAAGGAGTTATGTATGCTGTGTCTTAATGAAATGCTTGTCTGAAATTGAACTGATAGCCTGCTGTGAAAAAATCAATTTGCCATCAGCAACTGAATGTACTTGATGCTCAATTTAGCTCACCCAACTATTTCACGTTTGTTCCCTGTAGTAAAACAAAAGGGTCCTGAGAATTAATTACAGTGTTAGCATCTGCTCATGGCAGCTTTGCTGATACACTTGGTGGAATAAGATACTTAAGGCAGGAGGGAGATGGAGTGTAAAGTTTTTCCCACTGCCATTTCTTATGCAAATATCTTTTAAAGGATAGGCTCCTCTGGTGTTTCCTGTACTTTTTCTTTTGGCATTAGAGCTCTCAGTTGTGTTTAAAACTAGCAAATGCTAATTGCTTCCAGATAATTTGTGTTATGTCACTTTTTCATAGTTCATATTTCCATAACTATTGCTAACGGCTCAGTGGAATATTGTTTATTTGAATGTTGGTACTAACATTTCTTAGTTTAAAATAAATCCCACACATTTTGGGGGATCAGTAGATGAATGAGAAGTTGCTGAAGTTGCAGGTTCCTGAGATTCCCAATGGTTGATCTCGTGTTAGTGTAATTCCAACCTGCCAAGCATTATGGAGCAGCCTTGAATGTTGGACAAGAATACTTCTGTCTTGTGCAAAGTCTTCTTTAAGAACTTCACCTTTTTTAACATTAAAAGTTGTCAGTGTGCTCACATGCCAACCTAAACTGAGGTTTTATTGTGCTGAACATAGAAACTGAGCTGCAACACAAGCACACAAAATATCAGTAATTTTAGGATTTTTAATATTTAATAATTTTGTGATTTAAGTCATATTCAAGTAAATAAATCATTTGGTCTAGGAGATGGATCAGGTTCCATTTTTTTGCTTGGGCTTATTTATTTATTCTTTTTTTTTTGCTGAATCATCACAAGGTATGAATTATATTTCTTGGAATGCCTGAGAAAACCTGATCTCTGAAATCCAAGAGATTTTCATTATTTGTAAATTGTCTTTAAGTTCCATCATGTCAGATTTGGAATGTGTTCATCCACATCACTGTATTTTGGAGAGGATCATTTTAGATTTCTATGAGAGGGTGCTTGAAATTTAATCTTGTCCTGTATGACTGTGATGCCTGTAGTGGTGGTAGAGTTGTCCTGTTTGTATTGGAGAATGATTTCACTTAATGTAATTATAATAAACCCCCTAAATTTGGTGAAGTAAAACCAGGTTCATTTCAATTGTCTGTCCATTAGGTTGCTACGTACCAAATGCTTTTAACTTCTTAACTCATAAGAAGATTGTTGAAGCAGTGCCTGACACTGGTCAGGTGTTAATTACTGGTAATTAATACTAAAGTGAAAAGAAAAATATATAAATTAAATATTTTATAAATTAATAAATACTCTTATAAAACTGCAGTAACATAGTGTGACATTTAATATGCACACCTGCATATCTTGTTTCTTCCACACTCTAGAATTTTAACTGAGGGTTCAAAGAGTTTTTCTCAGCAAAGGAAGAGCTTTTCTGTATTTTGCAGATATGCTTTATTAGAACATCACATGGCATGAAATTTGAACTCTCTGCACGTAGAACAGTTTTTGAAAGAACATTTTCTGCTCCTCCAGAGTGAACACTTCCTCTAAATAATTATTTTTGTATCTACTTAGCAAGGCCATCCGGATCAGGAAAAATGTCATATATCTTTATACAAACAAGCTGGTTATTTATTAAAAGTGCTGCTGAGAATGGCTGTGATCTCTTTAGACAAGAGCACATACTCAGGTGATTTGAGAACTAATGTTTTTTATGATTCTTGAATATAGTTCTTATCAAGGAATGTGCTTCATGTGTTTGGCAATATTGAGGGGGCAGAAAAGTTCTATCATTCTATAATTTTTACAGTACATGGCAATTGTTACCTTGATAATACATTTTACATATTTACATAAACTGTAAGACTTCCAAAGCATAAGGTGAGCAGAATCTTCTCATCTCCATTCCTTGCATGAGAAATAATTCTCAAAATTAAGTGGTTTTCTTCTGAATACTTCAACAAAACAGAAATGGGAATTTGTATGTGCTTTCAATTTGCTGGGAAGGGAAACAATTAATTTTTTTTTCCTTTTTTTTTTGGTGTGGGAAAAGTATTCCTCATAGCCTAATATTTAATACAGCTGGGAGGAAAACTGTAGGCTTTGTATACCACTTAATTTCTCTAGACATTGAAATGTCTTCACCTGGAGAAGCAGCCTATTTTGTGTCTAGCATTTTTCATTAGAGGTACTAATTAGCAACAGATAACAAATGATGCTGTTATGCATTAATACTCAGAAGTGCATGCAGGATGGATGGATCCACATTGGGCCCATCACTGAAATTGGGGACACCTGCTCTCAGAGCTCTGGGCAAGATGCCAACTGCAGAAATGATATTGAAACAGATTATATTGAGTATTTAATATAGTTTTAAATAGATGTTTTCTGGATTTTTTTGAAGCAAGCATCCTTTATGTGGTTGCCTGCACTGCTTGGAATTGGACTTGATCATTCAGATTGTGCCAGGTAGAAGCTACAGTGGAAGGGTGAGGGGAGTATTGTCCTTATCCTGTTTTGTATCACTAAAATATAGAATATTTTGTTACACTCCTATTTAACATAGATCAGTTTTCAAGCCAGATAATTGCCCTGATTATTTCCTTACTACACTTGTTTATCTCTGTCAAAAAGACCTTTCCTTCAGCTTTATAGGGTCTTCATTAATTATCTTTCCTTGATTTGTGGTAGCTACATGCATCACATTGCAACCTTCACCTTAGTTTATGGTGGCAGAAGGGTTTCAAGTCCACCTTAAAATACTTCAGGAGTTGAACTCATGTGTGTAGCTAAGAAAAATACATTCAATAAGGTCCTTCTTTCAAATAAGCCCCTCTCTGTTGACCATGGCAGGACATATGGGGCACATGCACACATAACAAAACTCTCCTTTCTTCTGTTCTCATTTTAGTCCTGCTCATACAATTGCCAGATATTGACCTTCCCTCTAAATTTTCCTAAAATAATCAATTATAACATCAAGCTAAAGTTATTATTTATGAGATTACAACACAGCTGATAATTTTTTCATGCTCCTGTACGTACCAGGAAACCAACCAGATGGACTTTTTGTTTGTGAGATGTTTTCATTTTGGTGTTTCCATGTTTGTTGGCTGCTTTGCACTGAAACAATGTTTTCCTCTGCTTCCTTAGCCAAGGCAGAAAAGCCTTGATTTGAGCATGTTTAAGTTCTCACTGTTTTTGCATGTAGGTATAGAAAGGTTACAGGGTTGGATATTTTAGATGATTTCTCCTTTCATGAATTATCTACAAACCAGAAGTTTAGAGGGAAGGTAGGGAATTATATCACAACAAGTCTTTAATTAAAGTCTTTAATTACTTGCAATTTTACCATCACAACAGGTACATATATTTTATTGGAGGCTATTCTATTGCCACAGCCCAATGCCTACCAAGATAAATATTTATGTAAGAGGGTGATTTTTACCTGCATATCTTATTGCACTTATATTAGTTTTTTAACAATGGAAACCATTCCATATTCTTTGTACAACAGTCTGTGTAAAAATTCTACAATAGATTGTGTTGTAACTGAAAAACCTTTAGGGGTCTCCCAGCTGAAGAAGTTTTGAAGAAGTGCATTAAATTTGATGGCAGGCAAACTTTAAGGAGGAATATAGACAATTGTATTGGATGGGAAAAGTAAAGTAACAGTAAGAATTAACTTTTACTCTTGACATTTCTCTTCAGTAAATAACTATCTTACAACAATGCACATGATTCACATGCCTCTGTTTGTATTCTTAAATTTTGATAGATTTCTGCACTTTGACTGTTCAAACTGCATGTTGATGGCAGTGAAAATGAATGATGTTTTGATTTACCACAGAGTTTTCATTTTCAAGGAATATCTTTAGTAAAATGCACCAATGTGATATACTCTGGAAGATCCTAGGAAGAGTTTTCTGTACCCTTTTCCCCCTTTCCAATCCTTGAGAGCCATTATTTGAGATTATAGATGTTATTTTGACATTTTTGCATAAAGTGGATAGCTGAGCATGCGTTTGTGTGCACTCAACCACGTGTGTTCCTGGGAACTTTTATATTTATTGTGAAAGAGAAATTGGTACCTTCCCAGTTCATGATAACAAAGTATGGAATTAAGGATTACATATATTTGATTGTGGCAGAAAAACAAACACAAAAGAACAGCACTGAAAACATGACAGCAGGGTTAACATAACTCTTAGAGAGAAAGGCATGTTTGGTTGCTTACCTTTTCCTTCTACTTAATAGAATTACCTCATTTGTGACTTTACGTTAAATTCTGCCTTACTGTCATGTAGAAAAATAATTTTTAATTAGTGCTACCTTTAGTGCATTTTCAGAGACACAGTGAAAGTTGTAATTACTTGCAATTTTATAATTAATTTTAAGTACATAATGGCATAGCTGTTTACCTATGTAATCTATGTACTGGTATGTGACTTCATGCAGCATAGAATGCTTTCTTTTTTGCAGGCCTATGTTTAGCTGATGTTTGATTTAATTTTTTAATGATAAACCTTAGATAGCTTTTAAAATTGAGATTTTTATATGTAAGTACTGAGTGACTGAACTATTTTGATTGGTATCTGACAGGTTTAAGGCTGGCTTTACATTTAAAGCTAACTTTATACATGTTATAGAGTTTTCATTATGAAAGCTTTAATACTGAGAATACCAAGTATCAGTACACAGAATACCAAGAGATTTTTCTGCAATCATGTCTAAAGCACTTTCTCTTTTATATTTACTGTGGAAAAAGTGTTGAACTGGATGCCATGACTTGCAAATTGATCCCCATCTCAATGGTAAAATCAGTAAACATTTGATGTGAAAGGAAAATATATTGATGTTTTCTGAATATAAATTCTAACAAGTCTTGGTACAGTGGCCTCCACTTTTCATCTGAGGTCACAGCACCTTTTGTGAAGGATAGCTTGGTCCTCTCTAGGTTATTAACAAAGGAAATGTAGAATAAAGATGCCACCTTGTGGGTGAACTAAATGATGCAGTAGATGGTTCAACATGTTTAACAACTAGATTCTATGTATTTGTGATTGGCTGCTGGAAATTGAGGTTGGGTTTTTTTAACATTTAGATTTATTTTTGGAGTTTATGTTCGTGAATTTTTTATGAACTATCTAAGTAACAACAGTTGGACCATTCTGGAATAGGTGTTAAATGGCTGCTAAAAATCTTGCTTGTAGTCAACAGATAATTTTGTCATGAAATTCAATGCATTGTTCCTAATGTATTAATGCACAATTTTAATGCTGTCTTCCTGACCTGATTGACAAAAAAACCCCAAAAACCAAAAGCAAACAAACAAACAAAAAAAACCCAACACCAAAAAAAACCCCCAAAACAAACAAACAAGAAAGGGAAGATTTTGCAGATATTCCCTGTATGAAAACAAAATGGTGGTACATTCTGGTTCCTGTGCTGGAATTCTCAATAAATGCCAAGATTAACACATTACATGTGTTAACTTGTCATTCTTAACTGCATGCCATGGGATTTCTTGCAGCATTCAATGAAATACCAGGTGTCTACAGACCTTGGTTTTGAATCACCTTTTACCTCAGGCAGGTTTATATAGAATGCTCTGGATTTTTAGGACTTTATTGTAGTGTTTTTTGACTCATTCAGTGGTAATGACCTCTCACAGCTGCTCTGTATGGGGAACACAATTGAGAGAAATGGTAGTAATACCTCTATTCTTGTACAGATTTTTGGAGATTCATTAATTTTGGATTTTGCTTTGGAAGATACATGTTTGCTGTGCATCCACGTTTCTTGCATAAGAACCTTATAAACTCTTCAGGATCACTTAAGCTTGTTTGTGGCATTGTGAATCTTTGATGTGACACTGTTGTAAGGAACATTTTCTGCTTATTTAAGTTACTATGAGCATCATGTTCCTTTGGCTTTGGATTTATTTCTTCCTGGTTTGTCTGCAGGTTTCAGGAGGATTGCTAAGGTAATGATGTAAATGCCCTGGTAGGATTCTTCTTTTCCCTGAAATTTGGGTCAGATTAGGCAAAGGCAGCTCCTGTCCTCTCCCTTTTTCATGGACAATTGGATTAATGTAGTTGGGGGCTCTGCTGGGCAGCTGAGCAGGCCATCACTGGCAATTAATTTCTCCACATCTGGCATCTCAGATTAATTTATAAAGGTATGGTTTTACCTTTAGCCAAGAGATAGAGACAGACCTTTTATTTGGTAGCTGGAATGGTGGAGGAATTCCTGACACCTGGCCACAGCTCTGGAATCTGCTTCGAGCTGGCGTGCTGCCCCATGAGCTGCTGAGAAGGCTGTGGGACGCTGCAGTAGCACAGAGTGAGCTCTGCTGTCTCAGGGCTCTCCTGGGGGCTGAATAGTTGTGTGGTGGCTTTTCTTGGCTGATGTTGACCACAAGAGGTCAGGTATTAAAAAGAATTAAAATATATTATAGCACACTGTAAAATATTCCTAGCATGAAGATGTTTTAGGCTGTTTGTGTTATGCTCTGAGGTATCTGTATTGGACACCCTTAGGAAATAATCAATACCATCAGAATCACCCAAAAAGTCAAGCAATAATGTGCCAGATGCAGATTAATTTTTGTGTATGGTTGTGCACAACTTTAAAGCATGCCAAGCTTTTAATAACCCCCCACCCTATTGTTTCAGCAGTGTTTATGTATATTTAAGCACTAGTGCAAGAAATTAGCATCATGTTTGCTGGTTCAAAATCTATTCCTGCAGCTGTCTATTTCTTATGTCCTATAAGAGTGATTTTGATTTGAATGATTTTTCTCTTCTATGACAGCTGAGTATTCTGAACTTAATGCTTTGTGCCCTGCTCAGAAATTATAGGATATACAAAAACTATACCCTGAAAAAGAGTTATACCCTGAAATTCATTGAAACATTTTAAAACTTATTATGTCTAGCAGAGACAGATTTAAGATTACTGAGGTTTCTGGTTGAAGTACTCCAAGCAGAAATCCATACTCCATTAGGTTCAGAAACATTATGTGACCTTAATTTTCCAGGTATTTTGCCCTTCAAGTTGAAGATAGTATTTTAATACTATTTAAGTCTCCTGAAGAGCCTTGTAATACGATAGGCTTAAGTTGAGAAATATTTGAGCAAAATGAAAGATAAAAAAGTAATTTAGGACTTTATATTTTTTAAAGTGTGTAGCAACATAAAGATATGCATCAAATAACACATTGAAATAGGTGATACAATTTGCATATTTTTGGTGCATTTTCCAGTGAAATTATGTGTACATGCAATCAACCATATTTCTTGTATGAAGGTCTTTCTTTGCATTTGACTATTTTAGGCAGAGGCATTTCCAGTGATATGAACCTAGGGATTTGTCTTTTATGTTGTGGTGTACTTCACATAAAATTCTACCTGCAGAGCAGATGTAGGATCACATCTCAGGAGATGAAAGAGAATTTCAGAGCTAAACTTACTTTGTGGGGAAAAAAAAAGAAGAATCAGCTTAAAAAAATATTAGAGAAAAAGTTAGGGGAAAAATTTGTTTTCTATTAATAAATGCAATGTTTTCTTTCAGCAATATTAAATGAAAGGAAATGAAAATTATCAGCAGCTGGTGTTATACCCAGCTCCATGAGATGTTAGAAGTGTACCTAATAAATGACAGCAATGGCTTCTGATATTTTATCCCCTCTAACATAACCCTTGAGCACTCCCATGGCTATGAAGTATGACAGAGGCAAAACATATCAATGACAAATACCTGGGAAAGAGTATGTAATCGAACTATAAGGACACTTATTCCGGGTGTGAAATTATATATATTCATGTGTATATTTTGTAAGTGTGTATCTCAATGGTTACCCTAAATTTTGGTGGTTTGGGGTTTTTTTTTCTGGTCTAAAATTCGTGTTTTATTCATATACACCAAAAAAGATTAATGGCAGGGTTTTCTGTAACTGTGTACAACACTGGTCATTATTATATACTGTAACAACTTACTGTAGGTTGTCTTACTTAAAGATTTTCATTAATTTGCCCAAAATGTTATTGAGGCATTATTAAGGAACCATCCTTTTGACAGGCCTGTGTGCTGATGGCTGCCTAGCAGATTCTACAGTGCCACGATGTGGGTGTCAGCACTGAGACATTTTTCAGTCACAGCTTCAGGTTGGGCATTCTAGTTCCTGAGCGCAGGAAGGAGTGTAAAACATAACCCAGCAGGCAACCATTAATTGCATTTTGCTTGTCTGAGCTGCTGTTTGCCTGCTCCAGGCTGCCAAACACAGCTTTTCCCACGGATTTCATTAGCTGTTACCCAGTCCTGGGGGTTTGCTGCATATTTGGGATCCTTCTCTGAGAGCTGCAAGTGCAGTGGTAGGTGGTGGCTACTGAATTGGGTCTCAGTTGCTGAATTGGGTCCAGTTTTGGTGAAGTCAGAATAAATTCCTTTTGCTGACAAGACTGCCAGTTCTGGTTTTTAAACATCGCAGGCTGCCTTGGCACTTGGTGAGTGTGAACATTCACCCTATATTTCTGCCAAGCTAGGAGTAGGACAACTGTGAGTGCAGAAAGGCAGCCAGGAATCTTGAATCGGAGCTGTGAAAAATGATGTCCCCTTTAGTCTGTGCTTGTGGGTTTTATTTTGCCAAAAACGGCACACTTGACCTCTGATTTGCTAAATTTTACTAACTAGCAACTGCAAGCAGTCTAAAAAAGGCTGTTTCAAATGATTCAAGATTGTATATTTGTTGACTTTTTTGTTTCATCTAGAAAGCTGTGAAGTTTTGTGTCTACTTTACTTGGAGTAATTGGCCCAGCACTCTGAAATGCACAGAGTGAAGGGAGGAAGTTACGAAGATTGTGGAAAGGAAAATGCCATCAGAATATGGAAAGGTTAAAAACTTATAAAAATTTCCAATCTTGGTGGGGTTAAAGAAAGATCTTTGTCAGATTTCTAGAAGTACCAAGTATACACTGTTACACATCCAGTAACTACTTAGAGTATTCTTGAGTCATAATTTTTGTAATCCCATTAGTCCTTATTGAGAGAACAAGCTTCAATGTGATGCTGGAAGGATGAATCTGTTTTTATATCTTGCTCTTAAAAAGAATTAAATAAACTTGTGGCCACTGTTTTTGTCATTTACAGAATCTCTTCACAGTGTTATGCCACTTGTAATCTTGTAATCTCTGTGGTTCTGCATGACAAACACTCTCTGGCATTTTCAAACAAAATCTGGCTTTCCTGTTCTTCCCATTCCAGCCACAGATAAAAATGTTTTATCTCATAAAATATTGGGCAAGAATGTTTCTATCTATCATTTTACAAGAGAAGAACAAAACTAAGCTTTATCTTTGAAGGAACAACATGATCTTGTCCTGTTAATAGAAAGAAGAGATCCTTTGCCTGTGAAAATTAAATCCTCCACAGTTTGTAGTTGCTTTTAAAACTCCTCAGCCCGACAGTGAAATTGTGTAATCTGATAATAGCATGCCTCAGGCTTCTTGTGATTTTTTGGGCAGTAGTATTAGCAGATGCTGCGCTCTGTTGATTTTAGTCACTTCAGGTTTGATCCTGATCCCACTGACCTGAGTGTAAATGTAGTGTGATTACTCTGACTTCACTGGAATTGAAGATTACCATACAGATTTTGGGGTAACTGAAATCCACATTTATTTAATCACACTTGTAGTTCTGCTGTGAGCTTTTCAGAAGTCACTAAGGAAAGAAAGGCACAGGTGACTTTTCTCATCTCTTTGTGACAGCTTTCTTAATTCAAAGAGTGTTTGCTGCTGACCAGTTGTTAGAATTGCCATGTATCTGTCTGTGTGTTTGTACTGATGACTCAAGGTCTCAGTGCTAATGCACACACTGGGTGTCTTTCCCTTGTCTTACAGCCAGTTTGAGTTTTAAGATTCCTGTGCCTTGTCACTAGAATTTCTCTTTATTCATGAACCTTCTCACTGACTTTACAGGCAGTTTGATGTGAATATATTTGAGTGTCTGTGGTTGGATGCAGTAATTTGACATGTTCTAGAAGTGGTAAGCGGTTGGTGTTGGTAGGTGGCCATAAATAAAAACTAGTGAAATGTAGGCTCTAATCCCACAGTCATTTTTCCCCCTCTGATGCTGTCAATGGGAGATCTGTCTTTGTAACAGGGACTAAGGCATCAGGATTGTACAGAACAGAAATTGTAACTTGTTCACAGCAGATTTTATAGCACAGATGTCTTCAGTGGCACAGACATGAATGTTTCCTATTTAGTGAAGGCTTTTTCTTAACTCTGGAGGCTTTTCAGACTGGCAAACCAAACTCTCCACAGCAGACCCTTCAGGTTTTTTTTCTTATAATATAAGAAGGGTAGTTAATTTAATGCTGAGCCTCATGTACTTTTTCCTCCTTTTTTTTAACTGACCAAAGACATTTAATGGGAATCCTGTGTTCTTTTGTTTCTTGTGGTTCTCAAAATCTCCCATTTCAATATTTTAGAACTCCAAGTAAAAGATGCTAATGGATGAAAGTGTTAGAGATATCTGTGTTAATAACTACTGACTGCTACTCATAACTGGTGATGAAGTAGTAACCAGTTTATTATTATAATCCCTGATAATAAACTGGTTCACTGTATCTTTTATGCATCCTTAGGGTAATTTAGGGATAACACAGAAATGCTAAACAAAATCAAGAGGAGAAAAAAAGAGAGGAGAATGAAAGAGGTTTTTGAGCTGTTTTTTTTTCCTGGTACAAGGGGGGCTGTTTGGGGACACATGTGAAAAGAGGATTTTAGCTGTGTCAAGGCTTGGAGGACCTGCAACACACCGAGAGGAAGGTCACTGCTGTCTTCTACCTCCTCTCCTTTGTGATTCTGATCTCAGCGGCCACAGAAGAAAACAAATGTGTTGGTCTAGGAGAGAAGGTCTCCAGAAGTGTCTGACCTAAGCCATGGCCTTCTCTTGGCTTGGACTGCCAAGTTCTTGTTCTGGTTTTGTCACTGAGGGCAGGGCTGACCCAGTACTCCAGTGATTCTGTTCCCTGCTCAGGTAAAATCTGATGCAGGTGTTGAAGGGCTGTAGTGCTGCATAGGGCACACCTGGCTCTGGGAATCTCTAGGAAAGAGTTCATGTGCTTTTTAGGAATTCCTAGCCTGCTTTCTAGGAATTCACCTCTCAGCTTTCCAGGCATTTGCACTGTGCTTTCCAGGAAATGCCAGCTTCTGCTTTCTACTTACATTTCCTCATCACTTTGCAGGATTATTTCCCCACATTCTTTTGTGGTTTTGTTTTTTTTTCTCCCTTTGCTGCATCAGGATAATTTCCCCTCAATTTACAGGAATTGCTTATGTACCTTCTGGAAATTTCCTCTTTCATTTCCAGGAATTAATCTCTGGTTTTCAGGAATTCTCTGTGTCTGCTTGTTACAAATTTAACCTCCCATGTTTTGTGAATTTTCTTTGTGCTCTCTGAGGAATCTCCCCTCTATGCAGGTATCTTCCATAGATTTTTTTCTCTGCACTTTGTAGGAATTTACTTTGTGTATTCTAGAAAATTTTCCTTGTGCTTTCAAGGAATTCCTCTCTGCCTTCTAGAAATTTTCTCTGTGCTGCCTAGATATTTTCTCTTGCAAATTCAAGAAATTTACCCTCTGCTTTCTAAGACATTCTATATGCATTTTATAGAAATTTTACAGAGGTTTTTGAGGAATAAACCCTTTTCTTTCAAAGAATTTCTCACAGGCTTCCTTGGATTTCATCTTTAATTTTCTGGGCATTACACCCTTTTCATTTAAACTGAGGGTAAAAACATACTACTCACAAATGGTTATGTATTAATTTATTAACTAGCAGGATCAACTATTTGTTTTGGTTTATATCTCAAGCCTTTTGTGTTGACCCTTTACTTTATGCAATCTGCAATTAGGTCCTGGCCCTGTTTTTTTTCTTTTCTAGGTGCTACTCTTTTGTAAGTAAAATTGTAGGATGAGACCTCAGTGTGCATTCACAGTTCTTGCAGTACTTGTCTTCCTGTACCAATCATTTGCCATGTAATAATATTTTAGAATGTTAATTGTGATAACTGACGTTATCTTAATTTAACAGATAAAGAATATTGTAGCAGGAGGGTGGTGTAACTTCTCAGCTCCCAAAGGAGCTTAGAGAAGATTTAATTTCTAGCTCAATTTAGAAGCAGATATACCAAAAGTAGAAGAGAACAATCAGTAAGGGTTGAACCCTAGGTTTCTGGTTTGCTTTGGTTTTTTTAATCAAGTTCAGGTATTGCAGATGCTAAAAAACATGGAGGACTTGAAACAAAATAAGATCTAGAATGTTAGATTCTAATATATTGGCCACATAGCTCCCATGTTCCAACACCAGAAAGTTCAAAGTGGGAGTTCCCATTTCCCAATTTTTATTCCTGATGGATGCCATGTCTCTTGGCTTGTCCACATTGACCAGCAACAGCCACATCAGTGTGAGCCCTCAGTTTCTTGGACCCCTCACAGCTTTAACTTTGGACAAAAGCACCTACAAATATCTGGGATGGGAAAGAAAAATAACTTCAAATTGCTCTTTGGTCACGTTGTAAATTCACAAAGGAAAAGAAAGCAGAGTGTAAATGTAGTAGGGAAATGCCTCTAGGTGCTGAAAGCTGTCACATAACAATTCCTTCTCTCTTTCCCTGTTTGTGTCACATGGTATTAAAAGGAGACAGGTATTAATCTGGTCCTGCTATACAACTTTAAGTAGTTTAAAATGTGCTTTTATCATAGTTACCTTGAGTAGTTAAGGCAGATAATTCACTGCTGGAGTGTTTGAGATTTTTATCTATCCGTGGGGCAGTCTGCCCTACAATTTGCTCATTCTTTAATTGCTTAATTAAATATGTTATAGCTTCTAGTTTCAGAGAGTAATAAAAGCTTGCAAAATAGTCTGTTATGTACACAGAGATGGGGTAGGCTTTGCCTGGTGTCTTGCCCTATGGTTCTGACACACACAAGGGTCTGAGAAAGACCACATGACTCTCATGAGGGGATTAAAACATCATGGATAGAAAATCTTAATCAAAAGCTAGTGTAAAATCTGTATTTTTCTGTTTTCTTTTTGTGTTTTTTAATATTGGCAGTAATCTGGATTAAAAGACCTGTAGGCCCCCGACCTCATTTATTGCTTTGTTGATTTATTTATTTTGAACTTATAGTCTTTTCTTGTACCTAGACAAAGGGTTTACAGAGGTGTTTGTGAAAGTTATTTCTCCTTTTTCTTGAATTGTCATATTGATAATACTAAAGAGAAAAACCCATATCCTTTATTGATTTATCAACAGACGACTTTATTCCAGTCAGAATTTTTTAATACAAAAATTTTGTTCAGAAGCAAAATGGAAGATAAATTCAGGATTTTAGCCCTTTTTTAATGTTTTCAGAACATCTTCAAGGGAACAAAAAGATTTCTACATATCATTAAGCTTATCTCTTTTTTGTGTTAGTTATCACATTTTTTCCCTTGTACATTTCAGAGAATCAAGAACTGTAATAACTTTATCACATTACAGTTAAAAATTTCTTAGATAGTAGGATAGTAAGAGTATTAATATTGTCAGAGACTTAAATATGGAAATAGGGTATTAATCACGTTTCATGTAAATTGCAAAACGTAGGCTATTGAGTGAGATTAGAAGTTATCTCATGATAAAAGCACTCTATCAGAAAAGAACATTCTCTTAAGTAGTTTTTGTCTCCATGTAAGTATTTTGTACTATTGTTTTCTAATAAGTCATCTGTCATTCAAATAGAAAAGTCCTAGATATGGGAAATGAGGGGCTAGGCTGGAACCAAAGGGCTTAAGGATGTTCAAATGACATCTGAGATTATCTTTGAGGTGCATCAGAGGCAATGGAGCAGAGGAGATTTTGCAGGATGCCAGCTGAAAACCTGCTCCTTGTTTTCTGTGGGAATGCAGGCCATGTGCTCTCAGCTTAAGCCAATGTTCTCTATTTTCTTGCAGCTTGGATCCTTCTTTGAGCTCACTGACGTCTCCCTGTGTCTGCAATGCCAGCACCCTCGTGTCTCCAGAAGCCCCCTTTGCCAGTGGTGAGCAGCGTTGCTCTTGTCACTGCTCAGGGCAGCAGCTCCTCAGTGTGGGGAGCAGGTGCTTGCTGAGGGATGATCCCAAATTCCAGCACTCTGATCCCTGTCTTGCAGGAGTTGAGCCAGCTGGAGGCAGCTTCCTGTACTTCACTTGCAGGAGCCATTCACAATGGTAGAATGAGTCTCTTTTATAAAGGTGGGCAGCTTGATGGTATCCCAAGAGTTAAAGGCTTATTAATCCCCCACCACTCGCAGGAGTTGCTTCTTCTCTGTTGTCTGCTGTGGAGGAGCTGAGATCCAACCTTTTTGCCTGGAAATGTTTAGCTAAGCTTTCCTCCTTTGGTGAATTTTAACTCCCTCTGAGCCTTTTTGTGTGGCTTCTTTTTTGAGAAAAGTAGACTTTACATGAGGAATCACGTGTAAATCAGCTCTCCACGGGAATTGCAAGAGTACCCAGAAATCCTTGCTTTTGTTATCCCTGTTTTGGCAGCACTGCTGAAGGATGTCCTCACATGATGCCAGTTAGAAGCAAAAGTTCATTTTTATTGGATGCTCCACATCAACAGCTTTCCAGGTTTATTGAAGTATTTTGAAATCCTCTGAAAATGTGTTGTGTACCATTTGCTTTGAAGGAAGAATCTATTATAGTTTTGTACTGTCTGGAGGAAAAAAATGTTTGCTTTTTCCATTTCTGAATGCACCCAGAGATTCTGTAGCTAAAAAAGCCAAATTATCATTTTTGACTGTGTGGTTTTTGTTTTTGCAGATCTGCTGTCCAAACCAGCATGCTGTGTTATGCCAATCCAGGGCCTTGTCAGCGTGGCAGACAGATGTAGTTTGAATACAAGGCTTTTGTGTTCCACCCACCTCCTCATCTCTCAGGTTTTATTCCACTTCTTTGAGCAGTGGACACATTCTTGCCAGTCTCAGTGTTTTAATTTAATTTGGGCACAGACTATATAAAATTGAACAGATGTCTGAAAGCAGTGGAGAGAAGACCATAAAATGAACCACGTGCTCAGCTGCATTTGAACCAAGCAATGCTGTATTTTTTTTGTCCCCATTGCCACAAAAGTCACACATGACTTGGAGGTGTGTGACAAGAGAATCCAGCGTGGGGAGAGGAGGTAAGGAGACTGGAATTGGACCTAATTTTCTTTCCTATGTATTTTTGAGATGTGTTTTCAAGATTGGGTGTTTTTTCATCTTCTACAGTTACCCGCAGTCATTTCTCTAAAGTAAAGTAAAGATTATATTTCCCAAGAAATTAAAAAAAAATACTAAAAAAAACCCCAGTAAAATCTCTTCCACAAAAAATATTTTCAACTCTTTCCCCTGAAAGATAACTGGACTTTATTTTCAGTGGGAGTGGGCATGGAAAGTGCTGGTTTCCAAATAATTCCTGGAAACACAGGGTGGTAGTTCCATCCAGTAGGCAAGCCAGAAATTCCATAGCACAAAATTTCACTGCCTAAAATAATCTATTCATCAGAAGATAAGTTGAACAAATTAACCTGAAATACTGACAAAAAATACTTTATTTTTTGAAGACATTTAACAGTATTTTTTATCTCAAGGTAAAGTAAAAAATAACAGTAATTACATAATTTTTTTGAAAAGTTGTCATGATTGTGACATGACAGTGATATACATATGTGATATCATGCCTTAAGATTGAGCCAATTTTTGCAGAAGGTTTGTCTGCATGAATGTCTCTAACGGTTATATTTTCTTACCCCTGTCTAAACTGATGAAGAAATTCATGCTCTAAAGGACTTACTATACCTACAAATAGCCTAACAAACATTAGATTAAGTTTACAGGCTTTAAAGGTGTTGTGTTTTGAAAAAAAGCTTTTGTTTTAGGAGTCAGACTTTGCACTTGATGGACAATTCTCTGGTTTTCCTCCCATCCACTTGCACCTTGATGTCTTTCAATTGTGTTACCCTTTAGATGTAGAAAAGTGTGTAAATGGTAATACCATTATAAAGGTGGTAGGTGAAAAAATTGAGACTGAAGCTGGATTTGAAGTTGATTGTCTTTAATTCCTCAGTAGTTCACTGTCATTGATGTACAGTCTATTTTCTTATCATTCCTGCAGTAGTTAATATTGATGGAGACATATTTATCCTGTATCATAATCTTCTCTTTCATGCTGAAGACTTTAAAATTGTTCAGTTGAAGACTTTAAAAGCTTTTGTTGGAGGAGTTTGTTACATGTACATCTGAAAAGAAAATTGAAAAAAAGCACTGAAACTGAAATTTCAGAATTAAATGCATCATCTTGGAAACCAGCATAAATGGTTCCCCTATCCAGGAGCACTTCTGCATATGCATTTCTTTATATTCATATACCTGGCTATAAAGTAACTGCCACCCTAATTTAGAATATCTGAATATGCAACCAGTTATTTGCCTTTGTGACTTATGTGGAAAATGTGAGTAGGAGGAGGACATGCAGAGTCTCAGGAAGAAAATGAAGATGTGTAACCATAGATGTTGGTCACTACTGCAAAAGTAGTGTCAAATGATATTGGATAGTCAGCCTTAGCAATTGAAAATGTCACATCTCTCTAGATGTGTTACTGGCATCTAAACACTAGCCACTTTTAGATCTCCCAGAAGTTTTATGAAAATGCATGAGAAAGTTTCCTTAAATGACAATCTTTTCAAAGAAAATATGCTTGGGAGGCTGTGGGGTTTTTTCAGTATTATATTCAGGACTGCCACTTCATTAAGAACAGTTTTTAATATGTACATTCTCAGTTATGGGCAGTTTTTGCAATTCCCAAGCCATAGGCATCATGGAAGGTGGCTTTGTTTCTTGTTTTTAGTTTAATTTACCAACAGCACTTACACAGTGACTACCCACTCACTTTGTCTAGTTGCCTAGAGAGCACCTGTGGAATTTCTGGAAATCAGTAAGAAAATGCATGGAAAGCAGCTGGGAAACTGGGAAGACACTGGGAAATTTTCAAGGAAGCACTTAGTAAATTCCTGAAAGTTGAGACAGAATTCCTAGAAAACAGAGGGAGATTAAAAACAAACAAACAAACAAAAAAAAAAAAACCACACAGGGGAAGATAGCTGCAGAGAAAGGGGATATTTCCTGAAAAACAAAGCGGTACAGCCTAGAAAGTGGAAGGTAGAAAAAGGAGGAGAGCAGCCAAAGTGAATACTTTCAACAACACACTAAAGATTTCTAGGAAGTTGGCTGTGGATTCCCCAAAAGCACACAAGAAAGTCCTACAAAGCAAAGGGGGAATTCCCAAAAATCTTGTGCAAAGTTATGGGCATGGGGAAAATTGTGGCAAGTGTGGAATATGTGGAAAATTTCCCAGAAAGCTGGGGATATTCCTTGAAAGCAGTGGAATGCACTCCTGCAAAGAATGAGCTAAAATCCTATGATTTGGGGTGTGGATGGGTACTCCTAGAAAGCAGAAGGGGAACTTTCCAGAAATTGTGTGGGAATTTGATGGAAAACAGAGAGGAATTCCAGGCAATGACAGGTGGCAGCTCATGATACTTTTCAAAGTGAAGCAGAAAACTTGTACCAAACTCTGCAAGCTGCTGATCCTAAGCCTTACAGCAAATATGCATGAAGACTGAAACATATTGAGTAGAAAATACTGCAAATATTTTTGTTGGAAAAATCAGATTGCTTCTCTGATAGCTTCTCTGAAAACATTGTTGAACATATGATTGCAAGGTTCAGATTAGTTTATATTAATGGATAATCAATATAGTAAGTTTTTAATAGCAATTTTTATGATTATCTCTTTTTTGATGGAATTCACCCATTTGGAAGGAAACTAGAAGGTGGCAGCCTTGGGATGATAACTGAAGTGAAATACAAGACTGTCAAGAAATAAGCCATTAAAAAAACTTCAGGAAAAGGATAAGTATCTTGTGTGATATTCTTTAAAGTATTCCTGGCTTTCTGACTATCTGATGATTCTCCTCTTGCAATATCTGTTTGAGCACCAGGTCATATTTGATACAGAATTGATCTTTTCAGTTATGGAGATGTTTATTTTAATTTTTCAGGTAGCTCTTTGTGTCTCAGTCATTGTCCCTGTGGAAGAAACCTAAAGCAGCATAAGTTTTGAAAACATTCAAACTCTTCTGTCAATCTGTGTAATTCAAGGCTCTTATTCTTTCAAGAAAGAATAATTGAGAATATATTTGCATATTAGATTGCAAAGTAACCAAATATCTTCGAAGGATATAAGCAATTGTTTCTTAGGTATTTGAGGTTTTATCAATAAAGTAAGGTAAAAATAAGGACCAAAAAAAGTGTTCCATTCATAAATCAGTATGAATACCACAGTGAAAATTTTTGCCTAAAGTTTTGTGGCTGACCTGACAGATAATATTTCAGGACTTTACAATGGCAGCAGGTATAAATACTGCAGTAGGATGTGTAAAACAATATTTGCTGTTAGCTGCATGTGTAGGATTCTTTTCTTGGGATATTGAATTGTTTGGAAGTCTTATTTGATTGAAGTATTACAATTTCAATGCCTAGTTGCTGAAAAGTTACATTTTACATTTTACAAGTTTCAAGGGTTGGTAATGAGGCTTTCTAAAAGCCATTTTTAAAACATTAAATGGAAGAAGCTTTAAGCTAAATGCATACTTAGCCCTTTATTTAAAATAGCTGTATTTTTGTGCATTTTAAAAATGCATATGTTTTGAAAGCTTTAGGGTTTGTTGTAGTAAACACAATACTGACAATATTTGTGGCTGGTCAATTGTCCTTTGCCCTCTGTCCATAAAGTACTAAGTGCATTGAGGTTTTAGGTCATCACTACAGCTGCAGCATTGCAATTAATTATATATTTTTATTATATTAGAAGAAACTAAACTCAGAACAAAATCATTACATTTTCCCTTTTATTAATATTAGCAGACATAGCTTGTAATGGAGCTGTGTGAGGATGGAGAACTTAAAAAAATGCTTTGTGGTAAAGGGCATTTTGCAGAAAATGAGACAGGACACATCATTCAAAGTCTTGCTTCAGCAATAACGTTTCTGCACAAAAACTATAATTACATTCCTGTTTCTCCCATATGTTCATTGATTTTGAGTGTTCATACATTTAAAAACAGTTACTGATTGATATTTTATCTATTATTTATTTCATAGGATAAAAATAATCCAGTAAAGAAGTAAAATATACTACATGAATGCATTTTTAGAACTTTATTTTCATTACAGATGCAATATGTGCTGCCATTTTCTTTTACTTCTCTTTCTGCACCAGCTGTGGCAATAACTGTGTTATTATTTCTTAGTTTACAGCTGCTTTGCATTATAACTTTAACTTAGTTCAGTTTTTATATGCACAGTGTATTATAGGAGGTAAAAAAGCAGAAGTGGATTGCTCCTTATACTTCCTCACAGCAGATGTTACATTTAAGGTTCAGTGAACATCAGCATTTTCATCCACCACACAGAACCACTGCAATTCTGCACAGTCCACAACAGAATTAACTTATCCAGTCAGAACTTTAGATTTTGTAGGTGAAGGACTTGGAATTCTTGAGGTTTTTTGCAAAGAAATGATTAAACTCTGTGTTACAATGTAGTGCTTTTAGGAACGCTTCCTTTACCTCTTTTTCCAGACAGTTATATGGCATTGTGGAATGGTACCTTTTATAAGGCCTTGTTTCTTCTGGGCCCCCACAAACAGAGCAAAAACCCTTGGCTGGTTTGGTATGTAAAAATGAATTTCAGGTGTGAAAATATGTGCAAATTTGGTAAATGCACTCTACTTCTTTTTGTTAGATGATGCCAGATGATCTGATTTTAAAAGACCAAACCATTATGTACTTTTGCCTTTCTTACAGGATTGTGGTGAGGAATGATATTTCAAAATTTGAAATTCTTATATGACTTCCTGGAAGAAGTGAGGAAGATGGTTTTTGTTAGCCTGCCACTAGTTTAGAATGAAATGCATATGAACTGCTCATAGGAATTAATCAAAAGATTTTAAAATGTTTCTGTCAGAATATGTTCACTGTAACTGATAGTATTTTATTTCTTACTCTCTCTTGGCAGGTATTTTTCGCAGAGATCTAAAAGTGGAAAACATTTTTGTTAAAAGCAGTGACATCAATGAAGTAAATGAAGTGGAATTAAAGATAAAGGTATGATGAAAATTGTAGCAGTTTGGCTTCAAGAACCATTTTTAATATCCAGGTATTACTGGGAGACCTGACTTTGATACCTATTAGTAGGTTTTGAAATGAGTTACTAAATGGTGTTATTATGGAAAAAAAATTATTTGGAAGCTAAGAGCCACTGTTGAAAAGAGTTTTTTTTTTTTTTTTTTTTTTTTTTTAATGGTAAGTACATTTCTTGGTCAATTTAAAAAAAATCCTTAAAGTAACCATACCTTGTTCATGAAGATCTACATTTGCCTAGTCCCAAGCCATTAGGTACAAAAAGCCAGCAGATGCTGTGAAATGTAATTAATATTTAAATTAGGAATGTTTTCAATTTAAATTAAATCTGTTATTAATTCAGGAAAAAAGTCTATTTGACTGAAATACAAGTATATTATAGGATTCTTTTGATATTAGTAAATATTTGCTACCTAAACACAATGTTCAATATGCTTGCCTCTTTTTTTGTATTGAAGAAGATAGTCTTTGATGTTTTATAAATCATGTGGAAATTGTGCATCACTAACTTGCTATTTAGTAGTAGCTACTGTTGAAATGTAGGCATCATCTTGCACAACTGAATTGTCAGATGAGGAATTTACTGTCTGGGATAGAAGACTCCAGGCTGAGAAGCATTTTAGACACTGCAGTGGGCAACTCATTAATTTATAATGGATAAATCCAGACTGCAAAACTGTTTTCTGTTTCTTAGATTTGTGTATTTTTTTATAATCTCATGGTCATTTTAAGACACATTGTGTATTTCTCTGTACCATTCAGTTTAGGGCAGTGTGTACCTTTCTTCCTGAAAGAAGGTTGGTAAGGCATTGATAAATTTTCTGTCTTTTCCACAGGTTTTCCATCCTTTCAGTCAACTCACCTCTTCCATCAATAGAAACCACCATGGCCAGCTGTTCTTTTTTCATGGCCTTACTTTATGTACCTATTTGGAACAGCAACTAGCCCACTCTGTCATCTCTCCTGCAAGGTGCAAGTATTTTTTCTATGTTCCATCCTGTGAATGAGGTCAGATCTTTCCTCACTTTGCTTGTTCCTCTCATTTTAGAGGAGAATAACTCCTGAGTGACTTTAATGGGAGAAGTGGAAAATACAGAACCAAATCCCAAAACTGGTGTGGCCAGCAGCAATAATATGACTACAGGAGAGGAGAGGTCCATCACACAATGTGGTATTAAAAAAAAAACCAAACAAAACAGCTAAAACTAACATTAAAGTACTTTAGACTTTCAGGCTTGAGGAAGCTAATATTGCATGTCAGGCTAAGGTTCACACCCTCCTATTTTTTGGCTGTGAGAGTCTTCCTGGATTTTTATGATTTTCTGGTTTTGGGCAGGATATGCAGACAGAATGATGGGACAAATCCAGACGTGGCTTGCTCCTGTTGAGAGAGGTTCTTCCATATGGCCCACAAGTACATGGCACAGGTGCATACTGGCACAGGGCTGAGATGAAATTTTTTTAATATATATAGAAAGACCTTCTTTTTCCAGCCACCTCTCAGTAGCAGGACGTTCCTTCCTGAACTCACAGATACTGATATCTTCAAATGTATGTATTGTCTCACAGACTTTGATATGAAAAGTATAACATATAAAAGTATGCTGAAGAATTTGACTTCTCCATGTATTACACTTGAATAAGACTTTAAAAACAGGATAAAACCCTATTTTGTTTTAAAAAATTAGCATTTTTTCACACCTTTTGGAATATCCTCTCCATGGACAGTTGATGAGTACTAACTTTTTGGTTAAGGCTTCGTTTAACTCTGTATCACTCTGGTGGTAACCTCCCTCTGGTGACATAGAGCTAATTTGTGACTTCTGATGTGATGAAGATAAATATAAGAATCTCCAGCTAAACAATGGGAATAAATGATAACCAGTTTTTTAGACAACTTCCATCCCAAAAATGTGATTACCCTAGAGTATGGGACTGATTAATATTTGATGGTGAAATAGCAATTGAAAAACCCCCAACACCACAAAAGCAGGTGATGTTGATATAGCCTCCCCAATTTACATGCTTTTCAGGGCTTTTCCCTTGTCTGTTTAGGCAATGAAAACTTTGCATTCCATAACAAAAAGATTTGTAACCTTTTCTGATTTATACTGCATGCTATAACACACTTCACTCCATTATTCAACATAGCATTCATTTTTTAAATTCTGTGGAGTCGTTTCCTCAACAGTTTATACCAGCAAATTTCACAGCTTGTTCATTACAAGCAGAAGCAAAAAAGAAATCCTTTTTTGGGGGAGATAATTAGTTCTTCCAATGTTCTGATTTATTAAATACCAGTAGCATTATATATTCTTTAAGTGAGGGGGCTGTACAGGATAGTTTCCAATTTACCAATCATGACAGAAACATAGAGTCTCATCACTGCAAGGGGCCTTGAGTTGTTTGATTTATTTCTCCGTCCAAAGGAAGAAGCAGCTGTACCGAGGTCATTTCTGATGAATATTTGTGCAAAGTGTACTTAAAGACCTCCAGTAATGGAAACTCCATAATCTTCCCAGGCACTCTATTCTGATGCTTCATTATCCTCCTAGAAATTTTTCCTGCTGTCTGCCCTGAACCTTCAGTTTGACAATCAGCTTAAACTTATACCTGCAGGCCATGATCTAATCACTTTTTTCATTATAAAGTTTCAGTTAACTCACCTGCAGCCACGTAATTGCTCTTGCTGACCTAAGGGAGGTGGTGGAATCCTGTGCATGGGAAAAGGAAAAGGGTGCAACTGCAATCCACATTTTCAGACTATTATTTCCTCCCCTATGCAGCACAGATATCAAGAACAGGTAGGCATCCTCCTATTGCCAGCAATCTGTTATTTCACTTCTCTCTTGGTCTCTTGTTCCTTAAAGAGGAAAGACAACTGCAAAACACATGCCTTGACACAGCTTTCCACTTTGACAACAAACAAGTTATGCTTGTTTTATGAGAAACATTTTTATGGACCTCTGCATTGCTCTTGTGATATTTTGATGTATTAAATTATTACATTAAACACAATAATTTGGATTACAAAATAATTTCAGGGAAACAGTATCGAAATCCTTACTAAAATAGAAATGTGTGACATTTTATGTTCCTCTTGCAACACCAAAGTCTGTCAGCCTGTGCTCATGGAGATTTGCTCCTGACAGGTTCATAATATCTGATACTCACCTCTTTGTTCTCCTCTAGGTGCCTTTTAATTCCAGTATTTTCCTGGGAGTTAATGGGATACTTCAATAATTCTTTGATGCCAGCTTTTTTACTCTTTTACAGATAAATACCATGATTGCCTTTTTCAGTTTTCAAGTATTTTATCTGCCTTCCACTAATGGTTCTTGAAGAGCTAATAGCTCTGGAAAGTCTTGTCACTTTTAAAATACTCCAGAATGAATTTTATTGGTTATGGCTGATTTTAAAATTTCCAACTCAAGTACATGCTAACCTTTCTCTGCTCTGTAGAAGACTGAGGTCTTGCCCCTTTGTCATTGATATTGATTGGACTATCCACTGCTTGCACTTGACATTTTGGTTAAAATTGATGCAAGAAGACATTAAATACATTTGCCTTCTAAGGATCATCAATCAGTTGTGTTCTTGGTTGAATACAGCACCAATGTCTTTATTCACTGTCTTCCCACCGCTCATACTCCTGTAGATTTCAGTTTGAGTTACATCCCTTGCCTAATTGCTTCTCACTTTTTCTTTCTGATTTTGCCCCTCTATGGGTATGTTTTCCTTTTGGTCTTTTCATTTTTTGTATCCTCCCTTGTTCTGTGTGAGACTCATGGAAATGTAATCAGACTGGTTTATTTGTAAAGAAAAGGTTATTATTTCTGTTCTGTGATTGTTTTGTTTTTGTTGCATACATCTGAGTTCTTTTATAACCTAAGATTTGTGTATGGACATGTGGATACAGACACAGTTTCATGACCTCCTCTTTCCTGGATTTTCTTAGTTTGATTTTTTTATTCACTTTATTTTAAGGAAATTACTAACTTCCTGAGTTGGTAATTTTATTTTGTGTAGGATATAAATGTATATAATTTTGTAAGTTTTCCCAGTATATTAACAGCATGAACTACTGATAGTTTAAAAAGTTGTCAAAATGATTGATTAAAATCTGTCCCTACAGCAGGTTTGGCCAGTTTGACAATATTATTGGTTAGAATTTCGTTTAAAATCATATTTACCAGTTGTGGTATTATTAAATTATTAAGTTAACCATTTCAAGATCCTTGTCATAATCATTAGATATTTGAGGCTTGGCGCCTACCTAAGACATAAAAAAAATCTGAGATCACAGTTCAACAGGCTTTTTTGATTTGGTGGGACAACACCAAGAAAAATATTCACTGTCTATCTCCCCTTCCATTGTGTGAAGGTTCTTATATTTTGTTCTTTACTAAGTGTGTCTAAGTGTGGGACTAAGTGTGTCTAAGTGTGGGACTAAGTATGTCACCTCCTTTGATTCTGGAATTAAAACCCATAGATCTTGCTGTGAACTCAACCACATCTCCCACCATACAGCAGATAAAATCTCACTGAGATGGCCCCAAACCAGGGTCTTACTGACATGGACTGAAATCATATAAAGTGAGTAGTGAATAGTTTCTAATTTGTGAATTTTAATCTAGGACTGAAATGGAAGGTTTGAAAATTTTTATGTGAGAGTATTTTGGCACATATCATCTGATATGATCAAGTAAACAGAGACTTTGTGTTTTGCAAAAACCCTGTGTTCTTATGTGCTACCCTTATGTCTGGTAGAAAACCAAGTTCATGGGGTGTCTTGCAGTACTTTAAGTCAGTGTGTTATGAATGCTGCTTTAATAACTTACTGTGGAGAAGAAGAGTACTAAGTTTAATCACACAGCTAATGTCACAATGTCACCACCCCCTTAACAGCTAAATGATAAAAGTGAGGACACATCAGCATGAATTGTTAAGGCCTGTACATTATTCATTTAAACATCTGCTGTTGGTTCCTCTTTACATATGGGAATAAATTATACCACATCAGCACATTCTTCATGCTTTGTGTTTAAGCATTTAAAAGTTTTTTTTTTCTATTATTAATACTATTTTTTCTGCTTGGTTGGCAGCCCATGAAGTTATGAGTGCCTTTGACTACAGCCAACAGTGTGACATTTGGAGCACAGGTGTCATTATGTACATGCTGTAAGTAGCTTGTAAAAGTAATATAAAATGTACAGACCCATTTATAATACAAGTACTTACAATTTTGCACTGAAATAAAAAATAAGCCTGTGTGCTAAAGAGTGAACTTTTATAATTACTTGTATGAAAGCAATAAAAATTTCTATGCAAAATGAAGTAAAAGATAGATTTCAGTATTAAAAACTGAGTGTTTGATTTGTGGACCACTAAATAGTCTGGAAATAACAGAATATTGCAGTGAAACACCATATAATCAAACTGAGAGTTTATGCCTCTCTTTTCCATTGTTGTGTGGCTCTATAAATCAGGACAGAGTAGTTGATTTACAGATTATTGGTCAAATTCTGACATGGATTGGACAAACTGTGTGATCAGGGTAAAGGCTTTTCTTGTCCACCTCTGACTGGTAACTCTGGAACTGAGATGTTCCAGGGCTGCCAGGTCTCCCTGTACAGGTAAATTGTGTGTCTTGGAAGTTTCTTAGTTTGCTGGTATAAGAGGAAGAAATGAAATATTACATTTGTAAGACTACATGGATATTTGTATTGAAGTCTTTAATCATTTAGAACATTTGTCTTGGCTACAAAGTAATTATTCCTCTCTGAAAAATCTTAACCTGCCTACACTAACTAAAAAAATATGAAAAGATATTCCAGTAATTCAAAATGAATTCTTGTAAAATATGTAAATTCCTGTGCATATGATGCAACCAAAATGTCACATTTTTTCAGGGAGGTTTTTTCTGTCATAATGCATTTGCATGCATTTTCTTCCCACTTTCTGTTTTTCTTCTCTCAGTTGCCACCAGATAGTGCTTTGATGCCAATGTTTTACAACACCACATTATTTAATTGATTATTATTTCTGTTCTGTGATTGTTTTGCTTTTGTTGCCTAAATCTGGGTTCTTTTTCAACCTAAGACTTTGTACATGGACATGTGGATACAGACACGGTTTCACCCCCTTCTCTTTTCTGAATTTTCTTAGTTTGATTTTTCTTTTCACTTTATTTTGGTACCTCAGCTTCTTTTCTGTACCATTAGCTCACTTTTCTTCTTGTGACAGTGCAATGAACTGCTCGTAGCTTTATTACCTTTATTTTTATTCATTTTTTTTTTGTTTCTAAAATCCATGTGCACAATTTATGCTGATACACATTGAGTTTTATTGTACTTAATGATATTAATGTCTGCATCATAGCACTAGGATTTGTAAAACATAGTAGAGTAAATTACAAAATGTTTGGTAGAACTGGGGTGATTTGACTGGCTAATAAGAATCCAGAGCTGTGCCTGCAATCAGCACAATTCACAGCTCAGAACTTGTAAAATTCAGAGCAGTGAACTGTGCTGATTGCAGCTGGAGCTTAGAACTTCTGACCTTCTTCCTTAATTAGTAATATAAATATTTCTTAAAATTAGCATTTTGTAATCACAACAGTGTCAGAACAAAGTAGCATTAATTCACCCCTTGTTGTGTTGACTACTCAAGAATGAAAACACCGTGTATAAATTAATAGAATGCAATTCACACTCCTTTTTATTGCTTAATTTGAAAACAGTAATACAAAAGCCATAAGATCATCTTCTGATTTTAATTCTGCTTTTGCAAATTGCTTTTCTTCCCAGCCTGAATAATGACTCGTGCTCCTGGTGTTTCTCTAATGGGCTTAAGGATACTGTTAGTGGCATTATTGCCACCAGTGTCACTTTGACCCTTCCTGGCTCCAGCTAATGCTTCCCTGCTAAATCCCTGGCTGCCCTGGCTCCCTTGTCCCTGCAGATGGCACATTCCATCTTGGTGCCAGCCTGTTATTGCCACCACAGGCTGTGTCTGCACCTAGATGGGGACACAAGCCCTGAGGTGACTCTAGAACTCTGTTAATGAAGAGTTTTCTCTGCACAGTGGGGTAAGGCTGGCCTGGTGGATTTTTATGTGCAATCTAAGCTGTACTCTACACTTCCCATTTAATTTCTATCTTAACACATACTCGTAGAAGCATCCACAATAGTAACCAGCAAAAAGAAAATCCATTAAAATACAAAAGTGTGCCAGCACATTGAAGGATTAGAGAAGCAAGAGTCCTGCTGCCTGTCATGCTCTGAGAGTGTGGCCCGTGTGCTGCTGTCTAATAGGAAAGGGTCAGGGGATTCTTTTTCCTGGGCAATCTGCACTATTGGATTTCTTCCTCATTCTTCCAGGTGTGCTCTGGCCCGCACAGTAGTTCTCAAAAACCTTTGTGCAGCTGAAGAAACCTGGGATGCCTAATAAATTACTTCCTGCATTACAGCAATAAGAAGCCTATTAAGAAAGTGTGGTAATTCTTGCTCCTTTCTAAAGGCACAGAAAATTTCTTCACAGATTTTCGAGGTGCCATGTGATATGTTTCACCTACTTAACTTGATTTCTTCAGCTGAAGTTATCTGTTGTCTGTCATTGCCTTAGTCTGGAGAGAATTTAGTCCTATCTGTGCATAGCAGAATAGTGGGCATTGTCACCAGCCAATACTTAGGGTATCATGTCCTGAAATGAATGCATTCTGCCCCTTTTCTGTTCCTTAAATTGAGTTCCATGTGGATTTAAGTCCTGGAGGGAGATTGGGAAGGAGAACTGCAGGATAAAAGAAAACCCCAACTTTTGTCAAAGATATTTTGAGGTTAAAAGTTTTAAGGAAAATGCACCAAAAGATACATTTTATGTTTCACCTTAAAAATTAAAACCATGTGAATGATACAGCACAGTGTTTTGCTTTGATATAAAGTGACAGGCATCCTTCACCAGGATGTGACAACTACATTGTTCAGTACTGACTTCTGCATTTCGGGAATAGAACTAAAAAATTATTTGTTGCAAATAATTTATTTGATGAAGTTAGCTTTTTTTAAATTTGTTTTTGTTTGTTTTAAATGGTCACAAAAAAGAGTATTAGTTTCTCAAAAGTATTTGCTATATAATTCTTGCAAGTCAGTTGTGCATGGATAGTATGATGTAAAATCTATTAGGAGTTTAATCTTTGTTAGTTTTGATTGAAAACACAGACCACATGATATGGTTTTCCATTCCATGTGATTATTAAAACACAGATCAATACCTACTTTCAAAGTATATTCTCTAATAATCATTTAAAGTTGATGTTTCTGGTTAATACTCCTGCTGGTACATAGTCACAGAAACCCAATACCAAGTGTCTGATATTGAAATTTGTTTTTTATAGGAACACATTTTTTTTTAGTTTAATACATTTTTCTTTTTTTCTTATTTTTTTCCACGTTGTTAAGAATACAGTCAGTGCAAAGGAAGCAGATGACACAGAAAGATTAAATTGAAGATACAGATACTGCATTTATTCAAATATTTTACTCAAAATAACAGAAATTAGATACAGGACAAGAATGCATCTTAGGTATATTTTTATGAACATGAGTACTCTTAATATAGACACTTATGGTTTTCACATTTTTCTGACATGTCTTTTCTATTACCATATTTCTACTGATAAATAACATTAGATGAGGCCAATCAAGTCAACAGTCACACTACATAGGTAAAGGAGATACATCTAAATAGCAGAACAAAGAGTGAAGAATTGAAAATTGTGCTTTGTTTCTCCCAGTATTACTGCTTTATTTTTTTGTTCTGAAAATATATCTTTTGGAGCAGTAAAACTATATTCTAGACTTCTGTCATTTTTCTATGAATCAGAGTTGCTTTAATTTATTCTTACTCTATGCAGAATAGCATCCTAGACTGAGAATTGAACACATTTCATAGATTTTAAGAATTTAGAGCTGAGTTCTGAACATCAGTACAGTTGACTTTAGGGATACAAGTGCCTATTATATATGACTAATTTGACTTATATAAAAAAGTCTCCTGAATAAAAGCGTACAGAATAAAAGTATCTAGTAATTCTTGTAATGCATCCATGATTTGTTTGAGCTAAACCCTGTTATTAGAAAGACAGCTCACTGGGACTCCAACGCCCAAACTCAGAGTGGTCTGTTTTGTCTTGTGGCTGTTGTTTCAGTTCTTGTGAGTGTTATCAACCCACTAGTCTAAAAATATTGGCCCATGAATTACTGATGGTTCTTATCACTGCAATGTAGTTGTTGTTAGTATAGAATTGTTGAATTGTTTGATTGAAGATATTACTTGGACATGGAATAGAAAGAAATGATAAGCACCCAGTGTGTGCAGTAAACATTATTTCTGAGATAGAAACACTGCACACAATGGCAGAAAGTTAGCCAAGGGATTTGGGTGGGTGAATTAGGGAGTAAAATACTCTGTGAGTTCAGTTTAATATTTCCTAGCTGGTACTTCAGTTGTATCTTAGTAAACCTTTGGCTACTACTTAAAAAAATCCATACAACAGCAATTACCTTTTATCTCTGTGGATACCTTGTCACAAAGATTAAATCACCTCTTAACCTCATAACCTTTTCCCTTTAAATCTCTCTGAGAGATACGTTTTTAGAACTTGAGTCGCTTTTGTAGAGTTCTCTGAAGTTTCCCCAGTCCTGGCAACTTTTTCATTTGGGAGTGATCCCATAATACACCGTTTTTGTGAAAAATAGTAGGTATTCATTCCCTGACCCTAATTTTCTTGTACCTTTTATAGAAGGCTGGGAAGAAAAGCTTTTAAAATAATAAGAAGGGAAGACCTCTGCTTTGAAAAATTTGGTCTGGGAAATAGTTACCAAGGCTGGTAAGTACACAATGCTCTCACAGAATAAGTGTTGACTACATTGCAATGAATTCCACAATTACAGTAGTTGTGATATTTTTCTTTGCTTTTAAGTAGTACATGTTTTCTGAAAAGCAAAATTGATGTTAAAAATAAATGGGCATAAATGATATTGTGAACGAATTTCATAGCACTGTAAGAAGAAAGGTCTCTGCTGTATTAAAGCACTCAGTTGAAAATGTGTCTTCTTGTTAGTAGAAATGAGAGATTTAAAATTGTATTTTTCATTCCTAGAAGAATGAGTTTTGAAACTACTTCTGGAAGTTGATGCTATTCATGAAATCACAGCTAATGAATTGCTTGATAACCAGTGGATAGCTGAATTTTGAAGAGATGCAATTTCTTTCCCTTGTATTGTACCTCTCACTTTTATGGTATGTAAAGTTGCTGTATTGCCTCAGTGGAATCCAGTAGGTTGAAAAATTTTAAAAAATGCTGTCTAAGCATCATAACACTTGTTAGGGGCCTGATCCAAAGATCCCAAATCCATCAGCGTTTTTTGCTTGTATCCCATGGGCTTCTGATAAACCTGTTAACTAAGAGAATCTTTACACTCTATTGCTTGCCCAAACCAACTTTACCTGGTTTCCTATAGGTTTTGACATAATATGGAAGTATGGATTTGGGTCAGGTTTGATTAATTCAATGATAAAACTTCTTTTTTTCTTTTCTTTTTTGATTAAAAAAATAAAAAAGAACTTTGAGCTACAGGGCCATTCTGAAGGCAAGTGAAATGTAGTGCTGGAAGGGAAGCTGGGAGCTCCCAGCTTGCTGGCTGGGCTGCAGATCCTGTCACTGTGAGAATACTGAACTTTCAGCTGCCTCATGGAACACTTGTGCTATTTTGTAGTTGAAATTAAAGGAGAGGAAATGGACATAGCTGCTACTTAAAGATAACCCACGATAGCAAACCCTAATTTCTTCTCTAGCTGGATTCTATACCATTTAGAAACAGCAATGTCTGTGGCTCTGCAAAGTATTCTGCTATGTGGGAGGATAAATAGCTCTCTCTATTCAAGATGGAGCACTGGTTTTGCTTCACACCTTCCTCTACAAAAGAGCCATTCTGGACTAGCCTGCAGCTTTCTTCCTTCCTGCTAATTGAGTAGAGCTGAACAGGAAGCTTTTTTCCCAAGGTTTCATTGCAATTTTGTGTGTGGGAGAGTAGCCACAACTAATGTGTAACTCTACAATGGCCTGGAAAATGAGGCAATTTTCATCCAGCTCTGCCCTGCCATACTATGAGTACTACACTGTCTTTGCTTCATGAAAATGATGATATGGAAAACTGACACCCATGTGATTTCATGACTTCTCACCGTGTATATTCATGGGGCTTGAGACTAATTTCCATATGAACATCATTGCATGTAACAAGACCTTCCTGTAGTTCATAGTAAACCACTCCTTCTCTCCATACTACACAACATTTCAGATACAGTAGATTTTAATTTGCAATAATTTTCTTCTTTTATGAGGTAGGTAGCAGATTTGCTATCTTATCTACAGAATACCTACAAATGCAACCCTCTATTGGTTGGTTTCCATTTGCACTGAAATTGGTTGGTTGGTTTCCATTTGTGCTTCCACAGTAAACGTGCAACAACTTCGAGCATTGGTTTAAATGCAGAACTATATTTTAGATTTTTTTATCAGGTTTGAATGGTTTCTAAATGTTGAGGTGTGGTCATCATAGGCTGATGACAGAATTGCCTCATGCCAGGGAATGCACTGTGAGGCCTACAGACATCCTTGGGTCAGAAACCATCAGAAATGAGCTCTGGAAATACATTGAAGCCATTTGTACCTCCAGCTGATCTACTTCTAACAGTTTTTAACTGCTTCCTTAAGGGAAAATTTTCTGGATGAGACCATGTTCAGACAGTGATTTCAGCTTCATGCTTCAGCCTTTCCTGTATGTGATCAGCCAGTGTTGTCTATTACTCAACCCTCTGTGCCTCACACCAGGCACCAAAAAGGACTTTCATGGTTTAAACCCAACTAGCACCTAAGCACTGTGCACCCAACTCACTCCTATAAAAATTTACTCCTCAGCTTCAGTAGGCAGCTGGTGAAGGAGAGTCTTCTCCTGCTCCATACTTTCTACATTCCATCTGCACGTTCTATCCAAAGCCCCCAGTTGCTTTACTGACATTCTGGTTTTCACATATATTACATATTGCAGCTCTAAATGTTTTTGTTTCTAGTGAAAACTCTAGGCTTTTAGAGGAGCATAAAAATAAGAAATGGGGACTTCAAGTGACACTTAAGTGAAAAGTCTCACTATGCCAAATTGTTAAAGAAATGCTCCTGAAATTATCCTAGAAGGACCTTGGTTTCAGAGCTATGGAACACCTGTGGCTTCCTCCTTACTTCAGCAGGAGTTGCAGATACTCAGGACCATTGAAAACCAGGACACCAGTTTCTACTTCAAGCTTGTGCCTTCACAGCCTCTGTGATTTTACAATAGCCAGATGGGGAACATGAAAGTGCATTATCATGTAGAGAATTCTGTGTGTAAAAAAATTAACCCCTTGGAGCCATGTGACACATGAGCTTCTGCACAGGAGAAAAATGCATTTGGCACCACAGTCTCCCACCAGGAAATCCCTACCATCTGTACCAAAAATTTATGAAGTCATAAGTCATTCTCTGTGATTAAAACTGGCATTTCAAACATAGGTGCAGCAATTTTATATTCCAGAACAATACTTTAACAATAAAAATTTTAATTTAAAAGTTGCCGTGTTCTTGCAGCTAAACAAATCACCTCAATCTCAGTTGGAGTTAGTGGATACCTCTGGAGGTTTATGTGTTGTCAGTCTGAGACCATATAGAGTTTTGGCCGGGGGCTATGCAAAGGGTTGATGATTAATTATTTACCAGAAATAGTAATAAATGCAGTCCTGCTACTAGTTTTGATTATGCTGATCTCTGTACCAGTTAAAACTTTTCCAGACACGTTTAACTTCTTACATGTGCTGAAAAGTAAGAGCCAAATAGATGACAGGATAGCAGAAAATTTTTAAGTTTCTAAGAAACATGAAGACTGTATTACCACTAAATGGTATTTCTGCATTATCTGCACAGTACATTACATAAACAATGAGTATAATATTCGTGAAACATAGAGTAAATCTAATTTTGCAATAAATATCTTTATGGATACATATGCTTTAGTTTGATATTATAATTTCCAATTATTTTAAGCTACATTCAAAAAATAATCTCTATTCCATTTCCTACCTATATATTGTATGGATTGTGATATATTTTATCTATAAGAATATTCTACCTCATTTTGTTCACTTCTCACCCTGAAAATTTGATATTTTCTTAGCTGGGGTTTGATGGAAGATGGTGTTTCCTTTCAGTTAGTAGGGTGGTTTAGTTTTCTTTTCTTCTCCTGTGTTGATTTTTATTTCTATCAAAAGAACTTTTGAGCATATTGATTGTGAGCTCTGTTTTAGAATTCTGTATTATTGCTGTGATTTTTGGTGAAATTTACAGGTATGTGAATATGCTTGACTGAAGAGGAAAATCAAAACCCTAAAATATAAAACTTATGTGCACACCATGTGAGATTTCTTGTTTCTTTTCAGATTGACTTTTACAAGGAAGCCAAATGCCTAAAGCTCAGATCCTCTTGTGTCTGAATTGGAACTCCAGTTCAGCAAAATGCCTGTGTATCTGTTCTGCAAATTATTTAAACACATTTCCAAAAGTATGTGAGAGCTTGAAACTTTGACTCAATGAAGTACCAAGATCCCCAAGGATGCCTAACAATTCTCAGAAGAAGTCTGCTTAGAGGTCTCACTTCCCCATCTTAATTTTTCTCAGCTCTCTGGACTTGGATCTTTTTGTGCACTTGCACCTCTATGCACTGGCAGTTCTGGGCAGTTTGGAGCAGAGTCAATTTATTGTTTTTAATTCCATAGTTACACTCGGCTTGCTTTTAGATTCTAAGACTTCTCAATGCATAAAGGTTTTTCTCTGTCTCTCTTGACTTTCCAATAGTATCAGAGGGATTTTTATAATTTTCAGGCACCTTTTCTTCCATTTACTGAGTATCATAACTAATTTGCAGGTTTTTCTGTTTACCTCTACTGCATTTTAATCAGTGGAATGATTAATGTATTCTCAAAGTACAATTATCATGAATCAAGAATTTCCCAGTTCTGTTTCTTGCTCTTGGTGTTAGCTAATCTTTTCCCCCTGAATTGATAACTGAATTATTGTCCCCTATGATCCCTATTTAAAATATTCCAGACTAATGCATTGAATAATTCTTGCAAATGATCACTTCAATCAATCCTTCTCCTTGGTGTTTTAAAATTGGTGTATATGTCAGTGAGATAAACAGAATAAGGATGCTCATCAGGCTTCAACCTTTGTATGTTACATGTATTCATATAAAAATACTGTATTGCATTCTCCAAGAGTAGCTGGTTATCACTGCATTTTTATCTTGAATCCTACTAAAGTTTTCTTACTAAAAATTGAGTAGGAAAAAAAAGAAGTTGAAATTAAAAAAAAGAAACATAAACAACATAATCTGTCAATTAATGACCCCCAGGCCTGTTACCCACAGTTGGCACCAGGTGCTGGTGAATTAAACCCAACAGGTGTTCAAATGAGCCAACACAGATAATTAACTTAAATGGTCCCATTTTCTTAAAAACTGTCATGAAATAAACTCCCTCTTCTCTTTCACTGGGTATACAATTATCTGGCACTTTGTAAGGCCTCTTTTAAAAAGGCCTAATCTCAGCCTCTGATTTTGTGGGTGCAATTCACTGCACGCTGCACGTTTAACTCCTTAATTGTTCATGCAAAGGAGGTAGTTAAAAAGTGTGTCATCAGCTATGCCCACAGTTGTCATAATTGCAGATGTAAATCAGCTTGAGCAGCAAATGAGGTTGTTTTGCACAATCCAAACCCACCTTTCTAATTGTTGGCAGTGTTTATGCCTTGGTCATTTGCTACAAAAGTGACTTTGTGCTCTGGTTCAAACAAAAGAAATGCTTTCTGAATACCAGTCCTCATGTAACAGAATACAAATAGTTTGAAATGAGAATTGTCAGTTTAATGAGATGGATGAAAGAGCCTTAGAAACTGTCTCATCTGTGAGAGATGAGACCTCTTTCCTCTGCTTGATCCACTGTGTGACCTCAGAAAAATAACTATTTATCCTGTGTTGCAGTTTACTAGTCTGTACGGTCTGGATAAACTATCTGGTAACTATATCTTGTTAATTAATATTAGAAAAATATATCCCTGCTGTTAGTGAAGTGCTTCAAGAGTGCCAGAAGATTAATAATATAAATGCCAAACATTATCTCTTAAAAATAAGTAACAAAACAGCTCTAGTTTTCAGTGCTGTGTATAAACTTTGCATAGAGCATGTGCTTGCCTTTCTTTCCAAACTTTCAGATATGTAATTGCCAGCTTTACTGAATAGCCAAGGTAATAAAACCAAAATTATTTTAGATCATTCAGTGTGATCTAAAAGGACAGATGTCTGATCAGTTTAAAAAGAATTGTTCCTTTGGAATCCATAGATTGCTGCACTACCTATTGTAGATTAGGCTCAATAAAATGGGAGTGTTTTCTAGGCACATTTATTTGTGCAGTAACCTAAGGAAACATGGATAGGTACAGAAACAGGAAAAATCAAGGATAGTGGAAATCTCGGTCATCCTCTGACTCTGAGTTTTCTTTTTATTTTTACAGAAATAGCTGAAATTCCTTTTCCAAAAGCACTGGAAAGAACTCTTTCTCAGAAATGATCCCTGAGGAAGAAGAGATGGTGATGGTTCTTTTAAGTAGCAAGTCATATCAAAATAGAAAAAAACCCTAGAAGGTAAGAAATTACTTATGGGGTGAGATCATCTATGTCAGTGCTCTCTCTGACAATGATGGCAGGAAATCCTATTTATGGAGGATATTCAAGCCTGGCTATTTCCTCCCATGTAACACCAAGCCTGGATACTTCCTTTCATTTAGTACCCCAGTATTCAGAATTATCCTTAAGGTTGTGAGAAGACACATTCCAACATAATCCTGTTAGCGTTCACCATGGCCCTGTTGTCAATGAATATCTCTGGTTCCTTGTTGAACATGCTGATGCCATCTGCCTCTGCAGCTGCCCATGGCTGTAAGATCCAGAAATGCTCTGTTTAATGAGTAAATAAATATTTTTTTCTTTTCTCTTTTAAAATTCTCTCCCACTCTGTTCATCAGATGGCCCTTATTTCTAGGAGTACAGGATGTGGCAGAAAAGCTCCCATTCACTACTAAGTAAAATCCCAGTCATATCCCTCCTCGGTCACCTTCTCACCAAAGTGGTGACTCCAAGATTCCTTTCCTGGCTGGTGACTCTCACTAGTTGGAGTGGTCTCTAACTTGGTGGCTGGTTGGATCATCCGGAGCATCAGAAACACCTGCTTTGGATTACTTTTCCCTAAGTGCACCATTTTATTTGTTTTCCCCTCTCGTGTTTGAACCAGTGTTTTCATTGGAGATGTCTGTGGCATTTAGAAACTTGAGTTTCTGACTGTGCATTTAGAAGTGGGATTTTCACTGTTAAAAATACCAGACTGCTTCCCTTCTTAGTACTGAATATTATTTGAGTTAGCAGGAGTGTTCAGAGAATGACACTTTGGAAAGTCAAGAAATTGTCATTGTACTGAGGAAAAAGTCCTATCTTCTCAGCAGGTATAAATCATTATTATGACTATTACTTAAATCACTGATTCTTATCAATTAAAGATCTGTACCAAGGAATATTCAGCTGTTTTGCTAGCTTTGTCTTGTTCTCTGAAGAGATAAATCTAATGCCAAAAAGTTGAACTTCATCCCATGGAGACCACTGATCCTGTCTTGGTTGAATTTTAATCACAAAAGAGACCAGAGACCAAAGAATATATTTTTTGAGAGATGAAGATACAAGTCTTCATCACTTGTTTTTATAATATGAAGATACCATTTTCTAGTGTGTTTGAATATTGTGATGAAGTAATATCTGTCATTTTGATTAAGAAGCCTAGTTAGTGAAGATTAAAATCAAGAAAAAGATCGTTTACATTTGTTAAAGCAAAAAAAGTCTTGTCTCAAAGATTGGATTTAAAATTTAAAGAGAAGAAGCTTGTCTCTGTGTACTGTAGGAGAGATTTAAAGTTATCTGTTATAATTCTTTTATTTCTTCATGATCTTAGTTTTGCATATTTTATGATATATATATTAGAGTAGAATTACATTAGAATATTATTTTGTAATTGCTCTCTGTTATGATTCTTCATTCATATCTGCATTCTTCCCACCTGTTTAGTGTATTTATAATGTTGTAGTCTTCATTTTTTTAAAATTGTGCTCCCCTAAAAGTAGATCAGTATCTCTTGCATAAAGTTCAGAGCAGAATCAGTATTTCCAAGGGAAGAAGGGAGAATTTGACATGTTCTTGGTGTCTTCCACCTAGAAACTGGGAAATAAAAGCCTCCTGAAGTCTGCTGTCTCACTCACAGTCAGACAGAAATCATAGGACATCCATCGACTTTGAACAACTCAAGAGTAAACAACTATTACTTCTGCCAAAATGAGCAAACTATATAAAGATGGACAAATATATCCTGAAGTGTTTTGTCTGTTTACTTCCCTGAACCCTTTAATCAGAAAGCTTTAGCTTTCCTTTAGCACTGAAGAAAATCTTACAGCAGTGTGAACTCCTAACCTGTAAGAGGACAGCCACTGTTTGTATTTTTGTCAGAGTACAAATTATGGAATTGTCTAAAATATATGTAATTTATTTGTTCTGCACTAATAGACACCATGCCAGGTAGGCAATTTTCTTTCACAAATCCATTTTTTTGTGTTTTACTTGCTTTTACTTTCTTTACTTTTGTTACAAACATTGGGGGTGGGGGGACCTCTGTGTGATGAGGCCAGAATCTGCAATAAGGATTCCTGATAACTGCATGCTTCACACTCAGAGAATATTCTAGGAAATTGCTTATAAATTTGCTTGAGGCATTTTAACACAAGTGTTTCAGTCTATGGAATTTGTTACTGCTATTTTAGGTTGCTTTCAATTGCTTATTTTTGAGCAGAACTTATATTAAACTGCACAAATAAGAGATGTTCTTTAAAGCACAATAGAATTCTAGGGTTCTTGCTACTGAAATTCTGGTGTGTTGATTAGACTCCAAATAAAACAGGTGTTAGAGTAATGGCCTTTACAAGTTAATTAATCTTCATTTTCAAAGGATGAGCTACCATTTGGCTTAGGTTTGTTATATGTAAGTGTAAATTACAATGTGATTTACTGCTCTAAAGAAAAAGCCACTCTCTAAGGACAGGTCTTGCCAGTAAACTGGCATTGTGGCACATGGTGTGAGCAAATTATGCACACTTTTGGTTAAAAACATTTCCTTAAATATATGTACAATCTGTTTTATTGCTTATTCAAGAGATTGTGTTGAGAATATCAGTCTGAGGAAATACCACCTATTTAAATATACCTTCTAATCTCCAAACTAATATTGAAATTCTTCTTACAGTCATTACAGCCTTGATTTTATTTACTTGTGAAGTAATTCTATTACAGGGCCAAAATCTTTACTGTACATATGTGAATCCTTGGAGAGGTTTTATTTACAGTAAACTAAGAAAGAGCTTTTTGACATAATATAATAATTAAAGGGTAATATATCCCTTTAATTCTCACTGTAGAACATAGCTATATGTATAATCAGGCATCTTTTGGGAGGATTGATCTAGTTTCTGTTTTTCAGATCAGAACAAAGTCAAGTCTATTGAAGAGAAAAAAGGTATGTTCTGCAAAATGCAGTGAGTCTAAGCCACAGTTCTATATTTTCCTGACAGAATTCAGTAAGGTTTTAATTTTAAGCTGAAAGTTGTCCTTTTTTCCCCCTCTTTTTGTTGTGCACCCAATCAGCAGCAAAGTCAACTTCACTATATGAGTTCTAGTAGTCACACTCTTTATTTGATGTGCTTCAAACCCTTTACAAAGTCCCAGCTGCTTTCTGGTCCTCATGGCACCAAGATGGTAGGTGAGAGCGTGGCCTGGATAACGACCTTGTCAGCTGGCAGGTGACACTGCTCATTCCTTTCATTTACTGAGAGTCACTTGCAGGGCACCTCTGGCCTCACAGTCCTACCTCATCACTGCACTTGCACAGCAGCAATCTTGGGACACAGTGCTGCCCAGTGCTGGTATTCTGTTGTCAAGTGCACTTTTTTTTGGAAGGGAGATGAAATTTTTCAGAATCCCAGCAGACATGGTGATGTTTTGTACCACCCCTGCTCTTTCAAACCAAGGGAACTTAGAAATGCCCTGCTTCACATCAAAGGGTTATGTCTTTTTTTACAGCACTAGCAGAACGCAGTAAGTGTAGTTTGCCTTTAGAGGGTGAGGTATTTACTTTTCATGGGTCCATTCTCCTATCCTGAAATGTTAAATCATTCCCCATCTCTGTCAATTTCAAGGTATCTTGGTTTAGAGCACAGCTTTTGTGACTGGCTCCAAAACAGAATTAACTTTGATCTCAGTTGATCTTGTTGTGACTTCTCATTTCCTCCACACTCCAGGATTTGTTTTGTATGCTCTCCTGTTTTGGTTCAGTACAATTGTGTTCCCACCACTCCCCATGTTTCTTGCCCCAGACTGGATGTGCACCCAGCATCACCCCGTGTGAGGCTCATGTATTCCCGGTGTTTTCCTGACAGGTCAGCGTGCTTTGGTGAGGTGCACTGGAGCTCTCTGGGGCTCACAGGAGAGCAGGCAGCAGCCTGTCATATCCATAGCTGTGCCCTGTCTCCTGCCTAGAGGTGACTTGTGTCAGGCCAAGAAGGGAATGAGGAATTAACACACAGGTTGGAAGTGTCTCGAAGGCGACCTTGCCAGGATGGGAGCAGTTGGGAGGTGCTAAATGCTTGAGTTTGTGCAGGAACTGCAGAAGAGTAGAACATCATCTTCCCAAATGCTTGAGAAGAAACTTTCATTCTGCCAGTGACTCCTAGCATTTAACCTCGTTAAACAACATAGAGCTCTTACAGTAAGCTCCATGTATTTTTCCTTTTTCTTCCTTATCCCCCTTTTTCCCTTTATCCTCTTTTTTTCCTCTCCTTTTCAATACCTTCATTTCCTCAGTTGACATTTTTTTTTCATTTGTCAAAAGATTTCTTTTTTTCTTCCACAAATCCCTTTCTTGTTTCTCCTTTTGATGTGGCTTTTCTCTGTGTTTCCCTTTCAACCCTCAGAGCTTATTTTAGTCTCTTCTCTGTATTTGTTACATGGAGGAGTGCTATTGAAAAATTAAAAGTAGATTGCATGGGATTTTCTTATTTCTCTTTTTCCTCTAGAGGCCTGTTTCTCTTCCCTGCTATTTCTATGAAGTTTACCATTCCCAAATGCTTCCTTCCTTTTCTTCCAAATTATTTTACTCATATTTTGCTCTCTTGCTCTGTCCTTCTACTTCACCTTCCCCTTCACTTATTATTGCTTGATATTTCTCAGGCAGGGCGAGTCTTTGTGGAAGCATTCTGGATAAATACTTCAATCTGTGCCTCAGCTCTGCTGACAAACACTGACTCCCCAACTGTGTATATACTGGCTTTTTGTTCCTTTTTTTCCCCATTTCAGCCCCAGAAGCAGCAGTGAGGTTGGCAGTATTAAGTGCTACAGCCCCATTATAACCACAGCCTTGTATAACCTATTAAAGATCAGGTCTGTATGACATTGTAATTTTAATAGCAGTTGCTAGCAGCCTATCTCTGCTTGTTCTCCTATTATTACAACCACCAGTAGAGCTGTTCTACTGGGAAATTTCAAGTGTAGACAAAGCTTTAATCAACAGTAATCTGATCCTTTAAAAATGCAACACCAATTCATTTATTTCTCATTTCACATATGAAATTTTAATATGTACAATCACCCTTAAGGATGTTTCAAATATTAACATTATGCACAATTAGAAAACAGAATCTTTTTTCTGTATGAAACTATCAGCCTCTTTGAACCAAGTAAGTAGTTTTCTGTGCAGACATCAAGTTTACTATCAATCAGAAGCTTATTAACAGCTGTGTTAGTCCTAATTAAGTGCAAAGCAATGGCAGACTTTTTAATTAAGTCTTATTTTCCTAAGAGGAGCCTGATGGGGATTTTTTTCTCTTTCTCTTCCCCACCTCCATCCTTGTTTACTATGTAAAGTCAGCTTTAAAAATAACTGGGACACAAGATGGGGCCATTGACATGAGGCCAAGGCACCAGGAAATATTTCCTTTATGGAATGACTGTGTTGTGATTATACTGACCATATTTTATTCCTTTGGTTATAGTAAAATAATTCTCATTTTTAAAAACTTTTCTGCAATATTTTTCATTTTGGTTTCTTTTTAGTTCTCCACTTGTCTGAAGTATATTTCCTGCATCCTCAGTTTCAACAGAAGTAGAAATTAATTTTAGTGTATAAATTCACATGAGACAAAGTGAAAATGTGTGACATCATATACACCAAAAAGGTTCTTTTTGCCTGACTAGACCTCTGTGTGTAGTACAATGTAGTAAATACTCAGTTACTATGAGAAAGAATTGGCCTCACAGGTAAGCTGAAATTTAGAAGTCTCTACAAGTATTTGATTTTCTTAGTCCTGAGCAGTGCCCAGGGGTCTGTGTGTACAAGTGAAGGAGGGAGAGAATTGCCCTGAAAACCCTCTTAATCTGCACTTTCTGCACAGCACTATTTAAACTGGAGAACTTCTGTAACCACAAACAATGTCTGGATTGTTACTTTGCTAAGAGGACAAGCAGTGTGTACATGTAAGAGGGTAGAGTAACTTCTCACTGCTCTTGACAAAGTATTGTCCAGCATGAATATTTTTCTGTACCATTACAGGTATAAAATGCCTTTACCTGAGTTCTGTTCAGTCACTATTTTAACCTGAGATCATTTAAACAATTTTAAAATGCCTCAAGGCAAATCCTGGCCTGGATGAGCTCACAGTTACACCAAGGACTTCTGTGAAATGCTGGCAGTTTACAAGAGGTGAGGATCTGAGGATCTGTCCCCCACAGTTTAAAGATAGGGTGGATCACCACATGAGATAAATTTCAGGGTTTACTTCTCTAACCAATCCCTGAGCTCCTGGGTTTGCTCTTGCACGTTTTAGGCAACAGACTGTTTTCCTTTGGACAACAGGAAAAACATAATGTGTTCCTGTAAAAAAGTGCTCAAATGTGCAAGGACAGAAAGATCAAGGCATAGGCCAGCAAGCTTTAAAGGAGCTGGAGCCTAAAAGCCATTAAACCTCATGGTGTTGCCTAGCTAGGCTTAGCACTATGGGCTCTGAGGAGCAGGAATTGTCATTTTCAAAAAGGGTTTGCACAGCACTCGTTGCAACCTGAGCTGGCTTGAGCCTACGGGACTGATGTAATATAAGCACTGAGGTCAGTAAAATCATAATAACAGTCGTGGTGGCTTTAAAATGCTCAGGCTCAATTATGGCAGTAAATCCAAGTCTAGATATAGCAGCTCTTCATTTATGGGCACACAGGTATGTCATAATTGTCGGTAATAAAGTATGATGGAAATTAAAATGGCAACACTTTACCTCCGGCTTTGTGGAGCAAACCAGGGATTTTTATTTTTTTTTATTTGTACCTATTGTGTGGTTTCTGTGCTGTTTCCAACACAGGCTTTGGGTTTGTATATTTAGAAGTTTCAGTAATCGATACCTGGTGCGTTCTGGTTCATTACAGCCACAGGGGTTAATGAATGACTATTGTTTATGCATTGTCTGATGTTAAAGCTTAATCCATATTTGAGTCTGATGCCAGCTTTGTTTCCAGGAAAAAAGAACTGAGATAATGGCTAGGCATATTTTAAAAGAGAATAGGGTTTTTATAATGGTTATGGATCATTTTTATACTTTGGTTGTCTTGAGTACGTTGGACCTGTACACTTCAGGATTGGCCAAGTCTGATTACTTTTTTCCTCTTAATTTAATAAAAAGCAGAATAAGCTCATGAATTTCTTCCACTTCTTTCCCCTGTCTCTCATCCACTTATATAAGGTTTATATTCATATAAGGAACACTAATGTCCACTGAAGAATAAATTTTAAAAATGCCATTTTACTTCTTTTGATTGCAATTGCAATGTTAAGGTGGGAGCCTTGACATCCAAACAGGATTCTCCAAGGTCTCTGGACAAGGCAGCTGCTTGTAACCAGACCTGTGTTGGCAGCTCTTGTGAGGAGTACTTGGAAAGAGTTGTCAGACATGGGCATGGGCTGCCCAGGAGGGTGGTGGGGTCACCATCCCTGGAGCTGTTCAGGAATGACTGGAGGTGGCCCTCAGTGCCATGGTCTGGTTGACCCAGTGGTGTTGGGTCAGAGATGGAACTCTGTGATCTTGGAGGTCTGTTCCAGCATAAAAGATTCCATGTTTCTGTAATGCAGACCTTGGAAATTACTTTTTAAGAGCAGATAATACTGAAAGGTTCCTGAAGCTTCTGCTCATTTTCCATGTAAAATGTCTACTTTTCAAAGGTGGACGTTTGTTTTACTGACTCCTAGATTGCCAAGAGCTCTACAGCACTTGTACCACTCTCCTATGTTTAATGAGGATTTTTTAACTGTTGGAACTTCTTGTTTTTTCTGCCCAAGTTAAACATATTAAGGAACACTATAAATGGCAGTGTTTATTTCATTAACTACTGTTTTCTGGCAAAATTTGAATTAATCTTTAAAAAAAATATTATAAAGGTGAATTTATTTTTCATGTTGATACTGTGAAGTAGTGCAGCATAGGTTTTCATGATTATGCTTACAATTTCCAACAAATATAGAGAACTGTTGTGCAAATATTACTATATCCACATCAGAGCCTGCAAATAAAAGATGGTGCTTAAAGAAATTACTCTGTTTCTATAGTAGGTGGTTTGCTAATTATCTATAAAGATGCAGGAAGAGGGCAGCCATAGGTGGGACTATTGAAGACTATATTAGGGAGTTGTTGGAAGCTTCTTAGCATTAACTGGGAAATGTTTTATAATGGATGGCACATTAATACCTACCAAGTCAAAGAAAAGGAGACTGTGGGGTGAAAGAGAAGAAAGTAGAACCAGCAGCGCAGGGGTGACTGCCATTCCAGGTCTCTGATAAGGAACAGGGACTGTGACTATCTGGAATGAGGAAAGGCAGCAAGAACATCTTTGAAAGAGATAAAAGGACTCTCATCCCCCTTTTCTCCCTTTATTTATTCAGTGAACTTCAGCCCTTGCAGAAAGCACCTGGCTGACAGCTCTGTACCTTGCAGTCCTCGGTGTATTCCCAGCAGGGTGTACACTACAGACATCTACAGCAGCAGATTCCCCTTTGCTCTCCTGACAGGAAACGTGGGCTGTGCTTTTATTTCCAAGGTGTGTCCCATCATGGGCCTGTCTGCCCTCCTGTGCAGCAGGGTGGGCACAGGCTGGGGGGTGTGCAGGGCTTGGAGACTGGGCTAAAATGAGGCAGCTCATGCTGTTAGTGCTCCAGCCATCATCCCCACCCTTTGGTGGATGTTGCCACCCCTGAGGCAGTGATGTCTAATCCACTCATGAATCAATTATTGAACTGTCGCATTTTTCAGCCTGGCCTATTAAATTAAACTGACATCAGTCTCATCTCACAAAGACATTAGATAGTGATGAATTTCAGGTACTGTTAACCTGGTTTTGAATTGGCCAGCTAGAGACAGACAGATTCATTTTACATTCCAGCTGCCAGAACCACTGTCATGTCCTATCTTGCTGTTGTGGCTTTTTGATCAATGGCCTCCCTTGCTAGCTCATGAGAAGGAGCAATTTCAGAAAAAGAAAGAGAGCACAAGAAACCCAAATAGGTCAAAACCTGGATTTATTTTTTCTGTCTTTAGTAGCACTAGAGGAAGGGGGTGCATATGTAAACAGTGAGATCGGCTGGCTGGTTAAAAAAGCTTTACTGAAAGAATCATAGAATGGATTAGGCTGGAAAGGACCTTAAAAACCATCCAGTTCTTCCTGCCATGGGTAGGGACACCTTTCACTAAATCGGGATGCTCAAAGGCCCGTCCAACCTGGCCTTGAGCTCTTCCAAGGATGGGACATCCACAACTTCTCTGGCCAACCTGTGGCAGTGCCTCACCACCCTCACAGTGAGGAAAAAGCACAATACTGCCTGCACAGATGTAAAAGGCACTGTGTGGAATTAATGCAGCCCAGATTAGGGGAGTTTACTTTCATGGAAAAATGGAAAAGAAATATTCCATACTGCCAACAGCATTGCTTTATTCCTGCAGTGCACTCACTGTGGATAGGCCCTTCTTGCTCTGTGGTCTACTTTATCCACTGTGTGTACCTGGTAAATGTGGAAACTTTTTTACTGTGGCCTGGTAAAATGTGGAAGGTCCTCAGACTGCTCTGAGCTGAACCTGCATGCATTTGGCTTTGTCTGTATTCATTCCCTTCTTGGATTCTGATTTTATTGGTGGCTGAAATAGAGCAAAAAAAGGTGTTGATTCACTGCTCTGACAGTTTATCCTCTTTTCTCCCCCCAGGATTTATGGGGAATTTGTGAGTGTCTGTGTCCTTCCTTTTGACTCCTCAATGCAAGATGGAAGTGCTGGATACCTGTAACAAAGGATGGCCAGAAGGGTGGCCTGTGGGTTGGCAGAGTGGGATGCTGACCTGTGCTGGTGTCCTGTAAACCCTGTGTTTGTGAGTGCCCATCTCTTCAAAAGCGCTTGTCTTTTTCACTGTGAAAAAAAAAAAAAAAAAACAAAACAAGGAATTGCTGGCAGGTATTTCCTGCCTGCTGGAGCTGTGGATTCATTACTATTAATAGAACTCTTAATTGACTATTTGAGAGCAGCTATAAAAATTGATTAGATGCATATGAGGAAATAAACATGGGTCAGTCTGTAGCAGCACAATGATATGAATTTGATGACCTATTAGGACACTTCTGTGTCTAGCAAAGGATTTTTTTAATAAACATTAAACACTTCGCCCAAATTCTGCCCTCTAGCACTTCTCCCAGTCTAATGAATGTATAATGAAAGCAAATATTTGGTATAGCAAAAGAATCTCCTTTTTTAAAATCTCATTCCTGTACATTTTTAAGAGGTTAGGTTACTTGACATGTAAAGCATCTATGAATTTTAAGTGAGGCCAGATTAGTAAGGCTCTGTAGTTGGTCTTTCATCTTAATGTGACCAAGAATGTCCTCTAGCTCACTCTATTTACTAAGAAATTAAAAAATAGTAAATTGCACATCATTGCAGGCCATATGTCCGCTCCTCTCCTGGGCTCTGCTCTACAGCAATGTTAATTGACTTGCCCAAACCCTCTTCTCCTGAGTTGTGACCACTGCTGATGAAACAATCAACAATGCTCCTGAGCAGAGCAGGGAATGAAAAAACAACACAAAGCACAGAATCACATTAAGAATAAATTCATTTCTGCAAAGGGATGATAAAAATTTAATACTGACATATAACCTAGGCTTTCAAAGGTAAAATTTTGTGTAAAGCTCAACAAGCTTTTTTTTTTTTTAAAAAAAAAAAAAAAAAGCAGGGGTTTCAGCGTGGCCTGAAAGTTGGAGACTTTTAAAAGGCACTTTACACTGAGAAAACAAAAACAGTAATATACAAATTATTGACTGTTACACATTTATTTCTGGTTTAGTAGACTTTGAATAAGGCACACAAAATTTTTAAGAAACCTACAAGGGCTGTTAAATAAAGACTATATATTCTTCTGTTGGGTAAATAATGTGATAAATCTGGATGTAGAAGATAAATTGGATTAAACTACGTTGAACAAAAGTAAAAAAAAGGCCATAAGCTTGTAGCGTAATAATGAGCTTGCTTTTTACATTTTCACTTGGGTCTTCAGAGAACCTCCATTAAACCAGAAGCTTTGTATTTTAAACCAATACATAATATTTAGGTGAGGATGCATTACTCCATCTCCAGAGCCCAGTACTGAGGGGTGTAATGGGACACAGCTGGGTGCAGGACCCAGCTGAAGCCCATTTTCCCCACAGCCTGCAGCAGGTGCAGGTAGTTATCCTGGGCTCCTTGCCCAGCCTATAAAGAGGTGTTAGTGAGCTTCCAGCTTCTTTGGGCAGTTGAACCTTTGGCTTCAGACCTTCTCAGCTAAGGGCTAAGCAGGGCTGTGGAAAGGAGAAATGAGGAGCCCAGGAGATGGGCCAGAGCCTGGCGGGCTGCAGCCCTGGAGCTGCCTGCACTTTCCTGCTTGGCCGCAACTCTACCCCTGCCTACCTGCTGTCCCCAGCATCTGCAGAGTGCTCAGTCTCCTACGGGCCAGGAAAGATCAACCACAGGTAATTTTTGTGACTGTTTCTTCTAAAGCCAGCCTTGAGGGCTTTTGTTTCTCAGTGTACTTAATCCAAAATTAATGCAGAATGTGGAATTTTCCAGTTTCTCTGCAGGTTTATGCAACCAACTCTTCACTCATTGCCTATACCAAACTTACCTTATTTTTTCTTTTAGAATTGTGCTAGATAACATGATTAGTTCAGAATTTCCTCCAATTTCCTTCTTGCACTTTGCTTTTTTTTGAGAACACCTAAAATAGTAGGTTTTGTGGATGTAGAGAAAATACTTCAGATATGAAAACTGAAGAGACTCTGAAGTGGAAGGGCAAATATAATGAAAACTTCATTATCATTAATACCCTGGTCACCTTCTTTAGCAGTTTTGTAATTTTTTTACTCCTTGAAGCAGGCAGTACGCAAAAATAGAACATGACTGTGGCAGGCTTTCTCCTGATTTCCTTTATAATGTTATTTGTTTAGTAGCTATGTAGTTAGAATTTTAATTTTAATTGCTAAGTTTGGTCCAGCTATCTTTTTACTATGACAAGTTATTTTAAACTACTTAGTATTCAGGATATTTGCAGTTGCAATGAACAAGTTCATTTAAACACCAAATCAATCAGTATTTTCACTAGAGAGAAATTTTTAAGTACCAATTAAGAATGAAGAAGTGATCTACATTCTCTAATACAATATTAATGTGCTGAGAGGGGTGATCCCAACTGCATGAGAAAAAAACGCAGCTGTGCATATGCTTGCCTTAAGAAAGGGTTTTTTCCTGCCACTTAGAATAATTTAATGAATAAAAAGTGGTTCTTTTACTGCTACTAATGAACGGAAATCCCATCAAATTGCAAGGCATCAACACAAGGACATTACTCTTAAGCTAAAAGTGCCATAGATTATACCAGTGATGATGGAGGCCATGAGCACTCTGTGGGATGGATGGACCGTTCTCGTGGTGCTGAGCTGGAGTTACCTTTCAGCAGTGCATAGATCACAGTTTAGAGTTATGCTAGGTGCTTAATTCTGTTACCCTCTGTTGAAATATCAACCTATCTGCTCGTAATGAGACCATTTAAAAGAACCATAATCACAGAGGCTGTGGGGAAATCATGTCCTTTAGGTTGATCAGGATGTGCAGGGATCTGCTGAGGGGAGTGGTGGAGTCTTGCTGATGCAGTAACTCATGCCCTTGTTGATGGATCAATTGGACATGTAATGGTGGGAAGGGTCCTGGCCTGGCTCTGTGTTCTCCTCTGGTACCCACAGTTTGGGTTTGTGTGCTTTCAAGTAAAGGGAGCAGCATGTGAAAAGGCCTTGGGGGAAGGAGACCTGAGTTTTTTACAGGAATCTGCCTTGGGTGGAGGTACCCTCTTTAGGTGAGGGTTAGATTGCATGGAAAAAGGATTTTGCAGGCCTCTAACAACTGGGGGGCAGTTCAGGAGACCTAAAAAAGCAGAAACTGGTGCTTTAACCCAAGGAGGTTTTATCACCTTCGCTTAGATAGCTTTGTTTCAGCTCAACACCCACTTGGCTCTTTAGAGTTGATCTACCAAGAACATTGCTGAACAATAAGGTGACAACCTCACCCTATCAAAATGACATAAAATACAGGGTTTTTTAAAGTTCTGTTTGAACTGTCTTACCATAAAAGTATTTTTAGAGCACAGGCACCTTGGGGGAACATTTGAAAATGTGAACAGAAAAAATAAAAAGAACCTGAAGTTGAATTGTTGAACCAAAGATTGCGTGGCCTCTCCAAGGATTTCATTAGCAGCTTTCCTGTGAAACAGTTTCAGGAGCCTATTTACAACAATTTTGGTTTTCTTATTCAAGTGACTCTCTTGCATTAATTTGTACAAATGCTTTTATTTTCCTGGTGATATTTCTGTAAGTGTTATCTAAATATATCATTTAAAAGGACTGTTGGCTTAACTATTTTAAGATAGTGTCTTTATGAAATAGACTTTTTTTAGGACAGCAAAAGATATAGAATCTCTTTCTCATTATCTGGGGGGGGAAGTATTTATTATTCATAAACAGAAGAATTTGTGCATATAAAACCAGAGCCATTGAAGTTGGCTCGATACACAGAAATTGAAATAATTCCATGTTGTTCTTAAAGTACTTGTTTTGCAGTTTTGGCATGAAGAGTTTGCAAGTAAAACAGTAAAGCTTCTGCTCCCTTGCTGGTTTATAAATAGTTTATATATTAGGCATTTAGTATGCATTTTTAAATAAATCATTACTTGTCCTGAAATTCAGGATGCTTTGATCTGTGCATGTTTTTACAAATATGTAGCACCTCTAGGATGACCCCAGTGCTAGCAGCAAACTGCATGGGAGGGCTTTTCACAGGAATATTCCAAGTTTTTGCATTTTGGGGTGCAGCAACCTTGGCTGTGTGCCACATCACCCTTTCTCTGTGCACCCTGAGTGGGTGTTGTTGGAGATGCCACAAAACCAGACTCGAAGTTACCGTGCACAGGATAAAAACACCTTTGTGGGATATTGCTGTGATAATCTCAGCCTAGCAAGGTAACATCCCTTCAAAAGAGAATAGGAAATGCAGTAATTGGGGAAGTGAGTGGAGTCATGTGGGAAAATATTTGTAGCAGATGACTGTTTTCCAGCACTGCGGTTGTTACATTAAAGAGCTAATGTGTAAGTTAATGCTGCCTGAGGCAGGATTAACTTCTGATGTGTAGGGATTGAAGATTGCTAATGGCCTAGCTAGCATGAAAGCCAGCTTGCCTGGGAAGGTGACTTACTGTACTTGCTTCTCCTAGCTGGCTGTAGCTTGGTTGGTTTTACTGAGCCCCTGGCACTGAGTTTTCACCGTCTGCGCAACTCCTGAGAGGGCACAAGAGCTGTTGCCAAATCCAAGGCAGAGCAGAGCCATTGGTTAGGCCATTTGTGCATGAGGACATATCAGGGTGTATGACTGACTGCTTTCCTCATCTCTTCTTGGGCTGCTCTGATGGCACAAAATAACTTGTGTTACTTCCCTGGACCGGATTCGTAGCTGCTGCTAGTGAGCAGCTACAAGTCTGAATCCCAGTGAAAATGGCAAATTTGCATGCTCTGGGAATGTGATGCTTGTGTTTAGGTGATCCACTTTGTTGTGCTGAGGTTTTTCCTGGTTGAGATAAGGTGTTTCCTCCATTGATGGGAGGTGTTAAAATGATAAATGCTGTGATGGATAGAGATAATAGCAAACCCTCTTCCAGGCCTAGCCCTAACTCTTGCCTTTTTCCTCTGTTGTGGAGGGGTGGCTGGGGTCCCTCTGGTGTGCCCCATGTATTGGATGGGTAAATTCCCATGGGAACCTCTTACCTTGTGCCTCTTTCCAGTTTGGGTGTGAGGAAATGGGCTCACAGCATTGTTCACACACAGAGCAAGGTAGATTTCATGTGGGTGGAAATTCTCTGGGGACACTTGCCTTGGAGCTTTGTGTTTCTCATTGGATGCTGTCTTGGTAGGGATTTAGTCTTTTTTTATGCATTTCTTCCTCAAATGTGCTCCTGAACCCTTAATTTGGTCCCAGCTCCTTCTCTGGAAAACTACTTCAGTGTGCCCTGCTGTGCTGAGGACACTATTTCTGCAGCTTCTGGCTGCTTTCTCACCTCCAGTGTTCTGCTTCTCCTGGTTGAGAGGCAGAGCACCTTTATGGATCCTAGCTGCAGTAGGTTCTGTTGATTTGTATCTCTGTATTGGCAGTTATGCAGTCAATCCACTTTCTTGTTAAAGTGCATGATGTTTTAATGCTGCTGTGTAGCTGCCCTCTTAGGATAAAAGGGAATTAAAAAAAATTAAGAGCAAGAGATGAGGTCAAATAAATAGCTTTTGCTCTTTTTATAAAACATATTAAATGTGGGTGGAAGTGCTGAGCAGTATTGTATTGGGTTTTTTCTTTAAATTTTTTTCTAAATAAGATGTCAACATTTGTTCCTAGAAGGAGTATTTCAGCTATATCCTTTTTTATGTGTCATCTTTAAATGAATATGCTACCACTCAGCTGTTGCAGAGGTGACAACACCCATCAGTCTGAAGGTGCCTCTGTGATTGCCATTTTAGAGATTCCTGTCTGTTTTGCAGCTTTCAGGCTGAGTACTGAATGGAATATTTCTTAAACACATGTGTGCCCAGTGGCAGTGTGAGGAGGCGGAGGGGATGAGGGTGTTGGTGAAAAAGCCAGGAATTCCTTCAGCAGCACAGGACACGTTCTCCTCCCAGTGAACACTGATAACTCAATGCTAATGGGTGTAATGCACAAGGGAGAGGATCCACCCCTTTGCATGCTCTGGGAAGTGCAATTCAAAGCTTTCCCAAGGCATCTTTAAATTAAATTTCTTGGAGTATGTATCTTTGAGTTGTCTCACGTGCAGAACTCCCACTGACTCAACAGGCCTTGCTGCACACAGATCAGTGGTGGGAGATTTCTCTTCTTTTGTATCTTTCCAAGTGATGTAAAAGAGACAGAGGTAAATCACTCTTACTGGTATGATAGATAGGTGCTTGCCTGTGTGTGGGGTAGGGATTCAGTATGAAGTGTGCACTTTTGGGTTATGTGAATGCCAAAACACTGGGAAAGTAAGCCAATTTAAGAAATGGTCAGTAATTTCCTTTCCTTCAATCCAGAAGACCCTCCTTTTTAGGACTACCCTTGCCTGCTGACAGGAGTTGAAAGAGGGTAGATTGGTCAGAGGAACTATCAAGATTGGATGTTTAAAATGGCTAGCAAGAACATACAGATTTGCTGTGTGAAAAATACAAATTAAACCGAAATCCCCATAGCCACAGGACTCAGGTGACAAAGAGTCCTGTGGCTATGGGGATTTATAAACTCCATATAAAGGTGGAGTCTGTAGCAGCTGTGTCAGGGCTTCTAGCATCTTCCTCAGAGGCACCTGGTATTGGGTGTGGTCAGTGATTGCAATGTGGGGCTCAGCTGGGGTGCAGCTGACCAGTGCTCATGTTCTGGTTTTATCCAGTAGAATTCAAAGATCCTGGTGCCTTTTAACTCTGCAGAAGATGGAGTTGTGTTATCATAGCTGTGCAGTGTTTGGCCAAATTCCCTGCATTTTGCTTGTGGAATGAAGGAGGCAGCATGTGGATTGTTCTGCTGAAACCAGAAGCATCAGACTAACACGTGATGCTGGTGCCTGCAATGCCAAACTGCTGCTTTGTGGTCTTACCTTATTTCTTTTTCCTTCTTTAAACACAAGGGAAATTTTGAAGCGATATCTTTTTCTTAAACAGATTTGTGAAATCAGTGGGGGTTAATTAAAACCTAAATTTGGAATCTACAAACATCCAGAAATTATTTACACTGTTGTTAATTTCTTCTTTAATATTCATAAGTGTTTTCTGTTAATTAAGAAGAGAGGGAGAACATGAAGAAAGGCTCAGAACAAAAGCAAACTGCATACAGATTAGGGACTGAGTTCTCAAAGAACTGGACTAAATACATATTGCCAGCACTGAGTGAGGAATTTATACGCAGGGAATGTAATCTGCAGCCAAAAAACTGGGCAGACTTGTCTCTTAACCTTGCTGCATCAGAATTTGACATGATCCTCTTACCACCATGGCTGCCTCTTCCCTGCATTCTGGCATTGGATATTCTGCAGTCCTAAAGCAGTTTCCAGGGCTGGAAGGGACCTTAAAGATCATCTTGTTCTCACCAGCCTTTGACCAGAGCAGGTTCCTTAGAGCTTCATCCAGCCTGGCCTTGAACATATCCAGGTATGGGGCATCCACAACTTTGGGGAATCTGTTCAGCAGGCACAGGGGGTGCCCCTCCCTCAGTGAATATCCATTTCTCACACGTGGAGGTATTTGCAGCCTCTTCCACCAGCTGGGACCTTCACCAGCTTTGTTCTTTCTGTTTTTTAAGTCTGCCTGTTTAGCTTCATCCCTGCAGTGTATTTGCCTTCAATATTGAAACAACTTCTTACGGTAAATCTTTTATTTGAGCAGTTTTGAATACTGACCTATTGGGCTGCAGTTTTTCCACTCCGTAGGATGTGGGTGAGCTTTAAATAATGTACTTTAGAATATACTTATGAATAAAAGTACTGTATTTCCCAGCAAGATTTGGGAATCTTGTGTTAGTTGTGAATAGCGGGACTTGGTGCCTGGGTGGATTCTCAGTATAGACAAGAACTTGAAAGAATGACCTTAGTTAAAGATGTATTTAATTTAGGATATTGAATATACCTGTGTCTAATCTGGTTGACAAGTGGAAAGCACAAACACCGAGGTCCCTAAAAATGCCCCTTGTAAACAGGCTGTGTGATTGGCATTCCTGCTCTGATGGTTGCTGCTTTGCAGTGCTACCAACCAAGGCAGGCCTATTTTCAGGTTTCACACTCCACCTTCCCTGCCCAACATCATGGCAATCTTCTAAGAATGAGCTATGAGGATAATGGAAAGATGGAAGTGAGGAAAACAGCACTTTAAAGAAAAAAGAAATTAATTGTATTTTTTACTTAATACCAAAGGTAGAAAATTTTTTGTTTGTTTGGGGTATTTTGTTTGGTTTTCTGGGTTTTTTTTTGTTTTTTTTTTTTTTTTTTTTTTGTTTTGTTTCCCTAGGGTGGAGAATCTGGAATGTTGCTGAGGGAAGATATGGAATTTAAAGAAAATATGAGCTCCCCTGTGCTCCAGGGACACTGTTGTATGCTCTGAACTCATCGTAAACAATATTCTAAACTGTGACAGGAAGTCAAAAGTTGCAGAAAAATTTATTTTGGCAAAGGTTTATGGAAAAAATGAAGGATATAGGGAAGTCTGGAGAGTAGAAACAGACTTCAGACTCTGGCAGCTTGAGCACAAGTTAAGAGACCTGGGTTAGAGATGAGTGAGCTGTATGTACACATACATTTCTGTGATCTTTTTGATAGGAAAAAGATCACAAATTATATCAGAAAATACTGGGTCAACTGTAGCAAGAACATCTCGGGGGAGATGGGAGTTGCAGTTATATCAGAAGACATCTGGTAATGGGGCTACAGCAGATATTTTTCCCCCTCAGGGATGACAATGAAACAGTAATTACTAGGAAAGCCAGCAACCTGCAAAGTGCAGGAGTGTCTTGTTTCTAGTTAGGAATGCTGAAGTCTAGAATATATAGGAATCAGAATTTGGTCTCTGAACAACTGAATCTACAGAGGGTGACAGATGAGAAGGCAAATGGAATGGGGAAGGGGGAGAAGGAAATCAGCACTGGGATAAATAGACATTAATTATATTCTTTAAAGGTCCATCAGTTAATGCAACTGCATATCTCTAACCCAAATTTTATCTAAAACTGAACCCATCAAAAGGAATAGTCCAGGTATAAATGGGTACATTTGTATGAGTCCCCTAGATCACTAAAATAAAACCTTGTGGGTTTGCTTTTTATCTTCTCTGTTGTTCTCCCAGCTGCTCTACAAAAATATTATGCTGGTTTAGCTGGTGGTTTTTAACCCTTTCATGTTGGAATTGCAAAGAGCATTTGCATGGGTTGTTGGTGTGAAGATGAAATGAAACTCTGCTATAAGTAATAAGCTGCAATGTAAAAGGAATAAAAAAGACATACACTGTTTGAAGTGGCAGTGATTTAAGATGCTTGAAGCTCAGCTTCAGAGAGAAATCTGAAAAAAATGAGCACTTGGGACTGCTCAGACACCTCTAAATATCAGCCCTCTCTATACTGTCTCAAGGAGGTCACTTAAAAGCTAGGTTAGGCAAAAAGCTATCTCCCAGCAAGACAGTTAAAAGGGAATGGCTGGAAAATAAAGTTTTGTACAGGTGTGGCTCATGTCTTCTTCAATACTGATTCCAGAGGCTAGAACTTAGTGATGTGTATCTGCCCTTGCCCATACCTCTATCTCCCCTACAGAAGTAAATGTAGTTTCTGCAGGGCTCTTTTGTTATCTGTGCCAATGAGCTCCAGAGCCATCGGCAGTGTCACGGGAAAAACAAATCCAAAGGCTGAGATTTCAGGGGGAAATTTCCTATTCCCTCTTCTCCTGCAGGTGCCCTCGGAGTTGCTCATCCCAGTATCAGTCGCTCTATTTCTCTTAAAAAACCCTTCAAATTGCTTGGTTTCTGCTTTGTGCTACTGGAGCCCTGTGTGACTTTGATAAGTTGTTATACCGTATTTACATGTAAGCACCAAACATTCTTCTCTTTGAATAAGAGGTGACCAAGTGGCAATGAAAATGTAATTGAAAACAAAATCCTACACAGCTGAATAAATTCTGTCCTTTGCACATTGATGAAGTTCTGGTGGCATCAGCAGAAGGTGCAGTGGTGGTGAAGTGTTTGAGTGGGTCTGTCCAACCCCCGTGTGAGAATCAAAGGAGATGGGAGTTACGTCACTGCAGAACAGAGTTTAAAACCCACAAATTAAAAAAATCATGGATGTTTTTAAAAGAAATAAAGCAACAGATACTGCTTTTCATTTTTTAGCTGTGGACAGAAATAATTTGGCACATACACTTGTCTGTCAAGAGACCACTGGCTGCTCATTGGTGTAGTGGAAATCTACCAATATAACAAAGATTTCTGTTTGTGTGTTAAAACATCAAACACTGAGTAACTTTGAAATGCATGTTTTTTAACTGAGGTCTTTCTAGAAGTAAAATTAACTGCACATCACTATTTAATGCATGAAACCACGATTTACTGTCCTGAGAACTAATTTCAGCTTGCTGCAGTTGTAAACTTGCCCTCAATTAATGCGCTACTGGGCCCAATTCAGAGATGGGTAAAGTCAGCAGGTCTTTCCAATTACTTTTATGGATATCAGATGAAGTCTTTAATTAATGCACCACTGAGTGCTCAGGCTCATTTAAAAATTTCTCATTTCTAGATAGAATGCAGATCTTTCAAAATGTCATTGTACTTTAAAGCTGTTCTGCTCTCTTGGATGAGAAGTTATTTACACTTGTGTGACTACATCTGATATATTCCCTCTTTCCTCACACCATAATATGCCTACAGTATGTGTTTTGATATATTATGTGTATCTTTGAATACATAATATATTACCAGATGGTATGTGATTAGCAGGGTACACTAAAGTAGAAAGATGTCTTCTGCCCTGGGTACATGTACACAGTCTGGTGGTGTACATATTTAAAGTGAATATTTCAAGATGTATTTTTAGGAGAGAAAATAATCTGTTGGTATATGCAAAAGTTCTGTGTGTGCAGTAAAAGAGCTACCCAGGAAAGTTTCATACCTAACATGCTACTGGAAGTATTGGAAAACTACCTCTGGCTCATGAGGTCAGCCTGGTGGAATTTTGACTAAGAGGACTTAATGTTCAGATGCCACTGGCATGTTTTCAGTCTCAGGAGTTGAATAGTTCAGATTTGGAATATACAATAGCTGTTCCTAATTTGTAGAGGAGCAAAGAAGAAGTGTTTCTGATGGGTTACTGCCTACTTGGGTGGAAGCGTGTGAAAGCCGTTGCTTTCTCAAAACAACTAAGAAAAATGCCAGGTTGAGCTCCAGCCTCATGGATATGTTTCAGACTCCTGAAAAACCAACAATTAAATCAGAAACACTGATACAGCCTTGCCTGAGATAATGTAATTTGTTGTTACAGTTCAGGCTGTGAAGACACCTGAAGTTATAGTCACCTGTACCTTGCATGGATTTTAGTCATCAGAAAATGAATGTCATTGGCCAAACTTTCAGTTCTTAGCAATAAAAATTACACAGTGAAGAGGAATTATAGACATTCCAGAAGTGCACTGTTTATGGGTCGATTCAGGTTTGGAGGTAGGCTTAGGTTGGTAACTGATAGAAAATTCATGCAAGAGCCTTACCTCACATAAATCAATAAGGCTTCCTTGATTGTAATGAGCTAATGCCAATTTACACCACCTGAAGAGATATTGCCCAGATTTACAGTGTAAGTATAATTACTATGACATAGATTTGCTGTGGTTCACTGAGCTGGCAACCAGCAAGGTTTATAGTATCGTGTCTTTTTGTTCTCACTTAAATTGCCTTTCTAGAGGGTGGCTGGAGTTAGAACCCAGACCAGAGTTTCCCTCCCAATCTGCAGTTTTGATGGTGTTATGTATAAAGTAGAAATGCTTGTGGAGTGTGTGGGGATCATCCTTACAAGCCCTGTGTGCTGTTGGCACAGCAGGGAAGGGCCATTCCAATGTGGTGCTTGGCACAACAGGAGCCTGCTGACTCCCCAGGACCTGCAGGAGACCCCATGCCTTCCAGTGGTAGCTGCTGCAATTTATGAGTTGTTTTGTTGAAAGACACTGCTTGTCTTTGGCCACAAGCTTTCCTGGTCTCCAAAGTATCTCAGCACAGGTATCTCTGTGCCTGGCTAAAGGCTACCATTCAATTTCCATTACTCTTCTCATTTTCTGTTCATGGTGTGTCTTCCCCAGCAGTTAATATCAGTAAAAAAAAAAAAAATCAATCAAGAATTATTAGTAGTAATTAAAGCATGGGTGGCCCATTATACTGGGTGGGCTTGATCCCTCCAAGTATAAATTCTGTCCTCAGCTGTGCAAGTGCCTCTGGAGTTACTTGATGCAACCGCTGTGATCTCTGGATGTAACTGAGAGCAGGATGTGGCCCCTGGCTCCAGGAGAGATATTCTTTTAAGATATTGTCAGATGCTGTAAAACTTCTGATTTTAAGTGGTTGAAATACCACATAACTCAGAGAAAATTGTGCAGGAAGGAGAAGAGCTGGAGTGAGTCAGTGAGGAAGTGTTTTGTGCTTGGAAAAGAGAGAAACTTGTTTCCAGGTGCTCTTTATGTCACAAATAAGAGGACAATAGTTTCAATTCTAGCATCTAGCAGTCATTTCCCACAGTATAAATGCACCCTAACTTAGCATGGTTTCTGTGCTCCTGGGAGGCCACACACTTAAATAATAAGGGTGCTCCAGGTCACAGCTGAGATGCAATTAACCCTCAGATTGAAGGAATACCTTCCCACCTGCAGGAAGGAGTCTCATTTTGAATAGCTTTCCATTAGTTTTCCTGTGGGAATTACACAATATTGGCAGTATTTCTGGAACTAATGTGACAGTGCTAGCCAGGGAGCAGCTTAGCTCTAGGTCCTTAATACTTCTGTGGTGACAGAAATTCTGTGGGCTTTCAGTCAGGCTCTATCTTCAGGCTATTGGCAAAATTTTTTTGCCCTTCTTCAACTGAGGTGGTGCCATGTGGCAAAAGAAATGCCATGCCTGTATTTAACAAGGGCTGCCTTTGTGTACATCTGAGATTGGATTTTGGTTGTTTGTTAATTCCTTTTTATCCCTTGTGTGACCTGTGGGCCTGAATATGGTGGTGCTTAAAGCTGACCAAAAATATTCAGATGTTTGAAAATCCAAAAAAGAAATTTATTTTTATCTGAGAAATAGCCTGATAGAGAAATTGAAATAGAGAAATTATAAGAATCAGAGACTCTGAATAATCAAAGTCATATAGCTCGGGTCACTACAAAAAGTTCAGGAATTTGAAAATAGTCATTTATGGTGAAAAAAATTTATTTTTTTTTAACTTACTGTGCAATTTTCACCCATGATTAACTTGATGTGTGTCTGAATTCCTCTGCCTCTTTCTCACAGAATTGATTGCATGATTTCTGCTTCTCTCCTACAAGGTTTTTAGATAAACTGATATATCTAGACTGATGCTTTTGCTATTCAATTACTTCAGTGTTCTTTCTTTTTATTTTAGTTTTTCATAACTCTTACTCTACTGTAAATCCACTTCTGCAGAGAGACACACAATAAAATGGACATACAATAAAAATTAAACAAAGTGGGAAATATTATTGTAGAAGAAACTTGGTTAAGGACAGGATATCCTTTAAGTCTTATGAAGTGTGGATGTTTGAGATGATCCCAGGGAGAAGAGCCATGTTCACCTGGAGAGTGGGTTTGGGATGATTGATATGGTTTGCTCATAATGGTTTGGTTTATTCATACTTCTGAAAATTTTTTGCATCTGGGCTGTGGAGCATCAAAAACCACTGGCTAAAGGAAGAGCCTGACTTAAGTTGGTTCTTGTGAAATATTTAGAAGACATGGTCAGTGGATGAGTCACTGATACATGAGAACAGGACTGCAGTGATGTTGAAGTGCAGGTGCTGCACAGGTAAAAGAGCCTTTGTACAATCCAGTGTTCTGCATCTCCTGCTTTCCTGCCTCCCCTGCCCGTGGAGTCTGACCTGCCTGGCTCTGTGGGACTGTGCCTTGGTAAGTGCTGCTGTCACCCACCAGGACGTGATAGGCAGTGCTGCCAGTGGCTCGTGTTATCTGTGAGAAGCAAGACCTGCAAGATCCTGTAGAACAAAAGGCAACAATATTGAGAGCAGTGAGATGTAGCTGCAGTGATGAGGAGAAAAGTGACAGCTGTAAAAGCATCACAGAGGCAGTCTGGCTCATCAGGGCTGTCATGTGTGCTTAGGAAGGGATTATTCCTAGTGACCAGTTCCCACTCTGTCAGATAATTCAAAAAGTAAAAGTACTTGGAGGCATTTAAAAAAGCATAGGGGGATACATATTTTAATCACATGAAAGTGAAAAAATGTCTTAATTTTCTTAAGGGATCATGAAGCAGGTAGAGAAAATTAGAAGTACTTCTTTACTTTTGTACTGATTATTGAATGAACATCAAATTTGGGAAGCGGGGGGATTTGCACCAGATCATTTTCTAAGGTCCCTTTTGAACTAAATCATTCTCTGATTACCATTTTTGATGAAAGAAAGAGGCAATGGACTCCTAAGCAATATTTTGGCCTGTAGACTCCCCCTCCCCACCATATCACACTACTGAGTCCATGATGTTAATAAGAAAAAGAGGATTAGATACCAGTATAGACAGAAAAAAACCCACCAAAATCCAACTGCATGCTTGGATTGGATGAGATGCCTTTTGCTGAGGGCTAGATGTTGTCAGGTCAGCACAGCTTGTAAGACATTGCAAGAAGATTTCTAGAGTTTCCTCTCCTTTCCCTAGTGTAGTTGATGTGGGCCATGGGCAGAAACAGCTCATCTGGCTTGTCAGGATATGCTCTTTGGAGGGTGAGCTCAGACTTCAGTATGAGAAGATAGGTCTCATAATCACAGCATGGGAACTTCTTTGTAAGGCAGTTTGGCCTTCATGCAAAAATTTTTTGGGGGAAGGAAAAAAATAATGTATAAATTTTCCCTGGATTTAAAACTTGTATTTTGCACTGGCAGCAGATCTTCTCTCTGTTGCACAGACGGAGAGAGGGTCCAATTCATCATGTATTCATTGAAGGTGATAGGCTAAGAAATGTATGAAGGAATTAAGCTGGGAAATGTTGAATTCCTTCTTTGAGGAGGCTACAGCCAACCTTGTTACACTGCTCTATGACCCCTGGAGTAATGCTACCCCAAATGAAGCCAGTGGTTTCCTACTTTTTGCAAACTAGGCCAACAGATTCTTGAAGTGTTAAAACACTGTTCATCTCTTCTTGAATAAAAGCAGATTAAGAGCAGATTGTCACTTTTCTACAATAAACCCACCAACCTGTCGTTGTCCAGAATTTATTTCAATAAAATGCTGTCTTCAAGAGAGGGTAATAAGTAGATTATCTTTTAAAAGTGAGAGGAAAAGAATATAAACCTGAAACCCACTTTTGATAGTGCTGCAGTGTGAATTTGTTGCAAGGTTAATAATAGAGTTGTCACTGTCAACAAAGGAAAGAGTCTGACAACAGATGAGAATTCTAAATGGGTTTGAGTTCCTTGCATAATTGTTATTTTAATTACCATGTTCAGGAAAGGCTTCAGAGGTTCCTCAAACACTGCTTGTATCCAGATGAGATTTACCAGAGCACCACTCACAAGCTTTCTTTTGAAAAGTCACTTTCTTGTTTTATCATGTTTACAAAAAACTGAAGTGAGAGTTAGCTATGAATCTTCTGTTATTTGAGTCGATGGCAGATGCTAGGAAGGCTTTGCTTTGTGATAGAGTTAAACTCTCTGGGACTGATTACAAAGAAATTCCATTAGCAATATTTAAATGCCATCCTTGAAAGGCACTCAATAATATGTGTGTTGGCGCTGATCAAGAATAGTACCTTTTAAAAATGAAAAAGTAATGTGACTGTTAGTTTAACATAAAAATGTCAAACTGTGGGCAGTCTCTTGTCAATTAAAGAATCTGGGCTATTCCTAATGGGAATAAGGATGAAGGGGCGGGGGGAGAAGTGGGTACTAAAAATTGCAGATGTGCAGAACTACTTAGAGATAATTTGTGCTGGCAAATAACACTGTCAGCCAGTTTGGAAGTAATACAGGCAGCTTGATACCTGTTCTTCCTGAGCTACCTTAGTGATTTCTTTTTCTTACTATCTTCCTTAATAGCTAGCAAAGCTTTAACAGCAAGCAGGGCTATGGTAATGGTGTGCTGAGCGGAGGTGGATTTGTCCAGATTTAAAGAATGTATTTGCTAAAGTTCATAAAATGTATTAAAATGGCAAACCTTCTTGTTGCTGAACTGAGGGATAAACCTGTGAGAGGGGAAGGAGGATTCTTTAAACTTGGCAGGCTGGTGGAGCTGATGCTCAGGTAGGAGTCAAGGGATGAGATTGTGCATCTTTGTAACCTGTCAGGTCTTGTTAAGTCTCCATAAATAAAACACCACGGTCAAGTTTCAAACTTTGCCTCATCTAAAAGTAGCTTCCAAGGAAACAAAAGTCTGGTAGAATTTCACTTGGAGGGAATGCCATACAGCAACTCTATTAGTTCACATGGGTCTGTTGCTTGCTTTTGGAAAGTCAATGCCTGTTTTTTTTATCTGAAATCAGTGTTATTTCCATTTTAATTCACACACACATTTCCTCAGCCATCTTTAAACTAATCTATTCATTTAGTGTTCCCTCTTTCCTTCACATGTTTCAAATCCCTCTCTCTTTTTAGGGAGTTTCTAGGTATTTGCTCCAAAACTATCCCACCTAAAATGAGGCTTGTGCAACAGCCGCTGCTGTGGTAGTATCCAGAGCTGTCTTGTGATCTAAATGTCAATTGAAATGGAAGCATTAGCATCTCAAGAGTGTGATGTGACCATGGTCATGCAGGTCTGTGGCAGGCCTTGAAGCTGAACATCCAATGTGTTGCCTGAGCCCTAAGACGTTGTTCTAAAAAAGCCTTTATATCTTAATGACAATTTCTGATTTTGTGTCTAAATAACTGTCCAAAGTGTAACAGATTTTCTTATTCTTCACCCTGGGAGCTTTTTATTCTTTCATTTTTTTCAAATTTCTTTAACTGCTACTTGCAAATTGCTTACCTTATTTTTAACCCAATTGTTTGGATCTTTCTCCTTTCGGTAATCTGTTACTCTTTGTGCCTTAATTTTTTGTTTTAATGACTCTTATGCCAACTTCTTAACAGTATTTCAGCCATAGATTTGATGGCTTTTCATGTCAGCTTAATATTTTGTCGTCCCTCGGGACCACCAGACATTGGCTCACCATTTTTGACATTGCTAATTGTTATACTTCATTTTATTGCTCTGTCCTTCTATTATCGTTTCCCGATACTTTGCTCAAAGTGCTATATAAAGACTAAAATATAGTGTTATGGGCCAACTGTAAAGTAAATTAATGGACAATCTTGCTGTGAGGACAAAACCTGGGATCCTCAAGAACTGTGCTGCAGAAGGCCAGCTGAAATTTGAGATCTGGTTTCTCTTAGCACCACTACTATCAGAATTTCTCAGTGTTAATCCCCCATATTTTTTCTTTACATTGTTGCATACGAGCATGTCTATTCCCTAAAAATGCAGGAGGTGGCATGAATCTTGTGTTTTTAAAGGAGCTGTGGATATTCCAATGACATTTTCCCAGTGTTTGGAGGTTGTTAGAGCAGAGGTTGCAAAGTGAGGAGAGGATGGAGCATGAGCAGACACAGGGCAGGCAGTGGGTGGTGCACACTTCTCTCGCAGATTGGGCTTCTGCCCAAGCCTAAGACAATTTTCTCATTTTTGCAAACCCCATGTAATCAGTAAAGCAAGAGTTTTTCACATAGCCGGAACTTTGGACAGCTTTTAGGGGAAGCAAAGTGTACCTTGTTAGTTTGACATAAGAATATGTGAGCCTTTAATTAGGGACTCTCTAATAAGAGCAGCAGCAGACTTCCCCTCATGCAAATGCTGTGGAGGAAACTTGTTCTGAGTTTGATGAGTGCCCTTTTTTTCCTTATTACATTTGCCTTTAAAGAGGGAATAAGTGTGTTTATTAAGGTTGTTGTGTTTACCCTTAATGCAACGCATTAAGCATCTATTTATTTCTAAGAAGCCTACCCTAGGAGAGAGTGTGCTTGTAGGAGAGCACAGCTATTGATTAGACAGTGTCTGAGGCATTTTACTGTCATTACAGTGGGAGCAGGTTTGATGTGGTGGACTCTGTTTCTACAAGCACTGTGCTATGTGTGCATATCTTGTCCACTGCATATTTAATCATTGCTGTTGGAAGTGATTTTTGCTTTTGCATGGCATTGGTATTGGTTGATTGGTGGTGCTTCCTCTTCCTTTCCATTTGTTCTGCCAATGGTAATAATTAACCAGCTCTGATTTGACTTTTATTTAATATTGATCTCTCACGTATCGTAAATGGAGTCTCAGTATCTGCATGAAATGATGCTCCTGGAAGATCTCAAATTTATTGTAAACAGCTTTTAAACAAGAAAAAAATAATGTTTCAGCACAGACCTTCAAAAAACATTCAGGAAGAAAGGGTTGAGAAATCTGGACATGAATCCATGACTTGAGGGACTTCTGTAATTCTTTTGTCTGTGATGTTGCACATATATAAAGACCTATCTACAATTTGTGTATATTGCAGCTTTCACAGGTTGTAGTGAGAGTACTGTTCAACAATCTCTTTTTTATAATTTTATTTATATTTTTGAGAAATGTGAAAGAAACTTTTTTTTTCCATGAGCAATGAAGTATTTCCTGTATGTCAAACACTGATTTGCTGCTTCTTAACAAACTTAATGTTTCTGCCGTGCGGTGTGAGGGCTTCCTTTGTTTCTTTGGTTAGCTTTTTATTTTTTCCTTTGCTTTTTTTTACATTTGTTTCTGTTAGTTTGGGTTTCCTTGCTTTTGTTTGGGTTGTTGTTTGTTTTCAGTTTTTTTTTTTTCTAGCAATAAAGTTCGAATTCTTCTCTTTGGAAACCAGGGGCTCTTGAGTTCACTTCTGGGAGACTTCTGCTTCCTTTCCCTTCTTGCCCTGAACACTGAATGAACAGCAACAGCAAAACCTGTGTTTTTCATGAGCATGAGATTAAATGAGTTGGAGAGATGGGGAGATCAGAAATATAACACTAATTTCCATGTGTAGGAAGTTTATTTCTCCTTCCTTGTACTGATCTGCAGCATCAGCATCAGAAAATGAGGCTATTTTTCTTGTCTTTAAAAACCCTCACTTCCTTTTTGGGACAGGTCTGGGTCATTTTGAAAAGTATGGTGTCCTTAAATTCTTGTCAACAGTCTTAGGAATGCTAGACCTGGGGGAAAAAACAGCAGCAAAAAGGCTCTACAAAGCCTGAAAATAAGAGCTTTGGGCAGCTTTCTCTAAATTAAAAAATAAAGAGGAGGCTTGAAATTTAAACTATTTTCTTTTCAATCCTTTATTTGCAAGATGTGTGAGAATTTCTGTCCTGGGAAGGTACCTGTGTGCCTTTCTTCCCCTGGAATGCTTGGAAAGGTGGGTGCAAATGTTCTGTGCAGCCTTTCCAGCAAGGCAAGTGCCAGTGCTTGAGCAGCTGCAACTTTGCAACTGCTGTAGCAGAGCTCAGGCCTCCTGCAAAAAATCAAGGCTCATCATAGAATCAGAGTTGTTCTTCTGGAAAAGCCTTAAAGTTTCTGTTGCAGAAAGATAAACACATTTGTTTTGTTCTTCAGGGAGTGGAAAATAAGTGTTTTTGAAGTCAGGAACATTTTAATTAACAGAAAAAGTAGATTTACTAGACATATTAATCTGAGTGGATGTTTATTCTCAGTTCTAAGTATTTCCTGCAAACTTTTAGCCAAGGAACCTAAAAATTCTTTGGTAGGATTTTCAGAATATAATGGTGGATGCACAGTGGTTACTGCCTAGGTTTCAAACACTTAAATGAAAGAAGTGTGAAAGAGGTATTGGAAAATAAAGCAATGAAAAAACAGAGTCTGGGGAAAAGTAAAGCCTGCCTTGTCATTTTAATAACCAGTGCCACATGTTGAAGCAGTGGAAGAGGATGCAACTGACCAGTAAGCCCAAGGACACACTCAACACTTGATTTTTTCCCTTCTGAAATTCATTCTTTAACCATGTAAAATTGCCTGCCTTGGACTGAATGTTACTTTAAACCAAACTCTGACTATTACAGTTGTCTGGGGAATATGGTAACTGGAAGCAGATTGTAACAATTGACAATAGCTATTCCCAACATTTGCTTTCCTGTTGTTTTCTGGATCTTCATAGTACTAAAAAAGCTAGTTAATCAAGAAATGGCATGCAAGAGACTGGACAACAAAAAGTGGTCTTAGCCTTGATACATCTTTTTGTTGATTACTATTGCTTATTCTTTCCTTCTTTCTCCTGCTGTGGAAATTGTATTTATTCAAAGTGTTAAGGCTCCTTCTCCTTGTTGATCTTGAGCACCAGGGTAAGGCCAGGCAATTGTGCCAGTGCCATGGTGAAGAGGGCAGGGGCAGCTGCTTCCTTCAAGTAGGTGTGGCCATTTCCTTGTAAAATGCGGGGAATTGGGGAATTCTATCTGCCAGCTTTCTCACCAGAACCCTTCACCATTTCCCAAATGATTTTATAGTCTCGTTCCCTGGTTTAGCCAACCTGCCATCAGCAGAGGGACAAGAACAAGTAGAAAAGGCTGTTCCATTTTATATAATCTTTCCTAAACTGAAATATCCTTAAGGACTTTGTCCTTCCTTCACAGGCAGGCCTGTACCTATGAGTGTTGGGGATTTTTTGGTAGCAAAATTCTAAGCTGTGGATGTGTCTGACCAGAGGGGTGTAGTGTGTGGAAACACAGTCCTGGGACAGTACCTCAGCTCAGGTTGTTACTGTGCTTGCACACAGAGTTAAACTACTAAAATTGAGAGTGCTTACACATGGATTTACTCCAGTAACCTCCCTTCAACTCTCATTTGCTTGTTTGCCCTTTCTGTCACTGGCTGGGCTGGGAGCTCTTCTGCAGCTGCTGCTTCTCTCCCCACTCTTTCCCCCACAGGATGGTGGTCATTTCCCCAGGATGGAGTTGCTGCTGAAACCTTTGAGTGGTCTCCTTTCTGCTACTTACTCCCCCATTCCATCACCAAATGTACCCCCAGGGCCAATATTTTTACTTTTTGGGTGGAAACCCCTATTTTGAGGGCCCGGCAGCTGCTTCCTGGGCAGCCTGAGGAGTCTGCCTTGCTCTGGGAAGTTCTGTGGAGACACATGTGCTGTTGGTACCTTGGGGAGGGCACCTTGGGCACAGCATGTGACTGACAGCCCTTCTGCAACCATTCAAAAGGTTACAAGTGCTGGAAACAGCCCGGTTTGGGAGGGAAAGGTGTGCTCTGAGGGAGCAAGGGTTTGGTTTTGAGCTCCTTGTGCTGCTGTAGGAGCAGGGTGTGATGGCAGGGGGGCTGCCTGCTAGCAGGGCAGGGATGGGGTGAGGGGACAGGCTGGGCACTGGGCTGTGCCAAGAGGAGAAGAGATCTGTTTGGGAGCACAAACCTCTGCTCCCTGCCTATGATATGCCTGTGATGAGGGGTGCTTGGTTATCCCAGGAAAGGGGAGAAATCTCCTGAGGATAGTCCCACACCAGCGCTACGATTGAAATGCCCTCCAGCTCACTAAGTCAGGCTTATACATTGTCACTAGATGGCCTATCCTTGCCATTTCTTAGATTAAGTTTTTCCTTACTGATTTTTCTAAAATGTTAAGCTTCTTGCCTTTTCTTTTTCTCTTTTACTATCATGTTTTTGAACATGGAGCTGCTTCTCTGCCTTGGGCCTCAGGTAAATGACAGCAAGTGCCACACTGTAGGTCAGGGAGCAGCAAGGGAAAGGCTTTCTCCTGGCAGAATTGTCTTTTATTCCATAGGGAGACAACATTTCTTTGCAAAACACTCCTCTGACTTTAAAATAATACATAATAACTATAAAATTACCAAATGTCAGGTAAACAAAAAGTTATTAAGAATGACCTTATTAGTTCTATCTGCAATTCGCAGAGCGAGGTAATTGTCAACCCTCACTGTTATTAGGTTGAAATAATAGTTTTGGGACCATCAACATTAAAATTTCATTATGATGGGACAAAAAGGCTCATGTATAATCAATAGTAAGAATCCATTATTATTGACTTGGAATGAATGAAGCATGAACACATTTGTGCAGATATGAACAGTTAGCAATCTTTTGAATAATAAAGAATTAACACTACATGGATAATGCCATTCTGGGAATTGGACTCAAACTCAAATTGGTACATGTCTCTTTGTTATAAAGTCAGATCCACCTCCCCGGGTAACTTCCATTAGGCATTTTCTCAAAATACTCACTGTCTGCAGTTTTGTATTCCTCAGCTCTTGTTCATGCAGGAGGTAGGCATGCAGGCCAGGGTTGTGTTGGAGCATGCTCTGCTTGCTGTGTTTGGGGATCCTGCTGGGAATAACGCTACTTTGGGACACAGCACAGCAGGCACAGGTGGCTGGGAGCAGGTTGGAAGGGTACAGTTGCCTTCTGCCATGGCGAGCCTGGCAGAGCCGTTTCAAAGAGACAGTGTTGCTGCTTGCACCTCAAGCACCAGCCTGAAACAGGTGAGGGATGGTGAACGCAGAATAGAGAAGTACAGAGCCTGTGCAAAGTGCTGGGGAAGTGGCCAAAGCTGTGGTTGGGATGTATGGCACTACCTTGTCTGTGTGCTGAGACAAGATGTTCCCAGCATGTTCTGTTCTGTCTCTGAGGGATATGTCACACTGGCACTATTGCTGGGCTCTTTTTTTGCACTGATGAGGTGAACTCAAAATGCACTTCATTATGTGTTAAATCTGATGTGTTCAATTTTTTTCAACCTGACTCTGAATTTCTGCATACTAAGTGCCTTTTAAAGGTGTTATTTAAGGGTATTGTAACCCTCTTCCATACTAACAGCTGCCTCAGCTGTGTCTTCTGGCTGTGGTTTACCTGCTCCCTCATGCTGGCTCCCAGCTGCTCTGACATCCAAGATACTCTGAATCTCTATTGACTTAGACTGCATTTTTACAGGGAAAAAGGTTTGGGTTGCTCCAAACCTGCCTCTGCTGGTGAAAGTCACCAGCCTTCTGGTGAAGGTCACTGCCTCTGCAGAGGAGATGGTCAAATTTGGTCCCTAAACTATTATTTCAACCTAATAACTTGAGGGTTATGGGTACCCCCAAGTGTTCCTACTTCCACATCTTTTAAATTCCTAAACATGGAGGAGATTCTGACCTACAAGGGAAATTCTGACCTTCTGCTCCAAGTATCAAATGTGCAATCTTAGAAGCACTCCCTGCAATTGCTACTGCAGTCAAAGAGCACCTAGGAACAGAATCTTCTGGAAATCTGCCTGGTTTTATTTCCTGAGGCTCCATTCTGCAGCATGCCCTATTTCTAATGGAATTGGGGAAGTCACCTGATGCCTTAAAAAGAAGTAAAGGGATCTTGTGGCCTTGGCACTTGACAGGCTCAAGGAGACTTTCTGGGGAATCTGGGAAATATTTTTTTTTAGCTATGAAATGGGAACAATTATTATTTTAGTCAGCGGAGAGGGAATTATTATTTATTACTTGTATTGCAATAGCACTAAAGGCTGGTTAGGCTAAATGCCCAGAAATATAGAAAGTTATTTAATGAATTAAGTGTATTTTTTTTTCAAAAGCACTCATAGTACTTTGGATGGAAGTGGGAATGAGTGGTGTATGGCAGTGGCACCTGCTCTAAGCCATTAGAGTGAGTACAATCATGAAAGAACATGAGTGTTATTTCCTTTCCAATTTACTAGCAGTGCATTTCTTCTTCCCAATACTCAACCTCCAGATGCCTTTCAGGGGTAAGAAAGGAAAACAACTGCAAGACAAAGGGCTGTACAGTGAACCAGAAGGAAAAATCTGACCTAATCCTGAGAGAGAGGGAGGATTATACTGGATCCTTTCCAGTGTCCCCTTCTCCAAGAATGGGGCTAGAAGAGGGGGGAAGCCTTGGCCTTTCCAGAAAGGAGGGCCAGAGATCCAAAAGTCATAGAACATATGGATATATATTCAATTTGGCTTAATACCATCATCCTTTTTGAAATGATGGGCGAACCTCATTTTTTTTTGTAGTTTCTCCTTGTGAGAGCAGAGGTTATGGACAACCTCAGATGTTTTCAGTGAGAAAGATTGAGGGGAAACCTGAAGAATGGGGACACATTGACAATTTTTGTCCTGCTGATGGCATGAGCCTCCTCTTGTTCTTTTAAATTTTTTTTTTGTTTTTCTGTTGACACATCATGTGAGCAGTTGACATTTCCTTTACTTCCCCGAGGATGAAGACTAAGAAATAAACAGATGTATATAAATTTATCAAAAAAGAGGCAATTTATATTACTCTTTTTTCTTTTTGTGCTGAATTTAAGTTTTGAAAATGTTCTCGAATTTTTACTATTTTTTTTTAAGTGAGAGATACATGCAGGGCACATAGAAACATTAAAAAAGATTTTACAGAGCACATACCATAAATCAATGAGTAAGTTGTTCAGAACAGCACAACAATGAATATAACTGAGCATATATAAATCTAGGGAGAAGGAAACCGTTTTTTCTAATCTTGTCAAGTCTCCTGCTGATTTATAAAATAGGTGAGTAGCCAGCAAAATCATCAAAGTGTGCCCAGAAATTATACAGCGGTCTAAAAATACAATACTATTGTATTCACAACACAGAGTATTCATCACTGATATGGTTCCATAATTATAATTGTTAAACATGAGTCCTCTACACCAGGTCTGATACTTTATTAGAGTGATTGATCACTGCAAAATTTGTCTACAGAGAAAAATCCTATTTTTCTCCAGTGAATTGCATCAACCTATTTTCCTTTTAGTGCTAAAACTAGTTTCAAGTACTCCATTTCAAAGCTGACTTCTTAGCATAACTAAGTTTTCATTTAAGTTGAAAATTTAAAGCACAAGTCTTTCAAAACATTTTCATTCCTAAAACTAGGAAGCACTATAGGCTATAAACTTATGGGTCTTGTCTTCTGCTTCCCTGCTATGCTGGTTGGATCCCTTTTGGCTTCTGTGTGTTTGTTTCCATTTGTATGTAACTTTTTCTAATGCCATACATTTAATATCTGGGAAGGGACTTGACATACTTGAATTCCCTTCATGGGAAAAACATTTCAGTTCTGCCTTTCTTGCAATCTATTCCTGGAACACTGAGGTGAATGATAAAGGTATAGTGCTTTCCATAATGAGTAATATTTCAAGTAAAAGCATTTACTTATGGGTCATAATTGTTTTTAAGTAGAATTTATAAGGGGAAAATGCAGTGCAATTTACAGTAGTTTAAACCAACCATGAGAATGCTTTACGATCATAAACTGCATTTCACTTTAAAGTGTTACAAATACCCAAGAGACCATGAATTTGCATACATTCATTTTAAACCCTGCATTTTCTTTCTTTCTTTTTTTTTTTTGGTGTGTGCATGGTGACTTTTTCCTTGCTGAATTGCTGCCTCATGTCTCCGACCTCATTTTTATTGCTGTAGCAAACCTACTACAAAATAATTGCAAGTATAGGCAGGGTCTAATTTTATTCCTCCTCCTTCTTACCCATTGGAGAGCATGTAATACTGCTGAAGAGACATAAACAGAAATTTTGGTTCTGCTAAGGCATGAGCATGTGTGAACTCAATAGAAGCCCTTTTTGTGTGACCTCCCCACTAATGCAACCCTTTGATTAGAGAGGATTTCTTCTCCTTGGCAATAAGGTAACCTCATGGAACTGTTGGTACTGCTATTTCTACTTCTGGAGAGAAGCCAGAATAATGACAGAAAGTGTAAATTGTTACTTTTAGGTGGCTTGCTTTGTACAGGGTGAGAAAAGTAACTTTACCAGTTTCATGCAGCCTAGCAGCCTTCATATTCAAAACAAACAATGACCTTATGTTTCCCCCAGCCGGTGTGTTTAAGCCCAGACCAAACCAATTGTCTTGTCCAGCTCACACTTTTAAGGTTGAGGATCATTCACATCAACTGAATCTAATCATTAAAAGGAGATGGGGCAATGAAATTGATTCAGTCTTAGTCAGTGCAAAAGGTTCTAAAGGTTTTGTAGTCACTCCAGTCAAGTTGGCACATTGGATGTCTATCAAAAGAAGAGGTGTGAGCCATTGAGAAATGAGTCTTATCTTTGAAACAAATCTGTTCCAGTTTTTTTTTGCCTTGAGTGCAAAAAGCATCTTAAAAGATTTAACTTCTGTTTCTTTGTCACTTTTAGAGCTCCAAAATGCTAGACAAGTGTTCTTGAACTTTAGTAAAACTCTGTGAATGTTACTGAATTCTGAGTGGTGGAAAGAAGATTCTGATGAGAAATACTTCTGCTCCCATCAACTTCCAAAAAGTTTTGGTCCTCAATTAAACCTGCTCCAGTCTTTGATCTGGCAGATGGATTGGAAGCCTCTTGGCATCTGATATTAACCTTTTTTTATTTTCTGCCACTGTAAAAAATTTCTGTGGAAACTGTCTTACTTGGCTGCTTTCCCTTCTGCTGCTGGAGAGAGCAGGTTATTGTGAGACCTTGACTTTAGTTAGGACCTAGATCTGGACTTCAAAACCACATGGGATAGAGGGAGGGGACATTTCAAAGCTGAGCTTTCCAGAGCATTTTGATTGCTGAGAATATTGCTAGCAAAATCTTTTTTGTTGTTGCTGTTTATACAGGCTTGTCTTACCAAAAATGTATATAATTCTGTAGTAAAATCTTAGAATAGTGCAGTCTCACAAATATTTCAATTTTTACATCTTTTAGTTACAATTCAGTGAAAAATGATTCTGCCTGTCACAGGTAACTATTTTCCCTGTGATGTTTGAACTTCCATTATGACACTCATTACATCATGTAATATAAAGAGTTCTTGGTAATTACATTTTGATAAATACACATTTCATGTTCATGACATTATACAAAATAACTTGCCTTTAACTCTTCCGTTTCTGCCTTGTTTTTATTTCACTGCAGTAGGATTTTACTATTCCTGAGCAGCTTTCTTTTTATGGAATGCATGTGAAAAAAGAATACAGCTTTGTAGCTTATATGTTCATATTTGTCAAATACAGATCGTTCTTTGTGGTTTCATTAAAATAGTCAGGAAACACATAAATAGGTGCAATTGTACTAAATAATAGTTTTAGTTTATATCCAATTATAATTTTTTATAGACTTGTAATGGGGGGATTGATTAGACTTGCTAATCTCGGAGGTATTTTCCAACCTAAATGATTCTATGAGCAGAACCTCGTGATGAGAACCTTTGCATATCAATTCTATCCAAGCAAACCAGTGTGAGTGGAGTTTGTGTGTTCCAAGCAGGAGAGATTCAAACTGATTGAGACAGGTGTGATGTGGAATCAGCTGGAGCTTAACCTGGTGTTTGCCCATCTCTGGAGAGGGCTGGGCAGCAACATTTCTGTTCTGTATTTAGTCCTTGGAGCATTAAAAGGAGTTCATTCCCCAGCTGAGCACAAGGATAGATAAACCTCTGTATGAGCAGAATCCCTTAAATCCTTATGAAAGGAGAGGTGAAATAATGCAAGTTACCTCTAGTATTCACTGTTGTTTCCCAGCATTTTCTCCTCATCCAAATCTGTTGAACTGTTCTATAACTGGCAAGGATTCACATAATGTTTCTCCCCCATTTATTTAGCAGGAAAATATTGTTGTGGCTTCTCAGCTTCTAGGTTTTTAAGGTTGTCGCTTTGCTTTTGCTGATTGCTTTCCACTCTCAGATCATTCACAAATGAGGCCTGATACCTCTGTGCTGACAATGTATGAGAAATTCTCGTGTTCAATACCCCATGTTGGGTTTTGAAATCTTTGTTCCCAGAGAACCAACAGTTTCCCTGAGCTCTGTCCATTAACAGTAGACCACATTGTATCATATTTATTTAAAAGACCATGGGAATATTGTTATCCAAACTAGCAAAATTGGAATATGTTCAATCCAAAGAGATTTTCCTCTCTGCATTCAAGGCATCAAAATTTTTCTTCCATCAAAACATAACAATTGTAATGAATGATATCATAATACTGAGAACTGCTTAAGAGCTTCCACTTTAAAACTGTAATGGGCCATGCAGACAGAAGAGAAAAAAAGGCTAAAAGCATAAATTGAAGATAATCAATGTGAAAAGACCTTACCCATTGTGCAGTTTGAATAGGATAAGCACATATTATCTGGCATAATTGGTTCATGTGATTTTCTAATTGAAGAGAAGAAGTAATTAGAGCCTAATTGAAGCAAAGTAACACAATGTCTGTCAGCATTTCTCCTTCTACCACACATTATATTATTACCTGTCATCTTTTACTTTAGTGGGAGTGAAAAAATGAGGAAAAAACACCAATATGAAACCTTTGGAAACTTTACCTAGCCAAAGCAAAAGTACAGATAAAAGACACTAAATAAAAGCAAATAGGGCTGACATTAACTGGGTGCTTCTACACTAGGAGGGTTCAGTTTGCCTAATTAAGAAATGAATTGCATTTGGTAAAATGATGTTATAAATCCATTGTTATTAAATATTAGAAAAAGACTATTTAGAACTTGTTTCATTTAATTTAGGGGTCTGTACTTTCTCTTTTACATTTCTAACTGAAGAACTTTGCAGTGACAAATAAAATGGTTGCTATTTTTGGCAAAATGGTGGAAACCATTGTTTCAGCCCTTTCTGCTGTTTTTTTTTTTTTTTTTTTTAATGAACTACATTATTTCAAAACTATCTAACATGAGAACACCAATTGCTTTCAGTGCAGAAAACAGAATGTACTCAGAAATTGTTTCAGAGATATTTTGAATAAAAAGAGAGGAATTTGCAGCTTTTATCTGTCTTGGGAACAAAAATATGTTTTAAATATTTTTGATTCCCAGAAGAGGGAAAAGACCCCGAATGAGGAATTAGTTTTTTATCACTCTACACCCTTAAATTCAGATGTAACATGAAAACAAGTTTCTTGAGACAATATGTGGTAATCCTTATTAAGGAATGGTGATATCTTAATGGAATAAGAGGTTACATAAAGTAAAGAAGGAATAATATTTTTGGTAAAGAAGTTGTAACTAATCTCCACCTGCCTTGTGGCTATCATGTATTTAGTGTTGAATCACTGCCAGTGGAGCAGTGTAGTGAAAATTGGAGATCAATCACCTTCATATTGCAAGGCCTCTCAGGTTTCTTGCTGGCCACGCTGACCCATAATGTTGGTAACAGATCTGAGAAGTTCTTGGTGGAAGCGGTGAGAACAGCACTGAGAGATGAACCAGCTAAGCATGATTAGAACAAAGCAGCCAGCTGGTTCAGGGGGGCTCACTTGAGCATCTTCACAGAGTCTAGAACAACTACAGACCAGAAAGGCAGAGAGGGATTGTTAAAAGGATTTTAAAGCTTTTGTCTTTGAGGGGCCTAAATTGATTAAATTGAGTTGAAGTGACTTTTACTTTTTGTCCTGGTGCTGTTTGAGTTTCAAATAATACATTTCCCAGTAGAAGCATGTTACTTGTGAAAACAATGCTAATCCTGACTTGGTGCTGGGTAGGTTTGTACTGCCCATCAAAAAGTTAAATTTTATTGAGGACAGTGAGAGATAGTGGAGGAAAGTCTGAGTAGCAAAATTGGATAAAGGTATGCAGCATTATGCTTAATTTGAGAATATATAGAATGGGATGGTTTTGCTTGGGGCTAGGCAGGGAAATAAAACAATGGTTTGTTAACAAGAAAGGAAATGAATGTTCTCAATTTTTCTGTTGTTGTTCCTTAAAAATATTGGGAAATGCCTCTGTTTCTTGATGCAATCTGAGGCAATTCCTAGCTCTGCTTATGCCCTTAAGGAAATAATTTTGATGGAAAGGCTTTGTGTGGAGCACCTTTTATATTTGTTCTCTGTGGTCACAACTTGCTGGGCAGCTGCTCAATACGTCCTGAAAAGATTAGAAAGATGTGGCCCACAGGCCTTGTCCTCAGTTTGGTGCTTCCTGTAGGGAATTCTGACATAAAAGCAAAGATATTATGGGCAAGGAAGGAGAATAATAGTCTGGTAATGAGTAAAGGCCAGAGCTGCATAAATTGATTATACCTGAAGTTTTGCCTGCCAAATTTCTAAGGCAAAGCAAGATGTGCTCATTTGGGAAAGCTGACATAACATTCTTTCCTTGTGTTTGAATTTGGTTCACTTCCCATGAGAGGAAAGATTTAAGTTAGGCTCTCTAAATTCTTGGAGAAACTTCGAGTTTAAATTTGGAACTAAAACTTCCAGAGATTTGTGGCCCATAATGTTCCTTTCACCACATAGCATCCAGAGTCTTCCATCACTGCCATCAGGGCTACCTTTTAGCTTTTCACATGTATTCACTTTCCCACTTTCTGATGTGACATTGTGGGTAGGATCTGTTACCTTCCCATCTGCTGCTGACCACCACTGGGGCCAGGCTCATTCCGGAATGTCATTTACTATTCTGAAATGCATGATTAAGAGTGAGGCTGTAAAAGTGCTTTGCTACATTATGTTGCTTTTTTTATGGAGGTGAGAAAGAATTACATTTTTAAAATAAAACACTTCATATGAAAATAGATATTAAAATAGTAATGCCTCCAGATGCTGGCACTGTCAGAGATGCATCCATTCCATTTATCAGTCCTTTAACATGAGGGCTTTTTTCTCCTGTGTTGAATAAATGTGGTGCATTTTGTCTGTGTGGAATAAAAATTGGATGTAATGACATGCTTTGCACAAGCTGATGAACACAAAGGAATTAAATCTGTCACCTGGCTGGGTGGAAATTCTCAGTGTGAGAAGCTCAAGCCCTGAGCCAAGCCCCCGGTTCTTGCATCACCTCCTGTTTGCTCTGATGGGAGGCATATGTTAGCAGGTGAGTTGGGAAATGGGCTTCCAAACCTGGCCAGCAAACACATCTTGCCAGCTGATATCAATTAACCTCTCCTGCCTTCCTGCCCCCTCCCCACTCTGTGTAGGGCACAGAACCTCCCTAGGGATGAGGTGTTGCAGCCATCTCTCTGACAAGCACCATTGGGGAGGTAAGGATGAGCTCTGTGGGCTCACTGCTCCCCCTCAGCCTGCATTCAGCCTGGTCTACTGTGTTGATTAAATAAGTTTGATTAAGCCTGGCACATATGACTGTATACTGCAGTCATACATCCTGGCTGATTGCAATGCCAATATGTGTGTAACTAAATTCCCCTTTGCTTTACTTAAGCAGTGTGAAACTTTGACTGAGTTCTGTCTTTAATAGTGCTGCAATTTATGTTCATTGACAACGGATGCAAAACAGAATGAAATTCAGATTGCAGTGAGCAGCCTCTCTCAATCTCTGTGCTTAATTAAATGGTTCTTCTCAGGAACACTAAATATGAAAAACTTGTTAGCACAGGAGACGAGGCTACCGATGTATTTTGTAGGCTGTGCACACTGCGAGCAAGGTTCTGATCTTTGTGTACAGTCTCTTTTTGTTTGACAATGCATGTCAATAAGTTTTTGCCACCAATGCCTTCGGTTCTCCTTGAGGTATGCTGTGCTGATGTTGGAATGTGTGCTTACTTTAAATGCATCTCTGCACTGTTGGTCTTGAGCGTGAGTGGAAAAGTGTAGAGATCAAACGGGTGTCATCTGAACATTTTTCATCTAATTCTTGTAAAGCCTGAAACTCTATTGTTGAAGACATTAATGTGAAAAGAGTAATCTCCAGCGAAGTCAAAGGCCAAACTGTTTTTATTTTTCAATACAATGAACCTCATTCATTTGGAAATTGATGGAAAAATTAAATTAAGCATTTGCATGTACTGTAGATTGATGGAGGTCATGTTTCCAGCTTGCTCTACAATTACTTACATTGCAGACATCCTCACAAAGCAGACAAATACTGTAGGTAATACACTTAGGGCAGATGTGACAAGGGGAGTTGTTTGAATGTATCCATAATATTTAAGATGTATTTTTTGATTTTAAAAATGCCAAGAACCAAACCTGGACCCTAGGAGCAACCTTTTGCCCCCATAGATTGTCTTTTCATGCAGCTGTTTCATATGCCTAGGAAAGGCTTGGAGGTATTTTGTGCTTACTCAGTTACAAGGTGTATAGTTTGACCCTGTTCTTTTTGTTAATAATTAAAAGGGGAGAGAGTGACAGAACCTAATAACAATGCTTGGATTATAAAGATCTTCTTTATGAGTCTTTCCCATCTCTCTCTCTCTCCCAGTGCAAAAATTAAGAGGAAGCAAATAAAATTACCAGGAAACCAACTGGATGAAAAGACAAATGAAGTTTGCATCTCTGAAGTTGTGTGTGTGCTGTGTAGGAAGGAGAAAACATGCAGGCATATATGTGTATATATATAGTCTCCTGACTTTCTCTGATTGAGTACTCACCTTGTAAGGCTTGAGAAGTACTAATTCTGATAATATTGCATGTTGTTTTTTATGCTGAAATAAGTGCAGTAATTATAAAATATCACGGGTTCTTTGAGGCTTGGTTTAGACCTTTAGGAGTACAATTTCAGCCTAGCTTCTGATATGCCACCATAATACTGAGGTTCAGTCATATATTTAGCCATCTGTATGTGATAGACTTGTGCTAGCATGTGCAAAAAAATGAAAGCCAATACTTGAAAATCAAGCTCTATGTTATTCTGCAGTAAGATTCCATTTCTGTTTTATATTGTGGTACAGTAACAAGTTAAAATACATGCCAACAATTACTTGAAAAAAAATCTCGGTTTTGCTTAAGAACTTAATTGTTGAAGAACTATAAAATAGTGAAGTGAGGGAGAAAGAGGAAAGAGTTTCAGTGAGGAGACTCAGCGCAAAATAGAATTCAAAGTAAATGTGTTTACCTGTATAGATGTGTTAAAAACAACCAGAATGAAAATGTTTTGGAGTGATAAACCAAGGCTGAAAACACGTGCTACAGCATTTTTTTCAGCAGTCCTGTCTAGAGAAGGAAAAGAAAAAAAAAAACCTTGAAAACATCAGAATGTGCTGTATGGCTGCAGAACCTAAGGCAAATGGATGCAGGCAAGCATTACATGAATAGGGAAAGAGAAAGATTCAAAGAGGTTTGTATGTAAGACTTGGTTTGGAACTAATCTAGAATCCTATTGTGCAGGTAAACTATTAGAAGAGATGCTTAAAATGGAGAAAAAACCCCCTCACAGATTCTGACCATTAGCAATATTATTAACAAAGGTTTTCCCAAATAAGGTTATTTCTAGTATTTGTATACCTTTGTTTAATTTTGGTTTCCTGACACTGGGACTTCTCTTTTGGCCTTGAAGGCTTTTCTTATCCAAATCTGTTACTCATTCGTGTACAGACTGCAATCACAGTTTACATCTTAACTTCTTGTTCAGGTGCAGATTCAGCTCTAAATTAGCGATAGTGTAGTATCTTCCAAATTTTCTTTATTCTTGAGGCTGTTCTCCTTTCTAATTTATTAATAACACTTCTGGACTGTGGATATTAAAACTAAAGCCTGTATTCCAATACTAATTACCTTAATGCCAAACTAAGGGAAATAAAACTTTTTGATTCCATCTTGCTGTTTGCTGCTTTCAAGCATTTTAAGACCAGATTCTTGGTAGCAGCATTGTTTAGGATCCATCCTTGGCTGAATATGACAATAACACTGAAGGTCTAGTCACAACTTGTGCCCCACAGTCTGCACATCTACACACTGTTCCCAGATAAATTGCTTTAATAGTGACATAAGTGCGAAGCAGACTGTTCAGATTCTCTGCAGCTCCAGGAGGAATAGGGTAAAGATTTCTGCGGGGTAAAGGTTTTGGAGGGTAAAGATTTCAGTTCTAAATAGTATGAAGTAAAGTGATGGAGACCTTAAGCTTTAAAAGCTGAAAGTTTTCCGTGCATGAAGCCAAGGTGATGATACATTGCCTGTGTGCCAGTGACTGCCTAATTAGCATGCATAGTTACTGTAAATGACTCCCCTTCTGCTCCATTTCAGGCCAATTTGGTGGCCTAGTGGTGCCTCAAAACACCACCAGGGAACTTTCAAACAACACCCCATCAGCAATCACCCCTGAACTGCCATTTGTGCTACAAGTGAAGGAAGCAAAGGTTGCTTAAGGAATAAATAACACAACATTGTAGGTAATGTTATGCAAATTGATTTTAGCTCTGTGCAGCCCCAAGGATTTCCTGGTTTGTCTTCCAAGACTGAAGCAGATGCTTCTTGTCAATGTGTTTCCCTTCCTTGGTTTTTTGAGGGGGGAGCCTTTGCTTCAAAATGCAAAATTAGGATGATAAACTGCGTCCCAAACTTCATATGAATGAGAGGCTTTAATAAGATTCTTATTGGTTCTTATGGAATGTCTCATACTGCTGTTGTTACTGGAACTTGTCTCCTGTACCCCCTGCATTAAGTCCTTAAAGAGAGAGGCTGAAGACATTCCCAAAAGGTCAGGTGTTTTCTGCAGTGAGGGACTGCAAAAATAAACTGCAGAAGACTGCAGGTTCATGGATTTGTGTGATCAAATGCATTTGGACTGCTTTGTGGCAACTTCATCTCATTTCCTCCCTGTGTGTGACAGTGTTCCAGCCCCACAGAGTGCCATGTGTTCAGCTGGACTGTGTAAAACACTGAGTAGCCTCCTCTAAAAGCAGCTGGAGATCTGAGCTCCTTGATACTTAGCTCCTGCCTTTTGTGAGATTTGGCTTTAATAGTAACTCAAATAAAGAATGCAAGTCTATTGCCTTTGTTGTCTCTGGATATGAAGTCTTGTTGCAGAATTACCTTACATACACCCTTCTTGTCCTGGGTTATGCTGGAAGGGATAATCTTTCAAAGAAAATAGAGCAGGAAATGGCCAGACTCTTTTTCCAAGGTCATTATTCCTGATATGAGTTTGCATTAACAGCACTTTGAGACTGCTTTTAAAAGTGTGACAATTTTCATGAGTAAATAGAAAGCTGGACAGAACTGTCTATGAAATTACTTTCAGTTTGTGTTATTTTATTATATGATCTAAGCGACATGATTAAAGGCAGTGTGTGTTATTTGCTGTTTCATATTTGGCAGTACCTCAGAAAAAATACAGCACAACTTGAAAATACAGTTTTATGGGTTTGTTATTTTCAGAAAGTGACAAAACTTTCATCTTAGGAGTTCAGCCTCTGTATTAATGGATGCCTTTTTAGAAACAGGGAGATCTTTGTATGATGTTTCAGAACCTCTAAAAAGGCCAGGGGGACTGATAAGGCATAGGGGGTGTGCTCGTAAGTATGTAACTAGGCAGTTACAAAATGAACAAAGTCAAAGAGAACATATTTGTAATCATAAATTCTAAAAAGCCGAGGAAAAATTTGGTTTAGATAGATGTGAATGAAGAGTCAAAGTCGCTGCATCTGGATTTATAGCATTTTGTTTAATTGCTCCCAACATGCTGAAAAGCTAGAATAAAACAAGACTACTATTGCTAGCATTCTTGGGCCTTTTCCAGACACAAGCCTAGGCAGCACTGATCTTTAGTTTCCTTTAGAGAAATATAACCCTGGAGTCAATTACTCAAAACTTAAAATAATGCAGAATAGAACAAAATATGTCACCCAATGTGAGCCAAATGACACTTAAAAATAGCCTAAATTTGGTAAAATCATGCTGTCTTTCATCTCCTGCATTATTAGCATTACAGTCATAGAGTTTTCTTGTAGGTTATATGCCATTGGAAATTTACAGCTGGATCTGGCTTTAATTTATTTTTAACTTACCCATATCTACAGGCGGCTCTGAATTTGGCCATTCTGTATTGTTTTTACTTCAGTAGCTGTTTTTATTTTTTTTTTTAATGGACTGTAAAATAAAAGTCCCAGTTTCCCACTTAGCACTTTTAAGTCTCTAATTCCCTTTCTGTGTTACTGACTAGAGTTTTTCAAATCATTCTCCTCTCTGTCTTGATCATTTTGTTGCCTTGAAATACAGAAGAGGCAGTGATCTTTTTTCCCTTTGACTGGTATGTGGAGGCTCTGGGGACAACAGAGGAAATTATGCTGGCAGCTTAATACAGATCCATCAGTAAGACTTGGTATTGATAGCATGCATGGAATGAGTCTATTAAAAAGTCAAAGAATAGCATTTATGAAAATACAGCACTTACAGCAATATTTTGCCTTAGCATCAACCAAGAAATATATTCATGTAGAGCGACATAACATTCAGTGGAGTGGAAAATAGTTTATGTAAAATTGTCCTGACTATGAAATTGTATCAATACGCAGGAAAAAAGGAGATATTTTTAAAAGTAAGAAGCAAAGCTGTTCTGTTGCTTCATGTAAAGGCTTTTAGATGTGATAAAATTGCTTTAGACAGCTAAGCAAAAAAGCTAATTCACAGGAATTACCAAAGAAAACAAGTCATAGGCACTGTGAAGAGAGGTTGCATTAAGGTCAGGACCTCATAAATGATCATGACAGAAAATCGTATGCTCTTTTTGTCTGACCTGCATGAAATATCCATGTCTGCCCTAACTCATAAATGATATTAGGTCTGCAGTCTGACTCATTCATAAACCAGTCTCTGATAATCCTCTGATGGATAGTGATGATTCCCAGTGATGAGAAGATATTTACAGTCTGGTGTTTTAGGTGCTCCTCATGCAGATAATCTCTTCCCACTGAAACAGGGGAGCGCAACACAACAAAACTCTTCAGTGAACGGGTTTGATTCCTGCCCAAACCTTTCAGTCCCTGGGAATGTGTGGGAGGCCAGAGGGGTCTTTTAAGCCTGAGTTCTCACTGTTCTTTCCAGTGCCATTGGAGCTGTGGCTCTGAGATTGTTGTCAGCTGTTGCCATTGGTCTTCAAGAGCATAAAAAAGAAGATACACAGTGGTTAATGCAGCCTCAGGCTTAGGCTGTGTGGTTGTCAGCTCTGTTCACTTGCTTTTTCCCTTTTGACTGGGCCTGGAGCCAGATCCCCAGACTTTCATCTCTAAAGAGATGTTGCTGGAAGGGCATGGATGCAAGTGTAAAGGATTATGCACTCAATTACTTGTAGCCAGATGGTTTCTGTGAACCACAAAATCCCTTCCAAAAGGAGGGAGGGAAAGGTGGGTGTGGTGTTTTTTAAAGTATCTTTTAATATCAAAGACCATTGCTCTATATCTATAATTGTTAATACAGTGGTCTCCAAAGAGATTTCTACATTAAAAAAAACCCCCAAACTAACATAATCTAAAATCATACCTTTACCTTTCTAGATGTTGAAATTCTGTGCTCTTCTACAAAAGCTACAACAGTCAGGAAGTTGTGAGTTCCAGCATTATGCAGTTTGCCTGCCCTGTTTTTTGCTGGCCTTTACCATGCACAGCTTACAGTAGATAATTTTACTTGGAAATGCTGGTTAGCTCAGTGTGGAGCCAGATTTCCAAAGCTTAGGACAGGATTCAGTGATTTTATACCAAAGACATCATTAATCTCTTTCCGGGTTTAAAAACAAACCCAAAAAGCTCTTTGAACTTGAAACCCATAGAAACTGCTTTTCCCTTTTGTATCAGCCATATAGACAGGAGGGTTTTCTACAGATGACTTGTCTATATTCTAAATCTTTCTTTGTTGCATGAACTTTTTTCATGTTTTCTGTTATTACATAACTTTGTAAGGTATTTGACCTATGATTTCTTTGGGTTACACAAGCACAGATTCTAAACAATTCTTCAGTAGAGTTAGTTTTGCAATGTTCTGATTATCTCAGAAGGTTATATGAAGCTCCAGAAATATCTCTAATGTTGGCATTTTCTCTAATTGGCCAATAAGTGGGAAATCAGAGGTGCTCTGAGTTTTGGTAAATTATCTGTTTGTCTTGGAAATCTTCTGTGGTTGCCTTTCATTTCAGTGGTTTTTCCTAAACTTTGCAGTTTCTTATGCTGGCTAAAAGAGGGGAATTACCTGTACAGACACCAAATGTCTGGGCTAAATGTGAAAAAGGCTTGAGGGATCAGCAATGAGTCTTGCTAAAATGGTGGATATGCTGCACAGAGATGAAAAATAACTTCATTTTTGGTGGAGAAATAGATTGCTCAGCAAAACTCTTAAGTTTTTTATTCTGAGTTCTGCAATCTTAATACAGCAATGTTACCCTCCATGAGTTGAGCTCTGGGTGCATTTAATAACAGGACTTGGAGGTGACTGTCATATTATACTGAAGTGATTTTCTATTCTGGTAGTGGCCAAGTCTTTGAACACCTGGACATAATCTCTGTTTGAAACCGTGCACTGCAGCCACCAGGACTGAATGATTCAGCAGTCAGCTCATTGTTTTAATTGGAGACAATATCCTCACTTAAAACAGAGCTTTATCACACTGCTTTAAATACTGCACGCCAGGTATTTTGATCCAAGAAATCTTTTGTAAAAACATACTAATTCTTTACTGGCAGCTTAAGCAAAGGGATGGGAAAGTGGACTCATTGTCTGTGCTCACATGGCACCAACTTTCATGTTACAAGCAGTACTATTGTAACTTAAAATCTGCCTCTGGTGAATGCACATTCTTTGCATGCTGGTCCTGCATATGGCTGTATAGTGCAAAATGATTTTTTTTTTAGGCATTGAATAGGTTTGGTTGAGTGTGTGTATATATAATTTCCTCCATTGCACATACTTTGTGGATCTGACATTATTACATTAATGCAAACATTGTTGTACCTAATGGTGCAAAGAAAATGCAAAATTCTCTTCCCACTTATCCTCATCAATATGGTCAAACTGAGGGCAAGGGCTGGGTTATATGCAAACAACCTAGACTGTATTTTCCTTCAAAAGTCTCAAGGGAAAGGTGGTTTTAGTGAAGTAGATGTGCCAGTCAGTAGAGATTTCTTTCAGGGATTTCTTTTGCCTTTGTTGTTTTGGGTTTTTTGTTTGTTTTGTTTTTAGAGGTTTTTCATATGTTAAGGGGGAAACCAAATTGCTTGGTTTGTTAGAGGGAGATGAGAAGGAGCAGGTGAAAATATGGAGATGTCAGTTGCTTTGTTTTTCTTGAACTGTAAGAGGCCTTCTTACACGCTCAAAAATGATGTGATGGGACTGGGTTGAAGTATTTAGAGTGAACTTGATACAGCCATCCTTGGGAGCAGGACAAATGATGTTGCAGGAATCAAGGTGTCTCCACAAATTTATATATACAATTTTCTGTAGAAGGGGAGGTGGGGAATGGAATCAGATCAATAACATTGTTAAGATCTGACTTTCCAGAGCTGCTCCGCGTTCTGAGTTTGTACCAGTCCCACACAAATAATGTCCTTTGTCTGGTAGCTGGGGCACCTCAGAACATTTTCCTGCTCTGTTATTTACAAACCCACAGACTAGTGATGATGACTGCAAGGAACTTATTTTGTGATGAGTAACCAAGGTTTTGAAATAATATGGAGAATTATGAAACAACCAGGAGAAAAAGGCTGTTCCTACAGAAAAATTGGTAATTACAGCATGTATAAAAAGTTGTCCCCAGAGAAAAGTGAAGACTGATTCACTCTTGCTTTAACCTTCTGTGCTGAGTGCAAAAAAGCTTAAGGTACAAACAGATTGGGAATTAATTGGTGTAATTAACGTTTTGCAACTGTAATGACTTCTAATCAATACTTTATGCAAATAACTGTATTGATGTGCTGAAAAATGGGTGCTAGTTGTATTTGGATGGAAAAAAAAATACAACCCACTTTAAAGTGCTAATGAAATTCAAACCTTACAGTTCAGGTAAAGTCCTGACCACATCTTTTCCAAGGTAAAAGGAAGATCCTTTAGTGACCTACTTAATTAAAATGGCTCTGATACAGCTGCTGACTAAACTTCATGAAGTGAGGTGGCTGGAGGATGAAGCACATCCTCCTGCTGACTGTTCCCTCTGTTAAAACACTGCGTTTCATCATGTTAACAAAGCAAAACAGAGAAACTGTCTTGATCCATCCTGATCCAAGCTTGCAGCAGTGAAACCTCTTCCCGTGGTGGGTGTATTCTGGGGGACTTGGTTCAGATGTCAAAGAAGTGAATGGGATATCAAGAAGCTTTTCAAGGCCAGGAGGAAACAGATACAAGCCTTTTTTTAGATGAGTGAATGGAATCTGACTTCTTTCTCTGTCTCTAGAAACCACCTTTGAATTGTTCCTCAATTTTTTTTCCCTTTCTGAAGCTGTATTTAGAATGGGTAGTTTAGTGACCACAAAAGGTTAGATAGGATCTGCCAGAGTTTCCACACTCCAGCCTTCAACTTTGTGGCAAACAATGCCTTTAACACATCTTATTTGCCAGTGGTTCCATTTCTTTGCTCTTTTGAACATGAGTTGGAGATTGGGAGGCATAAAAATGCAGTCACTGCTTAAGTCAAACACTTCCTGAATCATCTATTTGCATGAATGATGGAATTAAAAAGAAAAGTCTTTGAGTCTTTGTGCTCAGAAGTAGCAGGAGTGCCTTTGAAATTATGGTTTGTAAACCTTCAGACATAAAGCGGCCTGAAATGTCATGGAATTAGTTCTTTGCCAGAAGAGATTGTCATGCTTTTATGGATGAACTTCATGATCTTAAGGGTTTTTTCCACCCTGTATGATTCCAAGAAATGCATGTCAGATCTTCAGTTTGGCTGTTAATGGATATCTTCTCACAGGGGACAGGAGGCCATCAGTGACAGGCATTCCTCAATGCAGACTGAGAGCTGTGACAAGTCAGCACTGAGAGATCTTGGAAAATACTATATTGAGAAGGCTGTATCACTGTCTTTTGTGATAAGGCTACACTTGACCAACAGAGAAGAAAACAGTGACAGTAAATGAGCAAAAATTTTACATATACAGCATTGGTCTTGTTTTTAGAGAAGGAATAAAAATGTGTTCTGTTATGGTTTTTGTGTTCTCAAAGGAAAAGTCACCCTATGTTTAGAAAGCTCAAAGGGCTGCTGGAGTTTGTCAATAATGTGATGTTGGTTTTGTAAAACTTGCAAGCCCTTTTGGCCAGTCATAAGGATGCATTAAACTTTTCAAGAGAGCCTGATAAGCAAACTCCCTTAGTCCTCAGAGAGGAGGCAGTTCATGCCAGGTATTGGCCAAAAATAGCTGTTGGGATTTCACACAGTAAGCATGTGTCTCATCAGCATTCTGCAGCACTGCCAAAGTTTGCTACAGCATGAAGGAGAAAGAAACAAAGAAACATAAGGAGAAGGGGGGGAAAGGAAGCTAATGAGAAGAAAAATTGCTTTTTAGCTGTTCATTGCAACTATTTTGGTTTCCCAGTGAACCTGAACAGCATCTTAGGTGATAATGTGGGGAAGCTAGCATTTTTGGCACCTGAACAGGACACATTTGCAGTTTGGGCACTCTGGAAAGAACTAGTTTAAGTATTTGCTGAACAGTGACACAATGGAGTTTCTGTACTTTCCAAATGTCTTGCTGAATTGGGACCTTAGTCTGACTCCAATGGTGAAAGTGCCCCCCAAAATTGTGAGTTTTCACCTTGGACTGGCCCACGCTCCTGTATCAATGGGGGGTTCACACTTCATATGTGCATAAAAATCTGTTTATCTGGGAGTAGAAAACACCTTGAAGTGGCTGTAGGTGTCACATGGTACAAGACCTTCTTCTTAAATGACAGTCAAATGAAAGGTAATTCTCTCTGTATAATTTGGTGGGCTTCTTTTAGCACTGGACAGCATAAAGTGTAGTTGCTTGAGAGAGGTGTTCAAAGGAAATTTGAGAAGACTCCTGCTTGGATTGGCCTTCATGTGATAATTGCTTTCACTGAGTCATTTAGAACAGCAGGCAGCTCCTCTTCCTCCAAAGAGCCCCTCTGTCCCTTGCAGCTTTTGCAGCTGACAAGGCTCTCCCTGATTTGCTGGGGCTGACAGAAATTCTGCTGAAGTCAAGGTGTTAAACTCCAATCCTCAGAAAGATACCAAGGGTGTGTGTGTGTATCACACCTTTTGAAGAGTAAAGCTAGGAGGTTCAGAAAGTCACTTAGCAGGACATGGGTGGCAGCCACACTGCCATTCCCTTTTTCTAAAGGAAGCAATCCCTGTGAGTTTTTAAATTTTTTTAATGTAGCTACAGCTTTTTCTATGCATCTGTTCTCTCACACTTCATGTTCTACCAATAAATTCTGAATTAAGAAGTTAGAGGCACAGTGGTCTCAAAATATTAAGTTAGATATTTGATGAAAACAAGCATTGCTGGTGCCCTGCCATAGCCCAAGACCAATCTGCCATGCACTCCTCATCCCATAATGAGGAGTCTTTATGACCACTAGGAGAAACTGGTTTGGTACACGACATAAATGTCATGTTGGCAGGATACATATGTTTGGGAACATTGTTTGACCTCCAGTTTCCAGAACTGCATGTCTGCAGACAGTGGAAGTGTTGTGCTTCTTATTGCAGGAAGAATAAATTCATTTTCTGGCTTTCCTGTGTTGTAAAGGTCCTTCACAGCTACAGCTATGATGTTTGCTATCACACTGTGTCCTTGAGTGATGGTAATACAAGTTCTAAAGTTTTGTCTGCACTTACGGTTTAAGAAGGATCTGACTGAAAGCAAGATTTACAGGTTCTAAAGCATGTATGCAAAAATTCAGTTGCTCAAGGGGCACTTCTGCTTTGTCCTCAGTACGGCATAAATTGTCAGAAAGATGGGATCCAACTGAAGGCTCTAATGTTTCAGCTTTGTTGAAAGGGAAAGTACAAAAAGCTAAAAAACCTTTTCTGGGGATGCCTTTGATATGGCTAAGGAAGTGGAGACTGCTCTGTATCTACCTGAATTCTACTTCTGAAAAAGATGAAATGAAATATATCTACCTTTGTACCTGTAACAGACACAAAACTAAAATCTAGTGATTCTCTATAGGCTTCAGGAATGTTCTTCAGTCCATTTACCAGCTTAGCCTCTTATTCATTTTCAGACTTGCTTTGTATTTGGCTCAAAAAAAAAAAAAAAAAAAAGGTGGCTTAAAATCAAAATACTTTAAATACTGTGCCTCAGTAACTTGCTGTGTATGTGTTGTGTCAAACTTCCCTCCACAGGATTATGGCCACATGAAGGCAGGCTGGAGTTTCTGCTGGGTTGTGTCATGAAGTATCTTTACTTTCTGTAACACTTTTGACCACTGGCAATTGACTTTTTATTTTTTCTGGCATGCCTTCTGCTTTATCTTTAATGTGGAAGCATGTAGTAAATATTCTGAAGGCAGGGCTGTAAGTGGGGCTTCTAAGCCATTTTGGTACTTTTGATGTCTCTAAAACAATGTTGTTTGGCTCCTATTTATTCCTGCAACGCTTGTCCGTGCTTTCATCAAAGTCACTCTAGAAATAATAGCCATATTAATGGCATCAACACTTTTCTAAATCAATGAATCCCCTTGAATTCTCTTGGGAGAAGGCAAAAAGGAGGGGAAGAGCAGCAAACTCAAAAATAGACCTTTGAAAAGAATTCACTTGAGACCACAAGGTGAGAGAAACCTGACAAACTGTCCAAACAGAGTATTTTGTAGCCCCTAGAGGGGAGTCAGGCTGGGACATGGTGCTTATGGAGCAGAACCTGGGATTGTGAGTGGACATTTAACAGACAGAATAGAGGGTTTCCTGTGTCCAGGCATGGGGCTCACAGGAGCAAATTAAGGCAGTTGGCAGAACAAAGTGTTTCAGAGAAAATGCACATGCTTGTGGTCTGTGAAAATTTGTTTCACTGAGCTGCAAAGCTGAGTGAGGAACCACCAGGCATTGCAATGGAGACAAACATGCAGGAGAAGCAGCATTTGGGAGACATAAAAGCTGATTTCCCTTCTAGCTCCCTCATAACTTTTAACCAGGGAAGTCCTTCCTTCTACTCTTTTGTTCTGTGGCCTTAAATTGCAATAGCAGTCATGAAACCTTCACAGTTCACTTTAGGCTGTAGATTCTTTTATTTGTCTTTAGTTGGGCTCTGGGAAATAAGTCTCATTAAATCACTTCTACAGTGAACCTCTGTCTCCATTTATCTCTAAGATCTCCTCTTTGCACCTGTCTTCCAATAGTGAAGCTGGACTGAGTGCATTTTTCCTTTCCTGCATTCTGATGAGTGAGGGTGAGGAGAGGCTTTTGGCTGAGCTGCTCCAGCCCTGGGTGAGATTCCTGCTGCTGCACAGGATTCCCCTCCCACTCCTACACCTTTGTTGCCTGTCCTGTGTCAGCCTCATGTTTAAAAAAATCTCAGACCTCATCCTCCCTCCTCAGAGCAAGGGTAGTCACTGCATCTTTGAAGAGGTTTCACTGGCCTGAAGTAGAGATTTTAAGAAGGCTTGGGTTTGTTTGCACCTTAGGTGGTATAAAATGAGTTCAAAAAATTATGGCAGAATTTAGGACTTTATTAAATATTTGGTCATGTAATGAAGCTGATAGTCTATTCCATTAGCTAAAGGTGTGTGGGACAGTTGGCTTCAAGATGCTCAGTGTCCAGTAGCAAAATGTGCTTTGAAATGTAGAAGTTTATTCAAAGTTTCCAAGTGATTGTGCCCATTGCCTTGTTTTACAGTGGCAGTTAAATAGCTTGAAATAGCTTAAAAAACAATAACAACAGAAAATATATAAATTTTTTTTCCTTAAGTGTTTGGTAAACTGTTGTGTGCTTTTCTTTTTATAAAAAATATGTGAACAGATCAGAGATGGTAAAATACTAAGATGTGCTTCAGAGAAAAAGAACATTAAAATGGTGGACTGGTTTAGAAATGGATATCTTCTGACTGATAATGAAATTAGACAATGGAAATCAAGTGAAAAAGAATTAGAGCTGATGCCTGGCAGGCTAGTTGTTTACAAGATTCTTCTGTGTGCTCTAATGTGTGGAGTATTTTTGCCAAGACTTAGTAAATGATGAAATGATACTGCAATTAGAATTAAAACTGGCAGGGACATTTGTTAAAATTCTGCTATTTCTTCTCCAAAACATAATCAATTAAAAAAAGGCCTTTGAAAATAATGAGAACAAATGAGAAGTCAGGAAGTAGCCAAGTAATCACTTGGCTGGTTCTGTTTAGAGAAACCGGAAAATTCTTCTCAGTCACAATTAAAAATTAAATTACACAAATTACGTCCTCTGTCCTGCAAGTTCAGGGGGTGGATGTGTCTGAAAGAGAGAAATAGCTGTAAAACTGCCTACTTCTCTGCAGGAGAGAAGCCAATAAAGGTCAGGTTTAACCTTCCCTGTAACCAAAATCAACATGTTCTGAAAAAACTATTAAAAACCCATTTACTGCTCTAACTATTTGCTATCACCAAGTGAGATCCTCAGAGCTAGTTGACGATTCTAAAACTAATCACAGACCCAATTATATGCTTATAAATATTATTATGAAATTATTGATTTGCATAGCCCGAGCACACAAAGCATCAACCTGGATTAATGTCTTCTTGTTCTGGGGATGGTATGAGTAGAATGAAAAAGGCAGATCCCAGTAAATACTACAGTCTGAAAAGGGTAGGTAAAGCAAAACTCTGAAAGAAACCTGGTGGCTGAAGACAACAGGGATGAGCTGCTAGATTTGGGTTGATGTTTGCTTGGTTTCTTTTTCTGTGTGATTGAATGCTGAGGCTGAGGGTTCCTCTGTCACATCATTCCCTTCTTCCAGGTCACACAGCTTCACTTAAGGACTGACCAGCCTAGCTGTCAGTAATGAATGTTTGAAATGTCCTCACAAGCTCTTCTGAGAAAAACAGTCCCTCAGTTTTCTGTAAAACCTACGAGTTTTAGTAATTAGTCCAGAATTTGAAGTCAAGTTCTGCGAAGAAAACAATGAGCCTACCACCCCTTGCCCTGCAATTCTTATGCCTAGAGACCAAAAATTGGAGAACATTGAACTAACTTCAGAAAACCAAATGTGAACCAAATTGTCTATTGTAAAAATGGGAGTCTAGAACATTTTAAAATGAGACTTCTAAAAAGCTCTTTAATTTCATTGCTATTAAACTTAATATGCAAAGTTTTTGAGGCTAGGACGACTGGCAACAAGATGGATTATTCCATTCACATAATATAATAGCAATTAAATGTACAGTGAAAGCCTTTGCAAGATTCTGCCAAAATTACTGAAATTATATTGAACCAAACTCGTGACTAGTGCAACTCCATCTGTGTCAGTGTTCCTGCTACATCTAAGCACGGAGAGATGATGAGTCATAAGGAAAAGTGTATTTTCAAGGAAAAAAGAGGGAAAATGGGTAATTGTAGTACAAATACGAAGCAAGTTTCTAAAATTGAGTTTGACAAAAGACAGTGTTCTTTGATATTTTCCCAGCTGGTTAAAATTTAACTAGTTTCAGGAGACAGCGTATGGAGTTTGGTCAGAACTAGTGTAGGGGAGGGGAAGCTTTTCATAAAGAATTGCTAACAAATGGGATTCAACACTCAAGAGGCTCAGATGGCCTATTAATTCTGCTCCTGGCTTTCTTCCAAAACAACTGTGCTTCTCTTAATTCATGGCTAATTTCTATCAGAGATACCAAGAGACCATTTCTTTTTTCGACAGGAAGCATCCACGTTGCCTAAATGGATTGGTGCGAGGGGCTTTAGCCAGCAGGCATTGATTGGCTTCTCTCTGGGGCCCCAGGGCTCTGCTCTGACACAGGCAGCAAATGAAATACGACCTCCTGTAAACGGGCCTGAGCTGCTGGGCCTTTGTGGGATCCGGGAGCTAAGGACCTTTTCAATCCCTTTTAATTAATGAAGTGATTTGACTTGACTGAGATTACACTTGCAAGAATGAATTAAAAAGTAATAAAAAGAAATCTCTCAACAAATATGCAACAGGGAGCGAGGACCAAATTCAGAGCGTGTCTGATCCCCACTGTATATCTCATTTCTGTGTGCACTTCAGATCAATAGTTTTTAAAGGGAGCCTGTTATTTTCCAAGCACTGACATCTGTATGCTTCATTTTTTTTCAAGTACTTTTGTACAGAAGATTAAAATTATGATGATCTTATATGCCTGGATGATTATTTTAGTCCTTTCTTATCTCTGTTGTGCTAAATCCCTCGATTCCTCAGGATTTTTGATATCTTATCCGAGCCACCTCTGTGCTGTACTTTACTCCTGTGGTATGGCATGTTTTTAGCTGCACTTTACTCCATACTTGTGAGCAATGGTCACTGTGTATATTTTGTAATGGGAATGCAATCATCCAGTGTCACTTCTGATGGGCACACAGTGAGTGTGAATCTGTGCCCAGACCAATTTAAGTGATTCCCCTCTCTATTATGTCTGAAATCATGGTTGCATTCCCCCCCCCCCCCCATTCCTTTCCTTGTACTATAAAGTGACATGCTATAGAAATGATCCCAAACTTTCTTGGAGAACATCACATTCTGACTCTCATGGGTATGTTGTAATTTTGGGGATCTAACTCACTGTCAGTTGCTTTTTTTCCAGTTTCTTTTGAGTTCAGGTATGATTTAAGTCAGTGCAAATCTAGAAAAGCTCCACAGCAATAGTGTGGGGCTATTCTGATCCAAGAACTGTGGCTTAGGCTTCTCCCTGATGTCATGTTTCAGGGTGTCTGAAGTGTCTTTCTCACCAGCTGAGAGGGTGTTTCATTTAAACAGCTGATTTAAACACTCAAATCAAAGCAGTTCCTGAAATGGAAGGAAAGTAATATAGGTTGATGGAATAAATGGATCAAAGTCTCTGTATTCTTTGCTGAATTTGTCATATCTAGGGGCTTTCAAGAATGTCAAGTGTATTTAAGTGCACAAATGAGGTTAGCTAAGAAAGCTGCTGAGGAAAACTTAATTCCAAGAGTTACATTTGTATTGTGTGTTTGTTCATGGACATGCACAAAACACTGTGTGTGAGCACACCACAGTGCAGTGTGACACAGAGGGATCTGGGAGCCTTCCACTCTCAGGATTTCCCCTGTGAGGGAATTGCAAGGCCATCATAGTAATCAGTCTACTTTATTATATTATAGGATGTGCTTGAAGTTCAGTTAGCTCAGTTTCTTCCTTTTTATCACCACCAGTTGTCTTCCTCTGATACAGAACAGATTTATTCTGTTTTAATTCTTCTTTTGTATATTGCTATGAGAACCACTCTTTTTTTTCTGCTGTAAAAAAGAAATGCTGTCAATATAATGTTGAAGTAGAAAACTTACAACTGCCAGATTTCTAAAAACTGATAATTTGACAGACTAGAGCAAAACAGGGATACAGATGTCATAAAGGCCTTCTGTATGATCCACTGGGAGCTCATTAAAAAGCAGTTACACTTAGATGCTATTAGGTTTTTAGGATGAGAAGGATCGTGACATGTAGAAGAGGAGGATTTAGAGTGGTAAACACTGAGCAGTAATGTAGCAACTGGTTAAATAACAAAGCATAATTTCTATTACAACTTTAGTTTTCAGCATTTGCAGCTTTTTTAAGATGCTACTTAATTACACAGATTTGTAAGAAATATCTCCTTAATTGCTACTGTAGTGGGAGAATCCACAGAGAGGTGGTTATCATCTACTTTAATCTGTTATCTATTGCTTAAAAATAAGTGACCTGAAATTAAACCCCCTTGCTCTCTGGAGAAGTTTCCTTGCAGATTTAAATTTGGAACTTCAATGGTTTTAAATGCATGTGTACACTTTTATACTAATTGTAAATTAGAAGTTATCAGTGAATGAACGAACAGCTGTTTTTAATAAATGTGATTTTACTGGCCAAGGATATCTACCTGATACTCTGAAAGAGCCACCCGTGGTTCATAAAGTGTTAAACATACCAAACGCGGGGGTTCTTAACTACATTTTCCTTTGCAACTTCCTCCCGGTACTTTTAAGCCCACACTACCCATTTGGCGAGTAGCTCCAGGAAGATTTAGTAACTCTTATTTTCACCATCATGCTGCGGCTCGGAACTTGAATTACTGCGGGGAGCGTGCGGCAAGCGCGGACACGGCAGCGGTGCGGCTGCGAGCCGGGCAGGGATGGGTCCCGCTCCCTCGGGATGTGCGGGGAGGCCTCCCAGCCCCTCGGGCTGCCGGAGCTGCCCCCAAAGCGCTGCGGAGCTGCCCCCGAGGGCCAGCGGGTGATTCTCGGCGGCTCCGGGGCCGTGCGGTGGCAGAGCGGCACCAGGTGGCAGCAGCGCTCCGGGGATGCGGGGCCGCGCTCCGGCGTTGCGGGGCTGCCCGCGGGGGAAGCAGCGAACTGGGCGCGGGCCCCCGGGGGGATGTTTGATCTTGGGTGGAAAGCTTCCCCTCGGAGCAATACCTTTAGAGAGTGGTTGGAGTGCTGTTGGTTGTGTGGGAATTGGTGCAGGAAGGGAAGGCAAAGTAATGAATGGATGTCTCAACTTAGAAATGTCCGACGCATAGCTTTATTAAGCTTCTGCTTGTAGCTACGTGGTGGGTGACTAAAAGAAGGAAATCCCCTAGGAAGTATCTCTGGGGGAGATGGCAAATTGCCTGGAGCACAGGAGAATGGGATTTGGCCATAGGTTACAGATATAAACATGTACATACACACGTTTACCTCAGTTTGGTTATCTTAACATCCTGGCACCATGAACTTACTGTAAAGTAGACATGTGTTCATTTTCTGAATGAACTGGATTTCATTTTCAGAAAAAGTTTGAATTAACTGGGAAATATCCTAGAGAATAGAGATATCAGGAAGGAGGGGAAAGAAAATGAAACGTGTTTATTTGGCAAAATGTGAAGGCGTCACTGTGGTTGGGTGCCCACCAGAGAAGGCAGTGATAGCAGGAAGTTGTCTTAAACTTTGAATACAATCAAGTGGAAAATGGAGGAATGATCCTGGGGAGGGTATGTGAGTGAGCCTCTGCTCAAGCACCTTATCAATAGGTAGACAATTTAGATATGAGGAAATGACTGTTTAAAATAATGCAGAAGGAAAGATTCAGGAGATACTCAATGGATGAGTAAAACCTATGTTCTTTTCCATTATTTGGGAGCAGTGGGAGGAAGAGGGCTGTGAGGCACGAGCAAAACTTTATGGAATGATAAAAACTTCAGTGTTTATGGAAGAGTAGAAACTTTAGTGTAATGGAAAGGAAGATTATATGGAAAAGAGAGTTGAAGAATTATGCTGAGAATGAGAAAGGGCCAAGAGACAGCTGAGATCTCTTTCAGGAGAGCTGGAAAAGCAGCAGAAAGAATTTGAGAGGGCCACCCCCAAATTTAAAGTATATTCCATCCTCATCAGTACATTAGCAGACAAATTGCTGAGATCTCGGAGAACCATTGGCATTTGGAAATTAAGTTCCTAGTTGGAAATATGTGCGTGTTATTTTCTAATGTGGAAACTTGGGGCTCTGTGACCCATTTACCTCCAGTTTCCCTTAAATCAACTCTTTGGGTGTCACAGGTTTGATATTGTAACTGAAATTTATTGGTGAGATTTGTGCTGTGCTGCCATACTCTGGTTCCCTGTGTTCCCTGGCAGTACTCATTTCTATGACCCCTCCAAAGTCCTATGAGGAGCTGATGACAATATTTCACAAGTTTCCCTCCGTGGATCCAAGAGTGCTTTATGAGAGCCATCAGCATCCTGATTCTCCCTGAGTAAACAGAGACTCTGTGCCAAGGATTAGAGGGAGACATGAAAGACAGGTCCATTCAGTCACTCTGCAGCATGATGGTCTGCATGTGCAGAAATCCCTCTTGGAAAATTCCTGGCTCGGTGTTTGCCACAAGGTGCACCCAAGAAAGATGTCCCTGCTGTCCCCAGGCTGTGTTCCCCTTCCCTGATGGAGACAGCTCACTGGGCTGTGCAGCTGGGACCTGGCCTGGCACATCCATCTTTGGGATGTCTGTGGGTTCAGATTATGCATGTTTGCTTTGACTGAAAAATTAAAAAAAATATAGAAATTCAGAAAAGCATAATTTCAGAAAACACTGTATCATCCTAAATGCACTACTAGGTCTCAGTGTTTAATGCAGCACTTACCTGTGGCAGTATTTACATTATATTGCATCTTCCCTGCCTAGTGCCATGTGATCCTCTCAGCACATTGCCCTCTAGTATTGTCTAAATAAATACAAGACGAGTCAGCTATAGAAATTGAGTTATTTTTACTATTTTCATGTAATAACTGTGAGCCCTGCAGGCCTAGTGTTGGCAAAATACCACAGATTTGTCATTTGGAAGCAGAAATTTCTGAATAATTTCCCAAATAGAATTTTGGTCCCCTCTGCTGCACTGAATTTGTTATTGTTGCATGTTTTTCCTGGTGTTTCTAATGAGCTGTTAATGAGCTGCTAACTATGTATGTAAATTAAATGGGGTTAGGCACTGAAAGGTTATCAGGAAATAAAATGCCATATAATACTTCAAAGTGATAGAAAATAAATTAGTGTATTTAATTTTGCTGGCACAAAGCTGATATTTAATAACCTATGGCCTCAATTCTTCTAAATGATGTTAATTTAAAACATTTTCAATCTGTACCCCGAGTGACATAGCAAACAAGTTCTTTCATTCCCCCTTCATTAGAAGATATATGTAGGTGTGGGTTACTCTGTGCCTCAACTGAATGATCAAGTTATTAAAGATAATTTGAGACCAGTGAAGCTTAATGTAAATATTTTTGTTATGATTTAAAACAGGTTAAGGATGTGGCTGTGGTGAATGCTTCAGCTGTGGTGATCTTTCGGAAATTATGATACTGGCAGCTCAGATGCCTTGTCTGTCACTTGTGGTTGTATTTTAGACAACAAAGTGTTGTGGAGCAGGCTTTTCTCAACACAAAGGGGCTGTGGTGAAGCTGCTTTCACTGAAGGCCTCACCACCTTGCCAAGAAGGGACAGCACCTTGCCTTTCCTTTATCACAGCAGAAAGATCTTAAAGAGCTGGTGAGGTGCAGCTCTGGAGGTTCACTAATGAAACCAAGATATCTCCTGTAAATACTAATATTTCCGTGAGATGTATTGGTATCATAGGACAAGGAGCTGATCTTCTCCTTGTGTTTGACTGGGCAGGCATTAGTTAGGCTGAAAACCCCATGGTTTGATTCAGTGCTCCCCTGAATCTTGTAGATATGCAAAGCAACCAGGCATCAGCTCCAGGCTGTACTGCTCTGAGTGTGGTAGATTCTAAAAAAAGTCGAGGCTAATTTTTAGTTTGGGCAATTAGGGAACTGAGAAAACAGTACCAGAGTGAAAAATCTAGGGTTCTGCATCACAAAATGTAATTTAGTCATTTGTTTGACAAGTGTAGTTTAGCTTAAATAATGTAGAATAATACTTCAGAGTATGCTAGCAAATGTTCTGCAGTATGTATTGTGAAATTAATGAGGTTGTGGTAATATGAGATCTCACTACCACACTTTGCCATTAAATGTTTGCTGAAAAGTAGGACAAGGCACAATTCTTTATGGTGGCTGACTCATGAAGAAGTCTGGTATGGCTACTAGGAATCTGCATTATCCTTCAGTGTAAATGGGTATTTGCTCCCTCATGTTGAATGCTGCAGTTATGTACAAAATGTTAAAATCTGGCTTTTCTTTGTTGTGATTTGAATGTTTACAATTTTTACAGAATATTATGCTTAGGTTAGTAGCAGAATTTAAATTGTCTTGGAAACCAGAAGATGTGGTAGACTAAAAGAAAAGCATATATAGTCACGCTGCTTTTGTCTCTCATAATTTCCCAGAGTAGCAGCAGGAATTTCACCTTATTTTACTGCCACACCTAGCTCAAAAAGATGGACTTATTCTGAATTTCAGTCAACTTGGAGATCTGGGATAAGATCCTTAACTGTACTTTTTCAGGTCTTACATGGAACTATCCATTGTATCACTGTGTAACAATGAAAAAAAGACACCTTTTAATTCTATTTTTTTTTTTGTACTGAGCCATCCTTGCTGCTTGCTGAAAATAAGATGTATAATTTATGTTCATTTCCCAGATGATTGACAATTTTGTCCTAAAAGCCTGTAGGACTTTAATACTCCAGAGTCAGCACTCCAAAGACTAGTAACATAAAGCAGCACTCCACTGCAGACAAACTAATCCTCCAACAATGTTTCATTCAATCAAAAATGCTGCAGATTGGAGGTGTTATTGCATGCCTGTGTTTTCAAGAGATTATTGTGAATGAACCGTATTTTCCACTGAATAGTAACAGCAAAACAGCCTACCCATCTAAATGTTTCCCATGATAATTTTGTCCTAAATGAGCAAAGATTGGGAAACAAGCAATTTTTTGTTTTAACCTTTCTCCCTTTGAGTATGCAAACAAAAGCTGTTTTGAGAAAAATTAATACTTGTGTTTTGAATTCCTAAAGTGAAATTTATTTTAAATTATGTGGTACCTCTTTTTGACTAAATATGAAAAAAAAATTACTGAGAAATTGTTTCATTACACATTTGAATCAATTTTGTTACATGTATGTCTAGATGCTTTCCCCATGTATGTTGTTTGTTTTGCAAAATCAATCCCTGATGGGACTTCTCCAGTACATGCAGTTTTCTACAAAATTTGCATTTACAAAATGTGCTGTTTTGGACAAAACATTGTTTCTGATGTTGTGATCTTAGTGGAGTGCCCATATCCTGTTTTTGAGATGCTCAGCTATCTGCCTTTGTGTCTGAAGGTGTTCAAGTGTGTCCTGATGATAGAGTCATATTTAAAAACCAAGATCTGTTGGCAGAAAGAGAGAATGTGGCTAAAGCCTCCGTGGCTGAGGTGACAGGTCAATTCCCAAATTTGCCTTTCCCTTCACTAAAGGCTTGGGCCTGATCCCAAGGGCTCACAAAGGATGGGAGTGGCATAACCTTGTGCCAGTCTCAGGACAGTTTGGAAGTTCCTTAAGTCCTCCCCAGAAAACTCTTTGGTGAAATGCACAAAGATAAGTGATGGTCCAATTGCTGTTGCCATTTTTTTCATAGCAAAACTCAAGTCCCTGCAAATTACTGTCAGACGTAGAGGGGACTCACAGACTTGGCTTGGGGTCTGTGTTCCCCTTTTCAGGCCTATTTGGGAGAAAATGGGTCTGTTCAGGCTTTTCATGGTGAATACCCAGATGTTGGACTGGGTAGCTGTCAGCTGGATGCTTTTCCACAGTCCCACAGTTCATTCCTAAAAGAAAGAATCCCAACAAGGCAGTGAAACCATCTGAACTGTTAACCCAAAGGCAGGGATAGTTGGTGCCCTGTGAAATCCACATTGCCAGAAATCTAATGACAGTGACTGGTTTAGTTATGGGCTGCGCTTTATTTCTGTTAATATCTTCTTCTTAGCAATTAAATGTTTTGGGTTCAAGGCTCAGAGCCTAGCTTCACAGAGCAGAGATGAAATTTCAGCCTAGATTAAGAAGGCTTTTGCTGTAAGGTGCTGTCAAGTATTGCAACAGTACAAATGGACACTTAGAGCTTATTAAACAGGGAACAGCTCCACTGATGCCCACAATCCCACCTGGCATTTTACATGGCTGAGAATGAAGATCAGGGGGATAAAGGTGTGAGCATAATGAAAGCAGTGGGGGAGGGAAGTGGTGGTGATGGAATGTTTGTACTGGTAGTTGTTTTATGAAGAAAATAAAATTAAAAGGAGGGAGAAGGAAGAAAAGAAAAATCAGTGTGTCAGGGGAAGATATGTGTATTTATGACCCAGAGCCTTCTTTCCATCAAGTGAGGGGGGGAAAGGGTCTTTTAGCCAAAGGAGGTCATTCCATGCAACCCTGTAAAGGAAAGAGGATTTTGAACAATGAAAGGTGGGGGGGAGTCTGTTTCTTACACTTTAATGATTTTTTTGCTTCTCATAGATAGGAACTGGAACTCCACACTATTAGCCACAAATGGCATTTTGAAATGACTTTTTTTTTTTGGGCAAACCCAAAAGACATTGCTAAGATTTACATTTTCAAATATATGCTGACCTTTTTTTCCTCTTTCTTTTAGTTCATTTGTCATCAGTATGTAATTGAATCAATATATTTCCTGATCAACCCAAAGATTGAATAAGGTCATGGGAAGCCATGTGTGGACATTAAAAATCATTATTTTACTCAAAATGAGCAGAGATGGCATAGACCATTCAGAGTTCCAAATGAAATTCTATTAGATTCTATTACACTTTTACAATTATAGAGACGTTCCAATATTACAAGGGGAAATGAAGTCATAATAAAAAAGCCCAGAGGTGTATTACAAAGAAATGGGCATACTATTTTTCTAGTTAAAAACTTGATGAAAGGAGCTCTGCTACTTTTCAGTTGCTGAGATGTGACCTTGTTCTTAAAAAAAAAAAAAAGAAAAAAAATACCAGGAGCCAGCTTTCTTCTAACCATTTACATTTCTTGTTTCACAGCATGTTTCTAAGGAGGACAGGATGTTTAATCTGATTTCAATTGTAAAAATATTTATAGAAAAAATGCAATGAAATAGGTGTGATACATTTAAACACAAATTGTTTTAGTGGCTGATACTGGAAAAGTACTTTTGGGGAGCTGCTTGCCTGTTTATGGAAGTTGGAAACATAGGAGCTTTTGGCGTGTAAAATACATGAATCTGATCATTTTATATGCTTTTCCTAACTGTACCTCTTTACTTCATCTCCCCACCTCACTAAAATGCTTAATCTTGGATTTGAGGCAAACTTCTAGAATTTTTTGGGATACGCAGGGTTGGTTTCTGACAGGGAACCATTCCTATATCTTGGGAATGTAGTGGTGCACTGACCTGCAGCTGAGGATAAGGTTAATGCAGAATTTTAAAGGCACATTCAGACTGCCCCATCTTGGCATTCCATGGAGAAGAGTGGAAGAAAACAGCTTGTGGAGCTTGAACTCCATTCCAGGTCTGCAGGAATGGGGGTTGAGGTTTGTGTATTGTCTTTTTTTCTAAGATTCCAACAGGCTGTTCTGTACTTAAATTGAGCTTGTCCAGAGGAGGACAACAGGGCTGGAGAGGGGCTTGGAACACAAACCCTGTGAGGAGCCACTTAGGGAGCTGGGGGTGTTTAGCTTGGAGAAAAGGAGACTCAGGGGTGACCTTGTCACTCTCTACAGCTCCCTGAAGGGTGATTGTAGTCAGGTGGGGTTGGTCTCTTTCTCCAGGCAGCAACTGGAAGAACCAGAGGACACTGTCTCAAGCTGCACCAAGGAAATACAGGTTGGATATTAGGGAAAAGTTTTTTACAAAAAGGGTAATAAAGTATTGGGATAGCCTGCCTGGGGAGGTGGTGGATTCACCACCCCTGGATGTGTTTAAAAGAAGACTGGATGTGGCACTCAGTGTTTAGTTGAGGTGTTAGGGGTGGTTTGGACTTGATCTTGAAGGTCTCTTCCAACCTTGTGATTTGTGAATTCTGTGTGTAAATATTGTAGCCTAGGTAATAAAGAGTTTCTCCAGCACTGCATCCAAGGAAATAGGACAAAGTATTTAGATTGTTCAGACACAAGTTAATTGAAAAATGAAGCAATGAGATGTTGCCCTAGCTATACAAGGAATAAAGGAAAATGGTGCCGTGTATTCCAGTCTCCTAACTGCATATCAAAAAGTTACTAAGGAAATAAAAAACTGAGGAATGGAGATGCAGAAATAGCATAGGTCAAGCATAAAGGTGGAGTCCTACTCCTTCTCGAAGGTTTCTGGAGATCTGCTGAGAAAACCCAGGTTGTGGTGGGAAATGCTTTTGGTGCATATGAGGCTGTGTTTACATACAGGATTCTAGACTGACACACCCTGCAGAAGCATCTCAGTTTCAATGGGGGTATGAGGAGGGAAACAGGGTCTTCCACACAGCTTTTCTAGTCTGCAAGTCAGACGGCAACTTTGAAGGCGTCTATTAAACCCCAGAATAATGTCTATTACCCACTACAATAAATTATAGTCACTTTCAGAAATAAATGCTTCAGAGATCATCAAGTGGAACTTGTGAAGGGGTCAGATAAGAAGCATAATCTCTTCTTTCCAAGGTTTGGAATAGTTGCAGATCTGCTCTGGAAAAATTCCTAGTAATAAGGTCACCACTTGTTTCCTTTTTGCATGGTTAAAGGCAGAAACTGTGTTACAAGACAGAAAGAGGTACTGGAAGAGCCCCCTGGTAATGCCAATGAGGGCTGGAGCATTAATCTTCAGTAGGGTTTCCAATGTTGCCTTTGACTATATTCCCTCAGTACCTGAGCTTGTTTCTGCAAGTTATGAAGTCATCTAAGGTCCCTCCAGGTACTTTTCAGACAGTTTACACAGACAAGTCCACAAACTGTGGATATATTTCCAAAGGTGAGTGAGCTGTGCTGCTGGAGGAGTACTTTCTGAGCACATCTATGATTCAGCCTTTATTTTAATTCATTGCATAAGTGGAATGAATTTGTAATTTCAGGACATAGACAGCAGGTTTGCTCTTGGCTCTCTTGGAAGCTGCCAAGCATTCTGTTCAATGGGCAGTGAAGGATAAGCTCTCTAATATGTTCCACTGGTGCCATGAAGGCTTTTTTCCAGACACCACTTCTGGATGCTTTAGAGTAAATATCATGGAATCATAGAATGGTTTGGGCTGGAAGAGACCTTAGGAAACATCTCATTCCAACCCCACTGCCATGGGCAGGGACAACTTTCACTGGACCAGGCTGCTCAGAGTTCCATCCAACCTGGGCTTGAACATTGTCAGGGATGCAGCATCCACAAATTCTCAAGGCAACTTGTTTCAATGCCTCACCACCCCCAGAGTAAAGAATTTCTTCTGTATATCTAACCTGAACCTGCTCTGTCAATCTGAAGTCATTTCCCTTGTCCTGTCATTGCATGTCCCTGTAAAAATTCCCTCTTGATCTTTCTAGTAAGCTCCCTTCAGGTACTGGAAGGCCACAGTTAGGTCACCTTGAAACCTTTTGCTTTCCAGGCTGGACAAACTCAGTTCTCTCAGCCTTTCCTGACAGGTGCTCCAGTAGATGGTGTCTTGGTTCTGGATAGCAATCCTGCATCTGCTATTTTGACCTCTTAACGTGCAAATCTTTCTTTTTATTTTTTTGTTGGTGGTTGGTTTTTTTAAAATTTTTTTTCCTGTGCAACGGTGTTTTTTTCTTTTTTTTTTTCCACCTGGGGAAGAAACTTCCTAATAGATTGGTGGATTTTATCACCTCTTCAGGACTTATGCAACCTCACAGCTTTCAATCAAATAGTTGCAGAACATATTTTAGCTGTAGGGGTGGCTACTGAATATGTGGTAAATGAATACAAATCTAGATTCTTTCATGTCTCTCCTGGAAAAGGTAATCATGAAAATGTATCTTTACTTGTCTTAAAGCCTCTTGCTGGGATAAATGTCTTTTGAACTGGCATACACCTTACAAGGTCCTGTGCTAGGCCTGTGAAAGGAGTTAGTAGAGAATGGAATGAGAAGGAATGAAAATCTCCTAAAGGGTTGTGTAGTCTGTACTAAATTAGGCTGAAGTCATCTCCAAAGCAAGAGACTGATCTTGAATCTTGAGCACAGATTTCTACCTGCTACCTTCAGGTTGTGCAGTGAGATTTGTTTTAGGCCTGCTGTGGAATGAAAATATGTGCAAGTGTCCTAGCAGCTTTTAAATGGGTAAGTAATAATTGATGAAAGAGTCAATTGCTGGAATGACCTCCCCACACCCTCCCAGCAGTTACTGAGACATTAAAGTGAGAGAGATGGGATCAAGCTAGCAAATGGGAACGTCAGTGCTGTCTTCTCTGGATGATTTCCAGTCACTGCAACTATTTGGAGCCCAGAATATTGTGCGAGAGTTTTGAAAGCAAATGCCTACTGAAAAACTTGATTTAAATGCCATGAGTGTCTAGTGGGCTTTTTCACCTATAAATACTTACAGTCTTGCCATTATTTTTACCCTCTCACATTTGTCAGTATGTTTTTTCTATATGGATAAAAACAACAGGAAAAATTAGAGAAGTAACATTTATTTTTTAAAGCCAAAACTTTTGTCCAGCTCTAGTTAGTATTCATTCTTTCCAAATGTTAACCACAATAATTCATTTTGCCAAACCCCTTGCAAGAAAACAGGTGAATATTTTGTACCAGTTTCACAGAAGCTGACTGATTTGAAGGGCACATTTTGCTTTCCTGTCTTGTACTGGATAGTACCTGCCCTCCTTCATGAGGAGAGCTATTTGAGTCTGACCTTAAATGATTTGTTGAAAGCCAGAAAAGCAGTCAGTGTTAGAGTGGAGGAATTTTGGCTTCTAATCCAGAGTTCAAATGACAAAACCATATATCTGATAAAATGAAACTTAAACCTGTGATACTGCATACCATACAGCACATTTAAAATGCATTTACTTCCCCACCCCAGGAGCTTCAATAGCTCCAAAATAACTTTTAAAAATAAATTGTTTATTGAAAGATTAAGGGCATTTTATTGACTTTGCAGTTATGGCCAATTTCAGTGCATTTTTGTGACAGGATCTAGTCCCAGATAGACTCTTTGCTACGTGTGATGGTTTTATTATGTGAAAGAAGTCTACCTGCTGTTTATCCTTCCCTTGCTCTCATCCTCACAGGCTCCCAAGTTCCCCCAATGCTTTGTATGTCAAACGATCGCTCTGTCTCTATTCAAATCCCTCCTTAAGAGATGACTTCTGTGCAGATTTCCTATAATGATTCCCCCAAGATATCCATACTGATTTGAGACAGGACTTTCATCTATTATGGCATGTGTGGTTGATGACACAATTTCTGAACCTCATACTTCTCTGCTCAAAACAATTTTGAGAAAATCTTTAAGAAAAAAATCACTCTAATTTTTTTGTTCACTTGTCTTATTTTTTTTTCCACCATGCCTCTGTAAGGAAAAAAACCCCTGATTTTAAAAGCCAGGTAAACAAACAGATCAGATTCTAAATATGCAGAATATATGTTAATTAGTTCACAAGGAGTTTAAACACAAGCAGCCTTGTTAAAATCCTGTAGTGATTTTAATCCACATCCAAGTGCATGTAGAGCTCCAATGAAAGTGAATGCATCTGTAAACTTTTGCACTTTGGTGACTCTTGAAGCCTTTCTGGCTTTCCTTTCCTGTGTGTGAGCTGAGCATGGAGTTGGGGTGCTTTTGCAGCCAGTGTCTCTGTTATGAAGAGCAGAGGGAGTCTGCCCCTTGTGAGAGGTTTCCAGCCAGGGAATTTCTTATGTTCAGTTTTTTAAAGCTAGAATTTATTATTGTGTGCAGAGTAGTGCCAGTTCTACTTTTGCAGCTGAGCATTTGCACAAACATAAACATTAAACTAAAATTTTGCTTTCCTTACTTCTTACTTAGCTGTTTAATTTCTTCTTTCCCTCCTCTACTGACTTCCATATTATCACAAATGTAATTTCTTTCTTTAATCAAAATAATATGGGCCGATTCCTTTTTGTGGACAATGGATGCACAATGAGTTGTGAAAATAAGGGGTGTATTGTGTGGTAGTTGCCCACATGACTGTATTAAATAGCCTTCTAAAGCACCTGTGTGCTGCTAATCTCTGCAAATTAGACAGAATTAGCTGACCTTTGGTCTGCTCTGGTATGACAATTTCTATGTTCAAGGAACATTCTGGTAATGTTCTACATCAAGTCACAGAAAATGAGGTGGGGGAAAATATTTGGAAATGGTTTTATTCAGTAGTTTCTAAATTGACTTGTGGTTTGGGGATTTTTTGTTGTTTTGGGGATTTTTTTGTTGTTGTTGTTGATGGGGTTTTTTTTTAATGTTTATTACAGTTGTAGGGGAAAAATTGACCAATAATAGTTGTGATGCAAATAGCTCTTTCTCCTAACAGAGACTGGATGGATATTAAATCCCCAGGAGCCAAATAAACTCTAAGGAGTTCTGTAAAATGACACATAGTTGCAAGGGATTTTGTGACTTATGACCACTGTGCAAGTATGAACCAGCAAGCACTAATAAAAATAGACTTTGTGGAATTGTGGTAATTTTTAATCATAAGCCTAAAATGCTTACAGTATTTCAGTCCACTCTTGTTGAATTTTTGAGTCATGTCTCTTCTGCGTGGCTTAATGTGCTTTAAAAGAGGAGTAATGGCTTTTTAATTTCAGTCCAAGAGAAGTTAGCTTTTGGAAGGTGGGCTGAAAAAATGCAAACCAAAAAGGAAGATACCCCTTCCCCCTGCATTTGTTTTGGATCCTTTGAACTGGAACCTCTGAGATAATAGGTGTATCATGGATATAGATCTCTAATCCATGACCTTATTACAAGTGATAAATTAATATTTGCAAACCTAATTGCCTCACTAATGTGCACCCACACCTGTCCTAACTTACTACTTCCATTTTTCAAGCTGCCAGTGAAAGCAGCTGATCACCATCCTCTACTTAAATAAATCTACATCTAGTGGGCAGAGTGAAGAACAATATCCTACTCACACGCATTAAAAAAGGTGCCAGATGACATGTGGCTAGAAATAGCTAAAAAAAAAAGTGTTTTAACCTAAAAGCTTTGACCAGAAAGCTGTTGAACCCACAGGCTTCACAGATGTACCACCTTGAAGCTAATGGGCTGGGACCAGTATAAATGAGAGGAGAATCTGGTCATTTGTGCCAAAATACCCAGGACCTCTTTTCTCTTGGGTGCTGGGCTCATTCCCCTGTGGCTCCAGTGCTTCTCCTCCTTCTCTCCAGCACACTGTCCCACTCAGCCACAGCCTCTCGGATTCCTGACCGTGTCTGACTGGGACAAGCTGACATTATCAGTCAGCAGGCACCTGGCCAAGTGGAATTTGAAACAATAAATGCTCCTCTGTCATGTAGCAAGGCATATTTCTGCAGGATATGGTCCTGTTAGATGTCCTGAGTAAAGCTGAATTAAATCACTGTGTAGCCTTTTGGAGATGCAGCAGGTTTTACAGTAGTCATATCTCTGGCTTTTGCTCTCAACATGGTGTGTAATATTGTGGTTAAAGGGAACAAACAAATATTTTCCTGACTGCTTCTTCCCCTGGATTCTGGAACCAGAAATCCAAAATATATTTCAGTTCTTTTGCATATGATCTAACCACTTCCCTATTCAATGTTTGTTTTCTCTGATCACCTTAACTTTGTACACCAGGTATTAATCCCACTTTGCACTGGTTTCTCCAATGTGTTTTATTCTCCTAAGAACTCAGTGTCCAGTATGCATATTGATCCCAGTGCACAGGTGCTTGGAACAAAGTGATAAATGGGAATAGATTGATTAGGAAACTCAGCTCTAATTTCTCAAATGTCACTGAATAAGAGATCACTCTCAGGTGAAGCAGGATTTTCTAGTTTGAATACTTCCAAGATTCTTCTGGAATTGCAGCCTTCTGTTTCAGAAATTTTTAGTGGCTTCCTAATAAAAGAATCTCTTCAATATCTTCAGGCTTCCTTCTCGAAACTGAACATGCAGTACTTGAAAAACAAACAAATAAACATCACCAGACAACCCTTCCCCCTTTTCCTGTTCCCCCCCTTACCCTCCCCCCAGAAAGAAAAGGAAACCTTAAACCCCCACAAAACTACCCCCTGCAATATTTCAGCCTTGTGCTATGGTCCTTAAAAAATGAAATACCCTTAGTCATAGGAGATATGAAATTAGAATTATTTTGGAAATCAAGTGCAGGGTCAAGAGGGTAGGGAATTGTATGAGAATTTCCATAAAGAAGGGGAATATACTTCCAGAGGCATATAATGGGCCGATTTAAAATCTGATGTTGACAAAAGAGAATAAGATGAGGAAAGTCAGAGCAAGATACTTAGAATCCAGTGAGTAAAAGCCACAGGTGATTCTTAAATAGGCAGTAAATTAGCAGGAGGATAGATGTTGCCATTTTTATGGTAATAGAAATGCTTTCTGTTTTTTAGCAAGCTTTTAACTTAAAAAATTAACTGAAGAGCAAAGAATAGGAAGGTAATTGTGAATTAGGAGCCAAATTATGCCAGGCACAATTGAATAAGTTCTGACTTTTCTTACTGACAGACATGTATATTAATAGTTGGCACTTATTGAACCAAATATGAATATTCATCTTCATTTATATTTCAAGGCCTTTCATTCCTCAAGGACCACAGTGCTTTTGACCAATTTTCATCCACATTACTAAAATGACAGCTTTCACTCCTGGGCCCTGACAGAGGTCTGCAGAATTCATTGGAGGTCCTGGGAGGAGGGAACCAGCTCCCGCTCCCAGCTGTCCACAAACACTCATTAAGAGAGGCAAATATCCAGCAGAATCTCTGTGAGAATTTTTAATCACGCAAAGGCTCTGCTAATTAGGTAGCTGATGGGGCATAGAGAGCACAAGGACGAATTCTTTAAACAAAGGACTAGAAACTTTAAGAGCTTTAATTACTTGGGCACAGAGTTCATTCCAGAACTTGGGAGCAAATTATTCTAATAACAATAAGACCAAGTAGCAGGCCATATTAGTGAGAATTGTGGGGAAAAGTTCAATCTTCTTGGGCTGTCACAGCTGTGATCGGAGCGTATTGGAAACTGAGGGTATTAATAATAAACTTTATTGTGAGTTGGATTTGATGCAGAAGATTTCCTATGCTCTTCTTTTCTGCTTTCTCAGGGAGTCTTGCACTGTGTCCTACACCTCAAAATGCTGATGTACCTCAAGAAGTGGATACTTTTACACAAATGATGAACAATGCCTATTTTCAAAACAAAATCCCTTTTTTGTTCAGTGCACCAGACTTTCTCCCAAACCTAACAACTGGAAATGTGTTGCCTTCTTGTAGGCTAGAAGAAAATCCATTTCACTGGCTGAAAATTATGGGTTTGGGGTTTTTTTTCTTGTTTTGTAAGTGCATGAATAACATGGCTGGGTTGTATGGTTTCTCCCAGGATGCACTTCAGGCTTAAACAATTTCCAGGTTCACTTTCTCCTAGGTGGAATAAGAAAAAGAGACAGAAATTGCCAAGGAAAGGGAAGATGCAGAATTTTGAGGGACTCAAATTAGAAATTGTGCTCTCCTAGTAGTTAAGAAGAGCATATAGAAAATACACAGTTCTCTTTCCCTTGGAAAGTGGAAAACAGCTGATGTGCCACTCTTGTTATTGCTGCTGAGAAACCTCAGCAAGCTTTGTTTAATTGAGCACAAGGGGCACATTCTGCCTGTATGCTGGATGAGAAACTGATTTTCCTTGTACAATATTTGGGGTGATGGGGTAAGAAGGAAAGGAGATATTTGCTGTCTGTAGTCTTGGACACTTTTGCAGTCAGGGTAGGGGGAACCACCTTCTGGTACACCTGTGTAGATTAGAAATCTTCTGTGAAGATACATATTGAATGTTCTCCATTTTTTTATGAAGGGATAGTAACTTGTCTGGGGCTACTCTCTGACAAGGAGAAAGCTGGTAACTTTTAAAATGTGTTTATATACATTTTAAGAAAACTCTGTTCTAAGCAAAGGGTTGCTTTCCAGTAGTGCAAAACATACACAAGGATTACTCATCTGTTAAATGCTAATGGAAACTTTAGTATCCAAGAACAAGTTCTCCATCTAAGAGACTGCTCAGTGCTGCTGGGGAGATGAGCTTGAATATGTCAGTCGAACATGAGTAAAGAGACAAGTGAAAATGTAAGCTGTGATAATTGAGGGCTAAGTATTCTCAGTGAATAAGTGATGGACTGGGGTTCAGAGTTGCAGAAATAAATTGAAGAAAGAAAAAAAGGATATATCTGCACAGAGAATTGGTCTGATTTAAAACTTCACTATCAGTTTAGAAGCTTGAGCAAATATTCTGCTTGTGTTTGCTATTGAGTTTGCTGCATGCTTTATCCACTGCAGAGGAAAGGCATTTCTGAAGGAAAACAGCTCCAATCTGTGGCTATAGGCAGGCTTTCAGTTTGTGTGGACTTTCCCCACATGAATAAGCAGAGGTTTGAGTGCAGTGATCATAGAGCTGAGTCGTTCCATTAGGAAGTCATTCTGCCCACTGTGGTCTCTCAGCCATTTGTGAGAGCAGCTAGACTAACAAAATGTGGTACTGCCAGAAGAGCTTTTTCTTTTCATTCTTGCTTTTTGCTTTTCTTTTATTTCCCAGGAGAGCAGGTTAAGCTGACATGCAGGAGTAATTCTGTCACCTTAGATCCTAATATTTCTGACAGCAGTAAGAGCAGAATAAACAAGCAGATGGGGGAGAAAATGTCAACAGGAGAAGGGAGAGAAAAGTCCCATATAGGAACTTCTTTTAAAACAATCCTTTTGTAATTTTGAAAAGCACTTAAGCTTCAGGTACACTGTGTTGCCATTCTCTCCCTGGATCCTTTGGGGGAGTGGAAATAGTGCAGTTTGATGCTCATTTCATGTGCTGCTCTGTTTTTCTGCCTGTTGCCTTACTTGCATGTCTGGCCTTGGATAGTCAGCACAACAACAGTAATATCACCAGTCTGACTGCATTGATTTAAACCAAAAAACCCAAACCTAAATCAAAGTTTTTTAAAGCCCAGAGTCCAAGAACATAGCTGAAAGTAATTTTTTTGCATAAAAATATATTTAATCTACTTTTATTGATAAATACTGTTATTTATCTTATTTTAATATTTTACTCTTTAAAATTATATCAAGCAAGGTTTCTCCATTACATTTCTTTTTTTTTTAAGGAAATATAATTGGTGGAAAAAGTGTTTGGCCCTGCTGCATCAGCTTAGCTGTTATGATTCAGATGAAAAATAAAGCTCCAGCTTTTCAGCAGTTCTTTCATATGACAGACCTCACTACAATCTCTTTTTTTGTAAGAGTAAACTGTGTCTTTTTCTTCTGTGGTTTTTAATTGTAGATATTAATTGCCCATTTTGTGTGTTCTGAAACTATGCTCTTTGAACTTGTACAGAGATCCTGAGCACAAAGAAAATGTCTAAGACAAAAAGAGAACAAAGAAGTTTTATCAGCACTGCACCAAAGTTTTAGCTAGGTCCATTTTGGACAGATTGTCAATATCAAGATCCCAAAATGTGAACATTTTTGCACAGAAAGATAGCTGTCTATGGACATTTGTCAACTGTTATGTTCTCTTTTCTATTGGAAAAAGAATCATTCATCATGTTACAATCACTGTCCAGTGCAAAGCTGATCAAGAGGCATAACCATTAATTCATATCTGTCCACAGATGTCAACTCTAAAGATGTATGCAGTTTGTATGAAAATAATAAAAAATATTCAAGTAGTTGAATACAAAAGTCTTTAGAACCACCCTCACGTCCTTTTGGGGGATTTTACCCTGTAATGGGAATGTGAAGGAGCTTGACTTCAGAGTTGATACCTGAGGAAAATAATCTTGAAACTGCAGAAACTGCAAATGGCTCTTGAGTGTGGTTTCTTATCTAGAAAGGGAAATAGAAGAGACAGAGATTTCTACTGATAATGTATTTTGATAGGTTTATGTCAAGAGAAGCTCTGAGAAACTTTTATGGTGCAAAAATATTGGAATTCTTAATATAGGCAGAAAAGCTGCTTTCATATTCATATCCTTACCTAAAGAAAAGAAAATAAGTCTTTCCCCTATCTTTCAGCAGTTAAGAGTTAGACTACTCTCAGGGAAAAAATGTTGAAATTAGGAATATCAGCAAAGCCATTGTTGGATGGCAACACTGGGGGAGATCAGCAGGTTTGTATGGATAAGGCAGACCTAATAGATCCCATACTGATTACACGGTTAAGATGCTGATTGAGAAGAACTTTCACCCCAACCGATGGGATAGTCCTATTCTTCTCCTCAGTAGGATTTCCCTCTCTCCATTTGAAGCTGTGGCTGGGCCTTTGACAAATGCTCAATTTGGAGTACTCAGGCTTAAAATGGAGACTTTTAAAAATCTTTAATTGGGGCTAAGTGCTAGTTCGTCATGCAGCCCATTGTTTAGAACAAGGAGGCAGGACTAAAGAGTTAACTGCTTCCAATTGTAAATGCATCAGTGGCAGGCACATTACAAAGCTCTATACAATCCTGTGGAGTAAATGGTGGACAGCTCATCACAATTAGGCATGGTCATAATGAAGAGCCAGACGAGAGAAAAGGGGGCATGGGGAAAAACAGACCTTTTACAAATGTTTTTATATGAAGAGAAATTATAGCTAAAAGGGATAGTTAATTAGTTTAAAGAATAGGTGGGTAATGCCTTCTCTTTGCAGAAAAAGAAAACTTTGAAAGGATGGAAAATGGGTGAGTTTCTAGCTGCTGATCTGGAAAAGGAGAAAACAATTCAAAGCAATGCTGTACGTGGGTGTTTCTCAAAAGGGGCTGCGGTGGGAAGTGTGTGATCTCAGTAGCTTGCTCTTAGCAGAGGCAGTAGACACTCTTGTGTTTGACAGAGACCCTGCGCGTAGCCTTGTTTCCACTGACATGCATCTGTGTTACTGCAGGTGCTTTGCACAGACAGATACTCACGGTTTGCTTCCAGCTTTGCTCACCTCTGAGGAAGGCAAGGCCCACCTAGCTTCAGCTGAGAAGAATGCAGGGAAGAGCAAAGCTGCAGCCAGCCTTGTGCTCTGCCCTCTCTGAGGTTTTCTGGCTAACCAGTCACCTGTAAAAACAATTTGCATTCTGAAATTTGTTGTTTGGGGAAGCAATAAAGAATGGCAGTCATCTGCAGCAGATTGCTAAAGAGCAGTGTAGGTGTAAACTGAAGTATTGTGCTGCCCATGAGATTCAGGCTGTGGGACACTAATGGGAGGTGAATCTTTTTCCAGCATCACTGAATTTTTGTGTGGCTCTTCCTAGCACAGTCCCACTGTGTGTATCTTGGATAAGATGGGTCTGTGTGTCATTAATAGAAACACAATAGACTCCACAAAGCCTTTTTTGGATAGGTATGTGCAGTCATTTCCCATGAAGTTGATTGAGTTTCTTGCTGCTGGGGTCAACTTCTGTGCTTTGGTTGTGTATTTCTGTGCTACAGCACAGGTTCTGAGAACTACAGGATAACTGCAATCCTTATTTTTTAGTCTGGGATTTTGGAACCACCCTCATCACTCCCTGTTACAGCGGTGGAATCAATGTTGGTGTTGGTGCTGTCTGTGTCTGTCACATGGCACAAAATAGATTATGTTCTAGTAGTGAATGGGATAAGGTTGTTATTTCTCAACTGTTTCTGCCTGTAGCAGCATGTGCTGCGTGCGTTGTGCTCACAAAGAGGAAACTTGTTTGTATGAGAGCCTGATTCTCTGTTAGTAACTGAGTGACTTTTGTGGGACTGCTTTGGTATCTTTTGTCCCAGGGAAAGAAAAATTGGGGTTGCACTTGTCTCTAATCTGTCACCTGAGTTCTCTTGAAATTTTTCTACTTCTACAACATCCATCAGTCTCCAAGGATAAGTAATGTCCACCTACACATGCCAGCAGTTGTGGTATTCCTTCAATAACCAATAGATGCTATTATGGTTTTTGTGGTCAAAGTGGAGACAGGCAAGATGGAATTTTAAAATTCTTCTTTTCCTGCTGTTGAAATCAGTAGTAAGACTCGTGAGGGAACAAAGTTGGGCCTGTTTGTGGCACTTCAAAAAGTTTCATGTAAAATATTTGATGTTTTTCATTACTTGTACATATTTGCTTGTCATGGCTTCATAGTGAAAGCTGTAGCAAAAAGATTGTCTTTCATCATTGTACTCTGCAGACCTAAAATCAATATTTCTGCGACTCCCCTTTTCTTTAAATCATCTCTGATAAGGTCTGCTTTAGCATTTGAATATGTGCAAATAAGATGGATTCGTGCCCCCAATTACATTTGTCTTGTACATGAACAGACAGTATGATCAGAAATTTAAAGGATAAAACCTGTACCAGTGCCTTCATCAGGAGTTATGTAAATATAAGCCCTTTGAAAATTACATTTCATTGGTACAAGTTGATGCAGAAGGGAAACCAGAACCACAGAAGGCAGGTATTCTGCTGAATGATCAGGAATGCAGGAGTGTAAAATTGTAAGTAGTATACAGATTAGACTCTTCAGGTCTCTTCAAACACTTCTTAAAGGTTTTGTTGTTTTGTGGGGCTTTTTTGTTTTTGTTTTTGTTTTTGTTTTTTTTTTTGAAAGAGATAAAGAGAAATTTGTATCATTTATTTTAAGAATGAGGAAAAGTAACATCATCTGTGCTCATGTTTGTTTAGATTTAATAAGGGGCTGGATGCAGGCTGTGGGATGTTGAAAGGGAGAATAGAGAATAGAGGATGCTGCTAGAAGGATAACAGACACTCAACATTGTTCTGAAAGAAATTTTTGTCCTTATCATACTATTATGCAGATAAAATGTTGGAAGAAGGGCCTGCATGAAAATCTTGAAAGAATTAATAGGGTTTTGTGTCAAAGTAATATGCATAAAAACCTAAGGTCAAATAGGAAGTTGGAAGAAAATTTATTTTTCCACTCAACCTTCTAAAAGTAAGTTGTTTTCATTGCTTGCATATCTATGTGGAGACTAAAATTTCAATAAATTATTCAGTTTCTCTGCAGAAAGCTGTCTTCCACCTGTAAAAAACCCTCTTATTCTGGTCTTTATGTGGGTACTGAGTCTGTACCAGAGCAGTCCGTTCCTGTCATTTTACAGAAATATCCATTTTGGAATACTTCATCTCTGAAGTTTGATATAACAGAAGGAAAGCTCTTTCATACACAACCCAGGAGCTGGGTCAGAGAACTAAACATCTTTAGAAAATTGTTTCTGTGAGATTTTATTTTATTTAACTGTTTGGCTAAGCAGGGAGACAAAGTTGGAGGTGATCCAAGCCCAAGAATATGTAACATAAATTTCCAAGGTGCATGAAGAACATATTTGAAAAGAGAGAGCAAGAGATGGGTACAAATAATGAAAAAATCCAACATTTTTAAAGATCATAGTGACAAGGAAAGGTAGCAATTGATGGAGGCCAGGCCTATAATACTTTCTTGCAGTCTTAGCAAAGTTCTAGAGAATTTTTCTGTCAGTCTGTGAAGTATAAATGAGACATTTTGTAAAGACCCTCAGTCAGTCATCTGGTAGAATCCCAGTGGAAAGAGGAATGGATCAGGACAGGACCGTGAGGTCTATGGATAATAAGGTCTCTGCAGAATTGCAGCTCAGCCATGGGCAATTGCAAAGCAGAAATCTCTTCATTACCAAGGTTTTGGTTCTTCTGGAGGGTAATCTGGTAAGAGTGAGCACAGCAGCCTGACCACCCTGCCTCTGTGTGGATGGTTGGTGTGTTCACATTCTCATTTGTATCAGACTGTGGCTGTAAATCAAGCTTTTTCCTGGGCTGCTGTTTACAGAAACAGTGATATTCATTTTAAGCTTCAATGTCTGCAAATTCTTGCTAGCATTTAAATGCTAGCATTTAGCTAGAAACTGTTCTTTGTGAACAGGTATTTTGTCACATCAAGACCTACCAAAAGTCCTTCAACTGCAAGATTTATTAATAATTGGAAATTTGTTATTTAATCTAGAGTTTAAATGTAGTTACATATGCCAACTTAATGCCACAAAATAGCCTAAGAATATTCTTAAGCAGTATGTCAGCTAAATTTTATTGCAGTTCCATTAGTATTACCATTAAGCAGCTGACTAAAGGTCATAATGAATACTTACTATTTTATATCACCCAGGAGGTGCTAAGTACAGCTGGAGTCTATTTCACTACTTGAACACATATAATAGTCGACAAATTGTCGATCAGTGGATATGTCCATCTTATCAAAGTACTTTGTCTGCCCAAGTATGTAGCAGTTCTTCTAGTGTGCATTGCATAATAGATGGAGGTGGAGGTTTTTTTAAAAAAGGGGAAGTTCTTATTAAATGGCTGGTTGTTGTAGTCTTATTTTAAGTACTGCCTATAATTCTGTGCTTGTACTGACATTTCAGTAATGCAGTCAGGGCTTGCATGATTCTTGCTAACCAGTTTAATAAGTGGGGTAACAATTATTGAGATTTCTGGTGTTCAAGATGATGGAAATTATTCTGTAGACTTTATTTTGTTGATGCTTTTTTGGTACTGTTTTTCATAATTTTCTGATCTTGTAATTCCTTATACTGATGCCAGGTTCTGCTGGAACAGCAGGAGGATTATGCCCTTATTGTAATTCTTTAACAGCTGTTGCAAAATAAGTCTTGGCCCTTAACAAACCAGTTCTGTACATTTAGAATGGATTTTTTTAAGAATAGTTGGTGGAAAAAAAATCATCAAAATAGATGGTTTGATTTCTGTGGTGGTTTGAGCTTACTTTACTCTGCATGATGAGTATCAGGCAGAACTGTGTGAGCAGCATGGACTTCGGTTCCTTTTAACTGTTGTTATCTATCTCATGTTGTTCAACAATTTTATTGGCAATAGGAAAGCCCTGGCTTTAAGTAGAAGTACTTAATATTTTCAATTGTTGCTTTCTTGTGTTTCAAGTGGATTTTATGAGTACACAGAGCTACACAGGACAAAAGGACAACTTCTTTATGAAATATGAAAAAATATTCCACAATCGTCTTGCTCCTATTTCTTTTCACTACAGAAAGTCTATGAAACTTCAGACTGCATTCAATTTCACATTCATTTTGGCAGCAATAGTACTGTAAAACTGCTCATTTCCTACAGGGCTTTTGCAATATGTATTTTAGCACACACATTCAGCAACGACTGACTTTTGATCTAAAATGAACTAAAAATACTTTTTATCAAAAATTGCATGTATGTGAATGAAAGAGAAAGGTTAGCCCTCCACTGTGTTTGGCTTAAATTCTTTTGACGTTAACTTGTTCAAAAGAGAATAATTTCCTTTTCTTGATAAACACAAATTTTATTATTTTCAGCAGGAAATCTTCCCTTTTAGTCCATTAGCACTAGGCAATCTCTTCCTATTAGTAGCAAATTGCAAGATAAGAAAGGGTTAAATTTTTATGGCAAAATATCTCATTGATCTTATCATTCTGAGTAATTAGGCAATTCAGCAGGACAGTTCAATGAGACTTGATGTTCAAATGCTGCTCTTCTCCATATCTCGCCCTGGCTGAAGCTGGGAGTGTAACTGAGGCCACAAAAGCAATGGGATATCTCAGAAATGTCCCAAATCTCCTGGTTATCACCAAAGTATGGGCTGGTCAGGTGGGCCATAGCAGAGCTGCAAGTTGAAATTTTGCCTTCCCCTAAAGGGACCAAATATATCTGTCTTAGACTTCCCTGTCAGAATATCTCAGTCTGATGAAACAGTGAAGCTGCAAGGAGATTCAATGGAAATTGAGAAAATGTAGACAGAAAAATTGGAATGAAAATTGAGAGATATTTTAAGAGTATTCAAGATTTAAAAACCCGAATGTTCTCTACTGTGTCAGAGGGAAATAGAAGCCACACTTGTAATAAGTGGCTTTTATGCTCTCCATACACTCACATATCAGTTGACATCTCTGTAAAGTCCTTTCAGACTAGAAGTAATGGAATATAAAAATTCAAAAGAGAAGAAATGATGATTCCTGCTGACAGAATCAAGTACTATGGCTTTTGCAGCATGTTTAGGGTAAAAAAAATAGTCCCCAAGTATCCACAAACACAAAGAATTGTATCGATCATTTACTGGATGTGAACTTCCAAATTCTTCTTAGTGCAGAAAAAAACCTCCCAGATATGATTAAATAAACCCTTAACTTGCATTTGGACAGAAACACAGTGATGTGTCCAAATACTATATAAGTGCAATGAACAACTTCAAAATCCATTAGTTACTTAGCTAAAGAAGGTCTTTAAAAAATAATCATTTTGGGTTTAGTTCAAGCAGGCTTAGGTGACCTCAGTGCAAGAGTCCTAAAAGACTTTGCTTAGATGATTTCTGGTCAACCTCTTTATTTTTTATTAAAAGGTGATTTTTCTTTTTGCATATTTTAAAACTGAAGTCATAAAATTGTGCTAGTGTACAGAACTGCCAGCAGAATGGTTTAGATTTGTATAAATTATTCAACTTGCTATTGATTGCAGGTAAAAGAATGGAAATGTTGATCATGAATTCAATAAAGAATTACAGAATGGAAGCGAAATTCATGGCTGTCACATAGTTTTATGATGAGAACACCTTGTAAAACAAACTTTCAGATTCTTCATGTGGTTGTAAGTCTAATGAATGTACTGTCTAGACAGAGGGTATTTAGGCTTCAAAAAACTCCTGGTGCCACGTTGGAATTAAGAGGTGCAGTAGCACTGTCACAGTAGTATCCAGCAAACAAATTGAAAGTGGCCTCGCTGGCAGATGCCAAAGAGGAGTTTTAAGTGAAGAGTGCTTACACTGTGGGATGTTTCCAATGGCATCCTGCTGGGACTGATTCTGCCAGTGTTTGGTGTCATCTTCACTGACAGGACACAAAGTCACAACATGCTGGCTGAGAAAATTTTTGGACTAAGATTAGTAGAAAATTATGAGGGAGGGCATCCTCAGGATTTTTTCACTTTGTGTCATATAGACTCTGCTTTCTTGGAATAAAATGTATTTTGACACACTCAGGTGTAAGGCTGTACAGAGGAGACAAATATCAACAGGAATGACAACTGCATCCTGTGAAACAGTCACTGACTGAAGAGATTTTGAGGTCACAGTGGCGAGAGTGATGAACTGGAGATCTTAGGGAAGTGTGCTTAGAAAAGCCAGTGGGATTCCTGGATGTGGCAGTAGTGGGCTGGAAAGTGACTTTTACCTCCAACTGAGTAACTGTTTCCCAATCAATACTCTGCTAACTGTTCTCTTACAGACCCTTTGTGTTATCAAGGGAGGCAGCTTGTCCCTGTCATTGTTGTTCATGCTTCTTCAGCTCAATGTTATAGGCAGAAGGTTATGAAGCAGAAGAACAGGCACACAAGCAATTTCTCAGATAAAAGCCCCAAAGTACAGAACTTTTTCACCTGAGATGGTCTGTGGTCAAGGAAGACTTGTGCTCCTGGAGCTGTTAGTGGTTCCATGCAGCTTTTCTGTGTGACGTGGAGGTGGTTTCGACACCACTTGTGGTGGTAGGAGAGAAAGTTGTGATCCTTGCTCTTGAGATGCATTTCTGTAGGGGGATACCATATAATAAAGAGAGTGTAGAAAGTAATCTTAGCCCTAAGGAGTTGCAGCTGGGCTAATTATCAAAGATTAGGAACAGGCCTGACTTTAACAGGCCACAGCTGTAAGCAATGAGAAGAGCACTATAAAAGAGTGGGTTGGTTGAGAAGGGAGCTGGAGTCAGCTGGCTGCTTTGTGAAGAGGAAAGAGTCAGTGCTCTGAGGAGATGCCCACGAGAAACACCAAGAAGGTATGGAACTTTTGTGGTAAGGAGACAACTGTATGGAACCCCTGCAATAAGATGACAACACATTTCCTCTGGGTCATCATAGGAATCATGCTCTGATTTAATGATTTGAAGTCATGCCATCTGCAGAGTAGGACCAGTGCCTCTCCCCAGTCCTGGGGGCAATCTGAGGGTGAGCACGTTAATGGCAGTGTGAGAACATTGCAGCAGTGAGCCCCTTGGGAAGAGCTTTGGAGCAAATGGGACAAACAACTTGTGTAGGGGGATATAAAGGAATCTGCTCAGGCAAATGTCTTCCTCAAAATCCTCTGCAGAAATATCAGCCAGTCTTAATGAAAACTGACTGCAAGTTTGTTTGAAAACTGTTTTTAAATGTTTAAGACTTAATTTTGAATGTGTTGGCATTTGTGTATTTGTAGAGGTACTTCAGTTCCATTTAAGCACTGGATATCCATTTACATTCTAGAATGTATCACTCCTTTATTAAATATATACTCCAAGGCCCTAACACACTGTCTCCAAGTTCTACATTCATGTATTCTTTATCACTTCTAAAACATTTAGTTCTGTGTAAAACATTTAAGTTCCTTGCTGTCTGTAAGTATTGTGGTAGCCGTGCACATGGCCAGAGAAGACAAAGATTGACTGTTTATTAACATATTAATTAATATTTTAAAACTCAGCAAGTCATTTTAAATGACATAAATACAAAGACATCTTCATACAGAAGTGTTTTTGGATGAAGTATAACTTATTGGAAGACAGTAAGCCTAAATATGTGGAAAGAGCAGAATAATGCTCAAACTGGTTAAAATAAGCTACATGCTTGTTTCAAAAAAATGTTTCCTGACAAAAATTTTAATGTTTTTCTTGCTTTTAGGTAGCCAGAATCTTATTAGCGTTTTTTTCCAAGTTCTTTGCAAGGGGTAGTAGCTCAGTTATTCTATAGCTAACTGACAATAATTAGCCTATTATGATGATTAATGCTTATTCAGGACATTTAATTTGCATGCTATGAGCATGGTGAGACAGCTAATTTGAAGTTATGCCAAATACAGTGTTTAGTTTTTATATACAACATTTGTTTGCCTTTCGAAATATAAAATAATTGACAAGAATAATCATAGCTGAGGATATTAGGTCAGCAAGTTTTCATTTCTCCTTTTAATAACAATGATGTGTTACTTAGTGAACCAATTAGCAAGGTAAACTTTACTTGCATTAAAAAATGCGTAAGGCTAAGGAAGAATTTCTAAATTGTAGTTAATGGAATGTCAACAAAGATGCATATTCTGTCATTCTTGCCCAGGTGAGAACCATCTGTCCCAGATAGATAGCATTTCTCCAACTTCTCACAAGGAAGAAGGATACAAGGTCATTTTTATGCACCTTGTAATCAGGACTGACTTTATGAAAGTCAATTAAGCTACTAGGCCTGAGCCATAGTTTCAAAGAAATAGACAGAGAAAGAATAAATGTCTTTAATCATGGTTACTAGAAGCCTTCACTTTTTCCCTCAGGAAATGCCTATATATTCATGTGGAACTTGCAACCTGTTCAGGACATTTGGAGGGGTAAATTTTCCTTGCTGCTTCTGATTGCTCAGGTTCTTTGACCCAGACAGCAGAACACATTTCAAAATGCGATACTCTTCTCCAAAAGCTTCAGTGACTCTAGATTTGAAGCTTAATTCTCTTTAAGCATGCTTCAGAACAAAAAACCAAATGGGAAACATGTAGAGGCTCCTGGGAGAAAAAGAATGTCTGCAGTAGTGTTTGGAAAGTGGTCTGGAGCCTTTGGAAGATAAGGGGAAAGACAAGTTTCTCTATGGGGGAAGCGTTGGGCTTTCCGTCAAAGTCTTCCTTAGGCTTCAGCCTTTGAAGCAGCAGGCATTGCAAAATTCCTCTTTGGGTACCATGTAAAAGTAGATAGCACATCTGTGTTCATGTACCAGTCCAACCAGTCATCTCTGCTTGTGCTTGTTTTCTGCAGAAGGCATTTCTGGCTGGTCTTTGCAGCTAAGCAAATGGCTGGACTGTGGGTCACTGATGAGAAACAGAAAAATCTATCTTTTGTGCAGTGCCAAAATGTATATTTTTAATTTTTTTAATCGTTTATCAGTGTCAAATTTTAAATACCTGGGATGAGTTGCAGGATATTCATTCTCATACGTGCCATTGTTTCCTCAAACTGCTGAGAAAGCAAAGTGTCTGGATGCTTTCTGACTCTTAGGAATAAGAGGAGGAAGAGACAATTGTTCTCCTAGAGATGATGACAAGACCCCAAGTCTGTCATTTGCCCAGGGTCCTTTTAACCTTTTGTTATTTGGAAGAAGCTGGCAGTCTGTATTAATCTGTGTGAAAAATAGTGGACCTGTTTCTGTCCATTTGACCTCCCCTACCCTGAAAGGATCACAAGCCAGCCAGGCAGGTTATACCCAGCCCTTCCTGCAGCACTGCCACGTCCTTGCTGAAGCACAGCCACAGCATTTACCACACTCTTGCAAGGAGCCAATGGATCCTGAATCCATTAAAGTGGAATAGAGCAGCTCTGCCTGCACATGGTGAGCTGAGGAAGCCCAGGCATGGACTGCTGTGCATCCCCAGGGCTTCTCCAGTGCCCCACAGCCATGGCAAGGTTCTTGCCCAAGTGTGGGGCAGGGGTTTGCTGAGAGCTGAGGTCCTTTATTGAGCAGGATGAATGAGGGCTGCTCCCATGGTGAGGCTGGGAAGAATTTGGCCCACAGACAAATGTGGCCCATGCCACACCACTTAGGGCTTTGTCCCCTTTTTGTTTACAATTACAGCCATAGAAAAATGAGAAACTGTTCACAGTTTCTCAGTAAGAATATGGGGAATCACTGGTTATCCACCACCTACTTAGATCCTCTTTATTTTATTTTTCTATTACATCTCCCAATACTTCATTACCACCTTTGTAACTTAGAGGAGTGCAGGGACCAATTTAAAATCCATTGAAAGAGCCTTTGGCTTTCTGTAGTGGCTCCTGGATCAGGGCCAGGGGGTATAAACTGCTAGTGGCAAGTTTACAACAGTGCTCCCTTTGTGGGTGCCACTGCTGGGGCTTACTGAGGTGGCTGAACACTCTAACAAAAGTGATTTTGCATATTAACCCGGTGACAAGCTGTGTGTTCTCAGTGGGAACTCTTCCAAATTTTTAAAAACAATTATAGTTCTCTATCAATGAATGCTGGACTATCACATTCTGCCAACACAGGGAAGCTTCAGAGAGGATTTTTTGGGCAATGCTGAATCTCCCTCTGTCTTTGTACTCTAACTAATCTAATCAAAGATTAATTTGTTGCTTGCTTTATTATCCCTGTATTCAAACACACACAATGAAGTATTTTGTGAGCATACTTCTGAAATAGATTCTAGCAAGGTTAAAAAAAAATCAGCTTCCTTGCACTGTGTATATACCCACTTAGTACCACACTAGTCATGCATTAAAAATACCTCTGATCTGCTATTGCCAGAGAAAATTAACTGTAAACTGAAAGGAAAAGTGGTGCATTGCACTTCAGTCTCAATCCTACCCTTTCAGTCTTGGATTTATTCACATTGAGAGCAATATAAATACATTAGTCAGTAATTTGGTTTTTACTCATTCACAGGCAAAAATCATCATTTCCTTAGTTTGACAAAAACTGTTCTGATGGAAATGCAAATCTCCCGGAAAGGTTCAGACATGGTTTAAATTGTCCATTGCGTATTTTTGATCACTTACATGGATTCAAGGACTACCCCACTTGAAGCAAAGCTCTCATTTAAGCCAAAGAATGAAACATGTTCCTGGGTGAGCAGCTGCCTAAGAAAAGTACAGCATTAAATTCTACCTGTGTTGGTGGTTAGAAAGCAAAGAGGTTGCATTACTAATGAGTAAATCAAACTGATGAGTCATTGCAACATGTTATTTCTTTTTTAAAATTTGAAACAGTTCTTAGTTGAACCGTGTTAAAACTCAGAGAGTAGGTTCACAGTAGGTTTTCTAATAAAGGATTTTTTTTTTTGTTACATATGGGATAATTTGTAGTTAGGTTTCATTTTTGCTGTTGTTGAAAACTTAGCTTAAACCTGTGCTTGAGAAGCTTGGAAGTGCCCGATATATTTCTGCAGCCTTGAAATCACCATGTACAAACAAAAAATCCAGCCAAAAAATCTCTGTGGAAGTTGCAGTGATGATTTCCCAGCAACCAGTGGCTTGTGGCTTGCAAAGCATTTTTTTTTTTTTTACTATTTCAGCTGTGATTTGCTACATTCTGCTCTTCTTTTTGCATGACATGTAAAGGTCCCTTGTTGTTTGTATATCATTGATACAATTCTCCTGCAACCAAAAACAAAGAAGGCAGTAGTGCTTTTAATAGAGGGTGCCTGATTGATAAGCTAGTTGCAGCCAAACCTGCTCTGGCTAATTGTCTTTCAAATGCCCTCATTAATCAAACAGAGGAGTAAGTCTGACAGGAGAGCTGTCACTGTTTTCATGATTTCCTACCACTCACCTCACAGTGTGAGACCTGGCTGGGTACCCAAATCATGGCCTTTAAACAGTTTTAATGCCTGCTCACTGCAGAGCACACCTGGCTTTGGTGGGATGGGGGCCTGCCCAACTCTGAGCCATGATCTATCCCAGGAGACCAATTTAGCAGTTATTTAATGATTCATAGCTTGATGTCTGGAAATGAGTGCTCCACACGATAACATACATAAACAAATTTAATTAGTTTTTGCCTTTTTTGCATAAGTAGCCACCAGTGTATTAAAGCTGCAAACAAAACAGGTAGGCTGCCTGGAAAGTCATTGAAACTGGTTAACAGCAGATCTTTGTAAAAGGCTGTGGAGCTTTCTTTCATCTGCTGATAGTCACTGATGCCTCTTTGGCCAGGTCCTGAAGTTGCTGGGTTTGCTCATTAAGAACAGGGGAAGCAGTTATCTCAACTAGCTTTTGGCCAGGTGTTGGAATTACAAATCTACAGCAAAAACTGGCAGTCTCTCATCTACTGCCTTTCAAAGCTGCAGAACCTAGTATTTTTTTGAAACTGTTTTTAAAGGATGTGCTTCATACTTCATTTATTTCCTGTTTTGCAATCTATTAGAAGTATTATTTAGTAAACATCAACCAGAGTTATTGTTCAGAGATAGGGATTTTATATATTTGCATTTTTATTGAATGTACATGAAAACATTGCAAAATTATTTCTAGTTGTGCATGTTACAATATAGGGCAAAATGCTTAATGCTTAAGAAAGCAGATTGAAAGCTTTAGGGACAGAATATTTTTTTAACCTTCTTTTGCAACATTGCATAATTAACACTGGTGATGTATGAAGTGTATGGGGGTTTGTTTATCTGCTGTTAGGTTTTTCATATTCTCTGTGGAGCAGAATTCTAGGATTGATAGTCCAGAATAATATCTTGTCATTCTCCTAAGCAATATAAGTAAATATATTTTGCATGAAAAAATGTTACATTTTGCATATATTCATATTAAGTGAAATTCTTACTTTAATAATATTTCAGGGCTCAAAATGATTCAGAGACACACGTTACAAATATTTTATACTGCAGGGTTTCTTTGAACTCCAGACAGCAGAGCAATATAGCTTGTCTTTTTTTCTTCATCTGGGATTAGCTTCTACCCACCAAGTGGAATATTTGCTCCTATGAGAGGTGCCTTTTTCTTTAATAGGGCAGTTTGATCATAAATTTTAGCAGATCTTGGTTTTAGATTACCAACTCTCTAAACCAGACACCTTGTTCTCCTGAGCACACAGAGGAAAATCTTAGCATGGAACATGCTGGTTCCAGGAATCCTGCAGTCATCACTTTAAAAATGTGCTTGATGTCAGACTTGAGCAAGGGGGACCAAACCATGATTTAAGATGATATGCTGCTATCCAAAAGTGAAATTCTGTCTCCACAAAGCTCAGTGGAAACTTCATTATTGGTCTCAGTGGGGCCAAATTTTATTTTTGCTGAGGTATTGTGAACTTTGGAAGCAATTTAGACTAGAAAGAAGGTGGGGACAGGGGACAAATTGCTTTTGGCCTTTTTATTTTAGAAATTTAACAGAGACCATTGGCTCGTTTCTACCAGTAACTCCCAACACCTATTGGAAAATGTATTTTCTCTGAGTCACTATTAATTTTATATCAGGGTGTTTTGTTTTACTATGAGAGACAGAGTTCCAAGTGGTGTGATTTATAGGACATGTATACCTAGGTAGATATTGCCTCATGTTTTCTCTTCTCTATAACCCAAAACAAAGAGCCTTAAAGAGATATATTAAAATCTAGGTACCTGCTCCTAAAATTTGACCGACTTTAACAAAACCAGTAGTGTCTAGGTAAACATTTCCAAAGGCCTGTGATTGATTTTATGAACTCATTCAATGCCTGTGGGTTGTGCTCTGTGGACACTCATAAGGATTTCTGATTAGTGTCATCGTGCCCCCTATAAATCTATTTTCTTGGGAGTCTATATCTTGGTAATAAAAACTTGTCCTGCAGTGAAAGGTTCTTGGCATAATAGCAGAATTATTGCTATTTTTACTGCATTTGAAAAGCAATTCTTGCACCTTCTCGCCATCCTCTAGAAACAGTCTTTTTTTTTTTTTCTGCATATAATGCAATCCCAATACATTTCTTTGGTGATTTAATTAGGTAATATTAATCAGTATACCCTTCCTTTCTTGCATAGATTGTTGTGGGCTGTACAGGTCCAACCTTGTCACTGTTGTCTGCTTGTGTTGACCCTGGGCAGACTTAGTCCATTTTCCTCACTTGGGAAAATCTGTCAGCTTCTGCCTGTATTCCTGTTGTCTCTTCCAGATTTGGACCCCCCAGATCAGGATGGCTCTTTAAGATACAGTGAGGAATCAAACTTTGTATTTAAGTGCCATTCCAAGAGCTATGAGGTGTCACACCATTTTAAGACTTCACTTGTGGGTTCTTCAGCTGTGACCAGGAGCCCTTTCAGGCTTGATGATCTGAAGTTTGGTGTATGTTGAAAAGGGCCCATAGGTCTGTCAAAGAGGCACAGATTTGACAGGATCCACAAAACAGACCATACAACACCTAATTTCTCTTGAGCCTGGCCCGAGCCTGCTGCTCAGAGTTAGTGCAGGTATCACTGCATAAATTGCTGCTGTGCCTGCCCCACAGGGAGGGGCAGTGCTGCCTTCTGTGTAACAGGTGATGGTTTCGCTGTCCAGGTAAATGAAGAGTTTCTTTTTATCCTGACTGGCCTCCTAGTGGCAGTGATTCCCCTCTGCAGCCAGCTCAATAAAACATTTGCATGGGAAATAAATTTAGTGATTTATGGTTTAGGTCTTTCTATAGAATATTCAGTGTATTTGGTGTTGAGAGAGACACTCTGCTATTCCCTTTTGAGATCAGGCTTTAGTTAAACCTATGCTTTATTTATTTGTGGAGCTGTTGTGAATCATGCAGAAAAGTTACAAAATGCTTCCCTAAAATGCTTCCCTAAAACAACTGCTGGGTGTAGCATCTGACTGCAGGTAGTTAAGACCAACAGGGTTTAAAATTGCTAAAATTCAGGAAGTGGGTAGGAATTGGAAGATGACAATTCCTGTGTGGGTTGAGCATCTGGAGCCAGCACTATTCCCAGCCTGGCCACGCTGGGATTCTGCTTTTGCATGAGCAGGAGAGGAGAATCTGCCATGGGGCAGTTGCAGGAAGATCAGTAATCAGATCCCTGATAACCTGAGTGACTGCTGCAGGCACACTGGAGCAAACAGATTGCACTGCAGCAACATGGTGCAGAGTGATCTTGTGGGTTAGATCTGAAATAACTGGATAGAGATGAATAAAACTGATTAATTTTTTGGATGGTTTTATTTGGTCGTGTGCCAAAACTTATTTTCTTTTATCTAGTGATAATATTTGTGATATATTGAGAATAAACAAGATTAGAAGGAGTTTTCATTAGTAGTAAAAAGGCTATTTCATCTTACATTTTCTTTTGTTTTTTCTCATATATAATTTTAACTATAATTTCAACAGTTTATTAGCTACAGCTTTTTCAAAAAACAAGAAAAAGATACCAAGAACATACAAAACCAAGGTGGTAATATAGTACTTATAGGACAATTTTGGTTTTTTCTGTTGCAGAAATGATGTTGCTCATTCAGGTCTGGTGAGAAGGATGTGGGAGTACATCAGTGGAGAAAGGCATAGTAAGAATTTGTCACTAAAAGAAAAACATACAGGATTGTCATCTAAGTTAAATGCTGATGGATCATGGATTGGGTTTGATCTGAGTGTTCTTTTAGCTCTTAGGTATGGAGTATATCTGTGAGTACAGTGCTAATGGTGATTATTGCTGTGGTGGATCACCTGCTAAAAAATAATAATTGAAAGGACCTTCCTGAATTGTAACATCACCTTATCCCATGGGAAAAATGCATAGATGGGAAGAGATCCATTATGAAATGGAGGTAGATGGAGCAGGTTTTCTCTCTTTCAATATTTTCCAGTACTTTATTTGTTGTTATGAAGTCTTAAAACTAAAAACTGAAATTTCATATCAAACTTCAGCAGAAAAATATGGTTTGGTTACTGGTAGAAGAAGCTGATTGGATTTTGGTTTATAATAACAAAGGTGTTTGGGCTGAAAGTGCTTTACTGATGGATTCAGAACAGCTATCTGGTGTAAGTCAGCTCTGAGTAGGACATAAGAAACCCAAGAGTCGCTACTTCAGCGAAGTCATGCTCATTTTTGCCTTTTAATTGTTTTTATTGTGTGAACTTACCGTCTTGAAACTGTGACTGATTAAAACAGAAGTGTTGTTTCTATAAGGGACAGGATTGTGAAAGTCAACTGAAATATAACACAGGAGTTTGGTGTGAAAGTTTTCATTTCAAGAAACAGGTATGTAACACTGCTGATATGTCAGTGATGCTGGCTTTGAACTCTGGAAATTGTGGGTGAAATTCAGATGTCTTCACCAAGATATCAGAAATGCAGATATCAAAGGCTGGGGGGTCACCCTAGATTGACTTTACAGTCAGTTGAGGAAAAATGGGCACCTTCAGAGAGTGACTCATCTCAGCCTAAAATAGGCAGGTCAGGCAACTCGCCCTCTGGAGACGCCTGTTTCTCTGCACTGACTGTAGGGAAGCCTACAGTGACAAACTCAGAATCCAATGTGTAACCTTCCAGTGTCTGAAGCCAGGCTGGATGAATCTCACCCTGTGGTAGCAAGGACAGGCTCTACCAGCTGTACTAGTGTGAATAACACCTTCCTGGGCTGCTCCAGTGGCACTGCTTCTGGGGGTAATTGAGAAGGTCTGGCTGAGAAATTCTGAGGGTCCTCAAAACTCTGAATGATCCCCATGATGATTTTTGAGGCTTGTTTACTTTTTGGTTCATTGGGAGTATGTAGTTTTATTTTAATTGTGTAAAAAAAAAAAAGGAAAATCTGGTAGTTTGTGTTTGTTTCTTTTTTTTTTCCCTGTGGAATTTTAAAAATGAAGGTATATTTTTTTCTGTTGGGTGGTAAAACTTGCTGTGGGATTTTGTCAGAAGCCAATGGCTGTCTATTTTTTGTCCCATTTGCCTTCTCCACTTGTAGTGTTGCAGAGTGTAGATAGATAGTGGCTACCCTGTTAATCCAGCAAGCATGGAGGAACTGGGTAGACATTTTTTGAAAGGCTGGCGAGGTATGCTGGGTTTGGAGGATGTCTGTGAGATTGAAGATCCAGTTAGATTTGTAGTCATAATCCTTGCCTGCTTAAAATAATAAAAAAAATTGAGAAGGATATGGGAATGAATAGTGTTGTTGTTTTATACATTTGCTATTAATAGAGTTAATGGAGGAAATGTTAATAGGAAGGATATAATATTATAAAAATATTGAGAGAGAAATTGTGGTTTTGTGTAGTTTACGAATTAGAAAAGCAAGATTGCTCAGAAGACCCTTGCTTAAAAGGGAATTGCCCTGAGCACTGAGCTGTACTGTGATAGAATATGTTCAGCCTTTTAGGTCACAGGATACTTTTCATGCTGAACTCCTGTAAATACAAACCAGTTTGAACATAACAGGAGCACAAGGGCTTTTTTGCTTCTTCCAGAAATCCCCAGAAGTGGGAGGATGAAAAAAGTCCCAATAGTATTTATGACTTTTATTTTCTGTTGTTCAGAGAACCTGCCAAACATATAATAATTAGAACTTTGTGCTTGAGGTCATAGTGGTTCAGTGAATTTATACCTGAGCTGATGTTTTCAGTCACAGAGAGTTCTGAATTTTCTGACAGTCATAGATGGGGTAAAGTGGTCCAATAGTTCAACACACTTGTAACCTGCTGTTATTTGTTTTTTATTGGTTTTTTTCATGTCTTGACAAATACTAAAAATAGGACATATATTGTTCCAAATCTTGAATGTACCAAGTGACTAAAATAAAAATCTGAGAGATAGAGGAAGGAAGCTTAAATTTTTACAACTTACATCTTCTCTTGCTCATATGTCTGCAAACAAAGCCCTTTCTTATTTAAGTATTTCCCAATATAACCTACCATGTTGAATGTTCTATATGAGTTTAGCTGTTTGTAATTTACCAGAAAAACAAGAGGAAAGAGTGCAGAGAAAGCAGGCTGCATACTTTGAACTGAAATTGTGCACCACCTTCATTAATAGTGCTAGGATCTCTAAACAGGCATCAGTGAACCTTTGTAAATTTAAATTTAGCCAGGCATGTTGTGTAATACTCTGTATTGCTCTGCAGACAGCTCAGAGGTGAGGCAGTTCTGAGCACGTGCTGGCAGCTGTGTGCATGTTGCTAATCAATCTTGTGTGTACAACTTAGGGGCTGCTTCACCTACGTTTACTTTTCATTTAGACCTTTTCAATTACCCATTCAAAAATCTTTGAAGACTGTTCCTCAGTCCTGTAATCTCTCTTCAATGAAAATGAGTGGAGCCACAAGGAGAACTAGAATAGGATTCATTCTCTTCTGTGCAAAAAAGAATGGATAAAAGCTTGACTTTAATACAGGTGTATGATAACACTGCTGCTATAAGGCCCCTTTTGGCCACATGGCAAACGAGCTGAAATAAATCTGTTCCTTATCATGCAAGGCCTTCCTAATTAATTGGAGAAATCCTTCCTCAGAAAGATGAAGAGAACTGAGTACACTAATGCTGGGAAAGGGCAAATTTACCTGTACTTCTCTAATTGCCACCATCTGCAATCTGGAGGCAGGTAAAACTGTTGAAATAGGAGCATTGCTTTCAATGCAAGTGAAATTGAGAGAGTGGGATAATTCTTTCAGAAGTAGAAAAAATAATTTTACCTTCACTAAAAGTTGGGGGATTGTCTTTCCTATATTGGAATGGCTGGAAAGTAATTTTATAGACCCGTTTTTGACTTGGTTCACTTGGAGTCTGACTTATTTACTTGAAAAATATTTATATGGAAACATAGTGGAACGTCTTAGCTACACTGATTTTCATCACAGTGGCAGTCTTGATGACCTTCTCCCAGGACTGCCATAATCACTCAAAACAGTCTATATTTTGAGTTTTACAGAATATCTTCTTGAGTTCAATTTCAGAATAATCACAGTGCTGTTATACTTTGAAAATAATAACTATTTGCATGGGGTTTAAGAGGTGTTTTAGGGCCTGGCATCCAGTGAAATTTCTCAGGTTGTCAAAAGGATGGTTTGAGTAACTCTTTGAGAAGCACAGTTAATGCAAGGGCATGATCATTTTTGCTCTCACAGGACTGATGGCATGATTAGCCCATTAAAAATCTGTATCACCAGGCAGGTATTTCTTTGCTATGGATCCCCAGGAGTTAGAATATTCATCATTTTGAGAAAATACTCATCACTGTTGGATTTACCAGAAAGTTCCACCTTTTTTTTGGTGTTATCCTAATGTTCTGGTAATAGAAAAATTGTAAAATTTCTGTGTTGATCCAGTAACTGGATGTGATTTTTTTTCCACTATACATTTCCCATGAGGAAATGCTCGAGTGGATTTATCTCTGTCAGTTATATAAAATTATATACCTTCTTATTTACAGGCAAGAGTACTCTGGGTGTAGAAATGGAAATCTCAGACTTGACAAGGTTACCCTGAAAAAATGTGAAATGGCATGGCTGCTGGCCTAATTACCCTTTCCTTGTTGGGTTCAAACATGTGAGTAACAGGCAGTGACTTGAGCAAACACTGGAAATTTTGTTGAGGAAACAAGAAGTGAAATGGGGGCGCATGTAGCTGTTTGTGTTGGTTGCTCCAGTCAAGGCAGTGTTCAAATGATGGTAGCCTTCTTTCTAAGACTCATCATTTTCTCTGAGAGTACATTTGCATAAGGGTTTTACTTCAGGAGAAAAGAATGCTTGTTCTCACTTGCCCTGCTTTGGTAGTAGCATGGAAGTCTTGGAAATGCAAGGCCTAACACATCCATGTGGGTCCAAACCTGGGCGGCTGAGGTGCTGTACAGAAACTAATAAATACCACCTTACTGCATGGGTACTAACTGAGATATATCATCATCTCCAATCTTAGCAAATAGCCTCTGTGAAATACAGATATTTTCGTCAGTACACTTGGTTATCTTTAACCAAAGTGGTCTCCAAAATTCACTTTGCCAGCTCTAATGGATTGAGGTTTTCTGGACAGCAGTCCCTTGTGTGCCTTTTAAGGGAATGCAGCATGAAGGGTTTCTCGTATTGTAAACTTAACAGACATATTCTCTTGTATTTGAAACATGACACACACCTTGGTTTTACTTTCTTTATATCATCCTCCCCATCTCATCGGACTTGTCTTTTGTTTTATGGGAAAAATTTTGAATGCAAAGTCGATTTATTGAGACATTTTTCTTGAATGCCATTGTGTACGTTCTGTGTAAGTTGGCTGCTGCAGGTACTGCAAAATTTTGCTGTACATTGCCATGATCTAAAAGAAAGGACTCAATGGCTGAAATATAACAGGAATATAATTAGAGAAATGGAAATGGGCAAACAGTGTCAATACAGAACAGAAACCAGGTGTTGGCTGGGAAGAGCAACCTTTCAAATCCTTTCAAAATAGATGTTTTAGACATTTAATGACCTCTAACTGCTGTCTAACTGACAAATATAATCGAGGGCTGGGTACTGTTCTTTACCATCCTTGCTGTTTGTAATAAGGAAGGATCAATTTCCTCATCCATAAGCACAGTGTGAGTTGTAAAACTTTCAGTGTCCTTGGAGAGGCCCTGTACTTCAGCACCCAGCTGAGGTGGTAGGGTGGAGGTAATCTTAGCACTGAAATGGCCCTATGGCCTTTAGTGCAAAGCAGAAAAACTTCCTAAGGTTACACAAGTGATTAAGAATATTTCTAGCTTGTGAAGTCAAGGAGTCATGACAGCCATTTGTCTATTTTCTCTGTGTGTGGACAGTTTGCTTAGGAGTTTTTCTTTACAACCACCTCTAAAAGTTCTTTGGAGAAAGAAAATAGAATGATTGGCTCCAAAACTATCATAAGGGCTAGAAAGGATATGGATCAGAAAGCAAACGGACCAGATCTCACAAAAATACCAAATTTGATGAGTTTAGAAATATTCCAGGCTTACTGAAGTCAGCAACAATTTTTAGATTTTCAGAATTTACAAACTAGTATGTCATTCAGGCTGTGTTTGGAAAATTAATTTTTAATTTTTTTTCCTGAAGTGATACCATATTTAGCTGAAGTTCTAAATCACTGCATGCTCTGTGTTTGTCAGCAAAATGCCAAGTGCCCCATTTTGTTCCTAATGGAACTCTTGTACGTGTTTGTGAGTAGCCTGCAGTTCTGCATTCTGTCCAGAGATGGAAGCTGCTTGCTCTGACAAGGTCAAGTTGGAAAGGAGGCCACATTCCCTGGATAAGAAAGCCAGGAGGCCAGAGAATGCCATTTCATTAGTCAGCCCAGGACTCTTATAGAGAAGGAGGGAGAATGAATGCTATGGAATTTAAAATAACTATTTCAGCTTTTCTGTAGCTTGGAAAATGTTGCTCTTGGGCAATATTCTGTTAATGATCACTATTGGTCCAGATGTTCAGGACACGTAAATGAGTGTATTTCCATTGACTTCAGTGGAACTAGGCCAGCTTACGCCATCTGAGAATCTGACCCTCAGCTTTCTTTCTAAACCGGTCACAATTTTGGGTAAGGAGTTGCAGTGTTATCTGACATAGTTCTTGTTTCCAGCAGAGGAGATGAAAATTAACATTCTTATTTGCTTCATCAGTGTGAGAACAGATTAAACTGTGACAAAGAATCGAAGTAATTCAAATAATCAAATTTGAGAATGTGAAATGTAGCAGACTTGCTTTGTTTTGCAGTGGGTATTTTGTCTGTCAAAATAGTACTTCATAATTTTCTAGATGACTAGCTAGTTCCCCAAGCTTCTGATGCCACTTAGGCCAGTGGCGTGGAATAAATTGAACACATTAACCTGAAAAAGATCCCAAATTTTTGTTCTTTGTTGTTGAGGTTATTTTTTATTTATTAATAAATTAAGACAGACTCATCTGGGGGCTCTATGAAATGGGACAAGCTCTGTGAACTGGGTGCGTTCCTCCTGCCTTTCTATTCTGCTCCCATTCAGCACTTATAATGGTAATGAAGTCTAATTACAAATGCATGTGACTGCCTTTTGTAATCTGTCAGTGTTTTTCTGAAAAACCTTGTGCCAGTTCAGTATTGGTCATTAGATAATAAGGATTGATAAAACGTAAGGGGCAAAATGTTAAAAATGCTACTATCGATTAGAACGCACCTTAATAATGAAACCATGGGCCTGGGGACGAAAGCCATGGATCATTTTGACAATTCAGCCTTAGATTCTGGATGAGACAGAGTGGGGACAATTAATCCCTCAGAGCCACAAATCACAAATAAAGTAGTTGCAGCTCATTACAACCTGACCTTGCTAAACAGCCTTGAAAACACAAGTGACCTTCTAGTATTTGAAAAGATTACAAAGCTCTATTGAGAAATATATTTTTTATTTATTTATTTTTAATGCTTGGGAACCACATGGCTTAATTTTAACTGATCTTGATGAAAGAAGCTTTTAACTTCACCATCTTTCAGGAACCAGATTGCTAATGTCTCGTGGAACTGATGGTGGTACTGCAGGGCAGTGCTTGGGAAAGATCTTAAAAGTCAAAAGTCTTGATCTGTGCAATTAATCAGTGGAAGTTTGTGCTGCAATACCTTTGAAAAAACAATAGTTTCACTGAACTATTGTATGGTTCTAGTCAGGGCTTTTATAAATACTATGGTATTATTGGAGCACTGCATAATTGCAGGAAAGTATCTTTGTGCATTACAGTCAAGTTCAATCCCAAAATTTAGAAATATGTTCAGCAGAGTATTTAATGAACTCCCTTCATGTTCCCACCCTAAATGGAAATAATGAGAGGTCATGTATTTTGCATTTCTGTCTTTTGACATGCACTGTAGATGCTCTTTGGCTAACTGACTTGAGTTCCTTGTCATGGGCTAGTACATATGGAAATCTCAAAGAATTCCATTTGAGTTTCTGATGGAATTGTCTACCTTAATTTGATCTGGCTACCTTAATGCTGAGTCAGGCTCATCTTTCTACTGACTGTTATAGGAGATATCTTTTCAGCTCATTCCTGAGAAGAGGTCATGACGACCATGCCTGATGTTGTCTTTACTGTGCAATGAATTTTGAGCTCTTGCTGATTTCCTTGTGCTTTGGACTAGGCCCATGTGTGACTCTGCTTCTTTCAACGTACCTGAATAAGGTGTTTAAGTGTCTTCACCATGCACAAATTCCAGCCTCGCCCCATGCACTGCATCCCCTATATTAGATAAATGCAATTCCTTTAAAACCCACTTCTCTGTAAATACAATATCTCGTATTTACAATTGCACCAATATAGTGGCTTTCTATGAGGCCTTTGCTGTGTTCTGTACAAGAGCTGGGAACTGCTCTGGTGCTGAGGGCATCATGAAGAATGCCCTACACACAGACCTCGTGGTTGTGGTAAGAGAGTGGTGACCTTGATGATGTCAGTAATGACTGTGGGCACAGAGGCAACAACTCCAAGTTTCCTAGTTCTTCAATGTTCAGACAAAAGCATCAAACATCTTATAGTAGCGTGGAACCACTACCTTAGATCATAGAGGCATGCCAAATCTGAGAAATGGCACTGGATAGATAATATTTTCTGCAAAAGTGGAGTTTTCAAGATAGTTCTAAAATGCAACCTCCTATAGAGGACATGGCAAAAAAAAAATCTCTGTTGAATGTACTGTGTGCACAGTAATTGCAGTCTCCTGGCGTTGTGGGGAGCAAGGTGAAGGCACCTCCATGCTGCTGCTAGAGAAACTGTAAGAGCCCACTCACACACACCTGGATTTAGGTTGTTGTACCCTAGCATTACCAGGACTGAGGTTTATGGTAGAGCTCTCTCCTTGACTCTGGGCCTGGATGACAGTGCTTTTGGCATTAGGAGTGACAGAGAGAAGTTTGTGTGATATCACTATGTGTACTATATTGACACTGGCTCTCCTTTTATTATCTTGAAACAAAATGGATTAGATGAACAAAAGGGATTCCTTGGAAGCGCCATTCAATTACTTCGCAGTGACAGCCAGGGAAAAACACAGTCTATCCCCTGGATGTAGCAGTTCCTACTTCTGGTCAGAAAGCATTGTGACATTTTCAGCTTATCAGTGGCTAAGCAGTGACTCCCCAGTTTGAGTTAACACTTCATCTCCTGACATTCCAGCCAACAATCCAAACTGATTTCCACAGACTTCTCCTCCAGGGGTTCAACTGTAGTCAAGGTCTTGTGACAGGGATAGTCCTGGCCATGCACTTGTAGAGACATTGTGGGGCACAACACAACTCAGTTACTGGACATAGGATTGGGAAACAAGTGGAATAAACAGACTCCTTATAAGAAAAAAAATCAGTCAACCATTTATTAAGTGGATGAGGACACTGAGGGTATTCCAGCATAGAAGTGGACAACCAGAGCTATTACTTTGACACTGTTTTTCTTTTTTTTTGGGTTTTTTTTTTTGGTGGAAATGTCAACAGCATTTCTGATAGCATCAAAGGTGCTTTAAGAATCAAACCAAAAGTTTCCTTTACCATGCTTACTTAGTAGCTCCACTTAGTGACTCCTGGGGTAACACAGGGTTTCCCTCAGCACCTGTTCCCTGGTGCTGTGGTGCTCATCCTCCTTCCCTCCATCCTGCTGGATCCTTCAGGCACACAGGATTGCTGCAGGAATGTCAGAGTCTAACAAGTGCACTAATTGCAGAGTGGGAAAGAACACCTGCTGATTCTCAGCTGAGTTATCCTTGTAGCAAACCTTATGTCTGTGAATGTTTCTTTACCGAGTTCTTGTGTAGCTGTGATTTCCTTTGGAAACTCGTGGGTCGTAGGGAGCACTGAATCACAGCAGCTCAGCACGCAGCCTTCCACCTTCATGGATGACACTCCTGCTTGGAATCAGTGACTGATTCCTCTGCAGGCTCTCTGCCCTTTGAATCCTCATTCATTTGATTTCTGGCCTTTGGGGATGAATTTATCTCTCCGTGTACTCTATTTACTAGGGACTGTGATTTCCAGGAGATATTAGGCATGCTTGAAGAATACTTTGGGGGAAATATTCTTCAGAGAGGCAGAGAAATCTGGATTCAGGAAGGTGAGATACCAGCTGTCCTTTATGTAAAAGCTTGAAGTACTACCCAAAAGCTAAAATAGCTGAAGTAGTGGAGATATTTTGGTGTGGAAGGAGCAGAGAAGTGATTGTTAGTGCATAGCTGTGGACATAAATAAATACTGGCCTTTCAAGGGTGCAATGTCTGTTTTCCCCAAGCAAGGCAAGCTCCTAAGAGCTGTCCTTAAAAAGTGGTTATTTTGGAGAACGGAGTAAGTGTTGTAGGCGTGCATTTGGCATTTGTGTGTGTACCCTGCCAGTGTTCTAGACATTTCTGCATATGACTTTGTCTAATCCAGGTAATGTTCAGAATACTGGCTGTGTAATATATGCAATATTTGGTCATTATGTCAGCTCTATAGGTTACTGCAGTGAAAATTAATAACTTTCTCCTTTGTAATTAAGCACTTGTCTCTCTTGTGGCCTGCTGAAGCAGTGAGGTAAGGAGCAGTAGTGATCCTCAGGTCCCATTGTGTAACCATGGAGCTGCTGTCTGGATCACAGAGTCTCAAAGGAGCAGAGGGCTCACAGGAGACAGCTTCCCTGGATGGCTATGATGGGACCTTGCTGGGTAGGGGAGAAGCAGAAAGGACTGATACACTGGGAAAAGTCACATCCAACTCTTGCAGGGAGACCTTGGGAGCAAAGAGGTGCCTCTTTCTGGAGCACACATTTGGTATATACAAAATTTCCAATATTTAACTGCAGGTTTCTTCCCTTCTTATTTGGTAAAGACCACATTGTATCTAGAGAAGGAACCTGCTTTTTAGTTCACTAATTACAGTTCATGAATATTTATTTAAAGTATCCACATCCAGTGGCATTTACTACTTAGAAGTCAAATAATGTTTTTCACAATGCAAGCCAAAGGTGGTACTAGGTTCCTTGAAGTTGGTGTACTGAGCATTGAGCAGCCTATTGGATTGATGTGATGAACCATATGGATCTCAGACCAGGACTAAATCATGTCAAGTATAAGTTCTTGCTTGGGTGCTTCATTTTTTTCTTCTGTAAGTCTATAAATGCATGTACAAGCTCTTCTCTCCCACTTTATACGTACCATAAAAGAAGCTAATAGCATAACAGTTAATGTCACAAGTGACCTATTTTAAAACATTACTTAGAGTCACTTATTTCAGCACTGTCTGTGCTGAAATTTTCTATTTTGGATGCCTGCCTCAGCCCACTTCTGTCTGTTTGAAATGAAAAAAAAAATCCTATTCTTTTCAGAAAAAAAGAAAGCAAAGTAAATTTTGCCTGTTCTTATATGTGTTTGATCAGCTCCATCACACTCTTCTTCAGTCTCAATCTAAAAGTTTTCTTGGATCATTATCTTTTGCTGTTCCACTGAGGATCCATTAGGGAAAACACTGAAAAATCTGTTCTTTCACTTGATCAGTAGAGATCTGGTATCTGAATTCCCTGAAATTACTGTCTGTACAGAACACTGCAGGCATTGAGCAAAATCTTGTCAGGGATCACTTCTAAAATTCTAGGCTGTTGTGGCATCAAGCACTGGAAGTTCAAGCATATGCTGACCCAGAGCAGTGCAGCACTTGGTGCAGGGGATGCTGAAGTGGAGAATTCAGCTCCTGGTTCCAAGTATAGTGCAGACCATCAAGGCTCAAAGTGAGGAGATGCTCCTGGGCTTTTGAGGTTCTCTTTTTACAGCTGCTCAGACTGAGGTGGAGGAGAACCTCCTGAGCTGAGGAGCTGTGAAAGGACTTGGCCAGGATGGGACCTCAAGGGGGGCAATAAAGAACTCATGTGGAAGTAGGAATGGTGCCACTGGCATAAGAGATGGCAGAAAAATTGGAGGAGTGTGGATATAGGTTGGGATAGGAGGCAGAAAGAAAATTGGTCGATTGGAAACCTGAGGGTGATGGGTAGGAGGGAGGCTGGGACTAACAAATAGGCATAAGAAAGAGAATATGTGCTCCTAGGGTGAATCAGAACAAGCCATAAGATACAGCACTAAAGAGAAGGTTAGAATGGGAAACTCAGACTGGAGGAATTTAGGGGGTGCATTTGCAAAAATATTGGCACAAGACAAGGACTGGGAGTGGGGGAAAGAACGTGAGAGAAAAGCCTTTGTAGTGGAAAGCAGCAGAAGGCCACCAAAGATAGACCTGAGAGGCAGAGCCAAGATGCATGGTGCCCTGTGCTGCAGAATTCCTGGGAAAGCTGCATGCATCCCAGCCCAGCCCTCCTTCATCCTGCTCCACCTGCAGACTCTACCATTGCTCCTTCCACTCACGTGGCCAAAGCCTCTGCTGTGGACCATGAAGTGCCAGCACTGTATTTCAGTATCACTGCCATGCCATACAATAGATTTTTTTCAGGCTTTCTTTTCTCTCCCTTGCTGTATTTTTTTTTAAGCAACCTATGAAATTATAGATAAAAGGGTACAAAACCATGAATGTTGCAAAAAACCCAAGCACTATAAAAAAAGGAAAAGGAAAAAGAATAACGCTGTCCATGAAGCCTTAATTGGGCCCCCTTGTGTGGATACATTTTGATACTGTCTCTAATTACACGGTCACACACTGCTTTTCCCATGGACCCCTGCATTGTTCTGTGCACTAAGTAGAAGGTGATTGCTGAATGAGTGCAGCTTTAAGTTGTTTTATTCTCTCTGTTGCACGGGTAGTCCCAGGCCTGCCTTACTGCAGGCTGCCCAAGACCAACACAGAATCACTGATTTGACTTCCTTATGGGTTTTCCACTGCTGTCTGTTTTGAAAACAATAACGTTTATTTTCCAAATACACTCGCTCCCAGATATGTGGTAAGGCTCTCTGCTCCCACCTGTACAAAAGGGATGAGGGGGGCTGAGTGTGGTGTGGCAGGGCTGATGCTCTCCTGGCCCTCCATGGTGTAGGTGTTCAATCCAGGCTGCTCCTGACTGCAGAATACAGCTGCTGGGCAGAGAGTCTGCTGTGACAGGGACCTGTTTCTCAGGACACACAAAGGGAAGGTACCACAAACAATGAATGTTGTGGGAAGGTGATCCTGCCTTCAGTGCTGGAGACCAGCTGTAATCTACTAGGGCAGAACTTCATTACTTTAGTTCCTTGCCCTATTTCTCTCTTTTTCTCCTGGTCTCTGACTGAAGATGGCACATGCAGGGAGTCTTCTTTTACTGATGAGGACAAATTCAGAGTGCGGGTTTGGTATGGAGGTTTGAGATCGTCTGGGGAAGAGCTGTGCAGTCAGACTGTCATCACGGACCTGTGTAGGATAGGGGCTGAATTAAGGTATACTGCAGAGGATCTTAATTACAGCACCTGAAACTTCTGACTTGCTTTGCAGCCCTAATGTTCTGATAATTTAATTTGGGTATACATGTGCTTAATATATATTGCTTCCTCACTTATGAAAAGATGTTAACAGGATGCACCCTTCAAATACTTTTCTAAAAATTCTGAATTTAACTTTCTGAACAGGCTTTTGAAATCAATACAGAGAGAACTGCTAACAGGAGGTAAACTACAAACCACAAACACTTTCAATAGGATAGCTCTTTTTATATAACATTTGATATCATTTTCACAGCATGATCTCTACTTTCATACTGTGATAGCTTTTACCTGGAGTTTAGATGATTCATTTTTGTAGTGGATACTTAACTTTTATATGAGGAAAATGCAAGAGAAGCCAGCACAGCATTAAATGAACTATAGTTGCAGCGTTAAATGAACTACAGTACAGTAATAATGTCGAATGCTCAGATCCTTGCCATCTCACAGGCCTGGATTCATGAAGGCTCTATTGATTCATAAGTGAGGAGAAATGGAGGCCTGGAATTCTCCCTCAGTTTTTGGTGTATCTAATTCAAATTTTAAGAGATTTTAAGAGTTGGTTGGAACTCAGTGATTGTTTAGTAATTGTTAGAAATCCCCATAGGATTCTGGCTGAAAATTGACTCTGATTTCCTACTGGTGTGGGTCTCAGGGAGCCATGTAGCTGTGTTGCTAGCTCGTCCTCATGTTCTCTTTCCCTGAAGCTCTTAAAATTAATTTAGAAACCTTAGTTTTACACTGACTTCTACAGTTACTACTGACACAAGGAGGAACATTTTTGTTAAATTTTCACATTTATGATGATCAAAGAGGTCCAGATTTTTGTGGGATTTATATGGACTGCATGGAACTAAGTCTGTTATTTCAGCTTTTCTGGTAAATGATCACAGTTGTTAAGGCTTTCTAGACTACCCTGCCAAGCTTCTGTTTTCACATGCTTGTGACTTCTTATGAACCATTTTAAATTGAAGTTTTCTATATATACAACTCCCAACCAGTTTTTGTGTCTACTTATTCCTGAATGATGCAAAAATGAAAAAAACTAAAAAATATTGGTTTGATACTGTTTAAAAATAGTTTAAAGATAAAAATGGAATACTTGCTTTATTTCCTCTATTCAGCCTGTCATCAACCTCTACTCTCTTTCTTCAGGTTTCCATCACACTCTTATTCTTCTTTTCCTGTCCAGGAAAACTGCATTGGAATACAAAAATGTGAAATGGCCTGACAGTCACATGCTATTAAAAATCTGTCAAACTTGAGGTTAGTCATCAGAAATCTTCTCATCAGAGTTTTTGTAGTGAAAGAAAAAATCAATTAATAATATTAGAAAAATTTGAGCAGGGCTAATTCTTTAAAATTCTGTTTAAGGCTTTTGTTTGTAATTTAGTTGTTGCTTTAGAAAAAAAATAATAAAGGAAAGCTTTCCTCCTTACTAGAAACCAGACATCCCCTGATCATTTCAAAATAAAGAGAAAATCTTGTAGGTCTTCTAGTGTGTTTATAAACGCATTCTAACAAAAAGTATCTTGCAGGACCTGTCTTGCACTTGGTCAAGATGAAGGTGAACCCTTTCTACTCTTGTCACATATATTGTAAAGCTATTTTGAAATGAATGAGACAATTGTCTGAGCCTGGCAAGCGTTGCCAATAGGTGCTGCAGGTCCTGCCCTGGCGTTTCAGGTTGGAAAGGTTTGAAATCACCCTTGGTGATTATCTCCTGTACTTTTCTGTACTGAGCAGCATACTGTGTCTAATCAATATTTCTTCTGCTCCCTGAGGTTCTTAATTCACATGCTCAGAAAATTTCATGTTTTGTATTCGTTGAGGTACACCCTACAAAACCTCAGATACACACAGGAATGCACATCCAAGGCCCCCTGCTTGCACCCCATCTGTCTGAGCTTATCGCAGAATGACTGAGTGAGCTTTGCTTTACAACTCGAGATTTGTGTGTAGAAACTCTCCTCTCTTTTTTGGTTCTCCTGCTGGAGCTCAGAACACAGGTTTTACCTGCAGCAGGTTTTGCAGCGCTTGCCTGACTCCTGTGCCTGCCTTCTCCCTGCTCCTCTGTTCAAGAATTGCATATCTGAACTCATTCCTGGGAGGTTAAATTATGCCTAACCTCAAGTAGAATAATGTTATTTCCAGCTTCTCCTAAGATAATTTTTATTTCTAATGGGGTAGGGATCCCAGCCAAGGTCACAGCCTGGGCATGCTGGCTGCTGTACAAACATATTATGACAGTCACTCTCCAGAGAAGGAGCTGTAACTCCTAAGCTGATGGCTCACTGTGCTTTAGGGTTTCTGTCCCTGAAGCCAAGTTTTGGTGCATTTGCTGAGATTGGTGAAGCAAGGCTGGTGAGGATTCTGCCTAAGAACTCTGTTAAATTTGAGACTCTCAAATTTAGATTTAGTTGTTTCAAACAGTAAGAATCTTGAGGATCTTGCCGGTATTTACACTGTAAATTTCTTGAAGTGAAATTGAACCTATTTATGTGAATGTATCTTTTTTTCTGAGCTGTACAAATTCAAAAAGATTCTTCTACATAGCTGAAGCCTGCTGTATGTTTAAAACATTTTGTGTCATGGGGTGAGGACAAACTTATAAGGAAATACTGGGTTTTCTGACAACCTTTTGGGAAATGGAGCCAAGTACATATTTCTGCTTCAAGAAATTACTATGTGCATCAGACTTAAGGTTACAGTCATTTACCTTCCCCTTCACAGAATCTCCTCTCCAGCCTGGCTTTCAGTGCCCTACTGTTGCATCTCAAAGTGTATCTAAGCTGGGTAGTGCTTGGGACAAGTACCTGGAGATCTCCCTCTGATGTTTTTGCATGAGGCAGGGTTGCAGTTAGAATCAGAGGTGGCCAGAGGGGAATCCCAAAGCTTTCCAATCCTGGAGTCCCTACAGTGAGATTTCAGTCACTGGTCTTAAATTTGAGCAAACGGGTCAAAGACACTCCCTGTGAAAACTTAATTTAATTAGAAGTCCTCAAGTGATTAAAACTGTGTTTGATATGGTTTATTAACAGTTTTGATCCCAGATTAACATTTTGCTACTATAAATCTGGACATTGGTCTCTGACCCCTCCTTTTTGTTTTGTTAGGAAAAAGATCTCTTTTGTATTACATGTAAAGGTTCAGCAAATTATAAAATTATGTTATCAATGGAAAAGTTTGCCTTCTTTTTTTCTTTTTCCCCAGTGTGGACATTAGAACATACAGAGATTATTATTATTTGAATAAGAACTCTTTCTATTCTTGTAAGACCCTTGTAATGAGGCTTTTAATTGTTACTAACCTCTTAAAAAAAAAAAAAAAAAAGCAGTAGATAACTCTAAGAACAGAACCACAATTGAAGTTATTGAAAAGCCAGAGAGTTTAAGTCTGAATACCAATGGTGAGCCTTAGCACAAAATTTATGGCCAGTGAGAATCTACGTATTCTTGTAGTCCCTGGCATCCTGGTGAGATGCTGTATAGAGGGCCAGGCACAAAGTCAAAATCAGATTAATTTCCTTTCATCTTCAAAAGTAGCATGATGTCAACTTCACCTTGAGCTGAAATTTGTCCTCTGATGTGATAAAATCATTATTTGCCAATAAAATATGGGACAATTCTGCTGCCTGCTCCCCCCAGCCCTGCTGTGCACGGAGGCACTCTGTCTTCAGCTACAGCTCATGTGGAGCTGCACCTTGGCTTGAGAGCAGCTTTGATTGCAAGCAGAAGCTGCTGTGTCACCCCAGATGATACCTCTGATTAACTGGCTCATAGTGGAGGCCATAAAGGGCTTGACACCACAAATTAAGGGCAGTGTTTCACTCTCCATCTTGGATCTGCTGCTATTTGCTGATTGCATCCTGGAAGTAACTTTGGTTTTACTCACAGGAGTTGTCAATAGAAAGAATAATTAGGCTTCTGTCATCAAGTGAGACTTAAAAAAAGTGCACCAAGAGCTGATGGTCAGGCTGACTTTCAGTCAGAATTAGAGAAATGATTGTTACAGGTGTTCATCTGTCCACTTGCCTCTTGTTTTCAAGTGCAGCCCCTCATCTCATCACAAGGAAAGCCCTCCCTCAGGCAGAACAGCTGACAGCAACTCTGAAATCTGCTGATTCTGATCCCAACAGCATTCTGAGTGAAGGGGAAAAAAACAAGTGTGTTTGACCCTTGACAAACTGAGCTGCAGTATTTACCAGGATTTAGAATTATTATCTTTCACAGGATTTAAGTATGAGCAGGTATTTATGTAAATTTATGATGGTTCTTTAATTTGTCTAATAGTATTGGGGTTTTTCCCTTCCACCTCATTACACATTTCACTATTTTGCTTGTGACATCCAGCTGTGATCCAGGTTTACAACCGGACAATGTTTTCACTAAAATTCAGTAACTTTGTGTCTAATGAAGTCCATTAATGATGTTTGTATTTTTCTGTAAGTAAAACCTGCTTGAAACTGGCCTATATGTGCAAGTGAAATCAGTGACAGAGGAAAGTATTGGCAAAAACAACCTGAATATGAAACAACCAGTAAGACATGCTAGAAAATAAGGAAGACTTTTAACCATGATAAATTACTGCTTAGAGAAAATGCCTTTCAAAATCACTTGTAATATTTGTAGTGAGCCTGCATATAAAGATTTTGTGGCGAAACACATATGTGTTGTTACACATCTGAGTGTGTCCCCATATCCCAAATAATACAAGGCAGAATCTCATATAGACAATGTGTGCCCAAAATAGAGTAGTAGCTCTGAAACAGATGATTTGTAACTGGTGGTGTTGTTGTAACACAGGTCACTGGGCTGTCATGCTGTGGGTTTTTTTACCTGAATAGCAGGAATTTCTTTGTTTGGCCAAGCTTGCCTTGGAGTCACAGAAACTGCAGCTCAGGAGAATGTCTGGCAAATACAGCTCCACAATATCCTTTTGTGAACCTCCAGCGGTGAGGCATATCAGGGGCTTGAGTCTGCTGTGTCCTGAGGTGCCCCAGGCACTGTTCAGGCAGTGGGTGTGTTCTGGGTCTCAGGGAAAACCTGACCACACTCCTTCCTCCTTCTTGTCCTTGTCCTGCCCATCAGTGGCACAGAACCAGCTCTGCAGGTCTCCTGCATCACAAGGCTTTCCAAATAAGAGTTACTCCTTGCTACTTGTATAAGTGCAAGTCAGGCACAGCCACGGTGCATGTTCTGCTCTGTTGTGTTCTCAATCTGATTTGGCTTCCTACACGGCTTAGCAGTGGATGTGGGGAGCAGGGAGCAGGCAAGGTGGGGTGGGATCAGTGCTGCTGTTCCAGGGACCAGTCAGTGGGATATTGCCATGATATCCCAGGTCTAACAGCTGTGCTTTTGCTATGAGCTACTCATGTCACAATCACACCCGGTCAACAGGGTTAAATTTTTGGTGAGGTTTTTTTATTTTAATATCCAGTTTTGGAAAGTAACATGAATATTAATAGCAGCAGCTAAGTCATTGTGCAAATGCAGCCAGATCGTTTTTCACTCACTTTTAACAGGAATATTTCCAAACTTTAGTTTTCAGAAAAACTCAAACTGCTGCTGCCCAGACAGATAGGGAGTACAACAGAGGATATGACCTTTCTGAATGTTTTCTTATCAGGCAGCATAAGTACTGTATGTCCCACTAAGCTGCTTCAATAGAACCTTGTCAAGTTATCACATTACTCGACATGTTGCTGATAATGAATACATAAAAGCTTTAGATATTGAGGACTCGGAGGAAATAAATAAGATTTACTGAAAAACTGCTCAACATATATCCCAGGGCCATGTTTATTTTTTTTTCCATGTGGATTGTGTGCTGCCTTTAGTCCCTTAGATAAATGGAATGATGCAAGAGTTTCAGCTTCTTGAAATGTAAAGTGCAGATGTGAGAAGATAAATGAAGAAAGTAAATGGTCATCTATCTCCATTGTGGAGAACTCAATCACATTGTAACCTTATCAGTCTTGTTCTCCAGAAGTGCCTGATATTTTACTTTTCTGCTACCACATGCTCCTCTAGCTCTGGTTGATATCTGCAATATCTTCTCTTGTTCTGTATTCTTATGAGGGTTGAGGAGGAGTTCATATTCATCTTTGTAATTTTGCCTTACATCACTTCTGCTGACTTTGAGGAATTAAAGCCACGAACCCAAAAAACCCAAATGCAGTAGACAGAACCGGGATCAACAGCATTAACCCCTCATGTCACTGTGGGAGAAAGTGGCATTCAGACTTAGGAGTCAAGTAGCTCTTGCTGAGAGGCTGCCCAGAGTTTCTGAGCTGGTCCCTTCCCCAGCAGAAGGGGACACACAGGACAGGAAACTCCAGGCACTGTTCAAGAGAATAGGGACACCTACCCCCTCACTCTATTTCTGAAATGATGCACTGGTAGCTTTGGAATGGCTTTGGTTAATTAATTTCATGTTTCACCTGGGTCTGGGAAGCTGTATGTCCCCCATCTGTCCTGCAGACAGTCTGACACTGGCTGAGATTTCATGTTTGCTTTGTTAACAGGCTCCCAGTACAGCTGGGCAGTAAGATCTGACAGGGTCGAGATGATTTGTTGCAAATAAGCATCTGAACTTTGGATGCAGTTTTTGATAGCTATCAAGGATTTATTCAACAAGAACTGTTTGTGTGCCTTTGACTGTTGAAGGTAAATTAATACCTTCTGAATCTGATCTCTGCAAATTCTGACTTGTAAGAGCTGTAAAATTCATGACAGTTATCTTCTTAAATACATAATCAAGTGTTTTTAGTAATCTCTGCTTCAAAAATATGCATTCTGTTGCCTGTCTAATTCCTAATTTTTCATGTTTAGATTAAATGGATCAACTCCTATAGAGAAGGTGACTTTGAGATTTACTTCAAGTTTACTTACTTACTAAACTATTGAATGCTTAAAGCATAAAATAAGAAGCTATTATCTTTAAAATGACTCCCCAAACACCTGCAATTTACCAACCTATGAAAAGACACCCATAGAAGTTGTTCTTTGTTTCCATCCAACACCCTGAGTGCTGTCTTTGTCCAGAGGGCTGTGGTTTCATTCTGTGCTGCTCTTGCACGCAGAGAGACATCCTTGCAGCTGCTCTCTTGGCTGCTGGAGACTTTTCCTCGTACTTGAAGTCACCTCTTGTGTCTGAGTGATCAGGAGGAGGTGGGAAGCACTGCAATGGCGCCGTGGCTGTAAGCAATGATATCTAACAATGCCCTGAGGAGCTAGTTAAAAAGTGCCTCTCACACTTGGGAAAGAGCTTTAATGGAGCTGCATTAGAAAGCTGCCAGTTGCTTGTTGGGCAAAACAGACCTTTTTTTTTTTTTTCACTGTAAGGATTATTGGAGCATTTGTTACACAGTGATTTGGAAATCATAATAAAATATTTCTAATTTCAGTTCCCCCAGCAAACAGCTAATGGATCTGGTGCACAGGAAGCACAGACAGCATGGTGTAGAGCATGGAATCTTGCTCATGCTTTTAATTGAGAGGGCAGGGGATAGAAGCTGTAGCTATTTTTTTTTATAAGTGTCCTTCTGAGAAACAGAATTTTCAAAGGCAGAGATAGAAAATAACTTGGTAACTTTTCCATGTGCCTTAAACTCTTGGTATGCTTGTGCAAATACATTTTAGTGTTGTCAAATGACATGTTAAATGCTGATGAAGTGTCACAACTCTAGCAGGTGACCTAAATGCTCTCTGTACTGTGCCCCATAACAGAAACCTTGGTGAAATGGTAACAGATTAATAGAGATCAGATTTTACAAATCCTCAAAGGGTGGCTGGCAAGAAGTGCTTTTCAGAGGCCATTGCTCAGCAGCTCTCTGCAGGCCAATGTCCTGCACAGTCAGAGAGAAATGAGTAACACCTAAAAATGAAGAGAAAAAAAATATTTCTTTTTCCAAACACTCTCTTTATACTGACTAACCTGTCTCTTTACCACATTATGGATTCTGTCATGACTTCTCTCTGGAACTGAAGAAGTAGAAATGTGATCCAAAAGCTGTGCACAAGCTTTTTGTAGCTATGATGGAGCTGATGTTGTTTGACCCTTAGGTCCAAAGATTCATCTAGATGTTCTTCAGGTAAACTTTAAATGCAGATCTAAAATAAAAAAAAAAAAATACCCAAAAACCAAATACCACCACACCATAAATAGCCTCACATCAAAAAATGGAGAAAGTAATGAAGTGTGATGATTTGCTGAATTTCAACCTTAAGTCATAGTTAAACCTGATCACATATGACTGAAAATGTCAACTGTTATTTTTTGTCTGAATTTTTGTGAAATTGGCATTCCCACTCATCCAAAATGTCACAGGCCTAAGGATATAGTCATGATAAAAGTGCATTAGAGAGCTCATAAATCTATGGAATGGATTTGAAATTGGAAATCCAGAACACTTATCTGCATCTGAGCAGAAGCTGAGACACCCAAAAATTTCAGCAAAATTCTCCTTTAAAAAAATTCTCCCAACCCCAAAAATAAAAGCACCCTATCTTTGGGAGATCTTTTAAAAAATACTGATATACATATCTCTTTTTTTGATCAGCTAAGAAAACATTGATTTATTCCAAACAATGCAAACTTGCTCCCTTGAGTTTTGTGACCAAGATGCAAATTATTTTGTATTTCTATCTATGACACTGACTGGAACAACCCTGGATGAGCTAGGGCTGATGCTGTTCAAGCCTGGATATTAGGGGTGAGGTGTAGTAAAGTTTGAGTCACAGGGCTGAGCATGAAAAACTCTGGACAGCCTGATTTTACCTAAAGAAGACATGAATCCTTACCTTCGAAGGGAGAAACATAAATACCTAGGATTAAATCTCTAAAAAACAGTCTGTGGCACAGGGTGCAAAATTAAAATCTGGCACTGTGAACCCTGCAGTTTCTGACTGATACAAAATGGCTGCTCTATAAGAACCCTTTTTTATTTTAGATTCAGAGCTTTTTAGCAGATTTGTCATTCAGATTGCCGTCCATATTTTTCAATATGAAATTCCAAGAAAGTTAGACTAGAAAAACTTGAAATTATTCTCTTTCTCCAATTGCTTATTATTCTATGTCAAACATAAAAATGAAACAGTGTTGGATGCGTTTATTTGTTCTGGTATTTTCAATATATGCTGTTAAACAGTGACTGTTAAGCTAACAGTGCAACCTGTGACAGAATCCAGGAAAATGGAGAATGAGAAGGAAGTCTGGACAGAAAAGATCAAATGCCTGATTTTATTTTTGAATAGCAGCACACATAAGACATTTCTTTAAGAGACCATTGTGACAGAGAGGAGGAGGAGGAGAGGGAGATAGAAAGCCCTGGAAGAAAGTGGAATCAAGTTTCTGAAAACTGCTGCCTTTACAAAGAATGTCCTTTAGATACAAATAACGTGCAGATTTATAAAAGAGAGAAGTGGGTTTAGAATTAGGAACTCAGAATACCAGTGAGCTTCCAACAATGAATCTTAGCAAAGAAAAATACCTGTTGCTGTAGGAGCTCCAGTTGTGCCTTGAAAGTACAATGGAGAAAGGACAGAAGCGAAAAGACAACTATTCTTCTTTCTATTCAGGAAAGGACTTGCTTTCCCTTCTGACAACTGTCATCTCAGTTTGTGCAGTGTAGCCCTTCATGAGACCTGCAAGGATGCTTGATGGTAAACTGTCTTCAAGAAAGAACAGTTCATTACAAAAAGCTTTAGAATTTGGGCCTCCTTAACAGCTTTTCAGATAAAAGGGACAGACCGGTCTTTCTTAGGTGATTTAAGTAAGAGTGTGATCACTGAATAGATCTGCAGGATGGCAACAAGGACAGAGATTTATATAAGAGCTTTAAGAACAGAGGTTTATAATTAATTAGTCAGCGGTGAATCGGTGGAGCGTTGGGAAGGAGAAGTAAAGGAGAGACCCACAGTGCTGCTTGCAGGTTAGTCTGAAGTGAAAGCTCTTGGGGTGTGGGCCAGACTGACAGAGTTCTGCTAAAAGGAAAGAAAAAGCATTAACCTGTGTTCATGCCTGGATTTAATTCCACAAGACACTGCAGGACCTAAAGCAAACCAGTTGGGACCTAAGGTACATCAAGTAACATTTAACCAGTTGTATGTTCTTTTTATGACTTCTGTTTGTGAGGGAGATAAATGCATGTCTTAGGCAATAAAACATTTCCCCTGATTATAGCAAATGGTGTTTCTTTTCCCTTGTGGGATGTAATAGGAATATCAAAGTTTTATATCTCTTATTAAAAAAGCCCAAGTTTGATAAAAAATGAAACACATTTAGTAGAGTTGTTATCCCAGGTAAGGAAAAGTGCCATTATACAGTCATAGACACAGAACTGTGAGTGCAGCAAATTCGCTTATTGCAAATCCAACAAGCTTCTGCCTACTGCACCCAAAACCCAGACAAGCCTGGAAAGAAAGGTGAATGATCAGGCTTTCATACAGACCAATAAATCTCTGAGCAAAGCCAGGTGATACCTTTCATCAAAAAGAAAAAAATGTCTTGATAAATGCAGGAAATGGATTTTTAAATTGGGACACAGTTTAAGGGGAGGGGATAGAGAGGAAAGCATCTGAGGGAGTAAGAAAACAGAAGAGAAACAGCTCAGAAAAATAATCCTGGGAAGTGTGTCCAATTTTTCTAACATTTCTAATCATTAAGTTCTCCACAGTTGTGTGGGTATCTGTGAAAGTAGAATTTGTCCCCAGTAGAGTTTGAATAGTGTACTGAGCAGATGTTTTATTTCAGAATTGTAAATATGTAAACTGGTTATGCCAAAATATTTTCTTTGATGTGGGATAATAATATCAAACGAAAGGGTGAGGCAAGCTTGCCTTTCCCTTCTGTATAGGGAGCTGAGGTTTTTCATTTAGTTGTACGGCTTCAGGGGGAAGACTTTTCCAAGCCTGCAGTTTTCAGGGACAGCTCCTTTTCCTTCCTGTGTTGTGGTAAAGCCAGACTCTCCCAATGTTTGCTTCTTGTCTGGACAGCAAAGATAACTGTGCTTGTGCAGCCAAAAACCTGCCAGCCTGGGAGTTTACCTTGGAGGAGGAAGGCTGTCCAGACAGCCTGTCCAGTAGGGGAGGTTTCCCAAATCTCTCCCTCTGGGTTGTTTGGAGCAGGGTCCTTTCCTCTGGGATACCCACCTGCAAGTGGAATGCTCTCATCACCAGCCTGCTGTGCTGGTGCTTCTGCCACTTCGTTTTGGGTTTTAACAAGCAGACATTTTCAGAAAAAGGCAGTGAAGAATTGGCAGTGGGTCTCCACAAAGATAGCTGCCTAACACTCCAGAAATATTGTCCCTCATTGCAGTAAATAAGAAATTTTCTATGTACTTCTGGGGGTGCATGTGCTACGTTTGACAGGTTCTGCATATTCCTTAACTTCCTGGTTCTGCCAGGGCACTGGCTCCTGCTGCTGCCCAGGACACTGCTTTCCAAACACCTGATTGCCATGTACAGCTCCAAGCAGAGCTTCTGTGTATAGTGAGGCAGTGTTTTCACAGCTCCCTACTTCTGAATGGAGGGGTGTGAACTGGGATTTCACTACAGAATTATGGCAGAATAGTTCTCACAGTTAATTCTAGTGAAATGAGATGGGTTGTAGTGGAATTTTTTTTTGCTTGTTTGTTTGGGGTATTTTTTTGTAGAATCTCATTAATAGCAGGCATGAAGGAATTTTTTAAAAATAGCATATTATTTCAGTATTGAAAGAGAGCATGACAGAGTTTGGTTAGGGGCTGTCTGGGGTGAAGCTCTCAGCAAAGGGCTGAGAGTTGGGCTGATGGCAGCCAGCTCAGATTTGGCATTTTATGATGAGGGTGTCCTTCAGACCTGCCTTGGGAGGAGTCCAGCAGGCTGAAGGAGATTTAAGCTTGCCAATGCTTTCTCTGCATTGCTTTTTAAGGTCTAAAGCACAATATAAATTTTTTTAAGAATTGGATGTAATCTGTATTTTATAGAATATTCATGAAGTTCAAGGAACAGATTTCAGGCATTGTACATTGGCATGATTTATTTTATTTCATGTTTTATGTATGCATAGAGTTCAATGTATTGTGGTTTTACATGTGTGCAAGTTTACATTAACTATAAATGTGACCTCAGAGTGTTTATATGCATGTCCTGAAGCTTCTCAAGTTGACAATTACCAGGATGTTTCTTGTGCTACACCACAATTTAGAATCACAATTCCTACAAGATAAATTTGTGTGCTTTTTGTTTATCTAGATACACAAACCAGCTAGTTCAGCTTATCTCTTGTCATGTTTTCTGCTATGCCAGTTGGAATTTTTTCATTGGCAAAACTTGTGTCTTTTCTAAGAAGTCTGTCTCCCATTTTTTGAAAGTGAATAATTGCTTCCTGAAGATTAATCTCACAAATGTTTATATTCAGTAAAGTCACTTCTGACCTCTAGTTTCATGGGATTTGGCCAGTAAAAAATGGAAAACCTTATGGAACTTGAAAATCCTGCAGAAGAAACCACAAGAATAAATTTTAACATCTAGAGATGACATAGTTATGCATTAATATGACGACTCTTATATTATTAACTGCTAAAGTTTTGCTCCGCTTCATCCCTCCCCTCCAAATGCTAGAACTGAGCTAAATTAAATGTTATCATATTTTTAAAAATACTGTGTTTTAATACATATAATAATTTTCAGGTGATCTAACCTCCTTTTGTAATACTAATCCCATAAACTGTGACTGTGATAACCTTATTCTGGGAGAACACACCCTAAACTGGAGGGAAATGTGTTTTATTATCCACAGTTTGAAGGTTTTTGAGTTTATTTTGTATTTTTAAAATACAACCACATTTACAAGCATATTTGCACATTTAAATACTTGCAAAAATCTGGATGACAAAACCCAGCCCTTTTAGCCGTATTAATTTCCTACAACACCTTTGAAAGTGCTTTGTAAAATATTTACAGAATGAAAGGGGTGTAATAGTTTTGCAGGGTTGCCAAGCCTCTAGAATTCACTAGGGTCACTTAAACTCAGGAACTCTGCCTTCACACTGTGCATGTGTCCACAAATGCCAAAAGAAGGCAGGACACACCGTGTGACACCGTGGCAGCATCACAGTCATGGCAATAAAGTCACACCAGGGGCTGGAGGTTTGGTGGTGCTGTTGCAGCCACATCAGGACAGAAAATGTTCCATCTGCAGCCACAGACGCTTCACACCCATGATGTGGCACCCTCCCCTGTCAGGATGAGCACAGGCAAGCCACAGCATCATTACTTACCCCCTAGTAAAATTTTAGTTGCATCACATATTACTCATGTCATCCTGTGGATTAGAAGATTTTACTCTAATTTTTGTTCCTCTTTAAGTAGAGTCAAAGAGCCAGGTAGGAATATCCTCCTGTATAAATCTGTTGTATTACTTGTCAGTTCTGGTTAGGTTTGCATAAAAGACATTTCTGTTTCAAGAAGTTTACAGAATACTATAGTGATTTTTTTTTCTGTCTCCATTCAGACTCTTTTTTTGTTTAAAAGGAAAAAAAACCTCACTGCAAAATGTTATCAGAAATTGCATGTATTATAATCATTAGTATTGGACTCCCAAGGTATAACATTGACATTTTTACAATTTTATTCAGAAATTAGAACTAACTGTGTTATATCTAAACATTTTGCATTTTTATTAAAAAATTAAAATATACTATCAGTTTTTCCCTATGGATCTTTTAAAATATTTATCATTGGACAATGCCCGCCAGAATATTTGGTGTTTTAATGGCAGTGAAATTTCATTTGCTCCAAGTTCTGGAATACCAGTATGACTAATATTTGAACCACATACATTCAGTGTCATTTAGGATTGCATCATCCTTTTAATTTTTTTTAAGCACATGTAAATATGAAATAGCTCTACACAAGGTGTGTACAGTGTACTCTGCCTCATAGTGTCCATCTGCTACAGGATATGTCACTTCTATGGATCAAGCATTGCTTTTCTCAGTCTGGGCTTTTCTTTTTGCCTTGCAATGATTTTATATCAATCTGTGGCTGAAATTTTGGGAATTCAAATATGACTGAGAAATCAGAATAAAACTGGTTTTTTCTGTATTTCAATATAACTGGTGACAGTTATCCATAGGGAGCTGGATGTGCAGATTCAGAGCTGGAAATGCATTGAGACAGGGCACTGATTTGATAAGCTATGGAAAATATGTGTTTTCTGGGTTTTAATTCATGTTAAAAATTTGACATTGGTAAGCTGAAGCTGCAAATGTAAAACCTCAAGTTTGACCCACCAGAGTGCCAGCAGGTAACTCACCAAATCTGCAGGCCACCCACTTGAAGGGTCAACTCTACCTTATCCTTTCTGAGAACAGGCAACATTTGTTTTCCAACAGCATTTTCTTTTTTTGTATTGACTGCATAAAATAAAACACAATTTCCCTGGCAAAGTCACCGACAGTCGAGAAAAGCAGTGATAGCTGAGCTGTAGTATAAGGTTTTGAAATCTTCCTAAAAAATGTAAACCAGCGCTGCATGTCTGTTAAGAGCTCCACAGGGGAGGGTAAAAAATTCCTATAAAAGGTCATCCCCCTTTACTAAATTGCACAGGTCCTGGAAGTCGTTCTGCAGGAGCTGATTGCATTGTGTGGAGCCCAATTTGTGGTGTCGCGCTTTACATCCTGTAGGGTTTTCCACCAAGTTTGTTGCTCGGTGCAAGGAGCTTGGCCCCATGCTCCGATTCCCCATCAATGCCTGGGTTTTCATGTCCCCTGCCTCTGTCCCAAGGGAGGAGCTCGTGGGAACCAGGGGGCAGGTCATTCTCAGCGACAGGCTCCCGGCTCCGCATCCCGCTCCTGCCAGAAATCTGTCTGAGCCTCAAGCTGGCAAAGTTGAGGAAGCAGCGTTAAATGCACCTCTTTGTTCCAGGCTTCCACTGACAGGAATTTCGCTTGGCAATCGGTATCCTGGCTACCCTTTTCAGGGTCCTTCTATAGCTGCTTCAATAGCTGGGAGGGGCAGGGAGCAGTTTCTGTGGTGGTTTCGATCAGAGGTGCATTCTGCAAAACGTGCTCAGGTGCTGTGATAATTTCCCTCGACGATTTAAATCTATGTGTGTATATATAGAATGGTGCTTGGCTGGTTTATAATTTAATTTAAAAATAGAGCATTTAGTTTATATAATTTTAGAAAAGTATAAAGCCTAAAAAATGGGCAGTGGAATAAGATCGGTGTGTAGGAGCAGTTTGCAGACTTTTTATAGTGGTGTATTTTCCTTTATTACTTTGGATAAGTGCTATAACTCTGAAGTAAGGAGAGTGTATATATTTTTGAAAACAAAATTTATTGTTTAACCTCAGGAACAAATGTAAGAATTGGGCATTTCTTGTCAATTCCCCTTTATTTCCCTTTACACAATATACTCTGGATTTAGATGCTGACTTCTGTAGTCAAAGTGTGTTAAAGTTTCTGCACAGGACAGATTTTCCTATGGGTAGAAACACAGTAGCATTTCAATACTGGACAAAAGCTCTTAGGGTGCCTGCCCTGCCTTGGGCATTAGCTGATTCCACTGCTAGGAGGAGTGCTGCTATAGCCCTTTTCAGCAGGGAGATGATGTCTAGCTCAGCAGGCAAGAGAGCACTGCCTGCAGGAAATTTGCTACAATGCTGAGTACATTGGGGTCAAGGCATTAAAACAGGCCCTCATGGAGTAGCACTTCCAAATTCTGAGTGATTTTGTCAATTATTTTATTATTTGTTTTTATTTTACAAAGTCTGGGTTCTGCTACTGGTACACTTAGGGCTTTCACCTTGCTGCTGAAGCCAATGTGAGTTCCTTTTGCATGTTGTTGGCTGTTGCGTATCGTTGCCTAGATAGGAGTTTTACCATTCCACACTCTCCAGCACGTCTATCCAGCAACAAATGGATAATTCCTTACAGCTCTTGTGGCAGGACAAGATCTTGAAGAGAGTGTGGAGAAGGAGTGGATGAGACAAATAGAGAGACTTTAATACTGCTAGTGTTGGCAGAGAGAAAACGCCACAGGTATTTTCTGTAAGGCAGAGGTCAGACAAACAGGAGAAGTGTTTAAAATTTCCATTATGCTGAAGAAGTGCTGCTTGAACTTTGTTGTAGGGGTAATGGAAAAGCCAAGTAGGAAGGAAGGTGTCCAGGTGGCAGAGAGTTGACATGTCTGAAGTGACAAGTGAACAGCTAAGTTAGTGTTTTGATCACTGAGAGTAGATGGAACCAATTGTTTTTTTTTCCAAAGTTACAGGGAAATGGTTTGGAAAATAGTGCATCTTCTGCAACTCCTTTTCCAGCTTAAATCATAAAAAGCCAGAGAACAGGTCCTTGTGTTGTACTATTTTCAACATAACTTAAACTCCAGTATATTTGTGTATGTGTCAAGTCCTCATGAGGATTGTGGCAAGATTGTTCAGAATCAAGTACCCTTCAATGTCTTTAATCTTGAAACATTCACCCATTACGACATGAAGGCTGAAATCACCATTTCTCACCATGCTTGCTTCTTTTGTAAAATAACTTTTTCTCCCACGTCCTGCTGCTTTTTCAACTCTTTTTTTTAGTGAGTGTTACCTTGTCTTGCCTCACAAGAGAATTGCTTTGCCTGACTCCCCAAAAACATCCCTTCTCAAAGGTGACCCCATCCCTACTGAGTCCAGGCACTCCAAGGGTCACACTGTGATAAACTACTTCCTTTACTCTGTGCTTGTCAAAGATATTGTACCCAGTCCTGCCGAGTTAAATTCTTCAACACGTTTGCCCACAGGCTGTGCTATCCTGGATTTTTCTGAGGAAGAAAGCCTGATGTCCAGGATAGGGGATTTATTTAAAGGATCCCAGGTGTTTAGCAACCAGCAGCTGGGACATTTCTTGCTGCATTACTCAGCACTGACTCACGCCTTGTTAAAGACAGAATATGGCTCAAACTCTCTGCCAAGGTTTTAAACCTTTCCGTTGACACGAGCTGGCGGCTCTGGGAACGTCTTTTCCTGTGTCTGTGAGGGGGTTTTCCTTCTGCACTGTCACCAGGAGACATGGATCAGGCTGGGAGCCTTGTGACTCTGGGAGAAAAAAGCTTCAGGGGGGCCTGGTGGGAGCTGCAGAACACTGGGCTGGGCTAGGCTGGTGCTGACTCCTCCACAGGATGGCCCAGCACAGTGACAATCTGCTCCTTGCTGGGGGAAGGAAGGGGGAGAGAGCCATGGATGTGTTTTCTACCTACCTGAGTTAGCAAAATGCATTGACAAAGATATTCCTAAATGGAAATACTTCTATTTCACCAACTTCAAAGGATTTGGAGGGGGATTTCTGCTTTTTAATTCACCAGCACCTGTTTTAGGTTGCTTCTTTTATGAATTCCTTCGCTGGTTATGAATGGTAACAAAGTTTTTTACATAAAGCAAGCTGTCTTGTTAATGTGATTTTTGTTTCTTCTGAGTTATATATTTTAATTATTAATAAGTGTTTTGAATGAAGATAATTGAAATATTTCATCACTCCATATTTAGTCCTTACATTTGAGATGGACCCTGGGGAAAGAGTTTATATCTAGACCTAATGGCAGGAACACATCTTTTGCTTTAAATGTCAGAAAATAGTTTCATAATTTCTGTTTTAGTGAGTCTTCAGTTATACACACATTTAGCAACATTTTTATTTGATCAAAGTTTTTGTGTGTGACAATGCAATTGTCTTGTTGCATGCATTCCCATCCTCTTCAATTTTATATCATTTCTGTAGGATCTCATTGAAAGGATTTTTTTCCTTATCGTTCTTTGGGCTTAGTTTTGCTGTGGCAAATCAGGCTCTGTGCTCTTTTTGTTTCATACCCTGTCATTTAGAATCAGACAACAATAATTCTGGAATTGGAATGTACTTTCTGTTATCTGGCTGATTTTGATGGATTGTCATGCGTCGGTTTGACTTTGCAGGGGTTGAATGTAGCATTCAAATGTTTTGAGCAGTTAACTGAGCAAACATGCAAAGGAAACTAGAGAGAAAGGTCACCAGCACAGTGTTTGGTGAACAAAGCTTTGCAGGTCTTTTTTGTTGTTTGTGGGTTTGTTGGTTGGGTTTTTGTTGTGTTTTTTTAAACTTGAGAAAAGCTTTGAAATAGTGCATTGTAACACAGTTTGCAGATGGCTGAATTATGTACTGTACACATGGTTAACGATTTATGGGGCCATGAGTTATTTAATCGGGTAATGCATATGCTTGGTACGACAAGCAAGCAGATGAAAAGTCTGGATGGAAGAAAATGTTCATCCTTTGAATGACACGCATTATATGCTGTGTTATCAGAAAATAATAGGACTTTTTCCAGCCAAAAGCTGTGATTTCCTGTGGTCATTGTCTCATCTGAAGACATCAATTAAGCATAACAATGTAATAAACAGTGACTTTCATTTTGGGTGTACTAGACAAGGGCAAGGCAAAATACAGAAACCTCAGGGCTCTGGCATTAGGGTTTTGTGTTGTCACTATTGTGAATTTTAGTTTTTTTGCAGAAAAGACATTGCCTATGACAAGGCACTTGGTTTTCATACCTGCTGAAACTGAAAACTGCTCTTGCTGTAGATTAGAGGAAACAAAGATAAGGAGCAGAGGAGAGAAACAAAGCAAGTCTCAGAAAAGAGGTGATGTGAGGATGAATTTTGAACTTCTTGTGCTTGGGAAAGAGCCTTAACCTTCAAAATTGTGCAGAACAGAAAATGGGGAGTGGAACTTTAAGATCAGCTCTGACTCTGCTAGAGAGAGGAAGTAGAGGGGAGATCTTATTGCTGTCTACAGCTTCTTTGTAAGGAGAAGGAGACGGGCATGCACTGATCTCTCCTCTGGGAATAGCCTGAAGTTGTGTCATGGGAGGTTTTGGGTTTTGTCAGGAAAAGGCTCTTCCCCCAGAGCGTGTTTGGGCACTGGAACTGTTCCCCAGGGCAATGGTCACAGCACCAGCCTGATAGAATTCAAGAGTGTTTGGAGGGTGCACTCAGGCACAGGGTGGGACTCTTGGGCTTTCCTGTGCAGGGCCAGGAGCTGGACTTTGACAATCCTTGTGTGGCCCTTCCAACTCAGGAAATTCTATGATGCTGCTACAAAAGGCCCTGATGTGAGAGTGGTGGACATGACCGAGCAGGGTCTTGTCCCACTTCGTACGTCTCAGTGTCCATCCCAGTAACCAGAGCCACAGATGAGATCAGACCAGACAGGGATGACAAGAAGTCCTTTCAGAGTAAAAGCAGATGCCTTGTGCCACAAAGGCATCCCTCAAGGAAATAAAGCATTGTGACAGGCCTGAACCTTTCAATGTAGCCTGGAAGAGTGCTCTAGTGGGCCCTTGAGGGATGATCACACTCAAGAGCCATGGATATAACTAGGCACTCAGCCTTCTACAAGCTGAGACAGTCTGAATGGCATGTTCTAGATGTGAGTAATGTAGCCAGAGCACTTGAGCTCATGTGGAAGGCTAGAAAGCTGCACTGAAGTGACTGTCACATGCAGCAGGGATGATGTGCTGCCTCTTCAGATAAGCCTTCTTTCCCCTGCACTCAAAGCCTGAGGGCAGTGCAGAGTTTCCTGGAGCTGCTGCTCAGAGAAGCTGGGTGTGCCCTGCTGGGTGAGTGGGAGATGGGGGTGAGCAGGGCAGACAGGGGCTGGAGCCTTCTCCAGCTGCAGTGTCCCCTGCAAGCTCTCCTTCCTGGGCTCTGCCACGCTCCCTGCACCGTTCTTCAGGCACCTCTGGCTCCTCACAGTCCTTTCTGGTCAGATTTTTCTCTGGAAGCTGGAATGCTGTCTGGGAAGAGAGGGAGATGCCCCAGCCTGTCAGAGTGGCATTGCTGCATGTGTACTCCTGAAATGGCTAGGCTCCCTTTATGATCATTATAGAGTTGGTATTTTTTTTTTTTTTAACTCCTGAGAAAGGATCCAGCTTTGGAATTTTCCCTGATTGTGAAGATGTGCAAGTTTTCCTTCATGTTTCCAGCATCTGACTTCAACAAAAGTCCCCTAAGGTTTTCTGGTTACAAATTGGACTTCTGTGAATAATGGTGACTCAAATATTCCAAAGCAATGTTAATATTCCCTATATCCATCAAAGTACTGCAGCTAGGTCCATGCAACTAGCTTCAGAAAGCCACGTGAAAATGCAAATGTTTGCTTTCTCAACCAGAACTGAAAAATACTAAGCATTTCTAAAGGAGAAACAGAACAGTATGTTCTACTTTCCTTATGTATTTTATAAAAAATGCATATATAAAAATGAATATAAATTCTTTTAGGAGAAATTGTTTCATAAAAGAAACATGAGTTTGCTTTGGCAAAGATGCTTATGATTTATGGTTCATTCTGTAAACTTGGCCAAACAATTTCCTTCTCCTTTATGATTGGAGAGCAGAGCTGTCGGGGGCAGGGAGTTACAGGATGGCATCTGTTCTTAGAGCAAGAGAGTTATGTTTATTCATGATTAGTTTATGCAGAAAATGCATCAAAGAGTTTATTTGAATTTTTGATAAATTTGCCTTGTAGAAAAGAAATATTTTTCTTAATTGGACCTTATAGGAAAAATCCCAGTAATGGCAAATGCAAATGAGAAATAATCTGAATTTAAAGAGGCTTTTTTTTTTTCAGAACCTCTAGTGCTCAAAGTAGGGTGAGGCCACTGTCTTTGCACTTTTTAATAAAATTGTGGCTTTTCTTCTCCCCTTCATTTCCATATGCATATTCCATAGTCGTACAGTAGCAGTTTAACATGTAGCTTCTTCATGTATCTTTACTGAAAGCAGGAGATAAGTTTATCAGTATCATGCTCAGTAGCCTTCTTTCCCTGCTTGCTTTTTAGTATTGAATGAGGTTTTATAAAGTGCCACCAACCATGCCAGTTTTCCATATTTTTCACTCTATGTAAATTTTTGCAGAGAGGTAGAGAGAGCAAGTGAAAGATTGACACTGGTATCTCCTGAAATGTTCCCTGTTTTTTTTAAGCAGCTCAATTTTCCTATAGCATTGCCAAAAACCTAACAGATGATGTTTTCAGGATCAGAGACAGGAGATTGAAATGTTGCTAATGTCTGTAGCACTTAAGTCATAGAATTCTGTAAAGAAATGTGCCATGATTGATCTGATTAATCTTTTAGATGGGTGGTGAGAGAGAAAGAACCTTCTCCACCATGCGGAATTTTGATATTTATATAACTGCTTTTTAGAGGCTGAGCTTGGGTGTCCTTGTAATATCCTGACACGGGTGACTTGTACTCGGCAATTCCAGCTGAATTGAGTGCTCTGCGTCAGAAAGGAAAAGTTTTCTGTCTGCCTGTAATAGAAACATTTTTTACAATTCTCTCCCAGGAGCAGAGTCCTGTGGGATCCTTTGGGGAATGCAAAGCAGTGTGGCACTCAGGCATGTTGTCACTGTGCAGAACCTGTTCCCCTTGCTGCAAGAGGGTTCTCCATCTCAACGCAAATTGAGGGTTTGTGGCCAAAAAGCTTCAGGTTATATGTCACCATTCTCAAGAATAGCTGGAATTTTGGATGAACACGTATGCTGTAGCTGAGCTGGAGAAACTCTCATGCAACTGGCATTTACCCTCCCATCCTGATCTTCAGCAGATTTGTGAGTCAGCCTTCACTCAGTCTAACAAAGCTATGAGAGCTGGTGTTTGTGCTGAAGGATTCCAGTCCTTCCCCAGCTTCTCGTGGCTGTGCTGATGAGGAGAGCAGGGGCACCTCGTTCTGGTGCCACCAGTCACGACACAATTGCTACAGAAATCCTGGTTTCACTTTGAAACTCGCATGAGCAATTACCTGCTGGTTATCTCATGCAGGATTGGGTCTTTGCAGCCCTGCCTTTCAGCTTCAAAGGTGCAATACTTGATAAGTGGAGCTAAAGACATTTTCCTTTTCATGTCAATTCTTGTAAGTTCTCAGTCTCTCTGGGCAGGAAGCAGAGGGCAGTATTAATGTGTCTGTGTAGAGACATGTGCACACAATTCATTGTTTCTTTAGCAAGGGCACAGAGTTCTAGCAAGGATGTAAAAAAGCTAACACTGCAAACAAGGAGCAGAACTGGTCAGGCATTGCAATAATATAGTTTTATTTGGGGAGGAAACAGACTAAGAAAAAAGAGAATTCTGTTATTCTCTAAACTAGTCAAAGAGCAAAAAATTATATTTTTACCAAAATTCAGAAAATTCAAAGCATTAGATCAAGTCTATTTGGTCTTCTCTCTTCAGGAACCTGCTAAGTGAACACCCAGAACAATGTGTGTGAATAATAGGTTTCTATAGGGTTTGTGTTCCAGCTGTTATTTGTTCAGTGCCTGTAATGCCACACAGAACTTACAGAACATTTAATATTACAATTAATTATATCATGTTGGAATAAATAATTCCCTAAACATACGCTCTGTCATGGTGGCCACTGATAGGGAATTTAATTTGAAACTCAGCTCTTGGCTTCTGAGAATCAGCTTTAACTAAATTGTCGCAGTCATTACATGTTGTAAAGCCTCTATATTTCACACTTCATTTTCTATCCAAATGGATGACAGCCTACTTCAAAGGGAAAGAAGTAAACCTGTGGTCAGAGTGTTCACCTGAGCAGCATGCTCTCCCTAGATCCCGTGTCTGGCAGTTGCACGCATTCTGAATTCCTGCAGGTTTACAATTTAATTGGTCAAAAATCAAAGGGTGTCCAGTTGAACTTGACCTTATAACAGGGTCAGAGATTGGGGGCAGTGTTTGATGCTCCACCTTTGCTGACATTTCGCTGTTGCACAAAAATGGGAAAGATGTTTCAATGAACTTCCCAGGCTGGAAATGTTAACCCCAAATGTTCAGAGCCTGTGACCATGAAGTTTATATGGAAGAGAGACAGTTTTATAGCCCTATTTGTGGGCCTAGTGTTGCTATTTTATAAGTGAAAATAATGTACTAATTTCTACCTTTACACAGTCTGTAACATCAATCCAAGTACTCAGATCCTCATCCAGCCACTGTGAATGGTATCAGTGTGTAATATTTTGCCACAGTAAGCATAAAAATATTTCAAACTCCTGTGGCAGGATCTACATGACCCTCAACATTGTCTTTTTCATGGCCAGTCCAGGAGGATTGGTGATGTTCCTTGTAACACACGTGTCTGTGGGCAGTGGTCCCTGAGTACTTCCTCTGATTCTTTTTGATTATGGGGGAAATGCTCAGAGACAGAAGCTGGGAAGTGTTTGAAAGAAGACAAAAACAGAGTTGGTATGAATCGGAATGGAAAATTAGGGTTTGTTTGTGATCTCATTGCTTTGGACAGTTTGCCTAAAGTCACATATTTAAAAAAAAAAAAGCATTGTTTGGGTATATTGTGTTTGTGGATCCCTGGGTGAAATGAAGTTGGTGTAATGAGGACAGGGGCTCCAAACTCTTGCTGTTTTACTCTTCTCTCTTTCCTACTCCCTTGGGCAGTCTGGTCTAAAGTGAGCAGAAGGGAACCACCAATCCTTGCAGAGATTTGAAGGAACAGTGGGCTCTGCCCCAGTGCCCTGCTACCTCCTGTCAGCTGAGAGGGAATGCAGCAGGAATGCTTGCCAGTGGTGACATCTAACGAGGCAGTACTGTGTGATTGTGTTGGCCTGTCTTCATTTCAGCTCATGAAATATTTGTGTCAGCACATGGGAGATGCCCTGTTGCTGTTGGAGATATGTATAATGGCCATACAGATTAAATTTGTATGGGCACCCAAAAACTCTATTCATTTTTACTTTTTTCTTTTTTTTTTTTTTTTTTTTTCTTGAGCCAAAGTCAATATCTGGGGCTGGCTGTGTCACAACAGATAGCAGTGTTTGGGGACCTCAGTGTCATGTGCAAGCAATAAGGACATTGTCACTATTTATCTGACCAGAGATTGATAGTTCAATACCTTTCAACTTGACTGGGAAGGTAAGGTGCAAGGACTTTTAAAGACTCTGCTTTCACCAGGGGACTGATTTGGGCTGGTATTTGTGACACTCATAATGTGGAAATGCCTGCTTTTAAAAGTATTTGTGTTTAGATAGGACCTGGTTGCTTTCCTTTTGGGAAAAAAGCCCAAAGGAGATACAGCTAGATAATCAGGAAATGAGTGTTATAATAGAAAATAGAATACTTAGGACTGTTAATCATTGTTCATGCTAAAAGCAGTAATGTACATTTTTTTAATATATGCCACAGGAATAAATTTTAAATATCATTTATTTATAGGAAAAAACATGTTAATTTAAAATATTCTAATTTTCTACTCAGGTTTATAGTCCCCTCTTTGCTCCTCGTTCAGATCATTCATGCAAAACTTGAGGTGTTACACAATAAATAATGCTGGATAGTCCTTTACTTGTTTCTTGTTCGTGTTTGTACCCAACACATTTGGTCATTTTCAAGTTATGACTGTGTTATTTGGCATAGCTTTCAAAAATCTAACCAGCTGTGGGATGGAAATTGCACTGTACAAAGTTGTACAGCTCTCGTGTAAACCCCCATTTCCCACTGGCTGCCCATTTCACAAACAGGTTTGTAAACCTGGCATGGCCCAATATCATTATTCTGTAGCAGGTGTCACTTGGGAGTTTTTTTATATTTCAGATCCCTTGACCTTTCCTTTGGGCACACGTACAGTGTGTTAATGATGAGCAATGTCCACACATCAGCACTAATTCAAACTTGAGCTCTTCCAGAGTTTGAAATATGCATGGATAAAGTCTGTGCAGATGGTTCTGAATTTTAATATATAAAAGTCACACTAAAACAAAGTTAACTTTTAAAATTCTGCAATAAATCACAAAAAGCTGAATATGATCTTCTGGATGTCTTAATTAGATGAATTTCTTTCACTTAATCAGACATTCAAAGTCAAAGGGACAAAAGATACAGCCTTTTTTAGTCACTAAATCCTGAATAATGGCTTAGTGGTCAGAAGAGTTGATCAAATTACCTGCTGCCATTCATGTTTATATTTGGTTGTATTGTTTTTTTGATTAAGTTGGAAATCACTGTTTCAATTCTTTTATAAGACAGAATCAAGAATACCCTTCATCAGGAATTGTAGTGATAGGACCAAGAATAATGGGTTCAAAGCCAAAGAATGGAAATTTAGATTAGATCTATGGAAGAAAGAATTTCTCTTTGCTGTGAGGGTGGTGAGGCACTGGGGGAGTTGCCCAGAGAAACTGTGGATGCCTCATCCCTGCTCAAGGCCAGGTTGGATGGAGCTTTGAGCAACCTGGTTTAATGGGAGGTGTTCCTTTCCAGGACAAGGGAGCTGGAATTGGATTATCTTTTAAGGTCCCTTCCAAAGCAAACCTTTTTATGATTCTATAATTCCTAACAGCTGTATTTCCAGGCTTGCTGCCATCCAAGAATTTGGCATCATGGCCATCAGCACACAAATGCATTTAAGGAGTGGTTAGTTTGCAATCTGACCTTCAAAGAGGGGTGAATAGCACGAACCAAGATGCCCCCCACAACCCAATTTTTAGGTTTCTATAAGATACCTAGACAGGAACCAGCAGTAAGAAGGGCAGGGGTTGAGGACCCTGAGCATCCTCTGGGCTCAGAGAGGGGCACTGCACCATTTGTGTGCTGTTCAGAGCTCAGCCCCGTGGGTGTCCCAGCTCGCACAGAGGCTGCCAGACTGGGACAACCTGACTCTCAAGCACTCTTGGTTACCACAGGCACATGGCACTTGTAAAAAACTTCACATATGGCTAAATTAACAGGATTTTCTAATGAGGAAATTAGCAAATGTCCAACTGCTGCAGGGTTATCTCTATGGTGAGTTCCCACATTTTTTCTCCCAATCTTAAAAATGTTCCATTTTGTTCTAAAAAAGTGATTTGTGCTGGCAACCTCTCCAGATTTTTCTAGCTTTATTGAAAACAGCTGTGACATTTTTGCTGAAGTGGGATGTCTTTGGTTCTGTGTGTTTGGTTTTTTGTTTTTTAATTAAGCCAGAGGTAGAGCTGGAGCACGGAAACATCAGTTGCAACTGTAAACAAAGTTTTTAGAGAACGGGGAGGAAGAGAGAGCCTGAGAGCAAGGATTTACAGTGGGGAAGTATTAGGATTGACTCTAGGTGTCACTGTGAGCTATGCCTGTAATTCTGCAGCTCCATTTCCACTTTTATTCAGTGATCCCCACTTTCCAGCCTTCTTCCTCCTCCTTCTTCCTCTGTTTCTCCCATGTCTTACTCTTTCACTCTGTAACACACACACACACGTGCATGCAGAGAAGTCTCTGACAAATAATAGCTGGAAGCAAGGAAATTACTGTGATCATTAGAGAACATGGCATTGATACAAATTAATAGATACTTAATAAAAAATGCTGGTTAACCAAATAGTTACGAGGCGTGACATCTCATTTATATGAAGTCCTGGAAAGAAAATCAGTTAAAAAAATGTGGCTGAGCTTTCTGTTGCTCATTTCAATACTTCTGCAGATAAAAGCAGAGGGCAAACACCAGCAAACAAGATACTTTCCCAGTTTTGTTGATTTATATTGGGCAGGGCTAGATCATTTTAGGCATTACAGGCTTGATTGCTGGCATGAGGAGTTCTGGCAGATTTTGAAAGTGTACCCACCCACCCACCCATAAAATCAACCTCTATCTCTTAATGTTTTCTGTTTACTAATACTTAGTTAACTTCCCAATTTATAATTTAGAACGCTTTCCTATAAGATCCACTTAGAGAATACTAACTAATGACATACAGCAACATCATTAAACACTTTAGTGCCTCGGGGTAACAGACTACAATGCATCCTGCAAAGTAGCACTTAGAGGCTGTATGAACATATTCTGTCACCTTGCAATCTCTCATAGCATAGCCCTGGGAATGTGCAGGGAGATAACACACAGTGGAATAGAACAAAGTCTGCTGGAGTCACACTCTCCTTAACGTGAGGAATTATCAAGATGCCGAACGCTTCCCGGTTAGGTCCCAAACAGATGAACTTCTGTAAATGAGCAAATTTAAATGCCTGCTTATCACACATAGGCAGAACGCTGTTTTTGTGATGCTACTGAGAGTCTGATGTTACTTTTAAGTGATTTTGTGCAGTGATCAGTACTTTGGGTCCTAATTAGTAAAAGTAGTTGCTGCCTTAGATTTAAATCATAAACAGAAAAATAGGTCATCTAATATTTTAATTCATCCCTCTGCCAACCTGGAGTTATTTCTTGCTGTACATATTCTAACTTTTTTCCTGCATCGCTCTGAATTTTCTAAGACCCAGTTTGCATGATTTCATGTTTTTTTCTTTGGAGTTTGCTTTAAATGTTTTTTTCTTTAGAGATTGCTTTTGTTCTGAAATTCAGTAGGTTTCTTCTGAAGGACAAGAGAAATTTTTAAAGCTGCTTTGTGCAACTCCATCTCCTCTTTGATTCAGGTTCCTCTGACAGTGCTGAATCTTGCATTTCTGTAGCATCCCGTGGGAAAGGGAAGGCTGCAAAGTACAAGTTTTCCTGATGCATGTTGCTTTTTGCTAGATGGAACTTCTGAACCATTTCTCCTTGGTTTTCATCCTTGCCTTGTACAGCTCTGCTCATGGAATGTTCAGTATGGTGATGAGTCCGAGATGCACCCTGCCTCTAATCCAGTCACTCGTGGCTGCTGTGATTATCCACTCCCTATAAAATTACTCCTGGACAATGTCATCAGTGCAGCCTCACCTCTGAACGGACCAGACCTTTTTTTCTTTCTGTTTTGTTTTTTTCCCCTTTTTTAATCGGGATTAAGCAGTCAGATGTGATGACACTTCACACAAGTGTGGTTGTTTGAAAAGATGCTGTCCTTTCAGTCACAGTAAGTGACAGTGTGCACAGTGTGCACTCCGCTGATGCCACGGCTGCCTTTGATGCCTGCTCTGACTTGCTTTAAGATAAATAGTTCAGAGGAAAATTCTTTACAGTAGCAAACTACTTTTGCCAAATGTTTAGCTCTATATAGTTCTTTTTTTGACTCTTACTTTTTTCTTTTAAAAGGAAAATATAACAGGGATTAGACTGGGGGAGAGTTGAGGTGCCATTTCCTAGGATGAGTATTTTTTTACTGGGGACAGGCTTAAATTCTTGTATATTTAGAGCAAAGGAGTGGGTGTGATGAAATGAGTCTAAGCTCCCTGCTCCCATCTCCATGCCCAGTTTTTCTCTCATGGATATTATAGAGGCTTGAGTGGGAGTTTGGGATTTTTCAGTATGTGGGAGACAGCTAGTGGCAAAAGAAACCTGTGGAGCTGAGTAAACACCATACGAGTGCATCTCTAATTTCCTCCCTCATGCTGTGCTTTGGGTGATGGGATGGTGGAGATGAGCCCTGCAGAGTGCATGAGCAGGACGGGATGGCAGCACCCAGCTGTGGTGGGGCCTTGTAGGGGCTTCCTTTGACCATGGAGTGGTCAAAGTGACCAGTGACCAGTGGTGAGGCACTCCTGGGGCTGGGCTCTGTGGGCTGCAGGTGGCAGGGGACAGGCAGGGAGCAGGGACAGGGCACCTCAGAAGGTCACTCCTGCTCCACCTCTGCTCTGTGCAGCCACTGCTCTGTGCATTGTCCCTGGCATCAGGGGGACAGCTCAGAGCAGATGCCAAAGGCTGGGGCAGTGCTTGCTGTGCCCACACTGAGCACTCCCTGCCAGGCTGGGACAGGAGGAAAAGTCCCCTTCGATAGCTGCGAGTCCTAAAGTGTCAGGAAAGAGCTGACACGTATTGCAGGAGGGAGGTAAAGGTGGAAAAGATCTCTGCAGGTCTGGTGGAGTCTTGTGTGACTTTTTGTTTGCTGTCTCCAGAGAGTTGAGGGATGGGGAGTGTTTCCAGCAGTGAAAAAAGGAGAAGAGGAATCTAAATGGAAAATGTTCTTAGTCATAGCTGAAATTTTCACTAAGTGTTTTTTTCCTTTTTTTTTTCTGTAACATTTTCTGGTGCTGACTGCATGTCATGCAGTATTTAAATTCTCTTCATCTCAGATGATTCACTGAAGGTCAGGACTCTTGAAGTAATATTTTCTTACTTATCTTCACCTAATCAATCATGTCACATATAAAAAGTCCAAGCAGTTGTATCAGTGCTTTAGGACAATGTAACAATACTACACCAATCAAAATAAGCCAATTGCATACTAGAAATTATTGTAAAGTGATATGGCAAAAAAAATTACACACAAGCTGCCAAATAAAGCTGAGAAAATAACACTCATTGGTCATTACATTGTGGAGGAACTTGTTGGGTTTTTTTTTCTTCTTCTAGGATATTTAACTGCTTGGTTTCTAATATTTCTTTTAATGTTTGCTTTTGCCTGGCAGGAATGTGATAAAATTATGCAAAGCTATGATTCACATAGAACAAATACAGATTGCAAACTATATAATGTTATCCTGGCCTGCTGTTTATAAAGCAATGAATATGCCTGCTAACTCTGTATGCTGATGATTTTTTGCAGCCAGGTTTATAGGTGGATGAATGACCTTTACTTTTTCTAATTATTATTTTACACAAGCAAATAATTTACCTTTATAATCATAAGCAATCATCGAGAGAGACCCTTGGCAGGTGCAGGCATATTGTACTTTTCATATAGTTCAGTAAATAGCCTTTTTCTGGTTCTGATGTGGTTTCTATGCCTTGTGTGTTGCTCTACACAGAAATAGTGTGAATTTAAACTTAAGGCAAATTATCTCAATTGTACATATATGAATTTGAATAAGATCATGGGTTTTCCTCATTGTGCAGTCAAGCCTCTTGAGCAAATGGCTCAACAGTTCTGGTGCAGTCTCTGCTCAAGGGAAAGACTTTTCTCAGCGAAGCAAACAGTGGTGTCAGCCTCACACAGAGTCTTAGGGCTTGGAGAAAATCTGATTGTTTCATGGTCAGTGTGCCCAGAAGGGCACTGTCACCAGTGGCCAGTTGCTGAGCCTCAGCCAGTTCAGCAGAAGCATATAAAAAGGCTGGCTCAGTTTCTTCACTGTTTGAGTCTCTCTGAGCACCTCAAGGGTCAGTCACTGTTTTAAAGCGCTCACAATAGAATGGCAGTGACTGAATTGCTGACAGCATTGTATGCAGTCTTGCTCAAGAAGTGTAGCGTTAGTCTAGAGGCAATGTGGGGTAGTTCAGAGGCACCTGAGCTGTTTCAGCAATAACACTGAACTTTCATGCTTCAGCTCTTTCTGATACAGCTGCTTGTTTCACAAACAGGTGTCTAAAACTGCTGTGAAAGTCACTTCACCTGCAGACTGAGCAAAAGTCTACTGACTTTCATATAATGGTGCAGTGTCAAGTAATAATGTGCACATTTTGTCTCTTGGGAATTGCAGCTTGGGAGCCTGTTGTCTGTGAAAATGAGAAGAGACCCATGCTTTGAGGGAGCTGGCAAAGAAACCTGCTGGAGGCTGCCCTTCGTTTCTCTCCATTTTCCCTCTATCACCAGTTGTGCAGCAGAGGGACTAATTCTGCTGTGTGTGTGTTACAGGATTTTTTCCCATTTCTTTTCCATCTCAGGAACAAATTAGTTGGGTGGATTTTTTTGTTTGTTTGGATTTTTTTTTTTTTTTGTTGGTTTGGTTTGTTTTTTTTTGGGATTGTTTTCCCAGTGAATTCATAGAAATACCACAAACCCCATCCTTCCTGCAGAATCTACTGCTGCTCTGCATTGCTGCATAAGAGTGACTATAATAGCCATGTGACACATTGACAAGAGTAATTATACCCAGAGGAGCTGGTAATTTATGTTGGGTAGCAGGTGGTATCATTTCCTGGTTAGTCTGTACCCTAACTTGTTATTATCTATGGCCATCAGCAGCTGGAGTGACACCTACAGAGGAGCCCTTGGAGCTCTCAGCAGGAGACAGAGCTCTTCCATTTGGCTGTGGGTGGAAGGGTTCCCTCCACCCCTCACGCTGAGTGCAGCACAACCTTTGATAATGTGGTGGGCAAGGCCAGGCATGAGTCATTGCACTGACTCTCCCCTCTTGTGCATGACTTTTTAACAGGTTATGCTTGACAGAGAATGTGTTGCAGCTTCCTTTTGGCTGCCATCATTATGCCCCTGACTCACTCATACATAACAGGGCACCCAAATAGCTGCTGTCCCGAAGGGAAGATTTCTTACCACAGTATTTCTTTGGTTTGGCAAGTGACTTTATTGCTTGTTTCAGAGATGAGCACCCCATTGTTTTGGGAGTTGTACACACACATAATTAGGGGCAATCTCTTCCTCTGACAAGCTTTTGCCCTTAGACGAAAAGAAAGAGAGGCAGATGGAAAATGGACGTGATGCAGAGGTTAGAATAAGTAAATTACCAAAGAAGGTCAGGCCGAGGATCTGTGACACAGCAAGGAGTTGATCAGGTTCTTGGAAAGGCCAAATATAATGGCCTCATGACCTACTCATCTGTACTTTCCTTCCCTCCCCCTTTTTTTTTTTTTTTTTTTTATCCCCAGGACTGTTGTGTTGCTTTATTTTCTTTAGAATTCTCATGAACTGTTATATTCCAGTTCAAGCAATTCATCACTGTCCTAAAACTGTAGTACAATCTCCTCAGTCTTGTGAAACTCTCTGGACACCTGAGCACATGTTGAAAATCTAGGTCTATAGTCTTTGATTTTTGAGGGTTTTTCAGCTCCTTCCATTTCCAGTTTTTAGCTTTCTCACCTCATTTCTTCCACTTCTTCAGTCCATAATCCTTGAGATTCTCACTTTTTCCTTCTTCCTTCCCTTACCAGCCTTGGTAATACGGACTTTTTTCCTTGTAACTGATGTCATGAACTTGTTTTATCTTCTCTCAGATCCCTTTCCCATGTGTCCCTCTGTTCATTTTTTAAACATCATCTTCTCAACTGCTTCAAAATGTAACCATTGTTTATATCATTCACTTATATTATCAAGCAAGATCAATATCTGAGGTCCTGCAGGTTTTTTCTAAACCTGTTTTCTGGAATCAACTAGCAGAGTTTCCTTGGTCACAGGGCCAGGCCCACATGTGTGATCCTGAGTAGAAGGCATTTAGAGGATCTGTTCTCCTGAGTGATTTCTGTGCTGGGAACATCTCCTGTGTAGGGAATATCTGAGGTGGCTCCAAACAAGAGCACTCTTTTTGTGCTGCAGCTCTGCCAGGCACCTCATATACATGGCTGGAGTGGTTAAATTACCCTCTAGGTGAGACTGCAGATGCCTTAGGTGGTTGCAAAAGCTTTACCCTATCCTTGGATTCTTGACATTTACTTTTATAGCTGTCATGATCCTTGAGGTGACCCTTCTTTTAATCCATGGGCTAGAAATATTGCTAAATGGGTTATATATTTCATAAGGGTTTTTGAAAATTTTTTTTTTTAGTAGAAATGGGGTTTTGTAGATATTTTTTTACCTTAGAGAAATGATACTGTGTTCAAAGATAATGGCAAAGACCTCACAGTACTTGTCATGGGTACCTTTACTTTTTTCCTTTGCAGTGAGAAGGCAATGTCATCAGAGCAGTCACTGCATTCCTCTGGCTAGGACACAGAATGCTTAGTTTAGCATCATCTTTTCTCCTGATGTTAGTTAATTGCCAGTAAATCAGTGACTGGTACATAATTACCTGGGGCCTGACATCCAGAGTGCTCTCAAAGCATTTTACAAAGAGTGCTCTAGGACAAGAATATGGGGCACCAATAACTCACCAGGAGCACAAGAAAAGTAGTGGCCACTGGGAATTATGCTTTCCCCCTGTAGGAAGACAGGATGGTGGGGTTCATGTCCCACTCTTAAAAACAGTGCCTTAGTCTTTGTAATGTCCATGTGTGTTCTTGGAATTTTAGTGTCACGTGTCCCTGAGTAGAGCCAGGGGAACAATCTATGGCTGGTCATTGCCTGGTTTGCCATGAGGGTGAGGTGGATCCTGTGGATGTACCTATGAATCTTCAGTTGTGCTGCAGGAAAAGGATTTCGTACAGAAATATCATACAGAATAGGCTGGACCATCTTTAGGACTGGAAATAGGTTTTAATTTATATGAAGTGCACGAGGACAAATGTAATTTTTTTTTTCCTATTAGGCTCATTAAGTGTCACTGCCAAAGAAAAAAGAAACCCATAGAGATTTCACAGGATGTACCCTGGTGAAATTGCCATGCAAAAAACAAATTGATCTAATGATGATAACAAAAGTGTAAGGGTAATTTTAGGAGTCCTAGGTATAATTCTGGGCATTTGTGTTAAAAACAAAATGTAGAGATGCAATGAGGAACCTGATTTTTTATCTCAGGAGAATGAAAAAGTTTTCTTGGAGGAAATAACAGAATCTGATTTACTTAGTTTAGGAAAATAAAACCCATACAGATTTTAGTGACTAAAATAAAGAAGGCAGAAAAATAATTAGTAATAGAGGTGGCTGTAAGTAAATGTGGACCCAAATGATAAAAAAACCATTAGATGAGCATGTTTCTGGAATATATTGCCCAAAGGTTTTCCTTGGTAAAATGGTAGTGGCAAACAATCAGCCAATTTTGAAAGTTGCAAAGTTTCATACGAATTTACTGCTGCTACTGGAAGCTCAACTCAGCATCCCAAGAGAAGCCATTCATTTCTGCATTCTAGTACCATAAACAATTTTACCTTAATTTAAGGAATTCATATTTCAGCACTTTGTATTTTCTGGTGGTTTTTTTTTTTTTTTTTAGTGGATTGAATAATGATCTTGAATTCTAACACTGCTTTAAGAGTTCTCAAGAGTTTCTCTCCCTTCTAAGGTTCCACAATCTACCAGCACTAGCTGAATGAGCCATTTGGTTCTGCCTCATATTCTGCTCTACTTTTCACATCAGGAGTACTAATTTGTGTCCTAGAGTCAGTGAAGGCAGCCTGAGCACTTACTGATGGTACAGCTCCCCACAGGGACCTCTTGTACCCCACCTAGCTGAATTCAGCTGCTATTTGTTTTTCAGCTTACATTTTTCAAAATTTGATAAAACCTGAGGGAATTAGTTGCCTAATTCTTGCAGAATTACAATGTGAGTTGGATGAATAATTTTCTCAGACTTGTTTGAGAATCTAAGATTGTTATTCTAATATTATTCGTACTGCTGCATGTGTTTTCAGAGCTAAAATTCTGCAATAAATAAGCTCCTGGGATCACATTAATTACAAGAATATTCACTTACAGAGTCATTTGTAAACACAACTCATACCTGGATTAGGTTGTATGATTTTTTTAAAAAGTAAGACTGAATGTTAAGCAGCTGAACACACTGGCTTACATAACAGCTACACATCCTACAGCAGCTGTGATTTCCATAGCACTGAACTTTAAATGGGAGAAGACAAGAGCTCAGACAAAGGACATATTTTGAAGTTTCAGAGCCTGATTCTGTAAATTGGTCAAATAAAGGTGAATGCTATTTATCATAGAGCAGACTAAATTTCTGTCAGTGTTTTCCCTAATTAATGGTTCTTCAACCTTACAAATGAGAATAAGAAGTGTGTATGTCAAGGGAATCATATTCCCTTAACAGAAAGGGAACAGATGCCTAACCTCTAAGTTTGCATATCTGTTTTATTGCTGTGGGACTTGCCAGTTCTAGAGTCAAAGCAGAGCCCTAACTAGTGGGAATGGAATGGAGAAGGAACGTAAAAAGGTAAAAGAAAGATGAAATCAATAAGAAAGTGTTCAGAACATGTCTGATGAGTTCTTTCTCACAGATAACATTGCCAAGGAATAAAACTGAGCTGGAGGGTAACATGCTACCTTTCTGTCCAGTCAGTTCACTAGAAAAGACTATATTTGATTCAAAGTTCTGTGGAGACATCTGAGAGATGCTGTTTTCCATGATGTACAAGAAATTCTGAAGGAATTAAAATACTTTTAATTAGCTAGATTATGCTGCATTCTTCTCATTAACAAGGGGAATTTTGCAGAATCTGAGAGCCTCTGTATTTGACTTTTCTGGAGATTCCACATCATTTGGTATGAAAATAGTCCTGGTCTCTTTAAGGCAGAATAAAACAGTGGATAAATTGCCACCATGTGCTAAGAAGCTTTGGGATAAAGCCTTATTCCCCAGATGAGAATTGCTAACAGGAATTCCAAAAGGATTATTAGAGCCCTTTGCTTCCCACATTTTTTTGGGTGATCAAATCTTTGCTAGTTCATGTAGCTTATGAGCATTCAAAAAGGCCTGTTGTAAAATGTTCATCGCTTAAGTCACATTTTTGCTATCACCTGATAGCATTTTCAGGTCTGGAGAGTACAACAACTTTGTTCTGGATGTGGTAAGAGGGTGATTAGTTTTATAACTGGAATTCTTCCTACTGAATTTGGGGTGTTTGTGCAAGCAACCTACTTGAGGTCTCCTGATGTCACCACAGAGCATAAGACACTTGGAAAGCAGCATTCATATTGCCTGTATAAGCATTGCTTTCAAGAAGAATTACTTTTGGTGCTCTTCAGAAAATTAGGTTAAATTAGACACTTTCAGAACGTTGGAGTCAGGCAAGAAAAGTCTGTCACTTCTAGGCAATTCCTTGGAGACCCGGAGGATGGGGGCCAGGGAGTACCCACCACAAAGATGCACTTGCTGGATATAACCTTGATATATCTTATATCTCTCCTTTATTGAAGAAAACTCACTATCGAGACTCTACTTGACTTATGAATAAATCCAAGACTTATATATCCTTGGATTTTTTTTTCTTTTTTTTTTTTTTTTTTTTTTTGTCTCAGTCCTTTATTCTGCACAGAACTCTGCTTCTCAGAGTAAAAGGTTAATGATCTTTGGGTCTGGGCTGACCCAGGATCAGAGCAGCAGGGTTTTTTTCCTCGACTGCAGCGGGAGGTGAATTCAGGGCCTGTTTGAAAACCTGGCTTTACATGCAGCTCAGGTTTAGACAGGGGAACCTTGTGTAGTGCAAGTCCTCTGTGAAATTAGGTGACTCTATGTTGAAAGAGGCAATTTTTTGATTAAAAGAAAAAAATCTGATAAAAGCATGTGTTTGTTTTTGGAGAACAGCACGACAACGTGTATCGTTTTTATCTGTCAACAGCCATCACCTTGTCAGAGTTTGGCTGCTGTTGATTTATTACAACCTATGTGAATGTATAATTGGTAGGCTGGTCCTCAGATCTGTGAAGGAGAGGCACAAATTTGGAAGCCAGATGTCCCATGGTAATGCACTAAAAGAGAGAGATAATCACCAAAGAGCTGAGGAGCCCTTCAACTCATTACTCTTACATCCTCTCTTAGCCTTAAGATTTATCTGTGTTTGTAATGAAAGCATCTAAAATGGAAACAACTTATTAACTTCTCTAAAGGCACCATCTTCCACTCCCCACAAATAAATCTTTTATCAGGATCTGCACTGCAGGAGTCCCAGCCTTTTAGTCAGAAATCGGGGGGAATTCACTGAGCAACACTATTTAGCAATGCTGTCCCAACTCCCAGAATGACCTTGACAAAGAGAAAAGACTTTGGAGGTGGAAATTTCCTGGCAAAATAATGCAGGCAAGGAAGTATTACTTTCACTGAGGAGTTTCAGAGATGATTCTTGGAGCTGTTTCATCAGGACTATTTCCCTGGCAGCCCTGAAGGTGTGCAGACTGGGCCTGCAGAGGTGTGGTCTGCCCTTGACCTGCGCATGGCTCAGCCTTTAAGTCCAGGCATCAAAGACCATTGGATCTGAAAAATGTATCCTGCCAGAGGGAGGACAGGGCTGTAGTTCTAGCAGAGCTGTCTCCAGCTGAGCCAAAGGAACATTAGGTTTTAAATATTGACTTGTGCTTTTAATTTGCTATTAGTCACAGTGGGCTTCAGAGCATTTGGGTTCCATGAGGAGGCCGTGGCTCTTCAGAGGTGGTGCCATTAACACGTACCTCATTCCTGGTGCTGGAATACTGGTTGACAGAAGGCAGGTTATTGGAAATCTTGTGGGGACTGCAGAGGACTTCTATAGGGGAACACTTCTCTTGGACAGGAAGGCAGAGCTGTAAAGCCCCTGTGTAAATGATCATTTGTCTTTTCCCTCTGATTCAGTCCTGATCTGGAGAGAGGGAGAGCGATATGTCATTAAAGGAGTCTTAGTGGGTTCACAGACCAGGTGATGTACATCCTCTATTTGCCTCAGACAACCACATGTACATCTTTCTAATGTGATTAGGCCGTCATACAGGGCACAGATCAATTTATTATTCTGCCTGAAAGCACCATGTTCCTCTTTAAAAAATTGTTACTCCTGAAGTTGGCAATTACTTTAAAATAAATTTACCAAAGACAAAATTGTGCCTCTTGGGTCAGTAAATGACTTCCCTGTTTTTTCTTGAAGAGACAAGGTGTTTATTAAAGACCTCCTTAGTTTACTGTGTTGGGTTTTTCACTTTGAATAATTGTCCAATTAAATATAATTTGGAAGTCCATGCTAACCTACTGCTTGCATTGTATAAGTAAGAATATCTCTGAAAGATGTGCATTAATAAATCCCACTGAGCCCTATCTCCTTTAAAAAATGGTTTCCTTTGTTTAATTTTAGAATTCTTTCACAGGGCTCTAAGCCTTACATTTGGAAATGCCGCTGTTTTCACACAAATAATTTATACAGTCCATTCTTTCAGATTCTGTAGAAAACATTTTTATCATTCATTGTAAGATAGCTTACTTTAACAATTATTTTTAACCTATTGTTTAGGTTTGGAACATGTTTTGCAATTTAAAACTTTACAGATTCTATTTTGTGCATGTGTGTGTGTGTGTGTGTCTAGGGATTTCTATTCCTAATTTGCAAGGGAGAAATAATATGAAGTTAAGTGGATAAAAGAAAAGTAATTAAATGTAGCAATTAGATGAAGTTCTAGAAACCCAAGATGGAATTGGTCAATAAGAGATATGTAGAAGGATAAAGAAAAATGATGTTTCCTGATATAAAATGTTCCACGGAGATATAGTCATGCCTGGCCTTGCAGTCTGAGCATGAGGCTGGCAGCAGGACCTCTCACTTTGACTCAAGCACAAAGAACATTGATGTTCCTTTATCTTCTAGGATCTAAGTCACTCTGACTTGTTTTCTCCTGTGGATATAAGACTTTTATTCCTAATAGGAATATAATGAGTATCGATTAGCTAATCAATGTAATTAATAAAGATTTTTTAGGACTGGGGAAATAACAAAGCATATGGGGGAAATTTTATCTCATTTTGTGACTCGTATAAAAACTGCTACAAAATTAATTAAAAAAAATTATGCTGTTGTAATTACACTTATAATTGTAATTATGATTGCTCTTACTGTACTAAAAATGTATTTCTGTTTTGCTATAGGTAGGGAAAGACATACACTAAATTGAATTTAGGACTGAAATTAGCTGTGTACTCTGTCCTTTATATTCTGGTTGCCTTCACCCTCTAGTGAAACATAAGAAGCTGGAAAGCTTATTTGCCTTTCCTAGTCTATCAGTGCACAGAACACCTAATTAATGTTGAGGTCAGTAACACAATCTGCTCTTCCTGGAGAGTTAAGATCCAACAACCATCCAGACACAAGAGTAAACTCCAGCCAAGTGTTTTCAGCCAAAATGGAACAGAAATCAATTGGTACTGTCCTCTTCACTGTAACACCATCCATGGGCAGGAGGGTGCGGTGCATATAAATACCTGTAAAAATCTGAAGGACATCATTCAGTTCCTGCTGAGATGGGGAGCTGCCTAACTTCACTGGAATAGTGGTGAAGAGTGGTGGACTTTTTTTATCCAGTGTTTTGGTAATGTCATTCTTTAGAAAGAGTACTTGCAGATAAAATAGCTGGGTTACATCATGGAATCAGGAAAGTTCGGGATAGCAGGAGGCCAGAGGGAAGAGGTGGCAGACTTCAAAGGAGGTGGATTCCATGCCTGAAAAGTCACATTATACACCTTTTTGACCCATGATGTCCATGCCCAAATTGTTTGTGGCATGCTATAGGTGAAAAACAACCTGGTCTTTGCTGGACATTGTGACAAAATATCATACCTCGCTTTGAACAAGGGGCCAGTAATTAGTGGTTGCTCTTATCCAAGCAGTAGAGAGCAGCTTTGAGAATGGGCAATAGGGTAAAAAGTAGAATTTGAAAGAGCAGTTCTTTGTTTGAGGAGGATCTGAAGAAGAACAGACATGGTAGGGAAGTAAAACAATAAGTAAAATGATCGCAAAATCAAGAGTAAGAATGTTAGGGCTTCCACAAGTTTTTTAAAAACCCAAAACCATAGAAACAAAAGGGGTAGCTACACCTTTTTCACCTCCTTTAATGTGTGCTTACCTGTACAGAATCCCAATATCCCTCCATATCCTGTTTTGAAATGATGTATTGATTACTTTAACTGCACTTGCCATGCAGCTGCACCCTAAGTATACCCTTACTTCTGCAAGAGTTGTTTCATTTTCCAGAAATAATTTTTTATGCTGATTCAGTAGAAAGAAAACCAAATAGAGCTCCCCCAAAACTAAGCAGAAGGATTGGCTTCAACCATGCTCTGATTACTTTTTGAAAGATGGAAGACTGATGCTTTTGGAACAAAACACTTTCCTGACAGGCACGAGCAGCAATGGCACCCCTTAAAAGCATCCATATCAAACAGCACCTGCAAGGTTTTCCTGCATCCCTGCAGTGCTCTGCATTCCAACCTGGTTTCCAGCTGGGGAAAAACATGGTAGCCAGAAGTTTGTTGAAATTATGCCATTTCGTGAAATAGTACTGTGGTGACAAATCAGAAAATTCAGACAATTTTTTATCAATATTTTCCAGCCAGCTCTTATTTGCTCTCCCTCTTATGAGCAACTTTACAGAATGCAATGCTTAGTTCATGGTTACTCAGTTTATCACCAAAACCTGCCTTTCTTCTTCATTTTCTACATAAGTATCTACTTCACAGGCTTAGTGATTAGTCTGGGGTTTGCAAGAGTACATAAGCAAGACACCATATCTCTGTTTATGCTGGAAAAGTCCTGCTTGAGCTGTTCTTACATTAATAAGTTTATCCAGGTTCTCCAAGTAAGCTTAGGTGGATGGTGGCAGTACTCCTCTGAAGTGAGCAGCAGGTTCCTTGCTGGAAGCAGAAAGCACTGACTGGTGTTTCATGTCAGTGGGATGCACAAAGCAGTGCCTGAGCAGTGGCAGCAGAGTCCTAGAATGGATGTTTGTGGGGTTGAGGGCTGTGCCATGGTATATTGCTATTACTGACTGTGATCTTCACTGTCCTTCAACACGTGGGGTATCACAGAGGTGTGTGGGAACTAATAATGCCCAGCAGAACTTTTATCAGTGCCAGGGAGACAGGAGCTGGAGTACAGTCTGATGCACCACTTACTTCTCCACTTCAGTGGGTATCAGCTCTTCAGGACCGCTGTTGTGCCAAGCAGATAAGCAGTTTGTTTCTGGTGACAAGGCAGGTACTTGAAATCCTGAAGATGTGTGTAGTGATACACATTAGTTTTTAATGACTGGGCCAGCTGACAACTTATAAAATTCTTCAGTTTCTGAATTAGCATAGGCTGACCTAGTCTAGGATAACTTAATGAAGAATGAAGACAAAATTTCAGTTGTTGCTCCTTCAATTTTCAGATCCATTTATATAAGGCACTGATATTATGTTAGGTTTGATTATAACTCAAAAGATTTTATAATAAATTTAACTTCAAGTACAGACAGTGATTAGTAGTCAACAGATGCAGCAGTTTGCACAGCAAAGGGCCAAATGGATGATTAAGTGATCTGAGCATCTGATGTGAGGGAGAACTGGGATTGCCTAACCTAAAGAAGAGAAGGCTCAAGAGGATCTTCCCAATGTGTATAAATACCTGATGAGAGGGTGTAAAAGTGACAGAGACACACCCTTCTCATGGTGCCAAATGATAGGACAAAAATCAATGTGCATGAATAGCAATACAAGAAAATCCATTTTCACGTCAAAAGAGAACCTCTTACAGTGAGGATGGTCAAATTCTGGCACAGGTTGCCCAGACAGGTTGCTGAGTTTCCATCCTTGGAGAAGCTCAAACCCCAGCTGGAATCAGCCCTGAGTGATGTGCTCTGGTTGATTCTGCTGTGAGCAAAGCAGGAGCAGACTGGACAGTCTCTCTAGAGGCAGCTTCCAACCTGTTCTGTTATTCTCTTTCCTATCAAAGGTCAAGTTTCTGGTGTGTAAATCAGTACTAACTGAAACTGGCTGGTGTCTTTACATCAGTTTCAATGATCATGATTCAGGTCAGGAATGAGAGGAAAAATAAACAATATTAGCAGAGATAAAAACTCAGACTTGGGAGAAGAAGAAGCAGACATACCAATAAAACTAAATGAACAGTCACTGAAAAGATAGCTGTGAAAAGGTCCAAAAAGAGATATCAAAAGTGATGCCAGAGAGGAGCAGAGCTATGTTTCTGCTTACAGTGCATCTCTGTTATGACAAAAAAAGCTCGATTCTGGACCTCTACCTATCCAATCTTCTTGGCCTCCTTGGTTTCTTCAGTACCAACCTTCATGCTAAACCACACTTCTAATTTGCAGCTGACCAAGAGCACAAGTTTTTAAAATGTGGGTTGTTTAAAGAAATGAAACAAGTATATCTGATAGCATGCTTTTAACAGTTTCTAGATTTGCAGTCCAGTGTCCATTTTAAGGTCTTAAATTACAGCTAACACTAAAAAAGGAAGCTGAAGTTCCTCTTTTATTCAGATTTACAGTTCATTTAACAAAGCAGCTGAATATGTATTTACCAGGAATAGAGTAATTGAAGGATCTGAAGCTGATATAAGCTTCCTGATATAAGCTTATAAGGAACAGCTGAAGGACCTGGGGTTATTTAGTCTTGAGCAAAGGAGGGTCAGGAGACCTTATTACTCTCTACAACTTCCTGAAAGGAGATTGTAGACAGGTGGGTTTGGTCTTTTCCTCCTCATAACAAGCAGTAGGACAAGAGGAAAGAGCCTCATGTTGTGCCAGGGAAAGTTAAGATTGGATATCAGATGAAATTTCTTCACTGAAAAGGTGCTCAAGCATTGGAGCAGGTACCAGGGAGGTGGTACAGACAGCATCCCTGAAAGTCTTCCAAAGAACCAGGTAGACGTGGAGCTTAGGGACATGGTTTAGTTGTAGACCTAGGAGAGCTAGGCTAATGGTTGGACCTGATGGTCTTAGAGGTCTTTTCCAGCCTTTTCTGGTCTTTTCCAGCCTGTGATTCCATGATCACCATCATGCTTGGTTGTAGAGACTTTTTAGAATTGAGGATATCAAACTTTGACCTGATGCTGCAGTCTAGTCCCAGTTCCTACGATTTTTTTTAGGATGAAGACTGTCTTAAACATCTTTCAGAGCTTATAAGTGACCTACTTTTGTTTCCTTCTCATGAATGCTGGTGGGTATGTGGGTGGCTTTATGGATATTCTTCCTTCTGACGTCACATGGTTTATGATATATGTTTGTAGAAGAAGTCATTGGTCTATCTTCTAAACTAGTGTTGTCTTTTAAATATGGGTGATGAAATCATGATAAATAAATCGGTCTTTTATATGGACTTCTACTCTTGGACATGTGTACTTCTTAGATTTACCTATGACGAGTGAAGACCTTGGTCCCTTATTTCTAATTTATGGAAGGTTTATGAATCATGTACAGTGTTAACTTCTTTCTCACAAAGATGCTTCTGAGAGTGTTATGCTTCACTGGAGCAGCAGAAACTGTGGATTACTGTTCTTCAAGAGAAGGTGAAAGACTTGGGTAATATGTGATGGTATTTCAGCTTGTTGAATGGTTTAGGAAGCGAAATAAGTCAGCCAAATGCAGCACTGGGAGGCAGTCAGCACCTGTATGTTCCCTGCCTTGCTGTGCTACCTGCACTAAGATTTTTTATCATTATGCTCATAATACTTCTGCTGTCAGCTCATGGGCTGGGAGTGAGAGACAGATATGTCAATGGTTAAGAACTGTCAACATGATAGGGCAGTGGAAGTGGTTGAAATGGTTCTTTGTTGCATAAGGGGAAGTCTTGCCAGTAGAGATTAAGGAAGTATTGAATAATCTTGTAAGACATGGTGCAATGAAACAGTAGTGTCTTCCTATGTTTAAGGACTAATTGGGTTTGGAAATACTGCAGGGAGAGCTTAATCTTTAAAAGGAGACCATGTGCCTTGTCTTGTTTTGTTGTAGGACAAAAGCAGGGAGCTGATGAGAGCAGTTTAAGTTAGAGGTCAGTGCTGGCACAGGAATGAATGGGTAGGAATAAAATGGCCTGTAAATAAGATGATTTTTAATTCTCAGAACAACCTTAGTGAGATTGACTGCCACAAATAACTGAAGAATATTTAAGATGAAACCAGTAAATTTGAGAAAGAGTTTTCATCATATCCATTGCTGTGAGAGGGAAAAGGGCACTGCCTGGCCTAGGGGGTCACTCACAGCCATGAATTCCTACATCCAGGCCTGTTGGGTGTGTTTCCTTCAAAATCTGATTTTTTACAAACTGGTGGTCTCCTGCTACCATCTGTCACCTGCATCAGGACTAAATTGTGTCTTACTTTGTAAGACATAGAACGTGTGATTTGAAAGTTAATGCAGTATTTGTTCAGTGTATTTGCATTTTTGTGCTTGATGCTAGTAGAAGATACAGCCCTAGATTCCTCCTCTGTGGGCTATGATTCACCTTCATTATAAATATTTCACATCAGCCTCATGCTTAATGATGCTGTTGGAAGTGAGAACATCTGGATTCTTTTACCAGGTGCTATAGCTGGATCTTACAAGTTGTATGCATTGCTTTTACTGTCTCTATTAAAAATTAAAACAGGGGGAATATGCCTAAATTTTTCTGAAGAGCCAATCTTGAAATTACTCTATTAGATTATTGTATAATTCCCACTACTGCGATATTTGAATAACGCCCTACAATATTCATGTGTACTTAGAGGAAATGATGTAGCGAGGAGATAAAGGATGTGTTCAAGGTTATACAAGAAGTCTGAGGTGAGAGAAAGCCTGACTATGCCTCTACACATGTCTGAGCAGTGCACTGTCTATTGGGCTATTAGAAAGCATGCCAACTTCCTGCTAAAAATACTATTTTGACCTCAGACACTGGTCATTTGGCTCTTAGGGAATCATAATTTTGGTTCTTGAGGTTCCTTTTGGTATTTTTGTGAATCCAGAAGATGTGGCTTCCTGCCTAACTACATCTTTTCTGTTCTTCATGCCTATCTCCTGGCTCTTATTAAAGTGGTATGCTACGAGCAGTGTGGTGCCTGCCACAGAAATATTTACTGGTGATGTTTGGGTGTTTTGTCTGCCCTCAGTTCTCCTCTGAGCAGTGGCTACATTGAGCCTTCACAGAAAATGGGAACACACAGGTGATGCAGGGCTTAGTGCTAGCCTGCTGGGAGAGCTCTGACCAGCAGCATCCTGTTCTTGGGTGGATATTTGTGGGAAGTATTATTCTGAGATCTCCCCCAAGCTCTATCCATATGGATATCAGAATTACTTTCTGAAATGATATCATTTGAGGCCAACATAAAACCTGTCTGTCAAGAAAGTTTCAATTTCTTCCGCATCTTCCATTTTACATTGTTCAAAACTCATTTTGAATTACTGAAAATAGTTACTGATGTCTGAAGGTGTAATTAAACAACATTGACAGTCTGCTGCTGACAATCTTTTCTAAAATTTTATGTGGTTAAACTAATGACCTAGAATCTTCCTCTGACACTATAAAAGTGACATGAATTCTATGTGGTGGAGGCTGAAGGCTGGGGCAGAGAGCTTTGCAGGGGATGTTGAGAGCCACTGGAGAAATTGGACTCATTACAGCTGTGATGGTATTAGGAGGGGATGGTAATCAGATGGTGGTGGGTTTATTATGCTAGCATTGGTTTGCTGGTGTGCTCTGCTGATAGGTGTAGCTCAAATCCTTTAACACAAAACAAAGTCTTTTAAACCCTGCTCTTTCAGCAATTCATTTAACAAGGAGAAGTGCTTTGAAATTAGTCCTTGGATATCGTGTCTTCAATTTACGTCCTCAGTGCAGTTAGCATTTAATATATCCCTTTCAGAAGCAGATTGTCACTGCAAAGTGTCTGTACACAGTCTGTCTAATTCATCCACAGAGGTCCCACTGCATTTCAATTGTGTCTTTTTTGCTGCTTTTAGGAGCAAAGCTTGGGTTGCTGCACATTTTTGCCACCTTTTTCCACTTCACTGAAATCATTCACTTGATTTAAAAACCCTACACAACTAAATTGATTCAGTAAATCCCTTTTTCATGTACAGTAAGTGGTTTGGTGTAAGGCACAGAAATCTTTCTACTTTTACACTTCCTTTCATTTCATACAATTGTCCTTAGAAAAGTAAGTCTATAAATGATAAAAAAAAAAATACAAAGTGGAGCCAAGTTAGAAGGAAAAAGTTTTAACTAGCTTTTTTGTCAAGCTTCAAACAATGCTTTCTCTGATTCTGACTTTCTCTTTCTGACCAGTGTCTGTTTACAGTCACTCATCATTAACTATACGTATTTATCAGGATTTGCAGCCGCTGCTGGCCTATTTGATACTCCTCTTTTTAAACAAAAACACCCTCAGAAATTGATACGGTGGCCAAAATGATATTCATAAAAAATTTAAGAAAGAGCTCTCAGCATTAAAAAAAAAAAAAGAAAAAAAAATTTTTTTTTTGAAGGAGCTGAAAAGAAAAAGGTCTTGGAATTACAAGCAGTTAGACTTGGTTTTTTTGCGTAATGACTCCTGGTATCCCACTGTGAGAAGACTTTCCCCAGCTTCTCGTCTGCATTCTTCCTCGTTCCCTGCGGGAGAATGAGTTGGATTTGTCTGCCATATTCACAGCAATCGAGGTGATCCAGGTTGAAAGAAAATCAATAAGATGTGTCCATTTATGCCTCACAAAGGAAGAAAGGTCTAAAGAACAGACATGGGACGTGATTCAAGCACTAGAGACTTAATAAGACTTCTACTTGTGTTTGAAGGGGATGGTAATTTATATTTTACTTTGAACTTTTTTTATGCTTCATAACTATTGGGATTCGGGCTGACATGGGAAGCAAGGAAAAGAAGGTTTGATGCTGTCTTAGAAGACCTAACCCATTTGGGAAGGCCATGCTCAAAAGTTCAAAAAATTTTGTTTTAGAAAAGATTAAAGAGACATCATATCATCGTACTGATTTATCGCTATTGATAAAACTGGTTTAAAGTATTTTGGATTGGGGTACAATAAAAAAAAGTCTTTCTTCGAGAACAGCTGCAAGTTTCTCATTATTGGCTGTCTTTTCTGTGTGTTTGATATAATTTTGCTTAGAAATAGAGGAGCAGCCATAATAGGTACCCTGGTGCCACTTGAAGCTTTGTCAGGGCAGCTCCCCAAAAGTGGTTGTTGTTCTGCACGGATGTCTGTCACATTGGCCACCAGGGTCCTGCTGTCCCAAGGGTGTGCTCTGTCAGCCCCCAGCAAAAATACTCCCTGCTTTAGCCTATTTGTTGCTTTTTTCAAGCCAATCTTGTGGTGTACTTGTGCAAGTGAGATGTAAGCATGTTCTTATTCAGCAGGAATTAGGGCCAGTGGGAGTTTCAGAAGCAAAACTTAAATAAACCAAGGCAGGTTGTAGGCATTGGGTCTCGGCATTGCAATCTCCTTTTTTTTTTTTTTTTTTTTTTTTTTTTGGTGTCAAAAAGAGACAAAAGTGGAAGCACGACTTCCTACCAAAGGAGTAAATGGCCTCAAAAATGATGTCTCAGCAAGGTGTGGAATAAAAGCTTGATGATCTATGAGGTAGTGTGATTGCAAGGTGGAAGAGGAAATATTCATTTTTTTCCTGCTCTTCCAAATATTTTGGCCATGTATTCCCCTCAAAATGAAGGCTGACGCTGAATAGGTCCCAGATGGAAGATCTGAAATGGAGATGGTGTACCCAAAGAAAAAATTCTGTTTTGGAGTCTTGACTATTCTTCCTCAGTAGTCCTTGAAGAAAGTTTCAATTATACGAGAGAGTTCCAAGAAGAAAATTGTGCTTAGTGCATTACATAGGATAAAGTTAAAGATGTAAAGAGGATAGAGACAGACTTAGAGCCATACTTTAAAGGTATGCAGAGGTTTATCATTACTAAAACTACCATTTTTTCCAAATCAGCCCCTTTTCACTGAATCTTTGGCAGATTTTTTCGGTTTTATCCAACTTTGAGTCTTTTCAAAATAAATTGAAAAGTGAGTTTGAGAGACATTCAGGCTATTAATGGAATTTTTAAGGCTTAATTGGTATCAAACAAGATTTTAGTGAATACAGCCAAGTGTGCCCATTGCATTGTTAAATGAGCAAAGCTAGCATTTAACTGACATAGGTTCTCACCACTGTCCTTCATTTTCAAGAACTATGCTTAAACAGGGTGAGATCAGAATATCAAAGCAGTCCATGTAATGTGCAGTCACTTTTTTTTTTGAGGTTTCTTTCATATGTATTTCAACACAGTGCTGACCACTAATAAAACAATTAATAAAGAAATAGAGGTGTGAACAAAGCAATTGTGCAACAGTGAATGAAAACTTATGTGGGCCAAGATACATTGCCTGAAAAGGAAATGTAAAAATAAATCCCAGCAAATTGGAAAGGGATTGGATGGAGCAGCTGACCAGCCCAAAACACAAAAGTGAGATTTACAGTTTACAGGCAGCCCTTTTGCCTTAGGGGATCCTGGAAGTGTTTTGGTGTCTCATTTACATAACAAAGGAGGTACAAAATCAGCTTTGCATACAGGGGACTGCATAAGCCCGTGATGGGGAGAGGTGTTGATAGCAGAGATTGCTCTCCAGGCCCCTGTCAGAAAATGCTGTATCTCAGTGAGGTGTTGCAAGGCCGCTTTGGGCTGGCAAGATGCTGCTCTCAGATGCCTGTTGCCTCTTTGGCCAACACCAAACAAATGTAAATAGCTGTTCTGCTTCTTCAGAAAGTCCCACCAGACAGAACCTAGTTTCTTGGCACCTTGTCCTGCTCTGCCTTTCGTTTCCCAAGCGATGAAGTGGATTCCTCTGTCACAAAGCCGCAGTGACAGTGAGTGGGAGCCTGAGGTTATTTCTATTGAGTTTTCTATTTCTGTGCAACCCCTTCCGGAGCTCTTGGCTAAAGTGTTGTAGGGGTTTGCTGGACCACCCTTGCTTACTGTGCTGCCTTTCACTCTTCCTGCTGCAGCTGGCCTTGATTCCACACAGCAAACTCTTTGTAAAGTGGAGCTAACTTGTGCTGTAAATAAGTAACTGAAGAAAGTGATGATTTGGGGTCTGCAAATTGTGTGTTTCTGTGAGCTATTAGCAGGTAGACAAAATCTCAGCAGTCCTACCTGTGAGACATGCAAACATTTTTGTCTGAATGTGTGCCAGGGAGAGAGAAGGACTCCTGAAGAGGCATTAGAGGAGGTTTGAACCAGAAACAGGAGTGGTACCATCATTTCAGCCTTATTGGTAGAAGCTGGGAATCTGGAAGCTCCAGTATAGTTCTATGAACAGACTTAAATGTATCGTTGGCTCTGGGTATTTCATTTTTGTTAATAATAGTGAAAAGAAGGAAACAGTAATACTCTAAGAGGACAAAGAGATCTGTGCTACAGTAAGGTTAAGGCAAGGCTGGTGCTTTACTTGGAATTGGAAAAGCACCTTCTCTTAACAGTGCACAGTCCCTGTAAAGAGTCAGACAGCAGTGGTCTTGGCTCTCAGGGATTGCGCTGCATTTGCTGCCAAATGTAAATAGCTGTCTCCTTCCCAAAATGACTCTCCTTCCCAAAAGTTTACCAGAGGGAATGGGGCTAAGTCGGACAAAATCAGTGTTGTAGCATGCCCAGGTGAGCTGCTAGCCCTGGCTGAGCACACACAGTCTGTAAGGATCCAAGGTGCCTTCAGGTGCCTCTGAGGAAATGCTCCAAATGCCTTTAAATTTGAATCAGACATTTTGGCGCAATGCAGGGTTTGCCATGCTGAGGTCCTGCTCCTCAGACAGAGCTCCCCATTGCCACTACCAGTGGGAAAAGGAAGCATAAAAACATATTCAAGAAAGCATGCAATAAGGAAAAGCAGGTTCATTTCTTGCCCAGGCATTCTCAGCTTCCAGTGGAAGCTGGCTTTATTTCCTTGAGGAAAACCTTGTAGAGTATTCACCCAGGAGGGCAGTAGTAGGACTGTATCTTGGTGGTGATCCCTGGCTAGCTCATTCTGAGGAAATATTCTGAAGAAAAATGCAATGCTTGGGTTTCATTGCTGTATTTCTTGACTTGGTTCAGCATTTCTTCCCAAAAGTTGCAAAAACTTTACTGAATAATGACAAATAGGAGATATAAAAAAACGTTAAAAACCCCAGGCCCCAAACCCCCCAAATGTGAAGTAAGTGAGCTCAGTTCTCCTTCACAGAGGAACTGTGAGAATTATTATTCTTTATTAAAAAGAAATTCTCATTGGAATGCAAATTTTGATTTTGATTATCTGTCACGGCCTGCTTTGAAGTTTTTCAGACAAAAATAAATATCTCCATAACAGAGAGGATTATAGTAGTCTTGTTTAGAATCATCTGGCTAAGAGTGACATCTAATCTCAGAATATATAAGGTTTTGAGGCCACAGAGACTTTGAAAAAGCTTGACTCTCTTATGTTTTGTAAATTTTCTATAAATGGTTTAATAAGGTTTTTAGTTCAGCCCCAAAAAAAACAAGAACTAAAACATTTCCATCAACCATATTGTTGAAGAAATATAAAAGAGACATAATTCAATTTAAATAAAGCTGTAGCTAGGTTATATCATCCTTATCTCAGTAAAAAGTATTTTCTTTTACAATCCCAAATAAATAAATAAATATCTGTGACTCGGCTTTGAAGGCTTCGCTTGGATAAATCAGGTTTTGGCAGCTCTGTAATTCATGAAACAATACCTCTAGCTCCACTGGAATGGGAGTGGGATGTTTCAAGCTTTATGATTCTCTTCAATTCTGGAGCATTAATAGGGCTATTTGTAAAGAAAGAAATATAATGAGTTATCACAAAGCACAGCAAGGACTCTAGAAAGGGGCAGCCTCCCATCCATCACCCATTCTAGCGTATTCACAGCAGAACAGGGCCAGAAATCTTCTGAGGACAATGGGGAATTTTGCTTTTCCTCTAACCTGACTTTCACAAATTGTGATGGGCCTGGAACATTATTTTCTTTACAAAATGACCCCAACCCGATCCTAAATTCAAAGTGTGAGAGTGTGTGACACAGGTTTTTGTGGAGATTTTTTTCCTACATTCCTCTACTTTATGCTTTGAGAAGACATTTTCTTAATTAAGATTTATTTATGAAAATAAAAGTATTATATTATTTTGATCTGATATAGTGGCTAATTCAGGATGCTGACATTGCCATAATTCTGTGGCACCTTCTGGTAGGGCTATTAGTAAAGTTACCTGTCATTTCCCTTCTCTTCTCTATTTTGGAAGTTTATTACTAAGACTTGAAAAGTTCTTATGGGTTCACACAGCCATGAGTTGGGAATTTGAGAGCAATTTTATTTTGAACCTTTTAAACAAAAGGAAAACCTACACTGAGCTGTGGTTTTGGGTTTTTTTTTAAGTGATGGAAAAACCAAACAGAACCAAAGTCTTATCTGGTGTGTGCTGTGATGTATCTGCAGTCCTGCTCTCTCTCATCACACTCAGAATCCATAATGAACCCAAAGAAGGTTTTGAGTGAATATGGTTTTTAAGAAGGACTGAAGGTTTTGCCCCAAAGATAATGAGATAATTAATGTATTTCATAGTGTAGTTCAGAGATGGTGAAGAGCTCAGGGTAATGAAATGAAACACGCATACCAAAACAAAGGCCACAGCAGGAAATAGTCTGAAGTACATGATAATCAATTTTCACATTATAAGCTTTTACATCTCTCCTTCCATATATCCCATTATAACAGGGCCTGTTGCTTATTAAAAAGGAAATTGAGATGTCACTAACTGTGGAAGAGCAGATCCTCAGGCAGTAGAAATCAGTCTACTGCACTGAAGTCAGTCGTGCCAGCTGTGGATCTGACTCAGGATCTTTTTGGTGTGATAAATCAGTTTTAATCTGCAATCTAGAAGTTTTACTCTTAAAACTTTGCATTTTGAAGATTGGAAGACTAAAGGAGGATTTTTTGAGTTTTACGATGCAGATGCTCTCACTAGCAGCAGAATATTTAGGAAGAGCAGAAAGTGCGTCCTGCCTTCTTCTGATGCTCAAGGAGTGATGCTGGAGTGGGACCCCCACAAGAGCACCTTATTTACATACTCTGCACTTCCCTTCCCATAGAAGCATTCCTTCAGGAGTGTATTTCCAGAGCCTAGGAGTGTCTGGGTTGGTACCATCTGGCAGGCCTTGGCAAGGGAAAAAAGACCTTATAGTTCTCTCAACTTGCCTGTGGGAGAAATTGTCTGTTATAGACAAGGAGGTACATGAGGGAGATATTGTTTTTGCAGCTGAAGTGTTTTTTCCATGTGAGCATGGTAAAACCTGTGAATTTCTTGCAGAGTCCAATGTCCTAAATATATACACTAAGCCCTTTATAGAAAAAGTAGCTCAAAGACTTTTTCTGCAGCATCTCCCTGTGTGAGAGCCTCTGAGCTGATTCCCCTTCTCCCTGCCTCAGGAGCTTCTCCCCAGGTTAGCAGGAAGGCATTAAACCACTTAGAGCAATCCAGAGGTGTCCTGAAGAGTTTTAACATTTCAATAAGGTGCATCTGAGACATGACCATGTGCAGTGGTATTGGGATTGTCTCCTTCTAACCTTACTTGGTTGTCCTCCCAGGACCAACTTTGTCCTTCCTTTTCTGTCATGCAACAGGCACAGCCAAACCATTGTAACACTTCTCTGTGACTCCAGTGCTTGTAGGACAGTGCTGAGGCTTTTGCTGCCCAGGGTGTGATTAGGTGGCATGCTCATTGATCTCCTGTCTCACAGAGTTTCTGCAGAGCTGCAGTCCTGACCAGTATATTTCTCAGTGATGAGTCCCGTGTGTTCTCCAATGAGAGAATTATTTTGAAACCTGGGCTTTATGGGATTATGCTCTGCTACAGTACACAGGTATATCAAGCTATACATGAGGGATGGCTTTTGTGCTTTACCTCGTTAACTATCCCCTTAACAATAATGAAAAAAAGTCTCAGCTGGCTTTCATCAGGTCCATGGCTTCACAGAAGTAAGGAAATTCACGTGTGAACTGGAAGGTTACAGCGAAGTATTGAGCATGCTGCATAATTTTGAGACAGCAATTTTACCATGTGCCGTGAGACCAAGAGTGTGATAAAAACCAATGGGAAACACTTGGTTTCACAGCATCAGGAAGCAGGACTTGAGGGGCCAGAGCACGGTGGCCTGCAGAGTTGCTGGCAATAAAGTGCTCTGAATGATTCTGTGTCTGAAACTCTGCAGAAGGATATAACCTTCCTTCCATGGCCGCTAAGGCTGCTGCTCTGGATGGGTGAGATGAGCTAAACTGGCTCTTCCACCCTTGGAGCAGTATGGGAACTCATCTCCCTTCTTGCTAGTGCCAAAAGGCTACAGTTTGCAAAACTGAGAAATTATACAGGTTCTGGGCCTGTGGATATTGTACTCCATGTAGCTCATAATACCAGTCTTCCTGCAGCACCCTTTCCTTTTTCCTTCAGGAAAAAACCACTGAATTTCTGGTGGCCATCACCAAATTATTTACTGTCCCTCTTTTCCTTCATAATAAACAATGCATGCTGAAGGATTTTTGCAGTTTTGCAACTGATGCCATACTCAGTATGACCAGTTAAGGGCAAATGCAGCTCTTAATTATTTGAGGGGCTTTCTTGCCCACAGCATCTCACTGACCATTTTCCTGATCAAGGTGAGGAGGATCTAGTCTTCTTACAGACTCAGAACAATAGTGTATTCTCTCGTGGGTCAGAAGAAATGGGGGTGGCTCTCTTTGCCAGCAACCAGCCTTTTAGAAATAAAGTTATGAAAGGTCTAAAATGCTTCTGTCTGCAGTGGTGGAAAAGTGAGGCCATATGCTGAGCCACCTGGTTGTACAGAGGAGCTGCTTGTAAAGCCCCATGGCCAATGAAAGGAGATTGTTCAGGTGGCTTTGAGAAGGAGGCAGCCAGGATTGCTTTATACATTTCTCAAGCAGAGGAAGCATATTAAGCCTACTGAAGAGAGATTTCCAAGTCAAAGTTTTATCAGTCACTTGTGTATGTGTGTGCATTATTTATATATATATAAATATATATGTATATGTATATGTGGTGCAACTTCCCCCCCTGTCCCTTGGCTTGGGAGAAGTTTTTCTCCTTTTGAAAATTTTGAGGTACTTTCAGGTACTTGTGGGGTAAGAAATGTAGACATTAAATGTAGAGGATATTCCACTTCCTTGGATTTATAGGGACTAAAATGTAACTTCTGGCTGCAGCCAGCATTCTGAGGCAGTTGCATAGTACAGAGGGGAATAAAAAAGTGCCCTAGCTCTTTGCCCAAATGCTGAGGGATGGAAGCTTCTTAGAGATGCTGTGTACGAGTTGAGTCTGAATCGTTTGGGTTTTTTCCTTTCAGGCTTGGATTGTCAAGGTTTTGAATCTGGCCTCCATTGTAGCCCTTATGTTGTCTCTGCAGAGATCACAGCAATGCTCCCCAAACCCTCTCAAACAGCCCTTTGGGGAATGTCCTGCTGTTTGGTACTTTCCCAAACAATGCACAGCGACTGAAATGGCTTTTTTTCCCAGTTCCTTGTAATGTGCCTCTGTCCCCTCCCACAGGGTGGCAGATGAGTGTGTTTGAAGTGGTGTTTTAGAGGTGTGGGTGAGTCACTGAACTCTGGGCTCAGGCAAAGAATAGCCCTCAGAGGCTGGGCGCTGCTCTGGCTTGTTAGGGACCAGGTGAGTCCTGACACAGCTCCACATCAAGGCCTTGCCCCCTCCTGAAATCTCAATTCGTGATCTAGACAAGCAGCACTTAATAAGTCTCATATATATACTCTGGGGAGGATTCCATCCTGGTCACCTGTGAGTGCTCATTCCTTGCCCTTAACTGCTCCTCAAAGGGGCAAAAACTACTCAGAAGCCTCTGTCAGACTCTGAATGCTGAACAGATGCTGCTGCTTCTCCCCTGCTCTCAGAACATTTGCCCCCGTGTTGTATGTGCACACACAGAGAGTACACAAAATAACCTGTGAGGATGCCGTGGTGCAGTCACAAAGCAGAACTAGGAAATGCTTTCCAGATGTGGAGGCAAAGAGAGGTTAGAAGGAGGAGCAATGCATGGAGATGGTTCCTGAGACAGGGACGGTTTTCACCATTCAAGGAGGGACCAAATTTTTCTTCCTGTGGCAGCAAAAGCTGCACCTTTCTTGCAGTTTGGGGAGAAGCAGTGGTACCTTCAGAGGAAGGAGGTCAGCTAGAAAAAGCTTACTCAGGGTGCAGGAGGGAAAAAAATCCATCTGTCTGAGCGGCCTTAGTAGGGTCTGGGGACCTGCCACTCCATCAGACTAATTCTTGGCACAGGGCTGGTGTTGCCAAGAGCTCCGTTTTCCTTCTGTCTATTGTTGCCAGGAGGATGGAGGAGAGATAAGGGCCGAGCAGGGCTCTGTGTAAATGGCCCTTCCTTAGCGTCTTTCAGTTTAGCTTTCACTGACTGGGGCCCCCAAAGGACTTAGCATGAGTAAAGTTTTCAAAAGCATGAGTAATTTAGGAGATTAAAAGGCATTTTCAAAAGTGTCGACTTTTCAAAGTGCCTAATTTCCAGCGACTTTCAATGAGGTTTGGGAATCTTAAATCATTTGGTTGCTTCAGTGAATAGCGCTGTTGATTGCAGCGTAATGCATCATCAGCTGGGATCCTGCTCGTGTCAGAGGTCAGTGCTGAGTGACTCTCAGGAGGGTGTACAAATCCCCATGGCTGAGCAATCCAGGGAATCTAGCCCCTTCCCAGAGGTGCCTTTGAGAGCACAGAGCTCTTCTGAGTTTCTGGGCTAATTGCACGGGGATACTGTGAGAGGAGTTCACTTAGGCTCCCTTTTAAACTGGGTTTTCATCAGGTTTTAGTGGCAGGTGCTGTTTTGCTCTGTCCAATTTGCTACCTTTTTTCCCTTTTCTTATTTTGTTGTATATAACTTTCACTCATATCTTCTGTTTTGTGGTGGGAGGTTCTCCATATCTATGAATTTTCATTAACATATAGATACAGTTTAACCTATGAAAACTCTCTGTGTTAAAATCACAGGTTTTCTGTGCTAGCCTTTGGTCTTGAAAAAGGTCATGTGAAGGACTGACTCAAACCCCTTGCTGAACTGCAGGCTCACAGAGGGAGAGAAGAACATGTTTAGAAGTAAGTAGGGCTCAGCATTTGCATTTGGATGCATGTCTTAGGGCTTCAGAGCTCTTTAGACTCCCAAGTGGAGCAACTTCGAAGTTCAAAGCGGTGTGATTTTTGGCAGGTTTTTTCCCTAAGACTTCTTCAGGGCATGAAATATTCTGCCCTCAGTGCATGTACATAACTCTCATTGGCCTTAAAAGAAGTTACATGCCTACATCAAAGGAAGGATTTACCCCATAATGATTCATCGTGAGCCTGACAGGCAAACACAACAGTGGAGAGCTCACAAGCCAAAGCTCCTGAGCTATGGGGATGGCACAGTTCAGATCTCTGCCAATCAGCCACATTGCTGCTCTGATTTTCAGCAGTTTTTATTTTTTTTTATTGTTTTAGTGAGGATCAAACCACATGTGATCCATCTGGTAGAAGAAATGGTAGGACTCGAGCAGAGGAGATAGCCCCTTCAACATCTTATGTGGGAGTAAACCAGGGTCAAATTAAATTGTGGTGGTTTTTTGCCTGGAAAGTGCATCTCCCGATCCCTGGTGCTGCACTGGAGACACAGAGCCACAATATTTTAAAGCAAATTAGAAAATACCTTTTTATTAAATGTGATTGCAGAAAGTCCTGGGAAGGAATGTGTTAATGACTGGTGATTGAATGCAGTGGTTTGCAAGCTCTAAGCAGCTTTAGTGTCTCCTACCACAGCCCTGATTTAAAATTCATAAATGCTAATCCTCCATAATTTACGGTTTAAAAAGCAGCCCCACTCACAGGCCCTGTGGCTACAGCTCTGTCAGAGTAATTATGCCGCCAAGCTGAAATTGGACTACTAACTGAGATATTAAACAGGGTAGGAAATCCTCTTCCCTGGCAGCCTACCCAATTATTCCAAATAAGCAAACAGATTAGTGAGTAATTTTCCAGTTAAATCTGGTGATTGGTGCCAGAATTGTATGTTAAATATTCAGAAGTAAATAGATTAAAGATGAAATGTCCCCTTTTCTCAAGCTTAATTTAGTGTGTATATTAAAACTTTTTAGGGGGAAAAAAAAATCTCTATTGAAGTGCAATCCATTTGCTTTGAAAACAGAACCTTTCCTGGCTTGTTTGCACTTGGGGCAGCACGTTCATTAGCTGGGGCACGTTGTGCCGAGGGAACCTCGTGCCACATTAGCCACAGTATCAGTCCTGCTGCTCCTTTATCCCTCACCTTGGAGGAGCCTCCTGGGTGGCAGCGCTGTGACACTGCACGTGGCTCTGCTGGGGACCACGGGGACAGGGTCCCACCAGGGCGCTGGGACACGGGGCTGTCCGTGCCCATGGGCAGGACAGGATAGGGTTTGGAGGGATTAACAGTAAATGTGGGCATTTCTCATTTGTTCTGAGCTTGTTTCTAAATTCAGCTGGAATTTCCCCACTGATCTGCCCAGGCTGACTTTTTTTACCTTTCCAAATACAGTGTTTGGCTGGGACACAAAGTAGAAGGAAGATGGGGGCAAAAGGAAGGAAAACATGGACTGGATGCCCAACAGACACAGGCAGGAGGCAGGGAAGGATGTGGGCAGCTCATCTGGAGCAGCCCAGGAACACAAGCTGTATGTCTGTCCCTCTGCTGCCCTCGCACCACAGGCGAGGTCACCTCAGGGAACTGTGCCCTAACTGGAGAGTCAGGCAGCCTTCAGCAGCTGAAGGGAGCAGCTCTGAAAGAGCTGAGCTGACACCTGAACCACTCCAGAAAGTGGCTGTGGCTTGTGGCCCCTCTCAGGAAGCAGGACCAGAAGCTCTCCCCAGAAGGGGCTGCCCTGGTAGGGCTGCACAGACCTGGTTGTTTGCTGCAGGGACTATGATGGCAGTCCCTGGGAAGACCAGGTGGTACACACTGCATTTTAGGACTCCAAAATTCTTTCTTGAAGTGAGTCTGAAGGAAATGATTTTGCATTCATGGATTAAGGCAAGGACTTGAACTGCTGGAAACACACATGTACATTTCAATATGCAAGAGGACTAAAGAAAAGGAATCTGGATTTGAGGAACTAGAATTGTTTTAGCACCTGGTGGAATTTGCTTTGAAGCTGTTTCAAGGATCTAAAACACTATGAACAATGTTTTATGCCATTTCTAGTGGGTTTTCTTTCCAGTTGCTAAAAGCTTGTGGTACTGAGGAAGTGAAGAATCCTCTTGTTGGCAAGTGAAGTGGAAGGAGGAATGCCTGCTTATCAAGAGATTGAGGTACAGTACTCTTGGGTCAAAGAGCTTCAGACCCTCAGTGTTAGTTATCACTTGGTCTCTTGGGCAGGTGAGAGGATCAGTTCATTCTTAGGTCTGAGTTAAACATTTTCAATGTTTTAAATCCTAATACATTCTCTGGAGTGAGAAATGTAGAGTTTTTATGAACTTGCCAGCGTTGACTGCCATGCAATACAGGAGGTACATGGTCTCCATCCTTCCTGAGAAGTTCCAGGGTTTGGTGATGGGACTGGGTCCCTAAGCAGAATAACTTGTTCACAAAAAAGCCAGCAGATGTTAGGCTTGACAGGGGATTTAGATCAGCTCCCTCTCATACCTGGGCACAGTGGGCTCAAGGAGGCAGAAGCTTCCGAGCCACTGGCCCACAGATTTGTTTTTCCACTGGGAAGTGCAAAAGCTGCAAGTAGGTAATGCTGAACACATGCCTAGAAAGGATTAGCTGAACTCCTGCACATCCCAGAGGCTTTTCCTTCTGCTGCATCCTCCCTGGAGAGGCTTTTTCACCTCAGCCCTCTGCTGGAATGTGCCTTAAAGGCATAATCAAGCTCATAAAAATTAAGTGGTGTGCAATCGTTCAAACAAAACAAAACAAAAGGACCCTAACTTAATTTTATTCAATAAATTCTCTAGAATCAATCCATTTGTGTTTTTTTATTAATGTCAGAACTCACAGCATAGTTTCCCTTTCTCTGTTTCAAGGGGCTGTAGGGGCTTTTGTTAAAGTGTGGTTTTTTTCCACACCACTACACACGATGACATTTTGGCTTTGAATTGAGAAGAGTTAAAGTCAAAACTACAATTTATTTTATTTTTTAGCTTGTGAGCATCCTTTGGATCAAATCTAAAGGCTTACCTGTTCAAAGCTGGAATGGATTGATAAATGTGAAGGGATCCAGGATGAGGAGAGAGCCCTGTGAATGCCAGGTAGTCAGTTACGTGACAGTAGTTTTCTAACAATGCACAGTTTCTACCTCTCTGATAAGTTCACTCAGTAGTGCTAAAGATGGGTTTTCTTGATTATTCTTATACTAATGGTAACAAAATGGGAGGATTTGTGGCATCCTGTCTGCACAGATCCTTTGCACACACACTCACTGCCAGAATGGTTCAGCATGCGCTGCACATTTCAGACCTTCCCTGTGCTGGGGGAGAGGAGTCTCACTGCTTCAAAGTGCTCCAAATGTCAGTGCATTCCAAGTATCTCATGTCTTCTGCCTGCTGCCCTGTCCCTCTAACCCAGGGATTTTACAGTTTTTCTAAGTATGACAGAAGTCACTCAAAGGATGACACTCACAGGCAGGTTTGGCAGTTGGGTCCTTCTTAGCAGAAGCCTTGTGAGTCTCCTGTGCAGTAAAAAAAAATGTTTTCAGTTGGTTCCTGATCCTTAAAAATCTTCTGTGAATGTATATTGCTTTCAACTTCCCTGTTAGATCTTTGTGGCCAGCCTGGGTTTATGTATATTTGGTAAATCATTCTAAGCTTGTGAAATGCCATCACATGGGAGCTAGAAAGAGAGTGAGTGTGAAGGAAAGATCTGGAGACAAAATTTGACATGATGGAGAGGTCAAGTATCCATTCACCAACTGTAGTTTCTATTCCTGCCTTTGTGAGTGGCACTTCGTGAATACTCTGAGCATTCTGGATTCATCTTACTGGTTTTGCCCATCTTATTCACCTACCATTTAGCGAGTGAAGAATTTATTATTAGTTCCTGATTTTGTTTATTTGTAATTCCCAGAAGTACAGTGTTCGGTGGCTGTAACCAGTGAATTCTCTGTAGTGAAAACACTGATATTTCTGTCCTTAGAGTTGCCTATATTCACTCATTTTTTAAAAAAACTAAAATCTTTCTCATATGCTTCCTCAATGATATCCTGCTACAGTGAGTTCCAAAGGTTAATTATACATTTTGCTCAAAGCTACTTCACTAACAGGGTCCTCAGGATGAGGGTTACTGACCCTTTTAAGCCAGTGAACTAAAGCAAACAGCAAAGCAACCCACTGAGGCTGTTAGCTTTTGTGGGTGGCTATTTGTCTGTCTTGGTTCCTTTTCTTCAGGGCAAACCTTCCTGAATCAAGCTTCCTCTCAAGGAGGTAACCAGACAGTCTCTGCTGGCATCACGGAAACAGGGATGAAGGCAGTGATTTCATTCTTGATTATCCTAAGAGTCAGTATTTTGGTTTTGAGAAGAGGTTGTGCCAGGATCACCTTTCCCCACTGCTGGGGACCCCTCTGGTTCTCCCCTGGAGAGCCCTGCCCTGGGTGGGCTCATCTGAGGTTCAGGAATGGTTGGGGGGCAGGCCTGAACTCCATGTGGCCAGTTCTGTCCACTAATGCATTCCCTCTGTGCTGTGTTTTAAATGTTTCTAAATGTCAATGGAAGTAGAAATCATTTTGGAAACTTGGAATAGAATGCCATGAAAAAAGCATTCCTTAAAGGAATGAAGAGCGTGTAATTTAATCTGTGTTTGTAGCATTTAATCTTAAAACCCTGCTATCTTATGTATTTTATGTATCAGTTTCCCTGAAGAAAGCAGATAAGGGCATCCAGTGCTTCAGCAGCTCCTGCCAGTGCCAGTGAAGCTGAAATGGAGCCTTCACGTGGCTGTAAATGGATACAGGTGGCCAGGACACACTCTCAATAGCTAAGGTGTGCCAGTGCACTGTGAGGGGTTTAAGGGAGCCTTCAGGAGGTGGGATCAGCAAGGGTTTCCAGTCTCTCTGGTGACATTACCTGGATGCAAGGACAGCTCAGACCCCGTGGCACATGTGGTGCATGCAAGAGTGCAAATTTTCCACTTTTGAACTGGTTCTGTGCTTACAGGAGAAAAAGGTTTCTAGAATAGCTTTTCTGAACGTGAGGCCAGTCTCAGCCAGGCTCTCTTTCTAACATACACAATGTAAAAGATCATTCAAGAGATGAACTGATGTTTGTCACACTGAAGAGACCAGCTTCATATTTCTCCTTGAAATAGGCCTCTGGAGCACTGAAGGCTGATGAGGACAGGTTCCAGGCTCGTGTACCTCCCATTTAAGACATCCCACTGTCCACCCAGGAAAAGAAACCAACTGGTAGTTCTCAATTACCACATAAAATTTATAAGGAGAGATGATATCTCTTAAATAACTGGGTCCCAGACCATTTAGGGCACTACAGACTTCAATCAGTGCCTTGAAATGTATCCATAAGCAAATAGAGCCAGGAGTGTTTTGTGCTATTAGGCCACTTCAGCAAATCACTTAAGCATTACTTAACACATGCTAAGTCTACTGCACCCAAGGCAAATTCTGAATATGATAAACTCTTTGTCCATAAAATGTCCCCCTCTGGATAATGCAGCACCACTTTATGGCTAAGGGTGATCATGTGTCTGTCTGTCTCAATGGGAAAAAAACCCTGGTAGTAGAGCTGTTGTGCTGTACCTGCATTGTTTGTGTGATTGGTCTGCTAAATGCATAAATATTAAATGATAGAATTTTGTAATATACAGTATAACAACTGGCAAGTGTTGGACATTTATTTTCACAAGTGAGGGAGTGACCCATAACTCACATCCATCAGAGTATATGAAAGCACAGCTCACTGTAGTACAGCAAGCAAGGAAATCATTCATACACAGGATGTTATTCACTTCAACCTTTCCCCTTTTCTGAAGGCAGTCAGCATCTATATGTCTGCTGCTGCATGCTCTGTGTGCTGGCATAGATGTATGATGGCATCACAAAAACTGGAAGGGGAACAAATGAGATAGGAACAGAAAGGGGTGTGGGCAAATGTTGTCTGAGCTGATAGAAATTTAAGTGGTCAGGCTTGTCAAGGAGAAGGAAAACTGCAGGGCTGGAGAGTGACTGAGATTAGAAGTGACTTTTGGAGAAATGGGAGCTGAGATAATACCTTTCAGTTCAAGAAAACATGGGTGACGGCACAGGGTGAGCATGGGAGAGCTGGAAATTAAAACAGTACATAAAATGGGAATGTATCTGATGTAAGGACAACAAGATATGTATCATCCTTTCAATTCTGGTCTGGTTCCTCTGTCATAATTCCCAAATTTAATGCTGTACTTTTCAACAGAACCTGTATCCTATAGCAATTTCTGTGAAAAATCCCCTTCACAAAATGGCCAGAGAAGCTGAAGAGAAACATTAATATTGGGACTTCATCAGTTCTTGGCACCTACCTGCTTTCACAAGGCTTGCATACCCACTGTGCACTCTGCAGAAAGTCTGTGCTGTGGCAATGGTAAAATTAGCTTTAATTAGTTGTATATTGACCACACCATGCTATCTACAGAGGCTGTGGTCTTGCATTTCTCTGCTAGAAACGATACACAGCAAGATGAGCTCTGTCCCAAATTTCTGAACAAGGAGGAGAGGCAAAGGAGAAGGCATGGTTATTTCCCATGTGCAATGATTTCATGAGCTTGCCAAGGGACATAGAGGAATCATGTGTTAGAAGGAAGAAATGTCTCTGGATTTCCCATACCCCAATTTAGCAGTGTAGCTGTGAGATACGCTTCCTTTGTACTTGCATGCAGTTGTAGCAGGGTTGCCATTCCATGGTTTGTACTTGGATAGATGGTTTGGCAGATCCTCTGGGAGATGGAGGAAAAGAAGGCTGCAAATTCAGGTACCTTAAGTAGGAGACAAAAAGTTTCTTGGTAGGCAAGTTGAAAGCTGCTGGCTGGCTTTTAAGAATAATAATTCTGCAGCTTCTGACAGGGCTTAGTTCTAGGTTTCACTCTCCACTCAGGTCCTAGCCTGTGGCACAGGATACAGGTAATAACCCAGCACAGCTCAGGCACAAGGGATCTCATGTGCCACACAGCAGGAGCAGGGGGAGCCCAGATATTCCTGACCTTGATGCTGAGGCAATTTTTTTGTCTCAGGACTGACTTTACAGAGAGTGTAACCCTTTTGTCATCTGCACCGTGCTCCCCTTTGTCATTGCACTGCTGGACTCACATCCTTGAACTTAGAGCACAAAAACCCCTCTGTTTTTTTAACTGATGGTTTGTTTGTTTTTCCTCTTTGGTCGATGCTGGGATCAGTGATGTCAACTTGTTCTATTTGCTTTGACAGGAAAATGTTTTCAGAGTTCATTAGGATGGCATCAATTCTAACATTTGGCACACGAACATTTGATGACCTTCATGTGGAGGAAGAAATATGTAGGCAAAACTTCCATCAGTTTGAAAAAACACTTCCACTCCACACGATTCCAACTCCTGAACTGCAGCTTCAACCACAAGTTTTGTGCAGTCCCTGTTTGTGACCTGCCAGTGGGCTCCAAACTGGAGACTGGAGCTGTTTGGAAGCACTTCAGACAAAGTCGGGGCTGAGGCTGCAGTTGGATACAGCTGTGCACTCACCTGTAGGGCAGGTGCTGCCAGCAGCCAGGCTCCTTGCTGCTGCTTGGCTTAGCTGCTAGAGGCAGTGCAGTGGAAAGGCAATGGCATCTATGCCTCCAAATGCACAACTTTCCTAAAGCTCTCCTGATGGTTTCCTGCAGTGAGAGGATATCATTTGGCCATTTTGGGCTCATTTTCACCAATTACAGGGCTCATTAAAAGAGCTGGACTGGCTGGCATTGCAGCAGCTGAGCTCTGGGCTTATCCACAGGAAAGGAAGAGCAGGTGTTGGCGCTTCCCTCCTCAGGGCCACCTGCCCTGTGCCAACAGAGCCTCAAGTGGGAGGGAAGGAAAGTGCTCGAGGCTTTCCATGGCCTCTGACAGTGAGGGGCCAAGTGACAGAGGGAACTTCTGCAGGGAAGAAACTTCCTCGATCGTAGCTGGCCTGAGTCCACCAGTTTATTATCACTGACCACCACAAAAGCTGCTGACAGCTTCTGGTTGCTGTCAGCCAAAGGGTTTAGCAATGACCAGGTAGGAAGTGAGAGCCCATTTTTTGACCATCATTTGTCCTTTGAGCCTTCTCTTTGCCTTAGAGCTGTGTAAGTCCTGCCAAACAGTTCTGCTTCTCCAAAGTGCCTGTCTCCAGCCCCTTCCTCTGAACTTCTTAGCTCTTATTTCCTTTTATTTAGGATTCACTGTGTCTTTATGTTTTTCTCTCATATCCTGTAATCAAGTGGAAGGTGTCTCTGTGGACAGAGGGGATTTGTACTCAGCCTTTGTTTGCTCTTTCCTGGCAGTGCTGCCTGCTGTAAGAAAAACCAAATGCTGCCCATATGTTGCTGTGCTCCCCTAAATTACGGAGGGTGAACATTTATGGCTGTTCTCACTGTTGCTTTCTCCATACTTTTCTAAATGATACGTTTTCACAAGCAATTACTGAGATAGGCAGTCAGGACTGGTTTTTGAGGTGTGCCACTTAGTGGCCTACACATAAAAATGGGAGACAGGAGGAGGAGGACGGCAGAGCTGTAATACCATGCCTTGCTTAAGAGAATGTCCTTCAGGTGAACAGAACTCTGCACCTTGTAAAAGTATGACTTTAATTTTGCCTTTCAAATATGAACTAAGCAGGTCTGTCAACACATACTGTGTTCTTCCTTGTCAAACCATTTCACTTAGTCTGTCAGCTGTAAACAGCTTAAGAGGCATGTCATTCCAGCATTATTATAGCACTTTTAGATTTGTTTTCAGATTGGCTCTGTATCTGCTCCTCCAAAAGGTGTAGATACAGAGATGACATGGGTTATTTATTGTGTTACTGCAAAATGCTGCTTGCTGTTTTGTGGTAGGCACTGAGCAACTCCATTTCAAATAATGGGCACTGCAGAGTAATAATCCTGTAGTGCCATGGCAATACCATTGCCATACTTTGTCACATCAGTTGTGTCAGTGGAGCAGAGTGCTTTCTTCACTGAGGGTCTCTATGCCCTTGCACTTCATTTGAAGTTTTTTATTTTTTTTTCCCCAGGAGATCAGGGAAACAGAATTAAGACATGTGGAGAAAGAACTCTGATCAACAGACTCTGTACTTTTGGTTTTTTTCAAAATGTTGCTTTACATATTAAAATAAACAGTGTTTAAGCTGTTGATGACAGCTTAACTACTTCATCCCAGAACATTTTGACAAGTGATTTTCAGAATTTTGGTTTCTCAGGATTTTGATAACCCCCCAAAAGCATGAACTGAATTTATATGTCACATGTTTAATTTATTTGAGATGCATGTATTATGTTGCAAAAGCAATAAGGAGGGAGTTAAAGGACAGGGTGATACACTCTAGATTTATGATCATCAGCTTCTTCACTGTGTCATTACAAGAGAAAAAATATTCAGAAATACAAAGTATGAAAGACATTCAAACTTATTTTGCCAACCAGTCTGGATTGTGATTTGTACAAATTGTTGGAGCAATTTCCCTGTGGCTCCACTGAAATCCACAGAACTGAACCTGTTCCCAGTGCAGGGAGCCTGAGCTGGTTCCCTGGTGCCTGGCTGCTGCCGTGGGTGAATTGTCCCCACGCTGGCTCCCTGGCCATGCTCAGGGACACAATGGGATGCAATGTTGCCAGACTTCTGAGCAACAGTGAAGGACAAAGGTAGATCCAGAAATGGACCTTTCTCCCCAGAAATGCATGATTTTCTAGCCATACACATTCCTTAGTATTGCCATCAGAAATAACACAAATGTGTAAACTGATCTTCGCTTTAATACCAAACTGGGAGTGCAGACCAAATGTTTAAAGCAAAATTTGTTTAATCTGTTCTGGGAGTTAGGTATTGTCCAGTTTTGGATTGCTTCTTTTTGTCTGCCTTCATTAAAGCAGAAAAAAGATGGGGTACACCCTGTAGCTTCCTGGGCTCCTAAACAAGAAGTAGGGAAAAACATGAGCAGACAATTGCTTTTGTGAAGCTCCTAGGCTGCATAATATATTTTGCTCAGAAAAAGGCTCATATTTCAACACATACTTCAAAACCTCTTGAATATTACCCAGTATCTGTTTATTGGTACTTCTGTCATGAGTGCTTGATAGAACTTGAATCACTGAAATTTTGAATTAGAATAAAATATTTTAGAAGTATTAAAAAAATCTTCCTTTAATTCATTCAGTACTCAGAATATTGCTATCCTTTTTTCTATATCAGAATTCCACTTATTTTGTTTTGTAAAAGAGCTGTTTCCATCAGTACTGGGGAGCATATGTTCTTAATAAAGTAGAAGGAGCTATTTTATTTTACTAATTCTTATGTCAACTTAAAACATGTTCAGATAAATTCTTCTTTTATAGTAATGCTGTAAAGGTACAAAGGAAACCCCGTGCATTCTAAATAAATTTGACATTTAGTATTTCCTGAAGTTGATTTTTTTCCTCCTAAATAAGTGGTATTTTGAATACTCTTCACAAAAAATCCCCAACCCCAACCTCCCCAAAAAGAACCCACCAAAAAACCCCCCAAACCAAAATCCCAAACCTAACCCAAAAATTGTAGATGTTTCATCTAATTGTGAATTTGTGCTTTTTAAATATTAAAATTCCCTCTAAATTGAAAAAATCTAATTTCAATGAATCAAAGTGCTGACGATGAAGATCAGAGGTGGCTTTTCAGACATTCCAGGGTCAGAGACCCTGGCCAGAGGGTCAGGTGTGATTTGCTTAATCCATCCTTAGTTGCTCCGACTTTCTTCTGATACTGGACAAGTAGCATCTTTCTGATCATTTGGGAGTTTTTGCAAGTATTTAGTGTCTGACTAAATAGTCTTTAATTTGGCAGATACAGTGGTGTCTGCATCCTGCTGCTTTGGGGAGGTGGGAGACAGAAGCAGGCACCTTTTGTTTGGTTTTCCCCTAATGCAGAGGGGAAAATGGGAGGAGACCTGACAACTCCTGACAGTGAGAGGGAGATGGAGTTGCCTGTTTCAAGAAAAATAAAATAGCCTCTTCTGCAAGAACGAGGGGCTAGGAAGACAAAAAATAAGCATTTTCAATATATTACAAACAAAATTATCTGCCAAAAGGGCAAGATAATTATCCTAATGTGATTTTTGACCAAGATAAATTCGCATTATTTTATAAACTGGGTAACAATTTGAATCTTATGCAAAACCTAGAAATAAATCTAAAAAATATGATAATGTAATAAAATTGAAATTATTAGCAGTCCAAGTGGCATACTTGAGGCAGTAAAACCTTTTAAGTTCCAATGGAAAATAGGCTAGTAAACCTGGAGTAAGTTACTCCACTTTAATCACTTGATAAATAGCTACAATGTTTGGAAGAATTGATAGTGTCATTGCAGCAACATCCCTTTTTATAAACAGCCTGGTGCTGATTTGATTCTAATTGCTGCCAGAGGAGCAGTATCAAAGAAGTGCTGCTCCAGCAGTGTAACCTGTGGGGTGAGCAGGAGCTGAAAGGAACTGCCTGGAAATGAAGGGAGCCCAGGTTTTTCAAAGGCACCAGTTCTAATTCTGGGAGTGATGGAGGAGGGCTGAGTAAATTTGGTGCTCGGAGAAACTACAGAGGAAATGCTTAACGAAGGGAAAACATGGAATTGACAAAACAGGCTCCTCTGAGTGCACAAAATAGAGGGAAAACAGTGGCAGAAGCTGAGAGGTTTGGATGTGAGTGTGCATTTGATTTCTCATCACAAAGAATTCTCCTGCTGGGCCAGTGTGGCCCTACTGCCAAACTGCAGCTCTGGCCTCCCTCGTTTCAGGCACCAAAGACCTAATTTTTAAGACATTCTTAATAATTACAGCATCTTTGCTTACTTGTGGGCACTGCATCCAACCTTTTGCCTGTGAATGCACAAAAAAAATTAAGATTGCTTTTGCAAAATGCATCTTTAGCAATTCTCTGGTTTTGCACTGCAAATCCTGGATTTTACCCTTCTTGAGTATGGAGTAGGTATCAGCATTGTACTGCTGGCTGCTATGATGATTGAGGGCAGTAAATTTACATTTGTGTGGAAGAAAAACCAGAACACATACTTCTAGGCTGGGTCTTCTTCCAAAAACTAGCAAGAAGTTGTCTTATTTTGGGAATGGTAGGAAGAAAAGCAGGGCTCCATAAGGAGAGAAGAGGAGGAACATGTTTAATAGTTCCATCATGTTAGCAACAAACCCCAGAATAAACAGAAATGCCAAGGGGAGAGGTATTTATCTTTTCAAACAAATCATGTGATAAGCTTCTCCCATAGATTGGGGACTAAGTGAAATATGTAAAATAGCTTATTGAAGAAAAAATTGCTTCAAGTGGGACTGAATGGCTCAAGAGATTAGTGATGGGATAATAGCTTTTCTCCATTTAAGTGGTAGACCAGTTCAAATCAATTCCAGGTCTCTAGAGACTGGAAGGTGTTGCTATCCTGTGACTCCTCCGCAGCTATTTGAAATGATCTTGTGGTCTCAATCCCATCCTTAGTTGCCAGAAAATTACCCCCAACCCAATCAGCCCTGAATTGCTTTGAGCTGACTGTTGTATCCTCCCCATAAGGATGCACAAAGCTGCGTGTGAGAATGGCAGCTGTTTTATTTAGCACCACGTTGCTGGTCAGAAATATTTTTTCTCCCGTGGAAAGGACAGATTGCACAGCAGAAGAGACAACTTGGAATATGATGCAGTGTAAAATCATTCTTTAAATAAACACCATTGGTTTAATGTGGATTTCTTGGGAGGTCAGGGCTACTTTTGGACACTTCCAGCTACTTCCTCGCTTCCACCCAGAGCCTGCTTGTTTGCCTGCAAAGGCTGTGTCATGACTTTCCCCTACATCCATGTAAATCACAGAGCAGGGCCACAACTTGGAAAATGGACAGTGGTCATGAGGAGCAACTGGAAAATTCAAACTGGTGGTGTGCCCTCCAGGTTTTTTTGAAGCATCTGTTTAGTGTGTGAAGCTGGACCAGTGAAGTGATATTAGGGACATGCCAAGGTATGGCAGCTCAGAATCTTGACTATCAGTTCTATTCTGTGACATTATAACAACTAAAATAGCAGCCATTGATTATTCTGCCTAATGCAAAGATTAAGCAAACAAGCTAGAAGCAATTCTCACCCAGATGAGGATGATTTGGATCTTTTAGTGGCTATAACAGTCGGTCTTGAGCTAGTGAACCACAGCAGAATTCTTATTACCCAGTGTACCAAGGAAAAAAGAGACCTGCAGTTATTAGAGAAGAATCTCAGCAGTTTTGTGTGTATAACTGCTTGGAAAAAACAAATAGGATATTATGAAAATGTAAAGGAATTGCAGAATTGAAATCACATGGTTATAGTCACATTTTCTATAAAACTGGTGTGGTACAGAACCACTTGCAGGAGAAATTTTATTTTTGCCTTAACACAGACAGCTGTAGGTTTAAGAACGCTTATCAGGGTGGAAGGCTAAAGGGGTTAAGGAAATAAGGCATGGCAGAGGTGACCTATGGGAACTTTCATTATTATATGGAGCCTTGATGAGTGAAATGAGAGGAATTGCTCTCCACCATGAAAGGCTGAAATGTCGAGGGAGCAACTGCAAATTAATCTATTAAGAATAAGTAGGAGGCTGAACAGTGTGACTCAAAAGGATGGAAATATATGGAATAAACTGCAGTGTAAAATCACAATGATTTCTAGACCCAGTTTTAAAGACATCCATCTATGACTTTTACAATGAAACAGGGATTTCTGTATGTGTGTATATGAGAGGCAAAGTTTAAGCAGATTAAATTGGTCTCTTTCTTTCAGGTACTCCCAATATTTGTAATGACCAGGCCTGAATGACAAGTTATGTTCTGATTTGTGTGGCTTTAACCAGAACAATATGTCAGGAGTTTTTCTGATTTTTTTTATAAGACATACAAATAAAATGCCTCACAGGCAGTTTTCTGTGTGAAGGTTTTCCTGTTTTGCTGTGACATTTGTAACTGAATTTAGTGTTTGTAAAAGGTACTATGTGATGACATTGTGTAACTGAAAGCCTCTTTTTATTGACAGGTCATGAAAACTCGAGGCTGGAGAAATTTCTCTGTGTCAGACTGCAGAGTTACACCCCCCACAGCCTGAAGGAATGAACTTCCAGGAGGAAAAATGGTCCATATCAGTAAGTCCAATTTGATGTTAAATGTCGCTGCATGGTTGTTTTTAAGGAGCTCGTACCTGAAGGATGTGGAGAGAGGCATGAAAAGTTACCCACCTTCCAGGACCACACATGTTATTTTCTCTGTTCCCCAGCTGTGCTTACAACTTTCTGGAGTGCCAATGCTTTGTCCACTAGTGGCTGGAGCAAGGCTTGACCCAGGTTATCAAGTGAATTTTGGTGGAGCTGATCCAGCAGCATGTCCCCAGCTCCCCTTGTGGTCCTTGGGAGGTGAGGTTCTGTGTGCTCAGTGCCAATCTTTAGGCCTCAATGTTAATCCTTTCACAAAGCTCATGTAGTTTCAGACTTCTACCTTTCCCAGCTTATTATAGCCCAGGAAGATGAGATGTGACTATGCTGAGATACAACCCCCAGTGATGGCACTTTATAATTCTGTATAACTGGAGGATTGCTATTGTAGGCAGAGAAAAAGGCAATAAAGCAGCATTGATATCCTGCCTGCCCTCTTACAGGAGTTATTGAATCAAACCTACCAGAACTGCCAGACAAACAATTTGCAGCTGCAGTCTGAAGCCTGACAATGACACAGAATCAAAAAGAAATAGTTGGAGTGCATGGGCTTGTGAACTCCTCTGCGACCCACCGCAGCAGGCTCCCTAGGATTGTTCTCCTCTTTCTGGTCCTTTGCCTGTACAATTCCTTCTCTTTCCCTCCCTTTTCTTCTTTCCCATTTTTTCTCCTTCATCTTACCATTTTCAGCTTTTCACACCTTTTCCTCTTCCTTTTCTTTCTCTCTCTCATTGCTTCACTATTTCCTTCTATTGCCCCCAATACACCTCTTGCTTGCTTTTACTTTGCAAGTTCAAGTGCTCTCCTGTGTTTCTCATGTCTCCATTTCCTCAGTTCTTTCTTGGTTTTGATTAATTTAGTTCCCACCCTCCGCAGTTTCCCATAATCTTTCCTATCCTCCCTTCCTTGCTGTACCTTTTTTTCTGTTTCACTTCTCATTTAATTGTTGAAACCCATTGTTTCTTATTTTCCTGCCAGTTCTACTACCTTTCTTGAGCCATATTTAGCCAGAAGATGAGCTCTATGCTGCTCTTACCCCTCAAATGGTTAGGATTTAAACATTTCCTGTGCACTAGGATTTCCAAAGTGCCAATCCAGCTCAGTTAAGGGGAACTGATGTGGTTTGGCTCTAATGTCTATGAAGAGAGATGTTGCAAAAGCCAGCATAAGAGTAGCACTGACCAGTGCTCTTGGGCTCCTCACCCTGATCTTGGAGTTGGACTCAAAGCTTATCAAATTAATGGGTTCTGGATCAGACCTGCAAGTAACAGTGCCCTACCAGATTTCTGTCCTTTATTTCCATAGAAATCTCAGTGCTCTCAGTTTCTTCCAGTGTTTGCTTTGGCTCAGGACATTGTTTGGTTTGGGTTTTTTTATCAAAATAATTATTCTAAAGTACATATAATAGATGTAGGTGTCAATGAAAAGGGACCATACTACAAAATATATTCAAACTCATATATATGTGTGTATATATATATGTATAAAATTCCTAGTTTTTGGATGCTCATGGAAGTTATCTAGTATTTTGGGAAATCTTTTGTCATTCCCTTTCTTCTCTCTTAACCAGTATCTAACCATTAGCTTTCTAAACTTTAGATGTTCAGTCATCTAAATGGGTAGCATGAGTGTTGATAGTACAAAAATCCTATTCTTTTCTTTTTCTTTTTTTTTTTTTTTACTCATCCTAAGTTACAAAGTCAGTTTTTGGGGATATTTTCAGTTAATTTTTTTTGGTTTTATATTCCTTCATTTACTTATTTTCTCTATTCCCTTTGCCCAACAACTTCAACGTGGAAACATTTTGATTTGTTGTTCTTCATGACTATATTTGGGGAGAGCTTATATCATCCTTTCAGTACTCAAAAAGGTGCTTACAAGAAGGGTGAGCAGGGATTTTTCCCAGTGGCAGGGAGTGATAGGACAAGGAGGAATGGCTTCAAACTGGAGGAGAGTAGGTCTAGGTTAGATATTAGGAAGAAATTCTTTACTATGGAAGCAGTGAAGCACTGGAACAATTTGCCCAGAAAAGTTGTGGATGTCCCATCCCTGGAGGTGACCAAGGTTGCACAGGACTCTGAGCAACCTGGTCTAGTGACCTTTAAGGTCCCTTCCACCTCAGGTTGTGATGCACTGAGTATTCCCCACTTCCTTTCAAAAGGTGATGGATCTTGCTGGTCATTTATATGTTCTATGAGAGCCCCACCATAAGGTGACCTCTTGAGAGGGAGCTGCTGCCAATGCCAATTTCCCTCCTCTTCCCTGGAAGGCTCTGGAGCTATCTGAGAAAGGAATTGGGGTGCTCAGCATCCCATAGGTGACCATGAGCAGGCCTAGGAGCCAAGTCAAGCTCTGATGTTGACATGACGCCACTTTTCCTTCTGTAAAATTATGTCTAAAGGAGCATGAGAGAAACCCTTCCTTCCTCTTCTCTTTTGTCTGCCTCCTTCTGTCTTTCCAGCTACTGTTCCTGCAAAGTTCAGTGCTGGTGACAATCGGAGAAAAACAGTTCCTGGCTAATCCAACCCTTTCTGCTCTGATTGGATTTTTCTCCTCTTGTCTGCTTCTTTATTTGATTTAAAACCTTCAACTCCTTGAAGGTTTTCCATTAAGATTTGGAGCACAGTTTGGAGTGGGGGGAGCAGTCAGAGCATTACCTAAAAAGTGCCAGTTTATTTTTAGCTAATGGAAGAGGGGGGCTGATTGGATTAGGCCAGTGATGCGAGTACCTGGTGCAGGCTGCTATCAACACATCAACAGTGGAAGGGTTAAGTACACCTTCTTTCACTTTCTCTCACTCACCCCTTTTGCCCTCTCCTGCTTTGCCTTTTCTCACCCAGTAAGTGACACTTGCAGCAGCAGCAGTGCAGATTCCTGGCCATGCTCTAGCACTGGAGAAAATCCTGCAGTCCCTCCTGCTGCTCTGCGTTTGCCACTGACAGCAGTGGATGCTCAGGAAGAACAAGGGCTAAACTTCTAAAGCTTCAGCCTGGGTTTTAGCGATGTGATGGCTATTAAAGCAATTGGGAGCCAGGTGGCTAAAATCCAGTGCAATTCTTTGTAATGGTACCCCTGAGAGTGCCCATCTCCTTTTAGCACTGCTATTGATTAGGCAATTCTTGACTTTGAGAAACAAAATTGGTGCGTGCATCAAGGTTCTTTTCCTCAATTTGGCCTGGTTTGAAATGAATCATTCACCCTTGGCCATTATTGTAAGCAGCTTTAAGCTTTGCTAAATTTCAGTGTGATTTAACTTTTCTATCTCCCTTCTCTGTGGAGGCCTGTTGTTTACTCATCTTTGCCAGGACATCTCCAGAGTGTTTGGTCTTTACCCTCATCTCCCACATTGATCCTGTTATCCTGTCCAGTGTGACTGTCCAAGCTCAGTAAAATGCTGGGGGCTCTATTTAATGGCTGCACACAGTGCACAGCAGGCAGGATTGAGGTCTGGTTTTCAGGAGGTGCAGTGCATTTTCTGAGGTGTAGACCCTGTTATGTTCTAGCTTGTGGTCCAGCCCCTGCCTCTAAATGGGTGTGGAGCTCTCAGAGGGAGCACAGACCCTTGAGCAAGTTGCTCCTAAATTCAGAAACACTTGATGAATATTTGGTGATTTCTAGGGGCTGAAGGGCCACACAAAGCTACATGAATCTACACTTATGTTCATGAGAAGGTGAAAATAATTGTGTAAAAAAAATGAGGGAGGCAGTTACCCAACCCTCTTAGGTTTTGCATTTTATATTCCCCATTCCTCCTTATTTTTCTAAGGTGTAGGAAGATTTTTCAGCATGTTGTGTCATTATTAGTGGAGAGACAGGACAGGTTCTGCATGAGGATGTGTCCTTTGTTTTGGGAGTTTAATGCATTACAGTAATTTATGTGGGTTTTCCCATCTATTTCCCATCTAACTTTTGGATGTTCTAGAGCATTCTTGTGAACTAAGTACTGCCTTAAGTGACTGGCATTGGATAGGTTTTTCCTGCAATAAAACCCAAAGTGAAAACTGGGCTGGACCTAGATGGAAAAAGCTCTCAAGCCAGTCCAGTGCTTCAGCAGCCAGGTAAATCTGTGTGAAGGCACTAGAGCCTGCTACTGCATCACTTTTCTCAGTGCTTTCCTTGTAGCTCCCTTACTACTGTCAGTAACCAGGCCAGAGAAGGTGGTATCTAACATTTCTGTGTTGCCAGAAGACCTTTGTTGGGATGTTTGGGTGGGGTTGAGATGTAAAAAATGGAATTGGAGATGGAAAGGAAATTCAGAAACACTGGCTTCAGAAAAACAACTGTTTCTTATTCCTGTTTTTGTTCAAACTGGGAGAAAGCAGTTCTTCAGGTGTCACAGTAAACTTAAGAAGTCCACCACCCCCTTGCCAAAGAATGTTGATTTAGGAGCCCCAGGAGCAGTTTTATAAGATATCCCAGTCTGTGTTGAGCTGGGAGATTGTCAAAGCCCAAAACATTCTGCTTGAACAAGCTGTTGTATTCCAATGAGAAGTTGTTCCATCTGAAAATTCACAGTCAGTTCTACTGAAAATTCAGCTCATCATGAGCTTAGTTTGAAATGTGGTGCCAAGATTACATGGACAGCATTGCTGTAGGACTGAGGAGCTCCAAGAAAAGGAAAAGTGTGCACCACCTCTCCTATTCCAGTCAAGTTTAATGGAAGTTTTTCTGAAAGGATATTTTTAGAAATCCTAGCGGAATGAAAAATTCCAAAATCTGTTAAAAAATATCTATATGTGCATATATATATATATATAATGAAATTATACAGAGCACAAATAGTGCATAAACATGAATATTGAAAGCTCCAAGGCAGACTGCTGAAGCCTGTGTGAAAATACGTGCACCTTTGGTGGTGGAGGCCTTGCCAAACTAATTAATGAAGCATATGCAAACGTTCTACTTTGCAAACATACTTTGTGTTTCATTAGATTCTCAGAAATCAGCGTAGGAAATCTGAGGCGAAAGGTATTTGATCTTTAAATTTTTGTTGTTGCAGGAAAACACATCCCTATGTTGTTTTACATTCACAGCTGATGTTATGTCACAAAGTCTGATATTTGTAAAGAGCTTTATATTTGCATTAAAACCTCCTCTGTTTTACTTGAGGTTTCTTAACCACACATCTGAAACTGGTGGTTTTCCACAAATATTTTGAGTGGAAGTAGCTTCTGTGCATAGAACTAAACCAGATATTCTCCATGTAGGTAGCTCTTACCACAAGGGAGGTACTGGAGACATGAAAATGCTGAAGGGCAGAAGGGGAGCTCCTTCTCCCAGAGTTCACTGAGTGGGCTCATGATCTGTGACTCTCACTCTCTTCTGCCAAGTGATTTCTGTTTTACAGACCAAGACAGAGGGCCAAAGGGGTTGGGGGAACAGAGCTGTGCTTTGATGGGGAGAGAGGAGAACGTGCTGTCTTCAAATGGCTTCTGATTCTTTTGTGTTCTGCCGTCCTTTTGAGCCAAATTACCAGTTGGTTTTCCACACTGGAGAAAGCAGCAGGGAACAGTAGTGAAAGGAAGGAATTAATACCAAATTTGGTTCCACCCACAGTGTAATCCTGTTTATCTGCAAAGAACAAACATGGTTCCATTGCCTTTCCTGAGCATAGGAAAGATTCTATGGTTAATGTATTTGCTATCAGAACTTAAGCATCCCTGAGCCAACTTTCTTTTCTGCACCTGTCTGTAATTTTTGAGTTTGTTTTTGCCCCATCCTAAGTGTGTCTGAAATCCTTTGTCCTGCCTGTTTCAGCCTTACAATGCCAGTTTGGAAGGTAGCCTTTGGTTCAATTGCTGCTTAACATGTCCTGTGATCTCTTTGTTTTGGTTAATGGCTGCGGTTGGTTCATTTCTTAAAGGACCTTACTTTTTCCTATATCTTAAATAATGGGCTGTAAATGTGTCCAAAGATCTCGGCATGGCTTCATTAACTCCTTCACAGGAGAACATTTAAGTATGTTAAAGTATTAATTACAATATAAAAGTGAGAAACAGTTGTGTCCTGATATCCTTTAGCTAAGATAAAACATTGCTGCTTCCCCTGACCTCGGTACAGCAGCACCATTTAATGTCAAGAGAAGCTGTTGTCTATTAGCAGGCAGCAGTGTTGGCTCTTGACCATTGTTTTTCTTTCCCTTGCTCCCTATTGAAGCAGTTTTGGTCCACACATTCAAACGCAGGCTGAGGAGATTTTTTTTTTTTTAGTTCTCTATATGGAAAATCTTGCAAGTAGGCATCACCTGCCTCTAGAACTGAAGTGACTTTATGTGACCAAAGGCTGCTCTTCTCTGTGCCAGTTTTTTATCCCTAGGCAGCAAAGTTCCTCAGTGACCTCTTTAGCATTATTTCACGGCATCAAAGAATGAGTGAGTCGCAACCACTCTGCTCAAACTGGTTTCCTACCCTCCAATCTAAAAGCATCTCAGTAATGCAGGCTGGGGATGTTTCTTGATATTTCTGTCAGCACTTGTCCCCAGAAACCACAAACTATAGGTCCCAGATTGATCCATAAAACCGAAGAGTTTTTCCAGAAATGCTGGGGGAAAACACCTGGGACTTCTCAGCCCCTAAGATGAGGAGCAGATGTACCAAGCTGTGTCAAACACTCGTGGCTTGGTTTTGCCAGGGGATAGTTCAGGTGGTTTTGTGCCTTCCAGCATTCCAGGGCTCCTCAAACCCTGGGAAGCAGAATGACAAAGCAAGGTGACAAGGCTGAGATACCAGACTAGACCTGAGGCATCTAGCCCAAAGGATGGGAGGCAGAGCCTGTGGAAGGAGTGTGTTTAAGAGAGGGGTGGTATTTCACAGCTTTTGTGCCATCCTGTGTGTACATTTCCTTTCAGAGGGCCCAGGAGCTTCAGCTCAGTGTAGCAGGGTGCTCTGGGAGGCATCCATGAAAATGTCATCCCTGAAGCATGAGGGATGTGTTTGAATGACACATTGCAGTTCTCAGTGGGGGAGTTTTAGTTTGTTTTCCTGTGGAATAGAATACCCAAGTACAGAATTAAATCAGCATTTGGAAAACATTCTGTCCCTCTCTACGCTGATTTTCCAGAGCTGCTTTTCACTGCATGCCTAGAAGGTCCCATTCAATTAGGAAATGTAGAAGTGCATGTACATGGTTTAAAGCAGTGCATAGGAGGCTGTTCTATTTTTCAAGCTCTTAAAAAATGTGACCACAGAGGATATCAACACAGATTTGTGAGATCATCTTAGAAAAGGTTGAATATAAAGTTTTGTTTGCAAATACATATGCCATCAAAACTTGATTTAGCAATGCTGTTTACCATTTGATCAGATAAAAGAATATTAGCTCTTAAAAATGAGACACAAACTGAATTCCCTCTTCAATGCAGTATATAACAATTCCATATTTCTCTGAGCTCATATAGCTCTTTTTTGTCACCCAAACAGACACATGCAGAAGTAGCTTTCGAGCCCCTTCCCATGACAGTAGTTTAAAACAGCAGAGGTCCACCTGTAAAGGAGGTTCGAAATGCCTTGTGGTGATTTTTGCTTTTGTGGTTTGAATGGCCCTGCCTGAAGCTCTTCCCCTGCTCTGCTGCTGGAATTACTGACCAGCAGCCAGGCAGGGATCTCTGATACTGTGGCCTGATGTGGGGAGGCAAAGCCACAGGCTGCTCTCAGTAGCTGGGACAGCCGTACCTTGAACCTGCACAGCCACATGCCCAGGGGACTGTCATCATCAGGACTGCAGCTTTCCAGTCAAATCAGAATAAACCTTTCATTTCTTATTGTCTGGTGTCTTGCAATGGAATAACACCAAACTTGCTCCAAAGTTCACTCCACTGGTCTTTTTCTTTTGGCTGCCCTGGGCTCTGAAAGAAAACAAATAAACAACCTGTGAGCAAAATTGTAGAGAATGATCAACGTGCAACTGTCCTGCTGCGTTTGCCTCATGCCGTCAGTCATTATGAAAGCTGCATAATTCTGGAGCAGGACAGCAATTTCCACACAGCAAATTGCAGATCATGTTTGCCAACCCACAAAAACCATCACAATATTTGCTTTGAAACTTCACAGTGCTATCAAGGGCAAATTCACTTTATCTGTACAAATGGACCCCTCGAGAAAACTTAGATTACACATGTGAGGAAGAGCAGGCAGAACTTGGCTCTGGGCATGAGAGAAGTAAATCTGGCTTCCTTCTGTGGTGGAAATAGGGAACAAGTAAGCACAAAGCTGGGGAGATACATAACTGCCAAGTTCCAGGGAGAAAATGTCAATGCAACTGAGATAAGGGTTCTCTGGCTCCCCAGATTCCTACCTTGTTCGCCTTCCTACCCAGGTTCTTTGGTAAAAGCAGGAAAATCTGCTTTTCTGCAGGTTTCACATGAAGCACAGCATCTTCCAGTGCACCTGTGTGCTTCTGCAGATCAAATTTATCAATTTATCCATGGTGCGAGTGAACTTACCACTGCCAGAAACAGCCCCATTTTTTCAAGTTAGAACCATCAAAAAACTAATTTGTGCGCTTTATTATTTTATTTGTGTTATCAAAGGAATTTAAAAGGTTATGTTATTATTCAGCATTGCAGACATCTCTGAGTTTAGTCTCAGTTTTAGGTGGAAAGGTTTTTTTACATTCCACCACCTATCTTGACGGATTCTGTGTGTGCCAGAGGCAGTGGTCTTAACCCTGGATCAAAACCTAATCTCTCCTGCTTTTGTAAAACCTTTCACTCTGATTCTCTCTCTAGCAAATGATATTCTGTTCTTTGCCCTTGAATAATTTAAAAATGTATAGAATAAAGTGTGAGTGTGGGGGTTCTGTTCCATTGAGTGATACCTGGTAATCAAAATACTGCATTCATATCTTGCTGCAATGATCTCATTCCTACTGGGACAGCACTCCTGCGAGCGCAGGCCCGTGTTGTGCTCATCCTGTTACAACCAGATAAACTCATAATGTAGACAGATAAGAGCTATACTCATTAATCTATTAATTGCCTATTGTCAGTTGTCAATATGTTTCGCTTGATGGGAAGCAGGAAGATTAGCTTGTATTGTGAGGATGTCGTTCTGTGCTCTGTATTACTATTATTTTATTTTGATGTGTGGCATGCTAGGAAATTACATTCAAACTTGTGGCGTCTCACCCAAACAGAGTAGAGCTTGCTGCTCTTTGGGTTCCTGGAACCAGAAAAGTGCCATGGCCCAAAGAATAAGCTTTTCCTCAATCAGGGGACCCTGAAAGAGCTGTGACTCTGTTGAGTAATGTTTTTTTTATGATGGGCATTCAGGACACAGCCTGAGATACCCTGATTTCCCGGGGAAGCTGAAACTCTGTGGGGACTTCATTGTTCGCTGGAAATTTGAGACTGATTTTGTCTGTGACTGGAGCTGCTGGAGCAAGATTTTATTATAATTGTGTGACCTTTAATACACCATGAAGAGGTTTCAACTTCTCTATTTTTCTAGCCTATAACAAATCAAATGTTTTACTATAATGTACAGTCGCCAAGTTTACACCTTAAGAAGGGTGATTTTCAAGGGCTTATCTCTACAAAGAACAGTAGAGCAGAGACAGTTTCAAAAAAAAAAAAAAGAAAGAAAAAAGAAGGGAGAGGAACATCATAGAAGCACTTTATAGACCTATTTGAATCACAGCTTTAAGTCATTTATATCACGGCCAAAAAGCCCATCCATGTGTGCATTTAATAATGATGGCCAATTCTGAACGAAGACTGGAAATTTTCCTCTCCATGGCTTGAAGCAAAAAAACCCCTCATTGTTTCTGATTTGGTAACTTGACCTGTTTGAATTATTTTATTACTGGTGAGACTGTCAGCCAGGTGGCCAGCGTTTAAACTCTGAGGACAGATCTGGGAATTGGTTTTTGTGGAGCTGCCATGGTGAGGAGCAGCTGATGATTGGGCAGCTCGGGCATTTTCTAGGCACCCTTGGGCAGCTCATCCGTGGGGCAGGGAGTTTTGTGCTATCCATGCACAGTCGTTAAGGATTTTTGGCAGATTTTCCATATTATCCAGGACATCTATTAGGTAGTACATGTCTTAAGAATCCACGTCTCTTAATTTTTACCAAGGCAGAGTGAAGTATTTTACTACTTCAAGGAATCCATTAGAATAGGAATCCCACAGGAATTTACAGGATCCAGAACTCTCTGTTATGATTATCAAGGTTGGTCACATAGACCAGTGTTTAAACAGATGCATTTTCTCATGATGTGTGTGTGGCACCAGGGCCTTATTTCAGATTTCCAAGGGGGTAAAAAGCATAGCTGAAATGCATGTGGGTCTTTTAACATCCAAAGAAATTCTGGTTTCTCTAGCTATTTTACTCTTCTGGGCTTCTTTCATTCTATGAAACATTAAGGAGGAAAATATATTTAAATTAAATGAAATTACATGAAGGAAGAATGGAAGAAAAAAAAAATCTTCTTTTTCACTGAAAAAGTGCCAAACCCCTTTAAACTGAGGAAATTACTTTTCTCAAATATCATTAATGTTTTAACTTATTTTTTGGAAAGCCACAGGCATTACAATTTTAATCTTTCTCATCTCCTCTAACCTTCTCCAGAAGAGAAGGTATTTTGGAACCTGACACAAGAGCAGAAGGTAAAGTAGGAAAACCAGAAAAAGAATGAAGAGGAAAATCTCTGGCTAGCATTCAGATATCTGTATTCACTGGACACCAGTCAGATATTTGTATTCAGAACCTCAAAGGTAGCAAATGATAGAAAGGAGTGAATGGAAGTTTAATGCTTTGAAAACTTATTTAAAAGTAAATGTGATCCATTTAAAATAGAAAAAATTCAAAAATACAGATTTTTTTTTTTACATCTTTCAATTTCAACAAACTATTTTACTTTTTCCTGGATATGGCTGAACTCAGGATACCCTACAGATAAAATGCATGTCATACCCTTTCCCTAAGTATTTCTTCTCTGATGGGGACTGAACTGCAGGGATTAAATGCTTCACTTCTGGTCCCACAGCAAACACATATCAGAGTCTTGAAATGGAGCCAGCTGTCCCAAGTATGAAATGAGCCCCTAAGCCAAAATCTCTCTTCCTTATCATCCTTTGTTTCTCTTTCTTTCCAGTACCTCCTCTAAGCATTTATTCTGCTTTGTTCATGGAGATCAGTGGTCTCAGCTTGTTTCAAGCACCCTAGAATTTGACTCTTTATGGTTTTTTTTCCTTTGTACATTTCCTATATATTGAGCTGCTAGCTTTGCATTTCTCCTTGCTCCCGGATCCCTCCCTACTGTGCAGAAGGTGACAGCTCCAGGACCACAATGTTTTGTCATTTTTGACCTGCGGGATGGTGCACACCCCTTTTTAGCCCATGTCCCATTGTAAGTCATCCCCTTTTGATCCAGTCTCCATCCCCTTTTATTGACCAGCTCCCCTATTTCCACTAAATGTTTCAACCCTGCTGCCTGCTCCCTTTGTGCATTGTTTAATTCACAATATTTCTGCAGCAGAACTGAGTCTGCCATCAGTTTGTTTAGGGGGCAGAAGACAAAGCCAGGCTGGTGCTGGTGCTGATGAATAGGTCACTGGTGACAGCAACCCGTGCTGCAGAAGTCAGCCCCCACTGACACTGTTTTCAGTCCACTTGAATGGAAGCTCCTGGGAGCCTTTCTTTCAAGAGCCCAGGGGTGAGGGAGGCAGGAAAAGGCAAAGAAAGGGAACAGAATAATTAGAGCAATAATGCTCCAGCTTTCTCAGTTGTGTGTGGATTGGCTAATCAAAATGAGCAGTACCTTGGGCACCTGTAGATGTGGCAGGTGAGGAGGTTGCTCCCTTTTCCCACTGTGGCCTCTGCAGTGGGGCACAGTGACTTGCATTATCTCTGGGTTTTCTCTCTGGTTTTAGGTTAGGTGCTGTCACCTTTAGAAACAAGACCTTCACAAGGCCTTACCCTTACTGAGTGAGGTGTAGCAGGGATCAGGAAAGGAATTGATGCTGGTCTGGACCATCAAAGGAAGATAAAATCCAGTGCTACAGCTCTGGCTTCTCCCAAATGAGCTGAAACTACCTCTGTGGTGCCTCACTGCAAAGCCAGGATAAAAGAGAGAGGTGCTGGGAATGCACATAGCAAGCCCCATCTTCCAGTGCTTCTAGAACACACATCACTCGTACTGAGATAGATTCTAATTATAAAATTGGGGATTTTTTCTATCCAAATGAAGTCCATTTTATTTAGACACATTTGGAAACAGCAGCCATCTTTGTCAGAGGATTGTGAGGCTCAAACTATAGGACAAAACAGTTTGAGCTATAAAAACAGGAAATGATGGGTGTAAGTAAGGAGAATGTTGGTTGAATGGGCAAGACTGGTGAAACAGCACTTTATTAATCAGAAAGTCAGTTTCTCAAAATGTAGTAGGCAAGTAGTTTGAACAGGCTTGCAAGAGACATCCAGAAATACCAATAGAAATGCAAAAGAACAGGTAGATACTGAAACATTTAAAATCTAACCTTTAAATGTAAAGTAATAGATCTTCTTGAAGACTTTCAGATATTTAAATCTTTATTCACAGATTAAATAACATAAATACTTGGGGGAGATGGGCTTGTCCAATTCAAATAGGAAATGTATTTTATGAAAAAAAAAATCCTGGATGTAATTTTAACATAGACAAAGACAATGAGAAACACCAGTGCAAGAGTAAAGGGGCCAACATAAATTTGTTTCTGTTTCTGAATTACATGTAACTAAAAGTGGTCAAAAGTGGTAGAAAATACCACTCAATAATTTTTGTGATTTTTTTTTTTTTGAATGTGTTTGATTGGTCAGAAGAAAAGCTAATCACACAGAATATACAAGTGTATGTGCATACTTCTTTTATACTCTGCTCCAAGTTTTGCATAGGCTGTTTACTTTAGGGAGTTCATTTTCAAACAACCTTTTCCACATTCTGCAAAACTTTTGAGGTCTTGTGGTAAATTTCATATAGCTGACCTGTATGGCAAGAAGCTTGTTATTTAGTTTGTATTTATGAAGAATACTGTCTGCTTGTTTTATTCATTAGAAGTCTATTTCTGTTAGCAAAAAATTCAAAGACTGTGATGACAGGGATGCTAACAATCAGAAGAGGGAAGGCAGTAAGTTTTGGAATATAGTATAGCTTCCAAATTGTGTGGTTTTGAGAAATTATTAACGTTTTGATGCTGTGCCAGCTGTAAACAGAGTTTAAAAGTGATCATTGCTAGGTTGGGTTGGCTTCTCTTTGAGCCTCCTTTTCTCCAGGCTAAACACTCCCAGCTTGCTCAGCTGCTCCTCACAGGACTTGAGCTGCAGACCCTTCCCCAACTTCATTGCTCCTTTTTGGACTCTCTCCAGCCCCTCAATGCCTTTCTTGTAGGGAGGGGCCCCGACTGAACACATGGAGGTTTATTTAGAAATTGCTTCAGGGAATCTAACCTGGGTCTTAATTGCTCTCTGTGATCTGTTATATCTTTCCTGTGGTTTGTCCAAACTAGTGGGATTTTTGGGGAGTCGATTAATTCTTGAGAAATTATTCTACTTAAATGGTTTCAAACTCTTGAAAGTATCAGATATATGTTTGTATAGTTTGGTACAAAATCTTCGGATTTTAGATTCAAAAACAGATTAGAAAATGTGTAAAATTGTGGTCAAGTGGGAGTACAGTGTTCCAAGGTTGTTGAAACAATATATTTGATAAAAATTATCAAATTGAGTAGCCTTCTAACTTTTAGTTATGAATATTTTAGAGATTTTAAAGTGGTTTTAATGCAGATTTGGGACTGAGAAAATATAGAACCTCAAAAAAAAATTCAGAAGGAGAAAAAACTGTTTCTGTTTAATTTCTCATTACTTGTACCACTATTTTTATTTTAGAATATTACCACTCTAATTTGTGGTATTTTACACTTCTTTACATTGCAGTAAGGCAAACATAACCTTATAAATAAGGATAAGAATGCAGAATCTCTTGTAGAATTGGGACCCAATGATATCATAGGAATAACTGAAAAGAAAACAAATGCTTTTATATATTTTCCAACATTTTATAGTCTCCTGGTTTTACCAGACTGAGAGGGTAAATATTTCCTATGGGGAAACTAAATGGTCATACAACTGTATGACCATTTAGTTTCCCCATAGGAAATATTTTTTCTTATGTCAGAACCCCTAAAATTCTTGTTTGAAAAGAAGGAAATCTGGACTGCTCTCATGAACTGGCAACTAACCCAGAATTTTCACAAAATAATCGGTATTGAACATTTGAAGAAAAAGTTTATTTACATGTGAAATATGAAGGCAACTTGAAAGTCTGTCTCTAAGAGCCCTTTTTGCTGCTGGCACATCACCTACACAGTGAAAATTCCTATTCTGCTATCAGCAGGGATTAACACTCACTCCTTCCACTTTGAAATATGCTTTTTGAAGTGTCCTACCAAATTAAGATACCTTGCAAGGAAACTTGGGGAAAATATTCTATTGCAGATGATGATTTTGAATTCCAGGCACTTTATCTTACAATCCTTGATTCTGATTTCATAGTGTAATGATTATTATTTTTTCCACCCCCCATGGCAGTTCATTGTGCTGGTAATCACATTGCAGCAGTGTGAGTTTGTAGGAGTATGTGCTTAGCAAAGTTTGGAGCTCCAGGACCTTGATGAGGCTCCACTGTTCACAAATATCACAAATAAATAATTTCCTAAAAGTTCTGGTCTTTTTAGCTGGTGCCCTTTTGATACATGGTGCTTTCAAATCAGATTGATTGCCTCTCCAGAAAGGGTTCCCATGGCAGTGTAGGGATGATGGGTGCTTCAGTCTTTACCAGGGCATTCCTTTTTCTTTCAGGTTCTGATTGGGGTGGTAAATAACATTTTGTAGAGGTTAGACTCAGTTGGTTTATCAGTGGGCTCAACACAGCACTGAGAGAGAACAGGCTCCAGCTTTGTCTGCACATTGTTGATGTCCAGAGACAGCTCAGCAGAGAAGCTTGATTGGATCTTTTTTGAAGGACAGTATTACCCCATTGCTTTCATGCAACTTACCCATCCTGCCCTCTTAATTTATATTCATAGAATATAAATTGTTCATATTACAGTGGTGAAAGAACCCTAAGACAGCAGTTACCTACCCAGTAAAACAGCTGAAGCATTGCATCTGCTTTTAGAAGTAACTTATCAGCCAGAAGTGAAGAGAAACCAATACCCCAGGTCCTGCACCACTGGGCACAGACCTCCTTTAAATGTTCTGTACATCAGCAGGGGTGGCTAAAAGCAAGAACATTCTGTAAGGAAGCTATTAACAGCATGATGGGCAAAGCAGTGTGTTCTAGGGGAACCTGCTGAACTACAGGAGCAAAGATGAGGTTCTGCTGAAATTTAAAAGCAGTGAACTAAGGTGAGAATTCCTCTGGAAAACTACATCTGTGTTTAACTGAGGCTATGTGGATGCACAGCTCCACAGCAGTAAAATTACCCAGGTTCTGTGAGCATTCAGCAAACACACTTTATTACCCCAAATCTACATTTACAGGTATGCAGTAAAACTTGAGCATTAAACCAACACCATCAAGTTGTTTTACAGAGCTCCAGGAGTGAGATAACCTTAGGAGCTCCTCCACCCATCTGCACAGCTCTGCGCTTCTTCCACTGGAGCTAATTTAGAAATGTTGGCAATTTAGGTCCTATTAAACAGAGTTTCATGGGTTTTCAGATGACTGGAGCATTCTTTGTGGCTGAAAATATAATTTGCAGAAGTTAATTTTCTTAAATGCATGCCCAGTGTGAGTTGGTGTCTCATAGCAGAAAGGTACAATGCAGCAAGAGAAATAATTGCTTCTGCTGCCCCCTTGATTTTTCACTAAGAGAAGCACAGCTGTGCTGAATATGAGAGGCAGCATTGCTACCAAGAACTGGACAAGTAGGGAGCTGCCAGTTATGCACAATTTTTGCTGAAGTATAATAGAACTACTCTGTCAGCTTATGGGATGTATCACAGCACTATTTTGTTAAAACAAGAAGTTATTTTCGTTTATCACAGTAGCTCAGGTGTGTTTTGGTCTTCCTCTGTCCTTGTCATCCTCTCAATTTGCTGACTCCATTTAATTGCATCACAAAATTTGAAGAGGTTAGTATTTTTGTGTCACTCTCGAGTACTTCTGAAGGCTGCAGGAGTTTACTTTCTGCATTTTCAGTTCATTGAGCTGCAGATAGATGTTCTTTCTCATCTAAAACTCATCATTTCCTTACCATTGGAGAAAAAAAAAAGGTACATTTAGGAAATTAGTGTGTGACTTTTTCAATTTGTTCCACATACAACTGCTCATCAACAGCACAGAAGCAAGGAATTGGCACACAGCTACGAGTGTGTGTTCAAATTAAAAGTGTGCTCTGCACATTTAGTCTGGTGCTGTGCAGAGATTGCAGGAAGAAAATACTTTTAGGCAACAAAAAGCACATTAATGCCAGGTAAAGCTGTTGCCACCTCCTACCTTCTTTGTAAGAAAGTAAACGAGGAGAGGAGCCACAGCAGAGTCACTGTGTGCAAGTTGTGCTTGGAGTGACTCCCCTCAGTCCCGAACACTTGGCTGGCATTAATGGCCACAACTCTGGTGTCTCCACTCACCCCCTCCTGTTTTAAGGGCAGTGGAGTGTAAGCAGTAGCCTCACAAAACACCTATTGGATAGTGATTGAAGAAAAACTCAGTTGTTAATTATAATAACATTGGGAATCATAGAAACGTTAAAATTGGAAAAGACCTTTAAGGTCATCAAGTCCAAGAGTTGAAGCACAGGAAGCTGAAGAATGAAGATGCAAAGCAAAAGCCTGACACTTCCCACCCAGACCCTTCAGTGATGATGGCTGGCTGTGGAGCAGGCCTTGGTTCTGAGGCAGGGAGGATTGATTTGTAATTACCATGTGAATAGCTAGAAATTCAGGGTGATTTCTGTGCTTTTGTAGCAGGTGGCAAATAAAATGTTTTCTTTCAGACTTTTTAGGGGGGTGAGGAGATTGCTCTCTCATTAAATTTTTAGCCTGGGAAAGAGAGAAAAAAATTTGAACCTAAGGAAATTATTTGACTTCATGTATTTTGAGGGTAAGTTTTCCATTCTGACTCTGTGTTTCACCTCATTCTCTAAAATTGAAAAGGCAATTTTCACTTTTTTTCTGTTTTAAAAATACTATGTGCTCTGCTTTCAAATATGGCCATGGTTAGTTTTAGTGCCACACAGTGCCAGAATCTCTCAGAAAAATGTGCTCGTTATAGAATAAGATGTGCATTTTTTTTTTATTTTAGGCTACCATATAAGCCATGAACTAAATCTCTGCCTGCCTTTCTTGCACCCCCAAACGTGTTCCCACTGGGGTTACAGTATGGAGCAGCCTATTGTGGCTCCTTCACTTATGCAAAGAGGTCATGGATGATGGAGTCTGGAATACAAAAGGTGTAGGGCGCTCTGCATCTGCGAGGAGAGGATCAAAACAAATCTCCTTTATCTAATGCAGAACCTATTACTGAATCAAACATGGGGATGTGAAGGGTCCAAGTGTGTTTCAATAATCTGTGTTACAAACAGACTGTAATCTGCACAATTAAGCTCCTTGGAGTTGGCAGGATTTTGTGCAGTTGGCAGTTTTCCCCTTGAGTAAAGGTCAGAAAGAGGGGAGTGAATTAAGCATTGAGTAACTTTTTAAAGGTATTCTGTAATTCCATTGCACGTTAGAAATATTTTCTTCATTGTGCTGTTGTCTTTAGGGAAGAGTGAGTTGTGGGTCCTAATTTAAAAGCCTGCCTGTTCTGAGAGTAGGGGCAGGCTGCACAACAAACCAAGGAGGCAAAGGGAATAGGAAACCTCCCTGTGGGTGGGACCTGAGCTGCCAGCCTGTGTCCGATTGTGGCACACCCTGGGGAGCTCTGCTCATGTGAATGTCACCTTAGAGCTGCCCTTAACAGCTATCCCTGACTGTTTTCAAGGTTCAGGGAGAAATGCCTGGGACTTTGCTTACTCCATCCTGGGTGGATGTCTTGCTATCCAGATCGTGATTTCTCCTTACAAATGTGATTCTCTGCCCTGCAGGGAGGTAGAGCGTGTGCAGGTCCACCCAAATGGGTGGTGTAGGGTTTCTCTCACAGTAGGACAGCCTCTTTCCTTGATTACCATGATGAGAAAGCGTTTTCATTTAAATAGGAAAATGCTTGAATGCTTTTCTCGTCCCTTGCCCTCCTCTTGGCAGGCAAAGGCACAGTTGGGGCACTGAGTTTATCACAGGCCAAGGGGGGAATTCTCTTAGGAGTCTCTTGTTGAAATGTTGGCAAGACATCACTGAGCAGTTCTAAAGACCTCGGGAAGCCCCAAATGTCTCTGCATTTTCCCACCACCAGTCCTGAATGTAGTTGCCTCTTTGGCTCTGCAAACTTTGGGAGAACATCAAGGTATGTCCTCGCAGGCTCCACAGTGTGCTCATCAGCACAGGGGCAGCCCTGCAGGATGGGGAGGAAAGCTGATTGGAAAGGGAAACCACCACCCACACACTAATCTTTTTGTTTCCCATAGCTTTTCGGGTTTTTTCTTCACCTTTTCTCCTCCACAAAATAAACTCAAGAGAAAGGCATTATTTGCCAGAATCTTTTCTGGGAGAGTGAGCTGGAGAAGCTGAGCTGCCTTTGCTGCACACAGATTCTCAGATCCTTCAAAAGCCTCTGTCCAGCTGCCTCGCTCTCGCTGCCGCTGTGTGGTGCGGTCTCATTTCCTTCATCTTTTGTGTCTTGCCACTACAGTGTAAAATCAGGGGGAAACAATTTTCCTCCACTTACACTTCACCATTTTGGGGCAAATTAATTCTGCTCCCACTTACTCAAAGAGATGCTTGCAGAATCGTGGAGGGAGGCAGCAGAGGAGAGGTGGATTTTTTCTTCTCTGTGTATGGAAATCAAATATGGCCTGACCAAAGCCTGCTTTTCTTTCTGTCCTCCTCATCCCCTTTTATCTTTTCTGTTTTTATTTAGGTGTTAAATATTTACTAAAACCATTTCAAACCACAGCTTAACTTACTATTTGAACCAAAACCGTAATAGAAAAATATTTTCCCTGTGTTGTTAAAATGCAACTCAATTCCTGCTCAGTTACCCACACTGTAAACAAGAATGTGCATTTGCTGTTGATATACAGAATATATTTTTTGTTAAATCAGAGAATGGTTTAAGAATTAAACTAGCAACAAGATGAGAAAAAAACCCTCAGAGCTGTAATCAAACATCCATTCCAACAGCTGAAACATGTTATTACATCTTTCAGCTGATTTATCGTACCCAAAGAGATTTCATAATCATTCTCAGTATTAAAACAAGGGGAATAGAGGCACATTTCAATAACAATGATTGTTGTTTGGAGAATGCCAATCATGTCTAGGAGTGTTATTTACATCAGACAATATGTAGATATTGTGCCTCCAAGCCTGTTCCTGTTCGGTTTTGTTCTTTGACTTACACAAATGAATGCTAAGAAATGTTGACAAGGAGGTTCAATAGCTAAATACAATAACCAGGGTCCTGCTGACTTCCTTTGGGGAGGAGAGGAATCTTTACCACGAGTGTAATGCAAGCTGATGTAGAGATAAATGCAGCTATAAATGTTTGAGCTGTCTTTGGTGTGAAAGGTGGGGAGAGATTCAATCCGTGTACCAATTTTAATTTGTACTCACACATTAGCTATTGCTAATTCGAGAACAATTAAAAGGCAGGAATGAGAAAAGCAGATGTGTGTGAAGCAGTGGAATGTATTGCAGAGAAGCTGGCTTCACTATGTGTTATTTTCTAACACGCAGTTTTATTTTTGCTGGAGTCTGTCACAAATCCTAAAATACCATTACAGAGTTAGCAGATGGTTCCCAAGTATTCATACCTGATAAAGCCTCCTGGGTGATCAAGCACTGAAAAATCAATATATTTTTCAACTTTCAATGGCTAGCTATTCAGTTTCATTACATCTTGCTATTCCTCCATGGCTACTGTGATATGGACACTTACTTCACCATTGCATTAAGCTCTAATCTCCGGGCCAGCTGATAGAGGCAGTTAATGAATAGCTGGAGTACCACCTCGGTATGCTTCACAATTCTTCTGATCTCAGTAGGATGTTTCGAGTACTGTGATCTTGCGCTTAGTAACACCCCAGTTCTTCCCCCTCTTTTTTTTTCCACACATGCACAGACACCCCTCTCCAGCTGTCACCTTGCTGAGCTTTGAAAGGAAAATGCAGTAAATACACATTTTAGCAGAAATATTTTGCTGCGACATTTGACTCTTCTAAATAAAGAATATCAGCGAGTCACAGTAAGTGGGATCCATGCCCTCTGGGTGACCATAGGAGCCATATTCTTAAATCTATCATTTTCAATAAAGCAGCAACTACAGATAGGTCTTTAAAAAGTCCTGCTTTGGTCTCCAGGTTATCTACATCCCCCACAAAATAGCTATAGTCTCTGACTGACTGGTAATGCTTTCTTTAATTTTTTCTTTTCCCTTCTCCTAACTTAAACGTGTAGCATGGGAAAGTAAACTGGCAGTAAACAACAAAGTGTGAGTCAGCTTTGTAATTATTACAGATACCTGAGTATTGGTCTTTGTCAGGCATTTAGGACTTCGTTGGGGTAGATTTCTCATGTGGGGCATCTCTTCATACTTCAATTTGCATGGAAAAGTAAGAGCGAGTTAAATGCTACTGAATGCATAAAATATGTGCCTGCACATGGCCACCCTCATAAACTGGTATCCTATTTTTTAAAATTCTCCATTAGTATTAAATATTTCACTGAATTTCACCATTTCAGTTTAAATGAGGTTGTTGGGAGGGTTTATTGTCATTGTTTTTACACATCAGTCCAAGTTCAGTGACACAGACCAGGTTTATTTTACATGCACCCAGGCACCATGACATCAGTAAGCCTGGGGCATGCAGAAAACCTATTGAGTCTGATTAAGGCATGTCTTAAATTTCAGACATAGGTCTTAATTCAGTCATAAGTGCAGGAGATGAGAACCTCTTTGTTGAAAATGGAAGCATAAATACAAACCACACAAATATTTCCCCTTTCTTAACCGCACAAAGAGCAAGAGCAAGCCTGTATGTGCCATGATTGCATGGAGCAGGTTGCTGGTAATTAGGAAGAACCCTTTCCATGCTCCGTGTTTGTGCCAGGTGGTTTTCAGGCAGTGCTGGCCCCCAGGGACCCCTTGCAGTTAGCCCAGCAGTGGGAGGAGGCCGGGGCTGCACGCTGGCACAGGATCCACGTGCCCGAGCAGCCGGGGCTCGGCGCTGCCCACAGCAGCGCGCTCTCCTTTGATGGTGCCCTCTGTGATGTCTGAAATCAGGAGCTGGCTGCCGTGTGTCTCATGTGTCAAATCCTGTCCAGGCAAATGCCACGGGGCCAAATACAGCAGGGTGTCCTAGGGCTTGATTCCTTGCTTTCACCGTAGAAAAAGTGGCTTTAGAATTTTTTTTAGGTTGGTGGGAATTGGTGGTTGAAGTCATTATAAATTTTTGTCTGTTCTTGATTTGGGCTGCAGGCATTCAACCTGTGCTGCCTGACCGCAGGAGCCAAATAACTTTGGAGAAAAAGACCTGTGTCGTCTGCAGGCAGTTTTATTAACATCTGAAGCACACAATTGTGCCATGTAGGACCCGAGTCCACGCTAGAGCCCTTTCATTACCCTGCTACATGGCTGGATTTATGCTGGTGGAAGTCCTGGCTAAAAAAGCTTTTGTACAATGATTAATTGACCTTAACAAGTTTAAGGATGCTTATTTGCACACAGTTACGAAGTGTTGCAATATGTCACAAATGAGAGCGGCTTCTATTATAAACATAATGGCATAAACAGTGAAAGCTGGTTATATTTCCTTAAAAGTTCATTGCAGGGAAATGGGGAAGCTTGAGAAGCTAAACAAATCCAGGCAATAATGGAAATGTAGCATGAAATTACTTCTGTAAACAACAGCCATTCATTATTTGAACATTTTTCATAAGAGAGTCAGCAGACGAGCGTTGATGTTAGAGGGTGTGTATGGAGGGGGAGGAGGAAGCAGGGAGATTATGAATTTTGAAAGAAATCTTCTAGGGTTATATAGACAGACGTACATCTGTTAAAAAAAAAAAAAAGAGGCATGTAAAGCACTGATTGATCCCTGAATATTAACAATCGATGCCATTTTCTTCATTAACTTCTGAGGGGAGCACAAAGAAAGGTATATTTGATTTAAGGGAAAGAGAAGGGAGCACTATTTAATGTTGATTTGGTGTAGTGAATAACCCCAGAGAGAAATGTAAATACCAGGCTGCAATAACATGACAGCACACTAATCATATTTACAAACGATATTAAATCTGTCCATTGTGCTTGCCTGGCTGCGGATTGGCCCGACTGTAATTGTCACTGTAACCAGCGCTGGCTTGTGGGAGAATTTAACTGCAGTGATATAAGGTGAGTGCTAGGCTTATTATTACTTTATTATTACCCGGTTTATGTTTATTAAAACAATTTGTCATGCAGAACAGGAATGGGAGAATGGGAACATTAAATCGTGCTGTACTCAACCTGAAGAAATGAGTTACAATAAAATTAATGGCAGGCAGGCCACAGCTGACACTTGTAGCCGTGTGGAGCAGCTACACACTGGTTCGTTTCATTTGCTGATCGTTTCTTGTTAGGGTCACGCCATTAAACTTACATATTGAGAACTACTGAAAATCTGAGGCAATGAAGGTAAAGTTTATGAAGCAAAAGTGGGGTTTTTTTTCTGCTGCTAATGCATTCCTTTCAATTATTACAGAAATCAGGAATGCAGATTGAAAGTTTAAATCATACTGAGTTATTAAAGGCGTGTGTTGGAGTGAATGTCCTTCAATTTTACAGAGGCTTAGAGAGCTGAGAAAGAGCTGAGTTTAGGCTAAAGTGAGACCATTCTCTAAAGGCTTTGAGCAAAGAGAACAGCGAGAATAGTGGTCATGAAAGGTCTCATAACAAGTTTAATAAAAGCTGCTTTATTTTCTTTCCCTGGAACTCAAGGGGTCCTTATTTGATATCTTCAAATTTATTTCAGCCCAAATCTTCATTATTTTAAAGTAGAGGCAGGAGGCAATGACCATGGGAATAGCATTGAGCCTCTTGGAATTCAGCAAAGAGGCACAGTGACATAAACCCCTCTTGTGACACAATTACGGAAGAAATTAAAAGTGTCAGGCTCTATGTACTTTAGCTGCATTGAAGAAATCTGGCCTCCTGATGAAACATCTTTGTACATGAAAAAGTAATACCCTGCCCTTGTTTCCCATTATACAACAATGTTAAGGAGTCTTCTGGGGTGATTATTAGGGATTTGGTGAAGCACAATAAATGCTGAAGATTAAATCTGAGCACTAGCAATTAGTATTGGGGGAGGAAGAGCCCTTTTTTTTTTCCTTTTTCAAAGTATTTATTAATGAAGCTATTTAAAGAAAACCCAGCCAACTGCTGCAGTTAGGAAATGTGAACCTTTCATTTCTAGCAGTTTTATACTTGTGCAAGTCCTACAAAGTCCATGGGGTTATTCTTGATTTATACCAGTGTGAGAAAGTAGAAGATCAGGCTGTCTCTGTGGGATTTTTTTCCCTCATTTTCCTTTTTTTAAACTAAGACAGTTTTTTTAAGTCTTGGAGAAAGCCTTCAAAGGGTGTATTGAGCCACATGTTCTCTGCTTGTGTCCCCAGTCACAAAGTCTGGGCCAAGCATCCAAGAGTTCAGCATCCAACCACTATAACAGAACCAGAATGAGAGCTGAACTCAGGAAAATCCAGTTTGTTGAAGTGAATGAAGATATTTTAAAGACATTGCTTTAAAAATCTGTCTTGTCCTTTTGGTTTTTCAATAAGGGGAATGGTAGAATGTTCACTCAGAAAAGTAACTTCATGTTTAGCCTCAGTGGTGAAGCTGTTGCAATCACAAAGGCTGTTCCAAACCTGGGGAAAAGATATGGAACAAAAAATTCCCTTATCGCTTCCTCACAAACTGATCGCCTCCTTGAAATAACAGCCACTTCTCTGAGAGCACCAGTAGGTTCATTTCTGAGGATAAAAGGAGAGACCAAAGGCCCTGGCTCCTGGATTATTTTCCCTGCTGAGGTCTAGTGCAATAAGAGCAATCCTCTGCGGTGGCAAGCACTCCTGGTGGACCTGTGTCTTGGAAATTCTGTGGCCTTTGGAGTGGCTCCTGTCTCACTTTTTGTCATAGTGCTGCAGGTGCAAAGAATGGAGAAGTGGTTTAGGGAAAGGGGAAATCCACTGAGGGGATAATTGTTTCTGTGACATCGGGCTCTGTAGCTGGTGGCCTCCTCTGAGGGCCAAAGTGAAGATGAAAGGGCGCACAGATCAGGGAGCTTGGATGCTCCAAATCTGGACAGCCAGCAGTGATCCACACTGGGAGGTGCAGTGGGACCATGGCAGACAGCAGATGCCCACATATGGCTGCCTTTAAGTCCTTTCCTGTGCCCTCTTTTACATTTGTTGAAAGGAAAATGCACTTTATTGAAATATATTGACCTCTTTCCCTTTCCAAATAGACTTTTAGATGCTACAGCAAAGCTCTGACCCAGTATTTTTAAAAGCAGAATTTTAATATAATCTTCCATCTTAATTTGAGGGGGCTGGGGTGTAACACTCAGTAAACTTTGGGAGAAACCAGTTGGTTCTTTTTTCCCTTCTGTGTGAAGCTCATGAACTCTGAGTAACACAAACACTGTGAGTGTCTTGCTGAATTGCTGTGCTTGTTATACGTGCAAACACCCCTTTGACATGAAGGACAAGGATAAAGTAGAGAATTTGGAGTCATATTTATCACTTGGATTATTAATAATAATAACATTTGGCATCTTTACAGCCCTTTACAATTTCAAAATGCTGCATAAACATTAACTAAATGGTAGTTAAGTGTGCATAAATGATATTCAGAGCCATTACCCTCTACTCACCGTGGGTCTGCACAGAAATGTGTGTGCTGCTGCTTGTTGGAAAATCTTTATGCTCATGTGAAGTATCAGTTTTTCCTGGAAGAACCACACTGACCATTTTTCATTTTGTTTCACATTTACCCGAAGCCTTTTGTCCATATTATGGATTAATGGTCTGCAAAATTTCAGTTTATTGGGGAAAAAGAAGTTGTTGATTTTACTACAGGAGCATAAAAACAAATAAAAATAAAGTAGAGAGCTCAGAAAGCAAAGCACTGCTCCTAATTTTTTTTTTTAATCACGTCTTAGTTTGATTCTTACCATGGCCATGCATTTTATGCTCTGTTTCCAGTGGAGTCTGCTTCTGCTCCACCACATACATTTGAATGTTGGATGCTCCTAGGGCTGCATGCTGTGAACCAATCCAACCATTCAGAGCCACCTGATGTACTTGTGCCTGCATCAGTATTGCCAAAAAAGGTTCTACTTGTTGTCCATCAAGTAGGGACTGTTCAGGATCCTTCACAATCCATTGATTTCAGATAAGAAATCTGTACTTGCCTTATCCGTTCCACCAGTTTGCAACTTTTTTTTTTTCTGTAGCCGCATTAGTTTGTATTGCAGTAATGCTTTCTTTTTTTATGGCTTTGGTGCCTTTGTGCCATTTCAGTTAAACAGAAAGTGGGGAAGATTTTAGGAGCATCATGCCTCTCAGTAGCTATGGCAAGTCTGTACCTGAAAACAATTTACTGTGTAACCCCATCAAAGAGGAGTGGAAATCAAGGAAAATGTCAAACAGCAGCTTTCAGGCTGTATTGCATCAACGTAATCCAGGAGCAAGCAAATAATTCCACTGTCACTTAATTAAAAGTTTTAATACCTTATGTCTTTGACCTTGTTCTTTAGCTGAGCACATAAAAGCAAAATGGGTTTCTGCCTTAATCTCACTTTGTGCCATTGCCCTCTGATGAGAGAATCCTCCTGGTACCTCTGATGTGTCATTGAAGGGAAGGGCTGTGCACACTGCTTGCTCCCATCTTCTGCACGGAGCCTACCTTGACAAAGTTCCTCTTGCTATCTTTAGTCTTCTCCCTGGAGCATCTGGCACATCAGGGCAAGAGGGATCTCAGCCCCACAGCTTCATCTGGGCCTGTTAACTGTAACTACTGATGTCGTTTACAAGGATAAACCCTTAAAGCCAGGCCAAGGTAGACGAGGAAAGAACACTGGAGCAATTCCCTTTGGACAGCAGAGATTGGTGTTCAAGTTATTGAAAATCTGTGTAACTCATTTTCTCTTTTGTCATACTTAAAAAATCCATGAAGTTTGGCTGAGTGCAAACAATAAGCTTTTATAGTTGCTGCCCTTGTTCATAAATGTGTAATCTTCTGGGACCATCAGAAAAGCTTTGGTACAGCAAATTAAAACTCTCTAAACTTTCCTGTGTCTCCTTGGACATTTTGTAGACCTGCAAATACCACGCAGTAATCAATATAATGCCTCTCTTAATACTTGAAGGCAAACTGGCAGCTCCTGAGTGCAGCTTCCTCACAGCTCGACACGGTTCCTGCCAGGGGCACAGAGGAGCAGGGTCCCTGGGCTGGCACAGGGAAGTCAGGAGGTGCCAGCTGTGTACATGCTCTAATTTCCAAGGCTCTCAGGTACTTTGTGTCCCATCATCAACCCCCTCATTTCAGCAGCACTGTCAGGGAGCTGTGCTCGAGTCCACGCTGGTCTGTGGGTCACAGTTTTGTGATCTCCTGTTCCTTGCATGTGTCCATGTGTGCACTTTTTCCTAACGAGCCAATTATTCTGCAGCCAGCAGGGTGAGTTGCATATTCCCTCTCTCCTCATTGTTTTAGCACAGTTTAACAATGCTCTCTTATTACACCCTTTATTTTATCTCTGAGAGAACTGTGTTATTTTTATTTGTGACAAGGCATATGGTGTTCAATTACAGAGCATTTGCTCTTTCATATCTTGTCAGTGAATAACCTTATCAGTTTAACAGCTTCGGTGAGGAATATTCAGCACGGGCCAGAGAGGGTGAGAACCACGGGTGTGTTTTTGCCTGTTGCCAAACATTTGCATTCTCTCCCTACTTAGTGAGGATTATACCTGAGTCAAAAATGGCTTTGTAACCACTGGCAAGCAGCAGCTGTGGGGTGGGGTGCCTGATGGTTTAGGATTTTCTACCACTGCTTAGCACTGTCTTGTTATTTGAGTCATGACTGCTCCCTGTGAGTGGGGAAGGATTCCTGCAGTTTTTCATGCAAATTGGATGTGTGCAGCAATTTGGGTGGGCAGTGCTGCTGCCTGGGTGCCCAGCTGTGCTGATGAAGCACCTAAAGATGCAGCAAGCACAGCTGGACCAGTGTCCAACCACGTTCTAGCTGCAGAAACAGCTTGTGCAAACGGTACCCATGTGCTTCTGACCCTGAGATAAGGTGGCAACCTGGTGCCTCCTCTTCTATGGAGCCAAATGGTGTAATGCTTGGCTGAGGTGATGAGAAAAATGGAGGGAAGTTTTGTCTGCAAAGAATTTCCTGTAACTTTAGTCCATATCTAATGGCTGCTGATTTTTATAATAACGAGTGCTCTTTCCTCAAGCATGGCATGCTCCAAAGCCCATTTACATCAACATTAAAGCTTGCCACTGACCCAGTGGCCTTTGGATCAGGCCCACAGCCTCCTTATCTTCTTCCATATTACTGGCACAACTTTACCTTAGGTCTTGATTTCTTTGGAGCTCTTTAGGTCAAGCTCTATCTCATTGATGTGCCCGGGCTTAAATTGATTCAGAGAGAAACTGACTGTTCTTCTAAAGAGGTGGTCATTTTTCTTAAGCAGCTTCTATTTTTAGATAAAACTCCTTGAGGCAGCAGGCAGCGTTGGTACCTGGCTGGGAGGAGCTGCAGTGTGCTTTGTGACAAAGCCCTTTGGGGCACACCACGTGGCAGCTGGAATTGTACCCAAGGATACCCCACCACCTCCATCAGCAGGCTGCTATCAGGAAAAACATCAGATTTTTTCATTCTAGAATTGAAGAAAGAAATAGAAGAGTTCAAACTCGATTTAAGTTTTTAGTTGGGTAGGTCCTAGTTGTGTTGTCTGTCTTCCTGAAAATCTTAGAAATGCATATTTTATGTTTCCAATGGAGACTTTGTTGCTTGAATGAAAACTTTAGGCTGGTTGTCCTAAACACTCTGTGTTTAATTATAAGATTGCTTTAACTGATGGACAGACTTCTTTAGCATCTTTTGGGGAGCTTGTGTGCTCAGCTTCTGGAATCCCAAGCTGGCCCTCTGCCAGGGGTGAGCTGAACAGAAAAAGCAGTGCAATTCATTTCTTCCCTCCTCTCTTCTGGCTTCTCCATTTTTTCTCCTGTAAGCACTGTTGGGTGTGGAAGCACTCAGCTGAGTGTAACACAGATACAGGTGATGAGAAAGGGAGGCATCCTAGTCACAAACAATATTTTATAGTGGAAACCCAAGACCTCCTTGCACAACCTCTGTTCTGTGAGGTAGTTGTAGGGTCAGGGACAGGTGTGGGGCCTTGATCTGGCCCCATGGTAGGAAATGTTTGGTTCTCAAAGGCCAATTAATTTAAAATTGAGAAACTGTTGGACTCATTGCTTATGACACAGTTATAATTTGCTTTGCTTTTTCTGAAAGCCAATAATTTCTCTGACGTCAGGGAGGATTAAACACCTGTATTCACAGTTATGCTTAAGAAATGTAATATTTTGTCCTTTGGCCAAAACCCAGAGGACTCTAATGGGGGCTAAGGAGTAGCATCCACTCAAGGCCAACTCTTCAGTAGATGTTCACAGCAACATTTTGTGTCCAAGACATTCACTATTAGCCATTGGCAGAGAAAAGACACCTACCTGTACTCTTTTTATTTTTTTATTGCTTATTAAATTAGTCTAAATAAGGAAAGATCAAAGAAATACTAGTAGAGTGAACACTAATGCTGGTGACAGATTTCTGTCAGTAGCTGACCTTGTAAGATGGATTCATAACTTAAATTGCCTGTATGAGCCAAAGAGTTGGGGCTGTTTAGTTGGGCAGTGCCATCACTTGATTATTCTGTGAGAAATTTCAGAAATACAGTTGCTTTATGAGCCTGACTTCTATGATGATAAATTTCCAAAAGCAAAAATGTGAATTTAAATTATTCGTATTCATGTGAGCGTGGTAGAGATTTTTGGAATTGCTGCAGCAAGTTATGGATGATGCATGAAATGAAAAAATCCCTGCCCAGTGCACAAGGAATACAAAAAGGGTTCTGCAGCCAGCCCTGTGCTGCACTGTGCTACGGGTTGTGTGCTCTCTGGGGAGAGGGGTTTGTATTTTTTGAAAAGCACCCAGCCTTCAGCACATGCACAAAAGTAAACAAAAGACAGAATGAAAGAAAAAAAAAAGATAAATACCCCTGACACCCAGGAGCACCTGTGGTGTAAGACTGGACCTTTTTTTCCTACCTCTGCCTTTCCAGCACCCCAGAGGTGCCAGGTTCTGCATGTGTGGGGCAGATTCTCCTCACCTCAGGTGAGCTGTTCATAAATGCGTATCTTTGTGTTGCAGAACGAATGGGGCAAAACCTCTCCCAAGTCTGTCTTGAGTATCTCTCCCTGGCCCAAAGATGGCATGAGACAAATAGGAAAAAAAAAAAAGTCTTATCTGGCATAACATGATCACATCCACAGTCCCTCACATAAAACAGTGTCATGTATTTCTGGTCCGAAGCTAATCATGTTAAACAGTGGGTATGCAAAAAAAAAACAAAAACCCAAAAACCTGAAAAATACCTGCAGATATTTTTTTCTAAATTTAATTCTAGCATTAGGATTTGCCCAATCTTCTAGTCTGCAGGAAACTAGAGTGCTTGTTCTTTCTGGGACTGCACTCAGCATTACTGTCTTCCAGATCTGAATCTGCAGTCACTTATTTAAGTGATTGAACTCTTAAGTTAAATAGATTATATATGCAAATACTCACTGTGATCTGACTTTATCTTCCAAATTTAACATATTTCCTAATTGCCTAATGAGCTCTTTTATGTGTGCATGTATTCTTACCTGAATACTAGTATGTGCCATATCTCCTGAACTCATTCCAATCTGTTAAAGCATCTTCTGATGTCCTTTAATATCTGCTGCATTGGGCTTATTCAGTAGTTTTTACACAATATTAAGACACCTGAGTTTTCTGTTTCAGACAGACCCTGTATGGGCCTTCCCATCCCACAGCTCCATATCTTTCTGTGGTATAAAGGGATAGAGGGACCAGATGATCAATTTAGGTCCCTTCTGACTGGAACGATTCTGTTCTGTGCTATTTTAGAATGTAGCCACCATGACATCAAATAGCATTTAGATTTTGCTTTTAGTGTTGGGTACTTGGTACAAATGATGTGTGTGGTGTTTGCTTTCTGTTCCTGAATGTCAGTGTATGTTTTCAGAATGTGCTAATTCTTTTCTAATCTTGCAACGCAGTTTGTTGAAAGCCTCCTGCTGTGTAAATAGATTAAGACATCTGACCAAAACCTCTGTTTTATCTTAACCTTTGCCTTCACTCTACCTTTGCTTTCCAGTATCCTGTTTATTAAAATACTTTTGGGTTTTTTTCCCTCCCTCTTGTATGTTGAGCCCAGGATGATTCGTTTAGGAAGGGTCACTGCCTTCTCAACACTCACACCTCTTTGCTGAACCCAAGTGTGTTTCCACACTTAGTGCAAACAGACCTGGTCATTTCTCACAGAACGAAAAAGAATTAACAGACCTCATTTGTGTTTTGATGGGCATTAATGGAAGTATCATCCTAGTCTTAAAACCCCAGATTTCTCAAAATCTTGAGCTAGAGGGGTACTGTTAAGATTTTAATGAATAGAAAAAGCCACAGTGTTACAAGCACAGGAGCGTAGCCAGGCTGAAGTCCATGAGCAGTGAGCAGTAGCAAGCAGCTACCCATGTATTACATTTTTAATTGATTGCACATTGTTCTTTTACTGCTTGCTAATGTTTTCTTTTGGAAAAAAACCCCAGATTCTTGTAATTCTGCAAATGTTCAGGCCCTTTCCCACAACTTTGCTTTGACCTGTCTTTTCTATCACAATGTTCTGTCTTAGTCCATCTGCTCAAGCTTCCTATCTCTGTGGATCAAGTGCATTTCTCTGATTAATGATGCTGTCTGGAACTGGTTTTATAGCCTCTTCTGGCACAGCATGCAGTAATGTGGTTCTGTTAGCCCATGTAAAAGGTTTCTGAAGCTGCTCCAGCAAGGGAGCCAGACCAGTCGGTGAAAAGCAGCACCTCATCCCTATTGCACCATGATCTCCCAAGTCTGCCAGATTTAGACACCTTCTTTCCTTTTGCTGAAGACTCATAGTTTGTGCTTTTCTCTTGGTGTTTCAGGGTGAGCTTTCCCATCACTGTGTGCTGCCTCGTGTTTCCCTGGGAATCAGCCTGCTGGGTAGGGATGTGTCATGGACAGAGAGACTTCCTTGAGGTCTTTGGGGCTGGAAGTGCTGGGGAAGGTGCTGCCCTCACCTTGGTGGGTGGTGACACCTCTGGTGCCTGCAGGGTGGGCTGGTGCAGGGCTGGCTTGGTCTGCCCAGCCTGGCTCCAGTCTGTGCTGTGTGTCTGGAGAGACAGCCACCGAGGCTGATGGCACCCTCCACACCTTCCCTGCTCTGGCCAGGTCCTTCCAGATGTGTCCAGATGTGGAGTGCTCAACTGGGCTAATTTGCTCTGTGTTTGCTCATGGTCTGTCATGTTGCTACTGATTGTGTGACACCAGGCAGGGCTCTGTGCTGTGGCACAGCCAGTGTGTGTTGGCTCCATGGCTGCTGCCTTCCCTCACATCCCTGTAAAAGCTCTCTGTCCTCTCCTGGCACCATCCAGAGTGTGGATCCAGCCATGCCAGCAGCATCCATGTTTACATGGGTCTCCCCAGTAAATGTGTCCCTATATTCATTAGTCTCTGTGCCCTGTAAGTGCTTCCTTAAAAAGGGAAAAATATCTCCTGGAGATGTTTTGGACCCATTTTCTGTAGGAGTAATTTGCCTGTAGCTCTGCCCACCACATGTGTCTCAGCATTGTTTGCACTGTGTTCTTAAAGCACTCGCAGCTCTTGAGGATTATTTAGGAGAGCTGTCATCTCATGGCAATGCATTTCTATAGGCTGATGAAAACCCCAGCCATGAAATAGTTAATTAAAAAGTCTCCAATTATAAACTGAATATCTTTTGCAAAAAGTTACATTTGTTCTTCTCAGCGAGAAGGAAAAAAAATAAGCAATTCAAATCATTTTTGAAGTTCCATTCCTTCATTCATTAGGAGACTTAGCTTGCAAAATCCTAATTAAAAAGAACATTTTGTGTTAATGAAAATGTTCTAATTTTTTACCTTATGAAGTTAGTTAATTTTTTTCCATAGCATTTGGAAAAAGAGGTCTCCTTAATGGCTTTGTTCAAGTTTATATTATTTGATTGCAAAATTTGTGAGACAAAAGAGAGCTAAACTCATTCTGTGGTGCCCTCCAGTTAACTGTTCAGTTGAAAAATGACCTTCATAACTAAGTCCCTTGCCTTTTCATCAATATCAAGGAGTTACAACTCTAACCTACAGTTGAGGAGGTGGCTTCAGTCTGGTAAACCATCAGAAATTGCATGAGCACCCTGTGGAGTGCAGATATTTATAGATATCTAAGAGGACTAGAGATAACTAAATAATTTGAATCTGAATTCTCAAACAGCCTAGGGCTTTTCTGCTGGCTTTCAAATCCAGCATCCTCTTGCATGACTTTTAGTCATTAAAAGCAGAGGTTTATTTATTTCAGTATCTAATAATTCTGCGTCAGACACAGTAACACTGCAAGTCAGAGAGCACAGGAGGTGCACACAGGTTCCTACCATGGTACAACAGTGAGAAAGACAGCACTCTTTAGATGTCTTTAAATCAGCAGCACTACATATGAGGTTATGTTAACTGTGAAACACATTCATTTATGCAGCCTTGAGATTCAACGCGGAGCTCTCTGCTGGTGTAAATCAGGGTGACCGTAAGTCAGTCGTGCTGAGCTGAGATATGCTCACAGAGAGCCCCACCATTAAGGAATTCTGCACCTTTGGTTTTGTTGCCTTCATTTTGCCACTAATCTATCTCTGTAGGGGGGTATTTTAATATTCCAAATTTCTTCATAGGCAGAAATCGCTACAGAAAATCTTTACATCCTCATGGAAATCCAGATCAGGGGTGTAAAAATACTTTGGACTTGCTCCAAGGACTGGAAAAATATTTATTGGAATATCAAGGAATCACAGAAGCACACAGGTAGGAAGGGTCCTCCAGAGGTGGAACAGCCTCCCCTTCCACATGGAGCATGTCTGGTGAGGCCAGGTTCTTCAGGTCTGTGTCCAGTGGGGTTTTCCCTGCCTCCAAGGACAGAAACTCCACAGTGCCTCTGCACCACCTGCTCCCGTGGTTTCCACCTTGACAGTGACAAAGCTTTTCTGAGCATCCAATTGAGGTTTCCAAGCTGTAGCTCATGTCCATAGCCCTTTGTGGCATTGCTGTGCAGTTCCAAGGAGAGTCTGACTCCATTTTTTGGTGCCATCTCATTAGGCTGCTGCTGCAGAGAATTAACATCTCGATTTCACTTTCTCTTCTTTGAATCGAGCAAATTCGATTGCTTCAGCTGCTCCTCACCTCACCTTTTCCCAGCTCTCCAGTCACTCTGGTGGCCTCTGCTTTGCTTGCTCCAGTAAGTCAGGGTCTTTATTTTTGGTGTAGTGGAGCCCAGGCCTGGACACCAGGCTCCAGGTACAGCCTTGACAGTGCTGACTGAGAGGGGAACCATCACCTCCCTGGTCCTGCTGGCTCCATTCCTGCAGGCACAGGCCAGAGCAGAGCTGGCTGCTCTGTGCAGCCCTGCAGGCCACCAGCTGTGCTGGCTGCAAGGGACACTGCTCACTCCTCTCTGCAGGCTGCCCACCAGGCCTTCAGCTAACTTTTCTGAAAAGTGTATTCATTTCTATCCCTTTGGGCCCAGCCTGCACTCGTGCATGGGCTTCTTCCATCCCAGCTTCAGGAATACTTGGGGTTTGGTGTTGATTCCAGTAAAATGTATCTTCTACTTTGAACTAAGAGCTATTGTTGGAGGTGCTTTTACTAAGGAGAGGCAAAAAGCCCTCTTCAGCCCCTTCTATCAGTGCTGAGGCTCTGCTAATATTTAAAAGTGAACACCTTTCTGCCATACTTTCTGCTTATTATTTGCTTTGCCTGGTACTTTAGTGGTCAGCTTTCACCCCCACCAGTGCCTGTAAAAATGAAGTGCTGCAGAGGCACGCTCAGATTTTCAAACAGGACACGCACATCAAGCTGTGGGTCAGAGCAATACATCTGCAGAGCAGGCTTCAGATGCAAAGTGTCAGGAAAGCACTGGAGACTCCTCTCCATCGACCTACACAGCGAAAGAATTACACTATAAAACTGAGACTCATTTAAAGTAATGATCAAATCTGAGGAAATGGCAATCTGTATGCAGACACTCCACAAGCCGAAAAAGAAGCTGAATTCATGGGTGAATTATTTGCTGCCAATTATTCTCTCAGCTCTAATATTGAGTTTTAAATATTTAGTTAGATCCACTTCCAACCTAGAATTTTGCTTTTCATTTAACATCATGACTGGCTATATATATTTATGTATATACGACATATGTTATTTCATTACATCTCCTTTGAATGCACTTGAACAGTATTGTGAATGACCTACCTCCTTTTTTGGTGGGTTTTTGGACAAGGTGTAAGACTTTTCCCAGTGGGTTTTGGTAGTTGTCTGAGTGCCTCTTTGATCTGAAAGTGACCCTGCTGTGTTGAAATGTGGGCTTGGCTAACTTCGTGGCAGGACTCTTGGAGAATTACAAGATGGCTGTAAAGATGCACTAACCCTTTTCAGGGCCTAAATTAAGCTTTAAATCAAAGCTAACTAGAATGCCACCAAAGCTTTTCCATTAAGACTGGCTTACACACCCTTGCACTGTGATGCACAGAAAACATCATAAATTTTGAAGCCAGACTGAAACCCTGAAGCTCTTGTCTTTACTTTCAAAGTTCATGAAATGCTTTTTCACTACCAGTGAGCAAGCCAGTGTTTGTGTGAATTGCTTTCTGAGTGTGAAGGCAGATGCTGACCTAGAAGGCAGTTGGCACTGGACAATTATCACCAGAAACTGAATCTCAGATCTAGTCCAGCATTTTAGTTATCAGAGTGCAGAAAGTGCCATCATTTTAAGGTAAAAAAACCCTACAAGCATTCAAGGGGTCACTTTCTGTTAGAATAAGCTCTTTGTGATTGATGCACACAGAGTGTGGCACCTTGAGGACAGGCCATCACTGCCTGTTTCCTTATATAGCAATTTATATATTGTTGTACTTCAAAGCAAGGACTTCAGTGGTTTGTAAGCCAAATATGTGGAAAAAATAGATTTTTCTTTTCTTCAGTCTATTTTATTCTTCACTGAAGGTAGTGAGTAGTGTGGAGCTTCACAAGCAATGAAGTAAGACCAATCTCTCTCCTGAACGTAATAAAGGTTTTTCACCCAGAGGGTGTTTGGGCACTGGAACAGCTCCCCGGGGCAGTGCTCACAGCACCAACCTGACGGAGCTCAGGAGTGTTTGGACAATGCCCTCAGGCACAAGGTGGGACTCCTGGGGATGTCCTGTGCAGAGCCAGGAGCTGGACTCCATGATCCTTGTGGGTCCCTTCCAACTCAGAGTGTTCTGTGTTTGTGTGATAAGATCTGCCTAGTCATAAAGGAACACTTGAGCAGGGTGAGAGGAGGGAGGGAGGTTTACAGCTATGGGCAGCCTGGGGCAGTGTCTGCATGTGAACTCTGGCACCAGATCACAGTGGCTTCTGAGAATGAAACTGGTCAAGGAGCTGAGAAAAGAGTCAGAGCTGGCATTTGCAGAGGAAGGGAGAGGGATTCAGCCAGGCCCCCAGGTGAGATAGGGCAGGATAGGGCAGCACATCTGAGCTCCCTGCTCCCAGAGGATAAGGGAGCCTGACTCGCTCGAGAAAATGCTTATCAATAACTGCTCAGGCTGAGATTTGGTGCAGAATTCCCTGGAACTCCATGCACTCCTGTTCAGAAACGTGGGTGTCATGGCATCATTGTGAGATGCCATGGTGAACCAGTCCATCCCACTGCCAATGGCTGGCTTTAAAGCTAGGGCAGGAGAGGAAAGAATTGCTAACGCTCCAAGGAACAGCTTGTCAGCTTGAGGGGCTTGTGTGTGCCAGCTGGATTCATGCTCAAGTCTGGATTTGATCCACTAATGAAACATCATCCTCCAAAAACTACTGGCTGAAGGTGGCAGACCTCTGGAGACCTGCAGGGTTGATTGGAAAGTTGACTCTCTGTTAACCATATGCTCATGTGTATGTCAGTTATGAAAATGAGTCAGATTTTCAAGTTTTCAATTAAAAATAAAAAAAACATTAGGAAAAGCTTTGGCAAAATACCTGCAGTTTTCTCTCCCCGTTGTCATCCCTTAGTGTAATGGAAACAGTTTTGTTGATTTGAATGGGCTCTAGGGCTTTAATCCTGTCTTGGCTTTGCCAAGGCCAACTTATTGCCTCCTGTGGCTCCTGCATTTAGTGAAATGTTTAAGAGTGGAAGAATGTGACATTTTAAGAAAAAAAGCTGATGGAATCTATGAATTTTCTGAAAAGTCTGGGGTCAGTTCCTGTGTGATGGCAGTTCTGGACTGAAGCAGATATAATACTTTTTCCTTCCAGCTGGGGGGAAAGAAGGATTTCCATTGAAGAGACATAGTTCAAAATCCATTACTCTGTCCCTCATGTAATACAGAACTGTGTCTCAGCAGCAAGCAGGTTTCTGAGCTGGGGAATAGAGGGAGAGTTTTCCCCTGGAACTCACAGGGCAGTGAGGGTGTGCATTGGGTAGCCTCAAGAAGATCCCTTCCACAGTAGACTTGCAAATGGATGCACCCTTTCCTCCCTCAGTTCTCTAATCTTTGCTCATATAAATGTTTAAATAATTATTTTTCAGAGCTCTGGGAAGCCTTTATCCATTGCCTCTATCAGAACCTGTTCTATTAGCTGAGAAACTTTCTACCATTATAGCGGCTTTTCAGCACTTTCTATTTCATTAGCATTCATTTTCTTTAGACATATGACAGACTACCCACTGGAAATGTAGGCATCTGGGAACAGAAAGCTAAAAGCTGAGGTTTGCTTCAGTGCTTGCCAGCCCACAGAATTGTATTACCTAACCTACCTTTACCTAAATCACAGAAAAATGACAAACCTTTTGATGCCTGTAAAAACCCCCCTGAAACAGAGTTAAACTGCAAGCCTGACTGATGCAAACTGACATAAAGCATCACAATGGCCTGCATCAGAGACAGATGCTTTCTCCAGCTCCAGTTTAGTTGCATTCTTGCAGAGTGCGTTTCTGATTGGTTAAATGTAGCTCTTGTAAAAAGATTTGGGTCTGGAGTTCAAGCTCAAATCTCCCCGAGTAATGGGTGAGCCGATGGCATTATTCTCACAGGTGGAGATGGGGAATGCAAATTTTAGGACCAGCACATCTGTTCTCTTGGCTAATCAGGTGTGAGTTCTACAGGAATGACCACATTAGCAACCTTGGTGTCATAGCTGGAGGGACACAAATCAACAGGGCTGTGTGTGCTAATGTTGAGGCATTTGGAAATCTGAGCTGCAGCTTCACATGGCTTCTGCTCATGGGAAGTCTGTTACAAGGTCCCAGAACCAAAAACTTACTGATAAAGGACTGTGGTGGGAGGCAGTGCTGGTCCCTGCATTACTGTCAGGTAATGCAAAAAGAAAGAGCTTTAGTGTGGTTTTGGTAGAAAGTGGTGCAAGCAAGAGTGAGGTACATTCCTGTAGCTGAGTGACTCAAGTGGCCCTTGCTCCCTGTGCAAGAAACCCCCATGAAAGGGGGTCACTAAGTCATTAGTGATGATTGGGAGGGAATCACACAGATTGCTTATGTTCATGCTGTTCATCAAACAAATAATCAGTTTGGGGGATTTTTGTATTAATGTCTTGTTACCTAAGTAGGCAAGGGATGAGAAGAAACACAGCAGAGTGACTGACCCCAAATCACTGTCAGTAAGGGTGAGGTTTCAAGCTTGCTGGCTAGATGGATGAAATGGCCTGTCCCCATGCTGCTCCATTAGGAGAGATATATGGACATCCCTTGCAGTCACTTGTCAGCTCCTTTGGTTTTCTTTCTCTTGCAAAAACCCACATGGGAAACAAAAGTAGAAGTTGTGCAGTGTCATATTAACCTGAAATCTTCTGTCTGTGCCATGTTACAGGCTGTCAAGAGGGTGTCATTTGCGCACTCTGGACATTCCCCCTCACACACGGGTGGAAATTGCATGGCCTGAATGCAAATACTTCAGAAACCCTCTGAGATGTCAGTCTTGGATGTGTTTTGTTTTTAACACCTTGACCTGATGAAGTACAGGGACTTTTAGAGTGCAGTGTCTGATATCAGCCCCCTAGGACAACAACCCAGCACCATACCCTGTTTCTAAAACAAGCCTATGCAAAGTTATTAACCCAAAAGCTGGCGATTTGTCAATGGTTTAATACACTTGGAGTGATGTCCCAGACACTTCCTTATTAGTACATGCTGGTTTTGATAGTACAAACTTATAATTACCACCCAATTTTATTTACCCAGTATATTTTGTATCTATTCATCAGAACTCCATACATGACGTTTTCACAAAGAAACATGCGCAGAACTTTATGATACTACATTGCATAGAGTGTTTTAATTTTCCAGTTTTTGGCATATTCTTTTGTCCATAGCTTTGTTGCTGTCCTACATGACCCATTCAGGTGATTTATTCCTGTTCACAGAGAGAACTGTAACTCCTATGAGCAACTCTTCAGCATTCCCTAGGAGAACACTGCCTACCTCTTTTATCCAGCCCCATCTTGCAGAGACCTCTAAGCTTGTTAATACCCTGTGAATACTAATGGATGTGTTAGCTGGTGCTATACTCAGCTTTCTGGTGGAAATCTAAACCCATTTCCTGTTTCGTTTTGCATGGCACACTGAAGGAAAAAGTATCCCCAAGTTCTTTTTGTCTTAATTGTATCCCTTCAGCTGGCTAGCATTTTATTCTGCAGATGCTCATGCTGTCCTTTGCTGTATGCAGATGCATCAGTATCTTGTTTCAGGTAGCCCTAGACCAAATAAATTTAATTTAATTAGCATTATAACTTCTAAGTCAGGAGACTACATCAGACACTTCAATCTGTTGCTATTCAGGAAAGCAGAGATGATTTACCAAATGATAAAAGGAAGCATGTGCTCTTAAAACAGGACATTCTTTCCTGAACTGGGCCTGATAAAGCATCTTTTCCCATGTTGTTGTACCCATGTGAAAAACTTGAATTTTGTACATAGTGTAACATCATTTTCAGGATAAGAAGTTCTCTTTTTAATCTCTTTTTAATTCTGTATCTGAAAAATGGTTTTATTAACCTCTAGTTACTCAGGAATAATAACTCTGTGGTCTGTTACCCTTCTGCAGAGGTGTGATATCCTCTGAAGAAATGCAATGTGCTAGACAGAACGATAGAAGTCTGGTTTTAACTATTCATCTAATAGTTTGTGGACACCTGTATATAAACCGCTGTTTATATTGTGTTCCTCATAAAGTTGTTTAGATATTAAAAAATTTTGGGCACATTTGTCAAACTTTACATGTGCACAGAATGTCCCTCACCCAGAGAGACTTTCTCTATCCCAAGCCCCAAACAATGCAGTGAAATCTGAACATCACAGCCATTAAAATCTATAGAACGTGACTGTATAGCAAGAGGGTCAAATATAAAATAGCCACCAGAAGCTGTGGAAGAAGATTCCTTTACCTAATGTCTGGGATACTCCCATTATTGGAAAACTCAAATGGCAGAGAAATTCAGTGACAATATAGTCAAATTCTCCCTGGAAAATGGGAGCCCTGACAATATCTACACAGCAAACTGCCTTAGATAAAGCAAGGGCAAATGAGTTTTTACTACTCAGAAGAAATATTGTGGAGTTGCAGTGATTAGTTCTCTAAAAATAGCTAGTTATTGCTCAGCAGCAGCTGGGAACGCAAGGAGAATTTTCCAAATTATTAAGCAAAGAGAGAGAAAACAGAGGAGAAAATATTTATTCCACAGCACAAATTAGTGGCAGGGCCATGTTTCTTGAGTGCTCCGTAGTTTTCCTTGCCCGTCTCAAAGGGATGAGCGGGAGTCGGTGGGGAGTGCGCCCTGCATCCTGCTGCTCCCTTGTTCCACACACACCCACATGGACACAGGACTGCCAAATGGCTGCCCCACAGGGCCTGCAAATACCCTGTGAGATGCCTTCAGCCAGCAGCTCCACAGCAGTGTGAGGATGGCTTTGGGTTTTTGTATGGGACCTGCCTCTGCAGGCTTCCCAGAGTGCCCCCTGAGGATGGACATCTGCCGCTGGCGATGGCAGCAGCTCCTTCTGGCAGCCTGCAAGAATTCAGTGGGGAGTGAGAGGCACAGCCTTGCACAGAGGTGCAATACCTTCCATCAGTTGCTCCCAGAGACACAGTGACCATCCCTATGGGCGCTATAGGGTCAGGAGGAGAGCTCCTGTAGTGCTTCCTTCTGTGTAGGGCCGAGACTCACTCAGGGCCCCATTCCCTCATGTCATATCCTACCCCTCCATTTTGTTCAGATAGGCCTGAACAGGCAGCAGGTTGGTTTAAAAATACTTAACCTGGATTTAAGGCCTGGCTCAGAAAGGTGTTTGAATTTTTGGTTTTAAGGAACTGAGATGGCATAACATAATTCTGGTATCATTTCCTAAGAGATGGCCACCATGAGAGAGAGGATACTGTGTTAATTGGATTTGCTGTTTGATCTAACATGGCAGTTCTTCTGCCTTTAGCAACAAAGGAGGAATCAGCTTCTTAGATTTCCACTGCATGTTTATACAGCCTGTTGACATTTTCTTCATCATCCGCTGTCCCATGATTTTGTTTCAAAAGCAGGGCAGGGCTGTGGTTACAGATAGGCAGGAATCTGTGCATCTGTGATCTCTCAGGAGGTTTATGATGTCATGTGGCAGAGTGTGGCTTCGGTTCAGTCCTCTGTGTCTTGACCCGGTCCCTGAAAAATTGATGGGAGTCCTCTCTGTGATATGAAAAAGCCCAGCTCTTTGGCCTGCTTCAAAGCAGTGGGAGTTATTCCATCCATCTCGAATGGATGTGGTCTGCAACTTCAAACTGGGCAATGGTAGCTCTTAAACACTTTACAGTGATGTTGTGAGGCTTAATTAATTGAAAGGAATTAATGGAAAGGAATTTAAATGGAAGGGGAGACGTAAGTGAATAATTTGATTGAGGGGAAATATCTTCTAGTGCAATTTTGAACTAAAAGGGTCTGAAATGCATTCATGCTGCTGAAAAATGCTGAAGGGTTAAAATGACCTAATTCAACATCAACTAATACACTCCAATATACATTAAAGCAAGTAGATTATTTTTTAAACAGTGCTATCCTGCTAAGTGATGCACTGTGCTCAATGATAGACTGGTTAAAGCTGTAAATGTCATTGTTAAAATGAGTATCTTTAACAGCTAATATCTATTAAAATGAAGCACTTAGGCACCAGAAAAGACAGTTTTAAACTGTTAGGTTCCCTAAATTATTTTTGTACTATCAAAATGAGACTATTGGGGATTAGGTGGCAGATTGGGTTAACATATTAGTTTTTTGGATGAGAGATGTGCCATCAAATCCTGCTTAAAAATACAAATGAGCTGCGACTGCTGTTCTTCATGTGATCCAGCATGTGTGTTTCTAAAATACATTTTAATACAATTGATTGTGATTTGCAGTAGAAGTACATAAGGACTTTGCCTGCTGCTACCATGATTTGAGTAAAGATAGATTAGGGCTTGGGTTCACAATTGGGATTGCTCCTTTGATGAGTTGACAAAGGGATTTTATCCTGTTTATTGCTCCATTTTCTTACAACAACATCTTGGTACATGGCTACAGCTGGTGTTGTAAAGGGTTAAACTCAGCATGTGAGGAAAAGGCTGGTCAAAGCAAGCATGTTCATGTAGTAAAAATGAGGAATAAGTAGGTGCCCACCAGTACCTGTAGGTGAGGGGAAAGTGAGCTGTAAAGAAGCAGGTTCCAGAATATTTTAATTGAAACTATCCAACTGGCTGGTCACCATGCATTTTCTGGAATTCATCTGAAATTGCAGTTTGGACCCTAAGCCTGTGTGTAACCTGGCACTTGAAAAGTTGTATATTTATCTTAAAAAGCAGGGATGTTACTACCTCTTTTTCCTTTCTTCTCTGTTATTAAACACCCAGAGGTGAGGCATGCAGTCCCCAGCATTTGTTCTCTCTCATGAAGATGAGGGAATAATTCATATATATTTCCTTCTTGAGTAATTTCTTAGTTCACAAGACCCCAAAAAGCTTACCTTGAGACACACCAACTGTTAAGAACTTTATGGAAAGTTTTTCTGCATGGGTTGATCACAAATCCTAAAACCATTCCATGGATGTGATGCTATATGTTGCAGGACCAATCCTTTAGTGCACTATTTTTATTTATTTTTTGTAGCCTTCCTCTTTTGGTGCATGTATCAGGCTACTGCTGTTTTGTCTTTTGGTACAGATGGAGGGTGTCACCAAAAAAAAAAAAAGTGTCTTGCTTCATTGCCACAAAGAATTCTTTCTTTTCATGAATTCTTTCTTTTGGTAAGGATTTTTGTTTTCCAAGACAAGCTAAAGACAGCTTATTTTGTACAGTAGAACCTTAGGAAGGGTGGGGAGTGCCAGAACACAACCGGTGTACTCTCTTTCCAACAGCAGCTCTTTGTCTCCCAATGCTGTACACACATGCTAAGAGAGGTTACTCTTGTTTTGGAATGAAGTGATCCAGAATTTTCTTTTGTGCATCCTTCTCCCTAGGATTGTGTAGGTGCCAGCAATATGAGTAGGTAACATCTTGACATGCAAAACCAGATTTTAAAGAATAGCAGGGACTAATAGCAAGGTTGGCTTAACCAAAATTTGTTCTAACTCTTGTTTTCTGCAAAAATCTCATTTATAACCTTCTTAAACACTTGCATGGCAGATGATGGGTAGCTGCTTTGCTGCATTCTGCCAAACACCAGTGCAATGTGGCTCTGATGTTCTTGGTATGTAGCTCTGCTGAAAGGAAGGAATCCAACCTTCCACAGTGACTCTTCATAGGAAAAAGCTAAACACAATATATAAACCAAGAAAATTCTGACACAGAGCTGTTAAATATAGTTGTGGTTACTATTTCATAGTAAAAATTAATTATTTCAGTAAAATGTGACAAAGCATGGGGGCAACTCACAGCACTGTTGCCCTTTTTTCTGGCATGGGAAAGCTGGAGAATAGAAAATGTCAGGTTGTGTCTTTCCATGCATAGAAAGACAAGGTTGTTTGCAGAATTAAAAATAACTTCCAGCATAGCAGTGGCACTTGTGGGTATCTCCATACAAATGAACATAGTGACAGTGTGTTACACTAATTTAAATTGTAGGAATAAATTATTTTCCTATAAATGCTGCATCAAATGATACATTTAGACACAACTTGGCAGTATCTTAGAGCTCTGAATAAGTGGCAGCCCACACTGCAGTTTCTTTTAAGCACCCATTTTAGTATGTCAGAATAAGTTTTCTGGCTAATACAAAATTATTTGTATTTCACATCCTTAATTGATGCTTTTAATTACTCTTCATATAGTTTAATAGTTTTCATATAGAAAACTGCTTTCTGTGCAGTAAGCTGAATCTCCAATCTGCAGCAAAACTTGCTTGAGTCAGGTTTTTGCCAGGCTCTGTGTACCAGCCTCAAATACTAAATTATGTTGGCACTTTTACAGTAATCAAGAGAATAATTGTGAAGGCGAAGTTTGTTGTAAGAAAACCAAATTAGGAGGGGGAAACAACATCACTTAAGAGAAATATTTAGCATTAACTAATCTTTTTGGTCTTTGTTCTCCTACAGTAAGGACTGTCTAACCATGGACTGTAATTACTTAAAATGTACTGTAGTTTATCCTGTGTAGATTAGTCTTCTGCTTTATTAGACTGCTAAAAGGCCAGTCTTCAATGAATAAGCAAATTAAAGCTCTGTCTTGCTGTTTACAATGCTGGGGTCAGATCACTGATATCTACCAGCATTAATGTGAAGCAGCCATGAACCCCATTTAGTTAATCCAAGAGTTAATGTCTATTTAAATTTACAAGAGTCTTTTCAGTGTCTCTTGTGGCTGCTCACCAGGCTGCTGCCGAGTCAGGTATGTCCCCTGTGCCAGCTCCCTTTACTCACCAGAAAATCCCCATTGGACTTCACCAGGAACACGAGTGGTCCTGCTGAACCAGCAGAGTACTGGCTGGGTGTCCTGTCATAGTTTATGACATTGCACTTCCAGTGAGAGTTCAACTAAACTAAAGAGAGTTTAGTTTAGGCCTTCTGCACAGTGATGAGGCCAAGGTTGCTCTCCTGAAGCAGTGCAATAGAGGGCTGGTAGCATCCGATGCTGTGCAGGCTTGGCAGGCTGGAGCCCACAGGTATTTGCATCAATGGTTTTGTTTCTTCTTCCTTCACAGAGGCTCCCCACACCTCTATTTCACTGCCATGTCATAGGTGTTTCCTCCCTTTCCCTTCTGTTACTCCTCTGCTCCATGACAAACAGACTCAACTCACCCTATCTAAGGGAGTAATATGGTTTTATAAAGTGAGTTCTCCTCACAGAGCTAGGATCATCCTTAGGTCCTGTTGGTATCAGAGTGTAAAATTCCCCCCCTTGCTAAGATGTGTGAGGCCCTTCAGACTATCCCATATGGCTTTTCTGCCAACCACTGGAGTCAACCCGAGCTGGGAGCGTCCATGCACCTTGCAGTTGTCAACCTTTTGTAATTTTTATCCTGGGACTGTAATGGAGAGGTTCTAGAACTCCAGGTCTTGGAAACAAGAGATTTCATTAAAGACTTTGCTTGAAAGTGGGAACAAATAAAAGTTCCCAGAAGATAGAGACTAAAGGGAGAAAGCCATTGCGTTACTATTATTTCAAAATATAATAATTTTAAAGGCAGTTTCATGGGTTTTTTTTTGTAGAATCTTGGGTGACTATTTTGGACCATGTGTGGTTGGTGAGACTGTGTTTTGAAAATTCCAGAACTGCTCAGATGATTGCGTGGATTCATTTCAGCTGCTATGTGCAAAATCCCTTCCTGCTCAGGCTTTTTCACAATATTGGTATTACCTCTTATTCTTGGCCAGGCCAAATATACAATGAAAATGACCTTTGTTTCTTTATTGAAATGCTTAAACTTCCTGTCCAATCCAAAGAAGTACCGGAAAATAAACAAACAAAAGAAGGGATCAACTTTAAATGCACAGCATGCTTGCAGCTTTGGGTCTGTTGTCTCTGCATTGCACTTTTAAATGTAAAAAGCATGATTCCTGCCCAGATGGGGGTATGGCCAAGAGAGGAACCAAGACAGGGATATTCTGCTTTCTGTCTCCTGCACAGATTTTACTGCATGTTTGCTCTTTCATTGTTGTTTTCTTTAGTCTAAAATAAAGATAAACTAGACAGAAAGCAAAGTGGCCAGGCGCCACTGCACAATTATAATTAATTCACTGTTAATGTTTCAGACATTGTAACAGAGTACATTGGAATTGCTGGGGCGGGCTGAGATTAGTTTGAGCTCTTCGTGTACAAACTACAGGAGAGTCACATTAAATACCCACTCTAATTAATGTTTTCAGAAGGAGCACCAAAGGGAATAGTAAGGCTTACCAGTGACAGAAAAGTTGGTTTGTACTTCTGCTTTCCAAATTCCCGCTGTGTTCTCACTTCAAAAGGTGAGGACTTGAGAACATATTGAGCCATGACCTCAGAGCAGAATGTGCACAGCCCATTCCTAAACCTTGTTTCACCATATTATAGGATCACCTTGGAAAGGAGGATGCAACTAAGCTTAGACTCAAATCTGGGTGTCTGCAGGTACAGGAACATTCCTGATCTGATCAGGTCTGCAGAAGTTGTGGGAGTCAAAGGCTTCGTTTTGTCAAGAGTAAAATGGCTTAAAAACCCCAAAGGACCAGGTTCTGCTGTGTTTTCAGCCGAATTCAACCAGCAAACCTGGTTTCTTCCCAAAATTTGGAAATATCCAGGCTCTATTAAACTGAAGATCACTTATAGTAAAGAAGAGGTCTTAACCATTAGACTATTGTAATAAACGAATTAAGTAGTTTTTGTACCTCCAAAAATATCTCTGTTCATAATTTTTTCTGCTGCCAGTATTCCCCGTGGGAGAGCAAAATTGTGATTGGATACACAATGATAGTGGTATTTATTGTGATAATTGTGATTGGATACACAATGATAGTGGTATTTATTGCAAACCTTCTTAATTTTAAGTAAGGCTTCCTGTGGGTATTGAGTCAGATTGTGCAGGCCGAGCTTCCAGCACTGTGTGTCTGGGCTGTGTCTCTCCAACTCTGTGTGTTTTAAGCTCTGTGTCTGAGGTGTAAAAGACCCCTATGTATGTTGGGTCTGAAGGCAGCTGAAAGTGTGCCTCTGCTGGCTGTGTGTTGCCATTAAATATAGTTTATACTAGATCATCATTTATGCAAGGTGACAAAATCCACATTAAATTTATGGTGAAACCTGGTCTGCTGTAGAACATTATTAGAGTACTTATTAGTACTACATTTTTCACCATGGATGTAGCCTGAATATCCTAATTTATGACCATCTGGTCTCCAGTCAAGAACAGCCCATATGACCAAAATGCAGCTTCCCTAGGTCAGCTCATACTTCCATGCTGTGACTTAAAGAAGAATTCACAGACCTCTGTAAAAAGCCATAAACACCTCCAAGGGAACTTTGAGAGGAGGGGATGCTCTTCCCCTACCCCTCGTACAACACTCCCAGCAGGGCCAGTCATTGTATCTGTTTATGCAGTGGTGTTTGGTAATGGTAACGTTCATTTCATTTAGGATTTGATTTGTTTATGAACTAATAAATATGATTTATAAAAAGTGCGTGTGGTTCACTAATTACTGCACATATGGCGTTTTCATTTTGTAAAACTGGCATTTGCTTTCTATTATGATTACGTCTCTGTTCACCAGTGCTAATTAGTTTGATTAGACAGATAACTTTAACCATTATTAGGACTAGATTAGGAGAACTTTGCATGCAGGGGAAAGCAGGGTGGAAGAGTTCATCACCAGTGAAGATAGGTCAGCAACACAGAGATTGCTCCTCATTAAATATTTTAAAATTAGTTTTTGTTTTGTTTGCCACATAGAAGAACTGAGAAGCATTCACATTTAGCTACTTACAAAAATCCAATTAAACACAGTTGTTTAGCATGAATTTGTTAATCAGAGTTAATCTTTCCAATGAATGCATAATTTGGAATCTGTGTCTAAAATGTTCATTTAAGGATAAGCATATTACAGACAAATAAAATTTAAAATGAGATTCTCTCCCTTGGAATTGACTCTCAATATGGAGCAATATTGACTGTTTTGAGTTGATTTTCCTGCATGCTGAGGGACAGAAGTGAAATTGGATAAAGACTAAGAAATGCCACATGAAAACCAATGCCACCTGGGGTGGGCCATGTTTTTCCCAAGAGCCTCTGAAAATTGTTGAATAGTGTCATCTGAACTCTTCAGAGTGCAAATACAGAGAAACTCCTATTTACTACATATTTTAGGATAAAAATAATTATTCAGGGCTGCAGAAGTTTGATATTATTTTATTTCTTCAAATGGATCCTCTATCCTAAAAATGAGAGGCAAGGTTTTTTTTACCAATATATTAGAAATTATCCTAATGCACTAAGGGGGTAAGTAGGATGTGAAATGCCTCCTTTAGAAAGGAGATTTATACTCAGATTGGGTAACTGTGGATACTTGTTTCTTTAAGATGGCCACTCATTTGACTTTGGGCTATCCCCCCACATTCATCCAGTTTCTGGGTATTTAATTGGTTTGGTAGCAGAATGAGGATGGTGCCCTGCTTTGGATGCAGTCCTGCTGCATCTACTGGGTGTGCTCAGTGCCACTTGTGAGCAGCCCTTTTGGCTTTTTGGGGTTTTTTTTGTCTTCAAAGCAATTTATATGGGAACAGAAAAGTTCTTTCCCATCTGAAGAGAATTGTGGGAATATTGAAAAAGACATAAATCTGCTACTGAAGGGCGAACACATAGAGAAGCAGCAAAGTAGATTGTTGTGGTATTTACTCTCTCCTTGGCTCTTCTGGAGGATGCCTCCTGCCATGCCTTTCAAAGTAAACCCCAGACAATTTAAATGTCAAAGTCTCAAATTTCAACATGCATCATTATTGTTGGAAGCATTTGCTCCAGGAAAAGTTTCAAAATTGCCATTTCTATATCTCAAAAGAATGTGAACAGGATGGCCAGATTCTGAGATGGTATAAATTGGCAGAGGTTTGTTATTTCAATGTGGTTATCCTGTTTTACACCAACTGAAAATCTGGCCCTGGAGAATGAATATTTATGCCATGCCAGAGAGGTTTGAAAACCCTTTTTTAAAAATGAGAATGAATAAAGAAAGAGCTGGGATATGCTCTGTGCTGATGAACCCAAAGCCAAATGTGACCTCCCCTTGACCTTTTATGCATTTAACTTGAAAAAGGCCATTTTGATACATTCCACTGGAGCTTAAAATGCCTATATTTCAATTCCAAAGGTCAAGCTCTCTTCTCGGTGTACTGTATGACCCAGCCTTGGCTGCTCCCCATTGATGTTGCCTGACTGTACTTCTGATTTCCCATTGACTGTTTACTGTTTTTCTAGCCAATGTAAGTGAAAGAGATAATTCAAATGATTTTGAGCTCTGTGTCAGTTCTGATTCTGGTTATGTCCCATGTGCTTGGTGCAGTGTTAGTGGCTCCAAACTCATTAAGTCTCCAGGAAATTTCAGATTACTGTGTTAACTATACCATAGTCACTGTATTTGTCTTTGATTTATCTATTTATAAATTCCACTCAAGCATTTTTGAAGTTTCCTTTTATCATTATGTCTAATATCACTGAATTAAGTAATTTTTCTTCACCCCTTCTATTTTCTTTTCCCCTTTGGGTGTTTTGGATACTTTTTTTTTTTTTTTTTTTCAAATTCTCAAAGTGAAAGGGAACTATTTCCAGGAAATAATGTTTCATGCATGTTTTAAAATAAACCTTAACATCTTCAGCAGATGTAAGCACGGCCCCACTGGGATGAAGGGACAGGAGTTGGCGCTGCTTCGAATCTTCCTGAAACTTTGCATCACTGGAGTTATGTCAATTTACACCAAATTAAAAAGGTAGTCAGACTTTTGTGGCTAGCAAGTCACACATCTGCCTACTTTCCTCTGGACTTGAAACAGGCATTATAGTGGATGGTTCCCAAAAAAGGGGATAAATGCAGTCCCATCAAGCAGGCTGACAGGCCTTGATAATAATTTCTCTAGATAGAATTGCAAAGTAATCATCATCTCTAATAATCTCTCCAATTACTTTATAGAATAATAGTTTATTATAAAATCTGTTTTAGCAGATTGTCTATTTTTATCCTCTCCCCTTGGAAATGAAGTTGAACACATAAGAACTGCAGAACATTTTTGCAAAACTAAGGGATTGCTCCTACCTAATAGCACAACCAATCATAAGGATCTTTTACCAGGTTGTAATTTGTGTCAATTAACACAGCTTAGTGAATCTTGCTGATGAGCAGCTTGCTAAGGGCCCTGACACCCTGCTCCTGTTGGGATGTGCCTTACTGCACAGTCCCAACTAACCAGGACCAGATGTTCTTGGCCATGCCTAGGTTTCCCTCCAGTGATCAAATGAGAGGGAATCCAGTCCAACTGGAAAGATAAGGTGCAGACTCCTTCCAGTGTGAGGAGAATTGATAAGGAGCAGATCAATAGCTAATCCCCTTCAGTGGGCAGCAAGGCCCACTGTCTTAGCAGTAGGACATCCCCTCCTTTTCCCCTTCTGCTAAATTGCAAAATTTCTGTAGTGGAAAGAGTGTAATGCTGCACATGGGTGGTAGAAACCAAACAGAAACAAAACTGGGGGGAGAAGTGTGTACAATAATTGAACAGTGGCCAAGCAATGTATTAACCTTTGATTTCGTCCTTGGAAGGGACACCTGGGTTTGGTGACAGTTTCACCACAGTGGTACATATCCAGGATACCAATTCCAGCCTGAACTGGAAAATTTTGGCAATAATTAATCATGATAATAATATTTGGCAAAATTTAAAGCAACTGGAATTGCTGGGAAATGACAGGCAGCATCAGGAGTTGGCAATGCTACCAGCTGCAAGTATAATGAAAATATAATAGGCTCTTGACCATGGAAAACCCCTTGGACAAGCACATCTACACACAGCTCATGTAAACAGGTGGAATTCTCTAAAACCCAATATAGATGCAATAATATACACACTCAGAGCACTTATCTTTAGTATTTTTTTCTGGTTCAGCTATTTGTTCAGCTATGAGATAAAAACAGACTCACCTTAGATTTGTACCTGCCAAGTAGCATTGAAAGGACTATTTGTAATCATAATTCATTCCTGGAACTTGGAGAGTAAATATCATTGAAAAAAATGTGTGTCTGGCTCTCCATGTCTCCATCCATGTCTCTGCTTTCTCTGGAAGGATTCACCTGTTGGTTTTTCACTCTGCCCACCTTCTGGAGCTCCAGAAGTCTCTGGTGGCAGCAAGCAGCCTGAATTGCCTTTCTGAGAACTTTCCATCTATTTTATTTGAGGTATCTCCCAGACTCCCTCTCCCAGACCTTGGACTCTCTTATAGGGATAGTGACTCCATCTGCTTCAACTTTTCTGAAAAGAATAGAAGAAAATATAAGTGCTCATTATCTCTTTTCTTTGTGAGCTGAGATGAATTTTGCTTGATTTTTGGCAGAAACATCAGCATAAGCACCACTGAAAGCTTGGTGGGAAACAGGTTAACTCTGCTTTTTCACAACTGCTGCTCCCAGTGCAGATACTTGGTACAGCAATCAGGTTAAGCAATATAAAGGTTTACTTCCCACAACCATCCCCAAACTAATTAATTGTGAAAGGAAGAGGTTTGATGATGAGTTGGTTGCATGAGTCAGGGAAGGAAGGAAGTAAAAAAGTAAATCTTGTCCCTTGGATTAAGCAAGCTACTTTTCTGAATGTTGCTTTGGGTTTGGGTGAAAGAAACTGCTATGGGTTTTAGTCATTGTTTAATTGAGGGGAGTTGTCTAACTTTTATGTTTTTCCCTTAAAAAGGCAAAAGACCCCTTGGATTTATTTGTTATTACTTTATAGCAGCAGCCATATTGTGTGGCATGTTTCAGAAAATACATTTGTGAAAGGATTTAGGTGATGTTAACCCTGCAATACTCAGACTGGGCTCAGAGATCCAGGGCTGCTCCTGGATGCCAAGGCCCACTTTTGAGAAAGAGGATCTCTTAGGGCCATGACAGACAGTTGATTCTGGTAATGAAAAAGGAGAATAGGTACTTTATGAATACAAGTAATCTCTCTGTAGGCAAATGTGAGGCAAAAAATTTGCATTAAAAGTAAAAATGCATAGGAATGCAGTTAAATCTGAATGGGAGGATGTAGCACCCTTCTTTCCTCTGAACAACCTGTAGTGGGAGAATAGATGATATTTGGGGACTAAGAGGGTTTTCTGCCCCTCATAATGTTATCCTGTGTATTATTTTTTCCTCTCCTACTTTGACATTGTGTTCCAGGCAGTTTTCATTCTGCCCTTCACAAATTGTGTTGTGTGCACTGAGTCATGGGCTTGTGTTTTCAGAAAGGTTGTCAGTCACAGCTATTCTCGTGCAGCGATGATATGATTAGCTCTGTTTTTTACTGTAAAGTATTAATTTAACTGAAGTTTGAACACAGTGAAAAAAGAACTATCAGTGGGTGAACGTGCCGGCTTAAAAGCAGAGATGCTATGTGGTGTGAGTGTTGCCTTCCTTTGGGATTGTGGGGAAGGATGGCAAGGAAAAGCAACCTCACATGTGAGATATCCTCAGGCACTGACATTCATGAGAATATTTTAATAGCCCTTATTCCAGCCTGTGCCTGGGGAGGTCGTGAGCACAGGGCCCTCCAGACCCCAGTTGTCTCAGGAACCTGGTCCTGGCATTCCAAACTCACAACCTGTGCCTGGATCTCCTTAGCAGGCTCACTTCTGTCTGGGTGGGGCATCTGTAAGGGGCCTGGTTTGTGGGGGTCTCCAGGGCTTTCCCCCAGCAGCTGTCACACACATACCTGCAGTGGTGAGGCTGCCAAAACCAGAGATGAGGTGGAGCTGCCCGGGTCCCCAAGGGAGCCATGATTGCCATATCTTGGTGTGTCTCAGTTCTGCCTTTTTCTTCCACTCTCTCCCCTGCACCTGAAATTTGATTGGTAATCGACCAAGATGGGCTGAAAAAGTGGTGTCAGCCTGAGTTGTGAATTGACCTGCTTTTGTCAGTTTGTCACACTTTTATTGCTGTTTTAGCACAGTGCGTGTGAGCCTAAGTCCAGCTCTTCTGTCACCTAGAGAAAAGCCTGGCAGGCTGATGTCCTCAGGAACAGCTCCCAAGTGTAGAGGGGCCAGGGGTTCCCTTTCTCTTTGCCAGCTAATCCAAACTTCACGTTTTCATCCTGGTCAAAGAGCAGCCTAAAGCCAGAACAACCTGCAGGTGCACTGTGTTTAACCCATCTCCAATACTGCCTGGAATTCACTTGCAGTGGTGCTCAATAACATTGCCTTGAGAGTAAGATAAAAATTGTGTCCTCAACTAAAAGTGACCATATTAGGTTCATCTCTTTGCAATTTTTAAGTTTATTACAGGAACAACAGACTGGATTCTTTAAATCAAGATATTTCAAATGTAGGAAATGAGGGATAAGAGAGAATTGCAGGCCTTTCATGAGAGTCACCTTAAAAGGTAATTTAGCTTTCTGCACAGCAGCAAATAGATCTGACAGTTCACCCAAAACCTAGCTGAAAGGATGAGTGTTTATACCTCTTATTTACACTGAGATTTCAAAATAAGCTTTTTGAGCAAGCTGTGATCCTTTATTTGGTTTCCTTAAGCTAAGAGTATTGCAGTGTCAGACTCTGTTTTCTTAATTGATTATAACTTTTTTTTATAACTCATATTGCAAAGCTCATGATGAGTGAATAATGTGTTGCCCAGTGCTTCTGCAGCTTGGCCCAGAATTTGGCTTCAAGTACCTTTTTCATATCTTTGTTTCTGACACAAATATCTTTGCTGTTGCTTTGGATAAATGAGTCCTTTGCAGTGGCCCAGGGTGCTTGAAAATTGTCATGATCCAGACAGCATGTCTGAGTGACCCTACAAATAGCAAACATGGGAATGCAGCTCAGCATGCATAAGCAACCCTACAATAATAACTTTGTGTGTGCAGTCCAGCAGGTGGGAACAATCCAGAACTAGGTTGATAAAAGGGCTGCTGAAAGTGTTATGGAAGTAACACAGATCTGAACAACTTCAGTTTTCTTAGGTTTACACCTGAAATTTTTTTTTTTTCCCATTACCTAACTTTGCAGACTTGTGTTGTTTTTCATCAACAACATCCAGTCTGTTGCATCCAGTCTGTTGTTTTTCTGGAAGCTGTTCCTCCTATCTCTCCAGCTCAGCTCCCAACTCTTACCCATGTCTAAGTCATCTTGCACCTCACTGCTCCTCCAGCTGCTCTGCTCACATCCTGAAATCAGTTTGCAAGCAGGAGCCTCAACCCCTCAGTATCCTCAACAAACCCTCGACGTTACCAGTTTTACTCCTGGAAAGGGATAAAGCAAAGCTCAGAGCGTGCGAGACTCTAAAAATGACGAAAATGTTATTGTTATTTCAAAATGTTATCCCCATATGTTCAGGAAACAGACCAGGTTGTATAATTGGCTTTGCAGGAACACCTGCTTGAGTAGGTAGAGTGGGGTGGAAGCAGGGGGGAAGCCAAAATCTCTCTGTTCCCAGGATGATGCGGTGTTAATCCGCCGGGAGGAGGATGAGGATGGCGATGGCGATGCCGAGGGCGGGCTGGTCCCCGCGGGGCCGGGGCGGACATCTAGCGGTGGCAGGGCTGCTTACAGGGCTGTGGGCATGCGAACTCCGCCTGCCCGGCGCCGGCAGCATCCTCAGCCTCATCCCGGCTCACAGCCGCTCCCCATCCCGCGCACCCTCCTGTCGGGAGGGAGCGCCGAGCATCCTCGGAAAAGGGGCAAGGAAATTTCATTTATGTCCTCATACTCCCCATCATTATTTCCTTCATATGTTTCCTTCATATACTGTGCTTCCTTCACTGTACTGTAGTCTTTGATTTATTTTTTTTAAAACAAATTTAAGCAGATATTTTAATTGTGCAACAGCTCATTTCCCAAAGGATTTCAGATTGTCACCAGTAATGTCACCTTCCTGAGGTGACCTGCCTTTAACAGCCCTCCCTTCTTGAAGGACTTCTTCAGCCTCCTTGAGGAGCCAGGCTCTTGAGGGTGTATGTAAAAACATTGCTGTGAATTAGTGCAGAATACTGTTATATAGTATTCTGTGACACACTATATATATAATAGTATATATCATAGTATATATATATATTCTATATATATATAATACATTGTGAAATACTCAGTATTCCCATAAGCCTCAAGCTAAGGAATGCCCTGCTCCAGGCCCAAAGGAGGCTGAGCAATAATTGCACACCGTGGGGCAATTGTGGCTTAGATTGTGCCCTGCTCATATTGAATCTTGAGGTTTCAGGGCAAACATTCCACAAACCTTAGATTTCCTTCCATCTACCCCCTCTTGCACCAAACTGTGTATTTAAGGCACCCTTGCTTGTGCTTCTTTCTGTCTGTCTGTCTACCTTTCTCAAAATAAAAGGCAGGACCTATCCAGTCAGATGCAGTGAAACAAGAAAATGCTCAGATATTTTAATACCCTGGAGCTACCCCTCAGCAGATAAAATGGCTAAAAATGAAATTTAAAGCACATCTGATTTACCTGTTGTTTGTGTGACTCAAATACCTATGTTTAATTTTGTCTATGGATTGGAAAAAGTTAATTTCAAGCCTTGTTTCTCTTGCTAGCAGCAACAACCTTTTAAACTGAGTATTACTGGTGAACCATATAGAGCTGGTTAAAAAAAAATGCTTTTCAGTTCCACCATGCAGTTGTTCGGACGACAATTATGGCAGCTGAAGTTTAATCATAGTGTTTGATAGCTCATTTTCTCAATGTCAACACGAGGCACTGTTAAAAAAAATGAATTCTTTCATTTGATAAGCTGGCTCCAGAGCACTGGGCTCATTCAATAGGAAAACTCTTTCACAGGGCTGCAGCATGCATGGTTTTTCTCTTTCCTTTTTTTTTTTTTTCTCCTTTCCTTTTTTTTTTCCTTTTTTTTTTCCCCTGAAAGCCACCCAAGAAGAGATTAATCACAAGGGGGAAACTCAGCTTCACCCTCTAGCTGCAGGTCGCAATTTTTATTTGTATGGAATTGGCTTTTGGAAAGCTGAAGGCTGCCTGAGGGCAGAGACCTGATATAAGAAGAACCTGAGAATGAAGCAGCAGGGATTGATTAGCCTACTTCATATCCCACACTCCATAAGCACACTCCAACCGCAATCTAACACACCGCTGAGCTGAATAGACAAGAGAAATTGGATTCCTTCCTAATATTTAACCTTCAAGTCAGCTCCAACAGTTGTTGATATGTTGTTCTACCAGCAAGTAACAGTCGCTTTTTTATTCCAGCACCCACCCACACACATATATATACAGTTTTATAAGTTATATGCTATATATTTACATATTTTCCATTTTCAATCTGTTTCAGAGCATGGTTTACCTAATCCATTTCAGTAAAAGTTTCAGGGAAGAACAAACTGACCAAACAATTATGCATAAAGCTGTAGTGAGGGAAGGGAGGGAAGGAGAAATAAAAAGTAGAAAAAACTCATTGTCTGTTTCATGTCTTTCAAGGTCTTTTTCACACAGTAGTTTTTATTTTACCTGTAATTTTCCCAGTTCATTAATTGCAGGAATAGTCAGGATTGTATCTAGTGATGTGGATGCTGCTGGCACTGCCATCCTGGAGGTTTCATTTTAGATTTTTCTGTGTAGATGAGGAATCTTCATTTTTGGGAACGTTTGGAAACCTGACAGAAGGCTGGGTGAAACCCAGGCCATTCAGTGTGGCACGAGACTCCACAGGACTGCCCACGGGAGCAGCCACAGCTCCTGGGCCCTCACTGAGCCCCTGAGGAAAGCTTCCCTTCCCAGCAGGAGGGAAAGCTCAGAACATGGTGCAGAATGTGAAAATGGTGATTTCAGTGGGGCCTCTGGGGGCCTGGCTCTCACAGAGGGGCTCTGGCAGAGGGGGTCTCTTAGGAAAGGCTGGTTCTGGGGGACAGAACCAGGTCTGCAAACATGCCCAGCCCACTTTGCTGAGGTCTGACAAGCTGAGCAGCCCCTGGAAAACTCCTGGGGTCAGTGAAAGGCTGCCTGGAGGCTTGCTGAGCTCCCCAGGCTGCCTTCCCTGAGCTGGGGTTGTGGAGTTGCATACATCCCATACATCTCCCCTATGGCCTGCCTTGGCTCCCAAGCCCCCGGGAGGGCTGAGCTGCCCCCCACACTGTGCCATGATCCCCACAAGCTTGTGGGTACATGGGGTGTGACACACTCACCATGGGGCTCTCCAAAGGGGAGTTTTCTAAAAATATCTGTCCTAGGGAAGAGTCACGTTTCTGATTCTTCCTTCATGTTTGGAATGAAGAGAAAATGAGAAATTGGGATTTTTTTCTCCAAATGGTCATTTTGATTCGTGCTTAGCTGCACAGCTTCTGTCCTTTCTGGGAAACTGAAGTGCCTTTGCAGGGACTCCTGAGCAGGGCTGTGCCAGGAGCAAGGACTCTTCTGTTGTTTGGTTGTCACAGGGTGAGGACACGTAGGTTGGAAACACTGGCTTGTCCATCCTACTTACTACTGTGGCCAGAGGCTGTACCAAATTTTTCTTTACTCTATGTAGAAAGAAGCAGTGAGCAGGGATTATGAAGCCTTCTCCCACTGTGTAACCAGCCTAGATCTTCTAGAATTGGGCACTGTCATTTTGCAGCTCATTGTGAAAAAAGGTTGTCTTAATAATGCAGTCTATTGGGAGAACATGCTGCTGAAACTGCTGCAAGCAAAGTGAAATTTTCATGTAAACATCTTCAAATATTTTTATGACCCATCAGCTTGAGTTTTATAAGTCAATGTATGAGTGAATACACAAAGCTTCTCTCTTTGTTTGCATATCCTGCCTCTACTGAGTTTTAAATGTTCATGCTATGTGGACAAAATCCAACTCTACATCTGTTTATGGCATATGTAGGCAGCATCATCTCCAAGATTTTTTTTTCATGTCTAGTTGAGCTCAGTAGCTTTGTGAAAAAGAACCCTCAAGACTTGAGGTAGCTTCCCTGTACCCTGACTGTGATTTCCCTTACAGGCTTGGGATCCTCTGGATTTCTTGACATGTTCAAAATAGGACAGCAGAAACAACCACCCCCCCCCCTAAGAAAAGGGACACGTGACAAATTTTCCTCCCCAGTAATGGCCCAGATGATAATTATGTCCATGTCCCCCTGACCACAGTGATGTGACTTTCCAACTTGCAGATCTGGAGACCATGATGCAAGAATAAAGCCATGTCCTGGAAAAAAGTAATGGAAATGAAACAATAAGGGCTATTCAGTAACTTAGGTTGGCATTGATGAGGGCATTGATGAGTCTGCTGGCTATGAACTTGCTTCCCAGGGGATCCTGGATAAATTATGGAATTACAGCATGGTTTGGGCTGGAAAGGACCTGAAATTATAATTTCATTCCAACCCCTGCCATGAGCAGGGACACCTTCCCCCATCCCAGGCTGCTCAGAGCCCCATCCCACCTGGCCTTGGAGACACTGCCAGGGATGGGGCAGCCACAGCTTCTCTGGGCAACCTGTGCCAGTGCCTCACCACCCTCACAGTAAAGAATTTCCTCCTGATATCTAAATCCCACAAGCCTCTCATAAGACAGCACTTCCTTCTGTGTGATTTCAGCACTTAGTCTACAAAATCTATGGATCTGTCTATCCCAAGTGTCTATCCCAGGTCTTATCTCTCTATGGTTTGAACTGATGCTTTAACACAAAACTTTACCCTAATTTTTTTTTTTTTTTTTTTACCAGTGGTAGGGACATACTGGAACTATTATACAAAGCCAGGGCTTGCTCACCAATTTGATTCTTTCTGTTACTGATTAAGAAAGAAAAAGAGTGCAGGAAAGGCAAAATGGGTTTAAAAATATTTTTGTGACACAGCATTTGACAAGTGACAGAGCACTACAGCTTTCATGATGGAAAATAGAGATTTAGCAGCCTCAAAAAAATTGTGGGAACAAGCTGATTTGATCATGATGTTTGTAAAATGATCATTATATTTCATTTTTTAAGGCTGAGGTGTTTTCATGGGATATACAGTGTTTGGTTGAAAGGAAGCATTGGGACTATATCCTAAGAAGTTACTTTGATAGAGTTAGATATTTTCATTTGTTGGAATTTTTGCTTTGTCTGAAATTTTGACTGTTCTGATCTGGGACTTTGCTGAGGAATTAAAGCTGTGGCCTTTCATCTGCTCCAGTGCTATGGGCTGTGATTCACAGGGGCAGTGATGGCAATAAACAAAGCAATTCCCTTCCCTGTGCACTGGAAGAAGCTTTGCTGCTGCACTGGCTTTTTGAATGCCCTCATTTTGTGTGTGTGTCTACATTTTATATGTCACTGTGTCTCTGTCTTGGTTCTGCACATTCACAGCAGTCTGCTGCTACCAATAATTCCCTGGGCTGTGTTAGCCATACCTGCCAGGTAATTTGGGATCCTTCCCCTGCGAGCATGCTTTCCTGATGGCAAGTACCTAAGACTGCAGGTTATAAAGAAAAGCCATTTTTTTAAGCTGAAACATAAATATGTGTTTGTGTGGTGATCCCAGCACGCTGGCAGTGGGGGGGAGTGAGAGTGCTCCACGTGGGCAGCAGAAAGAGAGTTCCTTCTGAAGTGCTTGAGAGACATTTTAAACATCTCCCCCTTTTGATATATATTGCTATTAGGGTGCTGGTTGTGAATTTTGTAACTAATAGTCTCGCCTGATATTTCTAACAACTTAATGAGCACTGTGACGAATGTAAATAGCGTTTCAGTAACACAAGTTTCCAGTTTGTATTAAAATGGAAGAAGGCCTTCAGTAAGACATAGCTCCTGCTGGGCTGTGTGCTGTAAAACCTCATTTTGAGCCCATGCCTGCACCCAGGAGCTCAGAGCCCGAACAGGCGAGAAGGATTTCTGTCTTCATTTTTATAAATGAGAAACTGAGGCAAACGAGTCATGAAGTGCCGTGTCCAGATTGCATGGGGACGGTGTAATAGAGCCAGAAAATCTATTGTGCTATCTTCCTGTCAAAGAGATGTGTTGCTTTCCTGACCTTACTGTTATGGAAACCTTGCGTGAGGTGAGTAGCCTTTCAAGAGTGGGATGCCAGACTGTATTTCTTTTTCCCCAAAATAAATTTGTCCGTGCCACTAGGAGCTCACCAGTAATCAGGAAATATTGCTTTCCAAAGAGACAAGATGCTTATCAGGTGGCAGGGCTGCATAGGGGGGCTGGATTACAAGAGGTGAGGGTGGGCAAGCAGCAGCTCCTGCCCTTGGAAAAGCCCCTTTTTGGTCACTGTGAATCCCCTGTGCCACTTTTCTCCAGCCAAAATGCCTCTGCTTGCCATCCCCAGCACTGCTGGTGCCTGTTTTAAGCCCTGCAGTCACTGCTAGTAAGCAATGAAATTGTTGTATTCACAGTATTGCCTGAATTAAGCACTTGTAATCATGTCCTGGGGAAAAAAAAAAAGTATAAAAGGAGACTTAGGTCGAAGTTACTACAGGAAGATATAAAAAATAAATGCAAGTAGAGGGGAAATGAGAAATGCATAAGAAAAAAAAAAGTAATAGCAATTAGATAAGTGACAAAAATGCTGGGTTTAGCTGAAAGAAGCCTTATCTGAAGTAACATCCAACTGTTGGCCCTAATCTCGTCAACACCCAGACCCTAATGCTGCTAAAATCCCATAATGTGACTGAGCCCTGTTGAACACAGGCTACAGCTTGGCCAGGGCAGCCTTTCTCTGCTGGTAATAAAATGCTCTACAAAGTAATTCAGTAATTCTAAGGCGCTCCATTTATGGTTTTGTAAAAATTGCCACTCTCTTCTGGGTTTCAGACTAACTTGAGAGGATTTAAGCATAGTGTTAGTAATGCCACTGCTGTGGAAAAGCCATAACCATGAAGGAAAACAGAAACAGGAAATAATGAGGAAAACTCTGTGTAAAGCTGGAGAATTCTCCAGGTGCTCTGGTAAGAGCATGTTTTATTAGACATGATTATGTTCTGCGCTGTTTATTCAATCACAGCATCATCTCCATCCTCCCTTTCCTCAGCTCCTCTGCAGTCACTGTCACTTCACATCATGCACAATGGAAATAGACACATATTTATTCACCCTGGCCCAAAAGTAAGTTTTGTGGCATCTGTATCAACTCTCTGTTGCTCAGTGTGTTGTGCCAACATTCAGAGTCAGCAGGTGAGCAATGCTCTGACTCCAGCAAAGGGTGGGTTTGTCAGGCACAGCCTGTCACTGCTGATGAGCCCCCCATGTGCCCCGCTGGCCAGCACCATGGCAAATCTGGCCTTTGTGTGGCACACCTTACCAAAGGGTAGGACCTCTCTTCTCTTTTTGTTCCATTACACCCACTGCTTCATTCTTCCTTTTGGGTTTTCCATCTCTCCATGAAATCTTTTCTTCAAAGGTTCTGTATCCTTATGGGACCTTTTGGTCTTCTCCATCTGTATCCTCATCCACACAGATTCCCACAATGACTTACTCTTCCTTTATTGGTTCCTCTTATTTTCACTCTATTTTTTAGCACCTATCTAGTCACAGATTCTTCATTTTCTCCTTTTCATACAATCCTATCCCACAGATGATGCACACTACTTGACCCACAGCATCTTTATTTAGTTTGAATTCAGTAGTTCTTCCCAACAAAAGCAACCTCAAAACATTCACTGCTTTTTTCACACTGATTTTTTTTTTTTTGTAAGTTCTCTTGCCAAGACACATCTTTTTGATGGGCTCAATTTCTTTACACCTCTCTCCAAGCAAACTAGCATAATTTTCCCTTTGAGAAGAGCAGTTTCTTTCTCTCATTCCAACTGACTTCTGGTTGCTGATGAAATCTGAAAGTAAGCTGTGCTGGACAGCAGGACATCAATTTTATCAGACACAGAATGTGTTCCTTTGCATGTTATGCTTAAGAATGTAACCTGCTTGAGGGGTCTTTAGACCATGTGCCAAATAATGGCTACATTACACCACAATTACATACTCACACTTGGAAGAAAATGCTGTTTCTGTTGTGACACTATTTTCATCCAGTCTAATGGGTTTTATTCCCTAGGAAAGTAAAAGATCAGAATGCTTCTATTAACCTTGCTCTCCTAAATGTTTGGGTAGTTAAATTCTAGGTCATTATATTGATTCACAAGGCAACAAGTAAATTCTGTGGTTGGGAAGTATTTGCCAGTTGACTAGACTTTATCCAATTCCATCTTGCTCCTGCAGCAGCATAATATTTCCATTGCAGTCAGCTTATGGGTGCAAATGATCCCATCTGCATCTTGATTTATTCCTTACTAGTTGGAAATATGCAGTGTCAAGTTTTCAGTGAATTTTGCTAGGTCCTAATGAGGATTCAATGTAACAGGATTTTTTCCAGCTTCAGTCTTGTAGAAAAGTTTTTCTGCATATCTGTCTTTTCAAATCAAAAAAGATACAGGGTGCTGGTATATAGTATATTTTACTTCCAATAAAGTTTTAGGCTCTGCTAAAGAAAAAGAGAACTGTGCACTTCAGTCTTACCACTTACACCACTGTGGTATTGACAAGAAACAGAAAAAGATAGTTGGGAAGATGAGGATTAACTCCTGGGTCTGGCTGAGAAGATGGAAAGAAAGGGTTTTAAGGCCTGTTAACTCTCTTTAAACAGAAGATCAGTAAAAAAGAAAGGGTCAGTAGCAGAATTTAGGGCTCAAAAAAGCTGCCCCGAGTTGCTCAGTGCACAACAGCCCATATATTTAAGTGGTTTTCTAGACTGGTGTTGTTAGAACATATTGTTTTCTTCCCTAAATCCTTTCTTTTCTGGCTTATATGCTTTGGAGAGGAAGTGAACAGAACCTTTTCTTTATGGCACTGAAAGGCCCTGTCTGGATTGAGAGGAACCACAGCAGCCTTTTTTTGTGGTGGCAGAGTCTGTCCCTGACCACATTATTCACTCATCCAGGCGTTTGTCAGTCCAGGTGTTTCAGAACTGGTCCTGCTGCTTGTTTAAGAGTGAGGTGCCAAAAGGTGCAGTTGCTGTTATGAAAAGATATCCACTTGATTGTGAAGCTGAAATCAGATTGTCACTGATTTAAAAACCTGATATTGCAGCCCATCAAACTAGAACATGCTAATGGTTCCTGAAAAGTTGGTAATCCCTGTGCTTATGCAGTGTTATGTAGTAATGCTCCTGACCAGCATAAGCACGGAGATTTGGTTATTATGTAGAAGAGTTATAATAAGAAATATGACTGCAAAAGCAAAGCAGTCAGTTGAAATTGGTCTATAATTAAATGCTTAGAAAATTCTGTGCTTAGCTCATTTTAAAATCAAGTGCTTCTTTGTAGCAATTTCCTTTCTTTAATTACAATTTCCTGTCTAGTTTGACATTTACAATGCAATCTTGGGGGACATGTTTGTGATTTATTATTCTTGCTCCTATCAGGATATCACTCGGCAGAAATGAGTTTATAAAATAAGAGCTCAAATTATTATGGCCTTTGACCAATAAAGCTGGCTCATAATTTCAGGCCTGAGAAAAGATTAACATTTTTGACAATCAAATGCAGAATTACCAATGGGGGACAATTTTGAAAACTATTTCAATTTTCTGAAACATTGTACATTTTTAATAAGGAATATATAACTGGTTCTATATCGGAGCACAGGCTTAAGAGTAGAAAGAGCAATAGTGAATTGTAAAGCAAACCTGAAAGGAAGACTTGAACATCTAACATTGTTTAGCCTCTTCTGAATGAAATTGAAACTGCTAAATCAACACTGCTTGAAAATTACCTAATGGAAGAGATATAAAAGCTCCGACAAGTTCACAGCAATGCACTCTCCCTTTTCTTTACCATTCCTGACTCCTTAGGCTAATTTCTCTGGAGGAGCCAGGAGAAACTTTTCTGGTTTTGGTCGTTTTTGTTTTTTTTTCAAATCTTACTGAATAAATTTTTTTCTTGGTTATTATTTTTCTTTTGGGGTTTCATTTAGAGAAACAGATGCCCCTACTAAACTGCATAAACATGATCTATTCGGCTGTCACTACTTTTCCAATGACTTTCTTTGTCCCTGATTCAGGAAAATGTCATTGTTCAGGACAACACAGAAGTCAAAATGAATTCTCCGTGACTCGTGCAAATGTTCAAAGTTAAATGTGAACTTGTCTGTAACACAAAGTAGGCACCCTGCCTTGTGTGCTGGGAAGAGTGAGTTCTCAAAAGCTCTATCCAAAGTGGTAGGTGTGTTTTTAGTGTTAATTTGATGTAATGTCAAAATGGATGGCCTATAAAATTATATTGAAGGAGAGAGAAATGGTATTGGCAGGGAAGAAAATCTGTATCTCTGGAGATCTTTAAAACAGCTCGTGTACACATTGCTAGGAGGTGCAAATGCTTAGCACCTCTCAAAGTCAGGCTGCTTTTATTTAGATGCCAGCATATAGAGTTAAGAGCCTATTTTTAAGTACTGTGAATTAGAATCATTATTTTAAAGAATCTGTCCTCCCTCATGCCCGAGGAGATTAGAAAACATGGTATTACTTACTTTGTTTTAGTAAGGCAAAAGCGAGAAAGTGGCAGGGCTCTGACTCCAAGTAGTTCCAGAGGTAAGGGCAGGGCTGGGAGTCCTGCCACAGCATTTCCTGGGCCAGCCTCAGCTGCCTGCACCCTACTCATTAGCTGGGAGCACATCAAGTTTCTGTCATCTCAAAGCATCATTCCACTGGGATGTATTTTACTTCCTGGGTGGGCTTAAGTGCATGCTCAAACATCCCTTTTCTAGGGCACCTGTCTGCAGTTTGAATGGGGAGGAAGGAATATGGAATTTGGATGCAGCCATGAAGAGGTGGTCATGAGCACCTGCACTGCTCCCCTGGGCAGAAGACCTGGCAAGAGTGAGGAATGAGGAGCTGCTGTCTTCCCAGAGAAAAGACTCCAGGAAAGTCCATGGGCTGGTTAAAACATGTAGCTCTGAGATGGGGAGAAGGAAGGTTAAACCCATGGAACTGCATGATTTGCTTAGAAAATTATCTGAGCAGCTCTGAAAAGTAATGTGGTGGCAGGAGCCAATACTTGCTAGAAAGGAGGAAAGTTCAGTGAGTAATGAGACCAACATGTCTTCATCATCCAGTGTCAAAACAGAGTGGAATTTTGATGGCTGGGTATGTTTGACTTTGGGCTGTGACCAGTAATGTTGACTAGAGAACTATTTTCTCCAGCTACTTCCACTGCTTAATTATTTTCTTACAGAGTTACCTCAGAAAGGACAAGGATTTGTTAACCTGTCATCTTTGCATCTTGATATCGAGATAGAAAATAATCAAGAATTCCATTACTATCTAGTCTGGAAAGGCACGTGTTATGAACTCAAATACCTTCTGGCTATAAAAAGGTTTTATGTAATCATAAAACTGCAGAGTTTACATAGGGGCTTCACATGCCAGTACACACCTGCCAAAAGTCTCCATTCAGTCAAACTCTGAGACATAATAGGTCATGCTCTGTCTCCTCTCATTAGACCCTGGCCAGGAGGCCAGTGCTGGCAGCTCAGTCCAAAGGCCTTTCTAAACATCTAGAAAAGTTTTCCCTGTTGAGCGGGATTTGCGTACGAAATCCTCGGTGTGCTGTAATTTGACTTGAATTCCTAAATTGAAAGAATTAAATTACCTCTCCAAAAATCCTCTCCCTTTCCTTTAAGGATTATGTTATACTCTTTAATTCTGGGCTGAGTGAATTCCCATGCAGGAAGAAAAACATACTTATGAGATGAGGCTCCTGAGCTGATGTGAATCAGCAGAGCATCCCTGGTGTCATGAAGCCATGCAAGTTTATACATGCTGATTGCTTGGCCCTTAACATCACAAGGCTTTCCTAGAGCTGTGTGTTTTGACTCTGTCAAATCTTTCAATCCAAATATGGATTATATATATTTTTTACTTATGCACAGATGTTTTAGGCCATGGAGAGAAATAGTCTTTTGGGTACTGGTAGAATTCCTCAGTGCTAATGTTATTCTTTTAAAAGTCAGACCAGTTACAGTTTCAGGCACAGCCAGTGACAAATACAGCAGCACAACTTTGCTCAGGAATGTACCACAAACAGAGAGAAAGAGGAAGATCATTTTCCTGAGTGATGATTCCCCCCTGGCATCACCACTGTAACAAGACTGCCATAGAAAAATGTGTAGTAATTTTGTTGTCCTGAGACACAAATGGCAGTTCTTTGGTTGTAGCAAACTCTTCTACTTGACTTCACTGCAGCTGTAGGTGTCCTGATAGACTGAATTTATAGATATTTGTAGATTTCTCTTCCATTCTTACCAACTACCTCTCATGTAGCATCTAGAGTTTCTGCTACAGAAAAAGAAATGGTGCAAATATCTCAAAATGCTGATTCCTTTTGGGTATCAATTTTCCCTTGTCTGTGGAAAACAGATGTAAAAACAGTTTGGTGGGAAAACAGGCATTCTGCTGTTGTTTCAACCTTAGCCTAGGATGCCTTCACCAGCTGTGATGTATTAAGAAAGCAAGATTTTCAACACTAGGTACTTTGAAAATCCTCTCCTAAGTTATTTCTTTATGGACTTATTTGAAAATGGCTTTGTTTCCCAGAATATGAGGAATCCAGTATTCCTCATTATTTACACCTGGATCTTCAGGATTAGGCCTTCTCTTCCAAGTGGAACCTTAAAAATTCATATGAAGGCACACTCTGTGATCTGAGAACTCAGACTTTGTTTGTGTTCCCAACAGAAGAACAAGCCACATCATCTTGCCTGGACACAACATTGATTAATTCCAACCCCTGAAGAGAATCAAAGCATCAAACATTACTCTCTCAGGGTAATGTCTCTTGGGTGTGAGCCCAAAACCAGAGCTGGTCCTTTTCTGCCATTGATCACAAATGAAATGTTATCTCATCTGACTCTCCTTGAAATCTGTGGGGGTTCTGTCATTAAGTCAACAGAAAGCCCAGAGTTTATTATTTGTAATGTATTTCTTATTTGTTCAACCCAAGCACTCCTTTTGGTGTTTTCCGGGTAAGCAGAAAGTTCAAGAGGGAACCTGGTTTCAAAGTTTTTTTTCCATGGATTCCAGCAGCTTCTGATTCCAACACCAGTTGGAGTTCAGGACTGGGTTCAGCATCCCTGCTTCTCTGTTTTGACTGTACTCAGCAATGGAGAAATGCAGGAAAGGGATGATGTGCAGCAAACAGCAGCACTTCAGCTCTGTGAATTTCTGCACGTTTTGCTATTTCCTAATGTTTGTTTGGATTTCACATACTGCCCAGGCAAAATTAATTGCTTGCACATTTCTGAAAATTTAGTCCAATGATCTCTTTTTCTATTTCCTGGGGTATGTATGCTTTTGGCTGCCAAAAATAACTCCGAGAGACAGGTTACATGGAAGCTGGGATTATCCATGGAAAGTAATAGTAGCACTCTCATGCACGAAGAATGAGCAGGCTGCCGATTGTAATATGTTTAAAGGGTCAGCAGAAATCTATAAGTGGTCAAGAAACAAGACAAACATCGGCCACCAGTCTGATGGGAAAAGCAACATCCATTAAGTCCATTAAATTTAACATTGGAATCAATGTTTAAACCACAAGAAGTAATTAGTGTAATTCATATTACAGACCTTTGGATTTTTGAAACCAGGTTTAATTATATTGAAAAATGACAGCTTCATTTTCCTTCTCTGGGTGGGTTACTACCATGTTCCCGATGCTTTTATTAGGGCTGGGTGCCGATATCAGGTTTTTAATGACATTAAGCAAAGTAGTGTTTCAGCCATTTGAGGAACAATAAATCAGGTTAGATTCTTTTTGAATGGAGACAACACAGATCAAGTGGCTTTTAAATCATTTTTCTTCATCACTGAGAAGTGGAGCTGTTCACTGGAAACAGCAGCCCATGGGAAAAAATGCAGGTTGTAGAGTGTGGAGTGGTATTTGGATTCTCTGACTCCCTTTGCCTGCATCGATGGACAATTCATGAGCTACTGCTAAGCTCTGGAAAGGTATCTCTCTAATCCTTTGCCAATACAAACTCCACATAACTTTTACAAAGTCTTTTATTAGCACTCTCATATTTGAAAAAAAATTGAGTGATACTGCATCCTCTGGACTTAAAACCTTTTAATATCGACAAAGATGTTGAAAGGACAGTAAATGTAGCCCTGAATATGCACCAAAAAAAAATCTTAATTTTCAGAATATTTTCATTGCTGTATTTGAGGAAAGTAAAATATTTATCTTATTTCTATCTTCTTGATGTTCTTCTACACACTTACTTGGCTCTTCTTTCTTGAGCCACATTCTTTTCCTGGTTCTGTTTAATTTGGGATCTTTTCTTTACCGGCCAAATTTTTGTAGAGCTATCAGTAAATGTAAAGCTCATAGAAAACCAGTGGTGGCTTCTCTTATGGCTTCCATTAGTGCAAAAAATAATGCAAATCATTGATTTTAAAATAAGTGCTTCTTGGCCTGGAACTGTTTCCTGGTTCCACCCTGTACTTGGGATAAAGGAAAGAATTTCATATTACTGAACAATGCAGAGAAATGGGAATGTGCATCCACAGCCTGAGTTTATAAGTAAAGGTGATGAAGCCATGAGAGCTCTGTCATTCTGCTTCTGTGTGCTTGCAGAGCAATGCAAAGTGTCTGAGTCTAGAGTGTGTGACTGAATGTTGTGAAGGAAACCATCAAGGAGTGGGATAATTACTTGAAATTTCTTGGTCTGTGGTCATTCATTTAAACTGATAACAAAAGTGAAGTGAAAAATCTAGGCAGATTTAAATTTTGTAAATATATGTAACATCCAGCTGCTTACTACATCAGAGGAAATGAGTTTCAAGAGATGAAAATTATGTGATACCTCCTCACAGAGACCATGAGGCTTTGGGTCTGGCTGTTCCCTTCCAACTGTGGAGGCCCAGTCATGGTGTTTACAGGGTTATCCTCACCACAGTGCAAGGCAGGGCTATGGTGCAGTGAGATCCCAAGGAATGCTCTCCCAGGTCTTGGAAAACAAAAGCTGAAGCCAGGAAATTCTATAAGTATTGCTGCGAAGAGGAGGATGAGCCATGTGCAGGAAGGGCACCATCAACAAGCCTTAGTGATGTTGGTGCAGAAGGCAAAGGAAATTAGTGCAGCAGCAGAAAGAAATGGAGGCAGATGTGGTATGATGCAGGATCATTTTGTCAGCTCTTTGGGTGAAAAAACCTGTTTAAACTGGTAGAGAAGAAAGCTCAGTATCTAGGGCTGAGCAGTACTCAAGGGCCTTGCACCAACAAGTGAAGGCAGCAATTCTCTGTAGCACTCAGGAGCATTTTTTCTGACTGTGGGGATTATGAGTGCAAGATCTCTTTATAGGGCATGGGAAAAAGAAAGAGGGAAGGAAAAGATTCCAGACCAGTAAAGAGATTTCCAGCATAGATTAGTCTTTGGGCATGTTGATACTGTATGGATAGATGTACACTCATCGTGCTCGTGCTATTCACCGAAAAAAATCCTCCTCATGAGGGATTATTAGCTCAGGCTTGGTGCCAGTGCAATCACATGGCTTCTGTCAGATTGGAGCGTGGGCAGAGCTTGCTCATGGCTGTTTGCAATATGTGGTGTAAACATACCCAAAGAGTAATAGCAGGTGGTAGCAGAGGAGGTGCATGGAAAGGAAGATTTGGAACAAAAGATGCTAAGCTTCATTTGCCATGTGATGAGCCAAATTCATCATTGGTGTAACGCCCTGAAGTGAGTGGAGTTATAATAATAGAATTAGTCCAAGGAATCATATCCATCCCTGGCACTCCAAGCAATGCCTTTGATCTGATGGGGTATAAGTCATGGCAGCATCTTGCCTGCTGAACTCAACATGATGCCTCCAGGGTGAAACATCAGGAAAAAAAAACTCACAATGGCACTGGGAAGTGACGAGCTAAATTTTAAATGTACATTTCGGTTTGAAATCCTGGCAGAGTAGTTCTTTTCTTTCTGCATATTTGTCCCAAATGGTAACAATATAATGAAATCTCTGGCCACATATTCAGAGCTCAAAATGGGATTAATTTCTTTCTGTTTGGCTAGTACAAATAACTGCACATGAAGAGTTTATGCAATAGCAGAGGGGGTTATTTTGTCTTGGCAATGGTTTTGTCTGGAGCAATGGAAGAAACTGAGGTAACATGAATATTGTATTTAGCTTTCTTCATCCATGGTAGAGAAACCAGCATTTCATTTGGCACTCCCTACTTATTAAAGTGCTCTTTTGCATTGTTTCCCAGTTTCAGCTCTGCAACTCCCAAGCAGGCCAAACACAATTCCTCTCACTTCACTCCTCCTTCCTAAGAGAAAAACTCCAAGAAAAAGCTAACACAAACCCAGGAAAACAAACAAATAGACCCCAAGAACCAAGCGCATTTCTGTCTCTTTTTCATTATTGAGTAAATGCACTCAGAAGTTGTATTGGTTAAACCATCCTCAGCTGGTTTAAGTTTACCTGCCTTGAGTGAGTTCAGTGAGTGAGTTCTCAATTTACAGTAGCTGAGAATCTGACCCTTGTTTGTAAAGAGTTTAAATAATTCAGGATCAGCCACCCTTCAGGGCTTTGTATTCTCTCTGACCCTGGGATTTGTGGTCTAGGAGCTGAACTGGCTGTCCACTGGAAGTGGTAAGTGCCAAGGAATGGGTGCTCAGGGACTTCTCTGCTGAGCAGCTGCTTTGCAGAAGGGCTTTTATCCTTTGTGTTACCCAAAAGCACATTTTTGGTGTTGTTCCATAAGAGGCATAAGCTACTGTCCTTCTCTGCGTCTCTGCTCTCTCTCACTTGTCCTGTGGTGAAGAGGGATGCTGCAGATGGCAGCTCTGCTGTAAGAAATGATACCTGTGCTTGACATCCCACAGCTGTGGGAGCAGAACTGTGCTTGGCACTGGGGCTGGCCCTATGCCCTTGGCAGAACAGCTTCTGCAAGGCCACAGCCAGAGCTCCTTGGAAATATGGATTCTACAGGTATGTTCCCTGTGGGTTACTCTCCACTCATTCTTGAACCTCTCGTAGAGCCTCAGCAAAGCTGGCTGAGGGAGAGGTCTCCAAGCTATTTAATTCCTGCAAATGTGTGGAAAAATACAGAGCCAAAGAAGAAAGGAGGAAAAGTCATACACACTCAGCTCATTGTAAGCAAGAGACCTAGAGGCCTCATACATATCTAATCACAAAGGAATGAAGAAGAAAACCTTTTTATTATAGTTTTTCACTTCTGTTTATAAACTATCTGCTCAAGCAGTTTTAAAAAACACTGAGATGCAACTGAACATGTACGTATCAGATAAAAGTAGTTAGGTTTTTCCTGCTCTTGAAATTTTTCTAAGCAGATCAGAATGTGGTTCTGTGCTGGTTTTAGGTTTGTCAATATTTTGTGAACGTTTTTTCCCCTATTTTTTCAATCCCACTGGGAAGTAATTTGATGCAAATATCCCACGCTGAGCAACATGGACTCACCACGACTGGGCAGATGGGTTATGGGTTTGGATGAGCGAGAAGGCAGGTGCATCTGGCTCACATGTCACCTCTGAATTTCAAAATCCTTTTCCACTAACATCATTCATATATGAGACTTGGAAATGCATTTTGAGCAATTTAATGTTATTCTGATGTGTATTAGAGTTGTGTGGAGTGATCCCAGAGAAGACAGGGCCCAATGTGCTTATTTAATTAAGGTGTAGACCTTGATAGATGCAATCTATTTGAGTTTATAACTGAGACAGGTAAGAGAAAAGGAGGAAATGGAAGCACAAAGGGGTAAAAGAACTTGGTCAAGGTCACATCTGTGTAAGTAAAACTTGATCACCCGACTGCTCTTGGCAAGTAAATATGAAAGGAGAGCAGTCGGCCAAAGTAAATTCACTTTAAAACCTGAATTAAAATAATCAATAGTATTCACCCACTGTGTCCCAGATGCCTGAATCAATTTGATAACAAACAGTTTGTTCCCTTTTCTTAGTTATTTGTAAAGAAGTGGCTTGATTGCCAGTGTGCCTAATTCCAGACATATGCGAATTCCCTAATGGTAATGGAGCTGCACTATTGCATGCCAAGACTGAGGCAGATACTCAGCTCTTTCCTGCTAGATTTCTCCCAGAAGATCTGCAGTCAAATCCCTGTTTAACGACTATCAGAGGAACATATGTGCTGCTTCGTGGATCCACTTTCCATCCAGTGTAAACACGTAACAGTAGCTCAGATCCTGTGCCGCGGTCACGGCCCCGTCGGTAACCGCGTGCTCCAGGCTGAACGAGCCCAGGGCCTCTGGGGTGCCTGCTGGGAGCCACTCCTGCCCTGGCACCTGGGACTTCTCCTGGCAGAGCACTCTGCACCCAGCCCCTCACTTCCAGGAGCTGGCTCCATTAGCCAGAGCCTGCTAGGACAGGCTGCAAGAGGGCTGAGCTCAGCAGGAGCTCTGCGGGCACACAGAGCAGCTTCCTTAGGAAAATGTCTGGGCACACAGAACAGGTTCCTAAGGAAAATGTCTGGGCACACAGAACAGCTTCCTAAGGAAAATGTCTGGGCACACAGAACAGCTTCCTGTAGAAATGCGGTGCTGGTCTGCTTTTGGTCTGTGAGCTCCAGGTGACTCCCCAGGCACAGCAGCCGGACCCATGGGAGAGGCACAGAGAGCATTTATAGACATGGGCACAGATTTCCCATCAGAACTGTCGCAGCCATCCTGCAGCGGGTCTGGTCTCACTTTGGCCAAAAGGCTCTTCTGGCAATCAGATCATCCCCCAGATCAGTTAAGGACAGGTATTTCAAAAGCAGTGGGGCATGTTTAGGCCTATTCTACATTAGCCTCCTTTAATAGGCTTTATATTACCTTTTGGCTGACAGATGATGCTTATTTTTATTTTTTTTCCGTTCCTATTAGATCACATTGATCTTGATTGAGTTCTGCTTACAGTTTAGCTGAAGTTCTCAAAGTGGTCAGTCAATTTCAGCTGTTTGTTTGGTTGGTTTTTTTTTTCCAAAAGCCAAAGAAGTTGAATGTATTTGGGAGTACTGATGGTAACTTTCTGGAAGTTATCTATCCTAGTCTACCAGCTGAGTACTGTAAAAAAATCTCCAGTGCATTTAATATTGTGAATTCATGATTGCAGGTCATTTGGTCCAAAACATCAGCCACCAAATATTTCCTGCACTACTCACTTTCTGCAGAAGGGTTATTCATTAGGTCTTTGCAAATTTCCATTCCTTTGCCCATCTTGCTAGATCCCATAGCGTTGCTTTTCCATCCCCTTTGAAAATTAAGTCACCGTGTCAGTGATTCATGTGGAAAATAACACCACGTGCACTTCATCCTCTTTTGTCTGTGTTGCTCAGGTGAAAGAACACCCTTTGCTGAAAGCAAACCAAATCATGAAGGTCTGGATTAACACTTTTGTAGAAAAGGGATGTTTTTGGTACTAAAACTCCTGGGGAAAAGCCGGCTATGGCCCAAGCAGTTGAAACTTGCTATGCTATGTGTTTGACTTGCATGGGCATCTTCGTTATTGAAAGTTCAAAGAAAACTGTTTCTTCCTCTGCTGTGTCTTCTGTTCTGTGCAGGGAACAAATAACCTATTCCTTGCTTCATTCACTTTTGTAACTGCCACTGCTATTGCTGTTTCTTGTAAGAAACCATGGAGTTGCATTTGGAATATTTACTGTGTATATTCCCAATTCCAAATATACCAAAGGGTATAAAATACTGTCAGTATAAGCACCTTCCCTGTTAAACATACAGGGTCATAAAATATTAAGGGAAACTAGATCAATCTATTGAAGATATTCACACACAAAAGTGTTTTTCATAGGTCACAGGAATTTATTAGAAAACTTACTGTACATTATGGAGCTCTGAGCTGCATGACCATTTTGTATCCCTGTGGATATAGCAAAAGTGTGGTCATCAAGTTACTGGCACACAACTCAATTTTTACATGGGAGAGTAAAACTTGGTGTTAAATAATGCCTAAAAGCAAATAGAAAGCACCTTGTCTCCTTCAAATGGCATCCTCCCAGGAAATGCAAAAAAAAAATCAATATATTATAGTATCTTATGATCTCATTTAAGTGATTCAACACAACAAAATTTCAATGACATTTCTTTCTTCTGTGACTGTTGACTTGCCTTTTCTCTCTGAACAGCACCACTAGATTTGGATTTTTTTCCGAATTTTTTTCATCCTGTCCTTAAGACCATGCTCTGGATGGCAGCCTGTCCTGGGGAAAAAAACATATGGTTCATTAAACTACTAGAGATTAACAGAAGCCAAAAAATTAATGAATGCCATGGACTCTGTAGCTCTAGTCTAGGGAGGGGAAGACCTGTGCCACGTCAGGCTGGCTGGACTATCCCCTGGGACTTGTGGGATTGTCTCCTACCATAGATGTCTGTGTTTTCTTCTTAGTTTATCTTAGGTTGATTATTCACAGAACAAAAACTGAACTTTCCCTGTTAAATTGCCCTACAGCTGCCTTATACAGGAAATGTAGATGGCTTGTACTCCCCAGCCGTACCAATTTTTATGTCTGTCTGAATGGGATTACTGCTTGGGCCTCCAGAAGATGTTATACTTATTTACATTTGAGTTAAGCACTGATGATCCCCTCCTTATGGCTTCACTGCAGAAAGAAGGTGGTGGTGGCAGAGAGCAGATAAATCACAAAAGACACGCTTCATCTGCCTGATCTCTGGTCTCACTTCTGCCCTTAGAAATAGTGCAATAGTTCAAGTTTATAGCCTTTGTGGATTAGAAAAGCACCCTTATGCTGTTGAAAAGAGAAAATGTCCATAAACAGTGATATTGACAGTTATTACTGTTATATCACTGAAGACCAGGGCTCATTGTGCTAAGTGCTGTGCAAATGTATTTTAGAGGGTTTCCTTGCTATAAACAGCAATATTCTTGTTAGAAGCAGCAGGTCTTGTTATTCCTATAACTCTCTTTGCTCTATTTTGCAGCTCAAATAGCACATGGGCAGTCATGCCTTAGTAACAGTCAGAAGAACCAACTCAAGACAGACACATTTCCATCACGTGAGTACTTCTTTATATCTTCTGTCTCCACCACAATTGGAGTTTTGCTGTCTTTACTCCAGGGAAAATTTGCCACACTCCACGTGTCCATAAAGAAAGCACCAGAAGCAAGCAGAATGAAGAAAGCTAAACTGGTTGAAACAAAAATTAAGGGTTTCTTATTTTCAAAACAAAATATTTCGATCTATGGTTTTTTTATGTTTTAGACTAAGTACGTGCTCAGATTAATCTGTGACAAGCACATTTAGAAGGCACTATAAGAAGGAGTGAAATTTGCAGATGCCTATGATTGAATTCTAATCAGAAAAGAGGGTTCTTCACTCTTTCTGTAGTTCTAGTCTGGTGATCCAGATTGCCCCAAACCAACATCTACCTAAAGGCAGAAAGATGCTATAAACATTCTAGAGAGATGGTGCTGGAGCAGCCTGAAAGATTAGACATTCTTTCTATCCCTAGGGCGGTTTTTTGTTGGTTCTTTTTTTTTTTTTTAATTGGAACATATTTTCCTTTTTCCCTTTCTTTCTTACACGACAACTATATTTACAGCTTGCAAACTTCTCACTCTTTAGTTTTGGTAACAGTATTGCTGATTCATTGATCAATTCATGATCCAGGGCTCCTTTCAGTCCTTTCCAGCAATGCTACTGCCTGGCCAATTATTTTATTGTGCTGATACATCTTTTCCTTTCCCCTCTGACCAGCTCTTATCTCACAACAGTCTCCACATTTTCTTTGGTGTGTCCTTTTCAAAATGGAGAGTTAATAACTAGGTCAGCTTCAATAAGAAAGGTGAGTGTGGAGTGCTAGTCTGTGCTCAGGAGCCTCCTTGCCCCTTGCAGAAAGAATCTCTCACATTTCTTCAATCTTAATCCGCTTTTAATGGCCTTACTTATTAGTTGCTAAGCTGTTTTCTTCTGGAGAGCTAGAAAAGATAGCCCACATAGTAAGGTGCTGGTGTTTTGTGGTTAGGCACAACATCAGAATGTCTGAATTTGTATCTTGCTCTTTTCTGGTGGATTAGGACCACTGAGGAAACTTAATCAGTGCTATCTGCATTTAAGAAATGAGAGCCTGGATGAGATTTCTGGCCCTTGAGCAAATTTTCTGAGTGCCCTTGGGTGACTCAGTTGCTTGTCTCTGTTTCAGCTCTCTCTCTGCCAGGTTGATGTAATATTCCATGCCTAATATAGGTGCTGAGGAGCTAAATTAATGAGTGCCCGTGGAGCTCGCAGATCACTGAAGTACGGATCGGTACCCCTGAGGGACACCAGCAGAAACACAGGGAACACAGGCTGGCTTGCCAGGGTGGAGAGTGAGAAAACTCTCAAAGAAGTGGACAGGAGGCTGGTAAAAGGAAGCTGAAGAGAGTCCAGAAAAATTTGGGCTGATACAACAAAAGGCATTCATTACTTGCTATAGAAACTCTAAAGGAATCCGACGTTTGGATGTTCCCTTCAAATTTGGACACTTGGAAAGCTTTAATCCATCAAATTTGAGTGGGGAGTCTAAAAGTCTAAAGAAAGACCTCCTGAAAGGCATTTGCATAGTGTACACACTAAAAATCTATAGACATACAGATTAATTTAAACCTTGAAATTAAATAAGCCTTAAACAGGCCCTAAAAAATGCACACAAACATATTCTGGTGAAAAACTACATTGTGATCCTGCCTGTATGAATTATAGCACATATACAATAACTACCATGAATTCTGCAGGGAATGTGAGAATGTAGACACCTATTCAGATTGGAGGCCATAAAAAAGGAACCTCTAATAACAAGTGGATCTTAACATTTTTTGAAATAACTAAAATAAGAAAGGGACCAGAGGGAGTGAATTGCATAAGGAGTGGAAAATCCTGAACCCATGCTGGCCCGAAAGAAGTATCAGAAAGAAAGAGCTCCTTTAAGTAAAAAACCTCCCAAATTAGACCTTTGTCTGACCAATTCAATAAGAAAGGAACAGGGAATAGGGAAAGTCATTCAAATGTATTCATTAAGTTGGCAGAGAAATGCTTATTAAAGAAATTCTCATCTTGATTCCTTTTTTGGGGAGGAGGAAAAGAAGAAGGAAGGGAAAGATTTTTTTTTATTTAACATTAATGGTTCAGAGGCATTCTTCCTATTATTCCTTCTATTTTGACTTGCTGCATTTGAAAAATATGTTGTCTTTAAAATAGATTTATTCCTTTCAACAGAATCTGACATCTTTTGTCAGAAGTTCCTTCATTTTTCCAGTTTATTTCTTAACATGTATTTGTATAAGTGGCTTCTACTGTATTAATTGATGTGTTTGTGTCTGTTCAGAGCAAATGCATTCTCCTCACAGGGATTTTAACAGGCATTTGTTTAAGTGCGTTTTGCTTTTCTGTGTCTATTTCTGCTTGTTTTTCTGGTGGAGAAGGAGACATTACTAACATGCAGCCAGCATAATGAGTCCCATTAACTCCCAGTTCAGTTTGCTTTTTGACCACCTCTCTTTTAATGACTGTACTTTTCTTGACTGCAAAGTTTGGGGAATAGGAAGACTGTTCGCTCTGCTGGATTTTAATACATGTTTACATCCTTCTTTGCAGAACAGCACCACCTCTCAATTAATGTTACTCTTAGCCTTAAAAAAGCAATTGGTAATAAATAAATGTGAGCATGTTTTGGGAAAGTGTGGTGCAAACCAGATTTTTTACAAAGGCTGCTAAGCAATTTTAGAAGCAGCATTTGTGTTCTAATATTTTAAAGCTTTTTCATTGATCTCCTGTTAAATGAGAAGCAAGAATTAACCTCAATGACAGTGCTAGTAGCTCTGCAGTCTATTTTGGCCTGTTCTTTAAGTAAAAAGAGCAACCTAGATGAGAATTTTGTGCTTCACTGGATATTGAAAGATGAGGCAATAAACTGCTAAACTTGAGTAATCACACACTCCCAGAGGAATGCCTCAAATGGGGTTGGTCAAAAACCTTGAAATTCTAGCCTTCTGCACACTGCCTGGGCTTTAACATTTGATGAGAGTCATTATAGTGGGGGACTGAATACAAGTGTCTTCTGATTACAGACCTTCCATTAAAAGTTCCCACCAGTGTGCCTTTCCATAGAGAAGCGTCAATGGGATTAAAATCTCAATTCACCCCAGTCAATTCTCCAGTAACACGATTTCATTAGAGGCAGGCAGGGAGGAAAATGGACTAGAAAGCACTGAAACAGCTGGTGTATAAATTATAAAGTGTACTTTCTACTAAGTGAACACACCTTCCGCTCAGCCACATTACTAATTAATGTGTAGGGTAGCCGATTTTATGTAAATTGTATTCTTCCTCTCTCCTGTGCTTTGGTTAACAACAGGTTCTTCTAAATCTTGGAAAAAGAAAGATTATGCAAAGCTATCATCATATGAAAATAACGTATTAACATACTGCCTGTGAACTGTATCCAATCAGTTCCTTTTCACTGGCGTGTGTACAAAACAATTAAAATCAAATTTATATTGCACTTCTTTAATATATTCTGGCATTAATATAATCAACGAACAAGTGTTAAAAAGTCTTACAGGCCTATTCTGCTTTAAAATGATATGTTTGTTCTCAGGGTTAGTGGATATTTTCAGCTTCTCTAAAAGGGCACAAAAATGAAAAGTTCTCGATGTACGAATGCAACTCTGGCGGGTTCATGTGGAGCCTTTCTTTTTCCAGAATTCCAGCCTCTCTCAGCCTGTTGTGTTCATATTTTTAGCTGGTGTCTTTACTCCTGTTCTTTGTCAGCTGTTCCCCATCTTACCTGCAACATATTGGTTTTTAATTATTGGGTGTTGCTGAATAACAGCTCATAAAGTTTATGAGAGCCCTGGATTGTCTGGATGACCTGCGGGCTGGTTGTGCTACCAGCTGTTCCGGTGTCAGGCAGACACACACACCCTGCAGCTGCTCGCCAAGGACCAGGATTTCACCTGGAGCCTGAAGGACGGCTCACGTGCCACCAGCATATCCTTATTTTCCATGTTTCATGCTCTGAGGCTATATTTTCCCTTTCTGTTTTCCTTCCTGCCTTTGGTGTACTCTCATGTGACATGTGGCAGGAAGAACCGAGATATTCTGTCACTGCTCCCAGTGCTAGAAGATCTCAGAAACAAAAAGACTGGTGTGAGTGAAACAGTTTTGTCATGCACAGGGGTGGAATGTCTAACAAGAAGTTATTTATTTCGTCCTTAACAATATCTGCATCTCCCCAGGAACAGAGCCTTGTCGAGCCCCTCCGCCAACAGGCACTCAACACTTCATCAGGTAGTTTTTCTCAGGGATTCTGAGAAAATTCTCAGGGATTCTGAGAAGATTCAAACAGAACTTTGCTGTCTCTTAACACCCCTAGCTGCAGGTAAGCCCGTTTCTTGTCCTACGCACTGAGGATAAAGAAGAGATTACTCTCTTCTTTGAATTTGCCTTTTACTTATTTTGAGAACCTATCCTCCCTCAGACACATATACAGAGACTAATGCTAGTGCCCAGCCAAGATGATTCCCGAAACCATGATCATGAAGCTGGAAATTATTGGTTTTCCCCTCCCCTGGCAGTGCTGAACCTGCCTACAAAGACACATCCCTCTGAGGAGACCAAAAGAGAATGTATTTCCTAGGAGAAATAAATGAGTGAGTTCCTCATACCACTTCTGAGCCTTTTTCTAAAGCAAAACTGCTTCTTATGGCAAGAGACAAACTAAGCTGAGAACATAAGCTCACTTCAGTTTGGACCAGAGGATAGTAATAAACCATGGAGGAAAGGTCAGTGTCTTCCCATTAAGTGGTCCCGTGTCATCCTTATTTACGATTTCCTAGCAATTAATTTAACCAGATAAAAAAGTGATTGGCCTAATTCCATTTTGAAATTGCAGATTTGAAATCTTGGAAGTATAAATGGTTGAGCATTTACATTATCAAAAATGGCTTTAGACTTGAACTGTTTCCTTTTCTCTTCTGCTCTTGTCACCAGAGCCACAAAATGAAGGTAGGTGAGGAATGCAGAGGAGAAGGAAAAAATACTGGGGTTCATTGCCAAGTAGTTTCTTTTTGTCCTTCATTTCCTACCAGCTGATTTGGGATGGAACCAGGCTGAGCAGATGACTGACAGAGTACCTCACACTAAACTCTTGGTCAGACCTACTGCAACATTTTCCTCCTTGTGGTGCTGGTGGCATAAATGGCATAAGCAGGCTGGCCCTCAGCCTCGAGGCAGAGGGCAGCATCATCTGCAGCTCTCTGTAGGGACAGAGTAGGAGTGGAGGAGGTGCACATCCCACCCTTGGTCACAGCGGTGGAAGCCCAGGAAGCGCCAGTGGGAACTGAACGTAGCCAGGAAGGTCTGAGCAGAGACACAGATCACAGCACTCACCTTCCCTGGCTGCCCAGCACTCCAGGTAAATGTTGTATCTCTCACTCCCTCCGGCTGTAAGTCACTGTCAGACCCTTCCCCACTGGCTGAGGGACAGTTTGGTGACACTCTCCAAGCCTGCAGGACCTGTGGTGCTATTACAACTCACTATAGGTAAAAGGACAGACAGGGAGGTCGGGTACCCGGCTTTGCTTTCCCACTTACAGCACCAGGAAAAGATGCTCTGTTGCTCTTTCAGAAATACTTTGCTGATGAACTATTGCCAAAAAAGGTGAACAAATAAATCTCAGGGGCCTCTGAAGGTGATCCTCCAAAAATGGCTTAGCAGAGCTTAACAGTGGCTTGCCTGGCCATTTGCTGGTTTGCTCTTTTTGGAAGGAACAAATGTATGAAAAGATAAGTTGTAATTACTGTTTTCTAGGCAGCTTAAAATAAAGACAGAACAGAGAAAAGAAGCTTCTCTTTTTTTAGGTGGTGTTAGGTTGAAAGCTGATGAGTAGGTTCCTCAAGGATTTGGGGGTTGCACATCTTCAGTCAGAGAGATTCTCACATTCCTGCAATTTTTAAATGGACTTTTTTTTATGTTGCATTATTATATGTACCAGTGCTTGCTGTATTCATGGGAAATTATCCTATTTTTCTTCAGTGAATACTGCACAAGACTCAAAATGAGAAACACATCCATAAAGTTAGTTAGGGTTCAATATGTATTTTTTTTTTGTGATAAGGAAAATGAAAAAGATAGTTATAGTTGCATTTTAATTACATTTATTGGATATACACATTGTCTAAGATCTAAAATATCTCTAGCATGATGGAAGACAGCAAAAGAATGGGATTAGAGCAGATGAAGAAGAGATCTCAGGCCTAAATAGTGATACAGAGAGGATAACCAATCTGAAATGGTTGAAATTGTGCAGCTTTAGGGGATGTTTAGTTTCTTAGCACAAATTGCACAAATTTAATTTCTGCATGCATTCCCATAATTATTTTGTTTCGAAGTAACTGTGAAATTGAGTCTTTTGCTTCTGCTGATATCAGGTCACTTCTGAAAACAAAGTGTATCTCAGAGAACAGCAATATTATTATTATTCAAAGGCTGCATGCTTGGGCAATTATGCAAACACTGTCCTACTGTCAGTCAGTACAAACCTTTCCTAAAATACCTGGAACCCTTGAATTAATTAAACTTCTCATCACCTCTGAATGCCACCATGCAAGGGGTTCACCTCCTCCCCCAACCCACTCCAAAATTCCCCTCCCAGGTCATTTTATCATGCCATTGTCCAGCTGAATGTTGATCTGCAGTGAACACGTGAACACTGATGCTCCTCTAATCACTGAGTACAAGCTTGTGAATGTACAACTCTGCAAACTCTGTATGCTCTTTTAGCAAAAGTCAACTTGGTGACTCACATGTTGCAAAAAGTGTGAAATCTACTGAAAGTAGCATTGCTTCCCTGAAGGAAATAAATTTTTGTGGCCTAATCTCAGAGACAACAGAGGCTGATGTCCCTTTTCCATCATGGCTGGAAGTTTAGCAGCACAGTTCATATGAAAACACCTGGAGGAAAAAAGGCCTGGTGGGAGAAAAGCCCCAAAAAACATACCAAGTGTAATGATACAAAATGTAACAAGACTCTTTTTTTTTTTTTTACTCCTTAAGTGCTCTTAATGTGAATAAATGGTTTATTTTTTCAGATCTGTGTATTGCTGCAGAAACATCCCACTGGGAAAAGGCTGCATAAGTTCTGGCCACTGTGTAAATCCCACACCGAAGACTCACTTGGGAAGAAGAAAAGACACAAAATGTTGTGCTGGCTCTCTAAGTGAAGGTAAGTGTTGTCCTATATAAACAGTAATGAGAGCAAAGCTAAAATGGTGCCCAAATTCTGTTTCAGGAGCAAACCATTGTTATGTCAGCAAAGCCTTTGGGATTTTTATGAAGGTGGAGACTGTTTTTCCCTTTGTCTATTCTTACTCCCTGGTAAACAGGCGTGTATAAAACCAGACCTGTATAAAAAGGACGGCATTCACATCCTGTGTTTTGTGCCCCCCCCACCTGGCTACACCCTGTGTGTGTGGCACTCAAAAGGGCAAGTGTGTCCCGCGGGGAGGAGGAATATTCAGCCTTCCACAAATGGCTTTGAACCAGCTGCACATCACAAAACCACCCTGCAGAGCCCCTGGGCCTGGGTACTCTTGCTGGGACAAGTTCATCCATGACTGTATGGGGAGCTGCTTAATTGAGGCTCATTACTTCCATTTCCTACTGACACCGCGCACCCTGCGAGGCGCCGCTCAGGCAAGCCAGGGGCAGGGGGTGGAACAGCTGCTGCTGCTCGTGGGGAAGAGGGAGAGGATGAGGGATAACAGTGCCCTCACCCAGCGCTGCTGCCTCTGTGGCTGGCACTGCCTGTGAGGAGGGGCAAGCTGCTAATGTGACCCCTCAGACAGGGGCACGCACCTGCTTTGGCCACAGAGGATGGTGCCCTCCTGACAAACTGCCCCCAGCAGGTGTTTCCTTCACCCCTTTGGGATAGCTGGCAATCTGTATGTTTTGTCCTTTCTTAGGAAGCTTCATGTTTGGAAGAACCTCAGCTAAAACTCCCGAAGAGGAGAACTTCCCTATTTTAACAGGTAACGTCAGCCATATATTTTTTCTTATTCAGGTTGTGTAACCTGCCTCTCCAAGGTCAGACAAGCATCCTTCCAAAGCCTCTAGCTCAGATTCTGTTTCTTCAGGCACACAAGCTCACAGGTGGACACAGACTTCCTGTTCATTCCTGCTCCTTTGGATGTCCTGAATCCCTGCTGAGAGCCTTGTTCCTATTTCTTTACAGACATTCTTCCAGTTCTTTGCTGATGTAGTATCCTCAGTTTTCATTATTAACGACCCATTATGGGCTTTGGCTCCCACAGGTAAATATGCAGTATCTTCCACTTTATGTCAACTTTTCCTGAGGACCACAAAAGCTGTTAAAGGAATTAATCACCTTTTGATTTCCATGGGACAGTGGAAAACCTGTGAGAGAGAACTTAGGCAATGATATCTGTTATTATCACCCTTCTGAAACTCACCACTGCTGAGTGAAAATGAGCTTTGTGAAGGTAATCAATCACTGGCCACCACATGGGTTCCCTCAGTATAACATTAAGGGTAAAACTCATCACTTTGAACAGCATCAACGCAGCCTTGTGTAACACCAATTCTCACTCACCCACTTCTGTAGAGGAGATGAAAGAGGGATCTGTTTACTCAAGATGCTCTGGCTTTGCATTTCACCACTCCCAGTGCAAGTAATGACTTGCTGGACAGCCACTGGACTGGCCAGGCAAGGGCTTTCTGTGCTGCAAGGTGGCATGGGGCCATGGTAGCTCTGCACATTGACTGGGAAGCCAGATAAATCATAACTGCCAGCATCAAAGCTGTAAAAATGATAAAAATAAATACCATGGTATTACAGAGAGTGTCTTCCTTTGCAGCTGCTGTTAGGTAGTATGCAGTCAATTCATAGAATAAGAAATTATTTCAGAACATATTGCATTATACCAGAATGCTGTTTCACCCCCCAAAAAAGCCCTCCATGAGTGCCTCCAGAGGATGTTTTAGGTGAGGAATAAACTCAGAGAGATGTTGGTGTCCATTGTGTTAGACTCTGCACATTAAACATTTGGCAACCCAGAGGTGAAAGGTGTGAAAGGACCATGTTTGTGGGCAGAGGAGGTTTTTTATTTGGCAGCACCTGAGAGCAGAGCTAAGCTGGTTCAAGGCATTTCAGTCTGGGTTTGTTTTCTCTGCTTGTATGTATGTGAAGATGCCCAGGTGATTTCCATAGCACAGGCTTTGCAGGCATGCACTTGCTGCATCCTGTCACTGGAGACTAAGAAGCAGTGGCAGGTCATCACAGACAGAATTAGCTCATGTATTTTGACAGGTGAAGTTAAATAAAATGAAATAATTTGACAGGAAGAGAAGCAAAAATTCAACAAAGGAATAGACTTGCATGAGTACCACATTACCAGATGGGGGAAAATGAGGATGGGCAATGTATATACAAATAAATAAATACAGTTTTTTTTCATAAATCTGTTTCAACCTCAACAGTTTGACTAGCTCAGAGTTCTCTGTCTCTTGGCCTGTTTGGGTAAGGCAGTGCTGCTATCATAGTAAGTGCTTTCACTTCCAAACACACAGTAAAGGGAATGCAGGAACTCTTGCCAAAATCTCTTTCAAAACTGAGTGTGAAGTAACAAAGTAAGAAAGTCCACTTGAGTTTGGAGAGAGTCTAAAATAGGAGCTCTAGGAATTCCAGGCTGCTCTATTAGTCTCATTTCAAGCCCATGGGCTGCACAGGTTTGTGGTCAAGTAACTGTTGATTGTGGCTGCTATTCCCACAGGGAAGAAAGAGAGATGCTATATGGGGCACAAAAGCAACAATGGATTTCTGACAATATAGTCTTTTCCACTGTGATCACAGGCAGCTTTCTGCTCTAAGGAAACAAGGACAACTTTGCCACCAGTATTATAAAGTGACTAGGACTATCTTCATAGTGTGCTGCTGGTAAAAAGCATAGGCAAGCAGGGGAGAAAATGCATCCAAAATTACAGCAAACAAATGCATTAGAAGAGGAAAAAATGATAAACTACACAGGTGGCATGGAAAGCAACAGTGGTGTTTTCTAAGTATAGATGCTGAGGACATAAAATGGGAAAAGGCAGCACAGCTGCACAGGTCACAGCAGTGAGCCCAGCCTGTTTCTGAGGACCAGCAGCAATGCTCAGAAACAGCACACGGATGTGTGGCCCTACCCAGCCTGATCAGGATGTGGCAGCCTGCAGCCAAACATCCTGCCTTTTAGTGCTACATGTCCCCTGGCTGCACACAGCAGGCACGGGCCATCTGTGAGGGAGCAGGATCCCCTCCTGCGCCGGGACCCGCCGGACACGGGCTGGCACAGTCAGCCCCAGGCCACAGGGAGGTGGCACCAGGGACCACTGGGAGATGTGGCTGGGATGGCCTGACACCCAGAGCACTGGGAGGGGGCCTGGAGAAGCACAGTCTCCTGTGTCATGACACTGAGATGCACAGGGGACGGGCTCTCCAGGATGAGAGCAAATGGGAAGGGCGCATGTCACCCAGGCAGCTGAGGAGATCGTGGGAAAACGAAGAGACGGTTTAATATTACGTGTGTTTAGACAGGTAAAATTGTGGTTTGGAGACCTAAGCAGAGACTTATAATACTCATAGGTTTGTTTTCTTTAAGAGGGTGTTTCTTTTAATCTGTTTTGTTCTGAAGATATTGTGTGTTTAAGCACTTTGTTGTTATTCCTGCTGTTTAGACTTCGTTTTGGACGTGTAGGAAAAATCTGCTAGTTATCTACTTCACTTGGATGAATTGTTATCTGATGCTAACATGAAATGTAGGCAGAGTCCTGCAGGAGTCATCCTTTGCTCTAAGTGTGCAGTCTTATTAATCACTTTAAAATGTTTCATGGCTCTCAGAGTTGTCAAGATCTCTCCCAAATCTGAACCAAGTGTGAAGCAACAAGGTAAGAAGGTGCACTTGATTTTAGAGACTCTAAAATAAGAGTTCTAGGAATGGCAAGCTGCTCCATCACTCTCATTTCAGGCCTGTGGACTCCACAGGTTGTGGCCAAGAAACTGCCAAAATCCAACAGTTGACTAAATTTATACCTGTGTGCACTATCAAATTTCAGCTATTGCTGGCCAGATTGTGTAGGAATGCAGAGATGGGAAAGGGGGTAAATTCTGTCAGCAAGGGTAAACTAACAGCAGACATGATTTTAAAAATAACATCACCATGGAATTTTCCTGACACAAGCCTCAGTCCCACCCTGATGCAGAAACACTACATAGCTTCAGGGAAATAAATAACCAACTGCCCCAAAACCTGTTCAGCATGAAAGGACTTTGCTCTTCTTCCCTGCACACATAGACATTTAAAAAAACGACAATTACAAGATAAAATATCACAAAAATAACCACTTTCAGGATCTTTTGTCACAGCTTGATTCAGCTGTGAGGGAAGTACCCTTGGTATTATTTCTGTGTTCAAATGCTTGAGACATTTATCAGAGATATTGATGTGGAATGCTTATGAGTCAGGTGGAAGATCCTACTTAGCCTCAAATTTCAGGCCAATGGTTTTTGCAAACTTATTGAAATCCAGCCAGGCCAGGCCTTGTTCCTGACAAGGATCTACCCAGATATTACCTCAATACATGGATTGGTAACCTAGAAAAGTGAACAGCATAGGAATTTCAGATTTAACCTAATGTCTGCTCTGTCATTTAAGGATCATTTTGCACTGTGTCCATGCATTTGAGCAGAAAATTAATGGTTAACTTTGCAGCCACTCTTGTAAATAGACCTTTTTTCCTTTTTTTTTTTCCCCCACAATCATAAATCTTACAGAGAAATGAAAAGCAAGAAAATAAAGATGTATTAGGTCCACATGTTCAGGTATTCTAGGTGGGCTTCCACTGTGTGGGAGCCATAGAAACACAGAGACTTTTCCTCATCACCAGCAGAGCTATTCAGCCGGAAGCAAGGCAGATTTCACACCAGTTTTTGCCTAAGACTGCTGGTACCTCCAGCTGAGATCTGCTGGAGGGTGTTGGCTTAATTATAAAGTATCTCCCCTACAGCTGCAGAACAGTAATCCTGATTCACCAGAATCCAGTGCCTTTGTTTGATTATAAAACCAGCTTTTGAAACTTTTGAAATCAATCTAAGCACCGCAATGGTTATAGAGCAGTCATGGGATACATTGCATGCTCTTAAGGTGCCTAGCCAGGACACCTACTCTTTTTGACATACTCTACAAGCCAGGGTCACAGTGGCTTCAGTGTAGCTCTATGGTGCTATTTCAGCAGGACATGAGGTGTTATCATGTACATTCTGTCAATCAGAAAGTGATTTTTCTTCCAAGGGAAGAACTTTGTGTGGCAACAATCTCTTGGGACACTCCTTCCAGCAGAATCATGCCAGCACAGATGCACTTTTGTGCCTTGATGCATTGATCAGTTCCTTTTCTGGAACTGAAGCTTCTCCTCAACCAGTGGCACCAGGGCAGGCTGGGCTGGGCCCCGGATGGAGGGTGGAAGGCAGGTTGTACTCTGTGCTAGCCAGGAGCCAGCTCTTCCTTCCCCAGCAGTGAAATAGCGCCCATCCCTCACTCAGCCATCGCCTGCAGGCATTCCAGTTTTGTAGGAATTGTAAGGTCTGTGGCCCTGAAAGTGTATTTCAACATTTGGGGAAGACTTAAGGCTAAATTAGGCAGCACAGTGAAAGGATTTAGTTTTTCCAGAAATTCCTGTGAGTTCTGTAACATTTCTACCTTTACTCCTTAGACCAAAATAGCTTTTTTAAGTTGAGGAACTTCTTGAGGGTTGAATGTGACAGAAAAAAGAACTTTTTTTTTTTCTCAGAAGTTTTTCAGGATTTTTCCTTGGTCTTTACAGTAAGTATTAAAAATCATTGAACTATATTTTTTGTTTAATGTGCTATAGATTTGTCACAAACCTAATTAAAATCTGAAGCCACTGCTTTTATATTATTTATAAAACTTCTTAGAACATGGTATCATAAATGAAACTGATTTGATCCTAAAGCTCTACAGATCAAGCCCAGGGCAATGGGGCCCTGATTTATTTGGAAATTTTGAATGAAAACAGAGGATATGTATTTATTATTTTTACAAATAATTCTAGCTTTCCCATAATCTTAGGCACTAAGACAATTAAAAAGGAGAATGAATTTTGGATATGCAAGTAACAGATAATGTTTTGCAAAACTACCCTGGTGTTATATTAAAAGCTTAAAATCTGTTCACCAGAATTGCTCACATTATAATTTTCAAACTTCTGAAAGCTACAAGAAACTTCAACCCAAGGTAGGAGAACCCTCTTTTGGAAACCTCAGGCCTGGCTTGTATTTGTGTAAAAACCCTTTCACAGCACCCTGTAATATAAAGTGTTTTTAAGTTTGTCTAGTACAACCACGAGGTTGATAGCTTCTCTCCACTCATCTGCATTTAGGGATGACTGTGGTTTTAATGAAACAGAATATTCCAAATACTAATGGATCTTAAATTGCTTATTCTTACCAAGAGGTACTCCAAATAGCACATTTACCTCAAGTATGTGATATAAAGTGATGAGTTAATTCATGTACTTGTGTCAATTGCTTCAAGATACTGAGAATTAGCTGCATTAGTGATATGCTGGGTTTTTTTGCTCCTTGTGCTTTACATGTGAACAGGAAAGTGCATAGGAATGGAGATCAATTTAAGCTGTGCTGTGCAAAGAGGGGAGAAATCTGGTGATGGCCCTACAAATGTCACTGACAAGGTGAGTAAATTCTTTCTTTTTGCATTTTCTTGCTACTCCTTGTACTTAGGCTTGACATAGGATTTTTGAAGTAGTCTGTGGCAGGGAAATTTCTGATTGCAGTGAATTAGCCAAGAAGAGTTTGTCTTCAGGAGAGCCACATCAAATGGAGCTTGAAAATCCCTCCTAATGACCTGCACCAAAGCACAGCTCAAATCGCTCCAAGGACCTCTTCTCCACCTGGACTCCCAAACCCACCAGCATCATGTCTTGTAAAAGCAAGAAAAATGTGGGGACCAATGCACATCCCAGGCACATCAAACTTCCCTGGAGATCAAGGGCCAGAGCACAGTGCTATTCCCCATCCTCAGGGTTCCTGTGAAGTAGAACAGAGCAACAGGTGGTGGCTGTTAATGTGCTGAATGTGGCTTCCCTCTGTGTCCGGCCATGGAAAACAAAGCCAGTAAGCGGATCCATGCCAAACACTTTGCAAGCATGGAGCTTACACAATTGGGCTCCACCCACATGCCTCACATGGGAATTTTCTCCCTCACCAGCTGGGTTAAGATCACAAGATGGAAAAAAGGAGAAGGGGGGAAAAAAAAGAAAAAAGAGCTGGAGTTGTTTTCTTTCCATTGTGGCTCCTGAGCTGAAAGTTCCTTTGCAG